>BSYR01000054.1:0-5000000 GCA_030270665.1 Hibiscus trionum
AGAGAGAGAGAGAGAGAGAGAGAGAGAGAGAGAGAGAGAGAGAGAGAGAGAGAGAGAGAGAGAGAGAGAGAGAGAGAGAGAGAGAGAGAGAGAGAGATTACTTTAAATTTTGTATTTGGTTTAATCTTTTATTTAATTTATGATACTATTAATTAAAGGCATAAGATAATTTTGGCTCTTAACGTTGTAATTTTTGTCATTTTAGCCCTTATTCTTTTTTAAAGTAAAGCTAGCTCTCAACCTATATTTTTTGTCAAATTTCTTTTTTTTAACTTACATATTGAATTGGACCGTTAAAATTTTAACGATGATGATGTGGCATATATACATGAAAAATTATTTTAAATGATATAACTTTCAACCTATTACATGTAGACTATAATTCTAATTTAATAAAATATATTTAAATTCAAAAGTAATTAAAATTGAAAAAAAATATCAAGTATATTGCTTCATCCGCTTCCCTCCCTTTCATCCATTCTTTCTCCAATGCCGTAGATCAAATACAAAAACAACACCAAATTTGATATAAAAACATCATTATGCATCAAGCTAAGGTAAGATTCAAACATAAAGAAAACAAAGAAAATAAAAGAACACCAACTCATAAATCATTTGAAATTAATCATAATCAAAAGCAAAACAAGTCATTTAAAAAAATAAGAATAGAAATAAATTTAAGAGAATCAAGATATGAATCACAGTGTGAAACCAAAATTGATTTTGATATAACATCTAAACTTATGGACCAATTGCAAAACAATAAAATTTAAGTACTTCTTAAAGTCTCACTATTGACAAGTATTTTAAACAAAATAATATCTCAAGACAAGTTCTCAAAGTGATAAATATTTCCAAGTCTTTTCTATGTGTTTTCAAGCCAAACTACACAAAAACGCCCAGGCGTATCAATACCTTAGGCGTATCGATACTGTTTTAGCACTAGAATTTTAATGGACATAGCGTACTGATACGGTGTTACCCCGTATCGATACGATATTCATCTGGGCAACACTTTCAATGATACAGTACCGATACGCTTTGCATCCGTATCGATACGATAAGCTTATCTTTGCAAAATCTTTGCATTTAAATTTTCGACCGTTGACTTGTCAGTTAGTTGGTATCCCAATATTTAAATGACCGTTATACCGTACCGATACGCCAAGTATGCGTATCAATACGCTTTTTATGAAAACCAAACTTGGGATTCTAGTGAGTAAATCCAGTATCGATACGCCCTTAAAACCGTACCGGTACGCCTTCTATGCGTATCGATACGCGATGTTTTCAGTCACAACGACTCTTTCCTCTTTGATACAGGTATCGATACGCCCCATACCCGTACCGATACGGTAGGCAGCAGAGCTGCATTTATTGCGGAAAAATGCTTCTCAACGGCTCTATTGATGATCCCAACTACCCAAACGACTAGAATTCAATACAAGAGTATAAAAACAAGTCTCAATGAAACAAGCAACAACTATTTGAACCTACAAGCATCATCAAAGCACTCAAATCCAAACTTTGCACCCTTATGAGTCAAATTCTTGTACCAAACTCTTGTGTTCTCAATTGTTTATCTTTTTATTGTGAGTTTGGGGAGTGTAAAATTGTAATTGGGTAAACAATTATCATTTGAGAGGAATTTGTAGAGTTTACCAAAAACTTCTCTTTGTAAAAGTGAGTGGATTAAGGTTTGGGTAGAAAGCTTAATCAATTGTAAGGTTACCCTCCTCATCCAAGAAAAGGGGAAGAATTCAAGTAGTGAATTGGTTGAAAACCCTTAGTGGGAACTAAGGTAGTGGATGTAGAGTTCATTTGAAGAACTTAAACCACTCTAACTTCTTGTGTCACATTTTATTTTTCCCTATTATCACCTACCAAAATTTTATTGCCAATTCACCCCGTCTTGGCCATTTGCAATTGTGTGATCAACTCAACAATTGGTATCAGAGCTACACTCATTGGAAGGATTACAACCCTCTTGAGTCGATTCTTGGAGAGTTTTGATCAACAACCGGTCAAGCAATGACATCCACCTCTATAACACCTGGGTTTTGGGGGTCGGGTGAAAATAATATTTAAATAATGGTTCGGGGTTCAGTTTTATAATTAAAATAATAAAATATTATTTTGGGCTTCATATATTCGAAGCAAACAATTATGTTGGATTTAAATTGTTTTGGAAATCAAATTCCATGGATTTAGAATTTGAAGATGGCCATCTCATTAATGGCAAAGTTGTCATTTCTTGGTCTTGTAAAATAAAACCCATTTTCTTTTTATTTTAAATACCCAAAAATCACACACCATCTTCTTCCTCCCCATTTTTGAATGTGAGTTTCTCCTCCCCATCTCCCATCACTATCCATCACCAATCTTACTTGTTTTTGAGGGCTTTTCAAAGGTAAATACATTTTCTTATTACCATCATCTTCCTCTTTCTCCCCATGTAATTTGTTTTCATTAAAGCTCACTAGTTTGCATTTTAGGGTTTTTGGATTTTGAGTTAAAAATGCTATCTTTGTTAGTTTTAACTAAAGCTTTCGATTTATTAATGTTATGTGAGTTGTTTACTACCTATAAGGTCCAACATATTCGGTTTTTGTAAATTTTTTTGGTGAATCCCGAAATGGGTTTTTAGGGGTATATTTAAAGTGTCAAAATTTGTGTTTTTGGGATGGTTTTGTGAGAAATTGATGGGATGATGTTATAGTAACATTGGGTATGTGTCTTTAGATGTTATTTGATGATTTTTGAGTAGCTATGGTGTTGGTTAGAATGGATTCCCGTAGCTACTGCTGTAAGTGATTTTTGAAGTGGAAAATGAGAGTTTTTAAGGTGTCTATGTGGGAAATGAAGGGCTGATGGTTATACTATGGTTGAGTAGTGTTTTGAACATGTTTAAGGGTACTTTGGATGACTACATTGCTGATTTTTGATGGGTCTTTGTGGATGCACGAAAATGGAATTTGAGGAAAGAACTTGGCTTTAAATTGTGAGAATTGTAGTAGATTTGTGTGTTGTATTAAACTTTGGGTTTGTGGCTGATTTTGAGGTTAATATATTATTTTTGAATGGTTAGAAGCAAGGGAAACTAATGGGGAAGCTTCGGGCTCGAATCCGGAAACTTGGATGCTTGGTGGGCTAGTCGGCTTGTGCTAATGTAGTGGTCGGTGAGTGGTTAAAATGTTTTAAATGGTTTTGAGCAAATGGTTCAAGCATGTGGACTAGGTTGGGATTGTAGACCCACCTAGAGTTGGGATTAGAGTGGTAGCCTAATCCCAACTTTGATTAGAGACTTTGATTGCACTCTTTAATGGTTGATTATGCCTCTTGATTAATTGTGATTGTGGTGTTATGTATAATGTGATATACATTGTATATTGAGGCTTGGATTGATGCATTGTCATATGCATATTGATGATAGGTATTATGTGGATATACATATGAATGAAATATGATGTGGTATTTGTATTAATGATATACATGTAGTGTTGACATGTGAAACGATATTATGAGGTGGTTGCATGATCCGAGGATCATGGTGAGTACATGCTAGGCATGGAAATGTGGTTGTGCATGACAGTAAGTCATGGTGAGTACGTGCTAAGCCCGAAAGTTGTTATGAAATGATATTGTGAAAGATTAATGAAATGTGTAGTATTGGCACTAGTATGCTTGGGTACAAATGATCGATCATTAGGATGTTTAGTGTGCACACGTGAGTCAAATGCGCGCATGGTCTTGATGATGGTAGTCATCAAGATGGAGTACGGGTTCGCCCGGAAATCTTCTTATATATATTAGTCGGTGATGTGTGGAATCCCATCGACGGGCGTGAGGATGAGTGGAATCCCCTCCGCGTGAAACGGGCGTGAGGATGAGTGGAATCCCCTCCGCGTGAACGGTGATGAGTGTAATCCTACCGTCAGGTAATGGTTATATTGTTGGAGGTGAGTTCCAACGGTTATCCGCGTATTCGAGTCATAGGTAGGTGCAATACGGATTGTGGTTTATGTTGTCAATGTGTGATTATTTGTGAGCCAATGTGATTTGGGATGTGTTGCTAACATGGTTTAATATATGTGATTACATATGTTGTGGATTTAAACATGTTGAGCATGACATAATATTGAATATATGTTCATGCATCATCTATATTTATGGTTCATGTGGATCGAAGGTAAGATCATGCATTCTACCTTGGTTGTATGCTCGTGCTTGGACCCTGCATTGTCGAAGGTTTGTTTTATGAGCTTACCCTCACTAAGCTTTTATGCTTACGCTCCTTTTTGTTCGACAATGTAGATCAGTAGCTTGTGGGTGGCAAGGGCAAGGAAATGTCTCCAAGTGTTGCTTAGGTTAGCTCAAGTATAATCTTTAAATTGTAGATTGTAATAGTCAAGCAATGGGATAGGTGTTGTTGATGTGAATGCTTGTTGTATGTTGATGTTGGTTTGGCCTTTGGATGCTTCGTTTGGATTGTAAACCTTGTTTATGTTGCATGTCTTGAATGCTTATGCATATGTTGGTCTTGTGCCTTTTGTGGATGTGCTTATGTATGTTTGCCTAAGCATGCTATCTTTAATGCCTAGAATGATCTTGGGAATGGAGGTCTTATCTTGCAATCTTATGTGTTTTAAGTGTGTTTGCAATAGGGTGCATGCCTCTAGAGTGTATTTGTATGTTGTGTATGCTTCTTGGAGTCGTTTAGGACATTTAGAGTTGTTAAGAAATGCTTAAAGTTGGTCTTCGAAGGTTGCAGACAGCCAGTGTTTCGAAACGGGCTGGGCCGTTTCGGAACTGGTAAGGCTTTAGGGACCCCGTATCGGAACGCGTTTCGATACGGTTTGGCCACTGTGAGCCCATGTTCTGATACGAGTTTCAGAACACTTTGGCTACTAGAAATCTGAGAAATTGCAGAGATGAAGGCGTTTCAAAACGTGTCTAAGGGTTTCGGAACGGTCAATATCTTGTTGACCACAAGAAGTTGACCGTTGAGGGTGTTTCGGAACGGTTGACCTCCGTTCCGATACGACCTTCTCGTATGGACTTGGGGCTATTGACCAAGTCAAGGTGTTTTGATACACCTTAATGGTGTTTCGAAACGGCCTGCCTAATAAGTTAAAATTAGATCGTTTACTTGCTGTTTTGTGTCCAGTTGTATGCCCTTCTCGAATCTTTCCGCTGTCGTGATCACATAGGATTTAAATGTGCCTCTAGAGAAGATTAAATTAAAAGAAATTTTTAGGGTTGCTAACCGCGGTGGAACCTTAACGGGTTTCACTTCGGTTTTCCCCGTGTGGCCCACTCAGACCGGTCAAGCGTCCGGACCGGGACGAGGGGGTTACAACCTCCAACTCCAACCTCTACGAGTCTCAATCTACTACCTAGCCACCATTCTTCAATGGGGATAACTACCCATATTGGAAGAATAAGATGAGGCTCTTCATCAAGTCTACCGACTACATGGTGTGGGATGTGGTTGAAGAAGGCCCATTCATACCAATGAAGAGAAAAGGTGAAGGAAGACTTGTCCCAAAGGTCAAAGCCGAAATGACGGAAGATGATCGAAGAAGGATACAAGTAAATGGTAAGCTCTTCATGTCATTTTTTGTGCACTTAGTCCGATTATCTACTCCAAGGTGTCTTCGATCGAGAATGCCAAGGAAGTTTGGGACACCCTCGAGACAACATATGCGGGAACTAGCGATGTCAAGGAAAAAAAACCGGGCTACTCAATCTAAGCTACGAAAATTTCAAAATGGATCCTGATGAGAGTGTTTCCAAGATGTTTGATCGATTCTCGGTCATTGTTAACAAATTGAAGGGTTTCGGTGATGTCATACCCGAAGACAAGATAGTGAGGAAATTGTTGTACTCTCTTCCGGAATCACGGGATAGCAAGAGAACGACTATTATTGAAGCTCGAGATTTGAAGACTCTCAAGCTAGATGCTCTTGTTGGATCTCTACTCACCCATTAGATCATGAGGAAGGGAAGAGAAGAAGAAAAGAGAATGGAGGAGAAGAAGGTTGAGAAGAAGGATGTTGAGAAGAAGAAGATTGGAATCGCCCTTAAAGCTTCATACCATGAAAGCGATTCTAGCGAAGATGAAGATGAGGATATGGCAATGTTGGCCAAACGATTCACTCGCTTTATGAAGTCAAACCGTGGGAGAAAGTTCATTAGAAAATGAGACTTCAAGAGCAAGAGTAAAGAATAGAAGAATGACCAAATCATTTGCTATGAGTGCAAAAAATCTGGCCATTTCCGTTCCGAATGTCCTTAATTGAAGAGGAAGAGCTTTGGGAAGAAGAATAAGCTCAAAGCTCAAGTAGCAACTTGGAGTGACAAGGAGTCATCCGAGGAAGTGGCCAATCTATGTCTCATGGCCATTGATGATGAACCAAAGGTAAACCTTAACTCATCTAATTTTGATTTTACCTTTGATGAACTTCAAGATGCTTACGATGAATTGCAAGAGGTTTATGATGAGTTAGTTGGAAAATATAAGGATTCTATTTTGAGAAACAAGAAAAACTTTTCCGATTTGAAAACTCAAAATGAATCTATTTCAAAAACTAACTCCGAATTGGAAAAGAATGTTTTGTACTTAGTAAATCTTTCAAATGATCTTAAAAAGAAAAACCTTGAACTTGAAAAACTTCTTTCCGATTTTCAAGATTATCACACAAAGAAAGTGGATAATCTTAAAACATCTATTGCTATTGGGAAAAACCATTTTGAAAAGGGAAATTCTTCTAAATCCCAATATGTAAAAAGAAAATATTTTATTCCTAAACAAAGAAATTTTCATAAGCAATCTAGAGGTCAAAGAATTAGGAGTGTTTGGGTTCCTAAAGAACTCACTATTTCTAATAACATTAATGCTATTGCTTCTTGGATCCCTAAGGAACCAAAGTTTTGAGGGCTAACACACATGAACCCAAAATGATTTGGGTACCAAAAATCAAGGCCTAATTTCTTTGTTTGTAGGGGGAGCATTGCTACAAGGCCAGAGCTTCAAGCCAAAACTCATGGTACCTTGATAGTGGATGCTCAAGACATATGACCGGTGACAAGAGTAGATTCGTGGAACTAAAGCCAAAAAGTGGTGGAGTGGTAACTTTCGGTGACAACTCCAAAGGCCACATTGAAGGAATAGGCTCTATTGGTAATCACTCTTCTATTTTCATTGAAAATGTTTTGTATGTCAACGGTCTTAAACACAACTTATTGAGCATTAGTCAATTATGTGATAAGGGTTTTAATGTTTTATTTGATAAAAGTGGTTGCAAAATTGTGAACATTAAAACAAATCAATTGATGCTCATAGGACATAGAATAAGCAATATTTACATGGTGCATTTAGATGACATCCATACATCTCATACATGCTTAGTTGCACATGATGAACATGACTCATGGCTTTGGCATAGAAAATTAGGACATGCTAGCATGAGTGTTTTAGAAAAATTTATTTCCCTTAATCTAGTTAGAGGTTTACCCAAACTTAAGTTCTCTAATGATAAAATTTGTGATGCATGCTCTAAGGGTAGACAACATAGAACTTCATTTAAATCCATTAATGATGTCTCTACTAGTAGATGTTTACAATTGACTCATATGGATCTTTTTGGGCCTATTAGAACAATGAGCTTGGGTGGTAAATCATATTCCTTTGTACTTGTAGATGACTATTCTAGGTTTACTTGGGTTCTATTCTTAAGTACAAAAGATGAGGCTTTAGAAAAATTCATCACATTTTCTAAAATAACTCAAAATGATCTTGAACTTAAAATTTCTCACATTAGAAGTGATCATGGAACCGAATTTCAAAATCTAGGTTTTGAAGAGTTTTTAAATGAAAATGGGATTAGCCATAATTTTTCCGCACCTCGCAGTCCTCAACAAAATGGGGTAGTTGAGAGGAAAAATCGAACTTTAGAAGAAATGGCTAAAACCATGCTTTGTGAAAATAATTTACCTAAATATTTTTGGGTGGAAGCCACAAATACCGCTTGCTATATTATAAATTGAGTAATGATTAGGCCAATTTTGAAGAAAACACCTTATGAGATTTTAAAATCTAAGAAGCCTAACATTAGCTATTTTCATCCATTTGGTTGCAAGTGTTTTGTCTTGAATAATGGTAAAGAAAACTTAGGTAAATTTGATGCTAAAAGTGATGAAGCTATTTTCCTAGGGTACTCTTTAAACTCTAAAGCCTATCGTGTATTTAATAAAATAACTTTAGTTGTTGAAGAGTCTATACATGTTGTTTTCGATGATAACCTCCTTCCAAGGAAGGAATCTTGTGATGACGATGATGTAGGAATTCTTGATGCCATTGATGGAGGACAAACGTCAAAGGTGGATGAGATTCCAACTAAGGATGAAGATGCACAAGATCCACCTCTTGAAGCCTTGAAGGACTTGGCTCTTGAGGAAAAGGAGGTATCTTACCCAAGGGAGTTCAACTATGTCAAAAGTGGTGAAATCTTGGGTGATCCATCCAAGGGGGTAACTACTAGATCCTCTCTCAAATTAATGAACTATGTTGCATTTCTTTCATGCATTGAGCCTAAAAATATCAAAGAAGCATTAAAAAATGATTTTTGGATTTTGGCTATGCAAGAGAAATTAAATCAATTTGAGAGAAGTAAAGTTTGGACATTAGTTGAAAGACCTAGTAATCAATCTACTATAGGAACTAAATGGGTCTTTAGGAATAAACAAGATGAAAATGGTAATATAGTGAGAAACAAGGCTAGACTTGTTGCTCAAGGCTATACCCAAGAAGAGGGAATTGATTTTGATGAAACATATGCACCCGTAGCTAGGATGGAAGCCATTAGGATGCTTTTGGCATTTGCATGTTATAATGATTTCAAGCTTTTTCAAATGGATGTGAAAAGTTCTTTTCTAAACTGTTTTATAAATGAAGAAGTGTATGTTGAACAACCACCGGGTTTTGAGGATTCAAAATTTCCAAATCACGTGTTTAAACTAACTAAAGCTCTTTATGGTTTAAAACAAGCTCCTAGAGCTTGATATGAAAGACTTTCAAATTTTTTAATTGAAAAGGGTTTTGAAAAAGGTAAGGTGGACACTACACTCTTCATAAAAAAAATATAATAATGACATCTTAGTAGTACAAATTTATGTTGATGATATCATTTTTGGTTATACTAATGAATGTTATTGCAAAGAATTTTCTAAGCTAATGCAAGGTGAGTTCGAGATGAGCATGATGGGAGAGCTCTCATTCTTTTTGGGACTCCAAATCAAACAAAGGAAAGATGACACCTTCATAAATCAAGCTAAGTACGTGAACGATATGCTTAAAAAGTTTGGCTTGGAGAATGTAAAGCCTCAAGCCACACCTATGAGCTCTTCCATAAAGCTTGACAAAGATGAAGGAGGTAAGTGTGTTGATTCTAAGCTTTATAAATCCATGATAGGTTCTTTGCTTTACCTTACCGCAAGTAGACTGGATATCATGTTTAGTGTTTCCTTGTGTGCTAGGTTTCAAGCTAGTCCTAGAGAATCCCATTTAGTTGCCATTAATAGAATCTTTAGATACCTTAGAGACACACCTAATTTAGGCCTTTGGCATCCTAAGGATTCCTCCTTTAGCCTTCATGCTTATTTGGATGCGAATTATGGGGTTGTAAGATAGATAGGAAAAGTACTTCCGGGACATGCCAATTCTTAGGTAGTATGCTCGTATCTTGGTTCTCTAAGAAACAAAATAGCGTAGCCTTATCTACCACCAAAGCGGAGTACATATCCTTAGGGAGTTGTTGTGCTCAAGTCCTTTGGATGAAAAAACAACTCTTAGATTATGGTGTTGAAGTAGAAACCATACCCCTTAGGCGTGACAACACTAGTGCCATTTGTCTCACTAAGAATCCCATCCAACACTCTAGAACTAAACACATCGAAATTAGACATCATTTTATTAGAGATCATGTGTTGAAAAATGATGTTGTTTTAGAGTATGTTGATACCTTGAACCAATTAGCGGATATATTCACAAAACCTTTGGATAAAGAGCGTTTTTGGACCCTTAGGAGAGAGTTAGGTTTAACTAGCTTCTCTTGACCCTTTTTAGGTCCCAAAATGTCAAAAATTTGCTTGAAATTGGTTGTGATTCATGCTTATGTTAATTTGCCTCTTTTTGATTCTATGCATGTTGCTAGTGGGAGTATGCATTAAGTTTAGCCATTAAAACTTGTTCATATGACATTCACATGCATTTAGGGACGTTTAAAGTTGGATTTTTGAACTTAAATCTGTCATAAATGCCTTATCTGGTAAAGGCGTATCGATACGGCTGAAGCGTATTGATACGAGTTCATCCATAAGAAATCTTTGAAGCTCTATGTGTATCGATACGACCCCGTGTATCGATACAGTTAAGTCAAGGGAAGCAATCCAAGTCAAATCGTACTGATACGGTCCCGCGTATCGATATGGTAATAACACCAAATAAAAAATTAGGGTAAAAGCGTATCGATACGCTCTACAAGCATACCGATACGGTCTCGACGGAGAGGTTATTTAGGGCTGCATCTACAAAAACACTTCAAAATTAAAAAACCCCCTCTTTTCTCTTAAAAACCCTAGCCGCAACCCTCTATAAAAACCCCTTCAATCCTTCAATTTTTTCCATCAAACTTCAAAATTCTTTGAGGGGTTTTGATCTCCACATCAAAGCTAAGCTTTGTCATCAATCTTGTGCACTTACATCACCACATTCACCCAATCTAACTATTCAAGGTATAAAACTTTTCTCTTTTATTTTCTTTTATTTTCGTTTGATTATTATAATTGTTTCAACTTAGTTTTTGTAAAAAACATACTTTTATAACATGGGTTTTAAACTTTTTATCAAGATTTTTCAAAAATCAAATTTTTTCATTCGAATATATTTCCTACTTGTGTTTTTAATCTGTTTTTTTAATTTTTTTTAAAATCTTTCTAAAATATGTACTTATCCTTTTCACAATAATTTTTTTAATTACCTTGAACTATTAGAATTTATTGGTTTGGATGAGATGTTAATTACATACATATTCGAATCGTTTTGATGTGTTTTTCAAGGTTATGGCACCGAAAAAGAGATCTAGACGTTATCTTGCCACTTCCGATCCTAGTGAGGATGAAGAGGGTAACCCTAAACCTAATCTTCCTTATATTATCAAATGTAGTTTTCCCAACCCATTCGATATGTCTCGTTACAAACTATTTCAAGGTTTCACCCTTAGGGAAGAACGCATTGTGTCTATACCGTTTTTAAGCTCTGTCCGTTTCAAATTTCAATATCTCGAGTCAATTCTGTAACACCCCATTCCCGGTCTAGTAGAGAATCAGATCGGAATGTGTTATCGGAAAACGAAGCGACAAATAGTGCTATAAAATTCAAAATAAACTCATGATTGGTCAATGGATGATGTCCAACATACAATCAATGCATTCTTTAATCCATATTATCAAGGAGAATACACAATTATCAATCAAGGGTCATTTTATAATTATTACAAGCATGTAGGACTAATTAGCAAATCTTAACAAACTTGAGGTTCCTTATCGAATAGACCATGGCAAAGTGAAATTCATTACTAAAGGGTTATACTTACCAAAATTCATTCAATTCTGAAGCCATTAGCACTATCAATTTTACTCTACAAGAATCAATGACTAAATTGTGAAATAATCAAAGCTGTCCAATGAGCCTTAACAAACTTACCTAACCCTGTTTTGAAACACTCTAGACTGTATCGGAACGGGTGCACTAGAGTCAACCTTGTTGACCCAACATAACATACCGTTTCGATACAGGCTTGACCTATATCGGAATGGGTTGACCAGCATTGACTTTGACTTGACCGTTCCGAAACCTGTATCGAAATAGGGGTCTCTAGAGGCAAAAATGTTCCGAAACGGCATCACTTCATTCCGGAATGCCCTTAATCATAGGTTCAAAGTTAGGGTACCCGTATTCCAAACGTCATCACCCGTTTCGATACGGGGAGGTCTGTAATGATAGATTTTGTCTGGTTTTTATACAAATTGCCCTATCAAATGATGTTCAATTGCAACGAAACTTTATACGCAACATTCCAAATATATAAACTACTAACATACAAAAATTCATAGCTATATGAATACGTTTACCTCGTTTTTACTTTTTTAGCAAAGCATGCATAATTAAGGCTATATCCAAAGGACCAAAAGGGCCATTTAAGGCTAATGACCTTATTACAAGATAGACAAAACACCAACACAACAAAATGAGCATAATTGACTAGTTTAACTACTTTTCCACCTTCCTAGGAGTTTAAGGTCATATTTACATTACTTTTAGCTTAGTAGTGACTTGTTCTTGCGACCGATCCGATCTTCCAACGTACAACTCTTTAACCTGAAAATGCATGTGGGAAAACACATTAGGCACACCTTGCCTAGTGAGGTAGTCACAAATACCATAAATGATGGAATGTCATAGCTACAATGATACTTAATTTCATGTTAACATAATCAATGCCATATAACAATGCAATAAGCAATAAGTATGTATCTTTTTCATTCATAATTCCTTGGATTGAATTAAAATCGTGGATACGTGAATTCCTACGCCTCGCCAAAACAATGAATGGTCCAATCCCTCCGCCTTGCCAAAGTGACCAATAACAATACACATCCCTCCGCCTCACTAAATCAATATTGGCCGTAGCCTTAGGACCGTAGTCCACTCGTACACTGAGCTCATGAATTCTATGGCATGCCAATTGTATCCCGAGTCCATTTCAATCCAAGGTCATAATGTACATATTCATTTCAATGATCCATGACATACCAATATTCCATAAATTTGATATAGTCAATGATTAATACACATATATCTCAACATCAATATCTCATTAATTGGTGACATTATCAATGTCCGATGATTTCAATACAATGATCTCTTAACAATGCTTATATCAATGTTTGTAACACCCTAAAAATACCCTAGAAGAAATTATAAGAAAATAAAAAGAAAAGTGTAAACATTTTGGTTAAGCTTAGTGAAATTATAAGATTTAAGTATTAAAATGAATAATTATAAGTGATAGATTAAAAAAAAAAAGACATACATGTGTAATATGTATAAAGAAAATGTGATTTATTATATGTATATAAGTTTAATGAAATGAACAATGTAAGTTAATACATATACATATAATATACCCGGTGGATCATTAGGATAATTATCTATGTATATATATGTATAATATAATATAATAATAATAGTAATAAAACAAAAGGTTAGGGGAAAATTTGGTGGAAATTTGGTAGAGTTAGGCAACCTAATCCTACTAACCAAATTAATCATTTCCCACCACTTTCCTTCATCTATTTCTTCCACCATCCCTCCACCGATTACTCAACCCTTCTAGCTAAGTAAACCATACATTCACACACACTTACAAACACAAAATTGAGAGAAAAACCAGAGAGCTTTCGGTGAAGAAGACAAGGGTTGCATAGCATAGAAATTGAGTTAGAAAATTCAAGGAAAAATCGAAAGTAAGTAGCTCTCTCTCTATAGTTTTCGAATATGTTAAAATCTTTAATAGATCAATGGTTTTAATGCCTTTAGAAAATCATGAAAGTGATGATACTAAAGGTTATGCTGCTGGAAAATTTTAAGAACACAAGAAAACTCAAGAAATTTTGAAGGATAAAAGCTTATGAACATGCAAGAGTAAATATGGACAGATTTAGTAGTTATAAGAACATGCGACTTTAGAAAATTGTAGAAAATTAATTAGTGAGAATTTCGTGATGAATTTTTGATATGTTCTACTTTGACATGTCTAAAGTGGTAGAAAAATTATAAATATGAGTTTTGATCATTGTAGTGAAATCTGGAAGCTTAATACGAACATCATGTAAAACTGTCCTGCACTGTTCTTAGATGGACAGTGAACTTTAGAAAATTGTATAAAATTCACTAGTAAGAGTTTAGTGATGAAATTTGAATATGTTCTACCTTGACATGTCTAAAATGGTATAAAAATTGTAAAATGGATTTTTGATGACTGTGGTAAAATCTGGAAACCCATTTCGAACAGCATACAAAACTGTCCAGTAATGCTCTTAGCTGGACAGTGAACTTTGTAAAATTGTAGAAAATAATCTACTAGGAGTTTCGACCTAAATTTTTGATATGTTAAAATTGGGTATGTTAATTGAATTTAGGAACAAACGGTGTTCGATTTGGAGTTGTGTACAGAAAATAAGAAATTAATTAAATTAGGTGGTCAAAAATGTGTATAAATGAAAAGAAGAAAAATTAAAAATTTGTGAATTATTAAAGATGTAAAATTGGATTAAATGGAGTGTTAATAAATTGATTAACAATCTGTAGGATGTGAAATCCACCAATTTTAATGATCAATTTGAAAGTTTAAGTGATTAATTAAAGAAATTAGGAAAATGGAAATTAGTCTTATCGAACCGTAAAAGTATAGGGACTGTTTTGAATAAAAATGCAAAATTCAGTCTCTAATTGCATAAATTGAATTCTGAAAAATTATTATTTGCTTGGCTTAAATGCCTTAGATCCTAGAAGTGAAAGGGTAGAAGAAGAAATTGCACCGGGATCGGCTTCTGATCGAGCGAAGGGCGTTCGGATCCAAAACTAGCTCGGCGAACAGTGAGTGAAACGATTTTTAGAGTTGGGATTAGAGTCCCAACTGCCTTAATTTGATTTTTAAGTTATGATAAGCATGCAATTTGGACTAATTAATTATTCGATTTTAGTAAGGGAAGAAGGAATAATGGAATTCGGATTTTATGCTTGTGTTATGCGATTTTGTTGCATATGTGATTGAAATTAAATTGATGATTGATATGTTTGATTCCGAATCTGATTTTTGGTTAATCTTACTGTTTTGGATGAATTAATCATGCTGATTATTGGAAAATTATTGTGATATTGATTTCTTGTGGAAACAATGAAGTTGTGATATAGTATGTGAGTATGCAATGCTCTTACATGTTATAATTATGTTTGATTAGTTCAATTGAGTGTTGAACTATGAAATGAAATTCTGAATTATATGATATGAGTTTGGATTGTTCGAATGTTGAGCTGAAATGTGTGAATTGAGCTTGTAAATGTTTATATGATCATGTGTGATAACATGTTATTGGAATTGGAACTATAAGCAATTAATCGAAATGATTAATTAAGAATTTCTGAAAATTTGATTGATTATGTATCTGATTAAATTAAAGATTTAAATGCAAAGCCCTTGGTGTGTACAGTCTGTTTAGGTAGTACGGCTAGCCTAGAGTCTGAGCTCAATAAGAAAATCGGTACGTTAGTGTACTCGATATTGTGGTACGTAAGTGTACCTTCTTGCTTAATGTCTGCGGACATTATGATATGTTATATGTGATACGATTTGGTACGTGGTACCTTTACATGGTGAATTTGATTCACAACCTCTGTTATATGTGACTTGATTACCTATCATACTCTACTATCCAAGGCATTGCTAAATGAATTAAATGAACAATTTAAGGAATGAAATCTGAAAATTGAAAGTAAATTCATGAAATTGATTGTTGGATCATTTGAATAAAATATTGAATTTCATGATTTGCCATTCTTGATATGCTATGAAACTTTAATTGTGATAATTTGATAATTGGAAGTTAATTCAGGTTTCATGGCTTGTATATGTATTCATGATATGAATGATATGTAATCACTTGCATGTATTCGAATAGAATTACATGACTCCTTGGTGTATATATTCGAATGATTTCTATGGTGCACTATTAATTATGGATTGATTATATTGCTTGAATCATTCGAATGAGCTAATGTGCAAAGTGAAATTTAATTGTTTGATCATAATGTTTAAATTGGAAACCGAATAGAATAGGGTTTCCTCACTAAGTACGAGAAGTACTTACCACTCGAACCTTTCCTTCCTTCCCCTAAATTTCAGGTTCTAGCATCGTTGACCTCTACCTGTATTCTACTCGTACGAAGCTTAAGTATGATTTTCCCCGTCTTTGTCATACTCGTGATGGGTGGCCTAGCGTTCAGCATGTTAGTTTAATTTGGTCTGATGGTTATGTTCATGAACTAATTCTTTAGTATTGTATAAATTCATAAGAAATCTCCCTACATTTTGATATGTAATTAAGGGAAACTAAAACACTATGGATGTTATTATCGGATATGATATATATATATATATATGTGTGTGATGATGAAGTATGTCCATGGGATAATCGAATGTGAAAAGAAATTAAAATAGATGTATTCGAAAAAAAAAATATCACACGAAAAATTGTTAACCCGCTTCCGCCGCTGCCTAATACGATTCTGTCACATGTTAACATAACGCTCCTTGCCCCTAATCCGGGGTGAGGGGTGTTATAATGTTAATGCACAATGGCCATAATCAATGTTCAATGATAACTTACCGACACTTACCCAAGTGTCCGATTTAACATCCAATACATTTGCTTCAACAGCAATGTTAGCGAAACGATTTAAGACAACAAATAATGATCCGGGAAGGCCTTTCGCCTAAACCTGAGACTCCGACTACACTCACCTTAGCAATCCGAAGCTTCAAGGCTCTCGGATAGCGATTCCTTTATTCCTAGCTTGTGACGGATATGGTGATACCTCTTTCTCCCCTTCTTGAGCTAGAAAGATTAATAGGAAACTTATTAGAATTGATGTTTCGACATCAAAATCAACATAGGGAGGGATATTGAAATCAATATCCCACTTCAATAAAGATAGCAACAAGGAGATATCCATGGATAGTCAAAACACTAGCTTAGATTACACACAAAATATCCATGAAATCCATTAATTGAATGAGGAATATAGCTTACCCGATCGATAACAACATTTCGATATCGTTAAAGTGAAGAAATAACAAGCTTGGATTTCCACCAATGGAGGTGTGTGCTTAGGTGAAGAAGATGATGAAAGAGAGGTGCTTGCTTCCTATATTTTCGGGTAAGCTTTCTTTACTTCCTTGTTTTCTATTTTTAATTCAAGGCTTTCCTTCATTTGAAGGAAGGTCATCAGGTAACTCCACGTAAGTGGAGAGTTTAATTCAAGGGGCTAATCGCATGGTTAGCCCCTCACTTTTCACACTAATATAACTTTACCCTCCAACTTATAATTCTTCCATTTTAGCCACTAAAAGCTTAATATTACTTAATAGGATTCAAATCCGATGTTCAAAGCCTAGTTAGGGTTCGATAACAATAATTAACTAGTTGGTGAAATCTTTAAGCTTCATCAATGTAAAATTTCCGACCATCAGAAATGAATTCCGACTAGACCGGATTTCGGGGTGTTACAAATTCAGTCGGGTAAAATCGGTTATCTGCCAGGTCGGCTTTGGGTTCGTTTCAGTCGGGCGCAGGTCGGGTTTCAAGTCCACAGTAACAGGTCCAATTCGGGTTCGAGTCGTTTTCAGTCGGGCGCAGGTCAGGTTCGATCACTACAGTAACAGGTCGAATTCAGGCTCGGGTCAACAACAGTCGGTTACAGATCGAGTTCAGATCATTAAATTTTTAGGTCAAATCAAGTTTTGACTCGAGCAGGTTTCAGTCGGATTTTCAGGTCAGGTCAGCTTTTTACATCCCTACCTGTACCAAGCTCATTTGCTACATGCACACTAGATGCAGTCAAAACCCCCCCAAAGAAATCATGTATTACCAAGCAGAGGTTGATATACAACTTGGAAGAGCATCAATTTTATTTTCGATATTGTGCAAATATCCAACCACCATAATTAATATCTTGTAATAAAAATTCTCCAAAAAGAGCATGATACTAGAATTCCCATCAAAAATCAAGAATAACAAATCCTTTGCTGCAACCATTAAATCCTTGCTCTCAAAATATTGCAAATAGTATGTCCTAGACTGCAATGAAATGATGTCGGTGCAAATATCATTTGCAATATGACTTTGCATTATGATATTAATACTCTTTCTCAAGGCAACAAGTTCACCTAAATAATTTTGACTCCCCATCACTAAAAGCCTAAATCTATAGGGATCCTTAACCTCCACGACTTCCTTCCTATAATTCCTTAATCCTAAACTATCACTATAAACCATGATCATACCAGCACCTCCCAGTAGTGACGAAGCCTTGTGGTTTCCAATAACAATTGGAGAAATTTGATTAACCAGTTGATCCATTTCACTTGACCACTGAAAGTAATTTCTAATTTTTTGGTGCAAATTGTAATAATTTTCTGTAGATTGGCACCTCCCCCTGGATCAAAATTATGATCATAATCATCAAAGACGATTTGCTCCGTTTCAACTTCAATTGCAACCTTTCCTCGATCATTCACTCCATTTTTCCAGTACCTTAACTCTGTTGTAGAATATGCTAAGTAGAATTGAACAAAAACTGGAGGAACGATTATTAATTGCCTCTCAAAATTCATCTAAATGCTGCAATGGATTTCACTCGAGTCAACATTACTATGCTGCAACAGAGGACTCGTAACAACACCTATTGCTGACAATGGCTCCAACAAACCCTTGTTCAATTCATTTGTTATCACCATAGGATTAACCACTAATTGTATATTTGACTCTTCATGCTCTATGTCAATATTTTGGTCATCTTTAACTTCATCATTATGCACAAGTATTTCATCAAACACCTTGGCTTCACCAGAACTCACCTCCCTAGCCACCATAGGTAAATTCAACACCACACCTTGAACCAGTGGTGGTTCCAACAGACTTTCACTACACTCCACCTCCGTTGAAAATTCAATTGTCGAGACTTGTTTCAGCTCCCAGTCTATCAACTCAGCATCGTTATTAAGCTGTATATCCATTTGACAGCAAGCTTAGTAAATGTTACGGCCCTGAAGAGAACTTATAGCCGCGATAACACCATAACCTTGATAATGGACCAAAAAATTGAATGTCGATCGACTTCTGACACAGAATAATCATTCCCACAGACCCATAAGGTGAGAAAACCTGATGTAGTGCTTCTTGGGTAATGAGAAAAATCGCCTGGTGAATTGTAATAAGGAGCATTCGATTTGCGAAATGTATATCGAAGACATATTTCAGTCCCTCACGGAACTCAACCAAAAATTGATCGTTATCCATAACCGGGATCAATAGCTCTCATGCCTTTATAACAATACGAATCAAGAACAAGAATTTTTAAAGGTGGTAAGGAAATAGAAGAGTCAAAGGGAGAAGCAGAACAGAGAAATTTGGGGAAGAAGACAAAGTTTCATTTCATTTCATCGATAAGGTTCTCAACAGCATACTCCATATTTAACCTAACGACATCATTTTTCTAACCATATTCACAGACTCAAACTCACCATTTCATTAAACGGGCATTAAGAAAATTTAAACAATTAAAATAAAGCTTAACAATAAAATAAACCCCATCGGTTATATTTTCATCTCAGCCCCTTACAATTTCGTTCACTTTTCGTTGCCTCCCTCAAAGGATTCAGGTCACCTCAGTTATTTCTCTGCTAAGAAGGAGAAAATTTTCCTGCGAAAGCTCTTTACCTTTGTTGCCGAGCTTCAACGTCACTGTTTTCTAGAAGACTTGCTTTTTATCCAGTTGGTGCTTTGTTGATCAGGTCTTTGTTTTTTACCACTAGGGAGACTTTTCAAACCTTTGATCTCTCACACAGCAAACTACTTGAAAATAATGGAACCTTGTTCTCTGATGAACGGCGACGGTAGCTTCTGATTTATCACGATAGTGTTCTTTACCTTCAGAGTTTTATGTTTTATGTTCTTGGGCTGGCTAAAGAGTATTGTTTGGTCTTTGATTTTCTTTTTTTTTCTTATCTTCTCAAATCGATTTTCGACTTTGAATTCATGTCTGTTGTATTGTTTGTATTTCATGATTTAATGAAAGTTTCCCTTTATTGTAAAAAAAAATTATGGTTAATTATATCATTGTCCCGAATTAATTGGAGATTTCTATTTTAACCATTGAACTGACGAACTCGTGAATCAGACCATCGAACTTATAAAATCAACATATTTTGACCACCGCCGTTAAAAACCTAACGGTGGAGTGACGGAACTGCCACGTGGCAATTAACGGGAAAATTTAAATTTCACATTCGGTCCATGTTATTTACACATTCTTTCAATTTAGTCCTAATTTTAAATTAATAAAATAATAAATTATTTAATTCGTTAGTGACACGTGTCACCACCTATTTAGAGGAGGAAAATAAAATCCATCCACATGCGTTGGGGGTGGATTAAACCTGGGCAATGCTTGGGTAAAGGCAATAGCTTAGCCACTGCACTAAGCACAATTTTGTGTTTTAAGTCACCAAATTTAATATATATGTCTATTATTGGTTTCTACATTTGTAAACCCTAAATATTTCAAATTAATTTTACACTAAACATTTCAAATTAATTCCACATATATAAACCTTAAACCCAAACCCTAAACACTAATTTCACATATATAACTCTAAATACTAATTTCACATATATAACTCTAAACACGAATTTCACATATATACCTTAAACCCTAAATATTTCAAATTAATTTCACATATATAACCATAAACATTAAACCTTAAATTAGTGTTCAAGGTTATATATATGAAATTAATTTGAAATATTTAGTGTGAAATTAATTTGAAATATTTAGGGTTTAGGGTTTAAGGTTTATACATGTGAAATTAATTTAAAATATTTAGTGTGAAATTAATTTGAAATATTTAGGGTTTATGGTTTAGGGTTTAAGGTTTATATAAGTGAAATTAATTTGAAATATTTAGTGTGAAATTAATTTGAAATATTTAGGGTTATGTTTAGAGTTTAGGGTTTATATATGTGAAATTAATTTGAAATATTCAGTGTAAAATTAATTTGAAATATTTAGGGTTTAGGGTTTATATAAGTGAAATTAATTTGAAATATTTAGTGTGAAATTAATTTGAAATATTTAGGGTTATGTTTAGAGTTTAGGGTTTATATATGTGAAATTAATTTGAAATATTCAGTGTAAAATTAATTTGAAATATTTAGGGTTTAGGGTTTTATATGTGAAAGTAGTGTTTAGGGTTTGAGCTTTTGGCTTATAAATGTAGAAACCAATAAGAGATATTTATTAAATTTGGTGATTTAAAGCATAGAGTTGTGCTTGGTGTAGTGGCTAAGCTATCTTTACTGAAATATAGCCTAGGTTCAATCCACCCCTAATGCATGTTGAGGGATTTTATTTTCCTCCTTTAAATAGGTGTTGACATGTGTCACCAACTAATTAAATATAATTTATTATTTTACTAATTTAAAATAACATGAACCAAATGTGTAATTTTAAAATTTTCCCGTTATTTACCACGCGGCAGTTTCATCACTCCACCGTTAAGTTTTTAACGACGGTGGTCAAAATAGGTTGATTTTATAAGTTCGGTGGTCTGATTGACGAATTCGTTAGTTCGGTGGTCAAAATAAAATCTTCAATTAATTCGGTGGTCAAAATAAAATCTTCAATTAATTCGGTGGTCAATGGTATAGTTAACCCAAAAAAATTATTTTATCTTTCATGGTTGACTTTAAATTCTGTTTAAAAAAAACAAAAGATATGTTGTTCTGTTTTAATGTTGAAAAGAGAGCTCTATTTTTTAGGTTGTATTAGAATTTTTATTTTGTTATTATTTTTCTTATTTCGTATTTGGTACAAAGTTATACCTTCCTAGTTATTATCATTTATTATAATTTACATGTATATTGTAGTATATTTACTTTTATTTTTATTAGATTTTCTACAAAAGATAACAAGTCGATGGAAATAGGTAATATTTTCAAAAATATTTTAATTAAACTATAATTAGAAGATAACGTAAGTTACAGGTTTTCTTGGATCGAGTTGATTTTGTGTTTCTTCATGACCGACCTAACTTATATTATGACTTATGAGTTGCAAGTTTTTTTTTTTCCTTTCAAATTCGTTCATATTTACAAATGGCTATTTTAGTTTAATATTACATAATTATATTATTCATAATTTTTATTAAAATTTTAAACGTAGACAACTTAACATATTGTTTAATGTTTACATTATAATACTATATATTATTATAAATTTAATTTTACGTGTCGAGAAAAATAGTGTGATATATATTAGTATTAGATATTAAAAACTAAGAAACATGTTGGTTCAAGGTGGAGTTGAACCTTAAATTTTGATAGTGAAAGAAATTAAACGAAGCTATCCACGAGCATGATTCTGCAGTTGCTGAAGAATCATATCCACGGTTCTAGAAACCGGTGAGACAATAAGTCGTTATATATTGCAATCATGGCCATCGAATCCGCTACGCATCGGACATGTTACATCTTCGTCTACCAATTCCACAATGTGTGAAACAATCGAGTGGGGAGAACTCCCCCTTTATACCTCTGGATCCATTTCAATAATAAGCTGAGGAATACAAATCAACCAAGCCGACAATAACCCTTCATAAACGCCCCACAATTCAGCTTTCAATGCTGAACTCCACCGCCTTGCACTAGCCCACTGAAAGCTTTTGCCAACGCACCCTTGCTCTCGCAGTCAAGTTCCCATCTCTCAAACCACTATGCAGTAATGCTAGCATAGCACAACTCTCATGTTGCAATCGCTTGCTCGCAATAAATTCCCTTCGTATGTTGTCTGGGTCAAAGATACTCTCAATGCGCCGTCTCCAGATCAACTACAAGATTGAGCCAAACATTATACCCCAAGCTTCATCATCCCGCACAAAATGACATGCATTACACAGGTTGTCAAGGAGCAAATCTTTAAAATTTAGGGTGAAAAATCGTGAATCTGACATGGGCAAATGAAGGATTTTCACATAGTGTAGGTCACAGGGCAAAAGCGAAACAAATAATCCATATCTTCTCGAGAAGCACCTCACATACTACAATTTTTATCTTGAGTCAAATGCCTTCGAACACGCTCTTCATTGCTTAAGACCCTCTCATGGCACAACCATACAAAGGTACGAACCCTAGGGATACCTTGGAAGTGCGTAATCACCTCGCAAATGGGTTCATCGGAACCAACTTGTACCTCTATCCGAGCATCATCAGTAAAAGAATTCTAAAAAAATAATCTCAAAACATATTTATTCTCAAAAGTATGAAATTACAAAAGTATGATCAAATTACATCAATATCCTAATATAATAAATAATAATCTAAATAATTAAAAATGATTTTGTACTAAATAATAAAATAACTGAATAAAATGTGAGATCCTCCAAGTACCACGTTGCCTAAAGTCCAAAGATATTTGTAAGAGAAAACTATGAAGTCCAAAGATATTTGTAAGAGAAAACTATGAGGGAGTAAGCTAAAAAGCTTAGTGTGTCGCTAAAGTGCAAGAAAAATCGCAAACACAAAGACAATAATTTCTATAAATCTTTAAGTTCAAAACAATGATGATTCACAACACATACGATTTAATTTTATAAACACAATGCAATGTACCCAACTACAGCACACCAAACGATAAGAGGAAAGTTCTCCAGAACTCCTCGCTACATCACACCAATCGGTACGAAATCATTTTTAATTATTTAGTACGAAATCATTTTTAATAATTTATATTATTATTTTATTATATTGGGATATTGATTTAATTTCATACTTTTGAGAATAAATATGTTTTGAGATTATTTTCCTAGAATTCTTTTACTATGATTTTATTTCGGAAATTTTATATAAACATTCTAATATTTATTATGATATTTTTATTTTTATTTACTATAAGATATTTATTAAATCACTGTTATTTTATTTTAAGTTAAAGTATAATTTCTATAATTGAATTTCTTGAGGGTTAAGTTTTCAAACGTGACTTTCTAAATTCGATCTTTTCTTCTAGGCCGGGTTTAGGGTCTTACAGATACCTCATTTCCTTAAGGGTCGAAATATATCCTCCCAATTGACAAGATGTATCACAATTTTGTTTTGTGAATGACCCTGAACAAAATGTCTAACAATACACTCAATATCATCACAAACTTTGTACAGTAAGAAAAGTCGTTTGCATGGTGTATGAAGGAATTGCAGCAAGAATATCCTTAGCGAGGACAATACGCCCTGCAAGATATAGCGATCTCGCCTTCCCTCCTAAAAGTTTGTCTTGCACTTTCTGAATGAGATATCAAAATGATGCTCTTGTTACCCACCCATGAGATATCCTTATTTATTTGATTAGGTTCAACATTCTTAGAAAAATGAATAGTAGTCTTCACAATACTAACCTTCAAGCCCGACGTGAAGCACAACTTTTCTAGTACATTACATAGTAACTCTAACTGATCCACTAATGCTTCCACAAAAAGTATCATGTCATACGCAAAGAACAAATGAGGGATATGAGGTCCTTCCCTTGATAACTGGAAAGGCTTCCAACTCTCATTCACCACCTCAATTCGAATCACTTGACTAAGGCGCACCATGCATAACACAAAGATATAAGGGGAAAATAGATCTCCCTATAAGATACCTCGCGTTGGATGAAAGGCTTGTGTCGTCGAACCATTTCATGCAATTTTCAAATACACAGAGGAGTCACACATCATGATGAGGCTACGCACAGAATCAAGAATCCCATCATCACAAAGAGTATCATTAATAAATGACCATTCCAACTTGTTATAGGCCTTTTCTAAGTCGATCTTGATGGTCATCCACCATCTTCGATGCTTTTTAATCCGCATGGAATGAATTACATCTTGCACAATGATAATACTATCTGATATTGATCTTCCGAGAATAAAACTTGTTAGATTATATTGAACCTAATCAAATAAATAAGGATTGATTATATTCACCAAAAATTACGCCCAAATTGTAAAGCCTATTATTTGTGAATTTGCAATTCCTTAAAACCCTTATTTTATGGATTGGTTTGAAAATTTTCTATAAGTTCAAGGACCCTTTTCAAATTTACCCTTTTACTTGTTCCTAAAAGTGTGATGTGAATGAAAAGCATAGCAAAAAGATCTTGGTGGGATTTGAAGCCACGGCCGCTTGCCTTTGACAATGTCTCGCCATCTAAACTAGACACTAAATTGTGACTTCCATTGAATTTCAAAGCATTTTTAGCTTTACTTTAAACTGAATCTAAACCTGGGTATTTAAGCTACTCTTTCCAGACTTACCTTTCAATTCCCATATTTTTATTTTAGTCACCTCTCTCATGTCTCTACTCAATCTGCAACTTTTCTCTTTTTTCTCTTCATTCAACCCTTGCGACCGTTCGAATGTCGATATGAATCCATCAAAGGTTTCCTCTAATCACTCCGATCAGAACCTTGCGTTTGAATCTCTCCCATCATTCGTTGGTTTTCGTTTGATGTAGAACATTGAGGAATCGTTCGAGTTTCTTTTTGTCCACCGTTTGCTCCTACGTGTCTTCCATCTAGGTAAGCCGTAAGCCCTTTGAATCCCTTTACGCATCATGCTCAGTTCCGCGCCAAACCTGCCCAGTTTAATTCTTGCCTCAAATAAGAACCATTTTCAATAACCAATCATGTCTTGCTGCGGTTGTACCCAAATCCCTCAAATAAATATGTATTTTGTCTTATTTGATTTCGTGATCATTATGCTTTGTTTTTTTAATATCATATCTATATATATTATATTATCTAAGATTATATGTATATTTGTTTTCAATATTGTAGATATATTTTTACATACTCTACTAGATTCATTATTTATATGCAAGTTATATCTTTTAAAGATGTTGTTATTGTTACAATTATTTATGTTCGTATGGCATCATCATTTTCATGATGTATATGGTATAATTATTGATAATTTTTTTAAAGATAAAACTCTAGCAATCATCATGTTGTGGTGTTAAAGAAGTTGATCTGATTTTTTCTTGACACGTTAAACTCTAATTTTAATATGACCGGAACTAATCTAACCGATTGAACCAGACCGAGCATAATTCAATTCGAACCTGAAAGCCTCATTTACTATTTACATTTATTGTACTTAGTAATTTCTTGAGAATTGAATATTTGGTTTGATAGAATTATTCTTCTACTTAAGGTGACCATTACTCTTCCGAACAGTGAGTCAAACAAATTGCCACCATGTTCTGTTCATTCTGATCGTGTTCGTACTTTGAGGCCTACTCAAGGGTATTCTTTCGTATAAGTATCTATGTTTAGATTTAGGTGGCATAATAATAATGTTAATGTAGGATTATTCTCGTAGGTTTTGGTACAGTTGGACCATGTACTTCTGGTCGTGGAATATGTGTTATTCAGTAGGTTGAATTTGCTTTGGCTAAGGTGTGTTTTCTTACCGTGCTATATAAATAGTTTTACCGTGTGATGTTGTTTACAATTTATGGGTATTTTACATGAAATGTGTTGTTGCATAAAAAAATTTCTATGAATTTATACTTGAGATATTTATTTTAAATAATGATTTTGTGGACTATGAACTCGGATTACAGTACATAATTGTGTAGAGATTAGAGAATTGTGATTCTATACCGTTGTGTGCATGGGTTGGGATTGTACGGTGGAAGATTGTGGTTTCGACCACTTGCCGATTAGTGTGATGTAGCGATGAGTTATGGGGAACTTTCCTCTTATCGTTTGGTGTGTTATAGTTGGGTGCATTGCATTGTGTTTATAAAATGAAATCATTTGTGTTGTGTATTATCATTGTTTTGAACTTAAAGATTTTATAGAAATTATTGTCTTTGTGTTTACGGTTTGTCTTGCATTTTAGAGACGCACTAAGCTCTTTAGCTTATTCCCCCATAGTTTTCTCTTACATATATATTTGGATTTTAGGCGACGTGGTACTTGGATATCCTCACATTTTATTCGGTTATTTTATCATTTAGTACGAAATCATTTTTAATTATTTAGATTATTATTTTATTATATTGGGATATTTATGTAATTTTATACTTTTGAGAATAAATATGTTTTGAGATTATTTTTCTAGAATTCTTTTACTATGATTTTATTTAAGAGATTTTATATAAACATTTTAATATTTATTATGATATTTTTATTTTTATTTACTATAAGATATTTATTAAATTACTATTATTTTATTTTAAGTTAAAGTATAATTTCCATAATTGATTTTCTTGAGGGTTAAGTTTTCAAACGTGACTTCCTAAATTCGGTTTTTTCTTCTAGGCCGAGTTTAGGGTGTTACAGATACCTATTTTCTTTAAGGGTCGAAATAGATCCTCTCAATTGACAAGATGTATCACGGTTTTGTTTTGCGAATGACCCTGAACAAAATGTCTAATAATACGCTCAATCTCATCGCAAACTTTGTGCGGTAGGAAAGGCCATTTGCATGGTGTATGAAGGAATTGCAGCAAGAACATCCTTAGCGAGGACAATACGCCTTGCAAGATATAGTGATCTCGCCTTCCCTCCTAAAAGTTTGTCTTGCACTTTTTGAATGAGATATCAGTATGATTCTCTTGTCACCCACCCATACAAAATATGGACTACTAAATAGTTTCACATGTCGACAACCTCAGTGAAACCAAATGAACCACTAATATGACTCTTCAAACCCGCCTCAGCATTCTTAGAAAAATGAATAGTAGTCTTCACAATACTAACCTTCAGGCTCGACGCGAAGCAAAACTTTTCTAGTACATTACATAGTACCTCTAACTGATCCACTAATGCCTCCACAAAAAGTGTGACAACAATACTTTCAGGTTCTAGAGTGTTGGATGAAATTTTTGGTTAGGCATATAATAGATGCCCTTTTACTTGAAATATTGCATGTGTTCGAGCCCATATAGTTGCATTTAGGACTAGTTGGCATATATTTTTGGAGTTTACGCTTGATTTTAACGTTTTTATATATTAGCTCTATTAATGAGGAAGGTAGTGTATTTTAGTGGTGCTTGTGCAGAAAGTAACAGAGTGGAAGAAGCAGTGGAGTGCCAGAGCATTGGAGCAGTATTCTCTCGTGATAGACTGAATGCCACAACATTGCTATGAGGCTGAAGACAAATCTTGCCTTTAACGTAAAGAAACACATGGCACCCCTCTCCTTTATTAAGCAATTAATGACGCAAAATGCAAGATCCTCATTAATGGATCACATGTTACTTTAGGGTTTTAAAACCCTAGGAGGGACACACACACACACACATATATATATATATATAAACATCAAGGTCATCAATTAACAGAAGCTGCACTTAACACACAAACACGCAGAGGGGCTTGATTAGAAGAAACAACAATTTGTCTTCAACTATCGGATAATCACCATCGTTGAAGGTCTAGAGGAGTCTCCAAGCAACGAAAGCTATCAAGAGAGGCTTGGGGAGTTTGGAGCGATGCAACATCGGTTTGGGGGGTTGAAGAAGAATTTCTATGATGCTTGGATTCTCTTTCGCTCTCGCTTTTATAAACTGCCATGAATTATACTTCGACTATTACGAATATTATTTGCTCATACATGAGCTCAATACTTTTTGTTGAGTTTATTTTATTAAGATACTATGTTTTAATTGTTGTTTAATGCTTAATTATTGATTTGTGTCTTAATATCGAGAAAGTTATGTTAGACCATGTGAATAGTGGATCTTAAGCTGTTAACTTGAGTTCTAATCCATAAGTTTAGGATTTCAACGACTAATAAGAGAAACTTAAATAGATAATAAGTTGTTAGGGTTTACCCAGACATGTATCACCATAGCATATTATTATCAACTTCTAGATATCGAAAGAGTTTAGAAGTTTGTTAGAAACCCTTGTCGAGTAGATAAAAGTTAACTCATCGCTATAGCATTCAAATTGTAATTAGCATAGTTCTTAGACAATAAACCCAATATCCATCCTCAATTGAATCTTTTCTACAACATTTGTTTGTTCTTTGATCATTGCTTCACCTTTACTTTTCTTTGCTATCGCATCTAGTATATAATATTATCATCGCACCATTATTATTTCACTAACTCTTACGTGGAAATGCTTTGAGTTTATCACTCTAATCTTTGTGGGTTCGACACACCACTTATCACTTTATTAATTGATTGATGGGTATATGTGCTCTAATTTACGCATCTATTATACACGAATCAAGAAGAGTAACGCTACAACAAATTCTGAGGAATCTGATGCCCAAAATATGACAACAATGCTGATGTTGCAGCAAGAATCTATAGATTGCTCTTATCCACATTTGCCACAGCAATTGCACGACTACATGCAGGGTCAACAAGATTGTGATACTTTGTTAATGGAATATGAGCAGGTAATGGTTGAACCCTTGAAATTCTTTAAAAAATTACCTCATCCATTGCATGTATTTCTTGAGGAACCAACGCTGCTAAATTTGAAGCCACCAAAAGTAGGGTATGATCATTTGGGAGACGACACTCTATCCATGGCGATTCCCTCAAATATTAGTCATGCGCCAAAATCTCTGCTGATGGAGTTGTTTGAAAAGCGTTAAGGAAGCATTTGTTGGATGCCTGGAGATTTTAAAAAAATTGGCCCTTCCTTTGGCTTACACTAAATTTTGGTAAAGGATTATCACAACAATTGTTGGAGCAGAAATTGCCACGACAACAAAGGCTACATCCAAATATGATGGAAGTCAAAGAGAATGAGGTAATCAAATGGTTGAATTTTTATGTAATTTTTCCTATTAAAATATTCATGCCTTCAGGAACAATAGCAAGGTAGAAGGTATGCATGGACTACAAAGGAATAAGAAAAAAAAGACACCTCCACCAAGGTAATGGAAATGACCCTCATCAAGCTTTCTTTAAGGGTGTTGAAAGAAGGCCAAACAATTAGACCTATCACGACAAAGAAACATGCCATGAAAACTGCCCGATCCCAAAGAGCTCTGAGCCCATTGTTGAATTGATTAGAGTAGATTGAAGCAGAGCAACAACTCATATGGCACTACATCAACACCCGTTGAGCGCGATAATAGAGAAGTGTACTTAGAAGATGCAACTTCTAAGCATTTTAATTTTCTATTTTATTTCATTTAGTTTCTTTTTGTCTATGTTTTTCTTTTTATTTTTCATTTTGATTTGTTTTTATCTTTATTTTATCTTTTTTATTTATTTTATCTCTTTATTGATATTTATCTTCTTATTTTTTATTTTTTAGGATAAGAGTCTCAAGAAGATTTGGTGATTAGGATTAAGAGATAAATTTTCATCTAAAATTAAATTTTTATCCATTAAAGGAGATAAGGGCCAGTTCTTTTAATTTCTTTTCACCCAAATTGTTACCCAAAATTTTCAATCTTTCCCTCCCTCTTAAATTAATTCCAGCATTGTAGCTCTTTAATTGATGCAAAGCCATTAGCCACCCATCTTTACTCCACCATTAAAGACAACAAAGAACCCAACTTCTTCATCTTCCCCACACAACGACATCTTCTCTTCTTGAGTCTCTTGAAGTTTTTCTTGCTTTCATTCTTGTTCGGCACATTCACATCATGGCCGAGAAATCCACACCCGGAGCCAGATCATCCAAGACATCCTCCGTCTCCACCTTCCACCGTTTCGCCACGCCGACCACCGAGAAGAAATTCAAATCTAAGTTTTCTATGCGCGAGGTTTGGGAAGAACAATGATTCGCGTACGACATTGAGAAACTGGATTTTGGTCTTGAAAATGATGTGCGTGACATAATTGACAACCACAATTGGTCCATATTTTGTGACCAACCTGGAGAAATTAATTGTACGTAGGTACGAAAACTCTATACCAATGTTTCAGATCCTAACAAACCTTACTTTTTATGTGTGTGGCAGGCTATCTTTCTTGATGCAAACACGATTTAAGACCCACCATGGAGTGTTCTTAGAAAGAGATGAACATGAGGAGTTTGCCAAGAATATCACTTCGGAAGTGATACAGAAGGTTTTCAATGATCTCACGGTTGAAGGAGCTGCGTGGAACGAAGGGAACATGCAGGGTACGGTTAACTGGATTTTGCTAAAACCCGAAGCATAGTTGTGGAACAACATCGTTAAAACTCGTTTGATACCAACCACACACAACACTACCATTTCATCTTCTCGTTTACATTTAATTCACTCTATCTTTCATAAACGCACTATTAATATTGGTCTTATAATTGTTAATAAAATTTATACGTGCAGCAAAAAAACATGGGCTCGTTGTGCTTCACCAATTTGATCATGGCACTTTGCAAAGATATGTTGGCGTCATCGGATGCAACGGACGAGAAGTTGCAGTTTAAAGAGGATTGGTCCAAAAGCCCTTATATGAAGATGGTGCAAGAAGGACCAACAAAATTGCCCACAGTAACCAAAGGATCTAAGGTTACTAGACCTTCCCCGGAAAGTGCACATGTCACGGCAAACTCTTAGGTTCTAACTGACCTTATGCTTCCACTATTGCAACAATTGGATCAATTGGAAGTGAAGCAACAATTGTTCTGGCGCTATGTGAAGGATCAGGTATCGCTCTGAAGAGAGTTATATTAGAGATTAATTTGACGTGCAATGTGCCTTTTCCTATATTTCTTGTGGAGCTACTTGTCCCGGCAACCAAAGCTTCAATTTTGGGCCAACTGCGAGTGACATTATCGTGGAAAATCTTGCAACGCACAAAGGTAAAGAACAAACTCAAGAACCGCAACTTACTGACTCTTGTCATGATTTCTCAGATTTCAAAGACATCACCTCTACATCGTTGAAGTCCCTACCTCAGATGTTCCATCAAAGACAACATCGAAGCATCAAGCTTCACCACAAGAAGAAGCCAAGAAGGAGGGTGAGTTGGTTGAGAAGGTCGAGGAAATTAAGGAGAGTGACCTAGCACTGACTCCACGAACACAACCAATGTAGGTAACAAATGCCTCAAGCAAACTACCCAAAGGACGCTACAAATTTGAGGTGGTGACCTGTCAAATTAGTTCATTTGCATTTCATTTTTCTTATTCGTTTATTTGTTTTGCATGCATTGAGAACAATGCTTCCCTCGAGTTTTAGGGGGTTGTCTTGTCTTTATTATGTCTGCCTCAATGTAGTTTGCATATATTACTTGCCATGAAAACTACATGCTTAATTTCTAGAACTTCTTATGATATCCTATGATGAGATAATTGCCACGACATTTAGTTGAAAGAAGCTTAAACTTTAGGATTAACATAAAATTAACTTGGAAATTTGCTATGATACTTTTAGTACTTACATTGTTGTGACTTGACGATCTAGGCAGACCAAGTAAACGTTAGGTTGTTAAAAAAAATAAATTGTGCTTGAGGTGCCCATCAAACTCTAGCCAAAAAATTATGAAAAAATTGCTAGAGGTGCTCATCTGACTCTAGACAAAAAAAAAAGAAAAAGAAGAGAATTTGCTAGAGGTGACTAACTAATTCTAGCCGAATAAATTGCCTCAGCAATATAACAATAAAAAAGCTAAGGTTTGCTTCGAATCTTGTTGATTGACTTGTACACAACTCTACACACACTTGCACCAGCATTATAGTTTATTTTTGAGTGATTTTGCATGCTTTCCGAAGGTCGAAAGGTAATTGATTCTTTGTTGTCACGATTTTAAGGATTGAAGTCAGTTTTGAAGCATGTTATTTGGTAAACGCCTTGGCAAGTAATTGTTGTTAGTTATTGAATTGCTTGAGGAAAGCAATAGTTCGAGTTCGGGGGTGTGTTAAGTGTGAAAAATTACTACATTTAATACCCTTTTTACTTAGATTATTGTTAGTACTTAGGCCCATTTAATTTTATTTTTAGTTATTTATGTATAAATTCGTAGTCTTTTCATTTATTCAGCTTGGCCTTGCGTTTTACTATATTCTGGAGAAATCGGCGTTGTTTTGTTCTTTTTGTGTAAGAACGAATTGTTGAGCCAGTTGTCGAGCGATTTCCACGGCATGTAGGAGATAACAACATATTTTTCAAAACTTATCACTTATCCGCATCCTTATCACATTGGATAAAACCCAGATTTAAATCAAGAGCCACTGTAGATAAAGATGAAGATATTATCCCCCCTAATTCAAAATTAAAATGGAGATTCCCCCTCTATATACATAGATCGTATCTTCAACAACAACGTGGAGGATCGACTCAACAGTGAGATCAAATCAAGAAGGATGATCGGATCAAAGATGAGTTGGACTTCTCTATATTTTGTTTCTCTTTTTTTTCTTTCGATAAAACTGATGTCTGAGATTTATTCTTTGTTGATTTCTTCCAACCCATCCATGGACTAAATTATTTGTCTTGGGTTATTTGGTTTATGATGATTGTGAACGAATGATTTGTTTTGGTTTTTAATTCAATATTCAGTGTTTATCCAAATCTTGGTGTGTTATCTTAATTTCAAGTGAACTGGGGAAAAGGTCTTGAATGAATCCATTTATCTAGGCTCGAGAGAGCTAGATTCATGAACTGATTGGATACGGTTTCTATTGAAATAGTTGTTAGTGGAAACTAATTCGCCTTAGGGATAAGATGTGAATTTCAGCGACTAATAAGAGTTTTCTGATTGATGATGTCCACCCAAGGGTAACGCATGGATGTATTACTGAGCTTGCACAGTCATTTGTTCTTTGGTGGAGGGAACTCGGCATGGAGAAAGAAGATAGAAGCAAGTTCATTATCTTCTTCCCCAAAGAAGATAGAAGCACAATCATTTGTTCTTTGGCGGAGGGAGAGCTTTATGTTAGCCATGGAAATTTTGGGAACAAGCTTGTTAATCCAAGGATTTGGAATCTTTGATTAGGCAATCGAAGGAAGAGGGTAAGCATTCCTTTGTCCTTCCTTTAAATTAGAGTTAAATTGAGTTTGAATCATAACTTCCATGAACCTTGTGTTATTGTAGTTAAAGAAACAAAAATATATGTCATGAACATTCCCTAGAGTATTCGAATAAACTATGTAAAAAGATTAGACCATGCATATAGTTACTGAAATGTCTAATGTTATCTCTTGTGAACTTCGAATATGTAGCTTTGGAGTGGGTGTGTCATTCGGATGACATACTTGGTGAATTATCTTGAATTGGTGTTAGTATAACATAGTTAAGATGTGGATGATTCGATTAAATCTTGAATGCAAAATGAGAAATGTTGTTATACTAATTAGTGTTGATTTAAACAAGAGAGAATAGTTTCGAAACTGTTTTGATAATTCAATGGGTTGTTTTGCATGTTTAGGGACTGTTTTGTTCACATTTTTGACTGTTTTATAAATAAAACAGATGCAAATTTGTTGAATGAAACAAGGTCTATTTTGTAACACTAGTGGATTGTTTTGAATATATATATTCATATTGGGACAATTTTGATAAAATGAACACCTAGTGGACTGTTTTGATGTATAAAACTATGTATACAAGTGAACTGGACTGTATTATGTATATATAAAAGTATGCTTGACTGTTTTGATATACATAATGTTGAGTGGATCGAGTGATCGAACTAAACCAAGAGGGGGGATGAATTGGATTTTTAAAGTTGTAGGTGGTGGAAATTGCAAATAAAAAGATTGACAAGGAATTTTAGAGTGGTTCAAGTTCCAAATGAACTCTACATCCACTACCTTAGCTTCACTAAGGATTTGCAACAATTCCACTAATTGCTCTTCCCCTTTTCTAGGCTAAGGAGGTAACCCTTACAATTTTCGGTCAAATTTTCTACCTAAAATTTGACTCAATCCTCACACAATTAAAACAAAGAAATTGATGGCTAAACAAGTATCTCTCAATACATAAACTAGCCCAATTACAAGCACTCAACCCAACTGAAATGATAGGAAAGAAAAATACAATTGGGGTTTCTAGACAAATATGGGATTTAGGCACAAATGCTTGGATTTGATGTTTGGATGTTTGCTTTTGGATCAATAGTTGTTGCTGGAGCTTTTAGAGGTCCCTTTTATACCTTCTCATTGATTTCTAGCCGTTGTGGTTGTTGCATTCATCAATAGAGCCGTTGGGGATGTTATCTCACCTCCATAAATGCAGTCTGCAACCAACCGTTTCGAAACGCTCGACCCTATTTCGAAACAGACCAAAATAGAAAGAGCCGTTGGGGTGCTTTAAAGAGCCTGTATCGAAACGGTCTGACCCGTTTCGAAACACTTTTGCCACTGTCAAGGGTCGTATCGAAACAGCTTGAACTCGTTTCGAAACGCCTTAACGGTTTCTTAAAAATCAGTTAAAAACTTGCAACGGTCATATTTTTCAAATCAAATGAAGAACCGTTTCGAAACACTGAGTGTCGTTTCGATACAGTGTCTCTATGTTCTTAAGCCGTTTTGAAACGTGTTTTGAAACACATGTTGGCAGTGTTGAAAACGTTTCGATACCCGTTTCGAAACATGGGTTGACAGTTTCAAAACTGTTTCGAAACGCCTTAGGCCGTTTCGAAACAGGGACTCGAAAATCACTATTTTGGCTTTAAGAACACTTAGAAAATATTTGGAAAACATAGTTTTTAACTTAGACATATTCTTTAAATCATATAGGGATGTTTGAGGACTTAAAAATTCGTTTTCACATTTTCATTTTAGTCCTTAGGTTCTTTAGTTATATCAAAATTAAAATATCAGTTTCACACATAAGTATGCATGCAAGTGTATGGACTATTTTGAATGTATATAAATACGTTAGGGACTGTTTTGTGCATATATATATATATATGTATACACATGAAAATTGGACTGTTTTGGATACATAAGAAAGTATATGGGACTATTTTGTACATATATTCGTGTACTTATGTAATTGAAACTGTTTTGCATATATATGAGCCTTGTGAACTGTTATATATATATATATATATATATATATATATATATATATATATATATATATATATATATATATATATATATATATATATATATATATATATATATATATAAGTGCATATATGTGTAATGGATTGTTTTTCTAAGCTTGCTTGAGGGACTATTTTGAATTTCTAATGGACTATTTTGTCAAAGAAAAATAGGGAAGGGCTTTTCTGTAAAAGCAAGGACTGTTTAAGAAGTGAAAAGAGGACTAAATTAGTGAACCCTTGAACTTTTGACAAAAAAAATAATTAAGCCCCTAAACTTTTTTGCACCCAATTAAGCCCTTGAACCAAGAAATTAAATCAATTAATCTCTTGAACCAATTTTGACCATTAAATCTTGATATAGTTTTTTTTTAGATCTGTTGGTGTAGTGTGTTGTGTCACAGTGTCTCGACTTACATTTTCAAAAAAATATTTTATTTAAAATTTTGTTTAAAAATGCTAAAAATGTATAAAATATAAAAAATATTTTTTTGAAGAAATATGTAAGTGCAACATGATGGAATTGTAGTATATCATGTGTTAGCAATATCTAAAAAAATCATCAAGATTTAATGGTCAAAATTGGTTAAATGGCTTAATTAATTCAATTTCTTGGTTTAAGAGTTTAATTTAGTGCAAAAATAGTTCGGGAGCTTAATTAAATTTTTTTCAAAAATTCAAAAGTTTCTTACACCTAAGCCTAAAATAATAAAAAAACTAAAAAATGTTATCAACATGGTTCGATTCACTAACCTCAAATAAAACAAACTTAATTTCTTGTACACACTCTACCATTAAGACAACACCCACTCTATAATATTAAAACAAATAAAATAAATTATAATTTAAAATAAAATTCTACAGTGGCCAAATTATAAAAAAGAATGGACTGTAAAGTTGGAGTTGGACCATAGAGACCTGACCCCTACCAACCCTCATGTGGCTTCGCCTATGATTACCAGGAGTATTCATGGTTAACCAATATATTGCAATAGTTGACCAGTTCTACTATGGTAATAATGTCTAAAGATAATGTTTCTTTTAATTTCAAATAACTTCAAATTACGCTCAAACTCATCGTAAAGAATGGTTAAATATTATAGTAGGCTGGTTAATCAAGAACACTCTACTAATCAGTGAATTATTGATACAATAATATATAGTATATAAATATTAAATTATCACCATTTGGGGTGAAAAAAAAAACAATTAACTCAAAAGCTGAGCCGAGGGAGCAAGCAAAGGGCCACAGCTTGTCTGCACTCTGCATAGAGCACATGCATGTCCTTTTATCTGCCGAAACCATATTTTATTCTATTTTACTGATGGAGCTTTGTCTTCTGCAAGTCTCTACTTTATAAAACTGTTGCCTTCGCCACTGTTTAGTGAAAACTGTTGAGTGTGTTGACCAATTACTGACATCATCTTCATTAGCCAATTAAAAAACCAATCTTTTTTCTTTTAAACATGTCTAACTTTCTCGATTTTAGCCATTCTCTTGCGTGCACAAAGCACCAGGTTTTTACTGAGTAATGCGTGTGGGGTTAAAAGAGCCAAGATAAAAGGCGAACCATAGCCTTTGCTTCGAGATTTGAGAAAAGAACCACAAAATAAAATACAAAAGAGAAAACAAGGATCAAGAGCTTTCGAGCACTGGGGTATACATCTTGATCAGCGCAAACTAGGGTGTAGGCAACCTGATAAAAGCAGAGTTTAAACAAAAATAGAGTTTGTTTTTAGACGTAATTACTAGATAAGTGTTTATTATATATTTTTAATAAACATTTAAAATATTTTTTTTGTTAAAATAAGTGTTTAAAGTTTTATTTTAGTCTGTTTTAAAATTAATATGTTAAGAAGAATTCAATCACCCATTTATAACTTGATATATGGCTTTTATTTTTTATTTTTAATTTCAAAAATAAACTAAAAAGAAAATATATTAGAAATATCTCGAAATTTTTCAAAATCACAAAACAGTCTTAAAATCTTTAAAACCTCAACCTCAAAATTCGTGGTCATTGTCTCGTCGAACTCCATCACCGTCGTCGTCGGAGACCGCCGCTCATTTACCCCAACCACCCAACGTCGATAACCAGAGGGAGGCGTGCTAATCGAAAATCGAATGACAAACGCGAAAGGCTCCCACCGTTCGACGGTCGATTGGCACACCCCCCGCCAGTTACCGGCGATGAATGGTTGAGAGAAATAGGAGGGAGCCTCCGACAATAACGACGGTAGGATCTGACGAGACTATCGGTGGGGCAATGACGTAAATTTTAAAATTTAAAGTTTTAGGGATTTAGAACTGTTTTGTTATTTTTAAAAATTCCGAGATATTTTTATAGTTAAAGCCTTGTTTTGAAAAAAATAATATTAAGAAATTATTTCAGAAAAAAATAATGTTAGTCACATATTATAAAAAAACAAGTATAGATTTAGAAATAATATTTTATAGTTAAGCCTTGTTTTAAAAAACCTGCAAAGTTATTAACCATGTTCTAGTGGTTTAACCCTGTTTGTCTCTCTCTCTGATTTTAACCTTACCTCTTTGTCCTTTTGTCTGCTACCCTGAGTTCCTTTGCCTTTTACCTAACAGAAGTTTTATTGCTTTGGATCCCCTATATTCCCTACTGTACCCTATTTACTTCTCTCTCTCTTTCATAGCTCTCCTTCCCCTTTTAAATCGCTTGAATTCCTTAGAAAGTCAAGTCAATCTCCAAGATATTCTAATTCTAACATTTTCTCTTTCTCTCTGTAACAATATGGATGTAAGTAAAGCATACCCTTTTCTTCCTCTGTGTTTATCAATGCTTCAAGCTCATCAGTTTAACATTTTGTTCTTTTTTCTTGGTTGTTGTTGCTGATGAGGTTTGTTTGTGTTGTAGGAATACTGCACACGGAGCCACGTTCCAGCTTTTGGCAGCTGGGATTGGAACAACGACCTCCCTTTTACTCAGTGTTTCGAATCAGCTAGACAAGCTGGTTTCCTGCGTTACAGCTACTCCGAGGATCGTGATCTGTATGTTGCCGGTGATCTATATGATATTGATGTTGTCACTCCTTCCATGATCGTTGTTCCTCGCAAAAGGGTAAAGATTCTAATTTCTAACAATAGCTACCCTACATTGAAACCATATCAGTTTTTTTTTTTCACTTGTTCATGTGCATATGGTTTCTTCGAAATGCATTGATTGTTCATAAACAGGAATTCCTGGTTACAAAAAAGGTTCGAAATGTCAAAAAAGTAAAAGAAAATTCCAATGAAAGGGGTTTACTTTGCGTTTTTTTGTTTAAGATTATTATATCCAGGAAGAAGCTCACCAAATAAAGTGATAAAAAGACATTGGCATGCTCATAAATGAAAGGGCTACGACCTACGAACAGCCATGTGACTTGGCTAGAAATTGAAATCCTAGCTTTCGTTATAATCTAGACAAAAGCTGTTTGTTTTGTCCCTCGTCTATAATGGTAATGCGATGAAATAATGTGGAATTGAAAAAATTGAATGACTGTAAATAGGTTATTTCTGGTAATAATGGTGAAGGAAAATTTTGCAGACAAAAGTACGGCAGTCGAATGTAAAAGATGGAAAAAGGCAAAGCTGGGAAATGAATGACGTGAAGGAAGCAGCAAGTCCCACAGCTATGCAGCACCGCCCAACAACCAAACCCGTGGATGAAGACCTCTACAAAATTTCCCCACATCTGCTTTACGCAAAACCCAGAAAGGTAAACACCTCCACTTTCATCCATTTATCTTGTTAAAGTCGTATCTAACCCTTTCTCTTTGTGAATGCAGAAGAGAGGGTTGAGCTTCTTTTCAAGCTGCATGGTGCCTGCTTGTGTGTTGTGAAGATGATGTTTTTGTCCATTGCCAACTGCATGCATGCTTAAGCTATTTCATGTATAGGAATAGGATGAAGTAAATATAGTTTAAGAAGGTGATCAGAATGGGGTAAAATGCCATGGGAATGTGCACTTCTTTCCATCTCTCTCTTAATTTGGATGTTAAGGGGATTAATGGGTTAAGAAGAGAATTATTATAAGGTTTTTATACTACTATTATGTGAGGGTTATTGTAGGCTGAATCTTTGTTTTTAAGAGAATTTGTTTCTTTAACCATCCTAAATTACCTTGATTAAGTCTTACGGTCTCATCAGGACGGACCCAAAAGCATGCACAGTTAATTATTTTTCCCTAATGATTATTTATCAGGTCCTATTAATTTTGAAGTTAGTTAATTTTATTTCTCTCATTGTCTAATTTTGGTTTCATACTTGACAGACACTATTACTCGAATCAGATTAGCATAGTGAAAAAATTGACCTAAATCACTTGCATCACGCCATGATTTTTTTATTAAATATTTTTGTATTTATATACCATATTAAGATTACAATATTAAATGATCTCAATAAGTGTCCCAATAAAAAAACGGATGATTTTTGTAACGCCCCGAGTTTAAGGCCGGGAGATATCGGATTAGTCGAACCTGGACCCATAAAAAATGTCCCTTATTGACTTTTTGAAAGTCAAAATTTTTAAACTTTGACTATTATTATATTAAATATTATAAATAATTAATTTTTATAAAATATATATTTGAAAACTACTCGATTAAAGGTTTTTAAAATATATTTTTTCATATTTTTATTAATGGTACATTCTAAATAATTATGAGTCAAAGTTGAAAAAAATTAACCAAAAAGTCAAAAAGGGACAAAAATTGTGGGACGGAGTTTTTTTAACACACCAAAAAGTGTTTTAAAGGAAAAAGGGCAAAAAGTGGACTTTTAGTAAAAAAGAATAAAAAAGGTTTTTATATTCAAAAGTCATCGTCTTCTCAAAATTTCCTTTTTACGTTCTAAAACCTTCCCAAACCCTATTCACTACTCCATTGGATTCAACACCTCAAACCAAGTGATTTCTTTAAGGTAAATAGCTCCCTAACTTAGTTTTATCTTCCTTGAGTCTTAAATGTAAAGATTTTTGCAAAACTCATGGATTAAACTTGTTTTGATTTTTAAAGTTTGTTTTGAAATGAAAGGAAATTTATGGGTTTTCGTTTGGGTTGGTTATGGCTGAGTTTTGGGGTGTTTCTTACTTTGTTTTATCACTAAAATAACATGGAAAAAGGGTGGGTTTTTATAGAAAACCCGAAATGGGTATTGTGTGTGATTTTGAGAGTTGAAAATCTTGAGTTTTTGGTTGGGTTTTGAGTCTAAATGACAACTGGAGGTTTGATAGTTTTAGATATGCTAAAAGATAGATTTTTTATGGTAAATTCATTGGGCATGGCAGCAAGTAGTTTGGGACTGAAATTGTTATGTTTCGGGTGAAGTTTGGGCTTGAATCGATGTGTGTTGTTGCAAGATTGTTGAGTTCCGGGTCTTTGCTGTGTTTGTGAGTGTATTTGTGTTCTAATGTTCGATTTTGGGTTGCTCAAAATAGAGGAATTGGATTCGGGCTTTGTGGACGAAAATCCGGGTAGTTCGGAGGCTTGATTCGACATCTTGGACATCGTTGAAGTGTTGGCTGGTGAGTGGATCAATTTTAAAAGCCTTAACGTGGTTAAGGGAATGTTTTGGAGGTTTGGATTGAGCTTAAAAGGTCAATCCAAACTCAAGAGTAAGTTTTAAAGGTTTTATGCAATTAAATTGTGTTTAACGATTCTTGAGTGCAAGTTGAACATGCTATGTTGTTATGTGTTGAATTGCATTGTTATGCATGTTGAGACGTGGGACTTGTGTTTATACTTGCATTGTGAGTACATGACTTGCATGGAAGTTTGGACATGGTAAGTGGTTCAAGCATCGGTAATGCTCGTGGTTGTGAATGAGTATATTGACACGTGTTGAGTTGTTACCGAATATAATTAATCGATCAATAGGATTAGAGTGCACTCAAGGTGAAAGTCGCGCGTGGCCTTAGTGATGTTAGATTCCACTAAGGAGGAGTACGGTGATGTGAGATTCCACCGGAAATTATGTTTTTACTAGGCGGGTGAGTACGGTGATGTGAGATTCCACCGGAAGTGTCTAGTGGGTTTGAGAAACTACCCGCATATCCGAGTAAAAACGATAAATGTCAATATGCTCATGATGCTTTAATTCTCATGTTAAGCATGTTGTTGATTCCTTATATTTATGCTTATGCATTGTTGTTTACTTTGCTTGCGATATGAGAATGAGCGTATGGTAAGCCTATGGCTTGTGGTTGCATTCGGTAAATGCATGTGAAGGTAAATGCATGTTGTTGTGTGTTAAGCACGTGTAGATGATTTGGAAATGATTTTGGTTTCCAAGCAAACTATGTTTTAAAATTGAATTGTTGTAGCTACCGTTTTGAGCACCGCTCACTAAGCTTAAACGCTTACGCTCTCTTTTCCAACAATGCAGACCCTTAGACCTTCGGAGCAGCTCGGGGAACAAGGGAGAATCCAAGGGAGTTTGGTTTGCTCAAGTATGGTTTAGACTTCAATAACTAGTATAAAGCAATGTGATATGACCTTTACGTTTGGAGTGTTGTTGGCGTGTCCTTTTTTCTTAGACAAGTTTGCTTAGATGTTTTGGGCTTGTAATGCCTTTTTCTATGATGATTTATGTTTTTGTTTAGCTTTTGGCATGTTAGTGTTTTTGAATCTAAGTGTCTTTGAGAGCCTTGGACTTGAAATCCACTTTGTTGCTTGAATGCATGTCTAATGTTGTGATTAGGACATTTTGCATCTAGAATGTATGTATGATATGCTGCTATGTGGTTTTGATGATTCGGGACAAGTTTGGGGTCGTTTGGAGGTGTCAAAGTATGATTTCGGGCCAAACTATGAGCATGCGTTTCGAAATGCTCGATATGGTTTCGAAACGGTCGATGCTCTAGGGGTACCTGTATCAGAACGAGGGCGGTGCCGTTACGGTACGTTTTACCACTAGAGGCTCCTGTTTCGGAACCATGTAGGGCCATTTCGGTACGATTTGCCACTGGGAGCCCCTGTTTCGGAACCCGTTCTGATACGTTTTGTCACTAGAAGCCTCCATTCCGGAACAAGGTGGGATCGTTTCGGAACGGCTTGGCTTTTAATTTTTGAATGGAGCCCGCGTTTCGGAACGAGCAAGCCTGTTTCGAAACGCAGGTAGTTAAAACGGTTGAATGGCACATTCGAAGGTTTCCAAATGTTGCATTTTAGTCCCTAATGTTTGTATGCTTCCTAGTTGAGTTGTATGAGCCCCTTTGTAGGTGTTTGCCTCGTACGCATGAAACTTGACTAATAGCTATTTGGTAAGTTTAAGATATCGCATGCCCTGCTCGGTTCGTATCTGTGTCTGCTTTCTCGCTGTTGTTTTCACCCTTAAGATTAAATGTGGTATTTAGATAAGATAATAAAATGAAAAAAATGGTTGCTAATCGGAGTGAGGCCTTAGCGGGTTTCGCTTCGATTTTCCCCGTGTAACCCGTTCGATGCGGTCTGGAGGCTAGGCCAGGTCGAGGGGGTTACATTTTTTGGTATTAGAGCCTAGGTTTCGCCTAGGTTCGTTGAGTTTCCGCAAGTTGAAAGGTAAGTGAGGTAAGTTTTATGGTGTAAGCTTGTTGATTGCGATTGCATGATGAGTGTAAGCATGTTTGTGGCTATCTTTGTGTTGGTTGAGAAATAGTTAAATGCACCCATTGCTAGTATACTATTATTGTAAGTGATTTTAAGTTTAAGGACTTGAGCACCTTGGACCTTGTTCCTTGCTGACCCCAAATCATTTCACTTGTTGTGTTTGTTGTTTAGCTTTGCATCTGTTAGCATGGTGAGACCGAGGGGAAGGCCAAGAATGGATAATCCGAGGGTTGAGCGGATTGAGAATGTTGAGGATGTGCGAGGAGAGAACTTGCCTCCTCCTCCTCCTCCTCTTCTAGGGGTGGAGCGAATGCGGAAGGTGTTGGACCCCAGGCTGGTAAGGGACATGCAAGTATTGATGTGAATCTGTTGATTCAGGCTATAGCAAGGGATATTCAGACATCTTTAGCGGGTGTTCGGGTTGCAGCACTGCTTCAAGGTGCAGGTTCTTGTTTACCGTTAGAGCGACTCCGTAGCTTGGGCGGGGTTGAGTTCCGTGGGTTGTCACCCGAGGGTTCAGAGGCTTGGTTTGAGGGCACAGTTCGTATTTTGAGTCAGATGGAATGCTCTGAAGCACATAAGCTAGGTTGCATTGTCTCTTTGCTTCAGGGAGATGCCTACACTTGGTGGACTACTATCACTACGGGTATGCCAGAGGCCGAGGTTACTCGGGAGTTCTTCAGGACTGCTTTTCGTAAGAAGTATTTAGATCCTCGATACCTAGATAAGAAGAAGAGAGAGTTCATAGCTCTAGTTCAGGGTAGCTTGACCGTGTCCGACTATGAAGTGCAGTTTGTACGACTGAGTCAGTATGCTTCTGAGTTAGTTCCTACTGAGGCGGAACGATGTGATCGTTTCTGTTATGGGTTGGTTCAGGATGTGAAGACCTATATATTGTCTTCCGACTATACATATTTTGATGTGTTGGTCGCTAGGGCCAAGGACATCGAACAATCTTTGGACCTTACGGATCGCAAGGGTGGATCTAGTTCCGGAAAGATGACTGCTGATTGGGACAGAGATCGTGCCAAGAGACACAAGGATAGGAAACCTCATCATGATCATAGACACGGAGGTGGTAATCTGGGGCGAGGCCATCACGACCAAGGGACTGAGAATCGTACTCCCGAGTGCAACAAGTGTGGTAGGCGTCATTTCGGTGAGTGTTGGGGCACTTTTGGCTCTTGTTGGAACTGCGGGTCTAGAGCGCATTTGAAGCGCGATTGTCCACATCCGTCTAGGGATGGACAAGCTCCTGCACGAGCATCAGAGAGGCCGTGGGCGCGGTCGAGGTAACTTTCAGCCTAGGAATGACGGTAAGAGGAATGTAGCTCATGTTGTAGCAGTTCAGCCCGAGGGAGGTGGACCAGTTAGGGTGTATGCACACCGCGAGGACATGAATTACAAGTAATTTCTCGTTACAGTCTTTGACTTTGCTTTCCTTGATTGATTTTGGTTTTACGCATTTGTACATATTGAGTGAGCATGCAAGATTGTTAGATATTTCGGTTGAGATATTAAATGTGGGTATGAATGTCACTAGTTCCTTTGGTGAGACAGTTGTGGTCAGAAAGATGTACAAAAGATGTCGTTTGATGGTTCAGGGTCATGTTTTTCCTGTGGATATGATGGAATTGTCGTTTTATGGTTTTGATGTGATATTAGGCATGGACTGGCTTGTAGAGCATAGGGCTAGGATAGATTTTGAGACAAAGCGGGTGTCCTTGAGACTTTCAGAGGATCACGAGGTACTAATAGTGGGCGAGAACGTTAAGTTCTTGTCCAATATAGTTTCAGCATTAGAGGCTCAAAAGTTATTGGATGTGGGTTGTCAGGCGTACTTAGCCTATGTTATGAATCCGAATATGGATGAGGCACGACCGCAAGACATTAGAACAGTTTGTGACTTTCCGAGTGTATTCTCGGAAGAATTGCCTGGTTTGCCTCCAGATAGAGATGTAGAGTTTATTATTGGGACTTATTCATATTCAGCTCCAGTATCGATTGCACCGTACCGAATGGCTCCTAAAGAAATGAAAGAGTTGAAGACACAACTTCAGGAATTGATAGACCGAGGGTTCATTCGTTTGAGTACTTCACCTTGGGGTGCACCGGTGTTATTTGTGAAAAAGAAAGACGACAGTTTGAGAATGTGTATCGATTACCGATAGTTGAATAAGTTGACAGTGAAGAACAAATATCCGTTGCCGAGGATTGATGAATTGTTTGATCAGTTGAGAGGTGCTTCAATGTTCTCGAAGATAGATTTGAGATCCGGTTATTATCAGTTGAAAGTAAGAGATCAAGATGTACCGAAGACAACTTTCCGCACTCGTTATGGGCACTATAAATTTTTAGTGATGCCCTATGGTTTGACTAATGCACCGGCAACTTTTATGGACATGATGAATAGAGTGTTTCATGAGTACTTGGATCAGTTTGTGGTAGTGTTCATTGATGATATTTTAGTGTACTCTCGTACCGAGGAAGATCATGATCAGCATTTACGTTTGGTGTTGCAGAAATTGTTAGATAATTAGTTGTATGCCAAGTTGAGCAAATGTGAATTTTGGATTAGGGAAGTAGTCTTCTTAGGCCATATTGTATCAGCCAAGGGAATCCGAGTGGATCCTAAGAAGTTTGAGGCAGTTGTGAATCAGAAACCACCAAAGACAGTGAACGAAGTTCGTAGTTTCTTAGGTTTGGCCGATTACTATATACATTTTGTTGAGGGTTTCTCAAAGGTTGCAGCTCCTTTGACTAAATTTCTACATAGGGATGTTCGGTTTGAGTGGACTGATGCAAGACAACAAGCGTTTGAGAAATTAAAAGAATCCTTAATCGAAGCTCCTGTTTTGATTCAACCCGTGTCGGGGAAAGAGTTTGTAGTCTTCAGTGATGCGTCGTATGTTGGCTTAGTTTGTGTGCTTATGCAAGAGGGAAGAGTAGTGGCCTATGCGTCTAGACAGTTGAAGACTCATGAGCGTAATTACTCTACGCATGATATAGAATTGGCCGCAGTGGTTTTCGCTTTGAAGGTTTGGAGACATTACTTGTATGGTGAGAAATGCACAGTGTATATGGATCACAAGAGTCTGAAGTATATAATGACACAAAGAGAGTTGAATCTTAGACAACGTAGGTGGCTAGAATTACTTAAGGACTACGACCTCACGATTGAGTACCATCCGGGTAAAGCCAATGTAGTGGCTAATGCTTTGACTAGAAAGGTAGCAGTGGAATTACGAGCTATGTTTGCTAGATTGAGTTTGTCTAGAGATGGTGGTTTAGTGGCCGAGTTGCAAGTTAAGCCTTTGTTGCTTCAGTTGATTCGAGAGAAACAGTTGCAAGATAGATCCTTAACATCTCATGTACAAGACATAGCGGAGGGTAAACCAACATATTTCTGTTTTAGTAGTGATGGTGTCTTGTGTTTCAAGAGTAGAGTAGTTGTTCCGAAAGATGTAGACTTGAGACACACCATCCTAACTGAAGCTCACAGTAGTCCATTTGATATGCATCTGGGAAGTACGAAAATGTATCACGATTTGAAAAATGAATATTTCTGGGTTGGTTTGAAGAAAGATGTTGCCGAGTTTGTGAGTAAGTGCATGGTTTGTCAGCGAGTTAAAGCCGAGCACCAGTTTCCTTCAGGTTTGTTACAATCGTTAAGGATTCCTGAGTGGAAGTGGGAGAGAATTGCCATGGATTTCGTATCGGTTTTGCCGTTGACACCTTCTAAGAAGAATTCGATTTGGGTAATTGTTGATCGTCTTACGAAGTGTGCGCACTTTTTGGCCGTTCACACCACTTATACTTTGGATAAGTTGGCCGACTTGTATATCAGTGAGATAGTGAGATTGCATGGTGTACCGAAATCTATAGTGTCAGACAGAGATCTGAGGTTCACGGCTAGATTTTGGGAGAGTTTGCATAGTGCTTTGGGTACTCGACTAAATTTCAGCACTTCATATCATACTCAGACCGATGGTCAGTCAGAGAGAGTCATACAAGTGTTGGAAGATATGTTGAGATGTTGCATTATTGAATTTCAGGGTTCATGGGAGAAGCATCTACCGTTAGGAGTTTGCATATAATAACAGTTATCAAGCGAGCATTCAGATGGCACCTTATGAAACTCTGTATGGAAGAAAATGTAGAACACCTGTTTGTTGGGCCGAAGCGGGACAGAAATTGATACCTTTGTCTGATATGCTGAAGGGTACTACCGAGAAAGTACAGTTGATTTGTGACCGTTTGAAGGTAGCTTCGGATAGACAGAAATCTTATGCAGATTTGAAAATAAGAGAAATAGAGTATGCCGTGGGCGATAAAGTTTTCTTGAAAGTCTCATCTTGGAAGAAGGTGATGAGGTTTGGTAGGAAAGGAAAGTTGAGCCCAAAGTTCATTGGTCCCTATGAGATAGTTGAGAGAGTTGGTCCCGTTGCCTATAGATTGAGACTTCCGGCTAAACTAGAGAAGATTCACGATGTGTTTCATGTCTCGATGTTTCGAAGGTATAGATCAGATCCGTCACATGTTATGCCAGTTGAGAAGATAGAATTGAATCCGGATTTGACTTACGGTGAAGAACCAATTGAAATTTTGGCTTCAGACAACAAAGTGTTGCGAGGAAGGGCCATTGAGTTTGGTTAAGGTTAAGTGGCGACACCGAGGGGTGGAAGAAGCCACTTGTGAGAGGAAGGATGACATGAGGAAGCAGTTTCCGCATCTCTTTCCGCTAGGTAATTTCGGGGACGAAATTCCTTTAGTGGGGGAGAGTTGTAACGCCCCGAGTTTAGGGTCGAGAGATATCTAGTTAGTTGAACCGGGACGAGTTAAATTAAATTGGAGAAAAAATATTTTTTTAACAAACCAAAAATTGTTTTAAAGGAAAAAGGGCAAAAGGGGTACTTTTAGTAAAAAGGAATAAGAAGGGTTTTTATATTCAAAAGCCACCATCTTCTCAAAAGTCCCTTTTTACGTTCTAAAACCTCCCCAAACCCTATTCACTATTCCATTGGATTCAACACCTCAAACCAAGTGATTTCTTCAAGGTAAATGGCTCCCTAACTTAGTTTTATCTTCCTTGAGTCTTAAATGTAAAGATTTTTGCAAAACTCATGGATTAAACTTGTTTTGATTTTTAAAGTTTGGTTTGAAATGAAAGGAAATTTATGGGTTTTCGTTTGGGTTGGTTATGACTGAGTTTGAGGGTGTTTCTATTTTGTTTTATCACTAAAATAACATGGAAAAGGATGGGTTTTTATAGAAAACTCGAAATGGGTATTGTGGGTGATTTTGGGAGTTGAAAATCTTGAGTTTTTGGTTGGGTTTTGAGTCTAAATGATAGCTGGAGGTTTGATAGCTTTAGATTGATGTTTAGGGATGCTAAAAGATAAATTTTTGATGGTAAATTCGTTGGGCATGGCTGCAAGTAGTTTGGGACTAAAATTGTTATGTTTCGGGTGAAGTTTGGGCTTGAATCGATGTGTGTTGTTGCAAGATTGTTGAGTTCCGGGTCTTTGCTATGTTTGTAAGTGTATTTGTGTTCTAATGTTCGATTTTGGGTTGCTCAAAACAGAGGAATTGGATTCAGGCTTTGTGGACGGAAATCCGGGTAGTTCGGAGGCTTGATTCGGCATCTTGGACATCATTGGAGTGTTGGCTGGTGAGTGGATCGATTTTAAAAGCCTTAACGTGGTTAAGGGAATATTTTGGGGGTTTAGATTGAGCTTAAAAGGCCAATCCAAACTCAAGAGTAAGTTTTAAAAGTTTTATGCAATTAAATTGTGTTTTACGATTCTTGAGTGCAAGTTGAACATGCTATGTTGTTATGTGTTGAATTGCATTGTTATGCATGTTGAGACGTGGGAATTATGTTTATACTTGCATTGTGAGTACATGCCTTGCATGGAAGTTGGGACATGGTAAGTGGTTCAAGCATCGGTAATGCTTGTGGTTGTGAATGAGTATATTGACACGTGTTGAGTATTTACCGGATATAATTGATCGATCAATAGGATTAGAGTGCACTCGAGGTGAAAGTCGCGCGTGGCCTTAGTGATGTTAGATTCCACTAAGGAGGAGTACGGTGATGTGAGATTCCACCGGAAATTATGTTTTTACTAGGCGAGTGAGTATGGTGTTGTGAGATTCCACCGGAAGTGTCTAGTGGGTTTGAGAAACTATCTGTATATCCGAGTAAACGATAAATGTCAATATGCTCATGATGCTTTAATTCTCATGTTAAGCATGTTGTTGATTCCTTATATTTATGCTTATACATTGTTGTTTACTTTGTTTGCGATATGAGAATGAGCGTATGGTAAGCCTATGGCTTGTGGTTGCATTTAGTAAATGCACGTGAAGGTAAATGCATGTTGTTATGTGTTAAGCATGTGGAGATGATTTGGAAATGGTTTTGGTTTCCAAGCAAACTATCTTTTAAAACTGCATTGTTGTAGCTACCGTTTTGAGCACCGCTCACTAAGCTTAAACGCTTACGCTCTATTTTCCAATAATGCAGGCCCTTATACCTTCGGAGCAGCTCGGGAAACAATGGAGAATCCAAGGGAGTTTGGTTTGCTCAAGTATGGTTTAGACTTCAATAACTAGTATAAAGCAATGGGATAAGACCTTTACATTTGGAGTGTTGTTGGCGTGTCCTTTTTGCTTAGACAAGTTTGCTTAGTTGTTTTGGTCTTGTAATGCCTTTTGCTATGATGATTTATGCTTTTGTTTAGCTTTTGGCATGTTAGTGTTTTTGAATCTAAGTGTCTTTGAGAGCCTTGGACTTGAAATCCACTTTGTTGCTTGAATGCATGTCTAATGTTGTGATTATGATATTTTGCATCTAGAATGTATGTATGATATGCTGCTATGTGGTTTTGATGATTATGGACAAGTTTGGTGTCGTTTGGAGGTGTCAAAGTATGATTTCGGGCCAAACTGTGAGCAGGCATTTCGAAACGATTGATATTGTTTCGGAATGGTCGATGCTCTAGGGGTACCCGTATCTAAACGGGGGTGGTTCCGTTTCGGTACGTTTTGCCACTGAAGGCTCTTGTTTCGGAATCATGTAGGGTTGTTTCAGTACGATTTGCCACTGTGAGCCCCTGTTTCGTAACCCGTTCCGATACGTTTTGTCACTGGAAGCCCCCGTTCCGGAACAAGGTGGGATCATTTCAGAACGGCTTGGCTTTTACTTTTTGAATGGAGCCCGCGGTTTGGAACGGACGAGCTTGTTTCGAAACGCATGCAGTTAAAACGGTTGAATGGCACCTTCCAAGGTTTCCGAATGTTGCATTTTAGTCCATAATGTTTGTATGCTTCCTAGTTGAGTTGTATGAGCCCCTTTGTAGGTGTTTGCCTCGTACGCATGAAACTTGTCTAATAGATATTTGGTAAGTTTAAGATATCGCATGCCCTGCTCGGTTCGTATCTCTGTCCGCTTTCCCGCTGTTGTTTTCACCCTTAGGATTAAATGTGGTATTTAGATAAGATAATAAAATGAAAAAATAGGGTTGCTAAATGAAGTGAGGCCTTAGCGGGTTTCGCTTCGATTTTCCCCATGTAACCCGTTCGATGCGGTTTGGCGGCTAGGCCGGGTCGAGGGGGTTACATGTCCATTCTAAGAGACACGAGTTTAAACTGCATGGTTTACATGGTGTACGTGCATTGTTCATTCTAGGAGCCTACTTTGGCTCGGCTCGGAGCTCGGGCTCGAGGCTTGTCAAGGTCGAAATTTAAGGCTCGAGCTCGAATTAGATAGTTTGGGCTCGGCTCGAGCTCAGCTTGTTGCTTTTCTCTAATTGTTTTTAATTATTTTTTTAAGTTTTAAAAAATAACATGTGAAAACCTGATTGAAAAAAGATCATATTTATTTTAAAGCCCCGTAAGTAACCATATTACATTTTCTAAATTATACAAGTCCAGAAGGAGAAAGAGATTTAAAGTATTTAGTCATGATAACAGGTTAACAACATTGAAATATATAAATGCATATGGAGTATATATATAATTAATTATTTCTAGCCTTTTCACGAGCTTTTCGAGCCAAACTTAGGTCGGCTCAGCTCGACTTGTTAAGGTCTAGAGCCGAGCACGAGACCGAGTTGTAACGCCCCGAGTTTAGGGGTCGGATGTTACACGGGTAAATCGGGTTTGAGTCGTGGGCTCGTTTTAAATTAAATTGGGCATTGGTTTTAATTAAAAGAGGTTTGTAGTTCATTAAGGGCATTTTGGTAAATTTAAAAAAAAGGAAAAAGATGAGTGAAAAAGGGTCTTTTGAATTTGTTCTCTTCATCTCCTACCTCTAGCATTTTTCACGTCAAACCCTCCCCTAAACCACTAAACTCTATTTCATCAAATTTCTTCATCATTTCAAGGGCTCTCTTCAAGGTAATCACATTTTTTACTTCTTCTCCTTATTCTCAAACATTTCCATGGTTCTAGTTTTACATAAACACCATTGTTGGATGTTTTCAAGTTTTCAAGTTTTAAGGGAAAAGGAAGAAACTTTAAGGGTTTTTCGTTTAGCTCTTGATTTGCAAAGTTTGTTTATGTTTTAATCTTGCCCTTAGAAGTTTTATAACTAAAAATGGTGTGGTTTTATCAAGAATCTAGAAATGGGTTTTGGGGTATTTTTAAAAGGGTCAAAACTTGAGTTTTTGAAGTGGTTTTGTGAAAGGGAGTTGGTATGGTGTTATAGTGATACTAGAAGGTTGTTTTGAAGGTGTTTAATGGTGTTTTGAGTGTTGGAATCATTGGTTTTCTGCTGGGTTGTTGGGGAGTACGAAAATGGGAATTTTTGTTGGTAGCTTTGGCTCGAAATTGTTGAGAAATGGGTTGTGGTTGAATATGAGTAGTGACAGTGTTTTGTGATGATTTGGTTGAGTAATGTATTGTTTTTGATTGGTTAGAATCAAGGGAAACCATTGGAGAAGATTCGGGCTCAATTCCGGGGGAATTTGGAGACTTGAGATTGGTGTTTCGACTTCCATTTGGGTTTCATCGGTGAGTGGAAATGTTTTGAAACTTGATTTGATTTCGAAATGGGTTCTTGAAGGTTTGGGTGGAGCCTTGAGGGCTAACCTAAACCCAAGTGTAAGTTTACTAATCCTACCTTGATTGTTAAGCGATGGTGTATGAACAATTGTTGTGATATTGTATGAATTGTGGATTGCCTTTACTTCCGTTTGATGTTGTTGTATAGTCGTTGTTGGTGTCGAGCCTCATGTGATGGTTTTCGTAACTATGGTGATGTGTAGTCCTACCGGTAGTGACTAGTAGAAGAGTACGTTGATGGTAGTCCCATCGGAAAACTACTAGTCAAAACGGTGATGTGTAGTCCCACCGTGCTTTGGTTATGCATGTGCATACCATGTAATTGTGTTGATTGTGTCTCCTTTTCGTATGTTAAAATGTTTTACTTTTCAATTGAGAAATGTGTTTTGAAAACTGCATTGTTGAAGTGTTTTTAGAGCTTCACTCACTAATCTTTCAAGCTTATGCTCTCCTTTTTCCAACATGCAGATCGTTAGAGTTTTCGGAAGGCAAGTGGGCAAGGGAGGAGTTTCTCGGAGTTCTCGGGTAGCAAGTATGGTTTAAATCTTTGTAATAATGCCTAGACAATGGGGATTTTAGACTTGTGTGGAGTTGGTGTTCAAACTCCCTAGTTTGGTTGTTAATATTTCTAGCAAGTTTGAATGAGGATGCTATGTTTCAGCATGTTGGGTTTGGCTTGATACTTGATGATTGTTAAGCATATTTTATTGTTTTGTATACCTATCATGTGTGATGGTTTGATGTTTGAGCATGTGTTGGAATGATCTAAATCATTATCTCTTGTTTGCCTTGAATCGCATGTATGCTTGTATGTTGTTAGTTAAGTCGTTATATGAATCTAGAGTCAAGTGCCTTGTGTTTTGACAGCTAAAAACATGGTTGCAGGGCAGGGCGTATCGATACGCCCAAGGGCTGTATCGATACAGTCCTATGTCTGATCCTTGTTTTTAGGCTATGCGTACCGATACGCGAGGGTGTATCGATACGCCAAAAGCTCTCTGGAAATCTGAGAAATGAACGAGATTTTGGTGTATCGGTACGGGTCCTAAGGGTATCGATACGGTCTTTGATGTTTGACCGTGAGAATTTGACCGTTGAGGGTGTATCGGTATAGTCTTGTTGTGTACCGATACGGTCTCCCTGAGTTGACTGTAAGGCATTGACCAGGTCCAGGCGTATCGATACAGTCTCATAGCGTATCGACACGACCTGTTATAAAAGTTAAAATGGGCTGTTAAATTGCATGTTTTGTATGTTCGGTATTCGTGTGTCCTTCCCGCTGCGAGTCCCGACACATAGGATGAATTAAAGCATTTAAACAAGATAATGTTTAAAAGAAATTTCTATGGTTGCTAATCGAAGGGGAGCCTTAACGGGTTTCACTTCAATTTTCCCCGTGTAACCTACTCGGACCGGTCAGTCGTCCAGACCGGGACGAGGGGGTTACATTTGGTGGTATTAGAGCCTCGGTTACAAGGTCTCCCGGGAAAGGTCAGTTAGGTAAGTTAGTTTGAATGGTTTCTTGCTATTGCACGGTGTATGGAAGCATGCTTTAATGACCTTGTTGTTGGTTAAGGGTTAGTCAAATGTTCCCATCACTAGGTGTTGTTATCAAAAAATGGTTTTTGGTTTAACGAGCTTGAGAACTTGGGTCATTGCCCTTTGCTAACCTAATGTTTCCTTTTTGTGTGTGATGTGTTGTTTGTTTTAGATTTCATCCCATCATGGTGAGACCGAGGGGGCGGCCTAGGGCGGGTGACCAGGCACCCGGGGGTGAGCCTCTTGTTCCTCCTGCTCCCGATAGTAATGGAGTAGGTGGAGAAGGTAATGTGCCTCAGGCTGGTGCGCAAGTCGGAGTTGATGGTAATGGGCCTCAGGCTGGTGCTAATGTTAGAAGTAATGGGGCTCAGGCGGGCCAGGGTCCAGCGGGTGCGGACATGACCCATTTGAATCAGACCATAGCCAGAGCTTTTCAGATAGCTTTGGCCGGCATGCAAGCTGCATCACCACCTCAGGGTGTGGGGACATGATTACCCCTAGAGAGGCTTCGTAGCTTGGGAGGAGTTGAGTTCCGTGGGTTGACTCCCGAGGGTTTAGAGGCGTGGCTTGAGAGTACTACACGCATCTTGGGTCAGATGGAGTGCTCAAACGCCCGTAAGTTGGGTTGCATTGTCTCCTTGCTTCAGGGGACGCATATACTTGGTGGACCACTGTTACTTCGGGTATGGCCGAAGCGGATATCACGTTGGAGTTCTTCACAAATGCCTTTAAGAGGAAGTATCTCGGAGTTTGGTATTTGGATGAGAAGAAGAGAGAGTTTATGGCCTTGGTTCAGGGTAACAGGACCGTGTCCGAGTACGAGGTTTATTTTGTGAGATTGAGCTAGTATGCACCTGAGGTTGTTCCTAGTGAGAGGGAACGATGTGAGCGCTTCCGGTATGGGTTGACTAGAGATGTGAAGACCTACATGCTTGCCTCTGACTACACCGAGTTTGATGTCTTGGTCTCTAGGGCCAAGGATATAGAGCAAAACTTAGGCTCCAGTGCTCATGCTAGTGGGTCCAATTCCGAGAAGAGACACGCAGATTGAGACAGAGATCATGCCAAGAGGCATAAAGATAGGAGGTATCAGCCTGATTCGAGACATAGGGGTGATAACTATGGAAGGGGCCACTAGGACCAAGGAGCTGTTGTGCGCACTAGATGCGGGAGACGCCACCAGGGCGAGTGTATGGGTATCTACGGGGTGTGTTGGAACTGTAGCTCCCCGGACCATTTGAGGCGTAACTGCCCACACCCGGCTAGGGGCGGACCGGCTCCAGTTAGGGGTTTTGAGCATCACAGAGGCCGTGGGCGCGGTCGTGGTAATTTTCAGCCGAGGAACGAGGGTCAGAGGAACTTAGCTCATGTAGTGGTAGTTCAGCCCGAGGGTGGAGGACCGGCTAGGATGTACGCACATCGAGAGGCTGGGAATGACACAGATGTTATTGCAGGTAATTTCTCGTTACAGTCTTTGAGTTTGCTTTCTTTGATAGATTCGGGGTCGACATATTCGTATATTTTAGGTGAACACGCGAGGTCTTTAGGCTACCGTGTGAGTGGTTAGAGGTAGGTGTAAATGTTACTAGCTCTTTCGGTGATACAGTGGTAGTTAGGAAGATGTATAGGAGGTGTCCCTTGATGGTTCAGGGCCACCTGTTTCCGGTGGATATGATGGAGTTGCCGTTCTATGGTTTTAATGTGATTTTGGTCATGGATTGGCTCGTAGAGCATAGAGCTAGGGTTGACTTTGAGACCAAGAGAGTCTCCTTGAAGCTTACAGATGACTTTGAGGTTGTGGTAGTTGGCGAGAACGTTAGGTTCTTGTCCAATGTTGTTTCTGCTTTGGAAGCTCAGAAGTTGTTGAATTCGGGTTGTCATGCTTATTTGGCTTATGTGATGAATCTGAATATGAGTGAGGTTAGACCGCAAGACATCAGGACACTGTGTGATTTTCCGAGTGTTTTTTCGGAAGAGTTGCCGGGTTTGCCTCCAGATAGAGAAGTTGAATTTGCTATCGAGACGTATTCCGATTCTGCACCAGTGTTTATTGCTCCGTATAGGATGGCACCGAAAGAGTTGAAGACACAGCTTCAGGAGTTGTCAGATAGAGCTTTCATTAGGCCTAGTATTTCTCCGTGGGGTGCTCCGGTCCTGTTTGTGAAAAAGAAAGACGATAGTATGAGGATGTGTATAGATTATAGGCAGTTGAACAAGGTGACAGTGAAGAACAAGTACCCTTTGCCTAGGATAGATGACTTGCTTGATCAGTTGAGAGGTGCTTCAGTGTTTTCGAAGATTGATTTGAGGTCCGAATACTATCAGTTGAAGGTGAAATATGTGGACATACCGAAGACAACTTTCCATACACGATATGGGCACTATGAGTTCTTGGTGATGACTTTCGGGTTGACTAACACTCCAACATCTTTCATGGATATGATGAACCGTGTGTTTCACGAGTTTTTGGACAAGTTTGTGGTAGTCTTCATAGATGATATCTTAGTGTACTCTAAGACCGAGGAAGAGAATGACGAGCATTTGCAGTTAGTGCTTCAGACTTTGCTTGAGAATCAGTTGTATGCCAAGTTAAGCAAATGTGAGTTTTGAATTAGGGAGATAGTCTTCCTAGGTCACGTGATCTCGTCTAAGGGGATTAGTGTGGATCCCAAGAAGATAGAAGCCATAGTGAGTTGGAAACAACCGAAGTCAGTGACAGAAATCCGTAGTTTCCTAGGTTTGGCAGGATATTATCGAAGATTTGTCGAGGGATTTTCTAGGATAGCGGCTCCTTTGACTAAGTTGCTTCAGAAGAATGTTTTGTATGAGTGGTCAGATGCAAGATAACAAGCGTTTGAGAAGTTGAAGAAAGCTTTGACCAAAGCTCCTATTTTGATTCAGCCTGAACCAGAAAGAGAGTTTGTGATTTACAGTGATGCATCAAATGTAGGTTTAGGTTGTGTGCTCATTCAAGAAGGTAAGGTCATAGCCTATGCTTCGAGACAATTGAAAGTTCACGAGAAGAACTATCCCACTCATAATATAGAGTTAGCCGCAGTAGTATTTGCATTGAAGATTTGGAGACATCACCTTTATGGTGAGAAGTGCACCGTTTATACCGACCACAAGAGTTTGAAGTACTTGATGTCTCAGAGGGAGTTGAACCTTAGACATCGTAGGTGGTTAGAGCTACTTAAGGATTATGACCTCACGATAGAGTACCATCCGGGTAAGGCAAATGTAGTGGCCGATGCTTTGAGTAGAAAAGTGGCAGTTGAGTTGCGAGCTATGTTTGCGAGATTGAGTGTGTCCAAGGATGGTGGTTTGATAGCCGAGCTTCAGGTTAAGTCTTCGTTAGTTCAATTGATTCGAGAGAAGCAATTACGAGACGAGTCTTTGGCACCTCACGTGCAAGATATAGCCGTGGATAGGCCTACCGGTTTTCGCTTTGGTGAGAATGGGATACTATGTTTCAAGGATATGATATTGGTTTCGGAAGATGCCGAGTTGAGACGTACGATCTTGAACGAAGCTCATAACAGTCCTTTTGCTATGCATTCGGGTAGTACGAAGATGTATCGTGGGTTAAAGGAAGAGTACTATTGGGTTGGGTTGAAGAAGGATGTGGCCGAGTTTGTGAGTAAATGTATGGTATGTCAGAGAGTCAAAGCCGAGCATCATTTTCCTTCAGGGTTGCTACAGCCGTTGAAGATTCTGGAATGGAAGTGGGAACGTATCACCATGGACTTTGTGTCGGGTTTACCGTTGACTCCTTCGAAGAAGAATTCAGTGTGGGTGATAGTCGATAGATTTACTAAGTGTGCTCACTTCATACCCGTTCATACTACCTATACCTTAGATAAGTTGGCCGATCTGTACATCCGTGAGATATTGAGGTTGCATGGGGTACCGAAATCAATTGTGTCAGACCGAGATCCGAGGTTTACAGCTAGATTTTGGGAGTGTTTGCATCGTACCTTGGGTAATTGGTTGAACTTCAGCACTTCGTATCATCTGAATTCAGATGGTCAGTCCGAAAGAGTGATTCAGGTGTTGGAGGACATGTTTGAGGTGTTGTATCATCGAATTTCAGGGGTCTTGGGAAAAGCATCTACTGTTAATAGAGTTTGCATACAACAACAGTTATCAGGCTAGTATTCAGATGGCACCGTATGAAGCTCTGTATGGTAGAAAGTGTAGGACTCCGATTTGTTGAGCCGAGGCCGGATAGAGGCTTGTATCGATGCCCGATTTGCTTAAGGGCACTATCGAGAAGGTGAAACTGATTTGTGATCTCTTGAAGGCAGCTTCAGACCGACAGAAGTCGTATGCCGACTTAAAGAGAAAAGAGATAGAGTATGCCGTGGGTGAAAAAGTGTTTTTGGAAGTCTCACCTTGGAAGAAGGTGATGAGGTCTGGTAGGAAGGGTAAGTTGAGTCCGAAATTCATTGGACCTTACGAGGTAGTTGAGAGGATCAGTCCCATTGCGTATAGATTAAGGCTTCCGACCGAACTAGAGAAGATTCATGATGTGTTTCATGTCTCGATGCTCCGAAAGTATAGATCGGATCTGTCTCACGTAATGCCAGTGGAAGAGATCGAGTTGAACCCCGACTTGTCCTATGACGAAGAGCCGGTTGAGATTCTTGCTACGGAAAAGAAAGTGTTGCGTGGAAGGTCTATCGAGTTAGTTAAGGTTTTGTGGAGACACCGAGGTGTGGAGGAGGCTACTTGGGAGAGAAAGGAGGACATGGAAAAACAGTTTCCGTACCTCTTTCCGTCAGGTAATTTCGGGGATGAAATTCCTTAAGTGGGGGAGAGTTGTAACGCCCTGGGTTTAGGGGTCGGATGTTACACGGGTAAATCGGGTTTGAGTCGTGGGCTCGTTTTAAATTTTTTTGAATCGAAAGCAATGAATGGTAGCAAATGTTTCAAGTGAAAGCGCTTTTTAATTTAGGTTGAAAAGTAACTTTTAAAAATTTGAATTTTTAACTTTTTTATTAAAAATATTTTTGAGAAAATTAATTAATCCACCTTTATATTATCATATATATATATATATATTAAAAATGTGTAAAATAGATAATTTTGTTGAGTGGATCAATGGATTGATCAATGCCAAGAGGGGTGAATTGAGCTTTAAAAAAATTGTTCGAGAAAAATGATAGCTAAAATGAAGAACAAAGGATTTTAGAGTGGTTCAAGTTCCAAATGAACTATACATCCACTACCTTAGCTACCACAAAGGATTTGCAACAATTTACTAATTTGTTCTTCCCCTTTTCAAGGCTTGGGAGGTAACCTTTACACAATCGGTCAAATTTTCTACCCAAAATTTGATCAAACCCTCACAAGTGAACAAAGAAGAAATTAGGCAAGAAAGATATCTCTCAAATACAATATTGCCCCTTTCAGTACAAACACTCAACCCAAATTTAAGATAGGATAGGAATTGAATACAACACAATTTGTGGTTTACAAGAATATTGGAAAATAAGCACAATGAGCTTGGATTTTTGCTTGGATGTTTATCTTTGATGCAATAGTTGTTGTTGGTCTTCAATAAGCTTCAATTTATACCTTATATATCAATTCTAGTCCTTTGGGTGGTTAGGATATTGATTATAGCCGTTGGGACCCTCTCTTTCCACCATAAATGTACTTCTGCAGCTATCCGTATCGGTACACGAAGACCTGTATCGGTACATGTCTCAAAACAGAAAGAGCCGGTGCACATAATAAAGAAGGCGTATCGAAACGCGTGTAAGCGTATCGGTACGGGACATGGACCGTTTCGATACGGATAAGACCGTATCAATACCTTTTTCTCAACTTAGCTCACTGGAAGTTTCCGTTTAGATACGGGTAACACCGTATCGATACGGGACAACTGCCACTTTAAATGTTAGTTACGTAACGATTGACACCAACGGTCGAAAACATTTAAACCTCTTTGAATTTAAAAATTTCGTTAAAACCGTATCGATACGGGTGGAACCGTATCGGTACACCATTCAAACTCCTTCAGTTTTTACAGAGGGGCGTATCGATAGAGATGGAATCTGTTTCGATACGCTGTTTAGATACGATTAAGAGCGTATCGAAATGCGTCTTTCCAGTAGCCAACTTTGTAAAAAAGGTATCGATACGGTTGGAGGCGTATCGATACACCTGGACGATTTTCAATACTTTGGCCTTGGAACACTTAGAAAATATTTGGAGTTTGAGTTTTTCAAATCAGTTTAAGGTGTTGGTGATTTATAAATCATTTATGGGACTTAGAAATCTATTTCAAATTTTCAATTTGGTCCTTAACATACTTAGTTATATCAAAATCAAACATAGGTTTTACAATCTCCCCCTTTTTGATATAACAAAACCAAAACTTGAAATTTTTGATACTTTGAAAAACTTTGCAAAATAACTCCCCTTAATATTAGCTAGGTAACTTTTTAAGTTTGAAAATCAAAATTTTAAGTGTTGTGAGCTTCCCTCTCCCCCTTTTTGTTAGATCAAAAATAATTGAGACATAATGGAAAGTGCATAAAGGCAAAAGGTATAAATAACCAAGCAACATAATATCATTAAGTTCAAATAAAAGATAACATCAACTTAAAATCCAAATAACAGAAAATCAAAGCATAGGTTTTAGAATAATTCAAAATTAATCCTAAAAACCTAAATCAAAGGTGCATAAATAAATATCCTAAATGATATGAATGATATGCAAAGATAGGCTACTATGCATCTCCATCGCCTTCTTCATCATCTTCCTCAATTGCATCACCATTCCTCATAGTTTAACGCCACTCGTCATGGAAAGCGGTGAGAGAGATGTTCATTGAGTTGTGACCGCCTTCAAGGGAAGTGAGTCGAGTCTCCAAATTTCTCATTCGATCTTCAAGTCTTGTAAACCTTGTATCAATAGCGGTAAATCTCGAATTCATAACTTGATCGATTGAGGCCTTTCCCGTGCGTAAACCCGTGAATTTCTCATTGAGATAAGTCATGAGGGAGTCCATAGAAGGTGGAGGAGGAGCTTGAGGAACTTGTTCAACTTAAGGATTAGCAAATTGTTCCGCGGCCTCACTAGGGAGCTCGGATAGACGAAGCCAATTACCATTAAAGTAATGGAACTTACCCCTTGCAAGAGATCGTTCATCGATAGGATCGGTGAGGGGAGTTGGGTAGTCATGCGAGCAATCTATCTCCTTTTGTTGGAAGAAGTAACTCAAGGTCGTTCCATAGGTGAAGGAAGTGACAAGTGTGGTGTGGCGATGTTGCACGAGATAGACAATCTCCGCAAACATAATACGAGCAAGGTTCGGACGTTTTCTCTCACGGAAGCATCGAATCCAAAAATCATCTACTTGGCGGATAGTGGAATATGTCCCTCCCGAGGGCCTAAACCACCAAGAAACCATCAAATGGAGGATCCGATCCTGAGCATTAAGGGCGGTGACGGAACCACTTAGGACATGGCCAAGAGCATTCTCATCATCATAGCCTTCATCCTCCAACTTAAACACATCACAAATGGATTGAACATCTATAGTGACTTTTTTACCCATAAGATAAGAATTAACTCCCGTAACAACACCATCTCGATTGGCACAACACTTAGCATTAGCATAAAAGAATAAAACTAAGATGCGAAAGAAAAATCCGGGAAGTTGGAGAAAATCCATAAACTTCCATTCTTGGAGCAAAGGTAGATATTCAAATTTGAAACGCTCCGAGTTAAGAAAAGGAATAGAGATTACCCTCTCCGGACGGATCTTATAGTTTTGAAATTGGAGAAAATAGGTGAGTTCTCCGGGGGACTTAAAAGATTGTTGATAGATATGAGTGAGATTCGGGCGAGCACCACCTCCGGTATTGGATCCTTCACCGGCTTCACTAGTACGTGTTCTCTTTTTAGGGGGTGCCATGAACTAGAGAAAAGATTAAAAATAGTGTATGCATTATGTTTTCTTCATTCAACTCATTGAAAACCAATAATCAAGGTTTAGAAAAAATTTTATAAAGAAAAAATTTGAAAATATATTTTGGTTTGAGATGACAAAACAAAAGAAAAATTTGAAACGAAAATTAAAAGAAAAATTAAAAGAAAAAGAAAGAGTTTTACCTTGATATTGATTAGAGAGGAATAGGAGAAGAGCTTAGCACCCAATTGATGAAAAGCTTAAGAGATTTGCTTGATTTTGAAAACCCTCTAGAGATTTTGAGTTGTGGTGTGAAAATATGAGGGAAAGAGAGGCTATTTATAGAGTGAAAACGGCTAAGGTTTCTAGGGTTTTGAGAAAATTCAATTTTAGTAAAAGTTGAACTCTTAAATGCCAATTGATAGCTGTCTGCACAATCGCGTATCGATACGCCTGAGGGTGTATCGATACGGGGTAAAAGCGTAATTCCATTTAAAATGCCCGTTGAAGGTTTGTATCGAAACAGATGCAATTCGTATCGAAACGATTGTTGCTCGTATTGAAACGAGTTTAACCGTATCGATACTCGTTTTAGGCAAAATGAAGTCTGGGAAGCTAATACAGTACTCGTATTGATACGCTTAAGGCCGTATCGATACCCTATGACCAGAAATACATTTTAGGCTTGAAGAACAACAAAAAGCTCGATTCTAACATCTCCTAAATGAATGCAAATGATGAATGAGCAGTTCTAAGCATATTTTAACAGAATCATACTCCCCCTAGCTATAAGAATGGATATTTTCAAGAGCTACAACACATTAACATGCAATTTCACAAGATCAAGCAATTTTAACTTTAAAAAGGGTCCTAAAGGGTCAAGGAAGGCTAGTTAGACCTAACTCTCTCCTAAGAGACCAAAAACACTATTTATCTAAAGGCTTTGTAAAGATGTCCGCTAGTTGGTTTAAGGTGTCAACGTACTCTATAACAACATCTTTCTTAGGGACATGGTCTCTAATGAAATGATGCCTTATCTCTATATGTTTGGTTCTAGGGTGTTGGATGAGATTTTTAGTTAAGCATATGATACTAGTGTTATCACACTTAAGGAATATGGTTTTAACTATAATACCATAATCTAAGAGTTGTTGCTTCATCCAAAGGACTTGAGCACAACAACTCCCTAAGGATATGTACTCGGCTTCGGTGGTAGAAAGAGCTACACTATTTTGTTTCTTAGAGAACCAAGATATGAGCATACTACCTAAGAATTGATAAGTTCTTGAAGTACTCTTCCTATCGATTTTACAACCCCCATAATCCGCATCCGAATAAGCATGAAGGTTGAAGGTGGAGTCTCTAGGGTACCAAAGTCCTAAACAGGGAGTATCTCTAAGGTACCTAAAGATTCTCTTAACGGCTATAAGGTGAGACTCTCTAGAACTAGCTTGAAACCTAGCAAACAAGAAATCACTAAACAAGATATCTGATCTACTTGTGGTAAGGTAAAGCAATGATCCAATCATAGAACGGTAAAGCTTGGAGTCAACACATTTACCTTCTTCATCTTTGTCAAGCTTTGTAGATGAGCTCATGTGTGTGGCTTGAGGCTTTGCATTCTCCAAGCCAAACTTCTTGAGCATATCTTTGATGTACTTTGCTTGATTGATGAAGGTGCCATCCTTCCTTTGCTTGATTTGGAGTCCCAAAAAGAATGAGAGCTCCCCCATCATGCTCATCTCGAATTCACCTTGCATTAACTTAGCAAACTCTTTGCAATGACACTCATTAGTATATCAAAAAATAATATCATCAACATAAATTTGTACTACTAAGATGTCATTTTTATACCTTTTTATGAAAAGTGTAGTGTCCACCTCACCTTTTTCAATCAAAAAGTTTGAAAGTCTTTCATACCAAGCTCTAGGAGCTTGTTTTAAACCATAAAGAGCTTTAGTAAGTTTGAAAACATGATTTGGAAATTTTGAGTCTTCAAAACTCGATGGTTGTTCCACATACACTTCCTCATTTATAAAACCGTTTAAAAATGCAATTTTAACATCCATTTGAAAAAGCTTGAAATCATGATAACATGCATATGCAAGCAACATCCTAATGGCCTTCATTCTAGCTACGGGTGCATAAGTTTCATCAAAATCTATTCCCTCTTCTTGAGTGTAACCTTGTGCTACTAATCTAGCTTTATTCCTCACAATGTTACCACTCTCATCTAGTTTGTTCCTAAAGACCCATTTAGTTCCTATAGTAGATCGATTACTAGGCCTATCAACTAATGTCCAAACATTACTTCTCTCAAATTGATTTAACTCTTCTTGCATAGCCATAATCCAAAAGTCATATTTTAATGCTTCTTTTATATTCTTAGGCTCTATGCATGAGATAAATGCAACATGGTTCATAAGTTTAAGAGAAGATCTAGTGGTTACCCCATTGGATGGATCACCCAAGATTTCACCACCTTTGACATAGTTGAACTCCCTTGGGTAGCTCACTTCCTTTTCCTCAAGAGCCAAGTCCTTCAAGGCTTCAAGAGGTGGATCTTGTGTATCCTCTTCTTTTGTTGGAACCTCATCCTCCTTTGAAGTTTGTCCTCCATCAAAGGCATTAATGATTCATACATCATCATCATCACAAGAATCCTTCCTTGGAAGGAGGTTATCATCGAATACAACATGTATAGATTCTTCTACTACTAAAGTTCTCTTGTTAAATACACGATAGGCTTTAGAGGTTAAGGAATATCCTATGAAAATAGCTTCATCACTTTTTGTATCAAATTTACCTAAGTTGTCTTTTTCATTATTTAAAACAAAACACTTGCAACCAAAAGGATGAAAATAGCTAATGTTAGGTTTTTTAGATTTTAAAATCTCATATGGTGTTTTCTTTAAAAGTGGCCTAATCATTACTCGGTTTACAATGTAGCAAGCGGTGTTTGTGGCTTTCGCCCAAAAATATTTAGGTAAATTGTTTTCACAAAGCATGGTTCTAGCCATTTCTTGTAAAGTTCTATTTTTCCTCTCAACTACCCTATTTTGTTGAGGAGTTCGAGGAGCCAAAAAATTGTGGCTAATACCATTTTCATTTAAAAACTCTTCAAACCCTAGATTTTGAAATTCGGTTCCATGATCACTTCTAATATGAGAAATTCTAAGTTCAAGATCATTTTGGGTTAATTTTGAAAATGTGATGAATTTTTCTAAAGCCTCATCTTTAGTACTTAAAAATAGAACCCAAGTAAATCTAGAAAAATCATCAACAAGTACAAAAGCATAAGATTTACCACCCAAGCTCATAGTCCTAATAGGCCCAAATAAATCCATGTGAATAAGTTGTAAACACCTACTTGTAGAAACATCATTAATGGATTTAAAGGATGGCTTATGTTGTTTACCCTTAGAGCATGCATCACAAATTTTGTCATTTGAGAACTTAATTTTGGGTAAACCTCTAACTATATCTAGGGAAACTAATTTTTCTAAAACACTAATGCTAGCATGTCCTAGTTTCTTATGCCATAGTCATGCATAATTTTCATTTTGAGCAACTAAACATGCATGAGATGTATGTATGTCATCTAAATGCACCATGTAAATGTTACCGATGCGATGACCTATGAGCATAATATTATTTGGTTTAATGTCAACAATTTTGCACCCACTTTTATCAAATAAGACATTAAATCCTTTATCACATAATTGGCTTATGCTCAATAAATTATCTTGTCTCCGGTCATATGCCTCGAGCATCCACTATCAAGGTACCATGAATTTTGACTTTGTGCTTTGGCCTTGTAGCAATGCTCCCCCTACAAACAAAGATATTAAACTTTTGTTTTGGTACCCAAATCATTTTGGGTCCACGTGTGTTAGCTCCCAATAGCTTGGTTCCCTTAGGAATCCAATGTGACATAGCAAAAATATTATTAGATTTGACAAGTTCCTTAGGAACCCATACACTTCTAATCTTTTTAGTTCTATTATGTCTAGGGAAGCTACTTTGCTTGTAGTTATTAGTCTTTCTCCTAGGTTGGTTTGTTTTAGATGATTCACCTTTTTCATGCTTCACATTACCAACATTTTTAAAAGACTCTTTGAGCTTGTTAAGCTCGTCTAACACCTTTTGATGTTCACTATTGCATTGAGAAAGAAGATTATTTAGGTCTACATTTTCATCTTGGAAGAATTTAAGTTCATCTTTTAAACCTAAATTCTTTTTCTCAAATTTTAAGTTAGCTTGAGAAAGTGAGTCATTTTTATCATTTAATTCCAAAATAATTTTCTTATTTCTAATGAACGACTCTTTGTACTTCTCAACTAACTCATCATAAACCTCTTGCAACTCATCATATGCATCATGTAATTCATCAAATGTAAAGTCAAAAGATGATGAGTTAGAGGTTACCATGGAGGAATCCTCCTCAAGTGCCATGAGGCAAAGGTTGGCCACTTCTTGTTCGTCATCCTCGGATGACTTCTCATCACTCCAAGTAGCAAGCTTGGCTTTGAGCTTCTTCTTCTTCTCAAAGCCCTTCTCCTTGAGTTGAGGGCACTCCGAACGAATGTGACCGGCTTTTTGCACTCGTAGCAAATGATTTGATCCATCTCTTCTTCTTTGTTTTTACCCTTGAAGTCCATTTTTCTTTGATTTTCCTTCTTCAGTTGGACCTCATGAATCGTGAGAATCTTTTGGCTATCATAGCCAATTCTTCTAAATCATCCTCCTCACTAGAAGTGCTCTCCTCATGTAATGAAGCTTTGAGAGCCACTCCCATTTTCTTCTTTTTTTCAACCTCTAGCTTCTCCACTCTTTTTCTCTTCATTCTTCTTTTCATCTTCCCTTCCTTGCTTCATTATCTCATGAGTAAGGAGAGAACCCACTAGCTCATCAAGTTTTAGTGTCTTCAAGTTTTTGGCCTCGATGATGGCGGTTCTCTTCCCATCCCAAGATTCGGGAAGTGAGTAGAGTAGCTTTCGGACAAGTTTGTCTTCCGGGATTGTCTCTCCAAAACCCTTAAGCCCGTTGACGATGGTTGAGAAGCGATCGAACATCTTGGACATCGTTTCATCGGGCTCCATCTTGAAATTATCATAACTAAGATTGAGAATTCCAATCTTGCTCTCCTTCACATCATTAGTTCCTTCATAGGTGGTCTCTAGTGTATCCCACACTTCCTTGGCACTTTCAATGGAGGAGACTTTGGAGTAGATGTCGGGACCGAAAGAACAAAAGAGCATGTGAAGAGCTTTGTCATTAATTTGGATCTTCTTTGTAACACCCGTGTTTTGGGCTTAGGAGTTAGCCAGGTTTAGTTCGAGTCTAATAAAATTTAATTAAAACAATTCAACTTCAAATAATGACCTATTTGAGCTTTAGTAAAAAGGGGAGGACTTATGTGGTAATTTGACCCTAAAGTCTTTAAAAAGCTAGACAACTTTAAGCCAAAAGTTGTCATCTTCCTCCCAAGTCCATTCCAACGTTAAAAAGAGAAACCACCATTTTCAAAAACCTCTCAAAGGCTAGCTACTATTCCATTTATTTTGCCATTCGATTTCAACACCAAATTAAGAGGTAAATATGTTTTCTTAACCTCCTCTCTATCCTCTACTTATCTATGGTTTTAGATTTCAAAAATATGGGGTTTTGAAAATTAGGGTTTATATGTAAAGTTTGAATTTTTAAGGGGTTTTCTAATTGGTTTTGATAAATTGAGTTGGGGTTTTAGTTAATCATGTTATAATGAGTAACATATATCAAATTGGTTGAATTTGGGTGAAAATTCGTAGCATGTTCTTGAGGTAGGTTTTAAGGTAGTAAAATTTGGGTTTTTAGTGGGTTTAATGTTGAAATTGAAGGGCTGATGGTCTACCTATGCTAGGAGGGTGATTTGGGATGTTTTGGAAGTCATTTGGGTGTTTGGAATTTGAGTTTTCAGCAAGGCTTTAGGGGAGCACGAAAATTGGGATTTTAGGAGATTATGTGATTTGAGAAATTGTGGAAATTGAGTTGTGTTTGCAAAGTAAGTTGATGGTTGAGTTTAGCATTGAATTGGGAAGTAATGTATGTGTTTTGTTTGACTAGAAGTAAGTGGAAGCGTGGAAGAGGCTTTGAGACCGAATCCGGGTGCATAGAAGGATTGTTTCGAGTTGCTAAGGAAGGGCGGTGAGTGGTTTCAACTTGTTCTAAGTTTGGTTCGAGTATGTGTAGTGGGAGTGTGTGTGAAGTGTGCTTGGTAGGCCACTCATAGTTAATTCAAGTTGTTGATTTAACCATTGATATCCATGAATGCATTTATGCTTGTTTGACTATGCTATTATGATTGTGGTTGATGGATGTGAGTTTATCTTGATATGCATCTATGAGATTGAGCATGAATGTGGTTGATGCTATATATATGATGTGGTTATGATAATTGGCACTAAATAATTACCGATTGTAAATGATCGATCATTAGGATAGTGTGCACACAAATTGAGTCAAAACGTACGTGGCCTTGATGGCGTTAAGTCATCAAGGAGGAGTACGGTGATGTAACATTCCACCGGAAGCTTTTATTACATTTCTACGGGATGATGAGTGGAATCCCATCCGTAGGGCATGTGGCGATGAGTGGAATCCCGCACATGCAAGGTCCGGTGATGAGTGTAATCCCACCGAGGTAAAGTGTTGTTGAGGTTTAAATCCGCACAATCGGGGTAATTTAAAGTGGCCAATTAACTTGTTCATATATTGAGATATGTGATGTTGATTTATGATTGTTGATTATTGATGCTTGATGCTTAGGATGAAGTAAGATGCCATACTATGCCACTTGAAAGACTAGCTAGGTCTACTCGTTTATATGTATTTGTAGGTTGTATGCGAGATTAGGATTACATGCTTGAACCCTGCATTGTTGATTGTTTTCGTTTTAGAGCACCCTCACTAAGCTTATAACTTACGCTCTCAATGTTCAACAATGCAGATCATTAGCGTGGTGTTAGCTCGGAGCAAGGCAAGAAGGGTTTTCCAAGTGTGAGGCTCAAGTACGGTTATTAATTTTGTAATGGTTAAGTAATGTGGCAAGAGGGTATTTGTATGAGCTTATATGACTCATTTGTGATTTTGTATGTTTATGCTTGACTTGGTTCGTAAGCATGTCTACCTTGCCTAACGCTTTTAATGTATGTCTTTTGAATGTTAACCTTGCTAAGGTATGTAAACCCTTATGGGATGGATGATGCTTTTGCTTGTCAATGTTTCAAGCATGTTTTGTATGAAAGGCCTTGTGTTTTGTCATGGTTGTATGTTCATGAATGTCCATGTCTTGTGAGTGTTTGTGTACGTTAGACCTTGGTTGCATGCCTCTAGATTTGGTTTGATGGTGTTGTTTGCCTTTAGGGGGCCTTAGTGGACCTTTAGACTTGCCAAGACTCACTTAAATCGGAATTTCAAAGGTTGCAGACTGCCAGCGTTTCGAAACGGGGAGGGCAGTTTCGAAACGGGTAGGCTTCAGGGACCCCGTATCGGAATGCGTTCCGATACGGTTTGGCCTCTGGAACCCCCTGTTTCGATACGCGTTTCAAAAAGTTTTGACTACTGGAATTTTGAGAAATTCACGAGATAAAGGTGTTTCGAAACGGGCCTGAAGGTTTCGAAACGGTCAAAATCTCGTTGACCACGAGATGTTGACCGTCGTGGGCGTTTCGGAATGGTTGACCACCGTTTCGATACGGCCCCTTGTATAGGCTCTGGGGCAGTTGACCTGGTCAAGGTGTTTCGAAACGCCTCAAGGGTGTTTCGAAATGGACTGCCTTCAAGATTAAAATTTGGGTTGTTAAGTGTTGCCTTGTTTTCGATCGATTGTTTCGTGAGTGTTGTTCCGCTGTTTGATCACTTAGGGTTTAATACTCATCTAGACAAGATTAAAATACAAAAAAATAGGGTTGCTAACCGAGCGGAAATTCCCTTGGGAGTTTTCACTCGGTTTTCCCCGTGTAGCTTACTCGGACCGGTCATCCGGCCAGACCGGGACGAGGGGGTTACATTTGTTGGTATCAGAGCCTGAGGTTACCGAGACCTCGGGCAGGTAACTGAGGTAAGCTTAATGTATTAAATGATTTTGTTGTTCGATGCATGTCTTGCCATGAATTCCTGAATATTTGACTGTTCGTATGATGTTTTGAAGCATGAATTGTCGTGTCTGGTGTAGAGTGTGTGCTCATTGCTACTATTACTTAATTGAAACGATTTTTGATAAAAAGAAGTACTTGAGCACTATTGGACCCTTGCTTTGACTAACGTAATCCTTATCTGTTTCTTGTTGTAGTTTATACCTTGCTAGTGGAACCATGAGACCACGTGGGAGGCCTAGGATGGTTCGATCGGAACCACGGGCAGAGGCTCCAGGAGTTGAGCCAGTAGTGAGAGTTGATGCTCAAGTGGGAGAGCCTGTGGTTGGAGTTGGAGCTCCTCCACCACCTCCACCACCACCACCTCCTCCACCGGAAGCGGGAGGTGCGGCCGGGGCCGAAGGAGAGGGACCACAAGGAGGCCAAGGACCGGCCGAGATTGATTTAGCTCCGTTGGTTCAGGCAATTGCCGGGGCATTTCAGGCTGCTGTAGTTGGAGGTCAGGCAGCACACCATCAGGGTGAGGGCACTGGCTTACCTTTAGAGAGACTTAGGGGCCTTGGGGCCGAAGAGTTCCGAGGGGCTACACTGGAGAGGTCAGAGTTGTGGTTTGAGAAGACTGTCCGTATCCTTGCTCAGATGGGATGTACTGGTGAGCGCAAGTTGGGATGTGTTGAGTCTTTGCTTCAGGGTGATGCCTACACCTGGTGGGTCACCGTTACTTCGGGGATGTATGAGGCCGAGATCACTTGGGAGTTCTTCGAGACAGCATTCCGGAAGAAGTATTTGGGTCCGCGATACCTCGATGAGAGGAAGAGAGAGTTCATGGCATTGCTTCAGGGGAGTATGTCCGTGACCGATTATGAGATCCGATTTGTTAGACTGAGTCAGTATGCACCTGAGCTTGTACCTACTGAGGTGGAGCGTTGTAACCGCTTCCGTTATGGACTGAATGAAGAAATCAAGACTTATACACTAGCTTCAGACTACACTGATTTTGATGTCTTGGTCTCGAGGGCCAAGGACTTGGAGCACAGTTTGAGTTTGACCAGGCGGTCAGGTGGATCTAGTTCGGGTAAGAGGTCCAGCAACTTTGATAGAGGTGATGCCAAGAGGCATCGGGACAACAGGCATCAATATGATCATAGGCGTGGTTGCGGTAACCACAGTAGGGGCCACCAGGGCCAGAGAGCTGGTGGGAAGTTGCCCACATGTGCTACTTGCGGGAGAAACCACACCAGGGAGTGTTGGGGAAATTATCATTCCTGTTGGAGTTGTGGTGCTAGAGACCACATTAGGCGTGACTGTCCACATCAGGTAGGACAGGCACCAGCTCAGGCTCCTGCTAGAGCCAACGACTTTCAGAGAGGCCGCGGGCGCGGTAGAGGTAATTTCCAGCCGAGGAACGATGGTCAGAGAAATTTAGCTCATGTAGTTGCAGTCCAGCCGGAGGGCGGAGGACATGCTAGGGTTTACGCTCAGCGCGGGGAGCAGCATGACACCGATGTGATCGCAGGTAACTTCTCGATACAGTCTTTGGGTTTGCTTTTCTTGATTGACTCTGGGTCTACACATTCCTACATATTGAGTGAGCATGCACGGTCTTTAAATTTGCCATGTGAGATGTTAGAGGTAGGAGTTAGTGTTACTAGTTCCTTTGGGGACACGATAGTAGTTAGGAAGATGTACCGAAGGTGCCCGTTGATGGTTCAGGGGCACGTATTCCCAGTGGATATGATGGAACTTCCTTTCTATGGTTTTGATGTGATTTTGGGTATGGACTGGCTCACGGAGCATAGAGATAGGATAGATTTTGAAACTAAGCGGATTTCTTTGAGGCTCACAGATGACTATGAGATTGTAGTGGTGGGTGAGAACGTGAAGTTCTTATCCAATGTGGTTTCAGTGTTAGAGGCTAAGAGATTGGTTGAGTTGGGGTGTGAAGCATACTTAGCGTATGTGATGAACCCTAACATGAGTGAGGTTAGACCTCAGGACATCCGGACAGTATGTGATTTTCCTAGTGTGTTTCCGGAAGAATTGCCAGGGTTACCACCGGACAGAGAGGTAGAGTTCAGCATTGAGACTTACTCTGATTCAGCTCCTGTTTCGATTGCTCCGTATCGTATGGCACCGAAAGAATTGAAAGAGTTGAAGACTCAGTTGCAAGAATTGACAGATAGAGGTTTTATTCGACCTAGTCTTCACCTTGGGGTGCACCAGTGTTGTTTGTGAAGAAGAAAGATGGAAGTATGAGAATGTGCATAGATTACAGACAGTTAAATCAGTTGATAGTGAAGAACAAATATCCGTTGCCTAGAATTGGTGACTTGTTTGATCAGTTGAGAGGAGCATCCGTCTTTTCGAAGATTGATTTGAGATCAGGTTACTACCAGCTAAAGGTTAGAGAGGTTGATGTACCGAAGACGGCCTTTAGGACTAGATACGGTCACTATGAGTTTTTAGTCATGCCATTTGGGTTGACTAATGCACCGGCAGCTTTCATGGACATGATGAATAGGATTTTTCATTAGTATCTAGATCAGTTTGTGGTTGTATTTATTGATGACATATTGGTATACTCTTGAACTCAAGAAGACCATGACCGACATTTGAGACTTGTCTTGAAGACTTTGCTAGATCATCAGTTGTATGCGAAGCTCAGCAAGTGTGAGTTCTGGATTTGTGAGGTAGTCTTCTTAGGACATGTAGTGTCAGCTGAAGGCATTAGAGTTGATCTGAAGAAGATTGAAGCCATTGTTGAGTGGAAGCAACCGAAGTCTGTGACAGAGGTACGTAGCTTCCTAGGCTTAGCCGGATACTATAGGAGGTTTGTAGAGGGTTTCTCTAAGTTAGCCGCTCCATTGACACAGTTACTTCAGAAGAGTGTTCAGTTTGAGTGGACAGATGCAAGACAGAAAGCCTTTGAGAAATTGAAAGAAGCTTTGACCCAAGCTCCGATCTTGATTCAACCTGAGTCTGGGAAGGACTATGTAGTCTACAGTGATGCTTCTTATGTAGGGCTAGGATGTGTTCTTATGCAAGACCGGAGAGTAGTGGCTTATGCCTCAAGACAGTTGAAGACCCATGAGCGCAACTATCCGACCCATGACATAGAGTTAGCTGCAGTTGTGTTTGCTCTGAAGATTTGGAGGCACTACTTGTACGGTGAGAAATGCACCGTGTACACCGACCACAAGAGTTTGAAGTACATTATGACTCAGCGAGATTTGAATCTCAGATAGCGTAGGTGGTTAGAGTTGCTAAAGGACTACGATCTTACTATTGAGTACCATCCGGGTAAGGCCAATGTAGTGGCCGATGCGTTGAGTAGGAAGGTGGCCGTGGACTTGAGAGCTATGTTTGCTAGATTGAGTTTGTCCGGAGATGGTGGCTTGGTAGCCGAGCTTCAGGTTAGACCTACTCTAGGTCAGTTGATTCGAGAGAAACAGCTCTTAGATAGATCTTTGGTACCTCACGTGCAAGATATAGCCGAGGGTAGATCTTCAGATTTCAGTTTCAGCACCGATGGAGTTTTGTGTTTCAAGGATAGAATAGTTGTGCCAGAAGACAGTGACTTGAGACGTACGATCTTTACTGAAGCCCACAGTAGTCCGTTTGCTATGCATCCTGGAAGTACGAAGATGTACCGTGATTTGAAGAATGAGTACTTTTGGGTTGGCTTGAAGAGAGATGTAGCCGACTTTGTGAGTAAGTGCTTAGTGTGTCAGAGAGTGAAGGCGGAACATCAGGTTCCCTCAGGTTTGTTACAGCCGTTGAGAATTCCGGAATGGAAGTGGGAGAACATCACTATGGATTTTGTTTCGGGTTTGCCTTTGACTCCTACGAAGAAGAACTCAGTTTGGGTGATAGTAGATCGTTTTACGAAGTGTGCTCACTTCTTGGCAGTCAACACTACATACACTTTAGATAGATTGGCCGATTTGTATATTGGCGAGATTGTTAGATTGCATGGTGTGCCGAAGTCCATTGTATCAGATAGAGATCCGCGGTTTACTTCTAGATTTTGGGAGTGTCTGCATATAGCTTTGGGTACCCGTTTGAACTTCAGCACTTCTTATCATCCTCAGTCAGATGGTCAGTCAGAGAGAGTTATTCAGATTTTGGAGGACATGTTGCGCTGTTGTATCATTGACTTTCAGGGTACTTGGGAGAAGCATTTGCCTCTAGTAGAGTTTGCGTACAATAATAGCTTCCAGTCGAGCATTCAAATGGCTCCATATGAGGCCTTGTATGGCCGGAAGTGTAGGACTCCAGTATGTTGGGCCGAGGTAGGACATAAATTGTTACCTATGCAGGATTTGCTCAAGGGGACAACCGACAAGGTAAAACTGATTTGTGATCGTTTGAAGGCCGCCTCGGATAGGCAGAAGTCCTATGCCGATTTGAAGAGGAAAGAAGTTGAGTTCTCAGTGGGTGAGAAAGTCTTCTTGAAAGTGTCTCCGTGGAAGAAGGTGATGAGATTTGGCCGAAAGGGGAAGTTGAGTCCGAGGTACATAGGGCCGTATGAGATTGTGAAGAGGGTTGGTCCGGTTGCTTATCAGTTGCGTTTGTCGTCCGAGCTTGAGAAGATACATGATGTGTTCCATGTTTCGATGCTTCGCAAGTATAGGTCCGATCCATCACATGTTATGCCCGTAGAAGAAATCGAATTGAATCCGGATTTGACTTATGAGGAAGAGCCCGTGGAGATCTTAGCTTCTGACAGTAAGGTGTTGAGGGGTAGATCGATTGAGTTAGTGAAGGTGTGGTGGCAACGTAGAGGTGTGGACGAGGCCACTTGGGAGAGGAAGGAGGATACGGAAAAACAGTTTCCGTATCTCTTTCATTCAGGTAATTTCGGGGACGAAATTCCTTAAGTGGGAGAGAGTTGTAACACCCGTGTTTTGGGCTTAGGAGTTAGCCGGGCTTAGTTCGAGTCTAATAAAATTTAATTAAAACAATTCAACTTCAAATAATGACCTATTTGAGCTTTAGTAAAAAGGGGAGGACTTATGTGGTAATTTGACCCTAAAGTCTTTAAAAAGCTAGACAACTTTAAGCCAAAAGTTGTCATCTTCCTCCCAAGTCCATTCCAACGTTAAAAAGAGAAACCACCATTTTCAAAAACCTCTCAAAGGCTAGCTACTATTCCATTTATTTTGCCATTCGATTTCAACACCAAATTAAGAGGTAAATATGTTTTCTTAACCTCCTCTCTATCCTATACTTATCTATGGTTTTAGATTTCAAAAATATGGGGTTTTGAAAATTAGGGTTTATATGTAAAGTTTGAATTTTTAAGGGGTTTTCTAATTGGTTTTGATAAATTGAGTTGGGGTTTTAGTTAATCATGTTATAATGAGTAACATATATCAAATTGGTTGAATTTGGGTGAAAATTCGTAGCATGTTCTTGAGGTAGGTTTTAAGGTAGTAAAATTTGGGTTTTTAGTGGGTTTAATGTTGAAATTGAAGGGCTGATGGTCTACTTATGCTAGGAGGGTGATTTGGGATGTTTTGGAAGTCATTTGGGTGTTTGGAATTTGAGTTTTCAGCAAGGCTTTAGGGGAGCACGAAAATTGGGATTTTAGGAGATTATGTGATTTGAGAAATTGTGGAAATTGGGTTGTGTTTGCAAAGTAAGTTGATGGTTGAGTTTAGCATTGAATTGGGAAGTAATGTATGTGTTTTGTTTGACTAGAAGCAAGTGGAAGCGTGGAAGAGGCTTTGGGACCGAATCCGGGTGCATAGGAGGATTGTTTCGAGTTGCTAAGGAAGGGCGGTGAGTGGTTTCAACTTGTTCTAAGTTTGGTTCGAGTATGTGTAGTGGGAGTGTGTGTGAAGTGTGCTTGGTAGGCCACTCATAGTTAATTCAAGTTGTTGATTTAACCATTGATATCCATGAATGCATTTATGCTTGTTTGACTATGCTATTATGATTGTGGTTGATGGATGTGAGTTTATCTTGATATGCATCTATGAGATTGAGCATGAATGTGGTTGATGATATATATATGATGTGGTTATGATAATTGGCACTAAATAATTACCGATTGTAAATGATCGATCATTAGGATAGTGTGCACACAAATTGAGTCAAAACGTACGTGGCCTTGATGGCGTTAAGTCATCAAGGAGGAGTACGGTGATGTAACATTCCACCGGAAGCTTTTATTACATTTCTACGGGATGATGAGTGGAATCCCATCCGTAGGGCATGTGGCGATGAGTGGAATCCCGCACATGCAGGGTCCGGTGATGAGTGTAATCCCACCGAGGTAAAGTGTTGTTGAGGTTTAAATCCGCACAATCGGGGTAATTTAAAGTGTCCAATTAACTTGTTCATATATTGAGATATGTGATGTTGATTTATGATTGTTGATTATTGATGCTTGATGCTTAGGATGAAGTAAGATGCCATACTATGCCACTTGAAAGACTAGCTAGGTCTACTCGTTTATATGTATTTGTAGGTTGTATGCGAGATTAGGATTACATGCTTGAACCCTGCATTGTTGATTGTTTTCGTTTTAGAGCACCCTCACTAAGCTTATAACTTACGCTCTCAATGTTCAACAATGCAGATCATTAGCGTGGTGTTAGCTCGGAGCAAGGCAAGAAGGATTTTCCAAGTGTGAGGCTCAAGTACGGTTATTAATTTTGTAATGGTTAAGCAATGTGGCAAGAGGGTATTTGTATGAGCTTATATGACTCATTTGTGATTTTGGATGTTTATGCTTGACTTGGTTCATAAGCATGTCTACCTTGCCTAACGCTTTTAATGTATGTCTTTTGAATGTTAACCTTGCTAAGGTATGTAAACCCTTATGGGATGGATGATGCTTTTGCTTGTCAATGTTTCAAGCATGTTTTGTATGAAAGGCCTTGTGTTTTGTCATGGTTGTATGTTCATGAATGTCCATGTCTTGTGAGTGTTTGTGTACGTTAGACCTTGGTTGCATGCCTCTAGATTTGGTTTGATGGTGTTGTTTGCCTTTAGGGGGCCTTAGTGGACCTTTAGACTTGCCAAGACTCACTTAAATCGGAATTTCAAAGGTTGCAGACTGCCAGCGTTTCGAAACGGGGAGGGCAGTTTCGAAACGGGTAGGCTTCAGGGACCCCGTATCGGAACGCGTTCCGATACGGTTTGGCCTCTGGAACCCCCTGTTTCGATACGCGTTTCAGAACGTTTTGGCTACTGGAATTTTGAGAAATTCACGAGATAAAGGTGTTTCAAAACGGGCCTGAAGGTTTCGAAACAGTCAAAATCTCGTTGACCACGAGATGTTGACCGTCGTGGGCGTTTCAGAACGGTTGACCACTGTTTCGATACGGCCCCTTGTATAGGCTCTGGGGCAGTTGACCTGGTCAAGGTGTTTCGAAACGCCTCAAGGGTGTTTCGAAACGGACTGCCTTCAAGATTAAAATTTGGGCTGTTAAGTGTTGCCTTGTTTTCGATCGATTGTTTCGTGAGTGTTGTTCCGCTGTTTGATCACTTAGGGTTTAATACTCATCTAGACAGGATTAAAATACAAAAAAATAGGGTTGCTAACCGAGCGGGAAATCCCTTGGGAGTTTTCACTCGGTTTTCCCCGTGTAGCTTACTCGGACCGGTCATCCGGCCAGACCGGGACGAGGGGGTTACATTCTTTCTCTCATCTTCACTCATCTCAATCTTCTTATTTAGAACCAATTTTCCTTTATCATCCCTCTTTAAAAGAATATAGGGACCATCTTCGATGACATCCCAAACAAGGTAATCGTTGGATTTGATGAAGAGGTGCATCTGATTCTTCTAAAATGGATAGTTGTCACCATTGAAGAATGATGGTTTTGTGGTGGATTGAGACTCGTACATGCTTGATCGGAGGTAGATGCCATGGCTTGATTTTTGGATGATCACACTCTTCCTAGAAACTCCTCTTGTGGTTGTTAATCCTTCGAAGAGGTAGGCTCTGATACCAATTGTTGAGTGGATCAATGGATTGATCAATGCCAAAAGGGGGGTGAATTGGGCTTTAAAAAATTGTTGGAGAAAAATGATAGCTAAAATGAAGAACAAAGGATTTTAGAGTGGTTCAAGTTCCAAATGAACTTTACATCCACTACCTTAGCTACCACTAAGGATTTGCAACAATTCACTAATTTGTTCTTCCCCTTTTCCAGGCTTAGAAGGTAACCTTTACACAACCGGTCAAATTTTCTACCCAAAATTTGACCAAACCCTCACAAGTGAACAAAGAAGAAATTAGGCAAGAAAGATATCTCTCAAATACAATATTTCCCCTTTCAGTACAAACACTCAACCCAAATTTGAGATAGGATAGGAATTGAATACAACACAATTTGGGGTTTACAAGAATATTGGAAAATAAGCACAATGAGCTTGGATTTTTGCTTGGATGTTTATCTTTGATGCAATAGTTGTTGATGGTCTTCAATAAGCTTCAATTTATATCTTCTCTATCAATTCTAGCCGTTTGGGTGGTTAGGGTATTGATTATAGTCGTTGGGACCCTCTCTTTCCACCATAAATGCACTTCTGCAGCTATCCGTATCGGTACACGAAGTCCAGTATCGATACATGTCTCAAAACAGAAAGAGCCATTGCACATAATAAAGAGGGCGTATCGAAACGCGTGTAAGCGTATCGGTACGGGACAGGGACCGTTTCGATACAGATAAGATCACATCGATACCTTTTTCTCAACTTAGCTCACTGGAAGTTTCCGTTTCGATACGGGTAACACCGTATCGATACGGGACAACTGCCACTTTAAATGTTAGTTACCTAACGACTGACACCAACGGTCGAAAACATTTAAACCTCTCTGAATTTAAAAATTTCGTTAAAACCGTATCGATACGGGTGGAACCGTATCGGTACACCATTCAAACTCCTTCAGTTTTTACAGAGGGGCGTATCGATACAGATGGAATCTGTTTCGATACGTTGTTTCGATACGGTTAAGAGCGTATCGAAACGCGTCTTTCCAGTAGCCAACTTTGTAAAAAATGTATCGATACGGCTGGAGGCGTATCGATACACCTAGACGATTTTCAATACTTTGGCCTTGGAACACTTAGAAAATATTTGGAGTTTGAGTTTTTCAAATCAGTTTAAGGTGTTGGTGATTTATAAATCATTTAATGGACTTAGAAATATATTTCAAGTTTTCAATTTAGTCCTTAACATACTTAGTTATATCAAAATCAAACATAGGTTTTACAAATTTATATATTTAACATCGTTTTTGACAAGGTATCAAATGAAGAAATTGAGTGGAACAATGCAAGGTTGATGGGACTACAAATCCAATGGAGCAAGTTTTCTCCCAATTGTGTGGAGGCCAAGACTCCTAGGCCATCAAATGCTACAGCAGGCCCCACCTCAAGTCTCTTGCTACCTACAAACCTGGACCCTAAAGAGGTTTGGAACGAGATGATTATTGATGGTGTGAACAATCTCGGTGTTACATGTAGTAGAAAACAGAAGAAACCAAATGATAATGAGGATTCCTTCTTCGTTTCCAAAAGGAGGGAATTATGGAACTACATTTCAAACGGTATTTTTCAGATTGCTATAGGCAATTGGGGAGCCAACAACTTTGGTGCCGTCGCTAATGAAGATGTCCTCAAGGTCGCTCTCTTCCCGAAATCCTTCACTTTTGCTTCCTCGATCATCAACAACATCAAAAGGAAAAAAAGGGCTTCTCCTATGGCACGCGAAGACTAACCCTCATTAAAGAAGTTTCTCGTAGAAAGCATGCTATGGAAATTTCGAGAGTCATGCTTGACGAGGTGGGAGTTAAAGAATTAGGTATTGATCCTTTTGGGAAGAAGATTACAGAAACTTCGTCAATGTTTGTGGATGAAAGCTGCGTACTCAACGAAGAGATAGTTTTGAGCGATGATGAGGGGAAGGCTTGCCCAAATCGAGCTTTTTCCTCTACAGCAAATGTCGTGTTCAAGGCTGATGAAGCGGGTAACCCCTAAGAGGGTTATCCACAAAAAGCATGATTCTCAATGGGTGCACCTTTGTCGTGAGGAAGGAACGACTGCCGGTGCATGCCCTCTCTCCTTCCCCTAGGATCAGCTTGAACTCTCACATGTCTGCTGATCTGAGGATGCTTTGTTTCCATTCTAAGGTTTTTTGCGTTAACTGCTTTTTACAGATAGTCATGTTTGAAGCAGTTGTCTCTGCCAGTGCCTCTTTATCCAAGTCAAGGTTTACGATCGCCGTGTATAGGTTGACAAGACCCACGTCCGATGATGAGGGAGCCTGCATCCGAAAGGAGCTCTCACATGCACACAACATTCGTGCTTCTCTCCAGAAGATTTGGTTCACAAAGATGGCAATTTCTGGTTTTCTGTCTATCGCTGGTCGATCTGCAACCTTTCTTTTAGGTTTGCTTTTATTATGGTCCTTTTATTTTCAGGAAGGCATGGCATCTGTTGCCTTGGTTCCTTGCTTGTTGCTGCCATATATGGCTTTGTCCGCAGCTTTGTTTGTTTGTTTAGGATTTCTGTTTTTTCGGCTTTGTTTCCAAGGCCTTGGTTGGCTGGAAACTGTGTCCGTATTCCCCCACGCATGGCCTTGCATGGCCTTGGGTTGTATGCACGTGTTCTGTTTGTATTTTTTCCTTTTTTTATAGAATTCCCTACTTTCGATAAAAAAAACGAAGAAATTGAGTGGATATTGCAGTTGAAAAAATTGAGTTTATTGCACAACTCGAATTATTTTCTAATCTATTGCACTTTGAATAGTGCAAAGTGAAGTTGGAATGAATTAATTTCGTCTTTCTACGGTGCTATATATTTTAATTAAAAAAGAAAACATGAAGACATGTTGAATGAATTCCTTCCGGATACAGTGCAAAAGTCGGAACTCTTTCTTTTCATCTCCAAACAGTCTTGGTCAAAGGAGTGGCAGGGCGATGGTAGGTGAGGGGCAGGGTGGCAGGGCAGGGCAGAGGTGTAGTGCTGGAGAAAAACATGCATGCATGCATCGGGAAAGGAAGAGAGAAATGGCTGATTTTTATTGATTAGACGGTAGGTTGAGTGGTTGAGGTTTATTTTTTGTGTGTGTTAAATAGGGATTAAAGGTAAGAAATTGTAGAAAAAAGTTTGTAAGGAGATTGAGTAAAGAAGAAGGAGAAAGAAGAAGATTTGGAGAAAACACATTAAGTAGTTATATATTTTTATTTTAAATTTAGATCATTGGTGTTATTTTTAATTTTTAAATTGTATGTATGTCATGTATATTATAGTAAGAAAATTTGATTTTTAATTTCTTAAGTTAGTATCGATGATTAATATAATTTTAATATTTGAGGTTTGAATATTTTAGTGTTAAATAGAGGGTTGAAGGTAAAAATTATAGAAGAATAATTGTGAAGATATTGAGTAAGGAAGAAGAAGGAAGATTTGAAGAAAATATAGTAAGTAGATGTGTATTTTATTTTTAAATTTAGTAACATTATTTCATTAATATATATTATGTATTTTAACTTTTTGTATTTCAATTTATTAGTAAGTTGTTATTATGTGTTTTTAGCTTCTTTTTTTTAGAATTTAAATTGCATGTTATAGTTGTTCTTGTGATTTTGTAAATTAATGATGATTGATTAATAAATTGTAGAGCATAAAAAGAAGGAAGATTATGGAGCAAACTTGGTAGAATTGTGTGTAGCATCAAAATTTAAACTAGTAAGTTGGTTTATTTAGTACTATATTTTTAAATATAATTATTTACATTCTAATTTATATGTTGTTGTTTACAATTAATTTAATTTAATTTAATTATTTTTAGGAGAAATTAGTTGAATATTTCACTTGAATTTTATGTTGTTGTTACAATTAATAAATTTTATTTAGTATTGATTATTGATATAATTTTAATATTATGCATGTAAATTGTAAAAAAATGGAGTAAAAAAGAAGAAGAAGAAAAAGGAAGTAAGATTTGAAGTAAATTTGGTAGAATTTTCTTAACATCAAATTGTAAAGTAGTAAGCTGCCTTCTTTTTTGTTTGATTATGAATATTTTTTATTTATTACTAATGTAAAGTAGTAGTATTACTATTAGATTTAGTGATATTTGTTATTTCTAATATTTTCTTACTTGCAATGTAGCTTTGTTAGAAGGATGATTGATCAAGATCTGCTGTTGAGATTACAGAATCAACACATAACTAGGGTTACAATTGATGATATGGTATAATTTTTTAATAATTTATTTATTAAAAAACGAATCAATTATGTGATTTTATAACATTTTTTTTAAATTAATGCAAGCTACGGAAGAAACCTTTAAACATCATCGAAGCATGGGGAATAATCCCCCACACAGTGATATGATTCCATGGTTGAAAAGTACGGGATTTTATCATGCCATATTTATTTGTGACTACAGGCTGATTCTCGATTTGATTACTGCACTAATTGAGAACTGGATAACCGAAAACACATAAATTTCACATGTCGTGTGAAGAATGCACCATTACGCTCAAAGACATGGCCATGCTAATCGGGGTCCCAATAATCTGGAGGCAATTGGTTGAGCATACTGAGGATACATGATTGGTGTGAAAACGTCACACTTTTTAGTACAAGCTACACCATCGATGCAAATATAGAAACAATGTAATATTGTTTAAATATCGATCCCACGAGGATGAAGTATTACGTTTATACTTATGTAGCTACAATACAATAATGTGAAAGTAGTAGTTGTGGGTGCAATGGTGGTTGCAATAGTAATATAAAAAGGAGAGTAAATGATTTAATGTGGTAGAAAAAACAAAGAGTAATAAAAGATGGAGAATATTAAAAATAAGCATGGATCTCCTTGGCTCAGCTCAGCAGAAATATCAAGTGCACTTCGAGGATTAAGGATTGGTTTAATCAGCGATGCAATGGTTAGCTTGAGTGTTAAATTCCATTTAACCTTCAACTATTGACTTAGGTGCGAACATCGGCTTCAACTTTTGTTGTAAGTCGAATCTAAGGCCCCTTGAACGAGTGGACCAACTTCCGCTGCATTCGGACAACTTTCGTTGTAGGAACTCGTTAATTTGACTCGTTACTGCATTCGTCGATGTCAATAATTAGATTTAACATTTTCACGCAAAACGTAAATCAAATCTAACAATAAAAGCTTAAGAAAAAAGCTAACATTGAGATATATTAAACTCATAAAATAGTTTAAATAAGTTCAACAAGCTCCAGAAATTTAAACCATAGTCAAAATGAGCACAAATACATGTAAATCTCCAAATAAACATCAAAATAAAGAGAAGTTCAAGAAGATAACAAGATATTTCCTCGATTCGACACTCAACTCCTTATTTCCTCAGATAAATCTACCTTGCTTCACCTCGGATCTCCAGAAAATAAGCTCAAGCCGCCATGAGAGGAGGGTAAAAGCTTCGGAGGTTGAAGATGTGAAAATAGGAATAGTGTGACTTTCTCTTTCCTCCAAAATTGTCCTTATATAGCCCACCTGAGGAAGGACACTTGTCCTACATATTATTTGCGTGCTCAGCGTCGTACAATTTGTTGTAACATAATGGACAACTAGCATATTCGTTCTTATCTTCAAGCAGAATGGACAACTGGCAGATGTAGTGTCGAACGGGTTGTAGTGGTGAAAACAACCTCTACAAGGACATTAGTATAGTAGCGACAACAAGGCAAAAATAGGCAGAAATATACAAAACTTGAGCCACATGAGCTAAGTTAGAAAATATGTAAAATTAGACATGAAAATGCATAAATGATGCAATGGATGCCGATCTGGGGACAATAATACCTATAAATTGAGGGAAAAACAATGCTCTTCAAAGAGCTATCACTACACCTACGAGTTTTTGCAATACATACATTAATAAGGTTTCATATGAAAGTGATGTGAAAAGGATCTCGTATCAAAATGACTTGGTTGTAGACAGAATTCAAGCTCACTGGCGATAATACACCGTATGAGATTAGTAATGCAAGTCAAGCATATATTTTACAGCTTATTGGAAGGATATTGATGCTAGATAAATCTGGAAATATTTTTCACACACGGTATCTACCATTTCTATCATCATCTTCAGAAGCTACTAATTATAGTTGGGGATCAATAATATTGGTGCTCTTGTAACGTGAGTTGTGCAAGCCCGCTTAATTAAAAAATGGTGAGAAGGTAAAGGGTGTTGGTGGATGTTTGGTTTTGCTGCAAGCATGAGCATGGCAACAACTTCTATTTTTACACCGGTTACTCGAAGTTTGAGTACTTTTCCTCTTGTTAGAAGGTAATATTTTGACTTTGATTTGAAAGTTTAAATTTACTTAATTTTAAAATATTTTTATTTTATATGAAAATAATCAAAAAATGTTATTTGGATGTGTATGCAGATGGTGTGTGAAAAAATCTCACACATGATTGATACACAATAATCTGAGACTGTTTAGATCTTAGATTGATATGTATTGCCAAAATTAGGTATCGAAATGGAAAATTAGTTTTACATGTTATTTATTTGAAATTAATTACTCTAATATATTATAATCATATATAATTTTTTCAGTTTATTTGGATGTCATACAAAGATGCACTTGTAAATGTACTAGAGCATTTGATGGTTGATTCTAATTTCTAGTGTATGATTACACCGATGATCCACTTTGCTATTGTGGAGTTCCAGTACGTAGATATGGTGCTGAGGCAGTTTGGCTTCCACCAGTCTATTCCATAAATTCCATCGAATCTTGACTTTCTTCACCATTTAGACTTACGCGGTAAGGGTATAATGCGTTGGAAAATCGTACATGCCGAGTATGTTGATACGTGGAGCAACATATATTTATTGTTTCCAAATCACACTTAAATTCAAGTTGATGATTTGGACTAGGAGAATTCAGAGTACATTATCTACTATCATAATAATGGAAAATCGTACTTGACTACTCTAGAAGGACGAGAAGAATGCCAAAGATATAAAAAAAATATGATGGTCGGGGTAAATCATCTAAGAGTGTAGCGGGCTTACCTCGAAGTCTAGCGGATGAATATCAGAGTGAATCTGGTACACCAAATATGTATGCTGATACTTCTCCAGCCACATATGTACAACCAGTAGTGGACAGGAGCTCGGTAGCTAATCTAGTGTTTGATGATTCTGAAGCATACATACCCAAATTTTATCATCCACAATCACCCATTTACTCGAGCTTTAGCGAAAATGCACTATATGAAAATGACATGTTTCATATCGAATACGTCATTTTACAGTCCCATGTTTTCACCACAAATATGAAGGCATAGTGGTGACTATGTGTTTACAACACCGCCTCCTTTGCCTTCGGTGATTGATGAGGTGAACAATGATGAAGATGAGGTGAGCATTGATGAAGATGATGTGAACAATGATGCAGAGGATGACGTTGCACTACAAAGGCCACAACGAGATCGACGACCACCGCGACATTACTATTCCACCACACCCCGACATGGACAACAATTTCATAGAAAATGATTCCACGTGATTATATGTAATACACATATTTTAATTTGAATATTATTGTTTTTAATTTTTTATAGTTTTTAATAACATTAGTATGTATTACCGCATCGTATTTACAATTTCTAATTTCTTTAAATAGTGGTGAATTGGTTTCTGATATAAGTATTTAGGGTACAAAGAAATGATCATGTTCATCCCAAAGCCCATGAATTTTTTAAGTTTCAAAACTTAAAACTAGCATTTCAATAAAATAAGCATCAAATTGCTGCTAAAATGCTTGTTTCTCTATTGGGATGAACATGATCATTTCTTTGTACCCTAAATACTTATATCATAAACTAATTCACCACTATTTAAAGAAATTAGAAATTGTAAATATGATGAGGTAATACATACTAATGTTATTAAAAACTATAAAAAATTAAAAACAATAATATTCAAATTAAAATATGTGTATTACATATAATCACATGGAATCATTTTCTATGAAATTTTTGTCCATGTCGGGGTGTGGTGGAATAGTAATGTCGCCGTGGTCGTCGATCTCGTTGTGGCCTTTGTAGTGCAACTTCATCCTCTGCATCATTGTTGACATCATCTTCATCAATGCTCACCTCATCTTCATCATTGTTCACCTCATCAATCACCGAAGGCAAAGGAGGCGGTGTTGTAAACACATAGTCACCACTATGCCTTCATATTTGTGGTGAAAACATGGGACTGTAAAATGACGTATTCGACATGAAACATGTCATTTTCATATAGTGCATTTTCGCTAAAGCTCGAGTAAATGGGTGATTGTGGATGATAAAATTTGGGTATGTATGCTTTAGAATCATCAAACACTAGATTAGCTACCGAGCTCCTGTCCACTACTGGTTGTACATATGATTGAGCCCATCTTTCACTGTCGATATTTTTTGCCCACGCCCAAACATCTTCGTCGTACACCATCAAATTTGCCAACTTTCTTTCAAAATTTGGCCTTAGTAGTTCCTATCATGTTTCATAATATATGTTGTTAGCATCAAGAAAAACCAGAACACATAAATAATCAAGTTTGACAAAATGAAACTTACTTACCGATGCCTACAATCGCGTTGCGAAGGTGGGATTTTTCCACTTTACAATAGCGCTCTTGCCAATATGACGTGCACAGTACGCGGGATATGCGTACAGAGGTGTCCAACGGCTTCTCGGTTGTTCAATTGCTGCTAAAATGTTTGTTTCTCTATTGGAAATTGTTGGGCTCGAATACAATCAATCGATAAAGCCAAGAGGGGGTGAATTGTTCTTTCATGGAAGCAACGAGAATTTAAAAAATACACAAGGATTTATAAAGGTTCGACTTCTAAACCAAGTCTACCTCCACTACCTTAGCTTCCCCACTAAAGATTTTCCACAAATTCACTCAATTTATCTTTCCTTTTGAGGCTAAAGTAGATAACCTTACAACTCCCTCAAAGCTTATACCCCAAAGCTTTGAGACACTCTCTCCAAATAGAAAATACAAATTGTGCCAACAATGGAAAACCTCACAAAGGCAAATATGTTTGCAAATTAAGGTCTCACCCAAAACCTAACACTTGAGAAAATATAACAATTAAGCTCACAAGTGTTTTCTAATGAAAAAATAGACTTTACAAGCACAAAACACATTCTCTGTACATGAATGTTGGCAATGATGTTTCTTATTCTTCCATGGCTGCTTGAAGCTTGCTTTCAAACGCTCTAAGAAGTTCTTGACCGTTACTAGCCGTTGGTGGTTGATTAAAGCCCTTGGAGACTTCATTTCCAGCAATCAATGCACTTTTGGGCATGTTGGTATCGGTACGCGGGTCTTGCTCTCGGTACTCGCATTAAGAAGAAGGAGCAGTTACAAGAAATTAATGTAGGGCGATCGGTACACGATACATTCATATCGGTAAGAGCCCTTGCGTATCGGTAAAGGCTTGGCCATATCGGTACGAAGATTGGCTACTGGAAACTTTAAAAAGTTAGGGAAATATAGGAAGTATCGATTCACAAACAACCGTACCAGTACAAACTGTTGGGTATCGGTACGAAGAAAATCGTACCGATACTCACGATCTGTTTTTGACACTTGGGCTATTTTGAAAACATTTAAACATGTCAAAAATACTTTAAAAACATTTCAAACATATTTTTTAAGTTAATGGACTTTTGAAATATTTTTCAAATTTGTTTAAGTCCAAAAATATTTTTCATTTAAGTAATATAAAAATCAGTATCTCAATAATCTCCCCCTTTTTGATATAACGAAACCACTTGAAAATTTATATTTGAAATTTATCCCCCATAAAAAAATAATTTTAGAAAAAGAGAATATTTTTAGAAAATATTTAAGCTCCCCTTTTTCTTTTTTGAAATTGATTTTTTCAAACATATCTCTCCCTTTTTGTTATATCAAAAACAATTCAAAACAATGTTTGAAATCACTTTAAAACATGATAACAATGGAGAGTAGACCAAAAAAATATTTTGAACATGAAAGTATTAAAAAATGGCTCCCCTTAATCAAGCATCAATAAAATTGTTAGTCCAACAAATCAAGAGAAAATATTGAATTTCAAATAAATAAATTAAACAAATCAAGAAATTAAATTTAAACATACCATATAAAAATATCATTAAACACATGAAGGCATGGCAAAAATGAGACAAAATTGTCCCTTTTGACTGTGCGTACCAGTACGGTGTCGTTCGTATCGGTACTGGTTGAATGTCATATCGGTACAGTTTGGGCTGTGCTGGTACCGATTGCATGAACGGGTGAAAATATACAACAAAATCAACTCAAAAAACCTTACAACTTACTCTTAAGTTCTTACAAAGGCTCTAAGAGGTCCTAGATATACATTTTGATCATTTTTGTCACAAATTAACAACACGCTTCTCAAAATACAGCATTTAAATCAAATCAAGTATGAATTTTCACCGAATTCAACCAAACATTACAAGTTAATGTCCATAGAAATAGAAATGAGCACAAGAGACCAAAAAACATGTAACTTATGTAATTGAGATTCCCCCTAGTTGTATGCAATTAGGCACCACATGGAGTCATACAAAACATTCTTTGATTAAATAATGAAATTAAATGATATAGACATGATCAAGCAATTGCATGAAACACAATTTTTTACCACTTGAACCAAGGTAGGATGTTAAGTCTCTCCTTCTTCAAGTGTCCTTCTCTATTGTGTGTCAAGATCTCCCAAAATTTCAACTTTGATCATCAATGCTCATGCACACCTACAAAAGGCAATCATTTTTATTTTGGTATCCAAATTGCTTTGGATTCATTAACACTAGTCTCATAAATTTTAGATCCCTTTGGAATTTATTTTTCAATGTCTTCATATTCTTTAAAGAAATAAGTCTCTTAGGGACCCATATATTTTTAATCATTTTTCCTTTGAAAAATCTTGGGGAACTAGATTGTCTTTGATCCAAATTTGTTTTGGAGCAATCTCCAATTTTCTTTTCAAAATTTTTGTAAATCAAACAAGTTTCTTTTCTAAGATCATCCAATTCTTTTTTATGATCATCTTGAACTTTTTGAAGCAAGTTTTGTAAATCAAATTTTTTTTTTCTCAAAGTCCTTGAGCTTTTCTTGTAGTTCATCTTTGGTTTTAGAAATCAAATCATTTCGAACTTTTAATTTTGAAACCATTTTCTTGTTTTTCAAAATATGGTTTTCAAATTATAAAATCAAATCATCATAGACATCTTGTAATTCATCAAATGTATAAGAAATTGAAGTAGATGAATTATAAGTTACCCTTGAATCTTCTTCGATGAACATGAGATAAAGGTTGACTATCTCATCATCGGTGGAGTCCTCTTCATCTCTCCATGTAGCCACATATATCTTCTTCTTAAGGTTTGATCCCTTCTTCTTTATTTTTGCACAATCATATTTGACGTGTCCCAACTTCTTGCATTCGAAGCATATGATGGGATCCCTTATCTTAATTAGATTCATGTCTAGCTTCTTCTTTCTCGCACTTCATGAATCTTAAAGAGTTTGGCTATCTCTTCATATTCATTATCCTCTCCACTCGAATCTTCTTATCGGCTTGTGGAGGATTTAAGAGCAACATTCATCTTTTCATTATACTCTTCTTCTTTCTTCTTCCACTTTGACATCATCATTTCATGAGTGAGAAAAGATCTCATTAGCTTGTCAAGCTTGAGCGTCTTCAAATTCTTTGCTTCTATGATTGCAGTCTTCTTAGAATCCCATGAATTGAGAAGTGAATAAATTAACTTTCTCACAAGCTTGTCCTCAGGAATCACCTCTCTGAATCCTTTATGCTCATTGACTATGACAGAGAATCGATCGAACATAGCTTTGATGTCTTCATTTAGGTCCATCTTGAAGTTCTCATAGTTAAGGTTGAGAAATCCAATCTTGGTCTCCTTTACCTCATTGGTTCCTTCATATGTGACTTCAAACTTGTCGCATATTCCCTTGGCACCATCGCAATAGGAGACTTTGGAGTATTCTTTCGGGCCAAGAGCAAACAAGAGCATATGTGTGGACTTTGAGTTGAGTTGCATTTGTTTCTTTCTTGATCACTCTATTCATTCATATCCTTAAGGACAAGAATGTCTCATACCCTATTTTTTGGAAGTTTAGGGTCATATTTAATGATCTCCCAAAGCTTGTAATCAACGGATTGAATGAAGATCATCATTTTATTCTTCCAATAAGAATAGTTGGAACCATTGAAGTATAGAGGCTTAGAGATGGATTGCATTATTTGAACTAGTTAATGTAGATTGATAGAACACTTCAAGGATCGACTCTAGGATGTTAATTCGATGTAGAGACGAAACTCTAATACCAATTGATAGACTCGAATTTTTTAACCGAATATCGTCGACGAAAGGTGTGAAGGTCTCCTTTGAAATTGGGAAGTAAAAATCGAAATAAAATTATGGACAATTTGGCACAATCGATTTTAGAGTGGTTCGACCTTTTCAACCAAGGTCACATCCACTACCTTAGCATCCACACTAAATATTTTCACTAATTTGTCTTTCCTTTTTACATGCTCAAGGAGATAACCTTTACATCTCTATCTTTTCAAAGGCTAAGATAGAACCTCCGTAGTTTTTCTAAGGCTCAACTAGAATATATCCCTCAATTATGAGGTCTTAACAATGTAAACATAATTTACCTCTCTAGGAGGGTGTTTACACTAGGATTGGACTAAATATATTACAAGAGGTAAACAAAATATACAACGAAAAACTTTACTATCTTGAACTTTAAGCTTGAATGTCCATCCTCTTCTTCTTCTTCAAGTGTCCCAAGCTTGTATTTATAGTATGGATTGAAAAATTAGCCGTTTATAGCTGTTTGGGATGAATTATAGCCGTTGGAGACTTTAATTCCAGCCATAAATGCATTTTTGCAACCTTGGGTATCGATACTCAAAAATGGGTATCAGTACCTGCCAAAATAAGAAAGAGTCGTTGCACATAAATGTAGAGCGTACTGGTATACGATAAATCTGTAACAGTATGATACTTCATGTAACGGTACAGAGGCTTCCATATTGGTACGAGAAGTTCTCACTAAAAAAATTAAAACAAAAGCGTATGGGTACAAGGCAGTACCGGTACAGGCAACTTGGTATCGGTACTAAAAGTATCGTACCGATACCGAAGGCCTATTTTTTTACTTTTAAATGCCTTTGAAAATATTTTTTTGAGTCAAAAATACTTTTAAAAAATTTAAGCATAATTTTCAAGTATTTTGGACTTTGAAATTTTTCGCAATTTTGTTTAAGTCCAAAACATTTTTCATTAAGTTATATCAAATAAATATATCAACAATCTCCTCATTTTTGATATAATGAAACCACTTCAAAAATTATTTTTAAAATTTCTACCCTTTAGAAGAATACTTTTAGAAAAAGAGAATATTTTAGAAACAAATATTAAAGCTCCCCTTTTCTTTTTGAAAATTAATTTCCAACTTATCTCTCCCTTTTTTGTTATATAAAAAATAATTCAAATCGTTTATGGTTTAAAATAACAGTGGAGAGTAAGTAAATTCTTTTGAAAAACAAAAGCTTCCCCTAAATATGTGCATTCCATTTTGGAATTTAGCTCAAATACGTTGAAAATTAACAAAAATTATTGAATTTGAATAAAAATGATCAAGTTTAAAAAATCATTAAATTTAATTTATCCAAATCTTTTTAGAGTTTATGCAAAAATAGAAATGAGTATGTTAAACACACTTGTGCATAAAACCGTTTTTGATGTCATGCTTTTATAAAAAATTTAACAATAAAAATATGCATAATCATTCAAAAATTATTAGAAATAAGTAACCAAATAATCAAAGAGATTAAGCTTAGAGGTTACCTATCTTTATTGTGTGAGCATGTTGTAATACCTCTTTCTCATATCCATCACTAAATACGAGTTAGAGATGTCAGAAAACATTTATAAAACATATTACATTTGTAAATTAGTAAAATTTTAATTGTTTAAAATATACACAATTTATTTTTATTTTTCAAAACTATTTAATCGCGTAAAATTTAAAAATAATATTTTCATTTACGGATCGAGTTAAATTTCAGGTAGCAACCTAGCAATTCAATTTGATCTTATATAATTAGTGAAACTGCTTAAAAACTGCATGGTTTAAAATTTATTCAAATGCCAAATAAAATATGAATTATATCGGAGCATGCACCACATTTTAATATACATGCCAACTAGTAGATATCAACAACGTCATAAATTACATTACTTATACGGATGTACATGTTCTCAACAATTGATGTCTTCTACTACTCCTTACTCCAACCTCTTCTCTTGTCCTACGCGTGAAACAATCACATGCTAAGTAACTCACTTAGTGAGGAAATAAACCAATTTAATAGAAAAAATAAACTTAATAGACTCCATGTCTATATTTGTATAACATGAGATAGGTCAATGTTTCAACTTTTACAATGCATTAGTAATGACTTACTACATGCTAATGTCATAAGTTTTACATGCTTGTCCTATCCCTTTAACATCACATCAATACTTATCATTAACATTAAGCTTGCAAATTTAACTTACTTACCATTTATCATGCCTATTAACACAAGTTACCTCACATGTACTAACATATATCAAAGTTTTTCTTCTATCAGGTAACCTGTAAAAAAATCAACATCACATATACATACGTTAGGAATGATAAGTCAAATCAATATTCTCAATAAATCTCTTGTTTCAATTTGAATCATATTAAGATCACTAAATATGTATTACTCTCATGTTAATCATATAATTAACATAATATAAACTGGATATAAAATTCTTACTGATATACTTGCCATTTATTTCATAAGCTCAAAAGCTTGTTCACATGTTTATCTTTTATTAACAAATAAACCATAGCCCAAATATAAGCATATAAGGACCCTAGGTACAGGAGTCAAATATGCACCGAAGTGCTATCCTTGGCTTGCACCGAAGCGCTACCATACACCGAAGTGCTATCCTTGGCTTGCACCAAAGTGCTACCATGCACCAAAGTGCTATCTTTGACTTGCATCGAAGTGCTACCATGCATCGAAGTGCTAATACACATAAGGTCGTGCCCACCATATGCACTAATTATCTTTTATATAGGATTGTAAACGAACCGAACGTTCATCGAGAAGTTCGTTTATTTATTAAACGAACGAACATGAACAAGATTTTTTTGTTTGTCTAATCAAATGAACGAACACGATCAAAAGGCTTGTTCGTTTGTTTATGTTCGTGAACGTTTGATAATTCGTTCGTTTATGTTCATTCGTTTATGTTCATTCATGTTCGTTCGTTTATGTTTGTTCATTTATGTTCATTTAAATTTATTCACATATGTGTAGGGGTGTTCATTATTCAATTAAACTGAACTAACCGACCGAACCAAAACAAAATTGGTTAATCTATTAGATAATTTTAGGTTTCAGCTAATGATTAAGAGTTTTTTCAAATTTCAATTATCGATTAATTCGGTTTAAAATTGGCTAATTAACTGAATTAATCAAACTAACCAAAAATATTAAATATTTATCAAATTATATATGTTCATTTGTGTTCGTTTATGTTCATTTACCATTTAAACGAACGAACATGAACGAACACGAACAAGCTACATTCCTTAATGAACGAACACGAACAAGAAATTTTGTGTTCGTTTATGTTCGTGTTCGTTCATTTTTTCGGTTAAAGTTAAACGAACGAACATGAACACACCCTCGTTCGTGTTCATTCGGTTCGTTTACAGGCCTACCTTTATATACTATAGTGCTAAACCGAGTATGCAGCGTGCTGCTGGATTCTATGGCATGCCAACTATGCCCTGTCCCTTAATTCCATACTTGGGCATATATTACATATTTATTTCATCCATGACAATGTATATCAACATAATTTAACATTGGGTAGTTCATACCCGAAATAACATTTAAAATAAAATATCATATATAACTAGTGATCCATGCATTTATATTCAACTTTTTACATATTTAGAATATATGTCAAATATATATATAATTAATGACATAAATATCATGCTAATATAAACAAGGTAGACTTATCGCAAGTCTTCCCAATTATGTATAAAACATCTATGTATCATGATATGTATGCATTGCACTCACCTGAGCCATTTATTATCATGCCTCACTAAGTCCTATTCGATTCTTTCTTTCATAGTACTTCGAACTGCCCTTGATTCGGATTTGAATTCATTATTCACATAAAGACAATTTAAACATTTGTTAGATTCAAATCTATCAACATTTTAAATATGCTATCCAATCAAATCATTCGAATATATAAAAATTTCAGATATTTTTCCTTCCTTTCTTATAATGTCCAAAACTTCATTTTGGTCTTTAACGACCATTTTGAAATTTCATTAATTCTTTCAAGTTTTCTACTAAACTATAAATACTAAATGTTTCAAATTTCCATTTTCTTGCAGCTTGAACTACCTTCAAAAATTTACTTCTACAGAGCATAATATATATTGGATCTTAATTTCATTTATACTGTAGAAACTAGATTCGATAAAGGTTCTAACGGTATAAGCTACATAATTTATAAAAATCTACAAAAATTATGAAGATTCCTCAAACTCACGTCACAGGGTTGTCCTCACAGAAACTGCTCTATAATTTTTTGACCTTCATTCGATTGAAAATTCATATTTTTTAACACCGAACTCGAAATTAGTTTTCGTTTATTGGAAACGAAAATAGACGAAAAAATCTTTACATTGATATAAATTTCACCATCTAACCATTTCATTGTCAATTTTGTCACTTACTTTTGACAAATTGTCAAAATGGTCACTAAAGCGATTAATCATCGATTTAACATTCTAACTTCATTTTCATGCCTCTAACATCATTAATAACATAAATGCACACTAAATTCATAAAATTTAGATTTTGTCCTTTAACTTTAGAACTTGCCAAAATGGTCCTTATATTTTCAACTTAGGGTTTTGCATCCAATCAACAATTCAAGCTTACTGAATCATTAATTCAATACCACAAACCCTAAATTAGACTTGAATACATAAACCCTAATCTTCTCCATAATAACTAAAATATGCAGGGTTTAAATCCCACTCCATAACATGATTTTAACATCATACAAACTTGATTTCAACTTAAATTTCAATCATGGAATCATAAAATCTCAAAAACCCCAATTTGATTCATAAACCCTAACTTCTTTCTCATATAAAAATCTCATAAATAAAACATGAAATCCATGAATTATTTACATCAAAAGATAGAGCTTGAATAGTATAACAACTTTGCAGTTTGAAAAGATTACCTGAAATTCAAGTTTCGAGGCTTGAATCGAACTTGGAAAATTTTCTCTCATTTTCCCCCTAGTTCTCAAAATGTAGGAGATTAAGAAGACTTCATCTTTTACCAATCTTCATAAAAATAATCCATATTATGCCACATTTATCTTTAAATAAATTTTAAATTCATTCAAATAAGAAAATTACTGAATTTTCCTTTTAATCCAATGGTTGATATTGATCTTATCATTAATCAAGGGCCAAATAATTAATTTGCCCTCAACTATTCACAAATTCATCTAGTTTGCCATCCCATCACAATCTAACTAAATCTAGTTAGAATTCAAACCAACTATAATAAAATATTCATAAAATAACATTTTATGGATTTTCCATTGCTTTTGGACCAGTCTCTAAAATTTCCATTCAATCCGATATACCGATTAGTTAACCCTTTATTTAGAATTAAATTGTAGGATTCAGCTTGAATCAAACTAAAAATATTCCCAACACTTAGGATATTACAATTCTCTCCCCTTAAGAAAAATCGTCCTCAAATTTTCAATACGTGTCTGATTTAAAAAGTGATAATATTGTTTTCTCATATCTTCTTCTCTTTCCCAAATCGCTTCCTCGACTTTATAATTTCGCCCAAGAACTTTAACTGGTGGAATCGTCTTGTTTCTTAGTTCTTTGACTCTATGCGCTAGGATCTTTACTAATTCTTCTTTAATAATACAAATATCTATTGGACTTAACTTCAAAGTCCTCGGTTTCACCCTTTTTCCTCTTGTTTGAGCATTGACATACATTTCTTATCTTTCCTTTAAAGATCCTTTATTCTTAACTCCACAATCAAAACATCATCTTCTTTTAATGCCAATCTCACATCCATCTTCTTTACCACAGGTTCAACTCCTTTTTAGTTGGTAAATACTTTAAACTTTTATGTTCTAAGTAAATATAGCATCGTTCACCATATAAATGACGATGTTATATCTTTAAAGCAAATACAACCTTTGTGAATTCCAAATCATGAGTAGGACAATTCCTCTCATGCATCTTAAGTTATCCAGAAGCATAAGTCACTACTTTTCCTTCTTTTCTAAATACACTTCCAAACCTTTATGAGAAGCATCCACATAAGCTTTGCCCGATTCTAGTTGTATTAATAGCAGGGATTATATTAAGGTCTTCTTTAACATCTCAAAGCTTTCTTAGTACTTATCTATTCAACTAATCCTCAAAAGCTTGATTAGTGGGGAGGTAATCATCAAGAAATTCTTTACAAACTTTCGATAATAATCAATGAATCCCATGAAACTTTGTACCTCGAAAACATTCTTCGGAGGTTGTCATTCAACTATAGTATGTACTTTCTTGAGATTTACTCTTATTTCCCTTTCCACAACCAAAAAATAAAAACAATAACTTCTGATAACTAGAATTCACACTTTAACAACTCAGCATACTATTTCTTTTCTCGAAGGGTCTGAAGAACAATACGAAGATGGGCATTTTGTTCTTTCTTTGCCTTTGAATAGACCAGAATATCATCAATGAACACTACCAAAAATTAGTCCAAATAAAGTTAAAATACTCATTTCTTCTGGTCTATAAATGTTGCAGAAGCATTTGTCAAACCAAACAATATTAATACAACTCATAATGTCCATATCGGGTCCAAAAAGTTGTCTTTGAAATATCTTCTTCCTTGATCTTTAACTTATGATACTTCGATTAGAATTCGGTCTTGAAAAACATAGTTGTGCCCTTTTTTAACTGATCAATAAGATCATCGGTCGTCGAAAGAGGATATTTATTTATTTTTCTTTGTCACCTTATTTGGCTAATAGAAATCCATCTTTCCTTTTTCACAAATAACACTGGTGCGCCCCAAGGTGAATCACTTGGCCTTATAAAACCTCGATCTAACAATTCTTGCATTTGTACTTTTAACTCCCGAAATTTAGTCGAAGCCATTCTGTACGAGGCTATCATTATAGGCACAATACCTGGTAGTAACATCTTTAATTTGAATTCCACCTCTCGATCTGAAGATAATTCCAAGTAACCCATCTGAGAATACATATAAATACTCTCGGGCAGTCGAGATATTTCCCAATTTAGCCTCAACGGCTCAAGTATCCACTACATTTACTAAGAAAGCTTGGCAGCCTTGTAGCAGAAATTTCTTAGCAAATCATCTGATATTAAATTGGATAAGGGATTTACCCTTTCACCAACTACTATTATTTATATACCTTCCGAATTCCTTAATATTAATCACTTTTAGGCGATGATATACTATAGCATGATAAGAAGATAACCAATCCATGCTTAAATTCATTTCAAAATCCTCGCAAGGTAATTCCATTAAATTTGCCGAGAATCCAATTCTTTGTATATTTATAGGGTAAATTTCTACATGTTCAACTCACCCTTGCATTATGACCCAACAAGTTTGTTGCCACAATATTACTCGAATTAGGTTCTAAGGGGATATTTCTTTCACCACTTAACTTAATACTTATATATGAGTGTGTAGAGCCATAATTTATCAAAACCAATACAGGTGTATTAAAAGATAAAAAGTATCGACTAAAATTTTCGGGTCATTCAAATCTTTATCAATCATGATGTTATAAACATAGACTGATATCTGCGATCATGATTGTGAAGCAAATTCATATGATTCCTCGAATCTAGCTTGATCTCATATTAACAATACAGCTCCATCCCATTTCTTAGTATCCACGCAGTGGAATCTATCCAACATGATTTTTAGGTCATTTAGCCATTGTGTTGGTGCTCTTTCTTGTTTCAATTAATTCAAAGGATTATGGTTAACCTTATTATTATCACTATTGGTTCTTTCCAGAACCTCACATTTACCAGTTCGTCTCAATCTTCTTGACTCAAATATTTATTATAACCTATCACATTTCATATTAGTAAGGAGCGACATCAATCAAATCATATAAACATCAGATCAGTAACATTGATATCCTAGTGGCATATATAAATTTTTTAACATAACATCACTTACGTTTAAGCCTAGAACCGGCTAAACATGTAGCTCTAATACCAATAAATGTAATACATCTTTCTCGTATCCATCACTGAATACGAGTTAGAGATGTCAGAAAACATTTATAAAACATATTACATTTGTAAATCGTTAAAATTTTAATTCTTTAAAATATACACAATTTATTTTTATTTTTCAAAACTATTTAATCGCGTAAAATTTAAAAATAATATTTTCATTTATGGATCGAGTTAAATTTAAGGCAGCAATCTAGCAATTCAATTTGATCTTATATAATTAGTGAAAGTGCTTAAAAACTGCCTGATTTAAAATTTATTCAAATGCCGAATAAAATATGAATTATATCAGAGCATGCACCACATTTTAATATACATGCCAACTAGTAGATATCAACAACATTATAAATTATATTACTGATATTGATGTACTTGTTCTCAACAGTTGATGTCTTCTAGTACTCCTTACTCCAACCTCTTCTCTTGTCCTACGCGTGAAACAATCGCACGCTAAGTAACTCACTTAGTAAGGCAATAAACCAAGTTAATAAAAAATTAAACTTAATAGACTTCATGGCTATATTTATATAACATGAGATAGGCCAATGTTTCAACTTTTACATTGCATTAGTAATGACTTACTACATGCTAATGTCATAAGTTTTTCATGTTTGTCCTATTCCTTTAACATCACATCAATACTTATCATTAACGTTAAGCTTGCAAGTTTAACTTACTTACCATTTATCATGCCTATTAACACAAGTTACTTCACATGTCCTAACATATATCAAAGTTTTTCCTCTGTCAAGTAACCTGTAAAAAATCAACATTTCATATAAATACGTTAGGCATGATAAGCCAAATCAATATTCTCAATAAATCTCTTGTTTCCATTTGAATCATATTAAGATCACTAAATATGTATTACCCTCATGTTAATCATATAATTAACATAATATAAACCGTATATAAAATTCTTACCGATATACTTGGCATTTATTTCATAAGCTCAAAATCTTGTTCACCTGTTTATTTTTTATTAACAAATAAACCATAGTCCAAATATAAGCTTATGAGGACCCTGGGTACACGAGTCAAATATGCACTGAAGTGCTATTCTTGGCTTGCACCGAAGTGCTACCATGCACCGAAGTGCTATTCTTGGCTTGCACCGAAGTACTACCATGCACCGAAGTGCTATCCTTGGCTTGCATCGAAGTGCTACCATGCACCAAAGTGCAATCCTTGGCTTGCACCGAAGTGCTAATACATATAAGGTCGTGCCCACCATATGCACTAAGTGTCCTTTTTATACACTATAGTACTAAATCGAGTATGCATCGTGCTGCTGGACTCTATGGCATGCCAACTGTACCTTGTCTCTCAATACCATACTTGGGCATATATTCCATATTTATTTCATCCTTAGCAACGTATATCAATATAATTTAACATTGGGCAGTTCATACCTGAAATAACATTCATAATTGTAACCCCCTCGTCCTGGTCCAGGTGACTGACCGGTCTGAGTGGGCTACACGGGGAAAACCGAGGCGAAACCCGTTGAGGCTCCACTTCGGTTAACAACCCGAGAAAACTTTTTCTTTAATTATCTTGTCTAGATGAATTCAATTAGACCTATGTGAGAAGCAACAGTGGAAAACAAGACTAAACCATGCAAACGGCACGTAATTTGATTTAAACTTACCATGTATTCAAGTTAGGTTGATTCCATGCACACAAGACCAAAACACGCATAAGCAAATACTAACAAGACTCACAAGTAGACTAGCATCAAATAGGGCCTAATGCCCAACACCTAAGAACCTTTAGAGATGTCAAAAGCCCACTTTTCAGGCCTGTGTTTCGAAACAGGCTTGCCCGTTTCGAAATACGGGCCCAGATTAAAAAGCCAATCCCCTGTACCGATACGCATCCACCCCGTTTCGGTACAGGGGACCATTTCGCCTAGACGTTCCGAAACACGTTCCGAAATAGGCACTCACAGTAGCCAAAATGTTTCGAAACTCGTATCGGAACAGGGGTTCACAGTAACTGTACCGGAACGCGTTCCGATACGGCTGTCCCTGGAACCACAACCGTTCCGAAATAGTCTCCCTCATTCCGAAACGCCTGCAATCAGTGAGTTTCCAAAACCAGTTTTAAATATCTCCAAACGATCCCAAACGACCCCAACGACTTCAAGAAGCAAGACACAACATGCACACACAACTCTAGATGCTTAAACACTTAACTCACATGAACATAAAGGGAGATCAAAAGGATAACCAAGCATTCATGATACGCATCATAAGCATGGTTTACAATCCAAAATAAGGCATCAACAAGCCACACAAAAACATCAACATATCAAAGGAGTCTAAACAAGCTCCTAACACAAAATAACAACACAAATCCCCATTGCTTAACTATTACATCAATTACTTAAAAGTCCATACTTGATGATAGCAAAAGCACACTTGGAGGCCTTCTCCTTGCACAAGCAACCCACGAACTAAGGATCTCCATTGTCGAACACAAGAGAGTGTAAGCGTAAAGCTTAGTGAGAGTAAGCTCATAAAACAAACCTCGACAATGTAGGGTCCAAGCACGAGCAACACAACCAAGGAAGAATGCATGTTTTCATACCTTCGAAGCCACAAGAGTCAAAATATAAATTGCATGAATATATCATCAATATCATGACATGCTCAACATGTCCACAAATGCAACCATAAGGAAACACATTTAACAATACGTATTGGCACCTAGCTATGACCCGAATACGCGGATAACAACCATTGGAACTCACATCCAACAACTCAACCATTACCTTACGGTGGGATTACACTCATCACCGTTTCACGCGGAGGGGATTCCACTCATCCTCACGTCCCGTTGATGGGATTCCACTCATCACCGACTAACATATAAAAGAAGATTTTAGGGCGTACCCGTACTCCATCTTGATGACTACCGTCACCAAGACCACACGCGCATTTCGACACTCCTGTGCACACTAAACATCCTAATGATCGATCATTTGTACCCAAGCATACTAGTGCCAATACTAACTCATTTCATAGTTCAACCTCACAACATTCCTACCAATTTCTGTGCTTAGCACATACTCTCCATGATCTACCATCATGCATCCACATTCCAACAATCACATGCATATCACAATGCATAAAACATCATGCCTCAACACACATGTATATCACCATATACATAACAACATAAATCACAAATAAATATGGAACAAGAGGCATAACACAACATTCAGAAGTTCAACCAAAGTCTTCTAAACTAAGCTTGAGATTAGACTACCAATCTAATCCCAACTCTAGGTGGGTTTACCAAGCCCGACCTAGGTCCACATGCTCGAACCAACATTTGAAAACCAATTTAAAATCGAAGAACCACTCACCGGACTTTCAAAACAAAAGCAAACAACCGATCAAGCTCCCAACGGTTCTGGATTCGAATGCGAGGCTTCACCAACACAATTCATTGTCTCGAAACAATCAAATACACTCCATTAATCACCAAAACAAACATAAACCACTGTTGTAAACTCAGAACCCTAATCAAGCTCAAAATCGAGCCAAGACACTCTCAAAACCCACATTTTCGAGCAACCCAAAAGCACAGCCAAAAACCATTGATTCCAACACTTTTAACACACCTAAAAGCTTCCAAAAGAACCCATAAACATCATACAAACATCAGCCAACAATTCCCAACACTAAAGAACCCCAAAACTCATCTTTAAACCCCCTCTAAAACCCCCAATAAACTCATATCCAGAAATCCTTATAAAACCAAGTAAAAATCATATATGTTGGACCATTTGGGCTACCAAATACATAAATAATGATAAGGAATCAAAAGCTTTAACAATAGACCATAAAATTTGGATTTTTAACTTAAAACTTGAAAACTCAAGTATGCAAAATAATGGGTTTCCATGAAAACTAAAAACATGGAGAGAAAGAGGAAGTTGATGACAACTCAAAAATGTTATTACCTTTTAAAAATCTTCAAAGATGAAGGAAGGAGGAGATGGAATAGTAAACTTCAATGGAGGGGAGGAGTTGTCGTTAGTTTTGTTTTTGGGAGGGGGGAGAAGATGAGCAAAAAGCAATTTTTTATTTGTTTGTTCCTTTTAAAAAGTCAAAGGTCCTTTTTACCCTTAATGAAATGGGATATTCACAATAGTATGTAATCCATGGCTATTTGGGTTCAATTTAAAATATGTCCAACACAATTTATTATTTTGAAAACAAAACCTGGAACATTATTTTAATTATTTAATTCACCCGACCCCCAAACCCGGGTGTTACAACTCTCCCCCACTTAAGGAATTTCGTCCCCGAAATTACCTGACGGAAACAAGTACGGAAACTGCTCAAGCATATCCGATTTCCTCTCCCGCGTGGCCTCTTCCACACCCCTATGTCTCCACAACACCTTGACCAACTCTATGGTCTTACCACGCAACACCTTGCTATGCGAAGCAAGTATCTCAACTGGTTCTTCATTGTAAGAAAAATTCGGATTTAGTTCTATCTCCTCAACGGGCATAACATAGGACGGATCTGATCTATATCTCCTAAGCATCGACACATGGAAAACATCGTGGATCTTCTCTAACTCTGAAGGCAATCTCAAACGGTAAGCTACTGGCCCAATCCGCTCAACTATCTCATACGGACCGATAAACCTTGGACTCAACTTGCCTTTCCGGCCAAATTGCATTACCTTCTTCCACGGAGACACTTTTAGAAACACTTTCTCACCCACTGAAAACTCAATCTCTTTTCTCTTCAAATTAGCATAAGATTTCTGACGATCGGAAGCTGCTTTCAAACGGTCTTAAATCAACTTCACTTTGTCGGTAGTCCCCTTAAGCAAATCCGGCATAGATAACAATTTCTGACCCGTTTCGGCCCAACAGATCGGACTCCTACATCGCCTACCATACAATGCCTCATAAGGGGCCATTTGGATACTAGCCTGGTAACTGTTGTTGTAAGCAAACTCGACTAAGGGCAAATGTTTCTCCCACGATCCCTGGAAATCGATCACACAACAACGGAGCATATCCTCTAATACTTGTATCACTCACTCTGACTGGCCATCAGACTGCGAATGATATGAAGTACTGAAATGCAAACGACTACCTAGAGCACTATGCAAACAACTCCAGAACCTCGATGTGAATCTCGGATCTCTGTCTGATACAATAGACTTCGGAACTCCATGAAGTCTCACAATCTCGCGGATATACAAATCCGCAAACTTGTCTAAAGAATCTGTGGTGTTCACTGCTAAGAAATGAGCACACTTAGTGAATCTATCAACTATCACCCAAACAAAATTCTTTTTCGAAGGAGACAACGACAACCCTGACACAAAGTCCATAGTGATTCTTTCCCACTTTCATTCCGGAATTTTCAAAGGCTGTAACAAACCTGAAGGAACCTGATGTTCTGCCTTTACTCTCTAACAAACCATGCAACGGCTCACATACTCGGCTACATCTTTCTTCAAACCAACCCATAAATAATCATTCTTCAGATCTCGGCACATTTTACTACTGCTCGGATGCATAGAAAAAGGAATCGAATGTGCTTCGCTCAGAATCATACGTCTCAACTCAACATCTTTAGGTACTACAATTCTGTCTCTGAAACGCAACACATTCTCATCACTGAAACTGTACTCTGTCGGTCTACCTTCTGCAATGTCCTGAACATGTGAAGCTAAAGATACATCTTGCATTTGTTTCTCTCGGATCATCTGAATCAACGAAGGCTTCACTTGCAACTTTGTAATCAAGCCACCGTCCCCAGATACACTCAGCCTAGCAAACATAGCTCGTAACTCAACTGCAACTTTTCTGCTCAACACATCGGCCATTACATTTGCCTTACCCGGATGGTACTCAATAGTCAAATCATACTCTTTCAACGGTTCAAGCCATCTTCTTTGTCTCAAGTTCAGCTCTCTCTGAGTCATCAGATACTTCAAGCTTTTATGATCAGTGTAAATCGTGCACTTCTCACCATACAAGTAGTGACGCCAAATCTTCAACGCAAACACAACTGCGGCTAACTCAATGTCGTGCGTATGGTAGTTCTTCTCGTGCACCTTCAACTATCTCGAAGCATAAGCAACAACTCTCCTTTCTTGCATCAGAACACAACCTAAACCTACGTAGGAAGCATCGCTATAGATTACGAACTCTTTCCCTGAAACTGGCTGTACCAACACTGGAGCATTCGTCAAGGCTTCTTTTAATTTCTCGAATGCATTATGTCTCGCATCTGACCACTCAAACTTAACTCCCTTTTGCAAAAGTTTAGTCAACGGAGCAGCTACCCTAGAGAATCCGTCAACGAATCTTCTATAGTAACCAGCTAGTCCTAGGAAGCTTCTAATCTCGGTCACTGACCTAGGTTGTTTCCACTCAACAATGGCTTCAATCTTCGTTGGATCAACACGGATACCTTCAGCTGACACAACGTGGCCAAGAAACACAACCTCTCTGATCCAGAACTCGCATTTACTCAGTTTAGCATACAACTGATTACTCATCAATCTCTGCAAAACAAGTCTCAAATGCTCATCATGTTCTTCTTCTGATCTCGAGTACACAAGGATGTCATCTATGAAAACAACTACAAATCGGTCTAGATAGTCTCGGAAAACCCTATTCATCATGTCCATGAAAGCTGTCGGTGCATTCGTGAGCCCAAATGGCATCACAATGAACTCATAATGACCGTATCTAGTCCTAAAAGCTGTCTTCGGAACATCACACTCTTTTACCTTCAACTGATAGTACCCTGATCTCAAATCTATCTTCAAAAACACTGAGGCACCCCTCAACTGATCAAACATCTCATCTATACGAGGCAAGGGATACTTGTTCTTCACTGTCAACTGGTTCAACTGCCTGTAGTCGATACACATCCTCATACTGCCATCCTTCTTCTTCACAAACAACACGGGAGCACCCCAAGGCGAGCTACTAGGCCTAATAAAACCTCGGTCTAACAACTCATGAAGCTGACTCTTCAACTCTTTCAACTCTTTCGGAGCCATACAGTACAGAGCAATAGAAACTGAAGTAGACCCTGAAATAGTCTCAATCACAAACTCTACATCTCTGTCGGGAGGCAAACCCGGTAACTCTTCTGGAAACACATCCGGATAATCACAAATTGTTATGATATCTTTCGGTCTAACCTCACTCATATTCGGATTCATCACGTACGCTAAATAAGCCCCACAACCGGAGTCCATCAACCTATGAGCCTCTAAAGCTGACACAACGTTCGACAAGAACTTAACGTTCTCGCCTACTACCACTACCTTGTAGCTATCGGAAAGCTTCAATAAAATTCTCTTTGTCTCAAAATCTGCACTAGCTTTGTGCTCAACCAACCAATCCATACCCAAAATAATATCAAAACCGTAGAACGGAAGCTCCATCATATCAACAGGAAACACATGACCTTGAATCTTCAACGGACACCTCCTATACATTTGTCTAGCTACAACTGTCTCACCAAAGGAACTAGTCACATGCATCCCTACATCTAAAATCTCAACAGGTATGTCTAACTTCTTTGCATGCTCACTCAAAATATAAGAATGCGTGGAACCTGAATCAACTAAGGAAAGCAAAGACATGGACTATAACTCAAAATTACCTGCTATCACATCTGTGTCATTCCCTGCCTCTCTCTGTGCGTAGACTCTAGCTGGTCCACCGGCCTCTGGCTAAACTGCCACTACATGAGCAAGATTCCTCGGTGCCTCTATCCTAGGTGCATCAGCCCTCGGATGGAAGTAACCACGACCGCACCCACGGCCTCTCTGATAGTCGATCGCTCTCACAGAAGCCTGTGCCTGAATCGGTGCCTGTGCCGCCTGATGCGGACACTCTCTCCTGAAGTGGTCTCTCGATCCACAGTTCTAGCAAGCATGATAGTTTCCCCAACACTCTCCTGAATGTTGTCTCCCACATCGGGCACACTCGGGCAAATGCCCTTCAGCTCTCTGGCCCTGATGGCCTCTACCATGGTGACCACCGCCACGCCTATGATCAAATTGATGCCCACTGCCCCGATGCCTCTTGGCATCACCACGATCAAAGTTGTTGTGCCGCTTCCCTGAACTGGATCCTCCCGAACGCTTGGTCAGCCCCAAGCTATGCTCGATGTCCTTGGCCCTATCAGAATAATCAGTAGCCAAGGTGTACCTCTTGACTTCCTCATGAAGTCCATACCTGAACCGATCACAACGGTCCCTCTTAGTAGGAACCAACTCCGGAGCATACTGACTCAGTCGGACAAAGCGGATCTCATAATCTGTCACTGAGGTGTCTCCCTGAACAAGAGCCATAAACTCCCGCTTCTTCTCATCTAAGTATCTCGGGCCCAAATACCTCTTTCTGAAAGCAGTCTCAAAGAAGTTCCAACTGATCTCGGCCTCAGGCACACCGGTAGTAATGGTGACCCACCAGGTGTAGGCATCACCTTAAAGCAACGAAACTACACAGCCCAACTTACGAGCCCTAACACATCCCATCTGAGCTAGAATACAGACTGTCTTCTCTAGCCATAACTCTGATCTCTCATGTGTAGACCCCCTGAACTCATCCGCTCCGAAGCTACGGAGCCTCTCTAAAGGTAAGCTAGCATCATCCCCTCTCGGCTGAGCTGCAGCCTGAGCTCCGGCAACTGCAGCCTGAAACGCTCCCGCTATAGCTTGAACTAGCGGAGCCATATCTATCCCTGCAGGACCTTGGCCACCTTGGCCAACCTGAGGTCCCGCTCCCTCGGCTCCAGCCTCACCTTCCACATCAGGCTGAGGAGATGGTGGTGGAGGAGCTCCGACTCCAATAGCATGCTCTTCCACAGGAGCCTCTACTCCAACCACCGGCTCATCAACAGGAGCCACAACACGGGGTTCTTGACGAACCAACCTCGGTCTACCTCTAGGCCTCGACATAACCGCTCACAGATAGCAACTACAACAACAACAACATACAAGAAAATTGGGTTAGCAAGGGCAAGGGTCCAAGTGGCTCAAGTATGTTTCCCTCATTTAAAAGTTTCTTTTTCCGATGTAATAGAAGCAATAGGACTCTACTCAACATGCTTCAAACAGCACACACATACGATCAATTAAGCAAACATCAAGCATTCTTGATAAACAAGCAAACATACTTACATGGCAAGCAAACACCGTGCAATTGCAATGCAAGAATTTAACTTACCTGCCCGAGGTCTCGGAAACCTAAGGCTCTAATACCAACAAGTGTAACCCCCTCATCCCGGTCCAGGCGACTGACCGGTCCGAGTGGGCTACACGGGGAAAACTGAGGCGAAACCCGTTAAGGCTCCACTTCGGTTAACAACCCGAGAAAACTTTTTCTTTAATTATCTTGTCTAGATGAATTCAATTAGACCTATGTGAGAAGCAACAGCGGAAAACAAGACTAAACCATGCACACGGCACGTAATTTGATTTAAACTTACCATGTATTCAAGTTAGGTTGATTCTATGCACACGCGACAAAAACACACATAAACAAATACTAACAAGACTCACAAGTAGACTAGCATCAAACAGGGCCTAATGCCCAACACCTGAGAACCTTTAGAGATGTCAAAAGCCCACTTTTCAGGCATGTGTTTCGAAACAGGCTTGCCCTTTTCGAAACACAGGCACAGTTTAAAAAGCCAATCTCCCGTACCGATAGGCATCCACCCCGTTTCGGTAAAGAGGACCATTTCGCCTAGACGTTCCGAAACACTTCCCGGAATAGGCACCCACAGTAGCCAAAATGTTTTGAAACTCGTATCAGAGCAGGGGTTCACAGTAGCCAAACCGTACCGGAACGTGTTCCGATACGGCTGTCCCTGGAACCACACCCGTTCCAAAACAGCCTCCCTCGTTCCGAAACGCCTGCAACCAATGAGTTTCCAAAACCAGTTTTAAACATCTCCAAACGACCCCAACGACTTCAAGAAGCAAGACACAACATGCACACACAACTCTAGAGGCATACACCCTAGTACAAGCATGCTTAAACACTTAACTCACATGAACATAAAGGGAAATCAAAAGGATAACCAAGCATTCAAGATACGCATCATAAGCATGGTTTACAATCCAAAATAAGGCATCAACAAGCCACACAAAAACATCAACATATCAAAGGAGTCTAAACAAGCTCCTAACACAAAATAACAACACAAATTCCCATTGCTTAACTATTACATCAATTACTAAAAAGTCCATACTTGATGATAGCAAAAGCACACTTGGAGGCCTTCTCCTTGCACAAGCAACCTTCGAACTAAGGATCTGCATTGTCGAACACAAGAGAGTGTAAGCGTAAAGATTAGTGAGGGTAAGCTCATAAAATAAACCTCGACAATGCAGGGTCCAAGCACGAGCAACACAACCAAGGAAGAATGCATGTTTTCTTACCTTCGAAGCCACAAGAGTTAAAATATAAAATGCATGAATATATCATCAATATCATGCCATGCTCAACATGTCCACAAATACAACCATAAGGAAACACATTTAACAATACGTATTGGCACCTAGCTATGACCCGAATACGCGGATAACAACCGTTGGAACTCACATCCAACAACTCAACCATTACCTTACGGTGAGATTACACTCATCACCGTTTCACGCGGAGGGGATTCCACTCATCCTCACGCCTCGTTGATGGGATTCCACTCATCATCGACTAACATATAAAAGAAGATTTCCAGGCGTACCCGTACTCCATCTTGATGACTACCGTCACCAAGACCACGCGCGCATTTCGACACTCGTGTGCACACTAAACATCCTAATGATCGATCATTTGTACCCAAGCATACTAGTGCCAATACTAACTCATTTCATATTTCAACCTCACAACATTCCTACCAATTTCCGTGGTTAGCACGTACTCACCATGATCTACCATCATGCATCCACATTCCAACAATCACATGCATATCACAATGCATAAAACATCATGCCTCAACACACATGTATATCACCATATACATAACAACATAAATCACAAATAAATATGGAACAAGAGGCATAACACAACATTTAGAAGTTCAACCAAAGTCTTCTAAACTAAGCTTGAGAATAGACTACCAATCTAATCCCAACTCTAGGTGGGTTTACCAAGCCCGACCTAGGTCCACATGCTCGAACCAACATTTGAAAACCAATTTAAAATCGAAGAACCACTCACCAGACTTTCCAAACACAAGCAAACAACCGATCAAGCTCCCAACAGTTCCGGATTCGAATGCGAGGCTTCACCAACACAATTCCTTGTCTCTAAACAATCAAATACACTCTATTCATCATCAAAACAAACACAAACCACTGATGTAAACTCAGAACACCAATCAAGCTCAAAATCAAGCCAAGACACTCTCAAAACCCACATTTTCGAGCAACCCGAAAGCACAGCCAAAAACCATTTATTCCAACACTTTTAACACACCTAAAAGCTTCCAAAATGACCCTTAAACATCATACAAACATCAGCCAACAATTCCCAACACTAAACAACCCCGAAACTCATCTTTAAACCCCTCTAAAACCCCCCAATAAACCCATATCCAGACATCCTTGTAAAAACAAGTAAAAATCATATATGTTGGACCATTTGGGCTACCAAATACATAAATAATGATAAGGAATCAAAAGCTTTAATAATAGACCATAAAGTTTGAATTTTTAACTTAAAACTTGAAAACTCAAGTATGCAAAATAATGGGTTTCCATAAAAACTAAAAACATGGTGAGAAAGAGGAAGTTGAGGACAACTCAAAAATGTTATTACCTTTTAAAAATATTCAAAGATGAAGGAAAGAGGAGATGGAATAGTAAACTTCAATGGAGGGGAGGAGTTGTCGTTAGTTTTGTTTTTGGGAGGGGGAGAAGATGAGCAAAAAGGAATTTTTTATTTGTTTGTTCCTTTTAAAAAGTCAAAGGTCCTTTTTACCCTTAATGAAATGGGATATTCACAATAGTATGTAATCCATGGCTATTTGGGTTTAATTTAAAATATGTCCAACACAATTTATTATTTTGAAAACAAAACCCGAAACATTATTTTAATTATTTAATTCACCTGACCCCCAAATCCGGGTGTTACAATAATAGAATATCATATATAACTAGTGATTCATGCATTTATTCAACTTTTGACATATTTAGAATATATGTCAAATATATAATTAAAGACATAAGTATCATTCAAATATAAACAAGGTAGACTTATAGCAAGTCTTACCAATGATGTATAAAACATCCATGTATCATGATATGTATGCATTGCACTCACCTAAGCCATTTATTATCATTCCTCACTAAGTCCTATTCGATATTTTCTTTCATAGTACTTCAAACCTCCCTTGATTCGGATTTGACTTCATTATTCACATAAAGACAATTTAAACATTTGTTAGATTAAAATCTATCAACATTTTAAATATGCTATCTAATCTAATCATTCGAATATATAAAATTTCTAGATATTTTTCCTTCCTCCCTTATACTGTCCAAAACTTCATTTTGGTCCTCAATGACTATTTTAAACTTTCATTAATTCTTCCAAGTTTGCTACTAACATTTAAATACTAAATGTTTCAAATTTCAGTTTTCTGGCAGCTTGTACTACCTTCAAAAATTTACTTCTACAGAGCAGAATATATACTGGATCTTAATTTCATTTATACTGTAGAAACTAGATTCGATAACGGTTCTAACGGTATAAGCCACATGAATTAGAAAAATCTACAAAAATTATGAAAATTCCTCAAACTCCCGTCAATGGGCTGTCCTCACAGAAACTGCTCTGTAATTTTTTGACCTTCATTCGATTGAAAATTCATATCTTTTAAAATCGAACTCGAAATCAGTTTCCATTTGATGGAAACGAAAATAGACGAACAAATATTTACATCGATATAAAATTCACCATCTAACTATTTCATTGCCGATTTAGTCACTTACTTTTAACAAATTATCAAAATGGTCACTAAAGCGATTAATCATCGATTTAACATTCTAACTTCATTTTCATGTCTCTAACATCATTAATAACATAAATACACACTAAATTCATAAAATTCAGATTTGATCCTTTAACTTTATAACTTTCCAAAATGGTCCTTATATTTTCAACTTAGGGTTTTGCATCCAATCAACAATTCAAGCTTACTGAATCATTAATTCAATACCACAAACCTTAAATTAGACTTGAATCCATAAACCCTAATCTTATCCATAATAACTAAAATATGTATGGTTTAAATCACAGCTCCATAACATGATTTTAACATCATACAAACTTGATTTCAACTTAAATTCAATCATGGAATAATAAAATCTCAAAAACCCCAATTTGATTCATAAACCCTAACTTCTTTCTCATGTAAAATTCTCATAGAATAAGAAAATTTTCTCCCATTTTTCCCTAGTTCTCGAAATGTAGAAGATGAAGAAGACTTCATCTTTTACCATTCTTCATAAAAAATAATCCATATTATGCCACATGTATCTTTAAATAAATTTTAAATTTATTCAAATCAGAAAATTACTAAATTGTCCTTTTAATCCAACGGTTGATATTGATCTTATCATTAATCAAGGGCCAAGATTAAATCTTCAATTTCCTTCTTCCAAAATTGTCCCTTGTAACTTTCAAATATTTCAAAATTGACATTGTTTCCAAATGACCAATTTGCCCTCAACTATTCACAAATTCATCTAATTTGCCATCCCATCACAATCTAACTAAATCTAGTTAGAATCCAACCAACTATAATAAAATATTTATAAAATAACATATCATGAATTTTCCATTGCTTTTGGACCAGTCTCTAAAATTTTCATTCGATCCGATATACCGATTAATTAACCCTTTACTCAGAATTAAATTGTAGGATTCATCTTGAATCAAACTAAAAATATTCCCAGCACTTGTAACAGACATTTATAACTTTCCTTTATCATCTGGTAAAATCTCATAATTTTCCGGATCAATTCGAGTATCTGAATTCCATTTAAACTTTGACTGAAATTTCCCAATAATAGAAACTTCAGATCAATCCAGAATTGTAACCCCCTCGTCCCGGTCTGGCCGGATGACCGGTCCAAGTGGACTACACGGGGAAAACCGAGCGAAAACCAATTAAGATTCTCCCTCGGTTAGCAACCCTATTTTTTTTTCTAGATGCCTGTAATAAATCCTATGTGATGGGACATGCAGCGAACAAACACGGATACAAAATCCACAAGACATGAAATTAAATAACCAAATTTATTCCTTTTAAGCAGGCTGTATCGATACACTTACATAGGGTATCGATACGCCTTGACCAAAGTCAACCCTCCCAGTCAAACTCAGGAAGACCGTATCGATACACCCTTGAGCGTATCGATACGCTCCTCACGGTCAACATTTAGAGGTCAACGAGATGGAACCGTACCGATACGCTACAACCCCGTATCGATACGACCTAAACCCACCAACTTCTCTGAATTTCAGAGAGTTGGGACCGTATCGATACACCATTTGTATCGATACGCTCATCCTGACTTTAAATTCAGAGAGTTGATACCGTATCGATACACCTCATTGTATCGATACTCCCAGCAAAAACTGGGTTCTGCAGGCAAGACCGTATCGATACCCCTTGAGCGTATCGATACGCCCTATTTTACAATACTCTAATTGCATCAAAAACACATAAGACTCACACTCTAGATGCATAACAAGACCTCCATAGGCACATCCAAGCATTCATACCACCTCTATTAACAAAATGTAGCCATACAAGACACCCAACATGGACAAACATCATTCAAAAGACATTTTTATAAGCCTCCCAACAAATCGGTTAGACATTTACATAACATGGTTTACAAAATCATCAACATAAGGCATTAACAACATATCATAAGGAACATGCCACCAAAACACCCTTAAACATTTAAAAGGCGTACATATAAAGACATATTTACACAAGCAACATCTCAAGCTTAATTACAACTTTCTAAACTCTATACCCCATTGTCTAGGCAATTTATCAAAACACAAACCATACTTGTAACTAGCTTGAGAACTCCAAAAGCTCTTTCCTCACCCGCTTGCCTTCCGAACTCTAACGATCTGCACGTTGGAAACAAAGAGAGCGTAAGCCAAATAGCTTAGTGAGAGAGACTCTACATTTCACAACGTACAGTTTTCTTTTCAAACACGTTTATATATAAGAAGACAATGAATGTACAAGAATCAATCTCATGAACAACAACACACATGGTTTGCACAAGCACAACCAACCTACAAGTACGGTGGGACTACACATCATCGTTTCAACTAGTGAGTTTCCAATGGGACTACACATCAAAGGAATACCCAACCAGTGACTACCGGTGGGACTACACATCACCAGAGTCTTATACTTTTGCTACCGGCGGGACTACACATCACCGGAGCAACGACAACCATCACGTGAGGCACGAACTAAACTCAACTACACAATTTCCCACTCAAATGCATTTAAAACTCATGAATTATAAACATTCATCAAACCACAACAACATGAGATTAGAGAGGCTTACACAAGGGTTTAGGTGACCCTTTAAGGTCCCACCCAACCCCAAGAGGATCCATATCGAGCACAATGCATAATTCAACAATTCCACTCACCGTTGCTACCCAAACGAAGATCGAAGACCAAGCTCACAAATTCCGAATCCTCAATCTGTCCCCGAAGCTTCACCAACCAACTTTCTCATTTCTACACATTTCAACACAATTTAAATAATCTCAATTCAGTCCATATTCCAAAGTAACCAACACAATTACATACCAAGCACACAACATCAAAATCCATAATCTCGAGTAGCCCCTAAACACCCCTCAAACCAATGATCTCAAACTTTAATTTACTTATAAAACCTCCAAAACAACACTTACATATAGTCTAATCATCAGCCATCAAAATTTCACCTAAAACATCCCCAAAACTCAACTTAAAACCTCTCAAAAACCTCATTTTTCCCCAAATCCGAAAATTCCATAAAACGTTGTAAAAATCGATTTTTGTTGATCCTTTTTGAGTGTAGACAACTCATATAACTTAAACAAATAGAAAACTTGGTTAAAGACATCAAAAATAACATATTTGAATCCAAAACTCTCCAAACCTCAAATCTCAAAACATGTATAAAAATGAAAACAATTGGTATCAACATGTAGAGAATAACAAGGACAAGTCAAAAACGTCCTTACCTTTGAAAAATCTTCAAAAACGGATGTGTTATGGAATGAAATAGTATCTCTAAAGGGAGAGAGACTTTTGACGTTGGAATGAAAATGGAAGAGAAGTGAAGAAGATGATCACTCATTCCTTTTTTTATAATTGTTTAAAAGTTTATTGTTAAATGACCAAAATGCCCTTAAAGAAAAAGGGAAACCACAATAATGCCATCCATGGCTTTTGGGCTCAATTTAAAATTAGTCCAAATCTTAAAACCCGAGGCCCAAACCATTATTTTAATAAATAAAATATTTAAGTCGAAACCCGAGACAATATTAAAATATTATTTTCACCTAGCCCCTAAACCCGGGCGTTACAACTCTCCTCCACTTAAGGAATTTCGTCCTTGAAATTACCTGGCGGAAACAAGTACGGAAACTGCTCAAGCATGTCGGCTTTCCTCTCCCACGTGGCTTCTTCCACACCTCTATGTCTCCATAAGACTTTGACTAACTCAATAGTCTTGCCACGCAATACCTTGCTATCAGAAGCAAGTATCTCAACTGGTTCCTCGTTGTAAGACAAGTCCGGATTTAACTCTATTTCTTCCACTGGCATAACATGGGACGGATCCGATCTGTACCTCCTAAGCATCGACACATGGAATACATCATGAATCTTCTCCAGCTCAACTGGGAGTCTCAATCTATACGCAACCGGACCAATTCTCTCAACTATCTCATAAGGCCCTATGTACCTTGGGCTCAACTTGCCCTTTCTCCCAAATCTCATCACTTTCTTCCAAGGTGAGACTTTCAAAAACACTTTATCTCCCACGGAGTACTCTACCTCTTTCCTCTTCAAATCGGCATAGGACTTCTGCCGATCTGAAGCCGCTTTCAAGCGATCACAAATCAATTTTACCTTTTCAGTGGTACCTTTAAGCAACTCGGGCATCGGTATAAGCTTCTGTCCAGTCTCGGCCCAACAAATCGGGGTCCTACACTTCCTACCATACAAGGCCTCATAGGGAGCCATCTCAATGCTCGACTGAAAGCTGTTGTTATACGCAAACTCCACTAGTGGTAGGTGTTTCTCCCATGTCCCCTGGAAGTTAATGATACAACACCTTAACATATCCTCCAATATCTGAATCACTCTTTCCGACTGTCCATCCGACTGCGGATGATATGAAGTGCTGAAGTTCAACCAAGTGCCCAAAGCTCGATGCAAACTCTCCCAAAATCTAGAGGTGAATCTCGGATCTCTATCTGACACAATTGACTTTGGTACCCCATGTAGTCTTACAATCTCACGAATATACAATTCAGCCAACTTGTCTAAAGTATAAGTAGTATGAACCGGTATGAAGTGAGCACTCTTGGTGAATCTATCTACAATCACCCACACTGAATTTTTCTTCGAAGGAGTCAACAGAAGTCCTGACACAAAGTCCATAGTGATACGCTCCCACTTCCACTCCGGAATTTTCAACGGTTGCAACAACCCTGAGGGAAACTGGTGCTCAGCCTTAACTCTCTGACAAACCATACATTTACTTACGAACTCGGCTACATCCCTTTTCAAGCCAATCCAATAATATTCTTCCTTCAATCCTCGATACATCTTCGTGCTACCCGGATGCATAGAAAAATGACTATTGTGAGCATCACTCAAGATCATACGTCTCAACTCAGCATCCTCCGGAACTACTATTCTATCCTTAAAACATAGGATCCCATTCTCTCCAAAACAATACTCGGTTGGCCTATCTTCAGCTATGTCTTGTACGTGTGGTGCCAAAGACTCATCCCTCAACTGCTTCTCACGAATCAACTGGATCAATGATGGCTTAGCTTGCAGTTCGGCTACTAACCCACCATCTGTAGACACACTCAATCTTGCAAACATCGCTCGCAACTCAACGGCCACCTTTCTACTCAAGGCATCGGCCACCACATTCGCCTTGCCCGGATGATACTCTATGGTAAGGTCATAATCCTTAAGAAGCTCTAACCACCTTCGCTGCCTGAGGTTTAATTCCTTCTGAGACATCAAATATTTCAAACTCTTGTGGTCAGTATACACAATGCACTTCTCACCATAAAGATGATGTCTCCATATTTTCAACGCAAACACCACGGCAGCCAACTCTATGTCATGTGTGGGGTAATTCTTCTCAATGACCTTCAATTGTCGCGAAGCATAAGCCACCATCTTACCATCTTGCATAAGCACACAACCTAGTCCCACGTACAACGCATCACTGTAAATCACAAACTCTCTCCCCGGCTCAGGTTGAACCAAAATAGGAGCTTCGGTCAAAGCTTTCTTCAATTTCTCAAACGCTTCTTGTCTCACATCTGACCATTCGTACGGAACATTCTTCTGTAACAATTTGGTCAATGGTGCCGCTATCTTCGAGAACCCTTCAACGAACCTTCTATAGTACCCCGCCAAACCTAAGAAACTGCGGATTTCGGTCACTGATTTCGGTTGTTTCCAATCCACAATGGCTTCTATCTTCTTGGGATCCACACTAATCCCACTAGCCGAGACCACGTGACCTAGGAAGACCACCTCCCTAATCCAAAACTCACACTTACTTAGTTTGGCATACAATTGATTCTCAAGTAGGGCCTGAAGCACTAACCTTAAGTGTTCATCGTGCTCCTCTTCGGTCCTAGAGTACACTAGGATGTCATCAATAAACACTACCACAAACCTATCCAAGAACTTATGGAACACTCGGTTCATCATATCCATGAAGGCTGCTGGAGCATTGGTCAACCCGAAAGGCATCACTAAAAACTCATAATGCCCGTAACGTGTACGAAAGGATGTCTTCGGTATGTCCGCATCCTTTACTTTTAACTGATAATATCCAGACCTCAAATCAATCTTTGAAAACACGGAAGCACCTCTCAACTGGTCTAGTAAGTCATCTATCCTTGGCAAGGGATATTTGTTCTTCACGGTCACCTTATTCAACTGTCTGTAGTCTATACACAGTCTCATACTACCATCCTTCTTTTTCACAAACAACACCGGAGCACCCCACGGGGAAACACTAGGCCTAATAAAGCCTCGGTCAGCCAACTCCTGAAGCTGTGTCTTCAATTCCTTCAACTCCTTAGGTGCCATTCTATATGGAGAAATCGACACCGGTGCAGAATCAGAATATGTCTCAATAACAAACTCAACAGCTCTATCGGGAGGTAAGCCTGGTAGTTCTTCCGGAAAAACACTCGGAAAGTCGCATACAGTCCTGATGTCTTGAGGTCTAACCTCACTCATATCCGGGTTCATTACGTAAGCTAAGTAAGCCTGACATCCTGCACTCAACATTCTCTGAGCTTCCAAAACCGAAACTACATTGGACAAAAACTTGACATTTTCCCCAACTACCACAACCTCAAAGTCATCGGTAAGCTTCAAAGAGACTCTCTTAGTCTCGAAGTCAACCCTAGCTCTATGCTCCACAAGCCAATCCATGCCCAAAATCACATCAAAGCCATAAAAAGGTAATTTCATCATATCGACCGGAAACACATGGCCTTGAACCATCAAAGGACACCTTCTATACACTTTCCTAACTACCACTGTATCACCAAAAGAGCTAGTGACATTTACACCTACTTCTAGCCAATCACAAGGTAATCCTAATGACTTTGCGTGCTCACCCAAAATATACGAATGTGTTGCCCCCGAATCTATTAGAGATAGCAAACTCAAGGACTGTAATGTGAAATTACCTACAATGACATCAGTATCACTCCCAGCCTCTCGCTTGGCATACACCCTAGACGGTCCTCCTCCCTCGGGCTGGACTGCTACAACATGAGTCAAGTTTCCCTGACCCTCATTCCTTGGCTGAAAGTTCCCACGGCCGCGCCCACGGCCTCTCTGATGCTCAAAACCCCTTGCTGGGGCTGGTCCTCCCTTAACTGGGTGTGGACAATCACGCCTCAAATGGTCTCTGGAGCTACAGTTCCAACACGGCCCGAATCTACCCATACACTCACCTGAGTGGCGTCTCCCGCACCTAGTGCACTCAGAAATGTATCCAACGGCTCCTTGGCCCTGACGACCCTGACCTTGGTTACCACCCTTAGGTCTCGTATCCTGCTGGTACCTCTTATCCTTATGCCCCTTGGCATAATCTCTATCCCAGTTCGCATGTCTCTTCCCGGAATCAGATCCACCAGCACGTGTTCTAGAGTTCAGGTTCTGCTCTATATCCTTAGCTCTAGAAACCAAGACATCGAACTCAGTGTAGTCGGAGGCCAACATGTAAGTCTTCACATCAGTAGTCAATCCATATCTATAACGCTCATATCGTTTCGTCTCATTCGGAATCAATTCCGGCGCGTACTGGCTCAACCTTACAAACTGGACCTCATACTCAGACACGGTCCTAGTACCTTGAACCAAAGCCATGAATTCTCTTTTCTTTTCATCCAAGTACCGAGCTCCTAGGTACTTCCTCTTGAAAGCATTCCGGAAAAACTCCCATGTGATATCCACCTCGGCCATACCGGAAACAGCAGTGGTCCACCAAGCATAAGCATCTCCCTGAAGTAATGAGACAATGCACCCCAACCTATGGGCATCCGAACACCCCATCTGACCCAAGATGCGAGTAGTGCTCTCTAGCCACCCTTCTGAACCTTCTGGAGACAACCCACGAAACTCTACCGCCCCCAAATTACGAAGTCTCTCTAGGGGTAGTCCCGTCCCCGCACCCTGAGGTGGTGCTGCAACATGCATACCAGCCAGAGCTGTCTGAAAGGCTCCAGCTATGGTATGAATCAGATGAGCCACATCTGGACCTGCCTGACCTTGGCCCGCTTGAGCCCCAATTCCTCCCACATTAGCCTCAACCTGAGGCCCAATACCTTCACCTCCGACGTTTCCTCCATCATCACCAGGAGCATTAAGAGCAGGAGGCGCATTTTCAGGTGCTTGGCCAACCCTCCTAGGCCGTCCCCTTGGTCGCACCATAGCAAATAAAGTAATCTATAACAACAACACACAACAGTAAAGAAACGTTAGGTTAGCAAAGGGGCAAAGGACTCCGGTTCTCAAGCTCTTTTAAACCAAAACAATTTCCATTTTTATTTTGACAACAACGCCTAACAATGGGGACTCGAACCAACTCTCAACAATTACAAGATCACCATAGCATGCATTCATACACCATGCTTAAAGACAAAATTTAGGCATACATAGCAAAACACTAATAATACCTTATCTTTCCTCACTTACCAGCCCAAGGTCTCGGAAACCTCAGGCTCTGATACCAATAAATGTAACCCCCTCGTCCCGGTCTGGCCGGATGACCGGTCCAAGTGGACTACACGGGGAAAACCGAGCGAAAACCAATTAAGATTCTCCCTCGGTTAGCAACCCTATTTTTTTTTCTAGATGCCTGTAATAAATCCTATGTGATGGGACATGCAGCGAACAAACACGGATACAAAATCCACAAGACATGAAATTAAATAACCAAATTTATTCCTTTTAAGCAGGCTGTATCGATACACTTACATAGGGTATCGATACGCCTTGACCAAAGTCAACCCTCCCAGTCAAACTCAGGAAGACCGTATCGATACACCCTTGAGCGTATCGATACGCTCCTCACGGTCAACATTTAGAGTTCAACGAGATGGAACCGTACCGATACGCTACAACCCCGTATCGATACGACCTAAACCCACCAACTTCTCTGAATTTCAGAGAGTTGGGACCGTATCGATACACCATTTGTATCGATACGCTCATCCTGACTTGAAATTCAGAGAGTTGATACCGTATCGATACACCCCATTGTATCGATACTCCCAGCAAAAACTGGGTTCTGCAGGCAAGACCGTATCGATACCCCTTGAGCGTATCGATACGCCCTGTTTTACAATACTCTAATTGCATCAAAAACACATAAGACTCACACTCTAGATGCATAACAAGACCTCCATAGGCACATCCAAGCATTCATACCACCTCTATTAACAAAATGTAGCCATACAAGACACCCAACATGGACAAACATCATTCAAAAGACATTTTTATAAGCCTCCCAACAAATCGGTTAGACATTTACATAACATGGTTTACAAAATCATCAACATAAGGCATTAACAACATATCATAAGGAACATGCCATCAAAACACCCTTAAACATTTAAAAGGCGTACATATAAAGACATATTTACACAAGCAACATCTCAAGCTTAATTACAACTTTCTAAACTCTATACCCCATTGTCTAGGCAATTTATCAAAACGCAAACCATACTTGTAACTAGCTTGAGAACTCCAAAAGCTCTTTCCTCACCCGCTTGCCTTCCGAACTCTAACGATCTGCACGTTGGAAACAAAGAGAGCGTAAGCCAAATAGCTTAGTGAGAGAGACTCTACATTTCACAACGTACAGTTTTCTTTTCAAACACGTTTATATATAAGAAGACAATGAATGTACAAGAATCAATCTCATGAACAACAACACACATGGTTTGCACAAGCACAACCAACCTACAAGTACGGTGGGACTACACATCACCGTTTCAACTAGTGAGTTTCCAATGGGACTACACATCAAAGGAATACCCAACCAGTGACTACCGGTGGGACTACACATCACCAGAGTCTTATACTTTTGCTACCGGCGGGACTACACATCACCGGAGCAACGACAACCATCACGTGAGGCACGAACTAAACTCAACTACACAATTTCCCACTCAAATGCATTTAAAACTCATGAATTATAAACATTCATCAAACCACAACAACATGAGATTAGAGAGGCTTACACAAGGGTTTAGGTGACCCTTTAAGGTCCCACCCAACCCCAAGAGGATCCATATCGAGCACAATGCATAATTCAACAATTCCACTCACCGTTGCTACCCAAACGAAGATCGAAGACCAAGCTCACAAATTCCGAATCCTCAATCTGTCCCCGAAGCTTCACCAACCAACTTTCTCATTTCTACACATTTCAACACAATTTAAATAATCTCAATTCAGTCCATATTCCAAAGTAACCAACACAATTACATACCAAGCACACAACATCAAAATCCATAATCTCGAGTAGCCCCTAAACACCCCTCAAACCAATGATCTCAAACTTTAATTTACTCATAAAACCTCCAAAACAACACTTACATATAGTCTAATCATCAGCCATCAAAATTTCACCTAAAACATCCCCAAAACTCAACTTAAAACCTCTCAAAAACCTCATTTTTCCCCAAATCCGAAAATTCCATAAAACGTTGTAAAAATCGATTTTTGTTGATCCTTTTTTAGTGTAGACAACTCATATAACTTAAACAAATAGAAAACTTGGTTAAAGACATCAAAAATAACATATTTGAATCCAAAACTCTCCAAACCTCAAATCTCAAAACATGTATAAAAATGAAAACAATTGGTATCAACATGTAGAGAATAACAAGGACAAGTCAAAAACGTCCTTACCTTTGAAAAATCTTCAAAAACGGATGTGTTATAGAATGAAATAGTATCTCTAAAGGGAGAGAGACTTTTGACGTTGGAATGAAAATGGAAGAGAAGTGAAGAAGATGATCACTCATTCCTTTTTTTATAATTGTTTAAAAGTTTATTGTTAAATGACCAAAATGCCCTTAAAGAAAAAGGGAAACCACAATAATGCCATCCATGGCTTTTGGGCTCAATTTAAAATTAGTCCAAATCTTAAAACCCGAGGCCCAAACCATTATTTTAATAAATAAAATATTAAAGTCGAAACCCGAGACAATATTAAAATATTATTTTCACCTAGCCCCTAAACCCGGGCGTTACAAGAATCTTCACATTCGATTCACACCCTTAGGTGATCTACTTATTTATGAAATAAAAACCCTTAACTTTTGGGAAATTACAATTTTAGTCCTTTAACTTTTCATATTTAAACGTGTACCACACAAGTTTTGACTACTTATCATTTTAGTCACTGAACTTGAATCTTCAATTCTTATTCCGATTTTTCTTGGATTCTAATCAAACTTTGAAAGTACACAATTCAGCTTACTATCAATCCCATCATACTTTTAAACCTTAGAAATTTCCTTTCCGAAAACCCATAATTAAAGAAATCCTAACTTTTCCAAAGTTTATACTTTAGCCACAAAACTTTTAAAATTTACATTTTGATCACTAGCCAAAATTGGGATCTAACACATGTCACCTTTGCAATTGAGAGGAGGAATGATGGTTCCTCATGATTCCTTGAGCTTGATGTCAAACAAATTAGCTCTTCAAGGTCGGTTGAATGTAAAAATAGACTGAACACTCCTAGAATATCCTCAATGATTGTTAGACCGTCGATTTGAGCTTAGCTCTGATACCGATTGTTGGACTCGATATGATCAACCAATATAAGCAAGATGGGGTGAATTGGCCTTTGATGGAAGCAACGAGAATTAAAAAAAATACACAAGGATTTATAGTGGTGCGACTTCTAAATCAAGTCTGCTTCCAATACTTTAGCTTATCCACTAAGGATTTTCCACAAATTAACTCAATTTGTCTTTCCTTTTGGGGCTAAAGGAGATAACCTTACAATTCTCTCAAAGCTTATACCTCAAATCTTTGAGACACTCTCTCCAAAGAGAAAATACAAATTGTGCAAACAAAGGAAAACCCCACAAGGCCAATATGTTTGCAAATTAAGCTCTCACCAAAAACCTAATACTTGAGTAAATATACCAATTAAGCTCACAAGTGTGTTCTAATGAAAAAAAAGACTTTACAAGCACAAAACACTTTCTCTATATATGAATGTTGACAATGATGTTTCTTGTTTTTCAATGGCTGCTTGAAGCTTGCTTTTAAATCTTTTAAGGAGTTCTTGACCGTTACTATCCGTTGGGGACTTAATTTCCAGCAATCAATGCACTTCTGCGCATGTTGGTATCGGTACGCAGGTCTCGGTATCGTTACCTGCCTTAAGAAGAAAGAACTGTTACAGCAATTAATGCAGGGCGTACCGGTACACAATACATCTGTATCGGTACGTGCCTTTGCGTATCGGTACGGGCTTGGCCGTATCGGTACGAAGATTGGCTACTAGAAACTTTAAAAACTTGAGAAAATAAAAGACGTATTGGTACACAAACAATCGTACCGGTACGAACTGTTGGGTTTCGATACGAAGAAGACTGTACCGAATGTTTCGAAAAATGATTAAAAATACTTTTTCAAGATCAATTTCTCGGGTATCAAACACTCAAACGATTAGAAATACTTTTTCAAAATCAATGCCTTGTACTCGAATGTCTCGGAAAATGATTTTTAGGAGATTTGAGAATAAAAAAATATGGGAGAAAGGAGCATTTAGAGTTTTGGGAATTGAGTGGTTGGAACTTTAATACGTTGGGCAGCCCTTTTGTGTTTTGGTTTCTGGTAACAATAACATCACGGGCTGCGTCTTAATCATTATTATTACTATGATCACGGACCCGTTTATCACTAATTCTTTCAAATTTAAGATCTTTGAATATTTTTTTTGTATAAAAGAAAGAAAGAAAAGGGGGTTAGTGTTGGAAAAAGTTGAAGCAAAACAAATAGGATACGTGCAAACAAGAAAACATTGGCCTCTACTACAGACAAAGATGGGTCCTTTTCCTTTCTTATGTGATGGATATACTTTTCATTACCAGAGGGACATATGATCCCCACTCTTCTAATTTCTGATTTGCTTCTAAATTTTATAGCACAATATTATTCTTAGTGGAGTGGCAAACTCACTGCCTTTGTTTCTACAATGTCCGGGTTCAAATCCCCTTAGCAGCATGTATGTTGAAATTTATTTTTCTTCTCTAAATAGGTGGTGACACGTGTCACCACATGATTGGAGGAGGAAAATAATTTATTATATCAAATATAAATAATTAAATTCCTCAAATAAGGTGTTGACATGTGCCACCACCTAATTAATTTATTTTATTAATTTAAAATTAGGACTAAATTGAAAGAATGTGTAAATAGTAAAGACCCAATGTGTAATTATACCTTTAATTTTTTAACTGTCACATCACCTTCCGTTAGCCCATTAACAGCTGGTGATCACATTGATCCAATTTCAATAGTTTGAGTGGTCAATTGAGTCGATTTTTTAATGTGGTCATTTTAATACATTTACCATAATATGGTGGTCATTAGGTTAGTTTACACAAATATTTTTATTAATAAATAAATAATTTTTATTTAAAAGATTTAACCAAAAATATATAAAATATTTAAACTAATAAATAATTTAAAAATCATATAATTATGTCTTTGGTAAAAAAAATACTATAGGTTTATAAATTATAAAATAAACACACCATAAGAAAACAAATAAATGTTAAAATTATAATTTGACTTTTTAAAGCACTTTTCCAACCGCAAAAGTCAAAAATTTAAACTTTTGCTTTTGGGTTAAAAAAACACTTTTCAAACATAGTTTTTCCTCCAAAAATTGTCTATTTAACATTACTTAGGACTCCGAAAGTGCTTTTAGCCCTAAAAGTGCTTTTCAAAAGCATTGGTAAATGGTAATAACTGGTTTAGATACTTTTTTGTTTAATAATCTGAGCATCATGAGGTTTCAGGCCATTCCCAAACAAGCATTTCCAGAATGCACCATCAAAAGGACTTGAGGCTATCACTACATCTTGAATTCATATCCAATATCTACAGCTCCTTTATAGTCAGACTAACTCTTTTGTAACAAAAGGAGAATGTATCTTGAGAGAAGATCTCGTACAAAACCATAACTTAATATCCATATTGCTTATCAATACACCATTCTGCAATACTTGGCCAAAAAAAACAGCATTCTGCAATACTTGGCCAAAAAAAAACAGCATTCTGCAATTCAATGTGAAAACCTTGCACCCTTATGTAACTGGCAAGGCCTGCTCAAGGCTAGCGCTGATCTAAATCAGCTAAAAAAGTTCAGATGTCAGTCATCACTTCCTAATACCCTTTTTCTTTCAGCATACTCTTAGTCACTATCAGAAAAGTATCTCTGTGTGTCAAATGGCTGGTTCCTGGAGTTCGTATCATGGTTGTTTGAAGCATTTTGTCCATTCATTGGTGCAAATGCTGCATAAATACATGTACATGGGTGCTACATGTAAGCAATATAATGCATCACGTATGATACTTGCATGCTATACGTAACTGAAATTCTCATGCATTTAACATGACATGAAGGAAAATGATTTGTTGGCAAGACCAAGGCATATGGGGGGCTTCATGGATACATTTTAGGATCCAGTTGACTCATGAAAGCCTAACCATTCCAACATTTAAGAAAATACAATGAAAGGATCCAAATTTCTGTATATTAAAGACATTTACACAAGTAAATGAAAATCCCTGTAAATCAAACACGAGGAACAATTTATCAGCTAGTTGGAAGTTCATATTGATGGGAAATGCAGCTTATGCGCAACTCTCCACATCAAACAATTGGCAACAAGTTCTATGCATTTTCATCAGTTAAGTGATATAACAATCCAAACTATGACCCTGAGAGCCCCCTAAAACTCCACTAAAATCAGACGTGGCAAAGAAGGGCTCAAAATAGAACTTTGTTCTCACGTGACATGAAAAAAAAATTACAAGCCTACCAGAGCCAAATTATGAGATACTCAAACTATGTTCATTTAGCTAGTTAAGAACTTGGGCTAAGGCTTTCATCACTTCATTAACAAACAATAGACAGAATAGCTTTTACTACCTCTAGATCTATAGAATAGAATACAAGCATAAGCAGCACATAGAAAATTCTCTATAAAACATAAATTAACTTGAAAGAATGGAGCATACCTTTCTCTCTCATTCTTTTCTCTCTATCAAATTCAAACTTATCCCGAAGCTGATTGACTTTCCCTAAGTTATCAGCTTGCCTATTCCTCCCAAAACCTTGATCCTGCAGTTCAGAATGCATAATTCAATATGTTCAAAACAATAACAAAAAGAGAGTTCCGTTGTTTTCAACATGGGATGGCCATGATCAGCTAAAAATGAGTGATATATCATAAGTTAAGTCAATAACAAATTGTGTAAAAAAATCCATACTTTCATGAGATCGGCACGAGGTCCCCTGCTCCTATAAGACAAAACAAAGGGAGTATGATTAAGCATATCATTTAGAGTTGAATCCTTAGACAAATTAACGTGCGGTGCCAAATGAATACTTCCTCAATCAAGATATCAAACATTTACAAATTGCAAGGAAACTACGCTAAAGATACGTCTTAAGCATTTTTTCTTGAGGATTAATTAGCAGGGCATGAAAAAGAAAGCAGCAAGACGAAACCTGTATGGGTTAAAATCTTGATCATCCTCCTCGGCAGACTCATACTTGGCATGATCTTTGGCAATTTTTTTTGAGTAACCCTCATCCCAATACAACCTCTCCCAATTTTCTCTAAGCTCGTTATACAGTTCCATATACTTTTTGCACCAAGGTTCATGCTCCTTCAGTAAAACAAAACAAAACCTATTATTAGCTGCAGAGTCTTCAGTTTATTTTTGCATTATTAAGAACATTTGTAACTAAGTTTTTAATCGCTAACCGATTCCTTAATAACGAGGCGAGTGCGGCGCATGAACTGCTCCCTGAGCTGCTTTCTTCGCTTGTTTGGGATGTTGTCTCTGGGGATGACGAAGCGCTCACGTGGGGGCACATGATCGCCGATCTCGTGCATCTCGCCGTCCACCACCCACCACTCGGATTTCACATCCGTTTTCGTGAAGGAAAATCCTGAGCCAGGGGCCTTGGACCGCCGCTTGGAGGAAGGGGCGTCGGTTCTAGCGAAGCGGAGTTGGTGGGTGGCGGAACGGAGGCATTGAGTTAGACAGTGGAGTCGCTTTGAGGAGAGCATGGAGATAACTGGGAATCAGGCGTTGGACTATCTTCGCTCTGTAATCTATTTAGGTTAGTCTGGAATATCAGGCATCTCCTTCTATGTTTTATACTAAAAAGGATTATTATTATTATTATTATTTAGGTGTTTAAATTATTCTGTTTTATTCTTTTGTTCTTTTTAAGTGTCTAAATTATTATTTTTTGTTCAAAATATGTGCTCAAATTATTATTTTTTGGTCAAAATATGTGCCTCAATTTCTCTTAAAAAGAGCAAAAAATATAGTTTGAACATCTTAAATGAGTAAAAAATAGTTTAAGCAGCTAAAAAGAAAAAAACATGATAGTCTGGGCACTTATTTTGACATTAAGCCTACTAAAAATTTAGGCCAAGGGTTAAGATTAAGAGTTAAAGTTATAATTTAGGGAATTATGAGTATGTGTATTTTTAGGATTTACAAGTTATGGTTTAAGATTTAGAAATTAAGGTTAGGGTTTAGAATTTAAATTTTTTAATGTTTGGACATAGAGAGAAACACTGAAAAATAGCATAAGACTTTTGTCCCTAGTCTCGACTTTAGAATAGGAATAGAAATTATTTATCTCTTTTCGGTACTCCTATTTATATCCACACTAAAAGCTAGGTTTATGGTTTAAGTTTAAGGTTAGGGTTTATGTTTAGGAAATTAAAAGTAAGGTGTATTTTTAAAGTTTATAGTTTAAAATTTAAAATATAGAATCATAACTTAAAATTTAATTTTTTTTAGTGTTAAGATATAAAAATTCAGAAGAAAAAAAATATTGCCGCTCCAAACTGTATTTCATAAAACAAAGTTTAAAACTTTGCATCCGCTCCTTGTACTCTTTTGGGATTTCAAATTCAATTCTTGTTGGTTTGATTAATTGATCATTAATATTATTATGTGGTAGGACAATTTTAAACAATATAAATTTTTTAACTTTTTACATCTTTTATGGACCGTGTGATGAGGATAATTGGATGATTGAAATTAGCAATAGGGGACGATGATATTCTTAAAGAAAATAAGTAAATAACGTTAGAGATTCATTTACCCTCATCCGACAGTCCAAAAAATGTAAAACTAAATAAGTTTTGCATTGTGTAAGTGGATTTTAACCCTGTGAGAGGTAGATCCTCTTACGCCATGTAAAACTTAAAGGTTTACACTTTTTTGGATAGTTGGGTTAGGATAAATAGATGATTAAGATTAAGAATAGGAAATGATGAGATTTTTAAGGAAATAATAAGTAGATAATCTCAATGATTCATTTACCATCATATCCAACATTCCAAAAAAATATAAAACTAAATAAATTTTACATTCTGTAAGTGGATCATAACCTTATTTAAGAAGAAGAAGAAGAAGAAGAAGAAAACGAAGAAGAAGAAAAAAAATTGAAGAACTAATGTTTTGATATAATAATTGAAAAATAATTTTGGACTAAATTGAAAAGATTTCAAAAGTGCCTTTAAGTCCAAACAACTTAAAAATATGTTTGAGGATTTTTTTTAAAGAGGTTTTGAAGTGTTTTCTAAAGCCAAGCTTTAGAAAACCACCCAGGTGTTTCGAAACAGCCTTAGGCGTTTCGAAACAACCATTCACAGTTTCAAAACGTTTCGATACAGCTCTGTCTGTTTCGAAACGGGCTTTAATTTGGGTGAGGATTTTTACATAGCGTTTCGATACGGGCTTCATCGTTTTGATACGCTTATGTGGCAAAGACCTCAATAGTCAAAATCCCTAACGGTTATTTTCCCAACGGTAATTTAAATTGCAGCTTAAGTGTCAATCGTACCGAAACGGGTTGTAACCATTTCGATATGGCTCGAAGGGTTTCGAAACGGCCATAGGCGTTTCGATACGGCCTGCTGCATCAGACTTCAACGGCTAGTTCTGAAGAAGAGCATTTCGAAACGGGGTTGAGTGTTTCGAAACGGACGTCTGCAAAACAACATTTATGGTGGGAAATAAAGTCTCCAACGGCTCCAAAACAACTCCAACGGTCTTCAACGGCTACAAACTCATTTGAGATTATAAAAGAGACATCCAAGCATCAAGAGAAGACTAATGCTTCAATTGTCAACAACACTATGATAAAAAAAATGTCTTTGAGCTTAAATTGCCCATTTCTTGTATAGACAACACTAGTGAGCTAAATATTGTTAGATTTGCTCAAGTGTTTAGATTTTGGGTGAGAGCTTTATAGTGTAAACAAATACCTTTTAGAGGGATTTCAAGTTTGCTTAAGAATTTCTCTTGTAAGAGAGTGTTTGATTAAGCTAAGGGTAGTTAGCTTAATCGTTGTAACGGTTTCCTCCTAAGCCGAGAAAAGGGGACGAAATTCAAGAGTGAATTTGTTGAAATCCTTAGGAGCAAACATGCAACAAATTAGTATCGATTTTGAACAATGTTTTTGAATTTGGTGATCTGGGTAATAAATGCAACATAAACAGTACCGATGCAACATGAACAATATCGATGCAATATTTTTTACTATTACTTTGGTTGGTTTAAGATTAGGAGCATTGAGGTAATATATTCGGTAGTTACATTTTTTACTATTATTTAGGTAAAGAATTAAGTAGGTGTTGTTAAATATTGTGTAGGTATTGTATTTTTCATGCGTTTAAGATTAGGAGATATGGGGTAATAAATACGATAGTTACTTTTTTACTATATTTTATGTAAAGCATTACATAGGTAGGGTGAGATATTTTGTAACATATAGAGTAATCCTTTAAGACTTAAGGTAGCTACAAATTTCTTACCATAAGTTTGGTTGGTTTAAGATTAGGAGATAATGGGTAATAAATTCGGCAGTTACATTTTTTACTATATTTTATGTAAAGCATAACGTAGGTAGGGTGAGATATTTTGTATGTATCATGTTTATCATGCGTTTTGTAACATATAGGGTAATCCTTTAAGACTTAAGGTAGCTACAAAATTTCTTACCATAAGTTTGGTTGGTTTAAGATTAAGATATATAGGGTAATAAATTCGATAGTTACCTTTTTTGCTATATTTTATGTAACGAATTACGTAGGTTGGGTGAGATATGTTGTAGATTTCGTATTTATCATGTGTTTTGTAACATATAGAGTAATCCTTTAAGAGATAAGGTAGCTACAAAATGCCTTACCATATGTTGGGTTGGTTTAAGATTAGAAGATATGTTGTAATAAATTCGATAGTTACCTTGTTTACTATATATTGTGTAACGAATTACGTATGTTAGGTGATATATGTTGTAGATATCCTATATATAATTCGTATTGTAACATATAGAGTAATCCTTTAAGATATTAGGTAGGTACAAAATTTCTAACCATAAGTTTGGTTGGTTTAAGATTAGGATATATGAGGTAAAAAATTCGGTAGTTGCGATATTTACTATATATTTCGTAACGAATTACGTAGGTTGACAAGATATGTTGTAGGTCTCGTATTTATCATGTGTTTGTAACATATAGAGTAATCCTTTAAGATTTAAGGTAGCTACAAAATTCCTTATCATAAGTTTGGTTGGTTTAAGATTAGGATATATGGGGTAATAAATTCTATAGTTACCTTGTTTACTATATATCTTGTAACAAATTACGTGGGTTCGGTGAGATATGTTGTAGGTATCGTATTTCTCATGCGTTTTGTAACATATAGAGTATTCCTTTAAGATTTAAGGTAGTTACAAAATGCCTTACCATATATTGGGTTGATTTAAGATTAGGAGATATGGTGTAATAAATTCGGTAATTACCTTGTTTACTATATATTGTGTAACGAATTACACAGGTTAGGTGATATATGTTGTAGGTATCGTATTTATAATGCGTAATGTAACATATAGAGTAATCCTTTAAGAGATAAGGTAGGTACAAAATTCCTAACCATAAGTTGAGTTGGTTTAAGAATAGGATATATGAGGTAATAAATTTGGTAGTTACGATGTTTACTATATATTTCGTAACGAATTACGTAGGTTGGGCGAGATATGTTGTAGGTCTCGTATTTATCATCCATTTTGTAACATATAAAGTAATCTTTTAAGATTTAAAAGTAGCTACAAATTTTCTTACCATAAGTTTGTTTGGTTTAAGATTAGGATATATGGGGTAATAAATTTCGTACTTACCTTGTTTACTATATATCTTGTAACAAATTACGCGGGTTCAGTGAGATATGTTGTAGGTATCGTATTTCTCATGCGTTTTGTAACATATAGAGTATTCCTTTAAGATTTAAGATAGTTACAAAATGCCTTACCATATATTGGGTTGATTTAAGATTAGGAGATATGGTGTAATAATTCGGTAATTACCTTGTTTACTATATATTGTGTAACGAATTACATAGGTTAGGCGATCTATGTTATAGGTATCGTATTTATAATGTGTAATGTAACATATAGAGTAATCTTTTAAGAGATAAGGTAGGTACAAAATTCCTAACCATAAGTTGAGTTGGTTTAAGAATAGGATATATAAGGTAATAAATTTGGTAGTTACGATGTTTACTATATATTTCGTAACAAATTACGTAGGTTGGGCGAGATATGTTGTAGGTATCGTATTTATCATCCATTTTGTAACATATAAAGTAATCTTTTAAGATTTAAAAGCAGCTACAAATTTTCTTACCATAAGTTTGGTTGGTTTAAGATTAGGATATATGGGGTAATAAATTCCGTACTTACCTTGTTTACTATATATCTTGTAACAAATTATGTAGGTTCGGTGAGATATGTTGTAGGTATCGTATTTCTCATGCGTTTTGTAACATATAGAGTAACACTGTTAGATTTAAGGTAGTTACAAAATGCCTTACCATATGTTGGGTTGATTTAAGATTATGAGATATGGTGTAATAAATTTGGTAGCTACCTTGTTTACTATATATTTTGTAACGAATTACGTAGGTTAGGTGATATATGTTGTAGGTATCGTATTTATAATGCGTATTGTAACATATAAAGTAATCATTTAAGAGATAAGGTAGGTACAAAATTCCTAACCATAAGTTGGGTTAGTTTAAGATTAGGATATATGGGGTAATAAATTCAGTAGTTATCTTGTTTACTATACGTTCTTTAATGAATTACGTAGGTTCGGTGAGATATGTTGTAGGTATCGTATTTCTCATGCGTTTTGTAACATATAGAGTAATCCTTTAAGATTTAAGGTAGCTACAAAATTCCTTAACATAAGTTTGGTTGATTTAAGATTAGGATATATGGGGTAATAAATTCATTAATTACCTTGTTTACTATATATCTTGTAACAAATTACGTAGGTTCGGTGAGATATGTTGTAGGTATGATACTTCTCAGGCGTTTTGTAACATATAAAGTAACGTTTTAAGATTTAAGGTAGTTACAAAATGCTTTACCATATGTTTGGTTGATTTAAGATTAGGAGATATGGGATTGTATGTTAGATAATAATTTAAAGTTTTAAAATGATGTAGGCTTTTTTCTAAAAATACTTTTGGAATGTCTGGGGAATTTTGTCTGCAGTTTTGCACGCTGGTTTAGTCTGCAGTTTTGCACGTCCATTTGTCTGCAGTTTTGCACGCTTGGTAACTCATCTCGTTGAAGGCTGATCATGGAAACTAACTTGGCATCGTTGTCGATTGATGATGGCGAAGAGGAAGCGATAGTAATCCCAGAAGAGGTAGGGGAGGTTGAAGATGAATATGCATTATGCTTAATTGGTCGTTTCTTAACCTCAAGTGTAATTCATTTTCTCTCAATGAGAAATACACTGGCGGACATATGGCATCCTCTTGAAGGAATTACGATTACTGATCTAGGAGATAAACGGATCTGTTTTCGCTTCTATCATGAGGTGGATCTTACTCGGGTGTTGGAGGGTTGCCCATGGTTTTTTAATGGTCACTTGCTATTACAACATTGACTAAAGAGAGGAGAAGACTCGTTAATAGTGCCATTGGATAACGCTATCTTCTGGATACAGGTTCATGATCTTCCCCCTGGTTTAATGTCGGAGCAAATGGCTAAACAATTTGGAACTTTTCTGGGACAGTTCATGGAATATGACTCGAAGTTGGTAATGAGTGGGAATAAGCAATTCATGAGGGTTAAAGCGTTAGTGAATGTAAACCAGCCTTTAAAAAGAAAGAAGAAAGTCGCCATTGGTAAGGATCGCTTTGTTTATGCCCATTTCCAATATGAAAAGCTTAGTCTGTTCTGCTTCATATGTGGTAAACTCGGCCATGGTGAGAGCTACTGTGGTTTGCGGTTGTCTCTTGACCCAAAGGAGGTGACTTTCGGGTGGGACCTGTCAATCCGGGCTACACCGCGACGGGGATTGCCGGCACCAAGCAAGTGGTTGAGGGAGGAAGTTACTGGGACATCACTGGTGGCTATACATGCTGCAACTACTTTGCATGGGCAGTTAAGTGGTCGTGGGAAGGGTGGAGATAGTTTCTCTCTACCACAAACCCACGTGGAAAAAGCTTTGTGGGCCCCTTTAACTCTGAAAAGGGAACATCCTCCGGATCGTGCATGGACATTGAACAAGATAACGAGGATAACCCTATACACATTGCGGATGGGAAGAAACGACAGCGTGTCATTGAAGAGGTGCAGCCAGTTTCAAATGCTACTGATTCTGCTCCACCAGAGAATGCAAATACGGCTAGCTCTGTACAGCAGAGCAGCCGGGCGCCATGAAGCTCATTACATAGAACGTCCGTGGGTTGGGGAAACCACGGGCGGTTAACCGACTCAGGAACTCACTGAAAGGTAACCATCCCCACGTTTTGTTCCTGATGGAAACAAAACTCGATAGAAGGAGAATGGAGAGAGTAAGACGTAGTTGCGGTTATTTATTTGGAATTGATGTCGGAGCAATGGGATCAAGAGGAGGACTGTCGCTGGGATGGAAACAAGAGGTTGATGTCACTTTGCTGAGCTTCTCAGGATCACACATTGATGTTCTAATTAAAGAAGATGAACGGCAATGACGATTCACTGGCTTCTACGGTAACCCTGTAGAGAACATGCGATCTGAATCATGGAGTTTGCTAAGACAATTGGAAAACCAATACTCACTACCATGGTTAGTGTCTGGAGATTTTAATGAGATTGCATATTCATTCGAAAAACAAGGAGGAAGGTTAAGACCTGAGCATAACATGATGGGTTTTCGTGATATGCTGGAAGGGTGTAATCTCAGTGACCTTGGCTTCAATGGTGTCTGGTAAACCTGGGAAAGAGGGCGTTTGCCAGAGACCAACGTCAGGGAACGACTGGACAGAGCAGTAGCTAATCCTAGTTGGTGGGATATGCATCAGGACTACTCAGTTTCTCACTTGCCACATTCAATGTCAGATCACTGCCCTATATTGATAGATACAGTGGGACAGGTTACACAACGCCCAACAACTAGACTTGAGGTGTTTCGATTCGATGCAAACTAGATTTTCGAAGAGGAAGCTGCCCAGATCATCAAAACATGTTGGGAGACTTCGAGTGATGCTGTTCCAGGCAAGCTACATGAAGTAGGTTGTGCTTTGATGTCATGGAGTAAAGACCACAGGAAGCAAAGATCAGCTCAAAAACGTGCTATGGTGCGCAGGCTGAAAGAGTTAGCAAGGTGTGACCCGGATGAGGAAATACTCGCTGAGCTAACTGATGTCAAGTTGGGGCTCAACTTGGAAGCTGACAAGGAGGAGTACTTCTGGGAGCAACGTTCCCGTTCTAACTGGCTACACCATGGCGACCAAAATACATCCTTTTTCCACAACCACGCAACGTACCGCAAGAGGAAAAATAACATCAAAGGGATTTTCACAGCCAATGAGGAGTGGGTAACTGAAGATGGTGATATGCTCAATGTTGCAACTGATTACTTTCAGGACCTTTTTCGAACATCGTCCCCTACTGAAGCTACTGTAATCTTTGATAAAGTCATCCCGAGGGTAACTGCTGACATGAACAACACTCTCATGAAGCCATTTACAAAAGATGAAGTGTGGAATGCGGTGAAATGCATGGCCCCCATGAAAGCATCAGGATTGGATGGCTTTCCAGCTTTGTTCTACCAAAAGTTTTGGGGAATAATAGGTGCTGATATTAGCAATTTTTGCCTATCCATCCTTAATGGATCTGCTGATTTGGGTGAGATCAATAATGCACAGATTGTATTAATCCCAAAGATTGAGCATCCTCAAAGCATGGCAGATTTTAGGCCAATAAGCCTATGTAACGTACTCTTTAAAAGTCTCCAAGGTACTAGCATGTCGTTTAGCCCCGATGCTGGAATCTTGTGTTGACAAAGCACAAGGAGCCTTTATCCCTGGACGCCAAATCTCAGACAATATAATAATTGCCTATGAAGTGCTCAACTCGCTGCAAAGGAAACGAGTAGGGAAAACAGGTAATTTTGCTCTGAAAGTTAATCTAAGCAAAGCGTACGATAGGGTAGAATGGTCGTTTTAGAGGGAATGTTGCTGAAGCTGGGGTTCGTGAGAGATTGGGTATCTTTGATCATGCAATGCGTACGCACTGTCACATATTCTGTGTGTATGAATGGTTACACTGGCAGCCATTTTCATTCATCTAGAGGTCTCAGGCAAGGAGACCCCTTGAGCCCGTACCTCTTCTTAATATGTGCTGAGGGTTTGTCGGTTCTTATGAATGAAGCAAATGAATCAAAGACGATTGAAGCAGCGACCATTGGGAGGGAAAGATTGGCAGTGGGACACTTGCTATTTGCAGACGATTGCATCCTTTTTGGTAATGCGTCTGTTGTAGGAGCTTCAAATATGAAGAATCTGTTACATGTGTATGGCAATGTGTCTGGGCAGAGAGTGAATTTTGACAAGTCACTAGTGTATTTCAGTGCTAATGTTGATCAACCGCTACGTGAGCATATTGGTAATCTGTTGGGAGTTCGTGTATCTTCGAATCCAGAAAGATACCTTGGATTGCCTACCATGGTTGGGAGAAACAAAAGAGCAACTTTCAGCTACTATATGGATCGCTATGATAAGAAAACAAACAATTGGGGTGTTCGATTCTTGAGCATGGGAGGTAAGGAAGTCTTGATCAAAAGTGTACTTCAAACCATTCCCGTGTATGCAATGAATTGCTTCCTTCTGCCAGTAACTTTATGTCGAGCATTAGAATAATCCATGGCAAAGTTTTGGTGGCGAAGCAGTGGAACAAAGCAAGGAATCCATTGGAGTACTTGGTCCTCACTATCACACCCCAAAACTAGTGGTGGCTTGGGATTCAGAGATCTTGCTCAGTTCAACATAGCTCTCCTAGCTAAGCAATGTTGGCGATTGATAACAAACCCTACTTGCTTCCTGGCTAAGGTTCTCCAAGCACGATATTACCCTACACGTGATTTCCTAACAGCTAACCTAGGCTCTAATCCTTCTTATATTTGGAGGATCCTGTGGAGTGCTAGGGGATTAGTTGAGAAGGGAGTTGGATGGAGAGTTGGATCAGGGCATCATATAAACATATGGAATGATGCTTGGCTTCCAGGCAAAGGAGATGGGAGAGTACGATATGACTCCATTGACATACGATACACCCTTGTTTCTGATCTAATACATACTCAGTCCTCATCATGGAATATGGATGTTTTAGAAGCCCTATTTGATGAAGAACAAGTGTCAGTGATCTCTTCAATTCCTCTTTCAAGCACTGGTAAGGAGGATACTATCATCTGGAGACTCGATGGTTCTGGGAACTACTCTGTGAAGAGTGGCTATCGATTACTAAGAGAGGAGCTTGCTACTTCGAATGGTATGAATTCTCCACCTTTCCCTCAATGTGTTGAGCAATTATATAGAGAATTGTGGGCAATTCCATTACCTGCTAAAGTGAAGATTCATTTCTGGAGAGTTACACATAATTTTATTCCAACTTTTGACAACCTTCATGCTCGTAGACTGAATGTTAACAATGTGTGTCCATTCTGCTGTCATTCTGGGGAAACTGTTGAACATTTAATGAGGGACTGTAATTTTGTTCAACAACTGTTTCATGACCAGTGTGTTAGTCTCCCTCATTATCCCCTTGCCCTTCCATGGATAGAATGGTTGGCAAAAACATTCAATTCTTTAAGCCACGAGCACAAAGTTGTATTCATGGTGACTTGCTGGGCGGTGTGGTATGAACGTAACAAGCTGATCCATGATGGAACCGTAGCTTCAGTAAGTGGTTCCAAGACCTTCATAAGGGCTTTCATTCGAGAACATGAAGCTGTTAATATGATCTGCTCCTCTACAATAGTGGACTGCACAGCCAAGTGGAAGGCTCCATCCGTGAATGTCATAAAGTTTAACTTTGATGCTGCATTTGACTTTCATTCAAAGAAATCTGTTTCTGCAGTATTGGGGCGAAATCATGCTGGACTCATCATGGCTTCATGCACGGTTCAACACATGAATGTTATTGATGCTTTTGTGGCTGAAGCGTTAGCGTGCCTGCAGGCTGTGACCTACGCCAAAGACCTTGGTTTCGGCAGAGTCATTATCGAAGGTGATAATATTACGGTCATTAAAAAGGTTTGCTCATTGTCAAGGGATGGATCGTTGATTAGCCCGATCATTCATGATATTAAAGCTACTGCGGAGCAGTTTGAGAGTGTTGAATTCTATCATATCCCAAGACAAAGTAACCAAGCTGCCCATGTTCTAGCAAAAGAGGGGAAAGAGCAACAATATGACCGATTTTGGATCGAAGAGGCTCCTCCAAGGACAACAGCAGTAGCATTAATGGATGCAGCACAAATCGATGACGCGTAAAGTACTGAAGGACATGGTATTCTGTTTTGCTGAATGGTTTATCGGAAGTTTTATTATCATGCATGTGTTAGATGCACTCCGATTACTCTAGTTTGGGAATTTGCTGGCTCTTGTTTGTTAATAGGGTATATATAGATGTGTTCTTAGACTGGTAGTTTTTATCTTTTATTTCCTTGAATTTCGATTGTATCTTTTTACCCTATAAATCAAACCAGCTCATTCATTCAAAAAGATTAGGAGATATGGTGTAATAAATTCGGTAGTTACCTTGTTTACTATATATTGTGTAACTGTAGAACTAATGTTTTGATATAATAATTGAAAAATGTTTTGGACTAATTTGAAAAGAATTTAAAACTTGTTTTTAAGTCCAAACAACTTGAATATATGTTTGAAGTATTTTAAAAGGTTTTTGGCAATGTTTTTATTGATTTTAAATAGACAAACTTGGCTTTTCAAGCTACCCGCACCGATACGGTCCAACCCATATCGATACCTTTTTTGCCCAGTTTGGTCACTGCCAAAACCCGTATCGAAACAGGCTTTGCCGTTTCGATACGGTGAGGGATCGTTTCGATACGCCTGGTAAGCGTACCGATCCCCATTTAACAACCCCAACGGTCATATTTCCCAACGGTCTTTTAAACGTCATACCGTACCGATACGCCCTCAAGCGTATCGATACGCCTAGGCTGGCAAGAGCACAATGGCTAGTTTCTGATGAGGGCCGTACCGGTACGGGTCCATGCGTATCGATACAGAAGGATGCAGAACAACATTAATGAAGGGAAATAAAGTCCTCAACGGCTCCAAATCATCCCCAATGGCTAGTAACGGTTACAAACTCATTAAGGAGTATAAAAGAGACCTCCAAGCATCAAGATATGGTTAATGCTTCAATCGTCAATCAACAAATGATCAAGAATTGTCTTTGTACTTAAATTGTCATTTCTTTGTATAGACAAACACTAGTGAGCCAAAATTGTCAAATTTGCTCAAGTGTTTCAGATTTTGGGTGAGAACTTATTTGTGCAAACAAACACCTATTAGAGGGATTTGTGTTTGCTTATCTTTTCTCTTTGTAAAGAGGGTTTGATCAAGGCTTTGGGTAGAAAGCTTGATCGGTGTATAAGGGTTTCCTCCTAAGCCTAGAAAAGGGGACGAATCAATAGTGGATTGATTTGAAATCTTTAGTGGGAAGCTAAGGTAGTGGATGTAGACCTTGGTTAGAAGGTTGAACCACTCTAAAATCACTTTGTCATTTATATTTTAGCTTCCACACCACATCCACCCGAAATTCCACCTCTCCACCACTTGGTGAGCAAGATCGGTTGAAGGAATCGAGCACCTAAAAATCCAACAATTGGTATCAAAGCTTGGCTCAATCGAAGAGGATTAATATCCTATTGAGAAGATCCGGCAAGCTCGATCATCATTTCACACAACTGGCTCAATGGCGCAATCCATCGACAAACTGCTTTTCTTCGACGGAACTCACTATGCCCATTGGAAGACAAAGATGAAGTTCTTCATCAAGTCTAGAGACTACAAGCTATAGGACATAGTTGAAGATGGTCCGTTCGTGCCTCAACGAAGCAAAGCGGAGTGGAGTGCCGACGATCACAAGAAGATGAAGCTAAATTGCAAAGCCTTGCACATCCTTTTTTGTGCATTTGGCCCAACCATCTATGAGAAAATGTCTTCTTGTGAGAGTGCCAAGGAGGTATGGGACAAGCTTGAAGTCACATACGAGGGAATCGTTGAAGTTAAGGAGACCAAGATTGTGCTCCTCATTTTAGAGTATGAGAATTTCAAAATGGATCCGGAAGAGAACATCGAGAAGATGTTTGATAGGTTCTCCATTATCACCAATGGTCTCAAAGGCTATGGAAAAGCCATCCCGGAAGAAAATCTTGTTCGAAAGATCATCTACTCACTTCCTGAGTCATGGGACTCAAAGAGGACCGCCATCATCGAAGCCAAGAATTTGAAGACCTTGAAGCTTGATGAACTCATGAGGTCACTCCTTACTCATCAAATCATGAAGAAGAACAAAGAAGATGAGAAGAAGAGGGAATAAATTAGAGCTATGGGAGAAAAGAAGCTCAAGGGGCTTGGCATCAACACCAATGCCATTGCTCTCAAATCCTCCACTTGTCATCATGTTGATTCAAGTGAAGAGGAGGATGAAGAAGAAGAGATATTTCATTTCTTCAAGAAGTGTGCCCCATTCATGAAGAAAGCCTTGAGAGAGCTTGAACGAGAATCCATGAAAAAGAAGAGGGCAAGCACTTCAAGCCATAAGAAGAAGGCACATGTGGCTACTCTGAGTGATGATGACTCCACTGACGATGAACAAGCCAACCTTTGCCTTATGGCCATCGAGGAAGATTCAAGGGTAACTTCTAATTCATCTACTTCATGTTCTTACTCTTTTGATGAATTACAAGATGCCTACGATGATTTGGTTTTAGAGTTTAAAAATCACATTTTAAAAAACAATAAATTGATTTCAAAGTTGAAAATTCAAAATGATTTGATTTCTAAAACCAAACTTGAACTTGAAGCAAAACTCGAAGAGTTTGAACAAAAATGTTTTGATTTACAAAACTTGCTTCAAAAAGTTCAAGAAGAAAAATATTTGATTTCCAAAGAGCTAGAAAAGAAAAACAATTTTGGAAAATCAAATTTTTATGTAAGACAATCTAGTGCTCCTAGATTTGTAAAAGGAAAATGTTTTAGAAGTATTTGGGTCCCAAAAGGACTTAGTACTTCAATTGAAAAGGATGAAATTGAAAAATGGATTCCTAAGGGGACTAAAGTTTGTGCTACTAACGTCTATGAATCCAAAGCAATTTGGATACCAAAAATTACTTGATTGTCTTTTGCTAGGTGTGATGGAGAGTGATCAACAAGTCCAATTAATGAGGGGGAGCTCCATGCACACAAAGGAAGAACACTTGAAGAAGGAAGGCTTCACATCCTCCCTTGGGTTCAAGTGTTGGTAAAATCTAGTTGTTTTTGTTTTTATTTGATTTTTTTATTTAATTCAACTAGATGATCATAAATGTTGGACTAACATTTTGTTGATGCTTTGAGTAAGGGGGAGCCATTTTAAAACCAAATTCTTATTTTGTCAATTTTTTTTTCTCTATTGTTATTTTGAACTCAAAAGTGTTTAAATTCTTTTTGATATAACAAAAAGGGGGATAAATGGTATGGTTTGAAAAATTGAATTTTCAAATGAATAAGGGGGAGCTTTATTTGATTTCACATCTTTAATTCTCTTATTCACATTTTTAAATTTAAAGGGGGAGAATCCCAAACAATTTTTCAAGTTAGTTTTATTATATCAAAAAGGGGGAGATTGTAGAACTAATGTTTTGATATAATAATTGAAAAATGTTTTGGACTAATTTGAAAAGAATTTAAAACTTGTTTTTAAGTCCAAACAACTTGAATATATGTTTGAGGTATTTTAAAAGGTTTTTGGCAATGTTTTTATTGATTTTAAATAGCCAAACTTGGCTTTTCAAGCTACCCGTACCGATACAGTTCAACCCGTATCGATACCTTTTTTGCCCAGTTTGGTCACTGCCAAAACACATATCGAAACAGGCTTGGCCGTTTCGATACGGTGAGGGATCGTTTTGATACGCCTGGTAAGCGTACCGATCCCCATTTAACAACCCCAACGATCATATTTCCCAACGGTCTTTTAAACGTCATACCGTATCGATACGCCCTCAAGTGTATCGATACGCCTAGGCTGGCAAGAGCCCAACGAATAGTTTCTGATGAAGGTTGTACCGATACGGGTCCATGCGTATATATACAGAAGGCTGCAAAACAACATTAATGAAGGGAAATAAAGTCCTCAACGGCTCCAAATCATCCCCAACGACTAGTAACGGCTACAAACTCATTAAGGAGTATAAAAGAGACCTCCAAGCATCAAGATATGGTTAATGCTTCAATCGTCAATCAACAAATGATCAAGAATTGTCTTTGTACTTAAATTGTCATTTCTTTGTACAGACAAACACTAGTGAGCAAAAATTGTCAAATTTGCTCAAGTGTTTTAGGTTTTGGGTGAGAGCTTATTTGTGCAAACAAACACCTATTAGAGGGATTTGTGTTTGCTTATCTTTTCTCTTTGTAAAGAGGGTTTGATCAAGGCTTTGGGTAGAAAGCTTGATCGGTGTATAAGGGTTTCCTCCTAAGCCTAGAAAAAGGGACGAATCAATAGTAGATTGATTGGAAATCCTTAGTGGGAAGCTAAGGTAGTGGATGTAGACCTTGGTTAGAAGGTTGAACCACTCTAAATTCATTGTGTCATTTATATTTTAGCTTCCACACCACATCCACCCGAAATTCCACCTCTCCACCACTTGGTGAGCAAGATCGGTTGAAGGAATCGAGCACCTAAAAACCCAACAGTAACGAATTACGTAAGTTAGGTGATATATGTTGTAGGCATCGTATTTATAATATGTATTGTAACATATAGTGTAATCCTTTAAGAGATAAGGTAGGTACAAAATTCCTAACCATAAGTTGGGTTGATTTAAGATTAAGATATACGAGGTAATAAATTCGGTAGTTATCTTGTTTACTATACGTTCTGTAATGAATTACGTAAGTTCGGTGAGATATGTTGTAGGTATCGTATTTCTCATGCGTTTTATAACATATAGAGTAATCCTTTAAGATTTAAGGTAGCTACAAAATTCCTTACCATAAGTTTGATTGGTTTAAGATTACGATATGTGGGGTAATAAATTCGGTAGTTACCTTGTTTACTATATATCTTGTAACAAATTACGTAGGTTCGGTGAGATATGTTGTAGGTATCATATTTATCATGCGTTTTGTAACATATAGAGTAAAGTTTTAAGATTTAAAGTAGTTACAAAATTTACTACCATGATAAGCTTTTCAGTAACTACCATTTTTCTTACACTTACTGTAACAAATTCGGTAATCGCATCGTAACAAATTCTGTAGTTACAGGCTACAGGTATAATCAGTTTATCTAATATTATCCTAATTTTAAGCAATCGTTGTGGTGGGTATTGCTAAGTGTTTTAGTCGATTTGCAACTCCATCACTTATATAGTGAGTGTGAAGATAGAGCGGGGTTTGATTAATCACGATGGCTTCATTATTATAATCATGATTAGAAGAGGCTTGAAATGAGTTTAAAGACAAAGTTGGCGAGAGGTCTCAATCATCAAGGAATCCAATCATGTCTTATCACGAGTATAGGATACGCTCCTTTTATTCTTTAATAATTGTTTTGAGCGTGAACATGGTATTTCATTCATTCATTCAAATTATATATAAAAAATACTTCTATGTTTGATTAGATAGTCATTTTAGTTCGTATTCTTTTTTTTCGAAGCACTTTAACTCTTAACGTTTTAATTTAAGTCAAAATATTATCTTTGTAGATGAAAACTGTTACTCAACTAATGGTAAATAGCTTAAAATAATATGAAAAACCTACATGATAGTGCATATTGACATAGAACAGTGTCATATGAACAAATGTACTAACTTGACAGAATGACACATCAACCAAAAAATATTTTTATAAAATGTAAAATTATATTTTTATTGACGTGTCATTTTGTCAAGTCATTTCAAGTTGTTTATCGTTAGTTGACTAACAGTTTTCAAACAGAGTCATTTTGACCTAAAATGAAACGTTGAGGATTAAAGTATTTTAAAAAAATACGGGTCAAATGACTATCCAGTCAAACGTTTAAGACATTTTTTTGACATTATGCCTTTATTCAAATAGAAAGGGTACACTGGATAACAAAACCCAAATAAACAAAGGCAACAATGGCCTAAAGAACAATGGGTACCCCAACCCAGATCCATACCAGGGAGACAAAAATCCTAACTGAAGCGGCTACCAATGCAAGCCAAGAAAAACACCTCACGTGAAGGAGCGATGTCATACGAATTAAACCATACGAGGGACCATCAATTGGCAAACTTTGACAGGGGAGAACCTAATCTTGAAGTTTAAGGGATAATTAAAGACGCGACGACATAAGAGAGACTGACAAGACCTTTGAACCAATTACACCTCCTTTGCAGCGGATCCACCACAAGAGAAGCTCATATCTGAAAAGAATGACACCATAGAAAAGAGCGTCCTGAAAGCCCAGCCAACGGAGGAGGTCATGAGACAAGCAACAAGAAGTTGAAACAACTAAAATAGAGCACATTAAAAGCAAACGATAAAGCATAAGAGATTGAAAGCCTCTCCTAAGGAGTCACGCTTCCTCCTCTCAAAACGGCTTTGAGTTTGAATCTTCACCGTCGAAAAAGAAGAAAATCAACGAAAAAGTCAATAAATAACATCGAAAATCACACAAAAAGTTGATCGAAAACAAAAAAAGGACGAATATCTTAGAAGAGAGGCCAACCGTTAAAAAAATAAGCAGTTGGCCGCCCAAAGAAGCAAAGTAAAGGATAAGGAAAAAAAAACTATAAAGATTTGTTTTTAGAGAGTCTGTTTATGCTATTCACCGTTTGGGTTTAATTTTCTTGAACTTTCACATTACATAATTAAAGGTTTATTTATTTTATCATGATCTATTTTTTATATGGCTTACGCCGACGTTCAATAGAATTTTTTTTTATGTCTATGTATGTCACAACATTAAAAATTAGGTTTAAGATTTAGAATTTAGGGTTAAAAATATAAGGTTTGACTTTTGAGTTAATGTTTAAGATTTAGAATTAGAGTGTAGGGCTTAATTTTTTAGTGTCAGTATATATAAAAACACTAAAATATAAATTTAACGGAAAAACTTTATTTTATTTATTAAAAAACACTAAAAAAGACAAATGATTTTTTTTTTTCGGTGTTAGCCATCGCTGGTGCTTGGGCCACCGCTTTTGTTAGTTTTCCATTTTCGACTTAAGAAGCCCATCAATCAGATGAATAAAGCCTGGTTGGGGTTCGACCTGTGGTATTCCTATTTAAGAGGCTTTCTTGAGTCGGTGCAGTCTTGGATTATCTGAACCATTGGTGACTTGGTTTTTAGAATCCAACAAAGTCAGACTCTTTTGTTTATATCTGGTTTGGAATTTAATGTTATTTGAGTATTGAGGGTCGGACCTAAACCCAATGCTGTTGACATTCTGTTCATCCAAACGTTTTCTATACGCCTCAACTTTCAATCAACCATTTCTTGACTTGTATTTCTTTGGGCTTCTTTCAATACGCTATGATCTTCATGGTAGATTGCCCAAGGGAATCTGCATCTTTGAAGGAAGGCACTTAGTTTCAGCCCCTGTTTGTTTGATCATACTCTGCCCTGGTAGATTGCCCAATGGAATCTGCATCTTTGGGGGTTTTGGCTTTACGTACTCAACCCTGTCCCTGTTACGAATTATGCATGTTTAAAGTGAGTGGTTTATGTCTTTGCCCAAGGGAATGGCACATTGGCCGTCCATACAAATCTTCACTCCAAAAGTAAAATACAGATACAGTAAGCCAAAACAGAAAGATACAGAAAAAGGCAAACATTTTTTAAGCATATCTCTATATATGTCAGAAAGGATTGGATTCAGCTGCGGAAAACAGTAACAAAATCTATGGGAATAAATGCACCCACCACCACCTATGAGGAAAATATAAATACAAATTTCTTAACCAAAACAAGTTCAACCACTCTCTGCAATGCCATTGTTGGTGTTTGAAGCCGGATACTTGATAGCATTGAGTTCAACTTTGCGCAGAGCAGCTTTCCCCAGATCAATGCCGCAGATATCAGAGAGCCTTACCAGGTAGAGTAGAACATCAGAGAGTTCTTCACCCAGGTGAACTTTCTCTTCTTCTTTCCAGTCGGGTAACCCCTTTGGGACCTCTCCTTTCCACTGAAATATCTCCGATAATTCTCCCACTTCACCCACCTACATCAATCATGAGTTTAGCCATTACGGTCAACAACAATCATTCGTCTAAAAAACCCTTGTCTGGCACTTTACAGGGACAGTTTGTCAAGTTTGACTCTCTGCACTTTGCGGATCAAGTTGTAAATAATGGTTTAAAAACCCTAACTTGGAAATCAAGGAAAGTGCTCAAGTAATATAAGAGAAAAAACAGGAAAAAAAAGGGGCAACTTGCAGAGGTGCAAACCATGTTTTGTGATTTAGGCAACAATTACAAGGCCTAATGAAAAAGCAATTAATATATATAACTGATAATCCAACTGGTTTAAGCTGTATTTTGGTTGGTCAAATCAGTATCTCCCCATATAGAATACCAAAGAAACGAGTACAACAAACAATAATATATACTGGTAAACGCTAAACCTTCCATCTTTCGAGTCTCAATTCCCATATAAATGGAAAGTACATATATCCAGTATTCAAATACAAACCTAAAAACCCAGAAAAAGGAAACACATAGATATGTACCAGGGCCAAGAGGAGATTTCTAGGGCTGTGGAACTGATCCCAGTCCCTTTCCTTGGCAAAGTTGGCCATTTTCTGCTTGAGAAGATCAAGGCTCACACTTTGATCACCTTCCTGAATTCCCTCAGTCATCTTTTGCTATTTCAGTCCCTTTGTTTAAATGGAAAAAGGAGAAAGAAAGATGCTAGAAAAAAAGAAGAAAGGAACAAGGACAGAACCAACTTGATAAAGGGATGGAATTGAGAGACTTGAGAGAGAAGGGTGAGGAGTAGAGAGACAAGAGCAAGTGCAGTTTTCTCGGAAAAGGGCTACAAAGCTTAATATATATAAACAAAAGAAAGGAGAGTGGGGGAAAGAGACCAGAAAACAAAGGGATGTTTCTATTGTGTAAAAGAGTTTGTGCATTTAATTGTTTCGCAACTTGTCTTCCATCATAGTCTTTAATATATATATATATATATATGGTAAACTACATAAATTCTCTCCGGATTTTGGTGGATTCATTTTAGTTTCCGTTTTTAAAAATATTTGATAAGATCACCTAATTTTTAGTTTGATTTAATATAGTCGCTGAACTTTTAGTTCGCTTTCAATATGGTCCATCTTGTTACTTTCTGTTAAAAGTTGACGTTAGTTTTCGTTTTTCTTTAATAAAAAATGGGTAAACTACATCAATCATCACTCAACTTTCTTCTCACTCCTATTTTGGTTACTAGAGTTTAAAAATTTTCAACTTAATAACTTAACTTTCGAATTGTTCATATTTTGGCGTGAAAAGAAAGTTGAATCATGATTGATGTAGTTTACCCATTTTTTTATTAAGAAAAAGTGAAAACTAACGTCAACTTCTAACGGAACGGGATGGACTGTATCGAAATCGAACTAAAAGTTAGGTGACCTTAACGAATATTTTAAAAGTACAGTGACCAAAATGAATCCACCCTAAAAGTTTGGTGACTGTAGTTTACCCATATCTTTTAGGGTAAACTACGCCACATGCCACCAAACTAATGGTATTAACTCGTTCTTGCCACCAAACTTCTTATTGGTCCAATTTTAACACTAAATTTTAATTTTGGACTTGTTTATGCCACTCTGCTGTTAAATCCTTAACTGCACGGTGACATGGATAATGATGAGTCGGTGAATGATGTAGATGTTGAACAAAAACAACGTTGTTTTGGTAACCTCAACTCCTAAGAAAGAAAGACAAAGGCTTAACCAGTAGACCAACTTGAAATTTAAAATTATTTTAACACAAATAATATATATGTCAAATTGTAATTGATATTAATATCGTTTTAATTCGATTTAATTTTTGTTCAGTTTAGTCCATAATTTTTTTAATATGAAATTAATCCCCTTTTGTTTCTAATTTTTATTATCTAGTCCAATATTTTAATATAGTTTTATTTTTGTTCAGTTTAGTCCCTAAATTTTTTATCTAATTCAAAATTGACCCTTATTTGTTTCTAATTTTTATAATCTAGTCCAATTTTTTTAATATAGTTTTATTTTTGTTCAATTTAGTCCTCAAATTTTTTAGTCAATCCGAAATTGACTCATATTTGTTTCTAACCTATATTTTTTTAGTCTGATATTTCTGATTAAATAAAAACTTTATAGACTAAACTAAACAAAATTAAAACTATATTAAAATCATCGGACTAGATTATAAAAATTAGAAAAAAAATAAAGGTTAATTTCAGATTAAATAAAAAGTTTATGGACTAATTTGAATAAAAATAAAACCATATTAATCTTAATTATAGTTTGACATATATATTATTTGTGTTAAAATATGGTTAAGCTTTTGCCTTATTTCCATAGAACTTCGGTTCAAATTCCTTTAACGCAAAATTTTATATTTTTTCCTCTTGCAAAACGACACCATTTTGGGCAATAGAAGCATCAAAATAGCCTCACTAAAATGATATCATTTTGGTTCGATGTCCACATCACCTACCATTATCCACTTTACCATATAGTTAAGGATTTAACGACGGAGTAACATAAACGAGTCGAAAATTAAAATTTAGTGTTAAAATTAGACCAATTAAAAACTCGGTGGTAAAAGCGAGTTATCACCAATAGTTTAGTGATATATGATATAATTTACCCTATCTTTTTTATATATTTTTAACATACCCTATCTTTTTATATGTTTTTATTATTAAACAGAGAGGTATTACATTCTTATATTAGGATTCAAACTCATACACGATAAGACAATTTGAACATCCTTAGCCACTAGGATTTAAACTTATATTAGGATTCAAACTCATACCAATAGTTTAGTGATATCTAATATAATTTACCCTATCTAATATAATGACATACTCTAGTGTGTTGGATTTTTCTTCAACATATCTAACAATGCTTTACCTTTAACCCCACTTAATGCAGCTGCATGCTGCGTGAAATCAGCTTCTGAAGTTGCCTTACTAAAGCTCCAAAATAGCTTATGAAGCTCTGAAGTTTTATGCATCTTTTTCCAAATAGAAAATCAATGTCAAGCACATAATCTATGCTCAACTTCTGGAATAACAGAACCAACAACTTCAATTAAACCATACAAGAAAAATGTATTAGTTACTGTAGAATCTCGACGTGAATAGAAAATTGCTGGCAATAGGCGTAAAAGATGTTGGAAAATTAATAAAACAATGTCAAGAAAAGTCTATTACGTGCAAGTATACACGGTCTGTAAGTAATACAACAATTAAGTTGAGTTATCGATCCCACAGGGAATGCTTTTTGGAATTTCGATTTCTTTGCACGTTTACTTGTCTTCAAGAAAAATGTTTGTTTTGAGTTGAAATTGAGATGAATGAAGGACAATAAAATAAAAGAAAATAAAATGTTGGTAAGAGAATGTCTTAGCAAATGATGAGTGTTGGCAAGGAGTGCCTGATTTTTATGTTGTTTCTAACATGCCAGCCTTTAATAAATCTTGTCTTGGCATTGTTTGCTGAGCAGATTGAAAGGTAGAAATGCATCTGTCGATGACATTACCCTAAATAAATTACGGAAAAACCCCTATATGTCTATAGTGCATGTTTTTACATAAATCAATTTGATTAAGTTCCAATCTTTACTCCTAAGGGGTAGATTTCACTCCTAAAGTAAGTTCATCTACTTGAACATCTTCTTTCGAAGCTTCTCTCCTTAGTATGTAGCAATCGATTGTTGCCACCCAAAGCAGTTACGATATTGAGTTGCAATAAGCAACTATGCCAACAGTCGCTTGACATAATATTTAAAAAGGTAGTGCCAGCTGTCGCTTGGAAGCATACTTAAAAATAAAGAACATGCCAGATAGGAAAAACAATGTTGAGGAAGGATTTATTAAAAACTAAACATTAAAGGGAAAACAACATTCAAACGCAAACACCCTTCACCAACTATAAAATCAGTTCATGGTGAGGGTATCATCCAAAAAAATCATCATCGTTTTTAACATCCATCATCATTTAAAAATAAAAAAATAATCTGACCAAGGATAGGCTAGAAAAGGGTCTTTCGATGCAGCTCTCCACAGCCAGGCCTTGGTCGAAGGTTGAACTCTTTGGACTCCGATCACTCTTCGGCTTCCGATCTCTCTTCCCCAAAAATCATCTGTCTATTCTTGATTGATAGGGTATAAATAGGACTCAATAGATAGCCTTGGTTTGTCTTGGATTTGAATTTGAACGCGCAGGGGATAAGGAAAATGAGCATCTTATCTAGCCATTTGAATCTCAAGGCTGATTTGATTAGGGCTGATGTCATCGTGCCAACGCTCCTTTGGCATCGCAGCTTGGCATCGTTCTGCCAACTGCACTTGGCACTGTTTGCTATTTTTTCGGGGATTGATCAAATCCCTATTTTTTGCAGCCTAATCTGGTCCTATTTTTTTGGAGTCAACAACTTCTTAGTCTGGCATCAAATGCTTTTCTCTGCCAAACAGTGCTTGACATTAAAGGTCCTTCTTGACATCATCTCCTTCCTTCCTTGGTTTGCTTTGCCCTGCCAGAAACTGTGCCTCTTGCTATGCCATCCTGCAAAAAGGTGTCAAAAACAACCCTTCAAACTTGCATAACAAAAAATCCTAACTCTTAATGCAAATGCATGATTCCTAAAGCAAAATACAAGTAAATGTACTTAAAAGACAAGTAAAATCATGTGAAATTTGTATATATATTAGTACTTTTGGAGCGTCAACACTCCCCCACATTTAGCTCATTGCTTATCCTCAAGTAATGCAAAGAAGAAAAATAGAAAAACTAAAAATGTGAAAATAATGCCTCGGAAAAGTTTTGGTTAGCATGCCAATAGATACAAGCAAATAGAATTTGGCATGGATCTATCCTTAGTAATCTTAGTGCAGTAATGCCAAGAAGACAATGAACTCAAGAGCAACAATATAACTCTAGTACAAGGGCATGAAAAAGTGCATGAAGTGCAGACAATATGCATCAAGTGTCTTTTCACTCCCTTAGCCAATTTTATTCCCAAAACTCAGATTATTTTATTGCTTTTTTTTCTCTGCCAAAGGTATATATATTTTTAATTGCTGGCATTAAATTAGAGTAGCGTCATGCACTATTTGGCGTGAGATATAAGAGGGAGCATACCACGAATACCCACGTTAGTCCAGACTTCATCACTTACTATCCTATTACACTCATACCTTAAGTGATGTTGGCTTGAGAACTAAGAGGGAGCATACCACAAAGCCTCAAGTTAATGATTCTTCTAAGGCAGAAGAGTGTTTTAAAGTCCTTCAGCATTTGACACACATTGGTGCACTATTTTTACCTTGGCATTTTATTATCTTTTTTAGAAACTTAGCATAATTTCAAACATCCTACGTTTGTTAGGGAACTAGATACATATCACATGTTAAGTGTAAATTCACTCCCCTAAACTAGAGATCAATTGGCGAGCAATCTTGGCATACTAACCTATTGGCACAGGTATCTAAAGATTTTAAATTTCCTCATCGGACAGATACCTAGGTCAAATTAAACTTGCCTAACAAATGTTAACATGCTTCAAAAATTCAGTCGAGACAAAATTTTCTTTTTCATTTTTTTGTGGTTCAATATGCATGACACCAATCCTAATCTACCCTACATGGCATGGCATGAATGTGAAGAAATGCACACCCCCAAACCCAAGATGTGCATTGTCCTCAATGCATGAAACAACACATATACACAAAAATAAAATTAAAAATGCATGAACATGTGAATGCATGTAAATAAAATGCAAAAATTTAGGAAGAAGAAGACTCCCCTTCAGAAGAGACTCCTCCTTAAGCGACACAGGCTTCATCAGCTAATTTGGCTTGGGTCTTTCACTGGGAATAGCTTCCACGATTAGGAGCCATCATTTTCTTCCCGCTCCACCCCTAAGTGGCATTGGAGACAGGGGTTTCTTTCATAATCTTCACCGGCTCAGATGAGGTTGGCGTGGCAATTGACTCGGTAGAAGCAACCAATTTCTTCTCACTGTGATCCTCAGATACTGGTGGCGTAGCAGACTTGACAATTTCATCTTTGAGAGGGAAGATTGGTTTTGTGGCATTCGACGGAACTGGACTGGCCACTGTAGTGTGAACTGGACTCATTGTGGGTTGTCGGCATCATACTTTCTTTAAGAAAATGATTTCATCCCTTCACTTGTGGTTTAAGGGCTACTATTTTGATCATACGGTGCCCTTTGTAGGACACAATCCACTCTGTGCCTGGCTTACATAAATCTGTCAACAGCGTCTGGCGCTTAGCATCAGGCATCTTGGCAACGATCATGCCATGCTCGTCCTTTGCGTCCAGTTTGAGAAAAATATTGATGGTTCTCCTGGCATGGCATTACACTCATTCTCTCGTCCTGCCAATATATGTCTCTGCACAGTCATACTTCATGTCCCAAAAAACTGCATGCACTCAAACAAAAACCCTTCAACACAGAAAAGAAAAAAATCTAAAATCTAAAAAGAAAAATGTAACAAATAAGATAAAGGAAAACACTGAAAAGAAAAATTCTAATCTTACTATTTACAAGAAAATACCAACTCGGTGGCATCATGGTAATTCTGCGAAGAGGATGACCTCCTTAACAACACTCTACTCTCCATCCCAATAATGCTTCAGGCGTTGCCCATTCACCTTGAAAGTATCACCAGTTTTTATGTCCTTAATGTCTACTGCTCCTTGGGCATAGAGTTTCACAACCTTGAAAGGGCCTGGCCATCTTGACCTGAGCTTTCTTGGAAACAATTTTAGGCATGAGTTAAACAAAAGAACTTGTTGACCTACCTCAAAGTTTCGTGGCATAATCCTCTTGTCATGCCAGCGCTTGGTTCGTTCATTATATAACCTGACATTCTCATAAGTATGCGCCCTAAATTCTTCCATTACATTTAGGTCCAACATCCATTTTCTCCCGCGGCTGTCCATGCCATATCCAATGTCTTAATTGTCCAATAGGCTTTGTGTTCGAGCTCTATCGACAAGTGGCATGTCTTACCATATACAAGCTTGAAAGGTGAAGTGCCCAACTGAGTTTTGAAGGCGGTCCTATAAGCCCACAAAGCCTCATCTAACCTCAAAGACCAATCCTTCCTGAAAGGATTCACAATCTTTTCTAGGATATTCTTGATTTGCTTGTTAAAAATCTCGGCTTGCCCATTTGTCTGTGAATAATCACTCGAGGAGCACCAAAACGTGTAAAGATATGCTTGTGCAAAATTTTGGCAATGACCTTGGCATCATTTGTTGGCAAGGCTATAGCCTCTACCCATTTGGAAGCATAGTCAACTGCCACTAGGATATATATATTGCCAAAAGATGGGGAAAATGGACCCATAAAGTCTGTCCCCTAAACATCGAACAAGTCTACCAGCATGATGTTCTGGAGCGGAAGTTGATGTCTGCCAGAGTTATTCCTAGTCCGTTGGCATGGATCACATGTCTTGGTGAAGTCATGAGCATCCTTCTACCGCGTGGGCCAATAAAAACCTGACTGCAGCACCTTGGGAGCAATTTTTAGTCCAGCAAAGTGTCCTCCATATGGTGTGGCATAACATCCTGCTCATCTTCTAGAACATAACGGTGGATCACTTGATTGGCACATTGCTTAAATAGAAATGGATCATCCCAATAATACTCTTGGACATAGCGCAAAAACTGTTTCTTGACATTGTACCCGAAATCTGGTGGCATGATCTTACTTACCAGATAATTGACTATGTCGGCATACCATGGCGTGGCATTGACTGTGAGTAAATACTCGTCTGGGAACTCATCTCTGATGGCATTAGTCTTACCATCCTCTAGGTGATGCTCTAATCAGGATAAGTGGTCAGCTACTAAGTTTTCACTGCCCTTCTTGTCTCGAATCTTGAGGTCAAATTCTTGAAGTAGGAGCGCGTCCATCAGATCAATCTCGGCTTGGCATCCTTCTTTGCCAAGAGGTACTTCAATGCCGAGTGATCTGTAAAAACAACAACTTTATTACCTATCAAATAAGGTCTAAATTTATCAAAAGCAAATACAACTGCAAGAAATTCTTTCTCAGTTGTAGAGTAATTAAGTTGTGCTTCATTCAGGGTTCTGCTGGTATAATATATGGCATGAAAAATTGTGCCATGCCGTTGGCGTAAAACTACTCCCACAACATAGTCACTGGCATCACACATTAACTCAAAAGGCTTAGTCTAGTCTGGTGCCACGATTATAGGGGCATTGATCAATATGTCCTTCAGAACCTGAAATGCTCTCAAACAAGAGTCATCAAAAACAAAAGTGGCATCTTTTTTCCAATAATGAGCATAAAGGTTTAGAGATCTTAGAAAAGTATTTAATAAGCCGGTGATAGAAACCCGCATGACCTAAAAAACTCCTTATACCTTTAATTCTCGTGGGGGTGGCAATTGTTTGATTACCTCCACTTCCGCTTGATCAACCTCTAGTCCTTTTTCAGTTACCTTGTGCCCGAAAACAATGCCCTCCTTCACTACGAAGTGTCATTTTTCCCAGTTCAGCATTAGATTCTTCTCGATGCATCTCCTTAGAACTTGTTCCAACCTCCAGTCCTTAGAACTTGTTTCAACTTTGGTGGCAACCTGTTTAAGATCATGGCACTCTATTCGTGCGTGAGTGTTACAGTCACAAATTCTCCCAACTTCCTCTTCTTGGACAAAATATCTTTCATAAATTTCACATAGTTGGGAATTTTTTTCAAGGGCTTCTACCAATGGAATGTTGATTTGCAACTGTTTGATAACTTCCAAGAAGCGCTTAAACTGCTGATCTTGCTTGTGCTTTTGAATTCTTGTTGGAAATGGTGGTGGTAGATAAACATTTGATGGTGTCGATGACTTTGAAAACAAAGTCCTGACATTAGGGTGCTGTCTAACCTCAGTCTATTTGTCCTTGATGTTGGCATCGGAACTGGTACTGACATCATTTGTTTTAGAGTTCTCTTTTTCTGCTTCCCTGGGCTTGTCTGCTGACACTGGCTTTTCGCCTTGGCAATTGACTGGTCGTTTGGCAGCCATCTTTTCCTCACAGTGCTTACCACTCTGAAGGGTTATGGCCTTGCACAACTCATTATTTTGGTTCCGAGCATCTTCAGTGTCACCTGGCAACGCACCTTGAGGGTGAGTGTTAAGGGTATTAGTGAGTTAACCCATATGGACTTTCAGGTTCCTTATTGATGTTGCCAAGCTGTGGACTGTTATATCATCCTTCTCCATGTACTCTGTGTGATTTCCTCCTTGATTGAATCCTTGCCCTTGCTTGAAATTATTTTGAACTCTATGTGGCATTGTGTTTTGATAGAATGCTGGCATGTCATTCTAATTTTTCCTCTGAAAATTCTAGTTTTGTCTTTGGGCATTTTGGCGTTGTACATTGTACTAGTTTCCTCCTTGATTACCCCAAGCTAAATTAGGGTGCTGTCTCCAACCTGCATTAAGTGTTGGAGTTATTATTATAAAAACGACCAGTATTTCCAATGAAACATACCGACTCGAGGTTGGTAGGGCATTCATCCTCATAGTGATTTCCTCCACAAATTGTACAAAATGGTTCTAACACTTTGACTGCTTGAGACTCATTGCTTTTTTGCAAAGTTCTCACCATGGTGGTGAGGTTGGAAATCTCGGCATGGATGGGCGTTAGCTCGTCAACATGTAATTTCCCATTAGCTTTTGTTCCAGTCCCAAGTCTAGCAACATGATATTTGAAATCATTGATGGCTATCCTCTCAAGGATGCCAACAACTTCGGTGTAGTTTTTGTCAAGAAGTGAATCGACTGCTGAAGCATCAACAACAGTCCTTGTCTGTGCATTCAATCCGTTATAGAAGGTTTGTATCTGGGTCCAATTTGGGAACCCATGCATAGGACACCTTCTCAACAAATCTTTAAATCTTACCCAGGCATCATACAAGTTCTCGTCCTCAGCCTGCCTGAAGGTAATGAACTCTCTGTGTAGCTTGACAGTGAGCGTTGGCGGCTGAAATCATGTCAGAAACTTTTGGCATAGATCTGCCCATGAAGTGACTAAGCCTAGTGGAAAGGAATTAAGCCACGTCTTAGCTTTGTCTCTCAAAGAAAAAGTAAACAATTTCAGCTTCACGGTATCCTCAAACACTCCTGGTTGCTGAAACAATTGGCATATCTCCATGAATTGTTTTAGATGCTGCCTTGGGTCTCCAGTCAGTGCTCCATCGAACTATCCTACATTTAAAAGAGTTCAAATCATTACAAGTTTAAGTTGAAATCATTAAGCCAATGATGTCATGTACTGATTATTCTCGAATGGGTCTTTCCTCTTCAGCATTGTTATTGTAATTTCCTTGTATCCCTCCTTCATTGGCTTAGTTGTTATGAACATTATTGCCTCCATTAACATGTACCATCTCTCTAAATTTCTTTTTCAATAAGCATAAAGTACGTTCAATTTTAGGGTCGTATGGCCACTCTTCTGTGTTAGGGCGGTTCCTGGTCATACACCAAACAAAACAATCATATAAAATAAAAATGTAACACCCCAATTTTGGGCTTAGAAGTTTTGGGTTTGGACTGGGTCGGTCGGGTTGCGGTTCGAATATAAAAGGGTGATTCTAGGAAAGCCTAGTTCGGGTTGCATTAAAAATATGGAAAAATATCTTAAAATCCTCTTTTATTATATATAAGAGAATGGTGAAATCAATTTTACAAAATGAGGTTGGGAAGTGTGACATTTTGGGTTAGTGACTAAAATGTAATTTTTTGAAAACTTGGTGACTGTTTTAAAAAGGATTGAAACTTTGAATCTTTAAGGAGCTATTTACCCAAGAAGAGTTTCTCCAGATTTTTCTTAATATTAAAGGTTTTATTAATGGTTTTTAATTAAAGGTAAAAGGAGGGAAAAATATATTTTGTTCACATAACTAACTTTTCTCAAAAATTCCTATTTCTTTTCTCTCAACTTTTCTCTCAACCCAAACACTTTTCTCCAGCAAATTTCCCTATGATTTTGACATCCAAGGATGAGATTTCAACCTTCATTTGATCTCTAATCTTTTCTACATCAAAACCTTAGCATTTGCTTATTGAATTTTCAAGAATCTTGGTTCCAAAAAGGGAGAAACTCACATTTAGAGGTATGAACGTCCTTCTCCTCTAAATACTCAGTTCTTTACTCAAATTCCCAAGTTCTCAATCCTTGATTTGTGTTTTATTAAAGGTTTTGTAGTTGTGTTCTTGATCTTGGCTTTAAAATGCAAGATTTGGTTAATTTTTGATGAAATTCGTATGAAATGATTGGGCACTGTTTTGAGGTTTGTTTTTAATGTAAATTGGATGTATAATTGATGAGAAATTGAGGTTTAATCAATGCAATCCCGAATAGGTAGATTTTCCTAAGTTTTGCTTGAGTTTTTGGTGGTTTTTGGAGTAATCTTGGTGATCTGCTATAGCTGGAGGTATAAGGACGTGATTAGATCCTTTTTGGATGTTAATTGATGTATAAGAATGATTGGAATTGATGGATCTTGGCTGGGTAGTGTTGTAGAGATGTTTGGATGTGATTTCAGTTGTGTTTGGTAGCCGAAATGTGAGTGTTGATGAGAGCAGCGAGTTTAGGTGTCTTGGTTGAGGATATTAATGCATGATGGTGCATTAATCTACTGTTTTGATGTGTTTAAAACAGGGGAGACATCGTCGGATCCTTGTGGTGTTGATCCGGAAGCTTGATTGGTGTTTCGGCAAGTGGCGAAACGGAATCGGTGAGTGAAGTTTGGTTTTCAGCTTTGAAACCAATGTTTGAAGGTTTTGGGAGCTTAGTTTAAGTCTAAACAACTTAGCTAAGCTCAAGAGTAAGTTTTCGGAAAAACTCTCTTGTTGATGAGCCATGAGTTGGTTGAATGCAAAGTGATTTGTTGCATGTTTAAATTCTGTTTTTGAAAGCATATTTTAGCATGTATATTGCTGGTTTTATAAGCCACGTTTTGAAGGATGCTCTAGGTAAGGAATCCTTGTTTTGTACATTGATAAATGTGGTTTTGATGCATATTGATGCATGATGATGAATGGCTTTATTAAATGCTTTAAAACAGTGGATTAATATTGTTAAATGATGTATATTGGCAAGTGATGTGGTTTGTCTAAAAGTACTTGAATCAGATATAGTTAGCCGGCTATAGGATTGGGTGCACCGTGAATAAAGTCGCCTTGGATGTTGAGGGGTTGTGATTGTACCATGCTCCATCCAAGTACACTAACGAGATGGTTAAGAACCCCATGGTGGTTAAAAGTCCATGGGTGGGTCTTGTGCTAAGGTCATAATGGTGGTTAAAATTCCATGTGTGGACCTTGTGTATGGTAAGATCACAATGGTGGTTTAAAGTCCATGTGTGGATCTTGTGTTGTATGTCCCGTGATCTCGTTAGTGATGTTATACAACTATCAATGAGTGATGTGGAGGGGTTGTGATTGTACCATAGTCTCCATCACGGGTGTTGAGGGGTTGTGATTGTACCATGCTCCACCTTGATATTGGTAGTGTGTATGAAGCGTAGGGGACAACGCTTGTAATCCGCGTATCCGATTGTCGATTGTGTTTTGGAACATGGTTATGATTATCACTTGAAAGCCAATATGACATGATAATGATTTGAAGCATGAAATGCTTGGTTTATATACATATGTGCATGATCATTGTGGTTTGAACTAAAGGTTTAAAAAGGAGTTTTTATAAATGCATTATTGTGATGTTTTAAATGAGCATTCCTCACTAAGCTATATGCTTACGCTCTTTCTCTTTCTTAAACCAATAATGCAGAGCATTGAAGTGCTTAAAGGGGCAGCAAGTGGTCAAGAATCTAAGTGGAAGCTTAAGCTCATGTATGGTGACTATTTTCATAACTTGTTTAGCTTTTGGCATTTGGCAATGGGGAACCTATGATGTTGTTTGGGAGATGTTTTGGACTCCCTAAGTTGGTTTTATGCTTTTGATAATGATGGAACATGTAAATGGCCTTTTGAGGTTGGTTTAGTGTTTTTGATGTTTGTGTGGTTTTCAATATAGGATGCATGCCTATAGAATTGAGACTTTCCTTATTTGATGCCATGATTATGATTGGTTGATGCCATTGTGTTCCTTAAGTATATGATGACTTGCTGGTATGATTTGAGGGTCTTTTGAATGCATTTGATGGGTCAATTGTGTAATAAACCAGCTAAAATTCTGCAATCTAGGCAGCCTGTTTCGGAACAGAGGGCCTGAAATGGCCTTGGCGTTTCGAAACGGGCAGAGCCGTTCCGGAACAGTTTTGCCACTGCCAGGCCATGTTGCGCAACGGGTTTCGGAACGGCCCCGCGTTTCGGAACAGATCATCCCTGTTCCGAAACATCCGACCGTTGGGCACTGAAATTGACGGTTATATGTTTTGAAACCTTTGCGTTTTGGTCCTGAACTTGGTTCATGCAATTGAATGAGTTTGAGATGTCCGTTTGAGTTGAAATTTGGCAGAGAAGCATGAAACATGACTAATTTCATATTGGTAACTCAAAAGTTGGTTAAGTCCTTATAATTTTCAGAATTTGCATTTTGGTCCCTAAATTCATAAATTGTGCAATCGAGTCCCTAAATGTTTTCCGATTGTTACAACTTTTGAGTATGCTGATCTTATGAACATATCTAGAGTTAATACGCTTTTAGATAAGTCTAAAAAGTAAAAAAAGGGTCGTTAATCAAGGTTGACTTTCGGGTTGACTTTGGTTTTTCCCGTGTAAACTTCTTAATTCGGTTCAACCGTCTAGGCCGGGTTAAGGGGGTTCGTTTTGGTGGTATCAGAGCCAGGTTCTCGAGTAATTGGGAATGGTTATGTGGGTGATAAGTGTATGTATGCTTTGTATGCTTGTTGAATGAAAGCATGTTGTGTGAATTGTAAGTATGTTGCAATTGTGATGAATGCTGTGGTGAGGCATGTTTGAGGGACCCATTGCCAAAACAAAGCTAATGTAATGATTTGTTTTAAATTGGAAATGAGCTTGATTACTTGGATTGCTTACCTTGCTGAGCCTGACTTTGTTTGTTGCATTGTGATTGCATTGTTAGTGAATGGCACCTCGTAGAGAAACGAGGATTAATACGCGAGCTATTACTCAAAATGAGAATGAGGAGAATGCTGAAAATGTGGTGGATTTACCTCCTCCACCTGGTGGTGGTGGTGCTGGGGGTGAAGGAGCTGCTGCCGGTGCTGGTGCTGGGGTCGCTGGACCTGAAGCTGGTCAGGGACAAGCTGTTCCTGACATGACAGTGTTGATTCAAGCTATTGCTGGAGCTTTTCGGGCGGCAGTAGCTGGAGCTCAAGGAGCTGGGCATCAAGGAGATGCTAATGTGAGACTACCTTTGGAACGTTTGCGCAGTCTGGGAGGGACTGAGTTCAGGGGTTTGTCTGCTGAAGGTTCTGAGTCTTGGTTGGAGAGTACCAAGAGAATCTTGGGACAAATGAATTGTTCTGATGTGCAGAAGCTGGGCTGTGTGGTATCATTGTTGCAAGACGATGCATACACTTGGTGGACAACCACTATCTCCGGAATGGAGGATGCTGATGTGACATGGACGTTCTTTCAAAACATTTTCAAGAGAAGGTATCTGGGTGTGAGGTACTTGGATGAAAAGAAGAGGGAATTCATGTCTCTTACTCAAGGGAGCATGTCGGTGGCTGAGTACGAGGTTCAGTTTGTCCGACTCAGTCAGTACGTACCTAAGCTTATTCCTGATAAGCGGGAGAGGTGTGAGCGTTTCCGTTATGGTTTGGTGACGGATGTGAAGACCTATATGCTGGCTACTGAGTACTCTGATTTTGATGTGCTGGTTGGTAGAGCAAAGGACATTGAGATGAATCTGAGTTTATCTTCTAGAAGTGCTGGTTCTAGTGCTGGTAAGCGAGTTGCTGAGTATAGTTCTGGTGGTGGACGGAACAAGAGGGGACGTGATCGGAAGTATCAGTCTTCAGCTAAGCGAGGTGGTGGGAGTCAAGGTGCGCTTGTTCTGGGAGACAAGGCAAGAGCTAATCCGAACACATGTTGGACGTGTGGATCGCGTGGACATCTGAGGCGTGATTGTCCTCGAGCATCGAGGGAGGTTTAGGCTCCGGTTGTGGCGGCTGGTAACTCGTGCTGGAATTGTGGATCAGCGGATCACATGAGAAGGGAGTGTCCTCTGTTGGCCGGTGGTGGCCAAGGACGTGCTCCTGGAGTTGTTGCACCACAGAGAGGTCGTGGGCGCGGCCGTGGTAATTTCCAGCGGAGAGAAGAGGGTGGACGAAATGTGGCTCATGTTGTAGCTGTTCAGCCTGAGGGTGGTGGCCCGGCCAGGGTGTATGCTCAGAGGGAGGGGAGGAATGACACGGATGTGATCGCAGGTACTTTCACTTTGCAATCCTTGTCATTACTTTCCTTGATTGATTCTGGATCTACACACTCATACATATTGCGTGAGCATGCTGAATTGCTTGGTTTGCCTGTTGAGTCTTTGGATGTTGGTATGCGTGTCACTAGTTCTTTTGGTGAGACTGTTGTGACTCGGAAGCTTTATAGAAGATGTCCTTTGGTTGTGCAAGATCATGTTTTTTCATGTTGATCTTATGGAATTGCCTTTCTATGGTTTTGATGTAATCCTTGGTATGGATTGGCTTGTTGAGCATCGTGCTGTGGTAGATTGTGAGAATAAGCGAGTTTCGTTGAAGCTTGCAGATGATTATGAGGTAGTTGTGGTTGGTGAGAATGTGAAGTTTCTTGCCAATGTGGTGTCTAAATTGGAGGCGAGCCGGATGCCGAGGCAAGGTTGTGAAGCTTACCTAGCCTTTGTGATGAATCCTAGCTCTAAGGAGTTGCGTGTGCAAGATATCAGGACTGTGCGAGAGTTTTCTGGTGTGTTTCCTGAGGAGTTGCCTGGATTGCCTCCTAATCGCGAAGTGGAGTTTGGGATTGAGTTGTATGAAAACACAACTCCTGTGTCCATTACCCCTTATCGAATGGCACCTGAGGAGTTGAAAGAGCTGAAGACGCAATTGCAAGAGTTGCTTGATCGTGGTTTCATTCGGCCGAGTGTGTCACCTTGGGGTGCGCCGGTCTTGTTTGTGAAGAAGAAGGATGGCACTATGAGAATGTGCATTGATTATCGTCAACTTAACAAGTTGACTATCAAGAATCGGTATCCGTTGCCGAGAATTGATGATCTTTTTGATCAATTTCGGGGAGCAGCTGTGTTCTCTAAGATTGACTTAAGGTCAGGGTATTACCAGTTGAAGGTGAAGGATGTGGATGTGCCAAAGACAGCTTTCAGGACGAGGTATGGGCATTATGAGTTCCTTGTGATGCCGTTTGGTTTGACGAATGCTCCTGCAGCTTTCATGGACATGATGAATCGTGTATTTCATGAATACCTGGATAAATTTGTGGTGGTATTCATTGATGATATCCTCGTGTACTCGCGTACTGAGGAGGAGCATGAAGGGCATCTGAGAATTGTGTTGCAAGCTTTATTGGAGAATCAGCTTTATGCCAAGCTGAGCAAGTGTGAGTTCTGGCTTAGAGAAGCGGTGTTTCTTGGTCATGTGGTTTCTGCTGAAGGGATTCGTGTTGATCCTCAGAAGATTGAGGCGGTGATGAATTGGAAACCTCCTAAGTCTGTTCATGAAGTCCGTAGTTTCCTGGGTTTGGTAGGATATTATCGGAGATTCGTGGATGGGTTTTCAAAGATTGCTGCACCTTTGACGAAGTTGTTGCAGAAGGATGTTAAGTATGAATGGACGGAAGCGAGACAACAGACTTTTGAGAAGCTTAAGGCAGCTTTAACGCAAGCTCCTATCTTGGTTCAACCTGAATCAGGGAAAGAGTTTGTGGTGTATAGTGATGCGTCCTATGTTGGTTTGGGATGTGTGTTGATATAGGAGGGTAAGGTGGTGGCTTATGCATCACGGCAGTTGAAGGTGCATGAGCGCAATTATCCTACGCATGACATTGAGTTGGCTGCGGTGGTTTTTGCTTTGAAAATCTGGAGACATTACCTGTTTGGTGAGAAGTGTACTGTGTATACGGATCACAAGAGTTTGAAGTATCTGATGTCTCAGAAGGAGTTGAATCTTAGGCAGCGACGTTGGGTGGAGTTGCTCAAGGATTATGATTTGACGATTGAGTATCACCCGAGTAAAGCTAATGTTGTAGCGGATGCCTTGAGTAGGAAAGTAGCTGTTGAGTTAAGGGCTATGTTTGCCAGTTTGAGTATTTCGCGTGATGGTGGTCTTGTGGCTGAATTGCAAGTGAAACCATCTTTGGTTCAGTTGATTAAGGAAAAGCAGTTGTTGGATGATTCCTTGGTGCCGCATGTTCAGGATATTGCGGAGGAGAGGCCTTCGGATTTCTGTTTTAATGATGATGGAGTGTTGTGCTTTGGGAGTCGGATAGTAGTGCCCAATGATGCTGAGTTGAGGCGTGCTATTCTGACTGAAGGTCATAGTAGTCCTTTTGCTATGCACCCCAGTAGTACTAAGATGTATCGTGATCTTCGTGATGAGTACTATTGGGTGGGTTTAAAGAAAGATGTTGCTGAGTTTGTGAGCAAATGCATGGCGTGTCAGCGAGTTAAGGCTGAGCATCAGTTTCCTTCAGGGCTGTTGCAACCGTTGAGGATTCCTGAGTGGAAGTGGGAAAGGATTACCATGGATTTTGTTTTTGGTTTGCCTTTGTCGCCATCGAAGAAGAATTCGGTGTGGGTGATTGTGGATCGTCTGACGAAGTGTGCGCATTTCTTGCCTGTGCATACTACGTACACTTTGGATAAGCTTGCGGAGCTGTACATTGCTGAGATTGTGCGGCTGCATGGTGTGCCAAAGTCGATTGTGTCGGATAGGGATCCGAGGTTTACATCGCGTTTTTGGCAGTGTTTGCATCAAGCTTTGGGTACACGGTTGAATTTCAGTACATCTTATCATCCGCAGTCGGATGGTCAGTCCGAGCGTGTTATTCAGGTTTTAGAGGATATGTTGAGGTGTTGCGTGATTGAGTTCCATGGCTCTTGGGAGAAACATTTGCCTTTGGTGGAGTTTGCCTATAATAATAGTTATCAGGCAAGTATTCAAATGGCACCTTATGAAGCTTTGTACGGGAGGAAGTGTAGGACTCCTCTGTGTTGGGCTGAAACGGGTCAGAAGTTGGTTTCGATGCCAGCTTTGTTGAAAGGGACCACCGAGAAGGTGAAGCTCATTTGTGAGCGCTTGAAGGCAGCTTCTGATCGGCAAAAGTCTTACGCGGATCTGAAGCGTAAGGAGATTGAGTATGCGGTGGGTGATCGTGTGTTTTTGAAAGTTTCGCCTTGGAAAAAGGTGATGAGGTTTGGTCGAAAGGGTAAGTTGAGCCCTAGGTACATTGGACCATACGAGGTGGTTGAGCGTGTGGGTCCTGTTGCGTACAAGTTGAGGTTACCGCAAGAGTTGGAGAGGATCCATGATGTGTTTCATGTTTCTATGCTTCGGAAGTATAGATCGGATCCTTCACATGTGATGCCTGTGGAAGAAGTGGAATTGAATCCGGATTTGACTTATGATGAGGAACCGGTGAAGATTCTGGATTCGGATAGTAAGGTTCTTCGAGGCAAGACCATTGAGTTGGTAAAGGTGTTGTGGAAACATCGTGGTGCTGAAGAAGCCACGTGGGAGCGGAAGGATGACATGTTGAAGCAGTTTCCGTACCTCTTTCCTTCAGGTAAATTTCGAGGACGAAATTTCTTAAGGGTGGGAGAGTTGTAACACCCCAATTTTGGGCTTAGAAGTTTTGGGTTTGGACCGGGTCGGTCGGGTTGCGGTTCGAATATAAAAGGGTGATTTTAGGAAAGCCTAGTTCGGGTTGCATTAAAAATATGGAAAAATATCTTAAAATCCTCTTTTATTATATATAAGAGAATGGTGAAATCAATTTTACAAAATGAGGTTGGGAAGTGTGACATTTTGGGTTAGTGACTAAAATGTAATTTTTTGAAAACTTGGTGACTGTTTTAAAAAGGATTGAAACTTTGAATCTTTAAGGAGCTATTTACCCAAGAAGAGTTTCTCCAGATTTTTCTTAATATTAAAGGTTTTATTAATGGTTTTTAATTAAAGGTAAAAGGAGGGAAAAAGATATTTTGTTCACATAACTAACTTTTCTCAAAAATTCCTATTTCTTTTCTCTCAACTTTTCTCTCAACCCAAACACTTTTCTCCAGCAAATTTCCCTATGATTTTGACATCCAAGGATGAGATTTCAACCTTCATTTGATCTCTAATCTTTTCTACATCAAAACCTTAGCATTTGCTTATTGAATTTTCAAGAATCTTGGTTCCAAAAAGGGAGAAACTCACATTTAGAGGTATGAACGTCCTTCTCCTCTAAATACTCAGTTCTTTACTGAAATTCTCAAGTTCTCAATCCTTGATTTGTGTTTTATTAAAGGTTTTGTAGTTGTGTTCTTGATCTTGGCTTTAAAATGCAAGATTTGGTTAATTTTTGATGAAATTCGTATGAAATGATTGGGCACTGTTTTGAGGTGTGTTTTTAATGTAAATTGGATGTATAATTGATGAGAAATTAAGGTTTAATCAATACAATCCCGAATAGGTAGATTTTCCTAAGTTTTGCTTGAGTTTTTGGTGGTTTTTGGAGTAATCTTGGTGATCTGCTATAGCTGGAGGTATAAGGACGTGATTAGATCCTTTTTGGATGTTAATTGATGTATAAGAATGATTGGAATTGATGGATCTTGGCTGGGTAGTGTTGTAGAGATGTTTGGATGTGATTTCGGTTGTGTTGGGTAGCCGAAATGTGAGTGTTGATGAGAGCAGCGAGTTTAGGTGTCTTGGTTGAGGATATTAATGCATGATGGTGCATTAATCTACTGTTTTGATGTGTTTAAAACAGGGGAGACATCGTCGGATCCTTGTGGTGTTGATCCGGAAGCTTGATTGGTGTTTCGGCAAGTGGCGAAACGGAATCTGTGAGTGAAGTTTGGTTTTCAGCTTTGAAACCAATGTTTGAAGGTTTTGGGAGCTTAGTTTAAGTCTAAACAACTTAGCTAAGCTCAAGAGTAAGTTTTCGGAAAAACTCTCTTGTTGATGAGCCATGAGTTGGTTGAATGCAAAGTGATTTGTTGCATGTTTAAATTCTGTTTTTGAAAGCATATTTTAGCATGTATATTGCTGGTTTTATAAGCCATGTTTTGAAGGATGCTCTAGGTAAGGGATCCTTGTTTTGTACATTGATAAATGTGGTTTTGATGCATATTGATGCATGATGATGAATGGCTTTATTAAATGCTTTAAAACAGTGGATTAATATTGTTAAATGATGTATATTGGCTAGTGATGTGGTTTGTCTAAAAGTACTTGAATCAGATATAGTTAGCCGGCTATAGGATTGGGTGCACCGTGAATAAAGTCGCCTTGGATGTTGAGGGGTTGTGATTGTACCATGCTCCATCCAAGTACACTAACGAGATGGTTAAGAACCCCATGGTGGTTAAAAGTCCATGGGTGGGTCTTGTGTTAAGGTCATAATGGTGGTTAAAATTCCATGTGTGGACCTTGTGTATGGTAAGATCACAATGGTGGTTTAAAGTCCATGTGTGGATCTTGTGTTGTATGTCCCGTGATCTCGTTAGTGATGTTATACAACTATCAATGAGTGATGTGGAGGGGTTGTGATTGTACCATAGTCTCCATCACGGGTGTTGAGGGGTTGTGATTGTACCATGCTCCACCTTGATATTGGTAGTGTGTATGAAGCGTAGGGGACAACGCTTGTAATCCGCGTATCCGATTGTCGATTGTGTTTTGGAACATGGTTATGATTATCACTTGAAAGCCAATATGACATGATAATGATTTGAAGCATGAAATGCTTGGTTTATATACATATGTGCATGATCATTGTGGTTTGAACTAAAGGTTTGAAAAGGAGTTTTTATAAATGCATTATTGTGATGTTTTAAATGAGCATTCCTCACTAAGCTATATGCTTACGCTCTTTCTCTTTCTTAAACCAATAATGCAGAGCATTGAAGTGCTTAAAGGGGCAGCAAGTGGTCAAGAATCTAAGTGGAAGCTTAAGCTCATGTATGGTGACTATTTTCATAACTTGTTTAGCTTTTGGCATTTGGCAATGGGGAACCTATGATGTTGTTTGGGAGATGTTTTGGACTCCCTAAGTTGGTTTTATGCTTTTGATAATGATGGAACATGTAAATGGCCTTTTGAGGTTGGTTTAGTGTTTTTGATGTTTGTGTGGTTTTCAATATAGGATGCATGCCTATAGAATTGGGACTTTCCTTATTTGATGCCATGATTATGATTGGTTGATGCCATTGTGTTCCTTAAGTATATGATGACTTGCTGGTATGATTTGAGGGTCTTTTGAATGCGTTTGATGGGTCAATTGTGTAATAAACCAGCTAAAATTCTGCAATCTGGGCAGCCTGTTTCGGAACAGATGCTACCGTTTCGGAACAGAGGGCCTAAAATGGCCTTGGCGTTTCGAAACGGGCAGAGCCGTTCCGGAACAGTTTTGCCACTGCCAGGCCATGTTGCGCAACGGGTTTCGGAAAGGTCCCGCGTTTCGGAACGGATCATCCCTGTTCCGAAACATCCGACCGTTGGGCACTGAAATTGACGGTTATATGTTTTGAAACCTTTGCGTTTTGGTCCTGAACTTGGTTCATGCAATTGAATGAGTTTGAGATGTCTGTTTGAGTTGAAATTTGGCAGAGAAGCATGAAACATGACTAATTTCATATTGGTAACTCAAAAGTTGGTTAAGTCCTTATAATTTTCAGAATTTGCATTTTGGTCCCTAAATTCATAAATTGTGCAATCGAGTCCCTAAATGTTTTCCGATTGTTACGACTTTTGAGTATGCTGATCTTATGAACATATCTAGGGTTAATACGCTTTTAGATAAGTCTAAAAAGTAAAAAAAAGGGTCGTTAATCAAGGTTGACTTTCGGGTTGACTTTGGTTTTCCCCGTGTAAACTTCTTAATTCGGTTCAACCGTCTAGGCCGGGTTAAGGGGGTTACAAAAAAAAACAAAAATAAAAGAAAACAAGTAAGACAAAACAAATGAAACTTCGTTGCAGTCCCCGACAACGGCGCCAAAAACTTGTAGAATCTCGGCGTGAATAGGAAATTGTTGGCAATAGGGCGTAAAAGATGTTGGAAAAGTATGTCAAAAACAACCCTTCAAACTAGCATAACACAAAATCCTAACTCTTAACGCAAATGCATGATTTCTAAAGAAAAATGCAACTAAATATACTTAAAAGACAAGTGAAAGCATGTGAAATTGGTATATAAATCAGTACTTTTGGTGTGTCAACAGTTACTACAACTTATTAAGAATAATAACATGAATTGAATATAAATGACTACAACTTTTACTAACCTTTTTCATATCACTCATTATGGTAAATCTTTCACCATTCATCATATAGAGATCTTTTCTTAGATTTTCTAAAAATCATCCCCAATAGTATTTTGTCTCACTCTCCACCCATGCAATAGGATAAATTTGGTTGTTAGCATCCCTTTCCACAACCACTGATAATGCTCCTTCCAACATTCCCTTAAGAAAACATCCATCCAAACTGACAAAAGGCCTACAAAACTCTCCAAACCCCTTTTTCATAGCACTAAAACAGACATATAGCCTTCTAAATCTTGGCTTATTATTTGAAGTAGGAATTTCTACCATTAAATCAATAGTCTCATCACTATCTGCCATCCTCAAAGCATTTGCATAGTCAAATAACCTCTGAAACTCATACTTATAATTCCTAGTAATTTCTTGTTTAGCCAAGTCCTTAGCTCTTCTACAAACTCCACTAGATAAGTCAATCTTCAATTCCTCCTTTGCAAGTTTAGCCATCTCATGCAATTTTAAATTAGGTATAATTCGAAGTTTAGGCACAAAATGCTCACCAATGACCTTATAAGTTGCCCTAGAGTTCTTGAATGTAATAGAGCATGTATGAGTATCCTTAATTTTTTTTACCTTACACTAGTCATCACTTGAATCTATGGAAGCATAGATGGTCCATGGACAACCGTCCACTTTGCACACAACCTAGTCTTGTCTCAATCATTGTTAGAAAGCTTAAAATCTAATCTTTTGGCAATAACAAACTTGGTCAATGTTGCTTTGAACTGTTTACTGCTCTAAAAAATAATCCCAAGTTGAAAACTTGGAACTTTGTTAGTAGGATCAAAATAGCACTTTGTGTTCTTCTTGTAAAGCACCTCACCATCATCATCAGTCTCATAACTCCCAAGATTTGATGAATCTAGGTAATTTGTTTCACATGCAGATCCAATTTCACTCCTAGCCTCACTGGACTCACCTTTATTCTTCTTCTTCACTGAACTTCTTCTTCTTTTAACTTGTTGGAGAAGCTCTTCAATTTCTTCATTAACCGAAAACCACCCTTCACTCTTATTTTTTTGTGTTGCACTTAGCTTAAAACTTTTAAAGTGGCTATGTATTTCTTGTAGCTCCTCATCTTTCCTATCACTAACCCACTCAACATCTTTTAATGGCTCTTTTTCTTCAACATGTTCATCTTCTTCAACAGGTTCATCTTCAACTCTCTCATTAGTTTCAAGTAAATCCTCATCCACTTCATTTATAACATCATCAAACTCATTACTAGCCTCAGTGGGCCCACCAGAGTTTAAGTTATTCAAACCCTCACTATTATGTCCCTCACCACCTTCACTTACAGTTTTTCCATTATCAATAGTGTTATTCCCATTATGTCCCTCCTTATGTGGCAAACTAGACACTGGCAGTGACAGTGGGGGCTTACTAAAATCTACAACATCAACAACATGATCTACAAAGATTTATTATCCCAACACAACACTAAACCGTCAGCTACAGTACAACCCAGTGTTAAATAAAACAAAGCTTTAACACCCTTATACCCTGCTTCTACCACCATTTCACATAAGTCACCATGTGACACTAAATCAAGGTCTATTGCCCAATCTACTACTATACCACCAACATAAGCAACATTCGGATTTTCAACAAATGAACCACCCAAATGTATGTGCAAAATGAGCTTTGTGAAAGCCATTCCCAACTGAATTCAAAACAATAACCAAGTTTACACAATATACAAGTTGGACGAATATACAATAATAAAATAAATAAATGTATTTTCACATTCAATTTACACAAAAAAGAAATGAGTGTACACTTACAAAGCTGTCTCCTTTTATCATCACTGCCACGTGAAAAGAGAGAAAAGAAAACCTGCACTTTTACTGAAACATGATACTTCACCATCAACATCAAGCAAATACAATTTGGGTTTTTTTTCGAACTCTTTGTATCAAGTAACACATGGTTTTCAAATAAATTCCATGAAAAAATTGGATCAAAATCATTAACAAACAAAAAAATTGGAAAATAATTACAGGTGAAAAACGAAATCAAATTTTTCAAAAAAAATTACGAACACTAGAATTCTTCCATCGAACACTTCAGTTGGAGTTGGATTTGGAGTTGGAGTAGCCTTCAAGTCCTATTCAAATGCTTCAACGAAATCAAAAAATTCCAATATAATTGTAACGCCCCGATCTTGGGCATAGAAGTTAGCCGGGTTCGGGTGAACCGGTTCGAGTGAGTCATGCTAGTCTCGTAATTAATTTGAAATAAAGTGTTTTTGAGGGAGATAAAATATGGAAAAGTATTTTACAATCTTAAAATAATGTTTTGAAAGTTTTGGAGAGTTCAATTTGATGAAATTTAACTGATTTAATTGGTATTTTGAAAATGGTGACTAATTTGTAAAAATTGCAAAATACATTTTAATGACTAAATCGAAGAGGGCCAAAACTTAGAACCCTTAGGGAGCTATTACACCAAGGTGTTATCAGCCTTTTACTTTGATTTTGTGTTTTTAAAATGATTTAATTAATTGATTTATTAAATGGGATTTGATAAAAAGGATTTTAAAAGGCTAAACATTTTTTTTACGTAACTACTTTTCTCTCAACTTTCCCATCAGCCAAACTATCTTTCCATCACTAAAATCTCTAGAGATTTATCTCTTCTCATCCACTTTTGATTTCTAAATGATTCTCATGGATTTCTGCATCAACTAGCTATGTATTTCTTGAAGGATTTCTTCTAAATCATTGCAAATCAAGGGGAAAGCTGGTGTTAGAGGTGATCTTTCTTTTCTCTCCTCTAATCAATGTTCTTTATTGAAATTCTCAAGTCTTTGGCTCTCTAATTATGTTTTATAACAAAGTTTTATAATCTAATTGATAAAAATGTCTAAATCAAGCTTTGTAAGATGATTTCTCAAGATTTTCGTAATGGTACTGTTTTGATTGATTTGAGATTTATTTTAATCATATTTTGGATGTTGAATGATGTTTAAATAAAGTTTTTATAATAGTAATCCTGAAATGAGTTGGATCTCTAATTGTTAGATTGTTAGATTTTGGGTTTTTGTGGGGTTAATATGGATATGGTGTTGCTGGAGGTATAATGATGTAATTAGGTTGTTTTTGGATGTTAATTGGTGATTAAAAATGGATGAAAATGATAGGTTTTGTTTGGGCTGAGTTTGTAGTGTAATGGAAGGTGTTTTTCAGTTGTTTCATATAGGCGTTTTGGTGTTTTTGGGCAGAGTAGCGGGGTAGCTTTGTTTGCTGGAGATTTTAATACATTGTGATGCGTTAATCCTCTGTTCTTGTGTGATATAAAGTGGTGAGAACATATCATAAGCAATCGGTGAAGGTTCGTGAGTTTTGATTGCTTGGATTCGCGTCAGCTAGTCGAGTTTACATGTGTTGGTGAGTGAGAATGTGAATTTCAGTTTTGAAAGCATTAAAAGATGATTTGGGAACTTAGTGGTAAGCTTGAAACACTTAAATAAGTTCGGAAGTAAGTGAAAGGAATTTCCTCTCTCGGTTGTGTTATTATGTGATGATTTATGCACTATTTTGATTTAATGGTTTTACCTATTGGTAAAGCATGTTTATAAGAATGTGGTTTCCGTTTTTAATGATGTAATATTGAAGGATGCACATGGTAAGTGATCCTTGAAGTATATGAATTATACTTGAGATTTTAAGCATGGTTTAATGCTTGGAAATGTGATTTATTATGATGCTTTGAAAATAGTGAGGTATGTAATAAATTTGAATTATATTGGCAAGTGATGTTGCGAAATGGTTTATAAATGAAATTAGATATAGTTAGCTTCCTTTTGGATTGAGTGCACTATAAACAAGTCACCTTGGATGTTGAGGGGTTTATACGGTGTACCGAATACTCCATCCAAGTACCCTAACGATTGAGGAAAGTGTATGGTGCCCTGTCTCTCGTTAGTGGGGTTATACCTCTACTGATAAGTGGTGTTAAGGGGTTTATACAGTGTACTGAATACTCCACCACAGGTGTCACAACGGTGGAGGGTAGCTCCCGTGTGTGAACCTTAAGATGCCGGTGAGAATGTATGAAGTGTTGGGATAACACTTGTGAATCTGATGTGGTTTTGAGAAATGAGCATGTTGATGATCACTTGTAAGCCAATATAATTGATGATGTATTATGAAATGGTTTATGATGCATATTATGTAAATGCATGTTTTACTCTTTAAGCTTTGCATATGGTAGCTATGCATGGGAAGGCTTAAATTGGGTTTTAGCAATGAGATTTGTTGTTGGATTCATAATACATGTTTCATGAAGTTTATACGCTAATTTTTGATTAAGGAAAGTGCATGGTTTGAAGGCATGAAGGTTTAAAATTGATGTTTTGAAGTAAATGAAATGAGTTTTCATTGTGTCTTTGGAAAATGATTTTTATGCATTGATGGTGTTTTGTTTTTGAGCACTCTTCACTAAGCCTTGTGTGCTTACGCTCTCATTTTTCCATCAATGTAGATAATTGAGGTTTTGGAGGCAGCAAGTGGCAAGGGATTCCAAGAGACTTCTCTTAAGAAAGTATGTTTCGGTTTTGGACTAAAGTAATAAGGGCAATGGGGGATCCGTTGTGTTGTTGGGAGATTTGTGTAAACTTCTTTTTGAGCAAGTTTGGTTTGTTATTTTATACTTGTAAATGGCCATTGGTATTCAGTTTATGCTTTACTTTGCATTTTGGTATCTTGCTTGGTTTGACAATAGGTTGCATGCCTATAGTTTACCTTTGATGCAAATGCTCATGTTATGATGATGAATATGCCATGGTTGTTTGAGGATTGATGCTTATATATGTTATATGAAAATGCTCATGTTATGATGATGAATATGCCATTTGTGTGTGTGTGTGTGTGTGAAACCGCGTTGAATAGGTCAAGTTGTAAAATATCATTTTGTAAAATATTCTAAATTAAAGAAACACAAGTAATTAATAAAAGATATCAGATTGATGGAATGGGTCAGGTTATGCTGCTCTGTAGTGTGAAACTGCGTTGAATAGGTCAAGTTGTATTGTGCTGCCAGACTTTGCTGCCTCGGCGGAAGATGGAAGATTGGTGCTTCAACAACTTTCGCTGCCTCGGCAGGTGGAACAGATGATTGGCTCGGCGGCAAACTCGGTAGACCTTCAAGGCTCTACAGAACGCTTCGAGAATGATTTAGCTTATGTCTAAGTCAGAATATTGTTGATGCCCGCTGCAGATAATACCTGTCGGCGTGAATCTTGCAATGAACAACAACCTTCGGTTCTTCCTCTTTTAGCCACCTTAAACCCTAACCTATATCTAGTTTGGATTGATCAACACCTAATATTGATCAATCGTGCTTACTTCTTTCATGACTTTGACTCTCTCGATGCCAAACAAATGGATTGCTCCCAATCGATCTTTCAAACTCAATTGAAAACAATGAAGAACATGAAATAAGCAAACCTTGCATTTATTGCAATAACAAACTTAAACCTAAACAACCGTTCTCACAACTACTTTACAACACAACCCAAACCCTAGAGAATTTAGAACATAGTGGTGGCATGAAAACACAAGAGAAACCTAAACTATGCCGACTATGAATTGTTTAGAATACAAAATATGATCGGGTATATATAGAGCATGGCCTAGGTTAAGCCCTCCTTGGAGTAGAAGTCTTCTTCATGATAAAGTAGCTTTTTGCATTGAATGCATCCTTTAATTCTGACTTCCTTGACTTGAAATTGGACTCCTTGTGCCGCAAGTAAGCTTAGGCCGCCTTAGACATTTTCTCCTTTGACATCTTTGTCCACTGTTTCTGGCATCAGGAAATTGTATGGATGGGCTCATTGGACTCAGAAAATTATGCTCTTCCAATCGTACTCTAGTTTTCCAATTCCTTAGGTTGCTGCCCTGGGCGGCAGATATGGCGGCGGCAGCTACTCGACATCATCTCTCTCAGTGTTGAGCTGCTTCAGTACAACTCCTTGGTCTGATGCCTCAGCATCACTTCCTCAGCTTTCTCCTCCTCCTGACAGCTTCTAGCATCTAAAACTAAAACTAAACTAAAACAGTATCTTTTCTTACCAAATCAAAGATATTCAATTAAAACAAGGTAAAGCAATGAATATTGTAAATAATGCATGCATGCACCTAAATATGCCTAAAATGCACTTAAAAACAACAATAATATGAGATGGAATACATACAAAATATAAGACTTATGAGCACTTTACATAAGTTGTGAGTTAAAGTGACAATTAAGTTGATATTTGTTTATAAATGCGAGTTTATTTTAACACATTTAAAATTTGACACATAAACATGTCCTTTTAAGTGGGGGAAAACGCTAGTGCTCCCGTGGGGATATCGTTCCTTCGTATGGGCCTATTAAGTATCTTCGGGGCTCGAGCACCATATGTTCTAAAGGGAATATTGTTTCTTCGTATGGACATAGCGAATGAGTCCCCCTGAATTGAATTCGATTGAAAGAAGCCTATAGTGGGTGATGATCGAGGGCCTTGCTACCCTTAGTAAGGGACAACGATGATAGTTCGGGTACCTTTTAGTACTAAAATTGTATTTAGAGAATATAGAAAGCCCACCCCTCTTAGAGCCATACAGATAACCTAGGTGTTTTATATAGGATGCAAATAAGGTCGTTTCTTTTGATGCTTTGTTTGTTTAATTTTTCGCTTCTATGCTTTTTTTTATCTGGTACTGACTTATTTCTTGTTCTATTTTGCATATCTTTTTGCATTTACATGACATGATATAAAGAGTTGATTCTCAAACTGATCATTCAATTAGAAATCTTTCATCATGAATGGAAGGCATCTCAAGGAAAAAAGGTGAAGATGCGAATGTACAACTTTGATGGTCCAGGTGCAAGAAATGGCCTAGCATGTGAAGATTTTAGCCGCGCAAGCTAAACCTATTCATCCCCTTGGGGACGGAAGAGAGATCGAGATTCTTTGAATACTTGAGACAATCAAGGAATTAGGAGTTAGAGTTAAAGCCTATATGTAGAAGAACACGTTGTAATGAGAACCTTTTTATATTCGTTGAAAGTTGTTCTAGAGTGATCACCCATGGGATCAACGCCTTTATTTGCATTCATTCTCGCATTTACTTTTATCGTATTGTAAATTTTTGTTCTTAGTTTGTGCATCCTTATGACACATCTCATGCATTAATAATAAAACAATAAAATTAATAGTGAGAAGTTCTCTTACAGAAAGTCTAATATCAAACTGTAACCATTCCACACTTTTACGGTACCCATTCGCAAACCTGAGTTATGGAAGAAAGGATGGCCAAAGTGGAACAAGGTCAGAAAGACGTAGAAGTTCGGTTGAATGGAATTGAGCAAAATGTCAAGGATCAGATCTCACAGTCACAAGCTTCTATCACTGCTCAGATGACCGATTTGGTGTTAAAGAGGTTTGGCAAGGAAGGAGTTCCATTTGATAGTTCAAATGTCGAGGGGGTTGAAGAGACCGCATCTCATGTTAAGGTTCAACCGGAAGCACCGAACCCATGAAAGAAAGTGTACATCAATCTCACGAGAGCATCCACCAATAAGCACATTGATTTAGGGGCCAACTTCAAGAATGAAGTTCCAGATTTGAGTATGATAGAGGAAGTGGAGAAGAGGATTAGAGCCGACGTGGGGAAAAAGTATGAGGAGCATTTTCGTTGTCTCGAAGAAAGGATTAAGGCCATGCAAGGGAAAGATGAGAAAGGAAATGATGCATGGGACTTAAGTGTTATGGATGATCTGGTTATACCGCCAAAATTCGAAGTACCTGACTTTGAACAATATGAGGGAACCACTTGCCCCTTTGCTCATATCACTATGTATTGCCGGAAGATGGAAACTTTTGTGAAAAATGAGAAGGTACTTATTCATTGTTTTCAAGACAGTTTAACTGGTTCTGCAACTCGGTGGTATACTCAGCTCAGTCGAGTCAACATCAACTCATGGAGAGATCTTTCAAAAGCATTCGTGGGTCAATACAAGCATGTTACTGATATGACTCCAAATCGGCTCATGCTACAAGGTTTGGAACAAAAGCGCAATGAGATTTTTCGAGAGTATGCCCAACGTTGGAGGGATATGACGGCTCAAGTACAACCCCCACTTCTTGAAAGCGAAATTAATCCCATGTTTGTGGACACTCTAAGAGGAGTATTGTATGATCATATAATAAGCAATCCCACCAATAACTTTTCAGATATGGTTATGACGGAAGAACGTATTGAAGATGCCATCAAGAAAGGGAAGATAATAGATCCCTATAGCACAACCGCCCAGAAGGGGCATGATTCTCATGTTCATATGGTGGGTTCTCACCCAACCAATCATCCTCAAAGTCATTCTCGTAATCAATCATCATGGTCTGAAAAGCCTCGAAAGGTTCTTCATCTCGTGTTGATATCGTACATTGATTTGCTCCAAAGCTTCTAAGCCTGGTCCAATCCAAACAGAAAGACCCCCTATCCTGAAGGTTATGATGTTAATGCTGTAAGTGACTACCACGTGGGAAGTACGAGACACACCATGAAGGATTGTGGAGCTATGAAAAATAAGGTTCGAAATCTGATTGAAACCGGCCTTTTGCAGTTTTGAGAAGAAAGAATGATGAACATGACTTTTGAGAGATGTTGACTTCACTGATTTTTCCTTCATAAGAGTTCATTTGTTTAAATTTCCTTGCATTTTCAATTTTCTTTTGAAGTGTTGTGTGGAATCAACTTTGGTACTTTTTGCCCGAAAGTAACAAAGATCATTTTGTAAGGGCATATGTTATGTTTGCGGATTTTCATCCTAATGAAAGATGCAACTTTTTAGCATACAATGACCTTGAAACCATATATATATATATATATGTATATCCCTTCTTACCTCCATAGGTCCTTGGATCTCACATTCATGATGCGACATTGACTTTGATGCAAAGATCAACCGAATATTGTGATAACGATGAAGTGTGATTTCTTTCTCAGTCTACTCTGGTTAACAAAGCACAAGAAGCAAGACTACTACTCTTTTAATGAGGTTCGATGATGAGAAAAATCTCCTAAGAAAGTTTAACCAAGTGGAGTTGCTTAAAATTGAAGTTTTAAGTGTAGTCTTCTATGCCCTAATAAGAACACAAGGATTGTAACTAGCGGCTAAAATAAATAAGTTAAAAATAGGAAAAGAGAAAAAAGAAGGTGAAATTTAATGAAAAACTAAATAAATAAATCTCAGAGCACTCTGGTGGAGCTGTGGGGGTGACAAATCTAATAAGGAGCTATGCTCCACCTAACCAATACCTTGCGTCATAGATTTATCTTTGAAGACATGTGTATAGTAATAATATAATACTCCCTCCGTCCCACTTAAGATGTCCATTGTTGACTTTTCACGCAGTTTTAGGAAGAAAAAGTTTGTGTAAGAAATGTGATATAAATTAATTAAAAAGACAATTTTACCCTTAAAAGTTAAAGTTTGTTTTGTTGGAAAACTAAAAGAAAGGATAGAAAGGGAAATGCACATTGTAAAAGTAGTTGATTTTTTCAATGAGACATTTTAAGTGGGACAATTTTAAAACACAAAAGAGACATTTTAAGTGGGACGGAGGGAGTAATGACTAGTTGCAATAAGAAACACACACATGCACTTATAATTTTATTCTTAGAATGGTATTTTTGCACTCCTCTGGTTAAACAAGTCCGAGAAGCTTAAACACATTTATGAATGGAGAAAAATAATGAGAACTAAAAAGTATAGTTTTTAAGTGGATCAAGCAAAATGGTAATCATGAGGATGAACCGAGCAATCTATGAGAAACCTCACAACTTCAAATATCGCCACAACATTCAGTCTCCATAGACACAAGCTATGCTTGAAATGATCACCAAAGGGTCGAATCGAAGACGCCCTTGCATTTGATGTCCAGGGCATCCTATTCTGCCTTTTCTTTCTGTTAAGATTTTTATTTAAAGGTCTTGTATGTTAATTCAAAAAGGAATCCTTCATTTAAAATGTCGATCAGCAAATAGACATTTTTGTGTGAACAAAGAGATTTCTTAGTATTGCTCTAGAGATAAATTTTAAAATTCAATGTCATTGGTAAGGCCCAAAGATGGGGGCACTACATGAGATGAGATGATGAAGAGCCTTTATAGCAAATTTACAGTGGTGGGGCATCTTTGTCCGTAAACAGATAAGGCATGATTTCAGTTGAGGTCGCTTGACTTGAGGGTTTGAATAGAGAATGAACAACATAATTTTGGGGGAAAATTGTGTTGGGGCATGAGGATGATGAGTGATTCAAGAATGGTGAACATCTACTCCAAAGAATAAAGACATGGATATTGATACTTTAACAAGAATTTCATGCATCATTTTCATGAATATATGTATCTTTGCATTGTAAAATATGCACATGCATCATTTTAATCATGGCATTATCATAAAGCTTTTATACAGGAATTCAAACAAGCAGTATCCAAGAAGGTGGCTTTGTTAAGAATTTTGTGCACCTTTCCACCGATCAAGAAAGCATGCGCTCGTGTGTCGTTTACATAGTTATATTTACCTTAATGGATCTTGCAAACACATTGCTTAAAATCAAATTTCTTAATGTAATCCTTCCATAAGGATGTTTTTCTTAAAACCTAAATTTCTTAACTTAATCCTTCCATAGGGATGTTTTTCATAAAATCCAAAAGATTTCTCAGCGGATCTCTATATATAGATAGAGATAGATGTGAAAGTAATAGCCTTATGTTATGGCCATCCCCCGACTTATGGCCTTTACGCTATTACTATTGTGATGTGAGCAGTTTAAATTGGTTTGATCTTTCCCAATTATCCTGGCCGGAACTTGTACGCAGCACTTATACGGAGGTGCATGCATAAAGGTTTGAAACTCTTTTCTTATCTGAAAGGATCATAAACTGAAGTTAGGAGTTATTTTATAAATATATTGATATGAAGGAAAGCTAAGGAATAGGTCAGAAGATGCGACTAGAACTGAAAGAAGAGGAAGGCAACTTGACCGAATAGAAAGGTTTTTTCCTATTTATGGAAAACCTTTTTTGGGGGCTTCCGCCTTACATACAACGCGGGGACTTATATATTCTATATCTTTTTGATCTCGCACTTCTAATAGAACCAGGAAATTCGATCATTTCTTAAAGATGTTTTTCTTAAAACTCGAATTTCTTGATTCGATCATTTCTTAAGTATGTTTTTCTTAAAAATCAAATTTCTTAATTTGATACTGTCTTAAGGATCTTTTTCTTAAACCAAAGAGTTTCTCAATTCTATCCTTTCTTAAAAGATGTTTTTCTTAAACAAAGAGTTTCTCAATTATCTCCTTTCATAAAGACTCTTTTCTTCAAACCAAAAGAATTTCTAAATTCGATTCTTTCATGAGGACATTTTCTCTAAAACATGAAAGAAGTTGTTAATTTTATCCCTGCTTAAGGATTTTTTCAATATATATATATCCAAATTCTTAATTTAGTTATTTCATGAGGACACTTTTCATAAAACAAAAATTTCCTAATCCAATCCTTTCCTAAGGATGTTTTCTCAAAACCAAAAGAATCTCTCGATTCGATCTTTTCATACAGACAAGTTTTTCATGAAGCAAAAAGTATTTTAACTCGATCCTTCCATAAGAATATTTAAAATAAAAACAACAACAAAGAAGAAGCTTTTAATAAAATCCTTTCACAAGTATATCTAAATTCGATCTTTTCATAATGACTCGTTTTTCTTAAAACGAGAATTTTCTAATTCAACCATTCACAAGGATGTTTTTCTAAAAACTTTTTCTATTTTTTTTAATTTGAGTCCCTTCATGAGGATATTATTTCTTAAGGTGAAAACTTGAAAGGGCGGCTAAAAGAAAAAAATAAAAAGAAGAAAGAAAAAGAGAAAAGGAAAAAAAGGAAAAGAAGTGAAAAGGAAAAGGAAAAAAAAAGAAAAAAGAAAGAAAAAGAAACCAAAGTGAAAACTCGAAAATGTGCTTTGAGAAAAGCAAATCTAAAGTGAAAACCTAAAATGCGCTTTAGAGCAAAGATTCAAAAGTTCAAAAAAAGGGACTAAAATAGTTGAACCCGAGTGTGAGATGGGAAACCACCACTACAAAGATTAAGAAGAAGAAGGAGAAGGAGAAGAAGAAGAAAAAATCAAGAAGAAGGTCAAGATCGATGAACCAGAAAAGTATTCAAAGACCAGTAAAGATTTTGATCAGCAGCTTCACGTTTGAAGGAGTAGATCCTAACAAAGATTTCAATTTGCCACTTTGTTTGTGAAAAGGTGGACCCTAGCAAAGAATCAAGAGTTCTTGAACTCATCCAATCTTTAAAAATCTTATGACCTCCAACAAAGATTTTTCGGTCTTCAACTTTTTGGGAGTAGTGAAAATCTTTCGGTACTCGCGCCATGAAAAAATAGGGTACCATTTCAAAACGAAGAGTTTTATATAGGAAGGACTCACAACTTTGGGATTTCAAAGCAAAGGGTTCTAAAATTTCGAAGAGAAAGGTTCTATATAAGAAGAACTTGTAGGTCCAAAATTTCAAAGCGAAAGGTTCTATATAAGAAGAACTTGTAGCTCTAGGATCTCAAAAACGAAGGGTTCTATATAGAAAGAACTTGTATATCCAACACATCAAATGAGAAGAAAAGGGAAGTTCTATATAAAAAGGACTTGTAACCTAAAGAATTCGCCAAGAACAAGCTAAAAGTTCTATATAGGAAGAACTTGAAGCCCCAAGTCTTCAGATGAAGGATGAGTGAACCAGTTCTATATAGGAAGGACTCGCAGCTCCGAATCTTCAGGCAGGGAAATATGATAAAATTAGTGTTTACGATCTTTGCTCATTCTTATGCTCTATTCTCCTTTCATAAGAATGAGCAAAGGGAGGCATCTGTAATCACTAATTTTTATCCGTGTATTACTATTATTATTATTATATTTATATTATTATCTATTTTTTACAAAAAAACAAAAAATATAAATAATATAAAAAGGGAGACAAAAGGGGATGGTAACCATGCCTCGACCCACACCCCATGCCTCTAACACCAATACCATGCACTATGCATGCCACTACCATGCCCCTATATTGTCAACCTCATAGCCCTTCACCATCTCCTTTCAACATCTTTAAAACCAAGAATCCCTCTTCTCACTACCAGGACTTTTTTTACTAATCTACTGCCCATTTTTCATTTTCTTGAAGTTGTTCCCCTCTCACCCCCCTCCCCCCACACTATCCTATTTCATTTTTCCTAAGATGCTCCCTCACGTCCACACAACCCTCACTTGCTCCATAGTTTCTCGAAAACTCCCAAGCCTTCAACCCTCATTTCCCTTCATCATCAAGTCCCATTGTTTTAGCTTTTCTCCCTCATCCGAACCTTCATTCTCACTATACTCACCATTACACTGCCCGAAACTTCTCATAACCATTACTTGAAACCTTTGTGCCTTCCATCACTCATTCGGGGAATCTTCACCCACCATTCGAAGCTAAAAAACCCCTACACCCATTCGAACTACAAAGAAAAAAACCCTTTGAACTGAGTTTCTCAACCCAACAACAACTCGTGGAATTTAGTGGATCGAGCATAAATATTTGGATTTTGGGTATATTTTTCTTTTTTTTCTTTTGTTGTGTAATCCATTCTTATGGTTTAATAAAAATATTGATGAGTTTATTATTAATCTTTTTGTTTATTTAAGTTCCATTCTAGTATGATATTTTATTTCTTTATTTTGTTCGTATTTATGCTTTTGATTTTTAGTTCTTGTTTTTGATCATAAATGTATTGCGTAGCGCTACTTTTCTCTATGTGTTTTTGTTTTACTTTGTATATGTTTCACGTAGCATGTATAGTGTATCTATGTATGTATATATTTGATTCTTGCATAGCATATTATTTAAGTTTAATATTTGTGCTTTATGTTTCACATTTGTTCCTATTTATGATGTTGTTGTATCTTGCATCCGAAATATAATTTGTTAATGCAGTGTTCTTTTATTTGAGAGTAAACGTGGCTAGTACCAGTCGTAGTGGTGGTGCTTTTTTGTTTGTTCTCGAATAACAGGCCCTTAAAATGGACTTGCACGTATAACTAAATTTCAATTTAATCGTCACTTTAACTCGCAAAATTCGATATTAATAAAGGGATAATTGTTTTGGTACCAATTTCGGGCGTTGTGGGGGTGCTAATCCTTTCCCACACGTAACCGACTCCTAAACTCATTTGAATCTTTATTTAGATATCGACCACAAATTTATTTTAGCTTGTTTACAATCTTATTTTATTGTGAATCAACTACTAATTAATTTTGTGTAATTTTGTGTTTAAAGTGATGATTATATAGAAATTACGAGGACGTCTTGAATTTTAGTTAGAAAGCATATGACACAGTAATCTAATCGCACAATATACACATCGAAGCCGCCTCCAAAAGCAATTAAAGCTATGTGGTCAAGGTGTCAAAGGAGTTATTCTCTCCAAACGTTCCGTGCGGCGTTGGCAACCCTCGACTATGCTAACCAGCCTTGAACTCCCACGCAACACAATGGTTAGTATTGAACACAAGAGAAGGCAAAGATTTTACAAGAAAAGTAACTTGTATTAACTTGAGAAATATAGCTTACAAGAGAGCTTTAGAGAATGCTTACAATACTCAACTCCTGAGTGAGTACAAAATGAGAGGGGTGGCCCTATTTATAGGCTCCCACCTCCTCAATGGACGATCGAGATCGTTTTGATCCGACGACTATTAATTTTCCTCCCAAAATATCTACGCGTGTCCCTAACTTTCTAGAGAACTCTACATGTATCTATACATGTCTATAACTACCCAAAAGGTTCTAGAGAGCTCCAGGGTCTTCTGGAGTAGTCTCGAGCTTTCCCGAGCCTTCTAAGTCCTTTAGGGTGTGTCTAGACTTGGATAGAACGTTTCAGACCTTTCTAGAACATTATGGTATGCTCCTATCTGTATTATGGCCGTCGTAAGCCTTTGTAGTACCCTCCTTGGTGCTTGTTTGCTTCAAAAGTGCCCAAGGAGTGGTGTGAACCTCGGTTTGGATTGTTGGAAAAATGGTGGGTTGTGACATTCTCCCCTACCTAAGCTCGCGACGCCGTCATCGCGCCTTCATCGAACTGTGCAAGTTGGTCTTTGAATTGCCATAGTGCTTCTTCGGTTTCCCAACTTGCCTCGGTGAGGGGCAGTCCCTTCCACTTGATGAAGTACTCCTTGTAGCTCGGCACACCCCTTCTTCGGATGACCCGATCAGCTAGCACCTTTTCAACCTCCTTGTCGAAGGAAGTGACCACTACTGTGGGTGCTCTTTTGGACACAACCCTTGAGGGGCTTCCATGTCTTCATGATAAGGCTTAAACAAACTCACATGGAAGACGGGGTGGATCTTGAGCCTCGGAGGCAATTGGAGCTTGTAGGATACCTTGTCCACTGGAAATGGTCCCTCATACTTGCATACTAGGCCTTTGTGCACCTTGCGAAAGGCCTTGAATTGTTGGGGCAAGAGCTTCAACATGACAAGATCGCCTTCTTTGAACTCCAAATGCCTTCGTTTGGAATCGACCCATTTCTTCATTCGCTTAGCAGCCTTGTGAAGTGCCATCCGAGCTAACTCATTTTGCTCGTGCCATGAATTTGCAAACTTAAAGGCTACTGGGCTCTTCCCTTCATAGCATGTGGCAAGAGAGAGCGGGGTGGTTGGTTGTTGTCCCATGACAATGTCGAAGGGACTCCGGTTGGTGACCTCGCTTTGTTGAAGGTTGTAGGAAAATTGCGCAACATCCAAAAGCTTGGCCCAATCACGTTGATTGGCACTCACATAGTGCCTTAAATATAGCTCTGAGAGTGCATTGAATCTCTCATTTTGTCCATCACTTTGAGGATGGAAACTTGTTGAGAAGTTTAGATCGGACCCCAACATCTTGAACAACTCAGTCCAAAACCTCCCGGCGAACCGCGGGTCACGGTCGCTCACTATGTTGGTTGGGACGCCCCCAGAGCTTTACCACATTGCGGAGGAAGAGTCTAGTTGCCTCTTCTGCGGTGCAATCGGATGGGGCGGCAATAAAAGTGGCATACTTGCTAAACATGTCCACAATGACTATAATGCTTCCAAACCCATCGGACTTAGGCAAGCAAGTGATAAAGTCCATGGAGACACTTTCCCAAGGGCTCTCCGGTATGGGCCGTGGGTCTAGAAGTCCACCTAGTTGGTGTTGGACAACCATGTCTTGTTGGCACACAAGATATGTCCTCACGTACTCCTAAACGGCATCTTGCATTCGGGGCCAATAATAAGTGGACTTCAAAAGAGCAAGGGTGTGTCGTATACCTGGATGTCCAGCCCATAAGGAGTCATGACACTCCTTGATTAGATCTTTCCTCAAGTTGCCCCACTTCGGTACATAGAGACGTTTCCCCGGGTATAGAGTAAGCCTTCCATTAACCAAAATCGTCTCGTCTTGCCTTTATTTACTAAGGCAATGATGTTTTGTACAAGACTCTCTTGTTATAAGCCCCCTTGATCTTCTCGAACAGTGGGCTGGTGACTTGGCTTATCGCTGCGAACCCTGCCTTTCGACTAAGTGCATCGGTGACCACGTTCGCTTTGCCCGGCTTGTATTGTAGCACATAGTTGAATTCAGCTAAGAAGTCTTGCCACCGAGCTTGCTTTGGGATAAGTTTCTTCTACGTCTGGAAGTAGCTAGTTGCCACGTTGTCGGTTAAGATCATGAACTTAGACCCAATGAGGTAATGTCGCCACACCCTGAGACAATGAATGATGACACTCATCTCCTTCTCTTACACGGTGTAGCGCCTTTCGGTGTCATTGAGCTTCCGACTCTCATAGGAGATTAGATGTCCATCTTGCATAAGTACCCCTCCTATGCAAAGTCTGAAGCATTGGTGTGCACTTCATAGGGCTTGGTGTGGTCGGGTAGGCTAAGTATTGGTTCTTCACAAACGATCCTCTTCGAATCTTCAAAGGCCTCTTGGTAACTTGGTGACCACACCCATGGTTTGTTCTTCTTCAAGAGCTCCGTCAATGGTAAAGCTCTTGCTGAATAGCCCTTGATAAAGCAACGATAATAGTTTACCAACCCAAGGAAGGATCGTAACTCATGTACCTTAGTGGGCGGCCCTCATTCTTGGATGGCACGCACCTTGCCATCCTCTATCATAAGCTTTCCATCCCTGATCTTGTGCCTTAAGAACATGACTTCGGGCTTAGCGAAGGAGCACTTTTCCTTTTTGATGTATAGCTGGTTCTCCCGTAGAACCTTGAACACTTTCCTTAGATGTTCAACAAGTTCCTCTAAGGTTTTGCTATACACCACTGTGTCGTCGAGGTAGATGACCACAAACCGATCAAGGTAGGGATGGAATAGCTTGTCCATCAAAGTGCTAAATGTAGCTGGGGTATTTGTTAGTCCGAAGGGCATGACTAGGAACTCATAAGAACCATACCTCGTGACGCACGTGGTCTTCGGCTCGTTGCCTTCCGCAAAGCGCACTTGGTAGTATCCCGATCGAAGATCCAACTTGGAAAAGTATTGAGCATGGCCGAGCTGATCGAAGAGATCCGAGATTAGAGGGATCAGATACTTATTCTTAATAGTGATATTGTTGAGAGCTCGGTGGTTAATGTACATTCTCAACGAGCCGTCCTTCTTCTTTTGGAATAAGACAAGGGCTCCAAAAGGTTCTTTAGAAGGCCAGATGGACCCCGCATCAAGTAGCTCATTTAGTTTCTTCCTTAGCTCTTACAACACTGGTGGTGCTATGCGATAGGCACCCATGGCTGGTGGCTTGGTGCTGGGTTCTAGCTCGATTTTGTGGTCCACTTCTCTTCTTGGTGGCAACTTCCTAGGCAACTCGGGAGGTGCAACATCCTTGAATTCTTCAAGCAATCGGGCCACCTCCCTTGGCAAGTCTTCGCCGGGCATGACCTCCTCATCATCATACTCGCTAAGGATGGCTAGATAGCTTTCCTCGTTCCTCTTGATGCCCTTCTTGAATTTTAGTGCCAAGAACACCTTAGTGTCTTGCTTGGTGGCCCTAGTTGTTGGCACCACACAAGCTTGGTTGCCACCCATGATACACATGCTGTTGGCGAACGGCACTGGGATCACCTTGACTCGATCAAGGAACTCAAGTCCTAGGACGAGCTTGAAGTCATTCATTGGCACAACCAAGAAGTCTATATGCCCTGACCATGTCCCCACAATGGTTTTGACCCCTCGTGCTATACCATGAATGGGCTTGGCGGCAGAGTTAATTACTTTGATGGATCCACCACCTCCCGTGGCTTTGAGACCAAGTCTCTTAGCTTCTTCAAGAGAAACAAAATTGTGGGACGCAGTTGTATCTAGCATGGCTTTCGATGCTTTCCCATTGATGGTGACATCCAAATATAGTAACCCCTTGGCTCCGGTCTTCGGAGCGGATTGAAGGACATTAAGTAATTGTAAGGATCCCATTTAGACACCTTCTTCGTCCCGGTCGGTGTCGCTACCCTTTCGATGCTTTACAAGGAGCGAGTTAAGAGCTTGCCTTTGTGGACACTCTCGGACCCAATGGTCACCATCAGAAATGAAGCATTTGTTTGATGATGGTCGTCTCGCGCCTCGAGTGTCTTTGGCCTTGCCTTTATCCTTGTTCTTCTATGAGGATGAGTCTTTGTGCTTTGACGAGTTGTCCTCGTGGTGACCCTCCTTGTGATGGCCTTTGTCTCCCCCACCTTTGGCTTGACCACCCTTCTTGTCCTTCGGCTTGGGGGACTCCTTGTGGCTTGAATAATCAACAAGGCATTCGGCCACGACTATGGCATCGGGAAGGTTTTGTACGCCCCGACGGCTTAACTCGGCGTTGGCCCATTGTTGGAGACCATCCATAAAGTTGAACAGTGAGTCTTTATCAGAGAGATCGGGGATCTCGAGCACCAAGTTGGTGAATTCCTTGACACAGTCTAGGATGCTTCTTGATTTCTTAAGTCTTCGCAAGCGGGCTCTTGCCTCGTCCTCGGCATTCTCCGGGTAGAATTGCCTTTTAAGCTCCTTTTTAAATTCATCGAAGGTGGACATGGTGCACATACCTTTCTCGATGTCACCGCGCCTTCTCCTCCACCATAGCATGGCGGTGTCGGTGAGATATAGTGAGGCAGTTTGAATCTTGGATAACTCATCCGTAATACTAACTGCAACAAGGTATTTCTCCAAGCCATATAGGAAGTTGTCTACTTCCTTTGCGTTGCGTGCACCCGCGAAGGTCTTTGGCTTGGGCACCTCAACTTTCCTAGACTCGTACGTGGTTTTAGGCCCGAGGGACAAGGCTCGCTTGCACAACGCAAGGTCGTCTTACAATGCCTCTACTTGGGCACGAGTATTGTCTAGCTCTTGTTGGAAAGAGGTACGCGCCTTAGAAAGCTCCCCCATGAGAAGACCGCGGACTTGCCATATTTCTGCACGCAAGGTCTCCTCTAGCTTCACCATCATACCTTCATGGTCGTGTATATCTCGGCATACTCCGCCTCTAGACCTTTCTCTCTTTGATGAAGGTCGTCCACGTTGGCACCTATGCCTCCCACGTTCACCTCTACGTGGGCTAGACGAGTCTCCAAGCTAGAGATGACATCCTTGGACTTGGCCCTTGGCCTTGTCGCACTAGGGTCGACCATCTCGTCACGCCCTCGTTGTTCATGCATGACCTCGACCTCTGATAAGTTAACAACTTGGTTCTTGCCCGTTTTAGTCGTATCCCAAGTCTCGAACACGCTCTAATACCAACTGTCACAGACTTATTCTCTCCAAACGATCCGTGCGGCGTTAGCAACCCTCGACTATGCTAACCAGCCTTGAACTCCCACGCAACACAATGGCTAGTATTGAACACAAGAGAAGGCAAAGGGTTTTACAAGAAAAGTAACTTGTATTAACTTGAGAAAGATAGCTTACAAGAGAGCTTTAGAGAATGCTTACAATACTCAACTCTTGAGTGAGTACAAAATGAGAGGAGTGGCCCTATTTATAGGCTCCCACCTCCTCAATGGACGATCGAGATCGTTTTGATCCGACGACTATTAATTTGCCTCCCAAAATATCTACATGTGTCCCTAACTTTCTAGAGAACTCTACATGTATCTATACATGTCTATAACTATCCAAAAGGTTCTAGAGAGCTCCAGGGTCTTCCAGAGTAGTCCTGAGCTTTCCCGAGCCTTCTAGGTCCTCTCGGGTGTGTCTAGACTTGGATAGAATATCCCAGACCTTTCTAGAATTTTGTGGTATGCTCCTATCTATATTATGGCCGTCCTAAGCCTTTGTAGTGCCCTCCTTGGCGCTTCCTTGCTTCAAAAGTGCCCAAGGAGTGGTGTGAACCTCGGTTTGGATTGTAGGAAAAATGGTGGGTTGTGACAAAGGTCTCTAGTTTCATTCGTGGCTGAAACATTATTTTGGGATCTTTGATGGCATTCATTCTCTAAAGTGAATGCAAGCATGCTATTTATTTTACAAGAGTATTGGATTTGTTTCATTCCCTGAAGTGAATGCAAACATGATAATTAACTATCTGGTCAGTGAATAATACTCAGTTATGTTTCAAACTAAATTGAAATTATGTGATCGTAGTATCACTGATGAGGATATGTTAATAGAAACTTACTCCACTTTTCATGTAAATAATGTTGTCCCGCAAACAAAATATTGTGAAAAAGGTTTTAAATTCCTACTGGCTCCACTCCATTCTATGAAGCGAGTGTGAGGTTATATAGCGGAAAGAATAAAGACCACATTAACAGTTGTGGTCGCGGTTGAGACCATTAATATAGACATGGAAAATATGGTCATTTTAAGAATATTTATACCCACCGGCAGTGAGGTTATAAGGATGACAAAAGTGATAAAGATCATTCTAAGGAAGTGAAATTATTTTTATTATCAATGTGATGTTTTAAACAATTGATCTCGTACATGTCGTACGCTGAAAACATCAACAATCATTGAATGATAAAGAAAATGAAATAGAAACAAATTTTGTTTGCGAAAATGACGAATATAATACTAGTCCAACTCATTTGGACGTTGTTGATTTCCTTGTAACCCTTGAAGGGAATAAAACGTCTTCTAATTATTCTTATAACGTTGAAGAGAATTATTGATTTTTTAAATTTACTTTACTTTATGTTTATTTAGTTTACAAAATAATTATTTATGTTATATATTGTGACATTTATTTGTTTTGTTTAATATAATTACTTATCGAATATAATTTATGGTGATGATTTATGCTTAGCAGAAGTATAATAAATATTTTCTCATTTAAATGCAAGGAAAAAATATGAGTACTATACCTGAATGTACTAAAAATATTGATGAATAGAAGAGTAATAAGTTCTTGAGAGAAAGCACGTTATGAAAGGTTCATAATTGTGAATATTGTAATAATTACCCTTAATGGTAATAATATCGTCATCACTAGAAGTGAAAATTTTAAGAGAGCAATAAGAGTCCTCAAAATAATCTTTCGAGAATTATAGATAACATACGTTATCAATTGACATATGAATTAAGCCAATGTGAATATAAGTTCTGGTAGTAAAAAAGTTAGTTGAAAGCTCTATAAGAGCTATATATTTCTACCAAAAGAATAATTTCATTGAAAGCTCTGGAAGAGCTAAATATATTCCTATTCAAAGGAACAATTTTTGGTAGACAATGTATTATCAAGTTTTAATGAAACTTGTATTTCAAAATTTGAACTACACATGTATAGAGAAATTGAATCATATGTTATGATAAACCGGAAGTTTATAAATTCAAAAACACACACACACATATATATATATAGTTGGCATGATCGGTTAGACCATCCTGGTCAATAATGATGCAAAAAATTTTGAGATCTACATGCACATTTATTAAAAGAACCTAGAGTTATTATGGTTCTTTTTCTCAAAGGAATTGATTAAATTCCAATTACTAAAAGAACATGAAGTTCTTGTGTTGCTTGTTCTCAAAGAATTGATTAAGATCATACTTACTAAAAGAGCTTGAAGTTCTTGTACTAAAGTTGAGACGACATGTCTTGCATACCTGAATGAAATATGAGTTCATTTATCTACAAATGTGAAAAGTTTTTATATAATTTTAGTAGATGTATCTACATATGTATTATCAACTTAAAACTAGAAGTTTGTGAGATTAATTAGAAAAGATTCAAATTATGCAATTAGACTATTCATCTTTTCAAAAGCTAGTGTTTTTATATTTTAGCCTATATCAGTTGAAAAAACTGTTACAAAGCTTATTGATTATGAATAAAACAATTTAGCAAAATATTGATTGGATGCTTCCTCTTTAATAGCTAAACTATGAGAACAAAACATTTATTATCTATATGGTATTTCATATATAGTAGCACTTATACGCATCAAGCCAACAAGTTATAATAAACTCCCCGTTAAGATTGTTTTTTTTTTGTTAGAAGCCATACGTTTCACATTTTAAATTTTTTCAATGTGTGATATATAGTTGAATTACTCCACCACAACGCACAAATAGATAAAATAAAAGGGGTTGAGAATATATATTGAGTGTGAGTCTCCTTTTACGTTTAAATTCTTAAACATTAATTGGTGAATCATTTATGACATGATTTTTCTCAACATCAGGGGAGATAATAATCAGCTGGATAAAAGAAAATGAATTATCATTATTTAGATCCTCGTATATGAACCAAAAGTTCATAAGATAATCATTTTATTACATGAAACTGACACACATATTTACTAACCTAATGAGAGTAATCAAGTCTCATATACTAGTTGAACAAGATCTAAATTTGAATTGCATGCTAGAGCGAATGGTTGTAAATCATGCTTGAAGCATGATAGTTGAAATTGTTTCCAATAATCAAAATTCTCGTAAATGGAAAGTAGTATGAGATGGTCATATAATAGAGGCAGGTGCTCCTCAAGAAACCTAAGACATAACTAATAATAAAACTCTAGAAGAGTTTCAAGTACCTAAAATAAAGATTGAAATCTTGAAGAGATCTCGATAAGTTATGTCACTATGAGAAAAGAATAGAACCGAGATAGAAAAAAAGTGGTCGACAACAATTTTACATAGAACACTTCTATAGAAGTAAAGAAAGAAAACGAGGATCTTGTATTTAAATCTATTTAGAAGTATAGATATTGAAATGATTGGCCATTATAGAAAGACGCTTTGAACTTCTAAAAGTGAAGTTTTGGACTAGTAGTCCAAACACCTAAAGGTGTAATGCAAGTGGGGTACAAATAAATAGCCGTGAGATATAAATACGACTTGAATTATGATTTATGAATAATTATAATTACTTCATGGTGGATGCAATTACTTTGCAAGTTATGAAATATTTTATATGTGTCTAATTATTTTCTGGATACCTATTTATATTTGAAGGATTTAAAATGCTAGAAGCATTTATAAATTTCCAAGAAAATTTATTTAGACATGTCTCATTGAATATTTATATTTTGGCACATTTGGTATAATCGACTTAGTGAGTACAAATTGAGGAAATATAATAAAATGATCATATTTTCTTATGCATTTTACAAATGAGTTTAGATCAAGATTCATTATGATAGTTAAATATCATTAGAACTCCTGAAGAGCTTCAAATTAGAAACTCGTGAATATCTTTCAAAGCATTCGATTATTTAACAAAAAATATTTGAGAAAAATAATCTTGAGATCAAGTTTTTTCTCTACCCGAAGATCGAACATTTAAATATATATTTTATCTATGAATGGACATAAGCTAAAAGAATCTTAAATAAAATTTAATACGGATAAATCATTTAAATATGCCTAATGATTGCAAGATTGTTGGATGTAAATAAATTTTATCTTCAAAAGAAAGATAGATGAATCTTTGTTTTGGAGGCACCATATATTAGTTGGTTTAGAAATACCATCTAAATGCTACAAAGATCATTACATTTAGATCTTCAAACATTAATAAATGTCTCCTCAAATCATGTAGAAATATTGTTATGCATGAGGCAAGCCAAAAATGTGTTTGAATAAGACCATTGATCCAACATATTTAGAAGATATGTGATTTACTTTCACGAGATAAGATATAAGCTATATTTTTCGGAGATAATGTAAAATTTATATCTCAATCAAAAGGTGAGTACATCAAAGATGACAAAATGAAATATATTACTCTAAAGTTCCATCCCTCACGATCTTCAGTAAATTAGTATTTAAGATTAAATTATGAAGATTCAAAGATCTTAAGTGATGTTTTCACGATGAGGAGTAAATACGTGTTGGACTCTTTTTCTCTTAGCTGAGGTTTTGCCCTAATGAGTTTTCTTGGTAAGGTTTTTAATGAGGCAACATGTTATGTGTATAAAAGATGTGTGTATTCTTTTTCCTTCACTCAAGAAACTTTTCATAATAATAATAATAATAATAATAATAATAATAATTTAATTATTATTATAAATATGCCTGTAAATAGGACGAGACAGATCGCGAGCTATTCAAACCTAACTCAATCAAAATTCGGTCAACACTAGACTCGATTGGACTAAACTCGACTTGACTGATTTTCACCCCGACCCATGCAAGGACCAAATTGTATTGTAATGAATTATGATGGTGATTTGAAGGAATTTTTATAGGAGCAAAAGTAGCCTTATCTTGTTTGTCCTTTTTAAAATTTTCCAAACGGGTCATACTAGCAACTCGCTTTCCAAGTCCCACATTTCCTTTTGTCCGGTAATGATCCCATGAACTTGAGTACATGTCAATCAATTATTGTGTCAAATTGAACTAAAGTTCATTTGTTTTCTTACATTATTTAGTTGTGAAATTAATGTGGAAAATGGGTTATATGATCATATACTTTTTTACAGGTCTGATGATGTTAGGTTCTGTCAGCATCAAAATTAGAATCTCTCATCTACCATGAACACACAACAAAAACATCCTTATATATATATATATATAAACCCATTAACCCTAATTCTTAAACTCTATTGTTTAGGTTTGAGGGTTAAGGTTGAGGTTTGTGGGTTAATATTTTAGGGTTTAGGGTTTTTATATAGTATTAATGATATAAATATATTTTATGAATTTTTTGGGTTTTAAAAAATAATATATTTATTTTATTAAATAATATATATATTGATATATATATCTAAATAATATAGTTTTATAGTTTTATATTTTAATTATATTTATTTCATAAAATAATTTGAATTAATCTCAAGTGGTTTGAGATATATAATATTTGTGGTAAAATATTATATAATGTCATGTTGGTTCAGTGGTTAAGGCTTAGCTCTTGTATTTGAAAGTATTGGATTCAAATCCCCCCATGCGCATGGTTTTAATATTTTTCCTCTAGCAAAATGACGTTGTTTTGGGCTAAATTAGACTTCAAAACAGTCACGCCAAAACGACATTGTTTTGACTTAACGTGGACGTTAAGAGTTAACGACGGGGTGACATTTTCGAGTGAAAAACTAAATTTCAGTGTTATATTTGTACTTTTTTATAGTTCGGTGGCATTTTTGAGTTAGTGGCTATAGTTGAGTGGTATGTGGTGTAGTCGAGCCTAATAATAATAATAATAATAATAATAATAATAATAATAATAATAATTTAATTATTATTATAAATATGACTGTAAATGACACGAGATAGATCGCGATCTATTCAAATCTAACTCAGTCAAAATTCGGTCAACACTCGACTTGATTGGACTAAACTCGACTTGACTCATTTTCACCCCAACCCATGCAAGGACCAAATTGTATTGTTACGAATTATGATGGTGATTTGAAAGAATTGTTATATGAGCAAAAGTAGCCTTATCTTGTTTGTCATTTTTAAAATTTTCGAAATGGGTCATACTAGCTGTAACTAGGGGTGATAACGAGCCGAGCAGAGCCCGAGCCTGGCCAAGCTCGGCTCGGCTCGGGCTCGAGGCTCGCCGAGCTCGAAATTTTAGGCTCGAGCTCGGCTCGAAAACAATTCTGTTGGGCTCGGCTCGAAATGAAAAATTTTGCTATAGTTTTTTTATATATAATATTCGTTAAAAATCTCTTTCATAACCAACAATAAAACGAAATTTAATGACCGGAAAGGGGAAAAAGTGTCAAAAATTAGATTAATCCAAATAATCAATAAATATTTTTATAATACAAACACATAATTAAAGAAAATACAAAATCAAACAAAAATCAACTAATGAAAGAAAATACAAACACATAATTTATTTTAGTGCATATGTAGATTCCGAGCCTGTTTGTAGAACTAATGTTTTGATATAATAATTGAAAAATGTTTTGGACTAATTTGAAAAGAATTTAAAACTTGTTTTTAAGTCCAAACAACTTGAAATTATGTTTGAGGTATTTTAAGAGGTTTTTGACAAAGATTTTTCATGTTTTAATAAGCCAAACTCGTGATTTCAAAGCACCAGTATCGATACGGTTGTACCAGTATCAATACCTTTTTGCCCAAGTTTGGCCACTGTCAAAACCCGTATCGATACGAGGGTTTAGTGTATCGATACGGAGGGGGTCGTTTCGATACGCCACGTCAGCGTACCGATCCCAATTTAACTACCCCAACGGCTATTTCCCAACGGCCATTTAAATGTCAAAGGGTACCGATACGCCCTCAAGCGTATCGATACGCCCAGGCTGGCAAGAGCCCAACGGCTAGTTCAGATGAAGGCCGTATCGATACCGTTCCACGCGTATCGATACCGTTAGCTGCAGAACAGCATTTATGAAGGGAAATAAAGTCCTCAACGGCTCCAATTCATCCCCAACGGCTAGTAACGGCTACAAACTCATTTGGGAGTATAAAAGGGACCTCCAAGCATCAAGAGAAGAAAAATTCTCATATTGTCAAACATCAAATGATCAAGAAATTGTCTTAGTGCTTTATTTGTCATTTCTTGTATAGACAAACACTAGTGAGCCAAAATTGTCAAATTTGCTCAAGTGTTTTAGGATTTGGGTGAGTGCTTCATTGTGCAAACAAACACCTATTAGAGGGTTTAAGTTTGCTTTATTTATCTCTTTGTAAAAGAGGGTTTTGATCAAGGCTTTGGGTAGAAGCTTGATCGGTTGTAAGGGTTTCCTCCTAATCCTAGAAAAGGGGACGAATCAATTAGTGGATTGATTGTGAAATCCTTAGTGGGAAGCTAAGGTAGTGGATGTAGGTGCTTGTTAGAAGACCGAACCACTCTAAAATCATTGTGTCTTATTCTTTTTAGCTTCCTTAACCATTCCACCCAAATATCCACCTCTCCACCACTTGGTGAGCATAATCGGTTGAACGAATCGAGCCCCCCAAAACTCAACAATTGGTATCAGAGCTTGGCTCAATCGAAGGGGATTCACATCCTATTGAGAAGATCCGGCAAGCTCGATCACTAGTTCATCAACCGGCTCAAATGGCACAATCAATCGACAAACCGCCTTTCTTTGACGGAGACCACTATGCCCATTGGAAGACAAAGATGAAATTCTTCTTGAAGTCAAGAGATTACAAGCTATGGGACATAGTTGAAGATGGTCCGTTCGTGCCTCAAAGAAGTAAAGCGGAGTGGAGTGCCGACGATCGCAAGAAGATGGAGCTCAATTGCAAGGCCTTGCACATCTTGTTTTGTGCTTTTGGCCCATCCATCTATGAGAAGATGTCTTCTTGTGAGAGTGCCAAGGAGGTATGGGACAAGCTTGAAGTCACATACGAGGGGACAAATGAAGTCAAGGAGACCAAGATTGGGCTCCTAACCTTGGAGTATGAGAACTTCAAAATGGATCCGGAAGAGAACATCGAGAAGATGTTTGATAGGTTCTCCACCATCACCAACGGTCTTAAAGGTTTTGGAGAAGCCATCCCGGAAGAAAAGCTTGTTCGAAAGCTCATCTACTCACTTCCCGAGTCTTGGGACTCAAAGAGGACCGCCATCATCGAAGCCAAAAATTTGAAGACTTTGAAGCTTGATGAACTTATGGGGTCTCTTCTCACTCATCAAATTATGAAGAAGAACAAGGAAGAGGAGAAGAAAAGGGAAGAAATTAGAGCTATGGGAGAGAAGAAAATCAAAGGGCTTGGCATCAATGCTAGTGCCATGGCTCTCAAATCCTCCACTTGCCATCATGTCTACTCAAGTGAAGAGGAGGATGAAGAAGAAGAGATAGTTCATCTCTTCAAGAAGTATGCCCCGTTCATGAAGAAAGCCTTGAGAGAGCTTGAACGAGAACCTAAGAGAAAGGAGAGGGCAAGCACTTCAAGCCATAAGAAGAAGGCACATTTGGCTACTTGGAGTGATGAAGACTCCACCGATGATGAACAAGCCAACCTTTGCCTTATGGCCATCGAAGAAGATTCAAGGGTAACTTCTAATTCATCTACTTCATGTTCTTATTCCTTTGATGAATTACAAGATGCCTATGATGACTTGGTTTTAGATTTTAAAAGCCACATTTTGAAAAACAAAAAATTGGTTTCAAAGTTAGAAATTCAAAATGATTTGCTTTCTAAAACCAAACTTGAACTTGAAGCAAAACTTGAAGAGTTTGAGTTAAAATGTTTTGATTTACAAAAATTGCTTCAAAATGTTCAAGAAGAAAAAGATTTGATTTCCAAAGAGCTTGAAAAGAAAAACAATCTTGGAAAATCAAATTTTTATGTTAGACAATCTAGTGCCCCTAGATTTAAAAATGGTAAATGTTTTAGAAGTGTTTGGGTCCCAAAAGGACTAACCACTTCAATTAAAAAGGATGACATTGAAAAATGGATTCCTAAGGGGTTAAAAATTTGTGCTACTAACGTTTATGAATCCAAAGCAATTTGGATACCAAAAGTTACTTGATTGTCTATTGTAGGTGTGATAGAGATGTTCAACAAGTCAAACATTGAGGGGGAGCTCCATACACACAAGGAAGAACACTTGAAGAAGGAAGGCTTCACATCCTACCTTTGGGTTCAAGTGTTGGTAAAAATCTAGTTGTTTTGCTTTTATTTGTTTAATTTTTAGTTTATTCAACTAGATGATCATACATGTTGGACTAACATTTTTGATGATGCTTTGAGTAAGGGGGAGCCAATTTTAAACCAAAAATTTTTAAGTGTGTCAAAATGTTTTTGCCTCCTATGTTATCTTGAACTTAAATGTCTTTTAAATTCTTTTTGATATAACAAAAAGGGGGAGAAATGGTTTGAAAAATTGAATTTTCAAAATGAATAAGGGGGAGCTTAATTTGATTTCATATCTTTAATCTCTTATTCACATTTTTAAAGTTAAAGGAGGAGAATCCCAAACAATTTTTCAAGTTAGTTTTATTATATCAAAAAGGGGGAGATTGTAGAACTAATGTTTTGATATAATAATTGAAAAATGTTTTGGACTAATTTGAAAAGAATTTAAAACTTGTTTTTAAGTCCAAACAACTTGAAATTATGTTTGAGGTATTTTAAGAGGTTTTTGACAAAGATTTTTCATGTTTTAATAAGCCAAACTCGTGATTTCAAAGCACCAGTATCGATACGGTTGTACCAGTATCGATACCTTTTTGCCCAAGTTTGGCCACTGTCAAAACCCGTATCGATACGAGGGTTTAGTGTATCGATACGGAGGGGGTCGTTTCGATACGCCACGTCAGCGTACCGATCCCAATTTAACTACCCCAACGGCTATTTCCCAACGGCCATTTAAATGTCAAAGGGTACCGATACGCCCTCAAGCGTATCGATACGCCCAGGCTGGAAAGAGCCCAACGGCTAGTTCAGATGAAGGCCGTATCGATACCGTTCCACGCGTATCGATACCGTTAGCTGCAGAACAGCATTTATGAAGGGAAATAAAGTCCTCAACGGCTCCAATTCATCCCCAACGGCTAGTAACGGCTACAAACTCATTTGGGAGTATAAAAGGGACCTCCAAGCATCAAGAGAAGAAAAATTCTCATATTGTCAAACATCAAATGATCAAGAAATTATCTTAGTGCTTTATTTGTCATTTCTTGTATAGACAAACACTAGTGAGCCAAAATTGTCAATTTTGCTCAAGTGTTTTAGGATTTGGGTGAGTGCTTCATTGTGCAAACAAACACCTATTAGAGGGTTTAAGTTTGCTTTATTTATCTCTTTGTAAAAGAGGGTTTTGATCAAGGCTTTGGGTAGAAGCTTGATCGGTTGTAAGGGTTTCCTCCTAATCCTAGAAAAGGGGACGAATCAATTAGTGGATTGATTGTGAAATCCTTAGTGGGAAGCTAAGGTAGTGGATGTAGGTGCTTGTTAGAAGACCGAACCACTCTAAAATCATTGTGTCTTATTCTTTTTAGCTTCCTTAACCATTCCACCCAAATATCCACCTCTCCACTACTTGGTGAGCATAATCGGTTGAACGAATCGAGCACCCCAAAACTCAACACTGTTCACGAGCTTTTCGAGCCGAGCCTGGGTAGGCTCAGCTCGGCTTGTTAAGGTTTTGAGCTGAGCCCGAACCCGAGTTGAGCTCACTCGAGCCGAGCTTTGACCGAGCCGAGCCCGAGTAGCTCGCGAGCCGGTCAGGCTCATTATCACCCCTAGCTGTAACACTCGGGTTTAGGGGTCGGATGTTAGGTGAGTTAATTGAGTTCGGGTCAGTGGGCTTGGTTTAAATAAAATGGGCTTGGTTTTGAATTAAAAAGGCCTTGTGTTTTCATTAAGGATAAAAGGGGGATTTTCTAATAAGAAAAATAAAACAAGTAAAAAGGTGTTTTGAAAGTCACCATCTTCTTCTTCCTTAAAACTAAAACCACGACAAAACCCCTCTCCCCAACCCAAGTTATTGTTTCATCATCTTCCTTAGTGATTTCAAGTGTTTTCATTAAGGTAATGATGTTTTTGACTTCTCCTCTTCATCCTTAACGTTTCTATGGTTTTAGATTTTCATAAACTCCATTTTTGAGATGTTTCAAATGTTCAAATTTTAAGTAAAAGGTGGAAACTTTTTGGGGTTTTTATTGAGCTTTTGATTTGTAAAGTCTAAATATGTTATAATCTTGCTTTTAAGTGTAACATATCTTAAAATGGTGAGGTTTTTTTGAAATCCCGAAATGGGTATTTGTGGGTGTGTTTAAGGGTAGAAATCTTGAGTTTTCGAGGTAGTTTTGTGAGGGAAAGTTGGGCTGATGGTATGGTTATGCTTGGGGGTTGTTTTGAGCATGTTTAGTGATGATTTGAGTGATGAAATCGATGGGTAATTGCTGGGTTATGTTCAAGTCCGAAAATGAAGAGTTGAGTTAGTTCTTGGCTTGGAAATGTAGTGAAATGGTCTTGAGATTGTAATATGATTTGTGGCAGTGATTTTGTGGATGTTTTGATGTGTAATACGCTATTTTTGGTTGATTAGAAGCAAGGGAAACCGTTGGAGAAGCTTCGGGTTTGATTCCAAGGAATTTGGAGGCTTGATCGACATTCTCGACTTGTATTGAGGGTGTTTGGTGAGTGGACTGATTTCAATGGTTTTAAATTGGTTCAAAGTGTGTTGTTGAGGTATTAGATTGTTCTTGGTAGGCCAATCTAATGTGAGATTAATTTGGTAGCTTAATCCCTTGGTCAATCTTATGTATTCTTGTTAAATGTGCATAAATGTGGTCTTGTGTGATAAGTGTCCTATTATGCATGTTATGAGGTATTTATGTTGCATGATGGTGGTTTGTATGTTGTGTTGCATGATTTGTGAAATCATGGTGAGAACTCGCTTAGTATGTTGGCACTAGTTATGTTACCGGATATAAATGATCGATCATTAGGATGAGTGTGCACACGGTAAGAGTCAAATTCATGCGTGGCCTTGGTGATGTGTAGTCACCAAGGAGGAGTACGATGAATTAACATTCCACCGGAAAGTGTTTGTGTGTGATGATGAGTGGAATCTCATCCGTAAAAGAAACGATGATGAGTGAAATCCCACCGGAAGGTAATATTGTTGTTTGAGTACGTTGGGCGAAAATCCCAACGAAAGTTATCTGCATATCCGAGTAAGCTATATAGTTGCCAATATACCTTGTTATGTGTGGTTGATGTGGTAAGATGTTATGTTATATCTATGTTTAGCATAACATGAGGTAAGATGTCATGTTCATGCATTGTTGTAGCGATTAGCTATGTTGTTATGTTGGTGATAATGCATGCCTTGTTGTTGATTTATGGATACCATGCTTTGGACCTTGCACTGTCGATATTTGTTTTTGAGCTCCCTCACTGAGCTTTCAAGCTTACGCTCTCATTTCCGACAATGCAAATCATTAGTGTGGAAGTTAGCAAGGAGCAAGGAAGGGGCACCCAAGAGCGTGTGTTGCTGCTCAAGTATGGTTTTCTTTGAATAATGTAATAGATGGCAATGGGGATGCTAAATGTTTTAGAAGCGTATGTTAGACTCCTATGTTGGCTTTTATGTTGTTGAATGCTTATGTTTGTGTTGAAGAGTGTAAACCTTGTTTTATGTGAAGCTTATGATGCTACATGTTTCTTTTGGCTAAATGGATTTGTTATACATGCTTGTATGTTTAATCATGCTCATTGTAGGATATGATGCCTTTAGATTGTATGTATGATTGTTGTTTTGTGATCTTTGAGGTTTCGGGGCAAGTTTAGGGATGTTTGAGGATGCTGAAACATGTTTTCGGGTCACTCTGTGTGCAGGACTTTCGAAACGCTCGAGGTAGTTTTAGAACGGTTGTAGCTCCAGGGATACTTGTATCGGAACAGGGGTGGTGCCGTTTCGATACAGTTTGACACTGTGAGTTCCTGTTTCGGTATGCGTATCGATACGGTTTGCCACTGTGAGTGCCTGTTTTGGAACAAGTTCTGAAACATTTTGTCACTGTAGACCCCTGTTCCGGAACAGAGTGGACCGTATCGAAACGGCTTGGTCTTGCTTTTAAACTAGAGCCCGCGTTTCAGAACGGGAAAGCCTATTTCGAAACGCATACAGATAATTTGGCTAATTGGCATCTTCAAGGGTTCCTGGATGTTACATTTTAGTCCCTAATGTTTGTTTGCTCCCTTGTTAAGTTCATGTGTATATTTTATAAATGGTTTTGCTTTGTAAGCATGCAATTGGACTAACATGTTACTTGGTAAATTTAAAGTTGACTTATGTTCTGCTTGGGTTGTTTCGTTATCGTCTTCCATTGCCGCTTTCGCACATAGGAAAAAATGTAATATTTAGACAAGACAATTAAATGAATAATTAAAGAAAAAATATGGTTGCTAATCGGAGTGAGGCCTTAGCGGGTTTCACCCCGATTTTCCCCGTGTAACCCGTTCGGACCGGCCTGTCGGCTAGACCGAGGCGAGGGGGTTACATTTTTTGGTATTAGAGCCTGAGGTTTCCGCGACCTCAGGAAGGTAAGTTAGGTACGTTTGAAGTGTTATGTTGCAATATCTCGGTGTATGTGGTGTGGTGAATGCTTTTGGCTATGTATTCTTGTTGTTCGCTTGCTTGCATCGTGTTTGAAAGCATGTGTTAGTATGGTTGTTGTGTTGAGGCGTAGATGTCGAGTTCTCGTTGCTACTATTACCTTATTGGAAAGGGTTTTAAGTAAAGGAATACTTGAGCGCCTTGGACTCTTGTCTTTGCTAACTCAATCCTTGTGTGTTTATTTTGTTTGTAGTCGATATCTTGTTAGCCGTAAGATGAGACCTAGAGGCAGGCCTAGGGTGGTTCATCCGGAACCACAGGTAGCAGCTCCTGAAGTTGAGCCGGTTGTAGAGGCTGAGGCTCCTCCACCTCCTCTTTCTCCTCCTCGTCAAGAGGGAGGTGAGGCGAGATCTGGGGGGCGTAGGACCTCAGGTTGGCCAAGGTCCGGCCGGTATAGATTTGGCTCCGTTGGTTCAGGCTATAGTTGGGGCTTTTCAGGCAGCCGTGGCTGGGGGACAAGCTGTGGCACAACCTCAGGGTGAGGGCACCGGTTTGCCACTTGAGAGGCTACGTAGCTTGGGTGGAGAAGAATTCCGAGGGTGCCAACCCGAGAGATCAGAGGCTTGGTTTGATAAAATTGTTCGTATCTTGTCTCAGATGGGTTGTACTGAGTATGCAGACTGGGATGTGTTGTATCTTTGCTACAGGGTGATGCTTACACTTGGTGGGTCACCATTACTACAGGCATACCAGATGCTAAGATTACTTGGGAGTTCTTTGAGTCAGCTTTCCTCAAGAAGTATCTAGGTCCCAGCTATCATGATAAGAAGAAGAGAGAGTTCATGGAATTGCTTCAGGGTGACATGACAGTGACTGAGTATGAGGAACGATTTGTCAGATTGAGTTAGTACGCGTCCGAGCTAGTTCCTACTGAGAGGGAACGGTGCAACCGTTTCCGTTACGGGTTGAGTTAAGAAGTGAAGAGGTATACTTTGGCTACAGACTACACGGACTTTGATGTCTTGGTCGCTAGGGCCAAGGACATGGAGCACAGTTTGGATCTGCCCAAACGTTCAGGTGGGTCTGGTTCAGGGAAGAGGTCTGCTGACTTTGATAGAGGTGATGCCAAGAGGCACAAGGACAATAGGCATCATTTTGATCACAGGCGTGGGGGTGGTAACCACGGAATAGGCCATCAGGGCCAGAGAGCTGGTGGGCATTTACCCGAGTGTGCTAGGTGTGGGAGGCATCACACCGGAGAGTGTTGGGGAAACTTTCATGCGTGCTAGAACTGTGGAGCTAGAGATCACCTTAGGCGTGATTGTCCACATCAGGCTAGGGTTGCACTGATTTAGGTTCAAGCTTCTGCTAGAGCTATCGAGTACCTGAGAGGCTGTGGGCGCGGTCGAGGTAACTTTCAGCCGAGAAACGATGGTCAGAGGAATATAGTTCATGTGGTTGCGGTTCAGCCGGAGGGCGAAGGTCAGGCTAGGATTTATGCTCAGCGAGAGGGACAGAACGACACAAGTGTGATTGCATGTAATTTCTCGATACAGTTTCTGAGTTTGCTTTCCTTGATTGACTCCAGGTCTACGCATTCATACATTTTGAGTGAGCATGCAAAGATGTTAAATATACCTTGTGAGGTACTAGAGGTAGGTGTTAGTGTTACTAGTTCCTTCGGGGATACAGTGGTGGTTAGGAAGATGTATAGAAGGTGTCCGTTAATGGTTCAGGGGCATATGTTTCCAGTGGACATGATGGAGTTACCGTTCTATGGATTCGATGTGATTTTGGGTATGAACTGGCTTATAGAGCATAGGGCTAGGATAGATTTCGAAACAAAGAGAGTCTACTTGAAGCTTGCGGATGACTACGAGATTGTGGTAGTAGGAGAGAATGTAAAATTCTTATCGAATGTTGTTTCAGCCTTAACGGCTCAGAGATTAGTTGAGTTGAGTTGTGAGGCGTACTTGGCCTACGTAATAAATTCGAACATGAATGAATTTAGACCGCAGGATATCAGAATAGTGTGTGATTTTCCAAGTGTGTTTCCGAAAGAATTGCCTGGTTTGCCGCCTGACAGAGACGTAGAGTTTTTTTATAGAGACATATTCAGATTCTGCTCTCGTTTCGATTGCTCCATACCGTATGACACCGAAAGAACTGAAAGAGCTGAAGACTCAGTTACAAGAGTTGTCAGATAGAGGTTTTATCTGTCCGAGTTCTTCACCTTGGGGCGCTCTTGTATTATTTGTGAAGAAGAAAGACAATAGTATGAGGATGTGCATCGATTATAGACAGTTGAATCAGTTGACAGTGAAAAACAAGTATCCCTTGCCGCGTATCGATGATTTGTTTGATCAGTTGAGAGGGACATCAGTCTTTTCGAAGATTGATTTGAGATCCGGTTACTACCAGTTGAAGGTAAAAGAGGTTTATGTACTGAAGACAACTTTCAGGACTAGGTATGGTCACTACGAGTTTCTGGTTATGCCGTTTGGGTTGACAAACGCACCGGCTGCTTTTATGGACATGGTGAACAGAATCTTTCATCAGTACCTAGATCAGTTTGTGGTTGTATTCATAGATGATATTTTGGTGTATTCGCGTACCGAGGAAGATCATGACATGCATTTGAGGTTAGTTTTGCAGACTTTGCTAGACAACCAGTTGTACGCTAAGTTGAGTAAGTGCGAGTTCTAGATCAGAGAAGTAGTCTCTCTAGGACATGTAGTATTAGCCGAGGGGATTAGAGTTGATCCGAAGAAGATATAAGCAATTGTTGAGTGGAAGCAACCAAAGTGTGTGACAGAGATTCGTAGTTTCCTAGGCTTAGCAGGTTATTATAGGAGGTTTGTGGATGGGTTCTCGAAGATAGCCGCTCCTTTGACAAAATTGCTTCGGAAGAATGTTCAGTTTGAGTGGTCAGATGTGAAACAGCAAACCTTTGGGAAACTGAAAGAAGCTTTGACAGATGCACCAATTTTGATTCAGCCAGATTCGGGGAAAGAGTATGTAATCTACAGTGATGCTTCATATGTAGGATTAGGTTGTGTGCTCATGCAGAACGGAAGAGTTGTAGCTTATGCCTCGAGACAGTTAAAGAATCACGAGCGCAATTATTCGACACACAACATAGAGCTAGCCGCAGTTGTGTTTGCCTTGAAGATCTGGAGACATTATTTGTATGGTGAGAAATGCACAATGTATACGAATCACAAAAGTCTGAAGTATTTAATGACACAAAGGGAGTTGAACCTTAGACAGCGTAGGTGGCTAGAGTTACTTAAGGACTACGATCTCACGATTGAGTACCATCCGGGTAAAGCCAATGTAGTGGCAGATGCTTTGAGTAGGAAGGTAGTTGTTGAGTTGAGAGCCATGTTTGCTAGTTTGAGCTTGTCCGGTGATGGTGGTCTAGTGGCCGAGCTTCAGGTTAGACCTACCTTAGGCCAATTGATTAGAGAAAAACAGCTGTTAGATAGATCTTTGGCACCTCACGTGCAAGATATAGCCAAGGGTAGACCATCAGACTACAGTTTCAGTGTTGATGAGGTCTCGTGTTTCAGAGACAGAATAGTTGTGCCAGATGACAGTGATTTGAGACGTACTATCTTGACCGTAGCACACAACAGCCCCTTTGCTATGCATCCTGGTAGTACAAAGATGTATCGTGATCTGAAGAATGAATACTACTGGTTGGTTTGAAGAAAGACGTAGCCGATTTCGTGAGTAAGTGTATGGTATGCCAGAGAGTTAAGGCAGAACATCAGGTTCCATCAGGTTTGTTGTAACCGTTGAGGATTCCGGAATGGAAGTGGGAAAATATCACCATGGACTTCGTTTCAGGTTTGCCTTTGACTCATTCAAAGAAGAACTCAGTTTGGGTTATAGTTGACCGCTTCACAAAGTGTGCTCACTTTTTAGCTGTTCATACGACTTACTCATTAGATAAGTTGGTCGATTTATACATCAGTGAGATTGTGAGACTGCATGGTGTGCCGAAGTCGATTGTGTCTGACAGAGATCTGAGATTTACATCTAGATTTTGGGAGTGTTTGCATAGTGCTTTGAGTACCCGATTGAATTTCAGTACGTCGTATCATCCTCAATCAGATGGTCAGTCAGAGAGGGTTATACATATTTTGGAGGACATGTTGCATTGTTGCATTATTGACTTTTTAGGGTACTTGGGAAAAACACTTGTCGTTGGTCGAGTTCGCATACAATAAAAATTATCAGTCGAGCATTCAGATGGCTCCGTATGAGGCATTGTATGGTAAAAAATGTAGAACTCCGATTTGTTAGGCCGAAGCAGGTCAGAAGTTGTTACCGATGCCAGATTTGCTTAAGGGGGCCACCGATAAGGTGAAGTTAATCTGCGATCGTTTGAAGGTAGTTTCGGATAGACAGAAGTCCTATGCCGATTTGAAGAGGAAAGAAGTTGAGTATGCCGTGGGAGATACATTGTTCTTGAAAGTCTCTCCGTAGAAGAAAGTTATGAGGTTTGGTAGAAAATGAAAATTGATTCCGAGATACATTGGGCCGTATGAGATTGTGAAGCGAATCGGTCCGGTTGCTTATCAGTTGTGTTTGCCATTCGAGTTAGAGAAGATTCACAATGTGTTCCATGTTTCGATGCTTCAAAAGTATAGATCAGACCCGTCGTACGTTATGCCTGTGGAAGAGATTGAGTTGAACCCAGACTTGACGTACGATGAAGAACCAGTTGAGATCTTGGCATCAGATAGCAAAGTGTTGCGTGGTAGACAAATTGAGTTGGTCAAAGTGAAGTGGCAAATCCGAGGCGTGGAAGAGGCCACTTGGGAGAGAAAGGAGGATATGTAGAGGCAGTTTCTGTATCTCTTCCAGTCAGGTAATTTCAGGGACGAAATTTCCTTAAGTGGGGGAGAGTTGTAACACTCGGGTTTAGGGGTCGGGTGTTAGGTAAGTTAATTGGGTTTGCCACTGTGAGCTCCCGTTTCGGCACGCGTATCGATACGGTTTGCCACTGTGAGTGCCTGTTTCGGAACATGTTCCGAAACGTTTTGTCACTGTAGACCCCCGTTCCGGAACATAGTGGAATGTATCGAAACGATTTGGTCTTGCTTTTAAACTAGAGGCCGCGTTTCGGAACGAGAACGCCTGTTTCGAAACGCATGCATATAATTAGGCTAATTGAATCTTCAAGGGGTTACACTTGCAACTCGCTTTCCAAGTCCCACATTTCATTTTGTCCGGTAATGATCCCATGAACTTGAGTACATGTCAATCAATTATTGTGTCAAATTGAACTAAAGTTCATTTGTTTTCTTACATTATTTAGTTGTGAAATTAATGTGGAAAATGGGTTATATGATCATATACTTTTTTACAGGTCTGATGATGTTAGGTTCTGTCAGCATCAAAATTAGAATCTCTCATCTACCATGAACACACAACCAAGTAGCCTTATCTCGATTTTGTAAACCCACACAATAATATGAGAATGTTATAGTATTATTTATTAAAACAGCTCAATTTTGATTAATACAATAATATGTCCAAATAGTTTTTTAAACTGTGTTTAGATTAGATTTTGCTGTTGATGCATATCTGATTTTTATATTGATCAACTGAAGCGCATGTCAATCTTGAATATACACTTCAGCTGTCTTTTTCTGAAAGTGTTATACAATTGTAATAATTAAATCCCACCCATAAATATGGGAATGATTGCGTGCAATCATCAACTTGTGTTTATAATATTAAGTATGTAACATATGGGCAGAGATGCTAACCTCCTATTAGGCAATTCCACAAATCTGGGCCGATTTTCCTCTCTACCTATCAATGTATAAAAATACCCTTGGCATATAACTAAGGATAGTCTTCGGTCCACGAGCAACGACGAGCACCACTATTGACGAGCACCGATAAGCACTAATATATTATTTTATAAAATTTTAAAATTTAAAATATTTTATGCGTAATTATAATTTTTTTTAAAAATTAAAAGCGTAATTTAATTAAAATATTTTTTTAGTTTTAAATTTATTTTAAATATTATTAATCAAAATAGATTATCAGTAAATCAAATAAACTATCAGTAATTAAAATAAACTATCAGTAAATATTATTAATCAAACTGAAAGAGTATAATTAACGTGGATCAAACCCATGCTGTATTGATAAAAAGGTATTACATTTATGTAATTCATTTTATTAAAAATATTTTTCGATGTATAGTTGGTGTAATATATTTTTTAATGTAATTCAATTTTTAAATTAATATAAAATGACTTACAGTTTTGATAAATTGTACTGTCATATGAGTTTCGGTAAAACACTTGTTCCTCCAATTTTTCACTTCAAAACATTGACACCCAAACTATTATTACGTTATGTATTTAATATTAATATCATTTTAATATTATTTTATTAAAAATACCATATTCATATGCTAATATAACAATATACTCAATTATATAATATAATATTTATTTTAAAAATATATAATAAAATATTAATATAGTTTATTATTTTTTAAATATTATTATTCAATAATAAATAAATTTTTAATATTTCAATTTCAAAAAATGTAAAATAACATTTTAATAATTATTTTATTGATATAAATAATATTTACTAATAATTATAATTTTTAAAAATAAAATTGTTAAACTTTTAATAATGATTAATATTATTTTATGCATTTAAAATGAATGTAATATTATAGTATTTTAAAATATTAATTATTAAAATGTTTAAAAAGATAATTATTAATAATTTTTTATAATTTTATAATAATATACTAAACAATATTATAATAATATGTAAAATTATAATCTTATTTTAAAACATATAATAAATTATTAATCTAATTAATACTATTTATTATTTTTCATAAAAATACCACTTAATGTTGTAGTATTATTTATTAAAAACTAATTTTATTCATTAATAAATATAATTTTAATATTTCAATTTAAAAAATCTGTAAAAATAAAATAATTATTGTATTGACATAAATATTATTTACTAATTCTTTTAATGTTTCAAAATAATATTATTGAAATTTTAATAATGACTAATATTGTTTTATGCATTTAATATTAATATTATATTTTAGTATTATTTTTTAAAATATTATTAATATTATAATAATATAATAATATTATTATAATAATTGAATAATATAATTAATAATATTTATTATTTTAATAAAATAAATATTCTTAACATTTTTATTTATAAAATATAAAAAATAAAATTTTAATCATATAATTATTGACAAAAATAATATTGACTAATTTTTTAATATTTAAAAAATATTATTATTTTTTGTAATGACTAATATTATTTATTGTATTTTTTTTTATTTATAACGAATAATTTTAAAAAAATATATCAAACAAAAAAAAAAATATTTACACAACATCATTCAAAAATCATAAAATGATTTCAAAATTACTTTTCAGAGAATATAATTTTTTTAGAAATCATTTCAACAGAACACACGTGCCTTTAATTTTGATCCGAACAATCCTTTTCATTTCTCTTGTAAGTGAAAACAAAGCTGGAAATAAAAAAAGTTGATAACCCGTTAAATTATAAAAGCAAAAGAAAGGAGAGCATATGAATTGTGAGAAATGAAGTAGGATTGGCGTAGCAACTAGAGATGCAGACGAGTAAAATTTTATGAGTTTTATATTGCATTCGTTTTAATTAGACTGAGTATGGATATGAGTTTGGAGAGTGTACTCTCCAGTTGTAGTTGTCAAAAATCATACCTTCTATTAATAGTGGGTAAGTGATGGATTTGAAACTTTATCCGCTCTCATATTTACCCGTTTCATATTTACCGCTTAGCATCCCCTTGTCCTGCATCCTTTATATGAAAAGGTTACTTCATCGAAAATGAAATCTAATTTTATTTATATTATATATATTAACTGACGAGGTGGATGAATATGTTTGTTACCATTCATGTTAAATATGTTTGTAAGAATTTAGAAGAATTTTGGAATAGTTAATGGAGTTAAAAACCAAGTTTATGAAATCTACAGTTCAGGATTTTAAGCATAGGCAGTGAGTTCAAAAAATCACCAAAAATTTTATATAAATAATAATGAAGTGATTCATTCATTCTTATAACCGTGAGTAAGTCTAGTTTCGTTTAGACCAAACGGATGTCAATTCTGATCTGAATTTTAAAAGATAAAACATTTTAAGTGATTGGACACTACACCAAAATAGGTTTTTAGCGGCATTACTAATTTGGTAGCAACTTTAAAAAATTGTCATAAATTGTACAAGTCGAATTAGAAGTACCACTCTATATGATTTGAAAGATACTTATGTCTAATTCTTTTAGAGTAAACATAATAAAATTTCGAGTAAACAAAATAAAGTTTCGAGTTATATGTGATAGACTCATAGTTTTGATGAATTGGGTACTTTGCTGGGCATTCCTCCGAATAAGGTTCAATTTTTGGGCATCCTTTTTGTTACAATTAAGCAACAATAGCAGCTGCATTATACCCTTTTAAACTACTTGTTTTGCTTGTTAATGGAGAAAGTAATTGGTTTGGCTTAATTTCTTTTAACTAAGACCAAATTAAAAAAATAAAAATAATGAGGGTTAAATTTATTGAAGTATGACTAAATTGATTGAATGTGTAAATATGAAGGACTAAATATGCTATTATATAAAGTTTTATAATAGTCACATTAAGTATTTAATGACCTTTAACGGTCGAGTTACCATTTTGTTATAAAACATAAAGTTTAATTGCCATTTTATAGTTACCATTTTCTTTTTTTAACAAAGTTCAGTGACCGTTTGTGAACTTTATCCTATTTTTAAATTACATGATTGAAGGTTTTTAAAATGTATTTTTTGATATTTTTATCAATAATAAATTTATAGCAATAAGGAGTCAAAGTTAAAAAAAATTTACTCAAAAAATCAATACTGAACATATTTAGTGGGACGAAAGGAGTAGGGGTGGGCAAGACCGGGTACCCGGTCAGTTTGCCTAGAATTAGTCTCGGTCCCGGTACCCACTAGTTTTTGGAAACTGGAACTAGTTCCGGTTAGATTGGGTCCGAGATTCTAAGAACGGATCCCGATACTAGTGGGAACCGATACCAGTACCAGGTATTCGGTCAATTGGTCTACTATTAAGAAATTTTGAGCAGCAGGGGAAAAAATTCTAACCACCAATAATAATATTAAATAACAAAGTCAGAATATTGTAGGCTTGAAGGTTGAAGTCTTAAAACGAGATATACTCATAATATTGATACACAAAGAGAAAGAATAAACTAAAAGAACTCCAAGTCTACATCCACCGAAACATCAGCTAAAGTGGTCCTAACATACCAGTACCGAGTATCCACTCGAGTATCGAGTGTAGAAAATCAGGATCCAGTCCCAGTATCGGTCGCAACCAATACCTAAATTTTAGATCTGGCCTCGATCATACTGAAATCGATTCTGAGTAAAAATGCACCGGGTTTGACCAGGTAACCGAGTTTTTTACCCACTCCTTCAGGGGAATATAAATTACTTAAATAAATAAATGAAGTGTAAAAGAGACGTGGAAACTAAAAGATATATTCAATAAATCATTAGGTAATTATTTGATACACTAACTGTAGAAACTAAGAGTTTCCACAAACTCCTTAGTTTTAGGGTTTAGAGACTTAATTTAGGGTGTATGGTTTAGAGATTTAGGGTTATGTGTTTTGAATTTAGGGATAGTAGTTAAAATTTATAGTTTAAGGTTACAATTTAGAGTTTATAGGTTAAAACCTAAATCTTCATCATATTACAATAAAAACTAAATCATAACTTCTAAACCCTAAATTCTAACCCTAAAACCCTAAATTCTAATCATTGTCTCTAAATTCTTATACCTAAACCCTAAACCCTAAACAAAGCCCCTAAACCCTAAAACTAAGGCGCTTGTAGAAATTTTTAATTTCCGCCGCCAATATATAGGATAATAATCTTAAATCATTTTCAATGAAGTGGTAAAAGTTTTTTATATGAATTTAGTGATCTCGTGTTCAATTTCTAAATAATCTAAAGCCATAATCGGATAACCTCACCTATTTGGCATTCATATTGTGTAAACTTTAGTTTACACAATCTTGCTTATTTGTACACTAAATTTTAAAATCTTAATATCAAACCTTAAAATCTTAAATAATCTACAAGATTTTGCCTTGTCTTTAGTTTATTTTTATATAAATATTTATACCTAATTTATTAGTGGACTAAACTTAGATAGTATACTATGAAGGTTTCATTATGCGGTGGCCCTCCAACTCAATTTATTTAATTCACAACGTCATAATTTAAACCTTTAACTTAAGAATCTAACATTTATATTTTATCTCGTTAGACCAATTGATGATTAATTTTAAAACTACGTATTATTATGAAGGGTAAAACACTTTAATCATCACTCAATTTTGCTCTCAGACCTATTTTGGTCACCGATCAATTTACTCATTAAAATTTACTTTTTGACCTATTTTGGTCACTTTGAATTATTTTATTAATATTTTATTATGACTTGTCATATTTTATTATTATTAAATATAAAAATAGTTTAAAATAAAATAAATTATATATATATTATTATTATTATTAAATATAAAAATTGTAAAATAAAACTTCAAATCCCCCAACACTCAAACCACTTTCACTCTCACCGGCCACCCACTCCTTCACTGGCGTTACCCTCACCAACCACCCACCCTTTCGCTGGTGTTACCCTCACTGGCCAACCACCATTAACCACTCAAACCCACGACCAACAACTCTACTCACCCCCACCAATACACACAACCCTCATCACCTTCAACTTTTCCATTTTCCCCATAGCAGCTCTCACCATGATCATCACTTGACCAATCCTTAACTCCACCATTGAAATCCACAACCATTCATCAATTCTTCACCAACTTTCAACCCATATACATCATTTTTTCAACACCAAAATCAAGCCCCAAGGTCCTATTAGCACTAGACACCACCCAACCGAGCTTTAATCGCCCACCATTGAAATATCGAGACCCTTCATCATCTCCCACACTCCCTAAAACCATCTTACTCGACAACTATTCCCCTCACCATATTGGTTAAACCGAGCCAACAAGCTACCAATACAAAAAAAACAACCAAAGAGAAAGCGCAAACAATCAGAAAGAGGATCATCTATCATCGGCCCTAGTGGTTTTCGACGACCGAAGCCTCCAACAGACAATCCCAACAGTGAAAATGAAGCTTAGGCTAAGGGTAACCACATATGTCAATATCGAAGCAATTGGAAGGTAAACGACGACGGATCGAGCAATCTAAGTTCTGATTTTCATGTGAACTTTTGAAGCTTTTGGAGAAGCTTTTTAGAAGGGTAATCGGACCAAAAGAAAGAGAGAAAGAAAAATGTTGTTCGACGATGTTGGCTCGCCGGAGTGGCGGCGACGGTGTTGAGAGTGCACGATAGCTAGGGCTCCTTAGAAGAGAACTCTTCTTGCCCTTTGAAGAACGAGGACAAGAAAAGGGAGATCTATTAATGTAACGCCCGTGTTTTGGGGTTAGGAGTTAGACGCGTGAGTTGGTTCGAGTCGGTGAAATCGATTTTAATTAAATTAATCTTAGTTTTGATTTAATTGAGGTTTAAAATAAAAAGGGTGGCATTTTTGTAAATATGTGGAAAAAGGATGACAACCTTTTTGAAATTAAAAGAACAAAAAAAAGACTTCATCTTTCCCCCTTTTCTTCATTCCAACGTGAAACCCAACTAAACCCCTCCCAAACCCCAAAGTTTACTATTCTATTCAATCTCTCCATTGATTCAAGGGTATTTTCAAAGGTAAACCTATTTCTCAACTCTCCTCATCATCCTCTTCATTTACATAGTCTTAGATTTCAAAACTATCCATTTTTGTATTTTTCAAGTTCAAAGAAAGTTTGGATTTTTAGTGGGTTTTTCAATTGCTTTTGAATTGTTGAGTTGGGTTTTGGTTTAATCTCATCTAAATACACTCAAAATCTTGAAATGGTGGGATTTGGGTGAAAACCCGAAGTGGGTCTTTGGGGCAATTTTTGAAGTGTCTAAAATTGAGTTTTTGGTGTGTTTTAGGATTGGGTTGAAGGGCTGATGGTATATAGTTAATAGAGAAGTGTTTTGGGACCTTTTAGATGTCATTTGGGTGTTAGAAATCATAGTTTCAGCTGGGTATTTGGGGGAGCTCGAAAATGGAGGTTTTGTGATTAGTTGAGTTTGAAAATGGTTAAGTTTGGCTTGTGTTTGTGGGTTGGAGTTTGTGACTGAATTTAGCATCGAATTGGTGAGTAATGATTGTGTTTTGATTTGGTTAGAAGCAAGGGGAAACATCGGAGAAGGAGCGGGACCGAATCCGGGAATCGGAGGGGCTTGACTTGCTTGCTTGGGTTGCTAAGGAAGGGTGGTGAGTAAAACTTTAAATTGCTTTAAAGTTGGTTCAAGTGTGTGTTGTGGAGGTAATGGAATGAGTTTGGTAGACCATTCCAAGGTAGAAGTCAAATTGGTAGTTTGACATCTTGTTTGTAATGAGCTTTGATTTCCAAATGCATATCTTGATCTTGCATAGTATGTGTTGACCTTGAATGTATATACATTGTTGTGTATGATGATAGTTGAATGATATGAATGATGATTAATGTGATGTGGTTTAAAGAATTGGCACTAATTAACTTACCGGGTGTAAATGATCGATCATTGGGATAAGTGTGCACACGATTGAGTCAAAACGCGTGTGGCCTTGATGGCGTTGAGTCATCAAGGAGGAGTATGGTGATGTAATATTCCACCAGAAATTTATTTATATTATACGTGATGATGAGTGGAATCCCACCCATGCAAGGTCCGGTGATGAGTGTTGTAACCCCCTAAACCCAGCCCAGAAGAAATGGGTCGGATCTAGGAAGTATCAATTGGAAACTTGTCCCTCAAGAAACAATTTAGGTTAAAATATTTTGTAATTCAAAAGAATCGATTAAATAAGTAAAACTCAACAAATACTCCGATTAAAGTAAAACTCAATCTTTTAAACGATGTTCCGATAATTAATTAAAATCTCTGAAAATAAATTCGTAAATGCATGCATCCAATAAATCTCAAATTATAGACAGTCCCAATGTCCATATTACAAAAGTATCCCAAACAATGTTAAAATATAAATTCAAGGTAGTCAAAAGAGTTCATACTGAATGATAATTTATCTGAATAAGTAAGAGATGCTCCAAGTACCGAGTCGCCTAATAAGTCTGAGATATCTGAAAAGTAAAACTAAAGGGTGTAAGCTAAAGAGCTTAGTGTGTCTCTAAAGTGTAACGAAAACAAAACAAAAAAATCAAAACAATATTTTATTTTCTGATAAAAACTTTTCTGAAAACACAACGAAACCGAATCATGATGATATGATGTCTGATGCACATGAATCATAGTACCCATCTCCGATACACCGAAAAGTAAGGTTCCCCAGAACCTACTTTCTCCATCGTCACCATCCGAAGTGGAACTCAGCCCGAAGGGTGGAACCACTAATCCGAAGCGGAATTCAGCCCGAAGGGTGAAACCACTGATCCGAAGCGGAATTCAGCCCAAAGGGTGAAACCACTAAACTTCCCCGAACAAATCTCAAACCATATACCCACAATGATATGATGCAAATTTTAAAATCCGAGTCAGATCCGAAACTTGAATTATGAAAATTCAAGTTGCACAATACTATAAATCTGATGTTTTACAGTTTTGAAAATCTGATATTTCACTTAAATCATAGTATGACATGTTATGCATGATGTCTGAAAACATTCACCCAATCACAACATAGTATGCACACAAAATGTACAAAACATTTACTTATATTAATACCAGAAAAGCATATAAAATTTATAGCACAAAAAGAAACACACAAGTTTATAAATCAGGAAGAGACACACCTTTAAGCAACATAAGCTCTAATGCCGAGAAAAGCGCACCTCACACTCAGATCTAGCTGAATTAGGACCTACGAAGGTATGAATACTATATTAGTATTTATTACTAACACTAAGCCACCGACTAAAACACTGAAAATCGAACTGAAGATATACTCACGTGAAGATCTCGAAGAACGTGCACGATTGGTCTGAACAACTAGAGGTAACCCAACGGTCTCAAGGTCGGCACCTGAACACGAGAATATTCCGAATTAGATTCTGAAATTTATAACTTATTAGATTCCAATAACAATTACTTAAAAAGAGCAAAACGGAGCTTTTGGATCTAATTTGACAAAACGGGCAGCGGATACGGACTCAAGACGTCGAGAAAGGTTAAGGTGAACATTTTCGGAAAAAGTCAACTCTTGGTCAACTCTGGTCAAAGTCAAAGTCAGCAGGTCAAACTGGTCAAAGTCAACTCTGACGGTCAAAGGTCAAATCTGGTCAACTTTCGGTCAACTATTCAAGAGTCAAAGGTCAAACTGGTCAACTAGTCAATGGTCCAAGGTCAAAAGTCAACAGGTCAACTAGTCAAACACGGTCAACGGTTCGGTCAAAACAGTTCGATCCACAAGAGTAGTTCGGTTCACAACTTAATCTGGTTCGGCCCAATAAATATATAGGTCTGGTTCACAAACTGGTTTGGTTTGTTTCAAACCACATGGGCTTACATTCAAAATTGGGCTCCACTAATACACACACATGGGCCCCCCGATTTGGGCTCAACCCACCTCATCACACAACCCATTCATCACACATGAGCAACCCAACTCCCTAACCCTTGCATCAGATATGGGGGCTAGGGTTTTCAGCAACCAAAAGGTAGTGGCGGCACAACACCGCGACAGCGACGCAGACCCAAAACAGCGGCGACAATAGACCGACGGCAACGACAGCACAACCGTGACAAGGACAGCAGCGGCTCATTGAAACACATACAAAAGTGACCGCAATGGTCACTCACGGCCACCAATAAAATGGATATTAAACAGAGAACGACGGCGAGGGAGACAGATCAGAGTGGTTCCTCTTCGATTCGATTCGGACAACAAACGTCGAGGGAATGATGGAGGGTGGAACTGTTCGCGGAATGATGGCGGTCACGGTGGTACTAGCCTTGCAAGAAACAGACGGTGAACGAAGGGTCGAAGAGGATGGCGGCAAACGGTGGTGCACGAAAAAGCTGAACGGTTTCCTATCGTTTCTGACCAGACGACGGCCGATGAGGCTAGATTGGTGGGTGGGGTTTGTTTGCGGGTCCAAGGCGGTCTCAATGATAGTGTCCATGCAAGCCACAAACGGCGGTGGAGGCTTGGTCGGGGCTTCGCCGAAGATGGTGCGGAAGAGGAAAAGGAGACGTCGAGAGAGAGGGTGAGAGAGAGTGGTTGTCGAACTTCCAAAATGAATCTGAATAGGTTTATGGGTATAAATTACCCTAATAAATGGGTAAATCACATATGTGGTCATCAAGCTTTTTAGGGTTTACGAAATAACATTAAAATTTCCCCAACTTTACCAAATAACCCCCAAACTTCCTAAATTATGCCATAAAATTCTGATGCTGTTCAATTTAATCCCTTAATCAAATTAAGATTTCAAAATTAAAATTCCCAAATTTTAGGGTTTTCGAATTAGGGTTTTCAAATTTTTGATTTTCGAATTAGGGGAAATTTTGGGGTGTTACAACTCTCCCTCCCTTATAAGAAATTTCGTCCTCGAAATTTCCAGACTTAACAAAAGATCCCAAAACCAACTGAACATTCATAAATTTCCCATTCTGAATTCATGATATATCATAACCGAAATTACTGAAACATAGAACTGAAAATGGAACCAAAACATATTAAGATGTACCTTCCATGTCATCATGTATACCATCGTATCCAACATGAGCTCCAATTGGATGTACTGAACTTGGACGTCTAATCTCGGATCTAGCTGATCCACCACCCGGAGCATGTCTACCTCTACTAACAGTACCCGAAGCAACTGACCTAAATTGTCCTCTACCTCGGTGAGGTGTCTGAACTAATGCATGACTCTGAATCTGAACGTATGAACCAGTAGCTGAACGTGGACAATTCTTTATGTAGTGATCCTGAGAACCACATCTGAAACACGTTCTATTCATCAATCTGCACTCTCTGTTATGCTTTTTATTGTAAAAACCACATACAGAAATAGGCCGACGAACTTTTGAACTACCCTGACTGCAAAACGGAACTGTCGATATTAAGGGTTTTACATTTCGATAACTATGAGGGACAGACTCATCTCTAGGCCCCTTTCCAGACGAGTTGACAAAACTAGGCTGAGCAGATATGTCCGATTGCTTCACGACTTGGTTAGAATTCTGAAGTTCCTTTTTTTCAATAGTGCAAGAATCCTCACTGCAGTTTTTAGCTCGATCAGCCATCACACTGAACACTTTATCATGGTGTATTGCAACATCTCTATGAATCGGTAGTCGGAGTTCCTAAAAAAATCACACTTATCTTTCTCAGTCACAATTAACTCAGGAGCATACTTGACCAACCTCCGAAAATCTATCTCATAATCATTTACTAGCTTGCTATTCTGTTTCAAATTCATAAAATAATCTTAACACTTCGCTATGAGCTCGGCTCCTACATATCGACCAGTGTTCTCAATATCAAGTGAGTTATCACTTCTGATCTGATATCCTCCTAACGAATGGTTCTCATCAACATGTAACTTATTCTGATTTTTTGCTTGCCCAACAGAAGGTGGGTGATCACTACCAGAAGCAGTAGTACGGCCCTGGTCACGACCTCGAACAAACGATAGATTAAGACTTCTACACGGTGGCATAAAGAACTACATACCAGAAGCTAATAAACTAGAGTCAGAATCGGTACTGGAGTCTCAGATTTAAAACACATAGGAAACGTTGAAGTCAAAATCACATAATACCATAATATTATTATTTTTTTAGACATTCTCATCCATCCCAAAATATTTTAAATGCATGCAAAAGTTGAAAACATTTTGAAAACAACTTTTGTGAGCCTCACAGTCCGAGGGTTGAACCGAGCTCTGATACCACTAAATGTAACCCCCTAAACCCAGCCCAGAAGAAATGGGTCGGATCTAGGAAGTATCAATTGGAAACTTGTCCCTCAAGAAACAATTTAGGTTAAAATATTTTGTAATTCAAAAGAATCGATTAAATAAGTAAAACTCAACAAATACTCCGATTAAAGTAAAACTCAATCTTTTAAACGATGTTCCGATAATTAATTAAAATCTCTGAAAATAAATTCGTAAATACATGCATCCAATAAATCTCAAATTATAGACAGTCCCAATGTCCATATTACAAAAGTATCTCAAACAATGTTAAAATATAAATTCAAGGTAGTCAAAAGAGTTCATACTGAATGATAATTTATCTGAATAAGTAAGAGATGCTCCAAGTACCGAGTCGCCTAATAAGTCTGAGATATCTGAAAAGTAAAACTAAAGGGTGTAAGCTAAAGAGCTTAGTGTGTCTTTAAAGTGTAACGAAAACAAAACAAAACAATCTTTTATTTTCTGATAAAAACTTTTCTGAAAACACAACGAAACCGAATCATGATGATATGATGTCTGATGCACATGAATCATAGTACCCATCTCCGATACACCGAAAAGTAAGGTTCCCCAGAACCTACTTTCTCCATCGTCACCATCCGAAGTGGAACTCAGCACGAAGGGTGTAACCACTAATCAGAAGCAGAATTCAGCCCGAAGGGTGAAACCACTAAACTTCCCCGAACAAATCTCAAACCATATACCCACAATGATATGATGCAAATTTTAAAATCCGAGTCAGATCCGAAACTTGAATTATGAAAATTCAAGTTGCACAATACTATAAATCCGATGTTTTACAGTTCTGAAAATCTGATATTTAACTTAAATCACAGTATGACATGTTATGCATGATGTCTGAAAACATTCACCCAATCACAACATAGTATGCACACAAAATGTACAAAACATTTACTTATATTAATACCAGAAAAGCATATAAAATTTATAGCACAGAAAGAAACACACAAGTTTATAAATCAGGAAGAGACACACCTTTAAGCAACATAAGCTCTAATGCCGAGAAAAGCGCACCTCACGCTCAGATCTAGCTGAATTAGGACCTACGAAGGTATGAATACTATATTAGTATTTATTACTAACACTAAGCCACCGACTAAAACACTGAAAACCGAACTGAAGATATACTCACGTGAAGATCTCGAAGAACGTGCACGATTAGTCTGTACAACTAGAGGTAACCCAACGGTCTCAAGGTCGGCACCTGAACACGAGAATATTCCGAATTAGATTCTGAAATTTATAACTTATTAGATTCCAATAACAATTACTTAAAAAGAGCAAAACGGAGCTTTTGGGATCTAATTTGACAAAACGGGCAGCGGATACGGACTCAAGACGTCGAGAAAGGATAAGGTGAACATTTTCTGAAAAAGTCAACTCTTGGTCAACTCTGGTCAAAGTTAAAGTCAACAGGTCAAACTGGTCAAAGTCAACTCTGACGGTCAAAGGTCAAATCTGGTCAACTTTCGGTCAACTGTTCAATAGTCAAAGGTCAAACTGGTCAACTAGTCAATGGTCCAAGGTCAAAATTCAACAGGTCAACTAGTCAAACACGGTCAACGGTTCGGTCAAAACAGTTCGATCCACAAGAGTAGTTCGGTTCACAACTTAATCCGGTTCGGCCCAATAAACATATAGGTCTGGTTCACAAACTGGTTTGGTTTGTTTTAAACCACATGGGCTTACATTCAAAATTGGGCTCCACTAATACACACACATGGGCCCCCCGATTTGGGCTCAACCCACCTCATCGCACAACCCATTCATCACACAGGAGCAACCCAACTCCTTAACCCTTGCATCAGATATGGGGGCTAGGGTTTTCAGCAACCAAAAGGTAGTGGCGGCACAACACCGCGACAGCGGCGCAGACACAAAACAGCGGCGGCAATAGACCGACGGCAGCGACTGCACAACCGTGACAAAGACGGCATCGGCTCATTGAAACACATACAAAAGTGACCGCAATGGTCACTCACGGCCACCAATCAAATGGATATTAAACAGAGAACGACGGCGAGTGAGACAGATCTGAATGGTTCCTCTTCGATTCGATTCGGACAACGAACGTCGAGGGAATGATGGAGGGTGAAACTGTTCGCGGAATGATGACGGTCACGGTGGTACTAGCCGTGCAAGCAACAGACGGTGAACGAAGGGTCGAAGAGGATGGCGGCAAACGGTGGTGCACGAAAAAGCTGAACGGTTTCCTACCGTTTCTGACCAGACGACGGCCGATGAGGCTAGATTGGTGGGTGGGGTTTGTTTGCGGGTCCAAGGTGGTCTCAACGATAGTGGCCATGCAAGCCACAAACGGCGGTGGAGGCTTGGTCGGGGCTTCGCCGAAGATGGTGCGGAAGAGGAAAGGGAGACGTCGAGAGAGACGGTGAGGGAGAGTGGCTGTCGAACTTCCAAAATGAATCTGAATAGGTTTATGGGTATAAATTACCCTAATAAATGGGTAAATCACATATGTGGTCACCAAGCTTTTTAGGGTTTACGAAATAACATTAAAATTTCCCCAACTTTACCAAATAACCCCCAAACTTCCTAAATTATGCCCTAAAATTATGATGCTGTTCAATTTAATCCCTTAATCAAATTAAGATTTCAAAATTAAAATTCCCAAATTTTAAGGTTTTCGAATTAGGGTTTTCAAATTTTTGATTTTCGAATTAGGGGAAATTTTGGGGTGTTACAAGTGTAATCCCATCGAGGTAATGTTGTTGTTGAGAGTAAATCCGCACATTCGAGTAAACTAATAGTGGCCAATGAAATTGCTCTTATGATTATGATGCTGAGACATTTGATTTATAATGTTGAGTTTAATATGATGTAAGATGCCATATTTATGACTCTTGAAAGACTAGCTAGGTTGCCTTGTTGATGCCTATGTATGTTGTGTGTGGTGTTAAGGATTGCATGCTTGGACCCTGCATTGTTGTTGTTTTTTGTTTTTAGAGCATCCTCACTAAGCTTCTAGCTTACGCTCTCATTTTCAACAATGCAGATCATTAGCATGGTGTTAGCAAGGAGCAAGGCGAAGGGGGCTTTCCAAGTTTGTAGTTGCTCAAGTATGATTCAGTAATTAAAGTAGTAGTTTAGCAATAGGGCTACTATGTTTTTGTATGAGCGTTGTACGACTCATAAATGTTGTTGATGTTCATGTTTTTGCTTGAATTTGTAAACCATGCTTGTCTTGATGAATGCTTGTGTTGATGAGGCTATGCCTTAGATGGTTCATGTTGTTTTGGTTGTGTATGCAAACCTTGTATGTGTTGGCTTGTGCCTTATGGCTTTTTGAACTCTTAAGTATGCCCATATATGCAAAATCTATCCCTTGTGTGAATGCCATGATGTATATGCGTAATTGATCACCCTAATTGCTTGACATGTTAATTCTTGGTTGTAGTATGTTGCTTGAGTGGTTGTATGTGGCTGAGGGAGTCCCCATATACATTTAGAGTTTGAGTCTTGTTAGTTTTGCTGGTTTTGGAGACTTGCAGTGCAGGGCGTATCGATACGCCTAAGGGCCGTATCGATACGGTCTTGCCTGCAGGACTCAGTTTTTGCTTGGCGTATCGATACACGAGGGTGTATCGATACGATTTTTGCTCACTGGAATTCTAAGAATTTGGTGAGTTTTTGGCGTATCGGTACGGTGTTGGGGCGTATCGGTACGGGTTTATCTCGTTGACCACGAGATGTTAACCGATAGGGGTGTATTGATACGCTCAAGGGCTGTATTGATACGATCTTCCCTGAGTTGACTGTTTGGGTTGACCCAGTCAAGGCGTATCGATACCCTTGATTGGTGTATCGATACGACCTGCCCTGTATGTGTAAAATGAGCAGTTTAATGTATGGGTTGAGGTTCGAATGTGTTTCTTACTTGATGTTTTCCGCTGACGTGATCACTTAGGAGTTAACATGCCTTTAGACAAGATTAAAATAAAAGAAATTTTCTAGGGATGCTAACCGAGGGGGAAACTTAACGGGTTTCACTTCGGTTTTCCCCGTGTAGCCTACTCGGTCCGGTCATCCGGCCAGACCGGGACGAGGGGGTTACATTTGTTGGTATCAGAGCCTGAGGTTTCCGAGACCTCAGGTAGGTAAGTGAGGTAAGTTGATGTATTAAGCATTTGGTATGTCTCGGTGCATGCTTTGCCATGTATTCTTGTTGTTAAATTGTTCGTATGGTGTTTAGAAGCATGATCGTTGCGTTTGGTGTAATGTCTAGTGCCCATTGCTACTATTACTTAATTTAAAAAGGGTTTTGAAAAGGAAAGTACTTGAGCACAGTTGGACCCTTGCCTTTGCTAACTAAATCCTTATCTGTTTTGTTGTTGTAGTTATTATCTTGCTAGTTGTATCATGAGACCACGTGGGAGGCCTAGGATGGTTCAGCCGGAACCACGGGCACAAGCTCCGGGGATTGAGCAGATTGGTGGGACGCAGGCTCCTCAACTTCCTCCACCTCCTCCTCAGCAAGAGGGAGGTGAGGCGGGAGCCGAGGGTGTTGGACCTCAAGTGGGCCAAGGACCGGTCGGAATTGATTTAGCTCCCTTAGTTCAGGCGATAGCCGGGGCTTTCCAGGCTGCAGTGGCTAGGGATCAGGCAGCGGCACAGCCTCAAGGAGAGGGTACATGGTTGCCTTTGGAGAGACTCTGCAGTTTGGGAGGTGAAGAGTTCAGAGGGTCGACACCAGAGAGGTCAGAGATGTGGTTAGAGAAGATCGTCCGTATCTTGTCACAGATGGGATGTACTGGGGGACGCAAGTTAGGGTGTGTTGAGTCCTTGCTTCAGGGTGATGCCTACACTTGGTGGGTCACCATCACTACGGGTATGGAAGAGGATGAGATCACTTGGGAGTTCTTTGAGTCAGCATTCCGTAAGAAGTATCTGAGTCCTCGATATCTCGATGAGAAGAAGAGGGAATTTATGGCTTTGCTTCAGGGGAGTATGACTGTGACCGATTATGAGATTCGATTTGTTAGACTGAGTCAGTATGCATCTGAGCTTGTTCCTACTGAAGTGGAACGTTGTAACCGTTTCCTTTATGGGTTGAATGAAGAAATCAAGAGGTACACTCTAGCTTCGGACTACACTGATTTTGATGTCTTGGTCGCTAGGGCCAAGGACTTAGACCACCGTTTGGGCTTGACCAAACGATCTGGTGGTTCTAGTTCTGGTAAGAGATCTAGTGACTTTGATAGAGGTAATGCCAAGAGGCATCCGGACAACCGGCATCACTATGACCATAGACGTGGTGGAGGTAGCCACGGTAAGGGCCAACAGGGCCAGAGGGCTGGTGGGAAGTTTCCCACATGTGCTACTTGCGGGAGGAACCACACCGGGGAGTGTTGGGGGAATTTCCACTCGTGTTGGAGTTGTGGGGCTAGGGACCATATTAGGCGTGACTGTCCACATCAGGTGGGGCAGGCACCAGTTCAGGCTCCTGCTAGAGCCAATGACTTTCAGAGAGGCCGCGGGCGCGGTAGAGGTAACTTCCAGCTGAGAAATGATGGCCAGAGAAACATAGCACATGTAGTTGCAATCCAGCCAGAGGGCGGAGGTCAGGCCAGAGTTTACGCTCAGCGAGGGGATCAGCATGACACAAATGTGATCGCAGGTAACTTCTCGATACAGTCTTTGGGTTTGCTTTCTTTGATTGACTCCGGGTCTACAAATTCATATATATTGAGTGAGCATGCACAGTTGTTGAAATTGCCTTGTGAAATATTAGAGGTAGGAGTTAGTGTTACTAGTTCCTTTGGGGACATGGTAGTAGTTAGAAAGATGTACCGAAGGTGTCTGTTGACGGTTCAGGGATATGCGTTTCCAGTAGATATGATGGAACTACCATTTTATGGCTTTGATGTAATTCTGGGTATGGACTGGCTCACTGAGCATAGAGCTAGGATAGACTTTGAAACTAAGAGGATTTCTTTGAGACTCTCAGATGATTATGAGATAGTGGTGGTGGGTGAGAACGTGAAGTTCTTGTCCAATGTAGTTTCAGTTTTAGAGGCTAAGAAATTGGTTGAGTTGGGTTGCGAAGCATATTTGGCCTATGTGATGAATCCAAACATGAGTGAGGTTAGACCTCAAGACATCCGGACAGTGTTTGACTTTCCTAGTGTGTTTCCGGAAGAGTTTCCAGGTTTACCACCGGATAGGGAGGTAGAGTTTACTATTGAGACTTATTCTGATTCAGCTCCTGTTTCGATTGCTCCGTATCGTATGACACCAAAAGAACTGAAAGAGTTGAAGACTCAGTTGCAAGAGTTGACAGATAGAGGCTTTATTCGACCTAGTTCTTCACCTTGGGGTGCACCAGTTTTGTTTGTAAAGAAGAAAGATGGAAGCATGAGAGTGTGTATAGATTACAGACATTTGAATCAGTTAACAGTGAAGAACAAGTATCCGTTGCCTAGAATTGATGATTTGTTTGACCAGTTGAGAGGGGCGTCAGTCTTTTCAAAGATTGACTTGAGATCAGGTTACTACCAGCTAAAGGTAAGAGAAGTTGATGTACCGAAGACGGCCTTTAGAACTAGGTATGGTCACTATGAGTTTTTAGTCATGCCTTTTGGGTTGACTAACGCACCGGCTGCTTTCATGGATATGATGAATAGGATTTTTCATCAGTACTTAGATCAGTTTGTAGTTGTTTTTATTGATGACATCTTAGTGTATTCGCGTACCGAGGAAGACCACGATCGACACTTGAGACTAGTTTTGAAGACTTTGCTAGATAATCAGTTGTATGCGAAGTTGAGCAAGTGTGAGTTCTGGATCCGAGAGGTAGTCTTCCTAGGACATGTAGTGTCAGCCGATGGGATTAGAGTTGATCCAAAGAAGATAGAGGCCATTGTTGAGTGGAAGCAACCGAAGTCAGTAACAGAGGTACGTAGCCTTCTAGGCTTAGCTGGATACTATAGAAGATTTGTAGAAGGTTTCTCTAAGTTAGCCGCTCCATTGACACAGTTGCTTCAGAAGAGTGTTCGGTTTGAGTGGTCAGATGCAAGACAGAGAGCCTTTGATATATTGAAAGAAGCTTTGACCTAAGCACCGATCTTGATTCAGCCAGAGTCTGGGAAAGACTATATAGTTTACAGTGATGCTTCCTATGTAGGCCTAGGCTGTGTTCTTATGCAAGACAAGAGAGTAGTGGCTTATGCCTCAAGACAGTTGAAGACTCATGAGCGTAACTATCCGACCCATGACATAGAGTTGGTTGCAGTTGTGTTTGCTCTGAAGATTTGGAGACATTACTTGTACGGTGAGAAATGCACAGTGTACACGGACCACAAGAGTTTGAAGTACAACATGACTCAGCGAGACTTGAATCTCAGACAGCGTAGGTGGTTAGAGTTGCTAAAAGATTACGATCTTACAACTGAGTACCATCCGGGTAAGGCCAATGTAGTGGTCGATGCTTTGAGTAGAAAGGTAGTCGTAGACTTGAGAGCCATGTTTGCTAAATTAAGCTTGTCCGAAGATGGTGGCTTGGTAGCCGAGCTTCAGGTTAGACCTACACTAGGTCAGTTGATTAGGGAGAAGTAGCTCCTAGATGGATCTTTGGCACCTCACGTGCAAGATGTGGCCGAGGGTAGATCTTCAGACTACAGTTTCAGTACCGATGGGGTCTTGTGTTTCAAGAATAGAATAGTTGTGCCAGAAGACAATGACTTGAGACGTAGGATCTTGACAGAAGCACACAGTAGTCCGTTTGCTATGTATCATGGAAGTACGAAGATGTACCGTGATTTGAAGAATGAGTACTTTTGGGTTGGTTTGAAGAGAGATGTAGCCGACTTCGTGAGTAAGTGTCTGGTGTGTCAGAGAGTGAAGGCGGAACATCAGGTTCCCTCAGGTTTGTTACAACCGTTGAGAATTATGGAATGGAAATGGGAGAACATTACCATGGATTTTGTTTCAGGTTTGCCTTTGACTCCTACGAAGAAGAACTCAGTTTGGGTTATAGTAGATCGTTTTATGAAGTGTGCTCACTTCTTGGCAGTCAATACCACTTATACTTTAGATAGATTGGCCGATCTGTACATTGGTGAGATTGTTAGACTGCATGGTGTGCCGAAGTCTATTGTGTCCGATAGAGATCCGAGGTTTACAGCTCGATTTTGGGAGTGTCTGCATACAGCTTTGGGTACCCGTTTGAATTTCAGCACGTCTTATCATCCTCAGTCAGATGGTCAGTCAGAGAGAGTTATACAGATCTTAGAGGATATGTTGCGTTGTTGCATCATTGATTTTTAGGGTACATGGGAGAAGCACTTGCCTCTAGTTGAGTTTGCGTACAATAATAGCTTCCAGTCGAGTATTCAGATGGCTCCCTATGAGGCCTTGTATGGTAGGAAGTGTAGAACTCCAATTTGTTGGGCCGAAGTGGGACATAAGTTGCTACCTATGCCATATTTGCTCAAGGGGACAACTGACAAAGTAAGATTGATTTGCGATCGATTGAAGGCTGCTTCGGATAGGCAGAAGTCCTATGCCGACTTGAAGAGGAAGGAAGTCGAGTTCTCAGTGGGTGAGAAGGTGTTCTTGAAAGTGTCTCCGTGGAAGAAAGTAATGAGATTTGGCCGAAAGGGGAAGTTGAGTCCTAGGTACATAGGACCGTATGAGATTGTGAAGAGGGTTGGTCCAGTTGCTTATCAGTTGTGTTTGCCATCCGAGCTAGAGAAGATACACGATGTATTTCATGTATCGATGCTCCGTAAGTATAGGTCCGATCCATCGCATGTTATGCATGTAGAAGAGATTGAATTGAATCCGGATTTGACTTATGAGGAAGAACCAGTTGAGATCCTAGCTTCTGATAGTAAGGTGTTGCGGGGTAGATTGATTGAGTTAGTGAAAGTACGGTGGCAACGTCGAGGGGTGGACGAGGCCACTTGGGAGAGGAAGGAGGATATGGAAAGCCAGTTTCTGTATCTCTTTCAGTTAGGTAATTTCGGGGACGAAATTTCTTAAGTGGGAGAGAGTTGTAACGCCCGTGTTTTGGGGTTAAGAGTTAGACGCGTGAGTTGGTTCGAGTCGGTGAAATCGATTTTAATTAAATTAATCTTAGTTTTGATTTAATTGAGGTTTAAAATAAAAAGGGTGGCATTTTGTAAATATGTGGAAAAAGGGATGACAACCTTTTTGAAATTAAAAGAACAAAAAAAAGACTTCATCTTTCCCCCTTTTCTTCATTCCAACGTGAAACCCAACTAAACCCCTCCCAAACCCCAAAGTTTACTATTCCATTCAATCTCTCCATTGATTCAAGGGTATTTTCAAAGGTAAACCTATTTCTCAACTCTCCTCATCATCCTCTTCATTTACATAGTCTTAGATTTCAAAACTATCCATTTTTGTATTTTTCAAGTTCAAAGAAAGTTTGGATTTTTATTGGGTTTTTCAATTGCTTTTGAATTTTTGAGTTTGGTTTTGGTTTAATCTCATCTAAATACACTTAATATCTTGAAATGGTTGGATTTGGGAGAAAACCCGAAGTGGGTCTTTGGGGCAATTTTTGAAGTGTCTAAAATTGGGGTTTTGTTGTGTTTTAGGGTTGGGTTGAAGGGCTGATGGTATAGGGTTAATAGGGAAGTGTTTTGGGACCTTTTAGATGTCATTTGAGTGTTAGAAATCATAGTTTCAGCTGGGTATTAGGGGGAGCTCGAAAATGGAGGTTTTGTGATTAGTTGAGTTTGAAAATGGTTAAGTTTGGCTTGTGTTTGTGGGTTGGAGTTTGTGACTGAATTTAGCATCGAATTGGTGAGTAATGATTGTGTTTTGATTTGGTTAGAAGCAAGAGGAAACATCGGAGAAGGAGCGGGGCCGAATCTGGGAATCGGAGGGGCTTGACTTGCTTGCTTGGGTTGCTAAGGAAGGGTGGTGAGTAAAACTTTAAATTGCTTTAAAGTTGGTTCAAGTGTGTGTTGTGGAGGTAATGGAATGAGTTTGGTAGACCATTCCAAGGTAGAAGTCAAATTGGTAGTTTGACCTCTTGTTTGTAATGAGCTTTGATTTCCAAATGCCTATCTTGATCTTGCATAGTATGTGTTGACCTTGAATGTATATACATTGTTGTGTATGATGATAGTTGAATGATATGAATGATGATTAATGTGATGTGGTTTAAAGAATTGGCACTAATTAACTTACCGGGTGTAAATGATCGATCATTAGGATTAGTGTGCACACGATTGAGTCAAAACGCGCGTGGCCTTGATGGCGTTGAGTCATCAAGGAGGAGTACGGTGATGTAATATTCCACCGGAAATTTATTTATATTATAGGTGATGATGAGTGGAATCCCATCCGTAGGGCATGTGGTGATGAGTGGAATCCCACCCATGCAAGGTCCGGTGATGAGTGTAAGCCTACCGAGGTAATGTTGTTGTTGAGAGTAAATCCGCACATCCGAGTAAACTAATAATGGCCAATGAAATTGCTCTTATGATTATGATGCTGAGACATTTGATTTATAATGTTGAGTTTAATATGATGTAAGATGCCATATTTATGACTCTTGAAAGACTAGCTAGGTTGCCTTGTTTATGCCTATGTATGTTGTGTGTGGTGTTAAGGATTGCACGCTTGGACCCTACATTGTTGTTGTTTTTGGTTTTTAGAGCATCCTCACTAAGCTTCTAGCTTACGCTCTTATTTTCAACAATGCATATCATTAGCGTGGTGTTAGCAAGGAGCAAGGCGAAGGGGGCTTTCCAAGTTTGTAGTTGCTCAAGTATGATTCAGTAATTAAAGTAGTAGTTTAGCAACGGGGCTACTATGTTTTTGTATGAGCGTTGTATGACTCATAAATGTTGTTGATGTTCATGTTTTGGCTTGAATTTGCAAACCATGCTTGTCTTGATGAATGCTTGTGTTGATGAGGCTATGCCTTAGATGGTTCATGTTGTTTTGGTTGTGTATGCAAACCTTGTATGTGTTGGCTTGTGCCTTATGGCTTTTTGAACTCTTAAGTATGCCCATATATGCAAAATCTATCCCTTGTGTGAATGCCATGATGTATATGCGTAATTGATCACCATAATTGCTTGACATGTTAATTCCTTGTTGTAGTATGTTGCTTGAGTGGTTGTATGTGGCAGATGGAGTCCCCATATGCATTTAGAGTTTGAGTCTTGTTAGTTTTGCTGGTTTTGGAGACTTGCAGTGCAGGGCGTATCGATACACCTAAGGGACGTATCGATACGGTCTTGCCTGCAGGACTCAGTTTTGGCTGGGCGTATCGATACACGGGGGTGTATCGATACAGTTTTTGCTCACTGGAATTCTGAGAATTTGGTGAGTTTTTGGCGTATCGGTACGGTGTTGGGGCGTATCGGTACAGGTTTATCTCGTTGACCACGAGATGTTGACCGAGAGGGGCGTATCGATACGCTCAAGAGCTGTATCGATACGGTCTTCCCTGAGTTGACTGTTTGGGTTGACCTAGTCAAGGCGTATCGATACCCTTATTGATGTATCGATACGGCCTGCCCTGTATGTCTAAAATGAGCAGTTTAATGTATGGGTTGAGGTTCGAATGTGTTTCTTACTTGATATTTTTCGCTGACGTGATCACTTAGGAGTTAACATGCCTTTAGACAAGATTAAAATAAAAGAAATTTTCTAGGGTTGCTAACCGAGGGAGAACCTTAACGCGTTTCGCTTCGGTTTTCTCCGTGTAGCCTACTCGGACCGGTCATCCGGCCAGACCGGGACGAGGGGGTTACAATTAAGTTGGATGATTAATGGTGGTTGGCCGGTGAGGGTAATGTTGGGGAAGAGGTTGGTGGCCGGTGAGAGTAACGCCGACAAAGGAGTGGGTGGCCGATGAGGGTGAAAGTGGTTTGAGTGTTAGGGGATTTGGGATTTTTATTTTAATTTTTTAATAATAATATATAATTTGTTTTTATTTTAAATTAATTTTTATATTTAATAATAATAAAATATGTCAAGTTATACTAAACCATTAATAAAATAATTCAAAGTGACTAAAATAGGTCTAAAAGTAAATTTTAGTCGTTATGTTGGATAGTATTAGTAATGCCGTGTAGGGTTTACTAAATTAATTAATTGAAGGTTTGATATCTAAATTACAAATGGAAGAGCTTTGTTGACATCTAGATCTAGTCACGGAATGGATGATAATAATACTACTAATAAGATAAATTTAATTAAGAAAATGTTGTCTCATATAACTTTGAATCAATGCTTTGCTTATATTAATGAGGGGTGATCCACGAATCAATATAATAATACTATTTCTTTTTCAAAAATAAAATAATACTATATAGTTTTGTAAGAGAATCAAGTTTAAATTGTTTTGTCGGCAAGATTTGTGCATTGTCAAAAGATTAAGAATATATATGAACATATACTACTTTGTAATCATTTTTTTTTTCAAAAAAAATTATTCTAGCCCAGCTTTCTTTTTTTTAGTTTTTGATTCATCGGTGGTGACGTTAGTTTTAGTGCTGGTTGTCACTGTCGGCAGTCATTTTCTCTTATTTTCTATATCAATTTCTTGTTTTCTTTTATATTTTAATTTTCTTATGGTTTTTATATGCTTTGTAGCACTTTTTCCTCTACCTTGTGGTACGTTTCTACCTTGTGGTACGTCATCGTCTGCCGTTGTTGTAGGTCTTCGTTCGTGGATACATTTTTAGAACGTTCGGTTTTGATTTACGGATTTCGGTGATCTTCGGTAGTTTGATCCCCTTTTGTGGTTCATTTGCTAATGCAGTCATATTTGTTTTACGAAGCAACCTCCAAAATTGTTGATTTTGCTTATCACTCCTACTTCAATCCTGAAGCTAGTAGGTGGATAGAGACAAGTTGTGTTGCTCCTTACTTTTATTTCTCCGCTGTTTCATCTCTATTATTATTTTGCTGCTCACTTAACGTGTTTTGCTCGTATAATGTTTCGCTTTCTGTTTTTTTTTCAATTTGAATTTATTGTGTTTTTGTTTCTTTATGCTACAATTTCATGTTTTCGGACCGTTCCTATTTTTAATTTCTAATAAAATTCCAATGGCATATTGTTTAAAATATAATAATACTATTTGTGCATTTATGGAGTATATTAGGAGAGAGGTGGTGATGAGTAATGGGTCGGGTTCGATGCTCTACTGGTTTACAAATGGAGTAATTTATGGGCCTATTTTTGGGTTTTACAGGCTATTTAATTTCCAACCCAACATGGGGGTTCTATAGAGTGAAAGTAAAATAGATACTCATTCAAAATATATTTATAAACAAGTTTAAACAAATAAATATATTAATCTCGATTTTTAGATATAAAATAAATATAATTATTATAAATCAAGTAAAACTCAAACAGTAATAATATTAATTGTATAATAATCTAATAACAAATGAGTTTTATACTATGATTTAATAAACGTTTTTTTTCAATAAACAAATTTATTCATGAATATGTAGTTTGTGTCTGATTTAGTAAATAAACAAATCTTTCATTTTATTTAACTTGATAAATGAAAAAAATTAAATAAATTGTGATAAATTGTTCACTATTCATTTACAAGAATATAATTTGTTTGTCCCTTTTATGTGTTCGTTTATATGCCTCATCAATAATTTTATACCACATGTATTATCAACAAACTAAAAAAGATTTAATTTAATAGTGAAAAATATCATCAATGCAAGTGGTATAAAATCATCGATGAGACATATAAAGAGACACATAAAGGGACAAACGATATTTTGTTCACTTACTCTTTAATAGAATCACAATTTAATCTTATATTCGACCCAAACTTAAATGCCAAGATCCGTCGCTACTCACTTCTCTGTTTTTTTATTATATCGAGAGGTATTATATTCCTATACCGAGATTCAAATCCATACAAAATGAGACAATATAAACATTCCTAGCTATTAGGACAATTACTGGATCTCTTACTTCTCTATTTTTTAATTAATAGAATCACAATTGACATGTTTTTCTTAGTTTATGTTTTAGGCATATTGTCAAAAATGCCTCTAATGTTTGCACAGATAGTCATTTTAAGCCCTACTTTTTGAAGTAATTTAACCCTCAACATTTCAATTTGGGCCAAAACGACTCCTTTGCGCATGAAAACTATTAGTCAACTAGTGATAAACAACTTGAAATGACTTGACAGAATAACACGTCTGCAAAAAATAATTTTATATAATTTTATAAAATTATTTTTTGATTGATGTGACAATCTTTCAAGTCAAATGTTGCAAAACGAGTTACAACATTGTTGGAAGATTAAAAGAGACTAAAGGTATAATTATACAACAAGAAAGGAGTCAAAACTCCAATTTCCATTCTTCTTCCTCAAACCCCACCAGAACTCATTTTCCACCAAACTTGGTGATTTTTACCTCTAAATGTAAATCCTTGTATGATGCTAGCAACACCCTTAACTTAAAATTTGAAAATGTAACTCAAAGGGACAAAGATGGAACCTTTAATTTTTGGTTCAAAGGAAGGGATGAAGAAGAAAGAGATGGGGGGAGTATGGGACAAAATGAGATCATCTTCTTTGCTTTTCTGTAGAGAAATTTAAGAAACACCAGCCCCTTCCTTTCCAATGAAGGAAAATTACCTCTTTACCCATCCCTCATCCCTCATTTACCAAACAAACCCAAGCCTTTAGCCCAACAACATAAGGAAGCCCACTAGAGGCTCTTTGAGCCTCTAATGGCCCAACTTCTCAGCCCAACACATAGGGCCCAAGACTCAGATTAAATCGACCCACGGATTCTAAAATCTAGGTCGTTACAATGCCATTGCCCAACTATAACACCCTCGACCCGAATATCACATTTAGGCCTTAAGCCCAAACCAAAACCATACATTAGCGCAACTAGATTTAGCCCAAATCACAGTCATTCATTAAATCCATTAAGTTTAAAACATTTCAAATAGAAATATAGTTAAAACGTTACATGAGGAGCTTTATTGAAAATTACAAAATTAAAGCATTTAACACTTAATTTGAAATCCAAAATAAGAGTTACAATATCACACAGGGTCCTACAAATACATAGCCCACTAATCTAAGTATTGTACTCGGACAACAAGTTGCTGCCAAAGTCCTACTCCGATGGTGCTCCAACGATGCACACCAACCAACAAACCTGCAAACGGAAACAACAATTCCAAACACTGAGCTAACGAAGCTCAATGGATACACTTCCACTCAACCATGCTTCATGCAAATCATAAATAAGAGCATGCAATTAAAGATGAAAACATGGCAATGGCATCATACCAATAGGGCGCTACATCTAGCCGCCTAAACACATATATCAACAATAAGAATGTAAACAGTCCCACATATCAACCATACATATAATACCAACAAACTTGGAGTGAGGCTCAGTTCCACTAAGCATCGGGTACACACACTCTGAGTGAGGCCCGGTTCCACTAAGCATCAAGTTCATACACTCACACTCGAAATCTTTCATTGAGCATCTTCGAATGAGTCCTGGTCCCACTAAGCATCAGGTTCATACATTCAAAAATCTTTAACTAGGGTGTTGCAACACTCTCTTTTCACACGGGTATCCAAAAACCCCACCAAACAAGGTGACTCAACCAAAAGGATACCCTTACGTGGCATACATTCATCATTTAACCCACCAAGGATCTTTATTAATTAGCATCACAAGTTATTCCAAGGTTTTAATTAAGTTATTACCCATTAAGCTCGTATATGAGGTTTAAAATTTAGTTTCTCGATTTTTACTATTCATTTTGCCCCTATAGAAATTCATCAGGCCTTAGTCATCGAATTATAGGTTCCTCAAACTCAAAATGCATTTTTTAGGTAGATTACTTAGCGAGTACCGATACTCCCCATCGCGTACCAATACGCTCTAGGTACCGATACCCCCATGCGCGTATCGATACTCAATTTGCCTTCTGGAGGGGTTTTATCTACCGATACATGATAAGGTGTACTGATACGCTCCCAAGCATACCAATACCCAAATTTGCTACTAGAATTTGGCTGGAACAGGGGGTACCGATATGCCCTTTAAGGAAAGCTTGGTTTCACCAGTTTTTAACACTGGGTACCGATACATGTTCAACCTTTATCAGTACTCGAACCCAAAACTTACTTTCTAGAGTTCGTAAATCACCTCACCCCTCAAAACCTAGAATTAAGACCTCAAAACGAACCTACAGATTATGGGGAGTGGTTTAAGTGGTTTCCTACCATTTTAAGTCATTTTAACACCAATATTAGGATTTACCATTTTAGAGTTCTCAAGCATTCATGCAACCAAAATATCATAAAACCAAAAGGCAATCAAATTAATGATTTCCAAGAATACAAGGAAGTTAGTAGTGTACTAACCTTGATCTCTAAGCTAAAGGGAAGCATCCAACCAAAGGCCTTCAAGCTTTCTTCTTCTCAAACTCCTTGGAAGAATTTCCCACTTCTTTAACTACAAAGAAACATTGTAAAACGAATCACAACATTGTTGGAAGACTAAAAGAGATTAAAGGGATGATTTAACTACAAGGAATGGGGTCAAAACCCCCATTCCCGTTCTTCTTCTTCAACCCCTAACAAAACCCATCCTCTACCAAACTTGATGATTTTTACCTCAAAATGTAGATCCTTGGAAGGAGGTTACATTGCCCTCAACTCAAATTCCGAAATTCTAACTCAAACGGACAAAGGTTGAGCCTTTAGCATTTGGTTCTAGGGAGGAAGATGAAAATGAAAGAGATGGGGGAAAGTAAAAGACAAGGTGGTATCACCTTCTTCACTTTTTTAAAAAACCATTAAGAATCCCAACTCTTCCTCTCTTCAAAAAGAGGGAATTTACCATCTTACCCTACCATCATCTCTCCAACCCAAAACCCAACCAAGAACCCAAGCCCAAAACCAAAATGTTAGCCCACCAAGGCTCACAAAGGCCCAAACTCTTGGCCCAAACATGAAGCCCACGCTTCCGGTTAAACCGACCATTGGATTCCAAAATCTAGGTCGTTAAAACTCTATCCTCCTAAAAGAAAATTTTGTCATAAAAATTTACCTTTCAAAAACAAATGCGGGTAAAGCAATTTCATGTCTTTTTATACCTCCCACGTGGCTTCCTTGACCCCATGGTTCCTCCATAGCACCTTCACCAAGGGTATACATTTGTTCTGAAGTTCCTTGACTCCTTTATCAAGAACTCTTATTGGCTCTTCCTCGTAGGTTAAGTTGGTGTTGATCTCAATCTTCTCAAGCGAGATAACATGCGAAGGATTGGATCGGTAGGAACACATTGTGGATGCGTGCCATTTCTGGGGGCAAAGCTAAACAATACGCTATGGGTCCAACCCTCTCAAGAATCTTATATGGCTCAATAAACCTTGTGCTCAACTAACTCTTTCTCCTAAAACAAATTACTTTCTTCCACGGTGAGAGTTTGAGAAATACCTTGTCAGCAACCTCATACTCAATGTTCTTACGCTTCCGATCCGCATAAGCTTTTTGACTATCAAAGGCCGCTTGCAATATTTCCTAGATTATCTGAACCTTCTGTTCGATTTATCTAATCAAATTTGATCCCACAATTCTTTTCTCATTAAGCTCGGTCCAACACAAGGGTTTTCTACACTTACGCCCATAGAAGGCCTTAAAGGGAGCCATCTTGATGCTTGATTGGAAACTATTATTATAGGCAAATTAAACAAGCAACATATGCTCTTCCCAATTCTTCTCGAAATCAAAGATACAAAACCAGAGCATATCCTCCAAGATATGGATAACCTGCTCAGACTGACCATCGTTCTAAGGATGAAAAGTCGTACTAAAATGCAACCTGGTGTCCAAGGCCTCATGTATCTTCTTCCACAACCTTTCCGTGGAACGCGAATCTCTATTTGATATGATTGATGATGGAGCTCCATGCAACCTTACTATCGCTTAGATGTACAACCGCGTCAACTTCTCAAGCATAAAATTCATACGTACAAGCAAGAAATGAGCAGACTTGGTCAAACGATCCGCTATCACCCAAATGGCATCATACTTCCTTTACGTCAACGGAAAACTTGTCACAAAATCCATAGTCACACGATCCCACTTCTATTATGGAATCTGGATGGGCTGAAACAAGCTTGAAGGAACCTGATGTTTGGCCTTAACTTGCTGACAAGCTAAGCATCTTGTCACAAACTCGGATACATCTATTTTCATACTAGGCCACCAATACAAAGGACGAAGGTCTTGATACATTTTGTTGTTTCCCAGGTATACAGTAAACGGACTCTGATGTGCCTCTCACAGGATACGGTCTCGTAAATCTTCCAAAGCTGGGACACATAACCGATCTATGAAATACATGACCCCACCATCTCACACTTCAAAATTAGACACCTCACCTATCTGAACCATTTCATTCTTTGCAACTAACTCTTTATCTAACACTTGCATCCTCTTGATCTCTTGCACTAAGGTAGGCTCTACACGAAGCTCGGCTAACAACCCATCCTCCTTGGTCATCCTCAAATGGGCAAACATAGCCGACAAGTCTGACATAGACTTCCTAATCAAAGCATCGACCACCACATTAGCTTTACCGAGATGATACTCGATGATGCAGTTGTAATCCTTTAACAACTCAATCCAACGTCTTTGTCTCAAATTCAACTCCTTTTGGGTGAGGAGGTACTTAAAACTCTCGTGATCTGTGTAAATGTAACACTTTTCCCCATACAGATAATGCCTCTAAATCTTCAACGCGAAGATAACTACAGAAAGCTCCAAATCATGTGTAGGGTAATTCCGTTCACGAGGCTTAAGTTGTCTCAAGGCTTAAGCAACCACCTTACTCTCTTGCATGAGAACACAACTGAGCCCATTCAAAGAAACATCACTAAACACAACATAATCCTTGCCCAGTTTGGGTTAAGTCAAAACTGGAGCCTCCGTAAGGTAAGCCTTCAATTGTTCGAAGCTTTGTTTTCTTCTCTCGTTCCATTCAAATAGAACTCTTTTTTGTAACAACTTGGTCAAAGGTGCTGCAATGATGGAAAACGCTTGACAAAACAACATTAATATCTGGCAAGCCCAAGAAAACTACAGACTTTCACCATATTTCTAGGTGGTTTCCAATCCACAACTACTTGAATCTTTTACGAATCAACTCGGATCCTATCTGTTGCAACAATGTGACCCAAAAAGCCACCTCGGAAAGCCAAAACTCACACTTACTGAACTTGGCAAAAAGGTGCCTTTCCCTCAAGGTCTGAAGAACAATACGAAGATGATAATCATGCTCTTTCTCTGAGCTCGAATAAACCAAGATGTCATCAATGAAGACCACCAAAAACTGATCTAGACAAGGTTGAAAATTTTGGTCCATCAAGTCCATGAAAGCTGTTGATGCATTGGTAAGCCCAAAAGGCATTACAAAGAACTCATAATGTCCATACCGCATCCTGAAAGCAGTCTTCTAAACATACTCTTATACTACCTTCAACTCGTAATAACCTGACCTCAAATCGATCTTTGAAAACACACGGGCACATCTTAACTGATCAAATAGATTATTAATCCTTGGTAGGGGATAACGGTTCTTCACTGTTACCTTGTTGAGCTGACTGTAATTGATACACATCCTCATCGACCCATCATTCTTATTAACAAACAATACAAGTGCACCATAAGTTGATATGCTTGGTTGAATGAAACCTCTTTCTAACAATTCTTGGATCTAATTCTTTAACTCTCTAAAGTTTTTCAGTGTCATGCGATACAGAGAAATGGACATAGGTGTCGTGTCTGGCATCACATCTATTCGAAACTCTAACTCACAATCTGGAGGATGTAACCCCCTCGACTCGGTCTGGGAGAAAGATTGAACCGAACGAGTTACACGGGGAATATTGAAGTAAACCGGGAGGTTTACCATAATAAACAACCCTATTTTTTATTTTATCTTGTCTAGATGCTCATTATGATCCTAAGTGTTTAACATCGCAGCAGAACTAATTGCAACACGATCAAACATCGATTTGGGACTCAATTGCATACATTAACATTTTAGGGACCATTTTGTAATTTATACAAAATACATGGACTTTTCAACTTTTTATGTTACCAACCTTTAATTAGTCACATTACATGCATCTCTGTCAAATCACAGCTCAAAATAATCATCCATGTTTATTTAATTGCATCTACAACATTCAGGGACTAAAACGTGAAGAATCAGAACTTTATAATATTTCAATAACTAATTTAACAGCTTGTTGTTTCGGTATATGTTGCCCTGTATCGAAACATACATACTGAAACAGGTTCAAGTGGCTCGATCATAGGTCCGTATCGAAACACCCCTAGAGGTGTTTCGGAATAGAGGTTTCTAGTAGCAAGTCGTACCAGAACAGACCTCCATGTTTCGAAACCCTTAGGCCGTTTAAGGCTCACCGTTCCGATACAGGCTCGAGTGTACCAAAACACCTGAGCCTATAATGACACTTTTTGCTGGGTTTTCACACTTTAATCCATACAAAACCATTCCAACATGCTTCCAACATCCATACAACATATTTAAAGCATCAACCAAAATCATAAATGGCAGAAACAACATCATAACATGTCCATATGCATCAAAGGAATCTATAGGCATGCAACCTATGCAAAATAGCCACTTAAGGATCAAAACTCAAACCAAGGCATAAACCAACAATTAAAGGACATTTACAAGTCATTAAGGGCATTTCAAACTTGCCACAAACCATGGAGTTTCAAAACACATCCCCCAAAACAACAATGTATCCTCCCATTGCCAAATATTATTACTAATAAGCAAATGTAAAACCACACTTGAGCTTAACCACACTTCTTGGAATCCTTCTTGCCTCTTTGCTGCTCAAACAAGCTAATTCTCTACATTGTTGGAAAAAGAGAGCGTAAGCACAATTGCTTAGTGAGGGATGCTCAAAACAATCAACCACAACAATGCATTTCAAAACCATTTCTCACTTAGAAATCACTATCACATCTTGCTCTTTCTATCTCATGCTTGAAATCATTTTCAAAGCAAAACCACATGTACAATCTATCTCATGCATTCATCATAATGTAAAATCTCAAGGCATAGCCTTACATGCTTAAATCTCATAAAGCATTTCTCAAATCATATTTTCTTATGCAAAACAAAATGCATAAATTCATTTATAAACAAGGTACATATGAATCTCATATATTGGCATATTAGCAACATTACTCGGATATGAGGATAGCTTGACTAAAATGTCAAGTCCTACCCCGGTGGAATCTCACATCACTGGACTCTCATGGCGGCATCTCTCATTGCCACAAAGCTTGATGGAATCTCTCGTCATCAAGATCTACCGTGGTGGAATCTCTCATCACCACACTCTCACTTTGGAACGGGATGGCACTACCCCTATTGCCCAAACCAAAGAGCACGTACGAATTTTGTATATTATCGTGCACTTCTCATCCTATTGGTCGACCAATTATATCCAGTAACAATAATCCCATCTCATGCCAATATACTTGTAGAGCATTTTATTGTTCTCTAAATATGAGCGCAAGTGCACACTCTTGTCAAGTAATAGTATAAAAGATATCGTCTCCCACATGGATTGGACAGCTTAACTCGCTTCGTTGTTCCTGCACAAGAAAAGTAAATTGCACATATGAGTTGGTTTATTTAAGAAGAAAATAAAATAAAACACAAGTAAATAAAAGGGAAGAAATAAGATTGATAGAATGGGCAGGGTTATGATGCTGCTTAGTGTGAAACTGCGTTGAATAGGATAAGTTGTTTTGTGCTGCCAGACTCTACTGCCTCGGCAGGGGATAGCAGATAGGTTGCTGAGACGCTCTCGCTGCCTCGATAGGGGAATGGACTTGTGTCTCGACGACAAACTCGGCAGAACTACAAGGCTCGACAGAACGCTTCGAAAGTGATCTCGCTTATGTCTAAGTCAGAATGCTGTTGATGCCCACTGCAGATAATACCAGTCGCAGCGTGAATCGTGCAAAGACATCAATGTTAAATCGCCCTCTTTTATTCGCTTTAAACCCTAACCTATGTCTAGGCTGAATTGATCGCACCGTCTATAAATGAAATCGTACTTACTCCTTTCATGAGTTCGACTCTCTCGATACCGAACAAATGGATAGTAATCAACTAATCTTTCGCCTTAATTGAAAACTATGAAGAACATGGAATAAGCAAACCTTGAAGCTTTATTGCAAAACCAAAATTAAATTTCTAAGCAATCGTTCTCACACTAATTATAACATAATCTAAACCCAAAGAGAGTTTTAGAACATAATGGCAGGAAGAAATCCTAAACTATGCCTAAGGGAAAACCTAAGTTGTTTTGAAGTACAATTACAATGAGTATATATAGGCATTAGCTAGGTCTAGTCCTTCTGGTGTAGAAGTCTTCAAAGTAGCTTTTTTCATTAAATGAAACTCTAAATGCTGACTTCTTTGAGTTGAATGTGGACTTAAATCACGTTGCCTTGCTCCGCAAGTAAGCTTGAGTTCCTCCTTCGGCGGCTCTGCCTGCAGCTACAGTCATTGGAAAATTGAGTGGACAACATTGTTAAGATCAGGATTTTCTGCTCTACAAATCGCACTCCCGTTCTCCAAGTCCTCAGTTTGTTGTCTTGGGAGGCAGGTAGGGCGGTTGCAGCTACTCAACAGCTGATGTCTCTGTCTAGAACTGCATCAGTACATCTCCTTAGTTTGCTGCCTCAGCATCATGTCCTTAGCTCCTCTCTCCTCTGTCAGCCTCTAGTACCTGAAACTAAAACTAAACTAAAACAGTACCTTTTCCTTACCAAATGACAGAAAATCAATACAAAGCATGGCAGAGTAAAGAATACTGTAAAATGCAATGCATGAACCTAATTATGCCTAAAATATACTAAAAACAACAATAATATGAGATGCAATGTGCATGAAATATAGAACTTATGGACACTTTCCACACCCCCAAACTCGAACTATTGCTCATCCTCAAGCAATGCAACCTAAACATACTTGCCCTTTAAACTAATCAAAAAGAAAAAATTTTGTTTTAAACTTGATTTAACACCCCAAGGACGTGGCACCTGTCATTAATTTTGTGAGAGGGAAATAACATGAATTACCTCAGAATTAAACTATAATATGCCAATTAAGTGTGTGCAGAAACTGTGAACAAGCTGAATATGAAGAACATTCTAAGTAAACAAAGATGATATCATGATATACAAGGTTGCTGCCGAGACAACATATTCAAGCACAATTTAAATAATCATGGCAATGAGGGCTTCAGCTAATCACAACTACTCTTCTAGGTCTGAAATTAAGATAGGAGCAAACTACAAAACCCCGAACCCATGGAGTAGAGTCATCCCTTGAAGACTTTCATTCACTCATGTTAATTTGTCCGTCACTTCAAAATTTTTAGATTCTTGGACTTTGATAGCAGCGGGGTGTCCTCGCACACGATTCTTCCTAGAGCCGGTTTTGGGCACCTCTAGGGGTAGACAACATAAAATTTTCTTTTACCTATCTTGGCAGTGCTTTTGTTTTTCTGTCTGTTGCCTGCCGCGGCAGCTTCCTACAATCATTGTTAGAATTTTACAAATAACTCAAGCAAACAATGTTTACCAGAAATTCTAACAAATTCAGCAAGTAACAATAGTGTTTTTAATTTTTGGCAACTATAGAAAAATCCTAAGTTTACTTCATGATTTTCCCATAATTTAAGTTCTTTTCATCTTGGTGCGAAATTTAAAGTCGGCTATCCTATCATAGGCACAAGTTCTAACAAAAAAAAAATTTCAATTAATTTTTCTAAGGAAAGTACATTATGCAATCTAATATGCACTAAAATATGCATAAACAAGATGAGTGATATCCCCCCAAACTCGAGATGGGCATTGCTCTCATTGCACAAAATAAAAACAAAAAACAAAAATAGAAAAATAAAATGAAATGACTGAAAAAAGAAAAAAAAATAAAAGAAAAGGGAAAGACTTAGGCCTAGTTGCTGTCAGATGGTGTAGAGGATTTGGAGGAGTTATCTGTTCTACCGTCAACTGCGGGTTGCGAAAACAAGCTTAGTAATGATGCCCTCTACTGTGCACGGTGGCTCGATTCTTAAGGGTCTGGATCTGTATAATTAGCTGTGAGATGGGAACGGTTGGTAAAGAAAAAGAAAAAGATAAAATCTATTCCTAAAAAATCTACTCCTAATTAGATAAAGTAGTAAAGATGTGGAAGGATAAAATTATGTCACAGTGGGGTGGGCATCCCCTAATGTGAATATTTCATGTTCTCTTGGGACAGAATCTCCTGCAGAGTGCTTCAATCGCTGCCCGTTAACTTTGAATTATGTCCCTCCATTCACTGGTTTTACTGTTATGGCTCCATGTGGGAAAGCTTAGACTACTTCGAATGGTCCTGACCATCAGGATTTTAACTTCCTAGGAAACAACTGGAGGCGGGAGTTGAACAGCAGCACTTGCTGCCCTGGCAGGAACTGCCTTTGTTGTATCTTGCTGTCGTACCATTTTTTTGACTTTTTCCTTGTACAGTTTGGCGTTCTCTAATGCCTCCCGCCGGAATTCCTCCATTTTGGTCAAATCGAGTAATCTCTTTTCGCCAGCCTGTTTCCAGTCCATGTTCACTGCCGTGACTACCCAATATGCCTTGTGTTTTATTTCGACAGGGAGGTGGCAGGCCTTTCCGTATACTAGTCGATAAGGGGACATTCCCAGTGGCATTTTGTAGGCTGTCTAGTATGCCCAAAGAGCATCGTCTAATTTCAACGACCAACCTTTTTTTGCTCGGATTGACAACTTTTTCCAAGATGATTTTAACCTCTCTGTTCAATATTTCTGCCAACCCATTTGTTTGTGGATGGTATGTCGCATCAATCTTGTGCTTGACACCAACCTTTTGGAGTGCCTCGGCAATTAGCTTGTTATCAAAATGGGCGCCCTCGTCGCTAATGATTGCTCTTGGAATCCCAAACCTTGTGAATATGTTCTTGCGTAGGAATCTATGGACGGTCTTTGCATCATTGTAAGGGGTGGCAATGGCTTCTACCCACTTGGAAACATAATCGACTGCTAGGAGGATGTACATGTTGCCACAAGAAGATGGGAATGGTCCCATAAAATCTATCCCCCAAACATCAAACAATTTAACCTCTAAGATGGGTTGTAAAGGCATTTCGTTCCTTCTTGATATGCTTCCTGTTCTTTGGCAACTATCGCACTATTTGTACAAGGCTTGGGCGACTTTATGTAATGTTGGCCAGAAAAAACCTGATTGGAGTAGTTTTGCTGCCGTGCGCTGCCCTCCATATGGTGCTGTGAGGCACTGTGACAGTATGGCTTGTTGTTCATCCTCTGGGACACATCGTCGAATAACCTGATCTGTACAGTTTTAAAACAAGAAAGGCTTGTCCCAAAAATAATGCTTAGCATCATGTTGGAAGCATTTCTTTCCTTGGAAGTTAAGTTCGTAAGGTAAAACACCAGATACCAAATAATTCACGAAATCTGCGTACCAGGGGGTGGCTGTCGATGCTGCTGTCGCTGCCTCTTCATGGGCGGCTAGTGAGATGCCTTCAGCTTCCAGGGCAGCTACCAGGGCGGAGGCTAGTAACAACTGTTCATCAGGGAATGCATATTGGATTTCGCCGGTGGATGCCTTTTCTTGTCCATTCTCAAGCCGAGATAGATGTTCTGCCACTTGATTTTCTGTGTCCTTCCTGTCTCGGATTTCTAGAACAAACTCTTGCACTAGCAGGATCCAACGGATCAGGCGTGGTTTTGCATCCTTCTTTGCGAACAGATACCTCAAGACGGAATGATCTGTGTGGACTATCACCTTTGTTCCAATTAGATAGGGCCTGAACTTGTCGAAGGCGAACACTACTGCTAATAATTCTTTTTATGTAGTGGTGTAGTTGTTTTGGGCAGGATTCAGGGTTTTCCTGGCGTACAAATCCGGATTCAACTCAATCTCCTCAACATGCATAACATGAGACGAATCCGATCTATATCTTCGAAGCATGGATACATGGAAAACATCATGTATCTTCTCCAACTCGGAAGGCAACCTCAACCTATAAGCAACAAGTCCAACACGTTCAAGCACCTCATATGGTCCAATAAACCTTGGGCTCAACTTGCCCTTCCGGCCAAATCTCATCACCTTCTTCCAAGGTGAAACCTTCAAAAGCACCTTTTCACCTACAACATACTCAATCTCCTTACGCTTCAAATCTGCGTAAGACTTTTGCCGATCCGAAGCTACTTTCAACCTTTCACTAATAAGCTTCACCTTTTCCGTAGTGCCCTTAAGCACATTAGGCAAAGAAACCAACTTCTGCCCAACTTTCTCCCAACAAAGAGGCGTTCTACACTTCCTTCCATACAAGGCCTCATAAGGAGCCATTTGAATGCTCGATTGATAACTATTATTGTAAGCAAACTCCACCAAAGGCAATTATTTCTCCCAAGAACCTTGGAAATCAATGATGCAACATCTTAACATATCCTCCAACACTTGGATAACCCGCTCAAACTGACCATTCGTCTGAGGATGATACAAAGTACTGAAATTCAAACGCGTACCCAACGCTTGATGAAGAAACTCCCCAAACCTTGTTGTGAACCGTGAATCTCGATCTGAAACAATGGACTTAGGCACTCCATGCAACCTCACAATCTCAGAGATGTACAAATCCGCCAACTTGTCTAACGTATACATAGTATGCACTGCAAGAAATTGTGCACACTTCGTAAAATGATCAACAATCACCCAAATAGAATTCTTTTTGGACGGTGTCAAAGGCAAACCCGTCACGAAATCCATGGTGATTCTCTCCCATTTCCCTTATGGGAAACCTGCCAACTTGTCTAACGTATACATAGTATGCACTGCAAGAAATTGTGCACACTTCGTAAAACGATCAACAATCACCCAAATAGAATTCTTTTTGGACGGTGTCAAAGGCAAACCCGTCACGAAATCCATGGTGATTCTCTCCCATTTCCCTTATGGAATCTTCAAAAGCTGCAACAATCTAGAAGAAAATTGATGCTCAGCTTTAACTCGTTGACAAACCATACACTTACTAACAAAATCGGCCACGTCTTTCTTCAAGCCAACCCAATAGTACTCATCCTTCAACCCATGATACATCTTTGTACTACCAGGGTGTATAACAAAAGGAATGCTATGAGCCTCAGTCAGAATAGTGCGCCTCAACTCAACATCCTCCAGGACAACTATTTAACTCTTAAAACACAAAACACCATCATCATTGAAACAAAAGTCTGTTGGATTTCCTTCTGCAATGTCCTAAACATGCGATACCAGCGAATCACCCAACAACTGCTTCTCCTTAATCAACTCCACCAACGAGTGTTTCACTTGTAACTCAGCGACTAAACCACCATCTCGCGATATACTCAACCGAGCAAACATCGCCCTTAACTCTACAACCACCTTCCTACTCAAGGCATCAGCTACAACATTAGCCTTCTATGGATGGTACTAAATCGTCAAGTCGTAATCTTTGAGCAACTCAAGCCACCTTCGTTGCCTAAGATTTAACTCTTTTTGGGACATCAAGTACTTCAAACTTTTGTGGTCTGTGTACAACGTACACTTTTCACCATAAAGGTAATGCCTCCAAATTTTCAAGGCAAACACCACCGCAGCTAACTCGATGTTATGCATAGGGTAATTACGCTCGTACACCTTCAATTGTCGAGATACATAAGCTACCACCCTACCTTCTTGCATCAACACACATCCTAAACCAACATAAAATGCATCACTATAAACCAAAAACTCTTTACCTGATTCAGGTTGAATCAAGATAGGAGCTTGCGTCAATGCTTCCTTCAACTTCTCAAAAGCTTGTTGTCTAACCTCTGTCCATTCAAACTTAACATCCTTTTGTAACAACTTTGTCAAAGAAGCAGCAATCTTTGAGAAACCAACCACAAACCTACGGTAGTATCCCGCCAAACCAAGGAAACTACGCACATCATGAACTGACTTAAGGGACTTCCAATTCATCACTGCTTCAACCTTTTGAGGATCAACTCTAATCCCTTCGGCCGACACAATATGACCAAGGAAAACAACTTCTCTAAGCCAAAACTCACACTTGCTCAACTTATCATAAAGTTGATTTTACAACAAAACTTGCAACACAATCCGCAAATGCTTATCATGATCTTCCTCGGTACGAGAGTACACGAGAATATCATTGATAAACACAACCACAAAACTATCCACAAACTCATGGAACACACGATTCATCATATCCATGAACGCAACAGGGGCATTAGTCAAACCAAAAGGCATCACCAAAAACTCATAATGCCCGTACCTTGTACGAAAAGCAGTCTTAGGCACATCCACATCCTTTACCTTAACTGGTAATATCCAGATCTCAGATCAATCTTGGAAAACACCGAAGCATCTCGAAACTGATCAAAAAGATCATCAATCCTTGGCAAAGGATACTTGTTCTTGATTTTCAACTTGTTCAATTGACGATAATCTATACAAATCTGCATCGTGCCATCTTTCTTCTTCACATACAAGACTGGTGCACCCCAAGGTGAAATACTAGGCCTAATGAAACCTCGATCAAGCAACTCCTAAAGTTGTGTCTTCAACTCCTGAAGTCGCGTCTTCAACTCCTTCAACTCCTTAGGTGCCATTCGATAGGGAGCAATAGACACTGGAGTAGTATTTTCATACAATTCAATCCCAAACTCAACCCCTCTGTTTTGTGGCAAACCAAGTAACTCTTCCGAAAATACACCCGGAAAATCATATACTCAGCCGACCTTTTTCTAGAACTAGAACCACCAAAATGAGCAACCAAACCCAAATTATGCTTGATGTCCTTAGCTCGAGTGACTAAGACATCAAAGTCGGTGTAGTCTGAAGCCAACATGTAGGTCTTGACATCATTTACTAGGCCATAGAAAAAATGATCGCATTCTTTTGTTCATCGGAAACCAGCTCATGAGCATACCGGCTCAACCGAAAAAACTGAACTTCATATTCGGAAACAATCATGTTTCCTTGTACCAGGGACATAAATTCTCACTTCTTCTCATCAAGATAGCGAACACCCAAATACTTTCTCTTGAAAGCATTTCCAAAAAACTCCCAATTCACATCGGCAGGTTCCATACCCGCAGTGATGGTCATCCACCACACATAAGCATCTCCCTGAAGCAGAGAGACAACACAACTCAAATTTTGCACATCGTTGCAACTCATCTGACCAAGAATCCTTTGGGTGCTCTCAAACCAAGCCTTAGAACCCTCAGAAGATAGACCTCGGAATTCAGTTCCACCCAAACTGTGCAAACGTTCCAAAGGTAAACCAACATTAGCACAAGGATGATATGCGGCCACATGCATCCCCAATATCGCTGCCTGAAAAGCCCCAGCTATAGCATGAATCAACGGTGTCATATCAGTAGCAGCTTGTCCTTGCGCTGCTTGAGGTCCAACACCTCCAAAACCAGCTCCCACTCGAACTCCCTCACCACCAAGAGGAGGAGGAGGAGGTAAATTCTCAACATTCTCATGAATCTCATTCTCAACCATGTTACGCACATTGCCTCTAAGCTCTCGTCTCGGTCCCATTCTCAAAACAGTATAGCTAAAAAGTTTGCAACAATAAAAACAATCAGGCTAGCCAAAGCAAGAATCCAACGTGCTCAAGTTTTTACTTTTCAAAACAAAAATTCTCTTTACATTAGTAATAATATGGCAATGGGTACTCTTAACATCTCCCCCAACAACATATAACAAACATAATTCATGTTAACATACACTATGCATCTCACATAGATCAAACAACAATCAAAACATAGCATAATCAATCATCATGCATAGCATTCATCAAGAAATTAACCAAGCAACAACGTCACATCAACCTTACCTCCCAATTATTTCGTAACTTGGCTCTGATACCACCAAATGTAACTTCCTCGATCCAGTCTGGGTGAAAGACCGAACTGAACGAGTCACACGGGGAATATTGAGGTAAAGTTGGTTTACCTCAAGAAACAACCCTATTTTTTCATTTTATCTTGTCTAAATGCTCATTATGATCCTAAGTGTTTAACATCACAGTGGAACTAATTGCAACTCGATCAGACATCGATTTGGGACTCAATTGTATACATTAATATTTTAGGGACCATTTTGTAATTTATACAAAATACATAGACTTTTCCGCTTTTTAAGTTACCAACCTTTAATTAGTCACATTACATGCATTGTTGTCAAATCTCAGCTCAAAATAATCATCCATGCTTATTTAATTGCATCCAAAACATTCAGGGACTAAAACATGAAGAACTAGAACTTTAGAATATTCCAATAACTAACTTAACAACTTGCTGTTTCGGTACAGGTTGCCTTGTATCAAAACAGGCGTATTGAAACATGTTCAAGTGGCTCGGAACACGGGCCTGTATCGAAACACGTGTTTCAGAACAGAGGTTTCCAGTAGCAAATCGTATCGAAACAGACCTCTCTGTTTCAAAACCCTTTGGCCATTTCAGGCTCACCATTTCGATACAGGCTCGAGTGTACCAAAACACATGGTCCTGTAATGACATTTTTGCTGGTTTTTCACACTTTAATCCATACAAAACCATTCCAACATGCTTCCAACATGCATACAACATATTTAAAGCATCAACCACAATCATACATGGCAGAAACAACATCATAACATGTCCATATGCATCAAAGGAATCAATAGGCATGCAACCTATGCAAAATAGCCACATAAGGGTCAAAACTAAAACCAAGGCATAAACCAACAATTAAAGGCCATTTACAAGTCATTAAGGGCATTTCAAACTTGCCACAAACCATGGAGATTCAAAACACATCTCCCTAAACAACAAGGTATCCTCCCATTGCCAACTATTATTACTAACAAGAAAATGTAAAACCATAGTTGAGCTTAACCACACTTCTTGGAATCCTTCTTGCCTCTTTGTTGCCTAAATAAGCTAATTCTCTGCATTGTTGGAAAAAGAGGGCTTAAGCACAATTTCTCGGTGAGGGATGCTCAAAACAACCAACCACAACAATACATTTTAAAACCATTTCTCACTTAGAAATCTCTATCTCATCTTGCTCTTTCTATCTCATGCTTGAAATCATTTTCAAAGCAAAACCGCATCTTTTAAACCACATGTACCATCTATCTCATGCATTCATCATAGTGTAAAATCTCAAGGCATAGCCTTACATGCTTAAATCTCATAAAGCATTTCTTAAATCATATTCTCTTATGCAAAACACAATGCATAAATTCATTTATAAACAAGGTACATGTGAATCTCATATATTGGCATATTAGCAACATTACTCGGATATGCGGATAGCTTGACTAAAATGTCAAGTCCTACCCTGGTGGAATCTCACATCACTGGACTCTCATGGTGGCATCTCTCATCACCACAAAGCTGGATGGAATCTCTCATCATCAAGACCTACCGTGGTGGAATCTCTCATCACCACATTCTCACTTTGGAACGGGATGACACTACCCCTATTGCCCAAACCAAAGAGCACAGACGAATTTTGTATATTATAGTGCACTTCTCATCCTATTGGTCGACCAATTATATCCGGTAACAATAATCTTATCTTATGCCAATATACTCATTTTAAACATCATTTACCTACTGTTTTTCAATGCATCATTCTAAATCATTCTCATCTCATTTCAAAAGCATATACAATGCATAGCATTTTCTCAAATAGTTCTATCTTATTGAAATATCAATTCTATCTCATGGGATCAATAAAATCGTCATATCATTTCTCAAAACATGCATAAAACAGTAGGCATAATTCTATCTTCAAAACAAGAGCATGATCATAAAACCAATGGGATAATAACCGAGAAACGAGAGCGAAACATCTCAAACCTTGCTTTCAAGTCTTTGAAAGGCTTTTAAAACCAATTCCACTCACCGACAACGCCACGCTCGCTTTGCCGAAGCGTATTCAAGCTTCCGAAGCTCCTGGAACTTCACCAATCTCGTCTGATATATTCTCACCTATTTATAACACATAGGAAAAGAGGATTAATGCATCTCAATACATTAAAACCACCAACAAACAAAGCTACCTCGCTGCTCTTCCCAAAAACACCAAAATAACTATCCGAAACAACCGAAAACACCTTCGATTACTCTCTAAAATTTACCCAGCCAAAACATAACACTTCCATCCAATTTTAATAATCAAATAACATCTAAAAACCATCTAATTTCATCCTTATACCTCCAACAACACCAGAACCTCATTAACTCTACAAAACCCCCAAATCTAACCATCTAACAACTAGAGATCCAAACCAATTCGGGATTATTATGATAAAATCTTTATTTCAACATCATTTAACATTCAAAACATTATTGATACCATCCTCAAATCAAGGAAAACAACAACATTATGAAAATCACAAGATCTCATCAAATAATCTTCAATTTAACCAAATTTCTATGATTAATCCATCAAAACAACTTAGAAAACATATGTAAAGGATTGATAACTTGGAAATTTTAGTAAAGAACTGATCATTAGAGGAGGAGAACGAACCTTACCTCTAATGGATGAAATCTCTCTCAATTGGATGTGTTTTTCTTGAAAAATCAAAGGAAAACAATAAGGTTTTGTAAATCAAGATTAAAGAATCTTTTAGAAATCAAAAACTCAGCAAATCAAGAGCATTACCTCAAGTTTCTTGAAAATGGAGAGTGTTTGGCTGAAGGAAAACTTTGAGAGAAAATAGAATGAGAGAAAATGACGTAAGATGGGTTTTAACGAAATAGTTAACTATCCCTTTATTAAATCTTTTTAATCATTAATTAAAACCTTTTAAAATGCTCCTAATTAAGAGAGAAATGTGATAAAAACAATTAGGTAAAATAGCTCCTTAAAGATTCAAAGTTCCAATCCCTTTACAAAATAGTCACAAAACAACTTTGTAAAAATCGTATTTTGGTCACTAACTGAAAACATCCCACTTCTAAAATCCTTTTCTTAAAATTGATTTTACCAAAATCATTTATATAATTAATAATGATTTTTAAGCATTTTCTCATAATTTTATCTTAACATGAATCTTGTTTTCCCTGAACCGCTCTCGAAAACGCGGATCTCTATTCTACGCTTTACGAACCTTGAATTCATCTAGGCCCAAAATCGGGGCGTTACAGAGAAATGGACATAGGTGCCATGCCGAGCATCACATCTATCCGAAACTCTAACTCACAATCTGAAGGAAGTCCGAGTAACTATTCTGGAAACACATCGACGAACTCTCTAACTGTCTAAAGACTCTCAAAGCTTGGACTCTCAACCCTTGTGTCAACCACACGAGCCAAAAAGGCCTCGCATCCTTGTTGGATCATTCTTTGTGCCGCCAAGGCTGAAACTAAATTGGAAAGGCAAGGATTCCATCACTACCAATTTCGCCCCATCCCAACCACGAAGCTTAAGACTCTTCGCTCTACAACTCAAACGCGCATCATGCTCAAACAACCAATCTATCCCTAGGATACCATCAAACTCTTGGAACGATAAAACCATCAAATTGGCCGGAAAGATTGAACCTTAAATCTAAATTAGGCACCTCCAATACATCTTATCCACAAAAATATTATACCCCAAAGGACTCATCACAAGAACTCCTATCTCAAGGTACTCGGCAAGAATACCCCACTGTTGAGATATTCCACTACGGATGTGGGAATGAGTAGACCCTGAATCCACAAGACCAACAATAGGAACGGAAAACAAGGTAAATTTACATGAGATAACATTGGTAGCCTCATAGTCCTCCTGAGCCTTGACTACGTACTATCTCTCTGGTGCCCTAGCGGTAGACTAGATCGTACCCCCACTTTGATGTCCAGACATGTGGCTCGCTCCTCCTCTAGCAAAGCCCCGACCCCTCTGAGCATGATAAGGGGTCATCTGAGTCTGATCTGGGATATTGTTAGCAGTTGCCGAACAATCCCTCAAAAAATGATTCGGTGACCCACAACCATAGAAAACTCTAGATATCCTGAAACACTCTTCTCTATGATTACACCCACACTGATCACAAACCGGTACGTTCTTCTGTGAGCCCTATAAGCTCATCACAGACGAAGACGAAGGCCTCCTACGACCAACTGATTCTGACCTACGGTCTGATCTTGAATTCTATTTGAAGCTCCTCTACCTTGCTTCTAACGGTTCCTTTTCCTCCCGGAGTAAGACTGCGAGTTGTTGGAGAAGTTCTGAGTCCTCCCACTCGAGCTCTTTTGCCCACTAGACAGGCCATAGGTCAAACCTTACACTTGCTCAAGCGACTTGGCACTAGCAGTCAACTCTGGAAACACTTTTGGTGGGGCAGCACTTGTTACATGGTGTGATGTACTATAAATGATACGCAAACGGTGGAAGTATACACATCGAACAAGTAATAATAGTGATAAGTAAGATTGTCTCCACAGGGATTGGAGGTAAATTAAGTCAAGTTTAAGCACACAAAACAAAGACTAAATATTGAATGAAAGAGTTGATATGAGCAAGGAAAGGAAATGTTGTAGCAAAAGCTATAATAAAAACTAAATCTATACGATAATACTTCAAATGTCCTCACACGTGTGAAAACTCTCAAATGAGATGATAGGCTGGGTTTATCAAGGAATCCTATGCCTAGTTCTTATGAATGTTTAACATTTTCTAGCTTATAAGATGCTCGACGGAGTTTACTTAGGTGCTTCTAACTATCTCTAGCAAGAAAATGACATCAAGAATGCTACGACAATACCTCTCAACGTGAACCCTAGCAAGCTACTATCCTTGAAGTTCTACTCCTTTTAGTCGTTGAAACTCTATCCTTATCTCTAAGGTGAGTTAGGGCTTTGCCTGTCAGCATCAAACCCTATTGTCCATGTAGATCTAAGCATAACTCTCTCGACCATTAAGTAATCAAACAAAGGTAAAGGCTAACTCTCGAAAGCTCTTACAAACCTAAGGCAATAAAACAGTGAACAAAGCATGCATGAAACTGGAAAATGCTAAAACATCCATTAAAACTAAAAAATAATCATCCACAAATAAACCCAAGCCACTTAAAGTTAGTTCATGGCTGGGAAAATATCATCCAAAATCATTTGTTTAACACAACCCATTCCAGAAAAATATGTAAAAGCAAAGAGAAACTAAGAGTAAGGGAAACTCCCAAGCCACCATGGACTGCCGTGAACCACCCTAAGCTTGCTGCTTCTCTCAAAGGCCAGCAAGATTGTCCCTTTGGAGCTTCAATAATGGAGGAAACCAAGATGAAGGAGAAGGAAAGCAAACGCCTTTTGCTCCTCTCTTTCTTAGCTCAATAAACACCTTTTTCAGCTTCCTCTTTAATGTGGTTGTCCTATCCCTTATATAGTGGGGGCTCCTAGGGTTTTGTGCCCTTAATTCTTTGTGTGCTTTAGGGAATATTCCCTTCACATGTGTGGTGTAACCCCCTTGACCCGGTCTAACCAATCTACCGACTCGAGCGAGTTCCACGGAGATTATCGAAGAAAACTCATGAAGGTTTCCCTCAATAACCGACATTTTTTTCTTTTATCTTATCTAGATGCATTTAATATTACCTAAGGTGATCTTACATACATCAGAATAAGATACGACGAAAACCAACTTCGTTTCGATTCACGAAAGCACGATAACTAGTATTAGAGACCATTTTGTAAATTTTCTAAAATTGTAATCCAACTTGTCAATTGACCTTACCAATATTTAATTAATTCCATTTAAAACATACATGTTAAATTTCATCCAAACCAAGTTCATTTGCAACATTAATTAAGCATTGCCAATATTTAGGGACCAAAACATAAAAATGCAAAACTATAAGGACTTACTTAAAATTAGATTTACCAATCCTCAATTAATCAGGTTCTATGCATACATGCCAAATTTCAGCTTAAAATGATCATCCAAACTCATTCAATTGCATATATAACAACCGGGGAACAAATTATAACTTTAGAAACTATTTTTAAACACTACAAATGAGTCCCCACGATAGGTTTCGAAACCCCCTCTTAGTGGTTTCGGAACCTGGGCTCCAGTAGCCAAATTTGGCCACCTAGTTTTAAAACCTAGAGCTTGGTTTCGAAACCTGCCTGGAGCAAAATGCCTCATGGTTTTGAAACCTGCTACATGGTTTCGAAACATGTCTGTAGGTTTACAAAATCTGCACATTCGAAACGCTACTATACCTTCCTAAACACATTTGGATAAATCCCAAACATCATTTAAGACACAAGCATCAATATCACATCAATCATAAAACGTCATATCAACCAACGACCACCTCAATATAAAAGCGCAAGCATTTCGACAACAAAGGTAAAACCTATAGGCATGATTTCTACCCAACATGCTTGTAATTCCCAACAGCCCCCAAATCAAGCATAATCTAAATATCAAAGGCCATTCACAAGTCTTATACACCAACGCAAACTTGTAACAAACCGGGAAGTTCAAAAGAAATACTCCAAAATCATTATTAAACCCCCATTGCCCTTATTATATATTAGCCTAATTTTGGAAACCATACTTGAGCAAATACACTTCTTGGAACTCTTTCTCTTGCCTTCTCACTGCCTTTGGAAAGCTACTTTTCTGCATTGTTGAAAAAGGAGAGCGTAAGAATAAATGCCCAGTGAGGGTCGCTCAAATAAAACAATCAACGATGCATTTAAAAATCGTTTGTTCAAAACCATTCTTCTAACATCATGCTAAAATCATCTCATGCTTTACTTCTCTTTCAAACCAAGTTTGATAAATCGTCTCAAAAACATGTATCATGAATCTCATGCATTTACCTCAATGCAAAACCTCAATTTAAGCCTTTCATATTTATTTATCAAATAGCAAAGCTTAAAGAGAAGTCTCATGTATAAACCACATTATACAAAATATATTTACAAACCATGATACATTTAAATCTCATATATTGGCACTAAAAGTGACCTTTGAAAATTATAAACTACTTTGTTCTCAAATCATGCTTAACTACCCACGCATTTCCTCATTTATAAATCATGCTTAACTACCCAAGCATTTTCTAATTTATAAATCATGCTTAACTAACCAAACATTTCTTCATTTGTTTTCCAAAAAAAAAATCATGCATAACTACCATATGCATCAAAACCATTTATCTCAAATATTCTCATATATTTGCATTAAAGTGACCCAGATGGAACTACCCCATCCTTGGATAGCACTACCCCTATCATACATGTTCGGATACACATATTCCCTTGATAGCACTATCCCCATCAAGTCTCATGGTGGAACTAGCCCCATCATAATCTCACTTCGACTGGGAATAGAATCTAGCCCTATCCCGTATGTGATAGCACTACCCCTATCACTTCACAATAGAACTACCCCTATTGTGTAACTGAAGAATTTATCTCACGATCAAATTTTTATATATTATAGTGCACTTTAATCCTATGATCGACCAATTCTATTCGACATCATTTAAACCATTTGCAACTTGCCAATATCTACATTTATAACAAGATATCCCAATGTTTTTCGTATGCATCATTCAAACCAATTTCCATCAAAGTATCTCAAATACATCAACCCATGTATTTAGGCATTTTCTCAAACATGTAGCATACCACTTTCTAAACACATATATTATCAAAATATAAACATATGCAACATTTCTCATTTCTAAAACATGCATATAACGGTAGGTAAAATAAATCTATCTTCCAAGCATGCACATGAATTTAATAAAACAATAGAAGCCGGGAAACGAGAGCGAAATCCATCATACTTACTTCCGAGCTTAGATTAGCATTTCAAGCTCAATCTAAACCCCAAAAAGTGTTCTCAAACCTTTGAAAAGCTTTTAAAACTAATTCCACTCACCAACACTGCTTCACTGTCTTTGCCGAAGCGATCTCAAGCATCCAATGCTATCGAATCTTCTTCTAATAATGTCGGATCCAATTCCCATGTTTTATCCACAATATAACAGAGGATTAATGCACTTTTAGGCATCTAAAATCCCAGAAACACAACTCCTCTACTTCTTCTATCAATAAACCCACAATCGCCCCTTTACAACAACCGAAAACATTGTCAAAACTCATCTAAACATCTACCAGCCTTTACCCAACGAATTAAGCATCTAATCATCATAATTTTACATCCAAAATCACCCTCCAAACAATCTTATAGCCCCAACATTCAATTAACCACAAAAACAGCCCAAAACTCCACTTTTTCCAACCTAAAAATCTAGCAATTCACCTAGTTTCGGGATTCCATTGATAAAAACCAATTATCAACATTATTAAACATCAAGTTCATGATTAAAATCAATCTAAAACCCAGCAAAATCGATCCAATTAAATTCTCAATTAATCTCATCAATTAAACCACCATTAAAGCTCAATATAATTAAGATATCAACATTTATTAATCAAATCAAGTTAGAAAACAAAACAAAAGAGTCAAGAACTTGGGAATTTCAATAAAGAATCTTTGATTATAGGAGAATTAATACACAACAATCTCCTTACCCGACTCAGGTTGAATCAAGATAGGAGCTTGCGTCAAAGCTTTCTTCAACTTTTCAAAAGCTCGTTGCCCATCCTCCGTTCACTCAAAACGAACATTCTTTTGCAACAACTTAGTCAAAGGGGCAACAATTCTTTAAAAGTCATCCACAAACCTACAGTAGTAACCAGCCAACCCAAGAAAACTACGAACTTTTGTCACCGACTTAGGTGATTTCCAACTCATCACTGCCTCAATCTTATGAGGATCAACTCAAATTCCTTCAGCTGGCACAACATGTCCGGGAAAAACAACTTCTCTAAGACAAAACTCACATTTACTCAACTTAGCGTACAACCGGTTATCCAACAAATCCTGCAACACAATTCGCAAGTGTCGATCATGATCCTCCTCGATACAATAGTACACAAGGATATCATCGATGAACACAACCACGAATTGATCCAAACACTCATGAAACACTCGATTCATCATATCCATGAACGCAACAGGTGCATTTCTCAAATCAAACAACATCACCAAGAACTCATAATACCCGTACCTTGTATGAAACGTAGTCTTAGATACGTAATCCTTCACCTTCAACTAATAATACCCAGACCTCATATTAATCTTAGAAAACACCGAAGCACCTTGGAACTGGTCAAACAGATCATCAATCCTTGGCAAAGGATACTTGTTCTGAATCGTCAACTTGTTTAGTTGTCGATAATCAATGCACATCCGCATAGTGCCATCATTCTTTTTCACAAACAACATCGGCGCACCCCAAGGCGAAACACTAGGCCTAATGAACCCTCGATCAAGCAACTCCTGAAGTTGCATCTTCAACTCCTTCAATTCCTTTGGTGTCATTCGATAGGGAGCAATAGACATTGGAGATGTATTTTCATACAACTCAATGCCAAACTCAACCTTTCTATTTGGCGGCAAACCATGAAACTCCTCCGAAAACACTCATGGAAACTCACATATCGTACGTATGTCCTGAACACATACCTTCTTCGATTTCGGATTCATAACATAAGCCAAGAAAGCTTCACATCCTGAATTCATCAATCGTTTCGCTTCTAAAGCCAAAACAACATTAGATAAGAATTTTACATTCTCGCCCACGATTACCACCTCGTAATCATCAGCAAGTTTCAAGGTAACTCGCTTGGATTCAAAATCAACCACAGCTCTATGTTCGGTCAACCAATCCATACCAAGGTTTACATCAAAACTATGAAACGACAACTACATTTGATCAACCGCAAACACATGACCTTGAATAGATAAAGGACATTTCCTAAAAAACCTTCTTGTAACAACCCTTTCACCAAAGGAGCTAGTTACTTGCATCCACATATCTAACATCTCAATAGGAATATCAAGCAAATGTGCATGCTCACTCAAGATGTATGAATGCGTAGAACCCGAATTAAGAAAAGAAAACAACGGTAATGATTGCAAAGTAAAAGTACCTGCAATCACATCGGTGTCATTGCGTCCCTCGCAATGTGCATACACCCTCGCGGGACCACCACCCTCTGGTTGAACTGCCACTACATGTGCCACAGTTCCCTAGCCATCCTCCCTACACTGGAAGTTACCACGATCGCGCCCACGGTCTCTCTGTAGCGCTACAATGGGTGCTCTAGCCTGGCCACCATCATCCAACAAAGGACAATCACGTCTAATGTGACCATTTGATCCGCAGCTCTAACAAGAATTAGCCGCAACAGCAAGAAGAACTTGTCCCTCACGAGCCAAACATGGACAATCTCGCCTCATGTGTTTACGTGATCCACAATCCCAACAAGCATTTTGCTCGAACCTCACACGATTACCCTGAACTGGCACACCACACCCAACAGCACCTTGCCTCATCTCAGGACGATACCTACGATCACGGTGTCTCTTAAACTATCCACCTCTAGAGCGAAATTCGCAGCTCTCTTACTCGAGGAAGAACCACTCCCACGAGTAGACAATCCAAATTTTGTTCAATATTCTTAGCTCGTGTCACCAACACATCAAAATCCGTCTAATATGAGGCTAACATGTAAGTCTTCACTTCTTTGACCAGACCATAACGAAAATGGTCACAATGATGCCTATCACTCGACACCAACTCAGGAGCATATTGGCTCAAACGAACAAACTGAACCTCATACTCAGCCACAGTCATGCTACCCTGAACCAAAGACATGAACTCACATTTCTTATCATCCAAGTATCTAACTCCTAGATACTTCTTAAAGGCAGCTTGGAAAAACTCCCAATCCACATCATTAGGCTCCATAGCCGCAGTTATAGCCGTCCACCAATAATAAGCATCACCTTGTAACAGGGAAAAAACACATCCTAACTTGCAAGCATCATTGCACCCCATCTGTTCCAAAATCCAGATGGTACTGGCCATCCAAGCCTCATATGCCTCAGGAGACAAACCACAATACTCAACACCACCCAATCTACGTAAACGTTCTAAAGACAACCTTGTTTGCCCAGTAGTCGGTGCTTGTACATGCACTCCAAAAACAGCAGCCTGGAAAGCTCCAGTCATCACCTGAACCAAAGGCGTCAAATCACCCACCACTGGCCCCGCTGGCTTAGGTGGTACTTGCTCCACATTCCCAGGTGGATTAGGCGGAGAAGGTGGAATCCCTCAATGAGGTATCTCGTTCTTCTGATTTCCCTGCCCTATGGCAGTAGCAATCGTACCAGATCGCAACTCTCTCCTCGGTCCCATCGTGCTATTATGTCTAAGGTACGATAGCAAATCAAACAAAACAATCAGGCCAACTTCAAGCAAGGATCCAAGACTTCCTTTTCAAATCAAACATTTCAGAAAACTTTTTCAAACTATAGCATCCCAACTTTTCCCCGAACATGGCATAAAGCAACCAACGTGCATATTGCAATCACGAGCATAGCAAACAACAGAATACAATTCACAACAACTCACTGACATCCCAATCTTTCGAAAGCCTACCCCACAAAGCATATCACAATCAACATATATAACAATCACCGTGTATAACAATCATCAACACTCATCCAATATCAACATTTCAAATTATTACAAGCTTGGTTTAAGAAATCAACCACAACACTAATTAATTATAACTTACCTCCCAAATATTGCAAACATGGCTCTGATACCAATAAATGTAACCCCTTCGACCCGGCCTGGATGTGAGATCGAACCGAATGAGTCACACAGGGAATATTGGAGTAAATCAGGAAGATTTACCTCAATAAACGACCCTATTATTTTGTTATCTTGTCTAGAGGCACGTTATTATCATATTTGATACAGACTTGTAACGGAAGTAACTTCAATTCAATCAAACAATGATTTGGCATTCAATTGACAACATACGTGTTCCGGGGGACAAAATTGAAACTTTATTGAATATCAGGGACTTCAGCCAATGTATAGTTACACCCCTTTAATTAGTCATATTCCATGTCACTGTTTCAAATCTCAGCTCAATTCGATCATCCAAACACATTTAATTGCATCCACAACATTCAGAGACTAAAACGTAAAAAACAGAACTTCAAAGATTCCCAAACAACTACTTTACTTGTCATTGTATCGATACACCAAGCACTGTATCGGTACATTTTTTATTTCATTTAAATCCCAGATTCCAGTAGCTCAAAACTGTATCGATACAGTCCCACGTACCGATTCGCCCAGCCATTTTGCTCTAAGACCGTATCGGTATGGGTCTCCTCGTACCGATACGCTAAGCCCAGTTTGGCCTACTCGTACCGATATGGTAGCCCGCGTACCGATACACCTGGGGCCTAAAATGCCCATATTTTCTAGTTTAACTTACAATTAAGCTAAGCAATCCACTTAATCATGCTTCAAAGACATATACAACTATTGAGTGGATCAAATTAACCGATATGGCCAAGAGGGGGTGAATTGGCACTTTAAAAATTGAAGGGAGCAAAATGAACAATTAAAAATGATAGACAAGGAAATTATAGTGATTCAAGCTTCTAAACAAGCTCTACATCCACTACCTTAGCTCCCACAAAGGATTTTCAACAAACTCTCCACTAATTTGTTCTTCCCCTTTTCTAGGCTAAGGAGGCAACCTTTACAAATGTTCAATCTTTCTACCCAAAGATTGAACCACAGGACTCTCACTTTACAAAGAAGATGTGCGCTATTACAATTTATCTCTCACAAGATAAATATAGCCCAAATAACTTATAAACACTCCCCAAACTCTCAAATTTGATTTACACTGAGAACTCTAAGAGTTGGGTACAAGAATTTGACAATAAGTGCTAGGGTTTGGATTTGATTGCTTGGATGTTAATTTAAGGTTCAAATAGTTGTTGCTGGTGCTTTTAAGGCTTGCGTTTATACCTTCTCATTGATTTCTAGCCGTTTGGGTGGTTGAGATCATCAATAGAGCCGTTGGGGCTCTCTCTTTCCTTCATAAATGTAGTTCTACAACTACACGTATCAGAATACGTAGACCTGTATCGAAACAGCCACTAAAAAAAGAAAGAGTCGTTATGTGTAAAAAGGGGACCGTATCGAAACGGCTATAGGTCGTATCGAAACGTTTTGAAACTATAATATATCGTTTCAAAATACCAAAGGGGTGTATCGAAACAATTTGAAACTGTAAAAGGCCGTTTCGAAACACCAAAGGGGTGTATCGAAATATGTAACCAATTTTCAAAAATTCCGTTCTAACAAGTAACAGCTAGTTCATTTAATGCTCTATTTTGAAAATACTTAACCCATGTATCGAAACGGGTATAAGCTGTTTTGAAACGACACTTAAAAAATGAAAGCCCAGATGAAGGTTGTATCGAAATGGGCTTGCCCATTTCGAAACCCTAGTCTCGAAACAGGTTAGTCCGTATCGAATTGGACGTTTCCAATGTCAAACCGTATCGAAACACCTTAGGGGTATTTCGAAACGCATGGGCGATTTTGAATATTTTTGCTTTGAAACACTTAGAAAATTTTATGGGGTTTAAGTTTTGACTTCAAAACATTTTAAGTCTAAAATTTACTTGTCAAATGTGAGTGTTTTGAGTACTTAAAAGTTTATTTACTTTACAATTTGGTCCTTAGATTATTTGTTATATCAAAATCAAACATTAGTTTTACAATCTCCCCCTTTTTGATATAACAAAACCAAAGTAAATTTTTAAGTAAACTCCCTCTAAATTGAAGCTAGGTTTTGAAAAAGATTTAAAAAAAATTAGCCCTCTTCTCCCCCTTTTTTGTTAGATCAAAATCAATGAAGGAATAAAGAATATAACCAAGATATAAAGCAATATAGCACAAGACAAAGCATAATTAAAGAAACATAATATGATTAGGCATAATAAACCAAAGAAAAGTTCCAAAATATCAAAACTTAATATCCAAAAAACAATAGATCAAAGTATAGGTCCTAAAACAAAACATAGATAGGTGCATAAAAAGGGAAATCCTAAACTAGATGATATGCAATGAGATGCAAAGAACTAAGGCTCATTGTCATCTTCATCTTCATCATTGGCGGTGCTCCTTCTAAATAGGTCCTCCTAAAACAAAACATAGATAGGTTCATCGATGCTTGTTGAGTTTCAACCGAAGTAAGTCGATTCTCAACACTTTGGACACGTTCCTCCAAGGAAGTGAAGCAAGTGTCAATAGCGGCAAAACCATAGTGGATGTTGGTTTGCAAGCCATTGAATTGCTCAGTGAGAAAAGTCATGAGAGCTTTATTGTTAGGTGGAGTAACTTGAGGTTGAGGTTCGGGAGCTGCAACTTGAGGAGGATTCTCAACACGAACCTATTCTCCATCAATGAAGTGAAACTTGCAACGGAGAAGAGTGCGCTCATCGATGGGATCCTTGAGAGATTCTAGAAAATCAAGAGAGCAATCGATCCCCAACTTTGAGAACAAGAAACTCAAAGCGGTTCCATAGGTGAAGGAAGTGACAAGATCCGAGTTATGATTTTGGACAAGATGCACCATCTCGGCAAACATGATTTGGAAAAGATTTGTTCGACGTTCCTCACGAAAGCAACGAATCAAAAAATTGTCGACTTGGCGAATGTGGGAGAATTTTCCTCCGGATGGATGAAACCACCAAGAGACCATGAGCTGAAGGATTCGATCATAAGCATCAAGGACCGTAACGGAGCCACCAAGAATGTGTCCCAAAGAGTTTTCATCTGAAATACCCTCATCTTTAAACCCAAAAACATTGACCAAAGTTTGAGGATCAACCTGAAACTTCATCCACATGAGGTAGGATTCAATGGCAATCACTTGAGAATGATCGACATTGGAAATACATTGGCCATTGGCATAAAAAAGAAGAACCATGTTACGGTACAAAGTACCGGGTAAGCTCAAAAATTGTAAGAGACACCAACGCCTCAATAAAGTGAGATAACGAAATTGAAAACATTCGGAATCCAAAAAGGGTATAGAAATAACACGCTCACGTCAGATTGCATGATCTTGAAAAAGTTTGAAGTTGGTATGGGCGTCTTTGTTTCGAAGACTCTTTTGATAGAGTAGAGTGAGGTTGGGATGAGAGGAATCGTCATCAATGTTTGTACTTCCCCCGATCTCATCAATTCATACTCTCTTCCTAGAACCCATATTCGAAATCTGAAAATAATTCAAGATACAAAACACATGTATGCGTAAATCAACCAAATTTAACCCAATAGTCAAGGTGTTGATAAAAATCTATACAATATAGTTTAAAAACATATATAAATATAAAACAAATTTTTGGTAAAAAGAATTTTGAAAAACAGTAAAGAAAAATATACTATATAGATTTTATATTAGAACCAAAAAAATTTGAGTTTTAAAGAATTTTTGCAAAAACTTCAAAACCCATACTATAATTATATATTCTATACAAAAATTGAGTAAAAACATTGAAGAAAATTAAACAAAAATTTAAAAAGAAAAGGGTTTACACCTAGATATAGGAAATTGGATGCAGGAAGGATGATTAATGCACCAAATTGCTTACAAAGCCTTAGCCTTGATGTGTATATTGAAAACCCTCAAATGATTTTAGGTTTTGGTGTGAAAAATCAAGAGATTTGAGGAGTTTATATAGGGGTTTTCGGCTAGGGTTTGAAAGAAAAAGAGAGTTTGTGTTTTAATTAAAGTTGGATACTCATTTAAGGCTATTTAAACAATATGCGCAAACGCGTATCGATACGCCACTGGGCGTATCAGAATGGGGGGATCAAAACGCTTTCGAGTCGTTTCGGTACGAGACCTATTTCGATACAAGTAATATTTGTTTCGAAACAACACCGCGAACCCGTATCGAAACGCGAAGAGCATGTTTCGATAGACCAATTACAGTAACCAACTTATTTTGAGAATTGAAAGCCCGTATCGAAACAGATGCACCTGTTTCGATACACCTTTGCCAGAAAATGCATTTTGGGCAGTTTTAAGTCCAGAAAAGCCAACTTAGATCGAGCCTAAATGCATGTAAATGATATATGAGCATGTTATATGAACTAAAATAGTTGCATACTTCCCCTAACAACAAGTATAGATGCAAAAGGAGGCAAATCAACACAAGCATGATCGTCAAATAATTTCAAGCACATTTTTGGTCATTTGGGACCTAAAAGGGTCAAGGAAGGCTGGTTAAACCTAACTCTCTCCTAAGGGTCCAAATGTAACACCCTAAAAACACCCTAGTTGAAAACCCTAAGAAATTAGAAAGGAAAGTGTAAACATTTTACAATTGAACAAGGATTAAAAACGAATCAGAGATTTATAGCCATCAAACTAAGTGAAGGAAAGATGCTGTAAAACATGCATGGAAACCTAAGTATGAACTAAAATGGGCTTAAGAACAGTGACAATATAAGCTAAAATGGGCATAAAATATAGGACTTTCAAGCACTTTACACTCCTCATCGTCGGATGATGACTCCTCATCACTCCAAGTTTCTACTTGAGCCTTGAGCTTCTTCTTCTTCTCAAATCTCTTCTTCTTTAGTTGAGAACAATCAATGCGAATGTGACCTGGCTTCTTGCACTCATAGAAAATAAGTTGGTCTTTTTCTTCTTCTTCGTTCTTGTTCTTGAAAACTTTTTACCACGATTGGACTTCATGAACCTTGAGAATATTTTGACTATCATATCCAATTCTTCAAACTCTTCTTCCCCACTAGAAGTGCTCTCTTCTTGTGGTAGAGAGGCTTTGAGAGAAACTCCTTGTTTCTTCTTCTCTACCTCTTGTTTGACTACTCTTCTCTCTTCTTTTCTCTTCTCTTCTTCTCCCCCTTGTTTCATGATCTCATGAGTAAGGAGAGATCCTACCAACTCATCGAGCTTCAAGGTCTTCAAATTGTTTGCCTTGATGATAGCGGTTCTCTTCCGATCCCATAATTTGGGAAGTGAATAGAGTAGCTTCCGAACTAGCTTGTCTTCGGGGATGATCTCTTTGAAGCCCTTTAAACCATTTATGGTGACGGAGAAGTGATCAAACATCTTCGTTACGGTCTCATTGGCCTCCATCTTGAAGTTCTCGTAACTAAGATTGAGGATCCTGATCTACGTCTCCTTTACATCGCTTGTTCCTTTGTAAGTGGTCTCAAGAGTGTCCCGCACTTCTTTGGCACTTGTGATCGAGGACACTTTGGAGTAGATGTTCGGTCCGAGTGAGCAAAATAGCATGTGCAAGGCTTTGTCATTCATTTGCAATCTCTTCCTATCATCTTCACTCATCTCCACCTTTTTCTTCGGAACAAGCCTTCCTTCTTCATCTCTTTTCATGGGAATGATTGGTCCATCTTTTACCACATCCCATATGGTGTAATCATTTGAATTGATAAAGAGGCGCATTTGGTTCTTCCAATAGGGATAGTTATCCTTATTGAAGAAAGGTGGTTTAGTGATAGATTGTGACTCGTACATGCTTGGCCCGGAGGTAGATGCCATGACTTGACATGGAAATTGATCAACACTCTTTTAGGATCTCCTCTTGTGGTTGTGAAGCCTTTAAAGAGGTAGGCTCTGATACCAATTGTTGAGTGGATCAAATTAACCGATAGGGCCAAGATGGGGTGAATTGGCACTTTAAAAATTGAAGGGAGCAAAATGAACAATTAAAAATGATACACAAGGAAATTATAGTGGTTCAAGCTTCTAAACAAGCTCTACATCCACTACCTTAGCTCCCACTAAGGATTTTCAACAAACTCTCCACTAATTTGTTCTTCCCCTTTTCCAGGCTAAGGAGACAACCTTTACAAATGTTCAATCTTTCTACCCAAAGATTGAACCACATGACTCTCACTTTACAAAGAAGATGTTGGCTATTAGAATTGATCTCTCACAAGATAAATATAGCTCAAATAACTTACAAACACTCCCCAAACACTCAAATTTGATTTACACTAAGAACTGTAAGAGTTGGGTACAAGAATTTGACAATAAGTGCTAGGGTTTGGATTTGATTGCTTGGATGTTGCTTTGAGGTTCAAATAGTTGTTGCTAGTCCTTTTGAGGCTTGCTTTTATACCTTCTCATTGATTTCTAGTCGTTTGGGTGGTTGAGATCATCAATAGAGTCGTTGGGGCTCTCTCTTCCCTCCATAAATGCAGTTCTACAACTACCCGTATCGAAACACGTAGACCTGTATCGAAACATGCACTAAAAAAAGAAAGAGTCGTTATGTGTAAAAAAGGGACCGTATCGAAACGGCTATAGGTCGTATCGAAACGTTTTGGAACTGTAAAATGTCGTTTCGAAACACCAAAGGGGTGTATCGAAACAGTTTGAAACTGTAAAAGGCCATTTCGAAATACCAAAGGGGTGTATCGAAATAGGTAACCAATTTTCAAAAATTTCATTATGACAACTAACGTCTAGTTCATTTAATGCTCTATTTTGAAAATACTTAACCCTATATCGAAACAGGTATAAGTCGTTTCGAAACAACACTTAAAAAACAAAAGCCCAGATGAAAGTTGTATCAAAACAGGGAAAGCCCGTTTCGAAACCCTAGTCTCTAAACAGGTTAGCCCGTATCGAAACGAACGTTTCCAGTGTCAAACCGTATCGAAACACCCTAGGGGTGTTTCGAAATGCCTGGGCGATTTTAAGTATTTTGGCTTTGAAACACTTAGAAAATTTTATGGGGTTTAAGTTTTGACTTCAAAACATTTTAAGTCTAAAATTTACTTGTCAAATGTGAGTCTTTTGAGTGCTTAAAATTTTATTTACTTTGCAATTTGATCCTTAGATTATTTGTTACATCAAAATCAAACATTGGATTTACAATAACATATCTAAGGATCGATCCTCAACCAAACATAGCATATACAACATCATTTCATTATATCATGCTTCAAAAAGGAATCTATAGGCATGCTTCCTAAAGCGAGATCAAGTAAGATACCAAAAACCATAGCAAAGCATAATCCAAACTTCAAAGGCCATTTATAAGTCCAAAACAACATTATAAACTTGCTGAAACAAGGAGTTTACACATATCTCCCAAAAACACAACGGATTCCCCATTGCCCTTATTACTCATAGTCTAAACCGAAAACATACTTTCAAGTAACGAAGTCTCTTTCGATCCCCTGCTTCTTGTTGCCTTCCAATCTCTAATTTTCTGCATCGGTGGATAAAGAGAGCGTAAGCACACAAGACTTAGTGAGGAGTGCTCAAAAACAAAATACCATCAATGCATTTTTAACCATTTTCTAAAAACCACATTGAAATCTCATTTCAATTACTTCAAACCAACATTTGAAACATCATGCCCTTAAAACCATGCACTTTAACCAATCAAAACCAGTATATTAAGCCATATGCAACATGTATCATAAAATCATAACAACTCACATTGCTAATCCTCAATTTAAGCCTTCTCATGCACAACATACCATATGCAAAGCTTAAAGAGTAAACATGTATAAATCCCATTATACATCACATGATACATCAACAATTATATTGGCTTACAAATGATCATTAACCAAATTCCATTTCCAAAGCCAACATCATCAGATACACGGATTCACAAGTGTCTTCCCCACACTTCATTACAATCTCACCGACATGTCAAGGTTCACACACGGGAGTATTCGGTACACAATATAAACCCCTCAACTATTGTGACACCCGTGGTGGAGTATTTGGTACGCCGTATAAACCCCTCTACACCACTCATCGGTAGGTGTATAACCCCACTAACGAGAGACGGGACACACACTTCCTCGATCGTTAGGGTACTTGGATGGAGTATTCGGTACACCGTATAAACCCCTCAACATCCAAGGTGACTTGTTTATAGTGCACTCAATCCTATAGCTAGCTAACTATAACCGATAGCATTTTCAAAACCATTTGCATAGCATCACTTGCCAATATAATTCACATTTAATTACATACCTCACTGTTTTCAAAGCATCAATAATAAACCATTTTTCCCAAGCAATAAACCATGCTTTAAATGCAAGTATAAACATATACTTACAAGGATTACTTACCGTGTGCATCCTTCATCATCTCATGATTAAAAACAATATATCACATACTTTAAACATGCTTTAATAGTAGGTAACATGGAATCAAAACCAAGTGCATAAAACCATTTCATAATAGCACGACCGTGAGAGAAAATCCATTTATACTTACTTCCAAACTTAGACAAGCGTTTCAAGCTCAAATCTAGGATCTCAAACCACCTTTAAAACATTTCAAATCTGAAATCCACGTTCTCACTCACCGACACGCGAAACCTCGATTCGCCAAAGCCTCCAAAGCTTCACTGATCTCGTTCGGAACAACCTCCCATGTTTTAACCACATAATAACATAGTATTAATGCATCTCAATGCATTCAAACTCTCAGCAAGCAATTCCACAACATTGCCTTGCCAAAACTACTAATCGCCTATCCGAAACAATCGAAAACAACATCGATTAACCTCCAAACTTAACCCATCCAAATCCTAACACTTTCAACCATCAATTAAAATTGATTAACATCCAAAATCATCATATTATCACTCTTATACCTCTAGCATTCACAAAACCACCACAACTCCACAAAAACCCAAATCTAGCAATCTAAACAACTAGAGATTCACATAGTTTCGGGATTACAATGTTAAAACCTTTATCTTAATATTATTAAACTTCAAAATCATGATTAAAATCAATCATTGATAGGAAAACAATAAGAAATTATTTGATAGCAAAAGATTAGAGAAACCAAGAGTTTACCTTAAGATTTTGAAGAAGAAGTGAGTGTTTGGCTGGAGAGAATTTGAGAGAAAGTTTTTTAGAGAAAAGAAGTTATGTCAAATTTGTTTTAATGAAATATCCATCAATTAATTCCTCAAACATATTTTATTAAATAAAAAATCATTTAAAATAAGCCAATTAAGGGATAAAAGTCTGATATTAGACTTTGGGCAATTATCTCCTTAAAGATTCAAAGTTCTGACTCTTTTACAAAACAGTCACTAAAAAAAGTTTTCAAAGTTTATATTTTGGTCACTGAATCCAAAATGTCCAAATTCCAAATACTATTTTCCAAAATTGATTTCACCAAAACCTTTTATATATTTAAAAAGGATTTTAGATAATTTCTCCATATTTTTATCACCTTTCGAAATAGGTTTTCCCTGAACTCATCCAGAAACTTACCCGAATCTCTAATCTCAGTCCAACGGACCCTAAAACTATCCCCAAACCTCTAGGCCTAAAACTGGAGCGTTACAGTGTCAAATCCCTTATATAGTGGGGGCTCCTAGGGTTTGTGCCCTTAATTCTTTGTGTGCCCTAGGAAATATTCCCTTCAAATGTGTGGCACATCTGGCTGGTGGAATCACGTGTGGGGGTTGTAAAATATATTCTTTCTTTGTCTACATATCACTCTAGAATTGTCGTCTGAAATGTCGTAGCATATTTCCTCCACCCAGCATTACTTCTTAGCTTTCATGCACATCACCACACCAAAACAAGCCTTTCCCTCAAGCAGCACCAATTTCACAAATATGTAAAAACAACCAATCAAACACCACCAAATGCAACTATATGAACTAAATGCCACTATATGCAATTAAATGATCTTGAAACTAAACAATAACCTAAGTAAAAAGACATGAAATGTATACTTTTTAAAAGGTTAATAGCAGACAAATAAGTATGAATTCCCTTCCTCAAAACCTTCAAAAACCTCTTGCACCTTATTTTCTTGGTATCAAACAACTCATGGGCATACCTACTCAACTGTAGGAATTCTTGTTCGTATTTAAAGACTGACTGGTTCCCTTAGACTAAATGGTTGAACCGATCCCTCAAACTATCAATGTGGGCCTCTCCCATATACTTCTTCTCAAACTAATCCAAGAAGTCATCCCATGTAGGTTGGTTAGTGTTGAGTGGATCAATGGATTGATCAAAGCCAAGAGGGGGTGAATTGGGTTTTTAAAAATTTGTTGGAGTAAAAGGATAGCTAAAATGAAGAACAAGGAATTTTAGAGTGGTTCAAGTTCCAAATGAACTCTACATCCACTACCTTAGCTACCATTAAGGATTTCCAACAATTCACTAATTTGTTCTTCCCCTTTTCAAGGCTTAGGAGGTAACCTTTACACAACCGGTCAAATTTTCTACCCAAAATTTGACTAAACCCTCACAAGAGTACAAAGAAGAATTAAGGCAAGAAAAATATCTCTCAAATACAAGATTTCCCCTTTAAGTACAAACACTCAACCCAAATTTGATGATAAGATAGGAATTGAACACTTCACAATTTGGGGTTTATAAGAAATTGGAAAATAAGCACTTTGAGCTTGGATTTTTGCTTGGATATTTATCTTTGATGCAATAGTTGTTGTTGGTCTTCAATTAGCTTTAATTTATACCTTCTCTATCAATTCTAGTCGTTTGGGTGGTTAGGGTATTGATTATAGCCGTTGAGACCCTCTCTTTCCACCATAAATGCACTTTTGTAGCTTACCGTATCGGTACGCGTGGACCTGTATCGATATCTGTCTCAAAAAAGAAAGAGTCGTTGCACAATTACAAGAGGGCGTATCGATACGCGTGGAAGCGTATCGGTACTAGACAAGGATCGTTTCGATACGAGTACGACCGTATCGGTACCTTTTTCTCAACTTAGCTCACTGGAGGTTTCCGTATCGATACGGCTAAGAGTGTATCGGTACGGGTCAACCACCACTTTAAATTTTAGTTACCTAACAACCGACACCAACGGTCGAAAACATTAAAAGTTTTTCGAATTAAAAATTCCGTTAAAACCGTATCGATACGGGTGTAACCGTATCGGTACGTGATTCAAACTCCTTCAGTTTTTACTGAGGGGCGTATCGATATAGATTCAATCTGTTTCAATACGTTGTTTCAATACGGTGAGAGGCGTATCGAAACGCGTCTTTCCAGTAGCCAACTTTGTAAAAAAGGTATCGATACGCCTGGATGTTTTTCAATACTTTGGCCTAGGAACACTTAGAAAATATTTGGAGTTTGAGTTTCTTCAAATCAGATTAAGTCTAGGTGTTTTATAAATCATTTGAGGGACTTAAAAGTCTATTTCAAGTTTTCAATTTAACCCTTAACAAACATTGTTATATCAAAATCAAACATAGGTTTTACAGTTAGGATACCAACCCAACTCTACAGTTTCCCACCATTCTCGAGCATTCTTCTTCAATAGAAAAAGAATACATGTCAACTTCTCCTCAGATCTCAACATCATCTAACGCATGATCCAACGGGTGTCCCTCAACCACTGATCAGCCTTAACCGGGTTGTCTTGTCCCGATCTAAGAAAGTTCATAGCACCATGGCGATGTACCCTCTCAATAGGTGCCTCGCGAGAGGTAGCCGAAGGCCTCGATTTGGCCCTCACAATCCGGTGAAGGGCCTAATGCAAATGAGAGAAATAATTGGCCCCTCGACCCCTATCATTCTCCGACACCTACTCCGCACTGGGGATATAATCCTCATCATAGCTCTCTTCCCGGGAGTCCCAACTCTCATCTCGCTCTTGCACCCTCCTTGGCATGATTTCTTTCTGCACAAGAAAACAAATAAGGTTACACCATTGAATATTTAGCTTAAACAAGTAAAACTTAGACTTATTGGCAACGTATTCGTTAGACACCTATACAACACTCTTTAAACAACTTGGGGCTTCCTAGAACTGGTTAAACTTAGGCTCCGATACCACTAAACGTAACACCCTCGACCCATATGTCACATTTGGGCCTCAAGCCCAAACAAAAATGTTTGCCCACCAAGGCCCAAAAGCGAAGCCCACGCTTCGGGTTAAACGGACCATAAGATTCAGGAATCCAGTTCGTTACACCAACACCACTTGCAGACCTTGTTTACTTTCTTCTTTTCATTCATTTTTTAGCTATTTTCATAGGGAAAAAATGGAGTCTTAATCAAGACTCCAATGCTTGAAAGCCTCCTTTGATGTACTCGAACCGAGTGCCAATGAGAACCATATTGGAAGATAGTGATGCCAATACGAGGTTCGTTGGTACGAAAGTGGTGGTTTGTGGGTGAGTAAATCCAATGAGGTAAAGGAGCCTATGTCATCGCCACGAATGGTAGTTGATGCTTGCCCTGCTCCTACTCCTCCGGGGACTAAATACGTTACTTGGGTTGAAATTCTTCAATCTCGAATCCTGTCCACATTCTTGTTAGAATCAATGATGGCTAGTGTTTCAAGCCTGAAGGTAAACCTTAAATCCTACTTTGTTTATCCATTTCTTTGAAGTGATTACATAGATTGGTTGATCAAGCAAGTACCTAATTCACATTGATAATTTCTTGGGTTGTGATAGATTCAGCTCTAGTTTCAGTGTTCGCATGCTATGTTCTACCAACTGGAACATGTGTATTAGCCCAAGGTGTTTTGGAAAATCATCAACTCATGGAAAATAAACCATTAAGCTTAAAGTAGAGTAAATTCTTCATGTTAGGACAGTAGAGCAAGATAAGTATCCTTTGTCAATGAAAAGGTTACCCCTTGATTCTTTAAGGGATTGTCCATGTATTCGTCCTAGGACAACCACAATATTCTTTGCATACATTGCTAGTTTTCGTGGACATTCTTTCATAGGAACAAAAAACCCTTAAAATTGAACCTATTATACTTTTAATGCTGCTATATTTTATGTTATAGATGGCATCTGTTACACAAATTCGTAGCACCCTAGATTTCTTGACCCGCACATTCTTCCAAAACCATGGTTTTTTACATGTGCATGTGCCAATTATCACAACTACATATTCTGAAGGGTTCAGTAAAAGTTTCTGGTCGCGACTCTTCTAGGAGAAACAAGAAAGAAACAGGCGTTGATCGGTACTGATGGTCAGTGACATCAATAGAGAAGCACTTGCTGCTGCTCTTTAGGACCTGAGAAAAACAAATGAATTAGCATTTGTTGCTATTTTTTATGCAATTTATATGTGAATGAATTGTTCATATATTAATATCACGTCGATATCTTTGATTGGAGTTTCTACGATGCCATGAAATGTGCAAATGACTATTTCAATTTCTATACAGATGGATATATATTGGATAATTGTTCAGAAGACATGAACTTTGTCTCGAAAAGGATTGACAAGACTGTCACTCGTTCCCTTGAATACACGACATCGAGTTCTTATGACAAGATTCCCTATAGAAAAGTAGTGGAAATTTTGAGAACGATAAACCTGGATGACATGTAATTCTTATACGTTAGCAAAGCCAACATATCCACCATTTCCTACCTGACAAAAAGTTTTTCATTCTTGTACAAGTCACATATAAGACTTTTGAAACATAACTTTAGTCGGGTGTCCCTTTGACAAATGGACATATAAAGTATGTGTCGTGTAGCTATTATAACTAATGAAATGAATGCATATCGTTCCCTGATTAGTGTGCTTCTTGCTACGTCCATTTACTCAATGGCAGCTACTTGTCTTATGAACACTATTTATGATCATCCAAAAGCAATTAAGCCATTTTATGTACACTTGAATAATGATGGAAAAACAGTTGCAACATTCGAGATGTTCGTACCCCAGGTAAGTCTAAACTTTTATCAAGTGGTGAAGAACATCTTTGTCACGATCGAAGGAAACAAAGAATTGTCAGGTCAAAAAAGGGATCGATTGAGAAATTAGGATTGGTGAATCAAATTGGGAAAATGAAGAATGAAAGGGGAATTATCAAAATAGAAGGAAACGTTTTTGTATCAGGAAGCAAGCTGGAAATGGGAATGGACTGTGACACGGGAATTGGGCCAACTGATTATTCAAGTGCAGCAAACATTTTGTAGTCGTTTATTTTCACGTGCCTTGGGGATATTCTTTGAGTAATTACCGTTAGAGAAAATGCAGGTCATGCTGACACTTTTCACTAAATAATACATGGTATCCTGAAATTAATATATACAACAAATTTATGTACTGATTTCCTTATGATTTGATTAATGAAAAACTTTTTCAATTTTCTCAAACCTATATATTCTCTCTAAAACCCTAATTCTTACTCTTCTTTTCTTGATTTTTTCCTTTAGGCTGTAACAACTTGGCATAGAGCTCGTTAATCGATCCCTTGTAAAAGCTGGGAAATTAAAAAAAGAAACATCTGATGATTGAAAACGTAGAACATGCAGCAGTGTAGAAAACACTCAGCTCAAATGGATGATGAAAATGTGACACCAAAGTGGTGGGACAAGTAGAAAAAGGAAATGGAAGAAAGGTTGAATGTTTTGGAAGGCTACTCTGAGAAGATCCTGAGCGTAATCACAAAAAGAGCTGGAGAACTGAGCCCTAACAGTACTGAAGCTCCCACAGCAGAACTTTCCCTATAAAGGAATATAGGTAAACAACATATGTTAGTCACTGTTATCGATGAGCATGGAAGATATTCATACAAACTAGATGAATCGGGATTACTAGCTTCTAAACCTAACCAAACCAGCAACAGTCCATTTACACATGTACCCACAACAAAACTGAAGTTAGGAGATATGAAAAATAAACCCTATATGTTTGAATATCTCACCCAAACAAATCTTTTTGGAAGCCTTAAAGGAACAACACTTAGGCCTAAACTAGAGTTACCAATGTTTGATGGAAGTAACCCTAAAGGCTGGATTAAAAAGTGTCACAAATATTTTACCCTGCTGGAAATAACTGAAGTGCATAAATATGTGACAGAGCTGAGGCATGATTCGATGGATACATTATGCAAAAACATATAACCATTTCGCATGAAGTTACAGTTGATTTGTGTCACAGGTTCTGTTATAAGACCTATTTTGATATCGTTGAAGGCTTCAACAAATTGGCTCAGAAAATAATAGTGTATTAATACCAGGATAAGTTTGAAGAGTTGAGGTCCTATACGATTTAGCATAGCCCTTATATAGAGGAAATGTACTTTGTGTTCAGCTTTATTAGTGGACTGAAAGAAGAGTTGAGACATAAGGTGAAACTTCATCAATCTAGAACGTTGCATGAGGCCTACATGTTAGCAAGACTGCAAGAGTTATGCATGGAGGTTGAGGCAAAGGAATTCAAACCTACCTATAAATCCCACCGTTACCCCACCCAGAACCTTCCACAAAAATCACTTCCTCCTCCTACTAGCCAACAAAAGACCACCACCTAAAATTTCACTAAACAAACTTTTTTGGAATATAAGAGAGCTAATAACCTATATTTCAAGTGTGGAGATAAATTTACTCCTAGGCATGTGTGCAAACTAAGGCAGCTGAAATTAATGGAGGAAGAGGAAGAGCACACGGAAACTCTTGAAGTAGAACATGTGGAAACAGTTGAAAACCTGTGGAGGAAAGTTTGGAGACCTTTATCATTGCTTTAGCTGGGAATGGGCCATAGTACACTGAGGATACAAGGGACAATTAAGGGAAGAACTTTAAGTATCTTAATTGACAGTGGCAGCACACATAATTTTGTCAATCTTAGATGGGCCAAGGGAGAAGTTAAATTGATTCCTACTACTCCTTTAGTAATTACAATTAGGGATGTAAAAACAGGTAATCGGACAGGTTTGAGGTCAGGTTCTGTCAGGTCGGGTAAAATCGGATACAGGTCATTTCAGGTAAAAAAAAATTTTTTGACTCGACTCGGGTCGGGTGCAGGTCCATTGCAGTCGGGTAATTTGCAGGTCGGGTCCATTTCAGGTCGGGTCAATTTTCAGGTCAAACTCGTTGCAGATCGGGTAAAAACAGGTCGGGTAAAATCAGTTAATTGACAGGTAAATTGCAGGTCGGGTAAATTTCAGGTCGGGTTCATTTTAGTTCGGGTTCATTTCAGGTCGGTTTCATTTCAGGTCGGGTTCATTTCAGGTCGGGTAATTTCAGGTCGTCGGGTTTATTTCAGTTCGGGTTAATTCAGGTTCACCAGAAATGAACAATTTTGAATAAAAATAAAGTTTTATGGACTATAGTGAAAAAAATAATAATAAATAAGAGCTAATTTGGACTAAAATAAAGTTTTATGGACTATAATAGGCTCAATTTTGAATAAAAACAAAGTTTTATGGACAATAGTGAAAAAATAATAAATAAGAGTTAATTTGAAGTAAAAATAAAGTTTTAAGGACTCAATTAAATTGAATTAAAACTTAAAGGACTTGAATAAAAAATTTATATAATATAAAGAGCTTTATTTATAATTTACCCCAAATTGAAATTCAGTTTGGGAATTGGGCGGTTTCAAAATAAATTTTCCCTCCCATATATATATATATATTATAATTTAATATTATTTATTAATTATTATAATATAATATAACTTATTAATTATTATAATAACTTTATAAGTATAAACATATGTGATTATGTGTATATATATGTATTTTTATGTATTCACATGTATATAAATTACAATATATAATTATATATTATACAAACATGTATGTATTTATGTATATGTAATGTATTATACATAAATACATGTATATGTATATACATAATACATACTATGATACTAACAACATACATGTATATATACATGTGTGTATATATATATATATATATATATTACAAACATATGTATATATTAAATTATTAATACATATAACATATAACATATCATACATAATAATGAATACATATTATACAAATATATGTATGTTAATATATAATATATAATGTACATGTATATATATATGTATATGTATATATGTGTGTATATATGTATATAAATACATAAATATACATATAAAATATATGTATATATATATAAATATAAATATATGTATTTATAAAATTATAAAATATATGTATTTATATATGTATTTAAATACATAAATTGAATTGAACTAAAACTTAAAGCACTTAAATGAAAAACATCTAAAATTTAAAGGGCCACAAAATATTTAGCCCATCTAAAATTCAAAGGGCTACAAAATATTTAGCCCATCTAAAATTTTTAGCCCAAAGCCCAACAATTAATAATTATTATTAATTATTATATTTAGCCCATCTAAAATATTTAGTCCAAAGCCCAACAATTAATAATTATTATTTATTATTGATATTATTAATTATTATAAATGGGTGGTGGGATATGAGCCCAAAGGCCCAAGGCCCAAACTATTACTGATTATTATTAATTATTATATTATAAATACATTATATAACTTATAAGTTATAAGTTTATATATATATACATTATAGGTTTTAGGGCCCATCTAAAATAAATGAGTGGTGGGATATGAGCCCAAAGGCCTAAGGCCCAAACTATTACTAATTATTATTTATTATTAATTATTATATTATAAATACATTATATAAATTATAAGTTATAAGTTTATATATATATAATATATATATATATTATTTATACATTATAGGTTTTAGGGGACCATCTCAAATAAATGGGTGGTGGTATATGAGCCCAAAGGCCCAAGGCCCAAACTATTACTAATTATTATTTATTATTATATTATAAATACATTATATAACTTATAAGTTATAAGTTATAAGTTTATATATATATATATAATATAATATTTATTCATTATAGGTTTTAGGGGCCCATCTCAAATAAATGGGTGGTGGGATATGAGCCCAAAGGCCAAAGTCCCAAACTATTACTAATTATTATTTATTATTAATTATTATATTATAAATACATTATATAAATTATAAGTTATAAGTATATATATATATATATATATATATATATATAATATACATATATATATATATATATTATATTTATACATTATAGGTTTTAGGGGCCCATCTCAAATAAATGGGTGGTGGGATATGGCCCAAAGGCCCAAGGCCCAAACTATTACTAATTATTATTTATTATTAATTATTATATTATAAATACATTATATAACTTATAAGTTATAAGTTTATATATATATATATATATATATATATATTATTGGTTTTAGGGTCTCATCTCAAATAAATGGGTGGTGGGATATGAGCCCAAAGGCCAAGGCCCATACTATTACTAATTATTATTTATTATTAATTATTATATTATAAATACATTATATAACTTATAACTTATAAGTTTATATATATATATATATATATATATATTATTTATACATTATAGGTTTTAGGGGCCATCTAAAATACATTATATAATTGAAAGACAATTGTTTCACATGTTATATAAGTATAATAACGTTAACTTTATGTTAAACATAATACTAACTTATATTTTGTATTTATTTTAATTTTATGAACATAATAAAGTTAACATAATATATATTATATAATAAAGCATAAAAAGTTTAATATATTATATTATCTATATATTACTAATATATTATATACTTAGTAAAAATTATGACAAATCTTTTAAGTATATAATTTTATTATACATAATATATATTTTTATACTTAAACAAATTTCCAAGTATATAATTTTATTTTACATAATGCAGTTACAAATTAAGACAAATTTCTAAGTATAATGAAAGATAATTTTTCTAAGTAATGAAATTAACATAATCTACTAAAAAATTATTAAGTTTATAATGAACAGTTTACGCTTTAAATTATTTAACATTTTTAGCCAGATGTACATTAGTTCAGGTCAACAACAGTTCAGGTTCAAAACAGGTCGGGTCCATTAACAGGTCGGGTTCAAAACAGGTCGGGTAAAATTGGATCTCGGGTCGATTCAGTCGGATAATATCAGGTAATTTGCCAGGTCGGTCTCGGGTTCGGGTTCGTTTCAGTCGGATGCAGGTCGGGTTTCAGGTCAAAATTAACAGGTCAGATTCGGGTTCGGGTCGTTTTCAGTCGGACGCAGATCGGGTTCGGTTGCTACAGTAACAGGTTCAACTCGAGTTCGGGTCAACAACAGTCAGTTATAGTTCGGGTTCAGATCATCAAATTCTCGGGTCAAATCAGATTCTGACTCGAGCAGGTTTCAGGCATGTTTTCAGGTCCTGACTTGTTTTTACAACCATAATTACAGTGGCTAATGGAGAAAAGTTGTACAACAATACTAAGTCTAAGCAACTTTTATGAAAAAATGCAAGGTTATCGATTTGAACATGACAGTAAGCTTCATAAAAAATGAAGAATTGATAATTTTGAAAGGGGGTCAGAAGCAGCCAAATATGAAGGTCATTTCTGGTGAAAAATTCCAAAAGTTAACTGAGAAAGATGTTGATCTAGTGAGAGAAATCTATTTGTTGCAAACTGAAGGGGAAGAAACAGGACCATTATCAATCTATTTTCTCTGAAACCCTAATTCTTCTTCTTTTCTTGATTTTTGCCTTTGGGCTGTGACAATCTTCATACAAATATCTTCCGGCATCAAAATGATGTGCTTTTGAATGGTTAAAAAGCTTAATAATGGTATCCAGACCGAAACAATGGTTACAGGCAGCCAAAACGAAGAGTGGTTTGACATTATAAATACAAGGTATGATGCCCTCCTTGCAATGTTGTTTCATAGACGATTATTTCCTCGTTGTCTGCAATGGTTTTCTGAATTCAGGATCAAGGAATTCGACTTGTCAAAAGATCAATAAGAATGGTACTTGGATTCAACATGGAACAGTCAAGCACTCCGGTTCGACCTAATGGTCCTTCTTTCCACTGGACTGACCGATGTTCGAGATGTAATTCCCCTTACCACAAGTCATGGAAAAGCCAACAGCTAAGACAGAAGCGTTGAAGTTGATATAAAATCGTCTCATCTTGCTTGTGTTTTAGATAAAGAGAGCTTTCCGGTTTAATTTAACCGGTCACCATAAGAGAACGATATCAGTTATATTTTTATATGTATTCTTTCCGGTTGCTCAAGATGTCTCCAGCAGCAATTTCCGGGCATTGAACATAATCCCCGCATTCCCTGTTCTATTGAACATAACCTCTGATTTAACGATTTGGAGGAGTTTTAAAGCACTGTATAAAAAAGAATTTAAACCCTTGGAATTAGTCACCAAGTTAAACGAGCGTTGATAGAATGATATGTGCAACAAAATGATCATGTAGAACTATCAGCTGAACCGAACAAAGTCACAAACTAGTTAAAAGTAAATAATAAATGCACATGGACCGAATTAAAAATTGAACCATACGCAAGATCAGTCCTAAAAAAAATAAGAGTATCGATTATGAAACACTAATCAAATCACAAGACTGCCTAAAAATTGATTTAAATCCATTGATTCAAGACAAATCGTAGGTAACCCTAAACCATTGCTTTCCCCTATTTCCACCATCTAAAAGTTACATTCTAGTAACATCAACAAATATTTACAGTTGTGGAGAAAGCACAACACACCAACCTCAAATATATATAAATGCGCAAGGTTGCTTCAGGGTTTTCGTAACGCAGAGGCTGCACCCATGACAACAGCCAAGATGATACCCACACCAGCACCGAAAGAGGCACCTACAGCTGCCGATGTAAGAGAGAATAATGCCTTGGCTTGAGATTCCTTCTTCCCATCTATTGCGCCCGTAGCGAGGTCTTGTGCCAACTCCACCGAAAGCCTATCTCTAACAAGTTCCTTCAATTTGATATGAAACAAGAAACTCAAAATTCATTCATCTGATCTTCATGAAAAAGTAACAAGAAACCAAACTAAGTGGTACATTATAGCCATATTGTGTATAACAAATAGCCAGGGATCAGTGAGTTGACTTTTATGTTTCCTGTATACTTGAACAATATGGTCGATAACAGTCATTCAAAGCATCCTATAGATATTACCACAAAATGCAAATGGGTAAGATATATCCCAAGGAATTCCCTTATAAAACATTTACTGGGAAAAAAAGAAATGGGTCATATCCTGATATGTCATGTTATATCTCCACAAATATACATCAACTATAATATGACGACTAACTTTGCAAAACTCGTGAACATTGGCATATAATCTTATTCCCTGCATTGATACTAAGCTGTCTGGTTAGAAGTATGAAGGAAGCAGATTCATGAAGCAAATAGATCCTCATTGTATTTGTATGGATAGATTATGTTTTTCTTCAGAAACTACTACATCAGACACAATAAAAAGATAAATCATGTTCCCAACTGCCTTCCAAGGGATTCAGTTCGACACAAAAATAGTCGATATTCAAAGCAAATGGCCACCACATGGAAGTTACAATTTCAATCACAAATTAGTAATTTCACTTTTTTCAGCTAGTTTCTCGATAATTAAGCATATCTAAATCTGTAAAAAGATACTATTTCTTTATAAACTCTCCAGAGCCTGCAGATAAGGAACTCACTAGTAGCTATGCATATTAGAAGCTATTTATAATCTAAAATTGTACCTCGAGGGATGCCTCTTCATGGCTCCGAAGAACACGGTGGACAAGATGGCAGAGAGAATTAACCCGCTCCACTGGAAAAACAGTATCTTTCCTTTGGAAAGGCCGGCGAACAAGGTCAATAGGAGCAGATAGAAGCTTCTGAACACCCATTCTCCCGTCAGAATCTTCACTACTTATTACACCCCAAGGCAATGAAGAACTAGCAGCACCAGGCATGACATATGGACAAGAATTGATAACTTCAGTGGTGCTTGGAGTTGCTTGATATGCCTGAACAACTGTATTAATTGCAGCTCTCTGTTGATGTGCACTAACAGAAAATTTGTTTGTTATTGCAAGAACCCAAGGTATTCCAAGAGCTTTTGCCTCATCCAATAGTAGTGAAAGGGCTGGATATTGCTGTGATGCATCTGGATGATTGTACCGAGGTATCTTATGGGATAAGTTATGCACTAGAACAATTAAATCAGTCTTCCTCTTAAGGTCACGGATTCCCCTCCATAATTCATCTTTGAACCGAGAAGCCTCCATGGCCAGCTCCTACAGCATACAGAAAAAAAAACACAGGTAAAGAAATTAGTGAAATTCCTTTTAAGACCCAAAAGGTGAATAGTAGTTCATATAATATAAATATATGTATTTGTTCTAAAAGTTAATATGGTATTTAATAAAGCTTAAACTACAGATTGATTTCCACTGCTAAGACTCTTGTTGGCACTAAAAGATTTCAAGCTTATATTCAATAAATTTCTAGAAAATGTTCAAATGCAAGTATCACCCAAGCTCCACCATAAATTCAAGGAAATGAAGCCCAGATAATATGATATATAGTATTTTCTATCCCACTGTACAATCATTATTGTGTTGGGGAACTTCACAAATATATTCAAACAAAATAAATCTGAATTGCATAGAAAAGTGGCCAAAGGAAAAAGAACTATTGACATAAAAGGCATTGAATCTGAGGCCAGCTGGCATAAAACTTTGAATCATAAAAGTTTTCAATTATATTCCTTAGACTTGAAAAACATACCTGCAAATTTACTCCCGGTGAATCAGTGTAGCATAAACCACCAGCAATACCATCCCGAAAATCAGCTTCTACTTGTAGATTTTCAATATTGGCAATAGTGGTCAATTTTCCTTGACCAAGAATTGCCTTGAAAAGAGATGTCTTACCAGCACCCTAGTAACCCATAAATAAAATATTCAATAATGTTTGTACCCGAGGGAAAAACAGCCCAACCAACATTCAGCAAATGTAGAAAACAAAAAATAACCCAACATTTACATGTTGTAAGTAAAATAAGAATACCTCTAGACCAAGAAGTCGCACCCTACGAGTTCTAACATGAACCTCCTTCGTTGCTGTCATAAAATCACTGGTACAGAATACGAAAAAATTATTCAAACCTTCTGGCCTTAAGTATTTTTCTTGACAAGATGATGTCAAGTTATGTTCACTATTGAGATTAACAGTGTCTGCTACTATATGATGCTTAGGAGGCTGCCTCAAGGGAGCCCCTACTAAGACTCTTATTTTTTGTAGCTCTGGTGGTTCCCCATTCCCAGATGAGTAAGCTGGTGCGGAAGGAAATGATTCCACAGTGGTTGAACACCTGTATAGTGTATAAGAACCAACATCATGTCAAACTGCTTTTCGTGAGCCAAGGAGAGAGAAAGAGAAAGATTAGTGCAACTTTGAGCGTAAAAAATGTAGACCAGACGAGACCATATTTTTACATGCATTTGTTTGAATGTCACACATCCAGAAAAACGATTCAGCATGTATTATTTTGCTAAAGCCGTATAAAAAGAATTGAACATTGAGTTCTGCTGTTATTAATCCTTTCCCAGTGAGAATCCTGAAGAATTATGACTACATCTAACGATATTGCATGGACATAAAGATTATATTATACAAAAATAGAAAAAAGAAAATGACGAAAAATAAGTCCAACCATACCATTGGCCATTTACTTGAGCATGAAATAGTGTGCAAAGATGCAACCTGAATCCAGTAAGATCAACTTTCAATGGTTCTGCATTCTTCTCTCCAGGAATACCATTCCAACCAAGGGGCACGATCGATGTCGCAGTACGAATAATAGGACTTTCAACAATATGCCCAAGCTCCACAGCACCTGCAACTGCAAGGCCAAGCCATTGCTGCAGATGTGGGAACTGTTGCAATTGCTCCATTCCAAGGAAAGATGAAGCATTATCATTCATGCACAGGTCATATATTCTGCAAAAAAGGAGAAAAATGAATCACTTATTTATGCCCCAGAGAAATTATTCGACCGGAAAATCCGAAACAAGGATAACTTATCTCCATGAAATACTTGATATAATAAAGCTTCCAAAATTTTACCACACTGCCTTATGCCCCAAGTGGGATAACATCACATGTGGACAACCACACAACGGGTGTTAACACCATATGGGGTTAGGCAGAAATAACAGAACACACCTGGCCTCTTATACCATGTTAGCGTTTAACCTAAAATTAATAGGTAATAGGTGGAAGGAATCAAATTGAATATAAAACCATGGGAAACTCAAGACTTAATAGATGTGGGATAACACTCAATTCCATCAAAGGACTAGGAAGCCACAATGTTGTGTTCATCAACAGTTGATATTTTATATCTTCAATTTCTTTAGAAAATGGTCCTCTATTTGGTCACATTATTATAACTGACCGATGTACTTCGCATAAGTTGTCGTGTTTTTGTCATTAAGAATTGATCAAAGGATAGTAAAAAAAGTCAAAACATAAAGACCAAATTCTGCAATGTAAGGAATAAAGATGCTAGTCGATCTAAAAGAAGAAAAAGAAATGCAACATTGCAATTAGAATTTAGAACTACAAGTTTAAATAAACAGTAGCAAGAATTAAAACTATTGCATAATTTATCATTACCTTTGAAATCGAGACCTATATGACTTCATTGAATGAGATTGAAATCTCTCCCTTAATTCAACAATCACAGATCTGACCTGAACATATCTTTGCCAGAAGAAAGCAAACAAAATGAGAGGTTGAAGAAGATATAACCGCAAGCTCATTAATCATGAGCACTAATGACTATTGAAAATGGTGCTTCAAAGTACTATATACCAAACTTCCATGAAGAAGACTAGACAGATGCTCTATAAAAAAAGGAAACTCATACCGATGTCAACTTTGAGTACTCTGCACCTGAGAGTGATTCCACTGATGAATTCTCCAAGAGATAAAGCTGTTATGAGTGAATTTATTAATAAGTAATTCATTTGCATAAATAATTGAAATGATAGCGTGAAAAACTTGTGGTTTGTAGCAACCGTTAAGCATTGTAACATTAGGAGAACAGCTTAGGATGATGTCATGATGCTGATATAACCAATATCTCATTTTTTTTTCCAATTTGAGTGACAGTTGACAAAAGTTGCAACCATCAGAAAAGGAAACAAAATTCACAAAGAAATTTCAATAAGGCAAACTGAAATGTATGGAAGCTCATTAAACAGTTCAAGAAATTTCAAATTCCTTGAATAGATAGGTAGGCAAGCAGAAGCAAGACCTTAGGAAAATTCAAAATCAGAATTGATTTACAGAAAGTATATAGTTAGATGCTCCTTGACACTTGCAGATAAGAAACAACCGCTACCAATTGGTGATGACAATCAAAATTTTAGAAAAAAAATCAAAATCCATACTTAACATATGGTTAGCAAAAAAACAATAGACAATTTATTATCAATATTTTCCACCTTCAAGCATGTGTACTTTAAGTTGATTGAAATACAAAGAAATGAATGAAGTATTCCTACAATGATATATACCTGTCCAAACGGTACATATGAAGGTAAAGAAGGCACTCTACGCCATCTATTGTTGTCTCCGCTACCATTGCTTTTCTCTGTTAACTTTCCACATCCCGTGTCTGACTCACAATTGTTGGTGACAGCAAATGGTTTAAGAGATATGCCATCAGTACCCTCTTGAATTTCAAGAGACTGTGGTTCAACAACTACATCCTCAATAGAAGATGCAGTTCTAGGGCCAGCTGCAGATGGCTCTATGGGGTCAACTTGCTTTCTGCTGTATTTTCTAAATTGTCTTTTAACTCCTTCTAATGGAACAAGCCTTGAAAGTCTCCAGAAAGGCCCCTGGACAGGGCCTACACCTATAACCAATTGCTCCCCTTCATTCTCTTTTAACTTCTCAGCCTTCCCTTTCTGCGCCCCTTGTTCATTCTTTAATGTAGATAAACTGGTATTTTCCATGTCAGAGGACATTAATAAACTTTGCGTATTATAGTGATCGAAATAAGCAGGTGAAAGGATACGGGGTACAAGATCTTCAGGAATACAGTAACTCTTGAAATAATGCTGCCAACCTTTTCTATTAACATAACTGGAAATTTTGATTAAAGGACAAGCAGAAAAAACACATTAGCTTCAGGGGGAAAATCACAGGATAAATATTTCACAAAAGGGTAAAGTACTCACTCTCTTAAAGCCGCATTTCCTACTGGAGGTTGGGAAAATGTTATACACTTGACCTGAACACTATCGCTTTCTTTTGATGAAGATGATACAGCAATGACCCTCAAAATGGCAAGGGTAGCCAATGCTGCCACCTACTACGTCATACATAGAAAAGGTGTGAAATAGATAGTTCGACACAACGCATCAGGTAAATCTCAAGAAAAACTAGCTTATTGAACTTACTGCTCCGCCAAGGGAATGCCCACATAATACAAGTTTTCGTTTCTTTTTCTGAGCAAGCCTGTACAACTCTAACGCAGGTATGCCTTTAGCACGAGCCAAGAAACCCTAAAGATGATAAATTGGAGTGAATATAACTAAGAAACAATTATGCAGAATCTCTAAGCATGAAGAGGGCAAGAAAGTTCACGACCTAAGTATCAATGGAAAAAATGAGAAAATAAATTCTTATGACATATGAATGGACTGTTATCAAACCCGATGTGCAGCAGGTTTAGGCCTATCTTTAATCTGTTTAGATTTTGATTCCAAGGGATTGAACTGGATGTCCTCATTTCCTTTTTGTCTTTCACCCCGGTTGGCTTTAGTTAATTCAGTCCTGTCAACATTCTCCATAACATCCTCGTGAAATATAGCACCTTGAAGTATGTTTGCATCAGCCATGACATCTCTGAATGAAATGAAGAAAGCAAAACAAAACAAAACAAAATCAAGCCTTTGAAAGAAAGAAATAATGACTCGAACTATAATCAGCCATACTTACTTATACTGCTTGGTTCCGATGAAGGAAGCAAATAGTGTATCACCTGCTTCTGCCAACAAATACCTGCAATAAGAGATATGCAAAGAAAAAATAAGAGAACCAATGACAGCCTAACTCAAAGGTAATATCTTAGGCAATGATGCATGCAACTGATTAGTGGTGGTTCATGGTGGAGTGCCATCAAGATCTAATCCGGACCAAATGCAAACCACACAACCTGCTAAGTTAACCAATCACCTTATGTAACTCCACTCTATTTCAAGCATAGCCCAGTTTAAATCTCACGAACTAGATTTAAATTTAAGATGGATGCACACACCTGCATTCAAACTTATTTATAATGATTTATTATTCCTCATACATTTCTATTTAATCCCTTTTGGTTCGCATTAGGGGCAAAGCTACACAAGCATGTTATATTGTTGACAGGTAATGAGAAAAATATAGCTAGGACAAAAATGTTTTCAGAACCGCCTTACAAACAAAATTGGGTCAAAATTATGACTTTTTGTAAAGAAGCAATTTGATATTCCCACAAAAACTAAATCATCTTCAGCAAAAAAATTGTTCGTATTGGCAAGGAGTGTAGATTTATTATAGAGTACAAAATAAGTAACCTGTGTGGAACATGATCGGCAGAAGGTTGCACACGTTCTAGAGAAACAATTTGTCCTCCAAAATCAGCCTTGAATTTGTTTACAGCTCGAATCATCTCAGTAGCAGGTTTCTACCAGAAAAGGGGGGAAATAATTTGTCATAAATAATTGAGAATTTATTTTAAAATATGCAATTCCGTTAGTAATTGAACATAGATAAATCTTAGCATTCACTTTCAAAATTATAATTTTTAAATTAACAATCACATCATAACATCTTTCAATATACGAGTTACAAAATTAGCGGAACGGGGAAAGTATGGAGAAAGCTTTAATTATTGATATACCTTGTAAACGCACTCGGAGAGGACCATGCAACAAAGAATGTCCTGCAAATCCGAGAGAGAGTCAGCTTTAACGGCACGGCAGAGCTCTTGGAGTTGCCGCTTTCGTCTTTCGTACTCCTGCTGGAGTTTCTGGCGGTGCTCCATGTCGCCGTTGTTCCACGGCGGCCAATGCCACCTCATCCGCCACTGAAGCGGACCCCAAGAGACGTTGAGGATCTTTGCTCTCTGGTCCTTGATCCATGTCTCCACTCTGCTTTGTATTGATTCCATTATTATTCGATCAAAACAAGGATTTTCGTTGTACTTTTTTTAGTTAATTTGGCACTGTTGAGATTTTAAGAGAGAGAGAGAGAGAGATAGGGCAACTCCGAGCTTTATTGGGCGAAGCCAAGGCCAAGCCGAAACTTCAATGATTAATTTAATTGCGTGTTCATAAAAATATGATAATTTAATTTCGACTTTAAATCTCTTGCCATGTACTTTTTTTTAACATAGAAATATCTATTATCAAAAACAAACATTACAGCAGCAGCAAAAGTTCATAAGTGATTTAGCTGAACTAATTATCAGGGCAAAAATTGACAAGAACTTTCTTTACCACCAAATTGACTATCAGATTACATTTGCAATGCACAAAGGAAAAAGAGAAATTCTCAAAGCAGGGGATGGATGCAAAAATATCCTTTTCAATCGCAGCTGGTTTTCAAGAAGTCAATTCTCTTTTGACAAGATATTTATTATTGGATTCAAGAATAATTCTTTAAAATTGAATTTTTATAACTAAATTGAATTCTAGTCAGAAGGTCAATAAATGTAGAGAAAAATATTTTGGTGACACCTCCAACAATCATGCCAGAAGCATCACGTACAACAATTGCAGCACCTGCAATGTCAATCTTAGAATCGATAACAACATCAACATTAATTTCACAGAATTCGAAGGGGGCTTATTATGAATCAGACAGAGATTAGTTTTCCTTAAAAGGGTGATCATGAACAGAACATGCGAAAATCCATTCAGAAAGAAATTTTCTGCCATGTTCCAAATATCAATAGGGTTGATGGAAATACCAGAAAAAATCAGATTATTACAAACTTTTCAAATCTGCCAGCAAAGAAAGGCGGTTAATTGTAAACGTTCAGTCAGTTTGTTACAAGCACACATGTCCTTCATCATTTCCCACCACTTGCAAACACCAAAAAAACTTTCATCCTTACGATAATAATTAAATGTTGGGTTATCCAATAATAATGGGCATATATGTGTAATGTATGTTGCTATTATAAAGTTTAACACAAAATTAAGTGATCAATTATGTTACACGTGTTATAGGTATTAAATTGTCATGAAATTAAGTGTAGATACCGTAAGTTATATTTATAACTCAATCAGGGACAGAGTTGTAAATATTAATAAACTGTTTTTAATTCAGTTTATATAAAGGGTGGTGGTCCCTGAGATCTAGGTTAACTTGCATATCTCTCCTTTCCCATCAGAGAGTTGTGTGGCAAGAGGTAACCTATCATCTTGGAAGATCAAACCCTCTCTGAAATTCTCCATCAATGGATTCAGGTACGCTTCCGCAAATTTAGTCTCTGTTTTTTAATGATTTGACATGTATGGATCTTGGGTTTATTATTCGTATGAATATATTTTAGTTCTAACAAGTGGTATCAGAACTAGATTTTGTCAAATCATTAAAATCATTCTATTTTATGGTTTGATCTTTCGCATGTTCTGAAAATTTATAATTTCCCTTAGGGTAAAATACTGAAATCATCACTCAACTTTGGTCATTTGACCTATTTTAGTCACTCAACTTTAAAAACGCTCAATTTAGTCATTCAACTTTCAACATTGTGATTTTTTCATCATTCCACCGTTAACTCAGTTAACACCGTTATGAAGTGTCATATATAATTATTAAAATAATAATAAAATTACACGTCAGTTAAAAGAAAATAAACAAAACGACAGTGTTTTGAGAGTAGGGTTAATTTTACCGATTAAGAAAAATTAAACCGTTCCTATTCTCCCATTAGAGACTGAACTTTTGAAAATCAGATTTGTTCTTTGCAATTTTTTTCTGAACGTTAAAAATATTAGGGCTTGATATTTTGTTAGAGATTTGGGGAACATTTGGGTGCGAGCGGTAATTTGAACATCGAAGTTGAAAGACTATTTGGGTGGAAAGAAATTTGGTTGAGGGAACTACTGATTCAACAACGTGGCTGCAAATCGGAGTAATGGATTGTCGTGTTTTACGTGCGAGGGGTATGAAAAGCATGTCATATGGTAAGTTCTTCTATCTTTTCGATTAAAGCTTGTAAATTTAGGGTTTATTGAATAAAGTAAATTTGTTTAGTGGGTACTGATGAGTTTATTGAATAGCAAATTTGTTTTGATTTTGTTGAATAAAGTTACTTACTTTTTCTGTGTATACTGAAATTTTGTTTATACTGATGAGTTTGAAACTTTGAGTTTGAGTATACTGAAATTATTGAAATTTTGTGTTTAGTGGATATACGTATATTGAAATTATTGAACAAATTTTGTCTTTAGTGGATATACATATACTGATGAGTTTGAAACTTTGAGTATACTGAAATTATTGAACAAACTTTGTGTAAATGAGGATCTTGAATATATGTATACTGATTTGGTTAGAAATCTTGAATATTTTGTGTTTGCTAGTAAATGGGGATCTTGAATATATGTATACTGATTTGGTTTGTGAGTTGTTGCGTAACATGAGAATATATTCAAAATTTGATGGATATATGTATACTGAAATTATGTAGACATGGAAATAAATTTTGAAATTTTGAATATATTCTGAAATTTAGTGGATATATGTATACAAAATTTGGTGGATATATGTAGGTTACATTACAATGTGTGGGGATATAGGAATATCATACATATATATCATATTTATATTCTGTGAATGTGTACTGTGGGGATATAGGAAACATGTGGGGATATAGGAATGTGTGTTTTTTTATCTTTTTATATGTTGGTGGGGGCCATTAGAATATGACAAAAATGTATGTGTTTTTTATCCTTTTATTGTGTTAGTGGGATAAGTGTTTTTTATCATTTAATGTGTTAGTTGGGGACCATAAACTATTACAATAATGAACCCCAAATTGTTAAAGTACAAAGCTATTAATGCACTCCCTATTTCCTTACACTGTTCGAAATTAAATTAAATTTTTTGTTATAGTTTTACTAATTTCTAAACTTACAGGTGAGTCCTAATATATATTTGTTTATTTTTTGTAGGTCAAACATCAGAGCATTGTACTATAGCTTTTCATCATGGGGGATTTATTGTAAATCATCCTACTGTGACATATACTGGTAAAAAGATATCTTTTTTTATATGTGTCACATTGACTCTATGTCTATGCTTAAGGTTTATGACATGGTTAAAGAGTTAGGATATGATAGGCCACTGAAAATTTTTTGGCAATCACCAGGTGGTGTTTTAAGTGTCAATGCATTGAAAACTGATTCTGATATGTTATCTATGCTTGCTAGTATGCCTAGGAACAAGTATGCACATGTTTACTTACAAGAAATAGTGGAGGAACACTTGCCTGATTCGAATGCTGAAATTTTTGAACATGTGAACACTGTTAATGATGCTGAAATTTCTGAACATGTGGACACTATTAGGAATGTAGAAACAAATATACCTAGTGATGCTGAAACTGTTAAAAATACTGTTAGGAGACCTGATTTTTCTAACAGTGAGGATGAAGATACTGACTATGTTGGTTCTGAGAGTGAGCAATCTGACAGTCCCTTTGAAGATAGTGAAAATGATTTAGTTGATGATGATTTAGTTTGTGAGGTAAATGTTGGTGTTGGGAGGGATATACCTGGATTTAGGGCAGGTTCAACTGAAGATAGTGATGAGAGTGTAGATAGTGAAGATGAAACTGAATCACTGCACAGTCCATCTGATTCTGAAACAGAAGCTGAAAAGAAAAGGTTCCCTGAGTTTGACAGTACTTTAGACATGAAAAATCCCAAGTTTAAAAAAGGTTTATTGTTTTCTAATCAAAAAATTTTCAAAGCAGCTTTAAAACAATATGCAGTGAAAATAGGTTTAATATAAGGCTAAAGGTTAATGACACTGCAAGAGTGCAAGTTGTGTGCAAGGATGGGTGCCCATGGATGGTTTGGGCATCTAAAATGCACCCTAAAGATAAGACTAACAGTACATGGCAGATTAAGACATATATTGGAGAGCATAAATGTGTTAGAGATACAAAGAATAGGAACTGTACTTTTAGGTGGTTGGCTACAGAGTACTTAGAGAAATTCAGAGTTGACCCAAACTATTCTGCCAAGTCCCTGAAACATGATGTGATGAAAGACCACATGCTTCTAGTTGAAAGGTCTAAATGTATTAGGGCAAAAAAAAACTGGCCCTGGAGATGATTCTTGGGAATCAAGATGAACAATATGCAAGAATCTATGATTACTTTGGAGAATTGAGAGGAACAAATCCTGGGACAACAACCATACTTCATTTAGATAATAGGTTGTTTGTCAGAATGTATGTATATCTACAAGCTTGTAAAGATGAATTTAGGGCTGGATGTAGGCCACTGATTTGTTTTGATGGATGTTTTTTAAAAGGCCATTACCAAGGATGGCTTATGGCAGCAATTGGGATAGATGCAAATGACTGCATCTATCCTTTGGCTTATGCTGCAGTTGAGAGTGAAACAAGAGAGTCCTGGACTTGGTTTTTACAGATTTTAGAGACTGACTTGGGGCTCACAAACTCTTTCCATTATACATTCATGTCAGACAAGCAAAAGGTAAATAATTTACTTTTTTCTTTTAGATATTTTCATTCATTGTAGTATAGTGTTTGACTAATATTTTATTATTTTTACAAGGTCTAATAGATTCAATTTTAGAGTTGTTTCCCAATTCCAGCAGTCGAACTTGTGTGAGACATTTGTACAACAATTTCAAGCTGCAAAGTCAAAATCAAGGCAAGGCATTAAAAGATGCTTTATGGAAGGCAGCAAGGGCAACATACATGAAAGAGTGGACTGATGCAATGAATGAACTGAAGGCCTTGTCAGAACCTGCATTCAACTGGTTGGTGGCTAAAGACCCTAAGAATTGGTCAAAGGATCATTTCACAACTAACTACAAGTCTAGCATGCTCTTAAATAACTTGTGTGAGAGCTTTAATAAGGTAAATAAGTTTACTAACCTAACTTGTTTAAATTGAATTTTGCATTAAATAAGTTTACTAACCTAACTTGTTTATTGACAGATGATTTTGGAATCAAGGGACAAGCCAATACTCACTATGATGGAGATGATCAGATGCAAAATCATGACAAGATTTGCATCTAAGAAAGAAGCTGCTGAAAAAATAATTGGGACATTTTGTCCAAAAATTCAAAAAAAGCTTGAGAAGATTTTGGAACAGTCTATAAGGCATTTTTAACTTAAATTAATTACTTTTTGTTTTGATTATTTATTTACTTTAAATAATTACTGTTTGAACAGTCCAATAACTAATTGATTTTTTAATCAATGCTGACAGGTGTTGGCCTAGGAATGCAGGTGGGCAAAGGTGGGAGGTTTCTGCAGGATTTGAAGACCAACATGCTGTAGACTTAGAAGCTCAAACATGCAGTTGCAGAAAATGAGAACTTACAGGTATATTTTACAAAGTTCTTGTCAAGTTTTTCATTTGTGTAAGTGGTAATATATAGTGTATATAATGTAGTGGACTGCATCATATGATAAGTTTTGGTTTATATAATGTACTGGACTGCTCAGTTTTTTATTTGATAATGTATATAATGTTGTGGACTGCATCATTAATATAAGTGATAATATATAATGTAGTGGCCTGTAATGTCCTTTCTGAGCTTTTAGTGATCTTAAAATGCCATTCTCCTTTGTAGGGATTTCTTGTATATATGTTGCATTTGTTATTTTGCATATTGGAGCTAGGCCAGAAGATTTTGTCAATCCTTGCTATAGAAAGGAGACTCAACTGGAAATCTATTCTCATATGGTTAAACCAGTTCGAGGTCCAAAACAATAGGCTCATTATCAGACAGATGAACCAATCCTACCCCTATAATTCGAAGGCCTGTTGGCAGGCCTAAAAAGAGAAGAAAAAGAGCCCGATGAGCCAGTCAAAACAACTGGAAAAATGAGTAAGCTTGGAGTCCATATGACTTGTTCAAAATGTGGAAGTAAAGGCCACAACAAAAGATCTTGTAGGGGACAAGTTGGTGAGAATGCAAGGACTGCAAGGATGGCTCCAAGAAGGAATGCAAGGGCTAGTAGGTCTAATACCTCTGAACCAATGCCTACTGGTCATGCAAGGGTGGCTTCAACAATGCCTACTGGTCATGCAAGGGTGGCTTCAACAATGCCTACTGGTCATGCAAGAGCGGCTTCAACAATGCCTACTGGTCATGCAAGGGTGGCTTCAACAATGTCTACTGGAAGGGCTAGAGCTTCCAAACTGCCTGTAAGATTGGTTAATTCACTGTTGATTATTTGTTTTTAAAACTTAAACTCAAATTTTAATGAACTCTTATCTATCAATACAGGTTAAGAGACCAACATGTTCCAATTCAGCAAGTTCTAGTCACCCTACTAACAACCAACATCATGAACAAGGGAGTTAAAAGAACATTGGGACCAGCAATGACTGTCAGACGGATGCCATCACAACAGAGCACTGTTCAAGGATCTCAAACACAAGAAAATGTGTCTAACATGCAAAAGTCTACTTGAAAGGAGACTTATGGATGTCATTTTGAGTCTGTTTTAGTTATTTTGTCAAAGAGGCACAAATAGCATTTTGTGAACATTGTTTATCTAGTAAAGCCTTGTGGAAACTATTCTAGGCTAGGCTTTTTGTGGTCTTTTGTTCATCATTTTGTATACCTTTTTGTGATATTTTGTTCATCTTTTATATACCTTTAGTGACAACATTGACCAAAAACAGTGATATGAAAACCAACATGGTCAAAACAACACTGTTCAACATTTGTAGCCTCTCCCATTTGGGATAATATTAATGGAAATTCAATTAACAGTTTCTACTTTCTAATTGTTGAATTAGTTTCTAATTGTTGGAATGTTGCAAATTGAGCATTATCATTGGTTCATTACCTTTTTGTGGTCTTTTTTTTTCAATTGATTAACAACAAACATTAACAACAACAAACATCTTTTTTTATAATTGCTAAGTACTAATTAATCAACAACAATTGCTAAGTACTCATTAATCAACAACTATTAACAACAAACATTTGGGATGTTTGCTTGGGCATAACCACTTGATCATTAATCAACAACAACATTTTTTTCATTGAACAACATTCCATTACAACATACTCCAACATACATTAACAACAAACATACTCCAGCTTCTAAATGATCACTAGCACATTTTTCAGCTTCTAAATCATCACTAAACGTTATGAAATAAATAAGTCAGTAAAACAATACACATCAAAGCAACAATCCAAGCAATTCTCTCATTTCTTCTTCTCCCCTCAATAGTTTTGATCTTCTTTAGGAGACCATTAATAAGAACTTTCACACGTGGATTCATCGGTGGATCATACCACTGAAAAAAACCACAGGATTTGCGAAATTTCTTACCATAGTTACTACACCCAAAAAATCGCCTTCTTGGGTTGTTGTTTGTCCAAGAACTCTTCAACGTCGCTGGCTTCTCACACCAGCAGATCGGATTTTCATTCCCTTCAGATGACTCCATGTCTTTAACTTCAACAGGCTTCACAGACTTGCTCATCGGTAGTTTTTCCCTTTTTCAAGTGTTGTAAATTTTAGGGTTACAGAGGATTTATGTTACTTTAAGTACCCCAAATATTGTATTTATTTATTTTATTAATCCAACATGGCATAAGAAATTATTTTATTAATCCAACATGTCATAAGAAATTATTAAAATAAACCATGTCATTGTACAGTAACTGAGTTAAAGGTGGAATGATGAAAAAATCACAATGTTGAAAGTTGAATGATTAAATTGAGCGTTTTTAAAGTTGAGTGGCTAAAATAGGTCAAATGACCAAAGTTGACTGATGATTTCAGTATTTTACCCTTTCCCTTATGTGATATCTTTTCGCAAATCCATGGATTATTTTGCTTTCGATATTACTGTGCGATTTCATCGTTGTTAATTCCATTGATTTCCATTGATTATATGTTTGTGTAATTGTAAATCAATTATGAGATTTTTTTATTGTTGATGTATTAACCGGTTTATTTGGGATTTTTCAATTGATTAATATATGTTTTGTTTTTCTCTTTTTTTACCTAGGTTAAAAATTGTTATTAAGTTATAAAATATATATTTTATTTAAAATATATATATTTAATTCGGTTGGATCAAAATTTCAGTTTTGATCATTAGGTATAAAGATAAATCTTTGGAAACATATAAATTTATGTTTTGGCTATGTCTAATATTTTAGTGGGTTAATTGAAACACAATGTCACCAAAGTGACCGCTTCTGCGTAGATTAACTTATTTAAAATATCAAGATGTTTGTGTTTCTGTAATTCATGCATTTAATAATCGGCCCAAAGGAAAATTAATATTTGGTCGAATTTCAATGACACCTGTGGTAATAAACGCGTGACAATTATAAGGTATTTTATGTGTGCAATACATTAGTCCAAAGATTAATCTGTTGTTCGACATAGTTTATTGTCAATGTTTGATTACTACAACAAGAGTACCGCTTACTATTAATATTATTGTCCAAAGACTTGATATTAATGTTGTGTTTGGTATCTTTAGGGGAATTAGTCATTTCTTAGAATTTATTTATTTACTTATGAAATATTGATGTGAGCCTGTTTTATTTTTATTTTGTTCTATATTCAGCTAGTTTTTCTACTGCCACGATATCTGCTAATATTAGTTCTATACTCATGCTTAATGGGACAAATTTCAAGGAATGGAAAAGGCACGTACTTATAATACTTGGCTGTGTGGACATAGACCTTGCATTAAGGCAAGAACAATCTGCACCTCTCACTGCGGATAGCACCCATGATGTCAAAAGGGATTTTGAGAGGTGGGATCGTTCTAATCGCATGATTCTGATCATCATGAAACACAATATTTCGGAAGCCTTTAGGGGCACTGAATCTGAAGAGATTACTCAGGTCAAGTCTTTCCTTGACGATCTTGATCAATGTTTTGCTAAAAACGATAAGGTTGAAATGACATCACTTATGAATTCTTTGATGTCTATGAAGTATAAAGGTCAAGGAAATATAAGGAAGTACATTATGGAGATGTTCCATATCGCTTCAAAACTTAAGGCACTTAAAATCGAACTTTCTGAAGACTTGCTCGTTCTTATGGTTTTGGTATCGCTTCCTGCACATTTTAACTAATTTAAAATTAGTTATAACTGTCAAAAGGAAAATGGACTCTAAATGAGCTCATTTCTCATTGTGTTCAATAGAAAGATAAGTTGAAGCGTGATAAAACTGAAAGTGCTCATTTGGCCAATGCCTCTAAGGATAAGGGCAAGAAAAGAAAATATCTGAATGAAGCTACTAAGGGTCCAGCTCAAAAGAAACAAGAGCAAGTTCCGAATAATTGTTACATTTGTGACAAGCCTGGACACTTGAAGAAAGATTGTACCAAGTATCACACATGGCGTGCTAAGAAAGGTATGAATCTTACTTTGGTCTGTTTTGAGGTTAATTTAGCTTCAGTACCTAGAAACACTTGGTGGTTAGATTCTGGTACTACTACTCACATAAGTGTTTCTATGCAGGGTTGCCTGAGCTACTAAAAGCCAAGTGATGGTGAAAAAAACATCTTTGTGGGCGATGGAAAATCGGTAGAAGTTGAAGCAATTGGGCATTTTAGGTTGTTATTAGGAACTGATTTTTATTTGGATTTGAAAGACACTTTTGTTATTCCGTCTTTTAGACAGAATTTAGTTTCAGTTTCTTTATTGAACAAATTTGGATATTATTGTTCATTTGGAAATAATTAGTTTACTTTGTCTTTAAATTCAAGTATTGTCGAAACTGGTTATTTAAATGCTCATGACAACCTTTATTTGCTAGATACAATTGCATCATATTATGAAACCTTGCACGTGGAATCACGTGGTACTAAACGCAAATTAAATAAGGAAAATTTGGCATCATTATGGCAAAAGCGCTTATGTCGTATCTCAAAAGGTAGGATTGAGCGACTTATATCTAATGGTATTTTGGAATCCCTTGACTTTTTAGACTTTAATGTTTGTGTTGATTGTATAAAGGGAAAATAGACCAAAACTAAGAGATTAGGTGCCAACAAATCTACAGACGTCTTAGAATTAATTCACACTGATATTTGTGGGCCACTCCCTATGGCATCTTGGAATGGTCAACAATATTTCATAACATTCATAGACGATTACTCACGTTATGGAAACCTATACCTCATTCATGAGAAATCTTAGTCTTTGGACGTGTTAAAATCTTATAAGGCTGAAGTTGAGAATCAACTCAACAAAAGAATTAAGAAAGTTAGATCTGATCGTTGTGGTGAGTACTACGGTAGATATGATGGCTCAGGTGAACAACGTCCAGGACCATTTGCAAAATTCCTAGAGGAATGTGGTATTGTCCCACAGTACACCATGCCAGGATCACCTAGTATGAATGGTGTAGCTGAGAGACGTAATAGGACTCTTAAGGATATGGTAAGGAGTATGATTGCTCATTCTACCTTACCTGAGTCCCTCTAGGGAGAAGCATTAAAGACATCAGCGTACATTCTGAATAGAGTACCAACTAAAGGAGCTGAAAAGACACCTTATGAGCTTTGGATGGGTCAAAAACCTAGTCTAAAGCACATTCACATTTGGGGATGTCCAGCTGAGGCAAGGCCTTATAGGCCACATGAAATGAAATTAGACTCCAAAACAGTGAGCAACTTCTTTATTGGTTATTCTGAGCGATCTAGGGGATATAAATTTTATGATCTCACGATTAAGAATATTTTTGAGACATGATATGCAACATTTTTTGAGGATATTGAATTTGGAGGGAGAAATAAGGTTAGAGACATTACTTTTGAGGAGGAATTGAGTTCTAACTCAATTCCTACTATCACTTTTAATAATGTTCAGGTTCGTATACCTGCCATTAATCAAGAAGTAAATCCGGAACCTCAACAAGATAATGTTGAACAACTTCCTCCTATTCAGAATGAGGTAATTGTTCTAGAAGAACAAATTCAACAACCCCAACAACAAGTGCCATTAAGGAGGTCCACGAGAGAAAGGAGAAATACTATTCCGGATGATTATATTGTATTTCTCCAAGAAAATGAGGATGATAATGGAATGATGGAAGATGACCCAATCAACTTTCATCAGGCCATGCAAAGTGTTAACTCTCAAAAGTGGATTGATGCCATGCATAAAGAGTATAAATCCATGCAAGACAATAAAGTTTGGGAACTTGTCCCATTACCTGAAGGTGGAAAACCAATTGGTTGTAAATGGATATTTAAAACCAAGAGGGATGCAAATGGTAATGTAGAGAGGTATAAGGCACATCTTGTAGTTAAATGATATACTCAAAAAGAAGGCATTGACTTTACAGAGACTTTCTCTCCGGTTTCATCGAAAGACTCTTTTAGGACAATCATGGCACTTGTATCTCATTTTGATCTTGAGTTACATCAGATGGATGTTAAGACTGCGTTTCTCAATAGAGACATTGGAGAAACAATTTATATGGTGCAACCAGAAAACTTTGAGTCGGGAGACCCAAAGCTTATAGTTTGCAAATTAACAAAATCCATCTATGGACTCAAGCAAGCTTCTCGTCAATGGTCTCACAAGTTTCATCAAGTAATTGTCTCGTTCGGTTTTGAGATGAATATCATTGATGATTGTGTGTATCACAAGTTGAGTGGGAGTAAGCATATATTTTTGGTTTTATATGTCGATGACATTTTGCTTGCCACAAATGATATAGGCGTATTGTACGAAACCAAGAGATTTCTATCTAAGCATTTTGAAATGAAAGATCTTGGGGACGCTTCTTTTGTTTTAGGAATTCAGATACATCGAGATCAATCTCGGGGTATTCTTGGATTGTCACAAAATAACTATATCGATAAAGTACTTAAAAGGTTTGACATGCAAAATAGTAAACCAATTGACACCCATGTCGCTAAAGGAGACAAGTTTTGTCTTGCCCAATGCCCCAAAAGTAACCTTAAAATTCAAAAAATACAGAAGATTCCCTATAGATAAGCTATTGAGAGTTTAATGTATGCTCAGGTTTGTACGCGTCCGGATATTGCGTACATTGTTAGGATGTTAGGCAGATATTCAAGCAACCCTGGTATGAACCATTGGATAGCAGCCAAGAGGGTTATGAGGTACCTTCAGAGAACAAAAGATTACATGCTCACTTATAGGAAATCATATCATTTGGAGGTCGTAGGGTATTTGGATTCTGATTTCACTGGGAGCCAAGATAGCAGAAAATCTACATCAGGCTATATTTATCTATTAGTTGGAGGAGCTATATCCTGGAAAAGTGCTAAACAATCACTTGTAGCTTCTTCCACTATGGCAGCAAAGTTTGTAGCATGCTATGAGGCATCTAATCATGGAATATGGTTGCAGAACTTTGTCATTGGGCTGCATATTTTGGAGAACATAGAAAGACCGCTTAAATTATTTTGTGACAAAGCATATAGACATAAAAGTTCCTAGTTGTAAAAGAAAGAATACAAAGTGGACAAATGTCCATAGAACACATTGGGACAAACTCTATGATAGCGGATCCGCTCAAAAAAAGGTTTACCACCCAAGGTCTTTCATGAGCACACTGCTCATATGGGTGTTGTATCATTTGAGGATATTATTGTTTGAGTGGGAGTTTTTTTATTTGTTTGCTTTATGTTTGATTTTGGACATTTATGTGTTCGATTATTTTTCTGATCAGAAATGAAGTAGTCAGTTTATTCACTCTTTTCTTATTTTGATAAGGACCTCGCTTAAGTTTAAAGAGGAACCATTGGAAATAGGCATGTTCGGTTCACATTTACTTACAATTTCCATGCTACGCTTCCATGATTGATCTATGTCATTTGATTGTGTTTGTATACATGACCATTGATGGGTCCAATCATGATTGATATAACGAAGATCGCTTTGATCCTATATAGATATAGTTGATGGACGAGATTGTTAAACAATACCTATTGTATGATAGCAAATTTTTGAGCTCATAAGGTTATACATTTGTCAGGAAACATATGTTGCCCAAGTGGGAGATTGTTGGGTTATCCAATAATAATGGGCACATATGTATAATGTATGTTGCTATTATAAAGTTTAACACGAAATTAAGTGACCAATTATGTTACACGTGTTATAGGTATTAAATTGTCATGGAATTAAAAGTGTAGATATTGTAAGTTATATTTATAACTCAATGAGGGGCAGAGTTGTAAATATAATAAATTATTTTTAATTCAGTTTATATAAAGGGTAGTGGTCCCCGAGATCTAGGTTAACTTGCATATCTCTCCTTCCCTGTCAGAGAGTTGTGTAGCAAGAGGTAACCTATAATCTTGGAAGATCAAACCCTCTCTGAAATTCTCTATCAATGGATTTAGGTACGCTTCCGCAAATCTATTCTCTGTTTTTTAATGATTTGATATGTATGGATCTTGGGTTTATTATTCGTATGAATATATTTTGGTTCTAACACTAGATTCTGAACCCCTCCATGTAGCTTGGGCGAACGGACAGAAAAAAATAATATGTTCAAAACTTTCCTCACAACAAGCACATCGAGGACACAAAGGAGAAGGAGTCTTAATTCTCTTGTGAAGATTAGCATTCAAAGCATGGTCATTAAGACAAAGATTTTCAAAGAAAAGATCGAACTTTGGAAGGAACTTTTAAATTCCAAAATAGATATCCAAATATCTTTCTTATATCTTTTAGCGAATCGAAATCCAAAAAAAATTGAGACTCAAGCTACTTTTTGATTAGCTAAGATAAGACATTAGAGACAAAAAGGAATAAGTATGGCCTTATGGGAAAGAGGGTCCTCATGTCGAATACCTCTTCTCTGGTACTTTAGTCTAACCTTTATAATTTAATTTCGACTTTATATTTCTTGCAACGTACTTTAGTCTAACTCGCACAATGTTTTTGTATATTTTATGCTTAATATCCCCTAAAGTATGCACTTTGTACAAAGTTGCCATCTAAAAAAATTCTAGACGTTTTGCCCCTTAAACATTAAGTTGTAATCTCATTTGCCCCCTACAATTAACACTCATTAAAAAAATCATGGACCAATCACAACTTGTCATGTGTCACTTAATTAACAAAAATCAGCTGACTTTAATAAATGGGATAAATTGCACATTAAGTCTGCCAAATTTTTATTTTTGTTCAATTTAGTCCTAAAAATCTTTATTTAACTTGAAACTAACCCCAATTTCTTTCTATTTCTTATAATTTAATCCAATATTTTTAATATGATGATATTTTTGTACATTGTAGTCCTAAAAATCCATATTTAACCCAAATTTGACTCATATTTCTTTATAATTTTTAATAATTTAGTCCAATGTTTTAAATATAATTATATATTTTTTCAATTTAGCCCTAAACATTTTTATTTAACCCAAAATTAACCCTAATCTATTTCTAATTTTTATAATATAGTCCAATATTTTTATTATGATGATATTTTTGTTCATTTTAGTCCTAAAGATCTTTATTTAACTCAAATTTGACTAAAATGAAGAAAAAATTACTTATATGACAAAATATCATACTAAATTATAAAAATTAGAAAGAAATGGGGATCAATTTAGGGTTAATTAAACATTTTAGGACTAAAATTGTAACACCCCTTCCCGGTCTGGTCGAAAACCGGGTCGGAAGGTGATACCGATGAACAATACAACGTATGGTACGATAAAATTTCATTTTTACACTCAACTTTTCAAACAATGATATACACTAACATGTTACCACAATGCATCTTAGTCCAATTAATCCTTATGAAATAAAAATTAATCATTTAGAACTAATCCTTAACTATTACAAGTTTTAGGGACCAAACTGTAAATTTGATAAATTGGAGGTCCTTCAATGCAATTAGTTACACCAAAGTGAAATTAAATACTATATTAACAGGCTTGAAAAGTTTCATACAATTTGGAGTTCATTTACTTATTCAATTTAATCATTCAAAATTCAATAACCAAACTGTGAACATTGTGAATCTTCTGTTTCATCCCTTTTAACTAACTTAACTTACCCTGTATCGAAACACCTTAAGGCTATTTTGAAACAGGTGTAAGATGGTCAACCTAAGTTGACTTTATCCTTTAGACCGTATCGATACGGGCAAGCTATGTATCGGTACGGTTTGACTTCCTTTGACCTTGGCTTTGACTCGTTTCGATACGCTATAGACCCGTATCGAAACAATGAATTCTAGTAGCAAAATGTTCTGATACGACCTCACACCGTATCGATATGCCCTGTTCTTAGAGTCCAGTTTTGCTTAATCGTATCAATATGCCATTACCCCGTATCGATACGGCCTGACCTGTAATGACAAATTTTTGCTAGTTTTTAATCGAATTGACCTACCAAACGATGTTCAAATGCAATGAAACCTTACACACAACACTGCAATGCTATAAACTACTGTCATGCCAAAATTCATCACCATTCGAATACGTTTACTAGGTTTTGACCTATATGAACCAAATATGCCATTTTAACCATTTTTAGCCAAACCAAAAGACATTTTAGGGCCTTTAACGAACTTACAATATATGCACATTACAAACATAACAAAATGGGCACAAAGACTAGTTCATCTACTTTGCCACCTTCCTAGGAGTTCGTAAGGTCAAAATACATTACTTTAAGCTTGTAGTGACTTGTCTCGCCTTTACTATCCGATCTCCAAGCACAATAACCTTTCAACCTGAAATGTGTGTGATGAGACACGTTAGGCATACATCGCCTAGTGAGGTAGTCATAAACAATATGAACAACAATGTAGCAAGTATTTATATATATGTTCTCATGCTCATCAATGTCTATACTATGCATCAATATACAATGTTTAACATATTAATTTCTAGATTAACCCTTGGATTGTATCAAGATAGTGGATACGCGAATTCCTACGCCTCGCCAAATTAATGAATGATCTAATCCCTTCGCCTCGCCAATATGACCAATATCAAAACACATCCCTCCGCCTCGCCAAATCAATTTAGGCCGTAGCCGAAGGACCGTAGTCCACCCGTACACTGAGCTCATGAATTCTATGGCATGCCAATTGTATCCATTATCCATTCAAATCCAAGGTTTCAATGTCCGTATCCATATTCAATGTTCAATGAGAATTTCGATGACCAATGACTTCAATATTATCAATAGCAAAACATGTTTCATTATCAATATGCCATGTTTCAATGTCAATGTTAATATCAATATCCGATGATTTCTTTACAATATTTCAATAACACTAATCATATCGATAACAATGCATGATAGCGATGCCAATAACTATGTCCGATATTCAATAACAACTTACCGACACTTACCAATGAATCCGATTAACAATCCAATGCAACTTCTTCAATGATATTGTTAGCGATATGATCGAAAACAACAATAAAAGATTCGAGAAGGCTCTTCGCCTAATCCCAAGACTCCGACTACACTCACCTTACTAATTCGATGCTTCTACGGCTCTTAAATGACAACTCCCTTGTACCTAGCCTTCGGTGAATTTGATGGATGCTTCTTTTCGTTGTCTTGAGCTAGGAAATCAATAGGGAGACTATTAGGATCGATAATACGATATCAAAATCAATACAACGATATCAAAATTGATATCCAAATTCAATATGTATTTTGGTCGGGCGTATCGATACGAGGGATGGTGCATCGATACGGTTTTGAGTTACTAGAATATGGAATTTCATAAATGTGTTATTGTATCGATACACTTTCTCGTGTATCGATACGAACTGCAGTTTTCAGTTAATGTGTTCTTGTGAGTTTCTGATTCTTTCATTTTAGTCTCTGGTTCTTATGAATGCAATTGAGTTTGGATGATCATTTTGAGCTGAAATTTGATATGTAAGCATGAAACCTGACTAATTGAGTATTGGTAACATCGAACCTAATTAATTCCTTGTAATTTTCTAGATTTGCATTTTGGTCCTTAACTTATAACTATGCGCAATTGGATGTCTTCTTGACGCCCGATTTAGTTAATATTTCACCCGCTGCCAGCATGCTCACCTTAGGTTATAATGTTGCATCTAGATAAGATAAAAAGAAAAAAAGTGGTGCAATTCGAGTTAACTATTTACAGGTTTGTTTCGATAAACCCAATGTAGCTCGCTCGGTTCGGTCTGGCATCTAGACCGGGTCAAGGGGGTTACACTCTCACCACACTTAGCCATTATAACTCTTATCTTCTAACGGTACCACTGAAATCTCAATTCTTTCTCTCTCTTTTAAAGGAATTCGTCCTCGCTCGGTAAATTTTCGAAGGCATGAAATAAACGCAATGGTACCTTGACAAAAACGTCAAATAAATACGTCATCAAAGAAACTTAACTTAGGCGGTAAAACCCAAAAGGTTGGTGTACGAAAAAATCTTTCCACAACTCCGTACGATTTGATAGAACATGAGATTAAACAATCGTTACAGCCAAAATGAAATGATTCCACTCGTGGTGACTCCCTAAAGGAGACTCTAACTATGATAATGACTTTTATCAATACACTTGCTTGTCCGGCACAAGACCCTTGAAAGCGAAAGACGTCTCAACTAGTCTCAAATACTAAACTTAACCCTCGGCCATTCTATTAACTTGTATAACTAACATAGCTCTTACAAACTTTATTCCACGCCGTGGAGGGTTATGCTTGCAACTATATCGCATATTGGAAAGTGTTATCTAAACGTTCATCAGAACTTTTCATCACGTAAAATCCCGTCAAGGGAGAAAGTTTCACCAAGAAATTCAAATCTCGCATCTAGAGATAGGGATGTATACACCGTAGTGTCGTACGACCCAAACCACACTCGGTCCAAGTAGACACTCCACTAAGGTTCCACCCTTGCCGGAAATAACGAACGATACTTACCAAGAAATATACCCTTATTCAAAACGTGATCCCATCAAAGTTGCGTACCTAAAAATCATTTACAAAAATCTATGATCATTCTATCTACTTTCTACTGAGGGAACCTAGAAGCATCCCAACAACTCTGAAGGGCTCAATGGTTGACTCTCAACTGATGGTGGTCAAACACTCATCAACGAACTCAACTTACATTTCCTTACTGTCTCCCTATACATACGACGAGAGTCGGTAGAAATTATCACTCTCGAAATATACTATATATTGACCACTGAACTATACATGAAGGATATCTTACCTCGATATATCATTTTTCTGACACACACATAGAAAAAGATCTCAAGGTCCACCGAAAACCATATAACCTAAATCAACTATAACATTGTACCCTTTTAATTTCAATTATCTTGCGTCTTCCAAAGCTAACCAATCCTCAACTTGGAGCTTAACTAATAAAATACATGAGTAATGGTATTGACCAATTAGTACCAATGCCAGATGAACTGAGTATCGGTATTGCATGAAGCTAGTATTGGTACTCCCTTAAACGGTCATCACTTGAAATCAATGGTTGGTTCACATGAACATCACACTCTAACTCGAAATGAATCTCCATCCAATCCATCGCTCATTAAGCTCACTTCACTTAGGTGGTGACTAATCACGCGATCAAAGGTTCTCAATTACTTCGACTTGCGTCATTGTCCCAAATTTCAATTTCCTTCGCGAATAAGCACTCAAAATTACTCGACGTTGGGATAGAAACAATCCTTCCCTTTTCTCACAAAAAATACACCATTGTCAGAATAATAAAACATCCTCAAAGATCTTGAATTCTTACTTGATTCTAATTGAGTCAACACTACTACTATAAAAAAATAGTCTCGAGCAACTTGAATCTCCATTAATGTTCCTCAGCTCGTTTCAAGGGAACTTTGATTCCAATCAGAAGCATTTAAGAAGTCTTAAGCCTTAAATCTAATTAGCTAATCACACGGATAATTGGTTTTTCCAACACATATGGGCATTTCAGTAATTATATTATCATCGCTCCTATTTTCAAAACTCACATACATATGCATGTGTCACGCAGAGCATCAAATCGATATTTGAGAGATAATCTGGTGGCCCCTAGCCTAGCATCACTGAAACTTATCATAAGTCAATGCAGACATCAAACGTTACCATGGTACGTCCAAGCGAGAGATAAAATCTTATTCCGAACGATGGGCATCAAGGTCAAACTCGACCATATTTTAACATCTACTCACGTCTTTGACAGGGAGGAAGTCCCGAAGACTCCTCTGGGAAGCATAAATGGATACTCTGATAGTCCGAAAGCTCTCAAGCGTCAAACTCTCTACATTGGCACTTATCACGCGGGTTAAACAAGTTTCACAACTATGTTTTGTCATTCTCAAAACGGTCACTGCGGAAATTATGATAAAAATGCAACGATTCAACATTCTTCCTACCAAAGGATTGGTTCCCTCGGGGTCTCAAAGCATCGAGCACATCTTTCGACGTCACAGGCTAACGTCGCGTTTAGTTAACCAAATCAATTTCCAAGGTGTAACAACTCTCAAGAAGTTAGCTATCGACTTTGCTAACGCTTGGCAAAAGATTGAGAATGCAATGTAATATGTATGAAATAATGCCAAGAGTGAGTCTATTGCGTGCAAGTATGCACGGTCAACAAGTAATACAACAATAAGCTGGGTATCGTATCCACAGGGATTGACCAAGAATTTAAGTGTTCAGTGGTTTACTTGTTTAAGGGATCAATAATGTTGAAATTGATTAGGATTTTCGGTTTAGACAAAAACAATGCAATGAAAGTAAAAACAAGTTGGCAAGAAGAAGTATTCAAATGGATGATGAGCGTTGGCAAGGGATGCATGTGTTTTATGCTAGCTATGCCAGTTATTAATAATGTCCTGCCTTGGATTTATTGTCGAGCAGATTTCAAGAATAGTATAACCTCTGTTGATGGCAATACCCTAATTTAACCACGATAAAGCCCCTATTTGTATATAGTGTAACTTTTAATAAATCAACTTGAATAAGTTTCAATCTATACTCCTAAGGGGTTGATTCACTTCTGAAGTAAGCTCACATACCTGAACATTTTCTGTCAAAGTTTCTCTCCTTAGTACCTAGAAATTGATTGTTACCGCTTAAGTTTGTTAAGATATTAAGGCATAATAAGAATACAATGCCAATAGTCATATGGCAAAGATTTTAAGGAAATGAAGTGCTAGCAAGATAGAAAATAATGCCAAGACATTCAAATTATTAAAAACCAAAAATAAACTAAGCGTTAATCGTAAACATCCCTAACCAACTGTAAAAGCTTAGTTCATGGTTGGGGGATACATCCACAAAATATCATCTCAACATTACCATTAAAAAGAAAATTAAACTAAGAGAATGGACAAAGAAGGAGATCCATCGATGCAACCTTTTAATGGCTCTAGAGCTCTCGATCTAAGATGGTCAAACCATGTTTGCCCTCTAGCTTCCTTTTTCACCACTGTACTCTCTATTGATCCATGATCGGTCTTCTTTATATAGGCACTCGTGAAAACCCTAGGATGGTTTTGAAATTTGAAATCTGATTACACACCAAGATAGGCGTGTTATCCTCTTATCTTCTTTTGAATTTTAGAGCTGGCGTGTACTAGGTTCAACGGCTACTTTGACTGGGAATTGAACATCAATTCTTTGCCAACCGAGCTTGGCAATCTCTGGTCCAACTTTGCCAACCGCGACTCGACAATTCTCTTATGCTTTTCCTGCTTCATGTTCCTGCGCTGCTCTGCTAAGCCTGCCATGCATTATCTTGCATCAACACCAGCAAAAGAACCCTTCACATTGGCAAAAGAACAACTCTCTAACTCCATATGAAAATGCATGATTTTAACAACTAAATTCAAACATAGATACTTAAAGACGAGCAAAAGCATTGTGAAATATGCATAAAAATCAGTACTTTCTAGGAGTTAACACTCCCACCAAATCTAGCTCATTGCTTGTCCTCAAGTAATGCAACTAAAATTAAGAAGGTAGAAAAATAAAATAAGTACCTTGACAAAATTGATCTGACAGTCAATAAATGCTAGCAAGTAGAATCTGGCCCTAGTTTTGTCCTCAGATATCCAGTGCAGTAATGCCAAGCAGATAAGAAAATTCAAGTGTAGCAATATAACACTAGTCTAGGGTCATGAAGTGTGCATCAAGTGCAGGCAATATGCATCAAGTACCCTTTTAATCCCTTAGTCAAATTTACTACCCAAACTCAGAATTATTATTATTATTCTTTTATTCACCAAGGGGTTTTGGTGGCAATATTTTTAGGCTTGCTTTGTAATACTGTTTGGCGTGAGAAATAATAGGGAGCATACCACGAACCCCCACGTTAATCCAGACATTACTAAATTTTACTCTTCAACTCATACCCTAAAGTTTTTGGACTTGAGAACTAAGAGGGAGCAAACCACGAATCCCCAAGTTACTTATTATCTTGAAGGTAGAGGAGAGTTCGATATTTTCTTGCCTTTGGCAAAACATTGTTGCCTTATTCTTTCTTTTTACAGTGGCATTGTTTTTTATTATTATTCTGAGCTTAGTTTCAAGAATTCTAAGTTTGTTTTGGGAGCTAGATGCATACTATGTGTTAAGTGAGACTTCAGTTTCCTAAACTAGAGATTAATTGCCAAGCAGTCCTGGCATTACTAACCCGCTGGCACATGTAAACTAAGAACTTCCAAATTTCATCATCGGACAAAGTATACTAAAGCAAATTCTAACTATGCTAACAAAGTGTTGGCACAAGTCCAAATTTAACCGAGGCAAATTTTTTAGTGGTTTGGTATCCATGGTTATATCTAATCTATATGGAAACAGAATGCAAACAGAAATATAAACATGAATGCATGGCATGGCAAAAGATGTGAGGCAACATACACCCCAAAACCCAAGGTGTGCATTGATCTCAATGCATGAAGATATATATATATATATATATATATATATATATATATATATATATAATAAAATGAAATGTATGCACAAATGAACAAAATGAATGTAAGGAGTTTAAAGGGAATAGGAATCCCCTTCGGAGATTTCTGGGCGTGTTCTCAAAGCTCCCTCGATCAAGAGCCATACATTTCTCTCTTCAGGTTGGGATTTGATGCGACTGTGGAGGCTCCAATGTCATGGAAAACTCCTTGATAATCCTCACTGGCCTAGAAGCGACAGGGATGTCAGTGGCAGCAGATGAGGCAAGTGCAAAAGATTTTGCGGCAGGTTTGGCTTGGATTCCTTCTTCTTCTGATTCAGGTGGCGTGTCTGTTCTTGCGGACTCGACTTGGATAGGGGACACTGGTACGATGACATCTGATTGCGTCGGAGTATGGAAAAAATGAGGACTGACTGGCATATCATCGTTGGCAAGGAGGTCGGCATGTAACTTAGGAAATGCTAGCAAAGTATGCATAGAGATGCCTTCAAGAGTTTTCTTGAGGGTACGTTCCCAATCATGAGTATAATGCAAGAGCATTGTGTTCTGCTTCTCTGTTTTCTCTATATTTTGAAGGATGAGCTCTCGTCGTTGGTAGATTTGAGAAAGCATTGCCATTTTAGTGTCTGGCATAGGAGTCTTGGGTTCTGTCTTAGGCGCCTTGGACACCGGCTCTGCATCCTTTCCTTTATCATTCTCATTAGACTCCATGGCAGTGAGTTGCCTCCACAGGGTAGGAGTGATAGTTGTTCCTTTTCTCCCTTGGACATTGTCCGAATCAAGCTACGACACACCTTGTTTAGGCCTTTGGTATCCTAGAGATTCCTCCTTTGATTTGCATACTTATTTGGATGCGGATTATGAAGGTTGTAAGATAGATAGAAAAAGTACCTCTGGTACTTGTCAATTTCTAGGTAGTATGCTCATATCGTGGTTTTCTAAGAAGCAAAATAGTGTAGCATTATCTACCACCAAAGCGAAATACATATCGGCCGGAAGTTGTTGTGCTCAAGTCCTTTGGATGAAGCAACAACTTTTAGATTATAGAATTGATGTAGGTATCATCCCTCTTAAGTGTGACAACACTAGTGCCATATGTCTCACTAAGAATCCCATCCAACATTCTAGAACCAAGTACATAGAGATAAGACATCATTTCATTAGAGATCGTGTCTTGAAAAACGATGTTGTTCTAGAATATGTAGACACCTTGAACCAATTAGCGGATATCTTCACCAAACCTTTAGACAAAGAGCATTTTTGGTCTCTTAGGAGATGGTTAGGTTTAACTAGCCTTTCTTGACCTTTAAAGCCTTTTTGGTGAAAAATATTGCTTGAATTTATTTGATTTCATTACTTATGTGTTTTGCTCCTATATGCATCTATGCTTGTTGGTAGGGGGAATATGCATCTGTTTTAGCTCATATATGATGTTTACATATCATCCTCATGCATTTCGATTTGAGTAAAATTGAATTTTTGAGCTCATTTCTGCCAAAATTGACATTTCTGGCCCAGGCGTACCGATAGGGCTTATCGAGTATTGATACAGGTTCATGAACAAGCTTCGGTACATGTAAGCCTGTACCAATACAGGTCAAGGATTGGTACGGCTTAAAAACTATACTGGTACACAGTTTTGATACGCCACCTATGCGTACTGGTACCGCGTAGCCGCTAGAGACTTTAAATCTCATTAAAAGAGGGTTTTCAACTTTAAATCAAATTCTAACTTTTTCTCAAACCCTAGATACATTTCCCCTATAAAAATCTCTCAACTCCCTCTATTTTCACAAAATTCTTCAAATCCTTTGAGGGCTTTTCGGTTTCTCATCAAACCCTAACAAAATCATCAAGTTTGGTGCATCATCATCTTCTCATTCATCCATAATCCCATTCTCTAGGTATAAACTTACTTTCTTTTCTTTTCAATTTCATTCATATTTATATATTGTTTTTGATTCAAAATTATATATTTAGTATGCATATAACATGTTTTTCAAAGATTTTGTAAAAACTTTTTCAAAACTGAAAATTTTTGGTTCAAATATAAAATTATACCATATATTTTTCAACATTGTTTTTCAAATTTTATTTTACCAATTTTTTTTTTACTTGTATATGTTTTTAAACTATACTATATAGATTTTACAATACATTGATCATTCGATTGCTTATTGGATTGAATGTGTTGATTTCTGCATACATTGTGTTTTTGGTTTGATTTTGATTTCAGGTTGTTATAATGGGTCCTAAGAAAAGGCAAAGAAAAGAGTTGAGTCAATCTTCCAATCCTAATCCTGACAATAATGGTACAAAACCCAATTTAAGCCATATTTTTCAACATTGTTTTAATGAACCTGGTTTTGCAAATACAATGAATCATTTTAAACATTACCAAAATTATAAAATATGTCGTGAGCGCAATGTTTCAACCCCTTTCTTGTCTTCCGAATGTTTTCAATTTAGATATCTTGAGTTGATGGAACAATGGAAATTCATGCAATTTTTAGGCTTAGCCAAGATTTTATACCGAAACATGGTCCTTATTTTTTACTCAAATGCCCGGTGTATTTATAATTAAGAAAGAACCGAATTTGTTTCTATTGAATCTTACCTCATGGGAAAAACTTTTCAAATTGATTCTTCCATTTTACCAATTTTTTTGGGTTTCGAGGATGTGGGAATTGATGATGAAAACTCTTTGAGACATGTTCTTGGTGGCCCCGTAATCGCGCTTGATGCTCATGATCGTATCCTCCACTTGCTTATCACTTGGTGGTTTTTCCCAGTCGGTGGAAAATTCTCAACGATCCGACAAGTTGATGATATTTGGATTCGTTGCTTCCGTGAGGGTAAGCGTCAAAACCTTGCTGAAATTATGTTCGCAAAGATTTTCTATCTTGTGCAACATCGCCATACTACCCTTGTTTCTGTAACAAGGTTTTTTTCTCCTCGCAAGGGTCCCCGCTTTTTTTGAAAAAAATTTAATTCAAAAGGGGGAATTTTGAAAACAATTCGATCTTTAGGAAAAAAAACCTTTAAAAAATACTTTATCTCCGTTGGAGTCGCCACCGGCCACTAAGGTAGGCCAGACACCGTAAAAACTAAACCAGAGATTCATTTGAAAGGGTTTGGGAGTTGGTTACGTGTGGGGAAGGGTGAGCACCCCCATCACGCTCGGAAATCGGTAACAAAACAACTGTTGCTTTTAATTGATGGAAATTATCTAAATTTAAAAAGACTTTAATTAGGGGTTCTTAATTGAAAACCGGACCTTAATTATACGAGCTTTATCCTAATTGGTAGTTTCAAATTAATTAGTCGTTTAATTAAATAGGATGATGGTACACCGGACCAAAGACTAAACCGACATCATATAAGACTGACTGCGGTGTTAGTTTAGGGTTCGGATCCCGTACGTCACCTTTATGCATGATGCGAGCAGATAAAAGATGGTGCTATGGTTTTGTTCGTTTTAATTACGGATTTATCTTTAGATGATTCAAATTAATCCGAATATTCGAGGAGTATCCAATAAGCTAGGCTAGTCAACCCGAATACGCGAATTAATAAGTATCTCCGTTTTATAATTAAAATTAACTAACATGCGAACTTAGCATTAAAAATCACATGAAATGACATTAAAATGTATGTCACAAATGTATATTCGAATGACATTAAAACGAATAGGCATGCAACATAAAAAACATACATGCACATACTAACATAAACAATATGGCAAAAAAATATATACTCGATGCAAATATAAATTAAGGGGAAAAATGCATACATAATAGCACCATATGACCAGAATAACATGCAATATAAATAAAATGCAAGGTAAATAAAATGCAAACTGACAGGGACCAGAACTGTAAATTACCCATTAAAAAAACTAATTAAAAAAGCAAAACGAGACTCGATTGAAAAGACTCGAAAAAACATAGGGACCAAATCGGGAATTAACCCATCCGAAAATCAATTGGAAACAAATTAGTGATGAAATCGAAAACACTTGAAAACCTGAAGGGACTTGGGGCATGATTTTAAAAAGCAGAAGCCCCTACGCGCGTAATAACAGTACACGGAGGGACATAAATAGAATTAAACCGAATTTAAAATAAAAAACACTATAAAACCTATCTTAAAAAGAACTCAACCCATTTTTTCATTTTCATTAACCCTAATCTTAAACCGAAGAGGCTCTCTCCCCTTCCTCTGAAACCCTAGTCGCCGTCATGGTTCCGGTCGCCGTTGCCGGCGCCGGAACCCAAGAAACTTTACCCCCTTTTTCGAAACCAAAACAAACTGAAAAGCCTTCGTCTTTTAAAATCAAAACCTCGAAAACCCTTACTGTTTTTCAAAAACCAAAACCCAGAAACTTTAAAAAAACCTCTTACCGACGTTTGCCCTTCACCGGCTCACCGTGCATGGTCCCGGAAGGGACCGGATGGCTTGTTGCCGGCGAGGAAAGTGAACAGACGAGGGAGAAGGAGAGACGCTAATGTAAAAACCTTTCCTTTTTTTATTTTTATTTTTGCATGAGATTCGAAACGAAAAACTGGAAAAGTATACTCGAAAGCTTTGAAGTTTCTGCTTGTATTTCTCTGAGAAAAAAATGCTCGATTACAACTTGTCTCTGAAAAATCCGAATGGAATCCCCCCCTTTACATTGCATTCTGCTCGGGTTTATATAGCCCGAATATTACATATTTTTCCTTTTCTAAATTACATGTAAATGCTGGAAAATCTGCTGGTTGATTTGTACGATTTCGGTTGTTGATTGCCTCTGAAATTCTGCATTTTTTGTTTCTAAAATTCTTCTGACGTTTGTTGTGGTTTTTTGTTTGCATGCACTACTGGGGAGAGGGGGACCAGAGAGCCTGGCTGAGACGTGGCCGGTTGCATGCCGTTGATGGGATTCAGACGGGCACAGGGAACTCGAAGAGGTGTGCGGTGGATCGCACGCGCGCGTATGGAGACTGAAGCGACGCGCGTGGATCGCACGCGCTCGGGAAAGTTGATCTTGGTCGTTCGATGCCAATCCTAATCTAACGGCTTTCACGCTGCGGCGCCAGGACATTGGAGGCTTCTGTTAGGGTTTCTTCATTTCTGGGTGATCTATACCGTCAGATCTAGATCAGATCTGATGGTGAGGGGAAGGTGGCAGCTGCACAAAACATAAGGGGGAGACATTAGGGTTTCATTTTAGCAGATTAGGGTTTATTAATTTTGGGCCTAAACGGGCCATGTACTTTAGTTTTTTTTTTGGTTTTTTTATAATTTCTGTAATGGACTCTTATATTAAATAAATTGGGCTTTATTTATTAATATGGGCTTGTTATTTAACGTTTGGTTCTCCAGATTTAATAATAATAATAATAATAATAATAATAATAATAATAATAAACATAATAGGATAATAATAGTAATAATAACAACACACGACAATATTAAATAATATTAATAACATAACACTAATAGATATAATAATAATAATAATAATAATAATAATAATAATAATAATAATAATAATATCATAGTTATAGTATGGTAATAATAGTAGATAAAAATATGATAGATAATGATAGCAAGAAAATAATAATAATGATAATATTAATAAGGGGATAGTAACATAATAATAATAAATAGTATTAGTAGAACTAATTATAATAACACCATACTAGTGGAACAAGGATAAAGCAAAGGCCATAAACACCAATTTTGTCCGACTTCCCTGTTTGGATCCCGAGTCACCATGCACTTGAACTACTGGCGGTTCGGAAGTCGGTACGGGAAAAAGCAACAGTCGTGGAGGCTTGAAGTTGTTTTTCTCATTTCAACACTGTTCAACCCTTCGCGGTCTGAATAAATATATAGTTATTAGAAGCTCCATTCTCAAAGTGCCCGAACGGATAGGCGGATTCCATTCTCCAAAAGCCCGAATGGATAGGCGGGTTCCATTCTCCAAAAGCCCGAATAGATAGGCGGGTTCCATTCTCCAAAAGCCCAAACGGATAGACGGGTTCCATTCTCCAAATCCCGAACGGATAGGTGGGTTCCATTCTCCAAAAGCCCGAACAGATAGGTAGGTTCGATTCTCCAAAAGCCCGAACGGATAGGCGAGTTCCATTCTCCAAAAGCCCGAATAGATAGACAGGTTCCATTCTCCAAAAGCCCGAACGGATACGCGGGTTCCATTCTCCAAAAAGCCTGAACGGATAGGCGGGTTCCATTCTCCAAAAGTCTGAACGGATAGATGAGTTCCATTCTCCAAGAGCCTGAACGGATAGGCGAGTTCTGAAAGATAAAAGTTCCATTCTCCTTATGCCTGAACGGATAGGCGAGCTTCCTTTTACGGGAAAAGCTTTAATATACCTGTCAAAAATAGGTAAAACTGATATGATGATGTGAGTTAGCATGCCCCTGATCCTAGGGATGCCTAACTACAAATGATGCATGGATTATGACATCAATGTTCGGACGCTTTCACTCTTTGGATTGGTCCATCTTGACCTTCTTCTTGTCTCTTCTTCTTAACATTAGGGGAAGCACATGCCCCCAAGTCCCTGAACTTTTCTCTGAAGTTCATTTTCTGAAGTGCTCGAACACTTTCACTCTTTGGACTGGTCCATCTTGACCTTCTTCTTCTTCTTCTTAATCTCTTCTGGCTTTCGTCCTTGCCAAATATCAATCTTTTGATCTCTTCTCGAAAGATAACTACCGACTTTCGCTGGTCAGACTAGACATAACACTTCTCGTAGTGCTTGCTCTCAAAACATTGCCCCCTATTTAAACTGGGTGCTCAACCGTTCTCTTCGTCTTAACTCACCACGACGCCTTTTCTCTTCTCAACATTGGGGGAAGCACATGCCCCAAAGTCCCTGAAATTTTCTCTCAAGTTCATCAAGGTCCAATTTCATCTTCTGAAGTAATCGAAACATTTCGAAAAAAATTTGCTTCAAGTCCCTGAACTATAGCATGTAGAAACTTATTACAATCCTCACCATAGCCACTGACAAGCTGTCATTTGTATTCATGGCATTGCATTCTAAACTTTATCCTCGAAGCAATGGGAATATTTTTGTGTTCAAAAAAGATTTAGATTGCATCTTCTAATTTCAAAATGAGATGCATTTTCGAAAACTAGACTTTCTTTTCAAATAGGGATATATCAAGTCAAATTAAATACCCCGAATATCAAGTGCACGAACGACACTGTTATGGCTTACCAATGATTGCCTCAAGCATCATGTGTCTAGGAGACCTCGAAAGCTGAGCTGATGTCTGAAAATGTGACATACTCTCCGAGTTATTTCAGTCTCTTAACCAATTAGACATACCTTCTATAGGGCTCCGCCTTTATCAATTCTTTACGATTTTGGGGAAGTCAACTCATCACATTCCTTTGGCTCGAAATAAATGATGGAGCAAACAACAAAACCCCGAGCTACTCGGCATTGTCATGATTTGAAAATATTACCATCACTCATGTAGCTAAAGTGAATGGTGCATAGCAACTTTATTGGTCTTTTGCTACAGCGGAGTGCCCCAAAAATTCCACACTCGTATCTGAGAATACCTATTACCAGGCTCCGAACATTGGAGTGTGTTTGTTACGCTTTTATTATTCTCTCTCTTTTGTCTCTTTTCTTTTTTCTTTTTCTTTTTCTCTTTTTCTCTTTCTCTTTTTCTCTTTCTTTTTTTCTTTCTCTTTTTCTCTTTCTCTTTCTCTTTTTTCATTTTCTTTTTCTCTCTTTTAGCACGGAAGATTTTTGATTATTCTCCCGAAGGCCCTAATTCTTTGTGTACTTATTTAGATGACCAAATTAACTCGGAGTGTAAGCCACATATTCATCATCTTCAAATCTTTCGATTTCCACTAGACAAAGGCGGCTCGAAGTCAACCTTTGGGGTCAAGGTCTATGTCCCTTATGCAATTGATATACGGGGACTCAATAGACAAATATATACACAAAATGAAGAGTCATTGAAATTTTAAAACATGCAATCTTAGGCTCTTACAAAAAAGGTCTTTGCTACTTTCGAGCAAAGGGTAGCAAAGTTGATTCCACACATCACTTCTAGAAAAAAAATTGGAATGCAATGAAATGAAAGCAAACAAACTTGGATGCATAAAACTTTTGACTTCTGTTAAGCTGGCCGCCCATCCCACCCCTCAAGCTTCCTCGAAGAACTCAACCTCCTTATTGTCCATTAATTCCTGGACCAACTGCTTAAATTTCGGACAACTGAATCTCGTGCCCCACAGTCTGATGATACTCACAAAAGGATTCATGGCCATCATATGCCCCATCCGGACCCTTCTCAATTAAGCCCGCTGCGTACAGCTGCTCATACACCCAACTCAGAGGGGACTTGACTTCTGACACTTCCATCCTCACTTTCTTCATATCTACCTCTTCAAGGGCATTCACGCACCGACCTCCATGGTTCGGAAGCGGTTTGGTCGTCACATTGGGCTTCTCTAACTCAAGGACCCCAGTGTTAATCATGTTTTGCACGAGCTTCTTGAATGCTGTGCAATTTTCTATCGTGTGCCTCAGTACTCCGTCGTGGTACTCACAATGTGCCTTCTCGTCATACCATGAAGGGTAAGGCGGCTGGAAGGGAGTAACATGATACGGGCGAACTAGATTGGCCTCGTATAGGTGTTTGTACACCTCCTTGTACGATATGGGTAAAGGGGTGAAGGTCATTCTTTCTTGTTCCTTCCTGGGAGCCCTATTCTCCCTTCGTTTTGGGCCTTGTGCATTCCCGACTGTGGCTTGAGGCACTGAGACTGTGGAGTACTTAGAAGCCTCGTAAGCACCGACGTTGTTTACCTCATGATCCTTCTTCTTGAACTGCTTCCGGGCATTCTCTCCTCCATCAATCCTACCACTCTTGATGGTTGCCTCGATGCGCTCACTGGTCATAACCATATCTGAGAAGTTACCGATAGGGTTGCTTATCATACGGTCATAGAGGGTCCCTTTCAAAGTGTCAACGAACATAGGGGAGATCTCGTTCTCACGGAGTGGGGGTTGAACTTGTGCCGCCACATCACGCCAATGCTGGGAGTATTCACGGAGGCTTTCATTCTGCCTTTGCTCCAAACTTTGTAGCATGAGTCGGTTTGGGACCATATCGGTTATGTGTCTATACTGATCGGTGAAAGCCTTGGCCAAATCCTTCCATGACCGAATCTGAGCATGAGTCAACTGGTTGTACCACCTTACCGCGGGCCCCACTAAGCTGTCTTGGAAGCAGTTAATTAGAAACTTCTCATTGTCGATGAAACCGTCATCTTTCTACAAAACATGGTTATATGAGCAGTAGGGCAAGTCGTCCCGTCAAACTTCTCAAACTCCGGTGCCTTGAATTTAGGCAGGATTATCAAATCTGGAACCAAGCTGAGGTCTCTGGCATTCATCCCGTATGCCCCCTCTTCTCCTTCTTTTGTACGGAATTTCTCCTCGAGGTCTTTTCGAGTCTCTTCTAGTTGTTTTGAGAACTTGGCCTTGACCTTGTTTAAGTTCTCGATCTCATCCAAGTCTGGGACACTATCCCCGACATTTTCCACATTAAAAACCAAACCCGATAGAGCGTGGGTTGAGGTGCCCGCCTGATGTGATGTTGCCCCATCTCCTTGGGTAGCCGCTCCTTGCGAGGGCTTAGGGGTATTGGTAACAAAACTGGGAGAATACGAAGGGTCTCCCTTATCCTGACTAGGGTTTCCAACAGCACCCTTTCCTTTCAGATTGGCTTGTAGCAACTGAGATATCTCGTTCATAATATCTTGTTGGGACTTGATGATGGTGTCCCTCAATTCTTGCTGGGCTCGCTCTAACAGACCTCTCAAATCAGCTTCCAACTTAGCAAAGCTCTCCTCCAGTTGCCTCCTTTGGTGGCGAGTGAAGTGTGGGTGCAGAATCTTCGGTAATCACAAATGCTTCCATGACCCCGAACAATTAAATTCCATGACTTAATGATATAATGCATGAAATGTGTATGCATAACTGAAACAAATGATTGAAGGCAAAAAATTAAAAAACACAAAATCGAATGCAAGGAAATGTTGATTCGACGAACATCCTCATTAAACAACTTTCCATAACGGAGATCAAGCCCTGTTACAACGAGGCAAGAAAATAAATACATAGGGTACGATTTTCAATAAATTTTTTCGTCCCTCCCTTTTAAACTAGGGTTCCGGAAGCTCCGTTGCTATGGACTCTTTTCTCCCGTGGTGAAAGTTTTCAACTTTAGACTGTTCTCGAATCAACACTTCGTATGAAAATGCGATGAATATGCAAAAATAATCAAAACAAGACAAGAAGGCAACTGGGTTAGTATCAACAATGATGAATACTAAATAAAACAAGCAAAAGGAAACACATCAAAGCAGATTAACAATGCAAGACCTAATAGCATGAATTCTATTTCTACGGTTATCCGCATGGCTCTAATCGGGGTGGGCTTCTTAAATTCTCACACATGTGGTTCGGTTCTAACAAGGGTACCTGAACCTATCTTATCACCTACTAAGGCAACAAGAGCCCCAATTCTAACCCATTACAAGCTTGCGAATTGGTTTTGGTTCGAGGGAAAGCACGACCTAATGACGTGGAGGGCTGCTCACATGTCAAAGGCGTGGATTCCGGAAGTGAATTACCGAGCCGTGGAGGGAGACTCACGTGGGTATGGGCGTTTCACTCCCAGTTAAGGGACGAAGCTCGAGCATAGAGCTTAATGTGTGATGCAACACATGTCGGTGATTCCTTTGAAATTAAATGAAAAAGTAATTCAAGACCACCAATTATCGAAGCTCGTGTAATTAAAGTTCTATTTTCAAGGAGGAATCATCTCGCTAAAGTCAAATTAAATTTCAAAAATTCCCATCATTAAAAGCAACAATTATTTCTTTGGCTTAACTCTCTTTTTGTTTTGAAAAACAAAATTGTCCCCAGCGAAGTCGCCAGACTGTAACAAGGTTTTTTTTCTCCTTGCAAGGGTCCACGCTTTTTGAAAACATTTAATTTAAATGGGGGATTTTAAAAATTCGATTCGAGTTTTGGAAAAAACATTTTTAAAAAATCTTTTTTTTCGGTTAGAGTCGCCACCGGCCACTAAGGTAGGACAAACACCGTAAAAACTAAACCAGAGATTCATTTGAAAGGGTTCGGGAGTTGGTTACGTGTGGGGAAAGGTGAGCACCCCATCACGCCCGGAAATCGATACCAAAACAATTGTTGCTTTTAATTGATGGAAATTATTTGAATTTAAAAAGACTTTAATTAGGGTTCTTAATTGAAAAATGGACCTTAATTATACGAGCTTTATCCAAATTGGTAGTTTCAAATTAATTAGTCGTTTAATTAAATAGGATGACGGTACACCAGACCAAAGACTAAACCGACATCATATAAGACTGACTGCCGTGTTAGTTTAGGGTTCGGATCTCGTACGTCACCTTTATGCATGATGCGAGCAGATAAAAGATGGTGCTATGGTCTTGTTCGTTTTAATTACGGATTTACCTTTAGACGATTCGAATTAATCCGAATATTCGAGGAGTATCTAATAAGCTAGGCTAGTCAACCCGAATACGCGAATTAATAAGTATCTCCGTTTTATAATCAAAGTTAATTAACATGCAAAACTTAGCATTAAAAATTACATGAAATGACATTAAAATGTATGTCACAAATGTATATTCGAATGACATTAAAACGAATAGGCATGCAACATAAAAAACATACATGCACATACTAACATAAACAATATGGCAAAAAATATATATAAACTCGATGCAAACATAAATTAAGGGGACAAAAATGCATACATAATAGCACCATATGACCAGAATAACATGCAATATAAATAAAATGCAAACTGACAGGGACCAGAAATGTAAATTACCCATTAAAAAACTAATTAAAAAAGCAAAACGGGACTCGATTGAAAAGACTCGAAAAAACATAGGGACCAAATCGGGAATTAACCCATCCGAAAATCAATTGGAACCAAATTAGTGATGAAATCGAAAACACTTGAAAACCTGAAGGGACTTGGGGCATGATTTTAAAAAGCGGAAACCCCTACGCGCGTAATAACAATACGCGGAGGGACTTAAATAGAATTAAATCGAATTTAAAATAAAAAACACTATAAAACCTATCTTAAAAAGAACGCAGCCCCTTTTTTCATTTTCAATAACCCTAATCTTAAACCGAAGAGGCTCTCTCCTCTTCCTCTGAAACCTAGTCGTTGTCACGGTTCCGGTCGCCGTTGCCGGCGCCGGAACTCAAGAAACTTTACCCCTTTTTTCGAAACCAAAACAAACTGAAAAGTCTTCGTCTTTTAAAATCAAAACCCTGGAAACCCTTACTATTTTTCAAAAAACCAAAACCCAAAAATGTTAAAACAACCTCTTACCGACGTTTGTCCTTCACCGGCTCACCGTGCATGGTCCCGGAAGGGACCGGATGGCTTGTTGCCGGCGAGGAAAGTGAACAAACGAGGGAGAAGGAGAGACGCTAAGGTAAAAACCTTTCCTTTTTTATTTTTATTTTTTTTCATGAGATTCGAAACGAAAAACCGGAAAAGTATACCTCGAAAGCTTTGAGGTTTCTGCTTGTATTGCTCTGAAAAAAATGCTCGATTACAACTTGTCTCTGAAAAATCCGAATGGAATCCCCCCTTTACATTGCATTCTACTCGAGTTTATATAGCCCGAATATTACATATTTTTCCTTTTCTAAATTACATGTAAATGCTGGAAAATCTGATGGTTGATTTGTACGATTTCGGTTGTTGATTGCCTCTGAAATTCTGCATTTTTTGTTTTTCTGAAATTCCTCTGACATTTGTTGTGGTTTTTTGTTTGCATGCACTACTGGGGAGAGGGGGACCAGAGAGCCTGGCTGAGACGTGGCCGGTTGCATGCCGTTGATGGGATTCGGACAGGCTCGGGGAACTCGAAGAGGTGTGCGGTGGATCGCATGCGCGCGTATGGAGACTGAAGCGACGCGCGTGGATCGCACGCGCTCGGGAAAGTTGATCTTGGTCGTTCGATGCCAATCCTGATCTAACGGCTCACACGCTGCGGCGCCAGGGCATTGGACGCTTCTGTTAGGGTTTCTTCATTTCTTTGTGATCTTTACCGTCAGATCTAGATCAGATCTGACGGTGAGGGGAAGGTGACAGCTGCACAAAACATAAGGGGAGGCATTAGGGTTTCATTTTAGTAGATTAGGGTTTATTAATTTTGGGCCTAAACGGGCCATGTACTTTAGTTTTTTTTGGTTTTTTTTTATAATTTTTGTAATGGACTCTTATATTAAATAAACTGGGCTTTATTTATTAATATGGGCTTGTTATTTAACGTTTGGTTTTCCATATTTAATAATAATAATATAATAATAATGATAATAATAATAATAATAGAGATAATAATAATAATAATAATAATAATAATAATAATAATAATAATAATAATAGTAATAATAACAACACACGACAATATTAAATAATATTAATAACATAACACTAATAGATATAATAATAGGTAATAATAATAATAATATAATACTTATAGTATGGTAATAATATTAGATAAAAATATGATAGATAATGATAGCAAGAAAATAATAATAATAACGATAATATTAATAAGGGGATAATAACATAATAATAATAAATAGTATTAGTAGTACTAATTATAATAACACCATACTAGTGGCCATAGACATGTCATAATACTAATACTATATATAAAAAAAGGATTTATTTCATCATATGATTAAAATTAAAGCCCATTATCAAAAAGAAAAGAAATCGGGTTTAACACCCCGAACAAAATAGGTGATTATAGTTTCATCCTTCACTTATGGCACCTCTTTGAGCTATTTGTTTGACAAGCTTGGGATCGATTGATCGTATGATGTTGTCGAACCTCTAACCGATTCGATTGATGAGCGTTCTCTTCACCCAAACAAGTTTTCCTACTATAATAGAGAATGGGTCTAGGCTGCGGAACTACCTCAAAGTTTTCAACCCAATCCAGTTGAGGCTCCTCAAGCGGTTTGTAGAGCGTTTTAGTGTTCTCTAAATATGAGCGCAAGTGCACACTCCTGTCAAGTAATAGTATAAAAGATATCGTCTCCCACAGGGATTGGACAACTTGAATCGAATCGTAACTCCTGCACAAGGGAAAATTAAATGTACAAATAAGTTGAATTGTTTAAGAAGAAAAGAAAATAAAACACAAGTAAATAAAAGGGAAGAGATCATATTGATGGAATGGGTCGGGTTATGCTGCTACTTAGTGTGAAACTGCATTGAATAGGATAAATTGCTTTGCACTGCCAGACTTCGCTGCCTCGGCGGGGGATGGCAGGTAGGTTGCTGTGACGCTCTTGCTACCCCGGTAGTGAAATGGATGTGTGTCTCGGCGGCGAACTCGGCAGGACTACAAGGTTTGACAGAACACTTCAAAAGTGATCCCGCTTATGTCTAAGTCAGAATGTTGTTGATGCCCATTGTAGATAGTACCAGTCGTGGCGTGAATCGTGCAAAGACAACAATGTTTGGTTCATTCTTTTTTATCTGCCTTAAACCCTAAACTATGTCTAGGTTGGATTGATCAACACTTGATTAAGGTGAGGACCATACTTACGCCTTTCGTGAGTTCGACTCTCTCGATACCGAACAAATGGATAGTAATAAACTAATCTTTCGCCTTAATTGAAAAATACGAAGAACATGAAATAAGAAAACCTTGAAGCTTTATTGCAAAAAACAAACTTAAAAACCTAAACAACCATTCTCACGCTAATTACAACATAACCCAAACCCGAAGAGAATTTTAGAACATAGTGGCGGCAAGAAAACCTAAACTATGCCTAAGGGAAAACCTAAGCCGTTTTGAAGTAAAAGTACAATGGGTATATATAGGAATTAGCTAGGTCTAGTCCTTCTTGAACTAGAAGTCTTCAAAGTAGCTTTTGCATTAAATGCAACCTTAAATTCTGACTTTTTTGAGTTGAATGTGGACTTCTTCACGTTGCCTTGCTCCGCAAGTAATCTCGCATTCCTCTTTCGGCGGCTCTACCCGCTGCTACAATCATCGAAAATTTGAGTGGACAACATCGTCAAGATCAGGATTTTTGCTCTACAGATCGCACTTTAGTTCTCCAATTCCTCAGTTTGCTGTCTTGGGAGGCAGGTGTGGCGGCGACAGCTACTCGACAACTACTGTCTCTATATGAAACTGCATCAGTACATCTCTTTTGTTTGCTTCCTCAGCATCATTTCCTCGGCTCCTCTCTCCTTCTATCTGCCTCTAGTACCTGAAACTAAAACTAAACTAAAACAGTACCTTTTCGTTACCAAATAACAAATAATCTATAAAAAGCATGGCAAAGTAAAGAATACTGTAAAATGCAATGAATGATACTAATTATGCCTAAAAGGTACTCAAAAACAACAATAATAGGAGATGGAATGTGCATGAAATATAGAACTTATGGACACTTTACACACCCCCAAACTCGAACTATTGCTTGTCCTCAAGCAATGCAACCTAAACATACTTGCCCTTTAAACTAATCAAAAAGAAAAAATTCCGTTTTAAACTTGATTTAACACCTCAAGGCCATGGCACTTGTCATTAGATTAGAGAGGAGAATAACATGAATTACCTCAGAATTAAACTATAATGCCAGTGAAGTGTGTGCAGAACTGTGTACAAGCTAAATCTGATGAATATTCCAAGTAAACAGAGATGCTATCATGATATACAAGGTTGCTGCCGAGACAACATAATTAAGCACAATTAAATAATCATGGAAATAAGGGATTTAGCTCATCACAACTACTCTTCTAGGTCTGAAATTAAGATAGGAGCAAACTACAAAACCCCGAACCCATGGAGTAGAGTCATCCCGTGAAGACTTTCATTCACTCATACTAATTTGTCCGTCACTTCAAGATTTTCAGATTCATGGACTTTGATAGCAGTGGAGTGTCATTGCACATGATTCTTCCTAGAGCCTGTTTCGGGCACCTCTAGGGATAGACATCATAAAAAATTGCTTTTACCTGCCTTGGTAGTGCTTTTGTTTTTCCCGTTTGTTGCCTGCTGCGGCAGCTTCCTGCAACCATGTTAGAATTTTACAAATAATTCAACAGGCAATGTTTATTAGAAACTCAAACAAATTCAGCAAGTAACAACAATGTTTTTAATTTTGGCAACTACAGAAAAATCATAAGTTTACTTCATGCTTTTCCCCAAAATTATGTTCATTTTAACTTGGTGCAAAAATTTTAAATTCGACTATCCTATCATAGGCACAAGTTTTAACAATTTTTTTTCCTTTCGATTAAATTTTTTAAGGCAAGTACAAAATGCAACCTAATATGCTTAACTAAAAATAATGAGTGCTAAGCCCCCAAACTCGAGATGGGCATTACCCTTAATTCACAAAATAAAATACAAAATAAAAACAGAAAATACAATTAAGATAAAAATAGAAAAATAAAATAAAGAGAAGAAAAGAAAAAACTCTAGAAATTGGCTGAAGGTTGAGAGGAGGCTTGGGTCTTGGCTGCAGAGGAGGAAGATGAGGATTGGATGACAAGGCGGCGGCCAGCAGATGCCCGGGCGGTAGACTTGGCTGGTGAGACCTTTGCTGTCCGTGGCGGTTGGACTCTCTTAGGAGTGGGACGAGGCTCTTCATGAGGTTCTTCACGGGGTTCTTCTGGAGGGGCTTCACTCTCCTCGGATTTTGTATCCTCGTCCACAGGCTCGGCGGCTATGATGTTCCGCTTCCTCTTCCTTGTTCTTTTCGTTGGTGTCGCGGGAGGGTCTATTGCCATTGAGGTTGCTGCTTTTTTCGCTGCTGCTATTGTTGACAACTGCTGCTCGACCTCATCAAAGGAGGAGGTGTTAGCCACCGTTGCCGCTGTGTAGGCGGGGGAGTGATGTTGATGGTGCGTCTCAGGGGAGTTTGCCACCGTGTTGGAAGTGGAGGTGGCGGAGTATGATGGGTAGTGCGTCGGAGACGGCATCTGGCGGTTGAAGGCGGCGTGGCGGGCAGCAGCTGCTGATGGTGTTCCTTGTCCGGGGGCAGCTGCGGCGGCTAGATCGGCGAGGTAGGGTGGCAGGGTGGGGGCGTCATCTGGGAATTTTTGCAGGAGATAGGCCACAAAAGCCGCTTGGACCTTCCCCAAATACTTCATGAAGGTTAACTGCTGCTCGATCCGTTTGTTGCTGTCAATGAGGGTGCACAACAGAGTGAGGACTTCATTGGTCGGGGCAGCTTCAGTATTGCCGGGGGTGGTTGGTGTGGCTGGCTGTGCAGCAAAGGGCTGGCTGTGCAGCAAAGTGCTGGCTGGGGGTGATAGGTTCTGTCTCCGAGGCCTGCATCATCTGCAGACGGACTTTCCTGGTCTACCCCTCCTTGGCGGCTATCATCTCATCCTTAGGGTCGGTTGGGACGTTGAAGTTGGCACAAATTCTGGTGATGAGAGACGGGAAGTACAGTCCACTCTTTGTCTTGCGGAAGTAGTTGTGGATTTCCTTGCACATGATCTCCCCAACGTTGATGGGCCAGATTACTATGATGCTGTGAATGAGTGCAAGGCGCGGCCGGCGTTTGATAAAGGTATTCCACAGCATGGGCTCAGGCAGCAGGCGGCGGCGTTGGATAAAGCCATCGTGCTTTCCTACCAACCATGGCGTGTTGGGCTCGCACAACTTTGCCTTGAGTCTGTCGTAGTTGGCAGCCGTCAGTGACTGCCTCCACTCCTCGTGGGGGTTGTCTTCCATCTCTAGGCCGTAGAAGCTGTTGATTACGGTGGTGTTCAGCTTGACAGGATCCCCTCGGATGTAGAGGAACGGCAGCTCTGGGCAGGGGTGATGGGCATAAAACTCTCTGACCAAAGTGATGTTGGCCATCTCCGGCTGTCGTGAAAATATTTCCCATCCTTTGCTATGGATGGTTTCGAACATGGTGGGCTCTATGTCGAGGTCACATGTTTGCTTCGTGTAGTGGAATCCTTGCTCCTCCCAAATTGCTTGCTTAGCAAACTGATTTTTATATCTCTTTTCATATGCCTTTGAGCAAAAACATTAGAAGGTAGATTTGGGTGCTTATGTTGAAGCCATGTGTGAGACGGTTCGAATATAACTGAAACTTAAAAGAAAATATTGTAAGAAAAGATAGCAATGGATTCAAAAAGAATATAGCAAGGAGGTGAAAGTAAAATGAATGAATAAGATGAGTGAGGTTTAAATAGAGGTTGCCGAGAGGAGCCGGGGCGGCATGAAATGTCCAACGGGCAAGTTGTCTCGCGAACGTTACAGGATTTCTGCCAGTTATTTCTGTAGCTGTTGGCAGCTAGACGTTAGCGGGAAACTAGCCGTTACGCGTTTTCTACGCTGGGCCGCCCCTGGTTGTCTTGGCGGGATGGTGGGCGGGCTCCTTGTTGGGCGTTCTTCTTGATCCAGCTCTTTTATTCCTAAAGCCTGGAATAAAAATAAAGGTAATTAAATACTAAAATAAATTTTGAAAAATGAAAATGTGGAAAATAAATTCAACTAATCTAAAAAATTGCAGAAAATTAAATTCTATTCATAAAGCATAAAAATAAAAATAAAGAAAATAAAGAAAAAATAATTAAGTTATGTTGGGAGTGCATTTTGGTGCATCTCCCAAACATAACCACTTCCTGAGGTGATGTTTCTTATCTTTCCCTCCTGTGGGGTCTTCCTGTTCTTTAAGGTGGTGTGTTGTTGGGTCCTTTAGCCTACCCTTGGGTCTGCCATGATAGGTACTGTCTGGGCTTGTCTCAGTGATGATTTTAGCGGCATGAGCTTCTGGGCATCCTTCCTTTTCCTTTTCTGAGGGTTGTAACACATTCAACTTGATGCTCTGATTGTCTACCCTCATGATCAGCTCCCCATGTTTGACATCTATTATGGTTCTACCCGTGGCCAAGAATGGTCGCCCAAGGATGATTGGGGCATTTTCGTCGGCCTCACAGTCTAAAATGAGGAAGTCTGCTGGAAAAATAAGGTTGCCCATTCGTACTAGGATGTCTTCAATCTTGCCCTCCGGTTGTACAAATGAATGATCGGCAAGTTTTAGCATAATGGAGGTAGGTTTGGCTTGCCCAGTTCCTAGTTTGTCGAAGACTGCCTTAGGCATCAAGTTTATGTTGGCTCCTAAGTCGCACAGGGCTTTTGTTTCGTGCTTGCTGCCTATTTTGCATGGTATAACAAAGCTGCATGGATCTGTTTGCTTGGGCGGCAACTTGTTGTGTAGCATAGCCATGCACTCCTCTGTTACAACAACTGTTTCAAACTCCCCAATTCTCTTCCTCTTAGAAACCATGTCCCTTAAGTATTTTGCATAGTTGGGCATGTTCCGAATGGCTTCTTTGAGAGGGATGTTTATATGCACTTGCTTCAGAATATCCAAGAATTTCCTAAACCGATGCTCTTGCTTATGTTGCTTAAGCCTCTGGGGGAAAGGTGCTGGCAGGCAGATGTCCTCTATACATTCTTTGCATGGGAACTTGATCTGTGGAGGATCATCTGCCTCAGGGCTGTTGTCTGGCTCATCTACCGGGGCGGCTGGTGTTGATGCTGTCGTGGCAGGTAGTTTTGTCTGTGCTGGTTGTTCCTTTGCTGCCTTTTCCATTCTGGGCTCATCCAACTATTTCCCTATTCTGGTTGATATGGCTTTGCATTGCTCATATGTGGGTTTAGCTGCTGCCTCTGTACTACAGGATGCTGCACCTATTGTCATGTTGCTATAGATCGCAATGAATTGCCCAAATTGGGTCTCCAGGTTCTTTATCGCAGCTTCTTGGTTGTTCATCCTCATCTCCGTCCTGTCCATAAATGACTCAGTTTTATCAATGAATTTATTAGTACGAACAATAAATTTACTAGTGTTAGCCTTAAAAGTTTGTAAAGTTGCTTCTGGTGAATTGTTTTGTGGTTGTTGAGCTTGCTGTCTGGACTGGTTCTGCTGGTAACCTCCCTGTTGATGTTGTGGATTTGTAGCAATTTTAGGATTGCTCCAGGCAAAATTTGGATGATTTATCCATCCGGGGTTGTATGTGTTCGTGGCGGGCCTGTTGTTCCTCTCGTATCCTCCCATGAAATTGGCAGATGTAGTACATTCAGAGGAATCATGATTGCCGACACACTCATCACAGAATGATTCTACGACCTTGGCCTCATAGACTTTTCCAGTGGGTTTAACCATGTTCATAACCAGCTCTGTTAGTTTGTTAAGGCGGGCATTGACAGATTCTGAGGCTTCTACTTCGTTCACAGTAGTTGGCCGCCTAATGCCGCCTCGACGGGCTGTTGGGTTCTTATAGTCGTTTTTGGCGGCTTGGTTTAGGATCCGCAGTGCCTCCTCTAGTGGTCTGTCGAGGATGATCCCGTTGGCAGTGTAACCCCCTAGACCCGCCAATGCATTACCACGAATCCCATGAGGTCACATTAAGGTTACAAGAGCGACCCACCGTAAAAATCCACATAAAAACATTTTCTCTTAAAAACACTTATTAAATTGTAACGATAACCTCTGTTTAAAATACTCTTTCAGGAAATTATTTAAACGTATAACAAAAATTTCAGAAAAATATTTTTACAGACATTGTCATGAAACAATAATGACATGCATGCCCACTAACTATTTCGGTGCCATACACCAAAAACAGCACCGAGAGAACTCCAAACACTGATGTCGGTCATCGAGCCATGTTAGATTTCTTTTAACCTGCGATGGTAAAAACAACGTGAGCTTCGGAAAGCTCAGTAATATAGAACTACCAATGGATGCTATAAGTAACATGTAGGTATATGGTAGGTATAACATTATCATGATGCTTCGGGCAACAATAGGCTCCAAAAATACGGTCAGATATTTCAAAGAAGTGGTATTCATGAAGATAATAGAATTGTTCTTTATTCAATCACTGAGTATCCTACTAGGAACCTATAGACAGAAGAGTTAGACAAGATATGGATTACGATAGTTGAATTAGGGGCTTAGTGTGCGTTCCAAGAGTTCAAAGTTAACACATACAAAGTAACGGTGTGGTGAACGTTATTTCACGGTTATATAATGTTAGCGATAAGGTTCATTTTAGATTTTCTATCTACCCTCCAACCAAACTTCGGTATGCAGTTCCCCAGAACTGCAACTATAACGGGCATTAACCTAGGCCCATTGGGCGTAGGTGCCAGCCTAAGGGGATACCTAAGGTACAATAAGGAATTACCCTAACCGAAGCATAGGAACCTGAAACGGTAAGAAATTACCAGCCTGTTTAGGGCTGAACCTACGTTAACTTCATACTCTATCCCAAGTATCCCTGTAACGGTCTAGGTAGTGAAAATAGTAATCGGTAACAACATTAATAGGTAATACCAATAATTAGTAGTAATCAATAATAATCGATTATAACAGTAGATATGAAGCAATCTTTAGTTTCAGTTCTGATACAAAGGTATATACAGGTTAATTAATAGTCATGATCTAGATTATGAGATAGTCTACGATTCAAGCGGAGAGGTTATTTATGTGCAATTGGAACACACTAGGTGGAATGATTTATTTCTCAGAGATACTTGGTATTTACAAGGAAAAAGGAAACACTGAACTTTTGACAAATTCTGAGTTGATTTCAGAAACGATGTCCCTACAAAAAAAACTTGTAATCAATGTCTCTAACTAGGCCTTCAAAAATCGATACAATACGATAATTTAAGATATCAAATATATCAGATTGTTTCAATCTTTTTGACCAACAAGGTCATTTTGGTCATTTAACACTCTAGGGCAATGCCATAGTCTAAACCCGATGAGATAGGTCAATAATTTTTTGCGCTGAAGATTGCTGACGGTTTACCAGGCTTCCAAGACCATTTCACTATACTCATCTCCAATACATTACTTTCCATGCATTCAAATTGGTACACTCTCTTTGTGTTCACTACTTAATTCTGGATGTATTGTACATCTGTATAAATCGCTGTCACATTAACTCGGAACAAGCCTTGAGGGGTTGAACATGCATTTGTGCAGTTTTCATCCATTAACGTATAGTATTCAGAGATGATTGACATTCATAAACCAAGCTTCAAACCCATTTGAGTATTACAATCACTTGTGTGCGATCAGGAGCTTAGGACTTCAACGGTTTAACTTATTTTGGGTCAAGAGGGTATCCCGATTATTTAAAGTGCAATCATTCATGTTCTTTCGGTCCCCTTTCAAACCACTCAATCCTTTTAATCTCTAGTTTATATCCCATCATGTGGTAAACTTGGTAGTTTTGTTTGCCCGATGGCATCTTAGTCATTTTAGCCAATTCATACATATCGATATTTTCAATCCTTCCAGTTATTTCTGCCTCTTTCAACCTTTTTCCAACCATCCAATATTTCAACACACAGGGTAGACCCGTCATTTCAGTAAATTTAAAAATTCTAATGTCCATGGACATTTTGGTCATTTGCTAATTTGATCGTATCAATATTCCAAATTCTCACTCGCTTCAGCCATTAGTATCAAACATGTATCTTTTGACAGTTTGATTGATCTGAACATATAAAGAGTTTCCCCTACAAATTTATCTTCAGAGGTTTATTCATGATTTACGCTAGATCCAAGTGCTTATCTTTCTTGAATGCTTAAGTCTTATTATCGCATCTCTCTAAGTAATTCAAGTCTTTTAGATGAATCAATTATTTTATCAGATCTAGTGTATGTTTCAGCACCCCTTTCATTATCATGGGTATTTCTGTCATATTCACCTTGAGTGTATTCTCGTAATTATATACTCAAATATTTCCGTCGTTTGACAAATTAACATTATTAATCAGGTTTGGAGATTGACTGCCTCATTAATTATTTATTGAATTCCAGATTCTTTGATTTATCATCTTTCTCATTCGATTATTCCAATCTTATCTATATTTTCGTACATTTTCATATCTGGTTAGACTTAAGCAGAATTAACAGTACTCATCGTCATACTTGTGCATGCATTAACCGAATACTAACATGTTCATAAGGCATACAAGAGGTAGCAATGTATTACCTTGAATCGTTGCTATATAGGTCGACCATGGTACTCCATTCAATAAAACTCAAACCGGAATTCAACGTCCTTTACTTCTCGGATACGAAGATACATGAATACCTTCAATTAAATATAATCCATAATCAATCCTTAATTTGATCACATAACTCTTAAATTAAAAAACAAAACACATGCATTCTCGGGGTTCAAAGTCCAATTCAGAGGCTTTCGGGTTAGAATTTTTCGAAACGGGCTTCAAAAACGAACTTAGGACGTCGAAAAACTTAAAATAGGGCTGATCGGAAAAAGTTGACTTTTTGGTCAAAGTCAACGCTGACGCCAACAGTCAACGGTCAAAGTCAATGGTCAACGATCAAAGTCAACAGTCAAAGTCAACTGAATTGACTCGGTTGACTCATTCAGGTTAACTCGGTTGACTCGGTCAACGGGTCGGGTACGGGTCAACGGGTCGGGTCGATCATTAGGCTTGGTTTACCACTAGGCCAGGTCGGTTTAGGTTGTACCGATTTAGGTGGACCGACCAACGGGTGGGTCGGCGAGTTCAATGGCCACCGTCCAGGGCGACCGAAAATCGCCCCGGACGGCGCGTGAAGCCCATGCACGGCTCTAGACGGTCGGAAAATACCCCAAGACGCGGAAAATGCTGCCAGAATTTCCTCTACATCCCTAAAAGGCCCAGAAATAAGCCGATTCACTTACCAACTTACCAAAATCGAAGTTAAGCCCTAGGATATCGGTGCTTCTCCGACGAGGCAAGAAGCGGTGGCAGTTGGATGATCGGCAGCCACGGTTGTGTTTGTCTCGACGCGAGGAGGATGGTGGCAGCGACCAAAACGAAGAAAGTCACATGTGGTGGCCGAAATCGTTGAAGAGAAGCGGCACGACCTTTGGGTTTCACGTCGGGCCTTCAAACGGTTCTCCCTGGCAAACGGCCGCTTAACATCACGAGTGGGGCGGTGGCTAGGGGCGGGGTTTCACGACACACGCGATAAGAGTGGTGGTGATTGCCACGGTGGCGTGATGAGGGTGGATCGAGGTCCGATCGGAGGAAGGATAAGGTGGGTTAGGTAAGGGGGGTTTGAGATCTGAGGAAATTTCCGGATACAAAATAGGTAGGTGGGGAGTCGGATGGGTAATTAAATCTGACATGATTATTTTAGGAAACACATGACATGATTAAGCACTTGGCTCAAATGGTTAAGCTCTAACATTCCATCACAAAGGTCTCGGGTTCAACCCCCGTGTCATCAATTCATGTCAGCATTTTTTCACATTTTTACTTATTTATACATTTTTTGGGTGTTACAACTCTCCCCCCTAAAAAATAAAATTTCGGGCTCGAAATTTACATGGTTTAAATAGATGTAGAAACTGCTCTTTCATTGACTCTAGAGTCTCTCCAGTAGCTTCTAGACCACGATTACTCCACTGTACTTTAACCATGGGAACACGACAGTTCCTAAGAACCCTTTCGTCTCTATCCAGAACCTGAACATGTTCATCCTCATAAGACAAGTATGGCCTCAGCTCCACATCCTGAACCTGAATAACATGACTCAGATCCGGGTAATATTGGCTCAACATGGACATATGAGATATATCATGAATACAGCTAAGTTGAGGAGGCAACTCAAGCTGATAAGCAACATGTTTGACTCTCTTCCGGAAACGATATGGCTTGATAAATCTTGGACTCAACTTGCCTTTGCGCCCAAATCTCAAAACTTCCTTCCATGGAGATACCTTTAGGAGGACCTGATCACCGATCTCGAACTCAATGTCTCTCCTCCTTCGGTGAGCATAAGACTTATGTTTGTCAAAAGCCTCTTTCATATGGTCACGAATCATTCTGAAAATCTCCTTGGTCCCTCGAACTAACTCAGGGCCCAAAGTCTTCCCATCATATAACTCTGCCAACAAATAGGAGTACGACATTTACGGCCATACAGAGCTTCATATGGTGACATAAGGATGCTAGCCTGGTAATTGTTGTTATACGTAAACTAGGCCATGGGCAAGAAATACTCCCAACTATCGCGAAAGTTGATCACACAACCTCGTAGCATATCCTCAAGGATCTGAATCACCCTCTTAGATTGACCATCAGTTTGTGAATGAAAAGATGTACTAATATTCAGACGCGTGCCCAGGGCCTCCTGTAAGGCCTTCTAGAATCAGGATATAACATCGAATTTGAGTCAGGGGTGATATTTAACGGTATACCACGCCGCACTTTCAAACACAAGGTCTTTCTTCAAGCTTGATCGAACATAACCAAGGTTTTGAACGAATATTTCTTACCCTTAATGTAATACTCAGGCAACTACTTTCTTTCATGTATAACAGAGTCACCACAAAACTTACACTTTCGCCACGCCCTCTGACACATTTCTTTTAAATTTATAATACTTTTATCAAATTCCCACCAAAATATTCTCAACCATAATCATCATCACCAAATAGCCTTTTATGAAATCTTACATCGGTTACCTCACATAATCATATATTTATTCTCAATTTGAATAAGACCTTCAATTTCACATGCATTAACCATCTCAAGTTCTTTATCCAGATTCAAATTCATCATGTTAATCCAAATCATAGACGAACATTACCGACATTCCTTGCCAGTACATATCGAGCTATTATGGACAGAATGATCAGATGCACTTATTACATGAAATGATTCGACATCGGAGTCTCGGCTTGATGGAGTACGGTTAAGATCTAGGGGCATGTATAGACCAGACACCCTATGAAAGACGATCGGCCGATCTACCCAGAATGACACAACTCTAAGCTCTAATACCACTAAATGTAACCCCCTAGACCCGCCTATGCGTTACCACAAATCCCAGGAGGTCACATTAGGGCCACAAGAGCGACCCACCGTAAAAGTCCACATAAAAACATTTTCTCTTAAAAACAATTATTAAATTGTAATGGTAACCTCTGTTTAAAATACTCTTTCAGGAAATTATTTAAACGTATAACAAAAATTTCAGAAAAAACATTTTTACAGATATTATCATGAAACAATAATGACATGCATGCCCACTAACTATGTCGGTACCGTACTCTAAAAGCAACACTAAGAGAACTCTAAACACTGATGTCGGTCATCGAGCCATGTTAGATTTCTTTTAACCTGTGATGGTAAAAACAACGTGAGCTTCGGAAAGCTCAATAATACAGAACTACCAATGGATTCTATAAGTAACATGTAGGTATATGGTAGGCATAACACTATCATGATGTTTCGCGCAACAATAGGCTCCAAAAATACGGTCAGATATTTCAAAGAAGCGGTATACATGAAGATAATAGAATTGTTCTTTATTCAATCAATGAGTATCCTACTAGGAACATATAGACCGAAGAGTTAGACAAGATATGGATTACGGTAGTTGAATTAGGGGCTTAGTGTGTTTTCCAATAGTGCAAAGTTAACACATACAAAGTAACAGTGTGGTGAACGTTATTTCACGGTTATATAATGTTAGCGATAAAGTTCATTTTAGATTTTCTATCTACCCTCCAACCAAACTTCGGTATGCAGTTTCCCATAACTGCAACTATAACGGGCATTAACCTAGGCCCATTGGGCGTAGGTGCCAGCCTAAAGGGATACCTTAGGTACAATAAGGAATTACCCTAGCCGAAGCATAGGAACCTGAAACGGTAAGGAATTACCAGCCTGATCAAGGCTGAACCTACGGTAACTTCATACTCTATCCCAAGTATCCCGGTAACGGTCTAGGCAGTGAAAGTAATAATCGGTAACAACATTAATAGGTAATACCAATAATTAGTAGTAATCAATAATAATCGGTTATAACAGTAGATATGAAGAAATCTTTAGTTTCAGTTCTGATACAAAGGTATATACCGGTTAATTAATAGTCATGATCCAGATCATGAGACAATCTACGGTTCAACCGAAGAGGTTATTTATGTGCACTTGGAACACAATAGGTGGAACGATTTATTTCTCAGAGATACTTGGTATTTACAAGGAAAAAGGGAACACTAAACTTTTGACAAATTCTGAGTTGATTTCAGAAACAATGTCCCTACAAAAAAAACTTGTAATCAATGTCTCTAACTAGGCCTTCGAAAATCGATACAATACGATAATTTAGGATATCAAATATATCATATTGTTTTAATCTTTTTGGCCAACAAGAGCTTTTTGTTAATTTAACACTCTAGGTCAATTCTATAGTCTAAACCCGATGGGATAGGTCAATAAGTTGTTGCGCTGAAGATTGCTGACGGTTAGACTTAAGCAGAATTAACGGTACTCAGCGTCATATTTGTGCATGCATTAACCGAATACTCACATGTTCATAAGGCTTCCAAGAGGTAGCAATGTATTTCCTTGAATCATTACTATATAGTTCGACCGTGGTACTCCATTCGATCAAACTCGAACCCGAATTCAATATCCTTTACTTCTCGGATACGAAGATACATGAATACCTTCAATTAAATATAATCCATAATCAATCCTTAATTTGATCATTTACCTCTTAAATTAAAACACTAAACACATGCATTCTCAGGTTCAAAGTCCAATTCAGAGGCTTTCGGTTTAGAATTTTGTGAAACATGCTTAAAAAACGAACGCAGGACGTCGAAAAACATTATATAGGGTTGTCTGGAAAAAGTTGACTTTTTGGTCAAAGTTAAAGTCAACACTGACGTCAGCAGTCAACGGTCAAAGTCAATTGAGTTGACTCGGTCGGGTTGACTTGGTCGATGGGTCGGGTACGGGTCAACAGGTCGATTACGGGTCAACAGGTCGGGTCGGTCATTGAGCTTGGTTTACCACTGGGCCAGGTCGGTTTAGGCTAGACCGATTCAGGTGGACCGACTAACGGGTGGGCCGGCCGATTCAATGGCCACCATCCAGGGCGGCCGGAAATCTTTCTAGACGGTGCTTGAAACCCACGCGGGGCCCTAGACGGTCAGAAAATGCCCCAAGATGCAGAAAATGCTTCCAGAATTTCCTCTACATCCCTAACTTGCCCAAAAATAAGTCGATTCACTTACCAACTTACCAAAATCGTGATTAAGCCCTAAGATATCAGTGCTTCTCGACGAGGCAAGAAGCGGTGGCAGTTGGATGATCGGCGGCCACAATTGCGTTTGTCTCGACGTGGGGAGGATGATGGTGGTGACCAAATGACGAAAGTCGCATGTGGTGGTTGGAATCATTGAAGAGAAGTGATGCGACCTTTGGGTTTCACGTCGAGCCTTCAAGCGGTTCTCCCCGGCAAACATCCGCTTAACAGCGTGAGTGGGGCATGGGTATGATGACACACACGATAAGAGTGGCGGTGATTGCCACGGCGGTGCGATGATGGCGGATGGGGGTCCGATCGGAGGAAGGGGAAGGTGGGTTAGGTGAGGGGGTTTGAGATATGAGGAATTTTCCAGATTCGAAATAGTTAGGTGGGGAGTCAGAGGGGTAATTAAATCTAACTTGAAATACTTCCCAAATAAATCTCTAATATTATTTTAGGAAACACATGACATGATTTAGCACTTGGCTCAAATGGTTAAGCTCCAACATTCAATCACAAAGGTCTCGGGTTCAACTCCCCGTGTCATCAATTCATTTCATCATTTTTTTTCACCTTTTTACTTATTTATTCATTTTTTTGGTGTTACAGGTAGAGACACCGATCATCATTCGGGTTGGGTAGTTCACCCTATTGTAGAACATTGACACTTGTGTCCAAGCTGGAAAACCATGAAGCGGGCAGTTATTAAGCATTTGTTGATATCTCTCCCATACTTCATACATTGTCTCATCATCCCCTTGTTGGAAGGCTTTGATCTCGTTTCTCAATCTGTTTGTGACATTAGATGGGCTGAAACGATCAAATAAATCCTTGCACAGCTCTATCCATGTGTTGAATGATCCTGCTGGCTGGTTATTCAACCATTGTTTTGCCCTATCCCTCAGTGAATAGGGGAATAACCTCAGCCTTAGCACATCTTATTGAACTCCATGTATTTTGAAAGCTCTATATATGTACAAGAATCCTCTTAAGTTCTGTCGAGCATCTTCTGTGGTAGTCCCTCCAAATTGCCCCAAAGTGTTGATCATGTTAAACATCACGGGCTTCAGCTCAAAGTGATCCGCTTCAATTTCAGGTTATGTCATTGTAGGGTCGAACCCTCTGAAGTCATGCTCCAAAAAATCCATGGTGGTTCGAATGTACTGTGGCTGCCCGGGCGGAATAGGGGGCGGGTGCCTAGGTGGAACTTGCTGCTGTTCTCTGGGCGGCGGGTCTTGCTGCCTATCCCTGCCGTTTTAAGCATTGTTGGCAGGATTGTCGTTTATTTCTTCCATGTTTTCCTCTGCTTTTCTCTCTTCTTTAGCTTTCCCTAGGGTTGTTTTGATTTCCTTTTTGAGTTCTCTTGCTCTTCGTACGGTATTGTCAAAATAAACAATTTCGCCTTTTGGGTTTGCCCTGGTCATGCACTAGTAAAGAAAAATGTAAAATTCTTTTTTTCGATTAAAAATAAAAATAATAAGAACTAAAAATTTAATGCAAATAAAATAAAAGTGAAAAAATTAAAAACGAATTTCGATGTTACCAATCCCCGGCAACGACGCCAAAAACTTGTAGAGCGTTTTTGTGTTCTCTAAATATGAGCGCAAGTGCACACTCCTGTCAAGTAATAGTATAAAAGATATCGTCTCCCACAGGGATTAGACATCTTGACTCGAAACGTAACTCCTGCACAAGGGAAAATTAAATGCACAAATAAGTTGAATTGTTTAAGAAGAAAAAAAATAAAACACAAGTAAATAAAAGGGAAGAGATCAGATTGATGGAATGGGTCGGGTTATGCTGCTGCTTAGTGTGAAACTGCGTTGAATAGGATAAATTGCTTTGCGCTGCCAGACTTTGCTGCCTCGGCGGGGGATGGCAGGTAGGCTACTATGACACTCTCGCTGCCCCGACAGTGGAATGGATGTGTGTCTCGACGGTGAACGTTGCATGACTACAACGTTCGGCAGAACGCTAGAAAAGTGATCCCACTTATGTCTAAGTTAGAATGTTGTTGATGCCCACTGCAGATAATACTAGTCGCGGCGTGAATCATGCAAAGACATCAATGTTTGGTTTGTTCTCTTTTAGCCGCCTTAAACCCTAACCTATGTCTAAGCTGGATTGATTAACACTTGATTAAGGTGAGGACCGTACTTACTCCTTTCGTGAGTTCGACTCTCTCGGTACCGAACAAATGGATAGTAATCAACTAATCTTTTGCCTTAATTGAAGAATATTAAGAACATGGAATAAGCAAACCTTGAAGATTTATTGCAAAAAAAAAAAAACTTAAAAACCTAAACAACCGTTCTCACGCCAATTACAACATAACCCAAACCCCAAGAGAATTTTAGAACATAGTGGCAGCAAGAAAACCTAAACTATGCCTAAGGGAAAACCTAAGCTGTTTTGAAGTAAAAGTACAATGGGTATATATAGGCATTAGCTAGGTCTAGTCCTTCTTGAAGTAGAAGTCTTCAAAGTAGCTTTTGCATTAAATGCAACCTTAAATTCTGACTTCTTTGAGTTGAATGTAGACTTCTTTGCGTTGCCTTGCTCCGCAAGTAATCTCGCATTCCTCTTTTGGCAGCTCTGCCTGCTGCTACAGTCATCGGAAAATTGAGTGGACAACATCGTCAAGATCAGGATTTTCTGCTCTACAGATCGCACAACAGTTCTGCAATTCCTCAGCTTGTTGTCTTGGGCGGCAGGTATGGCGGCGACAGCTACTCGACAGCTGTTGTCTCTGTCTGGAACTACATCAGTATAGCTCCTTGGTCTGCTGCCTCAGCATCATGTCCTCGGCTCCTCTCTCCTTCTATTATCCTCTAGAACCTGAAACTAAAACTAAACTAAAACAACACATTTTCCTTACCAAATAATAGATAATCTATAAAAATCATGGCAAAGTAAAGAATACTGTAAAATGCAATGCATGGTCCTAATTATGCCTAAAAGGTACTCCAAAACAACAATAATAGGAGATGGAATGTGCATGAAATATAGAACTTATGGACACTTTACACGGTTCCGGTTCATGAAGCTCTGGTAGCCCAAACTTCCTTTGATGCTTTCATGGCCTATCTCGATGGAAAGTTTCAATCTTTGGGCACTAGCATTGCTTCATTAGATACTACCACGACCTCTAGTTTTTCTGCCATTGACACTTGCTTTACATCCTTGGAAGAAAGAGTTACATCCCTTGAAAGCCGTCAAATTTCAATGGATATGTCTCTTATGGCTTTTCATGGGGAGTGGCATCAATTTCATGGAACCCATGTCAATAATGAAGACTAAGATGATGAGGATGAAGATGGAGACGATGAAGACGCTCCTTAGGCATCTTGCATATCATATCATGTCATTTTAGGATTATTTTTATGCATCTATGTTATTTGTTGTTGAACTCCCATGCTTTAGTTTATTTCCTTTGGTTTATGTTTTTAGCATTTAAGGTTGGCTTGATTATGTTGCTTTGAATTATGCTTTAAATTTTAATGAATATCTATGTTGTTTCTTTCAATGCTTGGAGTACCTTTAATGTTTATATCTTGCTTTGTCTATATCCTATTGATTTTGATCTAACAAAAAATGGGTGAAGTATAGAGCAACTTAAATTTTTAAATTTCATCTTTTAGTCTTAAAGAAAGGGGGAGTATTTTTCAAAACCACTTAAAATTTTACTTTTGTTTTGTTATATCAAAAATGGGGAGATTGTAAAACATATATTTGATTTTGATATAACAAATTGTTTAAGGACTAAATTATAAAGGTAAATAAATTTTTAAGTACTCAAAAGTCTCACAAAATGACAAGTATTTTGAACTAAAATTTCTTTCTAAGTCAAAAACTTAAAACCCTAAAAAATTTCTAAGTGTTTTATACTCAACTAACCAAAAATGCCTAGGCGTGTCGATACACCATTAGGTGTTTTGATACGACTTTTGGCTACTGGAACCGATACAATTGTACCTGTATCGATACAACCTTCATCTGGGTTTGTGATTTTGGTTACGTATATTGATATTGTCTTACCCGTTTCGATATGGGGTCTTGAGATTTTTAAATCTTTGCATTTAATGATATTACTGTTTCCTTGTCAGTTGTTGGAATCACCAATCTTTAAAAAGCTGTTAACCCATACAGATACCCCCCTAGGTGTACCGATGCATATTTCAATAGAATTTTCCCACAGATTCCAGTGAGCAAAATCGGTACCGATACGACCTTTACTATCAATCTGTCCCTATTTTTACACTATACTCGTTTCGATACGCCTCTTCGTGTATCAATACGCTATCGCACAACAACTATTTCTTCTTTTGACATGTACCGATACGGGTGTTCGTGTATTGATACGCTTGGTCACCAAACAACATTTATTACGGAAAAAATGGCCTTCAACGGCTCTATTGATGACTTCAACCACCCAAACGGCTAGAAATCAATGAAGGGGTATAAAATCAAGTCTCCAAAGCTACAACAACAACTATTGAACATGTTTAAAGCAATCAACCAAAAATCCAACCATCAAAGAGCTTTTAGAGTTATATCATGTACCCAACTTGTGTATTCTCAATTATAATCTTTTGTTTCAAGTTTGGGGTTTGTGTGAACTTGTATTTGGGCAAACATATCAATTTGAGAGGATTTTTAGTTTGATATCAACTTCTTGTAAAAGAGTGAACCTTGATCAAGCTTTGGGTAGAAAACTTTGATCGATTGTAACGATTTCTCCTTAGCCTAGAAAATGGGAAAAATTCATTAGTGAATTGGTTGAAATCCTTAGTGGGGAGTTAAGGTAGTGGATGTAGAGCTTGTTAGAAGCTGGGCCTAGATGGTTGTGGAGCGTCCTGGAACCTCCTAGAACCTTTTGGAGACTTTGAAAGAGAGTTGTAGGCCTCTCTAGGGCGTTCTAGAACCTTCCTTGGCTCATGCTTTGCCTTAAAATGCCCATGGGTGCATTGTGCACGCCCAAAGCTCTTCATTTGGCCTCGGTGCTTAAGGATGGGGCGTGACATCCTCCCCCACCTAAGTTCGCGATGCCCTCGTCGCGTCCTCGCTGGATTGGGATGTTGCTGGAGTGCTTCCCTCGACTCCTAGCTTGCCTCGCCTTTACCCTCGACTTAGCAGCTCGATCCTGGGCTATCGTACTAGGTTGTGCCTTGCCATCAACTCCTTTGATGAAGGCAACAAGTCGCTGTCGTATGGGACATGAACTCATCACATGAGGTCCTTCACATAGGTAGCACTTCACCCTTGTGCTAGCCTTTAGCGCGGACTTAGCCTTCGTGTTGCCACGATTCCCTCTCATGGGCTTACCCTTGTTGACGCCACCTTGCTTACCTCATGCAAGCTTGGTCGGTGACTCAGCCTTACCTTCGGCCTTTGGAGATGGTTGGTCATCTTCTTGCTCCACGTTGAGCATCGACCATGGCTTAAGTCCCTCAGTGCGATGTCCCTTATGGTTGGAACTTCCCCCATTCCTATCGGTGTCCTCAACCGATCGAAGTGCTGAAATTATCTACATGGATCCCATTTGTGCACCTTCATCGCTACTGTCGGTGTCACTACCTTCTTGGTGCTTGGCTAGGAGTGAACTAAGGGCTTGGCGTTGTGGGCATTCACGAGTCTAATGGTCACCGTTGCAAATGAAGCAACTACTTGGTGGTGACTTCCTCGTTCCTTGGAACTCCTTGGACTTATCCTTGTCTTTGCCCTTCCAAGGGGACGAGTCTCGGTGCCTTGGTGAGTGGCCGTCTCGATGGCCCTTCTTGTGATGGCCCTTGTCTCCCCCACCTTTAGCATGACTGCTTTTCTCATCCCTCGGCTTAGGGGTGGTCTACTTGTTGCTAGAGTGGTCGATGAGACTCTCGGCCACGACAATGGCATCGGCAAGGGTTTGGACTCCCCGGCGCCTTAACTCGGTTTTGGCCCAACTTTAGAGAACATCTATGAAGTTGAAAAGCGAATCTTTCTCGAACAAATCGGGGATCTCGAGCACCAAACTAGTGAACTCCATCACGTAGTCGTGGATGCTCCCTGACTGCTTTAACCTTCGTAGGCGAGCTCTTGCCTCATCCTCGGCATTCTCCAGATAGAATTGCCTTTTGAGCACCCTTTTAAAATCGTTGAAGGTAGAGATGGTGCACGTACCTCTCTCGATGTCCAGACGCCTTCTCCTCCACCATAACATGGCGGTGCCGGTGAGGTAAAGTGAGGCATTTTGAACCTTGGATGCCTCGTCCACAATACCCATCGCGGCAAGGTATTGCTCTAAGCCATATAGGAAGTTATCTACTTCCTTAGCGTCGCGTAACCCCGAAAATGTCTTAGGTTTGGGCACCTCGATCCTCCTGGTCTCGTATGAGGTGCTTGGCCCCGCGGCCATGGCGCGCTTGCACAACGCAAGGTCGCCTTGTAGTTTCTCAAGCTTGGCACGCATGTTGCCAAGTTCTTGTTGGCAAGAATCGCGTACCTTCGAGAGCTCTCCCATGAGAAGATTGTGGATTTGCCCCATCTCCGCGCGCAGGGTCTCCTCTAGCTTGATCCTCATTGCCCTCACAGCTGTGTGGATCTCGACATCCTCTGCCTCTAGGCCTTCCACTCGTTGGGTAAGGTCGTCCACCTGGGTTCTTACACCCACCATGTTCTCCTCGACGTGGGTTAGACGGGTCTCCAAGCTAGAGATCGTGTCACTTGACTTGGCCCTTGGCCTTGTCGTCCCAGGGTCGACCATCTCCTCGCGCCCTTGTTGCTCATTCATGACCTCTGTGTCAGATGAGCTTACCACTTTGCTCTTGCCAGATTTAGCCATGTCCCGAGTGAATCGAACACGCTCTGATACCAACTGTCACAGACTTATTCTCTCAAACTCAATCTGTGCAGCACTAGCACTCCCGACACAATGCTAGTAAGCCTTTCCCACGCAAATACTAAGGCTAAACACACACGAAAATGGAGAAGGCAAGAGAGTTTCAAGGAAAGGAACCTTGTATTAAACTCTTAAGAAAGCTTTACAAGAGAGGGATAAACTTATGAAGTTGTAGGATTTGTGGGATGCTTTACAAATGACTCATGCTAGCCTATTTATAGTCTCCAACCTCCTCAATGGACGGTGGAGATTTATTTGATCCAACGGTTAGGATCTTGCCTCCAAAATTATCTACACAAGGGACTACAACATTCTAGATAAGTCTATCCTTATCTACATCTATCCCTAAGACTCTAAAGTATTCTAGAATATTCTAGAGTTGTCCCTATAGATCTACACTTGTCTATAGTCTTCTAGAATGTTCCGGAGTTGTCCTGATGCTTCCTCGAGCTTCCTAAGCCTTCTAGGTCCTTCCGGGTGGGCCTAGATGGTTGTGGAGCATCTTGGAACCTCCTAGAACATTTTGGAGACGTTGAAAGAGAGTTGTAGGCCTCTCTGGGGCGTTCTAGAACCTTCCTTGGCTCATGCTTTGCCTTAAAACGCCCATGGGTGCATTGTGCACACCCAAAGCTCTTCATTTGGCCTTGGTTGGCCTTGGTGCTTAAGGATGGGGCATGACACTAGGCTCCACAATCATCTTTCTAGTTTCATCAAATTTAATTTATGCATGGTTATTATTATTTTTAATCGGAAAGAGGCCTTAAGCCAGTACGAACGAGTCTATGGTACGACGGGCCAGAGACGTCCAGCGTAACAAGAGCTTGGATTGATGTCAGAGCGTCGTGGAAGATTGTGAGGTGAAACTACTGATGCGAAGACCATCTAGAAAGACCTTCAACAACCATATTGGCTTCACGGGGGACCGAAATGAAGTCAGTACGCCATACGCGTAGGCGAAGGAGGGCAATGGCACAGACGAGGGGGAGGTTTCTCGTGGCTGTAGAAACATCAGAGATGAAATGAACCACTTAGGTATTATCAGACTAGACATGAAAGGAACGGAATCCATGATCCCAAGCAACTTGTAGACCCGTAAAGATGCTCCAAAGTTTAGCTTGTAATGGAGAGTTGACATTCACACACTTTTGGTAACCAAGGAGCCAATTTCCAGCTGATGTTGTTCAGATGTCAAGGAAAGGAAGTGGTGGCTGGAGAGATGCTCGAGAAATTCACATCGCATTTCATACTAATATGTCAGAAACTGGAGATGGGTGGAGCACGAGTCGTTGAAGACAAACTCATCTAGCCTTTCCAAATGTACCATACAAGAGACGAGAATAAGATTCACCAAGGGATACAGTAGAACTAAGGTTTTGATATAATATTTAAAAAATGTTTTGGACTAAATTGAAAAGAATTTAAAATGTGTTTTTAGTCAAGAACAACTTGAAAATATGTCTAAGGGTTTTAAAGGCTTTGTAATGGATTTAAAGTAGTCAAAACCTGCATTTTTATGTACCCGTACCGATACGGTATTGAATCGTACCGATACACCTTAGGGTTTTCAAACTACCAGAATTCCAGTAGCCAAAACCCGTACCGATACGCTTAGCCGTATCGATACGGTGCGCTTTGAAAGAGTCCAACAGCTAGTCGCGTACCGATACGGTTGTATCGCGTACCGATACGCCTAACCACCCCAACGGTCATTTCCCAACAGTCATTTGAATTTGCAGGACCGTACCGATACGCTAGGTAAGCGTATCGATACGCATCAGCTGAAGAGCACAACGACTCTTTCCTCATTGAGACTGTATCGATACGGTTGGACGAGTATCGATACGCCAAGCTGCAGAACTGCATTTATGGTGGGAAATAAAGGCTCCAACGGCTCCAATTCAATCACAACGGCTAGTAACGGCTACAAACTCAATTGGGAGTATAAAAGGGACCTCCAAGCATCTTGTAATGGTTAATGCTTCAATTGTTACAACATTATGATGTCAAAATTTGTCTAGAGCTTAAATTGTTTATTTCTTGCTTAGACAACACTTGTGAGCTTACATTGTTAAATTTGCTCAAGTGTCTAGGTTTTGGGTGAGTGCTTAGAATTGCAAACAAACACCTTTTAGAGGGATTTCTAGTTTGCTAAGTCTTTCTTTGTAAAGAGAGTGTTCCTTCAAGCTTTGGGTAGAAAGCTTTGAGGGTTGTAACGGATTCCTCCTAATCCTAGAAAAGGGGACGAAATTCTTAGTGAATTTGTTGGAAATCCTTAGTGGGGAGCTAAGGTAGTAGATGTAGACCTTGGCTAGAAGGTTGAACCACTATAAATCCTTGTGTCAAATTGCCTATTTTTCACCTCCCACTAAAACACCCATTTATTCAACTTCTCCACACTTGGCGAGCAAGAACGGTTGATCGAATCGAGCCCCCAAAATCTCAACAATTGGTATCAGGGCTTGGCTCAATCGAAGAGGATTCACATCCTATTGAGAAGATCCGGCAAGCTCGATCGAATTTTCACCAACCGGCTCAAATGGCACAATCCATCGAAAAACCGCCCTTCTTCGACGGAAATCACTATGCCCATTGGAAGACAAAGATGAAATTCTTCTTGAAGGCAAGAGATTACAAGCTATGGGACATAGTTGAAGATGGTCCGTTCGTGCCTCAAGGAAGCAAAGCGGAATGGAGTGTCGACGATCGCAAAAAGATGGAGCTTAATTGTAAAGCTTTGCACATGCTCTTTTGTGCTTTTGGCCCAACCATCTATGAGAAGATGTCTTCTTGTGAGAGTGCCAAGGAAGTATGGGACAAGCTTGAAGTCACATACGAAGGAACCGATGAAGTCAAGGAGACCAAGATTGGGCTCCTCACCTTAGAGTATGAGAACTTCAAGATGGATCCGGAAGAGAACATCGAGAAGATGTTTGATAGGTTCTCCACCATCACCAATGGTCTTAAAGGTTATGGAGAAGCCATCCCGGAAGAGAAGCTTGTCCGAAAGCTCATCTACTCCCTTCCCGAGTCATGGGACTCAAAGAGGACCGCCATCATCGAAGCCAAGAATCTTAAAACCTTGAAGCTTGATGAACTCATGGGGTCACTTTTCACTCACCAAATAATGAAGAAAAACAAAGAAGAGGAGAAGAAGAAGGAAGAGATTAGAGTAATGGGGAAGAAGAAGATCATGGAGCTAGGCATCAATGCAAGTGCCGTTGCTCTCAAATCCTCCACATGCCATCATGTAGAATCAAGTGAGGAGGAAAGTGAAGATGAAGAGATGGCCTATCTCTTCAACAAGTTTGCCCGGTTCATGAAGAGCAAAATGGAAAAATCCAAGCATGAATCGATGAAGAAGATGAAGGACTCCCACAAATCCAAAAAGAAGGGATCATCTTCAAAACAAGCATATGTGGCCACATGGAGTGATGAAGACTCCACCGATGATGAAGTAGCCCACCTATGCTTGATGGCCCTCAATGAGGGGGAGGTAACTTCTAACTCATCTTTTTCAAATTCATATACATTTGATGAGTTACAAGATGCCTATGATGATTTGCTTTTGGAATTCAAGGCATCATTTTCCAAGAACAAAAAGTTGATTTCAAAAATAAAAATTGAAAATGATTTGCTTTCCAAAACAAATCTTGAACTTGAAGCAAAATTGAAAGATTTTGAACAAAAATGTTTTGATTTACAAAATTTGCTTCTTAAAGTTCAAAAAGAAAAGGATTTGATTTCCAATGAACTTCAAAAGAAAAATAATATTGGAAAATCAAATTTTTATGTAAGACAATCTAGTGCCCCTAGATTTGTAAAAGGAAAATGTTTTAGAAGTGTTTGGGTCCCAAAAGGACTAACCACTTCAACTAAAAAGGATGACATTGAAAAATGGATTCCAAAGGGGACAAAAATTTGTGCTACTAATGTTCATGGATCCAAAGCAATTTGGATACCAAAAATTACTTGATTGTCTTTTGCTAGGTGTGATGGAGAGTGATCAACAAGTCAAAAATTGAGGGGGAGCTCCATGCACAAAAAGGAAGAACACTTGAACAAGGAAGGCTTCACATCCTCCCTTGAGTTCAAGTGTGGTAAAATCTAGTTGCTTTTGTGTTTATTTGATTTATTTTCATTTATGTCAACTAGATAATCATATATGTTGAACTAACATTCTTATGATGCTTTGAGTAAGGGGGAGCCATTTTTAAACCAAAATTTTAAGTGTGTCAATCTTTTTGCCTCCTATGTTATTTTGAGCTAAATGTCATTTTAAATTCTTTTTGATATAACAAAAAGGGGGAGAAATTGGTTTGAAAAATTGAATTTTCAAATGAATAAGGAGGAGCTTTATTTGTTTTCATATCCACATCTCTTATTCACAATTTTAAAAGTTAAAGGGGGGAGAATTTTTCAAGTTGGTTTTATTATATCAAAAAGGGGGAGATTGTAGAACTAAGGTTTTGATATAATATTTGAAAAATGTTTTGGACTAAATTGAAAAGGATTTAAAATGTGTTTTTAGTCAAGAACAACTTGAAAATATGTCTAAGGGTTTTAAAGGCTTTGGAATGGACTTAAAGTACATTTAAAGTAGTCAAAACATGCATTTTTATATACCCGTACCGATACGGTATTGAACCGTACCGATATGCCTTAGGGTTTTCAAACTACCAGAATTTCAGTAGCCAAAACCCGTACCGATACGCTTACCCGTATTGATACGGTGCGCTTTGAAAGAGCCCAACGGCTAGTCGCGTACCGATACAGTTGTATCGCGTACCGATACGCCTAACCACCTCAACGGTTATTTCCCAATGGTCATTTGAATTTGCAGGACCGTACCGATACACTAGGTAAGCGTATCGATACGCATCAGCTGAAGAGCACAACGACTCTTTCCTCATTGAGACTGTATCGATACGGTTGGACGAGTATCGATACGCCAAGCTGCAGAACTGCATTTATGGTGGGAAATAAAGGCTCCAACGGCTCCAATTCAATCACAACGGCTAGTAACGGCTACAAACTCAATTGGGAGTATAAAAGGGACCTCCAAGCATCTTGTAATGGTTAATGCTTCAATTGTTACAACATTATGATGTCAAAATTTGTCTAGAGCTTAAATTGTTTATTTCTTGCTTAGACAACACTTGTGAGCTTACATTGTTAAATTTGCTCAAGTGTCTAGGTTTTGGGTGAGTGCTTAGAATTGCAAACAAACACCTTTTAGAGGGATTTCTAGTTTGCTAAGTCTTTCTTTGTAAAGAGAGTGTTCCTTCAAGCTTTGGGTAGAAAGCTTTGAGGGTTGTAACGGTTTCCTCCTAATCCTAGAAAAGGGGACGGAATTCTTAGTGAATTTGTTGGAAATCCTTAGTGGGGAGCTAAGGTAGTGGATGTAGACCTTGGTTAGAAGGTTGAACCACTATAAATCCTTGTTTCAAATTGCCTATTTTTCGCCTCCCACTAAAACACCCATTTATTCAACTTCTCCACACTTGGCGAGCAAGAACGGTTGATCGAATCGAGCCCCCTAAATCTCAACAGATACCATCGGCGGGCCTAGGGGAATCCAAAGAGAGATTAGCATGGAAACAATCCAAGGCCGGGAGAGAAATGAATGAAGTGATACAATTAGGGGGTACAAGACTCTGCTACAACTAACGAACCGAAGGGCAGTCATGGAGGACATGTAGAAGGGTCTCTAGCTGATGGCCGCATGAAGAACAAGATGGATCATCCGTGAGGCCCCGAGCATACTTGACTTCATTGATCATAGCACAGTTACACAAAGCAATCCAAAAGAATAGGCAAATGCGATGCGAGACAGCCATGCGCCAAAGTAGGGGCGAAAGCTTATGCGGAGAAGACCAGTTTGTCCATGCAAGATGCTCATAAGCCAAACTAACACTGAACCACCAGCTTAGAGACCAACACCCTCCACAAGCATCGTCATCCGATAAGGTACCTGGTGGAACCACACTGACCACGCGGGGGACGGTGTCCGGGACAAGAATGGTTGAAAGCTAAGGCGTGTTCCATTGACCATCAGGAAGAACAAGGTAATGAATAATCATATTTTCATCAATCACGGACGGTGCAAGGGCCCATTCGCAGAGAGGGCCAGGAGATGGCACCCAAGCATTATCCCAAACCCGTACAATGTCCCCATTGACAACGAGTCAGATGATGTTGTCATGAAGAGTATCCCAAGCATTAGATAAAGCACGCCATAAAGGAGAGCAAGCAGGCCTCAAGATCAAAAAGGGGAAAAGAGATGATATCTTGTATTTCTAGCATAGGACCTGCATCCATATCGCATGTGGTTGAGACATAAGAGCAAATCCTATCTTGATCATGAATGCAAGGTTATGACCTTTGGAGTGGTGTACACCAAGACCTCTCCATCCATTGGTTGTCAAATAGTCTGGCAATTAACGAGAGAGAATTTGTGCGAAGTATTAGAAGAACCCAGATAAAATTTTGGATTATTTTATCAATCTCATTACAAATATGGGCAAGGAGAGGAGTAGTTTGCATAAAGTAGATCAAGATAATGGCAAGAACAGACTTGATGAGGGTAATCCAACCAGCCATAGAGATGGTCTGAGATGTCCATCCATCAAACTTGAACCACGTCCTATCAAGAATGAAGGCATAATCCAAGAAGCAAATCTGGCTGTGCAAAACGGGGACGCAAAGATAATTACCAAGAGAGGTCACTCTCTAAAAACCCAAGTGGCCACAAACTGAATCCATGATATCAAGATCAGTATTCGGAGAGATATAAACATGCAATTTATAGATGATGACTTTATGGGTCGAACAATTCCCAAAGGCTGAAAGAATGTCGAAGATGACCTGCGCTTGATGAAGATCGGCCTTGGTATATAGAATGAGGTCATCCGCAAAGAACACGTGTGACATAGGAATGCCATTACGCATAAAACGAAAAGGTGGCCATGAACCTTAAGAAACTGAGTTCTGAATCAGATGTCCAAGACGTTCCATTGGTGGCACAAACGAATAGGGCGATAGGGGATCATCTTGGAGAATGCCCCTCTCCGGATAGAAAGTGTCCGAGAGGGAGCCATTCCATTAAACCTGCATAGAGCAAGAAGAGATATAATACATAATAGTTCGAATGATCCTTGCAGGAAGGCCAGCATCTTGAAGAGAATCCAAGATGAAGTCCTAGCGAAGACGGTCAAAGGCTTTCTCGAGGTCAACTTTAATGACCATCCAGCCATGTTTGGTTTTCTTAGCACGCATCAAATGGACCAATTCTTGGTTGAGGATAATATTTTTAGTAATGGATCGGCCTAAGACAAAACTAGTTTGCTCAGGGTGAACAAGAAATGGCATAATAGGCTTCAGACGATGAACTATGATCTTAGTTATAAGCTTGTAGATCGTGGAGCTTAAGCTAATGGGTCAGAAATTCGTGAAAGATTGCGGAACCTCAACCTCAGGGATAAAAACAATAGTCGTTCTGTTAATAGAGGGTCAATAGAACCACCACAGAACACCTCTTGAAACTCACCAAAAATATCATTGCCCACAACATGGCAGTGTTGCTGAAAGAACTCAGCATGGAGGCCATCCAGCCCCAGTGCCTTCAGAGGTTCCATGTCAAATAATGCCTCACGGATCTCGGCCAGAGAGGGAACACCATCAATAGCTAACATGTCCAAATATTCTGGATGAGGAAAGTTACCAAAGATGGGGAAAGGACTCGAGCTAGCATTCGGACAAGTATAAATGTTTTGGAAGAACACTAAGGCTTCCGAGCGAAGGACCTCATCATCATCACACCACTCACCTGAAGCAAGGCAAAGAGAAGAAATCTTGTTATGGGCTTTTCGTTGGGTTGCTTTTTACTGGAAATACTTCGTGTTACAATCACCCTAGAGAATCTAGTCAGACCGAGAATGTTACTGCCATAAGAGTTCCTCATGATCAAGAAGGCTTTCAAGCTCTAACCGAATATCATGATCAATGTTTGACCAAGAAACTAGAGTGGCGATATTCTAAAGCTCGATGAGCACCGTATAACATGGCCATCAAAAGACGCTTATTTGCACCAATGTACCCAAACACCATTTTCTTCCCCAGATCAACAAACATAGTAAAAGAAGAGATGGTGGCCGAGAGAGAGGGACCGAGAACCCAATTATATTTAACCACATGATCAATTTCCACATGTGATTGCAACCCCATAAAATATCAGAATTGGCTAAAGAAGTTGGAAGGAGCCAGGGGACCAACTCGTAGAAGGAGAGGGTGAAGGTTAGAACACATGCACAAAAGATGTGTATTGCAAAGAACACGATCAAGATGGGCATATGTGCTCATACGAGACCAAGTAAAACCCGGACCTTGGTACCTCATATCGTGAAGCTCTGATTCAAAGATGAACTGTTGGAAATCCTTACTAGCTCGGGTCGTGCTTGTACCACCCTTCCGTTCAGAGGAAGCAAGAGTAGCATTAAAATCACCAAGGACAATCCAGGGGCAAGTGATGGAAGACGCTAACTAAAGCAAGAGTGTCTAGAGAAACTTGTTTTTTGTAACCGTAGGACTAGCATAAACCATAATAGCCAAGGAGGTTGAAGAACAAGTGTCAATCATACAAAATTGCAAAAATTGAAAATGATGGAAGAGGATATCAACTCTAACTGAATCCTTCCAATAGAGCCAAATAACTCTAAAAACTCAGTCGCTTCAATTATGTAGGAGGAAGAAAAACCAAGAGAAGTTATAATATCATCGGCATTTGCCCCACTTATCCGGGGCTCAACAAGATAAAAAACATCAGGTTTATTGTCTTTGAGAAATTGTTTAGCAGTAGTTCCAACACATAAATTTTAAATCCATCATTAAAAGACAAGAGATAGAGAGAGATGTGCCGAAGATAATCCAGCATCGACAAAGTAGAGCTTCCTTTAAGCGTAGTGTTGGCCTCCATAGTAGAGCCCCCATGAGCATTTACCAGTACAAGAGCATTAGAGCTCGTAGCAACCCATTGCTGGCAAGAGAGGCTAGAACTATCTAGTGGTTTAGAAGGGAGAGGGGTCGGAAGTGGTAGACGATGAACATTGATTGGATGTGTCCATGGGATATTGGGATCAAAATTCTCTATGACAACTACTGCAGTGTGTTTCGATCCATCGAAACCTAGAGGATGAAGAGAGAGAGTTGACGTCCTCTTAGGAAGCGTGGCTGATGGTTTAAGAGAATTGGATGTGCCTTGTGGGGCAACTGTTAGGGTTTTCTTGATGGGGAGAAAAGCCCTGGGATTAGCAGTATGAGCAGTAGCAAGGGCCTTTCTCGCAGCCTTGGCAATGGCTGCTGGTTGCGGCCTTGAATGACATGGAGTAGTAGGAGCAGCAGACGTAAAACCTGAGTGTGGAGATGGGGTCTTAGCATAGGTAGGTTGAGGCTCCTGATTAGCTTCATTTATCAGGTTAAACTGGGAACCCAAAGTCAAAAAGTAAGTAGCATTCACCTCCCTCGAGTTGACCTTTTTTGGTTGGTGACGGGTATGTCGCTTGACAATTATACAGGGACCAAAAGGAGAAGAATAAGACGGAGCGGTGGCAGCGAGAGCATGAGAGCAGGAGGCGCAGACACGTCACCTCCATGATTAGCGGCAGACGAAAAGATTTCTTGGACTTGACCATACTTGCCATTGGTAAAACATATAGTCGGAAGGGATTCATACTTGACAACCTGCACCATGCCATTAATAATAAGCTTTGACACGGAGGGCTTGAGCAAGTTAATATTGATTGCAATTCGCAGAAAACAGCCACGATGTCCACACTCAGTCTGATATCCAACTTGATCACGGGACCAATGCACTCTCCAATCTCAGAGATAAGACTTCGCTTGTAGAGGGTGACTAGTAAGCCCGACAAACGAATCCATGCAATAACACGATTTAGATGGGGTTGGGACATAGAGAAATCCACCATTCACGAAACAACAATCAGATAATGCCCCAAAAACCATCCACGGGCCATCAGAGATAAGCTTCAAATAATCAGAGCGGGTGCGGAAAGTGGCCAAGAAATAATCGTTTTCGATATCCATGAGACGAAAAGCCTGGGATGGCTTCTAGAGATCGTAAAGCTTCGCCTGCAGCGTGTTGTAGCCTATTCGCCGACCTAGAAGTTTGATCACAATAGTTTGGTCCAGGCTTTTTATCGCTAGATCCTACACTCGGTCAGAAAAATCAATAGAAATCAAACCATTAACTAAGTAGCGAGTGACATCACCTTCAAGCAATTCAAGATCATCATCATCGAGAATCTCCTCATCGTCAGAAGGCATCTATGGCTCGTCCCCCATCAATGTATCCTTGTAGGACGGGAGAGGGTTTCGCATCCCCTGGGGGCGCAGGAGGAGGGGCATAAAGATGCACAGTAGCAGTAGGGTTAACAGACCTAGAAGCAGATGTAGAAGCAGTAGGGTTTTCATAAACAAGATGAGCCGTAGCGGATTCTGAAGAGGTAGTGACACCCTCTATGGCGGAAGGGGGTTGGGATCATGGGGTTCCTCATCGTGCCGATGTTGTTTCTTGACGCGCCGATCATCATCAGACGAGGGCGAGGAGCTGCTGGGGTTTTTTGGAGTCCTAGAGTTTCAGAGAACGAGAGTCATCCGTTTCAAACCGCCTATGTATTTATGCATGATTATTATTTAATATACTAACAATGAAGTTTTTTAACTTTATAAATGAGATTATAAAATCGTCATGGATATAATTTAATTAATTTTTTAGATATCAATTAAAAACACATAACGATTTTTTAATTCCACCCGTAAAATTAAAAAAACTCCACCACAGTCCACAAATATTTTAAATAATAATCATTTATTCATTAAAGGCGTCCCCACATTGATACTATGTGCAAGCTATGTAGGAAGGGAATTTGGGACGATCAATCTGATTATTTCATGGTTGTGCTATGGAGTGCAAAGTGTCTTTTACATATCAGTGTTTTGATTTTATTAGGCGGGTTTAGTACGAAAGCTGTAAGGTTGGTGACAAGGTTCAAACAAGTTGCATCTACCATATTTATAACAATGTAAATACGTGAAAAAATAATAAACGTATTTACAATGATAGAAATACGTGAAAAATAATAAACTTATTTACAATGATGTAAATACATGAAAAATAGTATGGGGTATAATTAAAATTTTAATTTAGAATCATCACAAAACTGTCGTGTTAAATAAACACTACCTCTACTTTAGTGATAAATATCACTCAACTTATGTATTAAATAATACGACGTATTAAATATCACCTCTAACAAACAAATAGTTATTTGTACCTTCTGTAATACAAATGTGTTAAATAATACAACACGTCAGTTACAAGCTAATCAAACACGTGGTTAATGTATCCGGAGCAATGTAGAAATTTATTTGATTGACATATTTTGTTCATGTTTATGGAATCGTTTAAGAATTATCGTGCAGCAACTTCAGAGTAAAATCCATGTTATGCAAGGAAACTCAAAAATCAAGTGTTGTGTAAGGGATGGGCAAGGGGCGGGTTGGGGCGGTTTTTTGGCCACCCTGATTCTGCCCCGATCTATAAGCTCCTAAATTTGATCTCGTCCTGCCTCGGTTTAAAATATTAGTTTACTCGCCTAGCCCCATCTCGATATACCAATTCTTAAACTCGACCCCGAACCGACCAGAAAAATTGAAAAAAAAATCTTAATCTCCAACGACGATAAAAGTTAGATCCGATCAATCCACCATTACGGCCACAAAATTTAGTTTCAAAAGACTTTAAACCTATATAAAAATAAAATAAAAACAAATTTTAAATTACCCACATGAAAAATTACATATTTAAAAAATAAACTTGAACCATTGATCGTTAGAATCAGATATGTTAAAACTTGAAAAACATCTAATTTTTTTACGATAAGCACAAACAAACAAAATTAGCTTAACAACCATAACATTGTTTATATATATTCAAATATATATCGGGGTGGGGTCGGGCGGGGAATTTCTAGCATATACTCAAACTCGCCTGACCCCGACTCAACTCTATAAATAACCCACCCCGCCCCGCCTCGATCCCCAAAATTCAAAACTAAAAACCTGACCGGGTCGGATCGGGGCACACTAGGTCGGTTCGGGTTATTTAGCCAGGTGTCAATCTATGCAATTTCTCCCTAAAAGTTATAACCAAGATCTTGGCCTCTCGTCTTAAAAGCTTCCTCCCAAATCTCATTTCTCATCACCAATCAGCTTTTGTTCAAGACAGATCAATTCATGACAACATAATTCTTGCCAATGAAGCTTATCATGCAATTAGATGAGCCAAGAAAGGAAACAAGGGAATCATGTCACTTAAAATTGATCTCGAAAAGGCCTATGATAAAGTTGATTGGGATCTTCTCCGCTTTGTAATGAACAGGATGGGTTTCTGTGAATGGTGGATCGACAGAGTTATGAAGTGTGTTACTTCAGCATCTTTTTCCCTAGTCCTAAATGAGGAAAATATGGTGATTTCCTTCCAGGGGGAGGCCTTAGACAGGGCGACTCGCTTTCACCCTTTCTTTTCACCTTCATTTCAAATATTCTTTCTTGGATAGCGAGAAAAGAGGTAGAATCCACACGATTTGAAGAACTCAAAATTAGGAGAAGATGTCCCACTCTTAGCCACCTTATGTTTGCAGATGATTGCTTGATGTTCTCTATAGCAAATGAAGGAAACTGTCACGTTGCCATAAGCATCTTACACCTTTTTCAAAGATCAACAGGACAGACGGTAAACTATCAGAAATCTCTAGTCTTCTTCTCTCCAAATGTCAGCAATCAGTTCAAAACCCACCTTTCCAATGTTCTGGGCTTTAGTCCAATGGAGAAAGACAATAGATATCTCGGTTTACCCTCGTTCTGAGGACGAAACAAGAAGGAAGAACTTGTATTTATAAAAGAGAAGGTTTAGAACAAACTACGGGGATTGAGAGTTAAATTCTTGAATCAAGCTGGAAAGGAGGTCCTCATTAAAGAAATTGCTCAGGCCATACCCACATATGTGATGCAATGCTTTCTCCTTCTGATCACCTTTTGCGACGAATTTAGCTCACAAATTGCTAAATTCTGGTGGAATAATTGCGGTTTTAAGGAGAAGAGCATCTGTTGGATTAACTAGAGGAACCTTTGCCGTCCCAAGGATCAAGGTGAGCTAGGTTTCTGGAATCTCAGATCTTTTATCAAAGCTCTTATTACTAAGATCACGTGGAAGATTCTAAAGAACCCGGACTCTTTTCTGGCACAAACTCTTCGAGGAGTTTACTACCCAAACAGAAACATTTTTGAAGCCCCCAAGTGCAACAATCCTTCCTAGGCTTGGACAGGAATCCGAGAGGGGTTTGAAGTAATTAAAGAAGGATCCCTATGGAGGGTAGGAAACGGGAGAAGCATCTCTACTTGGAAGGACAACTGGGTCCCAAAACTCCTCAGATTTAGAATCCTTTCACAATCACCTCATACTGGTCTTTGCCCATTAGTTAGCAGCCTCATGAACTCTGACCAAAGATCTTGGGATCAATCTAAGCTCGATCTACTTTTCTCGCCAGCTGAATCAGAAGCGATAAGGTCTATTCCGATTGGGGGACCTGAAATCAAAGATTCCTTGGTTTGGGCTAGAGCAAAGAATGGTGAATACTCGGCTAAGCCGGGCTATCGAGTCATAGAGGACAAACTTAAAACGTCCTCGGAGCCCTATTCAAGTGAAGAACCTGGCAGAAACAAAGCTTTCTAGAACTCAATTTGGGGACTGAAGGTGCCGTCCAAAATTCGATCTTTCCTTTGAAAGCTTTGCCATAACATTATTCCTACCAAAGGAAACCTCGATTCACGCTTCCATGGAAGATTCCAAGATTTGGAATGTTTTCCAAGATGTGGGAATGAGAAAGAGACTATCGAACACCTTCTGTTCTTCTGCCCCTTTGCATAAGCGGTTTGGAAAGCATCAGGTTTCAGCTATTCACCTTCTCTTTCAGGGTTCCCAGGCTTCTCGAAGTGGTGGGTTAAAATTAACGATTTAAGAAGATTGGGAAATTTCGCTGAAGGATGTGCCCTTATCGCCTTTCTTCTATGGGTAATTTGGAAATCACGCAATGCATTTGTCTTTGAAAACATGAAGGATCTCCCTTAGGAGGTATGGCTGCGTGCTGATAGTGCGTTCCAGGAATTTGCTCAGGAATCCTTTTCTCCCTTAAAAGGAGATCTCTCCCCCACACAACGAACCAATTCACTAGAATCCTCCTCCTCCAAGATCTTTTAAAATAAACTATGATGATGCCTTTGATCGCCACACATGAAAGGCTACGGCGGTAGCCATTGCACGTGATAGCTCGGGATCCGTCGTTCAAGGAATCTCGGCACCTTTTTTTGCTCCGTCTGTAGCGACGGCCAAAGCTTTTGCTATTAGGCTGGGTTTATCTTTAGCCTGTTGTAAAGTGTCCACAAGTTCTATATTTCATGCACATTCCATCTCATATTATTGCTTTTTTTTAGTACATTTTAGGCATAATTAGGACCATGCATTGAATTTTATAGTATTTCCTTACTTTTCCATGCTTTTATAGATTATCTTTTATTTGGTGAAGAGAAGGTACTGTTTTAGCTTAGTTTTAGTTTCAGGAACTAAAGACTGACAGAGGGAAAGATGAGCTAAGGACATGATGCTGAGAGAGCAGATCAGGGAGCTGTACTAATGCAGTTCCAAACAGAGATAGCAGATGTCGAGTAGCTCCCGCTGCCATACTTGCCGCCTGGGGCAGCAAAGTGAGCCTGCCGCCCAGGACAGTAAAGTGAGCATGTCGCCCAAGATAGCAAAGTGAGCCTGCTGCTCAGGACAGCAAAGTGAGCCTGCTGCCCAGGACAACAAAGTGAGCTTGTCGCCTAGGGCAGCAAAGTGAGGAGTTGGTAAATTGGAGTGCGACCGACAGAGCAGAAAATCCCGATTCTAATGATTTCGTCCACTCAATTTTCTGACACCTGGAGTAGTAGACAGAGCCGCCAAAGGAGAAGAATGAGCTTACTTGCAGAGCAAGGCAACGGAAAAAGAAGTCCAAATTCAACTCAAAGAAGTCAGAATTTAAAGTTGCATTTAATACAAAAGCTCTTTGAAGACTTCTACTCCAAGGAGAACTTAACCTAGACTATGGCCTATATATACTTCACATATTTTTGTATTTTAGGATACACATCATAGGTTTTCCTTAGGCATAGCTTAGGTTTTCTTGCCGCCGACATGTTCTAAATTTCTCTTGGGTTTGGGTTATGTTGTAATTAGTTGTGAGAACGGTTGTTTAGGTTTCCAAGTTTGTTTTTGTAATTAAATACTCTTAGTTTGCTTAATTCATGTGCTTCACTTCATTCAATTAGTTCCAAAAGTCCAGTTGAAGAATCCATTTGTCGGGCACGATAGTGTCAAACTCACGAAAGAATTAAGCATAGTCTCATCATGACGAGGTGTTGACTAATTCGGCTTTGACCTAAGTTAGAATTTCAGCGGCTAAAAAGAGCAACCAAACATTGACTGTATGTGTTAGGTTTACGCTGAGATTGCTAGGTATTTCCTACATCACGCAGCAACAGAATCCTAGTCTAGACATAGGTAGGATCACTTCAGAATTGCTTCGCTAAACTTGGAGTATCTGCCAGACTTGCCGTCGGGACTTCTCTCCATCTCACCTGCCGAGGCAGCGAAAGTTGCAAGCACAGAGTGCCGCCCTGGCAGCGAAAGTTGTCGCCGCCTCAATCTTCCATTACCCGCCAAGGCAGCAGATCGTGGCAGCGCAAAACACACTTGACCTATTCAACGCAGTTTCACACTAAGCAGCAGCATAACCCTGCCCTCTCTATCAACTTGATCACTTCCTCTTCAATTACTTGTGTTTTTATTTTACTTTTCTTCTCAACAACGATCTTACTTGTGCATTTACTTTTCATGTGTAGGAACAACGATTCGAATCAAGCTTTCCAATCCCTATGGGAGACAATATCTTATATAGTATAACTTGACAGGAGTGTGCATTTGCGCTCATAAATAGAGAACACACAAACTCTCTACACCTCTTCAAATAATCTTGGCCATGTTATTGTTGAATCAGATTGTCAAACCATCGTCAATAGTCTTCGGTCGGGATCCAATTCTGACTGGATTTCTTCCGCTGTCGAAGAGGATATTAGGAAAGAAGCCACAACATTTGCCTCTTGTTCCCTCTCCTACGTTCCTAGGTCTTGTAATCAAGCAGCCGACCGGCTTGCTAATATTGCTAGGGACTTTCATGTTCAAACCCTTTGGGGACCCCCTCTTCCCTCAAGTCTCCTTATATATTTGTAATTTGAACGGAATGAAATCTTCTTCTTTGGATAAAAAACAATTTACATTTTTAATGACAGTAATAAGAAAAGGCGCATCTAGTGTAATGGTATCATAGTAACCTCCCAGGGCACTGATCGGGGTTCGATTCCCCAGATGCGCAGTCTATTTTTAGGTGTCATGTCATTTTACTAATTCTTGTACTTCTTGTATTTTAAATTTATTGTAAATTACTTTTCATCATTTAAGTTTCTTCTCACTTTTATTTTAATCATTAAAATTTAAAAATGTTCAATTTAATATTTAACTTTGAAGATTGTATTTTTTACTCACTCCACCGTTGTCTCTCTAACTTTGTGATGACATGAAATTTTTTATTAATTTTTCAGTTGCCACGTACACGTCTACTACTTTCTCTATCCCTTTAAATTTGACACTTTTGTGTTTTAAAATTGTCTCACTTAAATTATCTATTTTGAAAAACTTAACAACTTTTACTAGGCACATTTTCCTTTCTACCTTTTTTAGTTTTCCAACAAAACAAAATTTAAGGGTCAGTTTGGTTTTATAAAATATTTTCTGTTTCTATTTTCAATTTCCGAAAACAATTTTCATTTTCAGTTTTCCAAAAATAGAAATCATGTTTGGTTAAGAGAAATGAAAATGTGTTTGATATATAGTTTTTTCAGCACAAAAATGAATAAATAATTACTCAATAAAAATATTATTAGAAAAATATTATTATAACTATAAAAATAAAATACGATTAAACAAAGCAAAATTTTAAAATAAAAAAATAATTTTTATTCTTAATACAAATATGACAATTCATATAATCCATTTTGATGTGTTATTTGAGTTTATACTAACTGACAAAACAATTCAATTCATGCGTCCTTTGATTTTGTGTTTATCATGAAATGTGAACAATTGATTGTGTGAAGCAACAATTTTGTTTTGGTTTAGTTGTTTTGTTAGGACACTTTCGTGGATTTATAGCTTTTTTGTGTTTTTAACCGGGGAGTTATTTGTAATAGTTGTGTTCCTTAAGTAAGTTCAATGGCGCTTGGATTGACGAATATGATGATAGGAAGCAGGGATAGATCTTGGTAAAAGAGTTTGAGGGCGCCTACTTAAAATTTTCAAAATATTTAGACGTTTAAATTAAAAATATTAAATATTTTGAAGGGTTTAATTTAAAATTTTCAAAAAAATCGGGGTCTAACTAATATTAAAAAACAATACTTTATGAGAACCTTTAAAATTTTTATGAAGGGTGTTTAATTTAAAAATATTCAAAAAAAAACCTAAAACATAATAAGAATATTTTAAAATTTTGAAGGTGCCAAATTGACATTTTTTCAGAATATGAAGGACTAAATAATAAAATTTCAAAAAAGGGGCTCCCATTGGCCCCATTCTCATCCACCTCTGATAGGAAGACAAAGGGAAGAAAATAGGGAATTAGGGATTAGATTAATAGAATATTGAATTATTTGAGTTGTTTTTTTAGAGTTAGGACAAAATCAAAATGAAGTGTAAAATTAATGACTAAATCTGTTATTATGTGTAATTACTAATTTTGTTCAGGGTTGACCCGTTTTACTTTTTTTAATAAAGGGCTTTGGTTATCTATTCTAATTATATAGTATGATTAAGACTAAAACAAACAGAAAGTATTATTAGTACTATTTGTACATATTAGTGATATATATAGTATTATATCTATTTTCATGTTTGATTATCATTATGTTATTATCCCTTTGAAAAATCCCTAAATATTATTAGTATATTATGTTACTTCCCTTATGTTATCTTTCTACCTTATTGTTATCTTATTATTATCATTATATTATATTATCATTATTTAAACTGAAAATCCAAAAAAGTATCAAATTGAATAAATAAAAGCCCAAGTTTATTAATAATGAGTCCACTTACAAAACATCAAAGTCCAAACAAAAATATAAAAATAGATATATTATATTACAATTGGCCCGTTTGGCCCAACTTAATTAAAATTAAAACCATAATCTATTCATATTTGTTTCTTGTGCAGCCCATTCCCCACCGTCAGATCTGCAATGATTTGACGGTTCTGGCCGAAAAAAGGATGCTCTCCAACTCCCTCACGCGTACCGGTTCGTTTTCCCCACGCGCACGTCTACTCCACCGCCCATTCGTTTCAGATTTGTCACGCGAGCGTGTAGCTCACGCGTGCCTCACCAGATCCCACTCATGTGACCTTCAAGCTCTCTCTCTGGTCCCCCATCTCCTCCGGTGACCATGACACCATGTGCAAGCAGACAAAAAACAAGAGTGTCAGAGCCATTTTAGAGACAAACTATTGAGATGTTTGTTTTGGTATAATAATAGAAAATTTGTTTTGGACTAAATTGAAAAGGTCTCAAAATGTTAATATGTCCAAATAACTTGAAAATATGTTTGTACCGACATGGCTTGGACGTACCGATAAGAAGAGGACCTATATCGGTACAGTTGTTTTACAAACCCCCAACGGCTAGTATCTCGCACCAATACGGTTGTATCGAGTACCGATACGCCTAACTGCTCGCAACGGTCATTTTCCCAACGGCTATTTGAACTACAGGTCGTACCGATACGCTCCAACACATATCGATGCGTATCAACTGAGGAAACCATAACGGCTAGTTCCTAAAGAACCTGTATCGATACAGCTACTTGTGTATCGATACGGTTAGCCCTAAAACTGCATTTATTGCGGGAAATAAAGTCCCCAACGACTCCTATTCAACCCCAATGGTCTTCAACGGCTATAAGCTTATTTGGGAGTATAAAAGGGACCTCCAAACATCTATAGAAGACTAATGATCCACAAGTCAACAACATTATGATCAAACCATGTCTTAGTGCTTAATTTTCTATCCTTTGTATAGACAACACTTGTGAGCTTACATTGTTATAATTGCTCAAGTGTTTTAGGATTGGATGAGTGCTTAATTAGTGCAAACACATACCTTTTAGAGGGATTTCTTCTTTATTTGAATTTCTCTTTGTACAAGAGGGTTTATTCAAGCTTTGGGTTAGAAAGCTTTGAGTGTGTAAAGGTTGCCTCCTTAGCCTAGAAAAGGGGAAGAAATTCAAGAGTGAATTTGGGAAATTCTTAGTGGGAAGTTAAGGTAGTGGATGTAGGTTTTGTTTAGAAAGATGAATCCCTCTAAATCCTTATCCAAATTCTTTCAAATTTTGTTTCATCCTCAAACACCCAAAAATACAACTTCTCCACAGTTGGCAAGCAATTTGGTTGAAGGATATCGAGCCTAACAATTGGTATTAGAGCGAGTCTCAATCGAGAAGGTTTAACCACCTTTTGAGACGATTTGAAAGCTCGATCAACAAATAAGTCAACCAGTGATAAATGGTGAAATCAATCGACAAGCCGTCATTCTTCAACGCTGAACATTATGCCTATTGTAAGAATAAGATGATGTAATTCATCAAGGGCAAAGACTATCATCTTTGGGACATTGTTGAAGAAGGAATGTTCGTGCCGCAACGAAGAAGGCAAGATTGGAGTGTGGATGACAAGAAGAGGATGGAGCTAAATTGCAAAGCCTTGCACATTCTACTGTGTGCATTGGGCCCCAATGAATACACAAAAGTTTCTTCTTGTGAAGATACCAAGGAGGTTTGGGACAAACTTGAAGTGATCCATGAAGGAACAAACGAGGTGAAGGAGACAAAGATTGGTCTACTCAACCTCGAATATGAAAACTTCAAGATGGACCCGGATGAAGACATCAAGAGGATGTTCATCCGTTTCTCCACAATCATCAACCAACTCAAAGGTTTTGGAGAGGATATTTCTGAAGACAAACTCATTCGGAAGTTGATTTACTCACTTCCCGAATCATTGGAGTCCAAAAAGAAGGCCATTGTAGAAGTAAAGAACTTGAAGGAGCTCAAGCTTGACGAGCTCTTTGGATCTTTGCTCACCCATGAGATGATGTTTCAACCCTTAAAGAGGGATAAGGAGAAGAAGATTAATGATCAAGGCATTGATATGAATGTCATTTCTCTTCCATCCTCCACATGCCAACATGAAAGTGAGGAGGAAAGTGAAGATAAGGAGATGGTTCATCTCTTCAAGAAGTTCACCCGGTTCATGAAGAGGGAAATGGAAAAATCCAAGCATGAATCAAAGAAGAAGATGTAGGACCCCAAAAGAGTTAGAAATGTAAGGAGACGAGGCACACAAAATACGATTGCCCTCCCTTCAACAAAAAGGGATCATCTTCAAAAAAGGCCTATGTGGCTACATGGAGTGATGAAGACTCCACCGATGAAGATGAAGTAGCCCATCTATGCCTTATGGCCCTCCAAGAGGGTAAGGTGACTTCTAACTCATCTAGTTCAAATTCTTATTCATTTGATGAGTTACAAGAAGCCTACGATGAATTGGTTTTTGAATTCAATGCTTCATTTTCGAAAAACAAAAAGTTGATTTCAAAATTAAAAATCGAAAATGATTTGCTTTTAAAAACCAATTTAGAGTTTGAAGCAAAAATCAAAGATTTTGAGCTTAAAGTTTCAAATTTACAAGATTTGATTCAAACGATGGAAAAGATCATCAAAAGGAAGTTGATGATCTTAAGAAAGAAAAAGATTTGATTTCCAATGAACTTCAAAAGAAAAACAATTTGGGAAAATCAAATTTATATGTTAGACAATCTAGTACCCCTAGATACTTTAATGGAAAATGTTTTAGAAGTATTTGGGTCCCAAAAGGACTAACTACTTCAAGTAAAAAGGATGAAATTGAAAAATGGATTCCTAATGGGACTAAATTATGTGCTACTAACTCTTATGGATCCAAAACAATTTGTATACCGAAAATTACTTGATTGTCTTGTTTTAGGTGTGATGGAGAATGATAAACAAATTACAATATTGAGGGGGAGCTCCATACACACAAGGAAAGCACTTGAAGAAGGAAGGCTTCACATCCCCCCCTTTGATTCAAGTGTGGTAAAAATTAGTTGAATTTCTTTTTAATTTCTTTTATTTTTTTAATTCAACTAGTTTATCATAATTGTTGGACTAACACTTATTGATGCTTGAGTAAGGGGGAGCCATTTTAAAACCATTTTTTTTAGTTTTGTCAAAATTTTATCTTACCTCCTTTGTTATTTTGAACTTAATGTTTCAAAATTTCTATTTGATATAACAAAAAGGGGGAGAAATAGTTTGAAAACTAATTTTTCATGTGAATAAGGGGGAGCTTTAACTACTTCTAAATTTTAAAAACTCTTATTCAAATTTTTAAATACTAAGGGGGAGAATCACAAACAAATTTTCAAGTTGGTTTTATTATATCAAAAAGGGGGAGATTCTTGAGATGTTTCTTTTGATATAATAATAGAAAAATTATTTTAGACTAAATTGAAAAGGTTTCAAAAAGTTAATAATTCTAAACAACTTGAAAATGTGTTTGATGAATTTTACAATGCCTTGGAATGATTTTAAATGTCTTTAAATTAGCCAAACCTTTGTTTTTCAAGCCATTGTACCGATACGGTATACACCGTATCAATACACTTTAGGGTTTCAGCTACAGGAAAATTAAAGTAGCCAAAATCTGTACTGATAAGGCTTGGCTGTACCGATACGGAGAGGACTTGTATCGATACAGTTGTTTTACAAAGCCCAACGGCTAGTATCACGTACTGATACGATTGTATCAAGTACCGATACGCCTAACTGCTCCCACCGATCATTTTCCTAACGGCTATTTGAATTACAGGTCGTACCGATACGCTCCAACATGTATCGATACGCACCAATAGAGGAAACCATATCAGCTAGTTCCTGAAGATCATGTATTGATACAGCTACCCGTGTATCGATACGGTTAGCCCCATAACTACATTTATTGCGGGAAATAAAGGCCTCAACGGCTCCTATTCAACCCCAACGGTCTCCAATGGCTAGAAGCTCATTTGGGAGTATAAAAGGGACCTCCAAGCATCAATAGAAGACTAAAGATTCCTAAGTCAACAACATTATGATCAAACCATGTCTTAGTGCTTAATTTTCCATTCTTTGTATAGACAACACTTGTGAGCTTACATTGTTATAATTGCTCAAGTGTTTTAAGATTGGGTGAGTGCTTAATTAGTGCAAATACATACCCTTTAGAGGGATTTCTTGTTTGCTTTGAATTTCTCGTTGTACAAGAGGATTTACTCAAGCTTTGGGTTAGAAAGCTTTGAGAATGTAAAGGTTGCCTCCTTAGCCTAGAAAGGGGGAAGAAATTCAAGAGTGAATTTGGGAAATCCTTAGTGGGAAGCTAAGGTAGTGGATGTAGGATGTAGAATTTGGGAAATCCTTAGTGGAAATCCTTGTCCAAATTCTTTCAATTTTTGCTTCCTCCTCAAACACCCAAAAATACAACTTCTCCACACTTGGCAAGCAATTCGATTGAAGGATATCGAGCCGAACACAAACACGCTAAATCAGAGGATGACATGAATAAAAAAAGATTAAGAGCAGCCAATAGAATGTTTTTCAATTTTGATTTCTATTTTTCTAATTCATGTAATACTTTGTTATAAAAACCGAAGCCAGACCATTTGTAAACCCACTAGACAAGAGACGGGAATTTGAGAGCAATAGAAGCAAAAATAGCGCCTCGGTTTTTACAGGTATATCCTATTCTTATTTGCATTCGAAGCATAAAGAAAAAAATGGGGGTTAGAGTTTCTGTTTTACCTTTGCGACGGTTCCGTTTCCCTTGTGCCATTGTTTCTCCTCAATGGTGATAAGCCCTTCGATTCTATTGGTCGTATCGGGTGAACCGACGGGAGAAAAAAGTTTCAAAAATGAGTTTTATAATCGATCCCTGTTTTTAAATTGATTTAATCACATTTTAAATCCCTATGTCCTTTACTATTCTTCCCCAGGGTCCTTCCATGTTTTAAAATCACACTTATGGTCCCTCCAGCTTGAACCATGCATTGTCGTTGTTTTTGGTTTTAGAGCATCCTCACTAAGCTTCTAGCTTACGCTCTCGTTTTCGACAATGCAGATCATTAGCATGGAGTTAGCAAGGAGCAAGGCGAAGGGGCATTCCAAGCTTTTGTAGTTGCTCAAGTATGGTTTAGTAAATAAAGTAGTAGTTTAGCAATGGGGCTGCTATGTGTTTGTATGAGCGTTGTATGACTCATAGATTGTTGAATGTTGTTTATGATATGCTTCGTTGAATGCTTGTGATGAAAGGTTATGCCTTGGATGCTATATGTTGTTTGGCAAGCATGTAAACCTATGTGTGAAGACATGTGCCTTTTTGGCTCTTTAAGCTTTTGAGTATGCCTTGTTATGAAATATCTATCTTTATGTGAATGCCTTGTTGGAAATGTCTCGTTGATTACCTATATTGCTTTACATGTTAGTTCTTGGTTGCTAGTTGTTGTATGTGTGCTTGTATGTGGCTAGGGAAGTCTTAAATTGCATCTAGAGTCGTGTTTGAGGGTCTTTTGCTGAAATTTGGAGTCTTGCAGTGCAGGGCGTATCGATACGCCTAAGGGCCGTATCGATACGGTCTTGCCCTTCAGGACTCAGTTTTGGCTTGGTGTATCGATACACGGGGGTGTATCGATACGCCCAAAGCTCACTGGAAATCTGATAATTTGGTGAGACTTTGGCGTATCGATACGGTTTTGTCTCGTTGACCATGAGATGTTGACCGAGGAGGGTGTATCGATACGCCCAAGGGCTGTATCGATACGGTCTCCCTGAGTTGACTGAAGGCGTTTGACTTGGTCAAGGCGTATCGATACCCTTGCCTGGTGTATCGATACGGCTTGTGGTGTAAGGTTAAAATGGGTTGTTTAACATGTTGTTTTGGCTTGGTTGCTTTTTTTTCGTGATGTTTTCCGCTGTAGTGATCACTTAAGAAATAAATACGCCTTTAAACAAGATATAATTAAAAGAATTTCTCTAGGGTTGCTAACCGAGGTGGGACCTTAATGGGTTTCACATCGGTTTTCCCCGTGTAGCCTACTCGGACCGGTCAGTCGACCAGACCGGGACGAGGGGGTTACATTTGTTGGTATCAGAGCCTAAGGTTACCGAGACCTCGGGCAGGTAAGTGAGGTAAGTTTGAAGTGTTAAGTAATTGTATTGCTTCGGTGTATGCTTTGCCATGTATGCTTGTTGTTTGTTCATTCGTATGGTGTTTGGAAGCATGATTGTTGTGTCTGGTGTATTGTCGAGTTCCCATTGCTACTATTATTTAATTTGAAAAAGTTTTGTAAAGGAAGATACTTGAGCACAGTTGGACCCTTGCCTTTGCTAACTTAATCATTATATGTTTGTTTGTTGTAGTTGTTATCTTGCTAGCTGTAATATGATACCGAGAGGGAGGCCTAGGATGGTTCAACCGGAACCATGGGCAGCAGCTCCAGAGGTTGAGCCAGTTGGTGAGGCGCAGGCTCCTCAACCTCCTACTTCTCCTCCTCATCAAGAAGAGGGAGGCGAGGCGAGAGCCGGGGGCGTAGAACCTCAAGTTTGCCAAGGACCGGCCGGAATAGATTTAGCTCCTCTAGTTCAGGCGATAGCTGGGGCTTTTCAAGCTGCGGTGGTTGGGGGCCAGGTAGTGACACAACCCCAGGGAGAGGGTACTGGTTTACCAATAGAGAGACTCCGCAGTTTGGGAGGTGAAGAGTTTAGAGGGTCGACACCTGAGAGGTCTGAGACTTGGTTTGAGAAGACCGTCCGTATTCTGGCACATATGGGGTGTACCGGGGAACGCAAGCTAGGTTGTGTTGTATCTCTACTTCAGGGTGATGCCTACACTTGGTGGGTCACCATCACTACGGGTATGGTAGAGGTTGAGATCACTTGGGAGTTTTTCGAGTCAGCTTTCCGTAAGAAATATGTGGGTCCTCGTTATCTCGATGAGAAGAAGAGGGAATTTATGGCTTTGCTTCAGGGGAGTATGACTGTGACGGACTATGAGATCAGATTTGTCAGGCTGAGTCAGTATGCATCTGAGCTTGTTCCTACTGAAGAGGAACGTTGTAACTGTTTCCTCTATGGGTTGAACGAAGAGATCAAGAGGTACACTTTAGCTGCTGACTACACAGATTTCGGTGTCTTGGTCGCTAGGGCCAAGGACTTAGAGCACAGTTTGGTCTTGACCAAATGATCTGGTGGTTCTAGTTCTGGGAAGAGATCTAGTGACTTTGATAGAGGTGATGCCAAGAGTCATCGGGACAACCGACATCACTATGACCATAGACGTGGTGTAGGTAACCACGGTAGGAGCCATCAGGGCCAGAGGGCTGGTGGGCAGTTACCCACGTGTGCTAGTTGCGGGAAGAATCACACCGGTGAGTGTTGGGGGAATTTCCACTCGTGTTGGAGCTGTGGAGCTAGGGACCATATTAGGCGTGACTGTCCACATCAGGTGGGGCAGGCACCAGTTCAGGCTCCTGCTAGATCCAATGACTTTCAGATAGGCCGCGGGCGCGGTAGAGGTAACTTCCAGCCGAGAAATGATGGCCGGAGGAACATAGCACATGTAGTTGTTGTTCAGCCAGAGGGCGGAGGCCAGGCCAGAGTTTACGCTCAGCGTGAGGGTCAGCACGACACAGATGTGATTGCATGTAACTTCTCGATACAGTCTTTGGGTTTGCTTTCTTTGATTGACTCCGGGTCTACACATTCTTATATACTGAGTGAGCATGCAAAGTTGTTGAAATTGCCTTGTGAGGTGTTAGAGGTAGGAGTTAGTGTTACTAGTTCCTTCGGGGATACGGTAGTAGTTAGAAAGATGTACAGAAGATGTTCGTTAATGGTTCAAGGACATGTGTTTCGAGTGGATATGATGGAGCTACCATTTTAATGCTTTGATGTGATTTTGGGTATGGATTGGCTCACTAAGCATAGAGCTAGGATAGACTTTGAGACTAAGAGGATTTCTTTGAGACTCGCGGATGATTATGAGATAGTAGTGGTAGGTGAGAACGTGAAGTTCTTATCGAATGTAGTTTCAGTTTTAGAGGCTAAGAGGCTAGTAGAGATGGGTTGCGAAGCGTATTTGGCCCATGTGATGAATCCGAACATGAGTGAGGTTAGACCTCAAGACATCTAGACAGTGTGTGACTTTCCAAGTGTGTTTCTGGAAGAATTGTCGGGTTTACCACCTGATAGAGAGGTAGAGTTTGCTATAGAGACTTATTCAGATTCAGCTCCTGTTTCGATTGCTCTGTATCGTATGGCACCGAAAGAACTGAAAGAGTTGAAGACTCAGTTGCAAGAGTTGACAGATAGAGGCTTCATTCGACCTAGTTCTTCGCCTTGGGGCGCTCCAGTTTTGTTTGTAAAGAAGAAAGACGGAAGCATGAGAATGTGTATAGACTACAGACAGTTGAATCAGTTAGCAATGAAGAACAAGTATTTGTTGCCGAGAATTGATGATTTGTTTGACCAGTTGAGAGGGGCATCAGTCTTTTCGAAGATCAACTTAAGATCCGGTTACTACCAGCTGAAGGTAAGATAAGTTGACGTACCGAAGACGGCCTTTAGGACTAGATATGGTAACTATGAGTTTTTAGTCATGCCTTTTGGGTTGACTAACGCACCGGCTGCTTTCATAGATATGATGAATAGGATCTTCCACTAGTATCTAGATCAGTTTGTAGTTGTGTTCATAGATGACATTTTGGTGTATTCGCGTACCGAGGAAGACCACGACCGACACTTGAGGCTAGTTTTGAAGACTTTGTTAGAAAATCAATTGTATGCAAATTTGAGTAAGTGTGAGTTCTGGATCCGTGAGGTAGTCTTCTTAGGGCACGTAGTGTCAGCCGATGGGATTAGAGTTGATCCGAAGAAAATATAGGCCATTGTTGAGTGGAAGCAACCGAAGTCAGTAACAAAGGTTCGTAGCTTTCTAGGCTTAGCTAGATACTATAGAAGGTTCGTAGAAGGTTTCTCGAAGTTAGGCGCTCCATTGACACAGTTACTTCATAAGAGTGTTCAGTTTGAGTGGTCAGATGCAAGACAACAAGCCTTTGAGAAATTGAAAGAAGCTTTGACCCAAGCGCCGATCTTGATTCAGCCAGAGTCGGGGAAGGAATATGTAGTTTACAGTGATACTTCCTATGTAGGCCTAGGTTGTGTTCTCATGCAAGAAAAGAGAGTGGTGGCTTATGCCTCAAGACAGTTGAAGACTCACGAGCGTAACTATCCGACCCACAATATAGAATTAGCTACAGTTGTATTTGCTCTGAAGATTTGGAGGCATTATTTGTATGGTGAGAAGTGCACAGTGTACACAGATCACAAGAGTTTGAAGTATATCATGACTCAGCGAGAGTTGAATCTCAGACAGCGTAGGTGGTTAGAGTTGCTAAAGAACTATGATCTTACGATTGAGTACCATCCGGGTAAGGCCAATGTAGTGGCCGATGCTTTGAATAGAAAGGTAGCCGTAGATTTGAGAGCCATGTTTGCTAGATTGAGCTTGTGTAACCCCCTTAACCCGGCCTAGACGGTTGACCCGAATTAAGAAAGTCACACGGGGAAAACCAAAGTCAACCCGAAAGTCAACCTTGATTAACGACCCTTTTTTTTCTTTTTAAACTTGTCTAGATGCACTTTAAGCCTAATTGTGATCACACAAACATCATACCAAAAGATCACAAACATCAGAGATCAAACAGGGACTCAATTGATCAATTTACAACTTTAGGGACCAAATTGTAAATTCTGATAATTATAAGGACTTAACCCAAATTGAAGTTACCAACTCAAAATTAATCAGGTTTCATGCTTCTCTGTGAAATTTCAGCTCAAAAGGACTTCCCAAACTCATACAATTGCACAAACAAGTTTCAGGACCAAAACGCAAACAATTCAAAACACATAACTGCCAATGTCAGCCCCCAACGGTCAACCGTTCCGAAACGGGAGACAGCCCGTTCTGAAACGCGGGGCCGTTCCGAAACAGGCATAGCCCGTTTCGAAACGGGGGTCTGGCAGTGGCCTTTCCGTTTCGGAACGGCCCCTCCCGTTTCGGACGCCTGGGCACGATTAAGGCACCCGTTCCGAAACGGTAGGTGTTGTTCCGAAACACCCTGCCCAGATTGCTCCAAAACTCCACTTTAAACATGCAATTACACAACCAATCATGCTCCGAATGCCACCAAACTTTGCCAACATGCAATTCAACATATAAGGGACATATATGCATCATCAATTCAACCAAACATCATCATATGCAAAAAGCCCCAATTCTATAGGCATGCTTCCTACACAAGCTAGATATTCAAGCACCAAACTTACAAAACAAGCATAAGAAGGCCAACCAGAAAACCAGCATTCTCAACAACATTCAACATACTTAGGGAGTACAAAACATCTCCCAAAACATACACGTTGGTCCCCCATTGCCAAATCACCCAAAAGCTAAAATGTTTAACAAAAACCTTCCATACGTTGAGCTTTACTTGCACTTGAATTCTTGCCCTTCTTGCTGCCCTCAAAAGGTCTCTAATGCTCTGCATTATTGAATTAAGGAAAACGAAGAGAGCGTAAGCAAAGGCTTAGTGAGGAATGCTCAATAAAACCATCCAATAATGCATTTGCAAAACACTTTCTAAAACATGCTTCAAACCATCATTTACACATGCTCAAAAGCATACTTAAACATGCATCTCATGCATCAAATCATAACATGTCATATTGGCCACAAGTGATAAATTCCATTTCTTTAAACACCTTGGCCCCAAGGACTTTTAAACACCTTGGCCTATGGACTTTTAAACACCATAGAATGTATCTCATCAAGGACTTTTAAACACGTTGATCCCAAGGACTTTTAAACACCTTGGCCATGGACTTTTAAACACCATGAAATGTATCACATCAAGGACTTTTAAACACCTTGATCCCAAGGACTTTTAAACACCTTGGCCATGGACTTTTAAACACCATGAAATGTATCACATCAAGGACTTTTAAACACCTTGATCCCAAGGACTTTTAAACACCTTGGCCTATGGACTTTTAAACACCATAGAAAAGGATCACCTAAGGACTTTTAACCACCTTAGTGTCCACAACATGAACCATCCAAGGACTTTTAACCACCTTGATGTTCATAAGTAACAAGGCTCACTCAAGGACTTTTAACCACCTTAGTGACCTTAACATTTTAAAAACATCACTTGCCAATATACATCATTTTCATCACTTACATCACTGTTTTAAAGCATAAAACCAAGCCATATTCATCATGCATTTAAAAGCATTAAACCACATCATTTCAATGTACAAAAGCAAGGGACTCCTACCTAGAGTTACCTTCAACATATGGCTTACATCATCAGCAAAAACCATGCTAAAACATGCTCCAAAACAGTATGTAAAACATGCAAATTATCATTTCGCATCACAACAAAATCATGGCCACCACTAGAGAGAAATTCCGAAAACTTACGCTCGAGCTTAGCAAAGTTGTTTAGACTTAAACTAAGCTCCCAAGACATTGGTTTCAAAGCCGAAAACCCAATTTCACTCACCGATTCCACTTCGCCACTTGCCGAAGCACGAAATCAAGCTTCCGAATCAACAACTCTTGGATCCAAAGATGCCTCCCCTGATTAAACACATTAAAGCAGAGGTTTAATGCATCATCAAGCATCAAAAGCTTCAATGAAAGCACTCAAACTCGCTGCTCTCATTCCCACTCCAATTTCAGCCACCAAACACAACCGAAATTGCATCAAAACCACTTCTCAACAAAGCCCAGCCATAAACCAGCAAAACCTAACATCCATCATCACCATAAAACATCTAAAAACAACCTACAAACATCCTTATACCTCCAGCAACAACAGATCCACAAGATCACCACAAAAACATCCAAGAAACATAAGCTAAACTTAGGAAACTCAACCTATCCGGGATTGCATTAATCAAAACTCATTTCCTTATCAATTTAGAGTTCATTTAACATCAAAAACACATCTCAAATCACAGATTAATCAGATCTAACGAAAATTATGAAAAATCATCAAATCTTGCATTATAAGCCAAGATCCAATTCCAAACTCAAAAGCCTTTAATTAAACATCAATTAAGAGTTGAGAACTTGGGAATTTCAGTAAAGAACTGGTAGTTTAGAGGAGAAGGACGTTCTTACCTCCAAACTTGTGTTTCTCCACTTTTTGGAATGAAAATCCTTGTTGAATCAAGAAGCAATTGAAGAGGTTTTGAAGATATGTTGATTAGGAATCAAATGAGAGTTAAAAGGAGAGATTAAAGTGAGAAAAACAGAATCAAATCTCTGGAAATGGTGTGTTTGGTTTGAGAGAAAAAGAGAGAAGAAAATTGGAAGTTAGTTGAGAAAATTGTCAAATGAGTTTTTCCCTCCTTTTGATTCACTTAAAAATCAGAATTAAAACTCTAAATATCTTAGAAAAATCTGGAGAAATCACCTTTGGATTAATAGCCCCTTAAAGATTCAAAGTTTCAACTCTTTATAAAATAGTCACAAAACTTTCAAAAATTACATTTTGGTCACTAGTCAAAATGTCATACTTCCAAAACCCATTTTTCAAAATTGATTTCACAGTTCACTTAATTATATTAAAGGATGATTTTAGAACATTTTTCCATATTTTTAATGCAACCCGAACTAGGCTTTCCTAATTTCACCTCTTTAGATTCGAACAGCACTTTGACCAAACTGGTCAACGCCCAGAACTTCTAAGCCCAAAACCGGGGCGTTACAGCTTGTCAGGAGATGGTGGCTTAGTGGCCGAACTTCAGGTTAGACCTACTCTAGGTCAGTTGATTAGGGAGAAACAGCTCTTAGACAGATCTTTGGCACCTCACGTGCAAGACATAGCCGAGGGTAGACCTTCAAACTACAGTTTCAGTACCGATGGAGTCTTATGTTTCAGAAATAGGATAGTTGTGCCGGAAGACAGTGACTTGAGACGTACGATCTTGACTGAAGCGCACAGTAGTCCATTTGCTATGCATCCTGGAAGTACGAAGATGTACCGGGATTTGAAGAATGGGTACTTTTAGGTTGGTTTGAAGAGAGACGTAGCCGACTTCGTGAGTAAGTGTATGGTGTGTCAGAGAGTGAAGGCGGAACATCAGGTTCCCTCAGGTTTGTTGCAACTGTTGAGAATTCCGGAATGGAAATGGGAGAATATCATCATGGATTTTGTTTCGGGTTTGCCTTTGACTTCTACGAAGAAGAACTCAGTTTGGGTTATAGTAGAACGTTTCACGAAGTGTGCTCACTTCTTAGCAGTCAATACGACTTATACCTTAGATAGATTGGTCGATCTGTACATTGGTGAGATTGTTAGACTGCATGGTGTGCCGAAGTCTATTGTGTCCGATAGAGATCTGAGGTTTAAAGCTCGATTTTGGGAGTGTCTGCATACAGCTTTGGGTACCCGTTTGAATTTCAGCACGTCATATCATCCTCAGACAGATGGTTAGTCAGAGAGGGTTATACAGATTTTAGAGGATATGTTACGTTGTTGCATCATTGATTTTCAGGGTACATGGGAGAAGCACTTGCCTCTATTGAGTTTGCTTACAATAACAGTTTTTAGTAGAGCATTCAGATGGCTCTGTATGAGGCCTTGTATGGTAGAAAGTGTAGAACTCCAGTTTGTTGGGCTGAAGTGGGACAGAAGTTGTTGCCTATGCCGGATTTGCTTAAGGGGACCACCGATAAAGTGAAATTGATTTGAGATCGCTTGAAGGCAGTTTCGGATAGACAGAAGTCCTATGCCGACTTGATGAGGAAGGAAGTTGAGTTTTCAGTGGGTGAGAAGGTATTCCTAAAAGTTTCTCCGTAGAAGAAATTGATGAGATTTGGCAGAAAAGGGAAGTTGAGTCCGAGGTACATAGCACCGTATGAGATTGTGAAAAGGGTTGGCCCGGTTGCTTATCAGTTGCGTTTTCCATCCGAGCTAGAGAAGATACACGATGTGTTTCATGTTTCGATGCTCCGTAAGTATAGGTCAGATCCATCACATGTTATGCCCGTAGTATAGATTGAATTGAATCCAGATTTGACTTATGACGAAGAACCAGTTGAGATCTTGGCTTCAGACAACAAGGTGTTGCGTGGTAGATCGATTGAGTTAGTAAAAGTGCGGTGGCAACGTCGAGGGGTGGACGAGGCCACTTGGGAGAGGAAGGAGGATATGGAAAGGCAGTTTCCTTATCTCTTTCAGTCAGGTAATTTCGAGGATGAAATTCCTTAAGTGGGGGAGAGTTGTAACACCCGTGTTTTGGGGCTAGAAGTTCAGTGTGTGTGTTGGGTTCGAGTCGTCAAAACCGGTTTAATTTAATTAGACCTTGGTTTTAATTTAAATGAGATAAAAATTAAAGTAATGGCATTTTTGTAAATAAGTTGAAATAAAGAAAGACAAGCTTTTTGAACCAAAAAGAAAAAAAAGAAGTCATCTTCTCCCCATTCTTGTTTCCAACGTGAAAAACCTCCCAAAGCCCTAAAATCACTATTCCATCCCTTTTCTCCATCAATTCAAGAGCTCCTTTGAAGGTAATTTCATTTTTGAACTCTCCTTTCCATCCCAATCATTTCCATGGTTTTAGATGGCAAAACCATCATCTTTTTAAATTTCCAAGTTTTTCAAGGTTGAAGAAAGTATGAAGCTTTATCGGGTTTTTAACTTGTTTTTGGGTTATTTAGTTAAGTTTTGAGTTAATCTCACCTTATTACTCCTTATATTTTGAAATGGAAGGATTTTGAGAAAAATCCCGAAATGGGTATTGGGGGCATTTTTAAAAGTGTCAAAACATGAATTTTTGATGTGTTTTTGTGTTGGGTTGAAGGGCTGATGGTATAGGGTTGTTAGGGAAGTGTTTTGGAAGTCTTTAGAGGTCATTTGGGTGTTGGAAATGGTAGATTTCAGCTGGGTATTTTTGGTGTACGAAAATGTGAGTTTTGTGGTTGGTTTGAGTTTGAAATTATGAAGTTTGGCTTGTGATTATGGGTTGAGATTGTGGCTGAGTTTGACAGTGATTTGGTTGAGTAATACCTTGTCTTTTGATTGGTTAAAAGCAAGAGGAAACATCGGAGAAGTTTCGGGATCGATTCCGGAAATTTCGGAGGCTTGAGAGGCTTTGCTTGGTTTGCTAAGGAAGGGTGGTGAGTGAAACTTTCAAATTTATTCTAAATCGGTTCAAGTGTGTGTAGTTGAGGTTTTGGAATGAGCTTGGTAGGCCATTCCAAGGTAGAAGTTAAGTTGGTAGCTTAACTTCTTGTGTGTTTATAAGCTTTCAATGTTTATGCCTATTTTAGACTTGTGAAGCATGATTTGGTTATGTATGAATATACATTGATGTGTGTGATGATGGATGTGTGTTATAAATGATGAATGCTATGATGTGGTTTAAAACTATAATTGGCACTAGTTAACTTACCGTGTATAAATGATCGATCATTAGGATTAGTGTGCACACGGTTGAGTCAAATTCGCGCGTGGCCTTGGTGGCGTTAAGTCATCAAGGAGGAGTACGGTGATGTAATATTCCACCGGAAATGTTTATATTATATGTGATGATGAGTGGAATCCCATCTGTAGGGCATGTGATGATGAGTGGAATCTCATCCATGCGAGGTCCGGTGATGAGTGTAATCCCACCGAGGTAATGTTGTTGTTGAGAGTAATCCGCATATCCGAGTAAACTAATAGTGGCCAATGTACTTGCTCTTGTGGTTATGATGTTGAGATAAATGCTTTATCTTGTTGAGCTTAATATGATGTAAGATGTCATATTATTGTCTCTTGTGTTGCAAGCTAGATTGCCATGTTGATACTTATGTATGTTTGTGTGTTGTTAAGGACTAAATGCTTGAACCCTGCATTGTCGTTGTTTTTGGTTTTAGAGCATCCTCACTAAGCTTCTAACTTACGCTCTCGTTTTCGACAATGCAGATCATTAGCGTGGAGTTAGCAAGGAGCAAGGCGAAGGGGCATTCCAAGCTTTTGTAGTTGCTCAAGTATGGTTTAGTAAATAAAGTAGTAGTTTAGCAATAGGGCTATTATGTGTTTGTATGAGCGTTGTATGACTCATAGATGTTGAATGTTGTTTATGATATGCTTCGTTGAATGCTTGTGATGAAAGCTTATGCCTTGGATGCTATATATTGTTTGGCAAGCATGTAAACCTATGTGTGAAGACATGTGCATTTTTGGCTCTTTAAGCTTTTGAGTATGCCTTGTTATGCAATATATATCTTTATGTGAATGCCTTGTTGGAAATGTCTCGTTGATTACCTATATTGCTCTACATGTTAGTTCTTGGTTGCTAGTTGTTGTATGTGTGCTTGTATGTGGCTAGGGAAGTCTTAAATTGCATATAGAGTCGTGTTTGAGGGTCTTTTGCTGAAATTTGGAGTCTTGCAGTGCAGGGCGTATCGATACGCCTAAGGGCCGTATCGATACGGTCTTGCCCTTTAGGACTTAGTTTTGGCTTGGTGTATTGATACACGGGGGTGTATCGATACGCCCAAAGCTCACTGGAAATCTGAGATTTTGGTGAGACTTTGGCGTATCGATACGGGCTCTGGGCGTATCGGTACGGTTTTGTCTCGTTGACCACGAGATGTTGACCGAGGAGGGTGTATCGATACGCCCAAGGGCTGTATCGATACGGTCTCCCTGAGTTGACTGAAGGCGTTTGACTTGGTCAAGGCGTATCGATACCCTTGGCTGGTGTATCGATACGGCCTGTGGTGTAAGGTTAAAATGGGTTGTTTAACATGTTGTTTTGGCTTGGTTGCTTTTGTTTCGTGATGTTTTCCGCTGTCGTGATCACTTAAGAAATAAATATGCCTTTAGACAAGATATAATTAAAAGAACTTTTCTAGGGTTGCTAACCGAGGTGGGACCTTAACGGGTTTCACATCTGTTTTCCCCGTGTAGCCTACTCAGACCGGTCAGTCGACCAAACCGCGACGAGGGGTTACAGTATTATATTAGTAGTATATCTTGTTATTTATGTCTTTATCTGTTTATACCTTTTGTCTTTGATATCTTGATTGCATGGTAATTAATTTAAATCATAAAAAGAAGGTATTCATTAATTCCAATATTTGTGTTGTAACAGTCCTGCCTTAATGGATGTTGACCAAATATTCGAATTAATTCTTACCGTCCGAAGGTAAACATTAATTAAAAATTGACAATGTCATAACATCATGCCTAAATGCTTGCATCATGCATAAAGGTGACTTACGAAATTTGAACCATAAATTAACATGACAATCTGGCTTATTCGATGTAGGCTTGATCTATGGCCCGATGTATCATCGTCCTTATTAATTAAATGTTCGTCCAATTTGAACCCACCAATTTGATAAAGCTCATTCAATTAATTAAATCTTCATTGTTTTCAAAATATGAATTTTCAAAAGAAATCCCCAAAATTCAATTTCTTATAAAAGGCGAAGGGTTACTATAGTGTTAAAAACGTCACTACATTATGTTAATTTTATGAATTGTAACGTTATTTTCCGTTAAAATTTTAATGGTATTGGACCAATTTGTTAGTTGTTTTTATCTATGTGACCCTTTTGTAATTTTTCTATAGTCCAGAGACTTAACAAAAAATCTTCTAGTTGGAGGACTATTTGGTGTATTTTACTCAAAAAATATTTTTATAATCTAAAAAATAATTAAATATTATTACAACAAAAAATATTTTTTTGAAGGGTTTGATCTCGTATCACTTAGACATTGTATCCAACTTTTTAAAACAACTTTAATAAAAATATTGAAAACATCTCTTTTGTGTTTTCATATTTTAACTCATTTATGTTTTCGTCTTTTAAAATACATTTTTTGATTTTATAACAAAACGCGTTTTCATCCTTGTTTTCTATTTTCTTGGAAAATTAAAATGATCTCTATTCTTTAGAACCAAACACGTTTTAATCTATGTTTTCTATTTTTTGTATTTTAAATTTATGGTAAATTACTTTTCTCATCATTTAACTTTCTTCTCACTTCTATTTTAGTCATTAAAATTTAAAAAATTTCAATTTAATACTTAACTTTGAAGATTGTATTTTTTACTCACTCCACCCCATCCACCGTTGTCTCTCTAACTTTGTGATGACATGAACATTTTTATTATCCTTTGAGTTGTCATGCACACGTTTACTACTCCCTTTATCCCATTAAATTTGTTCTTTTTTTTGTTTTAAAATTGTCTCAGTTAAACTGTTCCTCTGAAAAATTCAACAACTTTTACTAGGCACATTTTCCTTTATATTTTTTTAAATTTTCCAACAAAACAAAATTTTAACCTTTCAAAGATGAAATTTTTATTTTAATTATTTTACAATACATCTTATCTACAAGCTTTTTTTCCTTTTTAAAACTATATAAAACGTCAACAAGAGACAACTAAAGAGGGAGACAAAAACTAATATTTTGTTAATATTTTTTTATGTTTTTCGTTGAATTAAACATTTCACCAATTACCTTTGCCACTTGTCAGCCTTGTTTTTTTGTCTTCGTTTCGGTATCTTCCATCTCAAACCAACCATTAATCAAACATCCACTCACATCTAAACTATTAAAAAGTAATAAATTTTTCGAGATACTTTGTTCCCTAAAATAAAATTTGTTATCTCATGTGTCCCCTCCTTTAACCTCCGTTAAAAAAATTCTCACCGACCAATCATAATATGTCACGTGTCAATTTGTTAAAAAAAAAACCATCTGGCTTAAATAAAAGGGATAAATTACATGTTAAGTCTGTCAAATTTTATTTTTATTAACTTTAGTCCCTAAAATTCTTTATTTAGCCTAAAATTGACCCATATTTCTTTCAAATTTTTATAATTTAGTCTAATATTTTTAATATGATGATATTTTTTGTTAATTATAGTCCCTAAAAATTTATATAACCCAAAATTCACCCATATTTCTTTCTAAATTTTATAATTTAGTCCAAAATTTTAAATATGATGATATTTTGTTAAATTCAGTCCCAAGAATTTTTTTATCCAAAATTCACCCCTATTTCTTTCTAAGTTTTAAAATTTAGTCCAATATTTTTATTATGATGATATTCTTTTTCAGTTTAGTGCTTAAAAATCATTATTTAACCTAAAATTCACCCTATTTCTTTCTAAATTTTAAATTTTAGTCAAATATTTTTAATATGATAATATAATTGTTCATTTTAGTCCCTAAAAATCTTTATTTAACCCATAATTGACCTCTATTTCTTTATAAATTTTAAAACCTAGTCTAATATTTTGAATTTGATGATATTATTGTTCATTTTAGTCCAATATTTTGAATATGATGATATTTTTGTTCATTTTAGTCCCTAAAATTTTATTTTAACTGAAATTCACCCTTATTAGTTTCTAATTTTTAAAATTTATCCAATACTTTTAACATTATGATAGTATTGTTTATTTTAGTCCCTAAAAGTATTTATTTAAACCAAAATTGAACCCAATTTCTTTCTAATTTTTATAATTTAGTCCCTCAAATTTATTGTAGCCAAAGTTCACCCCTATTTCTTTCTAATTTTTTCGAGTTAAGTCAAGTTTATGAAATTCAAGTTGAGTTTACATTATTTTATACTTTACATTAAACTAAGATTTTATTGGTTTAAGTTCGCAAATTATATAATGCAATCAATATCTAAATTGTTCATAAAATATTGAAAATTTGGATTATGGATAAAAATAAAAATCTAAATTTTATGTAAATTATTAAACAATATAAACCCAACATGAATTTCATAAAATTTACTTGACTCAAAAAAATTAGAAATGAATGCAAGTGTATTTTGGATAAAATAAAATTTTAGGGACTAAGCTATAAAAAATAGAAAGAAGCAGAGGTCAATTCCGGGTTAAATAAAGAATTTTAGGGATTAAAATAAGAAATAATATTATCATATTAAAAATATGGGGCTAAATTTTAAAAATTAGAAAGAAATAAGTTTTAATTTTGACTAAAATAAAATTTTAAGGAATAAAATGAACAAAAATATCATCATATTCAAAACATTAGACTAAATTTTAAAAATTAAGAAGAAATAGGGGTCAATTCTAGGTTAAATAAATTTTTTTAGGGACTAAAATGAACAATTATATCTTCATATTTAAAAATGTTGAACTAAATTTTAAAAATTATAAAGAAATATGAGTGAGTTTCAAGTTGAATAAATACTTTTTAGGCACTAAAATGAAAAATAATATCATAATATTAAAATTATTGCACTAAATTTTAAAAATGAGAAAGAAATAGGGGTGAATTTTGGATAAAATTAAGTTTTAGGGACTAAAATTAACAAAAATATCATCATATTTAAAATTTTGGACTAAATTATAAAAAATTAGAAAGAAATAGGAGTGAATTTTGGCTAAAATAAAATTTTAGGGACTATAATTAACAAAAATATCATCATATTAAAAATATTAGACTAAATTATAAAAATTGGAGAAAAAATAAGATAAACTTAACATGCAATTTACACCTTTTATTTAAGTTAGCTAGTTTTTTGCAATACAAACATTGAAAATAGCACCAACCTCTTCACGGGTTTGAGGGGACACATTTTTACTGAAATAGATGAGTGGTTTGCTGAAGTTTACACACTACCCCGATGCCATTTTGTATTGGGAGAATGAGTTCTTTCAATGAAGAGGCTCCAAGTCGAGAAGCTTCTCCAAATAAAATACTATCGTCGGTGAAGAAAAGGTGTGTGATAGGGGCACCGTTTTTGCCAGGTTTAACACTATGTAGAACACTCGAGTCCTTGGCCTTATTAAGAACAGTAGATAGACCTTCAGCGCATAACAGAAATAAGTAAGGGCTGAGGGGGTCCCCTTGCCGCAAACCTCTTGAAGGGCGGAAGCTCTCTCCCAAAACTCCATTAAAACACATTGTATATTTAGCAGATATAACACACTGCATGAACATGCTGACCCACTAAGAGTGATAACCCATTCGGAGCATTATGTTATGAAGAAATGACCACTTAACATGGTCATAAGCTTTAAACATATCAAGTTTTAATGTGAAATTACCTCATGTTTGAGCTCTTTTAGTTTTTAAGACATACAAGAGTTCATATACAATGAGAATATTATCTGAACTCTGACGATCCGAAAAAAAGGCCCCATGTGCTTCATCAATGGTGTGGTGTAATATAACCTGTAGCCGATTAGCAAGGACTTTGGAGATAATATTATAGAGCACGTTACAAAGGCCAATCAGGCAAAATTCAGATAGGAGGAAGGTTGATCCACTTTAGGAACCAGGATAATATTGGTGTTATTTATCTCACCAATATATGTCAAGCCAGTCAGAACTGAGATAAAATAATTCGAGACCTCCTCCCCCACAATCGGCCACTATTTTTGGTAGAACAAGGTAGGGTATCCATTCATTCCCGGTGCCTTCATGGGTTCCATACTTTTAGTTGCTCTATATATCTCATCATGGGAGAAATTAGCTAGTAGATTATTGTTCATTTCCGCTGAAATTTGTGCTTGAGTTGATCTAAAATGTTAGATCCATTAGATGAGTTCGCAGATGTAAAAAGATTCTAGAAGAAAGAGTCTGCTAAGGCATTAAGTTCAGGAGCCCCAATAATCCACTGACCATCTGAATCATTAAAACCTGTAGCCATATTCTTCTTCTTTTCTTAAAAGAAGCCCACTTGTGAAAAAAGGAAGTATTGCGATCGCCGTATTGCAACCAGTTAACGCGGGCAAGTTGCTCCTAAAATAATTTCTCCTTGTCAGGTTCCATATTGAGTGCTAGCTTGACATACAATACCTCAGCAAGTTTATCATCGTCCGGATCTTCCAACACCAAGACTTGTAACCTCGGTTTCAAAGAATCTGCATATTACCTTGATTTTAACTTCTGATCTCTACTCCATCTTTTCAATTTATCCCCCAGTTGGGAAAGTTTTCGAGGCAGAATCTCCTAGTTAGAAACCCAGAAATCTCAAATTAAATTACCACACTCATATTCCAATGTCCAATCTGCATCAAACTAGAAATGGGAGCATCTTACTCGTGATGTAGCAGAATGGGAACTCGGTGTATTCAGTAACACTAGAGCGTGATCCGAGGATGCATATGGGAGATGTTCAATAGATGCATTAGGAAAAGAATCACACCAAGACGAATTGATGACCCCCCTATCAAGGCGAATCATCATATTTGTGTCGGGTAAGCGACCTTTTTCCATTTATACCACTGCCCCGAAAAACCAAGGTCAGAAAGATAATAGTCCCTAAGAGCGGAACGGAAAGCCTTCATATTCCTCTCGGAACAAACAAGCCCACCTTTCTTCTCTAAGGCCAACACAATTTCATTAAAGTCTCTCACAACAACTCACGGTAAAGTTTGATCGGTTCCCATTTGACGAAGGAGATCCCATGACTGATGTCGAAGAGATTCAACAGAATTACCATAAAACCCCGTAAATCTCTAATTAGTAGAGCCCGAATCTTCAAAAATATTTGCATCTATATGAAATTGAGAAAAACTGTGAATAGAGAAAATAATATCAAATGACCATCCCAAGGAGAGGCTACCCCTAGAACCAATTGTTGCTATATCAAAACCACACTGAAAACCACATTTCCTTCTTGTTGCTTCCATACAAACTTTGGAAAGTTTCGTTTCAATTAGAAACATAATTTGGGGATGTGTATCTCTCAACTTATTCTTGAGACGTCTAACAACTCGTAGCTTCCCCAGGCCACAGACATTCCAACTTAGTATTTTCATTGGGCCCGGCTGGCCTTCTGAGCAAGGCCTGTTGATATTTGATTAGAGTTGTCTATAAAATCTGTGTCAACAGAAACATCAGACATATGGGCTTGGGCTCTTGACCGCTTGCTGCCCTCATTTGGAATAATTGGATTATCTTCAGTACTAACTGCCATGTCCACATCATGAACTAGCACAATATTATTAGTAACAAATGTTCTCGGAATCAAAGGATATAGAGAATTCCCATTCCTAGAATCACGTCCAGATTGGTAATCAACAAGGATAGACTTTGCCCAATTATTAGAGGAAGACGGGGTTGAGAAATTACTTGATCCACTCTTTACTCCCTTTGATGGCGTCAAGAAATTAAGTCCCAACAAAGTTTCCTCCTTTAGCCAATCACTTCTCGGAGGAGCTGACCGGTGAGATGGGGCTTAAAGGGAATTGTCCCAATTGAAAACAATTTTCTGTGGGTCAAGCACTGCCCGAATCAGAAAGAAGTTTTCACCATAACCAAGCTTCCCGCAAATGAAACAAATCAAGGTTAATTTTTCATATTCAAAATGCATAAAATGAATCTTACCCCTGGAAATGCTAACTTCTTACAACGCTTTAGAGGTGAGCGTACATGTATTCGAACCCAAACGCGTATTGTTCCTTTGTCGTCGAGAGAAACAGCGGCAGAGTCATAATCAACATAAGATCCAATAAAATCACCCAATGACTTGGCCAAAGTATACTCGTCGAATAAAGTAATAAAGTGATAAGTAGAGTGTCAAACCCACAAGAATTGGATCAATAATTATGATGTTTTTGAACTTAAGAATGTGTTTGCAAGTAATGTGGTTATTGATTTTCTTAAAACTAAAACAATTAAACTAAAGATAGCTATGATTAAGAAGAACAACTGCAGCAAACAATAGATAATTATGGAAGCTAGGATTATTGCTAAAGATATATGTTTGAATACTTATTAAAATTCTATAACGACTTGCAATACATGTCGGCGTAAACCATTAAGATCTATATCTACTCGACAAGATTTTCTAATGAACTTCTGACTCTCTCGATGCCTAGAAGTTAATAATATTGAAGCTAAGGTAATACATGTCTGCGTGAACCCTAACAACTCTCTTATTTGTTTAAGAACTCCCTTTTAGTGGTTAAAACCCTAAACTTATGTGTACGCCGAATTAGAACTAAGTTAACAGTTTAGTCCCACTGTTCACGTTAATATAACCTAACTCTCTCGATATTAAGCCACAGATGAATAGTTAAAAGGCCTCTCTCGATAGTTCTTACAATAACTACACATGATGAACATTGAACAGAACAGATAAAGGGAAAACAACTATAGCATTATAATAAAGTACTCAAAACATAAAATCCTGGAAGCAATAATCCCAACTAAAGTATTTAGCTCATGTTTGAGCCTAAAACATCCATAATAAAAAGTATTAAGTTCGACAGTTTATCAAGCAAGGAAAAGAAAAGAGTCGAGCATCCTCGACAAAATCCTCTTCGTGCCGTCCAATCGTTGTTGTAGATCTCCCACTCCGTTAGCTTCTCTAGATGGCGTCTATCGTCAGAAGAATTCTCTATCCTCCACCTCGGTGGTTCTCCGTAAGCTTCAGGCTAGGATCATTGTCTATAAACATGCTCTCCCTTGAATTAGCGTCCAAGTCTCTCTTATATAGGAAGTGAAACTAGGTTTAAGAACCCCAAAGTATGTGTGGCTTCATTAAAGAAGACCATTGATTTCTCGCTATATTTAATGTTCTGTATCTGGGAGAAAGTCCACGTGGGAAAAAGTAGATTCATCTCCAACTCTTTATGCTCTTCCGTGCCTTCAGTATTCTTCTTGATTGCCCAGACAAGTTCTTCATAAACCGCCTATGTTGCCACGACAAGCTGCAATTGTGGCGGAAATCTCGTTCCGTACAGGATAAAGGCACAGGACAGATTTGGGCCTAGAGAACAAGCAGATTTTTACTTGGAGGACAAGCATGTATTTGACTTGGAGGAAAAGCAATCCTACTACAAAGTGGACTTCTACTTTTACCATAATTAAAGTAGTTAGGTTTGTTTATTTAATGTAAAGTCTTACCCTTTATTCCCTATAGATAGATATCAAAGGGTGAAGAGAAAATACCAAGTAGAAACCCTATTCTAGTCGAAACCCTCTCCCTTCTTCTCTTGTGTATCTATCGACCACCAAGAGTGGTTAAACCCTTCTTTTCTAGTCAAGTGTAGTTACAAGGATATTATTTCAAGCTTTTAGTGAGATTTCTTGTTCCCAAATTATCTTCATCTTTATTCAAGTATTTTCATAACTTTTATGCTCCATCTTCATGTGTATGTTAGGTTATACGTATACATGCAACCAAGTCATTGGTTATTAACGCAAGTGGTAAGGAAATTCGGGTTAGAGTTTCTAAAGGTATGAATTCATGTTCTTAATAAGTTAACGGGTTAGTGCTTAATAAGAATATGTGATTGGGTCTCTATTGTTCTTAATGTTATTTGATACGTTTTAATTCTTACTGGTTATGTAAGGAATTTTAACCTTGATAATAAGAGTTGGTAATTTATGGGTTATTAAAATTACTTTCCATCAAAGAAGAGATTTAAGTTATTTGTGGGTTATCATCTAACTTGAAACTAAGCTATTTGAGATTGATGTTGATTTATCTTTTTTGGGTCAATGATCTAAATCCTTGATTTAATATTCCAAGTTCTACCTTGACTAGAATTACATATTATATTAAAATTTTCCTTAATTAAATTGCTTTCTTCAAACCAAACACAACCCCCTTTTACTTTAAATTGCTTGTGAACTTGATTTCTTAACCATTCTCTGTGGGATCGACCCTACTTGCCGCTACTACAAATCCAAAGAACAAGTAGGTATTATTTTTTTAATGGATTCGACACCCATCATAAGCCTAATGGCAGCATGTTATTTCCTTTTATTAATTTCTAACATTTGCATGAGGCATGGTGTGCCCAAGCTTGATTTAGACAAAGGCCAAGAAATCAAGGGCACCAAAATCACGCCGGCTCTATGGCGGCAACTCACTGCCACCGAGACCAAGGACAAAGGAAAATGAAATACAGCTACACCAAATCCCAAGGTGCAAAAGGTGGAATCTGATGCTCTCATGCCAGCTAGTGCAGTGGCATTGCTTTCACAAATCAACCATCACCATGATATTATTCTTCTTAAATTAGAGAAAGCCGAGGAGCGGAATGTCAAGCTTTGGCAATATAGTCATGCCATGGATGCTGCCATCAGGGAAACCCTTGAGAAGATGTCCCCAAATTTCTTGCCAGCTTTCCCAGATTTCACTACAGAGATCTTTGCCAGTGACGATGCCATACCAGCCAGTCCCAAATCAGCTCATACCCCATCTGATGCCACAGTCCCGTTATCTCTAGTCCATGTTGAATATGCTAGTACCGACTCTCTGATCGAATCAAAGGAAACCAAAGCCAAGTCTACCCCAATGCCTGTCACTTCGGCATAGTTCGATGCCACTGACGCCCCTACCATGTCAGAACCTATCAAGATTGTGAAGGAAGTTCTTCGTGATGTTGGAGCCTCCACTGCCGCAAAACCATCCATGACAAGAGTAAACTGCAAAGCCCCCGATCGTAGAAGGTTTGTCAAGAGGAAAACCCGAGTCACACGAGAAGAAGTCTCCAAAAGGGAGTCATCCTCTTCCTAAACTCCTTTGTATTTCATTTCATTTCATTGTATTTGTATGTTCATGCATTTTTATTTTATTGTTTATTTGTATATATGTGTTGTTTTTATGCATTGAGGACAATGCACATCTTGGGTTTGAGGGTGTGCATTTCCTCACATTTATGCCATGCCATGCATTTCATGTTTACATTTTTGTTTTCATGCCATATGTGCCATATAGTCTAGATTTGCATACCGAACCACCAAAAAAGAAAAAGAAAATTTTGTCTCGACCAAATTTTGAAGAATGATAACACTTGTTAGGCAAGTTTAATTAGTTTTGGAATAATCTATCTGATAAGGAATTTTGAAAATCTTTAGTTACCTATGCCAGTAGAATAGTAATGCCAGGATTGCTTGACAATTGATCTCTAGTTTAGGGAATTGAACTTTCACTTAACACCTAGTATGCATCTAGTTCCCAAGCAAACTTATAATTTTTTAAACTAAGCTCAGAAAAAAAAAGAGAAAAAAAGAGAAAAAAAATTGATTGATGCCAAGGTAAAAAGAAATAAATAAGGCAACAATGTTTGTCAAGGCAATGAAAAAATTGAACTCTCCTCTACCTTAGGGATAATAAGTTACTTGGGGCTTCGTGGTTTGCTCCCTCTTAGTTCTTAAGTCCAAAACTTTAGGGTATCAGTTGAAGAGAAAGCCTAGTGATATTTGGATTAACGTTGGGGTTTGTGGTATGCTCCCTCTTATTTCTAACGCCAAACAATGTCACGAAGCAAGCTTAAATTAATGCCGATAGAAACCCTTGGTAGGAATAAAAGAAAAAAATAAAAACTCTGAGTTTATGTAGTAAAATTGACTAAGGGAGTAAAAAGATACTTGATGCATATTGCCCACACATCATGCACTTTTTATACCCTTAGACTAGAGTTATATTGTTGCATTTGAATTTACTACTTGCTTGGCATTACTGCACTGAGATAACTGAGGAAAGAGCTAGACTTAATTCTGCTTGCCAGCACCTGTTGGCATTCGAACCAAAACTTTGCCGATGTAATATTTTCACCTATTTTATTTAGCTTTCTTGCATTACTTGAGGACAAGCAATGAGCTAGGTTTTGGGGAGTGTTACTGTGAAACATATGCTTTAATTTTGATATAACTAAAAACCTAAGGACTAAAATGAAAATATCAAAACAAATTTTAAAGTCCTAAAATTCCCTATATCTTGTTAAAGACCACTTCATAGCTAAAACCAAAGACTTACAAAATATTTTTTTAAGTATTTCAAAGTCAAAACAGTGATTTTTCAAGCCCCGTTTCGAAACGGCCCAAGGCGTTTCGAAACACTTTCAGTTCGATGTGCACCTGTTCCGAAACGCGTATCGGAACGGGTCAAGGCGTTTCGAAACGACATGACTCGTTTCGAAACTGTTCTTCATTTAAACGAACAAGGGCAACGGTCTTTAAACTGAAATTTGAAAATAAACAGGGCGTTCCGAAACGGGCTAAGGCCGTTTCGAAACACCCCTTTGACAGTGGCAAACCTGTTCCGAAACGGGCTAAGGCCGTTTCGAAACACCCCTTTGGCAGTGGCAAAACCGTTCCGAAACGGCCCCTAGGCGTTTCGAAACGGGCTCTCGTAGACGCTCCAACGGCTATATTATTTGAAATCCGTTCCGAAACAGGTGACCCCGTTCCGAAACGGTAGGCGTCTGGGAGCTGAAAAGTTGTGAGAAAAACACCCCAACGGCTCTAATCTTTAGCCCATCACCCACAACGGTTGGAAATCATCAAGAGGCTATAAATAGACCCCAAGAAGCTCCAGCAATCAACAATTTAAGCTTCAAATATACATCTTATCATCAAATACAAGCATTTGTGTTCAAATCCCATTTTTATCTAGAAACCCCAATTGTATCCTTCATTTACATTTTGTTCAATTGGGTTGAGTGCTTGATATTGGGCTATCATTTGTATTGAGAGATACTTTATTAGCCACCAAATTTCTTTGTTCTATTGTGTGAGGATTGGGTTAATTTTTGGGTAGAAAAATTAACCGAAATTGTAAAGGTTGCCTCCTTGTCCTGGAAAAAGGGGACGAACAATTTAGTGGAAATTGTTGGAAATCCTTGGTGAGACTAAGGTAGTGGATGTAGAGTTCGGTTGGTGAACTTGAACCACTCTAAATTCCTGTGTCAATATTTTTAAGTTGCAATTTCCGTTACAAAATCGTTAAAATTCCAATTCACCCCCCTCTTGGTTATTATCATTCGTGTGATCCACTCAACAATTGGCATCAGAGCTTAACTCTTTGAGGATTAACAACCACAAGAGGAGATCCTTGGAAGAAGTGTGATCATCATCAAAATATCAAGAGATGGCATCAACCTCCGCTCCCGGCATGTACGACTCACAATCCACCACAAAGCCTCCTTTCTTCAATGGTGAGAACTACTCATTTTGGAAAAATAAAATGCGTCTATTTATTAAATCAAGTGACTACCTTGTGTGGGATGTCATTGAGGATGGACCATATATTCCATTGAAGCAAGATGTTGATGGCAAGATGGTGCTTAAAAGAAGAACGGAAATGAGTGAAGAGGAAAGGAAAAAGATCCAAGTAAATGATAAAGCTCTTCACATGCTATTTTGTGCTTTCGGTCCGGATATCTACTCAAAGGTCTCATCAATTGAAAGTGCCAAAGAAGTGTGGGATACTCTTGAAACCACCTATGAAGGCACCAACGATGTCAAAGAAACTAAGATTGGAATTCTCAATCTTAGTTATGAAAATTTCAAAATGGAATTTGATGAGACGGTGTCAAAGATGTTTGATCGATTCTCCACAATTGTAAATGGTCTAAAGGGCTATGGAGAAGTTATACCGGAAGACAAGCTTGTCCGAAAGCTACTCTATTCACTTCCCGAATCTTGGGATGGGAAGAGAACCGCAATCATCGAAGCAAAGAATTTAAAAACTCTAAAGCTTGATGAACTTGTAGGCTCTCTCCTTACTAACGAGATCATGAAGCAAGGAAGAGAAGATGAAAGAAAGAAAGAAGAAAAAGAATGGAGAAGCTTGAAGGGGAGAAAAAGAAAAAAATGGGAATAGCTCTCAAGGCTAAAACATCCCAACTTGATGAAAGTTCATCTAGTGATGAGGATGAGCTTGAAGAATTGGCTATGATAGCTAAACGATTCTCACGCCTTATGAGGTCCAACCGAGGAAGAAAAATCCAAAGGAAAATGGACTTTAAAAACAAGAACAAAGAAGAAGGAAGGGATCCAATCACTTGCTTCGAGTGCGGACAACCCGGCCACATACGTTCGGAGTGCCCTCAACTCAAGAAGAAGGGCTTTGAGAAGAAGAAAAAGCTCAAAGCCAAGCTTGCTACTTGGAGTGATGAGGAGTCATCGGAGGATGACGAACAAGAAGTGGCGAACCTCTGCCTCATGGCACTTGAGGAAGATTCCTCCTTGGTAACCTCTAACTCATCTACTTTAGATTTTTCATATGAAGAATTAAATGATGCTTATGATGAGTTACAAGAGGTATATGATGAATTAGTTGAGAAGTATAGGGAATCGGTTATTAGGAATAGAAAAATTATTATAGAATTAAAAGAGAAAAATGACTCACTTACTCAAACTAATTCTAAAATTGAGAAAAAGATATTAGGATTAGGAGATGAACTTAAATTCTTTCAAAAAGAAAATATTGATCTTAATAATCTTTTATCTCAAAATAATTGTGAACACCAAAAGGTGTTAAGTGAGCTAAATGAGCTCAAAAAGTCTTTAAAAATTAATGGTAGTGTTAAACATGACATAGGAGAATCCTCTAGAACACACCAATATAAGAAAAAGACTAACTACTACAAACAAAATAACTATCCTAGACATAGTAAAGTTAAAAGAATTAGAAATGTATGGGTTCCTAAGGAACTTGTTAAATCTAATGATATTATTGCTATGTCACCTTGGATTCCTAAGGGAACCAAAGTTTTAGGAACTAACACACATGGACCCAAAATGATTTGGGTACCAAAAACAAAAGTTTAAATATCTTTGTTTGTAGGGGGAGCATTGCTACAAGGCCAAAGCACAAAGTCAAAACTCATGGTACCTTGATAGTGGATGCTCGAGACACATGACCGGAGACAAGAGTCGACTCATGGATCTAAAGCCAAAAAGTGGAGGAGTAGTAACATTTGGTGACAACTCCAAAGGCCACATTGAAGGTATTGGCTCCATTGGTAATCACTCTACTACTCTCATTGAAAATGTTTTATATGTCAATGGTCTTAAACATAATTTATTGAGCATAAGTCAACTATGTGATAAAGGTTTTAATGTTATATTTGATAAAACCGGTTGTAAAATTGTAGACATTAAAACTAATAATATTATGCTCATAGGTCATCGCATAGGGAATATATACATGGTGCATCTAGATGACATACATACATCTCATGCATGCTTAGTTGCTCAAAACGAAAATGATGCATGGTTGTGGCATAGGAAGCTAGGACATGCTAGCACAAGTGTTTTAGAAAAACTAGTCTCTCTAAACCTAGTTAAAGGTTTACCCAAGATAAAATTTTCGAACGATAAAATTTGTGATGCATGCTCAAAGGGTAAACAACATAGATCTTCCTTTAAATCCATTAATGACATTTCTACTAGTAGATGTTTACAACTAATCCACATGGATTTATTTGGGCCAATTAGGACTATGAGCTTGGGTGGCAAATCATATGCTTTTGTATTAGTTGATGATTTTTCTAGATTCACTTGGGTTTTCTTTTTAAGTACTAAGGATGAGGCTTTGGAAAAATTCATCACATTTTCAAAATTAATTCAAAATGATCTTAAACTTAAAATTTCACATATTAGAAGTGATCATGGAACCGAATTTCAAAATTCAGGATTTGAAGATTTTTCAAATGAAAATGGTATTAGCCATAATTTTTCAGCTCCTCGAACTCCTCAACAAAATGGGGTAGTTGAAAGGAAAAATAGAACTTTACAAGAAATGGCTAGAACTATGCTTTGCGAAAATAATTTACCAAAATATTTTTGGGCGGAAGCAACAAACACGGCTTGTTATATTATAAATCGTGTAACCATTAGGCCGATTTTAAAGAAAACACCTTATGAGATTTTAAAATCTAAAAAGCCTAATATTAGCTACTTCCACCCTTTTGGATGTAAATGCTTTGTTTTAAATAATGGAAAAGATAATTTAGGTAAATTTGATGCAAAAAGTGATGAAGCTATTTTTATAGGTTACTCTTTAACCTCTAAAGCCTATCGAGTATTTAACAAAAGAACTTTAGTTGTAGAAGAATCTATTCATGTTGTATTCGATGATAATCCCCTTCCTAGGAAGGATTCTTGTGATGATGATAATGTAGGAATCATAAATACCTTTGATGGAGGTCAAACTTCAAAGAAGGATGAGATTCAACCAAAAGAAGAAGACACACAAGATCCACCTCTTGAACCCTTGAAGGACTTGGCTATTGAGGAAAAGGAAGTTAGCTATCCAAGGGAGTTGAACTATGTCAAAGATGGTGAAATCTTGGGTGATCCATCCAAGGGGGTAACCACTCGTTCTTCTCTTAGATTAATGAATCATATTGCATTTATCTCATGCATAGAGCCTAAAAATATCAAAGAAGCATTGAAAGATGATTTTTGGATTATGGCTATGCAAGAAGAGTTAAATCAATTTGAGAGAAGTAATGTTTGGACATTAGTTGACAGACCTAGTAATCAATCTACAATAGGAACTAAATGGGTATTTAGGAACAAACTAGATGAGAGTGGTAACATTGTGAGAAATAAAGCTAGACTTGTAGCACAAGGTTACACTCAAGAGGAGGGAATAGATTTTGATGAAACCTATGCACCCGTAGCTAGAATGGAAGCCATTAGGATGTTGCTTGCATATGCATGTTATCATAATTTCAAGCTTTTTCAAATGGACGTTAAAAGTGCATTTTTAAATGGTTTTATAAATGAAGAAGTGTATGTAGAACAACCACCGGGTTTTGAAGACTCAAAATTTCCAAATCATGTTTTCAAACTTACAAAAGCACTTTATGGTTTAAAACAAGCTCCGAGAGCTTGGTATGAAAGGCTTTCAAATTTTTTGATTGAAAAAGGATTTGAAAAAGGTAAGGTGGACACTACACTCTTTATAAAAATGTATAAAAATGACATTTTAGTAGTTCAAATTTATGTTGATGATATTATATTTGGATCTACTAATGAATGTTATTGTCAAGAGTTTGCTAAGTTAATGCAAGGTGAATTTGAGATGAGCATGATGGGGGAGCTCTCATTCTTTTTGGGACTCCAAATAAAACAAATGAAGGATGGCACCTTCATAAATCAAGCAAAATACATAAAGGATATGCTCAACAAGTTTGGCTTGGAGAACACAAAGCCTCAAGCCACTCCTATGAGCTCATCTACAAAGCTTGACAAAGATGAAGAAGGTAAGTGTGTTGACTCTAAGCTTTATCGTTCTATGATTGGATCTTTGCTTTACCTTACCGCAAGTAGACCGGATATACTGTTTAGTGTTTGCTTGTGTGCTAGGTTTCAAGCTAGTCCTAGAGATTCTCACCTTATAGCCGTTAAGAGAATCTTTAGATACCTTAGAGACACTCCTTGTTTAGGCCTTTGGTATCCTAGAGTCTCTACCTTCAACCTACATGCTTACTCGGATGCGGATTATGGGGGTTGCAAAATCGATAGGAAAAGTACTTCAGGAACTTGTCAATTCCTAGGTAGTATGCTCATATCTTGGTTCTCTAAGAAACAAAATAGTGTAGCCTTATCTACCACCGAAGCCGAGTACATATCCTTAGGGAGTTGTTGTGCTCAAGTCCTTTGGATGAAGCAACAACTCTTAGATTATGGTGTAAAAATAGAAACCATACCCCTTAAATGTGATAATACAAGTGCAATATGTTTAACGAAAAATCCCATCCAACACTCTAGAACCAAACATATAGAAATAAGGCATCATTTCATTAGAGATCATGTCCTTAAGAAAGATGTGGCTATAGAGTATGTAGACACCTTAAATCAATTAGCGGACATTTTCACAAAACCATTAGATAAAGAGCGTTTTTGGTCCCTTAGGAGAGAATTGGGCCTAACTAGCCTATCTTGACCTTTAGGACCTCTTTTCAAACTTAAATATGCTTGATTTTGTGAAATATCATGTTTATATGTTTAGACTCCCAATTTCTTCCATGCATATAGTTAGGGGGAGTATGTTTATGCCTAAATATGTTTTGCCTGCTCATTCATATCATATATGCATGTTTGGCCTCTTAGAAAATCATTTTTTTTTGCATTTTAGAGCCTCATCTACACTTCCAGGCCCAGGTGTATCGAAACGGGTTAACCCGTTCCGATACGGATGCCTTAAAATTTGTCCTGAGAGAAGGGCGTTTCGAAACGGCCCCAGGCGTTTCGAAACGTTTTCGGTTCGATGTAAGGGTGTATCGGAACGCGTTCCGATACGGGTCAAACGTGTTTCGAAACGGTCATCCCCGTTCCGAAACGATCTGTCGAAGGTTTTAAGAAGGGTCAAACCCTAGCCGCCCCGTTCCGAAACGGTCATGACCGTTCCGAAACGGACTCGCGGACAGCCCTATTTAGGGCTTCTAAAAGTTCAAAAACCTAATTTTTATCAAATCCTTAAAACCCTAAAAACCCTAACCGACCCCCTTCTATAAATACCCTCTCAAACCCTTTGTTTTTCACAAAATTGTGAGGGGTTTTGCTCTAAAACATATATCTAAGCAAGCTTCATCAATCTTGTGCAAAGATTTCACTCAAATCATCCAAAATCCCAAACTAAGGTAATTTTTCTTATTTTTCTTCTTTTTCAAATTATGTTCGAATCATAGGATAGAAAAATTTATTTTTGTATAAATTATATGTTTTTAGTTATGGGTTTCTCATATCTTGTAAAAAAAAAAAAATTCAAAATCTCAAATTTTTTATTCGAATATAAAATTTTTTAACCGTATTTTTATTTTTTTTTAATTTTGTTTTTCAAAAACCTAAGTGGGATTTCCTATTGGATTGATTTTAATTATCAATGCATACACTCAATTTTAAAAATCTTGCTTAATATTTTAGATGGCGGATCAAGCGAACAAAAAGCGCAAAGCCGTTCAAACCGGAGAATCAAGCATTCGTCCAAATATTACTCAACTCTTTCAGAAAACTCTAAAAACTCCGCAGCAGCGTGCTCGCTTCTCCTACGTCAAAAATCTCGCTGTTCGTAAAGAAAGAGTTATTGATGTCGAATTCCTTAATTCCGAGCGATTTCTCTTTCGCTATCTTAATCGTTTGGATGAGTGGGATCTTCTTTTCTTCTTGAGCATTGAGGATGTTTGCTACAAAAACTTGGTACTTCTCTTCTACTCTAATGCTCGTTTCCTATACGATGAAACCAAAACAGAGATTGTAGGAATTGAGTCATCTTTACTAGGGCAAAAGTTTGTTATTAATATTGCTCTTTTGGAGTCGGCCCTTAAACTCAAGAATGAGGGTATTGAAGAAGAACGCCACTTTGGCACCTTTACCGGAAAAGCTCTTCATTTAGATGTGCACGATCGTGTGCTTCATTTGATGGTTTCTTGGTTCATTCGACCATCCGGAGGAAAATACTCCCACATCCGGGAAAAAGATCACTTTTGGCTCGAATGTTTCCGAAGAGGTGAGCGCCCAAATGTGCCCAAAATCATCTTTGCCGAGATCGTCAATAATGTCAAACTTATTGACACCAATGAGTTAACTTCATTCACCTACGGCATTGTCTTGAGTTTTCTCTTCGATCATCTTGGTATTGATTGTACCTATGATTCCCCGGAACCTAGCAAGACCAAAATTGGTGAGTCCTCTCTTCGAAAATCCGGATTCACATATTTGGATGGTTATTGGCAAAGAATTGATCGAGAAGCGATTCCTCCTCCCGTTGCTCCTCCACCTCAAGTTCAAAATCAAGATGCTCTCACGGTTTTTCTTATCGAGCGTTTCAATGGCTTGAATTCTCGTTTTGACACTATGGACACTCGTATTTCTTCGGGCTTTGAAACTATGGGAAATCGATTGAAGAACGTCGAGGATCGTCTTCAATCCCTTGAGACTTCCAATGCCAACCTTGATCTTTCCTTTTCTACTCTTTATGGAGAATGGACAAAATACCACCGTTCTCAAGCCAAGAACGATGATGATGATGAGGATGATGATGACGAGGCCTAGGATACTCATATCATATCATATTATATTATCTATGCATTTAGGATTGAGTTTGCTTATTTATGTTTTCTCATGTTTTAGGAACCTATGCTTATGATCTTTTATTTTGGGATTTGATTATGAACTTATTGTTTATGCTTTAGATATTTTGATGATATTAATTATGATTGCTTATTATTGCTTATTGGTACTAATCTTCTTTATGAGCTTGTTTCTTTTTGATCTAACAAAAAGGGGGAGAAGATATTTAAGAGAATTGCCATGCCATGCCATGCTGCCATGCCATGCCATGCCACCAAAAATTTTCAAATTTTTAAATTTGTCTTAAAGTTTTGATCCTTGATTTCAAAAGTCACAAGTTTTAAATTTCAAAACCTATCTTAAATTAAGGGGGAGTTAGAATATCTTCAAAACTTTCAAAATGCTTAAAAATTCTAACTTTGGTTTTGTTATATCAAAAAGGGGGAGATTGTGAAACATATGCTTTAATTTTGATATAACTAAAAACCTAAGGACTAAAATGAAAATATCAAAACAAATTTTAAAGTCCTAAAATTCCCTATATCTTGTTAAAGACCACTTCATAGCTAAAACCAAAGACTTACAAAATATTTTTTTAAGTATTTCAAAGTCAAAACAGTGATTTTTCAAGCCCCGTTTCGAAACGGCCCAAGGCGTTTCGAAACACTTTCAGTTCGATGTGCACCTGTTCCGAAACGCGTATCGGAACGGGTCAAGGCGTTTCGAAACGACATGACTCGTTTCGAAACTGTTCTTCATTTAAACGAACAAGGGCAACGGTCTTTAAACTGAAATTTGAAAATAAACAGGGCGTTCCGAAACGGGCTAAGGCCGTTTCGAAACACCCTTTTGACAGTGGCAAACCTGTTCCGAAACGGGCTAAGGCCGTTTCGAAACACCCCTTTGGCAGTGGAAAAAACCGTTCCGAAACGGCCCCTAGGCGTTTCGAAACGGGCTCTCGTAGACGCTCCAACGGCTATATTATTTGAAATCCGTTCCGAAACAGGTGACCCCGTTCCGAAACGGTAGGCGTCTGGGAGCTGAAAAGTTGTGAGAAAAACACCCCAACGGCTCTAATCTTTAGCCCATCACCCACAACGGTTGGAAATCATCAAGAGGCTATAAATAGACCCCAAGAAGCTCCAGCAATCAACAATTTAAGCTTCAAATATACATCTTATCATCAAATACAAGCATTTGTGTTCAAATCCCATTTTTATCTAGAAACCCCAATTGTATCCTTCATTTACATTTTGTTCAATTGGGTTGAGTGCTTGATATTGGGCTATCATTTGTATTGAGAGATACTTTATTAGCCACCAAATTTCTTTGTTCTATTGTGTGAGGATTGGGTTAATTTTTGGGTAGAAAAATTAACCGAAATTGTAAAGGTTGCCTCCTTGTCCTGGAAAAAGGGGACGAACAATTTAGTGGAAATTGTTGGAAATCCTTGGTGAGACTAAGGTAGTGGATGTAGAGTTCGGTTGGTGAACTTGAACCACTCTAAATTCCCGTGTCAATATTTTTAAGTTGCAATTTCCGTTACAAAATCGTTAAAATTCCAATTCACCCCCCCTCTTGGTTATTATCATTCGTGTGATCCACTCAACAGTTACCTTTCAAAAGTATTAATTTTTATGCCTATTTTACAATGTCTTTGCTTGCTTTTGAGTATATTTAGTTGCATTTAGTTGTTAAATTCATGTATTTGCATAAGGAGTTAGGAATTTTGCCTATGCCAATATGAAGGTTGTTTTGTTGGCACTTTTGCAGGCTTGGCATAGAAGTTGGCAGAGCAACGTAGTAAGGTAGGAATGCTAGAGAGAATGCTGAGATGCTATTGGTACAGATGGACCAATTATTGCCAAAGCACTTGTTGGCAGAGAAGAGGAATTTGATGTCCGGCCAAGTAAACTGTTGAAACTGAGAAAATAGGATCATATCAGGTTGCAAGAAAATAGCAATTGGATAAAACTACAGAAAAATAGCGAAGATATAATGCCAAGCTTGGTTGGCAGAGTGATGACAGGCTTTGCTGGTGAAGCAGTGACGACAGATGACGTCAGCTCCAACCTGATCAGCTCACATTCAAAATTGGATAAGATGATCACATCCCTTATCCCTTAAGCATTCAAAATTCAAACTCAAGAGCTCATCTCAGGTCTTCCTTGCACGCCTATTTAAATAATGATCAAGCAAGCATTTGATCGATTGGGAGATCGAAAGATTCATCGACGACCGGCTTCACCAAGGAGACGTGGATCAACCGGCTTGACCGAGAGCCTGGACCTTGAAGGGCTGCATCGAGAGACCCCTTCTCACCCATTCTCTTGTTTAGTTGTTTTTTGTTTTCTTTTAAATGATGATGTGTTTGCAAAACGATGAAGGTTTTGGGTTTGATACCCTCACCATGAACTAATTTAATAGTTAGTGGGGGATGTTTGCGTTGAACGCTATTTTTATGTTCAGTTTTTAATAATGAAAATTCTTCGACATTGTTTTCCCTATCTAGCATGTTCTTCAATTTTTATCAAAATTGTGCCAAGAGAAAGCTGGCATTGTTGGCTTATTGAACCTTAATATCTTAACAGACTTAAGGGGAAACAATCTGTTTCCAGATACTAAGGCGAGATACTTCGAAAGAAGATGTTCAAGTAGATGAGCTTACTTCTGAAGTGAGTCTACCCCTTAGGAGTATAGATTGGGACTTAATCAAATTGATTCATGAAAAAACATCACTATAGAAATATAAGTGTTTTTACATGGTTAATTTCGGGCATTGACCATCGAAAGAGGCTTTTCCAACTTTGAATATGCTCGTTAAATGATGTCAAGGCACTACATTATTAAAAGCTTGTATGGCATGAACAACGTGAAAACCAGGCATCTCTTTCCAACGCTCATCACTCATTTGACACCCTCCTTGCCAACGCTATTTTAATTTACTTTTATTTTCTTTTAAATCTGTAGAACTAATGTTTTGATATAATAATTGAAAAATGTTTTGGACAAATTTGAAAAGAATTTAAAACATGTCCTTAAGTCCAAACAACTTGAAAATAAGTTTGAGGCATTTTAAAAAGGTTTTTGGCAAGTTTTTAATGCTTTAAAATAGCCAAACTTGACTTTTCAGCAATCCCGTACCGATACGGTATACCCCATATCGATACACTTTTGCCCAAGTTTTGATTCTGCCAAAACCCGTACCGATACGGGTGAGACCGTATCGATACGGAAAGGGATCGTTTTGATACGCCCCTTAAGCGTACTGATCCCTATTTTAACAACTCCAACGGCTATTTCCCAACGATCTTTTAAATGACATACCATACCGATACGCCCTCAAGCGTATCGATACGCTTAGGCTGGCAAGAGCCCAACGGCTAGTTTTTGAAGAATTGCGTACCGATACGGGTCCTCGCGTACCGATACGGAAGGCTGTAGAAGTGTAATTAATATGGGAAATCAAGTCTCCAACGGCTCCAATTCAGCCCCAATGGCTAGTAACGACTACTAACTCAAAGAGGAGTATAAAAGGGACCTCCAAGCATCTAGCAATGGTTAATGCTTCAATTGTAATACAACATATGATCAAAATGTGTTTTAGTGCTTAATTGTCAATTCCTTGTATAGACAAACACTAGTGAGCCAAAATTGTTAGATTTGCTCAAGTGTTTTAGGATTGGGTGAGAGCTTAATTGTGCAAACAAATACCTATTAGAGGGATTTGAGTTTGCTTATTTTTATCTCTTTGTAAAGAGGGTTTGATCAAGGCTTTGGGTAGAAAAGGGGACAAATCAATAGTGGATTGATTGGAAATCCTTAGTGGGAAGCTAAGGTAGTGGATGTAGACCTTGGTTAGAAGTTTGAACCACTATAAATCATCTTGTATTTATTCATTTTAGCTTCTACACCTCTTTCACCCAAAATTCAACTTCTCCACCACTTGGCGAGCAAGAACGGTTGAAGGAATCGAGCACTACAAATCCCAACAAAATCATTTTTAACAACTCTCAAATCCTTCTATTGAGGGCCATAAAACCACCTTTGGTGGATGGTGGCAATGATACGCTTGGTTGGAAATGGTCCTAGAATCGCCAATTTTTTGTTCGTTCGGCTTATGCAATGGGGAATCTGGATTCTCCGAATGTAGCTGGAAATGTTTGGACTTGTATATCTAAGTTTAAAGGCATCCATCATACTAGAACTTTCCAGTGGTTTTTGGCTCAAGGTCGAGTTCTCACAAACCTTGAGAGGATGAGGCACCATATTGATGTCGACAGTCGTTGTGAAGCTTTTAGGGTTCAACCAGAATCCATCGATCACCTCTTTCGGTGGTGTTCGACAGTCGTTGTGGTGTGGTCCTTCTTGGTTAAGTCGTCCAAGCTTTCAAAGTTCATGAGCATGCATTGATTGGCTGCAAGTGAACTTTTCTCGTCCTCACTATTTTACGTGTGATCATGAACATTGGTTCCTTATGTTTGGTGTAGTTATGTGGAGACTTTGGTTGCATCGTAACCAACTACTTTTTGATACGAATAATATTTAAGGTAGATCGATTCTGGTTTTGAGTCTCTTATTACCTGATGACATGGCTCAGGTGATCACTGCTGCAATGGTAAAATCCTCCCATGATGCTGCTGATAGGCATGATGAACATTGGTGTCCTACACCTCCTAGCTGGTGGAAACTCAACTGTGATGGCTCCTACAACCCTTTGATTGGATCCTTGGCTTGTGGAGGAGTGTTACAAGATGAAGCGAGCTGGTGGATCTTTGGGAGGTCAGATTATCATTTTCTCCATCATCTCAAAATCATTTGAAGCTACTCTCATGGTCGCTTAAGCTTACCTTCTAAAGAACTAAGGCGGGACGAGGCAGAATCCTTTGTTGAAACGAAGATCCATGTGCCAGAACAAGGGGGAATGTGTAGACTCTCTTCGGAGCTCACTAAGGATAGATGTTTCATTGGAGTTTCTATATTTCTTTGTATTGATTTACGATGAATTACTATTTAGTTTGGTTTTGAACTTGATTTATCTTGGATTTTAAGTTCAATATATTCTTATTAGCTTTTTTTTCATATTTCAATTGTTGGATTTGAGCTTTGTTTGCATAAGAATGTATAGCTTAATCACTGACATTGAGAGATGCATTGACAGTTCAGATTAACAAGCCATTACAATGAAACTTGGATGAGGATACAATGAGAGTTGGTCGACTTGTTCAAGGATGTGTAGTATTGACAAATAATGGAAGTTTTAGTTAATCTACATATTTGAGTCATCGATTGAGAGTTGAATGAAAGCCAGTAAGCAAGCTTTTTATTTTATTTGTGAAATGAATCATCTTATGTTGTTGCCTTGTTGCACATGGTAATCTGCTGAGTTAAGCCAAGGGGATCCAAATATTTTACTGTACCTATTAATCTTACATTCAATCCTTTTATTGTACCTTTACAGTCACAATTACACTCACACTCCTTTGATTTTCAGAATTGCTTGCAGCGATATAAGAATACAACTAAATACCTATCCTCGTGGGATCGATATCTAACAAAATTTACCTATTAATAGAATCTATGTCAAAGAAAATACATTATTGATCTTTTAAAGAAAAGTGGTCTTGAACAAACTAAAGAACTTTCTACTCCTATGTTGACTAGCTGCAAACTATCAAGTGATGAAGGAAGTCCTATTTCAAACATAACAGAATACAAAAGTATAGTTGGGGCATTACAATATATACTTATAACTCGACTTGAGATTGCTTTTGCTGTGAGCAAAGCATGTCAGTTCATGCAGGCACCACTAGATACTCATCTTCAATTAGTTAAAAGGATATTACGTTCTCTTCTTGGCACTTTAGATTTTGGTCTCAAGTTTAGACCATCCTCACTTCTGTCCATAGTTAGGTATGTAGATGCTAATTCGGGGTTAGATAGTAGTTATCGAAGATCCACTATAGGGTTTTGTATTTACTTTAGGAATAACCCTGTAGCTTGGGGGTCTCGCAAATAGTCAGTAGTTTCTAGGTCCACTGCCGAAGCCGAGTATCGAAATGTTACTTGTGCTACCACTGACATAATTTGGCTGAAATCTTTGTTAAGTGAACTTGGTGTTACTACATATGGAAAATCTGTGTTATGGTGTGATAACTCTAGTGCAATAGTTGTGTCTATAATTCCTGTCATTCACTCTAAGTTCAAACGTGGGGTTAGATCTATTTTTTATCAGAGAAAAGGTAGTTGCTGAGAAACTTGAGGTGAATGAGGTTCATGCATTTGAACAAGTTGCAGATGTTATGATCAAGCCTTTGTTTGCACCTGTCTTTCATCGACACCGCAATAAGTTATCTATGATATATATGCTCTCTCAATAACTTCTTTCCATAAATTTTGTTTTGTTTTGTTCGTCTTGTTGTTGCTTTTTTGTTGTAGTTTTTTTAGGTATAGCCACACACATGACTTCTACATCCTACGTCAAGAGAAGGTATTTACACCGAAAATAGCTTGAGGTGGAAGTTGCAAGGGAAATATTAAAGTGTATAGAGATAGGATAATACAAATGTACTATTTAATCAATGAGTGCAGTTTAGGATATGATGTATTGTACCATTGAAATTTGGTGATTAGAGTTAGTTAGTAACGGGTTAGGCATATTATTAGATTACCGTTACACTAACTAACTCGTCAATTAGACCACCCATTTCTAAATCGACATATTTTGATCACCGCCGTTAAAAAACTAACGGAGGGATGATATGACAGTTAATGGAAATTCATAAAATTGCACATTTAGTCTCTATTATTTACCTATAATATCAACTTGGCTCTTCAAGAAAAAGACCAGTGCTGCCACGTCTCCTCGTCGCCGCTCAGTCGCCGTCCGACGTCGATTCAACACACCATCACCACCGATAGACTCCTCTCACCATCCCTTTCTTTCCCTCGGAATAGTTTTTCGAGAAAGTCGTCTGATCTTAACGAAAATGGCCTTGAACCGTTTGACTTCTTCTCGTCAGATCTCCTCCGTTGGCCGTTAGATCATTGCCAAATCAAGATATGTTGCTCCCCTCACCGCCTGGAACGTACTCATTGTTGGGATTCAGACGACGACACTCTGAACGCCAGCAATGAGCTCCGACCGAAACGGTAATCCCCTTTCTTGAATCGTTTAACTTCTTCTCGTCGAATCTCCTCCATCCGTCGTTAGATCATCGCCAAATCAAGATATGTTACTCTCCTCACCGCCTGGAACATACTCACCGTTAGGATTTAGACGAAGACACTCTGAACGCCGACAATGAGCTCCAGTTGAAACAATAATCCTTTTTTTTCTTCTCTTTTTCAGTTTTGATTTTTTTGGTTTTGCTCTGATTTTCCTTTCTTTAGTTTTGGGGATAGATTACTTATTGTTTATGGTTGTTTAAAGGATATAATTTGGGTATGTTTGAGCGCAAGGTAAGGGGAAGAAGCTTGATGGAGGCGGAGGGGTTATGGTCGAGTGTGGATATGGATGAATGCTAGTGATTGAAGCTTGAGGGAGCTTCAATGAAGGCTAGGGCAGTGTGTGATTGTTAATTTTAATTAATTAAATTAAAATTAGGACTAAATTGATATAATAGGTAAATACCAAGGGCTAAGTGTTTAATTTTACAAATTTTTGTTAACTGCCACGTCACCCCTCCGTTAGTTTTTTAACGGCGGTGGTCAAATAGGTCGGTTTAAAAAGTTGAGTGGTCTGATTGACGAGTTCGATTATTCGGTGATCAAAATAAATACGCCCTAAAGTTCAGTGGTCGCTTGAATAGTTTATTTTTTTTAACGAAAAATCTATTATTCACGTGAAGAGAAGTCCAGAAAATTTCAGTTTATCCGAATAGAGAAATAATTAAAGAAAAAATGAAAAGGGATTGGTGGAAAAACATGAGACACAGAAATATCACGTGGCTGGCTTCCTGTCTGGGGAAGCGGATAAGCTTAGCCAACCCAACAACCACCACTCCTTTCTCAATTCTCACCACAATTGATCCACTATTACTACTTTAAACAAAACAAAGCCGAAACCCAACTCTCTAATGGAGGCTCGGAGATTGGCCCTTCTCTATTCCCATCTTTGCCCCTCCCCTTCGGGCCCTCTTCCACCACCCCTTTCTCCTTCCGCCTGCGCTCCCCAGAGTAACCAAACCTTTCCAGACGACTGCGTTTTCTGTCTAATTATTCGCGGCCAATCCCCGGCGTTCAAGGTACCCAAACCCTTCTCTCTCTTGGTTTTTCTTCTGGATTGACTTGCATCTCTAAATTCCTGATTTAATTTTGTGCAGCTGTATGAAGATGATATGTGCTTGTGTATATTGGACACCAGACCTTTGAGTCGTGGGTAAGGTATCCTCTTTCCTCTAGTTATTTACACAAAAAAAGATTTGATTTTTAACCATCTCCAAACTCATTTTTGTAATTTATGTTATGGATTGAAATGCAAAAGTACACAAGAGCAATGATATGGTAAATTCTGACCTCTGGTCTGGACTAGTTATCATCCCACTGTATGAGGCCTAGTTTTCTATGTAGGTGGGTAAGGGTTGAGATGGATGCTGTAACTTCCCAAGTGATAATTGCCTATTTGGTAAAACAGGGCCAGTTGTTGGAAAATAAGAATCAAGGGTAGGTGTAATTGGGATAGGAAGGTGGGTGTTGTTTTCACTTTCTAACAAGTCTACATCTGACCTCAATATGAATATACCAGGGAAACACAAAAACCATGGTCTATATCTTGCCTAATTTAACTTCTTTAAAAAGCTATCATATGTCACATTGCTTTTATTTTCACTTTACTCATCCAGCATGTTGAGCTTAAAAGCTCCATTGGCAATGACGGGATAACTTCTCTCTGTATTTATTATCGCCCTATGACAATGTTTACATTGAGCTTTATTTGGTATGTTGAGCTAATCATCGCATGTTGAACTTTGTTGTTGTTTCCTAGGCACTCTCTTATTATCCCAAAGTCTCATTTTTCTTCCTTGGACACAACTCCACCATCTGTAAGTTTGGTAGACTTAGTTGTTGTGATCACTTTTCGTTATTACTGAACATTTTGCATAGAAATTTTGATTGTTTAGAAACTTGTCTGTTTCGGTGACCGTAGAAAATAATTAAAATGTGTATGTGGGTTGAAAAAATGTTTGAGAAAGCTAAGCAATGATCTAGTGTCCATTGTTTAATTTCAAGACAGATTTTGCTCCTTTATTTTACATGGTGGATTCATTTGTTGTCACTTACTCCGGCATCCAAGTAACACAAGCTGCATTAACTTATAAAAGCTAAGATCTAAAATTATTAGTTTGGCTTTTGTGCCAGGTCCATGCAAAAGAAGTGTTTATCATGCATACATTTATTTGTTTGGCGTATCTGTATTTAAATATACTTCATTTATATAAAAGTTGTGGATTTAAGTGTCATGCTTTGCAAATTTGAGATTGTTTGAGAATTTTCTTTTAGCAAATCGGTTTTTTGAGTTTCTTTCATTTGTCTTCCGAGGAGCATTCAGGTGGTAGCTGCGATGTGTTCAAAAGTGCCTTTTATAGGCAATGCAATCATGAAAGCTACTGGTTCGGGTACGTGCTGAAGTGTGTTTATTGCAGTTATAATCTACATTCTACACATCTCAGTCTTCTTTGAAGTTGTAGACTACATATATTAATACATATTAATTTGCCATCAAATTCGCTTGAAATTTGTGGCTTTTAAATTGTGATTTTTCAAAGCCATACCTTAAATATTATCTTATATATGGTTAGAAGATTAACACTTGCTGACGCCATTAAACGAAACAACTGGTCTGCATTTGTTTTTTGGATGCAACTGTATTTAGTCAAGAAAAGAACTTTGACTGGAATTACTTTGTTGACAAAAGCAATAATGTAATTAGATTTGACAAATTGATTCTTTTTATGATATTTTTGCTTTAAAGCTCCATTTGCTCTTATTGGAGCTTTCTAATTTTGATACAAACAGTATAGTAATTTAGAAACTATTTCTTTACAAGAGTTGTTTCACATAGTTTTCTTGGTGCTAGACGACATGCATGATATAGCAACTTCACTACCGTTTAATGTCACTCTGAGGAAAGTTAATTTATCAAACGGTCATTATGTTTACCAACTTTGCGGTTTGTGTTAAATATCTCTTGTGAAATGTGGATGACAATGTATTTATACCTTTTGGAATTGATGTAGATGTCATGAATCATATCGCGTAAATTAACCTTGAAGTTCCAATGCGCAGATTCGTTCAACTTGTTGGTTAACAATGGTGCAGCCGCTGGTCAAGTTATATTTCATGTAAGTTGCGAGTCCTTCATTTTTGATTTTGTGGATGCTTGTGTCTAGAGTAGGCAGAAAAAGGTAGTTTATGTTTCATGGCAACTAAAAGAGATCTCACTACCCCGTGAATTCATGATATTAATTTCAGACACATATTCACATAATCCCTCGTAAAGCAGGTGATTGCTTGTGGACCTCTGAGGTATGCTTCACTTGCTTTACTTATTTACTTACAAATGCAGTAAAAACGGTAGTAACCTTTCATGGGAGTAAATATGACCTGCTTCTAGTTTTACAGAGTTTGCATCGGCGTCCCCTAAAGATAGACCCGGAAACATCAGGTCTTGTGAATCGTGTTCGAGAATTGTTGCCAAACATTTCGGAAGAGAGCAAAGATCAAGTGTCGACTCTGTCTTGAATCTTTGTGGTATCATAATACTCCATATAAATATACCTTTTGTTTTTATCTTGTGTACCATAGAAGTAGATAGTCCATTCTTTCAAGAATCTCGTTGGTCCTTCGCGATGTTGTGACCTTGTTTGTTCAGGCTGAGTTTGAAGCTTGTTTCACTATCTAAAACCTATATTAAAATGCCATAAAAACATGTTTATATTAATGTTTTATAATAAATTTTAAATACAAGTACTTTAATTTAAACAGCAATCTTATATCATAAATAATGTATGGTGGCACCCATTATTGTGATATTCATCAAAAAGTAATTATTTAGTTGCTACAGAAAACATTTTTCTTGAACATGATTTTCCTCCTTTATAAGAGTTGTACAACCATCATCCGTATATTTCTTCTCGAATTTTTATTTTGTAGAAATAAATATCCATTTTTAATTATCTTATAATGACAACTTTTGATCGTGATAATAATAAATTTATGTTTAGCAATTATTATTGGGTTATATCTTGATACATTATGTGTAAGAAAAATTATACACACCTCTAAAATCTAAAATTTTAACCCTATGACCTTAAACTTTAATTTTAAATTTTAATTCATACGACTTAAACTTTAAATTAGATTATGTAACTTTAAATTTGACAAAGCATGTGTAAACTTACAAAGTTTGTCTATTGAAGTTTCTCATTTTTATTTGGTACAATGTGAGTGAAAATAATTTAACAAAATGGATAAATGTTTTTAAAGCATTTTAAAATCCAAAAAGTAAATAAATATCTGTAACACTTGTCATCATAGCAAGGCTATAGAATTTAGTTACTTCTACCGGCAGCGTGTCAAATAATATTAGAAATTCATTCACGGGGTTGACTTTTTAATTTTTTTTAGATATACTAGTGTGGTTACATGATAATATATGTTCATATTTTTTTAACTCTTTGGCAAGGCACACACACCACCTTGCACACATAAGTGCTCGATTTCGGGTCTCCTAGAATGAACATCATCCTCTTTCCACTAGAATAACTTATTCAGCTCGGCATTTAGAATATTTAAATATATTGTTATCGTTTATTCTATTGTTTTTTATTAGTATTACTATAGATGTTAGCATTTTATTTTGACAATTTTCTAATCTGAAATTAATAACTGTTATTATTCATACAATTAGTATTATTCTTTTTCAAAAAGTTATTAATAAATGATTTTAAGAAGGATAATTAAAGGAGAATACATAGGATGCTGAAAATAATTGTGAAAATATATATATTTAGACAATTAAATGTGAAAATGTCATTATATTCTTAAAATAACTGTGACCTTTTGCGGACTTGAGAATAAATGCAAGTTCAAGTCAAAAGTCTAAGGTTAGAGAAATAGATTAAAGCACTGTTTGGTAAAGAACGGTTTGGGTAAAAATTAGAGGTTTGAGGTATAACTAGAAGTTTGACTAGTCAAATCAGCTAATATTTTTGTTTGGTGAATAGCGGATTGAGGTAAAACCGCTAATTTTGAAAAAGCTCATATTAGGAGCTTTTTGAGATTAGAGGTTTGATATTAGAGTTGTAAAGACTCTTTTACCCTTACCAATTACCAAAAATCTCCAAATAACCTAAATTAAATATTTTCTCACCCTATTTATAAGCTAATCCTATTTATTTTTTCCTTTTTATTATCGCATATTTATTTGTGTATTTGAATTTATTAATTAATTAAATTATATTAAAATAATTATATAAATAATAAATTAATATATAAATCATTTGAATATGTTTAGAAAAATTATATTAAAAATAATTTTTATAAATCTAATTAATATTAATTAGATACAAAATATTGATAACTAATAAACTATTCAAACAAATATTAAATATAATCATGTCCTTATATGTCATTTTGCTTGTTTAAATAATCTAACAGCTATAAGCTATCCGTTAATTTTACCAAACACTTTTATACAATCAGCTAATACAATCCGCTAGTCAAATTAGCTAATACAATCAGCTATCAGCTATCAGCTAATGCAATCCGCTATCAGCTTATTACCAAACATGGCCTAAATTATTCACCTTATGAGAAGATAGACCTCCGCAATCCTTCCAAAATTATAGAAAAAAGCCGTACGTAGTTAGGCGTTGGTACTGAAAATATAAATAAAAAAGGAGTAAAAGATTATTAATATTTATATAGAACAATAAAAAGGAATTAATTTACTTCAAAACTACATTACCTTTTGGAGTAACAACATGTCACACCTCCTGTTAGGGGTAGGGGTGACAAAATAAGTTGGGGAAATTTATTAAAATTTTTGAAAATTTTAGAAGACTTAACTAAAAAATTTAAAGTATTTCAATGATTTAGTTTAGATTTTTGGTGATCTAACTATTTTTTTTAAAAATTGAAAAATTAATGAGAAATTTTAAAAATAATAATAAAAGGGACTTAATTAAAAATAATTAAAGTTCAATGAGAATTTTAAAAAATTTAAAGATGTCAAATTTTAAAGAAATAAAATTGAAAGAAGAAATGTGAATTGTCCAAAATTTTAGGGGCCAAGGCCCCTCTGACTCTCACCTAGGGATGTATATGAGCAGAGTCGAGCCCGAGTAATGTTGAGCCCGAGTAATTGTAGCAGAATCAGGTATTTTAGTTCTTCAAGTTAAAATTGTTAGCTAGTTTTTATGGTTTGTTTAACATAACGTATAATAAACACTCATACTTTGATTTTGGAAGCACTGCAAATCCAATTGGTTATATGTTAGATGAGATTTGGCAGGATCTTTGAAAGGAAAAGTACCTGCATGCATCTACTGTCTACTACGTTGCTTCTGTATCAAATAAGAACAATCATGTCAATCCCCAACTTGCTTTTAAAATGTTTTACCTACCATTTTGTTTCAACAAACATGTGTCGTCGTGAGCATGGTATTAAATTGCATTGCGGCCGCACTATAACATTTTTTAAGGTCACCGCGACGCAATATATATAAGAACCGCATCATACGAAACCGTTACATAACGTCACAACATGTTGTATTGCGCCGCGACACCGTAATAGGCTTTCAAATGATCTGAAATTTAAAACTCCATAAATAAAATACTTGAATGTTTTAAAATTTAACAATCAAGTATACCGGTGTGGCATCGATTGATTAATTGGTCTCGTGAACTAGGATCAATTAGGCTCGTGAATATAAAAATATATTTATATATGTATGGTGTAACCCAAAGTCATGCATGCATAGTTGTTAGTAAGATTATTTATTAATTTATCGAGTATAGACAACTAAATATTTAATTTAACGTGTAATAAATTAATTTTATTTGATTGTTAGATCAATTATCTTATCGGTTTAGAAACTTATTAATCTATATAACATAAATAATATAGTTAGAAATGTTTATTTTTTAATAGTCTAAAGGTGATTACAATATAGTATTTGTTTATAGATATTCTTAACACTTTGACATGCACACACACCTTGCAAATATTATGATTAAACTCAGGTCTCCTAGAAATGTTTACCTTTTTCATATTAAAATTTAACACTAATCAGTATTTATGTACTATTTTTAGCATGATATTGTTCATATGTTATTCATCAGAATATGGTTGTTATTATTATTATTATTTCGACTTAGAATGTTTATATAGTCTATATTTTTTTAATAACTTTTTATTTATAAATTTAAAATTTATTTTTATAAATTAAATAAAATACATAAAATAATGTATTAATATCATAGCATTAAAATATAGTTGCAAAATATATATATATATATATATATAATATTCTAAAAAATTGTGATTTTTTATAAACAAATCACGACCGCATCGGCCGTTATACGTTAGGTAATGTCCGCAACCGCATTCAGGGACGGAGCTAAGATTTGGGGTTGGGGGCAAACTATAAATGTTTGAAAGTGGGCGTAATTATAAATAAACTATTTTTTAAAAAAAAAACAAATAGCGGAACAAAGGTAAAAAAATTCTTTGAGGGTGAGGGACCGCAACACCGCAACCGCGACATAGACCACAACCGCAATTTAACACTATACTGGTGAGTATACCCGTCTGTCGTCCCGGCAACATGGTTTCTTTTTTGGTATTTGTTGTAAACTTGTAATTACGAGACTATATAGTTCAAGTTTAATTATGGTTTAACTCTCTTTCTTGCTCAGACTGAGATTCAAGGATTTCTGAATTACACAATTCAAGAGTTCCAGAATTCGTGAATCGTAATTCACTGTCGATTTGTTGTTGATAGTAAATGGGAAATATTCGGGTCAATGGGCGAGTAAAACCATTGTACTCTTATCAACCAGTAGGCAGTAACAGAAATATAAAAAAATAGAGTGAAGAATTCTTGGAGAAACACAGTGAGTCCAAACATACAACTCAGTTACTCGACTCATTGACTCACTAGCAATGCCTCAGTAAAGATGAGAATGAGGATCATCCCATTCCCAACAAAAAGCTTTGCCTGCTCTACAAAATATCCAATTACACACACGAGCTACTGTGAGGATTGTTGGTTCTTTGTTAGGATTAATGAATGGTTGCCTGGTTAAATCTCAATATGTTATTTGGGTGATTATTTGATGCATCATCCGTGAATCAAGTGGATTTTTAAAGTTGTCACATGTCCTTCTTAAGGCACTAAATTTAATTCCCTAAATTTTAAACTATAAACCATAAAATTTATTCTCAAACCTTAAAGCCTAATAACAAACATCAAACCATAAACATTAATCTTTAAACCATAAAAATTAAACGCTTATGAAAAATAAATTCTTCACTGTCAGTGTGTAGAATATTTACTCAATCTATATCATATTTTCTTTTTTATATAATAGAGATTGAGTTTAGATATATGGATTTGTTAATCACCCACGTAAATGCATATAAGTAATCTAGTATAAGCAACATTTCTCATCTGAAATTATTTAAAATATATTTCATTCCGACAAACATGTTTTATAAAGCCATAATTTATTGTTTTCATATGGAATAATTCTACGGTAGATGACATATACCGCAATATACCACTAATTACGTGTATTGCAATGTACTATTAATTGTTTTAAATAGTTTTAAAATTACAGGGATCAAAAGTGTTATTATTCATTTTTAAATAAAATCATTTTTATATTATTTTACAGATTTTTTTATTTTTTAATTAAAAAAATTAAAGTTTTATTACTATAATAAATACTCCGGCGCACTTACGAGAGAGGATTGGAACGGGACTAGGATTCGAGGAGGTGACAGACCTTGGGAGGTACCTTGGTGTACCGCTTTTGCATTCTAAAGTCACCAAGAGTACATATGATTACCTTCTTGTAAAGGTACGGGGACATCTCTATGGTTGGGCGGCGCGCTCACTTTCGATTGCAGGGCGAATTACGCTGGCAAAGTCGGTACTGCAGGCAATTCCGACATATGCTATGCAATCTACATGGCTGCCTAAAGGTTTCTGCATGAAACTTGAGAAAATGATACGTCGGTTTGTGTGGGGTAATGGAACCAACGCTCGTGGTGTTCCTCTTGTTAACTGGGAGGATATGAAACAACCGATTGAAGGTGGAGGACTTGGTTTTCGGGATATGCATACCCAGAACAAGGCTTTGATTATGAAGATTGGTTTCCAGCTGATCACAAATGAAGATAAATTGTGGGTGAAGGCTATCAAGAACAAGTATGGTTGGGGTGATGAAATTCCGCGAACATTGCGAAGAACGAATTGCTCCCGGATTTGGCAAGGATTATCACATGTGTGGGATGATGTTCGTAGTAATATTTGTTGGAACATAAACGATGGTGCGACGACAGACTTCTGGTATGATAATTGGTTGAATTTACCTATGCCTCTAGCCAATTTACATGCCCATGATGATTCCCCGGTACCTATGAAAGTTTGCGAAGTTACTGCGGAAAACGGACAATGGAATTGGGATTTCTTGCTGCAGGTTCTTCCCCACAGCGTGCTGCCGCATATAGCGGCTGTGTGCCCGCCCTTCGGTGATGCAGGTTGCGACACGGTAGGCTGGAAGGGTGAGGAGACCCGAGCCTTCTCGACTAAATCAGCTTATAAGGCACTGATTTCGCCCGCTTTGGCTGACTCGAATGTTCATTGGAAGTCAGTTTGGAAACTTCATGTGCCCCAAAGAATTCGTGTTTTTGTGTGGTTAGCGTTGCGGGGTAGACTACTGACGAACGCAGAGAGATTTCGCAGGCATCTTGCTGCCTCAAGCTCATGTCGTATATGTGGAGGAGCGGTGGAGGACGTGGTTCACGTGTTGCACGATTGCCTTAAAGCTCGCACCGTGTGGGCAAGAATTCTACCGGCCGCGGAATTCTGTCATTTTATGCAAATGGATCGTGATGCTTGGTTCAAAAGCAACCTTTACAAAGCTGGTTTTCATCCCAGTCGTCAGGATTGGCAAACTTGTTTTGTAGTGGTTTGTTGGCATTTGTGGAAGCGTCGGTGTAGTGTGATTATGGATGCATCATTCGTGGAAGGGGGGATTTTGTTGAGCAATGCTTCCGCTTTGTGGAGGAGATTGCGATTGCAAATGTGAGAAGGATGGTCCCTTGTACTTCGCGGAACGGATCGGAGGAAATTTGGAAACCACCGTTTGGGGATTGCATTAAGGTTAACGTCGATGCGGCTGTCAACACAGTGGATGGTTCGGCCGCGACAGGAGTAGTTGTGAGGGACTCGAATGGGGTTTGGCTAGCGGGTTGCGCGCGAAGCCTAGGTGTGTGTTCGGTGCTAGCGGCGGAATTATGGGCAGCGCATGATGGGTTGCATCTGGCATGGTTGAAAGGCTATCGGAGGATTGCGTTGGAAACGGATAATTTGGAGGTTTCACGAATCCTCCAAGGGAAATCATCGGCTTTGCATGGCTCTGCGCTTTTACAGGTTATTCGTCGAGTTATGGCTTATCAGTGGGATGTGACGATCCGGCATGTCCGGCGAAGTGCGAACAAGGTAGCGGATTCTTTGGCAAGGATGGCTCGTGGAAGCCCGATTGGGGCTCGAATGCTCGAGGAACCTCCACCGGAGGCTACTGCACTGATTCTCCTTGACTTTCAAGGAGTGGAACATCATTAGCAGGATTTTAGTTCTTTGTTATAAAAAATAAATAAATACTACGTCTACTTTAATTTAAATTTTATTAAAAAAATTTATTAAATATGTATAGTTTTTATCTAATATAACCAATCTTCATCAACGCTAACTAAAAAACCCTAGTAGCCGCCGTCACCTCTGCCGCCGGCAATTGATCTCTGTCGACGTCGTTTCGCCCCTCACCAGCACCGGCTCCGGTCGACGTCGCCGTAGCCGAAACACGTCGCTGAAGCCGTCGAAATTCACTAGCGTTCCGCGACCTCCACCTTTGATTGCCGCCGCCGTAAGTCACCGTAAAACCCACCCTGACTAGTGTCGACTGCAGCCCTGGCCATTGTCGATGCCAAGCCTCGCTCGTCGGAGGTTTGCGAGTACCGCGGCCTTCAAACACAACGCACGCTCCGGCAGCCGCACTCCTCAAAATGGCTCCCACCTCCGCGGCTAACCAGCCGACCAAACCCTTCGACGCCGCCGTTCAGGTCGCCGTCCTGCCCCCAGACTGTTGGCTGCCGGATGGGTTATAGTGGCTGCACATTAGGGTTTCAAAACCCTAATTTTCAACTAATTTTTAAAAATTATATTAAATTATTATTTTTAAAATACTAATATTTAATTTAATATATTCAATATTTTTATTAGACTATTATTAATCAAATAATAAAATACGTGCTAGTAACAATATTCGATTTTAATCTTATTAGGTATCTGTTCGGTTACTTTATCGTTGATTGTTGGGGAACCCCAACACCGCGAGTTTAATTTTTTTTCTTGTTCTAACTATAATTCTAGAAAGCATCAAGAGTAATTTACAATTTTTTTATCAGTTTTATTTTTGCTTTAATTACACAATGAACTATTTAAAAGTAAATATAATATTTTATTGGGTAATCTTTACCAGTGGTCCCTTTCGTTTAGGGTGTGTTCTATTTTGGTCACCAAAATTCAAAAACGATTATTCTGGTCACTTACGTTTAGAATCGTTTCTATTTTGGTCCTTTGGCCGTTAGTCTCCGTTACTTAAAAAAATTAATTTCTAATTTAACCCCCAAACTTTCAAAATTTTATTTTTCACCATCTTTCCCAAAAATCTAATCCTTCTTCTCAAAACTGAAAAGAAAAATGTCTTCCTCTTCTTCTTCACTTCAGCTTAAGCTTCGTTAATGCCGTCTCATTTATGAAAGCGAAGTTTAAAGCTTAACGAAGTTGTATTCTTCCGCCAAAATAAGCTGAAAGAGAGAAAAAAATTAATCTTTTTTTCCCTTTTAGAAGGTTTGATTTTTGTTTGTTTTTTTTTTGGATTTTTAATTAATGCAGAAGAGATTGGCGTATTCGCTCCCAGATGAGGTGCTGGAGCACGTGTTCTCGTTTATACAATCGGATAAAGATCGAAACGCGGTATCGACGGTGTGTAAATCGTGGTACGAGATCGAACGGTGGTGTCGGAGGAAGATATTCGTCGGGAACTGTTACGTCGTGAGCCCTGGGATGGTGATCAGACGGTTTTCGAAAGTTAGATCCGTTGATTTGAAAGGGAAACCGCACTTCGCTGACTTCAATCTAGTATCGAACGGCTGGGGCGGTTACGTCTTGCCGTGGATCGCGGAGATGGCCGACGCTTACCCTTGGCTCGAAGAGATTTGGCTTAAACGGATGGTCGTCACGGATGAAAAGCTTGGAGCTTATTGCTAAGTCGTTTAAGAATTTCAAAGTGTTGGTGCTTTCTTCTTGTGAAGGGTTTTCAACTGATGGACTCGCTGCCATTGCTGCTAGTTGCAAGTAAGTTTGTTTTAACACCTTTTTTCATTTCTGCAATTTATCTTGTTTCTAGCTACATTTCTGCAATTAGTAATGAAACTGTTTCTGAAAGCTTGAATTTTAGTCTTATCGTTTTCAGTGACATTGGCAGTGGTGAACTTCTAATTCTGTTCAACAGCCATAGATTTTCTTGATTTCGTTTGTTTTAACTCTTGGATTTAATCTAGTAAATCTATATAAAATGTTGTTTGAATTGTTTTCCCTTTGAATTGTATGCTATTTTTATGAATAAATCCACATGTTAATGTAGGAACCTGAAAGAGCTGGACTCGCGAGAAAGCGATGTGGATGATTTGAGTGGCCATTGGCTCAGCAATTTTCCCGATACATACACATCCATGGTGTCCCTGAACATTTCTTGTTAGGGTTTTGAATTAATTTTTTGGGTTTTAATTTTATAATTTTTGGGAAAGATGGTGAAAAATAAAATTTTGAAAGTTTGGGGGTTAAATTAGAAATTAATTTTTTTAAGTAACGGAGACTAACGGCCAAGGGACCAAAATAGAAACGATTCTAAACGTTAGTGACCAGAATAATCGTTTTTGAATTTTGGTGACCAAAATAAAACACACCCTAAACGAAAGGGACCACTGGTGAAGATTACCTTATTTTATTTTATGTTCTTTTGGATTAGATGATGGACACCAATTTGACACCTTCAAAACAAAGTGCAACGATGGAGTATAAACGAAATCGCATTACAGATTCAGAGAATATTAATGTTCATGTGTTTCCTTTGTTATTATTAGATAAAAATGCATGTTTAATTTTACTGTTAGAATATTAAATTTTTCATTTAAAATATTTTTTTTCAACTTTTATAATTTTTATTAAATTTTTAGTTGTTGTTTTAGTGAAGTTTTGTTGGTTTTTATTATTTTAAATATTTATTTATTTATTATATGCATGAAGAAATTGATGTTGTGCAACATAAAAATTTGATGAATAAGTTAGATATCATAATTGGTTCAATGCAAAATATTGAAAAGGCAATTGTTAGTATAGGTAGTCTATTAGAAAAAAAATTTGCCGATGCTTATACCGAGTAATGGTAAAGTTTCATCGGAGAAAGGTATTTTTGACAAGAAAAACACAAGTTTAGGTTTGGAATCATTGAATGATGAAGTATCACATCGTGAAGCGTTAAAGGGGAAAAATTTAGGTAACATTTCATCGAAAGAGGAGGGTTTAGATAATAAATCACGCAAGGAAAAAGTATTAAGAAGTAGATCATTGAAGGGGCAAACTAATGCTCCTATTAGAAAATCAAGTAGCTCTCCATTTACCAATTCATATTCTGATTATTCATCTCCTTTATTACAACCTAGTGGTAGAAGAAAGTTTGAAAGTGATATGCAAGACGATATAAAGTCTCCTAGGAATAATCCCCCAAATGTTCTGAATGAAATTATTAATTTTTATTTTAGAGAGCACCAATTTTCTTGTCAATTAGTCACTTTAAAGGAAACTCCAATTATTAGCGAGAAGAGTCAGAAGGTATCGTCCAAAAATAAAAGTTATCAACAACGAAAGAGTGTGAAGTCATCTAATACACAATTTAAATCTACCGATGATATGAAGTTGGAGAATTTGACCTCAAATAAGAAAGCTTGTAATGCGCCAATTTTGGGACTAGAAGAATTTGAGGTCAATTCGAGGTTCATAGAGCGTAGACTAGAAATTCAGGTTTTCGGGAATGGTTTAGGGAAATCAAGGTTCGAGTTAAGATAAAAATAGGAGAAAATTCTTAAAATTATTATTAATTATATAATTTATTTTGGTAAAATCAATTTTAAGAAAAAGATTTTGGAAGAACGACATTTCGAGATAGTGACCAAAATGCAACTTTTGCAAAGTTGTTTTAGTGACTGTTTTGTAAAAGGATTAGAACTTTGAATCTTTAAGGAGCTAATTTACCTAATTGTTTTTATAATATTTCTCTCTTAATTTGGGACATTTGAAAAGGGGTTTTATTAAAGAATAAAAGGTTTATTAAAAGAGAATTGCCTTTTACAGTAAAACCTATTTTACGTCATTTTCTCTCATCCTATTTTCTCTCAAAGATTTTCTTCAGCCAAACACTTTTCATTTTCAAGAAACTTGAGGTAATGCTCTTGGTTCGTTGAGTTTATGATTTCAAAAATGATTCTTCAATCTTGATTTACAAATCCTTATAATTTTCCATTGATTTTTCAAGAAAATCACATCCAATTGAGAGAGATTTCACCCATTAGAGGTAAGGTTTGTTCTCCTCCTCTAATGATAAGTTCTTTATTGAAATTTCCAAGTTATCAATCCTTTACATATGTTTTCTAGGTTGTTTTGATGGATTAATCATGAAATTTGGTTAAATTGAAGTTTAATGTTGAGATTTTGTGATTTTCGTAATGCTATTGTTTTCCTTGATTTAAGGCTGTTATTAATAAAGATTTAGATGTTAAATTGTGTTGAAATAAGGGTTTTATCATAATAATCCCGAATTAGTTTGGATCTCCAGTTGTAGATGGTTAGATTTTGGGGGTTTTGGTGAAGTTTTGAGCTGGAGATTTATGGATGGGGTTAGGTTGTTTTTAGATGTTAATTGATGAATAAAAGTGGTTAGAAGTGTTAGATTTTAGCTCGGTAAGGTTTGGAGAGTAATCGAAGGTGTTATCGGTTGTTTCGGATAGCTGTTTTAGTATTTTAAGACAGAGCAGCGAGGTAACTTAGCTTGCTGATGATTTTAATGCATAAAGATGCATTAATCCTCCGTTCTTGTGTGTTATAAACAGGGGAGAATACATCGAACGAGATTGGTGAAGTTTCGGAAGCTTGATTTCGCTTTGGCAAAGCAAGTGAGGGGTGATCGATGAGTGGAATTGGTTTTAAAAGTCTTTCAAAAGTTTGAAATCAAGGTTTGGGGGTTTAAGTTGAGTTTAAAACAATAACCTAAATCTGGAAGTAAGTATGAGATGTTTCGCTCTCAATTCTCAGTTATTGTCCCATTGATTTTATGATCATGCTCTTGTTTTGAAGATAAATTTATACCTACTATTTTATGCATGTATTTAAGAAATGCTTGATGATTTTTATGATCCCATGAGATAGAATTGTGATTTTGAAAAGATAGAATTTATTGAGAAAATGTTATGCATTATACATGCTTTTGAAATGGGATGAGAATGTTTTCGATTTATTCATTGAAAAACAGTAGGTAATGATATTTAAAATGAATATATTGGTATTAGATGAGATTATTGTTACCGGATATAATTGGTCGACCAATAGGATGAGAAGTGCTTTATAATATACAAAATTCGTACGGGCAATGGGGGTAGTGCCATCCTGTTCCAAAGTGAGAGTGTTGTGATGAGAGATTCCACCACGGTAGGTCTTGGTGAAACACCCAAGTTTTGTGGCAATGAGAGATGCCACCATGAGAGTCCGGTGATGTAAGATTCCACAAGGTAGGACTTGACATTTAGTCAAGCTATCCGCATATCCGAGTAATGTTGCTAAATGCCAATATATAAGATTCACATGTACCTTGTTATAAATGATTTATGCATTGTGTTTTGCATATGAGAATATAATTTGAGAAATGCTTTACTAGATTTAAACATGTAAGGCTATGCCTTGAGATTTTGCATTGTGACGAATGCATGAGATAGATGGTACATGTGATTTAAAAGATGTGGTTTCGCTTTGAAAATGATTTCAAGCATGAGATAGAAAGAGCTTGATGAGATAAAGATTTCTAAATGAGAAATAGTTTTAAAATGCATTACTGTGGTTGGTTTGTTTTGAGCATCCCTCACTAAGCAATTGTGCTTACGCTATCTTTTTCCAACAATGCAGAGAATTAGCATATTTTGGCAGCAAATAGGCAAGAAGGATTCCAAGAAATGTGGTTAAGCTCAAGTATGGTTTTACATTTGCTTATTATTAATAATAGTTGACAATGGGAGGATACCATGTTGTTTTGGGAGATGTGTTTTGAAACTCCCTAGTTTGTGGCAAGTTTTGAATGCTCTTAATGACTTGTAAATGGCCTTTAATGTTTGGTTTATGCCTTGGTTTGTGTTTTGACTCTTGAGTGGCTATTTTGCATAGGTTACATGCCTATAGATTCCTTTGATACTTATAGACTTGCTATGATGTTATTTCTGCCATGTATGTTGTGGTTTAATGTTCTAAATATGTCGTATGCACGTTGGAAGCATGTTGGAATAGTTTAGTATGTTTTAAAGTGTGAAAAACCAGCAAAAACTGTCATTACAGGCCCAGGTGTTTTGGTACACTCGAGCCTGTACTGAAATAGTGAGCCTGAAATGGCCTAAGGGTTTCGAAACATGGAGGTCTGTTCCAGTACAATTTGCTACTGGAAACCTCTGTTCCGAAACACCTTAAAGGGTGTTTGGATACAGGCCTATGTTCCGAGCCATGAGAACATGTTTCAGTACGCCTATTTTGATATAGGGCTAGCCTGTACCGAAACAACAAGTTGTTATGTTAGTTGTTGGAATATTTCTGAAGTTCTAATTCTTTACGTTTTAGTCCTTGAATGTTGTGAGTGCAATTACATGAGCATGAATGATTATTTTGAGCTAAGTTTTGATAGAGAAGTATGATATATGTTTGATTAAAGGTTGGTAACTTTAAAAGTGGACACGTCCTTGTATTTTGTTGAAATTACAAAATGGTCCCCAAAATGTATTCCAATGCAATTGAGTTCCAATTCGTTGCTTGATCGAATTGCAAATTGTTCAGTTGCGATGTTAAACACTTAGGATCCTAATGAGCATCTAGACAAGATAAAATGAAAATAATTAGGGTCGTTTATTGAGGTAAACCTTCCGATTTACTTCGATATTCCCCGTGTAATCCGTTCGGTTTGGTCTTTCACCCAGACCGGGACGAGGGGGTTACATTTGGTGGTATCAAAGCCAGGTTTTGAAAGAATTGGGAGGTAGGGTTGTGTGATATTATTTTTTGGTTTAATCCTTGATGAATGCCATGCACAATGATTGATTATGCAATGTTTTGATCATTGTTTTACTTGTATGAGATGCACGGTGTTTGATAACATGAATTGTGATTTTTATATGCTGTTGGGGGAGAAATTAAGGGTACCCATTGCCATATTATTACTAATGTAAAGAGAATTTCCATTTTGAAAAGTAAAACTTGAGCACCTTGGATTCTTGCTTTGGCTAGCCCGATTGTTTTATTGTTGCATTCTATTTAGCTAAATTGTTTTGATAATGGGACCGAGACAAGAGTTTAGAGCCAATGTGTGTAATGTGGCTGAGAATTATATTAATGAGAATGTTGAGAACACCCGACATATTATTGATTAGATGAGTTACAATGTTGTGCAAAAGTTGGGTTGTGTTGTTCCCTTACTTCATGGAGATACTTATACGTGGTGGGTGACCATCACTGCGGGCATAGAACCTGCCGAGGTTACTTGGGCATTCTTTTTAAATGTTTTCAAGAGGAAGAATGTGGATGTTCGCTATCTCAATGAGATGAGGCGAAAATTTATGTCTTTGGTGCAATTAAACATGACCGTTTTCGAATATGAGGTTCAGTTGTGTAGATAAACTAGCGAACTCTAGAGTTGGCGACTGATGAATGCAAGGGATGTGAGCCTTGAGACGTGGTCTGATTAAGTTAATGTGTAAGATAAGAATGTGGTTGTAAGAATGTTTTTCCGGGATTTCCTTTCCCGTATCATCGATGCGGTAATCATCGATAACGATGATATTTTGGTTTAGTATTTTGGCGTGTAGATGAAGAATGTCCTAGTGGCATTCGAGGTTGCGAAGAATCAAGTATTTTGAGAATACTTGGGTTTAAGTTTAGCAAGAGTGGTAGTGGTTTTGTGTGCAATGATGCACCGGAGCAAATCTTGATTGAAAAATAAGATGTGGAGTAGTCTTTATGTCGAAGCTTTTGTTTTGGAGGTGGATAGGTGTAAATTTTGGCGAAAACGTTCGAGGTGTTGTGGGGATGTGAATTTGGTTGTAAGTGATCGACCCGAGGATATTGTTGGTAAGTGTGAATCGTTAATCATGCACAGTACAAATCATTTATATGTAATATTTAAATACGTCATTACATGCATGCATTTTGGCATGACATTATAAATTTTGCATGCATATGCATAGGCATCTACGAGGGCATGTTGTTGGCATACACACATATGTTCACACTTACAGATGATTTCTCGGAGACCGATGATGATGAGACGTAAGTAGCTTTTGTAAACTGATTCTTTAAAATCCCAAGGAATAAGGGAGGTGTTAGAAGTGGTTTATGGGGTCGATGTTTTTCTGTAATTAGTTTCTCTTAGTGAAGTACGTTGAGGAAATTTTCTTAAGTTGTTATGTCGTTGGCGAAGTTGCAACAATGGAGATGTCTTTTGTCTGTTCAAGGTCATGTGTTTGAAGTTGATCTTATGAAATGCTTTTTTATGGTTTCGATGTAATCCTTGGTATGGATTGGTTAACTGAGCATAGAGCTGTGGTTAATTTTGAGACTAAGCTAGTTTCGTTGAAACTTGCCGATGATTATGAGGTGGTGGTTGTAGATGAGAATGTGAATCTCTTATTTAATATGGGTTCGGCTTTTGAAGCGAGTCGGTTGATGCATTCATGATGTGAAGCTTTCCTAGCTTATGTGATGAATCCTAGCACAAAAGAGGTGCGAGTGCAGGACATTCATACAATATGTGAGTTTCCGGGTGTATTTCCAGAAGAGTTGTATGGTTTGCCACCAAACTGAGAGGTTGAGTTTGGCATTGAGTTGTACGAGAATACGACTCCAATGTCTATAGCTCCCTATCGAATGACACATAAAGAGTCGAAGGAGTTGAAGACGCAACTTCAGGAGTTGCTCGATCGAGGTTTCATTAGGCCTAGTGTTTCACCTTATAGTGCACCAGTTTTGTTTGTAAAGAAGAAAGATGGTACGATGCGAATGTGTATAGATTATCGTCAGTTGAACAAGTTAACAATAAAAAACAAGTATCCTTTGCCAAGGATTGATGATCTTTTTGACCAGTTTCGAGGTGTTTCAGTGTTTTCTAAGATTGATATGAGATCCAGATACTACTAGTTGAAGGTAAAAGATGTGGATGTTCTTAAGACTTCTTTTCGCACAAGGTACGAGCATTATAAGTTTTGGGTGATGCCTTTTGGATTGACTAATGCCCTTGCTGCGTTTATGGACATGATGAATTGCATGTTGCATGAGTTCTTGGATAGATTTGTGGTTGTGTTTATCGATGATATTCTCGTGTACTATCGTACCGAGGAGGATCATGATAACCATTTGCGGATTGTGTTGCAAGTTTTGATAGAAAATCAGCTTTATGCTAAGTTGAGCAAGTGTGGGTTTTGGCTTAGAGAAGTTGTTTTCCTTGGTCATCTGGTGTCGGCCGAAGGGATTAGAGTTGATCCTCAAAAAGTTGAAGCGATGATGAATTGGAAGTCACCTAAGTCAGTTCATAAGGTGCGTAGTTTCCTTGGTTTGGCGGGATACTACCGTAGGTTCGTGGATGGTTTTTCAAAGATTGCTGCTCCTTTGAAAAAGTTGTTAAAAAAGGATGTTAGGTTTGAGTGGACGGAGGTTCGACAAGAGGCTTTCGAGAAGTTGAAGGAAGCGTTGACGCAAGCTCATATCTTGATTCAACCTGAATTGGGAAAAGAGTTTGTGGTTTATAGTGATGCATCCTATGTTGGTTTGGGATGTGTGTTGATGCAAGAAGGTAGGGTGGTTGCTTATGCATTTCGGCAATTAAAGGTGTACAAGCGTAATTACCCTACGCATGACATCAAGTTGGATGTGGTGGTGTTTGCCTTGAAAATATGGAGGCATTACCTTTATGGTGAAAAGTGTACGGTGTACACATGCCACAAAAGTTTGAAGTACTTGATGTCGTAGTAGGAGTTGAATCTTAGGCAACGAAGGTGGCTTGAGTTGCTTAAAGATTATGACTTGACGATCGAGTACCATCTAGGGAAGGCTAATGTTGTAGCCGATGCCTTGAGTAGGAAAGTGGCTGTAGAGTTAAGGGAGATGTATGCTCGGTTGAGTATATCACGAGATGGTGGTTTAGTGGCTGAATTGTAACTGAAACCCTCGTTGGTGGAGTTGTTTAAGGAGAAGCAATTGTTAAATGATTCGTTGGTACCACATGTTCAGGACATTGCGAAAAGAAATCCAACAGACTTTCGTTTCAATGATGTTGGTGCTTTGTGATTTAAGAGTCGAATAGTTGTGCCGGAGGATGTTGAGTTGAGGCGTACTATTTTTACTGAAGCGCATAGTAGTCCTTTTGCTATGCATCCTGGTAGTACAAAGATGTATCGTGGGTTGAAGGATGAATACTTTTGGGTTGGCTTGAGGAATGGCATTGCTGATTTTGTTAGTAAGTGCATGGTTTGTCAACGAGTTAAAGCTGAGCCTCAATTTCCTTCTGGATTGTTGCAACCTTTGAAGATTCCAAAATGGAAATGGGAGAGAATCACCATGGATATCGTAACGGGTTTGCCTTTGACACCGTCCAAGAAGAATTCCAATTGGGTGATTGTTGATCGTTTTACGAAGTGTGCACATTTCTTGGCGGTGCATACTATGTATACGTTAGACAAGTTAGCGGATTTATACTTCTATGAGATTGTAAGGTTACATAGAGTGCCTAAGTCCATTGTTTCAAATCGAGATCCGTGTTTTACAGTGAGGTCGCGTTTGAATTTCAGTACATCGTATCATCCTCAGACAGATGGTCAGTCAGAACGAGTTATCCAGGTGTTAGAGGATATGTTGAGATGTTGCATCATTGATTTCCAAGGTTCGTGAGAAAAACAATTGCCTTTGGTGGAGTTTTCTTATAACAACAGTTATCAAGCGAGCATTCAAATGTCTCCTTATGATACCTTGTATGGAAGGAAGTGTAGAACGCCTCTTTGTTGGGCGGAAGCAGGGCAGAAGTTGGTTTCTTTACCTAATGTGCTTAAGGGCACTACGGAAAAAGTGAAGCTATTAGTGAGAGGTTAAAAGCGGCTTCGAACCGGCAAAAATCTTACGCGGATTCGAAGCGTATGGAGATTGAGTATGCTGTGGGAGATAAGGTGTTTCTGAAGGTTTCACCTTGTAAAAAGGTGATGAGATTTGGTCGGAAAGGCAAGTTGAGTCCAAGGTTTATTGGACCGTATGAGGTGCTAGAACGTGTTGGACTTGTTGCTTATAGGTTGAGGTTGCCCTCCGAGTTAGAGAAGATACATGATGTTTTCCACGTATCCATGCTTCGTAAGTATAGATTGGATCCGTCTCATGTTATGACTGTTGAAGAGATTGAGTTGAATCCGAATTTGTCCTATGATGAAGAACCAGTTAATAGCTTGGATTCAGACAAAAAGGTTCTTCGTGGTAAGACCATTGAGTTGGTCAAGGTCTTGTTGCGACATCGTGGTGTTGAAGAAGCCATGTGGGATAGAAATGATGACAAGAAGAAGCCGTTTCCTCATCTTTTTCCTCTAGGTAAAAATTTTGAGGACACAATTTCCTTAGTGGGGGAGAGTTGTAACGCCCCGATTTTGGGCCTAGAAGAATTTGAGGTCAATTCGATGTTCACAGAGCGTAGACTAGAGATCGGAGTTTTTGAAAACCGTTCAGGGAAATCAAGGTTCTAGTTAAGATAAAAATATGAGAAAATGCTTAAAATCATTATTAATTATACAATTGATTTTGGTAAAATCAATTTTAAGAAAAAGATTTTGGAAGTACGACATTTCGAGATAGTGACCAAAATGCGATTTTTGCAAAGTTGTTTTAGTGACTGTTTTGTAAAAGGATTGAAACTTTGAATCTTTAAGGAGCTAATTTACCTAATTGTTTGTATCAGATTTCTCTCTCAATTTGGGACATTTTAAAAGGGTTTTTTTATTAAAGATTAAAAGGTTTATTAAAAGAGAATTGGCTTTTACATTAAAACCTATTTTACATCATTTTCTCTCATCCTATTTTCTCTCAAAGATTTCCTTCAGCCAAACACTCTCCATTTTCAAGAAACTTGAGGTAATGCTCTTGGTTTGCTGAGTTTATGATTTCAAAATGATTCTTCAATCTTGATTTACAATTCCTTATAATTTTCCTTTGATTTTTCAAGAAAATCACATCCAATTGAGAGAGATTTTATCCATTAGAGGTTAGGTTCGTTCTCCTTCTCTAATGACCAGTTCTTTACTGAAATTATCAAGTTATCAATCCTTTACATATATTTTCTAAGTTGTTTTGATGGATTAATCATGGAAATTTGGTTAGATTGAAGTTTAATGTTGAGATTTTGTGATTTTCGTAATGTTATTGTTTTCCTTAATTTAAGGCTGTTATTAATCAAGATTTAGATGTTAAATTATGTTGAAATAAGGGTTTATCATAATAATCCCAAATTGGTTTGGATCCCTAGTTGTAGATGGTTGGATTTGGGGTTTTGGTGAAGTTTTAAGGTTCTGGTGTTGCTGGAGGTTTATTGATGGGATTAGGTTGTTTTTAGATGTTAATTGATGAATAAAAGTGGTTAAAGTGTTATATTTTGGCTGGGTAAAGTTTGGAGAGTAATCGAAGGTGTTTTTAGTTGTTTCGGATAGCTGTTTTGGTGTTTTTAGACAGAGCAACGAGGTAGCTTAGCTTGCTGGTGATTTTAATACATATAGATGCATTAATCCTATATTCTTGTGTGTTATAAACGTGGGAGAATACACCGGACGAGATTGGTGGAGTTTCAAAAGCTTGATTTCGCTTCGCTAAAGCAAGCGAGGTGTGGTCGGTGAGTGTAATTGGTTTTAAAAAGCTTTCAAAGGCTTGAAAGCAAGGTTTGGAGGTTTGGGTTGAGTTTGAAACACTAACCTAAATCCGGAAGTAAGTATGAGATGTTTCGCTCTCGTTTCTCGGTTATTGTCCCATTGATTTTATGATCATGCTCTTGTTTTGAAGATAGATTTACACCTACTTTTTAATGCATGTTTTTGAGAAATGATTGATGATTTATATGATCCCATGAGATAGAATTGTGATTTTGAAAAGATAGAATTTATTGAGAAAATGCTATGCATTGTACATGCTTTTGAAATGGGATGTGAATGTTTTAGATTGATGCATTGAAAAATAGTAGGTATTGATGTTTAAAATGAATACATTGGCGTGAGATGAGATTTTTGTTACCAGATATAATTGGTCGACCAATAGGATGAGAAATGCACTATAATATATAAAATTCGTATGTGCTCTTTGGTTCGGGCAATGGGGGTAGTGCCATCATGTTCCAAAGTGAGAGTGTGATGATGAGAGATTACACCATAATAGGTCTTGGTGAAACACCTAAGCTTTGTGGCGATGAGAGATGCCGCCATGAGAGTTCGGTGATGTGAGATTCCACAGCGTAGGACTTGACATTTAGTCAAGTTATCCGCATATCCGATTAATGTTGCTAAATGCCAATATATGAGATTCAAATGTACCTTGTTATAAATGATTTTTGCATTGTGTTTTGCATATGAGAATATGATTTGAGAAACGCTTTATGAGATTTAAGCATGTAAGGCTATGCCTTGAGATTTTGCATTGTGACGAATGCATGAGATAGGTTGTACATGTGATTTAAAAGATGTGGTTTTGCTTTGAAAATGATTTCAAGCATGTGATAGAAAGAGCATGATGAGATAGCGATTTCTAAATGAGAAATGGTTTTAAAATGCATTGTTATGGTTGGTTTGTTTTGAGCATCCCTCACTAAGAAATTGTGCTTACGCTCTCTTTTTCCAACAATGAAATGAATTAACATATTTGAGCAGCAAAGAGGCAAGAAGGATTCCAAGAAATGTGGTTAAGCTCAAGTATGGTTTTACATTTGCTTATTAGTAATAATAGTTGGCAATGGGAGGATACCATGTTGTTTTGGGAGATGTGTTTTAAAACTCCATGGTTTGTGGCATGTTTTGAATGCCCTTAATGACTTATAAATGGCCTTTAATGTTTTGTTTATGCCTTGGTTTGTGTTTTGACTCTTGAGTGGCTATTTTGAATAGGTTGCATGCCTATAGATTCCTTTGATACTTATAGACTTGCTATGATGTTATTTTTTCCATGTATGTTGTGGTTTGATGTTCTAAAATGTTGTATGCACGTTGGAAGCATGTTGGAATGGTTTATTATGGATTAAAGTGTGAAAACTAGCAAAAAGTGTCATTACAGGCCTAGCTGTTTCGGTACACTCGAGCCTGTACCGAAACAGTGAGCCTGAAATGGCCTAAAGGTTTCGAAATAGAGAAGTCAGGTACAATTTGCTACTGGAAACCTCTGTTTCGAAACACCTTATAGGGTGTTTCAATACGGGCCCGTGTTTCGAGCCATGAGAACCTATTTTAGTATGCCTATTTTGATACAGGGCTAGCCTATACCGAAACAACTAGCTATTATGTTAGTTGTTGGAATATTCTGAAGTTCTAATTCTTTACGTTTTAGTCCCTGAATGTTGTGAGTGCAATTACATGAGCATGAATGATTATTTTGAGCTGAGTTTTGGCAGAGAAGTATGAAATATGTTTAATTAAAGGTTGGTAACTTTAAAAGTGGATAAGTCCCTGTTACAAAACGGTCCCCAAAATGTATTCGAATGCAATTGAGTTCCAATTCTTTGCTTTATCGAGTTGCAAATTGTTCCGCTGTGATGTTAAGGATCCTAATGAGCATCTAGAAAAGATAAAATGAAAAATATTAGGGTCGTTTATCGAGGTAAACCAATCAATATTTCCTGTGTAATACGTTTGGTTCGGTCTTTCGCCAAGACCGGGTCGAGCGGGTTACAAAGTTCGAACCCATAAGCAGACCAAAACAGTATGTATACATCACTTGATTTATATTACATTATATTTTTTCAATTAAATATTTGATTACAATTAATATATGTTAAATACAATGTATAAATCTAAGGAGATATCATTGAAAATCTTGACAATAAAGAAGCATCCAAGGTTCTAAATTATGAGCAATATTTGTCTTACATAACTCACGGAGAACATACAATTTGTATCAAGGTTGCTACTTGAAAAAAACAGTCTTCTACTTTATATAATGCCAAAGGAAATTATTTAGACGTCGATGCTGCTCGAACCGTTTTTCCGGAGAAATGGTTAAACGATTGGGTATTATTAATTGGTTTTAAATTTTCTTTAAGTACTCAATATTTCTTCTTATTTATTATTAACACGAGTGTTAATATAATTTTTTTATTCATCAGTTTATCGATACTTATGTGTACGATTTACATATAAGACAAGATCCTAGGCCAAGAAAATGTATCTGTCTACGTCATTCCAGGTAAAACATATTAATTAAATTTATAAGCATATAATTTCAATTTTATAATTTAATGATATTTTAATTTCTTTGACATGTAGAGTCGTTGAATATTATTCACATCATGGCAAGAAGGGATTAGAGACAAACGTTTTACGATGTCTTTGTTGATTGTTAGAATGTTTTATGCTCGTTTATAGTAGTAATATTGAACATGTATAATTATAATATGTTGTTTGTTCATGCCATTCTTTCATTAACTGCTACTTCACGTGATTTATTAGCTATATTTGCCTTTACACGATGATGAGGGTAAACATTGGTTTTTATTGGTTGTTAATGTTGTGGAACAAAAAAATTACATATTTGACTCTCTTGGCGTCAATGAAGAACGTAAAAGAATTGTACATGATTTAGTAAGTACTTATTCATTTCCTTTCTTTAGTATAACATTTTTCATTTTTCTTTTGACTAATTCTTTATTTCATTGTTGTTTATGGTAACAATTGAGTAAAATTGAACATATTTACGGGACACATTGTCGCAACCGTTCTGAGCCCGATATTTTTGAAAACGAAAATCAACGGAGTCGCCACCAATCTTTTTTTTTCAAAAAAGTGTGATTGGATCACTTTAAAATGATGTTATTTAAATAAAACATTTTATTTATTAAAATAACATTTTTGGTCTACGAAAACCAGAAAATAGGTTCGGGGGTCGGTTACGTGTGGGGAACGATTAGCACCCCACAACGCCAAAAAACTGGTACCTTATTGATTTCAAAAAGAATTTTCAAAATTGGAATTTGCAAGTTCACAATGGTTCAATTTACTTGTCCGTTTAATGAATATAAATCTATTTTAATGGCCTTACCGCCTGGAAAATGAAATCCAATCACCGCCAATACTCATGGCGCTAACCCGTCATTTTCATTTGGTAAGACATCACATTAGTTACTTTTCATTTTTAACAAACAATAAGAAAATATTAAGTGTTTTAGATTTTTTAATTAAGACTTATTTAGTGACTAAACCCTAAAAGAAATGTGTTAGGCTCGATGATCACAACTAAATCGCTTGCCAAGTTGTGGAGAAGTGATAATTTGGGTGTTGGAAGTGGAAGCAACAAGATAAGAATTGAACACAAGGATTTTAGTGTGGTTTGACTTTCTAACCAAAGCCTACATCCACTACTTTAGCTTCCTAATAAGGATTTCAACCAATTCACTAAGATTTCTTCCCCTTTTCTAGGCTAACGAGGCAACCGTAACAACCTAGAGTCACAACTCGTGATCTAGCATCCAAAGCTCGCAACCCGAGCTTTGGGAACACTCTCAAAACCAAGAATTCTAGCAAACAAGAAATTCCCCTAATAGGTGTGTGTTTGTACTCTAAAGCTCTCACGGAAAACCTAGAATACTTGAGCATACATTGACAATTTTAGCTCACAAGTGTTTGTCTATACAAGAATGGATAATTTAGCTCTAAGACAATTTCTTCATCATAATGTTGTTGACAATTGAAGCATTAGTCTTTCCTTGATGCTTGGAGGTCCCTTTTATACTCCTAATTGAGTTCATAGTCGTTGTGGACCGTTGAGATTGAATTGGAGTCGTTGGAGCCTTTATTTCCCACCATAAATGCAATTCTACAGCTTAGCATATTGATACTCTCAAATCCGTATCGATATGGGCCCAATAAGGAAATAACCGTTGAGCACTTCCAGTTGATACGTATCGATACGCGTGGCAAGCGTAGCGATACGATCTTGCAATTTAAAAGACCGCTGGGGGTAGTTGGATGTGTCGGTACGCGATACAACCGTATCAGTACGCGAACTAGCCGTTGGGTATTTAAAGCACACCGTATCGATATAGACAAAACATATCGGTACAGGTTTTGGCTACTAGAATTTCACTGTAGTTAAAACCCTAAAGCATATCGATACAATACCATAACCGTAAAAGCATAGTCTAAAACATTTTAAATTATTCCAAAAGCCTTGTAAAACCCCTTAAACATATTTTCAAGTTGTTTTGACTAAAAGCATAGTCTAAAACATTTTTCAATTATTATATCAAAACATTTAGTTCTACAATCTCCCCTTTTTTGATATAATAAAACCAACTTGAAAATTGTTTGGGATTCTCCCCCTTAGTATTAAAAATTTTGAATAAGAGAATTTCAAAAATTAAACCATGTAAAGCTCCCCCTTATTCTCTTGAAAAATCAAATTTTCAAACCAATTAATTCTCCCCCTTTTTGTTATATAAAAAGAATTTAAATGACTTTAAGCTCAAAATAACATAAGAGGTTAAAAAATGACACAATTAAAATTTTGGTTAAAAAAATTGGCTCCTCTTTACTCAAAGTATCAAATAATGTTAGTCCAACATATATTATTAAACTAGTTGAATTAAAAGAAATAAAACTAAAGAAATAAAAAAATAAATTCAACTAATTTTACCACACTTGAATCCAAGGGTGGATGTGAAGTCTTCCTTCTTCAAGTTCTCACTTTGTGTGCATGGAGCTCCCCTCAAATTTGGACTTGTTGATCACTCTCCACCACACCTAAACAAGACAATCATGTAATTTTTGGTATCCAAATTGCTTTGGATCCATAAACGTTAGTGGCACAAAATTTAGTCCCCTTAGGAATCCATTTTTTCAATTTCATCATTTTTGTTTGAAGTGATTAGTTCTTTTGGAACCCAAACACTTCTAAAGCATTTACCATTTAAAAATCTAGGGGCACTAGATTGTATTTGATAAAAATTTGATTTTCCACAGTTTGTTTTCTTTTCAAGCTCTTTGGAAATCAAATATTTTTCTTCTTGAACTTTATAAAGCAAATTTTTTAAATCAAGACATTTTTGCTCAAACTCATTGAGTTTTGCTTCAAGTTCATCTTTGGTTTTAGAAATCAAATCATTTTGAATTTTCTAGTATGAAACCATTTTCTTATTTTTCAAAATATGATTTTTAAACTTTAAAACCAAATCATCATAGACATCTTGTAATTCATCAAAAGAGTAAGAACATGAGGTAGATGAATTAGAAGTTACCCTTGAATCTTCTTCGATGGCCATAAGGCAAAGGTTGGCTTGTTCATCGTCGGGGGAGTCTTCATCACTCTAAGTAGCCACATATGCCTTCTTCTTATGGCTTGAAGTGCTTGCCCTTTTCTTCTTCATTGATTCACGTTCGAATTCTTTCATTGCTTTCTTCATGAATGGGGTACACTTCTTGAAGAGATGAACTATCTCTTCTTCTTCATTCTCCTCCTCGTTTATATCAAAATGGTTGCACTTGGAGGATTTGAGAGCAATGACATTCGTGTTGATGCCAAGCTCCATGATTTTTTTCTTCCCCATCTTCTTTATCTCTACCTTCTTCTTCTCCTCTTCTTTTCCTTTCTTCATAATTTCATGAGTGAGAAGAGACCCCATGAGTTCATCAAGCTTTAAAGTTTTGAGATCTTTGGCTTTGATGATGGCGGTCTTCTTTGAGTCACATGTCTCGGGAAGAGAATAGATAAGCTTTTGGACAAACTTATCTTCCGGAATGATTTCTCCAAAGCCTTTGAGCTCATTTGTGATGGTGGAAAATCTATCGAACATCTTCGTGATGTCTTCATCCGGTTCCATCTTGAAGTTCTCATACTTGAGGTTGAGAAGACCGATCTTAGTTTCTTTTACTTCGTTGGTTTCTTCGTATGCGACTTCAAGCTTGTCCCATACCTTATTGACATCTTCACAAGAAAACATCTTCTCGTAGATGTTGGGGCTAAATGCACAAAAGAGAATGTGCAAAGCCTTGCAATTTAGCTCCATCTTCTTGTAATCATCCGCATTCCATTCCTCCTAGCTTCTTTGTGGCACGAACGAGCCATCCTCAACTATGTCCCAAAGCTTGTAATCTTTGGCTTTGATGAAGAACATCATTCTTGTCTTCCAATATGCATAGTTGGTCCCGTCAAAGAATGGTGGCTTGTCGATGGATTGCGCCATTTGAACTGTTGATTGAATTGATGTATCGAGCTTCCCAGATCTTCTCAATAGGATGTTAATCCCTTTCGATTGAGCCTCGATCTGATACCAATTGTTAGGCTCGATGATCACAACCGAATCGCTTGCCAAGTTGTGGAGAAGTGATAATTTGGGTGTTGGAAGTGAAAGCAACAAGATAAGAATTGAACAAAAGGATTTTAGAGTGGTTCGAATTTCTAACCAAAGCCTACATCCACTACCTTAGCTTTATACTAAAGATTTCAACCAATTCACTAAGAATTCTTCCCCTTTTCTAGGCTAACGAGGCAACCGTTACAACCTAGAGTCACAACTCGTGATCTAGCATCCAAAGCTCACAACCCGAGATTTGGGAACACTCTCAAAACCAAGAATTCTAGCAAACTAGAAATCCCCCTAATAGGTGTGTGTTTTCACCCTTAAGCTCTCACCCAAAACCTAGAACACTTGAGCATACATTGACAATTTTAGCTCACAAGTGTTTGTCTATACAATAATGGACAATGCAGCTCTAAGAGAATTTCTTCATCGTAATGTTGTTGACAATTGAAGCATTAGTCTTTCCTTGATGCTTGGAGGTCCCTTTTATACTCCTAATTGAGTTCATAGCCGTTGTGGACCGTTGGGGTTGAATTGGATCCGTTGGAGCCTTTATTTCCCACCATAAATGCAGTTCTGTAGCTTAGCGTATCAATACTCTCAAATCCGTATCGATATGGTCCCGATAAGGAAATAGCCGTTGAGCACTTCCAATTGATGCGTATCGACATAGTCATGCAATTTAAAAGACCATTGGGAAATTGACCGTTGGGGCTATTTGGGCATATCAGTGCGTGATACAACCGTATCGGTACGCGAACTAGTCGTTGGCTATTTAAAGCACACTGTATCGATACAGACAAAACGTATCAGTACAGGTTTTGGCTACTGAAATTTCACTATAGTTAAAACCCTAAAGCGTATCAATATAGTACCATACTGTATCGGTATGGTTACTTGAAAAACACTGGTTTGGCTACTTTAAAAGCATTTTAAATTATTCCAAATCCTTGTAAAAACCCCTTAAACATATTTTCAAGTTGTTTTGACTAAAAGATAGTCCAAAATATTTTTTAATTATTATATCAAAACATTTAGTTCTACACAATGTCTACATTCATTTTAGTTATTAAGGTTCAAATATATTTAAGTATATTTTATTATGAAATATGAAAGAAATTTTAATTAACACACGGCTCTTATCTAAGCTTCAAAGGTCCTAATCCTATGTTTTCAAGCATACACATATTCACACTAAAAGAAACAAAGAAATAAATAAATTGCTTTAATTAAATAACTAAAAGAAATAAATTCTAAATAAGAAATGGATAATTAATTTTTAAAAGATTAAAGAAAACTTTGGTTAAGGGTTAAATTGAAAGAAAAATGAGATTTAAGGGCAAATTCAAAGGCAATAAAAAATTTGGTGCTAAATTATGAAGGAAAAGGACAAAATTGTGAGATTTGAAAATTGGAAGGCCACAGTAAAAGGCCCAAAGAAGAAAGGCACATGTTGAGGGTCGTATTTAGGACGGGTCACTGGTCACTGTATAAGATAAAACAAACCAAAAAAAATATTTCATTTGTTTCAATCGAGCAAAAAAACCCTTTCAAAATGCTTTCTGCTTCCTCTCTTCTACGCCGCCTCAACCATGGTGGCCATGAAGCACAATATCCGCGTCGGCCGCCATTGATTGGCGTCGGCTGCCATTGTCGACGACGAAATTAAACCTCTTTTCAACTCTTTTAAGAAAACTAAACCCAAAATAGTTTTAAAAATAACCTTGAAAACCAATTTTTCCGAATCAAAACCTCCACTCCTTTTAAAATTCCAAATTCCGGTGAGCCTTGAATCATATATCGATCATCAGAGCTTCATCGAAGTTTGCATACATGACGGGGCTTTAAAAACGAAGGTAAAAAACATTATCCCTTTTTTTCGAAATATAAAAAAGTAGATGTAAAGTTACCAGAATCAAATGCTTGCTCTATTTCTCTGATGAAACGCTTACAATCCTTGCTTGCTTACAATAAAATTTGAATGCTTTTTGTATTTTCTCCGTAGTGTATCAATCGTATGTGTATTTTGTATGAACCCCTTATCCTTGTGTAAAAAAACACGGTATTTATAGGTACAAAAATTCTTAATTTTCAAGCATAAAATCCCTAATAATCATCTACAATGCTTCTGTCTTGACTCTGATTTTAAGCCAATTTGCTATTGACTCGTGTAGAGCGTTTGGGTGTTCTCTAAATATGAGCACAAGTGCACACTCTTGTCAAGTTATAGTATAAAAGATATCGTCTCCCACGAGGATTGGACAGCTTATTCGAATTACAATTCCTGAACAAGAGAAATTAAATGCACAAGTAAATTTTAGTTGCTTAGTAGTGTGAAACTGCGTTGAATAGGTTAAGTTGCTTTGCGTTGCCATAATTTGTTGCCTCGGTGGAGGATGGAAGATTGGTGCTTCGATGCTTTTGCTGCCTCGGTAGTGGAACAGACGGTTGGCTCAACGACAAACTCGGCAGACCTTCAAGGCTCGAGACGGGCATTGCCCTCAATACACAAAATAAAAGAAAATAGAAAAAATAAAATACAAGAACAATAATTAAAACAGAAAAACAAGTAATAAAAAGAAAGAAAAGAAACAATGCTAGAAGTTGTCGGATGGTTGAGATGATGCTGGAGTCTTTGCGGCAGAGGAGGATGTAAAACCTATGTTTGATTTTGATATAATTAAATCTTTAAGGATCAATTTGAAAAACTTAAAATTGTTTTATAAGTCCCTTAATAAGTTTTAAATCACCAACTCTTTAAAACTGATTTGAAAAACTCAAACTCAAAATATTTTCTAAGTGTTCCAAGGCCAAACTATTGAAAATCGTTCAGGTGTATCGATACACTCCCAAGCGTATCGATACCTTTTTACCAAAGTTGGCTACTGGAGGAACACGTATCGATACGGCAAACCCTCGTATCGATACGCCCCTGTGTAAAAGTCTAAAGAGTTTGAATGACGTACCGATACGGCAAACCCTCGTATCGATACGGCCTTAATAATTTTTAAAAATAAGTCGGTTTAAATTTTGTGACCGTTGGTGTCAGTTGGTTGGTAACCGAATTTTAAATGGTCGTTGACCCGTATCGATACGCCAAACCCTCGTACTGATACGGAGATCGACAGTGAGCTAAGTTGAGAAAAAGGTATCGATACGGCAAACCCCCGTTTTGATACCCAGTACCGATACGCTTACGTGCGTATCGATACCCCTTATTTATTACACACAACGACTCTTTCTTTTCTGAGACAGGTATCGATACTCCTCCCCGCGTACCGATACGCATAGCTGCAGAAGTGCATTTATGGTAGTAAGAGAGGGTTCCAACGGCTCCATTTATGTTCCCAACCACCCAAACGGCTAGAAATCAATGAGGAGGTATAAAAGAGACATCTAAAAGCATCAGCAACAACTATTGATCCTCAAGAAAACATCCATACATCAAATCCAAGCAATTGTGCAAAAATCCCATATTGTCTAGAAACCCCAATTGTAATTTTCATTCTTATCTTGTTCAATTGGGTAGTTCTTGTAATTGGGCTACTATTTGTATTGAGAGATACTCTATTTAGCTATCAAATTCTTTGTTACCTTGTTGTGAGGATTGGGTTAAATTTTGGGTAGAAAATTTAACCGAAATTGTAAGGGTTGCCTCTTTAGCCTAGAAAAGGGGAAGAACAATTAGTGGAATTGTTGCAAATCCTTAGTGAAGCTAAGGTAGTGGATGTAGAGTTCATTTGGAACTTGAACCACTCTAAAATCCCTTGTCAATCTTTTTAATTTGCAATTTCCACCACACAAACTTTAAAAATCCAATTCACCCCCCTCTTGGTTTATATCGATCTTTCGATCCACTCAACAATTAGTATCAGAGCCTACCTCTTTGAGGATTAACAACCACAAGAGGAGTTCCTTGGAAGAGTGTGATCATCATATATCAAGAGATGGCTTCAACCTCCGGTTCGGGCATGTACGAGTCACAATCCACAACCAAGCCTCCCTTCTTTAATGGTGATAACTATTCTTTTTGGAAGAATAAAATGTGTCTCTTCATCAAGTCAAATGACTACCTAGTGTGAGATGTCATTGAAGATGGCCCTTATATTCCATTGAAGCAAGATGATGAAGGCAAGATGGTCTTGAAGAAAAAGGTGGAGATGAGTGAAGAAGAAAGGAAAAGGATTCAAGTCAATGATAAAGCACTCCACATGCTCTTTTGTGCTTTCGGTCCGGATATCTATTCTAAGGTGTCATCCATCGAGAGTGCCAAAGAAGTATGGGACACTCTTGAGACTACCTACGAGGGCACCAACGATGTTAAAGAAACTAAGATTGGAATTCTCAATCTTAGTTATGAAAATTTCAAGATGGAGCCCGATGAGACGGTGTCCAAGATGTTTGATCGGTTCTCCACTATTGTCAATGGGCTCAAGGGTTTTGGAGAAATCATACCGGAAGACAAGCTTGTCCGGAAGCTACTCTATTCACTTCCTGAATCTTGGGATAGGAAGAGAACTGCCATCATTGAAGCTAAGAATTTAAAGACTTTAAAGCTTGATGAGCTTGTGGGTTCTCTCCTTACTCATGAGATTATGAAGCAAGGAAGAGAAGAAGAGAAGAAGAAAGAAGAGAAAAGAGTAGAAAAGCTTGAGGTTGAGAAGAAGAAGAAGATGGGAATAGCTCTCAAAGCTTCACTACATCAAGAGAGCTCTTCTAGTGAGGAGGATGAACTAGAAGAATTGGCTATGATAGCCAAACGATTCTCACGTTTTATGAGGTCCAACCGGGGAAGAAAAATCCAAAGAAAAATGGACTTCAAAAACAAGAACAAAGAAGAAGCAAAGGATCCAATCATTTGCTTTTAGTGCAAACAACCCGGCCACATACGTTCGGAGTGCCCTCAACTCAAGAAGAAGGGCTTTGAGAAGAAGAAGAAGCTCAAAGCCAAGCTTGCTACTTGGAGTGATGAGGAGTCATCGGAGGATGACGAACAAGAAGTGGCTAACCTTTGCCTCATGGCACTTGAGGAAGATTCCTCCATGGTAACCTCTAACTCATCTACTTTAGATTTCACATATGATGAATTGAATGATGCATATGATGAGTTACAAGAGGTCTATGATGAATTAGTTGAAAAATATAAAGAGTCGGTCATTAAGAACAAAAAGATTATTTTAGAACTAAATGAGAAAAATGACTCACTCACTCAAGCTAATTCAAAATTTGAGAAAAAGATATTAGGGTAAAAAGATGAACTAAAATTCTTTCAAGATGAAAATGTTGACCTTAATAATCTTTTGTCTCAATGTAATAGTGAACACCAAAAGGTGTTGGATGAGCTAAATGAGCTCAAAAAGTCTTTGAAAAATGTTGGTAGTGTCAAGCATGAAATAGGTGAATCCTCAAGAACACACCAACCTAAGAAAAAGACTAACTACTACAAACAAGGTAGCCTTCCTAGACATAGTAGAGCTAAAAGAATTAGAAGTGTATGGGTTCCTAAGGAACTTGTAAAATCTAATAATATTATTGCTATGTCATCTTGGATTCCTAAGGGAACCAAGGTTCTGGGAGCTAACACTCATGGACCCAAAATGATTTGGGTACCAAAAACAAAAGTTTAATATCTTTGTTTGTAGGGGGAGCATTGCTACAAGGCCAAAGCACAAAGTCAAAACTCATGGTACCTTGATAGTGGATGCTCAAGGCATATGACCGGAGACAAGAGTAGATTCATGGATCTAAAGACAAAAAGTGGAGGAGTAGTAACATTTGGTGACAACTCCAAAGGCCACATTAAAGGTATTGGCTCCATAGGTAATCACTCTACTATTCTTATTGAAAATGTCTTATATGTCGATGGTCTTAAACACAATTTATTGAGCATAAGTCAATTGTGTGATAAAGGATTTAATGTTTTATTTGATAAAAATGGATGCAAAATTGTAGACATTGAATCTAATAATATTATGCTCATAGGTCATCGCATAGGGAACATATACATGGTGCATCTAGATGGCATTCATACATCTCATGCATGCTTAGTTGCACAAAATGAAAATGATGCATGGTTGTGGCATAGGAAACTAGGACATGCTAGCATAAGTGTTTTAGAAAAACTAGTCTCCCTTAATCTAGTTAGAGGTTTACCCAAGATAAAATTCTCAAATGACAAAATTTGTTTTGCATGCTCAAAGGGTAAACAACATAGATCTTCCTTTAAATCCATTAATGATGTTTCTACTAGTAGATGTTTACAACTTATCCATATGAATTTATTTGGGCCAATTAGGACTATGAGCTTGGGTGGTAAGTCTTATGCTTTTGTACTTGTTGATGATTTTTCTAGATTTACTTGGGTTCTATTTTTAAGTACTAAAGATGAGGCTTTGGAAAAATTCATCACATTTTCAAAACTAACCCAAAATGATCTTGAACTTAAAATTTCACATATTAGAAGTGATCATGTTACCGAGTTTCAAAATTTAGGGTTTGAAGATTATTTAAATGAAAATGGTATTAGCCATAATTTTTCGGCTCCTCGAACTCCTCAACAAAATGGGGTAGTTGAGAGGAAAAATAGAACTTTGCAAGAAATGGCTAGAACTATGCTTTGTGAAAACAATTTACCTAAATATTTTTGGGCGGAAGCCACAAACACCGCTTGCTATATTGTAAATCGAGTAATGATTAGGCCAATTTTAAAGAAAACACCTTATGAGATTTTAAAATCTAAAAAGCCTAACATTAACTATTTTCACCCTTTTGGTTGCAAGTGTTTTGTTTTAAATAATGGAAAAGACAACTTAGGTAAATTTGATGCAAAAAGTGATGAAGCTATTTTCATAGGTTACTCTTTGACCTCTAAAGCCTATCGAGTATTTAACAAAAGAACTTTAGTAGTAGAAGAATCTATTCATGTTGTATTCGATGATAACCTCCTTCCTAGGAAGGATTCTTGTGATGATGATGATGTAGGAATCATAAATGCCTTTGATGGAGGACAAACTTCAAAGGAGGATGAGATTCCAATAAAAGAAGAGGACACAAAAGATCCACCTCTTGAAGCCTTGAAGGACTTGGCTCTTGAGGAAAAGGAAGTGAGCTACCCAAGGGAGTTGAACTATGTCAAAGATGGTGAAATCTTGGGTGATCCATCCAAGGGGGTAACCACTCGATCTTCTCTTAGATTAATGAATCATGTTGCATTTATCTCATGCATAGAGCCTAAGAATATTAAAGAAGCATTGAAAGATGACTTTTGGATTATGGCTATGCAAGAAGAGTTAAATCAATTTGAGAGAAGTAACGTTTGGACATTAGTTGATAGGCCTAATAATCAATCTATCATAGGAACTAAATGGGTCTTTAGGAACAAGCTAGATGAGAGCGGTAACATTGTAAGAAATAAAGCTAGACTAGTAGCACAAGGTTACACTCAAGAAGAGGGAATAGATTTTGATGAAACCTATGCACCCGTAGCTAGAATGGAAGCTATTAGGATGTTGCTTGCATATGCATGTTATCATAATTTCAAGCTTTTTCAAATGGATGTTAAAAGCGCATTTTTAAATGGTTTTATAAATGAAGAAGTGTATATGGAACAACCACCGGGTTTTGAAGACTCAAAATTTCCAAATCATGTTTTCAAACTCACTAAAGCTCTCTATGGTTTAAAACAAGCTCCTAGAGCTTGGTATGAAAGACTTTCAAACTTTTTAATTGAAAAAGGATTTGAAAAAGGTAAGGTGGACACTACACTTTTCATAAAAATGTTTAAAAATGACATCTTAGTAGTTCAAATTTATGTTGATGATATTATTTTTGGCTCTACTAATGAATGTCATTGTCAAGAGTTTGCTAAGTTAATGCAAGGTGAATTTGAGATGAGCATGATGGGGGGAGCTCTCATTCTTTTTGGGACTCCAAATCAAGCAAAAGAAGGATGACACCTTCATCAACCAAGCAAAATACATAAAGGATATGCTCAAGAAGTTTGGCTTGGAGAATGCAAAGCCTCAAGCCACACCTATGAGCTCATCTACAAAGCTTGACAAAGATGAAAGAGGTAAGTGTGTTGACTCTAAGCTTTACCGTTCTATGATTGAATCATTGCTTTACCTTACCGCAAGTAGACTAGATATCTTGTTTAGTGTTTGCTTGTGTGCTAGGTTTCAAGCTAGTCCTAGAGAGTCTCACCTTATAGCCGTTAAGAGAATCTTTAGGTATCTTAGAGACACTCATTGTTTAGGTCTTTGGTACCCTAGGGACTCTACCTTCAACCTTCATGCCTATTCAGATGCGGATTATGGGGGTTGCAAAATCGATAGGAAAAGTACTTCGGGAACTTGTCAATTCCTAGGTAGTATGCTCATATCTTGGTTTTCTAAGAAACAAAATAGTGTAGCCTTATCTACCACCGAAGCCGAGTACATATCCTTAGGGAGTTGTTGTGCTCAAGTCCTTTGGATGAAGCAACAACTCTTAGATTATGGAATTAAAGTTGAAACCATACCCCTAAAATGTGAAAATACTAGTGCAATATGTCTAACAAAAAATCCCATCCAACACTCTAGAACCAAACACATAGAAATAAGGCATCATTTCATTAGAGATCATGTCCTTAAGGAAGATGTGGTTATAGAGTATGTAGACACCTTAAATCAATTAGCGGACATATTTACAAAACCTTTAGACAAAGAGCGTTTTTGGTCCCTTAGGAGAGAGTTAGGTCTAGCTAGCCTATCTTGACCTTTTAGGACCTCTTTGTGCTTAAAAATGCTTGATTCTGTGAAATTGCTTGCTTATGTGTTGTAACTCTTGAAAATATCCATGCCTATAGTTAGGGGGAGTATGCTTCTATTAAAATATGCTTAGAACTGTTCATTCATCATTTGCATACTCTTAGGAGATGTTAAATTCGAGCCTATGGTTGTTCTTAGAACTAAATATGCATTTCTGGGCATAGAGTATCGATACGGATCTACGCGTATCGATACGCGTTCTTCATTCAGTTTCCCAGAATTCATTTTGCTTAAACGGGTATCGATACGATTAAACCCGTATCGATACGAGCTTCAAATCGTTTCGATACGGACCTCATCCGTTTCGATACGATTCTTCAACGGGCATTTTTAAGGAAATGATGTTTCTACCCCCGTATCGATACACCCTCAGGCGTATCGATACTCGATTGCGCAGACAGCTTTAAATTTGGCTTTTAATGTGTTTAACTTTTACAAAAATTAAAACTCTTCAAAACCTAAAAACCCTAGCCGTTTTTGCTTATAAAAAGGCTTTTCCTCCTTCATATTTTTCACACCTCAACTCAAATCTAAAAGAGTTTTTCAATCAAGCAAAGCTTTGAGCTCTCTCTCATCACAATTGTGCTAGAATTTTCTTCAATCTCTCAAGTTTCTATCAAGGTAATCTTTTCTTTCTTTTTCTTTTTCTTTTTTTTGTTTTGTTGTTTTGTTTCATCTTTTTTTTAAACTTTTGTTCTTCAAAATTTTTCTTCAAATTGTACTTAATTTTTTTTACCTTGGTTTTTACTCAAAATTGAAGAAATCCTTTTGCATAATTTCTCTTTTAGATCATGGCACCAAGGGAACCATTGAGGAAGCGTACAAGGGTTTCTCAAACCGGTGAATCATCCACTCTTGGAGCGATTGAACGTCCAAACTACACTACCATCTATGAACAATCCTTTGAAACTCCCACGGGTCTCCCATATTTTCGTCAATTCGAGAATTACAAGATTCGTGCGGAAAGGGTAATATCCATTCCTTTTCTCGACTCGAAGCGCTTTAAATTTGAATATCTTCCTTTGCTTCGTCGTTGGAATTTCATGGAGTTTCTATCTATTCCCGGTTTTTATTATCGTCTTTTGGTTTTGATTTTCTACTCTAATGCCAAATGTATTTCTCGCAATGGGGAAGTTGTCGCCATTAGCTCTTATCTCATGGGAAAGAAATTCATCCTTGATGTCAAATCTATTTGTGAAGTTTTTAAGTTAGAGGATGAAGGCCTTGATGATGAGAATGCTTTGAGGCATGTTCTTAGTGGCTCCGTGACCGCCCTAAATGCTCAAGATCGGATCCTCCATTTGATGGTGTCTTGGTGGTTGTCCCTCTGGAGGAAAATACTCTACCATTCGTCAAGTGGATGATTTTTGGATCTGTTGCTTCCGTGAGCGAAAATGCCCAAATCTTGCTCGAATTATGTTCGGTGAAATCGTCTATCATGTGCAAAATCGTCAGACCTCTCTCATCACCTCTTTCATCTACGGTACGACTCTAAGTTATTTCTTTATGAAAAAGGATATTGATTGCTCTTTTGACTTCCCAACTCCCCTTACCAATCCCATTGATGAGCGATCTCTTGCACGGGGTAAGTTCCATTATTTTAATGGAAATTGGTTACGTCTTTCCGAGCTACCACCCGAGGCCGCAGCCGTATTGAAAGAACCTCAAGCTTCTCAAGCTCCTCAACCCTCCATGGATGCTCTCATGACATTCCTCAATGAGCAATTTACCGGGTTGCGCACGGACATGGGAAATCGTTTTACCGCCCTTGAAACAACCTTTGATACAAGGATGACGAGCATGGAGAATCGCCTCATATCCCTTGAAAGCGGTCATAATTCTCTGAATATTTCTCTATCCGCTTTCCATGATGAGTGGCACAATAGCATGAGGGATAATGATCCAATGGGAGTTGATGATGAAGATGATGAAGACGACGAAGACGATGCCTAGACGTTTCTTCTTGCATCTTACTCATATCATTTAGGATTTTCTATTTTATACACCTTTGCTTTATGTTCTTAGGACTAAGTTTATTATTAAACCTATGCTTTGATTTTCTGCTTTTGTTTGGATTTTAAGGATTGATGCTATGATGAATAATATAAGTGTTGCTTATTTATACCTTTTCCTATGTTTATGCACTTAATTGTCTCAATATTTTTGATCTAACAAAAAGGGGGAGAGAAACTAGCTCAACACTTCAAAACACTTCAAATATTTTGATTTTAACTCAAAGGTTACCAAGCTTATATTAAGGGGGAGTTAACTTTATAAAGATTTTTTCAAAATGTCAAAAATTTTAAGTTTTAGTTTTGTTATATCAAAAAGGGGGAGATTGTAAAACCTATGTTTGATTTTGATATAATTAAATCTTTAAGGATCAATTTGAAAAACTTAAAATTGTTTTATAAGTCCCTTAATAAGTTTTAAATCACCTACTCTTTAAAACTGATTTGAAAAACTCAAACTCAAAATATTTTCTAAGTGTTCCAAGGCCAAACTATTGAAAATCGTTCAGGTGTATCGATACACTCCCAAGCGTATCAATACCTTTTTACCAAAGTTGGCTATTGGAGGAACACGTATCGATACGGCAAACCCTCGTATCGATACGCCCCTGTGTAAAAGTCTAAAGAGTTTGAATGACGTACCGATACGGCAAACCCTCGTATCGATACGGCCTTAATAATTTTTAAAAATAAATCGGTTTAAATTTTGTGACCGTTGGTGTCAGTTGGTTGGTAACCGAATTTTAAATGGTCGTTGACCCGTATCGATACGCTAAACCCTCATACTGATACGGAGATCGACAGTGAGCTAAGTTGAGAAAAAGGTATCGATACGGCAAACCCCCGTTTTGATACCCAGTACCGATACGCTTACGTGCGTATCGATACCCCTTATTTATTACACACAACGACTCTTTCTTTTCTGAGACAGGCATCGATACTCCTCCCCGCGTACCGATACGCATAGCTGCAGAAGTGCATTTATGGTTGTAAGAGAGGGTTCCAACGTCTCCATTTATGTTCCCAACCATCCAAACGGCTAGAAATCAATGAGAAGGTATAAAAGAGACATCTAAAAGCATCAGCAACAACTATTGATCCTCAAGAAAACATCCATACATCAAATCCAAGCAATTGTGCAAAATCCCATATTGTCTAGAAACCCCAATTGTAATTTTCATTCTTATCTTGTTCAATTGGGTTGAGTGCTTGTAATTGGGCTACTATTTGTATTGAGAGATACTTTATTTAGCCATCAAATTCTTTGTTACCTTGTTGTGAGGATTGGGTTAAATTTTGGGTAGAAAATTTAACCGAAATTGTAAGGGTTGCCTCCTTAGCCTAGAAAAGGGGAAGAGCAATTAGTGGAATTGTTGCAAATCCTTAGTGAAGCTAAGGTAGTGGATGTAGAGTTCATTTGGAACTTGAACCACTCTAAAATCCCTTGTCAATCTTTTTAATTTGCAATTTCCACCACATAAACTTTAAAAATCCAATTCACCCCCTCTTGGTTTATATCGATCTTTCGATCCACTCAACAAAGGAGGATGAAGACTGGATGACAAGGCGACGGTTGGCAGATGTCCGGGCAGTAGACTTGGCAAGTGATATCTTTGTTCCGGTTCAGATTCTGACCCCTCCTCGTCCTCCAGCTCGGCTGTGATTATGTGCTGCTTTTTTCCTGCTTGGCTCCTCCGTTGGAGCTTCCGATGGTTCCTCCGTTGCCATTGGTGCCGCTGTTGCTGCCGTTTGCTGGTCAACATTGATAGACGGGGAGGTGTTTGCCACTGTTTCCACTGTGAAGGCTAGAGAGAATTGTTGTTGATGCCTCTCTGGAGTGTCGGACATCGTGTTAGAAGTAGAGGTGGCCGAGTAGGACGAGTATCGTGTTGGAGATGGCAGAAGGTGGAGTGGCGGGCAACTGCTTCTGATGGTGTAGTCTCTCTAGGATCAGCTGTGACGGCCAAGACTTCTGGAAATGTAGGTAGGGAGGGGCCGTTGTAAAGTGTCCACAAGTTCTGTAACACCCGGGTTTAGGGGGTCGAGTGTTAAGTGAGTAAATTGGGTTCAGGTCTTTGGGCTTGGTTTTGAATTCAAAAGGCCATGTGTTTTCATTTAGGGTAAAATGGGATTTTTTTAAATAAATGAAATAAAACAAGTAAAAGAAATGTTTTGAAGTCATCTTCTTCTTCTTCTTGAATAAAAAACGCACGACAACTAAAACCCCTCCCCAACCCAAACACTGTTCCATCATCTTCCTCAGTGTTTTATGAGTTTTTATCAAGGTAATGATGATTTTTTACTTCCCCTCTTCATCCTTAACATTTTCATGGTTTTATATTTTTATAAACTCCATTTTTGAATTGTTCCAAGTGTTCAAATTTTGAATCAAAGGTGGAAACTTTGACGGGTTTTCGTTGAGGTTTTGATTTGTAAAGTTTATATACGTTATAGGCTTGCTTTTAAGTTTAACATATGTTAAAATGGTGAAGTTTTAATGAAATCCCGAAATGGGTATTTGTGGGTGAGTTTAGAGGTGGAAATCTTGAGTTTTTTAGGTAGTTATGTGAGGGAAAGTTGGGCTGATGGTATGGTTATACTTGGGGGCTGTTTTGAACTTGTTTAGTGATGATTTGGATGATGAAATTGATGGGTAATTGATGGGTTGTGTTCAAGTCCGAAAATGAAGAGTTTGGGTTAGTTTTTGGGTTGGAAATGTAGTGAAATTGTCTTGAGTTGTAATCTGATTTGTGGCAGTGATTTTGTGGATGTTTTGATGTGTAATGCACTGTTTTTGGTTGATTAGAAGCAAGGGAAAACGTTGGAGAAGCTTCGGGCTCGATTCTGGGGAACTTGGAGGCTTGATCGACATTCTCGTCTTGTTTTGGGGGGTGTTTGGTGAGTGGACTGTTTTCAATGGTTTTAAATTGGTTCAAAGTATGTTGTTTGGGTGCTAGATTGTGCTTGTTAGGCCAATCTAATGTGGGGTTAAGTTGGTATCTTAATCTCTTGTTCAACTTTTTGTATTTCTTACTAAATGTGCATAAATGTGGCCTTGGTTGTTTGAAGTCACCAAGGTGGAGTACGGTGAAGTAACATTCCACCGAAAAATATATATGTGTGATGATGAGTGGAATCCCATTCGTAAAATAAAATGGTGATGAGTGAAATCCCACCGGAAGGTAATATTGTTGTCTTGAGTATGTTGGGCGAAAATCCCAACGGAAGCTATCCGCATATTCGAGTAAGCTATATAGTTTCCAATATACCTTGTTTATGTGTGGTTGATGTGGTAAAATGTTCTGTTACATCCATGCTAAGCATAACATGAGGTAAGATGCCATGTTCATACATTCTTGTAGCGGTTGGCTATGTTGTTATGTTGGTGTTAATGCATGCCTTGTTGATGATTTATGGATACCATGCTTTGTTGATATTTGTTTTTGAGCTCCCTCACTAAGCTTTCAAGCTTACGCTCTCATCTCCGACAATGTAGATCATTAGTGTGGAAGTTAGCAAGGAGCAAGGAAGGGGCACCCAAGAGCGTGTGTTGCTGCTCAAGTATGGTTTTTCTTGAATAATGTAATAGTTTGCAATGGGGATGCTAAGTGTTGTAGGAGCGTATGTTAGACTCCTATGTTGGCTTTCATGTTGTTGAATGTTCATGTCTTTGTGTTGAAGGGATGTAAACCTTGTTTCATGTGATGCTCAAGTTGCTACATGTTTCTTATAGCTAAATAGACTCGTTATGCATGCTTGTATGTTTAATCATGCTCAGTTGTAGGACGTGTTGCCTCTAGTTTGTTTGTATGATTGTTGATTTGTGATCTTTGATGTTTCGAGGCAAGTTTGTGGATGTTTGAGGATGCTAAAACTTGTTTTCGGGCCACTCTGTGTGCAGGCGTTTCGAAACACTCGAGGTAGTTTCGGAACGGTTGTAGCTCCAGGGATACTTGTATCGGAACAGGGGTGGTGTCGTTTCGATGCGATTTGACACTGTGAGCCCCCGTTTCGATACGGTTTGCCATTGTGAGCCCCTGTTTCGGAACTAGTTCTGAAACATTTTGTCACTGTAGACCCCTGTTCCGGAACAAGGTGGGCAGTTTTGGTACGACTTGATCTTGTTTTTAAACTGGAGCCCGTGTTTCAGAATGGGCAAGCCTGTTTCGAAATGCAGGTAGGTAAATCGGCTTATTGGCCTCTTCAAAGTTTCTTGGACGTTACGTTTTAGTCTTGAATGCTTGTTTGCTTCCTTGTTGAGTTCGTATGTATCTTTTATGAATGATTTTGCTTCGCACGCATAAAGTCATGAAATTGGACTAACAAGTCACTTGGTAAATTTAAGTTGCCTTATGTTCTGCTTGGATTGTTTTGTTATCGTCTTCCGTTTCCGCCTTCGCACATAGGATTAAATGTGATATTTAGACAAGATAATCAAATGAAAAAATTAGGGTTGCTAATCGAAGTGAGGCCTTAGCGGGTTTCGCCCCGATTTTCCCCGTGTAACTCGTTCGGACCGGTCTGTTGGCTACACTGGGACGAGGGGTTTACATTTGTTGGTATCAGAGCCTGAGGTTTCTGCGACCTCGAGAAGGTAAGTAAGGTAAGTTTGAAGTGCTATGTTGCAATATCTCGGTGTATGTCATGCGGTGAATGCTTTTGTTGTGTATGCTTGTTGTTCGCTTGCTTGCATGGTGTTTGAAAGCATGTGTTAGTATGGTTGTTGTGTTGAGGCGTAGTTGTTGAGTTCTCACTGCTAATATTACCTTATTGGAAAAGAATTTAAGTAAAGGAATACTTTAGCACCTTGGACCCTTGTCTTAGCTAACTCAATCCTTGTGTGTTTATTTTGTTTTTAGTTGATATCTTGCTTGACGTAAGATAAGACCTATAGGTAGGCCTAGGGTGGTTCATCTGGAACCACGGGCTGCAGCTCCTGAAGTTGAGCCGGTTGAAGAGGCGGAGGCTCCTCCACCACCTTCTTCTCCTCCTCGAGAGGGAGGTGAGGTGAGAGCTGAGGGCGTAGGACCTTAAGTTGGCCAAGGTCCGGCCGGTATAGATCTAGCTCCATTGGTTCAGGCTATAGCTGGGGCTTTTCAGGAAGCCGTGGCCGGGGGACAAGCTGTGGCACCACCTCAGAGTGAGGGAACCGATTTGCCACTTGAGAGGTTTCGTAGCCTCGGTGGAGAAGAATTCCAAGGGTTGGCACCCGAGAGATCAGAGGCTTGGTTTGATAAGACTATTCGTATCTTGTCTCAGATGGGTTGTACTGGGGCACACAGACTGGGATGTGTTGTTTCCTTGCTTTAGGGTGATGCCTACACTTGGTGGGTCACCATTACTACAGGCATGCCAGATGCTGAGATTACTTGGGAGTTCTTTGAGTCTGCTTTTCGCAAGAAGTATCTGGGTCCCCGCTATCTTGATGAGAAGAAGAGAGAGTTCATGGCCTTGCTTCAGGGTGACATGATAGTGACCGAGTATGAGGTACGTGTTGAGTGTGTAAAAGTTCTATATTTTACCCCCTATTTAACCCATATTTCAGCTGCATTCAAGCATAATTCATTGCATTTAGGATAGATTTCATTCATACATCACAATTATATTAAAAGGCACAGTTGCTACTAAAATTGGTTACTTTTGCAGGTAGCTGCTGTAGCAGACGCATGGCAGTGGAGAAGCAGAGCTGGAACACAGGACTACAGACGAGAAGAATGATGCTGTCATGGCCGCTGCCGTGGCAGCCAATGACGACAGCTATAGTGAAGGGAAGAAGTAAAGTGGAGCTCGACAGAAAGAGGAAATTAAGCCGGTCTGTCGTGGAGCACTCTTATATTTTTCTGAGCCCTAGATCAGAATGAAGGCCAAGCCCAAAGTTCAAGGAAGAAACTCCAAGCAAGAAGAGAGGACGAATTAAAGACATCTACTCTGAAGATTTAGTCTTTAATAGAGTTGTACTTTAATTTAAACTTGTATTCTTGCCATATTAGAAAACTTGAACCCAAGGCCTATATAAAGGCATGTAATTCGACCTAGGGAAGGATATCTTACTCCCTAGTTGTCTTCCCCTAAACCCTAGTCGTTTTCCCCCTTCTCATCATGTTCTAAACTTCCCCTAGGGCTAAGGGTTGATTCTGTAAAGTAGTTGCAAGGATTGCATTTGTTTTAGGATTTTTTCTGTTCAATAAAATAGACTTCAAGTTTGCTTATTCTGGTTTTTAACATCTTGCAAGAGTATCGGGAGAGCATTGTGAGATTATACATTTACTTAATATCGGGAGAGTTAAGTATACGAAAGGAATAAGTACGGGTTCTCCAGTTTATGGTTGAACTATCTCAGACCTAGGGATAGGATGAGGTTAAGTGGCTAAGGAAGAATTCAAAAACATCGATGTTCATCCTTCGATTCACGCCGGGAGGTATCATCAAAGACGTGTTCATCGACAGACTTAGACCTAGGGATAGGCCAAGGCACAACAAGGATTCTTGCCAAGCTTGAAGTACAAAGTTGTGTGATCGTTGCCGCGACAACAACAGACCACTGCCGTGAAAGGTGCTGCCGCGACAGGCGCAACGATAGAACAGAGAGTCCTAGACTTTGCAACACCTACACTACTGAGCAAATCAATACCGGCCCATTCTCTCTATCCTGATTTCATTACTCTTTTATCTTCAGTACTTTTTATTATTCCCTCACAAACAATTAAAATTATCTTTTCTTTGTGCAACAATTCAAGGTTAAGGTTATTAGCCCAGTCCCTGTGGAGATGATATCTGATACTTACGTATCATTTTACTACTTGCGTCGTGTACACTTGCACTCTATTGCGATAGACTCTTTTACACGCAACAAGTTTTTGGCGCCGTTGCCGGGGACTGGCAACATAACTTTACCCTACTTTACTGCACTTTTTAAATTTTTCTGTTTTTACTTGGATTGTTCACCCTGTGCTTTTCACAAGGTTTTCTGTTTATACGTAGATCGAGACAAGGAAAGGAACCTGAGTATCAGATAGATCCTGAAATCGAACGCTCGTGCAATCTTATGAACCGACTCCAACTCGTGTTAGCTAGAAACTAATACCTTGAAGAACAGTTAGAGGCCATGAACAACCAAGGGAATCCCCGAGGTCCTGAAGATCTTATCGGAGATGGAGGAAACGGACGGCCTGCCGATCCTCCTGCTGCTGAGGCGGTAACACCCCAAATTTGGGCCTAGATGTCTCAAGTCTAAACCGGATCGGTCTAGAAAACAGTTTAAATCTAAAAGGGAGTTTTAGGGAACACCTAGTTTGGGATACTTTAAAAATATAGAAAAATATCTAAAAATCCTCATTTAATATATAAAAGAGAATGGTGAAATCAATTTTACAAAATAAGGTTGGGAAATACTACATTTCGGTGTAGTGACCAAATCACAGTTTTTGCAAAGTTAGTAGTGACTGTTTTGTAAAGGATTGAAACTTTGAATCTTTAAGGAGCTAATTTACCAAAAATGTTTTCATCAGATTTTTCCTTAATTTGGGTGATTTAATTAATGATTTAATTAAATAAAATAAAGGAGATAAACTACCTTTGACTTTCATAACCATTTTTTTCTAATTTTCTCTCATTTCATTTTCTCTCAAAATCCTATCAACCAAACACTTTTTTCTCCAGCAAATCTTACTTTGATTTCCACTTCATTTGATGAGAATTCCATCACTCATTGATTCCTAATCAATCTTTCATCAAATCTATTTGTTTTCTACATCGAATTTTCATGGAAACTTGCCCAAATCAAGGAGAAATCATCTTTTAGAGGTAAGCTTGTTCTTCTCCTCTAAATACTTAGTTATTTACTGAAATTCCCAAGTTGTCAATCCTTTATTAAAGTTTTATGAATGGTTTTAATATTGGAAACAAGAATTTGGCTTAAAACTCAAGATTTTGGAAGAGATCTTGACGATTTTCGTGGTAATTGATTGAGCTCTGTTTTGAGATGGTTTTCTAATGTATTTTGGATGTTAAATGATGTTAGAAATGAGGTTTTATCAATCCAATCCCGAATAGGTTGTTTTTCCTAAGTTTTTGCTTGAGAAAATGGTGGTTTTTTGGGTGATTTTGGTGTTCTGTTATAGTTGGAGGTATAAGTACGAGTTTAAGGTTGTTTTTGATGTTAATTGATGTTTAGAAATGTTTAGAATTGATAGATCTTGACTAGGCTTTGTTTTGGGAGAGTTTAGAGGTGATTTCGGTTGTTTTTGGTAGCCGAAATGAGGTTCTTGAGTAGAGCAGCGAGTTGGGTTGTATGGCTGGTGATTTTAATGCATGATGGTGCATTAATCCTCTGCTCTTATGAGTTAAAAATAAGGGAGATTGATCCGGAGGCGATTGAGGTAGCGTTGGAGGTTTCAGACGCTTGGGAGGCTTGTCGGCTAGCATAGTGTTGTGTATCGGTGAGTGAGATCGTGTTTTCCAGCTTTGGAATGATTTTGAAAAGAGGTTTGGGAACTAAAATTTAGGCTTGAAACGCCGGTTTAAGTTCGGAAGTAAGTAAAGTGGAATTCTCTCTCCATTGCGCTATTATTGTTTTGAAAACTATCAAAATGGGTTTTGATGTGATAGATTTGACAATGTGGTTTAATTTGTTGTTTGAGTATGGTTTTAAAGCATGTGAGTTGGTTGTCAAACTTGGTTTGAAGAAGGATGCATGAAATTAATATTCCTTGAGAGTATGTGTTGTTAGTTTGCATCTTAAGGCAATGTTCGACATTTTGGCCTTGAGGGTGTTGCATGCTTTAAAAATAGTTAGTGTGTTGATAATTTTAACATGATATATTGGCATAGATGATGTAAAGATTACCGGATATATTGATCGATCAATAGGATGTAGAGTGCACTATAAACTAAAATTCGTACGTGCTCTTCGGATTCATCCCAAAGAGAGAGACCAATGATGGGCATTCCATTGGAGTAGGACTTGGTGAAATATCCAAGCTTTTTGGCAACAAGAGTTATTGCCATTAGACCGATGAAGGGCATTCCATCGGAGTAGGACTTGGTGAAACATCCAAGCTTTTTGGCAACAAGAGTTATTGCCATGAGACCAATGAGGGGCATACCATCGGGGTAGGACTTGATGAAATACTCAAGCTTTTGGCGAAAGTAGAATCGCCATGAGAGTACGGTGTGGTGGAAGCCACCTGAAGATTATGTTCTAGATGGGTGAGTACGGTGATGGTTGATTCCACCGGAAGTGTCTAGTGAATTGTCCGCATATCCGTGTACAATAGAGTATGTAAATGCCAATATATGGGAGTGTGTGTCACATGTTCCAATGTTTGAAATGTTTTATGCTATGAGGTTTGCATATGAGATAATGAAATTATGAAATGCTTTTGTGTAAACAAGCATGGGTGGCTTTGTCATGAGTTTTGCATAGGTTGTATGCATGAGATAGCTAGATGGTACATGTGGTTTTCAAGTGGAGATTTGCTTATGCAAAAGAGTATTGAGTTTATGAAATGCTTTTGAGTAACAAGCGTGTGTGGCTTTGCCATTGGCTTTGTATCGGTAGAATGCTTAAGATAATTATTTGATACATGAGATTTCAAGTGGTGTTTGCTTTGAAATGGTTTTCATGTATGAGAAAGGAAGAGTGTGGAATGGAAATGGTTTCCAAGGAAATTGGTTTAAACTTTGCACGAAGCACTATTGCATGAAATGGTTTAAGTGGAAGTTATTGCAAGAATGTTGTTTGGGGTTGAGTTGCTTAATGCATTTGAGTTTAATGTTGATCTTATGTTAAGTAATGCTTAATTATAAGGTGTTGATGTTTTATATGAGGTTTTCAAACAATACTTGGTTTATAAAGGTGTGATTGCTTTTGAAAAGGGTTTTAAGGTTTGCTACATTGATGGTGTTTTGGTTTTGAGCATTCCTCACTAAGCATTATGTGCTTACGCTTCTTTTTGTCCATCAATGCATATAAATGAATTTGGGACAGCAAGAAGCAATGGATTCAAGAAGAGCTCCACTTGAGAAGTATGTTTTGGTTTATAGCTATAGATAATAAAGGCAATGGGGGGAGAGTCTTTTAAATTGATGTGTAATGAGATTGTTCATCTTGAGCATGTTCGGTTTATGGTTTGATACTTGTTGATGATTGTTTTGTGATATTTGGTTCTTCATCTCCACATTTGATATAGCTATGTTCTTTGTTTAAAAGTAAGATCATGTGTTGAATGTGATAAATGAGTAGGTGTGCTTAATGCTTGTAATGTATCTAGCCTTTGATGCAATATGATGGTTTTAATGCTTAGCATGTTGCTGATAGGTTGTGGAATGATTTTAAGTATGTTTGATGGTGTTTTGAAGTGAAAAATCAGAAGTTTTTGCTGTTTCTTGGCAGTGTGTATCGAAACACCCTTAGTTGTTTCGAAACGGGTGCCTGAATTGGCCTGGGCGTTTCGGAACGACTAGAAGTGTTTCGAAACACTTTGGCTACTGGAAGTGTCTGTTTCGAAACTAGTTTCGGAACATACCCGCGTACCGAAACGGTCAACACCATTTCGATACGGACGTTCGACACGGGTGTTTCGATACGTTTGTCAGTGTTTCGAAATGGGTGGCCGTTGTACACAGATTTGACTTGCTTTGAAGTCTGCATGCTTTACATTTTAGTCTTGAAAGTTGTAATTGCAATTGCTTGAGCTTGAGATGTCTTTCTAAGATGAAATTTGGTAGAGAGACTTGTAATATGATTAATTAAGGTTCGGTAAAACTAAATTCTTCAAAGTCCTTATGTTTTCCAAAATTTACATTTTGGTCCTTAAATGTGTATTTCTTGCAATTGAGTCCTTAAACGTTTTCCGATCGATGTGCTTTTCTCTTCCAAGGTTCTTGAGCTTTCACATAGGCTTAATGCGTATCTAGAAAAGATAAAACAAAAAAGGGTCGTTAATCAAGGTTGACTTTTAGGTTAACTTTGGTTTTCCCCGTGTGATCTTCGTAGTTTGGGTCTAACGCCTAGGCCGGGCTAAGGGGGTTATATATGTTGGCATCAGAGCTAAGTTGCGAACTTTTGGGGCAACAGTAAGTTTGTGGTAAGTTGTTATGGTAAGTGTTGGATGTTTAATCTAATATGTGGTTGAAAGTTGGTTGAAAAATATGACTTTGAGTGAATTGTTAATGTTTTTATCATGCTTTTTGGTTATGAATCTTCTGCGAGCTAGTGTGAACATGTATTGGTGGTATGCTGATGTTGTAATTTGATTTTGAATAATGAAAATATGATGGGTGTGATGTGTTGATATTATGTTGTTGAGGGTGAATGTTGTTTGATGAGAGTGTGACTGAATTTTTGCTGATTGATATGCCGATATTTGTGATATCAATGTTTTTTATGGATTGTTATGTCGTGTAAAAGGGGAAAACTCGGGATACCCATTGCCTTATTATTATAGCTATGTGTTAGTTTGGAGTTGGAGTCTTGAATCCTTGCTCGAAGCTGGTCTGATCGTTTTATTTGTTTTGTTATTGTTGCTTTGTTAATAATAGCACAATGGAATCGTTGAGAGACTGGCAACTAGGAACGATGGTTGCTGCTTTAGAGCAGGTTGTTAAGGGGTGGAATTCACCTTTTGGTGGAGGTGTTTCGTTTCAGTCAACTGTGCTTGGAGATGAGGTGGTAAGGCAGAATGAGAGAGTTGGTTCTGTGATGAAGGATTCGTCATCTGTGGGACATGAGAGTTTGTCAAAGCAGCGTTTGCATGATTTAGGAGCTGTGGAGTATCATGGTTCGACGCCTGAGGCGTTCAAGGCTTGGTTAGCCAGTATAATTCCGATTCTGGATCGGGAAGGGTGTGACAACGCTTGTAAGCTGGGAAGTGTTGTCTCGCTAATGCTGAAGGTTGCTTGTGCTTGGTGGACATCAGTGTCGGTGGCAACGAATATCCATGATATAAATTGGGAGTTCTTTGTGTCTGCCTTTAATAGAAGATACCTTGGAGATAGGTTTCCAGGGGTTAAGCAACGTGGGAGTGTGGGTTCAGTTTGTGATGGTGAGAAAAATACAAGCAAGAGAGCTGTGAGTACTGACCTTGAGAGTGGTCAGCGTAATAGGTTACACAACGGTAGGGTTCGCCTGAACCAAGGTTCTGGTGCTGATGTGGGTCTAGTGCAATATGACCAAGGAGTGATAGTTCACTTTCCGAAGTGTGATCGTTGTAGAAGGCGTCATGTTAGAGTATGTTGGGGTGTTGGAGTTTGTTGGAACTGTGGTTCTAAGGAGCATGTGAAGCAGGATTGTCCTCAAGTAGTGAGATCATCTTCAGTGTGTGAAAAAGGGTCTCAAAAGGGTTGTGAGCGCGGCCGAGACAGAGTACGGAGGTGGCAAGATGGGCAGGGAGGTGTGAGGTGTTTGGAGGATGGATCTTGTTGGAATTGTGGGTCCGTTGGACATGTGAGATGGAATTGTCTGAAGTTAGCTCGGGGTGGACAGGGTTCTTTGCAGCAGGGAGTCGGTGATGACCTTAAGGTGTTGGTTGATGTTGAGGCGGTATGGCCAGAGAATAGTGGTTCTGCGGGGAAGGGAGTTTATCTGTTGGAACTCCGGAGCGATGAGGTGATTACAAGTAATTTTTCTAAGTAATCTTTGCCTTAGTTATCTTTGTTTGGTTCCGGTTTGGATTTCTTTGTGTAGTGAGTAAAGTCTTATAACTAGCAAGTTTGGGTAGTAGCCGGTGTTGTTTTTGAAAACAACTTTAGAGTGAAGAGGGTATTAGTGGAGTATTTTGTAGTTAGCGAATTGTTAGAGTGGTGGGGCTGGAAAAGTTGGAAATGAGGCAAGAGGTTGTTCTTAGGCGGACTCTGAGGATGTTATTGGTAAGTGTGAACCGACATACATGCACAATTAAAATCATTTGATTATATATTATATATATGTTGGTACATGCATACATGTGACATGACATTAGAGGTTTTGCATTCATATGCACAGGCATTGATAGGGCATGATGGAGACCATGCATACGAACGTTCACACTTGCTAATAGCTAATTGGGTCCGATAGTGTTGTGGTAGGATTATGTTGGTTGGTGGGTTTAAAGTGTTGTTTTGGTACCAGGTGAATGCTAGAAGTAGTAGAAGATAGTAAACATGTTGTTAGTAGTAGTGAGTGTGATCTAGCATGGTGGCGGAAGGAAGGTGTTTAGGTGCTTAAAGAGTTTAGCGGTGTGGTGATAAGGAGGTGATCGTTTGGAGTTAGAATCGTTTGAGGTGGTTTGGAATAACATATAAGTGTTGTAGTTTCTCTGTGTTGGGTGATTGTTGTAGGATAGTGGATGTGTTTCCGGAGTGTGGAGGTATCTTGCGTTGATAGTTGCAATAGGAGGGTTTTGCTATATAGGTGATGGTTCGTAGTGACCTTAGGGAAGTTGGATGGAGGTTATGTTGAGAGCTTTAGGTGAGGTTTGGCTTGGGATGAGTAGAGGTTTCATGGTCTCAATACGTTTGCATGTGGATGGAGTGAGTGGCATTGCGGTAAGATTAGTGTCATAGTTTAAGCTTGATGTGGAAAGGCAATGTAAGTTCAAGGGCCATTGTTGGTTGGCTAGGTTTTTGTGAGAAGGTGGTTGGTTAGTCGTGTACAAGTAAATCTTCCTAAGACAGTTGGGGTAAGTGAAACAACTGATGAGTTAAGGATGGAGTCTCGTGATGTGGATTTTGGGTGTTGTATGAGCAGTGTTTGATGGGCTGTTAAGTCAGGTGATGGTAACAGATGTGGAAGAATGTTGTCAATACATTGGGAAATGTGAGCAAGTAGTTGTTGCTTAAATTTTTTTTGCTTGTTGTGGTAATCTTTGAAAGGAGTTGAGCAGTTTTGGAAGGGGTTTTAGAAGCAGTGAAGGTTGTGGGTCACATGGTGGCTGAAAAATGGATGGGTTGGTGTTACCGTGTGTGTGAGTTTGTTGAAGGAGTTATGAGGTGAGGCGGAGTATGTTGTGAAGGCTTAAGAAGTTCTTCGGGTTGTTGAGGGTCCTGCACAGTTTGAAAGTGTGAAAAGCTAAGCTGAGATTAGTAACCGTGTGTGTTAGAAGTCTTGCACCGTTAGTAGTGGAGTTGGAATTGGGTATAGAGTAAGTTGTTTTGAGGATGTGTTGGTTTCGTTGTGTTTTGGGTTGAGGATGTTTCCGTGGTGGTTAAGTCTCTTGTGATACATTGCGTATTGCTTTGGGAGGTTTGGTACCATGCTCTCTTCGCAAGTTGAAATTTCGAGGAAGAAATTTCCTAAGAGGGGGAGAGTTGTAACACCCCAAATTTGGGCCTAGATGTTTCGAGTCTGAACTGGATCGGTCTAGAAAACGGTTCGAATCTAAAAGGGAGTTTTAGGGAACACCTAGTTCGGGATACTTTAAAAATATAGAAAAATATCTAAAAATCCTTATTTAATATATAAAATAGAATGGTGAAATCAATTTTACAAAATAAGGTTTGGAAATACTACATTTTGGTGTAGTGACCAAATCACAGTTTTTGCAAAGTTAGTAGTGACTGTTTTGTAAAGGATTGAAACTTTGAATCTTTAAGGAGCTAATTTACCAAAAATGTTTTCATCAGATTTTCCTTAATTTGGGTGATTTAATTAATGATTTAATTAAATAAAATAAAGGAGATAAACTACCTTTGACTTTCATAACCACTTTTCTCTAATTTTCTCTCATTTCATCTTCTCTCAAAATCTTATCAACCAAACACTTTTTTCTCTAGCAAATCTTACTTTGATTTCCACTTCATTTGATGAGAATTCCATCACTCATTGATTCCTAATCAATCTTTCATCAAATCTATTAGTTTTCTACATTGAATTTTTATGGAAACTTGCCCAAATCAAGGAGAAATCATCTTTTAGAGGTAAGCTTGTTCTTCTCCTCTAAATACTCAGTTCTTTACTGAAATTCCCAAGTTGTCAATCCTTTATTAAAGTTTTATGAATGGTTTTAATGTTGGAAACAAGAATTTGGCTTAAAACTCAAGATTTTGGAAGAGATCTTGAAGATTTTCGTGGTAATTGATTGGGCTCTGTTTTGAGATGGTTTTCTAATGTATTTTGGATGTTAAATGATGTTAGAAATGAGATTTTATCAATCCAATCCCGAATAGGTTGTTTTTCCTAAGTTTTTGCTTGAGAAAATGGTGGTTTTTGGGGTGATTTTGGTGTTCTATTATAGCTGGAGGTATAAGGACGAGTTTAGGGTTGTTTTTTATGTTAATTGATGTTTAGAAATGTTTAGAATTGATATATCTTGACTGGGCTTTGTTTTGGGAGAGTTTGGAGGTGATTTCGGTTGTTTTTGGTAGCCAAAATGAGGTTCTTGAGTAGAGCAGCGAGTTGGGTTGTATGGCTGGTGATTTTAATGCATGATGGTGCATTAATCCTCGGCTCTTATGTGTTAAAAACAGGGGAGAGTGATCCGGAGGCGATTGAGGTAGCGTTGGAGGTTTCAGACGCTTGGGAGGCTTGTCGGCTAGCATAGTGTTGTGTATCGGTGAGTGAGATCATGTTTTCCAGCTTTGGAATGATTTTGAAAAGAGGTTTGGGAACTTAAATTTAGGCTTGAAATGCCGATTTAAGTTCGGAAGTAAGTAAAGTGGAATTCTCTCTCCATTGCGCTATTATTGTTTTAAAAACTATCAAAATGGGTTTTGATGTGATAGATTTGACAATGTGGTTTAATTTGTTGTTTGAGTATGGTTTTAAAGAATGCGAGTTGGTTGTCAAACTTGGTTTGAAGAAGGATGCATGAAATTAATATTCCTTGAGAGTATGTGTTGTTAGTTTGCATCTTAAGGCAATGTTCGACGTTTTGGCCTTGAGGGTGTTGCATGCTTTAAAAATAGTTAGTGTGTTGATAATTTTAACATGATATATTGGCATAGATGATGTAAAGATTACCGGATATATTGATCGATCAATAGGATGTAGAGTGCACTATAAACTAAAATTCGTACGTGCTCTTCGGATTCATCCCAAAGAGAGAGACCAATTATGGGCATTCCATTGGAGTAGGACTTGGTGAAATATCCAAGCTTTTTGGCAACAAGAGTTATTGCCATGAGACCGATGATGAGCATTCCATCGGAGTAGGACTTGGTGAAACATCCAAGCTTTTTGGCAACAAGAGTTATTGCCATGAGACCGATGTGGGGCATACCATCGGGGTAGGACTTGATGAAATACTCAAGCTTTTGGCGAAAGTAGAATCACCATGAGAGAGTACGGTGATGGTTGATGCCACCGAAAGATTATGTTCTAGATGAGTGAGTACGGTGATGGTTGATGCCACCGGAAGTGTCTAGTGAATTGTCCGCATATCCGTGTACAATAGAGTATGTAAATGCCAATATATGAGAGTGTGTGTCACATGTTCCAATGCTTGAAATGTTTTATGCTATGAGGTTTGCATATGAGATAATGAAATTATGAAATGCTTTTGTGTAAACAAGCATGGGTGGCTTTGCCATGAGTTTTGCATAGGTTGTATGCATGAGATAGCTAGATGGTACATGTGGTTTTCAAGTGGAGATTTGCTTATGCAAAAAAGTATTGAGTTTATGAAATGCTTTTGAGTAACAAGCGTGTGTGGCTTTGCCATTGGCTTTGTATCGGTAGAATGCTTAAGATAAATATTTGTTATATGAGATTTCAAATGGTGTTTGATTTGAAATGGTTTTCATGTATGAGAAAGGATGAGTGTGGAATAGAAATGGTTTCCAGGGAAATTGGTTTAAACTTTGCACGAAGCACTATTGCATGAAATGGTTTAAGTGGAAGTTATTGCAAGAATGATGTTTGGGGTTGAGTTGCTTAAGGCATTTGAGTTTAATGTTGATCTTATGTTAAGTAATGCTTAATTATAAGGTGTTGATGTTTTATATGAGGTTTTCAAACAATACTTGGTTTATAAAGGTGTGATTGCTTTTGAAAAGGGTTTTAAGGTTTGGTACATTGATGATGTTTTGGTTTAGAGCATTCCTCACTAAGCATTATGTGCTTACGCTACTTTTTGTCAATCAATGCAGATAAATGAATTTGGGACAACAAGAAGCAAGGGATTCAAAAAGAGCTCCACTTGAGAAGTATGTTTTGGTTTATAGCTATAGATAATAAAGGAATTGGGGGGAGAGTCTTTTACGTTGATGTGTAATGAGATTGTTCATCTTGAGCATGTTTGGTTTATGGTTTGATACTTGTTGATGATTGTTTTGTGATATTTGGTTCTTCATCTCCATATTTGATATAGCTATGTTCTTTGTTTAAAGGTAAGATCATGTGTTGAATGTGATAAATGAGTAGGTGTGCTTAATGCTTGTAATGTATCTAGCCTTCGATGCAATATGATGGTTTTAATGCTTAGCATGTTGCTGATAGGTTGTGGAATGATTTTAAGTATGTTTGATGGTGTTTTGAAGTGAAAAACCAGAAGTTTCTGCTGTTTCTGGGCAGGGTGTATCGAAACACCCTTAGTTGTTTCGAAACAGGTGCCTGAATTGGCCTGAGCGTTTCGGAACGGCTAGAACTGTTTCAAAACACTTTGGCTACTAGAAGTGTCTATTTCGGAACTGGTTTCGAAACTTACCCGCATACCGAAATGGTCAACACCATTTCAATACGGGTGTTTCGATACGGTTGTCGGTGTTTCGAAACGGGTGACCGTTGTACACAGATTTGAATTGCTTTAAAGTCTGCATGCTTTACATTTTAGTCCTGAAAGTTGTAATTGCAATTGCTTGAGCTTGAGATATCTTTTTAAGATGAAATTTGGTAGAAAGACTTGTAATATGATTAATTAAGGTTCGGTAAAACTAAAATCTACAAAGTCCTTATGTTTTCCAAAATTTACATTTTGGTCCCTAAATGTGTATTTCTTGTAATTGAGTCCTTAAACGTTTTCTGATCGATGTGCTTTTCTCTTCCAAGGTTCTTGAGCTTTCACATAGGCTTAATGCGTATCTAGAAAAGATAAAACAAAAAAGGGTCGTTAATCAAGGTTGACTTTCGGGTTGACTTTGGTTTTCCCCGTGTGATCTTCGTAGTTAGGGCTAACACCTAGGCCGGGCTAAGAGGGTTAAATTTGTTGGTATCAGAGCTAAGTTGCGAACTTTTGGGGCAAAGATAAGTTTGTGGTAAGTTGTTATGGTAAGTGTTGGATGTTTAATCTAATGTGTGGTTGAAAGTTAGTTGAAAAATATGACTTTGAGTGAATTGTTAATGTTTTTATCATGCTTTTTGGTTATAAATCTTTTGCGAGCTAGTGTGAACATGTATTGGTGGTATGCTGATGTTGTAAGTTGATTTTGAATAATGAAAATGTGATGGGCGTGATGTGTTGATATTATGTTGTTGAGGGTGAATGTTGTTTGATGAGAGTGTGACTGAAGTTTTGCTGATTGATATGCCGTTATTTGTGATATCAATGCTTTTATGGATTATTATGTCGTGTAAAAGGGGAAAACTCGGGATACCCATTGCCTTATTATTTTAGTTATGTGTTAGTTTGGAGTTGGAGTCTTGAATCCTTGCTCGAAGCTGGTCTGATCGTTTTATTTGTTTTGTTATTGTTACTTTGTTAATAATAGCACAATGGAATCGTTGAGAGAGTGGCAACTGGGTACGATGGTTGCTGCTTTAGAGCAGGTTGTTAAGGGGTGGAATTCACCTTTTGGTGGAGGTGTTTCATTTCAGTCAACTGTGCTTGGAGTTGAGGTGGTAAGGCAGAATGAGAGAGTTGGTTCTGTGATGAAGGATTCGTCATCTGTGGGACATGAGAGTTTGTCAAAGAAGCGTTTGCATGATTTGGCAGCTGTGGAGTATCATGGTTCGACGCCTGAGGCGTTCGAGGCTTGGTTAGCCAATATTATTCCGATTCTGGATCGAGAAGGGTGTGACAACGCCTGTAAGCTGGGAAGTGTTGTCTCGCTAATGCTACAAGATGCTTGTGCTTGGTGGACATTAGTGTAGGTGGAAACGAATATCCGTCATATAGATTGGGAGTTCTTTTGTCCTGCCTTTAATAGAAGATACCTTGGAGATAGGTTTCCAGGGGTTAAGCAACGTGGGAGTGTGGGTTCAGTTTGTGATGGTGAGAAAAATACAAGCAAGAGAGCTATGCGTATTGACCTTGAGAGTGGTCAGCGTAAGAGGTTACGCGACGGTAGGGTTCGCCTGAACCAAGGTTCTGGTGGTGGTGCTGATGTGGGTCTAGTGCAATATGACCAAGGAGTGATAGTTCACTTGCCGAAGTGTGATCGTTGTAGAATGCGTCATGTTGGAGTTTGTTGGAATTGTGGTTCTAAGGAGCATGTGAAGCGGGATTGTCCTCAAGTAGTGAGATCAACTTCAATGCGTGAAAAAGGGTCTCAGAAGGGTCGTGAGCGCGGCCGAGACAGAGTACGGAGGTGGCAAGATGGGCAGGGAGGTGTGAGGTGTTTGGAGGAGTGATCTTGTTGGAATTGTGGGTCCGTTGGACATCTGAGACGGAATTGTCTGAAGTTAGCTCGGGGTGGACAGGGTTCTTTGCAGCAGGGAGTCGGTGATGACCTTAAGGTGTTGGTTGATGCTGCGGCGGTATGGCCAGAGAATAGTGGTTCTGCGGGGAAGGGAGTTTATCTGTTGGAACTCCGGAGCGATGAGGTGATTACATGTAATTTTTCTAAGTAATCTTTGTCCTAGTTATCTTTGTTTGGTTCCGGTTTGGATTTCTTTGTGTAGTGAGTAAAGTCTTATAACTAGCAAGTTTGGGTAGTAGCTGGTGTTGTTTTTGAAAACAACTTTAGAGTGAAGAGGGTATTAGTGGAGTATTTTGTAGTTAGCGAATTGTTAGAGTGGTGGGGCTGGAAAAGTTGGAAATGAGGTAAGAGGTTGTTCTTAGGCGGATTCTGAGGATGTTATTGGTAAGTGTGAACCGACATACATGCAAAGTTAAAATCATTTGATTATATATTATATATATGTTGGTACATGCATACATGTTACATGACATTAGAGGTTTTGCATTCATATGTACAGGCATTGATAGTGCATGTTGGAGACCATGCATACGAACGTTCACACTTGCTAATAGCTAATTGGGTCCGATAGTGTTGTGGTAGGATTAGGTTGGTTGGTGGGTTTAAAGTGTTATTTTGGTACCAGGTGAATGCTAGAAGTAGTAGAAGATAGTAAACATGTTGTCAGTAGTAGTGGGTGTGATCTAGCATGGTGGCGAAAGGAAGGTGTTTAGGTGCTTAAAGAGTTTAGCGGTGTGGTGATAAGGAGGTGATCGTTTGGAGTTAGAATCATTTGAGGTGGTTTGGAATAACAGATAAGTGTTGTAGTTTCTCTGTGTTGGGCGATTGTTGTAGGATAGTGGATGTGTTGGGGGTGTGTTGAGTGTGTAAAAGTTCTATATTTTACCCATATTTAACCCATATTTCTGCTGCATTCAAGCATAATTCATTGCATTTAGGATAGATTTCATTCATACATCACAATTATATTAAAAGGCACAGTTGCTACTGAAATTGGTTACTTTTGCAGGTAGCTGCTGTAGCAGACGCATGGTAGTGGAGAAGCTGAGCTGGAACACAGGACTGCAAACGAGAAGAAGGATGCTGCCATGGCCGCTACCGTGGCAGCCAATGACGACAGCTATAGTGAAGGGAAGAAGTAAAGTGGAGCTCGACAGAAAGAGGAAATTAAGTCGGTCTGTCGTGGAGCATTCTTATATTTTTCTGAGCCCTAGATCAGAATGAAGGCCAAGCCCAAAGTTCAAGGAAGAAACTCCAAGCAAGAAGAGAGGACGAATTAAAGACATCTACTCTGAAGATTTAGTCTTTAATAGAGTTGTACTTTAATTTAAACTTGTATTCTTGCCATATTAGAAAACTTGAACCCAAGGCCTATATAAAGGCATGTAATTCGACCTAGGGAAGGATATCTTACTCCCTAGCCGTCTTCCCCTAAACCCTAGTCGTTTCCCCCCTTCTCACCATGTTCTAAACTTCCCCTAGGGCTAAGGGTTGATTCTGTAAAGTAGTTGCAAGGATTGCATTTGTTTTAGGATTTTTTTCTGTTCAATAAAATAGACTTCGAGTTCGCTTATTCTGGTTTTCAACATCTTGCAAGAGTATCGGGAGAGCATTATGAGATTATACATTTACTTAATATCGGGAGAGTTAAGTATACGGAAGTAATAAGTACGGGTTCTCCAATTTATGGTTGAACTATCTCGGACCTAGGGATAGGACGAGGTTAGGTGGCTAAGGAAGAATTCAACAACATCGGTGTTCATCCTTCGATTCACGCCGGGAGGTATCATCAAAGACGTGTTCATCGATAGACTTGGACCTAGGGATAGACCAAGGCACAGTAGGGTTTCTTGCCAAGCTTGAAGTACAGAGTTGTGTGATCGCTGCCGCGACAACAACAGACCGCTGCCGCGATAGGTGCTGCCGCGACAGGCGCAACGACAGAACAAAGAGTCTTAGACTTTGCAACACCTACACTACTGAGCAAATCAATACCGGCCCATTCTCTCTATCCTGATTTCTTTACTCTTTTATCTTCAGTACTTTTTATTATTCCCCCACAAACATTTAAAATTATCTTTTCTTTGTGCAACAATTCAAGGTTAAGGCTATTAGCCCAGTCCCTGTGGAGACGATATCCGATACTTACGTATCACTTTACTACTTGCGTCGTGTACACTTGCACTCTATTGCGATAGACTCTTTTACACACAATAGTACAGTTTGTCAGATTGAGTCAGTACGCGTCCGAGCTAGTTCTTACTAAGAGGGAACGATGCGACCGTTTCCGTTACGAGTTGAGTGAGGAAGTGAAGAGGTATACCTTGGCTACATATTACACGGACTTCGATGTCTTGGTCGCTAGGGCCAAGGACATAGAGCACAATTTGGGCCTGACCAAACGTTCAAGTGGTTCTAGTTCAGGGAAGAGGTATGCTGACTTTGATAGAGGTGATGCCAAGAGGCACGGGGACAATATGCATCATTTTGATCATAGATGTGGGGGTGGTAACCGCGGGGGAGGCCATCAGGGCCAAAGAGCTGGTGGGCATTTTCCCGAGTGTGCTAGGTGCGGGAGGCATCATACCGGAAAGTGCTGGGGAAACTTTCATGCGTGTTGGAACTGTGGAGCTAGAGGTCACCTTAGGCGTGATTGTCCACATCAGGCCGGGCTTGCACCGGTTTAGGTTTATGCTTCTGCTAGAGCCAATGAGTACCTAAGAGGCCGTGGGCGTGGTCGAGGTAAATTTTAGCCGAGGAACGATGGTCAGAGGAATATAGATCATGTAGTTGCGGTTCAGCCGGAGGACGGAGGTCAGGCAAGAGTTTATGCTCAGCGAGAGGGACAGAACGACACGAGCGTGATTGCAGGTAATTTCTCGATACAGTCTCTGAGTTTGCTTTCCTTGATTGACTCCGGGTCTACACATTCATACATATTGAGTGAGCATGCAAAGATGTTAAATATACCTTGTGAGGTGCTAGAGGTAGGTGTTAGTGTTACTAGTTCCTTCGGGGATACAATAGTGGTTAGGAAGATGTATAAAAGGTGTCCGTTAATGGTTTAGGGGCATATATTTCCAGTGGACATGATGGAGTTACCGTTCTATGGCTTCGATGTGATTTTGGGTATGGACTGGCTTACAGAGCATAGAGCTAGGATAGATTTCGAAACAAAGAGAGTCTGCTTGAAGATTACGGGTGACTACGAGATTGTGGTAGTAGGGGAGAATATGAAATTCTTATCGAATGTTGTTTCAGCCATAGAGGCCCAGAGATTAGTTGAGTTGGGTTGTGAGGCGTACTTGGCCAAAGTGATGAATCCGAACATGATTGAAGTTAGACCGCAGGATATCATAACGATGTGTGATTTTCCGAGTGTGTTTCCGGAAGAATTGCATGGTTTGCCACCTGACAGAGAAGTAGAGTTTTCCATAGAGACATACTCAGATTCTGCTCCCATTTCGTTTGCTCCATACCGTATGGCACCGAAAGAATTGAAAGAGTTGAAGACTCAGTTACAGGAGCTATCAGACAGAGGTTTTATCCGTCTGAGTTCTTCGCCTTGGGGCGCTCCGGTATTATTTGTGAAGAAGAAAGACAGTAGTATAAGCATGTGCATCGATTATAGACAGTTGAATCAACTGACAGTGAAAAACAAGTATCTATTGCCGCGCATCGATGATTTGTTTGATTAGTTCATAGGGGCATCAGTCTTTTCGAAGATTGATTTGAGATCCAGTTATTATCAGTTGAAGGTAAAAGAGGTTGATGTACCGAAGACAGCTTTCAGGACTAGGTATGGTCACTACGAGTTCTTGGTTATGTCGTTTGGGTTGACAAACGCACCAGCTGCTTTCATGTACATGATGAACAAAATCTTCGACAAGTACTTAGATCAGTTTGTGGTTGTATTCATAGATGATATTTTGGTGTATTCGTATATCGAGGAAGATCATGATAGGCATTTGAGGTTAGTTTTGCAGACTTTGCTAGACAACCAGTTGTACGCTAAGTTGAGTAAGTGTGAGTTCTAGATCAGAGAAGTAGTCTTTCTAGGGCATGTAGTATCAGCCGATGGGATTAGAGTTGATCCAAAGAAGATAGAAGCCATTGTTGAGTGGAAGCAACAAAAGTCTGTGATAGAGATTCGTAGTTTCCTAGGATTAGCAGGTTATTATAGGAGGTTTATGAATGAGTTCTCGAAGATAGCCACTCCTTTGACAAAATATCTTCAAAAGAATGTTCAGTTTGAGTGGTCAGATGCGAGACAACAAGCCTTTGAGAAACTGAAAGAAGCTTTGACATATGCACCGATTTTGATTTAGCCAGAGTCGGGGTAAGAGTATGTGATCTACAATGATGCTTCATATGTGGGATTAGGTTGTGTGCTCATGTAGAACGGAAGAGTTTTAGCTTATGCCTCAAGGCAGTTAAAGAATCACGCGCGCAATTATCCGACACATGACATAGAGCTAGCCGCAGTTGTGTTTGCCTTGAAGATATGGAGACATTATTTGTATGGTGAGAAATGCACAGTGTATACGGATCAATAGAGTCTGAAATATTTAATAACACAAAGAGAGTTGAACCTTAGACAACGTAGGTGGCTAGAGTTACTTAAGGACTACGATCTCACAATTGAGTACCATCCGGGTAAAGCCAATGTAGTGGCAGATGCTTTGAGTAGGAAGGTAGTTGTGAAGTTGAGAGCCATGTTTTCTAGTTTGAGCTTGTCCGGTAATGGTGGTCTAGTGGCTCAGCTTCAGGTTAGACCTACCTTAGGCTAGTTGATTAGAGAAAAACAACTGTTAGATAGATCTTTGGAACCTCACGTGCAGGATATAGCCGAGGGTAAACCATCCAACTATAGTTTCAGTGTTGATGAGGTCTTGTGTTTCAGAGATAGAATAGTTGTGTCAGATGATAGTGATTTGAGACGTACTATCTTGACCGAAGCACACAGTAGCCCGTTCGCTACGCATCCTGGTAGTACAAAGATGTATCGTGATCTGAAGAATGAATACTACTGGGTTGGTTTGAAGAAAGACACAGCCGATTTCGTGAGTAAGTGTATGGTATGCCATAGAGTTAAGGCAGAACATCAGGTTCCATCAGGTTTGTTGCAACCGTTGAGGATTCCAGAATGGAAGTGGGAAAATATCACCATGGACTTCGTTTCAGGGTTGCCTTTGACTCTTTCGAAGAAGAGCTCAATTTGGGTTATAGTTGACCGCTTCACAAAGTGTGCTCTTTTTATAGCTGTTCACACGACTTACTCCTTAGATAAGTTGGGCGATTTACACATTAGTGAGATTGTGAGACTGCATGGTGTGTAGAAGTCGATTGTGTCTGACAGAGATCCGAGATTTACAACCAGATTTTGGGAGTGTTTGCATAGTGACTTGGGTACCCGATTGAATTTCAGTACGTTGTATCATCCTAATTTAGATGGTCACTCACAGAGGGTTATACAGATTTTGGAGGACATGTTGCGTTGTTGCATTATTGACTTTCAGGGTACTTGGGGAGAAACACTTGATGTTGGTCGAGTTAACATACAATAACAGTCATCAGTCGAGCACTCAGATGGCTCCGTATGAGGCTTTGTATGGTAGAAAATGTAGAACTTTGATTTGTTGGGCCGAAGCAGGTCAGAAGTTGTTACCGATGCCAGATATGCTTAAGGGGACTACCGATAAGGTGAAGATAATATGTGATCGTTTGAAGGCAGTTTCAGATAGACAAAAATCCTATGCCGATTTGAAGAGGAAAGAAGTGGAGTATGCCATAGGAGATAGAGTGTTCTTGAAAGTCTCTCCGTGGAAGAAAGTTATGAGGTTTGGCAGAAAAGGGAAATTGAGTCCCAGATACATTGGGCCGTATGAGATTGTGAAGCGAATCGGTCCAGTTGCTTATTAGTTATGTTTGCCATCCGAGTTAGAGAAGATTCACAATGTGTTCCACGTTTCGATGCTTCGAAAGTATAGATCATATCCGTCGCACGTTATGCCTATGGAAGAGATTGAGTTGAACTCAGACTTGACGTACGATGAAGAACCAGTTGAGATCTTGGCATCAGATAGCAAAGTGTTGCGTGGTAGACCGATTGAGTTGGTCAAAGTGAAGTGGCAACACCGAGGTGTGGAAGAGGCCACTTGGGAGAGAAAGGAGGATATGGTGAGGCAGTTTTCGTATCTCTTCTCGTCAGATAATTTCGGGGACGAAATTTTCTTAAGTGGGGGAGAGTTGTAACACCCGGGTTTAGGGGGTCGGGTGTTAAGTGAGTAAATTGGGTTCGAGTCTTTGGGCTTGATTTAAATAAAATGGGCTTGGTTTTGAATTAAAAAGGCCATGTGTTTTCATTAAGGGTAAAATGAGGTTTTTCTAATAAATGAAATAAAACAAGTAAAAGAAATTTTGTAGGGATTATCTTCTTCCTCTTGAATCAAAAACCCACGACAACTAAAACCCCTCCCCAACCCAAACACTGTTCCATCATCTTCCTCAGCGTTTTCAAGAGTTTTTATCAAGGTAATGATGTTTTTGACTTCTCCTCTTTATCCTTAAAATTTTCATGGTTTTAGATTTTCATAAACTCCACTTTTGAATTGTTCCAAGTGTTCATATTTTGAATCAAAGGTGGAAACTTTGATGGGTTTTCGTTGTGTTTTTTATTTGTAAAGTTTATATACGCCATAGTCTTGCTTTTAAGTTTAACATGTGTTAAAATGGTGAAGTTTTAATGAAATCCCGAAATATGTATTTGTGGGTGAGTTTAGAGGTGGAAATCTTGAGTTTTTGAGGTAGTTATGTGAGGGAAAGTTGGGCTGATGGTATGGTTATACTTGGGGGCTGTTTTGAACATGTTTATTGATGATTTGGATGATAAAATTGATGGGTAATTGCTAGGTTGTGTTCAAGTCCGAAAATGAAGAGTTTGGGTTAGTTCTTGACTTGGAAATGTAGTAAAATTGTCTTCCGTTTTAATCTAATTTGTGGCAGTGATTTTGTGGATGTTTTGATGTGTAATGCACTGTTTTTGGTTTATTAGAAGCAAGGGAAAACATTGGAGAAGATTCAGGCTCGATTCCGAGGAACTTGGAGGCTTGATCGACATTCTCAGCTTGTTTTGTGGGTGTTTGGTGAGTAGACTGTTTTCAATGGTTTTAAATTGGTTCAAAGTATGTTGTTGGGGGTGCTAGATTGTGTTTGGTAGGCCAATCTAATGTGGGGTTAAGTTGGTAGCTTAATCTCTTGTTCAACTTTATGTATTTCTTACTAAATGTGCATAAATGTGGTCTTGTGTGATAAGTGTCCGATTATGCATGTTACGGTATATTTATGTTGCATGATGGTGATTTGTATGTTGTATTGCATGATTGTGAAATCATGGTGAGTACTTGCTTAGTATGTTGGCACTAGTTATGTTACCGAATATAAATGATCGATCATTAGGATGAGTGTACACACGGTAAGATGAGTGAAATCCCACCGGAAGGTAATATTGTTGTCTTGAGTACGTTGGGTGAAAAACCCAACGGAAGCTATCCGCATATCCGAGTAAGCTATATAGTTTCTAATATACCTTGTTTATGTGTGGTTGATGTGGTAAGATGTTCTGTTACATCCATGCTAAGCATAACATGAGGTAAGATGCCATGTTCATGCATTCTTGTAGCGGTCGGCTATGTTGTTATGTTGGTGTTAATGCATGCCTTGTTGATGATTTATGGATACCATGCTTTGGACCATGCATTGTCGATATTTGATTTTGAGCTCCCTCACTAAGCTTTCAACCTTACGCTCTCATTTCTGACAATGTAGATCAATTGTGTGGAAGTTAGCAAGGAGCAAGGAAGGGGCACCCAAGAGCGTGTGTTGCTGCTCAAGTATGGTTTTTCTTGAATAATGTAATAGTTGGCAATGAGGATGCTAAGTGTTGTAGGAGCGTATGTTAGACTCCTATGTTGGCTTTCATGTTGTTGAATGTTCATGTCTTTGCGTTGTTTTATGTGATGCTCAAGTTGCTACATGTTTATTATAGCTAAATAGACCCGTTATGCATGCTTGTATGTTTAATCATGCTCAGTTGTAGGATGTGTTGCCTCTATTTTGTTTGTATGATTGTTGCTTTGTGGTCTTTGATGTTTCGCGGCAAGTTTGGGGATGTTTGAGGATGCTAAAACCTGTTTTCGGGCCATTCTGTGTGCAGGCATTTCGAAACGCTCGAGGTAGTTTTAGAACGGTTGTAGCTCCAGGGATACTCGTATCGTAACAGGGGTGGTGCCGTTTCGATGCGATTTGACACTGTGAGCCCCCGTTTCGGAACCCGTTTCGATACAGTTTGCCACTGTGAGCCCCTGTTTTGGAACTAGTTCTGAAACATTTTATCATTGTAGACCCCCGTTCCGGAACAAGGTGGGCAGTTTCGGTACGGCTTGGTCTTGTTTTTAAACTGGAGCCCACGTTTCAGAACGGGCAAGCCTGTTTCGAAACGTAGGCAGGTAAATTGGCTAATTGGCATCTTCAAAGGTTCTTGGACATTACGTTTTAGTCCCGAATGCTTGTTTGCTTCCTTGTTGAGTTTGTATGTATCTTTTATGAATGGTTTTGCTTCGTACGTATGAAATCATGAAATTGGACTAACAAGTCACTTGGTAAATGTAAGTTGCCTTATGTTCTGCTTGGATTGTTTCGTTATCGCCTTCTATTGCCGCCTTCACACATAGGATTAAATGTGATATTTAGACAAGATAATCAAATGAAAAAAATTAGGGTTGCTAATCGGAGTGAGGCCTTAGCGGGTTTCGCCCCGATTTTCCCCGTGTAACCCGTTCGGACCGGTCTGTCGGCTAGACCGGGACGAGGGGGTTACAAGTTCTATATTTCATGCACATTCCATCTCATATTATTGCTGTTTTTGAGTGCATTTTAGGCATAATTAGGACCATGCATTGCATTTTACAGTGTTTCTTTACTTTGCCATGTTTTTAGTGATTATCTTTTAATTTGTGAAGAAAAGATACTGTTTTAGCTTAATTTTAGTTTCATGTACTAGAGGCTGACAGAGGAAAAGAAGAGCTGAGGATGTGATGCTGAGGCAACAGACCAAGCAGCTGTAATGATGTAGTTCCAGACAGAGACAACAGTTGCCGAGAAGTTGCTGCCGCCCACCTTGCGCCCAACACAGCAGACTATGGAGTTGGAGAACTGGAGTGCGATCTGTAGAGCAGAAAATCCTAATTCTATCGATGATGTCCACTCAATTTTCCGACATCTGTAGCAGCAGGTAGAGCCGCCGAAGGAGAATCAAGAGATTACTTGTGGATCTAGGCAACGTGATAAAGTCCACATTCAATTCAAAGAAGTCGGAGTTTAAAGCCACATTTAATGTAAAAAGCTACTTTGAAAACTTCTACTTCAAGGACTACAACTAGCTAATGCCTATATATACCCATTGTAATTCTAGTTCAAAACAACGAGGGTTTTCCTTAGGCATTGTTTAGGTTTTCTTGCCGCCGACATGTTTTAAATTTCTCCTTGGGTTTGGGTTATGTTGTAATTAGTTGTGAGAACGATTGTTTAGGATTTCAAGTTTGTTTTTGAAAATAAAATTTCAAGGTTTACTTATTCCATGTTCTTCATAGTTTTCAATTAAGGCAAAAGATTAGTTAAATTCTATCCATTTGTTCGGTATCGAGAGAGTTAAACTCACGAAAGGAGTAAGTATTATTTCATCTATAGACGATGCGATCAATCCGGCCTACACATAGGTTTAGGGTTTAAGGCGGCTAAAAGAGGACGAATTAACATTGATGTCTTTGCACGATTCACGCCGTGACTGGTATTATCTGCAGTGGGCATCAACAGAACTCTGACTTAGACATAAGCAGAGTCACTTTCGAAGCGTTCTGTCGAGCTTTGTAGTTATGCCGAGTTTGCCACTGAGACACAGTTCAATTCCCCTGCCGAGGCAGAGAGAGGGTCTCAGTAGTCTACCTGCCATCATCCGCCGAGGCAGTAGAGTCTGGCAGCGCAAAATAGCTTTATCCTATTCAACGCAATTTCACACTAAGTAGCAGCATAACCCTGCCCTCTCTATCAATATGATCACTTTCCTTTTCCATTACTTGTGTTTTTATTTTACTTTTCTTCTCAAACAACCAACTTACTTGTGCATTTACTTTTCTTGTGCAGGAACAATAATTCGAATCAAGCTGTCCAATCCCTATGGGAGACGATATCTTTTATACTATAACTTGACAGGAGTGTGCACTTGTGCTCATAAATAGAGAACACCCAAACGCTCTACAAGTTTTTGGCGCCATTGTCGGGGATTGGTAACAGTGAAATTCGTCTTTAATTTCTGCATTTTTATTTCTTTATACTTTATTTTATTTTTTAACAGAAAAAAAGAATTTACAGTTTCCTTTGCAAGTGTATGACCAGGGCAAACCCAAAAGGAGAAATCCTTTATTACAACGATATCGAACGAAGAGCAAGAGAGCTCAAGAAGGAAATCAGAGAATCCCTAGGGAAAACTAAAGAAGAAAAAGAAAAAGCAAAGGTAAACATAGAGAACGACAACCCTACCAACAATGTTGTGAACGACATGGACGGGCAGCAAGACCCACCGCCCAGAGAACAATAAGTGTCGTCCAGGTAGCCACAGTATGTTCGAACCACCAGGGATTATCTGGAACATGACTTCAGAGGGTTCGATCCGACAGTGACAAAACCTGAGATTGAGGTGGATCACTTCGAGTTGAAGCTCGTTATGTTTAACATGATCAACACGTTGGGAAAGTATGGAGGGATTGCCTCAGAATCTGTTAATGCCCGACTTGACAAGCTGACACAGCTGGTTATGAGAATAATGAAATGATTGGGTAAGTCTATGAGGCCAAGGCTGTGGAGCCATTCTGTGATGAGTTTGGGGGAAGCCATGATTCCTCTAAATGCCCCGCATCTGCCAACTTTGTGGGAGGATACGAGAGGAACAACAGGCCTGCCCAAAACACCTACAACCCTGGTTGGAAGAACCATCCCAACTTCTCCTGGAGCAACCCCAAAACCGCTGCCAACCCACAACAATAACAGGGAGGCTACCAGCAAAACCTGTCCAGACAGCAGGCTCAGCAGCCGCAAAACAATAATTCACTAGAAGCAACTCTTTATAGTTTTATGTCTATAACTAGTGATTTTATTGTTCGCACTAATAAATTTATTGATAAAGCTGAGTCTTTCATGGACAAGACGAAGATGAAGATGAACAACAAGGAGGTTGCTGTAAAGAACTTGGAGACCCAATTTGGACAGTTCACGAAGATCTTTAGCAGTAGAACAATGGGAGCAGCATCCGGCAGCAAAGAGGCAGCAACCAAGCCTACTTATGAGTAGTTCAAAGCAATATCTACCAGAAGTAGGAAGCAGCTGGATGGATCTAGGGAAGAAAAACAACTGGAAACATAGCCAGCAGAAAAAGAACAGCCTGTCGCGGCAGCATTAGCACCAGCCACCTCGGCAGCTGAACCAAACAGCGTTCCTGAAGCATATGATCCTCCACAGATAAAGTTCCCCTGCAAAGAACGTATAGAGGACATCCGTCTGCCAACACCTTTCCCAGAGGCTTAAGCAACAGAAGCAAGAGCACAAGTTCAGGAGATTCCTGGATATTCTAAAGCAGGTGCACATAAACATCCCTCTAATAGAAGCCATTTAGAACATGCCCAACTATGCCAAGTATCTCATGTACATGGTTTCTAAAAGGAAGAGGATTGGGGAATTCGAAACGGTTGTTGTAACAGAGGAGTGCATGGCAATGCTGCACAACAAACTGCCGCCCAAGAAAACAAACCTCGATAGCTTTTTTATCCCATATAGGATAGGCAGCAAGCACGAAACAAAAGCCCCGCGGGACTTGGGAGCTAGCATCAACTTAATGCCTAAAGAAATCTTTGATAAATTAGGAATTGGGCCACCCAAACCTACCTTTGTCATGCTAAAACTTACTGATCATTCTTTTGTACATCCGGAGCGAAAGATTGAAGATATCCTTGTGAAAGTGGGCAACCTTATTCTTCCAGCTGATTTCCTCATCCTAGACTGTAAGGCCGATGAAAAAGCCCATATCATCCTTGGGCGACCATTCTTGGCTACGGGCAGAATGTTGATAGATGTGGAACATGGAGAGCTGACCATGAGGGTAGATAACGAGAGCATAGAGTTAAATGTGTTACAACCCTCAAGAAAATAAAAGGAAGGATGCCCAGATGCTAAGGCTGCCAAAATCAGCATAGAGACAGGCCAAGGCAGCAGCTGTTGCGATAGACCCAAGGGCAGGCTGAAGGACCCAGCAGCACATCACATGCAAGAACAAGAGGACCTCCAGGAGGGAAGGACAAGCCAAACTACCTCAAGAAGTGGTTATGTCTGGGAGATGCACCCAAATGCACTCCCAACATAACCTAATTATATATATATATATATATATATATATATTCTATTTATTTTTATTGTATGCATTAGGATTAGAGTTTAATTTATTGCACTTTTTTTAGGATTAAATTAATTTCCACATTTTTAAATTTTCAGAAATTATTTTTAATAGTTAATTATCTTTATTTAGTATTTCGGAATTAGGAATAAAAGAGCCGAATCAAGAAGAAGGCCTAGCAAAGAGACCGCCCACCATCCCACCGAGACATCCCAGGGCAGCCCAGTATAGAAAATGTATAACGGATAGTTGCCCGCTAAGGGCTAGCCGCCAACGGCTACAAAAATAATGGGCAGAAATCTCGTAACGTGCGTGAGACAACTGGACCGTTAGACATTTAATGCTGCCACGGCACCCCTCGACAACCTCTATTTAAACCCTTCTCACTTCATTCATTTACTTTACCTTCACATTCTTGCTATCTTATTCTTGTATCTGCTGCTCTCACATTTTTTTAAGTTTCAGTAAACTTCAATCATCTCACATGGCTTCAACATTGACACCCAAACCCACCTTCCAACCTTTCTTCTCTCGCGAAGACGAAAAGAGATACCGAACAAAGTCGCCAAACAAGCCATACGGGGGGAGCAAGGCTTTCACTATACAAGGCAGACATGATTTCTTGGCATAAAACCAAATCTGTTCGAAACCATCCACAACAAGGGATAAGAAATATTCGTACGACAGTCAGAGACAACCAACATCACCATGGTCAGGGATTTCTATGCCCACCATCCCCGTCTTGGAATGTCATTCGTGTTCGTCCGAGGGGAACCTGTCAAGCTCACCGCCACCGTAATCAACAATTTCTATGGCCTGGATATGAATGACAACCCTCACGAGGAGTGCAGGCAGTCACTAACAGCTGCCGATTATGAGAAACTCAAGGCCAAACTGTGCAAGCCCAACACGTCGTGGTTGGCAGGAAAGCATGGATGATCTGTCCAACACTGCCACTTGTTGCCCTAGGCTATGCTATGGAACACATTTATCAAGAGGCGTCTGCTGCCCACCTCCCACAATTCTACTGTCGATCGGCCGCGCCTCGCCCTAATCCACAGCATCACGATGAACTAGACCATCAATGTCGGGGAGATTATATGCAAGGAGATCCACACCTGCTTCCAGAAGACGAATGGTAGGTTTTACTTTCCGTCACTCATCACCGGCCTTTGCACCAACTTCAAAGTCCCGACCGACCCCAAAGATGAGATGACAACAACTAAGGACGGGTGGACCAGAAAATTCCGCCTGCAAATGATGCAGGCCCACGAGACAGAGCCTATAACGCCCAACTATCCCTCTGCCGCCCAGCCTGACACTCTAGCTGCCCTCGGCAGCACTGAAGCTGCCCCAGCCAGCGAAGTCCTCATACTACTGCACACCCTTATCGACAGCACCAAGCGCATCGAGCATTAGCAGCTGACATTCATGAAATATGTTGGGGGAGGTCCAAGAAGCCTTTGTGGCTTATTTCCTGGAGAAGTATCCCGATGACGGCCCCACCTTACCACCTTACCCGACAGACTTAGCTGTCACAGCTGCCCTAGAACAAGGAACGCCATCAGCCGCTGCTGCCCGCCAAGCTGCATTCTACAGATAGATGTCGTCTCTGACGCACTACCCGTCATACTCAGCCACCTCCACTTCCAACACAGTGGAAGACTCCCCCGAGAGGCATCATCAACACCATTCACCTCCTTGTACGGCGACAACAATGGCGAACAGTTCCTCATCAGAGGATATCGAGCAGCAGCTGCCAACACCACCATCAGCATCAACAGTAGTAGCAGCCATCCCAACAATAGTAGACCCTCCGGAAGAACCCACAGAGGAAGGTACTAGGAAGAGGAAGCGGCACATTATAGCCCCCGAGCCTGTGGACGACGAGACAGAGTCAGAAGAGAGCAAAGCACCTCCTCCCAAACCTCAAGAAGAACCTCATCCCACTCCAAAAAGAGTCCAGCCGCTGCGGACATCCAAGATCTCCCCTGCCAAATCTACCGTCTGCCACCTAATCATCCAAACATCCTCCTCCTCCTCACCAGCAAAGACTCAAGCCTCCTATCAACCCTCAACCAATTTCTAGTATTTTTTCTTTCTCTTTTCTTTATTTTTTTGTTTTTTATATATCACTTGTATTTCTATTTTTAGTTTTTCGGTTATTATTTTGTGCATTGAGGGTAATGCCCATCTCGAGTTTGGGGGGGATATCTCTCGCATCTTTTTGTCTAGGCATACTTAGTAGCAGATAGGTTGCATTGTACTTGCCTTAATGTTAATTGGAACAGAAAAATTTGTTATATAACTTGTGCCTATGATGGTTAGCCGATTACTTATTTTTGCACCAATAAATAAATTGAACTTAATATGGGAAAAGCATGAAAAATGACTTAGAATTTTTTTTGTAATTTGCCAAAACTATAGAACACTTCTGTTACTTGCTGAATTTGCTAGAATATCTAATGAACACTGCCTATTTTGATTTTAGAATTCTTTACAAAGTTCTAACAATGGTTGCAGGTAGCTACCGAGGCAAAAAAATGGAACAGAACAACACAGCACTGCCACGACAGCAGAAAAAACAAACAAACAAACAAAGAAGCATTGATGTTTACCCTAGAGGTGCTTGCAACAGGCTCTAGGAAGAATCATGTGCGAGGACACTCAGCTGCTATCGAAGTCCATGAATCTGAAAATTTTGAAGTGATGGACAAATTAGCATGAGTGAATGAAAGTCTTCATGGTATGACTCTACTCCATGGGTTCGGGGTTTTGTAGTTTGCTCCTATCTTAATTTCAGACCTAGAGGAGTAGTGATAAGCTGAAGCCCTCATTGCCATGATTAAAAATTGTGCTTAACTGTGTTGTCTCAGCAGCAACCTTATATATCATAACAACATTTTTGTTTATCTAGTTATTCGGTATAATCAGCATGTACACAGCTCTTCACACACTACACTAGCATTAGAAATTAATTCTAAGTTATTTTCTTGCTAAGTTCCCTTCACTAATCTAATGTAGTGCCACAACCTTGAGGTACTAAATCAAGTTGAAAACAAATTTTCCTTTCTGATTAATATAGGGGCAAGTATGTTTAGGTTGCATTGCTTGAAGACAAGAAATAGTTCGAGTTTGGGGTGTGTAAAGTGTCCACAAGTTCTAAATTTCATGCACATTCCACCTCATATTTTGCTGTTTTTAGTGCATTTTAGGCATAATTAGGACCATGCATTGCATTTAACAGTGTTTCTTTACTTTGCCATGTTTTTAGTGATTATATTTTATTTGGTGAAGAAAAGATACTATTTTAGCTTAGTTTTAGTTTCAGGTACTAGAGACTGACAGAGGAAAAGAGGAGCTGAGGACGTGATGCTGAGGCAGCAGACCAAGGAGCTGTACTGATGCAGTTCCAGACAGAGACAACAGCTGCCGAGAAGCTCTCGCCGCCCACCTTGCCGCCCAAGACAACAGACTATGGAATTGGAGAACTGGAGTGCGATCTGTAGAGCAAAAAATCATGTTTCTATCGATGTTGTCCACTCAATTTTCAAACGTTTTTAGCAGCGGGCAGAGCCGTCGTATGAGAATCTCAAGATTACTTATGAAGAAAGGCAATGTGATAAAGTCCACATTCAACTCAAAGAAGTCAGAGTTTAAAGCAAAATTTAATGTTAAAAGCTCCTTTGAAGACTTCTACTTCAAGAACGACTAGACCTAGCTAATGCCTATATATACCCATTATAATTCTATTTCAAAAAAATGAGGGTTTTACTTAGGCATAGTTTAGGTTTTCTTGTCGTCGACATGTTCTAAATTTCTCCTTGGGTTTGGGTTATGTTGTAATTAGTTGTGAGAACGGTTGTTTAAGATTTCAAGTTTGTTTTTGCAAATAAAATTATAGGGTTTACTTAGTCTATGATCTTCATAGTTTTCAATTAAGGCGAAAGATTAGTTGAATTCTATCCATTTGTTTGGTATCGAGAGAGTCGAACTGATGAAAGGAGTAAGTACGATTTCATCTATAGAGGATGCGATCAATCCGGCCTAGACATAGGTTTAGGGTTTAAGGTGGCTAATATAGGAGGGATTAACATTGTTGTCTTTGCACGATTCACGTTGCAACTGGTATTAGATGTAGTGGGCAACAACAGAACTCTAACTTAGACATAAGCGGAGTCACTTTCGAAGCATTCTGCCGACCCTTGTAGTTCTACCGAGTTTGCCGCCGAGACATAGTTCCATTCCCCTCCCGAGGCATCGAGAGGGTCTCAGCAATCTACCTGACATCATCTGCCGAGGCAGCAGAGTCTGGCAGCGCAAAACAACTTATCCTATTCAACGCAGTTTCACACTAAGTAGCAGCATAACACTGTCGTCTCTATCATTCTGATCACTTCCTTTTCAATTACTTGTGTTTTTATTTTACTTTTCTTACAACCAACTTACTTGTTCATTTATTTATCTTGTGCAGGAACAATAATTCGAATCAAGCTGTCCAATCCCTCTGGGAGATGATATCTTTTATACTATAACTTGACAGAAGTGTGCACTTGCGCTCATAAATAGAGAACACCCAAACGCTCTACAATCGTCGTTGGGGAACTTCTGCAAGAGATAGGCCACAAAGGCTTCTTGGACTTCCCCCCACATATTTCATGAAGGTCAACTACTGCTTCTCTATTCTTTTGTTGCTGTCGATCAGTATGTTGAGCAGTAGGATGACCTCTGGTTGTTGGGCAGCCTCAGTAATGCCTCGAGCTATCGGGGCAGCTGTGTTGTCGGGCGACGGCTGTGAAGGTGTGATCGGCTCTGTCTCTGGTGCTTGCATCATCTTGAGCCTAACCTTCCTTATCCAGCCTTTCTTGGGTGGTGTCATCACGTCTTTGGGGTCAGAGGGGACATTGAAGTTTATGCACGGGCCTGTGATGAGAGAGGGGAAGTAGAGCCTGCCCTTGGATTTCCGGTAGCAGCTATGGATCTCCTTACAAATGATGTCGCCCTTGTTGAATGGCCAGTTGTTCATGATGGAGTGAATCAATGCGAGACGGGGCCGGTCAACTGTTGTGTTGTGGGAGGTAGGTAGCAGACGTTGATTGATAAACTTGTTCTACAACATCGCCTCCGGTAGTAGACGGCGACGCTGGATAGATCCAGTGTGCTTCCCTGCCAGCCACGGGGTGTTTGGTTCAAATGGTCTGACATTCATCTGGTCGTAATCCCCTGCCGTGAGCGTCTGCCTCCACTCCTCATGGGGGTTGTCGTCCATATCTAGCCCGTAAAACCTGTTGATGGTGCCCGGATTGAATTTGACTGCCTCCCCTTTAACAAAGACGAATGCAACATTTGGGAGGGTTGGTGGGCATAAAATACTCTGACGAGGGTGATGTTGGCCACCTCGGGCTGCTTTGCGAAGATCTCCCACCCTTGGCCGTGAATTTTCTCGAAGAGGGCGAGCTCGAGACCTAGGTCTCCTGTTTGCTGTGAGTAGCAGAACCCTTGTTCATCCCATACTGTCTTGTTGGCAAACTGAGTTCTGTGCCGTTTTTGGTCTAGCTCAGAGAAGAGTATCTGGAAGGTGGGTTTGGATTGTGATGTTGCCATAGCTATGAGTCCGTTGTAATCTGAGAGTAACTAAAAATAGAAAATATTGGAGAAAGCAAATGGACGTTGAAGAGGTTAAACAAGGATATGAAGTGAAGAAAATGAATGAAATAGTGGGGTATATATAGGGGTTGCCGAGAGATGTCGTGGCGGCATTAAATTCCAACGGGCAGATTTTCATGGAGCGTGTTACGGGATTAAATGCCCGTTACGCTGTAGCTGCTGGTAGCTAGCCGTTAGTGGTTTTCTAGCCGTTATGCGTTTTTGTAGTGGGCTGCCTTCAACTGTCTCAATGGCATGGTGGGCGGGCTACTTGTTGGGCCTTCTTCTTGGTCCTGCATATTTATTCCTAAACCTGAAATAAAAAATAATTAACTAAATAAAGAAAACTAAAAAATACGTAAATAAAAATGTGGAAAAAAATTGCAATAAATTAAAATCTAATCCTAAAACATAAAAATAAAAAGAAAGATATTAAAAATAAATTAAGTTATGCTGGGAGTTCATTGAGGTGCATCTCCTAGATGGGTTATCCAGCTCCTTGGGGTCTTTGTTGCTTTGAATGCTGCCATGGTAGCTGCTTCCTTGACTTGTCTCTCGGTTGACCTTGGAGGCTTGTGTTTGTTGGTATACCTCTTTTCCCTTAACTCACTTCGTGGGCTGCAGAACATGTATCTTTATATTCTGATTGTCCACCCTCATTATGAGTTCCCCATTCTCCACATCTATCAATGTTTCGTCTATGGCTAAGAATGGTCGCCCAAGAATGATGGAGGCGTTCTCTTCTACCTCACAGTCCAGGATAAGAAAATCAGCTGGAAAATGAAATTGCCCACTCGTACCAAGATATCTTTAACTTTACCCTCCAGTTGCACAAAGAAATGGTCAGCAAGTTATAGCATGATGGAGGTTGGTTTTTCTTGTCCAATTTCTAATTTGTTGAAGACAACCTTGGGCATCAGATTTATACTTGCTCCTAGGTCGCATAGAGCTCTCATGTCATTGTTGTTGCCTATCTTGCATGGAATGATGAAGCTTCCTGGATATGTTCTCTTAGGCGGCACCTTATTATGCATCATTGCCATGCATTCTTCAGTGACAACTACCATCTCGAATTCCCCAATTCTCCTTCTCTTGGAAACCATATCCTTTAGATACTTCGCGTAATTTGGCATGTTTTGTATGTCTTCCACGAGTGGGATGTTAATGTGCACCTACCTAAGTATATCTAGGAATTTCTTGAACTAGTGCTCTTGTTTCTGCTGTTTAAGCCTTTGGGGGATGGGCGGCGGCAGACGGATGTCTTGGATGTGTTCCTTGCATGGAAATCTAATCTATGGCGGTTCAAGATCATCTATCTCAAGGCTGCCTTCATCTACCTGGGCATGAGTTTGTTGTGCTGCCCCAGTGGGTTGTTCATGTGCTGCTGCGGCTGGCAGTTCTGGCTGCTTTTCCTTTGGCTGCTCATCCAATTGTTTCCCACTTCTTGTAGTTATCGCTTTACACTACTCATAGGTGGGTTTGGCTGCGACCTATGTGCTACTGGATGATGCACCCATTGTCTTGTTGCTTATGATCTCCGTGAACTGCCCAAACTCGGTCTCCAAGTTCTTTATTGCAGTTTCCTGGTTGTTCATCCTCATCTTAGTCCTTTCCATAAAAGACTTCGTCTTATCAATAAATTTAATAGTACGAACAATAAAATCACTAGTGCGAGACATAAAAGTATGTAGACTATATTCAAGTGAGTTATTGTTCGTATTTTGTTGTTGCTGAGGCGGTTGTCTTGACAGGTTCTACTGATATCCTCATGGTTTCTGAGTTGGATTTACAGCCGTGTTGGGGTTCCTCCGGGAGAAATTCGGATGCTTCTTCCAGCCTGAGTTGTATGTGTTGGTGTTGGGCCTGCTGTTCCTCTTGTAAGTTCCCATAAAGTTGGCGGATTCACTACATTTAGAGGAATCGTGGTTGCCTCCACACTCATCATAAAATGGCTCCACAGCCTTGGCCTCATATGTTTTCCATTTGGCCATACTCATTACCAGCTGTGTCAGTTTATCCAGGCGGGGCATTAACAGATTCAGTGGCCTCTACTTAATTCACAACAGCTGGCCGTCTTATGCCGCCGCGACGGGCTATAAGGAACTTGTAGTCATTTTTGGCAATTCTGTTCAGAATTTGAAGGGCCTCCTAAGGTGGTCTATTCAAGATGATTCCATTGGCTGAGGCGTCGAGCATCATTCGTGTCGGTTGATTTACTACATTGTAGAACATCGACACTAGAGTCCAGGATGGGAAACCATGAAGTGGCCAGTTGTTTAGCATCTGTTGGTATCTCTCCCAAGCTTCATACATTGGTTCGTCACCCCCTTAGCGAAGGCTGTGATCTCGTTTCTCAATATGTCAGTGACGTTTGAAGGGCTGAAATGATTGAGGAAGTCCTTGCACAACTCCGTCCAAGTATTGAATGACCTCGCCGGTTTGTTGTTCAGCCACTGCTTTGCCCTATCCCTCAATGAATATGGAAATAATCTCAGCTTGAGCACGTCTTGATGGACTCCATGTATCTTGAAAGCTCTGTAAATATCTAGGAATCCCCTCAAGTGCTGTCGAGCATCTTCCGTGGCAGTTCCTCCAAATTACCCCAATGTGTTATCATGTTGAACATTAAGGAATTTGATTCGAAGTGATCTGCTTCATTTCAGGCTCTGCAATAGTATGGTCTAATCCTCTAAAGTCGTGCTCCAAATAATCCCTGGTGGTGCGTACATATTGTTGCTGCCTGGGCGGAACTGGTGGTTGCTGCCTAGGTGGAATTTGCTACTGTCTAGGCGATGGATCTTGCTGCCCATCCCTGCCGTTTCGAGCATCATTGGAAGGGTTGTCGTCTTGGCCGTTAACCATTGATGCTTCTGCTTTTCCTTCTTCCTTGGCTTTCTAGGCTTCTCTTGCTTCTTTCTTAAGTTCTCTTGCTCTACGTTTGATCTCGTCTATGAAAACGATTTTGGTCAATGGGTTGGCTCTGGTCATGCACTAAACAAGAAAATTGTAAAATTCTCTTCTTTTTCGAATAAAAGGAAAAATAAAAACTAAAATTAAATGCAAATAAAATAAAGGTGCAGAAAAATAAAAATGAATTTGTTGTTGCCAATCCCCGCAACGGCGCCAAAAACTTGTAGAGCGTTTGGGTATTCTCTAAATATGAGCGCAAGTGCACACTCTTGTCAAGTTATAGTATAAAAGATATCGTCTCCCACGAGGATTGGATAGCTTATTCGAATTACAATTCCTGCACAAGGGAAATTAAATGCACAAGTAAATTTTAGTTTATAAAAGAATAAAAAGTAAGTAACACACATAATTTAATAGAAGAGATCATGGTGATAGAATGGGTTAAGTTATTGTAAATTGTCCACAAGTTCTATATTTTATGCACATTACATCTCATATTATTGTTGTTTTTGAGTACATCTTAGGCATAATTAGAACCATGCATTGCATTTTACAGCATTTCTAAACTTTGCCATGTTTTTCTAGATTATCCTGTGTTTGGTAAAGAAAAGGTATCGTTTTAGTGTACTTTTGGTTTTAGGCACTAGAGGCTGAAAGAGGGAAAGATGAGCTGAGGATGAGATGCTGAGGTAACGAACCAGGGAGCTGTACTTATGCAGTTCCAGACAGAGACAGCAGCTACCGAGTAAGCTGTCACCGCCCACCTTGCTGCCCAAGACAGCAAACTATGGAGTTGGAGAACCGAAGAGCGATTTGTAGAGCAAAAAATCATGATTCTATCGATGCTTTCCACTCAATTTTCCGACGTCTGTAGCAGCAGGCAGAGCCACCAAAGTTAAATCTCGAGATTGCTTACTGAAGAAGGCAACGTGATAAAGTCCACATTCAACTCAAAGAAGTCAAAGTTTAAAGTCACATTTAATGTGGAAAGCTACTTTGAAGACTTCTACTTCAAGAAGGACTAGACCTAGCTAATGTCTATATATACCCATTGTAATTCTAATTCAAGGTAGCTTAGGTTTTCCTTAGGCATATCTTAGGTTTTCTTGCCACTATGTTCTAATTCTCTCTTTGGGTTTGGGTTTTGTTGTAATTAGTTGTGAGAACGGTTGTTTAGGGTTTCAAGTTTGTTTTTTGCAATAAAGTACTATTAGTTTTCTTAATTCACGTGCTTCACTTTCTTCAATTAGTTCCAAAACTCCAGTTGAAGAATTCATTTGTCGGGCACGACAGTGTCAAACTCACGAAAGAATTAAGCGCGGTCTCATCATGAAGAGGTGTTGACTAATTCAGCTTAGACATAAGTTAGAATTTCAGCGGCTAAAAGGGGAAACCAAACCTTGACTGTCTATGTTAGGTTTACGCTGAAATTGCTAGGTATTGCCTACATCACGCAGCAACAGAATCCTAGCCTAGACATAGGTAGGATCACTTCAGACCTAGCCTAGACATAGGTAGGATCACTTCAGACTTGCCGTCGAGACTTCTCTTCATCTCACCTGCCGGGACAGCGAAAGTTGCAAGAGTACAGTGTCGACGTGGCAGTGAAAGTTTCCGCCGCCTTGATCCGCCAATACTCGCCAAGGCAGCAGATCGTGGCTGCGAAAAACACACTTGACCTATTCAACGTAGTTTCACACTAAGCAGTAGCATAACCCTACCCTCTTTATCAACATGAGCACTTCCTTATAATTACTTGTGCTTTTATTTTACTTTTCTTCTCAAACAACCACCTTACTTGTGCATTTACTTTTATTGTGTAGAAATAACAATTTTAATCAAGCTGTCCAATCCCTGTGGGAGACGATATCTTATATACTATAACTTGACAGGAGTGTGCACTTGCCCTCATAAATAGAGAACACACAAACGCTCTACAATTATGCTGCTTAGTAGTGTGAAATTGCGTTAAATAGGTTAAGTTTCTTTGCACTGCCAGACTTTGCTACCTCGATGGAGGATGTCAAATTGGTGCTTCGACGCTTTCGCTGCTCCGGCAGTGGAACGAACGGTTGGCTCGATGGCAAACTCGACAGTCTTTCAAGGCTCGGCAGAATGCTTCGATAGTTATCTTGCTTATGTCTAAGTCAGATTATTGTTGTTGCCCACTAGAAATGATACACGTCAGCATGAATCTTGCAATGAACATAAACCTTATGTTCGTCCTCTTTTAGCCGCCTTAAACCCTAACCTATGTCTAGGATGGATTGATCAACAACTGGTATTGATGAAATCGTGCTTACTTCTTTTGTGAGTTTGACTCTCTCAATACCAAACAAATGGATTGCTTCCAATCGATCTCTCGACTCAATTGAAAACAATGAAGAACATGAAATAAGCAAACCTTGAATTTATTGCAAAAACAAACTTAAAACCTAAAAAAACCGTTCTCACAACTACTTTACAACATAACCCAAACCCTAGAAAATTTAGAACATAATGGTTGTAAGAAAACACAATAGAAACCTAAGCTATGTCGACTATGAGTTTTCTAAATACAAGGTATGGTCGGGTATATATAGGGCATGGCCTAGGGTATGTCCTCCTTGGAGTAGAAGTCTTCTTTATGATAAAGTAGCTTTTGCATTGAATGCATCCTTTAAATCTGACTTCTTTGACTTGAAGTTGGACTCCTTATGGCACAAGTAACCTTAAGCCGCCTTGGATAATCTCCCCTTGGGCGGCTCAGTCTGTTGTTTCCGACATCGATAAATTGCGTGGATGGGTTCATTGGACTTAAGAAATTAGGCTCTTCCAATCGCACTCTAATTCACCAATTCCTCTGGTTGCTGCCCTGAGCGGCAGTTATGGCGGCACCAGCTACTCGGCAGCATCTCTCTCTGTGTTGAGCTGCTTCAATACAGCTCCTTGGCTTACTACCTCAGCATCAGCTCCTCTCTCCATCTGACAGCTTCTAGCACCTAAAACTAAAACTAAACTAAAGCAATATATTTTCTCACCAATTTAAAGATATTCAATATAAACAGGGTAAAGTAAAGAATATTGTAGATACTGCATGCATGCACCTAAAATATGCCTAAAATGTACTTAAGAATAGATATAATATGAGATGAAATGTATACAAAATATAGAACTTGTGAGAACTTTACAACTCTCTATTTGCCTCTGTTTTGAATTCGATTTAGCTTGATTCTTGCCTCGTCTTCAATTTAGGGATTAGCTCGTGCTGTACTTTAGGGATTTAACCCGTGTTTCTCTTTTTTTCATGTTTTTAGTGGCTTAGAAATGCTGAGGGAGACGCGGTCGACGATGAAAACGACTTGGGAATCTTCAGAGAAGACCAAACGATTGTTGGGAGATGAAACGACGAGCGTGTGGCCACCACGCGTGAGTGTCAATCCGCGAGCTTTACTCTAAAGTGTTGGACCATTCGATTGGTTTTGGATCCAACAGTGATGAGAGCGCGCCGCTTTCTCTTCTTTAGATTGGTTCTATCTGTGTCGTTGGATCAATCTTTGATCCAACGATCTCCAACTGTTTGTAATAAACCAATGCAATTATTATTACTAGTATTTAAAACGGACCGAAAAGGCCTTTATTAATATGGACTCTATCTTGTAATGGAATCTGTTTAACACTTAATGGACTGGTTTTTGCGAATGGATTCTTTATTTATTCAATCTACAAAGAATGAAATGAGTTTTATTTTACTTCAAAAGGACCATTTATATTTTGAGTTTAGGTTTTAAGATTATGCAAACTAACTAACTATAATACAAAGAAAATTCTAACAATGCAGTAACACCACTAAAATATTACTAAACCGAATGACATAGATACAACAATAAAAGTTAGGTGAAAATTCAGTGAAAACAGTTACCCTTCTTTGGTCATTCCGGTGAAATGAGAATAGAACACAAAGAACAAAAGGAAACTGAATTTCACACTTACCAAACCATCAAACCTCTTTGCCGAACAAATTGGCGGGTTCTATTCTCATTATACTCGAATAGATAAGCAGGTTCCATTCTCCAAATGCTTGAATAGATAAGAAGGTTCCATTCTCTTGATGCCCAAACGGATAGACGAGTTCTCTTCTCCTTATGCTTGAACAAATAAGCGGGTTCCATTCTCTAGATGCCCGAATAGATAGGCGAGTTCTATTCTCCTTATGCTTGAATAGATAAGCGGGTCCCATTCTCTAGATGCTCGAATGGATAGGCGGGTTCTATTCTCCTTATGCTTGAATAGATAAGCGGATTCCATTCTCCAGGTGCCCGAACGGATATGTGGGTTCTATTCTCCTTATACTTGAATAGACAAGCAGATTCCATTCTCCAAATGCCCAAACGGATAGGCGGGTTCTATTCTCCTTATACTTGATTAGATAAGCGAATTCCATTCTCCAAATGCCCGAATGGATAGGCGGGTTCTATTCTTCTTATGCTTGAATAGATAAGCAGATTCCCTTCTCCAAATGCCCGAAGGGATAGGCGGGTTCTATTCTCCTTTTGCTTGAATAGATAAGCAGGTTTCTGCTGCTGAAAAAGCCTTCATATACCTGTGAAAAAAGCAACACACAATACAATTATGATGAACATGCCCCTACGGATGCCTAAAACATGAATGCTTGTCAAGTTTTATGGTCTCTTTTAAAATCCTTTTGTCGGAATGAACTTTCTATCAGGCAACGAGCATAGAAAATATGAAGCTCTGGAAAACCTGGATTGTATCATCTCAAACATTTTCTCAACTATGGAAAAAGACACTATACGCTTATATTCTGACCCAACTCACCAAACATGGGACCAATATGAACTCTTTTCACTTCTCTACATCGAATGATGTTATTAGGACTGCAACGAGCAGCAAAGTTAGCATTATTCCATCTTAAATTGTTCTGTCGATTTCTTGTTAAAATCTTTTCCATTCTTTGTACCTTTTTTCTTCATTGAAAACATCTGATCTTTTCACACTTAATCCAATAATCTTGTACTCCTGGTCAAAAGGATAGACTTCTTCGTCTTCGTCTTCATCGTTCTCATTCTTTGTACCTCTTTGCTTCATTGAAAACATCTGATCTTTGTGTGCAGACGTTTTAACATCTACTACCATTTTAGTTGGTACATCCACATTCAGAGACAAGCCTCCTTGATTGCCTCTAGAGCACGAATGAGAATCCTTATGTCTTAGGATTTGTCACCTCTAATGTCTGTAAAATTTTTCTCGTTATCATAGAAGAAAGATTGGCGACCAGGAAGGCACCTCTATTTCGCAACATGCTATTTTAAAGACATCTAGACATTTTTAAGGCTCTTTGAAAATCCTCAGATTCTTGCCTACATGAATGCTTTGAATTACATGCATGAGAATCTTTGCAGAAAAACTTATTTACACTTGGAATGTCTTTATGTTGGTGCTATACGCCCAAATTCTAAACTTAACCACGGAATGCCCCATAGTCCCTGTACTTTCCAAAACGTTTTCAAGGTAATGCTAAAAAATCTTTCTGTATGTTTTAAGTGATGTCAAACCTATTAATTCTCATTTCAATGCAAGATGCCTTTGAAAAGGGAAGGGAATCAACAAAGAAGGTCAATTTTATACTGTGGCAAACAGAAAAGATATCACAAGAAAAAGTATTCAAATATCAATGGCAAAAACTTCTCATGGTCAAAACATCGTGAGATGCCTTGAATGCTATCCATGCCAGGCAGACTTCGAAAAAAAGGTGACAATGCAAGCGGATCCATCTGTGTCATGTCCCCGAGAGGATCTCTTGCCATATAAACTACCTGAGCCGCCCTTTATGGATTTTCAAATCAAGTTCTCCTTCGGTTTCAAAACTCCCTTTACGGGTTTTCATTTTGAACCCCCATTTTTTTTCTTTTTCCTTTTTTTCTTTTTTCTTCTTTCTATTTTTTATTTTCTTTTTCTTTCTTGTTTTCCCTCTTTTTTCTTTTTTCTTCTTTTTCCCTTCTTTTTCTAAATATAATACTTCTTGACTGAATCTGAATTTATTAGGCTCTAAAGTTCATCTTCGTCCATATTAGCCAAAATCAATACCCCACCTGAGAAAACCTTTGTTACAATTTAAGGTCCCTCCCAATTAGGTGTCCATTTTCCTCGAGAATCACTCTAGATTGGTAACTTCTTCTTCAGCACCAAGTCACCTTCTTGGATTCTTTTGGTTGAACTTTCTTCTCATGAGCTCTTATCATCCTTCTTTGGTACATCTGACTGTGGCACAAGGCTTACAGTCTTTTCTCATTGATTAGGTTCAATTGATTATAACTTTCCTGAACCCATTCTGCCTCGTCTAACTTTGCCTCCATTAAGACACGATGCAATTGTATTTCAACCTCAATTGGTAACACTGCCTCTACTTCGTACACCAACGAAAATGGAGTTGCCCCGGTAGATTTTCGTATTGCAGTTCGGTATGCATATAAGGCAAACAGTATTTTTCTCATGCAAGTCTTTATAAGTGTCAGTCATTTTTGCAATGATCTTCTTGATGTTCTTATTTGCAGCCTCCACTACCTCATTCATCTTTGGGCGATATATGACTAAATTATGATGTTTTATGTTAAACTACTCGCAAACCCCTAAAATCATCCTATTGTTCAAATTGGAAGCATTATTAGTAATGATACTTTCAGGCAAACCATACCGACAAATGATTTCCTTCTTCAAGAATTTACAAATCGTAAACCTAGTAACGTTTGCGTACGAGGCTGCTTCTACCCACTTCGTGAAATAATCAATGGCTTCCAAAATAAAATGGTTTCAATTTGACGCCTTTAGGTGAATCTGACCGATAACATCTATGCCCCACATGGTAAAAAGCCAAGAAGCTTACATGGCATGGAGAGATTGAGGGGGTTTATGAACCTTATCAACATAAATTTGACACTTGTGTCATTTGTGAGAGTAATCGATGCAGTCACCTTCCATGGTTGACAAATAATATCCAAAGCGCATGATCCTTCTGGCCATAGTGAAATCGCTAGGGTGAGTTCTACAAACTCCCTCGTGAACCTATTCTAAAATCAATTGATCTTCTTTCGCGTCTACGCATCTCAGGAGCACTTAATCTCGACTCCTCTTGTATAGGATTTCTCCATCCAGGACGTACCCTGATGCCATTTTCTTGATCATTTTCTTTTCATTCTCTGTAGCTTGCGGTGGGTATTGTTGAAGTTTTACATACTGCAATATATCATAGTACCAGAGCAAGCCATCTGCTTCCTCTTCCACGTTATAACAGTGGGCCGGGAGTCCAACATTTGTAGTTTGATGGGCATCATTTTTGAATCCTCACTTACCTTGAACATAGATGCTATGGTGGCTAAGGCATCAGCCATCTGGTTGTCTTCCCTAAGAAGATATTTGAAGGTGATCACATCAAATTCTCTGGTCAATTCAAGAACCAACTTGTGGTATTCTACCAACTTTACATCCTGTGTTTTCCATTCTCCTCGTATTTGGTAAATAACCAACGTCGAATCCTTAAATACCTTCAAGCTACGTATTTTCCTTTCAATGGCCTCCCTTAGACCCATTATACAAGCCTCGTATTCTGCCATGTTATTAGTGTAGAAGAACTTCAATCGACTAGTGAATGGGTAGTAATTTCCTTATGGCGACACTAAAACTGCCCCGATTCCTCGTCCTAATGCATTCGCAGCACCAACAAAGTTCATGACCTAAGATTCTGCTGGAGCCTCATCATCTTCTGAGATGGACATCAGATCCTCATTAGGGAAATTAAAATTTAATGCCTCATAATCATTACAGGCACGACTTGCCAAAAAGTCAGCTATGTCACTCCCTTTCATTGCTTTCTGACTCGCGTACTGGATATCAAATTCAGATAACAACATCTGCCAACGAGCTAATCTTCCAGATAATGCTAGGGCTTCCATCATGAACTTCAGTGGTTCTAGTAGTGAAATCAGCAACGAGGTGTGATATAGCATATATTGCCTAAGCCTTTTAGCCGCCTAGACCAGTGCACAACATAGTTTTTCGGTTGAGGAGTACCTGGTTTCACAATCAGTGAACTTTTTGCTTAGGTAATATATCGTCTTTTCTTTTCTTCTAGTTTCATCATTTTGGCCCAGCACACAATCCACAGAGTTTTCATACACCGTTAGGTATAGAATTAAAGGCTTTCTAGAAATTGGCGGGACCAACACAGGAGGATTAGTTAGCTGCTCCTTAATTTTCTCCAAAGTCGCATGGCATTCTTCATTCTAGTGCATGGTTTATTCTTCCTAGGTAACCTGAACATCGGATCACACATGTCTATCAGCTAGGAGATGAAGCAGGCAATGTAGTTTAATCTTCCCAAAAAACCTCGAACTTCCTTCTCTGTTTGAGGTGGCGGAAGCTCTTGCATGGCCTTGATCTTATCTGGATCAATCTCTATTCCTTTTCTACTTACTACAAAGCCTAACCATTTTCCGGACATAACCCCAAAGGTACACTTGTTATGGTTAAGTTTTAACTAGAATTTCCTCAACCCTTAAAAGAGTTTCTCTAAATTTGTTAGATGCTATTCCTCAGATTGAGACTTGGTAATCATATCATCAACATATACCATTATTTCCTTGTGCATCATATCATGGGATAGGGTAACCATAGTTCTTTGGTAAGTTTCCCCGACATTCTTCAAGCCAAAAGGCATTACTTTATAGCAAAAATTGCCCTATAATGTTATGAATATGGTATTTTCCATATCCTCTGGGCACATCTTTATCTGATTATACCCGGAGAATCCATCCATAAAGGAAAAGAGGGAATGTCCAGATGTGTTGTCCACCAATATATCAATGTGTGGTAGTGGAAAGTTGTCTTTTGGGCTTGCCCTATTGAGGTCCCTATAGTCCACACACATTCGTACACGTCCATCTTTTTTAGGATCTGGGACGATGTTTGCCACCCATTTTGGATATTTGGCCACTTCTAGGAACCCTGTGTCGTATTGCTTTTTTACTTCATCTCTAATTTTTAGGAGTGTCTCAGCTTTCATCCTTCTAAGATTTTGCTTTACAGGCTCGCATCCTAACTTTATTGGTAGCCGATGTACAACAATGCAGTGTCTAGGCCAGACATATCTTGGTAAGATCAGGAGAAAATATCCTTATACTCTTTTACGAGCTCAATCAAGCTTTGCCAGGTAATAGCCGAAATGGCGGTGCCAATCTTTACCTCGTGCTTCTCTTCTTCTGTGCCGAGGTTCAGAATTTCCAACTCCTCCTTATGTGGTAGAATCTGTTTCTCTTCTCCTTCTACCATTCTGAGCAAGTCTTTGGGCAGATCATATTCTTCTTCATCATCAACATTTTCAACTTCCACTTGGCATGAAGTAGTTCAAAGTTAACTTTGGATTCTTGCTCCGAATCGTTTAAGTCACTGATATCTGAAGACATGCAAAGGAACAACAAGGAATATATATGATGAGTGTTCAAAGTACTATTTTTATGACCCTTTTTACTCATATAATTGTTAGACTTAAGCTCATTTTAGTTGCATTTTTAGTTATTCATATACATTTGCATTGTTTCCTTTGTGGATGTGCTTGATTTCATGTTTCGGTTACTTTTTGTGGAAAAAAGATACTTCTTTGGGTTGTTTTATGCGTGCAAGATTAATTGCCCAGACAAGCTAGAAGCTGCCGAAGCAACAGAGGAAAGAAGGAGGAAGCTGCCGAGTTCTTAAAGGATAAATCCATTTAATTTAAGATAATCATGAGAAGCATGAAGAGGTAAAAGGGGGATTAAATTTCAAGAGTTTTAGGAGAAGTTTTTGGAGGGATAAAATATATTAAAAGATATTTATCTCTTTAATGCTATTTAATTCCAACTTAACTTCCTCTTCAAGAAAGACATTGACCTAACCATCTCCTATAAATAAGAAGAATAACTGCTAACTTCAAAGAGAGAGTCGATTGAGAGAGAGAAACAAAAGGGTTGTTCGAATTTTTCTTATTCTTCCTTTTTGATCGATTAGATTCATGCTAGGAGATTATTCTTTGTATATCTTTCGAACCCAGCCATGAACTAATTTTATTTGGCTTGAGTTATTGTGTTTTTGTGGTTGTGAGAACAATTGGATTTGTTTAGGTATTTGAGTTTGCAATTTTAATTCAAATGTTGTTCATTCTTGGTTTTCAATTTTGATTGCGAGTGAATTGGGAGAGGATCTCGTGAATTCATCCATTTATCTAATATCTGGAGAGTTAGATTCAAGAAACGGATGAGCATGGTCTTTATTCAATCAATCGATGGTGAAGACTAATTCGACTTAGGGATAAGTTTCGAATTTCAACAGCTAAGAGGAGTGCAAGATCGGTTGTTGTTCACCCATTGTTAACGCAAAGATGTATTACCAAGGCATGCATAATTGACCAGTGTTTCGAGTTAGGGATAACGAGAAGCCATTGAAGAACGCTTCGCACAACTTTGAAGGAAGTTGCCCAGGAAATTACTTGCCCAAGCAATCTGACTGTTGCTAGTTTGCAAAGCAATCAAGTTGCTCTTGCACTCAATTACCACGACGGTCCATTCAACTATCACTCCACGACTCACAATAATCTGACCTACTTTTTTAAATCGATCACTCCTTTTTATTTTCTTTATTTTGGTTAGTTTATTTTACTTATTATTCACCCCTATCAATCTATTTATTTTTCAATGTCATAACTTAAGCAAAGTGGCCCAAACTAATCCCTATGGAGACGATACTCGATATTTAACATATCACTTTATTACTTGTGACATGTATACTTACACCATTTGCGTTGCACTCTAAACACGCAACAAGTTTTTGGCGTCGTTGCCGGGGATTGTCAATTGATGTTAGTTGTTTTTGTTATTGCATTTTTCTTGTTAGTTGTACTAACTTTTCTTTTTGTTTGTTTTATCAAAAAAAGAAATTCAGGTGCGCTACAAGTTAAGGGACATCAACATGTGGGGAAATAAAAGTAAATCTATTCGAGAGTTGATGTTGGAAGATAGGAATCAATCCAATAAAGAATTTCTTACACCCGTCGATGATTACCTATACCAACCGAGAAAAGCATATACAGTGGAAAACTCGTGCACTTTTTATGGAGAACATCATGTGTTTGAAAATTTTCCTCTTATTTTCGGTGAATATGACTACATGGAGGACCATAGATGGAACCGGCAACAAAATCCTTCATGGTATGAGTAAAAAGCTTAAAAAAAATTTACCATAACAATTTGGCTGCAACAACAGACATGCCTCAGCAATGTAGTCCTTATCAGTAGCCTAGTGTCACGACAATAGATATGCCATGGCAATGTAGTCCTTTTCAAGAGCATTCCAATCCTTTAGAGGAAACGTTGCTAACTTCTTTGGTTAGACTTGACGGATCAATTGAAGAAAATCAAGAGCTGTCAAAGAAAATGGATGCGAGAATAGCTCAGTAGGATGCAACCTTGGGGGATTCAGAAGATCAATTGAGGAGATCCACATATGCCACGGATAACATACACCAACAATCCATTCCTAGGGATACTGAAGTCCCAAGGCAAGAGGACAATAAGCAATGCGAAGAGAGCTCTTCGATGTGTGAGGACCAACTAAAACCTCCAAGTCGAGAGCATGACAATGAGATAGACTTCCAAATACTTGATGAGCCTATAAAACAAATTGTCACGGCAATGATTGAGGAGCCTGAATAGAGCAACACCGCGACAACCTTCCAAGAGGCTGAGAAGAGTAATGCTACAGCAAATTGCTCTCATCCACCTTTTCCACGGCAATTGCACGACCACGCGCAAGATCAGAGAGATGACAATACTTTGCCAATGGAATATGAGCAGGTAATGGTTGAACCTTTTGAATTCTTTAAAAACTCACCTCATCTATTGTAGGTATGTCTTGAGTAACCAACGATGGTAGATTTGAAGCCATCGACATCTTTACTGATGGAGATATTGGAGAGGCCTAAAGAAAACGATATTTGGACTCGTGAAGCTTTTCAGAAAATTGGTTTTTCATGACTTATAGTGAATTATGGCAACTGATCACCACGGCAATTGGCTTGAGCAGCAATTGCCACGAGAACGAAGGCTACATCGAACCATGATGGAGGTCGATGAGATTGAAGTAATTAAATGGTTGGGTTTTAATATAACTTTTTCTACTAATATATTCATGCCTTCAGGAATAGTAGCAAGGTGGAAAGTATACATGGACTACAAGAGAACAAGGAAGAAAGACATCTCCACTATGGTAACAAAAAATGGAGTAGTTGCGAGCACATTGGCCGAACTCTTTTTGGGTAATATTGTCACTAGATGAAGGGTACGGATGGATTATAAGAAATATCGAAAATGACCCTTCTCAAGATTTCTTTTTATCTATATTTTATTTTCATTTTTCCCTTTATTTTGATAATTATTTTTTATGATTATTTTTTAGGATAAAAGTTTCAAGGGATAAGAAGTTTCCTAGCCTTGAACTCTTAAGTTTTTCTTTCTTGTTTTACTTTGTTTTTCCAATCAAGAACCCATAGGAACCACAAACCCATGGACAAAAAAATTTCAAAACCATGCTTGGAGCAAGTTCTTCACGAGCACTTGAGCCTTCTTTTTGGCAATTTGCATCACCACTCTTGAGAAGCGATATCACGCCAAGTTTGCAAACCGAAAAGTATGGAAGGAGCAAGGTTTTTCCTACACCATCACCCAAGAAGAACCTCGGCCTTGATCCGTTCATCTTTAAAGTGATCGAGCATCAAAAGTGGCAAATCCTTTGCCATCAACCAAAGTTGCCTCGGCAATTCCCGATGCCCAAGCACTTGACTCTACTTCGGTGAATATGGATCAAATCAAAGCAATGCTTCGCCCCTTAGCACACCGATTGGAGCAAATTGAGGCCCAAAAAATGCTATTCATGCACTACCAGCCACACGCATTCAACCACCACGAACCAAAAAAAAAGAATCAAGCAAACGGCCCGAATGAAATTCATCATTCAAGGTGACGACCTATGTGACTAACTCGTTCGCATTTAATTTTTTTCATGCATTGAGGACAATGCTTCTCTCGAGTTTGGGGGAATATTGGTTTCTAGTTAGTTTCATGTTTAGTTGCATCCATCTTTAGTAATCGTATATAGGTTGCATATGTTACTTACCATGCCTTTGATTGGATTTAATTGCTTAAGACTTGTTCAATATCCAATGATGAATTTTTGCCACTACACTCAATTGAAAGAACCTTTAATTTTAGGATTGCATAAAAATAACTTATAATTTTACTATTATGCTGAAATTTTTTTACACAGTTGTGGCTTATTGATTGAAAAAGACTTACTGAACTTAGGTTGCTTAAAGTTTGTGTAAATTAAAATTGAAAATTAAAAGTTAATTTGTTGCTAGAGGTGCCCGAAATTGGCTCTAAACGACTAAATTAAAATAAGAAAGTGTAGAGGTGCCCGAAATTGGCTCTAGTGAAAACAAAATAAATACCCCAGTAATTAAATTGTTAAAAACCTATTGTTCACATAGAATCTTGAAAATCAACTTGTACACAAGTACGCGCACACATTGTAACAAGCATTATAGTTTGCTTCCGGGAAATTTTTGTACTATCTGAAAAATTCAAAAGGTGGTCATACTTTGTGCCACGGTTCTGAGGTTTGAATTCTAGTTTGAAGCATGCCTTTGATGATTAAAGTCTTGGCAGGTAATTTTTAGTTTTGCATTACTTGAGGACAAGCAATAGTTCGAGTTGGGGTGTGATGAGTGTTCAAAAGTACTCTTTTTATGACCATTTTTACTCATATTATTGTTAGACTTAAGCTCATTTTAGTTGAATTTTTAGTCATTCATATACATTTGCAATGTTTCTTTTGTGGTTGTGCTTGATTTCATGTTTCGGTTACTTTTTGTGGAAAAAGATACAGCTTTGCGTTGTTTTATGCGTGCAATATAAATTGCCCGAGCAAGCTGGAAGTTGCTGAAGCAACTGAGGAAAGAAGGAGGAAGCATCCAAGTTCTTAAAGGATAAATCCTTTTAATTAAAGATAATCATGAGAAGCAAGGATAAATCCTAGAAGAGTTGGAGTTCTATGAATAGGTCAAAGGGAGATTAAATTCTAAGAGTTTTTGGAGAAGTTTTTGGAGGAATAAAATGTATTAAAAGTGATTTATCTCTTTAATGCTATTTAATTTCAACTTAACTTCCTCCTCAAGAAACACTTTGACCTAGCCATCTCCTATAAATAAGAAGACTAGCTGTCAACTTCAAAGAGAGAGTCGATTGAGAGAGAGAAACCAAGGGGCTGTTCGAATTCTTATTTTTCTTTCTCTTTGTTCGATTAGATTCATGCTAGGGAGATTATTCTTTGTATATCTTTCGAACTCAGCCATGAACTAATTTTATTTGGCTTGGGTTATTGTGTTTTTGTGGTTATGAGAACAATTAGATTTGTTTAGGTATTTGAGTTTGCAATTTTAATTCAAAGTTTGTTCATTGTTGGTTCTTAATTGTGATTGTGAGCGAATTGGGAGAGGATCTCGTGATTCATCCATTTATCGAATATCGGGAGAGTTAGATTCAAGAAATGAATGAGCATGGTCTTTATTCAATCAATCGATGGTGAAGACTAATTCGACTTAGGGATAAGTTGCATATTTCAACTAAGAGGAGCGCAAGATCGGTTGTTGTTCACCCATTGTTAACACGGTGATGTATTACCAAGGCATGCACAATTGACCAGTGTTTCGAGTTAGGGATAACGAGAAGCCATTGAAGAACGCTTCACCGAACTTTGAAGGAAGTCGCCCAGACAATCACACCATTCCCAGTTGCCCAGGCAATTACTTACCCAAGCAATCCGACTGTTGCTAGTTGCCAAAGAAATCAAGTTGCTCTTGCACTCAATTACTCAACGGTCCATTCAACTATCACTCCACGACTCACGATAATTTCGCCTACTCTCTTAAATCGATCACTCTTTTCTATTTTCTTTATTTTGTTTAGTTTATTTTACTTATTATTCATCCCTATCAATCTATTTATTTTTCAACGTAGTAACTTAAGCAAAGTGGCCCAAACTAGTCTCTGTGGAGATCATTCTCAATACTTAACATATCAATTTATTACAAGCAAACAGAGAAGAGATAATCAAATGGCAGATAGGTCCTCTCTTAGATACGAAGCTCTCTACGGAATGGTTGGCTAGCTCCTGAAAGATAATCATCTAAAACCTCTTAACACTGCTAGCGAATCCTAGTTCTCTCACTATGCTCGGCAGTATTTACTTAGGTTGCTCCTAAACTATCTCTAGTAAGAAAGCTGGGAGACTAAAATGCTACAGCAATACCTCTCGGCTTGACTCCAACACTTTACTCTCCTAATCTCTATCCCTCTTAGCCGTTTAAACATATCACTTATCTCTAAGGCAGGTTGGAGTTCTTCCTCTTGGTGGTTACTCCATTGTTTATGAGGATCTAAGGCTAGTTCCATCGATCACTCCCCCTAGCTAATGCTAAAGTAATGACCTTCTCTCGAAAGTTGTCACACACTACTGTAACTGTCACTATTGGCTAGGACTTACTCTCTCAATCACTGCCCCCGACTGTACCTAGGGAACGGCCATCATTCGAAGGCATCATAAGGAATTGTTTGTCTCTCAAGGCACTAACATCCCTAATATCTTACAACCCTGAGATGTTCTTAAAGAAAGGCCAATTCTCGAAGGTGCTTAAGGTAGGGCCTATATCTCAAAGCACTAACAACCCTAAGCTCTTACAACTTTAAGGAAATTAAGCATACCATAAACAAAGCAAAGATCAAGAGAGAACAACAAACATCAACATGAGATTAAGAAAATAAAAAGAGTATCATCTAGCAAAACCCACGCCATCTAAAACAGTTCATGGCTGGGAAATAATCAAACGTATCATTCTCATACAACCCTCCAGATAAATAAATGCTATAGCAAAAAGGAAAGATAAACTCCCAGTTCGCCAGTGGACTGCCATGACCGCCTTAGGCTCACCACCTCAGAAGAGGATGGTGCTCCTCCCCTCTGTTGTTCTTCCTCTTGCACACTTTCCTCTCTTTTTTCGCCTCACTTTTTTTCTCTCTTCTTTTTGAAGAGATGAAGCCTTTATATAGTGGGGGGTCTTCTAGGGTTTTGGTGCCTTGGTATCTCCTTGGGGATCCCAAAGAATATAATCCGACAAACTCTGTCCACCGGGGGACAAAGAGGACGGTCATCGGATGGAGTGCGGCTGCTGCATAAAGCTGTCTGACAGTGTCAGGCGTCCTTTTCTGCACTTCACGTGCTTGTACTTTCGTGCGCCAGCTAGCCTTCTTTCTCCTCCTTTGCTGTAGCATTTTGCTCCTTGCTTCTTCATTCGCATTCTACTCTATCATCCTGCACGCAAACAGCCAAAAACTACCTTTCACACAGTACCAACTCCACACAAGCAATAAATTAAAAAGACACCCATAATGTGCTAAAAATGCAACCTACATGCAATGTAATGTACTTGAAAACAAGCAATTGCTATAGCAAAGTGGCATAAATATAGAGGTAATAACATAGCTATCACACCCACAAACTTAAGCTATTGCTTGTCCTCAAGCAATGAGTAAAAATAAACAAAATGGATGCTATGGCAAAGATTTAACAAGGAATTAATACTACAACAATGTTTCAGCTTTTAGAAAAATATAGGCATTCAATATCAGCAACATTTATTTAAGACTGGCAAGAATTTCTCATAAGAGCAAGCTTCTAGTGAGTGTGTGTGTAAGATTACTTTCGAGCTATGCGTGATATGCAAAGAAATTTTTTTAACGAAGCTCAATAATAATGCCCTAGCAATGAATCCTCAAGTATTACAGACTCCCAAAAAAATGTAAAAGGTACTATTGCGAAGGGTGTCAGCTCATCACACCTACCGTCCTTAACTCTAGATGAGTAGGGAGCATACCTCTCACCCCAAGCTAGTACATAGAGTCATCCCGTGACAACTTTCATTCACTCATGTGCTTTTCATTGCCACTTTTTTTTGAACAGCATGGCCTGAAGACTGCACAGCGGAGTGTCCTTCTACAGTTATGCTATAGCATTTATTCAATGTTTAGTTTTTAGGCACAGGGGAGTCTTTTTTTCTTTTAAGCTCATTTTTCATTCTTTCATGCAAGGCAATACTAAAGTCCTTCCTAAAAAAATTTCTAAACCTACCAAGCAGAGAAAGAAAGCAATCTGTGTCTAAAATTATTTTCTATAGCAAACTGACTCCTAAGATAGTTCTTTAAGTCTCATGCAGTTGTAAAATTTTAAGTTCAGGCCTATTGAATTTTTCGAATGATCATCATTAAGCATCATCAACACATTTGCATATTTCTTCCTAGCTAAACAGAATGCCATAGCAAGACTTTTTATCAAATTTTACAATGCAAATGCTATGGTTCTAAACTAAGAGAAGGCGAAACACCCCCAAACTTGGAGATGCATCATCCTCGATGCATGAAGAAAATGTTATGCAAAAATAAACTAAAAAGAACTAAAACGTAAAAAAGAAATTTGTACCTTATAGGTGCTAAGATAAAATGACGCTTGTGTCCTCCGTGGAGTGGTCATTGTGCACCATCGGAACTGTTGAGGTCGCATTGTCGTCAGATTGAACAGGTGTTGGATCGGTTGGTTTGACGGTGCGCCCGACTGTGCGTTTATAACATTTCGGCTTGGATGCTATAGCATCCTCAGATGGTGGTACACTTGGGTTGGGTTCAGTGGTGGGGGCTGCCTTAGGCATAGGCTGATCATCGTTAGTCAAAGTGGTGGCTGGCTCCCTTTGCGATTCAGGTGGCTGTGATGTTGTTGTAGCAGGCTTCTTGTTGCTTTTTGTTCTCTTCCTAGTGGGTGTGGAAGTAGGATCAATTTGCTGTGACTTTTTGGCAGGGGTCTGTTCTTCTGGAACTGAGGGGTCTTGAGTGTTTGGTTCATGGGCGGGCATCGGATTAACTTTCTTGGGAAACGGCTAGCAACTAACTCTCTTTAATGAGAATAGAGGTTTGAGGGTGATGGGAGCCGTCTTTTTTCAGGAAAGAGAAAGAGGTCTCTTAATTGCTCAAGGAAAAAGTAAGAGAGAGAACTAGGTTATTTGTGGCTAGGGTTTAATCTTCAATAAATAACCAAATATTCTCTCAATTAATTCCCTTTTATAATACTCTTTTTGTTTTCCAGCTTTTTCTTGCGTCCGTCCACTTTCCACGTGAAGACAAATTTTTGTTCCTTTCAAATCCTGATTTTCTTCACCAACCAATGAAATAATCCCCTTTTTGAGGTACCACATGCATGTCTGATTAGTACTACAGAGGACATGTACTATGATACGGATCAATAAATAAAAAGAAAAGACAAACAAAAGATAAAAGTAGAGCTAAAAACAACACTAAAAAATAGACTAACTACTCTTTATTGAAAATGCTAAAGCATAAAGAAAAAGTTTAGGAGGCACACTGTCAAGGTTCGGGAAGGCTGAGGTGAGACGTGGCTAGCCCCACTTCGGTTGAGTGATTTTCAGCATCTGTTTTTTTTTTCTTTTCGGTGGGAGTTTTCACCAAATGTAGTAGCATTCCTTTGCTATAGCAAATGTCTCGTGCTTTTCTGCCTTCCTATTTTTTGTGATGATATCCTTGAGAAACTTAGCATATGTGGGCCTCTTGTCAATGGCCTCCAAGAGTGGCACATTGATATGCAACTGATCAAGGATATCTACAAACTTTTCAAATTGGAGATCTTCTTTCTGCTTTTTGAGTCTTTGAGGGAATGGTGGAGGTGTCTTAGCTAAATCTACTGTAGCTCGTGAGGCTGTGTCTTCTGCTGTAACAAAAACTGGCCCTTCCTTGATTGGTCTTTTGGCTTTGCCATCCTCCTTTATTCCTTCTCCTTGATGTGGTTCCTGAAGATTTTCTTTATGTGGCAGTAAGTTAGGTTGGGCGTCGTCCTTCTCTCCACCCCCAAACTTATCATCTTTGTTAATCTTTGTGTCACTCCTTAGTGTGAGTGCACTACATTATTCCTTGCCATGGTGCTTAGTGGCTTCAGTGTCACTAGGCGACGTTCCTTGTGATCGCACGTACAAGGCTTGAGAAATCTGGCCCACTTGAGTTTCTAAGGCTCGTAAGGATGCACTATGACTTTGTAGAAGGGCTCCCTAATTTTTTATGTGTGTTGCCTGATCCTGTAGCAAAACTTTTGTGGTCCCTATGAAGTCCTTTGTCATAGCCATGAACTCCTTAAAAGTAGACTTCAATGAATTGCTTGATGAAGGTGCTGCTCCTTTCTAGTTTTTCCATGTCATATTCTGGCTGAAGTGGCGTGCCTCTTGCGGAATTTGTTGTGGCATTTGATTGGTTGAATTGTTGTTGTGCCCCTGACTACCCCAACTCATGTTTGGGTGTTGACACCATCCTAGGCTATAGGAGTTAGAATAAAGGGTTGTTGTTGCTGCGGTTGTAGTTCCCCACATAGTTGGCAGATTCTGGATTGTCAGGGCAATCATTGAGGTGTTGATTGCCATCGCATCTTAGGAATGAGTTTGCTGCCTTAACTTCCTTCACTTTGTTGGAACGCTGGAGATTCCTTAGCAAGTCTATGATGTTGACCAACTGATTCATTACTGAGTTGTCAACTTCACTCTCCTTGACAGCTTGATTTCTCCTCCCCATTCCAAGCCTTGTTGTTGGGAACTGATAATCGTTGTTGGCTACCTTGTCGAGGATGTCAAATGCTTCTTCTGGTGACTTGTCCAACAATGTCTCATTTGCTGCAGCATCGATAAACATCCTTGTGGGCGCATTGACACCATTATAGAACATAACCACCTGGGTCCACTCATGATACCCATGGTTGGAGCATTTCCTTAACAATCCTTTAAATCGGTCCCAGCACTCATACATAGATTCTTCATCAGACTAACGAAAAGAAGCTATATCATTCCTCAACTGAGTGTTCACTACTGGCGGACTATGCCATAGCAAAAAGTTCTTGCATAGATCGGTCCAACTTTGAATTGATCCGGCTGGCACCCCATTTAGCCATGTTCTAGCACGATCTCTTAGCGAATACGGAAACAGTTTTAATTTCAACACATCTTCGTGCACCCCTTGCTGCTTGAAAGAGTCACAAACACCCAAGAAAGCACGGATATGCTATCTAGCATCTTCATGAGGCAAGCCACCATACTGTCCAATGTTCCTCAACATGTTGAACATGACGGGTTTAAGTTTGAATTGGGTTGCCTGAATTTCTGGAGCTACTATTCCGGGATGAAGATCATCCAAACTAGGAGCCAAATGATCCCTAATGGTTCATGGTCAAACCTCCACTCCATGGCCATTTGCCATAGCATCTGCATTAACAGGTGCTGGTTCCATGACTCTAGCTTCTTCTGGTCATAAACTAGAAGAATACCTGAAAAGAAAAGTAAAACAACAAAATAGGTGAATATTTACAATGTGGAAATAGAAAGCAAAATGAAAATAAAAACTCTGGACAACCAATTACCAATCCCCGGCAACGGCGCCAAAAACTTGTTGTGTGATCTTGCAATACTATAAATGATATGCAAATGGTGCAAGTATACACGTCGAACGAGTAAAAAAGTGATGAGTGAGTATCGTCTCCACAGAGATTGGAGGTCAACACAGTTTCAGTATCCAAATTGCTATAGTAACCAAATTGTAATGTGAGTATGCTGAGGCAGAATGAATAAAAAAATGCGGTAGCAAAACAAGCAAAAAGAGAAGAGATAATCAAATGGCAGATAGGTCCTCTCTCAGATACGATGCTCTCTACGGAATGGTTGGCTAGCTCCAGAAGGATAATCCTCTAAAACCTCTTAACACTGCTAACGAATCCTAGTTCTCTCACTATGCTCGGCGGGATTTACTTAGGTTGCTCATAAACTATCTCTAGTAAGAAAGCTGGGAGACTAAAATGCTACAGCAATACCTCTCAGCTTGACTCCAACATTTTACTCTCCTAATCTCTATCCATCTTAGCCGTTTAAACCTATCACTTATCTCTAAGGCAGGTTGGAGTCCTTCCCCTTAGTGGTTACTCCATTGTTTATGAGGATCTAAGGCTAGTTCCATCGATCACTCCCCCTAGCTAATGCTAAAGTAATGGCCTTCTCTCGAAAGTTTTCACACACTACTCTAACTGTCACTATTGGCTAGGACTTACTCTCTCAATCACTACCCCCAACTGTACCTAGGGAACGGCCATCACTCGAAGGCATCATAAGGAATGGTCTGTCTCTCGAGGCACTAACATCTCTAATCTCTTACAACCCTGAGTTGTTCCTAAAGAAAGGCCAACTCTCGAAGGCGCTTAAGTTAGGGCCTATATCTCAAAGCACTAACAACCCTAAGCTCTTACAACTTTAAGGAAATTAAGCATACCATAAACAAAGCAAAGATCAAGAGAGAACATCAAACATCAACATGAGATTAAGAAAATAAAAAGAGTATCATCCAGCAAAACCCACGCCATCTAAAACAGTTCATGGCTGGGCAATAATCAAATGTATCATTCTCATACAACCCTCTAGATAAATAAATGCTATAGCAAAAAGGAAAGATAAACTCCCAGTTCGCAAGTGGACTTCCATGACCGCCTTAGGCTCACCGCCTCAGAAGAGGACGGTGAGGCCAAGTCTCGAGCTCCCCGATGAAGGACACCAAAGCTGGCTGACGATGAAGTGCTCCTCCCCTCTGTTATGCTTCCTCTTGTACACTTTTCTCTCTTTTTTCGCCTCACTTTTTTTCCTCTCTTCTTTTTGAAGAGATGAAGCCTTTATATAGTGGGGGTCTTCTAGGGTTTTGGTGCCTTGGTATCTCCTTGGGGATCCCAAAGAATATGCTCCGATAAACTCTGTCCACCAGGGGACAAAAAGGACGGTCAACAGATGGAGTGCAGCTGCTGCATAAAGCTGTCTGATAGTGTCAGGCGTCCTTTTCTGCACTTCACGTGCTTGTACTTTTGTGCGCCAGATAGCCTTATTTCTCCTCCTTTGCTATAGCATTTTGCTCCTTGCTTCTTCCTTCGCATTCTGCTCTATCATCCTGCACGTAAACAGCAAAAACTACCTTTCACGCAGCACCAACTCCACACGAGCAATAAATTAAAAAGACGCCCATAATGTACTAAAAATGCAACCTACATGCAATGTAATGTACTTGAAAACAAGCAATTTCTATAGCAAAGAGGCATAAATATAGAGGTAATAGCATAGCTATCATTTGTCAAACTCTAGCTTCATATAATAACAGTTATCCCATGAATCATTAATGGTTTGTATCTTCCTTCTGAACTCACCTTGAAACTCAAACTCTGATGTCCCGAGACTAGTGGTGAAAGGAACAAACTGTCGTGATCCATTTTGACGTGACACAACAAAGGATCACAACCAATTCCACCCCATAAACCTAACAACATCAAGAAGTTGTAATCTCCACATCTGTACATAACCTTAGAATGACCCATCCACATAACCCTCTATTTGATATCTTCGTCACAGTGGTCTTTGAATATATCAACCCACTTGCTTTTCTTGACAGTTGGCCAAACCTTGGTTAAGAATTCTTTAAATGGAGAAAAATTAGGGGAGAACACATTGGATAGAGTCAAAGACGGGCACTTCCAAAAGTGGGTGAGGGCTCTAACCTTGAGTAAAATAGCACATCCACCAAAGCGTACACCCTCTACTTTTCTACATGCATTTAGTGAGATGAAGGTTTCAACTAACACCGTAGGTACTGAGTTGACTTCTCTCTTCAATTGTTCAAAGAAATCAAGTAAGGTCACATCAATGTTTCCTAAGACCTTGGGGAAGATGATCAAACCATAAATCGCAATAGCCAGGAGATCTACTCTCTTTTCTATGTCTGGATGAACAAGTATTATGTTTTTGATACTTGACCAAGGAAAAAAAAGTACCTCCTCTTTTCCTTACCAAACCCTTGACCTATCCATCACTCATGCCGACGAAATCTGTAAGCCTCACATGTGGGTTTTTGTTTTTAGGTGGCTTAGCATAAACCCAGTTTTCCTTCACCTTACGCAAGTTGAAAAGGGCCAGATACTCCTCGAATGTAGGCATCATGTCTTCTCCATTGAAAGTGAAGCAGTAGTACCCAAGATTCCAAAACTAAACCAAGGCCTTCAAGAACTGCTCATCTACCTTCACATACAATAGGTACGCTATGTCGCCATAAGTCTCATAAAATAACTGTTTAGTCTTGAAATCGAAGCGTTCCAAGATTTCCTGTAGCTCTTGTACATTATTCTGCTTAACACTCATGTGGGCATACTCGAAAGTTTTTGTTTCATGATCAACGGCTAGACTGTCCCCATATGTTCATTGGTTAACCTCGGACCAATGACTTACCCTCGCATTTTCATCTTCTTTCTTAAGGATCCTTCCATCCATGATGATATTTTTTCTATTTGAGCAAATATTCTGAAAAACTAATCCCTTCTTGATATGGAATGATGGTGCAAAATTAACATGCAAAATAACAAATCAAAGGGAAAGGATTAGAAAATAAGAAGATAAAAAAGGTTCCAAAATAATTTCATTGCATAAGTAATTCTGGGCAGCACATTCCAACACTCCAGGACATGTCTCCACGGACTATCTTTTGCGAAATAATTTTGGCCTGACTCAAAACCCTAGGCGTTTCTGCATGGCTCTGTTGGGGTAGGCTCTAGATTCTCAAACTTGGTTTGGTTCTAAAAGGGTACCCGGGATGTCCTTGTTGTCCCTGACTAAGGGTAGCAAGGCCCTCGGTTTTGTTCCATTATAGGCTTCAAACAAATCGAGTTCAACTAAGGAGGACTCACCTCTTATGCCTTCTCGAAGGGTCAATATCCTTACGAATACAAACGGCATGAGTCCTGAAGGTACTTTCTAGGCTCATATGGAGAATCAATATTTTGACATGAGCAAAGCTCCCCCCCCCCCACTTAAACAAATGGGACAAGCACGGGTATAGAGCTTTTTTGAAAAAAAAATTAGAATGCGTAAAATAGAGTTATATTCATTAAACTGACGAATAAGCTGAAAGATTTGTGAACTTGTAAATTCCTATTTTCTTTAAAAACGTATGAAACAGATTTGTGGCCTAGCCCTCTTTTGTTTTTATTTTAAAACAAAAACAAGTCCCTAGCGGAGTCGCCAAGCTGTCGCAACCCTTTCGAGCCCGACATTTTTGAAAATGAAAATCAATGGAGTCACCACCAATCTTTCTTTAAAAAAGTGTGATTGGATCACTTTAAAACGGGGTTATTTTAATAAAAATTTATTTATTAAAATAACATTTTTGGTCTACGAAAACTAGAAACCAGGTTCGGGGTCGATTACGCATAGGGAATGATTAGCAACCCCACAATGCCCAAAAATTGGTACCTTATTGATTTCAAAAAGAATTTTTAAAATTCGAATTTGCAAGTTCACAAAGGTTCAATTTACTTGTCAGTTTAATGAATATAAATCTATTTTAATGGCCTTACTGCCTGGAAAATGAACTCCAATCAGTGCCAATACTCCTGGCGCTAACCCGTCATTTTCATTTGGCTAGACACCGCATTAGTTCTTTTTCATTTTTTAACAAACAACAAGCAAAGATTAAGTGTTTAGAGTTTTTTTTAATTAAGACTTATTTAGTGACTAAACCCTAAAAGAAATGTCTACGTTTATTTTAGTTATTAAGGTTTAAATATATTTAAGTATATTTTATTCTAAAATATGAAAGAAATTTTAATTCACACATGGCTGTAATCTAAGCTTCAAAGGTCATAATCCTATGTTTTAAAGCATACACATATTCACACTAAAAGAAACAAAGAAATAAATAAATTGCTTTAATTAAATAACTAAAAGAAATAAATTCTAAATAAGAAAGGGATAATTAATTTTAAAAAGATTAAAGAAAACTTTGGTTAAGGGTTAAATTAAAAGAAAAATGAGATTTGGGGGCTAATTCGAAGGCAATTGAAAATTTGCTGCTAAATTACGAAGGAAAAGGACGAAATTGTGAGATTTGAAAAGTGGAAGGCCACGGTAAAAGGCCCAAAGAAGAAAGGCGCGGGTTGAAGGGGTTAAGAGTCGGATTTGGGTCGGGTCACTGGTCACTATATAAGATAAAAAAAACAAACCAAAAAATATTTCATTTGTTTCGATCGAGCAAAAAAACCTTTCAAAATGCTCTTTGCTTCCTCTCTTCTACGCCGCCTCAACCATGGTGGCCATTAGGGGTGTTCAAAAATACCCGGCCCGAACTACCCGACCCGCCGACCCGATTTAATTTTACCGGGTATTTATATTAAATTACCCGATTTTTTCGGGCCGGGTACTTGACCCGTAATTTTTTCCGGGTAGTTGGGCCGGGTCAGGGCCACAATTTTTTTATAACCGGGTACCCGACCCGACCCGCTAATTTTAATATTTATATATTTTATATTTTAAATTCTATTTTCATTTTATGTTTCTTATTATTTTTCCTTAAAAATTAATTTTAAACCCCTAACTTCTTTTTATACTTGTATTATATACTTTTAAGTTTATAACTTTTCAAAAATATTTATATTAATTTGTCAATATGAGAGTCGAAAAAAATCATGATCGAGATTAATATTTTTAATACCTTCTTTTGTCGATAAACTTTAATATATATATACATATATCTAAATATTTCTCTCTTAAAACTAATCACAAATCAATAATTTTAGTGTTTGAAATATATATCATGGAATTTTATGTGTTTCTTATGTATTTTTAAAAAAAAATTAGATTTAAAAAATATAAAAAAAATAAATCGGGTACCTGGTACCCGATTTTACGGGTACCCGAATATTGCGGGTACCCGATTTGCGGGTACCCGGTTCTTATGGGCCGGGTCACTGGCCGACTTTTAGGTACCCGAAAATTTCGGGTACCCGAAATTTAGGGTACCTGAAAATCCGGGTACCCGGATATGAACACCCCTAGTGGCCTTGAAGCACAATCGTCGCGTCGTCCACCATTGATTGGTGTCGACTGCCATTGTCGGCGGGAAAATTAAACCTCCTTTCAACTCTTTTAAGAAAACCGAACCCAAAATAGTTTTCAAAATATCCTTGAAAACCAATTTTTCTGAATCAAAACCTCCACTCCTTTTAAAATTCCAAATTCCGGCGAGCCCCGAATCATATATCAAAAATCGGAGCTTCACCGGAGTTTGCATGCACGATGGGGCTTTAAAAAACGAAGGTAAAAAATGTTATCCCTTTCTATTCGAAATATAAAAAATGTAGATGAAAAGTTACCATAATCAAATGCTTGCTCTATTTCTATGATGAAACGCTTACAATCCTTGCTTGCTTACAATGAAATCCGAATGCTTTTTGTATTTTCTCCGTATTGTATCAATCGTATGTGCATTCTATATGAACTCTCTATCCTTGTGTAAAAAATACGGTATTTATAGGTACAAAAATGCTTGATTTTCAAGCAGAAATCCCTATTAATCATCTACAATGCTTCTGTCATGGCTCTGATTTTAAGACAATTTGTTGTTGACTCGCGATTTGCCTCTATTTTAAATTTGATTTAGCTTGATTCTTGTCTCGGCTTCAATTTAGAGATTATCCTATGTTGTATTTTAGGGATTTAACCCTTGTTTCTCTTTTTTCATGTTTCCGGTGGCTTATCAATGCTGAGGGAGACGCGGTCGATGATGAAGATGACTTGAGCAATGTTGGAGAGGACGAAACGGTTGCTGGAAGATGAAACGACGAGCGCGTGGCCACTATGCGTGAGTGTCAATCAGTGTGCTTTACTCTAAAGTGATATGGACAATCTGATTACTTCTGGATCCAACGGTGATGAGAGTGTGCCGCTTTCTCTTATTTAGATTGGTTCTATCCGTGTCGTTGGATCAATCTTTGATCCAACGGTCTCTAGCTCTCTATAATAAACCAATATTATTATTATTATTATTATTATTATTATTATTATTATTATTTAAAACAAACCGAAAAGGCCTTTGTTAATATGGACTCTATCTTGTAATGGACTCTATTTAACGCTTAATGGACTGATTTTTACGAATGGATTCTTTATTTAGTCAATCTACAAAGAATGCAATGAGTTTTATTTTACTTCAAAAGAACCATTTATATTTTGAGTTTGGATTTCTAGATTATTCAAACTAATTGACTATAATACAAAGCTAATTCTAACAATGCAGTAACACCACTACAATACTACTAAATCGAATGACATAGATACAACAATAAAAGTTTGGTGAAAATTCAGTTACAACACATATCTTCATTTTGGTCACTTGTTTAAAGGTTCTGCACAATTTTCAATCAATTTTCCAAAATTAACTAAGCAACCAAATATGTAAATTTTTCACTTTAAAACTTTCTAGTTTAATTGTTAAGTACATCTAGTTAATGCTTTATTCTACATTTCCTTCAGGGATGATTGTGGCGTGTATGTATTTGAAGTATATAGAAACCGGTCGAAACAATTTTTGGGCGAAAATTTCATTCACGGTAAAGTGTATGATTTAATTTTGTTTATGGTTTTAATGTTATTAAGTTAATTTTATATATTTATTGTGTTGACGCAAAAGATAAAAATTGAACGACTGAAATGCTTGGCAAAACTTGTTACTAGCAATCACAATGATAAAAACAAATTTAAACCTCATGCATGAAAAGAGCTCACAAACATTTCATGATGGCCAACTTGAGAGCGCCAAAAGATTGAAAGCTTAAGGGTTATGTTCATAAAAATCTGTTGAACGACTAAAATTTATTTTTCCCATCTTCTTTAAAAATTTGATTTTAGAGTTTTTGAAAAAAATTATTTTGAATAAAATTGGGACTCGCCCTCGGTTTTTATTTTAGGTTGCATGTGATTATTTATTTATTTTAATCATTCTGTGTAATATCTTTTATTTTATTTTATGCTAAGAATCAAACAATATTAATTTAATTAAATGTGATAAAAATATGTGTAATTTTTTAAGGTAAATTACATCGTTTATTACTCAACTTTAATTTAATAAATGAACATTGAAGATTAAATGTTTTGGCCACCCTACCGTTATCTGTCTAATTCTGTGATGACATGACATTTTTAAATTATTTTTAAACTACCACATAGATGACAAGTATAATAGTAACGGTTAAACTATAGTATAATTTTGTTAAAGGTGTCACGTAATTGGTGGATGTGACATACATGCTTAGGTGGACGTGGTAGTATAATTCTTTTTAGTAAACTATATAAATGACCACTTAATTGTGGGGTGATTTCGATATGACCACCCTACTTTTAACGGAAACTACATAAATAGAACTAGAAAATGTAACTGGAGGGAGTATCCTTCAAATTGCTCTATTTTTGGCAGTTTTTTGTTTCATTCCGGTTAAATAGCCAATTAGCTGAAAACAGATAACTATTTGAATCGAGTTTTAAATTAAAATTTGTTATTCATAATAATTTCAGAGATAATTATTTAAATTTTGAATTTAAACAAATAACGTTGTTTATTCTGCCATATATTAAAAAGGCAGACTATACAATCGATCACTCAACTATAAAAGAAAAAATCATTTTGATCACCCAAATTCAAAGACTTGCAAAAAAATCACTAAAGTTATATTTCGTTTTCATTTTGGTCACGTAAATTATGTTACTAATACGTGCCAACACCATGTGATTGGTCTGATGTTTATATGATTCTATATAACTAGGGGTGAGCAAAACTCGACTCGAAGAAATCAAAATTTTCGACTCAAGGCGAAAAAATTCTACTCGTCTTAACTCGACTCAAAATTTCATAAACTCGACTTGAAAAAAATTCAAATAAAGTTTAGTTAGAAAATGGAAATTCGAATAACTCAAAAATTTTAATAGTTAATAAATTTATTTTTAAGTTCGAGTCGAGTCCATCAATTTTTCCTGATATTTCATGAACTATCTAAAGCAAGTTTTTGTTCTTTTATTTCTACTGTGAATTAAAAGACAATTGAATTTAGTGTAGCAATACAAACGATGACCAACTCACTTGAGTGGACATGTTATCGACGAAGGGTCACTAGTAGGAAGGTGAACGGAGCAAGGAGATGAATGGCGGCTTTATGAAAAAGATGGGAGGAGGATTGAACGGGGTTTGGGAACATTAGGCTAGGTTTTATGAGAATTTAAATAAATTTATATATGCACACAAAATTAAATAACCCATAATTTAAATAATAAAAAAATGTATATAAAAAATTGAGTTTAAATGAAATAAAGTTCATGGAACAAGCTACTATGGTTTTCAAGTTTTCAAAAGCGGCACCAAACTTGATAAACTCTACTTTTGACCCCCAAAATCTATATATCTCATAATTTAGACTCGAGTTTAAGAATTCCAAAATTAAAAATCAAATGTTTCCAACAAATTTCAACTTGTTTAACAAATAGTTTCAAAAACCCTCAAATTAGGTTTTAAAAATTAGGAATTTTATAATTAGGGTTTTAAATTTAAGGCTAAAATTTGGGGTGTTACACCTACTGCTATTTACTGAAAATTTAAGTGGGTGTTACATGACAAAAATTATAATCAATTATTGTAGTATAATTATTTTTAAAAAAAATAGGGCCTCGTTAAAAACCTTTCTCGTAACTCGATTAAATCGTAGTTCAATACAGACATCAAAAAAAGGAAAAGAGTACCTCAAAATTATTATTACTCAAAACAGTAGTGCATAGGTTCAAAAAAACGAAAAAGATACATAAATTAACTCTGACACCCAAAGTCTCTATTCTTAGATGATCTTCATACTACCAATCATTATTTGGTTGGCAAACGAAAATAGTTGGTTCATCCTCCATATTTTCTAATTCATGACTATGTGAAGGCTGCAATAAGAAAATGAAGAGTATCAAATTACATAACAATAAAAATTAATTGCTATACATTTATATGTAATACCTTAGATATGTCGCCTTCTTTGTATGTGTTGGGCATGCGCATAACTATTGTTTGTAATTGGAGTGTATCAACATGCATAATATCCAGATCAGATGATGAAGCTTTGCCCTTTACTTTCTTGTGTGTTCCTTTTCCTATCTCAAGAATTATAGGATCTCCTATTCCAAGAACTCTATTTTCAATAGTTTTTTTTACATCTCACTTTCATCGCTTGCAAATTTAGACTTATTTTTACAAATTAATCTTTAATTTCATTGAAAGTTTTATATGTCTGTGATGCACGATGACATATATTTATACAAAAAGAGGCTAAATTTGCATATCTGGCTTGAACTGTTGCTGGATTATCACCTTCAATATCCACATTGTTCTTTTTTTAATTCAAGGTCTTTCTTTGCATGAATAGTCCAACGCTTCAAACTACATCCTTAAGGTATTTTCTTTGCTTTTTCATATTTCAACACAACAAACATGTGTCGACAAGGAAATTCAACAGACTCTAACTTCATACAACAACACATGGTATCATAATTGTTATCTTTAGTAACAACATACCATAAACTTTCTTTTTCACCATGATCCAACCAATATAACATACGACCATCATGAGGTAGACTCTTTTTGACAAAATAACAACCCTCATACGATATTTTTTTGCACAAAGTAGTAAAACATTTTCATGTATATACTTTTGATGCATGCCTTTTTAAAGTTGCCAACACACCATTACAAACCGGTTGTTCATCTATTGTTTTGTAGTCTTGACGACCTTCCTCCCACCTTAAAGAATCTAGTTCATTAAGATAGTAATTGACAAATCGATACAACATTACCTTTCTGTCCAACAATGACTTAAGTGTCCTATGCATTGACTCACAACGTTAAGTAGATCTCATTCCTACACATAAAAAGTTATAATATTTTTTAGTTAATGCAATAAAAATAATAAAACTATATATTCAATTGAAGTGTTTAAAAATAAATTACATGCATAAAAGTATCCTCGCATGTAAGCCTCTGCCTATTTCTCTATCTTCGTACAAGTCCTTGACCCACTTCCTGTCTTGACATTTATGTTCGCAAATTAATTCGATCCAAGCCTTTTCAAAATCTTTTTACGTTCTACATTTGTCAACGCACTTCATAAATTCTTCGTGAAATTTTTTGTTGGCGTAAAATTTCACATTTCTCAAAAGATGCCATAAGCACAGTCTATGTTTCGCCTCTAGGAGTACTTTAGTTATGGCATTTTCCATTACCTTATCTCCCTCAGTAATAACAGTGAGAGGTTTGTAACCATCTCCTGTAGTAATTAATTGTTGTAACACTCATACGTATGTATTTTTTGGGTAACGTTGGTACACCCCATGGCGCAGCAGAAAAATTATCCGGCGATTACAACCAGTGATCCATGTACAAGGAACGAATCGGAGTGAATAAGGGTGAAGAATTACCTGTTTAAAATTAGAATTTTGAGTTTGGAGGAGATAGATATTCAATCACGATTCCACGATGTCAATTCCTAAGCCGCAACAATAACGCTCCGACCTTTACGTAGTTCACCCAGTTGAAACAAGTATATAAAAACTCTCTAAACCATTTAGAAGGGAACGAGCATATAAAAAAACTCTCTAAACTATTTAGAGGGGTTTTCCCAAAAAACATTAATGACTACTAGATCTCTCATGCCTTTATATAGCCTTTGAAATCTCAATTCAACTCATATTAAGATTTCAATATATATCTAAACTCAATTTAACTTACTTAGGATTTCAATATATATATATATATATATTAAATATATAATCTCAATTCAACTTTAATCAGGATTTCAATATATATAATAAATATATATATAATCCTAATTCTACTCAATTAGAATTTCAATATATATATATATTAAATATATATAATCCCAATTCAACTTTAATTATGATTTAAATATATATATATATATTGATTTAAATCGAATTATATTATTTATAAATTAAAAGAGTCATAATTACAATAATTATTTTTCTTTTAATATTTACCCAATAGTTAAATTATATATGTATATCAAATATATATTAATTTAACTAAATTCGTGTACAACAAATTTGTACATATATAATTCGTTTAATATATGCTCATTTCAACTGTGGGTGTGACCATGTAGGTTCATGTAACGTTAGTAGTAAATATTAGAACATTTTGTTGGAGTCTGCCCAAAGACCAATCATATGATGATTGAATAGACATACTATTTTACTAGATTTATCAAGTAATGGCATTGCCGTTATTATCATTTGGTATGTTTCTGTGCATCAAACTAACCATTGGATAATGATGTTCATACAATAATACGATTATTGTTAAATAGGATCCTTAGTCGAATATTATTACGGGTATGGACAGTGATAATATATAAAGACTAATATGTGGTTGATGACAAGCGTTGTCATTGACATAGAGATGTCAAAATCAACACATAAGTATTTGTTAGAGAACAACATACTGGATTGACCCGCTATGAGCATGTTTCTTGGGTAATTATGTGACAGTCACAACATTGCTCATGATAAACATATGTATAATCCTCAGACTTTAGATCAACATGATTTCAACATAAAGATTTACGTATTTTGACATAGTCAAACGTGTGTCGTAACTGACTACATTATAAAGACTGATGATTGGATACGTGATGACCTATGTAGTGAAATATGGTTGATCAAGAAAGGATTTGTCCCTCCTACATAATGGGAGAAATATCTTCAGCCACTTGATTGAGTGAGATTAGAAAATGCATGTCCATGCTCGAATATTATGATATGAGATATCATAGAGATTCGTTTATCATAATCTACTCAAGACATCAAGAAACACTAGATGGACAACGCAAGTGTGACTAACCCATGACTTGTGTTCATCTAAGATATAAAGGACAAAAAGATAAAATACATAAAGGAAATTTATTCAGGAATTAGGAAAGTCAAACCATGACTTCATGCAACTTAGGTAGCAATGATGTATTGCTAGATACCACTCACTGTTTGTAAAAATTAGAACAGTTCTAATTTTGCTGCTAACGTTGCATGAACCTACAAGGGTCACACCCTTCGAATGAAACGAACAAAAATTAGAAACCATACTCCCTATTTTAGGGAGGTTGCCGAAAAACCCCTATGGGATAGGGGAAATCATAAACTCCCTTATATGAGAATAATATTGGATAAATATTGTATTTGTCAAATATTATTTAGAGTATGGAAAATATTTATAGGCTTAAATATTATAGAATAAGATTCTAGAAATTTAAATATATTTTTGGAATTTATATAATGTATATTTAATTCCAAGTTTATGTAGAATTAGATTTCACATAATTAAAAATATATATTTAAATCCAAGTAAAGATAGAATGAGATTTTATATAATAAATATATATATATATGGATTAAATATAATGTATATTTAAATCCATGTTTTATGTAGAATAAGATTCTACATAATTAAATATATATATTTCATTTAATATTATTAAATATAATGTATATTTAATATAAACCAATTTCAAGTAGAATTAGATTTTATGAATTTTGGTTGAACTTGGATTTAAGGAATTCAACTAGAATTTAGTCTCTGAATACTATTTAAAGGGACAAGGGCTAGCAACCAAATCATCACTATTCATCCTTGCAAATTTCGATATATCCCTGAGAATTCCCCTCTGGAATTTTCGACAAGTCCTAGATTTCTTCTGAGAAGTTGTTCGATATTTTTCTGGTGTTTCTCTTGCCCCCTGGCGATTTCCTAGTTCGAATCCATGTCCCGGTAGAACCCCTGGTCGATTTCAGACTCCCTCAGGAATCCCTGGAGGGATTTCGACTTCTCCCTAGAATGTGTTCAAAACTGTCGAAATTTATCCCTAAGTGTTAGGGAGGCGGAAACTTTGTTCGTTTTGTTCGGGTGGACTCCGTAGAGGTCGTTGCGAACTTGTGACGATTCCGGTTTTACTTAACATGGTTATTCCGACATACCGTCGGTTTTCCAGTTTCCAGAGTTTTAAAAGGTAACTCTTCATATTTTCACCCCAGATTCGTTCCTGTACATGGATCCTGGCTGGATTACGTCGGATTAATTTTTCCGCTGCGCCACGGGGCGTGCCGACGTGTCCCATCAGTGGTATCAGAGCCACTTGTATCATACGAATTCAGACTTAAATTCTTGGGTGATGTTTATGTATGAGATGTATGCTGTTTGATTCGATTTAGATATTTATCGTTTATCGAATCACACCTAATAAAGACTTATTTCGATTATCACTGAATGATTAAGAGTTAATCATAACTATGTTAGGTTGCTTCAATGTTAAATGTTAACATGTTGAGACTAATAGTTAGTCTAGAGAACAAGTAGTTGTTCGTAGTTTCATAGATTTATGAAATCTCTGAAAAAGTTATAAAACTATCTTTCACGGTGAATCCATAAGAGTTATGGTTAGACGTTATGAAAAATGCATGTCTAGGATTGGCATCATCAAAGACCTGGTACTTAAGTGTGCCTAGTGCGCCACCTCTCTTTCATGTTGACCTACATGGTGCATTTGTTCGTTAACGCAAATGGTTTATGAAACCTCGTGATCCTTCTTTGGCCCATTAACCGCAACATAGGGATAATCAGTTTAAAACTCCGTAAACACGTCATTACTTTGTTCGCACGATGTTTGAAATGCATGTTAGATTGCACGGTGTTTGTTTTGCATGGTTATAGCCCATAGCCTTTATAGTTTTTGGTTTTTATAAATACGGCCTGCGTGTCGTGCCTTTCTCTATCTTCTATTGTACTTCTCTTCTCATCTCACCCCCTCGCATATAACGCGAGTTTCTGAAAATTGTAAATACTCATGGAGATAAAGCAAGGACCAACATAGCAGCGTGGTGGGCCTTCCCTGGTGGACCAGGCGTTTCAGAAGCAGATTCTATCTTCAGTAGAATGATCCTCCCATTGGCTTGGGATGGGTCGCCTTAGGTTAAGAAGGGCTATAATCATTGCATATTTATTTACCACTTATTTTTACCTTGTATGTGATGCAATGGATGTTTTATAAGCATGATTAAACATAGTCTATTGATAGGATCAATGTTAAAATGATGAGATAATTAAGTAAATCCCTCACTATAATTCTAAGTCTGTTTTAACCATCCAATATTTACCCTCGTTAAAGCTTCGATCGATATAATGCGAGCTTTGCCAAAGCAATGTCACATTTATCTATCTTAGTTAAACGCGAAGAATAAGCTAGTGATATTCGCCGGTTGAGATATTGGTATTGACTTAGCTGGGTTGTTCTAATAGGATTAGAAAACCTAGTGGTTAAAAGTTTTGGATAATCATAAGATGATTTAAAGAACAAGAGTTGTTCGCCAAAAGATGAGGAATTACATGAGATGTAATTAGTAAGGTGTTACTTACCTAACTAACCATTTCCTAAAAGACTGGCCAAAGCTGATTTAGGAATGGTGAAATACGGATCCTCACTCACTAGAAAAACTATCGAAACATTTTTCCGAAATTAAAACTAGAGGGTTTTTAATTTTGAAAAAAATAATGGGAGTAAATTTATAGTAAAGACCTATCTATAAATTTTAAAATTTAGTAAAACTTATGTAGCATATTTTCTTTGTTGTAGAATTAATGGCAAATAATACTCTATCTCTGCGATCTATCCTTAAGAAGGATAAGCTCAATGGCATAAACTTCCTTGACTAGTTCCGCAATTTGAGAATTGTTCTCAAACAGGAAAAGAAGGAATATGTCATTGAAGAACATGTTCCTGATGAACCGGTTGTCACTGCTTCTAGAGCTGACAAAGACAAGTTTAAGAAACACATGGACAACATGATGGATGTCGGTTGTCTTATGTTTGCCTCCATGACCCCTGAGCTTCAGAAGCAACATGAGGACATGGTAGCTTATGATATGATTCAAAATCTCAAGGAGATTTATGAAGGGCAAGCTCGTCAAGAGAGGTACGAGACCTCTAAAGCTCTGTTTCAATGCAAGATGAGTGAGGGATCTCCCGTAGGAGCTCACGTCATCAAAATGATGGGCTACATCCAAACGTTGGAGAAGCTCGACTTTCCGCTGAAAGACGAATTAGCTACTGATGTCATCCTGCAATCGTTGCCGGATAGTTTCAATTAGTTCATCCTTAATTTCAATATGAATGAAATTAACAAGACGCTGCCACAGTTGCTCGACATGTTGAGAACTGCTGAAATCAACCTGAAGAAGGTAGGACCTAAACCTATTCTGATGGTCCGCAAGGGCAAGAAGAAAGGTAAATCGGCAGCAAAGTCTAAAGGTGATGGTAAGACCAAAACCGATGGAAAGGAGGCATTGAAACCTAAGAAGGGAATCAAGAAGGATGGAAAATGTTTCCATTGCGGCAAGACCAGACATTGGAAGAAAAACTGCCCCGCACACCTACAAGAAGTCAAGAAAGCAAAAACGAGTGAGGCATCAACCTCAGAGGCTTCCAAAGAGAAGGCATCAGAATAGACATGGACCTGTGAATGGAAATAAAGCAAGAGTTGCTACATCATCCATTAGGACAAGTGTTTTTGCTTAAATAGATTTGTTTTAGTTTTTAAGATTATTATTTTGTGCCTAAGTTTTAGTTATCTTGTAAGGACAAGATATTTTTAATTTTGAGATTATTCAAATGTTATTCTTTTAATCTCTTATGGCACAACGAATCAATGATCTTTAAACTAATCAAATCAATAATATTTACAAATGACTAATCTCAAACTCATAAAAAGTATTAAGGTAATTTGATGAGATCAAATTCAAGAATATTTAAAGTTTGATTAACTTTTAAAGAATATGGGATTGTCCCATAATTAAATCCCACAAGTGGAACGAAAAAGTCTTTGAAAGAGAATCAAATATGTCAGACATGTTTTGATTCAGAACAAGTCATTTTCGAATTCTTTACACACTAGAAAAACAACTCTCATAACTTAATCGTGTTTTTCCCCGAAACGTCATATAAGATATGGACTAAGAATTGTTCTAGAATACCTTTGAAGTTTTAAGGTTACTTACATGTTAAAATGTTTACAAAGTTCGAACCTTAAAAAGTCCTTTCGTTGTTTATCCTAACGAGAACAAAGCGTTTGTTTCTCAAACGAGAGTTTATCTTGAAAGAGATTAATTCTCACAAAGGGATATTATTTCTTCAACTTTAACAAGAACAAAATATTTGTTGCTCAAACGAGAGTTTCTCTCGAAAGAGATTACCTCTCACAAAAGAAAAAAAAGGGATTTGGAATGTGAAGAAATTTTAGACAACAAATTTATGAACCAAAGATTGAGAATGTTCCACAAATGATCAAGGAACATTGGAACAAAACACAACCATTATGTTGATCCTTAAGAGAATACCATATACTTGAGAAATATGGATTTCTCACTATCCGTACATGGAAGCACTCTTCTTTTCGGATCAAGATAAAGATTAGGTCTTATCAGAAAGCAATGGTGAGCCCAAAATTCGAGAAATGGCTAAGAGCCATGAGATATGAGATGGTATCCATGTCTAAAACCAAGTATAGACTTCGGTTACCTAAAAAGGTAAAACCTAAGAGGTATGGATGAGTTTTTCAAAAAGGAAAAACTGACATGGATGATAAAACATACAAAGGATGATTCGTCGCTAAAAGTATTCGACAAACTTCATAGTATAGACTATGATAAAGCATCTTCCTTGTAGCTATGTTTAATCCATCTTAATCTCACTTGCAAGTAGTTACATACGATGATTATGGAATCAAATAAAGGAATGTCAAAACCACTTTCCTAAGGGAAAACTTGAAACAGTTGTGTACATGACACTTGCAGAAGGTTTTTCCAGTAAACACTTGGAAGGTATGTAAGCTACAAAGGTCTATCTGTAGACTAAGGTAAGCTTCTCGAAGTTGGGATATTCGTTTCAAAAGATACAATCAAAAGGTTTGGTTTATCTAGAAACAAAAGGGAGTCTTGTTTTCAAAAGAGCTAGTGGGAGCATTGTTACTTTCCTAAGTATTGTATGTAGATGACATACTCATCAAAAGGAACTAAAGATCGCAATCCGTTTTGCATTAATAAAAGATACTGCGAGTTAGCAACATGAGACAGTATCTAACTCTACAACATAGGCTGAATGTATTACAGTCGACATAGAAATAAAGAATGATGTTTGGATCTAAAGGGTTCACTTCTGAACTAAGGGTTGTTCCCAGCATATTAGATGCTACATAAATCTGTTATGATGGAACCTTTGCGTAAGCAAATAAAACCCAGATCTCATCAATAAATCCAAACATATTCTAAAGTACTTACATCTTGGAGATGTGAAAGTATGAAACATACGCACAAAGTTGATAACTTTGTCAACTCCCTGACAAAGCTTTTGACACAGCATAAGCATGTCAGTTACACTAAGCCATATCGTATTAGATACGAGAATGATTGGTCTTAGTGCTAGTGGAAGATTGTTGGAGTATGCCCAAAAAACAATCATATGATGATTGAATAGACATACTATTTTACTAGATTTATCAAGTAATGACATTGCCGTTATTATCATTTGGTATGTTTCTGTGCATCAAACTAACCATTGGATAATAATGTCCATACAATAATACGATTGTTGTTAAATAGGATCCTTAGTCGAATATTATTACAGGTATGGACAGTGATAATATATAAAGACTAATATGTGGTTAATGACAAGCGTTGTCATTGACATAGAGATGTCAAAATCAACACATAAGTATTTGTTAGAGAACAACATACTGGATTGACCCGCTATGAGCATGTATCTTGGGTAATTATGTGACAGTCACAACATTGCTCATGATAAACATATGTATAATCCTCAGACTTGAGATCAACATGATTTCAACATATAGATTTACGTATTTTGACATAGTCAAACGTGTGTCATAACTGACTACATTATAAAGACTGATGATTGGATACGTGATGACCTATGTAGTGAAATATGGTTGATCAAGAAAGGATTTGTCCCTCCTACATAATGGGAGAAATATCTTCGGCCACTTGATTGAGTGAGATTAGAAAATGCATGTCCATGCACGAATATTATGATATGAGATATCATAGAGATTCGTTTATCATAATCTACTCAAGACATCAAGAAACACTAGATGGACAATGCAAGTGTGACTAACTCATGACTTGTGTTCATCTAAGATATAAAGGACAAAAGGATAAACTACATAAAGGAAATTTATTCAGGAATTAGGAAAGTCAAATCATGACTTCATGCAACTTAGGTAGCAATGATGTATTGCTAGATACCACTCATTGTTTGTAAAAATTAGAACAGTTCTAATTTTGCTGCTAACGTTGCATGAACCTACAAGGGTCACACCCTTCGAATGAAACGAACAAAAATTGGAAACCATACTCCCTATTTTAGGGAGGTTGCCGAAAAACCCCTATGGGATAGGGGAAATCAACAACTCCCTTATATGAGAATAATATTGGATAAATATTGTATTTGTCAAATATTATTTAGAGTATGGAAAATATTTAGAGACTTAAATATTATAGAATAAGATTCTAGAAATTTAAATATATTTTTGGAATTTATATAATGTATATTTAATTCCAAGTTTATGTAGAATTAGATTCCACGTAATTAAAAATATATATTTAAATCCAAGTAAAGATAGAATGAGATTCTATATAATAAAAATATATATATTTGGATTAAATATAATGTATAGTTAAATCCATGTTTTATGTAGAATAAGATTCTACATAATTAAATATATATATTTTATTTAATATTATTAAATATAATGTATATTTAATATAAACCAATTTCAAGTAGAATTATATTCTATGAATTTTGGTTGAACTTGGATTTAAGGAATTCAACTAGAATTAAGTATCTGAATACTATTTAAAGGGACAAGGGCTAGCAACCAAATCATCTCTATTCCTCCTTGCAAATTTTGACATATCCCTAGGAATTCCCCTTTGGAATTTTCGACAAGTCCCATGTAACCCCCTCGTCCCTGTCTGGTCGGATGACCGGTCCGAGTGGGCCACACGGGGAAAACCGAAGCGAAACCTGTTAGGGTTCATCCTCGATTAACGACCCAGAAAATTTCTTTTAACTTTATCTTGTCTATAAATGCACATTTATTTCTTATGTGATCACAGCAACGGAAGATAAACATTTACAAGCAATAACTCAAGCAACCTCAACAAAACAGCTCGTTTTTAACTTAATCTGCAGACCGTATCGATACGCCCAAAGAGTGTATCGATACGCCTTGACTAGGTCAACTGGCCAAAGTCAACACGAGGAGACCGTATCGATACGCCCAAAGAGTGTATCGATATGCCTCCAATCGGTCAACTTCTCGTGGTCAACGCTAAGAAGACTGTATCGATACGCCAAGGTCCGTTTCGATACCCAATTTCTCGTCAAAATCTCAGAATTCCAGTAGCAAAAATGGTATCGAAACACCCTTTCGCGTATCGATACGCGTGGCCTGAAATAAGAAGGTCGTACCGATACGGGTCCAATCGTATCGATACCCCTGCTGCGAACATACAGGTTTTAGCTGATTTAAGGCACAAGGGTGCCCCTAAACCTCACTAAAACCACCAACAACACTCTAGCATTAATCCTAAAGGCAAACCAACAAATGAGCATGCTCGAAACATCATCATAACAAGATTAACACTAAGGCACAACATCACAAAATCATTCATCCATGTATAACTTTAAAGGTGTTAAACTTCAACATAGTCAACACTTAGGCAAATTTTAGATAGCAAAATACTAACAAGGTTTCAAGCAAGGCATACATCTCAAGCCAAAAAACAACACAAAAGGAGGAGTCTAACATGCTCCTAAGCAACATCAACCACAACATAACCCAAAACATCATAATATGATTACATGCCCCATTGCTTGACCATTACATCTTAATTTAAAAGTTCATACTTGGTAGCTAAACAAGCACCACAAGCACACTTGGAGGCCCCCTTCTTGCTCCTAGCAACCCACGAACTAAGGATCTGCATTGTCGAACAAAGAGAGAGCGTAAGCAATAAAGCTTAGTGGGGGTAAGCTCTTTAAAAACAAACCTCGACTATGCAGGGTCCGAGCACGATCTTAGCCAAGGCAAAATACATAATTATCAAGAATCCTCAAGAGCACAAGTTAAGATGCATGAACAATATTCAATTATATGCCATGCTCAACAAGCTCTATTTCACAACATATGTAAACACATATAAACATCCAAGTAAGAATCGCATTTCATAATACATTGATGCACATATCAATCAACATTGGCACCTAGCTATGACCCGAATACGCAGATAAACACGTTGGAATTCACATCCAACAACGACATTACCTCACGGTGGGATTACACTCATCATCGGTCTCGCGGAGGGGATTCCACTCATCCCCACGCCCCGTCGATGGGATTCCACTTATCATCGACTAACATAAATACAATTTCCGGGCGTACCCGTACTCCTCCTTGGTGACTCAACGCCACCAAGGCCACGCGCGACTTTTGACTCATGTGTGCACACTAACATCCTAATGATCGATCATTTGTACTCAAGCATACTAGTGCCAACATTTAACTCATTCCACATTATCCATTTCAAATCAATTTCGTGCTTAGCACGTACTCACCATGATCACAATCATGATCCATTACCATGCATGCCATAAGCATCGCAAATCATGCCTCATCTCACATGTATAACAGAATATACATAAGAAATCATATCACAAGTCATACGAGGCATAAACATCCATATATATAAGTTCATCCAAAGGCTCTAGATCAAGTTTAGGATTAGGTTACCACCCCAATCCTAACTCTAGGTGGGTCTACCAAGCCCAACCTAGTCCACATACTCGAACCAACCATTTAAAAACCACTTAAAACGTTAACCACTCACCTAAGCTTCCACGCTCCAAGCCAAGCAAGCAACCACTCTCACAATCCAGGATTTCTTCCCGAAGCTTCTCCAACACAAGTTCCCGCTTCTAAACAACCTCAAACACAATTCAAACAATCCCAAATCAGCCCAACATCAAAAGACCAACCCGGAACACAATTCAAATTCAATTTACAATGTTGCAAGCCATGAACAAACCCCAATATTTGCAATCTCTGGCAGCCCCAAAACCATGTCCAAAAACCATGTTTCCAACATCCATTGCACCCAAAAATGATCCCAAATCAACCCCTAACCATAGTACTATCAATAGCCTATCAAATTCCACCTAAAACAACCCCCAAAACCCTCCAAAAACCCCATTTTACCCAATTTCGGGAATTGCTCAAAATCATTCAAAATTCACATATGTGGTACCATTTAACCTCTATACATCATAACTAACCATAATAAATCAAAATATTAAGTTTAGCTACACAAAGACACCATTTTTAATCAAAATCTTCCAAAATTCCATTTTCCAAAACTTCCATGAAAATGAAAATAAATGGTACTTTTAGAGAGAGGGAGTTGAGGGGAAGTCAAAAACGTTGTTACCTTTCGAATATGAGTTGAAATGGAGGAGCTTTTTGGATGGAATAGTAGAGAAGTAGAGAGAGCTCTTCCAACGTTAGAAAATTTGAAGAAGACAATGAATAGTAAAATGGGGTGTTTTGTTTTATTTTAACTTAAAGGCCTAAAGACCAATTTGCCCTTAATGAAATGGGATATTCACAAGAGTATATGATCCATGGCCATTTGGGGTTTAATCCCAAAGCATAGTCAACATCAAATTAATTAATTTGAAATAAAACCCGAACCATTATTTAAATCATAAAACCGAACCCAAATAATATTAAAATATTATTTCTCCTAACCCCTAAACCCGGGTGTTACAACTCTCCTCCACTTAAGGAAATTTCGTCCCCAAAATTACCTGATGGAAACAAATACGGAAACTGCTCAACCATATCCGTTTTCTTCTCCCACGTGGCCTCTTCCACACCTCTATGTCTCCACAACACCTTGACCAACTCTATGGTCTTACCACACAACACCTTGCTATCGGAAGCAAGTATCTCAATAGGCTCTTCATTATAAGATAAATCTGGATTTAACTCTATCTCCTCAACGGGCATAACATGAGAAGGATCCGATCTATATCTCCTAAGCATAGACACATGAAAAACATCATGGATCTTCTTTAACTCAGAAGGTAACCTCAAACGATAAGCTACAGGCCCAATCCGCTCAACTATCTCTTACGGACCAATGAACCTCGGACTCAACTTGCCCTTCCGACCAAATCTCATTACCTTCTTCCACGAAGATACCTTTAGAAACACTTTCTCACCCACTGAGTACTCAATCTCTTTCCTCTTCAAATTCGCATAAGACTTCTGACGATCGGAAGCTGCTTTCAAACGGTCACAAAACAACTTCACGTTGTCGGTAGTCCCCTTAAGCAAATCCGGCATATGTAACAATCTCTGACCTGTTTCAGCCCAACAAATCGGAGTCCTACATCGTCTACCATACAAAGCCTCATAAGGAGCCATCTGAATACTAGACTGATAACTGTTGTTGTAAGCAAACTCAACTAACGGTAAGTGCTTCTCCCAAGAACCCTGGAAGTCAATCACACAACAACGAAGCATATCCTCTAGAATCTGTATCACTCGCTCTGACTGCCCATCGGACTGCGGGTGATAAGACGTGCTGAAATGCAAACGGCTACCTAGAGCATTATGCAAGCAACCCCAGAATCTCGAAGTAAATCTAGGATCCTTATCTGACACAATAGATTTCGGAACTCCATGAAGTCTCACAATCTCACGGATGTACAAGTTTGCCAACTTGTCTAAGGAATCTGTAGTGTTCACTGCTAAGAAGTGAGCACATTTCGTGAACCTATCAACAATCACCCAAACAGAGTTCTTCTTCGAAGTAGACAAAGGTAACCCCGACACAAAATCCATGGTGATCCTCTCCCATTTCCATTCCGGAATCTTCAAAGGATGTAACAAACCTGAAGGAACCTGATGTTATGCCTTCACTCTCTGACAAACCATACAACGGCTCACATACACGGCTACATCTTTCTTCAAACCAACCCAGAAGTAATCATTTTTCAAGTCACGGTACATCTTAGTACTACCCGGATGCACAGAAAATGGACTCGAATGTGCCTCACTCAAAATCTGACGTCTCAACTCAACATCTTCCGGTACAACAATTCTATCTTTAAAGCACAACAAGCTCTCACTACTGAAACTATACTCGGTCGGTCTTCCTTCGGCTATGTCCTGAACATGAGGAACTAAAGTCACATCTTGCAACTGCTTCTCTCTAATCAACTGAATCAAAGAAGGCTTCACTTGCAACTCGGTGATCAAACCACCATCATCGGACACACTCAATCTAGCAAACATAGCTTTCAACTCAACGGCCACTTTTCTACTCAAAGCATCGACTACTACATTTGCTTTACCCGGATGGTACTCAATGGTTAAATCATAATCTTTTAGCAATTCAAGCCATATTCTCTGTCTCAAGTTCAACTCTTTCTGTGTCATCAAATACTTCAAGCTCTTGTGATCGGTGTAAACTATACACTTCTCACCATACAAATAATGGCGCCAAATCTTCAATGCAAAGACAACCGCGGCTAACTCTATATCATGAGTGGGATAGTTCTTCTCATGAATCTTCAACTGTCTAGAAGAATAAGCAACAACTCTTCTTTCTTGCATCAAAACACATCCTAAACCTACGTAGGACACATCACTGTAAATTACAAACTCTTTACCTGAAACAGGTTGCACTAACACTGGAGCATTTGTCAAAGCTTCTTTCAATTTCTCAAAGACCTTCTGTCTCGCATCTGACCATTCAAACTTAACTCCTTTTTGCAACAATTTAGTCAAAGGAGCAGCTACTCTAGAGAAACCATCAACAAATCTCCTATAGTAACCGGCTAATCCTAGGAAACTCCTAATCTCGGTCACGGACTTAGGTTGTTTCCACTCAACAATAGCCTCAATCTTCGATGGATCAACACGGATACCTTCGGCCGAAACAACATGGCCAAGAAATACAACCTCTCGAATCCAGAACTCACATTTACTAAGCTTCGCATACAACTGATTGCTCAACAATCTCTGCAAAACAAATCTCAAATTCTCATAATGATTTTCTTCTGTCTTCGAGTACACAAGTATGTCATCAATGAAAACAACTAAAAAACGGTCTAGATAGTCTCTAAAAATTTTGTTCATCATGTCCATGAATGTTGCGGGCGCATTCGTGAGCCCGAACGGCATCACAAGAAACTCATAGTGACCATATCTAGTCCTAAAAGCTGTCTTCGGAACATCACACTCTTTCACTTTCAACTGGTAGTACCCGGATCTCAAATCTATCTTCGAAAACACTGAAGCACCTCTCAACTGATCAAACAAATCATCTATGCGAGGCAACAGATACTTGTTCTTCACAGTCAACTGATTCAACTGTCTATAGTCAATACACATGCGCATACTACCATCTTTCTTTTTCACAAACAACACGGGAGCACCCCATGGAGAACTACTAGGTCTAATGAAACCACGGTCTAATAATTCTTGCAACTGACTATTCAATTCTTTCAACTCTTTCGGAGCCATACGGTACGGAGCTATCGAAACTGGATTAGACCCTGAAACAGTCTCAATCACAAACTCAACATCTCTGTCAGGAGGTAAACCCGGTAACTCTTCAGGAAACACATCCGGAAAGTCACAAACTGTCCTAATGTCTTTCGGTCTAGCTGCACTCATATCTGGATTCATAACATAAGCTAAGTAAGCCCCACATCCGGAGTCCATCAACCTATGAGCCTCTAAAGCTGACACCACATTAGACAAGAACTTAATGTTCTCGCCTACTACTACTACCTCGTAGTCATTAGAAAGCTTCAAAGAAATTCTCTTCGTCTCAAAATCCACACTAGCTCGGTGCTCAACTAACCAATCCATACCCAAAATAATATCAAAGCCATAGAAAGGAAGTTCCATCATATCAACAGAGAACACATGACCATGAATCTTCAGTGGACATCTCCTATACATACGTCTAACCACAACTGTCTCACCAAAAGAACTAGTAACGTGCATACCTACATCTAAGATCTCAACAGGGATATCTAACTTCTGTGCATGCTCACTCAAAATGTAGGAATGTGTAGAACCCGAATCAACCAGAGAAAGCAAAGACATAGACTGTAACTCAAAATTACCTGCTATCACATCGGTGTCGTTCCCGACCTCTCTCTGAGCATAAACTCTCGCTGGTTCTCCTGCCTCTGGCTGCACTGCCACAACGAGAGCAAGGTTCCTCTGAGCATCTACCATAGGTGCATCAGCCCTAGGCTGGAAGTAGCCACGACCGCGCCCACGGCCTCTCTGAAAATCATTCGCTCTCGCAGGAGCCTGAGCAATGTTCGGTGCCTGTGCCGCCTAATGCGGACAATCTCTCCTAAAGTGGTCCATCAAACCACAGTTCCAACAAGCATGGAAGTTACCCCAACACTCACCAGTGTGCTATCTCCCACAACGGGTGCACTCGGGCAATCGCCCTCCTCCTCTATGGCCCTGATGGCCCCTACCATGGTGGCCACCACCACGCCTATGGTCAAACTGATGTCCGCCACCTCTATGCCTCTTGGCATCTCTACTATCAAAGTGGTTATGCCTCTTACCAGAACTAGACCCACCTGACCGTTTGGCCGACCCCAAACTGTGCTCTAAGTCCTTGGCCCTCGCGACCAATACATCAAAGTCTGAGTAGTCAGAAGCTAACGTGTATCTCTTGACCTCTTCGTTCAACCCGTAGCGGAAACGGTTACAGCGTTCCACTTCAGTAGGAACCAACTCTGGAGCGTACTGACTCAAGCGAACAAAACGGATCTCATAGTCAGTCACAGAAGCATCTCCCTGAGTAAGGGCCATAAACTCTCGCTTCTTCTCATCTAACTACCTCGGTCCCAAGTACCTCTTTCTGAAAGCGGACTCAAAGAAATCCCAACCAATCTCTGCCTATGGAACCCCAGTAGTAATGGTGACCCACCAGGTGTAGGCATCACCCTGAAGCAAGGAAATCACACAGCCCAGTCTACGTGTGCCCACACAACCCATCTGAGCCAAGATGCGAACTGTCTTCTCTAACCATAACTCCGACCTCTCCGGAGTAGATCCTCTAAACTCTTCGGCCCCCAAGCTACGGAGCCTCTCCAAAGGTAGACTAGCATCGTTACACCTAGGCTGAGCTGCAGCCTGAGCTCCCACAACTGCGGCCTGAAATGCTCCCGCTATAGCTTGCACTAGCGGAGTCATATCGATTCCAGCCGGACCTTGGCCACCTTGAGGTCCCTCTCCGTCAGCTCCATCCTCGCCCCCAGCTCCAGGCGGAGGAGGTGGTGGTGGTGGAGGTGGTGGAGGAGCTCCAACTCCCGCGGCCACCGGCCCTTCTATATAAGCCTCCACACCAATCACCGGCTCCACAGGAGCCGCAACACGTGGTTCCTGATGAACCACTCTCGGCCTACCCCTCGGCCTAGACATCGCTCTCAAACGATAACTAAAACCACAACAAACAAAATATACAAGATCGGGTTAGCAAGGCAAGGCTTCCAAGTGCTCAAGTACGTTTCCCTCACTTAAAATTCTTTTCTGATGTAATATTAGCAATGGGACTCCCAAACAACATGCTTTTAAATAAAACAATCAACATACTTGTCACACAAGCAATCATACTTACAAAGCAAGCAAACACCATGCATGTCAATTTAAAACTTAAACTTACATCACTTACCTGCCCAAGGTCTCGGTAATCTTAGGCTCTGATACCAACAAGTGTAACCCCCTTGTCTCGGTCTGGTCGGATGACCGGTCAGAGTTGGCCACACGGGGAAAAACGAAGCGAAACCTGTTAAGGTTCCTCCTCGGTTAACGACCCAGAAAATTTCTTTTAACTTTATCTTGTCTATAAATGCACATTTATTTCCTATGTGATCACAGCAACGGAAGACAAACATTTACAAGCAATAACTCAAGCAACCTCAACAAAACAGCCCGTTTTTAACTTAATCTGCAGACCGTATCGATACGCCCAAAGAGTGTATCGATACGCCTTGACTAGGTCAACTGGCCAAAATCAACACGAGGAGACCGTATCGATACGCCCAAAGAGTGTATCGATACGCCTCCAATCGGTCAACTTCTCGTGGTCAACGCTAAAAAGACAGTATCGATACGCCAAGGTCCGTTTCGATACCCAATTTCTCGTCAAAATCTCAGAATTCCAGTAGCAAAAATGGTATCGAAACACCCTTTCGCGTAACGATACGTGTGGCCTGAAATAAGAAAGCCGTACCGATACGGGTCCAATCGTGTCGATACCCCTGCTACGAACATACAGGTTTTAGCTGATTTAAGGCACAAGGGTGCCCCTAAACCTCACTAAAACCACCAACAACACTCTAGCATTAATCCTAAAGGCAAACCAACAAATGAGCATGCTCGAAACATCATCATAACAAGATTAACACTAAGGCACAACATCACAAAATCATTCATCCATGTATAACTTTAAAGGTGTTAAACTTCAACATAGTCAACACTTAGGCAAATTCTAGATAGCAAAATACTAACAAGGTTTCAAGCAAGGCATGCATCTCAAGCCAAATAACAACACAAAAGGAGGAGTCTAACATGCTCCTAAGCAACATCAACCACAACATAACCCAAAACATCATAATATGATTACATGCCCCATTGCTTGACCATTACATCTTAATTTAAAAGTTCATACTTGGTAGCTAAACAAGCACCACAAGCACACTTGGAGGTCCCCTTCTTGCTCCTAGCAACCCACGAACTAAGGATCTGCATTGTCGAACAAAGTGAGAGCGTAAGCAATAAAGCTTAGTGAGGGTAAGCTCTTTAAAAACAAACCTCGACAATGCAGGGTCCGAGCACGATCTTAGCCAAGGCAAAATACATAATTATCAAGAATCCTCAAGAGCACAAGTTAAGATGCATGAACAATATTCAATTATATGACATGCTCAACAAGCTCTATTTTACAACATATGTAAACACATATAAACATCCAAGTAAGGATCGCATTTCATAATACATTGATGCACATATCAATCAACATTGGCACCTAGCTATGACCCAAATACGCGGATAAACACGTTGGAATTCACATCCAACAACCACATTACCTCACGGTGGGATTACACTCATCACCGGTCTCGCGGAGGGGATTCCACTCATCCCCACGCCCCATCGATGGGATTCCACTCATCATCGACTAACATAAATACAATTTCCGGGCGTACCCGTACTCCTCCTTGGTGACTCAACGCCACCAAGGCCACGCGCGACTTTTGACTCATGTGTGCACACTAACATCCTAATGATCGATCATTTGTACTCAAGCATACTAGTGCCAACATTTAACTCATTCCACATTATCCATTTCAAATCAATTCCGTGCTTAGCACGTACTCACCATGATCACAATCATGAACCATTACCATGCATGCCATAAGCATCGCAAATCATGCCTCATCTCACTTGTATAACACAATATACATAAGCAATCATATCACAAGTCATACGAGGCATAAACATCCATATATATAAGTTCATCCGAAGGCTCTAGATCAAGTTTAGGATTAGGTTATCACCCTAATCCTAACTCTAGGTAGGTCTACCAAGCCTAACCTAGTCCACATACTCGAACCAACCATTTAAAAACCACTTAAAACGTTAACCACTCACCTAAGCTTCAACGCTCCAAGCCAAGCAAGCAACCACTCTCACAATCCCGGATTTCTTCCTGAAGCTTCTCCAACACAAGTTCCCGCTTCTAAACAACCTCAAACACAATTCAGACAATCCCAAATCACCCCAACATCAAAAGACCAACCCAGAACACAATTCAAATTCAATTTACAATGTTGCAAGCCATGAACAAACCCCAATATTTGCAATCTCGGACAGCCCCAAAACCATGTCCAAAAACCATGTTTCCAACATCTATTGCACCCACAAATGATCCCAAATCAACCCCTAACCATAGTACTATCAATAGCCTATCAAATTCCACCTAAAACAACCCCCAAAACTCACCCAAAACCCTCCAAAAACCCCATTTTTAACCAATTTCGGGAATTGCTCAAAATCATTCAAAATTCACATATGTGGTACCATTTAACCTCTATACATCATAACTAACCATAATAAATCAAAATATTAAGTTTAGCTACACAAAGACACCATTTTTAATCAAAATCTTCTAAAATTCCATTTTCCAAAACTTCCATGAAAATGAAAATAAATGGTACTTTTAGAGAGAGTGAGTTGAGGGAAAGTCAAAAACGTTGTTACCTTTCGAATATGAGTTGAAATGGAGGAACTTTTTGGATGGAATAGTAGAGAAGTAGAGAGAGCTCTTCCAACGTTAGAAAATTTGAAGAAGACAATGAATAGTAAAATGGGTGTTTTGTTTTATTTTAACTTAAAGGCCTAAAGTCCAATTTGCCCTTAATGAAATGGGATATTCACAAGAGTATGTGATCCATGGCCATTTGGGGTTTAATCCCAAAGCATAGTCAACATCAAATTAATTAATTTGAAATAAAACCCGAACCATTATTTAAATCAAAAATCGAACCCAAATAATATATTATTTCTCCTAACCCCTAAACCCGGGTGTTACATCCCAGATTTCTTCTGAGAAGCTGTTCGATATTTTTCTGGTGTTCCTCTTGCCCCATGGCAAATTCCTGGCGATTTCCTAGTTCGAATCCAAGTCCCAGTAGAACCCCTGGTCGATTTCAGACTCCCTTAGGAATCCCTGGAGGGATTTCGACTTCTCCCTGAAAGGTGTTCAAACCTGTCGAAATTTATCCCTAAGTGTTAGGGAGGCGTAAACTTTGTTCGTTTTGTTCGGGTGGACTCTGTAGAGGTCGTTGCGAACCTGTGACGATTCCGGTTTTACTTGACGTGGTTATTCCGACATACCGTCGGTTTTTCAGTTTCCAGAGTTTTAAAAGGTAACTCTTCATCTTTTCACCCCGGATTCGTTCCTGTACGTGGATCATGGCTAGATTACTTCGGATTAATTTTTCCGCTGCGCCACGGGGCGTGCCGACGTGACCCAACACATTTCTAATATTACAAAAAATAGGTGACATCTAGTAGTAAGTCATTTTGACCAAGTTACAAGAAATTATGATTCGACCTTACCTTTTTCGTGATTAACTCTATTTATGCATTACATCCTTTTTCCCTTTATATCTAGATTGGACACAAGTAATGGAAAAGTCACACTTGTATAGTCCATCTAATATTTCTTGATATCTTGAGTAGACTATTATATACGAATAACTATGATATCTCATATCAACTTATTCGAGCATGGCCATGCATTTCTAGTCTCACTCAATCAAGTGGCCTATGATATTACTCCTATTATGTAGGAGGGACAAATCCTATCTTGATCAACCATATTCCACTACATAGATTTTGACATATCCAATATTAGTCTTTATAGTGTAGTCAGTTACGACACACGTTTTACTATATCAAAATATGTCACTCACGATATTAAAATAAGGATGATCTCAAGTCTAAGGATCACACATGTAGTTATCACTATGAGCAATGTTGTGACTGTCACATAATAATCTAAGAAACATGCTCATAGCGGATCAGTCCAGTATGTCGTTCTCTAACACATACTTATGTAGTGATTTTGACATCTCCATGTCAATGACAACACTTTGTCATCAATCAACTACATATTAGTCTTAATGTATTATTGTTGTCCATGCCTACAATAATACTCGACTAAGGACATTTTAGAATAACCATATTATTCTAAGGACTTTATTATAATTTAGTTTATTTATGCACACAGAATAACTGAAAATAATAATGGCAATTCCTCTTTGTGAATAAACAAGGTAAAAACAAATGTCATTTACAATCATCTTATGATTGGTCTTTGGGCATACTCTAACATTCTCCCACTAGCACTAAGACCAATCACTCATGTATCTAATACCAAGTGATCTAGTGTGACGATCATGCTTCTGCTGTGTCAGAGGCTTTGTCAGTGGATCAACAATGTTATCAACTGTTGGTACTCTACTTATTTTCACATCTCCTCGATCTATAATTTTTCGAATGAGATAGTAACACCTAAGTATGTGTTTGGATTGTTGATGAGATCTGGGTTTTTTTTTGTTTTTTGCTTGTGCGATGGCTAAGTTGTTATGACAACGTACATTTATAACATTCAATGTGCTTAGCACAACCTTTAGTTCATATATGAACTTCTTGATCCAAACATCGTCTTTTGCATCATCACATGCTGAAATATACTTAGTTTTTTTGTAGAAACAACTATTGTATCTTGCTTTTGAACATTTCCAGCTCACAACGCCTCCACTAAGGCAAAACACAAAACCCAACTGCGATCGAGAATCATCCTTATCGGTTTGGAAGCTTGTGTCAGTATAACCTTTTATACTTAGCTCCTCCTCACCTCCATACATATGGAATGTATCCTTAGTTCTTCTTAAGTACTTAAGGATCCTTTTTTATTGTAACCCAATGACCTTCATTGGGTTCTACTTGGTACCGACTTGTCATACTTAATGCATATGATACATCCAAGTGTGTACATAACATGGCATACATGATAGATCTAATGACCAAAGAAGGCGTTGAAGGACACATTTCCTTCGATAGTGAAATACCATGTCTCATAGGTAAGAATCCCTTTTTAAATTCGTCCATACTAAATCCTTTTCAGTACTTTATCTATGTATGCCTTTTAACTTAGTCATAGGAGTCGTCTTGATCTATCTCTTATAGATCTTGGCCCCTAATATGTAGGTTGCTTCACCCAAGTCTTTCATAGAAAAACATTTTTTCTAACCAAGTCTTTACAGACTGTAAGTTAGGTATGTCTTTCCTATTATCAGTATGTCATCCACATACATTACCAAGAATATGACAGTGCTCCCACTAATTTTCTTGAAAACACATGGCTTATCTTCATTTTGGATAAAACAAAACTCTTTGGTTGCATCGTTAAAACGAAGATTCCAAATTCAAGAAACTTGCTTCAATCCATAAACGGACCTTTGTAGCTTGCATGTTTTTTCGACATTTTTTTATCGATAAAATGATGAACTAAGTGTTTTGATATAATAATTGAAAAATGTTTTGGACAAATTTGAAAAGAATTTGAAACATGTCTTTAAGTCCAAACAACTTGAAAATAAGTTTGAGGTATTTAAAAAGATTTTTGGCAAAGTTTTTAATGTTTTTAAAGAAGTCAAACCTGGCTTTTCAGCAAGCTCGTACCGATTCGGTATACCCCGTATCGATACCTTTTTTACCCAAGTTTGATTCTACTAAAACTCGTATTGATATAGGCTTTCTTGTATCGATACAGATATAGGTCGTTTCGATACGCCTCTTAAGCGTACCGATCCCCGCTTTAACAACCTCCAACGACTATTTCCCAACGGTCTTTTAAATTGCAGATTGTACGGATACGCTCTCAAGTGTATCGATATGCATAGGCTGATAAAGAGCCCAACGGCTAGTTCTGAAGAAGGGCGTACCGATACGCCTCCCTGTGTACCGATACGGTAGGCGCCAGAACTGTATTTATGGTGGGAAATAAAGTCTCCAACGGCTCCAATTCAACCCCAACGGCTAGTAACGGCTACAAACTCATTTGGGAGTATAAAAGGGATCTCCAAGCATCAAGAGAAGACTAATGCTTCAATTTTCAACAACACTGTGATCAAAAATATGTCTTAGTGCCTAATTGTCAATTTCTTGTATAGACAAACACTAGTGAGCCAAAATTGTCATATTTGCTCAAGTGTTCTAGGTTTTGGGTGAGTGTTTAGATTTGCAAACACATACCTATTAGAGGGATTTCTTGTTTGCCTTGAATTTCTCTTGTAAAGAGTGTTTACTCAAGCTTTGGGTAGAAAGCTTTGAGGGTTGTAAAGGTTGCCTCCTTAGCCTAGAAAAGGGGACGAAATTCATAGTGGATTTGTTTGAAATCCTTGGTAGGAAGCTAAGGTAGTGGATGTAGGCTTTGGTCAGAAAGCCGAACCACTCTAAATCATTGTGCAAAACTTCTATCTTTTTGCTTCCACCACCATCACCCAATATTCTACTTCTCCACCACTTGGCGAGCAATTCGGTTGAAGGAAATCGAGCATCAAAGAATCCAACACAAAACCTTCAGGTTGTGTCATGTACACACCCTCATTTGGTTTTTCCATTAAGAAAATCGGTTTTATCTTCCATTTGTCATATCTCATAAAATTGTAACTATCGTAAGTAAGATCCGAATGAATTTAAACATAGCAACATATGAAAAGATTTCATCATAGTTAATACCATGATTTTGACGAAAGTCCTTAGTGACTAATTACCCTTTGTATGTTTGTACGTTACTATCCATGTCGAATTTTCTTTTGAAAAACCACTCACACCATATGGGCTTAACCGATTCATGTGGGTCAACCAAGGTCCAAACTTTGTTTTCTGACATGAAATCCATCTCGAATTTCATGGCCTCTAGCCATTTCTCAGATTTTGGGCCCACCACTGCTTCTTGATAAGTCCTAGGCTCATCTTAATCCATGAAGAGAACATCACTATACAATGTGACAAGAAATACATATTTCTCAGGCACATTGCATTCTCTCAAAGATCTTCGCAGTTGTTGTGTTTCCAAAACTGTTGAATATTCCTCAACAACTTGTGGAACTTGTTGTTGCTCATTCTCTTGTTCAATGGTATGTGGTTGATCTCTATTTTTATTGAGTTCAATATTTCTCCCATTTCCTTTTCGGAAAACAAATTCTCATTCTAGGAAGATTCTTGTTTGAGCAACAAACACTTTATTCTCGGTAGGATTGAAGAAATAATATTCTTTAGTTTCTTTAGGATAACCCACAAAATTACTTTTATAAGATTTGGTTCGAGCTTCGTAGACATCTTATGTTTAACATAAGCTTTGCATCCCCAAATTTTCATAAAAGACATACTAGGACATTTCCTAGTCTATATCTCATATGATGTCTTTTGAACTGATTAAAATGGAACATGATTTAGTGTGAAAGTAGCTATTTTAGTGCATATCCCCAAAAGGAAACTAGAAGATCAACGTGAGTCATCATTGATCGAACCATGTCTAACATTGTTCGATTTCTTCTTTTCAAAAACTTCATTCCATTGTGGAGTATGAGGAGGAGTGAGACAATCCCACATTCTTTAAGAAGCTCACCAAACTCCAAGCTTAAGTATTCTCCTCTTCGATCTAATCAAAGAGCCTTAATACCTTTTCCTAGTTGGTTTTGTACTTCATTTTAAAATTCCTCAAACTTTTCAAGGGCTTCAGATTTATGATGCATTAGGTAAATGTACTCATATCTACTAAAGTTATCTGTGAAAGTAATGAAGTATTGAAACCCTCCTCTGGCCTTGTGTATTCATTGGTTCATATACATCTTTATGTATTAATCTCAATAAATCACTTGCTTGCTCACTTTTACCATTAAAATGAGCTTTGATCATCTTTCCCAATAAGCAAGGCTCGCATAATCAAGTTGTTCAAAAACAAATGAATCAAAAATCCATCTTTATGGAGTTTTGAAATGTGTTTTTCACTTATGTGACCCAAGTGACAATGCCAAAGATAAGTTTGATTAGAGTCATTTGTTTTTTATCTTTTCGTATTTGTGCTGTAAATTGAATTCTTTTGATCCAAAATATAAATGTCGTTTATTAATTATGTCACACCATAGAAAACATTATCGAGATAAAAGAACAAAATTATTCTTAATAATTATCTCAAAACCAATCTTGTCTAAACAAGAAATTGAAACGATGTTTTTTAGTCAAACTAGACACAAAATAACAATCTTCTAAACATAAATTAAGCCCACTGGAAAACGATAAAATATATGTTCCTATAGCTAATACATCAACTCTTGCTCCATTACCAACATGTAGGTCCACCTCTCCCTTTTCTGAAATTTCTACTCTTTTGTAGTCCTTATACAAATGTAAAAATATGTGAGCCAAAACCCGTATCCAATACCCAAGAAGTAGGTGTTGATAAATTAATATCAATAACATAAATATCCGATGCGGACGCTCCGCTTTCATTTGCCTTCTTAACTTTTTCAAGATAAATGGGGCAGTTCCTTTTACAATGACATGTCTTATTACAATGGAAACATTTTCCTTCAAGTGACCAGTTAATGTAGTTTACGCCGTTCAACTTGTCCTTCTCAAGGACCGATCACAATGATAACAAATTTGTATTTTCTATAATAAGTCTACAATAATAAAATATGAATTTTGAGTACGTTTACCAAGTTTGTTTATAAAAAGGTCTTTATACTCCAACTATTTTATTAAAAATAATAACCCTCAAATATTAATGTCGAAAATACTTTCTGTAAAGTTTTTCTGGTAGGCAAGGATCCAAATTTCACATTCTCTTAAGTCAGCTTTGGCTTTTCTCTTAAGATTATGATCTATCTAGGTAAGCAACACTTGCTAATTACATCTCATGTAACTCCTTTATTTGGTGAACAACTCTTGTTCATAATCATCTTATGATTATCAAAATAACTAATTTTTAGGTTTTCTAATCATATTAGAGTAACCTAGTTAAGTCTTTAACCAATATTACAATCAACGAATATCACTTGCTTATTCTTCGCGTTTTGCCAAGATAGATACAAGTATCTCGCTTTAGCAGAACCTACATTGTATCGGTCTAGACTTTAACGAGGGTTAACATTGGGAAGCAATAAAAGACTTAATATTTTATTGATGGTTTTTGTTATTATTATCTAACCATTTAACATTTGATCTTATCAATTAACTAGCATGCATCCCATACATTCTTTTTATCACTTACATGAAATACAGTAAATATGAATGCAATAGTTATAGCCCATATCCTAAGGTGGCTCGTCCCAAGCCAATGGGAGAACCAAATTATTCTTAGGATAAAAACACTTCTCAAGCATCTTTCTTTCGGTCCATACTTATGTTCCTTAGGTCCATGCTTCTTCGTATAGATTAGAGTCCAGAAACTCGTTTTACATACGGGGGAGTAAGATAAGAAGAGAATTACAATAGAAGTAAAGAAAGGCACGACACACAAGTCGTATTTATAAAACCTTATAAATAAAACTAAATGGGTCATTGGGTTGTAACCATGCATTCCAAACATCGTGCATATCAAACATAATAACGACGCGGTTTCTTATTAAGGTCTTACCAAATTGTTCCTACGCAAGAGTCAAGCCCCTCGCGGGGTTTTAAGAGGGCGAAGCCCCTTGCAGGGTTCCAGCAGGCCTGCAACTGTTGGCGGGGTTGTCGATACACGATCGGTAGCGGGGATTTTTTTTTAAGATCAACATCTTAATTGATGTGTAAAAACCCCACGATTTGATAACTTTTATCAACATTATCGCGTTTTTTCAGGATTTTAAAATCCACGAGGTTTTTACTGAAACAACTCTTGTTACTTTCCCGCATGAAATCTATAGACTAACCATTAGTCTAATATATAACTATAACTCGCATATGTTAACACTTAACATCTAAAACCCTACAACTCCATATTGAATATGTTAACAATTAACATATAATATTTCAAACCCTAACGACAAAGATCTTGATGATTAACTCTTAATCATCAATCTTAGGAACATCTTTTAACTAGATTAACAGATTAACTGTGATTGAATATATTTGCTCGTACAAATATCATATATTCGCTAAATAAATCAAAAAATAACATGTATCTCATACAATCACATCACCCAAGTAATTAAAACCCTAAACCCCATGGCGCAGCGGAAAAATTATCCGGCGATTACCACAAGTGATCCATGTACAAGGAACGAATCACGGTGAATAAGGGTGAAGAATTGCCTGTTTAAAATCTGGAATTCTGAGATTGGACGAGATAGATATTCAATCATGATTCCACGATGTCGATTCTTAAGCCGCAACAATAACGCTCCGACCTCTACGTAGTTCACCCAGTTGAAACGAGTATATAAAAACTCTCTAAACCATTTAGAAGGGAACGAGCATATAAAAAAAACTCTCTAAACTATTTAGAGGATTTTTCCCAAAAAGCATTAATGACTACTAAATCTCTCATACTTTTATATAGCCTTTGAAATCTCAATTCAACTCATATTAGGATTTCAATATATATATATATATATATATATATATATACATATATTAAATATATATAATCTCAATTCAACTTTAATCAGGATTTCAATATATATATATATAATCTCAATTCTACTCAATTAGGATTTAAATATATATATATATATATATATATATATTAAATATACATAATCTCAATTCAACTTTAATTGAGATTTCAATATATATATTGATTTAAATCGAATTATATTATTTATATATTAAAAGAGTCATAATTACAATAATTATTTTTCTTTTAATATTTACCCAATATTTAAATTATATATATATCAAATATATATAATAATTTAACTAAATCCGTGTACAACAAATTTGTACATATATAATTCGTTTAATATATGATCATTTCAACTGTGTTTGTGACCTTGTAGGTTCATGTAATGTTAGTAGTAAATATTAGAACATTTCTAATATTACAAACAATAAGTGACATCTAGCAATATGTCATTGTCACCTAAGTTACAACAAATTATGATTTGACATAACTCTTTTCGTGATTAACTCTATTTATGCATTACATCCTTTTGTCTTTTATATCTAGATTGGACACAAGTCATGGAACAGTCACACTTGTATAGTCCATCTAATATTTCTTGATATCTTGAGTAGACTATTATAAACGAATAACTATGATATCTCATATCAACTTATTCGAGCATGGCCATGCATTTCTAGACTCACTCAATCAAGTGGCCTATGATATTACTCCTATTATGCAGGAGGGACAAATCCTATCTTGATCTGTAACACCCGTGTTTTGGGGTTAAGAGTTAGTCGGGTTAGTGGTCCGAGTCAGTAGAATTAAATTAAATCTTTTTGGCCATGACATGAGTTAATTGAAATATAAAATAAAAAGGGAAGGGGCCAATGTGGTAATTTGACCAAAAGAATCTTAAAAGCAAGACAACTTTTAAAAAAGTTGCCATCTTCTCTCCCCCACTTCCCTTTTCCAACGTGAAATGAGCCAAAACCCCCTTTCAAACTCTCCCAACTCAAAATTACTATTCCATTGATTTTCAACTCCATTTCCAAGGCCATTTTGAGAGGTAAGGATGTTTTCTAATTCTCCTTTTCATCCTCTATCTCTCCATAGTCATAGATTTCAAAACTATGAACTTTTGAAATGTTAGGGTTTGGTTAAAGCTTGAGTTTTTATGAAGATTTTCATTTTGTTTTGAAATATGGAGTTGGGTTTTTGTTTATTCACATTAAAATGTACATTATATGTCAAAATGGTTGGGTTTTGTTGAAAACCCGAAATGGGTTCTTGAAGCAATTTTTGAGATGTCTAAAACTTGGTTTTTTGGTGGGTTTTAGGTTGAAATTAGAGGGCTGATGGTTAGTGTATGTTAGGAGGATGTTTTGGGACCATTTGGGGGTCATTTAGATGATTGAAAATGAAATTTTCAGCTAGGGTTTGAGGGAGCACGAAAATGGGCAATTTTGGGGGTTTGATTTGATTTGGAAATTTGGTTGAAGTTAGATTGGACTCAAGAGTTGAGTGTTGACTGAATTTTAGCCTTGATTGGGAATAATGGTTGTGTTTTTGATTGGCTAGAAGCAAGAGGAGACATTGGAGAAGCATTGGAATCGAATCCGGGCTTGTAGGAGATTTGCTTTGGTTGCTAAGGAAGGGTGGTGAGTGATTTCAAACGTGTTTTAAAGTTTGGTTCGAGTGTGTGTAGTGTGTGAGTCGAAATGTGCTTGGTAGGCCATTTCCATATGAATTCAAGTTGTTAATTTAGCTATTGATTTCCATTAAATGCTATGTGTATTGCCTATTTATGCTCTTGTGATATGCGGTTGATTTGCACATGTATACCATGATATGTGTATGTGATGAGCATGAGATATGGTTGATGGATATGTGATGTGGTAAATGAAAATTGGCACTAATTAACTTACCGGGTGTAAATGATCGAGCATTAGGATTAGTGTGCACACAAATTGAGTCAAAACGTACGTGGCCTTGATGGCGTTAAGTCATCAAGAAGGAGTACGGTGATGTAATATTCCACTGGAAGCTATTATATATTCTACGGGATGATGAGTGGAATCCCATCCGTATGGCATGTGGTGATGAGTGGAATCCCGCCCATGCAAGGTTCGGTGATGAGTGTAATCCCATCGAGGTAAAGTGATTGTTGAGATTAAATCCGCACATCCGGGTAACTAATAGTGGCCAATTAAACTTGTTCATATGATAGTGATATATGATGTTGATATTGATGTTCGAGCTTAGTATGATGTGAGATGCCATACATGACTCTTGAAAGACTAGCTAGGTCTACTTGTGAAATTATCTATGCATGTTAGATATGAGATTTAGGGAATACATGCTTGAACCCTGCATTGTTGATGTTTTCGGTTTTAGAGCATCCTCACTAAGCTTATACGCTCTCATTTTCAACAATGCAGATCATTAGCGTGGTGTTAGCTCGGAGCAAGGCAAGAAGGGCTTTCCAAGTTTGTTGCTCAAGTACGATTAATTATTATGTAGTAGTTAAGCAACGTGGCAAGAGAGTGTGTTGTATGAGCTTTGTATGACTCATATGTGATTTTGATGTTTATGGTTTGACTTGGTTTGTAAGCATGATATAACTTGCCAAATGCTTTGAATGATGTTTGTCTTATGGATGGTTAAGATTGCTTGGAGGCATGTAAACCTATATGTGACGATTTGGTACCTTTGTCTATTAAAGTCTTCAAGTATGCTTTTTATGATATGTCTTAAATGTGTTTTTGCCATGTATGAAAGATTGTTTAAATCCATGTCTTGTGGGTGTTTGAGTATGCTAAACCTAGGATGTATGCCTCTAGACTTTGTTTGTTGGTGTGGTGTGCCTTTAGGGGTCCTATAGGACCTTTAGACTTGTTGAAATTCCCCTAAATCTGTCTTTCAAAGGTTGCAGGCAGCCCGCGTTTTGAAACGGGCTGGGTCATTTCGGAATGGGTAGGCTTCTTGGACCCCGTATCGGAACGCGTTTCGATACGGTTTGGCCTCTGAGAGCCTCTGTTCCGATACGCGTTTCGGAATGTTTTGGCTACTGGAATTCTAAGAAATTGGCGAGATGAAGGTGTATCGAAATGGGTCTAAGGGTTTCGAAACGGTCAAAATCTCGTTGACCACGAGAAGTTGACCGTTGAGGGCGTTTCAGAACGGTTGACCTCCGTTTCAATACGGCCCCTTGTATGGGCTTTGGGGTGGTTGACCGGGTCAAGGCGTTTCGATACGCCTCAAGGGTGTTTCGAAACGGCCTGTATAAAAGAGTAAAAATGGGCTGTTCAAAAGCTGTTTGGGGTCCGAATGATTATCTCATGTATTTTATTCCGCTGTTTGATCACATATGACTTAAATGAACTTTCAGAAAAGATTAAGTAAAAGAGAAAAAAAATAGGGTTGCTAACCGAAGGGAAACCTTAACGGGTTTCGCTTCGGTTTTCCCCGTGTGGCCCCCTCGAACCGGTCATCCGTCCAGACTGGGACAAGGGGGTTACATTTGTTGGTATCAGAGCTTGAGATTACCGAGACCTCGGGCAGGTAAGTGAGGTAAGCTTGATATGTTAAGTGATTGCAATGTTCGATGCATGCCTTGCCATGAAATCTTAATGTTTGACTGTTCGCCTGATGTTTTGAAGCATGAATTGTTGCGTCTGGTGTAGAGTGTGTGCCCATTACTACAATTACTTAATTTAAAAAGATTTTTGGTAAAGGGAGTACTTGAGCACTATTGGACCCTTGCTTTGGCTAACGTAATCCCTATTTGTTTGTTGTTGTAGTTATTACATTGCTAGCTGTATCATGAGACCACGAGGGAGGCCTAGGATGGTTCGACCGGAACCACGGGCAGCAGCTCTGGGAGTTGAGCCAGTAGTTAGGGTTGAGGCTCAAGTGGAAGAGCTTGTGGTTGGAGTTGGAGCTCCTCCACCACCTCCACCACCACCACCTCCTCCACCTGGAGTAGGAGGTGAGGCTGGGGCCGAAGGAGAGGGACCTCAGGGAGGCCAAGGTGGCCAGGGACCGGCCGGAATAGACTTAGCTCTCTTGCTTCAGACGATAGCCGGGGCATTTCAGGCTGCAGTAGCTGGGGGCCAGGCAGCCGCGCACCATCAGGGTGAGGGCACTGGTTTGCCTTTGGAGAGACTTCGGGGCCTAGGGGCCGAAGAGTTCAGAGGGTCTACTCCAGAGAGATCAGAGTTGTGGTTTGAGAAGACTGTCTGTATTCTCGCTAAGATGGGATGTACTGGTGAGCGCAAGTTGGGGTGTGTTGAGTCCTTGCTTCAGGGTGATGCCTACACTTGGTGGGTCACCATTACTACGGGTATGGATGAGGCCGAGATTACTTGGGAGTTCTTTGAGTCAGCATTCCTTAAGAAGTATCTGGGTCCGCGATACCTCGATGAGAGGAAGAGAGAGTTTATGGCTTTGCTTCAGGGGAGTATGTCCGTGACAGGCTATGAGATTCGATTTGTCAGACTGAGTCAGTATGCACCTGAGCTTGTTCCTACTGATGTGGAACATTGTAACCGTTTTTGTTATGGGCTGAGTGAAGAGATCAAGACGTATACTATAACTTTAGACTACACTGATTTTGATGTCTTGGTCGCGAGGGCCAAGGACTTAGAGCACAGTTTGAGCTTGACCAAGCGGTCTGGTGGATCTAGTTCGGGTAAGAGGTCCAGTAATTTTGATAAAGGTGATGCCAAGAGGCATCAGGACAACATACATCATTATGATCATAGACGTGGTGGCGGTAACCACGGGAGGGGCCAACAGGGCCAAAGAGCTGGTGGGAAGTTGCCCGCATGTGCTACTTGCGGGAGGAACCACACCGGTGAGTGTTGGGGAAATTTCCACTCGTGTTGGAGTTGCGGGGCTAGGGATCATATCAGGCGTGACTGTCCACATCAGGTGGGACAGGCACCAGCTCAGGCTCCTGCCAGGGCCAATGACTTTCAGAGGGGCCGCGGGCGCGGTACGGGTAATTTCCAGCCGAGGAATGATGGCCAGAGAAATATAGCACATGTAGTTGCAGTTCAGTCGGAGGGCGAAGGACAGACCAGGGTTTACGCTCAGCGTGGAGATCAGCATGACACCGATGTGATCGCAGGTAACTTCTCGATACAGTCTTTGGGTTTGCTTTCTTTGATTGACTCTGGGTCTACACATTCCTACATTTTGAGTGAGCATGCACAGTCGTTGAATTTGCCTTATGAAATGTTAGAGGTAGGAGTTAGTGTTACTAGTTTTTTTAGGGACACGGTAGTAGTTAGAAAAATGTACAGAAGGTGTCCGTTGATTGTTCAGGGACATGTGTTTCCAGTGGATATGATGGAGCTTCCTTTCTATGGATTTGATGTGATTCTGGGTATGGACTGGCTCACGGAGCATATAGCTAGGATAGATTTTGAGACTAAGAGGATTTCTTTGAGGCTCACAGATGATTATGAGATCGTAGTGGTGGGTGAGAATGTGAAGTTCTTGTCCAATGTAGTTTCCGTTTTAGAAGCTAAGAGGTTAGTTGAGTTGGGGTGTGAAGCATACTTGGCGTATGTGATGAACCCTAACATGAGTGAGGTTAGACATCAGGACATCCGGACAGTATGTGACTTTCCTAGTGTGTTTCCGGAAGAGTTGCCAGGGTTACCACCGGACTGAGAGGTAGAGTTCACCATTGAGACTTATTCTGATTCGGCTCCTGTTTCGATTGCTCCGTATCGCATGGCAACGAAAGAACTGAAAGAGGTGAAGACTCAGTTGCAAGAGTTGACAGATAGAGGTTTTATTCGGCCCAGTTCTTCACCTTGGGGTGCACCAGTTTTGTTTGTGAAGAAGAAAGACGGAAGTATGAGAATGTGTATAGACTATAGACAGTTGAATCAGTTGACCGTGAAGAATAAGTATTCGTTGCCTAGAATTGATGACTTGTTTGATCAGTTGAGAGGAGCATCGGTCTTTTCGAAGATTGACTTGAGATCAGGTTACTACCAACTAAAGGTAAGAGAGGTTGATGTACCGTAGACGGCCTTTAGGACTAGGTATGGTCACTATGAGTTTTTAGTCATGCCTTTTGGGCTGACTAATGCACCGGCTGCTTTCATGGACATGATGAATAGGATTTTTCATCAGTACCTAGACCAGTTTGTAGTTGTGTTTATAGATGACATCTTGGTGTACTCGCGAACTGAAGAAGACCATGACCGACACTTGAGACTAGTTTTGAAGACTTTGCTAGATCATCAGTTGTATGCGAAGCTAAGCAAGTGTGAATTCTTGATCCGAGAGGTAGTCTTCTTAGGACATGTAGTGTCAGCCAATGGGATTAGAGTTGATCCGAAGAAGATTGAGGCCATTGTGGAATGGAAGCAACTGAAGTCTGTAACAGAGGTACGTAGCTTCCTAGGCTTAGCCGGATACTATAGGAGATTTGTAGAGGGTTTCTCTAAGTTAGCCGCTCCATTGACACAGTTACTTCAGAAGAGTGTTCAGTTTGAGTGGACAGATGCAAGACAAAGAACCTTTAAGAAATTGAAAGAAGCTTTGACCCAAGCACCGATCTTGATTCAGCCAGAGTTCGGGAAGGACTATGTAGTTTACAGTGATGCTTCTTACGTAGGGCTAGGATGTGTTCTTATGCAAGACAAGAGAGTAGTGGCTTATGCCTCAAGACAGTTGAAGACCCATGAGCGCAACTATCCAACCCATGACATAGAGTTAGCTGCAGTTGTGTTCGCTCTGAAGATTTGGAGGCACTATTTGTACGGTGAGAAATGCACAGTGTACACCGATCACAAGAGTTTGAAATACATTATGACTCAGCAAGATTTGAATCTCAGACAGCGTAGGTGGTTAGAGTTGCTAAAAGACTATGATCTTACCATTGAGTACCATCCGGGTAAGGCCAATGTAGTGGTCGATGCATTGAGTAGAAAGATGGTCGTGGACTTGAGAGCCATGTTTGCTAGATTGAGTTTGTCCGGAGATGGTGGCTTGGTAGCCGAGCTTCAGGTTAGACCTACTCTAGGTCAGTTGATTAGAGAAAAACAGCTCTTAGATAGATCTTTGGCACCTCACGTGCAAGATATAGCCGAAGGTAGATCTTCAGACTACAGTTTCAGTACCGATGGGGTTTTGTGTTTCAAAGATAGGATAGTTGTGCCACAGGACAGTGACTTGAGACGTACGATCTTGACTGAAGCCCACAGTAGTCCGTTTGATATGCATCCTGGAAGTACAAAAATGTACCGTGATTTGAAGAATGAGTACTTTTGGGTTGGCTTGAAGAGAGATGTAGCCGACTTTGTGAGTAAGTGCTTAGTGTGTCAGAGAGTGAAGGCGGAACATCAGGTTCCCTCAGGTTTGTTACAGCCGTTGAGAATTCCGGAATGGAAATGGGAGAACATCACCATGGATTTTGTTTCGGGGTTGCCTTTGACTCCTACGAAGAAGAACTCAGTTTGGGTGATAGTCGACTGTTTTACGAAGTGTGCTCACTTCTTGGCAGTTAATACTACTTACACTCTTGATAGATTGGCCGATTTGTACATTGGTGAGATTGTTAGATTGCATGGTGTACCGAAGTCCATTGTGCCAGATAGAGATCCGCGGTTTACTTCTCGATTTTGGGAGTGTCTACATACAGCTTTGGGTACCCGTTTGAACTTCAGCACGTCTTATCATCCTCAGTCAGATGGTCAGTCAGAGAGGGTTATTCAGATCTTAGAGGATATGTTGCGTTGTTGCATCATTGACTTTCAGGGTACGTGGGAGAAGCACTTGCCTCTAGTAGAGTTTGCTTACAATAATAGCTTCCAGTCGAGCATTCAAATGGCTCCGTATGAGGCCTTGTATGGCCGAAAGTGTAGAACTCATGTCTGTTGGGCCGAAGTGGGACAGAAGTTGTTGCCTATGCCGGATCTGCTCAAGGGGACAACTAACAAGGTAAAATTGATTTGTGACCGTTTGAAAGCTGCTTCGGATAGGCAGAAGTCCTATGCCGATTTGAAGAGGAAGGAAGTTGAGTTCTCAGTGGGTGAGAAGGTATTCTTGAAAGTGTCTCCGTGGAAGAAAGTGATGAGATTCGGCCGAAAAGGGAAGTTGAGTTCGAGATACATAGAACCGTATGAGATTGTGAAGAGGGTTGATCCGGTTGCTTATCAGTTGCGGTTGCCATCCGAGCTAGAGAAGATACACGATGTGTTCCATGTTTCGATGCTCCGTAAGTATAGGTCCGATCCATCACATGTTATGCCCGTAGAGGAGATTGAATTGAATCCGGATTTGACTTATGAAGAGGAACCGGTTGAGATACTAGCTTCTGACAGTAAGGTGTTGCGGGGTAGATCGATTGAGTTAGTAAAGGTGCGGTGGCAACGTCGAGGTGTGGATGAGGCCACATGGGAGAGGAAGGAGGATATAGAAAAGCAGTTTCCGTATCTCTTTCAGTTAGGTAATTTCGAGGACGAAATTCCTTAAGTGGGAGAGAGTTGTAACACCCGTGTTTTTGGCTTAGGAGTTAGTCGAGTTAGTGGTCCGAGTCAGTAGAATTAAATTAAATCTTTTTTGCCATTACATGAGTTAATTGAAATATAAAATAAAAAGGGAAGGGACCAATGTGGTAATTTGACCAAAAGAATCTTAAAAGCAAGACAACTTTTAAAAAAGTTGTCATCTTCTCTCCCCTTTTCCAACGTGAAATGAGCCAAAACCCCCTTTCAAACTCTCCCAACTCAAAATTACTATTCCATTGATTTTCAACTCCATTTCCAAGGCCATTTTGAGAGGTAAAGATGTTTTCTAATTCTCCTTTTCATCCTCTATCTCTCCATAGTCATAGATTTCAAAACCATGAACTTTTGAAATGTTAGGGTTTGGTTAAAGCTTGGGTTTTTATGAAGATTTTCATTTTGTTTTGAAATATGGAGTTGGGTTTTTGTTTATTCACATTAAAATGTACATTATATGTCAAAATGGTTGGGTTTTGTTGAAAACCCGAAATGGGTTCTTGAAGCAATTTTTGAGATTTCTAAAACTTGGTTTTTGGTGGGTTTTAGGTTGAAATTAGAGTGCTGATGGTTAGTATATGTTAGGAGGATGTTTTGGGACCATTTGGGGGTCATTTGGATGATTGAAAATGGAATTTTCAGCTAGGGTTTGAGGGAGCACGAAAATGGGCATTTTTTGGGGTTTGATTTGATTTGGAAATTTGGTTGAAGTTAGATTGGACTCAAGAGTTGAGTGTTGACTGAATTTTAGCCTTGATTGGGAATAATGGTTGTGTTTTTTATTGGCTAGAAGCAAGAGGAGACATTGGAGAAGCATTGGAATCGAATCCGGGCTTGTAGGAGATTTGCTTTGGTTGCTAAGGAAGGGTGGTGAGTGATTTCAAACGTGTTTTAAAGTTTGGTTCGAGTGTGTGTAGTGTGTGAGTCGAAATGTGCTTGGTAGGCCATTTCCATATGAATTCAAGTTGTTAATTTAGCTATTGATTTCCATTAAATGCTATGTGTATTGCCTATTTATGCTCTTGTGATATGTGGTTGATTTCCACATGTATACCATGATATGTGTATGTGATGAGCATGAGATATGGTTGATGGATATGTGATGTGGTAAATGAAAATTGGCACTAATTAACTTACCGGGTGTAAATGATCGATCATTAGGATTAGTGTGCACACAAATTGAGTCAAAACGTACGTGGCCTTGATGGCGTTAAGTCATCAAGGAGTAGTACGGTGATGTAATATTCCACCGGAAGCTATTATATATTCTACGGGATGATGAGTGGAATCCCATCCGTAGGGCATGTGGTGATGAGTGGAATCCCGCCCATGCAAGGTCCGGTGATGAGTGTAATCCCACCGAGGTAAAGTGATTGTTGAGATTAAATCCGCACATCCGGGTAACTAATAGTGGCCAATTAAACTTGTTCATATGATTGTGATGTATGATGTTGATACGTGATGTTAATATTGATGTTTGAGCTTAGTATGATGTGAGATGCCATACATTACTCTTGAAAGACTAGATAGGTCTACTTGTGAAATTATCTATGCATGTTAGATATGAGATTTAGGGAATACATGCTTGAACCCTGCATTGTTGATGTTTTCGGTTTTAGAGCATCCTCACTAAGCTTATAGCTTACGCTCTCATTTTCAACAATGCAGATCATTAGCGTGGTGTTAGCTCGGAGCAAGGCAAGAAGGGCTTTCCAAGTTTGTTGCTCAAGTACGATTAATTATTATGTAGTAGTTAAGCAATGTGGCAAGAGAGTGTGTTGTATGAGCTTTGTATGACTCATATGTGATTTTGATGTTTATGGTTTGACTTGGTTTGTAAGCATGATATAACTTGCCAAATGCTTGAATGATGTTTGTCTTATGGATGCTTAAGATTGCTTGGAGGCATGTAAACCTATATGTGACGATTTGGTACCTTTGTCTATTAAAGTCTTCAAGTATGCTTTTTATGATATGTCTTAAATGTGTTTTTGCCATGTATAAAGATTGTTTAAATCCATGTCTTGTGGGTGTTTGAGTATGCTAAACCTAGGATGTATGCCTCTAGACTTTGTTTGTTGATGTGGTGTGCCTTTAGGGGTCCTATGGGACATTTAGACTTGTTGAAATTCCCCTAAATCTGTCTTTCAAAGGTTGCAGGCAGCCCGCGTTTCGAAACGGGCTGGGTCGTTTCGGAACGGGTAGGCTTCAGGGACCCCGTATCGGAACGCATTTCGATACGGTTTGGCCTCTGAGAGCCCCTGTTCTGATACGCGTTTCGGAACGTTTTGGCTACTGGAATTCTGAGAAATTGACGAGATGAAGGTGTATCGAAACGGGTCTAAGGGTTTCGAAACGGTCAAAATCTCGTTGACCACGAGAAGTTGACCGTTGAGGGCGTTTCGGAACAGTTGACCTCCGTTTCGATACGGCCCCTTGTATAGGCTTTGGGGTGGTTGACCGGGTCAAGGCGTTTCGATACGCCTCAAGGGTGTTTCGAAACGTCCTGTATAAAAGAGTAAAAATAGGCTGTTCAAAAGTTGTTTGGGGTCTGAATGATTATCTCATGTATTTTATTCCGCTGTTTGATCACATTGGACTTAAATGAACTTTTAGAAAAGATTAAGTAAAAGAGAAAAAAAATAAGGTTGCTAACCAAGGGGAAACCTTAACGGGTTTCGCTTCGGTTTTCCCCGTATGGCCCCCTCGGACCGGTCATCCGGCCAGACCGGGACAAGGGGGTTACATTTGTTGGTATCAGAGCTTGAGGTTACCGAGACCTCGGGCAGGTAAGTGAGGTAAGCTTGATATGTTAAGTGATTGCAATGTTCGATGCATGCCTTGCCATGAAATCTTAATGTTTGACTGTTCGCTTGATGTTTTGAAGCATGAATTGTTGCGTCTGGTGTAGAGTGTGTGCCCATTGCTACTATTACTTAATTTAAAAAGATTTTTGGTAAAGGGAGTACTTGAGCACTATTGGACCCTTGCTTTGGCTAACGTAATCCCTATTTGTTTGTTGTTGTAGTTATTACCTTGCTAGTTGTATCATGAGACCACGAGGGAGGCCTAGGATGGTTCGACCGGAACCACGGGCAGCAGCTCTGGGAGTTGAGCCAGTAGTTAGGGTTGAGGCTCAAGTGGGAGAGCTTGTGGTTGGAGTTGGAGCTCCTCCACCACCTCCACCACCACCACCTCCTCCACCTGGAGTAGGAGGCGAGGCCGGGGCCGAAGGAGAGGGACCTCAGGGAGGCCAAGGTGGCCAGGGACCGGCCGGAATAGACTTAGCTCCCTTGGTTCAGGCGATAGCCGGGGCAATTCAGGCTGCAGTAGCTGGGGGCCAGGCAGCCGCGCATCATCAGGGTGAAGGCACTGGTTTACCTTTGGAGAGACTTCGGGGCCTAGGGGCCGAAGAGTTCAGAGGGTCTACTCCAGAGAGATCAGAGTTGTGGTTTGAGAAGACTGTCTGTATTCTCGCTCAGATGGGATGTACTGGTGAGCGCAAGTTGGGGTGTGTTCAGTCCTTGCTTCAGGGTGATGCCTACACTTGGTGGGTCACCATTACTACGGGTATGGATGAGGCCGAGATTACTTGGGAGTTCTTTGAGTCAGCATTCCTTAATAAGTATCTGGGTCCGCGATACCTCGATGAGAGGAAGAGGGAGTTTATGGCTTTGCTTCAGGGGAGTATGTCCGTGACAGACTAAGAGATTCGATTTGTCAGACTGAGTCAGTATGCATCTGAGCTTGTTCCTACGGAGGTGGAACGTTGTAGCCGTTTTTGTTATGGGCTGAGTGAAGAGATCAAGACGTATACTATAGCTTCAGACTACACTGATTTTGATGTCTTGGTCGCGAGGGCCAAGGACTTAGAGCACGGTTTGAGCTTGACCAAGCGGTCTGGTGGATCTAGTTCGGGTAAGAGGTCCAGTAATTTTGATAGAGGTGATGCCAAGAGGCATCGGGATAACAGGCATCATTATGATCATAGACGTGGTGGCGGTAACCACGGGAGGGGCCAACAGGGCCAAAGAGCTGGTGGGAAGTTGCCCACATGTGCTACTTGCGGGAACCACACCGGTGAGTGTTGGGGAAATTTCCACTCGTGTTGGAGTTGCGGGGCTAGGGATAATATCAGGCGTGACTGTCCACATCTGGTGGGACATGCACCAGCTCAGGCTCCTGCCAGGGCCAATGACTTTCAGAGGGGCCGCGGGCGCGGTAGGGGTAATTTCCAGCCTAGGAATGATGGCCAGAAAAATATAGCAAATGTAGTTGCAGTTCAGCCGGAGGGCGGAGGACAGGCCAGGGTTTACGCTCAGCGTGGAGATCAGCATGACACCGATGTGATCGCTGGTAACTTCTCGATACAGTCTTTGGGTTTGCTTTCTTTGATTGACTCTGAGTCTACACATTCCTACATTTTGAGTGAGCATGCACAGTCGTTGAATTTGCCTTGTGAAATGTTAGAGGTAGGAGTTAGTGTTACTAGTTCCTTTGGGGACACAGTAGTAGTTAGAAAAATGTACAGAAGGTGTCCGTTGATGGTTCAGGGACATGTGTTTCCAGTGGATATGATGGAGCTTCCTTTCTATGGATTTGATGTGATTCTGGGTATGGACTGGCTCACGGAGCATAGAGCTAGGATAGATTTTGAGACTAAGAGGATTTCTTTGAGGCTCACAGATGATTATGAGATCGTAGTGCTGGGTGAGAACGTGAAGTTCTTGTCCAATGTAGTTTCCGTTTTAGAAGTTAAGAGGTTAGTTGAGTTGGGGTGTGAAGCATACTTGGCGTATGTGATGAACCCTAACATGAGTGAGGTTAGACCTCAGGACATCCGGACAGTATGTGACTTTCCTAGTGTGTTTCCAGAAGAGTTGCCAGGGTTACCACCGGACAGAGAGGTAGAGTTCACCATTGAGACTTATTCTGATTCGGCTCCTGTTTCGATTGCTCCGTATCGCATGGCACCGAAAGAACTGAAAGAGTTGAAGACTCGGTTGCAAGAGTTGATAGATAGAGGTTTTATTCGGCCCAGTTCTTCACCTTGGGGTGCACCAGTTTTGTTTGTGAAGAAGAAAGATGGAAGTATGAGAATGTGTATAGACTACAGACAGTTAAATCAGTTGACCGTGAAGAATAAGTATTCGTTGCCTAGAATTGATGACTTGTTTGATCAGTTGAGAGGAGCATCGGTCTTTTCGAAGATTGACTTGAGATCAGGTTACTACCAACTAAAGGTAAGAGAGGTTGATGTACCGTAGACGGCCTTTAGGACTAGGTATGGTCACTATGAGTTTTTAGTCATGCCTTTTGGGCTGACTAATGCACCGGCTGCTTTCATGGACATGATGAATAGGATTTTTCATCAGTACCTAGACCAGTTTGTAGTTGTGTTTATAGATGACATCTTGGTGTACTCGCGAACTGGAGAAGACCATGACCGACACTTGAGACTAGTTTTGAAGACTTTGCTAGATCATCAGTTGTATGCGAAGCTAAGCAAGTGTGAATTCTGGATCCGAGAGGTAGTCTTCTTAGGACATGTAGTGTCAACCGATGGGATTAGAGTTGATCCGAAGAAGATTGAGGCCATTGTGGAATGGAAGCAACCGAAGTCTGTAACAGAGGTACGTAGCTTCCTAGGCATAGCCGGATACTATAGGAGATTTGTAGAGGGTTTCTCTAAGTTAGCCGCTCCATTGACACAGTTACTTCAGAAGAGTGTTCAGCTTGAGTGGACAGATGCAAGACAGAGAACCTTTGAGAAATTGAAAGAAGCTTTGACCCAAGCACCGATCTTGGTTCAGCCAGAGTCCGGGAAGGACTATGTAGTTTACCGTAATGCTTCTTACGTATGGCTAGGATGTGTTCTTATGCAAGACAAGAGAGTAGTGGCTTATGCCTCAAGACAGTTGAAGACCCATGAGCGCAACTATCCGACCCATGACATAGAGTTAGCTGCAGTTGTGTTCGCTCTGAAGATTTGGAGGCACTATTTGTACGGTGAGAAATGCACAGTGTACACCGATCACAAGAGTTTGAAATACATTATGACTCAGCGAGATTTGAATCTCAGACAGCGTAGGTGGTTAGAGTTGCTAAAAGACTATGATCTTACCATTGAGTACCATCCGGGTAAGGCCAATGTAGTGGCCGATGCATTGAGTAGGAAGATGGTCGTGGACTTGAGAGCCATGTTTGCTAGATTGAGTTTGTCCGGAGATGGTGGCTTGGTAGCCAAGCTTCAGGTTAGACCTACTCTAGGTCAGTTGATTAGAGAAAAACAGCTCTTAGATAGATCTTTGGCACCTCACATGCAAGATATAGCCAAAGGTAGATCTTCAGACTACAGTTTCAGTACCGATGGGGTTTTGTGTTTCAAAGATAGGATAGTTGTGCCAGAGGACAGTGACTTGAGACGTACGATCTTGACTGAAGCCCACAGTAGTCCGTTTGTTATGCATCCTGGAAGTACGAAAATGTACCGTGATTTAAAGAATGAGTACTTTTGGGTTGGCTTGAAGAGAGATGTAGCCGACTTTGTGAGTAAGTGCTTAGTGTGTCAGAGAGTGAAGGCGGAACATCAGGTTCCCTCAGGTTTGTTACAGCCGTTGAGAATTCTGGAATGGAAATGGGAGAACATCACCATGGATTTTGTTTCGGGGTTGCCTTTGACTCCTACGAAGAAGAACTCAGTTTGGGTGATAGTCGACCGTTTTACGAAGTGTGCTCACTTCTTGGCAGTTAATACTACTTACACTCTTGATAGATTGGCCGATTTGTACATTGGTGAGATTGTTAGATTGCATGGTGTACCGAAGTCCATTGTGCCAGATAGAGATCTGCAGTTTACTTCTCGATTTTGGGAGTGTCTACATACACCTTTGGGTACCCGTTTGAACTTCAGCACGTCTTATCATCCTCAGTCAGATGGTCAGTCAGAGAGGGTTATTCAGATCTTAGAGGATATGTTGCGTTGTTGCATCATTGACTTTCAGGGTACGTGGGAGAAGCACTTGCCTCTAGTAGAGTTTGCTTACAATAATAGCTTCCAGTCGAGCATTCAGATGGCTCCGTATGAGGCCTTGTATGGCCGGAAGTGTAGAACTCCAGTCTGTTGGGCTGAAGTGGGACAGAAGTTGTTGCCTATGCAGGATCTGCTCAAGGGGACAACTGACAAGGTAAAATTGATTTGTGACCGTTTGAAAGCTGCGTCGGATAGGCAGAAGTCCTATGCCGATTTGAAGAGGAAGGAAGTTGAGTTCTCAGTGGGTGAGAAGGTATTCTTGAAAGTGTCTCCGTGGAAGAAAGTGATGAGATTCGGCCGAAAAGGGAAGTTGAGTCCGAGATACATAGAACCGTATGAGATTGTGAAGAGGGTTGGTCCGGTTGCTTATCAGTTGCGGTTGCCATCCAAGCTAGAGAAGATACACGATGTGTTCCATGTTTCGAAGCTCCGTAAGTATAGGTCTGATCCATCACATGTTATTCCCGTAGAGGAGATTGAATTGAATCCGGATTTGACTTATGAAGAGGAACCGGTTGAGATACTAGCTTCTGACAGTAAGGTGTTGCGGGGTAGATCGATTGAGTTAGTAAAGGTGCGGTGGAAACATCAAGGTGTGGACGAGGCCACTTGGGAGAGGAAGGAGGATATAGAAAAGCAGTTTCCATATCTCTTTCAGTCAGGTAATTTCGAGGACGAAATTCCTTAAGTGGGAGAGAGTTGTAACATCCGTGTTTTGGGGTTAGGAGTTAGTCGAGTTAGTGGTCCAAGTCAGTAGAATTAAATTAAATCTTTTTGGCCATGACATGAGTTAATTGAAATATAAAATAAAAAGGGAAGGGACCAATGTGGTAATTTGACCAAAAGAATCTTAAAAGCAAGACAACTTTTAAAAAAGTTGTCATCTTCTCTCCCCACTCCCCTTTTCCAACGTGAAACGAGCCAAAACCCCCTTTCAAACTCTCCCAACTCAAAATTACTATTCCATTGATTTTCAACTCCATTTCCAAGGCCATTTTGAGAGGTAAAGATGTTTTCTAATTCTCCTTTTCATCCTCTATCTCTCCATAGTCATAGATTTCAAAACTATGAACTTTTGAAATGTTAGGGTTTGGTTAAAGCTTGGGTTTTTATGAAGATTTTCATTTTGTTTTGAAATATGGAGTTGGGTTTTTGTTTATTCACATTAAAATGTACATTATATGTCAAAATGGTTGGGTTTTGTTGAAAACCCGAAATGGGTTCTTGAAGCAATTTTTGAGATGTCTAAAACTTGGTTTTTGGTGGGTTCTAGGTTGAAATTAGAGGGCTGATGGTTAGTGTATGTTAGGAGGATGTTTTGGGACCATTTGGGGGTCATTTGGATGATTGAAAATGGAATTTTCAGCTAGGGTTTGAGGGAGCACGAAAATGGGCATTTTTGGGGGTTTGATTTGATTTGGAAATTTGGTTGAAGTTAGATTGGACTCAAGAGTTGAGTGTTGACTGAATTTTAGCCTTGATTGGGAATAATGGTTGTGTTTTTTATTGGCTAGAAGCAAGAGGAGACATTGGAGAAGCATTGGAATCGAATCTGGGCTTGTAGGAGATTTGCTTTGGTTACTAAGGAAGGGTGGTGAGTGATTTCAAACGTGTTTTAAAGTTTGGTTCGAGTGTGTGTAGTGTGTGAGTCGAAATGTGCTTGGTAGGCCATTTCCATATGAATTCAAGTTGTTAATTTAGCTATTGATTTCCATTAAATGCTATGTGTATTGCCTATTTATGCTCTTGTGATATGTGGTTGATTTGCACATGTATACCATGATATGTGTATGTGATGAGCATGAGATATGGTTGATGGATATGTGATGTGGTAAATGAAAATTGGCACTAATTAACTTACCGGGTGTAAATGATCGATCATTAGGATTAGTGTGCACACAAATTGAGTCAAAACGTACGTGGCCTTGATGGCGTTAAGTCATCAAGGAGGAGTACGGTGATGTAATATTCCACCGGAAGCTATTATATATTCTACGGGATGATGAGTGGAATCACATCCGTAGGGCATGTGGTGATGAGTGGAATCCCGCCCATGCAAGGTCCGGGGATGAGTGTAATCCCACCGAGGTAAAGTGATTGTTGAGATTAAATCCGCACATCCGGGTAACTAATAGTGGCCAATTAAACTTGTTCATATGATTGTGATATATGATGTTGATACATGATGTTAATATTGATGTTCGACCTTAGTATGATGTGAGATGCCATAAATGACTCTTGAAAGACTAGCTAGGTCTACTTGTGAAATTATCTATGCATGTTAGATATGAGATTTAGGGAATACATGCTTGAACCCTGCATTGTTGATGTTTTCGGTTTTAGAGCATCCTCACTAAGCTTATAGCTTACGCTCTCATTTTCAACAATGCAGATCATTAGCGTGGTGTTAGCTCGGAGCAAGGCAAGAAGGGCTTTCCAAGTTTGTTGCTCAAGTACGATTAATTATTGTGTAGTAGTTAAGCAATGTGGCAAGAGAGTGTGTTGTATGAGCTTTGTATGACTCATATGTGATTTTGATGTTTATGGTTTGACTTGGTTTGTAAGCATGATATAACTTGCCAAATGCTTGAATGATGTTTGTCTTATGGATGCTTAAGATTGCTTGGAGGCATGTAAACCTATATGTGACGATTTGGTACCTTTGTCTATTAAAGTCTTCAAGTATGCTTTTTATGATATGTCTTAAATGTGTTTTTGCCATGTATGAAAGATTGTTTAAATCCATGTCTTGTGGGTGTTTGAGTATGCTAAACCTAGGATGTATGCCTCTAGACTTTGTATCGAAACGGGTCTAAGGGTTTCGAAGCGGTCAAAATCTCGTTGACTACGAGAAGTTGACCGTTGAGGGCGTTTCGGAACGGTTGACCTCCGTTTCGATACGGCCCCTTGTATGGGCTTTGGGGTGGTTGACCGGGTCAAGGCGTTTCGATACGCCTCAAGGGTGTTTCGAAACGGCCTGTATAAAAGAGTAAAAATGGGCTGTTCAAAAGCTGTTTGGGGTCCGAATGATTATCTCATGTATTTTATTCCGTTGTTTGATCACATAGGACTTAAATGAACTTTTAGAAAAGATTAAGTAAAAGAGAAAAAAATAGGGTTGCTAACCGAGGGGAAACCTTAACGGGTTTCGCTTTGGTTTTCCCCGTGTGGCCCACTCGGACCGGTCATCCGGCCAGACCGGGACGAGGGGGTTACATGATCAACCATATTTCACTACATAGATTAGTCTTTATAATGTAGTCAGTTACGACACACGTTTGACTATATCAAAATATGTCACTCACGATGTTGAAATAATGATGATCTCAAGTCTAAGGATCACACATGTAGTTATCACTATGAGCAATGTTGTGACTGTCGCATAATAATCCAAGAAACATGCTCATAGCGGATCAGTCCAGTATGTTGTTCTCTAACACATATTTATGTATTGATTTTGACATCTCCATGTCAATGACAGCACTTTGTCATCAATCAACTACATATTAGCCTTAATGTATTATTGTTGTCCATGCCCACAATAATACTCGACTAAGGACATTTTAGAATAACTATATTATTCTAAGGACTTTATTATAATTTAGTTTATTTATGCACACATAATAACTGAAAATAATAATGGTAATGCCTCTTTGTGAATAAACAAGGTAAAAACAAATGTCATTTACAATCATCTTATGATTGGTCTTTGGGCATACTCTAACAACCTCCCACTAGCACTAAGACCAATCACTCATGTATCTAATATCAAGTGATCTAGTGTGACGATCATGCTTCTGCTGTGTCAGAGGCTTTGTTAATGGATCAACAATGTTATCAACTGTTGGTACTCTACTTAATTTCACATCGCCTCGATCTATAATTTTTCGAATGAGATAGTAACATCTAAGTATGTGTTTGGATTGTTGATGAGATCTGAGTTTTTTGTTTTTTGCTTGTGCGATGGCTATGTTGTTATGACAACGTACATTTATAACATTCAATGTGCTTAGCACAACCTTTAGTTCATATATGAACTTCTTGATCCAAACACCATCTTTTGCAGCATCATATGCTGCAATATACTTAGTTTTTTTGTTGTAGAAACAACTATTGTATCTTGCTTTTGAATATTTCCAGCTCACAACGCCTCCACTAAGGCAAAACACAAAACCTGACTGCGATATTAGTCTTAATTTATTAATCTTGTTCATGCCCACGATAATACTCGACTAAGGACATTTTAGAATAACCATATTATTCTAAGGACTTTATTATAATTCAGTTTATTTATGCACACAAAATAACTGAAAATAATAATGGTAATGCATTTTTATGAATAAACAAGGTAAAAACAAATGTTATTTACAATCATCTTATGATTGGTCTTTGAGCATACTCTAACAGCATCCTCTTTCTCATTCACTATTAATGCACATCCAAATGGCACCGTATTTCGATGATGATTAACGCCAACCAAAACCACAAACGGTTCATTGTATGCATTACACTTGTAAGTTGTATCAAATGCAAGCATTTATCCAAGTTCTTTATAGTCGGTACGTGATATTCTATCACACCAGAATAACTTTTTCTAGGTTCCATGTTCATCTCTTGTATACCTCACAAAAAAAAGGATTAATTTCTTGCTTACCATAAAGATACACCATCATTGTTTCAACATCACCTTCATGCACTTCTTCTCGGTTGATTTTATCTATATAATTATACAAATCTTTTTGTATGAATCCAACGTTTTCTAGAGAACTAGCTTCATTAACAAAATTTCGCATCATTATATTTGGAGCAATTATAGAACTGTGCATGCTACTGATTTTAATTTGATCTGCATCACCAATTTTTCAAAGAGACCTACAAAAATCATTAAACATTAAATACATAAATGTTAATAGTTCAATATTATCGCATTACACAATGAGCACATACTAACCTGATATAAGGTACTTGTGTTGCCTTCACCATTTCATGGTTATGTTCTGCATGAAAGTTTTGAACCTTCCAGAATTTATATTGTTCATGATATTTGAATTGTATATGTGTTAGACATCCAACTCTGGTTATTAGTTTTGCTTCGCGTTTTCGATTAGGTAAGTTATTCCATTTTTCTCGTATGTAACCTTCTTTATGACACAACAATTTCTTTGAAGTTAAATGATCATCGATTCGACTTTTGGTTGATGTACCTTTTCAAACTCTAAAATCTTTAACTTTTGCATAAGTATGATAGAACTCAATGCAATCTTCTATTGACATCCACATGAGCATGTCTATGTTGTTTTCATCGTAATCTTTTAGTTCTTTCTCAATCTTGTCCCAAATGTCCTCATTGATGAAGTTGCCAATAGTCTTACCATCTTTTCTAAGATCACCATTATCATTGTCCAAGTTATCGTCATCTTCATCATGATCAATAATTTTCAATTCATTGTCTTGATTTTCTATTTCTTGATCATCCATAGTCTCTAATATCCCTACAATTTAAAAGAAAAAAATAAAAATAAGAACACGATAAAATAGATATGAATAATATAATTTTTAATATAAAAATATTATCATATTGTAATATATTTTTCATATACAAAGTGATACACAACTATATTGTATTTTTTTTAATTCTCATAATCAATATGTCAACTACAATAAGTAACATTAAATTAAATTATAATTAAAGTGTATACCTATAGTTAGCACACGACGAGAAATTAAACTAGCGGTGTTGGGGTTCTCCGACAATTAATGATAAAGTAGTCGAACTAATACCTAATAAGATTAAAATCGAATATTGTTAGTAACACATATTTTATTATTTGATTAATAATATTCTAATAAAAATATTGAATATATTAAATTAAATATTAGTATTTTAAAAATAAAAAAAATATTATTATTATAATTTTTAAAAATTAGTTGAAAATTGAGGTTTTGAAACCCTAATGTGCAGCCACCATAACCCATCCGGCAGCCAACAGCCTGGGGGCAGGACGACAGCCTGAATGGCGGCGTCGAAAGGGTTTGGTCGGCTGGTTAGCCGCAGAGGTGGGAGCCGTTTTAGGGAGTGCGGCTGACGGAGCGTACGTTGTGTGTTGTGAGTGAAGGTCGCGGTACTCGCAAACCGCCGGCGAGCGAGGTGTGGGGTCGACACTGGCCGGGACTGCAGTCGACACTGGTCACGGTGGGTTTTACGGCGGCGGCAATCAAAGGTGGAGATTGCGAAACGCCAGTGAATTCCGACAATTTCAACGACGCGTTTCAGCTACGGTGACGTTGACTGGAGCCGGTGCTGGTGAGGGGCGAAGCGACGTCGGCAAGGATCAATCGTCGATGGCAGAGGTGACGGGGGCAGAAGAAGCAACGGCGGCTAGAAATTTTTTAGTTAGAGTTGGTGAAGATTGATTCTATATTAGATAAAAATTATACTTATTTAATAATTTTTTCTAATAAAATTTAAATTAAAGTAGATGTAGTATTTATTATAGTAATAAAACTTTGATTTTTTTTAATTAAAAAAATCTGTAAAATAATATAAAAATATCTTTTAAGATTTTATTTAAAAATGGGATAATAACACTTTTGATCCTATAATTTTAAAACTACTTAAAACGATTAATGACACATTGCGATACATATAATTAATAGTACATTAGGATACACGTGATTAGTAGTACATAACGGTACATGTTATCTACGGTAAAATTATCCTTCCATATGTATATTGTCGGTGGGGAAATTATCTGACAAACTGAAATAGGTAGCCTGAAATTTTTGACTAAAAGCTCTGTAATAATTAATAGTATCCGCGACGGTGGTCAAAAGTAAAGGAATTAGCAATAATGTCGGTGTTTGTCTGCGTGGATTTAGGGTTTGAACTCCCACCGTAATTCACTCCTTTTCTTTTCTTGTTTATTGGCATTATTATCTCGTGGAAATTTTTTCTCAAAAGCATCTTAATTTGGGATTTAAGGTTTTAGTTTAGTGATTTTAATGTAAGGTTTAAAATTTAGGTTTTAGGGTTAAATTTAAAGTTTATGATTAGAATTTAAGGGTTAAAGTTTAAAATTTAGGGTAATATAGTTAGGAATTTAGGGTTTAACCTTTAAACTTTACATTTTAACCCTAAACTCAGAATTATATCAACAATCCCTAAATTCAAAACTATTACAGTTAAATCCCTAAACCCTATAGGTTGTTTGGTTCACGGAATGTAAGATTGCCTTTGGGAATGAGATTACCAGAATGTTACATTACGTAACATATTACCCGGAATGTTGTATTACCTTGTTTGATTTATTTGGCATGAATGTAAGATTACATTGTTTGGTTGAAGGAATATAAGATAGGAAAAATGCATGTTTTACCAAATTGTCCTTGAAATATATTTTCTTTTTTAACCAACTGAAGTTTTAAGATTAAAGTAAAAATATTTACATAAAAGTTCATAGAAAATATAAAAAAAATATAATATGAAAACCTTTTTATGAAATTTGATCCTAAATAATAAATGTAATAAAACACATACCAATAATAAAATTTGAATCAAATACATAAATAAAAAAATCGAAATAAAATAAAAATATGATATATTTTTATTTTATATGCATCATATTATTTTATAATAAGTATTAAAACCCTAAACCACTAAAAATAAAATAGATTTATACTTGTGTAATTATATAAAAAAGGAAAGATCATTTTAAAATAACTATATTTTTTAGGGGTATTCTTGTCCAAAGTGGAGGGAATTGTCTAATACCTAAGAAAAGGGAGGGAATGACATTCCCAGGAAAAGACCCAAAAATAGCTACTGTTGGGAATATTTCATTATCCCTGGGAGGGAATACTCTTGAACTAAACGTAGGTATTTGATTTCGAAAAAGATTATTGCCCTTGGTAATGATCTTTTCCGCGAACCAAACGCCCCCTAAATAGAATCCCTAAATTCAAAACTAAAACGCTAGTATAAACAAAGTTTTCACAAGCGATTGCGCATGAAATAATTACCCTTATTTTAGTTATAAAATCATTCTGATCATTATTAAACAAAACTAAATTATATGTACATTGTTTTTGACAATTAACAGATAACTAATAGTCGGTAACGAATTGTGTCAATTAACGATTGATAGCAAAATGCATTAATTGATGGATGATAGTCAGTTGTCTTAAGTGATTTGACTAATTGATTATATAGAAGTGATTGGTAAATTAATCAATAGCAAATAGTTATTTGCTTATTTGAACAAGTAAAATGGCATATAAGGATATGATTCTCTACTTGTTTAAATTGTTTATTAGTTATCAATTAATATGTATTAAATTTAGGATAAACTATAATGAAGGTCAATCAATTATTAGTAGAGTTGCATTTAGGTCACTTAATTATTAAAAGTTACAATTGAATCATTCAATTAAAGTTTTAGTTATAATCAAGTCACTCCTCCATTAAATACAAATGGGCATCCATAAAAGATTGATATAATGACAGTTTGAGTCCTCAAAACTTATACATTCTACCAATTTAGTCTTAGTTTAAAATAATTTAATAAATTTAACCTTTCATATTTAAAATATATATCAATAGTCATTTTTTTTCTCCCAAAATGTTTGTTCCTCATTGTTTATCATCATTCCAACTTGGTACCCTCAGTAACACGAGTTAAAATCATCATCATCATCATTATTAATATTATTTCTAGCTTTATGTTTTAGTAATATTTGTGTTATCATTTCATTCGGATCTAGTAGTTGATATTATAAAATATAAAATTTAATTAACAAATTAAAAAATAATTATGTATATGGATCTTAAAACTAATTGTTTTTTTGCCAAATTAAAAAATAATTATTTAGTGTTATAATAAATGTTTTTTTAAAATTATCTAAATGAATTAGAACCTAACAGAAAAATAAACAACATTATTAAATATATATAATAACATCAATAATTAATAACCTATAATTTAGCAAATCATACAGACACATGAAACATAAGAATAAAAAACTTAAATTTTGTGTTGATTAATTTAACTGAAAACTTATAATTAATAACATAAATGAATCATATAATAAAAATAAAATTAGATATTAATATAATAAAATATATATATTTATCATCGCTTCATGCATGTTTATGTTTCATTATGTAAAAACAACTTATGTGACATGTTTTAAACATGAATAATTTTTTATAGATTTTTATAATAATAAAAATTGTTTAACAATTAGTAAATTTGTAAATAAGAATAAAAAATAAACTTATTTTAAAAATATACAACTTTTATAATGAAAATACACAAATTTACAGAGAATTTAAGAAATCTATTTAATAATAAAAATTTAGTGACTTAAAAATTTTAATTATTATAAGTTTATTTTAAAAATAAAATGGAAACAATGAAGTCATTCACAAATTTGAAATTACTAAAAAAACTTTATAATAATAAGGAAACTTGTACTTTTGTAAAAAAAAAATATATGTGGTAGCTGTTACTAAAACATAAAGGTTTTAATAAATAAATTTAAATAGATTTAAATGAGTTTAATTTTAATGTAAATATTAATTACTGATTTATCATTAAAATAATATAAATCTTTACATTTATAAAACTTTCAATTAGGTTAATTAATAATTTTAAATAAATTACTCTAATGTTAACGATGATACACAAGTGATTTTGGAGAAGAAAAATGATTAAATTTAATATTTTTAAATTTGAAAGGTTAAATTTATTAATTTTTTTTGAATTAGGACTATATTGGTAGAATATATAAGTTTTAAAGACTAATTTTTTATCATACCAAACATTTTTGGATGTTCGTTTGTATTTTAACAGAGGAGTGACTCGATTGTAACTAAAACTTTAATTGAGTGACCCAATTGTAACTTTTAATAATTTAATGACCCAATTGTAACTTAACTAATAATTGAGTGACATCCAATGTAGTTTACCATAAAATTTAAAAAATTAATATTTTTAATATGGGTAAACTACGTAAAGCATCCCTGAACTTTACTCTCAAACGCTTAATTACGAGTGAGCATCCGATTGAGTCAAAAAATTTCGAGTTAGTCGAGTTGAAAAGTCTTATTTTATAACCCAAATTTTATTTGAGATTTTTTCGAGTCAAATCGAGTTCGAATTTATGTTTAAATTTAATTGTAAACATTTATAACGTTATGGTACTAATTAGTTCCAATTTAAATGGTTGTCTATAACCACGCACGCACACATATTTTTTTATATGTGTATGTGCGCACGCACGTGTGTGTGCGCGCGTGTGTGTGCGCGCGTATGTGTCAGGCATAATTAAGAGAATCAACTCGTACTTGAAAACCGATCTACTAATTATTAAAAATTTTGAGTTATTCAAATTTTTATTTTACAACTCAGAATTTATTTGAAATTTTTTTCCAGTCGAGTTTATGAAATTACGAGTCGAATTTTTTTAAATCGAGTCGAATAATTCATATTTTTGATTCGAGTTGAATTTTTCCCAACCCTAAGTTTAATGTTAGGAAATCTGTCATGGATGATAATTATATTATTTTATACTATTTTATTCTTTTGTTATTTTTAATAACATTTTTATGTAAATAATGTTAACTATTTTAAATTTAAATTTAATTTAGTTTGTTTGTATGGATTATCTTTGAGATGAAAATATTTATATTGTATTCCTTTACTTTTATATTTTAATCAACTTTCATTCAGACTTTTTAATCAGCACAAATTAATTTCAAATAAAAATAATTAAATAAATTTATCTCATGATATATAAATAAATTAAATTTAAATAATTATTAATTTTATTTGAAATCAAATATAGGCCTTGCTTGGAGAATAAATGTTGAGCTAAAATTAAGGGTTTGGATCACTTTAGAGGATAACCAATCAAATTTGTTTAAGTGTTTGACAAACATATGATTGTAATAGTAAATTGGGGTGAATCCTTTCAAATATAAAAAAGTTGATATGAGGAGTTTATTGAGTTTGGAGGATTGTATATAAGAGTTGTAAAGACTTTTTTGTCCTTTACTTACAAAGATAGTTCTCCAACTAACTTAAATTAGAATAACTGACACATGCTTTTGAAGTAAGTCATATTCTCATATATAATTTAAATAATTGTTTTCCCTTCAAATAAATGAGATTAATACATGTGATTCAGAAATCATTTAAATTTAATAATTATTAAAAATGTATTAAAGATATAATTCTGTAAATAAAAATAATAATATATACATCCTTCTTGGAGATGGCCATTTGACCCATACCCAATGGGTTTCGACTCGGTCCGATCTTATAAGGTCGGGTTTTTTAAAGAACATTTCGGGTACAGGTTGGGTTCGAGTCTAATTTTTTGAGGATGAGATCAAGTCGGGTTTGAGTTTAAGGTGGAAAATATCCTACCCGACCCGAGATGATAGTTTAATTTTAATTATAAATATGTAGGTATAATTACTACAATGCCCCTCTCTTTATATATATATATTTCAATTATCTCCCAATTTTGTCTAATAAAAGTAGAATAATTATTAAAATTCTCCCTCTCTATTTGTACTTTTACAATTAGCTCCTTATTTTTATCGAATAATAATGAAAATTAGTATTTTTTATTTATGTCGGGTCGGGTTTGAATTTTTACTCTATAATTCGGGTCCGGTGGAACATCATAAAATATTGGGTCGGGTTGGGTTTGGATGGAGGTGTTAAATTTTTGGGTCGAGTGCAGATTGACCAAAAACTCGATCCAACCCGACCCATGGTCATCCCTACATCTTTCAGAGATCCACTAATTGGTCGAGTGGCCAAGGATGCTCATGTTGCCTCATATTGTATGTGTTCGAATCTCGACATTTGTCTTGAAATGTAATTATCCTTCTACTTAATCACACACATATATATATGCTTGATAATGTTTATTAAAAAATTCATTTATTACATTTTTATACAATTAGCTAATGCAATTAGCTAGCCAAATCAACTAATATAATTTACATATAATTTGTTTATCCGCTAATTACTATACGTGACTATAATTTAATTTTATAATTCTTTGCAATATTTTTAAAGTAATTAATTTTTATAAAATAGAAGGCCAAGTCAATGGTTTATTCTCGATACATATGATGATATTTTTGTTTGTTCCAAAATATGGTGATATCCGTATCACCTTTTTCAACTTTTCTTTCCTTTTTTTTATTTCCAATGAAAAAGTATATATTCTAAAATTTCCAAAACAATCGAAATGATTTAGTCTAAATGAATACAATAGACCATCTTACTTTAATTCTCACTTTAAGGAATAAGTAAAATTATCAGAAATGGATTTGTCTCAATTAATGAATTTTTTCGTATGTAAGTTATGAAAGGGTAAAATACATAAATAGTCACTAAAATATGGTAAGATGTTTATTTTGGTCATTCAGCTTTCAAAAATTGCAAAATGGTCATTAAATGTTTATTTTTATTATAAAATGGTCATTAAACATTGATTTTTATTATAAAGTGGTCATCAAACATTGATTTTTATTATAAAATGATATCTGAACCATTAACTGATGCTAAGGGGATGACGTGACAGTTAAATTTTTTGTATAAAACATATTCCGTCATTCATGTTTACAAATTTAATCAATATAGTCCTAGTTCAAAAAAAATCAATAAATTTAACCCTCATTATTTACACATTATATCAATTTGATAATATTTTTAATTAAAAAATAGTTTAATATTTTTTCCTCAAACCAGATGGTGACCGAATTGATAGAATGTATAAATAATGAGGGTTAAATTTATTGCTTTTTTTGAATTAGGACTACATTGATTAAATTTGTAAATATGAAGGACTAAGTGCATCATTATACAAATTTTCTTAATTGTCACATCATCCATTTACAATAGTTAACGGTTCAGTGACCATTTTATAATAAAAATAAACATTTAATGACCGTTTTATAACTTTTGAAAGTTAAAAGGCTAAAATAAACATTTTATTATGGTTTAGTGATGATTTTTATGCGTTACCTGTTATGAAATTATGCATCAATCTTGTGTTGTTATGTGCTGTTTGAAGCATAGATATTAGTCCGTGGAAGGAGTAACTATATTAATTTGGTTTTAATCTTAAAAAAACCAATAAATCTAATCATTTATTATCTATATAATGTATAAAAGTATATGTTCAATTTTTAGAACCAAGATCACATTAATATCATATAAAGATATTAAGGATTCAACTTATTATTACGTCATTTATAACATGTAAAATTAAAAAAATAATTGAGTGAACTCCGTTGTAATTTAATTTTAATTTAATCGTTCACTTTTAAAATCAACTATGATTAAATTGTTCCTTTTTCTTTTAAGAAATTTTTTTATAACTGTTAAAACGATACTAAATTTTATTAAAACAAAAGAAGGTACAATTATAACAAAGCAACCATTCAAAGAGAGGAAGTTGAGGAGTATGTCCACCAAAACACAAACAAAGAATAAAATGAAAAAGAAAAACTCAAAGTCGCAACAACAATCGAAGCCTTTCTTTTTAATCTGACACCCATTATTTATAGTAATCTAGTAATCGTCAATAGTACTTTTTCGTCTCTATCTAACTAGACGCTTTTGAGATGATGGAGTGGCGAGCGAACCAAAGCAAACTTACAGGTTGCTTCGCAAACGTAGATCTAAATACATCGACAAACAACCACAAAAAGAGATCTAACCTTTAAAAGATCACCGACAATTGAAAATCAGATACAAAGCGACGTAAAATCTCTATACGATTGTAGATCTACCGCAGAGGTAGGCGAACAATATAAATTATATGTGGGTTGTATTTCGAAATCAAAGATGTATTTATATATTTAATTAATTTTTCCTTATTTCGCAAATCTCTCTACTATAGTTAGAAATGGTAAATTATGTTTGGGGTTGTATTTAGGCTTAACTACAAAATAAATATTTAAATTATGTTTTTTTTGTAATAATTGCCTAAAGTATTTTTTTTAAATATGTGCTTGGAGTTTCATTTTTTTATTGAAATATGTAGAACTAATGTTTTGATATAATAATTGAAAAATAGTTTTGGACAATGTTAAAAAGTATTCAAAACATTTTCTGAAGTCCAAACAACTTGAAACTATGTTTAAGGGATGTTTTCAAAGGTTTTTACATGTTTTCAAAGCCAAACTAAACAAAACCATCCAGGTGTTTCGAAACACCCTTAGCTGTTTCGATACGGGATCTTCTAGTGTTAAAACGTTTCGAAACGGGTCTTTTCTATATGAGGATTTTGCCAAGCGTTTCGATACGGGCTATGCCGTTTCGATACGCCTACGTGGCATCGACCGCAACGGTCATAAACCCCCAATGACTATTTCTCAACTAACATTTAAATGCAGATCGTTTCGATACGGGGCTAGGCGTTTCGATACGGCCAAGAGCGTTTCGATACGGGTGTTGCATCAGACTGCAACGACTCTTTCTACTTGAAGGGTGTTTCGAAACGGGTTTGAGCGTTTTGATACGGAGAGCTGCAGAACTGCATTTATGGTGGGAAATTAAGTCATCAACGACTCCAATTCAACCCCAACGGCTAGTAACGGCTACAAACTCATTAAGGAGTATAAAAGGGACCTCCAAGCATCAAGTAATGGTTAATGCTTCAATTGTCAACAACAAATGATCAAGAAATTGTCTTTGTACTAAATTGTCATTTCTTTGTATAGACAAACACTAGTGAGCCAAAATTGTTAAATTTGCTCAAGTGTTTTAGGTTTTGAGTGAGAGCTAAATTGTACAAACAAATACCTATTAGAGGGATTTAAGGTTGCTTATCTTTTCTCTTGTAAAGAGGGTTTGATCAAGGCTTTGGGTAGAAAGCTTGATCGGTGTATAAGGGTTTCCTCCTAAGCCTAGAAAAGGGGACGAATCAATAGTGGATTGATTGAAAATCCTTAGTGGGAAGCTAAGGTAGTGGATGTAGACCTTGGTTAGAAGGTTGAACCACTATAACTCCTTGTGTCACTAATCTTTTTAGCTTCCACACCACTTACACTTAAAATTTCACTTCTCCACCACTTGGCGAGAAAGAACGGATGAAGGAATCGAACCCCGAATAACCCAACAATTGATATCAGAGTTTAGCTCAATTGAAGAGGATTAACATCCTATTGAAAAGATCCGGCAAGCTCGATCAACATTTCAAACAACCGGCTCAATGGCACAATCCATCGACAAACCGCCCCTCTTCGACGGAACTCACTATGCCCATTGGAAGACAAAGATGAAGTTCTTCATTAAGTCAAGAGACTACAAGCTATGGGACATAGTAGAAGATGGTCCGTTCGTGCCTCAACGAAGCAAAGCGGAATGGAGTGCCGAAGATCACAAGAAGATAGAGCTTAATTACAAAGCCTTGCACATCATCTTTTGTGCTTTTGGCCCAACCATCTATGAGAAGTTGTCTTCTTGTAAGAGTGCCAAGGAGGTATGGGACAAGCTTGAAGTCACATACGAAGGAACCGATGAAGTAAAGGAGACCAAGATCGGCCTCCTCAATCTAGCGTATGAAAACTTCAAGATGGATCTGGAAGAGAACATCGAGAAGATGTTTGATAGGTTCTCCAATATCACCAATGGTCTCAAAGGCTATGGAGAAGCCATCCCAGAAGAGAAGCTTGTCCGAAAGCTCATCTACTCACTTCCCGAGTCATGGGACTCAAAGAGGACCGCCATCATCGAAGCCAAGAATTTGAAGACCTTGAAGCTTGATGAACTCATGGGGTCACTTCTCACTCACCAAATCATGAAGAAAAACAAAGAAGAGGAGAAGAAGATGGAAGAAATTAGAGCTATGGGAGAGAATAAGCTCAAGGGCTTGACATCAACACTAATGTCATTACTCTCAATTCTTCCACTTGCCACCATGTAGATTCAAGTGAAGATGAGGATGATGAAGAAGAGATAGTTCATCTCTTCAAGAAGTGTGCCCCATTCATGAAGAAAGCCTTGATAGAGCTTGAGCGAGAATCCATGAAAAGAAGAGGGCAAGCACTTCAAGCCATAAGAAGAAGACATATGTGGCTACTTGGAGTAATGAGGACTCCACCGACGATGAACAAGCCAACCTTTGCCTTATGGCCATCGAAGAAAATTCAAGGGTAACTTCTAATTCATCTACTTCATGTTCTTACTCTTTTGATGAATTACAAGATGTCTATGACGATTTGGTTTTAGAGTTTAAAAATCGCATTTTGAAAAACAATAAAATGATTTCAAAGTTGAAAATTCAAAATGATTTGATTTCTAAAACCAAACTTGAACTTGAAGCAAAACTCGAAGAGTTTGAACAAAAATGTTTTAATTTACAAATTTTGCTTCATAAAGTTCAAGAAGAAAAAGATTTGATTTCCAAAGAGCTTAAAAAGAAAAATAATTTTGGAAAATCAAATTTTTATGTAAGACAATCTAGTGCCCCTAGATTTGTAAATGGTAAATGTTTTAGAAGTGTTTGGGTCCCAAAAGGACTAACCACTTCAACTAAAAAGGATGAAATTGAAAAATGGATTCCTAAAGGGACTAAGTTTTGTGCTACTAACGTCTATGGATCCAAATCAATTTGGATACCAAAAATTAATTGATTGTCTTTTGCTAGGTGTGATGGAGAGTGATCAACAAGTCAAAAATTGAGGGGGAGCTCCATGCACACAAGGAAGAACACTTGAAGAAGGAAGGCTTCACATCCTCCCTTGAGTTCAAGTGTGGTAAAATCTAGTTGTTTTTACTTTTATTTGATTTATTTTTCTTTTATTTCAACTAGATGATCATATATGTTGGACTAACATCTTAATGATGCATTGAGTAAGGGGAGCCATTTAAAGAAAAAACCAAAATTCAAATTTTGTCATATTTTCAAACCTCCTAAGTTATTTTGAACTAAATGCCTTTTGAATTCTTTTTGAAATAAGAAAAAGGGGAGAAATAGTTTGAAAATTTGATTTTTCAAATGAATAAGGGGGAGATTTAATCGATTTAAAATCTTTTCATCTCTTTTTCACATTTTTAAAATTAAAGAGGAAGAATCCCAAACAATTTTTCAAGTTAGTTTTATTATATCAAAAAGGGTGAGATTGTAGAACTAATGTTTTGATATAATAATTGAAAAATAGTTTTGGACAATGTTAAAAAGAATTCAAAACATTTTCTGAAGTCCAAACAACTTGAAACTATGTTTAGGGGATGTTTTCAAAGCTAAACTAAAAAAACCATCCAGGTGTTTCGAAACACCCTTAGGTGTTTCGATACGGGGTATTCTAGTGTCAAAACGTTTCGAAACGGGTATTTTTAGGATGAGGATTTTGCCTAGAATTTCGATAAGGGCTATGCCGTTTCGATACGCCTACGTGGCATCGACCGCAACAGTCATAAACCCCAACGGCTATTTCTCAACTAACATTTAAATGCATATCGTTTCGATACGGGGCTAGGCGTTTCGATACGGGCGTTTCGAAACGGCCAAAAGTGTTTCGATACGGGTGCTGCATCAGACTACAACGACTCTTTGTACTTGAAGGGTGTTTCGAAATGGGTTCGAACGTTTCGATAGGGAGAGCTGCAGAACTGCATTTATGGTGGGAACTAAGTCTTCAACGGCTCCAATTCAACCCCAACGGCTAGTAACGGTTACAAACTCATTAAGGAGTATAAAAGGGACCTCCAAGCATCAAGTAATGGTTAATGCTTCAATTGTCAACAACAAATGATCAAGAAATTGTTTTTGTACTAAATTGTCATTTCTTTGTATAGACAAACACTAGTGAGCCAAAATTGTTAAATTTGCTAAAGTGTTTTAGGTTTTGGGTGAGAGCTAAATTGTGCAAACAAATACCTATTAGAGGGATTTAAGTTTGCTTATCTTTTCTCTTGTAAAGAGGGTTTGATCAAGGCTTTGGGTAGAAAGCTTGATCGGTGTATAAGAGTTTCCTCCTAAGCCTAGAAAAAGGGATTGTAATCACTAATTTTGTCCGGACCTCGAACCCCTTTAGTTTGTGTATCTTGGGCTTATTAGGGCTATAGGGTAATTAAGTAAAAAGAAAAGAAGAAAACGAAAAAAATTATTATATATATACACATATACAACCCTCATTACCTTGTGCTATAACTTATCATGTTTGAAAAAGAAAAAATGAAAAAAAAACTTAAAACATTACTAATATAATATTATCTCTTTTCTTCATATACATTTGTACATATTTGTTTTGTACGGGTGTGATTTATTAATGGCTAGTATTATTATTTGTACATTACTATCTTACACATATTAATTTTTATTATCTATTACCATTGTGATTTATACTTATTATTATTATTATATTAATATAACAAGACAAAAAATGTAAATAAAACATGAGTAAAGAAACAAAAGGGCCCAGATTTATTAAATATTAAAGTCCATTTAACAAAACCCAAAAATACATTGATAATAAAGTCCATACTTAAATAAATTACATAAGCCCAAATGCCCAGCAGGCCCAAATTACACAAAAAACCCTAATGATCAAGAAAAAACCCTAACATATTTGTTTCTTATGCAGCCGCCGCCCTCATCCACAGCCGTCAGATCTATCAAGATCTGACGGTCCAGATCGATACCAGCGAAAAAAACCCTAGAGAGCCCTCTTTGCCCTTGCGCCGCGCAGCCTCGACCGTTGGATCGATTCGATCCAACGGTTCCAGATCACCAATAGAAGCCTCCAGAACTCCCACGCGCGCGTGAATGAGCCCGTCCTTTTGACTTCACTGTCCGACGCGCCCACGCTGTCTGCCATCTCCACCAGCCGTGTCTCTCCCGATTAGGCGAAGCCGACACGCCTCAGACAAAGCACAGAAGCATCAGAACCCAAAATAGCAACAAAACAAGAGCAAAAGAACAAACAACAATAAATCAAATATCAAAGTCAACCAGGCAACCAAAAAGCAGATTCAGAGAGGAGAGAGTTTTTGTGTTGCATGTGATATTCGAATGTAATTTTTCGGATATAAAATCCGAACGAAAAAGCCATTGTAACGGATCAGAAAATTTCACAGAGGAGAAATCAATAAAAATCGAAAAACCTTCTGAGGTATCTTTTCGTTTTGTTTTTCTCATTGCATGCAAACCGAACGTTCAAAAAAACAACAACAAAAGGTTAAGGTTTTTACCTTCGCCGGCGGTTTAGCCCTCAAACAGTTCATCTTCCTCTTCGATCCGAGCACCGTCCGGCAACAATCCCTTAGAGGGTGAGCCGTCACTGTTTTGGGTTCAAAAGAGGGAAAGTTTTTGGGTTTATCTCCGAGTTTTCGAAAAGAAAGTGGGGTTTGTGTTTTCTCTTTTTTTGTTTTTTTTGAGGTCGCCGGTTAGGGGGCCGACGGCACCGGAAAACCCCTATTTTTGGTTTCTAAACCCTAACCGGGTAGTTGCAAAAAAGGAAGGAGGCTTTGATTTTTTTTAGGGTTTCACAAAGGAGAAGTTTTTTTCTGTTTTCGGTTCTTTTAAAAAAAGGAGGAAAAGGAAACATTTTTTCGAGGCTTTTGGTTTCCCCGATCACCGGTGGCGATGGCCGGTGTGGCTTTACGGCGCCGGAGTTATAGAGAAGAAAAGAGGGGGGGGGGATCTCAGGATTTTTAGGTTTTTACCCGAAATGGGTCAAAAAAAGGGGCTGAGGTTATTCTTAATAAATGTTTTATAATCCCTTAATGTTTTAAAAAATGGTCAATTTGCATTTTAAGTCCCTCCGCACTCCATTATTCACTCCTTAAGGGTTTCCGTTTTTCAAAACCCTTCCCGTGGTCCCTTTTATGTTTCAAACCTTTTTAATTTGGTCATCGTTTTCATTCTGACCGATGGCCAGATGGGTTAATGCCCATTTTGGTCCCTTTGGTTTCTCGCGTCATTTTAATTAAGTCCTTATTCCGTTTTTTAATTAGTGTTTTGAATGGGTTTATCGCGATTTTGGCCCCTGGCAGTTTGCTTGCTTTGCATTTTTATTTCGGTTATCATACGTTGTTACTCATGCATTTTTGCCTTTTTTAATATATGTTCTTGCCATTTATTCCATGTCTCTTCCGTATTTAATTTTATGTTTCATGTTTCTAAGTTAAATTTCGGATTTTTAAATTGCTATGCGAGTGTCTCTTTATTCGAGAACGAACGAGGCCAGTACCAGTCGTAGTGGTGGTGGTTCGGACGTTCTTTCTCGAATATTAAGACCTTTAAAATTTACTCGCTCGTATAACCAAATTAAGATACTATTCGTCACTTTAATTCACAAAATTTAATATTAATTAAGCGGTAATGTTTTTGGTACCGATTTTCGGGCACGACGGGGGTGCTCATCCTTCCTCGCGTGTAACCGACTCCCGAACCCATTTTCAAAAGAAAGAATCTCTGGTTTTATTCCGGTGTCCGGTCTACCATTTTTTAAATGGCCGGTGGCGACTCCTCCTTTTTTTACAAACCCGATTAAATCTTTCAAAAACCCAATCTAAAAACCCGGTTCGTCTAAGTGACACCGAGGTATTTTTTAGTCGCAACAGATGGCGACTCCGCTGGGGACTGAAATTTGTTTTCAAAAACAAAAAAGAGAGTCAAGCCAAAAAAAACTTTACCGCTCAATTAATATTAGAAGTTGCGAATTAAAGTGACCAAATCGATCGATATTTGTTTATAAGTGCGAGTTTATTTTAAATGCATTTAAAATTGGCATTTAAACCCGTTCGTTTAAGTGGGGGGAAAACGCTAGTGCTTTCGTGTGGATATTGTTCCTCCGTGTGGGCCTAGCAAGTACCTTCGGGGCTCGAGTACCCTATATCTTCGTGAGAATATCGTTTCTCCGTGCGGATATAGCGAAAGGGTCCCCTCGAATTGAACTCGGTTGAGAGGAGCCTATAATGGGTGATGACCGGGGGCCTTGCTACCCTTAGTAGGGGACAGCGAGGACAATTCGAGTACCTCCTAGAACCAAAACTGCATGTAGAGAACTAGATTGCCCACCCTTTTTAGAGCCATGCGGACAACCTAGGTTTATTAGACGGGATAAGTAGGGTTGCTTGCTTTCATGCTTGCCTTTTTATCATGTTTATCTAACACTAACGATTTTTCTTATGATCTTTTTTGCATTTATTCTCGCATGCATTTCATGACATAAAGGTGTTGAGTCAAGGTGGTTTTACCCATTTTTAGGGCTATCATTATGGACAGGAGGTTGATAGAAAAGATGTTGTCAATTAGCAAGTCCGACATCGGTCAAAGGTGAATCAGAAAGGATAAGGGAACAGCTTACCGAGTGAACACACAGTGGAAGATCTAATACCTATCATTGAAGAAAGCACAACCCTTCTCCATCCCGAGGAAGTCAAGCGACATCGGATCTACTCCGAACATCCAAAGTCACGAAACTACCCGACCGAGTGCAAAGAGGCAGCCGAAAAGAGCGGGGCAACCAAAAAGGGCATGGATTAGGTCAAGAGATGGATTCAGCTTCGAGGAAATAGCTTGTTTCCCAGGACTTGATACCAGCAGTTTTAGAGGGTCTTGAATTGCTAGAGAAGAAAGCAAATCTGGCCCCAGCATTTTTGCCGAAGTTTTCATTTCCTTAAACATGATTAGGGGGCAAGAAGAGTACCCGTAGGACTTTTTCTATTACTATCTTGTAACAATGAGCCTCTTTTACGTTCAAATGAAAGTTGACCTAAGGGGAATCACCTATATGACCAACACCTTTGACTTGCATACATTTGTAGCATTTGTTTCATCCATCATTTCGATGCACATTAAAATTGTCAGCCATGCACCCATTTCATGAGCATGCATTTGTTGATTCGAGTCTATAATACATCCATCATTAAAACTTTCTTAAGGCCTTTCATCGCATCATTGCTAATTTGGGGAAAACGTTCACGTCAGAGAAAGAGAGAGAGAGAAAAGAGAGAAAAAATGGACAAGGGAACAGTTTCTAACCAGTACAGCTTCTGAAGCATGAATGACCTAGTGACTAGGATGGATAAGCTCGAACAGCTTCGAGAACATTTGGTTCAGAATCAAAGGGAGATGATATCGTATAGGAGGAGAATAAATCCTTTACAAAAATCCAATTTTCATTATTGGTGAAAACTGATTGTACCCAGGGGAATGGTACAACTAGCCCGGAGCAAACGGCTACTGGTAAAGGCATTTCAAATCCGTTAATCCCTGTGCATTTGGGAAAAATGCAAGTCTCATTTCAAGAAAAATGAATTGAAGACATTACATCACTTCATAAAAGAAGAAGCGATGTTTGGGCAAGTCCGACAGAAATGTTGGCACAACGTGCTTAAATACGGTGAAGTTTAAGGCAATGGATAATTCAAATGTCCATCGAAAAACCATTTTCACGAATGGTCAAAGGAAAATAAATCCTTTGCAAAAATCCAATTCTCATTATTGGTGAAAACTGATTGTACCCAGGGGAATGGTACAACTAGCCCGGAGCAAACGGCTATCGGTAAAGGCAATTCAAATCCGTTGATCCCTGTGCATTTGGGAAAAATGCAAAAGAAATAAGTAAGCTGTAAATTTTTTTCATCATAACGAAAGTTTCATTTTATTATTTAGAAAATATTTTGGTATTCCTTAATTCTTTAAACATTTCATAAGCTTACTCTTATTTTCCAATTACACATGTATATACCTTTTTGAGATTAACTTTAATTCAATTTTCTAAAAGACCGAATGTTGTGAGGACGCTATAAATATGAAAACTCTATGCTCTACTTAGGCCAAAGGAGGAATGAAAAATGAGTGTTCAGGAATAATGGGCCACTCCCATTGAGTGAATTTTTCCTCTCGGGCATTGTTGTCTAAGGTCCTTGAATGAAGTGATAACCCTAAAACTTCTACCACCTGAAGACCAATTTTGATATCAGTGTATGGGAGGACATTTGGCATTCCTTCAATTCCATTCACATAGAAAGAAAAGAAAAAAATACATATTATTGTCCCCGTTTGAGCCTATCAAACTTTTTTCTTCTGATCGAACCCAAACCAAGGATCACCCCTACACCGGGGGCAAATGAGATAGAAGTCTATGGACAAATAAATGACAACAGATCCTGATTATGCTATGAAGATGAGGCCTTGTGAATTAAGGGGCATTAAAAGGGAGCAGATGCATTTGAGACATTTTTAGTTTGAGCAGCAGAAACATAAAAAAGAAACAACGTAAGAAAAGTTGGTGCTCAAAGAGCTACACAAATCAAGCCAAAAGTTACCGACATAAAAGGTGAAGAAATCAAAAGCAAAAGCACTAAAGTGAAAAGTGCAATTTTGAAAAGAGAGAGAAGCGGATAAAGAAAAGGGACAAGAAGATTCCCTATCCAAATGAATCTCTGCTTAGATGAGCCTCGACAGATTGTTCACCTTTGAGCAAGAGCCTGCACCAATACAATGCGAAGGTGCAAATGGATCCGAAACTACACTTGATGAAAGGAAATGAACTCTAGGGTGAAAACCCCAACAAGAAGGGGCAGTCTAGAGCGATCCAAAGAAGTAAGAGAGCAAATAGCATTTCATCGGAGCATAATTGAGACTTTAGATTTGAAGAATTGATCCTTGGTTTCACCACCCTTAAACACTTGTTTGGGCCTATTTACCTTTTTTTTTCATAGCCGTGAACCTTAGCCTACATTACAAGCCATAAAAAACCATTTGGACCATGCGCGGAAGGATTAATTTGTCTTCAGATCACATTCCGCCTATCGGGGTTAACCTTTCTTCAAGGATTGCCACACTTCTAATGTCTGATTGAGATTAGAAAAGAGGGAAAGATGGGGCATGGTGAGTTAGTGAGGTAAAGAGAGCCACCTTTAAATTGGGTAGAAATTAGGTATGGGAGTCGCTCCTCTCGGAAGCCTAATAGCCCAGAAAGGATTTCATATGTGCATCTCTGCAACATTCGGAAAATTTCACTCGGGTCAACCTTTTTTTTCAAAGACCCAAAAACTTGACATGATTCTTCAAATGTATATTTTCATAATAAAATTATTTTTACCCAATCACTTGCATAAGTCTTTTACATGGGAATGAACAAGCGGACTGATCGTGGCTCGAGGTAAAGCCATCAGTACCCAGAGGGGCACCATCGGAGGTTCAAACATTGCTACTAATACCTCCAGTTGAAATATCAAGACCGTCTTCGGTGAAATGTTGAGCTACAAAGTCGACCTTCGCTAAGAAGTGTTGGAATAGAACATGAGGGTAGAAATTTTGACATTGAGAATCGGGGAACAGAAATTACCCTCGGAGCCTAAGCATCTTGCCAAAGAGGATGTCTTGAGAACGACCGCGCGCGCCGCATTGAGGGCACGCACTTAGATGAGACAATAATCAACTCGACAAAAGGCGACGAAGATATGCCTAAGGAAAGAAGGAAGGTAGAGGAAAAAATAAGAGAAGCCGAGAAGAGGACCCTAAAGGCACTTTGGGGCAAATGAGCGAAATTCAGAAGAGGCGCTATTGACCACGAATTTAGAGGAACAAGGGCCAAAATTGGTGGCATCTTTGGACAGAAGACACCATTTAAAGCAGTCGACATTAACCAGAGGTCAGTTAGAAGGTCCATAAGCCTAAAGCAAGTGGGGGCAATGGGATTCTAATCAGTATAAGTCCTCCCTTCAAGAAGAAGCGAAAAAGAGATAAGTTGACTTCAAGATGAAAACTCAAAGGAGTGCCCAAAAAGAGAAAAAAGAAGAAGAAAGAGGACAAAGAAAAGAGAAGACACGGTGAAAACCCAAAAGACACTTTGGGGTTTGAGGCAAAATTCAAGAGGAACGCTTCAGATCACAAACTCATGGCAAAGGAGGCAGAAACTCAAAGCCAAAAAGATTTTAGAGCAAAAGAGGCAGATACTCAAAGCTCGTGACAAATGAGACAGAAACTAAAAGCCAAAGGATTTTAGAGCAAAGGAGACAGATACTCAAAGCTCGAGACAAAGATATATGACATCTGCTCATCTATTCGAGCATTTGGAGAATAGAACCCGCCTATCCGTTCAGGCACTTGGAGAATGGAAATCTGCTCATCTATTCGGGCATTAGGAGAATAGAACCCGCCTATCCGTTCAGGCACTTGGAGAATGGAAATCTGTCTATCTAATCAGGCAATCAAAAGTCAGTAAAAAAAGAAAAAAGAAAAGAAAGAAAAGAAAGAAAAAAGAAAAAAATAGAAAGAAAGGAAAAAGGAAAAAAGAAAAGAAAGAAAGAAAAAACAGAAGAAAGAAAGAAAAAAGAAAAACAAGAAAAAAAAGAACAAAAAAGAGAAGGGTTCAAAGTGAAAACCCGAATGGGCACTTTAAGGCAAACAATTCCAGAAGTGGATGAGAAGAAGAAGAACAAGGGTCCAGTAGTACTCGAGAGGGGCATCATTGTCCGTGGGGTAACAAGGGTTTGGTACATGAGAGTTTGAATCGGAATGGATGAAAGATAGCACAAGCCTAGAAAAAGTGTAGATAAAGTTTCTAAATACAACCAAAGTCACTCGACTTGAATATTTGAACGAAGAATGAGCGGCAGAAGTTTGGGGGCCAGTTTTGTCGAGACACAAGATTGATGAGTGGTTATAGTCCCAAGATAACGACCACCGACCCTAGAAAATGAAGAGAAACTAAACACATGCATCTTTGCATTATCGTAAACACATGCATCTTTGCATCCAGAAATATGCTCATGCATCATCGATAGCTAGATATCACCCATGCTAGGGGCATGCTAAATCATATCATAGCATTTTTATCTCTTTTCACAGATTTTTGAAAGACAAATTGAATACCTCTCGGGATGAGGAGAAAACGATAAAGCGAGAACTAAAAAGATTTCAGGCGAAGCCTTTCAAGCCGCCGCTCCAGAATGTCAGGTGAAGCTTTCATGTTCGCCACTCAAGGATTTCAGATCAAAGCTTTCAAGCTTGCCGAAAGATTTCAAGATGAAGGATCCTACAGAGAAAGGGTCTAAACAAAGCTCTATATAGGAGGAACTTGCGACTTCAGGATCTCAAAAGTGGAGGGTCCTACGGAGAAGGGACTTGTAGATCCTTGATTTTAGACGAGAGTTCCATAAAAAAGGAACTACTACTCGAAGAGTACGCTAAGGAAGAGGAGTTTAGTGGAAAAAAACTCAGAATCCTAAGGCTTCAAGATCTCGAAAGCGGAGGGTCCTACAGAGAGAGGACTTGGAGATCTTTAATTTCAGAAATACGTGGACGAGAGTTCTATATAGAAAGAACTGCCACTCGAAGAATACGCCAAGGAAATGAGTTCTATAGAGAGAGAACTCATCTTCTTAAAGCTTCAGAGAGAAAATTACTCGGTCTAGCGCGTCGCCGCTCCAGGAGAGTAAATTGTCCAACCGAGAAGTTAGACGGATTTAGTTGACCATTTTGCTTTACGACCGTGAAGGGAAAGCAAATCCACTTGGACGCCCAAGTTCGCCTTTTGACCGCGAAGGGGAGGCAAAAAATGTTAGGAGTTTCAGCTTGCTTTTTGACCGCAAAATGGGCAACTTGCTTTTAGACCGCGAAGGGAAGGCAAAGTTGTTTGGATGACTAGCTTGTTCTTACAAAAAGGGAAGACAAATGTATTTGAAACCTGCCTATCCGTTCGGGCACATGGAGAATGGAAATCTGCAAAAAAAAAACAAAACAAAACAAAACAAAACAAAAAACAGAAAAACAAAAAAAAAAAACTCTCTATTTCTCTGTTCGGGGCATCTAGGGGAGAATCCACGATCGAAAGGTTTTGGGAAGAAGAACCACTTGGAATCGTGTGGCTACGTTGGGAAGAGGAGTTGCTTGGAATCGCGTGGTTGCGTCGGGAGTAAACCGTCCAACAGGGAAGTAGGACAAAATTAGTGCTTATGGTCTTTGCTTTATTCTTGTTCCACAAGTATAAGCAAAGAGGGGCAGCTGTAATCACTAATTTTGTCCGGACCTCGAACCCCTTTAGTTTGTGTATCTTGGGCTTATTAGGGCTATAGGGTAATTAAGTAAAAAGAAAAGAAGAAAATGAAAAAAATTATTATATATATACACATATACTACCCTCATTACCTTGTGCTATAACTTATCATGTTTGAAAAAGAAAAAATGAAAAAAAAAACTTAAAACATTACTAATATAATATTATCTCTTTTCTTCATATACATTTGTACATATTTGTTTTGTACGGGTGTGATTTATTAATGGCTAGTATTATTATTTGTACATTACTATCTTACACATATTAATTTTTATTATCTATTACCATTGTGATTTATACTTATTATTATTATTATATTAATATAACAAGACAAAAAAATGTAAATAAAACATGAGTAAAGAAACAAAAGGGCCCAGATTTATTAAATATTAAAGTCCATTTAACAAAACCCAAAAATACATTGATAATAAAGTCCATACTTAAATAAATTACATAAGCCCAAATGCCCAGCAGGCCCAAATTACACAAAAAACCTTAATGATCAAGAAAAAACCCTAACATATTTGTTTCTTATGCAGCCGCCGCCCTCATCCACAGCCGTCAGATCTATCAAGATCTGACGGTCCAGATCGATACCAGCGAAAAAAACCCTAGAGAGCCCTCTTTGCCCTTGCGCCGCGCAGCCTCGACCGTTGGATCGATTCGATCCAACGGTCCCAGATCACCAATAGAAGCCTCCAGAACTCCCACGCGCGCGTGAATGAGCCCGTCCTTTCGACTTCACTGTCCGACGCGCCCACGCCGTCTGCCATCTCCACCAGCCGTGTCTCTCCCGATTAGGCGAAGCCGACACGCCTCAGACAAAGCACAGAAGCATCAGAACCCAAAATAGCAACAAAACAAGAGCAAAAGAACAAACAACAATAAATCAAATATCAAAGTCAACCAGGCAACCAAAAAGCAGATTCAGAGAGGAGAGAGTTTTTGTGTTGCATGTGATATTCGAATGTAATTTTTCGGATATAAAATCCGAACGAAAAAGCCATTGTAACGGATCAGAAAATTTCACAGAGGAGAAATCAATAAAAATCGAAAAACCTTCTGAGGTATCTTTTCGTTTTGTTTTTCTCATTGCATGCAAACCGAACGTTCAAAAGAACAACAACAAAAGGTTAAGGTTTTTACCTTCGCCGGTGGTTTAGCCCTCAAACAGTTCATCTTCCTCTTCGATCCGAGCACCGTCCGGCAACAATCCCTTAGAGGGTGAGCCGTCACTGTTTTGGGTTCAAAAGAGGGAAAGTTTTTGGGTTTATCTCCGGGTTTTCGAAAAGAAAGTGGGGTTTGTGTTTTCTCTTTTTTTGTTTTTTTTTAGGTCACCGGTTAGGGGGCCGACGGCACCGGAAAACCCCTATTTTTGGTTTCCAAACCCTAACCGGGTAGTTGCAAAAAAGGAAGGAGGCTTTGATTTTTTTTAGGGTTTCACAAAGGAGAAGTTTTTTTCTGTTTTCGGTTCTTTTAAAAAAATGAGGAAAAGGAAACATTTTTTCGAGGCTTTTGGTTTCCCCGATCACCGGTGGCGATGGCCGGTGTGGCTTTACGGCGCCGGAGTTATAGAGAAGAAAAGAGGGGGGGGGATCTCAGGATTTTTAGGTTTTTACCCGAAATGGGTCAAAAAAAGGGGCTGAGGTTATTCTTAATAAATGTTTTATAATCCCTTAATGTTTTAAAAAATGGTCAATTTGCATTTTAAGTCCCTCCGCACTCCATTATTCACCCCTTAAGGGTTTCCGTTTTTCAAAACCCTTCCCGTGGTCCCTTTTATGTTTCAAACCTTTTTAATTTGGTCACCGTTTTCATTCTGACCGATGGCCAGATGGGTTAATGCCCGTTTTGGTCCCTTTGGTTTCTCGCGTCATTTTAATTAAGTCCTTATTCCGTTTTTTAATTAGTGTTTTGAATGGGTTTATCGCGATTTTGGCCCCTGGCAGTTTGCTTGCTTTGCATTTTTATTTCGATTATCATACGTTGTTACTCATGCATTTTTGCCTTTTTTAATATATGTTCTTGCCATTTATTCCATGTCTCTTCCGTATTTAATTTTATGTTTCATGTTTCTAAGTTAAATTTCGGATTTTTAAATTGCAATGCGAGTGTCTCTTTATTCGAGAACGAACGAGGCCAGTACCAGTCGTAGTGGTGGTGGTTCGGACGTTCTTTCTCGAATATTAAGACCTTTAAAATTCACTCGCTCGTATAACCAAATTAAGATACGATTCGTCACTTTAATTCACAAAATTTAATATTAATTAAGCGGTAATGTTTTTGGTACCGATTTTCGGGCACGACGGGGGTGCTCATCCTTCCTCGCGTGTAACCGACTCCCGAACCCATTTTCAAAAGAAAGAATCTCTGGTTTTATTCCGGTGTCCGGTCTACCATTTTTTAAATGGCCGGTGGCGACTCCTCCTTTTTTTACAAACCCGATTAAATCTTTCAAAAACCCAATCTAAAAACCCGGTTCTTCTAAGTGACACCGAAGTATTTTTTAGTCGCAACAGGGACGAATCAATAGTGGATTGATTGGAAATCCTTAGTGGGAAGCTAAGAGAGTGGATGTAGACCTTGGTTAGAAGGTTGAACCACTATAATTCCTTGTGTCATTAATCTTTTTAGCTTCCATACCACTTACACCCAAAATTCCACTTCTCTACCACTTGGCGAGCAAGAACGGTTGAAGGAATCGAGCACCGAATAACCCAACAAAATAGGTGCCTAAAGTATATTTTTGGCTAAAATAGGTGCCTAAAATTTCATTTTAGTTGAAATATGTGCCAAAGTAGGTGGCTCTGTTGACTTTAAAACAAGTCAAAAAAAAAACTTTAGGTGCTTATTTCAGCCAAAAAATATTTTAGACACCTATATCAGTAAAAAATAAAATTTTAAGCACCTATTTTAGCCAAAAAAAAAATATAAACACTTATTACCAAAAAATTTTCATAGTTTGAGCACTTATTTTAGCCCTAAAAGTGTTAACTGTCTAGAGGTTTTCCTCCCTGAAATCAAGGGCGAAGGATTCTGTCCTTGACCTTGTAACCAGATTTTAAGGTTTTCTTCTTTCACTGTCGTTTATCTTAAATTTCAGCATATTTGTCTTCACCGTCTCACCTGGAGACTCATTCTTCAACTGCTTGAAAAATGGGTAAAAACAAAACAAGGAATCATGTTAAGGCTACCAAAATTAGCTTTGAAAGAAGTGAAGAAAAGTAGGGGTTTTGGCTGTTACTTAGCAAATTGGATGGACCACAACACCAGAAATCATCAAACCACGCACAGTTTTGTATGGTCAAAACAAATGATAAAGCACAAGTTAGAAGATGAAAAATCGGTGCCATAATATCCTAGAGTGATTATGCAAATAGTAGAAAAGGGGTGATATGAAACTATTGGATCGAATGGAAACAAAATACATAGAATCTGATGCATGGTGTGACATCCATATACCGGCAAGCAAAAAGTTAATTGGGACCAAACAAAAGAGCATAGTCTCCATTTCTGTTTCTTTAACAACAGTTTACTTCATTAAAACTGAGAATCAAAACTCTGTTGAAGGGCAAGAATTTACAAAAAAAATGGGAATGATGACAAGCTGCAGTGATTTACAGATTATGATGAATCGGTTATGCGGTATGAGTAATATTAACAGCCTTTCTCAATCTGTGAAGAATGCCATTAGCCTTTCTCTTGGCTCTACAAGTTCCATCTTGAGCTAGCTTAGATATTGTTCCATGGCTACTCTCTTCTTCCCTTACCGCCTTCCATTTGGTTCGATCATTAAGACACACTGCGTGGAGGATGGCGATGCAGTTTTCCTTGTTTCGTTCACAAGTGCTTTCCCGGACGATTCGAAGCAAGCACGGAACGGCCCCGAGCTCCCCCATTTCATCAGCGGCCCTCTGATGGGTCGAAAGCATTGCAAGGATAGCCAATAACTCATTCACAAGCACACCATCCATGATCTTTCTCAAAATGACCCGAACACCACCATCCCTCACCGCTCTTGCCTTATTCTCATGGAGAATGCATAGGTTAAATACCGCAGAAGCAACATCTTTCATGGCTAATGGATGCCCCTCGTCTAAAAGCTCAATTAGAGGCTTTAAAGCACCTGATTTGCCAATAACTTCCTTGTTGGAATCAAGAGCAGATAGAGTGAAAATTGCAGCTGCTGCATTGCTCCTTGTCTCAACAGTTCCATATCTCAGAGCTTCCATAAGAAGAGGGACGACCATCGGAGTTTCAGCAACGAGCTTCTTGTTGCTGTCATGGATCGAAAGGTTCAACAATGTCGTAATCACATCTTCCTGGAGATCAGTGTGAAGAGCACCGCTTCGGGATTTGGCTCCCAAAAGCGGGGCAAGCAGTTGAAGTATGGCGTCGACGGATTCCCCGAAAAGGGAGCGGAACGACGGTTTGTTCTTCGTCAACAACCGCAGCTCCTTCGCCGCTTCCTTCTGTTGAGGAAGCGCGGCGGCGGACAACTTATCTAGCAAAGAAAACAAGTGATGACGCTCTGCTTCGGTTACACCGTCTTCAACAGCATGCTGAACTGGGATTCGCAATTCAATTCCTTGACTCTCACACCACCGCGATATCATTTCACCGATAAGGTGATTCGGAGTTAGAACTGTGTGCGAAAGAAGTTGTTGGGTTCGAGGGCAAGTCCGGTTGCCGGACTTGAGCCATCTCTGGATAAAGGGTCTGTCATATGTCTGCAAATGGAACCAAAACAGAAACCCAGATCAAAGAATGAACCAAACCATATCATTTTCTTCTTCTTTAAAACAGAGATTAAATCTCAAATTCCAATACCTGTCCTGAAGCTAAAACAACGGGATCACTCATAAGCTTTTTAGAAAGAGGACAAATAAATTCTTGGGGACAGGAGGTCGCCGTCGATCGTTTCTGCAACTTAAGCTCTCGCAAAGCGGAAAGAGCATGTTTGGCTTGTTCGATGGTGTGGACGCTGTAATCCTCATCGTCGACAATGGTATTTACCAGTTTCTGCAATTCTTTCTTTAATTCCGCCGCTCTCGCTCCCGCCGTTGGATCGGAACTCAACACCCCGGTTTTAGCCATCTGATTCCTTCCGCCACTAAAAAATGTGTATAAAAATCAAAGCAGATAGTTAATTATCATGGGAAGAGAAAGAATCAGAGAATGAGAAGACTCGTCTCTCTTTTTTCTTTTCTTTTTTGTTCAAAGAAGACTCGTCTCTCTTTGTTGTGTACTGTTTCTCAGTGTTCAATCAATTTTCTTTTATAACAACATTATCCGGAGTCACGCTTTTAATTTAGCATTAAAATAAGCCAATTAATTTACTGTCAAGTTTGAACAGATACATGAACCGTGTGAGTACAGAGGTTTCAAGTACGAATATTGTGTTGGGTTGAGATTACGTCTTTTCAGATTATTTGTACAATGGTCAAAGACTATTATATGTTTGGGTAAACTACACAAATAGTCCCCCAACTATGCTCCAATTATTTTTTGCATCACTCGATTATCAGAAGTTATAAATTGGTCGCCGTTAAAAATTTAACATCGAATGATGTGGCAATTAATATAAATTAATATAATTACATACTTAACCTTCAAGTTTTATACTTATTTTAGTTTTACCCTAATTCTAAAAAATTAACCCACATAATTTTAATAATAAATTAATTTAGTCCATCTTCTTTTCTACGAAAGAGCTCCTTTAACCCATTATCTTTGTCACCACCGTCACCCATTCACCATCACTACACCGACCCCAACCAACCGTACTCAAGTAACTTTGTCGACGCTTTCCTCAGTAATGCATCTCAAGACTCGATTCCCCCCTTCTCGACTTTCACCATAACCAAGTGAGCCATCCCTTTTCTTTTACTATCCATCAATTCATCAAACCAGTCTCAAAAACAAAAAATCCACCGCTACAAACATGAAATTCTGATTTGTACAAAATACAACCCAGCTCGTCACACAAAATAATGATTTGTGTAAAATTCAATAATGCATCCAACACCTGCAAGTGCAGATTTGCAGAAAACCCATTTCTTAAAACCATTTCTTGCTTATTTGTGTATTCATTTAAAGATCTAGGAACAAAACCAATTTCCAAGTTTTTTCTTTGAAACATGTAAAATCATAAAATATTTTTACTCTAAAATTTCTTCTTCAAAACCCATTAAACCACGAATCGTTTCTCATTTGAATTTCATAACCTGCAATTTTTTCTTTGGAAGCCTAGTTAAATTTTTTGTGAGTTTCAATTGAGAATTTTAAAACCTAAAATAGAAACATTGTTTTCAAAACCCATATATTGTTTTCGAACATCAAAATTTTCATTAGATTCAACCATATTATTTTAAGGTTATCAAACAATTTTAAAAAAACATTTGATGGCAGGTGAAACTATTCAAAAATCTATAAATAGGATTCTTGGTAGGTGCCAAAATGAAGATGAGAAGCCACCATATCGCAACCACACTGATTTGAGCAATGATCATCACAATGTAAGAGAAGATGAGTTTTGAAATTTAAAATTAGGACTAAATTATAATGAAGCATAAAATTAGGATTTAATTTATTGAATTTTTCCACTTAGGATTAAATTGATTGTATGTATAAATATAGATGTTGCGTGCAAAAGTGATGCGCAAATTGCGTGCAAGTATACACGGTGCCAAGTTATATTATTTAAGATATCGTCTCCACAAGGATTGTGACAACCTTTCGGAATTCACTTTTCTGCACAAGTAAAAGTAAAAACATAAATATTAAGAGTTGGTTGATTTAAAACTAAGGTTAAAGCAAGTAAAGTAAAATGAGAAATCAGAGTGAGAGAATGAGTCGGTATTGGATGCTTCGTCATGTGGAGATTGGATGTACTGTCTCGGCACAGTTTTGCGGATCAACTTAACAACTTTCAGCAGCCGCCCACGACTATGCCTCGGCAGGCGCTCGCCTCGGCAGAGACCAATGTAACTGCCCAGACAGTTAAGCGATGATTCAAGGCTTGGCAAGGCTTCCTTCTATGACTTCCTCTTCTCCCGAAACTTGAAGTACTATTGACGAACACGTCTTGGATGATATCTTCCAGCGTGAATCTAAGGATGAACACCAATCGATTATGAAGCCTCTCTTAGCCGCTGAACTTCTAACTTATCCCTTAGCCGAAGTAGCTTTACCCTATGGTTGGATAAAACTGTGTTTACTCGTTTCGTGAGTCCAACTCTCCCGATATTGAACAAATAGATTGATGCCACATTCTCTCCCGATAAAGACTGCAACAATGAAGAACCAAGAGTAAACAAACCTTGAATTTTATTGCAAAAATTGAAAACCTAAACAAATACAAGCAAACTCTCACAACTACTCCACAATCAACCCTTAGCCCTAGGGAAGGTTTAGAACATAATGGAGGATGGCGGAACTAGGGTTTTTCGACAAGAATGAGTTTTCTCTCTAATCTTAATTGTCTTCCTCCTTCAAGTCGATTACATATATATAGGGGATGAGCCTAGGTCTAAGTCGGTTTAGGGCAGGAATCCTAGTTAGAATCTAATTACAACTCATTAAAAGAATAAATCTAACATTAAATCTTCCTAGATTCCTGTTTGACTTTTTCCACCTTGACTTTGACCATGGCTTTTCTTTGTTTGCTGAGCTCCAATACACGTGCATGTGGTCTCCAAAAATCGGGCTTGATGGGCTCTTTCAGTCGCATACCACTTTGCATTTTTCCACCCTTCCTCGAGTTGCTGCCTCGGCGACACAATGTTGACTCTCTCGGTAGAGGTGTGGATTGGTGTGCAGGGGTTGGCACATCTTTTCATTATGAGCCTCTTCTCCCTGATTAGCTCTCCAGTTGGTCCAATAGCTTCCTCCACCAGTTTCCAACTTCTTCTCTTATGCCCTTTCTACTACCTCGGCGGCATCTGCCTGGGCGGGTACCTGCGCATAGTTAGAAAACACGTCTGAGCAGTATCTTGTATATAAAAACAATTAAATTCATCAAATAAGGCAGAATATCTAATCTATGTAGTCTTGTGTATGTTTTCCTAATAAATGCAACTAAACTATACTTAAGAACAACAATAATTGAGCTAAACTAGGGCATAAATATAAGACTTTTACACACTTAACACACCCCCAAACTCGAACTATTGCTTGTCCTCAAGCAATGCAATCTAACAATAACATGCCAAAACTTAAAATCATATGCTAACTTAATCGAGAGAGCACCTTGAGCAACCTTTACATACCGTGTAGGTTTACGCCTAATTAGCAACCTTTCGAATGAAAATGGACTTACCCGGAACCGAACTATGTATCTCGTGAGTGTGTGTGGTCCTTGTGATAAGAATGATTCTTCAGCTTCTAAGTAAACTTCGATAAAAACCTTAATTCCCTTGGGTTTCCCTCTATTTTTTGCAATTCAACCACTAGAGCCGGTGATAGGCACTTCTAATGATATCATTTTTTTCTCTAGAGCCAGTTTCGGGCACCTTTAGCTTATCCTAGAGCCAGTTTCGGGCACCTCTAGAACATATCTTTTTTTTTCTTTTTTTTTCAAATTTCAAGTTCTACCCAAGTTTACAAGGTGAAATACCTATGTTTTCTAGAAGTTCTAAAATCAAACTAGTCACAAAGAGTGTTTTCTTTAAGTTCAGACCATAGTAAGATTATATGTCAATCTAGAGTATTGCTAAGGTTGCCGCCCAGGTGGGCCATCTGCCGCGGCGTGTAAAAGTTACTCAAGAATTTCCCTCAAACTAAAAATTTATTAGATTTTAAATAAAGACACGTTACATTAGAACCTGAATGCAATTACTTAAAAAAATAAAATAGAAAAATAAAAACATAAAGAAAGACAGAAAAATAAAGGAAAAACAAAAGAAAAAAAAATTATAGGACTAATTTCCCCCCTCAAACTCGAGAGGAGCAGTGTCCTCAATGCATGCCTACATACACAAAATTTTACATAGATTAGATAAAAATAAAATAGAAGAAGGAGAGAGAAGTTTAGATTGACGGTGTCTCTAAGGAGGCGTCGTTGTTGGCTATGATCACCCTCTTTCGAGCTGCCATTTTGAAGTGTTTGGCCGCCCTCGGCGGTTGCTGGCGGGAAGGTGGATTGGGTTGTGCCTTTTGCGTGACTTCTCGTTCGTCACCTTCTTTGATGTCTGGGCAGACTTCTATGGCAAAGTGTGTTCTATTTGTGCCTAGGGAGAACGACGGCTCAAGCTTCCTTGTGATGGATCGAGCCGTGTCTTGCCATACCGAATCGTCTGATAAGAAGTCATTGGGGTAGGCTGAGTCGGATGGTCCTGGTGAGTCGACTGCTACCCGTGATGCTTGCCCTTGTTCTCTGATTGGGGCGACCACTATCTCTCCACGATTGTCGGAGATGGAGAGGACTTCGGTGGTCGTGGTTGATGGGGAGGCTTGATGCTCGGTTGAGATAGGGGTGATTGGACTTGCTGAGGCGACTGGATGAGTTGCCGAGGCAGAGGGTGCGACAGACGTTTATGGTGCTACCGGGGCAAATATCTCGGTAGGGAATTCTGGAAAGTGGGTCGTTGGGAACTTCTCTTTGATGGTGGTGACGTTTGCATTGTTCAAGTCCCGGATGTAGGCCATGAAAGTCAGCTGGCATCTTTCCATCCTGTCCAGCTGTGTTGCCAAGCCGCCTATGGTGGTTGTCGGGGCGGGCTGTTGGAATTGTTGCTGGTTACCCATCTCTGATGCCGGGGCATAGTTCTCCGGGGTGGCAGATGTGATTTCTATTTTCCGAAGGATGATGTCCCTCGTCCACTCGGTTCTGTCCGACATTATGGTGTCAGTTGGGGCGGCCGCAATGTGTGCCTTCTCACACAATGTCGTGATGAGGCTAGGGAAGTATAGCTGCCCATTCGATTTCTGCCCACAGTCATGAATTTCATTAGCTATAATCGCATCCATATTGATATACCTTTTGTTGATGATGGAGTGGATGAGTGCCAAGCGTGGTTTGTCGATGGTGGAGTTGTGGAACATGGGCATCAACCGTCTCTTCATGCACATGTTCCATAACTTTGCCTCGGGCATCAAGTTCCGTTGAATGACGATGCCTCTATTTTTGCCTTCATTCCAAACTATCCCCGGAATGCAAAGCTCTTCCTTCATTGCCTCATAACTTTCTGTCGTGAGGGAAGCAAGGAATTCCGCGTGTTGATCTTCACGAATATGGAGGCCGTAGTAGAGGTTGATCTTGTCTTCGTCGATCAATACTAGCCACCCGCAGACATTCACCGTCGACACTTCTTCTTTCGGCTCATGGGCATAGTATTCGCGCACCATTATCTGATTTGCCGGCTTTGGTTGATGGGCAAAGATCTGCCATTTTTGGTGTGCGGTCTTTGAGTTGATGAAGTGCTCGAGCCCGAAGTTCCTCTTCCCTGTTTCTTAATAAAATCCTTGCTCTTCCCACACTGATCTTTCTTTGAATTCTTCATTGTGTCGGGCTTTGATTTCTAGTGTAGCAAAGCGATTGAGATTTTCTTCGGATTCTGCCAGAGCAGCGCGGCGGTGTGGGGTTCTTGCCATTCTTGATTTTGTGCTTTAGGATTTCTGTGCGAAAAAGGTTGCGAGAGTTTGTGAATCTGTAAAAAAAGGAAAGAAATATGAAAGCAAGAGAAATCTGAGAAACAATATGCAAGAGAGAGTAAATAGTAAAAAAAATGAGAGGGTTTAGATAGGAGTGAAAGGGCATGTCGTTTCATCTGGCAAGTCAGTCGTTGCCTGGGCAGAGTACCGTTAGAATGGAACGGACAGCTTGGAACGGCTAGTCTGCAACGGTTAGTTTTGGTGGGAAGCAACGTCGGTCTACCGCGACAGATTTGGTGACGGGCTAGATTGGGTGATGGATTTAGGCTTGCTTCTTCTCTCTTCTCTTGGGCTATTGTTCCTACTAAAATAAGAAAAACTGAAATAAAAATTATTAGTGAATAAATGTTGAAATTAGATCTACTTCCTAAGAACTGAATAAAAATGCAAGAAATTAAAATATAAATCCTAAAACATAAAAATAAAAGAGAAATAGTTTAAGTTATGTTGAGAATGCATCTGGATGCATTTCCCAGCATAACCACTTCCTGGGTTGCCGCAACATTTGCTTCACCCTCTGCCAGGACGAGTCCTTGTTTTTCTGTGGGTTAGAGTCATTGCCAAGTTGCTCGCCCAGGCGGCTGTGGCTGGGGTGCTCTAGCTCTGTGCTGGGTTTGGTGTCTTTGAGGCATGAAAGTCCTGACATTCTTCTTTGTCATCGGATTTTTTCAAAGGTTGCAAGACATTCAACTTGATTTTCTGATCGCCCACCCTCATAGTAAGCTCCCCGTTCTCCACGTCTATTAGAGTTCTACTCGTGGCTAGGAATGGTCTTCCCAAGATGATAGGTGATTTTTCATCTGCCTCACTATCCAGAATTAAGAAATTAGATGGAAAAATAAGATTATCTACTCTTACTAGAATGTCTTCAATTTTTCCTTCCGATTGCACGTAAGAGTGGTCAGCTAACTGGAGCATGACGGTAGTGGGTCTAGCTTTTCCAATTCCCAGTTTTTCAAACACCGACTTGGGCATTACATTGATGCTTTCCCCAAGGTCACGTAAGACTTTCCCTTCGTAGCGGTTCCCAATAGCGCGTGGGATGAGGAAGTTGCCTGGGTCTCTCTACTTGGGTGGTGTTTTATTGTACAGCATGGCCATGCATTCTTCTGTCACGGCGATTGTTTCAAATTCCCTTATTCTTCTTCGTTTGGAAACCATGCTTTCAGAAATTTGGCATAGTTCAGCATTTGTTGTATGGCTTCCACCAGGGGTATGTTGATATGCACTTGCTTGAGAATATCTAGAAACTTTTTGAACTGATGGTCTTGCTTCTGGTGTTTCAGGTGCTGTGAAACAGGTGGGCGTACCTCACGTTTTTTGGAAGCATCATAAGGGTCTGTCGTCACAGAGGGTCTTGAATCTGCCGATGCGGGCTTATCTGCATCTGTCTGGGCAACTGATTGGATTGACTGCTTGCCGCTTGTGGTATTGATGGCTTTGCACTACTCGTAAGTGGGTTTCCTCACGACTTCAGTGTCGTTGGGCAATCCTCCCATAGGCTGGTATTCAGGACTTGTGCAAATTGTTCCACTTGGGTTTCTAGTGACTTTAGAGTTGCCTCGTGATTCTGCATTCTCATCTCGGTCATGTCCATGAAAGCTTCAGTTTTCTTAACAAATAGATCCATGTTGGACATATAGGTACCTGTTTGAGTCATGAAGGCATTTAATGTTCGCTCCAACGCACTAGGTGCTGCCTGTTGTTGCTGTGGCAGCTGCTGTCGTGACATAGTCTGCTGGAATCCTTGCGATTGATTTGTCTGATTATTTGTATTCAGAGCATTGTTGGGGTTAATCCATGAAAAAATTGGTTTCCTTTTCTAGCCTGGATTGTAGTTGTTCGATGTAGGTTTATTGTTTACGTTGAAGTTTCCCACAAAGCAGCTAGTTTCGGTTCCCTGTTGGCACTCGGGTGAGTCATGGTCTCTCTCACATTGGTCGCAAAAGGCATCAATGGTTTTAACATGTTGTGTATTATTTTGTCCTTGTATAGCTTCTACCATCTTTGTCAACCGAGCAATTTGTGCTACAACTGCATCTCATGCTCCTAGCTCATTTGTTGTAGTCTGCCTCCTTATTCCACCTCGGCGGTCATTAGGGAACTGGTAGTCGTTTTTGGCCATCCTGTTCAAGATTTGAATTGCTTTGGCCGACTCCTTATCGAGTAATGTACCATTGGCAGAGGAATCCAGCATCATCCTTGTTGGTGTATTTACACCCATTGTAGAATATGGATACTAGTGTACACTCTGGAAATCCATGGGAGGGGCATTTATTCAGCATCTCACAATATCTCTCCCATGCCTCGTACATTAGTTCATCATCTGTCTGTCGAAAAGTAGTGATGTCAGTCCGCAATTTATTAGTCAAATTGACAGGATTAGATCGAGCTAAGAAATCTCGACATAATTCTATCCAAGATTCAATAGACTGCGATGGTAGGCTGTTGAACCAAGTTTTTGCCTTATCCTTTAGTGAATAGGGGAATAATCTGAGCCGTAACATGTTAGGGTGGACTCTATGGATCTTGAAGGATTTGCAGATGTCCAAGAAGGATTTCATGTGCTGGCGGGCATTTTCAGTGGCAGATCCTCCAAACTGCCCAAGTGTATTTAGCATGTTGAACATGACTGGTTTGAGCTCGAAGTGGTATGCTTCTATTTCTGGATCAATTACGCCAGAGTTCAGTCTTCTGAGATCCTCCTCCAGGTAGTCACGAACTAGCCGTCGAACGACAGAATGTTGCCTATCATTTCCCTCCGCAGCATTGTTGATTGGGGGCAGTGGAGACTGGTCTTGGATATTCACTTGATCATCCATGGCTTCTCTGTTTGCTTGCCTAAGTCCGCGTGCAGTACGTTTAGGCTCTGGATCGTAGTCTCACAAGGGTGATTTCTAGTTCGCTCTGGTCATAAACCAAAGAAAACTAGGGGGTTAAACAAAAAATATAAAAAGTGCAAAAAATAAAAACAAAAGGTTGTACGCCAATCCCTGGTAACGGCACAAAAAACTTGTTGCGTGCAAACGTGAAGCGCAAATTGCGTGCAAGTATACACGGTGCCAAGTTATAGTGTGGAGATTGGATGTACTGTCTCGGTACAATTTTGCAGATTAACTTAATAATTTTCAACAGCCGCCCACGACTATGCCTTAGCAGAGACCAATGTAACTGCCTGGGCAGTTAAGCGATGATTCAAGGCTCGGCAAGGCTCCCTTCTATGACTTCCTCTTCTCCCGAAGCTTGAAGTACTATTGGCGAACACGTCTTGGATGATACCTTCCGACGTGAATCTAAGGATGAACACCAACCGATTATGAAGCCTCTCTTAGCCATTGAACTTCTAACTTATCCCTAAGCCGAAGTAGCTTTACCCTTATGGTTGGATAAAACTGTGTTTACTAGTTTTGTGAGTCCAACTCTCCTGATATTGAACAAATAGATTAATGCCATATTCTCTCCCGATAAAGATTGCAACAATGAAGAACCAAGAGTAAACAAACCTTGAATTTTATTGCAAAAACTGAAAACCTAAACAAATACAGGAAAACTCTCACAACTACTCCACAACCAACCCTTAGCCCTAGGGAAGGTTTAGAACATAACGGAGGATGGTGACACTAGGGTTTTTCGACAAGAAAAAGTTTTCTCTCTAATCTCAATTGTCTTCCTCCTTCAATTCGATTACATATATATATGGGAGGATCCTAGGTCTAAGTCGGTTTAGGGCAGGAATCCTAGTTAGAATCTAATTACAACTCATTCAAAGAACAAATCTAACATTAAATCTTCCTAGATTCTCGTTTGAATTTTTCCACCTTGACTTTGACCATGGCTTTTCTTTGTCTATTGGGCTCCAATACACGTGCAAGTGGTCTAAAAAAATTGGGCTTGATGGGCTCTTTCAGTCGCATACCACTTTGCATTTTTCCACCCTTCCTCGAGTTGTTGCCTTGGCAACACAATGTTGACTGCTTCGAAAAAGGTGTGGATTGGTGTGCAGGGGTTGGCACAACTCTTCATTCTGGGCCACTCCTCCTCGATCAGCTCTCCAGTTGGTCCAATAGCTTCCTCCATCAGTTTCCAACTTCTTCTGTTCTGCCCTTTTTGCTGCCTCGGCGGCATCTGCCTAGGCGGGTACCTGCGCACAGTTAAAAAACACACCTGAGCAATATCTTGTATATAAAAACAATTAAATTCATCAAATAAGGGAGAATATCTAATATATGTTGTCTTGTGTATGTTTTCCTAATAAATGCAACTAAACTATACTTAAGAATAACAATAATTGAGCTAAACTAGGGCATAAATATAGGACTTTTGCACACTTAACAATAGAGGACTAAATATGTTATTATGCCAACTTTTGTTAACTGCCACGTCATCAGGCGTTAAATTTTTAACGGCACAAGACTAGTCTGTTACTTTTTTAAGTCGAGGGACCAGTTTGTAACTTCTGATATTTAAAGGACGCAAAAGATAATTGGAACATAGTTGGGGGACCATTCATGTAGTTTACCCTATATTTTTCTAAATATAATAATCCTTCTTTATTAAAAAAATGTAGTTACATTCAAATCCAACACTTTTTTAGAATTTAGGGATAGTAATCGGGCGTGGCGGGTGTGGATATCTCATACTTATACATACTTACAATATTCATACTCACCACCCACAACGGATACAATTTCTAAATTCACACCCGCCCACATAGGTACATTCTCAAATCCATCCCCATCCTCATCTCCCATCTCGTACTCGCCCATACCCGCTTGACAGCAACCACGCATATCACATAAAACATAAATTCAAGAACAATCATAAACATAAATTCAAACTCGATCATAAAACACCATAAAACAAACCAAGGTCTTAGTACATAAAACAAGCTAAAGTCTTAAGTACATAAAACACAATAATAAAACGCATAATCAAAGTCTACAAGCATAAATGACAAACACATAATAGTTTTGTTCTTTTGCTCAACATTATGAAATTTAAGGCAATGCTCGTCACACATTAATTCACCTCTATGTCCTTAAATTGAGAACACTCTATTTTAAATTCACCTTTACCTACACATGTAATAAAAGGCAAAACTAACATAAGTTAGTTAATAAACTTTAATAAGATAATTAAGTACAATTTCACATATTAAAACAGACTAGAAAAATAATTTTACCTTTCATATCATCTCAAAGCCAATTCTGAGCACACATTAATGCTTCAATCGGCTCCGGAAGTAATCGACTACGATATGGACCAATTACTCGTCTACTCGTGCTGAATGCATATTCTAATAGAACTATGAAGGCATGAATGCTCAAAATATCCCCTGCTACTTGTTGAAGAGTTGGATAACTATTTCCATTTGTTTTCCACCAATTAAGAATATCAAAATCATCAACAAGTGGTATGTTGGCAGCTTTCAAGTACTTGTTCAAATCAGATTTTTTGGAGTTTCATCATTATCTTGCTCTATATATTCTGCAAACTCATTTCATGTTGTCCTCTTCCCCTTGGTACTAAAAAACTAACATATTTTGTTTTGCTATTACTAGCTTGGTTCTTACTATTCTTATGTCCATACTCATCCACTAATTCATGTAGAAGATTTTGAATTCTACCAATCTCAGTTTGGACATTAAACTCATCATAAATTTTAGCAAAATAAAAATGAATCAGTTTCATCTTGAACCTAGGATTAAGTACAGTCGCCACTTGTTAGGAGGCTCGAACAATCAACCGAATGCCAAGAGGGGGTGAATTGGATTTTGAGTGATAGTGGTGAAAGCAGTGAAATTTAAAATTTAGACACGATGATTTATAATCATTCGACTTCTAAATCAAGTCTACCCCCACTACCTTAACTATCCACACTAAGGATTTTCTACAAATTCACTAATTTGTCTTTCCTTTTTACGGTATCAAGGAGATAATCCTCACAAACCTATACTTATACCCCAATGTCTAGAAACTTCCTCTTACAAAGAGAATACTAATTAACAAACAAAAGAAAAATCTCACAAGGGAAATATGTTTGCACAATTAAGCTCTCACCCAAATTCTAACACTTGGGCATATATAACAATTAAGATCACAAGCGTATTCTACAAAAAACATGACAATTAAAGCTAAAAAACCACTTTCTCTATACATGAATGTTGGTAGTATTGTTTTTTGTTATTGCATGTCTGACTGAAGATCCTTTTTAAGTTCTCTAATGAGTTCTTGACTGTTACTAGCCGTTGGGGATGTTTTAAAGCCGTTGGGAACTTTAATTCCAACATTTAATGCAATATGGTGCAGGGCGTATCGTTACACGAGCTTTGGGTATTGATACCTGTCTCAAAATTGAAAGAGTCGTTGGGCAATTTTACACTGGGTAATGGTACACGGTACATGCATATCAGTACTGACCCTTTCGTATTGGTACAGTCTAAGCCGTATCGATACATATTTTGGCTATTGAAAGTTTGGAGTTTTGGAAAATAAAGGGGCGTATCGGTACGGGTAAAATGGATATCGTTACAGTTGACCAGGTATCGATACCTGGGTATGGGTATCGATACTCACATCATGTTTTTGACACTTTGGCTATTTTAAATGCATTTAAACATTTTTTTGCAAACATATTTTCAAACATATTTTCAAGTTTATGAACTTTCAAAATATTTTTGCAAATCAATTTAAGTTCAAAAACATTTTTTTCTTTAAGTTATTTGAAAATCACATATCTCAACAATCTCTCGCTTTTTGATATAATAAAACCTCTTGAAAAATTGTTTTTGTGAAAACTCCCCCTTAGAAAAACATTTTTAGAAAAACAAAATATTTTTTATTTTGAAAATATTTAAAGCTTCACCTTTTTGATTTTTGAAATTTAATTTCTCAAACCTATCTCTCCCCCCATTTTGTTATATCAAAAATAATTTCAAAATGAAATTCGAAATCACATTAAGTTCAAAATAATGGAAAAAAGACCAAATATTTTAACAATAAAGAGTTAAAAAATGGTGCCCCTTATTCAAGCAACAAGTAAATTGTTAGTCCAAAAATTCAAGAGAAATAAATTAAATTTCAAATAAATAAATTAAATAAATACAAGAAATTCAATCAAACATGCCATTAATCAAGATACACCCAAGAGCATACAAGGCATGGCAAAAAAGAGATAAAATTTTCCTTTTTTATTGTGCGTACCAGTACGAAGGAGGCCATATCGGTACTTGGTTGAAGGTCGTAGTGGTACGGTATGGGTGGTACTGGTACCGAAGGCACAAAACTGGTGAAAATGCAGCAAAAAACAACTTAAAAGGCCTTACAACTTAGTTTTAAGTCCATACAACTATTACGTCCTAGATATACATTTTACACATTTTGCTAGACATGTTTCTCAAAACATACAATTTAAAACTTACAAAGCATGAATTTCACCAAATTCAACCAAACATTACAAGTTTAAGGCAAAAAACATAGATATGAGCATACTAGGCCAAAACATGTAACTCATGCAATTTGAGGCTCCCCTAACTATATGCAATTATGCACAACATGGAGCCATACAAACATGCTTAGATCATTGAAAATAGACATGGAATATGATCAAGCAATTGCATGAAAATAAATTTTACCACTTGAACCAAGGTAGAATGTTAAGCCTTCCTTCTCCAAGCGTCTTTCCTCCTTTGTGGGTCATGAGCTTCCATAATTCAACTTTAATCATCAAGGGCTCAAGCACACCTACAAAAGACAATCAAATAATTTTTGATATCCAAATTACTTTGGATCCGATAGAGTTAGTCCCAAATAACTTAGTCCTCTTAGGTATCCATTTTTTAATGTCTTCCTTTTTGTTTGAACAAATTAGTCCCTTAGGGACCCAAATGTCCTTAACTAATTTTCCTTTGAAAAATCTAGGGTAACTAGAATGTCTTTGGTAAAACTTATATTTTACAAAATTATTTTTGGAGCACTCTCTATTTTCCATTTTTAAGATTTTTGTAAATCAAATTTTTTCCCTTCTTAAGATCATCCAACTCTTTTTGATTATCTTCATGAACTTTTTGAAACAATTTTTGTAAATCAAGATTCTTTTGCTCAAAGTCCTTGAGCTTTGCTTCAAGTTCATCTTTGGTTTTAGAAATCAAATCATTTTCAATTTTCAACTTTGAAATCAACTTTTTGTTTTTAAAAAATGAAGCCTTAAATTCCAAAACCAAATCATCATAGGCTTCTTGCAACTCATCAAAAGTATAGGAATTTAAATTAGATGAGAGAGAGTCAGTTAGATCGACCGTGTAGATTTTGGGGTTCTCGTCACTTTTATTATGTATCTTTCAATCCTCACTTGGAACATTATAGGCTTTGGCAGACTAGAGAAAGTTAAAGCCGCTAGGAAAATCATTCAAGAGTCTAAAGTAAGATTTGTATTTCTTTAAGAAACAAAATTAGAAGTCGTCCCGAAAATTTTTAAAAGAAAACTATGGGGAAATCTTGACTTCGATTGGGTTATTTCTCTTGCGGTTGGTTCGGTAGGCGGTTTGATCACTACTTGGGACCTTATATTCCTCAAAGTGACCTCAAAATTTGTTTCCCAAAGGTTTATCACTGTGCTGGGGGTTATTTCGACCATTGATTTGGAGTGTGGTTTTCTTAATGTTTATGGCCCTTCCATTGAATCTGAAAAATGTATGTTTTTCTCTGAGCTATCAAATTTTCTTTGTAATTTCCCCATTCCTTGGTACGCTTGTGGAGACTTCAACGCCTTTCTATCCCCTAAAGAGATGCTACGGCGGGGGTAAATCTTAGTACTTTAGAGCTCTTTAAAAATTTTGTTGATGGAACGGGTCTTTTTGATTTACCTCTACAAGAAAGGTGTTATACTTGGTCCAATAACAGGAAGGTGCCAACGTTTGTCCGTCTCGACAGATTCCTATTATCTAAGGATTTTGCTTATAAATTCCCGTTAGTGGTTTATAAATTACTTCCAGAATCTCTATCAGATCACAATGCAATTATTTTATACGAGGAGGACAAGAATTAGGGTGTAAGACCTTTCAAATGCTTCAGCCACTGGTTCCATGAAGATGGTTTCGACAAGGCTATCCACTTGGCCGTTAACAACTTGAAAGAATCAATGAACGATCCAAGTATTGGCGGGGTTTTCAAAGCTTTAAAATTAGCAGCTATCTCATGGTCTAAAAAACAAAACCTGGAGCATGCAAAGCAAATTTTTGTCTTGGAAACCAAGATTCATGATTTGGAGTTTGAGCTTCAAAGGGATTCAAATGATCTTGCTATATCCAATGAGATCAAAACCATAAGTTTCCAGCTCTAGAAGGAATATAGAAAGGAGGAAAGAGCCTGGTTTCAAGAATTCGGAGTGAAATGAATTTCGGATGGAGACAAAAACACTCATTTTTTCACCTTTCAGCCTCTGCCAGAAAAAGAGAAAATATGATCAACATTGTACATGTAATTGGTTCTTCTATCTCTGACCCTACATGGGTGAAATCTACAGTGTTTGATTATTTCCAGAATGCCTACCATTCAAAAAGTGCTTTGGGGGGGGGGGGGGGTTTAGACCTTAATCTTGATTTTAAGAAATTGAAACAATCTGAAGCATCCTGGTTGGAAGAAAGCTTCTTCGAAAAGGAAATTTGGAATGTTATTCAAGATTCAGATGGTAATAGGGCTCCGGGCCCGGACGATTTTAATTTAGACTTTTTCAAAAGGTACTGGTCACTATTCAAAGATGTTATGCTGGGTTTTTTCAATGACTTCTACCACAATAGAATTGTGATGAAAGTCTTAATTACTCTTTCTTTACTCTCATACCGAAGAAATTAAATCCCAGCTCACTGGAAGAATATAGGCTAATCAGTTTAGTCAATGGTGTATACAAGATTCTAATTAAAGTCCTGGCAAACAGACAACAATGTTAGATAAAATCATAAGCGAATTCAATTTGCTTTTATATCCGGAAGGCAGATCCTTGATTGTTCCTTGATAGCTCAAGAGACCATTGATTTCTTGATTAAGAAGGGTGAAAAGGATGTTACCTTTAAGATAGATTTCAAAAAGGCTTACGATTCGGTTAATTGAGACTTTTTGTTGTTGGTCCTAAAGAAGATGGGTTTTGAGGATCGTTGGTGCAAATGGATAGAAACGTGCATCTCCACTGACTTAATCTCGGTGTTAATAAATGAGTCTCCACAGGAAAATTTATATTATCTAGGGGCCTTAGACAAGGTTGCACCTTGTCTCCTCTATTGTTTAACATAGTGGGAGAAGCCCTTAATCTACTGTTAACCAAAGCTAAGACTTGTGGTTTATTTCCAGGCTGTTTGGTCGGTCGCAGAGACAATTGTATTTGCGTTTCTCATCGTAAATACGCAAATGATTTGATATTTTTGTGGTGCGGGGGAAAAACAAGTCTTGAACATTAAACGAGACTTACGGGTCTTTGAACTTGCTTCTGGCCTTTAAATTAACATGAAAAAGAGCAGAATCTTTGGAGTTATTATCGTTGATTCCCTGCTTCATAGTTAGGCTAACTCGATTGGGTGTTCAGATGGGACTTTTCCCACAGAATATTTGAGATTGCCTCTAGGGGTGAAATGAAACTCTGTTAAAATATGGGATCCAGTCGTATCCAAGGTCTCTCACAAACTTGCGGGCTGGAAGTCTACTTTCCTATCATGGGAAGGCAGAATCACTCTAATAAAATCAGTACTTTCAAGCCTTCATGTTTACTTCCTATCTATTTTTAAAATGCATGTCGCTGCGTACAATATATTGAACATGATATTTGAAAACTTCCTTTGGGGTGGCTCCACGGATCATAGACATATTCACTGGAAGAAGTGGTAGGAGATATGCATGCCTATAGACAGAGGAGGGCTCGAGATTTTGGATCTTGATATTATGAATAAAGCTCTGCTTGGAAAATGGAGTTGGAGATTCGGGAATGAATCAGATAGCTTTTGGAAAAAGGTAATTTCTTGTAAGTACAAATATAATTCCTCTGTACCGACTTTGCCCAAAGCTCAGTGATGAGTGTTCAAAAGTATTATTTTTATTACCCCCTTTTTACTCATATTATTGTTAGACTTAGGCACATTTTAGTTACATTATTATGCATTCATGCATACTTTCATAATTTCCTTCACCATTATGCTTGAGTTCATAATTTAGTTATTTTGTGGAAAAAGGTACTACTAGGTATGAATTTTGTGCATATGTAGGTTATGCCAGGAATTGTCAGGACTTGTCGTGGAAATGCCACATCAACCTGATGCCTCGCCAATATATGCCGATCATTGCCGAGTGGAGCCATGCCAAACCCTGTCGAGTGATGTCGAGCAGAGACGGTCGAGTGATGCTGAGTATACCTGGCCGAGCGAAGACGACCGAGAGACCACTACCAGGTCATTGTCGTGCCAAACTATGCCGAGCTATTGCCGAGGCAATGCCCGGGCAATTTTCGACAAGGGAGAAAAAAAAGCAAAGTGGTAGGCGACTTGAAGAGCGTAAAGAGCTGAATTTTTAGAGATAATTTGCATGAATATCAGAGCTTGAATATTCATGAAGAGGTCAAAAAGAGATTAAATCCCAAGAAAATAGGAGTTTTCGTTGGAAAAAATTAAAAGAGATTTAGTATTTCTTTTATTCAATTTAATTCCAACTTAACTTCCTCCGCAAGAAAGACTTTGACCTAGCCATCTCCTATATAAAGAAGGCCATGCCGTCAACTTCAAGGGGAGTCGACCGGAGAGAGAAACACGGGGTTGTTCGAATTCTTCATCTTTTTCTTCTTTGTTTCGGTTAGATTCTTGCTAGGGAATTGTTCTTTGTATATCTTTCAAAACCCAGCCATGAACTAACTTGTTTGGCTTGGGTTATTTTGGGTTTGTGGTTTTGATAAACGTTTATATTTGTTTAGGTTTTTGTTATGCAATTTAAGTTTAAGGTTTGCTTATTCTTGGTGTTTATCTTTACATGAAATTGAATTGGGAGAGGAAATTGTGATTGCATTCATTTATCTAATATCTGGAGAGTTAGATTCATGAAACGAATAAGCATGGTTTTTGCCCAAATCGGTGAAGACTATTTCAGCTTAGGAATAAGTACGAATTTCAACGGCTAAGAGAGGCGTAAGTTCGGTTCATGTTCACCTTTGGTTCACACTTGGAGGTATTATCAAGGTTTGTACATTGATAGAGTTTCAACTTAGGGATAAGAAGACACCATTGAAGGACGCTTTGCCGAACCTTGACGTTGTTGGTTGCTACCCGATCAAGGGATTGCCGAGGTAGTTACTTAACCCAATGCCGCGACAGTAGCTTTGGTCTTTGCTGAGGTAATTCGGTGTTCATTGCATTAAAAAACTGAGACGATCGATTCGACTATCACTCCTCAAATTCACAATAGCCTGGCCTACTCTTCTCTCTTATTTAATTTCCTCTATCTTTTACTTTTATTGTTCTTTAGTTTATTCGTTAGTTAGAACTCTTCATATCACCTATTTGTGTTTTTACTTTCACAATGTAGTAACTTAAGCAAAGTGGCCCAAACCAATCCCTGTGGAGACGATACTCGATACTCATATCACTTTATTACTCGCGACGTGTATACTTGCACAATTACGTAGCACTTATTACACGCAACTGAGTGTGTCGCGACTGCTTTTGGGACCCGTTTGTGAAAAAATAGCCTGACGTTTAGGGTTTTTGAAATTAGGGTTTTTCATTTTAATTTGATCTTGAAATTAGGGGTTTTTCATTTTTAATCAAATTTCCTTTATTTTCTTAAAAATCGTTTTGGAGTCGCCACCGATCACTTTGGTAGACCAGACACCATAAAAACGAACCAGGGATTCTTTTTAGTATAATACGGGTTCAGAATCAGTTACGTGTAGGGAAGGGTTAACACCCCTACGAACGCCCGTTATCGGTTCCTTATTAATTTCACGTGGAATTTTGGCATTTCGAACATTATTCTAAATTTAATTAAATCTTTAAATTGTAAAATGGATTCCATTTCGAATGGGAATATCCTTTTGTAAGAAAATACATTTTGGACGAATATAAGTTTTGAAACGTCCAAATACATTAGGACACTTTAATTTATATTCAAAATTTATCTCAACACAAAAGGTTTAATGCACGACCAATTATTTTGTTATTCATTTTAAGTAAGACCTAATTACGTTTCATTAATTAAATTAATTAGAAATCTAAGAATATTATTAATTTTTGGATTTAAATGGTAACATCCAAGTAATTTGGACACTATCTTTAATGTGTCCAAAAGTAATAATATTCCTAATTTAAAGTGACACTAATTGTTTATCCTATTTTTTAATTTTATTTAAACTAACTATGCGTAATTTCAATTTTCTAAGTTTGAATGAAGCATTGAATTTATTACTTAAATATTCCTTTAATTAAAATCACATTACAATGTGACATTAATTAACTTAGAATATTTAAGCTTTATTCAACATCCATTTATTTTCTAAAATGTCATTTCCTACCAAATTAATTATATTTAATTAGAGAACCTAACCCTGAAAGTCTCTAATTTTATTACTCTAGATGAATTAAATTCTCCTAATCAATTATACTACATGCCATTTAAAACATACAATCATACAAGATAAATTAAACAACTAAATCAAAACAATTAAACAAAGCAATTAAAGCTGATTTCAGGACTAAATTGCATTAAATTGAGAACTAGGTATCCAAATTACAAAGAAACGATGACCAAAGTGAAATAAAAACAAAATTGGCTGCCAAAAACATGAATAACAGAAAGAAGGGCGCGAATCCTACTTTGACCCGACTTGTCCCACGCGCGGGTTCCCCATACTTGGCTCAAAACAACGTTGTATGGGTCTGCCTATATAAGGCTAATCTTGAGACCAACTCAGCCTTTCTTCCCCTTCTCCACTCACTGCTTAACTCGGTCGAGACCCAGACTCTCTGAAACACGATTTCTGGCCACACTCTGGCGGTCGTCAAACGATTTTTAGCCGCCGTGTTCCACCACCACCAAACCCTAAATCGACTGATTTTCACTCCTTAAAACTAGATCTAGACCTGGATTCAATTGAATCCATCTCGTTACACCCAAATATAAACCCTAAGCTACCTGAAATCCTCATTTTCGTCGCCGTCTCCTTTCTCCGACAACGGGCAATCTCCTTAGGCCGACAAGGATAAGTTTTTTTTTGGTTTAAACTCCCTTTCAAATATGATTTTATTTCGGTTTTCATACAATTATTCACTAATTTTGTGTTTTCTCAGAGAATTAGAGAGAAACGGTTTTACCTCAACGACGGTGATCGGGACGGCTTCGCAGCAATGGTTCGTCTTTGTGATATCAGCTTCGCTCGTGGAAAATCAGCAACAGACAACTTCCGGCGGGGTTCGCAGCATTTTCGGTGATGTTTGTCCGTCTTCTCTGGCATTAGATCCAACTTCTATAGTGGCGGTTTGACTCCCAGCGCACCAGTTTGCTTTCCGGCGATTCAATTCCACGGCGGCTCTTCAAATCCATAACGGTTTGGCTTCCGAACGATTCATTTCTCGGGGACTCCATGTCGTTCCAACGGCAGCGACCGTCGAGCTTCCGGCGACCACAAATGGCTCCAACATTCCCAACGGTTGGTTTCCCGAGGTGAGCACTCTCTCTCCTCCTTTTATTTATTTATTTATTATTATTATTATTACTATTATTAATATTATTATTATTACTGAATAGTTTTAATAATGGATATTAATTGGTGATAGTTAATGAATCTCACACTCTCTTTCATGCTATTTATAGGAGTTGACTAAGATGATGTCAGCAAAGAGAGTTGATCCAAGTGAAGAGTGAATGAACCAATGGCCGACTGCCACGTGTCCATTGAGTACCATATTTAGGCAGGAATTTTGTGTTTTGTTGGGCAAATTTGTGCTTCTTTGGGATTAAGGATATATGAATTTGGGTCTGACTTTGTAAACGGGCTTGTATCTAATATTTGGAGTGTAAATGGACACTAAATTGAATTTTTATTTATTGATGGACTAATTTTTTTGGGTTTATTATTTACTTATTTTTTTGGTTTTATTTATGGTGAAAATATAGTATATATTTATATATATAGATATACTCGGACAAAATACGAGTATTACAGCTGCCCCTCTTTGCTCATTATAGTGTAATAGGAATAGGGCAAAGACTGAAAAGACACGGATTTTGTTCGAACTTCCTGACCATCGAAGTTTGAAGTTGTTCTTATTATTATGAAATTCTTCAATCTTCTACCAAACCGTAGAGTTCGAATTCTTCATCTTTTAAGGTCTAGTATTGCTCCTTGAAATTCTTCATTTTTTGAGGTTTGAAGCTATTCTTCTTATTATGAAATTCTTCATTCCTCACTCTTTCTCGATCCATATTTCTGTTAAGGCACCGAATAAGCAAGCTCTTCTCATTAGGAACTTCCTCATTTTCAAAAGGGCGAAGTCTTCTCATTAGAAGCACTTCATTCTTCTAGAAAACATAGATTTGCCTCTATGCAAAGGCGTTGAATAAGCAAGCTCCTCTCATTAGGAACTTCCTCATTCTTCAAACAACGAACTCTTCTCATTAGGAGCTCTGTCTTTGTTGAGTGAACTCTTTTCATTTGGAATTCTGTCTTTGTCAGGGTAGACTCTTCTCATTAGGAATCCTTTCTTTGCTGGGGTGGACTCTTCTCATTAGGAATCCTTCTTTTTTAGGCGAACTCTTCTCATTAGGAGTTCTTCTTTGCTGGGCAGATTCTTCTCATTAGGATCCCTTCTTTGCTGGGTCAGACTCTTCTCTTTAGGAATCCTTCTTTGCTGGGCGAACTCTTCGCATTAGGAGTTCTTCATTCCTGCAAAAAGGAAATATCATCAATTAATAAGGGTTCTTCTTGGTATAATATAGGATATCTTCAATTTTTTACTTGAAGCACTAAATTCTTTAAAATCACTACTTTTCCGCTTATGGTGTCTTGATCTTTCAATCTGAAACTCGTATAAGATCTCTTGTTTCTTTCTATATAAATCCATCTCTTTTTAGTATATGTGACTGTACATCTTCTTTATTTGACCCTAAGGTTGATCTTTCTTGTGCTTCCCTCCTTACAGCATGAACCATTTTTCCTCTTCTCTCCTTATTTTTTAAACTGAGGTCCCCAAAAAAATTATATTTTTGTCAATACCATGCCCCAACCGTCAAACTATCTTACTGTGACACCATCCAAAAAGTTCTCACCATTTCTAGAAATGTTGATCTAAAAGGACTTAACATTATGCCCGAAAGGTTACTGACGACCCGAAGGCTTTAAAATCGCGTTGCACTATCTGTCTTGTGCAAACAATCGCATCACTCATGAAGGTGATAGCCCGAAGGACTTATCCTGATGCCCGGAGGACTTATTGACGACCCGGAGGATTTAGATTTGTAATGCACTTTCTTTTATGTGTAAACAACCACATCACTCCCGAAGGTGATAGCCCGAAGGGCTTATTGATGACCCGAAGGATTTAGATTTGTAATGCACTTCCTATACTGTGCAAACAACCACATCACTCCCGAAGGCGAAGGCTCGAAGGACTTAACATCATGCCCGAAGGACTTAACATCATGCCCGAAGGACTTACTGATGATCCAAAAGATTTAACATCATGCCCGAAGGACTTATTGATGACCTGAAGGATTTAGGATTGTAATGCACTATCTGTCTTGTACATACAATCATAAAATCTTACTGAAATCTGTCTCTGTAAACGGAATATCTAAGATCCATCTCTATAAATGGAGTATCCACCTCTGTAAATGGATTATCTTGGGATCCATCTATGTAAACGGGGTATTTAAAGAAATTCGTCTCTATAAACAGGGTAATTAAAGAAATCTGCCTCTATAAACGTGGTAATTAAAGAAATCTTCCTCTATAAACAGGATGTCTTTAGACCTGCCTCTGTAAACGAGGTGCTTAGAGAATTTTGCCTCTACAAACAAAATATCTTGAGATCCGCCTCTGTAAACGAAGTGTCTTGAGATCCGCCTATTCAAACGAAATGTCTTGAGATCCGCCTCTTCAAACGGGCCGTGATCTTTGCTGAGATCCACTTCTTCAATTTTGAAGTTGTAAATTGAAATCCTTATCTGTTCTTTTCCGATTCTTGTAAACTCCACTCGGATGGATTCTAATCTTCTTTACTTCTCCGTTAGGTTTTCTACTTCTATTGTTATGGTGCCTCATCTCTTAAGATTGTTCTTATCAGGTCTCGCTTTGCTTGATGTTCTATAGCTTGATCTGAAACTCCTGTTTTCTTTATGCCTCGGCAAAATTTGCCCCAGAATCTTATTGTTGAGCTCTTATTCTTTTAGAGTAAATCTTTACTTCTTCATTGGTGAAATTCTCTTTAGGCTTTGCATTCTTCCTATTCTGTCTTGATCTGCACTCTTTTGTACAACGATGCCCCAGTAATCTCTTTGTTTCTGACTTTGAAACATAAATTTTTCCGTCTTTCATCATTACGGTGAGCAAATCCCTCAGGTCCTTGAACTTTATTTAGGTCCCTAAACTTTCTTGAAGTCCTTGTACTTTCTTCAAGTTCATTCTTTAGACTCGATCAAAAACTCAAGGCAGACACTTACTTCAGGTCCCTAAACTTTCTAACATATGCATTCTTTCCATGATATATTAATGAAGACTGAAGCGGGTACGAGCTTTCTTCTTCCGTAATGTCGATTTTGCACAAAAAGAATATCATCAGTTAATAAGAATTCTTCTTGAAGTAATGTGAAATATTTTCGTTTTTCTCTGATTGATACTCCAAGATCTTTAGAATCACAACCAATTCTGCTTAAAGTATCTCGATCTTCTAGTCTGAAACTCGTATAAGGTCTCTTGCTTCTTTTCCTTTTTTGCTCGATCCCTTCTACGCTAGGAACATATATTCTACTCCTCTAGTCTTGAAGTTGTAGGTTGAAAATTTTCCTTGTTTCTCGCTGATTCTGGTAGATTCCTGCCAAAATATGCAAAAATGCTCTAAATGTATGAATTAGTATGTTCCTATCTTATGGATGCCTAACTATATAATGCATGAATGTTTTCAATTGAGGACCATTCGGGTGATCTTTCATTTTCAGGGAAGCTCAAAATTTCTTGCTTCATTTTTCAAAAACTCTTTTGCTGCCAAGGTAACCCATCTCACACTCAAGTTCAACCTTCATGATTTCTGCATTTTTGATCTAAAGCGCCTTTTTAGGTTTTCACTTTAGATTGCTTTTCTCAAAGAACCCTTTCAGGTTTTCACATTGGTTTTTCTCTCTTTTTTCTTTTTTTTCTCAAGGCGCCCTTTTGGGTTTTCACCTCAGTTTTTCTTTCTTTCTCTTCTTTTTTCTTCTTTTCTTTTGAAAGATCATATTAACTTCATCAATATCTCAACAGTTGACAATTCAAATTTCCTTTTTTCAACGAAGGAACATGGGGCTATAAATCTAAGAAACTGACGATCAATATCTAAGGATCTGCTTCACACTTCATAAACTGTCCCAACTGAGATGTTGCCAAGTAATCACAACTGACAAGAATAATAGCAGAGATAGCAATAATGTTCCTTTTATATACATAGGAAAAAGAATGGACAAGCTCCTATCATGATAATGTGTTGGTCTTATGGTTCCAATCATCTTGGCATGAGCACATAGATAAAAATCATTGTTCTTCAGGTGAAAGACTTTGTTGTCAATATCACTTCCAGGTTGCACGTTGTTTGGAGACCCATTTCTATGTATTTGTTGGCCTGGGATTCAAAAATATCTTCACTTCATACTCTCCTCTTTGCTATCTAAGAATCATGGTTCCCAACGGAGACCATCACCTTTGGAACAGAACACATTCTGCTTTTTGTAGCATTGCCCCGCTCTTGAATTCAACTGTCATATTTGCTCACTCTAACATTCGTAAAGCTTTCTTGTCTTGTAGTGCCTCTGAAGTAATGAACCTTTAATGGATTAATACATATTCTTGCTACAACTTCTGCCCCAAAAAGAATGGTTCATGTTCTTTTTTTGCCCCAGGGTTATCTGTGTCTCTTTCCTGTTGCTTCTGTTTAATTGTTTTTGACGCTCAGAGTTGTGCCCTTTCCTCGTCATACTTTTTAATCATTAACCAAGTACCGAGGCCACCTCCTTTTCTGCCTGCACTTAAAGGATTAGTACATCATAATAATACCCATGAAATCCTTTGCTTTTCGTGTATCTAATTAACTTATCTGCAAGATGCTTGTTGAAAAGATAAGTGAAAGGCTCAAAATATTATTTTGTTAAATCGGAATAATTTGATAAGTCATGGAAAATAAAAGAAAAAAACAAAATTAGGCCCTAGAATATTAAGTGCAAGAGTGCCCTTGAACCAAATTGACAAAGATCAACTCAAATGTGACCCCTTCCACTTTATTCGACTTTCGAGAGAAACATTCTCATATTCCTAATTCTATCCTATTTAAGTGGCACTGTTTGCCTCACTAACTCACCAACCCAATCCTTCCCTCTTTTCTGATCTTAATCATGCATTAGAAGCCTGGAAATCCTTGAAGAAAGGTTAACCCTGATAAGCATGATGTATTCTGAAGACGAATTCCTCTGACTCCAATACCACATATGATCAAAATGGTCTTTTGAGGCTTATAATGGGGCTTGGCTCACGACTATGAAAGAAAGGATATATAGGCTCAAATGAATATTTAAGGGTAATGAAACCAAGGATCATTTTCCAAGTGAAGCCTTATTTTTGTGCTCTTTGATCTTGAACATGCTTGAATAACTTATTTTGGGCTCGGTTTTATACTCTAAATAATATGTCGAGTTGTTTTCAAAATTAATCAATTTGGGATTAATCACGTTTTAAGATTAAACCACTTTTAACCATGGATTTACCTCCCTTGTAGATATTCCATTTCATTGGGGGTAAACTAGACTTTTAAGCCTCAAAATATACCACATGTCAAATAAAACACCCATCTTTCTACTATTCATCTTCCCCTTCAAAACTCACCAACGGGAAACCAAGGCTCACTACCCAAATCACTATTCCATCCAAAAGCTTCTCCATTTCAACTCCAAATTGAAAGGTAAGGACGTTTTTGACTTCCCCTCATCTCCCCCTTCATAAAAGTACCTTTCATTTTGATTTCCATGGAAGTTTTAGAAAATGTCATTTTTGAATATTTGGATTAAAAATGGTGTCTTTATGTTGCTAAGTTAAATGTTTTGAATTAATATGTTTAGTAATGATGTAAAGAGGCCAAATGATACTACATATATGAATTTTGAATGATTTGGAACAAATTTTCGGATTTGGGTTTCCAAGGGGTTTTAGGAGGGTTTTAAAGTGGTTTTGGGGGTGGTTTGATGTTGGTTTTCGAGGGCTGCTGTAGTATGATATATGAGGATCATTTTGGGTGAAATTGATGCTTATTTGGGTGCTTGAAATGAGAGTTTTCAGTGGGTCAAGTGGGCTGCTCGAAAATCCTGTTTTTGGTCTTGTTTTGAGTGTTGGTTGCTTGGTAATGTAATCCGGGTTAGTTTCGATGACAAGATATTGATTGTGGATGTTTTGTTTGTGTTTGGGATTGATTAGAATCAAGTTTGGGCATCGGTGAAGCATCGGAAGTGAATCCGAGGAATTGAAGACAATTGCTTGCTTGGTCTTGAGCTCGGGAGTTTAGGTGAGTGGTTAATTGTTTTACTTGGCTTTAAAATGGTTGGTTCGAGTAGGTGGACTAGGTTGGGCTTGGTAGACCCACCTAGAGTTAGGATTAGGGTGGTAACCTAATCCTAAACTTGATCTAGAGCCTTTGGATGAACTTGAATGTATGAATGTATATGCCTCGTATGTGTTGTGATATGAATGCTTATGTATATTGTATTATACATGTGAGATGAGGCATGATTTGTATTGCTTAAAGCATACATGGTGTTGGTTCATGATTGTGTTCATGGTGAGTACGTGCTAAGCACGGAATTGATTGAAATGAGTAAATATTGGCACTAGTAAACTTAAATACAAATGATCGATCATTAGGATGTTAGTGTATACACATGAGTCAAAAGTCGCGCGTGGCCTTGGTGGCGTTGAGTCACCAAGGAGGAGTACGAATACGCCTGGAAATTGTATTTAAATATAGTCGGTGATGAGTGGAATCCCATCGACGGGGCGTGAGGATGAGTGGAATCCCCTCCGCGAGACCGGTGATGAGTGTAATCCCACCGTCAGGTAATGGTTGTGTTGTTGGATGTGAGTTCCAACGGTTATCCGCGTATTTGAGTCATATCTAGGTGCCAATGTTGATTGATATGTGTATCAATGTATTGAGATTAATGATCCTTATGTGGATGTTTGATGTGGCTATTTATGTTGAGAAAGTTAGAGCTTGATGATCATGACATTTACTTGTATATATTGTTCATGCATCTTATATTGTGGCTCTTGTGGATCCTTGGTATGTTTGTGTAATGCCTTGGCTAGATCGTGCTCGGACCCTGCAATGTTGAGGTTTGTTTTTAGAGCTTACCCTCACTAAGCATCATTGCTTACGCTCTCTTTGTTCAACATTACAGATCCTTAGTTCGTGGGTTGCTTGCGCAAGTGGAAGGCTCCAAGTGTGGTTTTTGGACTTGAGTTCACCAAGTATGGATTTTAATGCTAAGACATGTAATAGTTTAAGCAATGGGATGTGTAATGTTTTGTTGGTTGTTGTTGGTTGCTAGGAGCATGTTTAGACTCCTTAATATCTTGCTTTTCATGGTTGTGTTGCCGTGTTGTATGTCAACTCATGCCTAATTGCTTACTCTTGTTGAATGTTAGCCTTATGCCTAAGAGGTTGCCTTCTTGTTTGAATGTTGATGTATGAGTCTTTGGATGCTTGAATGTCATCTTTGATTCAATTGCATGTTCCCTTGATGAATGTACATGTTGGGTGCTTGTATGGCTAAATAGTGATCTGTAAATGTTGTATGAATGATTGGTTGGGGTTAGGGAAGTCTTAAATTGCATCTAGGTTCGAGTCTTGTATGTTTTGGCTGAGTTTGGGAGTTTTGGCTGTGTAGGGGTATCGATACGGTTGGTCCAGTATCGATACCGCCTTCTTGCCTCAGGCCTCGTGTATCGATACGCGAGGGAGGCGTATCGATACCTTTTTGGTCACTAGAGCTACTGTCGATTTCGGTATCGATACGGGCCTATGGGGTATCGATACCGTCATCTTAGCGTTGACCGTGGAACGTCAACCGTTGGGGAGGGTATCGATACGCTCCTTGGGCGTATCGATACGGTCTTTACTGGTTGACTCTGACCAGTTGACCTAGTCAAGGGGTATCGATACACCCCTTAGGGGTATCGATACCGCCTGCAGTTTATGTTTAAAATTGGGCTGTAACATGATTGCTTGAGTTCGTTTGATTGTTTTGTATATGTTGTTCCGATGTATGATCACTTAGGGTTTAATATCTATTTAGACAAGATTTTAAAATGAAAAAAATAGGGTTGTTAACCGAGGGGGAATCCTTAGGGGTTTTCACTCGGTTTTCCCCGTGTGGCCCACTCGGATCGGTCATCCGACCAGGCCGGGACGAGGGGGTTACACTTGTTGGTATTAGAGCCTAAGGTTACAGAGACCTTGGGCAGGTAAGTGAGGTAAGTTCAAGTTTTTACTTGATATGCACGGTGTTTGCTTGCTTGTAAGAATGGTTGCTTGTTTGACGAGTATGTTGCTTGTTTTATTCAAAGCATGTGTGTGTGAGTCCCATTGCTACTATTACATTGGAAAATGGTTTTGTTTTAGTAAGGGAACGTACTTGAACACTTGGAAGCCTTGCCTTGCTAACCCAACTTGTATGTTTTGTTGTTGTGGTTGTAGTTAATATTTGTGAGAGCAATTTCTAGACCGAGAGGTAGACCGAGAGTGGTTCGTCAGGAACCACGGGTTGCGGCTCCTGTTGAGCCGGCTGTTGGAGTGGAGGCTCATCTAGAAGGGCCGGTGGCCGCGGGAGTTGGCGCTCCACCACCACCTCCACCACCACCACCTCCTCCACCTGGAGTTGGAGGTGAGGATGGAGCCGGAGGAGATGGACCTCAAGGTGGCCAAGGTGGCCAAGGTCCAGCTGGAATTGATATGACTCCGCTAGTGCAAGCGATAGCGGGAGCTTTCCAGGCCGCAGTTGCGGGAGCTCAGGCTGCAGCTCAGCCTAGGTGTGACGATGCTAGTCTACCTTTGGAGAGGCTCCGTAGCTTGGGAGCCGAGGAGTTTAGAGGATCTACTCCGGAGAGGTCGGAGTTATGGTTGGAGAAGACGGTTCGTATCTTAGCTCAGATGGGTTGTGCGGGCGCATGTAGATTGGGTTGTGTGATCTCATTGCTTCAGGGTGATGCCTACACCTGGTGGGTCACCATCACTGCCAGGGTTCCAGAGGCCGAGATAGATTGGGACTTCTTTGAGTTTGCTTTCAGGAAGAGGTACTTGGGACCGAGGTACCTAGATGCGAAAAAGAGAGAGTTCATGGCTCTTACTCAGGGAGATGATTCTGTGACTGATTATGAGATTCGTTTCGTTCGTCTGATTCAGTATGCTCCAGAGTTAGTGCCTACTGAGAGGGCTCGATGTGATCGTTTCAGATACGGGCTTCATGAGGAAGTTAAGAGGTATACCTTAGCTTCAGATTATTCTGACTTTGATGTCTTGGTTGCTAGAGCCAAGGACATTGAGCATAGCTTGGGGCTGGCCAAGCGTTCTGGGGGATCTAGTTCTGGTAAGAGGCACAACAACTTTGATGGTAGAGATGCTAAGAGGCACAGAGGTGGCGGACATCAGTTTGATCAGAGACGTGGCAGTGGCCACCATGGTAGAGGCCATCAGGGCCATAGAGGAGGAGGGCGTTTGCCCGAGTGTGCACAGTGTGGGAGGCAGCACACTGGTGAGTGTTGGGGTAACTTACATGCTTGTTGGAACTGTGGTTCGAGGGACCACTTTAGGAGGGACTGTCCACGTCAGGCACCGAACATTGCTCAGGCTCCTGCGAGAGGTAATGATTTTCAGAGAGGCCGTGGGCGCGGTCGTGGCTACTTCCAGCCGAGGGCTGATGCACCTAGGGTAGATGCTCAGAGGAACCTTGCACATGTTGTGGCTGTGCAGCCAGAGGCGGGAGGACCAGCGAGGGTCTACGCTCAGAGAGAGGCCGGGAACGACACCGATGTGATAGCAGGTAATTTCGAGTTACAGTCTATGTCTTTGCTTTCTTTGGTTGATTCGGGTTCTACGCATTCCTACATTTTGAGTGAGCATGCACAGAAGTTAGATATTCCTGTTGAGATCTTAGATGTAGGTATGCATGTTACTAGCTCTTTTGGTGAGACAGTTGTGGTTAGACGTATGTATAGGAGGTGTCCACTGAAGATTCAGGGTCATGTGTTTCCAGTTGATATGATGGAACTTCCTTTCTACGGTTTTGATATTATATTGGGTATGGATTGGTTGGTTGAGCATCGGGCTAGTGTCGATTTTGAAACAAAGAGAATTTCCTTGAAGCTCTCTGATGACTACGAGGTAGTGGTAGTGGGCGAGAACATTAAGTTCTTGTCTAGTGTGGTGTCAGCTTTAGAGGCTCATAGGTTAATGGACTCAGGATGTGGGGCTTATTTAGCTTATGTTATGAATCCGGATATGAGTGAAGCTAGACCGAAAGATATCAGGACAGTGTGTGACTTTCCAGATGTGTTTCCTGAAGAGTTGACGGGTTTGCCTCCTGACAGAGATGTTGAGTTTGTGATTGAGACAGTTTCAGGGTCTAACCCAGTTTCGATAGCTCCGTATCGCATGGCTCCGAAAGAGTTGAAAGAATTGAAGAGTCAGTTGCAAGAGTTATTAGACCGTGGTTTCATTAGGCCTAGTAGTTCTCTGTGGGGTGCTCCCGTGTTGTTTGTGAAAAAGAAAGATGGTAGCATGCATATGTGTATTGACTATAGACAGCTGAATTAGTTGACTGTGAAGAACAAGTATCCGTTGCCTCGTATAGATGATTTGTTTGATCAGTTGAGAGGTGCTTCAGTGTTCTCGAAGATAGATCTGAGATCCGGGTACTATCAGTTGAAGGTGAAAGAGTGTGATGTTCCAAAGACAGCTTTTAGGACTAGATATGGTCACTATGAGTTTCTTGTGATGCCATTTGGGCTCACGAATGCACCAGCAGCATTCATGGACATGATGAACAGAATTTTTAGGGACTATCTAGATCGCTTTGTAGTTGTCTTCATTGATGATATACTTGTGTACTCGAAGACAGAAGAAGAGCATGATGAGCACTTGAGATTTGTTTTACAGAGATTGTTGAGAAATCAGTTGTATGCGAAGCTTAGTAAGTGTGAGTTCTGGATTCGAGAGGTTGTGTTTCTTGGCCATGTTGTTTCGGCCGAAGGTATCCGTGTTGATCCGTCGAAGATTGAGTCTATTGTCGAGTGGAAACAACCTAAGTCCGTGACCGAGATTAGGAGTTTCCTAGGATTAGCCGGTTACTATAGGAGGTTTGTTGATGGATTCTCTAGAGTAGCTGCTCCCTTGACTAAGTTGTTGCAAAAGGGAGTCAAATTTGAATGGTCAGATGCAAGACAGAAGGCTTTTGAGAAATTGAAAGAAGCTTTGACGAATGCTCCAGTGTTAGTGCAACCTGTTTCAGGTAAGGAGTTTGTGATCTACAGTGATGCTTCCTACGTAGGCTTAGGATGTGTTCTGATGCAAGATAGGAGAGTTGTTGCTTATGCTTCTAGACAGTTGAAGATTCATGAGAAGAACTATCCTACTCATGATATAGAACTAGCCGCAGTAGTGTTTGCATTGAAAATTTGGCGTCACTATTTGTATGGTGAGAAGTGTATTGTTTACACTGATCACAAGAGCTTGAAGTACCTGATGACACATAAAGAGTTGAACTTGAGACAGAGAAGGTGGTTAGAGTTGCTAAAAGATTACGATTTGACCATTGAGTACCATCCGGGTAAAGCGAATGTAGTAGCCGATGCTTTGAGTAGAAAAGTGGCCGTTGAGTTGAGAGCTATGTTTGCTAGGTTGAGTGTGTCCGATGATGGTGGTCTGATCACCGAGTTGCAAGTGAAGCCTTCTTTGAGTCAGTTGATTAGAGAGAAACAGTTGCAAGATGCGAGCCTAGTTCCTCATGTTCAAGACATAGCCGAAGGAAGACCGACTGAGTATAGTTTCAGTGGTGAGAGTTTGTTGTGCTTTAGAGATAGAATTGTTGTACCAGAAGATGTTGAGTTGAGACGTCAGATTCTGAGTGAAGCACATTCGAGTCCCTTTTCTATGCATCCGGGTAGTACCAAAATGTACCGAGATTTGAAGAGTGATTACTTCTGGGTTGGGTTGAAGAGAGATGTAGCCGAGTATGTGAGCCGTTGCATGGTCTGTCAGAGAGTGAAGGCGGAACATCAGGTTCCTTCAGGTTCGTTACAGCCTTTGAAGATCCCGGAATGGAAATGGGAGAGGATCACCATGGATTTTGTATCAGGGTTGCCTTTGTCTCCTTCGAAGAAGAATTCAGTTTGGGTGATTGTTGATAGGTTCACTAAGTGTGCTCACTTCTTAGCAGTGAACACTATGGATTCCTTAGACAAGTTGGCAAACTTGTACATCCGTGAGATCGTGAGACTTCATGGAGTTCCGAAGTCTATTGTTTCAGATAGGGATCCTAGATTTACTTTGAGGTTCTGGGGTTGCTTGCATAGTGCTTTGGGTAGCCGTTTGCATTTCAGCACATCGTATCATCCTCAGTCCGATGGGCAGTCAGAGCGAGTGATACAGATTCTAGAAGATATGTTTCGTTGTTGTGTGATTGACTTCCAGGGTTCTTGGGAGAAGCACTTACCGTTGGTTGAGTTTGCCTACAACAACAGTTATCAGTCTAGTATTCAGATGGCACCTTATGAGGCTTTGTATGGTAGACGGTGTAGGACTCCGATTTGTTGGGCTGAGACAGGTCAGAGATTGTTACCTATGCCAGACTTGCTTAAGGGAACCACAGAAAAGGTGAAGTTGATATGTGACCGCTTGAAAACAGCTTCCGATCGTCAGAAATCTTATGCAGACTTGAAGAGGAAAGAGGTTGAGTACTCAGTGGGTGAGAAAGTATTTCTGAAGGTATCTCCGTGGAAGAAGGTAATGAGATTTGGCCGGAAGGGCAAGTTGAGTCCGAGGTTCATTGGTCCGTATGAGATAGTTGAGCGGATTGGGCATGTAGCTTATCGGTTGAGGTTACCTTCTGAGTTAGAAAAGATCCATGATGTCTTTCATGTGTCTATGCTTAGGAGATATAGATCAGATCATTCCCATGTGATGCCCGTTGAAGAGATAGAGTTAAATCCGGATTTGTCTTATAATGAAGAGCCCGTTGAGATACTTGCTTCTGATAGCAAGGTGTTGCGTGGCAAGACCATAGAGTTGGTCAAGGTGCTGTGGAGACATAGAGGTGTGGAAGAGGCCACGTGGGAGAGAAAAGCAGATATGGTTGAGCAGTTTCCGTATTTGTTTCCACCAGGTAATTTCGGGGACGAAATTTCCTTAAGTGGGGGAGAGTTGTAACACATGGGTTTAGGGGTTAGGTGAAAATAATATTTTAATATTATTTTGGGCTCGGTTTTATACTCTAAATAATATGTCGAGTTGTTTTCAAAATTAATCAATTTGGGATTAATCACGTTTTAAGATTAAACCACTTTTAACCATGGATTTACCTCCCTTGTAGATATTCCATTTCATTGGGGGTAAACTAGACTTTTAAGCCTCAAAATATACCACATGTCAAATAAAACACCCATCTTTCTACTATTCATCTTCCCCTTCAAAACTCACCAACGGGAAACCAAGGCTCACTACCCAAATCACTATTCCATCCAAAAGCTTCTCCATTTCAACTCCAAATCGAAAGGTAAGGACGTTTTTCACTTCCCCTCATCTCCCCCTTCATAAAAGTACCTTTCATTTTGATTTCCATGGAAGTTTTAGAAAATGTCATTTTTGAATATTTGGATTAAAACTGGTGTCTTTATGTTGCTAAGTTAAATGTTTTGAATTAATATGTTTAGTAATGATGTAAAGAGGCCAAATGATACTACATATATGAATTTTGAATGATTTGGAACAAATTTTCGGATTTGGGTTTCCAAGGGGTTTTAGGAGGGTTTTAAAGTGGTTTTGGGGGTGGTTTGATGTTGGTTTTCGAGGGCTGTTGTAGTATGATATATGAGGATCATTTTGGGTGAAATTGATGCTTGTTTGGGTGCTTGAAATGAGAGTTTTCAGTGGGTCAAGTGGGCTGCTCGAAAATCCTGTTTTTGGTCTTGTTTTGAGTGTTGGTTGCTTGGTAATGTAATCCGGGTTAGTTTCGATGACAAGATATTGATTGTGGATGTTTTGTTTGTGTTTGGGATTGATTAGAATCAAGTTTGGGCATCGGTGAAGCATCGGAAGTGAATCCGGGGAATTGAAGACAATTGCTTGCTTGGTCTTGAGCTCGGGAGTTTAGGTGAGTGGTTAATTGTTTTACTTGGCTTTAAAATGGTTGGTTCGAGTAGGTGGACTAGGTTGGGCTTGGTAGACCCACCTAGAGTTAGGATTAGGGTGGTAACCTAATCCTAAACTTGATATAGAGCCTTTGGATGAACTTGAATGTATGAATGTATATGCCTCGTATGTGTTGTGATATGAATGCTTATGTATATTGTATTATACATGTGAGATGAGGCATGATTTGTATTGCTTAAAGCATGCATGGTGTTGGTTCATGATTGTGTTCATGGTGAGTACGTGCTAAGCACGAAATTGATTGAAATGAGTAAATATTGGCACTAGTAAACTTAAATACAAATGATCGATCATTAGGATGTTAGTGTATACACATGAGTCAAAAGTCGCGCGTGGCCTTGGTGGCGTTGAGTCACCAAGGAGGAGTACGGGTACGCCCGGAAATTGTATTTAAATATAGTCGGTGATGAGTGGAATCCCATCGACGGGGCGTGAGGATGAGTGGAATCCCCTCCGCGAGACCGGTGATGAGTGTAATCCCACCGTCAGGTAATGGTTGTGTTGTTGGATGTGAGTTCCAACGGTTATCCGCGTATTTGAGTCATATCTAGGTGCCAATGTTGATTGATATGTGTATCAATGTATTGAGATTAATGATCCTTATGTGGATGTTTGATGTGGCTATTTATGTTGAGGAAGTTAGAGCTTGATGATCATGACATTTACTTGTATATATTGTTCATGCATCTTATATTGTGGCTCTTGTGGATCCTTGGTATGTTTGTGTAATGCCTTGGCTAGATCGTGCTCGGACCCTGCAATGTTGAGGTTTGTTTTTAGAGCTTACCCTCACTAAGCATCATTGCTTACGCTCTCTTTGTTCTACATTGCAGATCCTTAGTTCGTGGGTTGCTTGCGCAAGTGGAAGGCTCCAAGTGTGGTTTTTGGACTTGAGTTCACCAAGTATGGATTTTAATGCTAAGACATGTAATAGTTTAAGCAATGGGATGTGTAATGCTTTGTTGGTTGTTGTTGGTTGCTAGGAGCATGTTTAGACTCCTTAATATCTTGCTTTTCATGGTTTTGTTGCCGTGTTGTATGTCAACTCATGCATAATTGCTTACTCTTGTTGAATGTTAGCCTTATACCTAAGAGGTTGCCTTCTTGTTTGAATGTTGATGTATGAGTCTTTGGATGCTTGAATGTCATCTTTGATTCAATTGCATGTTCCCTTGATGAATGTACATGTTGGGTGCTTGTATGGCTAAATAGTGATCTGTAAATGTTGTATGAATGATTGGTTGGGGTTAGGGAAGTCTTAAATTGCATCTAGGTTCGAGTCTTGTATGTTTTGGCTGAGTTTGGGAGTTTTGGCTGTGTAGGGGTATCGATACGGTTGGTCCAGTATCGATACCGCCTTCTTGCCTTAGGCCTCGTGTATCGATACGCGAGGGAGGCGTATCGATACCTTTTTGGTCACTAGAGCTACTGTCGATTTCGGTATCGATACGGGCCTATGGGGTATCGATACCGTCATCTTAGCGTTGACCGTGGAACGTCAACCGTTGGGGAGGGTATCGATACGCTCCTTGGGCGTATCGATACGGTCTTTACTGGTTGACTCTGACCAGTTGACCTAGTCAAGGGGTATCGATACACCCCTTAGGGGTATCGATACCGCCTGCAGTTTATGTTTAAAATTGGGCTGTAACATGATTGCTTGAGTTCGTTTGATTGTTTTGTATATGTTGTTCCGCTGTATGATCACTTAGGGTTTAATATCTATTTAGACAAGATTTTAAAATGAAAAAAAAATAGGGTTGTTAACCGAGGGGGAATCCTTAGGGGTTTTCACTCGGTTTTCCCCGTGTGGCCCACTCGGACCGGTCATCCGACCAGGCCGGGACGAGGGGGTTACACTTCTTTTTTTTTCTTTTTTGTGGATCGCTCTAGACTGCCCATTTCTAGGTTTTCACCCTAGAATTCATTTCCTTTCGTTGAATTCAAAAGTGATCAATCCTTCGTTTCTCCTTTAGATAGAGATTCATTTGAATAGAAGATCTCACATTTTTCGCTTGCTTTTCTTGTACTTTTCAACTTTGTGCTTTCTCTTTCAACTGCTTCAACTTTATGTCAACAATCTTCAACTTGATTCAGTTGATTCTTTGAACATAAACTTTCCACTGTTTTCTTTTCCTTTTTTCATTTCTTCTTTCTTTCTTTTTTTCTTCTTTCATTTTCTTTTCTTTTTCTTTTCCTTTTTTGACTTGATTCTGGATATATGTCTTCATTCAGCTTGCATTTCTTGCTCTTGTACATTCACTTTTATTTCTTACCCCTGATTCTCAAGGCATCACTATTATAGCACAATCAAAACCAAACATCTTTCACATGCAAACAAACATCCATCCTCTTTGTGCCCAGTGTAGGGGTGATCCTTGGTTTGGGTTGAATCGAAAGAAAATCATTAGGCTCAAAGGGGACAACAAATGATATTTTTTCTTATTTTCTTTCTTTGTGAAGGGAGATGAAGGAATGCCAAATTTTCTCCCATATACAGATATCTTCGAAGAAAAGCATTCTTCAGGTGGTAGATGTTTTGGGTTATCACTTCATTCAAGGACCTTAGTCAACAATGTCTGAGAGGAAAATTCACTCATATTTTGTATTTGTGAGTCTCTCGTGATTCCTGGACACTCATTAATGTCTTCTTGTTGGCCTAAATAACTTGGAAGAGAGCCACATTTTGAAATTGATCTCTGAATTTGATTCTTGGTCACTCTTGCCGTTAATATCCAAGGACCTGATAAAAATGATAAAGAAGATATATACATATATGTATGGGAGAATGTAAAGTGTCTAGAAGTTCTATTTTATCTGCACATTCCTGCTCATATTATTGTTGTTCTTGAGCTCATTTAGGCATAATTAGGTGCATTCAAGCATATTTACAATACTCTTTACTTTACTTTACCATGACTTTATAGAATATATTATGTTTTGGTGAGAAAAGATATTGTTTAGTTTAGTTTTATGTTTTTCAGGTGCTGGGAGCTGATCAGAGGAAGAGAGGACGGGAAGGCAGAGAGCATAATGAGCTGTACTGAAGAAGTTCCAGTGTCGCCACCGCCGCAGAGTGCCGCCAAGGATGCCGTCGCCGCCGCTAAGTGAGCCCAGACAACATACACTGACATAGTCAAGATGGGTTGCGATTAATAGAGGACGGTTTTCTAAGTCTAACAAGCCCAGTCTTGGATTTTTCTAAGGCCTGGAACAGTGCATAGAACTGATTGAAGATTGATAAGCAAGATGGTTTATCTTTACTTGCTGAACAAGGCAATGTCCAAGGAGTCCATAATCAAGTAAAAAAAGAGTCAGATGAGGACATTAAATGCAAATATATTTTTCCACCAATGAAGATTTCTACGTCAAGAAGGATTTCTAATCTAAGAATGACTTCTACTCCAAGAAGGACTTAGACTAGACCTTTGCCCATATAAACCTCATGTATTTAGCAAATCAGGAGATAGAAATCTTGGATTTTCTCCAGGCTTAGCTAGGGTTTTCTGCCGCCGCCATGTTCTAATTTTCCCTTGGGTTTTGGGTTATGTTGTAAATTAGTTGTGAGAACGATTGTTTAGGTTTTAAGTTTATTTTTAATAAAATATTCCAATTTGCTTAATTCATGATCTTCACTTCTTCAATTAGTTCCAAAAGTCCAATTGAAGAAATCCATTTGTCAGGCACGAGAGTGTCAAACTCACGAAAGAATTAAGTACGGTCTCATCATGTCGAGGTGTTGACTAATTCGGCTTAGACATAAGTTCGAGTTTCAGCGGCTAAAAGGAGCAACAAAACGTCAACTGCACGTGTTAGGTTTATGCTGAGATTGCTAGGTATTGCCTACATCACGTGGTGACAGAATTCTTGCCTAGACATAGGAAGGATCATTTCAGAATTGCTCTGCCGAACTTGGAGTATCTGCCAGACTTGCCTCCAGGACTTATCTCCATCCCACATGCGAAGACAACGAAAGTTGCAAGAGCAGAGATCCGCTGCGGCAGCGAAAGGGTCGCAACCTTAATCCGCCATTACCCGCCGAGGCAGCATATCGTGGCAGCGCAAAACGACTTGGCCTATTCAACGCAGTTTCACAATAAGAAGTAGCATAACCCTGCCCATCTTATCAACTTGATTTCTTCTATCTCTTTTATTTGTGTTTTTACATTAAAAGCTCTTTCTTCAACCTGAAATTAATTATGCATTTATTTTACTTCTGTGTAGATTTACACTCGAAGAAGCTATTCCAATCCCTATGGGAGACGATATATTTGATACTATAACTTGACAAAGAGTTTGCACTTGCGCTCATAAAAAGAGAACACTAAAACGCTCTACAGAGAACAAAAACTAATCCATAACAAATGATAAATGAATTATTTAAAAGAATCAAAGAATGAAAAATGTTTGCCATTTGTGAAAAATTATGTAGGAAACAAGCATCGTAAACAAATAAACTGATTAACCTCCCTTACAAAGGACCCCCAATGCTCGTGGGCAAAAGTGATTGGGATGGTTCATGGTATTATTCTGCAACTGTCCTAAAAGTGCTGACATTTCCCATTCAGTCAAACTGTCAATCATTGGTCAAGGAAAACCTAAGTGAATTTCAGCCACTTCAATTCTATCAGCAGTTCTTCATTTATTTTCCTCTGCCAGCACGAAGACATGCCCTTTTTTTCTCATGTTCTAATATTATCATCGAATCTCGAAGTAAGACCATTCTGCTTATGAATTTCTTTGTTTCTTCAATCAATTGTTATATCTTTTTCATAGAATGTTCGATCATTTGTTTACGGAAATTGACAACTTCTTCTGGCCGACATTTAGATGAACTATGTTTGTCAAGATGTTGACTGGATGTGTTGAATCTTTTAACGAGCATGTCTGCTCAGGGTTTCTTCCTTGACGACTACTGGTTCTCAATTAATTTCACCTTGCTTTTTCTTCTCTTTCTTTTCTTGACACCTTTTCAGCATTCCATTTCCATGCAACCCAATCACATTGGCTCCAATTAAGTGACTAAATCTTGAATTGAAAATTTTAATGAACTGAACTTCAATTTCGGCTTCAAAAATCCCTTGGTTTAGAAAGTTTTGAACTTGTCGCTTGAAATTGTAACAGTCCCCCATATCATGGTCATGAACTACATCACGATATTCACAATGATTCATGATGTTGTAACAACTCGAGTGACGGGGCTTCGAATATTTCAAGTGACACAGTAAATGTAACACCATGGTTTTGGGTCTAGAAGATTCGGTAAGGTTTCGGTGTCCAAAAGACCGGTGTTGGGAGTTGTGGGTGAGTTCAGGGAAAGTGGTCTTCGGATGGTCAGAAAAATATGAAATAAATTTCTAAAATCCTTAAATATTATATATAAGGCTTTGATAAAAACAATTTTGATAAAACATTTTCCGAACCATGACATTTCAATTTAGTAACCAAAATGTAAAGATTGCAAAATCTGTTTTTAGTGACCATTTTGTAAAAGAGTCAAAACATAGAATCTTTAAGGAGCTAAATTGGCTAGGCCAATATATTTATTTTCCCCTTTATTTTTTATTATTCAAATATTTTAAAAAGGGTTTTATAATTAAAACTAAAAAAAAGGTTGATCATATTTTCCTCATTTTACGTCAAAAGCATATTTTGGAGCTCTTCTTATTTTCTCTTCAACCAAACAGCCATCTAGGCTTAATTTCTCAAAGGTAAATGATGTTTCTTATTGATCTAATGTTTTCAAAAGGTTTTCCCATCTTCTATCTCTAAAACCCATGTTTTATTCTTAGTTTTCTCAGGTGTTCTTTGCTAATCAAGGGGGAAATACTATCATTGGAGGTGAGCGATGAAATTCTCCTCTGATGTAAGGTTCTTTATTGATATTCTCATGTTTTTTATTCTTTTATTTATTTAGGTTAAGATTTTCTAAAAGGTTTCTAATGAAAATTTGGGTAAAATATGGAAAAATGAGATTTTGGGTGGGATCTTGGTTTGGATCTTTCAATGCTGAGTTTGATGATGATTATATATTAGCTTTTGATGTGGAATAATGTTGAGATGATGGGTGAATGATAGAAATCCCGAATCTGGGTTTTGTGTTGAAGTTTGATGGGTGTAAAAGTGAGTTTTGGGGTAAGTTTTGGGATCAATCAATAGCTGATGGTATTCTGATGATGGGTTGATGTTTTTGATGTTTATTCATGTGTTTTGATGATGCATGATGCTGGTTTTATTCTGGAGGTTGTCCGAGTTGAGTTTTCCGAAGTTTTCGGTTTTTTGGAAATGTTTCGATAAGCGATTTGAATGAGTTTTTGAATCTCTATTTTCCAGCAAGTTAGAGTGTTGAAAATATCTCTAATCCTATGTTTTGGGTTGGTTAGAATTAGGGGTGGAAGATCCTAAATCGTTGGATACGTTTGTGGGCGAACCGGGAAGCTAGAAAAGTGTTTCGGCTTGGTTTTGGTATTCGCTGGTGAGTGGTAATGATTTTAACGCCTTAAGAAGGTTAAAGAAGCATTTTGGGAGTTTGGGTTGTGCTGTTAGGCCAATCCAAGCTCAAGAGTAAGTTTTGAGTTATTTTGGTATTTTCTCCGTTTTATATGTTGATCATGTTTTGATCATGAGCATATAATTTATTAATGATATTTTCCACTATTGTTGTACATCAATGCATGTTGATTTTGTCCAATGAGAATACCATGTGATTTATGAAAATGTTGCTTGAGTTCATGCTATGCATGGGCTTGTGTTTATGGTATTTGGGATGTGTTTGGGGAGGTGTTTAACCCCGGTGTAAAACAGTGGAATGAGATGTTGCGATGAGTATATTGACATATGTGGATCTTTATATCGGATAGATTGATCGATCAATAGAATGTGAAGTGCACTATATATATAAAATTCGCATGTGAGATAAATTCTTCGGTTTCACAATAGGGGTTGTGCTATTGTGATGTGAGTGATAGGGGTTGTGCTATCACCAACGGGCAATGTTGGTTATGGCATCCCGGCTGAAGTGAGATTGTGGTAAGGGTTGTTTCACCGTGTAGCTTGATAGGGGTTGTGCCATCAAGGTGTCCGCTTATTCGAGCAACATGTCAATGATGTCGGTATACTCATTCGCTTATGGTTTTAATATGAGCTTGGTAAACTCATATGGTTATGTTTATATGCTTGAAGCATGTGAGTTGAAATAGAGCTGATAGGCTTGGTTTACATATGTGGTTAACATATGGTTTTTGCATAGTTTATGCATGTGTTGTGCCTATGACATGTGTTGTTGCAATTGCTTATACTTGATTTAAGTATGGTATGTTTGAAAGGAAATGATTTGCGAAAGTGATTTTAAGAAATTGTTTTGGTTTCCAAAATGAAGTTGGTTTTCAAAACTGCATTATTGTAGCTTGGTCTTGAACCCCGCTCACTAATCTTCGTAGCTTACGCTCTCTTTTCCAACAATGTAGATCCATAGACTATCTTTGAAGGAAACGGTGCAAGGGAAGTGATCCAAGTGTCTGCTTCAAGCTCGAGTATGATTTTGTTTAGATAGTAGTGTGTGTGGCAATGAGGATAGACCTTGTTTATGTTTTGGGGGTGCTTTGTAGACTCCTTGTGATGCGAGCATGTTTGTTATGCCTTGGTTGGCTTGTTTATACCGTGAGCATAATGGTTTTGGCTTTCTACCTTGTTTTGCTTAGTTCATGGATTTTGATGTTTCTTGTCTTTTCGTTTGTTAATTGTGAGTTAATTCTCTTGCTTAAATGTAAGTTTGGTTGTTTATTCTTAGTGTTTGTATGCTTATCTTGCTGATATCTTGTTGCATGTGTTAATTGGAACCAAGAGGAATAGCCTTGGAGATGCTTTGACTGTAGATTTTTCTGTTCTGCTGTAGGGTGTTTCGAAATAGGCCTCAACGTTTCGAAACGACCCTTAAATTGACCTTTGTGTTTCGAAACTGGTATCGAAATAGGCTTTGCAGTCCCGAAACGGGTCTAACCATTTTGGAACGAAAGCTCTCTGGAATTTTAAATGTTATACCTTTATTGATACTATCGGGAGTGTTTCGAAACGGGGGTCATTAGAAGTAAGTTAAGAGCATCTTGAAGTTGTTTTTCTTGTGTTTTGGTCCAAGCTTGATGTTTATCAATTGAGTTTGATTGAGGGCTTGTTTTGAGTTGCATTTCTGCTTGGAAGTATGAAATAGGACTAATTTCAAAGTGATCACCTTAATTTCATCATAGGACCCTGTTTTATGCTAGTTTTGCATTTTGGTCCATGGTTGCTCGGTTGATCGCTCGGTGTTCGTCTTGTCGTGTTTTCTTCCGCGGTGTGTTCTTAAAATATAGGGTTTAACTCGAGCATCTAGAAAAGGTATTAATCAACGTGTTTAGGGTTGCTAATCGGAGGGAAATCTCCGAATTTTTCTTCGGTTAGTCTCGTATGATCCTCTCAATACGGTCTGGTGGCTAGGCCGGGTCGAGGGGGTTACAGTAAAGTTTCGAATAATACAGCTCTTGATAGGAAACATAAATGAGATTCAATTTAGTCATTGATTTTCCACTGACAGGTGCATCTGGAGTATTTGACTTTGATGTATTGTTTAGTGAAGGAAACATCGAAGAAGTAGACATCCCAACATTACTCTGATTCTTATTGAGCTTGAACTATAACGAATCACTCTCCAATTTTTGTTGTGGACTACACCCTTTCCCTTTTTATCACTAACTCTGTTTCAAAACCATACCATGAAAGGACTTGTAAAACTTCATGGCACTGTCATCAAAATGTGGATTCTACGCGAGGTTGGGCAGCAAATCTAATTACGACATTGGACTAAGAATAACCGTATCATTTTTCTATTAAACCATTCGATCTCTGTCTTGAGTTTCTGTGCTCTTTGCTCCTCTTGTAGTTAATTCTTTTGTGAGAACAATTCAATCTTCAACTGGATCCATGACTTTCAACATTTTAGAGAAAAGTTCTGCGATCCCTAAACTTTGATAAAATCCCCAGGTCTTTCAAATGTCACTGAACCATTAATTGACGAGTTTTTGGCAAAAACATCGAAATTTGGCTTTACTCGGTCTTTCCATGTCTGGTTACTAGATTACCTTCATCTCAGTATTTTTAGAGTTTCCATATTTTCTTATGATCTATTGGACTTCTCATAGATGCCTCGGCTATACTGGTTCGAACTTGCTCTCATTTTCCCTTTTTTGTTTTTGACCATTTTTGTCTTTTTGGTCTTTTGACTTTTTGTTTTTTGATTTTTTTTCTTTCTTTTTTTCTTTTTTTATGAAGAATCATTTATGATGGACACTCATGTGAGATGTGATACCTGCTTGTTTATCAATATCAATATTTTCGTTTGAAACATTCTTTTTTTGGCTTCCCTGATTCCAAGCAAAACGACAGCTCGAATTACCAACACGTTCGGGGACTGATCAATTCTTTGTTCAACTCCACCCAAGCGATCCTAAAAGAACTTCTGAGATTGTTTCTCAAAATATTGGTTTTCAATTTTTACTCTATTATCTAAAAAATAATGCAATATTATTTAATCAAAATGAAATTATTATTACTATTATTTTTACATATATTTTAAAAAATGTTATTTGAAAAAAATGCGATGAATGCAATACAATGCATAATTGCACGAGGTATCGATTTTCAAGGACTAGTCTTTAGAGCAACATCCATTAGCCAAAAGGTCGAATATAAGAAATATACAATTTAATTGTAGAGATCAGATTGTCATCGTCCCTAGGTTAATCACTTCGTTATGTTTTCGAGTCAGCGTCTACCCTAGCTTGGTGCTGATGTCAAGGTGTTTTTATAGGCTTCATGGGTAAAATCTGCATGAATCGGCGACTCTCCGCATGGCTTCTGAACTTGATCATTTCAGGATTCTGCCTTTGGATAATCACCTCAAGCTTTCTTCTCAATACATTTTCTTTCTTTGGTAATGCCCCTTCTAAAACCTTCAAACATGCCTTTCAAGTATTCGAATATCGCTTTCCAATTCTATCACACTCTTTCCGAGCTCTTTCATCTTCTTGCTAAAAAAGTTGATTTTTCTCCATTATGGTATCCCTTTGGTGACTTTCCCAACTTTGGAACTTGTGATAACAATTCTGGACTCGAAGCTTGCTCTCTCTTTAATTTCTGTTCGACTCGGTCGTTCAAATCCACTAATTTCCGAATCTTCTCTCACTGCGCTTTTAACCTCTTTATACAGCTTTTTGTGGATGCTTGCACCCTGTCACGTCATTCTCATAGGTATTGATCTTTTCTTGAATTGAGTCTTCTCTGATTGGGTCCACACCGTCTTATTGCCTTCTTCTTGTTTATCGAACTCATTGGCCGTTATGAATACTTCCTAACTTGACTAACCTTCGAATCAATACCTCAGAGTATGTAAAATAATGCAAGGCAAAAAGAAAACAAAACAAAACAAAAAGGAAACAGTGTCAGTATTGTGAATTAATATGAAAAGCAAATAAACAAACTATTAACACAAAGAAGCAAAGGATATGTAGCAAAGAAAATAAACAGAGAAGTGAATTTAAATCGGCATCACCTGTCCTAGGTACCTGTCTGGATCTAGCGGGGTAGGTTTCTAAAAATAGAATGTGGGCTTTGTCCTAGACTCTTTATTCCCGAACTATCGTTACTGTCTACTGCGACAGTAAGACATCGATTTGGTAGTATAGGTCCCTTATAACGGAGTCGTGGGCCCCACGACGCATAAGGTTAGTATACCGGAAGAAGGCCAAAATCCAAACTTGGAGCTGGAGAGCATCACGTTGAATATTGTCTTACTCCCACTTAAGGGTGAAAAACTCGGGTTGGGGGTTTATTCATGAATGACAGATATAGCATACACAAAAGCTACCCCTATTTTTCCTGAAAATCCATCCAACAATTTTTTTAGAAAAAATTAATCAGATTAGTGTTCGAAATGCCAAAATTCCACGTGGAATTAATTAATAGGCCCGACTCTCAATTTTATCCCTAGCCGAGTCACCAAGTTGTCGCGGCCGTTTTTGGGACCCGTTTGTGGAAAAACAGCCTGACGATTAGGGTTTTGGAAATCAAGGGTTTTCATTTTAATTTGATCTTGAAATTAGGGGTTTTCCATTTTTAATCAAATTTCCTTCATTTTCTTAAAAATCGTTTTAGAGTTGCCACCGATCACTTTGGTAGACCAGGCACCATAAAAACAAACCAGAGATAATTTTTAGTAAAATTTGGGTTCGGGAGTCGGTTACGTGTAGGGAAAAGTTAGCACCCCCTACGAATGCCCGTTATCGGTACCTTATTAATTCCACGTGACATTTTGGCATTTCGAACATTATTCTGAGTTTAATTAAATCTTTAAATTGTAAAATGGATTCAATTTCGAATTGGAATATCCCTTTGTAAGAAAATACATTTTGGATGAATATAAGTTTTGAAACGTCCAAATACATTAGGACACTTCAATTTATATTCAAAATGTATCTCAACACAAAAGGTTTAATGCATGACCAATTATTTTGTTATTCATTTTAAGTAAGACCTAATTAGGCTTCATTAATTAAATTAATTAGAAATCTAAGAATATTATTAATTTTTGGATTTAAATGGTAACATCCAAGTAATTTGGACACTATCTTTAATGTGTCCAAAAGTAATAATATTCCTAATTTAAAGTGACACTAATTGTTTATCCTATTTTTTAATTTTATTTAAACTAACTATGCGTAATTTCAATTTTCTAAGTTTGAATGAAGCATTGAATTTATTACTTAAATATTCCTTTAATTAAAATCACATTACAATGTGACATTAATTAACTTAGAATATTTAAGCTTTATTCAACATCCATTTATTTTCTAAAATGTCATTTCCTACCAAATTAATTATATTTAATTAGAGAACCTAACCCTGAAAGTCTCTAATTTTATTACTCTAGATGAATTAAATTGTTAATTTAAAGTGACACTAATTGTTTATCATATTTTTTAATTTTATTTAAACTATGCGTAATTTCCATTTTCTAACTTTAAATGAAGCATTAAATTTATTACTTAAATATTCATTTAATTAACATCACATTACAATGTGACACTAATTAAATTAGAATATTTAAGCTTTATTCAACATCCATTTATTTTCTAAAATGCCCTTCCCTACCAAATTAATTAAATTTAATTAGAGAACCTAACCCTAAAAGGCTCTAATTTTTTTTACTTTAGATGAATTAAATTCTCCTAATCAATTATACTACATGCTATTTAAAACATACAATCATACAAGATAAATTACACAACTAAATCAAAACAATTAAACAAAGCAATTAAAGCTGATTTCAGGACTAAATTGTATTAAATTGAGAACTAGGTACCCAAATTACAAAGCAACGATGACCAAAGAGAAAGAAAAACAAAATTGGCTGCCCAAAACATGAAAAACAGAAAGAAAGGCGCGGATCCTACTTTGACCCGACCCTTCCCGCGCGCGAGTTCCCCATACCCGGCTCAAAACGATGTCGTATGGGTATGCCTATATAAGGCCAATCTCGAGACCAACTCAGCCTTTCTTCCCCTTCTCCACTCACTCCTTAACTCGGTCGAGACCCAAAATCTCTGAAATGCGATTTTCGACCACACTCCGGCGGCCGTGAAACGATTTCTGGCCCTCGCGTTCCACCGGCCCCAAACCCTAAAATGACTGATTTTCACTCCCTAAAACTAGATCTAGGCCCAAATTCGACCGAATCCACCATGTTACACCTTAAGCTACCCGAAACCCTCATTTTCGTCACCGTCTCCTTTCTCCGATAATGCACAATCTCTTCCGACTAACAAGGATAAGTTTTTTGGTTTAAACTCCCATTTAGATCTGATTTTATTTCAGTTTTCATACAATTATTCACTAATTTTGTGTTTTCGCAGAGAAATAGAGAGAAATGAGCGTTTTACCTCAACGGCGGTGATCAGGAGGGCTTCGTTGCAACGGTTCGGCTTCGCGGCATCAGCTTTGCTCGCGACAAATTGACAATGGACAGCTTTCGGCGGGGTTCACAGCGTTTTCAGCGACATTCGACAGTCTTCTCCAGCATCAGATCCAACTTCTATAGTGGTAGTTCGACTCTCGGCGCGTCAGTTTGTTTTCTGGTGATTCAATTCCACGACGACTCTTCGAATCCATAACGGTTTGGCTTTCAAACGATTCAGTTCTTCGGGCCTCCACGACGTTCCAACGGTGGCAATCGTCGAGCTTCCAGCGACCACAAATGGCTCCACCATTCCCGACGGTTGGTTTCTCGAGGTGAGCACTCTCTCTCCTCCTTTTATTTATTATTATTATTATTATTATTATTATTATTATTATTATTATTATTATTATTATTATTACTTAATAGTTTTAATAATGGATATTAATTGGTGATAGTTAATGAATCTGACACTCTCTTTCATGCTATTTATCGGAGTTGACTAAGATGATGTCAGCAAGGAGAGTTGATCAAAGTGAAGAGTGAATGAACCAATGGCCGACTGCCACGTGTCCATTGAGTACCAGATTTAGGCGGGAATTTTGTGTTTTCTTAGGCAAATTTTTGCTTCTTTGGGATGAAGGATATATGAATTTGGGCCTGACTTTGTAAATGGGATTGTATCTAATATTTGGAGTGTAAATAGACACTAAATTGAATTTTTATTTATTGATGGATGTTGAGTGTGCAAAAGTTCTACTTTTTACCCCTTATTTAACCCATATTTCTGTTGCATTCAAGCATAATTCATTGCATTTAGGATAGATTTCACATATACATCACAATTATATAAAACGAAACAGTTGCTACTGATTTTGGCTGTTTTTTGCAGGTAGCTACTGTGGCAGACTCAGGGCAGTGAAGAAGCAGAGCTGGAACATAGGACTGGAGTCAAGAAGGAGGACGCTGTCGTGGCCACTACCATGGAAGCCATGACGGCAACAAAGGTGAAGGGAAAAGTGAAGTGGATCTCGACAGATAGAGGAATTCAGACCAATCTGTCGTGGGCCACTCCTATATTTTTCTGAGCCCTAGATCAGAATGAAGGTCAAGCCCAAAGTTCAAGGAAGAAACCCAAAGCAAGAAAAGAGGATGAATTAAAGGCATCTACTCAGAAGATTTAATCTTAATTAAAGTTGTACTTTAGTTTGAATTTGTATTCTTACCTTATTAGAAAACTTGAACCCAAGGCCTATACAAAGGCATGTAATTCGACCTAGGGAAGGAGATCTCATTCTCTAGCCGTCTTCCCCAAAACCCTAGTCGTTTCCCCCTTCTCATCATGTTCTAAACTTCCCCTAGGGCTAAGGGTTGATTCTGTAAAGTAGTTGCAAGGATTGTACTGTTTTTAGGAATGTTCTGTTCATTGAATAAAACCTCAAGTTTGCTTATTCTGGTTTCAACATCTTGCAAGAGTATCGGGAGAGCATTGTGAGATTATCTATTTACTTAATATCGGGAGAGTTAAGTATACAAAAGGAATAAGTGCAGGTTCTCCAGTTTATGGTTGAACTATCTCGGACCTAGGGATAGGACGAGGTTAAGTGGCTAAGGAAGAATTCAACAACATTGGTGTTCACCCTTTGATTCACGCCGGGAGGTATCATCCGAGAAGTGTCATAAACAGTACTTGGACCTAGGGATAGGACACGGCACAACATGAATTCTTGCTAAGCTTGAAGTACAGAGTTGTGTGATCGCTGCCGCGACAACAACAGACTGCTGCCGCGACAGGTGCTGCCGCGACAGGGACGACGACAGAACAAGAACTCCTATACAGTGCAACACTTGCACTACCAAGCATATCAATACCGACCTATTTCTCAACTCTGAAAAGTTCGTTATTTTATATTCATTATTCTTCAATATTATTCCTCAATAAATTAAACTCTTCTTTTTCTCTCTTGTGCAGCAATCCAAGGATAAAGCTATTTCCAGTCCCTGTGGATTCGACATCCGATACTTTGAGTATCACTTTACTACTTGTGTCGTGTACACTTGCACTACATTGCGATAGGACTTTTGACACGCAACAAGTTTTTGGCGCCATTGCCGGGGACTGACAACATATCTTTACCCTTACTTTTACAACACTTCTTCTTTTCAATTTTTCTATTTTTATTGGTATCATTTACCCTGTGCTTTTCACAAGGTTTCTTGTTTGCTTATGCACAGATCTAGACGAGGCAAAGAACCTGAGTATAAACTAGACCCTGAAATCGAACATTCGTGCAATCTCAGGAACCGAGTCCGCCTTTTGGTAGCAAGAAACGACTACCTCGAGGAACAACTAGAGGTAATGGTGAACGAAAGACAGAACAACAGGGTAGATGATAACCAGGGTGTTATTGGAGATCATCCCCAGGATGCCCGAAACGAAAGGCCTGCTGCCGAGGCTGCACGTCGGTCTTGCCGTGATTACATGATCAATGATCATGTGGAACTGGAGACCACCCTGCCAGACGTGGAAGCTGAAAATTTTGAGCTGAAACCTGTGATGTTCAGCATGATCAATTCCGCTGGCCAATTTAGTGGTGCTGCTACAGAGGATGCCAAAGAGCATCTGAAAACGTTCCAAGAAATCTGTGGATTGTTTAGATTACCATGAGTAAATTCGGAGATACTGAGGCTTCGGTTATTCCCTCATTCACTGAGGGACAGGGCGAAAACTTGGTGGAATAAACTAACGTCGGGTTCAATACGAACTTGGGCGGATCTCACCCGTGAATTTTTATCTCGTTTTAATCCTTCCCATTTATATGAGCGATTACGTAATGAAATTGTTGCTTTACAACAGGAAGATGACGAGCCAATGCACGAGGCATGGGACAGGTTTACCACTCTTCTGAGGAATTGCCTGATGCACGGATTCCCCGTTTGGAATCAAGTCATTAAATTTTACAATGCTGCCAACACACACACTCGAATGAGAATAGATTCAGCAGCAAATGGACAGTTGTTGGATAAAGATCCAGACGAATCAATGGTAGTATTGAAAAATTTAGCAAAGAATGAAGAGCAATTTCCCACAATGAGGAGAGGTAAACGAGTGCTAGCTGTGAAAGACTATGAAGCCGACAATTCCCTAAAGACACAGGTTGCGTACCTCACAAAGGCGGTAGAAAATTTGCTAAAGAAAGATTCAAAACATGTCTACTCTGCGGAAGAGGTATGTGAAACTTGCAGTGGAATCACAGTTCAGAAGACTGCTCGTTACAGCTAGAGGAAGGGATAAATGTTGGAAACTATAACAAGCCGAGAAATTATGACTCCAACAATTACAATCCTAACTGGAGGAAAGACCCCAAGTTCTCCTGGAGTAACCCAAACAACACACTGAATCCTCAAGTGCAGAACAGCCAAAACCAGGGGGCACCCACAATCCTGACACAGCAGCAACCGCAACAGCAGCCGGCAGCCTCACCTAGTATACTGGAGCAGACATTGGACACATTTATGTCACAGACAGGAGCTTACATGGCAAACATGGATCACTTCGTCAAGAAGACTGAGTCATTCATGGACAAAACAGAGATGAGAATGACTAACCATGAGGCTACACTGAAATCACTGGAGACATAGATGGGCCAGGTTTCCCAGCATATTAAGCCACGGCAAAACGGAGGATTCCCTAGTGATACTGAAGTCGCTAGACAACCCACACATGAGTAGTGAAAAGCTATTACAACTAGAAGTGGGAAACAACTGCCAGAACCGGAGATGAAAACCATACCAATCGAGGAACCAGCCCTAGAAACATCTGCCGCAAACACTGCCCTGGCAGAAGATAAACAACCTGCTGCCGCCACATCTGTCACGATAGCAGAAGGGGCAGAGGAGAAAGACAAGAATGATGAAGAACCTAAGCCTCCTCAAATCCGAATACCATGTGAAGGGTGACTGGAGGATTACCGTCCTCCACCTCCATTTCCACAACGATTACAAAAGCAGAAACAAGAGTACCAGCTCAAAAAGATCTATGATATTTTTAAGCAGGTTCACATCAATATACCGCTGTTAGAGGCCATCAAGTAGATGCCCAGTTATGAGAAATTTCTCAAGGATGTTATGTCGAAAAGATCCAGACTTGTGGAATTTGAAACAGTTAAAATGACAGAAGGATGCATGACTGTCTTGCACAGGCATCCACCCCAGAAAAAGAAGGATCCTGGGAGCTTCATCATACCGTGCATAATTGGTGACAAATTCGTGGGTAAGGCACTTTGTGATCTAGGTGCTAGTATTAATTTAATGCCAAAATCTGTGTTTCAGAAATTAGGTATTGGACGAGCATGGCCCACGACCGTTATGTTGGAGCTGGCAGACCGCTCTTACGTGCAACTAGAAGGGAAGATCGAAGATATTCTGGTAAGAGTGGATAAGTTCATTTTTCCTGCTGACTTTCTTGTTTTAGACTGTGAAGCAGATGAGAACGCACCAATCATCCTGGGGCGACCCTTCCTAGCCACATGCAGATCATTGATTGATATAGAGAAGGGAGAACTTACAATGAGAGTAAATGATCAAGAGATCAAGCTCAATGTTCTCCAGGCAATTAAACATGCTGATGCAGGAGAAGAATGCAAGGCCATCACTAAAGTAATCCTTGACCAACCCTGCATCAGGTCGAGCTGCCATGACATTAAATTTGGTCACTGCCACAGCAGTCATCTGGAAGATTGTCACGGCAGCAACGACGACAACAGCTCCACCGATTCAGACACATCCGACACTGAAGGTCATGAGGAGGTAAACTGGATAGGAAATTGTCCAGGTAAGTTATTCGAGCCCCTAAACTATACCTCGAATGAACACATAATCCAAAAGCCTTCAACTGTAGAACCACCTGTTTTAGACCTTAAGCCCCTGCCAGGGCAGCTTAAATATGTTTTTCTTGGTTTGAATGATATGTTGCCCGTAATCATCTCTTCCAAGTTAATGCAGAAACAGGAACAACAGCTAATAAGGATGCTGCAGCAGCATAAAAAGGCTATTGGATGGACGATAGCTGACATCCAAGGCATCAGTCCGGCACTATGTATGCATAAAAATCTCCTAGAAGATGATCACAAGCCGACCATTGATGCTCAGAGGCGTTTGAACGACGCTATGCGAGAAGTGGTGCGAAAAGAAATTATCAAATGGCTTGACGCTGGGATAATTTATGCCATCTCGGATAGTAAGTGGGTGAGCCCGGTGCAGTGTGTCCCTAAAAAGGGAGGAATAACCGTGGTGACCAATGAAGAGAACGAACTAATCCCAACCAGGACTGTGACCGGTTGGAGAGTTTGTATAGATTACCGGAAGCTTAACAAAGCTACCCGAAAAGACCATTTTCCACTACCTTTTATTGATCAGATGCTTGATAGATTAGCGAGGAAACTTTATTATTGTTTTCTTGATGGTTACTCAGGTTATAACCAGATAGCTATAGCACCGGAGATTCAAAGAGAAAATAACTTTTACTTGCACATACGACACTTATGCCTTTCGGAGAATGCCATTTGGACTCTCTATGCACCAGCAACATTCTAGAGGTGTATGATGGCGATATTCTCTGACATGGTGGAGGACTTCCTGGAAATATTCATGGATGATTTTTCCGTCTTTGGGGACAATTTTGAAAGATGTTTAGGCAACCTACAGAAGGTGCCTGAAAGATGCGAGAAATCGAACTTGGTTTTAAACTGGGAAAAATGTCACTTCATGGTGGGTGAGGGGATAGTTCTAGGCCACAAGGTAAGCTGCCGCTGCATAGAGGTCGACAGAGCAAAGATAGAAGTGATTGAAAAGCTGCCGCCACCCACCACAGTCAAGGGAATTCGGAGTTTCTTAGGGCATGCTGGGTTTTATCGAAGGTTTATTGCAAATTTTTCGAAGATTACCAAGCCTTTATGCCACCTACTGGAACAGAATCGTCCTTTTGACTTCAACGTTGAATGTACTAAGGCATTCAGAATCCTAAAAGAAAAGCTACTAACAGCCTCGATTGTACAGCCCCCAGACTGGAGTTTGCCATTTGAAATTATGTGTGATGCCAGTGACTATGTTGTAGGGGCATCACTTGGGCAGAGGAAGGACAAGTTGTTCCACGTAATTTATTACGCCAACAAAACACTAAGCGATGCCCAAGTGAATTACACCACAACAAAAAAAGAACTGTTAGCAATGGTGTTCTCGATTGACAAGTTTCGTTCGTAAATACTTGGGACGAAGGTGGTGGTCCATATAGACCACTCCGCACTGAAGTATCTGTTCGCTAAAAAAGATGCAAAACCTAGACTGATACGTTGGATTCTACTGCTGCAAGAGTTCGACATTGAAATCAAGGATAAAAAGGGGACAGAGAACCAAGTTGCAGACCACTTGTCAAGATTAGAGATGGGAAAGAGTCTACCGACAGACAAGACCAACATACTGGATACTTTCCCTGACGAGCAGCTGTTTGCTGCCACAAGCACTACCGCGACAGCCATGGCGACAGGTAAGTTTTCTGAACTTCCTTGGTACGCTGATTTCATTAATTACATAGTTAGCGGAGTACTACCTCCTAAGCTTAATTGCCAAGCAAGGAAGAGGTTCTAAAATGATGTAAAACATTATTATTGGGACGAACCTCTTCTTTTCAAACATTGTGCAGATCAAATTATTAGGAGGTGTGTACCACAGGATGAGCAGGAAGCTGTGCTTCACCACTGCTATGCTTCACCATATGGAGGACACTTGGGTGGAAACAAAACCGCTGCCAAGGTTTTGCAATCTGGTTTTTATTGGCCCTCACTATTCAAGGATGCCCAAGCATTCTACAAAACCTGTGACAAGTGCCAACAGACTGGGAACATCTCAAGAAAACATGAGATGCCACTGCAAAACATCTTAGAAATCGAAATCTTCGATGTATGGGGGTTGATTTCATGGGACCATTCCCAGCATCATGTGGGAATCTATATATCCTACTGACAGTGGATTATGTATCCAAATGGGTTGAAGCGATCGCCACACAGAAAAATGATGCCAAGACTGTTCAGAGATTTCTGCACAAAAACATTTTCTCTAGGTTTGGCATACCTAAGGCGATCATTAGTGACGAAAGGAGACATTTCAACAATAGGGTAATCGCTGTTGCCTTAAGAAAATATGGCGTAAAGCACCGGATTGCAACAACATATCACCCTCAAACCAATGGACAGGCCGAAATATCTAATCGGGAAGTAAAGAACACTCTTGAGAAGATTGTTAAACCTACTCGTAAAGATTGGTCTTTACACCTCAATGATGCACTTTGGGCCTATAGAACAACATTCAAGACACCATTGGGAATGTCACCCTACAGGCTTATATATGGAAAAACATGCCATTTACCTGTCGAGATAGAGCACAGAGCTTACTGGGCTATCAAGGCAATTCGAGCATAGCAGTGGTGACAAGAAATTCAGACTGGGCACAACCTGCACAAATTGAAGAAATTCGAGCAATGGCCTACGACAACGCAAGAATTTACAAGGACAAAACCAAGAGGTGGCATGACAAGAAATTGCTGCCACGACAGTTCTGCCCAGGGCAGCTTGTGTTGTTATTTAACTCTAGGTTAAAACTTTTCCCATGAAAGCTTAAATCTAGATGGTACGTCCCCTTCCAAGTTGTGCAGGTTTTCCCCATGGTGCCATCACGATCAAATCCTTAAAAGACAGGCACCAATTTAAAGTCAACGGACAGAGACTAAAGCATCATCAGGTGACTTAAGCCCCAAGGATGCAGGAAGTAGTTACTTTAGGAGATGCCCCTCAAGGCATCCCTAATTTAACTTAATTTTATTTTTTCTATTTTTCTTTTATTTAATTATTAGGAATTAAGAATTATTTTATTTTATTTTTAGGAACTAAAGTTTTATTTTAATTATTTTTAGGAAACAAGGGAAACAAGGATAAGAGAAGAAGTGAACCAGCCCACAATATCAACAGCAGCCCAAAAAGCCCAACGGAGGAGTCTGTCGTCACAGCCTGTCATCAGCTGTCGCGACAGACGCGGAAAATATAGCCTGTCACCACGCTGTCGCGGCAGACACGCAAACGCGTAACAAACGCGCAGCAGACACGGAAATACGTGACAGACGTGTCAGAAACCGCGTAACAGCTGGCCCCGTTATTCGCGCCTGCCGTTACAACTCCAACGGGCAGAAACCCATTCATCTATATAAACCTTCATCCACTATTCATTTTTCACTTCACTTTTACTCTCTCAACTTGCTCTCTCTCTAGATCTCAAATTTCTTTTTATCTTCCACAGACCTTGCAACTATGACTACTAGACAGACTCGTAGAAGTGCTACCTCCAGCTCTGCTGCAGTAGTCAGTACACCCAGCTCCAGTGCCATCCCTAATCGCTTTGCCTCAATCGACTCTGTCGGCAGATATTACCGCTCCTTCCAGAAGAGGGAGATGTGGGAAGAAAGAGGGTTTCTTTACACCAAACGCATGGAAGACCTCAGGCTCGAACCTTTCATTGCACGAAAAATCAAAGCCTTCAAATGGAAGATGTTTGCTGCCCAACCAGAAGAGATGAACGTCACGTTGGTCCGGGAATTTTACGCTGCCGTCGACAGCAAGGATACCAAGACCGTGACAGTGCGAGGTAAAGAACTTACTTTCGAGCCTGCTTACATCAACACCCTCTATGGCATCTATGTCAGCAAAAAAGAGAACGGACACAAGAGATTCGTCGAGAGTCTGTCGTCGGCAAACTATGATGCTGTGATGGCAGAGGTAACGGAGGAGGGGACAGAATGGAACACCGACCCCAAGCATCGATGGACGATGAAATGCACTCAACTCATTCCCGAGGCAAAACTATGGAACCAGTTCGTGAAGAAGAGAATCATGCCTTCCTCTCATAACAGCACGGTCGACCGACCCAAGTTAGCACTCGTCCATTCTATTCTCAATGAAAGACCCATAAATGTCAGTCGGTACATAAGGGAGGGGATTTTGGAATGTGCCCTTCGACCGTCGGGACCTCTTGTCTTCCCGTACCTCATCACCGAGATCTGCCGAGGCCACAACGTCCCAGAAATCACCGAAGACTTCAAAGTCCGAGGGAAGGGATGGACGGAGCGTAACATCTTCAGCCTTATGAAGCTGAAAGCTGCAACACTGCTCTCCTACTTCAACCTGTCTGCCACAGCAGAGGAGCCGGCAGGCCCCAATCAGCCTGAACCTACCGCAGCAGAGCAGCAGCCCCACCAACAGACGCCTCCACTCAGATCCTGACCACACTGAAAAAGATGGAGGAACGACAGCTTGGTCTGGTGAGTTTCATCAGAGACTTCACAGCATCCACGGTACATTTTATTCACAATAATTTAAATTTTGCAAATATACAATTTCCTACCTTCCCAGAGCAATACTTTACTGCCCCCACCCCTACATCTACTATCACTCCTGCTGCCACACCAAAACACCATTTGCTGCATCTACTCCAACTCCGGCCGCGACAGCTGAAGGCGGCAGCCACACTGCCACTGCTGCTGCCAGAGGTGAGAAACGAAAGAAGCCGCTGCCAGAACTCGATGACGACTACTTCGTAGGATTCTCATCACCCTCCGTCTGGCAAGACTCTGACGGGGAGCCTTCTGTTGCTAGAAATCTTTCGAAGGAGTTCACTCCTATGAAAAGGCAGAAGCCCAACACTGGTGAAAGACCATCCGGCCAGGGCAAGTCTGCCAGCAGGAGCTCGGAAGACGAGGTACAAGTGCTGGAAAAGCTACCCCAGATCTCACCCACTCGTATCCAGCCGCCAAGGGAAGCCAAGAAGAAAATTGCCTCTGTCTCTCCTAGCACTCTGCCAGCACCCACAATGAAGGTCACTGCCCGCCAGCAGCTACAGATTAGCAGCAGCAGCAGCGATGACAGCTCCTCAAATTAAGTTTCTATCATATTTTTGTTGTCTTGCTGTTTATCATTATTGTGATGTATTTTGCTGTTATTTTTCTTTTTCATCTCTGTTAGCATGCATTGAGGGCAATGCAACCCTCGAGTTTGGGGGTGGCATCCCTTTAGTAATGAAGTGTCTTTTAGGTTTTAAAATTGTGTCTAAGTGTTAATTGTTATTTAAGTTTATTTTTGTCAAAAAAACAAAAAACAAAAAAAAAGAATCTTTTGGCTTAAGTCTGTTGAACTGAACTTACCTGTCGCGACAGTCTCTGTCGTGGCAGTGCCTTTAGGATATTTTTAGGAACAATTTAGAGCCTTACTATAGTTCTGATCTTTAAACACTCTTTATGACTCTTATGCTGTCTAGACTTCTACCGGTAAACTAGAATAGGAAAAGCTTAAACACTTGAGTTACCCCTAGAGGTGCCTAACATTGGCTCTAGGAAAGGAAGTTAAAAAAATTTAGACTTAATACACCTAGAGGTGCCCAAAACCGGCTCTAGGAAGTTAGCTAGAGGTGCCCAAAACCTGCTCTAGTCAAACTTAAAATAAGAAAAGAAAACCGAGTCTAAGAAAAACTAGAGGAGCCTAAGAATTGCCTCCAAGAAAATGAAAGTTGGCATAAAAATTCAAGTGAGTGGCTTAGCTATTCTAGTAAAATAAAAGAGTCTAGGCATATAATTGTTCACAAAACATGCACGCACTACACGAGAATTATAGCAAGGTTCCGAATAAATCCTAAAATATCCAACAAGGTGATGTTCGCGATAGGGCGTGCATGGTAGGTAAGGAAAAGTTCACTAATTTAAGCCAAACAAAAAGTTTTTTTTATTATTTTAGTTAGTTGGATCATAATTGCTTCAGGACAAGCAAGAACTTGAGTTTGGGGGGTGTTGAGTATGCAAAAGTTCTACTTTTTACCCCTTATTTAACCCATATTTCTGTTGCATTCAAGCATAATTCATTGCATTTAGGATAGATTTCACATATACATCACAATTATATAAAATGGCACAGTTGCTACTGATTTTGGCTGTTTTTGCAGGTAGCTGTTGTGGCAGACTCAGGGCAGTGAAGAAGCAGAGATGGAACATAGGACTGGAGTCAAGAAGGAGGACGCTGCCATGGCCACTGCCGTGGCAGCCATGACGACAACAATGGTGAAGGGAAAAGTGAAGTGGATCAAGACAGATAGAGGAATTCAAGCCAATTTGTCGTGGGCCACTCCTATATTTTTCTGAGCCCTGGATCAGAATGAAGGCAAAGCCCAAAGTTCAAGGAAGAAACCCAAAGCAAGAAAAGAGGACGGATTAAAGGCATATACTCAGAAGATTTAATCTTAATTAGAGTTGTACTTTAGTTTGAACTTGAATTCTTACCTTATTAGAAAACTTGAACCCAAGGCCTATACAAAGGCATGTAATTCGACCTAGGGAAGGATATCTCATTCTCTAGCCGTCTTCCCCAAAACCCTAGTCGTTTTCCCCCTTCTTATCATGTTCTAAACTTCCCCTAGGGCTAAGGGTTGATTCTGTAAAGTAGTTGCAAGGATTGTACTGTTTTTAGGAATTTTTTGTTCATTAAATAAAACTTCAAGTTTGCTTATTCTGGTTTCAACATCTTGCAAGAGTATCGGGAGAGCATTGTGAGATTATCTATTTACTTAATATCGGGAGAGTTAAGTATACGAAAGGAATAAGTGCGGGTTCTCTAGTTTATGGTTGAACTATCTCGGACCTAGGGATAAGACGAGGTTAAGTGGCTAAGAAAGAATTCAACAACATTGGTGTTCACCCTTTGATTCACGCCGGAAGGTATCATCTGAGAAGTGTCATCAATAGTACTTGGACCTAGGGATAGGACAAGGCACAACAAGGATTCTTGCCAAGCTTGAAGTACAGAGTTGTGTGATCGCTGCCGCGACAACAACAGACTGCTGCCGCGACAGGTGCTGCCACGACAGGGACGACGATAGAATAGGAACTCCTATACAGTGCAACACTTGCACTACCAAGCAGATCAATACCGACCTATTTCTCAACTCTGAAAACTCCGTTATTTTATATTCATTATTCTTCAATATTATTCCTCAATAAATTAAACTCTTCTTTTTCTCTCTTGTGCAGCAATCCAAGGATAAAGCTATTTCCAGTCCCTGTGGATTCGACATCTGATACTTTGAGAATCACTTTACTACTTGCGTCGTGTACACTTGCACTACATTGCGATAGGACTTTTGACACGCAACAATGGACTAATTTTTTGGGTTTATTATTTACTTATTTGTTTGGTTTTATTTATAGTGAAAATATAGTATTTATTTATATATATAGATATATCGGAAAAAATATAGGTATTACAGAGTGGTATATCATGGATTTGGAAAGGGGTTTTAAACTCAATTTTAAGTAATAACATAGTGGGAAAATTGTGTGAGCAGTATCTGAAATTACAGGTTGGTAATGGGAAGGCTATAAGCTTCTGAGAGGACATTTGGATTAACAACTCTCCCCTTAAATTACAATTCCCCCACCTCTTCTCATTGGCTGTGAAAAAAGATGGTTGTATTGTTGATTTTGGCTCAAAGTCTGCCTCCGACTGGTCCTGGAATATACAACTCTAAAGAAGATTGTTTAATTGAGAGATACAACAATGGGACTCTTTCATCTCTGTACCGAATAACTTCGTTGGTTCAAATCTTAATGCTGATCGGGTCAAACGGTCTGGCTCTAGTGATGACTTGTACTCAATCAAGTCCATTGCCTTACTTTTGGCTCCAAGCAACCCGTCAAATTTTAATTGGAAAATGATGGTATGGCTTGGGATTGCCATATTAAAAGTTGAAGCCTTTGTGTTGTTGGTATTACATCACCGAGTTGCGGTGAAATTGTACTTGTAATGAGAGGGGTTTCTCTTAGTTTGGATTGTTTATGTACTTTTTCCAATCGGGAACCTAAAACTGTGGAATACCTTTTTTTTCTCTTGCTTGATATCGTGGAAACTATGGATGTTTTTTCTACTTTTTGGAATCTCTCTCTTGTGTTTTCCAAAGATCCGCTCATGTTTATCCAAGCTTGGCAAAACCTAGTTAGAGACAGGGGCTATAGCCATATATGGGAGCTTATTTCTTTTGCTATAATTTGGTCAATATGGCTATTCAGAAATGAAATGTTGTTTTAGGGCAAATCATTGGATTTGATGCAGATGGTGTTTCTAATTAAATCTCGTCTCGCATGGTGGTTCAAGGAAAAATGGCCTAATCTCCCTATTTCCTTGAAAAATATTATGTGTGACCCTTCTTGTGCTTCTAAGGGTGGAGTCAGATCTCTTTTTTCTTCCATTCCTGCTACCTGGAATCCTCCTCATCATGGCTTTACTAAGTTTAATATAGATGGCGATATAAAGGTTGATGGTAGTTTGGGAGGTATTGGTGGTATCTTACGTGACAATCGTGGTTGTGCTCCGATGACTTTCTCAGTGCCAATTGGTCCAGGCTCCCATGTTCTTGTGGAAATACTTGCCATTGATCATGCTATTGATCGCTTCCTTAAGTCAAAGCATACTCCTCAAAACTGATCATTGAGAGTGACTACAAAGTGGTGGTGGGGTGGGTCCTAAACTCTCTTGGTTCTCTGGCATCTTTCGTTAAGAAGGTCAAGGTGATTGCTTCAAAGATCCTAAAGGGGCAGTTTGTTTTACAGCTCATTTCCAAAGTCTGCAATATAGAGGTTGACTCCCTAGCAAAGGGTGTGTGCCTATAATGGTGGTATATTTTCTTGTTTTTACTACGAGATGGGCATATTGGTTTTTACTTACTATGGTTAGAGCCCCTTTTTATTTGTTCTTTGAACCTCATTTCCTTGTAATGACATAGTTTCGATGTACTCTTTTTCCTCCACCTAGGTTTTAGGGAGGTTTTTTTAATGAGGCCCAAGCTATGTCTCAAATCCGATTTTGGTCGATGACATAAAATCTCATATTATTTAGAAAAAAGGATGAGTTAGAAGTTACCTCTTCATCTTGGATGGCCATGAGACATGGGTGGGATACCTCATTATTGATGGAGTCCTCTTTATCACTCTATGTACCCACAAATGCATCCTTCTTATGGCTTGATCCCTTCTTGTTGAAACAAGGGTAATCGTACTTGGTATGCCCGGCTTCTTGCACTCGAAGCATATGATGAGATCCTTCCTCTTCATTTTCGATTCATGCCTTAATTCTTCCTTATGACACTTCATGAATCGAGTGAATTTCTTGAAGATCTTAACCATCTCTTCTTCTTCATCTTCACTATCCCCTTCGCTGGATTCTTCTTGAATTCTTGAGGAGGATTTGAGAGCAACAACATTTAAGTCTTCAATACCTTGCTCTACTATCTTCTTCTTCCCCTTTGACATCATCATCTCATAGGTGAGCAAAGATCTCATAAGCTTGTCAAGCTTTACCTCCTTCAAATTCTTTTCTTCTATGATTCTTGTCTTTTTGAAATCCTATGAGTCGGGAAGTGAACAAATCAACTTCCTCACAAGCTGGTCCTCTGGAATCATCTCTCCAAATCCTTTAAGTCTATTGAAAATGGTGGAGAATCGATCGAACATAGCTTTGATGTCTTCACTCGGGTCCATCTTGAAGTTCTCATACTCAAGGTTGAGAAGACCAATCTTTGTCTCCTTTACTTCATTGGTTTCTTCATGAGTGACTTCAAGCCTGTCCCAAATTTCCTTGGCACTCTCACAAGAAGTGAGTTTTGCCTATTCTTCCAGACCAAATGCACAAAAGAGAATGTGCAATGCCTTTGCATTGAGCTCCATCTTCTTGCGATCATCTGCACTCTATTCCGCCTTGCTTCTTTGTGAAATGATTGGGTCATCAAGAATGATATCCCAAAGACAATAATCTTTGGCTCTCAAGAAAAGCATCATCTTATTCTTCCAATAGAAGTAGTTGGCACCGTGAAGTAAGGAGGCATGTCGATGGATTGCGCCATGAACTCTGATTGATGTTGAATGGTTGAGCACCTCTAGGATCGAGTCTATGATGTTAATCTGATGTAGAGACAAAGCTTTGATACCAATTGTTAGAAGGCTCGAACGATCAACCGAATGCCAAGAGGGGGTGAATTGGACTTTGAGTGATAGTGGTGAAGCAATGAAATTTTGAAATTTAAACACGATATTTTATAGTGGTTCAACTTCTAAACCAAGTCTAGCTCCACTATCTTAGCTATCCACACTAAGGATTTTCTACAAATTCACTAATTTGTCTTTCCTTTTTCCGGGATCAAAGAGATAACCCTCACAAACCAAGACTTATACCCCAAATTCTAGAAACACTCTCTTACAAATAGAATACAGAATAACAAACAAAAGAAAAACCTAACAAGGCAAATATGTTTGCACAATTAAGCTCTCACCCAAATCCTAACACTTGAGCATATATAACAATTAAGCTCACAAGTGTATTCTACAAAGAAAATGACAATTAAAGCTCAAAAACACTTTCTCTATACATGAATGTTGGTAGTGTTGTTTCTTGTTATTGCATGGCTGATTGAAGGTCCCTTTTAAGTTCTCTAATGAGTTCTTGACTGTTACTAGCCGTTGGGGATGTTTTAGAGCCGTTGGGGACTTTAATTCTAGCATCTAATGCAGTCTGGTACAAGGCGAATCGATACACGAGCTTTGGGTATCGATACATGCCTTAAAATAGAAAGAGTCATTGGGTAATTTTACACTAGCATTAGTACATGATACATGCGTATCGGTACTGACCCTTCCATATCGGTACAGTCTAAGCCGCATCGATACCTATTTTGGCTACTGGAATTTTGGAGTTTTGGAAAACAAAAGGAGTAACGATACAAGTAAAACGGGTATCGATACAGTTGACCAAGTATCGATACATGTGTATGGGTATTGATACTCACAACACGTTTTTGAAACTTTGGCTATTTTAAAAGCATTTAAACATGTCAAAAACTCTTTGAAAACATTTCAAACATATTTTTCAATTTTATGGACTTTTGAAATATTTTTACAAATTAGTTTAAGTCCAAAAACATTTTTCTTTAAGTTATATCAAAATCACATATCTCAACACCACTCATAAGATTATTAACATCAACCCAATACTTGTTGTACTTCTCCAACATTACTAGCACCATCTTTCTTATATAATCACGAGATGAAGAAAGCCAATTCGGCATAGCTATTCTAAGTCCACAATACAAGTAAAATAATTGTTTGTTGTGGGATAGTTGGAAGCAGAAAATACAAGTGTAAGATCATTAAACACTTCTAATAATTCAAAAAATTTCTCCACCTTATCTCAATCCTCATTGAGTGACATATTCTTAGATTTTCACGGCCACTCAAAACAACAAATACCTTATTATACTTTAAAGCAACAATAAGCATGTTATAAGTCGAATTCCACCTAGTCTTGCAATCAAGTTTTAACTTTTTTATGCATCCAGAAACTACTTGCTTAGTTACTTGTTCAAATTTTTTATGTATCTTATCTGAAGCAGTCCAAAAGGCAACATTATGTCTAATTCTATCAAGACCATTTTTTATCACAGCATTCAACCCATCTTGAACAATCAAATTATGTATGTGAGCACAGCAACACATATGAAGAAAACGTCCATGCAACATAAGTGATCCATAAGGAAACTCTTACCGTAAAATATCAATCATAGCATCATTAGTTATGCAGTTATCCATAGTTATATAAGACAATCTAATATCAATATTCCAAGAGTGAATGCATTCTTTCAAATGTTCAACAAGAACCCATCCGTATGATGTTTTAGGACACACAAAAACCTATCACATTAATGTGACATGCATGAACACGTGAAATAAATGGAAGTAAAATGAACAAGAAAAAAAATACATGTAAAGAAAATAATGTTACATAAGTATTCGACTTTGGAGTTTGCATCCATTGTCAATAAAGTGTGTCGTGACAGCCATGTATCCTTTTTTTGATTGCTAGAGGTTCACATGTCAATAGTCAAGGCGATCCTACTATTCGTTTTTCTCATCAATGCACTTATGCTCTCTTTTTCAACCTCATATCTTTACAAGATGTCTTTCTTAGTTGTATTGCGACAAGGAACTTTAAAGCCCGATTGAAGTGTCTTAGAGTAATTCCTAAAGTCGTAATGCTCAACCATACTAAGAGGTTCTTCATGCAAAATGATCATTTCTGCCAAGCCCCTTCTCCCGTGACCTTGGTGGAATTCATATGGTGCCAAGGAAAGAGTGTCATTCGAACCACCATCTTTAGCTTGTGTTCCAAATAAATTTGTTTGCCGAATATCCAAACATTTTTTTGACACATTTCTTTGTATGCTCGGTTAAGTGACTTGTCCCCGCTATTGGTCCTCCAGCAAGTTACTTATTACACTGGTCATATTTAGCTTTTATTTCCTCTTCAACTCGCTTTCTTGTAAAATTAGTCCAAGTTGTTGATGCATGCCCCGTAATTAAGGGAAGAACCACAAAATCTGCAGCATTAGTTTGCTTTGGGCTTTTGTCATCACCCAAAGAAATTGGGGTAGAACTTGATGTAGTGGATGGTTTCGAGATTGATGGTAATGAGGTGGTAGTAGTATTCTTTTCACTTTTATCTGGCATTATGCATTCTGCAATTACAAATACAATAACACTATAATGATTCAAATTCATATAAAAATAGTTCTCAAAATGAAGGTTATAACAATATATGTAAATCAGTAAATTTCTCAAATTCTTTAAGCTTTCTGCCATTGATTGAAAACATGATTTTGTTAGAGAGAGTATGCAATGTCAAACACATAAGCACATGTTAAATGCACACATGTTATCTGTTGTAAGTTGCAACAAATCAAAGAACATTTAGCTATGAGTTGATCCTCTTTCAGTTATGTTTGAACAAATTAAATATTCACATTGACTAAGAAAATTCTCACTTTTAAGAAATTTACAGTTACAAGTAATAAACTTGCATCAAGTAGAACAATAAATTCAAGTAATAAACACCCTACAAAGCATCACAAATAAACCATGAGAACAATACACACAAAAAGAAATAGAAAATTATGAGTTCTAATTTCAGCTTAGCTACAAAAGCATGACAGTTTCAGGGTTATAATTTTACCTTTACCAACTATAAAAATTAAACAAATTAAGCATGACATTCGTGAAATTTATAATCATAATATTTTCTGATTAATCAAATTAAGTATGAAAATAAAAGTATACAAATTTATCATGAAATCAGTAAATGGTCTTTTATGCTATGAAGTTAAAATTGACATTAGCTTAATTGAAAACTAAAAAAATCAAAAAGAATTGGAAGAAAAGTTCAATTACAACAAAGAATACATATATAGAAATGGGTTTTGGATAAAGAAGATGTTTATAGAAAAAAATTAATTCCATGATTTACGAAAGAGTTGGATGGAATATGGGTGAGTTAATATGGATCAACATGAAAAAAGAAAAAGAAAGAGGCGGTGAAACATTTACTAGGGAGGTTCGCGGCGGAAAGAATGGCAACAAAGACAAACACCGGCAAAGGGAGAAAGAACGGAAAAGTGACCATATAGAGAATATAGAGAAGAAATTAATTTTAAAAGTTAAGATATGAGAAACGATAGTGACAATGGTAAAGAAAGTTAGGCCCTAAATTTGGTTAAATTACAATGAATGTCCTATAAAATTTTAAGATTTACAAAATAATCTATAAAATTATATCTAAATTCATAATAGTCCAAATTCATATGGTGGGTATTATGCGGGGCGGGTAAGGTCTCAAATCTATTACCTACCCACTAGGCCACTACCCGCAGCGGGTATGTCTTTTTACATCCACACCGCCCACTACCACTACCCGCAGCGGGTATGTCTTTTTACATCCACACCGCCCACTACCCATCAAACTTATACTCATCCCCGTCCCAATTGGAGCAGGTGCGGCGTGGAATCTACGAAATGGTACCCGTCTGTCATCCTTATGTTAGATACTTGTTTTCTAACTTTACAAATAACTCAAATCTTTAAGGAAAAATAATTCATGTACTTTACTGTGAAAACTTTTTGTTTCCACAAGCGTCTTAGATTTAAGATTTAGAAAATTTATTTAGGTATAAGTTTTGGGTTTTATTTTAGATGTGTGGTTAGAATTTAGGGTTTAGGGTTTAAGGTATAATGTATAATTAGAGATTTAGGTTTTAACCTATAAACTCTAAATTCTAACTCTAAACCCTAAATTATATCCATAACCCCTAAATTATAAGCACTTAAACCCCCTAAATTAAGTCTTTGAACCCTAAATCTAAAGAGCTTGTGAAAAATAAAAGTTTTACGACGCCAGTGCATGATATAATTACCCAATCTTTAAAGGAATATTTTTTGACAAAATAAACTTTCATTAATGGAGCAAGCACATTTGATCGGTTGACCAAATTGCTCATCTTTGTTCCTTCATATTCTCTTAAATTATGAGTTTTAGACCTATTAGGAACACCCTTCTTTTTTTCCCTAGAGTCGGTTGATAAATTAGCACATGTTGCGACACTAAAGAGTCGAACATTAACCAGTAAAACATCACGTGGATCAACTGTCGATTATTTTTGTTTTCATCAGCAGAAACGGATGTTTACAAAAACAAGTCAAGAGAGTCCACTTAAAAATTTCAACATTTTTAGAAACTTTAACTAAAATTATCAATTTTTTTGAAATATTAAATTTAAAATTTGGGTGCTTAACTAAAATTTATTAAAATTTTGAGATTCAATGAATTTTTTAAAAAAAAATTAAAGGGGTTTAATTAAAAATATTTAAAATTTTAAAAATTTTGAAGGGTCAAATGTGAAATGTCTAAAATTTTGGGGTCAAGTCAAGGCCCCTCTAGCTTGCACCAATTTCTGTCTCGGATTGTCAGACGGTTGGTATACATGGATTCATAATCACATTTTTAATAGTCTTAAAGTGATTATAATGTAATATTTGTTTGTACATATTTTAAATTTTTTGACAATAAACACATTGCAAATAAAATAATTTGAAATTAAATTTTTTAGGATAAAAATTATCCACAAGTGAGTTGAAATGCAAACCAAAAGAGATCAAATAGAACCTAACTCTTATAAATACGATAAAAACGGTGCAAGTTTCGAGACAGATACGAACTAAATGATAAAACTAAACATAGTACACTTAATCACGGCATAGCTTTCATAGTGTCACGTATAAGCAAAGTTTTATATATGGATGTCAATTTGACCCATATTTAATGGGTTTTTATCTAACTTAATTTTATAGCGTCGGGTTTTTAAAAGAATTTTAAGTTTGAGTTGAGTTCGGGTCTGATTTTTTGAGAATAAAGTTAAGTTCGGCTTTGAGGTGAAAAATACTCTACCCACCAAAAATAATAGTTTACTTTTATTTTTAAATATTTAAGTATAATTACTATAATGCCTCCCTCTCTCTATATATATATTATCTCTCTATTTTGTCTAATAAAAATGGAATAATTATTATAATGCTATCTCTATTTGTATTTTTTTCCAATTAGCTCCCTATTTTATTGAATAATAATAAAAATTGATAAATTTTTATTTATGTCGGGTCAGATTGAATTCGATTTTTTACTCTAGAATTCGAGTTCAAGTACGGATCGATCAAACACCTAACTCATGATCATCCCTAGTTTCATATACTTAGCAAAGAATTTAAATTACTTTTTATTATTTAGCTTAATGATTTATTAATTGTCCATGGATACTCACCTATCACCTCCTCACCAATTATTAACAACCATAACAATAGACATCTCCCTTTTTTCCCGTGAAATAAAGTCTAAAAACCAATGTCCCTTCTCATGTAGAATACCTTGTACAAAAAGTACTATAGATACTATGACGTGTCAGTTGTACTCGAAACTAGAGTAATAATAATGGCTCATTAATTACATTATCAGAGTTCAAAAATTTCCATTATCATTATCAGACATACTACAAAGCTGAATTTCATACCCAATATAGTATTTAGCTAAATTTAGCTATCGGACATGGAGATTAGCACATTTTCACATAGTAATCAATATTCACAGAGCAAAACACACATACTAAGTTTTTTTGAGTGAGCAAATCAAGGTTTGTAAAAGTTAAAAAAATAGCTTTTGGCAAACCAAAGGTTTAGGAAGCTAAAATTGTGAGCAAATTAAGATTTTGACACTCAAAAGTTAAACATTTTTTGTTGTTTTTGCTTAAAAAATTATGTTTGGGCTGGTAAAAACGAACCAAAAACAAGGCCCCAGTATGCTCGGTTATATCAAGACATCAAAAGTCCATGTCGAAACATCCATTCACATACACATTATATATATATATATATATATAGAGAGAGTGAGTAAAACTTGACTCGACGTGAAAAAACCGATTCGTTTTAACTTGACTCAAAAAAATTTAAATAAAGTTTAAGATAAAATGGAAATTCAAATAACTTAAATTTTTTAGTAATTAGTTGATCAATTTTCAAGTTCTAGTCGAGTCTGTTAATTCTGCATGTTATATTATGTATATAACATGTGAAAATATGAAGAAAAAAAAATACATGTGTATATTGTATATCTATATAGAAAGTCGTTTAAATTGGAATCATTATTTATTATAACATTATAAATAATAGAATTAAATTTGTACATAAACTCGAAAACTCGACTCGATTCGAAAATATTTCAAATAAAGCTTGAATTGTAAAATAAGACTTGTAAACTCGAATAACTCAAAAAAATTTACTCGATTCAACTCGATCAAACGCCCAACCCTAATTATACACGCTAGCCAATTTCTGGGTGTAGATGTGAAATCACATCCAAGTATTTTACACATAAATTCCTACGCAACCGAATATAAATCAACACATACACAAAAATAAATTTGATATCAGCTACACTTAATCTGAACTTTCATTATTCATCAGATTAAAAAAATTACTCGATGATTTTAAATTTTATCTCCTCACAATCTTAAAACAATAACAAATCAAAATCAAAGCTTATAAACAAATATGCACGAAATCCAGGGGCTGGTGGTGCCCTCTCTCGTCGTCTGCTTCTTAAAAGATCTTTTCATTTTAAATCTAATCTCGTGATTATTATAATTTAAAACCATTGATGTTCCTAAGATACGCTAATCATTGAAATTATAGATTCGATAATAAAAAATAATATGATAAGATGATAGAAAATAATAGGATAAACTAAAGGAAAATTCTACAACGTGCGACAAACACCGATGAACACCACTAATGATGAACACCGGTGAACACCATTAAATTAATTAATAAAGATTTAAAATTTCAAGGACCCATCATACAATTAATAATTATTTTAAAAAATTCAATTAAATTATTTATATATATATTAAAATTTTATTCTTTTAATAAGGGTAAACTATATATTTAGTACCTCAACTATTTCCGTATTTCTATTGAACTCTCGTTATTTAAATATTATTTCAATTTGACCCTATTCTTTATAAAAAAATAATTTAACCCTTAACCATCAACCTAAAACCCTAAAATATTAAACCTTAAACCTTAAACATATACCCTAAACCGTATACTATTAAAAATAATTTCACCATTATCGATTTAATTCAATTCAATGAATTGTTGAATTCTCCTAAAAAAAATTAGTGAAGCAAAAATTAGTGTTGCATGAACCCAATGTGATCGAATTTAATCTCTTAACTGCAATTCCTCAAATGGGTATACTATTTTGTTTTGAAATTTTCGAATAAATGAACAATAATTATGTTTTATTTCGTTTAAGTTTCAATTCCTGACACGTTTTCCCCCTTTTTACCGTTCTTCTGTCCGTTTTATTAGCAAAAGTTTCATCTGCTTTGTGAGGTGGATCGAAGGGTAAAAGGGGCGATGGAGGATATTGGGCTATTTAAGCAAGTCTGGAAATGGTTACAATCGCAGAAACATGTTTACTCCAAGGCGAAAACAGTTGTTGCTTGTTGTAGAGATAAAATGGGGTTGTTAACGGAGAGGCATTGGCCTATGGTTTGTAGTGTGTTTGATAATTTCTGGAAGTTTTCGAGGTTGCTTTTGGTTTATTGGAAAGATAGTGTGGTGAGAGGGTTTCAGTCATGTAGCAGATTGGGTTCAGCTTCCTTGCTTGTTATAATGTGGAGTTGTTTCCTAAGCTTTACTTCCATGTCATGTAGCAGATTGGGTTTTAGTCATGTAGCAGTTTAGGGTTTTAGGTTGAGGGTTAAGGGTTAAATTATTTTTTATAAAGAATAGGGTCAAATTGAAAATAATATTTAAATAATAAGAGTTCAATAGAAATACGAAAATATGTGAGGTACTAAATATATAATTTACTCTTATAAATAATAAAATTTTAATATATATAAAAAATAATTTAATTAAATTTTTTAAAATAATTATTAATTGCATGATGGGTCCTTAAAATTTTAAATCTTTATTAATTAATTTAATGGTGTTCATCGGTGTTCATCATTAGTGGTGTTCATCGGTATTCGTCCCACGTGGTAGACTCATCCTAAACTAAAACGGAGGTTACTCAATTATGAATAAGATTATATTTGGGTCACTCACTTATGGTAAGATTACATTTGAGTCACCAATTATTAAAAGTTACACTTGGGTCACTCAATTATGGGTAAGATTACATTTGGGTCATCTTTCATATTTAAGAAATATATATCAATTTGTGTAATAGATTAATTAATGATTTCAAATGAAGTACTCTAGTGTTAACGAGAGTATAATAGTGATTTGGAAGAAAAAATGACCAAATTGATATTTTTTTTAGACATGAAGGGTGATTCAAATGTAACATTATCCATAATTGAGTGACTCAAATGTAACTTTTAATAATTGAGTGACCCAAATATAAACTTACACATAATTAAATTACTCAAATGTAACTCAAATATTACCTTACTTATAATTGAATGATTTTTTTGTAGTTTTAACAAAATAGTATTAGTACGATTGAGTAGCAAATGGAAAGGGAAAAGACGATTGTCGGCAGGGCAAAAGCAGCCAATGCAGGCCCATGTAGGCTCCTCTAAGTGGGTTAGGATTTGGAGGCAGACACGGAAAAAGACGAGAATTTGTCGCCATTTGCCGCTAATACTTTTCTCCCTCGGCCTCCGTCTTTCCTGCTGGTCCCTTTTTTTTTAATTATAATTTAATTACTTCCATTAAAATTTTATTATAAAATAAGTATTTTGTGGTGGCATTACTCAATATAATAATAATAATAATAATTTTAGTTTTAACATTTATATATTTTATCAATTTAGTTTTATTTCAAAATAATTCAATGTGTCTAACCCTTTATATTTAAAATATTGGACACCGTACTTTATGACCACTTGTGGCACTCACTGTTCCAATCTATTAGTTTGATAATCGATAGATGAGATAGCTCTACAAACATAACCACTTTACTACTGGACAATTAACATACTAATAGAATGGACACATTATCACTCTAACGTCACATGCTAGTAGAACAATCATTTCACTAATAAAATTTTTAAAAACGAAATGTTAAAATTAATTGAATTATTTCGAATTAAGATAAAATTAATATATTTTTTAAATTTTAAAGATTAAATTGTTATCATATCCAATTAAACATAAGTTTTAATTTTAACATAAAAATGATATGTTTTAAAATAAAATTTTAATTAAATGCTCAGATTAATTAAAATAATTTTTTTTGAAACAAACCATTTGTAACCAAACATATAATTAAGGGAAAATTACACCGGTGGTCCCCAAACTTTTACCATTTTTTTTATTTTGGTCCTTAAACTATGTTTTTTGGTAAACCCGTCCCTTCTATTATATAGTTCTCCTGTTTTGGTCCACCGACGTTAAATAGCTAACGGTTTTGCTGACATTGCATTTTTTAAATATTTTTTAATCATTTCTCTCGCCTCTTAAAAAATGCCACGTCAGCAAAATCGTTAGCTATTTAATGACGGGGACCAAAACATGAGAACTATGTAACAGAAAGGATGATTTTGCTGAAAAACATAGTTTGGGGACCAAAATAAGAAAATGATAATAGTTTGGGGACCACCGGTGTTGTTTTCCCTATAATTAAATACGTTGAATGAATTTTACCTTAAATTAAGTTTAGGTGTTGGAAGTGAAGTGCTTTATGGGTCCCTCTTCCATTTTGTTTTGTGTCGGTCCATATTCTTTTCTAAAACAGGGGAGGTGCTGTTGTTTTCACGTATCGCTAAACGGATGCTTCCAACTACATTTCCGGAGGCAGCACCGGCACCTTTTCTGCATCCTTCTGGATGGAAGCTTTGCATAGGTGTTATTATATGAAAAAACTTTTTTTAATAATTATTTACAAAAATGACCCACAATTAATGTTATTTGAAAAAATGACCTATAAATATTCCACATAAGTCGACTTTACGTTCTGAGAAACGTGAAACTATGAACTCGCATTGTACACGTCAGGGGCAGTTCAAAGATTTATGGGCCATGTACAACTTATTAAAATAAGGCCCTTAATTTATAGTTCAAATAATTTTTTAGAGAAAAATTATCTTAATACAAAAAATTGTTTAATTACTCTCTTGAACAACAAAAATTCACACATAAACAACTAAAAATCTAATATTTTCACTTAAAATGTATCACTCTTTTTGCATGTTTTGAGCAAAATCATTTACAACATTTTCAATATCAACTTCTTCCAAAAGACCACTCTCAATTGCAATCAAAGCACGTCCACTTAACCTCTCTTGCGACATAGTTGTCCATTATGACTTCAACGACTTCCATTTTGAAAATTTTCGTTCTATAGAAGCAACAATAATAAAAATAGTCAATAAGATTCTATAAGAAATTGTTACATTTCGAAAGTAATTAAAACGTTTTAAAAATCTTAATAAATCCATTGCTCTCATTGTTTCCTTAGGTAAAAGTTTTCTAAATAATTACAGCTCAATAAATGATTCATTTCCATCAACATGAGATAACTCACACTTCTTAAGAGCATTTTCAATTATTAATGAAAATAATTTATCAAATTGAAACACGAACATAAAAATATTTTCATATAATTGATGTTATTCAAATAGTTATCCAAAGAAATAATGACTTGATCGACAATATACAAAAACATTCAATTCTAAACTTAGAAGATATTAATGTTCATATTTTGCAATTAATTTGAAAGATAATATAAGTTTTTCGTAAGTTGTTAATTATCATATATAAAAACTTATGACTATCTTTATTCAAAAAAATTATATCTAAATTATATATGGTCCTTCTTTTTTGGGGCCCCTCTTCTTCGGGGGCCATGTGGAGTCGCTCCACTTGCACATATCTAGAACCCCCACTAGTACACGTACCGAGGTATGTTCGACGTGGGCCGCCTTTTCATATTCTGTAATTTCAAATCTTTATCCCCCATTGGTATTGATAAGCTCTGTTTTGGATTGATTGTAAATGAGTTTTGAGTTGATTATTAAGTTGAAAAGGGGCTTTGATGATATAAATCCCAAGATCCTTGAGTTTCTTGATGGTTTTAGTTGAGTTTTTGAGGTGAAATGATGAAGTTATGCTTGCTGGAGGTATAAGGAAGGGTTTAGGTTGTTTTTAGATGTGTTTTGATGTTTAATAATTGTTGAAAGTGATGTATGTTGGCTGAGCTTGGTTTAGGAAGCAATCGATTGAGTTTTCGGTTGTTTCAGTTGGGTAAATTGGTATAGTTTTGGTGAGCAACGAGTTTGTGTTTAGTTGCTGGTGTTGAAATGCATTTTAATGCATTTGGATCTCTGTTTTGATGCTTTAAAAACAAGAGATCTTGATCTAGAAGCAAACAAAGCATTTTTGGAGGCTTTGGAAGGGTGATTTTTGGGTAGGCGAGCGAGGCTTCGCGTATCAGTGAGTGTAAAATAGATTTTCCAGCTTTTTAACGCTTTGAGCGTGGTCTTGGGAGCTTAGTGTAAGTTTGAAACACTTAGCTAAGCTCAAGAGTAAGTGATTCGAAAGTCTCTCTCGGAATGTGCTATGTTTTTATTGGAAAATGCACTTGAATTAAATGTGGTTTAATTTACTATTTTAAAGCATGTTTTGAGCATTGATAATGCTAGTGTTTAATGCCATTTTGTTAAGGATGCACTTGGTAGGTGGTCCTTGGATTTATGAGATGTATGTATTTGAGTTTAAACATGTTTATGCTTGTGAAAATGGCATTGTGATTTATGCTTGTAAAATAGTGGAATGATGATGCTAAATGATTATATTGGCAAGTGATGGAAATGGTTTATGGTTACTTTAATCGGATATAGTTAGCCGACTATAAGATTGGGTGCACCGTGAATAAAGTTGCCTTGGATGTCGAGGGGTTGTGCTTGTACCGTTAAACTCCACCACGGGTGTTACAACGGTTCATGGTCTAATCCCGTGTGTGAGCCTTGTGTAGTCTGGTAGTGTGTATGAAGCGTGTGGGACAACGCTTGTAATTTGCGTATCTGATTGTGTCAAATGTATTGGATTTGATATGGTTGAGAATTGATCACTTGTGAGCCAATATAATGTTGTTGATTAATGATTTAAGCATGTGATGCTATTTTAATGATGCTATGTGCGTGTGGTTTAAAAGTGCATGGATGCTTTGAAGAGCATGTGTAAAAGAAAGGCATGAGTTGACGAATAATGACATTTCGGTTTTGTAAAATGCATTGATGAATGTTTGGTTTTAGCGATCCTCGCTAAGCTTTATGCTTACGCTCATTTGTTTCATCAATGCAGAGAATTAAGCAATTGAGGCAGCAAGAAAGCAAGTGGATTCCAAGTATCTTTGACTAAGCAATGTATGTGGTTTTACCTTAGTGTAATAAGAGGCAATGGGAGGGATTTCTACTCTTGGTTATATTCGGTGATGCTAAACACCTTGAGCATGTTTAGTTTGCTTATTTGGAATTGTAAATGGCCTTTGAGTGTTGGTTTGAGCTTTAATATGGTTGTTAGCCTTTTAGTTGTTTTGACATCTAAGAAGCATGCCTATAGTCCTATAGCTTGCAAGATTGGTGCTATGATATAGCTTGTGCTTTGTATGGATGGTCCTTGATGTTCAACCATGTTGTATGTGTGTTGGGACAAGTGTCAGAATGTTTCCGGAGATGGAAACTTGTTTAAAACTAGCAATTTGGAAAGTTGCAGGCCTAGACGTTTCGGAACGCCCTTGTCCATTTCAGAACGGAGGCTTGTAATGACCATGGTGTCTCGGAACAGGAGGGCACGTTTCGGAACATTTCGCCACTATGAACCAACATATCGAAACGAGTTTCTTGAGGTTTCAGAACGCTCCCGCGTATCGAAACGGTCACTCTTGTTTCGAAACGGTCGTTCTGATACAGGGTTCTCTGTTCCGAAACACTTGGTCGTTGGATGCTGAATTTGAATTGTACCGAGTTCATGTTTCTTACATTTTGGTCCTTGAGTAATGATTGTTCAATTGGTTGAGTTTGGATGGCCCGTTTGGGATGAGATTTGACATGCTGGCATGTTATACGACTAATTTTGGATTGGTAACTTGAAAATCTAGATAGTTCTTGTAATTCATGAAATTTACAAATTAGTCCCTAAAAGTTAAATGAATGCAATTGAACCCCTAATTGAACTCCAACCGCTGTGTCATTTTTTCCTAATCGCTTTGATAACCATATAAGATAACAATGTGCATCTAGAAAATATAAAAGGAAAAAGGGTCGTTAATCGAGGTTGACTTTTATGAGTTGACTTTGGTTTTCCCCGTGTAATCTTCTTAGTTCGGGTCGGGCGTTTAGGCCGGGCTAAGGGGGTTACATTTGTTGGTATCAGAGCCAGGTTACGAAAGAATTGGAGATGATGGTAAGTGAAATTGGTATGTTTTAATGAATGATTGTCTAAAAAAGCATGTTTTGATTGAATGTTGGAGCTTATGCTATGCTTGATTGTTATAAATCATATGTGCGATAAATATGAATGTATGTTGATAATGTGGAATGTATGCTGATTTTGGATGGTGTAAAGCATGCTGATTATGAAATGCTATTGTATGCTTGAGGGAAATCGGGGTGCCCATTGCCTTATTACACTAGTTAAATGTTTTTGTGAGCTTGATTCCTTGCTTGAGGCTGGCCTAAATCATAGTTTTATTTGTTTTTGTTGTTATGCCTTGTTAAAAATAGCACAATGGGTCCGACGAGAGAGCTTAGGTCGAACACGATTGTGCCTGCGGCTGAGTAGGGCAATCAAGGTAATTAGGGGGTTGAGAACCCAGCTGATGAGACGTTACCTCCGCCACCACCTGGAGGTGGAGAGTCGGAGCAACAAGGACAAGCTGGTCCAGTCTTGGGTGATCTAACGCCATTGGTTCAGGCGATCACCGGAGCGTTTCAGGCTGTGGTAGCTGGAGCGCATGTTCAGACCCCTGCAGCTGGGCAGACGAGTTTGCCTTTCGAAATGCTGAAGAGTTTAGGAGCTGTGGAGTTCTTTGGTATGTCTCCTGAGGCGTCGAAAGCCTGGTTAGCCAGCACAATCCGTATCATGGAACAGATGGGATGTAATGATGTGCGCAAGATGGGATGTGCAGTTTCTTTGCTCCAGGGTGACGCTTATAGTTGGTGGATGACTATCACCACTGGTATGGAACCCAATGAGGTAGATTGTGAGTTCTTTCGAGGCGCCTTTAAGAGGAAGTATCTTGGTGTGAGATACTTGGATGAGAAGAAGCGCGAATCCATGTCGCTTGTTCAGGGAAATCTCTCGGTGGCTGAGTACGAGGTCCAGTTCGTACGTTTGAGTCAGTACGCCCATGAGTTGATGCCGAGTGAGAGGCATCGTTGTGATCGCTTCCAGTATGGGCTGGTGCAGGAAGTCAAGACCTATATGTTGGCTACAGACTATACAAATTTTGATGTGCTTGTATGTCGAGCTAAGAACATCAAGCAGAACTTGGGTTTATCATATTGTGAAGGTGGTTCTAGCTCTGGTAAAAGAGCAACTGAGTCTAGTTACGATGGTGGACGAAACAAGAGAGGCCGAGATAGGAGATATCAGCCTGCTGCTAGGCGAGGTAATGTTGGGCATGGTGCACCAGCTCAGGGAGACAGGATGAGGGTGAAAAAAAAACACATGCTGGACGTGTGGTTCTCAGGGTCATTTGCGGCGAGATTTTCCTCGTGCGGCTAGAGAGGCACATGCTCTTGTTGTGGTGGCAGGAAATTCTTGATGGAACTATGGTTCAGCAGACCATTTGAGGCGTGAGTGTCTTCTATTGGCTGGTGGAGGCTAGAGACGTGCACCTGTTGTGGCTGCACCTTAGAGAGGCTGTGGACGCGGCCGAGGGAATTTCCAGAGGAGAGTTAAGGGTCAGCGTGATATTGCTCATTTTGTAGCAGTTCGACCTGAGGGAGGCGGCCTTGAGAGGGTCTATGCTCAACGTGAGGAGCGTAATGATACCAATGTCATCACAAGGACTTTTGTTCTTCAGTCTTTATCATTGTTGGCTTTGATTGATTCTGGATCCACGCATTCATATATCTTGAGTGAGCATGCACATTTGCTTGATATACCTGTTGAGTTGCTTGAGGTAGGAATGCAAGTGACTAGTTCTTTTGGTGAGACTATAGTCACTAGGAAGTTGTATCGGAGGTGTCCCTTATCTGTTCAGGGCCATGTTTTTCTTGTGGATTTGATGGAGTTACCCTTTTATGGTTTTGATGTGATCCTTGGTATGGATTGGCTATTTGAGCATAGAGCAGTGGTTGACTTTGATGTTAAGCGAGTTACCTTAAAGCTTGCTGATGATTATGAAGTGGTGATAGTAGGCGAGAATGTGAAATTCTTGTCTAATGTGGTTTCGGCTTTGGAAGCAAGCCGTATGCTAAGGTTTGGATGTGAGGCTTATCTTGCGTATGTGATGAATCCTGGTACAAAGGATGTACGTGTGCAGGACATCAAAACCGTTTGCGGTTTTTTGGGTATCTTTCCAGAAGAATTGCTTGGGTTGCTGCCAAACAGAAAAGTTGAGTTTGGTATCGAGTTGTATGAGAATACGACTCTGGTGTTCATTGCTCCTTATCGCATGGCACCTAAATGGCTGAAAGAGTTGAAGACGCAACTTTAGGAGTTGCTGGATCGAAGGTTCATCCGGCGGAGTGTGTCACCTTGGGGGTGCGTCAGTGTTGTTTGTAATGAAGAAAGATGGGACAATGCGGATGTGTATAGATTATCGACAATTGAACAAGCTGACGATAAAGAACAAATACCCTTTGCCAAGGATTGATGATCTCTTTGATCAGTTTCGGAGAGCCTCGGTGTTTTCTAAGATAGACTTGAGGTCAGGGTATTACCAGTTGAAGGTAAAGGATGTGGACGCACCTAAGACGAATTTTCGAATAAGGTACAGACATTATGAGTTCTTAGTAATGCCGTTTGGTTTGACCAACGCACCTGCTTCTTTCATGGACATGATGAATCGTGTGTTCCATGTGTTCTTGGATCAGTTTGTGGTGGTGTTCATCGATGATATCCTTGTGTACTCTCATACCGAGGAGGATCATGATAGACACTTGAGGATAGTTTTGCAAGCGTTGTTGGAGAACGAGTTGTATGCCAAGCTAAGTAAATGTGAGTTTTGGCTTAAGGAGGTGGTATTCCTTGGGCATGTTGTATCGGCTGAGGGTATTCGCGTTGATCCGCATAAAGTAGAGGTTGTGATGAGTTAGAAGGTGCCTAAGTCAGTGATAGAGGTACGCAGTTTTCTTGGTTTAGCGGGGTATTACCGTAGGTTTGTCGAGGGTTTCTCGAAGATTGTTGCACCTTTGACCAAGTTTTTATAGAAGAATGTTCGCTTTGAGTGGACAGAGGCGAGGCAACAAGCTTTTGAGAAGCTGAAGAAAGCTTTGACGCAAGCTTCTGTCCTGATCCAACCTGAGTCTGGTAAGGAGTTTGTGGTCTATAGTGATGCGTCCATTGTTGGTTTGGGTTGTGTGCTGATGCAGGAGGGTAAGGTAGTAGCATATGAATCTAGGCAGTTGAAGGTGCATGAGCGTAACTACTCTACTCACGATCTTGAGCTTGCGGCTGTTATGTTTGCCTTGAAGATTTGGAGGCATTATCTGTATGGCGAAAAGTGTGTGGTGTTCACGGATCATAAGAGCTTGAAGTATCTTATGTCTCAGAAGAAGTTGAACCTTAGGCAATGTCGTTGGGTGGAGTTGCTTAAGGATTATGATTTGTCGATCGAGTATCATCCGGGAAAGGCTAATGTTGTGGCTGATGCTTTGAGTAGGAAAGTGGTTGTGGAGTTGAGGGTGATGTTTACTCGCTTGAGCATATCGCGAGATGGTGGTGTTGTTGTTGAATTGCAAGTGAAACCATCACTGATTTAGTTGATCAAGGATAAGGATTTGCTCGATGATTCTCTTAATCCCATGTTCAGGACATTGCGGAGGGTAAGCCTTCAGATTTCAGTTTTAATGATGATGGTGTTCTGTTTTTTGGGAGTCGAATAGTGGTGCCAGATGATGTTAAGTTGAGGCGCACTATTCTGACTGAAGCTCATATCAGTCCTTTTGGTATGCACCCTGGTAGTACAAAGATGTATTTTGATTTGAAGGATGAGTACTACTGGGTGGGGTTGAAAAAGGATGTTGCCGAGTTCATTTGCAGGTGCATGGTGTGTCAGCGAGTAAAGGTTGAACATCATGTTCCCTCTGGGTTGTTGTAACCTTTGAGAATTCCTGAATGGAAGTGGGAAAGGATTACCATGGATTTTGTGTCTGGTTTGTCGTTGTCACCATCAAAGAAGAATTTGGCTTGGGTGATTGTGGATCGCCTTACGAAGTGTGCATATTTCTTGCCTGTGCATACTACGTATACTCTGGATAAGTTGGCAGAGCTGTATATTGCTGAGACTGTGTGGTTGCACGGTGTGCCAAAGTCTATAGTGTCGGATAAGGATCCGAGGTTTACATCACGATTTTGGGAATGTTTGATGCGTTATTGATTTCCAGGGTTCATGGGAGAAGCACTTGCCTTTGGTTGAGTTTTCTTATATAAATAGTTACCAGGCAAGCATTCAAATGGCTCCATACGAGGCTTTGTATGGGAGAAAGTGCAGAACGCCTCTTTGTTGGGCGGAGACGAGGCAGAAGTTGATTTTGATGTCGGCTATGTTGAAAGGAACCACCGAGAAGGTGAAGCTCATTTTTGAGTGTTTGAAGGCAGCATCGGATCGACAAAAGTCTTACGCAGATCTGAAGTGTAAGGAGATTGAGTTCGCGGTTGGCGAATGTGTGTTCTTGAAAGTATCGCCTTCGAAGAAGGTGGTGAGATTTGGGCGTAAGGGTAAGCTTAGCCCGAGGTTTATTGGACCATATGAGGTTGTGGAGCGTATTGGTCCTGTGGCATATCGGTTGAGGTTGCTTCCCGAGCTGGAAAAGATTCATGATGTGTTTCATGTCTTGATGTTGTAGAGGTACAGATCGGATCATTCACATGTGATGCCTGTTGAGGAGATAGAGTTGAATCCGGATCTGTCTTATGATGAGGAACCGGTGAGGATTCTGGATGTGATCAGAAAAGTTCTTCGTGGCAAGACGATAGAGCTTGTGAAGGTGTTGTGGCGACACTGAGGAGTTGAGGAGGCCACTTGGGAAAGCAAGGTGGACATGCTGGAGCAGTTTCTGTACCTTTTTCCTTCAGGTAAAATTTCGAGGACGAAATTTCCTAAGTGGGGGAGAGTTGTAATGCCCTGGTTTTGGGCCTAGATGTTTTAGACATCGGATCGGACCAGTCGGAAACAGTTCAAATTGTATTAGGAGGTTTAGGGAAATCAAGGATCGGAAAAGGATAAAAATATGGTAAAAATTGCTAAAATCATCTAAAATCATGTTTAAGGGGTTGATCAAATCAATTTTACAAAATAAGCTTTGGAAGTGGTACATTTTGGGTTGTGACCAAATTGTAAAGTTTCAAAACTGTGGAAAAATGTAATTTTAAAAAAAGAGTCAAAATCTTAGAATCTTTAGGGAGCTATGGTGCAATTATACCTTCCTTAAATTGACATGTGTTTTAAAAGGATTTTTAGATGATTAAAATAAAAAGGATTTTGTTTAATTAAATTGTTAAAATAGAATAATGAGAAGTTTTTGGCGTAACTAACTTCCATTTCAGCAAAACTATTTTCTCAGCTCTTTTCTTCAGATTTCTTTTCTCCCAAACACTCTCTCTTTGATTTCTAAACCATTTTCAAGAGTTCTCTTCAAATTCTTCAAGATTTGTGAAGGAAAAACTTGTCAATCATTAAGAAAGGCAAGGATTGGAGGTAAATCCCGTTCTCAATCTTCAATCTAGGTTCTTTATCGAAATTCTCAAGATCTTTGACTTCTAAATGTTGTTTTTGGTTGAGTTTTGATAATAGTTTTGATTTAAGATCAAAATCTTGCAAAATTATGATTTAAATCTTGATTTTCAGATTGGTATTGATAAGCTCTGTTTTGGATTCATTGTAAATGAGTTTTGAGTTGATTATTATGTTGAAAAAGGGCTTTGATGATATAAATCCCGAAATCCTTGAAATCCTTGAGTTTGTTGATGGTTTTAGTTGGGTTTTTGAGGTGAAATGATGAAGTTATGCTTGCTGGAGGTATAAGGAAGGGTTTAGGTTGTTTATAGATGTGTTTTGATGTTTAATAATGGTTGAAAGTGATGTATGTTGGCTGGGCTTGGTTTAGGAAGCAATCGATTGATTTTTCGGTTGTTTCGGTTGGGTAAATTGGTGTAATTTTGGTGAGCAACGAGTTTGTGTTTAGCTGCTGGTGTTGAAATGCATTTTAATGCATTTGGATCTCTGTTTTTATGCTCTAAAAACAAGGGATCTTGATTCGGAAGCAAACGAAGCATTTTTGGAGGCTTCGGAAGGGTGATTTTTAGGTCGGCGAGCGAGGTTTCGCGTATCGGTGAGTGGAAATGGATTTTCTAGCTTTGTAACGCTTTGAGCGTGGTCTTGGGAGCTTAGTGTAAGTTTGAAACACTTAGCTAAGCTCAAGAGTAAGTGATTCGAAAGTCTCTCTCGGAATGTGCTATGTTTTTATTGGAAAATGCACTTGAATTAAATGTGGTTTAATTTACTGCTTTAAAGAATGTTTTGAGCATTGATAATGCTAGTGTTTAATGCCATTTTGTTAAGGATGCACTTGGTAGGTGGTCCTTGGATTTATGAGATGTATGCATTTGAGTTTAAGCATGTTTATGCTTGTGAAAATGGCATTGTGATTTATGTTTGTAAAATAGTGGAATGATGATGTTAAATGATTATATTGACAAGTGATGGAAATAGTTTATGGTTACTTTAATCGGATATAGTTAGCCGACTATAAGATTGGGTGCACCGTGAATAAAGTCGCCTTGGATGTCGAGGGGTTGTGATTGTACCGTATACTCCATCCAAGTACCCTAACGATTGAGACTAAGATCACAACAGTGGATGGTTTAATCCCGTGTTTGGATCTTGTGGTTTGTGTCACGTGCTCTCGTTAGTGGAATTATACAACTACCGATGAGTGGTGTTGAGGGGTTGTGATTGTACCGTTAAACTCCACCACGAGTGTCACAACGATTGATGGTCTAATCCCGTGCGTGAGCCTTGTGTAGTCCGGTTGTGTGTATGAAGCGTGTGGGACAACGCTTGTAATCCACGTATTCGATTGTGTCAAATATATTGGTTTTGATATGGTTGAGAATTGATCACTTGTGAGTCAATATAATGTTGTTGATTAATGATTTAAGCATGTGATGCTTGGGAATTATGATAGAATGCATGTGATGCTTGGTTTAAGCATGAACAAATGATTTTGCTGCTATTTTAATGATGTTATGTGCATGTGGTTTAAAAGTGCATGGATGCTTTGAAGAGCATGTGTAAAAGAAAGGCATGAGTTGGCGAATAATGCTATTTCGGTTTTGCAAAATGCATTGATGAATGTTTTGTTTTAGCGATCCTCACTAAGCTTTATGCTTACGCTCATTTGTTTCATCAATGCAGGGAATTAAGCAATTGAGGCAACAAGATAGCAAATGGATTGCAAGTATCTTTGACTAAGCAATGTATGTGATTTTACCTTAGTGTAATAAGTGACAATGGGAGGGATTTCTACTCTTGGTTATATTCGGTGATGTTAAACACTTTGAGCATGTTTAGTTTGTTTATTCAGATTTGTAAATGGCCTTTGAGTGTTGGTTTGAGCTTGAATATGGTTTTTAGTCTTTTAGTTGTTTTGACGTCTAAGAAGCATGCCTATAGTCCTATAGCTTGCAAGATTGGTGCTATGATATAGCCTGTGCTTTGTATGGATGGTCCTTGATGTTCAACCATGTTGTATGTGTGTTGGGACAAGTGTCAGAATGTTTCCGGAGATGGAAACTTGTTTAAAACTAGCAATTTGGAAAGTTGCAGGCCTAGACGTTTCGGAACGCCCTTGTCCATTTCAGAACGGAGGCTTGTAATGACCATGGTGTCTCGGAACAGGAGGGCACGTTTCGGAACATTTCGTCACTATGAACCAACGTATCGAAACGAGTTTCTTGAGGTTTTGGAATGCCCTCGCGTATCGAAACGATCACTCTTTTTTCGAAACGACCGTTCCGATACACGGTTCTCTGTTCCAAAACACTTGACCGTTGGATGCTGAATTTGAATTGTACCGAGTTCCTATTTCTTACGTTTTGGTCCCTAAGTAATGATTGTTCAATTGGTTGAGTTTGGATGGCCCATTTGGGATGAGATTTGACATGCTGGCATGTTAAATGACTAATTTTGGATTGGTAACTTTAAAATCTGGATTGTTCTTGTAATTCCTGAAATTTACAAATTAGTCCCTAAAAGTCAAATAAATGTAATTGAACCCCTAATTGGACTCCGATCGTTGTGCCGTTTTCGCCTAATCGCTTTGATAACCATATAGGATAATAATGTGCATCTATAAAAGATAAAAGGAAAAAAAGGTCGTTAATCAAGGTTGACTTTTACGAGTTGACTTAAGTTTTCTCGTGTAATCTTCTTAGTTCGGGTCGGGCGTCTAGGCCGGGCTAAGAGGGTTACATCTCTCCGTGCTTGTTCCTCTTTTTTTTTTTCTTTTAGTAGGTAGCGATACTTGTCAAAAATTGATAGTTCTTATTTTTTGTTGTTTTCGTGTCTTTTGCCTTTACTTATCCTTTGTTTTTTAATTTTTAAGGCTTAAGGGCTATTTTGCCCATGTAATATTCCCAATTTATCTATTGTGTCCCTATGGTAATTTTGCATCAATTTAGCCTCTGAACTAGTAGAATTGCATCACCGTTTTCCCCTTGACTGACAGAAGCCAATGTTGACTATTACGGTGCAGATGTGGCAGTCCATGTGTGAAGATTATGTGGCAAAGGGGAAAAATTAATTTTTTAAGTAAAAAAATATGAATTTAAGAAAATATTAAAATAACAAAAATTAATAAAATATTTAGCAATATTTTATTAATACATGACTAAAAATAAATTAAATTATTAAAATACTTATATGAGTAAAAATTATAAAATAAAATATCATAATCTAATAAATTATAAGTTATTCAATAATTAAAATATGAACATATTTATAAAGTATTAAAAATTATGAAACCTTCGTAAAAAAGGTTTGGATGATTTTGATTCTCTATCTCTTAGAAGAATGTAAGGGGAAAGAATCATAAAATAGGGTTAATGTGATTTTTTCAACCGAACAAAAATCCCATGCACCTTTTTGGTGCCCTTATCTATGTCCCAATACTAAAAAGTTAAACTCTATGCTCTAGCACTAACTTCTGAATTACAAACCCTAAACCCTAAAAATTAAACCCTTTACTTGATTAATTAAATTTATAAGCAAAGTCTTATGTTTCATAATCACGTTAGATTGATAAAATTTCTAATTAGGGTTTGAGATTTAGAAATTAGGATTAGAGTGTAAAGTTTAATTTCAAGTTTTGATTTTTGGTTAATTTATAATTCCATACCTTCTTATATTTTAATTTTATAATTTTTACTTATTTTTAGATATTTCAATTTTTTTTTATTTTTTATTCATAATCAATAAAAATATTTTAAATATTTTATTAATTTATATATCATTTTAGAATTTTAATGTTTTCTTAAATTTGTATTTTTTGCCTAAAAATCAATTTTGCCCTTGTACTCAACCTGAAAATCAATTTTGCCCTTAAACTCCGTCGGAAAATCAAATTTGCCCCTTTGCCACATCATCTTGACACATGGACTGCCATGTCATCACATGTGGACTGTCACGTTAGCATCGTAACAGTCAAAGTTGGCTTTCGTTAGTCAAGAGGCACACAATGATGCAATTCGACTAGTTTAGGGGCCAAATTGATACGAAAATACCATAAGAGCGAAAATGATAAATTGAGACTACTATCAGGGCAAAAGTAGCCCTTGATGTCGTGTTGACTGGTTAAGATGACGCTTATTTATAATCATATTGATCTTCCTTGCTTTAGATAATCATATTGGATTTGAATACGCGATTTGTGTTTGTGGATAATTTTCTCACAACGCTTAACTCTAATTTGCGGTTGTCCGTGATTTTTTAGGTGTTTGTTACTATTTTGTGGCTCCTGCCGATGCTGTCATATATGTTCATATCCATTTTTTGAGTCTTTCAGTTGGATTTTTTTTAACATTTTCCTTATATAGTCATTGTATAATCTTCAGTGGCTAGTTTCTTGCGTCAAAGGTTATAAGATAATATCCAAATTATGTGTTTAGTTTGTGTTGGGCTCGAATCGATCAACTGAATAGCACCAAGAGGGTTGAAATTACTTCCCGAATAAATTGGCTAAAACCGAAAAATAGTGGATAATATTGCACGATGATTTTAGAGTGGTTCAACTACTCAACCGAGTCTATATCCATTACCTTAGCCCACCACTAATGATTTCCCAATTTACTATTATGAATTCTTACTTTTGTGGCCAAAAGGATAACCTTACAACCCTATCTTTTCAATTGCTAAGATAGAACCACTCTAGTTTTTTCCTTAGGCTAAACTAGAACCTCTCTCTTTTACAAGGTAATTTGTTTAAACAATGAAAACCTCACAAGACGGGTGTTTACAAGAATTAAGCTCACAAGAGTGTAAAGAATAAAAAAATATGAAAAACACTCTCTATTCAATATATACAAGAGGAATGAAGAATAAAAGACTTAAATGCTATTTCTCTTGATCATGAAGCTTGGATATGTTCTCTTACCATCTTCAAGTGTCACTAGCTTGTTTTTATAATGTTGAATGATATTCTAGTCGTTAATGGCCATTGGGGATGTTTTGGAGCAGTTGGAAAGTCATAAAGTCGAGCTTTAAATTTCCACCTGCATAGAGGTTTAAAAACATTTACCAAAGGTTTCGAAATCTTAAGGAGGATTTGAAGAATATAGCCTTTATAGAGCAATGGTTTTGAAACCTTTATTATAGAGCAATGGTTTCGAAAACTTTGATAAAGGTTTCAGAACCTTTGCTAAGGTTTCAATTCCAGGCCATTCTGCCCGAAATGTTTCGAAACCATCAAATAGAGGTATCAAAACCTTCTTTAAAAACATGAAAATTTGTCTATTTTTTGACTCTTTAAGGTATATAAACAGTGGGATGAGTCAAAATATTATGAAAACATTTAAAACATATTTTTCAAGTTTTGAGAACTTTTGAATTATTTTTGAAATCTTTAAACAAGTCCAAAATATTTTTCACACAATTTGTTATATCAAAATATTTTCTCAACAATCTCCCCTCTTTTTGATATTACAAAACTTCTTTGAAAAATTATTTTTGACAAAAGCTCCCCTTAATTTTTCACTTACTTCTCCCCTTTTTGTTATATAAAAAATAATTCAAATCTTTATAGTACATAGTAACAATAGAAAGTAAGTTAAAATAAAAAGTATAAGAACAAAATCTTTAAAAAAGTAAAGCTCACCATTAATCAAAGCATTTCTTTAAAAAAAATTGGTTCAAATGCTTGACACTTAAAATATATTTAATTTCAATATAAAATCAATTTAAGAACATATGAAATTCAATGTATCCAAGACTTTTAAAACTTTAAGCAAACATATGAATGAAACAATATGATTCATATGAATAAAGCATCATAAAATGTCATGCACTTATAAATATAAATAAGTAATGATGCATGAACATTTATCATCATAATAGGCAACCAAATGAGTTATGATCAAATACATTAAGATTAAAGGTTGCCCACCTTCTTCACTTGTGCGACTAGAGCATTTTTATACCTTTGCTTTTCTTGTCATTGCTCCAACACACACAAGAGACATTTACTTGATTTTTGATATCCAAATCGCTTAGGATCCTTTGACATTAGTTTCAATGTCCCTAGTTCCCTTATGAATCCATACTTGTCTAATCCTATAAGATTTTCTTTTCTTTATAGGACAAGTATGCAAAGAATGACCGTGCTAATGGCAATGTGAGCATTTTGCCATTACGTGAAAAGATGAATTATTTGAAATAATTTCATTTTCTTTTATTAAGCTTTCAAGCTTAACTTTCAAATCAAGATTTTCTTTTTTTAAAACTCCATTGCTCAATTTTAAAAATTCTAAATCTTTTTTTTTCAAATTTTCATTTCGGTTTTCAATTTCCAATTTTGTTTTCTAAAGAAAATCATTTTCAAATTTAAGTTTTGGAATCATTTTCTTAAATTTGGAATTCATGGTCTCAAATTCCAAATATAATTCATCAAATGCATCTTGTCACTCGTCAAAAGAATATGAATTTAGTTCATTTGAGTTAGAAGATACCTTGGGCTCATCGAGAACCATAACACCATCCACCTTTGATAAGAGGAGGTTTGCACATGATGGGACTCCATCTTTCTTCTCTTCTTTCCCATAGAATTTCTCAAGCTTATCTCAAATTTCTTTGGCACTTTTGGATGGAGAGACCTTCGTGGAAATCTCTTCATTTATGGCACAAAGAAGAATGTGCATAGCCTTTGCATTGAGATGATCCTTCTTTGTGTCTTTGACACTCCTTTTCTCTTTCTTCTCAGGAGCTTCCAAATGTCCATCTTCGATAATCATCCAAATGTCGAGATCGAAGCCTCGGATGAAATATTTCATGATGTTGTTCCATTGGAAGTAACATTCCCCTTTGAATAGAGGAGGACACATGATAGAGCGGCTTTCTTTGAATGAAATCAATGTAGAACCGCTTGCCATTTGAAATCTTGAGTCGGTGAACATCGAGCAATCAATCTTTACTCTCAAATGTTAGTCATCTGAGGGAGACAGGGCTCTAATACCAATTGTTGGGCTCAATTCGATCAACCGAATACTGCCAAGATGGTTGAAAATACTTTCCGAATGAATTGGATAAAACAAAAAAATAGTGGACAATATTGCACAATGATTTTTTTCCTTTTGAGGCCAAAAGAGATAACCTTACAACCCTATCTTTTCAATAGCTAAGATAGAACCACTCTAGTTTTTTCCTTAGACCAAACTAGAACCTCTCCCTTTTACAAGGTAATTTGTGTAAACAATGAAAACCTCACAAAGTGGGTGTTTACAAGATTTAAGCTCACAAGAGTATAAAGAATAAAACAATAAAAAACACTCTTTATACAATATATACAAGAGAAATGAAGAATAAAACAATGAAAAACACTCTTTACAAGGTAATATGTTCTCTTACCATCTTTAAGTGTCTCAAGCTTGCTTTTTATTGTGTGAAATAATATTCTAGCCGTTAATGACCGTTTGGGATGTTTTGGAGCCATTGGGAAGTCATAAAGTCGAGCTTTAAATTTTCACATACTTAGAGGTTTTGAAACCTTAAGGAGGATTTGAAAAATATATTTGTTACAAAGCCATGGTTTCGAAACCTTTTATAAAGGTTTCAATTCCAAGCCATTCTGCCCTAAAGATTTCAATTCCAGGCCATTCTACCCTAAAGATTTCGAAACCATCAAATAGAGGTTTCGAAACCTTCTTTAAAAACATGAAAATTTGGCTATCTTTTGACTCTTTAAGCTATATAAACATATTGGGATAAGTCAAAACATTTAAAACACATTTTTCAAGTTTTGAGGACTTTTGAATTATTTTTGAAATCTTTAAACAAGTCCAAAATATTTTTCACATTATTTGTTATATCAAAATATTTTCTCAACAATTTGCGATTAAGGTTTTAAACACATATTGTAATTTTGGATATTTTTTCTTTTAAATAAAACTAGTGACTTCTATAAAAAAAGATATTTATGGTTGTTAATAGTGATTAATCTTTTTATTATAAGTATTATAAAAAATAAATTTTTAATCATAAAATATATTTTATCTTTGGCTTTAGAGGTGTTTTTATTTCTAAGTTCTTATGAAATAATCAATTAGCCTTCTGTAGAAAAAAACACATTCAATTTGGTCTTCGAACTCGTGAATTGCACCAGTTTAGCACTTTATCTAACGATGATTGTTAATGTGCCGATGTGGTCACTATAGGTGTCGACGTGTCAGCCCACATGTGAAAGATGACAATACAAAAGGTGTAACATTTGAGTTTTTAGGGAGTTTTAGGGAAATATTGATTTTTTTAGAAAGTTAAAGGATTTAATTAATTTTTATATATCATTTAAAGAAAAATTACGAAATTAAAATATTTAAAATAAAATATTATTGAAAATTTCAAAAAAAATTAAGTGAAAAATAAAAATATCAAAACCTATATTATAAATAATAAATGGGATAATGGCACAAATGCCCCATGTACTATACAAAATCTTCCAATGTGGTGTATGTACTTTGTAAACGTTCAATCAGCCCCCTATACTTTCTTTTCGTTATACAGAATGCCCCCCCGCGTCCCTAACATAGTTATCTAGTGATGTGCCAAGACACGTGGACCCATTACAGAAAACCAAGTGGTGTTTCTTTATTCCCCAAACAATTTAGGGGTTAAACCTCAATTAACCCAAATATTTTATTATTATTTAAATATGCTTCGTTTTTCTCTGATTTTAAACTTTCCCCAAACTCTAACTCTTAGATTCATCACCACCAACTCCGACCACCTACCATTCAGCTGATTCATCTTTTAGTGACCACCCCAATTGCCTCCCCACCATCGTACTACTTCACCCATAACCGTAACACCCTCAACCGCGACCTTCATTGTCTGTTTGAAATTTTCTTGGTTGCTTGAGATTTCTGTTGTCACTCTCAGCCGTGTCGTCAATCATCCCAATGATTCAGCTGAACTCCTCTTCACCACCCCTTTCAATTCGAACTCAAACTGGTTTGCTCCATCCCGATCCACCCTCAACCCGTGAATCAATTGGCCATTTGAACCCCAGATTAGGCTCTCCTCGCATTGTCAATCGTTCCCCTTGCAAGATCTGAACCCCCTGTCACTGGCTTGTTGTTCTTGAACATTGCCGCTGCCTAATCCTGTCACCAATGAAACCCTTAAACCTTCCGATTGAAATCCTTTTTATTGGTTTTATTATTATAATTATTGTTTGTTTGTTATTCATTAATTATTTGTTATTCATTCAACAACTATATATCAAGCATTTGAGTTGCCTCTTCATTGGAAGAAGCATAGGAGATCAAGCCACTCAAAGCAAATTACACGTTTGAAAAATATATTTCTTAGCTAGTTTGTCATTTTCATTGTTACCTTGCAAAATCTAGAACACACTAATATAAATATTGTTGAATTTTTAGTTTTTTTATAATGTCAAGTATTCTCAATAAATTTTAAGACTTTTTAAAACAATTTTAATACATTATAAATATTTTAAATTTACTTTTTAAATAATTTATCACTTTTTATCTTTTGGTTCTTAAATTTACAATTTTACTTATTTGTTTAAACTTTTTATTTTTATTTTTCATATTCAATATTTATTATTTTTTTTAAATATTTTAATATTATTTTATATTTTAATATTTTAAAACTTTAAATTTTAAATTCTTAATTTTTGTTTGTTTAAATGTTACATAAAAAGTAATTCAAGCCATCAAATTTCTTAAATATAACTTCGCTCTTGAATTGTATAAAAATAAAATGTTGTCTCTTTGTTACGTCATCTTCCACATGTGAGATGACACATCACACTGTCAACAACCACGTCAACACATATCAATGTTATTCAAAGGGTAGAGATCCACTTATTGGCCTAGTGGCTAAGAATGCTCATATTGCCTCATCTTGTATGACTTCGAATCCCGACATGAGAATGTAATACCTGTCTATTTAGTAAAAAAATGTTATTCAAAGGGTAAATTGATGCAATTCTCGAGTGCGATGACAAAATTAAATTCATATTTCACGGAACAACTAAATTGATTATCTGATACGAATTTATATTAAGGATAAAGATAAGATGAGATAACTTTTATCTCATTCAAATCTATGAGATAACTTTTATTCAAATCTCATTCAAATCCTATCTTATTCTATCTCTATCTCAAATCTTATCTTGTATTTAAATGCTTCATTTTTATTTAATATTTGATTTCCCTTATCATTGTATATTCATTTGTAAGTTTATATATAGGTTAATTGTAAACATTATCATTTATCAAATATACAAATCCTTTACATGGTAATCAGAGCCAAGTAGAATTTCTCTACTCTATTTTTTCTTCTCTTTTCCACTCTTCTTTAAACCAGATCTCCTTTCATGGATTTGTCTTCTACTTCCAATGTTCTTGCGCATCTTAGTGCATCGATTATACTGATAGTTCACATCCTTCCCCATCTAAGTTTATTAATGATGCGACAACAATTGATAATCTTGAATATCTATGATGGTATCGTCAGGATCAAATTCTTATCAGTGCTCTTCTTGGCAGCTGTGATGATCAAGTTCAACCACTTATTTCATTCGCTATTACTACCAAAATTGCATGGGATAATCTAGTTGCAAGTTATGTTCGAGCATCTCTCGGTCGCATCCTTGCTCTCAAGTTCAAGTTGGTTCGCAAACCGCGTGGTTCCTGGTCTATCTCCGACTACATGAAAAACATGCTTGATATTGCCTCGAATCTTGCCTTAGCAAACTGTCATGTCTCCGATGCAGATCTCTTGATTTCTATTGTCAATCAATTGGGTGATGATTATCATCCAATTGTTGTTGCCCTTCGTGTACATAACACATCGACATCCATGCTTGAGTTGTCTGAGATCTTAACTGATCATGAGAGACTCCTAAAAGAAATTGACCAAGCTACACCTATTGCCACGACATATTCCGTGCAACATGCTAATTTAAATCATGGTTATTCCACCAACTGTTCTAAAGGGAAGGGTGTTCGCTCTGGCCATTCGTTTTCTGGTGGTGGTCGTAGTCCTGTTCCTCAATCTAGTCATTGTAGACGACAAGATGTGTGCAAGTTATGTAATTTTCCAAGGCATGTTGTTCGAGATTGTCGTAAGCTTGTTCGATTCCTTCACAACAACAACTTTTATCAGCAGCCATCATCTGATTCACCGGTTGTTAACACCGCTACTGATGTTTCATCATCTTATTTGACTCCTTGGATGTTTGATAGTGGTTCCTCGCATCACACCACAATGACCACTGCATCTCTTCAGGATATCTACTCTTATGATGGTCTTGATATAGTTCATCTAGGTAATAGTAACTCTCTACCTATATCTCATAATGGCCGATGCACTGTTCCCACGGCTACCAAGCCCCTTTCTCTCATAAATGTCTTATGTGTTCCTCGGTTAAATAAAAATTTGGTGGTGGTTTCTAAATTATGTCAAACTAATCATGTGTCTATTGAATTCTTTGACTTTTATTTTCTTGTTAAGGATCGACCCACGGGAATTCCCCTTCTTTGAGGCAATAAAATTGGTGGTGTCTATTATGCTCCGAGATCCTTTTATCCCTAAGTCAACTCAGTCAATCACTTGTTTGTACATCAGCTGCATCACAAGTTTGGTCATCCATCCGATAAATTCTTAGCCTTTATATTATGTACTAGTTTGAGGAACTATCATTGTACTTCATGTCTTATTAATAAGAGTCATAAACTGCCATTTAGTCAAAATACTATGTCAAGCTCTCGTCCTCTTGAATTGCTTTACTTTGATGTTTGGAGCACTAAACATGTGTCTTATGATGGATATTCATATTATGTAGTGTTTGTTGATCATTTTACAAAGTATATCTGGCTATACCCGATGAAGAAGAAATCTCATGTTGCGACAATATTTCCTCAGTTTAAAAGGCTTGTTGAAAGCTTTTTTTCATCACACCATTGTGTCTCTATTGTTTGATAATGGAGGTGAGTTTGTTAAGCTCTTGTCCATTTTGAATTTGGGCGGTATTTCCTACTTTACTTCACCGCCTCACACTCCAGAACACAATGGGACTGCTGAACAGAGACATCATCAAATAGTGGAGACTAGACTCTCTCTACTTCACTTTACATCCCTCCCAACAAAGTATTGGCCTCATGCTTTTCAGGCAGCTACTTATCTTATTAATCATGTTAAGTGTAGCAATCAATCTAATAAAACCAAGAGAGGGTGAATTGGATTTTTAAAGATTGGTGGACACTAATTGGAAAGGTAGAAATTGCTAGGTGATTTAGAATGGTTCAACTCCGTTAATGGAGTCTACATCCACTACCTTAGTGACCACACTATGGATTTTCCACAAATCCACTAATTTGTCTTTCCTTTAAGGATAAGGAGTAACCTTACACAATTCAATAGACTTAAACCCTAAAGTCTATTAAATCCTTCTCCCAAAACAAATACAAAAAACAAACTAGGAAATCCTCACAAGGAAGGTGTTTGCAAAGTTTAAGCTCTCTCACACACCCAAGAAACACTAGGAAATTAATTAGAATGAAGAACCACACTAGTGTTTACAAGAAAGATAAAAAAAATTGAGTACAAGTTGGAATTTGATTGCTTGGAAATTTGGATAGGCTTTCTTGTTGCTTCATTACTGTTTGGAGACCCCTTTCATATGCTTTTAATCTTTTCTAACCGTTGGGAGACTTTGGAGCCGTCGGAAGCCATTAAAACCAAGCATTAAATGCTCACCTGCACAGAGGTTTCCAAACCTTTACCAAAGGTTTCAAAACCTTAAGAAGGGATTTGTAAAAACTAGCCATTATAGGGCCAAGGTTTCGAAACCTTTGCTAAGGTTTCAAAAACAATGGCATTCTGCCCAGAATGGTTTCGAAACCTTTCTCAAGGTTTCGAAACTTTTCTTTAAAAACTCAAGTTTCGACCATTTGTTGACTTTTAAAAGATACATTCCATATAGGTGCAAAGTTAAACATTTTGACAAGATTGAATCGAGTTTTTGACAAATTTATTTCGTAAACTTTTATTTGCAATTTTTACACATTAGTCCTTGAAAATTAAATTTAAGTTATTACAAAATCAAATTAAGTCTATCAATCTCCCTCTTTTTGATATAAAACAACCTTTTGTAAAAATTTGTTTTTGAAAAAAATTGTCAAACTTACAAATCTCCGACTTAAGCTCCCCCTAAATAAATGTTTTTTTTAAATCTATTAGAATTAAGTTTGAAGACATTTTTTAAAAATTTTGAGAAAAAAACAAATTGTTTGATTCTAATTTTCTCTCCCTTTTTGTTATAGCAAAAAGGAAAAATAAGCTACAAAAAACGTTAATAGAGGAAATAGGGCATTATCCAAAAAGCAATAACAAGATAAAACAAAATGTTCATAGTAAACATCCATCATAAAATACAACAAAAATCCATAGGCAAAAGATATCCAACAAAGAACATAACAAATGTCTAAAACAAAGACCGAAGCCTAAATCAAAATAAGTAAAGAAGTACCATAATAATACCATAAAGTCAACTAGAATGCATAAAATACTAAACATTCGGTGCGTCGTGAGGAAGTGAAGGAGGAAAAAGATGTCCACGAACAAGATGCATATCGTGCTCAAGAGATGTCACACGCCCATCCAAGCCACGAAGCAACTCGGTAGTCTCCTCATGTGAACTACGAAGATAGGCATCTATGTTGTCAAAGCAAGTGACCATGGACTCCATAGTCATCGGAGCCGGTGCATCCTCATCTACCGGAGCCTCGGGAGCCTCCAAGTCGACCACCTCTACTCTTTCTCGGTGAACCCAACCATTAACTCTAAGACACCATTGAGCTTTGTGGCAAGATTTGATATCAATCTTGCCCTTGTTCTTCACTTGAGGATCAAGAGAGGTATCGATGTTGAGATTTCTAAAGATGTGGCTAAGCACACATCCAAAGGAAAGAGAAAAAAAGGTTGGGTTGGATATGACTTTTAGGAGGTTGAGGAAAATGATGGTAGCAATATCGGGTCGAGACCTATCACGATATTGGCGAAGCCACCAATAATCAATAACCCTCATAGAAGCAGCTTTTTCGCCGGAAGAACGAAAAAAACAAGTAGTGAGAAGGTGAAAGAGACGTTCCTTGAGAGGAAGATGAGTGGGCAACCATCCGAAAATGTTGGAATATTATGAGGCTCATACTCATTGGATTTTCCACCAAGTGGAACACCTAAATGGTTGGCAATGGATTGAGGTGTCAACTCAAACTCGGTACCCATGAGAAAATATCGAATACCAATAATAGAATTAGTGTCATTAGGAGACCGAATAAATTCGGCATTGGCATGAAAAGCACAAACTAACCTATGATGTGTATAAGGTGGAATACTCAAGTAGTCAAGCCATTCCCATTCGGTGAATAATTCAAAAAGATCAAAGTTGTGCTCGGGAGACATAAGAAAGGCTAAGTCTATGGTTCGCTCGGCTCTAACTTCTTTGGATTCATAGACACTAAGGTATCTATTACGGTGAACATCATCTCTAAAACAAAGATCCTCAAATTGAGGATTAGGAATAGGGACGAGTTGATTAGAACCGGAATGTTGACCTCTTTCAACACGAGTATGTTTGGCTCTATGAGGCATGATTAATGCAAAAAAATGAGTTTTTGCTTGAAAGTTTTGGTTGGGGAATTTTATCAAACACTTTGTGGGCAAGACTTTACACAAAATTTAGAAAGGGTTTCAGATGGATTGGGTGATACCTCATGCAAAAACATAATATATAACATATAAATCATCAACCCAATGTATTATTTTAAGCACAAAAATCTTGAATTTTCTTTAAAAATTTTGAAATACCTTATGGAAAGATGATTTTTCAGAATACCCAAAAAAATATTTAAAAGAACAATGGGTTTTACGTAAATCATGTTTAAAAGTATGAACAATATAAAACCAACATAATTTTTAATGATTATAAGCATGGAAGACATCATTTTAAAACCTAAAACTTCATCTAATATGTAAAACTAAAGAAAGTGAGAATTTTTTTAGATGAATTTACTTCAAAAGATTGGTGAAGATGATGATGAAACCCGAAATCTTGAGGAATTTCTCACAAACCAAGCAAGGATTCGAGGGAAATTTTAGAGGTTTTATAGATGTGGTCGTGTGAAATATGAGGAATAAGGGTTAGGGTTTAAAACTTTTGGGGATTTTGGCTTAATACATGACATTGCCCGATCTATTTTAATGAAGGTTTCGAAACCTTGTTAAAGGTTTCGAAACTATTTTGAAAAGGTTTTGAAACTATTTTTCTACTAAGGTCTAAAAACTGAAATTACTAGAAGGTTTCGAAACCTTTATGAAGGTTTCGAAACGTTAGGTCAAGAATTGACAAAAATGTCAATTTTAAGCCTCGATTTAACCCGGAAATGAATTCTAACATACTTTAATATTATTATAGGTATTAAAGACCCTTTGAACTAAGATCAAGCAAGTATGTCTCTAAAATGATCACTAGCTATAGATAAAGATTTTGAATTTAGAAAATCTAAGCTAGAAGTTGGATCCTAAAAGATTTAAATTTAGCTAAGAGTGACTAATCTTAACTAAGATCACTCAAACATGAACAACAATCAATTTTTAAGTCAAGATAAGCAAGCAAGTACCCATGAAATTTAATACAAGTTTCAATCACTCAAAGGCTCTATAGGTGCCTAAACAAGCATTTTTGACAAAAATTGCTACAAAAACATATCATATTCTTATAAACCATTATAATATATCATTTGAAGCATAAAGAACATGATTTCACACAAATAATCAAATATTGCAAATTTAATGCCAAAACATAATTATAAGCATATTAGGCTATAAAAGTGCAACTCGTGCATTTTTTACTCCCCCTTACAAATAGCACAATATCATGATATGGGGACCCTCAAACATGCTTTAGAACATATAAACACAAATAAAGCATCATGAATGAGTAAAGATTGCATGTGAATGAAAAATGTTACCACCTGAACCAAAATAGGTTTATTATGCCTCATCCTCTTCAAGTGTCCTTCCTTCTAGTGTGTCTAGAGCTTTCAAATTTCTTTATTTTGCTCACCATGGCTCCATCACACCTACAAAAGGGAATTATGCATGTTTTGGTACCTAAACTCTTTGAGTCCATAAGAGTTAGTTCCTACAATTTTAGTCCCTTTTGGTATCCATTTAGACAAGAGATCATATTCTTTGTTAGCAAGGAGTCTTTTTGGAACCCAAATGCTTTTCACTATCTTTCTATTAAATGGTCTTTGAGGACCTCCTTGTATATGTCCATTAAAGTTCTTTCTAACTTAGTTGGGTCTTGAATTTTCACCTTTTTCAAAACTTTGAGTCCCAATTTTGTTAAATAAAGCTTTATGATCATCAAGTTCCTTTTGATGATCATCATGGACCTTTGAAAGTAAGTTGTGCAAGTTTTAATTTTTCTTTTCAAATTCATTTATTTTAACTTGCATTTCCTCAACTTTACTTTCAAATTCCTTATTAGATTCGGAAAGAGTGTCATTTTCATTTTTCAATTTTGAAATGATTTTTCTATTTTTCAAAATTGACTCTTCAAATTCCAAAGATAATTCATCATAAGCCTATTGTAATTCATCAAAAGTATAATCAAATGAGATAGATGAATTAGAGGTTACCACAGAGCCATCCTCTATTTCCATGAGACACAAGTTAGCTACTTCATTTTCGTCCTCATCGGATGATTCATCATCTCTCCATGTAGCTACATGAGCCTTGTGCTTCTTTTTCTCAAAGCTCTTCTTCTTCAATTGGGGACAATCAAACTTGATATGCCCCGGCTTTTGAACTCATAGCAAATGATTTGATCCTTCTCTTTGATGTCATTCTTGAAGCCCTCTTCTCTTTGGAATCTTCTTTCTTTCTTGGACCTCATGAATCTTTTGAATCTCTTGGAAAACATAACCATCTCTTTATCTCCATCTTCTCCAGTAGAATCAATCTCTTCTTTTGTTGCTTTGAGAGCAACACCAACTTTCTTCTTTTCTAATTCCTTCTTCTTTTATTCCTTCCCTTTTGACATCATCTCATGTGTAAGCAAGGAACCAATGAGCTCATCCAACTTGAGAGTCTTGAGGTCCTTTGCTTCTATGATTGCCGTTTTCTTTGAATCCCATGAATCGAGAAGAGAGTAGATCATCTTCCTCACAAGTTTATCTTCCAGGATCACTTCTCCATAGACCTTCAATCCATTGACGATCATAGAGAATCGATCGGACATGGTTTTGATGTCTTCTTCGGGGTCCATCTTGAAGTTCTCATAATTGAGGTTGAGAAGCCCGATTTTGATCTCCTTCACTTGGTTGGTTCCTTCATGTGTTACTTCAAGTTTGTCTCAAATTTCTTTTGCATTGGAACATGATGACACCCTTTCATATCCATCCAGACCAAGAGCACAAAAAATGAGATGCATTGCCTTAGCATTTGTAGAGAATTTTTTATTCTCATCATTGCTCCGCGTCTCTATGCCACTAGTTGGTGCGGTGTAATCACTCATGATGATCTTCCAAGCTTCAAGATCAAAAGCTTGAATGAATAAATTCATGCGGTTCTTCCAATAAGCATAATTAACTCCATTGAGGAATGAAGGCTTGTTGGTGGGTTGAGAAATGCCCCAAGCTTCAATGGTGGAGGAGGAAGCCGTGGATGACCTTGTAGATAATTGAACACTTATCGGATCTTCTCAAGAGGTTGTAAGACCTTTCAATGAGCCAAGCTCTGATACCAATTGTTAAGTGTAGCAATTGATCGAATAAAACAAAGAGGAGGTGAATTGGATTTTTAAAGATTGGTGGACACTAATTGCAAAGGTAGAAATTGCAAGGTGATTTAGAGTGGTTGAACTCCATTAATGGAGTCTACGTCCACTACCTTAGTGACCACACTAAGGATTTTCCACACCAGTTCCCTTAAGTAACCTACCACGACAACCTGATGATTCTATTGCCACACCAGTTCCATTAGCTTATCTGCCACAACAAGATGTTGCCCCTAACTTGCCACAGCAAGCTGTCTCCCCTGACTTGCCATTAGAGGTGTTCATATTCGGGTACTCGGAATTTTTGGGTACCTAAAAGTCGGCCCGTGACCCGGCTCATAAGAACTGGGTACTCGCAAAATTCGGGTACCCGTAAAAATTGGGTACCGGGTACCCGATTTACTTTTTTTATATATATTTTTTAAATCTATTTTTTTAAAATACATGGGAACACATAAAATTTCATGATATATATTTCAAACACAAAAATGATTGATTTGAGGTTAGTTTTAAGTGAGAAATATTTGGATATATATATATATATATATATACACATTAAAGTTTATCGACAAAAGAATGCATTAAAAATATTAATCTCGATCATGATTTTTCTTTCGACTCTCATATTGACAAATTAATATAAATATTTTTTGAAAATTTTTAAACTTAAAAGTATATAATACAAGTATAAAAAGAAGTTAGGGATTTAAAATTAATTCTAGGGAAAAATAATAAGAAACATAAAATGAAAATATAATTTAAAATATAAAATATATAAATATTAAAATTAGCAGGTCGGGTACCCGGTTACAAAAAAATCACGGCCCTGACCCGGCCCAACTATCTGGAAAGAATTGCGGGTCGGGTACCCGGCCTAAAAAATTCGGGTATTTTAATATAAATACCCGGTAAATTTTAATCGGGTAGGCGGGTCGGGTAGTTCAGGCCGGGTATTTTTGAACACCCTTACTTGCCATAGCAAGATGTCTCCCCTAACTTGACACAACAAGATCCTCCGCAACAGTAGATTCACCGCCTAAATCCGAGGTACTTTGGTCTTTCATTTGTTAATACTACAACATGTCATCCTTTGCCTTCCATAATATAGTCAAAGACTGTTACTCAAGCTCTCAAAGACCCACTATAGAGACAAGCCATGGATGATGAGTTTAATGTCTTGCAATATGTTGCGCGTTTAGAGTGCTTTGCAATTAGTGCAAGTGTACACTTCGCAAGTTACAATATAGTTTAGATATCATCTCCACATGGATTAGTTGTAACATTGGATTCTAATTCCTTGCACTGAAAAGAAAACACAATTTGTGATAGTTGGAGTTTAAGTAAACGAGTAAAGTAAAATGCAAAAGTAAATAAAAGAGATGTTGATCGAATGGGAGAGTAGGTCAGGTTATTGTGAGTCGTGGTGTGATGATTGAATGGACTTTCGTGGTAATTAGTTTCTGAAGTAACTCATTTGTCTTAACAACTAGGACTAGTCAAATTGCATGGGTAATGGTAATTTCCTGGGCAACTGGAATGGTGTGATTCCCTGGGCAACTAGGCGACTTCCTTCAAAGTTCGACGAAGTGTTGTTCAATGGCTTCTCGTTATCCCTAACTCAAAACACTATTAATTATGTATACCTTAGTGATACATCCTTGTGTTAACCATTGGTGAACAACAAGCGATCATACGCTCCTCTTAGCCGTTGAAATCCGTGACTTATTCCTAAGTCAAATTAGTCTTCACCAGCGATTGTTTGTATGAAAACCATGCTCATTCATTTCTTGAATCTAACTCTCTCGATATTAGATAAATGGATGAATTCACGATATCCTCTCCCAATTCACTCGCAGCCAAAATTAAGAACCAAGAATGAACAAAATTTGAATTTAAATTGCAACTCAAAAACCTAAACAAATCCAAACGTTTTCACAACCACAAAACACAATAACCCAAGCCAATTATATTTAGTTCATGGTTGGGTGCAAGAGAAACACAAGATAAAAATTCCCAAACATTAATTGAATGGAAACAAAGAAGAAGAAGAAGAAGAAGAAGAAGATGCCAAACAACACTTTGCTTTTCTCTCCTAAATCCGCTACTTCCCAAGGGTGGTGGCTGAGTCTTCTTATTTAGGCACGAAAAGCTCTAAGGATCTTTAAAGGTATTTGATTTATTCCCTTTTCTAGAGGAGATACTTTAAGTTGTATTTCCTTATTTAAAGATATAGAAATAACTCAAGCTTTATTTCCTTATCTAAATATATGGAAATAATTCAAGCTTTATTTCCTATCCTTAATTTCATATCATCCCATTTAAGAGGAAATAAATCAAGGTTAATGGTGCCAAGATTCTCTTTAAAATTGTGAGAGTTGGTAAAGATGACAAAATAGTAGCAAAAGAAAACAATGATGTAAGATTTTTTTAAAGAAGAATAGAGAATACGATGCCCCCTTCCTCTTTAACTTTCTCTAATTTTTTTTTTCGATTTTTTTCTTTTCTTTTTTTTTCCTTTTTTTTTCAAAAGAGAGACAACGACTATCTTACTGAATCAACCTTGCTCTGATACCAATTGATATGAACCCGATAATGTGACCCGAGTCATATAGATGTGCCCGATCGTGATTCTAGTAAGAAATATTCTTTGCTACGCTTTGAACTCTGAGATATCACAAAACATACATGTGAGATGAATAGCAATATAATAAAAAATAATGAAGAAAGGAATTGGATAGGTAATTTGGATAGTATGGTGGCTAAGGATGGAGGATGATAATCATGGAAAGGTGTAAATCAAAGAAGGGGTGATGTGAGATGCTAAAGGCGGCATGGATTTGTATGGTTGCAAGGTTAGCGAATTGTGACCCGCTAGCTATAACGAGCTAGGAACCAACATTATACTTTGATGGAGTTGATGTGGAGGAGTGTGGAACGTGACCCACAAGCTATAAGAGAGCTTGGAACCAACACTATATTAAAATGAAATGGATAGAAGACTACAAGCACAACTTGAAGCCGATAAAGTTCTCGCAAGAACAAGATGAAAGCAATCTTTCAAAGATTTATATTCTCTAAAAAAAGTCCCTACAAATGAATCTAAGGTGCCTATTTATAGTGTGGCTAGGCACCATATGAAAAGTCACACAAAAGAGAGATGAATGCTCATCTAAATGCTATTGACTACAAATAAATGAAATGTTTCTTTCTTATCCTTTTGATGGATGAATTTTGCTTTAAATTGAGATGAATTTAGCCTTAAATTCGTCCAAAAGGAGTGGTGACTCTTGGGCTGCTTCATTTTGCTTGCAAATGGATAAAAGAGAATGAATGTGGACATAGGATGAATGTAGACACCCCACACATCCAAATCAGCTTGTCTCTTTGAATTCCTTGATGATTTTATCACTTAATTTGATGATTAAATGATATTAAACCAGCCTTCATTGCTTGCCCATTTGTGGAATATGATCAACCTTCAAAAATGATAAATAAAGGCCTTGAATGCATAATTTGAATGCTGATTATTGCATGTCCCTTCTCTTGAATGTGAATGGCCTTCATTGGTTCATAATTTCAACCTTGAATAGGTGAATTATGAAGCTTAAATGCTTTGTTACTCTAAGAAGATGAACAGCCTTGAAAAGATGAAAAGAATTCAGCCTTGAATTGCCTTCAATTGCCTTGTTTGGATGAGTAAAGATGGTCATCAATGACTTGTTTCCAAGTTGAAGTTGAAAAGTCTCTTCTTTAATCCACATGTCACATGAACCTAGACACACACAAAGGATTTATTCAAACTTAAAATAATATATGCATGAAACAATTAAAGAGTTAGTTAATTGAGTGAACTAGTTAAATGAATGAACTAGTTTAATTAAAGAACTAACTTTATTGAATTTAACTAAATGCATGAATGAAGTTTGAAATACTTAAATTCTTATGCAAATGCATGCATGAGCAAGGTAAGGCATTCCTCCCTTATTATTTCTTCTTTCTCACGTTCATGGCTTGTTGTAAACAAGCTTTCCATGGCTGATTGAAACTCCTTGGCCCGTGCACGTGTAATGGGGCCACTTGGGTACTTCTCCGGGTCCTTGTTCTTGATGGTCATATCAGTTAATGGTGCCAAGATTCTCTCAACTTCATCCTCAACAGCTCACAAATTTTGGCGTGCCCTCGCAACCGCTCGACAATAAGCTTGGCATGTCATTATGTATTCTCCTGAATAGCCACGAAAATTCGCACTTGTCACGACAATCCTAACATTCACATAGTAAAGCGCACCAGTAATGAATTTTCCACGAAAAACAACCAAAATGTACTACCAAGCTCAATAACGGAGGAAACTAGGAAATTATGCATGAATGCCTAATAATGCAACTAAAATGTGCCTAATTCTAACAATAATATGAGCTAAAAGGGCAAGGAAAATAATAATTTTACACACTCATCACACCCCCAAACTCGAACTATTGCTTGTCCTCAAGTAATGGAAAAACTAACAATTACCTGCCAAGACCACGACCATAAAAAACATACTTCGTGCCTGACTTCAATCCTCAGAACCGTGGCACAAAGTTTGATTACCTTTTGATTTTTCAGACGACACAGAAAATTACTCAAAATTAAACTATAATGCGAGTGGCAATGTGTGTGTGGAGTTGTGTACAAGTCGACTAATAGGATTCCATGTGAACAGTAGGTTTTATCCATTTATTTAACGGGGCATTTAAGTTTACTAGAGCCAATGTTAGGCACCTCTAGAAAAGCAAGCAATTTCTTGTTTAATTATTAATCAACTAGAGCCAATTTCGGGCACCTATAGTGAAACAAGCAATTTCTTGTTTAATTATTAGTCAACTAGAGCCAGTTTCGGGCTCTAGTGAGAATTTATCTTTAATTTCAATTTACCCAATTTAATGTAACCTAAGTTCACTAAGTCTCCCTTAATCAACAAGTCACAACAGTGCCAATCAATAATCAGTATTATAGTAAAATTTTGAGTACTTCCCATGCAAATCCTAAAATTTAAGGTTCTATCCAATTGATTACCTTTCTATTTTTCAGACGGCACAGAAAATTACTCAAAATCAAACTATAATGCTAGTGACAATGTGTGTGTGGAGTTGTGTACAAGTCGACTAATAGGATTCCAATGTGAACAGTAGGTTTATCCATTTAATTATTGGGGCATTTAAGTTTACTAGAGTCGGTGTTAGACACCTCTAGCAAAGCAACCAATTTCTTGTTTAATTATTAGTCAACTAGAGCCAACTTCAGGATCCTCTAGTGAGAATTTATCTTTAATTTCAATTTACCCAATTTTAAATAAACTAAGTTCGCTAAGTCTCCCTTAATTAAGAAGTCACAACAGTGTCGATCAATAATCAACATTATAGTAAAATTCTAAGTACTTTCCATACAAATCCTAAAATTGAAGGTTCTATCATGTAAGTGAAGTGGCAAAAATTCATCCTAGGATATCACAACAGGTCTAGGTAGTTTAATCTGGTGAAAAATATGGCAATTAACATATGAAAACTATATGAGATGAATGCAACTAATGCAACTACAAATAAAAACAACCCCCCCCCCAAACTCGAGAGAAGAATTGTCCTCAATTCACGCAAGAATAAAAATAAAAATAAAAAGAAATTGAGATGCAAATGAGTTAGTTGGTGGAGTCATCACTTGGTATGACTAGTTTCCTTTGAGCCATTGTTGTGGTTTGTTTTCTTTTGCGAAGGACGAGGATATCAACGATATCAGGGATGCTTGCCGAGGCATGTGAACTTGTTGTGTCATGTATAATTCAACCCTATCCACTTCAAATCTACCTTAAGCCAAACTCCTTCTTCTCTTGAACTCTTATTCGAACAAAATAAAAAGAGAAAACAAAATAAAGATACAAACAAATCAAATAAAACGAGAAAAAATAAAAACAACTTATTCAATCTAAGAGAACGAAAACTAAACGGAAGAAAATAACCCCTAAAATATTTAGGGGAAAATAGTTTGAAAATTAAATAAAATGAAAACAAATAAAACTCTTAGAAATAGCATATTCATGCATCTCCTAAGGATATAGCCTCCTTGTCGCGAAGAACATGTGCACCATTATAATCCGTCAAACGTTTTTCGTTTCCTTGTCTTGGCAACTGTTGAGTGTGTAAAAGTTCTATAATTTACCCCCTATTTAACACATATTTCTGCTACATTCAAGCATAATTCATTGCATTTAGGTTAGATTTCAGTTATACATCACAAATATATTAAATGGCACAGTTTCTACTGAAATTGGTTGCTTTTGCAGGTAGCTGCTGTAGCAGATGGAGGGCAGTGGAGAAGCAGACGCTGGGCAGTGAAGAAATAGAGCTGGAACTGGATGTGCAGACGAGGAGGACGATGCTGCCATGGCCGCTGCCGTGGCAGCCAAGGACGACAGCAGTGGTGAGGAGAAGAAGCAAAGTGGGCCTCGGCAGAAAGAGAAAATTAAGCTGGTCTGTCGTGGAGCACCCTTATATTTTTCCAAGCCCTAGATCAGAATGAAGGTCGAGCCCAAGGTTCAAGGAAGAAACTCCAAGCAAGAAGGAAGGACGAATTAAAGATATATTCTCTAAAGATTTAGTCTTTAGTAGAGTTGTACTTTAGTTTAAACTTGTATTCTTGCCATATTAGAAAACTTGAACCCAAGGCCTATATAAAGGCATGTAATTCGACCTAGGGAAGAATATCTTGATCTCTAGCCTTCTTCCCAAAAACCTAGCCGTTTTCCCCTTCTCATCATGTTCTATACTTCTCCTGGGGCCACGGGTTGATTTGTAAAGTAGTTGCAAGGATTGCATTTGTTTTAGGAATTTTTCTGTTCAATAAAATAGACTTCAAGTTTGCTTATTCTGGTTTTCAACATCTTGCAAGAGTATCGGGAGAGCATTGTGAGATTACTCATTTACTTAATATCGGGAGAGTTAAGTATATGAAAGGAATAAGTACGGGTTCTCTAGTTTATGGTTGAACTATCTCGGACCTAGGGATAAGACGAGGTTAAGTGGCTAAGGAAGAATTCAACAACATCGGTGTTCATCCTTCGATTCACGTCGGGAGGTATCATCAAAGACGTGTTCATCGATAGACTTGGACCTAGGGATAGGCCAAGGCACAGCAGGGATTCTTGCCAAGCTTGAAGTACAGAGTTGTGTGATCGCTGCCGCGACAAACAAAAGACCGCTGCCGTGACAGGTGCTGCCGCGACAGGCACGACGAAAGAACAGATATTCCTATACTCTGCAACACCTACACTACTGAGCAATTCAATACCGGCCCATTCTCTCTATCTTGATTTCTTTACTCTTAATGTCCAGTTCTCTTTATTATTTCGTGACAAACATATTAAAGTATTCTTTTTCCTCTCGTGCAGTAATCCAAAGTGAAGCTATTAGCCCAGTCCCTGTGGAGACGATATCTGATACTTACGTATCACTTTACTACTTGCGTCGTGTACACTTGCACTACATTGCGATAGACATTTTTACACGCAACAAGTTTTTGGCGCCGTTGCCGGGGACTGGCAACATATCTTTACCCTACCTTTTACTGCATTCTTTTTATTTTTTCTGTTTTATCTTGATTGTTCAACCTGTTCTTTTCACAAGGTTTTCTGTTTATGCGCAGATCGAGACGAGGAAAGGAACCTGAGTATCCATTAGACCCTGAAATAGAACACTCGTACAATCTTAGGAACCAACTTCGCTTTGTGTTAGCCAGAAACGAATATCTTGAAGAACAGTTTGAGGCCATGAACAAGCAAGGGAATCCCCAGGATGCTGAAAGTCTTGCTGGAAATGGAGGGAACGGTCCACCTGCCGATCCTCCTATCGCTGTCGCACGCCGGTCATACCGAGACTACATGCTCAATGATCATGGAGAACTAGAAACAACCCTGCCAGACGTAGACGTTGACAACTTTGAGCTGAAACCTGTTATGTTCAGCATGATTAACAACGCTGGCCAATTTAGTGGTGCTGCTACAGAGGATGCTAGGGAGCATCTGAAAACGTTCCAGGAAATCTGTGGTTCGTTTAGACTACCATGAGTTAATCCGGAGATACTAAGGCTTCGGTTATTTCCTCATTCATTGAGGGATAGGGCAAAGACTTGGTGGAATAAACTAACGTCGAGTTTAATACAAACTTGGGCAGATTTAACTCGTGAATTTTTGTCTCGTTTTAATCCTTCACACTTATCTGAGCGATTATGTAACGAAATTGCTACTTTTCAATAAGAAGATGAAGAGCCAATGCACGAAGCCTGGGACATATTTACCACTCTTTTAAGGAACTGCCCGGTGCATGGATTCCCCGTTAGGAACCATGTAACTAAATTCTATAATGCTGCTAACTTACAGACTCGTATGAGAATTGATTCAACAGCAAATGGATTACTGCTGGACAAAGATCCAGAAGATGCAATGGCAGTATTGAAAAATCTGGCGAAGAATGAGGAACAATTTCCGACAGCAAGAAGAGGGGGTAAACGAGTTCTAGCTGTAAAAGATTATGAGGCCGATAGTTCATTAAAATCACAGGTGGCATATCTCACTAAGGCAATGAAAAAGGTATTGAAAGAAGATTCACAGTCTGCCTACTCTGCTGAAGAGGTATGCGAGACTTGCGATGGGAACCACAGTTCGGAAGATTGTCTGCTACAGTTAGAAGAAGAGATGTATGTTGGGAACTACAATAAACAGAACTATAATTCCAGCAACTACAATCCCAACTGGAGAAAGGATCCCAAGTTCTCTTGGAGTAATCCTAATAATGCCCTGAATCCTCAAGCACGGAATACTCAGAATCAGGGAGTACCTAGATTATTGACTCGGCAGCAACCGCAGCAGCAGCAACCACCAGCTGCCACGACTAGTATACTGGAACAGAGCTTGGCTATGTTTATGTCTCAAACAGGAACCTACATTGAGAACATGAATCACTTTGTCAAGAAGACATAAACATTCATGGATAAAATAGAGATGCGGATGACCAATCATAAAGCTACTCTGAAATCATTGGAGACAGAGATGGCTCAGGTTTCCCAGCATATTAAACCGAGGCAGAATGGAGGATTTCCTAGCGATACTGAAAATGCTAGACAACCCACACATGATCAGTGTAAAGCTATCACTACTAGGAGTGGGAAGAAATTACCAGGGCCAGAGAAGGAAGCTGAATCAGTTAAGGAACCAGCCTTGGAGTCGACTGTCGAGGAAGTTGCCCCGGCAGATAACAAACAGCCTGTTGCCGATGAACCTGTCACGACAGCAGAAGGGACAGAGGAGAAAGATGAAGAACCTAAACCTCCTCAGATCCAAATGCAGTGGGAAGGACGTATTGCTGATTATCGTCCTCCACCTCCTTTTCATCAGCGGCTACAGAAATTGAAACAGGAATCACAGCTTAAGAAGATTTATGATATTTTTAAGCAGGTCCATATCAATATTCCACTGTTAGATGCTATAAAGGAGATGCCTGGTTATGCCAAATTTCTCAAGGATGCCATGTCAAAGAAATCCAGACTTGGGGAATTTGAAACGGTTAAGATGACAGAAGGATGCATGAGTATTCTGCACAAGCATCCACCTCAGAAGAAGAAGGATCCTGGGAGTTTCATCATACCATGCATAATCGGAGATAAATTTGTAGGTAAGGAACTTTGTGATCTTGGTGCTAGTATAAATTTAATGCCCAAATCTGTTTTTCAGAAATTAGGTATTGGAAAAGCTCGGCCCACAACAGTAGTACTGCAGCTGGCAGACCGCTCTTACGTTCACCCAGAAGGAAAAATTGAAGATATTCTGGTAAGGGTGGATAAATTTAATTTTCCTGCTGACTTTCTTGTCTTAGATTGTGAAGTAGATGAAAATGCACCAATCATCCTGGGGCGATCCTTCTTAGCCACAGGAAGATCACTGATTGATGTGGAAAAAGGAGAACTCACTATGAGAGTGAACGATCAAGAGATCAAGTTGAATGTTCTCCAGGCAATAAAACATGCTGATGCAGAAGAAGAATGCAAGGCTATCATTGAAGTTATCCTTGACCAACCCTGCATTAGGTCGGGCTGCCACGACATCAAAATTGGCCACTGCCCCAGCAGTCATTTAGAAGACTGTCACGACAGCTCCGACGACAGTAGCTTCTCAAAATCTGATACATCTGATACTGAAGATCAAGAGGAGGTAAATTGGATAGGCAATCGTCCAGGTAAGTTATTCGAGCCCTTAAACTATACCTCGGATGGCCATATAGTCCAAAAGCCATCAACTGTAGAGCCCCCTGTTCTAGACCTTAAGCCCCTGTCAGGGCAACTAAAATATGTTTTCCTTGGTTTAAATGATACGTTGCCGTAATCATCTCTTCCAAGTTGATGTAGGAACAGGAACAACAGCTGATAGGGATACTGCAGTAGCACAAAAAGGCTATTGGATGGACGATAGTTGATATCCAAGGCATCAGTCCGGCACTATGCATGCATAAAATCCTCTTAGAAGATGATCATAAGCCGACCATTGATGCACAGAGACGTCTAAACGATGCTATGCGAGAGGTTGTTCGTAAGGAGATCATAAAATGGCTAGATGCTGGAATAATCTATGCCATCTCGGATAGCAAGTGGGTGAGCCCGGTGCAGTGCGTTCCCAAGAAAGGAGGAATAAATGTGGTAACCAGCGAAGAAAACGAGCTAATCCCAACCAGGACTGTGATCGGTTGGAGGGTTTGTATGGACTACCGAAAGCTTAACAAAGCTACCCGGAAAGACCACTTCCCCTTGCCCTTTATTGATCAAATGCTTGATAGATTAGGGGGTAAGCCTTACTATTGTTTTCTTGATGGTTACTCAGGATATAATCAAATAGCCATCGCACCGGAAGATCAAGAAAAGACGACGTTCACATGCCCATACAGTACTTATGCTTTTCGGAGGATGCCATTTAGACTTTGCAATGCACCATCGACCTTTCAAAGGTGCATGATGGCAATATTCTCTGATATGGTGGAGGATTTCCCGGAGATAATCATGGATGATTTTTCTGTCTTTGGAGACAATTTTTAAAGCTACCTAGGCAACCTACAGAAAGTTCTCGAAAGATGTGAGAAAGCAAACTTGGTATTGAACTGGGAGAAGTGTCACTTCATGGTGGATGAAGGGATGGTCCTAGGCCATAAAATAAGCTGCCGCGGCATAGAAGTCGACAAAGCTAAGATCGAGGTAATCGAAAAGCTGCCACCACCCACCACAGTCAAGGGAATCAGAAGTTTCTTAGGGCATGCTGGTTTTTATCGGAGGTTTATCGCGAACTTTTCGAAAATCACCATACCCTTATGCCATCTTCTGGAGCAGAACCATCCCTTCGACTTCAATGCTGAATGTACTGAGGCATTCAAGGTTCTGAAAGAAAAGCTGGTAACAGCCCCAATAGTACAGCCACCAAATTGGAAACTGCCATTTGAGATTATGTGTGATGCTAGTGACTATGCTGTCGGGGCAGCACTTGGGCAGAGAAAAGACAAGCTCTTTCATGTCATATACTATGCCAGCAAAACACTGAACGACACCCAAGTGAACTACACTACAACAGAGAAGGAACTGTTAGCTGTGGTGTTCTCTATTGACAAGTTCCGTTCATATATACTTGGAACGAAGGTCATAGTCCACACAGACCACTCTGAATTGAAGTATATGTTCACCAAAAAGGATGCAAAGCCTAGACAGATACGTTGGATTCTGCTACTGCAAGAGTTCGACCTTGAAATAAAGGACAAGAAGGGGACAGAGAATCAAGTTGCAGATCACTTGTCAAGGTTAGAGAAGGGAAAGGGTCTACCGACTGATAAGACACATATACTGGAGACTTTCCCTGACGAGCAGCTGTTCGCTGCCACAAGCACTGCCGCGACAGCCATGGCGGCAGGTAAGTTGACTGAACTCCCTTGGTATGCTGATTTCGTTAATTATTTAGTTAGCGTAATAACTTCTCCTGACCTTAATTATCATGCTTCACAGTATGGAGGACACTTAGGAGGCAACAAAACTGCTGCCAAGGTTTTGCAGTCGGGATTTTATTGGCCGTCACTTTTCAAGGATGCTCAAACATTCTACAAAAACTGTGACAAGTGTCAACAGACTGGAAACATCTCAAGGAGACATGAGATGCCGCTGTAAAATATTCTTGAAGTCGAGATCTTCGACGTTTGGGGGATAGATTTTATGGGACCATTCCCAACTTCATGTGGGAACTTATATATCCTCCTGGCAGTGGACTATGTGTCCAAATGGGTTGAAGCAATCGCCACTCAGAAAAACAATGCCAAGACGGTTTAGAGGTTTTTACATAAAAACATATTTTCCAGATTTGGCATCCCCAAGGCGATCATCAGTGATGAAGAGAGGCATTCGACAATAGGGTTATAGCTGTTGCCTTGAAAAAGTATGGTGTCAAACATCGAATCGCAACAGCATACCACCCTCAGACCAATGGACATGCTGAAATATCCAAGAGAGAGATTAAGAACATCCTTGAAAAGATGGTGAAGCCAACTAGGAAGGACTGGTCTATACACCTCAATGATGCATTATGGGCCTACAGAACAGCGTTCAAAACTCCATTGGGAATGTCACCCTACCGGCTGATTTATGGGAAAACATGCCATTTACCTGTCGAGATTGAGCACAGAGCATACTGGGCCATCAAGGCAGTGAATATGGACTTGGAAAAAGCAGGACAGAAAAGGCTACTTGATCTGAATGAAATCGAAGAAATTGGAACAATGGCCTATGACAACGCAAGAATCTACAAAGACAAGACCAAGAAGTGGCATGACAAAAAGTTGCTGCCACGACAGTTCTACCCAGGGCAGCTTGTGTTGTTATTTAACTCTAGGTTGAAACTCTTCCCAGGGAAGCTGAAATCTAGGTGGTCTGGCCCATTCCATGTGGTGCATGTTTTTCCCCAAAGTGCCATCACAATCAGATCCTTAAAAGACGGGCACCAATTCAAAGTCAATGGACAAAGATTGAAGCATTATCAGGGGACTGAAGCCCCAAGAATGCAGGAAGTGGTTACTTTAGGAGATGCCCCTCCTGGCATCCCTAATTTAACCTAATTTTATTTTTATTTATTTATATATTTATTTATTATGTAATTAGAATTATTTTATTTTTAGGAACTAAAGCTTTTATTTTTATTATTTTAGGAAATAAAGGAAACAAGGAGAAGAGGAGAAGTGAATACAACCCACCATATTTCCATCAGCCCAAAAAAGCCCAACTTTGGAGCCTACCGTTACAGTTGCCGCGACAGACGCGGAAAATCCAGCCTGTCAACACGTTGTCGTGGCAGACACACAAACGCGTAACAGATGCGCGGCAGACACGCAAACGCGTAATAGACGCGCAACAGACACGGAAATGCGTGACAGACGCGTCAGAAACCGCGTAACAGTTGGCCCCGTTATTTGCGCCTGCCGTTACAGCTCCAACGGGCAGCAAAATCCCCCTCTATATAAACCCCGTTTTACTATTCATTTTTCACTCACTTTGTAACCCCCTTAGCCCGGCCTAGACGGTTGACCCGAACTACGAAGATTACACGGGGAAAACCAAAGCCAACCTGAAAGTCAACCTTGATTAACGACCCTTTTTTTCTTTTAAACTTGTCTAGATACATGTTAATCCTAGGTGAACGCTTGAGATACATATAGGGGCTTAGCACAGCGATCGAATTCAATTAAGGGACTCAATTGCACAAGATACAAAAGTTAGGGACCAAATTGTAAATTCTAGAAATTAGGAGGCCTTAACTGATTTTAAGGTTACCAACAATTAAATAGTCATATTACATGCTTCCCTGTCAAATTTCACCTTAATCTAACATCTCAAACTCATACAATTATAATTACAACATTCAGGGCTAAAACGTAAAGCTTGCAAACCTCAATACCATTCAAATCAGTGCCCAACGGTCACTTGTTTCGAAACGGTGTTGACCGTTCCGAAACACGGGTTCGTTTCGATACTTGTTCCGAAATAGGGCCTTCCAGTGGCCAAATCGTTTCGGAACGGCCTCCAGCCGTTTCGATACACGAAGGCCATTACAGGCCCCCGTTTCGAAACGCCAGAGCCTGTTTCGATACGGTTTGCCTATATGTTGCAGATTTTGATGGTTTTTCCAACATAAAACCACTCAAACACATCCAAGTTACTTCCTAAACATGCCAACATGTCATCATACACATAAGGTACATGTTTGCAACTTCAAAACACATTCATAGCATCAAACATGGAATTCCACAAGTCTATAGGCATGCATCCTAATATCCAAAACCAAACAACCAACAAAACACCGAATCAATCATCTAAAGGCCAATTACAAATCCCAAAACATCAAAAGCATCAAGCCACAACTAGGGAGTCCAAAACATCTCCCAAAACACATCTTAGGTTCCCATTGCCAAAATATCAAAAACTAATGGTGTTATGAAAACATCACCATACATGAGCTTAGTTTCCCTTGGACTCTTAGCCTCCTTGTTGCCCTTAAACACTTCAATTATCTGCATTATTGGTTCAAGAGAGAGAGCGTAAGCACAATTGCTTAGTGAGGCATGCTCTAAAGAAAACAACATAATAATGCATTCTAGAAACCACTTTCAACAAAGCTTTCTAAACACATGCTCAACACATTTCATGCAACCTTGCATACTTTACAAGCATCTCATGCTTAATTAAAATCAACATGTCATATTGGCTTTCAAGTGATAATCCATAACCATTCACAACACAAAACACAATCGGATACACGGATTACAAGCGTTGTCCCACACGCTTCATACACACTACCGAACAACACAAGGTGGAGTTTACCGGTACAATCACAACCCCTCAACACCCGTGATGGAGTTTAACGGTACAATCACAACCCCTCAACATCACTCATCGGTAGTTGTATAATTCCACTAACGAGAACACGAGACACATAACACAAGATCCACACACAGACTTTTAACCACCGTTGTGATCTTACCTTTCTCGTTAGTGTGCTTGGATGGAGTTTACGGTACAATTACAACCCCTCAACATCCAAGGCGACTTTATTCACGGTGCACCCAATCCTATAGCCGGCTAACTATATCCGATTCAAGTACTTTAAAACCATTACATCACTTGCCAATATACATCATATAACATCAACAATCCACTGTTTTAAAGCATTAAACAAAGCTATTTAATATCATGCATCACCATGCATCAAATCCATATTTACAATATGTCAAACCAAGGATCTCTTACCTTGAGCATCCTTCAACACATGGCTTTCAAAACCAGCATTAACCATGCTAAAATATGCTTCCAAAAAAGTATTTAAACATGCAAATTATAACTAATGCATCAAACCACTTCATGGCTCATCCAAGAGAGTTTCTCTGAAAACTTACTCTTGAGCTTAGTTAAGTTGCTTAGACTTAAACTAAGCTCCCAAAACCTTCAAACATTTGTTTCAAAGCTGGAAATCCAACTTCACTCACCAATTCCGTTTCGCAAACTTGCCGAAACGCCGATCAAGCTTCCGGATCAACTCCAAAGGTATCCGAAGATGTCTCATCTGTTTTAAACACATCAAAGAAGAAGATTAATGCATCATCATGCATTGAAATCTTCAGCCAACACTCTTAAACTCGCTGCTCTACCTAAAGCCAACATTTCGGCTACCAAACACAACCGAAATCACCTCCAAACTCTTCCAAACCTTAACCCAGCCAAGATCCATCACTTCTAACCATTTCTAAACATCAATTAACATCCAAAATGAACCTAAACTCGTCCTTATACCTCCAGCTATAACATAACACCAAGATCACCACAAAAACCACCATTTTCATAAGCAAAAACTTAGGAAACACAACCTATTCGGGATTGCATTGATAAAACCTCATTTACACATCATTAGACATCCAAAATACATTTAAGAATCATCTCAAAACAGAGCCCAAACAATCACAACGAAATTCTTCAAGATTTCCTCCAAATCTTGAGTTTTAAGCAAAAATCAAGTTCATATCATTAAAACCATTTAGAAAACTTAAATTAAGGATTGATAACTTGGGAATTTCAGTAAAGAACTAAGTATTTAGAGGAGAAGAACGACTTTACCTCTAAATGGTGATTTATCCTTGATTTGAGCCAATTTTCTTGAAAATCCAATGAGGAAATCAAAAGGATTTGATGTAAGATGGATTAGGAACTAATTGATGCTTGAAATCTCATCAATTGAAGTGAAGATCAATGAAAAAGTTGCTGGAGAAAAGTGTTTGGATGATGGAATTTTGAGAGAAAAAGAAATGCGAAAATTTTAGGAAAAGTTAGTTATGAAATTCCAAAAAGTGGTTTCGCTTTTTCATTTAATTAATTAAACATTAATTAAATCACTTAAATTAAGGAAAATCTGGAGAAATCATTTTTGGGTAAATTAGCTCCTTAAAGATTCAAAGTTTCAATCCTTACAAAACAGTCACCACTGAACTTTTCAAAAATCGCATTTTAGTCACTATTCCAAAATGTTGTATTTACAAACCTTATTTTGTAAAATTGATTTCACCACTCTCTTATATATATTAAAAGAGGATTTTTAGATATTTTTCCATATTTTTAAAGCATCCTGAACTAGGCTTTCCCTAAAACCTCCTTTTATATTCGAACCCAAAATCAGACCGGTCTGGTTCAGACCCTAAACTTCTAAGCCCAAAATTGGGGTGTTACAACTCTCTCTCCCCCCCCCCCCTTAAGAAATTTCGTCCTCGAAATTTACCTAGAGGAAAGAGGTACGGAAGCTGCTTCTTCATATCATCCTTTCTTTTCCATGTGGCTTCCTCAACACCATGATGCTTCCACAACACCTTAACCAATTCAATGGTCTTGCCTCGAAGAACTTTACTGTCCGAATCCAGAATTCTAACTTGTTCCTCATCATAGGTCAAGTTTGGATTCAACTCCACTTCCTCCACAAGCATAACATGCGAAGGATCCGATATGTACCTCCGAAGCATAGAAACATGAAACACATCATGTATCTTTTCCAACTCTTACGGTAACCTCAGCTTGTACGCAACATGACCCACACGTTCAATCGCCTCGTATGGTCCAATGTACCTAGGGCTCAACTTACCCTTCCGGCCAAACCTCATCACCTTTTTCCAAGGCGAAACCTTCAAAAACACACGGTCACCTACCGCAAACTCAATATCGTTACGCTTCAAATCCACGTAAGACTTCTGTCGATCAGAAGCTGCCTTCAATCGCTCACAAATGAGCTTCACCTTTCTTGTGGTTCCTTTCAACAAAGCTGGCATTGAAACCAACTTCTGACCTGTTTCAGCCCAACAAAGAGGAGTTCTGCACTTCCTCCCGTACAAGGCTTCATAAGGTGCCATTTGAATACTTTCCCGGTCGCTATTGTTATAAGCAAACCCCACCAAAGGCAAATGCTTCTCCCAAGATCCTTGAAACTCAATCAAACAACACCTCAACATATCTTCTAGCACTTGGATAACACGCTCAGACTGTCCATCCGACTGTGGATGATAAGAAGTACTGAAATTCAACCGTGTACCCAAAGCTTGGTGCAAACACTCCCAAAAATGCGATGTGAACCTCGGATCTCTATCCGACACTATAGACTTTGGCACACCATGCAGCCACACAATCTCAGCAATGTACAGCTCTGCAAGCTTATCCAAGGTGTACGTAGTATGCACAGGTAAGAAATGAGCACACTTCGTAAGGCGATCCACAATCACCCACACCGAATTCTTCTTCGATGGCGACAGGCAAACTGGACACAAAGTCCATGGTAATCCTTTCCCACTTCCACTCAGGAATCCTCAACGGTTGCAACAACCCAGAAGGAAACTGATGCTCAGCCTTAACTCGCTGACAGACCATGCACTTACTCACATACTCCGCAACATCTTTCTTTAATCCCACCCAATAGTACTCATCCATAAGATCACGATACATCTTTGTACTACCAGGGTGCATAGAAAAAGGACTACTATGAGCTTCAGTCAGAATAGCACGCCTCAACTCAGCATCATTTGGAACTACTATCCGACTCCCAAAACATAGAACTCCATCATCATTAAAACAAAAATCTGATGGTCTATCCTCAGCAATATCCTGAACATGAGGCACCAAGGAATCATCCAACAGCTGCTTACCCTTTATCAACTGAACCAAAGATGGTTTCACTTGCAATTTAGCCACAAGACCCCCATCTCGTGAAATACTCAAGCTGGCAAACATAGCCCTCAACTCCACTGCCACTTTTCTACTCAAGGCATCTGCTACAACATTAGCTTTTCACGGATGGTACTCGATCGTCAGATCGTAATCTTTAAGCAACTCCACCCAACGTCGTTGCCTAAGATTCAACTATTATTGAGACATCAAATACTTCAAACTTTTGTATCCGTGTACACAGTACACTTCTCACCATACAGGTAATGTCTCCAAATTTTTAAAGCAAAGACCACCGTAGCCAACTCAATATCATGCGTAGGATAATTGCACTCATGCACCTTCAACTGGCGTGATGCATAAGCCACCACCTTACCCTCTTGCATCAACACACACCCCAAACCAACATAGGATGTGTCATTGTACACCACAAACTCTTTCCCTGATTCAGGTTGAACCAAGATAGGAGCTTGCGTCAAAGCTGCCTTAAGCTTCTCAAAAGCATGATGTCTCACTTCTGTCCACTCATACTTGACATCCTTCTGCAACAACTTCATCAAAGGTGCAGCAATCTTTGAAAATCCATCCACGAACCTCCTATAGTATTCTGCCAACCCAAGGAAACTACGGACTTCATGAACAGACTTAGGAGGCTTCCAATTCATCACTGCCTCAATCTTCTGAGGATCAACACGAATCCCCTCAGCAGAAACCACATGAACAAGAAAAACAACTTCCCTAAGCTAGAATTCACACTTGCTCAGCTTAGCATAAAGCTGGTTCTTCAACAACGCCTGCAACACAATCCGCAAATGCCCTTCATGCTCCTCCTCAGTACGAGAGTACACAAGGATATCATCAATGAACACCACAACAAACTTGTCCAAGTATTCATGGAACACTCTATTCATCATGTCCATAAAAGCTGCAGGAGCATTCGTCAAGCCAAACGGCATCACAAGGAACTCATAATACCCATACCTCGTCCTAAAGGCTGTTTTTGGCACATCCACATCCTTCACTTTGAGCTGGTAATAACCTGACCTTAAGTCAATCTTAGAGAACACAACCGCTCCTCGAAACTGATCAAAAAGATCATCAATCCTCGGCAAAGGATACCGATTTTTGATAGTCAACTTATTCAACTGACGGTAATCGATGCACATTCTCATAGTGCCATCCTTCTTCTTCACAAACAAGACCGGTGCACCCCAAGGTGACACACTCGGCCGAATGAAACCATGATCAAGAAACTCCTGAAGTTGCGTCTTCAGCTCCTTCAATTCCTTAGGTGCCATTCGGTAAGGAGTAATGGACACTGGAGTTGTGTTTTCATACAACTCAATTCCAAACTCCACCTCTCGACTAGGAGGCAATCCAGGTAACTCCTCCGGAAACACTCCAGGAAACTCTCGCACAGTCCTGATATCTTGAACTCGCAACTCCTTAGAGCTAGGATTCATAACAAAGGCCAGGTAAGCCCCACAACCCTGCCTCAGCATTCGGCTTGCTTCCAATGTAGACACCACATTGGCAAGAAACTTCACATTCTCACCAACCACCACTACCTCATAATCATCCACAAGTTTCAACGAAATCCGCTTGTTCTAAAAATCCACCACAGCTTGATGTTCAACAAGCCAATCCATACCAAGGATTACATCAAAACCATGGACTGGCAATTCCATGAGATCAACAAGAAAAACATGGTTTTGCACTACCAAAGGACATCTTCTATACAACTTCCGTGTCACAACGGTCTCACCAAAGGAACTAGTTACACATATACCAACATCCAAAGACTCAACAGGTAAACCAAGCAATTGAGTATGTTCGCGGAATATGTATGAGTGTGTAGATCCAGAATCAATCAAGGAAAGTAATGACAAGGATTGCAAAGTAAAGGTACCTGCGATCACATCCGTATCATTTCTCCCCTCTCACTGAGCATACACTCGAGCCTGGCCACTACCCTCAGGTTGAACAACCACCACATGCGCCATATTCCTCCCACCATCATCTCTGCGCTGGAAGTTACCACGGCCGCGCCCACGACCTCTCTGTGGTGCAACAACCCTAGGAGCACGTCCCTGACCACCACCAACCAACAAAGGACACTCCCTCCTCATGTGGTCTGCCGAACCACAATTCCAGCATGAATTACCGGTCACTGTTGCAGGAGCCTGAACCTCCCTCGCTGCTCGAGGACAATCTCGCCTCAAATGGCCACGTGATCCACACGTCCAGCACGTGTTCTGCTCAGCTCTCATCCTATCTCCCTGAATAGGCGCACCATGCTCTCCATTACCACGCCTAACAGAAGACTGATACCTCTTATCTCGTCCTCTCTTGTTCCGTCCACCACCGGAACTATAATCAGCAACTCTTTTGCCTGAGCTAGAACTAACGCCTCTGGAAGACAGACCCAGATTCTGCTCAATATCCTTCGCTCTACTCACCAGCACATCAAAATCTGTATACTCAGCAGCAAGCATAAAGGTCTTCACATCCGGCATCAAACCATATCGGAAGCGTTCACACCTCTCCCGTTTATTAGGGATAAGCTCAGGTGCGTACTGACTAAGGCGGACAAACTGAACTTCATACTCAGCTACCGACATGCTTCCTTGCACAAGGGACATAAATTCCCTTTTCTTCTCATCCAGGTATCGCACACCCAGATACTTCCGCTTGAACGCGTTCAGAAAGAACGTCCAAGTCACATCAACTTCCTCCATTCCGAAGACAGTGGTTGTCCACCAAGTATACGCATCATCATGTAGCAGCGATACCACACAACCTAATTTCTGCATATCGTTGCAGTTCATTTATCCCAATATCCTCTTGGTGCTTTACAACCAAGATTCGGAACCCTCGGGAGATAAACCTCTGAACTCAGTCCCTCCCAGACTGCGAAGACGTTCCAAAGGCAATCTCACGTTAGCATCACCCTGATGCGCAGCTCCGTGAGCTCCAGCTACTGCTGCCTAAAAGGCTCTAGCAATAGCCTGTATCAATACAGTCATGTTAGGAGCAGCTTGCCCCTGCACAGCTTCAGGTCCAGCGACCCCAGCACCAGCACCAACTCCAGCATTTTCACCTCCAGCACCACCACCGCCGGGTGGTCCACCACTAGGGGAGGAGGTATATCCACAACATTCTCAACGTTTTCCTCATTCTCATTCTGAGCCATAGCTCTCGTATTCATCCTCATCTCTCTATGAGGCCCCATTTACAAGAAAAACAATGCACTGACACAAATGCAATAAACATAATTAGGCTTAACAAGGTAAGTAATTCAAGTACTCAAGCTCATTTTCCAAAAACAATTCCTTTCATTAGTTTTGATATGGCAATGGGTTCCTCTAACATGCTTCAACATAGCATAGCATCATAATTGCAACATACTTTACAATTCATACAACATACTTTCACCCAATAGACATTTCATGTAAATACAATACATCACCCACATAGCCATTCTTATTTACACGAGAACTCAGCTCTGATACCACCAAATGTAACCCCCTTAGCCCGGCCTAGACGGTTAACCCGAACAACGAAGATTACACGGGGAAACCAAAGTCAACCCGATAGTCAACCTTGATTAACGACCCTTTTTTTCTTTTAAACTTGTCTAGATACATGTTAATCCTAGGTGAACGCTTGAGATACATATACGGGCTTAGAACAGCGATCGAATTCAAATAAGGGACTCAATTGCACACGATACAAAAGTTAGGGACCAAATTGTAAATTCTGGAAATTAGGAGGTCTTAACTGATTTTAAGGTTACCAACAATTAATTAGTCATATTACATGCTTCCCTGTCAAATTTCACCTTAATCGAACATCTCAAACTCATACAATTATAATTACAACATTCGAGTCTAAAACGTAAAGCTTGCAAACCTCAATACCATTCAAATCAGTGCCCAACAGTCACTTGTTTCGAAACGGTGTTGACCGTTTCGAAACACGGGTTCGTTTCGATACTTGTTCCGAAACAGGGCCTTCCAGTGGCCAAATCGTTTCGGAACGGCCTCCAGTCGTTTTGATACACGAAGGCCATTACCGGCCCCCGTTTCGAAACGCCAGAGCCCGTTTCGATAAGGTTTCCCCAGATGCTGCAGATTTTGCTGGTTTTTCCAACATAAAACCACTCAAACACATCCTAGTTACTTCCTAAACATTCCAACATGTCATCATACACATAAGGTACATATTTGCAAGTTCAAAACACATTCATAGCATCAAACATGGAATTCCACAAGTCTATAGGCATGCATCCTAATATCCAAAACCAAACAACCAACAAAACACCAACTCAAGCATCTAAAGGCCAATTACAAAACCCAAAACATCAAAAGCATCAAGCCACAACTAGGGAGTCCAAAACATCTCCCAAAACACATCTTAGGTTCCCATTGCCAAAATATCAAAAACTAATGGTGTTATGAAAACATCACCATACATGAGCTTAGTTTCCCTTGGACTCTTAGCCTCCTTCTTGCCCTCAAACACTTCAATTATCTGCATTATTGGTTCAAGAGAGAGAGCGTAAGCACAATTTCTTAGTGAGGCATGCTCTAAAGAAAACAACACAATAATGCATTTTAGAAACCACTTTCAACAAAGCTTTCTAAACACATGCTCAACACATTTCATGCAACCTTGCATACTTTACAAGCATCTCATGCTTAATTAAAATCAACATGTCATATTGGCTTTCAAGTGATAATCCATAACCATTCACAACACAAAACACAATCGGATACACGGATTACAAGCGTTGTCCCACACGCTTCATACACACTACCGAACAACACAAGGTGGAGTTTACTGGTACAATCACAATCCCTCAACACCCGTGATGGAGTTTAACGGTACAATCACAACCCCTCAACATCACTCATCGGTAGTTGTATAATTCCACTAACGAGAACACGGGACACATAACACAAGATCCACACACGGACTTTTAACCACCGTTGTGATCTTACCTTTCTCGTTAGTGTACTTGGATGGAGTTTACGGTACAATTACTACCCCTCAACATCCAAGGCGACTTTATTCACGGTGCACCCAATCCTATAGCCGGCTAACTATATTCGATTCAAGTACTTTAAAATCATTACATCACTTGCCAATATACATCATATAACATCAACAATCCACTGTTTTAAAGCATTAAACAAAGCTATTTAATATCATGCATCACCATGCATCAAATCCATATTTACAATATGTCAAACCAAGGATCTCTTACCTTGAGCATCCTTCAACACATGGCTTTCAAAACCAGCATTAACCATGCTAAAACATTCTTCCAAAACAGTATTTAAACATGCAAATTATAACCAATGCATCAAACCACTTCATGGCTCATCCAAGAGAGTTTCTCCGAAAACTTACTCTTGAGCTTAGTTAAGTTGCTTAGACTTAAACTAAGCTCCCAAAACCTTCAAACATTTGTTTCAAAGATGGAAATCCAACTTCACTCACCAATTCCGTTTTGCAAGCTTGCTGAAACGCCGATCAAGCCTTCGGATCAACTCCAAAGGTATCTGAAGATGTCTCCCCTATTTTAAACACATCAAAGCATAGGATTAATGCATCATCATGCATTGAAATCTTCAGCCAACACTCTTAAACTCGCTGCTCTACCTAAAGCCAACATTTCGGCTACCAAAAACAACTGAAATCACCTCCAAACTCTTCCAAACCTTAACCCAGCCAATATCCATCACTTCTAACCATTTCTAAACATCAATTAACATCCAAAATGAACCTAAACTTATCCTTATACCTCCAGCTATAACAGAACACCAAGATCACCCTCAAAAACCACCATTTTCATAAGCAAGAACTTAGGAAACACAACATATTCGGGATTGCATTGATAAAAGCTCATTTACACATCATTAGATATCCAAAATACATTTAAGAATCATCTCAAAATAGAGCCCAAACAATCACAACGAAATTCTTCAAGATTTTCTCCAAATCTTGAGTTTTAAGCCAAAATCAAGTTCATATCATTAAAACCATTTATAAAACTTAAATTAAGGATTGATAACTTGGGAATTTCAGTAAAGAACTGAGTATTTAGAGGAGAAGAACAACTTTACCTCTAAATGGTGATTTCTCCTTGATTTGAGCCAATTTTCTTGAAAATCCAATGAGGAAATCAAAAGGATTTGATGTAAGATGGATTAGGAACTAATTTATGCTTGAAATCTCATCAATTGAAGTGAAGATCAATGAAAAATTTGGTGGAGAAAAGTGTTTGGATGATGGAATTTTGAGAGAAAAAGAAATGAGAAAATTTTAGGAAAAGTTAGTTATGAAATTCCAAAAAGTGGTTTCCCTTTTTCATTTAATTAATTAAACATTAATTAAATCACTTAAATTAAGGAAAAATCTGGAGAAATCATTTTTGGGTAAATTAGCTCCTTAAATATTCAAAGTTTCAATCCTTACAAAACAGTCACCACTGAACTTTTCAAAAATCGCATTTTAGTCACTATTCCAAAATGTTGTATTTCCAAACCTTATTTTGTAAAATTGATTTCACCACTCTCTTATATATATTAAAATAGGATTTTTAGATATTTTTAGATATTTTTAAAGCATCTCGAACTAGGCTTTCACTAAAACCTCCTTTTATATTCGAACCCAAAATCAGACCGGTCAGGTTCAGACCCTAAACTTCTAAGCCCAAAATTGGGGTGTTACACACTTCTACTCTTCCTACTTGTTTTCTCTAGAATTTTTACTTGCTTTCACTTTCTTTCCACAGTCCTTGCAACATGAGCACTAGAAACACCCGCAGAAGCTCTACCTTAGGATCTGCCTCGGCAACATCAACTCCAAGATCCTTCCAGATCCATGATATGTGGGAGGAGAAATATTTTATTTACACCTCAAAAAAGGGGAACCTGGGGCAACAGCCGTTCATAGCCCGAAAAATTAGAGCCCTGCAGTGGCAGATATTCGCGGAGCAGCCAGAAGAAATGAACGTGACTCTCGTCCGACTTTTATGCTGCCATCGGCAGCAGGAACACGACAGCAGTCACAGTACGAGGGAAATAGGTACCTATCGAGCCCGAATACATCAACACCCTCTATGGGTTCTATGTGGGGAAGAAAGAAGATGGCCACCAAAGATTTCTCGAAAGTTTAGAGCCTGCCGACTACGACGTTGTGATGGCAGAACTCACAGACAAGGGTACCGAGTGGAACACCGATCCGAAAAATCCGAGGACGATGAAATGAGTACAGCTCACCCCGGAGGCAAAGCTTTGGAACGCTTTCATCAAGAAACAGATTATGCCCTCCTCTCACAATACAACAGTCGACCAACCAAAGTTAGCCCTCATCCATTCCATATTACATGAGAGGCCAATTAACGTTGGCAGATATGTCCGAGAGAGCATATTGGATTGCGCATACCGGCCGTCCGGACCACTCTTCTACCCATATCTCATCACCGCCCTCTGCCGCGGCCACCATGTACCGGAAGCTACCAAAGATTTATGAGTTCGAGGGAAAGGCTGGACAGGCAGGAACATACTCAGCCTGATGGAACTCACTGCTACCACGCCCCTGTTGTCTTTCGACCCTACTGCCACAGCAGCAAAGTCGACAGAGCCCACCGACACCGAGCATGCTGCCACAGAACCCAGGCAGCCTACTGCAGCAGCTCCTCCAGCTGACACCTCCTCACAGATCCTTACTGCCATAAAAAATTGGAGGAGAGACGGCTCGGCCTCATGAGTTTCATTCGAGACTTCACCACCGCTACGGTACATTTCATCCACACTTCTTTAAATTTCCCCGATGCTTTGTTCCCTACTTTCCCCAACCATTATTTTGCTGCCCCCACACTTGCCCATACCCCTACCCCTGCTGCCATGCCCAAAACACCATATGTTGCGTCTACACCGACCCCTGCCACAACAGCTGCTGGCGGCAGCTGCACAGCAGACACATCTGCCCGGGGAACCAAGAGAAAGGAGCCTGAAGATGACCTTGATAGGTATATTACTGGTTTCTCTTCTTCTGAAATCTGGGCGGCATCCGACAACGAGCCCTCTGTCAAGAGGAACTTGTCCAAGGAGTTCACACCAGAGAAACGACAGAAAACAGTAGCAGATAAAGGAAAATCTGACAGCGGCAGTAGCAACAGGAGCAGCGAGAGCAGCATCAGCTCTGAGGTTCAGGTAGTGGAGAAACCTCCTCATATCTCCCCTACCCTATTCAACCTCCAAGGGAGGCCAAAACCAAGAATACCTCTGCCTCTCCCATCCGCCTGCCAGCACCAGCCAAGAAGGTCACTGCCCATCGGCAGATTCAACTCAGCAGCAGCAGCAGCGACGACGACAGCGCCTGAAATTTTAAGTTTCTTATATTATTTTGTTGTCTGCCTTTTATTATATTTTGTGATGTTGTTTTTTATTTTTCATCTATGTCATTTGCATTGAAGGCAATGCAACCCTCGAGTTTGGGGGTGGAATCCCTCCATTAATGGAGTCTTTTAAGTTTAAACAATTGTGTCTTTTACTTAGTTTATTTTAATGCTTAAAAAAATTGATGAAAATTTGGCTTAAGTCTTTGAACTAAACTTACCTGCCGTGACAATCTCTGTCGTGGCAGTGCCTTTAGGATAGTTTTAGGAGCAGTTTAGAGCCCTACTATAGTTCTAAATCTTAAACACTATTTGTGACTCTTATACTGCCTAGAACTCTACTAGTAAACTAGAATAGAAAGCTTAACACTTGAGTTGCCCCTAGAGGTGCCTAACACTGGCTCTAGGAAAAGAAGTTAAGAAAAATAGACTCAATACACCTAGAGGTGCCCGAAACCAGCTCTAGGAAGTTAGCTAGAGGTGCCCGAGACTGGCTCTAATCAAACTTAAGCTTGAGAAAATAGAATCGAGTCTGCATAAAAACTACAGGAGCCTAAGAATTGCCTCCAAAAAGATGAAAATTGGCATAAAAATTCAAGTTAGAAGCTTAACTATTCTAGTAAATTAAGGGAGTCTTGGCATATAGTTGTTCACAAGCATGCACACACTACACGAGAATTATAGCAAGGTTCCGGATGAATCCTGAATTATCCAACAAGGTGTTACTCACAACAGGGAATGAATGGTAGGTAAGGAAAAGTTCACTGTTTTAAGCCAAACAAAAATTTTGTTTTTCTTTTAGGTCTGAATTGCTTGAGGGCAAGCAAAAACTTGAGTTTGGGGGTGTGTTGAGTGTGTAAAAGTTCTATAATTTACCCCTATTTAACCCATATTTTTGCTGCATTCAAGCATAATTCATTGCATTTAGGTTAGATTTCAGTTATACATCACAAATATATTAAATGGCACAGTTTCTACTGAAATTGGTTGCTTTTGTAGGTAGCTGCTGTAGCAGATGGAGGGCATTGGAGAAGCAGACGCTGGGCACTGAAGAAATAGAGCTGGAACTGGATGTGCAGACGAGGAGGACGATGTTGCCATGGCCGATGCTGTGGCAGCCAAGGACGACAGCAGTGGTGAGGAGAAGAAGCAAAGTGGGCCTCGACAGAAAGAGAAAATTAAGCTGGTCTGTCGTGGAGCACCCTTATATTTTTCCAAGCCCTAGATCAGAATGAAGGCCAAGCCCAAGGTTCAAGGAAGAAACTCCGAGCAAGAAGGAAGGACAAATTAAAGATATATTCTCTGAAGATTTAGTCTTTAGTAGAGTTGTACTTTAGTTTAAACTTGTATTCTTGCCATATTAGAAAACTTGAACCCAAGGCCTAAATAAAGGCATGTAATTCGACCTAGGGAAGGATATCTTGATCTCTAGCCTTCTTCCCAAAACCCTAGCCGTTTTCCCCTTCACATCATGTTCTAAACTTCTTCTAGGGTCACGGGTTGATTTGTAAAGTAGTTGCAAGGATTGCATTTGTTTTAGGAATTTTTCTGTTCAATAAAATAGACTTCAAGTTTGCTTATTCTGGTTTTCAACATCTTGCAAGAGTATCGGGAGAGCATTGTGAGATTACTCATTTACTTAATATCGGGAGAGTTAAGTATACGAAAGGAATAAGTACAGGTTCTCCAGTTTATGGTTGAACTATCTCGGACCTAGGGATAGGACGAGGTTAAGTGGCTAAGGAAGAATTGAACAACATCGGTGTTCATCCTTCGATTCACGCCGGGAGGTATCATCAAAGACGTGTTCATCGACAGACTTGGACCTAGGGATAGGCCAAGGCACAACAGGGATTCTTGCCAAGCTTGAAGTACAAAGTTGTGTGATCGTTGCCGCGACAAACAACAGACCGCTGCCGCGACAGGCGCGACGACAGAACAAATATTCCTAGACTCTGCAACGCCTACACTACTGAGCAATTCAATACCGACCCATTCTCTCTATCTTGATTTCTTTACTCTTAATTTCCAGTTCTCTTTATTATTTCGTGATAAACATATTAAAGTATTCTTTTTCCTCTCGTGCAGTAATCCAAAGTGAAGCTATTAGCCCAGTCCCTGTGGAGACGATATCCGATACTTACGTATCACTTTACTACTTGTGTCGTGTACACTTGCACTACAATGCGATACACTTTTACACGCAACAGCAACATCTTTCTTTAGCTTGTCGTGGCAAGGGGTAGTGACTTTCTATCCGAAACTTCATCATGGATCTTTGGGTTCATGCCTTTCGTGTGCTGCTCCAAGGTGTCGATCAACCTATTTCCATACTCATATGGCAACTCAAAGGACAATGCCACGGTTAAGGTGTTATCCTTTCTTAAATAAGCATAACTCACTTCTCCTGGAAGTGGATTTAACTCGAGAATGGGAGGTTGCTCAATAGAGGGTTTTCCGAGTTTACTTTCCTTACCTAAGTAATCCAATGGTTTGAAATATTTACCCGATTGACTTACTATACAATTTGCTTCTTCTTGCTCTGCGTCGATCGGTTCTTCAAGTTCTTCAGGTTTGGTAATGCAATTGTCGAGGAAATTCTTTTCCACGTCAAAGTTGAATTCGGGTGTGGCGTGGATGAATTGGCATTCTTCTAGATCGTCGGCATACTTCAGGGTTTGGAACACATTTAGCTTAACTTGCTGGTCATTCACCCGCATTGTGAGTTCTCCCTTTTCGACATCAATCAATGTTCGTCCCATTGCTAAGAATGTTCTTCCAAGAATGATAGGTGCGAACTCATCTGCTTCACAATCTACAACAATGAAGTCAGCGAGAAAAATAAATTTATCCACTATTACCAAAATATCTTTGATTTTTCCTTCAGATTGAATGTAGGATCTATCGGCAAGTTGTAGCATGATTGTAGTAGGTCTCGCCTTTCTTATGCCTAGTCGTTGGAAAATAGATTTTGGCATTATATTTTTGCTTGCTCCGAGATCACATAACGCTTTCTCGACATAGTGATTTTCGATTGCACATGGTATTGTAAAACTGTTGTGATCTTTTTGTTTGAGTGGCATTCGATTGTGCAATATGGTCATGTATCCTTCCGTCACAACAAATGTTTCAAATTCTTCTAGCCTATTCCTCTTAGAGACAATATCCTTAAGGAACTTAGCATAGTTCAACATTTGTTTTATCGCCTCAACCAATGGCAAGTTGATGTGGACTTGTTTCAAGATGTTAAAGAATTTCTTGAACTGGTATTCTTGTTTTTGCCGCTTCAACCTCTGTGGGAATGGTGGTGGAAGCCGGATCTCATCAACCTTCTCATCTATTTTGAATTTGATCGATGGACTCGTCGTAGCATCAAGAAATGCATAGGCATGTGAATTTGTAGTGGCATTCATCGATTGATCAATATCAACCAAGGCTATGATGCTGGATACGTCTTTTTGGGGCAAGGGACTGCTCTACTGGTCGAATGCTCTCAGTTGGGTAAGCTTGTGATTCCTTAAACTAACGGCCACTCCGAGTGGTGATCCCCTTACACTGCTCATGGCCTATTCCTATTACAACCTCAGTCTCGCTGGGTAAACCGCCTAGTGGTCTCATATTCAGATTCTGAGCAAATTTCCCGACTTGCGTCTCTAAAGACTTTAAGGCTACCTCCTGGTTCTGCAATCTCATCTCGGTCCTATTAATGAAAGCTGTAACACCCCAATTTTGGGCTTGGAAGTTTAGGGTCTGAACCGGACCAGTCTAAATTTCGGTTCGATTATAAAAGGTGGTTTTAGGGAAAACCTAGTTCGGGATGCATTAAAAATATGGAAAAATATCTAAAAATCCTCTTTTAATATATATAAGAGAGTGGTGAAATCAATTTTACAAAATGAGGTTTGGAAGTATGGCATTTCAAGTTAGTGACTAAAATGTAATTTTTGAAAAGTTCGTGACTGTTTTGAAAGGATTGAAACTTTGAATCTTTAAGGAGCTAATTTACCCAAGGGAGGATTTCTCCAGATTTTTCTTGATTTTTAAAGACTCATTTAATGTTTAATTAATAAAAGAAAAGAGGGAAAAGTCACATTTTGGTTTCATAACTAACTTTTGCCAAAATTTTCCCATTTCATTTTCTCTCAAAATTCCCTCAGCCAAACACATTTCCACAGCAACTTTTCCTTTGATTTTCACACCTAAAGTTGAGATTTCAATCCTCAAATGGTTCCTAATCATTTCTACATCAAATCCTCTTCATTTACTTATTGAATTTTTAAGGATTTTGGCTCTAAACAAGGAAAAAAATCCACATTTAGAGGTATGAACGTCCTTCTCCTATAAATACTCAGTTCTTTACTGAAATTCCCAAGTTCTCAATCCTTATATTGAGTTTTATTAAAGGTTTTAATGTTGTGATCTTGATTTTGGCTTAAAATGCAAGATTTGGATTTAATTTTGAAGAATTTCGTATTGGATGATTGGGCTCTGTTTTGATATGTCTTTTTGATGTATTTTGGATGTCTAAATGATGTGTAATTGAGGTTTAATCAATGCAATCCCGAATGGGTTGATTTTCTGAAGTTTTTACTTGAGAAAATGGTGGTTTTTGGGGTGATCTTGATGTTCTGTTATAGCTGGAGGTATAAGGACGTAATTAGGTCCTTTTTGGATGTTAATTGATTTCTAAGAATGTTTAGAATTGATGGATCTTGGCTGGGTAATGTTGTGGAAGTGTTTGGATGTGTTTTCGGTTGTGTTTGGTAGCCGAAATGTGAGTTTTGATGAGAGCAACGAGTTTAGGTGTTATGGTTGAAGATTTTAATGCATGATGATGCATTAATCCTCTGCTTTGATGTGTTTAAAACAGGGGAGACGACTTCGGATCCTTGTGGTGTTGATCCGGGGGCTTGAACGGCGTTTCGGCAATCTTGCGAAACAGAATTTGGTGAGTGAAGTTTGGTTTTCAGCTTTGAAACCTATGTATGAAGGTTTTGGGAGCTTAGTTGAAGTCTAAGCAACTTAACTAAGCTCAAGAGTAAGTTTTCGGAGAAACTCTCTCTTTGATGAACCATGAGATGGTTGGATGCAATGTGTTTATTTTGTATATTTAAATTCTGTTTTGAAAGCATATTTTAGCATGATTAATGCTGGTTTTGAAAGCCATGTGTTGAAGGATTCTCAAGGTAAGAGATCCTTGATTTGACATTGATAAATGTGGTTGGATGCAAAGTGATGCATGAATATTTAATGGCTTTGTTTAATGCTTTAAAACAGTGGATTGATGATGGTAAATGATGTATATTGGCAAGTGATGTGCTGGTTTAAAAGTACTTGAATCGGATATAGTTAGCCGGCTATAGGATTGGGTGCACCGTGAACAAAGTCGCCTTGGATGTTGAGGGGTTGTAATGGTACCGTAAACTCCATCCAAGTACACTAACGAGATGTCTAAGATCATAATGGTGGTTAAAATGCCATGTGAGGATCTTGTGTTGTGTGTCCCGTGTTCTCGTTAATGATGTTATACAACTACCAATGAGTGATGTGGAGGGATTGTAATTGTACCGTAGACTCCATCACGGGTGTTGAGGGGTTGTGATTGTACCGGTAAACTCCACCTTGAGTGTTTGGTAGTGTGTATGAAGCGTATGGGACAACGCTTGTAATCCGCGTATCCGATTGTGTTTTGTGTTGAAAAATGGTTATGGATTATCACTAGAAAGCCAATATGACATGTTGATGTAATGAAGCAAGAGATGCTTGGTTTGTATGCATTGTTGCATGAGAAATGATTTTATGAATTTAAAGGCTTTTGAAAGGTGTTTTACAAAGTGCATTATTGTGTTGTTTCATTAGAGCATTTCTCACTAAGCATGTGTGCTTACGCTCTCTTTCTTGAACCAATAATGCAGAGAATTGAAGTGCTTAAAGGGCAGCAAGGAAGTCAAGAATCCAAGAGAAAGACTAAGTTCATGTATGGTGACTATTTTCACAACACTTTTAGTTTTTGGTACTTGGCAATGGGAACCTAGATTGTGTTTTTGGGAGATGTTTTGGACTCCCTAAGTTTGGTTTAATGCCTATGATGTTTGGAACATGTAAATGGCCATTTGGTATTTGTTTTGGAGATTTGATGATTGCTTGATTTCCAATATTAGGATGCATGCCTATAGACTTGTGGTTTTTCTTATTTGATGCCATGATTGAGTTTTGATGATGCAAATATGTTCCTTTAGTGTAGGAAGACTTGTTGGCATGATTAGGGGGTCATAGGGATGTGTTTGATGGGTCGAAAGTGTGTTAAACCAGAAAATTTCTGCATTTTTGGGCAAGCCATATTGGAACGGGTGCTACTGTTTCGAAACAGGGGTCTGAAATGGCCTTGGCGTTTCGAAACGGGTAGAGCCGTTCCGAAACGTTTTTGCTACTGCCAAGCCCTGTTTCGGAACAGGTTGCGAAACGGTCCCGCGTTTCGGAACGGTCATCCTCCGTTTCGGAACACTCGACCGTTGGGCACTGAATTTTATGGTTATATGTTTTGAAATCTTCATGTTTTAGTCCTGAACTTTGTCTATGCAATTGATCGAGTTTGGGATGTCCGATCGAGATGAAATTTGACAGAGAAGCATGAAACATGACTAATTTCATAATGGTAACTTAAAAATTGGCGAAGTCCTCTTAATTTTCAGAATTTACATTTTGGTCCCTAAATTCGTATGTTGAGCAATTGAGTCCCTTATTGCTTTCCGATTGCTGTGATTTTTGAGCATGCTGATCTCAAGAGTACGCTTAGGGTTAATATGCATCTAGAAAAGTTTTAAAAAGAAAAAAAGGGTCGTTAATCAAGGTTGACTTTCAGGTTGACTTTGGTTTTTCCCGTGTAATCTTCATAGTTCGAGTCAACCGTCTAGGCCGGGCTAAGGGGGTTACATTTGGTGGTATCAGAGCTGAGTTCTCGTGTATTTGGGAATGGTTATGTGGGTGATTTGTGTATGATTGCTTTATATGCGTTTTGAGTGAAAGTATGATGTGTGAATTGTAAGTATGTTGCAATTGTGATGTATACTGAGGTGAAGCATGTTAGAGGGACCCATTATCATACCAAAACTAATGAAATAGATTGTTTTTAATTGGAAATTAGCTTGAGTACTTGGATTCTTACCTTGCTGAGCCTGATTATGTTTATTGCATTTGTGTTATTGCATTGTTAGTGAATGGGACCTCGTAGAGAGACGAGGATTAATACGCGAGCTATGGCTCAAAATGAGAATGAATGGAATGCGGAGAATGTAGTGGATTTACCTCCTCCACCCGGTGGTGGTGGTGCTGAGGGTGATGGAGCTGGTGATGGTGCTGGTGCTGGGGTCGCTGGACCTGAAGCTGGGCAGGGGCAAGCTGCTCCTAACATGACAGTGCTGATTCAAGCTATTGTTGGAGCCTTTCAGGCGGCAGTAGTTGGGGCTCATGGAACGTTTGCGCAGTCTGGGAGGGACTGAGTTCAGGGGTTTGTCTGCAGAAGGTTCTGAGTCTTGGTTGGAAAGTACCAAGAGAATTTTGGGACAAATGAACTGCAATGAGGTGCAGAAGCTAGGCTGTGTGGTGTCGCTAATGCACGATGATGCGTATACATGGTGGACGACCACTATCTCCGGAATAGAGGATGCTGATGTAACTTGGACGTTCTTTCTGAACGCGTTCAAGAGGAAGTATCTGGGTGTGCGATACTTGGATGAAAAGAAAATGGAGTTCATGTCTCTTACTCAATGGAGCATGTTAGTGGCTAAGTACGAGGTTCAGTTTGTTCGTCTCAGTCAGTACGCACCTGAGCTTATCCCTGATGAGCGGGAGAGGTGTGAACGTTTCCGTTATGGTTTGGTGACGGAAGTGAAGACCTATATGCTGGCTGCTGAGTACACTGACTTTGATGTGCTGGTTAGCAGAGCGAAGGATATTGAGCTGAATTTGAGTTTATCCTCTATGAGTGCTGGTCCTAGTGCAGGCAAGCGAGCTGCTGAGTATAGTTCTGGTGGTGGACGGAACAAGAGAGGACGTGATCGGAGGTATCAGTCTTCGGCTAGGCGTGGTGGTGGAGGGCAAGGTGCGCCTGTTTAGGGAGACAGAGCGAGAGCTGATCAGAATGCTTGATGGGCATGTGGATCGCGTGGTCACTTGAGGCGTGATTGTCCTCGAGCAGCGAGGGAGGTACATGCTCCTATTGTGGTGACCGGTAATTCGTGCTGGAACTGTGATTCGGCGGATCATATGAGGAGGGAGTGTCCTTTGTTGGCCGGTGGTGGTCAGGGACGTGCTCCTGGAGTTGTTGCACCACAGAGAGGTCGTGGGCGCGGCCGTGGTAACTTCCAGCGCATAGAGGATGGTGGAAGGAATGTGGCTCATGTGGTGGCTGTTCAGCCTGAGGGTGGTGGCCAGGCCTGAGTGTATGCTCAGAGGGAGGGGAGGAATGACACGGATGTGATAGCAGGTACTTTCACTTTGCAATCCTTGTCATTACTTTCCTTGATTGATTCTAGATCTACACACTCATACATATTGCGTGAACATGCTCAATTGCTTGGTTTGCCTGTTGAGTCTTTAGATGTTGGTATGCGTGTAACTAGTTCTTTTGGTGAGACTGTTGTGACACGAAAGCTTTATAGAAGATGTCCCTTGGTTGTGCAAGACCATGTTTTTCATGTTGATCTTATGGAATTGCCTTTCTATGGATTCGATGTAATCCTTGGTATGGATTGGCTCGTTGAACATCGAGCTGTGGTAGATTTTGAGAATAAGTGTGTTTCGTTGAAGCTTGCAGACGATTATGAGGTAGTGGTGGTGGGTGAGAATGTGAAGTTTCTTGCCAATGTGGTGTTTACTTTGGAAGCGAGCCGGATGCTGAGGCAAGGTTGTGAAGCCTACCTAGCCTTTGTGATGAATCCTAGCTCTAATGAGTTGCGAGTGCAAGATATCAGGACTGTGCAAGAGTTTCCTGGTGTGTTTCCGGAGGAGTTGCCTGGATTGCCTCCTAATCACGAAGTGGAGTTTGGAATTGAGCTGTATGAAAACACAACTCCAGTGTCCATTACTCTTTATCGAATGGAACCTAAAGAGTTGAAAGAGCTGAAGACGCAACTTCAGGAGTTGCTTGATCGTGGTTTCATTCGGCCGAGTGTGTCACCTTAGGGTGCACCGGTCTTGTTTGTAAAGAAAAAGGATGGCACTATGAGAATGTGCATCGATTACCGTCAGCTTAACAAGTTGACTATCAAGAATCGGTATCCATTGCCGAGAACTAATGATCTTTTTGATCAATTTCGGGGAGCGGCTGTGTTCTCTAAAATTGACTTAAGGTCAGGGTATTACCAGTTGAAGGTGAAGGGTGTGGATGTGCCTAAGTCAGCCTTCAGAACGAGGTATAGGCATTATGAGTTTCTTGTGATGCCGGTTGGTTTGACGAATACTCCTGTAGCTTTCATGGACATGATGAATAGAGTGTTCCATGAATACTTGGATAAATTTTTTGTGGTGTTCATTGATGATATTCTCGTGTACTCTCGTACTGAGGAGGAGCATGAGGGGCATTTGAGAATTGTGTTGCAGGCTTTGTTGGAGAATCAGCTTTATGCCAAGCTGAGCAAGTGTGAGTTTTGGCTCAGAGAAGTTGTGTTCCTTGGTCATGTGGTTTCTGCTGAAGGAATTCGTGTTGATCCTCAGAAGATTGAGGCAGTGATGAATTGGAAGCCTCCTAGATCTGTTCTTGAAGTCCGTAGTTTCCTTGGTTTGGCGGGATACTATCGGCGGTTCGTGGATGGGTTTTCAAAGATTGCTGCACCTTTGACGAAGTTGTTGCAGAAGGATGTTAAGTATGAGTGGACGGAAGCGAGACAGCAGGCTTTTGAGAAGCTTAAGGCAGCTTTGACGCAAGCTCCTATCTTGGTTCAACCTGAATTAGGGAAAGAGTTTGTGGTGTATAGTGACACATCCTACGTTGGTTTGGGATGTGTGTTGATGCAAGAGGGTAAGGTGGTGGCTTATGCATCGCGCCAGTTGAAGGTGCATGAGCGCAATTATCCTACGCATGACATTGAGTTAGCTGCGGTGGTTTTTGCTTTGAAAATTTGGAGACATTACTTATATGGTGAGAAGTGTACTGTGTACACGGATCACAAGAGTTTGAAGTATCTGATGTCTCAGAAAGAGTTGAATCTTAGGCAATGACGTTGGGTGGAGTTGCTTAAGGATTACGACTTGACGATCGAGTACCATCCGGGTAAAGCTAATGTTGTAGCGGATGCCTTGAGTAGGAAGGTAGCAGTGGAGTTGAGGGCTATGTTCGCCAGTTTGAGCATTTCGCGTGATGGTGGTCTTGTGGCTGAGTTGCAAGTGAAACCATCCTTGGTTCAGTTGATAAAGGATAAGCAGTTGTTAGTCGATTCCTTGGTGCCACATGTTCAGGATATTGCTGAGGATAGGCCATCGGATTTCTGCTTTAATGATGGTGGAGTCTTATGTTTTGGGAGTCGGATAGTAGTGCCCAATGATGCTGAGTTGAGACGTGCTATTTTGACTGAAGCTCATAGTAGTCCTTTTGCTATGCACCCTGGTAGTACTAAGATGTACCGTGATCTTCGTGATGGGTACTATTGGGTGGGTTTAAAGAAAGATGTTGTTGAGTTTGTGAGCAAGTGCATAGTATGTCAGCGAGTTAAGGATGAGCATCAGTTTCCTTCAGGGTTGTTGCAACCGTTGAGGATTCCTGAGTGGAAGTGGGAAAGGATTACCATGGACTTCGTGTCTGGTTTGCCTTTGTCGCCATCGAAGAAGAATTCGGTGTGGGTGATTGTGGATCGCCTGACGAAGTGTGCGCATTTCATACCCGTGCATACTACGTACACCTTGGATAAGATTGCGGAGCTGTACATTGCTGAGATTGTGCGGCTGCATGGTGTGCCAAAGTTGATTGTGTCGGATAGGGATCCGAGGTTTACATCGCGTTTTTTGCAGTGTTTGCATCAGGCTTTGGGTACACGGTTGAATTTCAGTACTTCTTATCATCCACAGTCGGATGGACAGTCTGAGCGTGTTATCCAAGTGTTGGAGGATATGTTGAGATGCTGTGTGATTGAGTTTCAGGGCTCTTGGGAGAAACATTTACCTTTGGTGGAGTTTGCCTATAATAATAGCTATCAGGCAAGTATTCAAATGGCACCTTATGAAGCTTTGTACGGGAGGAAGTGTCGGACTCCTCTTTGTTGGGTTGAGACAGGTCAGAAGTTGGTTTCGATGCCAGCTTTGTTGAAAGGAACCACCGAGAAGGTGAAGCTCATTTGTGAGCGATTGAAGGCAGCTTCTGATCGGTAAAAGTCTTACGCGGATTTGAAGCGTAAGGAGATTGAGTATGCGGTGGGTGACCGTGTGTTTTTGAAAGTTTCGCCTTGGAAAAAGGTGATGAGGTTTGGTCGAAAGGGTAAGTTGAGCCCTAGGTACATTGGACCATACGAGGTGATTGAGCGTGTGGGTCCTGTTGCGTACAAGTTGAGGTTACCGCAGGAGTTGGAAAAGATTCATGATGTGTTTCATGTCTCTATGCTTCAGAGGTGGAATTGAATCCGGATTTGACCTATGATGAGGAACCGGTGGAGATTCTGGATTCGGACAATAAAGTTCTTCGAGGCAAGACCATTGAGTTGGTAAAGGTGTTGTGGAAGCATCGTGGTGCTGAGGAAGCCACGTGGGAACGGAAGGATGATATGATGAAGCAGTTTCCATACCTTTTTCCTCCAGGTAAATTTCGAGGACGAAATTTCTTAAGAGGGGGAGAGTTGTAACACCCCAATTTTGGGCTTGGAACTTTAGGGTCTGAATCAGACCGGTCTAAATTTCGGTTCGATTATAAAAGGTGGTTTTATGGAAAACCTAGTTCGGGATGCATTAAAAATATGGAAAAATATCTAAAAATCCTCTTTTAATATATATAAGAGAGTGGTGAAATCAATTTTACAAAATGAGGTTTGGAAGTATGGCATTTCAAGTTAGTGACTAAAATGTAATTTTTGAAAAGTTCGTGACTGTTTTGAAAGAATTGAAACTTTGAATCTTTAAGGAGCTAATTTACCCTATGGAGGATTTCTCCAGATTTTTCTTGATTTTTAAAGACTCATTTAATGTTTAATTAATAAAAGAAAAGAGGGAAAAGTCACATTTTGGTTTCATAACTAACTTTTGCCAAAATTTTCCCATTTCATTTTCTCTCAAAATTCCCTCAGCCAAACACATTTCCACAGCAACTTTTCCTTTGATTTTCACACCTAAAGTTGAGATTTCAATCCTCAAATGATTCCTAATCATTTCTACATCAAATCCTCTTCATTTGCTTATTGAATTTTCAAGGATTTTGGCTCTAAACAAGGAGAAATCCACATTTAGAGGTATGAACGTCCTTCTCCTCTAAATACTCAGTTCTTTACTGAAATTCCCAAGTTCTCAATCCTTAAATTGAGTTTTATTAAAGGTTTTAATGTTGTGATCTTGATTTTGGCTTAAAATGCAAGATTTGGATTTAATTTTGAAGGATTTCGTATTGGATGATTGGGCTCTGTTTTGAGATGTCTTTTTGATGTATTTTGGATGTCTAAATGATGTGTAATTGAGGTTTAATCAATGCAATCCCGAATGGGTTGATTTTCCTAAGTTTTTACTTGAGAAAATGGTGGTTTTTGGGATGATTTTGATGTTCTGTTATAGCTGGAGGTATAAGGACGTGATTAGGTCCTTTTTGGATGTTAATTGATGTCTAAGAATGTTTAGAATTGATGGATCTTGGCTGGGTAATGTTGTGGAAGTGTTTGGATGTGTTTTCGGTTGTGTTTGGTAGCCGAAATGTGAGTTTTGATGAGAGCAGCGAGTTTAGGTGTTATAGCTGAAGATTTTAATGCATGATGATGCATTAATCCTCTGCTTTGATGTGTTTAAAACAGGGGAGATGACTTTGGATCCTTGTGGTGTTGATCTGGGGGCTTGAACGGCGTTTCGGCAATCTTGCGAAACGGAATTTGGTGAGTGAAGTTTGGTTTTCAGCTTTGAAACCAATGTATGAAGGTTTTGGGAGCTTAGTTTAAGTCTAAGCAACTTAACTAAGCTCAAGAGTAAGTTTTCGGAGAAACTCTCTCTTTGATGAACCATGAGATGGTTGGATGCAATGTGTTTATTTTGCATATTTAAATTCTGTTTTGAAAGCATATTTTAGCATGATTAATGCTGGTTTTGAAAGTCATGTGTTGAAGGATGCTCAAGGTAAGAGATCCTTGATTTGACATTGATAAATGTGGTTGGATGCAAAGTGATGCATGAATATTTAATGGCTTTGTTTAATGATTTAAAACAGTGGATTGATGATGGTAAATGATGTATATTGGCAAGTGATGTGTTGGTTTAAAAGTACTTGAATCGGATATAGTTAGCCGGCTATAGGATTGGGTGCACCGTGAACGAAGTCGCCTTGGATGTTGAGGGGTTGTAATGGTACCGTAAATTCCATACAAGTACACTAACGAGATGTCTAAGATCATAATGGTGGTTAAAATGCCATGTGAGGATCTTGTGTTGTGTGTCCCGTATTCTCGTTAGTGATGTTATACATCTACCAATGAGTGATGTGGAGGGGTTGTAATTGTACCGTAGACTCCATCACGGGTGTTGAGGGGTTGTGATTGTACCGGTAAACTTCACCTTGAGTGTTTGGTAGTGTGTATGAAGCGTATGGGACAACGCTTGTAATCCACGTATCCGATTGTTTTTGTGTTGAAAAATGGTTATGGATTATCACTTGAAAGCCAATATGACATGTTGATGTGATGAAGCATGAGATGCTTGGTTTGTATGCATTGTTGTATAAGAAATGATGTTTATGAATTTAAAGGCCTTTGAAAGGTGTTTTACAAAGTGCATGTGTGCTTACGCTCTCTTTCTTGAACCAATAATGCAGAGAATTGAAGTGCTTAAAGGGCAGCAAGGAAGTCAAGAATCCAAGAGAAAGACTAAGTTCATGTATGGTGACTATTTTCACAACACTTTTAGTTTTTGGTACTTGGCAATGGGAACCTAGATTGTGTTTTTGGGAGATTTTTGGACTCCCTAAGTTTGGTTTAATGCCTATGATGTTTGGAACATGTAAATAACCATTTGGTATTTGTTTTGGAGATTTGATGATTGCTTGATTTCCAATATTAGGATGCATGCCTATAGACTTGTGGTTTTTCCTATTTGATGCCATGATTGAGTTTTGATGATGCAAATATGTTCCTTTAGTGTAGGAAGACTTGTTGGCATGATTAGGGGGTCATAGGGATGTGTTTGATGGGTCGAAAGTGTGTTAAACCAGAAAATTTCTGTATTTCTGGGCAGGCCGTATCGGAACGGGTGCTACTGTTTCGAAATAGGGGTCTGAAATGACCTTGGCGTTTCGAAACGGGTAGAGCCGTTCCGAAACGTTTTTGCTACTGCCAAGCCCTGTTTCGGAACAGGTTGCGAAACGGTCCCGCGTTTCGGAACGGTCATCCTCCGTTTCGGAACACTCGACCGTTGGGCACTGAATTTTATGGTTATATGTTTTGAAACATTCACGTTTTAGTCCTGAACTTTGTCTATGCAATTGATCGAGTTTGGGATGATCGTTCGAGATGAAATTTGGCAGAGAAGCATGAAACATGACTAATTTCATAATGGTAACTTAAAAATTGGCGAAGTCCTCTTAATTTTCAGAATTTACATTTTGGTCCCTAAATTCGGATGTTGAGCAATTGTGTCCCTTATTGCTTTCCGATTGCTGTGATTTTTGAGCATGTTGATCTCAAGAGTACGCCTAGGGTTAATATACATCTAGACAAGTTTTAAAAAGAAAAAAAGGTCGTTAATCAAGGTTGACTTTCGGGTTGACTTTGATTTTCCCCGTGTAATCTTCGTAGTTTGGGTCAACCGTCTAGGCCGGGCTAAGGGTGTTACAAAAGCAATGGTAATGACTTCAGAAATTAGTCTCCCTTCGCAGATTTCACAACTAACAGTTGACCATACTTAGGTTATGGGAGATTTTTTTTTGAAATATGGGTACATATTAACCTTATGGTCATCTAACTTTGTAAAATATTGATAACCCTACAGATATTTATTTGGGATCCCCATGGTAATAGATATTGTTATGGTTCGCTTATCGCTACGGTTCAGATATTACAATCACTATCTTCATCCTCATTTAAGCTTCGATGATAAAACTTTCTCATTCTCATTCTGCGGGTAAAAATTCGATTATTTTTCATACTCATCGAATCAAATCCTTACAGTTTTCGATTTTTCTCCGCTCGTTTGTCACCTCTAGACCTGGCAAACTTGACCCGAGACCCGAAAATCGAACTGAATCACCCGAATCGAGACTCGATTTTGACCCGAACATGATGATCCGAAGTTGACCCGAAACCTTAAATAAACCGAACCGAACCTAAATTTTTTGTTGAACCGAAATGGACCCAAACCTAATAGACCCGAACCGGAAGCTAAACCGAATATCGACCCAATTTTAACCTGAAAATTAAGGTACTATACCATGAAAGAGACCGTTGCTCTTGTCAAAGTTGTGGCATAATAACATTTTATGTCATTTTACGTTTAAATATTAATTAAATAAAACTTTTGTCCCTACTAATTTTTAAATTTAGAATTTTAATGTACTATTTTCTCTCCCAATATTTAATCTTAAGCCATAAATCCTAAACAATAAACCTTAAGCCATATAAATTAATCTCATGAACCAATAACCTTAGACTAAACCATAAACCCTAAATTATTAACACTAAGCCCTAAAAACCTAAATTATTAACCTTTAAGCCATAGAAATTAATCTAAAATCAATAACACTAAACCATTAACACTAAGGCCTAAACCATAAACCATAAATTGAAATTAGAGACAACTTTTACAATCTTACCATAAAATATATCTAAAACTTGAATTAGAGACTATCTTGACAATTTGAAAGTAGAGAAATTTGAGAGCTTGGTGATCAATTTTATAATTTTACCATAAAATATAGCATAAAACTGAAATTGTAGACTAAATTGACAATTTGGAAGTGGAGAAATTTGAGAGTCCAATGACCAATTTTATAATTGTACGATATAAATAAATAAGGGTCAATTTTGGCTAAAAATTAAATCTTAGTAATTAAAATGAACAAAAACATCATTATATTAAATTAATAGACTAAATTACAAAGATTAGTTAATTTTGACTAAAAGTAAATTTTTAAAGATTAAATATTACTACGGGGAAGGAATTTCTATATTCGAAGTCTAAACCGTGGGAATACTTGTGACTAAATTAAATTAAACTAAAACTTAAAGTTAAATATTAGTACTAAAATGTAACATTTTAAATGCAACATGACCTAAAAATAATTAATCTCTAGCTTAAATAATTTGTGGCTTATTTCCCTCCAAAATTTTGTTTTTTCTTTTCCATTTTTACCAATTGTTTTTTTTTTTCAATCTAGCTTAAAAAATTGTGGCTTATTTCCCTCCAAAATTTTGTCTTTTCCCTCTCTATTTTTACCAATTATCTTTCTCTTTTTATTTTTCTTAATTTAATTGAGTTTTAATTTAGATTAATTTAATTGAAATTTCACATTTAGTTTTAGAATTATTTTAATTAAGCCGTGATTTATGCTTCTAGATTTTAGATAGCTCAATTAAATCCTAAGTTTAATAAATTAATTCATTTAAGACATTATTATTATTATTATTATTATTATTATTATTATTATTATTATTATTATTACATATAATAAACTTTGATTTAATATAATTATACACAAAATTTTGATATGGATACATGAAACTTTGATTTAAATATTTAATCAAATTCAAATGCATATATTAACAAGTTGAATCAGAATTAATCTCATTCACCAATAACTTTAAACTAAACCATAAATACTAAACACGAAACCCTAAAATCAACTCAAACCGAATTGACCCAAAAATTCAAATGTTGACCTGACCCGAACGACCCGATTTTGCCCCGAACCGAAAGCGATCGATCCGATATTGACTCGGCCTGAAAACAACCGATTCAATTTTGACCCGGTCCAATACTCGAACCGAATCCGACTCATCACAGACCCGAATCGAATCTAAACCGATTCTAGATAAACTCGAAACGACCCGAACCGAACGACCCGATTGCCATCTCTAGTTACCTCTAGTTGAAGGGTTTTTGGTGTTCCAGATCAGGTTTCGAGTTAGTTGGAGTCAGGTCGAACACACTAAATCGAGGTTTGACATTTGTGAACGAACAACAATGGGAACGTTCAAGTTTGCAAAACGAAGACAGTGAAGTGACGATGCGGGCGGCGGTGCCAGGGACTTTTGATGTTAATGGTTTATTCGGGAATAATTTGATTTTGCTAAGATACCCTTTTACTTTTTGTTATTTACTTCTTTATCACTAATAATTTTGGTATTGATTAATTTAACATTTCAAGAAATTATCTCCTCCGTTTATAAATAATAAGGCTTAAATATATGAATTATGAGGGTTAACTCTCAACAAAAAATCAATTAAGCCCTCATTATTTTTTTACACCCAATTTAGTTTTTATAATTCAAATTACGATCAAATCGGGTCCTTCGTAATCCTGATTGCGTTGATTGTCACTGGACCCTAACGGTCAACATTACAAAAGGACTAATTTAATCGTAATATGAATTATGAGAGTTAATTTGAGTGCAAAAAGTTCATAAGGAGTTAGTTATTTTTTATTTTTTGTTGAGGGTAAATTTGATCTTTAAGACAATTTTAAATATTTTAATGAAAAACGTAAATAATTTTTTATGCTCTCTTTTTATAACTCTAAAATTATTTAGATTTTGATCATTATAATATTTTAAATATTTGCAAATAATTAGTAATACAAAAAGTAATAATTATAATTTTTTACAATTAAAAAATAAATATATTCATCAATATGATATTTCTAATAAACATAAATATTATTAATTTAATAAATTCAACATGCTATGTTTATATTCCATTCATTAAAAAATAACACAACTTAAGATCGTATTATTTCTTCTGGGTGACTCGAGTTCAAATAGTGTAATATATTGATGAATAAGAGTTTGTTCAATTTAAATTCAAACTAATATACTATATTATAATTAAATTAAAATACTAAAAAACTTATTTAACCCTATAAAAGAATCGAACTATTGTTGTTTTCCCAAAGGAATTATGAGTCAGTTTTAAATACCTTTTCTAGGCCCATAAGGGGGTGGTAAAGAGCCGAACAGAGATACCCATTGGGTACCTTATTATCTATACAATTCCGCTTTTATACAATAACACCATTTCTTAATTTTATGGATGTCATTGATAATTTTTATATTAGTTTTTATTTTTAATAATTTTTTTGAATATTTTATTTATTTTTATGAAGTTTGTAGATTATTTTAAAAAATAAATAATATTTTAATTTTTTGTGAGAGTTTTATTTTTTAAAATTATAGGGACTCAAAGGATATTTACACAAATTTGTTAGTTAATTTTTCATACATTTTGTTTGTAAAAGTTCAACTCGAAAGATCAAATTATTTATCCATTTTATTAAAAAAAACTAAATAAACCAATTAAATGAATTTTAAAACAATTATTTATCTATTTTTAATATTTTAAAATTTTAATAATTTCTTAAATTCTCAATTTTAGCTTAAATATTAAATAAGTTATCGAGCATAGTCAATTATACCTATGAACTCAACAAAATAATCAATTATGCCCTTGAAGTCAGTTAAAAAATTAATTCAACCCCTCTGCCAAAATCAATTACTTTAACTTTTTTATTTTTTATTTATAACAATTAATTACTAAAAATTTCAAGTTATTTAAAATTTTATTTTATCTCAAACTTTATTTGAATCTTTTTTAGTCAGGTTTATGAAATTATAAATCAAGCCAAAAACAAGTTAATTTTTTAAATAAAATTAAATAATATAATTTTTTTAAATCGAGTTAAATTTTACTCACCTTCCTACCGCGGCCTAAATAGCTAACACTGAGGTTAAGATATTCCCGTTTCTCCTCTGGTTTTTAAAAGACAAAGGAAACAAATAAAAAAGCTTATCCATTGCACATCATCTCTCCTTTTCACACATTAAATGCGCTCTTCCCTACTTTATGAAAAGACTAGAAATTTGGGACAACTCTCTCGCTTGCTTTCAACACCTGCCCCTCCAACATTAATTTTCTCACCGTTTTCCCATCGCATCGTCGCATCCATTTCTCATCTGCCTTTTAAAATCACACCATGTTTAACTGAAAAAGTCGCCGCTCTCATTTTTTTTCGAGTTAAGGACTAAACACGTGATCTGATTGGCTGATACAAACTCGACTTGTACGCGACGTTTATTTATTACAGTAATGATTATTTTAAACAATATCGTTTTCTCGTTTCTCAAAAATTATCACCTCGTACGGACGAACAAACTGCCGTTGACGGCGTCGTCGAAGCCAACGTAACGGCATTGGACGGTGTTCACGGGTTGGATATTCGCGGGGTTCGATGAGGTGTTGTTCGCTTGGATCTGGTTCGTCGTCCGACGGTACGGGCCGAACCATTTGTTTTGCATGTAACGGTTTTTTCTCCATGGAGGGAGGGATAATTGTCTGCTCTTCAACGATCTTTTCGCCGAATCGGCCATGACCTTGACCATCCTTTTCAATTCCTCGCTTTCCCCCACGAAAACCCTAGGCAAATACTGCAATAGCCTCAAGTAGTCGCTCGTCGGCCTCGCGATCTCGAATTCGGAGGCAAAATCGAGATCAACGAAGTACCTATGTTGCCGCGTCGGTGATACTGATTGCACCACGTCGATGAACTCGTAGTTTCCGGCGGTTAGGCCACCAGAGGAACTCCATTTCGTCTTGCAGATCGCCGCATTGTGGCCAACCTGGCGAAGATAAGCCATCACTTGACGCCTGAAAACAGCTTTATCCGTCCTGAAAAAGGAAAGCATTTCTATCGCATTCGAAACATGAGCCAAGAGCAGATTCCCGTAAGAATCGGTGCTGTTAAGAGAGGTTGACTTGATAATTATCTCGAGCGAGTCAGTAGCATCAAGGTTTGAGCCGACAGGGTCAGAGTCGGAGTTGTACCCGGTTTGTTCAGCAGCATCGCGATCGCCTTCCAAGAAACTTTGAACGAGTTCCGACAGGCAGGGAGAGTCATCTTCGGTGGCCGTAGATCGTTGGCTTCCGCAGCTGGCGGAAGAGGCGTCGACGAGCTGCGCCTTGACTCTGTGGTCGAGCGGGTCAGTAACTCGTTTTACTCTTGTACGAAAACTAGACATGGCTTCTCCTTCTCCTTCTATATGTTGGTTTTTGAGGTTTGAGTTTGAGCTAAATAAGAGAGGAGGAATATCCGGAGAGCACCGAAACGAAATCGTTTTATCTACTAAATTAAGCAAACAAGAAAGAAATGAAAATGTAATTTGGAGGTGGAATATTCGAGAGAAGTGTAATTGCATGCATCGGAGATGTGTTGGCTTTAGATGTTTGATTATTGGATATGTCAGCCATTAGCCATTAGCCACTAGCCACTTAGCCGATTTATATCCAAACTTAATGGTGCACACGTGGGTGGGGGAGCATATCCCACCCTGTCCAAGGTTTATTCCGGTTATATCATTCGCTGACGTGTGCGGACACGATTCCATCACATTCCTCTTATTTATTTATTCATGACTCTAATACCGGAAAAATTATATCATAGGTCTGACTTACTACATCAGTCGTGGTCTCAACTAATAAAAATAAAGCACTACACCATTTTTATCCCATGTCATTTTTCCATTATATAATAACTTTAAAAAAACTCTTTTAAATGACATGTATAAAATATTAGTGAAGATTCACTAGTTAAAAAAATGATAGGGATAAAAATAATGCAGTTGATAGTTTTTATTGGTTGGAATCATTAAGTCAAGCTCATAATATAATTTTTTCTAACACCGATACGTACAAGTACAACTAATCCTATGAACCATTAATTATGAGGATTTAAAACATGATATTTTTTTATAATAAAATGTATTAAAACACTTTTTTACCATTTTTCAGATTTTTTATTTTTTTAATTAAAATTTGTTGAGCTCGATGCTTACAACCGAGATGCTTGTCAAGTGGTGGAGAATGTTGATTTTTAGGTGTTTAAGTGAAAGCTAAAGGATAAGAATTGAACACAAGGATTTAGAGTGGTTCGACTTTCTAACCCAAAGCCTACATCCAATACCTTAGCTTCCTACTAAGGTTTCAACCAAATTCACTAAGAATTTCGTCCCCTTTTCTCGGATTAGGAGGAAACCGTTACAACGATCAGGCTTTCTACCCAAAGCTTGATCAAGCACTCTCTTACAAGAGAAATTCTAAGCAAACTTGAAATCCCTCTAATAGGTATTTGTTTGCATTATTAAGCACTCACCCAAAACCTAAACACTTGAGAAAATTTGACAATGTTTAGCTCACTAGTGTTGTCTATACAAGAAATATGCAAATTTAGCTCTAAAGACAATTTGACATCATAATATTGTAACAATTGAAGCATTAACCTATCTTTGATGCTTGTAGGTCCCTTTATACTTCCAAATGAGTTTGTAGCCGTTGAGGACCGTTAGAATTGAATTGGAGCCGTTAGAGACTTTATTTCCCTCATTAATTACAGTTCTGGTGTTGTCCATTTTGACACAAGCGAGCCCGTATCGGAACGACATTCTTTAGAACTAGCCGTTGAAGCCTGGTGCAGCAAGTCGTATCGAAATGCCTTTGGCCATATCAAAACGGTTGCAAACCGTTTCGGTGCGAGTGACCGTTGAGCTGCATTTAAAAAATCGTTGGAAAATTTTGACCGTTGGCGATGTTTTGACCGTTGGGCGTACCGAAACACCAAAAAGGGTGTTTCGAAACTGAAACCCTCCGTATCAAAATGGGCAAGCCCTGTTTTGGTATGTGTTTTGGCAGTTTTAAACTGTTTTGAAACATGTTAGCCTGTATCGAAACGGGTACCTTGAAAACCCTGGTTTGACTACTTAAAAACGTTTCAAACCTTGCCAAAAAAATTAAAACATCCACAAACTTATTTTCAAGTTGTTTGGACTTAAAGACATTTTTGTACAAAACTATTTTTCAATTATTATATCAAAACATTAGTTCTGCAATCTCCCCTTTTTGATATAATAAAACTAACTTGAAAATTTGTTTGGGATTCTCCCTCTTTGTATTTTAAAATTTTAAATAAGCGATTTCAAAAATTAAAAGAAGTTAAAGCTCCCCCTTATTCTCTTGAAAAATCATCTTTTCAAACCATTTCTTCACCTTTTTGTTATATCAAAAAGAATTTAAATAACTTTAAGTTTAAAATAACTTAGGAGGTAAAAAAATTGACACAAATAAGAAGTTTGGTTTTAAAATGTCTCCCCCTTACTCAAAGCATCATCAAATAATGTTAGTCCAACATATATGATAATCTAGTTTAATTAAAAAAATAAATCAAATTAAACAAATAAAAATAACTAGATTTTACCAACACTGTAACTTCAAGGGAGGACGTGAAGCATTCTTTCTTCAAGTGTTCTTCCTTGTGTTCATGGAGCCCCCCCCCCTCAAATTTAGACTTCTTGATCAATTTCCATCACACCTAAACAAGACAATCAAGTAATTTTTTGTATCCAAATTAATTTGGATCCATAGACATTAGTTGCACAAAGTTTAGTCCCCTTATGAATCCATTTTTCAATTTCATCCTTTTTAGTTGAAGTACTTAGTCATTTTGGGACCCAAATACTTCTAAAATTTTTACCATTTACAAATTTAGGGGCACTAGATTGTCTAACATAAAATTTTGATTTTCTAAAATTATTTTTCTTTTCTAGTTCCTTGGAAATCAAAAACTTTTCTTTCTTAAGATCATCAATTTTCTTTTGATGATCATTTTCCATGGTTTGAAGCAAATTTTGTAAGTTTGAAACTTCAAGCTCAAAATCTTTAAGTTTTGCTTCAAACTCTAGATTTGTTTTGGAAAGCAAATCATTTTCTTTTTTCAATTTTGAAACCAACTTTTTATTCTTTGAAAATGATGCCTTGAATTCTAAAAGCAAATCATCATAGACATCTTGTAATTCATCAAAAGAATATGAACATGAGGTAGAAGAATTAGATGTTAACCTTGAATCTTCTTCGATTGCCATAAGGAAAAGGTTGGCTTGTTCATCGTCGGTGGAGTCTTCATCACTCCAAGTAGCCACATATGCCTTCTTCTTATGGCTTGAAGAGCTTGCCTTCTCTTTCTTCCTCGATTCATACTTGAATTTTTCTTTCTCCTTCTTCATGAACCAAACAAATTTGTTGAAGAGAATGGTCATCTCTTCATCTTCACGATCCTCTTCGCTCAAATAAACGTGTTGGCATGTAGAGGATGGAAGGGCAATGACATTTACATCGATGTCTTGCCTCTTGATCTTCTTCTCCCCCATCTTTCTTATATCTTCCTTCTTTTTCTCCTTTTATTTCCCCTTCTTCATGATTTCGTCTGTGAGGAGAGACCCTATGAGTTCATCGAGCTTCAAGGATTTGAGGATTTTAGCTTCGATGATGGTCGTCTTCTTCGAGTCCCAAGACTCGAGAAGAGAGTAGATGAATTTACGGACAAGTTTGTCGTCCGAAATGATTTCTCCATAGCCTTTGAGTCCATTAATGATGGTGGAGAAACGATCAAACATCTTCGTGATGTCTTCATCCGGTTCCATCTTGAAGTTTTCATACTTCAGGTTGAGGAGTCCAATCTTGGTCTCCTTTACTTCACTTGTTCCCTCGTATGTGACTTCAAGCTTGTCCCACACTTCCTTGGCATTCTCACAAAAAGAGACTTGTGCATATACATCCGGGCCTAAAGCATAAAAGATGAAGTGCAAGGCTTTGCAATTAAGCTCCATCATCTTCTTTGTCGTTGGCATTCCACTCCGCCTTTCTTCTTGTCGGCACGAACGATACATCTTCAACAAGGTCCCAAAATTGATAATCTTTACCCTTGATGTAGAACTTCATCATATTCTTCCAATAGGCATAGTGTTCACCGTTGAAGAATGGTGGCTTGTCGATTGAGTGCGCCATTACTTCGGTTGGTTGGATTGAAGTATCGAGCTTATCGGATAACCTCAATAGGATGTTATCCCGATCAATTAAGCCTCACTCTAATACCAATTGTTGAGCTCGATGGTCACAACCGAGATGCTTGCCAAGTTGTGGAGAAGGTTGATTTTTTTGTGTTTAAGTGGAAGCTAAAGGATAAGAATTGAACACAAGGATTTAGAGTGGTTCGGCTTTCTAACCCAAAGCCTACATCCACTACCTTAGCTTCCTACTAAGGATTTCAACCAAATTCACTAAGAATTTCGCCCCCTTTTCTTGGATTAGGAGAAAACCGTTACAACGATCAAGCTTTCTACCCAAAGCTTGATCAAGCACTCTCTTACAAGAGAAATTGTAAGCAAACTTGAAATCCCTCTAATAGGTATTTGTTTGCACTATTAAGCACTCACCCAAAACCTAAACACTTGAGCAAATTTGACAATGTTGTAACAATTTGACATCATAATGTTGTAACAATTGAAGCATTAACCTATCCTTGATGCTTTGAGGTCCCTTTTATACTCCCAAATGAGTTTGTAGCTATTGAGGACCGTTGGGATTGATTTGGAGCCGTTGGAGACTTTATTTCCCTCATTAATTGCAGTTATGGTGTTGTCCATTTTGGAACAGGCGAGCCCATATTAGAACGAACTTCTTCAGAACTAGCCGTTGAAGCCTGGTGCAGCAAGCCGTATCGAAACGGTTATAAACCGTTTCGGTACGAGTGACCGTTGTGATGCATTTAAAAAGTCGTTGGGAAATTTTGACCGTTGGGGAGGTTTTGACCGTTGGGCGTATCGAAACACCAAATGGGTGTTTTGAAACCGAAACCCTCCGTATCGAAACGGGCAAGCCCTGTTTCGGTACGTGTTTTGGCAGTTTCAAACTATTTCGAAACAAGTTAGCCTGTATAGAAACGGGTATCTTGAAAACCCTGGTTTGACTACTTAAAACGTTTCAAACCTTGCCAAAAACATTTAAAACATCCACAAACTTATTTTCAAGTTGTTTAGACTTAAAGGCATTTTTGAAATCTTTTCAATTTAGTCCAAAACTATTTTTTAATTATTATATCAAAACATTAGTTCTACAAAAATAATAAAGTTATTAAAAATAAAAAATGGACAAAAAATTAAAAATATATAAAAAAAGAAAATAACCTTTTTAACATATTTTATTTATAAAAAAAAAAGTTACATTTTAGGTCATATGATTTTAAAAGTTATTAAAATAATTATTTGTATATATATATATATGTATAATTAGTAGTACTTATTGATATAGGACGTTTATTCTAAAATTTTCTTTTATTTATTCATGTTAGAATTGCTCGGTATTAGAGATTGTCTCACATTCAAATCTGTCAACTCATTTTGTTTTAAGAAAAATCCTTACTAATGTGATACGTATTATATATATATATATATATATATATATATATATATATATATATATATATATATATATATATATATATCTAAAGTTGGTTGCAATATCCATACCCTTTGACTGGAATACTTGTTGGGTTCACATATTATTTTAAACAATGAAGCCTAAATAGTGGGGTTCTGGACAGGCGCGATAGGAGCGATCGCACAGAGCCCCATGAGAGAAGGGGCCCAAAAATTATAAATAAATAAATAAATATATATATATATATATATATATATATATATAATTAGGATTTTTCTACCATGCGGCAGCCTAATATGCGGCTAATATACGGCGTTACCGGAAACATGATTGTGTATATAATGTAACCGGTAAAGCGGTACCGGATATGTGGATATGAAATGATCTTTCCGGTAAAAACCACTAAAAATGATAAAATAATGGTAACCGGCAAATTTAAGTAAAAGGTCAGATATAATAAAACCGGTAGCGTCTAATTTGTTATAAGGTATATAATGTATTCGGTAACGCGGTACCGGATATGTTGAATTCGAAAGTTTCCATACTTTTGAAAAGTTTATCGAAACTTTTTATCAATGGTACCGGATATGTTGAATTCGAAAGTTTCCATACTTTTGAAAAGTTTATCGAAACTTTTTATCAATGGTACCGGATATGTTGAATTCGAAAGTTTCCATACTTTTGAAAAGTTTATCGAAACTTTTTATCAATGGTACCGGATATGTTGAATTCGAAAGTTTGCATACTTTTGAAAAGTTTTTCGAAACTTTTTATCAATATATGGATACTTATATTAAATGTTTGGATACATCTATGAGAGGTAGAGATACTATCGAAAAAGTATGGAAACTTTATAAAAATTATGGAAACTTCTATTAAATCGTTTATATGAATTAGAATCAAGAAAATACTAGTGCATCAGATAGAAAGGAAAAGATTACAAAATGAAAAGATTACAAAACGATATGGCAACGGAAATAAAAAGAAATTGAGAAGAAACAAAAGATTGATCTTCTAATATTTATGTGTAACGCAAAGACCAAGCCGGATTGTTTCGAATATCATGTAATAGAGTTTTATGATATTGGAAACATTCTGGCATGGTCTTTGAACTGCACATAAATATTAGACCATCAATCTTTTCTTTATTCTGAATTCATTGTCCCTTCAAGCCTCCTCCCTTCAAGTCCCCCTGCCACCCATGGAACTTGTTCCAGCACCAGCTTGCTGTCCAACCATCTCTGCATATGGTCGCATCTCAAACTTGACCTTTTGGTTGCCTAATGAACAAAATTTGTTTGCATTAGTATGAGCAGAAGAGTATCTTGTTATTAATAATAGAAGAAAATGATAGAGAAAACCTTGGAGATGGCGGTTGAAGATGTGTATGTCTTCTTTTTCAGCCATGTAACCATATAGTTGGCGCTGGCTGGATGGAGGGGATGGAGCATGACGTTGCCAAGCATCTAACCCGAAACCTTGGGCAGCAAACTGGTTATGCAGACGCTGAGCATCTAGATAACCTCTTGCCGTGCTCTCAAAAATCAAAAGGCTCATCCCACGATGGCCTTGTGGACCATATGAATGGCGAGCCTTGGCAACAGCACCATAGGAACTGAAAGCGTTGAGAAGGTCTTGGTTTCCCATGCCAATCCACTGAAGCAAAAAATTAAAGAAATAAGAAGTTAAGTATTATAATAGTAATGAAAACATAATTCAGAAGTTATATAACTACCTTCCCATCTCCATCTGTATGATGTTGTGTGTTCCTAATCATCACCATGGGTGGCCAGAGTATTTGGTGATGAGCTTCCTGGTGGCTTGAAGGCGGGGGGGAGACAATAGCAGCATCATTACTCAGACCACGCCATTGGCCTGAAGCGTGACGTTGAGGTTGAGGTTGAGGAGTGGCCGAAGCACACCTTCTTCGTAATTCCTCGTCCAACGTCTGAGCAAGGAGGCGATGGATTTTCAGCTTATCTCCTTTTTTGGTTTTTGCATGGGTGAGTAGGGACTGAAGGCCAGAAAACGACTTAGAGGCACCAGGACCTCCGTGGCATGCTGGACACCGCCATGGAGTAGTAGGGTCGTTGATAGAGTTCATTCGATCGAAGGCCTCGAAGAAACTCCTGAAGAATTTGCTGGATTTGAATGCCTCGTGGCTTAGTTGTTCGTCATTATCAGAATTAGAATCAATATAGAAATCATCATCACTGTTTGATGATGTGTCGAATTCAATCTTCCTCTTTGCGAAAGACTTAGGATTTTTACCCGAACTTCTGCTTGAACTCATTTTATAATAGAAGATTGTGAAAGAGAACTGATTATAAAAGCAAAGGAAAGGGTTGAGTAGATAAAATTGAAGATGTTGTGAAGAGCAAAATAGAGGAGTTGTTAATTTATAGGCAATTTCCGTTTGGGAGGGAAAGTGATAATGCATGAGACTGAAAAGGCAGAGATTCGTTCGTTCTCCTCGTTTCCCGGGTTATAGAAATAAATGAGGAGAAGGTACATGAACAGAAACGGTGCATGTGATACATTGGAAAGACGCGATCTTCCTGGTAGAATCAGATTCGTTCTTCTCCTCGTTCTCCGGGGTTATAGAAGTAAATGTGGAGAAGTAGGAGCAGTAAACGGTGCATGCGTGATACAGGGAGGTAGAAGTGAAAAGACACGATACTGAAAAGGAAGAATCAGATTCGTTGTGGGGATTAAGGGTTTCAGCTTTATACAGGAGGAGCAGTAAACGGTGCATGTGATAATTAATAGTGTGTAAATTGTCGATATTTGTGTAAAAGCATCGATATTTTCGAAGGATATTCGTACCGGAACATTGATTTTCTTTCAAAAGTATCGGGTTTTTTATTAATAGTGTGTAAATTGTATCGAAAACTTTTTCTTCCAATAAGCTATGGGAATCCTTTGTTTCTTAAAGGATCGGTATTTGTATCGTAACGTTAAGAAACTATCGATATTTTCGAGCAGATTTGCTAATGTATGATGGAATTTAACAACAGTATCGAAACATTTTCAGAAAGGGGGAATAATGTATCGAAATTTTATTTGGAGCCAGTGGACAAGTAAGGGATAAAGGATGAAATAAGACGTCATATAACATAATTGGAAGATAATTTCAGAAGTTTATTGTTAATCTGAATCATCGTAGTCAGTGGACACGTCTGAACTTAGGTTTAGTTCTTCGATCAGCTGTTGTTTTCTTTGTCTACGCGTGTACATAAAAAGTTGCAGTTCATCCGCAGCCGCATCAACATCCGGTGAAGACGGTGCGCGTTCAGTGTTTGGATCAGGTTGTACGGGTGCAGACGAACTACCTTCGCCGGCGTTGACGTCGTCAAACTTAACATGTAAATGGACGTCTGTAGCTCCGACGGAATTGAGGCGGTCATACATGTTACGAACGTCTGTTTCGTTCGTAAGCTTCATAACGTAGTGTGTTTTGTTTGCTGACGGTGTTGGGATTCGACATTCCATGGAAGAAATTTGTTTGTGGCCGTGTTTACTAACCTCGATTGTTGTCAACTGTATTAAATCTTTCAGTGACATTTTGGTGGTGATTGTTGACTGAAAAAAAGTATCGAGAAAATAAAATGTTGCCTGAAATTTGGCCATAAGGTGAGCAAAGATTGGGCTCGGTGTTTAGAGAGAATTTGGAATGAGTAAGTGATGGTGGAATTCGTGGGTATTTATAGGAAAGCAAAACACCACATAAGTAAATTTAACTGGAATGAAAACTTTAATTCGCATTTCATTTAACAATACTTTCTTTTTACAATAGTATAGAAACATATTTAGTAAGTTGGAATAATGTTGCCTGCAAGTATCGATAATTTTTATCGTCCTGTACAGAAAGAATCGATATTTTCGAGCAGATTCGGTAACGTATCAGGGAATTTAACAACGGCATCGAAACATTTTCAGAAAGGGGAAAATTGTATCGAAACTTTATTTACAGTAACCTATGAGAATTCATTGTTTCTGAAAGTATCGATAAATTTTATCGTGAAGGAAAGAAAGAATCGATATTTTCGCGCAGATTTGGTAATGTATCATGGAATTTTACAACATGATCGAAACTTTTTCAGTAGAGGGAAAAAATGTATCGATAATAAAATAGAATTTATTGCACGTTAACTTTGTAGAAAGGAAGAAATAAATTGCTTTAAATGCTTTCAACCACCATCAACCACCACCACCTACCGAATTTAGTACCTGAAAATGAAAGCAACACAACAGAAGTCCTGTGCAGGAAAAGTTTGGGACCACTTTCAACCGATCGTGTTTAAGAAAATGGAAGATATTCCATCCAACGATGTTAATTGTAGCGGGAATTTGCAAGATGAGAAGTTGACCGGTGATGATTTGGAACGGTTGGTAGGTCAGCTCTTTTCTTCACGTGAGGAAGCTTGGAATTTTTACAGGGAATACGCAATGAAACAAGGTTTTAGTGCACGTCGAGGAACATCACGGCTGGATGGCGAAGGGAATGTGAAGACACAAGAATTTTGTTGTTCAAAACAAGGGTTTAGGTGTTCGAAGGTCGAAAATGTTAATCGTCGACGTGCACATACGCCAGTCACACGAACAGGATGCAAGGCCAAAATCGTTGTCACAGCAACCGGAACAAAAGATCAGTGGGTTCTAAGTAAGTCTTTCCACGAACATAATCATGCATTGTGCACACCTCTTATGACACCATTTATGCGTTCAAATAGAGGTGTGACTGAGGCTGATGTGGCTGAGGCAACAGCGTTGAAACATGTTGGTGTTGGGACATCAAAGGTAATGAAATATTTCATGAATCAGGCAGGGGGATTTCGTAATGTTGGATTTACTAGTAAAGACCTGTACAATGCACTTGATAGAGGTAAAGCAAAGGAGCTTGTCAATGGGGATGTGAATGCACTCCTTGATTACTTTGAGTACAAGAAAGATGATGATCCAGGGTTTTTTATGACATACTCCACAGATGAATCAGGGGCATTGCAGCATCTTATTTGGTCTGATTCAACATCGAGATCAGATTACACTTGCTTCGGTGATGTTATTGCCTTCGACACAACTTACAAAGGTAATTACTATGCACGACCAATTTTGCCTATTGTCGGTGTCAATCATCACCATAGCACAATAGTTTTTGCTACTGCGATCATAGCTGACGAAACGACTCAATCGTTCGAGTGGGTGCTGCGAAATTTTCTACAAGCCATGCTGAATAAAGCGCCTCTTTCAGTTGTGACAGACGGGGATAGGGCAATGTAGAGGGCTATCAAATGTGTTTTCCCTTATGCTAAGCACAGATTATGTTCCTGGCATCTATCTCGCAATGTACAAGCTAACATTGGTGACAGCAAATTTAGCACAGCATTTAATAGATGTATGAGTTCGTGGTGGACAACCAGCGAATTTGATAGAGAATGGTCTAGGGTGATTTCCGAATTCAACGTCGAAAACCATCCATGGGTGATAGAGAAGGGAAATACTCGGAACTTATGGGCTCAAGCATATCAAACGGGTCATTTCTTTGCCAATTTGCGATCCACACAAAGAAGTGAGTCCTTGAATGCTGCACTCGGACGTGCCCTGATACAGAAGAAGACATATGTAGACGTAGTTCGTACAATTGAACAAAATTTAATTCGAAAAATTCGTATCAACGAGTTGGAAGCAGATTGCTTAAGTTCGCAGACAACGCCCTACCAGATCACCAAACTCACAGACCTAGAAAGCCATGCTGGTCAAATTTATACGCGAGCATCATTTGGTTTCTTCCAAGACGAACTTCAAGAGGAGACTTTGTACCGGATTGACGAAAAAATTAAGTCCTTATCAGATGACTCTCTACATTTTGTTCTGTCAAAGTACAAGGAAAAGAACATTAGATTTGACGTATCTTTTGATGTTGTCTCGGAATCCGTCACATGCTCGTGTAGGAAGTTTGAGACTGTAGGAATTCCATGTTGCCATCAACTGCATGTTCTGAAGCACTTGGATTACACATGTATTCCAAAGTCGTTGATTCTAACTCGATGGACGAAGGAGGCGAAGGCTGCTGCACCAAGTTTCCTTGACTTCAATGTAGCACCTGAAGTTATGCAAATGGCACGGTTCGCGGCCCTACGTACAACGTCAAGTCGTTTGTGCTACATTGCATCAAAGACAGATGCATCTTTCATAACCGCAAGAGATGAGATGACAAGACTAAGAAAGAGAAAAGTTGTACAAAAGAAGATTGTCCAGAAGAAAAGTAGGAGTTGCTCTTTCTGCAATAATGAGGGACATAACAGAGTAACGTGTCCTAAATTAAAGCTGGGTCTGGATTCTTTTACACAACCTACCTCGACTGACTTTTTTGCTAACGATGCGGAATGGTCCTACGGCCCCGCAGATGAGGATTATAATGTAAGTTACTATATCTATTCTACAACATATTGTCTGCAAGTGTTTGTTTATGGTTAATTTTAATATCAATCACTTCTTTATGTCTCAGGGCAACGAGGACATTTGGAATACAACAAGTTCCCATCAACAGACATGGTGACTGCATACAACATTATGATATAACATTCAAATGTGTAAAGAGTTATTTTTTACAAATTCGGGTACAGTACTCTGGTCATTCGCCAACTTTTCCAAAAATTCTCGGATGCTTCCGCCCTTTTCTGTGGATATATAAAAATAACCCAAATTAGCAGACTCTCCTGTCAACATCTTCAATTTATAAATAAACCAATGGAATTAGTCACATATGTAACTGTAATACCTAACGCATTGTCGTTGGAAGATGATTGGTTATAGGGAGGCGGACATATGTAGCTGTATTCCTATAAAGAAAAGATAAATTAACAAAATAATAGCATATTACGTTATTAATAAATTGAATGTAAAAAAATATTACTCACTGGATTATGCCTCATTTTCTCGGAAGAATCATCCACCAACAGTGTATTCTCCTCTTTGAATTGAGGATACTCAATCATAACTTGATGCAAGTCTTTGTAGAAGGTGTATTCCTCTTCCTCTATGCACTTTGTTTGATCCTGTTAATAGTAACTTGTAAAGCACCAAAATGTAAGAATCATAACAAATTCAATTACCAATATGTAAGAAGCATCTTACTCAGATGAAAAAATATCGTTCTTTTTGTACGGGTATTTTGTTAAGAGCAAGGTCAATGTTATGCCTGCAAGCGTGAACAATTACCACGATAAACTTCAAATTATTTAAGAGGTCAACGTTAAATGTTAACAATTTGGATCATAACGGTGCTTACCTCAACTTAGATGACCATATTCCAACAAAAAAATTCTCTAAACAAAATTGCATAAATTCTTCTACACCTGGCCTCAGTTTAACATCTACAACATGAAAGGAAATTAAACATAATTGTTTTGTTTATAGCCGTAAGCAGATTTACAGAAATTTAATTACCTCTGGGAGTTTGTTTTGTATAATATGCAAGGACTCCGTTGACATAAAAAATGACAAGTTTTTTGTTCTGTGTTACAGAAATAATATATCTGCTGGGGTCTTCACTGTCATCCTCATCTGAACTGCGTACCTCTTCATCATTCTCCTCTTCAGGCACCGTATTATCCTCTTCACGCACCACTGGATTGTCCACTTCTGTTATAAGCATGTCATCTTTCAAATAAACCGAATTTCAATTGTAAATTGAAAGGTTATTTTACCCATGGGTTTGTATTTGCTTTGAAGCCATTGATTACGGAAGTTGGAGAAGTCAGCACGAACTGAGGAAATATCTGCTCGCATTTCGCCGATTTGGTGATTAATCTCGCCAAAACGAGCATCCATTTGCTCGCGGAAATGAACCATGTAATCCATCACTGACTTCATGGTAATGACCCCTTCGATCTCATCTTCTTGCATCCGCTCGTGCTGTTCTGCTTCAACGTTCTCCACTTGGTCGTTGCCTTGTTCTGCCCCAATTAGACATTTGTTTATCCAACCGACGTTTTCAATAAAATCGTATCCCGCTTTTGTCAAGGTAATCATGTCGATCTTCCTGGATAGTCGAAGAGGGCAGTCAAGATTGAATTGCACTCCTTCCTTCCTCAATATATGGCAAATTATGCATCCATATGGTAGTGAGGTTGTAATGGAAGCACCCTTCTTCACTATATGTAGCATTGTCTCATATATCAATTTTGCTATATTTGGAGCGGTTCTTGATTCATATTTAGACAACCACCAGTAATCAATATCTCGAATTTCTGAATATTTCCCACCGGACGGCCGAAGAAACCAACTGACAAGAAAGTGGAACAATCTGGCCTCCGCACCAAGGCGAGTGGGAGTATTCCGATCCACACGTTTCATGGTAGGAGCTAAAACACGTTCATCGGAATCTCCTACATTCTTCACTCCTATACCAGCAGCAATAGATGACGCATCTATATATATGTCCTTACCCATGACATGAATCGTAAATCCTAATATTTTTCCCGTACCAGGATGCGGGTCTAATTTTGCATTACTATAGAAAACTCTAACAAGATTGGGGTAATATTTTAGTTCTACACCAAGCAGTTCAAGCCACCCCCAATCTGTAAATGTATCTTTAAACCCAAATTTGTTTTTCTCATCGAAGAAGAAGTTCAAGTCAATAACACGTTCTGGACGAATCTTCCTTGTTTTGAAATTGCTATCATATGTCAGTTTGTCATCGGTGCTTCTAAAGTTTTGCGATTCAAAAGACAAATTTTCTTCAGCAGAACTTGAACTTACTTGACTAGCAGACCTTGATTTCGAAGATGACTTTGTCTTCGAAGCAGAATCTCTCTTCCGTTTGAGTGCCCGTGTTTTGGGTGCCATTACAACTGTTATATGCAGAAGATGATCGGTTACTCCATAATCGTGCAAAACCCTAACCCTAAAGTACGAAAAGTCGGTCACTTTTACTAACCTGTAAATATGATCGTAGTAATCGTCCTCGTCGGTGTTGATTTTACCCAAGTCGGCGTTGGAGTTGAAGAGATCTCTGCAATAGTTTCGATAAAATTCCTAAATGGATGTTTGATTTTAGTTAAGTGCTGGTTTAAATAGAAATCCCACCTAAAGTTCCGATTAAGATTATAAGTATCGATAATTTAATAACAAAGGAAAAAAAGTATCGATTTTGTCGGGGATTGTTACGCTAAGGATACATATATTTCGTATAAAAGTTTCGATATTATTACTCATTGCGGCAGAAAAGTTTCGATAATTTAATTGCAGTAAGCTAAGCAAGTCCGTCTGTGTCAAAAAGTTTCGATAATTTAATAACAAAGGAAAAAAAGTATCGATTTTGTCGGGGATTGTTACTCTAAGGATACATATATTTCGTATAAAAGTTTCGATATTATTACTCATTGCGGCAGAAAAGTTTCGATAATTTAACTGCAGTAAGCTAAGCAAGTCCGTCTGTGTCAAAAAGTTTCGATAATTTAATAACAAAGGAAAAAAAGTATCGATTTTGTCGGGGATTGTTACTCTAAGGATACATATATTTCGTATAAAAGTTTTGATATTATTACTCATTGCGGCAGAAAAGTTTCGATAATTTAATTGCAGTAAGCTAAGCAAGTCCGTCTGTGTCAAAAAGTTTCGATAATTTAATAATGAAGGAAAAAAAGTATCGATTTTGTCGGGGATTGTTACTCTAAGGATACATATATTTCGTATAAAAGTTTCGATATTATTACTCATTGCGGCAGAAAAGTTTCGATAATTTAATTCCAGTAAGCTAAAGGAAAATAAGTATGATATTTTTACTCTAATATGTTAACATAATTTACAACAAACTAACTATGATATCATCATTTACATAGTGGGAAAAAGTATGGTAACATAATTATCTTTTCATATGTCCCAGGCAAGCAGTTGTGAACTTCGCTCTCAATCTATTACAATCGTGATTTATGAGATCGTTTAAAACTCTCGGACGATCAAAATCCCCAACAACCTACATTCAAATTTGGAGTCAATGTTAGTCCCAAATTTTTTTAAAAATGAAGTCCTTTTCCGACCACTTACCAAATCATCCGGTGACCTCCCTTCATAAATAGCTTCCATCCACATGACCACATACATTCCGCAATCATCTCCGTTCGTTTGCAGCTTCGGCTTACGGACCACGAATTTTAAATCCCTCGGTGGGACCTTAATCTTCCCAAATTGGCCAAAAAACGCCTCGTCCTCACTAAATTTCTGTAAACATTCCAACTGCGTATAAAAAATAAATACAATTAGATTACGAAGAATTTATGCATTATAAATTACAAAATGTATCGACACATACTGTTTTCTTTGTTTGCTCCACTCTAGTCTTGTGCCGGGGAGATCTATGTAGACTATCAAGAAACGATGCTACACCATCAACCATATCCAACACCAAGAGACACCAATGAGTATTCGAATCGTTTATTGGCATGAAGATCTACAACAATTGTCACACAAGATATTAGAACATTTATTGTTATTATTTAAATACTTAACAACATGTACGAAAAAATATCTTACCATGTCACAATCGGTGATTTTATTATGGCCCATCAATGTTCTAGAATAGAAGTTTATAAGAAACGGCGCATTTTGACCGTCAATTATGAACGAGCTCTGCATTTTAAAAAACAATCTCCAGTCAATTGACCAGCCATGACCAAATAGGACACGAAAATGTGTAAACATGTAACTTACCACAAATTCGGATGGTAGATAGCAAATCTTCCGCTTCATGGTAGGATTCCTCATCGAATCGTAACCCAATAACCAGCCTTTCAAATTAATAATCGGACTTATTAGCCATTCCCCGGGTTTTAAGCAGCCAAGCTCGCCTACTGTGCAGTGTTCGAGCCCGTAATCTACGATAACATCTCTATAGAATCAATTTTTTGTATTAATTTTTTCACCACATTTATTTAAATATCTATCACTCGCAAAGCAATATATATAACTTACGATGGTTCTAACAATCCACTATTCCATACATAATCACACATCGCAGCCTCGACGTCATCAATTCCACTTGGTATTTTGACTTTTGTAACCTACGATATATCAATAGATATTAGCCGCAACACAATAATCAAAATGGATGTCATTTGTATTATTCATTTTACCTTTTTACTCTTCTGCTTCTTTGGTGCAGGACACCCTGAATCGAGCTCTACATGTATTGCATGAGCCGGTGTCCTCGTATCTTCATGGTGGACCTCTCTTATATTTTCCTCCACCCTCTTACTCAATTCTTCGACATTTTCTTCATCATTTTTTATAAGTTCATCATATTTTGCCTCAACATAACTCCTCTTTTTGTTTATTTCACGACTTAAATGTATCCCCTCATCCAATTCTTCCTTGAATTCAGGACTTAAATGTATCCCCTCATCCAATTTTTTGTTTATTTCAGGAATTAAATCTAACCCCTCCTCCAATTTTTTTCCACCGTTTCAATCACCCCCTTTAACTCACCCCTCAATTCCACCACTTCTTTAACAACACCATTACACTTTTCCCCTACTTCCCCCTTTAAGCTCTCAATAGCCTGTTCGATTCTGGATTGTCTTTGCAAACAATCAGAAACGAGTTTTTTAACCTCCGCCAACTCAGCAATCAATATGTCAAATTTACTTCCCCCTTCATTCACTTTCAACTTATATTCTACCTTCTCCTCTTCCTCCTCTTCCTCCTCTTCCTCCTCGCCAACCTTCACAAATAAAGTACATTATTAGAGCATCTTTCTTTTGTAAGTCCTTAGTAATCTATAAATACTGAAATTACCATTACCTTCTTTTTCGGTAATTCCAACTTTAACTTTGACATAACTCGAACAACTTCTTCCTTGCCCCAGGCAGTGATGCGTGCCACTCCGGTTTTTCGGAATGTCGGCACAGAAGAAGAATCTGACCAAAAATCATACAATGCAACCTGCATTTTGTATAAACTTTATCATTTTCCATAATAACTACTTACAAAGTTTTCTAAACCAATACCAATATTCAACTCGTTTACCTCTAAGACAGCAATGCATCCTTTGAGGTATGAGGGGTTTTTGGACTTTTGAAAAGTCTTGATTGCATCAATTATTTTGTCATACACATATGAAGCCCAATTTAATTCACCTCTAAACCCGGAGTCGCACAATAACTTCATACTATCCTTGCTCGGGGATGAATCACCCGTTGGACAAAGGAATACTCCGACAATGTACAATAGTACACGGGCCTTAAGATCATCCCCTTCATACTTGCCGCTTTTAATTTCGTCCTCAAGTGTAGCAAATGACACATTAGACGTTAGGCCATACTTCTGCACAAGTAATTTCCAATCCTCCATGTCTATAACTTCATCCAGACTCTGTCCTTTATTTTGTAGCCCCAATACGACTTCAACAATTCGGACACTAAAATGAAATGAATATTCTCCGTATCGCACATCACACTTCTGCAAATCAAAATCTCCCATCAACAACCGACACAATTCCCTCCGAATTGGTCGGTCCTGAATCCCAATAAGAGATCCAAACCCCATTTCTTCCAACAGATTTGATTTACCCTTCACTTTCAACTCCTCTACTATGTGGTGCACTCGTTTTATGCTACACCTAGTCGACACTTCCTATGTAAATAATATTCATATAATGTCAGAGTTTTTATATATCATTTATCAAAATATTTACAACTATAATGAATACCTTCTTCTTCTTCTTCTTCGCCTCATAGTTTTCTCTAGCATTTATGGACAACATGTTGAATGGTTGCTTCTCAGTTGCACTCATCGTGTACCATTTCTTCACCACCACGTCTCTCACCTGCAAATTATGCATAAACCATAAACAATCAAAATATTCAACCTCCAATATATTCACTATAATTTCAATTTACATACCGAACCGACATTGTAAGTCCCACAATCCCTCATCCTCTGCAATTCTTCAATACTGTCATGATAGGAAAGTTTAAATGTTCTTAAATACTTTCATCCAATAACAATTTACAGATTAATTATTTCACAATTTCTACTTACTAGAAGTACAGAAATCCACCCTTTGGTCTCTTCGGATTTTCCTCCCTATCTACTCTCTCCGCCTCCATTTTAATCATTTCAGTCTCATCTTGAACAACATCTTCATGATCCTTAGAACCCATCTCGCTTCAGTTTTCTGACAAAAGTATCGATATATAATTTCTACCGACATTATTACTTTCTACCGATAAGTTCTCAGAACAAAGTTCCGATATTTATTTCGTAAATATATATTTACACAATTTCGACCTATATTGATCCGAATTCCGATTTTACTTCAACTACCCAATACTACATTACCAAAAAAATTAGGGTTTCGACAACATACCTTTTACTTCAAAGTCCCCAAACCCTATACTTATCCTTTCGATTCTGATACAACAAATTAGGCTTTCTGTAAATGCAACCAAACTCGGGTCGATTTCACAGCAACCAAACTCGGGTCGATTTCAAATACTCTCCTCTCTTAGGTTTTCTGTAAATGCAAGCAATACAAAGGATACTTTTAACCGGTTATATCATTATGATATATATGATCGATACAATTCCCAAAAGTTTCGATACGTTTTTGAATTGTGTCGATTCTTTCGACACCAAACAATAAATCCGGTAAAGATTTACCGGTTACATTATATGAATTAATAATGTAATCGGTTATGTTTTACCGGTTAGATTATATGAATTAAATATCGATATTGTCGATATTTTTTTTCAACCACGGTTACGTTGGTGTTCAAAAAGTTTCGATAATGATTTATAAAGTATGGATACTTTCGAAATAATATATCCGGTTAGATTTACCGGTTAGATTATATGAATTAAATATCGATTCTTTTCTGCACGCTCTTAATTAAATATCGATATTGTCGACATTTTTTTTCAACCACGGTTACGTTGGTGTTCAAAAAGTTTCGATAATGATTTATAAAGTATGGATACTTTCGAAATAATATATCCGGTTAGATTATATGAATTAAATATCGATTCTTTTCTGCACGCTCTAAATTAAATATCGATTTTTACGACATTTTTTTTTCAACCACGGTTACGTTGGTGTTCAAAACGTTTCGATAATGATTTATAAAGTATGGATACTTTCGAAATAATATATCCGGTTAGATTTACCGGTAAGATTATATGAATTAAATATCGATTCTTTTCTGCACTCTCTTAATTAAATATCGATTTTTTCGACATTTTTTTTCAACCACGGTTACGTTGGTGTTCAAAATGTTTCGATAATGATTTATAAAGTATGGATACTTTCGAAATAAACAACAAATTAGGCGCTACCGAATATATTGAAATTCGGATCAACATAACCGGTAATTTTACCGGTTTTGTTATAGTCCAAATGTCCGAGTGCCCATCCGCTCCAACTTAACAACAAATTCGGCGCTACCGATTATATTGATATTCGGATCAACATAATCGGTAACTTTTACCGGAAACATGATCTTTAACCGGTCACCGCCCTAGCCGGTTACGCCGTATATTAGCCGCATACTAGGCGCCGTACCGCAGAACCTCCCATAAAATTATGTGTATATATATAACAATAATCTAAAAGTTAAAGCATGCAAAAAAAATAATATTTTTTAAATGAAAATATTTGGTTTTTGGATGTTTGTAGGTTAATTTTTTATTGTTTAAGAGGATAATCTAATAATACTTTTTATATTAAAGTAAATTTTCTTGGGGAGAAATTTATATCTCTTACTGAGTATAAATTAAGGGCCTTATTTTAATAAATTGCACAAGGCCCCTAAAATTTTTGAACCGCCCCTAAGCCTAATTCCGATTTAATCATTTCATGATTTCTTTTCAAAAAAGTTTATGATTTAATTTAGTTAATTTTATAACATTATAAGTATGATAATACTTTTATTTATTATAGTTCTAAGTTTCTGCAATATTGCAGGTGAAAAAAATCTAAAATACTAGACTATCTTTTTTATTTCTTGTCTACGACACTTTGAACAATAAAAATTAATGTTTACCCAATTATATGTAGACTCTAGGTAAATAAAAGGGAAATTACATGCCGGCTTCTGACATCACTTCAACAAAAAATTATTGGTTGCTCTATTGATGTGATGGAAATCACAAGACATCATGAAATAAAAATAAGATCACACCGAACCTTAAAATGAAAAATTCAATAACAATATCGTATCAATTAAATCCACTTTACCACTATATAATTAAAGTCATGTAAAAATATAATTAATCTTATTTAAATAATAATATACTTTCATGTCAACCAAATGCTTAAGACTACTTACAAAAATTTAAAACCATCATTATAAATACCAACAACTAGAATGTACCTACTAATAATATTATAAAAACAATGGCAAACTAGAGTGGAAGGTGAAATCTTAATTTTAGTGTAGGAGAGGGACTAACATTGTAATTAGATCCTAGAGGAGTAATGAATGAGAAAAGTGTAAGTTGGGTAAGAATGAAGGCGAAAGGTGAGGGCGGCTCTTCATGGACGGAAGGGTGCATGAGCGGATCAGTAACTCAACTCGGATTTGAAAAGAAGAGGTGGTTGGAACTTGGAATATTCATGTTGACATTTTTTTAGTTAAATTCGTTTAATTTTTACTACAATTTATTTAAGTATTTTAATTAATTAAAATTTATAATATATATTTTAAAATTATTTGATTGAAGATTCTAAATATATATTTGGGTAAACTATACTAATGACTACCGAACTATGAGGTTGGTGTCGATTTGACCACTACATTTTCAATTGTATTAAATATACCACATAACTATTTAATTGGTTCCAATGTAGCCACCTGCCGTTAAAAAAAAGTTAACGGGACTGTTAAAATAATTGGTATAATTACACATTTAGTCCCCTTTATTTATACAATCATTCAATTTAGTCCTAATTTTAATCTAATAAAATAAATTAATTATTCAATTAGATTTATTTATATTTTTATTAGATTTATTAAATTTATTTTCTTTCCCCAATCAGGTGTTGACACGCGTCACCACCAATTGGAGTAAGAAAAATGAAATAGTAGAAGCTGACCTCAAGGGGAATCAAACATGGGTCATTAGGGAAAGAAAGCAACAATATTGCCACTAGGCTAAGCATGTTTCTAGTATATGAAATACCAAATATAATATATGTGGTATATGTGTTATCCGATTGGAGAAAGAAAATTAAAAGACATGTAATTGGCAATGCTAGGATTCAAACCTGGGAATCCTTGGTGGAAGTGGCAAAAATTTATCCCTAGAGATGAATTTGTGATATGAAATACTACCTATAATATATGGGTTATTCAATTGTAATGGCTATAAAAGAGAAATAAATGTGATTTTAGGGGACTCGAACATGACACACTTATGTTTCATAAAAACATATAACCCAATTAAATATAATTTTAAAATTTTCGTTTTAATATAATTATATATAATAATTTAATTAATTTTTAATAAATATTAAAATTATTAATTAAGTTAAAAATCAATTTAAGGAAAATTTTTAATAATTACTAATTAAGTTAAAAAATTAAAGAATAACGAACATAATATAATAAAAAATAATTATAAAATTATATTTAATTGATTTATACGTTTTATGCATCATAAGTGTGTCATGTTCGAGCCCCTAAAATCACATTTGGGTTAATCCCCAAATGCTCGAACTTTTGATAACCTTTATATTTGAAACTCGGAAGAACTTTTACGATATCACACTAATCTCTTTAGACGTTCTATTCGACAAGAAAAAATGGTTGATCTCAAATTTCTCTACTCATCCCTTTATTAATTCAACTTTCTTGTCGCTTTTATCAGTTGGGGATTGTTATTACTTTTTTAATTCTTTTTTCAAGTAGAGAGATTTCTTTAACAAAATGCATTTTTATGCTCATTTAGTATGTTGTAGTTAAATTGATTGTCTGGAGAGATTCGAGGCCTTAAACCTCTAAATAAGGTAAATAGGTGAACCACCAAACTTAAATTTCTGGATCCGCCCCTGGTTGAAGTTGATTGCGATGCTCGGGCCTATATATTGCGCCTTCTTGGTGGAATGCTAATTCCAGACAAATCGAGTTCGCACGCGCACACGTAGTACCTCCTGTTCTTGGAGACTTCGTTCATAGCAAGAATATATAGTTGAGGATCTGCAATATTAGATTTCCTCTACCGCAAGTTGTGAAAGGCCGCGAAAGAATCTGTCGTCAACAACAGGTTCTTGCATGCCAATATTGGTGGGTGTGTTGTGCTGCTACAATCATGGGCATTGTACATGCTTCCATTTCTGGCACCAATTTATGATGCTCAGTTCGACTTTCCCACTCGCTTCAAGGTAATAATGTTCATTCACATGATAATTTTAGATGTTATTAATGAAAATCATAATGTATGTATGTATTTGTATTAAGAAGATGGAGCCAAAGATTGAAAAAGAAGGCGATGCAGTTCAATTTAATTCTCGAAGTTAGAACAAAGACTTATATGTATTGTCAAGAGTAGGTAATAAAAAATTGTTTTTAGTTGATAGTTGCAATTTTCAATTAAATTATATGCGACCAATTTTGTTACACTCCGATTCAGATCCAGGTCCAAAGCACTAAATTCGGGTCACCCAAAACCCGGCCCAACAAATTTTCATTTAAAACCATAAGTTTAGCCTTATTTTAAAACATCAAATCAACCATAATGTATTTAATTAAATAAACAATATAAAAGAATTTACAAAACATGAGCTCTGAGTTTGAAATATTGAACATCAAAATAATATTCCGAATAGAGTTTACAGACTCAACCACTGTAAGGTCCTATGAATACAATATCCCAAACTAAACATCAAGAACTGTACTATGAAGCGATGTGGTGCTGGAAAACCCCTTCTCGATATGCTCCTCGGTCACGATCAACCTACTAACCTACGAACAGAAACAATGATTTCGAACGTTAAGCTTACAAAGCTCAATGATACGTTTCTACTCTATCACAATTCGTGATTATCATAAAATAAGCATACGAGATAAATATAGTTTAGAGAACATAGATAAGGCTTCACTATCTATGAGTTATCACCTAGCGTACACAAGCTAGAGTTCTTAGATCACCTATCTCAAGGCATTATTAAATCTACAAGAAGTCTTACATGACTTACGATGCTTCACAACACTCAAGGTCACACAACCCCTCGAGGTTAAAACATCCATAAGATATCATACATGACACACAAAGCCCAATCACACCCGAGATCTCATCAGATCATCTAGGTAAAAGTACACAAAGTAGATCCACAAACCTGGAGTAAGATCTGGGGTCACATAGAATCGAGAACATACACTCTAAGTGAGACTCGGAGCCACACAACGTTGGGAACATACGCTCTAAACTTTGCAATACCTGGGTGAGACCCAAGGCCACATAACGTCGGGAACGTACACTCTATACTCGGAATCCTCCACCGAGTGTCTTCGAATGAGACTTGGTGCATACAACTTCGGGAACGTACATTTAGCATCTCTAACCATGGTGTTGCAACACTTTCTCATTGGGTATCCGAATCCCATCAACCAAAGGCAACACAACTCAAGTATCCAAAAAAACACACATCATTTATATGATTACCAAACTCTATGCTTTCTATCAATTATCAAGCCACACATTCCGGTTTACCATCTTGTTAATATATTATGAAATTGGACATTAATCATCATTATTAATTATCTCATTAATTCATATTATCTCATTAATATTCCACTTCAATTTCCATCTTTTATTATCATTATAGATTATTCCGTTCAATGGGTACTAGTACTCAAACACGAGTATTGATACGATACCCCTAGGTACTAGTACATCACACGCGTACCGATACATATATTGCTTACTAGAAATCATAGATCTCCACAAGTACCAGTATGGGTCATCGCATACAAATATGGCCCCTAATTGTATACCAGTATGGCCAAAGCTATACCGTTACCCTATTCGTGGGTTCGTACAATTTTCTCGAATTATGATATTACAACACTTTATTCAATACCTAAAGCTTATGAAAGTCATTAGGGTTTGTTTACTAATGTATTAGTTTAATTAATATTAATTACCGACTTTCATAATCATTTAATCGAGTATTTATCGGTATTATCCCTTAAACATTATTTCCATCTAATTACGCTAATCCATTCGAAGAATCATACAAAGCACCACAATCAATCAACCAATCATCAAATATTCATACGACCATCTCAATGACCCTAATCGGTCTCTAAAATCTCTACGAGTCACATCATGCATTTCTTAATTAAAAAATCTCATAAAACCGGTCTTTACTCATGCTTATTCATCCTCTATCTATTTGCAAATACTAGCACACAAGACAATCACATTTATGATGATCATGAAGCAATAGGAGTTTGAGGTGTACCAACCTTAAGCCGATATTGCTAAAATCCACATTCGAGCTTCCCGAATATTCCCCTTGATCCGATATCTAATCATGAATAATCATCGTATACCAAATAATACCATAAGTATCACTTAAACACATACTATAATGATTTTGAAGGGTCAAATGCGTAAAAACTGCTTACCGGGTTCAAATTTGGCAAAACACACTACGCAAATGGATCTGGAACGTCGAGAAACCCCCAGGTAGGGTCCTCTGGCAAAACGCATACTATAATGATTTTGAAGGGTCAATGGCTGGTCAACAGTGTAGCCAACTCCTTGATGATCCGGTGTGGCGCAGGTGCACGGGAAGCTGAGTGCACTCTAGGTATAAGATCCAGTGCGCGCAGGTGCACTGTAGCCTCAGTGCACCCACGGGCGAGTGCATGTGCACCCACGGGCGAGTGCATGTGCACCCGGGTGTGCCCAATTCGGTGCAGCGTGGGTGCCTTGGATCTCTATGCCCCCGGTTGCTGCTGCGTATGCCCACCCTCAACGGCAGTGCGTGGAGGTGTGTGGGGTGCTTTCTGGTGGTCAGGCGGCAGCAGAAACCTCCAGTCCTGCTGTCTCGACGCTGGTGGCCTCAAAATCCAGTTTTATCCATCGAAACTAGGGATAGAGCTAGTCAGCGACTAATGGACGGGATGTCTCTCATAAAAATATTAAAAAATTAATGATATTTTGTCAACTCTTTAAAAATATATAATTTATAATTGATCTCTAAATTTGCCTTTTTTAAATATATTTCTTAATAAATAACGTTAAATTCTATGTTACTTATACAAAATTAAAATGATGATCTCGAGTTCAGGGTCTTGTATATGCAGAAAATCTCTGTTAGAAGATTTACACACTAAAATTATGTGTACGACACCAATCGTTTTGAATTATTTAAGCTTAAGCCTGGGTAAACGAGAAGGTAACAAAATAAAATTTAGGCTTAATACAACTTTTTCCCCCTAAAGTATACCCGATTTCCAAACTTGCCCTCTAAACTTCATTTTGCCCACTTTTTCTCCTTAAACAATTCGCCGTTACCCATTTTGCCCCATTCCATTACCCTTTTCCGTTAAATTTTTTTTGGCGAATAACATCCTGCCACGTCATCAACGGGTTGACTAAGTCAATCCATCTGGTTTTATTTAAAGGGTAAATGACATGTCAAGTCTGTCAGGTTTGTTTTTTTGTTCAATTTAGTCACTGAAAAGTCTATTTTTACCTTAAATTGGCCCCTATTTGTTTCTAATTTTTATAATTTAGTCCATTATTTGTTATTATTAATAATATTATTTTATTAAAATGTTAATATTTAATAAAAATAAATAAAAACAAATATTTTAATACTAAATTAGTAATTTTTTAGATTCGAATTCCAATCAAATTCTAATTATTAATTCTAATTTTACTATATTTGAATTATAGTTTTTGAGTAAAATTCAAATTATATTCGAATCATGTTCGTATTATATTCGATCATATTCAAATTATATTTGAATCATCTTCTAATTATATTCAAATTTTGCTATATTCGAAATATATTTTTTGAGCAAAATTCAAATTATATTAGAATTATATTTGAACCATGTCTATATTATATTCGAATCATATAAAAATTATTTTCGAAATATAATTTGAATATGATATTTCGAATGTAGTTTGAATATGATTCGAATATAATATGAACATGATTCGAATATAATTCTAATATAATTACATGTTTTTTCAACTATTATATTCGAATCATATTCAAATTATATTCGAATCATGTTTAACAGGTAATTATATTCGTATCATGTTCGTATTATATTCAAATCATGCTCGTATTATATTCGAATCATATTTAGAATATAATTTGAATATGATTCGAATATAACATGAACATGATACGAATATAATTACCTGTTAAACATGATACGAATATAATTACCTGTTAAACATGATTCGAATATAACTGTCAAACATGATTCGAATATAATTACCTGTTAAACATGATTCGAATATAATAGTTGAAAAAACATGTAATTATATTATAATTATATTCGAATCATGTTCATATTATATTCGAATCATATTCAAATTACATTCGAAATATCTTATTCAAATTATATTTCGAAAATAATTTTAATATGATTCGAATATAATATGAACATAATACGAATATAATTACATGTTAAACATGATTCGAATATAATTATATGTTAAACATGATTCGAATATACTATGAACATGATTCGAATATAATAGTTGAAAAAACATGTAATTATATTAGAATTATATTCGAATCATGTTCATATTATATTCGAATCATATTCGAATTACATTCGAAATATCATATTCAAATTATATTTCGAAAATAATTTGAATGTGATTCGAATATAATATAGACATGGTTCAAATATAATTTGAATTTTGCTCAAAAATATATTTCGAATATAGCAAAATTCGAATATAATTAGAAGATGATTCAAATATAATTTGAATATGATCGAATATAATACGAACATGATTCGAATATAATTTGAATTTTACTCAAAAACTATAATTCAAATATAGTGAAATTAGAATTTAATTGGAATTCGAATCTAAAAAATTACTAATTTAGTATTAAAATATTTGTTTTTATTTTTTTATTAAATATTAACATTTTAATAAAATAATAATATTATTAATAACAAATAATGGACTAAATTATAAAAATTAGAAACAAATAGGGGTCAATTTAAGGTAAAAATAGACTTTTCAGTGACTAAATTGAACAAAAAAACAAACTTGACATGTAATTTACCCTTTAAATAAAATCAGACGGTTGACTTAGTCAATCCGTTGATGACGTGGCAGGATGTTATTGGCCGAATTTTTTTTAACGGAAAAGGGTAACGGGAATAGGGAAAAAAGGATAACGGCGAATTGTTTAAGGGGAAAAAGTGGGCAAAATAAAGTTTAAGGGGCAAGTTGGGAAATCGGGTATACTTTATGGGGAAAAAGTTGTATTAAGCCTAAAATTTAAGATGATGCGAGGAATGAAGGCTTCCAACCACAAAATAAAGATGACTACACTGGATGATTTGGCTGACAAGGAAAGATTGGCTTATGCGAAAATCTTATAACACCCTAAGGAATAGGATGAAATGTATAACATACATGAAGGTGATCAGATACACAAACGCCGATGTGAAATAATAGAATGTTGAAGATAGTATCCACACTTTTTAAACCGTTGTATGATATTCGACTCGAAACAAATTCGAGTATTATAATATTTAACTCGAACTACTCACGTATTTAATCAAACTTTTAAATTTTAATATATTTTCAAATTACATTTTCTCTTTAATATATGTTATTGAATACGAATGAACTTAATGGAACTCAAATTTAAACTTCTGTTCAAAAATCAATAAACGAACTTAATGGAGCTTGAACTTTGTTACTATTTAACTTGGCTCGGATCTATTGTACCCGTAGTTAACACCTTAAAAAAGAAAATTCAAATGGCTTGGTAGTTCGTCAGTTGAGTGTTTAACTTCACAACAACCTTCTTTTCTCTCTTTCGAAATCTTTTTCTTTTTCATTTTGTAAATTCAAGTTGAGCTGTTTTTTGACGGCTCCGGCACCACCGGTGGCCATCCGACTCCTGTCGTCTTTCCTTTTCTTTCCCCTTCCGTTTAAGCTTTTTCTCTCTCTCTTCCATCATCGCCTTCTCTTTCTTTCTCGGCTTCTTTTTTTCTCTGACATCGTCTTCTCCGACCACCTCTTGGTCTTCTTGCTGCGGAGCCTCTCCCCTGGTGACCAGAGCTCTCTTTGAGTTACATTTTTGTGAGAGAATGTTGGGTTCATCAGTAGAATCGAAGGAGAGACGCCTTGCCTCTAGTTATGCCAAACTCCTTGTCAGGGGTCTTGCCCTCCGTCTTGCTCGGGGGTTTTTTGACCCTGGTTCCTGTCGTCTCCTACCGTCATCACCGCCTCTAGACCTTTCATGAAGTCTACGTTGGATCTCTTCTTACATTACCATCAGAGCACTCATCCTCTGCGCCGTCATAATCGACATGCAAGCTAAGAGCGTCAGCTGGCTTTGTATTTTCCTTCCCCCTCGGCGGTCCTGACTCTCCCTCGTTTTGGGAGTTATTGCTCCACCTTTCTTGTGTGGTTTTTTTTTTGTGTGTTTTGTTTGTTCTGTATGGTTCTGTTTGTTGCTTCTTTGTCCCATGTTTAAGTCTTTGTTTTGTGTTTTTGTGTGATGTTTGTCTGCTTTGTTCTTCTCTTCTCCCCTTGTTCTTCTGGTGTCTTTGTTTGTTTATTGTTGTTTTGTTTGAACGAATGAATGGCCGGCTTCTTGTTCCAAAAAAATTATATTGTACTTCAAGATTGGACTTGGAACTTCAAAAATGAGATTATCTTTTCGTCCATTAATTATACATAAAAACACATTAAAACAAATTATATTGTATAGAAAATTTCTGCTGAGAGACTCACCCATCAAAACTAGGTGTGCAACGCAGGTCAGTCTAAATTAATCAAGGCAAAACCCTGAAAATCGGGAGGGCAACAAAAAAACACTTTAAAATATTTATTTGATAAAATAATAAAGACTACTATATATATTTTTGAATATGGCCACTGAATTTTTATTATAATCATAGAAGATATCACAACTACAACGCATTCAGGAAGGAAAATAATGGGACTAATCTATCCAAATTTCTTTCAACTCAAAAACAAAGAAAAAATGAAAAACTTCTATGGAGATAATCATACCATCAAAATTCAGAAGCTTCCTGAATCTCCTTGTCTATCCAATCGGGACTCATAACTGATGAAAAATGAGTTGTGAGTGATCCAAACTATCAGGCATAATGTCCCGCTACCCAGGACTGATTACATCGGCAAACAATCGTCAGCCGAGTGGGGATCTAACTTTGCATGACCACCGACAAAATCATAATCAGGAGCTAGCGCCGATTAAAAATTCTATGTGAGCAACAATCGATCGCTAGGGTATGTTGAATCATGCCACGAGGACATATGAAACAAAACCACAAAAAAATATCACAACGACAAAAGAAAACGCTTGTCACAAGGACAGGGAAAACGCGTGCCATAAAGGCGGAGATTCTTATTAAAAAAATAAAAAAAGAAAAAAAATAATAAACACTGGCGATCGACAACCAATAGCTAGGTGATTGTCGATCGCCGGCTAACGCAGAAAAATTGAAGAAAATTACAGGCGGCGTGAGATTGTTAGAAAGAAAAACTAGGCGGCGCACCAGTTAGTTCTCAAATCTTAAATCTAAAATCTCAATAAAAAAATTCATATATGAGATTAAATGATGATATATATATCATATTTAATTATTTTTTAATTTTTAAATTTATCATAAAAATATTTGTCGGTGACTTTTTTATATGATAATATACCAAATGATGGATAATTCTACAGTAAAAGACATGTACCGCAATGTACCACTATTTATATGTATCGCAATGTGCCATTAATGGTTTTAATTAGTTTTGAAATCCTAAGGACCGAAAGTGTTATTATCCCCTTTTAGAATAAAATCTTAAAAAATAATTTTTATATTTTTTTCAGATTTTCTTTTATTTTTTTAATTCAAAAAATAATTAATTTTATTACTATAATAATTCCTACATGCACTTTAATTTAAGGGTAAAGTTCACAAATAATCACTAAATTTTGATCAATTATTCAATTTGGTACCAAACTTTCAATTGCTTCAATGTTACCATTAAATTTTTTAGTTTTGTTTCAATTTGGCAACTGACCCGTTAACAACCGTTAAAAGAGTGATGTGATTGTTAAAATATTTTATATAATAACACATTTAATCCTCCACGTTTACACATTCAAACAATTTAGTCTTAATTATAAAGAAATAATAAATTTGACCCTATTTTTATTTTTTTTATATATATCAGTTAGTACACTTAGTTTTCTATGTTTGTTGTACTGCTCTTATTTCTTCTCTTCTTGAGACAAATTTGACTGGATTAATTAATTTTAATCTTTTCGGAGCTCGCATCACTGATTCTGGGACAAATTACCTGCGAAAGTATGCTTTGCACCAAGTTTTCAATTCTCTTTTTGTACCGCTATTGTTTTGATCTAAGTAGGGATGGGCACGGTACCCGGACCCGACGGGTTTCGATCCGACCCGAACCGATCGAGTGGGGTATTTTTATGAAAAAAATCGAGTTCGGGTCGGGTTTTTGTGTAGGGTGAGGTCCGGTCGGGTTCGGGTTTTAGGGTGAAAAAATTCGACCCGACCCCACACGAGACTAATAGTGTAATTTTCCCCTAAATTTTTTAGGGATATTTGTAATAATACCCCCTCTTTATATATATTTTTATAATTAGGTCCTTAAATTTAATTTTTTATTTACATTTTAGTCCTTAAAATTATTTTTTTATAATTATGCCTCTTCAAATTATTTTTTTACAATTAGGTCCCTAAAATTATTTTTTTTCTATAGGTCGGGTCGGGTCGGGTTTTTTAAAGAATTGGATCGGGTCGGGCCGGAGTCGATTTTAGGATAATTAGTTTCGGGTCGGGTTTGGGTGGGCCAAAAACCCGACCCGTGCTTATCCCTAGATCTAAGAGTTAACTTGTATGAAACCTTTTGAGACCGAATTGCTTGTGTGTGTAATAGATTTGAAGAACTTGCGATCCTTGGAAACATGCGTAGGAGTATTGACATATGCCGGTGTGAAGAATATTAAAGATCTAAGAATTAACTTGTATGCTACCTTTTGACGGTTGTTAACGGGTCAGTGGTCAAATTAAAACAAAATTAAAAATTTAATGGTAACATTGAAACAATTGAAAGTTTGGTTACCAAATTGAATAATTGATCAAAGTTTAGTGACCATTTATGAACTTTACTCTTTAAATTAAAGTCAATGTAAGAATTATTATAGTAACAAAAGTCTAATTATTTTTTGAATTAAAAAATAAAAAAATCTGGAAAATAATATAAAAATTATTTTTTAAGATTTTATTTTAAAAGGGGATGGTAACACTTTCGGTCCTTAGAATTTCAAAACTAATTAAAACAGTTAATGATACATTACAGTATATATAAATAGTGATACATTACGGTACATGTCATTTACCGTAGAATTATCCACCGAATGATAGTTTGTGCTATATAAATTTTAAAGATCTTTTGTCTATCACTATGATGTTTTTTTTTTATCACGGTGAACAGAAAAACAAACGACTGATTACTAGTTAATCCCTTCAAAAACGTTATTCGTCCTCTATTATACTTGATTCTTGTCACCCAATTATTTTCTTTGAGCACCACCCGTGTGCACCTAAAACTATTTGACACTATCCAACTCATACATTTAGTTGTTTAAGCAAGTTTTAAGTTTGAGGTTTTGTGTATGCAAAAAAAATTATTTAAAAATTTACCCACTAAAATTAGATGTGCGGCATAAATTGATCTGAATTAATTAGGACAAACCTTAAGAAACTGAAAATGCAAAAAAAAAATGTGCCTACAAACTAAGCACGGCAACCCATCTGAACGGCTTTGAGGTTGGCCCAGTTTGTAAGTGAATAAATAGGGCACACCATTTAAAGTTGCCGACTCAAACTCAAACCTGTTTTAGCCCAAACTTGTAAAACCGGGCTAAGCTTAAACAAAGAGCTTATCATTCCTAATATGAAACTTTGTTCCCAGGCCCAACCTGTCCTAACCATCTCTATTTCTATTTTAAGATGATAAAGATTTGGTTCGGATCAACTTTGAAAAGAAAAACAAAATTGATCCGCTATTCAGTATTTTGGTTTATAAAAGATCGAACTGAATATGGAAGCTAACCGACTTAAGCAAATCCAACCGGTTAGGATCAATTGGTTCGACGATTTTGAAATTTTTGGATTAACAAACACAGTATCTTTAAACATAGAATTTGCTTCAATTCGTCCCAAATAAATTCAGGTTTTTAATTTGTAGAGGCAAACAAAATTAGTAGAAATTGATTAAATCCAATAGATTTAATGTAGTATAGTCGGTTTCAATTTTTGCTCCATTTTAAAAAGCGATTATGTCTGATTGCTTTTGGTTGTTTTAACTTATTGTTATACCCAATAGATTATCCGTCGTTCACTCCTCCGAAATAAAGGATGCACTTTCAATATCATATCCTTTAAGAATTTAATGAGTGGTTTTAGTGAAAACGAAAATGATATTTATTCTAAGTAATAACAGATGCAAATGATCATGAAGAGAAGCATTTGTATCCTTATTTGAGGGAGGAATTTAATTTAGTGTTAAAATTTTCTTAAAAAAGTAATTTAGTGTGTTTATTGAATAAAAATAAAATCTACATGCACATTTAAGAAAAAAATTATTTTAGACATTCATTCTTAAATTTTTGAATTTTGTCTACAAGGTGTACGCATTGTAAAAAAAATAAGAATTAATATAAACACATACTATCTTGTAATCACTTTTAGACTATTAAAAAAATATATAATTCTTCGAGAATCTAAAAGCATATTTTGCATGTCCCTTATAGAATTTTCCTCCAAAGCTCATCTTCTCACATTTTTCAGACGACTATATCAGACCAACGTTCAATCTAACTACTTCATCGATCAAGTCTATTATTTGACACATAAACCTACCAGCCAAGATAACATGTCAGTAGGCACCAATTCAACATGTCTGTGCATCACACTGATCATTTAAGCCTATTAGAGGTTCTCTTTAAATACCCAAGAAGCGACGGGCAAAGAGACAAACCGAACACACCCCAAAGATTCTATCTCCCTCTCATATCTAGGTACTCCGACCTTCTCCCTTTAGATTCATCTTCCAACTCCGATAACCACCTACAACGACTCTTCAACCAAATTACAAGAAGTGAACCGTCTAAAACCACCACAACAACTCTGTGCACAACCTTGTTTGGTGCCGACCGAATTTTGGCATCGACACTGATCAAACAAACTTTGATTTATTGTAGTTAACATTTGATGCATTGTCGACGTAATTTTTTTACACAGACTTATTTTTTAAACTTCAAAAATATAAAATCATAATCTTATACTCAAACTCTTAAACTCTAGATCTTAAATTTTAATTTTAAAACTTATATTTGAAATGAAAAACCTAAACCATATACAGTTTAAAGGGTAATTATTTCATGCACAAGCTCCTGTGAAAAATTGTTTACAAAAGTACCTTAATTTTAGGGTTTATGGTTAAGTGTAGTAATTTTGAATTTAGAGGATGTTGAAAGAATTTTGGGTTTAGGGTTAAAATTTAGAGTTTATAGGCTAAAACCTAAATCCCTAACCATATTACCCTAAAACCTAAATCTTAACCCTAAATTCTAACTATAAACCCTAAATTCTAATCATGAACCCTAAATTCTAATCCCTTACACTAAAACCTCTAAACTCTAAACCCTAAATTGAAATCATAAACCTTAAAATTAAGACGTTTGTGCAAATAAAAAGTTTCCACCGCTTGTGCATGTGATAATAATCCTAGTTTAAAATACACATTATTTAATCCAAAAAAATAAAGAAACATTATTTAATCCCAAACAAAATAAAAGAACCCGACCCAAATTCAATTAATACAAAACATTATTTATTACAAAATAATATGAAACGAAAATAGAATTACAAAAAAAAAATGAGGATTAAACCTAATCTTTAGAACTGATCTTACATGTTATTTAGGGTTGGGCATTCAATCAACTAGAGTCGAGTCAAAACAATTTTGAGTTATTTAAGTCCTATTTTACGATTTAAATTTTATTTAAAATTTTTTAAATGGAGTTTACGAAATTCAAGTTGAGTCGAATTTTTGAGTTTCTGTACAAATTTAATTGTAATGATATATAATATTATAATACCTATTGATTCTAATCTAAACAAATTTCTATATTCATATACGATATACATACACACACACACACACACACATATATATATATATATATATTTCTTCATATTTTCACATGTGATGTACATAATATATCGGGCAAAATTGAAAAACTAGACTCAAACTTTAAAACTGATAAACTAATTACTAAAAATTTCAAGTTATTCGAGTTATTTGAATTTTCATTTTATAACTCAAACTTTATTTGGAATTTTTTCGAGTCGAGTCAAGTTTATGAAATTACGAGTCGAGTCAAAATGAGTTAATTTTTTTTTTGCGATGAGTCAAGTCGAATAATTCGATTTTTTTGAGTCAAGTTGAGTTGTCCACCCCTAATGCTATTCTGTAGAATTAATGTATATATTTATTTTGATATAACAAATGTTTTTATATTCGAATCATTTTAATTTTTTAAACTATTAAAATAACTCACAAATACTAAGTTGAAAAGAACTAATTGTTCAAATGACATATTTTAAAAAATTAAAATTTATCTAGGTCATTTGGAATGGTTTTAAAATGATTTTACAAGTTTAAAAGCACTCAAAAAGTCATTTTGGCCTTTGAGTACTTGTACGGTCTTGAATGCGTACCGGTACGACTTTATTTTTAAAATGACAGTAAGCTCTTCTAGTACCAGTATGGCTCCAATGTCAATACTGAATCAACTCAGTACCGGTACAGCCCGTTTTAAAATTTTTTAGTGAGCTATTTTAGTACTGGTACGATATTCCCGTACTGATACACCTAGTTCGTGTACCTGTACGCTCTGTGTTTGACAATGGCTATTTCTATTTTGAACAGGTACCAATATGGGTCTTCGAGTACCGATACCAACTGCTACCAAATTGCATTTAATGCAGGAAAAACTCATCCCAACGGTTATAATCAAGTCTCCAACAACTCAAACGGTTAGAAATCAATGAGAGGGTATAAAAGCAAGTCTCCAAAGCTTCTTCAATAAGACATCTATCCAAAAGCATTCAAGCATATTCAAAGTCTACTAGAGCTTCAATTCATATTTTTCTTGTAAAACACTAGAATGTTCTCATCGTTTTAAGTTGTTATCAAGTGTTTGGGTTTGAGAGAGAGCTTAATTTATTGCAAACACCTACCTAGTGAGGTTTCTTAAGTTTGCCTATTTGTTGTATATTTGGGAAAGGGTCTCACAAAATTTTGGGTATAAATCTTGGTGAGTGTTGTAAGATTACTCTTTATCCTCAAAGGAAAGACAAATTGAGTGAATTTGTGAAGTTCTCAGTGTGGTAGCTAAGGTAGTAGATGTAGATTCCATTGAGGGAGTTGAACCACTCTAAATCTTTCTTGCATTTTCCTTCCAATTCTTTTTAAATTTCTGTTGAGTGGGTCGTAAAATCGATTTAAGCCAAGAGGGGGTGAATTGAATTTTTAGAAATTTTGGTGGTGGAGTGGAAGATAAAATTTTCCTAGACAAGGGATTTAGAGTGGTTCAAGTTCCAATTGAACTCTACATCCACTACCTTAGCTTCACTAAGGATTTTCCAATAACTCCACTAGTTGATCTTCCCCTTTTCTAGGCTAAGGAGAAATCCTTTACAAAATTGTTAATTTTTCTACCAAAAAATTGACCCAATCCTCACTCAAAGATTACAAAGAAGTTTAAGGCTAATAGCTAGTATCTCTCAATACAAATGTAGCCCTCTTTACAAGCACTCAACCCAATTGAACAAATCAGATTGGAAATACAAAGTTCTACAATTGAGGTTTACAAGAAAATATGGGATTTTAGCACAAGAGCTTGAATTTGATGTTTGGATGTTTCTCTTAGGATCAATAATTGTTGCTGGTGCTTTTAGAAGTCCCTTTTATACCTTCTCATTGAATTCTAGCCGTTGGGGTTGTTGCCTTTATAATTATAGCCGTTGGGATGTTATCTTCCCACCATAAATGCAGTCTGCAACTACCCGTTCCGAAACGCCCGACTTTGTTTCGAAACAGACCAAAATAGAAATAGTCGTTGGGGTGTAATTAATAGGTCGTACCGAAACGGACACGATCATTTCGATAATCTAAGAGCCTGTTCCGAAACAGGCTGAAGCCCGTTTCGAAACATTTTGCCACTGTCAAAACCTGTATCGAAACGGCTTAGAAGCGTTTCGATACGCTTTAACCGTCTCTTGAAAATCAGTTATAAAAAGTGCAACGGTCATATTTTGAAACCAATTTTGAAATTCGTTTCGAAACATTTGAGGTCGTTTCGATACTTCCATATCGAAACGGATCAAATCGTTATGTTATTCTTCATCTGTTTCGAAACACAAAGACTTGTTTCGATACACCTGTATCGAAACGGGAAAGCTAGTTCTGAAACATAGGTTAACAGTTTCAAAACGTTCCGAAACACCTGAAGGTCGTTCCGAAACGGTGACTCAAAAAGTATTGTTTTGACTTGGTAAACACTTAGAAAAATTTAAGTAGGCTTAGGTCTTGACTTGGATATTTTTCTTAAACACTTAGAGAAGTTTTGAGGACTTAAAAATTCATTTTCTCCTTTTCAATTTAGTCCATAAATCCTTTGTTATATCAAAATCAATTCATTAGTTTTACAATCTCCCCCTTTTTGATATAACAAAACAAAATTTGAATTTTTAAGAATTTTGAAATCTTGAAAAAGTTCTAACTCCCCCTCAATGTAAGATGGGTTTTAAAGTTTTGAAAAGATTTAAAATTCAAGTGTTTGAAACTCAAAACCAACTTTAAAAATATTTTGGCTCTTAGATTACTTCTCCCCCCTTTTTGTTAGATCAAAAAATAGATAATCAAGGCTAATCAAGAGAAGAAACAAAGTTATAAGCAATAAACCAAACAACATAATTATCATAGATAGCAATAAGGTTCAAGAAACATCATCAAAAGCATAAATACTTAAAGCATTAGAGTTCAAGCTCAATCCCAAAAAAAAAAATCAAAGCATAGGTCTTTAAAGCATAAAAAGATAAATAGGTGCAAACTTAATCCTAATATGATAGACTAATATGATATGCAATATAAATCCTAAGTCTCGTCATCATCGTCGCCACCATCATCAAGAGAATCATCATTGTCCTTAGCTTGAGCACGACGATAGTTCCTCCAATCACCATAGAATGTGGAGAAAGATAGATCCATCGATGTTTGTTGATTCTCAAGAGAGGAGACACGTTCCTCCAAAGATTGAATGCGAGTGTTGAGAGCACCAAAACCCGAAGCCATGTTCGTGTCTATTGAGTTGAACAACTCCGTAAAGAAGTGTAACCCCCTCGTCTCGGTCTGGACGACTGACCGGTCTGAGTAGGCTACACGGAGAAAACCGAAATGAACCCCGTTAGGGACCGACTCCGATTAGCAACCCTAAAAATTTCTTTTAATTATTATCTTGTCTAAAGGCATTCATACATCCTATGTGTGATACGGCAGCAGAAAGACAACAAGCGATGCGAAGCAATCAAACAAACAATTTAAAATGTCCCATTTTACTTTGTTCAATAGGCCGTATCGATACACTAGAAGAGGGTATCGATACGCCTTGACCAGGTCAACTGTTCCAAGTCATCCCAGGGAGACCGTATCAGTACGCTGGTTGACCGTACCGATACGCCCTCGTTGGTATACTTCTCACGGTCAATGATAAACAACCGTACCGATACGCCTAGGTCCCGTTTCGATACGCCAAAATCTCGTCAAAATCTCAGATTTCCAGAGAGGTTTTGGCGTATCGATACACCCCCATGTATCGGTACGCTAAGCCTAATATGAGTCCAAAGTGTAGGACCGTATCGATACGGCCCTTGGGCGTACCGATACGCCCTACACTGCAAAACTCAGATTACCAGCAAAACGCACTGAGACCCAACTCTAGATGCAATTTACGACTCGCTTAGCCACAAACAAACATCCATACAACATTTAACAACCATGGAACAACATACGAAGCAATTTAAACGAACAACGGAGCTTTAACATCAAGGCATCCATACTTAAGAGAGACTTGCATTCTAAACATACACATACTAGACCATTTCATTCCTAAGAAGCCAACACTTACATAAACACTTCATATCAAGGTTTACGTGCCTTAAAACATAACACACAAGCAAACGTGGAACATGGTCATAAGACTTTAAACACAAACATTTAGGCTACGACATAACATGGTTTACAAATACCTTAACACAAACATTAACAACATAAAGCCAACACAAGGAGTCTAGATACACGCTCCTAAACACGTAGCATTTCCCATTGCTAATCTACTACATTATTTAATAAACCATACTTGAGCAACTACCACACGCTTGGACTCCCCTTTTCTTGCTCCTTGCTAACTCCAAGCTAAAGATCTGCATTATCGGAAAAAGGAGTGCGTAAGCATAAAGCTTAGTGAGCGGAGCTCGAAAACATAACAACGACAATGCAGTGTTCAAAGCTTTCTTTAAAATTAAGGCCAACACATACAATCCATCCAACGACATAATTCTCTTACTAACCTACAAGTTCAACCACAAGTCAACAACATAGATATTTATCATGGCATCACACTTCATGGTATGCATAAAGGCATAATTCTTAGATTTAAAGCAAAACCATTAAGAGGGAATGATATAGTGGGACACAAACACGAACAATACATGGTTTTCACAAGCATAACCAAAACACACACGGTGGGACCACACATCACCGTTCGACTAGTAGTTTTTCGATGGACCACACATCACCGTACTCTTCTTCTAGTCACTACCGGCGGGAGCACACATCACCGGAGTTTTATACTAATCACTACCGGATGGACCACACATCACCAGAGCAACGACAACCATCACGTGAGGTTCAGCACCAACTATGCAAGACGATATACAATTCGCTCTCATGCAACATGGATACACCATATCATGCATGTCCAAAACAACTTGTAACAAAAACCACATTTATGCACAAGCTTACTACTTACGATCTTACTAACCGCAATTGGTCTTACTTACCATTTCCTTGCACAACCTGCACCAACTTACACATATTTTACAAGGCATATCAACAACACCATTGATTCCATCATACATGATCAACGACATAATAATAAGCAACATGCTTTCTCCCAAAGTATTGAAATTTCATGCACAACAAGTTATCATTTTAAGTAATTGAAAAACAAACGATGAAAGGGGAAATTAAAGAGGAGATACACATCAACTTACTCTTGAGTTTAGATTGACCTTTCGAGCTCAATCCAAACTCTTTCAAAATCATCTTTGAACCAAAACGTTACTTAAAAACATTTCCACTCACCTTACTTCCTTAAGCAAACCAAGCAAAGCCGACTCAAGCCTCCACAACTTCCGGATTCGATCTCGAAGCTTCACCAACGCAAATCCTTGCTTCTTTCAAAAATCACCAAAGATGAGGAAGAATGGTGATGGAATAGTGGTTCCAATAGAGATGGTGTTTTTGTCGTGAAAATGGGGAGAATGGGGAAGAAGAAGTTGGTTAAAAGGCTATTTTAAATAAATGGGATTTTTATTTTGCAATACCACTTATTTACACTTTGGCCATTAATAAGATGGCTATCTCAAATATTCTATAATCCATGGAATTGGGCTTTAAAATCAAAACAAGTCCAACATAAAATATTTGTTTTGAAAACTCGAGGCCCAAAATAATATTTTATTATTTTAATTCACCCGACCCCCAAACCCAGGTGTTACAACTCTCCCTCACTTAAGGAATTTCGTCCTCGAAATAACTTGACGAAAACAAGTACGGAAACTGCTCAAGCATATCAGCTTTCCTCTCCCACGTGGCCTCTTCCACACCTCTATGTCTCCACAACACCTTGACCCTGACATGCTCGATAGATCTCCCACGCAGCACTGAAGGTCAATAATACATATCTCAACACGATCTCTAATATTTGAATATCTCTCTCTGACTGATCATCGGACTAAGGGCGACACGATGTACTGAAATTCAGACGGGTACCTAAAGCAACATGCAAACATTTCCAAAAGCTAGCAGTAAACCTCGAATTTCTACCTGACACAATCGACTTCAACACACCACGTAATCTCACAAACTCACTGATGTACAAATCGGCTAACTTACGTATGAACGACTATGAAATGAGCACACCTCATGAAACAGTCAACAATCACCCTAACTGAATTCTTCTTAAAGAAAGTCAAAGGCAAACCTGATACGAAGTCTATCGTAACATTTTCTCAGTTCAATTTTGAAATTCTCAACGGCTGTAACAAACCAGACGGGAATTGAGATTCTGCCTTATCACACTAGCAAACCATGCACTTGCTCACGAAATCAGTAACATCTCCTTTCAGACCAACCCAATAGCACTCATCTTTCAATCCACGGTTCATCTCTGTACTACGGGGATGCATAGCAACGGACTACTGTGCGGTTCAATCAAGATCGTACGCCTCTAATCACTATCATCTAGCACAACTATCCCATCTCCAAAACACAAGAGCCCGCCAACACTGAAACTGTGGTTTGTATGTCTTCCTTCCGCCATAATTTGCACGTGAGGTGCCAAAGATCTATCTAACAACTGCTTCTCTTAAATCAACTAACCCTAAGTAGATCCACTCTGAAGCTCGGCCACTAGGCCGTTATCACCGGACAAGCTCTAACTAGCAAACATTGCTCTCAACGTAACGACTACCTTCCTACACAAAACATCCGCCACTTCATTAGCTTTACCAGAATTATACTCAACCTTGAGATCATAGTCCTTAAGCAATTTTAACCACCTACATTGTCTAAGATTCAACTCTTTCTGTGTCACTAAAAATTTTCAAGCTCTGATGATCTGTATACACTATGCATTTCTCACCATACAAGTAATGCCTCTGAATCTTCTTCAAAGCAAACACAGTTGCAGTTAGCTCTATGTCATATGTCGGATAGTTACGCTCATGAGTCTTCGACTGTCTCGAGGCATAAGCCACCACTCTTCTGTCTTGCATGAGAATACAACCTAACCCTACATGTGAAGAATCACTGTAAAACACATAGTCCTTACTCGACTCCGGCTAAGTCAAAATCGGTGCATTGGTCAAAGCTTCTTTCAATTCCTCAAAGGCTTGCTGTCTCGCATCTGACCACTCGAACTGAACATTCTTCTGAAGAAGCTTCGTCAAAGGAGTGGCTATCTTCGAGAAATCATTCACAAACCTCCTATAGTATCCGACTAGTCCTAGGAAACTACGAATCTCTGACACAGACTTCGGTTGCTTCCACTCAACAATGGCTTCTATCATCTACGAATCAACTCTAATCCCATCGGCTGACACCACAAGTCCTAGGAAGATCACTTCTAGGATCCAGAACTCACACTTTCTCAACTTTGCATACAACTGGCTGTCTAACAAGGTCCACAAAACTATCCTCAAGTGTCGGTCATGGTCTTCCTCGGTACGCGATAACACCAAAATATCACTTATGAAAACAACTACAAACTGATCTAAATACTGATAGAATATTCTGTTCATCATACCACAAAAGCAGCTGGCGCATTAGTCTAACCAAACGGCATAACCAAGAATTTATAACAACCCTATCTAGTCCTAAAAGCTATCTTCGGTACATCAACCTCTTTCACCTTCAACTGGTAATACCCGGATCTCGAATCTATCTTAGAAAACATTGAAACACTTCTAAGCTGATCGAACAATTCATCAATTCTCAGCAACGGATACTTGTTCTTCACTGTCAACCGATTCAACTATCTGTAATCTATAAACATTCTCATACTGTCATCATTCTTCTTCACAAACAATACCGGTGCGCCCCAAGGCGACGAACTCGGACGGATGAAACCTCTATCTGACAACCCTTGCAACCGAGTCTAAAACTCTTAATTTCAATTCTTCCGGTGTCATACGGTTCGGAGCAATCGAAATAGGAGCTGAATCTGTATACACTCTATAGAAAACTCTACCTTCCTATCATGCGGTAAACCAATCAACTCTTCCGGAAACACACTCGGAAAATCACACACTATTCTAACATCCTGAGGTCTAATCTTCATCCATGTTCGGATTCATTACGTAGGCCAAGTGCGCCTCACCACCCAATTCAACTAATCTCTGAGCCTCTTAGGCCAAAACAACATTCGATAAGAACTTCACATTCTCACCCACTACTACAATCTCATAGTCAACCGCAAGCTTTAAGAAAACCCTCTTGTCTCAAAATCTACCCTAACCCTATGTTCTACAAGCCAAACCATGCACAGTTTCACATCAAAACCGTAAAAAGGCAATTTCATCACATCTACTGGAAACACGTGACCCTGAACCATCAACGAGTATCCTTTGTACATCTTTCCGACCACAACTGTATCCCCGAAGGAGCTAGTAGCACTAACACCCACCTCTAGTACCTCACAAGGTAAATTCAACAATTTCACATGCTCACTCAAAATATACGAATGTGTAGATCCAGAATTAATCAGAGAAAACAGACTCAATGACTGTATCGAGGAATTACCTGTTATAACACCAACATCACTCTGAAGTCAATTCATAGGTCTTCACTTCTTTTACCAACTCATATCAGGATCGGTCACATTGTTCTTTCTCAACAGGAACCAACTCATATACACGCGGACCCAAACAGACAAACGGTACCCCAAACTCTGGTACGACCATACTGCCCTGAACTGGAGCGATGAACTCTCTCATCATTCACATTCTCTGAAACCTCAGATTCATGATTACCAACTCCAGGCCCACGCCTCGGTCTCATACTTTCCAAAAGCAATAATACAATAACAAACAAAACACACAAACAAGAATATTTAGGGTTAGCAAGAGCAAGGGTTCAAGGTGCTCAAGTATATTCCTTTACACAAAAACCTTTTTAAATAAGTAATAGTAGCAATGGGAACTCGACACTACGCCTCAACACAACCATCATGCTAACACATGCTTTCAAACACCGTGCGAACAATCAAGCAACAAGCATACATGGCAAAACAGTCACAGAGACATAGCAACAACATAACACATCAAACTTACCTCACTTACCTACCCGAGGTCTCGGAACCTCAGGCTCTGATACCACCAAATGTAACCCCCTCGTCCCGGTCTGGACGACTGACCGGTCCGAGTAGGCTACACGGGGAAAACCAAAATGAACCCCGTTAGGGACCCACCCCGGTTAGCAACCCTAAAAATTTCTTTTAATTATTATCTTGTCTCAAGGCATTTATACATCCTATGTGTGATACGGCAGCGGAAAGACAACAAGCGATGCGAAGCAATCAAACAAACAATATAAAACGTCTCATTTTACTTTGTTCAACAGGCCGTATCGATACACTAGAAGAGGGTATCGATACGCCTTGACCAGGTCAACTATTCCAAGTCAACCCAGGGAGACCGTATCGGTACGCTGGTTGACCGTACCAATACGCCCTCGTTGGTCAACTTCTCACGGTCAACGATAAAAAACCGTACCGATACGCCTAGGTCCCGTTTCGATACGCCAAAATGTCATCAAAATCTCAGATTTCCAGAGAGGTTTTGGCGTATCGATACACCCCCGTGTGTCGGTACGCTAAGCCTAATCTGAGTACAAAGTGTAGGACCGTATTGATACGGCCCTTGGGCGTACCGATACGCCCTGCAATGCAAAACTCAGATTAGCAACAAAACGCACTGAGACCCAACTCTAGATGCAATTTACGACTCACTTAGCCACAAACAAACATCCATACAACATTTAACAACCATGGAACAACATACGAAGCAATTTAAACGAACAACGGAGCTTTAACATCAAGGCATCCATACTTAAGAGAGACTTGCATTCTAAACATACACATACTAGACCATTTCATTCCTAAGAAGCCAACACTTACATAAACACTTCATATCAAGGTTTACGTGCCTTAAAACATAACACACAAGCAAACGTGGAACATGGTCATAAGACTTTAAACACAAACATTTAGGCTACGACATAACATGGTTTACAAATACCTTAAAACAAGCATTAACAACATAGAGCCAACACAAGGAGTCTAGATACACGCTCCTAAACACGTAGCATTTCTCATTGCTAATCTACTACATTATTTAATAAACCATACTTGAGCAACTACCACACGCTTGGACGCCCCTTTTCTTGCTCCTTGCTAACTCCAAGCTAAAGATCTGCATTGTCGGAAAAAGGAGAGCGTAAGCATAAAGCTTAGTGAGCAGAGCTCGAAAACATAACAACGACAATGCAGGGTTCAAAGCTTTCTTTAAAATTAAGGCCAACACATACAATCCATCCAATGACATGATTCTCTTACTAACCTACAAGTTCAACCACAAGTCAACAACATAGATATTTATCATGGCATCACACTTCATGGTATGCATAAAGGCATAATTCTTAGATTTAAAGCAAAACCATTAAGAGGGAATGATATAGTGGGACACAAACATGAACAACACATGGTTTGCACAAGCATAACCAAAACACACACGGCGGGACCACATATCACCGTTCGACTAGTAGTTTTCCAATGGGACCACACATCACCGTACTCTTCTACTAGTCACTACCGGCGGGACCACACATCACCAGAGTTTTATACTAATCACTATCGGAGGGACCACACATCACCAGAGCAACGACAACCATCACGTGAGGTTCGGCACCAACTATGCAAGACGATATACAATTCGCTCTCATGCAACATGGATACACCATATCATGCATGTCCAAAACAACTTGTAACAAATGTTGCGTGTAAAATAGTCTATCGCAATTGTAGTGCAAGTGTACACGACGCAAGTAGTAAAATGATACGAAGTATCGGATATCGTCTCCATAGGGATTGGGCTAATGACTTCACCTTGTTTACTGCACGAAAGTAAAGGAAATAATTAAGAGTTGTCACGAGAATAATAAGGTAAAAACGTAAAATAAAGGATTGAGAAATCAAGATAGAGAGAATGGGCTGGTATTGAGTTGCTCAGTAGTGCAGGTATTGAATTGCTTAGGATCTCCAGTTCTGTCGTCGCGCCCGTCGCCGACAGCACCTGTCGTGGCGGCTGTCCGTTAGCTGTCGCGGCAGCGAACACTAACTCCGTACTTCAAGCTTGGCAAGAATCCCAGATCTGCCTTGCCCTATCCCTAGGCACAAGTCTGTCGATGATCACGTCTTTGATGATACCTCCCGGCGTGAATCGAAGGATGAACACCGATGTGTATGAATTCTTCCTTAGCCACTTAACCTCGCCCTATCCCTAGGCACGAGATGGTTCAACTATAAACTAGAGAACGCGCTCTTATCTCTTTCGTATACTTAACTCTCCCGATGCTAAGTAAATGGATAACCTCACAATGCTCTCCCGATGCTCTTGCAAGATATTAAAACCAAGATAAAAGAACTTGAAGTTTATTTTATTGAACTTGAAAAATCCTAAAACAAAGCAACCCTTGCAACTACTTTACAAAACAACCCGTAGCCCTAGGGGGAATTTAGAACATGTCGGTGACGGGTGGACGGCAGGGGTTTGGTTTCGGTTATGGGGTAATCGGTTATGCCCTAGGTTTAATCTATGCCCTTATATAAGCTTTGGGCTCAAGTTATCTAAGGTAACAAGGATTACAACTTTAATTAAAAGTAAGATTCTAATAAAGACTAAATCTCTAAAGTCTCCTACTTTCCAGCCGCATCCTTGTTTCTAGGAATTTCTTCTCCTTGAGCTTTGGCTTGACATATCTTTTGATCCGGGGCTTGAAAAAATATTTGGCTTCCACACGATAGACGAGCAGATTTTTCTCTATCTATCGAGATCCACTTTACTTTTCCTCTTCATAAGTCTGCTGTCACCTTGCTGTCACGACAGGTCCATGACAGGTTCGTCTTCTTCGGCTGCTTGTCCAGTTCAGCTCTTCTGCTTATCTGCCCTGCGCCTGCCTTCATCGTCAACCATGGCAGCTACCTGCAAAATACGCCATCTTTTAGTAGAATCCGTGCCTTTTATATAATTGTGATGTTTTATTGAAAACTAACCTAAATGCAATGCAATGATGCTTGAATGCAGCAGAAATATGGGTTAAAAAGGGTGTAAATAATAGAACTTTTACACACTCAACACACCCCCAAACTCAAGTTTTTGCTTGTCCTCAAGCAATTTAAACCTAAAAGAAAGAATGAAAACAAGAAAAATTTTGTGTTGGCCTTCAAACAGTGAACTGTCCCTTACCCGTCGCTCTTTCTCTATGGCAGCAGCAACCTGTCGGAAAGATTAGGATCTGTCCGGAATCTCCCTATAGCTCTCGTGCAGTGTGTGCATGCTTGTGAACAGTTATATGCCAAGACTCTCTTAGTTTCACTAGAATATTTGACTTTAGCTTGTTTAGAGTTTTTCCTACGAGACTGTTTTCTTTCTTTTTCTCACTAGAGCCAGAATTGGGCACCTCTAGTTATTTCATTTTTTTTCAAACTTCTTCTCTTTTACTAGAGCCAGTATTTCAGGCACCTCTAGTTAACTGTCTAGAGCCGGTGATAGGCACCTCTAGAAGTTTTTCTCTGGTTATCTGCCTAGAGCCGGTGGTAGGCACCTCTAGGTTTCCTGAGATTCTAGTCTCTTTTCTACTCTAAGTGCTAAGCTTTCCTATTCTAGTTTGGCTAAAAGAAATCTAAGCAGTATAACAGTCACAAAAGTGTTTAAGTTTTCAGAACTATAGAAAGGCTCTAAACTTTTCCTTAACCTGTCCTAAAGATGTTGCCACGACAGAGATGTCATGTCAGGTAAGTTAACTTCACAGTTTTAAGCCAACAGTTTAATCTTTTCTGATTTTTTTTAAAGAAAAACTTTAAAATAAAAGACACAACAAATAATAAAAAGATGTACTTAAGACTCCATTAATGATGGAGGGTTGCCACCCCCAAACTCGAGGGTTGCATTGCCCTCAATGCAAAATGACATGAAAAATAAAATAAAGAAAAAGTACATCACAAAATATAAAGGCAGGCAGCAATCAGAGGAAAATAAAAACTTAAATTTTCAGTCCCTGCCCTCGCTGCTGCTGCTGATTCGGATCTGACGGCGGCGTCTGGGCTGCGGAGGAGGCTGGGCAGGTTCAGAGACAGGTTCAGGGACATGTTGCTCCACGAGCTGAACATCGGAACTGCTGCCGCTGTCCCAACTGCTGGTGGTAGTGGTACTAGCCTTAGGCAGCCTTTTCTTGTCTTCCACATGTTTAATCCTCTTGAACCTCGTAAAGTCACTCTCCAAATTCCTCCGGATAAGAGGGCTGTCATCAGTGGCAGGTCTCTTGGTTCCTCGAGGGGAGGTGTCTGCCGGTGGGCTGCCTTCTGCCGTCGGGGCAGGTGATTTGGTGGAAGCAGTCGAGTGGGACGGGGAGGCAGGTGGTGTGGGCGTGTGGACAGGAGTGGGGATATGGAAATAATGGGCAGGAAAAGTAGGGAATTGAACATCGGGGAAATTTAAAGTTTGGGTAATAAAATTTACCGTGGAGTTCGTGAAGTCCCGAATAAATGTCATCAATCCCATTTGGCGTTCCTCTACCCGTTGTAAAGTAGCGAGGATGAGGGCAGACTGGTCTGTCGGAGTGGCGTTGGTTTCAGCATCAGGGGCAGGCTCGGTGGGTGGATCCTCTGATGATTCTGCGGGTGAGCCGGCAGGGTTGAAGGAGGAGACAGGTGTAGCCGCGATCAGCTCCATGAGGCTGTTGATGTTATTGTCTGTCCAAGCTCTGCCCTTCCTGATTTTGTCGGAGGGATCCTCGGGCACCGCAGCACATCGGCAGAGGGAAGCTATGGTGAACGGCAGGCAGAGGCGTGAGTCAGAGCGGAAGGCGCAGTCCAGGATACTGTCCCTCATATATCTGCCCACATTAATGGCCCTGTTGTGCATGATGGAGTGAATCAGGGCAAGCCGTTGTCGGTTGACTGTCGTATGGTGGGACGAGGGCAGGATACGCTTTTTGATGAAATCGTTCCAAAGTTTGGCTTCCGGGCGGAGTTGCCCCCTATTGACGGAGTGGGGGTTCTTCTTGCTGGTTGTCCATGATGTACCGGCCTCTGTCAACTCCACCATGATGGCATCGTAAGTGGCAGAGTCGAGGGAGTCGATGAATTCCTGGTGAGCATCATCACCGGGGCCAAAGAAAAGGCCAAACATGTGATTGATGCTGTCGGCAGTGAAAGGTACTTGCACTCCTCGAACAGTGACAGATGTCGCCGTTCTGCTGTCTATGGCTACGTAGAACTCTCGGACTAAGGTGTCGTTAAGCTCGGCCGGTTGTTCAGCAAAATACTCCCATAGTTGAGCCGTGATGGCCTTGAAAATGAACGGCCGGAGTCCCATGTTGGGCGTCTGTCGGATGTACACGAAGCCACGTTCCTCCCATAACTCTTTGTTGGCGAAGGGGGATGCTGCTGCGGAAGAAGAGGCAGCAGCAGCGTTACGGCGGGTTTGTCTCGACGACATATTGGTTGCAAGGGCTGTGAAAAAGAGAAAACAAATAAAACTAGAGGAGAAAAATAACAAGAGAGAAAAATCAAAAGTGATGAAAAATGAAAATGGGAAGGGGTTTATATAGCGGTCGAGGAGCTGCCCATTTAATGCCTCAACGGAAGGCGGGAATAACGGGGCGGCAGATTGGATGTAGCGTGTCTGACGCGTCTGACACGCATTTATGCGTCTGCTGTGCGTCTGCCGCACGCTTCTGTGTCTGCAGTGTCAAACTGTTGACAGCCTGTCAAGTCCGTCTGCGCCGGCAGCTGAAAGGACAGGTTATCATAAATGGGCTTTCTTGGGCTGGTGGATGGGCGGTGGGTTTGGGCCACTTCTTTTTTTTTCTTCTTGACTCCTTTATTTCCTAAAAACTGAAATTAGAAAAACAAAACATTATTCGAATAAAATAAACCTAATTCCTAATAAATAATAATAATAAAAATAAAACTTAGGTTAAATTAGGGGTGCCTTGTGGGGCATCTCCTAAAGTAATCACTTCCTGAATTCCTGGGGCTTCAGTCCCCTGATAATGCTTGAGTCGTTGTCCATTGACTTTGAATTGGTGCCCGTCTTTTAATGATTGAATTGTGATGGCACCATGGGGAAAAACTTGAACTACTTGAAACGGGCCAGACCATCTAGACTTTAGCTTTCTTGGGAAGAGTTTAAGTCTAGAATTAAATAACAACACAAGCTGTCCTGGGCAGAACTGTCGTGGCAGCAATTTCTTGTCGTGCCACTTCTTAGTCTTTTCCTTGTAAATCCTTGCGTTGTCATAGGCCATTGTCCTTAATTCTTCAATCTCGTTCAAATCTAATAACCTTTTCTGGCCGGCCTTGTCCAAGTCCATGTTCACTGCCTTAATTGCCCAATATGCTTTGTGCTCGATCTCGACAGGCAAGTGACAGGTTTTCCCATAAATCAGTCGGAATGGAGACATGCCCAATGGAGTCTTGAAAGCTGTCCTGTATGCTCATAATGCATCATTCAGAAGTAAAGACCAATCTTTCCTAGTTGGTTTAACCATCTTCTCAAGAATGTTCTTTACTTCCCTATTGGAAATCTCAACCTGTCCATTGGTCTGTGGGTGGTATGCTGTCGCGATCCTGTGCTTGACACCATATTTCTTTAAGGCAGCAGCAATTACCCTATTATCAAAATGTCTCCCCTCATCACTGATAATCGCCCTAGGAATGCCAAATCTAGAAAAAATGTTTTTGTGCAAAAACTTTTGGACTGTTTTGGCATCATTCTTTTGAGTTGCGATTGCTTCAACCCACTTGGAGACATAATCCACTGCTAGGAGGATGTACAAATTTCCGCATGAAGATGGGAATGGTCCCATAAAATCAATCCCCCAAACGTCGAAGATCTCGACTTCTAGAATATTCTGCAGTGGCATCTCGTTTCTTCCCGAGATGTTACCTGTCCGCTGGCACCTGTCACAGCTTTTGTAAAATTCCTGTGCATCTTTATAAAGTGTCGGCCAGTAGAACCCTGACTGCAGCACCTTGGCAGCAATTTTATTGCCTCCTAAGTGACCTCCATATTGTGAAGCACGACAGTGATGGAGAATGTCTTCTTGTTCTTCTTGTGGTACACACCTTCTTATAACCTGATCTGCGCACATTTTGAAAAGAAGAGGTTCGTCCCAATAATAATGTTTAACATCATTTTGGAACCTCTTCCTTGCTTGATAATTAAGATCAGAAGGTAATATTCCGCTAACTATAAAATTAACGAAATCAGCATACCAGGGAAGGTTAGAAGACTTACCTGCCGCCATGGCTGTCGCGACAGCGATTGCGGCAGCAAAGAGCTGCTCATCTGGGAAGGTCTCCAGTATGTGTGTCTCATCTAACGGTAGACTCTGTCCCGTCTCCAACCTCGACAAGTGGTCTGCCACTTGATTTTCTGTCCCCTTTTTGTCTTTGATCTCAAGGTCGAACTCTTGTAATAGCAAGATCCATCATATCAGCCTAGGCTTCACATCCTTCTTTGCGAACAAATACTTGAGGGCAGAATGGTCGGTGTGTATTATTACCTTCGTTCCAAGTATGTAAGAACGAAACTTGTCGATGGAGAACACCACAGCTAACAGCTCCTTTTCTGTGGTGGTATAGTTCACTTGGGCTTCATTTAATGTTTTGCTAGCATAATATATGACGTGAAACAGCCTGTCTCTGCGCTGCCCAAGTGCTGCCCCGACAGCATAGTCACTAGCATCACACATGATCTCGAATGGTTGTGTCCAGTCTGGTGGCTGTACTATGGGGGCTGTCACTAACTTTTCCTTCAGAACCTTGAATGCTTCAGTACATTCCTCATTAAAGTCAAAGGGTCGGTTCTGCTCTAGAAGATGGCATAGCGGCTTGGTGATCTTTGAAAAATTTGCAATAAATCTTCTATAAAAACCAGCATGCCCTAAAAAACTCCTAATGCCCTTGACTGTGGTTGGCGGCGGAAGCTTCTCTATGACTTCAATTTTTGCCATGTCGACCTCTATCCCATGGCAGCTAATCTTATGGCCTAGAACTATCCCTTCATCTACCATAAAATGGCATTTTCCCAATTTAGAACAAGATTAGCTTTTTCACATCTTTCAAGTACCTTTTGAAGATTGCCGAGGCAGCTCTCAAAATCGTCTCCAAAGACGGAAAAATCATCCATGAAAATCTCAAGGAAGTCCTCTACCATGTCGGAGAATATTGCCATCATGCACCTTTGGAAGGTGGCAGGTGCGTTACAGAGGCCGAACGGCATCCTCCTAAATGCGTATGTTCCGTAGGGGCATGTGAAAGTCGTTTTCTCTTGATCTTCCGGTGCAATAGCAATTTGGTTATAACCTGAATAACCATCAAGAAAACAATAATAAGATTTACCCGCTAATCTATCAAGCATTTGATCAATAAAGGGTAAAGGGAAGTGGTCCTTTCGGGTAGCTTTGTTAAGCTTCCGATAGTCCATACAAACCCTCCAACCGGTCACAGTCCTGGTTGGGATTAGTTCATTGTTTTCGTTGGTTATCACGGTCATGCCTCCTTTCTTGGGAACACATTGCACCGGGCTTACCCATTTGCTGTCGGAGATGGCGTAAATAATACCAGCATCTAACCATTTAATGATCTCCTTACGCACTACCTCCTTCATCGCATGGTTTAGCCGCCTTTGGGCATCTATAGTCGGCTTATGATCTTCCTCAAGAAGGATTTTGTGCATGCATAACGCCGGACTAATGCCCTGAATGTCTGCTATCGTCCATCCAATCGCCTTTTTGTGCTGCCTTAGCATGTCGATCAGCTGTCGTTCCTGTTCCTGCGGTAGCTTAGCAGAGATGATTACGGGCAGTGTGTCATCACAACCAAGATAAGCATATTTAAGCTGCCCTGGCAGGGGCTTAAGTTCTAAGACAGGTGGTTCAACAGTAGAGGGCTTTTGGATTAAATGGTTATCCGAAGTGTAATTCAAGGGTTCGAATAACTTACCTGGACGATGGTCTAACCAGTTTACCTCCTCATGACCTTCAGTATCAGATGTTTCGGAATCAGAGGAGTCGCTATCGTCGGTGCTGTCGTCGTTGCTGTCGTCTTCGCTGTCGTGACAGGCCTGTAGGTGGCTGTCGCAGCAGTGACCAAATTTTTTATCACGGCAGCCCGACCTGATGCAGGGGTAATCAAAGGTCACCTCAATGATGGCCTTGCATTCCTCGTCCACATCAGCATGTTTCATCGCTTGGAGAACATTCAACTTAATTTGTTGATCGTTTACGCGCATGGTGAGTTCTCCTTTCTCCACATCAATCAATGATCTTCCCGTGGCTAAGAAGGGTCGCCCAAGGATGACTGGTGCGTTCTCATCTGCCTCACAATCTAAAATAAGAAAGTCAGCAGGAAAAATAAGCTTATCCACTCTTACCAAAATATCTTCAATTTTTCCCTCGGGGTGAACGTAAGAGCGGTCGGCTAGCTGTAGGGTAATTGTCGTGGGCCGCGCCTTGCCAATACCTAATTTCTGAAAAACAGATTTGGGCATTAGATTAACACTAGCTCCAAGATCACAAAGTGCCTTACCCACAAATTTGTCACCGATTACGCAAGGTATGATGAAGCTCCCTGGATCCTTCTTTTTCTTGGGTGGTTGCCGATGAAGAATACTCATGCAACCTTCTTGCATTCTTACCGTTTCAAATTCCCCAAGTTTAGATTTTTTCGACATAACATCCTTGAGAAATTTAGCATAACCGGGCATCTCCCTAACAGCATCTAACAACGGAATATTAATATGAACCTGTTTAAAAATATCATAAATCTTTTTAAGTTGAGATTCATGCTTAGCTTGCTGTATCCGTTGAGGAAAAGGTGGTGGAGGACGATAATCAGCGATGCGTCCTTCCCACTGCATGCGAATCTGAGGACGGTATTCATCTTTTTTCTCCTCTGTCGCTTCTGCTGTCGTGACAGGCTCATCGGCAGCAGTCTGTTTATCACCTGTCGGGGCAGCTTCCTCGGCAGGTTTATCCAAGGCAGGTTCCTTTTTTGTTTCAGCTTCTTCCGGTCCTGGTAACTTTTTCCCACTCCTAGTAGTAATCGCCTTACATTGCTCATGTGGGGGCGGTCTAGCGTTTTCAGTATTGCTAGGAAAACCTCCATTCTGTCTTGGCTTAATATGCTGGGACACCTGACCCATTTGTGTCTCTAGAGATTTCAAGGTAGCCTCATGATTTGTCATTCTCATCTTGGTTTCATCCATAAAGTTTTCCGTCTTCTTGACAAACTGATTAATATTGTCCATATACGTACCAGTCTGAGACATAAAAGTGGCCAGAGTCTGTTCCAATATACTACTCGTGGCAGGTGGTGGCTGCTGTTGCTGTTGCGGCGGCAGGTTCTGCGGCAGGTTCTGCGGCTGCTGTTGCTGACGCGTCAACAATCTAGGACCCCCCTGATTCTGATGATGTGCTTGCGGATTCAAAGCATTGTTGGGGTTACTCCAAGAAAATTTGGGATCCTTCCGCCAATTAGGGTTGTAGTTGTTGGTATTGTAGTTCGGCTTGTAATTTCCAACATATTTCCCCTCTTCTACATTTATAGGGCACTCATCCCTACTATGATTTCCCTCACAGATAGTACAAACTTCCTCGACAGCAAATCCTTGTAGTTCGTCTTCATTTAATAATCGTTTCATTGCTTTAGTAAGGAATGCTACCTGTGATTTCATAGTGCTGTCAGCCTCATAATCCTTGACAGCAAGTACCCGTTTACCTCCTCTTCTTGCAGTCGGAAACTGCTCCTCATTCTTAGCCAGATTTTTCAAAACTTGCAGCGCCTCGTCTGGATCTTTATCCAATAATAGTCCATTTGCTGCAGAATCAATTCTAATGCGAGTTTGTAAGTTAGCAGCATTATAGAATTTAGTTACCTGATTCCAGACGGGAAATCCATGCATTGGGCAGTTCCGAAGAAGAGTAGTAAACCTGTCCCAGGCCTCGTGCATTGGCTCATCATCTTCCTGTTGAAAAGTAGCAATTTCGTTACTTAATCGCTCAGATAAATGCGAAGGATTAAAACGAGATAAAAATTCACGAGTTAAATCTGCCCAAGTCATAATGGAACCCGGTGTTAGTTTATTCCACCAAGTTTTAGCTCTGTCCCTCAAGGAATGGGGAAATATTCGAAGCCTCAGTATCTCCGGACTAACTCCTGGCAGTCTAAACGAACCACAGATCTCCTGGAACGTTTTGAGATGCTCCCTAGCATCTTCTGTCGCAGAACCACTAAACTGTCCGGCGTTGTTGATCATACTAAACATGACAGGTTTAAGCTCGAAGTTATCAACATCAATATCCGGCAGCGTGGTCTCCAGCTCTACATGATCATTCAGCATGTAGTCACGACATGACCGTCGTCCACCTGCTGCGGGCGGATCGCCGACAGGTGGGTTATTATTGCCAAGGGGTGGTATGAAACCACCAGCAGGTTGGTTATGGCCCATCTTCTCTAGCTGTTCTTCGAGATATTCGTTTTTGTCTAAAAGTCGGCGAAGTTGTTTCTTGAGATTGTAGGAACGTTCGATCTCCGGATCTAATTTATACTCAGGATCTTCACCTCTTTTGGATCTGCGCATAAACAAGAAAACCTCGTGAAAAGCAATAGTTGAAAACACAAAAGAAAAATTAAAGAAAAATAAAGATAAAAACGAAAAAAAAAATAAAAATAAAATAAAAAGCGAAAAGTGCAATAAAAGAAAGATGTAGTTATGTTGCCAATCCCCGGCAGCGGCGCCAAAAACTTGTTGCGTGTAAAATAGTCTATCGCAATTGTAGTGCAAGTGTACATGACGCAAGTAGTAAAATGATACGAAGTATCGGATATCGTCTCCACAGGGATTGGGCTAATGACTTCACCTTGTTTACTGCACGAAAGTAAAGGAAATAATTAAGAGTTGTCACGAGAATAATAAGGTAAAAACGTAAAATAAAGGATTGAGAAATCAAGATAGAGAGAATGGGCTGGTATTGAGTTGCTCAGTAGTGCAGGTATTGAATTGCTTAGGATCTCCAGTTCTGTCGTCGCGCCCGTCGCCGACAGCACCTGTCGCGGCGGCTGTCCGTTAGCTGTCGCGGCAGCGAACACTAACTCCGTACTTCAAGCTTGGCAAGAATCCCAGATCTGCATTGCCCTATCCCTAGGCACAAGTCTGTCGATGATCACGTCTTTGATGATACCTCCCGGCGTGAATCGAAGGATGAACACCGATGTGTATGAATTCTTCCTTAGCCACTTAACCTCGCCCTATCCCTAGGCACGAGATGGTTCAACTATAAACTAGAGAACGCGCTCTTATCTCTTTCGTATACTTAACTCTCCCGATGCTAAGTAAATGGATAACCTCACAATGCTCTCCCGATGCTCTTGCAAGATATTAAAACCAAGATAAAAGAACTTGAAGTTTATTTTATTGAACTTGAAAAATCCTAAAACAAAGCAACCCTTGCAACTACTTTACAAAACAACCCGTAGCCCTAGGGGGAATTTAGAACATGTCGGTGACGGGTGGACGGCAGGGGTTTGGTTTCGGTTATGGGGTAATCGGTTATGCCCTAGGTTTAATCTATGCCCTTATATAAGCTTTGGGCTCAAGTTATCTAAGGTAACAAGGATTACAACTTTAATTAAAAGTAAGATTCTAATAAAGACTAAATCTCTAAAGTCTCCTACTTTCCAGCCGCATCCTTGTTTCTAGGAATTTCTTCTCCTTGAGCTTTGGCTTGACATATCTTTTGATCCGGGGCTTGAAAAAATATTTGGCTTCCACACGACAGACGAGCAGATTTTTCTCTATCTATCGAGATCCACTTTACTTTTCCTCTTCATAAGTCTGCTGTCACCTTGCTGTCACGACAGGTCCATGACAGGTTCGTCTTCTTCGGCTGCTTGTCCAGTTCAGCTCTTCTGCTTATCTGCCCTGCGCCTGCCTTCATCGTCAACCATGGCAGCTACCTGCAAAATACGCCATCTTTTAGTAGAATCCGTGCCTTTTATATAATTGTGATGTTTTATTGAAAACTAACCTAAATGCAATGCAATGATGCTTGAATGCAGCAGAAATATGGGTTAAAAAGGGTGTAAATAATAGAACTTTTACACACTCAACAACAAAAACCACATTTATGCACAAGCTTACTACTTACGATCTTACTAACCGCAATTGGTCTTACTTACCATTTCCTTGCACAACCTGCACCAACTTACACATATTTTACAAGGCATATCAACAACACCATTGATTCCATCATACATGATCAACGGCATAATCATAAGCAACATGCTTTCTCCCAAAGTATTGAAATTTCATGCACAACAAGTTATCATTTTAAGTAATTGAAAAACAAACGATGAAAGGGGAAATTAAAGAGGCGATACACATCAACTTACTCTTGAGTTTAGATTGACCTTTCGAGCTCAATCCAAACTCATTCAAAATAATCTTTGAACCAAAATGTTACTTAAAAACATTTCCACTCACCTTACTTCATTAAGCAAACCAAGCAAAGCCGACTCAAGGCTCCACAACTTCTGGATTCGATCTCGAAGCTTCACCAACGAAAATCCTTGCTTCTTTTAAAAATCACCAAAGATGAGGAAGAATGGTGATGGAATAGTGGTTCCAATAAAGATGGTGTTTTTGTCGTGAAAATGGGGAGAAGGGGGAAGAAGAAGATGGTAAAAAGGCTATTTTAAATAAATGGGATTTTTATTTTGCAAGACCACTTATTTACACTTTTGCCATTAATGAGATGACTATCTCAAATATTCTAAAATCCATGGAATTGGGCTTTAAAATCAAAACAAGTCCAACATAAAATATTTGTTTTGAAAACCCGAGGCCCTAAATAATATTTTATTATTTTAATTCACCCGACCCCAAACCCGGGTGTTACAGGAAGGCTATAAGAGCATCGTTGTTAGGAGCTGGAGCTTGAGGTGGAGGCTCAACTTGAGGTGGCGGAGCTCTCCTATCAACGCGAAGCCATTGGCCAAGAGAATAGCGAAACTCGGACTTGATAAGAGAAGATTCACCAATCTTTTGCTTGCGGGGTTCCAGAGAATCATAAGAACAATCAAAACCGAGGCTACCAAAAATGTAGCTCAACACAGCCCCATAAGTGAAGGATGTAAGTGCATCGGTGGTGCGAATCTTCGCTTGATGGACCATCTCGGCGAACATGATTTTGACCAAGTTCGGGCGTTGTGCTTTGCGAAAACACTCTAACCAAAAGTAATCAACTTGACGAATGTGGGAAAATTTACCTCCTAAAGGGAGAAAGAACCAAGAGATCATCAAATGGAGGAATCGGTCATGAGCATCCAATGTGAGAACGGATCTGTGTGAGCACCAAAGTGGTTCTCATCCTCAATACTTTCATCTTTGAGCCCAAGAGCTTTCTCTAAAACGGATATATTAATAGTTAAATTCTTGCCCAAAAGGTACGACTCAATCCCAATGACCTCGGTATGATCTTCATTGTCAATGAGAACGACATTGGAGTAGAATAAAAATACCATGTGTTTGTAGACAATATCCGGAATGCTAAAAAGGCTAAGAAATTCCATTCTTGCAAGAGAGGTAGATAACGGAATTAAAATCGCTCGGAGTCAGGGAACCCGATATCCACAACTCGCTCTTGACAAACGGCTAAATCAATAATGATTTTGAATCGGTCCTTAGCTTCTTGATTCCTTAAACTCTTTTGAAAAAAGAGGGCAAGGTTTGGACGAATGTTTGCTTGGTTAGAACCTTCACCCGTTTGAGTCTTTCTTTTCTTGCTAACGTTTTCCATTTGAAATTCCAAAAAAAAACACAAAGCAAGCAATACAAAAAATTTAAATGTATGCATTTAAATCCTTAATTCAATCCAATGATAATCCCATTAAGGTTTTAAAAAAAACTTTAAAACTTTTATACATATAACAAATTTTTTTTTTAAAGGAGAAACAACTTTTGAAAAACAGAAAAAAATAAGAGTAAAAACAATTATAGTCGAATAATTTTTTTTAAGATTTTGAATTTTTTTTACAAGTTTTGTAACACCCCTTGCCCGGGTTAGGACCGAGGAGCATTACCGGAGGCGGGAGGCAGAAAACAGAACTGACACAGAAATAGAAATCATATCACATATTGAGCAAACCATATTAATGCGCATGCGAAAAATGGGCTAACAAAAATTTTCTAAACATACAAGACTAATTAGACTTTCATCTAGATTAAACCTTATTAAATTACAAGCCAATTTAAACTTTCTTCTTCTTCTTCTTCTTATTATTAAAGATCCAATTTAAAACTTCACTCATTAATCCATTCGAACACTAGACCATTCCCTCTATTAAATTATACTAATCATGTTCTAATAATCTAACGATTAATTTCATTGATAGGACTTAATTCAAGCATGTCAAATTACTTAGACCATTTTAATACCATCCATTCGAACCTCCTATTAAATTAGTCTAGGTGATTTCGAAACATACCAACATTACAAGGCATTACCAATAATTAATAGTCATATTTAATATACGAACCATGCTTGATTTCATAAACCATCACATCAACCTTCCATTAGAAGTTGCATTACAAAACATTATACTTCTAGATGCTCCTTAACCATGCCAAGCTAACATACTATATACAACAAAAACAATAATGCAAGACCACTAGCTTGACTTACATATTTACAACAAAAGAATGAGGCTTAACTAAGAACAAAACATGATAATAGCCTCCAAACCGAACATCAAGGAGCATATATTAAATTCATACACCAATGTAAGTTTAAACTATAACCAAACACAATGAAATGAGCATCTAAACAAACTTCAAAGCCACCATCTAGGAGTCTAAAGATAAGACTAAGATCATACATTTCTTGACTTGTGATTTGCCCCGATCGGATATGCTAGCTTTAGTCCCAAGCTATCCTGCTAATTGGGAAGAAGGAAACAAAGGAGCGTTAAGTAAAAATTGTACTTAGCGAGGTAATACTAAAGCTAATCCATTCTTTAATTAATTTGTAATCAAACATTAAATTTACTTAGCTAGGATTGATAGCATACAATTATCACCTAACTAACCTTAACATAGCCAAACTCAAGTGATTTCATACATCTCGTGTACAACCTTTATAACATCATGCTCATACACATTTCAATTGGCAATCATATTTATCACCATGCTTCATTTAGAACAAGCAAGAACCATACAACAATTCAATGTCTAACATGCTTGTACTCATGCTTCATAATCGAAATAACCAAAAATCATACCAAACATAGCATTTCAATATCAATTATTCATGAGTAAGATCGTAAATCATCTTAGGCATATCATTCGAATGGATCACCAACCATTGACCATGAGTCAAACATATCAAACATATCACATTTCATTCCATTTCATCCGAAAGAGGCCATTGCCCATATTGCCCATATTTCAAACCTTTCAAGCATCTCACACGCATTTTAATCACATTCGGAAGGACCAATGTCCATAAAACTCATCTATCACATGTGAATCATGTCATGTCATTTCAAATATCATTTTACTTATCCACTTCATAAGCTTCTATTAATTACATTTTTCATTTAATTTAGTTGCCCTAGGTAGAATAGAAGGATTAGATAAGCAAGTCACCAGGAGGGTACCAAGTACCAAACAAGGGTTGCCTAAGCAACAAGTCAAGGGATGCTCAATAGCATCAATGTGTCTTGGACACCAAGCAAGATCACATTCGATCAACAAGTTCAGGGAGTACACTAGGTACTAAACAGGGGTTGCATTAAGCAACAAATCAGGGGTTGCACTAAGCAACAAATCAAGAGAGCTCAGACTCTAGGCATGTCGTAATATCTAAGACCTCTAATCGACCAAGGGCTTATTAATCTTTTCAAATTATCATACACATTTCAATTATATCATCCATGGTTTAATTAATCACATACATATTGCATGATTTAAATGCATACTCATTCCATCACATAATTACACCATTTCATGTAATTCATGCTAATTAATTTCATGTCACATTCGAACAGCATCAAATCATAAATAAACAGCAACATTTCATGATATTAAAAGCTCATAACAACATAGCAAACATATCACAAGGGCAGTCCACAAATTCGATACAATCAAACATTAGCAAAGTCTCATTTAATGCTTCCATTTCCATTTAACCTCCTTCCCTTACTAAACAAGTTACCAACTTTAAATTAAGTCCATTTCATGCATAAATTATAAATTACATAAGTAAAATAAAGTGGTTAGGACACTAGTCCCAACCCTATAACAATTACACTCACAAACTCCTTTAAGCTTGATCTTTGATTAGTATGCCTTTGTTCCTCCCCCTTGATTGATCAATCTTTGCCTCCTCCAAAGACTCCTCACAAATTTGATCTTAACACTCAACACAAAGTAAATACAAACCATATCAGAAAGTAATTCAATCACATTCACTCCTTTAACACAATTGTAAACATTAACCTTCAAAAATGTTTTTCTATTGAATTAGTTGGAGGACCAGTTACCATTTTAATCATAACTTCTTATTTACTAATCCAAATTCCACTTATCATACACCCTTAGAAAGGTATTAAACTCAGTTTTCCAACCATATAAACTTTATATTTTTCTCTATTCTGAGTTAATACAGTTTATTACATAAACATGACCCTTTTAACAATCCTGGACAGCTTGCTGCCTAACTTCTTTAATCTATAACTTCTAATTCACATACTGGAATTCAATTACATTTTCTCTCAATGATACTAGACATTTCAAAGTTTATACTATAAAATTTCATCTCAAAATACCTTATATCCTATTTTTGGTGATTTTTCAAAGTTACAGCTCAAAGTTTAGGTTTTCTGGACAGTTTACCCTTTTAACACATTAAGCTTCAATTTCACATATTTACCACACTTTAATTCTAAATCCACTTAATACATGATTTTTAATATCCTTTGACATCATTTTTATGTCCTTAGCAATTCTTATTATCAACAGATAAGTCCTCAATTTTAATAAATTTCCAGATCAGTCCTATTCTCATGTTTCGAGTAACTAACTTCCTTAATTCACCAATTTAGGCCATTTCAAATTCAATTCAAGAGTTTATGCCTTTTCTTACATAATCCCCTGATTCTAAACTCTGAGTTAAGTGCTAATTTTCGTGAAATTCAGGTCCTTACATTTATTGATTTTAATCAAAACAATCCCTAATTACATTTTATCCTAGTGCACGTACAATTTTAATTCCAATCAAAATTTCCTCATTCAAATTCATTTTTCCAGCAATATAAGGCTTGTTCCTTATAGAATTTTCATTTCTCTTCCACTTTGTCCTAACAGAAATTTTCCAGTTTGGTCCATAACTATCTCAATTTTACATTCCAATCAAGGATTCCTAATCTTTCTTCAAAACAGTCCCCTTTTTTAATCGGATCACCATTTTACATATAATCATTCAAAAATTCCATCATTTCAACTCAACATAATCACCATAACTCTATCAATTTTATGCTTAAATTAACTTTAAAATTTTACATGCATAATTTTGCTCTTATTCGAACAACAACAAGAAGAAACAAGGGACTTACTTCTTAGCTTTGCTACCACTAGGTGACACTTCTTACTCCTAGCTCAAATCCATCAACATGCATGAAATTTCTTCCACCATTAGAGCTTATTTTTTCAGAAATTTTCAAGCTTTTTCTTTCTCTCCTTTTCTCTCTAGTTTCACGGCAACAGGGGAAAATGGAGAAGAAATACATCTCCCTTAATTTGGGGAATTATGTTGGTTTTTATTTTACTTAATTACCCTTCTTATCTAATCTAATCTAGCCTTTTTACTTAGGGAATCCCAAAGAACTTTATAATTTAGCATGCAATTTATAGGTTTTATTTTCTCTTTAATTTAGTCACTAATCACATTCATACATAATTCTTTCTTCTTTCAAATTGGTCCGATTTTCCACTAGGGAATTATACACACTCTAATTGTTTTTAATTATCCAAACCTATTACTTTAATCATGTGACAATCAAATTAATGTTCAATTAAGTTATCAACTCAACTCAGTCAACTCAATTCTTTGATTCGAATGGCTAGTTTCTTTTAGTTTCGAATTGATGCAATAATTGCCTAATTAAAGGAAGTTCAAGGACTAAATTGAATCAATTACTTAATTGTGGACTTAATTGATTTCAAAGAATAATTTAATACTCTAATTCAATGAGTTAAATTCTAGGACGGAAAAGTGGATATTACAATTCCCTCCTCCTTAAAGAAAGAATTCGTCCTCGAATTCTTACCTGAACTGAATAAATGAGGATATTGCTTCCGCATCGTATCCTCGGGTTCCCACGTTGCTTCTTTAACGCGATGATTCTTCCAGAGAATTTTAACAAGAGGGACGTTCTTATTACGAAGACTTTGATTTCCCGATCAAGAATCTGAATAGGTTCCTCTTCATTAGAAAGGTCGGGATTGAGTTCAACTTCTTCTGGTTCAAGAATGTGAGACGGATCAGATCGATAACGTCTTAACATAGAAACATGAAATACATTATGGATCTTATCGAACTCAGGAGGAAGTGCGAGTCGATAAGCTACATGACCAATTCTCTCAGTTACTTCGAATGGTCCAATGAAACGAGGACTAAGCTTTCCCTTTTTGCCGAATCAGAAAACTTTCTTCCACGAAGAAACTTTGAGAAATACTTTATCTCCGATTTCATATTGAATGTCCCTACGCTTCAGATCAACCTATGACTTTTGTCTGTCAAAAGCTTGTTTTAATCGGAAATGAATAATTTAAACATGTTCTTCAGTTTCCTGATGCAGTTGAGGCCCTAATACCTTATTATCTTTGAGTTCAGACCAACACAAAGGCGTTCGGCATTTTCTTCCATACAATGCTTCAAAAGGAGCCATCTGAATAGAAGATTGGTAGCTGTTGTTATATGCAAACTCTATTAACGGTAGCGATTTTCCCAGTTCTTTCTGAAGTCGATAATGCAAGCTCTAAGCATATCTTCAAGAACTTGAATTACTCGTTCAGATTGTCAATCGCTTTGAGGATGAAAAGTTGTGCTAACATTCAGTTTGGTTCCAAGAGCCTTGTGTAGCATTTTCTAGAATCGATCTATAAATCGAGGATCTCGATCTGAGACTATAGAAGTCAGAATTCCATGTAAACGGATAACTTCTCGAATATACAAGTCTGCCAAGGCCTCAAGACTAAAATTCATTCGCACCGGAATGAAATGTGTTGATTTGGTGAAACGATCAACGATCACCCAAATAGCATCACACTTTCTTTGAGAGCAAGGAAGACCGATCACGAAATCCATCGTAATACGTTCCCATTTCCATTGCGGAAATTCAAGAGGTTGAAGTAATCCAGTAGGAGCACGATGTTCGGCTTTGACCCGTTGATAGTTCAGACACCTCGATACAAAGTCATTGATAGCCGATTTCATTCCAGACCACCAATACAAGGGATTGAGATCCTTGTACATCTTAACAGGTCCAGGGTTGATTGAAAAAGAACTTTGATGTGCTTCTTACAGAATTTCATCTTGTAATTCCTTGTTATTAGGTACGCAAATCCGATCTCTGAAATATAGAAGATCGCTTGACTTGACAGAGAAGTCAAGATTAGACTCAAGCTTAGATAAAATTTTCTGAAGTTCCGGATCAACTTGTTGGAGTTCTTTGATTCTAGAAATCAGAACAAATTGAACCTGAAGTTCGTTCAGATAATTCCGAGCCTTATATAGTCGGAAATGAGCATTGATGGCCAAGGAAGCTATGAACAAACAAAACAAATACATTACTTGTAAAGAAAGGTACTATTCGAATGATTTAATTGAAATTTAAGATTGAGCATTTTCAATTTTTGGAAATTTTAAAAGACTTACCGAGGTTCGGTTTTCGACTTAGTGCATCGGCAACCATGTTAGCCTTTCTAGGATGATAATCGATGCTCAGATCATAATCCTTGAGTAATTCCAACCACCTTCTTTGTCTAAGATTCAATTCCTTCTGAGTGAGCAAGTATTTCAGACTTTTATGATCGGTGAATAGCTTACACTTCTCACCGTACAGATAATGCCGCCAGATTTTAAATGCAAATACAATGGTTGCTAACTCAAGATCATGCGTTGGATAATTCCCCTCGTGAGGCTTAAGTTGTCGAGAAGCGTATGCAATCACATTACCTTCCTACATCAGAACACATCCAAGGCCAAAATGTGTTGCATCATTGTAAACAACAAGTTCTTTTCCCGACTCTGGCTGAATAAGAACATGGGCACAAGTCAAGGCTTGTTTAAGCTGATCAAAACTTCTTTGATGTCCTTCGGACCATTTAAACGGTTCATTCTTTCTAAGCAACTTGGTTAGTGGTGCAGCAATCACCAAAAATCCTTTCACAAATCTCCAGTAATACCCAGCTAAACCAAGGAAACTTCGGACCTCGCTTACATTGCTCGGAGGACGCCATTCAAGAATATTCTGAATTTTCTTAGAATCAGCCTTGATTCCTTTGGCCGAAATAACATGTCCGAGGAATGACACTTCTGACAGCCAAAATTCACACTTAGTGAACTTAGCAAACAACTGATGTTCTCGGAGTGTCTGGAGTACAATCCGAAGATGTTGAGCATGTTCTTCCTTGTTACGAGAGTATACCAGAATATCATCGATGAAAACGACAACAAACTTGTCAAAATGAGGCTTGAATACTCAATTCATCAGATCCATGAATGCAGCAGGGGCATTCGTTAACCCGAATGGCATCACCAGAAATTCGTAATAACCATAACAAGTTCTAAAAACAGTTTTAGGTATATCTTCATCTTTCACCCTCATTTGATAATAACCGGAATGGAGGTCAATTTTAGAAAACACTCCAACACCCTTCAGCTGATCAAACAGATCTTCAATTCGGGGCAGAGGATACTTGTTCTTGATAGTTACTTTGTTCAGTTGCCGGTAATCAATGCAAAGTCGCATCGTCCCATCTTTCTTTTTCACAAATAAAATCGGACAACAACAACAACAAGAAACAAGGGGAAAATGGAGAAGAAACTTTTAGAAATTTCAAGCTTCTTCTTATCTAATCTAATCTAGCCTAATTTTTTAGAAATTTTAGAGCTTAATTTTTCTGAAATTTTCAAGCTTCTTCTTTATCTCCTTTTCTCTCTAGTTTCACGGCAACAAGGGGGAAAATGGAGAAGAAAGACATCTCCCTTAATTTGGGGAATTATGTTGGTTTTTATTTTACTTAATTACCCTTCTTATCTAATCTAATCTAGCCTTTTTACTAAGGGCAACCCAAAGAACTTTATAATTTAGCATGCAATTTATAGGTTTTATTTTCTCTTTAATTTAGTCACTAATCACATTCATACATGATTCTTTCTTCTTTCAAATTGGTCCGATTTTCCACTAGGGAATTATACACACTCTAATTATTTTTAATTCTCCAAACCTATTACTTTAATCATGTGACAATCAAATTAATGTTCAATTAAGTTATCAACTTAACTCATTCAACTCAATTCTTTGATTCGAATGCCTAGTTTCTTTTATTTTCGAATTGATGCAATAATTGCCTAATTAAAGGAAGTTCAATGATTAAATTGAATCAATTACTTAATTGTGGACTTAATTGCTTTCAAAGAATAATTTAATACTCTAATTCAATGAGTTAAATTCTAGGACGGAAAAGCGGATGTTACAAGTTTTGAAAAACCCAAGTTGTAAAACATATATTCTATAAAAAATTAATATTTTCTAACCTAAGATTCGAATAAAATCAAAGGAAAAAGAAAAGGTTAGAAAAATACCTCAAAAAGGGATTTTTGGAAGAATGGATGGATGAAATTGCACCAAGTTGTTGAAGCTTGCTTAGACTTTAGTTTGTGAGTAAAAGCCCTCAAGATTTGATGAAAAACAATGAAGTTTGGAGGATTTTTATAGAGAGAAATCGGGTTAGGGTTTTTAGGTTTTTTGGGAGTTTAAATAAAAAGTGAATTTGAGCAATTAAAGCCCTTAAAAAGCCTTTATGAATACGCGTTTCGAAACATGCACGACCATTTCGAAACAGGCGTACTGAAACGTTGACTGACGTTTTGAACCCTATTGACCATTCCGATACAGATTTGACCGTATCGAATCCCACGAGACATCCCGTATAGAAATGCATTTAGGTCGTTTCGATACTTTCCTTGGCAGAGGCAAAATGTTTCGAAACCCTTTAGGGCGTTTCGAAACACCCTAGTCACATTGCATTCATTTAAGGCACCTGTATCAAAACAGATTAACCCATTTTGATACGCCTAGGCCTGAAGGTGCAGATGAAGCTCTAAATTGAAGAAAAATTGAATCCTAATAAGTCCTAGATGCATAAATGGTATGTATGAGCAAGAATAACATGTTTAAACGCAAACATACCCCCTAACTATAAGCGTGGATGAAATTAGGATCAAAAACACATAAGCGTGGCATTTTACAAGAAATCAAGCAATTTAAGCACTAAAAGGTCCTAAAAGGTCAAGATAGGCTAGTTAGACCTAACTCTCTCCTAAGGGACCAAAAACTCTCCTTATCTAGAGGTTTGGTAAAGATGTCCGCTAATTGATTTAAGGTGCCTACGAACTCTAAAACAACATCTTTCTTAAGAACATGATCTCTAATGAAATGATGTCTTATTTCTATATGTTTGGTTTTAGAGTGTTGGATGAGATTTTTTGTTAGGCATATAGCACTAGTGTTGTCACACTTAAAGGGTATGGTGTCTACCTTAATACCATAGTCTAAGAGTTGTTGTTTCATCCAAAGGACTTGAGCACAACAACTCCCTAAGGATATGTACTCAGCTTCGGTGGTAGATAAAGCTACACTTTTTTGTTTATTCGAGAACCAAGATATGAGCATACTACCTAGGAATTGGCAAGTGCCAGAAGTACTTTTCCTATCTATTTTGCAACCCCCGTAATCCGCATCCGAATAAGCATGAAGGTTAAAGGTTGAGTCTCTAGGGTACCAAAGACCTAAACAAGGAGTATCTCTAAGGTACCTAAAGATCCTTTTAATGGCTATAAGGTGAGACTCTCTAGGACTAGCTTGAAACCTAGCACACAAGAAAACACTAAACAATATACCTGGTCTACTTGCGATAAGGTAAAGTAATGATCCAATCATAGAGCGATAAAGCTTAGAGTCAACACACTTACCTCCTTCATCTTTTTCAAGATTTGTAGATGAGCTCATTGGTGTAGCGCTAGGCTTTTCATGCTCCAAGCCAAACTTCTTGAGCATATCCTTGATGTACTTAGCTTGATTGATGAAGATGTCATCCTTCATTTGTTTGATTTGGAGTCCCAAAAAGAATGAGAGCTCCCCCATCATGCTCATTTCAAATTCACCTTGCATCAACTTAGAAAAATCTTGACAAAGCAATTCATTAGTAGAACCAAATATAATATCATCAACATAAATTGAACTATTAATATATATTTGCCATTGTTTTTAATAAAAAGTGTTGTGTCCACCTTTCCTTTCTCAAAACCTTTTCCAACTAGAAAACTTGAAAGTCTTTCATACCAAGCTCTAGGAACTTGTTTTAAACCATACAAAGCTTTTGAAAATTTAAAAACATGGTTTTGTAAAATTGGATCTTCAAAACCCGGTGGTTGTTCCACATACACTTCTTCGTTTATAAACCCATTTAAAAACACACTTTTGACATCCATTTGAAAAAACTTGAAATCATGAAAACATGCAAATTCAAGTAGCATCCTAATGGCTTCCATTCTAGCTACGGGTGCATAAGTTTCATCAAAATCAATTCCCTCTTCTTGAGTGTAACCTTGAGCAACAAGTCTAGCCTTGTTTCTCACTATGTTACCACTCTCATCTAGTTTGTTTCTAAAGACCCATTTAGTTCCTATAGTAGACTTATTTCTAGGTCTATCAACTAATGTCCACATTTTACTTCTCTCAAATTGATTTAACTCATGTTGCATGGCCATAATCCAAAAGTCATCTTTTAAAGCTTCTTTAATGTTCTTAGGCTCAATGCATGAGATAAAAGCAACATGATTAAGCATTTTAAGAGAAGAGCGAGTAGTTACCCCCTTGGATGGATCACCCAAGATTTCACCACCCTTGACATAGTTGTACTCCCTTGGGTAGCTCACTTTCTTTTCCTCAAGAGACATGTCTTGCAATGCTTATAGAGGCGGTTCTTGTGCTTCTTCCTCCTTAGTTGGAATCGCATTCACTTTTGATGATTCTCCACCATCATTAACTTCAATGATCTCTACATCATCATTATCACAAGAATACTTCCTCGGAAGAAGGTTATCATCGAAAACCACATGAATAGATTCATGTACAACTAAAGTTCTTTTGTTAAACAAACGATAGGCTTTAGAGTTTAAAAAGTAACCTAGAAAAATAGCTTCATCACTTTTTGCATCAAATTTACCTAAATCGTCTTTTCCATTATTTAAAACAAAACACTTGCAACCAAAAGGATGAAAATAACTAATGTTAGACTTTTTAGATTTTAAAATCTCATAAGAAGTTTTCTTTAAAATAGGCCTAATCATTACTCGATTTATAATTTAGCAAGCGTTGTTAGTGGCTTCCGCCCAAAAATACTTAGGTAAATTATTTTCACGAACCATAGTCCTAGCCATTTCTTCTAAAGTTCCATTTTTCCTCTCAACTACCCCGTTTTGTTGAGGAGTTCGAGGAGCCGAAAAATTATGGCTAATCCCATTTTCATTAAAAAACTCATCAAAACCCATATTTTGAAATTTTGTTCCATGATCACTTCTAATATGTGAAATTTTAAGTTCAAGATCATTTTGGGTTATTTTTGAAAATGTGATGAAGTTTTCTAAAGCCTCATCCTTGGTGCTTAAAAAGAGAACCCAAGTATATCTAGAGTAATCATCAACAAGCACAAAAGCATATGATTTTCCACCCAAGTTAGTAGTCCTAATTGGCCCAAATAGATATATATGAATTAATTGCAAACACCTACTTGCCCTTGATGACATTCTTTGACCCAAGCTACCCACAACGATCCTTCGCCGGCAAGGATGTTTCTCATGAGTTGCAGCAAACAAACTTTATTCCAACAAGCCAAATTCTTGAGTCCAAGACCTCATTTTGATTTAAGTATACAAATCTAGCGCCACCCCACTCGAGCTCCTATAGCAGATGAGTCACAACTTTTCTTGAAAAAAGAGAACAAAGTTGCTCAATTCTGGAAATTACAAATTTTGAAAGAACAAGCTGCCTACACCAATAATTAGCAATATTGTACAGTACAACTTTTATCAAGTGTAATCTCCCACAGAAACTCAGCTTCCTAACAGACTGAAAGGCTTGTAACACGCTCGAAACAATCTTTCGAAACCGTCAAGAGGGTTGAATTGAAATCCCGAAAGAATTAGCTAAAACTGATAAAAATGATAGACAATTTGCACGATGATTTTAGAGTGGTTCGACTACTCAAACGAAGTCTACATCCACTACCTTAGCACACCACTAAGGATTTCCCAATTCACTACTATGAATTCTTCCTTTTGAGGCCAAAGGGATAACCTAACAACCCTATCTTTTCAATGGCTAAGATAGAACCACTCTAGTTTTTCCGTAGGCTAAACTAGAACCTCTCCTTTTACAAAAGATTTGTTTGGTAAACTAAATACCTCACAAGGTGGGTGTTTACACAATTTAAGCTCACAAGAGTGTATAGGATGAAAATAATAAAAACACTCTCTTAAACACTATTTGCAAGAGAAATAAAGAAATGTGAATTGGAAGCTAATTTCTCTTGATCACGATGCTTGGATGTGTTCTCTAACCATCTTCAAGTGTCCCAAGCTTGATTTTATAGTGTGGAATGGTATTCTAGCCGTTTATGAGCGTTTGAGAATATTTTGGAGCCGTTGGGAAGTCATAAAGTCGAACTTTAAATTCCCACATGCACAGAGGTTTCGAAACCTTTACCAGAGGTTTCGAAACATTAAGGAGGATTTGAAAAATATAGCCGTTATAGAGCCATGGTTTCAAAACCTTTCCTAAGGTTTCAATTCCAGGCCATTTTGCCCGAAAGGTTTCGAAACCTTATAGGGAAGGTTTCAAAACTTTCACTTAAAAAACCAATTTTGGCTAATTGTTGACTTTTAAATGTATATTCGATATATGTGCAAATTCAAAACATTTTAAACATATTTTTCATGTTTTGAGGACTTTTGAATTATTTTTAAAATCTTTAAACAAGTCCAAAACATTTTTCACATAATTGTTATATCAAAATATTTTCTCAACACAGACAATTGTCCCAGCTTAGTCTTGATTTTACCAACAAGTATTGTGCAATCCTTCTCAGTCAATTTCCGAGTCACTAGAGGAACTCCTAAATATTTGACTGGCAGCTGACCAATCTAAAATCCAGTGGCATACTTGATGCTTTCCATTGTACCAACTAATATCCCAAAAACATAAAACTCAGTTTTTTATACGTTCAACTTGAGCCCTGACATTCCATAGAAAAGCTCCATAATGCTTTTAACTCCCATGACATAATATAAGCAAACCATCATCAAAGGACAAGTGAGTAATAGATACTCTCTTACACTTTGGATGATAACTTAAAACATCATTGTCAGCTCCAAGATTAAACAAAGAGGACGGAACATTTATAACCAGAACAAACAAGTATAGAGACAATGGGTCTCTGTTAGAAGATTAGATATTAAGTGTTAGTTGGTTAATACTAGTTTGGCCAGCTCATAATCTGTTGTGTTAGCTGGATATTGGTTAGTTTTTGAGTTAGTTTGTGGCTGTTACAATTGTCAAGTCTAAGCCTATATATAATGTAATTGGGCTTAGCATTTCAAATAACTTTTGAACAACTCGATCATTGTAACCCATTTACCATTTTAATCAATTTCTAATAGAATTTTCAGATTTCCCTTCTCTATTTTCTGTTTGGTAAATCTAAATCTCAACATCATTCTTCACTCTCTTTAACCGTCGTTCACCATCTCCGGCCTTCATGGCCCAATTCTCACATGGTATCTGAGCCTATCGATCTGTTCTGTGAAGCCTCCATCAACATCGTCGCTGCAATTTTCTTTCATCGATTCAACATCGCTCGGTTGTTGATTTTGATTCCTTCAATAATCTCTATTCTTTTGCAACCATCGTTGTTCTCTTATGATTCCGCCGTCACCAACGCTTTCTTTTACACAGCTCAGATCTGGCTATCATTAGGAGTTCGTTCTTTGTCAGGATCGTCACCAATGATCTTCAGATCTAGAATCGTGTTTATTTTTTTCACCTCTGTTCGTTTCCCAATATACATGCGACTGATTCTGACATCACCATCGTTGTTGACGAAAATTTCGAATCCCAAATCTTCATGACCTGGTTTGTCTCGATTTCTTCTTGTGATTTTGTTGCGATCTTAATCTTTCTTGCTGATATTTTATCATCTTGCTCCGTTGTTGGCTGCTAAATCCGAGTTTGATTGATTCATATAAAATTTGATTATTGTCTCTAATGTTCTGGATTCTTGAACTAAGCCATTGTGGTTTGCTTAACCAACATATGTCTTGATCTTGCTGCTATATTGTGCTTGTGTGGATCTCTGCTCTTAATATTCGAGAGGAGTACTGGTGATGGATATATGGTTGGGACCAACCAAGCTGTTCGATCCAAGTTCTGGTGAAGTAATCTGATGTTTACTTTGACTCTTCCAGATTATTTGTTGTTTTTAAAATCAGCTGAAATTCATTAATAATTAATCGAGAATAATTGATAGTTGTTTGTTGATGTCAATTCTCTAAAAGTTGAAGATATGTTCCTGCCGAATTATCTACTTATTGGTTACAAGCTGGTATATGCTCAAGTTTGGATATTGTGTCCATTAGTGCTGAAAGTTTATTTGAGTTGGTTCATTTAATCAAGAGATCAGTTTGTAATTCTTCTCATATTGGTTGCTTCTTCCGCAAGTTGTGCATGACACTTGAGCATTGATCGCCAAGATTCGTTGAAGAAAATCTCTGGGGAGAGTTGAGTGTTTAACAGCCTCGCTTTCTGTTAACCAGACAAAAGAGAGTGTTTTCTTGCCCAAGAGAGGCTTCAGATTGCACTCGAGAGTGTAACCCCCTTAGCCCGGTCTAGACGGTTGACCCGAACTACGAAGATTACACGGGGAAAACCAAAGTCAACCTTGATTAACGACCCTTTTTTTCTTTTTAAACTTCTCTAGATGCGCATTAAACCTATGTGAAAGCCCAAGAATCTTGGAAGAGAAAAAAACAGCGATCAGAAACGTTTAAGGACTCAATTGCAAGAAATACACTTTTAGGGACCAAAATGTAAATTTTGGAAAATAAAAGGACTTTCAAGATTTTAGTTTTACCAAACCTCAATTAATCATATTACAAGCCTCTCTGCCAAATTTCAGCGTAAAAAAACATCTCAAGCTCAAGCAATTGCAATTACAACTTTCAGGACTAAAATGTAAAGCATGCAAAATCTGTCCAACGGTCACCCGTTTCGAAACACTGACACCTGTATAGAAACACCCGTGTCGTACGCCCGTATCGAAATGGGGTTGATCGTTTCGATACGCGGGTATGTTCCGAAACTAGTTCAGAAACGGACACCTCAAGTAGCCAAAGTGTTTCGAAACACCTCTAGCCGTTCCGAAACGCCCAGGCCATTTCATGCACCCGTTTCGAAACAGCCAAGGGTGTTTCGATACACCCTGCCTAGAAACAGCAGAAAATTCTGTTTTTACACATCCAAACACCATCAAACATACTTTAAACCATTCCTCAACATATCAACAACTTGCCAAGCATTATAACTACCAAATTGCATTAAAAACTAGATACAAATCAAACATTAGGTGCACCAACTCATTTATCACATGCAACGCATGATCTTGCTTTTAATCAAAGAGCATAACATATCAAATATGAAAAAGATGATTCAAATATGGAAAAGCGATCAACAACAAAGTTCAAACTATAAACCGAACATGGTCAACATACACAATCTCGTTACACATCAATATAAAAGACTCTCCCCCCATTGCCTTTATTATCTATAGCTATAAACCAAGACATACTTCTCAAGTGGAGCTCTTCTTGAATCCCTTGCTTCTTGCTGTCCCAACTTCAAATATCTGCATTGATGGACAAAAAGGAGCGTAAGCACATAATGCTTAGTGAGGAATGCTCAAAACCAATACACCATCAATGCAGCGAATCATAAACCTTCTTTAAATGTAGATATAATTCAATGAACCCAAGCATTGTTTGAAAACCTCCTTTGAAAACAACATTGCTTTAAATCATGCATTGCTCAACATGAAAACCAACATTTAACTCTGAAATGCTAAACAACTCACCCCAAACCACATTCTTGCAAATACTATCATTTAAACCTTTCCATGCATGATCGCTTCATGCAAAGTTTAACTCAATTTCCTTGGAAATCACTTCCACTTCACACCACACTTTTCTCATGCTTGATGATCATTTCAAAGCAAAATACCTTTTGAAAACCAATTGTTCCTACTATTTATCCCATGCGTTCAACAAATGCAAAACACATGAACTACAAAAGCAACATTTGCATTACATGCCTTTTTAAAACAAGCCTTTTCAAGACTTCAATGCACTTAAGAGATTCTATCCACATATGCACCATTCACAATAGAAGATATACATTTGCTCATGCTTAACAAGTATCACATGCATTCTTGCATCATTTACATATTTCCCATGCAACCTTGCACCATTTTCAAGCATCTCTCGCTTCATTACATTCAAATACATTATATTGGCTTTCAAGTGATAGTTCACAAACCATTTCAACACAAGACACAATCGGATACGCGGATTACAAGCGTTGTCCCACACGCTTCATACACACTACTGGCTTACAAGGTGGAGTTTATCGGTACAATCACAGCCCCTCAACACCCGTGATGGAGTTTAACGGTACAATCACAACCCCTCAACATCACTCATTGGTAGTTGTATAACCCACTAATGAGAGTACGGGACACATAACACAAGATCCACAAACAGACTTTTAACCACCGTTATGACCTTAACAAGATCCACACACGGACTTTTAACCACCGTTGTGATCTTACCTCTCTCGTTAGGATACTTGGGTGGAGTTTACGGTACAATCAAAACCCCTCAACATCCAAGGCGACTTTACTTACGGTGCACCCAATCCTATAGCCGGCTAACTATATCCGATTCAAGTACTTTAAAACCAATTCATCACTTGCCAATATACATCAAATACCATCATCAATTCACTGTTTTAAAGCATTAAACAAAGCCATTAAACACCATGCATCACCACGCATCATTACCAATTTGACAACATACCAAAACAAGGATCTCTTACCTTGAGCATCCTTCAACACATGGCTTTCAAAACCAGCATTAACCATGCTAAAACATGCTTTCAAAACAGAATTTAAACATGCAATTTATAACCAATGCATCAAACCACTTCATAGCACATCCGAGGGAGTTTTTCCGAAAACTTACTCTTGAGCTTAGTTAAGTTGTTTAGACTTAAACTAAGCTCCCAAAACCTCCAAATAATCGTTTCAAAGCTGAAAACCCAACTCCACTCACCGATTACGTTTCGCACGCTTGCCGAAACACCAATCAAGCCTCCGAATCAACTCCAATAGTGTCTGAAGATGTCTCCTCTGTTTTAAACACATCAAAGCAGAGGATTAATGCATCATCATGCATTAAAATCTCCAGCCATCACACCTAAACTCGCTGCTCTACCCAAAACCAACATTTCGGCTACCAAACACAACCGAAATCACCTCTAAACTCTTCCAAAACTTAACCCAGCCAAGATCCATCACTTCTAACCATTTCTAAACATTAATTAACATCCAAAATACACCTTAACTCGTCCTTATACCTCTAACTATAACAGAACACCAAAAACACCTCAAAAACCACCACTTTTATAAGCAAAAACTTAGGAAATTCAACCTATTCGGGATTGCATTGATAAAACATCATTTCAACATCATTAGACATCTAAAATACATTAAAGAATCATCTCAAAATAGAGCCCAATCAATCACAACGAAATTCTTCAAGATTTCTTCCAAATCTTGAGTTTTAAGCCAAAATCAAGTTTCTAACATTAAAACCATTTACAAAACTTAAATTAAGGATTGACAACTTGGGAATTTCAGTAAAGAACTGAGTATTTAGAGGAGAAGAACAATCTTACCTCTAAATGGCGATTTCTCCTTGATTTGAGCAAATTTCCTTGAAAATCAATGAGGAAATCAAAAGGATTTGATGCAAGATTGATTAGGAACTAATTGATGATAGAAATCTCATCAATTGAAGTGAAGATCAATGCAAAAGTTGCTGGAGAAATAGTGTTTGGATGATGGAATTTTGAGAGAAAAAAGGAATGAGAAAAATTTAGGAAAAGGTAGTTATGAAATTCCAAAAAGTAGTTTTCCTTTTTATTTAATTAATTAAAACATTAATTAATTCACCCAAATTAAGGAAAAATCTGGAGAAATCATTTTTGGGTAAATTAGCTCCTTAAAGATTCAAAGTTTCAATCCTTACAAAACAGTCACCACTAAACTTTTCAAAAATCGCATTTTAGTCACTACACCGAAATGTAGTATTTCCAAACCTTATTTTGCAAAATTGATTTCACCACTCTCTTATATATATTAAAAGAGGATTTTTAAGTATTTTTCCATATTTTTAAAGCATCCCGAACTAGGCTTTCCCTAAAACCTCCTTTTATATTCGAACCGTTTCTCAAACCGGTTCGGTTCAGACCTTAAACTTCTAAGCCCAAATTTGGGGTGTTACAGGGAGCATGTAGCTTAACCGTCGTTCTTCCAAAAAAAAGATAGTCCGAATAAGTGAGAAGAAGATCAGTGTGGATGAAAACTGAACATGTGAGAATAAGTGCTCACTGTCCACTTATATTTCCAGCTCTCTGTGCACTTACAATTTTTCAGCTCTAACCAAGGAAGTTTCGGTGTGTAATGAAGTAGGGATGTATTTTTTTCCTGCAGCAAGAATCAACTAAAAGTATTCTAGGTTTGGTGTGTAATGTTTTAGCTCACAATGCAGCTCATTGATTCAAGAAATTTAGAGGCAAAAGAAATAAGATTATAAAGCAGGGTGAATGTTAGAAGATTAGATATTAAGTGTTAGTTGGTTAATACTAGTTTGGCCAGCTCATAATCTGTTGTGTTAGCTGGATATTGGTTAGTTTTTGAGTTAGTTTGTGGCTGTTACAATTGTCAAGTCTAAGCCTATATATAATGTAATTGGGCTTAGCATTTCAAATAACTTTTGAACAACTCTATCATTGTAACCCATTTACCATTTTAATCAATTTCTAATAGAATTTTCAGATTTCCCTTCTCTATTTTCTGTTTGGTAAATCTAAATCTCAACACCGTTCTTCACCCCCTTTAACCGTCGTTCACCATCTCCGACATTCATGGCCTTATTCTCACAGTCTCCATATCGAACCCCTCTGCCACCTTTAAAAACTCCCTCCAAACTTCCATTCAACGAAATAGAGAAACGGGAAGTAGTGACACAAGCTCAAATCCATCCCCTATAGGCAGCATGTAATCCCATAACTTCAAAGACACTCATCAAAAACTCTTAAGCCGGAGAGGGGATGGATTTGAGCTTGTGTCAACGTGCTGCCTATAGGGGATGGATTTGATGAGTGTCTTTGAAGTTATGGAGTTAAAAGCATTTAGGAGATCCACCTTCAAAGCACATCTAAGAGACAACGTGCTCCGAGAGTATCCTTTTACCATTTCTTAAGCCAACATTGTGTTATCCGAGATAGACCTCCCTTTAATAAATATTGATTAATTCAAAGACACCATATCATGGAAGTAAGGTGCCAATCTATTCACCAATATTTTTGTTATTGTCATATATACCACATATCAACAAGATATTGGTATGAAATTCCTCGCCCTACAAGCACTTGCTATCTTAAGAATCAATGCAACAGTTCTAGCATTAAAAGCAGGTAGAATGGAAGAAACATTGAAGAAATTCTTTACTTCCCAGATAAAGTTATTCTCCACAATTTCCTAAGTAGCTCGAAAGAATACAGCAGTGTAACCATTAGGACCCGGACTCTTATCCTTCCCCATTTCGAACAATAATTTCGATTGTTCGATCAACTCAACATATTCATATTTTATTATTTTTATTTTTAAAAATATATATATACACACATAAAAAATATACCTATACACATTATTATATAATATATATGAAAATATAAATAAATATATAATACTAAGAGTTATTATCCTATGCACTGCAGCAGAAAAATATTCTACAAGCATGTCTAATTTTACTTTAAATTATAAATCTAAACCTCTAACTCTAAAACATTAAATCTAATCCTTAAACTTTAGGGACGAAGCCAAAATTGAACATTGGGATGGGTAGAAATATTGAATTAAAAAATGCAATGGATTATTAAGTATTTAAACACAAAATTTAGGGGTAAGGTCTAATTTGTCTAATATTTATAGGGACTCAAATTGTTATTAGGCCAAAATATTGAGGGCACATGCTTATCCTTCTTTAGTTCAACCTCTACTTGATTAAATATTTAATAAATTTTTATATATTTAAATCGAAATACTTATTTTTTTTATATGGGATAAAATATTATTAGACCAAAAATTATCAAGTATTTAAAATTTTCAATAGGGGCTCATACCCATTGGGCCCCAAGGGAGATATGCTCATGCTAAACCCTAAACTATAAACCATAAATTTTAACTATAAACCTAAAAACATAAACTATAAATTAATCATTTAAACCCTAAATTAGACGTGCTTGTGAAAAATGAATTTTCACTCATTAAATATTTTTCTCTACTAATAAATGTATATAATACACAAATTTCTATTTTTGTTTTACAATGTGTAAAAAATCAATCTAAAATCGATTTGCTGACCATATAGACAGAAAATTTAATCAGTTGATTTTTTTAGTTCTAAAGTTGGTTTGATTTCAAATCTTTCAAAAATAAAAATCAATTTGATCGATTTTTAGCTTTATATGCATCAAATCAACTAATCTATAAATTTAAAATCAAATTTTATCGAATTTATTAAAAATATGAACCAAATTTTAAACAACCCAAATTTAACATTGCCCTTAGAATTCGGGTTTTAAATAGAGGGCCGCAACCGCGATAGCACCCTATTTCACGGTATCGTCGCCGACCGATATTGATATTGTCAAAAATCACGGTAGGAATTTAATTCACACCAAAAACAGTAGATTACGGTCACTATTTAACGGGTAACAGTGAATCGCGGCAATAGTGAACCACTTTTGGACACTTCTGACGCTTTGGGACATCGTCGTCGTTAAGGACCACCGTCCACCGAAGCAACGAGCATCTCCTCCTTTGATGAAGAAGAACAATGAAGAGAGGAAGAGCACTAACAAAGCTAAAAATGAAGAAAAACAATAAAAATAGAGTGGAAAAGATGAAGGAAAAGAAAAGAAGAAAATGGAAATGAATGGTTGTTCATTATGGTGATGAAGGAATATGAACATGGTTTCATATCGATGAAGATTTTTTTTTGATCCGAGAAGAAAGCGAAATGCATTAAAAAGAAAAAAACAATACAACGCCGTAAGCCATGTCCCACGTACAAAGCTCAAAAGGCATGCAGAAACATGCAACCCGGGACACCATCACCAACAAACACACAACATGGGTCATCCCTGAACAAAACGACAGTCGTCAAAAAACCAAAACAGACAAAGCCTAAGATTTGGCACATAGGCCAAGAGCAAACGAGGGTGTTCCCATAACACAGGGATATCCCTAACCATAAAGAGGAAAATGAAAACGACACAACAACCCTTGCCAATCTTGGAGTTGGTCTTGGGGCTCGATTAAAGCATCCGAGTGAGAGCTCCATCCGGAGGCAGGCTCCCCTGTCGGTAAATAAGGGTCTTGTCAACTGGACCACAATAATCGAAGAACCAGACTTTGAGATTGATCTAACAAGGTTAGGAAAACCAGCACCGAACAATGCCTTCAGTTCACAGTTGGAAGAGAGCATGAGGAAACTTAGATAACTCGTGAACATAGACCGCCTACTGATCCGCGGGGAAGGATTCAAATTGACCACCATCTTCCGACCCTTCCTATCGAAAGAGATGGTGCCAATAAAGATCATTTCTGATGCGGATAACCCTCAGGGGTTATCCGCTTGCCTGGTAAAGATGGAGCTTTCTTTGCCCGGTAAGGTCACACGTCTAGGAATGACCTTATTCATCGCTTCGAAAAGCATCAATACTCATTGAGCTCTTAGGAAATTCGTCTTTCGATTTGTCCGAGGAGAAAATAAGAGGCATATGCTCAATCCCCGTAGACCCAAAAAAAGACATGATAAAAACACCTTTGACGTTGATTGTGCAGCATTTCTTAAACTTTTTCGGATTGATCGGGAAAACAAAAGCTCCATAGTTGTACTTATCAAACATAGTCCCTGCAGACCCGGGATTGTGAGAAGCAAAAGACATTTCTTTGACGCAAGGGTCGGGTTGACTTCCCCCCTCTTCGATTAAGAGGAGCTTCTCCTCAGGGGATAGCTTGCCACTATACCCAAACGAGCCAGCTAAGGACTCTAGCTCAACCTCATCGTAGTCTTGCCACGATATTGGGAACAGAATACCAAGAATGACTGGACCCACTAACCGAGACTTTGATTTAATTAAGGAAGGGTCTCCAAAGCCCTTTTGCCGTGATACATAGAGCCTTGGGGAGCTCAAAAACACCTCGAAAGTCATGCCCTCTTCGCTGGCAATGAAGGTGACAAAACACCGGACAAAATGAAAAGGCTGTTGCAATCCGTAATTTTCGGGGTTGACTTTAAAAATAGGAGGAGTCTCGAATCCCGCACCATTCCTGCCGTGGCTTTGCAGCAAAGACCCTAATGCCCTCGCCTTCTTCCCTAACACAACGTCGCCGGCTGCCAAAACTTTCCGAGTAACACCTGTGTTACCCACTAGCTGTGACCATGATAACGAAGCACCACCATCAGCCCTGCAAAGAAAGTTAAACTCACTGTTTCGGTTGAGCCAGCTTCCACCATGGGCGACAAAAGCCACGGTCGTCTTAGGTGGCAGGAACCGGATCACCTCCTTTGTTTCGACGCCCCCTCCTTTGTCTTCAACGCTAACCGTAGAAACAACAGAATACAACCATGAAGACGACCCCAGGAATATTTCCTTATACGATAACGGAACGGAGTCTCTTGATGCCAACCGAAAGGAGTCAGAAACCCAGGGTGGTCCCTTGACCCTTTGCATCCCTTTCGTATTTTCAAAACTGCGGCAGAAAAAGAGATCTGTCGGACAATAAAGGCTTCCTAAAAACTCTCCACCTTGTTATCTGTCATCCCCCTAACCATCGCGTCCAGACCGATTTCGCTGATGGAGACCGACGAAGTCTCTCGGGAGAGATCTCTACGCCGTCAAGACGAACATCAGAGTAACAAACCATCTTGAACTACGAATTGTAACGGGAGAAAGGAAAGAGATAATAGACCAAGGGAAAAGTTATTAGAGAGCATTTTTCTAATTTTTCCCTTGTTGAGTTCAGCCATGCCTCTCAATTTAACCCCTTCATATCGATGAAGATTAGAAATGAACGGTTTCATGCTTTTGATTTACCTTTTTTATTATGCTTTTATTATTTTATCTTTTCACTGCAATTTTTATAGTTTTAATTATTATTTCTTTATTTTTCAATAAAGACAGCTAACTTAAAAAAAAAGCTGAAACAAATTGAAACTGGGCTTAGCCCCAAAATTTTTTAGAATATTTAATTCGACCGAAAACTTTTCGAGATCATAAAAGACTAAATCTTTCATAAATAACAAATTACCCCTAAAATATATTATATATTTCTAAGTTATCAAATATGAATTCATTATGGGTAAAACACAGGCTGCGTAAAATAAATTTTACACAAGCCTATATTTTTACCTTGTAAAATGCAAATTATAAATTATTAACCCTAACACTCTAAAACTTAAACCCTAAATATTAAACCCTAAATTCTAGACACAAAACTTAAATTTTAAACCCTAAATTTTAAACCCTAAACTTTAAAACCTAAATTACAACTCTAAATTACACTCTAAAACTAAAGTTTACACAGCCCGTAAAGAAGTTTTTCTCATTTATTATAATTAAAATTGTTTTTAACTTAATTTAGAGTGGGTAAATCTCTATTTCAGCCATGAAACCTTTTAGTTTTAATATTTTAGTCTTTAATTTTCTCTTAATTTAGAGTGTAAAGTTTACTTCCGTTCAATGTAGTTTTTAAATTTCAATTATCTACTAATCTAAATGCTAGAAAGCACTCTAAAAGTTATTAAAAGTGAATTTAAACAATTATAATAATCATTATTATTTTATACAATAAGTTGTACGAATTTGAAAAAAAATCACGATTGCGACACCCATAGTGACCACAATAGCATCCGCTATGTCCGTAACCGCGACACCCGCATCGATCGAAATTACGGCCGCGAACACTATTTAAATTCCTACTTGGAATCTATTTTTAATTTTATAAATTTTTTAATCAACCCTCCTAACCAAAGTGTTTTGAGTGGTTTAAGATTTGTTAATTTATTATTGTTTTTTCCCTAAAACAAAGTCAAACGGAGAGCAAAGATGTGCTGGGCCGGTGTTGGGGACATTGGAGAAGATTCCGTAATTTATCTCTCGCGTTAGTGTTGAGCGTTTGATCGAGTTGTTCGAGCTTACAAGTCTTATGTTCTGATTCAAATTTTATTTATTTTTCTTTGAACCGAGTCGAATTTATGAAATTTGAGTCGAGTTTAGAGTTTTTATACAAATTTAATTGTAATTATTTATAATGTTTATAATGCATATTGATTACAATTTAAACGATTTTCTATACTCATATAAGATATACATATATATTTCTTTCATTTTTCACATGTGATATACATAATATATCATGTATAATAGACAGACTCGACTCGAACTTGAAAATTGATCAACTAATTACTAAAAAATTCGAGTTATTTAAGTTTCTATTTTATAACTCAAACTTTATTTGAAAATTTTTTCGAGTCGAGTTTATCAACTTACAAGTCGAATCAAAACGAATCAGTTTTCTTCACGGCGCGTCTAGTCGAATAATTCAATTTTTTGGAGTCGAATTTTTTCCACCCCTATCCCGCGTGGTATTTTGTTTAGTTATCACATAAAAAATCAAACCACCTAATCTAAGTATGATTAATCCTAATTCTGGCGGTTTAATCCCTCCTTTGCCCGCTGCTGGTTTTTAACGATTTCTGGTTTTGAACAACGCACCGCCCATTTCATTTATTTATTAAAAATGAAATGAGATTAAACTAGTTAATCTACTAATGTCATGCATGCCGAGTTCAAGACAAGAAACAGAAAAACCGGAAAGATATAAAAAATAACATAAACATTTTAGTTAGTTGTTAAAGATAAAGCTTTTTTATTAAAAAAATAGATTGGATTTTGTAATAGCAAGTAAACAAAGAAAATACATTTTAATCATAAAAGAGAACTTTTTGGGACCATTCTCGCTAAAAAAAATTCATAGACATAAAATTAAAATAAATAAACCCAAAGAGTGAAAAAAAAAACAAATTCTTCCTTTGAATGTGTATTTAATTTTTTTTAGAAACCCAACAATTATATTTATAATTTTCATTTTCCTATCCAATTAGACGTAAAAAGTATTAATGTAGGATATGTGACCGAGAAAATTAATTTTAGAGATTGCTTCATTAATTGTTCTGATTGCATCAATAAATTACCACAAATGAAGATTTAATCATACTAAAATATTAACTTTCCTGATGAGATGATGTGTCATTATGATCATTACACTAATGACAAACTACCACAAAAGTATATGAAAAATCATGTCACAAAACAAATAAAAATCGTGTTACAAATATAGAAAAACAAACACAACCAAATGTGTGAAAATAATAAATCCAAAACAAAAAAAATCTTATTCAGAACTAAAAATAAAAGAAAATAAACAATTAAAATGAAAATTTTAACAAAGGACACTAAAATTGTCATAAAAAATACTCTTAGAAAAGAAAAATGGAGAAATGTTTTTTTTGTTAAAGATAAAGCTTAATATATATTAGGCATAAAGTCAAAAAAATGTCTCAAACGTTTCATTGAACAATTACTTTAACGCTTGTTTTTAAGTAATTTAACCCTCAACGTTTCATTTTAGATCAAAATGGCACATCTGCGAATGAAAAATGTTAGTCAAATGACTTGACAGAATGATATGTCAGTAGAAAAAAATAACTTCATATTTTATATAATTTTATAAAATTATTTTTTGACTGATGCAACATTCTTTCAAGTCAACACATTCGTCTATATGACACTATCATGTCAGCGTGCACTCCCATGTAGGTTTGTCACGTTATTTTAAGTCATTTATCGTTAGTTCACTAACAGTTTTCATCTCCAGAGGGAGTATTTTGACCCAAAATAAAATGTTGAAAGTTAAATTGCTTGAAAATTAAGAGTCAAAACGACTATTCATCGAACATTAGAGATATTTTTTTGGCATTATTTCTATATATTATTATAAATGATAAAATAAAAAAGGAGGGTACTGGAGTGCTTGCTATCGTCAGCCGGCAAGCTGGCTTCAACTGCCACTGCCTCTTGTATTGGAGGCCAATGGCAGTAGCTTCCTTAGTTTGGGTTGTGTTCGTTGATGACAGTTCATCAATGATGGGGTTAATTACTATTACACACGCAGCTTCCAATCACCACATTGTTCTTCTCATCCTATAAAAGTTCGTTTTTATTGATAATGTCTTACCTTAATCCAATGTAGCTTGTTTCATACTATGGATATATTAATAAAATAAATATATCTCGTTACAGTTTTTTTTAAATATTTAAATTGCCCTCTACATTATATATGAATTTTCATTTTGACCTAAGTTTCATTCTATTATCATTTTTGGTCTCTCTATCTAATGTAATCAAAAGGAGGATGAAGTTCATCTTAGGAGATATGGGCTCAACCAACTTTGTTTATAAGGTGTGTGCGTTATCAAAGGGTTAAGAAAAAGTATGAACATATACTACATTGTAATCACCTTAAGGTTATTAAAAAATGATGTGATATTTCCAATTGCTTAATGAATGACATGTGGCAGCTACGGTTGGCCTCTCACTCGATTTAGTTTCGTTATCTTCTTCTTCTTCCCCCCTCTCTCATCCCCTGGTTCCTACTTTATGTTTTCAATCCCGTTCTAACAACCCGAATTTCAAAATTTGTGGGTCGGTTTAACCTGAACCGTGGGCTTTGCGTTTGGGTAGTTTGGGCTTATGGATGCTCATGAGAGCCTTTATGGCCTTGTATTTTTCTTTTGGGCTTGAGTTTTGGGTTTGGTCTTGATATGGAAGATGAAGGATGGGTAAAGAGGTAATTTACCTCACTTTTGAAGAAGGGTGATGAGGCTTTTAATTCCCTCTGTAGAAAAGGGGATGGTGATATCACCATTGTTCCCCCTGTCTTCTTCCCTTAGCCATCCCCATTTCCCAACTCCCACACTCAAGCAAAGGTTGAAACTTTGTAGTTTTGAGTTGGATTTTCGGATTTCTATTCAAGGGCGTTGGAATCTACATTCAAGGATCTACATTTTGAGGTAAGAATCATCAAGTTTGGTGGAATGTGAGATTTTGATGGGGTTGAAGAAGAAGAATGGGAATGAGGGTGTTGACTCCATTTCTTGTTGTAGAATCATACCTTTAGTTTCTTTTAATCTCCCAGTAATGTTGTAACTCATCTTACAACATTTTCTTGTAGTTAAAGAAGTGAGAAATTCTTCCAAGGAGCTTGGGAAGAAGAAAGCTTGATGCTTCTTTTTCAGTGTTATCATCAAGGTTTGTACACTACTAACTCATATGCCTTCATGAGCATCATGAATTAGATAGCTTGTTGCTTAGTTTGATGTTTTGGTTGTTGAGTGCTTGAGACCCCTTTAATGGTTAAATCTAAAATTGGTGTTAAAAATGTGTAAAAATGGTAGGAAACCACTTAAACTACCTTCCATAACTTGTAGGTTCGATTTGGGGTTTTTCCATGAGAGTTTGGGGTGTTGGGGATGATTTACGAGCTCTGTAATTTGAATTATGGGCTCATTTACCGATACAAGATGAACCGATATCGATACCCAGTATATTGAGTGACAAACTCAAGTGAAATTTGAAGGGTGTATCAGTACGGTCTTAGGCCATATCAGTACCCCCTGTTTTACTCAAATTCCAGTAGCAAAAAAGTGTATCGGTACGCTTGTGGGCATATCGTTACCGATAGGGTATCGGTACATGACCCCCATGTACTGGTACAAAGTGTTTGTTTAAATCCTTCGGCTTGCGAGTCGAGTATCGGTACACATAGGGTGGGTATCGATACTCTTGAGTGGGTATCGGTACCTACTGGGCAATCTGCCAAGAAATTTACGTTTTGTGTTCGAGGGGCTGATAATTCGAGGGCTATGGCCCAATGAGGTTCTAATGTGATAAAATAAATGGTAAAACTGAGAAACCGAGAATTTAACCCTCATACATGAGCATAATGTATAATAACTTGGTAAGACCTTGAGTGACTTGTTGTAATAGCAACCAAATGAGATCCTTGGTGGATCGAGTAATGTTGTGTGTTGTATGGTAGTCGTGTATTTGCTATGTGCTGGAATAGACACCTAGATAGTTGAGTCACCTTTGATTAATAGGATCCAGATACTAGCAAGAGTGTTGCAACCCTATGGTAAGTGGCTTGAATGAGTGATTCGATGCTATGCGACTCCGGACCTCATTTGTTAATACTCGATGAAAGATTCCGAGTATGGGTGCTTGATCTGAGGCTATGTGGTACTTGGACTCACCCCGAGTGTACGATCTTGAGGCTACGTGACACCGAGACTCACTCTAGGTTTGCGGTTGTACATATGATGCTTTGTGAGTATATGTACTTGTTGAATGCTATGTGTTTAGGCGGTTATAGTAGCGCCATTGTATTATATGCCATGATACCATCTCTTGTTGCATGCTATTGTTTATCATTTGCATGAAGCATGGTTGAGTGGAAGTGTATCAACTAAGCTTTGTTAGCTCTGCATTCGGAATCATTGTTTCCTTTCGCAAGTTAGTAGGTTGATCGTTGCTTCAAAGAAAATAGGATTTCATCATCGAATTTGTGAGAGTATGATTCTTTGATGTAATGGGTTATGTATTCCTATGACCCTATGTTTTATTTTGTAACTCCCATTTTGGATTTGTGTTGTATAAGTCGAATGTTCTAAATACTTGTTTTAACTTGGAGCTCATGTTTAAATGTTTTAAAATACTTATTTTGATTTAACTATATTTGAACTTAATGAATTTTGTGGAAATGGATGTGATTTGAGCTAAACTAGGTGGGAATTATATGGTAACAGGTTAGGCTTAAGGCCCAAATGTGACATCCGGGTCGAGGGTGTTACACTCATTTTGAGTGTTCCGTTTCACTCTGGTGACTTGCTCGTTAAGACTCTTTCCTCCGACGTCCTTTCCCGTGTTCGGGCCTTTTGCGTGGTGGATGATTTATGGAAACGAGCCTGAAGGAGATTATGGTGTTCTCCTCTATGTTTCTCACTTCCCTTTTTCTTTCCTTCATTTGGATTTGGGTCTATTTTTCTTCAGGTCTCGGTCCCTTTCGATGGTGGCTAAAGGCTTCGTGTCTATCGTTGGAAGAGCGTTAGATATGGTTTCCGGCACCATCTCTTCCATTTTGTTCCATCTAACATCGACGATCCTTGATTTCTACCATTGTGTTATTACGATGGACTTCGGTCCTGTTCTCAGCTCCCCCGCTTTCCTTGCTGCTTGAAGCTTCTTATCGGTTCTTCAGCTTTGTTTTGTTTTTAGTTCATGTTTTTTTTTCTTTTTTTGTTTCTTTGTTGCATTGTTCATTTGTTGTTGGGTTTTTCTTTGTGTGCTCCTTGTTGTGTTTCTTTATGCTTGTGTTTGCTTCCCTCTTGTTCCCTCTCCTCGCTCTTTCTATCTAGTCTTGTTTGTAGTCTCCTTTGTTGTTGAATGTCAGTGGTGACTTGTTCAAAAAATGGTGTAATCTTATAAAATAGAACAACGTAACTTGCCTAATGGTAAAGACATAAATTGTAATACCCTTGGTCTTGTGTTAGAATTTGTGTGGTAGTAATTTTTTAACTTTATTAACTTTCAACCAATCAGATGATGACACATGTCATCATTTAATTGGTTAAAAATTAATATATAATAATATCCAAATTATTTTTAAAATCGATAAAAATAGCTTGGAAGATTAATTTTGAAAATTAGGGTTTTCTTTAAATTTGTACATTTTATAAAGATTAGAGTCGCCACCTATCACTTTGGTAGATCGGACACCATAAAAACAACTAGAGATTTTAAAATTGGGGTTCAGAAGTCAATTACGTGTGGGGAAGAGTTAGCACCCCACAAACACCCGATATCGGCATCTTTTAATTTCGTGTTGCATTTTGGCATTTTAAGATAACAATTAGAATTTAATTTAATCATTAATTATTAATTGCGTTTATATTCAAAATGGAAATATTCCTTTTATAAGGAAATATATTTTTTCTTCGAATATAAAATTGTGCTAGGCTCGATATGCTCGATTTTCTTCAACCGATTTAGCTCGCCAAGGTCGGAGAAGATTGATTTTTGGGCGGAAGTTGTAGGAGCAAAAAATTAGACAATGGACACAAGGATTTGTAGTGGTTCGGCCTTCTAACAAGCACATACATCCACTACCTTAGCTTTCCACTAAGGATTTCAACAAATTCACTCTTGAATTTCTTCCCATTTTCTAGGCTAAGGAGGCAACCTTTAGACACTCAAAACTTTTTAACCCAAAGCTTGAGTAAACCCTCTTTACAAGAGAAATTTGAGCAAACTTGAAATCCCTCACTAGGTAGATAGTTTGCAATCTTAAGCTCACTCACCCAAACCTATACACTTGAGCAAATTCAGAAATATATATACACACTTGAATATAGTTGGCATGATCGGTTAGACCATCCTGATCAATAATGATGCGAAACTATTGAGATTTATATGCACATTTATTAAAAGAGCCTAAAGTTCTTGTGGTGCTCGTTCTCAAAGAAATTGATTAAATTTCACTTATTGAAAGAACACGAAGTTCTTGTATTGCTTGTTCTCAAAGGGAATGATTAAGATCCCACTTACCAAAAGAACTTGAAGTTCTTGTACTAAAGTTGAGACTGCATGTCTTGCATATCTGAATGAAATATGGGCCCATATATCCGTAAATGTGGAAAGTTTTATATGATTTTAGTAGATGCATCTACATTGTTTTATCAACTTACAACCAGATGTTTGTGAGAATGATTATAAAAGGATTCAGATTATGCAGTTAGACTATTTGTCTTACAAAAGCTAGTGGGTTTATATTTTAGGCTATATCAGTTGATACGAAGCCTATTGATTATGAAAAATACAGTTTAGCAAAATTTCTATTGGATGCCTCCTCTTTAATAGCTAAACTATGAGAAAAAAAAAATTATTATTTATATGATATTTTCGTATAGAAGCACTTATACGCATCAAGCCAACGAGTTATAATAAACTCCCCGTAATTATTGGTTTTTGGTCAAAAGCCATACATTTCCCATTTTATAATTTTTGAATATGCGATATATTGTTGAATTTCTCCACCACAATGCACAAAATGGGTAAATAAAAAGGGTTGAGAATATATATTGAGTATGAGTCTCCTTTTATGTTAAAATTTTTAAACATTATTTGGAGAATCATTTATGACATGATTTTTTTCAACATTAGGTGGAGATAATAATCATCTGGATAGAGAAAAATGAATTATCATTATCTAGATCCTCGTATATGAACTAGAAGTTCATAAGAGAATTCATGTTATTACATGTCAACTGCCAGACATATTTACTGACCTAATGAGAGTAATTAAATCTCATATACCAGCTGAAATGCTCTAAGTTTAAATTACATGTTAGAGCAAGAGGATGTAAATCATGCCTGAAGCATGATAGCTGAAATGGTTCCAATGATCAAAATTCTCGTAAATGGAAAGTAATATGAGATGGTCATATATTGGAAGCGGGTGCTCCTGAAGAGACCCAAGACATAACTAATAATAAAACTCTAGAAGAGTTTCAGGTACCTGAAATAAAGATTGAAATCTTGAAGAGATCTCGATGAGTAATGTCACTACGAGAATAGAACCAAAATAGAAAAGTTGTCGACAACGATTTTGCAAAAAATATTTACTTAGAATACTTCTATAGAAGTGAAGAAAGAAAATGAGGATCTTGTATAGAAATCTATCCAGAAGTATAGATATTGAATTGGCCAATGTGGAAAGACGCTTTGAACTTCTAAAAGAGAAGTATTTGGAACAATAGCCCAAACACCTAAAGGTGTAATGCAAGTGAGGCACAAATAAGTAGTCATAAATACGACAAAATTATAATTTATGAAGAATTCTAAATACTTTATGGTGGATGCAATTACTTTGACAGTTATGAAATATTTTATATGTGTCTAATCATTTTGTGGATCCTTATAAAAAGAAAGTTATTCTTGACGGATTTAAAATGCTATAAGCATTTGGAAATTTCTGAGGAAATTTATTTAGACATGTTTCATTGAATATTTTGGCCCATTTGGTATAATCGCCTTAGTGAATACTAATTGAGAAAATACTAGAAGAGTGATTATATTTCCTTATGCTTTTTTATAAAAGGAGTTTGGGTCAAGATTCATTATGATAATTTAAATATTATTAGAACTCTTGAAGATCTTTCAAATCATTTGGTTATTTAAGGAAAGGATTTTAGAAAAAGAATCTTGAGATGTGATTTTGTTTCGAACTAAAGATCGAGCATTTAAATATGCATTTTTATCTATGAATGGACACATGCTGAAAGAATCTTAACGAGATTCAATATGAATAAAACATATCCATTGAGTACCCCAATAATTGTAAGATTGTTGGATGTGAATAAAGATAACTATATATTTTCTTGGTCTTGAAGCACCACATATTAGTTGGTCAAGAAATATCCATGGATATACAAAGATCACCTTTAGATCTACAAACATTCGTCAAGGCCTCCTCAAATCTTGAAGAAATAATTGTTATGCATGAGGCAAGCCAAAATTGTGTTTGGCTAAGATAATTGACCTAACATATCCAAAAAAATATGTGATTTACTTTCACAAGATATGATACAAATGCTATTGTAACCCCCTCGACCCGGCCTAGCCACCAGACCGACCCGAACGGGTTACACGGGGAAAACCGAAGAGAAACCCATTAAGGCCTCACTCCGATTAGCAACCCTATTGTTTTCCTTTAATATTATCTTGTCTAGATGTCATATTTAAGTCCTATGTGAGGAGACAAGCAATAGAAGCAATCACGAACATGAACCAACCAAAAACGAACATTAGAGGTTACTTTTAACAATAAAAACACAGGCCGTATCGATACGCCTAAGTCCTGTATCAATACGCCTTTAACGGTCAAACACCCTAAGGTCAACCCCAAGAGACCGTATCGATACCCTCACGGATGGTATCGATACGCCCTTAAAGGTCAAACTCCAAAATGTCAACATCAGGGAATGTATCGATACGCCTAAAACCCGTATCGATACCCCAATTTCTCGTCAAAATATCAGATTTCCATAGACCAAAGTGGGTATTGGTACGCCCTCCGTGTATCGGTACGCCTAGCTTAAAACAGGGGATCATATCGATACAGCCCTTGAGCATATCGATACGCCATGCCCAGAAAGACAGATTTCAGCAGATAAAAGCATAAGGGGCCAGTAAAAAACGCACTAAACAAGCATTCATTCAGCTTACAAGCACACATGCAACACAAGGCATCCATGGAAACACATTAAAGAAAGATAGACATTCAACGAGACAAGATTCAACATAGCAAGGTCTAAAAGGGAAAACACTCATGCTTAACTTTCACCAACAAGGTCAAAAGCTAAACCAAAGCATGTTTCAACAGAATATGAGGCGTTACAAGCCAAACACACCCAAGCAAACTTGTCTAAAGCAAGGAGGCATAATAACAACCCCTTAAACCAAAAGGTCATATCCCATTGCTTAATACTAATTATTGAAGTCCAAAAACCATACTTGAGCAAACCAAACTCCCTTGGATTCTCCCTTGTTCCCCGAGCTGCTCCGTAGGTCTAAGGGCTTGCATTGTTTGAAAAAGGAGTGTAAGCATTTAAGCTTAGTGAGCGGTGCTCAAAACGGTAGCTACAACAATACAGTTTTAAAACATAGATTGCTTGAAACCAAAACTGTTTCCAAATCATTTCCCCCATGCTTGAACACACAACAACATGCATTTATCATCTCGTGCATTTACCAAATGCAACCACAAGCCATAAGCTTACCTCATGCTCATTCTCATAATACAAGCAAAGTAATCAACTACATGCATAAGCATAAATGGAAAAGAACAATGAAATATGCTTAACCATGAGAATTTAGAGCACCGTGGGTATATTGACATTCATCACTTTTACTCGGATACGCGGCTAGTTCTCAAAACCACTAGAAACTTCTGGTGGAATCTCACATCACCGTACTCACACATCTAGTAAACGTAGCTTCTGGTGGAATCTCACATCACCATACTCCTCTTTAGTGGAATCTAGCATCACTAAGGCCACGCACGACTTTTACCTCGAGTGCACTCACATCCTATTGGTTGACCAACTATATCTGGTAACAAGATTTCACATGTCAATACCTACCAAACAAACACTTACTTTGTGTCCTCATGGTCACAACCATAACCAATATGGAAATCAAATAAGGCAATCACAATCATAACACATTGATATTCAAGGCAACATGAACTATGAAAATCATTGGAATGCATAATAGATATTATTGAAAATAAGGATTAAAACACTTAAAACTTACTCTTGAGCTTAGATTGACTTATCAAGCTCAATCTAAACTCCCAAATCACATCCTTAACCAAGTTAAGGCTTAGAAAATAGTTCCACTCACCAGCCAACACACCAACGCTAGCCGAAACACCGATTCAAGCCTCCGAACTACCTAGTCTCGCGTCCGAAGTGCTCAATCCATCTTGCTCTGCTTTTAGGCAACCCAAAACAGAACATTAGGATGCTATTATACATATAAACCAGCAACAACCCGGAATCCAACTTCTTGAAACAAAACACATTGATCCAAACCCAAAAATTCACCCAAAACCTCAGCAAATTCTTTCTAACAAAACCCCAAGCCGAACCCTTCGATTTCAAACATCAAAACACGTCAAATATCATCTAAAAACATCCCCCAACAACTAAAGAACCATCAGCCACGAAATCAACCCAAAGCCAAGCAAAAAACTCCATCTTTTCAACTCAAAATCCTATTTTTTGACCCATTTTGGGTTTCCCAATATTAAGCCAATATTCCAACATGTTTAACCACTCAAAACTTAGCTTAAAGCACATGTATAACCATGGAAAATCAAACCCACAAAAATCAAGCGAAAATACCATTTTTCCAACCCAAAACCAAAATGAAATAAAATGGGTTTAAAAGAAAGGTTTCGTTAATGACAAGTCAAATAAGTAAAAATCAAAGTAAAGGTGAAGTTACCTTGAAAGCTTTTCTTGGATGTAAGACTTGAGTCAATGGAATAGTGAAAATGAGGTTTAGAAGAAGATAACGTGAAATGGCTTTTTGGAGATGATGATATTTTCAAAATCCTTTTCTTAATTTCAAAATCTCATTTTTACCCATTTTTCTTTAAAAAGCCTTGAAATTTGTTTATTAAATATGTTTCTCCAAAATTAGTTTAACCCGAATCGGTTTAGCCAAACCTGATTATCTCCTGGGCCCTAAACTCGGGCGTTGCAACTCTCCCCCTCTTAAGAAATTTCGTCCCCGGAATTTACCTGACAGAAAGAGATGCAAAAACTGTCTCTTCATGTCATCTTTCCTTTCCCATGTGACTTCTTCCACCCCTCGGTGTCGCCACTTTACCTTGACCAACTCAATGGCCCTTCCCCGCAACACTTTATTGTCCGAGGCCAAAATCTCAACTGTTTCTTCATCGTAGGTCAAATCTGGATTCAATTCTAACTCTACAACTGGCATAACATGTGAAGGATCTGATCTATACCTCCGAAGCATCGAAACATGAAATACATCGTGAATCTTTTCTAATTCGGTCGGTAGTCTCAATCTATAGGCAACGGGACCAACTCACTCAACTATCTTATACGGACCAATGAATCTCGGACTCAACTTACCCTTCCTACCAAACCTCATCACCTTTTTCCAAGGTGAGACTTTCAAGAACACTTTGTCGCCCACGACATACTCTATCTCTCTTCTTTTAAAATCGGCATAAGACTTCTGTCTATCTGAAGCTGCCTTCAAACGATCACAAATCAACTGTAGTTTCTCGGTAGTACCTTTAAGCATATCAGGCAAGGGTATCAATTTATGTCCCGCTTCGGCCCAACAAATAGATGTTCTACATTTTCTACCATACAGAGCTTCATAAGGTGCCATCTGAATACTCGCTTGATAACTGTTATTATACGCAAACTCTACTAACGGTAGATGCTTCTCCCAAGAACCCTGAAATTCAATAATGCAACATCTCAACATGTCTTTCAACACTTGTATAACTCTCTCTGACTGACCATCTGACTGTGGGTGATACGAAGTATTGAAGTTCAACCAAGTTCCCAAAGCATGATGCAAACACTCCCAAAATCTAGCCGTAAATCTCAGATCTCTGTCCGACACAATCGATTTCGGCACACCATGCAGTCTCACTATCTCACTGATGTACAGATCGGCCAACTTGTCTAAGGTGTAATTAGTATGAACATGTATGAAATGGGCACACTTAGTGAATCTGTCGACTATCACCCATACTGAATTCTTCTTCGAATGAGTCAACGGTAAACATGACACAAAATCCATAGTAACTCTCTCCCACTTCCACTCTGGAATCTTCAACGGTTGTAAAAAAGCTAAAGGGAACTGGTGTTCGGCCTTAACTCGCTGGCAAACTATACACTTACTCACAAACTCAGCAACATCTTTCTTCAGACCAACCCAGAAGTACTCATCTTTCAAATCGCGATACATCTTCATACTACCCGGATGCATAGCAAAATGACTGTTATGAGCTTCAGTTAGAATGGTGCGTCTCAAGTCAACATCTTCTGGAACAACTACTCTACTTTTGAAACACAAGACTCTATCACTACTAAAACAAAAATATGTCGGTTTACCCTCTTCTATGTCTTGTACATGAGATGCTAATAATCTATCTTGCAACTGTTTCTCTCTAATCAACTGAATCAACGAAGGTTTAACTTGCAATTCGGCCACTAAACCACCATCTTTAGACAAACTCAATTTAGCAAACATAGCTCGTAACTCGACTGCCACCTTCCTACTCAAAGCATTGGCCACTACATTGGCTTTACCTGGATGGTACTCAATCGTGAGATCATAGTCCTTAAGTAATTCTAGCCACCTACGTTGTCTAAGGTTCAACTCTCTTTACGTCATAAGATACTTCAGACTCTTGTGGTCTATATACACCGTACATTTCTCACCATACAAGTAATGTCTCCAAACTTTCAAAGTGAAAACCACTACAGCCAATTCTATGTCGTATGTAGGGTAATTACGCTCATGAGTCTTCAACTGCCTAGACGTATAGGCCACTACTCTTCCTTCTTGCATAAGCACACAACCTAAGCCAACATACGATGCATCACTGAAGATTACGAAATCTTTCCCTGATATGGGCTGGATCAAAACAGGAGCTTTTGTCAAGGCTTCTTTCAATTTCTCAAACGCTTGCTATCTTGCATCAGTCCACTCAAACCGAACATCCTTATGTAACAATTTAGTCAAAGGAGCTGTAACCTTTCAGAAACCCTCAACGAAACGTCTATAGTAACCGGCCAAACCTAAGAAGCTACGAATTTCGGTCACTGACTTCGGTTGTTTCCAGCTCACAACTGCCTCAACTTTCTTAGGATCCACTCGAATTCCCTCGGCTGATACAATATGACCTAGGAAGTCTACTTCCCTAATCCAAAACTCACATTTGCTTAACTTGGCATACAACTGATTGTCTAACAATTTCTGCAATACTAAACGCAAATGTTGATCATGATCTTCATCGGTACGAGAGTACACTAAGATATCATCAATGAATACTACCACAAACTAATCCAAGTACTCATGAACACCCTATTTATCATATCCATAAAAGCTGCTGGTGTGTTCGTCAAACCAAAAAGTATCACTAAGAATTCGTAATGTCCATAATGAGTGCGAAAAGCTATCTTCGGTATATCTTGATCTCTTACCTTCAACTGATAATAGTCGGATCTCAAATATATCTTCGAAAACACTAAAGCACCTCTCAACTGATCAAACAGATCGTCAATTCTCGGCAAAGGATATTTATTCTTCACTGTCAACTTATTCAACTGGCGGTAATCGATACACATTCTCAAACTGCCATCTTTCTTTTTCACAAACAACAGTAAGAATTTGTAATGTCCATAACGAGTGCGAAAAGCTATCTTCGGTACATCTTGATCTCTTACCTTCAACTGATAATAGCCGGATCTCAAATCTATCTTCGAAAACACTGAAGCACCTCTCAACTGATCAAACAAATCGTCAATTCTCGGCAAAGGATATTTGTTCTTCACTATCAACTTATTCAACTGTCGGTAATCGATACACATTCTCAAACTGCCATCTTTCTTTTTCACAAACAGCACTGGTGCACCCCAAGGTGAAATACTCGAACGAATGAACCCTCGGTCTATCAGTTCTTGAAGCTGTGTCTTCAACTCTTTCATTTCTTTAGGATCCATTCGATACGGAGCAATCGATACTGGAGCAGAATCAGAATAAGTCTCAATAGAAAATTCAACATCTCTATCTGGGGGTAAACCCGGCAATTCTTCTGGGAAAACACTTGGAAAGTCACAGACTGTTCTGATGTCTTGCGATCGTGCCTCACCCATATTCAGATTCATAACATAGGCTAAGTATGCCTGACAACCAACATCCATTAACTTCTGAGCCTCTAAAGCTGAAACAACATTGGACAAGAACTTAACATTCTCGCCCACTACTACTACTTCATACTCATATGAAAGCCTCAAGGACACACGCTTTGTCTCGAAATCTACCACAGCCCTATGTTCCACAAGTCAATCCATGCCCAAAATTACATCAAAACCATAAAACGGCAATTCCATCATATCCACGAGGAAAACATCACCCTGAACCATCAAAGGACATCTTCTATACATCTTTCTAACCTCAACTGTCTCATCAAAGGAACTCGTGACACTCATACTCACATCTAATATCTCAACCGGAATATCTAACAACCTCGCATGCTCACTCAATATATATGAATGTGTAGAACCGGAATCTATCAAACAAAGCAAAGTCAAGGACTGTGACGAGAAATTACCTGCAATCACATCTGTGTCATTCCTGTCCTCACGGAGTGCATACACTCTAGCCAGTCCACCTCCTTCGGGCTGAACTGCCACAAAATGAGCCACATTTCTCTAACCGTCATTCCGAGGCTGAAGGTTACCTCGATCGCGCCCACGGCCTCTCTGATGCTCGACAGCTCGTGCAGGAGCATGTCGATCCCTAGCCGGATGTGAACAATCACGCTTCAAATGCGCTCTAGACTCGCAGTTACAACATGAGCCATAAGTGCCCCAACACTCACCGAAATGACGCCTACCACACTTGGTACACTTAGGAGTATGATTTTCAGTCCCTTGGCCGTGATGGCCTCGCCCCGGATTACCACCTCCGTGCCTATGATCATGATGGGGTCTCCTATCCTTGTGCCTCTTAGCACGATCTCTGTCCCACTTGGCGGTTCTTTTTCTTGAACTAGATCTACCCTTGCGATCCACAAGTCCCAAAGACTGTTCATTGTCCTTGGCCCTAGCGACCAACACATCAAAATCTGTATAGTCAGAAGCCAACATGTAGGTCTTCACCTCTTGAATCAAACCATACCGGAAACGCTCACATCGTTCCCTCTCAGTGGGAACCAACTCAGAAGCATACTGACTCAGACGTACGAACTGTACCTCATACTCGGACATGGTCATGCTACCCTGAACTAGAGCCATGAACTTTCTCTTCTTCTCGTCTAGGTATCGAGGACCTAGATACTTCTTACGGAAAGAAGTCCTAAAGAATTTCCAAGTAACCTCGGCCTCTAGCATACCCGTTGTGATGGTAGTCCACCAAGTATAGACATCTCCTTGAAGCAAAGAGACGGTGCAACCTAACTTATATGCATCAGAGCACTCCATATGTCCCAAAATACGAACTGTGCTCTCAAACCATGCCTCTGAACCCTCGGGTGGTAATCCCCGAAACTCAACTCCGCCCAAGCTACGAAGTCATTCTAACGGTAGACCAGAACTTGCACCCTGAGGTGGTGCTGCAACCCAAACACCCGCTAAAGCTGTCTGAATAGCCCCAGCTATAGCCTGAATCAACTGATTCACATCAATACCAGCCTGACCCTAACCAACCTGAGGTCCAACACCTCCGACATTCGCTCCACCACCCAGAAAAGGAGAAGGAGGAGGCAAGTTCTCCCCTTGCACGCCCTCGACGCTCTCAATCCGTTCAACTCTCGGATTATCCATTCTAGGCCTTCCCCTCGGTCTCACCATGCTAACAAATGCAAAACTAAACAATAAACACAACAAGTGAAATGATTTGAGGTCAGCAAGGAACAAGGTCCAAGGTGTTCAAGTCTTTAAACTTAAAATCACTTACAATAACAATATACAAGCAATGGGTGCCTTTAACTATCTCTCAACCAACATAAAGAAAACCATAAGCATGCTTACAATCACCGTGCATCACAACCAACAAGCTTACACAATAAAACTTACCTCACTTACCATTCGGCTTTGTGGAAACTCAACAAACCTAGGCGAAACCTAGGCTCTGATACCAACAAATGTAACCCACTCGACCTGACCTAGCCACCAGACCGACCGGAACGGGTTACACGGGAAAAACTGAAGAGAAACCCGTTAAGGCCTCACTCCGATTAGCAACCCTATTTTTTCCTTTAAAATTATCTTGTCTAGATGCCATATTTAAGTCCTATGTGAGGAGACAAGCAGCGGAAAGCAATCAGGAACATGAACCAAGCAAAAACGGACATTAGAGGTTACTTTTAACAATAAAACCACATGCCGTATCGATACGCCTAAAACCCGTATCAATACGCCTTTAATGGTCAAACTCCCTAAGGTCAACCCCAAGAGATCGTATCGATACCCTCACGGCTAGTATCGATACGCCCTTAAAGGTCAAACTCCCAAAGGTCAACATCAGGGACAGTATCAGTAAGCCTAAAGCCCGTATTGATACCCTAATTTCTCGTCAAAATCTCAGATTTCTAGAGACCAAAGTGGGTATCGGTACGCCCCCGTGTATCGGTACGCCTAGCTTAAAACTTGGGACCGTATCGATATAGCCCTTGAGCGTATCGAGACGCCCTGCCTAGAAAGACAGATTTCAGCAGATAAAAGCATAAGGGAACCAGCACAAAACGCACTAAATAAGCATTCATTCAGCTTACATGCACACATGCAACACAAGGCATCCATGGATACACATTAAAGCAAGATAGACATTCAACGGGACAAGATTCAACATAGCAAGGTCTAAAAGGGAAAACACCCATGATTAACATTCACCAACAAGGTCAAAAGCTAAACCAAAGCATGTTTCAACAGAATATGAGGCGTTACAAGCCAAACAAAACCAAGCAAACTTGTCTAAAGCAATGAGGCATAACAACAACCCCTTAAACCAAAGGGTCCTATCTCGTTGCTTAATACTAATTATTGAAGTCCAAAAACCATACTTGAGCAAACCAAACTCTCTTAGATTCTCCGTTGTTCCCCGAGCTGATCCGTAGGTCTAAGGGCTTGCATTGTTGGAAAAAAGAGCGTAACCATTTAAGCTTAGTGAGCGGTGCTCAAAACGGTAGCTACAACAATGCAGTTTTAAAAAATAGATTGCTTGAAACCAAAGCCGTATCAAAATCATTTCCCCCATGCTTGAACACATAAAAACATGCACTTATCATCTCGTACATTAACCGAATGCAACCACAAGCCATAAGCTTACCTCATGCTCATTCTCATAATACAAGCAAACTAACCAACTACATGCATAAGCATAAATGGAAAAGAACAATGAAATATGCTTAACCATGAGAATTTAGAGCACTGTGGGTATATTGACATTCATCACTTTTACTCGGATATCCGGATAGTTCTCAAAACCCACTAGACACTTCCGGTGGAATCTCACATCACTGTACTCACACGTCTAGTAAAACATAGCTTCCGGTGGAATCTCACATCACCGTACTCCTCCTTAGTGGAATCTAGCATCACTAAGGCCACGCGCGACTTTTATCTCGAGTGCACTCACATCCTATTGGTTGACCAACTATATCCGGTAACAAGATTTCACATGTCAATACCTACCAAAAAAACACTTACCTTGTGTCCTCATGGTCACAACCATAACCAACATGGAAAACAAATAAGGCAATCACAAGCATAACACATTGATATTCAAGGCAACATGAACTATGAAAATCATTCGAATGCATAGTAGATATTATCGAAAATAAGGATTAAAACGCTTAAAACTTACTCTTGAGCTTATATTGACTTATCAAGCTCAATCTAAACTCCCAAATCACATCCTTAACCAAGTTAAGGATTAGAAAACAGTTCCACTCACCAGCCAACACACCAATGCTAGCCGAAACACCAATTCAAGCCTCCGAACTACCCCGTCTCGCGTCCGAAGTGCACAATCCAACTTCCTCTGCTTTTAGGCAACCCAAAACAGAAAATTGGGATGCTATTATACATGTAAACTAACAACAACCCGGAATCCAACTTATTGAAACAAAACACATTGATCCAAACCTAAAACTTCACCCAAAACCTCAGCAAATTCGTTCTAACAAAACCCCAAGCCGAACCCATCGATTTCAAACATCAAAACATGTCTAATATCATCTAAAAACATCCCCCAACAACTAAAAACTAGCAACCACGAAATCAACCCAAAGCCAAGCCAAAATCTCCATCTTTTCAACTAAAAAATCTCATTTTTGACCCATTTCGGGTTTCCCAATATTAAGCCAATATTCCAACATGTTTAACCACTCAAAACTTAGCTTAAAGCACATGTATAACCATGGAAAATCAAACCCAGTAAAATCAAGTGAAAATACTCATTTTTCCAACCCAAAACCAAAATGAAATAAAATGGGTTTAGAAGAAAGGTTTCGTTGATGACAAGTCAAATAAGTAAAAATCAAAGTAAAGGAGAAGTTACCTTGAAAGCTTTGCTTTGATGTAAGACTTGAGTCAATGGAATAGTGAAAATGAGGTTTTGAAGAAGATAACGTGAAATGGATTTTTGGAGAGGATGATATTTTCAAAATCCTTTTCTTAATTTCAAAATCCCATTTTTACTCATTTTTGTTTAAAAGCCTTGAAATTTGTTTATTAAAGATGCTTCTCTAAAATTAGTTTAACCCAAACTGGTTTAGCCAAACTCGATTATCTCCTGGGCCCTAAACTCGGGCGTTACAGGTATCTTGTGTAGAGATAATGAAAGGTGGATATATTATAGAAAATATTACTCCAAAGTTTCATCTCTCGCGATCTTTAGAAAAAAGTATTCAAGATTGAATTATGAAGATTCAAAGATCTTTTGTGGTGTTTTCATGAGGAGGAATAAATACGCGTTGCACTCTTTTTCCCTTAACCGAGGTTTTGTCCCGATGGGTTTTCCTGGTAAGATTTTTAATGAGGCAACATGTTATGCGTATCAAAGATGTGTGTACTCCTTTTCCTTCACTAAAGAAGCTTTTTCTCGCTCGATTTTTATCTTAGTAAGGTTTTAACGAGGCACATTATCTTCATAGACATCCAAGGGGGAGTGTTATGAATATTTATCTATGTGGATGTCTATCATGATAAAAAATTTATCAAGGAGATTTTACTTACTTTATCATTAGGAATATTATCTACATTAATTAGAGTTTAATGTATTATGTACTTCTTATACCTATAAATAGATGATTTACTGAAGGCATTGTACACAAGTCTATATTTGAGAATAATACAAATTTCTCTCTTTCTCTCATCTCTTTATTCTTTTACTCTTGTTCGTAGAATGTTCGTTATTCTACGATATTTTATTCACAACACTCCATCGTTGTCGTAATGGAATTATTAATTATATGCAAACTTTCACATTGCAATTGTTTTTTATTTAAAAAAAAACTCATTTAAATTATCGTCTAATAAATTAAAAAATAAATATTTAAACCATTCACAAATCATCAAAAGTATTTAAAAAATAAATCACAAAATATATTATTTGATATTTAATGTATAAATTTAGTGAAGTAGTGAATTAATGGGCACAGACATCGAAGAAGAAATCTAGCAGTAATGGCATGCAAATATGTTTGACTGCCCACAATAATTTTAAACAAATGAGAACTCAATATTTAGAGATATGCTTTCACATTGTTCTTTCTCCATGTATATAAAAGTAACAGAGTGAATACTTAATTATTGGTTCTGATCTATTTTAACCATCGAATTATAAAATTTTAAAATTCGATCACTTAACTATTTAATCGGACTTATTTTAACCACCAACTATTAAAGTCTAACGGAAGGGTAACGTAGCTGTTAATAAAAATTTGTATAACTACACATTTGGTCCCTGTTAGTTACCTATTTAATCAATTTAATTCTAATTTTATATTTCTTTAGCAGAAGGCTTGCCTGAAAACTTTAATCAAATCTTCACTAATTCAAATCATTACTTCACTAATTCATTGTAACCCCCTCGTCCGGGTCTGGCCGGATGACCGGTCGGAGTAGGCCACACGGGGAAAACCGAAGTGAAACCCGTTAAGGTTCCCCCTCGGTTAACAACCCTATTTTTTTTTAATTTAATCTTTTCTAAAGGCTCATTTAAGTCCTATGTGATCAAACAGCGGAATAAAATACATGAGATAAACATTTGAACCCAAAACAACATTTAAACAGCCTAGTTTTAATCCTTTAAACATGCCGTTTCGAAACACCCTTGAGGCGTATCGAAACGCCTTGACCAGGTCAACTGCCCCAGAGCCCTTATAAGGGGCCGTATCGAAACGGTGGTCAACCGTTCCGAAACGCCCTCAACGGTCAACTTCTCGTGGTCAACGAGATTTTGACCGTTTCGAAACCCTCAGACCCGTTTCGAAACGCCTTCATCTCGTCAATTTCTCAGAATTCCAGTAGCCAAAACGTTCCGAAACGCGTATCGGAACAGGGGTTTCCAGAGGCCAAACCCTATCGAAACGCGTTCCGATACAGGGTCCCTGAAGCCTACCCGTTCCGAAACGACCCAGCCCGTTTCGAAACGCGGGCTGCCTGCAACCTTTGAAAATCAGACTTGGGTGAATTTTAACAAGTCTAAAGGTCCCATAGGACTCCTAAAGCCACACAACACAAACAAACAAAGTCTAGAGGCGTACAACTTATGTCAAGCATACTCAAACACACTCAAGGCATAAATATAAACAATCATACATACATGGCAAATTACACATTAGTAGCCTTTCATACAAGTCATGCTTGATGACTTTAAAAACCAATAGGCACCATACATCATCAAATAAGTTTACATGCTATCAAAACAATCTTAAGCATCCATAGGGCATTCATCATACTAGCATTTGGCATGATAAGACCTCCATTCACAAGATCATTCTAGGCATTAAAGATAGCATGCTTAGGCAAACATTCATAAGCACATCCACAAAAGGCACAAGACCAACATATACATAAGCATTCGAGGCACACAACATAATCAAGGTTTACAATCCAAACGAAGCATCCAAAGGCCAAACTAACATTAACATACAACAAACATTCACATCAACAACACCTATCCCATTGCTTGACTATTACAATCTACAAATTAAAGTTCATACTTGAGCTAACCAAAAGCATCACTTGGAGACCTTTCCTTGCCTTTGCCACCCACAAGCTATTGATCTGCATTGTCGAACAAAAAGGAGCGTAAGCATAAAAGCTTAGTGAGGGTAAGCTCGTAAAACAAACCTTCGACAATGCATGGTCCAAACACGAGTTATTTCCATGATGAAATGCATGGTCTTACCTCTGGTCCGCCAAGCCAAAATGAACATGATGCATGAACATATAGTCAACATTATGCCATGCTCTACAACTCATATGCTCATCTTACCAAGATACATATAGCAATGTATTAATAACAACATATCTCAAAGCATAGGGAAATCACATCTCATATCATGTTGGCAACACATCTCAATTCATAAAAGCGCATATAAACTTGTATTGATATATACATACAATCTCATATTGGTATACGCATACAACCTCAAATTGGCACCTAGCTATGACTCGAATACGCGGATAACCCGTTGGAACGCATTTCCAACAACAACATTACCTCGGTGGGATTCCACTCATCACCGGTCCTTGCATGGGCGGGATTCCACTCATCACCACATGCCCTACGGATGGGATTCCACTCATCATCACGTAGAAATATATAAAAAGCTTCCGATGGAATATTACATCACCGTACTCCTCCTTGGTGCCTTAACGCCACGAAGGCCACGTACGTTTTGACTCAATTTGTGTGCACACTCATCCTAATGATCGATCATTGTACCCAAGCATACTAGTGCCAATATAAATCAAACTACACAACTTTTTACAATATCAAATTCAATATAAATTCCGTGCCTAGCACGTACTCACCATGATTCTCCAAAATCATGCAATCCACAACACAATCTCATTTCACAAACCAACACCACATGTATGTCAACCGAACAATCATCTCATCATATATCCACATTTTATTTGTCATCAACATGCATATAAAATCAATACATTAAGCCATACTTTCACATACCTGTGTATCACATTATACATACTCATAATGAGGCATAACAACGATTAAAGAGTACAACCAATGTCTCTAACTAAAGCTTAGGATTAGGCTACCACCCTAATCCTAACTCTAGGTGGGTCTACGAAGCCCAACCTAGTTCACATGCTTGAACCAACCACTTAAAAACCAATTTAAAAACATTAACCACTCACCTTACTTCCTTAAGCAATCCAAGCAAAGCCGACTCAAGTCTCCACAACTTCCGAAATCGTGCCCGAACCTCCCAAGGCCAAATCCGATGTCTCTAATCAATCAAAGGCAATGTATTAACCTCTTAATCAACCACAATTTACTGGTACACATCAGCTCTCAATTCTCTAACATTTTCTCAACAATTCAAAGCCGAAATCTTCCCAAATAATCCCATTTTCGTACTCCAGCAAAACCCAGCCATTACCTCCCAATTTAGACACTTAAAACACTCCAAAACATGTCCAAAATACCCTTATAATGTTGTACAACCATCAGCCCTTCATTTTCCCACACAAACACTTCAAAAACTCTTAATTTCCACTCCTAAAAACCACCTACAACAGTAGCTACGGGAATCCCATCAAACTAACATTATAACCTCTCAAAAATCATCACAAAACATCTAAAAACACCCACCCAATGTTGCTATAACATCAACCCAACAATTTCTCACAAAACCCTTCCAAAAACACAAATTTTTGACACTTTAAATACACCCCTAAAACCCATTTCGGAAATTCATCAAAATCTAACCAAATTAACATATAATGTGCATTTTAACATGATTAAGCAAAGCCCCAACTCAATTTATCAAAACCAAATGAAAAACCCCCTTAAAAATCTAAACTTGATATAAACCCTAATTTTCAAAAGTTCATATTTTTAAAATCTAAGACCATGTATGAATAGGAAATGGAAAGGAGAGTTCAAATATGTGATTACCTTTCAAAAACCCCTTGAATTGATGAAGAAATCGAATGAAATATATGCTTGAAAATTGAGAGAGTTTGGGGAAAGGGGGGAGGTATTTCACGTGGGGGGGGGGGGATATGGGAAAAGGGGAAGAAGATGACAATTTGAAAGTTGTCATCTTTTTTTAAAAGCTTTTGGGCAAATTACAACATAAGCCCTTCCCTTTTTATTAAAGTTCAATTACACCACATTTTAGGTTGAATTTATTTTAATTTAATTTTATTGACTCGAACTATAAACACGGATAACTCCTAACCCCAAAACACGAGTGTTACAACTCTCCCCCACTTAAGGAAATTTCGTCCCCGAAATTCATCGATCATGGAGGGCCACTGAAACATGCACCTCCATGCATTCCTCTCTCACCACAACATACTAACCAACTCGAAAGACTTACCACGCAACACTTGCTATCTTACACTATGATCTCAATTGATTCTTCAAGGCATGCCAATTTCAAACTCAACTCAATCTCTTCAACAAATATAGTACGGGACAGATCTGACTCACAATTCTGAATCATGGATACACGGAACACATCTCAAACCCCTTTCTAACTCGGGTGGTAACCGCAACAGATAACAACAGAACTAGCCCGATTCACAAACTCATACAATACTGCTTGAACACTTGACTCATAACTTTCTCTGACTGATCCTCTGTCTTCATCAATTAACCAAACACTGTGCAGACGTCTTCAAAATTATTCTAGTTGAAATCTCAGATCTCTATTACCCACTTTCATTACGAATCTTCCACAGATGTAGCAAACTAGAAGAAACTGAAGCTCGGTCTTGACACGCTGGAAATTTACATACTTACTCTCATACTGAACCACATTATTCACCCACTCAATCTGGAAGTACTCATCTTCAACCCCCAATACGTCTTCACACCACTCAGATGCAATACAGATGAACTACCGTGTGCTCCGGCCAAAACAATACGTCTCAAAACACTATGCCAATCAGTACAACAATTCTATCTCTAACAATACAAACTCTATCATCTCTGAAACTGTATTCTGACGGTCTTCCTTCCACTATGTCTTGTAACTATTTCTCTTCAAGCATTCTGACTCAATGTAGGTTCAACATGAAACTCGGCCACAAAACGGTTATCCTTCGGTAAACTGAATTTCAGCAAATACATCTCGCAACTCAACTACTAATCTATCAACAAAATAACTCGGAACATCGGTTGCTACGTAGACTCTCTTCTGATAGTACTCAATCTTGAGATCACAGTCTTCAAGCGATTCTAACTACTTATGTTGTTCAAGTTCCAACCATTCCTAAGTCTTCAAATATTTCAAGTTCTGAAGATATGTACGTACACACTGTGCATTTCTTACTATACAAGCTCTGTCTCTAAGTCTTCGAATCAAATACACTGTAACTAACTCTAAGTCTAGTGTGAGATAACTATTTTCTCGGTCTTTCAACTATCTTGATGAACAAGCCACAATCTTCTGTCTTGCATAAGCACACAAACTAACTCTACATGTAACACATCACTTTGGTTCACACATTCTTTCTCTGACATAAGCTGATTCAAGGTCGGAGCTCTCATCAAAGTTTCTTTCGGTTTCTTAAGGGCTCATTGTCTCGCATCTAACCACATAACTGAACATTCTTCTGTAGCAATCTATCAATGGAGCAACTATCTTCAAAAGACTATTTACAATTCTCTGAAAGTAACAATGTTAGACCTAGGAACTATAGATATCTGTCACAGTCTTCAATTTCTTCCAACTCATGTCTTCTTTTGCCTACATGGGATTTACCCTAATACACTCGGATGATCTGCATGTTCTAGGAGAACATCTTCATTGACTCGAAGTTCATGTTGCGCAACTTGGTGTACAATTAATTCTCTAATAGAATCTACCACACTAACTTCAAAACTTGCCATGATCTTTCTCGGTACTTGAATATACTCACGTGACATCTAGAAGAGCTACTACAACTGATCATGAAACTCAGAAAATTATTCTGCTCAACATCTCTATGAAGGTGACTAATACACTAGTCAAACAGAACGGCATAACTCGGAACTCAAAGCAATCATATCTTGCCTCGAAAGCTGTCTTCGATACTTCAACTTCTCTCACTTTCAACTGGTAATAATCAAATCCAAATTAATCTTCAATTTGACTAGAGCACACACTAACTGATCAACAAATCACTGACACTTGTTTCGACTGTATGTAATCTGATCACATTTTTGTATGGTCTTCTCTCTTCTTCACAAATTGCACTGTAGAACTCTGAGATGATGCACTAGGCCTAATGAATCTAAGGTCTAACAAGTCTCGAAGCTAATTCTTCAACATTCTCAATTCTGTCGGAAACCATAAGATACAGAGCAAACTAAAACACGAGCAAACTCGGAGACGACATCAATAATAAACTCTTCTTCTCTGTTAGGAGACAAACTGGGCGTTTCTTCTAAACACTTCTAGGAAGAATCACAAACTATTCTAGCATTTTGCGGTCCAATCTTCATTCGAAATCAAATTCATCACACTTGCTAAGCAAGCCTACCAACTAAACTCAATCAACCTTTGATCTCTAAACTGGATCAACATTCAACAAGAAGTTCACGTCCTCACTTACCACTACAGTCTCACAAAAATCTGGTTCTTCAAAGCAACTCTCTCTTTGTCTCAACGTATACACTAACTCTATGCCCTTCAAGCCAAACCTTGTCGAAGGGTATATCAAAACCGTAGGAAGACGATTATTTCACATCTGCTAGAACTAGTAACTCTGAACCACCAACAAACATCTTCTGTACATCTTTCTGATCACTACTATCTCCCAAAAAGGCTAGTCACATGTGTCCTTACATCTAAGGTCTCAACAAGGATATCCAATTTCTTACATGCTCACGCAAAAGGAGGTATTCGTAGAAATTGCCACTTCACATGTGCACAACTGATAGTCTTCTGTCCTCTCGTTTTCAGGCAGGTTCTTCAACAAAAATCTGACTCTTCTAAACTGTTCTTAGAGCATCTCGTAACTTCAAGACTCAATTCTGATCGCACACAAACAGTCTTGATGGACTTGTTCTACCCCTACCAAACAATCCTGAAGTCAAGCTCAAGGCTCCCTTCTCGGCTCAACTTTATCGGAAGCGACTTCATCTCTTCCGCTTGCTGGAAAACAACTCGACGTACACTGACCCAATCACACAAACTAGCTCCCACTCACGGACACTGACCGGTTGTCTTGCATTAAAATCATAGGCCGAACCCCAACGGTCACCAACTAACACTTCACCAGGCATGTTCAACTTGCATACTTGCTAACGATATACAAAAGCACGGATTGAGAATCAACTGGAGGAAACCAACTTAATACTATTCCAAGGGCTCATTCGGTAAAACATCGACCCTACTCTAACCCCCACTCATAGGCCTTCACTTCTTCTTACTAACTAATGCTAGAGTTGATCACACCGTCCCTCATCCACAAGAATCAACCCATATACACACTGTCTCAAACGGACGAATTGTACCTCAATTCTGGTACAACCATACCTCTCTAACTGAGGTGATGGACTCCCTCAACATAGTCCACCCTTTCAGAAACTACGACTTCTACTTACCGAAAAGCAATTAAATCAACAACAATATCAACAGTAAAACATACAAGATTGGGTTAGCAAGGCAAGGCCTCCAAGTGGCTCAAGTATGTTTCCTTCACTTAAAATCTCTTTTTCAATGTAATAGTAGCAATGGGACTCTACTAAACATGCTTCAAGCAACGTACATTCCAAATCAGACAATCACACATCACATCATACTCGAATAACAAGCAACATGCTTACATGGCAAGCAAACAACGTGCACATCAATCGTAAAACACAACTTACCTCACTTACCTGCCCAAGGTCTCGGTAACCTTAGGCTCTGATACCAACAAATGTAACCCCCTCGTCCCGGTCTGGCCGGATGACTGGTCCGAGTGGGCCACACGGGGAAAACCGAAGTGAAACCCGTTAAGGTTCCCCCTCGGTTAACAACCCTATTTTTTTTTTTAATTTAATCTTTTCTAAAGGCTCATTTAAGTCCTATGTGATCAAACAGCGGAATAAAATACATGAGATAAACATTTGAACCCAAAACAACATTTAAACAGCCTAGTTTTAATCCTTTAAACAGGCCGTTTCGAAACACCCTTGAGGCGTATCGAAACGCCTTGACCAGGTCAACTGCCCCAGAGCCCTTATAAGGGGCCGTATCGAAACGGTGGTCAACCGTTCCGAAACGCCCTCAACGGTCAACTTCTCGTGGTCAACGAGATTTTGACCGTTTCAAAACCCTCAGACCCGTTTTGAAACGCCTTCATCTCGTCAATTTCTCAGAATTCCAGTAGCCAAAACGTTCCGAAACGCGTATCGGAACAGGGGTTTCCAGAGGCCAAACCTTATCGAAACGCATTCCGATACGGGGTCCCTAAAGCCTACCCGTTCCGAAACGACCCAGCCCGTTTCGAAACGCGGGCTGCCTGCAACCTTTGAAAATCAGACTTGGGCGAATTTTAACAAGTCTAAAGGTCCCATAGGACTCCTAAAGCCACATAACACAAACAAACAAAGTCTAGAGGCGTACAACTTATGTCAAGCATACTCAAACACACTCAAGGTATAAATATAAACAATCATACATACATGGCAAATTACACATTAGTAGCCTTTCATACAAGTCATGCTTGATGACTTTAAAAACCAATAGGCACCATACATCATCAAATAAGTTTACATGCTATCAAAACAATCTTAAGCATCCATAGGGCATTCATCATACTAGCATTTGGCATGATAAGACCTCCATTCACAAGATCATTCTAGGCATTAAAGATAGCATGCTTAGGCAAACATTCATAAGCACATCCACAAAAGGCACAAGACCAACATATACATAAGCATTTGAGGCACACAACATAATCAAGGTTTACAATCCAAACGAAGCATCCAAAGGCCAAACTAACATCAACATACAACAAACATTCACATCAACAACACCTATCCCATTACTTGACTATTACAATCTACAAATTAAAGTTCATACTTGAGCTAACCAAAAGCATCACTTGGAGACCTTTCCTTGCCTTTGCCACCCATAAGGTATTGATCTGCATTGTCGAACAAAAAGGAGCGTAAGCATAAAAGCTTAGTGAGGGTAAGCTCGTAAAACAAACCTTCGACAATGCAGGGTCCAAACACGAGTTATTTCCATGATAAAATGCATGGTCTTACCTCCGGTCCGCCAAGCCAAAATGAACATGATGCATGAACATATAGTCAACATTATGCCATGCTCTACAACTCATATGCTCATCTTACCAAGATACATATAGCAATGTATTAATAACAACATATCTCAAAGCATAGGGAAATCACATCTCATATCATGTTGGCAACACATCTCAATTCATAAAAGCGCATATAAACTTGTATTGATATATACATACAATCTCATATTGGTATACGCATACAACCTCATATTGGCACCTAGCTATGACTCGAATACGCGGATAACCCGTTGGAACGCATTTCCAACAACAACATTACCTCGGTGGGATTCCACTCATCACCGGTCCTTGCATGGGCGGGATTCCACTCATCACCACATGCCCTACGGATGGGATTCCACTCATCATCACGTAGAAATATATAAAAAGCTTCCGGTGGAATATTACATCACCGTACTCCTCCTTGGTGCCTTAACGCCACGAAGGCCACGTACGTTTTGACTCAATTTGTGTGCACACTCATCCTAATGATCGATCATTGTACCCAAGCATACTAGTGCCAATATAAATCAAACTACACAACTTTTTACAATATCAAATTCAATATAAATTCCGTGCCTAGCACGTACTCACCATGATTCTCCAAAATCATGCAATCTACAACACAATCTCATTTCACAAACCAACACCACATGTATGTCAACCGAACAATCATCTCATCACATATCCACATTTTATTTGTCATCAACATGCATATAAAATCAATACATTAAGCCATACTTTCACATACCTGTGTATCACATTATACATACTCATAATGAGGCATAACAACGATTAAAGAGTACAACCAATGTCTCTAACTAAAGCTTAGGATTAGGCTACCACCCTAATCCTAACTCTAGGTGGGTCTACGAAGCCCAACCTAGTTCACATGCTTGAACCAACCACTTAAAAACCAATTTAAAAACATTAACCACTCACCTTACTTCCTTAAGCAATCCAAGCAAAGCCGACTCAAGTCTCCACAACTTCCGAAATCGTGCCCGAACCTCCCAAGGCCAAATCCGATGTCTCTAATCAATCAAAGGCAATGTATTAACCTCTTAATCAACCACAATTTACTGGTACACATCAGCTCTCAATTCTCTAACATTTTCTCAACAATTCAAAGCCGAAATCTTCCCAAATAATCCCATTTTCGTACTCCAGCAAAACCCAGCCATTACCTCCCAATTTAGACACTTAAAACACTCCAAAACACCCTCATAATGTTGTACAACCATCAGCCCTTCATTTTCCCACACAAACACTTCAAAAACTCTTAATTTCCACTCCTAAAAACCACCTACAGCAGCAGCTACGGGAATCCCATCAAACTAACATTATAACCTCTCAAAAATCATCACAAAACATCTAAAAACACCCACCCAATGTTGCTATAACATCAACCCAACAATTTCTCACAAAACCCTTCCAAAAACACAAATTTTTTACACTTTAAATACACCCCTAAAACCCATTTCGAAAATTCATCAAAATCTAACCAAATTAACATATAATGTGCATTTTAACATGATTAAGCAAAGCCCCAACTCAATTTATCAAAACCAAATGAAAAACCCCCTTAAAAATCCAAACTTGATATAAACCCTAATTTTCAAAAGTTCATATTTTTAAAATCTAAGACCATGTATGAATAGGAAATGGAAAGGAGAGTTCAAATATGTGATTACCTTTCAAAAACCCCTTGAATTGATGAAGAAATCGAATGAAATATATGCTTGAAAATTGAGAGAGTTTGGGGAAAGGGGGGAGGTATTTCACGTGGGGGGGGGGATAAGGGAAAAGGGGAAGAAGATGACAATTTGAAAGTTGTCATCTTTTTTTTTAAAAGCTTTTGGGCAAATTACAACATAAGCCCTTCTCTTTTTATTAAAGTTCAATTACACCACATTTTAGGTTGAATTTATTTTAATTTAATTTTATTGACTCGAACTATAAACACGGATAACTCCTAACCCCAAAACACGGGTGTTACATTCATAGTTAAATTGTGAATTTGAATTTAAAAGATCACTTCTTTTACTGAGCTAAAGATCCAGATTCAAGTAGGAAATAAAGAAAAAGGGAGAAACTTGGAAGAGGGCAAAAAGGGTCAACGTGTGAATAAAACCATTCACTTCATCTCTCTTTTGTCTTTTTTTTTTATAAAAAGTAATAGTTCTTTCTCTTCATATTTCTCTTACTGTGTTTACTTAATGGTGAAAGAGTGAAAATGAGGTTGAGATTTGTTGTGTTTTTCATGGTATTATTACTATGAAAATGAAAGGAGAATTCATTTGTCGCTTCTTTGAAAAGCTATGGCTCCGCAAGCATAAGAGACACTGCAACAAAAAATTCAAACCCCACCGTTGCTTCTCGATGGGATGTTATGTGAAGAAGAAGATTTAGGGGATTCTAGTTTTGAAGTTGAAACTCTAAAAAAAACAAGGCATTTCTTCACTACACCAATGTTGGTATATAGCGGCGCTTTTTGTGGCGTTTGTGAGGACAACGCCGCAAACGTTGGACTTATCACGGCGTTTACACATAAAACACCAAAAATGATAAACTTTGCAGCGTTTGAGTAAAAACCGCCGATAGAGATCAACATATAGTGGCGTTTGTATTACAAACGCCACAATAAATCAATCTACTGTGGCGTTTATACCTAAACGCCGATGTAGGTGTCGTTTTGGTGGCGTTTATAAATAAACGCCACGATATATCTTATGTCTATGGTGGCGTTTTTGAAGAAAACGCCGCAAAAGGCCTATCTATTATGGTGTTTTTGGGAAACAAACGACGTGATTCCGAAACACACCATTTTGGCATCTTATATCAAAATCGGATCGACCTATTCCCAAATCAGTCTGATAATCCCTAATTTCCTTCCCCCGCCCTTCACTGTTCGCCCGTGCTTCTGACGTCGCCCGTGCTTCTGCCGTCGCTCCTCGGCCGCACCAACAACCACGACAAAGGTCAGCTTCTTCCACGAAAAAGATAATTTCCTTTTCTTCCAATTCTCTGTTGATAGTTTTACTTTGAAAGAATATTAGTTTTTTTTGAACTACTATTTATATGAATTGTATAACTGTTTATAAAAATCTTTAGAAATTGCAGAAAATGGTCCAATGATCACATGGATATGAACAAATACATACAATGATCTTAGACCAAAAAGCAATTGAAGGAAATGAATCTTTGTCAATATCACTTGTGAAATCATACATACATATTTATAGTACATATCAATATATGTTGTCCTTGCTGCCTCTTCTATGTTTTGGTTATGTCTGTAGTTACATTACATAGTTGTTTTCATTGTTTCATGAAAAATAGTGAAAGTTACAAAAATTTCATCCCCTTTTTTCAACTAATTTCCAGAGCCTACAATTACTTATCCTTGTATGGTTGTATGCATTCAAAGTCATCCAGAACTGTCATTTAACCTTTTACTGCCATATATATATATATATATAGATTACATATATTGGGATTATGAATTAGGCTTTAATTACCTGATAGATATCAACTTTGAATTTGTGTGTATTCACCTAATCTCCCTTGGCAGATAATTGACAAGCTCATAAGCAACTACAAGGAGAAGAAAAAGCACACAAATCATCTCTACAATTCATAGAATTGGAGTTTGAGGAAACTAATGATTAAAGGTAAAGGTAGCATATTAAGGAATACATTCTGGGCATCTTTGAACACTATTCCTTTGCTACTGTATGACCAATCTTGGTGATAAATGTATGTATGTGTATGTATGTATATAAAAGGGAGAGTTGTTCTAAGAAATTGGCAAGTTAATTTAAAAAGTCAACATAACATTCATTGATTTTGCTTTTGCGAATGCAAGCGGAGAGAATAAGATTCTTTGCCCTTGTAAGAAGTGTGCTAACATTAATTGGTACACTCGTAAAGTTGTACACAGACATCTAATTGTGATTGGCTTTGTTTCGGGCTATAGAAAATGGGTGTTTCATGGAGACTTGACACCTCGTAGAGATTCTTCCATGAGTACTCCGTCTTATCCTCCTAATTCTCATCGTAGATCTCTTAGAGAAGATGACATGGAGGGTATGTTGCGAGATGCATTTAATATGCATGATTATCATCAATCTGTTAGAGAAGATGATTGTAATATTGGTTTTAATGATTTCACCGGGATGAGAAGAAGTGGATGTGTTCAAGAGCCAAATGGAGAAGCGGTAAATTTTTACAATTTGCTGAATAAAATGAATGAGCCACTTTATGAGGGATCGAAATATTCAAAACTCTCATTTTCATTAATCTTTTCCACTTAAAATGCTTGGGAGGGTGGACTGGTAACTCTTTTACACAATTATTAGAGTTTTGAATGAAATGTTTCCTTTTGCAAAAATTCCTCAATCCGGCAAAGATATGAAAAAAATAATTGCAGATTTGGGCCTTGGTTATGAGAAAATCCATAGTTGTGCGAATGACTGTATGTTCTATTGGGTGATCGAAAAAAACAAGAGTCTTGTCATGTATGTGGTAAATCTCGATGGATGAATGGGGACACAGAAAATATGAGTGAGGACGAAGTTGAAGCGCAATCAAGAAAGAAGCCAGTAAAGATTTTGCGATATTTTCCTCTAATACCCAGGCTTCAAAGACTTTTTATGTCTTCAAAGACTGCCGAGTTTATGAGGTGGCATCATGATGGACGAACCGATGATGGATTATTAAGGCATCCTGCGGATTGTTTGGCTTGGAAGTTATTTGACCAAAATTTTCTAAGTTTTGCAGGAGATCCTCGAAATGTCAAGCTCGGTCTTGCATCTGACGGGTTTAATCCTTTTAAAATCATGAGTACTTCGTACAATACTTGGCATGTTGTGCTTGTTCCCTACAATTTACCGTCGTGAATTTGCATAAAGCAATCATCCTTTATCTTATCTATGATAATCCCAGGTGAGAAAGGTCCTGGGAATGATATTGACATCTACATGCAACCTCTTATTGAGGAGTTAAAACAATTATGAGTGGGTGTCGAAACATATGATGTGTTGAAGAAGAAGAACTTTAATTTGCGTGTAGCTTTATTATGAACTATTAATGAGTTCCCTGCTTATGCAAATTTATCTGGTTGGAGTACCAAAGGTCGTTATGCTTGTCCTTGTTGTGCTGCACAGACATGTTCGAAGTGGTTGTATCATGGAAAGAAGTTCTCTTATATGGGACATCGTCGGTGGTTAGATGAAAATCATAGATTTAGATATCAAAAGAATATGTTTGATGGTACTGAAGAGTTCAGAAAAGCTCATGAGCAAACAATCGGGTCTGATATCTTATCAATGTTGAAACATATCAAGTTCACTTATGGAAAGACGAGCCAACCACCGAACCCACGATCAAAGAAAAAGATAAAATAGGTGTTTGACTGTGAGGTTGAGCAACTTAGTGATGATGAGTCTGATGAAGAGGATGATCCAAATGAGGCAGAGTTATGTAAAAAAGAAGTATTTTCTTCGAGTTGCCTTATTGGAAGCATAACATTTTGAGACATAATCTTGATGTCATGCATATTGAGAAGAATGTTTGTAAGAATATTATCGGGACCATTCTCAATATCGATGGAAAATCTAAAGACAATCTAAAGAGTCGACTGGACTTAGTTGACATGGGAATTCGGCATGATCTTCATCCCCATGTACTTCCTAATGGAAAATCTTCGTTACCGCCTTCTATTTTTACGATGTCGAAGAAACAGAAGGAAGTGTTCTGCACGGTGTTGAAGGATATAAAGGTCCCATATGGATATGCATCTAATATATCTCGATGTGTCAGTGTTAAAGATTGAAGACTTTATTCTCTAAAGTCACATGATTATCACATTTTGATGCAAGATTTATTGCCTATTGCATTACGGAGTTGTATGTCACATGAGGTGACGTCTTGTATAATTGAGCTTTCTAATATATGAAAGATATCTGTGGGAAAGTTTTGATTGTTGAAGAACTTGAGAAAATACAAGATCGAGTCGCCTTGACTTTATGCCAGATGGAGAAGATATTTCCACCTTCATTCTTCACAATTATGGTGCACTTGCTGGTTCATCTCCCTCACGAAGCACAAGTTGGTGGACCAGTGTTTTATCGGTGGATGTATCATATAGAGACGTACGGATTGTCTAATATGTATTCAATCATTATTGAATATTTCTTTTATTTAGAACTATTCATATAATGTTGTCTTTATTTCCCGTCTAGGTTCTTATGCAAGTTGAAGTCTTACTGTCGCAGTAAGCGTTATCCAAAAGGATCAATTGCTGAAGGGTATTTAGCAGAAGAGTGTATGAGTTTTTGTTCTAGGTATTTGGAAGATGTTGAAATGAGATTTAATAGGCCAAATAGAAATGATGTGTGCAGTACTAATAACTTAGCTGAGACTTATATGTTTGGAAGTTACGGTGAACCACTCGGCAAAGTTGAAATTGCACAGTTAGATGATAAATCTTGGATACAAGCACATCGATATGTTCTTTTCCATCATGACGCATTAGAGCCCTTACGCACTTAAGTTTTACAATATAATTCATAATGTATTCAGTTCATCTTTTATATTTCTCATTCTTTAACCACGTAACCTACTTTGTAGTAAGTTTAAAGAAGAGTTGAAATCTCGTGCACGCTCTAGAAGATTACATCAACGAGAGATTCATAAGTTGTTTACAAAAACTTTCCATGAATGGTTAGGAAAGACGATAAGCAAATAAATCTTCGTGTGACACGTAACTATTGTATAACTATTCTTGTTTTAATATATCAATATTAATGCTAATTAAATCACCTTTTACGTGTAATAGGTTTGGGGTAGGAGAGAAGTTAGCGAAGAAGTTAAATGGCTTTCTCAAGGTCCGGACAGGAATGTTAAAAGATATAATGCCTTTCTCATTAATGGATTTAGATTCCACATGAAATCTCGAGAAAGATTACGGAGGACACAGAATTGTGGAGTAGTTGTTACTTCTTCAACTACAAGTTATGCTAGTGTTAGGGACAATCATCATGTAGAAGGAGATGTTGAATATTATGGAATTCTTACAGACATTATTGAGTTGGATTATTATGGCAAACGAAAGGTTGTGTTATTTCGATGTGATTGGCTAATGTAAATACTACTCGAGGCAGCAAAAGAGATCAATTTGGTTTTACAATGGTGAACTTCTCTCGATTAATTCACACAGGTCAACAATTGATGGATGAACCATATGTATTTTCTTCTCAAGTCAAACAAGTTTTCTATTGCCATGATCCATTGGATAAGGGTTGGTCTGTTGTACTCCGTAACACCCCTAGAGACTTGATAGACATTGGGGATGGAAGTATAGATGACATTGAAACAAGATCAGAAACTTTGCCTTTTGCAGCACAAAACATAGATGAAACAATCAGTTGTTCTAGTTCCCAATTCCAATGGGTTCGAGATGACATGGATAAAGATTTTGATGAAAATTGAGTACATAACAATGTAGTAAGATTTATTTCTTAACTTATTAATTTATAATATTATAACTTCTAACTTGATGTTGAATACATACATTAATAGTATTGTCATTTGGTAGTAAAAAAATTTGTTTGTTTATTGCAGATATTATGCCTAGGCAGAAGTTAAGTGATCTGCAGATGGTTCAAGTTCCTCGAGCAGAGGAAATAGAAAATAATGAGAATTCTTCCGCTGTTGGATCTTCAGAAGTTCCAGAAACGGTTGAGAATGTGGAAATAGAATGTATTGTTCAACACTTTAATATAACTTATAACTATTGACTTGATATTATAAATTGTACTAAATTATTTCTTATGTAGGTGACAATGGTCGAAGGCGCAAGACTAGAGGCGCACGACATTGAATGAATTGTACGAGCTTCCTCCTAGAGAACGTGTGAAAGTTTCACGTAATGATGTCGGGCAACCAATTGGGGAAGAAGCACGTGTTTTGGCCAGTTACTTAGGCATTGTTGCACGCAATGCTACGATTTTGCCAATCAATTATGAGTCATGGCGTCAAATGCCGAATAGTAACAAAAACCAAGCTCTGAATCTGGTTAAGGTAATAATGTCATTGTAATATATAATTCATTACAATTACATAATAATGATATTAACTTTGACTGTGTAATTTGTAGGATAAATTTTCTTTGGAGGTTTCAGATGACTATTTGAAAAATGCAATAGGTAAGAAATGGAGAGACAATAAGAGCGCATTGAAGAAGACATATTTCAAAAATAATCTCAGCCTTCAAGAAAAGCTACAAAATGTCCCACCAGGAATGCTCCGATATCAGTGGGAAGATGTAGTTAGGTTTTGGAGTTCAATTAAAGGAGAGGTATGACCGATCCACTTTAAAAAAATAATATTATATCATTATAACATTGACTTTATACGTAATGCAAATGTTAAATTGTAGGAGCGAGAGCGCATTGGAGTTGCTAGCAGACAGCAACAGAAGTTTACTCACACTGCTGGGTCAAAGAGCTTTGCTCGTATAGCTAATGACGAGGTATTTTTTTAACTATTAATTGTTTCAATGATGTATTACTTGTTCGTAAGTACTAATTTCTATTATACGTTGTAGCAAGTTGCGACCGGTGCTAGTATTGGACGGATAAAGCTCTTCGACATTACACACACCAAAAAAGATGGCTCTCCTATTACTCCTGAAGCTGCAGACATTATGATATATTTGTTAGACAAAAATCTAGATTATGTTATATTTATATCAATAGTATAACATTTTTATTTTAAATAATCTTTTGAATTCGTTAACAATTTTTATTTGGTTATCAGGCGAAAATTGAGAGAAAAAAGGGCGGAGTATGAAGCTACGGCTTCAACTGATGGTTCTACTAATGTGCATGAGATGGAAAATCAAATTATTGCTGATGTTTTGGGTCCTGAAAGATATGGTCGGGTTCGCTGTCAAGGATCGTTCGTTACTCCAACAAGATATTTTGGACCTAGCTCATCTCAGTACATGCCATCATAGAGCCAGTCTTCGCAAGCAGAAGTTAATCGTTTAAAATAACAGTTAGCTCAATTTAAAGCCGAAGTAGCAGTGAAGGAAGCTGAGAGAGAAGCGAATGAAGCTGAGAGAGAAGCGAAGGAACTTGAGAGAGAAGAGAGAGAAGCTGAGAGACAAACGTGAGACGCTGAAAGAGAAGCAGCATATCAGACTCTCCAGAATCAATTTCAAGAACTGATGGCGATGTTAAAGATGAATACTTCATCTTAGATCATTTAGGTGTGCATTGTAATGAACTTTGAACTATATTTTAAACGTTGAACATTTTAAATGTTAAATTACATTTTAGTATTATTTCTACTTCATTTGTGTTGGTTGGTTGATAAGTATTTCTATTTTATTTTACTATTATTTTTACAGGTTAAATTTGGGTAGTATTAACACTAAAAATGGGGTTTTGTAAAGGCAGTAAGCCTAGCAGCGTTTGCTAGAATAAGCGCCACTAAAACATAGCTTTTTGCGGCGTTTGTGTCCTAAAACGCTGGTATAGGTCATGATCTATTGCGGCGTTTCTCCCACAAACGCCGCTATAGGGCATGATCTATTGTGGCGTTTATAATAACAAACGCCGCCAAATCCATAACATTCCCGGCGTTCTAATATCAAAACGCCGCTATAGGTCAGAGTTTTAGTGGCGTTTTTTTCACATAACCGCCGCTATCTTTTGCGGCGTCACTTACACCGGCACTTTTTGCGGCGCTTACAAACGCTGCTATAGAGCAAAAAAACGCCACTAAAAACCCAGTCTGGTGTAGTGCTTGTACCTTTGTTCCTTAATGAACATGATTTGTTCTGGGAAGATGATGAGTTAATCTCTTTAATTTCCAGAGAGAAACAAACCCATGCGGGCAACATTGATGTTTGTTCAGACGAGTCTTTAGTTTTAGCTCGTAAAGAAGCCTTAAACTGGATTTTCAAGGTCAAGAGTATAAAATTATGATCAAATTGATAGAATATGTAACTAATAGGGACCAAATGTGTAATTATATAAATTTTCATTAACAGTCACGTCACATTTCCGTTAGATTTTAACGGCTGATGGTCAAAATAGGTCCAATTAAATAGTTGAGTGGTTAAAGTTTGAATTTTTGTAATTAGGTGGTCAAAATAAGTCAGATCCAATAATTAGGTGTTGACCCAATTAGTTTATCCTATATTAATTGGATTAATGCTTGTCGAAGGCCAAACTGGCCACAGATTCTTGATATATATAATATGATTTGGAAAAGGTGGCAAAGGAATTAAAGAAGAAGCTTGCACATATTTAGAAAAATGTTTGAATCTGATAAGGCGGTGCCAGCAGCTGTTGAATTTTGATCGTTTATTCATAGCCAGCCATGCATTTAGAGTTTTAAGATCAATCTGTCACGCGTGAGTGTGTGGTTTAATATCCTCACGTTTATTTAATTCTTTTGATCAAGAATATAAAATTGGGTTTGTAAAGCTATATATAAATGCACGAGGGTTGGCAAAAACCTAATTCGTCTTTGATGGAACCATTCCCTTTGAATCTAATAAAAACAGAAGCAAAATGTTCAAAGAAAGATACCTGCTGCTGCTGCAACCCTAATGTTTATTGTTTAGGCTTGAGCATGTGTGTCTGTCGGGTTAGCCATGGAATAAATCTTTCCCCTTTTTCAAATTTGAATTAATGGGTGTATCACGGTGATACATTCTCTCCAAATAAAGGGAATTTTTTTGTTTAAAAAATTGAACCCATAAATGCTCTCTTTGTTTGCACAATTAACAGAATAAAAATTTTCTGTCCCTTTTTATGCCCATATTTATACACCACACTAAAAAAATAAATTTAAGGTTAGACATTATGGAATTAAAGATAGGCTATATTTTTAAGGTTTAAAGTTTAGAGTTTAAAATTTAAGGCTAGAGCTTAAAATTTATTTATTTTAATATTAGAGCATAGAAAGAGGCATCGAAAAAGAATAAAATCTTTCTGTCCCAATTAACGTTGAATGTAATAAAATTTCAGTGATTAAAAACAATTTTAATAAATGAGACATGGTATCGGCGACCGAGTTCTGCTTTATATGGAGGGGCTCTTACCCTGCACAAAATTTTTTCACCTTTTGATTTATGTATATATTTTAAAAATGAATTATTTATAAATTTATCCTCTACTTTTATACATTTATATTTTGCCTCATCCTCTTGGCTCGGTCATGTACGGGTATAGTTTATGTGCCAACAAAATGTTCAGTTTATTATTTTAAGTTAATTTTGCAACTCATTTATTTCCAATTTCGTTAACTTGTTGGGATACTGATGAGTTAAGTGTGCGTGTACAGTTGATTAGATAATTTTTTTAATAGAAGTCATTAGTTTTATTAGACGAAAAAACACTTAAAATTATAATAAGAGTTTACAATTATTATCATAAACTAAATACATAATTTGGACATTTTCTTAAAACTAGCTACTTTAGATCATATAAGTCTGATTGCATCGGCAAACGAGCCACAAAAGGGCATTAAACTATTGAAAGACCACCGAGAAAACCGCAAATCAGAGCCGAGCGTCGTGAGAAACTATCCACGTGCGCAAGCCTCGTATCCAAATTCAACCTGAGGGTCCAGAACATGGAAGATTAGCAGGATTACAAATAAGCGCCATCTTGATCATACATGGCGTTGTCAAATCCAACCTTGATAAAAACATAAAATAAAAAAACGGTCAAACGACCGAAGAAGAAGAAAAAACATACCAAAAGACATAGATAAACGTGTCACAAAGGCAGGGAAAAACGTGCCACAAAAGCAGAGTTATTTTTATTGAAAAACTAAAAAAAAAAAAAAAAAACAGATCCGGTGGTCGGCAACCAGCATCAAAATTGATGCCGCCTCCAACTAAATAAAATAAAAAATAAAATTTAAGGCGCTCGATAAATAAAAAAGTTGCGTTAGAGGAAAATAGAGAGTTGAATTAGATAGCTAGCTCTCAATCTCTGTGAAATATTTAATCATTGTTGAAATTCAATTATATAATCAATAAAACCAGTGTACGTGAACAATAACCTAAATGAAGAAATAAAAAAAAAAACAGTACATATGTTGTTAATATCATTGTGATTTATGGACCCTTATGAGTTAATTGGAATAGAAATTCTTTCTCTTTTTTATGTCTTTGCCCTACATTAAAAAAAAATTAAGTTTAGAGTTTAGATTATGGTTTAAGGTTATAATTTAGGAAATTAGGGGTATTGTATATTTTTTAGGGTTTAAGATTTAGAATTTAAAGTTATGACTCAGAGTTTAATTTGTTTAGTGTTGGGCATAAAAATGGGTACTGAGAAGGGCATAGGATTTTTGTCCAGTTAATTGTGGGTGGACAATGAATAGAAATTTACTGCCCCTTTTCTAATGCCCTTATTTATGTTTCATACTAAAAATTTAGATTTAAAATTAAGACTTAAAGTTAGAGTTTATGGAATTTAAGGTAGAATGTAATTTTTAGAAGTTTATGGAATAAGATTCCTAAAATAAGCTGTCCAAACTCCCACGACAAATGCAGCTCACAATTTGGGAGTAGTTCTAACTTCCGAACACAACAAGAACGGAAAAGTAAAATTGGAGCCTCATTACGTGAATTTATTCAGATTTATTTGGATTCAAGTTTAACTAAGTATGAGCTTATCCCAAATCATTTTGGTGTATGTTGGAAATGTTGATGCGTTTCTAGCTACAAGTTGGGTAGTAGACAATGTCTACCTGCAAAAGTAAACAAATCAGATCAAATAAAAATACACTAAAAAACACTTAGTACAACAAGTGTCCAATCTTATATCCACTGAATTGCAGGAACAAATAGACTAAATTAAAACCTCCAACAACGATACCATGATACTTGAGAGTTGAGACCAATTAAAATTCCAAAAATCCTTCAAACATGTTTTTGGTTTGGACAAAAATACCAACACTATGTTTGTCCAACTTCTGGCAAAAATGACGAGCCCTGGGCAACACTAGTTGCACCAACAAAGAAATATTTTGATTATCAATTTGTGTTTTTGTATCTTGTGATGGTTAATTATGATCGTAGTTATATGGATATATTTTTTAATACTTTCATGTCGTACTCTTTTCCTTCACCTTAGGTTTATGGAGATTTTTAATGATGCACATGTTTATATTTTTGTATGATTTTGATTCTTTATAAAATCATATTCTTTACGATCAAAAAATAATAATTAAAAATATATTTATACAAAAAATAAACGGATGAAAATGGTAATAAAAATAGAGGGGGTTAAAGAGATCCACTAATTGGTTTCGGTGTATTAAAACGTCTGTGAAGATTGAAGGTCATCAATGGCGGAAGAAAAAAGATGGATGAGAGGTGAAACGACGATAAGAAAAAGAAAGAAAAGAATTTCAGAATTAAAGAATAAAGCTGGAAAATGAAAAATAAAAAAAATTTACTAAAAATGGATCATATTACAAAATTACATCATGTCAGTTTTGTGAAGCCCAAATTACATTTATAGACTTAGCCCAGTTAACTAACTAGTCTAACAACCCAACAACCTCATAAATGCCTAACCGATTGAAAGTTCTTCAATCTATCATTACTTTTCTATTAAGAGAGGCTCATGTTGTTTTATCTTGTATGACTTTAAATACTGATATTTGTATTGAAAATTTATTTTTTTGAACAATAGTATCTGAATTTTATTAAACACCATTAAATATATTACAAATACAATGCAACAAAGAGAGAGAAAAGAACTAGTCCACTAAAAATCTCATATAAATGTGCAAAGAAAAGCAAACACTTCGGTTCTGCTGGCTGTAATGGCCCCCACTGCAGCTGTTGCTGGCTGTAATGGCCCCCGCTGCGGCTTCTGCTGCTGCACTCGAGGTGGTCACTGGTCCACCTGTTCTGATCAAAGAAACAACTGCGGCTTCTCCACTGCCTGACGTGACCAAACCGGCTGTCCATAGCGGTTCAATTGATTGTTAAGGCGTCTGCTCCTGTTGTGGACACATCGAATGTTGTGTTTGATGTTGTTCCAATCGATGCAATCCCTCTTGCATACATACATGCTCCAGATATGGCACCTAAAACCACTGCATCTAAAAATAGCCCTGTGGCTATGGCTATTTTTGACGGTGATGTGATTTATGGTAAGGTTACCACTTGCAAGCCCCAATCGTATTTGCTCTCCGATTTCGATGCTTGGTTAGCTAACCAACCATCTTCTGTAGCTCTTGTAGCACTTACCGGAGAAGGGCAAGTAGACTTGGTCCCTCGTGCCACCAAACAACGATCACCTATTGTAGAAGTGCTCAGGACTAAGAGGCAACACCCTTCACCCCCTACTTCCAAAAGTTCCAAACATAACAAAGCTGGGATGAGAAACGAAAACAACTCTTCAGCGGAGGTTGACGTTCAACCCCGTCGTGGGAAATGAAGCTTCTATGTTGGAACTGTCGAGGGCTAGGTAAGCCCCAGGCAGTTCAGGCTTTGGGACGAGTTGCCACTAAAGTTTGTCCTGTTTTACTTTTCCTTAACGAGACTCGCCTGAATAAAAATCATAATGATAGAATAATGATTTCTTTTAATATGACTGATTGTTTTATTATTGATAAAAGTCAGGTGTGTTCTGAACTCATATTATTTTGGAACGAAAATATAAATGTTGATTTGATTCCTTACTCTGCGCGTCATATTGATGTTATTGTTCATATTGCCAATGATCATTTTCACTTCTCTAGAATATATGGCTATGCTGAAACTAATGCCAAACTAAAACTTGGAACTTAATAGATACTTCGCGTTTCTCATCGCCTATCGATTGGCTTGTTGGAGGAGACCTAAATGAAATATTATTCGACAACAAAAAATAGGGCGAGTGTCGTCGTGCTCACTCACAAATTGACAATTTCAGAGACTGGTTATCACGTAATAATCTTTTTGGCTGCAAACCGGTCAAAGGTTGGTTCACTTGGACCAAATTAGGACCTCACACTACGCTCGTCTTTGAACGGCTTGACCGTTTTGTAGCTAATTAGGCTTGGCTAAATATGCACACTAACTATTGTGCAACTTTTAAATACCATGCGGATTCTGACCACAATTTCATCCTTATGGAAATCGATTACGCTTCTACTGATCGCTTTGTGCCTAATGACGATCATTTTCGTTTTGAGAATTGTTGGGCGAATAACCCTGATTGTGTATCCATTGTTCAAACAACTTGGTTAGCCACTTATGGTTCGGCCATAGAAAAAAATACAAGCTATCAGTTTTTGCCTCAAGGACTGGAAATCATATCAGTGAAGCTCCTCCACGGGTTGTATTACTGCTCTAAACAAACAAATAAATTCTTATCTCAATCAACGCCTCTCCACTGCCAACGAAGAGACCTTTCTAGCGGTTAAATCTAAGCTTCGTCGCCTTCTTGATACTCAGGAAGCGTATTAGGCTTAACGCTCGTACATCTCTTGGCTAGCTCAAGGAGATAAGAATATCGCCTTCTTCCATGCCCGTGCGAATGGTTAGCGTAAGAAAAATAAAATTAAGGGTTTGTTTGACCATTCTATTTTTTGGCGGGAAAGTGAGACAGGCATTATGGGAATAGTTGTGGATTATTTCTAGAGTCTATTCACCTCTTCATATCCAAATATCTCTCCCTTATACTTAACAACATAACCCCTACCATTACTCCTAAGATGAATGAGGCTTTAACTTGGCCTTTCACTGCGGAAGAAATCCTTCATGCTTTTCATGATATTAACCCAAAGAAAGCTCCTAGGATTGATAGCCTGCCCAATGGGTTCTACCGTCAACACTGGAACACAGTAGGACAAGACGTTATTAACCTGTGCATGGACCTACTATTTGGGAATGCAGACATGGCTACAATTAACCGCACTGTATTAGTCCTGATCCCCAAGGTGATTGAACCAACCACTATGAGACAGTTACGACCCATCAGTCTTTGCACCGTAATTAATAAAATTGTTTCTAATGTGCTAGTAAATCGCATGAAGTTCATAATTCCTTTCTGTATTAGTGATAATCAAGCTTCCTTTGTGAGAGGTAGAAATGTTTCAGACAATATCTTATCACCCATGAATTGGTGCACTCCCTCAACACAGGGGGGCCAAGACCTTATCAGGTGCGGTGCTTAAATTAGACATGGAAAAGATGTTTGACCGTGTGGAATAGTTCTTCCTCTGGAAAATCATGCTTAAGTTGGGTTTCGCTACTACTTGGGTTAATATTATTATGCGATGCATCACAACTGTTTCATTTACCACTAGAGTAAATAGTTCTCTTTCTCTGCTTTTCCACCCTTATCGATGTTTAAGACAGGGAGACCATCTTTCTCCATTCTTATTTCTCTTTTGTACACAAGGCCTCTCGACAGTTCTTTTGGCCGAGAAACAAGCATTTCAGCTCTCAGGCTTTTGTGCCAATCGCCATGGGCCACGAGTAATTCATTTGATTTTTTTGCTAATGATTGCATGATTTTCATCTAGAACAATAACAGAAAGGCTTCCCATCTTAAAGATGTCCTTCAGCTCTACGCCTTTTCCTCTAGACAGGCGGTTAACTTTGAAAAATCAACCATTTTCTTCAGCCCTCGTACTACCCCTGAGCACAAACAGGCGGTCCATGCCATCCTTTGTCTTCAAGAAGTGGATGACCTGAGGATTTATCTCGGTGTTCCTCTTTTGATTGGGAAAAATAAAAATGAATCCATACGATCACACGTGACAAAGTGAACTCACGTATGTCTCATTGGGACAAACACCTTCTCTCGTTCAGTGGTCAAGAGGTCTTCATTAAATTTGTGATTTAGTCATTGCCTCAATATGTGATGTCTTGCTACCTTCTTCCCCAGAACATTATCGATGATATGTCTAAGTCAGTCTGGCGCTACTGGTGGTCCGGGAGAAACAATAAAAGAGGATGGCCTCTAATTCCTTGAGACATTGTTTGCTCCCCTAAATCTGTGGGGGCATTAGCTTTCGATACATGCACCTCTTTAATTTTTCCCTACTAGGCAAACAAATTTAGCGCCTTATAACTGAGCCTAATTCTCTGCTTGCTCAGATCTACAAGCCAAAATACTTTTCTTCTAGAGATATCTTGCAGTTTGAGACTAATAAGAGGGTTTCCTTTGCATGGAAAGATATTCACCAGACCATGATGAAACTTCACTCCAGAGTCTTTAGGAGGCCGGGGGTGGATAGTAAAATACGAGTCCACTCTGATAACTGGGGAGGCGCGTCTGCAATCAATTTGTACAGTGAATACAAGGATCGCGATGAGCTCCCTATTCGATACCGCGAATTTATGTTCCGGGGCAACTTAGATGTGATGAAATGAAAATTCATCAATACTTTGACTCGGATGATGCCAACATTATCCTTAATGTTCCGATTATTAATGATCAACATGATATGTTTCTATGGAGAAATTATGACATAGGCATCTACACGGTACAATTCGGATATTTATACCTACGACGGCCGCCATCCCCAGTTAACAGGCCTTCACGTATCTGGAAAGTTATTTCCATGTTACTTGTAACACCCCGAAATTTGGTCTAGTCGGAATTAAGTTCTGATGGTCGGAAATTCTACATTAATGAAGTCTAAATATTGTATCGAATAGTTAAATATTGATATCGAACCCTAATTTAGTCAAAAATATCATCATCGGACTCTATTAAATAATGTTGAACCTATATAGTGACTAAATTGGAGAAAATGCAAGTTGGGAGGAAAAATCGAAGTATGTGAGAATTGAGGGACTAATCTTGCAATTAGCCCCTCTTTAATTAATTTGAAGTCTACGTGGATTGTTTGAGAGCTTTCCTTCAAGTGAAGGAAAGCTAAATAGCTTAAAATATATTGTAAAACAAAAGAAGTAAAAAGAGAGAAGCTTACCCGAGAACCTTTAAGCAAATATCTTCATCTTCTTTAGCTTCTTCCTTGAAGCAAGCACCTCCATTGGAGGAAGTTTTGAACTTCACTTTTTTTCTTCGTTTTATCGATATCAAAGTATTTCTATTGATCGGGTAAGCTATAATCCTAAATCGGTTATTGAATTCCATGGATATATTGAGTGTAATCTCAAGCTAGGGTTTTGACCATCCATGGATATTTCATCGTTAGTGTTTAAATTGAAGTCGGATATCAATTTTGATATCGTTGTATTGATTTGGATAACGAAATATCGATCCTAATAGTTTTCTATTGACTTTCTAGCTCAAGAAGTGGAGAAAGAGGTATTACCATCTCCATCTCAGGCTAGGAACAAGTGGATTGTCATCTGAGAGCCTTGAAAGCTTCGGAGTTTCAAGGTGAGTGTAGTTGGAGTCTTGGGTTTAGGCGAAAGGCCTTCCCGGATCACTATTTGATAATTTAGATTATATCGCTAACATTGTTGCTAAAGAAATTGCATTGGATGGTTAATCGGACACTTTGGTAAGTGTTGGTAGGTTTTTTTTATTAAACATCGGATATAGCCATTGATATCATCATTGTGCATTATCATTGGTATAGTCATTGTCATCGAATTATTGTATAGAAACCATTGGACATTGTTATTGACATCAAACTACGAAATATTGATGATGAGATATATATAATTGTTATTGTGTAATATTGAAATCATCGGACATTAGTATACTACTTATTTTTGAAATGGATATGAACATTGAAAACCTTGTATTGGAATGGACATTGGATACAATTGGCATGCCATAGAATTCATGAGCTCAGTGTACGTGTGGACTACGGTCCTAAGGCTAAAGCCTATATTGATTTGGCGAGGTGGAGGGATGTGTATTGATATTGGTCATATTGGTGAGGCGGAGGGACTAGACCATTCATTGACTTGACGAGGCGGAGGAATTCGCGTATCCACTGTCTTGATTCAATCCAAGGGTTAAGAATGAAGAGAATATGTTAAACATTGTATATTGGTGCATAACATTGTTGTTGATGAGCACGAGATCATGATTATAGATATTCAATATATTGTTGTTCACATTGTTTATGACTACCTCACTAGGCAAAGTATGTCTAACTTGTCTCATCTCATGCATTTTTAGGTTAAAAAGGATCAAGTGTCGGAAGATCGAATTGACAAGCAAGAGAAGTCACTACAAGCCTCAAGTAATATGCTTTTGACTTATAAAATCCTAGGAAGGTGGAAAAGTAGTTGAACTAGTCATTTATGCCCATTTTGTTTGTGTTGGTATAATGTTCAAGTTGTAATATGGTTAATGGGCCTAAATGGCCTTTTTGGTTAACTTGAAATGGTTGAAATTTGCATGCTTAGCTCAAAAAGGGAAAAATATGGTAAACAAATTCATATGACCATGAAATTTGGTATGCTAGTAGTTTTGCCATTGAAATGTTGTACGTAAAGTCTCGTTGCATTTGGACATCATTCGAAAGGTTAAATTGAATAAATACTAGTAAAATTCTGTCATTACAGGTCAAGCCGTATCGAAACGGGTGATGGCGTTTCGATACGGGTAAGCATAATTTGGCCTGAGGAATAGGGTGTATTGGAATGGTTCATGTCCGTTTTGAAATATTTTGTCGTTGGAATCCCTCGTTTCGATACGGGTTTATGGTGTATCGAAACGGGTCAAGTCAAAGTCAAGGGAGGTCAACCCGTTTCGATACAGGTCACACCCGTATCGATACGGTCTATAGGGTAAAGTCAACAGAGGTTGACCATTGTTCACCCGTTTCGAAACAACTTAGGGTGTTTCGATACGGGGTTAGTTAAGAGTTTATTAAACAGATTGTCAGTTTCACAGTTTAGTCACTAAATATGGTAAGATTAAATTGAATGAGTTAATGATCTCCAAATTGAATGAAATTTTTCATAATTGACATTAAGGTAGTGAATCTCAATTGGGGAAAATCATTTGCATAAAAGGACCCCTAGTTTGATGAAATTACAAATTGGCCCCTAAAATTTGTAATGTTTACAATCTAGCCCTTGAATGTTTAATCATTGCTTGTATGGTTAAAATTGGACTGAGTTATGTGTATTTTATGATTCATTGCATGATATGGTTGATATTGTTAATAACAAAAATGAAATTTTATTGTACTGGTTTCTTTATTGATCACCGGTTACACCTTCCGACCCGGTTCTCGACCAGGATAGGAAGGGGGTGTTATATTTATAGTATCAGAGCTAGAGTTTAGTCGATTCTAGGACTAAACCGAAGCTTATTGCATTGCTATTGTGTTACTTTGCCACCTAGGAGTTTTAAATTGCATATATTGTGACTTGTCAACTAATCCGATCTTTCATAAAGATATCTCTAAGACGAACGAAGCTCATATAGAAGAGCTCGCTACTGGCTCCTCGACACATGGAGAGAAGATTAGAGGAGGAAATCCTTAGAACCCACCGCAACCACAGGACCCTCCTGTTTAGGGTACTGAGCCTGTAGCACCTACTGCTCAGGCTGAATGCTACTAGAACATGGTTAATATGTTCAAACAGTTTATGGCTGCGATGCAAGCAACACCATCTGTTCAACCTACCCCTCATGTTGCACAGTATGTCCGTGCCCTTGTGGATAAGTTGGCTTCACTCCGAGCCTATTCCTTTATCAGATAAGCTGATGATAATCCTGAAGTTGTCGAATACTAGCTGGATAACACGTTGTGTATCTTGAACAAGTAGTTGCAGTGTTTGGATGAACACAAGTTGGAGTGTGTTGTTGAGTTATTGACTGATGAAGCTCTTTGTGGTGAGAAACCACCATTCTCACAGCTCCTAAAGAATCTTTTACTTAGGAGTTCTTTCTTTGAGAATTCCGAAATAAATATATTAGTGAATACTACCTTGGGGAAAGGAGGAGCACCTTTCTCCATCTGAGGCAAGGTGGGCGACCTATCGAGCAATATATCCATGATTTCTGCAAATATTGTTGATACGGAGCCGAATTTATAAAGAAAGAATAAGACAAGTGCATAATGTTCATAGCTGGTCTTAGCGATGAGCTACGACCCATGTTTACGACCCTTGGTATCACCAACTTCCAGGATCTGGTGAACCGAGTAAAGGCCACTAAAGCTGCCCAGAGAGCTCAACGAGCGGGTGGATTTGGAAAATCTGAGAAGAGGTTTAGGGATGATTCTCGACCTCCGAGATGGAACAAGAAGGGGAGATATCAAGGCCCCAAACAGAACATCTATTCACAGCCCTCCCGATTTGGAAACATTAAGAGACCTCAGTTTGTGACGCAGTCTTTTTCTAAAGACTCTCTACAATTATTGTTAGAATAGGCACATAGCGGGATAATGCCGTAAGCAAATTGGAGCATGTTACTACTGTGGCGAGCAGGGTCACTTTATTCGTGATTGTCCTATGAATGCAACCAAATCTTTCGTCACACCGGCCACTGCTGCTTCTCATGCTTAATCCTTTCGGGGTAAAAGATCACAGCAAGGATCAACGGTAGCATATGGACGATCGAGTGGACCGGGGAAACCCTTTAATAAACAAGATTCAAAGGCTCCCGCCCAAATGTACTATGTGAGGAGCAGGGAAGAAGAGGATGAACCTGATGTTATCGCATGTACCATTGAGTTATATTCGCATCATTTATATGCATTGATTGACCCTGGTTCTACTCATTCTTTTATAAGCACTATTGTAGTTAAGAAGTATAACATCTCTTCTGAACCAATAGCATCGAGAATTTTTGTAACCAATCCCCTAGGAGATTGTGTCACCGTAAGGGTAGTGTGCAGGAACTGTCCCTTAATGATCCAAGGGATTCCTTTTCCGGCCAATTTGTTGGCTTTACCGATCCACGAATTTGACGTCATCCTAGACTTAGATTGGCTTAGTGAGCATCAAGCCTGGGTAGATTGTTGTAAAAGAAAATTGTATCTTCGAGGGTTAGGTAAAGAAAGTGTCATGTTGATGAATGCGAGGAACCCATCATTGTATGCTTTGACATTGGAAACCAAAGGTGAACCTCAACTTCAAGATATTGACACTATGTGTGAGTTTCCTGATGTCTTACCCGATGAACTTCCGGGATTGCCCCAACCCGAGAAGTGGAATTTGGCATCAAGGTGCAACCTGAGACTACTCCGGTTTCCATTGCACCATATCGAACGACAACTGTGGAGTTGAAAGAATTAAAGGCTCAGATTCAAGACCTATTGAGCAAGGGTTTCATTCAACTGAGCTCTTCACCCTGGGGAGCTCCGGTTCTCTTTGTTAAGAAGAATGATGGTTTTATGAGATTGTGCATCGACTACAGACAATTGAATAAAGTAACCATCAAGAACAAATATCCTTTGCCTAGAATAGACGACATGTTCGATCAACTAAAAGATACCTCTGTGTTTTCCAAGATCGACTTAAGGTCGGGCTACTATCAAATGAGAGTTAAGGAATGTGATGTGCCAAAGACTGCCTTCCGTACAAGATATAGACACTACGAATTCTTGGTGATGCCCTTTGGGCTAACCAATGCACCGACATCCTTTATGGATTTGATGAATCGGGTATTCAGACCCTACCTTGATAAATTCGTAGTGGTGTTTATAGATGACATATTAATCTATTCCAAGAATGAAGCAGAGCATCGAGATCATCTTCGTATTGTACTTCAGACTCTAAGAGAGAAACGGTTGTACGCGAAGTTTTCTAAGTGTGAGTTCTGGCTCACTGAAGTTGCCTTTATGAGGCATATTGTGTCGGCTTCGGGTATTCAAGTGGACCCGAAGAAAATCCAAGCCATTGTAGATTGGCATCCACCGAAGAACATTGGTGAAGTCATAAGCTTCCTTGGGCTTGCTGGCTATTATCGCAGATTCGTAAAAGGATTTTCTATGATAGCCGCTCCTTTAACCAAATTATTGAGGAAAGAAGCTCATTTTGTTTGGACCGAGGTTCAACAACGAAGTTTTGATCAATTGAAACAAGTGTTGACTCATGCACCAGTCCTGACCCAACCCGAGTCCGGAAAGGACTACATAGTTTACAGTGATGCATCACATCTCGGGTTAGGATGTGTACTAATGCAAGAAGGCAAATTCATCGCTTTTGCTTCGAGGCAACTTAAGCCATATGAAATGAATTATCCCACCCACGACCTTGAATTGGCTGCAATTTTCTTCGCATTGAAAATCTGGAGACATTATCTCTATAGAGAGAAATGCTATCTTTTCACCGACCATAAGAGCCTCAAGTATTTATTGACTTAAAAGTAGTTGAACTATCGACAAAAGAGGTGGATGGAACTCCTTAAAGATTACGATCTTGTCATTGATTACCATCCGGGAAAGGCTAACGTTGTAGCTGGTGCACTCAACTACAAACCTTTGCCCGGTAAGCATTGACAATGAATTTGGAGTTATATGTATTATGTAGTACATTAACTCATTGTAACATTGTTATATTGTAGCTACTCGAGAAATTAATGCTCATTTCCGACTTCAGAAGCATTGTTGCCTTATAGCTGAGATTCAAGTTCAGTCTACCATCATTTCGCAAATCAAAGATTTGCAACAGCAAGATCCTGAGCTTCAAACCATTGTCTCTAAACTATCGGACAACCCTGACTTCAGAATTAATTCTGAAGGACTCTTATGTTTCCATGGCCGAGTTTGTGTACCTAATGATGAATCCCTTCACATCGATATCCTTTCAGAGGCTCATTTGAGTTCTTTTTTCATTCACCCCGGGTCAGTGAAGATGTATAAAGACCTACGCGAACTCTATTGGTGGCCGGACATGAAGCAAGTCATAGTTGATTTCATTTCCAGATGCCTCACGTGCCAACGTGTTAAGGCAGAACATTGTGCTCCTACTAGACTATTACAGCCTATTGATCCACCGGAATGGAAATGGGAAAAGATAACTATGGACTTTGTTAGTGGTCTACCGTTAACCCCTGCGAAGCATGATGTCATATGGGTTATTGTAGATCGCTTTACGAAATCGGCTCATTTTATACCAGTTAGAATGGACTACGGTCTCTCTAAACCGGCTGACTTATATATTAAGGAAGTAATCCAACTCCACAGAGTACCTAGGTCTATCATCTCTGATCAAGATCCTCGATTTGCATCTTAGTTTTGGAGGACCTTACAAGGAGCTCTGAGCACTAGAGTTAACCTTAGCACATCCTTCCACCCTCAATCTGACGACCAGTCAGAAAGAGTAATCCAGGTAAATCATCAAAAAATATATCCATTAAAATCTTAGAATCTTGCATTGTCACTGAACCTCTCTATACAGATCTTAGAAGACATGCTCCGGGCATGCATTATCGACTTTGGTGGAACTTGGGAGAAATCCCTACCCCTTGTCGAGTTTGCCTACAATAATAGTTACCAAGCATCAATTCAAATGGCCCCGTATGAAACATTGTATGGTAGGCGATGTAGAACTCCATTGTGTTGGTCGGAGATGGGCGAGGGCAAGATGTTAGGCCCTAACTTGCTTCGAGAGACCGAAGAGCAAGTTGTTATAATTCATGATCGTTTAAAGGCATCCTTTAATCGACAAAAGGCTTATGTTGACCTCAAAAGAAGAGAAATTGAGTACGAAGTTGGTGAGAAAGCCTTCCTCAATGTGTCACCGTGGAAGAAAATCTTAAGATTTGGCAAAAAGGGAAAATTGAGTCCCCGATTCATTGGACCCTTTGAAGTCATTGAAAGAGTTGGCCCAGTGGCATATCATCTATTGCTACCCTCAGAATTGAGTAAAATCCATGATGTCTTCCATGTATCGACGCTCCAGAAGTATCGTTCTGATCCCTCACACATTGTGGAAAATGAATATGTAGAACTTCGACCAAATCTATCCTACGAGGAAGAACCGGTTCAGATTCTTGCTAGAGAAGTCAAAAGACTTCGTAATAAAACTGTACCGTTGGTTAAAGTGCTCTGGAGGTGTTACACCATTGAGGAAGCTACTTGGGAACCTGAAGAGACCATGAGACAGCAATATCCACATCTTTTTAGTTCAGGTAAAAATTCGAGGTGAAATTTTCTTAAGGGGGAGAGTTGTAACACCCTGAAATCCGGTCTAGTCAGAATTAAGTTCCGATGATCAGAAATTCTACATTGATGAAGTCTAAATATTGTATCGACTAGTTAAATATTGATATTGAACCCTAATTTAGTCAAAAATATCATCATCGGACTTTATTGAATAATGTTGAACCTATATAGTGACTAAATTGGAAAAAATGCAAGTTGGGAGGAAAATTTGAAGTATGGTGAGAATTGAGGGACTAATCTTACGATTAGTCCCTCCTTAATTAATTTGAAGTCTATGTGGATTGTCTTAGAGCTTTTCTTTCAAGTGAAGGAAAGCTAAATAGCTTAAAATATAATGTAAAACGAAAGAAGTAAAAAGAGAGAAGCTTACCCGAGAACCTTTAAGCAAACATCTTCATCTTCTTCCTTGAAGCAAGCACCTCCATTGGAGGAAGTTTTGAACTTCACTTTTTTCTTCGTTTTATCGATATCGAATTGTTGCTATTGATCGGGTAAGCTATAATCCTAAATTGATTATTGAATTCCATGGATATATTAAGTGTAATCTCAAGCTAGGGTTTTGACCATCCATGGATATTTCATCGTTAGTGTTTATATTGAAATCGGATATCGATTTTGATATCCTTGTATTGATTTGGATATCGAAATATCGATCCTAATAGTTTTCTATTGACTTTCTAGCTCAAGAAGTCGAGAAAGAGGTATCACCATCTCCATCTCAAGCTAGGAACAAGGGGATTGTCATCTGAGAGCCTTGAAAGCTTCGGGGTTTCAAGGTGAGTGTAGTCAGAGTCTTGGGTTTAGGCGAAAGGCCTTCCCGGATCACTATTTGATAATTTATATTATATCGCTAACATTGTTGCTAAAGAAATTGCATTGGATGGTTAATCGGACACTTTGGTAAGTGTCGGTAAGTTTGTTATTAAACATCGGATATAGTCATTGATATCGTCATTGTGCATTATCATTGGTATAGTCATTGTCATCGAATTATTGTATAGAAACCATTGGACATTGTTATTGACATCGAACTACAAAATATTGATGATGAGATACATATAATTTTTATTAGTAATATTGAAATCATCGAACATTGGTATACTATTGATTATTGAAATGGATATGAACATTGAAAACCTTGGATTGGAATGGACATTGGATACAATTGGCATGCCATAGAATTAATGAGCTTAGTGTACGGGTGGACTACGATCCTAAGGCACCTATATTGATTTGGCGAGGCAGAGAGATTTGTATTGAAATTGGTCATGTTGGCGAGGCGAAGGGACTAGACCATTCATTGACTTAGCGAGGCGTAGGAATTCGTGTATCCACTATCTTGATTCAATCCAAAGGTTAAGAATGAAGAGAATATGTTAAACATTGTATATTGGTGCATAACATTGTTGTTGATGAGCACGAGATCATGATTATAGATATTCAATATATTGTTGTTCACATTGTTTATGACTACCTCACTAGGCAAAGTATGCCTAACGTGTCTCATCTCATGCATTTTCAGGTTAAAAAGGATCGTGTGTCGGAAGATCGGATTGGCAAGCAAGACAAGTCACTACAAGCCTCAAGTAATGTGCTTTTGACTTATAAACTCCTAGGAAGGTGGCAAAGTAGTTGAACTATTCATTTATGCCCATTTTGTTGTGTTGGTATAATGCCCAAGTTGTAATATGGTTAATGGCCCTAAATGGCCTTTTTGGTTAACTTGAAATGGTTGAAATTTGCATGCTTAGCTCAAAAAGGTAAAAACATGGTAAACGTATTCATATGATCATGAAATTTGGCATGCTAGTAGTTTTTATCATTGAAATGTTGTACGTAAAGTCTCGTTGCATTTGGACATCATTCAAAAGGTTAAATTGAATAAATACCAACAAAAATCTGTCATTACAGGTAAAGTCGTATCGAAACGAGTGGTGGCGTTTCGATACAGGTAAGCATAATTTGGCCTGACGAATAGGGTGTATCGGAACGGTTCATGGCCGTTTCGAAATATTTTGTCACTGGAATCCCTCGTTTCGATACAGGTTTTTGGCGTATCGAAACGAGTCAAGTCTAAGTCAAGGGAGGTCAACCTGTTTCGACACAGGTCACACCCGTATCGATACGGTCTATAGGGTAAAGTCAAAAGAGGTTGACCATCGTTCACTCGTTTTGAAATAGCTTAGGGTGTTTCGATTCGGGGTTACTTAAGGGCTTATTAAAAAGATTGCCAGTTTCACAGTTTAGTCAATAAATATGGTAAGATTAAATTGAATGAGTTAATGATCTTCAAATTGAATGAAATTTTGCAGGATTGACATTAAGGTAGTGAATCTCAATTTGGCAAAATCATTTGCGTAAAAGGACCCCTAGTTTGACAAAATTACAAATTGGCCCCTAAAATTTGTAATGTTTACAATCTAGCTCTTGAATGTTTAATCATTGCTTGTATGGTTAAAATTGGACTGAGTTATGTGAATTTGACGATTCATTGCATGATATGGTTGATATTGTTAATAATAAAAATAAAATTTTACTGTACCGGTTTCTGTATCGATCACTGGTCACACCTTCCGACCCGGTTCTCGACCAGGCCGGGAAAGGGGTGTTACATTACTGATTCTTCCGAAAATTTGTTCCTTTGGTTGGAGGATCGGGCACGATGCTTTTCCCACCGACCATAAACTCCAGGCGGCAAATCTTGCCCCTAAACTCTGTCCACTTTGCCAATTGGGCCCGAAAACTATGATTCATGCTTTACGTGACTGCCCGGGTGCTACTGAGGCACTCCGCCTAGCATGCATGGCAAGTTCTCTCATCTCCAGTCCTACAACTTCAATTTTATCATGGCTTGAGGAAGGGGCTGCATGCTTATTGCTTCAATCATTTACGTTGCTGCTAACTGTTCTATGGAACCTATGGAACAAAAGTAATGATTGGGTACATAATTGTCGGCTTTAGCCTCCGTGGCTTACTGTTATCAATTCACAGGGACTTCTTCGCGACTACACAACGGCAACATCAACCAGCTCCGCCCTGAGGCTAATGGACGAACCGACTTTGGCACGCCCGCGATGGAAACCACCTCGGGCCGGATACTTAAAGATCAAAACAGATGGGGTGTTTGATCCTCTATCCAAGACGGTTGTTGTGGGTGTTGTAGCATACGATTCTAGCGGTGCTATCATAGGTGGACTTGCTCATACCTTGGACAACTGTACGTAGGGGAGGGAATTGTCAGGTATCCAGTTCATCCGGGTACCTCAATCTTCGACCCGTGTCCCGGCCCATCTCATTCGGGTACCGGGTACCCGCATATTTTTTTAATTCTAAAATTTAAAAAAAAAATCACATATTAAACAAAAAAATATTTTTAAAAAAATTTAAACTTAAAAGCATATAATACAAACATAAAAAAATTTAGGGATTTAAATTTAGTTTTAGAGTAAAAATATTAAGAAAATTAAAATTAAAATATAATTGAAAATATAAAAAAAATATATTAAATATTATTGGGTCGGGTCGGGTACCCGATAACTTAAAAATCCCGGCCCGTGTCCTCGGAAAATTCTCAGGTCGTGTACCCGGCCCAGTCGGGTAATTTTTTAGAGAATTACCCGGTATTTTTAAGTTCGGGTCATCAGGTCGGGTCAACCAGGTCGGGTATTTTTGCCCACCCCTAACTGTACGGATGTTGCCACAACCAAAGCGTAAGCAGTCATTGTCGGCATTCTATTTGGCCGTGATCGCGGATGGTCCAGACTGATATTGAGATAGACTCATCAATAGTTGCTAATAAAATTAATTAGCAATGTAATGATTTGTCTATTCTGAGCTCCTTTATTGAGCATTCTCGCCTTCTGCTTGCCGATGCAGATGACTTTAGTGTTTGTTTTGTTCCTAGGACGATGAACATTGTTGCCCACACTATTGCCTCTAGGGCTTTACGGACTATGTCGTCCATCTCCTTTGTTTTGGATTATCCAGATTATTTACATATTGTTGTAACAAATGAGATTTCATCTAATCCAAGTTAATATATTTAGGTACTCTTTTTTTCATAGGTGAGCGCCTCTTGGCCGCTGTGAGTTTAGAGGGATTTTTAATGAGGCCCACTTTTCCTTAAACAAATAATTAAAATTTGGTTTTAGGGAAAACAGTATCGTTAAAATTACATGTAAATCGAGGCTCCATTCAGTCAAAGTTTACCAAAAGCAGAAACAAGTAGACAGAATTGGAAATGGAAAAAGTCAAAAAGAAGCAAGGTTTTGACAGTAAGCGAAAGAGCGAGCAGTCTGCTAAATGGTAGGTTTAGGTTAGACTTAGTTAATCATGCATGCATGCACTCCTCAAGTCCATGGCCATGGGGGATTCATGCGTGCACCATACCACTTCTCCATTTTATTTGCCAACCTTTTATTCTTCTTTTCAAATCTTTGTTAACCTGCAAAATGATGATGATTCCTATTTCCTGTCCTGCGTGTGAAATCCTGCTGTCTTTATCAGCCAACACGTTAATTAATAACGATGGTTATTTGGAACTATAATTATTAATAAGGTAAAGTTCAATCATGGTAAATTAAACTATACTAAAATGTTAATTTGATTATCTAACTTTTAAATATTATAAAACAAGTATTAAATTTTAAATTTTGCTACAAAATAAACATCATTAACTATTATTAAAGGGCTGACGTGATATACTAAAATTAATAGAAAATATTTTATTTGACCACTTGATTGTAACTACAATTCCATTTTAGTATTTTCAATATGTCTAAGTAATAATTCAAAAATAATCAGATTTTTTAAAATATGAAAATTCATAATTTATTTTTTAAAATTATAAAATTATTTTTAAATTTATAATTTCATGCTTTTTTTAAATAAAATCAACAATGAAACATAGTTTATAAGATGCTGCTTGGAGCATGCAGCTTCTGTTGCAAGCAACCTGAACCTTTGCCTGTCGGAAACCCTATGGATAATTTATTGGTGATAAACTATCATACATATTGATCACAATGATCATGTTCGCAAGTTACTGCAAATTCATGTATGATGAAAGAAGTTTTTTTAATTTTTTTTATTTTGTATTGTGTTTGATTATGTGTTATGAGTATTTTTTTTTTATTTTTGGCATAATATGTAGAGGTAGTCATAAATAGGAGTCAGCAAAACTCGACTACATTAAAAAAATTGAATTTTTTGACTCAACTTGCTGTGAAAAAACTTGACTCGAAAAAATTTTAAATAAAATTTGAGTTAGAAAATAGAAATTTGAATAACTCAAAATTTTTAATAATTAGTGGATCAATTTTTAAGTTTGAGTCGAGTCCCTTAATTATGCATGATATATACATGTCACATGTGAAAAAAATATGACGATATATATGTAATGTATATGGATATAGAAAGTCATTTAATTTGGAATCAATATATACTATAACATTATAAATAATTATAACTAAATTTGTATAGAAACTCAAAAACTCGAATCGACTCGAACTCGATCGAAAAAAAAAATTAAATAAAGTTTGAGTCATAAAACAGGACCCGTAAACTCGACCAACCCAAATTTTTTTAACCCGACTTGATCGAACGCTCACTCCTACTAATAAACGCTACTGAAGCAAAATTTCCCATTGTAGAAGCTTGGAAGCTAAGTTATCGTGGTTTGAAATTTTTTTGAGAAAGAAAAAACAAGGAAGCCATTATCGATCGTTTTGTTTATCTGTGATTGGGCTATCCATAAAATCATTTTTAAATTAAAAAAAAAACAGTTAAATCTTTTGGAGGTTTTTTGGGCTTGAAAAAGTGTTTTTTCGTTTATTTTATTTTAAAAATCAGAGAAATATAATTTAAAAATATATTTTTATAATTTTCAAAATAAATGTATTTTATTTAAAAAACACAAAGTTATAATTTAAAAAAAAAATTATAATTTTAAAATAAATTGTGAATTTCTACATATTTTTTTTTAATTATTTTGGAGTTATTACTTAGAAATATTGAAGAAAATATCAAAACGAAATTTTAGTTACATTTGGGGACAAGTAAAATATTTTTCATTAATTTTAGTATGTCACATACACCATTAACAGCCGCTAACAACGTGGTGCCTATTTTATAATAAAATTTAAAATTTAATATTATTTTATAATATTTGAAAATTAGATGACCAAAATAAATATTTTGAAATAGTTTAGTATCGTATTGTAACATTTGAAAGTTGGATGACCAAAATAAATATTTTGAGATAGTTTAGTGGCCTTTCTAACTTTACCCTATCAATAATAGTTTATTTTTGGTCAAATGAATTTTTTTATTCTCGGACATTAAGAAATTCATTTTAACTCTTAAACTTTCTTTCTCTTTTAGTTCTTGAACTTATTTTCTGTCAAATTAAACCAACCGAATAAAAAAATAACAACTCTGTTAAGCTTCTGTAAGCTATATTATCCTCTCTTTTTTCCTTCAACGCTAACCGTTGCTATTGTGTCCTAATGAGAAAAATAAAAATAAAACTATAATATATTTTTAAAATTATTAAAAATGTAAAATTTATAAAAGATTACAAAAACGTATAAGAATTTAAAAAATTAATAAAAAGATAAGTGTTACACTGAATATAAATACCGAAGACGAATGATACCGGTGAAAAAATGAAGAATACCATTGCAAACAAAGCAAGAAAAAATAAAGAACTTTAATATTTAGGTACTAAACTCAAACAAAAAAAATCACAGACAAGTGATGAGAACGTTCACTATATCAAAAAAGAGATTACAAGTGTGACTCTACTTTGTATGTCGTACTATGACTTAACTCTTACTGCGTATGTACAACTTATATCACATATCAAAACTCTAATGCTAAGTATTTATTTATAGAGATATGTTACTTACAAAGGAAACATGCATAAAAAAAAATTCTACTCAACATAGATTTATATTCTTCATCGAACACACAAAGTGAGAAAGAGTTACACTTAGTCTTGAACTCATTTGTATCGCGGAGATCATTTCTAGGGGATCTTAATCTACGGAGGATACCGTTAAGGACACCAACCTGAAAAACAACATCATTTGACATCAGCTAGTGGAGAACATACATTTCGTTCAAAAAAATTTTGAGTCATAACTTTAACAATAAGATAATTGACTCCGATTTAAAATGTCTTTTTTCTGTCAGTTTTGATAAAAAAAAATGTTGAAGAGTTAAAATGATTTTTCTAAAATGTTCAATGGTAAAAAAAAAAGCTTAATGGTCAAATTACTCTCAACGAAAAATCAATTAAGCCCTTATGAAATTTTGCACCCAATTTAACCATCATAATTTAAATTGCGATCAAAGCAGCCCTTCCGTAACATTGGCTGCATTGACTATCAGAGTCCACTAACAGTCAACGTTACAAAAGAACTAATTTGATAGCAATTTGACTTATGAGAGCTAAAATAGGTGTAAATAATTCATGAGGGCTTAATTAATTTTTTGTTTTATTTTTTTACATATCTCACTTATGAGTTGGAGTGGAGAGTTGAAAAGAAAAAAGAAAAAAAGAATTGGATGTTTGGATTAGAAAATACTAATATGAGTGAGAGAGAAGACATGGTAATGGATATCCAAGAAAGATGAGAACAGAGCTTATTGTAGAGGAAATCATCAAAATTTAATGCCTCAGCTTTGGAGTTGTCATCGTTGGTAAATGTTACTTAAGATTGAGAGTAGTGGAGTATGCTACATATTGGTACTATTGGTTTGGATTTTTCAAAAACCCTAATAGAATGGTTAAAAGCAGACATATGCAAGTGCGAAAGGATTGAAGTGAAATTGGAGCTGACCACATCATTCTTTTTCACTTATTTTCTAATTTCCTTTTGCTAACTTCATTTACATTGATAGAAAAATGTGCATCCGAAATACACTATAATTTTAATATATAAATTTAGCCCTTAGTAAAAACTCAAAAATAAAAGCAATTAAGTCCTCATGATTCTTTTGCACTTAATTTAGCACTCATAATTCAATTTGTAATCAATTAAAACTTTTTGTAATGTTGACCGTAAGTGGACCATGACAGTCGGCGTTGAGAAGGGATGAACTGATCACAATTTAAATTATGAAGGCTAAATTAGGTGCAAAAATTTTATAAGAACTTAATTAATTTGTTAATTTTTCGTTGAGGGCTAATTTAACTTTTAAACTTAAAATAATAGTGTAAGGTAATTCTTCTTATGAAAATTTTGAGGGTCGAAACGTCATTAGACTTCTTTTAACGTCTACTGAGTTTTTTAAATTTACAAATGAAGTTAAAGAATTATAAATTGTCCACTTTATTTGTTTTATTTTATAATTTAATTTAATAATGATCAAAATAATTTTTCAATTTAGAATGAATATTTAAATAAAAATTATTGAATGAAAATACTAAATAAATAAAATGATTAATAAATGATAAACTCATCTCCTTATTTAAAATACAAATAACTAAGTCAATTTAGTTTTAGTGCACTGACAAGTTATTCGGTTTATACATTTTCCTCTCTTTTGGTTTGTGGGTTCAATACCTATTGGGGACAAAATCCGTATCCCTTTCCCTTAATAGGTTTTGTTCAAATAATGAATTATCATCAAACTTAATAATGAGCTAAAAAATGGGTCTCTCAGAAAATTCCCCCAACCCTAGTATTCTTGTTTTCCCCCTCCTCTTCTTTTAGTTCACAATCTCTAGTGGTTTCTTGATAGTGGTCTCGCTGGTGTGGACTCTCCCCCGAGAGACGTCGTCGGTCTCCACAAGTGGTGTCGGTCTGAATTTAGGAGGAAGGTGGCCGCAAGTTTGCTATGGAGTGGGGTTTCTGCGCTTCAATATTTTTTTATTAGATGGTTTTCGATGGGACGAGACAAGCTTCCCTCTCGTGATTTTTTTTTCTATCGGCAATTGGATGGTGGCCGGATTATTTTAGCGATCTGGTTCTTTCCGAAAGTTGACTGCTTGAGGTGTTCCTAGATTAAGACCACTATCGGTTCTAGGCGGGGCAGCAAGACACATCCTAGTTGTAGGAAAAGTGGAGTTACGTGATTTGGCTTATTATATGATCGTTGTGTCGAATTTGTTTCAAGAAGGTCTTGGTCCAGGTTATGCTATGGAATCTTGGTCGCTTACAAGGTTGAATCGTGGTTCTCACCATAAATAACATTTGGCTTTTAACCTTGCTTTTTTCTTTGTCCTTGTTGTCCTTTGTTCCAAAGGTCCCTGAATCTGATAGGGCTCTAATAAGAATTATGAATGATTTTTGCTCGCCTTTGACAAAATGAGGTTTTGTTTCCGTCACTGTTTTGGGTTGTAGAAACAAGAATTTCTATGGTCAGGCTGCAGAGGGTTCATGGATATGTTCCTTTTTTCCATGTTTCTTTGAAAATGTGAGCCTCAGTTCTAGGTCGACGACTAGGTTGAATTTTTAGGTGATAGCTATGAAGATTTTGTTTGCTTCTCAAAAGTTGGGAGACCTTGTTGGAGGAGGAGTTCAGGCTTTGATCTTTGGCCTTTGTCCTCCTAGGTTTTCTTTAATCGATGGATTTTATGGTACTTTTGTCCGGAGTTTCCTTGATCTTTGCACACGCGTTTCGAATCCCGGTTTCAAAGGGATTTTGTTTGACTCTATGCCCGGTGTTTTTGTTTTTTTTACATCCATTTCTTTCCATGATTTCATGTTTTTTATAGTGGGTTCTCTCATGTGCCTCGGGTTGGCTCTCTTTGGCAGTGGCGTAGCCTTCCGTTTTCTCTTTAAGACCCTGAAAGCTATTTATTATGATCTATTTTACTCATCAATGTCCGCGGATAACTTCTTGAAAGGTTATCTGCATCAAGAACGATTCTCAGGGGCTTACCATTACCATTTTCGAGAAGGGATGAGTGATGGGTGTGGCTTCTCTGCCTTCCCCAGTGATCACCTATTGTTCCACGACTGTTAGTTGGCAGATAAGTGATTATTGTATGGTTTTCAGGGTCATTGAAAGCTTTGGATGTGTAGGGCGTGTAGGTGTTCCCTTTTTCTAAGAGCGCAAGTGTACACTCCTGTCAAGTTATAGTATATAAGATGTTGAATCCCACGAGGATTGGACAGCTTGTCTCGTTTCGTAGTTCCTGCACAGTTGTAAAGTAAAGGCACAAGTGAATGATTGGTTGATATCGAAAAGTAAATAAAAACAAAAATAAAAAAGAAGAGAAGAGGAGAATCAGGTTGATAAAGCAGACAGATTTATGCTGCCACTTAGTGTGAAAACTACGTTATAATATGTACGAGTTATTCTGTGATGCCACGATATGCTACCTCAGCAGGTACGGTGGGCGGCGAACTGCGACCCTGTCACGCGGCCGCAGCAGGTCACTGCCACTGCAGGGGTGTGTACTGTCTCGGCAGGTGGAATGGAAAGACGTCCTGGCGGCAAGTCTAGCAGATACTCCAAGTTCGGTAGGATAGTCGACAGTGATCTCTCCTATTTCTAGGTTAGGATGCTCGAGATTGTTAACTTGAGGACTAGTGTGGAACCAAGTCAGTCAACTCGGTTAGTGATCCCTTTTAGCCGCTGAAACTTGTGGACTAGTGTGGAACCAAGTTAGTCACGCCTCAACACGTTGTGACCGTACTTAACCCTTTCGTGAGCCTTGCACTTTCGCGCCTGATAAATGGATTCTCTCAAACGACCGGTGTAGAAAGATTGAAAGAATGAAGAACAATGAATTAAGTAAACTTGGAATATTTTATTGAAGCAATAACTCAAAAATCTAAAACAACCGTTTCACTCTAGTTACAACATAACCCTAACCCAACGAAAATTAGAACATGGCGGATGTGAAGAACACAAGAAGAGTCTATAAAAAAACCTAGGGATTGATTTCAACTAGAAGTACAATGGGTATTTATAGACTTAAAGACTAGGTTAAGTCCTCATTGAAGTAGAAGTCCTCTAAAGTAGATTTCCTTCTTTAATATAGCTTTAAATACCGACTTATTTGCTTGGAATATGGACTCTTCCTCGTTTGCCTTAGCCCGCAAGAAAACTTGGGAATTTTGCTTCGGCAGCCCTAGCCACTGCTGCAGATGTCAGAAAATCATATGAACGCCGACAATAGATTCAGGAGTTTTTGCTATACAAATCGCGCTCCAGTTCTCCCATCTTCCATAGTCAGTTGCCGAGGGCAGCAAGGTCGGCGGTAACTCTACTCGGCAGATGCTCAGCATCATCTTTTCTTCTGCTGGAACTGCTTCAGTACAGCTCCTGGGTTTGCTCCTCAGCATTGTATCCTCCGTTCCTCGGTTCCCTCGTTCAACTGTTAGTACCTACATACAAGAATACACTAAAACAGTATCTCTTGTTCACCAAATAAATGATAAGTTATAGAGTAAGGCAGAACAATGAAACATTGTAAAATGCTATGCATGACCCTACTTATGCCTAAAATATGCTTAAAACAGTAATAATAAGAGTTAGAATGTGTATGAAATATAAGACTTTTGGACACTTTACACACCCCCAAACTTGAACTATTGCTTGTCCTCAAGCAGTGCAACCTAAAGTACTTGCTCTAATAATAATCAGAAAGAAAACTTGTCTTTAACCTGATTTTCTGCCTCAAGGCCGTGGCACTTATATATAAAACTTAGTGAAGGGAAATAAGCGAGAAGATAACTCAGAATTAAATTTATCATGCCTGTGTGATGTTTGCCTATTTGTAAACAAGCTGAATATGCAGAATAAATAATCAAACAAAGATACTGCTGTGATTTAAAGGTTGTTGCCGATGCAGCATAATTTCAGCACATTATTATTTTTAATCAAGGAAGTGAGGGCTTCAGCTTATCACAACTACTCTTCCAGGTCTGACGTTTAGATAGGAGCAAACTACAGAATCCCGAACCCTTGGAGTAGAGTCATCCCGTGAAGGCTTTCATTCACTCATGCTAATTTGTCCGTCACTTTTAAGCCTTCCGATTCATGGACTTTGATAGCAGTGGAGTGTCCTCGCACATGATTCTTCCTAGAGCCTGTTGCGGGCACCTCTAAGGTAACACATCACTTTTCTTTGTTTTTGATTTTGATGCCTTGGCAGTTCTGCATTTTTCTGTGTCTTTTGCCTGCCTCGGCGGCTACCTGCAATTATCGTTAGAATTTTGAAAAGAAAACAAACATGCAGTGTTTATCAAATATTCTAACACATTCAGCAAATAACAGAGATGTTTAACATTTTCAGGCAAAAAGAAGAAAAAAAAAATCTAAGTCATATTTCATGCTTTTTCCCAAGATTAAGTTTAGTTTTTAAATAGGTGCGAAAATAAAGTAATCGGCTATCCTATCATAGGCACAAGTCATAACAAACTTTTCTTTTCTGACTATTACTAAGGCAAGTACAATACAACCTATATGCAACTAAGAATGCCTACACATGATGCGAGAGCTATCCCCCCCTCAAACTCGAGATGGGCATTGCCCTCAATGCACAAAACAGAAAAGTTATGAAAATAAAACATACATGTTAAAAAGAAAACAAAATAAATAAAAGAAAAGAAAATAAATTAAAAGTTTGCTGAGGGTTGAGAAGCTGGATTCTAGCTAGCTGAGGAGGAGGAGGATGTTTGGATGACGAAAAGACGGTTCTAGCAGACGAGGTCTTTGCTTTCCGCGGCGGCTGGGCTCTCTTTGGCATATGTTGTGGCTCTTTTGGAGGATCGACAGGGGGACGGAGGGAGATGCATCACTTCCTTTTGACTCGGTCTCGAGGTTCACAGGTTTTTCGAATATTATGTGCCGCTTCCTCTTCCTTGTTCCTTCCTCTGTGGGTGATGCCGGAGGGATGAATACCATTGGGATAGTTGTTGTTGCCGCTACTATTATTGTTTCTGGTTCCGGTAGCGGCTGCTCCATCTCCTATGATGCGGAGGAGTATGCCACTGTATTGGCTGTGCAGGCTGGGGAGAGATTCTGTTGGTGCCTCTCAGGGGAGTCTGCCATTGTGTTTGATGGGGTGGCAGTTGAGTGATGCGGAGAATGCATAGGAGAGGGCACTTGGCGGTCTGTCTGGCGGGCATTGGTGGCTGGTGAAGTTCTTTGTGCTTTTGCTGCTGCTGCAAGCTCCTCAGGAAAGGGTGCATGGTGGGCACATCACTAGGGAATTTCTACAGGAAATAAGCCACTAGGAATTCTTGGGCCTCCTCCACGTAGTTCATGAAGGCCAACTGTTGCTTCTCTATCCGTTTTGTGTGTTCTAGGAGTGTGTGGAACAGCGAGAGGACTTCTTTGTCTGGGGTAGCATCAGTACTGTCGGGGGCGGCTGACGTTTCAAACTTTGTGGCGGAGGGCTGATTGGGCGTTGCTGGTTCTTTCTCCGTATCCTGCATCATCTGAATGCGGACCTTTTTGGTCCAGCCCTCATTGGCAGTTGTAAGCTCATCTGTGGACTCTGTCGAGACTCGAAAGTTGGTGCAGAGACCTGTGATGAGTGATGTAAAGTACAACCTACCCTTCTTCTTTTTGAAGCAATTGTATATTTCCGTACAGATGATTTCCCCTACGTTGATCGGCCTGTTCATTAGGATATTGTGAATTAAGGTGAGGCGCGGCCGGTCAACTGTTGAGTTGTGGGATGTGGGCAGCAGACGCCTTTTCACAAACGTGTTCCATAACATAGCCTCAGGCAGCAGGTGGCGGCGCTGGACGGATCCCACATGTTTGCCCCCCGGCCATGGTGTGTTGGGCTTGCAGATTCTGGCCTTGATCTCCTCATAGTGGGCAGCCGTCAGTGATTGCCTCTATTCCTCGTGCGGGTTGTCGTTCATATCGAGGCTGTAATAGTTGTTGATGACAGCAGGATTGAGCTTGGCCGCCTCCCCACGGACGTAGACGAATGGCTTGTCTGGGCAGAGCTGATGGGAGTAGAATTCCCTGACTATAGTGATGTTTGCTATATCAGGCTGCTGAGCGAACATCTCTCATCCCTTGTAGTGAATGGTTCGGTACAAGGCAGGCTCAAGACCACGGTCTCCTGTTTGCTTCGTGTAATGGAAGCCTTGTTCCTCCTAGACGGCCTGCTTGGAGAATTTCTCTCTATATCTCTCCTCATCCGCCTTGAAGCAAAACCTTGTATAGATGGGCTTGTGGGTTGATGTTGAGGCCATGTGAACGATTGTAGTCTAACTGAAAATAGAAATGAAAGTTATGAGAGAGCAGGAGAATTAGATAGCAAATAGCAAGAAGGTGGAAGTAGAGTAAAATGAAGTGAGTGAGAGGTGTATATATAGAGCTTCTGAGAGGTGCCGGGGCGGCATTAAATGCTCAACGGTCTAATCTTCTCACACACGTTACAGATTTTTCTGCCCATTACTTTTGGAGCCGTTGGCGGCCAACTAGTCGTTATGCTTTGCTGCACTGCCTGCTGACTCGGTAGGATGGTGGGCGGGCTTCTTGCTGGTCTTCCTTTGTAATCATGCTCTTTTATTCTTGATCCTAAAATAAAAATAAAGATAGAATTAAAAATAATTAAATGACTTCTAATAAATAGAATGCTGAAAACTAAAATTAATCTAATCCTAAAACAAAATAAACTCTAATCCTAATGCATAAAAATAAAAGTAATAAAATTAAAATTAAGTTATGTTGGGAGTACATTTGGGTGTATCTCCCAGACATAACCACTTCCTGAGGTGGTTTAGCTTTTTCTCCCCTCCTGGGGGTCCTCTTGTTCTTTCAGATGTTGCGTAAGAAGGTCCTTCAATCTGCCCTTAGGTCTGTTTCGGCAGTTGTTGCCCGGTTCTGTTTCCACACTGATCTTAGCAGCTCTTGCACCCAGGCATTCCTTTCCTTCCTCTGAGGGTTGAAGCACGTTCATCCTCATGCTCTGATCCTCCACCCTCATTGTTAGCTCCCCAAATTCTACATCTATCAACGTTCTTCCCGTGGCCAAGAAGGGTCGCCCAAGAATGATAGGGGCTTTCTCGCCGGCCTCACAGTCAAGGATGAGGAAGTCAGCGAGGAGAATTAGGTTGCCCACCTTTACCAGTATGTCTTCAATCTTTCCCTCCAGTTGCACAAATGAGTGATCATCAAGTTTAAGCATGACGAAGGTTGGTTTGGCAGGTCCAATACCGAGTTTGTCGAAGACAACCTTTGGCATCAGGTTGATGCTAGCTCCCAGATCACACAGAGCTCTGGTTTCATGCTTGTTGCCTAGCATGCATGGTATAACAAAGCTGCTCAGATCTGTCTGCTTGGGCGGCAACTTGTTATGCAGCATAGCCATGCACTCTTCAGTGACGGCCACCGTCTCGAATTCCCCTATCCTCTTCTTCTTGGAAACCATGTCTCTGAGATGCTTGGCATAGTTTGGCATGCTTTGTATGGCTTCTATCAGAGGAATATTAAATGCACATGTTTCAAAATATCCAGGAATTTTCTGAATTGGTGCTCATGTTGCTGTTGCTTGAGCTTTTGGGAAAATGGTGCTGGCACACGGATGTCCTCTATTTGCTCCTTGCTTAGGGGCTTAGTCCGGGGAGGATTATCCTTGTCAGGGTCGTTTTCATGTTTTGCTGCTGGGGCGGCGGGAGTATGCGTCGTTGTTGGGGAGGCTAATATCGGTGCTGCTGGGCAGGTTTACTTGTCTGTTCCTGTTGAATTTCTGGCTGTTTTACCATTCTTGTTTCATCCAGCTGCTTCCCACTTCTTGTAGATATAGCCTTGCAATGTTCATAAGTGGGCTTGGCTGCTTCTGGCGGGCTGCTGGATGATGCTCCCATAGTGCGACTGTGGTAGATTTCGGTGAACTTCCCAAATTGGGTCTCTAGGTTCTTAATGGCAGCCTCATGGTTGTTCATCTTCATATTTGTCCTGTCCATAAAAGACTCAGTTTTCTCAATAAATTTTTTGTATAAACAATAAATTCACCAGTTTGTTTCATGAAGGTTTGCAAAGTTGCTTCTAGTGAATTATTGTGATGTGGCTGCTGAGTCTTATGCCGGGACTGATTCTGCTGGTAGCCTCCATGTAGCTGTTGTGGATTTGCTGTTGTCTTTGGGTTGCTCCAAGAGAAGTTGGGATGGTTTCTCCAGTTAGGATTATATGTGTTCTGGGCAGGCCTACTATTCCTCTCATATCCTCCCATGTAGTTTGAATATGCAGTGCATTCGGATGAATCATGGTTGGCCCCACATTTGCCACAGAAACGCTCAACAGCTTTTACTTCATGGACCTTCCCTGGAGATTTTACCATCTTCATCACCAGCTCCGTCAGAGTGTCGAGGTGAGCATTAACAGATTCAGAGGCTTCTACCTCATTTACAGTAGCTGGCCGCCTTGCGCCGCCTCGGCGGGTTGCCGGGTATTTATAATCGTTTTTAGTTGCTATGTTGAGCAGTCGTAGTGCTTCCTCTGGAGGTCTGTCTAGGATGATCCCGTTGACCGAGGCATCTATCATCATCCGAGTTGGGTAGTTAACCCCATTGTAAAATATAGATACCTGAGTCCAAGCTGGTAGACCATGTAGCGGACAGTTGTTCAGCATTTGTTGGTACCGCTCTCATGCCTCATACATCGGCTCGTCATCCCCTTGTCTAAAGGCTGTGATCTCATTCCGCAGCCTATCCGTGACGTTGGACGGGCTGAATCGGTCTAGAAAGTCCTTGCAGAGCTCCGCCCATGAATTGAAAGATCCGGCTGGCTGGTTATTCAACCACTGTTTCTCCCTATCCTTCAGTAAATAGGGAAATAGCCTCAGCCTTAGTATGTCCTGGTGAACCCCATGTATCTTGAATTCTCGGCAAATGTCCAAGAATCCCCCGTAAATGCTGTCGAGCATCCTCTGTGGCAGTCCCTCCGAAGTGCCCTAGTGTGTTTATCATGTTGAACATGACGGGCTTCAGTTCAAAATGGTCTGCCCCTATCTCTGGTTCAGTCACTATTGGCTCGAACCTTTGAAAGTCATGTTCAAGCTAGTCCCTAGTTGTCCGCACTTGGGGTGGATCAGGGGGATCCTGCCTCTGCTTTTCTTGTGGTCTTCGAGGCGGCAAGTCATGCTGCCCGCCCCTGCCATTGATGGCATCAATTGGGGGGGTCCTCGTTTACCATGGTCTCTTCCTTTTCTTTGCCTCTTTCTTTGTTCTTTAAGGCTTCCCTGAGCTCCCTCTTAATTCTTCTAGTTTCACGCTCGAGATCGTCGTAAATAATGAAGTTTCCTTTAGGATTAGCCATGGTCATACACTTGCAAAGGACACGGTAATTTTTTTTTCCGATTAAAAATAAAAATAAATTAAAATGTAAAAAAAGGTGCAAAAATTGAAAAACGAAATTGGCTGTTACAAATCCCCGGCAACAGTGCCAAAAACTTGTAGGGCGTGTAGGTGTTCCCTTTTTGTAAGAGCGCAAGTGCACACTCTTGTCAAGTTATAGTATATAAGATGTAGAATCCCACGAGGACTGGACAGCTTGTCTCGTTTCGTAGTTCCTGCACAATGGTAAAGTAAAGGCACCTGTGAGTGATTGGTTGAGATCGAAAAGTAAATAAAAACACAAATAAAAAAGAAGAGAAGAATCAGGTTGATAAAGCAGGCAGGGTTATGCTGCCACTTAGTGTGAAAACTGCGTTGTAATAGGTACGAGTTATTCTGTGCTGCCACGATATGCTGCCTCGGCGGGTACGGCGGGCGGCGAACTGCGACCCTGTCATGCGGCCGCAGTAGGTCACTGCCACTGCAGGGGTGTGTACTATCTCGGAAGGTGGAATGGAAAGACGTCATGGCGGCAAGTTTGGCAGATACTCCAAGTCCGGCAGGATAGTCGACAGTGATCCCTCCTATTTCTAGTTTATGATGCTCGAGATTGCTAACTTGAGGACTAGTGTGGAACCAAGTCAGTCAACTCGATTAGTGGTCCCTTTTAGCCGCTGAAACTTGTGGACTAATGTGGAACCAAGTTAGGTCACGCCTCAACACGTTGTGACCGTACTTAACCCTTTCGTGAGCCTTGCACTTTCGTGCCCGACAAATGGATTCTCTCAAACGACTGGTGTAGAAAGATTGAAAGAATGAAGAACAATGGATTAAGTAAACTTGGAATATTTTATTGAAGAAATAACTCAAAAACCTAAAACAACCGTTTCACTCTAGTTACAACATAACCATAACCCAATGGAAATTAGAACATGGCGGCTGTGAAGAACACAAGAAGAGTCTATAGAAAACCTAGGGATTGATTTAAACTAGGAGTACAATGGGTATTTATAGACTTAAGACTAGGTTAAGTCCTCCTTGAAGTAGAAGTCCTCTAAAGTAGATTTCCTTCTTTAATATAGCTTTAAATACTGACTTCTTTGCTTGGAATATGGACTCTTCCTCGTTTGCCTTAGCCCGCAAGTAAACTTGGGAATTTCGCTTCGACAGCCCTAGCCGCTGCTACAAATGTCAGAAAATCATTTGAATGCCGGTGATATATTTAGGAGTTTTTGCTCTACAAATCGCGCTCCAGTTCTCCCATCTTCCATAGTCAGCTGCCGAGGGCAGCAAGGTCGGCGACAACTCTACTCGGCAGATGCTCGACATCATCTTGTCTTCAGCTGGAACTAGACCTGGCAAACTTGACCCGAGACCCGAACCGAAACTCGATTTTGACCCGAACATGATGATTCAAAGTTGACCCGAAACCCGAACCGAATCGAACCGAAATTTTTTGTTGAACCGAAATGGACCCGAACCGAATGGACCCAAACCGAATGGACCCGAACCGAATGCTACCCGAACCGAATGCTAAACCGAAAGCTGAACCGAATATCGACCCGATTTTAAACCGATTTTAACCCGATTTTAACCCGAATATCTATTTTTAACAATATAATAAATAATAAAATGAAGTATAGAAATTTGAGATCTTGATGACCAATTTTATAATTTCATCATAAAATATAGCATAAAATTGAAATTGTAGACTAAATTGACAATTTGGAAGTGGAGAAATTTGAGAGTCCAATGACCAATTTTGTAATTATACCATATAAATAAATAGGGGTCAATTTTGGCTAAAAATTAAATCTTTGAAATTAAAATGAACGAAAATATCAATATATTAAATTAATAGACTAAATTACAAATATTAGTTAATTTCAACTAAAAGTAAATTTTTAGAGACTAAATATCACTACTGTGAGGGAATTTCTATATCCGAAGTCTAAATCGCGGGAATACTTGTGACTAAATTAAATTAAACTAAAACTTAAAGTTGACTAAAATGTAACATTTTAAATGCAACATGACCTAAAAAGTAATTAATCTCTAGCTTAAAAAATTGGTGGCTTATTTTCTTCCAAAATTTTGTCTTTTCTCTCTCTATTTTTTTCAATTGTCTTTTTCTTTTTTTCAATCTAGCTTAAAAAATTGGTGGCTTATTTCTCTCCAAAATTTTGTTTTTTCTCTCTCTATTTTTACCAATTGTCTTTCTCTTTTTCTTAATTTAATTGAGTTTCAATTTAGATTAATTTAATTGAAATTTCACATTTAGTTTTAAAATTATTTTAATTATGTCTGTGATTTATGCTTTTAGATTTTAGTTAGTTCAATTAGATCCTGAGTTTAATAAATTAATTCATTTCAGACATTATTATTATTATTATTATTATTATTATTATTATTATTATAAACTTTGATTTAATATAATTATACAAAAAAAAAATTATATGGATACATGAAGCTTTGATTTAAATATTTAATCAAATTCAAATGCATAGATTAACAAGTTGAATCAGAATTAATCTCATACACCAATAACTCTAAACTAAACCATAAATACTAAACCTCAAACCTTTAACCCAACTCAAATCGAATTGACCCGAAAATTTAAATGTTGACCAGACCCGAAATTGACTCGATTTTAACCCGAACCGAAAGCGACCCGAACGACCCGATTTTGACCCAAACCGAAAGCGACCGATCCGATATTAACCCGACCCGAAAACAACCGATCCAATTTTGACCCGATCCAATGCCCGAACCGAATCCGACTCATCACAGACCCGAATTAGACCTGAACCCGAACCGAACCGAATCTAAACCGATTCTAGATAGACCCGAACCGAACCCGAACCGAATGACCCGATTGCCACCTCTAGCTGGAACCGCTTCAGTACAACTCCTGGGTTTGCTCCTCAGCATTGTATCCTCCGTTCCTCGGTTCCCTCGTTTAGCTGTTAGTACCTACATACAAGAATACACTAAAACGGTATCTCTTGTTCACCAAATAAATGATAAGTTATAGAGTAAGGCAGAATAATGAAACATTGTAAAATGCTATGCATGACCCTACTTATGCCTAAAACACGCTTAAAACAGTAATAATAAGAGTTAGAATGTGTATGAAATATAGGACTTTTGGACACTTTACAGGATGCTTTTTACCCTCTTTCTCTTTCGCGACAAGATCCTTGTCTCTTTTGTGTGTTGCTGCACTTCACCTCTTTGGCACTCGGATCTTGGGGTGGCTCTCACTTGTTCATTGTGTGTTTCTTATGACTCGGTCCTTATATCCTGCATATAGAGAGAACCTTCTCTGACCCTGGAGCTCTCTAAGAGATGTAACAATGATTAACGACAAGTGTGATCGTCCCTAGCTTCTGAAAGTCCTGCTTTTCGTTTCTCTCCTTCAGTTTTCTATCTTTGTGCTTATGTTTTGTTCGTGGTTTTCTCGTTTGATCGGTTTGTTCGTTTTTTTTTGTTTTCTAGGGACCTTCTTTGTTGTCCTCTTCCCGTTTCGGCTTGTGTTTGTTGTTTTTACTAGTTTGTCCAACTTGTTTCATCGAGGCTTCAGAGTTTGTGGTTGTTAAACCCTCCTAGCCTCATTTCTTTGTATTTCCTTTGTTTTGTTTAATGAATCACAATTTTCAAAAAAGAAAACTTAATAATGAGCTAAGCGGTGATTTTTCAAATTATAAATAACAAGTAGATTTTCTATCAAACTTGAAAAGCTTGAATGCTTTTCCTAATCTAAATATTTGTTGTGCACTTTATCTACTTGCCTCAATTTAAATATACTTAATTTAAAAATTTTCCACTACTTCTAATTTCTCTTCGGAGAGTTACTTTCTAAAAAGTTTTATTTTATTTATTTTTCAAACTACGAATTTTGTATTGTTGACTGATTTTTAGTTTTAGTTTATTTATCAATAAGTATGGATTTATTGAAAGAAGAAATCATATAGATGTATAAATATAATACTCTTTGCTATTTATATACCCTAGTTTTTTTCTCCGTACCAACCCTGCACCGCCCGCAAGTTTCTTTAATTTTTCTGTGTTAGCCGGCGATCGACAATCACTTAGTTTTTAGTTGTCGATCGCCGGTGTTTTATTATTTTCTTGTTTTTTTTTCTTTTATTTTATGTCTAATAAGAATCTCTGGCTTTATGGCACGCGTTTTCTTTGTCCTTTTGACACGCATTTTCTTTTGTCCTTTTGACATATTGTCTTTGTTTTGTTGTTTTGTTTCATCTGTCCTTGTGAAATGATTCAACATACCCTAGCGGTCAATCATTGCTCGCTTAGAGCTTTTAATCGACGCTAGTTTTTTATTATGATTGTTTTGGTGGTCACACAAAGTTAGATCCTCACTCGGTTGATGGTTGTTTGCCGATGTAATCAGTCTTGGGTAGCGGAACATTTTGTCTGATAGTTTGGATCGCTCACCACTCCTTTTTCATCTGTTATGCGTCCCGATTGGATAGTGACAATGAGATCCAAGAAGCTTATGAATTTTGATGGTATGTTTATCTCTATAGAAGTTTTTTACTTTTTTTTGTTTTTGGGTTGTAAGAAATTTGGGTAGATTAGTCCTATTATTTTCCTTTTTAGATGCGTTGTAATTGTGATATCTTATATGGTTATAATAAAAATTTAGTGGCCACATTCAAAAAAACCATACAAATACTAATATGTTCCTTATTAAAAATCCTCCTAAACTTAATCAGAGAAAAAATCAGAGAAAAAGAGTACGAGTAACCAAAAGCGAACAATACACGATGGAAAAGCAAAGGAAACGGACATGGGCAAATGCAACAAAAAGCGCATGAAATCACACCCGCTTTCAGCCAAATCGCTCACGACATCTGTCTCCAAATTGCATCATTGGGATTGTTAAGACGCCACAATGCCGCAAACAAACAATAGACTGTGACTTCTCCTCGACATCATCACCCATGCGAGAATCAAAAGCTTTAATCGTTGTTGTCGAATCTTTTATTTGTTGATCAACAGTCCCAAAATGTGTGTGCTTCCACAATTTTAGAAAATATATCAGCTTGTAAATTGTCTGAGCAATCTGACCCTGTCCGATTTCTTCAAATATACGTGTCCATTTCTCGTCAAAATCAACCAATTCTTGTGACTAAAAACCAACCCAAGTGGCTCGTCTATGACTAGATCCTCCACGTTCTCATTGATAGTTTTCACCGTGTTGAAATCACCTCCCATACAAATCACAGTAACCTGGATCGAGACCAACTCCCGAAGCGAATCCCATAAAAAATACTCACCATACAAAGAAGAAGCATATATGTTAACCATCAAACAAGCTCAATTGTCTCTAATCTACATATGTAGAGCGTTTAGGTGTTCTTTTTTATGAGCGCAAGTGCACACTCTTGCCAAGTTATAGTATAAAAGATATCGTCTCCCTCAGGGATTGGAACGACTCCTATGAATGTTTTCCTGCACAAGGATTCAGTAAATTGCACAATTAAATTTTTGAATGTGGAAAAATAAAGACACAAATAAGTTAAAGATATTGATGATATGGATGATAGGGAGAAAAAAGGTTGATAGATCGGGTAAGGTAATTGTAGTTCAGTAGTGTGCAAACTGCATTGTAAAGCCAAAGTGTGTTTTAAGCTGTCACGATCTGCTGCCTCGACGGGTAATGGCGGGCGGCAGCTACAACCCTGTCACGCGGCCACAGCGGGTCTCTACTCTTGCAACTCTCGCAGTCTCGGCAGGTGGAATGGAAATACGTCCTGGCGGCAAGTCTGGCAGATACTCCAAGTTCGGCAGAGCAATTCTAAAGTGATCATTCTTATGTCTAGGCAAGGATTCTGTCACTCAGTGACGTAGGCAATACCTAGCAATCTCAGCGTAAACCTAACACAGGCAGTCGACGTTTGGTTGCTCCTTTTAGCCGCTTAAACTCGAACTTATGTCTAAGCCGAATTAGTCAACACCTCGACATGATGAGACTGTACTTAATTCTTTCGTGAGTCTTACACTTTCGTGACCGACAAATGGATTTTCTCAACTAGACTTTTGGAACTAATTGAAGAAGTGAAGAACATGAATTAAGCAAACTTGAGAATATTTCATTGAAAACACACTTAAACTATTACAACTGTTTCTCACAACTACTTTACATACAAAAATCTAAACCCTAGGAGTGTTGGGTCGTGACCTCCAACACCTCCCATCTATCTAGCTACCTCTCCGCTAAGCATCCATCTATCCGTGCGTCTAAGCATAAGCATACGCATGCCTCTATACCCTCGCATACATTGAGTATATATAGGGCTCATGGCCTAAGTTTGAGTCCTCTTTGAAGTAGAAGTCCTTAAAGTAACTTTACATTAAATGCTGACTCCTTTTTTAACTTGAATATGGACTCTTTAGACGTTGCCTTCTTCAGCAAGTAAAGATAAGTACTCCTACTTATCAAACTTGGATCAGTTCTACAGGCCGCTACAGGCTTCAGAAAATTGCAAGACTGGGCTCATTGGACTCAGATAATTGTCCTCTTTCAATTGCAACCCATCTTGACTAAGTCGGTTTAACTCCTGCCTGCTCGGCACTCGGCGGCAGTGCTGCTACGACAGCGTCCTTGGCGACACCTAAAACTGCTTTAGTACAGCTTCTTTTTGCTCTCAGCTTTCATGTCCTCTCCGGTCCTCTCCACAGCTACCATTTACAGCACCTGAAAATAAAAACTAACCTAAAACATTATCTTTTCTTAACCAAACATGAAATATTCAATAAAAGCATGGTGAAAGAGAAAATATTGTTATTATGCATGCAATGCACCTAAATATGCCTAAATGAGCTTAAGAACATCAATAATATAGACAGAAATGTGTACAAAATATAGAACTCGTGGACACTCTACAACATACCTCGAACAGAAATAAAAATGTTTTTGCAGCACAAAATCCTCTTGGCGAAAGTTAGTCAATTCCCAATCCACCCAAAATGCCCACTGAGTCGGTCGAACTCTCACACAATTCATCTTCGTTTCATGTAGGAAAACCATGCTGCAATGGTGTTGTCGGAATAGATGTTGCACAATTCTCTTTTTAATGGCGACCCCAAACCATAAACATACCATGACAACCTCCGCATATTATAGCTACTGACCCTTTTCTCGTGCTTCAATTAAACAAGCGATATCCTTAATTATCTCCTATTCGTTTCCCACGGTCGATGCTCCTACCAATTTCCCAAGAGTCACTGTTTCTTTCGCATCACGCAGGATTATCATTTTTCGATGCATAAAATCATAGTTGAAAAGTGAACCATTCGCTATACTTGAGGGTCCTTCGCTTGTTTCTTTGGCCTGTCTTGTCCTCTATTTCTTAATTTATCTTTAGTCGTCTCTCATTCCTCTGGTGATAAAAAACTAAATACTATGTCAGACATACTCCTGACCCTTCTATCCACACCATTATAAGAAATAACCTCTAATTGGTGTGCCCTAGGTTTCATATTAATATGCCCATATTCCTTATCGTGGGTCGGACTCACGAAAATTGTCTCAAAATCAAATTCGACCACGTCCAAGTCTCGCTGGTTGTCAACTGTTTCTTGTTCAACCATCACTATCAGCTCATCAGATATCCCAGTCCCTAACTCAGACGATATCTCATCTATATGCGGGTATACTCTTTGTGTTTTTTCTAACACAATCCCTGGCGGGATTTCAGCACAATTGTTTCCCCTAAAACATAGACACCAATATCTTCAAAATCTGCCTCATTTTGTGATACAGCATCTAAATGGTCCGCAAGTCTGATACCATCCATCTCAATATACTGATTATTTTCAGTCACTGACTTGGAACTCGCTCCCTCCCTATCACTGCTATTTTCAACAATGTTATCATGATTTTTCTTTCGCCATGCCTCTACTTCTTGTACACAAATCGGAAAGACTCTGCCATCCACTACCAAATCAACTCCCTAATCACATTCAAATTTGATGTAATAATTAGAATTTGGCTGCTTTCAAAGGAAGAAGGAATTTGTGTTGAATCCGCAAGTCTGATTAGTGATCCCCATCTTTGAGCTATATTTTTAAAAGATTGGTGCGACCAAGCGTGAGCAGGAATTATGGTTATAGGTAGCCATACATACGGCTAATTTGGGGGATATTCCCCTTAGGGAAATTAATGGGGAAAGTACCCCCTCAGTACGTTACTTGGAAAAATACCCACTTTCACACCATGTAGGACAAATTCGCGTCCTGAAAAACGAGAATTTTGAATTCGCGTTACACAGACGCGAATTCCTGTGCCATGTCAGCAAAACAGAATTCGCGTCATGCAGGACGCGAATTCAATGATATTTACCGTCAACTTCTCGCAGTAAATTGGGAGTAAATTAGGATGGTTGGGGAACTGAATTCGCGTTCTGCACAACGCGAATTTGGGTTATTATAGGGAATTCGCGTTCTCCAGGATGCAAATTTGGTTTGAATTCTCTCCCTCCAGGACGCGTTTTCTCTATAAATTGGCTTAGAACGGGAGAGAATTTTCACCCCTGAAAATTCTCTCCCAAATTTTACTTGAACGCGAATTCGAAACGGGTGCGATAATGGTGGGTTTGCTGGGGTTAGATGAAGGACACACATGCAATTATCGTCGAAATAATGTAAGTTTTTTTATTTGTTAGTTTAATTCAAATATGTAAATTTAATTTAGTGTTGCCAGCATGATTTGAATATGTAAATAGTATTTATTTTTAGAGCAAAAAAATTAGTAAAATTCGAATATATCTTTGGTATTTACTTTTAGACTAAAAAAATTATTGCTACTGTAGAATATGTGATTAGTATTTACTTTTAGAGTAAGACAATGAGTGAACATTCGAATATGTATTTAATATCAACTTTTAGACATAAAAAATGCAGTGTGCATTCGAATATGTGTTTAGTATTTAATTGTAGACTAAAAATAGTTATTTTTAGACATAAAAAATAATGTTGATTCAAATATATCGTTAGTATTTAATTGCAGACTATAAAAAATAGTGAACATTTTGACTCATTTTAGTATTTAATTTTAGACATAAAAATAGTGTACATTCGAATATGTGTTTAGTATTTTATTGTACACTATAAAAAATTGTGACATTCAAATATGTGATTATTAATTTGTGTGCGTCTTTAATTATTTGTAGAATGGTGAAGAACGTCGGTTGGAGGTTTTTATCACTCGGATGAGGACGGAACCGGATCCTCGTCTAGCAAATTACATAGCTCAAGCCGGATTTGGGCATGTGTCGATGATTGTTGGAGGAGGTGCGAAATTAGATGTTGATTTAATCAATGCGCTTGTGGAGAGGTGGAGGCCAGAGACACGTACCTTTCACTTACCCTGTGGTGAGGCGACCATAACATTAGAAGATGCGTCGCATATTCTTGGCTTGCCTGTAGATGGGGAGGCTATCACCGGTTCCGCCAATGACGACTAGAAGGGCTTGTGTCTGGACTTGTTAGGGGTACCGCCAAACAAACTAGAGGGCGGATGTGTGTATCTGCGGTGGTTGCGTGAGAATTTCTCTAATTTACCGAATGACGCCAATGAAGATGTTAAGAAGGTAAAAAAATATTTTTTTTGTTAGTAGTAATGAAAGTATAAATTTATTATATTTTAATATTTTTTTCATATTGTAGGCATATGCTCGGGCGCATATCCTACAGATCATTAGGGGAATATTGGTGGCCGACAAAACTCGCAATAAAGTTCACATGTTGTGGTTGCGACATTTGCGGGATTTCGAAGAGGCTGGTAAATTAAGTTGGGGTTCGGCAGTACTTGCATTTCTTTATAGGAAGTTGTGCAGGGTCGTGCGTACTGATAGACACGACATCGGAGGATGTCTTTTGCTGTTCAGGCTTGGGCGTGGTTCAGAATGTCATTTTTACGCCATGAGTTGTCCGCGCCAGTTGCCTATGCCTATCCACTATGTTTGCGGTAACGAACATAATCTTAACTAAATTTTATTTATAAATTGGTTATTTTCCTAATATATTTTTTTAAAATATTAAAGTTATATTTTGATGTTATGTAGGTGGTTCAATGCTTTAAGTCATGTTGGGCTTCCTAGTATGATGCATTCTATTAGGCAACATAATGACAACAAATCTGCAAATGAGGTCAATATTTTAATTTTTATATTAAGTTTGATAAGAATATAGTTTAGTTTACTTATTTTAAATCATTTCTATATTTAATTTACAGTTTTTGTGGACCCAGTATTCGGATTCAGAGATCAACGAGTGTCTGTCGATTTTTTTCGCCTGAGACGGTGTCCGTTTGGACGGCCGTGATACCTTTCATCTGGTACGTTGTAGTTGAGTGGCATCCGATCGATCGCGTCCAACGCCAGTTCGGTCGTCTTTAAACTATTCCGGTAGATCCTCCCAATTTCGATGAATTATATAGGATGACCCGACAAGGGAAACTTGAGGTACAATAATTAAATTTGGTTTAATAGTTATTGATTTATACATACTTTACAATTTATAAACAATAATTTTGTTGATGTTCTGTGGTAGGTGGACTGGTCGGTGAAACATGCACAGTACATTGCACAATGGCAGGAGAGGCATCAGCGGCAGGCACTGAATGAGTACAGGATGTTTGATGAGCCTATGGTGACCAATGACTACTTTGCATGGTACTTTGGCAATGGGAAACTGTATCTCCTCACTCCGGATGAACAAGCAGCTGTCGTGGAGCCTGTGCAGCGCAACCGCCCCCGGACTCATCGTACGAGGGGAGCAGGTGGATCGCAACATCGAAGAAATGCTTCATCCTCCAGAGCACAGCGGGCAGCTAATGCTACCGATCCGATTCGCCCCCAGGGCCCCACCCAGTTAATGATTCAGCCGCGGCCCCCGAGTCCGACGGAAGACTTTTTCACTCCTATTGTGGGAATGATGGGTGGATCTTCGACGCCGACTGCGTACGGTTCATTTCCTGGCATGATAGGCAGATCTTCGATGACGACTGTTCCCTCTGCTTTTGTCCCCTTGTACCTGTTTCATGCTAGGCCTTATGATATTTCGGGCGCCGGGTTCATTCAGCAAACACCTCCACAGTCATTGTTCTATTCTAGCAGGCCGGTCGGACCGAGTGGTACTGTTGGAGACGACACCGATTATGGTCCGCAACAAGTTGTGGTCCAACGTGGACGACACAATCTCGCTCGAACTCGACATCCACCAAATTGTGGGACCGACAGACATAGGCAGTAGTCATATTTTTTTTATGTTTTTCAAAATTAGTTCCTGCAAACTATTATGTTTTTTTTATTTTAATTAGTTTTTTATAAGTAATGTTAATTTATATTTTCTTAATTGAAGTACTATATATTCGAAATTAGTAATTGATACTTTTATATTTAAAAACTTATAATTACGTCCAAACCAAATCTCTAACTTAAACTTCCTGCCTTTCAATGTTAAAAATTAACATTAAACACCTCAAGTTTCATAGTCTTGCAATAACATCCTACAATTCTGAAAACTACATCGAAAGGACTGAGTTCACAAAATACAAGTGCGCAAGATAAATAACTTACATAACTTCATCAAAATTACATTACTAATCGTAGTCGGTACTTATGTCAGACGTTAAGTTTAGTTCCTCAATTATTTGTTCTTTCTTCTGTCGTCTCTGATAAATTTGTATGAACACGTCATTCTCGTCTTGGCTAGCTAACGCATTCTCGTCTTGGCTAGCTAACGCATTCGTTGAAGAACTTGACCCATCATCAAATTTCATGCTAAGCTCGATGTTTGTTCCCCCAACACGTTTGTATGCCCGAAACATCTTCATCATATCTTTCTTATCTGATAGTGTGAGCATATAATGCTCCTCGGGGCCGGGCTCATTCACTGGTACTTTGACACGCAAGGCCTCTACTTTTGCGCTCGTCGACTCTTTAACTTGTTTCGAGATTAACTCAAATAATTCATTTCTTATGATCGTTTCACTAAAAAGATGTGTAGAAGTATGTTCCACGAAAAAATACAGTAGCTGAATATCGAGCCATACTCGCTCTAAGTTTCGTGATGATACGAAAGTAAGAAGTTTGATGGGATGCCTAAGGCTGAAAGGCAGCCTATTTATCTTTGGGGGTGGTAGGCATGCAGGGATCATATTTGCGTTTTAGAAAACGTGGATTCATCTGAAATGTCAGTAATAATTTTGCAATTCGCGTTCTTCAAAACGCGAATATTTGTATTCGTACAGAATTCGCATTCTGTAAAACGCGAATTCTTTAGATTCCTACACAATTCGTGTTCTGTATAACGCGAATTCATTAGATTCCTATAGAATTCGCATTATACACAACGCGAATTCCAATTTGCTTTGCCGGACTTTGTGTTGACAATTGTATCATGGTGCGGGAATTTTGCTGACATTTCAATCAGAATTCTAAATTATTGGTATGCTACTTCAACAAACGCAAGTCTATATATAAATGAGGGGGCGCAGAATTTCTAGATGCACCCTAACAAAACTTAGAATAACAAAGCTCATTGATTTTCAGAAATGGCACCGCGAATTGAGGCTATAGTATACTACGATGGTCAGATGGTCCCCGATTCATACATTGGGATCATATTTCAATATGAAAATACTGTTAAGATCAACATTCCGAGGCGATCGACCACGTTTCAGTCGCTTAAGACCTCAATATCCATGAAGGTTCCCAATCGCACGGGGAGGAAGTTGGAGTCTTTGAAGTATCAATGTCTAACGTCGATAGATCCACTGTATTACACAATATTCGATGTTGAAGACGACAGTTCTGTAGAATTGATGATAGATACACATCATCAGTACTCAACGGGATGGGCCATTGAGCTGTTTGCAACATTTTCTGAAGTTCACGTTGGCGGTCATAATGTGGTACCGAATTGGTTACGAGCAAATCTCGAGTTCAATCCAAATGCTATTAGTCCGACATCGAGTTTACGACGTGACTTCAACCTTCTACATACGAGGAATGATGAAGCTTCATCGTCTTCGTCTTCGCAGCAACGACATTCTTCTGTTACAAGGTTCGAATTTGACCTTAACTTGCCACCAACCCAAGAGTCGTCATACAATCCATACATTCCAAGAATCGATGATTTCTCTACCGGGAGCCACTCAACATACATTCCATACACGGTGTCTTCAACGTACAATGAAGAGTTTAACCCGTTCGATGCTTTCTCTACCGAGCGCCACTCAACATACATCCCAAGTCACCGAAATGTAGATGATATGTTATCCGTGGGGAGACATTCAATAGCCGTTACTGTCGATCGGGTTATGACTTCAGAACCTGTTCACGCACAAGTTAATGATGAAGCAGAACTTTACCAGTTTAATGAGGCTCTTTCCGATGAAGAGCCGCGTACACAGGTTGGGCCCGATGGTGACGAGATGGGTCTATTTCCTCCTGAACCATCTGACCTTGACGAGCCGATCGAATCAGATGAGAGCACTGAAAACTCTTCTGACAACGATACAGAGGATGAGGAGGAGGCCGATGTTCGTTCGACTAATCTGCATGGACCAAGCAGTTGCACAACGTACTACGATCCATCTTCGCACTTCACAATAGTGGATATGGATGGCTTCTTCGATACTGAATTCCCAGAATATCCACAGTTAGATCATTTCAACCAATGTAATGTGGGTTCGACTGAGCTACATGCTGGAATGGTCTTCAGGACAAAAAAACTCGCGGAGGCTGCCATCAAGCATTACAACATAGAGCACTCAGTTACGTCCACCGTTTGGAAGACCGAGGCCAGGAAATATATTGCAGAGTGTCCTCACAAGTTCGCCGGATGTAAATGGAGGGTTCGTGTGTCGCAATTGAAAAGGCTGAATGACCTGTGGAAAATAACGAGATATAAAGGGCCTCATACATGCTCCATTGGGAGCCTGAGCCAAGACCATCCTAACTTGGATGTACACGTGCTTTCTGACGCAATCCTCCCACTCGTGAAAGTAAACCCACGTGTATCCATGCAAGTGTGTATAGCTATCATCAAATCCATTTACAAGTACACCGTTAAATACGATAAGGCATGTTATGCAAGTTATCGTGCCATCCAAACATTGTACGGGCAATGGGAGCAATCATACAACGATCTCCAATCATGGCTTCAAGTTATGCAGGAATACAATCTAGGGGCAATTGTGGAATTGGATACTGTTCCGAAGTACTACAACGATCGTGTTGTACCAGGGGAGGTAGAATTTCATCGCCTTTTCTGGACGTTCCCCCAATGCGTAAAGGCTTTCCGTCACTACAAACCTATGCTCCAGATCGATGGTACATTTTTATATGTCAGGTACACGCAGATCTTACTAATTGATGTTGCCCAGGATGGCAACAGAAAATGTATCCTTGTTGCTTTTGCGATTGTTGAAAAGGAAAATATCCCTTCTTGGGAGTTTTTCCTTTATAACCTCCGCAAGTATGTCCTGTGCCGGGTTTTACGTACACGTGAAGATGGCATTGCTATTATTTCAGATAGAGGCGCAGGGATTTGGGGAGCAATTCAATGTTTGAGAGATTCATGGAAACCCTCATATATACATCACCGGTATTGTTTGCGGCATATAGCAGCAAACTACTATCAGAGGTTCAAGAACGACGATGAACGTATAATGGTTCTCCGTATGGGTATGGAACAATTCCATTTTATTATTCTACGTACACCATTTATTATTATTACCAATTAACTATTGCATGTCTTATTCAATAGGCAATACACACCGGGTTAACCAAGTTGAAGAGCTGCTAGAGGAGTTGCAATTAAGGAATCCACAAGGGTATAACTATCTTATGGATATCCCGAAGGAGAAATGGTTGCGATGTTATGATGAGGGTCGCCGATACGGCCATATGACAACAAACTTGGCTGAGGCGATCAATTCGTCTCTTAAGGGAACACGACATTTACCTATCACGTCCGTTGTCAAAGCAACGTATTACCGATTGGCAACCCTTTTCGCAACCCTCGGGAAACAAGCAATGAACTGGATGGCAGGTGGCCACATATTTCATCCAGATCTCCAGCAAAAAATCCAAGCGTCCATTGCGCATGCAAACTCAATGGGTACGTTGTGCTTCTCTCGTCGGGAACACATGTTTGAGGTCACGGAATTTTCGCAACCACTGCAAGGAATAACACAATACACCTACGTGGTTGATTTGCAAAAAAAAAACGTGCGATTGCGGGGTGTTCCAGATGTTCAAGTTCCCGTGTTCGCATGCTTTTGCAGCATGTGCATCGGTTCATTTTGATGGAATGACACTCATTGATTCCGTCTACAGGCTCGAAACTATTTTCAAGGTTTACCGAAACGAGTTCCCTCCAATCGGAAATGCACGTGACCGTCGTATAATCAACAATGAACCAAAGATATGCATAGATCCCTCCATGCGACGAAAGAAAAAAGGCCGGCCAAAATCAACGAGGATTCACTGTGCCGAGGATATGGTTCCTCGAGAAAAGACTGGACAACCTAAGCGGTGCAGTAAATGTGGGAACACTGGACATGATATTAGGAAATGTCCTCTTAGGACCGACCCCCGAATAAACTAGATCAACCTATGTGTGATGTCTTCCGTCGTATTTTAATTTAAACGATCTTTTCTGCTTTGTTTTATATTTTACTTGCAATTTTAACGCGATTTTCATACATGCTACGACGACATATTCATGATATTTTTTCTGCTGCTATAAGCATATGTTACATAATTACGGAGACCAACTTAGACAAAAGCAAACAAATACTCCGACCATACCCGAAAATTCAATTAAACCTCCCTATGTAACCATGTTTGCTTCTAAAAACATCATTAGATAGCATTTTTAACGCGGTTTTCTGACACATTAGGACGCAATTTTCACGCCCATTTTCGTGCCGATGTAAACATATGTTACATGACTAGGACTTCAATCTTAGACAAACGCAAAAAATTATGCGAAAGATATCACAAAATCTACTTAAACATGCCTATGGACACATTTTTGCTTGAAAAATGTTACTTTGATAGCATTTTTAGCACCACTGTAAAATTCAGCTGCACATCTTTAGCTCCAAACTTAGAAAAAACCAAAAAAAAAGGTCGAAAGACGCCATAAAATGCATTTAAACATGCCTATACAGTAATGTTTCCTTCTAAAACATTGTAACTTGCCCATTTGCAGGCCATTTTCAAACATCTTAGGATGTTGTATACGCTCTTATCTTCACACCATCTTAAAGATATGTTTCAGTACGACACTGTTATACTTCAAAAATTATAATGGGGTCCCCAGATAACTCGTTATTCGATCAAAAATATAGCTACCCAATCAATTTTTGTTGGTTTGAATACAGCTTCCTCCTCAATTTCTCGTGTGCGGGGGTAATAAAACGTTGAATTCGCGTCCTACAGGACGCGAATTCTGGTTTCGAATATTCAGCCGTCTTGCCAATGATTGGATTCTGACAAGGGACTGAAACTCGCGTTCTGTGTAACGCGAATTCAAAATTCTCATTTTCCAGGACGCGAATTTGTCCTACATGGCGTGAAAGGAGGTATTTTTCCAAGTAACGAACTGAGGGGGTACTTTTCCCATTAATTTCCCTAAGGGGAATATCCCCCTAAATTAGCCTAGCCATACTCTCATTGAATCCATTGCTATATCAGGCAACCAATCTTTAGAGTGAAAAACCATCTCCTAATATCTTTGAACCCACACAACCGTTTTTTCGAGACTAGATCATCACAACATATAAGAATCATTGAGCATGCAAGATGCATCATCGAAAACCCTACTAACCCTAATTGATACAATTTAGTCGTCAGCTCCTTAATAAACTCCTTCCAGTTCGTCGAGCACACCACGGAATTTTTTAGAACTACTAAATTTTTTTCCTCAATTGAAACCAATACCGTTCAATTCGATTCACTAGTTTGTGTAGGGTTTTCATTCGACTCACCCTTTACATCCCTCTTATGCCTCCAAAAGGAATCACAAGGCCCCCTTTTTGCCCAAGAGACACTAATTTTTTATCCATGTAACCAAAATTCGTTTAGTCTCTCAATCACCCTCAAAATATCGTTCTTGTTTGCCATCCTCACAAAACCAAACCGAGATTTTTCGGCCGCTCTCTTCTTTGAGATAAAAACATCAACAACTATTCTACGTCGATGAAACCCTTGCAATAAGCCCTTCCAATGGAATCACGTTGGAATGTTACCCACAAAACATGTCCAAACCCGCCAATGATGAGCATCTCCATTCTCTCTTGTCAGTTTACCCAATTTTTTGATTGGGGATTTATAGTTTTAGTTTGATTGTATATAAATAAAGCTAATCTCTTTTGATCAGTGCTTTTATGTTTTTTTAATTTATTTTCATTTTTTATGGTTTGCTTTGAAAAAAGTCACGCTATATATGTTTTTATGACAGTTTTTTCGTATGTTTTAATGGTTGTTTTAATCGATCTTTGTGACAGTGTTATCTGCCTTTGTGGCAGTTTTGCGTACATGTACCACGTTTTAACAAGCGTTCTTATTTGTGTAGGTCGATAGTCTATTCAATTTCTTATTTTCTTTTGTGGTAGTTTGTCGATAAGCTAAAATTTAGCATCGAAAAAATTTACATATTTCATGGAATGTCTCGTCAAAGTAGATAATTGTTAGATTTTCAATCAAAAGAATATGTAAGTTTTTATAAGAAGACGATGGATTTTATTTTTCTTCTTTGCACCCTCTCAATTTTAATGTATTTATTTTTTATCTCCATTAATATTATTTTTTTGAGTTGTGTAGTGTTTTGTAATTATATTCACATTTAATAAAATTTATTTTTTCTTGTTATAAAAGTGATTTTAGCATAAATCTAAAATATTAATTAAAATTTCTTCAAATTATAAATAATATTTTTGGTATAGTACATGTCTATTTTACGATTCATATTCGGGATTTGTAGCTTTCCTACCTAATAATACTGTCTTCAAGATTCTAACTCGAATTTTCTCTTGAAGAGAACAATGTGTCTAGTCATTGCACCAAACACTTATTGGTAAATTATAAATAAAATTTTCACTAACTAAAGCTCATATTGTATTTTTATTATCAATTTGCTCTATATATTTTTTTTTTGAAATAGCCACTGAATTTTCATTAAACCATAGAAAAATTCAATTACAACGCAATCAATAAGAAGAAATTTTGGGTTAAAATAACCCAAAAAATTCTTACAACTCAAAAACAATGAAAACGAAAATTTCTATGGAAATACGCATACCAACGAAAATTCAAAAGCTTCCTGAATCTCCTTGTCTCTGTCCAAACGAGACGCATAAAGAAGGAAGGAGTGGTGCGCGATCCATTCTGTCAGGCAAAAGGTACCGCTACCTAGGACTGATTTTGTCGGCAAACAACCATCAACGAGTGGGGATAAAACATTCCAAGTGACCACCGACAACACCATGAATCAGAAACTAGCGCCGAGTGAATCTCTGTGCGAACAACAATCGAACGCTAGGGTATGCTGAAACCTGCCACGAAGACAGATGAACCAAACCAAAAAATAAAACAAAATCATGTCACAAAGACAGAAGAAGAAGCGTGTCACTAGGACAGAGAAAAAGCGTGCTACAGAAGCAGAGATTCTTATTGAAATAAAAACAAGAAAACTGATAAAATCGGTGGCCGACAACCAATACGAAAATTGATTGCCGACCACCGATTAAAGAGATTGAACAAAAAGAAAAGCGGCTAGAATTGAAACAAGTTACTTTCATTAATAAATGTAAAAAGACTACTGCCATGAAATGAAAGATTAATCATTTGTACATGCACGAGTTACTTTCATTAATAAATGTAAAACAAAAAAATACGCAAAAACATTATGATTTGACGAGCAACAAATGCGCAATTTGACTAAAGAAATTTGGAAACCTACATCTTTGTCCTAAGTGTGTATAGTAGTCTTTCTTTTGGGATAAATAGAATTCAAATATATGAATTTTGATTTTGCATGTAACTTCAATTATAGTTTAATTACAAATGCGTAATATAATACATAAATTTTAATTGGGAAAATATATAATGCATCAGTTGTAGAAAATTTTGTTTTTACAAGTCTCTTAATTTTAGGGGTTAGGAATTTATTTTAAGGTTTATAAGTTAGGAGTTTAAGTTTTAGGTTTTAGAATTTAGGGTTTGTTGTTAGAATTTAGTATTTAGGGTTAGAATTTAGAGGTTAGTGTTTAAGTTTTAGGGTAATATGTTAGGGATTTAGGTATTTACCTATATCCTCTAAATTCTAACCCTAAACTCTAAACTGAAACCACAATCTTCAAAATTTTAAGCACATAAACCTAAATTGAATCCTTAACCCCTAAAATTAGGGCGCTTGTGGAAACAAAATGTTTTCCACCGCCAATGCATTGTATAATTACCCATTTTAATTTAGTGTAATTATGTAAATGTAACTTTAATTATAGTAAAACCTAATCGTCCAAATTTTTTATAGATATTTTTCTTTTCTTTTCACTAGATTTTTTCTTATTAGTGATTTAGGAGGGTGGAACTGTCAATTTTTGGTCAAGTAGTTGTCTCATGTACTTTGTTATAATCCTTGTTGTGTTCTTTCTATTTTTTTTCGTTTCCTTTTCCTTTTTAATCTTCATAGTTTTTATTCTAGCTTACTTGAATTTTATGTGTGTTTTGGTTAATAAGCCTTTTCGTTTTTTAAAGAAAATCATGGATGTTTTTTATGCTGTTGCAGCACGCTTTTTGTGCCCTTATGGCACGTTTTCTCTGCTCTTGTATTATATTTTTTTTCTCAATTTTAGGGTTAAATTTGACGTCGCCTCTTTAGTTGGCGATTAGTTGATTATCTTACTGATCTATTCTTGATTTGGACCCTTAGAATAATTCTCTTGTATTGATAGGTGCTTGCAATCACCGAAGATGGTTCGCGGTTGAGTTGTGGTAAAGTCAGTTTTATCGACGTGTTATTATTGTTATATGCATTTTTATGTTAGTGTCGATGTTGTTTATCCTTCACCAACGACAATAATTTTTGTTTATCTATCATTTTTCTGAGTTGTTTGGTTAAGTTTTAACATTTTTTTTGTATGCTCATACTTTATGCTTTAGTAGCTAGTTTATGCACTTTAATGGTTTTAGGGGAGATAATAGGTTAGTATGATTAGTATACTCTAGTTTGTAGTCTCTTTTATAACTTTATTGTATTTTCTCTTTATTCAATAAAATTAACGATTATTAATTATAAAAATAATTATGATTTAATTATTTGCATCAAATTTGATTTTAATTTAATTGTTTTTTTAAAGAAAGAAAAAGGTCTCATTAAAAACTCCTCTAAGCCTAATAGGGGAAAAAAATTACCCAACTTTGTTTATATCAATCCGAGTTTAAAGTACAGCCAATACACATCAATCATAACAATCCAAAATCCCTATATTACACTCTACACAGGCCACATAAGAACTCCCCAAACTATTACATACACGTAGCCCACACAATAGCTAATACCCCATAGCAAAACATAAGACATGGACATTACAGCAGGTCTACTTTACTAAACATAATCGAGCAAATCAACTTCTCGGTCAATTCCCTGTTGTGCTAACAAATGAGCTTCACAGTTTGATTCGCGATAGGCAAACTGGATTTTCTAACCCTAATCTCTAATCATAGAATTACAATGCTTAACGAGGCATTGAAAAGGGGCTGGAGCAGTATGTGGTTTGTTAATCCAGGTAGTTTACAATGAACTATCCGATTCAATAATTAGAGAGTGATCTCTAGCCCATAAAGATGAAGAGAAAATTGAACACGCTTCTGAAATACCTCTTAGTTCTGCCTGAGTTGGATTTGGAAATCCAATCAATTTAAAAAAAACGAGCGAAACACTTGCCTCTGTGATCAAGTAAAATACCTCCAATGCTGGCTTTTTCGAAACTCCCTCGAACAGCTGTATCAACATTGAAATTTAAGTAATCAGGTAGTGTGGCCACCCAAGAGTTCGACACCGGTCTACTTGTTGTAGCATGTAAAACGATAGTATTCTGAGGATACTGGATGAAATCCAGATAATGAGGCCAGTTGCAATTTACCCAGTGACTGATCCTTAGAAGAGCTAACTCATAAATTTGTGACTCAGAAACAGGTTTATTATTGAAAATATACTCGTTACGGCATAACTAGATAGTCCAAACAAAGCTAAAAAGAGCAATGTTCCATATTGGTCTAAAGGATCGGTTTTATAATCTGATTTTCTCATAAAGAAAAGAATGATATGAAATCTCCCGGTATGACTAAATGTAGATTAAAATTGCTCCACCATTTCTACCAGATGCCCCATGTTACTTTGCAATGGCAGAATATATGGTTTACATTCTCAGTATCTGCAGAGCATAAAACACGTGAGCGGGACTCCAAAATTGGTACGCCTCTTTTTGATAATTCAACCAAAGTGGGAACTCTACCATACATGACCTTCCATACAAATGCAGAAACTTTTAACAAGGCAAGTTTCAACCAAACTGACTTCCAAATTTTGTCCTCTTCCAGTTCGACAGTAGAAACTTTTTCACAAAAAATATTAGCTTTATATAACCCCGAAGACGAGCCGGTCCACACGATCCTATCGAAAGGATAAGGATTTCTGCAAGCACTATTGATTATAGCCAAAAAATTATCCTAGATTTCGATCTCCCACCCAAACAGAGGCCTCCTCAATTGTACATTCCATTCCCATGTACCATTTACTTTAACTCCGAAATCTGTTGCTTTATCATTCTTTTTAATTGAAAGAGCAAACCACATCTATTTGAATTATGTTTTGTCAATCTGATTCAATAATAATTACAAGTCAGACTCTTCACCTACCCTTTGGGGAATACCAATCGAATCTGGAAAAAAAAAAGAGAGTGAGTCTGGAAATTTTCAAGTCTCCCTCATCGTTCATCGGCCCAATCAGCCCCACCGCCGGCCGGTGGCGTGCACCGCCCCCATCGTTGTGCTCGCCGTCGTGCTCTGAACCCGATCCCGTCAGCCACTTGCAGAGTCTCATCGCCGTTCGTCGTGAAAAGATCCTGGGAGGTTCGACAAGAAACCTAAAGTGTCGCCCTTTTATATTCGAGATTTTCGGCTGCCTCCGTTAGTCGTTCGTCGCACCGCCTCCACCGTTGAACTCCTTGCGTCGGCGCGACCAAAACCCATAGCGTCAATCACCGTTTGGTCACCACTTAAGCCCCGTCGGAGTTTCGTCAGCCCGACCGTGTTACAGTCGTTCTGGGTATGTTGGTAAGGTGTCGACTTAATTTTTCTGGTCTCTTTTACTGAAATGGATGTGTTTGGTTGGTGTAGCGTTTTCCGATGTGCTGTCCAGTCATTTTTGGCCGCGCGTGGCAACCACGCGCCGTCTAGGGGCATTTTTTCCGACCACTGTATGTGGTGCCCGTCGGCCTGAACCGATCGACCGGCGCTGGACCCGGTATGGCCACAGTCTATCGGCCCAATCTTGAACCGAACTGTTATAGGCCCAATGGTTTTGGGTCAAGCCCAAGCCCATAATGTCCAACTCGGTCAGAGCCCAAACCTGACCCGATACCCGACCCGTCTGACCCGACCGTTGACCCGACCGGAGTTTGACCCGTTGACTGAGTCAACTCGGTGAGTCAACTCGTTGACCGAGTCAACCTAGTGAGTCAACTCGGTTGACCTTTGACCGCTAACGTCAGTATTGACCTTTGACCCGTTGACTGTTGACGTTAGCATGACATCAGCGTTGACTTTGACCATTGACCAAAAGTCAAATTTTCTAAAAACTCTTATTTTATGTTTTTCGACGTCCTGAGTCCAATTTTGATTACCGTTTTACGAAATTCAGACCCAAAAGCCTCCGAATCTGATTTTAAACTAAACTTGTATATGTATTCAATTATTCAGTTAAGGGTACTGTGGGTAAGAACTAAAATGTGAATTTGTGTAATTGAAGGTACTCATAGCTCCTTGAACACGAATTGTTGATGGATGTTGATTTCGAGTTCGAGTACAATAGAATGGGGTTTCATGAATCGACAGATATAGCTTGGAGTTAAGGTAATACAATACTACCCCTTGTATGCTTTATGTACATGTTGATATCCGGTTAACGCATGCATGCTTATGATGAAGTGTATTGCAAACTCTGATTAAGATGAATCAGATACGAGAAATAAGTATGAAAACTATTAAAACCAGAATATTCGAATAAGAACATTAATAGACCAGAAGTATCGAAAGTTCTAATAGTAATAAATAATACAGTTAAATCCGCAACTCGATCAATAGTGCATAAGAATCAATGCCCAGAATATGGAGTAAGGGATATTGGATATGAGATCACGGAAATGCCCTTGAGGTATAAGAATGACTAAACTGCCCCTAATAAAGGAAGTGACCCGGAATTTGCATTCGACCTGATTGAAAAAAATTACCCTACCTAAGATGTATGTTCTATTGGAAAAGACTTCAATATCATTATTCAAATGCGTGTGATACTAAAAGAAACTTGGATTTTTTCCCCGAGCTCTGTATAACACATGAAGGTTAATTTACCGGAAGTATCGTTGTATTCCTGAGCCGACCCTTACGACAGTAACGAATGAATTAATTGGAATGATCGTAATGACCAAAAAGAATGTAGTGCCCTCGAGCACTGAAATTCTTAATTTATCAAAATGACAATTATACCCTCAAGTTCTAAAATGAATAAACTGTCTGTAAGGGCCGAAGGGGTTAGAACGACTTAATCTCTACCGAGTACGTAAATGATGGAGGTGCTAAATAGTAAAATTGACAAAAATGGTGGATTTATCCCAATTTCCAAAATGACCGAAATGCCCTCTTGAGTTGAATAGGCAATTATGCATTTGATGAAATTCTGGGATTTCTAGTAAGACTTTAAGGGCTAAAGTGCCCTAAGTGTTAGGAAGCACACTCATATATGTCCATCACTCATGACGTTAATGTAAGTTAGGAAGATGCGAATGGATTATATGTTTGATTACTCAAAGCTAAGCTTTATAGTGAAGTATGAAGGCAGCCGATCAGACATATGATACAGTCTATGTCAAGTCACGATACATGAAAAATTGCTCACATTTGAATGTTGGTGAGTACTGCCAGGTTGGGATGCTGCTTTAAACGAATTTTAGAGGCTTGATAAACCGTTGGAGCCCCTAAGCATTTCAATTGTCATTCTGTTATGATTGTGTTATATTATAAAATTCCCATGCTAGTTAAATATCTAAAATGCCCCGTTGGCTAAAATGGTTGGAGCATCCCTAGAAATATCCGATAACCTGAAAGATCTTGATACAGAAATTCTCGAATGCCTTGTTAGAAAAACTGATGCCCAAAATGTAACCCCCTCGTCCCGGTCTGGCCGGATGACCGGTTCGAGTGGGCCACACGGGGAAAACCGAAGCGAAACCCGTTAAGGTTCCCCCTCGGTTAACAACCCTATTTTTTTTTCCTTTTTAAATCTTATCTAGATGAGTATTAGATCCTAAGTGGTCATTCAGCGGAACAACATTCATAAATCAAACAAACGAACTCAAACAAACATGTTACAGCCCAATTTTAAGCTTATACTGCAGGTGGTATCGATACACCTAAGGGGTGTATCGATACCCCTTGACTAGGTCAACAGGTCTAAGTCAACCCGTAGAGGCCGTATCGATACACACGAGGGGTGTATCGATACCCTCCCCAACGGTTGACTTCCCACGGTCAAAGCTAAGACACGGTATCGATACACCTGGGGATGGTATCGATACCGAACTGGACAGTAGCTCCAGTGACCAAAATGGTATCGATACCCCTCTCAAGTGTATCGATACACGAGGCCTGAACAAGAAGGTGGTATCGATACCGTACCAACCGTATCGATACCCCTGCACAGCAAGGCCTCCCAAACTTAGCAAAAACGATCAAGACTCGAACCTAGATGCAATTTAGGACTTCCCTAGACCCAAACAAGCATTCATACAACATTCGTATACCACCAAGCAACCATACAAACACTCAACAAGCATAAACATCAAGGAGATCATGCAATAGACCCAAGATGGCATCCAAGCATTCAAGTTCATACATCAACATTCAAACATGAAGGCAACCTCAAGAGACACATAGCTAACATTTAGAATAAGCAATTTAGGCATGGATACAATTCAAACATGGCAATACAAGCCATACAAAAACATGATAACATGGAGTCTAAAAAAGCTCCTAAACAACCAACAATCATCCATCAAAAGACACATGTCCCATTGCTTAAACTATTACATGTTCAACATTTAAAAGTCATACTTGATGTACTCAAGGCTAACAACCACACTTGGAGCCTTCCACTTGCGCAAGCAACCCACGAACTAAGGATCTGCAATGTTGAACAAAGAGAGCGTAAGCCATAATGCTTAGTGAGGGTAAGCTCTAAAAACAAACCTCAACATTGCAGGGTCTGAGCACGATCTAGCCAAGGCATTTCACAAACATACCAAGGATCCACAAGAGCCACAAGATAAGATGCATGAGCAATAAATACAAGTAAATGTCATGATCAACAAGCTCTAAATTCCTCAACATAAGTAGCCACATCAAACATCCACATAAGGATCATTTATCACAACACATTGATACAATTATCAATCAACATTAGCACCTAGCTATGACTCAAATACGCGGATAACCGTTGGAACTCACATCCAACAACACAACCATTACCTGACGGTGGGATTACACTCATCACCGGTCTCGCGGAGGGGATTCCACTCATCCTCACGCCCCGTCGATGGGATTCCACTCATCACCGACTATATTTAAATACAATTTCCAGGCGTACCCGTACTCCTCCTTGGTGACTCAACGCCACCAAGGCCACGCGCGACTTTTGACTCATGTGTACACACTAACATCCTAATGATCGATCATTTGTATTTAAGTATACTACTGCCAATATTTACTCATTTCAATCAATTCCGTGCTTAGCACGTACTCACCAACAACCATCATCATGCATGTCTCAAGCATCACAATTCATGTCTCATCTCACATGTATAACACAATATACATAGCAATCATATTACATTTCATACGAGACATACACAAACACACAAATGAGTTCATCCAAAGGCTCTAGATCAAGTTTAGGATTAGGCTACCACCCTAATCCTAAATCTAGGTGGGTCTACCAAGCCCAACCTAGTCCATATACTCGAACCAACCATTTTAAATCCATTTAAAACATTTAACCACTCACCTAAGCTTCCAAGCTCAAAAACCAAGCAAGCGACCACCTTCAATTTCCCGGATTCACTTCCGACGCTTCACCGATGCCCAAACTCGATTCTAATCAATCCCAAACACAAACAAAACATTCGAAATCAATAACTCATCATCGAAACCAACCCGGATTAACATTATCAAGCATTCAACACTTAAAATCAACCCCAAAAACAGAATTTCCGAGCAGCCCCTATAACCCACTGAATTCTTCCATTTCAAACATCCAAACAACCATCAAACACACCCAAAGTGACCCTCATATATCATACTACCAACAGCCCCCAAAATCCAGTATTAACCAACCCCAAAAACCACTTTAAAACCCTCCAAAAACCCCTTGGAAACCCAATTCCGAAAATTGCTCAAAACCATTTGAAATTCACATATGTTATACCATTTGACCTCTATATATCATAACTAAACATGTTAAATCAAAACATTTACTTTAACAATATAAAGCTTTCATTTTTAATCCAAACTTCCCAAAATTCCATTTTCTAAAACCTACATGAAGATGAAAATAGAAGGTACTTTTAAAGAGGGGAAGATGAGGGGAAGTCAAAAACGTCCTTACCTTTCAAAATGGAGTTGAAATGAGGGAGCTTTTTGGATGGAATAGTGGCTTGAAGAGGGGAGCTCTTTTCACGTTAGAGAAGAAGGTGAATAGTGGAAGATGGTGAGAAATGAGTGTTTTTAATTGTTTGTTTAAATTTAAAGGCTAAAGACCACATTGCCCTTAATGAAATGGGATATTCAAAAGAGTATATGATCCATGGCCATTTGGGGTTTGATCCCAAAGCATAGTCAACCCCATTAATTAATTTGAAAACGAGACCTGAAACATTATTTAAATTATAAAACCGAGCCTAGAATAATATTAAAATATTATTTTCACCTAACCCTTAAACCCGGGTGTTACAACTCTCCCCCACTTAAGGAATTTCATCCCCAAAATTACCTGGCGGAAACAAATACAGAAACTGCTCAACCATATCCGTTTTCCTCTCCCACGTGGCCTCTTCCACACCTCTATGCCTCCACAACACCTCGACCAACTCTATGGTCTTGCCACGCAACACCTTGCTATCAGAAGCAAGTATCTCAACGGGTTCTTCATTATAGGACAAATCCGGATTTAACTCTATCTCTTCAACGGGCATCACATGCGAAGGATCCGATCTATATCTCCTAAGCATAGACACATGAAAGACATCATGGATCTTCTCTAACTCAGAAGGTAACCTCAAACGATAAGCTACAGGCCCAATCCGCTCAACTATCTCATACGGACCAATGAACCTCGGACTCAACTTGCCCTTACGGCCAAATCCCATTACCTTCTTCCACGGATATACTTTCAGAAACACTTTCTCACCCACTGAGTACTCAACCTCTTTCCTCTTCAAATCTGCATAGGATTTCTGACGATCGGAAGCTGTTTTCAAACGGTCACAAATCAACTTTACTTTGTCGGTGGTCCCCTTAAGCAAGTCTGGCATAGGTAACAATCTCTGACCTGTCTCAGCCCAACAAATCGGAGTCCTACATCGTCTACCATACAGAGCCTCATACGGTGCCATCTGAATACTAGACTGATAACTGTTGTTGTAGGCAAACTCAACCAACGGTAAGTGCTTCTCCCAAGAGCCCTGGAAGTCAATCACACAACAACGAAGCATATCCTCTAGAATCTGTATCACTCGCTCTGACTGCCCATCGGACTGCGGATGATAAGACGTGCTGAAATGCAAACGGCTACCTAGAGCACTATGCAAACAACCCCAGAACCTCGAATTAAATCTAGGATCCCTATCTGAAACAATAGACTTCGGAACCCCGTGAAGTCTAACAATCTCACGGATGTACAAGTTTTCCAACTTGTCTAAGGAATCCGTAGTGTTCACTGCTAAGAAGTGAGCACACTTAGTGAACCTATCGACAATCACCCAAACTGAATTCTTCTTCGAATGAGACATAGGCAACCCCGATAAAAAATCCATGGTGATCCTCTCCCATTTCCATTCCGGAATCTTCAAAGGCTGTAGCAAACCTGAGGGAACCTGATGTTCTGCCTTCACTCTCTGACAAACCATACAACGGCTCACATACTCGGCTACATCTCTCTTCAAACCAACCCAGAAGTAATCATTCTTCAAATCTCGGTACATTTTGGTACTACCCGGATGCATAGAAAAGGGACTCGAATGTGCTTCACTCAGAATCTGACGTCTCAACTCGACATCTTCTGGTACAACAATTCTATCTCTAAAGCACAACAAACTCTCACCACTGAAACTATACTCAGTCGGTCTTCCTTCGGCTATGTCCTGAACATGAGGAACTAAACTCACATCTTGCAACTGCTTCTCTCTAATCAACTGAATCAAGGAAGGCTTCACTTGCAACTCGGTGATCAAACCACCATCATTGGACACACTCAATCTAGCAAACATAGCTCTCAACTCAACGGCCACTTTTCTACTCAAAGCATCGGCTACTACGTTCGCTTTACCCGGATGGTACTCAATGGTCAAATCATAATCTTTTAGCAACTCTAGCCATCTTCTCTGTCTCAAATTCAACTCTTTCTGTGTCATCAAATACTTCAAGCTCTTGTGATCGGTGTAAACAATACACTTCTCACCGTACAAGTAATGACGCCAAATCTTCAATGCAAACACAACTGCGGCTAGCTCTATATCATGAGTAGGATAGTTCTTCTCATGGATCTTCAACTGTCTAGAAGCATAAGCAACAACTCTTCTCTCTTGCATCAAGACACATCCTAAACCTACGTAGGAAGCATCACTGTATATCACAAACTCCTTACCTGAAACAGGTTGCACTAACACTGGAGCATTCGTCAAAGCTTCTTTCAATTTCTCAAAGGCCTTCTGTCTTGCATCTGACCATTCAAACTTGACTCCCTTTTGCAACAATTTAGTCAAAGGAGCAGCTACTCTAGAGAAGCCATCAACAAACCTCCTATAGTAACCTGCTAATCCTAAGAAACTCCTAATCTCGGTCACGGACTTAGGTTGTTTCCACTCAACAATAGCCTCAATCTTCGATGGATCAACACGGATACCTTCGGCCGAAACAACATGGCCAAGAAACATAACCTCTTGAATCCAGAACTCACACTTACTAAGCTTCGCATACAACTGATTGCTCAACAATCTCTGTAAAACAAATCTCAAGTGCTCATCATGCTCTTCTTCTGTCTTCGAGTACACAAGTATATCATCAATGAAAACAACTACAAACCGGTCTAGATAATCTCTAAAAATTCTGTTCATCATGTCCATGAATGCTGCTGGTGCATTCGTGAGCCCAAATGGCATCACAAGAAACTCATAGTGACCATATCTAGTCCTAAAAGCTGTCTTCGGAACATCACACTCTTTCACCTTTAACTGATAGTACCCGGATCTCAAATCTATCTTCGAGAATACTGAAGCACCTCTCAACTGATCAAACAAATCATCTATACGAGGCAACGAATACTTGTTCTTCACAGTCATCTGATTCAACTGTCTATAGTCAATGCACATACGCATGCTACCATCCTTTTTCTTCACAAACAATACTGGAGCACCCCACGGAGAACTACTAAGCCTAATGAAACCACGGTCTAATAATTCTTGCAACTGACTCTTCAATTCTTTCAACTCTTTCGGAGCCATGCGATACGGAGCTATCGAAACTGGATTAGACCCTGAAACTGTCTCAATCACAAACTCGACGTCTCTTTCAGGAGGCAAACCCGGCAACTCTTCAGGAAACACATCTGGAAAGTCACACACTGTTCTGATATCTTTTGGTCTAGCTTCACTCATATCCGGATTCATAACATAAGCTAAATAAGCCCCACATCCTGAGTCCATCAACCTATGAGCCTCTAAAGCTGACACCACATTAGACAATAACTTAATGTTCTCGCCTACTACTACTACCTCGTAGTCATCAGAGAGCTTCAAAGAAATTCTCTTTGTCTCAAAATCTACACTAGCCCGATGCTCAACCAACCAATCCATACCCAGAATAATATCAAAACCATAGAAGGGAAGTTCCATCATATCAACTGAGAACACATGACCCTGAATCTTCAGTGGACATCTCCTATACATATGTCTAACCACAACTGTCTCACCAAAAGAACTAGTAACATGCATACCTACATCTAAGATCTCAACAGGGATATCTAACTTCTGTGCATGCTCACTCAAAATGTAGGAATGCGTAGAACCCGAATCAACCAAAGAAAGCAAAGACATAGACTGTAACTCGAAATTACCTGCTATCACATCAGTGTCATTCCCGGCCTCTCTCTGAGCATAAACTCTTGCTGGTCCTCCCGCCTCTGGCTGTACAGCCACAACATGAGTAAGGTTCCTCTGAGCATCTCCCCTAGGTGCACTAGCCCTAGGCTGGAAGTAGCCACGACCGCGCCCACGGCCTCTCTGAAAATCATTCGCTCTCGCAGGAGCCTGAGCAATGTTCGGTGCCTGAGCTGCCTGATGCGGACAATCCCTCCTAAAGTGGTCCCTCGAGCCACAGTTCCAACAAGCATGAAAGTTACCCCAACACTCACCAGCGTGCTGTCTCCCACATCGGGTACAGTCGGGCAAACGCCCTCCTCCTCTATGGCCCTGATGGCCCCTACCATGGTGGCCACCGCCACGTCTATGGTCAAACTGATGCCCGCCACCTCTGTGCCTCTTGGCGTCTCTACCATCAAAGTGGTTCTGCCTCTTACCAGAACTGGAACCACCAGATCGTTTGGCCGAACCCAAACTATGCTCTAAATCTTTGGCCCTCGCGACCAACACATCAAAGTCTAAGTAGTCAGAAGCTAGCGTATATCTCTTAACCTCTTCATTCAATCCGTAGCGGAACCGGTTGCAGCGTTCCACTTCAGTAGGAACCAACTCTGGGACATACTGACTCAAGCGAACAAAGCGAATCTCATAGTCAGTCACAGAAGCATCTCCCTGAGTAAGAGCCATGAACTCTCTCTTCTTCTCATCTAGGTACCTCGGTCCCAAGTACCTCTTCCTGAAAGCAAACTCGAAGAAATCCCAATCTATCTCAGCCTCTGGAACCCCGGTAGTAATGGTGACCCACCAGGTGTAGGCATCACCCTGAAGCAACGAGATCACACAGCCCAATCTATGTGCGCCCGCACAACCCATCTGAGCCAAGATTCGGACTGTCTTCTCCAACCATAACTCCGACCTCTCCGGAGTAGATCCTCTAAACTCCTCGACCCCCAAGCTACGGAGCCTCTCCAAAGGTAGACTAGCATCGTCACACCTAGGCTGAGCTGCAGCCTGGGCTCCCGCAACTGCGGCCTGAAAAGCTCCCGCTATCGCTTGCACTAGCGGAGTCATATCAATTCCAGCTGGACCTTGGCCACCTTGAGGTCCATCTCCTTCAGCTCCATCCTCGCCTCCAGCTCCAAGCGGAGGAGGTGGTGGAGGAGCGCCAACTCCCGCGGCCACCGGCCCTTCTAGGTGAGCCTCCACACCAACAGCCAGCTCAACAGGAGCCGCAACCCGTGGTTCCTAACGAACCACTCTCGGTCTACCTCTCGGTCTAGACATCGCTCTTACAGATATCAACTACAACCACAACAACAAAACATACAAGCTGGGTTAGCAAGGCAAGGCTTCCAAGTGTTCAAGTACGTTCCCTCACTTAAAATCATTTTTCCAATGTAATAGTAGCAATGGGACTCTTACACACATGCTTTAAAATAAAACAATCAACATACTTGTCACACAAGCAATCATTCTTGCAAAACAAGCAAACATCGTGCAATTCAATTCAAAAACTTAAGCTTACCTCACTTACCTGCCCAAGGTCTCGGTAACCTTAGGCTCTGATACCAACAAGGGTAACCCCCTCGTCCTGGTCTGGCCGGATGACCGGTCCGAGTGGGCCACACGGGGAAAACCGAAGCGAAACCCGTTAAGGTTCCCCCTCGGTTAACAACCCTATTTTTTTTCCTTTTTAAATCTTATCTAGATGAGTATTAGATCCTAAGTGGTCATTCAGCGGAACAAAATTCATAAATCAAACAAACGAACTCAAACAAACATGTTACAGCCCAATTTTAAGCTTATACTGCAGGTGGTATCGATACACCTAAGGGGTGTATCGATACCCCTTGACTAGGTCAACAGGTCTAAGTCAACCCGTAGAGGCCGTATCGATACACACGAGGGGTGTATCGATACCCTCCCCAACGGTTGACTTCCCACGGTCAAAGCTAAGACACGGTATCGATACACCTGGGGATGGTATCGATACCGAACTGGACAGTAGCTCCAGTGACCAAAATGGTATCGATACCCCTCTCAAGTGTATCGATACACGAGGCCTGAACAAGAAGGTGGTATCGATACCGTACCAACCGTATCGATACCCCTGCACAGCAAGGCCTCCCAAACTTAGCAAAAACGATCAAGACTCGAACCTAGATGCAATTTAGGACTTCCCTAGACCCAAACAAGCATTCATACAACATTCGTATACCACCAAGCAACCATACAAACACTCAACAAGCATAAACATCAAGGAGATCATGCAATAGACCCAAGATGGCATCCAAGCATTCAAGTTCATACATCAACATTCAAACATGAAGGCAACCTCAAGAGACACATAGCTAACATTTAGAATAAGCAATTTAGGCATGGATACAATTCAAACATGGCAACACAAGCCATACAAAAACATGATAACATGGAGTCTAAACAAGCTCCTAAACAACCAACAATCATCCATCAAAAGACACATGTCCCATTGCTTAAACTATTACATGTTCAACATTTAAAAGTCATACTTGATGTACTCAAGGCTAACAACCACACTTGGAGCCTTCCACTTGCGCAAGCAACCCACGAACTAAGGATCTGCAATGTTGAACAAAGAGAGCGTAAGCCATAATGCTTAGTGAGGGTAAGCTCTAAAAACAAACCTCAACATTGCAGGGTCCGAGCACGATCTAGCCAAGACATTTCACAAACATACCAAGGATCCACAAGAGCCACAAGATAAGATGCATGAGCAATAAATACAAGTAAATGTCATGATCAACAAGCTCTAAATTCCTCAACATAAGTAGCCACATCAAACATCCACATAAGGATCATTTATCACAACACATTGATACAATTATCAATCAACATTGGCACCTAGCTATGACTCAAATACGCGGATAACCGTTGGAACTCACATCTAACAACACAACCATTACCTGACAGTGGGATTACACTCATCACCGGTCTCGCGGAGGGGATTCCACTCATCCTCACGCCCCGTCGATGGGATTCCAGTCATCATCGACTATATTTAAATACAATTTCCGGGCGTACTCATACTCCTCCTTGGTGACTCAACGCCACCAAGGCCACGCGCGACTTTTGACTCATGTGTACACACTAACATCCTAATGATCGATCATTTGTATTTAAGTATACTAGTGCCAATATTTACTCATTTCAATCAATTCCGTGCTTAGCACGTACTCACCAACAACCATCATCATGCATGTCTCAAGCATCACAATTCATGTCTCATCTCACATGTATAACACAATATACATAGCAATCATATTACATTTCATACGAGACATACACAAACACACAAATGAGTTCATCCAAAGGCTCTAGATCAAGTTTAGGATTAGGCTACCACCCTAATCCTAACTCTAGGTGGGTCTACCAAGCCCAACCTAGTCCATATACTCGAACCAACCATTTTAAATCCATTTAAAACATTTAACCACTCACCTAAGCTTCCAAGCTCAAAAACCAAGCAAGCGACCACCTTCAATTTCCCGGATTCACTTCCGACGCTTCACCGATGCCCAAACTCGATTCTAATCAATCCCAAACACAAACAAAACATTCGAAATCAATAACTCATCATCGGAACCAACCCGTATTAACATTATCAAGCATTCAACACTTAAAATCAACCCCAAAAACAGAATTTCCGAGCAGCCCCTATAACCCACTGAATTCTTCCATTTCAAACATCCAAACAACCATCAAACACACCCAAAGTGACCCTCATATATCATACTACCAACAGCCCCCAAAATCCAGTATTAACCAACCCCAAAAACCACTTTAAAACCCTCCAAAAACCCCTTGGAAACCCAATTCCGAAAATTGCTCAAAACCATTTGAAATTCACATATGTTATACCATTTGACCTCTATATATCATAACTAAACATGTTAAATCAAAACATTTACTTTAACAACATAAAGCTTTCATTTTTAATCCAAACTTCCCAAAATTCCATTTTCTAAAACCTACATGAAGATGAAAATAGAAGGTACTTTTAAAGAGGGGAAGATGAGGGGAAGTCAAAAACGTCCTTACCTTTCAAAATGGAGTTGAAATGAGTGAGCTTTTTGGATGGAATAGTGGCTTGAAGAGGGGAGCTCTTTTCACGTTAGAGAAGAAGGTGAATAGTGGAAGATGGTGAGAAATGAGTGTTTTTAATTGTTTGTTTAAATTTAAAGGCTAAAGACCACATTGCCCTTAATGAAATGGGATATTCACAAGAGTATATGATCCATGGCCATTTGGAGTTTGATCCCAAAGCATAGTCAACCCCATTAATTAATTTGAAAACGAGACCTGAAACATTATTTAAATTATAAAACCAAGCCTAGAATAATATTAAAATATTATTCTCACCTAACCCCTAAACCCGAGTGTTACACAAAAAGAATTCCCGAGTTCTACGAATCATTGTTTATTCATTGCTGGTATAATTTACCAAAATGCCAGGAGCGTCAAAATGACCATAATACCCTTGTGGGCTTAAATGATCAAATCGTTCACGATATATTTAAATTCAAAGAATCTGATGTATAAACTCTTGAAATGTTTAATTTGAGCCGAAGGTACGAATCTTATTTAATAGGGACCTCGTTTATGAAATTCGTTCAAATTGTCAAAAGTTTAATGTGTTCCCTTCTGTAAATGCCGAGTATCTTCAAGAAATAAAATGTTCTATCTAGTGTGTTACATGTGTGCTATATCCTATTGAATGAATTGTATAATGATTTCATATTAGTAAACAATCTAACAATTTAATCATGAACAATGCTGTGTTTGATGAATGTTTAGTTGTTATTGAGATTGCATCACTATGTTAGAAAATGAGATGAAATGATGAACTGGATATATGATGACATTCTCTGCCTACCTGATGTATGTCTGCTCAATATATATACTTGGTATGTGATTCCTTGATCTGTGATGGTATTGCCTGGTTGTCTGGTGAATTTGATAGCATGATCTGTTAGCTTGACCTATGACGGTACAATTTGTTTGCATGATGAAAATGTCTGCTCTGCTCAATAGTATGCCCATTTATCTGTCAAAAGCATGAATCTTCTGTTTCTGATACTCTGAATAGAATATGTCTGTCACATGTATTCTGTTACTCATGTCTGGAATCTGAACACCGATTACTATCTGGGGTATATTGTTGGGTTATGTTAAGAAGTTTCTGTATGTGCAGCCCTGATCCAGCTGGTAAATCCGTATGGACTCAAGGTCTCCCCTTGGATAGGTTCTGATGCTTTAGCACGGGTAAATCCTTATGGACCTAAGGCAGCCCCTTAGGTGGCACCTATACCCATCGAGCCTAGGGTAAGTCCTTATGGATGCAGTTCTAAGGGACTGCATATTGTTGTAAGGTTGGAGGGTAGTTACTAGTAAACCCTTGTATGCACTTGAGCATTTGCATTGAATTGTTACGTGTTCTTATGATATGGCTAGTATGTATTTATGCTTGTTTGATCTGCACTTATTGGAACACACTAGACGCTAAACTCTTTGTTTCCATCTTCGTAATCTATTAGCTTGAATAATTCTCGTTTGTTACTCGATGATTGAATAAAGAACAAGTACCGTTATTCTCAAGTATAACGTTACCCTAAAATAGCGGAAAGGAAATGAAGACTGTTACTACTTGGAACATCATGATAATTTTATGCCTACCGTATATCTGCATGAGCTTATAGCATCTTTTGGTAGTTCTGTATTACTGAGCTTTTCCAAGCTCACGTTGTTTTTACCATCGCAGGTTAAAAGAATATAGCATGGTATAATGTTTGACATCAGTGTTCGGAGTTCACTCGGCGTTGCCTCTGGAGTACGATACTGTATAGTTAGTGGGCATGCATGCCATGTATTGTTTTATGATAGAGTCTGTAAAGAACTTTCTAAAATTTCCGTTATGTGTTTAAATGACTTCTTGAAACGTTATTTTAAACAGAAGTTGATTCTACAGTTTAATAAGTGTTTTGAGCAAAAAAATGTTTTTATGTGTATTTTACTGTGGGTCACTCTTGTGACCCTAATGTGACTTCCTAGGATCCGCTGCAACGCATAGACGGGTCTAGGAGGTTACATTTAGTGGTATCAGAGCTTAGAGTTGCGTCTTTCTGGGTTGATCGGCCGGTCGTCTGTCATAGGGTGTCTGGTCTGTGCATGCCCCTAGATCCTGACCGTACTCCACCAAGTAGGGACTCTGATGTCGAATCCTTTCTCTGAACTAGCTGAATCTAAGTTTTATGTCCGCTGTAGCTCGATTTGTACTGGCAATGAATGCCTGTATCATTTTTATGTAATTTAGATATTCTTGGTGGATTTGGACATGAAAAAAAAAAGAGAACTTGAGATGGTTAATGCACATGGGATTAAAGAACCGGTTCAGATTGAGAATAAATGTTTTATCATATGAGGAAATCAATGTAAGATTTCTTATAAGGTAGCTCGGTGATAATGATTTTGTTTGAGTGTATTCTGATGAAAATTGATAAATGTATTATGAATTTAAAAGAAAAGTGTTCGTGAGATTGATGACAATATAGATTATGTGGTGACTCTATTATACACGAAAGAAACCTCTGCTTGAATATTATGCTGAAGGTAGGTGACATTCGTTTAAAACCACGGTTATGTTTGACCGGATTGAAGAAAGACATTTGAAAAAAAAGGGGGGCATGGTGTACCGTTATGTGCATTCTACTGATTGGAATATGATGTTTACACCTTAATTCTGGAAGACCCCATTGGAGGCCTTGAATACTTGTCTAAACTACAATTACAGTCGTTCATCCGCAAATTGTTAGTTAATCCATAAGAAGTATGCCTATTTTAGGAAATACACAATGGGTCGTATGTGTGCGTTATGTAATAGTAGGAAAGGTTTTCTATCCCCGACCGAGTCTGTGTAAAATAAAAGTTATGAGACAAATGTTTTCTTGGCACCGTACAAGGTTCCGTATGGGTGCAAATACCGTATTATGATAAACAAGTCCGAGATGAATGATGGGATGAATTTGGGTATAAAGTTACTCCGAGTGACTAAGGACGTTGCCAGATTGATTTGTGACCGTCAATGAGACACGAGGAATAATCGTACTTAATGGAAAAGTTTCAGTAGGTGAATAAATGGAATTATAGTTTCTGTGTTGATCCAACTCTGGTAAATTCCGAGGACGGAATTTCTTCTTAGGGGGGGGAGTTGTAACACCCCTAATTTAATAAGGCAAACAAAAATGAAAATGAACAAAAAATGGAAATAGTACAGCTACAAGGGTTTGAACTCGTGACCTATGCTTGGTGGATCCAAGCCTTAACCATTTGGGCTAAGGTCCCCTTTTGGTTATATCATACGACCACATCTATTTGAATTATGTTTTGTCAATCTGATTCAATAATAATTACAAGTCAAACTCTTCACCTACCCTTTGGGGAATACCAATCGAATCTGAAAAAAAGGAGAGAGGGAGTCTGGAAATTTTCAAGTCTCCCTCATCGTTCATCGGCCCGATCAGCCCCACCACCGGCGGGTGGCGTGCACCGCCCCCATCGTTGTGCTTGCCATCGTGCTCTGAACCCGATCCCGTCAACAACTCGAAGAGTCTCGTCGTCGTTCGTCATGAAAAGGTCCTGGGAGGTTCGACAAGAAACCCATAGCGTCAATCACAGTTTGGTCACCGCTTAAGCCCCGTCGGAGTTTCGTCAGCCCGACCGTGTTACCGTCGTTCTGGGTATGTTGGTAAGGTGTCGACTTAATTTTTCCAGTCTCTTTTACTGAAATGGATGTGTTTAGTTGGTGTAGCATTTTCCGATGTGCTGTCAATTCATTTTTGGCCGCGCGCGGCAACCACGCGCCGTCTAGGGGCATTTTTCCGACCACTGTATGTGGTGCCCGTCGGCCTGAACCGGTCGACCGACGCTGGACCCGGCCTGGCCACAGTCTATCGGCCCAATCTTGAACCGAATTGTTGATATCAGTCCAAAAATCATCCCAAAACTCAATTGATCTATCGTCCCCGATGGCGTATCTAATGTTCTGTACAAATGGATCCTTTGGATTTGACAGTGGTCGCATAATATTTTTCCATATCCAAGACTCGTTTCTAGAAATAGCAGGCTTCAGTATCAGGTGAATGGGATCATACCCGTATTTTGCATCAATTACTTTCCTCCACAGACTACCTAACTCTAGGCCGAACCTCTATGGCCATTTATTTAGCAAGGATCTATTTTTTAGTTTGAACTCATAAAATCCCAAACCACCATATGAAATTGGTTTGCATAAATGATCCCATTTAACCCAATGTATAGCTCTTGTCGAAGATGATCCCCAAATGAAGCTTGCAATTTTTTTTTATTTAGATAGTTTGAAACAGCAACCGACATTTGAAAAATGGACAAAAAATATATTGGTAGGTTAGAAAGAACAGACCTGACCAAGGTAATACGTCCACCAAACGATAATAAGTTTCCTTTCCATGACTCGAGTCTCGAAAGAACTTTGTCAAATATCGGCTTCCATAAGGCTTGGGAGTTACGAGTGTGACCAAGAGGCAAACCCAAATACGTTGTGGGAAACTGATCCAAACAACAATTGATTTTATTTGCCCAGGCTTGCAATTGGGTAGTTTCGATATTAACTCTGAACTATTTTGTCTTCTTCACGTTCAACTTTAAACCTGAAATTACTTCAAAAACTCTAAGTAGCCTCTTAATGTTAAGGATGTAATCTTCTTTGGCTTCGGCAAACACAACAAGGTCATTCGTGAATTGTAGGTGAGAGATGCGTAGATTACTTTGCCCCACCAGTATACCGTTAATAAGACCCGTGTCGGCAACTTTCGTAATTAAAGCACTCAATGCTTCCCCGATAAGGTTGAACAAAAATGGAGATAAGGGACACCCTTGCCTTAATCCCCTACTAGTTTTGAACATTTTGGTTCGAGTGTCATTAACTAGAACCGAAATTAACATAGGGGATGTGCACAAACGAATCCATTTTCTCCATCTCTGACCGAATCCCATTTTTTGCATAGTGAGATCTAAGAAAGTCCAATCCACTGTATTATATGCTTTCCTGAAGTCCACTTTAAAAATTATAGCCTTTCTTTTTCTTCGATTTAGATCATCTATTACTTCATTAGCAATCAATGAGCAATATGTGATCTATTTTCCTGGTGTAAATACGAATCGGCATTCCCCCACTACTTCTTTGATGCAAGCTGAGAGTCGCCGAGATAACACTCTAGCTAACACTTTGTACACACTGCCCACTAAGGATATAGGTCTGAAATCCTCGACATCCTTTGGTGCATTAACCTTTGGGATTGAAGTGATAAATGAATGATTGAACGCTTCATCTACCACTTTCCCATTAATAAAAGCCTCGGAGAATAACATGACATCTTCCTTGATTACGGACCATAATTTTTTGAAAAAATCCAAGTTGAAACCTTCTGGTCCTGGAGCACGAGACCCGTCGGCAGATTGGATAGTGTCCCAAACTTCTGTATCCGAGAAAGGAGCTTCGAGAGACTTAACAGCCCCCGAACTTAGCTGCTTAAGCGGGACATCAATAGCGTCTATTGAAATAGTTGGCGTGACACTATATAAGTTTCAAAAATGCTATAAGAAAGCCTATGCTATGGAATTATGATCTTCAAGTATAGCATCCCCACACGGATTGAGTCAATGCGGTTCACGTTGTTCCTTATAGAAGCTAACAGATGAAAAAATTTGGTATTCTTGTCCGCCTCCTTGAACCACTTTAGCCACGATTTTTGAAGCTATTCTCTTTCTTCAACTCCGTATCTAGACCACAACTCTCCCTATAAAGATTGAATTTATGACAAAATGGAACAATTATCCCCATTGGATGGAAGTGTAGAATCCATCAAATCGATCTTTTCTTCAATTTCAGCTACATATTTTGGGTTTCTTTCTTAGACCTCCTTAACCCAAGACTTGGTGGTAGCTTTGATATTTCTCAATATGTTTCCAGCACCTTTAACATGAGACATACTAACCACTTCCTTGACAAGATCGACATACTCTGGGTAGTCATCCTAGTGGGAGAACCACTTGAATGGTCTTGGTCTTCTCGAAGCATCACCCTCGCTTAGCAGAACATGATTGTGGTCCGATAAGCTCCTCGGTAGGGAACTTTGGACACAATTTGGAAAGTGGACGAACACGTCAGGGGACATAAAAAACCTGTCGATTCTACTCCCTGAAAAATTTTATCCCCTTCGAATCCAAGTGAATGGGAAGTCATTCAAAGGCAGGTCGATAAGGCCATTATCCTGTATAAACTCAAAAAAATTCGTCATAGATTTCAAATTTTCTGTTACTCCCATTCTTTCTTCACTTGTTTTAACTGTATTAAAATCACCAAAAATCAAGATGGTTAGCTGAATCGAAGAGATTAGCCCTGATATCTGCTCGAAAAACATTCTTCTATCAAGTTGATCATTGGGAGCATATACGTTGATAAGCGCAACTGTAACCCCCCTCGTCCCGGCTTAGCCAACAGACCGAACCGAATGGGTTACACGGAGAAAACCGAAGCGAAACCCGCTAAGGCCTCACTCCAATTAGCAACCCTAATTTTTTTTTCATTTTATTTATCTTGTTTAAATATCACTTTTAATCCTATGTGTGAAGACAACAGCGGAAAAGTGAAAGCAGAATACGAACCAATCAGAGGGCATACGATAATTTAAACTTACAAATTAGCTTATTTGTCAAATTTCATGCTCACGAGGCAAAACCATCACAAAGGGGCACATATGACTCATTTAGGGAGCATAAGAGCATTAGGGACTAAAACGCAACTTTTCGAAACCCTCAAAAATGCCTTTTAACCGTTTTAACTACCTGCGTTTCGAAACAGGCATGCCCGTTCTGAAACACAGGCTTCATCCAAAAAGTAACATCAAGCCGTTCTGGGACGGTCCCACCTGGTTCCGGAACGGGAGCCTCCAGTGGCCAAACGTACTGGAACGGCCCTACATGGTTCTGAAATAGGAGCCTCCAGTAGCAAATCATATCGAAACGGCACCACCCCCGTTTCGATACGGGTGCCCCTGGAGCTCGACCGTTCCGAAACCATATCAGGCGTTCCGAAACCATATCAGGCGTTCCGAAATGCATGGACACAGTTTGCCCCGAAAATGCATTTCGACATCTCCAAACGTTCCCAAACTTACCCCGAAACATCACAAACCACATAGCAACTTATTGTACAAACAATCTAGAGGCAAAACACCCTAAACACGACTTCAAACATGCATACACGCAACAAAATAGATCTCAAACCCAAAGCACATAAGAACATTTTAGCTCAAAAACACCAACAAGTCAAAACACAAAGCAATTTATCCAAGGCCATATCAAACCTCAACATGACATGATATCAACATTTAAAACATGCTAGCAACTTAAACAAAGCCAAATATAGGAGTTTGAACACCAAATCCCTAACATAAAAGTCTAGTATTCTCATTGTCTAAGCATTATTACAACTAGTAAAACTATACTTTGAGCTAGCAAGAACTCCTCCCTTGCCCACTTGCCTCCCGGAGCCTCTAACGATCTACATTGTTGGAAAAAGAGAGGGTAAGCTTAAAAGCTTAGTGAGCGGAGCTCTAAAACACAACAACAATGCAGTTTAAAACATATATCTTAGTTTAAAAACGCAACCACTTAAGAAAGAGATACAATGAAATGGAAACATGGACGAAACATGGTTTGCACAAGCACAACCATCCTGGTGGGACTACACATCACCGTACACAACAACTAGCATTTTTCTGATGGGACTACACATCACCGTACTCATCTACTAGTCACTACCGGTGGGACTACACATCACCGTATACAACGACTAACCATCCCGTGAGGCTTGGCATCAACTACGACTACACAACAACATTAAAACAGAGGGTAAAAGCAATCCACATTTCACACAACAACACGAATATCCGCACACACCAACACTTAACGAAACAAGGCAAATTAGACGAACTTACACTTGGGTTTAGGTTAGCCCTTAAGGCTCCACCCAAACCCCCGAGAAACCTCTTTGAATCATTTTAAACTTCAAAACATTACCACTCACCAGCTCAAAACCCGAAACAAACTAACGGTTCTCCTTCAAGCTTCCGCAACTCCTGGTGTGACGTCCAAAGGACCTGAATCATTATCCGCTGCTTCTACCCAAATCAAAACAAGGAATTAATACAACTTTCAACATTCTAACTTGCTGAAATCATTACCATCAAAATCCGACAACAACAAGCATCTCATTTCTATTCCAAACTAATCCAAACTATCCTCAAACCTACTCTAACCTCAAGTCAGCCATATCCCCATCAATTTATCATCCAAACCACGTTCAAATACTCCAAAAACATCAACCCAACAACACCAAAACATTATGTACCCTTTCTTCACCATTTCTAAGCCAAAAACCCAAATACCCATTTAACAAAATCACCTATTTTCACAAAATCTGGGATTTCATGCTAAAACTCGATATCTTAACAGCATTTTACACTCAAAACTTCCTTTAAAACTTACCCAAACCACTATTTTCATCAAAAGCTTAAACCCCTCAAAACCCCCCATTTTTACCCAAATGGAGAAACTTGAAAAAATCTTCCTTCTTTTGAAAAGATAGTGTTACTAGCAAGTTTGAAATGAAAAGATGATTAAGAAATCTAGTTGCTTACCTCCTTGAACTTCCAAATGGTGAAGATTGATGAAAAATAGGTTGTGGCTATGGTTTAGGGAGTTTAACGTGAAAAACTTTTGGGGGAAGAAGGAGGGATGGGAATTTTGAAGTAATGTATTTTATTCCAGCTCAAAACCTATCTCCAAAACCCATTTGACTACACTTTACTAAAATATCCCTTTTTTTTAAAGACTTTAAAATTGGTTTATTTTAAATTGTTTCCCCAAAATTGCTTATCTTAACCGGCTTAACCCGACGTCTAGACCCGAGTATCTTCCAGGCCCCAAACTCAGGCGTTACAGCAACCCTCAATTGGACAATTCGACAGGTTGCCGATTAAAGCTATGACTCGATCTAGGGTGATATGCCTTTCAATATTGAAGAAGGTTCAGTCTCACAAAGATATCATCCTTACAGATACGCCACAAGATGGAGAGAAAACTAAATAAAACTTTACTCCCTTCAACCGATTAACAATCTGGGCTTCAATATTTGCAATTTGGATTCTTGTAGGAATAACAAGCTTGCTTTACTTTTAGCCATCACCTTGGTAGCCGCCCGATCTTTCTCAAACTTGCCCAGACCTTTTACATTTCAAGATAAAAAAACACAAATCATGGAAAAAGATGAAAAATCACACAAAAAATGAGTAGCAAACGTACCGACCAAAGTTAAACCTTGTCCGCAGCATCTAGTTCCTCGAATCGCGCCAGCATCGTCATGTCTAGAGCTGCAAATCGAACTCGTATCTCATTGCTCATATTAAGAGTGCGTCGGGCTTCCAAATTTTCCTCGGCCTTAGAATCTGACATTTGGGGGGAATTTAGAATGGAATTACTTGATCTTAAAACGTAAAGGGCTGGAGGAGAACTTGACTTCTTTTTTGCTTTTTGACACATTGTTTCTCACTTTGGGTTGACCCTTTCCCTTTGAATAGTTAATCCACCATTGAAATCTATCAAATCTAGCTATAATTCCCAAAGGCTTGATACCGTTCTGATTCAGGCTGCCTACTAAAACAGATTGTTGGCTTGAGACTATCCCATCGCCTGGTTTAGGCCCATTCGTTTGGGCTTCTAAACTTTCCGCACGGGCCATAAGGACATCTTGGAGCTTGGAAACATTAGATACGGACCAACTTTCTACACTATTATCAAATATGGGCTCACACCCATTAATATTACGTAAGATAGTAGGTTCCTCACCAGATATGATAGGTACCTCATGAAGCCCAACGCCACTAAATTCAGATTGATAACCTTGGCCTTGTTTGATATTTTGAGTGGGATCCACATTAACGGGAATGTTCTTAGTGGGGACGTTTTCATCGATGGCCGGCTCGTGAGTACTATAATCGTCCTCGAGACCCACATTGCAATTAATTCCATGCACGTTAGATGGAGCGAGGAACAAAACATTCTTCGGATCATCCTCTGGCATGCCAATAAAAAATCCACCTTCGATGAAGCATCGATCGCCCTCATACTCTTTCGATTTAACTTTGACAGGAAACTTTTTCCCATTGACTAAAACATTAATTCTGTCTGGTATTAGGGATGTTGTTTGAACCGAAACTGGTATCCTTACTTCATCAAACCTATTACACGAAATTGTGTCTTCGTCAATTTTTAACACCGACCCCCAGCAGCTGCACAATGTGGTGAAGAAGCGGTTGTTCCAGACTTGAAGCGGGACGTCCTAGAGCACCACCCAAATCTTAACTTTCCTTTTCCCGTCATACCCTTCGAGAAACTCCAGATCGTCTAACCAAACCTTCAACATTTCACTCTTTCTAGCCCAAATTAGCTTTCTTTCGGCAATGGTGTCTAATTGGATTACAACTAGGGAACCGAACCACGGATACACCTTTGCGTTGATTTCATCAGATTGGAGTGCTTCCTTAATGATATCGGGATTATACATTCCTTAAATATTTCCAACAAGACAACGTTTCCTCCACGCCATTTTAGATTTCAGAATCATAATGTGATTTGTCGCACCGGGAAAACATGGAGAATGGTCTTCATCGTCAACTAATGACACATTAAAAACACTCGGAATAGCGATGACATCTTAAATTTGCTCATTTGGCTGCACCTTATTTCTATCTGCAAGTTGTTTACTACCAACTAGCACTTCCTTGAACGACCTTGAATCCACCAAAGATGAGTGCAGATGTGTGGGTCTTCTAACATGCACAGGTCGAGTAGGGCTAGCTTCCTTGTTCTTGGCTCTGAAGATTCTAACGCGGAATCCGTCCATCAACCTTCCATTCCCTTTTTTCTGTTGCTTCCTTTGCTTCCTCTTCATTTCTGAATCTGATAAAGGCGAACGTTGTAAGTTTTGTCCTTCTTTTGTGGTTCTTGAGAGCTATGTATGCGTCCAAGATCTTACCATATACCAAAAAAGCTTCTCTGAGTGCTGCTTGCTGGATTCGTTTGCTCACGTTATTGACGAAAACTGTAACTCCGATGCGGCGACGCAAAACTGAGCAATTGGACTTTGAGTGGAACCCTGGTACTTTCCCTGTAGCTTTTTCCAATGCCCACCCTGGTGTTCTCTCCATTCGCTGTTAACAGTGGTAAAAAAAATTTTCGATGCCCACCCCGTTGCTCTCCCTAGTGATCAACTTTCTCTTCTTGGTTTGAATAGTTTGTATTTGAATTCTATATGTCATCGTTTCTCTGTTTTTATTTAAAAAAATGTATTTATCTATTTTTATTAGATAAATGTATTTATCTATTTATGCAAGACGAAAATGTAAATGACATTATGTTGAGAAATATTTTAATGGTTTATGAAAATTAAATCAAATTAAAATTTTATGTGTATAATTATACAAAATCAGAATTCATATACTAATAAAAATATTAAGGGTAAACTACATAAATGACCACCATTATTGGTAAAGTCGCGATTTGATCACCTTACTTTTTTTCGAAGCAATTAAATCATCACACTATTAAATTAGGTGCAATGTGACCATCGACCGTTAGAGGTTAACGGCAGGGTGGCGTGGCAGTTAAAAAAATAGGGGTATAATTACACATTTGGTCCTTGCTATTTACATATTCTTTCAATTTAGTCTTAATTTAAAATAAATAAAATAAATTAATTATTTAATTAGGTGGTGACATGTGTCAACACCTTATTGGAAGAATTTAATTATTTATATTTGATTTAATAAATTTATTTTCCTCCTCTAATCAGGTGGTGACACGTGCCACCACCTATTTAGAAGAAAAAAATAAATTCAACCATACCGGCTCTTATGGGGAATCAAACCTAAGAGATAATAAATTAACAATATTAAATTATAATAAAATTAAAATCTTTAAAATTATATATAATTTAAAATTTTTAATTTATTATATATAATTTAGCATATATAATAATTTAGAGATTTTTTAATTAAATTAAAAAATAATTGGATGGTTTTATATGTGAAATTAAAAAAGTAAATGTAAAAAATAATAAGACATATTAAAGTTGATGTTTCATAGCATAATGTTGTGCTTGGTGTAGTGGCTTGCTCTTGCACCTCCCAGGTTTGACTCCCCTTAAGAGCATGTGTGGTTAAATTTATTTTTCTCCTCTAAATAGGTGGTGAGAAGAGGAAAATAAATTTATTAAATCAAATATAAATAATTAAAGTTAGAGGCACTCAATTTAATAGTACGGTGGTTAGTTTACCCAAGGCATTGTTTTACGTGTATATAACTACATGGCAGCCCAACCTCAATTCTTCCCCCTTCCCCTTTTGTTTTGCATTTCTTCACCAAATCTGTGTTCTTCTTCACCATTCCTCCAACCAGCTCCCTTTTATGAAAAGAAGCAATCATTTTGAACCCACAATTCATTCATTCCCACTTAAATTTCACTCATTTGTCTTTTGGAACTCTAAAGAATCCCAAGCTACAAAGATATCAAACCCGGACTTTTTAAAGCAAATTCCCCATCTGGATTTTAATAAATGGAGAACCAGTTTTTCAACTCAGGCATCCCACCGCAGGCTCCGCCATTGCACTTCGGGTCGTCTCTATCATCGCCGCCGATGTCCGATTGGCAGTCCCAAGATTGTTTCCCCACAGATTATGGTTTACAGTATGAGTCGGGCTTGAGTTCCATGGTGTCTTCCCCAGCTGCATCAAATTGCAATATGTCCGGTGAGAGCTTAATGATCAGGGAATTGGTAGGGAAATTGGGGAGCAACGGTGAGATCCCCCAACACTCTCAGCGAATGTTGGCGGCTTCTTCTTGTTACAGCACTCCATTGAATTCCCCTCCTAAATTGAGCTTGCCATTGCCGAAACCAATGGGGCTGAATTCCAGTGTGGCGGATTTCTCAGCTGATCCTGGATTTGCGGAGAGAGCGGCGAAATTCTCTTGCTTTGGAAGCAGGATTTTCAATGGTCGAACGACTCAGTTTGGACTCAAAGACAATGGTGAAATTGCTGCTTGTAGATCTAATCCGCCGGCAGCGAATGCCAAGCTACCGCGCGTTTCCAGTAGTCCTGCTATAAAGGCAATGGCAGCTCAAGTTGGTGGCAATGGCAAATCACAGGATCGATCCGAGTTAGCCAATTCTCAGGATTCCACCGTTTCCGAACAAAATTCCGAGCCTGGTTTGAAAGGTTCAAATTCAAGGAAAAGAAAAGCGGTTCCCAAAGTAAAAACAAAGGAAACAAATGCTTCAAAGGTATAGATTGTTGCAACTTTCTTCAAAGTTTAAAGAGAAAATTTTCATTTTAACGTTCTGTAATTACCCATTTCCAGCGATGCAAGTTATCCGAAGGCAATGGGAAGGAAGATGAAGATGCCAAAGGAAGCAACACAAAGGCTCCAGAGTCTCCCAAGGACTATATTCATGTTAGAGCAAGAAGGGGTCAAGCCACTGACAGCCATAGTTTAGCTGAAAGAGTGAGAATCATACATAATTCACTTTTTTTCTTCTGAGTTCATAAACTGGGGTATCTTGTTTATCAATATCTGTCACTTTGATCAGGTCCGTAGAGAGAAAATCAGTGAGAGAATGAAGCTTCTACAAAACCTTGTTCCCGGTTGCAACAAGGTCCGAAACAAAATCTGTTCTAAATCAAGTAAAAGGGAAATGATTGCTCTAATTCTTAAAAATAATGGGGTTGTTGGGGTTTCAAATTGTAGGTTACTGGAAAAGCCTTGATGCTGGACGAAATTATAAACTATGTTCAATCATTGCAACGACAAGTTGAGGTAAGATCATTAACTTTTTATTGTTGAACTTGTGGTGATCAGTTTCTTGGTGTACAAGTTTTCATGGAGTTTTTTTATTGGCAGTTCCTCTCAATGAAGTTAGCTTCAGTTAATACCAGGCTGGACTTCAACGTGGAGAGTTTAATGTCAAAGGATGTAAGTTTCAACACTTGGTTTTTTTTAGAAAAAATAATGTTTCAAACCTTTGAATTTGAATTACCCTTTTTTGCAGATATTTCAATCAAACAACACTCTGCAGCAGCATCCAGTATTCCCAACAAATTCCCCCGCAGCATCAGCCTTTTTGGGGCACCAAATTAACCACTTTACTGAAACAGCATCTCAGGTAAATTCCATTTTCAGAATTAACCTATCCTTATATTTCCCATTTTCATAGACCTAAACAACTAAATTTGGGTGTCAAAATCATGTTTCAGCACCCAACATTATGTGAAGGTGACCTGGAAACCCTGGTTCAGATGGGGTTTGGCCAGAATCAGTGCCAAGAAATGGCATTACATCACAAAGCTTCCAGGGTAAGGGGAAAAAGGAATCCAAGTACTGCTCAATGATAATAATAGAATTATATCAGACTGATTATTCTTGAAATTGCAGGGTCAAATCAAGTCTCTGACATGAAATTTGAGCTCTAATAACACACCATCTGTTCTTTGGCCCTGGATTAAAGGTTTAGAGCAGAGAATTGCTTTTGTGTATAAAAAAATGCTTAGGTTTAAAGAGGAGGATTCTTTTCCCTTTCTATATATAATATTTTTATCTTGATTTTAGGGTTCTCGTTTTCAACTTCTAATTCCCCCCCCCCCCTTTTGTTCTTACCAATTTATCCAATGTAAAATCTATGTATTGGTGATGCAAAGATCTTTATAGCAAAAAGCACCAACATTTGTAATATATAGTATCTTAATCAATTAATGCTAATTAAGCAGCTTTCATTTTCCACACCATTGGACATTCAACTTTATTCATTTCAAAACAAAGATTTCCCCGAATTTTCTTGGAAACTTTTGCATGGGGTCACCATCACATCAAAGCCTTGCTAGATCTTGTAATCTGGTTGATTTGATCCTTACTACTTACTAGTGTTTTTAAGCGTTAACCGGCTGTATTTGTTGGCTAAAATTTCTCTTTAACCAATAATAAGTTGATCTAGCGGGATAAGGCGCTAGGTCACTTAAATAAAGTCAAAAATTCAAATTCTAACAATGTGAATGGAGAAAATTGAGTTGGAAGTGTCGCTCTTATAATAGACTTCTAAAATATTTGATCCAAATTAATTGATCAATTAATTGAATATCAGTGATATTCGGAAAAGAAATTCTAACTCAAAAACCAACAAGAGAATAGTGTAATTTAGAGTGATTAAGACATTGATGATCTTTTAGCTGGCTTCAACCCTTAATTCTTGGCAATTTCCACTAATCTTCATAGAATAACCAAAGATAGATCCTTTTGTCCTTTCTTCTTTTTTTTGTTGAGACAAAAACAAAAGAAACAAGTAATTAATTCATTTAAGCATAACCAAAAGATCATTTTATGCATCAAAAGAATCCCAGGTTGGCATTGGTGAGATTCTGACTAGACCCAATGAATCATTGAGCTTTATTATCTCACCTACTTTCAAAATTATTATTACTATGAAGGATAACAAAATTAAAAATATATAGTATTGTTGTACTGGAATTGAGGTATTTATATTGGAAAGATGCTTTCATTAAAATATTTAATCGTCATCAATATTTTTTATTTAATTTCTAATTCAAGGGTGAATAATTGGGACTTTGTTTAATTACCTGAAAGATGCCTATGTAAAATAACATAGCCATGAAAGATGTTCACGTGACAGTGTTTGTCTTTGAAAAGGCCTTTCTTACATAAAATTAAAATTAAAATTAAAATTAAAAACCAATCATTTAGAGAAATCTTTTAGAAAAAATATCTTATGCACTTCCGGTAGAAACGAAAAAAATTTATAAGCACCTTAATTTAGGGTTTAAGGACTCAATTTAGGATTTAATTGTATGGATTTAAAATTTAAGGTTTAGGGTAATATGGTTAAGGATTTAAGTTTTAACTTATAAACCTTAAAATTTAACCCTAAAACATAAATTCTAACCACACTCCTAAATTTAAAACTCATACACTTAAACCCCTAACCACTAGATCCTAAACAAAATTTCTAAACCCTTAAACTAAAACACTTATACATGGAACAATTACCTAATGTTTTATTGCTCTTTGTTTTTTATTTAATTGATTAATGTAATATTTAAACTATTCGTAATTCGAAGGTTACTACGAGTCTAAATACATTTACATTGACTATTTAGTATTTTACAAGATATTATAATATTGGTATCAATCGAATTAAGATCTAATACTACATAATTTCTACACCTAGATGAGTTTGAAATGGGAGTGACCAAGGGGTGTTAGGGGACAGATGCACACTTAAAATTTTTAAATTTTCATTAATTTAGATTTTTTTATATTTTATTTTAATAATTTAATCTTACACCTCTGAATTTACAAATTCTCATGTGATTTTATTAAATTTAAAGTTTATATTCTTTAACATAAAATTTTACCCTCGTCCGTCCATGAATGAGTACATTGTTTATTTAGTCATCAGTGTTTTTATAGACCAGTCATCTCATCTTTTAACGGGTCCACGCCGGTAGCATTATGCCTCTATTGATCTAAATTCTCTTTTTTTTTTTAAACGGGAATTTGTTGGTAAATAGTCTTAATTCTTAATCCCATGTGCTCACCGGACAAAGAAAAAGCCATTTCAGAGTCTCCCACAACATTTTATTTTAATTCTAAGTGAATGGGATCAGGACAGATACTTCCTCCTCGGGAGCTCATTTTGTTGCTATTTTAGAGAATATTGTACGGTTGATTAGGGTATGTCTCCCATTGCCTAAAACTCTTTTTTTATATATAGATTTTTCAGTGTTTGATAATTATATTCAACTTTAATTAAAGATGAAGATCATACTTTCAAAAAAATTGACTTTGTTATTACTCGCAAATTGTAATCATATAAATTCTCATTATACGAATTTTTAGATCTGTAAAACGTATCCCTCAAACAACCACCAATGATCATGTGTCGATCATCTATAACTCTTAAGTATATCTTACGAACAATCATCAGTGACCACGTATAATCACATGTGACACGCTGGGAACACATCTTGCGGAGGTGAATTGGAACGCTACAAATTGATAACCAACTTCTTACCATTTGTCCAGCATATGTCTATTCGAGCAATGAACTTTGCTAACTACTGATCTGATTTATATAAGAATTATTTAATAATAATTGTTTTAAATCCAATTGTTTTTTTAAAAATAATCTTAGGTTGTCAACAACTTTTAAAACAAGTGGTTAAAAGCTTTTGATTGACACCTCCCCTCCCTTTAGATTGTGAGTTCTAAACTCAATAGAGTAAATATTCCATTTCTCCTCCCCTGTGTAGGAATTGTTCAAAAATAATAACAATCTTATAGGTCAATTGACAACAAAACTAATATTTATTTTATTTTATTGGGTGTGAAAAAGGAACAAGACTTTGACCACCACCATCATTTTAAGAGGAGATGCCGATCAAACATCTGAAAAATTTTAAAACTCATATAATTATGTATTTTCTATTGATAATCTAATTTTATATTTTTTATAATTTATAATTTCGTACTCCTATATTTTAATATAAATTTTACACATCTGATATAACATCATGTGTTCATCATTGACATCCTCCTCCCATGATTTGTTTCATCTGTACGGAGTTTCTTTGCTTCTTTGTTCTTAGTTTCCACTCTATTGGTGGAAATATACTTTTATAAATTTATTGCAACCTTAATTTTGTAAAAAGAAAAACACACATCTCACGTGAAGGTGTAAGATAATCTTAAAAACCATATTATAAACACGTTAAGTCAATATCTAGACGCAAGCTTAACCTAATCTATCAGGCGTGTTTTAAATTTTAATTGTATCCACATTCAATGTCATTTTTCCTTATAAAAAATGTTTAAAAAGAAAACAATACAAAAAAGGAAAATGATTTCATACTGGATTCAGAAACTCCGGTGTGATATGTGAAATGCATGGTGCAGTAAAAACACATTAAATATATGTATATAAACAGAAAGGCTCGTCCATTTACAAGTGTGGCATGTAACACGTTACATGACCTCAAAATTTAAAAAAGAAACTGATAATCCCAAAAAATATTTTTTTAAAAAAAAAACTTCTAATTTTTTCTTATTATCTCAAGAATTTAATTGTAATCAAGTTTTCCTAAAGAAATCACCAAATTTATTAGGGATGGTCAAATAACCCGAACCCGAAGATTCGGTGTGCCCCGATTCGACCCGGTCGAATTTTCAGTCTTAAATTTTGGAAATCGGGGCGGAGAGGGTTCAAGTATATGCTAGAAATTCCCCGCCCCGCTCTGGTATATATTTAAATATATATATATATATATATACACTTTTATGGTTGTTAAGCTAAATTTTTTTCTTTGTGCTTATCTGTTGGGTTTTATGGTGTTCGATTCCTTCAAATGTTCTTGCTCATCAAGTGTGGAGAAGTTTGATAATTGGGTGTTTTAGTGGGTTGAAAATTGGACAATAAGACACAATGAATTATAGTGGTTCAACCTTCTAACCAAGATTTACATCCACTACCTTAGCTCCCTACTAAGGATTTCAACAAATTCACTCTAGAATTTCGTCCCCTTTTCTCGGCTTAGGAGGAAACCGTTACAACGATTAAGCTAACTACTCTTAGCTTAATCAAACACTCTCTTACAAGAGAAATTCTTAAGCAAATTTGAAATCCCTCTAATAGGTATTTGTTTGCATTATAAAGCTCTCACCCAAAACTTAAACACTTGAGCAAATATAACAGTGTTAAGCTCACTAGTGTTGTCTAAGCAAGGAATTTACAATTAAAGCTCTAGACATAATTTGTCATCATAGTGTTGTAACAATTGAAGCATTAGTCTACTCTTGATGCTTGGAGGTCCCTTTTATACTCTCAAACGAGTTTGTAGCCGTTGATGACCGTTTGAGATGTTTTGGAGCCGTTGGAGACTTTATTTCCCACATTAATTGTAGTTCTGGTGCTGTCCGTTTCGGAACAGTCGAGCCCGTATCGGAACAGCCTTCTTCAGAACTAGCCTTTGAAATCTGATGCAGCAGGCCGTATCGAAACACCTATGGCCATTTCAAAAACCCTTTTAGACGTATCGAAACGGTTACAACCTGTTTCGGTACGATTGACAGTTAGGCTGCAAATTAAATTACTGTTGGGAAATAGCCGTTGGGGATTTGACCGTTGAGGTCTTTTCCACATAGGCGTATCGGAACAGTGAAGCCCGTATCGAAACGCTATGTAAAAATTCTCACTCATATTAAAGCTTGTTTCGAAACAGACAGAGCTGTATCGAAACGTTTTGAAACAGTGAATGGTTGTTTCGAAACGCCTAAGGGTGTTTCGAAACACCTGGGTGGTTTTGTAAAGTTTGGCTTTAGAAAACACCTCAAAACCTCTTAAAACAATCATCAAACATATTTTTAAGTTGTTTGGACTTAAAGGCACTTTTGAAATCTTTTCAATTTAGTCAACAACTATTTTTCAATTATTATATCAAAATATTAGTTCTTCATTATGGAAAATTTTTTTAGATGTTGTTCAAATTTTAACATGTTTAATTATGACGGTCAATGGTTCAAGTTTATTTTTTAAAATATGTAATTTTTCATGTGGGTAATTTAAAATTGATTTTTATTTTATTTTTATATAGGTTTAAAGTCTTTTAAAACTGAATTTTGTGGTCGTAATGGTGGATTGATTTGATCTAAATTTTATCGTCGTCGGAGATTAAGAATTTTTTTTCAATTTTTCGGGCCGGTTTAAGAGTTGGTATATCGGGGCGGGGAGGGGCAGATAAATACTTAAAAATTGGTTTATTTATGAATTTGCCCCCCCCCACTTTCAAACATTTATTGTTTGCCCCCAACTCTAAATCTTGGCTATATCCCTACCCGCCTCGTGCCTATCCCTAAATTTATAGTGTTTAACGGGCTAAAAAATTCTTTTTTATGTTCATCCTAATTTCAATCTTCTTCAATTACTTTAGATTCAACTACTAATTAGTAATATTCATCTTCTAAAGGTTAAAAAATGTTCCGCTACAACTTTTAATTAATGTTTTGAAGGTTGAATTTCTAATTGGACAATTTGAAGATTTTAGAATTTTGATCAAGCTATTGTTTCTCTTAATAGGAGATTTGAACAATAGCAAGACTATGAAAAAAATTAAGTTTTTGTTTACTTCTCATAAGTTGCAGCCACTAGATAATGTGAGTTTAATGTCTCATTGTGCATATTTTGAATGTATTTTTTAAGAATAAAGGACAACCTGACAATGATGGAAATGAATTTTATTTGGAGTTGAAGGTACTAAGAGAGTTCTTGCTTGCAAAAAAAATAGGGCCATAGAAGATTTTGAGATTTTGAAAGGTAATATTTTTCTTAATGCTATTGTTGCATATAGAATTTTGTTGACTATTGTTGGGACAATTGCATCTGCAGGAAGAAGCATTTTTAAATTGAAGTTGTTGAAGACCTATATGCACTCTACAATGTCACAAGAAAAACTTAATGGGTTAGAATTGATAGCGGTTAAGAATAATATTTTGGAGAAAATTGACTATGAAGATTTAGTTGACAATTTTGCTACTAAGAGCGTCCGAAGGATAACACTTTTTAAATAAAATGTCACGATTATAAAGTTGTTTTGCGACATTGTCTTAGTTTCACTTGTTTGAATTATTTTATTTTGTAAGAAACAATCGTAATATAATAAATTTTGATACTTTACAATTTCATTTTATTATAAATTATTTTAGGGGCCTCATTTTAAAAAGTATCATAGGGCTCGCTCATCTTTTAGGACGGGCCTGTAAACAGGATCGAAGTTGAGATTTGAAGTTGGGGCAAAACATAAATATTTGAATGTGGGGGATAAATTTATAGATAAATCAAATTTCAAAAAAAATTATATATAATAACAAAGGTAAAAAAATATTTGGGAGGGTGGAGGGCAATTGCCTCTCTCTACTCCATGTAATTTCGTCACTGCATATAAAAGAAAAAGAAAATCGATTGTCTCAAATAGTAAAATGACAAAAATAAAATAAAGTATTTATGAAAATCTAATGTTTAATTCACAATTTAGCTCCTGCAGTATACCTATTTTCATACTTTGCATTCCAAATTATTTTTATCCTAATTTACCCCTTAAACTATTATTTTTGTCCCAATTTACCTAAAATTTACCGGTATCCAATAATATTATATCATCTGTCCTATTTTCACTCCTTACACTCTCAGCTTCAGCTTGTTTGGGCTCGGGCTGACTGTTTTTAAATACTAAAATTTTCAAGCATGGGTTTCTTTCTAGAATTTACTGTTTTTAAAGTCCAAAATCTTTGAAAGCCTTAAGAAAAATATTTATGCGTGTTTCAAAGCCCAAAGATGGGCGTGCATTAGAATGAGCCCATAAGATATACGACTTGTTGGGTGCTTAAACGAACAAAAATGCTCAATACTTTTTCGTGTCACTTTTTATGTCTAATACTAAAAAATTAAATTTTAAATTTTAAACTCTAAAAAATATATCCCACCTTTAATTATATAAACTCTAAACATAAACTCTAATATTAATCTTTAACCTTAAATTCTAAACTTGATTTTTTTCATATGAGGCATAAATAGGTGCACAAAAAAAAATCAAATAATTTCTACGCTAAAACGGTATAAACCCAAATATCCAGGCCATCGTCTTGGGCTCAACTATGGATAAACAAAATACTATGAATAATAGCATAGCTTTGAGATTACATCAAAAATTGATATCAAAAGGATTCGCTTGAAATCTTAATATAATCTATTTATATTCCGAGCCCCATTTTGATTTGCCTCTTTTTAATAACCATCTTTCCAAGTTTCTTCTTTTGTTCTTCAACGCTGGTTTTATATCATATATGTTCAGGATTCACACTCTCTCTTACAATATTTATTTCTAGAGTTTGAATATAAGTGCTCTCATTAATAGTGTAATGTATTCTATCACTACACCCAATATTTATTGTTAATTTTTAAATATTAAATATTGGTTTATACTATGTATATATATTAATTAATCTAAGTTTGATTTCATGTTCATAATTAATTAGTTATGCATGACGTTGAGATATATTTTAATTATTGATCTAAAAATATTGTACTAATTATTATGATTATAATTATTTGGATATATGTTTTATAATTACAATTATGAATATACTTGCAACTTTTAGATTCTTTTTGTTGCAAATATAGATTTAGCTTAAAATAATAAACAATTGATTTTTACAATAATATTCTATTTGAATTTTTATAGTTTCCTTGTCAAATATGATTGACCCTTATTTGTAAGGATAAATTACATAAATGGTCTCCAGACTATAACTCAATTATTTTTTGAGTCTCTTAAGTATCATAAATTATAAATTAGTCCATTGACTTAAAAAAGTAACAAATTAGTCTACCTTCGTTAAAAAATAACAGCAGATGACGTGGTGGTTAATTACAATTAGCATAATAACAAATTTAATCTTTAACCTTCACACAAATTTAAAATCCGAAAAAAAGACTATGAAGAAGAAGAGCAAAACAAAAGATTTAAGTGATCACCAAAACACCAAATCTTCATCATCAACTCCTTCAAGTAATAGCAGAATCCTCGACGATACCAATTTTCTCAAAAATCAAATATTAATCTCTAAAATCTAGTAAATTTTAACCTTCATATATCCGAGAACACTCCCAAAAACAAATGGGTAATCTCTGAAAAATTCACTTCTTATAGTATCACTAAGAAAAACGATGATGGTGAAGATAAATTTTGGCGTACAGATTCATGACTGAGTTAAGCATTAACTCTTCTAGCTTATGTTTTGTTTTGAGTTTTTCCACTTAAAATCTCTCCATCCTACAAAATAAATAGAATTTCAAATAAATTGAACAAGAAAGATTGAATTCTAACAAATCAATGTTGAAAAAAAAATAGATAAAATAAGGGTAATCTTCACCCGTGGTCCCTTTTGTTTGGTGTTTGTTCTATTTTGGTCACCTGAATTAAAAAAGATCATTCTTGCCACTTACATTTTGAATCGTGTCTATTTTGGTCCCTTGGCTGTTAACCTCCGTTAATAAAAAATTAATTTCTAATTTAACCCCAAAACTTTCAAAACTTTATTTTTACCATCTTCCCCAAAAACTTAAAAATTTTATTTCTCCGTCCACTACTTGATCCCGACCCTCTTTCCACCGCCATGGGTCTACCACTCTCCTCCTCCCCATAGCATTAAACTTTTTGTATTTGGTTTTACTATAAATATGCAAATAGCAAAATCATCTAAAGTTTTTGATCTCCATTGCAAACCTCGGTGCATGGGGCTTAAGCCTCGGTTCTTTTAAGCTCATGATCTCCATTGCAAACCCAAATGCACCCTTTTTCTGCAGCTACGTGTAATGGAGTCTCAATAAACTCCACCTCATCGAAACGCTTCAAAACATTTCCATCTTTCTCAATTAATTCATATAGTTGGCTAACGTTTCCACCTCAACTGCTTCTTTCATATTATGATCCATGTGTGGTGGTAAGAGCGAAATTACAAGAATGTATAAAAATTGAAAGGAAGAAATAGAGTTGTTTGCTTTATATAAGAATTGATATTGGTTCCAGACACGTTCAAAGATGCTTGTCTTTTGCAGCTGAGCTACACTACTATAGAATAAATGAAAAAGAAAAGAAAAGAAATAGCATACAGTACATACTCTAGTATAGAATAAATGAAAAACAAAAGAAAATATGTGAGTTGGGTAGAGTAGTAAACAGAAAAACAATAGCCATATCTTTCCTCAACGAAATCCTTGTGTTATTGGTAAGCTCAGGTTGAGTCGATGTTTAGGATTTTGCTTTTTCACCGCGGTTTATAGAGTTGGAGTCTTAATTAAGCTGTCATATGGTACTTTGGATCTCAATGTTGACATGAGGAAGGGTGCATCCGTCGTTTAGTTGTAGGTACCTTGAGGAAGTGGTTGGTTCAATGAAATAGAGACCGAGCAAGGATCCTGAGAACTTTAGATGTTTTTAAGAAGATTGACCGGTCAACATTATTATTTTTTCTTTTGGGGAAGTTTAATGCTTTGGGGCAGATGAGAGTAGCGGACCCATGACAGTGAAAAGAGGATCGAGATCGGGTGGTGGACGAAAAAATAAAATTTTTAAGTTCTTGAGAAAGAAGATGAAAAATAAAGTTTTTAAAATTTGGGGTTAAATTAAAAATTATCTTTTTATTAACAGAAGTTAACGCCTAAGAGATCAAAATAGACACGATTCAAAATGTAAGTGACAAAAATAATTTTTTTGAATTCGGGTGACCAAAATAGGACAAACCTCAAACAAAAAAGACTATGGGCGAAAGTTACCATAAAATAATTACCTCAAAAAGTAAAAGATAGAGCTGACAGCAGAAGAAACTTTGTTTCCACTGAAATCCAAGCTTTACAATTAAAACTCAGAAAATCAAAGAAAAGAAGGATAAGAAAAAATGGATACTGATTATTTTGAAAGAATAAAAGTCTGGGTTAGTAACTAATCTCGGATTAATGGATTTTGGGTTGCGTTTTTAGTACTAAGCTTTGAATTTGCAAAATTCAGAGACGAAAGAAGTTAAAAGAAGAGGAAAAAGAGAAAATGGCAAAGAAATGTATGGAAAGGAAAAGAAATTATGTAGATCTAAACTGGGGATCTAATCCGATAAAACATAAGGAAAATACATTAAAATAAACCATCTCAAACCAGTAAGCAACTGAGATGTGGTAGGGAGAAAATAAATAAATAAGTTAATTTTTAAAATTAGGATCAAACTAAAATAAAGTATAAAAGTTGATAGTTAAATTTGTTAGGGTTAACTACTAGAATATTCACTTATGTTTTCCCTCAGTACAAAGTTGGTCACCGATTTTGAAAAGCGACCAGTAAGGTCACTTACGTTTTCGGGGCGTAAACTTTTGGTCACTCAGTCGTTTGTTGCCGTTAAATACTGACGGATTGCCGACCTGGCAACGAAAAAGTAAGGGTAAATTACTGCAATGGCCATTAAAGTTTATCTCATGTATATTTTTGCTCCCCAACTTTAAAAAATAAACATTATAGTCACTACTGAAAATGTTTCTTTATAATTTCACCCTTGAATTTTTAAAAATTAATTTTTCAACCCTAAAATTTTACAATCAATTAGTATAATAATATTATAAAGGCTTAAATGAAAAATAAGTGCCCAAAGTATACTCTTTTTAAATTTAAGTGCTCAAATTGGTCATATTTAATAACTAAACTTTCAAATTGCTCATATTTTTTCACTCTGGATTATTTTTAATATTATTGTAACATGACATGTCATTTTTATTATTGTTAAATTAAAAATAATTTTAAAATAAAATAAAATCATTTTTATTATTATTAAATTTAAAATATATATTTTAAAAATATTACTTCTTAAAATAATTTAGGTGTTTAAAGTATTTTTTTGTAAAAATAGGTGCTCAAATTTACCATAGTTACAATTTTAGGTGTCCAGCTGTTAAATGAGTGTTAGAAAAATTGTCAACCAATCGGCACTTGACACGTGGCATTAATTTTATTAATTTTTAATGAAAAATACTTAGAACTTTCAAATTATTATAAAATCTCAAAATTTGACAAGCTTCACAAAACAATCTCTAAATCCCTAAAAATTTCCAAACTTCCGCTGTCGATTGACGCCGCTTCCATCTCCAGTTGTCGTCGCTGACCGCACTCACTTGGTCGCCGGACCAAGGCGATCATTTTTCCCAACACAGGGTCGTCAGAAACGCCCAACGACGTGCAACCAAACGTCAAACACGAAATCGACGTTCGTGTTTGACGTTTGACTGCACATCGTTGGGCGTTTCTGGTGACGCCGTGTTAGGGAAAATTGTCGCCTTGGTTTAAAAAGGGTATACTTTGGGCACCTATTTTTCGTCTAAGCATTTATAATATTATTGTATTAATTGATTGTAAAGTTTTAGGTTAAAAAATTGAATTTTTAAAATTTAAGGGTGAAATTATAAAGAAACATTTTTATTAGTGACTATAATGTTTATTTTTTTAAATTGGGGAGCAAAAATGTACATGAGATAAACTTTAATGGCCATGGCAATAATTCACTCTTATTTTTCGTTGCCAGGTCAGCAATCCGTCAGTGTTTAACGACAACAAACGGTTGGGTGACCAAAAGTTTACGCCCTGAAAACATAAGTGACCTTACTAGTCGTTTTTCAAAATCGGTGACCAACTCTGTACTGGGGGAAAACATAAGTGACTATTCCATTAGTTAACACAATTTGTTATTATGTCAATTTTAATTAACTGTCACGTCATTTGTTATTAATTTTTAACAACAATGGATTAATTTATTATTGTAACTTCTAATAGTGAAGGGACTCAAAAAAGAATCGGATTATAGTTTAGAGACCATTTATGTAGTTTACCCTATTTGTAAAAGGCTTCATGGTTATCTTGAGCTCTTGAATGATTTTTTTTTTATCAAAATGAATTTTATTAAAAAGTATAAAAATTACAAAAGACATCTCGACTCATGTGGAATAAAAGTGACCTAATTCTGAAGATAGAAAATAGTTTTAGTTTTCTTTGTAAGTTAGTCGACTGTGAGGTCCACCTCATCGAAAAATAGAAAGAAATACAATTGAAAAAATAAAAAAATAAAAGTCACATTCAACAGGTGTAGAATCCCAACAATTCTGGTTATGATTAAAGAGACGACTGATAACTTCTTCATTATTTAATTCAATGATAAATTTCTTCTAACCTTGTCTATAGGCACAAATAAACCAAGACGATTTGTGAGGACTTCATCAACACTAGCTAGGAGGAAAAAATCAAGCATTGTACTTCTTCCTACATCTTGTCATGTAGTGTCTCTCATGATGACAACAAGTCCTACTTTTGTTAAGTAGAATCAAAGACAGTATAATAATTAACTTTAATAAAATTATTAGGAGATGGTCGCCACGAAACAAAGAAAGATTTTGATGAAGCATTATAAATGCGAAATAAGTTTTGCTCTCATGAAATCAGCTTCAAAGTTCATCGACGGAGGCTAAACATTGATAGGATTTTTTTATAAGCCTTGAAAGAGCCAATCATTTTTTGCTTTCTAGATGTTCCAGCATAAAAAGACAACTAGAGAAGGGCCGAAAAAGAGTAAAAGAACAAATAATGAAGGCTTTGAGCCATCATTTACAAAATCTCGAGAAACTTTCGAACATGGGGTAGTAACTAAAACACGAGGCTCTCTAAACAGCTTGAGCAAAAAGACAAAAATATGTGCTAAATAGATTCATATTCATAGTTACATATAGTTAACTTTTCATAATTTTTTTAATTACGATAAAATGTTACCATTTGTGGCCAAAACATTGTTGCAAGTGAACAAAGAATTTTTTTTGGGACACAAAGATTTCACATTGATTTTCATAATTTTTAGATTGTCGCACAACTTTAGCAATCTGCTTACTTTTGAAATTCTAAAATAGAAAAATAAATAGAGCAAACATAATATTGGACATTCTTATTAGAGTGACAAACAATTGTGTCCTAACAATTAGGATTTACAATTAAAATGGCTTGAATTCCTCATTATAAAAAAATTTCTCGATGTGATTGATTTTTCAAGCTCTTCGATTATGGTTAGTTAGATTGTTGGCCAATTTTTTTTTCTTTTGAGGTTTTGAGACTGAAGTTTATGGTTTGGTAGTCGGAAGATCCAACGGTCCTCCCAAAGATAAATGTTAATCCTATTTCCCAAGTTTCATCCAAAACCTTTTCCAATAGTAGCGGCGTCATCTAGAATGTTGTGCCAAGCCCACGAACGAAAGGGTTTCCCCTTTTAGCCGAAATGACATTTTCATTTGAAACGTAGATTCCTTGCATAATTATAACCTTCTAAAACAAGCCTAGATGGTAAGACCAAATTTAGAAGATCGAAATTGAAACTTTACCCTCAAGTAAATAATTCAAACATATTTAAATGTAACTCGTAATAAAGTAACACTAAAATAACACGTTTTAAAATGATGAAACCAAAACTCTTGCCACAATTGACAATAAATTTAAAATAAATTTTAATTACTTTTAAATAAGCAAAACTCGAGATTGCAATCCCCTAAATATCGAGCGGATTCTATCATCTAGAGACATCTGAAAGGAATGAGAAGAAACAAGGTGAGCTAGAAGCCCAATGTGATCTGATGACACACAAAGGAAACCCCAAATAATAATCACAAAAATATAGTAATTTCTCAATGATAGTTCACATCACAAAATGTTTTGATTCTATAAAACATAATATTTTTCTCAAGATCTCAAGTCACACATGCAAAGCAACACTCAAGTCAAAACATATTGATATCACAAGCACAATGCAATGCACCCTCTCTACATCACACCAATCGCTAGAGGAAGGTTTTTTATAACCCCTCACTACACCACACCAGTCGTTAGTGGCCATCCAATTAAGAGTGAAACCATGATCTTCCACCGTACAATCCCAACATATTCTCACAATGATATAAAAATCACAGTTCTCAAGTCTCAACACAATCTTGTAAATGTAATCCAAGTCCACAGTTTACAAATATATTATTTAAATAAATCTCAATCTAAAGTATGGATGTGTGGAAAATCCTTCTTGCAATCAAAACAACACGTACACAAGTACGCATAAGTTGTAAAACAACATCTCACGGTAAAAATTATTATACTTCACTTAGTCATGTTGTCATCCCTACTTGTTCCTAATCCTTAGTCATGCTAGTTATTTATACTTCACAAGTTTAATATTCTTATCATCTCATAAAAGAAAGTTGTAAATAATGCAAATATTATTCTCATGAAAAGTTCAATTTTGACTCAAGATGAATGTTGACTACATGTTTAACACATGCAATTATAACAATAAATGATGTTTCAATAGAGTACATGTGAGCAATGTTTAAGAACTTATCATTAGAAGGGAAATAACAATTGAAAACGATTACTAATATCATTTAGGTTGAGGAACAAAAAGAACAATCCGTTTAAAAGGGTTTATATCTTATTAGTTAGTTGGTGTAATGCCTTGAATTCGGGCCTAGGAGTTAGCTAGATTAGACGGTTTGGGTGAATCGGATTAGACAATTTGAATTGGTTTCAGGAAATAAATTTAAATAAATTACAAAAGATATCTCGACTCATGTGGAATAGAAGTGACCTAATTATGAGGATAGAAAATAGTTTTAGTTTTTTTTGTCAGTTAGTCGACTGTAAGGTTACCACTCACCAGACAAAATAGAAAGAAATACAATTGAAAAAAAGTCACATTTAACAAGTGCAGAATCCCAACAACTCTGGTTATGATTAAAGAGGTGATTGATAACGCCTTTATTATTTGATTCAATGATAACTTTCTTCCAACCTTGCCTATAGGCACAAATAAACCAAGACGATATGTGAGGACTTCATCAACACTAGCCGAGAAGGATAAATCAAGCATTGTAGTTTCTCATACATCTTGTCGTGTGATGTCTCTCATGATGACAACAAGTCATGCTTTTGTTAAGTGGAATCAAAGATAATATAATAATTAAATTTAATGAAATCATTAGGATATGGTTGCCACGAAACGAAGGAAGATTGTGAGGTAGTATTATAAATGCGAAGTAAGTTTTTCTCTCATGAAATCAGCTTCAAAGTTCATCGACGGAGGCCAGACATTGATAGGATTTTTTTGTAAGCCTTGAAAGAGCCAATCATTTCTTGCTTTCTAGATGTTCCAGCATAAAAAGGCAACTAGAGAGGGGTTGAAAGAAGAGTAAAAGAACAAATAATGAAGGCTGAACCATCATGTACAAAATCTCGAGAAACTTCCGAACATGGGGTAGTAGCTAAAATACGAGGCTCTCTAAACAGCTTGAGCAAAAAGACAAGAAAAAAATATGCGCTCAATAGATTCATATTCATAGTTACATATAGTGCACTTTTTATGATTTTTTTAATTGCAATAAGATGTTAACATTTGTGGCCAAAGCATTGTTGCAAGTGCACCAAAGGCAAGCTTGGATTTTTTGGGGGCACAAAGCTTTTACATTAATTTTCATAATTTTTTAGATCGCCGCTCAAGCTTAGTGTTGACTCGCGTGAGTGCTTGGCAAAAGGGGTAGAAAATGTCTTAGAAATGTATAAAAACAGTGCCAAACAAGAGTCCTTTGAGTGCAAGTATACACGGTCATCAAGTAATATAGTAGTGAGTTGAGTATCGTTTCTACATGGATTGGCCAAGAGTTTGAATGCTTTGAATGTTTACTTGTCAAGGGAAAAGTGTTGTTTGATTTGAAGGTATTTGGAAATGATTTAAAAGAAAAATAAAATAAAATAAAACAACGTTGGAAAGGAGAGTGTCAAATGAGTGATGGGTAATGAATGCCTAGATTTTACGATATTCATGCCATGCTAGCCTTTACTAATGTTGTACCTTGGTATCATTTAATGAGCATATTCAAAGTTGGCAAAGCCTCTTTCGATGTTCAATGCCCAAAATTAACTATGTAAAAACCCTTATATTTCTATAGTGATGTTTTTTCATAAATCAATTTGATTAAGTCCCAATCTATACTCCTAAGGGGTAGATTCACATCAGAAGTAAGCTCATCTACTTGAACATATTCTTTCGAAGCATCTTGCCTTAGTATCCGACAATAGATCGTTGCCCTCTAAGTCTATTAAGATATTAAGGTTTAATAAGCCAACAATGTCAGCTTTCGCTAGGCAAAGGTTTTGATAAAACATTGAAGAACATGCAAGATAGGGAAACAATGTCGAAGCATTTTCATTATTAAAAACTAAACATAAAAATAGCGTTCAATGTAAACATCCCCCACCAACTATTAAATTAGTTCATGGTGAGGGTATCAAACCAAAACCCTTCATCGTTTTGCAAACACATCATCATTTAAAAGAAAATAAAAAAGGACAACTAAACAAAGAGATTGGGCGAGAAGAGGGTCTCTCGATGCAACCCTTCAAAAGGTCCAGGCTCTCGGTCAAGATGGTCGAACCACATCTCCTTTGTGCAGCCGATCGTTGATGGATCTTTCGATCTCCCAATCGTTCTCAAATGCTTGCTTGATCGTTCTTTAAATAGGCGTGCAAGGAAGACATAGGATAAGCTCTTGAGTTTGAATTTTGAATGCTCAAGGGATAAGGGACGTGATCATCTTATCCAAAGTTTGAATGTGAGCTGATCAGGTTAGGGCTGACGTCATCTACCGTCAATGCTTCGCCAACCAAGCTTGGCATCATTCTGCCAACCAATCTTGGCACTATGTCTCTGCTATTTTTCCAGAGTTTGATTCAATCACTATTTTCTCACATCCTGATCTAGTCCTATTTTCTCGGGTTCAACATCTTACTTGGCCAGGAATCAAATTCCGCTTCTTTACCAACCGGTGCTTTGGGAATATTTGGTTCATCTGTGCCAACAATATCTCGGTATTTTCTCTAGCATTCCCTCCTTCCTATGTTGTTGTGTTCTGCCAACCGCTATGCCAAACCTGCAAAAATACCAACAAAACAACTCTTCACATTGACATAAGAAAAATTCCTAACTTCTTATGCAAATGCATGAAATTAACAACTAAATGCAACTAAACATACTCAAAAGCAAGAAAACACACTGTAATATATGCATGAAAATCAGTACTTTAGAGGAGAAGCTAACACTCTCCCAAACCTAGCTCATTGCTTGTTCTCAAGTAATGCAAGAAAGCTAGAAAACAAAAGGGTGAGAATATTACCTTGACAAAGTTTTCGTTGGAATTCCAACAAGTGCTGGTAAGCATAATTAAGTCTAGCTCTGTCCTCAGTCATCTAAGTGCACTGATGCCAAGCAAATAGGAAATTCAAGTGCAACAATATAACTCTAGTCTAAGGGCATAAATAGTGCATGATGTGTGGGAAATATGTATCAAGTATCCTTTTACTCCCTTAGTCAATTTAAGTGCACTAATGCCAAGCATAAAGAGTGCAAGATCTGTTGGCATTAATTTAAGCTTGCTTCATGACATTGTTTGGCGTGAGAAATAAGAGGAAGCATACCACGAACCCCCACGTTAATCCAAATATCACTACGCTTTCTCTTCAATTCATACCCTAAAGTTTTGTACTTGAGAAATAAGAGGGAGCAAACCACGAAGCCCCAAGTAACTTATTATCCCTAAGGTAGAGGAGAGTTCAATTTTTTCATTACCTTGGCAAACATTGTTGCCTTATTTATTTCTTTTTACCCTAGCATTAACAAATTTTTTTCTTTTTTTTTCGAGCATAGTTTCAAAAATTCTAAGTTTGCTTGGGAACTAGATGCATACTACGTGTTAAGTGAAACTTCAATTCCCTAAACTAGAGATCAATTGTCAAGTAAACCTGGCGTTACTATTCTACTGGCATAGGCAACTAAAGATTTCAAAATTCTCCATCAGACAAATTATTCTAAAACTAATTAAACTTGCCTAACAAGTGTTATAATTCTTTAAAATTTGCCTGAGACAAAATTTTCTTTTTCTTTTTTAGCTGTTCGGTATGCAAAGCTAGACTATATGGCACATATGACATGACAACAAAAATGTAAACATGAAATGCATGGCATAACATAAATGTGAGGAAATTCACATCCCAAACCCAAGATGTGCATTGACACTTTTAAAAATGAAGGGGGAACAATTAAAAATGAAGAACAAGAGGCAGGGATTTTTCCCAATTCTTTCCGAAATCTATCATGCAAGCACGTAGCATGTCTTCGAGTACTTGTATAATCCTTTCGGACTAGCCATCACTTTGAGGATGAAAGGTCGTACTTAAGTGTATTTTGGTTCCAAGGCTCGTTATAAGGATCTCCAGAATCTTGCTGCAAACCTAGGATCTCGATCTGAAATTATAGAAGTGGGAACTCCATGTAGTCATATTACTTCCCGAATGTATAGTTTGGCCAAGGATTCTAGACTTAAGCTCATTTGAACAGAAATGAAACGAGATGATCTGGTAAACCAATCTACAATTACCCACATCGCATCATGTTTTCTTGGGGTACAAGGCAATCAACTTACGAAATTCATTGTGATTCGGTCCCATTTCCACTGAGGGAATTCAATAGGCTAAAGTAATCTGGTAGGGACTCGATGTTCTACCTTAACTCTTTGGCAAGTCAAGCATTTTGACACAAAGTCTGTAATGGCAGACTTCATGCCCGACCACGAATACAAGGATTTCAGATCTTTATACATTTTAACGGATCCATGATGAATTGAGAAAGGACTTTGGTGAGCTTCATGTAGCATTTCTTGTTTCAACTCCTCATTATTAGGAATACATACTCTATCTTTGAAATAGAGAAGTCCATTCGACTTAAGGGAGAAATCAGAATTAGACTTAGAGTCTAACTTGGTCATGATCTTCTGAAGTTCGAGGTCAGTTTGTTAGAGTTGTTTGATTCTTGGGACTAAACTTGATCGAACTTAAAGTTCGGATAAGAATTTCCATCCTTTGAGTAGGTGAAAATGAGCATTTATAGCCAAGGAAGCTACGAGAGAATGAATAAGATTATTAAGATGATTTTTGAATAGCTACTTGCAAGACAAGATGTAATTCGAATGGTTGCTTTCAAGACAAGAAAGATACATTCGAATGGTTTTCTTGCAAATTAAGGGGATTAAATTTTGAATGGATTTAATACAAGCCAAGAAGATTTAATTCAAATGATGATTTGTATTCCAAGGAAGAATTCGAATAGTTTTCTTACAGATCAAGATAGAAGTATTTCGAGTATTTACTTGCAATTCATGAAGGATTTAATTCAAAGACTTATTCTAGAGTTTAAGTTTAGGAGTTTACCCAAATATTGTTTATGACTTAGGTCGTCCGAAATTACAATTTGCTTTTCCCGGGTGATAGTCGATAACTAGATCGTAGCCCTTCAACAGCTCTAGCCATCTTCTTTGTCTCAAATTCTAATCCTTTTGAGTTAGGAGATACTTAAGGCTCTTGTGGTCTTTGAACAAATTACATTTCTCCCCGTACAAGTAATGTCTCCAGACTTTAAGTGCAAACACAATGGCTGCTAATTCTAGGTCGTGAGTAGGATAGTTTGACTTGTGTTGTTTCAGCTGCCTTGAAGCGTAAGAAACCACTTTTCCATCTTGCCCGATTCCTAAATGAGATGCACCACTATAAATAGTGAATTCATTGCCCGATTCAGGTTGGATGAGTACCGAGGCATGAGTCAAAGCTTGTTTAAGTTGATCGAAGCTTCGTTGTTGGTTCTCTGACCAAACAAATGGTGTATCCTTTCGGGTTAACTTGGTGAGACTTGCGGCAAAGAATGAGATAACATGACCAAGGAATGAAACTTCCGATAGCCAAAACTCACATTTTGAGAACTTTACAAACAACTTCAGACCTTACCAACATTCTTTGGAGGTCTCCAATCTAGAATTGTCTGGACCTTCCTCGGATCTACCTTGAATCCTTCGGGCGAGATAACATGGCCAAGGAATGAAACTTCCGATGGCCAAAACTAACACTTTGAGAACTTTGAAAACAACTGACGTTCGTGAAGAGTTTGTAACACGATTATGAGATGTTCAGCATGTTCTTCCTTATTATGAGAATACACCAGAATGTCATCGATGAAGACGAATACAAATTTGTCGAGATAGGGCTTGAATACTCGATTCATAAGGTCCATGAAAACAGTTGGAGCATTTGTTAGCCCAAATGGCATTACGAGGAATTCGTAGTGGCGGTATCGAGTATGAAAGGCCGTTTTGGGTACATCCCTTTTCCTTCACTATCATCTGATAATACCTTGATCTTAGATCGATCTTAGAGAACACTGAAGCATCCTTGAGTTGATTGAATAGATCTTCAATTCTAGGTAGAGGATACTGATTCTTGATTGTAAGCATGTTCAGTTGTCTGTAGTCAATATAGAGTCTCATAGTTCCGTCTTTCTTCTTCACGAAAAAGACCGGAGCACCCTAGAGAGACGAGCTAGGTCGAATAAAGCCTTTATCTTATAGCTTTCGGAGTTGCTTCTTGAGTTCCTTCAACTCAAAGGGTGCTATTCGATAGGGTGTGGTGAACACCGGAGTTGTTCCAAGTTGAACTTCAATCCCGAACTCTACTTCTCGAGTTGGAGGGAGTCCAGGGAGTTCCTCGGGAAAAACATCAATAAATTTATACACAATTGGCATAGATGGTAAGCCGAATTCAAGTTCATCTTGTAATATCACAGAAGTAAAGATTGAAGTTGGTTTCTGGTCTATCAAGAGAATGGATTCTTTTCCTAAACCTTAGAGATAGAGTCTCCTATTTTGGAAATCTATCCATGCTTCATGCTTGCTCAACCAATCTAATGTTAGTACTAGATCAAATTCACATGCTGGAAGTACATACAAGTTAACCAAGAAGGGTACATTTCGAATGAGTAAGGGGAAATCTCTACATATAAGATTTATGTTTTTGGTTCTACCAATGGGATTCGAAACTATCAAGCTTTGTTTCACAAGTTCAAGCTTCAGATTCAGTTTTGTAATCAAGGATGAGCGTACAAAAGAGTGAGTGGATCCCGAGTCTATTAAAGCATAAACATGAGATGAATATAGCTCGACAATACTTGCAATGACTGTTGAAGTATGCCCAAAGACCAATCATATGATGATTGAATAGATATACTATTTTACTAGATTTATCAAGTAATGTCATTGCCGTTATTATCATTTGGTATGTTTCTGTGCATCAAACTAACTATTGGATAATAATGTCCATACAATAATACGATTATTGTTAAATAGGATCCTTAGTCGAATATTATTACGGGTATGGACAGTGATAATCTATAAAGACTAATATGTGGTTGATGACAAGCGTTGTCATTGACATAGAGATGTCAAAATCAACACATAAGTATTTGTTAGAGAACAACATACTGGATTGACCCGCTATGAGCATGTTTCTTGGGTAATTATGTGACAGTCACAACATTGCTCATGATAAACATATGTATAATCCTCAGACTTGAGATCAACATGATTTCAACATAAAGATTTACGTATTTTGACATAGTCAAACGTGTGTCGTAACTGACTACATTATAAAGACCGATGATTGGATACGTGATGACCTATGTAGTGAAATATGGTTGATCAAGAAAGGATTTGTCCCTCCTACACAATGAGAGAAATATCTTCGGCCACTTGATTGAGTGAGATTAGAAAATGCATGGCCATGCTCGAATATTATGATATGAGATATCATAGAGATTCGTTTATCATAATCTACTCAAGACATCAAGAAACACAAGATGGACAACGCAAGTGTGACTAACCCATGACTTGTGTTCATCTAAGATGTAAAGGACAAAAGGATGAAATACATAAAGGAAGTTTATTCAGGAATTAGGAAAGTCAAACCATGACTTCATGCAACTTAGGTAGCAATGATGTATTGCTAGATGCCACTCATTGTTTGTAAAATTAGAACAGTTCTAATTTTGCTGCTAACGATGCATGAACCTACAAGGGTCACACCCTTCGAATGAAACAAACAAAAATTGGAAACCATACTCCCTATTTTAGGGAGATTGCCGAAAATCCCCTATGGGATAGGGGAAATCGGCAACTCCCTTAAATGGGAATAATATTGGATAAATATTGTATTTATCAAATATTATTTAAAGTATGGAAAATATTTAGAGACTTAAATATTATAGAATAAGATTCTAGAAATTTATATAATGTATATTTAATTCCAAGTTTATATAGAATTAGATTTTACATAATTAAAAATTATATATTTAAATATATTTAAATCCAAGTAAAGATAGAATGAGATTCTATATAATAAAAATATATATATTTGGATTAAATATAATGTATATTTAAATCCATGTTTTATGTAGAATAAGATTCTACATAATTAAATATATATATATATATATTTCATTTAATATTATTAAATATAATGTATATTTAATATAAACCAATTTCAAGTAGAATTAGATTCTATGAATTTTGGTTGAACTTGAATTTAAGATATTCAACTAGAATTAAGTCTCTTAATACTATTTAAAGGGACAAGAGCTAGCAACCAAATCATCCCTCTTCCTCCTCTTGAAGATTTCGACAACACCCCTAGGGATTCCCCACTGGAATTCGACATATCCCAGAAAGCTCTCTGAGAAGCTGTTCGATATTTTTCTGGTGTTCTACTTGCCCCCTGGCAAATCCTTGAAGGTTCCCTTGCTCGATTGCAAGTCCCGATTGAACTCCTGGTCGATTTCAGACTCTCTCAGGAATCCCTGGAGGGATTTCGACTTCTCACTGAAAGGTGTTCAAACATGTCGAAATTTATCCCTAAGTGTTAGGGAGGCGGAAACTTTGTTCGTTTTGTTTGAGTGGACTCCGTAGAGGTCATTGCGAACCTGTGACGATTCTGGTTTTACTTGACGTGGTTATTCCGACATACCGTCGGTTTTCCAGTTTCCAGAGTTCTAAAAGGTAACTCTTCATCTTTTCACTCCGGATTCGTTCCTGTACATGGATCCTGACTGGATTACGTCGGATTAATTTTTCCGCTGCGCCACAGGGCGTGCCGACGTAACCCAACAATGACTTCAAGAGATTCTTCATTATCCCTTCCATGAATATGATAAATCCGAGCAGTGGCTCGGGATTTCTGGTGTGTATGTGCCGATTGATGACCCCAACCCTTAGCTTGGTTCCCGGACTAAGCTTGCTTAGGCCCTAGTTTTGGTTAGAAGGTGCGACACTCGTGTTCACTAGAGCTCGGGTTTGAATTCTGTTTGGATTTTGAGGACAATCCTTGATGAAATGTTCCAAGCTTCCACACATGTAGCAAAGATTGTTGGTGATTCAACATTGACCCGAGTGATGCTTGTTGCAAGATTTACAAGTAGGGACTTGTATTGCCCTTCCCGACTTTCCCATACTATCAACAGAGATAACTGGGGCTGATAATTTGGAGACAATTTGGGGTCGAGGAAAAAATTGCTCTTCTGAACAGTTACATGGTTCGAATTGCCTCCTTCGTGTCTCGGCTTCTTGAAAGATCCTTGAGATGGAGAACTATCATCCCTCTTTGACTTCTTGTTCTTCCAAGAGTGACTACTTTTACGTTTCTCCGAAGCCTTTATCTTTTCCTCGGTCGCGATAGCATGGTTGACTAGATTTTGGAAATTAGTGATTCCGAGAGTGGTGAAGATAGGACTCAACTCATCGTTTAGGCCGTCGATAAACATATGACACTTACCAGCTTCAGTTTTGATGTATTCTGAGCCATACTTGCAATACTTGTAAAAATCGCTAACGTATTGTTTGATAGACCTACCTCCTTGTTTCAGATACAAGAAGCATTTCCAACACTCAGCTAGGTATTGCTCGCTTATATATTTATTCTTAAATTCCTCAAGAAAGAACTTCCAAGTGATATTGTCAGATGTAGCAGTTAGGGTTGTGGTTTCCCACCAGTTCAGGGCTTCATCAGCTAGAAGGGCAATGTCACATTCAATTTTATGTTCATCAAGATAGAGTAACTATTATGTCAAGATTCAGATTAAGGTTTCTAGCTAATACTCGAATACTTCAAGCTTGGTTTCATCAGTCCCAGTGAAGGTATAGGCACGACGTTGGGATAATTTATCGATAGGGGCTTTAGTAGGTACGGAAGAAGAAGAATTGTCTCGTTTCATCGAGGTAACAAGCTAGTTGAACATTTCTTTGAGGCTCAAGAAACATTCTTGTTGAACCGTATTAGTTGCAGAAGCTTCTTGTCGATTTTCAGCTTGCTCTCAAGGATCAACCTGCTCTCGAGGTTTAACCTGTCTTTGAGGATTAATTCCCATCCTCACGCTATCTCCTTCGTTTGAGGAGCCTAAAAGACTTTCAGTATCCCAATCAAGCTTTGTCTCGGACATTTCTATATTGATAGACAAGGTAAAGTTAATTAGGCAAGAATACAAGGTTATTAGAACATGTATAACTCCTAGGTGGCAAATTAACTCCTACATGATGTAATAGGGCCCGATTTAGTTCGAGAATCGACTAAACATAAGCTTTGATACCAACAAAAGTAACACCCCTCACTCGGTTTATTCCTAAACTGGCTAAGGAGTGTAACTCATGCACAAAAAACACGAACCAATTTGAACTTTTCACAACTCACCTCTAATATGTGAGTTAGACTTCTAAACAATAAGGTTCATACACCAATCATTCTTAACTGATGAGTAGCTACTTTGGTCACTATTTTAGCTCTAATTACGCTTAAATGGTTGATTTGTGGTGCCAAATTGTGGTTTATTGTGTGCTTTTTGTGCAGGACTTTATTGTCTGGAAAACATATCAGAAAAGACTGGATTCTGCAAGTTTTCTGGATTCATGGCTGAATTATTGGGCATGAATTGGGGCATGAAAATGCTAACTAGACGACATGTCAGCGTCTTCTGGAAGTTGCCACGTCAGCAACAGTTGATAGCTTATCACCCAAGATAGGATAACTTATCAGCCGAAATTTAAAGTTTAAATTTGGGATTTATCTTTTGTATTTTATTTAAAAATATTTGGGATTTATCTTTTATTTTTTTAGGGTTTTAGGATGCTATAACTACCTCTTTGGGGCGAGACTCAAATCATCACTTGTTATTGTTTTCATTTTTACTTTTGAGTTTATAAATTTCCTTTCTCTCCACTTTCGTTTTCTTTTACATTTCCTTTGCTAAAAAACGCTAAGTATGGTTTCTTCGCAAGATACACTTAGCTAAATTCACCATTAGCCAAAAGCTAAGCTAAACCCCACTTACCTCGTGAGAATAGACAAGCTCTTCATACCTTCAACTGCTTTCTTGATTTTTAGCAACATTGGATTGGCAATCAGCCTTTCCTTTAGGCATCACGATTACTTCATTCTGAAATCGCGTATCATGTTGAACATGGTTTTGATCCATCATTGGGGACGAGAATAGGCTTGTAGCAGATTCAACTTCTTAAGAACAAACTTAGTGGCGGTCCACTAAGAGGAATCATGATCGAATACGATTCTCATTGAGAAAACCATTCGAGCACAGGCTTTTCCTGCACTAAGCGCAGAATTTGCGTTAGCATCAATTGACGAAGATAATCAAACAAAAATTGGATTCTAAAGATTGGCCTTGGAACTTAGTTTACCATAGAGAAGCAAGTTACAAGGGTTGTTCCTTGTAGACTGTAACCGGCAAGAATTCGAAGTAAAATCCCTTTAAGTGATCGAGACCAGTTAAGGCGAAGCAAAGCTAGAGGCTAACTCTTATCATCATCGGTTTCAATTATTACTTTTTCTTTGTTTATTTTACTAAATCTTCTCGAATTATTTCACTAAACCTCATTTTTGTCACTTGTAGATTACTTGGATAAAGATCAACTCAAATCGATATTGGGAACTCCTTAGTCCCTGTGGATTGACCCTTACTCTCACTATTCTACTTTAATTTATTTCTTTAATTAAGATTAAGGATATTTATTTGACAGTTCACGATGCTTGTCAAATTGGCGCCGTTGCCGGGGACTTCGATAAAGTTACTAATATTTGTTTTGATTTGATTTATGACCAGAAAGAATCCGGGAGAACATAAAGACTATATCTCGGAGATCGAAGCATACGCCTGAAGACTACACGCTAGACACTTCGGGAAAAGAAACAAAGATAACGATAACAATGTCTAGAACGTGATCTAGAATTAGCGTCTAAGGTAGATTCGCATTTCGAGTACACCAACGAAGAACATGTTCCAATGGGAGATAACGACCAAACTATCCAACAACTGACTAGGGCACCAGATGATCAATAACCAGTGTGCATAACATTTCTGAATTGTACAACGCCATTCGTATAGAAAACGAGTTTGATACGTCTTTTATCGACTTTCCACGGCTTGCCCAGTGAAAATCCTCACAAGCACTTAAAAGAGTTCCACATAGTTTGCCTGAGTACAAAACCGCAGGGAGTCTCTGAAGATCAAATAAAACTTTGTGCCTTCCCTTTTTCTCTAGCTGGTTTTGCCAAAGATTGGCTATTTGATCTTTCTTCTGATTTGGTTACAACTTGGACTGACATGGCTCGCCTTTTTCTTGACAGGTTCTTTCCAGCGGCCAAGGCGAAGCATTTTAAGTATCCGACAAAAGGATACTGAATCCTTATATGAATACCGGGAGCGTTTCAAAAAGTTGTGCCCAAACCGTCCTCAACAGAGTTTGTCTGAGCAAACACTTATCCAGTATTTCTACGAGGGGTTAACGACTATGGGCATGAAGTTAATTGACGCAGTGAGTGGAGGAGCACTTGTTAACATGACCCCGACTGCAGCAAGAACCTTGATGTCTACTATGGCCTTCAACTCGCAATGGTTTCACCCTTCGTGTACACCTTCTCGGTGAGTTAATGAAGTAAGTACAGTTTCCCTAGAACAAAAGATCGACAAACTAGCTGATATTGTTCAGTCTCTTGTTACAGATAAAAGAAGTGCAGCCAGATTTTGCAGGATATGCACTAGTCCATAACATCCAATGGACTGTTGTCCGATAATACAAGAGGATTCTGCGCAAGCAAATGCCATAGGGAATTACGTCGGACCTTCCCAGAGACAATACAATCCCAACACAAACACATACAACCCGGGATGAAGGTATCATCCGAACTTCAAATACGTGGAAAATCAAGGACCAAACCAAGCTTATCAACCGCCTGCACCACAACAATATCAACTGCAGAAATCGTCGTTGGAGTCGATTGTTGAAAGGTTGGTGCTATCCCAAGAAAATTTTCAACTAAAGACCGAAGCTCACTTTGAAGCAATTGACAAACAAATAATTCAACTAACGTTAGCGGTAAGTCACTTAGAATCCAAAGGGAAATTACCTTCTCAAATGGAGCCCAATCCAAGAGAGAATGTGAACGCCATCACCCTACAAAGTGGTACCATCATCGAACCAAAAGCCACGGAGGAAGGCATTCAAAAGAAAGGTAAAGAGAAATCACCATCTTCCACTGAGAAAAGTATGTCCAATCCACCTTCTGCACCAACTCCCTATGCTACTCCACCCCTTTTTCCTTCAAGGTTGGTTAAACGTGACAAACAAGCTGAAGAGATGGAGGTTTTATATGTATTTCGGAAAGTGGAAATTAACAATCCACTTCTAGAAGTAATATAAAAGGTACCTCGATACGCCAAATTCCTGAAGGATCTATGTACAAATAAAAGACAACTTACCGAAATAGAGAAGGTAAATCTGGGAGAACACGTATCCGCAGTTTTTCAACGACGGTTACCGCCGAAATTGAAGGACCAAGGTATGTTCGTAATTCCCTACAAAATTGGTAAGGTTGGTATTAAATGTGCTATGTGTGATTTAGGCACATCAATAAATGTTATGCCACTTTCTTTATATAAATCACTTTCAGCCGAACCTTTAAAAGAAACAAAAGTGACTATGCAGTTGGCAGATAGATCTGTAATATACCTGGAAGGACTCCTCGAGAATGTCTTAGTCCAGGTAAATGATCTTATTTTTCCGGCAGATTTTTACGTCATCGATATAGAAAACGACTGGTCAAACTCATCTTCAAAAATTCTTCTTGGTCGTCCCTTCCATAGTACGGCAAATAAAAAAATAGATGTAAGAAGCGGAATTCTTACAATGGAGTTTGACGGTAAGATTGTTAATTTGACGTATACAAAGCAATGCGACATCCAGATAATGTTGCTAGTATTAATTTTATCGATGTCATTGAACCTGCTGCTGAAGAGTTTATAGAATCTAACTTATCTGATAATTTGCGCTGGGAATTGCAAGGCCACAACAAAGAAATTAGGGGGTTGGAAAATATTTTTTCTGTTCATTCTGATTTGCACCTAACTCCTTCGAAAACTAAAATGCCTCCTTCCATTTTGCAGGCACCAAATTTGGAGTTAAAATTACCGCCGGATAAATTAAAGAGTAAAGAAGATATTTTATCAGAAAAATGAAGGAACTCCATAGTCGTAAAATTTCTCGTAGAGAAATTCTAAGTTGGACAAAGCGCATGAACTGGAGGAAATATTTGTAGCAGTACTTGTACTCTGAATCAGGTCGTTGAGCTAACGACGTTAAATACAACGCTAAATGGGAGGCAACCCATTTTTATTTTTCTTTATTTCTATTTGTTTTAATTTTATTTATTTATTTCTTTACTTTATTATTTTATTTTATTTTACTTTTCTATGTATTTTCCAGGTACCCAAATGTTTTGATTGAACGTGACAATTATACAAGCCTTGGAACGTACAGTGGTAGAACTATTTTTGGGTGCACAATAGCAAACCCTTTCCCTTCTGTGTACAATAGCAAACCCCAACCAATTTTCACCTGCTACCATCTTTTATCTCTATCATTTTCCCTTTAAATTTCAAACATTGTGGACCCCACTTGTCGATAATCTCATTTAATCTTTTTCAATTTCAAAACCCATCAACCGATTATTATCTATATCTTCTAACCTATGTTTTTCTTTTAATTTTTAAAACCTCTCTATGGACTCACATATGATAGGCTATCCCATATCTTCTCAAATTTCCAAACCTAAAAAAAACCCTTCTTTGTTTTTCTTTTTCTTCCCAGCCGCATACCACCCTCCCAAATTACCCAAAATTTTCATTATTTTCCTTTTCTTATTAGCTAGCCGTCAATCCATTTCACCAAACATATTCCTTCACAAATCACAAAACCTGCCACTTCCCACTGATCGTTCTGACATGGTGAGAGCTCGAAAGCAAGCTCGTCGAGCTCCACAAACACAAGAACCGGCCGTCGTTAGAACGAGAATTCCCTATTCCCTCTCTTTAATTTTTATTTGCATAATGGGACATCACACTTAAAGTGAGGGGGAGTGGGAATCCATGCCAAATTCTTGTTCTTGCTTGTCCGATTGATTGTTCTCTTAATTTTACTTAATTTAAGTTACTTGTCTCCGCCCTTTAATTCGCCTTGTCCCTTTGTTTGTTGTATGATTTTGGTATCTTATTTGTTAGAAACCTTAGGTTGCATGATAGATTATGGCTTGACTAGTGATTTTTATAATTTTTCTTATGACATTCCTTGATTTGTTAGTTGACATGATGCTTATCTTAGTGCAATTAACCTTTCATACGAGCTTTGAGCCTAATGAGCATTTATCTTTATTTTCGCTCTTTGTTTCATTGAGTGTGCCAAGTTAATTTTTTGCATTCTAGAACTTGTGGCATAATGCTTGTTGAGACTACATTATTTGAATATGATGCTTTAATGTGATAGAGACACTAGATTTTATCCTTTTCTCTTCCTAAAAAAATGGCACACCCTTTGATTATTTATCCCTTAGATAGCCAATTTTGAGCATTGACCTTTTCTTTGAATTTACCACATTTTTAGCCCAAACCAATTTTATTTTATCCCCACTCTTTTTGTCACATTTTTTAGGGCAAGTTGGTTATTCCAAAGCGGGAAATTCGAAAAAAAACTGTTGTAGAAAAAAAATAGATTCGAATCAATACAGTGCAGTGCAAAAAAAAATTAGTGCAGTTTCATTCAGACAGTGTAGAAAAATACAATGCAGAATCGAACTATTCGAATAATAAAAATACAGTTGGTTCGAACCGCAAAAACAGTAAAAAAGTGCAGAAAAGAAAAAATTGTTCGAACAGAAAAAAAAAAGAAGAGAAAAAATGGAAATAAGTGTTGGTTTGCTTTCTTATTTTCTCTTTTCCTTTTACTCTCCTTTGGAATACTCCTTCTTTGTCTTGAATTTTTTAACCTCTTATTTAACCTTTTATCCTACCCGAACTTTAGCCTCATTACAACCCTTTTAAAAGACCTCTTGATTTTTCCATCATATTCATACTTAGTAGTGGAGATAGGATTTAGTTACAAGTCTATGGTAATGCTTGATTAATTATGGATTGAGTGATCATTTACCCTAAACACTTTGAGCGAAATGAGTGCATCCTTGTGAGGGTATTAGGGTTTCCATCATTAATATTAACATGTTATTAGAATGTCTACATTTTGATAAAATTGTTTCTAGTCTTGTCGTTCCCCAATTGCTTCTTAGGTTGCATACTTGCTTAGATACTAAATCATACCGAAAACTTAGAGACTTCGTGAAATGAGGGATAAGAACTTGAGCTTAAATTTGTTTAAATTTTTAAGATACTTGAGGACAAGCATCAGATAAGTGAGGGGGAATTTGATGAGTAGCTACTTTGGTCACTATTTTAGCTCTAATTATGCTTAAATAGTTGATTTTTGGTGCCGAATTATGGTTTATTGTGTGCTTTTTGTGCAGGACTTTGTGTCTAAAAAACATATCAGAAAAGACTAGATTCTACAAGTTTTCTGAATTCATGGCTGGATTAGTGGGCATGAATTGGGGCATGAAAATACTAACGGGACGACACATTAGCGTCTTCTAGAAGTTACCACGTCAGCAACAGTTGATAGCTTATCAGCCAAGATAGGATAACTTATCAACCAAAATTTGAAGTTTAAATTTGGGATTTATCTTTTGTATTTTATTTAAAAATATTTGGGATTTATCTTTTATCTCTTTAGGGTTATTTTTAGGGTTTTAGAATGCTATAAATACCCTTTTGGGGTGAGACTCAAATCATCGCTTGTTCTTGTTTTCATTTTCACTTTTGAGTTTATAAATTTCCTTTCTCTCCATTTTCGTTTTCTTTTACCTTTCCTTTGCTAAAAAATGCTAAGTATGGTTTCTTCGCAAGCTATGCTTAGCTAAATTCACCATAAGTCAAAAGCTAAGCTAAACCTCACTTATCTCGTGAGAATAGACAAGTTTTTCATACCTTAAACTTCATTCTTGATTTTCAGCAACATTGGATTGGGAATCGGTCTTTCTTTTAGGCATCACGATTACTTTATTTCAAAAGCGCGTATCGGGTTGAACGTGGTTTTGATCTCCCGTTGGGGATGAGAATAGGCTTGTAGCAGATTCAACTCCCCAAGAAAAACTTATTTGCAATCCACTAAGGGGAATCAGGATCGGATAGGATTCTCATCGAGAAAAACCATATGAGCATTGGCTTTTCCTGAACTAAGCGCAGAATTTACGTTAGCATCGATTGACGAAGCTAATCAAACAAAAACTGGATTCTAAGGATTAGCCTTTGAACTTAGATTACCATAGACAAGCAAGTTACAAGGGTTGAGCCTTGTAGACTGTAACCGGCAAGAACTCGAAGTAAAATTCCTTTCAGTGATCGAGACGAGTTGAGGCGAAGCACAGCTGGAGGCTAACTCTTATCATCATCGATATCAATTATTACTTTTTCTTTGTTTGTTTTTCTAAATCTTCTCGTATTATTTCACTAAACCCCCTTTTTGTCACTTGCATATTACTTGGATAAAGATCAACTCAAATCGATATTGAGAACTTATTAGTCCCTGCGGATCGACTCTTACTCTCACTATTCTACTTTAATTTAGTTCTTTAATTGAGATTAAGGATATTTATTTGACAGTTCACGACGCTTGTCATTAACACAACATGAATCAATCAAGAAGTATAAACAAAACCGATTTTCCTAAGCAAGCATTTGACTACAACATCTCATTTGCCAAGAAACATGTTATCACATTTGATTCATGCTTTAAACATATAATACAAGGCTAACAAGGTCTAATTTTAATTTCCTAGCTCCATTTGAATTGCTTTAGGTCAAGATGATCACTAATCCATTCTAATAGACACAACTCAAACACCCAATAGATACATCAAGCTTCATTCGAGTAGGTATACTTGTGAATCAAGAAACAATACATGATCAAGATCAATACTCTTAAATTTTTAATACATCTAAACTAACTTAAGCCATGGCCATTAGACCATATCATACATGAATTCAATCTAACCATCTTACCTACTTAAACATGGCATCCAAAGTTCAAGTATCTCATATCATATCAAGGCAAAGTTCAACTTGTAACACCCAATATACAATACACGACAAATATCCAAGACATATATCAACCATTCATCTTAGCATATCAAGACACAAGGCAATATCCTTTTGATCAAACATAATTCATATTTCATAATATAGAACCTAGATCAACTAGAATACAAAACCAAGCCATAACATCATGTTTATACATCACCATAACTTCAAATATATATAAATCTTCAAGGATTCAAAATGCATGATGTCTTGCCTAAATACAAGTCTAAAGCCACCAACTAGGAGTTTACAAAAGATATGAACCATACTTTGATCTTTAGCTTGTCTTTCCCTGGTTCAACTCAAGAAAGCTTTCGAACACAACCTGAAACTTGGGAAGGATGGAAACGAGAGTGATAAGTACGATTAACTACTTAGTGAGGTAGTCCTAAACTAACAGGTTATTTCAAGTATAAATCATGTCTAGAGTATATCTATTGTTTCATGTTTAAGGCTCTAAACTTAAGTAGCAAGTATAGTTACAAATACAAGGTCTTTAATATTCAAGATATCAAGAAATTGAGCACATTAAGGCATACTTCAATTCGAATTGGACAATAATATCAAGCATAAAGAATTCCATTACAAGATATGCAATAGCATTTCAAACAGGGTCATAGATACAATTATAAGCAATTCGAACTAAATCATTGGTATTCAAATTAAACATGTTAACATGTATAATAACTAAATTCAGCAAGTAATAAATCAAGAGTTTCATTAAATTATAAGCTTTCTTGGATTTTAAGTAACAAGTAAGGACAAATGTTATTCTTTTAATTGCAAGCTTAATTAACTCTTTAATTTTCCTTGGAATCTAGTTTTGTCTAGGTATACGATTCTCCATCCAACTGTCGCCACAAAATAGTACATTTGTATCGGTCAAAAATCCTCCTACTATCGCCAACTAACCACAACTTATACCTCCTACTGACGCCAAATAAGGCCTTAGCCTAAGACCGTAGTCCACCCTATCACAAGAGCTCTAGACTCTTTGGCATGCCGTCCTACCTAAGACTAACTAGCAACCAATTCTTGTTCTTATTACAATTTATAGAGCAAGGATTTCCAAGTATTTTCAAGACATGATTCAAGTGTGCTTTCAAGGATCAAAGCAAGAATTTTCATGATCAAGGTGGCCATAAGGCTTTCGAAACATTCCAATAACATAGCATATAGTTTCCATTCAAGCATTCAAGTTAATTTAACCATTATTAACAAGCAATCAACATGATCTTCATGAAGCATTCGAACACAACAATCAAACATTATATGCAACATAGCAAGCACACATAGTAAATCCAATTTTGTCTATCAAGTAACCTATTACCAATTGCATCAATCCATATATATATAATTCCTTTTTATCCATGCTTCTGATACATGCATGGGAGGGGTGAAACTAATCATCTTGGAAAAGAAATTAAAACTGTTTTGTAAGTCAGAAACGTCAGTCAACTTGCGACCTCTTTTTGGATGGGATCCAGGCATTTATCGGTCAACATGTCTTCTTGAAACTTGTCCGGCTGTCAATTAACTTTCCAACGGATCTTGAAACGCATGAATCGGACATCTGGAACTCAAGATACGTCTATTTTAGCAAAGACAGCGCATGCAGAAATTCCTATACGGGATTAATACGAGATTTTTAGATAATTACGAATTTTCAAGAATTTATTTGATTATTTGTAATTTAAATCAATATAGGATTCTGCAATATCTCTTAGGATCAGATTTATTTAATTAGAATTTTATTTTTAATATTTATTTATTATTAGAAGTTACTTATGTAATTAGGAGATTAGATTTAAGCATTTATTTATTGTATTTAATTTCCTAAGTTGACTAGGATTAGAACTTCTTCAAGGCTTATATAAGGAGACTTCAACCACATTGTAATTTAAGATTTGAATGATTAAAAAAAGTTCTCTTTTGAGTTTAGACTTGCAAGAAGTATAACTTGTGTTCTTTATTTTAGAAGCGATTCTTCAAGTTCGTCAGAATTTGTTGTTGATCTTTACACTCCTGCTTGCCTAGGTAACTGCGTCTAGGAGGGTGGGTTAGAGCCGTTTAAGGTTGCTTGCTTGGTTAATTGCGATCAAGAGGGTGCCGAGGACAATTTATCCATTTATCTTCCATCTCCATCGTCATCACCTATCTTCAGCCATCTTTTCACCGATCCAACATTCGCGCCAATATCCTTATCCGCTTCCGCAAGCTCAACGTTCACGTATACGAGGCCGTGCCCGTATCATTTGGTATCAGATTCAGATCGTTCTTGAGGATGTCATTGAGCAACATATTGAATTTTACTCTTTTGGGGACTCGATGTCATTATTGTTGTCGACTAGATCATTCCGAGTATGATTGTCCAGATAAGTCTTATTTTCAAGAAAAAATTTTGAGAGATATGTTGTCTGAAATCATGCCTTCTAATGATATTGAAATATGTGATTCAAAGCATGATGGAGAAATTTGTTCTCCTAAAGAACATGAGGAAGGCGATACCATCGAGTGTTTAACCTTGCCTATTGATGAAGAAGAAATTGTAAGTAGTGTGTTTGTTTCTAGTAACAAATCTACTATTCTGATTCAAGATGATTATCAAACGACAAACACCGACGAAAGTACGCTACAATCAAAAGGCACCATTGATTGTTTTTAAAATTCTATTTATGCTTATTTCTCTTCTAGCATTGATAACAATTTTGAAGATGAGAATGAGTCACTTTGCAACCAAAAGAACAATAGTGATGATCTCAATGAGAAGGAAATTGTAAATTACATTGCAAAAAGAGACTATGCACAAGGATTCTTCAAGACATCTTCTCTTTCTTGGTACTTTGATGAACTTCTTTCATTGACCGGTTTAGATTCGAGGGCGAATCTTTTTGAGGAGTGGGGGAATGATACATGCATGGGATGGGTGAAACTAATCATCTTGGAAAAGAAGTTAAAACTATTTTGCAAGTCAGAAACGTCAGTCAACTTGCGACCCCTTTTTGGATGGGATCCAGGAATTTATCGGTCAATATGTCTTCTTGAAACTTGTTCGGCTGTCAATTATCTTTCCAACGGATCTTGAAACGCATAAATCGAACATCTGGAACTCAAGATACGTCTATTTTAGCAAAGACAGCGCATGCAGAAATTCCTATACGGGATTAATACGAGATTTTTGGATAATTACGAATTTTCAAGAATTTATTTGATTATTTGTAATTTAAATCAATATAGGATTCTGCAATATCTATTAGGATCAGATTTATTTAATTAGAATTTTATTTTTAATATTTATTTATTATTAGAAGTTACTTATGTAATTAGGAGATTAGATTTAAGCATTTATTTATTGTATTTAATTTCCTAAGTTTACTAGGATTAGAACTTCTTCAAGGCTTATATAAGGAGACTTCAACCACATTGTAATTTAAGATTTGAATGATTAAAAAAAGTTCTCTTTTGAGTTTAGACTTGCAAGAAGTATAACTTGTGTTCTTTATTTTAGAAGCGATTCTTCAAGTTCGTCAGAATTTGTTGTTGATCTTCACACTCCTGCTTGCCTAGGTAACTGCGTCTAGGAGGGTGGGTTAGAGTCGTTTAAGGTTGCTTGCTTGGTTAATTGCGATCAAGAGAGTGCCGAGGACAATTTATCCATTTATCTTCCATCTCCATCGTCATCACCTATCTTCAGCCATCTTTTCACCGATCCAACATTCGCGCCAATATCCTTATCCGCTTCCGCAAGCTCAACGTTCGCGTATACGAGGCCGTGCCCGTATCAGCTTCCCTTGAATCATTACCAATCATGATTAAGTTAAGTTTACATGCACAACATAACATGTTTAATTAAGAAAACAAGATTCGTTAGAACCTAATTCTAACCCTAAACATTAACTACACTGACAAAAGCTCCAAGCTTAATCTTGAATGGTTATCCCTTTTTGCCTATCCTTGGACTGCCCAATTCTAGTGTCTTTACCAATATCTTCTACTCCTTGATCTAGCAAGCCTCACACCAAAACATGGAAACATTATTAGAAACAATTCATCAATGTACACATACAATCAATCACACTTTTGCACTATTTTACAAAACAATTTCTGTTTCTGGCAGTTTTCACTAATCTATTTATAACTTTTAATCTGTATATTAGAATTCCAATTAATTTACACCATTAGAAAGCTAATTTAATTATCTTTCTAACCAAATATGGCTCATAATTTTATCTCTTATACATCAGTACAAATTTTAAATTAAAGTCAGGTCAAATTCACAGTCCATAATCTACTAGTTTACAATTAAGTTCACTTTAGTGAGCTAATTAACCTATGACCCTTACAAGTTGAAATCAATCTTTTTTTACCTTAGTTTCCCCTGGTTTTACCCTGTATTTACAAGTTAAGATAGATCCCTATTTAGTTCATCTAAGTCCTTAGACTAACCATTATTCTAAATTAGTCCAGATAAGAAATTTGAGCTAGCTAGGTGACTAGTTTCATTCCTAATCAATTTTCTACTATTCCAACATCATTTTCATTCACCCAACACTCCTATTTGCTAGTTTACTCATTTCCCCTCGATTTCTTCCGACATAAAATTTTCTAGATTTGAATATTTCAATATATACATTAATTTTCATGTCTAAATTCACAAACATGCTCCTATGGTGATTTACACTACTCGACCAGCATGTACCCTTCCAAATTAAATTTTAAATTCTTAAATTTCACATAGCTCTAATATTAATTCAAGCATGTATGATAACTAATTTCATCTACAAGGCATTAAACCATCAAATTAAATTCAAAACTTCAAGCTATTCGAACAAGGGTAAGGACATACTTACTTTGCTTTTTAGTCTAATTCCTTTGCAAAATCAAGAACAAGCGAGTTTGAATCCTAGCGTCAATGGAGGTTTTCTCTAAATTTTTGGCTCTCTCTCATTCGGCTAGAATGAATGAAAGAAGAAGACGACTATGTTTAACTCATGCTAGTGGATTTAGATAATTACTAATTTGACCTTAATTAGAAACTTAATCAAGGGTAGACTTAAGAAACAACTAATTTATAATGCATTCTTTATTTTTTTCAGTTCATTCGAATTGGTCTTTCTAATTTGGTCACAAATTTCCGGTTCTTCCCAATTAAGCCACTTGTGAATTTTATTTTTTTTAACTATGATGACATTTGATCAATTTAGAGATTCATATTACTAGACCCTAATTTGGGTATTACATTATTACTCAATTAAGTATACTAATTCATCAAACAAGGCATATATATTATCTAATATTACTAAAAAACAGTCCAAATATCATCATATATAGCCAAAATAGTTCAACTTAAGTATGTGCACACAATTCAGCATCTAAACAACCCATATATTATCTATTCCATTTAAATTTATACAGTTTAAACATATATACCTCATTTCATGTTAAAACAGTTCATATATATGTTAAAATACAATAGAACATCCCTCCTCTTGTTTCTTTTTTTATTTAAACTATCCATGGTCTTCGTTATGTTACAAAACAATCTTTAATTGATCATTCTTACACAACAATTAGCTCGGATAATATCAAGACGAATTTCCCCTGTTTTAAACTACTAAAACAGACCTTTATTCTTATACATACTCTAAACAGCTTTCATAAGTTCACAATGAATTATTCAAAAATGTTCATTCTGTTCCAGTTTACACTTTAAACACTAAACTGCATATTTTCACTTTAATAAACTGCATTTTGTTCAGCTTTAAACTGCATTTCTGCCCCGTTTTTAGACTGCCAAATTGCACAGTTTTAAGACGGCATTCAGTACAGTTTTAAAACAACAAAATTGCTCAATTCAGTTAACATTCTTCATTCAAATTAACACCTAAAACTGCACTTTATTAACGTAACAAACAACAGTTTTAACACTTGTATCACTGCACAGTTTCTACTTTAAAAACTGCACCTTTATGAACACACCAAAACTGCACTGAACCATTTAAAATTTTGCACAGCCCCAGTTCATAATTTAATCCTTAATTATCTTCAATTGGATATACACAGTCCCCAAATATGTTTTTAAGTCGTTAAACCCACTTCTAATCAGCATGAACAAGTACCAAACAAACTTCTAATTACTTATTAATCATTCAAATTATAAACTCAAACAACTACTCAATAAAGAATACATGCAATCGAAAGCTCTTAGCAAGACCTAATAGATCATTCGAACAAAGCATCAAGTATACAATCACGACTAGGAATTGATCACATAACAATTTGAACCATTCAAATCTTTAACCTGATTTTTTTCTCTAATAATTATCAAGCTTTTTTTTTCACAATTTTCTCACATATAAACTTTTGTCAATAACTAATTCAAGAAAGGTAACCAAATTTGCTTACCTTTCCCAAAGCTCCTAAGGAACGAACCACACGCAATAATTAAGCTACTTTACAAACATTTTCAAAGCTTCAAGAATGTCAAGATGAGCTTTCTCTATTTCTTATACCATGCTTCCATTTTTATTCCTTTGTTTCGGTTCTACCCCTTTCTCTTAAGATTTCTCCCCTTCACTTACAATGAGTTTTTGTTTCCCAAAGGAAAAAGAATGAGGTTGATTCTCTTGTGCACACATGGCCGGTTCTTTCATTCTCCAAACACACATGGCTTAAGTGAGAGTGACATGTGTATTATCCTTCTAATTATAAATTACTAAGCATGCAATCACAATACTTTTAATTTTAGACAATTTGGTCCCTAGCAATCGGTTACCATAATTACATTTCCTTTTATTCAGGTCCTCATTATTTCTAATGTATATAAATCTTTTTAATTACTATGAACTTAACTCAAGATCTTACAACAGCTAACTTCTAGGCCTAATTTGGGGATGTTGCAGACTAGGTTTAAAATTCAAAAGAAAACAATTTTCACTCCCATGGGCCGAATTTAATCAAAATAGGTTTAATCTCTTCTTTCAATATTTCAATCCGCCGCATGCCAAGCCTCTACATTGGCATTCTGAATGGAACACCGAATTCTCTCGTTGTGTCATCGTCTCATGTCAAGTCTTGCATTGGCTTTATACCTGGCATACTAATCCGCACATACTTAAAGAAAAATCTTTCAACCCAGCAAAGGAATTTTAAAAATTAAAAGAAGAAAAATAAACAAATAGAGAAAAAACGATGAAAAGGAAAAATATCTAATCCCAATATTTACAAAAAAATTAAACCACGATGATGATGTTAAGGAACCTCTGCCAAGAGGATAACCTCGTTGGCATTCTTTGGATCACCTTCCAAATAGTGCTTTAAACGTTGGCCATTCACCTTAAAAATATCTCTCGTTTTCAAATTCTTGATGTCTATAGCTCAATGGGCATATGACTTTACAACTTTATAAGGGCCTGTCCATCTCGATTTGAGTTTACCTCAAAACACGTTGTTTGAAATTTCGATTTGCCTACCTCAAATTGTCTTGGCATTATCCTTCTGTCGTGCCAGCATTTTGTCTTATCCTTTTAGATTCTGACATTCTCATAGGCTTGTGTCCTGAATTCTTCCAACTCATTTAGGTCTAATAATCTTTTTTTCCCATCAACTCTACATGCCATGTCAAGTGTTCTGATGGCCCAATAGGCTTTATGTTCTAGCTCTACTGTCAAATGGCATGGTTTTTCAAAAACAAGTCTAAATGGTGAAGTGTTTAGTGGACCGTAGAATTGATTTAAGCCAAGTTGGGGGTGAATTGGATTTTTAGAAATTTTGGTGGTGAAGTAGAAAATAAAAATTTGCAAGACAAGGGATTTAGAGTGGTTCAAGTTCCAATTGAACTCTACATCCACTACCTTAGCTTCACTAAGGATTTTCCAATAACTCCACTAGTTGATATTCCCCTTTTCTAGGCTTAGGAGGAAACCTTTACACAATGGCCAATTTTTCTACCCAAAAATTGACCCAATCCTCACACAAGGTTTACAAAGAAGTTTTAGGCTAATAGCTAGTATCTCTCAATACAAATGTAGCCCTTTTACAAGCACTCAACCCAATCGGAACAAATAAAATTGGAAATACAAAGTACCACAATTGGGGTTTATAAGAAAATATGGGAATTTAGCACAAGAGCTTGAATTTAATGTTTGGATGTTTCTCTTAGGATCAATAGTTGTTGTTGGTGCTTTTAGAACTCCCTTTTATACCTTCACATTGAATTCTAGCCGTTGGGGTTGTTGTCTTGATAATTATAGCCATTGTGATGTTATCTTCTCACCATAAATGCAGTCTGCAACTATCCGTTCTAAAACGCTCGACCCTGTTTCGAAACAGACCAAAATAGAAATAGCCGTTGGGTGTAATTAATAGGCCGTACTGAAATGGACACGATCGTTTCAATACGCTAAGAGCATGTTCCAAAACGTGCTAAAGCCCGTTCGAAACATTTTGCCATTGTCAAAACCTGTACCGAAATGGCTTAGAAGCGTTTCGATACACTCTAACCGTCTCTTAAAAATTAGTTATAAAAGTGCAACGGTCATATTTTGAAACCAAGTTTGAAAATCGTTTCGAAACATTTGAGGTCGTTTCGATACTGCTGTATCGAAGCGGTTCAACCCGTTCTGTTGTTCATCATCCGTTTCAAAACACGAAGACCTGTTTCGATATACCCGTATTGAAACGGGAAAGCTAGTTTCGAAACTGAGGTTAACAGTTTCAGAAAGTTCCGAAACGCCTAAGGGTCGTTCCGAAACGGTGACTCGAAAATCATTGTTTTGACTTGGTAAACACTTAGAAAAATTTGAATACTCTTAGGTTTTGACTTGGACATTTTTCTTAGAGACATAGGGAAGTTTTGAGGACATAAAAATTCACTCTCTTTTTCAATTTAGTCCTTAAATCCTTTGTTATATCAAAATCAATTCATTAGTTTTACATGAAATACCCAAAGGAGTTTTAAAGGCAGCTCTATAAGCCCACAAGGACTCATCAAGTCTCAAGGACCAGTCTTTCCTTGATGGATTTACAGTCTTCTCTAAAATATTTTTGATCTCCTTGTTTGAAATTTTGGCTTGCCTATTTGTTTGTGGATGGTATGTCGTGGCAATCCTTTGCTAAATTCTATACCTGCACAAAGCTTTAGGAATTAGATTGCATTTAAAATGTGTATCCTCATCATGAATAATCACTCTAGGGGCACCAAATCGAGTAAAAATGTGTTTGTGTAAGAACTTGGAAACAACCTTGGCATCGTTTGTTGGCAAGGCAACAACCTCTACCTATTTCAATACATAGTCAACGGCCACAAGAATATATACATAACCAAATGATTGACGAAATGGAACCATAAAGTCTATCCCCCATACATCAAATAAGTCTACAAACATAATGTTTTGGAGCGGCAATTGGTGTCTGCCAGAGATGTTTCTAGTCCGTTGGCATCGATCACATGCCTTGTCATAGTTGTGGGCATCTTTGCATATCGTGGGTCAAAAGAACCATGACCACAACACCTTGGCAACAGTCTTTATCCCGACAAAGTGTCCTTCATATGGTGCGGCATGACATAGTTGTAATATGTTGTGTTGCTCATCCTCTGGCAGACACCGACAGATCACTTGGTTGGCACACCACTTGAAAAATATTGGCTCGTCCCAATAATATTGCCGAACATCTCACAGAAAACGTTTCCTGGCATTATATGCCAAGTCCGGTGGAAGAATATTGCTTACTAGGTATTTGACTATGTCAGCGTACCATGGCACGACATTAACTGCAAGCAAATACTCATCTAGGAATTCATCTCTTATAGAAGCGGTCTTACCATCTTCAAGGTGATGCTCTAGGAATGATAAGTGATTAGCTACCAAATTTTCACTACCCTTCTTGTGTCGGATCTCGAGGTCAAATTCCTGTAGAAGAAGCATCCATCAGATCAACCTAGGCTTGGCATCCTTCTTTTCCAAGAGGTAATTTAGTGCCGAATGATCTGTATACAACACAAATTTGTTACCAACTAAGTAAGATATGAATTTATCAAAAGCAAATACAACTGCAAGAAATTCTTTCTCAATTGTGGAGTAATTAAGCTGAGTTACATTTAAAGTCTGGCTGGCATAGTAAATGGTATGGAAAACTTTGCCACACCGCTTTCCTAATACCACTACAATGGCATAGTCGCTAGCATCGCACATGAGCTCAAATGGCTCATTCCAATCTGGTGCCACAACTATAGGGACATTAATCAACTTCTCTTTAAGCTCCTGAAACGCTCTTAAACAAGCATCATCAAATGCAAAAGTGGCATTTTTTTCCAATAACAAGCATAAAGGTTTAGAAATTTTAGAAAAATCTTCAATGAAGCGTCGATTAAAACCTGCATGTAACCCCCTTAGCCCGGTCTACACGTTTGACCCAAACTACGAAGATTACACGGGGAAAACCAAAGTCAACCCGAAAGTCAACCTTGATTAACGACCCTTTTTTTTTTCTTTTTGTCTATTCCAGATGCTCAATATTAACCTATATGTTACCAGATTTATAAGGACTAAACGAGTTTTAATGTTACCAGTCCAAAATTAGTCACATAACATGCCATCAGATCAAATTTCAACACAAACGGATCATTCAAACTCATTGAATTAAGCAACCAACAGTTAGGGACCAAAATACAAGAAATAGAAATCCAAAATAGTTCAAAATGCAAACCCAACGGTCAAGCGATTCGATACGGATGGCCCCGTACCAAAACGGTCGTTTCGAAATAGGGTTGACCGTTTCGATACTCGGGTGCGTTCCGAGTCCCGTATCGAAACACCCCCTTCCAGTAGCAAAATCGTTTCGATACGCCTTCACTCGTTCCGAAACCTTATGGCCATTTCAGGCCCCTGTTCCGAAACATGCAAGGATGTTCCGATACGCCTTGCCCTGCAACAATAAACTTTGCTGGTTTTTCATGCTTAAACACATTCAAATCATTCTCGAGACATGCCACATCATGCATACAACATGGATACATATCAACAATCATCATATCGAGGCATTAACTATAACGTGGCAACCAACATACAAGTAAAAGTACTAAAGAAATGCTCCCTAGCCCATCAAAACATTAACAAGACAAAACCATCGTCCATAACCAAAATCAAACCATAAAGGCCAATTACAACTCAATAGTAAATATCCGACATGCTCAAAGCAAAGGGAAAACATTCTTAACCATACAATAGCATAAACCCCACCCATTGCCTTTTATTACACTGAAGTAAAGCCACATACTTTGCAAGATTAAAAGCTTGGATTCCTCTTGCCTACTTGCTGCCTTCAAAGCCTAGTTTTCTGCATTGATGAAACAAAAGAGCGTAAGCACAAAGCTTAGTGAGGATCGTTAAATAACATCCATCAATGCATGTCTCATTTTGCGAAACCAACACTTTACATCTCATGCTATTTTATAAAACATGTCTTCTCAAGACCTCAATGCACTTTTTAACCACACGCTCATATGCATCACTATAAAACAGCAAATAAACCTTTTCTCATGCTTTAACAAGCATCACATGCATTCTCGCATCATACACAAATATCCCATGCATCCTTGCATCATATACAAGCATCTCATGCTTCACATTATTCATTTTCATTATATTGGCTCACAAGTGATGATCCATAAACCATTTCAACACAAGACACAATCGGATACGCGGATTACAAGCGTTGTCCCTCACGCTTCATACAAACTACCGGACTACACAAGGTGGAGATTAATGGCACAATCACAACCCCTCAACATCACTCATCAGTAGTTGTATAATTCCACTAACGAGAGTATGGGACACATACACAAGACTCATACACGGGACTAACCATTCACCGTTGTGATCTTAACCTCACTTGTTAGGGTACTTGGATGGAGATTACGGCACAATCACAACCCCTCGACATCCAAGGCGACTTTATTCACGGTGCACCCAATCCTATAGCCGGCTAACTATATCCGATTAATGTAACCAAAAACAATTTTCATCACTTGCCAATATAATCATTTAACCACATTAATCCACTGTTTTACAAGCATAACCACAATGTCATTTCCACAAGCATCACATGCTTAAATTCATATGCATTCAACACATGAAAACCAAGGATCACTTACCTAGTGCATCCTTAACATAATGGCATTAAAATCTAGCATTAAACCATGCTTAAACATGCTTAAAAGCATTAAACAATCCACACTCAACTCAAGTGCAAATTCATCAAACAAAATACATATCCAAGAGAGGGATTTCCGAATCACTTACACTTGAGCTTAGCTAAGTGTATCAAACTTACACTAAGCTCCCAAGACCACGCTCAAAGTGTTACAAAGCAAGAAATTGCATTTCCACTCACCGATACACGAAGCCTTGCTCGCCGACACAAAAATTACCCCTACGGAGCCTCCAAAATCACCTTGTTTACTTATGGATCAAGATCCCCTATTTTCACATCATCAAAACAGAGATCTAAATGCATTGAAATGCATTCTAACACCAGCAACAATACACAACACGTTGCTTACCCAAACTACACCAAAATACCCTTCCAAAACAACCGAAAACTCAATCGATTGCTTCCTAATCCAAGCCCAGCCATCATACATCACTTCCAAACAATTATCAACATCAAAATACATCTAATAAACAACCTAACTCATCCTTATACCTACAGCAAGCAAAATTGCACCATTTCACCCCAAAATCTCACTTAAAACTACCAAGAAACTCAAGGATCACAAGGATTTCGGGATCTACATTATCAACACCTCATTTTAACATATAAATTAACTTAGAAATCATTTGAAATCAACACAAAACAGAGCCCAATTCATCAAGTCCAAAAATTAATATTTCAACCACAATTTCACAAGATTTTGATCTCCAATCAAAACTATAATGAAAACTCAACCAAAAATAGTATTTAGAAGCCAAATATCTAAGGAATTTCAATAAAGAACTTAGATTAGAGGTTGAGAACGGGATTTACCTCCAATCCTTGCTTTTCTCAATGGATGACAAGTTTTCCCTAGTGAAATCTTGAAGAACTATGAGAGATCTCTTGAAAATGATTTAGGAAATGTTGAGAGAGTTTTTGGAAGTGAGAATTCTGGAAAAAGATGAGTGAATTTGTGTTTGGCTGAAAATGAGAGAGATTTTGGTAGTTACGTAATTGAAATCCATTAACTACCTTTTAATTATTTTAATATAAATCCAAATAAAATCATTTAATTAAAAACCATTTTAAAAGACATGTCATATTGAGAAAAGGTCAAATTGACTTAAAGCCCCCTAAAGATTCTAAGATTTTGGCTTCCACATTAAAAATCACATTTTTCCCAGTTTTGAAACTTTACAATTTGGTCACTACTCAAAATGTCCATTTTCCACAACCCTTTTTGTAAAATTGATTTGACCAACCTCTTAAATATATTTCTAGAGGATTTTAACAATCTTTATAACATTTTTATCCTATCCCGATCCTTGATTTCCTAAAATCACCTTACACGATTCGAACCGTTCTCGACCGGTCCGATCTGATGCCTAAAACATCTAGGCACGAAACCAGGGCGTTACAACTCTCCCCCACTTAGGAAATTTCTTCCTCAAAATTCTTACCTAATAAAAAGAGATGCGGAAACAGCTTCAGCATGTCCGCTTTGCTTTCCCACGTGGCCTCCTCAACTCTTCGGTGTCGCCACAACACCTTCACAAGCTCTATCGTCTTACCACGAAGAACTTTGCTACTCACATCCAGAACCTTCACCGGTTCCTCATCATACGACAGATTCGGATTCAACTCTATCTCCTCAACAAGCATCACATGCGAAGGATCCGATCTGTATTTTCGTAACATGGAGACATGAAACACATCATGTATCTTCTCCAATTCCGCAGGCAATCTCAACCGATATGCCACAGGACCAATACACTCCAAAATCTCGTAAGGTCCAATGAACCTTGGTTTAAGCTTACCCTTACGCCCAAATCTCATCACCTTCTTCCAAGGTGACACCTTCAAAAACACACGTTCGCCAATCGTGAACTCAATTTCCTTACGCTTCAGGTCCGCATAAGACTTTTGCCTATCTGATGCTGCCTTTAAACGCTCACAAATGAGCTTCACCTTCTCGGTGGTTCCCTTTAGCATAGCCGACATTGAAATCAACTTTTGCCCAGCTTATGCCCAACAGAGAGGGGTTCTACATCTTCTCCCATAGAAAGCCTCGTATGGAGCCATTTGAATACTTGCATGGTAACTATTATTATATGCAAACTCAACCAACGGCAAGTGCTTCTCCCAAGAACCCTGAAAATCCATCACACAACATCTCAACATATCCTCAAGCACTTGAATCACACGTTTCGACTGTCCATCTGTATGAGGATGATAAGAAGTACTGAAATTCAACCGTGTACCCAAGGCTTGATGCAAACATTCCCAAAATCATGCTGTGAACCTCGGATCCCTATCCGACACAATGGAATTTGGCACACCGAGCAACCGCACAATCTCAGCTATGTTCAGCTCAGCCAACTTATCCAAGATATACGTAGTATGCTCAAGCAGAAAATGTGCACACTTCGTGAGCCGATCCACAATCACCCAAACGTAATTCTTCTTTGACGGCGACAAAGGCAATCCGGACACAAAATCCATGGTAATTCTCTCCCACTTCCATTCTGGGATTCTTAAAGGTTGCAGCAACCTAGAAGGAACCTGATGCTCAGCTTTCACTCGCTGACACACCATACACTTACTAACGAACTCAGCCACGTCCTTTTTCAACCCCACCCAGTAGTATTCATCTTTTAGATCACGATACATCTTTGTACTACCAGGGTGCATAGCAAAAGGACTACTATGAGCTTCAGTCAGAATAGTGTGCCTTAGCTCAGCATCATCTGGCACCACTATTCGACTCCCAAAGCACAGAACACCATCATCACTAAAGCTGAAATCCGAAGGTCTATCCTCCGCAATGTCTTGTACATGTGTAACAAGAGAATCATCAAGAAACTGCTTATCCTTGATCAACTGTATCAGGGATGGCTTCACTTGCAATTCCGCAATAAGACCACCATCAGGTGATATGCTCAAACGAGAAAACATCGCTCTCAACTCCACAACTACTTTCCTTCTCAAAGCATCGGCTACAACATTAGCCTTACCCGGGTGATACTCGATCGTCAAATCATAATCCTTAAGCAACTCCACCCAACGTTGTTGCCTAAGATTCAACTCCTTCTGAGACATAAGGTACTTCAAGCTCTTATGATCCGTGAACACAACACATTTCTCTCCATACAGGTAATGCCTCCAAATCTTCAAGCAAACACCACAGCCGCAAGCTCAAGATCATGAGTAGGGTAGTTGCGCTCCTGCACCTTCAACTGCCTAGATGCATAGGCCACTACCTTACCCTCCTGTATCAACACGCAGCCCAAACCAACAATGGACGCATCACTATAGACCACATAATCCTTACCAGACTCAGATTGAATTAGAACAGGAGCTTGCGTCAAAGCTTCTTTCAGCTTCTCAAAAGCTTGTTGTCTCGCATCCGTCCACTCAAAGCAAACATTCTTTTGCAACAACTTGGTAAAAGGCGCTGCTATCTTCGAGAAACCCTCGACAAACCTACGATAATACCCAGCCAATCCAAGGAAACTTCGTACCTCTGTCACAGACTTAGGCACTTTCCAACTCATCACAGCTTCTACCTTGTGCGGATCAACGCGAATACCCTCAGCTGACACAACATGCCCAAAGAAGACCACCTCCCCAAGCCAAAACTCACACTTACTCAGCTTGGCATACAACTGATTTTCCAACAACGCTTGCAAAAAAATTCTCAAGTGCCTATCATGATCCTCCTCGGTACGCGAATACACAAGGATATCATCAATGAACACCACCACAAATTAATCCAATAATTCATGGAATACACGATTCATCAGGTCCATAAAAGCAGCAGGCGCGTTGGTCAAACCAAACGGCATCACAAAAAATTCATAATGCATGTACCTCGTCCGAAAAGTTGTTTTAGGTACATCCACATCCTTCACCTCCAGCTGGTAGTACCCAGATCTCAAATCTATCTTAGAAAACACCGAGGCTCCTCGAAACTGATCAAAGAGATCATCGATTCTAGGCAAGGGGTACTTGTTCTTGATCGTCAACTTGTTCAATTACCGTTAATCTATACACATTCTCATCGTCCCATCTTTCTTCTTCACAAACAAGACTGGTGCACCCCAAGGTGACACACTCGGCCGAATGAAGCCTCGATCCAACAACTCCTGCAATTTTGTTTTCAACTCTTTTAACTCTTTGGGTGTCATGCGGTAAGGAGCGATGGACACCGGAGTCGTATTCTCGTACAACTCAATACCAAACTCAACTTCTCTGTTTGGTGGCAACCCAAGCAATTCTTCCGGAAAGACTCCTGGAAAATCGCACACGGTTCGGATGTCCTGCACACGCACATCCTTGGTGCCAGGGTTCATCACATAGGCAAGATAAGCCTCGCAGCCCAACCCCATCATACGATTTGCTTCCAACACCGAGATCACATTCGACAAGAATTTCACGTTCCCGCCTACTACCACCACTTCATAATTATCAGCCAACTTTAGAGTGACTCGCTTGACATCAAAGTCAACCACTGCCCTATGCTCCGTCAACCAATCCATACCAAGGATTACATCGAATCCATAGAAAGGTAACTCTATCAAATCCACAGGAAAAACATAACCTTGCACAGACAAAGGGCATCTCCTATATAACTTCCTAGTGACTATAGTCTCACCAAAAGAACTAGTCACTTGCATTCCTACTTCAAGCATCTCAATAGGTATATCAAGCAAATGTGCATGCTCACTCAAGATATAAGAATGCGTGGATCCAGAATCAATCAAAGCCAGCAAAGATAAAGACTGAAGAGCAAAGGTACCTGCGATGACATCAGTATCATTGCGCTCCTCGCGCTGAGCATAAACCCTCGCTGGTCCACCTCCCTCAGGTCGGACGGCCACAACATGAGCAATACCTCGATGCCCCTCATCTCTCCTCTAGAAATTTCCACGACCGCGCCCACGACCTCGCTGAGGTGCAACTACCACAGGAGCACGTCCCTGACCTCCACCAGCCAACAATAGACACTCCCTCCTCATGTGATCCGCTGAACCATAATTCCAACAAGAGTTCCCTATCACCACAATAGGAGCATGAACCTCTCTAGCTGCTCGAGGACAATCTCGCCTCAAATGGTCCCTTGAACCACATGTCCAACATGTATGCTGCTCAGATCTCACACGACCTCCCTGAGCCTAACCACCTCGACCCGGAAAACCACGCCTTCTCTCAGGCTGATGTCTCCTATCACGGCCTCTTTTGTTCCGTCCACCACCGGAACTATACTCAGTGGCTCTCTTCCCAGAGCTAGAACCAACACCTCTAGATGACAAACCCAGATTCTGCTCGATGTCTTTGGCTCGACACACAAGCACATCGAAGTTAGTATAATCTGCAGCCAGCATATATGTCTTAACTTCCTGCATCAAGCCGAACCGGAAGCGATCACATCGATGCCTCTCACTAAGTACTAGTTCAGGAGCATATTGGCTCAAGCGTACGAACTGGACCTCGTACTCAGCCACAAAAAGGTTGCCCTGAACAAGCAATATAAACTCCCGTTTCTCTTCATCCAAGTATCTCACCCCTAGATACTTCCTCTTGAAGGCACCTCTAAAGAACTCCCAATCAACTTCATTGGGTTCCATACCAGCAGTGGTAGTCGTCCACCAGTTGTAAGCATCACCTTGTAGCAAAGAAACTGTGCATCCCAGCTTGCGCACATCATTACAGCCCATCTGATCCATAATGCGGATCGTACTCGCTAACCAGGCCTCAGACGCCTCCGGAGACATACCAAAGAACTCTACATCTCCCAAGCTCCTCAACCTCTCCAAAGGTAAGCCCACCTGCCCAGCTGCAGGGGCTTGTACATGCGCTCCGACAACAGCAGCCTGAAACGCTCCGGTGATCGCCTGAACCAGAGGCACCAAATCACCTAATCCAGGACCAGCTTTTCCTTGTTGCACCTGCTCCCCACCTCCAAGTGGTGGCGGAGGAGGTAGATCTCCACCATGAGGGATATCAGCCCCTTGCTCAGCATGGTTACCCTGTTCAGCTGCAGGTACTATCGTACTCGATCTTAACTCTTTTCTTGGACCCATAGTGCTATTTAACCAGACATAACAACAAAACAAGTCAAACCATTTAGGCCAGCTGCAAGCAAGAATCCAAGTTTACAAAACATTTGATTAGTGTAATAAGGCAATGGGCACCCAATTTCCCCCATAGAGCATAACATACATGAAACATCATGCTCACATACTTTTCATCATCCCAAAATCAGCACATATCCACATAACATCATCATCACACAATCATATTCATTCCACATGCAATTCGCATCAATCAAGCATGGCATAAGGTTCAAAATTCAACCAATAGCATGCTTTTCAAACATCATACTTCAACACATATCAATTTCACATACCAACATCCCCAATTCTTTCGTAACCTGGCTCCGATACCAACAAATGTAACCCTCTTAGCTCGGTCTAGACGTTTGACCTGAACTACGAAGATTACACGGGGAAAATCAAAGTCAACCCGAAAGTCAACCTTTATTAACGACTCTTTTTTTCTTTTTGTCTTTTCTAAATGCTCAATATTAACCTATATGTTTAGCAAATTAATTCAGCGGAAACGGCACAGCAAACGGAACCCGAACAGGGACTCAATTGAATAGAATCATCTTTTAGGGACTAAAACATAAATTCTCAGATTTATAAGGACTAAACGAGTTTTAATGTTACAATCCAAAATTAGTCACATAACATGCCATCAGATCAAATTACAACTCAAACGGATCATTCAAACTCATTGAATTAAGCAACCAACATTTAGGGACCAAAATACAAGAAACAGAAACCCAAAACAGTTCAAAATTCAAACCCAACGGTCAGGCATTTTGATACGGAAGGCCCCGTACCGAAACGGTCATTTCGAAACAGAGTTGACCATTTCGATACTCGGGTGTGTTCCGAGTCTCGTATCGAAACACCCCCTTCCAGTAGCAAAATCGTTTTGATACGCCTTCACCTGTTCTGAAACCTTATGGCCATTTCAGGCCCCTGTTCCAAAACAGGCAAGGGCGTTCCGATACACCTTGCCCTGCAACAGCAAACTTTGCTGGTTTTTCATGCTTAAACACATTCAAATCATTCCCGAGACATGCCACATCATGCATACAACATAGATACATATCAACAATCATCATATCGAGGCATTAGCTATAACGTGGCAACCAACATGCAAGTAAAAGTACTAAAGAAATGCTCCCCAGCCCATCAAAACATTAACAAGCCAAAACCATCGTCCATAACCAAAATCAAACCATAAAGGCCAATTACAACTCAATAGTAAATATCCAACATGCTCAAAGCAAAGGGAAAACATTCTCAACCATGCAATAGCATAAACCCCACCCGTTGCCTTTTATTACACCGAAGTAAAGCCACATACTTTGCAAGATTAAAAGCTTGGATTCCTCTTGCCTACTTGCTGCCTTCAAAGCCTAGTTTTCTGCATTGATGAAACAAAAGAGCGTAAGCACAAAGCTTAGTGAGGATCGCTAAATAACATTCATCAATGCATGTCTCATATTTTGCAAAACCAACACTTTACATCTCATGCTATTTTATAAAACATGTCTTCTCAAGACCTCAATGCACTTTTTAACCACATGCTCATATGCATCACTATAAAACAGCAAATAAACCTTTGCTCATGCTTTAACAAGCATCACATGCATTCTCGCATCATACACAAATATCTCATGTATCCTTGCATCATATACAAGCATCTCATGCTTCATATTATTCATTTTCATTATATTGGCTCACAAGTGATAATCCATAAACCATTTCAACACAAGACACAATCGGATACGCGGATTACAAGCGATGTCCCTCACGCTTCATACAAACTACCGGACTACACAAGGTGGAGATTAATGGCACAATCACAACCCCTCAACACCCGTGATGGAGATTAATGGCACAATCACAACCCCTCAACATCACTCATTAGTAGTTGTATAATTCCACTAACGAGAGTATGGGACACATACACAAGACTCACACACGGGACTAACCATTCATCGTTGTGATCTTAACCTCAATCGTTAGGGTACTTGGATGGAGATTACGGCACAATCACAACCCCTCGACATCCAAGGCGACTTTATTCATGGTGCACCCAATCTTATAGCCGGCTAACTATATCCGATTGAAGTAACCAAAACCCATTTTCATCACTTGCCAATATAATCATTTATCCACATTAATCCACTGTTTTACAAGCATAACCACAATGCCATTTCCACAAGCATCACATGCTTAAATTCATATGCACTCAACACATGCAAACCAATGATCACTTACCTAGTGCATCCTTAACATAATGGCATTAAAATCCAGCATTAAACCATGCTTAAACATGCTTAAAAGCAGTAAACAATCAACACTCAAATCAAGTGCAAATTCATCAAACAAAGCACATATCCAAGAGAGGGATTTCCGAATCACTTACTCTTGAGCTTATCTAAGTGTATCAAACTTACACTAAGCTCCCAAGACCACGGTCAAAGCATTACAAAGTAGGAAATTGCATTTCCACTCACCGATACGCGAAGCCTTGCTCGCCGACACGAAAATTACCCCTCCGGAGCGTCCAAAATCACCTCGTTTACTTCCGGATCAAGATCCCATGTTTTCACATCATCAAAACAGAGATCTAAATGCATTAAAATGCATTCTAAAACCAGCAACAATACACAACATATTGCTTACACAAACTACACCAAAATACCCTTCCAAAACAACCGAAAACTCAATCGATTGCTTCCTAAACAAAGCCTAGCCATCATACATCACTTCCAAACAATTATCAACATCAAAACACATCTAATAAACAACCTAACTCATCCTTATACCTCCAGCAAGCAAAATTCCACCATTTCACTCCAAAATCTCACTTAAAACTACCAAGAAACTCAAGGATCACAAGGATTTCGGGATCTACATTACCAACATCTCATTTTAACATATAAATCAACTTAGAAATCATTTGAAATCAACACAAAACAGAGCCCAACTCATCAAGTCTGAAAATTAAGATTTCAACCACAATTTCACAAGATTTTAATCTCCAATCAAAACTATAATGAAAACTCAACCAAAAATAGTATTTAGAAGCCAAATATCTTGGGAATTTCAATAAAGAACTTAGATTAGAGTTTGAGAATGGGATTTACCTCCAATCCTTGCTTTTCTCAATGGATGACAAGTTTTCCCTAGTGAAATCTTGAAGAACTAAGAGAGATCTCTTGAAAATGATTTAGGAAATGTTGAGAGTGTTTTTGGAAGTGAGAATTCTGGAAAAAGATGAGTGAATTTGTGTTTGGCTGAAAATGCGAGAGATTTTGGTAGTTACGTAATTGAAATACATTAACTACCTTTTAATTATTTTAATATAAATCCAAATAAAATCATTTAATTAAAAACCCTTTTAAAACTCATGTCATATTTAGAAAAAGGTCAAATTGACTTAAATTCCCCTAAAGATTCTAAGATTTTGGCTTCCACATTAAAAATCACATTTTTCCCAGTTTTGAAACTTTACAATTTGGTCACTACTCAAAATGTCCATTTTTCCAAAAACCTTTTTGTAAAATTGATTTGACCAACCTCTTAAATATATTTCTAGAGGATTTTTACAATTTTTATCCTATCTCGATCCTTGATTTCCTAAAATCACCTTACGCGATTCGAACCGTTCTCGACCGGTCCGATCTGATGCCTAAAACATCTAGGCCCGAAACCATGGCGTTACACTTCATGTCCTAAAAAACTTTTTATACTTTTTACACTCATAGGGGTTGGCAATTGCTTGATTTCCTCAACTTTTGCTTGATCAACCTCTAATCCTCTCTTGGTTACCTTGTGCCCGAGAATAATGCCCTCCTTCACCATGAAGTGACATTTTTCCCAATTCAAGACTAGGTTTGTCTCAATGCATCTCCTCAAAACTTGCTTCAAACTCTGAAGGCATTCCTCAAATGTTTTTTCAAACACCGAGAAATTATCCATGAATATTTCCAAGTTATGCTCAATCTTGTCAGAAAAAATGACCATCATACAACGTTGAAATGTTGTCGGGGTATTACACAACCCGAATGACATTCTTCTGAAGGCATGTGTCCTATATGGACATGTAAAGATGGTCTTCTCTTGATCATCAGGGGCGATGGCAATCTGGTTATTACCTGAATAACCATCCTAAAATAATAGAAAGCTTTACCTGCCAGCCTATCCAATATTTGGTCGATGAAAAACAATGGGAAGTGATCCTTTCATGTGGCATTATTCAGCTTTCTATAGTCCATGCACACTATCCATCATGTGATAGTATTGAGGGTATCAATTCATCCTTGTTGTTTTGTACTACTGTCATGCCACCCTTCTTTGGCACGTATTGTACTGGCTAACCCACGAGCTATCGAAATTAGGTAAATTATATTGGCATCAAGCCATTTTATAATCTCCTTCTTCATTACTTCTTTCATGCTCGAATTTAGCCTTCTCTGGCCTTCAACGATCTTGCCATGGTATTCCTTCAAGATAATCTTGTGCATGCAAATGGTTGGGCTTATACCTCGGATATCGGCCAAGGTCCAACCCAAAGCTTGCTTATATTTGCTTAATATTTCCAGCAATCTTCCCTCTCGATCATTAGTGATATCAACAACAATGATCACTGGAAAAGTTGAGTTTTACCTAAATAAGCATACTTGAGGTGATCTGGCAATGGTTTCAGCTCCAATTCTGGTGGCTCCTCAATTGATGGTTTCGGTGCTTTGATTTCTCTACTGGCCAACTCTAATTGCTCAAAATAACTCACATCTTAAGCCTCCAATGATGGTTCTTTAGGTTCTTCACTCGTTTCATCATTTCCAACCAGTTCGCTGGCATCATCATCTGCATCTTGGTACAATTGTGCCACGTACAAAGTAAAATGGACTCCATCATCTCATCGGTTCGGTATTCATTGGGTTCATTTGCACATTTCAAAGCTTGAAACACATTAAATGTAACATGCTGATCATTCATGCACATTATAAGTTCACACTTATGAACATCAATCAAAGCCCTACCAGTGGCAAGGACTGGTCTACCCAAAATAATTGGGACATCAATATCTGCCTCATAATCTAAAATGATGAAATCAACTGGGAAAATGAATTTGTCTACCTTTACCAACACATCCTCAATCTTACCCTTAGGATGTGCAAAGGATCGGTCTACCAACTGGAGTGTCATCGTGGTAGGTCTTACTTCTATGCTAAGCTTTCTAAAAACTGACATTGGCATTAGGTTGATACTGGCTCCTAGGTCACACAGTGCCTTGCCCATGAATCTGTTGCTAATGGTGCAGGGAATAGTAAAACTTCCTGGATCTTTTAGTTTTGGTGGCAATTGATTGAGTATCATGGCACTGCATCCTTCGGTGAGAGCTACGGTCTCAAAATCTCTCAACTTTCTTTTTTTTGACAAAATGTCCTTTATGAATTTGACATAGTTGGGCATTTTCTTAAGAGTCTCTACCAATGGTATGTTGATTTGCAATTGTTTAAGAACTTCTAAGAAGCGCTTAAATTGTTGGTCTTGCTTATGCTTTTGAAGCCTTGCTGGAAATGGTGGTGGTGGATAAGCAAATGTCGGTTCCACTGGATTTGCCAAGGTGGTGCTAGAATCTGACTTATGTCTGGCATTGGTATGCTGCTTGGCATCAGTTAATGGTCTGGCATCAGAATGTTGTCCGACATTGGTATGTTTCTTGGCATCAGGTATTGGTCTGGCATCAGAATGTTGTCTAGCATCACCAACTATTGCTTCTTTCTTCTTTGTTTCTTTGGGATCATCTTCTGGCATTAGATTTTCAGTTTGACAACTACTTGGTTGCTTGGCATCCATCCCTGTCTCGCATTGCTTTCCACTTCGAAGAGTTATAGCTTTGCATTGCTTGTTGTCTTTATGTCGAGCATCCTCCGTATCACTTGGCAACGCTCTCTGGGGTCGATTGTTGAGTGCATTGGCAATCTGCCCAAGCTGAACCTCCAAGTTTCTCCTTGATGCTGCCAAACTCTAGATTGTTGCATCATTCCTCTCCACGTACTCTGTGAGAGTGTTTCCTTGGTTATATCTCTACCCTTGCTAAAAATTGTTTTGGGCTCTCTGTGGCATGGCATTGTTATTCTGCCTCTAGGCATTGTTGTTCTGATGTTGGGCATTATACTAGTTACCTCATTGATTTCCCCAAGCTTAATTTGGGTGTTGTCTCCAACCTGCATTGTAAGTATTGGTGTTAGAATTATAGTAACGACCAAAATTACCAATAGAATTTACCGACTCGTTATTGGCAGGACAATCATCTGTGTGATGATCATATCCACATATTGTGCAAAATGGTTCTAATGCCTTGACTTCTCGGGAATCATTACTCTTTTGCAAAGTTTTCACAATGCTAGTAAGATTGGAAATTTGAGCATTAATGGTTGTAAGTTCATCTAGCTCATATTTTCCAGCTGATTTTGTGCCAGTCCCTAGTCTGGCAGTAGGATACTCAAATCGTTGGCAGCAATCCTCTCAAGGATGCTAACTGCTTCTATATAATTTTTGTCTAACAATGAACCATTTGCTGAAGAATCAACTATTGTTCTAGCATGTTCATTAAGTCCATTGTAGAAGGTCTCTATTTGGGTCTAATTGGGAAGCCCATGCATAGGACACCTCCTCAACAAGTCTTTGAATATCTCTCAAGCATCACATAAAGCCTCGTCATCAGCTTGCCTAAACGTCGTGATCTCATTTCTCAGTCTGGCATTAAGCTTAGGTGGTTGGTATCGCAATAGAAACTTCTGGCATAGATCCGCCCATGTAGTCACTAATCCAGGTGGCAAAGAACTTAGCCACATCTTAGCTCTATCTCTAAGGGGAAATGTGAACAATTCCACCTTCACTGTATCCTCTGAAACTTCAGGTTGCTAAAATAGTTGGCAAATTTCCATAAATTGCTTCAAGTGTTGCCTTGGATCTCTAGTGGGTGATCCGTCGAACTGACCTACATTCAAAAGAGTTTGAATCATTACCAGTTTAAGTTTCAAATTAGCAACATTTACCTTTGTGCCAACTAAGCCTGACATCAAATTGTCAACGTTTGGTGCCAAGTGCTTTCTAATAGGTTTCTCTATGGCATCATCTACTACGGGTGCGGCGGGGCAGCCGGTATCCCTCCATGTATAGGTAGATCTACTTGATTGTGTGGGGCACCATCTACTCCTCCATTACCATTTTGAGCCATCTCTTTGATTTTCTTGTTCAATCTTTGGTAGGTTCATTCAATTTCAAGGTCGAATGGTTGATAGTCTGTAGGGCGGTTCCTGGTCATACACCAAACAAAACAGATAAGTAAAATAAAACAAAAAGAAGTAAAAAAATAAAAGTCATTGCAATCCCCGACAACGGCGCCAAAAACTTGTTGACTTGCATGAGTGAGTTGAATTTGAGGCAAAGGCAATGGATTGAGCTACTAAAGGATTATGATTGCATCATAGAGTATTATCCCAGTAAAGCTAATGTGGTGGTCGATGCTTTGAGTCAGAAGTGTATGTCAGACTTGAGGGTGATGTTTGCCCAGTTGAGGATGACCGAGGATGGTGGGTTGTTAGCCAAGCTCCGTGTGGAGCCTACCCTAGTTCAAGAGATCAAGAGAATGTAAGTTTTGGATAAAGAGTTGGTGGCAAAGATAGAGATCCCCAGTTTGCTCATTTCTTGAATGTGCGTATGGATTTTACGCTCGAAAGATTGGCGCGGTTGTACATCCAAGAGATTGTGTGGTTGCATGAAGTGACATCGCCAATCATATCGGATAGAGATCCTCAGTTCGCAGAGAGGCTGTGGAAGAAGATTCATGAAGCCTCAGACACAAGGTTGCATTTCAGTACTAATTTTTATCCTTAGACCGATGGTCAGTCTGAGCGAGTCATTTAGATTTTGGAGGATATGCTTCGGTATTATTTCATTGATTTCAAGAGGAGTTGGGAAGGGCAACTACCTCTTGTAGAGTTTGCCTATAACAATAGTTTCCAATCGAGCATCATGATGGCTCCTTTTGAGGCCTTGTATGTACGCAAGTATAGAACATCGTTGTGTTGGACTAGGCTCAATGAGAGAAGGATTGTAGGATCATATTTGATTAGAAAAAATGAGGATAAGGTTTAGATCATATAGGAAATATTGCAATCGGCCTTTAATCGTCAAAACGCTTATGCGGATCGGAAGCGTAAGCGCATCGAGTATGAAGTGGGTGACAAAGTGTTCCTCAAGGTGTCACCGTGGAAAAGAGTAATTCGCTTTGGGCGGAAAGGCAAGTTGAGCCCAAGGTTTATTGGACCATATTAGATTCTTAAGAGAGTTGGACACATGGCCTATGGGTTAGCCTTGTCTCTGAAGATGGAGCACATTTATAATGTGTTCCACGTGTCTATATTGAGATGTTATTGTTCTGACCCTTCGCATGTTATCTCGCTTCAAGAAGAGGCAATAAGAGTTTAGGAAAATGATTCAAGAAGCTTCGCAATAAGTGTATACCCTTAGTAAAGATGTTGTGGAGGAACCACGGAGTTGAGGAGACTACGTGGGAGACCGAGGAGGATATGAGGTTCCTCTATCCGCTTATATTTCCATCAGGTAAATTTCGAGGACGAATTTTTTAAGGATGGGAGAGTTGTAACGACCCGGATTTCGGAATCCGAGGGTCAGTTTAACCTGAAGCGTGAGCTTCGTGTTTGGACCGAGAGTTTGCCTTTGAGAGCCTTATTAGCCTTGTTTTTTTTTTGTTTTTAGGGTTAGGTTTTGGTTGGGTGATGAGTTGGGAGGATGTTAGAGAGGTAATAAGGTAATTACCTCTTTTTGAAGAAAGAATAAAGAGAGCTTCTTTATTTCTCTACAGAAAGAAGCTTTTGAGGGTCAGATCATCTTGTCCCTTGTCTTCTCTCTTTATTCATACTCATCTCCCTTCCAAGAACCAAAGTATAAAGGTGGAATGTTTGTGTTTTGGAGTGTGAATCTTGAAATTTAGGTTTGAGACAAGTTGTTCAACATTCAAGGATCTACGTTTTGAGGTGAGAATCAACAAGTTTGGTGGTGTAAGAGAATTGTGGGTTTAGTGGGGGTTTTGAGAGAAATAGGTTAATGGTGGTTTTAATCTCGTTTTCCAGCCCCAATTGTAAGTTTTAGTTGGTCCCTTACCTCCTGCAAGGTTGTAATTCGAATTTACAACTCCTTGTGTAGTGAAAGAGTTTGGAGGACCTTCAAAAGAGCAAGGAAAGAAGAAAGCTTGAAGTTGGAGCTTGGGGTGTATTTCTAGGTTTGGAAGAAGGTTAGTACACTAATAACTCTTATGCCTTCATGGGTGTCATAAATTTGATTGATTTGTGGCTTGAATTGATGTTTTGGTTGCTTGGGTGTTTAGAGACCCTTTAAAGGTATAATTTGGGATTTATGTTAAAAGCTTGTAAAAATGGTAGTAAATCATTCTAAATACTTTCATAAGATGTAGGATTGAGTTAAGAGGTTTATGGTTGTGATTTGGGGGCTTGGGAAGCGAATTCCCGAGTCTAGGAAGACATTTCTAGGCTTAGGTACTAGTACACGGGGAGCCAGTACAGGTACGCCTTATAATAAGGTATCCATATGGGTCAGCCTGTACCAGTACATGTAGACTCAAAGAAATTCTAGTAGGCTCAAATCGTATCGATACGCATGTGAATATCGGTACCCAAGGGGTAGCGTACAAGTACACGAGGGCCAGTACTGGTACCCATTGGGAAATCTTCCCGAAAAATACATTTTAAGTTTGAGGGGCTTATAATTTGAGGACTATGGCCCAATGAGCTTCTAATGTGGTAAAATAAATGGTAAAACTGAGAAACCGAGATTCAACCCTCATAAATGAGCATAATGAGCAATAGCTTGGTAAATGTTGGGTGACTTATTTGTAATAGCAACCATAGGGATCCTTGGTGGATCATGCAATGTTACGTGCCAAGTAAGGGCACTTGTGTGGTTGAGTCACCCTTGTTGTTGGGATCCAGATACACAAATAGCGTGTTACAACACCACAAGATGAGATGTTGGATGTACGTTTCCAAGGCTGTGTGACACTGGGCCTCATCCGATTATACTCGATGAGAGATTTCGAGAACGAGTGTACGTTCTCGAGGTTGTGTGACACCGAACCTCACTCTGAGCCTATCTTCCCAAGGCTGTGTGACACCAGGCGTCATTCCAGGTTTGTTTGGTATGATGCATATGTGTTGTGTGAGATTAATTCATCATTTTCTTGTTTGCTATGTGTTTCAGTGGCTAGAGGTAGTGCCGATGTTGTTGTATTGTCATGATATCATCTTTAGCTCAGTGTCACACAGCCTTGGGAACGTAGGTTAGAGGTGGCTAGAGGTAGCGCCAATGTTGTTGTTCTTGTTTGCATATGCTCTCATATTTATGATTTGCATGAAGCATGGTTGAGTGGAAGTGTATCCACTAAGCTTCGTTAGCTCAGCATTCAGAATTGTTGTTTTCGTTCGCAGGTTAGTAGATTGTCGTGCATTATTGGAGCACCATCGGAGTAGGACTTCAGCATCAGCTTGTTCCGAGTATAGTACTTATATTATATTGGGCTATGTATTCGTAGGACCCTATGTTTGTATTGTAACTCTAATTTTGATTTTAAACCGTGAGTCGAGTTCTTTGAAATATGTATTTTAAATGGAGCTCTCATATAACGTTTTCAAATAGTTATTTATGTTAAAATATTTGAACTTAATTGTATTTTATGGAAATGAATGTGTTTGTGCTGAACTAGGTTGGAAATTTTATGGTAATAGGCTGAGCTTGAGGCCCAAATGTTACATCCGGGTTGAGGATGTTATAGTGTAGGGGTGTTTATTGTCGGGTACCCGGTTTTTGCGTACCCGAAAAACTGGGTACCTGGCTCATCCGGGTACCTCTTTTTCCGACCCGTTTCCCGACCCGCTATATTTGGGTACCCGCTACTCGGGTACCCGTGAAACCCGAGTAATCGGGTAACAAGTACCTGGTTCATAATTTTTTGGGTAAAGTACACAGACGGTCACTGAACTTTGGTAAAAAAAACAAAATGGTAACCAAACTTTCAAAAATCACAAAATGGCAATTAAACTTTATGTTTTATAACAAAATGGTAACTAGACGTTAAATCCCGTTAGGTGTCTGTTATAAAATTTGGTATAATAACACATTTAGTCCTTCTTATTTATACATTCAATCAATTTAGTCCTAATTCGAAACAATTCACTAAATTTAGCCCTCGTTATTTACGTATTCTTTCAATTTCACCCCTTCGGTTAACTTCCAAATAATTAGCCACTTTTTCTTTGTAATCTCTATTGCATCCATCTTGGTCTCCTAAGATAACTTGGCACGAACGGAAGCCCAAGATACAATGCTGATTAAAAAAATAGCAAAAGTAACCAAAACCCAAAGATCAAAAAGAAAAATGAGAAAAACCCCAGAAATTATAACTAATCAAGTGTGCAAGAAAATGAAGAAATATAACAATTTTTTACCGAGGTAATCAACGGGGATTCTTCCATTGCAGAAGCGTCCAGTGGGGAGATGGGTATCGAAATCACGGCCATAAGGAGGGCGATCGGCCCGAGCAAAGGTGCCAAGATAGTTGTTGTTGCCACGGTTGAGTTGTCGATAATGAAGAGCGCAGGGACCAGAGGGGAAGAAACCACTGGGCTTGCTGGGGATAACAATAGGGACGGAGAAGCGGAAGAAGAAGGTGGGTTTGAAGGGTTATCGAAAATGAAGATTTGGTTTGAGGAAAGATTGTAGAGTTCTTGAGGGAATCAAAGAGTTGTGGACTGTGAAACAATGGAGGAAATGAAGAGAAAGATGGCAAGAAGATGAGTGGTCAACATTTCTTTAGTTTTGTCTTCGATCGGTTTCCGATCGTTTGAAGAAGAAGAAGAGCTGGTTTGGAATTTGGCGGGCAGGGGAAGTTGGTTGAATATATGGAAAATGGGGATGTAGATCCAGGAGATGAAGACGAAGAAGTTAGGGATTTTAATTTTGATTTAACCGAAGGGATGAAATTGAAAGAATGCGTAAATAACGAGGGCTAAATTTAGTAAATTGTTTCAAATTAGGACTAAATTGATTGAATGCATAAATATGAAGGACTAAATGTGTTATTATACCAAATTTTATAACAGAAACTTAACGGGATTTAACGTCTAGTTACCATTTTGTTATAAAACATAAAGTTTAATTGTCATTTTGTGATTTTTAAAAGTTTGGTTACCATTTTGTTTTTTTCACTAAAGTTCAGTGACCGTCTGTGTACTTTACCCTAATTTTTTTTAGTTTAAAATTTTTAAAATATTACATTTGAAACACAAAAAATTTAAAAGTTCATAATACATAATCTAAACACAAAAATTAGTGATTTAGAGTTAGTTTTAAGATGAAATATTTGGATATATATATATATATTTATTACAGTTCATCACAAAAAAGACATTAAAAATATTAATCTCCTTTTTTCTTTAGAATCCCAGTATGAGAATGTAATACATCTCTATTTAATAAAAAGATATTTGAAAATTTTAAAACTTTAAAGTACATAATACAAACATAGAAATAATTTAGAGATTTAAATTTAGTTTTAGGTAAAAATATTAAGGAATCTAAAATAAAAATATAATTTAAAACTAAATAAATATATATATATATATATTAAAACTATCGGGTCGGGTACCCGATAACCAAAAAACTAGCCTAGACCAGGCCCAACTACTCGGGAAAAATCCTGTGTCGGGTACCCGGCCAGGTCAGGCAATTTTTTTTAGAAAATTACCCGGTATTTTTAGGTTTTGGTCATCGGGTCGGGTATTTTTTAACACCCCTATTATAGTGGGTTCAATAACTATTAAGAAAAAATTTCTCCTCCCCATCCCTTAGGTAAGAATTGTTCAAAAAATAATTCAAAGATGTAATTGTCACCCGTATAATTAAGGGGATTTGATAAATAATCGAAATATTTAGATAACAATCTGTAAATTTGAGAAACTTGAGAATTTCAAATGTCGATATTAACTTATTTCGCAAAGTTGTTTTCAACACTTCCAATTTTGAAAGAAAAAAATTATTTACATCAATATTAAACAAATAAATATGAAAAAAAAATCTTAAAGTTTATGCAAGATTTTTTTAATTCATCATTATCCAAAGACTTTAACCTTTTAGAATTAAATAAAAATTTAAAAATATTGTCAAATAACTCTAATTTTTCATGTAACTCATTTTGAGAATAATAATTTACAAAAAAATAATATTTTATTTGCATGTCTAGAGTAAACCAATCATTATCTATCAAGAGTTTCTTCATTGCCATTTTCAATCAAATTATCATCGATTTTACTGCTAAGAACACAACAATTTCTAGGATCATAGATATCAAAATAAGGGATTATGTGTTCATCAATGTCAACACCAACATTTAACTCATCAAGTAAATTATCATGTTCATATTCAAATTAGTAGTATCGTCATTATTCAAATTAGTAGTATCATTATTCAAATTTTCATTGGAATCTTTAATATTATCTTTTACGCCCATCATATCACCATCCAAAGATTTTTCCACTTGTTTTGGAAAAAATTGTCTAAAGCTCTCTTATGTGATTCTACAATTTTTTGTATTAATTATTTTTTTCGTTTTCATTATCGAAAGCATGTTTTCGTAGCAACATTATAGTATAAAAATTATGTAAAAAAAAATGTAAAATGATAGCATTTGATTCCCAACCGTTGAAGCTATGCCTCACATTTAAATAAACTAAATAGTGATGCAACACATACTCATGTACATTATCAATTTGTCATAATCAACAAAAGAAAATATTATCGTAAACGGTACAATAATGATCCTTTATAAATTACTCTCTAATTTGAATTTTCAAAACATAAATCACAATCACTAAATTTTTTAAAAAAAATAATCAATTTATCTGAATGATTATAGTATGTGGGCAGCCAATCTCAAGAATCGCAATCTGCTTGAATATATGAGTTCTTGCCTTCTTAGGGTATTAAATCAGTAGTTATAAATCAGAAATCTAAACTAAATTATAAGAAAATAAATAAATAACATAAGAACAATGAGTGAGAAACTGGGGTGTGAAAAACAAGAATATTTGAAGCTTTCATTCTCGTTAAAAATCGAATGTGGCAAATACCATCTATGAGAAAATTCATGTTATTAAATCGGGATTTGGAAAAGAAGTTGAGAGAATAAGAGGAGTCCGATAATAATGAGATTGAATTTAGATAAACATGAAAAATTAAAATGTGAAATTAGATTTCGAAAATACGATTGAATTGAATAAGGTGAGAAAAAGTTGGAGCAGTGAAAAGAAAAGTTCCTAATTTTTTGTTGCATGCGCAATTGTTAACTTATGAGAGCATTTTTTAACTGTATTTGGGCTTCTTAATTATGGGCCTTGGACATGTTCCCTCTTGTCCAGGCTCAACTACGGGTGTAACGACCCAATCTTCAGGTTAGTAAATCGGGTCTCGAGTCCGGGTTATAGGGCTTTATCTTCAAAGTTAAGTAAGGACATTTAGGTTTGGGCCCGTCATTTTTGAAGATAAATGTTTGAATTTTAAATAGGATAGTGGGTGAAAAAAGAGGAAGACGACATTATGAGGAGAAAGAAGAAAGAAAAAGGAAAAAGTGGATAGTGGGAGAAAGAGAAGAGGAAATTAGAGAAAAGTTGAGGGAGGAGATTTTAAACTCTGATCTATGAAGATTCGGTCATCCGTTGTCAACACCTCCACTGCTATTTTGTTCATCTCGCCGAGACGAGTTGGCTGGTACCATCAGTGTCGCCATCGGAGCTGTCGTCAAATGGGGTGAGAGATAGGAAATTTCGGGTTTTCCAGTAGAGGAGGTTAGACTGCTCAAATTGAGAAGCAGAGGCCACCAACGTGATTAGAGGACGGAAACAGCCGATCTGGGCGTAGACCGCCGCCGTCCCGCAATCGAAAGCCGCCTCCCGCGCCGCCGCCTACGCGTGGGCATCGTCCGGCCGGCAAGACTATTATAACAGCTGGGCTAAGCTGTAGGCTTGAGCCGTTGGGCCAAGCCAAGTCGGCCTGCCAAGCCGATCCATCAAGCCGGCCTTTGAGTCGAGCTGATCCAGCCAAGCCGCCACCACCGCCGTTGACCGTTGACTTTTTCTAGGGGACCCTACCCAGGGGTTTCTCGATGTTCTGAGTCCGATGACGCAATCTGTTTTTACCAAATTTGAACTCGGTAAGCTGTTTTTACACATTGACCTTGTGAATTGAATAGGGGGTGCATGAAATTAATGTAGTTTCGTATTCGTTGATAAACAAGGACTATTCGGGATATGATATCGGATCAAGAGGAATATTTGGAAAGCTCAGATGAGGATTTTAGTGATATCATCTTAAGGTTAGTACACCTCGAACTCTGAAATGCTTCATGAGCATCATAAGTATAATTGCTTTGCTTGTTAGTCGTTGTAAAATAGGTAGATGATAGATAAGCATGTGTTGAGACCGATATTATGAGACTTGTATGTATGAAATGCATAATGATGTCGTGATTATGATGTGACTGGTGGAGGCTTTAGAGAGAGTGTAGGGTCGTTTGAGATGCTTGTATAACTACTTGATGATTGTTTGATAATCGTGATGCCTTGTATGCTTGTTCGAATAGAATAATGTATTCGATGGAAATTGTATAAAGGATGAATAATGGTAATATTCGAATAAATGATTATGAAGGTTGTAATTAATATGAATTAATATAATGCGTTAGTAAACCAACCCTGATGACTTTTATAAGCTTTAAGGATCGAATAAAGTGTTGTAAAATGTAATTTAAGGAAATGGTGTGAACCCGTGAATAAGGGATCGGTATGAGCTTTGGTTGTACCGATACACGATTGGGGTCGTATCATTACGAGTTGACCGTAATGGTACATGTGAAGACCTAGAATTTCTAATAAGTAGCTTCAGTATCGGTACACGTGTGAGTATTAATACTCGAGGGTATTGTACTGGTACTCATGTTCGAGTACAGGTACCTGATACACTAAATAATCAATAAATGTAAATTAAGGGTGGAATTGATGTGTATATTAGTAATTAAATTATACCTTGATAAATGAGATAACGGGGATTAACATAGGCAATAAATGAGATTAATTATATATTTTTCCATAATGTATTAACAACTCCTTAATGTGAAATAAATGATGTGATGATGGTTAGCAACAATAGGGGATTCTTATGATCGTGTTGCTTGCATGCTGGGTAGGCATTTGATTGGTTAAGTCTTCTTGATTGATGGGATCCGGATACCTAGAGAAAGAGTGTTGCAACATAATGGTTAGAGATGTCGAATGTACGATCATGAAGCTGTATGGCACCAAGTATCATTCGAAAGTGCTCGAAAAGAGATTCTGTGCATGGGTGTACGTTCGTGAAGCTATGTGGCACCGGGTCTCACCCAAAGAATGTACGTTCCCGAAGTTGTATGGCACCGGGCCTCACTCCAGCTTTTATGGTTACAACTTTGTGTGCTTTAGCTCGGATGATCTAGTATGGTTGGGCCTTGTGGGCCATGTGTGATGATTGCTATGATGACATCATGTGTTTAGGCGACTAGTGGTAGCGACATGTGTTTGTTTATCTCTTATTATTAATTATACTAGCTTGCATGCTTATGTTTATGATTAGCATGAAGTATAGTATAGTAGATGTGTACCACTGAGCTTTGTAAGCTCAATGCTCAGAATCGTTGTTTTCATGTGTAGGTTGGTCGTCAGATCGTGGATTCGAGGAGCACTATCAGTACAGGATCCCAGCATTAGGAGGTTTTCAGAGTACGATACTTTGTTTAGTGGGTTATGTATTCATAGGACCTTACATGGTCGAGTCTGTAGTTCTTACTTTTGAAATTGTATTAATCAAGTCAAATGTTTAAACGTTTTAAATTCAAGTGGAGCTCCTTTGTAACAATTTAAATTATTTATTTGTATTTTTCAAGTGTTTGTTTTAAATGCTTTTGAGAATTACCTTGTTGGGCTAAACCCAGTTTGAGCAATTTTATGGTTTTGATTTGGGCTTGAGGCCCAAATTATGACATCCGGGTTGGGGTGTTACAACAGTGGTATTAGAGTATAGGTTTAGTCGGTTCTAGGAAACCCCGGGGTGGTATAGGTGTTTTAGTAAGGTGTCTAGTGAATACAAGCCCTTAAATTAAGTTCGTACTTCTTAATACTAGAATATTAATTATGCGTTCAACGTTGCGATGCTAAGATGTTTACGATCGTGGCCGAGAGGGCCAATTTAAGTGTTGAGCCGCTCATGGGAGCGATTCCAAGGGTGAATTCACCGTGGATTGTTGAGATGTGAGTTTGTTGAATAATGTCAGACTTGAGGATGTGTCCTCATCTCACCATTGGAATTGTGTCTTCATTGCGTGTTGTAGACACTTCGAAGCCTTCGGATACGTTAGGAGAGCTTGCGGTAAGGAATCTTCATCATTATGCATGGATAACGGTTCTATTGCGAGTTTGGATAAACTACTTTTGGAATCGATCAGTGGATGTACGTTGATTGGAGTACCCTTTGTTCGCTTAAAAGGAGTCTTGTTGATACTTGGGAAGTATCATCGTTCTTTTCAGAGGCATTTCTCAGATATAGTAGATTCTGGATCTACTAGTTCATTAGAGTGTGACCGAAGTTAGTCGTTCTAACAAGTTTGGTAGAGCTACCTTCTGGAGATTCGTTGCATCTCAGAAATTGATTTGGTTAGTCAAGTGTGCCGCTATCCGGTTGCATCGAGAGTTGTACTCGAGGCTCGGAGACCTCGAGGGAACCCAACCTTTGGTAATGAGAATGTTGAATCGTCGCCCTTCTACCGTGGTTTTCGTAGTGTTCGTTTAGAGAATGGCTCGACGGAGTTTCGAGACATGTTTAACCGCTTGGCGGGTTCCAATATGTGTAGCTTGATTCTTAGGAGCTTTTGGACATTTAGATTGTTTGTTTATGCTTCTTGGAGGAGTCATCAAGACTTCCTCCCTATCAAGGACGTGAATGGATGTTGAGGTAAGGCCGAGTGGGACATAGGAGCCCACCGACCTTGTTAGAGGAAGTCGACCCAGTTAAGGAAGTCAAAGGTTCAGTTGCGAAGGCGTAACCCGGTCGAGGTTTATTTTGTCTAAGTGTTTCGCCCAAGAAAGAACCACGCTTGTTCGCTAGCAAGAAGTTGGTTCGTTGAAATTATGTTTAAACCATTGATAGCTTGTCAAGTAATAGTGAGGGACTGTTAGGAGTCTCCGAAGGTGGATGACTCGTTTAATCGATTGTGAAATACCAGTATGTTTCTCCGAGGTTGGTTTGAGAATGAGATGGTTATGGTTAATGTGTTAAAGGCTTGTAGTTTTGAAATGAATTTTGGATTAAGGATCTCTCTCTTTAAAATGTGTCACGGTAACGATTATAACTGTAATGGTGTTTGAGGTGCTTCAGCGATGATAAGGTGGGGCCACTATATCGTCTCTCGAATACAAGTTTGATGCTTTGCGTGAAACGTGTGAATGTATAAGGAATCTGAAAACATGAGCATTGGCAAGATAATTACCTTAATAACCTTGTGTGGGGTAGAGGTTGGTTATAGTGTAGTCAGTTAAGGATGCAAGGGTTTGAGACTTCTTAAATGCTTTTGATTTGTATCACAGTTTCCTTGGAACGAGCCGATGAACATTGGTGGAAATTCAAGCCGTGTGAGATCGTTTTGTTGTGGCAGTGGTGCTGACTCGATTAAAGTCAAGTAAGGTTTCGAGATCTTTGAAGATGTTTTGTTGTTTTGTCAATGTTGTATTTTGTGCTAGAAAAGGGAATGTTGTGTTCACCTCAATAGAGTGAAATTTTAGGAGCTTGATCTTTAAGGAATTTGAGATTTGGAAAACAACGCGAGTCGATGTAATTAAGAGTTGTTGATCGTGTGTCATCGATCACCACCCAAGTAAAGTGAACTTGTCAAGTGATGGGTTGTACGAAGTTAGTTTGGGTTATAGTATCGTGTTGCCCATGTGGGGCGATTAAGGATCACAAGTGATGGTCGTGTAAGGGAATAACAATGCTAGCTCAGTGCGTTACCGGTACAGGATTCATCTGGTGACCGTACTGATTGGTCTGTACCGGTACACGTGCCTATTGTTAGTTAAGTTTTGAGTCAAGGATTGATTTGCCTTTGACACCGCAAGAAGAAACATCTGATTTTTTTTCATTGGGTACAATGTTAAGATTATATATATAAGTTCGATGGCTTTTGATAATCTCGAGACCTTTTAAGTGTGCTTTAGAGATCGATGTATCAATGTATAAGGTTCTCTGATGTCGTACAATGGTTAGTACATGGTGAACTTTGAGAGCGACAGTTTTTACCAAGCTTTTGCCGCGTAATTTGAGAGACAGTGTGGAGTCGTGTGTTGAGATAGCGATAAGTGGTTGACTTGCCCTCAGTTGGGAGTCTAACATCGAGTTCTTCAGAGTTGTTATGATGATTCGATGTTCCTTAGTGAAAATTAAATGGATGACCGTGGATCTTGTAAAGGATTGGTGAATGCATAGTTTCGATGGGATTGCGTTGAGTAATGATATAGTCCTTGGTGGGTACCGTTGATATTTTAGGTGATGTGAGATCCAGATAGAAGGTACGCTTGGTTCATTTGCGGGTTGGTTGTACGATGCTACAGTGTGTACATGTAACCTTTTTGCATGAGATTCGAGGTTTGTAATGGAACCTTATCCCTTGGTGGGATTGCATGCGATGACAGATCTGAGTAATGGTACATATGACATGTTTTCGAGATGCGTGTTAGTTCGGAGTATAAGACTCATGCATAAACCGAGTTATGGGAGCTGCTTTAGTTGCCGATATAAGTTATCACGCCGAGTTTAAGGTAAGTGCTTGAGGTGAGTCGAGACGTCGTTCGTTTTTAGAAGTCTTGTACCGGCAAGCAATGTTTTAGATATGGGATGCCATTAGAGTTAGAGTCTCCTTTAGGGAGTCACCACGAGAAGAATTGGTTCATTTGGATGCAACGACTGTTTAAAATCTTGTTTTTCTAGATCGTACGTTTTTGTAGAAGGATTTTTTTGTGCAACAATCTTTCAGGTCCTACGACATAAGTTAAGTTTTTTGATGACGTGTTTGTGTGACGTTTGGTCAAGACACCGTCAGGTTTGTTCCATGGCTTTGGTTATGCACCAAATAGGGGTGATTCTAGAGTTAGACACCTTAAAAATAGGCTAATATTAGGCAGCCTGATTATATCGGTAGTCTGTAACTACAGAATTTGTTAGAATGCGGTTACCGAATTTTTTATAGTAAGTTTAAGAAAAATGGTAGTTACTGAAAAGCTTATCATGGTAGTGAATTTTGTAACTACCTTAAATCTTAATGGGTTACTCTATATGTTACAAAACGCATGATAAATACGACACCTACAACATATCTTACCACACCTACGTAATTATTTATAACATATATAGTAAAAAAGGTAACTACCGAATTTATTACCCCATATATCTTAATCTTAAACCAACCAATCTTACGGTAAGACAATTTGTAGTTATCTTATCTCTTAAAGGATTACTATATATGTTACAAAACGGATGATAAATACGATACCTACAACATATCTCACCCAACCAACGTAATTCGTTACAGAACGTATAGTAAACAAGGTAACTAAAATTTATTACCCCAAATATACTAATCTTAAACCAACCAAACTTACGGTTAGGAATTTTGTACATACCTTATCTCTTAAAGGATTACTCTATATGTTACAGTACGCATTATAAATATGATACATACAACATATCTCACCGAACCTACATAATTCTTAACAAAATATATAATAAACAAGGTAACTACCGAATTTATTACACCATATCTCCTAATCTTAAACCAACCCAACATATGGTAAGGCATTTTGTAGCTACCGTGTCTCTTAAAGGATTGTTATATATGTTACCAGGCGCATGAGAAATACGATACCTACAACATATCTCACCAAAACTACGTAATTCTTTACAAAATATATAGTAAAGAAGTTAACTACCGAATTTATGACCCCATATATCCTAATCTTAAACCAACCAAACTTATGGTAAGGAATTTTGTAGCTACCTTAAATCTTAAAGGATTACTCTACATGTTACAAAACGCATGAGAAATACAATACCTACAACATATCCCACCGAACCTACGTAATATGTTACAAGATATATAGTAAACAAGGTAACTACCGACTTTATGACCCCATATATCCTAATCTTAAATCAACCAAACTTATGGTAAGGAATTTTGTAGCTACCTTAAATCTTAAAGGATTACTCTACATGTTACAAAACGCATTAGAAATACGATACCTACAACATATCTCACCCAACTTACGTAGTTCGTTACACAATATATAGTAAACAAGGTAACTACCAAATTTATGACCTCATATATCCTAATCTTAAACTAACCAAAATTATGGTAAGGAGATTTTTAGCTACCTTAAATCTTAAAGGATTACTCTATATGTTAAAAAAAACGTATGAGAAACACGATACCTACAACATATCTCACCCAACCTACGTAGTTCGTTACACAATATATAGTAAACAAGGTAACTACCGAATTTATTACACCATATCTCCTAATCTTAAACCAACCAAACATATGGTAAGGAATTCTGTAGCTACCTTACCTCTTAAAGGATTACTCTATATGTTCCAAAATGCATGAGAAATACGATACCTACAACATATCTCACCCAACCAACCTAATTCGTTACAAAATATATAGTAAACATCGTGACTACAGAATTTATTACCTCATATCTTCTAGTCATAAACCAACCCAACTTATGGTAGGAATTTTGTAGCTACTTTATCTCTTAAAGAATTACTCTATATGTTACAAAATGCATGAGAAATACTATACCTACAACATATCTCACCCAACCTACGTAATTCGTCACAAAATATATAGTAAACATCGTAACTACCGAATTTATGACCTTTATCTCCTAATCTTAAACCAACCCAACTCATGGTTAGGAATTTTGTAGCTACCTTATCTCTTAAAAGATTACTCTATATGTTACAAAACGCATGAGAAATACGATACCTACAACATATCTCAGCAAACCTATGTAATTCGTTACAGAACGTATAGTAAACAAGGTAACTACCAAATTTATTACCCCAAATATTCTAATCTTAAACCAGCCCAACTTATGGTTAGGAATTTTGTACCTACTTTATCTCTTATAGGATTACTCTATATTTTACAATATACATCATAAATACGATACCTACAACATATATCACCGAACCTACATAATTTGTTACACAATATATAGTATACAAGGTAACTACCGAATTTATTTCACCATATCTCCTAATATTAAACCAACCCAACATATGGTAAGGCATTTTGTAGCTACCTTATCTCTTAAAGGATTACTCTATATGTTACTAAACGCTTGAGAAATACGATACGTACAACATATCTCACCGAACCTACGTAATTCTTTACAAATTATATAGTAAACAAGGTAAGTACCGAATTTTTGACCCCATATATCCTAATCTTAAACCAACCAAACTTATGGTAAGGAATTTTGTAGCTACCTTAAATCTTAAAGGATTACTCTCTATATTACAAAGTGCATGTGAAATATGATACCTACAACATATCTCACCCAACATACATAGTTCGTTACACAATATATAGTAAACAAGGTAACTACCGAATTTATTACACCATATCTCCTTATCTTAAACCAACCCAACATATGGTAAAGCATTTTTTAGCTACCTTATCTCTTAAATGATTATTCTATATGTTACAAAAGCATTAGAAATACGATACCTACAACATATCTCACCCAACCGACGTAATTGGTTACAAAATATATAGTAAACATCGTAACTACCGAATTTATTACCTCATATCTCCTAATCTTAGACCAACCCAACTTATGGTTAGGAATTTTGTAGCTACCTTATCTCTTAAAGGACTACTCTATATGTTACCAAACGCTTGGGAAATACGGTACCTACAACATATCTGAACGAACCTACGTAATTCTTTACAAAATATATAGTAAACAAGGTAACTAGCGAATTTATGCTGCATCGGTATTGTTTTTGTTGCATCGGTATTGTTCATGTTTTATCGGTACCGAATAGTTGGTCTTGTAACACCCGAGTTTAGGGGTTGGGTGAAAATAATATTTTAATATTATTTCGGGTTCGGTTTTATAATTAAAATAATCTTTTAAGTTTCGGGTTTCAAAAAAATAAATATTTTACATTGGACCAAAGTGAATGAATTGCAAATTGAAGAGTTTTAAAGAATAAAGGGGATAGCCATTCATTAATGGCCTTTTGGTAATTTGCCCATCTTTTAATTTTAAACCCCCTTTCCTATCATCTTTTCACTATTCATTCTCTTCTTCTTCATACCTAACGTGAAAAGAGCTCTCTCCCTACAAGTCACTATTCCATCAAAAAAGCTCATCCATTTCAACTCATTTTTGAAAGGTAACATCGTTTTTGACTTCTTCTCAACTCCCTCTCTTTAAAAGTACCATTAGTTTTTATTTTTATTGAAGTTTTGAAAATGGGGATTTCAAAAGATTTGATTAAAAATGATGCCTTTGTGTAGCTAAACTTAATATTTTGATTTAATATGGTTAGTTATGAAGTATAGGAGTCAAATGGTACAACATATGTGAACTTTGCTTGATTTTGAGCAATTCCCGAATTTGGGTATAAATGGGGTTTTTGAAGGGTTTTGGGTGAGTTTTGGGGGTTGTTTTAGGTGGGAATTGATAGGCTATTGATAGTGCTTTGGTTAAGGGTCGATTTGGGATCTTTTGTGGGTGCAATGGGTATTGGAAACATGGATTTTGGAAGAGGTATTGGGGCTGTCCGAGATTGCTAATTACGGGGTTTGTTCATGGCTTGCAACATTGTAATTTGTGTTTAAATTGTGTTCCGGGTTGGTATTTTGGATGTTGGGCTGATTTGAAGTTATTTGAATTGTGATTGAGGTTGTTTAGAAGCGGGAACTTGTGTTGGAGAAGCTTCGGGAAGAAATCCGGAAACTTGAGGGTGGTTGCTTGCTTGGCTTGGAGCTTGGAAGCTTATGTGAGTAGTTAAATATTTTTAAAATGGTTTTGAGTATTTGGTTCAAGCATGTGAACCTAGGATGGGCTTGGTAAACCCACCTAGAGTTGGGATTAGAGTGGTAGCCTAATCCCAAGCTTTGATTAGAGACTTTGGTTGCACTCTTTAATGGTTGTTTATTCCTTGTGTTAAATTGTGATGGTGTTGGTTATGTATATGTTGTATACATGTATGTTGAGGCATGTTTGATGCATTGTCATGTGCATGTTGATGATAAACATGATGGAGATATACGTATGCATGAAATATGATGTGATATTGTGTTAATGATATACATGTGGTGTTGACATGTGAAATGGTATTATGAGGTGATTGTATGATCCGAGGATCATGGTGAGTACATGCTAGGGTTACTGAAATGTGGTTTGTGCATGACGGTGAGTCATGGTGAGTACGTGCTAAGCACGGAAGTTGTTATGAAATGATATTGCGAAAGATTAATGAAATGTGTAGTATTGGCACTAGTAGCTTGGGTACAAATGATCGATCATTAGGATTTTTAGTGTGCACACGTGAGACAAAATGCGCGCGTGGTCTTGATGATGGTAGTCATCAAGATGGAGTACGGGTTCGCCCAGAAATCTTCTTATATATATTAGTCGAGGATGAGTGGAATCCCATCGACGGGCGTGAGGATGAGTGGAATCCCCTCCGCGTGAAACGAGGCGTGGGGATGAGTGGAATCCCCTCCGCGTGAACGGTGATGAGTGTAATCCCACCGTCAGGTAATGGTTGTGTTGTTGGATGTGAGTTCCAACGGTTATCTGCGTATTCGAGTCATAGCTAGCTGCCAATACGGATTGTGGTTTATGTTGCCAATATGTGATTATTTGTGAGCCAATGTGATTTGGGACGTGTTGCTAACATGGTTTAATATGTGTGATTACATATGTTGTGGATTTAAACATGTTGGGCATGGCATGATATTGAATATATGTTCATGCATCATGTGTAGTCTGGCTTATGTGGATCAAAGGTAAGATCATGCATTATACCTTGGTTGTAAGTTCGTGCTTGAACCCTGCATTGTCGAGGTTTGTTTTATGAGCTTACCTTCAATAAGCTTTTATGCTTACGCTCCTTTTTGTTCGACAATGCAGATCAGTAGCTTGTGGGTGGCAAAGGCAAGGAAAGGCCTCCAAGTGTTGCTTACGGTTAGCTCAAGTATGATATTTAAATTTAAAGATTGTAATAGTAAAGCAATGGGATAGGTGTCGTTGTTTGAGCCCTTTGAAATATGTTATGTTGTTGTTGTTAGGAGCATGCTAGACTCCTCATATGTACTCGCTAACTTGGCTTTGAGGTGTATGCCCCTTGCTTGTAAACCTTGATGATATTTGCTTACATTGAATTGTCTAAGTGTTGACTATGTTGAAGTATGCTTTTGGAAATGCCTTGATTGGATGTTCCTTTATACGTTTTTGGTGTTTGAGCATGTATGTCTTAGGATCAATGCCTCTAGATCATGTACGTTTATGATGAGTGTTGTTTGGGGTCGTTTAGGGCCCTTAGAATTGTTGAGAAATGCCTAAGTCTGATTTTCTAAGGTTGCAGACAGCCCGCGTTTCGAAACGAGCTGGGCCGTTTCAGAACGAGTAAGGCTTCAGGGACCCCATATCGGAACGCGTTTCGATAGGGTTTGGCCTGTGAATCCCCTGTTCCGAAACGGGTATCGAAACGTTTTGGCTACTGGAATTCTGAGAAAATGACGAGATGAAAGTGTTTCGAAACGGGTCTAAGGGTTTCGAAACGGTCAAAATCTCATTGACCACGAGAAGTTGACCGTTGAGGGTGTTTCGGAACGGTCGACCTCCGTTCCGATACGGCCTCTCCGTGTAGGCTTAGAACCGTTGACCAAGTCAAGGCGTTTCGATACACCTTGAGGGTGTTTCGAAACGGCCTGCTTAATAATTTAAAAATGGACTGTTTTGCATAGGTTGATCAAGTTATTGTTTTATGAATGCTTGTCTATCCGCTGTTATGATCACATAGGTTTCGAATGAGCCTTTAGAAAAGATTAAGTTAAAAAGAAAAATTTGGGTTGCTAACCGAGGGGGAACCTTAACGGGTTTCGCTTCAGTTTTCCCCGTGTGGCCCACTCGGACCGGTCAAGCGTCCGGACCGGGACGAGGGGGTTACAAGTCTGGTTATGGGAAATCTTTAAAGCATTTTACAACAAAACATTGAAATATAATACAATAAATAGGTGATATTCCACATCTTGCAAAATATAGTTGCATTGAAAACCGAAAACATCCATAATTACATGAGATTAAGTGCTGAAACATATGGAAATAAAAAAAGTATAAACGGTGAATATTTCCACATCTCCTAATCTAAAACATCACCATAAACAGACACAAGTTTACGGTCCTTAGCCACCGCGACTGTCTCATCCTTCACACCTTCTACATCCAAATTTTTTTGTTCATCCATGCTCACACACCTACCAACAAAACATAAGTTCGTTTATATCACATAACTCTATACCACACATAAAACAAAACACAACATTTTATTAATGGTTATCGTACCATATTATTTATTAACATATCTCTCTCCGTGTTAAAAAACATTTTTACCTACATATGTGAAATTTCTATCTATTAGTATCGATATCACTTGTACATACCGATATCATTTTCCTATTCGATGTCATTTAACTTATTCCCATATGTGTACTACTACTACAATATTGATACCATTTATGTCCTATCGATATTCTAGTTCCCTTCCTTTTATCGCTACTCTCACCCAGCATTGGTATTTGAAGAACAGTATTGATGCTACTTATCCAGAACCATTTCTCAACCTCCGCATTCGTTACAAATATCACCAAACATGATCCTTAAACTATATGGAAATTGATGTGTTTCAATAAACTAAGTAAACATTATTAAACTCCTAATCTTAATCCCTCAAAATCATTATTAAACCCTCACTTTTTTCCAAAACCCTAGTAATTTTGCATACACAATTTTCATTTCGGTGACAACTAACACGAAAAATAAACATTATTTTGATGCAAAGAATACTTTCTTACCTGAATTTACTCCCTACGAAATGCCCCTTCCACAATATCCACCTATAAGATGAAAAAAAAAAAGTTTTGATGAGGGAGGCTATTTTGAAGTTTTGACGAGGGAGGGAGAGTTGAAGTGTAAGCTATTTTGAAATTTTTTCGCCTTTATCAATTCTATTCTGATACCAGGGTTTTATTTTTAGGAGATCGGTTAACCAGTTGCTCTTTTACCCTTTTTTGCTTTTTTTCCCATCAACGGCTCACATTGATCTCACCTAGATCTAACGTTCGTACCAATGTTGCCTAATATTAGCCTATTTTTAAGGTGTCTAACGCTAGAATCACCCACCAAATGGTGATGGACCTCTTTAAAGGAAATGGTTAGTTGAATTGGGTTTGTACCGAGCGGGGATGGATTTCTTCTAAGAGAAATGATCAATTGAGATTATGTTTGTACCGTTAGAAGAAATGGGTTATATTTGATAAGTATTGTGAGAGTCAGAGTAGCGTAGCATGAATCTTTAAGGACGTCGAAGAGTTGTAAATATTCTAGCATCTTCTTTGTTTTAGGGATACAAATTTTGATGAAGAGATTTCTTTTAAGGAGGAGAGAGTTGTAACGACTCAATTCTCGGGTTAGTGAATTGGGTCTTGGGCCCGGGTTATGGGGCTTTATCTTGAAATTTAAGTAAGGGCTTTTAGGTTTGGGCCCGTTATTTTGGAAGATAAGATGTTGAATTTTAAATAAGATAGTGAGTGGAAAAGAGGAAGAAGGTATTATGAGGAGAGAGAAGAAAGAAAAAGGAAAAAATAGATAATGAGAGAAAGAGAAGAGGAAACGAGAGAAAACTTGAGGGAGGAGATTTCAAACTCCGATCTACAGAGATACGACCATCCGTTGTCGACACCTCCACCGTCATTGTGTTCATCTTGCCGAGACGAGTTTTCCGATAGAAGCGGCGTCTCCATAGGAGCCGCCGTCGGAGGGGGTGAGAGAGAGAAAGTTTTGAGTGTTCCAGTTGAGAAGGTTAGAGTGCTCAAATTGAGAAACGGAGGCCACCACCGTGATCAGAGGCTAGAAAAAAGTTGATTTGGGTATTAACCGCTGTCGTCCGACCACTGGAAGTTGCCACATGTGCTGTCACTTGCGCATGGACATCTTCTAGCCGGCCAGGCTGTTATAAAAGCTGGGATCAACTATGGGCTTGAGCTGTTGAGCCAAGCCGACCTAAGCTAGTCTATCTAGTTGGCCTTTGAGTTGAGCCGAGCCAGCCAAGACGTTGTCACCGTCGTTGAAGTTGACCGGCGTAAACTTTTGCCAGTGGACCCTATTGGGGGTTCTCGACATTTTGAGTCCGATGGCGCAGTCCGTTTTTCCAAATTTGAACCCGGTAAATTGTATTTACGCATTTGACCTTGTGAATTGAATGGTGGATGCATAAAATTAATGTAGTTTCGTATTCGTTAATATATGAGGATTATTCGGGATTGAATATCGGATTAAGGGGAATATTCGGGAAGCCTGGATAAGAATTTTAGCAATATCCAGTTAAGGTTAGTACACCTCGAACTCTGAAATGCTTCACGAGATTCATAACTATAATTTCCTTGCTTGTTAGTTGTTGCAAAATTGGTTGATGATAGATAAGCATGTGTTGAGTCCGGTATTATGAGACTTGTATGTTTGAAATGCATGATGATGCCATGAATATGATATGACTCATGGAGGCTTTAGAGACTGTGTACGGTCGTTTGAGATGCTTGTATAATTACTTGATGATTGTTTGATTGATTGATAATCATGATGCCTTGTAGGCTTGTTCGAATAGAATAATATATTCGATGGAAATTGTGTAAAGGATGAATAATGGTAATATTCGAATAAATAATTATGAAGTCGGTAATTAATATTAATTGATTTAATGTGTTAGTAAACCAACCCTAATGACTTTCATAAGCTTTAAGGATCGAATAAAGTGTTGTAAACTGTAATTCAAGGAAATGGTATGAACCCGTGAATAGGGTATCGGTACGAGCTTTGGCTGTATCGGTACACGATTGGGGATCATATCGGTACTAGTTGACCGTACCGGTACATGTGGAGATCTATGATTTCCAATAAGTAGTTTCTGTATCGATACACGTGTGAGTATCGATACTCGAAGGTACTGTATTAGTACTCTTGTTCGAGTACCGGTACTTGATACGCTAAATAATTAATAAATGTAAATTAAGGGTGGAATTGATGTGTATATTAATAATTACTTATGCCGTGATAAATGAGATAATGATGATTAACAGAGGTAATAAATGAGATTAATTATATACTTCTCCATAATGTATTAACAACTCAGTAATGTGAAATAAATGATGTGATGATGATTAGCAACAGTAAGGGATCTTTGGGATCATGTTGCTTGCATGTCAGGTAGGCATTTTATTGGTTAAGTCTTCTTGATTGATGAGATCTGGATACCCAGAGAAAGAGTGTTGCAACACCATGGTTAAAGATGTCGAATGTACGTTCCTGAAGTTGTGTGGCACTAGGTCTCATTCGAAGATGCTCGACGAAAGATTCCAAGCATGGGTGTACGTTCCCGAAGCTGTGTGGCACCAGGTCTCACCCAAAGAGTGTACGTTCCCAAAGTTGTGTGGCATCGGGCCTCACTCAAAGTGTATGTTTCTGAAGTTGTGGTTACGACGTTGTTTGCTTTAGCTCGGATGATCTGGTATGGTCCCGAGTATGGCTGGGCCTTGTGGGCCATGTGTGATGATTGCTATGATGAGAGCATGTGTTTAGGTGACTAGTGGTAGCGACGTGTGTTTGTTTATCTCTCTTTATTGCTTGTACTAGCTTGCACGCTTATGTTTATGATTAGCATGAAGTATAGTAGAGTAGATGTGTACCACTGAGCTTTGTAAGCTCAACGCTCGGAATCGTTGTTTCTGTGCGTAGGTTGATCGTCGGATCGTGGGTTCAGGGAGCAATATGAGTACGGGATCCCAGCATGTGGAAGTTTTCAGAGTACGGTACTTGTGTTTAGTGGGCTATGTATTCATAGGACCTTACGTGGTCAAGTCTGTAATTCTTACTTTTGAAATTGTATGTCGAATGTTTAAACGTTTTAAATTCAAGTGGAACTCATTTGTAACGATTTAAATTATTTATTTGTATTTTCAACTGTTGGTTTTAAATGCTTTTGAGAATTATCTTGTTGAGCTAAACACAGTTTGAGCAATTTTATGGTTTTAGTTTGGGCTTGAGGCTCAAATTATGACATTCAGGTCGGGATGTTACAACGGGCATGAGTTTGAATTAATTTGAATAAAACTGATTATCTTATTTTTAAACTTGAACTGACATTGAACCAAATAGAAAAAAATAATTTGACTGGTTTGATTCATTTAAAAAAATAAATGTAATTTTTATAATATTTTTAAATATATTTTCATTGATTTAATAAATGCATACTTATTTTTAAATTAAATAAAAATATAAGTTCAGTCGATTTGAATAGTACGGTCTCTTTTATTCCAAATATTATGTTGCGATTATATGGTAGTATTTGGTCTTTGATTTTACCCTTTGAAATGTACACACACTATATAGTCAAATTGCTCGAACTTGTATCTATTAGGGATAACAATGCTCCATTTTTTCATTAGTACCACTCGGATTCAACCGAATTAATAATTGAAGAAAATTAACCAAATTTAAAAGAACTGAATAAGATCAAACAAAATTGACTTTTTTGAATTTCTGTTTTTCGAATTATTAACCAACCTTAGGGTTTTGAACTTTGGTAACTTCGATGTTTATTTTGGTTTGTTTTAAAATGATCTATATCTTAAATGAGAGTGAGCAAAACTTAACTTGAATTGAAAATTATTTTTTACTTAACTTAAATTTTATAAATTTGACTTAATTCAAATTTTATAAACTTAGACTCAATAAAATTTCAAATAAAATTTAAAATTTTATTTTCTGAAAACAATTTTTTCTCTTTTTTGTAATTTAGTTCCTCCGCCTTGTATTTTATTCAATTTAGTTATATGTCTATAACTCTTTGCAAATTCTTTTTATCAATTTATTCACTTATTTATACTCCGAACAATATTTTTCCTTAAAATTTCTTCTTTAAAAAATATTATAGATATGTTATATAATTTTAGATAGTGTTTAATTTATTAAATAACATTACAAATCTTACTAAAAATGTGGGGAAATATGAAAATATATATATGTATATCGAATATGATTAAAAACCATTTAAATTGGAACCAATCAATACCATAAATTATAAATATTACAATTAAATTTGAACAGAGACTCGAATAACTCAACTCGACTTGAAAAAGAATCAAATAATGATTAGGTGATAAAATATGACTCATGAACTGGATTTTTTTCTTTCGTCTCGACTGTATTAAATACTCACACCTAATCCTAAGGGATAAAATACACTCCATGACACTTAACTTTGTGTTCGATTTTAAATGAGTCCTTTTTAAAAGTTATAATTTAGTCTCTTAATTAAATTTTGTTACAAACAAGTCATTACGTTGTTGAAATTGAAACGTGTACTAGTATAATAACATTTTTAGTCCCCAAAACTCATACATTATATAATTTTGGTCCTAATTCAAAATAATTTAATAAATATAACTCTTTATATTTAATTTTTTTTTGACATTGCACTCTCCTGACACGCCCTTTGATCAGTTGTTGCACTCTTTGCTACTGTCAATCAACTCGATAACTGACATATGGGATAGCTCGATAGACACAGTCAATTCACTACTAGACTAGTGAACAACTGATAGACTAATGGAACATATTCATCACGACCCTAATGTTACATGCTATTAGACACAATCACTTCACTAATATTATTGTTAAATATGAAAATTTAAATTTCTTAAATTATTTCGAATTAGAATCAAATTAATAGAATGGGTATGTTTTAAGAAATAAATAATTATATAAAGTCACGTTAGATGTGAGTTTCAAACGATAAAGATACATATTTGTAAAAAATATATATAATAAATTATAACTGAATGACTTTTAGAAGGAAAAAAAAGGCTCTCTTGCAAACAAACGCATAATTCAGAGGTGTATTTTTACTCATTTTGTAGAGGAAGGATAGAAAATGAAATATTCATTTACCTAAAAATTCCAACAAAAGAAAAGTTGGGAAATATCCACTGTGCATTTCCATACGGTTGGAGATAGGGGTGATGAGACCGAGCCTGGGCAGGTTTAGATCGACTCGAAAATAATATTAGTGGATTTAACTCGAACTCAAAGTAAACAGTTTGATCTCGAGTTCAAAGTAGACAGTTTAAACTCGATTTGTGGCTCCATGCTGAATTGTTAATTTTTTTCAAATTATTTTTAAATATTTTTGTTAAAATATAAAAAAATAACTTGTGACAGAGTGTATATATACTGTTTTAGTGCATTTGGAGTATATACATATATAATTATTTCAAGTCTATTCACGAGTTTTTCGAGTTAAGTTTAGGTCGGTTTGATTTTAATTTGTTAAGGTCTCGAACTAAGTATAAGCTTGAATCAAACTCAATCGAATCAAATTTTAACCAAATCAAAAGCTCATTATCACCCCTAATGGAGACGTCAGATATCCCCCCACTTGCCAGGCAATACAACGTGCCTCATCTCCAACACCGCCAACCCAATTTCAAATCCCTTAATTACTACCACCAAAAACAATATTACCTATCCGGTTTTATTAAATTAACTTTTTTTAATAAAATTAACTTTTTATTTAAACTACTAAACAAATAAATAGACACATTAATGATTTGCACACAAAAAATTAATTAAGGACGCATGAATTAAAATCTCTTGTAAAATATTATTCTACCAGTCTATAAAATAAATAAATAACAAACTGCACAAAATCAATTAATTGAAAATATGAATATGTCATCATCGATCCACCTATTGTTTTACAAGTTAAATTCCTCTACCTGTATTTTTATCTCTATTATTACAAAACCCACAAGTTAATTCAATGTTATTTCCATTGGAATAAAATTATCATATTTTTAAAATAATACTAATTGTACTATTATAAAAACATTTTTTCTCCCTAACAAGTGTTGGGTGCAATGGTAAGGCACATTGCTCTCCCAAGGAGAAGATCCGAGTTTGAACCTTAGAGAATACATTGTTGGGAGGAGAAGTCACGAATCCCAAACATGGACCATAAAATGGATTATGTAATTTACCAAAAAAAAATATTTTTCTCATATATAGTTTTTATACAACTCTTAAATGATATAAAAATCAACATTTTTTAATAGTGTGATTACAAGATAATATATGTAAACATTTGTTTTAAATACACTTTATAAATAAAGTTGTTCGAACCCGAATTTACTAGAATGAACATTATCATCTTTTCTATTGAAACCATTTGTTAAAAATAAATGAATTCTTTTACAATGATTTATATTTAATACATGGACGGTGGAAACTAAAAGTGGAAACTAAAACAAGAGCCTTAATTGTAGGGTTTATGGATTTAGTTTAGGGTATAGGAATTAGAGATTTAGGTGTAGTGTTTAGAATTTAAGGATAATTGTAACACACTAAATCTGGATGTCACATTTGGGACATAAGCCTAACCTGTTACCATAAAATTTCTCAACTTGGTTTAGCACAAACAAAATACTTTCCAAAAACATTTAAATCCAACAGTTGAAAATATAGATAAATGGTTTAAATTGTTTCAAAGGAGCTCCAATTTAATTTAAAACATTTGAAAATTAGACTTGATCAATACAATTCCAAATAAGAGTTACAGACTCGATAAAGTAAGGTCCTATGAATACTCATCCCACTAAATACAAGTAGTGTACTTTGGTAAACACCGCTTGTTGGATTCTCGTACTGATAGTGCTCCTCGGTCCCGCAATCCAACAATCAACCTATGTATGAAAACAACAACTCCGAGCGTTGAGCTTACAAAGCTCAGTGGTACACTTCATGCTAATAAAAAACGTAAGCTAAACGTCATCACATCATTTATTTTACATTATCGGGTTATTAATACATTATGGAGAAGTATATGATTAATCTCATTTATTATCTCCATTATTCCATGTTATCTCATTTATTAAGGCATAAAGCTATTATTAATTATTCACATCAATTTCCCTCTTTAATTTGCATTTATAGATTATTTAGTGTATCAAGTACCGGTAATCAAATGACTCAACCAATCAAATGCTTATTGGGCATACAAGCAACATGATCCCAATGATCTCCTTATCGTTGCTAAACGTCATCACATCATTTATTTTACATTACCGGGTTATTAATACATTATGGAGAAGTATATGATTAATCTCATTTATTATCTCCATTATTCCATGTTATCTCATTTATTAAGGCATAAAGCTATTATTAATTATTCACATCAATTTCCCTCTTTAATTTGCATTTATAGATTATTTAGTGTATCAAGTACTGGTACTCAAACACGAGTATCGATACAGTACCCTCGAGTGTCGGTACTCATACGCGTAACGATACTAAAATTACTTACTGAAAATCTCAAATTTCCCTGAATACAGATACGGATCGACTCGTATCGATACGATGTCAAATAGCGTATCAATACAATCGAAGCCTGTATTGATACCCTAATCACAAGCTCAAACCATATTAGCGAATTATGAAGTTACGAGGCTTTATTCCATCCATAAAGCTTATAAAAGTCATTAGGGTTTGTTTACTAACACATTTAATCATTTAATATCACTTACCAGCTTTATGGTCATTTAATCGAATAATTTCTGATATTTGTCCTTTACACATAATTCTCCGTCAACACATTAATTTTCATACTCTAGCACTCAATCATCACAACATACAATTCAAACAGTCATCAATTAAATAAACGAATATTCGAACTACCCCACATGATCTCTAAAGTCTAAATGAGTCAAGTCATAACCTTAAACCTTATCATGTACTTCATAATTATCAAGTCTCGTAATATCGGTCTCTAACATGCTTATTCATCATCTACCTATTTTGTAGACACTAACATACAAACCAATCACATTTATGATGCTCATAAAGCATTAGGAGGTCGAAGTGTACAAACCTCAAGCGGTATCGGTAATTCCTCACTTAAGCTCCTCCAAACATCTCATTTAATCACACGCTCGAGTCCGCACTATCCTCGTATAACAATAAATATGACTACATAAGAAAATTCGCATTATCAAACTAATTTAGAGGATAAAACGTGTAAAAACAGCTTACTAGGTTCAAATGTAGCGAAATGGACTATACCAACACACATAGAACGTCGAAAACCCCCTTGTAGGGTCCCCAAAAAAAGTACACGGCCGGTAAACGGTAGTCATGTAGCGTGGTGCGGTCGGGTAGGGCGGTTTGGTCTGGTCTGGTTTACCAGGCCAAGGCATGGTTCGGCTGTGAGGCAAGACCATGCGTAGGCGACGGCACATGCGGCGTTCTTTGGTGGCAGACGATGACCAAATTTTGTAAAACGAGATTCAAAGCTCCCCTTCTCTTTTTCTCCCACTTTTCTCTTTTCTCTCTCTCAAATAAAAATATCTTCCTCCCCTTTACCATCCACCCACCAACTCCTTTTAAATATTCAAAACTCTTATCCCAACATTTTAATAAAATAATAATTAATTAAAAAACACATGCCATCCTCCTTATTTTCACTTTAGATTTAACTTTAAATTCTTATTCAGATTAATCCAATAATCCATTTAATAATCTTTCAATTTTATTTCTCCCAAACTAAATCTTAAAATATTTAAATTTGGATCCACGATCCAAATTACTAACCCAAAATTAGATCGTCATAACTCTCCCCACCTTAAAAGAAATTTTGTCATCGAAATTCGTATTCATAAATCAGAAGAAATGCTAAAACTTTAATAACTCTTCAACGTCCTCAAATGTTTCCCGTTGCGCTACTCTAATCTCACATAACACTTATTGATTATAGCTCATACCTTTTATCGGTACAAATATAATCTCAATTGATTCTTTTTCTTAGAGGGACTCGTTCTCACTCGGTGTGTTACTGAAGGCATGGAATAAACCTAACTCTACTTCGTCAAAAACGTCACCTGAATATGTCACTAAGGAAATCTAACTTATACGATAAGACCCGAAAAGGTTGGTATACAACAGAATCTCTTCTATTGTCTCATGTGATAAAAAGAAACATAGGGGATCAAGCAGACGTTACAACCAAAATAAAATGATTCCTCTCATGGTGACTTTCCATAGGTGAATCAACCTCTGTTGGCATCATTATCAATGTCATTTCTTGCATGCAGCAAGACTTCTGAAATCAAATGACGTCTCGACTCGTCTAAAGAATTGTCCTTAAACTCGGCATGATAACTCGCTTCGGTAACTATTACAACTCCCACTAACACAACGCAATGGAGTCTCTTACTCAAAACTACATCGTGTCTGGTAACATGTCATTTACACACTCACTAGGATCTGTCATCGCGTGAAATGCCACCAAAGGATAAGGTTCCATCACGAACCTCGAGTCTTGTATGAAAAGATAGAATGGGCACATTGTAGTGTCATACAATCCAAACCACAAACAATCCAAGTAAACATTCCACTTGGATTTCGCCCTTGCTGAAAATAAGCGAACGAGACTTTCCAAGAAATATACCATCATTCAAAATATAATCCCATCGAAACTGTGCACTCGCAAATCTGTTACAAAACCCATGGTCGTTCTATTTAATTTCCACAGAGAAAATCTCGAAGCATCCCTATTAACCATAGGGAACTCGATGGTTAACTCTCATCTGATGGCAAGTCGAATACTTATCAACAAACTTAGACATACATCTCGATACTGTCTCCCACTTAAATACAAGTAGATGTTACTTCTCACAGTTTCCAAAGCTAACCAATCCCCAACTCGGAGCTTAACTAACAAAACACATGTGTATTGGTACCGACTGGTCTGTACTGATATCGGATGAGTCGAGTACCGGTACCGCATAGAGCTAGTATCAACACTCTCTTATACGGTCATCACTTGAACTATTTGGTTGGTTTACATGAACATCATAATACTCTAACTCAAACTGAACTGTGTAGTCCCTCGCTCATCAAGCTCATCTCACTTAGGTGGTGACTAATCACACAATCAAATGTTCTTAATTACTTCGATTCGCATCATGTCCCAAATCTCAAACTCTTTAGCAAACAAGCCCTCAAAATTCCTCGATGATGGGTAGACACAATCCTTCCCTCTTCTCGCACAACATACGTCATTGTCAGAATAACAAAACATCCTCAAGGACCTCAAATTCTTAATTGACTCTAATCGAGTTAGCACCACTATCACAACAAAACAGCCTCGAGCAGCTTGAATCTCCACTAATATTCCTCGGCTCGTTCCACAAAAATTGTGATACCAATCAAAGCATTTATGAAGTCTCAACCCTTGTCTCTTTAATTGATCATACGGTAACTAGTCTCTTCCACACAAAAGGGCATTGGATAATTATCTTGTTAATGTTAAAACATCCAATGTTAAAATATATCGTACGTCAATACAGACATCCAATGTTACTACGACACGTCTTAGAGAGAGAAAACCTCATTTCGAAAATCATTTCAAAATCTCTAGCCTTTAACACATTGGCCTTAAGCATTTCATCCTCGAAATAAACTCAGAAAACACACATGTACACCAAAATCGGTCGAACGAGTCATCCACCTTAAGGGGTAGATAACGAACTTTCACTATCACTTAACAAGATACTAACGGTTTAAGCATCACCTCGACGAACTAAATTCTCATTGGTTCACGAGTCCGGTTCACCTCTGAGCGAAACACATAGACAAAAGAAACCTCATTCAAGTTGTGCCCTCGCAACTAAACCTCTGACTTTCTCAATTAGGTCGGTTTCCTTCGATAAGAGCGATGAGCACGGACGCTAAACTCGGCCTTACCTTAACGTCTACTCACGTCCTTGACAAGGAAGAAGTCCTGACGAATCCTCTAAGAAGCATAAACAAATACTTCGGCAATCTGAAAGCTCTCAAGCGTTAAACTCTCTACATTGGCATCTATCAAACAGTCAAACATGTCTCACAATCCCATTGCGCCATTCTTAAAATGACCATTACGGAAATCACGATAAAAAGGCAACAATTCAACATTCTTATTACCAAAAGATTGGTTCCCTCGAGGTCTCGAGGCCTCGAGCACATTTCTTGACATCACAGGCTAGTGTCGCTCTTGATTAACCAAATCAATTTCCAATATGCAACAACTCTCAAGAAAGTAGCTCTATTAGACTTGTAGAATGTTTAACTTCGGCCACACTCAGACGAACTAGTGGATATTGAATCCATTATCTCTAATAAATGCCCTTGAGAAGGGCGATGATACTTCCCAAGTATCAACAAGACTCTTTCTAAGAGAACAAAGGGTCCTCCAACTAACGTGCACTCATTGATCGACTTTGAGAGCGGAATATCCATACCCATATCACAAATGTTAATCACTAATAACCATGAAGATTCTCTGTCAAAGGCTTCAAAATGACTACTACATACAACGAAGTTACCATTCAAGTGACGAGAAGAGGGCACATCCTCAACTCTGACATCATTAAACTAACTCACATCTCAACAGTCTGGGACGACCTCGCACCCTAATTTCTCTTATGAGCGGCTCAACTCTTAACTCGTCCCTCACGACCAGGGTTGTAAGCATCTTAGCGTTGTAATATCGATCACACCATTAGGATTCCAGTCTTAAGGAGTATGAACTTAATTTAAGGGCTTGTATTCACTAAACACCTTACTACAACATACCACCCAAAGGTTTCCTAGAATTGGCTAAGCTTAAGCTCTGATACCACTAAATGTAACAACCTAAACCTGGATGTCACATTTGGGCCTTAAGCCCAACCCGTTACCATAAAATTCCTCAACTTGGTTTAGCCTAAACAAAATACTTTCCAAATACATTTAAATCTAACAGTTGAAAAGATAGATAAATGGTTTAAATCGTTTCAAATGAGCTCCAATTTAATTTAAAACATTTAAACATTTGACTTGATCAATACAATTCCAAATAAGAGTTGCAAACTCGGTCACGTAAGGTCCTACAAATACTTAGCCCACTAAATACAAGTATTGTACTCAGGTAAACATCGGTTGTTGGATTTCCGTACTAATAGGGCTCATCGGTCCCACGATCCAACGATCAACCTACGCACAGAAACAACGATTCCGAGCGCTGAGCTTACAAAGATCAGTGATACACATCTACTCTACTATACTTCATGATAATCATAAATGTAAGCATACAAGCTAATACGAGCAATAATGAGAGATAATAAACATGCGGTGCTACCACTAGTTGCCTAAACACATGCTCAAATCATGCAAGTCATCATACATGGCACACAAGGCCCAACCATACTCGTTATCTCATCAAATACTCTAAGAAAAAGCACACAAAGTAGAACCACAAACCTGGAATGAGATTTGGGGCCACACAGCACCAAAAACGTACGCTCTATGCTCTACAATACCTGAATGAGACCTGAGGCCACACAGCTTCACGAACATACACTCTATACTCAGAATCTCCCTCGACTATCTTTGAATAAGACCTAGTGCCACACAGCGTCAGAAATGTACATTTGGCAGCTCAGACCATGGTGTTGCAACACTCTCATTGAGTATCTGGATCTCATCAATCAAATGACTCAACCAATCAATCGCCTATTCGGCATACAAGCAGCGTGATCCCAAGGATCTCCCTATTGTTACTAAACGTCATCACATCATTTATTTTACATTACCGAGTTGTTAATACATTATATAGAAGTATATGATTAATCTCATTTATGGTCTCCATTACACAAAGTTATCTCATTTATTAAGACATAAATCAATTATTAATTATACACATCAATTTCCCTCTTTAATTTGCATTTATATATTATTTAGCATATCGGGTATCGGTACTCAAACATGAGTTTCGATACTGAAATTGCTTACTGGAAATCTCAAATTACCCTGAGTACAGGTACAGGTCGACCCTTACTGATACAATGTTGAATAGGGTACCGGTACAGCCGAAGCTCGTACCAATACCCTAATCACAAGCTAAAACCATATTAGTGAATTACAAAGTTATGAGGCTTTATTCAATCCCTAAAGCTTATAAAAGTTATTAAGGTTTGTTTACTAACGAATTTAATCATTTAATATCACTTACCGACTTTATGGTCATTTAATCAAATAATTTTTGATATTTGTCCTTTACGCATAATTTTCCGTCAACACTTTAATTTCCGCACTCTAGCACTTAATCATCACAACATGTAATTCAAACAATCATCACATAAATATACGGATATTCGAACGACCCCATACAGTCTCTAAAGTCTATATGAGTCAACTCATAACCTTGAATTTCATCATGCACTTCATAATTATCAAGTCCCATAATACTGGTCTTTAAAATGCTTATTCATCATATACCTATTTTGCAGACACTAACTCGCAAATCAATCACATTTATGATGCTCATGAAGTATTAGGAGTTCAAAGTGTACTAACCTCAAGCGGTATCTGTAATTCCTCACTTAAGCTCCTCCAAACATCTCATTTAACCCCACGCTCGAGTCCGCATTATCCTCGTATAACAATGAATATTACTACATAAGCGAATTCGTATTATCAGACTAATTTAGAGGATAAAATACAGAAAAACAGCTTACCAAGTTCGAATTTGGTGAAACGGATTGCGCCAACGTACCCAGAACGTTGAAAAACCCCGTATAAGGTCCCTTGAAAAAATTCAACAGTCGGTCAACAACAGTTGTGTAGCGCGGTGCGGTCGAGCAAGCGGTATGGTCTAGTTCAGCGCAATTCAGTTCGGCCCAACCGGTCTGGTTCACCAGGCCAATGCCTGGTTCGGCGGTGCGTGCGGCGTCCTCAAGTGGCAGACGACGACCAAATTTTGCAGAACGAGATTCAAAGCTCTATCCCTCTCTTTTTATCCCACTTTTCTCTTATCTCTCTCTTAAACAAAAATATATTCCTCCCCATTTACCACCCACCCACCAACCCCTTTTAAAAAATCAAAACTCTTATCCCAACATTCGAATAAAAAATAATTAATTAATAAACACATGTCAACCATTTTATTTTCACTCTAGACATAACTTTAAATTTTTATTCAAATTAATCCAATAATCCATTTAATGAGCTTTCAATTTTATTTCTCTCAAATTAAATCTAAAATCTTAAAATATTTAAATCCGAATCCACGATCCAAATTACTAACTCGATATTGGGTCGTTACAAGTCTCCCTACTTTAAAAGAAAATTTGTCCTAGAAATTCGAATCCATAAATCAGAAGAAATGATAAAAATTTAATAACTCTTCAATGTCCTCAAATGTTTCCCGCTGCGCTACTCTGATCTCAAACAACACTTTCGATTATAACCATTGCCTTTTATCTGTACCAACATCATCTCAACTGATTCTTTTTCTTAGAGGGACTCGTTCTCACTTGGTGCGTTACTGAAGGCATGGAATAAACTCAACTCTACCTCGTCTAAAACATCACCCAAATACGTCATTAAGAAAATCTAACTTATACGATAAGACCCGAAAAGGTTGGTATACAACAGAATCTCTTCCACAGCCTCGCGCAATAAAAAGAAACATAGGGGTCAAGCAGCCTTTAAAACCAAAACGAAATGATTCCTCTCATGGTGAGTTTTCGTATGTGACTCAACCTCTGTTGGTATCCTTATTAATATCATTGCTTGCCTAGCACAAGACTTTTGAAAGCGAACGATGTCTCGACTCGTTTCAAGCATTGTCCTTAAACTCAGCGTGATAACTTGCTTCGGCAACTATTAAAATTCTCACCAACCTCAAGATGTATCGATAATTCCTCACATAAGCTCCTCCAAACATCTCATTTAATCCCACGCTCGAGTCCGCATTATCCTCATATAACAATAAATATGACTACATAAGCGAGTTCACATTATTAAACTACTTTTAAGGATAAAACGCATACAAATAGCTTACCATGTTCAAATTTGGTGAAACATACTATCCCAATAGACAGAACGTTGAAAACCCCCTAGAAAAAGTCAATGGCTGATAAACGGTGGTCGGGCAGGGCACTATGGTCCAGTTCCGCCCAATTCGTTTCGACCTAACCAGTCTGGTTCACCAGGCCTAGGCCTAGTTCGACTGTGAGGCACGCCACACGTAGACGGCGGTGCGTGCGGTCTCTTATGGCGACCAAATTTTGCAGATCGACAAATCTCGAGCTGGGGGTTCCAATGGTCGTGATGGCTTTCGACGGTGACTGGTGAAACATGTTGAACCAACTTTGCCATATCTTTTTCCTTATTACCCCGGCGAGTGATGGCAGCGACGGTGACGGGGTGACCACTGGTCGTCTCGACAAGGCAGAGCTGATGGCGGCGGTGGTGTCGTACGTGGTGGATTCAATGACAAAATATTGAGATTCAAAGCCGCCTCCCTCTCTTTTTCTCCCACTTTTCTCTTTTCTCTCTCTCAAACAAAAATATCTTCCTCCCCTTTTTCAACCACCACTAACCCCTTTTAAAAATTCAAAACTTTTATCCCAACATTTGGATAAAATAATAATTAATTAATAAACAAATGTCATCCTCCTTATTTTCACTTTAGACTTAACTTTAAATTCTTATTCAAATTAATCCAATAATCCATTTAATGAGCTTTCAATTTTATTCCTCCCAAATTAAATCTTAAAATATTTAAATTCGGATGCACGATCCAAATTACTAACCCAGAATTGGGTCATTACAATAATGGTTAGAATTTAAGGTTTAGAGGTTATATGTAATGACACAAAATTTTTGAGTTAATAATTGGGCCTTGGATCCTGGTTCGGATCCTTTAATTTGGTGAAACAAATTAGGAAGAATTTAAGTTGAAGCTCGGTTTAAGGAAATTAAGAACTTAAATGGAAAGAGGCAAAGTTTGTGTCTAAAAACGAAAATAAGGTGAAAGAATGGATTTTTATTAGTGGTGTTTGAAATTTAAATAGGTATGGTGGTTGAAAAAGTGGAAGAAGATATTATGAATATATATATATATGGTTAGGATCAACTTACACAGTGTAAAACTCTTTAAGTTTTACACGGTTTTTGGATCGTTGGATGAGAGAAATGGATGGCTGAGATTAACTCCTTACTTTTTTTTCAAGTGATAATCTTCACATATTCTATTGTTAATCTCATCCATCCGTTTCACCCATCTAATGATCTAAAAAACGTGTAAAACTTAGTGTGTATATATATATATATATATATATATATATATAGAGAGAGAGAGAGAGGGGGGGGAAGTGAGAAGTTGGGGAAAATGGGGAGTTGAGAGAGTTTTGAAAGGTTGGAGCATTCAAGCTTCTTTTCATTGTCTTTCAGTCTGTCGGGAGTGACATCGTCGGTGCCATCGAGTAGAGCTTACTGAGACGCATCCGCTGGTGGTCATCATGTTACTATCGCCGTCGCCACTCGCAGGGGTGTCATATCGATACTCATGTTCGAGTACATGTACCCAATGAACGAAATAATCTATAATGCTAATAAAAAGATAGAAATCGACGTGAAAGATTAATGAATTGTTCTATGCCTTAATTGATGAGATAAATGCAGATTAATGAGATAATGCGGATTAATGAAATAATTAATGATGATGGTGATTGTATACTTCCATAATGTATTAACAACTTGGTAAACTTGAATAAGTGGCTTGTTAATTGATAGAAGCCGTAGGAGATCCTTGGTGGATCGAGTGATGTTGTGTGTTGTATGGTAGTCGTGTCCTTACTATGTGTTGAAATGGACACCTAGTTAATTGAGTCACCTTTGATTGATGGGATCCGAGTACCCAGTGAGCGTGTTGCAACACCATGGTAAGTGGCTTGAATAAGCGATTCAATGCTATTAGGCCTTTAAACGAACATGAACGAGGGCGTGTTCATGTTCGTTCGTTTAACTTTAACCGAACAAATGAACGAACACGAACATAAATGAACACAAAATTTCTTGTTCGTGTTCGTTCGTTAAAATGATAAGCGAATACAAATGAACATAATCGAACACAAACGAACATAAATAACATATACAATATATTAAATATTTAATATTTTGGGTTAATTCGATTAATTCAATTAATTAACCGATTTTAATTCGAATTAATCAATAATTAAAATTTGAAAAAACCTCTTAATCATTAGCCGAAACCTAAAATTATGTAACAGATTAACCAATTTTGTTTTGGTTCGGTCGATTAGTTTGATTTAACCGAACAATGAACCCCATAGCCGAAAAGAAAGAAGTTTTTAACGAGTCATAAAATGGGACTTGTCAACTCGAATAACTAAAAATTTTGACTCGACTCGATCGACTGCTCACCCTTAGACACATGTGAATAAATTTAAACGAACATAAATGAACGAATTATCGAACATTCACGAACATAAATGAACAAACGAACCCTTTGTTCGTGTTCGTTCATTTACTTAAACGCACAAAAAACCTTGTTCATGTTCGTTCATTTAATAAATCAACGAACATAAACGAACTTCCCGCCGAACGATTCACGAACGGTTCGCTAAACGTTCGATTCGTTTACAGCCCTAGATGTTATGTGACTCAAGACCTCATTCGTTGATACTCGATGAGAGATTTCGAGTATGGGTTCTTGATCCGAGGCTATGTGGTACCGGGTCTCACCTGAGTGTATGATTCTGAGGCTATGTGATGCCGGATATCACTCAGAGTGTGTGTTCTCAAGGCTATGTGACACTGTGCCTCACTCCAGGTTTGTGGTTATAAGTTGTGTGTTTTTGATCGGATGATTTGGTGAGATCCCGAGTATGGTTGGGCCTTGTGTGCTATGTTTGATATTTTACATGATGGGAGTTTGTGTTTAGGTTGTTAGTGGTAGCGTCACATGTTTATGTATCCTCCTTATTGCTCTTACTAGCTTGCATGCTTATATTTATGATTAGCATGAAGTATATTAGAATAAATGTGTACTACTGAGTTTTGTAAGCTTAGCGCTCGAAATTGTTGTTTTCGTGCGTAGGTTGATAAATTGATCGGGAGCTTAAGGAGCACAATCAGTTTTAGATTCCAGCAAGCGGTGATTGTCTGAATATGATACTTGTATTTAGTGAGATGTGTATTCATAATTTCATAGGACCTTACGTTATTCAGTATGTATTTCTTATTTTAGAATTGTATTAATTAATTTGAATGATGAAATGTTTTAATTTGAGGTGATTCCAAAATCTATTACATATCACATAAGATCCCCGTGATTAGCGCATGCATTAGCAGTAATCTGGGTTTAATCCTCCCTTCAAGGCTTCAACAGTCCACATTTTCATTTTCTTCCACGAAAGATTTGGTATATTCTTCCTAAATTTAGCTTAGCCTTTCTCCTTCCTCCAACAAGCGAGGGAAAACAAATTGAGAATCAAAGACATTTGTTGATTTATGTCTCCAGCGCCCAACTATGAGTTCCAGGAATGGTGGAACAAGCAAAGGGACCATAACCACCACTTTTTCACCAACGACACTACCAATCCCACCGACGCCGTCCTCACCGTCCAGATCAGCAACCCCCTCCCTGATCCGACCCCCGACAAGGACCGCTCCAGAAGCGCACGCCAGCTCTCCTGGCTTTGTCTCTTGAGGCTCCACCAACTCGCTAACTCCCTCGCCTCAATCGCTAACGCCTCTCTTCTCCTCCTCCGTACAGCCAACCGACGAATCTTCTCCCCAGATTCCTCCTCCCATTACTCCGCTTCCAGGCTCTACCGTGTTATCAAGTTCTTTCTCTTCCTGGTGATTCTTTTGCTTTGCGTCGAGTTACTCGCGTTTTTCAAGGGATGGCATTTTAGTCCACCGTCGGTGGCGGAGGCGGAGGCCGCCGTCGAGCTCGTTTACGCCAGGTGGCTCGAAATCAGAGCTGATTACTTGGCGCCGCCGCTTCAGAGCCTGGCGAATGTGTGCATAGTTCTGTTCTTGGTTCAGTCGGTGGATCGCGTGGTATTGATATTTGGATGTTTCTGGATCAAATTTAGGAAGCTGAAGCCAACGGCAGCGATGGAGTATCCGGCGGGGAGAGTAGAAGGAGAGAATGTAGAGGATTATCCAATGGTGTTGGTGCAAATTCCTATGTGCAATGAGAGGGAGGTAAGCACTAGGCAGATGCAGGTTTTAAAAGTCCCTATCGAAACCATTTGGTTTAGTAGATTTAAGGCTCCAATTTACTAAAGTTGGGATGCACTATTTAGATAAGGGAAGCTTGAACAGTGACCTGTAAACCTTTTGACTTTGTTTACTTCTATCAACTTTAATCGTATGTTCATACTATGTGTTGATCAGGGTACTAAAAGAAATTAAACTCTAAGATTAGGCTTCGCTACTTCCATTTTAATGGCTTACATTCCTTCTTATGTCTTCCTTGTTAGTGTGCATTGGTAGGCGGTAGCATGGAAAGATTAGGCCTAGTGCTTAGAAGTTTCTACTTCCCTTGTTAGTTCCACATTGACTGAGATACTGACATTTCGAATTGTTTTGGCATTTGCTTTCCTTCCACTACTTGGAAGTTGATCAAAATAATTCCAACTTCAAAATTGAATGGTTCATTTATAATAGGCTTGTAGTAAAAGTTTCATAATATTTTCACTTTTTGGTGTGCAGGTGTACCAACAATCGATTGCAGCTGTTTGTATTATGGACTGGCCAAAGGAGAGAATGCTGGTTCAGGTTCTGGATGATTCTGATGACGTAAATGTTCAGCTTCTTATCAAGGCTGAAGTACAGAAATGGCAGCACAGGGGTGTGCATATATTATATAGGCATCGTCTTATTCGTACTGGCTACAAGGCGGGAAACCTGAAATCTGCAATGAACTGTGATTATGTGAAAAATTACGAGTTTGTTGCAATTTTTGATGCTGATTTTCAACCGGCGCCAGATTTCTTGAAGAAAACCATTCCTCATTTCAAGGTAACATTTTAGTTCACATCTGCTGAGAAATCTATAAGTTTAATAAGGTTTCGACATCTGGCATTTAAAGTCTAGGTGGAGAAATATAGAGAGATTGAAAATTTTCATCTTAATTATGTTTAGTTGTCTGCTTTTGTGTTTATTTGTTTATACCCTTTAGTCATTACCTTTAACATGATTTTGGTGTGGTGCCCAAGATGATCCTTATTATCATTGTCACCCATTCAAGATAAAGCTAACCTGAATAAGATTAGGATTAATTCTTTGTAATAGTATTCGTTGGTTCAAGAGAAGAAATACCATAGTGTTCGTCAATTTACAGTTGTTGGCAATGCAATTCTGACCAATGTGGTCTTTATTTACAATCTGGTTGTGTATATAAACTTTGTTGGACCTTTAACTGCTATTTTGTTACTAGCAAACGCATTCTTTGACATTAAGATTTATTCCAGGGGAATTTGACACTTAGATGAAGATTCCTGGATCCATGGTAATCCATGTTATGTGTATTTGTTTCTTCCTTGTAATAAATCCAATTGGAAACCTTAGATAACAATTTGGATGCTACTAGTAGAGATCAAACATGATTTAAACTCTTATGTTTTCATCTTTTCCTAGAATCCGCATTTAACTTTCATATTGAGCTGCACTTTCCTTTTGAAAAATATGCACAAATGAATTAATTAACCAATGGTGTAACATTTGCATTTTAGGAACATACTTGGTTTTTTAAATGCTCGACATTTCTCAGCTTCTATGTTATGCTTATTTTTAGTAATAGTGATTTGTCAGTTATTGCTTAACTAGTATCCAATGCCAGCATTGTGACATTAGGAAGTTCAATGCTTGCACCGAAATTAATTGAATGACGGAACTCCAGATCTAGGTTGGAATTTTCTATTTTCTGTGTGTTGGGACTAGTTGATTTTTTCTGTAAAAAAATATATTTCCTAGGTGGTTTTCTGTTTTGATTTGTTAGCTCACATATATTTCTGTCTGATCAGCACTTGTTTCCCTGTCTTCTTCTAGGGTAACGATGATATCGCATTGGTCCAGACAAGGTGGGCCTTTGTAAATAAGGATGAGAACTTGCTCACAAGATTGCAGAACATAAATTTATCATTCCATTTTGAGGTTGAACAGCAGGTCAATGGTGTGTTTATCAACTTCTTTGGTTTCAATGGAACTGCTGGTGTGTGGCGAATTGAGGCCCTTGAGGACTGTGGTGGATGGCTGGAACGAACAACTGTTGAGGACATGGATATTGCCGTTCGTGCTCACCTTTCTGGATGGAAGTTTGTATATCTGAATGATGTTAAGGTGTGTGACTGACATTTATAATTTAAAAATTTCCTTCCTCACTTAGAGAGTAAGGAAAGGTGACCTAATCTTTTTATCTGCAGTGCCTTTGTGAACTTCCCGAGTCCTACGAGGCATATAAGAAACAGCAGCATCGCTGGCATTCAGGTCCCATGCAATTGTTCCGCTTGTGCTTCTTTGACATACTTCGTTCTAAGGTACTGTAGTTTCTTAAAACTATTATGTCAGACATTTCTTGTTTTAATAAAAAATTAAACCATACTTGCATAAATAAATTATATCTCCTCTAAAATATTGTACTTCATAAAACTTGTATTAATTTCCTCATTTCTGTGGACAATCCAATCAGACTATCTTTCAGGAGATAAAGCTTAATCTTCTTAAGTCACCTTGGGTCTTCGTCCAGATGAGTAACGCCCAAACATGTTATAGGGATCTGCTTCCATACTACGCTAGCCCTTACAATCTTAGCTTTATTTACCTCACTCTGCTGCTCATTTAGATGAGTAATACTTGGAATCCTAGTCTGTCGCTACATCAACCGACAGTCCAAACCTTTAAACCCGTGGGGTTGCTAAGCTGCTCCTGGAAAAGGAAAACAAGAGCAACAGTCTAAGATTTAGCCTCAACCAACTCGTTTTTCCTAAAGCAAAAACAAAATCAGTGATAATTTTGCAGTAATAGACTACTCATTTTATTTTCTTGTAGGCAATGCATATCTTAACCCAATCCCTTTGAACATGGAAATTCATGAAAGTTTCTACTCAAATTTGTTGGTCTGTTTTGATCTATGGTAATTGTTTCCTGGCATCATTTAGTTATGGAGTTTCACAACCTACTTTATGACTATAAAAGCGTAGCGTTCAATTTTCTGCTTTTATCTCATTTTCTTTCCATATTCCAGGTACGTATGGCCAAGAAAGCCAATTTGATATTTCTGTTCTTTCTCCTACGGAAGCTTATTCTGCCCTTTTATTCTTTCACCCTGTTCTGTATCATTCTCCCGTTGACAATGTTCCTGCCAGAAGCTCAGCTACCAGCTTGGGTTGTTTGCTATGTCCCTGGAATTATGTCCGTGTTGAATATCCTTCCTGCGCCACGATCATTCCCTTTCCTAGTCCCATACCTTCTATTTGAAAACACCATGTCGGTGACAAAGTTCAATGCAATGATATCAGGACTGTTTCGGTTTGGAAGTTCTTACGAGTGGATAGTTACGAAAAAGTCAGGGAGATCATCGGAGGCCGATCTCGTTGCGTATGAGAAGGAATCGGATACTTTAATGGAAGCGACAAATCTTCTGAGGTCCTCCTCGGATTCTGGCCTTGAAGAGCTTAGCAAACTAGAAGCAACCAAAAAAACTTTGAAAACAAAGAGGAATCGTCTGTACAGGAAAGAACTTGCTCTTGCTCTCGTGTTGTTAACTGCCTCGGTGAGAAGCTTGTTATCAGCCCAAGGAATTCACTTCTATTTCCTATTATTTCAAGGTATCAGTTTCCTCGTGGTGGGTCTAGATTTGATTGGAGAACAGGTGAGTTGATAGATGGGCATTGTGTCCCGGGATGAAATACACAGGTAAAATTGAGCCATAACCAATTTCTATCAATAGCCTCCATGGATGAATAAGCAGCAAATTTGGTGGTATAAAAATGGACCACCACAACATATTTGTTTGTTTGTTTGTTTTGTGGTTGGTAAGTCGCATGCCATAAAGTTTGTCAAACAATGGGTTTTGGGGATTAGACAAGAGAAGCTCCAAAACCAGCGCCGGAGGATGTGAAATTGTGTGCTGTTTTTTGTTTGCGCCCATTAATTGGCAGGCATCATTGGTGTCGATTCTTTATTTGTCAGGCAGACTGTGTTTTTCAGATTTAGTTGATGTTGTTGTTCCCTTCTGAATCTAATGATGGAATAAAAACATTAGAATATTTCTAGTAGTGGAATAGCATCTGAATGTCAGGTTCGGCTTGCATCAACATTCGACTTAATTGGACTCTGACTAACTGATTTATACCCCTAGTTATTAATCGTATCCATTTGATTAATAAGTTTTCTAAACAATTGTACAGGAGTTGCTTAAAAACGAAGATCAATGGAGCAGGAAGTTGCTCCTTTTGTCTTTGATTTGGAATGGACACTGAATTCTGTTCTTATACCTTTATGAGGTGCTGGCAGCCATATGTTTGACAATTGACATGAATCAATGGTCCAATTGGGGTTGGGTCCAAATCGTAAAAGATTATCGCATTTCTGTCTCCAAATGACCCAAATAACGTATATAATATACATGTTCATTTTCATTACTTGCATTTACCAGCCATCCAATTTGGAGGATGAATATTGACCTGTTAAGAATGAATTTCGTTACTTGCATTTACCAGCGATGTTTAGCTCTTTGTCACGGACTTATTCTTTCAAACCAATTCGTGCGGCGTTAGCAACTCTCGATCTTACTAACCAGCCTTACTTCACGCAAATGCTATGGCTAAAACAAAGAACTTGAGAAGGCAAGAGAGCTTTATAAGGAAAACGAACCTTGTATTAACTTAGGAAAGCTTTACAAGAGCCCTAATTTGTGAACTTGTGGGATCGATTACAAATGAGAGGGGTGGCCCTATTTATAGGCTCTCACCACCTCAATGGACGGCCAGAATCGTTTTGATCTAACGGCCATTATTTTGCCTCCCAAAATATCTAAAGGCCTAAACTATTCTAGATAAGTCCATACTTATCTACATATGTCTCTAGTATTCTAGATAACTCCCTATAGATCTACACTTATATATAGACTTCTAGAATATTCCAGAGATGTTCGGAGTTGTCCCGATCCTTTCGGACTTGTCCCTATCATTCCCGAGCATTCCTGGGTCTTCTAGGTTCCTCCAGGTGAGCCTAGATTGTTGTGAAACATCCTGGAACCCCCTGGGTCCTTGTGGAAACGTTCAAGATGGTTGTGGGCCTCTCTAGGACGTTCTAGAATCGTCCTTGGTTCTTGCTTGGCTTTAAAATTCCCAAGGCACTTCACTTTGCCTAGGTTGGCCCGAGTGCACCTAGGCGGGGGCTCCTCGATCGGCCTTAGCGCACCTAGGGGCACTCCTTGGTTAGCTGTGGCGTGCATTGGTGGGGCGTGACACTCTCCCCCACATGATCTCGCGGCGTCCTTGTCGCATCTCGGTTGGGCGGCTGGGGTGTTGTCGACGTACTTCATCTCCCCGCTCGCCTCCACTTTACTCTCAGTTTGACAGCTTGTCCCTTGGCTATCGCACCGGGTTGCCTCCTCGGCTTGGTAGAGCTTGGCATCGTCGCCTTGAGTTGGGCAGCCTTGCTCCCTTCGTGTCCATCCAACCCCTTGGATGGCTCGCCTCGATCAATGTCCCTTTGGAGCTTAAGGGACGAGAGCACCTTGGTCCCTTACTTGCTGGCTCTATGTGTTGGCACCACACAAGCTTGGTCGCCCTCCGTGATGCACATGTCGTTGGAGAAAGGCATTGGGATTGTCTTGGCCCGGTCGAAGAAGTCGATCCCCAGGATGATCTTGTAGTCATCCATCGGCACAACTGTGTAATCTATGTGCCCAGACCATGTCCCTACATTGGTCTTAATTCCTCGAGCAATCTCGTGGATGGGTTGAGCGGTAGAGTTAACCGCCTTGACATATCCGCCTCCCCCATTTACCTTAAGACCAAGCCTTTTTGCTTCTTCTAAAGAGAGGAAGTTGTGGGACGCACCTATATCAAGCATTGCCCTTGTAGCCTTCCCGTTGACGGTGACATCCATGAAAAGCAACCCCTTGGCTTCGGTCTTTGGGGCGGATTGGATGTCATTCAAGAGTTGAATTGAACCCATTTGTGCACCTTCATCGCCACTGTTGGTATCACTACCTTCTTATTGCTTGGCTAGGAGCGCGCTAAGGGCTTGACGTTGTAGGCATTCGCGAACCCAATGGTCACCGTCGCAAATGAAGCAATTGTTGGGCGATGACTTCTTCGTGCCTTGGAACTCTTTGGACTTGCCTTTGTCCTTCCAAGGAGACGAGTCTCGACGCTTAGACTTGTCCTCCTTGTGACCCTCCTTGCGATGGCTCCTCTCTCCCCCACCTTTGGCATGGCCATCCCTATCATCCTTTGGCCTTGGGGTGGACTCCTTATGGCTAGAGTAGTCGATGAGACTCTCGGCCACAACAATGGCATCGGCTAGGTTATGCACTTCTCGACGCCTTATCTCACTATTTGCCCATTGTTGGAGTCCATCGACAAAGTTAAAGAGCGAATCTTTGTCAGGGAGATCGAGGATCTCAAGCACCAAACTGCTGAACTCCTTGACGTAGTCTCGGATGCTCTTCATTTGTTTGAGCCGACACAATCGAGCTCTTGCCTCATCCTCGGCGTTCTCCAGATAGAACTGTTGTTTAAGTTCCCTTTTGAAATCATTGAAGGTAAAGATGGTGCATGTACCTTTCTCAACATCGACGCGCCTTCTCCTCCATCAAAGCATGGCGATGTCGGTGAGATACAGTCACGGTTTGGATCTTGTAAGCCTCGTCCACAACGCCAACAACTCCAAAGTATTGTTCCAAGTCATATAGGAAGTTATTCACTTCCTTAGCGTTGCGTGCTCCCGCAAAGGTTTGAGGCTTGGGCACATTGACCCTTCTAGCCTCAACGGTAGTGCTTGGCCCCGCTGCCAAAGCACGTTTGCACAAGGCTACATCGCCTTGTAGTTCCTCCACTTGGGCACGAGCAATATCTAGCCCTTGTTGAAGAGATGCACACACCTTTGAGAGCTCCTCCATGAGAAGATCACGGACTCGTTCCATCTCCGCGCGCATGGTCTCCTCTCGCTTGAGCCTCATAGCCTTCACGGCCGTGTGGATCTCGGCATCCTCCACCTCAAGGCCTTCTACCCTTTCTTGAAGGTCATCCACTTAGGCACCCACACCCTCAACGCTCTCCTCGACATGAGTCAAGTGTGACTCCAAGCTAGAGATCATGTCCTTTGACTTGGCTCGTGGCCTTGTCGTCGTAGGGTCGACCGTCTCCTCACGCCCTCGTTGCTCATGCGTGACCTCAGCCTCTGTTGAGCTAACAACTTGGTTCTTGCTGGTTTTAGCCATATCCCGACGAATCGAATACACTTTGATACCAATTGTCACGGACTTATTCTCCCAAACCAATCCGTGCGACGTTAGCAACTCCCGATCTTACTAACCAGCCTTACTTCACGCAAACGCTATAGCTAAAACAAAGAACTTGAGAAGGCAAGAGAGCTTTACAAGGAAAAGGAACCTTGTATTAACTTAGGAAAGCTTTACAAGAGAGCTAATTTGTGAACTTGTGGGATCGATTACAAATGAGAGGGGTGGCCCTATTTATAGGCTCCCACCTCTTCAATGGACGGCCAGGATCGTTTTGATCTAACGGCCATTATTTTGCCTCCCAAAATATCTAAAGGCTTAAACTATTATAAATAAGTTCATACTTATCTACATATGTCTCTAATATTCTAGATAAGTCCCTATAGATCTACACTTATCTATAAACTTCTAGAATATTCCGGAGATGTCTGGAGTTGTCCCGATCCTTCTAGACTTGTCCCAAGCATTCCTGAGTCTTCTAGGTTCTTCCGGTGAGCCTAGATTGTTGTGGAACGTCCTGCAACCCCTTGGGTCCTTGTGGAAACGTTCAAGATGGTTGTGGGCCTCTCTAGGACGTTCTAGAATCGTCCTTGATTCTTGCTTGGCTTTAAAATGCCCAAGGCACTTCACTTTGCCTGGTTTGGCCTGAGTGCACCTAGGTGTGGCCCCTCGGTCGGCCTTGGCGCACCTAGGGGGCACTCCTGGGTTGGCTGTGGCGTGCACTGGTGGGGCGTGACATCTTGCCCACTTAATGTTTGCAGATGACTGTATCCTTTTTTGACACAAGCAGGAAAATAGACTTCGAGTAAAGTAGTGGCCCAAGCTATTCCTTCGTACGTTATGTAATGTTTTTTACTCCCGACTTTAGTGTGTGATGAACTATGTTCTATGATTGGTCGCTTTTGGTGGAATACATCAAACGGGAAGGAGCGAGGCATTCATTGGTTGAATTGAAAGAAATAATGTTTGCCTAAAGATAAAGGAAGACTCGACTTTCGTGACCTTCGATTGTTCAATTAAACTCTTGTTGCCAAAGTGGCTTAAAGGATTGTTAAACTCTATTTTGGGCCTGGACTAAAATACTAAAAAAATTAAATCTATTTCTACAGGTGCATTTTGAAAAATTAGCAATGAAAAAAGAGTTCCTATTTAGAAAGATTGTTGGATTCCAAAGCTTCCTATTCTTGCAACTCTTCCTTCTAATTTTGAAAGACCCAAAGTAGTTATCGTTTCTCAGTTAATCAAAGAAGATATAAGAGACTGAGATTTACAGATGATTACCTATTTTTTTCGCCCAAAATAGTAGGCTACATTCTTAAGATCGCTATTGGGGTCCTTCGATGAATGATGTCCTTGTGTGGGAGGGCACAAAATTTAAGAGTACACGGTAAAATCAGGGTATCATTGTCTCTCTCAATCCTTATGTGCTAAGGATAAGCCAAGTTATAGTGATAATTCTTCAGAGGACTTTTTTCTTTTGTGGTGCTTTATTTGGGGATTGAATGTTCCCCCAAGCTAAAGACTTTTATGTGGAAGCTTTGCCACAATATCCTCCCTACTAAAAAAGCTTTGTGTAAGTGTGTTGCGACTAAAAAATTTTAGAAAATACTTTGAGTACCTCGGGTGTCGCTCGGACGAACCGGGTTTTAAATTGGTTTTTGAAGAATTAGTCGGATTTATAAAAAATAGAGGAGTCGCCACCGGCCATTTAAAAATGGTAGACCGGACACCGAAATAAAAAAACAGAGATTCTTTTCGAAAACGGGTTCGGGAGTCGGTTACACGCGGGGAAGGATGAGCACCCCCGTCGTGCCCGAAAATCGGTACCAAAAAACATTACCGCTTAATTAATATTAAATTTTGTGAATTAAAGTGACGAATCGTATCAAAATTTGGTTATACGAGCGAGTAAATTCTAAAAGCCTTGATATTCGAGAAAGAACGTCCAAACCACCACCACTACGACTGGTACTGGCCTCGTTCATTCCCGAATAAAAAGATTTTTAGAATTTACTCGCTCGTATAACCAAATTTTGATACGATTCGTCACTTTAATTCACAAAATTTAATATTAATTAAGCGGTAATATTTTTTGGTACCGATTTTCGGGCACGACGGGGGTGCTCATCCTTCCCCGCGTGTAACCGACTCCCGAACCCGTTTTCGAAAAGAATCTCTGTTTTTTTTATTTCGGTGTCCGGTCTACCATTTTTAAATGGCCGGTGGCGACTCCTCTATTTTTTATAAATCCGACTAATTCTTCAAAAACCAATTTAAAACCCGGTTCGTCCGAGCGACACCCGAGGTACTCGAAGTATTTTCTGAAATTTTTTAGTCGCAACAGATGGCGACTCCGCTGGGGATAAATTTTTGTTTTCAAAAACAAAAAAGAGAGTCGAGCCAAAAAGAAAAACTTTACCGCTCAATTAATATTAGAAGTTGCGAACTAAAGTGACCGAGTCGATCGATATTTGTTTATAAGTGCGAGTTTATTTTAAACGCATTTAAAATTGGCATTTAAACCCGTTCGTTTAAGTGGGGGGAAAACGCTAGTGCTTTCGTGTGGATATTGTTCCTCCGTGTGGGCCTAGCAAGTACCTTCGGGGCTCGAGTACCCTATATCTTCGTGAGAATATCGTTTCTCCGTGCGGATATAGCGAAAGGGTCCCCTCGAATTGAACTCGGTTGAGAGGAGCCTATAATGAGTGATGACCGGGGGCCTTGCTACCCTTAGTAGGGGACAGCGAGGACAATTCGAGTACCTCCTAGAACCAAAACTGCATGTAGAGAACTAGATTGCCCACCATTTTTAGAGCCATGCGGACAACCTAGGTTTATTAGACGGGATAAGTAGGGTTGCTTGCTTTCATGCTTGCCTTTTTATCATGTTTATCTGACACTAACGATTTTTCTTATGATCTTTTTTGCATTTATTCTCGCATGCATTTCATGACATAAAGGTGGTGAGTCAAGGTGGTTTTACCCATTTTTAGGGCTATCATTATGGACAGGAGGTTGATAGAAAAGATGTTGTCAATTAGCAAGTCCGACATCGGTCAAAGGTGAATCAGAAAGGATAAGGGAACAGCTTACCGAGTGAACACACAGTGGAAGATCTAATACCTATCATTGAAGAAAGCACAACCCTTCTCCATCCCAGGAAAGTCAAGCAAGATCGGATCTACTCCGAACATCCAAAATTATGAAACTACCCGACCGAGTGCAAAGAGGCGGCCAAAAAGAGCGTGACGACCGGAAAGAGCATGGATTAGGTCAATGGGTTGATTCAGCTTCGAGGAAATAGCTTGTTTTCCGGGACCTGATACCAGCAGTTTTAGAGGGCCTTGAATTGCTAGAGAAGAAAGCAAGTCCGGCCCCAACATTTTTAGCCGAAGTTTTCATTTCCTTAAACATTATTCGGGGGCAAGAAGGGTACCCGTAGGACTTTTGCTATGACTATCTTGTAACAAGGAGCCTCCTTTACGTTCAAATGAAAGTTGACCTAAGGGGAATCATCTATATGACCAACACCTTTGACTTGCATACATTTGTAACATTTGTTTCATCTATCATTTCAAAGTAGCGTTAAAATTGTCAGTCATGCACCCATCACATGATCATGCATCTGTCATACCGTCTCACTAGAAATTTATTCGAGTCCATAATACATCCATCATTAAGACTTCCTTAAGGCATTTCATCGCATCATTACTAATTGGGGAAAACACTCGTAAAAGAGAGAGAAAAGGGAGAGAAAATGGAGAAAAGAACAGTTTCTAGCCAGTACAGCTTCAGAAGCATGAATGACCTAATGGTTAGGATGGATAAGCTCAAACAGCTTCAAGAACATTTGTTTCAGAAACAAAAGGAGATAATATTGTATGCGAGGAAAATAGATCATTTACAAAAATCCAATTCTCATTATTGGTGAAAACTGATTGTACCCAGGAGAATGGTACAACTAGCCCGGAGCAAACGGCTACCGGTAAAGGCAATTCAAATCCGTTGATCCCTGTGCATTTGGGAAAAATGCAAAAGGAATAAGCTAAGCTGTAGATTGTTTCAAACGAAGAGTATAGTTATTTTTATCATAACGAAAGTTTCATTTTGTTATTTAGAAAATATTTTGGTATTCATTAATTCTTTAAACATTTCATAAGCTTACTCTTGTTTTCCAATTACACACGTATATACTTTTTGAGATTAACTTTAATTCAATTTGAAAGAAAAAAGATTTTTCTAAAAGACCGAATGTTGTGAGTACGCTATAAATATGAAAACCCTATGCTCTACTTAGGCCAAGGGAGGAATGCCAATGAGTGTTCAGGAAATAATGGGCCACTCCCATTGAGTGAATTTTGCCTCTCGGGCATTGTTGTCTAAGGTTCTTGAATGAAGTGATAACCCTAAAACTTCTACCACCTGAAGACCAATTTTGATATTTGTGTATGGGAGGACATTTGGCATTACTTCAATTCCATTCACACAGAAAGAAAATAAAAAAATATTCATTGTTGTCCCCGTTTGAGCCTATCAAACTTTTTTCTTCTGATTGAACCCAAACCAAGGATCACCCCTGCACTGGGGGCAGAAAAAGGATAGAAGTCTATGGACAAGAAAATGACATTGGATCCTGATTATGCTATGGGAATGATGTCTTGTGAACTAAGGGGCATTAAAAGAGAAAAGATTCATTGGATACACTTTCAGATTGAGCAGCCAAAAAAATCAAAAGGAAACAACGAAAGGAAAGTCGGTTCTCAAAGAGCTACCCAAATCAAGTCAAAAGTTACCGACACAAAAGTTGAAGAAATCAAAAGCAAAGGCACTAAAGTGAAAAGTGCAATTTTGAGGAGACAACAAAAGAAAAGTCGGTTCTCAAAGAGCTACCCAAATCAAGGCGAAAGCTACCGACATAAAGTTGAAGAAATCAAAAGCAAAAGCACTAAAGTGAAAAGTGCAATTTTGTAAAAGGAGAAAAGCGGATAAAGAAAAGGGACAAGAGGATTCCCTATCCAAATGAATCTCTGCTTAGATGAGCCTCGAAAGATTGTTCACCTTTGAGCAAGAGCCTGCACTAATACAATACGAAGGTGCAATTTGATCCGAAACTACACTTGATGAAAGGAAATGAACTCTAGGGTGAAAACCCCAACAAGAAGGGGCAGTCTAGAGCGATCCAAAGAAATAAGAAAAGAGATAGCATTTCATTGGAGCATAATTGAGACTTCAGATTGGAAGAATTGATCCTTGGTTTCACCACCCTTAAACACTTGTTTGAGCCTATTTACCCTTTCTTTCATAGCCGTGAGCCTTGGCCTACATTACAAGCCATAAAAGACCATTTGGACCATACGCGGAAGGATGAATTTGTCTTCAGATCACATTCCGCCTATCCGGGTTAACCTTTCTTCAAGAATTGCCACACTTCTAATGCCTGATTGAGATCAGAAAAGAGGGAAGGATGGGGCATGGTGAGTTAGTGAGGTAAAGAGAGCCACCTTTAAATTGGGTAGAAACTAAGTATGGGAGTCGCTCCTCTTGGAAGCCTAATAGCCCAGAAAAGATTTCATATGTGCATCCCTGCAACATTCGGAAAATTTCACTCGGGTCAACCTTTTTTCAAAGACCCCAAACTTGATTTTCACTTGACATGATTTTTTAAAATGTATATCTACATAATAAAATTATTTTTACTCAATCACTTGCATAAGTCTTCTACATGGGAATGAACAAGCGGATTGACCGTGGCCCAAGGTAAAAGCCATCAGTACCCAGAGGGGCACCCTCAGAGGTTCAAACATTGCTACTAATACGTCCAGTTGAAATATCAAGACCGTCTTCGGTGAAATAGCGAACTATGAAGTCGACCTTCGCTAAGAAGTGTTGAAATAGAACATGAGGGTAGAAATTTTGACGTTGAGAATCGGGGAACAGAAGTTACCCTCGGAGCCTAAGCATCTTGCCAAAGAGGATGTCTTGAGAACGACCGCGCGCGCCGCGTTGAGGGCACGCATTGAGATGAGACAATAATCAACTCGACAAAAGGCGATGAAGATAGAAGTACGCCTAAGAAAAGGAGGAAGATAGAAAAGAAAAAGAAGAGAAGCCGAGACGAGGACCCTAAAGGCACTTTGGGGCAAATGAGCGAAATTCAGAAGAGGCGCTCTTGACCACGAATTTAGAGGAACAAGGGCCAAAATTGGTGGCATCTTTGGACAGAAGACACCAGTTAAAGCAGTCGACATTAACCAGAGGTCAGTTAAAAGGTACATAAGCCTAAAGCAAGTGGGGGCAATGGGATTCTAGTCAGTGTAAGTCATCCCTTCAAAAAGAAGCGAAAAAGAGAGAAGTTGACTTCAAGATGAAAACTCAAAGGAGTGCCCAAAAAGAGAAAAAGAAGGAGAAAGAGGACAAAGAAAAGAGAAGACACAGTGAAAACCCAAAAGACACTTTGGGGATTGAGGCGAAATTCAAGAGGAACGCTTCAGATCACAAACTCGTGACAAATGAGACAGAAACTAAAAGCCAAGATTTTAGAGCAAAGGAGACAGATACTCAAAGCTCGAGACAAAGATATATGACATTTGCTTATCTATTCGGGCACATGGAGAATAGAACACGTCTATCCGTTCAGATACATGAAGAATGGAACCCTACCCACCTATTCGGGTATTTGAAGCATACAACCCGCTCATCTATTCGGGCACAGAGAGAATAGAACAGGTCTATCCGTTCAGGTGCATGAAGAATGGAACCCTACCCACCTATTCGGGTATTTGAAGCATACAATCTGCTCATCTATTCGGGCATTTGGAGAATAGAACCCGCCTATCCATTCAGGCACTTGGAGAATGGAAATCTGCTCATCTATTCGGGCATTTGGAGAATAGAACCCGCCTATCCGTTCGGGCACTTGGAGAATGGAAATCTGTCTATCTAATCAGGCAATCAAAAGTCAGTAAAAAGGAAAAAAGAAAAGAAAGAAAAAAAGAAAAAAATAGAAAGAAAGAAAAAGAAAAAAAAACAGAAGAAAGAAAGAAAAAAGAAAAACAAGAAAAAAGAAAAAGAAAAAAAAGGGTTCAAAGTGAAAACCCGAATGGGCACTTTGAGGCAAACAATTCCAGAAGTGGATCAAGATGAGAAGAAGAAGAACAATGGTCCGGGAGAACCGAGAAGAGAGGCAATCAAAGCAAGAAGCAACACCAAAGGACATGATGTCAATAAAATTAATATGATTAAATAACTTGGAAACCCAGTCATGCATCATGAGTAGTTAGGCATCCCTAGGATAGGCGCATGCTAACTCATACCATCATAGCATTTTTACCTCTTTTCACAGATTTTTGAAAGACAAATTGAATACCTCTTGGGATGAAGAGAAAACGATAAAGCAAGAACTAAAAGGATTTCAGGCGAAGCCTTTCAAGCCGCCGCTCCAGAATGTCAGGTGAAGCTTTCATGTTCGCCACTCAAGGATTTCAGATCAAAGCTTTCAAGCTTGCCGACAGATTTCAAGATGAAGGATCCTACAAAGAAAGGGTCCAAACAAGCTCTATATAGGAGGAACTCGCAACTTCAGGATCTCGAATGTGGAAGGTCCTACGAAGAGGGGACTTACAGATCCTTGATTTCAGAGAAGAGTTCAATAGAGAAGGAACTACTACTCGAAGAATACGCTAAGGAAGAGGAGTTTAGTGGAGAAAAACTCAGAATCCTAAGGCTTCAGGATCTCAAAAGCGGAGGGTCCCACAGAGAGAGGACTTGGAGATCTTTAATTTCAGAAATACGTGGACGAGAGTTCTATATAGAAAGAACTGCCACTCGAAGGATACGCCAAGGAAATGAGTCCTATAGAGAGATGACTCATCTTCTTAAAGCTTCAGAGAGAAAATTACTCGGTCTAGCGCGTCGCCGCTCCAGGAGAGTAAATTGTCCAACCGAGAAGTTAGACGAATTTAGTTGACCAGTTTGCTTTACGACCGTGAAGGGAAAGCAAATCCACTTGGACGCCCAAGTTCGCCTTTTGACCGCAAAGGGGAGGCAAAAATGTTAGGAGTTTCAGCTTGCTTTTTGACCGCGAAATGGACAACTTGCTTTTTGACCGCGAAATGGACAACTTGCTTTTAGACCGCGAAGGGGAAGGCAAGGTTGTTTGAATGACCAGCTTGTTTTTTCGAAAAGAGAAGAGAAAGATATTCGAAATATGCTCATCGATTGGGCACTTGGAGAATAAAACCCGCCTATCCGTTCAGGCACTTGGAGAATGGAAATCTGCAAACAAATAAAAAAGCAAAAAAAAAACTCTGTCTACCTGTTTGGGGCATTGAGGGGAGAACTCATGATCAGAAGGCGTTGGGAAGAGGAGTTGCTTAGAATCATGTGGCTGCTTCGGGGAACGAACCATCCAACAAGGAAGTAAGACAAAATTTGTGCTTATGGTCTTTGCTTTATTCTTGTTCCACAAGTATAAGCAAAGAGGGGCAGCTGTATTCACTAATTTTGTCCGGACCTTGAACCCCTTTATGTTTGTGTTGTTAGTGGGCTTATCGGGCTATTAGGAAATTTAAAAATAAAAAAAAAAGAGAAAAAGGAAAATATATATATGTGTGTGTGTCATATTATTATTTAGTACTATTACCATACTATGTATTATTATTATATATATATATATTCGCATGTTGTATGCATGTATATATTTGGCACCGATATCTGTCATTGTCATTATGATATTATTATTCATATTATTTTTGTTGTTCGCTAGTAGGTATTATTACTATTATTATTATCATACTCATTATTATTATTATTATTATTATTATAATTATAATGAAATTGGACATAATAAATAAAAACCCACTTTGATTAATAATGAGAGTCCAAAATAATAATATGATCCATAAACAGTCCATTTAAAATACAAGCCCAAAATAATACAATAAGCCCAGCAAGCCCAATGACAAAAAACCCTAAGCTAACCCTAATCCTATACTTTTTTGTGATGCAGCCGCCACAAGCCCTAGCCGTTGGATCTGGCACGAGATCAACGGTCCAGATGAAGCACGGGTATGGAGAAACCCTAGAGAGCCCCATTTGCCATTCGCGCCGCACAACTCCAATGCCGTTGGATCTGGAGGCAATCCAACGGCCCAGATCAGCCCGGGTATGGAGAAACCCTAGCAAGCACCCATTGCCCTAGCGCCGCTCTCCTCGTAGCCGTTAGATCGGGGTCCATCCAACGGCCTCGGATCGACGCGGGGAATTCCAGAAGCCTAACTCGGTCCCGTGACCCCTCGTCTGCACACCTCTGTTTCCGCCGCCAACACCACGCCAGTGTCCCTCCCCATTTCGGCGAAAGACCAGCAGAGAAAAGCAAAAAGGCAGTGCATCAGTGACCCAAAAACAGCAAAAAAACAATACGGACAACAAAAGCAGATCAGAAGAATCAAAAGCAAGGCAGAGAGATTATTTTCTTTTTTTTAGACTTGCATGTAACCTTCGGTTATATAGGAAACCGAAGCCAAAAAAAGGGGATATCAGGAAGAAAAGAAAAAAAGGAGAGAGCATTGAGAGAGAGAACAGTTGTAATCATTTTCAGAGAATACAAACAAAAACCTCAGTTTGCAAGAGGTATCACTATCGTCTTACATTTTCTTTTGCGCATCACAAAGAAAAAAACAACAACAAAACAGTGAGGGTTCTTTTTACCTTCGGCATCAATCTTCTTCGTCCGTCCGCCTTTCCTCGCCGGTGATAAGCCTCGTGGTCTCCTCCGAGACCATGCATGGTGAAACGGTAAGGAGGAAGGCTTGAAAGGATTTTCAAAACGTTTTCGGGGTTTTGAGCACTGATTTATAGTTTTCAAAAAAATCTTTTGAGGGCTAGAATAAAGGAGGTGAAGGTTCAAGGTTTCATGGTTCTTTTTTTTTTGTTTCACAATCAACTTTGAAGCGTTACCGGTGCCGGTGACGGCGGCCGGCAGTAGCCGATAGGGTTTCAGAAAAGAAGGGGGTTGAACCTGGTTCTCTCGAGTTTTAATTTCTAAAAGTATTTGCCTCAAGTTTCGATTGAAATTTCTTGGGAAGTAAAAAGAAAGATACCAGCTTTTTGGGGTAACTAAACCGTTCAACACGTTATTATATCATTATGTTTCTTTGTTTCCCTCGTTCTCCGTGAATCAAGCCGTGTTTAGTGTCCATCTTCTACAAATTTGGGGTCCTCGTTTACCTTTTTTTTTTTTTTACTTTATTGGTAAAGAATTATATTTGTCTTTTTTTAATATTTAATGTACACGTAATCATGTGCCATATGCAAAATTATCGGTTGACTCCTCTAATCACATCTTGATTCCAGTTTTACACATTTTTATTTTTATTATTAAATTTGATTATGCTACTTAGGTGGCTGCCATCCTCTTTTATAATATGTATATGCATGTAAATGTCATACCTAGTCTTTCGTTTCATGCCGTAATTTCGTAAGTGGTACATGGCTTATATATGTACAGATAATTTTTGTATATATCATGATTTTGCCTTAATACCCGAATCACATATGTAGTGTAATGTTATTCTCGCTCATGCACATATATCATACGGTTTTCATACATGTATACGTTTTTATTATTACTTTCTATTTGTTCCACAAGTTTATACCCTTTTTTCTAATCATGCATATATTATATAGTTTTAATATGCTACATGTCTACTTACATTGGCCCACTCATTTACTTCGCTTATTGTATCCCGCTCTTATGCTCATATTTTCCTTACTTCTTTGTGCTTGTTCATATTCTTTCATGTCCTTTTTTATTTGTTCTCGATATGTCTTTGATCATATTCCTATAAGTTGCATCCGGAATTTAAAATATAATGTGAATGTCTTTTTATTCGGGAATGAACGAGGCCAGTACCAGTCGTAGTGGTGGTGGTTTGGACGTTCTTTCTCGAATATCAAGGCTTTTAGAATTTACTCGCTCGTATAACTAAATTTTGATACGATTCGTCACTTTAATTCAAAAATTTAATATTAATTAAGCGGTAATGTTTTTTGGTACCGATTTTCGGGCACGACGGGGGTGCTCATCCTTCCCCGCGTGTAACCGACTCCCGAACCCGTTTTCGAAAAGAATCTCTGTTTTTTTATTTCGGTGTCCGGTCTACCATTTTTAAATGGCCGGTGGCGACTCCTCTATTTTTTATAAATCCGACTAATTCTTCAAAAACCAATTTAAAACCCGGTTCGTCCGAGCGACACCCGAGGTACTCGAAGTATTTTCTGAAATTTTTTAGTCGCAACAAAGTGATTTTATGGAGCTTTCATCTCGAGTCTCTTATGTCCAAAATGTGAGAATGAACTTAAGCTCACGGAGCACTTGCTTTTCTTCTATCCCTTCGCCCAAACAATCTAAAGAGCTTTTAGTTTTAGTTACTTTCCGTTCAAGATTGAATTTCTGAATTTTCAAAAGTGGTGAACTCGTATTACTAGTCTTCGGGACAAAAAAAAAATTCAACAAAGTGTGCAATCTTATTGTTTTCCTTTGTTGGTTTATTTAGAAGTCCATAAACTCTTTTATGTTTTTAGGCGGGGTCAATTCTCCTTATGATGTTTGAAATATCATAGAATCTGCTAAGGACAAGGAATGTACGTGGCCCTTTCCGGAAAGGAATTTTATCAAAGTTAACTGCGATGCTAGCTTTGATCGTGAAATTGGCCATACTGCTACAGCGGCTGTGATGAGGGAGTCGTCGGGCACGTTTTTTGGCGTTGATTCCACAACGTTCTCAGCTTCATCGGCATTGGCAGCTGAAGCTTTTGCCCTGATAATGGGTCTGATCCTTGCCTTTAGAGCGGGGTGTGAAAATGTTGTCCTAGGGGTTGTTAAGCGCTTGACTTCTAGGAATCTGAATTGATGGGACTCTGCTCTGAATCTGGGTGGCAAGGGCCGTCCGATAGAATTCATGTCCACCAAACTGGTTTGATGTTCTGCCTCCTGGTTTGAGGCCTCTTTTGTAACTGTGTTCCTATGTTGAATGAAAGTTTCTGTTCTTGTCAAAAAATAATAATAAAAATAAAACTTGCGGTATTTGAAGAATTGCCAAAAGAAACCACATCTCTATCACACCTCACCCCCAGATTTGATCCCAAATCCAGCCGCTCTCAAAATATGCCAGAAATACAGCAAGTTCAGAGCCAGATGTTTTAACATTAGCTTTTAACTGTATCAACTGTCAAGCCAAATGTTTTCCTTATATTGAATATGATAGTTATTATTCAGCAACAAGCATAACATTTTTAATGCCTCGGACACAGAACAATCCAATTCTCTGTGTTCCCCACCTACCCTACAAATGAAACAAAAGTAGCCATCCAACTGTCGCCTATGCCTTGCTATCTATGCCCATTGGTGCGGCTTCTTTGCCACCTGATTTCTGCACAAACAAATATATATACATACCAATCAGTAATCACTTCATCAGAGCAAGGCTGCCAAAATCCATGCGGAAACTAAAACACTTACATTCGCAGGATCCACTTTATTCATTTTAGCAAACATGTTGCCATAGAATTTGGCTTCTTTCTTATTGTACTCCTTCATCTTCTCCTTCAATACTTTGTATTCCATCTTAATCTCCCTGAGTGGTAAGCAAATCATTTAGGGAGACTGAGTCATTCAGCAATGCCACACTGCCCAAATCATTTTCTTCCTTACCTGTTATCAGGATCAAGTTCAAGAGCTTTCTTGATATCAAACTCTGCCAAATCTAAATCCGCCAGATGGATGTATGCTTGAGCCCTTCTATACAAGGCTTTCACGTTTGAACTTTCTAATTCCAAAACCTGCATCGGCAACAGTTAATATTGCTACACGATCTATTCTAGCCAAATGTTATGACTGCAATTGCAAAGACCGTTCAAACCTTGGTACACAATTTCTCAGCTTCCTTGTAATCCTTTAGTTTCAGCTTGCAAGCAGCATTGTTCAGATTGCATGCAACCTTCAATGCCTTTGACTGCTTTTTCTCCTCTACACTGAAGGATGTATCATAATTGATATACTTAACAGCCTGCGTGTACAAACACCAATTAAATCTCAAGGTATTGGAAGGCAGCCTTCCACAAGCCAATCCAATTGCACTGCACTGCATACCTTCTCATATCTCTTAGAAGCTCTCACATATTTACCAGCCTTGAAGAGTACATTTCCTTCTTCCTTCTTTTTACCCGCTGCTTCAATCTTTTCTGCCGTGTTCAAATTCCATGATTCTTTATCCTGCAGAAACAATTTATCAAAACCATTTTTAATTCACTCCCAAACAGGTACCTCACAGATGCACGACAAAGAACTAAAATCACACGAGTACACTGATCCACTAACCCTGATAAATGATACCATCTCAACTTCATAGTACACGGTTGAGTTAGGGGGAACCACAGCCAGCTCCTGCTTTGACTCAGATGACCCAAAAGCATACTCAGGTGCAATAGTCAGCTGTGCTACTTCACCCTTTTTCATTGTCATCACAGCTTTATCAAGACCATCAATGACTTGCTCTGCAAGAAAATTCAAGTAGAGGCCGTTCAGCTAAAATCTTTGAACTGGAGTCCAGGGGTAGAGGAGGGCGACATCTTTTAGAATGTTACCTTCATCTGTCTTGAATTTGAACAACTCTTCTCCTTCAGCTTGACCTTTCTTTAAGAAATGAGTACCATCTTGCAGTTTCCCAATCAATTTGACTGGCAAAAGGTTTATAAAAAATAGATGTTCAATGACAAGTTCCTAGTATACAGCATGCAGAAAACTGAAATTTCTTTCTCATAATACAACACAAACCTTCGACAATAGACCCCTCATTCGGGCGCTCATGTCCCTCCCCTTCCTTCAGGATCTTCTTTATAACCTTCTTGTCATCAGTGACCTCAGTGACAGTTTTCCACGAAATCAACTCCAAGGAAATCTGGAGTGTGGCATTTGGAGGCACTGCACCTTCAGCACCAGCAGCTGGCTTCCCCTTCTCACCAAAGCCATCTTTATCGTGGAGAATAAGGTTATATCAACAAGAACCATGTGTATTTAGTATTTACCTTCATTATTCAGAGAAAATTAATGAGAAGAGCTTACACTGTGGCTTTACTGTAAGAAGTACCTTCTCCCCTTTCTTCATGGTCTTAACAGCCTTAGCCAATGCAGGACAAAAATAACCTATTCACAAAAGAAACAACCACAGATAATGAAGATTTGCCCTAGGCGGATAAGGAGATAATTGAAGAGAATGAGCATCGGCAATACAAACCATCCTTAACAGTGAACTCCTTGCCATCAGCTTTTGCAACCACTGTTCCATCCTCAAGCTTAGCTTCGTAGTTAACTAGATTCAAGATACGAACGAACCCATTATTAAACCTGGTTCAATCAAACGGAAACTCATACAGAAATAATATTATTAAAAACATTAGAAGGAAAATATTATAATACCTAGCACTTCATCAGGGTCCTTTGGATTCTCCCAGTTCTCTCCTTCGGTCAGTATCTTCTTAAATAACCCACCATCTTTGCAAATATCCTTGACGCTTGACCAAGATAGTAATTCAACATCAAATTGGAGGGATGCATTAGGAGGAATGGTTGGCGGTGAGCCAGCCTCACCATATGCCAGCTCAGGAGGAATGGTAAAAACAGCATTTTCTCCCTTCTTCATAGTCTTAATACCTTCATCCCACCCTTTAATAACGTGTCCTGCAAACATTAAAGGAAAGTATAAATACCAAATAGAGGAATTTCCCTCTTCAACAAAATCCCTTAGAAGTCCAATATAATTATATAAGCATAAACTTTACAATAAATTGTTCAAATTTCAACGGCATATCTTGAAATTACGGAGGTCTTACTCTCAATCAACCATATCAATAACATGCCAACATATTACCATCAAAAGACCTAGTGCTTAAATGTTATCCTACTGATCTCAGAAATTTCTAAAAGCTAAAGTGAGAATCTTCATTTACCTCGATCGAGAGTGAAATTGAAAGGAGTCCCTATATCACGGCTCGAATCGAACTTAGTTCCATCCAGCAATGTCCCCGTGTAATGAACTGCACCAACAACAACCAATAAGACTCCAAAACATTTTCAGATCTTTTTTGTTTTAGAGTATAATTCATACCTTCAACTTCGTCGCCGCTTTCAGGATTCTCCCAGCCTTCACCTTCCTTAACAAGTTTCTTCTTCAAGCCTTGCTTTCCGATCTCCTTTTCTTCTCCGACCTTCATAATGGGAGCCTCGTCGGGGAGATCCATGTCGCCGTTCATCATATCGCCGGCCGCCGGGATATCAAAATCCGCATCCATTTCGAATCGTGGAATTTAGCGCTAACTAGAGAATGAGCGCGAGTAAATTGAGGTCTAGTGCTTGGACGATGAGCTTTGAGAAACAAAGAAATGAAGGACAGAAGAAAGGGATTTTATGGAGAGCGTAGGTTCCAGAGGCTTCCAAGCTAAAGGGTTTTACGAGAAACGTGAAGTTGATTATTTGTAGTAAACTATCCCAATGACCACTATACTATGGTAAATCTATAAAAATGACTACATTAAAAAAAATTGACTCAATTAAACCACCAAACTATTTAAATGGTATCAATGTGACCACCAGCCGTTAAAGGTTAACGGAAGGGTGACGTGGCAGTTAAAAAAATAAGAGTATAATTACACATTTGGTCCTTATTACTTATACACTCTATCAATTTAGTCATAATTTTAATTTAATAAAATAAATTAATTATTTAGTGACACGTGTCACCACCTTATTGGAGGACTTTAATTATTTTTATTTAATTTAATTAATTAATTTCCCCACAATGTTCTATCATATACTAAATGTTCTATCATATATCCCAAAAATATGTTTGGCCTAGTGATAAGCATTTCTCATTTTCTCTTGAAAGACCAACGTTCGAGTCCCCACAATGGCATTTTTTGCCTTTGATTTTTCTTTCCCCAATCAGGCGACACGTGTCATCACCTGATTGGAGGGGGAAATTAATTAATTAAATTAAATAAAAATAATTAAAGTCCTCCAATAAGGTGGTGACACGTGTCACCAAATAATTAAATAATTAATTTATTTTATTAAATTAAAATTAGGACTAAATTGATAGAGTGTATAAGTAATAAAGACCAAATGTGTAGTTATATTCTTATTTTTTTAACAGCCACGTCTCCCTTCCGTTAACCTTTAACGGCTGGTGGTCACATTGATACCATTTAAATAGTTTGGTGGTTTAATTGAGTCGATTTTTTTAATGTGGTCATTTTAATACATTTACCATAGTATGATGGCCATTGGGTTAGTTTACCCTAGGGTTAGAATGCTTCCAGAGTTTCCTTTTATTTTATTTTCTTATTTTTTTAATAAAAGCAACTTTAAGTCCCTGAACTTAACAGTTTTTACCAAATTGATGTCTGAACTTTTTTAATGACGCGACACTATGAGGATGTACCACATGAGATATTTTCATAATACCATGTCATCAATGGTTATCATTTTAATGACTAAAGTTGCTTTATCCCTTCATTTTTAATAATTTTAGGGGTAAATATACAATTTGGTACTTGTACTTAGTTTCAAAGTTAATTTGATACCTAGATATTTTTCTTGTTCAATTAAGTACGTGAACTAGGCTTTTGGTTAAATTTGTTCATGGAAATAGTTTCTTGTTTCAAATTGAATTATTTTGTATTTGAATTCGTTTGGATTGGACTAACTTAGGCTGAATTCAAATAATTTTGAAACTTTATAAAATAAATAAACATTTTTATTTCAAATGTAATGATTAATATGAAAAAAAAGAATAAGTACTAAATTGAGAAAAATAAGTTCATGAATCAATTTCAATTAAGAAATTAAGTTCAAAACCTAAATGGAAAAAAATCATAAATCTCAAATTGAACCAATGAGTTAAATTTAGGTACCAATTTAAAATAAAAGGCCAAAAAAAGTTTAAAATAAACATTAAAACCAAATTCAAATACCATAATATATATTTACCATAATTTTATTTTTGGGATGGGTTAAAGTAGGGTGTGCAAAATTCACCTCGACTTAAAAAATTAAATTATTCGACAAGATTCGATGCAAAAAATAATTGACTTGTCTCGTAATTTCATAAACATGACTCACAATTTTTTTTAGTAATTAGTGGGTATATTTTTAAGTTCGAGTTGAGTTTCTCAATTATGTCTTATATTTTTATATTGAAACTAATTAGTACTATAAATCATAAATATTTATTAAATTTGAATGAAAACTAGAACAACTAGACTCAATTTTTTTTACTCTTCAACTTGACTAATTTAATTTTTTTACTTGACTCGGTCAAATACCCACGCTAGAGTAAAAGTTGAATTCTCCGATTATATATTAAAATCAGTTTAATAATTACTAATTTGTAATTTATAATCATGTACCGAAACCGAACTATCCAAATACTAATACTAATATTCGAATTGATTACCATTTTTTTTTCTTTCAATTTATTGTTCAATCCTGATTAATATGTAAACCCCAACGGAAATCATAAATAAAAAAGGGCGTATATTTTAAATAAAACATTTGTATAATAAAAGAAGTATTCTGTCTAACTTTTTAATTTCAGAATCAAACAAGCTTAATTTTAATCAAATAATGCTCAAACTTTGTGAAGCGTGGAAGTTGGTTGTACTATCATTTAGCCATTGAAATTGAAGCTTTGCCTGCATGCCATTGAAAATGCACAACTTCTACCAGTTCTTGCTGTAATTTGGACATTTACATTCACCTCATCTCCAGCTAAACATAATACTCAATTTGAGTCGGGTATCGAATAACACGTCTCAGCTCGTTAAGAACTCGAATCGAATCCAATCAAGTCGAGCTTTGACCGAGGTGAACTCGAATAGCTCGCGATATGTATGGTATAAGTTACAGGCGTACCTTGGTTGGGGCTAGGTGAGTAATCTTATAGCTCATCGTCAGTTGTATCCCCATCGACTGAAACAAATATTAGCGTTGCTCCAGCTGGACAAACATGGCAGTTTGTTTTACTTCCTTATGGACAAAGAAGCGGAAAGATTTGGTTCCAAAATAATAGCACTCCTTCAATAACAGACAACTGATTATCGCTACCATCCTAACATCTTGGATAGTCGAGCATAAAAACCAATATTGTACCTTGTTCACCATTTCCAAGCTTTGCGGGTATTTTCAATCATATTAAAGCTAGAGAGAGACGCATTGCACAGGGTTTGATTTATCGCGGATCAGATAACTATGAAAAGATACACAAATGTAATCAAATAACGAATAAAAGGGGGGGAAAGAAATACTTTGACGCCCATCTGCAGCTCGGTCACATCTCCGAATTTCTTGGCATCCGCTGAGGAATCTAAAGTCTAAAAGAATGAAACCAATAAGTAATTAAAGCTGAATTGCTTACAAATTAGAAGGAAAAAAACGATTAAATCAGAATTCAGAAGACAAAGAGACGCTTCAACAATCGATCAGATCTGGAAATGGTGAGAACGTATAATTAATGAGCGAAAACATTAATCGGATCGGAACAAAAAAAAAATTAAGGCTTAAACTAAAAATAGGTACCTAAAGTATGCTTTTTTAAACTTTAGGTGCTTAAAGTATATATTTTTTTAAACTTTAGGTGCCTAAAGTATATTTTTTAAAACTTTAGGTGCCTAAATTATTATTATGTAAAAATAGGTGTCCGAAGTTTTAAAATTTATAATTTTAAGTGCCTACTGTTAATGAGTTTAAAAAAAATCTTTAATCAATCCTTGACACGTGGCACTAATTTGATTTTTTTAAACAAAAACACCTAAAAAATTTAGTTTATCATAAAATCTTAAAATTTTAAAACTTTTACAAAATAATCCTCAAATCCCTAAAATTACCCAAACCTAAACCTTCAAATCGCCGCCGCTTCCACCGCAGGTCTCCGCCCCTGAGCACACTCATTTGGTTGCCGGACCAAGGCAGTCATTTCTCCCAACACGTCGTCGCCAGAAATGGTGAACGACGTGTGAGCCGAACGTCAATTTCGCGTTCGACGTTCGGCTGCACGATGTTTGTCGTTTTAAGCGATGTCGTGTTGGGGGAAATGACCGCCTTAGTCCGGCGACCAAAGGGGTGTGCTCAGGGGCGGCGATCAGCGGCGGAAGTGATGTCGATTTGGGGGTTTGGGTAATTTTAGGGATTTAGAGACTACTTTGTACAAATTGTAAACTTTCGAGTTTTTATGAAAAACAGAAACTTTTTTTAATTTTAAATTTTGAAAATTAAATAAATTAAATATACCACGTGTCAAGCACTAATTGGTTAAAGATTTTTTTTAACATCCATTAATGGTAGGCACATAAAATTATAACTTTTAAAACTTTAGAAACCTATTTTTACAAAATAATACTTTAGACACCTAAAATTTAAAAAAGACATGCTTTGAACACCTATATTTGGTTTAAGCCAACCGTTAATGGGAGAAGTAGCTTACCTAATGTGAAAACAATCCACCAAAGCACAATCGGAGACACCATCAATTAGGGGTGAACGTTTGATCGAGTAGAGTTAAAAAATTTCGAGTTATTTGAGTTGACGCGTCATATTTTACAACTCAAACTTTATTTAAAATTTTTTCGGTTTGAGTCGAGTAGAGTTTTCGAGTTCCTATACAAATTTAATTGTAATTATTTATCATGTTATAATACAATTTTATTCTAATTTAAACGACTTTCTCTAATCATATAAGATATATATATATATTCATATATTTTTCATGTGTGACATATATTTCTTCATATTTTTGTATATTGGTGTGTGTGTGTATATATATATCGGGGGAAATTGAGGAACTTGACTCCAACTTAAAAATAAGTCCATTAATTACTAAAAATTTCGAATTATTCGGATTTTTATTTTAGAACTCAAACTTTATTTGAAATTTTTCGAGTCGAGTTTATAAAATTTCGAGTCAAGTTTTTTCGCCTCGAGTCGAGTCAAAAATTTCAATTTTTCGAGTTGAGTCGAGTTTTACTCACCCCTACCTTCAACATGCAGCTAATTCTCGTTTTGTTTAACTCTCAAATTCCAAACACTAGGGTAAAGTTTACTTGAACAATTATTAAACTTTCAATTTTTTCAATGTTATCATTAAATTTTAAGTTTTATTCTAATTTGATCACTGACCTGTTAACAACTGTTAAAGAGGATGACGCGGTACTTAAAGTATTTTGTGTAATAACACATTTAGTTCTCCATATTTGCATATTCAAACAGTTTAATCATAATTCGAAAAAAATTAATAAATTTAATCTTCATTATTTATACATTATTTCAATTCGGCTCTATTTTTAATTAAAAATAATTTACACTAAACTTAAAAACACTAAAACTTGAACCTTAAATATGTGCAACCTCTGACAACAACAAGGCTTGATTTTCTATAACAGAGACGACCATGCATGTTATCAGATTTACAGTGCTAGATAACTTCATTTTTGCAAGCAAAGTTCCAATTCGAAATCAATGGTTTTCAAGGAGACAAAGGCTTGACAATGATCAGATGTATATACCTGCGACTGCGAATGAAAAACAAGTTGGCATGAAATGTTTTACACTCAACCTGTCAATCATTTCCCTCCTCATGTTTGATTTGATTGAAACTATGCACATCTCCAACACGATTGTGCAAGAACTCATTTGCAAGCTCGAAGTATACTTTTCGAGTTTATGATTTTAGGTTTAGAGTTTTGGATTTCGAGTTTAAAGTTTAAGGGTTTATTGTTTAGGGTTATGTGTTTAGGACTTCGGGTTAAATTATTTTTAATAAAAAATAGGGTCAAATTAAAATAATATGTAAATATGAGAGTCAAATTTATTATTTCTTTCGAATTAGGACTATATTGTTTGAATGTGTAAACATGAAAGACTAAATACGTTATTATACAAGATATTTTAACTGTCATGTTATCCTTTTAACGGCTGTTAACGGGTCAATAACCAAATTGAAATAAAACTAAAAGTTTAATGGTTAAATTGAAGTAATTAAAAGTTTGGTTACTAAATTAAATAATTGATCAAAGTTTAGTGACTATTATTAACTTTACCCTTTTTATCAAAAATCAAAACATTATTGTAAATGGCTTTTTGGGGGGCTCTTTCCGGGCCTCGATTTTATGTTAGGGCCTAGCCATTTTGGGTGTTCAATGGCTCTCATTTCTCAACCAAAAATCAAATTATTATTGTAAGTACATACTCTTTTAAGAAAATAGAGTTTTTTTTTAAGCATTCAATTTTGATTTGTATTGAAAATTTAAATTTTAAAAATGAAAACAATTTCGTGGCTGAGAGAAGTTAAAAAATTTAAAAATTGATTACGCATGAGAAAAGATTAGTAGTCTCATATCGCCAAAGTATTATCTAGTTTATTATACAATATCTTAACAGAGAAGTTTAGAATTTAAGGTTTATTTTAAATTTATGATCCTTTAATGTGTATCTATTTAAACAGTGTGAACTTTTTGAAGGATTTTTTTAAATCGCCATTCACTTTATTCTTTTCAAATAATTATCTCGTACTTTTTTATAAGAAATAGAGTACTACTACATGCCTCGTTAAAAAACCTCTCTAATCATAAGTGGAGGAAAAAGAGTACATATAGTAGTACTTACAGAAAACTACGAGCCAAGCTCGACAAAAAAAACACACATAAACCAATAAGACTGTCACAACAAATTCAACCCCTCTATTCAATTGTACTAATTCGACCACCTCTATAGGTGAGGAATGGAACACACGATTCCCCAAAGGACGACCTCTCATCGACGCCGCAAGCTAATCTGCCACACCAGGGTAAAAATCTCCTGCCCCCTAACCATGCCTCCTTTTATGCCTCCTGCCTAAAAATACTTAAAAATTAAATCTTGCCCCATAACCCTAATTTTCATATCCTAAACTCCAAACCCTAAACCCTAAAAAATACACCCTACCCCTAATTCCCTACACCATAACCCAAGCCCCAACCTTAAACCCCAAATTGTAAACCCTAAACCCACTATTTTAAAGTGGGGGCACAAATGGGGGCATACTTTGGGGGCAGATGATTTCCATCCGCCACACCATTAATTTTTCGATGGATCCGTTGCATTCTAACCTCTCATGTTCACCTTATTAACTCACCTATGCTAGCCACCAAAGTACAATCTGCGAGCGCTCTTGAGTTACCATAGATGATGTCCAACACTGTTGCATTATTCGACTCAATAATAATCTTACGTAAGTCAAGATGCCAACTGTGAAGGAGAACATCATACACCTCCTATAACTCAGCCATAAAGATCGTGCACTAGGGTTGTTCAAATCCGAGTACTTGGACTTTCGGGTACCCGAGGTGCCGGGTACCCAGTTCTCCTGGTAGCATATTGTCACGGTCCTATTCGCGTGATGCTCGAGACCGTGACAGATGCTTGCTGGCTGTGCTTAAAGCGGGATGCGGGATAGCATTAAGGGTGTAGTACGTGCCGTACAGCCGTTCAGTCCTGGGGGACAGGGCGTGCTGGTAGGCACCACACTGGTCGGGAGTTGTCCCCGCTTCCCTGATGAGCCCATGGGAGGGCGAAACCAGTAAGCATCGAGCGGATAAGGCTGAGCCCCGGGCTGGTAAGAGCCCTGGGTTGCCGCACGGGGGCTATGTCCCTGCGTCAAGACTCTGACCCCGTGACAGATGGTATCAGAGCCAGTCTGTGTGCTAGCTGTGAGCTTGCCAAGCGCTCCTTGTGCTGCGTAGCGAGTCAAAGTTGACGAGCGTTTGTCTCGCACCCGGTAAGGGGTGTTCGCGAGTGGGGCCTCTAGAGATGAGGCCGGGTAGGCAGGAAGCTACAGCGAAAGTTCGCCAAGCACTCACAGAACCTCGGTAAAGAGGGCGAGCAGGCAGGGAATTGCACACTAGATCCCGGTTAACAAAAAAAGAAGAGGGTGAAGAGCTTACTCCCCATGCACGAGGACGTGCATGACTCAAGTGGGGGAGTTTGTCACGGTCCTATTCGCGTGATGCTCGAGACCGTGACAGATGCTTGCTGGCTGTGCTTAAAGCGGGATGCGGGATGCGGGATAGCATTAAGGGTGTAGTACGTGCCGTACAGCCGTTCAGTCCTGGGGGACAGGGCGTGCTGGTAGGCACCACACTGGTCGGGAGCTGTCCCCGCTTCCCTGATGAGCCCATGGGAGGGCGAAACCAGTAAGCATCGAGCGGATAAGGCTGAGCCCCGGACTGGTAAGAGCCCTGGGTTGCCGCACGGGGGCTATGTCCCTGCGCCAAGACTCTGACCCCGTGACACTTGTCACGTCCCTAGAATTCTGACCCGTCGGACGTGCGGCCTTAGGCACCTTGGTGCGTGCGTGGAGCCTAAGTTAAGCCTGACAATTTAGGCAAGAGAGCCTGGATCCGCGCGGAAGACGATTTAACACAATGTGTGATGGCCAAAGAAAAGTGATGTGGGAATAAGCCGGGCGAATGCCCGGCACCTTTTATTAAATTTAACGAAAATATGGCTCAAGGCCAGAGAACAACTGAAAGAAAGAAAAAGATGAATAATGAGGTGGGGGTAAGCCTCCTTAAATAGCCCCTCTAGTCCTAATCCTATTCTAACTAGGATAACCTAATGTACTACTCCCTCAAGGAGATGGAATTCTTGTCCCAAAAGGATTCGTAGTCCCTAACCTCTAGGAAGACCTTGCTTGTGTGGAAACGAGGCCCAAGGCCCCGTGTGCGGACCCTAGGGTGCGTCTGGCCGGCCCTCTCCAGCCCCTCCGTGTGCACTGTCGTCGGGACCCTAGGGTGCGGCGTCATCGGCCCTAGGGTGCGGCGTGATCGGCCTTAGGGTGCGGCGTGATCGGCCCTAGGGTGCGGCGTGATCGGCCTTAGGGTGCGGCGTGATCGGCCCTAGGGTGCGGCGTGATCGGCCAGCTCGGTCCTTGAGCGTCGGCCGCTGTCGGGACCCTAGGGTGCGTCGGACTCGGTCCTCTCGGCTCCTCGGTGCGGGCGGCTGTCGGCACCCTTGTGTGCGAGTGCATCGGCCCTGATGGTGCGGCCCTAGGCCCCACGCTGTGCCCCTCGTGTGCGTGTGCGTCGGCCCTGATGGTGCGGCCCTAGGCCCCCACGCTGTACCCCTTGTGTGCGCGTGCATCGCCCCTGATGGTGCGGCCCTAGGCCCCCACGTTGTGCACCCATGGTGCCGGCCCTTAGGCCCCTCGGTGTGCACCCGTGGTGCTGGCCCGTAGGCCCCTTCGTGTGCACCCGTGGTGCCAGTTCTTAGGCCCCTCGGTGTGCACCCTTGGTGCGGGCCCTTAGGCCCTTTGGTCCGCACACCCAGCCCCATGGGTTGCGGATGCTTTTCGTCGGTGTGGTGGAATGTACGCACGAGGTGTGGCCCTCTCGGTCTTCCCCATGCTAAGCCCCTCGATTGGCGACCCTTGGTGAGCACACACTCGTTCCCTTGATGTGTTGCTCCGTCCCATTGGCGAGCCCAGTGCCTTGGTGTGGTCTGGTGCTTCGGTTTCGGGGAGGTGTTTGTTGGAATTAGTCCCGCTTGCCCCTTGATGCGTAGCTTGATCGGGTCGAAAAAATTGGTACGTGACATTCCCCCCCATTGGAATCGGCGACGCCCTCGTCGCTCGGCTAAGATGGTAACGACTCTTTTGTTTCTTGAACTGCCATACGGCCTTGGCTAGTTCCCAACTCCCTTTGCTATCGGGAAGTCCTTTCCATAGGACAAAGTACTCATGACTTGGCCGTTGTCCTTGTCCTTGTATGATCCTTTCTGCTTGGATATCTCCAATTTCAGCAGCGAAGGAGATCTTTACCTTGCTGAGTGCTTGGTGTGATTGTGCTTCACCCATCTTTCCCGGACGGTATGGCCTGAGTGAATTGACGCTGAACTCTCGATGCGTCTGGATGGTCGGTGGTAGTTCTAATTGGTAGGTGTTCTTTCCTACTTGCTTAGAAACTTTAAATGGACCCTCGTACCTTCGCACAAGCCTTTTTCCGGAGGTCGGATGGTGTGATACTCCGGTTAACCTGGCTAGGACCAAGTTTCCTACTTGGAAGTTCTTGTCCCGACGTTTCATGTTTTCCCGGTTCCTAGCTCGCCTCTTTGTCTTAAGTGAACCTGCCCGAACGGGTGGACTTGACGTTGGCACAAGCTCGATCTTGGGTGCAACTTCTCGCTTTGGTGGGAAAGTCCTCGGGCGTTCGAGTGAAACTCGCCTCGTTTTGGTCGGCTTCTCATGTGCCCTTGTTTTCCGGGGCATTGGTATTCTCTTACGTCCCCCTTTGTAGAACTGAATGGTTGACACCATCTTGGCCCTAACTTCGGGTTGTCGCTTTGTCTTCACCGCGCATGGGCGCTTAGGGTCAAGTATGTACAAGCAATTGCAGAACGGGACGGGGAATGCCCTGATTCGGTCAAGGAAATCAATGCCGATTACTACATCAAAGTCGTCAAGGGGAATTACTTTGATTGTTTCTTTGCCCGACCAGTCGCCGATGTTGAGTTTGACTCCTTTTGCTATCCCGGTGATAGGAGTCGATGGACAATTCACGGTTTTAATAAATCCTTTTGCCTTCTCAATTCGAAGGCCAAGTCCTTCGGCGGTGTGTTCTGACACAAATAATTCTGAAGCGCCTGTGTCGATTAGCGCATTCAGTTCTTGGCCTGCCAAGGTGATGTCCACGAACATCAGTCCCTTCTTCTTGGAACTCTTCATAGTCTCCATAGAACTGATAATGGCATTTATTTTAGAGGGTTCTGGTTCGTCTTCGCTATCATCTCCTTGGATGGCTGCCGCTTTCTCGAGTTCGGGACAATCTTTTTTCATGTGATTGCCTCCGCAAGTGTAACAACTAAAGTTGTTGTTTCTTACCCACGGCTTACGAAGTTTGAAATCTCCGTTTGATGGTTTCTTCGGTTCACCCTTGGGTTGTTCATCCTGATCTTCCTCGTCGTTGTCTTCGTACTTCGACTTTTGCCTTGGTTTGTCCGACTTCCTGTGCTCAAATTCTACAAGGGAGTCGGCTACATCCAATGCTTTGGAAAGATCCCGGATTCCAATTCGGTGTAACTCCATTCTTGCCCAACGTTGCAGCCCGCTTTTAAAGACGAAGAGAGCGTCGGCTTCACTCATGTTGTGAATTTGGAGCCTGAGTTCGGTGAATTTGTTGACGTACTCCCGAATTGAGCCGTCGTGTTTTAATTGATGAAGCTTCTCTCGAGCTTCTTCTTGAGCGTTCTTTGGGTAGAAGTGCTCATTGAATTCGAATTGAAATTCTTTCCATGTTTTGATGGGGATCACCTCTCCTTTGGATTGGTAACACTTGTGACGCCACCATAGAAGAGCCGAATCAACTAAGTAAACGAAAGCAGTGTTTACCTTGGTTTCCTCGTCGTTGATGCCGGAGAGTCGGAAGTAATTCTCCAAGTTCCAAACGAAGTTGTCCACTTCTTGAGCATCCCTTGCTCCTTTGAACTCCTTCGGTTTCGGCACGTCGATTCTGGGTTTCGTTCCCACTGTTTGGTCCACCATGCCGGTTAGCACAACATTCTTATAGAGGGATAATTCGGCACTGAGTTTCTTGATTTCTCCCAACAACTCTCCCCTCGTTGCCTCCATCGCAATTTGAAGGGAGATGTCTTGCCGGTTTAATCTCTCGTATGCTCCGTCGAGAAGTTTTCCAACCTCTTCTGCGACTTTATCTCTGAGGGGGCCTACTTCGGTTTCTAACTTCTCCAAGCGGTCGTTGACAGCATCGAGGGACTCAACCGACTCCTTTGCCCTGGTCTCGAGTCGTTATGTCTTGTCTGCAAGTGCTGTTAACCGATCTTTCGAAGCGGCCCTTTTCTTATCGGTTACTTGGGCCTCCGTGCCCTGTGATATTGTCCCGGCTTCGTCTTTCTTGGCCATCCTGAGCAAACTCCTTTGCTCTGATACCACTTGTCACGTCCCTAGAATTCTGACCCGTCGGACGTGCGGCCTTAGGCACCTTGGTGCGTGCGTGGAGCCTAAGTTAAGCCTGACGATCTAGGCAAGAGAGCCTGGATCCGCGCGGAAGACGATTTAACACAATGTGTGATGGCCAAAGAAAAGTGATGTGGGAATAAGCCGGGCGAATGCCCGGCACCTTTTATTGAATTTAACGAAAATATGGCTCAAGGCCAGAGAACAACTGAAAGAAAGAAAAATATGAATAATGAGGTGGGGGTAAGCCTCCTTAAATAGCCCCTCTAGTCCTAATCCTATTCTAACTAGGATAACCTAATGTACTACTCCCTCAAGGAGATGGAATCCTTGTCCCAAAAGGATTCGTAGTCCCTAACCTCTAGGAAGACCTTGCTTGTGTGGAAACGAGGCCCAAGGCCCCGTGTGCGGACCCTAGGGTGCGTCTGGTCGGCCCTCTCCAGCCCCTCCGTGTGCACTGTCGTCGGGACCCTAGGGTGCGGCGTCATCGGCCCTAGGGTGCGGCGTGATCGGCCTTAGGGTGCAGCGTGATCGGCCCTAGGGTGCGGCGTGATCGGCCAGCTCGGTCCTTGAGCGTCGGCCGCTGTCGGGACCCTAGGGTGCGTCGGACTCGGTCCTCTCGGCTCCTCGGTGCGGGCGGCTGTCGGCACCCTTGTGTGCGAGTGCATCGGCTGGGTTTGTTTGACTACAGATGGTGCCGTGGCACAAAGAACTGGAATTGGCTCAATAGGTGGAATCTTTCGATCAAGTGATGACACATGGATCCTTGGTTATAATAAAGCCATAGGAATATCTCGACCTCTTCAATCGGAACTATGGGGAATTCTTGTTGGACTACAGCTTGCATGGGGAAATAGTTTTGAGAGACTCTTAATCCAATCGGATAGCAAAGAAGCGCTTGATCGTTCAACACAAACGCGCTCTCTGATCCTTATTCGCTGGTTCGTGCCATTATGAAAATACGAAGTCACGGTTGGGCAACGTCCACCCAATGGATTCCACGATCTGTGAATAAAATTGCAGACAGGCTCGCCAAGTTCACCAATCTCCCATGTTACACCTTGACTACTTTCGAAAATCCTCCAGACTCCCTCTTGCATCTTATAGATTTGGATGTTTTGAACTCACTGTAATCTCTTACAGCTCTTTTAAATTCGAAAAAGAAAATATTAATATCAATCGTGATTTTTTCGTAAAATCTACCATCAACAAATTAATATAAATATTTAAAAAAAATTAAAAAGTTAGAATGTAAAACCATGCTAGTTACTGTTGTGGCACTATACTGAATTTCATCTAGTATGCTTCCAACACTGAATCGGGAGGCTCAAGGAATCGATTATACTCTAATTAAACATTCCAAGTCATCTTCGGAAGCTTGTCTACTAAGGATAAAATTCCTCTACTCTTTTTGGTATTTTTATTTGGATTAATATCCTATACACTAGCGATGGAAACTGAAAGTTTTCACAAACACCTTAGTTTTAGGGTATAGGAAATTAGTTTAGGGTATAGGGTTTATGGTTTAGGGTTTAAGGATAGAATTTAAGGATAATTGTTCCAATTTAAGGTTTAGGGTTATAATTTAGGGTTTATAGGTTAGGGTAATATTGTGAGGATTTAGGTTTTAACCTATAAACCCTAAATTATAACCCTAAACCTTAAATTGGAACAACTATCCCTAAATTCTAACCCCTACACCTAAACCCCTAAACCCTATACCCTAAACTAACTCCCTATACCCTAAAACTAAGGCATTTATATAAACTTTCAGTTTTCACCGCCTCCTGTGTATAGAATATTTATCTTTTTATTTATGCCCCAACAATAGAAAAATACTATAAAATTAAATAACCCTAAATTTAAAATCTTAAACACTACGCTCTATACCTAAAAAAATACACCATACCATAATTTCTCTAAACCCTAATCATAAACCCTAAACTCTAAACCAAAATTTGAGTGTTGAGACATAAGTAAGGACACCAAAAAAAGGCCAGAGAATTTTTATACGTCTACTAATGTATTATCCTCCCGATTAAGCCACTAAAATTTGACTTTAAAAGCACATGATAGTTAATACAAACATAGAAAATATTTATGGATTTAAATTTAGTTGGTAAAAATATTAAGAAACCTAAAATTAAAATATAATTTAAAATTATACATATATATATTAAAAGTACCGAGCCGGGTATTCGGTTATAAAAAAATTTGACCTCGACCGGCCCGACTACCTGAAAAAAAGCGGGTCAAGTGTATTTTTGGACAAATACCCTGTTTTTAAGTTTCAAGTCAACGGATAATGATTAAGATCACACCACTCGGTAGTACTATGTAAAATCACACCATTGGAATGAATAATGATTAAGATTGGAATTAGCCACAACCTCGTCCCGTAACCGTAAGCAAGCAAATAACAAATCACCCATTTCAATGTTGTGCACATCAAAAATCACCTTACACCTACGCTTCTAAAGCATGCAACACACAAAATTTTCATAGGTAGAGATAAACGCGCCCCACGCGCCCCCAAAATTTCCTCTCGCCCAAACTTCTGAGCCTCAGATGCATTGTTTTTGATTCACCGTCCCAGCATAGCTTGAGTGGTTCTCTGATCGTGGCGCCGTCCCCGTTAGTAGACCGCCGGTGTGCCGGAAGTCAACAGTGAACGACTGCTTTTGGTGGTTTGCTCAACGGATTTTTTGCGAAAACAGTGAATTTTTTGGGTGGATTTCGTGGTTGGCTGTCGCTGGGCTTCGTCGAGCGTTCATCCGGTCAACTGTATCTTGTTTTTGGACCTGCCACATGAAGCTCCTCCGAGTGATCGGCCGATCGGCATGATACTGATCTCATTCTGCTTCTCCGCCGGTAATTGTTGATTATGTTTCCCCCTTTTTTCGGCGAATTCCCCTATTCTGGTTCACTTGCCCATCCCTTCGCCGCACCCCGCTTTCTTGTGATCTCCATCCCGTTCTTTTCTTTCTGTGCTTCTTGTGGTTGTTTGCTCCTGGATTGCTGAAGGTTTTGCAGGTTTTTGTTTTCTCCTTATGTTTTACTATGCCAAGGATATTTTGCTCTGCTGGATTGATTTTTGTGTTTTTGCTGGGCGATAATATGTTGTGGGAATACACTGTTTTTCGGTCTTTTATGTGATTTCCTTGGGTACTCCTCGTGGTTGGAATCTGTTTTGTCCTGCGCCTCTTCTATTCACAGATTTTCTTGAGTCGATTCTGGGCATTCCTGGGAGTTTGTTTCTCTTTGGTTGCGATGAAGAAAGCTTAACAATTGAGCACATAGGGTCTTAAGGTGATTGTATCGGTTGTCTCTTGGCCTAATTTGCACCAGATTTCTTGGACAAAAGCTAAGTGGGACGTGGTTGTCCCTGGAAAACCTGCCGCATAGTCTTGGCTTGAAGTTGAGTTTGTTGGTCTGCGTACTCAACTGTATTAGATGGTCTGATCCTCAGCTTTTGAGCTGTTTCTTCTGTCATTGTCGAGGCCATGACAACTCTTGCATGGAACGTCCGTGGCTTAGGAAACCAAGATACTGTTAGAGCTCTCCGGTATGCCATAAGTAAACATAGTCCGAATATCGTTTTTCTAAGCGAGACGAAGCAGAAGAAGCGGTACCTGGAGAAAATAAGGATGAAGATGAAATTGAGTTCCTCCTTCTATGTGGAGCCTGATGGCACAGCTGGAGGACTTGCCCTTTGGTGGAATAATGACGTGACCATTAATGTGCTAAATCACTCTAAAAACTCATTGATACCAAGGTGATGTTCCAGGATGGCGATAATTGGTTTGGAACGTTTATATATGGCCCCCCGTACAAAGATGAAAGGATAACTTTCTGGGAGAACCTATCAAAACTCAGAAACTCATCTAGTAACAAATGGCTCATCATGGGAGACTTCAATATGGTCCTTAGACAAGAAGAGAAAGAAGGAGGAAACCCAGTTAATCCAAAAGAGGCGAGAATTCTAAATGACTTCGTGAATTCGGCGGGCCTTATTGAATTGCCTATTAAAGGTGGCCACTTCACCTGGTTCAATCAGAGAAGCGGGGATAACTCCATTCTTGAAAAGTTGGATCGATTTTTGTGCTCGGCTGATTGGAGTCTTAACTTCCCCAAAGCTGTGGGGATTATGGATATTGCAGTCGCCTCGGATCATGCACCTATTTTTCTGTTCACTAAGGGTTTCACCAGAAAATACAAGAAAGATTTCAAATTTGAATCGAAATGGCTTCTGGAAGAAGACTGTTCTCAGACAGTTTCTAAGGGGTGGAGTATCTCACCAGGAGAAAGAGTGGCCTCGAGGTTTGGAAGAAAGATTCGCAACACCAGATCGGTCCTTATGAAATGGAGCAAGGTTAAAGCTAAACAGAAAAATGAGAGAAAACAAACCATAACGACCAGGATCAAACAGCTCCAAGGAAGGAAACTCACAAAAGAAGAGTTAGAAGAATACAAGAAACTGAAGAAAGAACTTGATTCTGAATGGGAAAGCGAGGAAAGATACTGGCATCAGCGATCAAGGATAAACTGGCTGAAATTGGGTGACAAGAATACCAAGTTCTTTCATGCCACAACCATTCACCACCGCAAAACAAATGCCATCGTCAAATTGAGAAGAGCTGATGGGACCTGGATTGAGAGACCAGATCAAATAGCACAGTATCTTCAGCAACACTTTCAGAAGGTTTTCACCAGGGATAAGGAGGTTGATTTTCAGAAACTTAAGGACTACATTCCGAGATTAATTACTGAATCAATGAACCTTGACCTCAAGAGGGAAGTGACGGAAACAGAAATTAAGGATGCGGTCTTTAGTATGGGCGCTACAAAGGCCCCAGGCCCCGATGGTTTCCCGGGTTGTTTCTACCAGACCTACTGGGAGATTGTAAAGGATGACCTTATTGGGATGGTCCTTTCTTTCTTCAGAGATGGGGATATGTGTGCAGGGCTCAATAAGACGAACATAGTGCTCATTCCAAAAATAGCTACTCCAACTGAAGTCTCACACTTTAGACCGATCAGCCTGTGCAATTTCTCCCTGAAAGTCATAACCAAAATCCTGGCCACGAGGCTGAAAGCTTTCCTTCCGGATATCATCCCTCCCTCTCAGTCAGCATTTGTGCATGGCCGATCCATCCATGATAATATTATCCTTGCTAACGAGGCATTCCATGCTATCAAACGGGCTAAAAAGGGTAAGAGAGGCCTCATGGCTTTGAAGATTGATCTGGAAAAGGCGTATGACAAGGTTGACTGGGGCTTACTCCAGTTTGTTATGATCAACATGGGGTTTGATGATTGGTGGACTTCTCGAGTTATGAAGTGTGTCTCTTCGATCTCTTTCTCCTTGGTTGCTAATGGGGAACGAATTGGGGAAGTCCAAGCTGGAAGAGGTTTAAGACAGGGTGATCCTTTATCACCCTTTCTTTTCACCCTAGTCTCGAGCATTCTGACCTGGATCATCACAAAGGAAGCTGAGATGAGTCAGTTTACGGGTTTGAGAATCAAAAGACGATGCCCAGTTCTGAGTCATCTGCTCTTCGTCGATGATTGTCTTCTGTTCTCGGAAGCGAGCGAAGGAAACTGTGCAGCGGTCCTACGAATTCTTCAGCTGTTTCAATCTGCTACAGGACAATCGGTCAACTTCCAGAAATCTTCTGTCTTTTTCTCCCCAAATGTTAGCCGTAATCTTAAAGACCATCTCTCAAATGTGCTGAGGTTCAAACCTATGGAGGATGATGCTAAATATTTAGGCCTCCCGTCTTTTTGGGGAAGAAGTAAGCGAGAAGCTTTGTCTTTCATCAAAGAACGAGTTCAGAATAGACTGAAGGGGTGGAAAGCCAAATTTTTGAACATTGCAGGTAAGGAAGTACTCATAAAGGCTGTGGCACAGGCCATTCCAACTTATGTGATGCAATGCTTCCTTCTCCCAGTCACCTTTTGTGATGATATCTGTTCGATGGTTGCCAAATTCTGGTGGAACAACTGCTCTGATAAAGAAAGAAGTATTCACTGGGTGAACTGGAAGGATCTGTGCCGACCAAAAGAACAAGGAGGAATGGGCTTTAAAAACCTGAGGATATTCAACAAAGCCCTCGTTACAAAGATTGCGTGGAGAGTGATAAAGAGCCCGGAATCACTTCTTGCCCAAACTCTCAGGGGTATCTATTTCCCGAACGGAAACATTTTTGAAGCCCCTTTATGCGCCAATCCTTCTTGGGCATGGTCAGGAATCAGGGAAGGCGTGAAAACGCTGAAAGAGGGGGCTCTCTGGAGAGTTGTGAATGGCAGATTTATCTCGACGTGGAAGGATAACTGGGTCCCAGGTTTACCTCATTTTCGTATCTTTACTCCAACCCCTCAGGACTCCCCTTCTCCATCTGTCAACAGTCTGATTAACCCCGATGGTCGTTCATGGAATAGGTCAAGGATCCAGGATCTATTTAGCACGACCGAAGCCAAGGCAATCCTCACCATTCCGATTGGAGGGCCCCAGATCAAGGACACTTTTATTTGGTCTGGTACAAAGAATGGTGAGTACTCTGTCCGATCAGGCTATAGGTTTATTGAAGCTTCCTCCAAGGATAGCTGCAGTCCTTCTTCCAGTGAGGATCCTAGTGCAATAAAGGGGTTCTGGAATTCTATCTGGAGCCTTATGGTCCCCTCCAAAATCTGATCTTTCCTCTGGAAGATATGCCATAATATCGTTCCTACAAAAGGTATTCTGGCATCACGCTTTCATGGTAACTTTAATGATTCGAACTGTTGTCCTCGATGTGGGGAGAAATGAGAATCGATCGAACACCTCCTGTTCTTCTGTCCGTTTGCTCAAGGAGCTTGGAAGGCATCAGGCTTTAGTTACTCTCCATCCCGTGCAGGATTTCCTGGGTTCCCGAAATGGTGGCACAAAATAAATGACTTCCGCAAGCTTGGTTGCTTTGATGATGGTTGCGCTCTTATCGCTTTTCTTCTATGGTCCCTTTGGAAGTCAAGGAATGCGTTGGTTTACGAGAGTAAGCAAGATAGGCCTTGGGAGGTTTGGCTTCGAGCCGAACAAGCGTACTCTGAATATCATCATGCAAACTTTTCTAGTAATTCAGAGAAGTCTCATCCTAGGCAAGAACCTAAGGATTGGTCACCACCACCCCCAGGATCACTCAAGATTAACTGCGATGCTGCCTTTGATCCATATTCAGGGACAGTTTCAGCTGTGGCTATTGCGAGGGATAGCTCAGGATCTTTCCTTCATGGAATCTCTGATTCTTTTGTTGCCCCCTCTGCGGAAGCCTTAGCCATTAGATTGGGTATCTCGATGGCTTATTGGAATGGCTACGATAACATCATTATCGAAGCTGATTGTAAAGCTGTTGTTTGCAGACTTAATGAAGGATCTTCGTCCGATTGGGCCACAGCGGCCGTGGAAGAGGATATCAGACTGTCTTCTAGATCCTTTAATTCATGCTTGTTCTCTTTTGTTCCCCGGACTTGTAATCGGGCAGCCGACAGGCTAGCCAAATTTGCTAAAAGGTGTAACGGTCAAACCTTGTGGGATCGTAACACCATCCTGTCTATCTTGATGTCTATGTAATCTTTGAGATTGAAATAAAGTTATCCCTTTGAACAAAAAAAAATAAAGCATGCAACACACTATTGCAAACAGAGACTCCCAAGAATGTTAAGGAGTAACCAATTCACGAAGTCCACATTTCAGAATTCATTGAGTTTTCGCCCTTCGCCATAAATGAACAGCTTCATGGCAATCCAGCACCCACTTGTTGCTGTGCACATCTACTCTCGACGGTGGCGTATAGGGCCTCCTCCGGTGGTCGAACAATGACGGCGAGCTCTAGTCCTGTTGTCTCGACATCGGTGAACATGGTGGTGTCCTCAGATTCGCGATTTGGCCGCTCAAACTCTTTCTTCTTGAAAGCTTATAATTTATCTTCTATTATTTCCGGTGAATGACGGCGACGACATGGTGACTACCGATCGAGTCGTCTCGGCGAGTCTTTTTCAATGATGTCGGGGGTGTCGTACACGTCGGTGCGAACGACAACCAAACATGGTTCAAACTCCTCCCCTTACTTTTTCTATCTTTCACCATTTTTTTCTCTCTCAAAAATATCTTCCTTCTTTTTCTCCCCACTTTTCAGCCACTATAATTTAAAGGGTAAACTACACAGATGACCAATGAACTATGGGTTTGATGTCAAAATGATCACTATATTATTTTTTGCCACAAATGCACCACACAACTATTTAAACGGTTCCATTTTAGCCACACGTCGTTAAAAAAAAGTTGACGGAACTGTTAAAAAAATTGGTATAATTACACATTTGGTCCTCTATATTTATACAATATATCAATTTAGTCCTAATTTTAATTTAATAAAATAAATTAATTATTCAATAAAATGGTGACACGTTTCACCCTGATTGGAGTAGGAAAAATGAAAATAAAAAAACTGCCCTTGGTAAGAATTAAACCTGTGACCTTAGGGTGTAGCGCACACAAATTTGCCACTGAGCCAAGCATATATTTATAATATACAATACTAATAATAATATATGTGTTATACATCTATTTTATACAAAAAATGCAGCCTAAATCCGTTCTGAAAACGAAAAAATCAGAATTCAATGGTATATTAGACGAAGACAATTCACCGCATGCTGAACACTCTGAAGGATCTTCTCCACCAAACAATGCTGAATCATTTGAGAACAAGGGGATTCACCATGGGACGAGGCAAGCCGCTATGTTCACCATTGGAGTGATGATGAAATTGCACAAGTTTTCTGGGTTTTTGTTGAGTATTTTTCTGGATTCATCAGCTTTTTTGCTTTGAATTTTGTATGTATCCATATGTATAACACATATATTATTATTAGTATTGTATATCATAAGTATATGCTTGGCTTAGTGGCAAACTTGCGTGCCTTACACCTTAAGGTCCCAGGTTCGATCCCTACCAAGGGTAGTTTTTTTTGGTTTTCATTTTTCCTACTCCAATCAGGGTGACACGTGTCACCACCTGATTGGAGGGAGGAAATTAATTAATTTAGTTAAATAAAATAATTAAAATCTCCTAATAAGGTGGTGACACGTGTCACCATCTTATTGAATAATTAATTTATTTTATTAGATTAAAATTAGGACTAAATTGATATATTCTATAAATATAGAGGATCAAATGTGTAATTATACCAATTTTTTTAACAGTTCCGTCAACTTTTTTGTTTTTTTAACGGCTTGTGGCTAAAATGAAACCATTTAAATAGTTGTGTGGTGCATTTGCAGCAAAAAATAATATAATGGTCATTTTGACACCAAACCTATAGTTCAGTGGTCATCTGTGTAGTTTACCCTAATTTAAATAACACCTCTCACTCTAAAATGGATAAATTAATTAAATGAACACTTATCTTTCTTCTTGACTCCACTTGGACCCCCAATTATATCCCTTAATTATTTAAGTCCTTAATTTTCTTAAATTGAACTTCAACATTAATTATTCTCAATTAATTCACCAACTTAAAAGGTCCATACCCGAATTCGAGGCCCAATTTATTAATCCGAAAATTAGGTCGTTACATATAGATCAAATAATTACATAAATTTCAAGTGGACAAATGAATTAAATGATCGTATTAGAGTTTTAACATTAATGAATCATGTGCTTTATGTTTTAGTGATTCATGGTTAAGGTTATTTAATTAGGATTTATTGATTTTAGAACTAAATGAGATCGAAAATAACCAAACCATTTCAAGTAATATTTGAGTGAACTTTATTGAATAGAAAACCATAAATAATAACTTTTTGAACAAAAAAACTAAATAATATTTTAAAACAAATATCAACCTTGTCTGTCTGTCTTCAATGTATAGAATATATTATATTCATATCATATATACATTATTTTTCATGTGTAGAATATCATAACTTTGTGTAAATTTCTGTACATTAATAATTCATTGATTTAGATATCTTCATACATTCAATTTATTTTCATCAATATTTTCGTTTTCCCAATCGGTCTCAACCATTTCATACTTTCTTACTTTAGTTTAAGTTTAAATATATATTTAGTATTTGAATTAGACACATTCTCTCAAATTAATATATAAATAATTTTTTTTTTCATCAAAAAAAATATATAAATAATTTTTTTTTTCAAGTTGGTATCTAAACAAGGTATTTTCTCTTAAATTGGTACTTAAATTTTTTTATTCCTAAATTGGTACTCATACTTTAATTTCATCCACTATTTTGATACTTCTATTAACAGTTTTAGTCCCCAAAATTTATATTTTCTATGAATCTGGTCATGATTTGAAACGATTCAACAAAATTAACCCTTTATATTTAAAAATTTCATCAATTAATCATTTTTTGTGGTACTGTCAAACCAAGTGAATCAATCGGATCAAGACAACAATTAGATAACTAAATCCTACCATAAAAAACAAATTACTTTTAAACTTTTATTACACCAGAAAGTAATATAACATTTTTAGAAGAAGAGCAAACAATTTAAGAGAATTACAAATAATAAAATTGATAGAATTATTAAAATATAGATGGCCAAAATTATTGAGTTGTTTTAATTTATGACCAAATTAATAGAATGTATAAATTTAAACATCAACTTGAGAGGAAAACTCTATAAGTCCTAATATTGGAGAATGCGCTTAATCTATAGGTACATCTTGAAAGAAAGTGCATAGTTTAAGTACCAAATGTATATTTAAGCCTATGATTTATTTGATTTAAAGTTAAAACTATTTACTTAAGAATTGTTCGTTACATTTTTCTAGCATTATTATTCTATGGATAAGTAGTGAAAAACGTATTCCAAATGCGAGATAGTAATGTTGTTTTTAGTTCTTAATTTTTAATACAATTAAATGAAACTTGATAATTATGCAATCTCATTTATAGTAATACTTTTTCTTCCCTGCTAATGTATAAAATAATAACACATTTTTCTACACAATTATTTATCATATTTAAAATTTTAATAAATTTGTGAATGATAGCGAGAAGCATATTCCACTATTAGCATAAATTCTGCATATTCAAAATCGGAATATTCCTCATGAACGCTGTTTATGATTTATTCTTGCGAATCGTTTTTTATTCGTTACATATTTTAGAATTTCAAATTCGTCCCTTCTTAGTCCTTCGTTTTTGAAATGCAAAGCTCTTATCCAATTGAATTTTTATTTTATTTGGTATAACCATAAGTATCTGATATATTGGTTGACTAATCTAGATCATGTACTGTAGAAGTTTATTATGAGACGTCGGAACAACCCTTACAATTCAGTTTACTTCATTAAAAGGATCCAATGTCTCTTTCCGCTAAACCAATCGATAGTTGGTAATGTTTTTCGTGGGAAATTTCTTTTCTTTTTCATTTATGTATTTAACTTTTTTTTTTAAAATTTAATGTTTATATGATTTATACAAACTCTCGCGTACTGATTAGGAGATACATTGGCTGGGGCTAAGTTGGCTCAATATTGTTGTCAAAAATATATATTTTGAAATCTATAGTAGTCTCTAAATTATTTTCGAATCTATGGTGTTTTCTACAGTAAATTTTAAGGGCGGATAGAAAGCAATCCGACCTCAACAAAAATTTAAAAAAAACTGAGGGCCTTGGGAAAGCATTCCGACCTCAAAGAAAAAAACGAGGTCTTGGGGAAAGCAATCCGACCTCATCCGGGAAAATTAATAAAAAAAGTAAAGAGGTCTCGGGGAAAGCAACCCGACCTCAAAGAAAAAAAATAAAGATGAAGGCCGGTTGAAAGTAGTCTGGCCTCATGGCAGTGATGTCAGTGGTGCAGGGTGCAGTGAGGGGAGCGCGGGAGAGGGGGACATGCGTTATTTCAGACCCATGAGGGGAGCAGGAGAGTGGGGGAGCAGTCTTTATTTCAGACCTGTGATCAATTATTTTGAAGGTCTGAAGATGACTCGTGTTCAATTATATTTATTGGATGCTGGGGTGATGGTTTGTGTATATGAAGTTGTTAAATAGGGGGCTGGCGATAAGAAATGGTAGATGACCTAAAAATGTATTTTGGCATCCCCAAATGTTCTTAAACTTACCCCGAAAGATCACAAACCACATGGAAACATATTAAACAAACAATCTAGAGGCAAAGCACCCTAAAGACAAGCTTAAAACATGCATACACGTAAATATGCATTTCAACCTCAAAAGCTCATAAAAACACTTAGCACCAAAAACACCAACAAGTCAAAACACATAGCATTTAACTAACAGCCATAGAAAGCCTCAAAATAACATGGTATCAACATTTAAACATGTAGCAAAAAGGGGCCAAACACATGGGAGTCTACAACAACCTCCCTAAGGACAACCGCAAGTATTCCCATTGTTAAAATATTATTACAACTTAAAAGTCATACTTGAGCTTAAGTTACCAACACCAGAGCTTTTCTCTCGCCTTCCTTTTCTTCCCGGAACGTTAACAGTCTGCATTGATGGAAAGAAGCGCGTAAGTATAAAGCTTAGTGAGCGATGCTCAAAACCACAACAACAACAATGCAGTTTTTAACAAAACCATTGATAAATTAAAAACAAGGCCACACGCATGAATTTCACCAACATAAAAAAAATCAATAATCTTACACATGTTTGGCATCTTACATCAAGCAATGCAACAACATAAACAACATGGCACGACTTTCAATATTCACCAAGTTAACATTCAACTTTCCAACACAAGAGTATTATGGCAATTATGGTTACGTTACCCGAATACACGAACTGGACTCGATGACATCTTACATCACTGAATCTATAAGAACAAAAAAACTCACGATGGCATCTTACATCACCGAGGTCTATTAAATAAGCTTCCGATGGCATCTTACATCACCGTACTCCTCCCTAATGGCATCTTACATCACTAGGGCCACGCGCGAATTTTACAAGTGCACTCTAATCCTATGGTTAACCAATTATACCCGGTAAGACTCTCATATTTACCAATACTCAACATCACATAAACCAACATAGCAATACCATGTTCATAAATCAATTACACACTATCATCTCATATCAACAAAGCATAACAAACTTAAAAGAATTTCTGGAAAAAGTAAAATGTAAACTTTAAATACTTACTCCCGAGCTTTGGTTGGCCTTTCAAGCTCAACCTAAACTCTCAAAAACATTTCCACTCACCGATAGAATCCAAACGATAGCCGAAACACCGATTTAAGCTTCCAAACTATCAGGCCTCGCGTCTAAAGGACCCAAACTCGTTTCCCATGTTTCTAGCCAATCCAAAAATGAAGTATTAGACCTAAAACAAACCCCCAAACTTGCAGCAACACAGAAACTCATCAATCATCATTAAAACCAAGCTAATTCCTACCCGAAATACTTGGAACTACCATCAAAACGACCCAAATCAACTAGCAACCAAAACCCAACAATTTCACCATCAAAACCACTTCTTAAAGCATCCAAAATATTTGCCCAAAGTCTACAAACCATCAGCCTAAGATTCCACACAAGAACAACTCAAAAATCCACATTTTCAACTCCAAAATCCCTCTCTTTTATTAGTTTTGGGTTTCCTATCTTTAGCCACTATTTTAGCATTTTTAGGGCATCAAAACAAGATTAAAAACTCCCTTAAACATGGCATCAAAATACCCAACCGAAAACTCCTTCATTTTTTCTCTTTTCAAACTCATGGCATTTTGGAAAAACTTTAAACAATGGGTTTTAAGGAAAATTTTAAACAACAACAAGCTCAAGGAAAGGAAAATCGAAACAAATGAGGAATTACCTTGTAAACTTGTGTGGATGATGAGCTTTCTATAATGGAATAGTTGAAAATGGTGTATTTGGGGAAAATAATGTGAAAAGGAGGTTGAAGAAGATGGTGATTTTCTTTTTGATTAAACCCTTTTTTTTTAAGTTTCCAAAATCCCCCCATTTACCCTTATTCCTTAAAACCCCCCTTTTTGGTTCAATAAAAATGTGTTCTTTCAATTAAATTAATTCGAACCGATTTTACCAAATTCAGTTGTCTCCCGGCCCTAAATCCGGGGCGTTACACACGCCCATCGAAGTCAACCTATCCGCTACTTTATTGTGTTCACGCCTAACATGTCTCATCACAACTCACCACTCCTTCTTTATAAGCCCCTGTATCGACAAAACCAGGGCACTACCAACCATTGCTGTTGACAAGGAATTTTTAATCTGAACTGCCTCTAAACAGTCCGATTCCATTTCCACACAACGATACCCCAACTCTCACGCATGTAAGAGACCATCGTGAATCGCTTATAACTCAGCTAGTAACACGCTACATTGTCCCACAAATCGGATAAACCATAAAGTCATTGTCCTTGTGCATCCCTAACAACACCCCAACACCAACCCTATTATCCAAAAGCGACACCACTGCATTAACGTTTATCTTGATCCACCCATCCAATGGGCCAAGCCATTGTGGAGTCACAACTCGTCGAACCCGATCCCCTAGTATAACTGAAAACGCTCTTCGACAACCCTCAACCAACCGGTTCCCGCTTACTAGGATTTCATCCATGATGCCCATCTCTGATGCTAGTGTTGAGTGTGTAAAAGTTCTATTATTTACACCCTATTTAACCCATATTTCTGCTGCATTCAAGCATTATTCATTGCATTTAGGGCAGTTTACAGCAAAACATCACAAATATATTCAAAGGCACAGATTCTACTAAAAAATGGTTGTTTTTGCAGGTTGCCGCCGTAGCAGACGGTGAGGGCAGGCGCTGGACAGAGAAGCAGAAGAGCTGAACTGGACAAGCAGGAAAAGAAGACGATGCTGCCATGGTGCTGCCATGACAGCAGAGGACGACAACAGTTTTGGAGAAAAAGCAAAGTGGACCTCGACAGATAGAGAAAATTCAGCCCGTCTGCCGTGTGAAAACCTCATATTTTTCCAAGCCCCAGATCAAAAGATATGTCAAGCCCAAAGTTCAAGGAGAGAAAATCCCAAGAAACAAGGAGGACGGCTGGAAAGTAGATTCCTTGAAGATTTAGTCTTTATTAGAATCATACTTTTAATTAAAGTTGTAATCCTTGTTAAATTAGAAAACTTGAGCCCAAAGCTTATATAAGGGCATGTATTTTAACCTAGGGCATATCATAAACCCCATACCCCATAACCGATAACCAAAAACCCCTAGCCGTTTTCCCGCCGCCGACATGTTCTAAATCCTTGCTAAGGCCACGGGTTGATTTGTAAAATAGTTGCAAGGGTTGTTTTGTTTTAGGAATTTTCAGTTCAATAAAATAAACTTCAAGTTCTCTTATTTTGGTTATTAATATCTTGTAAGAGCATCGAGAGAGCATTGTGAGGTTATCTATTTACTTAGCATCGGGAGAGTTAAGTATACGAAAGAAATAAGAGCAAGTTCTCTAGTTTATAGTTGAACTATCTCGTGCCTAGGGATAGGGCGAGGTTAAGTGGCTAAAGAAGAATTCATACACATCGGTGTTCATCCTTCGATTCACGCCGGGAGGTATCATCAAGACGTGATCATCGACAGACTTGGACCTAGGGATAGGCCAAGGCAGATCTGGGATTCTTGCCAAACTTGAAGTACGGAGTTGAGTGTTTGCTGCCGCGATAATCAACAGACTGCTGCCGCGACAGGTGCTGCCCGCGACAGGCGCGACGACAGAACTGGATTTCCTAAACTCTGCAATACCTGCACTACTGAGCAATTCAATACCAGCCCATTCTCTCTATCTTGATATTTCTACTCTTTTATTTACGTTTACTTTATTATTCTCGTGACAACTCTCTCAACATCTTCTTTACTTTCGTGCAATGAATTAAGGTGAAGCTATTAGCCCAATCCCTGTGGAGACGATATCCGATACTTCGTATCACTTTACTACTTGCGTCGTGTATACTTGCACTACCATTGCGATAGACTATTTTACACGCAACAGCTAGTAATACTTTACACCATCTTTTCTATAATAACTAGAAAAGAATCGGGAACATTGTCGACCACACCTCATCAAAAGGCAAAAAGGACCTATCGAACAAGTTCTTGAGGAACCGGTCATACCATAGAAGCTGAAAAGACTCCTCCCTCAACGCGATCAGAATCACACACTTCCATAGCCCCTTGGACGCAATACAAGAGTGCAAGACATGCTCTACATCTTCACAACCACCACCACAAACTTCACAAGCCTCCGAATCAGCAATGTGGCGACGAACCCTTTCCACATTTGTTAGTAAACACTCATGCAAGGTCAACTAAACAAACAATCAGACCCTCTGCGGAAGTTGTAACTTCCAAACTTTACTTTAATTACCATTAGTTTGTGAGTCAAGACCTCATGTAAGGAAGTTATACGCGGACCGAGTAGAAAAATTACGCTTCTCTTCCCATCTCCACGCTGGCATATCATCACCTAGACCGCTGCGGGGTGGCGAGATCGCAGCAATCTGCTCCAACCTCTCCCTTGGCAAAAGCGTATCCATGCGAGACCAATCCCATTCCCTATTCCCTCGCACCGTGTCTGCAACCATCAATGGCCTAGGGGCTGCCGCAAGAGAGCTTGAGAAGACCAGCCTTTCGTCTTTACCTAACCAATGATCGTACCAAAAATCCATGCTTCTTCCATCGAATATCCCAACAAATATATTCCTTCAAATCATCTCAAATGCTAGAAATCCCACTCCATAGCCGAGAACATGCACCACGACAAATTGATAATGGCATAACCTCACTCCATCTATACTTAGATTTAAGCACATAGACCCAAAGACTCTCATTATCGGTTACCAACTGATATCCAATCTTCACAAGGAATGCTTTGTTCTGTAGATGCAAATCTTTAAAACCTAAGCCTCCCTGATTAAGAGGCTTTTGGATCCACTCCCAAGGAAGCAACGCAACTCCTGAATTCCCTTCATGGAAACCCCAAACAAATTTTCGAACCAATTTCTCAATCTCCTAACATGTATCTTTTGGGATCCACAAAGACTGTATCGCATGTACCTGTATAGCATTTAAAACCGCCTTAGCCAAAGTAATCTGTCCGCAAGTGTGAGCGATTTTTCCGCCCAACCTGGTAAACGTTCCCTAATCTTTTCCAACACATAAGCGTAAGCAGCGCGAGTAACACGCTTATGAAGTAGAGATACTCTAAGGTACTTCTCGAGGTCCTCAACAACTTTAAACCCAAACCCCTGTGATATTTGTAACCAAAAGCAGATAGACAGTTACGGGAAAAACATATTTGACTTTTGGCGATACTAACTTTATGTCCCGATGCCTGACAGAAACTCACCATAATGTTCTAAATCACTGATACTTGTTCCAAAGTGGCCTCAGAAAAAAGAACCATGTCGTCCGCGAAAAACAAATGAGATAAACCTGAACCACTGCAAACCAAATGCACAGACCGCCAAGAGCCATCATGCACACCTACTTCTATTTCTTGAGAGAGTCAATCCATACAAAGAATGAATAGATAAGGTGATAGCAGATCCCCTTGGCGAATCCCTCGCGTGGGTCTAAATGAATATGATAACTCTTTGTTTCATAGAATTTGAGTCGAAACAGAGCGAATGCAACACATTATACGATCCACGATCTTGACCGGTAATCCTACAACAAATAGTGTCTCCCAAATATAATCTCATTCCAATCTATCATACGCCTTTTCGAGATCCACCTTAATGGCCATCCATATTGTTTTCCCTGATTTAACATACATAGAGTGCATGACCTCTTGGGCAATAATGATATATTCCTGAATATGATGCCCGAGTATAAAACTCACCTGAGTGTTCGTTACCCAATTAGGTAAATACAATTTCAGTCTACAAACAAGAAGCTTTGTGATCACCTTATACAGAACATTACTCAAGCTTATATGTCTGGATTGGCTAATGAACTCAACTTTCACCACTTTCAAAATCAGCACTAAAAGGGTTTGGTTAACCCAATCCTCAAGAATCAATCATTAAAAAACGCTTCACATCCTGAAAAACTGACGGACTAACAATCTCCCAATTCTTCTGATAAAACGCCACATGCAAACCATCTATCCCGGGGGTCTTAAAAGGTGCCTTTGAAAAAACCACACCTCTCACTTCTTCCATGGTGATCTCGGCAAGGAGTGGCTGAAACTCCTCCTCACCAAACAACCAAAAATTCGTTGTCAAATCCATAATTTGAGGTTACACAATCTCGCTAGTAAAAAGCCTCTGAAAAAACTATGCTGCGTGACGTTTGAGCATTGCATGATCATCACACCAAGCCCTATTCTCAAGCTGCAACATCCGTACCATATTGTGTTTACGCCGAGCCATTGTCACCGTGTGAAAATAAGATGTATTAGAATCGCCCTGCGCAATCCAATTGACACGCGGCTTCTGTTGCCAAAGACTTTCCTCTTGAGCAAACACCAAATCCAACTTCTTCTTCAGATCATCCTCCAAACTCACAAGGGAAGGCCAATAAGAAGATTCCAGTTCCTTTTCAATTCCCTATAACTGCACCACTAACTGATCCTTGCACCTACCGATGTGTCCAAAAACTTCCAAGTTCCATTACCGGCATTTGTCATGAAACTGAGAAACATTACCTTAAAAATCCTTCCCCTTGCTCCACACAGATTTTAGAAAATTAGAAAACTCAAGATGATCATTCCATGCAACAATATACCGAAAAGCCTGACTACCACGTTCTTCCCTAATTCCTAAAGTGTCAAGCATAATGGGCCTATGATCTGAACCTAGTTTCAAAAAATGAAAAACCACCAAAGATAAAAACCCGCTATACTATATAGAATTGCATAAACATCTGTCTAGCTTTTCAAACAATGACCCTCTGCGCCATGTAAACTTGGGTCCATTATATCCACTATCAACCAGACCAGAGTCAAACAAAAACTCTCTAAAATGATGAAAAATCCCTGTACGCCGCTAAGATCCCCCGATACGTTCTGACACACAATCAATGACATTCAGATCCCATCTCACAACCCATGGAGCAGCAATTCCCGGATCAAGAGCAACCAACTCATCCCACAATGCTCTATGCCTTATAGCGTCCGGGATCGCATAAACAAAAGTACCAAAGAAACTTCCACCACCGTTAGCTATAGTGCAGAAAGCATGAACATACTAATTAAAATTGCCAGAACATCTGACTGCACTATATCACGCCAGAGAAGCCAAATTCCACTAGAAAACCCTTGTGCTTCTACCCTATGTGAAAAGTCAAACCCAAACCTATGGACAAAGTTGTCAGCATCCGTCCCACTTATTCACAGCTCCAAAATAGTAACAATGCCATGCCTTTTCTTCTTAATTAACAACTTAAAAGAACGGTTAAAACCAAGGTCAAGAGCACCCTGAACATTCTTGTAAATAATCTTAACCATTAAAAGGAGAAAACATGTGAGCAATAGGTTAAACATGTATTATCGACTCACCCAGCTGCTCAAATGTCGAGTTTGTTTGCCATTTGATAAGTAGCTAAAATGGTCACTGTTTCATAATTAATTATGCCTCTAATGATTCAAATATGATGCTGATCTGAGCTTTATTATGTGTTTTTCATGCAGGTTTATAATAATGGAAAACATGCTGAAAAGAGGCAAAATTCTGCAAATTTTATCTTGAGTCGAGATTGGGCTAGTGGGCATGAATCTGGGCCTGAAAGGCTGATTAGATGCCACCTAGGCAGTTTCTAGAAGATGAAGTTAGCAGCGTCAGATAGCTTATTAACCGAGATTTTAAATTCAAACTTGGAATTATCATTTGTATTTAATTTAAATATTTTTAGGATTTATCTTTTCTCTTTTTAGGGTTATCTTAGGGTTTTAAGATAATATAAATACCCCCTTAGGGTAAGATAGAAATTATCTCTTGTTCTTGGCTTGTTATTCGCTTTTAAGTTTTATAAAAATTTCCTTCCTCTTACATTTCATTTTCCTACTCTATTTTAAACAAATGCTAAGTATGATTTCTTCCAAAGTCATGCTTAGCTAAATTTACCATTAGCCGATAGCTAAGCAAAACCCAATTCATTTCGTTAGAATTGCAAAGCTCTTCATACCTTCAAATTTCTTTCTTGATTTTCAGCATTATTGGATTGGCAACCGGCCTTTCCTTTAAACATCTCAACTCCTTCATTCCAAAAGTGTGCATTGGTTTGATTGACGTTTTGATCTACCGTTGGGGACAATAATAGGCTTGTAGCAAATTCAACTCCCTAAGAACAAACTTAGCGGCGGTCCGCTGAGGGAAATCAAGATCAGATACGATCCTCTTTGAGAAAAAATTATCTGAGCACGGGCTTTTTCGGCACAGAACACATCATTTGAATTAGCATCCATTGCCGTCGTTAATCCAAACAAGTGCTAAATTCTAAGGATTGACCTTGGAAAATTAGCTCACCATAGAGAAAAGCAAGTTACAAGGGTTGGGCATTGTAGACTGTAACCGGTAAGAACTCAAAGTAAAATCTATATCAGTGATCGAAATGAGTCGAGATGACGCAAAGCTGAAGGCTATACATTATTATAATTACTTTCAACTATTTACTTTCCTTTATTTATCATTTTCTTTTGCTTAGATTTATTTCGCTCATTTCGCTAAACCCTTTTTTTACTTTCAGGTTTCTTGGTTAAAGATCGATTCGGACCAATATTGGAAACTCCTTAGTCCTTGTAGATCGACACCTTCTTCTTTATACTACATCTTATTTATTTATTTTTGAGATTAAGGATAAAATTATTTGACAATATACGATGATTGTCAAATTGGCGTTGTTTTCGGGGACTTCGGCAAAGTTACTAATATCGTTTGTTTTGATTTATGAACAGGAAGAATTCGGGCGAACTAGCAGATTTTGTACCGAAGATTGAAACAACATCGGTAATGACGCTCAGCAAAGTTAAAAATATCTACGAAGGCCTATTCTCTATGGAAATGAAGATGATCGATGCGACAAGTGGAGGGGCACTTGTGAACATGGCACCAACATCGACAAGGACTTTAATCTCCACGATGGCCGCCAAATCCCAGCAATTTCACCCTTCTAGTGAACCCTCTCGGCGAGTTCACGAGGTAAGTAACGTTTCATTAGAACATAAAATTGACAAATTGGCTGAAATTGTTCAAACCCTTGTTGCAGATAAAAAAGTCGCGACTAGACTTTGTGGGATATGCACGATACCAAAACATCCAACAGATTGCTGCCCGATGATACAAGAGGAGGATGTTGCGTAATTAAATGCCATAGGAAATTTTCCCAGACCTCTCTAGAGACAATACAATCCCAATGATAATACATACAACCCAGGATGGAAAGATCAACCAAACTTTAATTACGTGTAAAACCAGAGACCAAACAAGCTTATCAGCCGCCTGCACCACAACAATATCAACCACAAAAACCATCGTTGGAGTCGATTGTTGAAAGGTTGACGTTATCCTAAGAAAAAATTCAACTAAATACCGAAGCACACTTTGAAGCAATTGACAAACAGCTGAGTCAACTGACGTTAGTAGTGAGTCGTTTAGAATCCAAAGTGAAGTTGTCGTCTCAAATCGAACCAAATCTGAGAGAAAACGTCAACGTCGTTACACTCTGAAGTGGCACCATCGTCGAATCAAAAGCCACGAAGGAGGACGTCCAAAAGAAAGACAAGGAGAAAGCGCAACCATCGACCCAACATGGTACATTAGGTTCGTCCTCTACTCCCTGTCCTTACATCGTACCACCTCTTTTCTCATCGAGGTTGGTAAAACGAGACAAACAAGCTGAAGAGGAGGAGATCTTGGATGTATTTCGGAAAGTAGAAATTAATATTCCACTGCTTGAGGTAATCATAAAGGTACCAACGTATGCTAAATTCTTAAAAGATTTATGTACTAACAGGGAATGAGAAGGTGAACCTGGGAGAACACGTTTCTGCAGTTTTTCAGCGAAGGCTACCGTCAAAATTGAAGGACCAAGGTATGTTTGCAATTCCCTACAAAATTGGTAATGCTGGTATAAAACGCGCAATGTGCGATTTAAGGGCTTCTATTAACGTTATGTCCATGTCTCTATATAACCCATTATTTGCTGAGCCCTTGAAGGATACAAAGGTGACAATACATCTGGCTGACCGATTCGTAATATACCCAAAAGAACTTCTCGAGAATGTTCTAGTAAAGGCAAATGACCTCATCTTTCCGGCATATTTCTATGTAATAGATATGGAAAATGATCGGTCCAACACTTCTTTAGAAATTCTTCTCGGTCGACCCTTCCTTAGTACGACGAATACAAAAAATGATGTTAGGAGTGACGTTCTTACCATGGAATTTGACGGTGAGGTTGTTAAGTTTGACGTCTATAAGGCGATGAAACATCCAGATTCTATGGCAAACGTTAGCTTCGTTGGTATTTATGAACTTTTAGTTGGTGAACTTGTTGAATCTAATTTATTCGATGGTTTGTGTAGGGAATTGGAAGGCCACGACGAAAAAATTAGGGAGTTGGAAAACATTTCATTTGTTAATTCTGATCTATGCTTAACTCCCTCAAAAATTAAAAATTTCCCTTCCATTTTGTAGGCACCGAATATCGAGTTAAAATTGCCACCAGATAATTTGAAGTGTAATTTTTTAAGTAAAAGAGATATCTTATCGGTAATTATTTTAGACAAGTTTTCAAGGATGAAAAATATTCGAAGAAATCATCAAATCTACAAGGACAAAACTAATGAACTTTATAATCCTAAAATTCCTCACAAAAAAATTCTCAGTTGGACAAAGTGCATGAATTGGAAGAAGTATTTGTCGCAGTACATGTAGTCTTAACAAGGTCGTCGAGCTAAACAACGTTAAAAATAACGCTTAATGGGAGGAAACCCGTTGTTTCTTTTCTTTGCTATTTAATTCATTTTTTTATTTTTTTAGTTTTATTTTTTACTTATTTTTTAAATATTGTTAGGTACAATAAAATTCCCGAATTCAAATAATCTCGCTGATGTGCTCTATTCATATTCGAGACGATTATATGCTATGGGGAACGTCACCAACGGTAGTGCATAAGAACAAAATTTTCCTTTTACCTTTGTTTCTTTTCTCACGCATGGGTCTCACCCACCTATCACCTTCAACTTTCAAATTCCCACCCAATTAGTTGGTCAAACATCCCACTCCTTTATCCTTATTTTTAAACCACTTCTACTTTAAACTCTTCCCCCGTGGGCCCACGCCTATCCAATAACCAAAACAAAACTCCATCTGCCCCACTCCTATCTATATCCTTTCACTCTTTTATTTTAAATTTTAAACCCCCATAGACCTCACATATAATAAACCATCATCTTCCTTTTATCTTTTACCCACTCTTAAACTTAAAAAAAATAAACCCTTTCTTTTTACTTTCCCACGTCAGCCGCATACCCCTCCCTCACCCTATCTTCATCAACCTTTCACCATCTAAGTCTACAACCCTCACCTCACTTGAAACCCAACCTTCAGCGCTCCACTATCTTTCCCCCTAAAGCACTATGACCACTGTTTTTTTTCTTCCCCTTCAATTCGCGCACCATCAACACAACCCCATCGCCTGCGTCACTCGGATCGCTGCGAAGTCATGGTTCACGTTCATTGCTCTAGTGGTTGATGTCGACAGCTTCAAGTCACCACAACAGCACCACCATGTTCGCTAGTGACAGATGTGCGACGCCCATAAGCCAGACCAAATGCCTACTACTGAAACACGTTCTTCTCTTCCGGTAAGTGGTGAGTCAAATTTTGTTACACCATTACTAAATCTATATTTTGGCTTTTCAGGAAATCTCAATGCCAATCCATACCTCGACAGCTCCTGTTTCGAGAAGCCGAACTAACCGCAATGGCATGGCCAAGCAGTTCATCACACCAAACAACCCATTGTTATTAAAAACGAGGAATATCTCTATTCCCTCTCTTTTGCTTTATTTTTCATAATGGGACATTATGATTAAGTGAGGGGGTAAGATTGACATCAAATTCTTTTTTCTACTTATTCGATTGGTTGTCATTGAGTTCTCTTGATTGTACTTCGTTGGAGTTTCTTGTTGCGTGTTCTTTATTTCACTTTGTCTCGTTGATTTCCCTATGACTTGAGATCTTGGTTGTATTGAAGATTAGGATGCGTGCTAGATAATAGCTTGACTTGTAATTTCAAATAAAATCTGTTATGACATTCCTTGATTTGTTAATTGACATGTTGCTTACCGAGTACACTTAGCACCTCATGTGAGTTTTGAGCCTAATGAGCATATATTTTTATTCTTGCTCTTTGTTAAATTTGAGTGTGCCAAATAGTTCTTTGCATTCTAGAACTTGAAGCATAATGCTTGTCGAGACTACACGATTGAATGTGATGCTTTAGTGTGATATAGGTATTAGGTTTTAACCCCTTTCTCTTCCCAAAAAATGGTCTACCCTTTGTTTATTTAGCCGTTAGATAACCACTTTTGAGCCGTATCATTTTCTTTGATTTACCACATTTTTAACCCGAACCCATTTTTTTGTTTTTCCATCTTTTTGTCATCTTTTTTTCAGGATAAATTTAAGGTTATTCTAAAGCGAAAAAATAGTACAATTCGGTTCGAGCAATGCAAAAAAACATTGCAGTTTGGTTCGAACAGTACAAAAAAAATATAGTGCAGAATAGTTCGAATAAACTGTTTGAACAGTAAAAAATAGCTTGGTTCGAGTAGCAGCAAAAAAAGAAGGAAAAAAGTTTGAAAGAAAAAAAAAGAGAGACAAAGAAAGAATAAGCTTTGATTGTTTGATTTCTTGTTTTCATTTCTTTCATTTTTACTTCCCTTTGAATAATTCTTTAGAATAATTTTCTCTTTGTCTTAAATTTTTAAACCTGATCTTTGGCCTTTTTTATACCTGAACCTTAACCCCATTACAACCATTTAAAAGAATTCTTGATTATCGCGTCATGTTCATACTTAGTAGTGGAGATTAGATTTAGTTACAAGCTTATGGTAATGCTTTGAATAATTTTGGCTAGAGTGATCATTTAACCCAAATTTTTTTGAGCAAAATGAGTGAATCCTTGTGAGAGTACTCGGTTTTGCTTCATTGATATTGACAGGTTATTGGAATGTCTAATTTTGCTAGTCTTACCTATTTTTGATTGTTCCTTAATCTCGGTCTCGATCTTGGATCATACGAATATCTTAGAGACATCGTGAAATAAATGGTGAGGACTTGAGCTTTGATGTGTTAGTTGAGAGATACTTGAGGACACACATCAAATAAGTGAAGGGGAATTTGATAAGTAGCTAAAATAGTCATTGTTTCATCTTTAATTATACCTCTAATGATTCGAATTTGATGCTGATCTGGGCTTTATTATGTGTTTTTCATGCAGGTCTCTGATTATGGAAAACACGCTGAAAAGAGGCAAAATTCTGCAAATTTTATCCGGAGTCGAGACTAGGCTAGTGGGCATGAATCTAGGCATGAAAGGCTAACTGGGTGCCACATCAACAGTTTCTAAAAGATGATTTCATCAATGTCGGATAGCTTATCAACCGCGAATTGATAGCTTATCAGCCGAGATTTTAAATTCAAAGTTGGAATTATCATTTGTATTTAATCTAAATATTTATAGGATTTATCTTTTCTCTTTTTAGGGTCATCTTAGGGTTTTAAGATACTATAAATACCCCCTTGGGGTAAGCTAGAAAATCATCTCTTGTTCTTGGCTTGTTATTCGTTTTTAAGTTTTATAAAAAAATTCCTTCCTTTTACATTTCCTTTTCCTACTCTATTTTAAACAAATGCTAAGTATGATTTCTTCCAAAGCTATGCTTGGCTAAATTTGTCATTAGCCGATAGCTAAGCGAAACCCAATTTATTTCGTGAGAATTGCAAAGCTCTTCATACCTTCAAACTTCTTTCCTGATTTTCAGCATTATTAGATTGGCAATCGACCTTTCCTTTAAACATCCCAACTCCATTCCAAAAGCGCACATTGGTTTGATCGGCGTTTCGATCTACCGTAGGGGACAAGAATAAGATTGTAGCAAATTCAACTCCCTAAGAACAAACTTAGGGGCGGTCTGCTGAGGGAAAGCAAGATTAGATATGATTCTCGTTGAGACAAAATTATCCGAGCATGGGCGTTTCCAGCGCAAAACACAGCATTGGCATTAGCATCGATTGCCGTCATTGATCTGAACAAGTGCTAAATTCTAAGGATTGACCTTGGAAAATTAGTTCACCATAGAGAAAAGAAAGTTACAAGGGTTGGGCCTTGTAGACTGTAACCGAAAAGAACTCGAAGTAAAATCTATTTCAGTGATCGAAATGAGTTGAGGCGACGCAAAGTTGGAGGCTATACATTATCATAATTACTTCCAACTATTTACTTTTCTTTATTTTTCATTTTCGTTTGCTTAGATTTATTCCACTCATTTCGATAAACCTTTTTTTACTTTCAGGTTTCTTGGTTAAAGATCGATTCAGACCAATATTGAAAACTCCTTAGTCCCTGTGGACCGACACCTTCTTCTCTATACTACGTCTTATTTATTTATCTTTGAGATTAAGGATAAAATTATTTGACAATATACAACGCTTTTCACCATTATATGCGCTTCTCATATGTGATCTTCTCCATCCTAGATGCTTTAAGCCGCATGGCTCTCTCAGCATTGTCCAGGTCTGACATTAACGAAGATAGTCTAGTAGCTAATGCAGGTTAACTCGCTCCTCGATTGTATTTCTTTTTTGCCTTGAGATTAGGCTTATTCACCCCTTGCACACCTAACGGCTTCTTCGAACCATTCTTCACCGAAACTCCCCTAATCGACGTAGAAAGAATTTGACCTTGGGAGGCCCGAGGTTCTTGCGCTTCTTCGACATCAACCACATGCACCACAGTATGCTTTCCCGCGTTCAAGCTGGATGCCGTCTCCACAATTCGTTCTTGTGACGCAACAACAGTCACCAGTAGATTGAGCACCACTATTACCCAATCCCCCTTCATTCCGAACATTTCTCTCCGATCCCTTCTTCCCAGCAACACACGTACCTTCCTTACTCACCCGAGAGCCCTGCAGCTTTCAATGCATAGAAACAAGCTTCCCAACGTCATTCGAACCCTCAGCTCCACCTAACGGCTTCGCCGATCCAACCCTCAAAGCCCCATATTGGCCTCGTTACTCTCAGTCACCTGTTGTGCCTCTGCTCGATTCTCCCCATCCCCTTGAAACTCAGACAAAGCCGCAAACTGTGACACACCAGCTTCTTTTACTCTATTATTACCACTACTCATCCCCGTAGTTCCGTGAGTGGTCCCATTACGTCGCCTTTTATTCACCACCTACATCCATGGTCTGTAAAGTTCCTCGGGATTTCTTTTCTCAACAACGCTTTCCCCCACCATCGAAGGATCTTTGGTAACACCATATACATCCTTTGTATGACCATACTTACCGCATTTAAAACAAATGGACGGTAACCCTTCATACTCAATATCCTGTCTTTTGCCATCAATCACAATCCCCGACACCAGGGGTTTCTTGAGGTCCACAATAATTACGAGTCAAGCAAACCTTTCCCGCTTTCCTTCACTAGTATTATAATCTACGCACACCACCTTCCCAATTGCTGCTACAATATACCGTAATAGACTTTTGGTATAATAGCGGTATGAAAGCTTAGGCAATCACATCCATACCATAGTGTGAGAAGGGTGTTCCTCAGCAGTGTTAAAGTAACGACTCCAAGGTTGAACTGTAAGGTAGCTCCTATAAATTACCCACGGACTACCCGAGAGGACCTTGTGAAAATCATCTTCATCTGCAAATTGCACCAAATAATAATAATAATTATCAATGTCAATTAAATTTATCTCTCCTGCCGGATTCCATAACGCCATAATCCTATTCCAAAGTGCGCAATACCCAATCTATTTCCCCAGCAGGCAAATAATCATTGACTTTGCCAGTTTAGCGTCAATAGCATCATGGACTCGATCCGAGAACCATATCTCAGGCAAATCACTACCCCTATCAATATGAACATCTTCATCCTTGACTTCCACATCCAATTTCGGAATGGAGTTAATCCCCGTTGATTTCCTTTAACACCAAGTAGCGTATCCTTGAACGAAGGAGTAGCTTCCGTCGTCCCTGGCCTGCCGACACTCCTGCTTGCCTCTAGACCCCACATCGTCTGTTACAGTGGCATCCACATCCACCAACATGCCCGACTTCATCCCAAGAGCTATCGAATCCTCCATCGTCTCATCCTCCATACAACCCTTCTTATTTTCTGGCTGAAGCTCCTTCGGAACTGGAGAGCTTGGTCTCTCCCTCGAGGCTGGAACACCAGCCAGATCAATCACTTCCGGCGGACGCCCCCTTCACTGCCTTCCAAGGTGCTATCGACTGTCTTCACACCCACGTTACGTTCTCAATCGCGTTAGGGTTCCCCCTTCACTCTAAGGTTCCTGGTAAATAAATTTTTTATGTTCATTTAAAGCTCGTTTAAAAAATGATTTAAATTTTTTATATTATTCGATTATAATATAATTATTAATTTATTATTATTTGCGTGCTTATTTTATTTTATTTTATTTATAACATAATTATTCAATGATAGATCTAAATGTAATGCAGGGTTGGCCTGTGCCCACCTTGAACTTTTCAAAGTTCACACATTTGCCTTCAATTTTCGTAACTTTTATTAATTAGTCCTTAAATTTTTGTAATATTTATGACTTGTGCCTACCTTAAAATTTTGAAATTTTATGCGCGCCCACCCTCAAATATATTTCTGGATCCGCCACTAAATTATCTATATTTTATGTGTGATTATCATTTGTGAATATGTTTAATTATATGTTTGTGAAAGTTTTGCTAACACACTTGTTTATTGTTTGTGAACATTACCCAAATGTTGAGTGTGCAAAAGTTCTATATTTTACCCCATGTTTAACCCATATTTCTGCTGCATTCAAGCATAATTCATTGCATTTAGGTACAGTTTTACATATACATCACAATTATAGAAAAAGGCACAGTTGCTACTGATTTTGGTTACTTTTGCAGGTAGCTGTTGTAGCAGACGCAGGGCAGTGGAGAGCAGAGCTGGAACACGGGACTGAAGTCAAGAAGGACGATGCTGCCGAGGCCGCTGCCGTGGCAGCTAAGGACGACAGCAATGGTGAAGGGAGAAAGTAAAATGGAGCTCGACAGAAAGAGGAAATTAAGTCGGTCTATCGTGGAGCACTCATACATTTTTCCGAGCCCTAGATCAGAATGAAGGGCAAGCCCAAAGTTCAAGGAAGAAACTCCAAGCAAGAAAAGAGGACGAATTTAAAGACATCTACTCTGAAGATTTAGTCTTTAATAGAATTGTACTTTAATTTAAACTTGTATTCTTGCCATATTAGAAAACTTGAACCCAAGGCCTATATAAAGGCATGCAATTCGACCTAGGGAAGGACATCATCTTCTCTAGCCGTCTTCCCCTAAACCCTAGTCATTTTCCCCTTCCCATCATGTTCTAAACTTCCCCTAGGGCTAAGGGTTGATTCTGTAAAGTAGTTGCAAGGATTGCTTTGTTTTAGGAATTTTTCTGTTCAATAAAATAGACTTCAAGTTTGCTTATTCTGGTTTTCACATCTTACAAGAGTATCGGAAGAGCATTGTGAGATTATACATTTACTTAATATCGGGAGAGTTAAGTATACGAAAGGAATAAGTACGAGTTCTCCAGTTTATGGTTGAACTATCTCGGACCTAGGGATAGGACGAGGTTAAGTGGCTAAGGAAGAATTCAACAACATCGGTGTTCATCCTTCGATTCACGCCGGGAGGTATCATCAAAGACGTGTTCATCGACAAACTTGGACCTAGGGATAGGACGAGTCACATCAGGGATTCTTTCCAAGCTTGAAAGTACAGAGTTGTGTGATTGCTGCCGCGACAAAAACAGACCGCCACCGCCGCAGGTGCTGCTGCGACATGAGCAACGACAGAACAGGAAGTTCTAGACATTGCAACACCTACACTACTGAGCAAATCAATACCGGCCTATTCTCTCTATCCTAATTTATTTAATCCTCTATCTTCAGTATTCTTTAGTATTCCCTTACAAACAATTAAAATTATCTTCTTTCTTGTGCAGCAATTCAAGGTTAAGGCTATTTCCAGTCCCTGTGGATTCGACTTCCGATACTCGTGTATCACTTTACTATTTGCGTCGTGTACACTTGCACTCTATTGCGATAGACTCTTTTACACGCAACAAGTTTTTGGCGCCGTTGCCAGGGACTGGCAACATATCTATACCCTACTTTTACTGCACATTCTTTTAACTTTTTTTGTTTTTTTACTTGGATTGTTCTCCCTGTGCTTTTCACAAGGTTTTCCGTTTGCTTATGCGCAGATCGAGACGAGAAAAGGAACCTGAGTATCAGCTAGATCCTGAAATCGAACGCTCGTGCAACCTTAGGAACCGACTCCGACTCTTGTTAGCCAGAAACGATTACCTTGAAGAACAGTTAGAGGCCATGAACAACCAAGGGAATCCCCAAGATCCTAACGATCCTATCGGTGATGGAGGAAACGGACGGCCTGTCGCTCCTCCTGCTGCTGGGGCCGCACGCCGATCCTGCCGTGATTTTATGATCAATGATCATGTGGAACTAGAAACCACCCTGCCGGACGTGGAAGCTGAAAACTTCGAGCTGAAACCTGTGATGTTCAGCATGATTAATTCCACTGGCCAATTTAGTGGTGCTGCTACAGAGGATGCCAGAGAACATATGAAAATGTTCCAGGAAATCTGTGGTTCGTTTAGACTACCATGAGTAAATCCGGAGATAATGAGGCTTCGGTTATTTCCTCATTCATTGAGGGATAGAGCAAAAACTTGGTGGAACAAACTAACGTCGGGTTCAATACGAACTTGGGCAGATTTAACTCGTGAATTTTTATCTCGTTTTAATCCTTCCCATTTATCTGAGCGATTACGTAACGAAACTGCTACTTTTCAGCAGGAAGATGACGAGCCAATGCACGAGGCATGGGACAGGTTTACTACTCTTCTGAGAAATTGCCCGATGCACGGATTCCCTGTTTGGAATCAAGTAATCAAATTCTACAATGCTGCCAATCTACAGACTCCCATGAGAATCGATTCAACAGCCAATAGGTTGTTGTTGGATAAAGATCCGGATGAAGCCGTTGTAGTGTTAAAGAATTTGGCGAAGAATGAAGAGCAATTTCCCACATCGAGGAGAGGTAAACGAGTACTAGTTGTGAAGGATTACGAAACCGATAATTCCCTAAAGACACAAGTTGTGTATCTCACAAAGGTAGTAGAAAACTTGCTAAAGAAAGATTCTCAACCGGTCTACGCTGTAGAAAAGGTATGTGGAACTTGTAGTGGGAATCATAGTTCGGAAGACTGCCCGCTACAGCTAGAGGAAGGGATGTATGTTGGGAACTATAACAAGCAAAACTATAATTCCAACAATTACAATCCCAATTGGAGGAAAGATCTCAAGTTATCTTGGAGCAACCCTAACAATGCCCTGAACCCTCAAGTACAGAACACTCAAAATCAGGGGGCACCTAGAATTCTGACACGACAGCAAGTGCAACAGCAGCCGCAACAACCACCGGCAGCCACACCTAGCATACTAGAACAAACCTTGGCCACATTTATGTCACAGACAGGAACTTACATGGAAAACATGGATCACTTCGTCAAGAAGACTGAGTCGTTCATGGATAAAACAAAGATGCAGATGGCCAATCATGAAGCTACTCTAAAGTCATTGGAGACACAGATGGGTTAGGTTTCCCAACATATTATGCCAAGGCAGAACGGAGGATTCCCTAGCGATACTAAATCGCTAGAAAACCCACACATGAGCAGTGCAAAGCTATCACAACTAGAAGTGGGAAGCAATTACCAGGGCCAGAGAAGAAAACTGAACCAGTCAAGGAACCAACCCTAGAATCGACTACCGCGAATACTGCTCTGGCAGACGATAAACAGCCTGCTGCCACCACATCTGTCACGATAGCAGAAGGGACAGAGGAGAAGGATGAAGAACCTAAGCATCCTCATATCCGAATACCATGGGAAGGATGTATTGAAGATAACCGTCCCCCACCTCATTTTCCACAGCGGCTACAGAAGCAGAAACAAGAGTTCCAGCTTAAGAAGATCTATGATATTTTTAAGCAGGTCCATATTAATCTTCCGTTGTTAGATGCCATCAAGGAGATGCCCGGTTATGCCAAATTTCTCAAGGATGCTATGTCGAAGAAATCCAGACTTGTGGAATTTGAGACGGTTAAAATGACAAAAGGATGCATGACTATTCTACACAGGCATCCACCCTAGAAAAAGAAGGATCCTGTGAGTTTCGTCATACCTTGCATAATTGGTGATAAATTCGTGGGTAAGGCACTTTGTGATCTAGGTGCTAGTATTAATTTAATGCCAAAATCTGTATTTCAGAAATTAGGTATTGGACGAGCGCGACCCACGACAGTTATGCTGCAGCTGGCAGACCGCTCTTACGTGCAACCAGAAGGGAAGATTGAAGATATTCTGGTAAAAGTGGATAAATTTATTTTTCCTGCTGACTTTCTTGTTTTAGATTGTGAAGCATATGAGAATGCACCAATCATCCTGGGGCGACCCTTCTTAGCCACAGGCAGATCACTGATTGATGTAGAAAAGGGAGAACTCACAATGAGAGTGAATGATCAAGATATCAAGTTAAATGTTTTCCAAGAAATTAAGCATGCTGATGCAGAAGAAGAATACAAGGCTATCACTGAAGTAGTCTTTGACCAACCTTGCATCAGGTCGAACTGCCATGACATCAAATTTGGCCACTGCCACAGCAGCCATCTGGATGACTGTCACGGCAGCAACGACGACAACAGCTCCTCAGATTCTGACATATCCGACACTGAAGGTCATGAGGAGGTAAACCGGATAGGCAATCGTCCAGGTAAGTTATTCGAGCCCTTAAACTACACCTCGAATGAACACATCATCCAAAAGCCCTCAACTGTAGAACCACCTGTTCTAGATCTTAAGCCCCTGCCAGGGCAGCTCAAATATGTTTTTCTTGGATTAAATGATACGTTGCCCGTAATCATCTTTTCCAAGTTGATGCAGGAACAGGAACATCAGCTGATAGGGATGCTGCAGCAGCACAAAAAGGTTATTGGATGGACGATAGCTGATATCTAAGGCATCAGTCCGGCACTATGCATGCATAAAATTCTCTTAGAGGATGATCATAAGCCGACCATTGATGCCCAGAGACGTTTGAATGACGCTATGCGAGAAGTGGTCCGAAAAGAAATTATCAAATGGCTAGACGCTGGGATAATTTATGTCATCTCGGATAGTAAGTGGGTGAGCTCGGTGCAGTGCGTTCCTAAGAAAGGAGGAATAACCGTGGTGACTAACGAAGAAAACAAATTAATCCCAACCAGGACTGTGACCGGTTGGAGGGTTTGTATGGACTACCGAAAGCTTAATAAAGCTACCCGGAAGGACCACTTTCCCCTTGCCTTTTATTGATCAAATGCTTGATAGATTAGCGGGAAAGACTTATTACTGTTTTCTTGATGGTTACTCAGGTTACAACCAAATAGCCATCGCACTGGAGGATCAAGAGAAAACGACTTTCACTTGCCCATACGGTACTTACGCTTTTCGGAGAATGCCATTTGGACTTTGCAATGCACCAACAACCTTCCAGAGGTGTATGATGACAATATTCTCCGATATGGTGGAGGATTTCCTGGAGATATTTATGGACGATTTCTTTGTCTTTGGAGATAATTTTGAAAGCTGCCTAGGCAACCTACAGAAAGTGCTTGAAAGATGCGAGAAAGCGAAATTAGTATTAAACTGGGAGAAATGTCACTTCATGGTGGATGAAGGGATAGTCCTAGGCCACAAGGTAAGCTGCCGCAACATAAAAGTCGACAGAGCAAAGATTGAGGTGATTGAAAAATTGCCGCCGCCCACCACAGTCAAGGGAATCGGGAGTTTTTAGGGCATGCTGGGTTCTATCGAAGGTTTATAGCAAAATTTTCAAAGATCACCAAGCTGTTATGCCACCTACTAGAGCAGAATCCTCCCTTTGACTTCAATACTGAATGTACTGAGGCATTCATAATTCTGAAGGAGAAGTTAGTAACAGCCCCTATCGTACAGCCACCGGACTGGAAGTTGCCATTCGAAATTGTGTGATGCCAGTGATTACACTGTAGGGGCAGCACTTGGGTAGAGGAAGGACAAGCTATTCCACGTAATTTACTACGCTAGCAAAACACTCAACGATGCCCAAGTGAATTACACTACAATAGAGAAGGAACTGTTAGCAGTGGTGTTTTCGATTGACAAGTTCCGATCATACATACTTGGAACCAAGGTGGTGGTACACACATACCACTCTGCACTGAAGTATCTGTTTGCTAAAAAAAGATGCAAAGCCCAGATTGATTCGTTGGATTATGCTCTTGCAAGAGTTTGACATTGAAATCAGAGATAAAAAGGGGACAGATAACCAAGTTGCAGATCACTTGTCAAGACTAGAGAGGGGAAAGAGTCTGCCAATAGACAAGACACACATACTGGAAACCTTCCCTGACGAGCAACTGTTTGCTGCCACGAGCACTGCCGCGACAGCCATGGCGGCAGATAAGTTTTCTGAACTCCTCTGGTATGCTGATTTCGTTAATTATATAGTTACCAGAATATTTCCTCCTGAACTTAATTATCAAGCCAAGAAAGGTTCCAAAAAGATGTTAAGCATTATTATTGGGATGAACCTCTTCTTTTCAAACATTGTGCAGATCAAATCATCAGGAGGAGCATACCACAGGATGAGCAGGAAGCTGTGCTCCATCATTGTCATGCTTCACCATATGGAGGACACTTAGGTGGTAACAAAACTGCTGCCAAGGTTTTGCAGTCTGTTTTTTATTGGCCCTCACTGTTCAAGGATGCCCAAGCATTCTACAAAGGCTGTGGTAAGTGTCAACGGACTGGAAACATCTCAAGGAGACATGAGATGCCGCTGCAAAACATCCTTGAAGTCGAAATCTTCGACGTTTGGGGGATTGATTTCATGGGACCATTCCCAGCATCATGTGGGAATTTATATATCCTCCTGGCAGTGGACTACGTGTCCAAATGGGTTGAAGCGATCGCCACACAGAAAAACGATGCCAAGACTGTACAGAGATTTCTTCATAAAAACATTTTTCTAGATTTGGCATCCCGAAGGCGATCATCAGTGATGAAGGGAGACATTTCGACAATAGGGTAATAGCTGATGCCTTAAGGAAATATGGCGTTAAGCATCGGATTGCAACAACTTATCACCCTCGGACCAATGGACAGGCCGAAATATCAAACAAGGAGGTAAAGAACATTATTGAAAAGATGGTTAAACCAACTCGAAAGGACTGGTCCTTACACCTCAATGATGCACCGTGGGCCTACAGAACAGCCTTTAAGACTCCATTAGGAATGTCACCCTACCGGCTGATATATGGAAAAACATGTCATCTACCTGTTGAGATAGAGCACAGAGCATACTGGGCCATCAAAGTAGTGAACATGGACTTAGAAAAAGCATGACAGAAAAGGTTACTTGACTTGAATGAGATTGAAGAAATTCGAGCAATGGCCTATGACAACGCAAGGATTTACAAGGACAAGACAAAGAAGTGGCATGACAAGAAGCTGCTGCCACGACAGTTCTGCCCAGGGCAGTTTGTGTTGTTATTCAACTCTAGGTTGAAACTCTTCCCAGGGAAGCTGAAATCTACATGGTCCGGCCCATTCCAAGTGGTGTAAGTTTTTCCTCATGGTGCCATCACGATCAAATCCTTAAAAGACGGGCACCAATTTAAAGTCAACGGACAAAGACTAGAGCATTATCAGGGGACTGAAGCCCCAAGAATGTAGGAAGTGGTTACTTTAGGAGATGCCCCTCCTGGCATCCCTAATTTAACTTAATTTTATTTTTTATTATTATTTATATATATATTTATTTATTAGGAAATTAGAATTATTCTATTTTTAAGAACGAAGTTTACATTTTAATTATTTTTAGGAAATAACGGAGACAAGGAGAGGAGAAGAAGTGAACCAGCCCACCATCTCACCAGCGGCCCAAAAAGCCCAAAAGAGGAGCCTGTCGTCACAGCTGTCGCGACAAACGCGGAAAATACAGCCCGTCAACACGCTGTCGCGGTGCACAGCAGACACGGAAACGCGTGACTAACGCATCAGATATCGCGTAACAGCTGGCCCCGTGATTCGCGAGTGCCATTACAGCTCCAACGGGCAGCAAACTCTTCATCTATATAAACCCCGTTTTACTATTCATTTTTCACTTCACTTTTACTCTCTCTACTTGCTTTCTCTCTAGATTTTCATTTGCTTTCATTTTTCTACAGTCTCTTGCAACTATGAGTACCAAAAACACTAGAAGAAGTGCTGCCTCAAGCTCTGCTACAGTAGCAGCCACTCCCAGCCACGACAGAATCCCAAATCGATTTTCCAACACAGAGTCCAATGAACGATACTACACCTCCTTCCAGAAAAGGGAGATGTGGGAAGAAAAAGGATTCATCTACAGCAAATGAATGAAGAACCTCGGGCTCGAACCCGTCACAGCCCCCAAGATCAGAGCAATTCAATGGCAGATGTTTGCTGCCCAACCTGAGGAAATGAACGTCACCCTGGTCAGAGAGTTCTACGTTGCCATCGACAGCAAAGACACGACGGCCGTGACAGTACGTGGTAAGGAAGTACCCCTGGAGCCGGGGTACATTAACAACCTCTACGAACTCTACGTCGGCATCAAGGAAGATGTGCATAAGAGGTTCGTGGAGAGCTTGGAGGCAGCAGATTATGATGCTGTCATGGCAGAACTGACCAAGGAAGGAACCGAGTGGAATACAGACCCAAAACACCCACGGACGGTGAAACGAGCTCAGCTCACTCCCGAAGCAAAAATGTGGAACGCCTTCGTGAAAAAGAGGATTATGCCTTCCTCGCACAACATCACAATGGATCAACCCAGGTTAGCTCTCGTTAATTCCATTTTAAACGAGAGGCCCATTAATGTTGGTCGATATATTCGGGAAGGGATTTTGGATTGTGCACTATGGCCATCGGGACCCCTTGTCTTCCCCTACCTCATCACAGAAATCTGTCGTGGTCACAACGTCTCTGAAATTGCTGAAGATCTTAAAATTCGAGGTAAAGGATGGACGGAGAAAAATATCCTCAGTTTGATGGAGCTGAAAGCTGCAACACCGATCTCCGATTTCAACCCGTCTGCCACGACAGAAGAACCAACAGAGCCCACCCAGACCGAGCCTGCCGCCGCAGGACATCAGCAGCCCACATCAGCAGCTACCCCAACAGACTCTTCCACCCAAATCCTTGCTGCCCTGTAGAAAATGGAGGAACGGCAGCTGGGACTAATGTGCTTTATCCGCGATTTCACAACAGCAACAGTACATTTCATTAAAAGCACTTTAAATTTTCCTGATGTGCAATTTCCTGTCTTCTCAGATCATTATTTTGCTGCACCCACACCTGCCCATACCCTTACCCCTGCTGCCACACCGAGAACACCTTCTTCTGCGTCCACTCCAACCCCGGCCACGATAGCTGCAGGCGGCAGCCACAGCACCCCTGTCTCTGCCAGAGGAGAAAAAAGAAAAGAGCCACCGTCCGACCTTGACGAGTTTATTGCTGGTTTTTCCTCATCCCCAATCTGGGAGGAATCTGATGGCGAGCCCTCTGTCAAGAGGAACCTGTCCAAGGAATTCACTCAGATGAAGCGGCAGAAGCCCAACACAGGTGACAGACCATCCGGCCAAAGGAAGTCGGACGGTAGCAGCAGCAGTGGTAGCAGCAGCAACAGCTCTTCCGAGGAGGTTCAAGTGCTGGAGAAACTACCCCAGACTTCACCTACTCGCATCCAGCCCCCGAGGGAAGCCAAGAAAAAGACTGCCTCCGCCTCTCCGAGTCATCTACCAGCACCAACGATGAATGTCACTGCCCACCGACAGATCCAAGTCAACAGCAGCAGCAGCGACGACATCACTTAAAATTTAAGTTTTTATCTTATCTTTGCTGTCTGCTATTTTGTTATAATTGTGATGTTTTTCTTTTCTGTTTTTATCATTTTGTCATCATGCATTGAGGGAAATGCAAACCTTGAGTTTGGGGGTGGCATCCCTCCATTAATGAAGTGTTTTTAGGTTCAAAATTGTGTCTACGTGTTTAGTTTATTTTTGTCGAAAAAAATGAAAATTTGGCTTAAGTCTTTAAACTGAACTTACCTGCCGTGACAACCTCTGTCGTGGCAGTGCCTTTAGGATAGTTTATGAGCAGTTTAGAGCCTTACTATAGTTCTGATCCTTAAACACCCTTTGTGACTTTTATACTATCTAGAAACTCTACTGGTAAACTAGAATAGGAAAAAGCTTAAACACTTGAGTTGCCCCTAGAGGTGCCTAACACTGGCTCTAGGAAAAGAAGTTAAGAAAAAATAGACTCAATACACCTAGAGGTGCCTGAAACCGGCTCTAGGAAGTTAGCTAGAGGTGCCCGAAATCGGCTCTAGTCAAACTTAAATTAAGAAAAGAAAAATCGAGTCTAAGAAAAAACTAAAAGAGCCTAAGAATTGCCTAAAAAATGAAAGTTGGCATAAAAATTCAAGTAAGAGGCTTAGCTATTCTAGTAAACTAAAGGAGTCTAGGCATATAATTGTTCACAAAGCATGCACACACTACACGAGAATTATAGCAAGGTTCCGAATGAATTCTGAATTATCCAACAGGGTGTTGTTCACAATAGGGAATGAATGGTAGGTAAGGAAAAGTTCACTGTTTTAAGCCAAACAAAAATTTTTAAGTTTCTTTTTAGGTCTTAATTGCTTGAGGACAAGCAAGAACTTGAGTTTGGGGGTGTGTTGAGTGTGCAAAAGTACCCCATGTTTAACCCATATTTTTGCTGCATTCAAGCATAATTCATTGCATTTAGGTACATTTTTACATATACATCACAATTATCGAAAAAGGCACAGTTGCTACTGATTTTGGTTACTTTTGCAGGTAGCTGTTGTAGTAGACGCAGGGTAGTGGAGAGCAGAGCTGGACCACGGGACTGAAGTTAAGAAGGACGATGCTGCCGAGGCCGCTGCCGTGGCAGCTAAGGACGACAACAATGGTGAAGGGAGAAAGTAAAATAGAGCTCGACAGAAAGAGGAAATTAAGCCGGTCTGTCGTGGAGCACTCATACATTTTTCCGAGCCCTAGATCAGAATGAAGGCCAAGCCCAAAGTTCAAGGAAGAAACTCCAAGCAAGAAAAGAGGACGAATTTAAAGACATCTACTCTGAAGATTTAGTCTTTAATAGAGTTTTACTTTAATTTAAACTTGTATTCTTGCCATATTAGAAAACTTGAACCCAAGGCCTATATAAAGGCAGGTAATTCGACCTAGGGAAGGACATCATCTTCTCTAGCCGTCTTCCCCTAAACCCTAGTCGTTTTCCCCTTCTCATCATGTTCTAAACTTTCCCTAGGGCTAAGGGTTGATTCTGTAAAGTAGTTGCAAGGATTGCTTTGTTTTAGGAATTTTTCTGTTCAATAAAATAGACTTCAAGTTTGCTTATTCTGGTTTTCACATCTTACAAGAGTATCGGGAGAGCATTGTGAGATTATACATTTACTTAATATCGGGAGAGTTAAGTATACGAAAGGAATAAGTACGAGTTATCCAGTTTATGGTTGAACTATCTCGGACCTAGGGATAGGACGAGGTTAAGTGGCTAAGGAAGAATTCAACAACATCGGTGTTCATCCTTCGATTCACGCCGGGAGGTATCATCAAAGACGTGTTCATCAACAGACTTGGACCTAGTGTAACCCCCTTAACCCGGCCTAGACGGATGACCCGAATTAAGAAAGTCACACGGGGAAAACCAAAGTCAACCCGAAAGTCAACCTTGATTAACGACCCTTTTTTTTCGTTTTAAACTTGTCTAGATGCACATTAACCCTAGTTATGATCATTCAAACAACATACTCAAAGATCATAAACATCAGAGATCAAACAGGGACATAATTGAATAAATTACAACTTTAAGGACCAAAATATAAATTCTGATAATTATAAGGACTTAGCCCAAATTAAAGTTACCAACTTGAGATTAATCACGTTTCATGCATCTCTGTCAAATTTCAGCTCAAACGGACATTTCAAACACATACAATTGCACAAACAAGTTTCGGGACCAAAATGCAAACATTTTGAAACATAAAACTGCCAATGTCAGCCCCCAACGGTCATCCGTTCCGAAACGGGAGACAGCCCGTTTCGAAACACGGGGCCGTTCCGCAACGCGTACCGAAACGAGGGTTGACAGTAGCCTTTCCGTTTCGGAACGGTGTCACCCGTTTCGGACGTCTGGGCTGCTTCGAGGCACCCGTTCCGAAACGGCAGGCACTGTTCCGATACGGCCTGCACAAAATGCAGAAAAATGCTTGCTTAAACATGTAATTGACCAACAAATCATGCTCCAAATGCTATCAAACTTTACCAGCAACTCATACAACATACAAGTGACATAATTGCAACAACAATTCATCATTATATCAACATATGTGGAAAGCCTCAAATCTAAAGGCATGCTTCCTACACAAGCAACCATTCATGCATAAAAACCTCCAAACCAACACATAATGGCCAATTACAAAAACCAACATTAACAACAACATAAATCCAACTTAGGGAGTTCTAAACATCTCCCAAACAACAACATTGGTCCCCCATTGCCAAATGCCAAAAGCTAAAAGTGTTTAAGAAAACCTTCCCATACATGAGCTTAACTTCCACTTGATTGCTTGCCCTCCTTGCTGCCCTCAAAGCACCTTAATGCTCTGCATTATTGGTTTAAGAAAAGAGAGAGAGCGTAAGCAAAAGCTTAGTGAGGAAAGCTCCTTAAAACCACACAATAATGCATTTATAAAACTCATTTATAAATCATACTTCAAAATACATTTAGACATGCTCACAAGCAATCTTAAAACAAGCATCTCATGCTTCATAACATAACATGTCATATTGGCCACAAGTGATAATTTCCATCTTAAAAACAAGATCAACATAAGACTCACACATGGACTTTTAAACACCATTGTGATCTTATCCCCAAGGACTTTTAAACACCTTGGCCCATGGACTTTTAAACACCATGGCAAGGACCACACAAGGACTTTTAAACACCTTTGTGTCCTTAACAAGTTTCACCTCAAGGACTTTTAAACACCTTGACCCCAAGGACTTTTAAACACCTTGGCCATGGACTTTTAAACACCATGATATAAATCACCTCAAGGACTTTTAAACACCTTGACCCCAAGGACTTTTAAACACCTTGGCCATGGACTTTTAAACACCATGATATAAATCACCTCAAGGACTTTTAAACACCTTGACCCCAAGGACTTTTAAACACCTTGGCCATGGACTTTTAAACACCATGATATAAATCACCCCAAGGACTTTTAAACACCTTGGCCCCAATGACTTTTAAACACCTTGGCCATGGACTTTTAAACACCATGATATAAATCACCCCAAGGACTTTTAAACACCTTGGCCCCAAGGACTTTTAAACACCTTGGAAAGGACCACACAAGGACTTTTAAACACCTTTGTGTCCGTAACAAGAACCATCCAAGGACTTTTAACCACCTTGATGTTCTTAAGTAAACAAGGCTCACTCAAGGACTTTTAACCACCTTAGTGACCTTAACCTTTTCAAAAACATCACTTGCCAATATACATCATATATCATCAATAATCCACTGTTTTAAAGCATTTAACCAAGCCATAAACATCATGCATCTTTAAGCATCAAACAACATTTATACAATGTTCAAAAACAAGGAACTCTAACCTTGAGCTTCCTTAAACACATGGCTTATAATCTCAGCAAACACACATGCTAGATATGCTTTAAAAACAGAATTTAAACATGCAACAAACACATTGCACCCAACCATCACATGGTTCCTCAACAAGAGAGTTTTTCCGAAAACTTACTCTTGAGCTTAGCAAAGTTGTTTGGACTTAGACTAAGCTCCCAAACCTCCAAAACATTGGTTTCAAAGCCGAAAACCAAAATCCACTCACCGATTCCGTTTCGCCTCTTGCCGAAACACCAAATCAAGCTTCCGGATCACCACCACTTGGATCCAAAGATGACTCCCCTGTTTTAACACATTAAAACAGTAGATTAATGCATCATCATGCATTAATAGCTTCAAAGAAAGCACCTAAACTCGCTGCTCTCATCCACACTCCATTTTCGGCCACCAAACACAACCGAAAATGCATCCAAACAACTCCTCAACAAAGCCCAGCCATAAACCATCAAAACAAAGCATCCTTAAACATCATTATACATCTAAAAAAAGACCTAACAACAATCTTATACCTCCAGCAACAACAGATCCACAAGATCACCCAAAAACAACCAAGAATCACAAGCTAAACTTAGGAAATTCAACCTATCTGGGATTGCATTAATTAAAACTCAATTCCATAACAAATTAACATTCATTTATCATCAATTATACACCTCAAATCACTGCTTTAACAGATCCAACGAAAATTCATCAAAAATCATCAAATCTTGCATTTAAAGCCAAGATCCATTACACAACCTTAAAAACCTTTTATAAAACATCAAATAAGGATTGAGAACTTGGGAATTTCAGTAAAGAACTTGAAGTTCAGAGGAGAAGGACGTTCTTACCTCCAAACTTGAGTTTCCCCACTTTTAGAACCAAAAACCTTGATGAAACAACTAGCAAATTGAGAGGTTTTGATGATGTGATGATTTGGAATCAAAAGAGGATTGAAAAGAGAGATTTGAGTGACAAAATCAGAAAGAAATCTCTGGAGAGAAAGTGTTTGGGTTGAGAGAAAATGAGAGAAAAGGAAAATTGGAAAATATGGGAAGTTAGTTACAAAATAGCCAAAATGATTTTCCCTCCACTTTTCTTTTGTTTTAAAATCAGAATTAAACATTAAAATATCTTAGAAAAATCTGGAGAAACTCCCTTTGGGTAATTAGCTCCTTAAAGATTCAAAGTTTCAATCCTTTCTAAAACAGTCACGAAGTTTTCAAAAATTACATTTTGGTCACTAGCCAAAATGTCACCCTTCCAAACCTCATTTTGTAAAATTGATTTCACAGTTCACTTATATATATTAAAAGATGATTTTAGAACATTTTTCCATATTTTTAATGCAAACCGAACTAGGCTTTCCTAAATTCACTCTTATATATTCGAACCGCACTTTGACCGAACCGGTCAACGCCCAAAACTTCTAAGCCCAAAACCGGGGCGTTACAACTCTCCCCCCCTTAAGAAATTTCGTCCCCGAAATTTACCTGAAGGAAAGAGATAAGGAAACTGCTTCAGCATGTCATCCTTCCGCTCCCACGTGGCTTCCTCAACACCGCGGTGCTTCCACAACACCTTCACCAACTCAATGGTCTTGCCACGAAGAACCTTGCTATCCGAATCCAGAACCTTCACCGGTTCCTCATCATAGGTCAAATCCGGATTCAATTCCACTTCCTCCACAGGCATCACATGCGAAGGATCAGATCTATACTTCCGGAGCATAGAAACATGAAACACATCATGAATCTTCTCCAACTCTTGAGGTAACCTCAACCTGTACGCAACAGGACCCACACGCTCAACCACCTCGTATGGTCCAATGTACCTAGGGCTCAACTTACCCTTCCGGCCAAACCTCATCACCTTCTTCCAAGGCGAAACCTTCAAGAACACACGGTCACCCACCGCATACTCAATCTCCTTACGCTTCAAATCCGCGTAAGACTTCTGCCGATCAGAAGCTGCCTTCAAACGCTCACAAATGAGCTTCACCTTCTCGGTGGTTCCCTTCAACAAAGCCGGCATCGAAACCAACTTCTGACCCGTTTCAGCCCAACAAAGAGGAGTCCTACACTTCCTCCCGTACAAAGCCTCATAAGGTGCCATTTGAATACTTGCCTGATAACTATTGTTATAAGCAAACTCAACCAAAGGCAAATGCTTCTCCCAAGAGCCCTGAAACTCAATCACGCAGCACCTCAACATATCCTCCAAAATCTGGATAACACGCTCAGACTGACCATCCGACTGAGGATGATAGGATGTACTGAAATTCAACCTCGTGCCCAAAGCTTGATGCAAACACTTCCAGAACCGCGATGTGAACCTCGGATCCCTATCCGACACGATCGACTTTGGCACACCATGCAGCCGCACAATCTCAGCAATGTACAGCTCCGCAAGCTTATCCAAAGAGAACGTAGTATGCACAGGCAAGAAATGCGCACACTTCGTCAGGCGATCCACAATCACCCACACCGAATTCTTCTTCGATGGTGATAAAGGTAAACTAGATACAAAATCCATGGTAACCCTTTCCCACTTCCACTCAGGGATTCTCAACGGTTGCAACAACCCTGAAGGAAACTGATGCTCAGCCTTAACTCGCTGACACACCAAACACTTGCTAACAAACTCCGCAACATCCTTTTTCAAACCCACCCAATAGTACTCATCACGAAGATCACGGTACATCTTAGTACTACCAGGGTGCATAGCAAAAGGACCACTATGACCTTCAGTCAGAATAGCACGCCTCAACTCAACATCATTAGGCACCACTATCCGACTCCCAAAACACAACACTCCATCATCATTAAAGCTGAAATCTGAAGGTCTACCCTCCGCGATATCCTGAACATGCGGCACCAAGGAATCATCCAACAACTGCTTTTCCTTGATCAACTGAACCAAAGATGGCTTCACTTGCAACTCAGCCACAAGACCACCATCACGAGAAATACTCAAACAGGCAAACATAGCTCTCAGCTCGACAGCTACCCTCCTACTCAAGGCATCCGCTACAACATTAGCTTTTCCAGGATGGTACTCAATCGTCAGATCATGATCCTTGAGTAACTCCACCCAACGCCGCTGCCTGAGGTTCAACTCCTTCTGAGACATCAGATACTTCAAACTCTTGTGATCCGTGTACACAGTACACTTCTCACCATACAGGTAATGTCTCCAGATCTTCAAAGCAAAAACCACCGCAGCCAACTCAATGCCATGCGTAGGATAATTGCGCTCATGCACCTTCAACTGTCGCGATGCATAAGCCACCACCTTACCCTCTTGCATCAACACACATCCCAAACCAACATAGGACGCATCACTGTACACCACAAACTCTTTCCCTGATTCAGGTTGAACCAAGATAGGAGCTTGCGTCAAAGCCGCCTTAAGCTTCTCAAAAGCCTGCTGCCGCGCCTCCGTCCACTCATACTTAACATCTTTCTGCAACAACTTCGTCAAAGGTGCAGCAATCTTAGAAAACCCATCCACAAACCTCCGGTAGTATCCTGCCAAACCGAGGAAACTACGAACTTCATGAACAGACTTAGGAACCTTCCAATTCATCACCGCCTCAATCTTCTGAGGATCAACACGAATCCCCTCGGCAGAAACCACATGCCCAAGGAATACCACCTCCCTTAACCAGAACTCGCACTTGCTCAGCTTAGCATAAAGCTGATTCTCTAACAAGGCCTGCAAAACAATCCTCAAATGCTCTTCATGCTCCTCCTCAGTACGCGAGTACACGAGGATATCATCAATGAACACCACAACAAACTTGTCCAGGTATTCATGAAACACACGATTCATCATGTCCATGAAAGCAGCAGGAGCATTTGTCAAACCAAACGGCATCACGAGGAACTCATAATGCCCATACCTTGTCCTGAAAGCTGTCTTAGGCACATCCACATCCTTCACCTTCAAATGATAATACCCTGACCTCAAGTCAATCTTAGAGAACACAGCAGCTCCCCGAAATTGATCAAAGAGATCATCAATTCTCGGCAAAGGATACCGATTCTTGATAGTCAGCTTGTTCAGCTGACGGTAATCAATGCACATTCTCATAGTGCCATCCTTCTTCTTCACGAACAAGACCGGTGCACCCCAAGGCGACACACTCAGCCGAATGAAACCACGATCAAGCAACTCTTGCAACTGCGTCTTCAGCTCTTTCAGCTCCTTAGGTGCCATTCTATAGGGAGTAATGGACACAGGAGTTGTATTCTCATACAGCTCAATTCCAAACTCCACCTCGCGATTAGGAGGTAAACCAGGCAACTCCTCAGGAAACACACCAGGAAACTCCTTCACAACCCTGATATCTTGCACACGCAACTCCTTAGAGCTAGGATTCATCACAAAAGCTAGGTAAGCTTCACAGCCTTGCCTCAGCATCCGGCTTGCCTCCAACGTAGACACCACATTGGCAAGAAACTTCACATTCTCACCAACCACTACAACTTCATAATCATCCGCAAGCTTCAGCGAAACTCGTTTATTTTCACAATCCACCACAGCACGATGCTCAGCAAGCCAATCCATACCAAGGATTACATCAAAACCATAGAAAGGTAACTCCATGAGGTCAACATGAAAAACATGATCTTGAACAACCAAAGGACACCTTCTATACAGCTTTCGAGTCACAACAGTCTCACCAAAAGAACTAGTGACACGCATACCAACATCCAAAAACTTAACAGGCAAACCAAGCAATTCGGCATGCTCACGCAATATGTAAGAATGCGTAGATCCAGAATCAATCAAGGAAAGTAATGACAAGGATTGCAGAGTGAAAGTACCTGCGATCACATCCGCGTCATTCCTCCCCTCACGCTGAGCAAACACTCTAGCCTGTCCGCCACCCTCTGGCTGTACAACTACAACATGGGCCACTCCTCGACCACCCTCCTCCCTTCGCTGGAAATTACCACGGCCGCGCCCACGACCTCTCTGCGCTGCTGCAACAACAGGAGCACGAACTTGGCCACCAGCCATCACAGGACAATCTCTCCTCAAGTGATCCGCAGATCCACAATTCCAGCAACCATTACCAGCTGCCGCAACAGGAGCTTGCACCTCCCTCACAGCACGAGGACAATCACGTTTCATGTGACCATGAGAACCACATATCCAACAAGCACTAGGATCAGCTCTAGCGATGCCTCCCCGAGCAGGTGCTCCACCACCTCGCTTAGCCGAGGACTGATACTTCTGATCACGTCCCCTTTTGTTTCGTCCACCACCGGAACTATATTCAGCTGCTCGCTTACCAGCACCTTTAGCAGATAAACCCAGGTTCATCTCAATATCCTTAGCTCGGCCCACCAACACATCAAAATCATCATACTCGGTAGCCAGCACATACATCTTCACCTCCGTCACTAAACCATAACGGAACCTTTCACACCTCGCTCGCTCATCCGGAACAAGCTCAGGTGCATATTGACTGAGTCGCACAAACTGCACTTCATACTCAGCCACAGTCATGCTCCCTTGGGTAAGAGACATGAACTCACGCTTCTTGTCATCTAGGTACCTCACACCCAGATACCTTCTCTTGAACACATTCTGAAAGAATGTCCAAGTTACGTCAGCTTCTGCCATCCCAGCAATAGTGGTTGTCCACCACGTATATGCATCCTTCTGCAGCAAGGACACAACACAGCCAAGCTTCTGCACATCAGTGCAACTCATCTGACCCAAGATCCTCTTGGTACTTTCTAACCAAGCCTCAGAACCTTCAGCAGACATACCCCTGAACTCAGTCCCTCCTAGACTGCGCAAACGCTCCAAAGGTAGTCTAACTCCAGCATCTTCCTGATGCCCAGCTCCACGAGCTCCAGCTACCGCTGCTTGAAAAGCACCAGCTATAGCTTGCACTAACATTGTCATATCAGGCATAGCTTGTCCCTGACCAGCCTCAGGTCCAGCAGCCTCAGCACCAGCTGCAGCTTCTTCAGCCCCAGCACCACCACCACCAGGTGGAGGAGGTAAAACCGCACTCTCAACATTCTCTTCGTTTTCATTTTCATTCTGAGCCGTAGCTCGCACATTACTCCTCAACTCTCTACGAGGTGCCATACTATAATTATGCAATCACAATGCAAATAAACAAAGTCAGGCCCAGCGAGGTAAGCAATCCAAGTACTCAAGCTCAATTTCATTTAAAATCAACATCACTTTACTAGCTTTGATTTGGCAATGGGTACCCACAACATGCTTCACCACAGCATACAACTCAATTGCATCATATTCACAACATACATGCAATACACTCAACATGCTTTCACTCAACAAGCATACAAAGCATACATACTTCAACATTCACATACACATTCCCAATTACTCGAGAACTCAGCTCTGATACCACCAAATGTAACCCCCTTAACCCGGCCTAGACGGATGACCCGAATTAAGAAAGTCACACGGGGAAAACCAAAGTCAACCAGAAAGTCAACCTTGATTAACGACCCCTTTTTTTTCTTTTTAAACTTGTCTAGATGCACATTAACCCTAGTTATGATCATTCAAACAACATACTCAAAGATCATAAACATCAGAGATCAAACAGGGACCCAATTGAATAAATTACAACTTTAGGGACCAAAATATAAATTCTGATAATTATAAGGACTTAGCCCAAATTAAAGTTACCAACTTGAGATTAATCACGTTTCATGCATCTCTGTCAAATTTCAGCTCAAACGGACATCTCAAACACATACAATTGCACAAACAAGTTTCGGGACCAAAATGCAAACATTTTGAAACATAAAACTGCCAATGTCAGCCCCCAACGGTCATCCGTTCCGAAACGGGAGACAGCCCGTTTCGAAACACGGGGCCGTTCCGCAACGCGTACCGAAACGAGGGTTGACAGTAGCCTTTCCGTTTCGGAACGGTGTCACCCGTTTCGGACGCCTGGGCTGCTTCGAGGCACCCGTTCCGAAACGGCAGACACTGTTCCGATACGGCCTGCACAAAATGCAGAAAAATGCTTGCTTAAACATGCAATTGACCAACCAATCATGCTCCAAATGCTATCAAATTTTACCAGCAACTCATACAACATACAAGTGACATAATTGCAACAACAATTCATCATTATATCAACATATGTGGAAAGCCCCAAATCTAAAGGCATGCTTCCTACACAAGCAACCATTCATGCATAAAAACCTCCAAACCAACACATAATGGCCAATTACAAAAACCAACATTAACAACAACATAAATCCAACTTAGGGAGTTCTAAACATCTCCCAAACAACAACATTGGTCCCCCATTGCCAAATGCCAAAAGCTAAAAGTGTTTAAGAAAACCTTCCCATACATGAGCTTAACTTCCACTTGATTGCTTGCCCTCCTTGCTGCCCTCAAAGCACCTTAATGCTCTGCATTATTGGTTTAAGAAAAGAGAGAGAGCGTAAGCAAAAGCTTAGTGAGGAAAGCTCCTTAAAACCACACAATAATGCATTTATAAAACTCATTTATAAATCATACTTCAAAATACATTTAGACATGCTCACAAGCAATCTTAAAACAAGCATCTCATGCTTCATAACATAACATGTCATATTGGCCACAAGTGATAATTTCCATCTTAAAAACAAGATCAACATAAGACTCACACATGGACTTTTAAACACCATTGTGATCTTATCCCCAAGGACTTTTAAACACCTTGGCCCATGGACTTTTAAACACCATGGCAAGGACCACACAAGGACTTTTAAACACCTTTGTGTCCTTAACAAGTTTCACCTCAAGGACTTTTAAACACCTTGACCCCAAGGACTTTTAAACACCTTGGCCATGGACTTTTAAACACCATGATATAAATCACCTCAAGGACTTTTAAACACCTTGACCCCAAGGACTTTTAAACACCTTGGCCATGGACTTTTAAACACCATGATATAAATCACCTCAAGGACTTTTAAACACCTTGACCCCAAGGACTTTTAAACACCTTGGCCATGGACTTTTAAACACCATGATATAAATCACCCCAAGGACTTTTAAACACCTTGGCCCCAAGGACTTTTAAACACCTTGGCCATGGACTTTTAAACACCATGATATAAATCACCCCAAGGACTTTTAAACACCTTGGCCCCAAGGACTTTTAAACACCTTGGAAAGGACCACACTAGGACTTTTAAACACCTTTGTGTCCGTAACAAGAACCATCCAAGGACTTTTAACCACCTTGATGTTCTTAAGTAAACAAGGCTCACTCAAGGACTTTTAACCACCTTAGTGACCTTAACCTTTTCAAAAACATCACTTGCCAATATACATCATATATCATCAATAATCCACTGTTTTAAAGCATTTAACCAAGCCATAAACATCATGCATCTTTAAGCATCAAACAACATTTATACAATGTTCAAAAACAAGGAACTCTAACCTTGAGCTTCCTTAAACACATGGCTTATAATCTCAGCAAACACACATGCTAGATATGCTTTAAAAACATAATTTAAACATGCAACAAACACATTGCACCCAACCATCACATGGTTCCTCAACAAGAGAGTTTTTCCGAAAACTTACTCTTGAGCTTAGCAAAGTTGTTTAGACTTAGACTAAGCTCCCAAACCTCCAAAACATTGGTTTCAAAGCCGAAAACCAAAATCCACTCACCGATTCCATTTCGCCTCTTGCCGAAACACCAAATCAAGCTTCCGGATCACCACCACTTGGATCCAAAGATGACTCCCCTGTTTTAACACATTAAAACAGTAGATTAATGCATCATCATGCATTAATAGCTTCAAAGAAAGCACCTAAACTCGCTGCTCTCATCCACACTCCATTTTCGGCCACCAAACACAACCGAAAATGCATCCAAACAACTCCTCAACAAAGCCCAGCCATAAACCATCAAAACAAAGCATCCTTAAACATCATTATACATCTAAAAAAAGACCTAACAACAACCTTATACCTCCAGCAACAACAGATCCACAAGATCACCCAAAAACAACCAAGAATCACAAGCTAAACTTAGGAAATTCAACCTATCCGGGATTTCATTAATTAAAACTCAATTCCATAACAAATTAACATTCATTTATCATCAATTATACACCTCAAATCACTGCTTTAACAGATCCAACGAAAATTCATCAAAATTCATCAAATCTTGCATTTAAAGCCAAGATCCATTACACAACCTTAAAAACCTTTTATAAAACATCAAATAAGGATTGAGAACTTGGGAATTTCAGTAAAGAACTTGAAGTTCAGAGGAGAAGGACGTTCTTACCTCCAAACTTGAGTTTCCCCACTTTTAGAACCAAAAACCTTGATGAAACAACTAGCAAATTGAGAGGTTTTGATGATGTGATGATTTGGAATCAAAAGAGGATTGAAAAGAGAGATTTGAGTGACAAAATCAGAAAGAAATCTCTGGAGAGAAAGTGTTTGGGTTGAGAGAAAATGAGAGAAAAGGAAAATTGGAAAATATGGGAAGTTAGTTACAAAATAGCCAAAATGATTTTCCCTCCACTTTTCTTTTGTTTTAAAATCAGAATTAAACATTAAAATATCTTAGAAAAATCTGGAGAAACTCCCTTTGGGTAATTATCTCCTTAAAGATTCAAAGTTTCAATCCTTTCTAAAATAGTCACGAAGTTTTCAAAAATTACATTTTGGTCACTAGCCAAAATGTCACCCTTCCAAACCTCATTTTGTAAAATTGATTTCACAGTTCACTTATATATATTAAAAGATGATTTTAGAACATTTTTCCATATTTTTAATGCAACCCGAACTAGGCTTTCCTAAATTCACTCTTATATATTCGAACCGCACTTTGACCGAACCGGTCAACGCCCAAAACTTCTAAGCCCAAAACCGGGGCGTTACACCTAGGGATAGGACAAGTCACATCAGGGATTCTTGCCAAGCTTGAAAGTACAGAGTTGTGTGATAGCTTCCGCGACAACAACAGACTGCTGCCGCCGCAGGTGCTGCCGCGACAGGAGCAACGACAGAACAGGAAGTCCTAGACATTGCAACACCTACACTATTGAGCAAATCAATACCGACCTATTCTCTCTATCCTGATTTCTTTAATCCTCTATCTTCAGTATTCTTTAGTATTCCCTTACAAACAATTAAAATTATCTTCTTTCTTGTGCAACAATTCAAGGTTAAGGCTATTTCCAGTCCATGTGGATTCGACATCCGATACTCGTGTATCACTTTACTACTTGCGTCGTGTACACTTGCACTCTATTGCGATAGACTCTTTTACACGCAACACCAAACATGAAACTTCTAAGTACGAAAATAAATAATTTTAAATGTATAAACATGTACACAATTTTATTTTTTAAAACATGAACAAAAAAGAATATATAAATAACATGAATACAAATATTTTTTGAATAAATAAAGATAAAGATATGTTTAATAAAGTTTAATTCATTTACAAATTACATAAAATATGATTGAGAACATGCAAAGTGGTTGTTTAAGAGATTAAATGTCTGTTTAGTTTTAGAAAATATTTTTTATTTTTAGTTTTCTAAAAATTAGAAAACATGTTTGGTTAATAGGGATGAGAACTTGTTTTTAAAAATAAAAATAGTGAAAGTGTGTTTGGTACCTAACTTTTCAAAATATAAATAAAAAATAATTATTAAATAATTGAAATGAAATATAATTAGAAAATACTATTATAATAATAATAAATAAAATATGAGTAAATAAATCAAAGTTTTAAAAATGATATTATAAGGATTCAAACCCGGGTTAAAATTAAAAAACCCTTGTTTTCATATTTCCACTTTCCTTTTTAATGAATTTTTTATGTTTTTAAATTTTCATTTATTTTTGTTTTCATTTTTTAAAAATCATTTTCTATTTTTACAATAAACACGTTTTCTTCACCGTTTTTTATTTTCCAAGAAAATAAAAATGAAACGAATTACATTTTCTTGAATCAAACGCACCTAAACTTTAAATAAACCCATCCCATAAAATGATTCCAGTAAAAAATAAAATGTTATTATTCTTAGATGATTTAAGTTTAAACATCATGTATGTGTAATAAGTGTACGTTATTAAAAGACTAGAATTAGTAAACATATACTTTCTTATATTAAAATTTTCAATATATCTTTTTAATATAGTTTGATTTTTTTTATAAATTAAAGGATTTTGCTAATGACAGCCCTTAGGGCTGTCAATAAGAACGGAAAATTCTACAACGTGCGACGAACATCGATGAACATCACCAATGATGAACACCGATGAACACCATTAAATTAATTAATTAAGATTTAAAATTTTAAGGACCCATCATACAATTAATAATTATTTTAAAATTTTAATTAAATTATTTTTTATATATATTAAAATTTTATTTTTTTAATAAGGGTAAACTATATATTTAGTACCTCACTTATTTCCGTATTTCTATTAAACCCTCATTATTTAAATATTATTTCCATTTGACCCTATTCTTTATAAAAAAATAATTTAACCCTCAACCTAAAACCCTAAACTATTAAACCTTAAACCCTTAAACTCTTAAACATATACCCTAAACCATATACCATTAAAAATAATTTCACCATCATCGATTCAATTCAATTAAATGAATCGTTGAATTCTCCTAAAAAATTTAATTAAATTATTTTTTATATATATCAAAATTAATTCTAGAAGACTCGAGTTTAATTCTAGGAGATTCGAGTTTAATTAATTTTCGATCAAACACATATTCGAGAGAATACAATACATCTCAAACATTACAGATTCCTAATATAATGTTGACAACGACCACTAATCTTCTACGCTTCAAGAGCGTTTCAAAGGCATGGTGCTCTTTGTTTGACGATCCAGATTTCACCAAACTTCACCTCTTCCATTACCTCAAAACCAGCGCCAATATCTCCCTTGTTCCTCGAGGCCTAGACGGCGGCCTCTTCTCTGCCGATAAGATTTTGATGCGAATAAATTCATGTGGTATGATCTAAGAAAGCAGAAGGGTTGAGAATGAAAGGGACCTTAGAGGTGTTCCAAGGGACCTAGGAGTGGAAATATTGGTCAAGAGTCAAGAAGAAGCAGAACAAGAGGTTATAGAGACGATTGGGAAGAGAGAGTGGTGGCATGGAAATCGAGAACCAGAAGATGTGAAGTGTCTTTTATGGAATCGAACAAGAAGGTGCGAGGACTGGTTTTGTGTTATAAATGGACGGTTGATGATATGCTAGAAGAACTATTATTTTGTTGAATGCTATGAACATAACTGAGGTTTCTAGTTTCCATGACTTGAATTTGGTGTCTCTTGATAATTTCAGTATTTGCTGGTAAATTTCGTTGATGTTTGAGGTTAGAACGAATCCTGCAAACGGTGGAGATTTTGATACCTCAAGTTAAAGGAAGGTATCATCTCCGGTAGACGGGATTCGAGCCGGCTATCAGCTACATGAGATAGACTCCAAATTGGTTGGTGTGCCTGTAAAAGGCCTTTTCTGATTTTGTTAATTTTGCAAGGACCTTGGCTGTGGTGTTGAGACTTGAGAGTGAAGCACTTGTGAAACAACACAGCTCCAATAACTACATTTTTTATCTCCAGGCTACGTGAGTCAAGTATGGAGGCAATAACCATTCTTTTTCTTTCTTTTTCGTTTTGTTAATTAATCTGTATCGAGTATTGTATATTGTAGAGGCTCACTATGGAGTGATTCTTAGTTTAATTTGTCTCATTTACAAAAAAAAAAAAACAACGATCACTATTTTTCACAACACATTGAGCGCTAATCAAAACGAGCTGTAAACGATAACTATTCTGTCGATGATGTGAAATTATTTTTAAAGTTATATGGTTTAGGGTATATGTTTAAGAGTTTAAGGGTTTAAGGTTTAATAGTTGAGGGTTAAATTATTTTTTTATAAAGAATAGGATCAAATTGAAATAATATTTAAATAATGAGGGTTCAATAGAAATACGGAAATAAGTGAGGTACTAAATATATAGTTTATCCTTATTAAAAAATAAAATTTTAATATATATAAAAAACAATTTAATTGAATTTTTTAAAATAATTATTAATTGTATGATGGGTCCTTGAAATTTTAAATTTTTATTAATTAATTTAATGGTGTTCATCGGTGTTCATCATTAGTGATGTTCATCGATGTTCGTCGCACGTGGTAAACTCATCCCAATAAGAACTCTATAAATTTTTATAATTAATGCTTGTTTTGCTTTGTAATTAATGTTTGTTTAGCTTTATAATAAATAGTTGTTTTGCTTTGTAATGAAATCTAATAAAATGTAATTAAATACATTCCTAAAAAATTATGTTTAATTAATTTTAGGTTATTTAATGTAATTAATACTCACTTAAAACGGTTTATTGTTTAGGGTTTGAGGGTTTGAGGGTTTAGATTTAGGGTTATGGTTTAGGGTTTATGGCTTATGATTTAAGTTTTAAGGTTTGATGTTTAGGGTTTGTGTTTAGGGTTTAGGGTTTAGGGTTTAGTGTTTAAGTTTTAGGGTTTAGGGTTTATAATTTAAGTTTAGGGTTTAGGGTTTAGGGTTTGGGTTTTGAGGTTTGGGGTTTATGATTTAGGGTTTAAGTTTGAGGTTTGGAGTTTGAATTTAGGGTTTTATTGTTTAATTAAATTAAAAATTTTAAATTAATGAAACACAACATTTTAAGAATGTAATTAATTAGATTATACTATATTTTTTTAAAAAAATTAAAAACATTAATTACAAGAATCTATAGTGTTCTTATTAACAGCCCTTAGGGCTGTCATTAGCATAACCCTAAATTAAATTGTAAACTTTTCAGTTCATTCTACAAGTTTTTTTATGGCACCAACGTGTCAGCTGTTAACCACAATAGCACGAATGACCTATGCTACCAACCCCCAAGATTAACGGATCCTTAATTTAGACCCGAGTCACGCAAAGAAACAAACCGAATCCGAACCGTATCCATCACACGCTAAACCCGCACTTCAAATTTCCCACAGACAAGAAAACCCTTACACTTATCCTTTAATGACGCTTAAGTCCCGCACTCAACGCGCACATTTAAGTTGCCGTCCACGTCACTCCTTATCTATCAATTCAGGGCAATATCGTCACAAAAAATGCAATTCCGTAATAAATAGAGAACTGTAGGGACAATGAAGTAATTCAGTAAAAAATAATATTATATTATCGGTGGACCACCTTCCTTCCCCACCACAACCAAGCATTGTTCTTCGTTTCAACTTCCAAATTAAAAAAAAGAGAAAAATATAATTATTAAAAAAACAATAATATTTTAATTACTATTATATTTTTCCTTGGTTTCTTCTCCTTCGCTTCTTCTGCGGAATTCTCTCTCATATGGCTTCTCCAGTAATCTAAATCTCAGAAATTCTTCCCTTTTCCTTGTTTTAAACAACATCCAATATACATTGGCGATCCGTTTCTTTTTCTTTCAAATTTTAATAATTTTCCCCCTTTGTGTCTTGAAGGTGAGTTTAATCTATTTATTTCCCCCTATTCTTATTCTATTATTCCTTAAAAACATTTTGATTTTTTGAATACAGAATCTCTGTTTCGATAAATCTATATTTTTCTGAGCTCTGTTTTTCTTTTCTACATTGGAATGCAGTTGGAGTTTTCGTTTTACTTCCTGTTTGTTTCCCGAGAAAAACGAGAGGTAAAAAGTTTACGAAAGCTCTCGATTCTTTTTTATTAATTTTGCATTTTTTTAATAATGAAAGTGGTAAAAAAAGGAGGAGGCTAATTTAAATTTTGCCATGGCCTATGTGATTGAATTGAGCAGAATTGAGTTCTGGTGTTCGTTGGATAATAAATTCATAGTTTTAGATTTATATATTTCTTTTTTTATAAAAGGAATACTTGCCTTTTTCTCGGTGAGGGAATAGAACGTAGAAGTTTTTTTTTTCTTTTGCTAAAAATGATAGCTATTTGGTTTTCCTCGCAGTTTTCGCCCTTGTTGTAATTCTTTTTTCAATTTTCGATTCCGGAGATTTTTCTTTAATTCAGGGAAAGGTTCTCCCTCCTACTCTTTTGATGATTTACTTTATTATTTCCAATTCAAATTGATTGTTTTTTCTCTGTCTTTAGAAAATCGATGACTTTCGGCAAGCTCACTTTATTTTTAATTTCTTTTATCTGTGTTAGGTTTTTATTTTTATGGACAAGATGTTAAAAATAAATTGTATCAGTGGCTTTACATGTAGGAGATCTGATTGAATATGCTGATGTATTTCTTGCAAAAACCTCCTTGTTTGAAATCCGGAGAATTCATTTGTTACAGAACACTTTGTTTGATTAATTAGTAAAAGCGAGTAAGGAGGGAAATACTGATGCTGCTTGTTTGTTTGTGCCCCCCCCCCCCCCCCCCCCCCCTAAAATTTGATAGATGACACTCAGTCAACGTTTGTTTCTATGTCTAGACCACCGTGTTACAATCTCCTTGGGTTGAATTTTGTTTTGTATCTTTGTTAAACAAGCCTTATAAGACTGAGTCTAATATTGCTGTCTGTATAATATGTTGGTCAGTTTTCTTTCTTTTAATCATGATTTATGTCACGCAATTTAGTCTTGCAAAGTTATGCTGATTTTCGATGATTGTTTACAGCCCAACCCTGGTTTTGAGATATGGGGCATCAGTCGTGCTGAGTATAAAGAAAATGGATCAACAGATGAAGTTTTACACTTGTGCTGGAGTTATTTTGGTGGTCTCATAGATTCATTGAGTTTAGATGATAAGCTCTAGCCGCAGCTTGTAGAAGCTGCAGTTGAGGATGTTGATAATTTTCTGGCTGATATTCTATCATTCTTACAATGAGAAGTCTTTTCCTGTCAGTATCTTACATTTCATGCTACAGTTTAGCAGTAAACCATATATGCAAGCTAGTGATCAAGCCTATGTCGGTACTGTAAACACCTCTATTTGGAGGTTGCTAGAACTACATTGACAAATTGTTGATTGTCATCTGCTACAACTGCAAGAATGGAAAGGTTTGTTTCTTGTCACTGCATTTGAAATTGGTAAAATTTGTCAAGTTTCCATTTGAAGCTTGTATCTCTTTGGCGCAATATCTTGCTACTTTCTCTTCTCACTTAGGTATAAAATTTCCGAGGAGCTTGGAGATGGTACCTGTGGTAGTGTGTTCAAAGCCTTCAATATAGAAACATTTGAGATTGTATGTAACTTGCTCCTGTAGTTGTTTTTACCTTTCAGTTTACATAGCTACACGAATTCTTTCTATTTTTCCATAAGATATGTTCTTCTGCTCATTGTTCCTCACCCATGGTTGACGTCAACTCAATGATTAATATTATTGTATACTTTGCTGCACTTAAAAATTTTCTTCTAATGTTGTGGGGAAATCAACGTAACTCTAGTACCTCACTTATGGTTGAAGTTAATTCAATGATTAATGTGATACACTTTGCTGCACTTAAAAACATGCTGCAAAGTCAATGTAAGTTGCTTCTAGTTGTGAGTGTAACAAGCAGGGCATTTGTACATTGGTCTTATGTGATGATTGAAATGACCTCAACGTCCTGGAAATGGCAAATGATGAATATGGGATCAATTTTGAAGCCATTCTTGAGCTTGATTCATTTAGTGATTTTTTTGTTTTTAATTGGTCAATCCTTTTTCTACCAGCTGCTAATTTTGGGGTGTTACTTAGGGTGTCCGGACCACAGTTTAGGGTGTCTGTTGATGGCGTTTCTCTCTTTGCGCACCTGACTGTGTATACTACCACCCCCATCGCTACCCCCTTCCTTGTAGTAGGAGGGTTGGCAAGCATTTTGAGCTGTCTATTACTAGGAAAGTTGGATATTGGCATGAGATAATTAGAGCTTATATATGAGCAGCTCTTCAAGTATAAATTTGGAGCACATATATGTTATGCGTGCATAAACATATGTATACAAACAAAATTATAATAACTTGGAAGCTGAAAGGTTCACTGTGGACAATGATTCTGGTGTTTCTCACCTCAATGACTATGTTACAATGGTGATTAGGAAGACCTTGGACTGGAAAACTTAACTCAGTCTATTATGGGTGGCTGCTTGAAATGTTCCCCGTCCCCCTATTTATACTCTTTCTTAAGCTAAACAAGACAATATTGAATTTATTAATGTGGAACTTCTTTGATTTGTTGCTCCTCATGCCTTTTGTAAATGTTCTCAATCTAGGTTGCTGTAAAGAAAATGAAACGAAAGTTCTACTTTTGGGAAGAGTGCATGAATCTGAGAGAAGTTAAGGTAAGCTGTAGTATTTCCTTGATTGTTAGAGTCCTTTGCTTTTTACATAACCCATAATCATAAGAGCTTGTTCCATTTATTATCTGCAGGCCCTTCGTAAACTAAATCACCCTAATATTGTAAAGCTAAAGGAGGTTGTCAGGGAAAACAATGAACTATTCTTTATTTTTGAGTACATGGTAAGGGTGCTTTTCCGACTTCACATTTTTCTGCAAAAGCATGAGGTTTTATGATTTTATTTTCCACTTAACTATTTTACTTTTGCTCCCTGTTATTATAATTTAAGTTTATTTTCCTTTTTTTGGTCAACACAAATCTTGTGAACATGACTCTGATTAGGTTTGAGCTAGGAACATGGAGAGTAATTGCCATTGTCTTGGTTACAAATACCAGTTTGTAGTCATTTTTATGCTGGTGCCAGGGTACAGGGATGTGCTCAATTACAATGTTTAAACTTGTAAAATTTGAAAGGGAGCCTATATTAACCAAATCTATGCATGGCTCAATTTTGAAGATTCTGTAATTAATTTTTGACAGAGTTGTGCAGATGCTTACTTCCTCCACCCCCATTTCCGAATGACAGCAAAAATTCTTCATTTTTGTATCTCTTTCAACAAAATTTCATAGTTTATTTTAACAATAAAGGTTTCAGTGGTGGTGATTGCCTGCTAATCTTCTCACTATTGAATTTCCTTTCCTATAAATATAATGATACAACAATTGTGTACTTCTGTATAACTCATTGTGTGATAAATTATTTATTGTAACCAAGAATTAAATTGATTGAAACCCCTTCCAGTTCGATTGTAAGAGGTTGAACATTTCTTTCTAGGAACATAATCTTTACCAAATCATGAGGGAGCGACAAAAACCTTTTTCTGAATGGGAGATACGCTGCTTCATGTCCCAGATGCTGCAAGGACTTGCTCACATGCATAGAAATGGATATTTTCATCGAGATCTGAAACCTGGTAAATCATCCTTTCATCTATGTGCATTCTGTAAGTTGTTATGGTGGATATACATATAGTGAACTATCTCCTTTTTCCAGAAAACTTGCTGGTGACAAAGGATGTTCTGAAAATTGCTGATTTTGGACTGGCGAGAGAAGTATCTTCAATGCCTCCTTATACGGAATATGTTTCTACTCGATGGTGAGTACTTGTCTCATTTACTTTGCATTCATGTTTCTAATGTTAACACAATGTATGTGCAGTCACACTGGTTACTTCATAATTATATCCTGTTCATACGGTATTATTTCCCTTCTAACGATTTGTGGGATAATTATGTCAGGTACCGTGCTCCAGAAGTCTTGTTGCAGTCTTCCTCCTACACTCCTGCTATTGGTACATGGATATTACTTGATCTAATTATCTTTGTCTGTGTGTAATGTGTATATGTTATGTGCATCTTCTTCTAGTAGCTTTATGGTACTTTTGTACGAATCCAAAACTTCACTTGCATCTGATAATGTATTTTCCATGTCAATTTGATTTAGACATTTCTTTCTCTCCGTTAGAGGTTTATCTATATCTTCTTTTTTTTGTGGCATGAATGATGACTGATAATAGTAACATTTACAGATATGTGGGCTGTTGGTGCTGTATTAGCAGAGCTTTTTACTTCATCTCCTATTTTTCCTGGTGAAAGGTGATTTTATTATTCTGAGCTTTTCTCTCTCTCTCTCTCTCTCTCTCTCTCTCTTTAATTTTGGTGGACGAAGATGTAAATTAAAAGCCAATTCTTTTGTTTTGACAAATATATCTTTTCTCACAGCATAAATGCATGCAGCAACGAAAATACTTTGATGTCGAACTTGTATTACTTACCATGTTGTCCCAACATATATTATACGTTTAGTATTAGCTAACTTCAATATGTTCCTTAAGTTTGCATTCAAGTTTGGTCTTTGGTAAAGTTTCCTGTAACACATTGTTGGTATGCCCTGTGACGCTTGACTCTGGTAATTCTGTTGGATCTGTAATTATGATTGCTATTGTCAATACTTTCAATGGCTTAAAGTTACAATTTTGTTGATTTTATGTAACTGGTAATTTAACATTGTATTACTAGAAAAAATGAACACAACATCATTGTTCTTTGTTTCTTCTAATGTAGGACCCTTTTTGCTTATGCGCAAAATATTGTATGCAAATTTACTCATAGCATCCTTAGTCTATGCCTCTTTTGCCCGCTTTATACATACTATTTTGTGTTTGTACATGAATGTCTGTGCATGAAAACAAGGCTAGGGGATTCATAACCATAGATAATGAGGAAGGAATATTTGTCATCCTTCTATATAATAGTCTTGGCAGTTCTGTGATCTTAAGAATGTTTCTTTACTTTCCTCAAAGTAAGAGAATATTTGTAGGTGTTGTATGTAGATTTGTTATTTAACATTTTCCACTGAAGTAAACAAAAGATATGTCGGAGCTTATCATGGTTTTTCCTTCTTACTGTAATACTCTCACCACTTGGCAGTGAAATAGATCAACTGTACAAGATATGCTGTGTTTTGGGTGCACCAGATTGGACATCTTTTCCTGAAGCAACAAACATCTCTCGTTTAATCAATATTAGTTATTCAGAGGTAGTTTTATTTATTTATTAGTTATATTTTATCGTCTATGTTTTGATGTTTCCTATTATTTTATCTTATCTATCACCATTACTTTTGGGCAGATTTTACCTACCAACCTATCAGAGATCATTCCCAATGCTAGCCCAGAGGCTATTGATTTAATCATGGTATGTATTTTGGTTGACTAGCATATAGCAAAGTGGGATTTGCTGTACTGTAATATCTTACGCCCCCTGCTTTGAATGTCTGTAGCAACTTTGTTCATGGGACCCTTTAAGGAGGCCAACGGCTGATCAGGCATTGCAGCATCCTTTTTTTAATGTAGTACACGTTTCCTCGAGTTATTTTTCTGTTTCTAATTGTATTACATCAATTTACTAAAAAATCCTGGATAGGTGGATGCTCGTGTTCCTCGTCCGCCACTGAATGATCCACTTGAGCTGAGGCTAAACAACATGGGTGAGTCTTGAAGATCACTATAGTACCTGTGCAAAGACTATTAGATAATGTTTTCTATTCTCTTTTTTCTGGTTCGACCAATTAACGTTTTCTTGTATCATTCTGCAGGGTCAAAGCCAAATCTTGAGTTGAATCTTTGGGATTTCGACACACAACCTGATGATTGTTTTCTGGGTCTGACACTTGCTGTAAAACCAAGTGTTTCAAAACTAGGTAATATTATTGTATGTCCTGCATTTATGGTTCAGACTTCAGTAGACTGCTCTTGTTAGCAACTGTTGCCCCTCAAATTTTAGTCACCAACTCCATAAATATGCATGTGGCGTTGATAGGCATCCTTTTTCATCTTCTAGTTGATTTTAGAGGAATAGTGGATGTTATATTTGATAGGTTCATGGTGATATGGAAGTAGATGAACCTAGAAATAATGTGTACTGTTTTCCACTTGGGAAGCAATATTCTGCAAGCCGTGTAGTTCTATATTGACTAAATATGCTTTTCATTGTTACATTTTAAAACTATGTCAGCATTAATGGTTATCCGATTTTAATATCCAATAAAAACATCATTGTTTAGGAGGTCCATTTACATGACTTTTATGGATAAGTTTCCGTTTATTGCAACTTTTATCATGTACTATATTTCTTTGCATCCTTTTCTTCCGGGTCTATGTCAAAGGGTTTACTTCTTCAAAAATAAGAATCTGACTCGTTTATTTCTGCAGAGGCAGTCCGTAATGTCTCTCAACGCATGGAAGAGGTGAGTTTTGCAGTTTGACTCAACAATGTCGCCCTTGGCTATTATATATCTTTGACGTGGATCACATCTGTTAACATTCCAGAAATATGGCTAACTCCTGGACTTCATAATGCAGGACATACTGTTTTGTCCTAGTCTGAATGATCATCCAGAGCAATCAGGTAAACTCATATGATCCAAAGAAACAGAGATGAAGGGGAAGGGGAATGAACAATAGTGATTCATATAGCAATTTTGTTTGAGAAATGGATTTTTGTTTTGAACGATAATATGAATACCGCGCTTCATTTGAGTTAATACTACCTTTACGTTGAACTTTCCACAAATGACAGTGTTGACCACTAATGGTCTGTTCTTTTCATTCTCAGTTTTTTGGTCATTGCTTACTCCTGATCAAAACGGAATTCAAGCACCAGTTGAATCCTCTCTGTCTCTCTCATTCAGGTAAGTTATTTCTTTTTGCCTCACTCATCTTAGGTTTTGTGTATGCCGTGAGTTTAGCAGTAATGGCTAGGTGTATTGATACTTTAACTGAACATTTTTGACGGTCCAGGGATTTTTGTTTTATTAATTGCCACTAATACCGAAACCCCTTCGGTAGTATTTGTAGCAGTTTATACTTGTAACTACTACTGCAATGATGATCGATTTAGTTTACCGTTTAAATTATCCATATACGAAAAATAGTTTTTCTCATTCATGGATTCAGAATATGTCATGTTTCCAGTATGTTTATGTGTTTGTCACCTCATGTTCATCAAACATCATAGCGATGGCATCTGATATTCACCCGTCCTTTGGGTGGGAATTTTTATGTGGCAGTTCGGTTCAGCATCCACCGATTGGAGTTCCACAATCTGCCGGGTTCGCAATTGCATCACTGCAGCCTAACCTCCCTGTTTGTCAAAACTATTGGCTGTGGCCTTCCCCTTCCGGCAAGGTTATCCCCTCTGACTGAGTTGGATGGATGACCTAATAAGGGCCTGTAGAGAATTTGTAATTTATTTCATTTGTTTTTGTAAAGTCGGAACCATTTAGTACCCCCATAGCTTATATTGTCTAATCTATTGGTGGGCAAAATTGTTGTCCCGGGAAAGTTCCTGGGAAGTTTTTCAGATTTCGTTACCTCCAAGTATAGGAAATTGTAAACGTTGGCCTGGTTAATGTACATGTACATCTTCCACTCAAATTTCTCTCCTCTCTGCCACTGCCATGTATTGAGTTTCCATTTTCATATCATCGACCATTCATTATTTTTATTAGTTGAATCTAATTTTTATTATTGATAGAATTCGGAATAATGTTATTATATTCGATTACTGTTTATCCTGTGTAGGACCTGGATTTTTATTATTTTGTTTTTTAAATTTTCATATACCAGTCGCTATAACAATTAACATACGCTTGCCGCGGACGCTTCAACTACCAATTGACTCGGAAGTTTCAACGGTGTTAAATAGGGATTTTCTAAAAACAAACCGTTTAAAAGTCAACTAAATACAAACCAGCACCGATACCCCTTGGTGAAATAGCATATTAAAAAAAGGTATATACCTTTTCCTCTTACAAAATTGTTACAATTTGTGTACATTTTTGTACTCATTTGTGTATATGCACATTGTGTAATATTTTTGTGTACGTACACATTTTGTATAACAAATGTACCAATTTTTTCATGTCTGCCAAACCAGCACCGATACCACCTTTAGGTAGTATCGATGCCCCTTGTTATTATTGTACCAAATTGTGTTTCCTTGTAACAAGTTGTGTACATACACATTTTGTATAAATGTACCAATTTTTTCTTGTCTGCCAAACCGGCATCGATACCACCTAAAGGTGGTATGGATGCCCCTTGGTGAAATAGCGTAATAAAAAAGGTATGTACCTTTTGTGTTACAAACTTGTAAAGATTTATGTACATGATTTGTAATAAATATGTACCGCTTTTTACCCAGTAAACAGTGCATCTTTGTAATAAAAACGTATATGCATTCTTCTATTACAAAATTGTACCAATTTGTGTACCGCTTTATGTACAATTTGTGTACCGCTTTTTACAACTGTCGTTTTTTAGCCTGTATTTAAAGGTTGTTCCCTAGAACCCCTGTTAAATAACAGTTTGTATAAGAAACTTTTTTTTGGAGGGGGGGGGATAAATAGAAACCTATAATTTTTTTTATCAAGAGAAAGTCAACTTTATTAAAAAAAAAAGGAATACAACTACTAATGCCCAACCGTGCGAAACAAAAAAGCATGCAGAAGCATGCAAACAAGAGCATGAAGTGCTGAAAACCTCCGCACACCAAACCAATAAACATGACAACCATGAGAACCGGTAAAACACACAAATCTTAAGAAAACAAAAGCGTAGACAAGGATGATTCCTACACGCAGGATCATTCCTAACACAAAGAACGATGGAAGAACACCTAAAGGACTTCTCGCCATTTTCGAAACTGGATAATAGACACGATCCCAACATCCTAGTGAGAGCTCCATTCGAAAGCAGGCTCCCTTGTCATACGACGAGGATCTTATTAACTGGGAAGGGGTAATCAACAAGGGGAAACAAGCTTAATATTTAAGATCCTTAGATCAACTATGCCTGGATTGCACAATTTGATCCTAAGGGAAGGATTAGAGATTGCCACCAACTTCTATTCCTTCCTAATGAAAGTGGTGCTGGGAATGTGGATCATGGATGCTGCGGATAACCCCCATGAGGGTTATCCGCTTGGCCATTGATAGCGCAACTTGTCTCCCCTAAAATCGTAGCCTGTTCAAGGGTGGGAGAGGCTTTCTCATCACCGAGTATAATTTCTTCGTTGAGGGTGCAGCTGCTGTCAACAAACATAGATGCCATCTTGGTTATTTTTTTCTCATAAGGGTCAATTCTCAATTCGACAATGCCTACTCGATCAAGCATAATTCTGGTCTTCTCCATGACATGTTTGCGTCTTGCCGCTTGTTTGATCAACGTGAGTCGATTTGATCTGCGGGAATAACTTTTTTTGTCTTTCAATACTGTTGATAATGGGAGAAGCATTGGTGAAAGAATTAGGGAACAAAGCAACTTTCATAACTTCTTCATTTGCAACCGCGCCAAAATTATTAGCTCCCCAGTTTTCTGGTGAGATTTGAAAATTTTCATCAGCAATGTAGTTCTAAATCTCCCTTCTTTTTACCACGAAGAATGATTCTTCTTGTGCCTCTTCTCTCTTTCTTTTCAGCTTGTTCGAAACGCCTAGGTTACTTACTCCTTCGATGATCATGTTATTCAAGATTTCATCTGATTGAAAACACATTGGATTGGATTAGACTTGAATGAGATCGGTTGCTTCCTCTCTCATCCTAGCAACCTTAGGCGGCAGCTCATCATGACTGTCAATTGACTTTGAAAAGTCAACTAAGTGCTTTCCATCAAAAGAGGAGATTTTGGGCCCTTCCTTTTCATTTATGGTAATAGCTTGTCTGGGTGGAGAAGATATCTCTCCACTGATTGGTTCTTCTATTCTCGTACCCTTAAGGGAAGGAACGAGGTAACCTTAGGGTTGTTGCCGTGTGTCGCAAGGTTAACTTTATCGTTATTTGTGCCCGGTAAGAGATTCTTCAGGGAATTGCCACCATTTGCATTGCTCCGGTGATACTGGCTCGAAAGCCTGGTTGTTTTTTTTTCTCATGTCGGAGAGGCTCTTAGCCAGGGACCAAAACATCCTGCATTCTTGAACAGACTGGTGTGGTGCCAACACTCTTTTTCACTGTGGCCGATTCTCTCACATTTGTAGTAAAACTTTGACAATCGTTCATATTTAAAGGGCACTTCAACATGCTTAAAATTCTGCCTGTTAAGCATGAATCCCGTCTTCAGAGGATCTTCAACCTGACTGCAACTCTGAGATTTAATTGGCCGTCCCACTTGATCTTGCTTTTGTCATCGAAGTTGGATCCAAAACATTTAGAAAAGAAATTCCCAATCTTTTTGATGTTGTCTTGCGTGATCAGAGTTAAAGGAAGGTTATGGACTTGAATCTAAAACTCTTTCAGGGAGAAATTAAGTTCTTCAAAGACAACTTTTGAAAGTCATTCTTTGAGAATAAGCAAACGATCCTGAACTGCCCATAGCCTGTTGTCTAGAATCTGGAGTCTGACTTCCAACAATAGAAACCTATAACTTTAATGACCAGAACAACTGTACTTTTATTTTATTTTCTAAAACTAACAACTAAATTTGGATTGATTTAAGCACCGCGTTTACGTGACTTTACGGTCTGTCCACTAAAATTAAGAATGAATCATGTGATCCCAGAGCGTTCACATAAGTTTAGAGACTGTTAAGAATGATTATATGAGTGTAAATGAAACATGTTTGAAAAAATAATGTTATATCCGTGTTCGTTTATTTATTTTTAAAAGTGTTTATGTTCGATTCGTGTTTATTTGTTTAGTGTTCGCGAATATGTTCGTTTATGTGTTCAGAAATATTAACTAAACAAACAAACCAAAATAAGGTGAATTCCAAAGTTGTGGAATTGTGAAATTAATCCATTAGTCTTTAAGCTCTTCAGGCTTCACAATTTAAACTCCAAAATTCACCTAGTGTTCAATTTAGTCCATTTATTTATTAATATTTAAAATTTTAAAAATAAAACGAGCCTATAAACGATCTTATAAGCGAGCCGATAAAGGTGCTTATTCATGAACATAAACGAACCGAACACACCTTTGTCCGTTTATTAAACAAACATAAAAAATTTGTTCATATTCATTTATTTATCTTAATAAACGGACATAGACGAACATTATATGAACGGTTTGTCGAAACTCTGTTCATTTACACCTCTAAGAATGAATCACTTGGTTTAATTTAATTTTATTAAAATATGTTCTATTTAATTTAAAAGGCTAGACTCAGAAATAGGTGCCCAAACTATACAATTTTTTCTGAGATAGGTGTCTAATGTTTTTTTTGACTGAAATAAGTGCCTAAAGTTTCGTTTCGTTAGTGCTTTAAGGTAACACCGTTAAAAAATTCATCACCAAATAATAGATTGACACGTGATTATTGTTTTTATTTTTTTAAATAAACTGAAAATAAAAAAATCTCAAAATCTCTAAAACCCCAAAATCTTAAACCCAAAATTAACGCCACTACTGCCGTCGATAGCCTCGTCAGACCTGCCACCGTCGCATGAGGCCACCACCAATTTCTCCAACTACCCATCGTCGGTAATCAGCGAGAGGCGTGTCAATCGGACAACAAACGACGAACGTGAAAGGCTCTAGTCGGCGTTTGATTGGCACATCTTTCACCGGTTACCAGCGATAAATGGTTAAGGAAAATGAGCGGTGGACTCAGACGACGGCAACAATGGGATCAACAAGGCTATCAACGATATTAGTGGCGTCAATTTTGAGATTTTATGAATTTTTAGATTTTAAAAAAAAATTATTTTCTTTATTTTTTAGTTTTTTATAAAAAAACAAAAAAACATGCATTAAATTCTGATTGAGTGCTAATTTTTTAATAGTATTACTTTAAAATAATAACAGAATAAAATTTTAAGTAATTATTTCAACTAAATAATTATTAGGTATCTATCTCCAAAAATGTATGAATTAGGCACATATTTCTAGTTGAGCAAATTTAAAAATCGTTGGTTTAAATCACGGCTACCATTTCTTCAACCGGATCAGAAATAAACTTGCCCTGGATCTCTCTGCATTCAATACAAATTCTTTTCATTTCACGTTATTCTCTCACACGTAGGGACGAACGCAGAAGTTTTGTGTTAGAAGGGGTAGACTTATAAAATTTTAAACAGGGCGAATTTATAATATTTTAGAGGACGAAAATAAATTTTTAATAGAAAATATATAAATAATTTTTAAAAAAAATTTAAATCATATATAAATTTTAAAATTTTAGAGGGAGCGACTATCCCTCCAGCCCTCTTTGAGTCCATCATGCTCTTATGAACATTCATGGTTCCTCGTCTACATCCACCGTCAGTCTCACATAAAAATATAAAAAATATCAATTTTAATAAATATAAGCTAAAAATGTTAAAAATACCAATTTTAATAAATTCAGCACAAATTCTTTCCATCAGTCTCGAAATATATTTATCACTTGTTTAAATATTATAAATAAGGATTATTATCCTATACACTGGGGTGGAAATTAAAAATTTCCACAAGCGCCTTAATTTTAGAATTTAGGGTTTTAGTTTAGGGTGTAGGGTTTAAGGGTTTAGGTGTAAGAGTTTAGAATTTAGAGATAGTGATTAGAATTTAGAATTTAGGGTTTATAAGTTAAAACCTAAATCCTAATCATATTACATTAAAAATAAAAACTCAACCTCTAAACCCTAAATTATAAATTATAATCATCATCCCTAAATTTTAAACCCCTACAACAAAACCCCTAAACCATACACCCTAAACTAAGACCATAAACCCTAAAACTAAAGTGCTTGTGGAACTTTCAGTTTCCACCGCCAGTGTATAAGGTATAAATTCTATAAATAATTTAAATATTAATTTAAAAATTCCGTTTTATTTAAAGTTTAGCTAAAGAATTTATTAAAAATATTTAGAAACAAAAGGTTACAAACAAACATTAAAACTGTAAAGACAACTAGCAGAAGCACCCAAACACCAAAAACTCTTTTGAATTAGGGCAAAACTAGACATTTATTTGGGGGTAATTATCGAAAATAACTTAAACAATTTATTTATTAAATCAAATATGGTCGTATATTTATTGAGTAAATACACATTTATAACATGTTTTTTTTTGACAAATCTCCCTCCATTTTTTAAAAAGAAAATGAAATGAAATTATAGTAGCATATATCGACATTTAATTTGTAGAAAAAAAATTGTAGAAAAAGCTCTTAACATGTTGAGTAGGGAAGGCCATGGGTCGGGTTGGGCCGAGTTTTTAGTCAATCCGCACGCAGCCTGAAAATTTAACACCTCCATTCAAATTCGACCCGATCTAATATTTTATGATGTTCCACCCAACTCGTACTCGAACTCAAATTCTAGAGTAAAAACCTAAACTCAAACCCGTGTAAGTTATAGTTGGATTAAATGACTTAGTTTGTATTTGAAAAATAGATAAAAATAAAATCTTATCTAAAGATAAAGAGATAAGAAATAGAGTTTGTATTTTAGTTTAACTCCTAATTGTAGAAGGAGTTTTTATAACCAAGCCTATAAAAGACTCTGCAATGTATTAGTTTTCTGTATTCAATAAAAATAATTTATTCATACATATTTTTACATGATATCAGTTTAGGATTAGATCTATAAATCCAAATAAAATTATGGTTTCCCCTTTTACATCTTTTGGAGAAAATTCATCTGACAATCTCAATTTTAATGGCGATGATTTTTCAAACAAGAATCTCAGTCCACTGCAGTAAGTTATATCAGCAGTGGTGTTTTTTCAGTAGAGCCCTTCGAAAGTTGTTTGGTCTTAGTATAGCTAATGTGGTTCTGGCAGAGGAAGAAATTACACATTATGGGTTCTTTCCAACAACCTTTTAGCTAACCATGATAATTCAACATTGGTTATTGGCTCAGGTGCTTCGAATCATATGACTGGTAACAGAAAATTATTTTTTACTTTTGTATCATCTTCTTCTAAGCACTGTATCAAAACTACATATGGGTCCTTGTCTCCTATTAAAGGCTCTGGTACGGTAATGATTAATGTGAGTATATTACTTAAAGATGTTCTCTTTGTACCAAACTTTTCTTGTAATCTACTATCAGTCAGTAAAATTTTTACAAAAATAATAGTTGTATTTTGCAGGCACTAAATTTGAAGAAAATAATTGGTGATGCTAGATTGCATAATGGGATCTATCTTCTCTTTGGCACTCCACCCTCAGATTCTCTAGTAGTTTTTAATTCTGTTTCTTTAGCAAATCGTGATGAGATTATGTTATGGTTGTTGCGTGTTTTGAGTGCAACACAAATGGTACAATTATACACGCTGCAAGTAATAAAGTGATATGATAAACATTGTGTATCGTCTCTACAAGGATTGGTTTGTGGCACTTTGCTTAAGTTACTACGTTGAAAATTAAATAGATTGATAGGGATGAATAATAAGTAAAATAAAATAAGTGAATAGAAATAAATGATAAGTAATCGAATAAGAGAGTAGGCCGAGTTATTGTGAGTAGTAGTATGATGTCCGAATTAATTGTTGTGGTAATTGGTTGCTAAAGCAATGCAATTGTCTTTGGAAATAGGACCAGTCGGATTGTCTGGGCAACTGGGAATGGTGCGATTTCCTGGGTGACTTCCTTCAAAATTCGGCGAAGCCTTCTTTATTGGATTCTTGTTATCCCTAACTCGAAACACTGGTCAATTGTGCATGACTTGGTGATACATCCCTGCATTAACCATGGGTGAACAACAACTGATCATACGCTTCTCTTAGCCATTGAAATCTACAACTTATTCCTAAGTCGAATTAGTCTTCACCAACATTCGCTTGTATGAAAACCATGCTCATTCGTTTTTTGAATCTAACTCTCCCGAAATTAGATAAATGGATGAACTCACGAGATCCTCTCCCAAAAATTAAGAACCAAGAATGAGCAAACCTTGAATTAAAACTGCAAACTCAAATATCTAAACAAATCCAATTGTTCTCATAACCACAAAAACACAATAACCCAAGCCAAATAAGTTTAGTTCATGGCTAACATGAATTTAATCGAACAAAGAGGAAAAAGATGAAGGTGTTGGTGCAGCCCCTAGTCGAATTCTCTCCCAAATCGCCATCTCTTCAAGTAGGTGACTAGTATAGGAGATAGATAGGTCAAAGTCTTTCTTGAAGAGGAAGTATAGTTAGAATTAAATAGAATATAAAATAAATTTCTTTTATTATTATATTTTTATTCCTCTAAAAACTCCCCATAAAACTCTTGAATATTAATATCCTTTTGATCTCTTCGTGGAACTTCAACTCTTCTAGGATTTATCCTTATTTTTCGTAATTATCTCAAATTAAATGAATTTATCCTATCTTTAAAATCTGCAGCTCCTCTTCTTATCATAGATTTGCTTCGGGAATTTTTAAATCCCGCACACATGCACAAAAACACACATACCTGTAACAACCTTTTTTCTAGAAAATAAAACTTTTAAAGTGTCATACTTTTTTGAAAAAAGGTTTGTTAAAGGGGGTTTTTCTTTAATAATTTGTGTTTTGAAAAACGATAAAATTTTGGAGTCGCCACCGGCCACTAAGGTAGGCTGGACACCACAAAACCAGAGACTCCATTTAAAAACGTGTTCAGGAGTTAGTTACGTGTGGGGAAGAGTTAGCACCCCCATCACGCGCGGAAATCAGTACCAAATTACTTGTTGCCTTTAACCGATAGAAATTACTTAAAATCTAAAGTGAATTTAATTAGATGTTCTTAACTGAAAATTTGACTTAAATGGTACGGGCTTTCTCAAATCGTGGCTTTAGAATTAATTGATCATTTAATTAAAAAGGATGACGGTATACCGGACCATAGACTAAACCGACATCATATAAGTCTGACTGCCGTGTTAGTTTAGGGCTCGGATCCCGTACGTCACCTTTATGCATGATGCAAGCATTTAGGAATGATGACATGATATTTTCATTTTTAATTATTCCCTACCTGGAGACGGTGAGAATTAACCCAAATATTTGGTCGACATCCATTAAGCTTGGACTATTTTGACACAAATACCGGGGTTAATAGATACCTCTCCTTTGTTTGTTTAAAATTAATTAATTAATTAGCATGCCAAACTATTAACGGTTTTATGAGTGACAAGTATGAGATGCATGTCATAGAAAAGCTTGAAAGTAAGCACGCAAAAGCCCACCCAAGGCACTATCCTAAAGGCTCGAATTATGGGAGACCGATTAGTGATCTAATTGTAGATTAGGAGATTCTAATATTACCCTAAATTGTTGAAATCCTAAAAACTAGAAGACCCTAATAAATTATAAATTATCTTGGTTTTACTCATCTAAATTTATTGTTAATTTTGTCTTAAAGTTACGATTAAGAAAAGTTTAACCGGTTTAATGAACTTAATATCCATCCCAATAAGGCAAGGATGAATTTAAGCGAATTAAACTGGTTAAAACCCTAAACTCGATTGAAACTCTAAACCTAAACCGACTTAATTGTATGAACCGTGCCCCTATGAAACGGGCACGCGATTCGAAACAATTAAATCAGTCTTATTTAAAAAAACCTAATGGCCTAATCTACTTAGCCCAAGCCCACCTAAACCAAACAAAACCCTAAATTTAATCCTAACAATCTAAACTCCTAAAGCCCAAGGCCTAAGCTTAAAACATAAATATTCATCACATGTTTTATATTACCAATATATCATATATAATATTGCACTATGCATTTTTATACATATCATACACTCTTTTAAAGATGCCATATGACACTTATATATATATATATATATATTTTACAAAGAACTTACACAACACATTAAAAATGGTATACTACATATCTCATAAAATCTATACTTCTTTTTATAAAAAGATCCATATTTTACAAGTAAAAGCCATGAATCATATTCCTCCTTAAAACCATAAATTACATCTATAAAATTACATGTTACATTATGCCGATTTATATATCATACGAAAACTTTATATTACACATGTTATATCATTTAGATTTTTCGTTACACAAGGGGTTCTGCATACAGCACACACATTCATATCAAAAACCATAACCATAATCATAACAAATATCATACATTCCACACATCATGTAATAATAATAAAAAACAAGAATAAGACTGAGATTAAAGAAATTAAAATACAGTGGAAAAAATTAGAATGCATGATAAACATGAAATTAAACAACACTAGAAAGGACCAGAATGTAAAGAAACAAGATTTAAGGGCTAAATTAATCAAAAATAGAGACTTAAGTAAAAAGGGGACGAGATCGAAAATCATTTTAAGATTTCGGTGGCCAGGGGTGTGATTTACCCACGCGGAGGGACCAAACATGTGATTTAGGAATGAGAAAACCCTTCGAGTGTAATTAAGGCAAGACGGAGGTCCTTAAAACGTGATTAACCCGCTTTTAAAACATGAAAAGGGTATAAAACCCACCTTATCTTAGAATGCTAAACCCTTTTCGCCATTTTAAAAGCTTTCTTCGAACCCTAGAAAATGGCCGCCTGTAAACCATGCCGCATGCCGTCGGCAAACCCAAAAAGCCGAAAACGAAACCCTTTTCTGATCTAAAATAAGATCTGGAATAAAACCCCCAATGAAAAACCCCTTTTTTTTGCTTAAATACTCAAAAATCGAGGCCAAAAATCCATTTTTGAAAAACCCTTTTCAACTTATGTTCCCTCGCCGATTCACCATGCATGGCCTCGGGAAGGCCAGGAGGCTTATCACCGGCGTGGTAGAGCGACGGCCACAGAGGAAGTGAAAGGTCGAAGGTAAAAAAACGCAAACCCTAGTCTATTTGGTTGCTGTAAATGAAAAGTAAGATTGGATATACCTCAGAAGGGATTTTCTTTGTATTGATATGAATCTGATTTTCCCCCAATATTGCATCCCTCAGTTACATTGTTTGGTTTCGGCTTTATAGCCGAATTTTACATGTATTTTTTAGAAAAATAAAACCCTAGAAAATCTGCTATTGGTTCTTCTAATTTTTGGGCCGGATTCATGTGCTCTCTGTCAATCTGACATTTCGTTGTTGCATTGCTGAAATTGTTGATTGATAATCCATTTTCTTTTGTTGTTTGCGCGCATGTGATGCGATAGAGGAGGGGACCAGAGGATCAGCAAGGGCGCTGGAGGCCGCAAGCCGACGTGGCTGGGGGCCTCGATCTTGACCGTCAACGTCGTGGAGATCAAAGGTCACTATTTGGGCATGGGTTGTATTCGAATGGTCAGGAAGTGAAGCGCAATCGCGCGTGTGGGGACCAAACCGTCATCTGGTTTGGCGCGTGCGGCGCGTCGAGCATCCAAGGGTCTCATGCTGGTGTAATTTGGACCGTTAGATATAATCTAGATATGTCGGTTAGGATTGGGCGGCTGCAAAGATAAAGCAGAATTAGAGTTTCTGTTGTATCAAATTTAGGTTTATTATTGGGCCTACTATGGGCCATATGTAATAATGTATATTTTTGGGTTGTTTGAATTATAAATGGACTAATTTAATTTATTTAATTTGGGCTTCTGATTAATTAAATTTTTTAGGTTTTTAATGTAAATGGACCGATAAATTTATTGGGCTTTTATTTAACTATTATATATTCATTAGGCTTTATTTAAGGTGGTTTATAATTTTTTGTTTCTTTTCTGATTTTAATTTAAATATAACATAGACATAATAATAATAATAATAATAATAATAATAATAATAATAGTAATAATAATAATAATAATAATAATAATAATAATAATAATAATAATAATAATAATAATAATTGTTGAGTTGTGAGGAGCTTGATTCGTTCAACCGATGTTGCTCACCAAGTGGTGGAGAAGTGGAATTTTGGGTGGAAGGGTTGTGGAAGCTAAAAAGAATGGTGACACAAAGATTTAGAGTGGTTCAACCTTCTAACCAAGGTCTACATCCACTACCGTAGCTTCCCACTAAGGATTTCCAATCAATCCACTATTGATTCGTCCCCTTTTCTAGGCTTAGGAGGAAACCTTTATACACCGATCAAGATTTCTACCCAAAGCCTTGATCAAACCCTCTTTACAAGAGATAAGGAAAGCAAACACAAATCCCTCTATGTAACCCCCTTAGCCCGGCCTAGACGGTTGACCCGAACTACGAAGATTACACGGGGAAAACCAAAGTCAACCCGAAAGTCAACCTTGATTAATGACCATTTTTTCTTTCTTTTTAATCTTGTCTAGATGCATATTAATCCTAAGTGTACCCTTGAGAAGAGCATACTTGAAAAGCACAGCGATCGGAAAACGTTAAGGGACTCAATTGCACAAATTACAACATTTAGGGACCAAAATGTAAATTCTGGAAATTAAGAGGACTTAACTGATTTTTAAGTTACCAGTATGAAATTAATTGTATTACATGCATCCCTGTCAAATTTCACTTTAAACGGACTTCTCAAACTCAAGCAATTACATATACAAAAATCAGGACTAAAACGTAAAGCTTGCAAACCTTAAACCATTCACATCAGTGCCCAACGGTCACTTGTTTCGAAACGGGGGTTGACCGTTCCGAAACGCGGGTTCGTTTCGAGACCTATTTCGAAACAGGGCTTGACAGTGGCAAATCTGTTTCGAAACGCCCTCTACCCGTTTCGATACACGAAGGCCATTACAGGCCCCCGTTTCAAAACGGTAGTGCCCGTTCCGATACGAGCTGCCCAGAAAGTGCAGATTTTGCTGGTTTAACATACAATTAACCACTCAAACAGATCCCTATGACCTCCTAATCATGCCAACAAGTCATCATGCATACAAGGAACATATTTGCATCATCAAAACACATTCATGACATCAATTAGGAAAAACCACAAATCTATAGGCATGCATCTTACTATTGAAAACCATCCAAGCATCAAATCACCAAAGCAAACACCAAATGGCCAATTACAAGTCCAAAACATCATGTGCATCATGCTAAACTCAGGGAGTCCAAAACATCTCCCAAAAACACAACCTAGGTCCCCATTGCCAAATACCAAAAGCTAATAATGTTGTAAAAATAGTCACCATACATGAGCTTAGCCTTCCATTGGATTTTTAGCCTCCTTGCTGCCCTTAAAGCACTTCAATTCTCTGCATTATTGGTTCAAGAAAGAGAGCGTAAGTACAAATGCTTAGTGAGGCATGCTCTAATGAAACAACACAATAATGCACTTTATAAAACACCTTTCAAAGGCCTTTAAAATCATAAACATCATTTCTCATGCCATAATGCATACACAACAAGCTTCTCATGCTTCATTAACATTAACATGTCATATTGGCTTCCAAGTGATACCATAACCATTTTCAACATAAAACACAATCGGATACGTGGATTACAAGCGTTGTCCCATACGCTTCATACACACTACCGAACACACAAGGTGGAGTTTACCGGTACAATCACAACTCCTCAACACCCGTGATGGAGTTTAACGGTACAATTACAACCCCTCCACATCACTCATCGGTAGTTGTATAACATCACTAACGAGAACATGGGACACACAACACAAGATCCTCACATGGCATTTTAACCACCATTATGATCTTAGACATCTCGTTAGTGTACTTGGATGGAGTTTTCGGTACCATTACAACCCCTCAACATCCAAGGCGACTTTATTCACGGTGCACCCAATCCTATAGCCGGCTAACTATATCCGATTCAAGTACTTTAAAACCAAACATCACTTGCCAATATACATCATTTATCATCAACAATCCACTGTTTTAAAGCATTAATCAAAGCCATTAAACCATCATGCATCACTATGCATCAAAACCACATTTATCAATATCAAACCAAGGATCTCTTACCTTGAGCATCCTTCAACACATGGCTTTCAAAACCAGCATTAATCATGCTAAAACATGCTTTCAAAACAGAATTTAAACATGCAAAATAAACACATAGCATCCCATCTCATGGTTCACCAAAGAGAGAGTTTCTCCGAAAACTTACTCTTGAGCTTAGTTAAGTTGCTTAGACTTAAACTAAGCTCCCAAAACCTTCAAACATTGGTTTCAAAGCTGAAAACCAAACTTCACTCACTAATTCTGTTTCGCAAGCTTGCCGAAACGTCGTTCAAGCCTCTGGATCAACACCACAAGGATCCGAATGTGTCTCCTCTGTTTTAAACACATCAAAGTAGAGGATTAATGCATCATCATGCATTAAAATCTTCAGCCATTACACCTAAACTCGCTGCTCACATCAAATCTAACATTTTGGCTACCAAACACAACCGAAATCACATCCAAACTCATCCACAACATTACCCAGCCAAGATCCATCACTTCTAAACATTCTTAAACATCAATTAACATCCAAAAAGGATCTAAACTCGTCCTTATACCTCCAGCTATAACAGATCACCAAGATCACCCCAAAAACCACCATTTTCACAAGTAAAAACTTAGGAAAATCAACCTATTCGGGATTGCATTGATTAAACCTCAATTACACATCATTAAACATCCAAAATACTTTAAAAAGACATCTCAAAACAGAGCCCAAACATTCATTACGAATTTCTTCAAGATTTAATCCAAATCTTGAGTTTTAAGCCAAAATCAAGATCACAACATCAAAACCTTTTATAAAACTTAATTTAAGGATTGAGAACTTGGGAATTTCAATAAAGAACTGAATATTTAGAGGAGAAGAACATTCTTACCTCTAAATGTAAATTTCTCCTTGTTTAGAGCCAAAATCCTTGAAAATCCAATAAGCAAATGAAGAGGATTTGATGTAGTAAAGCTTAGGAATCAATTGATGATTGAAAACCTCATCATTTAGAGTAAAAATCAAAAGAAAAGCTGCTGTGGAAATGTGTTTGGCTGAGGGAATTTTGAGAGAAAATGAGATGGGAAAATTTTAGCAAAAGTTAGTTATGAAAACTAAAATATGGTTTTCCCTCTTTTCTTTAAATTAATTAAACATTAAATGAGTCATTAAAATTAAGAAAAATCTAGAGAAATCCTTCATTGGGTAAATTAGCTCCTTAAAGATTCAAAGTTTCAATCCTTACAAAACAGTCACCACTGAACTTTTCAAAAATTACATTTTAGTCACTATTTCGAAATGTCACACTTCCAAACCTTATTTTGTAAAATTGATTTCACCACTCTCTTATATATATTAAAAGAGGATTTTTAGATATTTTTCCATATTTTTAATGCATCCCGAACTAGGCTTTCCCTAAAACCACCTTTTATATTCGAACCAAAAATCAGACCGGTCCGGTTCAGACCCTAAACTTCCAACCCCAAAATTGGGGTGTTACAACTCTCCCCCCCTTAAGAAATTTCGTCCTCGAAATTTACCTGGAGGAAAAAAGTATGGAAACTGCTTCAACATGTCATCCTTTCGTTCCCACGTGGCTTCCTCAACACCACGATGCTTCCACAACACCTTTACCAAATCAATGGTCTTGCCTCGAAGAAATTTACTGTCAGAATCCAGAATTTCCACCGGTTCCTCATCATAGGTCAAATCCGGATTCAACTCCACTTCCTCCACAGGTATAACATGCGAAGGACCCGATCTATACCTTCGAAGCATAGAGACATGGAACACATCATGAATCTTTTCCAACTCTTGCGGCAATCTCAACTTGTACGCAACACGACCCACATGTTCAATCACCTCGTATGGTCCAATGTACCTAGGGCTCAGCTTACCCTTTCGACCAAATCTCATCACCTTTTTCCAAGGCGAAACTTTCAAAAACACTCGGTCACCTACCGCATACTCAATCTCCTTACGCTTCAAATCCGCGTAAGACTTCTGTCGATCAGAAGCTGCCTTCAATCGCTCACAAATGAGCTTCACCTTCTCGGTGGTTCCTTTCAACAAAGCTGGCATTGAAACCAACTTCTGACCTGTTTCAGCCCAACAAAGAGGAGTCCTACACCTCCTCCCGTACAAGGCTTCATAAGGTGCCATTTGAATACTTGCCTGGTAGCTATTGTTATAAGCAAACTCCACCAAAGGCAAACGCTTCTCCCAAGAGCCCTGAAACTCAATCACAAAGCACCTCAACATATCCTCCAACACTTGGATAACACGCTCAGACTGTCCATCTGACTGTGGATGATAAGAAGTACTGAAATCCAACCGTGTACCCAAAACCTGATGCAAACATTGCCAGAAACTCGATGTAAACCTCGGATCTCTATCCGACACGATCGACTTTGGTACACCATGCAACCGCACCATCTCAGCAATGTACAACTCTGCAAGCTTGTCCAAAGTGTACGTAGTATGCACAGGCAAGAAATGCGCACACTTCGTCAGGCGATCCACAATCACCCACACCGAATTCTTCTTCGATGGCGACAAAGGCAAACCAGACACAAAGTCCATGGTAATTCTTTCCCACTTCCACTCAGGTATCCTCAACGGTTGCAACAACCCAGAAGGAAACTGATGCTCAGCTTTAACTCGCTGACAAACCATGCACTTGCTCACATACTCAGCAACATCCTTCTTTAAACCCACCCAATAGTACTCATCACGAAGATCACGATACATCTTAGTACTACCAGGGTGCATAGCAAAAGGACTACTATGAGCTTCAGTCAGAATAGTACGCCTCAACTCTGCATCATTGGGCACTACTATCCGACTTCCAAAACATATCACTCCATCATCATTAAAGCAGAAATCCGACGGCCTATCCTCAGCAATATCCTGAACATGTGGCACCAAGGAATCATCCAACAGCTGCTTATCCTTTATCAACTGAACCGAGGATGGTTTCACTTGTAATTCAGCCACAAGACCACCATCTCGTGATATGCTCAAACTGGCAAACATAGCCCTCAACTCCACTACTACCTTCCTACTCAAGGCATCCGCTACAACATTAGCTTTTCCCGGATGATACTCGATCGTCAGATCGTAATCTTTAAGCAACTCCACCCAACGTCGTTGCCTAAGATTCAAATCTTTCTGAGACATCAGATACTTCAAACTCTTGTGATCCGTGTACACAGTACACTTCTCACCATACAAGTAATGTCTCCAAATTTTCAAAGCAAAAACCACCGCAGCCAACTAAATATCATGCGTAGGATAATTGCGCTCATGCACCTTCAACTGGCGCGATGCATAAGCCACCACCTTACCCTCTTGCATCAACACACATCCCAAACCAACGTAGGACGCGTCACTAAACACCACAAACTCTTTCCCTGATTCAGGTTGAACCAAGATAGGAGCTTGCGTCAAAGCTGCCTTCAACTTCTCAAAAGCCTGCTGTCTTGCTTCCGTCCACTCATACTTAACATCCTTCTACAACAACTTCGTCAAAGATGCAACAATCTTTGAAAATCCATCCACGAACCTCCGGTAGTATCCCGCCAAACCAAGGAAACTACGGACTTCATGAACAGACTTAGGAGGCTTCCAATTCATCACTGCCTCAATCTTCTGAGGATCAACACGAATCCCCTCTGCAAAAACTACATGACCAAGGAACACAACTTCCCTGAGCCAGAACTCACACTTGCTTAACTTAGCATAAAGCTGATTCTCCAGCAAATCCTGCAACACAATCCTCAAATGCCCCTCATGCTCCTCCTCAGTACGAGAGTACACGAGGATATCATCGATGAACACCACAACAAACTTGTCCAAATACTCATGGAACACTCTATTCATCATGTCCATGAAAGCTGCAGGAGCATTCGTCAAACCAAACGGCATCACAAGGAACTCATAATGCCCATACCTCGTTCTGAAGGCTTTCTTTGACACATCCACATCCTTCACCTTCAACTGGTAATATCCTGACCTTAAGTCAATTTTAGAGAACACAGCCGCTCCCCGAAATTGATCAAAAAGATCATCAATCCTCGGCAACGGATACCGATTCTTGATAGTCAACTTGTTCAGCTGACGGTAATCGATGCACATTCTCATAGTGCCATCCTTTTTCTTCACAAACAAGACCGGTGCACCCCAAGGTGACACACTCGGCCGAATGAAACCACAATCAAGCAACTCCTGAAGTTGCGTCTTCAGCTCTTTTAACTCCTTGGGAGCCATTCGATAAGAAGTAATGGAAACTGGAGTTGTATTCTCATACAGCTCAATTCCAAACTCCACCTCTCGGTTAGGAGGCAATCCAGGCAACTCCTCCGGAAACACACCAGGAAACTCTCGCACAGTCCTGATATCTTGCACTTGCAACTACCTCGAGCTAGGATTCATCACAAAGGCTAGGTAGGCTTCACAACCTTGCCTCAGCATCCGGCTCGCCTCCAATGTAGACACCACATTGGTAAGAAACTTCATATTCTCACCAACCACCACCACCTCATAATCATCCGCAAGCTTCAACGAAACTCGCTTGTTCTCAAAATCCGCCACAGCTCGATGTTCAACAAGCCAATCCATACCAAGGATTACATCAAAACCATAGAAAGGCAATTCCATAAGATCAACATGAAAAACATGATCTTGAACAACCAAGGGACATCTTCTATATAACTTTCGTGTCACAACGGTCTCACCAAAGGAACTAGTTACACGCATACCAACATCCAAAGACTCAACAGGCAAACCAAGCAATTGAGCATGCTCACGCAATATGTATGAGTGTGTAGATCCAGAATCTATCAAGGAAAGTAATGACAAGGATTGCAAAGTGAAGGTACCTGCGATCACATCCGTGTCATTCCTCCCCTCTCGCTGCGCATACACTCGAGCATGACCACCACCCTCAGGTTGGACAGCCACCACATGTGCCACATTCCTTCCACCATCCTCTCTACGCTGGAAGTTACCACGGCCGCGCCCACGACCTCTCTGTGGTGCAACAACTCCAGGAGCACGTCCCTGACCACCACCGATCAACAAAGGACACTCCCTCCTCATGTGGTCTGCCGAGCCACAATTCCAGCACGAATTACCAGCTACAACAACAGGAGCCTGTACCTCCCTCGCTGCTCGAGGACAATCACGCCTCAAATGGCCACGCGATCCACACGCCCAGCATGTGTTCTGATAAGCTCTCGTCCTGTCTCCCTGAACAGGCGCACCATGCCCTCCACCACCACGCCTAGCAGAAGACTGATACCTCTTATCTCGTCCTCTCTTGTTCAGTCCTCCACCAGAACTATACTCAGCAGCTCTCTTGCCGAGCCAGAACCAACACTTCTGGAAGACAAACCCAGGTTATGCTCAATATCCTTCACCCTACTAATCAGTACATCAAAATCAGTGTACTCAGCCGCAAGCATATAGGTCTTTACATCCGTCACAAAACCATAACGGAAACGCTCACACCTTTCCCGCTCATCAGGGACAATCTCAGGTGCGTACTGACTGAGATGGACAAACTGGATCTCGTACTCAGCTACCGTCATACTTCCTTGTGTCAGAGACATGAATTCTCTTTTCTTTTCATCCAGGTATCGTACACCCAAATACCTCCGCTTGAACGCGTTCAGAAAGAACGTCCAAGTCACATCAACTTCCTCCATTCCGGAGATAGCAGTCGTCCACCAGGTATACGCATCATCATGTAACAGCGATACCACACATCCTAGCTTCTGCACATCATTGCAGTTCATTTGTCCCAATATCCTCTTGGTACTTTCCAACCAAGATTCAGAACCTTCAGCAGAAAACCCCTGAACTCAGTCCCTCCCAGACTGCACAAACGTTCCAAAGGTAGTCTAGCATTAGCATCTCCCTGATGCCCAACTCCATGAGCTCCAGCTACTGCCGCCTGAAAGGCTCCCACAATAGCTTGTATCAAAACTGTCATATCAGGAGCAACTTGCCACTGTCCAGCTTCAGGTCCAGCGACCCCAGCACCACCACCAACCTCAGCTCCATCACCTCCAGCACCACCACCACCGGGCGGTCCACCACCAGGAGGAGGAGGTAAATCCACTACATTATCAGCATTCTCCTCATTCTCATTCTGAGCCATAGCTCGCGTATTAATCCTCGTCTCTCTACGAGGTCCCATTCACTAAACAATGCACTAACACAAATGCAATAAACATAATTAGGCCCAACAAGGTAAGTAATCCAAGCACTCAAGCTCATTTTTCGAAAACAATTCATTTCATTAGTTTTGATATGGCAATGGGTCCCTCTAACATGCTTCAACACATCATAACATCACAATTGAAACATACTTTACAATTCACACATCAAACTTCCACTCAAAAAGCATACAAAGAAATAATACATATATCACCCACATAACCATTCCCAAATACTCGAGAACCTGGCTCTGATACCACCAAATGTAACCCCCTTAGCCCGGCCTAGACGGTTGACCCGAACTACGAAGATTACACAGGGAAAACCAAAGTTAACCCGAAAGTCAACCTTGATTAACGACCCTTTTTTATTTTTAATCTTGTCTAGTTGCATATTAATCCTAAGCGTACCCTTGAGAAGAGCATACTTGAAAAGCACAGCGATCGAAAAACGTTAAGGGACTCAATTGCACAAATTACAACATTTAGGGTCCAAAATGTAAATTCTGGAAATTAAGAGGACTTAACTGATTTTTAAGTTACCAGTATGAAATTAATCGTATTACATGCTTCCCTGTCAAATTTCACTTTAAACGGACTTCTCAAACTCAAGCAATTGCATATACAAAAATCAGGACTAAAACGTAAAGCTTGCAAACCTTAAACCATTCAAATCAGTGCCCAACGGTCACCTGTTTCGAAACGGGGGTTGACCGTTCCGAAACGTGGGTTCGTTTTGAGACCTGTTTCAAAACAGGGCTTGACAGTGGCAAATCCGTTTCGAAACGCCCTCTACCCGTTTCGATACACGAAGGCCATTACAGGCCCCCGTTTCGAAACGGTAGTGCCCGTTCCGATACGGACTGCCCAGAAAGTGCAGATTTTGCTGGTTTAACATACAATTAACCACTCAAACACATCTCTATGACCTCCTAATCATGCCAACAAGTCATCATGCATACAAGGAACATATTTGCATCATCAAAACACATTCATGGCATCAATTAGAAAAAACCACAAATCTATAGGCATGCATCTTACTATTGAAAACCATCCAAGCATCAAATCACCAAAGCAAACACCAAATGGCCAATTACAAGTCCAAAACATCATGTGCATCATGCCAAACTCAGGGAGTCCAAAACATCTCCCAAAAACACAACCTAGGTCCCCATTGCCAAATACCAAAAGCTAATAATGTTGTAAAAATAGTCACCATACATGAGCTTAGCCTTCCCTTGGATTCTTAGCCTCCTTGCTGCCCTTAAAGCACTTCAATTCTCTGCATTATTGGTTCAAGAAAGAGAGCGTAAGCACAAATGCTTAGTGAGGCATGCTCTAATGAAACAACACAATAATGCACTTTATAAAACACCTTTCAAAGGCCTTTAAAATCATAAACATCATTTCTCATGCCATAATGCATACACAACAAGCATCTCATGCTTCATTAACATTAACATGTCATATTGGCTTCCAAGTGATACCATAACCATTTTCAACATAAAACACAATCGGATACGCGGATTACAAGCGTTGTCCCATACGCTTCATGCACACTACCGAACACACAAGGTGGAGTTTACCGGTACAATCACAACCCCTCAACACCCGTGATGGAGTTTAACGGTACAATTACAACCCCTCCACATCACTCATCGGTAGTTGTATAACATCACTAACGAGAACACGGGACACACAACACAAGATCCTCACATGGCATTTTAACCACCATTATGATCTTAGACATCTCGTTAGTGTACTTGGATGGAGTTTTCGGTACCATTACAACCCCTCAACATCCAAGGCGACTTTATTCACGGTGCATCAAATCCTATAGCCGACTAACTATATCCGATTCAAGTACTTTAAAACCAAACATCACTTGCCAATATACATCATTTATCATCAACAATCCACTGTTTTAAAGCATTAATCAAAGCCATTAAACCATCATGCATCACTATGCATCAAAACCACATTTATCAATATCAAACCAAGGATCTCTTACCTTGAGCATCCTTCAACACATGGCTTTCAAAACCAACATTAATCATGCTAAAACATGCTTTCAAAACAGAATTTAAACATGCAAAATAAACACATAGCATCCAACCATCTCATGGTTCACCAAAGAGAGAGTTTCTCCGAAAACTTACTCTTGAGCTTAGTTAAGTTGCTTAGACTTAAACTAAGCTCCCAAAACCTTCAAAAATTGGTTTCAAAGCTGAAAACCAAACTTCACTCACCAATTCCGTTTCGCAAGCTTGCCGAAACGTCGTTCAAGCCTCCGGATCAACACCACAAGGATCCGAATGTGTCTCCCCTGTTTTAAACACATCAAAGTAGAGGATTAATGCATCATCATGCATTAAAATCTTCAGCCATTACACCTAAACTCGCTGCTCACATCAAATCTAACATTTCGGCTACCAAACACAACCGAAATCACATCCAAACTCATCCACAACATTACCCAGCCAAGATCCATCACTTCTAAACATTCTTAAACATCAATTAACATCCAAAAAGGATCTAAACTTGTCCTTATACCTCCAGCTATAACAGATCACCAAGATCACCCCAAAAACCACCATTTTCACAAGTAAAAACTTAGGAAAATCAACCTATTCGGGATTGCATTGATTAAACCTCAATTACACATCATTAAACATCCAAAATACTTTAAAAAGACATCTCAAAACAGAGCCCAAACATTCATTACGAATTTCTTCAAGATTTAATCCAAATCTTGAGTTTTAAGCCAAAATCAAGATCACAACATCAAAACCTTTTATAAAACTTAATTTAAGGATTGAGAACTTGTGAATTTCAATAAAGAACTGAATATTTAGAGGAGAAGAACATCCTTACCTCTAAATGTAGATTTCTCCTTGTTTAGAGCCAAAATCCTTGAAAATCCAATAAGCAAATGAAGAGGATTTGATGTAGTAAAGCTTAGGAATCAATTGATGATTGAAACCTCATCATTTAGAGTAAAAATCAAAAGAAAAGCTGCTGTGGAAATGTGTTTGGCTGAGGGAATTTTGAGAGAAAATGAGATGGGAAAATTTTAGCAAAAGTTAGTTATGAAAACTAAAATATGGTTTTCCCTCTTTTCTTTAAATTAATTAAACATTAAATGAGTCATTAAAATTAAGAAAAATCTGGAGAAATACTTCCTTGGGTAAATTAGCTCCTTAAAGATTCAAAGTTTCAATCCTTACAAAACAGTCACCACTAAACTTTTCAAAAATTACATTTTAGTCACTATTTCGAAATGTCAGACTTCCAAACCTTATTTTGTAAAATTGATTTCACCACTCTCTTATATATATTAAAAGAGGATTTTTAGATATTTTTCCATATTTTTAATGCATTCCGAACTAGGCTTTCCCTAAAACCACCTTTTATATTCGAACCAAAAATCAGACCAGTCCGGTTCAGACCCTAAACTTCCAAGACCAAAATTGGGGTGTTACACTCTAATAGGTATTTGTTTTCACAATTAAAGCACTCACCCAAAACCTAAAACACTTAGCAAATTTGACAATTTTGGCTCACTAGTGTTTGTCTATACAATAATTGACAATTTAAGTACAAAGACAATATTTGATCATTTGTTGATTGACAATTGAAGCATTAACCATATCTTGACGCTTGGAGGTCTCTTTTATACTCCTTAATGAGTTTGTAGCCGTTACTAGCCGTTGGGGATGATTTGGAGCCGTTGAGAACTTTATTTCCCTTCATTAATGCTGTTCTGCAGCCTTCCGTATCGATACGCTTGGACCCGTATCGGTACGACCTTCATCAGAAACTAGCCGTTGGGCTCTTGCCAGCCTAGGCGTATCGATACGCTTGAGGGCGTATCATTACGGTATGACGTTTAAAAGACCGTTAGGAAATGTGACCGTTGGGGTTGTTAAATGGGGATTGGTGCGCTTACCAGGCGTATCGAAACGATCCTTCACCGTATCGAAACGGCCAAGCCTGTTTCGATACGAGTTTTGGCAGTGACCAAACTGGGCAAAAAAGGTATCGATACGGGTCTGACCGTATCGGTACGGGTAGCTTGAAAAGTCAAGTTTGGCTATTTAAAATCAATAAAAACATTGCCAAAAACCTTTTAAAATACCTCAAACATATATTCAAGTTGTTTGGACTCAAAACTAAGTTTTAAATTCTTTTCAAATTAGTCCAAAACATTTTTCAATTATTATATCAAAACATTAGTTCTACAATCTCCCCCTTTTTGATATAATAAAACCAACTTGAAAAATTGTTTGGGATTCTCCCCCTTTAATTTTAAAAATGTGAATAAGAGATTAAAGATATGAAATCTAATAAAGCTCCCCCTTATTCATTTGAAAATCCAAATTTTTAAACAATAGAGGAAAAATTTGACAAAAATAAGAATTTGGTTTTAAAATGGCTCCCCTTACTCAAAGCATCATTAAAAATGTTAGTCCAACATATATGATCATCTAGTTGACATAAATGAAAATAAATCAAATAAAAGCAAAAGCAACTAGATTTTTACCACACTTGAACTCAAGGGAGGATGTGAAGCCTTCCTTCTTCAAGTGTTCTTTCTTGTGTGCATGGAGCTCCCCCTCAAAGTTTGACTTGTTGATCGCTCTCCATCACACCTAGCAAAAGACAACCAAGTAACTTTTGGTATCCAAATTGCTTTGGATCCATAAACGTTAGTAGTACAAAATTTAGTCCCCTTAGGAATCCTTTTTTCAATTTCATCCTTTTTAGTTGAAGTGGTTAGTCCTTTTGGGACCCAAACACTTCTAAAACATTTTCCTTTTACAAATCTAGGGGCACTAGATTGTCTTACATAGAAATTTGATTTTCCAAAATTGTTTTTCTTTTCAAGCTCTTTGGAAATCAAATCTTTTTCTTCTTGAACTTTTTGAAGCAAATTTTGTAAATCAAAACATTTTAATTCAAACTCTTCGAGTTTTGCTTCAAGTTCAAGTTTGGTTTTAGAAATCAAATCATTTTGAATTTTTAACTTTGAAATCAATTTATTGTTTTTCAAAATGTGATTTTTATAATCTAAAACCAAATCATCATAGGCATCTTGTAATTCATCAAAAGAGTAAGAACATGAAGTAGATGAATTAGAAGTTACCCTTGAATCTTCTTCGATGGCCATAAGGCAAAGGTTTGCTTGTTCATCGTCGGTGGAGTCCTCATCACTCCAAGTAGCCACATGTGCCTTCTTCTTATGGCTTGAAGTGCTTGCCCTCTCATTTTTCATGAATTATCGTTCAAGCTCTCTCAAGGCTTTCTTCATGAACGGGGCACACTTCTTGAAGAGATGATCTATCTCTTATTCTTCATCCTCCTCTTCACTAAAATAAACATGATGGCAAGTGGAGGACTTGAGAGCAATGTCATTGGTGTTGATGCCAAGCCCCTTGAGCTTCTTCTCTCCCATAGCTCCAATTTCTTCCCCTTTCTTCTCATCCTCTTTGTTCTTCTTCATGATTTGATGAGTAAGGAGTGACCCCATGAGTTCATCAAGCTTCAAGGTCTTCAAATTCTTTGCTTCGATGATGGCGGTCCTCTTTGAGTCCCAAGACTCGGGAAGTGAGTAGATGAGCTTTCGGACAAGTTTCTCCTCCGGAATGGCTTCTCCATAGCCCTTGAGACCATTGGTGATAGTGGAGAACCTATCAAATATCTTCTCGATGTTTTCTTTCGGATCCATCTTGAAGTTCTCATACTCTAAAGTGAGGATCCCAATCTTGGTCTCCTTGACTTCATCGGTTCCCTCGTATGTGACTTCAAGCTTGTCCAATACCTCCTTGTCACTCTCACAAGAAGACATCTTTTCATAGATGGATGGGCCAAATGCACAAAAGAGGATGTGCAAGGCTTTGCAATTTAGCTCTATCTTCTTGCGATCGTCGGCACTCCACTCCGCTTTGCTTCGTTGAGGCACGAACGAACCATCTTCAACTATGTCCCATAGTTTGTAGTCTCTTGACTTTATGAAAAAATTCATCTTGGTCTTCCAATGAGCATAGTAGGTTCCGTCGAAGAAAGGCGGTTTGTCGATGGATTGCGCCATTTGAGCCGGTTGGTGAAATGATTATCGAGCTTGCCGGATCTTCTCAATAGGATGTGAATCCTCTTTGATTGAGCCAAGCTCTGATACCAATTGTTGAGTTGTGAGGAGCTCGATTCGTTCAACCGATGTTGCTCACCAAGTGGTGGAGAAGTATAATTTTGGGTGGAAGGGTTGTGGAAGCTAAAAAGAATGGTGACACAAAGATTTAGAGTGGTTCAACCTTCTAACCAAGGTCTACATCCACTACCTTAGCTTACCACTAAGGATTTCCAATCAATCCACTATTGATTCGTCCCTTTTTCTAGGCTTAGGAGGAAACCCTTATACACCGATCAAGCTTTCTACCCAAAGCCTTGATCAAACCCTCTTTACAAGAGATAAGGAAAGCAAACACAAATCCCTCTAATAGGTGTTTGTTTGCAAAATTAAAGCACTCACCCAAAACCTAAAACACTTGAGCAAATTTGACAATTTTGGCTCACTAGTGTTTGTCTATACAAGAATTGACAATTTAAGTACAAAGAAAATATTTGATCATTTGTTGATTGACAATTGAAGCATTAACCATATCTTGATGCTTGGAGGTCTCTTTTATACTCCTTAATGAGTTTGTAGCCGTTACTAGACGTTGGGGATGATTTGGAGCCGTTGAGAACTTTATTTCCCTTCATTAATGCTGTTCTGCAGCCTTCCGTATCGATACGCTTGGACCCGTATCGGTACGACCTTCATCAGAAACTAGTCGTTGGGCTCTTGCCAGCCTAGGTGTATCGATACGCTTGAGGGCGTATCGGTACTGTATGACGTTTAAAAGATCGTTGGGAAATATGACCGTTGGGGTTGTTAAATGGGGATCGGTACGCTTACCAGGCATATCGAAACGATCCCTCACCGTATCAAAACGACCAAACCTGTTTCGATACAGGTTTTAGTAGTGACCAAACTGGGCAAAAAAGGTATCGATACGGGTCTGACCGTATCGGTACGTGTAGCTTGAAAAGTCAAGTTTGGCTATTTAAAATCAATAAAAACATTGCCAAAAACCTTTTAAAATACCTCAAACATATATTCAAGTTGTTTGGACTCAAAACTAAGTTTTAAATTCTTTTCAAATTATTCCAAAATATTTTTCAATTATTATATCAAAACATTAGTTCTACAATAACAATAATAATAATAATAATAATAATAGTAATAATAATAATATGACAACAATTGTAAATATAATGATAATGGTAATAATAAGACAACATTAATAATAAAAAGAGATAAGAAGATGATATATTATATTAGTAGTGTTTAGGGGGTTTTCAAATAAATAATATAATAATAGATATAACACTAATAGTAGTATTTTTTTTGCTTTTTTGGATTTTAGTAACAACCACTTATATTTATATAGTAAAAAAAATTAAACAACAGCCCATATAAGCTCATTATTATAAAATAAAAAGAGTACCCAGACAAAATTAGTGATTACAGTTGCCCCTCTTTGCTTATGCTTGTGGAACAAGAATAAATCAAATACCATAAGCACTAATTTTTTCCATTTCCTTGTTTGAAGATTCTGGGCTGCGAGGTCCTCCTATATAGATCTGTTCACCCTCCTTCTTCCTCTATAGTCGGAGCTATGAGCATTGCCCCCTTGTGCCTCGGAGTTCTCAAACTTTGAGTATCTGCCTTCTTTGCTCTGAAAACCTTAGCATGGCGAATTCAAAATCCTTTGCCTGAAATCCTCGAGCTTTGAGTATCTGCCTCTTTCACTCTAAAAACATGTCATGGCGAATTTGAAATCTTCGCCTTGAGCTATGAGTATCTGTCTCTTTTGCTCAAAAGTCTTGATTAGGGTGAGTCCGAAATTCTTCACCTTGAGCTATGAGTATCTGTCTCTTTTACTCTGTAAATTTGATGTGGCGAGTCTGAAATCCTTCGTCCGAAGTTTTGAGCTATGGGTATTTGCTTCTTTTGCTCTGAAGTCCTGATTATGGTGAGTCTGAAATTATTCACCTCGAGCTATGAGTATCTGTCTCTTTTTCTCGGAAGTATTGATTACGGTGAATTTGAAATTCTTCACCTTGGGCTATGAGTATCTGGCTCTCTTGCTCGAAAAATATGATGTGGCGGGTCTGAAATCCTTCGCCCGAAGTCTTGAGCTATGAGTATCTACCTCTTTTGCTCTGAAATTTTGACGTGACGAGTCTGAAATTCTTTTCCCGAAATCCTTGGAGGTTGGCTTTGAAATTCTTTGCATGAGAATTCTTCCTTAGGTCTTTACTTTGTTGTTTGCTCCTCTTCTTAAAAAGTGTCCAACTTATCTTCCGAATATATATTTTTTCTTCTGGTCCATTAACTTCATCTTGCTTTCTTATTTGTTTTTCTTTCTTCTTCTTTTCCCTTTTTTTTTCCTTTTTGTTCCTCTCTCTTTTCTTTCTCTCTTTTTCCTTATTTCTTCTTCTTCTTCTTCTTTTCTCTTCTTCTTTTCTTTTCTATTCCTTTTCTTCTCTCTCTCATTCTTTTCTTTTTTTCTCTCTCTTTTTCTTTCTCTCTTTTTCCTTCTTTTTCTCTCTCTCTCTTCTCGTTCTTTTTTCTTTTCTCTTCTTCTTTCTTCTCTTTTCTTTTGCTCTCTTTTTCTTTCTCTTTTTCCTTCCTTTTCTCTTTCTCTCTTCTTATTTCCTCTCGTCTTTTTTCTTTTCTCTCATTCTTCTTCTTTTTCTTTTTTTTTCTTTCTTTTTGATTTAAAAACTAGGAAACCTGAATTTTTTTAAAAAAAACATCCTAAAGGGGGATAAAATTGAAAATTTTGAATTTTGAGAAAAATATCCTTTTGGAAAGAATAAAATTGAGGAATTTGAATTTTGAGAAAAATATCCTTTTGGAAGGAATAAAATTAAGGAATTTTAATTTTGAGAAAAATATCTTTTTGGAAGGAATAAAATTGAGGAATTCGAATTTTGAGAAAAATATCCTTCTGGAAGGAATAAAATTAAGGAATTTGAATTTTGAGAAAAATACCCTTTTGGAAGGAATAAAATTGAGAAATTGAGTTTTGAGAAAAACATCCTTTTGGAAGGATACAATTGAGAAATTTGAATTTTAAGAAAAATTATCTTTAAGGAAAGTAGCATTGAGAAATTTGAATTTTAAGAAAAATATCCTTTAGGAAGGATAAAAATCAGGGATTAAAAATCTTGATACTAGTCAATGGACTCTTGGTTCTTATGAGATCTATTTCTCCTTCCATAGAGCCGTAGATCCACCCCGTCATCAATCTCTAAATGTCTGTTCAAAATAAACAAAATGCTATGGTGATATGAGTTAGCATGCTCCTAACATAGGGATGTCTAACTATCAATGATTGAGCGTGTTTCATGATGCAAAGATGCATATGGTAATGAGAATGCAAAGATGCATGGTTTTAGCTCGTCTTCGTTCTCTAGGGTTGGTGGTCATCATCTTGGTACTACAACCACTCATCAGTCACATGTTCTGACAAAATTTGTCCTCAACTTGTGTTGCTCATTCCCTGAGTCCAATGACCTTAGTTGTAATCATAATCATTAACTAAGTACTTTCAAGCAGTATGCCATTTCCCCTCTATTTTGATTCGAAATCCTATGTGCAAAAGCCCTGTTGTCCCACGGACAATGATGCCCCTTAACTTCAATGGTCCTTCATCATCTTACACCATGTAGTGCCCCTCAATTTTGGTTCTCATTGATGGCGATGCATTTATCTCTAAAGTAATACAAGGAAATTTCTTTGTTTAAAATATATCAATTCGCTGGTCGTCATTCTAATGAAGAATGGATTTTTAGATTAACGTACAGAACCTTGAAATCAAAATTCTAATTAAAAGAAAAACAGAATAGGTTGCCCCGGATATCAAATGCAAGAGCGCCTTAGATTCAACTGTCTGATGATCATTTCAAGCATAGCTTGTGTCTATGAAGACTTTGAATGTTGTGGTGATATGTGAAGTTGTAAAACTCCTCCCAAATCGCTCGGTTCATCCTCATGATTATGGTACTTGCTTGATCAGCTCGATTACTATTCCTTCTAGTTCTCATCATGTTTCTCCACTCATATGTATGTTTAAATTTTCAACTTTTATTTAGCCCGTGGAACATGTGTGCTTATAATTACCATTGATTTTGTGTCAGTGTCCTCAAGGATTCCTCTCCGGGGCTTATTCAATTTGTCCATTCATTTCTTTTTCTTAGGGGAATTCAACTCGTCACAGTTCTTTGGCTCGAGAATAAAGATGGAGCATACAACGATACCCTGAGTTACTCGACATAGTCAAAATTTGAAAATAATACCATCACTCATGAAGCAAAGAGTTTCGGGATTTAGTGGAGTGACCCTAAAATGCCACACCCATATCCGAAAATTCCTATTACCAGGTTTCGGAAATTGGAGTGCTTTTTGTTAATGCTTATTGTTAGGTTCTGAAGTTAAAACATTTTATTTTGAAATAGTCTATTTTTTCTCTTTTCTTTTTTTTTTCTTTTCTTTCTTTTTTTTCTTTTTTATAGACACGTTCAAACAACTCTATTTGGGCTTTCCTAGGAGATTTTCTTATCATCGAAGGAATAGTAATCTTGCTTCTCTCGTTTTACCGACCAGAGTAGACGGGGCAGGAAATCACACTTCATCATTATCACAACATTCGATCGATCTCTTTCACTAGAATCAATGCCACATCATGCATGTGATATCCGAGGACCTACAGAGGTAATGAGGGATATACATATATATGATTTCAAGGTCGTTGTATGTTAAGCAAAATGCATTTTCATTAGAAAGAAAATCTGCAAACATAACAAGTGCCCTCACAAACAGTTCATTGTTATCTTCGGGCAAATGATAGAAACGTTGGTTCCATGTATTACTTCAAGAGAAAGTGCATCATGCACGACTTAAACACACCAATTCCCAAAGAAGGAAACTGAGAACCAAAACCCTAAAGGTCATGTCTCCGAAGGTCATGCTAGGTTGAGCTTTGCAAAGGCTCCGTCTTGACGAGCAGAAGATGCCCCTAGGGGTGGGTTGGATGAGGGACTGATAACAAGAGGATTCTTAAAGATCGGGGTGGTCGAGCGGTCTCCCGAACCTTGAGCAAGATTCTCAACAACATTCTTTCCTCCTAGACTAGATTGTAGCAGTTGGGATATTCCTTTCACCATATCTTGTTGGAACTTGATGATGTTGTCCCTTAATTCTTGCTGAGTTCGTCCCCTCTGACCTTTCAAACCGGCCTCCAACTTAGCAATACTTTCCTCCATTTTCTTCTTCTTTTTTTGGTGCCGAGTAACATGCAGATGTGGAATCTTTGACGGATAAGGATGCGTCACGAACCCCTGTCTATTAAATTTGTTCATTTTAGGAATGAATGCATGTAATGTGTTGTACGCACAACAAGGATAGATGATTAAATATAATCAAACAGACATGTACAATTGAATGCAAAGATGCATTAATTTGGTGGACATTAATTTCATTTGTTTAATGATTGAATGAATGAATGAATGTGTCGTATGTACAACAGAAATATATGATTAAAGGTAATCAATCAAAATGTATATTTGAATGCAAAGGTGCATTGAACATGAATGCAATGTGTCGTATGTACAACATATGATTAAAGGTAATCAATCAAAATGTATAATTGAATGCAAAGGTGCACTGAACATTTATTTTATGAATGCAATGTGTCGTATGTACAACATATGATTAAAGGTAATCAATCAAAAGGTATAATTGAATGCAAAGGTGCACAGATTCAGCGAACATTCTCATTTAATGACTTTCATAACGAAGATCTGGTCTCGTCACAACGGGAAAAGAAAAGTAATTTCTATACAAGGCATAATTGAGACTCAAGTTCCTTCTTCGCCAATAGTTGGGTTTGCCTTTGTTTATCTTGTGATCAATCCTAGGTTTTGAGATTCTTTTGTTCGTCGTTACATATTCTTTCTCCCATTATGAAAGTCTTAAATTTCGAACTATTCTCGAATCAACATTTCATGTGCAAAGTACTATGACAATGCACAGAGAGAATTGAGCAAGAAAACAAAAATAAAATTGTCACAAAATAATGCTACTATGAACGTACGAATGAATGCAAAGAGCAACACTGAGTTTGGAAAATATCCTCTTTAAACAACTTGCATTAATGGGAACATTGGTTTGTTACAATGATCAAAGGAAACCCACCACATATGTGGTCCCTAAGGTAGCATCCAAACAATCCCTTCCTCTTTCTTGGAAGCTTGGCATCATCTTTCGTTAGGAATTGTAATCTCCGATGATCCTTTACATCTAAGTTATCAAATGTGCTCATTCTTGGCCTTGCCCCCAAGGGGTGTAGGCGACGGATCATGATTGATCCTATGTGAAGATTTGATACTCTTAACTTGCCCTTTGAAAGGGTCCCGCTGAACCCCACCTTCAAGGCGTATCAGAGTTGAGGTCGGAATTCTCTCTGACTTGAAGTATTCTTTCTTGTTCTAGGTTGAGACTTGATTATCGACCCAAGATAACAAAGTGTCCGAGAATTTCTGAAGCTTCAACCGGAAGGGCTTGTTCTTGTTGGGTTTAGAGTAGAGACGATTTACCTTAATCCTCTTTCAATTCACGAGACCCTGACACTCCTCAATCGTCGGGGTTAAATCTATGTCACCGATCGTGAAACAACTATAAGTTGGATTCCAAAAACCTACCAAAGCCTGAAGTAGTGATTGATCGACCGAAACATATAGTAGGTATGTAATGTCGCCATATTCGCTTTGAAGGCATTCCTCGTCTCAAAGTCCCAACTATTCCGAACATGCTTTAATTCGGACACATCATTAAATTCCGTATTCATGAAGGTCTCATTTGACATTTTTGACTTAAACTCGACTGAAACACTGCCCCCTCATGTTGTTGCTCCCCTTCGGACCATACTTGCACATCGGAATTCTTCTCATCGTTACTTCAGACCATGTCCCTCATTGATTTTGCCTTTAATTTCATACTATTTCCAACTCAATGTACTCTTCATGACATGATAAAATATGCAAAAACACAAAGAGGAAAAGAAGGGCAAAACAAATAAAAGCGTTAGTCTATCTAATGATAATAATAAATTCAAGAGGTAAAACAAAAAGTAAGTGTGGATGATTCGAACACATAATAAACACATACAAAGCCCTATATGAACTTTAACTTGTTAAGGTTATCCGCATGGCTCTAACGGGGTAGGCTTCATAGATTCTCAAGCATGGGTTTAGTTCTAACAATGGTACCCGAACCTATCTCGTCACCTACTAAGGCAACAAGAACCCCAATTCTGGCCCATTACAAGCTTGCGAATTGGTTTCGGTTTGAGGGAAAGCACGACCTAGTGACGTAGAGGGCTGCTCAAGTGTCAAAGGCGTGGATTTTGGAAGTGAATTACCGACTCGTGGAGGGATACTCACGTGGGTATGGGCGTTTCACTCCCACTTAAGGGATATAGCTCGGGTATAGAGCTTAATGATCATGATGCAACACATGTCAATGATTCCTTAGAAATTAAATGAAGAATTAATTCGAATGCCAAAAATCTTCAAAGCCCGTACAATTTAAGTCATATTTTCAGGGAAGAACAAACTCATTAAATTCACTTTAAACTTTAAATAATTTTCATCGATTTAAGGCAACAAGTATTTCTTGGCTTAACTCTCGTTTTGTTTTGTAAAACAAAATTTGTCCCCAGCGGAGTCGCCAAACTGTAACAACTTTTTTCTAGAAAATAAAACTTTTAAAGTGTCCCACTTTTTTGAAAAAAATGTTTGTAAAATGGGTTTTCCTTTAATAATTCGTATTTTGGAAAACGGTAAAATTTTGGAGTCGCCACCGGCCACTAAGGTAGGCCGGACACCACAAAACTAGAGACTCCATTTAAAAACGGGTTCGTGAGTTGGTTACGTGTGGGGAAGGGTTAGCACCCCCATCACGCCCGAAAATCAGTACCAAATTACTTGTTGCCTTTAACTGATAGAAATTACTTAAAATCTAAAGTGAATTTAATTAGACGTTCTTAACTGAAAATTTGACTTAAATGGTACGAGCTTTATCAAATCGTGGTTTTAGAATTAATTGATCATTTAATTAAAAAGGATGACGGTACACCGGGCCATAGACTAAACTGACATCATATAAGTCTGACTGCCGTGTTAGTTTAGGGTTCGAATCCCGTACATCACCTTTATGCATGATGCAAGCATTTAGGAATGATGACATGATATTTCCATTTTTAATTATTGCCTACCTAGAGACGGTGAGAATTAACCCAAATATTTGGTCGACATCCATTAAGCTTGGACTGTTTTGACACAAATATCGGGGTTAATAGATACCTCTCCTTTGTTTGTTTAAAATTAATTAGCATGCCAAACTATTAATGGTTTCATGAGTGACAAGTATGAGATGCATGTCATAGAAAAGCTTGAAAGTAAGCACGCAAAAGCCCACCCAAGGCACTATCCTAAAGGCTCAAATTATGGTAGACCGATTAGTGATCTAATTGTAGATTAGGTGATTCTAATATTGCCCTAAATCATTTAAATCCTAAAAACTAGAAGACCCTAATAAATTATGAATTATCTTGGTTTTACTCATCTAAATTTATTGTTAATTTTATCTTAAAGATGCGATTAAGAAAAGTTTAACAGGTTTAATGAACTTAATATCCATCCCAATAAGGCGAGGATGAATTTAAGCGAATTAAACTGGTTAAAACCCTGAACTCAATTGAAACTCTAAACCTAAACCGACTTAATTGTACAAACCGTGCCCCTATGAAACGGGCACGCGATTCGAAACAATTAAATCAGTCTTATTTAAAAAAACATAATGGCCTAATCTACTTAGCCCAAGCCCAGCTAAACCAAACAAAGCCCTAAACTTAATCCTAACAATTTAAACCCCTAAAGCCCAAGGCCTAAGCTTAAAACATAAATATTCATTTTATATTACCAATATATCATATACAATATTGCACTATGCATGTTTTATACATATCATACACTCTTTTAAAGATGTCGTATGTCACTTATATATATATATATATATATATATATATTTTACAAAGAACTTACGCAACACATTAAAAATGGTATATTACATATCTCATAAAACCTATACTTCTTTTTATAAAAAGATCCATATTTTACAAGTAAAAGCCATGAATCATATTCCTCCTTAAAACCATAAATTACATCTATAAAATTACATGTTACATTATGCCGATTTATATATCATACGAAAACCTTATATTACACATGTTATATCATTTAGATTTTTCGTTATACAAGGGGTACTGCATACATCACATACATGACAATTACACACATTCATATCAAAAACCACAACCATAATCATAAAAAATATCATACATTCCACACATCATGTAATAATAATAAAAAACAAGAATAAGACTGAGATTAAAGAAATTAAAATGCAGTGGCAGAAATTAGAATGCATGATAAACATGGGATTAAACAACACTGGAAAGGACCATAATGTAAAGAAACAAAATTTAAGGGTTAAATTAATCAAAAATAGAGACTTAAGTAAAAGGGGACGAGATCGAAAATCATTTCAAGATTTCGGTGGCCAGGGGTGTGATTTACCCACGCAGAGGGACCAAACATGTGATTTAGGAATGCGGAAACCCTTCGAGTGTAATTAAGGTAAGATGGAGGTCTTTAAAACGGGATTAACCCACTTTTAAAATATGAAAAGGGTATAAAACCCACCTTATCTCAGAATGCTAAACCCTTTTCGCCATTTTAAAAGCTTTCTCCAAACCCTAGAAAACGGCCGCCTAAAAACCATGCTGCATACCGTCAGCAAACCCAAAAAGCTAGAAACGAAACCCTTTTCTGATCTAAAACCAGATCTGGAATAAAACCCCCAATGAAAAACCCTTTTTTTGCTTAAACACTCAAAAACTGAGGCCAAAAATCTATTTAAAAAAACCCTTTTCAACTTCTGTTCCCTCGCCAATTCACCATGCATGGCCTCGGGAAGGGCATGAGGTTTATCACGGGCGAGGTAGAGCGACGACCGCAGAGGAAGTGAAAGGTCGAAGGTAAAAAAACGCAAATCCTAGTCTATTTGGTTGTTGTAAATGAAAAATTAGATTGGATATACCTCAGAAGGGCTTTTCTTTGTATTGATATGAATCTGATTTTCCCCCAATATTGCTTCCCTCGGTTACATTGTTTGGTTTCGGCTTTATAGCTGAATTTACATGTATTTTTTAGAAAAATAAAACCCTAGAAAATCTGCTATTGGTTCTTCTAATTTTTTGGCCGGATTCATGTGCTCTCTGTCAATCTGACATTTCGTTGTTGCATTGCTAAAATCGTTGATTGATAATCCATTTTCTTTTGTTGTTTGTGCGCATGTGATGCGAGAGAGAAGGGGACCAGAGGATCAGCAAGGGCGTTGGAGGCCGCAAGCCGACGTGGCTGGGGGACTCGATCTTGGCCATCAATGTCGTGGAGATAAAAGGTCATGATTTGGGCGTTGGTTGTATTCGAATGGCTAGTCGGTGAAGCGCAATCGCGCGTGTGGGGGCTGAACCATCATCTGGTTTAGCGCGTGCGGCGCGTCGGGCATCCAAGGGTCTCCTATTGGTGTAATCTGGACCGTTAGATCTAATCTAGATCTGACGGTTAAGATTGGGCAGCTGTAACCCCCTCGTCCCGGTCTGGACGACTGACCGGTCCGAGTAGGCTACACGGGGAAAACCGAAGCGAAACCCGTTAAGGCTCCCCTTCGTTTAGCAACCCTACCTTTTTTTTTCTTCTTCTTTTCTAGATGCCTTTATTAAATCCTATGTGATAGGATACGCATCGAGCAAACACGGATACAAAACCCACAAGACATGCAATTAGACAGCCTATTTTAACTTTTATAACAGGCCGTATCGATACGCCTTGACTTGGTCAACTACACAGAGTCAACCCAGGGAGACCGTATCAGTATACTGGTTGACCGTACCGATACGCCCTCATTGGTCAACTTCTCACGGTCAACGATAAAGGACCGTATCGATACACCCTACACCCGTACTGATACGCCAAAATCTCTTCAATTTCTCAGATTTCCAGAGAGCCTTTGGCGTATCGATATGCCCTCGTGTATCGGTACGCTCTGCTTAAACTGAGCCCCAAAGTGTAGGACCGTATCGTTACGGCCCTTGGGCGTACCGATACGCCCTGCACTGCAAGACTCAATTAAGCTGAAAAACAACCTAAGACTCAACTCTAGATACATTTACCCTACTTCAGGCATGATCCAACACTTAACATACATTCAAAGAACACATATCCAAGGCTAACCATTTTAAAAGAATAAGCATCCACAAGATACATGCATAACAAGATTTACATGCCTTCACTACAAACATAAGCATTAACAACATAAAGCCAACACAAAGGAGTCTAGATACACACTCCTAAAACATGTAGCGTTTCCCATTGCTAAACTACTACATTATTTAATAAACCATACTTGAGCAAACTACCACACGCTTGGACGCCCTTTTCTTGCTCCTTGCTAACTCTAAGCTAAAGATCTGCATTGTCGGAAAAAGGAGGGCGTAAGCATAAAGCTTAGTGAGCAGAGCTCAAAAACATAACAACGACAATGCAGGGTTCAAAGTTTTCTTTAAAATAAAGGCCAACACATACAATCCATCCAACGGCATAAGCCTCTTACTAACATACAAGTTCAACCACAAGTTGACAATATAGAAATGTATCATGGCATCCCACTTCATGGTATGCATAAAGGCATAATCCTAGATTTAAAGCAAAACCATTAAGAGGGAATGATATAGTGAGACACAAACATGGACAACACATGGTATGCACAAGCATAACCAAAACACACACGGTGGGACTACACATCACCGTTTCGACTAGTAGTTTTTCGATGGGACTACACATCAACATACTCTTCTACTAGTCACCACCGGCGGGACTACACATCACCGGGGTCTTCTACTAATCACTACCGGCGGGACTACACATCACCGGAGTAACGACAACCATCACGTGAGGTTCGACACCAACCATGCAAGACGATATACAACTTACCATCATGCGACATGAACACACTATATCATGCACGACCAAAACAACTTGTAACAAAATCCACAATTATGCACAAACTTACTACTTACAATCTTACTAACCACAATTGGTCTTACTCACAATTTCCGTGCACAACCTGCACCAACTTACACACATTTTACAAGGCATATCAACATCACCATTGATTCCATCATACATGATCAACAACATAATAATAAGCAACATGCTTCCTCCCAAAGTATTGAAATTTCATGCACAACAAGTTATCATTTTAAGTATTGGAAAACAAACGATGAAAGGGAAATTTAAAAAGGCGATACACATCAACTTACTCTTGAGTTTAGATTGACCTTTCAAGCTCAATCCAAACTCTTTCAAAACCACCTTAATTCATAGTGACATTTGGGGCCCCTCTAGAGTGAAGAATATTAATCGGTGTCGGTGGTTCATTTCTTTCATTGATGTTCATAGCAAAACAACATGGACCTACTTAATGAAAGGTAAATATGTGACCATGTCAATTTTTGAGAGGTTCTACACTATGGTTGAAACACAATTTCAAAGTAAAGTTCAAATATTCAAGTTTGATAATGGGGGGGGGAGTTTTTTGCTACTTCTTTGGGTGAGTTTTTTTTATTTAAAGAAAGGCATTGTTCAAATTAGCTCTTGTGTAGATACACCACAACAAAATGGGGTTGTAGAGAGGAAGAATAGGCACTTATTAGAGGTAACTTGATCCTTATTATTTTTTGGGAATATACCCAAATATTTGTGGGGTGAGGCTTTGTTAACTGCCACTTATCTTATTAACAGAATGCCTAGAAAAGTTCTTAAATTCGAAGCACCTATGGCCATTTTCTTGAAAAGTTATCCTCACTTTAAACTTATTTCTTCTCTTCTTCCTCTTCGAATTTTTGGTTGCACTATTTTTGTAAAGAATTTAGACCCTTCACAATCAAAATTAGATCCTAATTCTCTTAAATGTGTTTTTGTGGGATATTCTTCCCTTAAAAAGGACTACAAGTGTTACTATCCTCCTAGTAAGAAATTTTTTGTTTCCATGGATGTAACCTTTTTTGAGCAGAAACCTTATTTTTCCAGGGCTGCAATTCAGGGGGAGACTTTGACAGAATTCCTGCCATCTATGATTCCTCAGGTATATCTAATTTCATCTTTTTATATGCCTTTAACTATTATGCCTCTTGCCCCTCAGGTATATCCAATTTCATCTTCTTCTATACCTTTAAATGTTGTGCCTCTTACCCCTCATGATATTGAATCTTCACCAAAACAATCTACCCCTGTCGTTTCTTCACCAGCTGCTCCTTAAACTACACCTCATAAAATTGATCCTCAAAACACACAAACTTCTAAGCAACTCAGTGTTTACACGAGAAAAAGGGAAATTATTCTTGAGGCCATTTTGTAGTCTAACACTTGTCGAGAGTTGGATTTGAGTCCAGCTACATTAGAGGATGTTAAAGGTAATGACACTTCTTCCTTGTCTGAAATGGAGGATTTACCTATTGCTAAAAGAGAGGGGGTAAGACAGTGTACTAGATATCCTATTCAAAAATTTGTTGTTTATGGGAAATTAATGCCATCTTTTAAGGCTTTTACAACTAACATTGATAAAGAGAAAATTCCTACAACTATTAAAGAGACCCTAAAAGACCCTAGATGGAAGAAAGCAGTTGAAGAAGAGATACACACCCTTGAGAAAAATGACACTTGGATTGTTACTGGTCTACCACATGGAAAGAAGACAGTTGGGAGTAAGTGGGTCTTTGCTGTAAAGTACAATTCAGATGGGAGCATAGAGAGGTACAAGGCCAGGCTTGTAGTCAAGGGTTTTACTCAAACCTATGGCGTTGACTACAAGGAGACATTCACACCAGTAGCAAAATTAAATATTGTCCGAGTCCTTCTGAGTCTTGATTTGAACAAAGACTGGAGTGGAATCTTCACCAACTGGATGTTAAAAATGCCTTCTTAAATGGCAGATTAGAAAATGAGGTCTACATGAAGATACCACCGGACATGGAGTCGAAGCTGGGCAGGGAGAAGGTTTATAAACTTAAGAAGTCTCTATATGGACTAAAACAGTCAACTAGGGCCTGGTTTAACAGGTTCACTAAAGTCCTTAAAGGGAATGGTTATAGACAATGTCAAGCAGATCACACATTATTTTTTAAAATAAATTCCATTGGAAAAATAATTATTCTTATAGTATATGTTGATGACATTGTTGTGACATGTGATGATGATAGTGGAATCAATCAGTTAAAGGAGTTGTTAAGCAGAGAGTTTGAAACCAAAGACCTAGGGAAATTAAGATATTTCTTAGGCATGGAAGTTGCTCGGTCTAATAAAGGTCTGGTAATAAACCAGAGAAAATATGTACTAGATTTACTCTCAGAAGCTGGTATGTTGGGATGTAAGCCAGCTGATACTCTGTAGAGTGTCTAGAAGTCTTATATTTTATGCACCTTCTTGCTCATATTATTACTGTTCTCAAGCTCATTTAGTCATATTTAGTTGCATATCATGCATTATACAATATTTTCTCTTCTGCCATGTTTTTATTGAATATTTTACGTTTTGGCTAAGAAAAGATATTGTTTTAGTTAGTTTTCTATTTCAGGTGCTGGTTGCTGATCAGAGGAAGAGAGGACGTGAAAGAAGGGAGCAAAAGGAGCTGTACTAACGCAGTTCTAGTTGCCGCCAAAGACGCCGCCACTGTAGAATGTCGCCGCCAAGGACGTCGTCGCCGCAGAATGCCGCCCAGACGACAATACACCGACACAGTCAAGATTGGTCTAGTTTGATAGATGACATTTTTCTGAGTCTATTGAGCCCAATCTTGCATTTTTCTGAGGCCTGGAGCGGTGTATAGAGCTGATTGAAGATTGATAAGCAATGTGGCTTATACTTACTTGCTGAACAAGTAAACATCCAAAGGAGTCCATATTTAAGTTAGAATTTAATGAATCATTAAATGTTAAAGCTATTTTATCATCAATGAAGACTTCTACTCCAATAAAGACTTAACCTTAGGCCAAGCCCTATATATACTCATGTATGTGAGGGTATAGGAGCATAGAGAGAGAGAGATAGAGAGAGAGGGAGTCAGCTATGTTTTAAACTCCCTAGGGTTTAGGTTTTTGCTTGTAAAGTAGTTGTGAGAAACGGTTGTAAAGTTTGTGAGTTTATTTTTGCAATAAATATTCCAAGTTTTCTTAATCAATGCACTTCATTCTTTTAATTAGTCCTAACCGTCAGTTGAGAGAATCCATTTAGGGGGCACGAAAGTGTAAACTTCACGAAAGGGTTAAGCACGGTCACAACGTGCTGAGGCGTGACTAACTTGGTTCCAAAAGTTCACAAGTTTCAACGGCTAAAAGGGATCACCAACCGAGTTGACTAGCCTGTGTTAGGTTTACGCTGAGATTGCTAGGTATTGCCTACGTCAGGCTAGCTTTCAAGCATCCTTGCCTAGAAATATGAAGGATCACTGTCGACTATCCCGCCAGTACTTATTTTCGTTCCATCTGTCGAGACAGCGAAAGTTGCAGGGGCAGTGACTCGCTGCGGTCGCGTGACAGGGTCGTAGCTGCCGCCCGCCATACCCGCCGAGGCCGCAATCGAGGCAGCGCAGAAATAACTTTACTTCTTCACAACGTAGTCAACACACTATTGAGCAGTAATAACCTGGCCCATTCTATCACTCTGATCTCCCCTTCTTTAATTAATTGTGTTTTTAGTTTTATTCCTTTAACCAAATCTGAAGTTAATTGCGCATTTAAGTTTCTTGTGCAGATACACACTCGAAGGAACTAATCCAATCCTCGTGGGATTCGACATCTTTTATACTGTAACTTGACAGGAGTGTGCACTTGAGCTCATAAAAAGAGAACACCTAAACACCATACAAGTTTTTGGCGCCGTTTTCGGGCATTGGCAATAGCGACTTCGTTTTGTTTTCTGCACTCTGTATTTAATTGCATTTAAATTTCAGGTTTTTAACTTTTTTTCTTTTGTATATATAAAAAACAAAAAAAAATCAGGTACGCTACGAGTCCAAGGGCATCACAATATCGAGGAAAACTATACGGAAGCTGATTTTTGAACATGAACAGCAGTTGCTGCAGCAGCAGTTACCGTCGTGGCAGCAGACAAGATAGCAAACGTCGTTGCCATAATAGCAAAAAATTTCATGGTATGATCCAAATTGTCAAACTTTTTTTTACCATAACAATTTTGCTGCAGAAACAAACATGCTAGGGCAAGGTGGTCAGCTTCAAGAGCAATCAAGAGAAACCACACGAGAGCTGATGTTGAAAAATTCTTTCAATCTATGTGAGGGAAATCATGTGTTCGAAAATTGCCCTTTACTTATCGGAGAAGACATATGGGACAAACATCAGGAGAAGCCACAACAACAACTGGGATAGCAGATGCACCTTCCGCAGTATCCGCCGCCACAGCAGAATTTTTCATGGTATGATCAACAACCTCAAAAAAAATTTACCATGACAATTGTGCTGCCGCTGTGGCAGATATACCCTGGCAGTGTAGTCCTCCGCAAGAACAATCACAAACCTTGGAGGACATGCTTCAAGTTTTCATGGCTAGTACTGCATCCTTTATTGAATCCACTCAAAGGCTTTCACAGAGAATGGATACAAGGATGGCCCAGTGGAATTCAACCTTATGGGATACAACAGATCGATTGAACACATCCACATATGCCATGAACGAAGAAAATGTCCCAGCAAATTCTGCCTTGGCAACCATTGATCACCAACAAGTCAGTCCCAGGGATAATATTGTCCCAAGGAAAGAGGACGAAGAAATATGCGAAGAAAGTTCTCCGATGTATGAGGAACAACTAGAGGATGAAGAACACTGCCCAACACATGATAAGCCTATGCGAGAAATTGCCCTAGCAAGGATTGAGGAAACTGCACAGAGCAATTTTGTGACAACATCTAGTGAGGCCGACAGAAAAATTGATGATGTCACATCTGAAGCATTAGCAACCTTGCACACCTCAACAACAATCTCGGTACCTATGCTCGCCATGACAGAGGCCTTAGCAGCGCTGCCCGCCTCGACAGAAATCTTGGCAACTATGGAATATGTATATCAAGAGGAGCCGATGTTGGCATATCTAAAGCCATCACAATCTCTATTGATGGATATGTTCGAGGGACCTGAAGAACACAATGTTATGGATGATGAAGCCCTTCAATCTGCCGAGTTTTTCCTTGATCTGAACCACATTATGACAGACTACTACCCTGACAGTTGGCCGGCTGAACAGTTGCCTTGGCAGCAAAAGCCATCATCCACCATAACAAATCAGGACAAAGATAAGGTAAGTACATGATTTGATAGTGGTATAATTTTTACTAATCACATGTTCGTGCCTTCAGAAAAAGAAACAGGGTGGAGGATTCACATGGATTACAAGGGAACGAGGAAGAAAGACTTCCCCATAAGAATAGTAACTCGATGGAGGGTGCGAGTGGACTATAAGAAGTATCAAAAACGAACCCACTGTAACATAATTTTAGTTTTTCCACATCTTTATTGTTTTCTTTAGGAATAGATCTTAATAAGCTTAGGACCAGATTTTATTTTCAGTTATATTATTTTTATTTAGTCCGTCTCACAACTACTTATCTAGATTTAGACCCTACTATAAAAGGCAAGCCGCCAAGAAATATGAGGAGTAAATAAGGACAGCCGCCCAAGCGGCAAAGACGGCAGCAGAGGAGACAACCCATGCCACCAATTCCCTTGACGAAGAGGTGTCTGATAATGTAAAGCCGGCTGAGGCAACAAAGAAAAGAAAGAGGCATGTGATAGCAGCTGAACCAGAGGATGAAAGGCCATAGACCGAGCTGGAGCAGCAACTAGAGAGACCCACTCCCATTAGAGTCCACCCAGCTCGCGGCCAGAAGCAGATCCTCGCCGCTAAATCACCTGCCACCCGCCGCCTAGTCCTCTCATCTTCCTCGAAGTCTACCGAGTTAAAAGACAACTCGGGCAGCTTCTAGCACCATTATTTTTGTGAGAAAGGGGCCATGGTGGCCGGAGATGCAATGAATAATGGTGGTTTGTGTGTGGTCTGTGGTTAGGGATTTGTTGTTTGAAGAAGAAGAACAAGATATTTTTCAGAGATAACAATGTGTTTCTCTATATTTTCTTATTATTCCTTAATTATTCAAATGTGTGTAAGGTGAGCCTTTAAATAGGCAATTACAGAGTTTTAGTATAGTTAAACTATACTTTATCTCTAATTTAAATAATATTTATCCCTAACTTAAATAAGACTTCTAGTAAATCTAAACTATTGACTTGGGATTAAACTTTAATTACACATTAAATAAAATTCTATCACTTCTCGGATAACTTACACTCTCCCTCAAACTCTAACACTTCTCGGATAACTTACACTCCCCTTCAAGCTGGTGAGCAAATGTAGTAGAGCACCAGCTTGGATCCTGGATGTGATGCCCTACTCATATTTCTTCTGTTGTTTCTTAGAGAAAAAGAAAATATCCCTTTTCCGGGAGCCATTGAGTTGAACAACTAGGATATAATCATGTTGTTCTTTGCACAGTCATTGTTGAAAATTTGTAGCTGATGTTGCTGGTTTCGGCATCCTTCTTGAGATGACTACCAATTTTGCTGTAGTTGTTGGTTCTGCACCTTCCTTAGATGTCTTCCAGCTTTCCTCTGTCAGTGATGATCTTTTTCTGGTTTTTTGCATCTTCTTCTGAGATGTCTTCCAACTTTTTCTGCCATTGACGGACTAAGTAGCTGCTTCCATTCAATAACGATCACAGGAATCTACACTCCCCCTCAAGCTGGTAGTTACACAGACTAGAGTTCCAGCTTGGATCTTTGATGTAGAATCTTTGAAAAATAATATAGTTTTTTAAGGCTAAACTAAAACCTTTTCTCCTATCTTTTTTAAAACGGATGGCTAAGATAGAACCAAATAGTTTTTTAAGGCTAAACTATAACCTTTTCGACAAAACAACAAAAATAAACGAGCAGAAATTTCACCAGAGATGTAAGATTCCAACGAAGGAGAAGCGAAGAAACGAGCGTGGCCTAATGATAGCAGCAGAAAAAAAAAGTGTGCATATGAAAAGAAAAAAAATCAGATCAAAGATGGCAGCAGTGGTGACGACATCAAGAGCGTTGTTGGCTCATGATACCATGTGAGAAAGGGGCTATGGTGGCCGGAGATGCAATGAATAATGGTGGTTTGTGTGTGGTCTGTGGTTAGGGATTTGTTGTTTGAAGAAGAAGAACAAGATATTTTTTAGAGATAACAATGTGTTTCTCTGTATTTTCTTATTATTCCTTAATTATTCAAATGTGTGTAAGGTGAGCCTTTAAATAGGCAATTACAGAGTTTTAGCATAGTTAAACTATACTTTATCTCTAATTTAAATAATATTTATCCCTAACTTAAATAAGACTTCTAGTAAATCTAAACTATTGACTTGGGATTAAACTTTAATTACACATTAAATAAAACTCTATCACTTCTCGGATAACTTACACTCTCCCTCAAACTCTAACACTTCTCGGATAACTTACAATTTTCTTTATATTTTTTTGCTTTATTTTATGTTTTTCTGTTTAGATTTTATTTTGTCTAAGGCATTGGGGGCAATGCCCGCCTTGAGTTTGGGGGGGTTAGTCCTCATGTTATTTTGTTAAGCATGTAGTTGCATATAGTTGCATTGTAAATCCTGCCTATCACTTAATGAAAATTGGAATTTGGGTTAAATAACTTGTGCCTATGATAGTTAGCCGATTCTATTCTCGCACCACACTTAAAATTGAACTTAATCTTGGGAAGAAGCATGAAAAACACCTTAGAATTTTTTTTAGTTGCCAAACTTTTATTACACTTCTGTTAAGTGCTGAATATTGTTTGAGTTCTAAGTGTACATTGCCTGCTTAAACTTAATAAAAATTCTTATATTGGATACAGGTATGCCGCCGCGGCCGCACAGGGCAGCAAAGTAAAATAAAAAGCAATGCCTCCACGACCGCAAAACAAAGAAAAGGCTGAATGCCCTAGAGGTGCCCGAAACAGGCTCTAAGAAGGATCATGAGCAAGGACACTCCGCTGCTATCAAAGTCCATGTATCTGAAATTCTTTGAAGTGGCAGACAAATTAGCATGAGTGAATGAAAGCCTTCACGGGATGACTCTACTCAAAGGGTTCAGAGTTTCGTAGTATCTCCTATCTTAGCTTCAGATCTAGAGAGCAGTTGTGATGAGCTGAAGCCCTTAAAAGCCATGATCATAAAAAGGAAGAAAAGAAGTGCTTAACTGTGCTGCCAAAACAGCAACTCTATATCCTTTTTCTTTAACTTTTACAACATTATTCGTTTACTTAGTATACTTAGCATATTTAGCATGTACAAAGACTTGCACACACTGCACTAACACTAGAATTAAAATTCTAAGTTATTTTATGTTATTCTCTCTCACTATATTAATATAGGTGCCACGGCCTTGTAGTATGAAACAAAGTTAAAAACTAGGTTTTCTTTTTGATTTATGTACAAGGACATGTTTACTAGTTTAAGTTGCATTGCTTGAGGACAAGCAATAGTTCGAGTTTGGGGGTGTGTAGAGTGTCGAGAAGTCCTATATTTTATGCACATTCCTACTCATTTTATTACTGTTCTCAAGCTCATTTAGTCATATTTAGTTGCATATCATGCATTATACAATATTTTCTCTTCTGCCATGCTTTTATTGAATATTTTACGTTTTGGCTAAGAAAATATACTATTTTAGTTAGTTTTCTATTTCAGGTGCTGGTTGTTGATCAGAGGAAGAGATGACAGGAAAGCAGGGAGTAAAAAGAGCTGAACAGAAGCAGTTTCAATTCCCGCCAAAGACAATGCTGCTGCAGAATGCCGCTGCCAAGGACGCTGCCGCCGCAGAATGCCGCCCAGACAGCAATACGCCGACATAGTCAAGATGGGTCTCATTTGATAGAGGATATTTTTCTGAGTCCATTGAGCCCAATCTTGCATTTTTTGAGGCCTGGAGCGGTGTATAGAGCTGATTGAAGATCGATAAGCAAGGTGGCTTACTTGCTGAACAAGTAAACATCCAAAGGAGTCCATATTTAAGTCAGAATTGAATGAAGCATTAAATGTTAAAGCTATTTTATCATCAATGAAGACTTCTAATCCAATAAGGACTTAACCTTAGGCCAAGCCCTATATATACCCATGTATGTGAGGGTATAGGGGTATAGAGAGAAAGAGAGAGAAAGAGAGAGGGAGTCGGCTATGTTCTAAACTCCCTAGGGTTTAGGTTTTTTCTTGTAAAGTAGTTGTGAGAAATTGTTGTAAAGTTTGTGAGTTTATTTTTGCAATAAATATTCCAAGTTTGCTTAATCTATGCACTTCATTCTTTCAATTAGTCCTAACCGTCAGTTGAGAGAATCCATTTAGGGGGCACGAAAGTGTCAACTTCATGAAAGAGTTAAGCACGGTCACAACGTGCTGAGGCGTGACTAACTTGGTTCCAAAAGTTCACAAGTTTCAGCGGCTAAAAGGGATCACCAACTGAGTTGACTAGCCTGTGTTAGGTTTACGCTGAGATTGCTAGGTATTGCATACGTCACGCTAGCTTTCGAGCATCCTTGCCTAGAAATAGGGAGGATCACTGTCGACTATCCTGCCGAACTTGGAATATTTGCCAGACTTGTCGCCATGACTTATTTCCGTTCCACCTGCCGAGACAACGAAAGTTGCAGAAGCAGTGACCTGCTGCGGCTGCGTGACAGGGTCGTAGTTGCCGCCCGCCATACCCGCCGAGGCCGCAATCGAGGCAGCACAGAAATAACTTTACTTCTTCACAACGCAGTCAACACACTATTGAGCAGCAATAACCTGGCCCATTCTATCACTCTGATCTCCCCTTCTTTAATTAATTGTATTTTTAGTTTTATTCCTTTAACCAAACCTGAAATTAATTGTGCATTTAAATTTCTTGTACAGATACACACTCGAAGGAACTAATCCAATTCTCGTGAGATTCGACATCTTTTATACTGTAACTTGACAGGAGTGTGCACTTGCGCTCATAAAAAAAGAACACCTAAACACCCTACATACTCTGATGGAAGCTGGATTGAATCTTAGAGGAGAAGAGATGGGGGCTGAAATCGATAAAAATCAGTTTTAAAGGTTGTTGGGAAACTTATTTACTTATCTCTAACCAGACCAGATATTTCTTTCCCTGTTAACGTGATAAGTCAGCATATGACTAATCCTAGAGAATGACACTTTGAGGCTGCTTATCGAATTCTAAGATAACTAAAAGATACACCAGGCCATGGGTTGTTCTTCAAGAAAACTGAAGATAGAATAATTAGAGTTTTTATAGATTCTAATTGAGCTAATGAAGTTACTGAAAGAAAGTCAACCAATGGATATTGCTCATTTGTTTGGGGTAACTTGGTGACTTGGAGAAGTAAGAAACAAAATGTGATTTCTAGAAGCAATGTCGAGGCAAAGTATAGAGCACTAACTTTAGGAATTTGTGAAGGAATATGGTTGCTCATATTGTTGGAAAAATTGGAATTGAAGCATGAAGGAAAATTAGAGATGTTTAGTGACAACCAATCTGCAATTCAGGTTGCAAAAAATCCAGTTCACCATGACCGCACAAAGCATGTGGAGATCAACAGACACTTTATTGCAGAAAAGGGTAACGGTAGGATTGCAAGTTTGACTTATGTCTCTACAAAGAAACAACTGGCTGATGTGTTTACTAAAGCTTTATCTAAGCTAGTGTTTGATAATTTTTTATTCAAGCTGGGTCTATACAATGTATATACACCAGCTTGAGGGAGAGTGTAAGTCATAGTTCGATTAAATAACTTAGTTTGTATTTGAAAATGGATAAAAATAAAATCTTATCTAAAGATAGAGAGATAAGCGATAGAGTTTGCATTTTAGTTTAACTCCTAATTGTATAAGGAGTCTTTGTAACCAAGCCTATAAAAGACTCTCTCTCTCTCTGGTTCGGCTTCATAGAAAAGATGGGTAATGTCTCAATCATCCTTACTTGGCCGAACCTTCCCCCTCATTTCACACATGTTTTCATTCAAAGATGACATGTGTCAAAACCCTTTAGTTATTTATTTAGCATGCAAACCTAAAGGTTTACAAGGCTTTTGATTTCACCCATTACGAAACGGTTATCCAAGTTTTTCTTTAGCTCAATTTGATCCTAGTCTTTAATTGAACTTTTGAATTCTACATTGAAGATAATTAACTTAGAAATCAAGTTAGTAACATTTCTTCTAAGCCAAATTTTGGGTATTACACTAAAACTTAAATTACAAAGCTCAAACCTCAAACATTATGGTTTGAGGTTTAAGGTTTAAGGTTTGGGATTTAGGGTTTATGGTTTTTATATATTATTTTACATATTTATTAAAATAGTATATTTATATTATAAATGATATATAAAAAATCATAAAAATAATATATTTTATTGATATATATATGTAAATAATATATTTTATATTATCTGTATATTAATATTATTTAAAGTATTATTTATTTCATAAAATAATTTGGTTGAACCAAATGGATAAGTTTATATAATTTAAATAAAATATATTATTTTTATATTTTTATATATTGTTTATAATATACACATTATTATTTAAAAAACCCAAAAATATTCATAACATAAATATATAAAACCCCTAAAACTCTAAATTTAAGGTTCATGGTTTAAGTTTGAGAACACACATTTGTTCGTGTTCGTTCGTTTATTAAACAAACATAATAATTTTGTTCATACTCGTTTACTTAACTTAATAAACGAATATAAACAAACATTATACAAACGGTTTGTCGAACGTTATGTTGATTTACACTCTTAAATCAACATCCTCATTCTCATTACATAGACGATAAACAAAACAAAAATCTGGGCTAAAGAGAAGGAAAGCCGTCAAGAATTTTCAACCCCAGACATAGAATCTAAAGAGAAAACGATCGAGGTTGTCACTGTTACAATGTTTGTTATCTTCCTCTGATATGACCGTCTCATCATTGACGAATTTCGAGCAAAACACTGTCGACTGTTCACATTTAGATCTTGACGACTTTAAGAAATTTCAGGGTTCATCAAATTTAAAGGTCCTTGGGCTTTGAGGAAATGTTAGAAAATTAGGTGAGAAAGACATGAGATTTGTTTACGGCCTCGAAGACGAGATCCTATTTGTTCGATGGCAGCGATGGGTGTTAAACCCTAAAACACTCATTTGATTTTTCAAAACACAAAATCTCAAATCAATTTCTCAGTTAAACCTAACTAATTTTTGTTAATCTTAAACTACAAAGCGATTAAAAAATAACTTCATGGTTTTCAAAAAGTTTCCTTAAGACACTGAATCGAGGGAAGAGTTTCATTAGTTTACATTGTCATCCATGAAAATATCAGAGGATCGCCAAAATCTAATATGTGTTACTGTTACCACTCATGATTTTTGAAGCTTTTAATCGCAACTACACTTTCCTTTCCATTTGATTGATTGAAAATGAATCGTTTTAGTTTTGTGATTTTTCAGATTGATTAGAAAATAATCCATTTCAAAATTATGAGTTTGGTTGAATGTGGAAAGAGGGCTAGGGATCGAAGAGGAAGAAAAATAAAATACTATTTTTTATTTTAATAATTTGTCACGTGTCACTTAAGGAGGATTGGTCCAGTTTTTTTAATATATATTTAAACAAGTAATTTTTTTTTTAAAAATAATAAAACGTAAAGAACTAAACATGTTATTGTGCTAAGTAAATAAATATTATTTTTTAATAAAAGCGCCACATGTTAATCTTTTACTGGTCTAAGGTGCCCAAGTCATTTTCGTAACAGATGTAGATAAACCTGACGAAAAATTTCATGTATGAAACTTAAAATTTTAAACATGATAATTTGCTATAATTAATGTGTGAACCGGTAATTAAGCCTTTGATTTATCTTGGGAAAGGGAAAGAATTTAATTTGTTACGTTTCCATAAAAAACGCAGGGAAGCAAAGGAAAGTGAAAAGTAGCAAAAATATGGGTGGTGAGACGATCATCCCTCCTACCTTCACTTCTGGTTTGTAAACACTCTCTGCATCTGCTTCGCTTTGACTATTTTTTCCCTTTTTAATCTTTTTTGTTGAAAATTTTGAACATTCAGAGGAAGAGTCCTCAGTAGACCAAGATTTCCCACTTCCACCGTTGTCTTCCCACCAGCCCTCTTTGATCAGGTATTAAGAAAAAACCCTTCTTTTCCTCCTATTTTAAAGGATGGAATGATTTTAGCCTATATAATTGTCTGGGGATCAATTTGGTTTATTCTTTTCGTGTTGGTGAAGTATGATGATTTTGGTTATTTGGTTTCAAATGAGTAAGGGATTATTCGAGAATGAAGCTTGAAGACGGAAAATATGAAGCCGGTAGGTTGTTTCTCGAAGAATTTGATAAAAGGGGTTCTCCATTTTCTTCTTCTCTGGACTTTGAAGTTTATAACAACCGCAGACAGAAGGTTTACAAAGAGGTTTTGCAGAGTTATGAACAATTGCGGGTTCCAATTATGATTCTAAACGAGGCAAAGGACAAGGTTCTGAGGTATTCATGTAATATTAGCACAAATTCCTTTTCTTTCAAAAAAAAAAGTTTTCTTTTGTCCTTTCTAAACATGTTCTTTGCTTGACTCAAGAAATAGAAGTTGAATTCTTAAAAAAATGCTGGTTTGAAACTTATACAATTGCTCTTACGAGCAAAAGATCATGATTGCCGTGTCAGATTTTCACTTTATTTTAAAACCAAAAGTCCTGTCATACTAGGTTTATGATATAATTAGTGGATATGCTAAACCAGATTTAGTGAATATTAGTGTGCATGCTCAGATTATTCTATTATAGCTGAAGTTCAGCATTTGTTGTTTAAGGTGGATAGTGTTGGTATTACTTCAATTGACATGTGTAATTTCACATGAACAGTTATGTCCCTGGAGCATGGATTGAGAATGTTGGTGGCATGAAACTGAGTGATTATGATGTTCCAGAAAGAACATCACTCCTTCTGATTGGTCCAGAAGGGTGTGGAAAAAGCAGTCTTGTCAATAGAATTTCAAGGGTGTTTGAGAATGGCAATTTTACACCAGAAAGAGCTCAAGTATCATGTAATGTTGCTTCGTTAGTTTGTTACAAATGCTGAACTCATGAAGGATCACTTTTAGGCAAAGTAGATGTCGTTGTTATATTATCCTCGACCCTAAATTAGTATTCTCTATAACGCAGATAACCCATTGGTTGGAGATGGTACCTACTATCTCCAAGAATACACGATCCCAAGAGGTTCATCTTGGTTCTGTCTTTATGATACTCGGGGCTTGTCTAATGACGCTTTTGAAAACTTTAATATGATTGAGAACTGGATGAATAAAGGTGTTCGTCACGGGGAACTTGTTATCAGGTCTGCATTTTAACTTTACAAAGTAGTTTATATCATGCATTTAATTTTTCCCATCTTCAGATTTGTTCATATGAGGGTTTTGTTAATCAGGAAATCAGATGATTATAGTTTAAGGAGAAGAATGAAGTTTAAAATACTCAACTTAGGTCGGCAGTCTTGCAAGACCCGGAGCGTTAATTTTGTCATTTTCGTTGTTGACGGGGTTTCTGTTTTGAAATCCATGGAGGGTGATGACACAGCTGAGGTACAGTATATGCAGATGATCGCCAAGATTTTCAAGTGTCCATGCTTGTCATTTAAAGGTACAGATTATTTCATGTATTTCTTACTTTCCTAGTTGGTTTTTCTTTTTATTTTCTGGATTGGTCAATGTGATTTCTTATCAGGCGATTAAATTGCTGAATGCTTCTTTTTTAGATGATAAACCTGTTGTTGTTGTCACACATGGAGATTTACTTTCAATTGCTGATCGTGTTCGTGTCCGAGTTCATTTGGGAGAGCTGCTGGGTATTCCACCTGCAAAACAAATCTTTGACATTCCAGGTGATTTCTTCAATTTATTTACATTTGTTTGACTAATAACTTTTTGCCACTGAATGATTGCAGTTGAGTCTAAGCCTTTAAGTTTGCAGAAAACCATGATCCGGTAACAGAGTTGGCAATCATTGATATGTTGTGCTACTCGCTTGAGCATGCAGATCGAAATCTTCCGCACAAGAACTGGGTAATAGAAAATATCCGTCTTGCACCCATAATAAAGACTAAGATGTTCTCAGTGGGCTGCATACTCTTTTTAATCTGATTTGGAAAGCAAGTGCTTTGCTCTAATCCAAAATATATGTTGGAATCCTTATGCTTTCTGAAGCAAATCATTTAGCTTTTGTATCCACCATTGTAATTCCGAGCTCTTGCACGTGCATGTAACTTGCTTGCTTATTTTGTTGAAGAGATGTAAGTAATGGGTATGATAATTACATGCAGGTCCGTAAAGTCCGTATATCTACAATCATATATCTGCTAGCAATGCTGGGGATTGCCTTAGCATTGGCTTACCTTAGAAGTTGGAATACGAGGCATGCTCAGGAACCAGAGCTTCGCATAGATTGGTACTCTATCCGGCACATATGGTAAAGGATTAATCAAAGTCTACTTCTTTTGTGTGGTTTGGTACTGTTCATAAACAACATGAATGCAGTCAATCAGAATTCAGAATATATATGTCAATGATTTGATGTTTTTGGGATTTCAGTCTATTGGTTCTATTCTTAGGGTTGGCCTTGTACAGCTTTGGTAGCAGTGTTAATATCAGATTCAGATACGATGTTATGTTAGAATGTAATAGTTGGCTTCAGTTCTCAAAGTTAAGACTTAAGACCCTTAGCTGGCTGGAGTTTCCACCTTTTTCATGGGAAGCTTTCTAGGCAGAAGATTAAATATTCCCACATATCTAAATTTGGTCCCATAGATTGTTTGAGAAAAAGTGTTACAGGAAATTGTCGGAGAATGGAATAGAAAACCAATAAAGATTATAAAATGCACCCCTGAAATTTTGTGAGAGGATTTATTTTACAGTGTAAGAACAAGATAGTTCTTAGAGTAAGCATACCCAGGCTGGCTACATTTCAGCAATCCAGGAAGAAACAATACTTTTTCTTTTGATCAAAGAGAGGTTTTCATTTCACGTCAGATTACAAGTACATCCGTAAAAGATGGGGCACTACAGGTCCCCAGAAGGTTTGGCATTGGATGTCCCTTGCGAGTTTGGTTAGGCAATCAGCATTCTAATTACAAGAACGTGGGATAAAGGAAAAGGAACAAGACGCAAAAGATTTAGATTGAGATCTAATGTCCTCTTCCACTGCCGAGGAAACCCATTTCGAAAGGGAACTCGAACGAAGCCTCCCGATTATGACTTGACAGTCAGTCTTAATTATAATGTTCAAGAAGCCATTAATAAGAGCCAGAGAAATACCTAGTCTGATAGCATACGCTTCTGCAACCGCAACGGATGGAGCAGTTGCTGGTGCAGTTAAACCTTGGATAAAAGATCCAGAGTTATCACGTGCAATAGCCGCCACCGTAGTCTTTCCTGTTTGGCCGTCGAATACGGCATCGCAATTGATCTTGATCACACTGGGAGGAGGGGGGACCAGGACTTCGGTACCCTAGGAATTTGAATTTTTTTCGTAGAGCAAACTTGTGTAGCTTGGGAAAATTTATTGAATTTCGATCAGCTCGTAACCACACCTCCCAAGGAAGGTCTTTCCTCCCTTCAAAAACTCAAACACTCCTCGACTTCCAAATAGCCCAAAGGAGAAAAGCAAAAAGAGCACAACCTTCTTCGAATTCTCCCAGTTTGCGAAAATTATTAATCTTACACCACCATTTTGGAAAACCAGGAAAACCAAGAACAAAAGGCGAGTAGTTAAAGCCTGATGCCCTCCAGACAGCTTGTGCAGACACGCGAAAAAAGAAAAGATACTCGGTGGATTCCTTCCGATCTCCACATCTAGGACAACAATCAGTGTCTTGAAAATTGCTGTGAAAACGAGCCGCGAGGGTGCTCTTGGTAGACACAATATTATGGCAGAGCCTCCAGAGAAAGGTACAGATTTTGGACGGAGCCTTCAAGTTCCAAATGGACTTCCATAAGGCTCTGTTATCACCCGGGAAACTATTAGAGGATGGTTTCGAAGAGAATCTAGAGTTCTCATCAATGAAGTGATATTCCGACTTAGCTGAATACTCCTCATTCTTCGTTCCCGCCTATATGAGGGTATCATTGACTTCTGGACCTCCTATAGAAAAAAAAATCTATATTTTACAAATTAGACCACACTCATAAAAAATGGGGCAAGGACCGAGATGATCTAGCTCCGGAAGTTCTCTAAAACCCCTTAACCCGAAGAGACTACATTACATTTTAGCAATCCAGGAAGGAATTATACATTATAAGTTTCAGTTTACGTTTTTGGAAACCCCTGAACCTGAAGACCAAACTCGATGGTGACAATTTTTTAGCTAAAAACAAAATCTTTCTGATCATAAGATGTTTTTTTCATGTCTCTAATTATGAAAAATTATTAAATAATCATTCGATTTATATAAAGTAATAAAATTATCTTTTTTGTCATTAAAAATCTAACGAGATTGATAAAATTGGTATAATAATAAATTTTGTCTTAAATTTTATACTTATTATAATTTAATGAGTTAGTTGCATCACACATCCTCAAACTATGATCATATTCTAAAATAGTCCTTAAACTTTTAAACATTTCAATTTCATCTACAAACTATGACCCTCATTTTAAATTGGTCTCCAAACTTTTGAGCATTCCAATTTCATCATTAAATTATGACTTTCATTCTAAATTAGTACTCAGACCTTTTGAACATTCTAATTTCATCCCAAATTATCAGCATATTGTCACAGACCAACTTCCCACGACCGAGCCATCCGCACCCATAGGTGCTGACCTTAGCGCACCATGCCCTCCACCCAACCGAGGGACCCGAGTAGTCGCCAACACCACACACCAAGGGGCCATACATAACGCCCTTCGTGGTGTCCGCACCCAAGAGAGCCGAGCTGGGGCACTTCCAGCGCACCATGGGGCCTTGCCAAGCACCCTCCATGCCGCCCAAGACATGGAGCCCGAGCCTGCACCCGGCGTGCACACCAAGGAGGCCGAGTCTGCACCCGACGTGCACACCGAGGGGCCTAGGGGAAGCCCATCTGAGTTGCCCACACCCCTAGGGCCCGACTTAGCACCTAACATGCTAAAGAGGGGGGTTTTGGACACAAGAACCGGGCCATGCCAAGCCCAATCCGCCCAAGCATCCAAGACCCAAGCCAAGGTGTTATCTTTTGACCAACACACATGGAAAGATATCATCCATGGAGCCTATTCGAGGAAAGTCTTTTATGACAACAAATATGGGATGTCATATCTTTGTACTTGAGGCAACTTTGTTTATATTAGAGTGTTGCCATGTTTAGGAGGATAGGATTCATCCATAGCCCTTGGATCGAATCGCTAGAGACCGTTAGATCGAGAGGGCCAAGGCTATAAATAGAGCCTTTCCCTCACCATTGTAATCATTCCACACATTCCACATTTGACTCTTCCTTGTTTTCCTTGAGTATTAATAAGAGAAGGCATCAAGTACTCTTTTCTCCCCGTCTAGGCTTAGGGGGAGTTTTTAACGAGGCTCTTTGCTTAGAAAATAGCATGTCTCTCTTATCTTTCTTTGCCTAGCCATCATCACCATTTTCCAAAAAGCTTTCGCCTCATCAAGTTCTAAGCACTCCAGCTTAGATATTCGAAGGCTGACTTAGTCCTCGACGACTAAGGCCGCACGGGTTAGCGAGTCAAAATCTAGCCCCGTGACAAGTGGTATCAGAGCCAGACTGTGTGCTAGCTGTGAGTTTAACAAGTGCTCCTTGTGCTGCGTAGCGAGTCAAGTGGATGAGCATGTGTCTCGCACCCGAATGAGGGGGTGTTCGTGAGTGGGTCCTCTAGAAAGAGATTGAGATGAGGACGGGTAGGCAAGAAGCCACATCGAAAGTTCGCCAAGCACTCGTAGCCGCATGTGTTGGAGCCTCAGTGAAGAAGGCGAGCAGGCAGAGAATTGCACATAAGATATGGGAAAGAGCTTTCTCCCCATGCACGAGGGCGTACATGAATTGAGTGGGGGAGATTGTCACGGTCCGTTCGTCGTGACATGCGGGACCGTGATGAGATGCTTTCTGGTTGTGCTTAATGAGGGATGCGGGATAGCAATAAGGGTGTAGTACGTGCCGTACAGCCGTCCAGTCCTCGGTGGGCGTGCTGGTTAGGCACCACACTGGTTGGGAGTTGTCCCCGCTTCCTTGATGAGCCCATGAGAGGGCGAAACCAGTAAGCATCGGAGATGGAAAAGGCTTAGCCTCGGGCGTGTGGGAGCCCTGAGGTGCCGCACATGGGAGATGTCCCTGCGACAAGACTCTGACCCCGTGACAATATGCTAATTGTATATTATGTTTATAAAATCGTTATAAAAAATTGTTAATTGTCATAAAACATTGATGTGTATTATGTACTAATATGATGTGGTATAAACAATAATTTAAGGATAAAATTGGAATATTCAAAAAGTTTGTGGACCAATTTAAAATGAGAGCCATAGTTTGGGGATGAAATTGTAACATTCAAAAGTTAAGGGAACAATTTAGAATGATAGTTATAATTTGAGGTGTGGTGCAATTAACTCCAATTTAATTCTAATTCAAAAAAGGACTATTATCCTATGCACTAGCAGTTAAAAAAACTATTTTACAAGTGGAATAATTTTAGGGATTTAGTTTAGGGGTTAGGCTTTAGATTATAGAATTTTTTATTTAGAATTTTGGGTTTGAGGTTATGATGTAAGATTTAGGGTGAAAGATTTAGATTTTAAAATTAAAATAAACAAATTTATTAACAGTATATTGTCACGTCCCTAGATTCTTCAAACCGAGACGTGCAGCCTTAGACGCCTTTGGGATGGTGTGGCGTCTAAGTAAGCCTTACTGATCTAAGCTAAAATGCTTTGATCCGTGCGGAAACGAAACTACGAGGGCAAGAAAAAGAGAACGTAGGATAATTGAGCGAATGCTCAGAGTTTTAATACTCAAAACGGAAAATAAAGCTTGAAGCCTAACAAAGCCTAAAGAAAATAAACTAAAGCAAGATGAAGTGACTAATGAGGTGGGGGTAAGCCTCTTTATATAACCCCTACATTCAAAGGTAGAGTTCTACTCTAACTAGGACAACAATTATTCGAATCCTTCAAGGAGTATAACTCCTCAACCTCTAGTGAAGGGCCAACTCGCTTTGATGCTAAGCCTAAGATGGCGTGGAGGACATGCTAGACACCTTGGTGTGCGCCGGGCTCGGGCCCTAGGGTGCAGTCCGTGACATTCTCCCCTATTGGTTCTGGCGACGCCCTCATCGCTCGGCTAAGATGGTATCGACTTACTTGGTCTTTGAACTGCCATAGGCCCTCGGCTGGTTCCCAACTTCCTTCGTTGTCGGGAAGTCTTTTCCATAGGACGAAATACTCATGTCTCGGCTGATGGCCTGGTCGTCGAATGTCCCTTTCCTCTTGGATGTCTCGAACTTTGTTCTTATAGGAGACCTTCACTTCGACTAGTGCTCGGTGTGACTTGGCTCGATCCGAATCTGACTCATCTTGATGGAATGACTGGAGTAAACTTACATGGAATACCGGATGGGCTCAGATGGTCGTTGGTAACTCTAATCGATAGGCCATGATGCCTACCCGCTTCACAACTTTGAACGAACCCTCGTATCTTCGCACAAGCCCTTTGTGCACAGTTTGGTTGCGCAAGATCCCGGTTAGCTTGGCAAGGACTAAGTCTCCAACTTGGAAGCTCACGTCCCTACGCTTCGTGTATGCCCACTACTTGGTCCGCTTTCCCGTCTTGTGTAGACAAGCTCAGGCTAAGTCATGATGCTCTTGCCATTTTGTGGCAAACTTGTGTGCTGCTGGATTAGGCCCCTCATACTTGGTAGCAACCATGTTGGGTGTGAGCGGTTGCTGACCGGTCACGATCTCGAACGAACTTTGGTTGGTCGCTTCACTCCGTTGTAAATTGTAGGAAAAATGGGCCACGTCTAACAGCTTTGGCTAGTTGCGCCGTGTGACACTCATGTAGTGTCTTAAATATATCTCCAATAAGGTATTCACTCGTTCGATTTGCCCGTCGGCCTGAGGATGGACGCTTGTTGAGAAGTTCAAACTTGATCCCATAAGCTTGAACAGCTCAATCCAGAATTTGCCCGTGAACCGCGTGTCCCGGTCACTAATGATCATCTTTGGCACTCCCCAATACTTCACCATGTGCTTGAGGAAATGACGGGCTGACTCTTCGGCTGGGCATACCTTCAATGCTGGGATAAATATCCCGTACTTGGAAAATCTGTCAACAACAACCATAATGCTAGACAGGCCGTCGGTGTTGGGCAAACCTACTATAAAGTCCATGGATACACTTTCTCATGGTTGCTCGGGAATGGGCAACGGTTGTAACAACCCCACGAGTCTTATCATCTCGATCTTATCTTGTTGGCATACAAGAAATGTTCTCATATAGGCTTCCACATCCTCGCCCATGCGTAGCCAATAGTATTACTCGGTAATCAAAGCTAAGGTCCAGTTCATCCTCGGATGTCCAGCCCACTTGGAATCATGACACTCCTTCATGATTTCCTTGCGTAACTCATTGAATTAAGGCATGTAGAGGAGGTGTCCTCGAGCTAAAACCTTCGCGTTTTGCACTATTTGGCATAGTTGATGAGTACTTTGGCTGTTGGGTCATGTGACAACCCCTCCTTGATACGTTCTAGCAATTATTCCTTCGGCAAGCTAACAAACTCTATGTTACACCTTCGGCTTAAGGCATCGACAATTGAGTTGACTTTCCCGGCTTGTATTTCATGGAAAAATCAAACTCGGCAAGAAACTCTTGCCAACGAGCTTGCTTGGGAGACAACTTTTTCTGGGTCAGGAAATAATTATTAGCAACATTATATGTGTAAACTACGAACTTGGACCCAAGTATGTGGTGTCGCCATGTGCGCAAACAATGCACCACCGCAGTCATCTCTTTCTCATGAACTTAGTATCTCCTCTCGGTTTCGTTGAGCTTCTGACTTTCATATGCAATCGGATGTCCTTCTTGCATAAGAACTCATCTAATGGATGTGTCCGACGCATCGGTGTAAATTTCAAAGGTCTTGGTGTGATACGACAACACCAACACTGGCTCACTTGCCATGTCATGTTTCAAGTCCTCAAAGGCTTGTGGCAGTCCCGTTTCCAATCCCACACCTTGTCCTTTTTCAGCAACTCGGTCAAGGGGGTGGGGATTTTGGAGTAGTTTTTGACGAACCTTCGATAGTAATTAGCTAGCCTTAAGAAGGATCTCAACTATATTACCTTGGTTGGCGGCTCTCATTCTACAATCGCTTGAATTTTGGCCCCATCCATCCAGATCTTTCCACCTCTAACAATGTAGCCGAGGAATGAGACCTCCTCTTGGGCAAATGAACAGTTTTCCTTTTTGACATAGGGCTCATTTTTCGTAAAACTTTGAACACCTTCCGCAAGTGTTCAACATGCTCCTTAATGGTCTTGCTATAGATCGCAATATCATCAAGGTAAACTACAACGAACTGATCGAGAAAGGGTTGTAGTACCTTGTTCATGAGGGTGTAGAATGTGGTGGGAGCATTCGTGAGGCCGAAAGGCATCACAAGGAATTCATACGAACTATAGCGCGTCACACAAGCTGTCTTCGTCTCGTCACCTTCAGCAATCCTTACTCGGTAGTACCCGGACCGCAAATCCAACTTGGTGAACCACCTCGCACCACCAAGCTGATTGAACAAGTCATCTATCAAAGGGATCGGGTACTTGTTCTTCACGGTGAGCTTGTTCAAAGCTCGATAGTCGATGCACATTCGAAGCGTTCCATCATGCTTCTTTTGAAAGAGAACTGATGCACCGTAGGGTGCCCTTGGATGGTCGGATATACCCTGCATCGAGGAGTTCCTTCAGTTGTCTACGCAACTTCTCAAGCCCGGACGTAGCCATTCGGTAAGGGGATCGGGGTTGTGGCTTCGCATTTGGTACAAGCTTGATCTTGTGGTCGACTTCCTGCTTCGCTGGGAGAGTTTTGGGCAACTCAGGGGCATTACATCCTGAAACTCGGCTAGAACTTGTCCCACCTCAGTTGGGACCCCTTTGGACATTGGTGGCTCCTCACGTACCAACGTTGCTAAGTATGTTGGTTCATTCTTGCGTACCCCTTTGTTGAATTGGATAGCGGACATCATCTAGGCCCTACCTCGGATTGTCGACTCACCGAGACCATGCATGGATGTGCATGGTCAAGTATGCACAAACAATTGGCAAACGGAACATGGAACACTTTAATCCGATCAAGGAAACTAATGCCAATCACTAAGTCAAAATCGTCAAGGGGAATTACTTTAATTGTTTCCTTGTCGGACAAGTCGTTGATGTCGAGTTTAACTCATCTTGTTACTCTAGAAATTGGAGCCTCTTCAGAATTCACGATTTTAATAAACCCACTTGCCTTCTCGACATGAAGGTCAAGTCTTTTGGCAGTTTGTTTCGACACGAACAAGTCTGAGGCACTGGTGTCCACTAGCGTGCTCAACTCTTGGTCTGCCACGGTGATGTTTACGAACATCAATCCCTTCTTCTTGGAACCCTTCTTAATTTTCATGAAACTAATGATGTAATTAAGCTTGAGGACTTCCTTATTGTCATTATCCTCCTCTTGGATGGCTGTCACTTTTTTCGAGTTGGGGACAATCCCTTTTCATGTGATTGCCTCTGCAATTGTAACAACTAAAATTAGTGTTCTTTTCCCATGGCTCATGGAGTTTAGTGTCTTTGCTAGATGGCTTCTTCGATCCATCCTTGGCATGCTTATCCTTGCTTTCCCTATTATTGCCTTTGTGCATTGGCTTTTGTTTAGGGGGCTTTAGCTTATTGTATTCAAATTCTGTAAGGAAGTCGGCTATGCTTAATGCCCTAGAAAGATCTTGGACCCCCATTCGGTGCAACTCCAACTTTTTCCAACGTTGTAGCTCGTTCTTGAATGTAAATAGGGCGTCGATTTCGCTCATACCCTCGATTTGGAGCCTGAGTTCGGTGAACTTCTTGACATACTCTCGGATCGAACCATCGTGCTTCAATTGATGAAGCTTCTCTCGAGCCACTTCTTGAGCATTCTTTGGGTAAAAATACTCCTTGAACTCGAATTGGAAATCCTTTCACGTTTTGATGGGAATCGTCCCATCCTTTGATTGAGAATATCTATGTCGCCACCATAGGAGGGCAGTATCAACCAAGTAAACAGTAGCGATGTTTACATTGGTATCCTTGTCATCAATGCTTATGAGTCAGAAATATTGCTCCAACCCCCAAATGAATTTGTCCACTTCTTGGGCTAACCTTGCCCCATTGAACTCTTTCGGCTTTGGCACATCGATCTTGGGCTTGGCTTATGTCGCTTTTCCTACCATGTCGGTTAACACGACATTCTTGTAGAGGGACAGCTTGGCATTGAGCTTTTTAATCTCCCCCAACAACTCCCCTCTCATTGCATGCATCGCAATTTGAAGGGAAACGTCTTGCTGGTTCAATTTCTCGTATGTTTGGTTGAGGAGACCTTGAACCTCTTCCGTGACTTCATCTTTGAGGGGATCGACCTTGGTTTCCAGCTCTTCGAGGCGATCCTTGACAACGTCCAGGGACTCTATTGTCTCCTTTGCGCTGGTCTCGAGTCGTTCTACCTTGTCCTCGAGTGTTCTCAATCGATCCTTCGAAGTAGCCCTCTTCTCGTCGCCAGCCTGGGTCTTCGTGACCTTTGTTGCTACGTTGGTCTCTCCTTTCTTGGCCATCTCGAACCGATTTCTTGGCTCTAATACCATTTGTCACGTCCCTATTTTCTTCAAACCGAGACGTGCGACCTTAGGCTCCTTTGGGATGGTGTGGCGTCTACGTAAGCTTTACTAGTCTAAGCTAAAATGCTTGGATCTGTGCGGAAACTAAAATACGAGGGCAAGAAAATGAGAACGCGTGAGAATTAAGTGAATGCTCGAAGTTTTATTACTCAAAATGGAAAATAAAGCTTGGAGCCTAACAAAGCCTAACGAAAATAAACTAAAGCAAGATGAAGTGACTAATGAGTTGGGGGTAAGCCTCTTTATATAGGCTCCTACATCCAATGGTACAGTTCTACTCTAACTAGGACAACTACTATTTGAATCCTTCAAGGAGTATAACTCTTCAACCCCTAGTGAAGGACCAACTCTCTTTGATGCTAAGCCCACGATGGCGTGGAGGAGATGATCTGCCCCTTGGTGTGCGCCAAGCTCGGACCCTAGGGTGCGGTCCATGACAATATCATGAAGTAATAACCTTAAATACTCTTAATATTTAAATATTTTACCAATTTTTTATTTCTTGTCCATTCACCATCTTCCCTTCGACTAATACATACAAATCCTCTGTAACTTCTAAACAACCCTTCAAAATGTCATTTTAAGGCTTTCGTTCTCCAAGATCTCGTGTTCAACCCATCAAAACAAAAACAAGTTCTCCTATCGCTTTCACTGCTTTCTTGAACACTGAGAAAACCTAAAATTTCTCCAATAGATCTTGGTTTTATGCTAAGTTTAGTATGTTTAATTGTAAAGAAAAAATACATGTTTTTCTTCTCTTCTCTATGATTCACTCTTGGTTCAGTGAGTTAAGTCATAGTCAAGTTTAGTCAGATAAGTATATACTCCATAAAACTATAACCGGGAAAACAAGTACACTTGAAACGCACCTCTTGTCCCTTCACCCAAACACTACAACAAAACCCTCAATGGTTGTAGTTTTTGTTCCTTCTCCAAACCCAAGGTCATTTCAAAATAATTACAATGCATCTATTTCTTAATAATTGAGAAACTGTTTTGTAGAAAAAGAATGAATTCTCAATATTTTATTGAATAATGCATCGGTACAAGGCCTTTAAATAGGCTGAAAATAAAGAGTTGTGTTACAATCAAATTACTCTAATTTAAATTTAAATCTAACTAGGAGGTAAGAACTATATCCCTTAAGAGATAAGAATCCTAGGATAATGCTAAGATATAAGAGTTTTATCCCTTTAGAATTAATCCTAAATTGTTGGCGGATAATTAACAAATAATATTTACAATAATTGAAGTATATCGTATACAACCTACACTAGTGCTTTACGATTGTACTCTTCACCCCCCCTTCGACTAGTTGTTTGTGAGATGGAACAAAATTTAGCTTGACTCTCCCACTAGTGATCTTCTCAAAGATAAAGTGGCAATCTAGCTCCACATGTTTTGTTCTATCATGGTGTACAAGATTTTTAGCAATACTAATTACTGAATGGTTATCACATTTAAGTTCAAAATCTTTATTGTGATTGAATTTTAGTTCTGGCAACAACCTTTGAATCCAAATCCCTTCACAAATTCCATTAGCTAAGGCTCGAAATTATGCTTCTGTACTGCTTCTTGATACTACAGGTTGTTTCTTGCTTCTCCATGTCACTAAATTTCCCGAGAGTAGAGCACAATATCCCCTTGTAGATCTTCTAGATGTAAGCTCTCTTGCCCAGCTTGCATCTGTAAAGACTTCCACTTTTTTGTTCTCATTTTTGGTGAAAAATAAGCCATGGCCTGGTGCCATCTTCAATTATCTCAGAATTTTAAACACTACTTCTAAATGTTTTTCTTTAGGATCATTCATAAACTGACTAACAATACCAACTGAAAAAGAAATATCAGGCCGTGTAAGTGGTAGATAAATAAGCTTACCAACTAGCCTTTGATATTGTTCCTTATTAGTAGGAACTCCATTGTTGTCATTTATGAACTTCAGATTATGCTCCATTGGTGTCTCAGGAGGCTTGCAGCCTAGCATCCATGTCTCTGAAAGGAAATTTAGAACATACTTTCTCTTATTTATCATAACCCCAGCATTTGATCTTGCCACTTCCATTCCTAGGAAGTATCTTAACTGACACAGATCTTTTATTTCAAACTCTGTAGCCAAGAACTCTTTCAATATTTTGATTTCCAGAACATCATCACTGGTGATGATTATATCATCAACATAGACTATTAAAATAGCTTTTTTTTGTTTCAAGAAGAGGTCTTGATGAACATAGTATGATCAGTTTGGCATTGAAGGTAACCAACTTTTAGAACAACCGTTGTAAATCTGCCAAACCAATCTCTAGGTGATTGTTTAAGACCATAGAGCGATTTTAACAATTTACAATACCTTAGTTGGATCTGCGTTTTCATCTAGACCATGTGGCTTTTACATGTACAAATCTTCTTCTAGATCCTCATTTAGGAAGGCATTCTTTATACCGAGTTGATGAAGTGGCCAGTCCAAATTCACAGCAAGGGACAATAAGATTCTGGCTGTGTTGAGTTTTATCACTGGAGCAAATGTCTCATGATAATCAATCTCATGGGACTGAGTAAATCCCCTCGCAAGCAGCCTTTCTTTGAACCTCTCAATTCTCCCATCTGAATTATATTTAACTATAAATACCCATTTACAGCCTATAGCCTTCTTTCCTGGAGGTAAAGAAGTCATCTCCCATGTTTTATTTTTCTGCAATGCTTCAATCTCATCTTCTACAGCTTTTTCCATCTTGGATCCTTCAAGGCCTCATGTATTGTTTGCGGGATCTGGACATTATCAATCTTGGTTGTGAAAGCCTTGAATGAGGGCATTAGCTATTCATAAGCTACATATCTCTGTATCGGATGACTTTTACATTTCTTGGCACCTTTTCTTTTAACAATAGGTAAGTCAGATGTATCAATATGTTCAATATCATCATTATTCAAATTTTCCATACCTTCCTCTTCCTCAAAGTATAATGGGATCGGTTCCAGTTCTTGAGCAGTCCTAAGTTCTGTAGTGACCTGAATAGGCCTCCTTTTCTTCCTTGTATAGACATTGAGTTCTCTAGTTTCAAGTTGGGTCTCTGAAGGATGATTTAATGGAGTCTTGGTACAGTTCCAGCTATAGGAGATAAAGGTTCAAGAACAGAATCCAGTATCATAGTAGATTCAAGGATTTGTGTTGGAATAGAATTGGGTGTATCAGTTGGTTCATTTAGAGGTAACAAAATAGTAGATTCTTTCAAAGGCAACTGAATCTGTTGAGGCTGAAATTCATCCCAACTCTCCCCCTAAATTTGAGAATCTGAGAAAAAAGGTTGAGATTCATGAAATGAAACATCCATAGAAACATAAAATTTTCTAGTGACAGGGGAATAACATTTAAAGCCCTTCTTATAAGAAAAATATCCTAGAAAGATACATTTGATGGCCCTAGGATCTAATTTACCCCAAAATTGTTTAGAGGTGTGAACAAAAGCACATGAACCAAAAACTCTAATGGGCAGTGTACATGACATTGGTTTGAAGGAAGAAAAAGTTTAAAGAAATACCTCCTTTGGTGTTTTGAACCCCATAACTCTACTAGGTAACCTGTTAATTAGAAAATTAGCATGAAGCAATGACTCTCCCCAAAAGTGCTTAGGGACATTAGAAGAAAATAAGAGGCCCCTAGTAACCTCTAGTAGATGTCGATTTTTTCTCTCAGCCACTCCATTTTGCTGAGGAGTATCTGCACAAGAGTTAATATGAACTATACCATTCTCTTTAAAAAAAATATACCCAAAGTTTTAGTAAAGAATTCACTCCCGTTATCACTCTTGAATATATTAATTTTACTACAAAACTGAGTTTCTGTTGAGTTGATCAAATCATGGCTAATCACCAAAAAGGGGGTGAATTGGTGGAAAAAAAATTGAAGGGTGCAAATGGATAATTTAAAAACGAAGACAAGGTGATTTTAGAGTGGTTCAAGCTTCGAACAAGCTCTACATCCACTACCTCAGCACCCTACTGAGGATTTTAACAATTCACTAACTTGAATTCGTCCACTTTTCTCGGCTTAGGAGGAAACCTTACAAATCGGTCAATCTCTCTACCCAAAGATTGACTAAGTATCACTCTTTACAAAGGAAAGATATGCAAACTTTGTATGTACCTCTCAAAGGCTAATTGTTTACCCAATTACACATAAACACTTCCCAAACTCTAAAAAGATTTACAATGAAAAACTTCAAATGAGTTGGGTAGAAGAATTTGACTCTAAATGCACAAAGGTTTCGAATGAATGCTTTGATGTTGCTTGAAGGTTCAATTGTTGTTGTCGGTGCTTTGGAGACTTGTTTTTATACCTTCTCATTGAATTCTAGCTATTTGGGTGGTTGAGATCATCAATAGAGCCATTGGGGCTCTCTCTTTTCTCCATAAATGCTATTCTACAACTACTCGTATCAGAACACGAGGCCCTGTATTGAAACGGACACAAAAAAAAGAGTCGTTGAGTGTAAAAAGGGCCTGTATCAAAACGGCTATAGACCGTATCGAAACAGTTTGAAACTGTAAAGTGTAAAAAGAGGGTCGTATAGAAACGAATAAGGGCTGTATTGAAACGATTTGAAACTGTAAATTGGTGTTTCAAAACAACCTAAGGGTGTATCGAAACACTTAACTAAATTTTCAAAAGTTTGTTTATGACAAGTAAAGACTAGTTCATTTAATGCTCAATTTTAAAATTACTTAACCTCTATCGAAATGAGTATGAGCTGTTTCGAAACAATACTTAAAAATCAAAAATTCATATGAAGGTTGTATCGAAACGAGTATGAGCCGTTTCGAAATGGACGTTTCTAGTGGCAAAACCTATCGAAACACTTTGGGGTGTTCCGAAACTCCTGGGCAATTTTGTATATTTTGGCTTTGAAACACTTAGAAACAATAATGAGGTTTAAGTTTTGACTTCAAAATATTTTAAGTATAAATTCTACTTGTCAAAATTAAGTATTTTGATTACTTAAAAAATTATTTACTTTGCAATTTAGTCCTTAGATTATTTGTTATATCAAAATCAAATATTGGTTTTACAATCTCCCCATTTTTGATATAACAAAACCAAAGTAAATTTTTAAGTAAACTCTTCCTAAATTGAAGCTAGGTTTTGAAAAAAAATTTGAAGGCAAAGATAAAGCAATATAGCACAAGGCAAAGCGAAATTAAAGTAACATAATTTAATGAATCATAAGAAACCAAAGCAAAATAAATTTATAATCTCCAAACATATTATTCAAACCTTAATACTTAAAACATAATATCCAAACATAAATCAAAGCGTAAGTCTTAAAGCAAAAACATAAATAGGTGGATAAAAAGGAAAATCCTAAACTAGATGATATGCGATGAAATGCAAATATCTAAGGCTCGTCATCATCTTCATCTTCATCATTGGCAGAGCTCCTTCAAAATTGTCTCCATTCACCATAGAAGCCGATAAAGAACATGTCCATAGAGGTTTGTTGAGTTTCAACCGAAGTGAGTCGATTCTAAACAGTTTGGATACGTCCCTCCACGGAAGTCAGACGAGTGTCAAGAGTGGAAAAATTGGAGTCCATGTGGGTGCGCAAGCCATTAAATTGTTCGGTAAGGAAAGTCATGAGGGCTTCGTTGTTTGGTGGAGCAACTTAAGGTTGAGGTTCGGGGGCCGCAACTTGAGAAGGATTCTCGAAACGAGTCCACTCTCCATCAATGAAATGAAATTTACACTTGAGAAGTGTGCGCTCATCGATGAGATCTTTGAGAGGTTTCGGATAGTCAAGAGGGCAATCGTCCCTAACTTTGAGAATAAGTAGCTCAAGGTGGTGTCATAGGTGAAGGAGGTGACAAGATTCAAGTTGCGGTTTTGGACAAGATACACCATCTAGGCAAACATGATTTGACAAAGGTTTGGTCGACGTCCCTCACGAAAGCATCAAATCCAAAAATCGTCCACTTGCCGAATGTGAGAGAATTTTCCTCCGGAAGGAAGAAACCACCACGAGACCATGAGATGAAGGATGCGATCATGAGCATCAAGGATCGTGACGGAGCCACCAAGGGTATGTCCTAACGAGTTTCCATCTGAAATACCCTCATCTTCAAACCCGAAAACATTGACCAAGGTTTCTGGATCAACCCTAAACTTCTTCCCCAATAGATAGAACTTAATGGCAACCACTTGACTAGCATTGGAGATACAATGAGCATTGGCATAGAAGAGAAAAACCATGTTACGGTACAAAGTACTGGGTAAGCCCAAAAAAGGTATGAAATTCCAAAGCCTCAATAAATCAAGATAGAAAAATTGAAATCATTCAAAATTCAAAAAGGGTATAGAGACAATACGCTCACGGCGGATAGCATGGTCTTGAAAGAGCTTAAAGTTGATATAGGCATTTTTGTTTCGAAGACTCTTTTGGTAGAGTAGAGTGAGGTTAGGACGAGTAGAATCGTCATCAATGTTAGAGCTTCCACTAGCCTCATTGGTTCGTACTCTTTTTGTAGAACCCATATTCGAAATCTGGAAGAAAATCAAGACAAAAAACATATGTATGCGTAAATCAACAAAATTAAATTCAATATGCAATCCGATAATCAAGGTGTTGATAAAAACTATACAATATAGTTTAAAAATATATATAAACATAAAATAAATTTTGGCCATTAAGAAGCAATTTTGGTAAATATGTCCAAGCAAATTTCATAAGCATAGATGCATTAAGAAGCAAAATCACATAAGCATGATCATCATTCAAAATCCAAGCAAATTTTGGCCATTTGAGACCTAAAAGGGTCAAGGAAGGTTGGTTAAACCTAACTCTCTCCTAAGGGTCCAAAAACGCTCTTTATCTAAAGGTTTGGTAAATATGTCCGCTCATTGGTTCAAGGTATCAACATATTCTAGAACTACATCATTTTTCAAGACATAATCTCTAATGAAATGATGTCTAATTTCTATATGTTTGGTTCTAGAGTATTGGATGAGATTCTTAGTGAGACAAATGACACTAGTATTGTTACACTTAAGGGGTATGGTATCTACTTGAACACCATAATCTAAGAGTTGTTGCTTCATCCAAAGGACTTGAGCACAACAACTCCTTAAGGATATGTACTCCGCTTTGGTGGTAGATAAGGCTACGCTATTTTGTTTCTTAGAGAACCAAGATACGAGCATACTACCTAAGAATTGACATGTTCCGAAAGTACTTTTCCTATCTTACATCCCCATAATCTATATCGGAGAAGGCATGAAGGTCAAAGGAATAGTCTCTAGGATACCAAAGACCTAAACAAGGTGTATCTCTAAGGTATCTAAAGATTCTCTTAATGGCAACTAGGTGTGATTCTCTATAACTAGCTTGAAACCTAGCACATAAGCAAACACTAAACATGATATCGGGTCTACTTGGGATAAGGTAAAGCAAATATCCAATCATAGAACGATAAAGCTTAGAATCAACACACTTACCTCCTTCATCCTTGTCAAGCTTAATTGATGAGCTCATATGAGTGGCTTGAGGCTTCACATTTTCCAAGCCAAACTTCTTGAGCATATCCTTGATGTATTTAACTTGATTAATGAATGTGTCATATATTTGGAGCCCCAAGAAAAATGAGAGCTCTCTCATCATGCTCATCTCAAATTCACCTTGCATTAGCTTAGAAAATTCTTGGCAATAAAATTCATTAGTAGAACCAAAGATAATATCATCAACATATATTTGAACTACTAAAATGTCATTGCCATATCTTTTAATGAAAAGTGTAGTATCTACCTTGCCTTTTTCAAAACCTTTTTTCAATTAAAAAGTTTGAAAGTCTTTCATACCAAGCTCTAGGATCTTGTTTCAAACCGTATAAAGATTTTGTTAGTTTAAAAACATGGTTTGGAAAGTTTGGATCTTCAAAACCGGGTGGTTGTTCAACATACACTTCCTCATTTATAAAATCATTTAGAAAAGCACCTTTTACATCCATTTGAAAAAGCTTAAAATCATGATAGCATGCAAATGCAAGAAGCATCCTAATAGCTTCTATTCTAGCTACGTGTGCATATGTTTCATCAAAATCAATTCCCTTTTCTTGAGTGTAACCTTGAGCAACAAGCCTAGCGTTGTTCCTCACTATGGTACCACTCTCGTCTAGGTTGTTTCTAAATACCCACTTAGTTCCTATAGTAGATTGATTACTAGGCCTATCAACTAATGTTTATGCTTTACTTCTCTCAAATGGATTAAGTTTCTCTTGCATAGACAATATCCAAAAATCATCTTTTAATGCTTCTTTGATAATTTTAGGCTCTCTGCATGAGATAAATGCAACATGATTCATAAGTTTTAGAGAGGATCTAGTAGTTACCCCGTTGGATGGAAAACCCAAGATTTCACCACCTTTGACATAGTTGAACTCTCTTGGTATGTCATCTCCTTTTCCTCAAGAGCCAAGTCCTTCAAGGCTTCAAGAGGTGGATCTTGTGCTTCTTCTTCTTTAGTTGGAATCTCATTCACCTTTGATGTTTTTCCTCCATTAATGGCTTCAATGATCCCTACATCATCATCATCACAAGATTCCTTCCTCAGAAGGAGGTTATCATTGAAAACAACATGTATAGACTCTTCAACAACCAAAGTTCTTTTATTAAATACACGGTAGGCTTTAGAGTTTAGGGAATAACCCAAAAATATTACTTCATCACTTTTAGCATCAAATTTACCTAAGTTGTCTTTTCCATTGTTTAAAACAAAACATTTACAACCAAAAGGGTGGAAATAGCTAAGGTTAGGCTTTTTAGATTTCAAAATCTCATAAAGCGTTTTCTTTAAAATAGGTCTAATCATTCTTCTATTAGTAATATAACAAGTCGTATTAGTTGCTTCCGCCCAAAAATACTAAGGTAAATTGTTTTCACAAAGCATTGTCATAGCCATCTCTTCTAAAGTTCTATTTTTCCTCTCAACTACCTCATTTTGTTGAGGAGTGCGAGGAGCTGAAAATTATGGCTAATATCGTTTTCATTAAAAAATCTTTAAAACCCATATTTTGAAACTCGGTTCCATGATCACTTCTAATATGTGAAATTTTAAGATCAAGATCATTTTGGGTATTTTTTTTAAATGCAATCAAATTTTCTAAAGCCTCATCCTTAGTACTTATGAATAGAACCCAAGTGCATCTAGAAAAGTCATCTACCAATACAAATACATATGACTTACCACCCAAGCTCATAGTTCTAATAGACCCAAATAAATCCATGTGGATTAGTTGTAATACCCTACTAGTCGAAACATCATTAATGGGTTTAAATGAGGTTCTCTTTTGTTTACCCTTAGCACAAGCATCATATATTTTATCTAATGAAAATTTTAGTTTGGGTAAACCTCTAATTATATTCTGGGAAGCCAATTTTTCTAAAACATTTTTGCTAGCATGCCCAAGTTTACTATGCCACAACCATGCATCATTCTCATCATGTGCAACTAAACATGCATGGGATGAATGTATGTCATCTTAATGCACCGTATAAATATTTCCTATGCGATGACCAATGAGCATTATTTTTTTTAATGTTCACAATTTACACCCATTTTTATCAAAACAAACATCAAAACCTTTATCACAAAGTTGACTAATGCTCAAAATATTATGTTTTGTACCATTGACAAGTAAAACACTTTCAATAAAAATAGATGAGAGATTACCAATAGAGCCAATACCCTCAATGTGGCCTTTGGAGTTATCACAGAAAGTTACCACTCCATCATGCTTTGGCTTAAGCTCTATGAATCTACTCTTGTCTCCGGTCATGTGTCTTGAGCATCTACTATCAAGGTACTATATGTTTTGGCTTGAAGATTTGGCCTTGTAGCAATGCTCCCCCTACAAACAAAGATTAGTTCTTTGATTTCGGTACCCAAACCATTTTGGGTCCACAAGTGTTAGCTCCCAAAAGCTTGGTTCCCTTAGGAATCCAAGAAGCAATTGCATTTACATTATTAGAAACAATGAGTTCTATAGGAACCCATACACTCTTAATTCTTTTAACTTTAAATTGCTTTTGAAAATCTCTTTGTTTGGGGTAAAATGGTTTTCTCTTAACATATTGGGTTTTTGAAGAATTTCCCTTTTCAAGAGCATGTTTCCCAATAGTAAGAGAAGTTTTAAGATTATCCACTTCCTTAGTGTGATAATCTTGGAAATCGGAAATAAGTTTTTAAACATCAAGATTTTTCTTTTTAAGCTCATTTGAAAGATTTATCAAGTACAAAACTTTCTTTTCCAACTCGTAATTGGTTTTTGAAAGAGACTCGTTTTGAGATTTCAAATCAGAAATGATTTTCTTGTTTTTCAAAATAGACTCTTTATATTTTTCAACCAATTCATCATAAATATTTTGTAACTCATCATATTCATCATATAATTCATCATAAGTAAGAGATGACTTAGAGTTTACCATGTGATCCTCCTCAAAGGCCATGAGGTAAAGATTGGCCACTTCCTCGGATGACTCCTTGTCACTCCAAGTAGCCATATGAGCCTTGAGCTTGTTCTTCTTCCCAAAGCCATATTTTGTAACTCATCATATTCATCATATAATTCATCATAAGTAAGAGATGACTTAGAGTTTACCATGTGATCCTCCTCAAAGGCCATGAGGTAAAGATTGGCCACTTCCTCGAATGACTCCTCGTCACTCCAAGTAGCCATATGAGCCTTGAGCTTGTTCTTCTTCCCAAAGCTCTTCTTCCTCAATTGAGGGCAATCAGTTCGAATATGGTCGGACTTCTTACACTCATAACAAGTGAGTTGATCATTTTCTTCCTCTTTTCCTTTATTCTTGAAGTCTCATCTTCTATTGAATTTTCTTCCTCGATTGGACTTCATGAATCGCGTGAATCGTTTGGCCAACATGGCCATCTCTTCGTCCTCCTCCTCACTAGAATCGCTTTCGTTGTATGATGCTTTGAGTGCAATTCCTAGCTTCTTCTTTTCAAGCTCTTTCTTTTCTACCTTTTCTCTTCTTTCTTCTTCTCTCCCTTGCTTCATGATCTCATGGGTGAGTAGAGATCCAACAAGGGCATCTAGCTTGAGAGTCTTCAAATCTTGAGCTTCGATGATGGTCGTCCTCTTCCTATCCCAAGACTCAAGAAGAGAGAAGAGTGGCTTCCAGACTAGCTTTCCTTCGGAAGAACTTCACCGAAGCCCTTTATTCCATTGACAATGACCGAGAACCGGTCAAACATCTTGGAGACACTTTCGTTGGCTTCCATTTTGAAGTTTTCATAACTCAAATTGAGCAACCCGGTCTTCGTCTCCTTGACGTCACTTGTTCCTTCATATGTAGTCTTTAGGGTGTCCCACTCTTCTTTAGCACATTCAGTTGAAAACACCTTTGAGTATATGTCGGGATCGAGAGTACAAAAGATTATGTACAAGGCTTTTTCATTGACTTGCAAACATCTTCTATCTTCATCGGTCATTTTGGTTTTGGTCTTCGAAACAAGCCTTCCTTCACCGTCTCTCTTCATTGAATTGTACAACCGTCTTCTACCATGTCCCACACAATGTAGTCCTTTGATTTGATGAAGAGCCGCATCCGGTTCTTCCAATAAGGATAGTTATCCCCATTGAAGAATGGTGGTTTGGTGATGCATAAAGACTCGTAGAGGTTTTGGTCGGAGGTGGATGCCATAGCACGATGTCGATTGAAGTGCAATTGATCAAACTCTTCCAAGATCTACTCAAGAGGGTGTTAATCCTTTCGATGAATGTAGCTTTGATACCAATAGTTGAGTTGATCAAATGATGGCTAATCACCAAGAGGGGGTGAATTGGTGGAATAAAAATTGAAGGGTGCAAATGGATAATTTAAAAATGAAGGCAATGCGATTTTTGAGTGGTTCAAGCTTCAAACAAGCTCTACATCCACTACCTCAGTACCCTACTGAGGATTTCAACAATTCACTAACTTGAATTCGTCCTCTTTTCTCGGCTTAGGAGGAAACCTTACAAATCGGCCAATCTCTCTACCCAAAGATTGACTAAATATCACTCTTTACAAAGGAAAGATAGGCAAACTTTTTATATACCTCTCAAAGGCTAATTGTTTACCCAATGACACATAAACATTTCCCAAACTCTAAAAGGATTTACAATGAAAAACTTCAAATGAGTTGGGTAGAAGAATTTGACTCTAAATGCACAAAGGTTTTGAATGAATGCTTTGATGTTGCTTGAAGGTTCAATTGTTGTTGGTGGTGCTTTGGAGACTTGCTTTTATACCTTCTCATTGAATTCTAGTTGTTTGGGTGTTTGAGATCATCAATAGAGCTGTTTGGGGCTCTCTCTTCCCTCTATAAATGATGTTCTGCAACTACCCGTATCAGAACACGAGGCCCTGTATCGAAACGGACACCAAAAAAAGAAAGTATCGTTAAGTGTAAAAAGGGCATGTATCAAAATGGCTATAGGCCGTATCGAAATAGTTTGAAACTGTAAAATGTAAAAAGAGGGCTGTATAGAAACAGATAAGGGCTGTATTGAAACGATTTGAAACTATAAATGGGTTTTTCGAAACAGCCTAGGGGTGTATCGAAACACTTAACCAAATTTTCAAAAGTTTGTTTCTGAAAAGTAACAACTAGTTCATTTAATGCTCAATTTTAAAATTACTTAACCCTGTATCGAAACGGGTATGACTCGTTTCGAAACAATACTTAAAAATCGAAAACCCAGATGAAGGTTATATCGAAACGAGTACGAGCTGTTTCGAAACAGACGTTTCCAGTGGCAAAACGTATTGAAACACTTTGAGGGTGTTTCGAAACGCCTGCACAATTTTGTATATTTTGAATTTGAAACACTTAGAAAAAATTATGGGGTTTTAAGTTTTGACTTCAAAACATTTTAAGTATAGATTTTACTTGTCAAAATCAAGTATTTTGATTACTTAAAAATTTATTTACTTTACAATTTAGTCCTTCGATTATTTGCTATATCAAAATTAAATATTGGTTTTACAGTTTCAACCATAAAATAATTTTTTTTAAAGATTGCCTCAGTTTTAGATCTTGTTTTCATAAGATAAGTCCAAGTTGCCCTAGTGTGATCATCAATGAAAGAAACAAACTACTGATCCCCTATGATATTTTTAACATTAGAAAGACCCCAAATGTCACTATATATAAGAGAGAAAGGTTGTGAAGCTTTATAAGAAGATGGAGGATAAAAATTTCTTTTATGTTTGGCAATTTGGCAGACATCACAAGTAAATGAAGTTGGAGTTTTAGTAAGAAATAATTTAAGAAATAATTTCTGAAGATAAAAGAAACTATGATGACCTAGTCGAAAATGACATAGCAAAATTTCACTTGAACTGAAACTGAAAATCTGAGAAGGTAAACAAATGGATTTAAAAGTGCAACTTGAGTGAACTTGTCCATTGGGAAGAGGTTGGCCTTCAAGAAGATAAAGGCCACTACATAGCTCAGTATTGCCAATCTCCTTTCTCGAAGTCATTTCCTAAAAAAACACAACCAATAGAATCAAACACTGAAAAACATCACATAATCTACTGATTGAGAGTAAATTGCATTTTAGGTTGGGAACATAGAAAACAAAAGAAAGAACAATGTACTTGTTAATGTAGACTATTCAATCCCTTATACTGCAATCATCGAACCATCAGTTGTCTTCACACTCTTGTGATAAGGTTGCATTGTATGAGTAAGAAAAAGACTTGTATTTCCCGTCAAGTGGTCAGTAGCCCCAGAATCGAATATCCAAGGGATGAGATTTTTGTTACTAGCGGTATTTGCAAAGGAAATGCTACCTTCGTTTGCTGCCATGATCATGTTGTGATCAGTTTTTACTAATGTCTTTCCAGCCATTTGTTTTAATTCCCCAAGCTGCTGATCTTTCGGCTGTTGCTGCATGTACTAAACGCCAGATCTGCTTGAGGGAGGGTTTGATCAGACCCTAAACTAATTTTAGATGTTAAAGTGATATGCATTCTCTAAGTTATGTAGATCAAAAAAAATCTAAGAAAATGATACCATGTTAATAATTGAGAAACTGTTTTGTAGAAGAAGAATGAATTCTCGATATTTAATTGAATAATGCGTCGGTACAAGGCCTTGAAATAGGCTGAAAATAAAGAGTTACGTTACAATCAAATTACTCTAATTTAAATTTGAATCTAACTAGGAGATAAGAACTTTATCCCTTAAGAGATAAGGATACTAGGATAATGCTAGGAGATAAGATTTTTAATCCTTTAGAAATAATCCTAAGTTGTTGGCGTTAACAAATAATATTTACAATAATTGAAGTATATCGTCTACAACCTACACTAGTGCTATACGGCTGTATTCTTCACTATTAAGTTTCGTTGCAGTCGTAATTTAAGACTATGAGTATAACCATTGGATCGGTCCAAATAACCTTCATTTTAATCACCTTATCTCTCGCTTTAAGGTTAACAATCTCATCTATTCGACTATTCTCTCTATATTTTTGTTACAATTTGAATAACCCACCTAAGTGACTTGCAATGTATTGAAAAGTTCCTTTGATCCACACATGAATCGTATTCCAATACATTAGGCATGCAAGCCACGTTTTCTACAGCTAAATGTTAAATTTTAACTCCAACATTTAATTTTGGAAAATTATTCAATATACTAATGGTGGTAAAAATATTTTCACAAGCGAGTTAAATTTATGGGTTACGAATCTAATTTAAAAGTAAGAATTTAGGGTTAAGAATTTTTAAATATAACGTTTAAAGATTATGTGATATGATTTAAGGTAGTAAACTTAGAGATTTGGGCTATAAATCTAAATTATAATCCTAAATATTAAATTAAAAAAATTATAAACTTTTTCATTACTTCAAAACATTTTTTTGAACAAGGAAAAACTGCCATCCATCCAGAATAAGAAACAAAACAACATAATGAATAGGTGGTTACTGATGAACCAAAGAGACATGGGAATGAAGAACATGACAGATCAGATCAAAAGAAACAAACAAAACAACCAAACCAAACAGGGGACTGAGCATAAACAAAAGCGGACACAATAGTAGGAACACCAAATCCATCGACCCAACTTGAGAAAGCACAACGCCATCAAAACCAAGAATTCCATCTGCATAATGCTCTGAGGAACACTAGAGGATAAAGGTGGTTCATCGAAATGCACGGAGACAGTCTTACAAGTCGTCGCGTATAGATTTGACATTGTCTATATTTGAAGGAGAGACATAGTCGAAAAGCACAACAAATGGACTACTATTAGGATCTATATAAAGGTGAAGCAACTGAAGGTGAACAATAGCAATGGAGAAAAACGAAGAAGGAGAGAGGAAGAAAGACGAACGAAAGAGGAAATAGGAAAGGCAAGAGTCTTATATTATGAATTGAGATAATAGAAGAAAAAAAACAATAATATGAGAGACTTGGGCTCTCATAACCCATTACAATCATATTTATAGACTAAGCCCACATAGCCTTATAGGCCTAGTCGGTTACAACAGACTAACCAACTCTAACAGCCCAAGTACTTCATTCTCATATAAATGAACTATATAATATACTTTTATATTCTCATGGTTTCTTCTTCCTCCTGAACCTGAACAGTAGATGTAACTCCTAACCGAGAACGCAAGTCAGTGTAAATATCACGTGGAAGAGATTTTGTAAGTATATCAACAATTTGTTCACTGAAAGGAACAAAATTCACTATTAGCTGCCCAGCTAGGACACGCTCACGAACAAAGTGAATGTCAATCTTTACATGCTTAACACGAGCATGGTGTGTTGGATTTGCTGCCATAGATACTGTGGAAGTATTGTCACACCAGACAACAGGAAGTCGAGTGAGAACAACTCCAATTTCAGCCAATAAACTCTCAATCCACATTAATTCAGAGACTGAGTTAGCCAGACTTCTATACTCTGCCTCAAAAGAAGATCTAGACACCACACTTTTCTTCTTGGAACACCAAGTTATAGGGTTACCTCCAAGATAAATGCAGTAACCAGTTGTGGATCTCCTGTCTTCAACTAATGCTGCCCAATCAGCATCTGAATAACACACCAGATCACAATTATCTCTGGCAGTATAGACAATCCCATAATGAAGCGTTCCTTGAAGATATCTTAATATCCGCTTAACAGCTCTCCAATGCACATCCTTTGGTTGATTCATGTATTGACTAACCTTGTTAACAGCAAAGGCGATATTTGGTCTAGTCAAACACACATATTGTAATCCGCCTACAATGCTTTAATACAAATGAATATCAGTAAAGGAGTGTTTATCATCAACATGTAACCTTGGAGAGAATATCATTGGTGTTGGCACAGAATTGCAGTAGTGCATATTGGCCTTTTCCAACAAGTCAGAGATATATTTTCTTTGATTTAAGGCTAGCCCAGTAGAACATTATTGAATCTCCATGCCAATGAAGAACTCTGGTTGACCCAGATCTTTCAATAAAAACTCAGAATTGATATGTTGCACTGTGTTTGAAACAGCAAACTCCACATTGGCAGTGATAAATATATCATCCACATACACCATTAGCAACAATTTGGCATTCTCACTGGTTTTAATAAACAAAGAACTATCTAACTTGGAGGCAGAGAAGCCAAGTTTATGAAACAGAAATTTTCTCAAGGTAGTGAATGTTGAGTGTGCAAAAGTTCTACTTTTTACCCCTTATTTATCCCATATTCCTACTGCATTCGAGCATATTTCATTGTATTTAAGATAGATTTCAATTATACATCACAATTATATAAAAAGGCACAATTGCTACTGATTTTGGTTACTTTTACAGGTAGCTGCTGTAGCAGACTCAGGGCAGTGGAGAAGCAGAGCTGGAACACAGGACTGAAGTCGAGAAGGACGATGCTGCTGAGGCCGCTGCCGTGGCAGCTAAGAACGACAGCAATGGTGAAGGGAAAAAGTGAAATGGAGCTCGACAGAAAGAGGAAATTAAGCCGGTCTGTCGTGGAGCACTCATATATTTTTCCAAGCCCTAGATCAGAATGAAGGCCAAGCCCAAAGTTCAAGGAAGAAACTCCAAGCAAGAAAAGATGACGAATTAAAGACATCTACTCTGAAGATTTAGTCTTTAATAGAGTTGCACTTTAATTTAAACTTGTATTCTTGCCATATTAGAAAACTTGAACCCAAGGCCTATATAAAGGCATGTAATTCGACCTAGGGAAGGATATCTTATTCTCTAGCCGTCTTCCCCTAAACCCTTGTCATTTTCCCCCTTCTCATCATGTTCTAAACTTCCCCTAGGGCTAAGGGTTGATTCTGTAAAGTAGTTGCAAGGATTGCATTGTTTTAGGATTTTTTTCTGTTCAATAAAATAGACTTCAAGTTTGCTTATTCTGGTTTTCAACATCTTGCAAGAGTATCGGCAGAGCATTGTGAGATTATACATTTACTTAATATCGGGAGAGTTAAGTATACGAAAGGAATAAGTACGAGTTCTCTAGTTTATGGTTGAACTATCTCGGACCTAGGGATAGGATGAGGTTAAGTGGTAAGGAAGAATTCAACAACATCGGTGTTCATCCTTCGATACACGCCGGGAGTTATCATCAAAGATGTGTTCATCGATAGACTTGGACCTAGGGATAGGACAAGGCACAACAGGGATTCTTGCCAAGCTTGAAGTACAGAGTTGTGTGATCGTTGTCGCGACATCAACAGACCTCTGCCGCCGCAGGTGCTGCCGCGACAGGAGCAACGACAGAACAGGAAGTCCTAGACATTGCAACACCTACACTACTGAGCAAATCAATACCGGCTTATTCTCTCTATCATGATTTCTTTAATCCTTTATCTTCAGTATTCTTTAGTATTCCCTTACAAACAATTAAATTTATCTTCTTTCTTGTGCATCAATTCAAGGTTAAGGCTATTTCCAGTCCATGTGGATTCGACATCCGATACTTCGTGTATCACTATACTACTTGTGTCGTGTACACTTGCACTCTATTGCGATAGACTCTTTTACACGCAACAAGTTTTTGGCGTCGTTGCCGGGGACTGGCAACGTATCTTTACCCTACTTTTACTGCACATTCTTTTTATTTTTTCTGTTTTTATTTGGAGTGTTCACCTTGTGCCTTTCACAAAGTCTTTCTTTTGCTTATGCGCAGATCTCAACGAGGAAAAGAACCTGAGCACAAATTAGACCCTAAAATTGAACGAACGTGCAACCTCAGGAAACGAGTCCGCCTCCTAGTAGAAAGAAACGAGTACCTAGAGGAACAGTTAGAAGCAATGGTGAACGGAAGACACGAAGACAGGAGGAACAACCAAGGGAATCCCCAAGATCCTAACGATCCTATCGGAGATGGAGGAAACGGACAGCCTGCCGCTCCTCCTGCTGCTGGGGCCGCACGCCGGTCATGCCGTGATTACATGATCAATGATCATATGGAACTAGAGACCACCCTGCCAGATGTGGAAGCTGAAAATTTCGAGCTGAAACTTGTCATGTTCAGCATGATTAATTCCGTTGGCCAATTTAGTGGTGCTGCTACAGAGGATGCTAGGGAACATCAGAAAACGTTCCAAGAAATCCGTGGTTCGTTTAGACTACCAGGAGTAAATCCGAAGATACTGAGGCTTCGGTTATTTCCTCATTCATTGAGGGACAGAACGAAAACTTGGTGGAATAAACTAACGACGGGTTCAATACGAACTTGGGCAGATTTAACTTGTGAATTTTTATCTCGTTTTAACCCTTCCCATTTATCTGAGCGATTACGTAACGAAATTGCTACTTTCCAACAGGAAGATGATGAGCCAATGCACGAGGCATGGGACAGGTTTACTACTCTTTTGAGGAATTGCCCGATGCACGGATTCCCTGTTTGGAATCAAGTCAACAAATTCTACAATGCTGCCAACCTACAAACTCGCATGAGAATCGATTCAGCAGCCAATGGGTTGCTGTTGGATAAAGATCCGGATGAAGCCATGGTAGTATTAAAGAATTTGGCGAAGAATGAAGAGCAATTTCCCACAGCAAGGAGAGGTAAACGAGTACTAGCTGTAAAGGATTATGAGGCTGATAACTCCCTAAAGACACATGTTGCGTACCTCACAAAGGCAGTAGAGAATTTGCTGAAGAAAGATTCAAAACTTGTCTACTCTGCAGAAGAGGTATGTGAAACTTGCAGTGGGAATCATAGTTCGGAAGACTGCCCGCTACAGCTAGAGGAAGGGATATATGTTGGAAACTTCAACAAGCAAAGGAACTATGACTCCAACAACTACAATCCCAACTAGAGGAAAGACCCCAAGTTCTCTTGGAGCAACCCAAACAATGCCCTGAATCCTCAAGTACAGAACACTCAAAAATCAGGGGGCACCTAGAATTCTGACTCAGCAACCGCAACAGCCACCGGCAGCCACACCTAGTATACTGGAGCAAACCTTGGCCACGTTTATGTCACAGACAGGAACTTACATCGCAAACATGGATCACTTTGTCAAGAAGACTGAGTCGTTCATGGATAAAACAGAGATGCGAATGACTAATCATGAAGCTACTCTAAAATCACTAGAGACACAGGTGGGTCAGGTTTCCCAACATATTAAGCCAAGGCAGAACGAAGGATTCCCTAGCGATACTGAGGTCGCTAGACAACCCACACATGAGCAGTGCAAAGCTATCACAACTAGGAGTGGGAAGCAATTACCAGGGCCGGAGAAGAAAGCTGAACCAGTTAAGGAACCAGCCCTAGAATCGATTGCCGCGAACGCTGCCCCGGCAGACGATAAACAGCCTGCTGCCGCCACACCTGTTACGACAGCAGAAGGGACAGGGGAGAAGGATGAAGAACCTAAGCCTCCTCAGATCCGAATACCATGGGAAGGACGCATTGAATATTATCGTCCTCCACCTCCTTTTCCACAGCGGCTACAGAAGCAGAAACAGGAGTTCCAGCTTAAGAAGATCTATGATATTTTTAAGCAGGTCCACATCAATATTCTGCTGTTAGATACCATCAAGGAAATGTCCGGTTATGCCAAATTTCTCAAGGATGCTATGTCGAAGAAATCCAGACTTGGGGAATTTGAGACGGTTAAACTGACAGAAGGATGCATGACTATTCTGCACAAGCATCCACCCCAGAAAAAGAAGGATCCTGAGAGCTTCATAATACAGTGCATAATTGGTGATAAATTCGTGGGTAAGACACTTTGTGATCTAGGTGCTAGTATTAATTTAATGCCAAAATCTGTATTTCAGAAACTAGGTATTGGACGAGCACGACCCACGACAGTTATGCTGCAGGTGGCAGACCGCTCTTACGTGCAACTATAAGGGAAGATTGAAGATATTCTGGTAAGAGTGGATAAATTTATTTTTCCTACTGACTTTCTTGTTTTAGATTATGAAGTAGATGAGAATGCACCAATCATCCTGGGGCGACCCTTCTTAGCCACAGGCATATCACTGATTGATGTAGAAAAGGGAGAACTCACTATGAGAGTGAATGATCAAGAGATCAAGCTAAATGTTCTCCAAGAAATAAAACACGCTGATGCAGAAGAAGAATGCAAGGCTATCACTGAAGTAATCTTTGACCAACCCTGCATCAGGTCGGACTACCATGACATCAAATTTGGCCACTGTCCCAGCAGACACCTGGAAGACTGTCACAGCAGCGACGACGACAACAGTTCCTCAGATTCTGACATATCTGACACTGAAGGTCATGAGGAGGTATACTGGATAGGCAATCGTCCAGGTAAGTTATTCGAGCCCTTAAACTATACCTCGAATGAACATATCATCCAGAAGCCATCAACTGTATAACCACCTGTTCTAGACCTTAAACCTCTGTCAGGGCAGCTCAAATATGTTTATCTTGGATTAAATGATACGTTGTCCGTAATCATCTCTTCCAAGTTAATGCAGGAACAGGAACAACAGCTGATAGGGATGCTGCAGCAGCACAAAAAAGCTATTGGATGGACGATAGCTGGTATCCAAGGCATCAGTCCGGCATTATGCATGGACAAAATTCTCCTCGAGGATGATCATAAGCCTACCATTGATGCCCAAAGACGTTTGAATGATGCTATGCGAGAAGTGGTTCGAAAAGAAATTATCAAATGGCTAGACGCTGGGATAATTTATGCCATCTCGGATAGTAAGTGGGTGAGCCCGGTGCAGTGTGTTCCTAAGAAAGGAGGAATAACCGTGGTGACAAATGAAGAAAACGAACTAATCCCAACCAGGACTGTGACCGGTTGGAGGGTTTGTATGGACTACCGGAAGCTTAACAAAGATACCCGGAAGGACCACTTTCCCCTGCCTTTTATTGATCAAATGCTTGACAGATTAGCGGGAAAGCCTTATTATTGTTTTCTTGATGGTTACTCAGTTTATAACAAAATAGCTATCGCACCGGAGGATCAAGAGAAAATGACTTTCACCTGCCCATACGGTACTTACGCTTTTTGGAGAATGCCATTTGGACTTTGCAACGCACCAGCAACCTTTCAGAGGTGTATGATGGCAATATTCTCTGACATGGTGGAGGATTTCCTAGAGATATTTATGGACGAATTCTCTGTCTTTGGAGATAATTTTGAAAGCTGCTTAGGCAACCTACAGAAAGTGCTCGAGAGATGCGAGAAAGAGAACTTAGTATTAAACTGGGAGAAATATCACTTCATGGTGGATGAAGGGATAGTCCTAGGCCATAAGGTAAGCTGCCGCGACATAGAAGTTAACAGAGCCAAGATTGAGGTGATTGAAAAGCTGCCGCCACCCACCACAGTCAAGGGAATTCGGAGTTTTTTGGGGCTGGGTTCTATCGAAGGTTTATAGCCAATTTTTCAAAGATCACCAAGCCATTATGCCACCTACTAGAGCAAAATCGTCCCTTTGACTTCAATACTGAATGTACTGAGGCGTTCAGAATTTTGAAAGAGAAGCTAGTAACAGCCCCAATTGTACAGCCACCGGACTGGAAGTTGCCATTCGAAATTATGTGTGATGCCAGTGATTACGCTGTAGAGGTAGCACTTGGGCAGAGGAAGGACAAGCTATTCCACGTAATTTACTACGCTAGCAAAACATTCAACGATGCACAAGTGAATTACACCACAACATAGAAGGAACTGTTAGCAGTGGTGTTTTCAATTGACAAGTTCCGATCCTACATACTTGGAACGAAGGTGGTGGTCCACACAGACCACTCTGCACTGAAGTATCTGTTTGCTAAAAAAGACGCAAAGCCCAGACTGATTCGTTGGATTCTGCTGTTGCAAGAGTTCGACATTGAAATCAAAGATAAAAAGGGGACAGAGAACCAAGTTGCAGATCACCTGTCAAGATTGGAGAGGGGAAAGAGTCTCCCAATAGGCAAGACACACATAATGGAGACCTTCCCTTACGAGCAGCTGTTCGCTGCCACGAGCATTGCCGCGACAGCCATAGCGGCAGGTAAGTTTTCTGTACTCCCCTGTTATGCTAATTTCGTTAATTATTTAGTTAGCGGAATATTTCCTCCTGAATTTAACTATCAAGCTAGGAAGAGGTCCCAAAATGATGTTAAGCATTATTATTGGGACGAACCTCTTCTCTTCAAAAACTGTGCAGATCAGATCATCAGGAGGTGTGTACCACAGGATGAGTAGGAAGCTGTGCTTCATCACTGCCATGCTTCACAATATGGAGGACACTTAGGTGGTAACAAAACTACTGCCAAGGTTTTGCAGTCTGGTTTTTATTGGCCTTCACTGTTCAAGGATGCCCAAGCATTCTACAAAAGCTGTGACAAGTGTCAACGGACTGGAAACATCTCAAGGAGACATGAGATGCCGCTCCAAAACATCCTTGAATTCGAAATCTTCGACGTTTGGGGGATTGATTTCATAGGACCGTTCCCAGTATCATGTGGGAATCTTTATATCCTCCTGGCAGTGGACTACGTGTCCAAATGGGTTGAAGCGATCGCCACACAGAAAAACGATGCCAAGACTGTTCAGAGATTTTTGCATAATAACATTTTTTTCCAGATTTGGCATCCCTAAGGCGATCATCAGTGATGAAGGGAGACATTTCGACAATAGGGTAATAGCTGTTGCCTTAAGGAAATATGGCGTTAAGCATCGGATCGCAACAACTTATCACCCTCGGACCAATGGATAGGCTAAAATATCCAATAGAGAGGTAAAGAACATTCTTGAGAAGATGGTTAAACCAACTCGAAAGGACTGGTCCTTACACCTCAATGACGCACTCTCGGCCTACAGAACAACATTTACAACTCCATTGGGAATGTCACCCTACCGGCTGATATATGGAAAAACATGCCATCTACCTGTTGAGATAGAGCACAGAGCATACTGGGCCATCAAAGCAGTGAACATGGACTTGGAAAAGGCAGGACAGAAGAGGCTACTTGACTTGAATGAGATTGAAGAAATTCAAGCAATGGCCTATGAAAACGCAAGGATTTACAAGGACAAAACAAAGAAGTGGCATGACAAGAAGCTGCTGCCACGACAGTTCTACCCAGGGCAGCTTGTGTACCCAGGGCAGCTTGTGTTGTTATTCAACTCTAGGTTGAAACTCTTCCCAGGAAAGCTGAAATCTAGATGGTCCGGCCCATTTCAAGTTGTGCAAGTTTTTCCTCATGGTGCCATCACGATCAAATCCTTAAAAGACGGGCACAAATTTAAAGTCAACGGACAGAGACTGAAGCATTATCAGGGGACTGAAGCCCCAAGAATGCATGAAGTAGTTACTTTAGGAGATGCCCCTCCTAGCATCCCTAATTTAACTTAATTTTATTATTATTATTATTATTATTATTATTATATATTTATTTATTTATTAGGGAATTAGAATTATTTTATTTTTAAGAACTAAGTTTTTATTTTAATTATTTTAGGAAATAAAGGGAAACAAGGAGAGGAGAAGAAGTGAACTAGCCCACCATCTCATCAGCAACCCAAAAAAGCCCAAAAGAGGAGCCTGTCGTCACAGTTGTCGCGACAGACGCGGAAAATACAGCCTGTCAACATGTTGTCGCAGCAGACACGGAAACGCGTGACAGACGCGCAGCAGACATAGAAACGCGTGACATACGCGCAGCAGACACGAAACACGTGACAGACGCGTCAGAAATCGCGTAACAGCTGGCCCCGTTATTCGCGCCTGCCGTTATAGCTTCAACGAGCAGCAACCTCTTCATCTATATAAACCCCGTTTTACTATTCATTTTTCACCTCACTTTTACTCTCTCTACTTGCTTTCTCTCTAGATTTACATTTTCTTTCATTTCTACAATTCTGCAACTATGAGTACCAGAAACACAAGGAGAAGTGATGCCTCAAGCTCTGCCGCAGCAGCAGGCACTCCCAGCCACGACAGAATCCCAAACCGCTTCACCACCGCAGATTCAAATGACCGATACTACACCTCCTTCCAGAAAAGGGAGATGTGGGAAGAGAAAGGGTTCATCTACACCAACCGAACGAAGAACCTCGGGCTCGAACCATTCATCGTCCGTAAGATTAGAGCACTTCAATGGCAGATGTTTGCTGCCCAACCTGAGGAAATTAATGTCACTTTGTCAGAGAATTCTACGCTGCCGTCGAAAGCAAAAACACGACGACCGTGACAGTACGTGGTAAGGAAGTCCCTCTTGAGCCGGAGTACATTAACACCCTCTACGGACTCCAAGTCGGCAGAAAGAAAGATGGGCATAAGAGGTTCATGGAGAGCCTGTCGGCAGCAGATTACAACGTTGTCATGGCAGAACTAACAGACGAAGGGACCTAGTGGAATACAGACCCAAAACACCCACGGACAGTTAAACGAGCTCAACTCACCCCCGAGGCAAAACTGTGGAACGCCTTCATGAAAAAGAGGATTATGCCTTCCTCACACAACAACACAGTGGATCAACCCAGGTTAGCTCTCGTTCATTCCATTTTAAACGAGAGACCCATTAATGTTGGTCGCTATATTCGGGAGGGGATTTTAGACTGTGCACTACAGCCATCGGGACCCCTTTTCTTCCCCTACCTTATCACAGAAATCTGCCGTGGCCACAACGTCCCTGAAATTACTGAAGATCTCAAGGTTCGAGGTAAAGGATGGACGGAGAAAAATATCTTCAGTTTGATGGAACTGAAAGCTGCAACACCAATCTCCTACTTCAACCCGGCTACCGCGACAAAAGAGCCAGCAGAGCCTGCCGCCGCAGAACAGCAGTAGCCCACAGCAGCAGCTCCCCCAGCAGACTCCTCCACCCAAATCCTAGCCACCCTGCAGAAAATGGAGGAACGACAGCTGGGTCTGATGAGCTTTGTCCGCGACTTCACAACAGCCACGGTACATTTCATTAAAAGAAATTTAAATTTTACAAATGTACAATTCCCTGTCTTCCCCGATCACTACTTTGCTGCATCCACGCCTGCCCATAGCCCTACCCTTACTGCCACACCGAGAACACCTTCTGCTGCGTCCACTCCAACCCCGGCCGCGACAGCTGCAGGTGGCAGCCACACCGCCACTGCCTCTGCTAGGGGAGAAAAGCAAAAAGAGCCACCGTCCGACCTCGACGAATTTATTGCTGGTTTCTCCTCTTCCTCAATTTGGGAGCAATCCGATGGCGAGCCCTCTGTCAAGAGGAATCTTTCCAAAGAATTCACTCAGATGAAGCGGCAGAAATCCAACACCGGTGATAGACCATCCGGCCAAGGGAAGTCGGACGACAGTAGCAGCAGCAGCAGTGGTAGCAGCGGCAGCAGCTCTTCCGAGGAGGTTCAAGTGCTGGAGAAACTACCCCAGATCTCACCTACTCGCATCCAGCCCCCGAGGGAAGCCAAGAAAAAGACTGTCTTTGCCTCTCCGAGTCATCTGCCGGCATCGACGATGAAGGTTACTGCCCGCCGGCAGATATAGATCAACAGCAGCAGCGACGACAGCACTTAAAATTTAAGTTTTTATCTTATCTTTGTTGTCTGTTATTTTGTTATAATTGTGATGTTTTTATTTTCTTTTCTTTATTTCTGTCATCATGCATTGAGCGCAATGCAACCTTTGAGTTTGGGGTGGCATCCCTCCATTAATGAAGTGTCTATTATGTTTAGAATTTGTGTCTAAGTGTTAGTTTATTTTTGCTTAAAAATTTTATTTGGCTTAAATTTTTGAACTTTTATTATCTGCTGCTGCCATCTCTGTCGTGACAGCCCCTTAAAAATATTTTAGGAAGTAAGTAGAGCCTTAGTATAGTTCTGAAAAACTGAAACACTTTGTGACTTTCTTGATAAAATACTTTCTCTAGCATACTTAGAATAGAAAACTTAGAACTTAGAGTAGAAAGAGACTAGAAACTCAGGAAACCTAGAGGTGCCTATCACTGGCTCTAGGAAAACAACCAGAGTAAAACTTCTAGAGGTGCCTATCACCGGCTCTAGATAGTTAAGTAGAGGTGCCTGAAATACTGGCTCTAGTAGAGAAGAGAAAAAATCCGACAAAGAAGGAAAACAACTAGAGGTGCCCGTTACTGGCTCTAGTGAAAAAAATGAATTAAGTAGATCCTTAAATATTTGAACAGGTGCTAAACACGATGGGGATGGTATTATGGATAAGGATTGTTCACTAACTTAAGCCAAGAAAATATATATATATATGCATGCATGTTAGTTAGGTTGCATTAGCTTGAGGACAAGCAAAGATTCGAGTTTGGGGGTGTGTTGATTGTGCAAAAGTTCTACTTTTTACCCCTTATTTATCCCATATTCCTGCTGCATTCAAGCATATTTCATTGCATTTAGGATAGATTTCAATTATACATCACAATTATATAAAAAGGCACAGTTGCTACTGATTTTGGTTACTTTTACAGGTAGCTGCTGTAGCAGACTCAGGGCAGTGGAGAAGCAGAGCTGGAACACAGGACTGAAGTCGAGAAGGACGATGCTGCCGAGGCCGTTGTCGTGGCAGCTAAGAACGACAGCAATGGTGAAGGGAAAAGGTGAAATGGAGCTCGACAGAAAGAGGAAATTAAGCCGGTCTCTCGTGGAGCACTCATATATTTTTCCGAGCCCTAGATCAGAATGAAGGCCAACCCCAAAGTTCAAGGAAGAAACTCCAAGCAAGAAAAGAGGACGAATTAAAGACATCTACTCTGAAGATTTAGTCTTTAATAGAGTTGTACTTTAATTTAAACTTGTATTCTTGCCATATTAGAAAACTTGAACCCAAGGCCTATATAAAGGCATGTAATTCGACCTAGGGAAGGATATCTTATTCTCTAGCCGTCTTCCCCTAAACCCTAGTCGTTTTCCCCCTTCTCATCATGTTATAAACTTCCCCTAGGGCTAAGAGTTGATTCTGTAAAGTAGTTGCAAGGATTGCATTGTTTTAGGATTTTTTTTTCTGTTCAATAAAATAGACTTCAAGTTTGCTTATTCTGGTTTTCAACATCTTGCAAGAGTATCGGGAGAGCATTGTGAGATTATACATTTACTTAATATCGGGAGAGTTAAGTATACGAAAGGAATAAGTATGGGTTCTCCAGTTTATGGTTGAACTATATCGGACCTAGGGATAGGACGAGGTTAAGTGGCTAAGGAAGAATTCAACAACATCGGTTTTCATCCTTCGATTCACGCCGGGAGGTATCATCAAAGACGTGTTCATCGACAGACTTGGACCTAGGGATAGGACAAGGCACAACAGGGATTCTTGCCAAGCTTGAAGTACATAGTTGTGTGATCGATGTCGCGACATCAACAGACCTCTTCCGCCGCAGGTGCTGTCGCGACAGGAGCAACGACAGAACAGGAAGTCCTAGACATTGCAACACCTACACTATTGAGCAAATCAATATCGGCCTATTCTCTCTATCCTGATTTCTTTAATCCTTTATCTTCAGTATTCTTTAGTATTCCCTTACAAACAATTAAATTTATCTTCTTTCTTGTGCAGCAATTCAAGGTTAAGGCTATTTCCAGTCCATGTGGATTCGACATCCGATACTTCGTGTATCACTTTACTACTTGCGTCGTGTACACTTGCACTCTATTGCGATAGACTCTTTTACACGCAACAGTGAACTAGGCTCTAGGGGCCTGTCTGAGTCCATAAAGAGCTTTCTTAAGATGACAGACCAGTTCTTCTCCATTAGGCCCTTTTCTTTCAAACCCTGGAGGCTGGCACATGTAAATCTCCTCAGTCAACTCCCCATTCAAAAATGCATTTTTAATATCAATCTGCCGGATAAACCACTTTTCAAGAACTACAGTTGCCAACACAGTTCTGATGGTGGCTGCTCGAACTAATGGACTAAAACTCTCAAACGATAGGTAGTGAACCAGGCTCTAGGGCCCTGTCTGAGTCCATAGAGAGCTTTCTTAAGATGACAGACCAGTTCTTCTCCATTAGGCCCCTTTGTTTCAAACCCTGGAGGCTGACACGTGTAAATCTCCTCAATCAACTCCTCATTCAGAAATCCATTATTAATATCAATCTGTCGGATGAACCACTTTTCAAGAACAGCAGTTGCCAACACAGTTCTAATGGTGGCTGCTCGAACTAATGGACTAAAAGTCTCTTGAAAATCACTACCTATCGTTTGAGAGCAGCCTTTGACTACCAGTCTGGCTTTGAACCTGTCAACAGAGCCATCAGGTTTCCTTTTCACCTTAAAAAGCCATTTACTTCCAACAGGCTTTCTGGAGGGAGGTAAAGGCTGTAAATCCCAGGTTTCATTCTTCGTTGAGGCATCATATTCAGCTAAAACAACAGTTTTTCACTCACATTGTTGTAAGGCTTCATACACAGATTTGGGCTTTTGTATGTCTCCTTTCAAGAGAAAAGCCTTGGGCTTAAAAATCCTAGATTTAGCTCGAGTTACCATAGGATGAAGATTCTGTGGTCGAGCAGAGTCTGTTGGAGACGATGGAGATAGGTGTGGAGAAGATAGATGTGAAGGTGGAAGTAGCACGTAGAGGTGAATGTGGAGATGGTGAAGATAGATGTGGAGGTGGTAAGGTGGAAGTAGCATGTATAGGTGATTGTGGAGATGGTAAAGATAGATGTGGATGTGGTAAGGTGGAAGTGGCATGTAGAGGTGATTGTGGAGATGGTGAAGATAGATGTGGAGGTGGTAAGGTGGGAGTAGTATGTATAGGTGACTGTGGAGATGATGAAGATAGATGTGAAGATGAGAAGATGGAAGTAGCATGAAGAGGTGACTTTGGAGATGATGAAGATAGATGTGGAGGTTGTAAGATGGAAGTAGCATGTAAAGGTGACTGTGGAGATGGTGAAGATGGATGTGGAGGTGGTAAGGTGGAAGTAGCATGTATAGGTGACTGTGGAGATGATGAAGATAGATGTGGGGATGGTAAGATGGAAGTAGCATGTAGAGGTAACTGTAGAGATGGTGAAGATAGATGTGGAGGTGGTAAGGTAGAAATAACATGTATAGGTTATTATAGAGATAAAGGTAGATGAGGTGGTGACGATAAGGAAGAAGAATGAGCAGAGGAAGGATTAGATAAACCTTGGGCAGGGACACACAAATCAGGTTGTTGCTGAGAATAACCAAGACAGGTACATGGGGAAGATCTAAACTGAAGCTTATGTTTATTAAATGGTCTTACTAGAGGATAACATAGGCAGCCAAAACTCCTAAGAGAACTATACTCAGGTTTTCTTTAAATTACATCTCATAAGGTAACATACCTGACAAAGAAGGTGCGGCAAATGGAAGCCTATTTTTTTAAAAAATATTGATGTACCAAAGGCATCACTCCAGTATCGCAATGGCATTGATGCTTGAGCCAGAAAAGTCAATCCAACTTTAACCACTTGTCTATGCTTCCTTTCAACCAATCCATTCTGCTCAGATGTGTGTGGGCAGGTCAGCCTATGAAGGATACCTTGCTCCTGAAGGTAAGGTTTGATGGCCACAAATTCACCTCCCCCATCAGACTGTAGAACCTTTAACTTGACTCCAAGTTGCCTTTCAACTTGCCTATGGAACTGAACAAAAGCCTCTTTCACCTGAGATTTAAACTTTAAAAAATACAACCAAGTATATCTTGAATGAGCATCAGTAAAAGCAATATAATATTTAAAGCTACTAGAACAAAGAGGGACAGGTCCCCAAACATCCGCAACAACTAAATCTAAAAGACAGTGATATTCAGTTTGAGAATCTGAAAAAGATAATTTGTGAGATTTACTAACTGACATGCACAACAAAGAGAGGAATCAAACTGACTTTTATTAGAACTAATAGGCATATTACAATGCAATAAAGCTTGATGTAACACTCTAGATGAGGGATGTCCCAACCTATGATGCCAAACCTCTAGGGTAACATTATTAGCAGTGACAAAAGTACATTGAGGAATAGTAGAAAGCTGTAAAATATGAGATTTAGAATTGTTGAACCCAACAAACTTATTAGAATGGCTTCTAAACTTGTACAAGCCCTCCACTTCATGGCCTTCAAGAAGAACGTGCTTTGTATGTAAATCCTTCACTTGATAAAATTTCGGATAAAACTCCAAACTGACCTGATTATCCTATGTAAACTTAGAAATAGATAGTAAATTTTTAATAATATGAGGAACAAAAAGAACATCTTTTAAATGAAATAACCTAGTTTTAGCTAAAAGACTCGATTGACCTAAACACTTGATGGGCAAAGTATTACCAATTCCCACTTGAACATTACCTGAACCAGGATAAGTGGTTCCAGACTGAAGATTATTAACATCATTTGTAAGATGATGTGTTGCACCAGAATCTGGGAACCACTCATTGTCTTCAAAAACCTCAGTGGTGGCAAGATGAACTTGAGGATCCAACTGTGCTGGAGAAGTAGCAACAAACTGATATGAGGAAGCAGGAAACCGAGGCTGAGAAGGAGGGAACAAAGGATGAGCTACGAAATTGTCTGAGTAAAACAAAGGTGCAGCATCAAAAGAAGCTGTGTTAGAAGGAAAAACAGTAGAAGGCACCAACTGGGACTGAGGATGCACCATATGAGGAAGAGAGGCTCCCACTGAAGATTGAATAAGAGTAGAGGAAGGGTAATATATAGGAGTGTATGGTAAAGTAGTAAAGGTTGAAGTATTAGCCTGAGCTGTAGCCCTTGGTGAAGGAAAAGAGGCACTCCTACTATTACCAAAAAACCTTGTAGAGTCATTATTCTTAAAGTTCATATCATATCGATTATAACACCTATCCACCAAGTGACCAAATCTACCACACATCTAACACTGTGGTCTATTGGCATTAAAGTTTCTACCTCTGCCTCTACCTCTAAAATTGTTGGAAAAATGAACTGGCTCAGTGGTAACCTGTTGAATAGAGCTACTAAACTCAGAGGTATTAAAACTAGTAGTCTGCACAGATCCAATAGTCCCAATATTAGTAATACCAGAACTGGAAGGATATATAACTTGACCAGACATCTGGGAACTACCCAAACTGGAGTTCTGACCAGAAGAAACGTGGTGAGTGGCAATGTGAGCAGAGTCAGTCATATTGGTTAACAAATTATTCTGTCTTACATCAGCATCAAGAAGAATAGTACACACAAAAGACAAATCTGAAGAAGAAGGACTAGCTGTAATTACAGTTATGACAGAATTATACTCAGGGGGCAGACCTTTAAGAATAGCAGTTACATGCTCTTGTTCAGAAATTCGTTCCTCACAATTAGCTAGGTTATCACAGATAGATTTGACTTTCATTAAGTATTTTTGCATACTCAAATCACCTTTCTTCTGAGTGTGTAACATTCTCATGTAAGACATTAACCTAGAGTTTGTTTTGCTACTGTAAAGTCGATGAAGATTATTCCAGATGGCAGAAGAAGTACTAAGATCAATCAAGTAATGTAACACATGTTCACTCACAATGGATAAAAGACACGTAGCAAGAGCCCCATCCTGCTCTTCAAAGGCCTCAAAATCAGAGTTGATACACACAATACCATTCTGAGTAACATATTTAGGAGGAGCTTGAATAGTACTATCTATGAACCTAAGTAAACGATGAGTTTTGATAGTCAGAAACACTTGTTGATGCCACAAAAGATAGTTGTGATCGTATAAGGTCACATTGATCTTCTTAGAGGAGAACAACTTAGGTCCAGTAGTTTTTCCTAAAGCTAAATTGGTAGGATCAACACGAACAGTATTATCATTAACAGTGTCTCGCTCAAGGGATTGAGTGCTTCCAACAGGTATGTTTGTAACATTAGCAGCATTATTATTATCTTGAGAGTGCGAATTAGTAGGACCAACAAGAGACGTATTATCATTAACATCGTTAATCCCCATAACAATGAATCAGATAGTAAGCAATGATGTATAGTCAAATATCAGAAAACAGCGAGATAGAAAGCCAGAAGCCACATACCAGAATCGCACAACAAGCACAGATAAAAACATAGACACAACCACTTGCAATCGGCAACAAAGAAGAGTCTCACCAGAAAGCGAAATAATCACAGATAGAGAACAAGACAAAACCATAAAAGTAGAAAACAAGAAGGATCTCACCGAAAAGAGCAATGGCAACAGCTAGGGCAGGAAAGAATCTCAATCGGTAGAAAACAAGAAGGATATCATCGAAAAGAGAAAAGGCAACAACTATGGCTGGAGACAATCTCGATCGGTAGAAAACAGCAATCATCGATAGCGATAATCACGAAACAATCACAATCGGCAGAGATAGATCAATCAACAACGGCAACAGTAAGGGATTCAGCAACGATAATCGACAAAAAGATGAACGAAAAAGGAAAATCAAGAAAGAAAGACAGTTAAACCAGTCAGATCAATGGCTTTGATACCATATTAGGATCTATAGAACGGTGAAGCAACTAAAGATGAACAATAGCAATGAAGAAGAACGAAGAAAGAGAGAGAAAGAAAGACGAACGAAAGAGGAAATAGGAAAGGCAAGAGTCTGACATTATGAATTGAGATAATAGACAAAAACAATAATATGAGAGACTTGGGCTCTCATAACCCATTACAATCATATTTATAGACTAAGCCCACACAGCCTAATAGGCCTAGTTGGTTACAACAGACTAACCAACTCTAACAGCCCAACTACTTCATTCTCATATAGTTAAACTATATAATATACTCTTATAACCACCACTGACGAAAGCAGAGAGGAGAGAACAACGATGGCCGCAAAGATCCTCACTGCCCGTAAAGAATGGAAAAATACATGTATACACAAACAAAACAATAATGGTGGAAGCACCGCCTCACCCCAACCTTCGTTCAGACTAAACACTCACCAGTATCGATCATACATAACGAAAAAAAATGGTCTCCCCCAAAATTTGATACAAAGAGATATAGAGAAGAGCTCAAAGGCTAGGATCGGACACCAAGGGAGATCCACCACATGGTGACGAAGGTTATTATGTCAAGGTGAAACAAGTCTCTTGAAATCAATTACAAAAAAATTATAGTATAACACGCAATAATAAATTATTTTGTAACAATTAAATAGCTTAATGATAACTTCATAACAATTAAATAATTTAATAATCAAATTATATACAATCAATATATTACTTTAATTACAAAATGTATTTAATTGGTTTGTAATTGAAATATTAATGATATCTAAATACTCAATGTCTATTTTATACTAAAAATCAAAATTTATATCTATTTTATACTAACTTTTAAAAATTTTGCCTCTTAAAATGTTATTTTAAAATAATTTAATATCGGTTGGTGAATTTTACAATAAAAATAATTGTTAATAATACGGAAAATTTGGCCAGATATTCTCCTTTAGGGAATTATCTGGGAAAATACCCCCCAACGGGGAACATTTGGAAAAATACCCTCATTTGGCCCACGTCAGGAAAAATCGCGTCCTGCAAGGCGCGATATCCAAAATCGAGTTTCCCACTGCGCGACTTCAGTCCGATGTAAATTATATCATCTGGTTTTGAATTTATAAAAAAATATTGAAGTCGCGTTCTATAGGACACGACTTCCTCAAGAATTTCAAACGACTCGCCGCGAATGATATGAAGAAGTCGCGTTTTGCAGAACGCGACTTTTGCGTAATTCTGTTGTTTATACAATTTTGGATAGGGTTATTTAGGGTAAATTTACATGGTCTTGGGGGATAATTTTTCATGATTTTAATGTTTTACCTCAAAGTAGTGATGTTTCTCTTCAAAACGGTGTAAAAATCGACATATATAAAGTAATAGAAATGTTGTTTAAATCGCATTAAAAATGCTACCTTGCCATGTTTCCATGATTGAAGAAAATGAGAATATGGGTTGGTAGTGTTGTTTAGGGTTAATTTGCATGGTCTTGGGGATAATTTTTTATGGTTTTAATATTTTACCTCATAGCAGTGATGTTTCTCTTTAAAACGGTGTAAAAATCGGCGTATATAAAGTATCGAAAATGTGTAACAAGGTTTTTTCTCACAAGGGTCTCCGCTTTTTGAAAACATTTAATTTAAAAGGGGAAATTTTATGAAAATTCGAATTTTGGGAAAAACCTTTTAAAATAATCTTTTCTCGGTTGGAGTCGCCACCGGCCACTAAGGTAGGCCAGACACCGTAAAAACTAAACCATATATTCGTTTGAAAGGGTTCGGGAGTTGGTTACGTATGGGGAAGGGTTAGCACCCCCATCACGCCCGGAAATCGGTACCAAAACAATTGTTGCTTTTAAATTGATGGAAATTATCTGAATTTTAAAATGACTTTAATTAAGGGTTCTTAATTGAAAATTGGACTTTAATCGTACGAGTTTTATCAAATTTGCGGTTTCAAATTAATTCGTCATTTAATTAGAAAGGATGACGGTACACCGGACAAAGACTAAACCGACATCATATAAGACTGACTGTCGTGTTAGTTTAGGGTTCGGATCCCGTACATCACCTTTATGCATGATGTGAGCAGTTAAAATATGGTGTGATGGTCTTGTTCGTTTTAATTATGGATTTACTTTTAGACGATTCGAATTAATCCGAATATTCGCGGGATATCCAATAAGCTAGGATATTTGACCCGAATACGAGAATTAATAGGTATCTCCGTTTTATCATTAAAATTAATTATTAGCAACTTTAAACATTAAAGGGTCACATGAATGGCAATTTAAAATGCATGTCACATATATTCGAATGACATTAAAACAAATAGGCATGCAACATTAAAAAACATATATGCATATATTAACATGAACAATATGGCAAAAATAAACATCCGATGCAAACATATATCTAAATAGGTAAAATGCATGAATAATATAACAAAACAAAAATGTTGATTAAACAACTAACATGCAAACTGGTAGTAATTAACCCATAAAAAACATTAATCAAAAGTACAAAACGAGACTAAATTGAAAAGACGTGAAAAGCTATATGGACCAAGGTAGAGATTTTCCCACTCGAAAATAGATTGAAACCAAATCAAGGATGAAATTGAAAACATTGGAGGACCACGGGCATGATTAAAAACGACGGAAACCCTCCCTACGTAATTAAAACGACAGGGAGGCCCTTAAGACGCAATTAATCCCTTTTTAAAACCCAAAACTCTATAAAAACAATACTAAACACATTTTTATACTTTTTAGCCAAAAACAACCTAAACCTAAACCTAAAAACACGGAGAGCCTCTCCCCCTCTCTCGGTCGAACGCCGCCGTCATTCCGGCCGCCGCTAGTCGGCGACGAAACCCTAAAAACAACCCCCTTTCGACCTTCTCAAACTGAAACCCAAAAAAGGAGAGGAGAAAACCAGAAAACCCTTCCCCAGTTTCGGAAATCCCAAAAGAAAACCCCTTTCTTTGATTTTTTAAAAACTGAAACCCAAAATGTTTTAAACATCCGTTTTAGCGTTTGCCCCCTCACCGATTCACCGCGTATGGTCTCGGAGGAGACCCAAGGGCTTGTCACCGGCGGGGGAAACGAAGCGGTGCGAAGGTAAAGAAAAACAGAAAACCCTAACCTTTTTATTTTTTATTTTTGTATCGAAACTGTAAAAAATGAAAAAAGATACCTCTAAAACTGAGATCTCTGCTTGTATTGCAATGAATTTTTTTTATTACAACTATGCTCTCGAAAATGCTCTCCGAAAAATCCTCCCATTACATTGCATGTCTTCGGGTTTATATAGCCCGGTAATTAAATATTTTTTCTTTTTTTTCTAAATACATATGATTCTCTGAAAATGTTGTTGGTTGATTTGTTTGTATTCATCCCCGGAAATGTTTGTTGCCTCTGCCATCTCTGAATTTTGGTTGCATTTGTACCTCTGACATTTGTGTTTTTGTTGCAAGCGAGGCTTTCGTACGAGGGGACCACGGGCTGGGCCGGACGACGAAGGCTGATCCTGACCATCGGTGAAATCTGGACGGCCAGAGGAATTCGAAAAGGTGTGCGGTGGACCACATGCGCGCGTATGGAGACTGAAGCGTCGTGCGTGGATCACACGCGCCTGGGAGACTGGATCCGGACCGTTTGATGTCCCAAGCCTGATCCGACGGTTGAGAGACGCGCGGCGTTAGGGCCAAAGCAGATGACCTCTAGGGTTTCTTCATCTTGTGTGATCTGGACCGTCAGATCTGGATTCAGATCTGACGGCTGAGGATGGGCTGCGCAAAACATTAGGAGAGCATTAGGTTTTTTCCAGATCTGATTATGGCTTATTGTATGGGCCAAACGGGCCTCACTTGTAAATGGACTCAGTTATTAACAATAAACTTTGGGCTTTATTCTTATTAATATATAATGGGCTTATATATGTTAGTTTTTTTGGTTTTCAGATTTTCAGATTTAATAATAATAATAATAATAATAATAATAATAATAATAATAATAATAAGATAATACTAATAATAATAATATGACGGTAACAATATGGATAATAATAAGCAATAATAATATAATATAATAAACATTACTAATAACCATAATAACTAATAATAATATCGGTAACAAAAATACTAGTAGTAGATAGTAATAATAAGATAATGATAATATTGATAAGTAAACATAGTATGATAGAAAATAATAAAAATAAAATATGATAGTAATATAGTAATAATAATAAGATTAATAGATGATTAATAATATAGTAATAATAATAATAATATAAATATACGCTGTTTTCTCCCTTTTTTTCTTTTTTTTAGCTTTTAATTATTCTATATATATATGTAATTAATAAATGCCACAAAGTCTATTATTAAAAAGAAAAGAAACTGGGTTTAACACCTCGGACAAAATAGGTTATTACAAAATGTTGTTTAAATCGCGTTAAAAACGCTACTTTTCCATGTTTCCTTGATTGAAGAAAATGGGAACATGGGTTGGTAGGGTTGTTTACGGTTAATTTGTATGGTATTGGGGATAATTTTTTATGATTTTAATATTTTATCTCATAGTAGTGATGTTTCTCTTCAAAATGGTGTAAAAATCAGCGTATATAAAGCATCAGAAATGGTGTTTAAATCGCGTTAAAATGCTACCTTGCCATGTTTGTTTGATTGAAGAAAATGGGAGCATGGGTTGGTAGGCTTGTTTAGGGTTGATTTGCATGGGAATTTCACCTTTTTTTGTTATTTAACTTTGACGTCGTAGTACGGGAACACATGTTTACAATGATGCAAAAATTGACGCCTAAAAAGGTGTCCTAAAAAGTGTAAAAATTCTGTTAAAATGCTATTTTGGTATATTCCTTTGCATTAATAAAATGGAAACATGGGTCGATATTCATGTTTTAGTCAATTTTGTTGTTTTAGTGTATGTTCGTGGGTTATTTTGTTATATAACTTTCACGTGGTAGTACGAGAACACATGTTTAAAATCTTACGAGAACACATATTATTTAGGATTAAAACATTATAGTTACATATTACAATTAGTTTATTCGAGGCTGGCTCTTAAAAGGACATTTTCTGATGTCGTGTCCAGGGTTCCTACAGCTTCCACACAACTTAGGTTGGTCGGTCGGTTCTCGAGGAACCATATCCTCCGCACAATAAATCCTAGTTGACTTCAGGCGACCCTTTTTGTTGCATTGCAGGGATTCATTTGGCTGAATCTTAGGTACATTTTGAACCACATCAATATGACATTCATTTCTAATCGGAGGAAACTCGGATCGCTATACCTTGAAAACGTTTCAATTTTGTAAACAGGATCAACGAGTGCCATTGCGTCGAGATGAAAAGATGCGCATGCAGCGAAGGCGTGAGCACACGGGTACTTGAATGTCTGAAAGACTCCACAATCACATGTTCGCTCTTGTAGATTAACAACATAGTTGTGGTGCATAATTCCTTCAAGTGGTCGTGAAAATTCAGTAACCGTAAACTTATGTTGGTGACGTGAGAAGCATGTGGCACCCATCGTGTTTGCTTGCGCACAATATATCTGAAATTTTAGTTGGAGATCTGGATGGAACTTGTGGCCACCTGCCATCCATTTCATAGCTTGTTTCCCGAGGGTTTCAAAAAGGGTAGCTAGTCAATAATATGTTGCCTTAACAACTGATGTGATAGGTAAATGATGTGTTCCCTTCAAAGACGAATTGATCGCCTCAGCCAAGTTCGTCGTCATGTGACCATATCGACGACCCCCATCATAACATCACAACCATTTCTTCCTCGGGATATCAAGAAGATAGTCATATCCAAATTGATTTCTATCTCTCAACTCTTGTATTAGCTCCTGAACCTGCTCCACTCGGTGTACGTTACCTATTCAATAGAAGACAGAATAATTAACGAGAAATAATAATAATAATTAGCAATGTAATTTATAATTTTGAGAGTGAAAGGTGTACCCATGCGAAAAACCATTATACGCTCATCATTGTTCTTAAACCTCTGATAGTAATTTGCAGCAATGTGCTGCAGACAATAATGATGATGAATATATGAAGGTTCCCAAGACGGTCCCAAACGTTGGATTGATCCCTAGATCCCTGCGCCTCTGTCTGAAATAATACATATTCTGCCAGGTCCTGCCCGTAGTACCCGCCGAAAGACATGGGCTCGCAGGTTTGTAAGGAAAAATGTCCACGAAGGGATATCTTCCTTTTTAACAATGGCGAACGCTACCGGAATGCATTTTCTGTTGCCGTCTTGTGCAACTGCCACTAGTAAGATCTGGGTGTATCTGTCGTACAAGAATGTACCGTCGATCTGCAGCATCGACTTGCAGTGGCGGAATGCTTTAACACATTGCAAAAATATCCAAAAAAGGTGGAAAATCCGCGCTCCTCGGGTACGACACGATCCCTTTCGTATCTTGGCACTTTCTCAAGTTCAAAAATAGTTCATGGGTTGTATTTCTGCATACAGTTGAGCCACGTTCGCAACTCGTTGTAGGATTCCTCCCACTGCCCATACATTTGTTGGATGGCACGATATCTTGCATACCACGCCTTATCGTAACTAACAGTGTGCTTGTAACATGAAATGATCGATCCTATACATACCAGCACAGAAACGCATGGATTTGCTTTCACGAGTGGCTTGATATGCTCAGCTAGCATGTGCACATCCAAGTTAGGATGGTCTTGATTTAGGCTTCCCACGGTGCATGTATGGGGTCCTTTGTATCTTGTTATCTGCCAGAGTTTGTTCAACCTCTTCAAACATGATACACGAACCCTCCATTTACATCCAGAATCCTTGTGGGCGCATTCAGCAATATATTTGTTCGCTTCAGTTTTATGCACGGTGGACATAACTGAGTTGCGTATGTTGTAATGCTTGATGGCAGCCTCCGTAAGTTTTTTAGTCATGAAGATCATCCCAATATGCAGTTCACCATTATTAGGTTCGTTCAACTGTTCCAACTGTGGGTATTCTGGAAATTCTGTATCGTTGAATCCTTCAATATCCACTGTTGTGAAGTGGGATGGTGATTCATAATACGCTAAGAGTGTGTGAGTTCCAGTTCTAGTAAAACTACTGGGGCAACAACGTCCATAGGTTCGTCCTCTAGAATATCCTCCGCAACATCGGGGCCAAGTTTATCCTCGACAATCTCGGGCTCGTCAAGGTCATTTGGTTCTTCTAGAAATAAACCATTTCGTCACCTTCGGTTCCGGGTTCGCTCAGTGGTTCCTCATCACTTTCAAAATCGTATAATTTTGATTCATCAGCAACATGTACCCTGTCAGGTTCTACAACTGAAACCCGATTAGTAGCCCTATGTCTAATATCTTGGTCGACATCAGCAACGCATGAATGTCTCCCCATCGATGAGAAATCAACTGTGTTTTGCTCAATGGGGATATAAGTTGAGTGACGTCCGGAAAAGAAGTCGTCAAACTGGTAAAACTGTTCATGGCAGGACGGTTCCATAGATGATGATGGCCCTACACCCGGGATATAAGTTGATTGTCGCCCGTATGAGAAATCATCTATGTTTGTCTGACTGGGGATATAAGTTGAATGGAGTCCGTATGAGAAATCATCTACGTTTGTGTCAGTTGGGATATATGTTGAGTGACGTCCGAAAGAGAAGTGGTCGAATGGGTAAAACTCTTCATGGTGGGACGGCCCAGTAAATGATGACGGCCAGACACCGGTACTGTATGGATTGTATGTTGAGTGCTGGGTTGGCGGCATATTTAGGTCAATGTCGAACGTGGCTAGAGAAGAATGCCTTGGCCTCGAGCGAGAAGACGAGGAAGCCTGGTCATTTCTTGCACTTAGTAAGTTGAAGTCTTACCGCAAACTCGATCTTGGACTATTAGCATTTTGGTCGAAGTCAAGATTTGCATGCATCCAATTTGGAACAACGGTTTGGAATCCGACGTTTCGTTCTAAAAATGTAACAAAGAGCTCTAGGGGCCATCCCATTGAATACTGCATATGGGTGTCGATCATCATTTGTACATCTTCGTCGTATTTCACATCGAATATTGTGAAATAAAGGAGATCTATCGATGAACGTAGTCGATACCTCAGTGATTGTATCTCCCTCCCGGAAGCATGTAGAATCTTCCTCTTTAGTCCTCGCTTCATCCTTTCATACGTTACTCCGTTCGGAATCTGCAGGGTAACATTGTTGGTGGACTGGAATATGACACCGATTTCGGCATCTGGGATCATCTCACCATCGTAGTAAACTAGAGCATCAACTTTTTGTGGCATTATTGAAAAAACGAAGCAATTTTTCTTCTTCGCGGACGAAATGCTTTGAACGTTTGGAAGAAACAAGTTTGTTACTTGTAAAAAAAATTCCTCCTATTTAAGAAAATAAGAGGTGACATGATGTGTGAGTAGAGACAGATCGTAACTCGCGTCGAATAAAACGCGAGTTGTGCCAACTTTGCAAATTCCTAACGTGTGTTAGAAGAAATTGTGTCGTATAAAACGTGAGTTGTGCCAGCTTTGCAGTATAAGTACCGTGTAAGGGAAAATCTTGTTTTATAGAATGCGAGTTTTGTCAGCTTTATGATACCTCTGATAACTCGTGTTTTGTACAACCCGCTTTTGCAGTATATGAAATGGGAGGTGACGTGACGTTTGAGCAGAGATAAATCGTAACTCGCGACGTATAAAATGCGAGTTGTGCCAACTTTGCAGATTATGGACGTGTTAGGAGAAATCACGTCGTATAAAATGTGAGTTGTGCCAGCTTTGCAGTATACATACCGTGTCAGAAAAAATCGTGTTGTATAGAACGCGACTTCTTCAGTATATATATACACCGGGAAGGTTTGAATTTACTTTGTAAAGACTTCAATCGATATAATATGTCGAGACGAGAAACTATTACAGCTTTGGTATACTACAATGGTCAAATAATCGATGATGCATCTCTGGGCGTCGTTTTTCAGTCCTCAAGTGGTATATTGCTTCCACTGCCATACAACTTATCTTATAAGAAGTTGATGAATGAAGTGAAGAAACATGTTCCACATAGTCCTGACAAAAAGATAGAATCATTGAAGTACAAAATGTCGACGTCGTTAGAACCATTAACGTACTCATTATTCCACATTATGGATGACACTGATGTGGAAATGATGGTGGAATCTCACCATCAGTTTTGTTCAGGTTGGGCCCTTGAGATTGAGCTTTATGTAATGTTTTCTGATGATAGTGATGTTATCGGAGTCAGAAATAATATGTAAATTTTATTTATATTATTAACTATCTATGAAGATTCATAAAAACACACCAATTTTAGCATCATATACACGACTTTAATAAATTATTTCGACATTTTTCTACCATGTTGCTGGTACCCTGACAAGGCAGGCAAAATCGCGTCCTGTAAAACGTGAATTCTCTCTCCTCAAAGAAAATCGCATCCTGTAGAACGCGACTTTGCCAAATTATTTCGAATTTGCTCGAGCCTTTATATGTTTTGGCGGAGTTACAAAATTTCGTTGCCAAATTCTTCTTTCGTGGAACCTATTTCTACACTTCTTTCAATGAGAAAATCACAGGAGATGAATTGTTTTAGTTGATTTCAACAAGAGTTAAGGAGTCTACAAGCTCCAAAATTTATGTGTTGCTTGCCAAAGTTCCAGTGAATGAGCCCGGCCCAGAAGAACACTACATGCTAACACTATCCAATCATAAAGATATACGCAAGATGTTTCAAGTATACAAACGTGCCGGAGGTACGAACATCGAGCTTAGTGTAACGTTTGATGAGGGCTCTAGTTCATCAACAGTACTTAAGCTTAAAGACGAGGACACGGTATTTACAAAAAATTATAGGACACGGCAGGAGAAGGAACAAAAATTTGAGGAACTAAACTTAACTTCTGACATAAGTACCGACTACGAGGGGAGCAAAAATGATTCGTTCGAGTAGATTTAAGTATGCTTAGTAATTTAATGCTTGTGTACTTATTTCAATTAACAATGTAGTACAACATTTCGTTAATATAATTATCACTAATATTATTTCCTACATCTTAATCGCTTCAATTTTCAAACAGTTCGCGTCTTACAAAATATGTAATTAACAAAAACAGACGTATTACATGTCAATTACATTGGAAAAATTGGCATGTATGAGGTTCTTCGTATCTTAATATCTGCCAAACATTATTCAGCCTCTTTGTTCGTGATACATGAATCCTCCAGTTACAATCATTGCCCTTTTGGACACATTCTGCGATATAGTTGTCGACAGTCGTTTTCTTCACTGTCGATCGAATTGATCGGCATATGTTGTAGTTTTTAATTGCATCTTCTGCCATTTTCTGCGATATAGTTCACCGTCAGCATCGACATCAGCATCACAGGAGTGACTCCTAATAGATGATATATCATCAACGTTTGTAGCCATTACAATGAAAGAGCGAGTTCAAACTTAAGGCAAGGGGGTCTATTTATAGGGTGTAAATGAACAAACGTAAATGAACCGATATTCTTTCAAATTATTGTTTTTATAGAAGACAAGCATTGAAACATGTCAAATGTTACATATGAATTACATATGTAAATTATATTTTTTTCGTATGTTAAAAACAATTGTCACCAACTCGACACAAATGTCACCAACACCGGTGTTCTTCCATGATACATAAGTCACCAACACTGTTACATGCGGGAATTACATTTGTAAATTATATTTTCATTTTTCGTATGTTAAAAACAATTGTCACTAACACGACACAAATGTCACTGACACCGGTGTTCTTCCACGATACATGTGGGGACCTTAACATGGCTTCGAAAACACCGGAAATGGTAGAAGCTTTGTCACCATGACGCGTTTCCTGATATTGTGATTTGTCGATTATTGATCCATCATGCGCCACTGGACGTTCATCAATCCATCTGCGCAACTGGATCGTCTTCTTGACTAAGCAAAACACATGAAAGCCATGTTTTTCTACCTTGTACAGAAACAACAAGAATTTCTTGATATTGTGATTTGTCGATCATGTTGCACAAACACAGAATTTCCCGACATTGCATTACATCTACGCAACGAATTTTCTAATCATTTGAATCGAACACTCAAACTTTGTAAATCAATACAAGTGCAAATATTCAGCAACATTCGAATATATATAGATGAAACTCGCGTGTTATATAACGCGACTTTACTACGCGTCAGGGAAATCGCGTGTTACATAACGCGACTTTAACAAGATTCTTGACGTGTCAGGAAAATCGCGTCTTATAGAACGCGATTTTGGCAGTGATTCCTGGCATGTCAGCAAAGTGGTATCTTACAGAAACGTAACTTTTACAACTATAAATACCTTCTCGACCGATCAAATCCACACACCACTTAATTGAAGAGAAAATTTATTCTCAAACTAATTTTCGAGAAATTGTAATTTGTTCTTATTTGTAGTAGCATATATATGTTGAGCAAATGTAACCTATCCGGTATTTTTTTGCGAGGATCGACAACAATAAATCATAATATCAGGAAATTCAAAGTCTTTTTGAATGGCAGACAAGTTACAATATTCAATAGACTTTGCCAAGATTCAAGACAGACATCTCGTGCAAGGCAAGATTCACGAAGGTCGGTCAATGATAAAAGCACCTTCATGATGATCATCACCGTCAGAACAAGTTTTAGCTTCTTTAATAAATGCTAGTTGGTTGCAAATGTGATTTTATCATTTCAATTGTAAAGAAATACTCAAATCCTTTCAATTGTAAAAAAGAAATATTCAAATCATTTGAATACTAAAACTTTGCAGACTCAAATACTTTACATATGAACTGATAAATGGTCGACGAGAGGTGCCATAGTTTGTCCGGGTTGTTGGACATAATTATCTTCCACGACACATATGTCGCCAACACCGCTACATATGAGGGTCTTAACATAGGTTCAAAAACACCAGAAATGGTAGAAGCTTTGACCAGCAATATCAAATGTCACACCTCAACATGAGTTTTCGGATATTGTGATTTGTCGTTCATCTTCAAGAAACACAAAACGATACACATATCGCCCCACAACTGGAATCCTACCAAATTCATATACTAATCATGTAAATACATATACCCACGAATCATTATACAAGTGAAAATATTCACCAACGTTCGTAAAAGGGGCTATATATAGACCAACTCTCGTATCTCTTGGCAATTAAATCGCGTTTTACAGAAAGAGACATTGGCTAGAAAAATCGTGTCTTACACAATGCGACTTTACCAGGATTCTTGACGTGTTAGGAAAGTCGCGCCTTACGGAACACGGTTTTGCCAGGATTCCTAACGTGTCAGCAAATTCGCGTCGTACAGAACGTGACTTTTAGACTATAAATATCTTCTCGATCGACCCAATCCCACACCACTCAGTCGAAGAGAAAAAACTGCATAGTAGTGCTTGAAGTTTTCGATTGTAACTACTAATTCCAACAAATCACGTATCTGGAAAATTTATTACCAAATCAATTTTCCAGATATTGTGATTTGTCGAAATTTGTAGTTGCATCTATATGTTGAGTAGATGTTAAGTATTCGGTATTTTTGTTCACGAGGATCGACAACAACAAATCACAATATCTGGAATTTTGAGGTATTTTTCTATGGCGGGCAAGTGACAATATACAATAGACCTCCAAGATTCAAGACAAGCACCGGGTCTTGACCTTTTGTTCGAGCCTAGGACCTCGCATACAACCAGAGGCAAAGACCCAACCACCGAGCTTGAAGACATTCATTGAAAAAATTGTAATTTGTACCCCTAAACACGTGGTAAATTGTAAATTATTATTCTTAATAGAAGACATGCATTGATACAATATTACATCCGAATTACAAATGTAAATTATATTTGTACCCCTAAACACGCGATCAATTATACCCCTAAATATGTAGACTAAAATAATTTACATATGAATTGATATAGACGAGAAATGCAATAGTTTGTCCCATTTGTTTGGCCGACGAGAGATGTGTCGTTGCGGTAGACAAATGGCAAACGATAGTTGTCAACAACAACGTTACATGCGCGGGTCTTAACATAGCTTCGAAAATACCGAAAATGGTAGCAGCTTTGACCCAACCACGCATTTTCGGATATTGTGATTTGTCGATCATCTTCAACAAATGCACGGTACAAACATCACACCACAACAATTGGTATCCAGCTACAACTGCATATGAACTGATAAATGGTCGACGAGAGGTGCCATAGTTTGTCCGGGTTGCTGGACATAATTATCTTCCACGACACATATGTCGCCAACACCGCTACATATGAGGGTCTTAACATAGGTTCAAAAACACCGGAAATGGTAGAAGCTTTGACCAGCAATATCAAATGTCACACCTCAACATGCGTTTTTCGGATATTGTGATTTGTCGACCATCTTCAAGAAACAAAAAACGATACACATATCGCCCCACAACTGGTATCCTACCAAATTCATCTACTAATCATGTAAATACATATACCCACGAATCATTATACAAGTGAAAATATTCACCAACGTTCGTAAAAGGGGCTATATATAGACCAACTCTCGTATCTATTAGCAATTAAATCGCGTTTTACAGAAAGAGACATTGGCCAGAAAAATCGTGTCTTACACAATGCGACTTTACCAGGATTCCTGACGTGTCAGGAAAGTCGCGCCTTACGGAACGCTGCTTTTCCAGGATTCCTAACGTGTCAGCAAAGTCGTGTCGTACAGAACGTGACTTTTAGACTATAAATATCTTCTCGATCGACCCAATCCCACACCACTCAGTCGAAGAGAAAAAACTGCATAGTAGTGCTTGAAGTTTTTGATTGTAACTACTAATTCCAACAAATTACGTATCTGGAAAATTTATTACCAAATCAATTTTCCAGATATTGTGATTTGTCGATATTTGTAGTTGCATCTATATGTTGAGTAGATGTTAAGTATTCGGTATTTTTGTTCACGAGGATCGACAACAACAAATCACAATATCTGGAAATTTGAATTATTTTTCAATGGCAGGCAAGTGACAATATACAATAGACCTCCAAGATTCAAGACAAGCACTGGGTCTTGACCTTTTGTTCGAGCCTAGGACCTCGCATACAACCAGAGGCAAAGACCCAACCACCGAGCTTGAAGACATTCATTGAAAAAATTGTAATTTGTACCCCTAAACACGTGGTAAATTGTAAATTATTGTTCTTAATAGAAGACATGCATTGATACAATATTACATCCGAATTACAAATGTAAATTATATTTGTACCCCTAAACACGCGATCAATTATACCCCTAAATATGTAGACTAAAATAATTTACATATGAATTGATATAGACGAGAAATGCAATAGTTTGTCCCATTTGTTTGGCCGACGAGAGATGTGTCGTTGCGGTAGACAAATGGAAAACGATAGTTGTCAACAATAACGTTACATGCGCGGGTCTTAACATAGCTTCGAAAATACCGAAAATGGTAGCAGCTTTGACCCAACCACGCATTTTCGGATATTTTGATTTGTCGATCATCTTCAACAAATGCACGGTACAAACATCACGCCACAACAATTGGTATCCAGCTACAACTGCATATGAACTGATAAATGGTCGACGAGAGGTGCCATAGTTTGTCCGGGTTGTTGGACATAATTATCTTCCACGACACATATGTCGCCAACACCGCTACATATTAGGGTCTTAACATAGGTTCAAAAACACCGGAAATGGTATAAGCTTTGACCAGCAATATCAAATGTCACACCTCAACATGCGTTTACGGATATTGTGATTTGTCGATCGTCTTCAAGAAACAAAAAACGATACACATATCGCCCCACAACTGGTATCCTACCAAATTCATCTACTAATCATGTAAAAACATATACCCACGAATCATTATACAAGTGAAAATATTCACCAACGTTCGTAAAAGGGGCTATATATAGACCAACTCTCGTATCTATTCGCAATTAAATCGAGTTTTACAGAAAGAGACATTGGCCAGAAAAATCGTGTCTTACACAATGCGACTTTACCAGGATTCCTAACGTGTCAGGAAAGTCGCGCCTTACGGAACGCGGCTTTTCCAGGATTCCTAACGTGTCAGCAAAGTCGCGTCGTACAGAACGTGATTTTTAGACTATAAATATCTTCTCGATCGACCCAATCCCACACCACTCAGTCGAAGAGAAAAAGCTGCATAGTAGTGCTTGAAGTTTTCGATTGTAACTACTAATTCCAACAAATCACGTATCTGGAAAATTTATTACCAAATCAATTTTCCAGATATTGTGATTTGTCGATATTTGTAGTTGCATCTATATGTTGAGTAGATGTTAAGTATTCGGTATTTTTGTTCACGAGGATCGACAACAACAAATCACAATATCTGGAAATTTGAATTATTTTTCAATGGCAGGCAAGTGACAATATACAATAGACCTCCAAGATTCAAGACAAGCATCGGGTCTTGACCTTTTGTTCGAGCCTAGGACCTCGCATGCAACCGGAGGCAAAGACCCAACCACCGAGCTTGAAGACATTCATTGAAAAAATTATAATTTGTACCCCTAAACACGTGGTAAATTGTAAATTATTGTTCTTAATAGAAGACATGCATTGATACAATATTACATCCGAATTACAAATGTAAATTATATTTGTACCCTTAAACACGCGATCAATTATACCCCTAAATATGTAGACTAAAATAATTTACATATGAATTGATATAGACGAGAAATGCAATAGTTTGTCCCATTTGTTTGGCCGACGAGAGATGTGTCGTTGCGGTAGACAAATGGAAAACGATAGTTGTCAACAACAACGTTACATACGCGGGTCTTAACATAGCTTCAAAAATACCGAAAATGGTAACAGCTTTGACCCAACCACGCATTTTCGGATATTGTGATTTGTCGATCATCTTCAACAAATGCACGGTACAAACATCACACCACAACAATTGGTATCCAGCTACAACTGCATATACCCACAACTCACAATACAAACGTGAGTTTTCCAGTAAGGTTCGTAAGGGAGGGAAGGTATAAATAGCATAAAAATCGCGTCGTACACAACGCGACTTTGCCTGACGTGTCAGATAAATCGCGTCTTATAGAATGCGTCTTTGCCTCCCAAAAATTTATTCGGAAGCTGGTTTTCCGGATATTGTGATTTGTTGTTATTTGTAGTTGCATATCTTTGTTCATTAGATGTTAGCTATTTCGTACTCTTATTCATGATGATCGAATAAAATATAAACTAATTAAAGAATAAAAAACACAAATTTAAAAATATATACTAATTAATTATTTAATTAAACACACCCAAATAAAATAAAAATCATGATTAAACTAAAATATATATAAAAACAAAACAAATATCGAGTTTAATATTTTCAAATAAAATAAACAACAACAAAAAAACTAATGGCGCATATGTCCACCGGTACCACAAGTTGGTGCACGATAATGTCGCTCCGGATTGCATCGTGGTTGAGCGTCGTCACCATCATCACTGCGATCATCATCATCATCTCCAGTTCCAGCAACTGCAGTACCACTCGTTCCACCAGGCCCACTTAGGTAGAAAATCGACTATGGTGGCGTTTGCAGGACAATCCTGGATCCAAATGTGGTTGACATCAGGGGGAATGACATCAAGGGCACATAGGGCATATAGCCTGTGGGATAGCTAGAGGCACCACTCATCGTCGCCGAAAGTTGAGCAAAGTGGTCTGACATAGAAGAAGGTGTTAAATAACCTTGACTTGGACTTTGCATCAACTGTGGCCGTATCGGTGGTGGGGTAACATATGATGGTGGCGGTGGCGGTGGCGGTGGCGGTGACGGTGTTGCGGATGAAGGGCCAACACCGGAGGTGTTCCGTGCTCCTCTCCCCTTTGAATGCTGAGACCGTGGGCGGTTTTGCTGCTGGCGTCGATACACGACCGCTGCCTCCTCTATAGTCAAAATAGACGGCTTCCTATTCGCCCTAAACCACTTGTCGTAATCATCGCTCACCATCGTATCAAACAAACGATAATTAGTCTGAGGTTGCCAGCGCTGATTGAACCTATCTCTCCAGTGAGCGATATAAGATTAGTGGTGCACCGACCAATCAACCTACAAGACAATCAAATAGTTGATTTATTCTTTTTACATATAAATTACGTTCGATTTAATAAAAGAATGTGGTAAGTATATAAATATTTATTACCTCGAGCTTCACTTGTCGAGTGAGTTTGTACAACTCATCCAAATTTGGAGGCTCGGTTGGGATACCTTGGAAACAACCAAATTGTCGTATGACGCGGTCCGTCGGATGCCACTCAAATGTGGCATAGAAGATGAGTGGTACAGTGGATGTCCAAACAAGCATTATCTCGTCCGAAAATATCAGGATGTAAAGCTGCAAGTTTGTATGAAAGTACGACGTCCATAAAAATTGTAGAATATATAAACCGTATATTAGAAAAAAGGAATTATGTATAGTTAAATATAAAATTCCAACTTCGAATAAACACACCAAAGTGTTACCTGATATTTTGAAAAATTCTCAATATCTTGTCTGATAACCACCAGGCCCTTCGCAACACCAACATGGGTTAAAGGAGCGGTCCACCTACAAAATAAGAAGAAAATTTAAATTAATTAAAATAATACGTCTATTAAAAAAATAACAACTCTTTTCTTACCTCCGGGCTAGCGGAAAAACATGTGAAGTAGGCTGCAGAAGCTCAGGGCGTAAAAACGACATTCTCCACCACGCCCAAGACTGGAGCAACACCAAACAACCACCGATTTGGCACTTTTCAGGATCGGTGTTCTTGCAGAGCTCCCTAAACAGAGTGACCAAAACTGCGGATCCCCAACTCAGTTTACCAACATCTTCAAAATTCTGCAAATGACGCAACCAGATCGTATGAACCTTGTCCCGGGTTTTGTTAGACATCGATACCCCGCCGATCATCTGTAAAATATAAGCGCGAACATATGTCTACAATACACACACACACACATATATTACCATATGTTAAAAAAATATTATTTCAATAATATTCACTAAAAAATATTTTTACCTTCTTCACTTCTTCACTCGCGTCAACAGGTACGTTACCAAAATTATCACGCAACCATGCTAGTCGTATTTTTCTACCGTAAAAACGATCTGGTGCAGCCCTTAGCCCACTCAAACATATGCCGGACCAAGCATTCGAACCGAGACCACTGATAGCCTCTCCATCAACATGCAAACCTAGGATATGCGACACATCCTCTAAGGTAATCGTCACTTCTCCGCAACCAAGGTGGAATGTGTGTCTCTGGTCTCCACCTTTCCAAAAGAGCGTTTACCAAATCAACATCTATTTTTGTACCTCCAACAATTTTGGATGCGTGCAAAATCCCGGTCTGCTCTAAGTACGGTTCTATCAGAAGGTCCGGTAATGTCGTCATCCGGTTGTAAGAAATCACTAAACGTCGTTTCATACTCTAAACAAAATAAACACATAGGTATAAATTAAAATATATAACAAATATAAAAAAATATGTATCTACTATTAACAATATAGAATAAAACTATAAAAAATAAAACGAGATAAAACTTACATATCTTCGATGATAATCGAACACATGCTTGTGATCTAACTTTATCAAACCCGCCATTATATCAATCACGAGAAATCCACCAAGAAAAAAGATTTCAGAGAGTTAACTTTTTTGGGTATGAGGTAAATGGTTTTGGGTGGGGACAATTTATAGTAGATATTGCGTCGGTTGTGGTGCGATTACTGAATGAAAATCGCGTCCTGTACAACGCGATTTCAGAAATTGCGTCTTACACAGCGCATCTTCTTTATAACCATATCACGGTAATTTAATTTTCAATCGTTCCAATTTATTACCGTGAAAATCACGCCTTACACAATGCGATTTCATATTATCGCGACGAGCCGTTTGAAATTTTCGGGAAAGTCGCGTCCTAAAGAATGTGACTTCAATATTTTTTTTATAAATTTAAAATCGGATAATATAATTCATATCGAACTGAAGTCGTGCAATAGAAAACGTAATTTTAAATATCACGCCTTGCAGGACACAATTTTACTTGACGTAGGCCTAATGGATGTATTTTTCTAGATATCCCCGTTGGGGAGTATTTTTTCAAATAATTCTCCAAAAGAGTATATCTGGCCGAATTACCCTGATAATACTTCTTGTTTTTTTTTTATCAAAATAAAATAATGAAAAGGGTTGATCTTTTCCATTTTTGCTTCAATGTCAGTGTACATGTCCCATCCTATCACCAACAAAGCAAAGCTGTCTTCCCAAGTTTGTAAATTGTAATACCCACTCTTACAAAGCTCGTGATTTTACTCTGCTCCTCCTTCTACACTGCCGCGTGGCCTTCATGCGCCACTCCCTCCCCCACTGCCGCGTGGCCTTCATGCGCCTCTCCCTCCCCCACGCGTCGCCGCATATCTCAACTTGTTTTTTAAATCTTCACCACGTGTGCGACTCGATGCTTGTACGGCCCATGTAGGCACATCTCCGTCAATCCCTCCAAAAGCTGCGAAACGCAACTTGACCCTACTGAGCTGTGATGCATTGCCACCTGCTTCAGCCACGTGTCGCGATCAGATTACACGACGCAGGAAAAACCGGTCCTACCCTCACGAGATTTTACACGTTTTGTATCCCAGAAGACGCGATCCGAATGAGACGGTCGAGATTCCCACAACGTGTCGTAATCTGGTAGGGTCTCAGAAAGTTCCTCCCCAAACCAAAACGTGTCGTGTCCCTCAATTCGTCATGCACGTGTCATCCTCCCATCCCCTTTATAGGACTAAACCAGCGATTTGCCGCTAAATTTAACTTTGTTGGTGGGGAAATGGAAAGCCAATAAGTATTGAATTGAGGACGTTTAATAAAATTAGTGCTAATCCGGCCTTAATGCTACTTAATGCTTCCGTTAAATATGTTAACAATAAAACTCTCTTACGTGTCGACACCAACCGACTCTCTCACCTCGACACGTGGCTTTCCTCCCCCCTGAAAATCTGAATCCAAACAGTAATACAAATTTTAAAAAGCGAGTACCCGTACAAAAGAGTACATTTTAATTTTCTTTATTTGTAGATTGAGTTTTTAGCCAAGTGTGGGATTATGGGGTTAAAAGAGGATGAGATTGAGCTGGAACTGGGATTATCAATCGGAGGAAGCTTTGGAAAAGTGGAGAAATTATATCCAGTTAAGAAAGAATCAAAACCCAAGGGCGTCCCGGTTGCAGATCTCGGCGAATCCATGGTTTTTGAACCGCAAATGAAACGAAAGATTCAAGCTTTAAGGAGACAAGAAGCGAAGAAGAAACGAGAAGAAAAACAGCAAAAGAGAGGAACAACAATTTCATTGACATGCCACCAAAATGGTGAATTCCGAAGCAAAGACGACGACCATGTAACAGAAGAAAGAGAATGCAAGAAGAGCAAAGTTGTTGACGTAAATCTTAATCCCACGGCGTACCCAGTTTTCCCGGTGCAGGTTCCGTACCCGTACCCTCATCTCCAGTTTGTGCCGGTCGCCAACGGGTTCCCCTATTCTTGCGTAAATCCGGTGCTATCTTGGGGTGGTGGTGCAGGGAATGATAAGGTCGCAATGCAGGTGCAGGCAGTGACGATGAATGGCGGGTTACAAACGGCTTATGTGAACCATGCAATTGCAAATGGATATGATTCAGAGCAGAACAGCAGCAAATTAGATGAAAGGAATAGGAAAACTGGGTCAACCGGGTCTTCCACGTATAGTTCCTCCGTGGTTTCGGATCTTCAAAGCTCTTCTAATCAAGGTAATGTATGCATCCCAGACCCAGTTTTCTTTTTTTGCAACATAAGAAAATCTTTAAGGTGAATTGTGAAAATATATTATATTCATGCAAACCATAGCCTACTTCACCCATTCTTCTTTTTTCTGTCCGATTCAAATTTTTATTAAAATTATAGGATATGATTGATTTGCATGTTAAAAAGGGTTCACTTTCGATTTGAAAACTTAAAATATAGATTTCCTTTGATTTTCAGGCGGTCGAAGCAGTGAATCAGTAACCCACACAAGTCCTTGCCAACCGGAACACTCTCAGATAAATTATTCGGCAGCAAGCAATCAAAAGGGCCAGTCGGAACAAAGTTGTACTTGTACCTCTTCCCAAAGCAATGACAAATGCAGCAAAGGCGACATCGAGAAGGCGCCGTGGATTAATGTCACGGAATCCAGTTCGTTGAGTCCGAAGAAATCGCCACCCAAACCCGAAAGCCGGTCATCAAGCCTTAAAAGCAAGGCTGTTTTGAGTATCGAAACTAAAACCACCAGTTCAACGAAAGATACCAATAAGGGGGAGATCGGAAAACCTCCAAAGCCTCGAACTCCTCCTACTCACGACATCCTCCGTAACATGCGCTGTGTTTCAACGACAGGGAACGGCCCCAATGGCAAAACCATTAATGGTTTTCTGCACAGATATACGGAATCAGAGGTGAGCATCATCTGTGTGTGCCATGGAAGCTTATTCACGCCGGCCGAGTTTGTGCAGCATGCTGGTGGTAGTGATTTATCACATCCTCTGAGACACATTACCGTCATTCCTTCCGCTATACAACAAATGTAGGCCATGTCTGGTTCTTTTGCACGGTGTTTAGTTTTTTTATTATTCATTTTTATAGAGCCTGGGAGTTGCAGGGAAATTAGTGGGTTGTATATTTGTTAATGGCGAATTGTTTTCTCCCGAAAGACTTATCGTTCGTTTAACTGCTTACTGACAAGGATATTTTGGGTCCTTTCTTTTATATGTTTTGCTAATCAACTGCTCAACTCTTTTGGGAATCATGATTCATGACGTTAATTTAGTTTATGTCATATAAAAAAAAAACTCTTAGAAATCGTCATTTTAAGCTTACTTTTGAATTTGGCGCACTTTTCAGTTTTTTATTTTCGTTGCTTTAATTCTTCGTGTATATAGTTAAAAAGTTAAAAATTAAAACGTGTCATACATCGGAGTTCTAATTTTTTTTATATTATTTAAAATTAGAATTTATATTTTGTGTCAAATCTCTTTCCTCTTCCCTGCCGAGCTAATCTAATTCCCCATTCTTTTCTGTGATCTTTTGCGGAGCCACAAATAGAATGAGCGATGTTAGACACATCTTTGTGTTGGCCCTACTGCTACAGAGAGGAATTCCTCTGGCACTCGTACACATCTTTGTGTTGGCTACCGAGAGGAATTCTGGCACTCGTATGCTACCTTCGCCGGGAAAATTTTAAAAAACTGTCATTTAAAAAGCGGCTAAAAAAGGTTGTACATAATTTTTTATAAAAATCACATAATGTAAAGATTTATATATAATGTACACAAATACTTAATAATTTTATAAGGATTTATGTATGTACACAAAAGTGATAAGAATTTGTGTATGTATAAATTCTTACCATTTTTGTAAAAATTTCGGTACATGTACACAAATTCTTATAATTTTTTGTAAGAATTTGTGTACGTATCTGTTTTTAGCCGCTTTTTAAACGGCCGTTTTTTAAAACTTTCCCCTTCTCTGTAACCTATTATAAATCAGATTCGAAATCTATCAGTGTTAGACACGTTTTTATGTCTTCTACATCTATAATTAAAGAAGAATTAATTGAATTCTTGAATGTTATTCCATTTTCACTTCCTTTGAGAGAGGTTACAAAAAAATAAAAAATAAAACAAAACCATCATAAAAATATTCTTAAAATTATGACTCCCAAATAAATCGTTAACTTTTCAAGAAAAATTTACTACAAATTTAAAAAAATTTAAATTCATTCGCCGTGGTTGAACCAATCATCATTGTTTGCTCCTTTTATCATTAGGCTTTATTATCTACTATCCCACTTTTTAAATCAAGAACTCTAACTGAATTTCATTAAGCAAAAGAAAGAATTATAAAGTATGAACACTCTAAATTATGAATATTCATGGAAATATGGAAAATAAAAAGGGTGAAAAATTAAATGCATTCCTTCTTAAAAAAATTTGTTTCGTCTTCCAAATGAAATTTCAACAAAGATATACTATAACCAGAAAACTTCATGTATCAAGCATTTTTTCGTTGTTGAGTTTTTGGCACACCGACAAACTATCACAAAGGGAATCTTAAAAATAACAGACCACCAATTATCTTGTGACTTGGAACGCTCAATAATACTTGTTATATGAACGCTAAATTATCATAACATCAGACAATATTGTCACAAAGACAGACAAACAAACAAACAAACTCTCATACAAGCATATAGAAAACAACCAAAAAACAGATGTAAAATGATTTCTAACAAAGCAAAACAAATAAAAAAACAAAACTAACTAGAAACAAATAATTCCCCAGTAAAAGAAAAAAAATCTTATTTATATACAACCAATGTAAACACTTAAAATCACCCACCGACATGAAAATCGCCGTCGGAGACGACTTTGACGAGGAAGAAAATCTCAAAGAAGTTTTTAGAAAGTAACTATCTCAAAGAAAAAAAGTAGTAGTAGTATCAGGTTAGATTTATAATACAATGAAAACTATCCCACTTTTTTTATTGTTAGAAACCGTCAAACGATGTACCAATATAATTTTAAATACCAAATTTTGAAAGCTTTTAATTGAGCGACAAACAACATACATATAAATGACAAAAAATATCGTTAAAAAGAGAGATTTCATTGCAACTACGACATGACAATTGATGATGATATAGGAGAGATTTAGGGTTAAGATGTTTTGTGAGAAATCATAAAATTTTATAGGTTTTATTTGAAAAACTAAGAAATTTAAAAATTTAAAATTAAAAGAAATGAAAATTAATGTTATGTGTTAAGTAGTGATTTGATGTTAAATTTTTTAATGGGTCGACTTTTAAGTATTAAAGGGCTGAAAAAGTTAAATACATAAAGTGATAATTGAATAAACGTTAAACTTATATTTTAAAGAAATAAAATATACTTTAGATACACTTTACACTTTTATTTTCTAAATAGTCTAAAGGTAAATTATAAAGTAATATATGTTTATAAATATTATTAACCTTTTGAAAAATGTATACATTATATAAATAAAGTAATTTAAACATGTGTCTCATGGAACACTCGTTGGTTTCACAATTTTTACGATTAAACAAACGTAAAAAAAAAAAAAAAAAAAAAAGAAGACAAATCCAACTAAAAAATCACTCTTTACTACAGCTGCCCCCGAATTGTTAGAGATAGAGAGTAGAGATGATATAGCGGTAAGCGAAGGTTCAATTTTGGTCCTCTAAGCCCAATATTTGACCCAATCCTTTGCATGCACCGCTCGATGGGGTAACGCAATAAAATTGCTTCTTTCCCTTTCTTTTCCTGATAACCTAATTTTCCTAATAATAATATTACATGTATTTACCATGTAAATAAATCATATAATCCATACGTATTGCTATTTTTAAGATAACAATTATGTTTAAATTTATTAATAAATATAAAGAAAATACAATAAACGTTCACACTCTCGAAAAAAAAAGTTTACAAAATTAATGAAAAATAAGAAATTAATGATTGAATAATGAAAATAAGACCACACAAAAAAGTTAAAAATTCAATGGTGCGTGTATAATGTATGCGCAAATTAGAACAAGTATACCCATCACTCAAGTAATAAAGTGATAAGTAGAGTGTCGAACTTACAAGATTAGAATGATAAATTCAAAACAATCGCACATAAGAGTTAGTGAGATAATAATGTTGTGGTGATATGAATTATAAACTAAATGCAGAAAAGTAAATTGTAACAATGATTAGAGAACAAACCGATGCAGTAGCAGAAATTCTAATGATTATAGATGCTAGGTTTATTACCTAAGAAATATGCTAACTACCATTTGAATGTTATAGCGATGAGTCAACTCTTATCTACTCGACGGGATTTTCTAATAAACTTTTAAACTCTCTCAAAATCTAGAAATTAATAACATGATGCTATGGCAATACATGTCTGCGTAAACCCTAACAACTTATTATCTATTTAAATTTTCCTTATTAGTTGTTGAAATTTTAAATTTATGTCTAAGTTGAATTAGAATCTAAGTTAACAACTTAAGCTCCACTATTCATGTGGTCTAACTTAACTCTCTCAATATTAAGTCACAAATCATTAATTAACATTCTCTCTCAATAGCTCTTACAATAATTAAGCATTAAGAACAATGAACACAATAGATAAAAAAAACAAGTGGTATAATGTAACACTCCAATTTTGGGGCTAAATGTTGCGGATGTAGATTTTGATATTCGATGAGCTAGTTGACATTTTGGGGTTAGACCAGGGAAAACTCTCTTCGGGTATTTCTAAAAAGTAGGGAATAATTTCTAAAATCATTATTTAATATGTATAATAGTTTTGTGAAAACAATTTTGGAAAATCAATTCTAGAAGGTTGAGATTTTGGTCTAGTGACCAAATCGAAAGTTTTCAAAAATTGGTGGCCATTTTGTAAAATCAGCAAAAAATGTGGTTCTAGTTTTTAATTAAACTTAAACCTATTTTAATAGGGTTTTAAAATAAAAAGAAAGACTTTTAAATCAGCTCCACTTTCATTTTCACGTTAGTTTCCTAAAACCAAGCCACCATTGTAGCCTTTTTCAATCCAAGGGATTACCCATCAAAATTTTGGAGGTAAGACTTGATTTCACCTTGCCTTTCTTTAATTAAACTTCTTTTTGTTAGTCTTCGATCAAAATCAAATGTTTTATCTATCTTGTTTTAAAAGTTCAAGGTTTGAAATAAAATAATTTTTAAAAGATTTTTGTTCAAATGGCTTAAGCTGGGTTTTAGAATGTTTTTAAATGGCGTTTTGGTGTTTAAATGATGCTTAAATGAAGGTAGGATCATAAGGAAACTAAAACTTGAAGTTTGAATGGAGTTTGGTATGAAAAACCTTGGGGTTAAGCTTGATTTCAAGTTTTTAATGGCAGTAGTGATTTTAGCATGGTTAAGTGGCTGATTTTGATGTTAATAGTTGAGTTTTTGATGGTTGAAATGATGGGTAATGGCTGGGTTTGTGTTTTGGACGTTTTGGAAGTGATTTTGATGATTTTCGGTATTGGATTGTTAAGTATTTGTTGGATTTCAGTGTTGCTGCAAGTTTGGAAGCTTATTTGGGTATTAATACTCTGTTTTAACTTGTTTAGAAACAGGAGATCCTAGTTTGGAAGCAAATTTAGGTGACCGTTAGCTAATTATGGGTTTTAACTTTTTAGAACGAGTTTATCGGTGAGTGAGAATGTTTTAAGGTATTTGGAAATGTTCAAAGATGATTTTGGGGTTTTACATTGGGCTTGATAAGCCAATCTAAACTCAAGAGTAAGTGGTTTTACACTTCACCATGTTTTTGATATTGTGTGATGTGTTATAAAATTGTGGTAAGACTTGTGATTGATTTTTCTACTATTTTTCCTACTTTTATTGCCTATGATATGTTGTGAACATGCTTTCGTTGTTGTTGTTGTAAGATGGGCTTGATAGCTATGTAAGATTTGGTAAGTTTGACCATTATTAGAATATTGTCATAAGTTAGAATCTTTACCGGATATAGTTTGACCAAAATGAAACTTAGTTAGGTAAATATTTGATCTTTGGTATATAAATTCAAACATGAAGAAGAAGAAGAAAATGGTGTAGGAGAAAAAGAAGGGAAATGGGTGACCTTTTCCACTTTAAAACAAGGGAAGTAAATGGTGATCAGCTCTTTATTTTAAAATGGGTCAAATTACAACATAAACCCCTAAGGTTTTCTCCCTTTGTTAAAAAGGTCACCTACCAAGCCCAAACAACTCAAATATCATCCAATCAAGCCTAAACTTGGCCCAATGAGTCCAATTATTTAATCCAGCACGAAGTTCCATAATCCGAGTCGATGCCAATTCTTTGACTCGAAAAATCGGTTCGTTACAATATCAAGGGTAAAATAGCAAATTTATAGTTTACAAACCAAAATAGCAATAAGGTATCTATGAATACATTTTCTTTTAATGAAAGTATTATATTATGTGATATCAGTGTCGAAAATCCTCTGATAATGATGATGTCCGAACTTAAATCACAAAAACTAAGAACTTAAGTACAAACAAATAATTTCGAACGTTAAGCTTTAGGAGGCTTAGTGATGCACAACTATTCTATTCTATAACACGGACTCAAAACCTCCAATTAGATTAGAGCCTGAGTCTTGAAATGTTAGGTTTAGTAGTTTGAGCTATTTCATACGTTTTAAGCCATTATGATAGTTAAGACTTCCATATCAACCTGTTGACTTCCGTAATCATTTGAATAATCCAATAATCTGTTCCGACCTTTGAAAACATTTGAGTTAGCTAGATTTTTTTGTAAAACCTTGTATTCATATTCAAGTAAAATACCAAAATACCCTTTGTTTGCAAATTGACCAAATTACCCTCTATTGTATAATTGACTAAAATACCCTTGTGAGGACTAAATTCCAAATAAACCCTTGTAAGGTAAATTTCGATAATCCTTCTACGTATTCAAAGATTTGGTTGCCTTAAGTTATAGAACTTGTTGTTAGGGGGTTTCGTGGTGTGAGCTTTCGTTGTTTTGAGGATCTTAGGATTCTTATTAAGGTTTGGGAGTCATGGTTTGACTCGAATATTCTTGTTTGAGTCCCGATAAGTTATGGGCTTTTGAAATTTGGTAAAATGATCTGGTAAGTTCTGAGATTCGACAAGTTCTGCAGTTCAGCATTTTGGAAATTGTAGTATGAAGAATGTACGAACGCGATTATGATTCGATGTCCACGCAGCGACGCACGCTATATATATTTCTTTCTAGTATATCGATGATCTGCTCATGAGCATTTAGCGCTATCATATCAGCCTGCGATGCAAGCATTTTGCGTTAGAGCTATAATTTCAGTTTGTTACAACTTCAGAGGTATGTTGCTGATCTACACTTTTAGAGTTGGATAATTTCAAGTATAATTTGGGTTGAGAGTGTTGTAAAAATATAAATTTACTTAGTATATTTCAAAGAACCTCACATCTCTCTTTTATATTATTTGTTTTGTGTTTAAATATAAAGACTTGGTATTGAGCTTGTAAGAGAAAAATATGATAGTGGTTGCCGCACACGAGATTTGGTCAAGAAGTCCAAATCATTAGTTTGTCCTAAGCGCATGAACTAGAGGTTCGGTCTATTTTTATTAATTATTTATTATTTTTAAAGTTCATTTTTAATCATCCATTTTAAAATGAAATTATATTCATTTTTTTTGAAAGGAGAAGCTTTATTAATCATGAATTGAAACGACATGGATTCATGCCTCGTTAAAAAACCTCCCTAAACCTAATGGAGGAAAAAGAGTCCAATGAATCCATGTATACACAAAGTTTCACACATTAACCACACTAACAGGCTTGGGAGGCCCCAATACACCATCCTTAATACAACAGGACTCGACTCGGTTGAGAACCAGAATCCCAACCATTAAAAGGTAATATAACATATGAAATCAACACCTGTAGGGCAATTGCTCGAAATTCTTAATTGCTGTCCACCAAATTTATTGCACTACATTTGCCATTGCATCCTCCCACTCCAAATCATTCCAGGAAAATTCATACCAATTGACTTCGCAATGAGCTCATTCCCAGAAAACCAGTTTCACTCGCGATATGCCTGCTAACCAAATTACACGAGAGATTGCGTTGTACACCTGGAAACCCTGCTATAAATTAAAGGATTATGGCAGCCCGCATCTCTTTTAATACCAACAAACTTACACCACAAGACCAAACTGCTTCAATTCTCAATGCAGGACCTACTAGCCATCCATACTTTCGCCGAGGCGATCCCAATACCTTTTTTCGCCAAGGAGTCAGCCACAGTGTTCTTGTCTCTCGTGACAAGTGAGAGCCTCCAAGCTACATTTGCTCCACTGCTGATACACATGTCCACCAGATTTCTAAAGGATGGAGGGCACTTCCATGGATTCTCAATCCATTCCACTGCTAGCTGACAGTCACATTCAACTATAAGATTCGATTTCTTCGCCCAAGGAGAATTATTAAAGAGATGGAGAGCTTCCTGTATGGCTAACAGCTCCGAGGACGTCGCGTCCATATAGCCCACATTCTTAGAAAAACTAATTAGCACTTTTCCACTTCCATTTCTAAGGACTCCACCAATTTTGTCCCTTTCGAAGCTACCTGCCACTGCGCCGTCAGTGTTGAACTTTAACACTCCATCCACCGGGGGGCACCAGACCTGCTTGTTAATTGTCGGAGACCATTTGACCAGCTCCCTGAGCTTCTCGGGTGAGTTCAAAACAGTGTTTATATCGCCAACTTCCTCAGGCCAGAGGGCTTTACTCCACCAACCCAGTCTTAAGATACACAAATGGAAAACCGACTTAGGGTCGAATCTGATTTCTTTAAATATCAACTCATTCCTGGCAAGCCAAATCGACCACGAGAAACTGAAAAAACCAAGTTGCCAGATCTTAGGTTGAAATCTGGCAGGGGAATGAATCATCCATAAGTAAAACATGTTAGCATAGGACTTGGGCATTATCACATGCATATTCCAAAGGTTGAACCATAGTTGCCATATCTCCCAAACCAAGTTACAGTGACATAAGAGATGATTTACAGTTTCCGGGGCTGACTTACATATTCGGCAGACACTCGAATCCTGGATCATACATCCTTTTTTCTGCAGTTCGACCATCGCAGGAATTCTACCCCATAGTGCTTTCCAAACGAACAAAGTTACTTTCGGAGGAGCTTTACTTTTCCACACCATATTCCATATGCCGTTTCTGGAATCCCCTACTTCACAACTAAGCTCACACCACTGCTTAGTGGTAAAGGCCCCCACCGAGCTTGCGGACCATCGCACTCCGTCTTGGACATCCGCATTAGCGGGAACGCAACTCAATAGGTTCTGAAGTTTCCTCCCTTCCTCCTTTTCCCATTCAAACAAATTGCGTCGCCAATTAAATTCCCAACACCATCGACCGTTCCGTACATAGCCGAAATTCGCAACCTTCCCATTTTTATTTACTGTCAGAGAGAATAACCTCGAGAACTCATTTTTAAGGAGGGTGTCACCAACCTATCTGTCGAGCCAAAACCTTGCCTTACTTCCATCTCCCAGAATAAATCTCATTTGTTGTAGAAACATGTTTACACTGTTCGGATATGCCCCAACTATACTCCTCCAGATAATGGACTTATTATTTCGATCAAAATTCGAGGGAAACATAGCTTTATTGTCTTCCTCATACCGAGCTGCTATAACCATCCTCCATAAACTGTCCGTTTCCGTGCTATACCTCCACAACCACTTTAGGAGGAGAGCTTGATTTTTCAGCTTTAAGTCTATAAGGCCCAGACCTCCGAATTCTTTTGGAAGACACAACGTTTCCCATCGTATCCAGTGAATTGACCTCTTATCCAAACTACCCCATAGAAACTTTGAAATGAGGCTAGAGATTGTACTGCTGATACTTTTCGGCATGTAAAATAGAGACATATAGTAGATAGGAAGGCTTAAGAGTACTGATTTAACTAAAGTTACTCTTCCGCCAAAAGATAAGTGATTACCTTTCCATCCTGATAACTTCAGCTTGACTCTATCAACAATCGGCTCCCACAGTTTTCGAGCATTTATATTGTGTCCGAACGGCATCCCCAAATATGATGAGGGGAAGCTCTCCTTTGCACATTTGTTGGAAGATGCCCACTGCTGTACTATATCTTCATCCACATTAATGCCCATCAATTTAGATTTTAGCAGGTTCAATCTCAGACCCGAGGCCAATTCAAAACCTCTTAATAGATGCACAATATTACATACCTCGGTTCTGCTCGCCCCACAAAAGAGAATCAAGTCGTCCGCATACTGTAAGTGTGAGACTTTAAGAGAACTTTTGCCGATAGTGATGGCCTTAAGGAGACCAATTTCCACTGCCCTCGAGAGAATACTATTAAGACTTTCGCCCACTATATTAAAGAGTAGAGGGGAGAGTGGGCATCCCTGTCTAAGTCCACAATTAATCCGGAACCTTTCGGTTGAAGCCCCGTTGATTAACACGAAAATCGATGCTGTAGAAATGCACATTTCAATCCAACCAATCCATTTTTTGTTGAACCCCATTTTCTTCATTATGAGAAACAGAAAGTTCCAATCAACGCTATCATAAGCCCTTCTGAAGTCTGCTTTAAACACTAGACCTTGGCTACCTTGCTTCTTTACTGAATCCACTATCTCGTTTGAGATTAAGACACAGTCTAATATCTGCCTTCCAGCACAAAACGCAAATTGATTTTGACCGATCAACTCGTCCATAACTGACTTGAGTCTCGAAGCTAGAGCCTTAGCAAGAAGTTTGTAGACACTTCCTACTAAACTGATAGGCCTATAATCTTCGATCGATGAGGGTTGCTTGGACTTGGGCACTAGAACGATGAAGGAATGGTTGAAAGATAAATCTATCACTCGATTGTTGTAGAAATCCTAAAAAAACGCAAGGATTTGCTCCTTCAAAGCGCCCCAAAACTTTTTAAGGAAACCAGCATTGAAGCCGTCAGGCCCCGGGGCTCTAGAACTGTCTATTGACTGTAACGCTGAATGAACCTCCTCAACCGAGAAAGGTTTTTCCAATGCACTAGCCTTGAGCGAATCAATCTGGTTCAGCTTACTCTGGAACTCCTTGACTGCCAAAGTTTGGGAGGACCCATAAGCATGCTTGAAAAAGTCTGAAATTTCCTTTTTCACTAATTCAGGTTTGGATATTTCCTCACTGCCCACTTTGATTTTACCAATGTAATTGGATCTTCTCCTTGCCGACGCCACTAGATGAAAGAATGCTGTGTTTTTGTCACCCTCATGATACCATTTAACCCGTGACTTCTGTCTCCACTCTCTTTCCTCTCTTCTTTCTGCCCTCCACAACTTAGCTCTACAAACTCGAAGCTCCTGCCATAATCCAGGCGAATGGTTATTCTTGCACAAGTTAAGCTCAATTTCATTGCACTTCCTCTCCAAGTCTTTCACTGATTCACCCATCTTGGATTCAGACTTAACCAGCCATTTTTTCGTTTCCATTTTACAAGCTCTGAGGCTATTCATTATCCCTCTCCCCGCCTGATTTGCACAAGTAGCTTCCAGCTTTTCTACTAAAACTTTGTTATCCATCCAATGGTCGAACCATTTAAAGTTTTTTGGGCCCCAATTGAACCTGTCGATTGACAAAACAACCGGGTTGTGATCCGACAGACCACGCGGCAAAATTCTTTGAATTATAGTAGGCCACTTTCGCAGGACTTCTGGAGACAGTAGGAAACGGTCCAGCCTACTAAACGTCGGCTGTTGCCGTAAGCTCGACCAAGTGTATGAACCACCCAGGTTGGGTAAATCCACCAGACCCAAATCTTCAATAAAATTTGAGAAGGTTGCATAGTCCTTGGCCTTAGACACAATCCCAGTAGTTTCAACCTTGTTTCTCACTACGTTAAAGTCCCCCCCGAGGATCAGGGGGACTGGATTTAGCACAGTCCACTGCTTGATCTCCTCAAAAACTAAACTCCTTTGGTCTCCATCATTCGGTGCATATATATTGATAATCCCCACTCTCATGTTCATATTACAGAGATTCCCCACACACGCAATATAAAATTGGTTGAACGTCGACGTTTCGCACTTAAAAAACAACGGATTCCATAAAGACAATAGGCCACCCGACGAACCAACAGAAGCAACACTTCGAAATTCAGCTAGGTCTGAGTTCCCACACAGCGGTCTAACCCATTTTTCAGTTGGAAGACTACATTTGGTTTCTTGAACAAACACAAAATCTGGTTTAAGACTTCTGATCATCCTACGCACGCCTCTCTTTTTTTCCTCCTTGCCAGCACCTCGAATATTCCAAGAAATGAAAATATTTTGGAATGACATAATTCAGCTTTCAACTCAGTTAATTTGGGCGAAACTGACCTGGGTACCTCCCGGCGCTCGATTCTACGGGCATAACTCCTTGATGCGTTTGCACACACTACCATCATCGGCTACGAAAACCAGCCCCACCGCCCGACAGACCTCCACGTTTCGTGTGGGTTTAGGAATGCCGAGACCTCATCTAACTTCTGCCCATCTTTGACCGAGGCAGGAGGGGGATTGTCACCCATCACTTTTCTCATAATGAGCTCTGAGGCCCAAGGTACCGTAGACCCGTATTTCAGACTCTGAAATTTTCCACTTGTTGGGCCTGCACTCCTAACATACTTGGGCTTAATTCTGAACGTGGCCGATATTGGATCTAGGCTTGGGGAGGCCCTAGAGTTTGAACCTGAGGAGCCCGTTAGTGATTCATTGGCAGACAACACTGGGATCTCTATAAGCCCATCCGATCCATTTGTAGCCTTCATTAGTTGATACCCTTCAGGTTCATTTAACAAACTGACCGCCGCAATACATGGGGGACCCACTGGGAGAGAACTATGAGACTCGGCCGAATTAGCATTAATATTTTCGGCCTCAAAGCGATTTTCCAGAATATCATCATTGTCTTTTCTCTTTTCCAGAGGGTTTGGAGATTCCCCATGATCACCAGCTGGGCCAAACGACGTATGGGCTTCTTCGAGATTGCTAGCCGGAACGACGCCGGCAACCGCACCCACCGCACCAACCATATCTCCATTAATCCAACAAAGTTCGTCTTCAAAGGCTGAGATCTTCGTTCTAACCTTGAAGCAGCTACCATTGACGAACAGCTCAAACTGAGACGGAATGTCCACTGGATAACTAACACCTATCAGAATTCTTGAAAAATCGAAACGGGTTCTTAGACGAGTTTCTTCATCGATCTTTATAAACTTTCCCCATCTTCTGGCCACTAAATTAAAGACCGATTCATTCCAGGCTTCTAGTGGGAAGTTTTCCAGAGAGACCCAAACTTTCACCTTCCTTTCACGTTTGAAGTTTTCTAACGAATCCACCTCCACGAACCAATTGTCCAGCATCTGGCGTCTAAGGTCTTGGAATATCTCAATCTGTTCCTCTTCCTCAAAACAAATGATGACAAAAGGCCCTGTCCATAACGCAATCTTAATTTTAAAACCTTCCGACCGTAGAATTTCCTCCACAAATGCAGCGTCGTACATGCCTTTGATTTGAGCAGCTAAACATTTTCTCAACCAACTGGTTTCATTGCTGTGTATACTGAAATGAAAAGGGTCAAACGAGGATGAACCCTTCCTTTCTGCAGCAGCTCCACCAACCACTACCTCTTTGAAGGATCTACCATCAGTCATTTTGAACTGCACTTTGTTCAATTTGTGAATTTTATCCCCACCGTCGGACTTGACATCTGCGCTTTGCCTGAAATTTCTTCTCTCCTTAGCCATTGCAACCCTGATCTTCATGCCGTTTATCAACCTATTGTTGGCACGCTCCACCGCCCTCATGGCCTCTGCATGGTTTGCGAATCTGACGAAAGCAAAGGTGAAACTGCGCTTGGAGAATCTCCAATGATGATAAAATTATATTCATTTTTAACCATCCAATTTTCTAATTAATTTTAACCATCCATTTTAAAATGAAATTATATTCATTTTTAACCATCCAATTTTCTAATTAATTTTAACCATTCATTTTAAATAAAATCATATTTATTCTTAACCACTCATTTTATTCTTGACCGATTTGCCCTTGTCTAATTGTTATTTTTAGATGCCATTTTTAGGCATGCATGGTACTATAAATACCATGCACATATGCCTTCATAATATATCTCAAAGTAGAATCATCTACTTACTTTCTTCTTCTTTCTCTCATTTTAAACACCTTTTTAAAGTTGAGTATTCATTGGTTCTTTGCTCTTTATGTTGTCTGCTTCGTCAGAAGTGCTTGTTGAATCCTGGAGGGTACGCTTCACCGCGAAATATCCTTAAGGACAGTGTCTAGTGCACGCCTCAAGCAAATCTTATTTTCAACTGTAACACCCGGGTTTGGGGGTCGGGTGAATTAAAATAATAAAATATTATTTTGGGCCTCGTGTTTCCAAAGCAAATAAATTTTATGTTGGACTTATTTTAAATCAAGCCTATTTTGCCATGGATGTCATGCCCTTGTGAATACTTCATTTCATTAAAGGTAAAATGGTCTTTGGCCTTTTAAATTTAAAACAAAACATTAAAAATAGCTTTTTGGCTCATCTTCTTCCCCCTTCTCTTCCATTTTCACGACAAACTCCCTCCCCTCCTCAAGGTTACTATTCCATCACCATACTCTCTCATCCTTGAAGGTTTTTGAAAGGTAAACTCGTTTTTGACTTGTCCTCACTTTCCTCTACGTTCCTATGCCTTTAGATTTCATTAAAACCCATGGTTTTACATTTTGAAGTTTTGAAGTTTTTGATTAAAAATGTGAACTTTGTTAGCTTTAACTCAAGTTTTTGATTTGTTGATGTTAGATAAGTTGTTTTCTACCTAAAAGGTCCAACATACTTGATTTTTACTTGGTTTTACAATGATTCACGGATTTGGGTTTTAGGGAGGTTTTAGAGAGGTTTAAGGTTGGTTTTTGGGACTGTTTTGGGTGAGAAATTGTTGGCTGATGGTTGGTTGATGTTTAAGGGTTGTTTTGGAAGCTTTTAAGTGTGTTACAAGTGTTGAAATCAGTGGGTTTTGGCTGTGCTATAGGGCTGCTCGGAAATCAATGTTTTGGGAGTGTTCTTGGCTAGTTTAATTGCTTGATTGGTAATCTGGGTTTGTTCCAGTGTTTGATGTTGTTTGTGGTTGCTTTTGTTTGTGTTTGAATGAATAGAACCAAGGCTGTGTGTTGGAGAATCATCGGGAACCAATCCGGGAAGTTTGGACGTTTGATTTGGCTTTGGTTGGTTGATCGGCTAGAGTTGTTGAGCTTGGAATAGTCGGTGAGTGGTTCTATGTTTTTAAATTGGTTTCAAACGTTGGTTCAAGCATGTGGACCTAGGTTGGGCTTGGTAAACCCACCTAGAGTTGGGATTAGATTGGTAGTCTAATCCCAAACTTTAGTTAGAGACTTTGGTTGAACTTTAAATGTTGTGTATGCCTCATGTTTTAATTGTGATTAATGTTGTTATGTATATTGTGATATATATGTATGTTGAGGCATGATGTTGATGCATTTTGATATGCATGTGGTTGTGGAATGTGGTTTGTGCATGATGGTAAATCATGGTGAGTACGTGCTAAGCACGGAAAATGGAAAGAAATTGTGTTGTGAAAGGTTATGAAATGAGTTAAGTATTGGCACTAGTATGCTTGGGTACAATGATCGATCATTAGGATGTTTAGTGTGCACACGAGAGTCGAAATACGCGCTTGGTCTTGGTGATGGTAGTCATCAAGATGGAGCACGAGTTCGCTCGGAAATCTTCTTTTATATGTTAGTCGGTGATGAGTGGAATCCCATCGACGGGGCGTGAGGATGAGTGGAATCCCCTCTGCGAGAGACGGTGATGAGTGTAATCTCACCGTAAGGTAATGGTTGTGTTGTTGGATGTGAGTTCCAACGGTTATTTGCGTATTCGGGTCATAGCTAGGTGCCAATACGGATTGTTGAATGTGTTGCCAATACGTTTGATATATGTGTTTCCATATGTTATGTTTATGAACTTGTTGAGCATGGCATGATATTGAGATTATGTTCATGCATCATTTATATTTGACTCTTGTGGCTTCGAAGGTAAGAGCATGCATTCTTCCTTGGTTATGTTGTTCGTGCTTGGACCTTGCATTGTCGAGGTTTGTTTTATGAGCTTACCCTCACTAAGCTTTATGCTTACGCTATCTTTTGTTCGACAATGCAGATCCGTAGTTCGTGGGTTGCTTGTGCAATGAGAGGGCCTCCAAGTGTGCTAGTTGAGCTTTTGGTATTATCAAGTATGGATTTTTAAGTTATGAGATGTAATAGACAAGCAATGGGATTTGAGTATTTTGGATTATGTTGTTGTTATGTGTTAGGAGCATGTTAGACTCCTTGTTGATGTTGGTGTGGCTTGTTGATGCCATGTTTTGAATTGTAAACCATGCTTTATTGCTTACCTTGAATGCTTATGTGAATGTTGGCTCTAAGGCATGAAACCTTAAAATGCTATGCATGACTCTTTTGTGGTGAATGTATGATCTTTTAAATGTCTACCATTTACATGTATGTAATGTGTTTTGAGCGTGTTTTTGATAGGGTGTATGCCTCTAGAGTCTATGTGTGCATGTTGTGTTTGCTTCTTGTAGTCGTTAAGGGCGTTTGGGATCGTTTAGAGATGTTTAAAACTGATTTTGGAAACTCACAGACTGCATGTGTTTCGGAACGGGTGTTGTTCCAGGGACACTCGTATCGGAACGCGTTCCGGTACAGTTTGGCTACTATGAGCCCCTGTTTCGATACGAGTCTCGAAACACTTTGGCTACTGTGAGAGCCTGTTCCGGAACGAGTTTCGGAACGTCTAGGCGAAATGGACCCCTGTTTCGAAACGGGGTGGATGCGTTTCGGTGCGGGTGTCTGGCTTTTTAAATTGGAGCCCGTGTTTGAAACGGGCAAAACCAGTTTCGAAACACAGGCCTGAAAATGGGCTTTTTGACATCTCTAAGGGTTCTCAAGTGTTGAGCTTAGGCCCGATTGATGTTAGTCTTCTTGTTTGTCTTGTTTCTGATGTCGCTTCACACATAGGTATAATTAAATCCATCTAGACAAGATAATAAATGAAAAAGTTTCCTAGGGTCGTTAACCGAAGTGAAGCCTTAACGGGTTTCGCCTAGGTTATTCCCGTGTGACCTGCTCGGACCGGTCAGCCGCCCTGACCAGGACGAGGGGGTTACATCAACCCTTTTTCGGTTTAACTAAACATTTTCCCCACAATCTTAAGGATATTTCTCCCATTTCCTATTTTAAACCGAAAGCATGCGACCTCTTAATAAAGATTTTGCGTTGGTGTTGATGTTGTTGTTACGCTGTCCGTGCAGTACTCTAGTGCGTCCCCTTACAGTAGCGATGTTGTCTGTACATCATAATTTGAACTCTACTGCTAAAATAGGTATGCATTGTCTATGAATTTGTGTGGATGTTTTTAGATAATAATTTTATTTATCTATGCTATAATATTGAATTATTATTCTTATGCCTAATATCTATGCTTACAGAATTTTGTGAGTTAAGCTTTAAGCATGATTAAAGTTGGTTACAAACTCAAAATAATATTTTAAAAAAAGAAAGAAAGGGAAAATTATTTTATGTGTGGCATACTCCATAATTGATTGTTGGTATAGTGTGAAAGTGCATGTCTATGATTGGTCCTATCAAAGACTTGGTATTTAAGAGTGCTTTGTACACCACCTCTCTTTTATAGGTACCTACCTGGTGCATTATTCATTGACTATACCCACAATTTTTATCTCCAATTATGATGACACATTGAGCCACCATATAACTTAGTGCAGAAATTTCAATGAGAAATGATCATCATGTTAAGCCAAATATTAATTTGGGCGAAACAGATGTCATTAATCATGTTAAGCCAAATATTTAATTTGGTTGAAACAGATGAGATAATTTTGGTGATCATTTCTCAAAGTTGATATATTTACGAATACAAAAGAGTAGATGATAGACAATGGTGCTACTATGCACATATTTATGTCATACCCCCTTGCGGAGGAAGGATAAGAAACTGTCTATCCTAGAGAACGTTCAAAACTGCACAAGTATTTAAAAAGGCAATGTAATATTCAAAGTAAAAAAAAAATCTTAGCCTAAGTTTCCTTCAAATGTGACAAATTGAAAATATATTTTGTGAAAAATAGTTTGTAACATGTTTATTCGAAATTATTAGGCATGCTATTTATATTTTTTGTATGATTAAATGTTATGATGATCTATGTAACATGTTAATGTGAGAACTTATATTGTTATGATTGATTTGACATGCTAATATTAATATAATTTGTAAAATGTGTATGTTGAATTTTTATGTGAAAATGATTAGGGACACCTTAAATCTATAAAAGTTATATGTTCTTCAAATATTTTAAAGTGTGAGGATATTTTACCAAATTTATGTTTCTAGTTTGTAAGGAAAGATAATTGTCTCTAAAGTATTATATTGCATGTTCACGGTGTTGCATATATGCTTTATGCTTTGGATAATAACATATTTGGTTGAAATAAAATTGTTAAACAAACAATGACTATAATTTATATCAGTTTTAGTGATATGTATTTTCGAGTTATATCATTTTTATTTCATGAATAAAAGAATAAAAAGATGGCTAAGATAAAAGAGATGCTTATTTTGTTTAATGACTATAATGAAAAAGTATATGTTATCTATCTCCTCTTATGAAATAGTGTAGTATAAAGAAAATAGACCATTAAATTGCACGCTTGTTTCTTCTAATTTATGAGCCAAATTTATTTAAAACTTGATTGATTAATGATTTGAGAAGATTTGAACAACCTAGAACTGTAAAATTCTTTGGAAGTATTATTTTTATATTTATACTGGCTGAAAATGGTACAATTTTTTTAACGGTTTCTTTTTACGATGCTTTTCTTTTGAAAAATGATTAGTATTGAATGTAACTCATTTTTACAATATTTGTAAATTAGTTTTTTACTTCATAAAATAGAACTTATCAATTGTAAACAATTTTTTTACAAGAAAATTTTAAAAATAATTATTTTATAAATATATATTACAAAAGGTTTTACTTAAAACAATATAGATTGTTTTGATATTTTTACTCCATTTACAATAATTTCTTCATTGAAATTTTTTTTTTAGTTTCAATATAAATTTTTTTATCAGTCAAATGGATGTTAAAGTCATATTTTTGGTTACTTAAAAGGATATAGTGAACAACCCGAAGAATGCATCGTATAAGGTCGTGAAATTAAAATTTATTAATTTCTCAAATCATTGTATGTCTTGAAACAAACTTCTAAAATTGTGAAATGAGAAATTTAATCAAGTGATAAAGTGAAAAGTATGAATGATTATTTATTTGTGATGATAGCATGTTTTTTTGTTTACACCAATCTGATTGACGATGTTTATGTGATTATTATGTATTGATTATATGTCTATCTTAGTAATTATTATGTGAGACTAAGAAGTATCTTGCTTTAATAAAATACATGAATGAAGCAAATTTCATATTGAGTATTTAAATCATAAAAAAATGTGGTAGCAAAATGCTATCACAATAACATAACGTTGAATTTTTAAAAAGTTTGGATATATTGATACTAAACCTATGAATACTCATTATGATGCTAATATTCAAATGAGAAAAATATACATGTGATCATGTTGCTCAATCCAAGTATGCACAAAATTATTAAATTTTGATACACTTGATGAATTTTACTAGACCTGAGATGATACATGCTATTTTTTAATTGAGCTGATATACACAACTCAAATCATTATTGTTGAGTTGATGTAGTAAAGTTAATAAGATATCAAAAGGATATCATAAGTTATAATATTTTACTTAGTGGAGTACCCGTTGTATTAAAAGAATACAATGATGATAATTAAATATCTTATTTACGTGAGACTAGATCTACTAGTGGTTATGTATTCACCCTTAAAGGTAGAACACTATCTTGAAAACTAGCCAAACAAATATTTATAAAAAATTTACTATGAAGTCTGCATTTATTGCATTAGAGTTGGCTAATAATTAAGCTAAGTGGATTCTTCCATTTCTTAGTTTGTATAATAAAACTAAGTAGTAGAAAAACTTCTTAGCATGTGTAATGAAGTTAAGCGGTAGAATTTTTTTAGCCTGAACAATAAAGCTAAGTGATAGAAAAATATCTTAGCATGTATTTGAAGTTGAGCGGTTGAAAAACCCCTTAGCCTGTATTTCATTAGGCACAGAAATGATAGATTTAGTGCCAATGCATTATGATTGCCAAGTAGCAATAGACATTGTAAAGAATAAAAATTTTCAAATGTTAAACTAGACATATTTGTTTAATGACATGAGGTAATAAAGCAGTTGCAAAAAGATGAAGTGATATCAATTAATTATGTGATGTTAGGAATGATTTTGGCCAAATCATTCAGCTAAACCCTTGGGAAGAAAATTAATATGTGAAACATCAAGGGGAAAAGAGACTTATGCCAATATAAGAAATCAACAGTGATGGTAACCCAACCTTTGTGATTGACAAAAGAGACTTATGCCAATATGTGAAACAAGTCATTGATTGATCTTGTAGAGAAATCACTACATTAATTTTTTGTCCCTTCCTATGGTATAAATAGTGCTAAAAACTGCAAGGATGGTGAGGGTGAGTAAAACTCTTAATCAATTTCATAGCCTTTATAGGTAGTGTATTGACCTGCAGAATACACTTGATGACTTGACCTATATAAGTGTGAAGTAGGCCGCTTCTATGAGATTTTTGACAAATTCTCTAGAGCACTTATAAAAAATCAGGCACGCACATGGCCTATTAGCGCACAACCGCGATAAAGAGCAAGAATAGATATAATGTGATTAATGAGAATGTTAGCTTACAATAATGAGTTATTGGTTCATAGAAACGTGTTTCACCAATTACTCAGTAGGTTATGTCTCGTTTTTCTAAGTTCTGGTTCATAGTCCAAAAAGACAGCAAAATGAATGCGTTATATCAAAATACTCAGCTAAACCTTCTTTTTATCATTCTTTGAAATATGTGGGGGATTTTTGTAAAAATATAAATTTACTTAGTATATTTCAAAGCATTCTACATCTCTCTTTTATATTATTTGTTTTGTGTTTAAATATAAAAATTTGGTATTGAGCTTGTAAGAAAAAAAATATGTTGGTGGTTACGCGCACACGAGATTTGGCCAAGAAGTTCAAATCATTAGTATGTCCTAAGCGCATGAACTAGAGGCTTGACCTATTTTTATTATTTATTTATTATTTTTAAAGTTCATTTTTAACCATCCATTTTAAAATGAAATTATATTCATTTTAACTATCTATTTTTCTAATTAATTTTAATCATTCATTTTAAATAAAATCATCTTTATTCTTAACCATCCATTTTATTCTAGACCGATTTGCCCTTGTCTAATTGCTATTTTTAGATGCCCTTTTTAGGCATGCATGGTACTATAAATCCTACTTCGACATAAGTGCTTGTTAAATCCTGGAGGGTACGCTTCACCGCGAAATATCCTTAAGGACAATGTTTAGTGCACGCCTCAAACAAATTTTATTTTCAACCATTTTTCGGTTTAACCAAACATTTTTCCTACAGAGAGGATTTGATTATGATTGCACTGTATTATTTTATGCTTATGGTTCTGTCATCTGTACTTGCCTGTTTATATTTATTCATTTTGGTAGTTTTGTATTGTTGGGCTCTTAAGCTCTCACTAACATTATTCATCCACGCAGATTCTTAAGTTTGAACTGCTTGGAGCATCAACATCGGATCTGGAGTTCCAGCAGCTTGGTTGCATAGTACTATACTTGTGAGTTTAGGGGGAATGTAGGCTTATAGCACGTAGTTCTAGAGTTGAGTTTGTTCTTGGTTTTGTTATTTAGTTTCTGAATTTTGTCATAGTCTTTTGTAAATGTTTTAAATAAACGTTTTATCAGTTTGTACGGTTTTTATGTTCTTAAATTATTTTGCAAAACTTTATGTTAATTCGATTTTAAATTGTACCAATTTATTAAAGATTTTGATTTAATCATCTCTCATATTTACGTGTCGTCTTGTGACATGAATGTGACATTTTAGGTCGAGTCACCCAAACCTGTCTAGGGTGTTACAGCTCGAGCTTTGTCAATTTATTAAAAACTTTTAAAGAATGCATGTAAAATTTGGCATGATAAAAAAAGTTCAAATTAAGGGGATGTATTGGATATTGTAATTTTGAACATTCTAGAATATTATTAATTCATATATTTTTGTTAGATTAGTGATGCATGAATGAATGATTGAATGTTTAGATACATGAATATGTGGTTGGATGAATGTACTTAATTAGCTAAAATAATGAATGCTTAGATGGATAAATGTACTTCAGTGAATTTAAGGGTTACTTACATCTTTTATATAAATGGTTGTAAGAGATGAAGCATAGGAAAATATTTATGAAGTGATTAAGTTGATTAATAGATTCTCTCTTTCTCATCAAATTTGTTATTTATCTTCTACTTTCCCACATGATAAAAGTATCTATCTAGGCCTTGTGATTTAATACACACCATTATTGCAAAAGCATGCTAAAAACCTATTATACCACGCCATGCATAAAAGAAGGACCAACAACGCAGGAGATTGGAGAAAAAGAGTTGCATTTCGTGCAAAAATTATTTGAGAAATACGCATATGTTTAATGATATATCCACTGTTATCATTAAGCGTAGGTCAATTGAAAAATTAAAAGAAATAGGTGAATTGAAAGGTAATTCAAATGGTACCCTTTCACTAGAAGATTCATTAATTGACCGAATGGCAAAGGATGCTCATATTATCTTATATGGTTTCAAATCCTTACATTTGTATTGAAAATGTAAATATTCTCTATTTAATACAAAAAAATTCAATGGTACCCTTTCTTGCCATACCTGGTGCAGATACGGCGCAACCATCCCAATCCTGTTGAAGTCTTCTTAACAAAGTTAAGCTTAGGCCTCCCCATCCCCAAATTCTTCTTCCAATCCGACAACTTCAAAGTCTGCAAGCAGCAGAATTGGCCGCTCAACTCTTGCTCGTCATAACTATGATTACCCCCACCTTCCTTTCATTTCATTTCTTCTTTATAATCGGAATACGTTTCAAAAATCTCCCAAAGCAAATCCATCGCTTCACCACCACCATCCACATTGTATGAATGTCTCTCTTCGAAAAGCTTGCATGCCAATGTCCTCTCCCACTCCTTTTGTTTCCTCGTCGACCCAAAGTTACAAACATCTGATCCCATTGTTTGCTCATTGTAATTGCTACCATCCACAACAATTGCTTCGGCTGCGTTATCAGCACCCATCACTTTACGATCATTCCCCACCGCCGCCTTTACCTGATTCGTTTCCGTACGAGTAATCTCCTCTGGTTTCTCATTCTCAGGCACACGTAAAGGACCCTTGTTTCCGACGGGAGCTTCAAGCTCTTCCAAGTATTCAAAGCCACCATTGTCTTGATCATAATCGTCAACTTTATACCTTAACGTTTCAACCAGCGTTTGGTAGGTGGTAAGTAGAAAACCAATCATGGATTCTGGTAAGTTTTCGCCAGCGTGTTTGATAAAAGTGGGAGTGAGAGTAAGAAACGCGAGAAGCCAAAGGGTAGCGGTGATAAAGAGAGGGGAAAAGAAAGATAAAATCTTGAAGAAATAAGGGGACACGATGATGAAGTAGGACAAGTATAGAGGGTGGGCGGCAATGAAAGAACAAAAGAGCACAAAGTTAGAGAGCAAAGTGAGAGATTTTCCAGTGGAAAACGAATAAACAGACATGACCGAACCCTAATATATAACTTATAAACAAGTTAAACATATAAGTTATATATGTGAGGATTCGGTTCAAGAAAACCTAGACATTCTTTTCTGGTGGAAAACGAACAAGGTGAGAGATTTCCGCGACGGATGAGACCGGAGATTAACTGCCATTGATGAGAAAAAAAAAAACTGAACTTTAGAGATTCACTGTCATGTAGGGTTTAGTCTGCCTTTACATCAACAATCAACATAACCATAAATTTAGGTGTTGAAGGTGATCTTTTATGTTGTTCATGTTTACGGATACATATCATCATAAACATTATTTTACGGATAACGTTTTTATAAAAAAAATTATCAAAATAATATGATAATGAAGATATCAATTATTCATGTTATGGAATGTTTGAATATCAATTAAGAAATTAATTTAGGAAAAAAATAATGTATGTAATTGGTTCGTATTGTATTTCAAAGTTAATATCTAACTTTTATGGGTTCCTAATTTTTGGTTATTTACAGCTTAAAAAGTGGGTATAAATTATATGAATCTTTTGAATCAAGGTAAGAATACGCATTTATTACCTTCTTTACATTGCTTTTGTGCGTGTGGAAATTACATTCTTTACATTGATTTCGGTTTTTCTAGTTTGGAAATTACGTAATCAAAATCTTGTTTATTTCTATATAGGTATTCAAAATTCTGTTCTTTAACTAAATATTATAAAATAGAATGCAAAAATTCATTATTAAATCCAACAAAATATTTTAAACTAATTTTTTTTAATAATAACATTTAATTTTTATTAATCACCATGAAAGATAATACAATACAATGTATCCAAAAAGAGAAAAAAAAAAGACTACTCCACTAAAAGTCTATTACAATGGTGCGAAGAAAAGCAGACACTTCCATCAAGATTAGCATACCAAAATTCAGAAACCTTCCTGAATCTCCTTGTCTCTATCCAAACGAGACGCTTTACGGGGTGAAAAAGGAGTGGTGAGCGAACCAAGCTATCAGGCAGATTGCTCCACTACCCAGGTCTGATTACATCGGCAACCATCCATCAACCGAGTGAGAATCCATCTTTCTAAGACCACCGACAGAATCATAATCAGAGATTAGCGTCGTGAAAATCTCTGTACGAGCATCAATCGATCGTTAAGGTATGCTGAAGTCTTGCCACGAGGACAGATGAAACGAACCACAAAAAATTAAAGAAAAACGTGTCACAAAGACAGAGAAAATGCGTGCCACAAATACAGAAATTATTATTAAAATATGAAAAAAAAATTAAGGAAAATAATAGACCCGATGGTAGACAATCAATACTAAACGTAGTTGCCGATCACCAACCAAAAAAAGAAAAACAAAATTGCAGGCGGCAAAGATTTAAGAGAGAGCGGCAAAGTTAAAAGAGAGAGCTATAAACTAATTTACTTAGAATAATAATGTATTGATAAAAAAAATTGAATGAATTTTTTTTTGATCAAAAAAGTTGAATGAATTTATATTATTGTTAGGTATAGTTCAAAATATCTTCAATTAATATATGACAAATATGAAACATATCGATACTGTAAATTAAATAATGTACTTAAAAGTGTAAACTATCAATATTGTAAAAATATTTTTACATAATTTTCAAATAAATTTAATTTAATATTTTTTTGCAATCTATTTCATTTTCATAATTTATGTAATTATTCATAATTTAATATGCGTTTCGTTCATGAGTTACAATGAGGTGCTGAAGTCACCATTTGTATTTATATAATATGGGCTAAAGTAATGTGTAATCAAGTTTCGACTCTTCGTCAATTAATTCAATGATTATTTAAGTTATTAAGTTATTCCACTAAAGTATCATGATTGAACTCTCACCTTACAAAAAGCTAATTTTATTTTAAGTTTTTTGCAATGATGTAACATCTCGAATTCAGTTATGGTAATTTTTCCGAGTCCGATGATCAAAAATATTTTTGGATGATTAAAAATATTAATTTTGCTCCTTAAAATGGGTGTCAAACGAACCAAAGTTAGTTCGATTAAAGAATTATTTGAATTGAGATTAAAGTAAAAAAAATCTAGAAGTGAAATTAAAGGTTAATGACTAAATTGAATAGAAAACAAAAATGAGTTATTTCATTTTGATATAGTTATGGAATTGGTTTAAATAAAAGAAGAAAAGAATGAAAAATCGACAATTTTAGCAACAACAAAAAAACTATGTTAGTGAATTTCTCCAAGTGGAAGAGAGAGAAATTGGAAGAGTTCTACATTGTTGAATGCTTAAGTCCAGAGAGAGAGAGAGAGAAAATTAGGAAATCATCTTAGAGAAAAAAAAAATATATTTGAAGTTTTTAAGCCTGAGCTATACAGTGACGATTTTGAATTTTCAATTTAAATAAGGTGAAGTAAATCTCTAAATCTTAAAAATGTTAGTGTTATCATGCATGTGCTATGGTGTAAATTGATGTCTAATTTTTATAGGCTTAATACATAAATTGCCTTTTATCGTTTACATGTTTTTTCAATTTAGTACTTAATATTTTTCTGATGATTAGAGTCCCCAACATTTTCACTCGTTATTCATTGTACACCCTGCAGTTAAAAGCTGTTAGAAAATTTTAATCAATAAGATTGTGTCACGCCAACGTCTCTTTAACCAAGTCAATTTGCCTAATTTTAATAAAAGGGTCAATAACATGTCAAATCTCTCAATTTTTCTTTTTGTTCAGTTTAGTCACTAAAAAGTCTATTTATTATTATTGATAATATTATTTTATTTAAATATTAAATGAAATATGATCAATAATTTATTTTTATTCAAATGTTAATATTATTAATAATACTATTTTACATAGCCAACCGAGTATTATCAGTCGGTGTTTGGCCGTTGGAAGGACTTTAATGCTTCGTAAGTATACCAACATATTGTAGCAGCCAGAGCATGGGAGAGCGCCCTTGGAAATCATTCTTCTTCTCTATCGTTTAAATAACATTTCCGATCGAACGACTCAAAAATTTATCGCAACTACAAACTCCATGTTTGTTCAACATCAACCTATAGACAAAACCAGTATATCATATTTCTAAACTTAAAAAACAGAGTATAAAGAAGTAAAAAAGTATCATTAAACAAGTGTTTGCCTGACACTGCGATTGGGATTTAACAACATCAAGCAACGTTGTAACTATTGGTATTTTAATGAAAAGAAAACTCAAAGGATGAAAGAAGCTGAACACACTTTATTCAACAATCAATCAGAATTTATGCAAAATAAAATCAACAACCCACTAATAACAGGTCCCTAAATTTAAACAAAAACCTATGATTAATTTTCTCCTAAACTTAAGCAACACACAAATAACAAATAACTAAAAATAGAAGCAGTCCTAAACACATCAACTAACACTCCTCCTTGCTTTAGGAACTGCAAATACCAAGTGTTGTTCTCAAAGCTTCAAATTTACTTAATGGAAGCAGTTTAGTGAAAATATCTGCAAGCTACTTCTCTGTTTTGCAATGAACTAGTACAACGTCATCTTTTTTTGCACTTCTCTCAAAAAGAAAAATTTAATGTTGAAATGCTTAGTCTTCCCATGAAACATTAGATTGTGAGAAATTGCTATGGCAGCTTGATTATCAACGACGATCTTTGTACTTTTTTCTTGTTCAAGATTAAGACCACATAATATTTTTCTCAACCACAAAGCTTGATTAATATTGGAAGCTACAACAGTAATTTGACACTAAAATTACTCGCGCCTTTGATATAACGAACTATTCTCTTAGCAGCCTTGAGATGTAATTCATTGTCACGATGCATAAATCGAGACAAAATGCTTACAAAATTTAAAATATCAAGACGTGTTGTTGTAAGATACATCAAGCAACCAATTAAGCTTCTGAAATATCCTTCATCAACTTTATCAGCTCCATCTTCTTTGCAAAGCTTCTCTTTTTCATTCATAGGAGTGCTTACTTTCTTGCATTCTTCAAACTTGAACCTTTTCAAGATTTTTTTAGCATACTTCTTTTAGCAGATGAATACTTCATGCTCAGCCTGTTTAATTTCCATTCTAAAGAAAAATGACATCAACCCGAGATCTGTCATCTCAAAAACCTTCATCATCTCTTGTTTGAATTGCTCAAGCATTCGTACGTCATTCCCCATTAGCAAGAGATCGTCAACATAAAGAGAGACTATTAAATCATCATTGTCATGGCGTTTGACATAAAGAGTAGTCTCGGATAGACTTCTTTTAAAGCCCAAGCTCAGAAAATGATCATCTATTTTGATGTATCAAGCTTTTGGAGCTTGTTTCAACCTATAAAGGGATTTTTTAAGAAGAAACACCTTGTCTTCCTCTCCTTTCTGCTCAACGTAAATTTCTTCTTGAAAAATGCATTTTAAAACGCTAATTTTACATCAAGTTGATATACTCTCCAATTCATTTAAGTCGCTACAACAAGTAAAAATCTTATGGTGTCCAAACGAGCAACTGGTGCGAAGGTGTCTAAATAGTCTACGCCAAAAACTTGTGCATAACCTTTGACCACAAGTTTTGCTTTGTGCTCGTTGATTGATCCATCAACATTAAGCTTGGTTCTGTATAATCATTTGACTCCAATCACCTTTCTATCTTGGGGCCGATCAATCAACTCTCATGTTTTGTTCTTCTCAATCATTGACAACTCCTCCTTCATTGCAGCCACTAATTTTGTGTCTTTCATTGCCATAGCAAAATCTGTAGGTTCACATACAACTATATTACATCTTGCATAGATGTCAGTAAGCAATCTAGTATCTCTTGTTGGAGCATCATCCACCAAATTATTCAACCAGTTTTCATCTTTATCTGTGGTTGAAGCATGTAACTTAAGCTTCAAATATGCAGTAGTTGAACTACTTTTCTCATCCCAATTGTACTCTTCATCTTCCACGTAATGAACATCTCTTCTTATAACAATTTTCCCATTATATGGTTGGAAAATTTTATAAGCTTTTACAACATTGTTATAGGCGATAAAGACACTTGGAAGTGCTCTTTTCTCTAACTTGTCTCTCTTGATCTGTAAAACGTGAGTGAAGCACAAACAACCAAATGATTTGAGAAAATGCAAAGATAGTTTATGTTGAGTTGTGTGGGGCTCGATTCGTTCAACCGATTATGCTCACCAACTGGTGGAGAGGTGGATTTTTGGGTGGAAGGGTTTAGGAAGCTAGAAAGGAAATAGACACAATGATTTTAGAGTGGTTCGGTCTTCTAACAAGCACATACATCCACTACCTTAGCTCCCCACTAAGGATTTCACAATCAATCCACTAATTGATTCGTCCCCTTTTCTAGGCTTAGGAGGAAACCCTTACAACCAATCAAGCTTTCTACCCAAAGCCTTGATTGAAACCCTCTTTACAAGAGATAAACAAAGCAAACTTATAATCCTCTAATAGGAGTTTGTTTGCACAATTAAGCACTCACCCAAACCTAAAACACTTGAGCAAATTTGACAATTTTGGCTCACTAGTGTTTGTCTATACAATAATTGACACTTTAGGCTCTAAGACAATTCTTGATCATTTGTTGATTGACAATTGAAGCATTAGCCTTCTCTTGATGCTTGGAGGTCCCTTTTATACTCCCAATTGAGTTTGTAGCTGTTACTAGCCGTTGGGATCAAATTGGAGTCGTTGAGGACTTTAATTCCCACCATAAATGCATTCTGCAGCTCCACGTTTCGAAACGCTCGAGGCCGTTTCGAAACACTCTCAATGTAGAAAGAGCCGTTGCAGTCTGTCAAGGCATCCGTTTCGGAACGCCTCCTGGCCGTTTCGGAACGCCTCATGTCCGTTTCAGAACGCCTCCTGGCCGTTTCGAAACTCGTATCGAAACGCTATAGTCCCGTATCGAAACGCCTGCATTTAAAAGTTGGTTGGGAAAATAGCCGTTGGGGTTTATGACCGTTGGGGTCATTGCCACGTGGGCGTATCGAAACGGCCTAGCCCGTTTCGAAACGCTGGGCAAAAATCAAGTCCAGGGAAAGCCCGTTTCGAAACGAATATACTACTGGAATCCCCTGTTTCGAAACGCCTTATGGTGTTTCGAAACACCTGGACAGGTTTGTGTAAATTGGCCTTTGAAACACATTAAAAACCCTTTTGAAAACTTCCTAAACACAATTTCAAGTTGTTTGGACTTTGTAAATGTTTTAAATACTTTTTAAATCAGTCCAAAACATTTTTCAATTATTATATCAAAACATTAGTTCTACAATCTCCCCCTTTTTGATATAATAAAACTCACTTGAAAAATTGTTTGGGATTCTCCCCCTTTAACTTTAAAAATGTGAATAAGAGTTGAAAAATTTTAATTCAAATAAAGCTCCCTCTTATTCATTTGAAAATTCAATTTTTCAAACCATTTCTCCCCCTTTTTGTTATATAAAAAAGAATTTAAAACATTAAGTTCAAAATAACAATGGAGGTAAAAACTTTGACAAAAATAAGAATTTGGTTTAAAAATGGCTCCCCCTTACTCAAGGCATCATTGAAATGTTAGTCCATCATAAATGATCATCTAGTTGAATTTAAACTAAGAAATAAACAAATGAAAGCACAAAACAACTAGAAATTTTACCAACACTTGAACTCAAGGTAGGATGTGAAGCCTTCCTTCTTCAAGTGTTCTTCCTTGTGTGCATGGAGCTCCCCCTCAATGTTTGACTTGTTGAACATCTCCATCACACCTAGCAATAGACAATCAAGTAATTTTTGGTATCCAAATTGCTTTGGATCCATGAACGTTAGTAGCACAAATTTTTGACCCCTTAAGAATCCATTTTTCAATGTCATCCTTTTTAATTGAAGTGGTTAGTCCTTTTGGGACCCAAACACTTCTAAAACATTTACCATTTTTAAATCTAGGGGCACTAGATTGTCTAACATAAAAATTTGATTTTCCAAAATTGTTTTTCTTTTCAAGCTCTTTGGAAATCAAATCTTTTTCTTCTTGAACATTTTGAAGCAATTTTTGTAAATCAAAACATTTTAATTCAAACTCTTCAAGTTTTGCTTCAAGTTCAAGTTTGGTTTTAGAAAGCAAATCATTTTGAATTTTTAACTTTGAAACCAATTTTTTGTTTTTCAAAATGTGGCTTTTAAAATCTAAAACCAAATCGTCATAGGCATCTTGTAATTCATCAAAGGAATAAGAACATGAAGTAGATGAATTAGAAGTTATCCTTGAATCTTCTTCGATGGCCATAAGGCAAAGGTTGGCTTGTTCATCGTCGGTGGAGTCTTCATCACTCCAAGTAGCCAAATGTGCCTTCTTCTTATGGCTTGAAGTGCTTGCCCTCTCCTTCCTCTTAGGTTCTCATTCAAGCTCTCTCAAGGCTTTCTTCATGAACGGGGCACACTTCTTGAAGAGATGAACTATCTCTTCTTCTTCATCCTCCTCTTCACTTGAGTAGACATGATTGCAAGTGGAGGATTTGAGAGCCATGGCACTAGCATTGATGCCAAGCCCTTTGATTTTCTTCTCTCCCATAGCTCTAATTTCTTCCCTTTTCTTCTCATCCTCTTTGTTCTTCTTCATAATTTGATGAGTAAGGAGAGACCCCATGAGTTCATCAAGCTTCAAGGTCTTCAAATTTTTGGCTTCGATGATGGCGGTCCTCTTTGAGTCCCAAGACTCGGGAAGTGAGTAGATGAGCTTTCGGACAAGCTTCTCTTCCGGGATGGCTTCTCCATAACCTTTAAGACCGTTGGTGATGGTGGAGAATCTATCAAACATCTTCTCGATGTTCTCTTCCGGATCCATCTTGAAGTTCTCATACTCTAATGTTAGGAGCCCAATCTTGGTCTCCTTGACTTCATCGGTCCCCTCGTATGTGACTTCAAGCTTGTCCCATACCTCATTGGCACTCTCACAAGAAGACATCTTCTCATAGATGGATGGGCCAAAAGCACAAAACAAGATGTGCAAGGCCTTGCAATTGAGCTCCATCTTCTTGCGATCGTCGGCACTCCACTCCGCTTTGCTTCGTTGAGGCACGAACGGACCATCTTCAACTATGTCCCATAGCTTGTAATCTCTAGACTTGATGAAGAACTTCATCTTTATCTTCCAATGGGCATAGAATGTTCCGTCGAAGAAAGGCGGTTTGTCTATGGATTGCGCCATTTTGAGCCGGTTGATGAACTAGTGATCGAGCTTGTCGGATCTTCTCAATAGGATGTGAATCCCCTTAAATTGAGCCAAGCTCTGATACCAATTGTTGAGTTGTGTGGGGCTCGATTCGTTCAACCGATTATGCTCACCAAGTGGTGGAGAGGTGGATTTTTGGGTGGAAGGGTTTAGGAAGCTAGAAAGGAAATAGACACAATGATTTTAGAGTGGTTCGGTCTTCTAACAAGCACCTACATCCACTACCTTAGCTCCCCACTAAGGATTTCACAATCAATCCACTAATTGATTCGTCCCCTTTTCTAGGCTTAGAAGGAAACCCTTACAACCAATCAAGCTTTCTACCCAAAGCCTTGATTGAAACCCTCTTTACAAGAGATAAACAAAGCAAACTTATAATCCTCTAATAGGAGTTTGTTTGCACAATTAAGCACTCACCCAAACCTAAAACACTTGAGCAAATTTGACAATTTTGGCTCACTAGTGTTTGTCTATACAATAATTGACACTTTAGGCTCTAAGACAATTCTTGATCATTTGTTGATTGACAATTGAAGCATTAGCCTTCTCTTGATGCTTGGAGGTCCCTTTTATACTCCCAATTGAGTTTGTAGCCGTTACTAGCCGTTGGGATCAAATTGGAGCCGTTGAGGACTTTAATTCCCACCATAAATGCATTCTGCAGCTCCACGTTTCGAAACGCTCGAGGCCGTTTCGAAACACTCTCAATGTAGAAAGAGTCGTTGCAGTCTGTTAGGGCATCCGTTTCGGAACGCCTCCTGGCCGTTTCGAAACTCGTATCGAAACGCTATAGTCCCGTATCGAAACGCCTGCATTTAAAAGTTGGTTGGGAAAATAGCCGTTGGGGTTTATGACCGTTGGGGTCATTGCCACGTGGGCGTATCGAAATGGCCTAGCCCGTTTCGAAACGCTGGGCAAAAATCAAGTCCAGGGAAAGCCCGTTTCGAAACACGTTTCAAAACGAATATGCTACTGGAATCCCCTGTTTCGAAACGCCTTATGGTGTTTCGAAACACCTGGACAGGTTTGTGTAAATTGGCCTTTGAAACACATTAAAAACCCTTTTGAAAACTTCCTAAACACAATTTCAAGTTGTTTGGACTTTGTAAATGTTTTAAATACTTTTTAAATCAGTCCAAAACATTTTTCAATTATTATATCAAAACATTAGTTCTACAGTTTACGACCATACCAAGCCTTGTAAGGTGTTTGATCCTTGACTGCTTTTGTGGGTAATCTATTCTGTAGGAAAATTGTAGTATGAGCTGCCTCTTCCCAGAACTTCTTGGGTAAATTCTTTTCATGCAACATACTTCTAGTCATTTCTAAGATGTATTTGTTTCGTCTTTCACTAACTCCATTTTGCTGTGGCGAATAAGAAGATTTCAACTGATGCTCAATGCCATCTTCTTCACAAAATGCATTGAAATTTTCTGACGTATACTCCTTTCCATTATCAGACATCAATATTTGAATATGATTGCCACTTTGACTTTTCACAATTCTTTTGAATTTCAAGAATGCTCCAACAATTTTTTACTTGAATTTTAAGAAGAAAATACAACACATTCTTGTAAAATCATCAATAAAAGTAGCGTAATATCGATTACCTGCTAATGATGGATTTCTTTAAGGTCCAGAAATGCCTGAGTGAATCAACTGCAACTTACAAGTGGCTCTCCAAGCAGTCTTTGAAAATGACTTTCTGTTTTGCTTTTCAAACTAACAAGCCTTACATGTCAATATGTGATTAAGTTCTAGACGATCAATTGTCATGCTTTTGGACTTCATCTTCAATATCCCCTGATGATGATAGTGTCCGGGCCTTTCATGCCACAACATCATAATGTTTTCTTTGGCTAGAAAAGCTGATTTCTCCTCCTGCATTGGGTTGAGGGAAAAACTTCTCTCTAACATCTTAACTTCTACATTTTTTGGCTTGTAGCACTTTCTATTACACATGTCTTCTCCGTGAACTTCACTTTGAATCCATTCTCTACTAATTGACCAACACTAAGTAGGTTTTAATCAATATCAGGTACATAAAGAACATCAGTAACAAACTTGGTACCTGAACAACTTGCAATGGCTACTATCCCTTTTCCTTTGACAGAAATATGTTCACCGCTCCCAATTCTGACCTTCTTGGACTTGATACTCTTCAACTCTTTAAACAACTCTTTTTTGTGTTTCATATGATTAGTGCAACTGCTGTCAATAAGCCAACTTTCACTCGTTTCGTGACTAGTGAAACAAGTTGCAACAAAAAGTTATCATCTTCTTCTTGATATGCCACTTGTGTTTCGTCTTGTTACTGGTTTTTATACTTGCAAACAACAGCTTCATGTCCTATCTGGTTACACTTGTTGCACATTGCATTTGGTTTTCTCCAACACTTGAAAGGTGGGTGACCTTTCTTTTCGCAATGTTGACATGGAGGATAATCTTTCTTTACTCTTGGTCTTCTATTCCAAGCTTTATTTTTATTCCCAATTGCAGAGTTTTCTCCACTCGTAGCGTGAACCTTTTTGTTTTTTGGCCTCCTATTCTTTCCATCATCTTGATGCTTAATCGGTAAAGCACCTTCAATGCCCCCTTCTTGCCTCATTACACGTCTTTGCTCTTGTGCTTGCAAAGCACTTAAGAGTTCCGCCAAAGTAATCTTTGACATATCTTTCATGTTTTATAAGGTGGTGATGGTGGCCTTAAACCTTTCAGGTATTGTTACAAGGATTTTTTGCACAACCCTAAAATCTGCTATAGACGAACCTAGTAGTCTGACCTTATTGGCTATGCTAACGAGCTTGTCAAAATACTCATTGATCGTCTTGGTCTCCTTCATCTTCTGCAACTCAAAATCACGTACAAGATTCAACACTTGCATCCCACGAATTTTGTCATCTCTGTTGAGTGGATCAATCGAATCGAAATTGGTCAAGAGGGGGTGAATTGGCTTTTTAAAATTCAAGGGAGCAAATGAAAATATAAAAATTGAAGACAGGGCAATTTATAATGGTTCAAGCTTAGAACAAGATCTACATCCACTACCTTAGTTCCCACTAAGGATTTTTAACCAATTTCACTTGAAATTCTTCATCTTTTCTCGGATTAGGAGGAAACCTTACAAACCGGTTAATCTTTCTACCCAAAGATTAACCAAGACTCTCTCAATACAAAGAATGTTTGGCAATCTGAAAAATACATCTCACTAGGTTGATATATTGCCCAATTACAAGTAATCACTCCTCAAACTTGAAAGAAAAATGATACAATGAAAATTACAGAAGTTGGGTTACAAAAATTTGACTCTTTAAGCTCAAGGTTTGAATATATGCTTAGATTATTGCAAATAAGTTCAATAGTTGTTGTAGCTTTGGAGGCTTGTTTTTATACCCTTGCATTAATTTCTAGTCGCTTTGGTGGTTGAGATCATCAATGAAGCCGTTGGGCTCAATTTTTCCCGCAATAAATGCAACCTACTATATCGATACACGAAGGCTCGTATTGATACCTGTCTTAAAACAGAAAGAGCTGTTGTGTACATTTAAGACGGGCGTATCGATACGCGTATAGGCGTATCGGTACGGTTATAGTGTAAAACTAGGGGTGTATCGATACTCAAAGACCGTATGGATACATATTTTTCTCACTGGAATCCTGAGAAAAACTTAAGCAAAAAGTGTATCGATACACTATAAGGGCGTATCGATACGGTACAACGACCGTTTGAAATTTTCTGATTTCATAATAGACAAGAAACGACTATATTATTAAATGCAAAGATTTATCAAATCAAACCGTATCGATACGTGGACAACCATATCAGTACGTTATGGCGTAAAATTAAGCCTAGAAAGAATACCGCATCGTTACGGGTATAACTGTATCGGTACACTTTTGTCGATTAAAATTTAAGAACTGTAAAATCGTATCCATATGACTAGAGCGTATCGATACGCCTTAGCGTACATGTAAGGTTTGGCTTTGAACACTTAGAAAAAATTTGTTTGAAAATTTTATTCAACTTAGAAACAATTTTGGTTCAAATTTGCTTGTCAATTTTTGAGACTTTAGAATACTTAAAGATTTATTTACTTTTACAAATAGGTCTTTAGAAAATTTTTTTATATCAAAATCAAATTGGGTTTTACAATCTCCCTCCTTTTTATATAATAAAACCAAAGTAAATTTTTAAGTATTTTGAAAACTTTGAAAAGTTTACTCCCCCTCAATTTAAGATTGGTTTCAAAAGTTTGTAAATTTTTTATATTTTACATTTCTCCCCCTTTTTGTTAGATCAAAATCAGTGCATATAGCCAAGAGATATAGACAAGATATAGAGCAATGAAGCACAAAGTAAATCATAATTAAAAGCAACATAGTATCATTAAACTTCAAATTAAAATCCAAAGCAATATAAGTTCAAATAACTTCAAACTGAAATCCAAACTGAAATCCTAAAAACAAAACATAAATCAAAGCATAGGGTTCCTAAACATAAAACATATATGCATAATAAAATAGAAATCATAAATGATATGATATGGAATGAGATACACAACATCTACTCGTCCCCATCGTCTTCGTCCTCGTCCTCTTCATCATCATCATTACGATAGGCTTGAGAATTCCGAGCATTAAGCCAAGCACCATGAAAAGCGGTGAAAGATACATTCATGGAAGCTTGTTGTTACTCAATGACCTTGACTCGATCCTCCAACGATGTAAAGCGTGTATCAATGGTAGCAAATCCCACATTCATGGTTTTATCTAAAGAAGCAATATTAGTCCCTAAGGATGTGAATTGCTCATTTAGATACGCCATGAGTCCATCCATGGAAGATTGAGCTTGGTTGACTTATAGACCTTGTGGAGCTATCGAAAGAGGTTGATCGTCTTGAGGAGGAGGAGGTCGATTACGTGAACTCATTCATGGTCGATGTACTCAAAGTGTGTACGAGTGTTAGGCTTGATAGGCTCGATTTTCTTCAACCGTTATGGATTGCCAAGTGGTGGAGAAGTTGGATTTTTGGGTGTTTGAGTCGGTGGCAAAAATTAAGAATTAAACACAAGGATTTAGAGTGGTTCGGCTTTCTAACCCAAAGCCTACATCAACTACCTTGGAACACCGCCAAGGATTTCCCAAATTCACTAAGAATTTCGTCCCCTTTTCTTGGATTAGGAGGAACCATTACAACGATTAAGCTATCTACCCTTAGCTTAATCAAACACTCTCTAATAAGTGAAATTCAAAGCAAACAACAAATCCCTCTAATAGGTATGTGTTTGCAACTCTAAGCACTCACCCAAAACCTATACACTTGAGCATACATAAACATTTTAGCTCACAAGTGTTTTGTCTATACAAGAGAATGACAATTAAGCTCTAAAGACAATTTGACATTATATGGTTGTTGAAAATTGAAGCATTAGCCTTTCCTTGATGCTTGGAGGTCCATTTTATACTCCCAATTGAGTTTTTAGCCGTTGAGGACCGTTGGGGTTGAATTAGAGCCGTTGAAGACTTTATTTTCCACCTTTAATGCATTTTTGGTGATGTCTGTTTCGATACACGTATGGTTGTATCGAAACGCCCATCTCCAGAACTAGTCGTTGGAGTCTGATGCAATATGTCGTATCAAAATGCTTTGGGCCGTATCGAAACGCTTAGTGTTGTATCGAAACAACATGCAGTTCAAATAGTCGTTGGGGGTTTTAGTTGTTGGTGTGAATACAACGTAGGTGTATCGAAACACCAAAGGGTGTTTCGAAACAACACCTATCCGTATTGAAACAGGTAAGCCCTGTATCGAAACGGGTTATGGCAGTTTCAAAACGTATCGATACAGATTATGCATGTATCGAAACGGGTACATTAAAAGCACGGGTTTGGCTACTTAAAAAGTTTCAAACATTGCCAAAACCTTTTTAAAACACCTCAAACTTATTTTCAAGTTGTTTTTGACTTACAGAGTATTTTAAATTCTTTTCAATTAAGTTCAAAACATTTTTCAATTATTATATCAAAACATATATTTCTACAACGAGTAAGGGAGTGTTCATCGATCGGTTTGCCAAGAGGCTCGGCGGCATCATGGGAACAATCGATCTCCAAGGAATGGAACAAGAAACTCAAAGCCGTGCCATAGAAGAAGGACTTGACTTGATCGGTGTGATGGTATTGAACAAGATAAACCAAGTCGGAAAACATGATTTGACAAAGATTTGGGCGCTTGCCCTCACGGAAACAACGAAACCAAAAAGCATAAACTTGGCGAATTGTAGAAAATTTCCCACCGAAAGGACGAAGCCACCAAGAGATGATAAGATGGAGGATACGGTCACGGGTATCAAGAACGGTTACAGAGCCAAGTTGAGAATGTCCCAAAGAGTGTTCATCATCAATCCCCAAATTTTCAAAACCAAAAATATTGCAAATAATAGTTTGGTCAATTCGAAATTTCTTGCCCATAAGATAGGAATCAGGAGCAATTACATTTTCCCTTGCTTGATCATGGATGCACCAGGCATTGGCAAAGAAAATCAAAACAATATTTCGATATAAAATTGAGGGTATACTTAGAAAACTCATGAATTTCCATTGTTGTAACAACCCAAAATATTTGAACTTAAAACGTTTAGAATTTAGAAAAGGGATTGATACAACAAACTCGAAAGAAATGATACAATGAAAATTACACAAGTTGGGTTACAAAAATTTAGAAAAGGGATTGATACAACAAAAAAAATATGCTTGGATTGTTGCAAATCGGTTCAATAGTTGTTGATGTAGCTTTGGAGGCTTGTTTTTATACCCTTGCATTAATTTCTAGCCGTTCTGGTGGTTGAGATCATCAATGGATCCATTGGGCTCAATTTTTCCCGCAATAAATACACTTCTGCAACCTACCATATCGGTACACGAAGGCTCGTATTGATACATGTCTCAAAACAAAAAGAGTCATTGTGTACATTTAAGAGGGGCGTGTTGATACACATATAGGCGTATTGGTACGGTTATAGTTTAAAACTATGGGCGTATCGATACTTAAAGACCGCATCGATACGAATTTTGCTCATTGGAATCCTGAGAAAAACTTAAGCAAAAAGTGTATCGATACGTTATAAGGGCGTACCATACGATCCAACAATCGTTTGAAATTTGCTGATTTCATAACTGACAAGCAATGACTATATTATTAAATGCAAAGATTTATCAAATCAAACCAAACCGTATCGATACGGGGACAACTGTATCGGTACGCTATGCCTAAAAATTAAGCCTAGAAAGAATATCGTATCGATACGGGTATAACCGTATCAGTACGCTTTTATCGATTAAAATTACAGAACTGTAAAATCGTATCGATACGACTAGTGCGTATCGATACGCCTTAACGTACATGTAAGGTTTGGCTTTGAACACTTAGAAAAATTTTGTTTGAAAAATTTATTCAACTTAGAAATAATTTTGGTTCAAATTTGCTTGTCAATTTGTGAGATTTTAGAATACTTAAAAATTTATTTACTTTTACAAATAGGTCCTTAGACAAATTTGTTATATCAAAATCAAATTAAGTTTTACATTCTCTTTCATACTCAGTCTTGAGATAATCTCATATCTCATTTGCTGACTTTAGAGACATGATTCGGGTGAAAATCGTCGGTGATGCTGCAACAAATAAACATATTTTTGCTTTTCTTGCTTTCTTTTCTTTTACTACTTTAATCTGTGCTATGGTGGGATTGGTCGGCAATGCAGGAATCTCATAATAGTCATCTTTCATAGCTTTCCAAAATCTACAACTTCCAGGTAAGTCTCCATGCATACTGCCCAAACTGGATAATTGTCTTCATCAAAAATAGGCGGCACAATCAAAGAAAAATTACTTTCACCTTCCATGCTATAGCAATAACTAACACATGTCCCTCAAGAAAAAAAAAGTTATGTTTCCAATTGTTGGTATTTTAATAAAAAGAAAAGTCAAAGGATGAAGGAAATTGAACACACTTTATTCAATAATCAATCAGATTTTTTACAAAATTAAATCAACAACACACTAACAACATGTTCCTAAATTTAAGCAACAATCCATGAATAACGTTCTCCTAAACTTAAGCAACGCACAAATAACTAAAAATAGAAGCAGTCCTAAGCACATCAACTATCAGTAACGGCAGCAGCTGTGGCTACCACCCCCGAAGCGGCATGAGCCATGGAGTTATTAAGGTCTCCGCGAGATACCATATGACATGGGTGAATTGAAAAACTCAAAACTCAAATCTCAAATAATCGATTGTCTTCAAGGTTGTTTGTAATGTAGGGTACAAATATGTAGCAAGTGGAGCTCAAGACACCAAACTCAACCGTACAATATGGTGGAGCTACCGAGCACATGATTCTTGTCTAATAACTTAAACAGTCTAGACATATATACCACGAAATGGTTGAGGTTGGATTGTCTGATTTCTTTCTCCGAATCTGAAAGGGTACCAATTCATTTTTTTTATGTCAACTCAAAATATAAGATTAGTCCGTTAATAAATTAGATAAATCAATTCAAAGATCAGAGAATAAATCTACTAAACAACTTTTCAAACAATACAAATCTTGCTAACCATCTGATCTCAATCAACCCGGATAATTGTAGCTACAAAATTCATACAAGTGTTTGCACTTACTCTCCGCAACAACTTTTTCTAAACAAGCCTCAACCACGTTCAGAAATTCACAAAGAAAAAGTCTCTCAAAAGATACATTAAATAGGCTCAAATTAATGCAAAAATCACACAAGAATGAACATCTATTTATACACAGCCAAGAGTTGTAGCTTGATACAAAAGTATCCTCATCTTATCTTCAAACTCCTTTGATTCTCTTGAAAAATCAATAATGAATAAATGCTAAAGTTTTACTAAATTAAAAAACACTTGAAATACATGATAATGATAGAGTCAAAAAATAAATAAATACTTGTAAAGCCTCCACTTTACTAATTTTATTAACCAACGACCAGGATTTTTTCTGATTAAATGTGTTTTTATTATCCAAGTAGCAACATTGAACTGCTACAAGTTAACTATGCATGCACTTGAACAATCAAGGATTTAAATTGCGATTGCGGCCGCGTTTTCAAACGCGTTATATTTATTGTAGTTGTGGACATAACAAATGATATGGCGGTCACTGCGAGCATCACGGTCGTGCATTTTTTAAAGAATTGTGGGTATCACGATTCTAGACGATACCAAAACTACTATATAACAGTCGTTATTGTAGTTGCAGACTACTATTTAAATTCCTGCCAACGACCGATAAAATTCAAACATAAAAAAAAACGTCAAAAGTAGTCAACTACTGAACTTAGATCTTACTAAAATGTCTCAAGCGACAGATCCACCTCAAGAAATAAACTACATAAACAAGTTCTAACATCAACAATGAGGATAGAACTCCATATGAAATGTCAAGTGCTGCCATATCCGCATGAATCAAATGCCAACACGCCAGTTTGCTTGCTTTGCAAACAAACCCGCCGGCCCACATGTGATCACATAAACCAGAGGGCCCAAAAATTGGTAGTTGATTACTTGAGACCCCAACTATTAAGGATAATCTGACCTTGCATAATTGAATTTTACCCTTCTTAAATTACTAGTGTAAACAAAGAAGAGTGCACATATAAATGGAATTTAATATGCAACCACAAGTTAAATTTGGATGCTGATCAGAAAGTCCAGCAACAAATGTTAAAGATCACTTTATGGATATTAGGTGAAACTTCCACTAGGCTGTCTCTGATCATATATAGAATTGTATTTATATTGCATGTGACATAAACTGAAGCTCCCTTTAACCATTATTTAGAAAGAAAGAAAGAAAAATCAATGATTTTTATGGACAATGATAAAAGCATCTCTCTAGGCCTTGTGATTTCAATACACACTTATAAAAAGAAAAAGGCTAAAAACCTATTGTACCACGCCATGCACAAAAGAAGCACCAACAAAGCAGGAAGATGGAAATCATTCCTTTGCCATTAACATTTAACAGTAGAAATGATGAAATGCTCAAACTTGGATTCCTGCAATACTACTCATCCACCCCATACAAATGGGGAACAAGAAAAAGGAGTTACATTTGATGTGAAATCAAAGAACATATTTACTCTGTGATCCTTAGAATATATTCTCACCAACACCAAGCATAGATTAATAAAACAAGAAGAGGTGGACTGAAATATGTAATTTCAATGGTACCCTTTCTTGCCATTCCTGCTGCCAACACGGTGCAACCATCCAATCCCTTTGAGGGCCTTTGAGATCTTAACAAGGTTAGGCCTTCCCATTCCCAAATTCATCTTCCCAGCAGAGAACTTCAAAGCCTGTAAGCAACATAATTGCACATTCGACTCTTCCTCTTCATAATCATCATTATCGTAGTAGTAGCCATTGTTGTTGCCACCACCTTTCTTTCCTTTCTTCGAACCGCTTTTCAATTCTACTTTACTATCGGAGTCGGTTTCATAAGTCTCCCAAAGCAAATCCATCCCTTCACCACCACCATCCACATTGTGTGAATGTCTCTCCTCGAAAAGCTTGCATGCCAATGTCCTCTTCCACTCCTTTTGCTTCCTCATGGACCCCAAGTTCCAAGGATCCGATCCCATTGTTTGGTCATTGTAATTGTTATCATTCACCACTGCTTTGGCAGCGTGCTCGGAGCCATTTTCAGCACCGATGATCACTTGAAGATCACTTATTTTGTTGTTCCCCACAGCCTCGGATCCCCTCGTCATGATTTCATCTTCTTTTCGTTCATCAACTTTATTGGACTCCACGCCTACTGATTTCCCTTCTTTGTCTCTCTTTTTCGACGACAAATTTTCTTTTTTGACGACAAACTCTTCAAAGATCTTCACCACCGCCTTTACCTGATTCGTTTCCGTACGAGTAATCTCCGGTGGTTTTTCATTCTCAGGCACACCTAAAGGACACTTTTTTGCAATGGGAGCTTCTTCAACAGCTTGAAAGCAATCTCCTTTAGACTCCATCTCCAAAACTTCATCTGGGTTTTCTCTAATTTCGAGTATAGTCGATGTTTCAAACACGATCTTAAACGCTTCAAGCTCTTCCAAGCATCCAAACCCATCACTTTGATCATAATCCTCGACTTTAGACCTCAGCGTTTCAACAAACGTTTGGTAAGCAGTAAGTAGGAAACTTGCATTGGATTCCGGTGAGTTTTCAAGGTGGCAAGCGGCGCCATGATTGACAAAAGTGGGAGTGAGAGTGAGAAACGCAAGAAACAGAAGGGCAGTGGTGATAAAGAGAGGGGAAAGAAAAGAGAAAATCTTGAGGAAATAAGGGGAGAAGAAGATGAAGTAGGAGAAGTAGAGAGGGTGAGAGAGAATGAGAGAACAAAAGAGCATAAAGTCAGATAGCAAAAGACTTGAGAGGTCGTGAGTTTTCTCCTTGGCTGTCGTCAAAGAAAACCCAGACATTTTCGGTGGAAAAAAACACGAAGAAAGAGAGAGATTGAAGCAGACGGTGATGATGAAGACGAAACAAAGACTTGGAAAGAGAGAGAGTGGCGTGAATAAAGGGGAGAGATTGAGAGAGAGAATAAAACTACCATTACCATAGATACGAAAAACAAAAGTCATCACTTTGGAAACTTTCCCCGTCTTTGTCCCCTCAATTATCTCCTTATCGGACCACTGATTGATATAAAAATGTATAGGTTATATTTTTATATTAGTGTATACTGTATAGATGGTATATTTTTTATATATTTTTTAATGAAAATAAAAGTAAACTAAAAAAATTAGAGTGAAATATAAGATCAATAAAACAAGTTCAGTGAGCTGCAATGATAAGGATGAGATAAAATACTGAAGAAAGAAAGCATAAAATAAAATTTATATTGTCTATATCCACCTACACACTTAAGAATTTAAGTAGGAGTGGTGGGCAAAACCAACAATATTACAGCTTGCTTCGAAAACAGATCTAACTGTAACAGCAAACGAACCAAAAAAGATATCACACTACTAAAAGATCATCGATAACCGCAATCAATTTTCACTCTTCTAATAAACTAAAAATACATTAAAACTTAAAAGTTTTGTATTGTGTCAACAAATTTGATTTCATATAAGATATGTTTGCACAATATAAAATTTAAAAGTTTTATTTTTTTAGTTCTTTTGAAGAATGAAAATTAATAATATTAATTAAGATAAAAAAAATTCAATTGAAGACTATCCACTTCTTTTTTATGTTTAATTTTTATTTTTTATGGTTAATCTCAACAATTAATTCATGCATTCAATGATCTAAAAAAAGTGTAACACTTTAATTTTACATTGTTTCAATATGTATGGCCTCATATATAGAGATATGATCTAGACATACAATGTAAAAAAAAATAGTTTTACACTGATTTTGAACTATTGAATGAGTGTAAATTAATGGCTGAGAATTAAAATTGAGAATGGAAAATTTTTAAGGGAAAAATGATTCACTTACACAACATAAAAATAAAAAAGTTTTACATTGATTTGGGACCGTTGGATGAGTATAAATTAGTGGTTGAGATTATTTACTTTATTTTTTAAGTTTTTTTTATTTACAACTTTTAATCTCATCTATCAATTTACACTCATTCAATAATCCTTAATCAGTGTAAATTAGTAAAGATTTACTTATACGTACTGAAATAAAAGTTGGCTTGCTAAGGTTGAGCAATCTAACTCGTCTCATAAGCATTAACTGCTAAGGATCAAAATTGAAATTGCATTGGTTGTGTACTAATGTTTTTTTAATATATGTATATATAGGGTTATGCTTCACTTATACAATATAAAATTTAATTTGACATTAACTTATGACCATTGAATGAGTGAAACTGATGAATAAAATATAGGGTAAAGTATACAGACGGTCACTGAACTTTGGTAAAAAAAACAAAATGGTAATCAAACTTTTAAAAATCACAAAATGGCAATTAAACTTTATGTTTTATAACAAAATGGTAACTAGACGTTAAACCCGTTAAGTGACTGTTATAAAATTTGGTATAATAACACATTTAGTCCTTCATATTTATACATCCAATCAATTTAGTCCTAATTCGAAACAATGCACTAAATTTAACCCTCCTTTACACATTTCTTCTTCCATGGATACCAAGTGCATGACTTCATCTTCTTCATTAACACCCAAAGCTCCAATAAAAACTGCCACAATAATCTCCAAGTCTGCAATTCTTGAGCAAAGACAATTTTTTGAGGGGTTGGTCTTAGCAGCAAGAAACTTCCTTGTTGTCGCCAATGACTGCAGAAGAAGAAAACCCTATAGAAGAATCAAAAAATTGACGTCACAAAAGAAGGAGAAAGTGTTGTAAAACTGGGAGAGAAGGTTGCTGTCAATGGAGGTGGAAAAAAAGGAACCATAGTAGGGGCGGTTGCTCTTATTATTGGCACCAGTATTGGATCTGGGATTCTTTCTTTCCCTGAAAAGGCCTTTCCTGCTGTAAATTACTTTCAATTTTGTCTTCCGTGTGTGACTTTTTAGATAGAAATTAAGTTTATAAGCCTCTTTTTACACTGCAGGGCATGATTCCAAGTTCAATATCCTTGGTAGTTTGCTGGGCATTTTTGTTAATTGAGGCAATTTTGCTCATTGAAATAAATGTTGGTTTAAGAAGGAAGAGGAAGTAGGAGGAGGAAGGGGGTGAATTGGAGGTCATTTCCATAAGGACAATAGCACAACAGACACTTGGAGATTGAGGTGAAAATTTGGCTACTGTTACCTATGTTTTCTTGGGTTACACTTCTATGATTGCTTATAGTTCTAAATCTGGGGACATCCTTTTTCATTTGGTCAATCTTCCTGAACCAGTTTTCGGTATAAAACACCTATGTCTGATGCATTTTCGGACATGAACATGAGAATATTATCCTCTAAATACATAAAAACATACTTGAGTTTGGTACTTAACCTCGTATCTGATATTCACTCTGTTAAAGCTATGTAGATAACGTCATTAGCACGGGATGAGGTACAGCAGAAACTAGACAAACCCTCAGCACTGACAAATTGGTGGGGGGAAAAACCAGAACCAGATTCTCAGCAATGGCAATGGTGGTCACTCCAACACTTTTAGTCGCAACAACAGTTCCAGATGTCTTCTCTGCTGCTACAGATATTGTTGTAAGTTAAAACTGAAGCCATTCAATAACACATCTGAATCCACATTTAGATGCCATTTTTCTTTTCATTTCAAAGGTGTTAGGAAGTAGAAATTTAACCACTAAGTTTCACAAAGCATCGATGTAATCGAAAACTCGAGGTTCGCTTCATTAGTTTGATCACATTGACGAGGGGGGTTACTATATGACGGCGATGTATGAAATTCTTCCACCAGCAATGACTTTGTCCATGAAAACCAGAGGGAAAGGCTCCAATGAAAAGGCATTAACAAAGGCTAAGCCTGCAATTTTTGAAGTTGGATTATTTGCTTGTGGTTTAGTTGGGGAGCAAATTCTACATGATTTCTTGGCATTGCAATTCTGAGAAAAATGATAAACACATGTCTGTATTAGTTACAAGTGAGTTAGTGGTTCATCTAGGCCTTTGGAATATGTTAAAAGGTTGTTTCATAACGTGTTTGTAATTGTAGGGTGAGCTTTACTCGGTAAACTTGCTAAATTGACCCAATTTTATCTCAATCGATTTCAGTTGATTGGATTAATTTGTAATTTGTAAAAATAATGAAATCAAATTGAACCAACTTTAAGGAGTATTTGTTGATTCGATTTAAAAGAAAAAATGATTTAAAATATTCGAATATTTCGAGTTATTTGAGTTGACGCGTCATATTTTACAACTCAAATTTTATTTGAAATTTTTTCGATTCGAGTCGAGTTTTTGAGTTCCTATAAAAAATTAATTGTAATTATTTATCATGTTATCATACTTTGGAATTTTGCTTTAAGGACCAAATTGAAAGAATGCGTAAATAACGAGGGTTAAATTTAGTGAATTGTTTCGAATTAGGACTAAATTGATTGAATGTATAAATATGAAGGGCTAAATGTGTTATTATACTAAATTTTATAACAGACCTTTAACGGGATTTAACGTCTAGTTACCATTTTGTTATAAAACATAAAGTTTAATTGCTATTTTGTAATTTTTAAAAGTTTGGTTACCATTTTGTTTTTTTTACCAAAGTTCAGTGATCGTATGTGTACTTTACCTTAATATATATATATATATAAAGTATTTTCACTTCTAAAATTGTAATATTTCATCATCACTTTAGTATCTAGTGAATTTTTTGCTCAGTTTTATTCTTGATTTTTCCAATTATGTTCTTACTGTTAAAAAATTCTACATCACATTTTAGTAGTGTGTCACGTGGCATATAATATATGTCGAATATAAAAAAAACTTCAAGAAAATCTTAAACTACTTTAATAAAAAAACTTCAAGAAAATATTTAAAAAGTTATGATGTTTTAATAGTTGAGATTTCTTTGATACAAATTTTGATGAATTTTTTTAATTTAAAGTGACTTGTAGCACATTCTTAAAGTGTCACATGTATTTTTGTGATGAAAAATAAATTGAAATAATGTACGCTATAATTAAAAAGTTTAGAGACCAAATTGAAAGAAAAATATAAGTACTAAAATAATAATAAAGTGTAACTTAAATGACCAAAATATCATTTAAACTTGATAAAATTCCAATATAAAATGTGATGATGAGAATACCATAGTTTCAATTATATATATATATATAACATCGGCATACATGCTTTCTTATTAAAACCATTTAGAGGTAAATTTGACCCCCCCCCAAAAAAAAACCTTAAAAACGGCTGCGAATTTCCTTGGTAATAAAATAGACTAAAACTAAACTCTTCCCGGTATCTTGTAGCTAATCGTTTATCTAATAATTTCCTTCGATTGTTTAGACAGCCCTCTTAACATTTTCTAATTGTTTATTAAAATGTATTAGCTCTATCAATCAATCGAAATGTATTAAGAATGATGAATTAGCTCTTTAAAATTTTGTGAAAACAATGATTTCTGTCGAGAAATGATGATCTAGAGATTTTCGAATTTAACCGTACTCAATGTAGGGCGTGTAGGTGTTCATTTTTTGTGAGAGCGTAAGTGCACACTCCTGCCAAATTATAGTATATAAGATATCGAATCCAACGAGGATTGGTATAGTTTCTTCGAGTGTGTATCTGCACAAGAAATTTAAATGCGCAATTAATTTCAGGTTTGATTAAAAGGATAAAACTAAAAACATAATTAATTAAAGTAGGAGAGATCAGAGTGATAGAATGGGCTAGGTAATTGTTGCTCAGTAGTGTGTAGACTGCATTACATAGGTTAAGGTTGGATTGCGCTGCCACGATATGCTGTCTCGGTGGGTATGGCGGGCGGCAGGCTACGACCCTGTCACGCGGCCGCAGCGGGTCACTACCATTGCAGGAGTGTACTGTCTCGGCAGGTGGAATGGAAAGAAGTCCTAGCGGCAAGTTTGGCAGATACTCCAAGTTCGACAGGATAGTCGACAGTGATCCCTCCTATTTCTAGGCTAGGATGCTCGAGAGCTAACGTGATGTAGGCAATACCTAGCAATCTCAGCATCAACCAAACACAGACTAGTCAACTCGATTGGTAATCTCTTTTAGTCGCTGAAACTTGTGGACTGGTGTGGAACCAAGTTAGTCACGCCTCAGCACGTTGTGACCGTACTTAACCATTTCGTGAGCCTTGCACTTTCGTGCCCGACAAATGAATTCTCTCAAATGACTAGTGTAGAATGATTGAAAGAATGAAGAACAATGGATTAAGCAAACTTTGAATATTTTATTAAAAAACAACTCAAAACCTAATACATTCGTTCCTCACAACTATTTTACAAGCAAAACCTAAACCCTAGGGAGTTTAAAACATAGCCGACTCCCTCTCTCTATCTCTCTCTATCGATCTTTATGCTTCTCTATGCTTGATTTGCTAAATACATGAGGTTTATATAGGCAAAAATCTAGTCTAAGTCCTTCTTGGAGTAGAAGTCCTTCTTGGAGTAGAAATCCTTCTTGGAGTAGAAGTCCTTCTTGTTCAGCAAGTAAGTATAAGCCACCTTGCTTATCGATCTTCAATCAGCTCTATATACCGCTCCAGGCCTCATAAAAATGCAAGATTGGGCTCAATGGACTCAGAAAAATGTCCTCTATCAGACGAGGCCCATCTTGACTATGTCGGCGTATTGCCATCTGGGCGGCATTCTGCGGCGGCGGCGTCCTTGGCAGCGACATTCTGCAGCGGCGGCGTCTTTGGCGGCAACTAGAACTGCTTCAGTACAGCTTCTTCTGCTCCCTGATTTCCTGTCCTCTCCTCCTCTGATCAGCAACCAGCACCTAAAATCGAAAACTAACTAAAACAGTACCTTTTCTCTACCAAATATAAGATATTCAATAAAAGCATGGTAAAAGAAGAAATACTGTTATAATGCATGGTATGCAGCTAATTATGCCTAACTAAGCTTAAGAACAGCAATAATAAGGGCAGGAATGTGCATAAAATATAGAACTTCTGGACACTCTACAGTCAACAAAGACTACTAGCGGCGGTCAACGTGGCGATCGACAATGGTTTTTATCGAAATGTGGGTTTAGAGAAGAGAGAACATACAATGACAAAATTATAATTTTATATATTGAAGGTTAAATTTATTATTGAATCATTTTGAATTATGACCAAATTGATAGAATGTATAAGTTTTGGAACTAAAATTATTCGTATACCATGTCTGTTACGATCTTACTGAAAAATAAAAATTGCAGAGTATGAGGAAGGAAGAAGAAGAAGGATTTAGATTGGAAGTTTTGAAAATTATCCACAAAGTTCATGCACAACTGCTTACAACGTACAGTTTTAATATATCATAGTTCCTAGAAATGGATAAAATCAGTTAATGCTTGGGGAACTTTTCCTTCTATGCCACTTCTACGTGGTCCTTGCATTTCCTGATTAACCGAGACAGCAACATTACCAGCTTGCATACCCTTCCTTGGCGTATTGGTCATTGATGTATGCATGACATTACCCCCTCCTGGAAGAACAACCTTGTCCCCAAGGTTAGTTGTGGCCATGTTCGTAGTAAGGTCCTCTTGCAAAAGTGGAAGAGGAGTAATTTGTTGGTCCGAAATTCCCTTGAAAGGTTTAAGCTGCGAAATGTAAAACACGAGGTGGATATGAGTTAAGGTCGGTAAATTAAGTTTGTAGGCAACTTGACCAACCTTTTGCAAAAACACGATACGACCCAAAATAACGAGGTTGTAATTTTTGTTGTCGGTGAAGACGTAGCGATACCTGTCGATACGGTCAAAGTTGAATGAATGCTCAGCTCCCCTCTTCCAACTGCAATTCACGAAGATGTCTATCGGCCTGAGTTTTCATTCATTGATAAGGCAGTATTGTACCAATAATCAGCCCAAGATAAATAGTGTTCCCATTTACCTGGATCATCACTGACCATGCAACGCAAATACATCTCGAGGCAGCGATTCAAGGTTTCAGTCTGTCGATCCATTTGCGGGTGGTAAGCGGAACTAAAACACAATTCGGTGCCTTATAAACAAGCCAATTTTGTCCATATGTCACTAAAAAATATGCGATCGCGATCACTAACGATACTAAGTGGAATACCATAAAGTTTGATTAACTTCTGAACCAATATACGTGCAACCAACATACTGTCGAAATGTCACGGGAAACCAAAAAAATGAGCATACTTAGTTAAGCGATCAAACACAACAAATATAGATTCCTTAGCATTTGATTTAGTTAAACCGACAATGAAATCAATAAAAATATCCTCAAACACCTGACTCAGAATGCGAAGGGGTTGCAGTAGCCCCGCTAGAGTCAAACTATCGATTTTCATTCATTGGCATACTTGACATTCAGAAACAAAACGATGTACCTCTTGACGCATCCGATCCAATAAAACTTTGTCGCTAACCGCTAAAATGTTCTTGTAATGCCAGCATGACCACCCATAACTGAGCAATGAAACTCGCATAACAACAACATTTGGATTGATGTTTCATTAGGTACCAAGATTTGGCCACAGACTAGAATCAAACCCTATTGTTCCTCATGATGCGGATAATCAGCAAGGGTCGTGAGCATGTTGACGTGAAGTTGCTGAAGTTGGTCATCATTTGCACTAGTAGCGCGAATCGCCTTGACAAGACCCAGCAACAGACGAGATACAACCATAAGAGTAGCTTGAGGTTCTTGGGATAATGCATCGGCTACGTTGCTAAGCTTGCTGGGACAGTAGTGAATCTCAAAGTCATATCCAATCAACTTAGCAAGCCAACGTTGTTGCTCGGGTGTCTGAATAGTCTGTTGTGTAAGCTCACGAAGAGAACGTTGATCAGTCAAAATAATAAACTTACGACCCAGGAGATATTGCCGCCATTTTGCTACGACTTGTGTAATAACATACATTTCCCGACTGTAGGTGGAAGAATTTCGCATACGAGAACAAAGCTTTTGGCTGAAATAAGCTAATGGTTTGTCGGCTTGAGTCAACACCGCACCTATACCACTCCCTGAAGCATTTGTCTCCACTTGAAAAGGCTTAGTAAATTTAAGTAAATAAGGCATTGGAGTTGAAGAAAGACATTGTTTGAGGTTGTCCATTGCCGACTGAGCTTCAACCGTCCATTCAAACTGAACGCCTTTGTGAAGCAAATCAGAAATAGGTGTTGCGATGGTTGCGAAATCCTTTATAAATTTCAGGTAGTAGCTGGCAATACCCAAGAAACTACGAACTTCCCGGATGTTGGTCGGACTTGGCCATGTGGTAATGGTTTCTACTTTGGTGGGATTAAATGCTAGCCCACAATCCAAAAATAATATGACCAAGATACTCCATCTTGGTCTAACCGAAAGCACACTTGCTACGCTTGGCGACAAATCTGTTCTGTTGCAAACATTGTAACACTTGTCGCACATGTGTCAAATGAGCATGCCATGAATCACTATATACCAAAATATCATCTAAAAATCAAGACAAATTTGCGCAAGAAGGGTAAAAAAATCATTCATGGCGGCTTGGAAAATGGATGGCGCGTTGGTTAAACAGAAGGGCATGACCAGAAATTCGTAGTGACCCTCATATGTGTGTAATGTTGTTTTGTGAACGTCGACATCCCGGACTCTAATATGATGGTAACCAGCCAATAAATCCAACTTGGAAAAGAATTTTGAAGTCCCTAATTCGTCAAACAATTCAACGGCCGTCGAAATTGGAAATTTATCCTGGACTGTAACTGCATTCAACGCTCAATAATCTACACAAAAACGCCATTTACCATCCTTCTTTTTTACCAAGAGAACCGGTGAAGAGAATGAACTAGTGCTTCTCAGAATCAAATGATGCTCGAGCATGTATGAACCTGCCTTTCAACCTCCGATTTTGGAAATATGGATAATGATACGGTCGCACATTCACTGGCTTTGCTTGAGGTTCTAGATGAATGGTATGGCCATGTTCACGAGCATGGGGAAGACCTTGTGGAGCTTCAAAAACTGAAGCAATTTTGGATAATATCTCAGCCAACTCCTATGGCACAACAAGAGATTCGAATGACAAGTCTGATTGTAAGTTCAAATAGTAACATTCAGAAACCGCTTTAGTTCCAGACATATGGCGAAGAGAGTGAAGTTGGATTGGATGAGGAATGTTTTTAGAAGTACCTTGCCAGCAATGTGTATCTTCACCTTGGCGGAATTAGAATTGCAATGTCGAATAATCCATGCTGAGGGGACCCAGAGTAGCCATCCAAGCAACTCCAAGAACCATTTATGTTCCTTCCAAGAGTAAAACATAAAAACCGGTGCAAACATTGGTACCCTGGATTTTGACTTGTAAGTCACGTATACAAAATTCGTTATGTAGCTTGTCGCCATTGCCCACCATTACTCTAAAATTAGGTGCTGTTGTGATAAGAAAATCGAGATGCTTAGAAACTCGGGATTGGATGAAGTTGTGTGTGCTTTCGTCGTCAATTAATATACGAAGCATGTGGTCGTGTACTTTGCCGAAAACTTTGATAATGTTTGGACTAGAATAACCAGCCAAAGCATTCAAGGACACTAAAGACTGCTCATTACCAATGCCAATTGACCCATCTTGTGGCGAATTGGTCGATACGGCTAGAGAACTAGCAAGAACCTCTTCAGCACCTTCATCGTCGAGCACAAACAGTTGTGGTTGTTTACATTTACGACTCGGAATAAACTTTTCGTCACAGTAGTAGCAAAGACTTTTTTCTCTTCTCGCTTGAGCCTCTGCGGTAGAAAGCCAGCGCGGTTGCATGGAAGAGCCAGAACCGGGAGAATTCTCCATTGGTGGTGGTCGTCCTGGTTGAATCTTGGGTCCTAGATTATTTGGGGAAGGAGTAGACAACGATTGTGGTAGTTTGGCCCTGAAGGATCAACCAAATTGGCGTTTATCTAGGACATTGGCCTCGTAGAAACGTGCTAGCGTCGAAACCTCAGTCATGGAGGTGGTGTGATGGCCTAACACCTCATGTTTGATGTCTGATCAGAGCCCCGAAACAAAACATTGAGTAAGAAAATCATCGGACATATTGTTGGTTCTGAGAGCGAGGTCTTCGAAACGAGTTTGATAGTCATCAACCGTCAAAATCTGGACCAGTTTAGAGAGTTGTCCCTCCGGGGATTCAATTTCAGTTAGCGTAAAATGTTTCCGAATTTCATCAACCAAGTGATTCCAACCAACTAATTGACGTTGGCGTTGCATCCAACGAAACCACTTCCGTGTTGTACTATCCATTCTAAAGGAAGCCAATGTCACCCGATGATGGTCATCGGTTTCATAAAAATCAAAGAAATCTTGTGTCGCGGCCAGCCATTCTTCCATATCTTTACCCGTAAACAACGATAATTCAACTTGAACTAGTTTTGGGGAAAAAAGAAACACATCGTAGGAGTCGCTATGAACCTTTGTTTTCTCTTTGAGGACTGTACTGTCATCGGTTACTTCGCCTCCTGTCGAGGTGGTGGCTGAGATACCTAGGTGATTGGAGATGGACTGCAGTTGACATGTCATCTCGTTAAGGGTATTCTGAGTGGAAGTGTTCTATTGTTTTTGATCGTTAGCGAACTGTTGCGGCGACGCTAACGTTTGTTCATGCTGACCAATCGTGTATTGAAGTGCTTTGATCGAGTCCGAGTGATTTACCATTGTGGTAATTTTAATGAAAGCATTGTAACCCCCTAAACCCGACCTAAAAGAAATGGGCTGAATCTAGAAAGTCGCTTTTAAAACTTTCCCCCCAAGTAACACATTTTAGGTTTACTTATTTATAAAACAAAATTATTGTTAAAAGAAAATTAATTCAATAAAATCTCAGTTATTATAAAACGCAGTCGTTTAAACTTTATTCTGATAATTGATTAAATTTCTGAAAATAACCTTATAAATGCATGCAACCAATAACATCCAAATTAAAAACAATCCCAATGTCCAAATTACATAAATATTTCAAAATAGTAGTCTGAAATAATTAAAAGAGAGAGTCTATACTGAATTATAAAAATATATGAATAAAAGCGAGATGCTCCAAGTACCGAGTTGCCTAAAGTGTCTGAGATATCTGAAATAAAAAACTATGAAGGTGTAAGCTAAAAAGCTTAGTGTGTCTCTAAAGTTCAAACAAACACAAAATCAAAGCAGTATTTTATTTTCTAATAAAGTTACTCAAAAACACATTAAATCCGATAATTCAAAATCATAATGATATGATGTCCGATGCATAACTTAATACCCGACAATCCGATATCATACAGATTGGAGGTTGCCCTCGCTAGAGTGGAAGTTTCCCTCTCTTTTTCCGAATACATTTCCGATACCATGACTCATGATATGATTTGTAAAATCATAAATCTGAATTCTTATGAGTTTCATATTTTCTGAAAATCAGATGCTTGATTTAAAAACAAAGTTTATATATGATGCATGATGCTTCAAACAGTCTCAAACCACACTTAATCAGATAATAAATCAAGCAATACATAAGAGACATTATTTCACAAAATATAGCACGATAAGAATTACACATAAAATTCATTTATTTAAAACACCCCGAGAAACACACTTTTAGTAGATAGTAACTCTAATCTCGAGAAGGGCGAGCCTCACGCTAAGATCTCACTAAATCAGGACCTACGGAGGATAACTCTACATTATCATTTATTACTACCACTAAGCCACCGACTAAAACATTAAGAACTGAACTGAAGATAAACTCACGTGAAGATCTCGAAGAATGTGCACAGTCGGTCTATACAACTAGAAGAGCAGGTAACTCATCGATCTCAAGGTCAGTACCTGAACACGAGGATAACTCAGATCAATCTTATATTCTATTCTTTTGAAATTACTAAGTACATATAAATTGTAAATAGCAAAACGGAGCATTTGGAATCTAATTTGACAAAACGGGCAGCAGATTCGAACTCAGGACGTCGAAAAAGGTCAAGAGGAAGATTGTTTAAAAAAGTCAACTTTGATGAAAGTCAAAGTCAATGGTCAATGTTGACTTGACTGGTCAAAGTCAACAAGTCAAACGTTCAAGGTCTAATTTGGTTAAATGGTCAAACGGGTCCAAGGTCAAAAGTTAACATGTCAGTCAAACTAGTCATTGGGTCGATTCGAGGCTTTATCCGATTCGGTTTAATTAACAGATTTGGTTTGGTCCAATTCATTGATTCGGTTCATATCAAAGCTGGTTCGGTCAAAACCGATCAATTCACAATCTGGTCAAGCCAATTCATTGATCTGATTTGCGTTAGAAAGCCAGAACCGGCTAATTCCCACAGTTTGGGTCACTTGGTTCACATGTTCAATGGTTTGACTACCAAATGGGTCCACATGGAAAAACACACAAACTTGGCATTTGGGTTCCACTAACGGGTTGAGCTTTCATAACTTTGGGTTTAACAAAAGTTCACAGCCCACCCCTAAACACATTGATACAACATGAAGTTAGGGTTTATAGACTCCTGCTTGATGGCGACAGCACCAAACGGTGGCGACAACTACAAAGAAGATTCTGACGACGACGAATCCAACATGCACGGCGGCGCTAATACAACTGTAAAGTGTCCATGAGTTCTATATTTTGTACACATTCATACCCTTATTATTACTATTCTTAAGCTCATTTAGACATATTTAGGTGCATTGCATGCATTATAACAATATCTTCTCTTGTACCATGCTTTTATTGAATATTTTATGTTTGGATGATAAAAGTTACTGTTTTAGTTTAATTTATATTTTCAGGTGCTATAGCTAGGAGAGGAGAGGAAAGGACAGGAGAAGACATGAAGGCTGGAACCAAAGGAGTTGTACTGAAGCAGCTCAAGATGCCGCCAAGGACGCTGCCGAAGCAGTATTGCCGCCAAGTGCTGCCCGGGCAGGAGTTACACCAACTCAGCCAAGATGGGTCGCGATTTAAAGAGGGCAATTTCCTAAGCCCAATGAGCCCGGTCTTGCAACTTTCTGAAGCCTGTAGCGGCCGGTGGAGCTGATCCAAGATCAATAAGTATGAGCACTTATCTTTACTTACGGAAGAAGGCAACGTCCAAAGAGTCCATATTTAAGGCAAAAAGAAGTCTATATTTAATGTAACTTACTTTTAGAACTTCTACTTCAAGGAGGACTCAAACTTAGGCCATGAGCCCTATATATACCCAATGTATGTAAGGGTATAGGGGCATCTCGGATAGCACCTCGAATATCTGAGGACGTGAGGATAGATGAGGGATAGTTAGATAGGTTGGAGTTGTTGGGGGTTGCAGCCCAACTCTCCTAGGGTTTAGGCGCGTGTATGTAAAGTAGTTTGAGGGAAACGATCGTATAGTTTTGAGTTGTTTTTTATAAAATTCCGAGTTTTCTTAATCTATGTTCTTCGTTCGTTCAATTAGTCTACACCATTCGGTTGAAGAGAAAATCCATTTGTCGGGCACGAAAGTGCAAGGCTCACGAAAGGGTTAAGCACGGTCACAACCCGTTTGGGCGTGACTAACTTGGTTCCACACTAGTTCACAAGTTTCAGCGGCTAAAAGGGATTACCAACCGAGTTGACTAGCTTGGTTCCACACTAGTCCACAAGTTAGCTCTCGAGCATCCTAACCTAGAAATATGAGGGATCAATGTCGACTATCCTACCGAACTTGGAATGTCTGCCAGACTTGCCGCCAGGACTTCTTTCCGCTCCACCTGTCGAGACAGTACACTCCTGCAGTGGCAGTGACCTGCTGCGGCCGCGTGACAGGGCTGTAGTTTTTCGCCCGCCATCCCGCTGAGGTAACAATTCATGGCAGCGCAAAACATGCTCAGACTTTACAATGCAGACCACAGGCCATTGAGCTGCATTTGTCTTACCCAGCTTATCGCCCAAATCTCTCCCTATCATCTCTCTCATCATTATCTTTATTTTTACTTGTGTTTTTATATTTTCACATCATGAGATTTAATGGCGCATTTACTAAATCTTTGTGTAGAAAACCATTCATAGGAGCTGCTCCAATCCCTGTGGGAGACGATATCTTTTATACTATAACTTGACAAGAGTGTGCACTTGCGCTCATAAATGGAGAACACTCGAACGCTCTACAACAACCACAACGTCGATATTCAGAGGTCACAAGCTCAATAAGCAAAATGCATAATCAAAAATAAGGAGAGGAAAACAGAGGCTTACCCTTAACCCAAACAGATAACGACGACAATGGCGCAAGCACAACCACAACGACGAAGGACGACGACAAATGATGGCATAAAAGACGAACAGAGCGGAGAAAAGAATGGTTTTTCCTTCAACTTTGTGCAGACAGCGGCCGACGCAAAGAGGATAAACGACGGTGCAAGAAACGATGAAGGAGAACAAGAGAACGGTCGAATGGTTTTCTACCGTTTTTTCACAAACAACAGCTGGCAAAGATGAACCGATGGATGGGGATTATCCACGACGAGACGATGGTCAAAATGAAGGTGGTCGTGCAACCCACGATTGACGGTGAAGGCTTGGTCGGAGCTTCACCGGAACACAAGGGAGGTGGGTGGTTTTGATTTGAGAGAGATATCGAGAGAGAGAGAGAGAGAGAGAGAGAGAGAGAGGTGAAAGGTGGGTGTGGCTGTCGTAAACTCAAAATTGCTTAACCGCTGAATAAGGGAATTAAATACCCAATTTAATGGGTAAATCACACCTTAGGCCACCAAGCATTCTAGGATTTATGAAACGTCACCAAATTTTACCCACATACAAAATGACCCCAAATTTCTGAATTAAGCCACAAAATTCTAATTCTGTTCAATTTAATCCCTTAATCAAATTAGGGTTTCAAAATTAAAATTCCTAAATTATTAGTGTTTCAAATTAGGAATTTTTTTTACATTAGTGAATTTTCGAATTGGGGGAAATCTGGGGTGTTACAAGCACCAAAATGTTATGATCTTACTGGAAAATAGAAATTGCAGAGTATGAGGAAGGAAGAAGAAGAAGTATTTAGATTGGAAGTTTGGAAAATTATCCACAAAGTTCATGCATAACTGCTTACAACGTACATTTTTAATATATCATAGTTCCTAGAAACGGATAAAATCAATTAATGCTTGGGGAACTTTTCTCTCTCTGCCACTCCTACGTGGTCCTTGCATTTTTTGATTAACCGAGACATCAACATTACCAGCTTGCACACCCTTCCTTGGCGCATTAGTCACTGATGTATGCGTGACAATGTCATGTCATCATTTTCGTTAAATTTGAACGAAATCTTAACAGTAGGGGTGCTAAAGTAGAAACAAACGTAATGTTAGGCATGCTTTTGCTAAAAAAAAGTTAGGTGACCAAAACAGAAAAAAGAGAAAAAGTGGGTACCAAATAGGTAGTTTACCCTTTATCTATATTAGGTATTTGGTTGGCAATTTTCCTCGATCATGACGAGTCCTAGCCCAGTCGAGGTCGAGATTGAGTATTTTATTTTTTAATCGTGGATCGGTGCAAGGTGAAGTGTGTTTTTTATTGAAATTTTTGGGGTCGGGTTTAAATGATACTCGCTCTGCCCCTCCCCGATGTATTTATTAAAATATTTTTTTATAATTATTTTTACATTTAATATTTACTAATTTTTCTAGGTCTAACCGGGTTATTGTTTAAATTTTGAAGTCAAGTCGAAGCTAAATATATTTCAATTATGTCGGGTCGAATCAAATCAAATATAATAAAATTAGAACTGAGTTGAGTCAAATCAGATCAAATATAATAAAATCGGGACTGAGTTAAGTCGAAATGTTTGAATTTCGGGCAGGCACGGTGGCCCATTGCCTTCCCCATTGCCTTCTCTAATTAGATATGATTTGTGGCCACAATATAAAATTATTAAGTTTACATGTTTTTTTTTGTATCGTTAGATAATTGAATATTAATTATTGAAATTAAAAATTTTAACCTAGACCATTGAACTCAATTAATCAACTATTGTATAAAATTTTATTTACATTGGGTAAGTGAATCAAAATCAACAATATTATTTCACAATCCGTTAATGAAAAATAAATTTATAAAAACTGTAAAAAACGATAATGAGAGTTTTTAAATATTTTTTAAAATTTAAAAAATAAATAGATAACACTGCTTCCTTTTAAAATCGCTTGTGAAAATTCTATTTTCGCTAACAATGCAGTAAATAATAATTATTTTCTTTTGTATAAATATTAGTATAATATTCATTCGACATTCTTATAGTTAAAAATAGATAACATTTTATAATAAAAAAAATAGATAACATTTCAAGTTTGCTTGTACAAACAGATAAAGACGTCGAACAGTAATGATTTATATCGATATCCGACATTTGATGGTACACTATTCTTTTAATAGTTTGAAGGGAGACCATAAGGGTAGTATATGTATTTTTAACATTTTGATAATGTACACACACTCAGAAGCGAAGTTAAAAAATTGTTTAAAGATATCATTTTTTAAAATTATATTTAAGGAGTATTAATTATTTATAATTTTGTGTCATTTATTTATTTATTTTTAAAAAATTATATATAAAAAAACTTGTCCCCAAAATTTGTATGATGTCATATGACCACCCATACTAATGGGTGGCTCCACCCATGCACACACCTCGCAAAGAAAATAATTGAACTCGAGTCTCATATAATAAACATCATCTGCTTTTCACTGAGACTCGTGTTCAAATGTTGTGTCTGCAAAGTGTGTGTATTGTCAAAAGGTTAAGAATATATATAAACATATATTACCTTATAATTACCTTAGGACTATTAAAAAATTAAAAATAAGACTGTAAATTTTTAAAAAATAAAAATTAGAGGTCTAAATAGATAAAAAAAAATATTATATTTTTTAGTATTAAAAACTTGAGGGTACAATCTCCAAGGCGCAGAGTGATTTTGTCACTGATTGGCAAAAACCAGAAACAACTTTGTGTACGAAAAAGCAGATAAAAAAACACAGCAATACAAACCGACCCAGAATTTATAGAGATTCATAAATGTTAAAGATGGTTAAAACTTTAGTATAATAAAAGATTTAGCAGAAAATGGTTCATTTCATATGTCTTTTCCTGCCAAAAAGAACATTAAATCTTCTCCAGTTGGTTTCATATGACCTACTATTAATTTCATTAACCAAACCTAACCCTAACACATGAAAGATTTAAAGGATGGTAGCTTTGAGTTGAAGAATGGACTCTAAATTATAAAAAGAGGGGCACTCCATTAATTATATATAAGATGGGAGATGAGTTTTGTTCAATGAAAAGACAACTTATTGGTGTTCCGGATAAGAAGGGATTCAGGATTGAATATTAGAGGAGATTAAACTATTGAATTTTAAAAATAGGGTTTATTAGAGTACTCAGATTTTAATCTAACTTATAATAATATGATAATGGATTAATTAATTTAACTTAATTCTTTTTGGTGTAATATTTTGTATGTATTCCATTTTTCTTGAAATGTAATAACAATCCTTCAAGTGGGTGCACATGGACATGGGAAGGTACCGCCACTCATGTCATGTGCATGCAGTACCCTTCGCTTCTCAGCCGCGATGGACCCATGTGTCTATTGTTGTCCTTTCTTCTTTTTTGGTTCCATTCCATTGTCTAAATGATTATCTTTACACGCTTTCTGTTGTTCAAAAATCTAATTCATTGTTCATCATCCAAGCTTGGGAAAAAAGAAGTTTGGTGGGGAGAGGGCCTTTCTCACAAACACGGTGCTTCATTCGCATATCTCAACCCGTTTACTTCACTTAAAGCATCAACATTATTCCCTTTACAGTACTTGTCAATATATGAAGAACCCAAGATTCATATAGCATTAACTCCAAGTTCAATTATCATTGTGAGACTGATTAAAACCCAAGTGACAGAAATATACACTAAGATTTGGCTACTTGAATAAGAAAGCACACTCACAATGGCTCATGATCAGGAACACAACTGCCAATAATGTCCCCAGCTGGCATTATATTTAGGCATTTGGCACTCACCCGAACAATTCTTTTTCATCATAAAAGTTCCCAGGTCTGCATGAACCTAACCTAACCTAACCACCCACAAGGGCAGGTTGGAACATTTAAAGAGTAAAGGAGGCATACACTTGTTCAGATATAAGCCCTTGACGTGATACAAACTGAGTTGGTGGAAAAAGTACTAAATGTAGCTATTACTAAAGCCCACTCAACCCTAAAATACAGAATCTATTTGATAACATTAATTCCCCATTGCAGATAAATCTATGAATATTCCACCACAAACTTATATAACATCCATAGCAACAGGAAAATACAAACTTAAAAGCCAGATAAGAACATGTTCATTGCAACTCAAGGAAGAAAAAGCAGGCATTTAGAAACACCCACAAGCATTCCAATCCTAAAACATCACATCTTAAAGCTTTTGTTACTCTGTCATAACCGGTTTGTTCTCATTTGCTTTGGGTCTTTGTTCCTTAGGCTTCTGCTCCTCCATTTTCCTGAAAAAGTTGTACCAACATATTAGAAGCAAGTCATTAAGACTTGGTAGCCAAAGGGAAAACCTAAGGTGGCAAATTGTAAATGAAGCATAAAAATACAATCACACAACCATTATAAGTATAATGGGAGCGGAAATATGGCTAAGCTAGAAAGAAAGAAACAGATATTTCCTCTAAATGACAAATCTAATCCATAAAAGAAATAAGCCAATGTTCAACAAAAAAATCTAATCCTAAACATCATATTCATATTGTTCGATTTCACAATATTTCGGAAGAACCCTAATCTTTCAACGACTAGTTGCAAAACACATGCTAAACAATTGAAATAAACATTTTAGTGCATATTATCCGGTCAAATTTCAGCTGGAGTTGAAAAGTAAGCACTTAATAACATTTAATTCTATACAAAAATCTTCAGAAAAGAAATCCGTCACCATCTCATCAGCTCTCAGAGGCTATAATCAACATTCAAATTAAACAAAAAAGGAAGCAAAATTACATATAAAATTAGGTTAAAAAGAAAACGGGGGAGAGGGAACCTTTTGTCGGATGAACCGCCTTTCTGGCTGAGGAAGGAGCGGAAGAGAGGAGAATTGACGTCGTAAATCATTGTGGAAAGAAACCCTAGATAGCTTCCTCTGTTCACGCTCGCTCTGCTTTTATAATAAGCTAGGGCCTTGAAAGCAGCCTTTATCTTCAGATTTGGGTACCGTGTTTTATAACTGTTGGGCCATTGCAATCGCCATTAAATTTGTTTAGATTTGAGGCTTTTTTGGGCTTCCAGGCGAAACGATTGTTATTTTTTGTTCTTTTAAAATAAAATTATACTATTTTCATTCTCGCCAGCAAAAGAAAAAAAATAAAGTTTTGTCAACCAATTATGTGGTACAATAATAAAGGATGGTTACATTTTATTATAGCAAGTTTACAATTGATTGTAGCAATCATGTTATTGTGTTGTTAATTCTCAAACGGATATTAACTTTTTATTTGTATTTTGGTCAAACGGATATTAATATTTGTTTGAGAATTAACTACACAAAGACTAGATTGTTATGATCAATTAATTAAGTTGCTTGATTGTGAATTTTTAAAATGTGATGATCCAATTGTAAATTTAATAATAATAGATTTACATGTTTAATTTATCCAATAACAAAATATTTTTATTAGATTAAATTTAGTTGACATCGGATTTCAAATTTAATCTCGAACAATATCTTTCTACTCTCATTATAAAAAATAAACAAAATTTAGATTGTAATATTTTTATATTGAAATTGTTCTTTAACCCATTATTGTGGGTAGTTTGAGAAACATTAATTATTTTTTTCATCCATTCTCATTCTCAAGAAATAAATCAGTAAAAAGAGTTACTCATAGCATGAGATGTCCCTTTGGTCGTTGTAAAATACATCCTCGCTACTCGCTACTTGTCCAAGAGTTTCACTTAGCCACTGCACGTTTATAGTTAAGCTTTAATGTCGAATATCATTCACACTACTAAAATCACAGTGATCCGAAATCAATTCTACCTCCGCAAAACTAAACACAGATTTAACCTTTAAACTAATAAAAAAAATTAGTATCTAATTACTGTAAAAAGATATTTATTTCGTGAAATGAAAAATTACTCGCATTTTATAAAATAGTCATGTCCACAGCATTGGGCAAATTTGTGTAACGACCCTGTTAAGTCTTTGAATAAAGCAACTGTTAAGTTTTATCGTCAACCCATCATTGCTAACTTTAGTATGAAACTGAGCCATACTTTCATTACAATGCATAATTACGTAAAGTGTCAAAGTTTCCATTTCTCGTGCGAATTTCGTAATTCATATCATCCACGTCGAATTCTTGTTGTTTCATTCACAAATGGGTAAACTACTGTAATGGTTAGGGATGTAAAAAAGTTGACTTAACCTGCAAAATTAACTGAAACCGACTTGAGTCAGAACTACTTGTGACTCGAAGCACTCGTGATTCGAAACTGATTCGAGTCCGAACTGGTGTTGACCTGAACCCGAGTTGAACCTGGAAATTTTGGATCTAAACCCGACCTGAACCTAAATTCAACCTGATAATGTGATAACCGAACCCGACCTGTTATCAACCTAATATGTTATGGACTTGATCTGTAATTGACTCAACCTGTTAATGATCCGACTTATTATTGAACTGATCTGATATTTACCTAACTTGGTATTTACATGACTTGTAAGTTATAAGTTACAAATTTACAATTGATGAAGTTGTAAGAATATGAATTTACTATATTTAAATGTGAGAAAATATATCTTCACAATTTAAGGTAAGTGATTATTAAATTAATAAATTTGTTTAGCATCATTAATTTATTTGTTATTGAAATTATTAATTATGGTCACTAAATTAATAAACTTGTTTCTTAGACAAATCATGATCATTATATTAAAATTTTAATTATAAATTTATAACTATTAAATTAATAAGTTTAATTCATAATTATTAATTTTATTATATTAGAAAATAGATTATATAAAATGACTTTAAATATTAATAAGCTTAATTCATAATTTTAATATATATATATATATATATATATATAATTAAATGTGATTTTACTTGTTGTGAACTTGTGATACTGATAATAAAAATATGGTCAAGCAAGACATTAAAAGATTGCACCTTATTAATGTCAAAACATGAAAAACTTTATAAATGTGATAGCAACTTCACAAATTCTGAAACTATGAAACTTTATAATTGTACAGATTAAATTTATTACAATTTAGTAAGTTAAAATTACAATTAAATCAACAAAATAAATTTATGTTAAAATTTAAGCTCTCAGATCTTATAGCAAAAGTTTTACAAGACTAAAAGCCCGGCTTTGCTACTAAAAATTTCTTCATCGAGCTTTTATTTAGGCTGCCAACATGATTAAATTAAGAGCAACTTTTCAGCTTTAAAAAGTTAAAATGCCACCAGCCTAATTCAATCATGAGCAAGTAGCAACTACTTAGACTACAATTTACATTATAAATTTAGCATCCAGACCAGTCAAGGGGCAGCAAGTAACATCAATTCAACATTTAGATTTCAGTTCAAACCACTGTAGGTAGCAAAGAACAATTCAACATTCAGACCAATAAATTTTCTAGTGGTAAACATATCACTATATCAGACATTTGAAATAGAAATAAAATAAAGATAATAAAACAGTTTTAGCGATAAACATTTCATACCACTGTAGGCAGCAATCATCAATCCAGGAAGTATCAAAACAGTCAAAGCCTCAAATGCACCCTACAAAAAGAAGAAAATAAAATCATTAATAACAATAAATAGTTTGTGAAAATGCTATCATTATCATTAATAAACACAATGTACCTTTCAAAATAATAAAAATACTATCATTGTGAACCATTTTAAAATTTTACCTTTCAAAAGTAAACAACCAAATTCACTCATCTGGGTGAATGTGACTTGAAAAAAATTTCAGGCTCACTTATACTCATAAGATTCATAGCTGAACCCAGATCATCATAAGAGGTATTATTGGACGAACTTTTTCGATTTTGATAGAGTCTATTTCTTTGTCTTTCGACAGGGGAGCCTCTTGTACATAGAAAAGCTCTTGGTTTATGCCAAAGCTTTCTGGACTGCATACACAAGAATTTAATTATGCTTTCCTATGAACTGCATGCGCAAGTTCTAGAGTGTCAAATAGTAAAGGTTTATATTTTCTTTCATATGAGTCAATTTTTCAGGCATATTTACGCTCATTAAGACAAATCTTAAAAATCTTAAGTAGAATAAATACATGTCACCTTCAACATTAATTTTAATGTCTGTCTGTATTTTTCTACCATGCTCAGATAATTCAGACATCTCATATTGTCTCATAATTGCAATACCTATTGAACAACTACATGTATTTTGAACAATATATGAAAGACAAACATTTAGGTCTAGGCTTTGCCTTAAATCATTATGCTACATTTTTAGTCTATGGACTTGAGATTGACTATCAATCGCTAAAAAAATAAAAATAATGTCATCAAAGAAAATAATCATTTAAATTTTAGATACGAATCATACGATGTTAAAAACAGATTAGAGCAGCCACAGAAAACGCAGAAACTAAAAAGTAGCCAAACAATGAATTTGTTAAAGGAAATAGAAAATAAGAAAAGAGGAAGAACATGTATCTACAAATCAAAACAGAATAGGTAACATATATACACAGCAAAAGAAAGTTAATGATTTAATTCTTGTACGTAGCATTGTTAAACTAGTCCACAAGGTCCTTTAGAAATTTCTTTTGACACCAATAGTATTGCAGAACGGGATGTCCAGTCGATATATTCGGATTAAACCATTGAAACAAAATAGAGAATATGTATGTACAAATTAAATGGAACAAACATGTATGTACAAATCAAAACAAGACATTTAAACATAAACAAGACATTTAAACATGTATCTACAAATAAAAACAGATAATTGAGTAGTAATTTGAAAAATTAGATATCTAATTTTTATTATTATTTTTGTCCAGTCGATATCTCTTGTTCTTTTTTACTTTATTCACAACATTATTATTATTACTATTATTTTATTATTTTTGTTGTTACTATTATTAGTTTTTTATATAAGTTTACTAATAATTTGAAAAATCGGATATTTAATTTTTCTGGAACTTTATTTTGCATGTTCAAAAATCAGATCTAGTTTTTTTAGGTCAGATCTAATCTAATATCCGAAAATGCATAGCCCTTTGGATAGTGGTGAGTGTTTGATTGAGTCGAGCAATAAAATTCCGAGTCAGTCGAGTTGATGAGTACTATTTTATAACTTAAACTTTATTTGATTTTTTTTCGAGTCGAGTTGACGAGTCCTATTTTATAACTCAAACTTTAGTTGATTTTTTTTTCAAGTTGAGTCAAGTTACTCGAGTTCTGTTAAAATTTAGTTGTAAGTATTTATAATGTTATAATAGTAATTGGTTCCAATTTAAGTGACTTTTTATAACCATATATATAATATACATATACATATACATATATATATATATATATATATATATATATATATATCTTCATATTTTTCTTTTCATATGTGATATGCGTATATCGTGTAGAATTAAGGGACTTAACTGGAACTTGAAAATTGATCCACTAAGAACTATAAATTTCGATTTATTGAAATTAGGCTAAAGTTCATAAATGATCACTAAACTATGTATCAAAGTTCATTTTAGTCACCAAACTTTCAATTGTTACAAAATGGTCACTAAACTTTCGATTTTGTTACAAAATGGTCACTAGACTTTACCTTCAAATTATTCAAATCTCATTTTATAACTCAAACTTTATTACAAAATTTTTTCGAGTCGAGTTTATGAAATTATAATTCAAGTCAAGTAGAGCTAAAAAATTCAGCTTTTTTGAGTTGGGTTTTACTCACCACTACGTATGAACCACCACGTTAACATAGTAACAATCAACGTTGATAAAAAGATAAAATTGATGCAATTAGCGAGTTCGATGACTTAATTAGGTGTGTTTTATTACATAAGGGCTAAATTGATTATTGACTTAACTCAGAAATAGATGCTCAAAGTATACACTTTTTTATGAGATAGGTGCCTAATATTTTTTTTACTGAAATAGGTGCCTAAAGTTTCATTCCGTTAGTGTTTTAAGGTAATACCGTTAAAAAAAGATAACCACCTAATAATAGATTGACATGTGTCTTTTATTAATTTTTAAAAAATAAACTGAAAATAAAATAAATTAAATAATGTAACCCCCTCGTCCCGGTCTGGTCGACTGATCGGTCTAATTAGGCTACGCGGGGAAAACCGACGCGAAACCCGTTAAGGTCCCACCTCGGTTAGCAACCCTAGAAAATTTCTTTTATTTATCTTGTCTAAATGCATTACCATATCCTATGTGAAACACGCCAGCGGAAACAAGAGCAAAACAAAAACGATCATCCAAACATCACTTGTAAAACAACCCATTTTCTGTAATTAAGCAGGCCGTATCGATACACTTGTCAAGGGTATCGATACGCCTTGACCAAAGTCAACACCCAAGGGTCAACATAGGAAGACCGTATCGATACAGCCCTTGAGCGTATCGATACGCCCTTCCCAGTCAACATCTCGTGGTCAACGAGATAAACCCATACCGATACGCTAACACACCGTATCGATACGGTAATAACTCACCAAAATCTCAGAATTCCAGTGAGCAAAAACCGTATCGATACACCCTAGCGTATCGATACGCCCAGCCAAAACTGAGTCCTACAAGAAAAACTGTATCGATACGGCCCTCAGGCGTACCGATACGCCCTTCACTGCAAGTCTCCCAAACTCAACTAAACAATACAAGACTCGAATCTAGATGCGATTTAAGACCTCCCAAGACTCATCCAAGCATTCCTACAACATCTAACAATCAAAGTCTAATCATACAAGGCACCCAAATTGGACATACATCACACAACAAGGAAATCATGCATTTTAACAAAAGATGGCACATGAGCATTTAAGGTTTCATGCTTCAACAACCAAACACATAAACATCCTCAAAGGGCACATGGCCAACAAACATGGTAAGCAATTTAGACATGGTTTGCAATCCAAACATGGCATCAACAAGCCAATCAAAAACAACATAATTAAGGAGTCTAAACATGCTCCCAAACAACCAACAATAGCACAAATTAACAACACATATCCCATTGCTTAACCATTACAATCTACAATTTAAAGATCATACTTGAGCTAACCAAAAGCAACACTTGGAGGCCTTTCCTTGCCCTTGCCACCCACAAGCTACTGATTTACATTGTCGAACAAAAAGGAGCGTAAGCATAAAAGCTTAGTGAGGGTAAGCTCATAAAACAAACCTTCGAAAATGCAGGGTCCAAGCACGAGCAACAAACAAGATAGAATGCATGTTCATACCTTTGATCCACGTAAGCCAATCTACACACGATGCATGACCATATACCCAATATTATGCCATGCTCAACATGTTTAAATCCACAACATATGTAATCATATATATATATATATATATATATATATATATATTAAACCATGTTAGCAACACATCCCAAATCACATTGGCTCATAAATAATCACATATTGGCAACATAAACCACAATCTGTATTGGCATCTAGCTATGACTCGAATACGCGGATAACCGTTGGAACTCACATCCAACAACACAACCACTACCTGACGGTGGGATTGCACTCATCACCGTTCACGCGGAGGGGATTCCACTCATCCTCACGCCTCGTTTCACGCGGAGGGGATTCCACTCATCCTCACGCCCGTCGATGGGATTCCACTCATCACCGACTAATATATATATATATATATATATATATATATATATATATATATATATATATAAGAAGATTTCTGGGCGAACCCGTACTCCATCTTGATGACTACCATCATCAAGACCACGCGTGTATTTTGACTCACGTGTGCACACTAAACGTCTTAATGATCGATCATTTGTACCCAAGCATACCAGTGCCAATACTACACATTTCATTAATCTTTCACAATATCATTTCATAACAACTTCCGTGCTTAGCACGTACTCACCATGACTTACCGTCATGCACAAACCACATTTCCATGCCTAGCATGTACTCACCATGATCCTCGGATCATGCAACCACCTCATAATATCATTTCATGTGTCAACACTACATGTATATCATTGATACAAATACCACATCATATTTCATTCATATGTATATCCACATCATACCTATCATCAACATTCATATGACAATGTATCAATCCAAGCCTCAATATACATGTATATCACATTATACATAACACCACAATCACAATTAATCAAGAGGCATAATTAACCATTAAAGAGTGCAACCAAAGTCTCTAATCAAAGCTTGGGATTAGGCTACCACTCTAATCCCAACACTAGGTGGGTCTACCAATCCCAACCTAGTCCACACGCTTGAACCAATTGCTCAAAACCATTTAAAACATTTTAACCACTCACCTCCACCTCCAAGCTCAACTACCAAGCAACCAAGGTCATCAAGTTTCCAGATTTGTTCCCGAGGCTTCACCAACACATAATCTCGCTTCTAATCACCTCAACACAATCAAAACAACCTCAAATCAATCCACCAATTAATGTAGCAAACCCGGAACACTAATCAAGCAACAAACACAATAATTCAAGCCATGAACAACCCCCAAAAACACCAAACCCGAGCAGCCCTTATACCCAGCCCAAAACTTGTGATTTCAACACATTTAACACTTCCAAATGCTTTCAAAACAACCCTCAACTAACATACTAACATTAACCTTCCATTTCCAACATAAAACACGCCCAAAATCAACCTTTAAACCCTCCAAAAACCCCATTAAAACCCAAATTCGGGAATCTCAATAAAACACTTTAAAAATTATATATGTTGGACTATTTGGTTTATAAACACCATATCTAACCATTATAAATTAAAAGCTTTAGTAAAAACCCATAAAGCTCCATCCTTTAACCTAAACTTTCAAAAACTCAAATTACAAAATGCATAGTTTTAGTGAAATCTAAAGATACCAAAATGAAGAGAAGACCAAGGCCAAGTCAAAAATATGTTTACCTTTCAAAAAGCTCCAAGAATGAAGAAGAAAGGAGATGGAAAAGTTGCAAGAGAGAAGCCCTCCCCATTGTCGTTCAAAATGTTGGAAATGAGAGAAAGAAGAAGACAACTCTATTTTAATTAAAAGAAAATGGGTTTTAAAAGAAGTCTTCTTTATTACAAAAATGCCATTAATGAGAAGGCAATTTTCTCATTTATCCTAAAATCCATGGGATTTAATTCCCAAAACAATTTTTAATCCAACACAAAATTTTTTTGCTTCGAATATATGAAGCCCAAAATAATATTTTACTATTTTAAATTTTTAAAACCGAAACCGGGCTATTATTTTAATATTATTTCCACCCGACCCCCAAACCCGGGTGTTACAACTCTTCCCCACTTAAGAAATTTCGTCCTCGAAATTTATCGGACAGGAATTACCACGAAATCTGCTCTTACCCACTTTCCTTCTCACCACAACATACTAACCAACCGATAGACTTACCACGCAACAATAGATATCTAATGCTAAGATCTCAACGGTTCTTTCAAGGCATGTCAATTTTAAACTCAACTCAATCTCTTCTACAAACATAGCACAGAACAAATCTGACTCACACTTCCGAATCATAGATACGCAGAACACATTACAAACCTCTTTCTAACTCTGGTGGTAACCGCAACAGATAAACAACAGAACTAGCCCAATTCACAAACTCATACAGCACGGTTTGAATACTTGACCCATAACTTCCTCTGACTGATCATCTGACTTCAACATGTAACCAAACACTACGCAGACGTCTTCAAAAATCTAGTTGAAATTTCGAATCTCTATTACCCACTTTCATTAAGAATCTTCCACGGATGTAACAAACTAGAAGAAACTGATGCTCGGTCTTGACACGTCGGCAAATTACACACTTACTCTCATACTGAACAACATCATTCATCAACTCAATCCAAAAGTACTCATCTTCGACCCACAATGCGTCTTCATACCACTCAAATACAATACAGATAAACTGTCGTGTGCTTCGGCCAAAACAACACGTCTCAAAACACTATGTCAATCGGTACAACTATTCTATCTCTAAAAATACAAACTCTATCATCTCTGAAACTGTAATCTAAAGGTCTTCCTTCTACTATGTCTTGCACATGAGGTGCCAAGAATCTGTCTTGCAACTGTTTCTCTTCAAGTATTCTGACTCAAAGTAGGCTCAACCCGAAACTCGGCCACAAAACTACTATCATTGATAAACTGAACCTGGCAGATATAGCTTGCAGCTCGAATATAGCTCGGTAAAAACAACTCGAAGCATCAGTTTTACGTTAACTCTCTTCGGATGGTATTCAATCTTGAGATTACAGTCTTCAAGCAATTCTAACAACTCATGCTATTCAAGTTTCAACCCTTTCTAAGTCGTCTAATATTTCACGTTCTGGTGATAATTGTATATACACTATGCATTTCTTCCTATACAAGTTTTGTCTCTAAGTCTTCGAAACAAATTGTGAAACATATGTTTTAATTTTGATATAACTAAAAACCTAAGGACTAAAATGAAAATATCAAAACAAATTTTAAAAGTCCTTAAAATTTCCTATATCTTGTTAAAGACCACTTCATAGCTAAAACCAAAGACTTACAAAATATTTTTTTAAGTATTTTAAAGTCAAAACAGGGAATTTTCAAGCCCCGTTTCGAAACGGCCCAAGGCGTTTCGAAACACTTTCAGTTCGATGTGCACCTGTTCCGAAACGAGTATCGGAACGGGTCAAGGCGTTTCGAAACGGTATGACTCGTTTCGAAACTGTTCTTCATTTAAACGAACAAGGGCAACGGCTATAAACTGAAATTTGAAAATAAACAGGGCGTTCCGAAACGGGCTTAGGCCGTTTCGAAACACCCCTTTGACAGTGGCAAATCTGTTCCGAAACGGGCAAGGACGTTTCGAAACACCCCTTTGGCAGTGGCATAACCGTTCCGAAACGGCCACTAGGCGTTTCGAAACGGGCTCTCGTAGACACTCCAACGGCTATATTATTTGAAATCCGTTCCGAAACAGGTGACCCCGTTCCGAAACGGTAGGCGTCTGGAAGCTGAAAAGTTGTGAGAAAAACACCCCAACGGCTCTAATTTTCAGCCCATCACCCACCACAACGGTTGGAAATCTACTAGAGGCTATAAAAAGACCCCAAGAAGCTCCAGCAATCAACAATTAAGCTACAAGCATACATCCTTTCATCAAATACAAGCATTTGTGTTGAAATCCCATTTTTGTCTAGAAACCCCAATTGTATCCTTCATTTCTATTTTGTTCAATTGGGTTGAGTGCTTGATATTGGGCTATCATTTGTATTGAGAGATATCATATTAGCCAACAAATTTCTTTGTTCTTTTGTGTGAGGATTGGGTTAATTTTTGGGTAGAAAAATTAACCGAAATTGTAAAGGTTGCCTCCTTGTCCTGGAAAAAGGGGACGAACAATTTAGTGGAAATTGTTGGAAATCCTTGGTGAGACTAAGGTAGTGGATGTAGAGTTCGGTTGGTGAACTTGAACCACTCTAAATTCCCGTGTCAATATTTTTAAGTTGCAATTTCCGTTACAACATCGTTAAAATTCCAATTCACCCCCCTCTTGGTTATTATCATTCGTGTGATCCACTCAACAATTGGTATCAGAGCTTAACTCTTTGAGGATTAACAACCACAAGAGGAGATCCTTGGAAGAAGTGTGATCATCATCAAAATATCAAGAGATGGCATCAACCTCCGCTCCCGGCATGTACGACTCACAATCCACCACTAAGCCTCCTTTCTTCAATGGTGAGAACTACTCATTTTGGAAAAATAAAATGCGTCTATTTATTAAATCAAGTGACTACCTTGTGTGGGATGTCATTGAGGATGGACCATATATTCCATTGAAGCAAGATGTTGATGGCAAGATGGTGCTTAAAAGAAGAACGGAAATGAGTGAAGAGGAAAGAAAAAAGATTCAAGTAAATGATAAAGCTCTTCACATGCTATTTTGTGCTTTCGGTCCGGACATCTACTCAAAGGTCTCATCAATTGAAAGTGCCAAAGAAGTGTGGGACACTCTTGAAACCACCTATGAAGGCACCAACGATGTCAAAGAAACTAAGATTGGAATTCTCAATCTCAGTTATGAAAATTTCAAAATGGAATTTGATGAGACGGTGTCAAAGATGTTTGATCGATTCTCCACAATTGTAAATGGTCTAAAGGGCTATGGAGAAGTTATACCGGAAGACAAGCTTGTCCGAAAGCTACTCTATTCACTTCCCGAATCTTGGGATGGGAAGAGAACCGCAATCATCGAAGCAAAGAATTTAAAAACTCTAAAGCTTGATGAACTTGTAGGCTCTCTCCTTACTCACGAGATCATGAAGCAAGGAAGAGAAGATGAAAGAAAGAAAGAAGAAAAAAGAATGGAGAAGCTTGAAGGGGAGAAAAAGAAAAAAATGGGAATAGCTCTCAAGGCTAAAACATCCCAACTTGATGAAAGTTCATCTAGTGATGAGGATGAGCTTGAAGAATTGGCTATGATAGCCAAACGATTCTCACGCCTTATGAGGTCCAACCGAGGAAGAAAAATCCAAAGGAAAATGGACTTTAAAAACAAGAACAAAGAAGAAGGAAGGGATCCAATCACTTGCTTCGAGTGCGGACAACCCGGCCACATACGTTCGGAGTGCTCTCAACTCAAGAAGAAGGGCTTTGAGAAGAAGAAAAAGCTCAAAGCCAAGCTTGCTACTTGGAGTGATGAGGAGTCATCGGAGGATGACGAACAAGAAGTGGCGAACCTCTGTCTCATGGCACTTGAGGAAGATTCCTCCTTGGTAACCTCTAACTCATCTACTTTAGATTTTTCATATGAAGAATTAAATGATGCTTATGATGAGTTACAAGAGGTATATGATGAATTAGTTGAGAAGTATAGGGAGTCGGTTATTAGGAATAGAAAAATTATTATAGAATTAAAAGAGAAAAATGACTCACTTACTCAAACTAATTCTAAAATAGAGAAAAAGATATTAGGATTAGAAGATGAACTTAAATTCTTTCAAAAAGAAAATATTGATCTTAATAATCTTTTATCTCAAAATAATTGTGAACACCAAAAGGTGTTAAGTGAGCTAAATGAGCTCAAAAAGTCTTTAAAAATTAATGGTAGTGTTAAACATGACATAGGAGAATCCTCTAGAACACACCAATATAAGAAAAAGACTAACTACTACAAACAAAATAACTATCCTAGACATAGTAAAGTTAAAAGAATTAGAAATATATGGGTTCCTAAGGAACTTGTTAAATCTAATAATATTATTGCTATGTCACCTTGGATTCCTAAGGGAACCAAAGTTTTAGGAACTAACACACATGGACCCAAAATGATTTGGGTACCAAAAACAAAAGTTTAAATATCTTTGTTTGTAGGGGGAGCATTGCTACAAGGCCAAAGCACAAAGTCAAAACTCATGGTACCTTGATAGTGGATGCTCGAGACACATGACCGGAGACAAGAGTCGACTAATGGATCTAAAGCCAAAAAGTGGAGGAGTAGTAACATTTGGTGACAACTCCAAAGGCCACATTGAAGGTATTGGCTCCATAGGTAATCACTCTACTACTCTCATTGAAAATGTTTTATATGTCAATGGTCTTAAACATAATTTATTGAGCATAAGTCAACTATGTGATAAAGGTTTTAATGTTATATTTGATAAAACCGGTTGTAAAATTGTAGACATTAAAACTAATAATATTATGCTCATAGGTCATCGCATAGGGAATATATACATGGTGCATCTAGATGACATTCATACATCTCATGCATGCTTAGTTGCTCAAAACGAAAATGATGCATGGTTGTGGCATAGGAAGCTAGGACATGCTAGCACAAGTGTTTTAGAAAAACTAGTCTCTCTAAACCTAGTTAAAGGTTTACCCAAGATAAAATTTTCAAACGATAAAATTTGTGATGCATGCTCAAAGGGTAAACAACATAGATCTTCCTTTAAATCCATTAATGACATTTCTACTAGTAGATGTTTACAACTAATCCACATGGATTTATTTGGGCCAATTAGGACTATGAGCTTGGGTGGCAAATCATATGCTTTTGTATTAGTTGATGATTTTTCTAGATTCACTTGGGTTCTCTTTTTAAGTACTAAGGATGAGGCTTTGGAAAAATTCATCACATTTTCAAAATTAATTCAAAATGATCTTGAACTTAAAATTTCACATATTAGAAGTGATCATGGAATCGAATTTCAAAATTTAGGATTTGAAGATTTTTTAAATGAAAATGGTATTAGCCATAATTTTTCAGCTCCTCGAACTCCTCAACAAAATGGGGTAGTTGAGAGGAAAAATAGAACTTTACAAGAAATGGCTAGAACTATGCTTTGCGAAAATAATTTACCAAAATATTTTTGGGCGGAAGCAACAAACACAGCTTGTTATATTATAAATCGAGTAACCATTAGGCCGATTTTAAAGAAAACACCTTATGAGATTTTAAAATCTAAAAAGCCTAATATTAGCTACTTCCACCCTTTTGGATGTAAATGCTTTGTTTTAAATAATGGAAAAGATAATTTAGGTAAATTTGATGCAAAAAGTGATGAAGCTATTTTTATAGGTTACTCTTTAACCTCTAAAGCCTATCGAGTATTTAACAAAAGAACTTTAGTTGTAGAAGAATCTATTCATGTTGTATTCGATGATAATCCCCTTCCTAGGAAGGATTCTTGTGATGATGATAATGTAGGAATCATAAATACCTTTGATGGAGGTCAAACTTCAAAGAAGGATGAGATTCAACCAAAAGAAGAAGACACACAAGATCCACCTCTTGAAGCCTTGAAGGACTTGGCTATAGAGGAAAAGGAAGTTAGCTATCCAAGGGAGTTGAACTATGTCAAAGATGGTGAAATCTTGGGTGATCCATCCAAGGGGGTAACCACTCGTTCTTCTCTTAGATTAATGAATCATATTGCATTTATCTCATGCATAGAGCCTAAAAATATCAAAGAAGCATTGAAAGATGATTTTTGGATCATGGCTATGCAAGAAGAGTTAAATCAATTTGAGAGAAGTAATGTTTGGACATTAGTTGATAGGCCTAGTAATCAATCTACAATAGGAACTAAATGGGTCTTTAGGAACAAACTAGATGAGAGTGGTAACATTGTGAGAAATAAAGCGAGACTTGTAGCACAAGGTTACACTCAAGAGGAGGGAATAGATTTTGATGAAACCTATGCACCCGTAGCTAGAATGGAAGCCATTAGGATGTTGCTTGCATATGCATGTTATCATAATTTCAAGCTTTTTCAAATGGACGTTAAAAGCGCATTTTTAAATGGTTTTATAAATGAAGAAGTGTATGTAGAACAACCACCGGGTTTTGAAGATTCAAAATTTCCAAATCATGTTTTCAAACTTACCAAAGCACTTTATGGTTTAAAACAAGCTCCTAGAGCTTGGTATGAAAGGCTTTCAAATTTTTTGATTGAAAAAGGATTTGAAAAAGGTAAGGTGGACACTACACTCTTTATAAAAATGTATAAAAATGACATCTTAGTAGTTCAAATCTATGTTGATGATATTATTTTTGGTTCTACTAATGAATGTTATTGTCAAGAGTTTGCTAAGTTAATGCAAGGTGAATTTGAGATGAGCATGATGGGGGAGCTCTCATTCTTTTTGGGACTCCAAATCAAACAAATGAAGGATGGCACCTTCATAAATCAAGCAAAGTACATAAAGGATATGCTCAACAAGTTTGGCTTGGAGAACACAAAACCTCAAGCCACTCCTATGAGCTCATCTACAAAGCTTGACAAAGATGAAGGAGGTAAGTGTGTTGACTCTAAGCTTTATCGCTCTATGATTGGATCTTTGCTTTACCTTACCGCAAGTAGACCGGATATACTGTTTAGTGTTTGCTTGTGTGCTAGGTTTCAAGCTAGTCCTAAAGAGTCTCACCTTATAGCCGTTAAGAGAATCTTTAGATACCTTAGAGACACTCCTTGTTTAGGCCTTTGGTATCCTAGAGTCTCAACCTTCAACCTTCATGCTTACTCGGATGCGGATTATGGGGGTTGCAAAATCGATAGGAAAAGTACTTCGGGAACTTGTCAATTCTTAGGTAGTATGCTCATATCTTGGTTCTCTAAGAAACAAAATAGTGTAGCTTTATCTACCACCGAAGCCGAGTATATATCCTTAGGGAGTTGTTGTGCTCAAGTCCTTTGGATGAAGCAACAACTCTTAGATTATGGTGTAAAAATAGAAACCATACCCCTTAAATGTGATAATACAAGTGCAATATGTTTAACGAAAAATCCCATCCAACACTCTAGAACCAAACATATAGAAATAAGGCATCATTTCATTAGAGATCATGTCCTTAAGGAAGATGTGGCTATAGAGTATGTAGACACCTTAAATCAATTAGCGGACATTTTCACAAAACCATTAGATAAAGAGCGTTTTTGGTCCCTTAGGAGAGAGTTGGGTCTAACTAGCCTATTTTGACCTTTAAGACCTCTTTTCAAAGTTAAATATGCTTGATTTTGTGAAATATCATGTTTATATGTTTAGACTCCCAATTTCTTCCATGCATATAGTTAGGGGGAGTATGTTTATGCCTAAATATGTTTTGCCTGCTCATTCATATCATATATGCATGTTTGGCCTCTTAGAAAATCATTTTTTCTGCATTATAGAGCCTCATCTGCACTTCCAGGCCCAGGTGTATCGAAACGGGCTAACCCGTTCCGATACGGGTGCCTTAAATTTTGTCCTAAGAGAAGGGCGTTTCGAAACGGCCCCAGGCGTTTCGAAACGTTTTCGGTTCGATGTAAGGGTGTATCGGAACGCGTTCCGATACGGGTCAAACGTGTTTCGAAACGGTCATCCCCGTTTCGAAACGATCTGTCGAAGGTTTTAAGAAGGGTCAAACCCTAGCCGCCCCGTTCCGAAACGGACTCGCGGACAGCCCTATTTAGGGCTTCTAAAAGTTCAAAATTCTAATTTTTATCAAACTCTTAAAACCCTAAAAACCCTAACCGACCCCCTTCTATAAATACCCTCTCAAACCCTTTGTTTTTCACAAAATTGTGAGGGGTTTTGCTCTAAAACATATATCTAAGCAAGCTTCATCAATCTTGTGCAAAGATTTCACTCAAATCATCCAAAATCCCAAACTAAGGTAATTTTTCTTATTTTTCTTCTTTTTCAAATTATGTTCGAATCATAGGATAGAAAAATTTATTCTTATATACATTATATGTTTTTAGTTGTGGGTTATTCGAATCTTGTAAAAAAATTTTCAAAATCTCAAAATTTTGATTCGAATATAAAATTTTTTAATCGTATTTTTTTAATTTTGTTTTCAAAAACCTAAGTGGGATTTATCATTGGAATGATATTAAAAATCAATGCATACACTTAATTTTAAAACTCTTGCTTAATATTCTTAGATGGCGGATCAATCGAACAAAAAGCGCAAAGCCGTTCAATCCGGTGAATCGAGCATTCGTCCAAATATCACTCAGCTCTTTCAAAAATCTCTTAGAACTCCAGACCAGCGTGCTCGTTTTGCTTATGTCAAGGACTTTGCAGTTCGTAAGGAAAGAGTTATTTATGTCGAATTCCTTAATTCCGAGCGATTCCTCTTTCGGTATCTTGGTCGTTTGGATGAGTGGGATCTTCTTTTCTTCTTGAGCATCGAAGATATTTGCTACAAAAACATGGTACTCCTTTTCTACTCTAATGCTCGTTTTCTTTACGATGAAACCAAAACCGAGATAGTAGGAATTGAGTCATCTTTATTGGGAAAGAAGTTTGTTATCAATATTGCTCTTTTGGAGTCTGCCCTTAAACTCAAAAATGAGGGTCTTGAAGATGAACGCCATTTTGGCACTTTTACCGGGAAAGCTCTAAATTTAGATGTGCATGATCGTGTGCTTCATCTCATTGTTTCTTGGTTTATTCGACCATCCGGGGGTAAATACTCCCACATCCGAGAAAAAGATCACTTTTGGCTAGAGTGTTTCCGTAGGGGTGAGCGCCCAAATGTCCCTAAAATTATTTTTGCCGAGATTGTCAATAACATTAAGCTTATTGACACGAATGAGTTAATTTCGTTCACCTATGGGATTGTTTTGAGTTTCCTCTTCCATCATCTCAACATTGACTGTACCTATGACTTCCCGGAACCTCGCAAGACCAAGATTGGAGAGTCCTCTCTTCGCAAGTCAGGATTCACTTATGTGAATGGTATTTGGGAAAGGGTTGATAGGGAAGCGGTTCCTCCTCCTGTTGCTCCTCCGCCTCAAGATCAAGTGGGAAACACTGATGCTCTCACTACTCTCCTTACCCAGCGATTCAATGCCTTAGATTCTAGACTTGATACTATGGACACTCGCATTGCTTCAAGTTTTGAATCTATGGGCAATCGGTTGAAGAACGTTGAAGATGGTCTTCATACTCTTTCAACTTCGCATGCCAACCTTGATCTTTCCTTCTCTACACTTTATGGGCAATGGACGAAGTTTCATCGTTCGCAAGCCAAGGATGATGATGATGATTCGGATGACGAGGCTTAGGATGTTTATCATAATAGTTATGCATTTAGGATTAAGTTTGCATCCTTATATTTTAGAACCTATGCTTATGATCTTTTATTTTGGGATTTGATTATGAACTTATTGTTTATGCTTTAGATATTTTGATGATATTAATTATGATTGCTTATTATTGCTTATTGGTACTAATCTTCTTTATGAGCTTGTTTCTTTTTGATCTAACAAAAAGGGGGAGAAGATATTTAAGAGAATTGCCATGCCATGCCATGCCACCAAAAATTTTCAAACTTTTAAAATTTTCAAATTTTTAAATTTGTCTTAAGGTTTTGATCCTTGATTTCAAAAGTCACAAGTTTTAAATTTCAAAACCTATCTTAAATTAAGGGGGAGTTAGAATATCTTCAAAACTTTCAAAATTCTTAAAAAATTCTAACTTTGGTTTTGTTATATCAAAAAGGGGGAGATTGTGAAACATATGTTTTAATTTTGATATAACTAAAAACCTAAGGACTAAAATGAAAATATCAAAACAAATTTTAAAAGTCCTTAAAATTTCCTATATCTTGTTAAAGACCACTTCATAGCTAAAACCAAAGACTTACAAAATATTTTTTTAAGTATTTTAAAGTCAAAACAGGGAATTTTCAAGCCCCGTTTCGAAACGGCCCAAGGCGTTTCGAAACACTTTCAGTTCGATGTGCACCTGTTCCGAAACGAGTATCGGAACGGGTCAAGGCGTTTCGAAACGGTATGACTCGTTTCGAAACTGTTCTTCATTTAAACGAACAAGGGCAACGGCTATAAACTGAAATTTGAAAATAAACAGGGCGTTCCGAAACGGGCTTAGGCCGTTTCGAAACACCCCTTTGACAGTGGCAAATCTGTTCCGAAACGGGCAAGGACGTTTCGAAACACCCCTTTGGCAGTGGCATAACCGTTCCGAAACGGCTACTAGGCGTTTCGAAACGGGCTCTCGTAGACACTCCAACGGCTATATTATTTGAAATCCGTTCCGAAACAGGTGACCCCGTTCCGAAACGGTAGGCGTCTGGAAGCTGAAAAGTTGTGAGAAAAACACCCCAACGGCTCTAATTTTCAGCCCATCACCCACAACGGTTGGAAATCTACTAGAGGCTATAAAAAGACCCCAAGAAGCTCCAGCAATCAACAATTAAGCTACAAGCATACATCCTTTCATCAAATACAAGCATTTGTGTTGAAATCCCATTTTTGTCTAGAAACCCCAATTGTATCCTTCATTTCTATTTTGTTCAATTGGGTTGAGTGCTTGATATTGGGCTATCATTTGTATTGAGAGATATCATATTAGCCAACAAATTTCTTTGTTCTTTTGTGTGAGGATTGGGTTAATTTTTGGGTAGAAAAATTAACCGAAATTGTAAAGGTTGCCTCCTTGTCCTGGAAAAAAGGGACGAACAATTTAGTGGAAATTGTTGGAAATCCTTGGTGAGACTAAGGTAGTGGATGTAGAGTTCGGTTGGTGAACTTGAACCACTCTAAATTCCCGTGTCAATATTTTTAAGTTGCAATTTCCGTTACAACATCGTTAAAATTCCAATTCACCCCCCCTCTTGGTTATTATCATTCGTGTGATCCACTCAACACAAATACAATTGTAGCTAACTCTATGTCTAGTGTCGGATAATTCTTTTTAAGGTCTTTCAACTATCTCAAAGAATAGGTCACAATCTTCTGTCTTGCGTAGCACACAACCTAACCCTACATGTAACGCATCATTATGGTTCACAAACTCCTTCTCTGATATAAGATGATTCAAGGTCGAAGCTCTCTTCAAAGTTTCTTTCGGCTTCTCAAGGGCTCATTGTCTCGCATCTGACCACACAACTGAACGTTCTTCTGTAGCAACTTGTCAAAGGAGCAGCTATCTTCAAAAGACTATTTACAATTCTCTGAAAGTAACAATGCTAGACCTAGGAACTATAGATACCTGTCACAATCTTCAATTTCTTCCAACTCACATCTTCTTCGGCCTACTTAGGATTTACTCTAATACATTCGACCAATCTACATGTCCTAGGAGAACATCTTCCTTGACTCGGAGTTCACGTTTGCTCGACTAGGCATACCACCGATTCTCTAATAGGATCTACAACACTAACTCCAAAGCTTGTCATGATCTTCCTCGGTACTTGAATATACACATACATCATTTATGAGAACTTCTACAAATCGATCAAGGAACTCAGGAAATATTCTGCTCAATATCTCTATATAAGTAGCTAACACACTAGTCAAACAAAGCGGCATAACTCAGAACTCAAAGTGATCGCATCTTGCCCCGAAAGCTGTCTTCGGTACATCATCTTCTCTCACTTTCAACTGGTAGTAATCAGATCTCAAACTAATCTTCGAAAAGACTGGAGCACATCCTAACTGATCAACAAACCACTGACACTCAGAAATAGATACTAATTCTTCACTGTCAATTGTTTCAACCACCTGTAATCTAAACACATTCTCGTATTGTCTTCTCTCTTCTTCACAAATTGCACTGTCACACTCTAAGATGGTGTACTAGGCCTAATGAATCTAAGGTCTAACAATCTTGAAGTTGACTCTTCAACACTCTCAATTCTTTCGGGAACCATGAGATACAGAGTAAACAAAACAGAAGCAAACTCGGAGACGGTCTCAATAACAAACTCTTCTTCTCTATCAAGAGACAAACTGGGCAATTCTTCTAAGCACTTCTAGGAAAACCTCAAACTATTCTAACCTTACGCGGTCTAATCTTCATTCAAAAATCAAATCAATCACGTTTGCTAGGCAAGCCTGTCAACTAAACTCAATCAATCTTTGACCTCTAAAGCTGGATCAACATTTGATAAGAAGTTCACATCTTCACCTACCACTACAGTCTCACAGTAATCTGCAACTTCAAGGCAACTCTCTCTTGTCTCAAAGTATACTCTAGCTCTGTGTTCTACAACCAACCATGCCAAAAGTTACATCGAAACTGTAAGAAGACATTTACTTCAAATCTATTGGAAGCACGTAACCCTGAACCATTGACAAACATCTTCCGTACATCTTTCTGACCACCACTATCTCACCAGAAGGTCTAGTCACATGTGTTCATACGTCTAAAATCTCAACAGAGATAGTCTTCGGCCCTCTTGTTTTTCAAGCTGGTTCTTCAACAAAATCTGACTCTTCTAAATTGTTCTTAAAGCATCTCGAAACTTCAAAATTATATTCTGACCACACACAAACAATCAAGCTGGACTTGTTCTATAACAGCGATCCTGACGGCTCAAAACACCCTACTACCAAACAATCTGAAGTTAAAGCTCAAGACTTCTTTCTTGGCTCAACTATATCAGAAGCTGCTTCATCTCTCCCTCTTGCTGGAAGACAACTCAGACGTACACTGACCCAACCGCACCAGTCGATTCCCACTCACGGATACTGACCGACTGTCTTGTATTAAAACCATAGGTCGAACCCCAACAATCACCAACTAACATTTCTGAATTTCAGATTACTCACACGAGACCCTTACTTTGATCTCACCAAAGGAACTAAGGTACTCATACCTACCTCTAACACTTCACCGGGCACATTCAAACTTTGCATGCTCGCTAACAACGTACAGAAGTACAGATTCAGAATCAATCAAGAGGGACAACTCAAAATTGTACCAAGGGCATATCTATTATAACATCGATACTACTCTGAACCTCTCTCACATTTCTTCACTTCTCTTTTACTAACTAATACCAGAAACGATCACATCGTCCCTCATCAACAAGAATCAACCCACATACATCCTGACTCAAACAAACCAATTGTACCTCAACTCCGGTACAACCATACTCCTCTAACTATAGCAAAGAACCTCCTCAACATCATCCACGTTTTCAAAAGTCACCACTTCTACTTACCGATTCATGGCCCACACACTGGCCTCAAACTAACTAAAAGCAATAACACAACAACGACAACGATAAAACACACAAGATTAGGTTAGCAAGGCAAGGCTTCCAAGTGCTCAAGTATGTTCCCTCACTTAAAATTCTTTTTCGATGTAATAGTAGCAATGAGACTCTACTCAACATGCTTCAAGCAACACACACGCACGATCAAACAACATACACCAAGCATACATGATAAACAAGCAAACATGCTTACATGGCAAGCAAACACCTGCATATCAATCATAAAACACGACTTACCTCACTTACCTGCCCAAGGTCTCGGAAACCTTAGGCTCTGATACCAACAAATATAACCCCCTCCTTCCGGTCTGGTCGACTGACCGGTCCGAGTAGGCTACGCGGGGAAAACCGACGCGAAACCTGTTAAGGTCCCACCTCGGTTAGCAACCCTAGAAAATTTCTTTTATTTATCTTGTCTAAATACATTACCATATCCTATGTGAAACACGTCAGCGGAAACAAGAGCAAAACAAAAACGATCATCCAAACATCACTTGTAAAATAACCCATTTTCTGTAATTAAGCAGGCCGTATCGATACACCTGTCAAGGGTATCGATACGCCTTGACCAAAGTCAACACCCAAGGGTCAACATAGGAAGACCGTATCGATACAGCCCTTGAGCGTATCGATACGCCCTTCCCAGTCAACATCTAGTGGTCAACGAGATAAACTCATACCGATACGCTAACACACCGTATCGATACGGTAATAACTCACCAAAATCTCAGAATTCCAGTGAGCAAAAACCGTATCGATACACCCTAACGTATCGATACGCCTAGCCAAAACTGAGTCCTACATGCAAAACTGTATCGATACGGCCCTTAGGCGTACCGATACGCCTTGCACTGCAAGTCTCCCAAACTCAGCTAAACAATACAAGACTCGAATCTAGATGCGATTTAAGACCTCCCAAGACACATCCAAGCATTCCTACAACATCTAACAATCAAAGTCTAATCATACAAGGCACCCAAATTGGACATACATCACAAAACAAGGAAATCATGCATTTTAACAAAAGATGGCACATGGGCATTCAAGGTTTCATGCTTCAACAACCAAACACATAAACATCCTCAAAGGGCACATGGCCAACAAACATGGTAAGCAATTTAGACATGGTTTACAATCCAAACATGGCATCAACAAGCCAATCAAAAACAACATAATTAAGGAGTCTAAACATGCTCCCAAACAACCAACAATAGCATAAATCAACAACACCTATCCCATTGCTTAACCATTACAATCTAAAATTTAAAGATCATACTTGAGCTAACCAAAAGCAACACTTGGAGGCCTTTCCTTGCCCTTTCCACCCACAAGCTACTGATCTGCATTGTCGAACAAAAATGAGCATAAGCATAAAAGCTTAGTGAGGGTAAGCTCATAAAACAAACCTTCGACAATGCAGGGTCCAAGCACGAGCAACAAACAAGATAGAATGCATGTTCATACCTTTGATCCACGTAAGCCAATCTACACACGATGCATGAACATATACCCAATATTATGCCATGCTCAACATGTTTAAATCCACAACATATGTAATCATATATATATTAAACCATGTTAGCAACACATCCCAAATCACATTGGCTCACAAATAATCACATATTGGCAACATAAACCACAATCCGTATTGGCACCTAGCTATGACTCGAATACGCGGATAACCGTTGGAACTCACATCCAACAACACAACCACTACCTGACGGTGGGATTACACTCATCACCGTTCACACGGAGGGGATTCCACTCATCCTCACGCCTCGTTTCACGTGGAGAGGATTCCACTCATCCTCACGCCCGTCGATGGGATTCCACTCATCACCGACTAATATATATAAGAAGATTTCTGGGCGAACCCGTACTCCATCTTGATGACTACCATCATCAAGACCACGCGCGCATTTTGACTCACGTGTGCACACTAAACATCCTAATGATCGATCATTTGTACCCAAGCATACTAGTGCCAATACTACACATTTCATTAATCTTTCACAATATCATTTCATAACAACTTTCGTGCTTAGCACGTACTCACCATGACTTACCGTCATGCATAAACCACATTTCCATGCCCAGCATGTACTCATCATGATCCTCTGATCATGCAACCACCTCATAATATCATTTCACGTGTCAACACTACATGTATATCATTGATACAAATACCATATCATATTTCATTCATATGTATATCCACATCATACCTATCATCAACATGCATATGACAATGCATCAATCCAAGCCTCAATATACATGTATATCACATTATACATAACACCACAATCACAATTAATCAAGAGGCATAATCAACCATTAAAGAGTGCAACCAAAGTCTCTAATCAAAGCTTGGGATTAGGCTACCACTCTAATCCCAACTCTAGGTGGGTCTACTAATCCCAACCTAGTCCACATGCTTGAACCAATTGCTCAAAACCATTTAAGACATTTTAACCACTCACCTCCACCTCCAAGCTCAACTACCAAGCAACCAAGGTCATCAAGTTTCCAGATTTGTTCTCGAGGCTTCACCAACACATAATCTCGCTTCTAATCACCTCAACACAATCAAAACAACTTCAAATCAATCCACCAATTAGTGTAGCAAACCCGGAACACTAATCAAGCAACAAACACAATAATTCAAGCCATGAACAACCCCCAAAAACACCAAACCCGAGCAGCCCTTATACCCAACCCAAAACTTGTGATTTCAACACATTTAACACTTCCAAATGCTTCCAAAACAACCCTCAACTAACATACTAACATTAACCTTCCATTTCCAACATAAAACACACCCAAAATCAACCTTTAAACCCTCCAAAAACCCCATTAAAACCCAAATTCGGGAATCTCAATAAAACACTTTAAAAATTATATATATTGGACTATTTGGTTCATAAACACCATATCTAACCATTATAAATCAAAAGCTTTAGTAAAACCCATAAAGCTCCATCCTTTAACCTAAACTTTCAAAAATTCAAATTACAAAATGCATAGTTTTAGTGAAATCTAAAGATACCAAAATGAAGAGAAGACCAAGGCCAAGTCAAAAATATGTTTACCTTTCAAAAAGCTCCAAGAATGAAGAAGAAAGGAGATGGAAAAGTTGCAAGAGAGAAGCCCTCCCCATTGTCATTCAAAATGTTGGAAATGGGAGAAAGAAGAAGACAACTCTATTTTAATTAAAAGAAAAGGGGTTTTAAAAGAAGTCCTCTTTATTACAAAAATGCCATTAATGAGATGGCAATTTTCTCATTTATCCTAAAATCCATGGGATTTAATTCCCAAAACAATTTTTAATCCAACACAAAAATTTTTTGCTTCGAATATATGAAGCCCAAAATAATATTTTACTATTTTAATTTTTAAAACTGAAACCGGGCTATTATTTTAATATTATTTCCTCCTGACCCCCAAACCCGGGTGTTACAAATAATATCCCATTATTTTTTAAAAATCACAAAGTAGTCTCAAAATCTCTAAAACCCCAAACCTTAATCCCAAAATTGACGCCACTATCATCGTCGATAGCCTTGCCGGACCCCGCCGTCGCCGTCGTTTGAGGCCACTGGCCATTTCCCCCAACCACCCATCGCCGGTAACCGACGAGAGGGATGTCAATCGAAAGTCGAACAACAAACACGAAAGGCTCTAGTCGTTCGATGTTCGATTGACACACCTCTTGCCGGTTACTAGCTATGGGTAGTTGGAAGAAAATGAGCGGTGACCTCAGGCGACAACGGGGTTCGGCGAGACTATCGACGACGGTAATAACGCCAATTTTAGGGTTTTGAGGTTTGAGTTTTAGGGATTCAAGACTTTTCTTTTGAGATTTTTAAGGCTTTTGTGATTTTTTAAAAATTATTTTCTTTTTTTTAATTTTTTATAAAAATAAAAATATAAAGACACATGTTAAATTTTGAGTGGGTGATAATTTTTTTAACGATATTACTTTAAATATTATCGGAATGAAACTTTAGGCACATATTTCAGTAAAAAAAAACATTAGATACATATTCCTGAATTAAGCCTTGATTATTTAGGGCTAATTCGAAGAAAAAACTACCCTAAGAAACTAAAATAAAATGAAGAGAAGGGTATTAAGGTAAATCTGAAAACTGCTAAAGATACTGAGAGATTTGGTATTCACAATTAAGAAAGGAAGGGGCAATAGGGGGAATATAATAATAGCCAGGTGAAGCACAAATAGTATACAAGCATACGTTCCTCTTCTCATATGACAGATTACAAAGACTTTGCCTTTGGGTTTGGCCTTTTGCTTCGCTCTGATTATTTTCCTTTCCCCTGTTTACGCCCTCAGAAGCAGCAACTCCACCACCCTTTCTTTAAAAATGGTGGTTTCTTCACTCAAAAATTAACATAAAATGCAAACAAACAGGAGGTGGTATGTGTGGGTAGAGATGCATGACTCATGAGAGCCTGAGCCACCACCAACTTCTGATAAACAAAAACTCTTTCTTTCTTCTTTCTCTCTTTGCTCTTCATTTCAATCACCATCTTCCTTCTGTCCCTTAAACAACAGACTTCATATATATATATATATATATATATATATATATATATATATATATATATACCTTTTACCAGATTTTATTGTCATTTGTCAACCTTAAAAAGCCTGTCTTTCTTCTCTCGGTTTCTACGCGGACTTTGTTCTTTTCCCCTCTTTCTCAGGTATCAAACAAATGATAAAAACAATGACTTGTCTTTTTTTGTTGTTTATCTTCTTTGTAATGGGTGGCTTCTGCGTTTCCTGGTCCTGGAGTTATGGAATATGGCCATTTTTGCTTTGATGGGTTTCTGGGTTTTGTTTTCCTTCTTCTCTTTGATGATTTTTTTCTCGTATTTTGGGGTTTGGGTTCTGTGCTTTATTGTTTTTCCACGGCCTCTGCTTCCATGAGAGGTGGTAGGTTGGTGGGTTGACTTATTTCGGGGAAATCATTGGGATCTTTATTAGGCAAACTCATTGTACAGCTAATTCGTTAGTCTCCCATGATTAAAGTTTTGGCTTTATTTTACTCTATGTAAATTATGATGAATTTAGTTTATATAAAAGCCTTTGTGTCACCTTGTCCCCTTATCCGGTGCCTGTTGAACTTTTAGAAGTGAATACTATTCCCCTGAATTTTGGGTTACTAAAAACGATTACTTGTGTTTTACATTAATGTGCGATAACAAAAAGCTTGTTAACATCCGGGGATTTCACCTGGTAATTCCATTTTCCTTGAATTTCTTTGCTCAAATGGCCTATTTGCATCATGATACTTGTGCTAACTCGTAGTTTTAATGGCTTTCAGTGTAACTGTTGACCTTTTATAGTTTGCTCATCCATATGTGATATCTTGCTTATTTAGCTTATGGAACTTGTTGCTATCTCTGTTAGCCATCTATTTTAATCTGCCATTGTATATTCTTCTTTAAAGTTTGTCATTTCCAAATTGTTTATTCTACAAACAGACACAGGGATAAATGCAAAGGGCGATCAATAAAGCATTGTTCACTGTTTAAAGCATCCCTACATGGTGAGCTTACGTAGACGCAAGCTCATGGGACTCAGTTCTGGTAAATTTTGGTTGATATGTACTTTAAATTGCATAACTTAATTGCTTCTATTGATAGCCATTAGTAGGGAAATCCTCTATATAATTATTATGTAAAATGTGTCCTTCAATTCTTTGCCTTTCTGTTTTCCAGGTCAGTTTGTTTGATCAAATTACGAGTTAGATCTAATGTAATTAAACAGGTTCTAAGTTATGCTGAATAATGCCATCATGGAATTCTATGGCCTTTTGCAGGGAGGAGTTCCTTTCTGACTCCACTTGCTAGAGTTTTTGATAATGGACAAACACCTGAAAGTTCAAGTCAGAATGCAAAATCAGTCAGTGTGCATTCCTTACCTGTAGGTTTCATCAACCAAATGAATGGAGTAAGAATTGACTAACCAGTTTATCTGAGAGTAATAAATGGTTTATTTTCCCCTTTTAAACCTCTGCTAATCTTAAACCGGTCTTTTAACTTAGTTTTGTCCAATGTCCATAATTATATATTTACTGGTGAGTGAGTCATTTTATCCACCTTTGTTCCCAAAAATTGGGGAAAAAGAAGAACTTCTCCTCCGTTATGGTGGATCATCTTTATCTCCATATTATAGGAAGGATTTATAACAATAATGCAAACATGATAGAGTACCTTTTTAATTGATAATTGCTGGCAGAGATTGCATTTTGTCTCCATAATTGTTTTGCTGACTGTATTTGCATGGTAGCCAGTCAGAATTGCATCCTTTCATGTGATTGGCCAATGTTCATGGTTGGTGTAGAAGTTATAGTTGAACGAATATCCAACCATCTGTTGTTAAATGTCTAGCTATGTTATTCGGAATGATTGAAAATGTAGATCACTGTATATGCTACGTGTTCACTCCATTTAAATGAGCTAGATATGAATCATTGAATAGAAAGAATTATGTGTTAAGTCATTATTGATAGAACATGTTAAGAGTCCATCCTAAAACCGGTTGGTAGTAGATGTAGGATAACACCACTTAATAGAACATATGCGAATAGTAATGGTAGGATCTTTTCTTTAATGTCTTCCAAGTATATGTTCCTAAGGATTCCTACGTTCCTTGTCAATATGGAGGAATGAAAGGGATATGATGAATCCTTTAATTGTTGACACTTGGTCAGCCATTGCATTCTGAGGCAGCCACCGGCTGCCTATACTCTTGATTTAGAATTTTTCACTTGTAAGGTAAAAAGAAGCTGTCTGCATTTCCGAATTTGTTGTGCTGTTTGTGTTCCCTTTTCGGTTCTGGATTTTAGTTCATATCATTGTGATAGTTTTAGTGATTTCAACTCACATCATCAACTGGAAGTTCATTATAAATTTTTAAAACAATTCGGGCTCTTAATGTCATCATTTCATTTTAAAAGAATTAACAATTTACATGTAACTGTTTATTGCTGTTTCTCAGAAAAACATTGCTAAGGTTGACTCTGCATCACCGAAAGTTTCTGATTCTGTTTCATCAAAAGAGCATCAGAATCAACCTTTTACAGGTTTGCATTTTGGGAACATGTGGTCCATATGTTTTTTAATGATGATAGAGCTGGAAAACTTTTACTTGTTTATGGTTTTGTGTTGATCTAAAAAAGGAAGAGGAAAACAATGGATCTCAGAATCAGATGCTGGGAGCCATTTTAGTTTTTCTACATTTTGAGTGATGTCCATGTACAATGTTAGTATTTGTAGGGCAACCAATCAAACGCAGGAAGCGACACAGGAGGAAGCACCTTCAAAACCAAGAACCGTGTCCAATGAGGGGTGTATACCTCAAGAATATGAAATGGCAGGCTGCAATAAAAGTTGACAAGAAACAGATTCACTTAGGAACTGTTGGTTCCCAAGAAGAAGCTGCACGTTTATATGACAGGTAATAAGCTGGCTTTTATCTTGCTTGTAGTGATTGCTACTACAATTTTCAGACACTTGTCACTATTTGCAATACAAATATTACTGTTTTGGATGAAGATTAAATAGTTCGGTATAACTGCAAAATACTGCCGGCCTTAGTTTTATAAGAACATTGATTTGATCTAAGAACATGGGATGGTAAGCAAGAAAAAGTTGTCAAGGTATATATGATTCATAGTAAAGAGCTATATTTGTCTAGCATTTTTACTTGTTTTCTGTTTTCCTTCTAAAGTTCCCATTGGTTTTATTTATTTTTATTATGTCATCTACTATAAGTAAACAAAGCTAGATTCTATCATTTTTGTATGTGCTAAGATGGTTTCCTGGTGGCCATTCTTTTTGGTATTGTAACTTAGTTGTTATTTTGATGGATAGATTAAATGATTTCTCAACTCATTGGTAGATATTTTTCTCTCTAGAGCTGCATTCATGTGTGGAAGGGAGCCGAACTTTGATCTTTCCGAGGAGGAAAAGCAAGAGCTTAGGAAGTTCAAGTGGGATGAGTTTTTGGCATATACTCGCCGTTCAATTAAAAATAAAAGTAACCCTTCTCTCTATGGATTCTATCCTTATTAACCAAACTGTTAACATTTGAATGTTCAATAGTTTGTTTCAACAACGATCACAGAACACAAGCGAAGGCTCGAGGTCGAAGCACGGAAACTATCCGAGTCTGCAATAGAGAAAGGTGAGTGGTACACCAAAAAAGGAGTCAACAATAGCTTCTCAGCTTCAGAAGAGATAGGACCAGACTCTTCCGCCTCATGAAAAACCATGGTTCTGAGAGTGAGGCTGAATAATCTGGTTTGAGCAATTAAATTTTAGTTGGAGGGTCTCTATTAGGGCCAAGTAATACTATTTTGATCTCATTATCTACGGGTAATCAGATATCTATTGGGTTTTATTAACACAAATAGTAAGTGGTAAATATTAGTAGTTGCATGATCATGATTCACCATTGTTAGACGGATGAAAGGCATTGCAAATGCAAAGCTATATATAGTGCCTTATTTTGCTGTTAGCCGAAGCTGAACCCTGAATTTGTTTAGAGGTCATTGTTGCTGTCAATGTAGTGCAAAATTGCAGAATGATTGGTTTCCAAGAAGCATTATTCCTTCTTAAGTTAAGCCTATCTCTATTGTTTGATCAGCCATTAATGGTGGAGGCATGCTTGAGTGGCCCTGTTTATGAAATGTTTGTGTTAACGAAACTACACTTGATCAAAGGTTAGTCCATGTCCATCTCGGTATGCTGATTTGAATTATAATTGTAACAGTAGAAATAATTTTTATTTTTTATTGGAACAATTTCCTCAACTATGAAGAAACGGGGGAAGCACTGTTCATTCATCTCCTACATGGATGTTTGAATGATTAGTGATGGGGTTGACACCAACAACAAAATATTGTTGTTTTTGCGTGTGTATGGGTCTGATTCTTTCTAGTTTAATTAGAGCTTCAGTGTTAAGTTGTATTGGGAAATTTTGGGAGAGAAATGTCAAACTTGGTGTGGAAAGCCCTTTTGAACCTATGTTATGTATGCTTGGAATTGGTTTGAGGTTTTTCTACTTTGACAGATGGCCAGATTCTCTGATGCTCATGCCGACTCAAAGGAATTGGGAATTTTAGAGATTTTGTTTTTTTATTTATAATTAAGTATTAATTAATAAATTTATCATGTCATAATACAAATAATAATAAAATAATTCAGGAGAAAATTCAATGTATAAAGTTCAATGAGTAAATTGAAATAAATCCAAATTTATAATGTCAGGGTTATTTCTCCATGTCCAACTAAGACTGTCTGCAACTGTTTAAGCTATAATAGTTGCCAACTTTATCTGATGAAAATTCACCTCAAAAGCTAGCAAAATTGTAATAAGCCTCGATAACAATGAAGCTGATGAATTGAATTGAAAACATCGTCCACTAAAACAGTCTTAAAACTGCACAAACATATCAGAAATTCCAAAATTAGCTCCACCGACACCCACCAGTTGAATGGATCATCTTTCCTACCAGTGCAGTTTCTATTATCCCTCAAGTCAAAATATACATACTCTCAAACACTAAATAACGGTATCCAGAAAATAGCACAGCAACATATCAGACATTGATTTCAATATAACCCCACACACGGGAATAAAAGATCATAGAACAGTAAAACTTACGTTACTCGTTATTCAAGTGGCCGATGGAAGGAATACCCTAATTAGTTCTCTCACAGTGACTCTTTTCCTGCAGGTTGGGCATTTCGCCTGAACAGCTATTGCAGCTTTAATGCATGCCTTGCAGAATATATGCCCACATCTTGTCGACATCTCTTCCGTTAACGGCCCCATGCAAATTGGACAATTGAAGGTCGGTTCCTTTGGAGGCGGCTGTGGCTTTATAATTTCCTCAACCTGCCAATAAAATAGTTAGCAAGACTAAAGCATTCATAAATTTAGTAAAAAACAGAAAATAATTAGATCCGATGACCAGCCAAATATGCACATTTCTTTGATAACGTTTTACATTACACATTTTGAGCAAAGCACCAAGAGAAAGAGTTCTTACCACCGACTGTGTTGAGCATTCCAAATTGATAACACTTGAACTCGGAGGAAGTCTTCGAAGCCTATTCTGATTATAATGAGTTGAACCCCAGCCTGGGAGAGGAGGGACATGAGCTGCACCGACTAGAAACACAGTAATATAGTGTTTTAACTACAAAGACTAAATTAAGTAAATAAAGAACCTAGGCAATCACATGAGTAAAACATAGGATTAGATTGGGCTAGAAAGTTGAAAAGCAATAACATCAACCTTAGTAAATCCTAGTCACATCCCTCACACACCACAAACCCTGAATAAGGGTAAACAGCTATGTTAGAAACCAAAGCATTGTATTTTAATTAACAAAAATCTCTTGTTATTAAGCATGGACCTTATAAGAGTATGGTTGGCAATGCTCAGCATACAGCAAAAGGCTGAATAGATCTTCTAAGAAAATATAGGCATAAAAAAGCAAAGTAATAATAGTAGTTCCTGTTATATTTCCATTTTAGTGCAATTCACTTGAGCTGCATAAAGCATTTGATTCATCAGCATATTTTAATCAATTGCAAATATAACCTAGATTTTCACTCGGATCATGTTGTGTTTGGTTAAGTGGATTCTGATTCTTGTGCTTCTAATTTGTCTTCTTTCAAATATGAAAAAAATTAACTGCAATTCCTAATGTTCAACAACTAAAGGGGCAGGCTAATTTGTCCCAAGGATCCTGAACCTCACAAAAACTATCAAAGCACCTAAGTCAATACACGGGTTGAAACCCACAGGACATCTACCTTAAAATTCAGTCGTTAATGGAGCTTCAACAATGTTATTAACAAGGAATCTTTTGACTCACGAAGATAAATAGAATGAGTTTACAAGGTAGTGCATCAAAAAAGCTTCTGCTATGCAATGTGCATATGACAATGCAGGTAGCACATTAGGTCAAACAATATACTATAAACAGCATTCCATGTATATTTAACTACCTGAATCTACATCAACAACAGTCCTTCCACGGCTCCTCCTTGAATTGTTCTGAGCCTGGTATAAAATACCAATAAGTTAATAACAATCCACATGATGAAAATGATCCATAAAGATAGATTTCATGTAATCTTTAAGTGAAAACAAAGCATACCTCTGCGAAAGCTCTAGCCGAAGATTCAATTACATCATCATCATCAATAGCCTCAACATCAATAGTTGCAGGTGGTCCAAGATGTACGGATTGGCTAGTTTGTTCCTCATACCCAGCCTGTTGGGAAGTACCCTCATGTTCTCTGATTTCACTGGGTGGAACATTCAGATCGAGCACAGCCTTTCTCCGTCGATACCCTCTAAGAGAAGGCCCCCTCCTTTCAAGCGTGCTCATGTTCAGCTTATGATTTTCAAAGTACTATCCAAAGATAGCAGCTTCAACAAAACCTAAAAATGCTAAAATACAACTTCCTCAGGTACATTCACAATAGTTAATGTATCATGTTTTCACTAAAAGCAAACAATTCCTTTACTCGATTTAAGAGCTTAAAAACCATTGGCTTCATTAGGATAATGGCAATGAAAACTCTAAGATACTCACTAATTACATTTACACAAAAAGTTCAATCTGAAATCAAACAAACCTTGTGATTTAGAGCTTTAAAATAACAGAATCCAAAGACAGACACTTTATTGTATGATATAAAACAGGGACACTGGAATAGTAATTAGAATAACATCTTAGCATAAAAATAAGATCTTTTTCACAAAATTTGCTTCCTAGAAAGTAAAATCAGCAACAAAGGTGTTATCACCATATTCCAGTTCGATTCAGCATGTAAAAAAATCATAGCAAAGACAGAACAATCACTTAACATAAAATAACAAGAGGACATAATTTTAATCAAAATTCAAACTTTAACCACTAGAAACATTAAAAAAGAAAGAAAACAACAAGAAGAAAGAAACCCAAATCTTAACAAAGGAAGATCAATTAGATACCAACACAAAAAAAAGAATTGGTAAGTCAGAAGAGAATGAGAGATCAAATATCATACCTTGAACCGAATCGAGAAATCAAGAATGTTCCTCAAAGAAAAGAAAAGGGAAATTGATATGGGCGAAGCGGAGAATCCTGGTGAAATTATAACGTCTAGGGTTTTGAAATTAGGGAAGAGATTTTCAACAGTAATAAGAAGTTGCGCGGTGGGTGAGAGGCTGTGAGCTTGAAGGGTGTCCACATGGCCCTATTCTTTTTATGTATTCGCATCCAGCGCTCACAAATCTTTTGCCAAGCGCGTTCGCTTGTCTATCTTTTTCGGTCTTTTTGGTACCTCATAATTAACCTCTCTTTCGTATTACTGGTGAGATTAAAAATTACACTAGAACTTGATGAGATTAATTACCCTAATAGGCAGATTGATTACTATAATAGGCAGATTATGCATTAGATTACAAATAATACAAATAATCCGAACCCGATTCGATGTAAACACATTCTTTAAAAATTTGACCGGATTGGACTCGAAAATAAATACCCTAAACCCGGCCTATAGAAAAAATTAAATTAAGGGACTTAATTGTAAAACAATAGTTTTATGGGACTTAATCATTAAAAAATAATTATATGACTAAATTGTAAATAAAAATTCAATTTTAAGGACCTAATTATTAAAAAAAATATATAAAGATGGGGTATTATTATAAATATCCCTAAAAAATTTAAGAGAAATTACACAATTATTATTATTATACTTTCCGCCCTAGACACGAACTCGAATCCGACGTTGACCCGACTTCAGCCTTAATAAAAACCTAACCCGATCGGGTAAAATGTCGACGTACCTATTTTGACCACCGAACTATCGAACTCGTCAATCAGACCATCAAACTTATTAAATTGACCTATTTTGACCACCGTCGTTAAAAAACTAACAGAACATGAAAATTAAAGAGAAATAATGAGTTTGGCATAAATTGAACCTACAACCTCCAAGTTAGAAACTCCATGTGTTCATCACTACTCCAACCAATCTTTAGTGTAATAAATCGCACCATTTAATATATATATATATATATATGCTAGGGGAGAAAAAAAGTAAAAATGGTTGAAAGGGGACTCGAATTTAGATCACTTAGGATGTGTATAATCACATAAACATTCGATTTAATTTAAATCTGAAAATTATTAAATATTCGATTTAAAAGAAAAATAATTCGATTTAAAATATTTGATTTTTTTCTTTTTCATATTTAATTTAAATTACATCGAATATTTTTTAAAATCGAATATTTTTATTAAATATTCAAATATTTTTTAAAGATGGGGTATTATTATAAATATCCCTAAAAATTTAAGAGAAATTATACAATTATTATTATTATATTTTCCGCCCTAGACACGAACTCGAATCCGACCCGACCCGACTTCAGCCTTAATAAAAACCTGACCCGAACTCGATTTTTTATTAAAAGAAAATTCGACCCGATCGAGTCGGGTAAAATGTCGGCGTGCCTATTTTGACCACCGAACTATCAAACTCGTCAATCAGACCATCAAACTTATTAAATTGACATATTTTGACCATCGTCGTTAAAAAACTAACGGAATAGGAAAATTAAAGAGAAATGATGAGTTTGGTGTAAATTGAACCTACAACCTCTAGGTTAGAAACTCCATGTGTTTGTCACTACTCCAACCAATCTTTAGTGTAATAAATCGCACCATTTAATATATATATATATGAGAAAAAAAGTAAAAATGGTTGAAAGGGGCCTCAAACTTAGATCACTTGGGATGTGTATAATCACATAAACATTCGATTTAATTTAAATATGAAAATTATTAAATATTCGATTTAAAAGAAAAATAATTCGATTTAAAATATTTGATTTTTTTCTTTTTCATATTTAATTTAAATTACATCGAATATTTTTTAAAATCGAATATTTTTATTAAATATTCAAATATTTTAAATCGAATTTCTTTTCTTTTAAATCGTATATTTTTTAAAATCGACTATTTAAATTAAATCCAGTATTTTAAATCGAATATATTTTAAAATCAAGTATTTAAATTAAATTGAGTATTTTAAATCGAATATTTTTTAAAATCGAGTATTTAAATTAAATATTTTTAATAAAAATATTTAAATTAATTATTTAAATTAAATCGAGTATTTTAAATCAGAGGAGTCTCTTGATTTTTATTAAAAAATATTTAATTTAAATACTCGATTTTAAAAAATATTCGATTTAAAATGCTTGATTTTAATCTAAATAATCGATTTAAAAATATTCTATTTAAAAGAAAATAAATTTGATTTAAAAATATTTGAATATTTAATAAAAATATTTAATTTTAAAAATATTCAATTTAATTTAAATTAAATATGAAAAAGAAAAAAATCAAATATTTTGAATCGAATTACTTTTCTTTTAAATCGAATTTTTTAAAACCAAATATTTAATAATTTTCATATTTAAATTAAATCGAATGTTTGTGTGAACATCTCAAGTGATCTAAGTTCGGGTCCCCTTTCAACTATTTTTAATTTTTTTATTCCCTAGCATTTACCGTTATATATATATATATATATATATATATATATATATTAAATGGTGCAATTTATTGCATTAAAGATGGGTTGGAGTAGTGGCAAATATGTGGGGGTTTTAACTTGGAGGTTGCAAGTTCAATCCATGCCAAACTCATCCTTCCTCTTTAATTTTTCTTTAACCAGGTGGTGTGATGACACGTGTTTTCACCCGATTGGATCATTAATTTTTAATTAATTAAATTAAAATTTGGACTAAATTAATATAATAGGTAAATAACAGTGACTAAATATGTAATTTTACAAATTTCTGTTAACTGCCACGTCACCACTCCGTTAGTTTTTTAACGAAGGTGGTCAAAATATGTCAATTTAATAAGCTTGGTGGTCTGATTGACGAGTTCGATGGTCAAAATAGGTACGCCCCTAAAGTTCGGTGGTTATTGGAGTAGTTTACCCTTATTATTATTATTATTATTATTATTATTATTATTAGGGTAAAGTATGCCAGGTAGCACCGAACAATAGGGTGTGACCTGCTTTTACCATCAACCTTTCAATTGGTTCAAACTTACCACCAAACTTTATTTTTCGACTCGTTTATACCACCCTGCCGTTAAATTGTTAACTCCGTGATGACATGCACGCTGCACCAAAACGACATCGTTTTGGTGCCGCTATTTTGATAATAAATGACCCAAAACGACGTCGTTTTGCTAGCGAAAATATGTAAAATTGTGCACTCAATGGAATTCGAACCTAAGACCTTAAGCATCAAAGACAACCTCCTAACCACCAAGCTAACCTAATATCTTTGAATTAGTTTTAGCACAAATAATACATATTCCCAACTGTAGTTTGTCATATAAATATATTAGTTCTAATGTAAAAATATTCAAATATTGGTATACATATATTAATACATAAATAATAAATTAAATGAAAAAATATAAATATTTTTATATTATTAATAACATTAAATAGATAAATAGATAAATATATTATTATAAAAACTAAAAGACTAATTTTCAAAACAAAATTTGTTTAAAAAATCTAAAATTTGACAAAATTTTAATCCCTAAACCCATAAACCCAAACCCTAAACTATAAACTTTAAACCCTAAAATTTTATTCATAAACAAATAATATTAAAATATATAAACAAATAATATATTATTATAAAAACTAAAAAATTGATTTAAAAATATAAAATTTTCAAAATTTACGAAAAGGCCCAAAAATTCACCAAAATCTTAAAGCTTTGGGGTTTAGGGTTTAGGGTTTAGGATTTAGAGTTTAGGGTTTAAAGTTTAAGATTTTGGTGAATTTTTGGGTCTTTTCGTAAATTTTAAAAATTTTATATTTTTTAAATCAGTTTTTTAGTTTTTATAATAATATATTATTTGTTTATATATTTTAATATTATTTGTTTATGAATAAAATTTTAGGGTTTAAAGTTTATAGTTTAGGGTTAGGATTTATGAGTTTAGGGATTAAGTTTTGTCAAATTTTAGATTTTTTAAACAAATTTTGTTTTGAAAATTAGTCTTTTAGTTTTTATAATAATATATTTATCTATTTATACATTTAATATTATTAATAATATAAAAATATTTATATATTTTCATTTAATTTATTATTTATGTATTAATATATGTATACCAATATTTGAATATTTTTATATTAGAAATAATATATTTATATTATTCAGATAAAATAATATTATTTATATGACAAACTACAGTTTAGAATATATATTATTTGTGCTAAAAATAATTCAAAGATATTAGGTTGGCTTGGTGGTTAGGAGGTTGTCTTTGATGCTTAAGGTCTTAGGTTTGAATCCCATTAAGTGCACAATTTTACATATTTTCGCTAGCAAAATGACGTCGTTTTGGGTCATTTATTATCAAAATAGCGGCACCAAAACGACGTCGTTTTGGTGCAGTGTCCATGTCATCACGGAGTTAACGATTTAACGGCAGGGTGGTATAAACGAGTCGAAAAATAAAGTTTGGTGGTAAGTTTGGACCAATTGAAAGGTTGATGGTAAAAACAGGTCACACCCTATTGTTTGGTGGTAAGTTTCGACCAATTGAAAGGTTGATGGTAAAAACAGGTCACACCCTATTGTTCGGTGGTACCTGACATACTTTACCCTTATTATTATTATTATTATTATTATTATTATTATTATTATTATTATTATTATTATTATTATTATTATTATTATTATTATTATTATTATCATCTAGTAAAAATGAAGTAAAAACAAAAAAATAAGTCTTTTTGAAAATTTTGTACCCAATTAAACTCTTATAACTATAAATTTAAGGGGAAAATTTTGATACACATGTCATGTAAACTTTAATTTATATGTGCCTTTTAATTTTAGGGATTAGGGTTTTATTTATAGTTTAAAGTTTAGGGGTTTAGATTGTAGGGTTTAGAATTTAAGGTTAGCATTTAGAATTTAAGGTATATGGTTTAAGATTTAGGGTTTAGTTTTTTAGGGTTATGGTTAGGAATTTAGGATTTAAGTTTTATACTATAAATATGCAGGCTTGTGTAAAATTTGTTTTACACAGTCCGTGTATCAAAATTTTACCCTAAATTTAATCAATCAAATCTCTCTATTAATGTTAACTAGGGGTGTTCATTTCCGGGTACCCGGATTTTTGGGTACCCGAAGTACCGGGTACCCGAACTTTTGGATATCACTTTTTTCGGCCCGTTCCCGGCCCACTTTAATCGAGTACCTGCAAAGCCCGGGTAATCGGGTAACGGGTACCCAGATATTTTTTTTACAATTTTTTTAAATCACTTAATTTTATAAAATAAAATCACACATAATAAAAGTTTGAATTATATAATCCAAGCATAGAGTTTAAGATTCAAATTATCAAACCCAAACAACTTTAGAATACAAATTAAAGATAACAACAACAACAACAACAACAACAACAACAATAAGGCTAAAGGGTCACTTTTGCCCCTTTAGTAGACCCGATTTATCAATTTAGCCCTCGAAGTTGTTTAATTGCATCACCGCATACCGTTGACCGTTTTAACTAACAGAACCGTTAGTCTTCTGCATCCGTGGACGCCAGCTAGGTGCACGTCAACCAATTTTATTGACGTGGCATGGTGATGATGTGGCAAGAAAAAATATTAATAATATTTACTAAAACCAACAGTTAGAAACTCCCAAATTTTTAACCTAATCTCTTAATCTCACCGAAAACACTCATAAAATCGCGATTGAATTCATAGAGTCTTTGTTTGCAAAGAAATCAAAAGTCAAGTGCAAGCATCTCCTCGAAAGTGAACTTCTAGCCTATGGGTTTTGAGAAGAGCGTTAAAAGGTACACCATTCGCTCTTTTGAAAAACTATCGAGAGAGAAAAAGTTTTGAATCGTTGATTTTCTATTTCGCTAAAGTTGGATTTTAAAAACTCAACATCAGTCGGTCTATTTTTAAGGTTTTAAGTTGTACTACCGTTTAGGGTTATTAATTTCTCGCAATGACTAATTTTATATGTTATAATTTTTAGGGTTTCTAATGAAAGTTCTAATTTTTTAATCCAACTTTTACCAATTTTTTAATCGTGCTTCTACTAATTTTTTGTCTTATTTTGGTTGATAATTACTTTGACACACATTTTGCTATACCCATGTAATTTTTTCTGCCATAATCCCCATGTTTTTTACTGAAAAAAAAGACTTAGATTCTCAACATTTTGTTTTCTTTTGAAAATATCATATGCAAAGATAACTGAAAAGGTATTCTATTTTTAAACACACTATGTTTGACTGAAAAATATTCTTCATGCTTTTAATTGAAAACTGCAAAGAAATTATGTTTTCATTTGTTTAATAATTTAATTTGGATGAATAGAAGTTTCTACCATTATTAAATTGGTGATGTGTTTATTAACATCATGTCTGTTGTGTTACATTATGTGTATTAAACTATTTTTTTTGTGTTACGATATCACCATGGAGGTAAATTTGTAGTTTCGCTTGAATTTCAGTATGTAAATGAAAAAGTTGAAAAGTTACAAGTTTACCCTAACAGATTTTGTTATTGGGATATAATTGGAAATATAAAAGATTTAGGGTATGACTCTGATTCATGGTTGTACTATAAGGTACCAAATGTTACATTCAATAGTGATATATTGATAATAGTGGTAGATGATGAATCAGTTAGGCAATGTTTAAGAATTTTGAACAGTAAGGGTGTTATAGACCTTTATGTGGATCATCCAAATAATTATGTGATTGGTGACTCCATTAAAAAAAATAAAGAGGTAGTTGAGGGTCTTGGTTCTTCTAGCCAGAACAATAATGACATTGGTGGGGGTAATACTAAAACTGAAAGTGTGGACATTGTGCTTCCCAATGAAGATTTTCATGAAGATATACCCTATAAAGCTGGAACTGAAGATATATCTCATGTGTACACTATTTTTGGGGAGGAAAATGCTAGAACTGAAGATATACCTCATGTGTACAATGGTGTTGGGGAAGAAAATATTGAAACTAAAGTTGTAAACAATATGGTCTATAATGAAACTGTTCTTGAAGATATACTCAATGAAGATTATCCAAACCTCTATGAAGCTGGTATTGGTGAGGAAGAAGCATCAGAGGAGTCTCTTGATTTTTTTGTTGAATGTTGAAATACTTTTTAATGTAGATGAAGAAGTTGAATCAATTAAGAAAACATTGATAACTAATGGAAGTTGTAACACCCGAGTCTGGGGGTCGGGTGAAATAAATAAATAAAATAATGTCTCGGTTTTGTCTTGCAAAAATTTAATTGAAGAGTTGGACCAAATTTTTTATGACAAAGCCCAATAGCCATTTTAATGGCATTTTTGTAAATAATGAGTCTTCCCAAATAAAACCCATTTCAAATAAACAATTTCATCATCTTCTTCTTCAAAACACCAAAACCAACGACAAGAGGAGCCTCCCTCCCCCTTTTACTATTCCATTTCATCCCCTCTTCATTTTGGCTCGGTTTTAAAAGGTAACTACATTTCCGACTTGCTCTCATCTTCCTCTCTTTGAAAGTACAACTAGTTTTCATTTTGGTCCAAGTTTTAGAAATTGAGTTTTTGGAGGATTTGAATAAAAAATGGTATCTTTATTGTTTTTAACTTAAGGTTTTGAGTTAATAATGTTAGATATGAAGTTTATGAACCAAATGGTCCAACATATGTGATTTTTACATGGTTTTGTAAACATTCCCGGATTTGGGTTTTGTGGGGTTTTTTTTGAAGGGTTTTGGTTTGGTTTATAGGGTTGTTTTAGGTTGGAATTTGTGGGATGAGGTTAGTACTATAGTTGGGGGTTGTTTTGGAATCATTTGGAAGTGTTAAAAGTGTTGAAATCATGAGTTTTGGATTGGGTTTAAGGGCTGCCCGAGTTTGATGTTTTGGGGGTTATTCTTGGCTTGGAATCTTGTGTTTATTGCTTGAATGGTGTTTCGGGTTGCTACATTGTTGTATGAGCTGATTCGAGGCTGTTTTGTTTGTGTTGAGATGTTTAGAAGCAAGAGAAGATAATGGTAAAGCTTCGGGCTTGAATCCGGAAACTTGAAGACCTTGGTTGCTTGGTAGTGGAGCTTGGAGGTGAATGTGAGTGGTTAAAATGTTTTAAATGGTTTTGAGCAATTGGTTCAAGCATGTGGACTAGGTTGGGATTAGTAGACCCACCTAGAGTTGGGATTAGAGTGGTAGCCTAATCCTAAGCTTTAGTTAGAGACTTTGGTTGTACTCTATTTGATGATGTGTCTCATGTTTAATCGAGATTATGGTGGTTATGTATATGTTGTTATACATGTATGTTGAGGCATAGTTTGATGCATTGTCATATGCTTGTTGATGATAGGTATAATGTGGATATACATGTGTGTGAAATATGATGTGATAATTGTTTTGATGATATACATATAGTGCTGACTTGTGAAATGATATTATGAGGTGGTTGCATGATTTCGAGGATCATGGTGAGTACGTACTAAGCACGGAAGTTGATATGAAGTGATGTTGTGAAAGGTTATGGATTGTGTTTAATATTGGCACTAGTATGCTTGGGTACAATGATCGACCATTAGGATTAGTGTGCACACGGTTGAGTCAAATTCGCGCGTGGCCTTGGTGGCGTTAAGGCACCAAAGAGGAGTACGGGTTCACCCGAAAATCTTTATATTAGTCGGTGATGAGTGGAATCCCATCGACGGGGCGTGAGGATGAGTGGAATCCCCTCCGCGAGAACCGGTGATGAGTGTAATCCCACCGAAGGTAATGGTTGTGTTGGAAATGCGTTCCAACTTGTTATCCGCGTATTCGAGTCATAGCTAGGTGTCAATATGATATGAAATGTGATTCCAATATGGTTTGATATATGTTGTTGTTAATACATTGCTATATGTATTTCCGTGTGTTGGGATTATGAATTGTTTATCATGGCATAGTGATGATTATATGTTCATGCATCATGTACGTTTTGGCTCTCGAGGATCGGAGGTAAGAGCATGCATTCTATCTTGGTAGTTGCTCGTGCTTGGACCCTGCATTGTCGAGGTTTGTTTTACGAGCTTACCCTCACTAAGCTTTTATGCTTACACTCTTTTTTGTTCGACAATGCAGATCAGTAGCTTGTGGGTGGCAAGGGCAAGGAAAGGATTCCAAGTGTCGCTCTTGGTTAGCTCAAGTATGAACTTTAAATTGTAGATTGAATAGTCAAGCAATGTGATAGGTGTTGTTGATTTGAGCTTTGATATATGTTGATGTTGGTTTGGATTTTGGATGCTTTGTTTGAATTGTAAACCTTGTTTATGTTGCATGTCATGAATGCCTATAAGTTTTGTTTCTAAGGCATGAACCTTTATGTGCTAAGTTTGTCTCCTTTGAGTGAATGTATGAATCTTTTAGATGCATGATCCTTATTCGTTTTGGATGCCATGTGTGTTGATATCTTGGTGGTTAAAGGTTGTTTGTATGTTGTTTGTGGCTAGGGGAGTCGTAAATCGCATCTAGAGTCGAGTCTTAAATTGTTTTGCTGATATTTGGAGACTTACAGTGCAGGGTGTATCAATACGCCTAAGGGCCGTATCGATACGGTCTTTCCCTTCAAGACTCAATTTTGGCTTGGTGTATCGATACGCGGGGGTGTACCGATACGCCCAAAGCTCACTGGAAATCTGAGATTTTGGTGAGACTTTGGCGTATCGATACGGGCTCTAGGCGTATCGATACGGGTTTGTCTCGTTGACTGCGAGATGTTGACCGAGGAGGGTGTATCGATACGCCCAAGGGCTATATCGATACGGTCTTACTGGTTTGACTTGGGGCAGTTGACCTGGTCAAGGCGTATCGATACCCTCTGTAGGTGTATCGATACGGCCTGCTTAAAAAGGGAAAATGGGCTGTTTTAAAGTGTTGTTTTGGATGGTCGCTGTTATATTGTTTGTATCGTGATTTCACATAGGACTTAATGATGCATTTAGACAAGATATAAATAAAAGAAATTTTCTAGGGTTGCTAACCGAGGTGGGACCTTAACGAGCTTCACATCGGTTTTCCCCGTGTAGCCTACTCGGACCGGTCAAACATCCGGACCGGGACGAGGGAGTTTCATTTGTTGGTATCAGAGCCTAAGGTTTCCGTGACCTTGGGCAGGTAAGTGAGGTAAGTTGAGTTCTTGTATTGTAATTGCACGGTGGTTGCTTGCCATGTAAGCATGTTTGTTTGTTTATCAAGTATGCTTGATGTACGTTTGTGTGATCATGTGTATATGTTGCTTGAGGCATGTCGAGTAGAGTCCCATTGCTTCTATTACATCGGAAAAAGGATTTTCAAGTGAGGGAATCATACTTGAGCCACTTGGACCCTTTCCTTTGCTAACCCAATTTGTATGTTAATTTGTTGTTGTTGTTGATTTATTGCTTTTGGGTAAGTTTGAGGCCAAGGCGTGGGCCGTGAATCGGTAAATAGAAGTTGTGGTTTCTGAAAATGTGGATGATGTTGAGGGAGTTCATCGCTATAGTTAGGGAGGTATGGTTGTACCGGAGTGGAGGTACAATTTGTTTGTTTGAGTTCGTGTGTAGGTGAGCTGGCTCCGGTTGTTAGGGAACGAGGTGGTTGATTCTGGTATTAGTTGGTGAAAAGAAGTGAAGACCTATGAGTGTGATTCAGAGTAGGATCGATGTTTTAGTAGATAAGCCCTTGGTACAGTTTTGAGTTGTTCCCTCCGGTTGATTCTGAATCTGTACTTCTGTATATTTCTAGCGAGCATGCAAAGTTTGAATGTGCCCGGTGAAGTGTTAGGGATAGGTACGAGTACCCTAGTTCTTTTGGCGAGATCAAAGTAAGGGTCTCGTGTGAGTAATTTGAAACTCAGAAATGTTAGTTAGTGATCATTGGGGTTCGGTCCATGGTTTTAATACAAGACAGTCGGTCAGTATCCGTGAGTGGGAATCGATTTGTGCGTTTGGGCCAGTGTGCGTCTGAGTTGTCTTCCAGCAAGAAAGAGAGATGAGGTCGCTTCCGATATAGTTGAGCTGAGAAGGAAGTCTTGAGCTTTAACTCCAGATTGTTTGGTAGTGGGATGTTTTGAGTCGTCATGACTGATGTTATAGAACAACTTCAAGCCTGATTGTTTGTGTGTGATCAGAACTGAATTTTGAAGTTTCGAGATACTCTAAGAACGGTTTTGAAGAGTTAGGTTATGTTTGAAGGGTCAGCCTGAAAACAAGATGACCGAAGACTATCAGCTGTGTACATGTGAAGTTGCGATTTTTTCGGATTCGTCCTTTTGTGTGAGCATGCAAAGAAATTTGATATACCTGATGAGACCTTAGACGTAGGAACACGTGTGACTAGTCCTTTTGATGAGATAATGGTGGTCAGAAAGATGTACGGAAGATGTTTGCTGATGGTTCAGGGTTACATATTTCTAGTAGATGTGAAGTAATTGTCTTTTTACGGTTTCGATGTAACTTTTGGCATGGTTTGGCTCGTAGGACACAAAGCTAGGGTATACGTTGAGACAAAGAGAGAGTTGTCTTGAAGTTGCAGATTTCTGTGAGACTGTAGTGGTAGGTGAAGATGTAAACTTCTTTTCGAATGTTAATCCAGCTTTAGAGGTCAAATATTGATTGAGTTTGGTTGACAGGCTTGCCTAGCAAATGTGATGGATTTGATTTTTGAATGAAGATTAGACCGCAGAATGTTAGAATAGTTTGTGTTTTTCCTAAAAATGTTTGGAAGAATTACCCGGTTTGTCTCTTGATAGGGAAAGAGAGTTTGTTATTGGCACCGTCTCCGAGTTTGCTTCTGTTTTGATTGCTCTGTATCTTATGGTTCCCGACAGAATTGATAGTGTTGAAGAATCAACTACGAGATTTGTTAGACCTTAGATTCTTTAGGCCTAGTACATCATCTTAGTGTATGACAGTACAATTTGTGAAGAAGGGAGATGACATACGAGAATGTGTTTAGATTTCAGGTAGTTAAAACAGGTGACAGTGAATAATTAGTATCCATTTCTGAGCGTCAGTGGTTTGTTGATCAGTTAGGGTGTGCTCCAGTCTTTTCGAAGAATAATTTGAGATCCGATTACTACTAGTTGAAAGTGAGAGAAGTTGATGTACCAAAGACAGTTTTCGGGGCAAGATGTGGTCGCTATGAGTTCTGAGTTATACCGTTTTGTTTGACTAGTGTGTTAGCTACTTTTATAGAGATGTTGAGCAGAATACTTCCTGAGATCCTTGGTCAGTTTGTAGTAGTCCTCATAGATGATACATGGGTATATTCACGTACCGAAGGAAGACCATGACAAGCTTTGAAGTTAGTGTTGTAGATCCTATTAGAAAATAATTTGTATGCCAAGATGAGAAAACGTGAACTCCGAGTCAAGAAGGATGTTCTCCTAGGACATGTAGATTAACCGAGTGTATTAGGGTAGATCCTAAGTAGGCAAAAGAAGATGTGAGTTGGAAGAAACCGAAGACTGTGACCGGTATCTACAGTTCCTAGGTCTAGCATTGTTACTATCGGAGGTTTATAAATGATCTCTTGAAGTTAGCTGCTCCATTGGCAAGTCGCTACAGAAGAATGTTCAGTTTGTGTGGTCAGATGCGAGACAACGAGCCCTTGAGAAACCGAAAGAAACTTTGATAAGAGCTTCGACCTTAGTCCATCCTATATCAGAGAAAGAATTTGTGAACCATATTGATGCGTTATATGTAGGGTTAGGTTGTGTGCTTATGCAAGACAGAAGATTGTGGCCTATTCATCGAGATAGTTGAAAAACCTTGAAAAAAATTATCCGACGCGAGACATAGGGTTAATCACAGTTGTATTTGCTATGAAGATTTAGAAACAAAGCATGTATAGTAAGAAGTGCACAATATATACATATCATCAGAACTTGAAATATTTGACGACTTAGGAAGGGTTGAAACTTGAACAACATAAGTTGTTAGAATTGCTTGAAGACCGTAATCTCAAGATTGAGTACCATCTGAAGAGAGTTAACATAGTAACCGATGCTTCAAGTTGTCTTTGCTGAGCTATAATTGAGTTGCGAGCTATATTTGCCGGATTCAGTTTATCAAATGATAGTAGTTCTGTGGCCGAGTTTTCGGGTTAAACCTACATTGAGTCAGAATACTTAAAGAGAAACAGTTGCAAGACAGGTTCTTGACACCTCACGTGCAAGACATGGAAAAAGGAAGACCTTCAGAATACAGTTTCAGAGATGGTAGAGTTTTGCATTTCAGAGACAGAATAGTTGTGCCGATTGACATAGTGTTCTGAGACGTATTGTTTTGGCTGAAGCACACGACAGTTCATTTGTATTACATCTGAGTAGTATGAAGACGTATTGTGGGTTGAAGATGAGTACTTCTGGATTGAGTTGATGAATGATGTGGTTCAGTATGAGAGTAAGTGTATAATTTGCCAGCGCGTCAAGGTCGAGCATTAGTTTTCTTCTAGTTTGTTACATCCGTGGAAGATTCTTAATGAAAGTGGGTAATAGATTCGAGAGACCTTGTGTCTGGTTCGCCTTTGATTTCCTCCAAGAGAGCTTAGCTGAGTAATCAATGATAGTTGCACCGAGTATGCTCAGTTATTACATGTTCACGTTACTTGTACCTTACGTAAGATGGCGGAGTTGTATCTTGGCAAGAGTGTGAGTTGCACAGTGTCTTGAAATCGATAGTGACCGACAGGGATTCGAGATTTCAACTAGATTTTTGAGGACGTCTGCATAGTGTTTGATTACCTGTTGAAGTCAGATGGTCAATCAGAGAAAGTTATCGTTCAAGTTTTCAAACGGTGCCGTATGAGATTGTGAATCGGGCTAGTTCTGTTGTTTATTTGTTACGGTTACCACCAAAGTTAGAAAGGGGTTTGTGATGCGTTCTGAGTATCTATGGTTCGGAAGTGTGAGTCAGATCTGTCCCGTGCTATGTTGTTGAAGAGATTCAGTTGAGTTTAAAATTGACATGCATTGAAGGACCCGTTGAGATCTTGGCATCAGATAGCTAATGTTGTGTGGTAAGTCTATTGAATTGGTTAGAATGTTGTGGTGGGAAGAAAAGGGAAGTGTGGGGAGCAATTTCAGTGACTCTTCCTGTCCGATAAATTTCGGGGACGAAATTTCCTTTAGTGGGGGAGAGTTGTAACACCCGGGTCTGGGGGTCGGGTGAAATAAATAAATAAAATAATGTCTCGGTTTTTTCTTATAAAAATTTAATTGAAGAGTTGGACCAAATTTTTTATGACAAAGCCCAATAGCCATTTTAATGGCATTTTTGTAAATAATGAGTCTTCCCAAATAAAACCCATTTCAAATAAACAATTTCACCATCTTCTTCTTTAAAACACCAAAACCAACGACAAGAGAAGCCTCCCTCCCCCTTTTACTATTTCATTTCACCCCCTCTTCATTTTGGCTCGGTTTTAAAAGGTAACTACATTTCCGACTTGCTCTCATCTTCCTCTCTTTGAAAGTACAACTAGTTTTCATTTTGGTCCAAGTTTTAGAAATTGAGTTTTTGGAGGATTTGAATAAAAAATGGTATCTTTATTGTTTTTAACTTAAGGTTTTGATTTAATAATGTTAGATATGAAGTTTATGAACCAAATGGTCCAACATATGTGATTTTTACATGGTTTTGTAAACATTCCCGGATTTGGGTTTTGTGGGGGGTTTTTGAAGGGTTTTGGTTTGGTTTTTGGGGTTGTTTTAGGTTGGAATTTGTGGGCTGAGGTTAGTACTATAGTTGGGGGTTGTTTTGGAATCATTTGGAAGTGTTAAAAGTGTTGAAATCATGAGTTTTGGATTGGGTTTAAGGGCTGCCCGAGTTTGATGTTTTGGGGGTTGTTCTTGGCTTGGAATCTTGTGTTTATTGCTTGAATGGTGTTTCGGGTTGCTACATTGTTGTATGAGCTGATTCGAGGTTGTTTTGTTTGTGTTGAGATGTTTAGAAGCAAGAGAAGACAATGGTAAAGCTTCAGGCTCGAATATGGAAACTTGAAGACCTTGGTTGCTTGATAGTGGAGCTTGGAGGTGAAGGTGAGTGGTTAATATGTTTTAAATGGTTTTGAGCAATTGGTTCAAGCATGTGGACTAGGTTGGGATTGGTAGACCCACCTAGAGTTGGGATTAGAGTGGTAGCCTAATCCTAAGCTTTAGTTAGAGACTTTGGTTGTACTCTATTTGATGTTGTGTCTCATGTTTAATCGAGATTATGGTGGTTATGTATATGTTGTTATACATGTATGTTGAGGCATGGTTTGATGAATTGTCATATGCATGTTGATGATAGGTATAATGTGGATATACATGTGTGTGAAATATGATGTGATAATTGTTTGGATGATATACATGTAGTGCTGACTTGTGAAATGATATTATGAGGTGGTTGTATGATTTCGAGGATCATGGTGAGTACGTGCTAAGCACGAATGTTGATATGAAGTGATGTTGTGAAAGGTTATGAATTGTGTTTAATATTGGCACTAGTATGCTTGGGTACAATGATCAATCATTAGAATTAGTGTGCACACGGTTGAGTCAAATTCGCGCGTGGCCTTGGTGGCGTTAAGGCACCAAGGAGGAGTACGGGTTCACCCGGAAATCTTTATATTATTCGGTTGTGAGTGGAATCCCATCGACGGGGCGTAAGGATCAGTGGAATCCCCTCCGCGAGAGTCGGTGATGTGTGTAATCCCACCGAAGGTAATGGTTGTGTTGGAAATGCGTTCCAACTTGTTATCCGCGTATTCGAGTCATAGCTAGGTGCCAATATGATATGAAATGTGATTCCAATATGGTTTGATATATGTTGTTGTTAATACATTGATATATGTATTTCCGTGTGTTGGGATTATGAATTGTTTATCATGGCATAGTGATGATTATATGTTCATGCATCATGTATGTTTTGGCTCTCGAGGATCGGAGGTAAGAGCATGCATTCTATCTTGGTAGTTGCTCGTGTTTGGACCCTACATTGTCGAGGTTTGTTTTACGAGCTTACCCTCACTAAGCTTTTATGCTTACGCTCCTTTTTGTTCGATAATGCAGATCAGTAGCTTGTGGGTGGCAAGGGCAAGGAAAGGCTTCCAAGTGTCGCTCTTGGTTAGCTCAAGTATGAACTTTAAATTGTATATTGTAATAGTCAAGCAATGGGATAGGTGTTGTTGATTTGATCTTTGATAGATGTTGATGTTTGTTTGGCTTTTGGATGCTTTGTTTGAATTGTAAACCTTGTTTATGTTGCATGTCATGAATGCCTATAAGTTTTGTTTCTAAGGCATGAACCTTTATGTGCTAAGTTTGTCTCCTTTGAGTGAATGTATGAATATTTTAGATGCATGATCCTTGTTCGTTTTGGATGCCATGTATGTTGATATCTTGGTGGTTAAAGGTTGTTTGTATGTTGTTTGTGGCTAGGGGAGTCGTAAATCGCATCTAGAGTCGAGTCTTAAATCATTTTGCTGATATTTGGAGACTTACAGTGTAGGGCGTATCGATACGCCTAAGAGCTGTATCAATACGGTCTTTCCCTTCAAGACTCAGTTTTGGCTTGGTGTATCGATACGCGGGGGTGTACCGATACGCCCAAAGCTCACTGGAAATCTGAGATTTTGGTGAGACTTTGGCGTATCTATACGGGCTCTAGGCGTATCGATACGGGTTCGTCTCGTTAACTACGAGATGTTGACCGAGGAGGGCGTATCGATACGCCCAAGGGCTGTATCGATACGGTCTCACTGTTTTGACTTGGGGTAGTTGACCTGGTCAAGGCGTATCGATACCCTCTGTAGGTGTATCGATACGGCCTGCTTAAAAAGGGAAAATGGGTTGTTTTAAAGTGTTGTTTTGGATGGTCGCTGTTATATTGTTTGTGTTTCCGCTGTCGTGATTTCACATAGGACTTAATAATGCATTTAGACAAGATATAAATAAAAGAAATTTTCTAGGGTTGCTAACCGAGTTGGGACCTTAACGGGTTTCACATCGGTTTTCCCCGTGTAGCCTACTCGGACTGGTCAAACGTCCGGACCGAGACGAGGGGGTTACAGAAGTAATAGTTCATTAGCTAGTAGTGACAGTGAAGATAGTACTGATGTTGAAGCTCATGAGGATGAGCCTGTTGAAAATGATGCAGTAGAATCAGATGAATCAAAAGAGGATAACGGTAAATTAGAAGCTCATGAAAATGATTATTTAGAATCAAATGATCCAGGAGAGTATAATGGTACTGATACTGAAGATGACAGAATTTGTAGAGCATACAAAGGAAACATTAGAGTAGGGAATGCATATGATCATAGTTCTAAATTTCCTTTGTGGGAAATAGGACTTAGATTTGTAGATAACACTCAATTCAAGGATGCAGTGAGAAGATATGCTCTTATAAAAGGTGTTTCTTTAAGGTTCATCAAAAGTGAACCGAAAAGAGTGAGGGTGAAGTGCAAGGATGGTTGTCCTTGGTTATTATTTGGAAGCTATGACCGTAGGTTTGACTGCATTGTTGTGTAAACTTATAACCCTGTCCATAAATGTTTTAAGACAAATAAAAACAAAATGGTCAGTTCTAGGCTTATTGAGAACAAATTCAGGGATATGATTTTAGCTGACCCCAAAATGAAAGTTGATACTTTGAAAGAGATGTGCAAGCATGAGTTAGGTGCATATATGTGTTACGCTCAACGATCACTCAACTGTTGCTTGCCAAGTGGTGGAGAAGATGTAATTTTAGGTGTTTATGGTGGAAACAAAAGATAGAAAAAATTGATACACGATTTAGAGTGGTTCAGCTTTCTAACCAAAGCCTACATCCACTACCTTAGCTACCCACCAAGGATTTCACCAATTCACTAAGAATTATTCCCCTTTTTTAGGCTAAGGAGACAACCATTTACAACCTAGACTCACTCACCAAGTCTAGCAACCAAAGCTCACAACTCGAGCTTTAGGCACACTCTTTAAACGAGAGAATTCTAAGCAAACAAAATCCCTCTACAAAAGTTGATGTTTGCACACTAAAGCACTCACCCAAATCCTAGAACACTTGAGCATACATTGACAATTTGAGCTCACAAGTGTTTGTCTATACAAGGAATGGAATTTAAGCCCTAAGACAAATTATCACCATAATGTTGTTGACAATAGAAGCATTAGTCTTCCATGGATACTTGGAGGTCCCTTTTATACTCCCAATTGAACTTCTAGCCGTTGTAGATCATTGGGATTGAATTGGAGCCGTTGGGGTCTGTTTTCCTGCATAAATGCAGTTCTAGGCAGTAGGGTATCGATACCCATGTCACTGTATCGATACGACCTTCTTGGAAACTAGACGTTGAGCCTGCTTTGGCTTATGTGTATCGATACGCTTACGAGCGTATCGGTACGGCCTGCATTTCAAATAGCCGTTGGGAGCAGCTAAGGCGTATCGGTACGCGATACAACCGTATTGGTTCGCGACTAGCCGTTGGGGGTTTTAAAGCTCTCCGTATCGATACGGCAAAGGTGTATCGGTACGGGTTTTGGCTACTGTAATTTCCATATAGCTGAAACCCTAAAGGGTACCGTATCGATATTGTAACATTAAAATCATAGGTTTTGGCTACTTTAAAACATTTTAAGTTATTCTAAAGCCTTGTAAAAACCCGTAAACATGTTTTCAAGTTGTTTGGACTTACAAAACATTTTGAAACCTTTTTCAATTTAGTCCAAATCAATTTTTCAATTATTATATCAAAACATGTATCTTAACAATCTTCCTCTTTTTGATATAATAAAACAACTTGAAAAATTATTTGTGATTTCCCCCTTTGTAAAATAATTTCTGAATAAGAGACATAATTTTTTTTAAAAAAAATTGAAACTCCCCCTTATTCTTACTTGAAAAATCATTTTTTCAAACAATTTCTCCCCCTTTTTGTTATATAAAAAAGAATTCAAAATACTTTAAGTTCAAGATATCATGGGAGGTTAAAAAAATTGACACAAATAAGAATTTTGGTTTTAAGAACGACTCCCCTTACTCAAAGCATCATCAAATGGTTAGTCCAACAATTATGATAAACTAGTTGAATTAAAATAAATAAACAAAATTAAAATAAACAAAATTCAACTAATTTTTACCACACTTGAACCAAAGGTAGGATGTGAAGCCTTCTTCTTCAAGTGATCTTCTTTGTGTGTATGGAGCTCCCCCTCAATGTTGTACTTTATTGATCAATCTCCATCACACCTAAAACAAAACAATCAAGTAATTTTTGGTATCCAAATTACTTGGGATCCATAAGCGTTAGTAGCACATAATTTAGTCCCCTTAGGAATCCATTTTTCAATTTCACCATTTTTAGTTGAAGTAATTAGTCCTTTTGGGACCCAAATACTTTTAAAACATTTACCATTTAAAAATATAGGGACACTAGATTGTCTTTGATAAAAGTTTATTTTCCAAAATTAGTTTTCTTTTCAAGCTCTTTGGAAATCACATCTTTTTCTTCTTAAACTTTATGAAGAAAATTTTGTAAATCCACACATTTTTGCTCAAACTCATTGAGTTTTGCTTCAAGTTCAACTTTGATTTTTTTAGAAATCAAATCATTTTGAATTTTCAAGTTTGAAATCAATTTCTTATTTTTCAAAATGTGATTTTTAAACTCTAAAACCAAATCATCATAGGCATCTTGTAATTCATCAAAAGAATAAGAAGTTGAAGTAGATGAATTAGAAGTTACCCTTGAATCTTCTTAGATGGCCATAAGGCAAATATTAGCTTGTTCATTATCAATGGAGTCATCATCACTCTAAGTAGCTACATATGTTTTCTTCTTATGGCTTGAAGAGCTTGCCCTCTTCTTCTTCCTTGATTCATGCTTGGATTATTTCATTTTGCTCTTCATGAATCGGGAAAACATCTCAAAGAGATATGTCATCTTTTCTTCTTCACTTTCCTTCTCACTTGAATCTACATGTGAGCATGTGGAGGAATTGAGAGAAACATCATTCGTGTTAATCCCTAGCTCCATAATTTTCTTCTTCCTCATCTTCTTTATCTCTTCCTTCTTCTTCTCCTCTTCTTTTCCTTTCTTCATGGTTTCATGAGTGAGAAGAGACCCCAAGAGTTCATCTAGCTTTAAAGTTTTGAGATTATTGGCTTCGATGATGGCGATCTTCTTTGAGTCCCATGACTTGGGAAGAGAATAGAGAAGCTTTCGGACAAGCTTGTCTTCCGGAATGATTTCTCCATAGTCTTTGAGTTCATTTATGATGGTGGAGAATCTATTGAACATCTTCGTGATGTCTTCATCCGGTTCCATCATGAAATTCTCATACTTGAGGTTGAAAAGACCGATCTTGATCTCCTTTACTTTGTTAGTTCCTTCGTATGTGACTTCAAGCTTGTCTCATACCTCCTTGGCATCTTCACAAGAAAACATCTTCTCATAGATGTTGGGGCTAAATGCACAAAAGAGAATGTGCAAAGCCTTGCAATTTCGCTCTATCTTCTTGCGATCATCTGCACTTCATTCCTCCTTGCTTTGTTGTGGCACGAACGGACCATCCTCAACTATGTCCCAAAGCTTGTAATCTTTGGCTTTGATGAAGAACATCATTCTTATCTTCCAATAAGCATAGTTGGTCCCGTCAAAGAAAGGTGGCTTGTCGATGGATTGTGCTATTTGACCGATTGATAGAATTGATTTATCGAGCTTCCCTGATCGCCACAATAGGTGGTTAAACCTTCTCGATTGAGCCTTGCTCTGATACCAATTTTAGGCTCGATAATCACTCAACTGTTGCTTGCCAAGTGGTAGAGAAGATGTAATTTTGGGTGTTTATGGTGGAAGCAAAAGATAGACAAAATTGACACACTATTTAGAGTGGTTCGGCTTTCTAACCAAAGCCTACATCCACTACCTTAGCTACCCACCAAGGATTTCACCAATTCACTAAGAATTTTTCCCCTTTTCTAGGCTAAGAAGGCAACCATTTACAACCTAGACTCACTCACCAAGTGTAGCAACCAAAGCTCACAACTCGAGCTTTGGGCACACTCTTTAAACAAGAGAATTCTAAGCAAACGAAATCCCTCTACAAATGTTGATGTTTGCGCACTAAATCACTCACCCAAATCTTAGAACACTTGAGCATACATTGACAATTTGAGCTCACAAGTGTTTGTCTATAAAGGAATGGAAATTAAGCTCTAAGACAAATTATCATCATAATGTTGTTGAAAATAGAAGCATTAGTCTTCCATGGATGCTTGAAGGTCCCTTTTATACTCCTAATTGAATTTCTATCCATTGTAGATCTTTGGGATTGAATTGAAGCCATTGGGGTCTTTATTTTCCTTCATAAATGCAATTCTGGGTAGTAGGATATCGATACTCGTGTCATTATATCGATACGACCTTCTTCGAAACTAGCCGTTGAGCCTGCTTCAACTTATGCGTATCGATATGCTTACGAGCGTATCGGTACGACATACATTTCAAATAGTCGTTGGGAATATGACCGTTGGGAGCGGTTAAGGCGTATCAGTACGCTATACAACTATATCGGTACGCGACTCGCCGTTGGGGGGTTTTAAAGCTCTCCGTATCAATACGGCAAAGGCGTATCAGTACGGGTTTTGGCTACTGAAATTTCTCTGTAGCTGAAACCCTAAAGGGTACCGATACGGTATACACAGTATCAGTACTGTAACATTAAAATCATATGTTTTGGCTACTTTAAAACATTTTAAGTTATTCCAAAGCCTTGTAAAAACCCTTAAACATGTTTTCAAGTTGTTTGGACTTACAAAACATTTGGAAACCTTTTTCAATTTAGTCCAAATCAATTCTTCAATTATTATATCAAAATATATATCTTAATAATATGCTAGCTATAATCAGTGTCAAAGAGCTAGAAAAAGAGTGCTTCAAAAGAAAAGGGGTCCTTACGTTGATGAATATGTCAATCTGTGGGGGTATGTTGCTGTGTTGCTTCATAGCAATCTTGGAGGTACAATCTCTATTCAAGTTCATAGAGATAATGAAAACAAAGCAATTTTTCATAGGATGTATATATGTTTTGCTGCTTTAAAGAAAGGTATGTTGAAATTTACGGTTGTTGCATTTCATTTTGTTCTACTTTTTAAGGTTCTAATAATTAATATTCATTTGTTTTGTAGATTGGAGAGAAGGGTGCAGACTATTTATTGGAGTTGATGGATGCTTTCTGAAAAAAAAGACTCATGGTGAACTTCTTGTTCCAATTGGCAGGGATGCCAATATTCAAATGTTTCCAGTAGCATGGGCAGTTGTTGAAGGTAAAGGCGAGGAATCATGGAAATGATTCCTCAATAAGCTAATGGAAGACTTAAATCATCCAAATGGTGAAGGGTTGACATTAATGTCAGGCCATCAAAAGGTATAAACATTCAACTTATTAAATCATTATTTTCTTCAGTATCTTAGTTCAATAATCTAACATACATTTATTATATTGTTTTTTCATAGGGTTTGGTACCAATATTGAATTAATATTTTCCTCAAGTGTATCATAGGATGTGTGCCAGACACATTTATGCTAATTGGCACAAAAAGTGGAAAGGTGTTAATAGGAAGATTCAGTTTTGGAACTGTGTAAGATCGACATATGTTGAAGATTTTGATGACCAACTGAAAATGTTTGAAGATATGGGTAAGAAGTCTACCACTGATCTTTTGGCTATTCTTCCACAACATTGGAGCCGTGCGTATTTTTTAGACATGTCCAAATGTGATGCAGTCGACAATAACATGGCAAAAGCCTTCAATAGATGGATTATTGAGGCAAGATCTTACCCTATTATCAACATGCTTGAAGAAATCAAGAAAATGGTTATGCAAAGAATGCATGTTAAGAGAGTTTGGAAAGATAAATGGACAACAAACATTTCACCCAGTGCTACTCAGAAATTTGAGAATAATATGAACAAATCCAATGAGTGTAATATGGTTTGGAATGGTGATGGAGGATTCGAGGTGTGATAACGTTTTTTCAAAAGGACAAACCTTGACGGGTCCCACTTTTTTTAGAAAATTCAATTAAAAAGGGGAAACTTCTTTTGAAAATTTCAAGTATCGAAAAAACCTTAAAAAGTATTGGAGTCACCACCGGCCACTGAGGTAGGTCGGTCACCATAAAAACTAAACCAAAGATTCGTTCGAAAGGGTTCGGGAGTTGGTTACGTGTGGGAAAGTGTTAGCACCCCCATCACGCTCGGAAATTGGTACAAAAATAATTGTTACTTTTAATCAATGGAAATTATTCGAAATTTAAAATGAGTTTAATTAGGGGTTCTTGATCGGAAATTAAACTTTAATTATACGAGCTTTATCAAATCAGTGGTTTCAAATTAATTAGGCATTTAATTAAAAAGGATGACAGTAGACCGGACCAAAGACTAAACCGACAACATATAAGTCTGGATGTCGTGTTAGTTTAGGGTTCAGATCTCGTACGTCACCTTTATGCATGATGCAAGCAGATAAAATATGGTGTCATGGCCTTGTTCGTTTTAATTATTTACGAGTTTACCTTTAGACGATGCGAATTAATCCGGATATTCGAGGAATATCCAATAAGCTAGGATATTACGACCCGAATACGCGAATTAATAAGTATCTCCCTTTTATAGTTAAAATTAATTATTATGCAAATTTGAACATTAAAACTCACATGAATAACGATTATAAATGCATGTCATCAATAAACATTACATTAAAAACATGAGCAAACTACAATATGTACGCACTGAAAAGCTAAGCACATAGCATACATAAAAAAACGAGCATGTAACATATATAATAAAACTATGTTATATGCATAAAACTATATACTATAAAAATGTTAAGCAAGATTAAATATAAAAAGCATACGATCATATACGATAAAAAGAAGGATATATCATGTAACACATCAACCACGTACTATCAACCAAACATATATAAAGCAAATTAAATAAAACAGGGACTGAAATTAAAGAAACGTAAAATGTAAGACAAAAAAATAAGATGCATGATTAAAGGGAAAACTGGAAAAGGGACTAAATTAAAACAAAAATGAAAATTTGAGGGAACAAAACAACAATAATACCACTGAAAAACTGATTGAATTGCAAAATAATGACCAAATTAAAAAGACGCTAAAACCTGAAGGGACCGAAATAGTTATTAAACCAATCGAAAATCAATTTAAATCAGAACAGGGACGAAATTGAAGGCTTTCAAAAATCTTCAAGGACCAGGTGTGGAGTTTCAAAACGCGGAGACCCTCACGTGCGTAATAACAACGACGCGGAGGGATTTAAAATGTTATTAAACCAATTTAAAATTATTAAAACACTATAAGACACATCTTTAAAAAACTTTAACCCTTTTCACAAACCTAAAACACTTAGAGACTCTCCTCCTCTCTCGCCCGAAAACCCCAAACACCGCTCCGGTCGCCGTTAGTCAGCGCCGAAGATCTAAAAAAACCTTCCGCCCCTTTTTCTTTTTTTTCCGACCTTTCAAAACCCAAAACCATTTACTTTGCGAAAACGGCACCAAAAAATCTTCCCTTTGAAAAGCCGAAAACCCTAAAATCCCCTTTCTTTAAGAAAAACGAAACCGATCTCATTTTGTTGCCATCTTTACCGACTTACTGTGGATGGCCTCAGGAGGGCCAGAGGGCTTGTCGCCGGCAAAGAGGAGCGAAGAACGAGAGGGAGATGAAACGACGCAAAGGTAAAAAACCTACCTCTCTGTTTCTTTTTTTATATACGGTGCAAAAAATGAAAATAGAACATGGTAGGATACCTCTGAAAGCTTGAGAATTGTTGCTTCTCTGTTGCTCTGAAATTCCCGTTTCTAACTTGGGATTACAAAGTTTTAATTTCGACTTTTATAGCCCGAAATTACAACTTTTTTTGAATTACATAAAATTCCCATTGGTTCTGCCATTCTTGTTTGTATTTATCTCTGAAATTTGTTTGTTTGCCTCTCTGAAATTGTAGTTATTTCGTGCGTTTTTGCCTTCTGACATTGTTTGTTTTGCATGCATGTGAGGACGGCAGGAGAGGGGACCCGAGGACGAGTGTGGCTGGCCGGTTGAGGAAACAACTCAGCTTGGGACCTCGATCCTGGTCGTTAACGTCGTGGAGATCAACGGTCGATTTGGGAAGATGAAGAGGCTCGAACGGCGTGGTCCGTACGCGCGCGTGTGGAAAGTGGAGAGCTGAAAGGTTTTGCGTGGATTACACGCGCGAGTCGGGGCAGCTGAAGGGATTCAATTTGGACCGTCAAATCTAATCTAAATCTGACGGCCGTAATCATGCGGCGCAAAAGGAAACAAGACATGTTAGGATTTTTTTTCTATCAGATTAGGGTATTAGCTTGGATTGGGCCCAAACGGGACTTGTAATTAATATTTATTTTTCGGGCTTTTTAATGTTTGTAAATGGACTTTATTATTAAATAGACTTGGGCTTTATTTTTATTATATTGGGTATATATATATATATATATATTAGTTTTTTAGATTTTCAGATTTGTTTAATAATAATAATAATAATATATAATACTATGTTAATAATATAGTAATAAAATTAATAATAATAATAATAATATTAATAACACTAATAGTAATAATAATAGATAGTATATGATAATAATACTGATAATAATAATAATAAACACTAATAATAGTAGTAATAAATAAATATAACATTAATAATAATAATAATAATATTGTTTATTTTTTTTATTTTTTTAGTTCTTATTTTTAATCATTCGATATATATATAATTAAGAAAAGTAATAAAGCCCATTATTTAAAAAATGAAAACGGGTTAACACACCGGACAAAATAGGTGATTACAACTGCCCCCTTTGCTTATACTTGTGGAACAAGAATAAAGCAAAGGCCATAAGCACCAATTTTGTCCAACTTTCCTGTTTGGATCCCGAGTCACCATGCACTTGAACTACTGGCGGTTCGGAAGTCGGTACAGGAAAATGTAACGGTCGCGGAGGCTTGAAGCTGTTTTTCTCATTTCAACATTCTTCAACCCTTCGAGGTCCGAACATATAGACAATTAGTGAAAAGTAAAAGCTCAATTCTCAAAGTGCCCGAACGAATATGCGGATTCTATTCTCCAAATGCCCGAACGGATAGGCGGGTCTCCATTCTCAAAATGCGTGAACGGATAGGCAGGTTCCATTCTCCTCATACCTGAACGGATAGGCGGGTTCCCTTCTCCAAATGCCCGAACGGATAGGCGAGTTCCACTCTTCTCACGCTTGAACGGATAGGCGGGTCTCCATTCTCAAAATGCCTGAATAGATAGGCGGGTCTTCCATTCTCAAAATGCCCGAACGGATAGACGGGTTCCATTCTCCTCATGCCTAAACGAATAGGCGGGTCTCCATTCTCAAAATGCCTGAACGGATAGGCAGGCTTCCATTCTGGAAAAGCTTTAATATACCTGTCAAAAATAGGAAAAAAATTATATGATGATGTGAGTTAGCATGCCCCTAATCCTAGGGATGCCTAACTATAAATGATGCACGATTTATGACGTCAAAATTGCTCGAACGCTTTCACTCTTCGAATCGGTCAATCCTGACCTTCTTCTTCTTCTCAATCTCTTTTGGCTTTCATACCTTTGCCAAATCTCCATCCTTTGTCTCGTCTTAGAAGACGTCTATTGACTTTCACTGGTCATACTGGACATAACACTTCTCATAGTGCTCATTCTCGTAACATTTCCCCCATTCAAACTGGGTGTTCAACTTTTCTCTTTGTCTTGACTCATCACGACGACTTCTCTCTTATCGAAACATTAGGGGGGAAGGCACATGCCCCCAAGTCCCTAAACTTTTCTCCTAAGTTCAATAAGGTCTATTTTTCATCTTCTGGAGCAATCAAAGCGTTTCAACAGAAACTCGCTTCAAGTCCCTGAACTATAGCATGTAGAATCTTACTATTGTCCTTACCATGGCCACTGGTGAGCTATCATTTGTATTCTAAACTTTATCCTTGAAGCAATGGGAGGAAATTTTTTTTGTCTCCACTAAAAAATTTAGATTACATCTTCTAATTTCAAAGTGAGATACATTTTCGAAAACTAGATTTTCTTTTCAAATTATGGATATATCAAGCCAGATTAAATACCCCGAATATCAAGTGTACGAACGACACTATTATGGCTTACCAAGGATTGCCTCAAGCATCATGTGTCTAGGAGACCTCAAAAAATGGGCTGATGTCCGAAAATGTGAAATACTCTCAGAGTTATTTCAGCTTTTTAATCAATTAGACTTATCTTCTATAGGCTTCACCTTTATCATTATTACCTTGTCTCAATTCTTTATGATTTTGGGGAAATCAACTCATCACATTCCTTTGGCTCGAAATAAATGATGGAGAAAACAACAAAACCCCGAGCTACTCGGCATTGTCATGATTTGAAAATATTACCATCACTCATGTAGCTAAAGTTTTTGATTCGAATGGTGCATAGAAACCTTATTGGTCCTTTTGCTACAGCGGAGTGCCCCAAAAATTTCACACTCTTATCCGAAAATGCCCATTACCAGGCTTCGAACATTGGAGTGCTTTTGTTATGCTTTTATTATTTTCGTTTTTTTTCTTTTTCCTCTTTCTTCTTTTTTCTTTCTTTCTTTTTTTCTCTATTTCCTTTTTCTCCTTGCCTTTTTTTTAGCATGAAAGATTCCCGGTTGTTCTCCCGAAGGCCCTAATGATACGTGTACGACCAAATTAACTTGGAGTGTAAGCCACATATTCATCATCTTCACATCCTTCGATTTCCACTAGACAAAGGTTGCTCGAAATCAACCTTTGTCAAGGTCAATGTCCCTTGTGGAATTGATATACGGGGAATCAATAGAAAAATATATATACACAAAATGAAAAGATAATTGAAACACAAAACACAATGCATCCTTTCATTGAAATTTAAACATGCAGTCTTAGGCCCTTACAAAATAGGTCTTTGCTACCTTCGGGCAAAAGGGCAGCAAAGTTGATTTCACACATTACTTCAAGAAAAGGATTAAAATGTAATGAAATGAAAACAAGCAAACTTGGATGCGCTAAAACTCTTGACTACCACTAGACTGGCTGTTCATCACAACCCTTAAGCTTCCTCAAGGAACTCAATCTCCTTATTGTCCATCAGTTCCTGAACCAACTACTTAAATTCTGGAAAATTCTAAATCTCATGCCCCGCAGTCTGATGGTACTCACAAAATGATTCATGCCACTCTCAATCAAGCCCGCCGTGCACAACTGTTCGTACACCCAACTCAGAGGGGACCTGACTTCCGACACTTCCATCCTCACTTTCTTCGCATCTGCCTCTTCAAGGGCATTCACGCCTCGTCATACATGGTTTGGAAGTGGATTAGCCGCCACATTGGGCCCATCTAATTCGATAACCCCGGTGTTGATCATGTTTTGCACGAGCTTCTTGAATGTTGTACAATTTTCTATCGTGTGTCCCGGTACTCCATCGTGGTACTCACAATGTACTTTCTCGTCATACCATGGAGGGTAAGGCGACTGGAAGGGAGTAACATGATATGGACGAACCAGATCAGCCTCGTATAAGTGTTTGTACACCTCCTTGTATGGCATGGGTAGAGGGGTGAAGGACATCTTCTCTTGTTCCTTCTTAGGAGCCCTACTCTCTCTTCTATTTGAGCTTTGCACATTCTCGATTGTGGCTCGAGGCGGTGAAATTGTGAGGTGCTTAGGAGCCTCGTAGGTACTGGTGTTGTTTACCTCATGATCTTTCTTCTTGAATTGCTTCCGAGCATTTTCTCCTCCATCGATTCTACCACTCTTGATAGCTACCTCGATACGTTCACCAGTCATAACCATATCTGAGAAATTACCGATATGGTTGCTTATCATGCGGTCATAGAGGGTCCCCTTCAAAGTATCAACAAACATAGGAGAGATCTCATTCTCACGGAGTGGAAGTTGGACTTGTACTGCCACATCTCGCCAACGCTGGGCGTATTCATGGAGGCTCTCATTATACCTTTGCTCCAAACCTTGCAGCATGAGTCAGTTCGTGACCATATCAGTTATGTGCTTATACTGATCTGTAAAAGCATTGGCCAAATCCTTCCACGACCTAATTTGAACACGGGTTAACTGATTATACCACCTCACCGCGGGCCCCGCTAAGCTGTCTTGAAAGTAGTGAATTAGCAACTTCTCATTGTCGATGAAACTCGTCATCTTCCTACAGAACATGGTTATGTGGGCAGTAGGGCAAGTTGTCCCGTCAAACTTTTCAAACTCCGACGTCTTGAACTTAGGCGGAATTACCAAGTCTGGAACCAAACTGAGATCTCTAGCGTTCATCCCATATGACCCTTCTTCTTCCACCTTTTTTCGAAATTTCTCCTCGAGGTCCTTTCGGGTCTCTTCTAGTTGCTTCGAGAACTTCGCCTTGACCTTGTTCAAATTCTCAGTCTCATCCAAATTCGGGACACTATCCCTGACATTCTCCACATTGTTAAAAACTAGAACTGATGGAGCATGGGTAGAGGCGCCCGCCTGATGCAATGTTGTCCCATATCCTTGAGAAGCCACTCCTTGCGAGGGCTTAGGGGTATCGGTGACAAAACCAGGGGAATACGAAGGGTCTCCCCTCTCTTGACTAGGGTTTCCAGCAGCACCCTTTCCTTTTAAATTGGCTTGTAGCAACTGAGATATCTCTTTCATCATATATTGTTGGGACTTGATGATGGTGTCCCACAATTCTTGCTGAGCTCGCTCCAACTGACCCCTCAGATCGGCTTCCAATTTAGCAAAACTCTCCTCCATTTGCTTCCTTTGATGGCGAGTAAAGTGTGGATGCGGAATCTTTGATAGTCACGAATACTGCCACGACCTCGAAACAATTAATCTCATGACTTTATGATTTAATGCATGATATGTGTTGTATGCATGACAGAATCAGATGGCTAAAGGTAATAAATTAAAAACACAATCGAATGCAAAAAAAAATGTTGATTCGACGAACATCCTCATCAAATAGCTTTCCATAACGGAGAACAAGTCTTGTTACAACGAGGTAAGAAAATAAATACATAGGGTATGATTTTCAATAAATTTTTCTCGTCCCCTCCCTTTAAATTAGCGCGTTCTGGAAACTCCGTCGCTATGGACTATTCCTCCCATTATGACAGTCACCTTTAGACGAGTTTAACTTTAGACGATGCGAATTAATCCGAATATTCAAGGAATATCCAATAAGCTAGGATATTTCGACCCGAATACGCGAATTAATAAGTATCTCCTTTTTATAGTTAAAATTAATTATTATGCAAATTAGAACATTAAAACTCACATGAATGACGATTATAAATGCATGTCACCAATAAACATTACATTAAAAACATGAGCAAACTACAATATGTACGCACTGAAAAGCTAAGCACATATCATACATAAAAAAATGAGCATGTAACATATATAATAAAACTACGTTATATGCATAAAACTATATATTATAAAAATTGTTAAGCAAGATTAAATATAAAAATCATACGATCATATACGATAAAAAGAAGGATATATCATGTACCACATCAACCACGTACTATCAACCAAACATATATAAAGCAAATTAAATAAAACGGGGACTGAAATTAAAGAAACGTAAAATGCAAGATAAAAAAAATAAGATGCATGATTAAAGGGAAAACTGGAAAAAGGACTAAATTAAAACAAAAATGAAAATTTGAGGGAACAAAACAACAATAATACCACTGAAAAACTGGTTGAATTGCAAAATAATGGCCAAATTAAAAAGATGCTGAAACTTGAAGGGAGCAAAATAGTTATTAAACCATTCGAAAATCAATTTAAATCAGAACAGGGACGAAATTGAAGGCTTTCAAAAATCTTCAAGGACCAGGTGTGAAGTTTCAAAATGCGGAGACCCTCACTCGCGTAATAACAACGACACAGAGGGATTTAAAATGTTATTAAACCAATTTAAAATTATTAAAATACTATAAAACATATCTTTAAACAACTTTAACCCTTTTCACAAACCTAAAACACTCAGAGACTCCCCCCTCTCGTCCGAAAACCCCCAACGCCGCTCCGGTCGCCGTTAATCGGCGCCAGAGATCTAAAAAAAACCTTCTACCCTTTTTTTCTTTTTTTTCCGACCTTTCGAAACCCAAAAGCCTTTACTTTGCGAAAATGGCACCAAAAAAATCTTCCCTTTGAAAAGCCGAAAACCCTAAAATCCCCTTTCTTTAAAAAAAACGAAACCGATCTCATTTTGTTGCCATCTTTACCGACTCACCGTGGATGGCCTCAGGGAGGCCAGAGGGCTTGTCGCCGGCAAAGAGGAGCGAAGAACGAGAGGTAGATGAAACGACGCAAAGGTAAAAAACCCTACCTCTATGTTTCTTCTTTTTTATATACGGTGCGAAAAATGAAAATAGAAGATGGTAGGATACCTCTGAAAGCTTGAGATTTTTTGCTTCTCTATTGCTCTGAAATTCCCGTTTCTAACTTGGGATTACAAAGTTTTGATTTCGGCTTTTATAGCCCGAAATTACAACTTTTTTTGAATTACATAAAATTGAAACATAAAATTCCCATTGGTTCTGCCATTCTTGTTTGTATTCATCTCTGAAATTCGTTTGTTTGCCTATATGAAATTTCGGTTATTTCGTGCGTTTTTGCCTTCTGACATTGTTTGTTTTGCATGCATGTGAGGACGGCAGGAGAGCGGACCCGAGGACAAGTGTGGCTGGCCAACTGAGGAAACGGCTCAGCTTGGGAGCCTCGATCCTAGTCGTTAACACCGTGGAGATCAACTGTCGATTTGGGAAGCTGAAGAGGCTCGAACGGCGTGGTCCGTACATGCGCGTGTGGAAAGTAGAGAGTTGAAAGGTTTTGCGTGGATTACATGCGCGAGCCGGGGCAGCTGAAGGGCTTCAATTTGGACCGTCAAATCTAATCTAGATCTGACGGCTGTGATCATGCGGCGCAAAAAGAAACAAGACATGTTAGCTTTCTATCAGATTAGGGTATTAGCTTGGATTGGGCCCAAACGGGCCTTGTAATTAATATTTATTTAGGGCTTTTTAATGTTTGTAAATGGACTTTATTATTAAATAGACTTGGGCTTTATTTTTATTCTATTGGGCATATATATATATATATATATATATATATATATATATATATATATATTATTTTTTTTAGATTTTTAGATTTGTTTCATAATAATAATAATAATAATAATAATAATAATAATAATAATAATAATAGTAATAGATAATAATATGTTAATAATATAGTAATAACATTAATAATAATAATATTAATAACACTAATAGTAATAATAATAGATAGTATATGATAATAATACTGGTAATAATAATAAATACTAATAATAGTAATAATAAATAAATACAACATTAATAATAATAATAATAATAATAATAATAATAATAATAATAATAATAATAATAATAATAATAATATACATATATTGTTTCTCTTTTCTTTTTTTAGTTCTTATTTTTAATCATTCGATATATATAATTAAGAAAAGTAATAAAGCTCATTATTTAAAAAATGAAAACGGGTTAACACCCCGGACAAAATAGGTGATTACACGAGGTGACTCATAGTGAAGACCAGCACAGTAAATTTGAGAAATCTGACATGTACCGACATAGAATGGGAGCTAACTGAAATTCCAAGCTGACATGTTATATGTGTAATGTACCATGACTCGAAGGAACCTCACACTTACATTTTTGAATGGTACAAGAAGGAACGATATACAACAAACTACAATCCAGTCATACTACCAGTTAGGGGAAAATTCTGGGAAAAAAGGTTGGATGATCCAATTCACTCCCTAAGTTGAAACCTATGCCAGGAAGACCGAAAAAGAAAAGGAAGGATGAGCCTATTAAGACCAAGTTTAGCAAGTGAAGTAGAGTTGAATTACAAATGACATGTAGTCTTTGTATGCAAATGGGCCATTTGAAGGTCAATTGTCCTAAAAAAGGTCCCTAAACAAAATGTTAGACAGGTATACTATATAACAACCTCTGGTAATTGATTATAAATGTTTATATATAATAAACATATTATTTTTCACATTTAGGATACCATTGCCAATGAGGGATCAACTTCAACTGGACTGTGATGAGACCAAGTCAACTTTCACAGCCTCTTCCAGCAAACCGTAAGGTAAAAAATAAATTTTAATTACTTACAATAAACATCATCATCTGATGTTTTTTTAAATTTAGGATACCATTATCAATGATGGATCAACTAACACTGAGACTAGAATGAGGCCAGTTACACTTTCACAGCCTCTTCTAGTAAACCGTCAGGTATAACAATTTTTTACATTTTTAGATGTGTAAATTGGACCACTTATTACATTTTATTATTTTTCATGTTAGGCTGACAGTAATGGTCCAACAACTAGAAGCATGAAAAGAAATTTGATGGAAAAAGATAAAAATATTGTTACATTCAACAAAAAAAGCAAAGTGATTGGTATGGGCCTATATACAAACTTAAGAACTGAAGAAGAAATTTTAAATGTAAATATAATTTTATTCATTGTGTTCTCACATTTGCAAATATTAAACTACACAATTAATTTAACATTTTTTTTACAGCATGGTTTACTAAATAAAATAGTACTGGCACTGCATCAAAAATGAAGATTGAGGCATCAACTGCTGAATACCAAGATACTAGGAAAGGCTCTGACTTAAAATAGAAAGGGAAGCAAGCAATGACAACAAAGCAACTTAAACGACAACAATCTAGTAAATTTAGGCAAAAGAAACAAAAGCAAATGGCCACAACAAAACTTCATTTGGGATGAAGCTTCAATTACATTTAGGATGAATTTGAAGGACCTATAAGCGATGAGAAGAAAATATTTTGTTATGAACTTATTGGTCAAACTTGATATTTTGTTATTAGGATGAATCTGATTATTTTGTTACTGAAAAACTTTAATATTGAATGTATCATTTTCAATTGAGCCAATGTACTGATTATTGGTCAATAGAATAAAATTATTTTGTTAAAGGTTGAAATTTTATTAAATGAATGATACTATTTAATGTTTGACAATAATGTTGTTTAAGCTTTTATATTACTGTTGCGTATATTATGTCTTTTTGTTCAAATTCGATGTGCTAATTTGTAAACAAAATTATATAAAGAAACAACAAACATGTAAAAAGTTTCATTATCCTTAAATTTCACTACAAGATGATACAAATTACCAACAACACACATATTATTCAACATATTATCATCCCTTTGAAGTACATATTTTTTCCAGGCTATAACAATGCACTTTCTCATTTGTCATATCGATTTGCTTATGTATTTTTTTTTTCAAACTAGCTTCAATTGAATCATCTTTTTCTTTTGCATTCAACTTAGTCTTCAATGTATCATTCTCTTTTTTCAACTCGTGAATGACAAATCTAGCTCTTTCTGATAGTGGTTCATCACACCATCGAAAAAACTCACAATCATTTGTCTTAAAATTTTGGCAACCCAAAAATCTTCTTCCTAAATTTTCATTATTCTTCCATGCAGTTCACATCGAACATTTCACACCACAGTGATAGAAAATATTTTCACGATCGTATCTCGAATTTGATGTCGAACACACCTTGCTCTGATGACCTCCAAACGACGACCATGATGATGATGTCATATTTAAAGCAATGCCCCTTAAAAAATTTCAAAAGAAATATGAAATTTAAGGTTTATAATTTGAACTTAAAAATTTCAAAAAGAACAACCAACAATTTTCCTTAAAAATGATGATGGGTGAAGGAATTAAGAGAAATACGAAGGGATTTTCGATTTTAAAAATAATATAAAAGAAGGAGAACGAAATAAGAAGAACATACAATACTTACCTGGTGTTGACGACGAAAAAAGAAGAGAAAATTTTAAGGGAATTAGTTTTAGGTTGTCAATTTATAGAGATTATGTTAAAATTTTGACCATTTTTCTAATAGTTGGTTTTAGTAAATGTAATTAATATTTTATTTTTTATTACCACATCATCATGCCACGTCAATAAAATGGGCTAACGTGCACCTAGCTGGCGTCTACAGATGCATAAGACTAACGGTTCTGTTAGTCAAAACGGTTAACGGTATGCGGTGATGCAATTAAGCAACTTCGAGGGTCAAATTGATGTAAAAATACCATAGGGGCTAAATTGATAAATCGGGTCTACTATAGAAGCAAAAGTGACCCTTTAGCCTAATAATAATAATAATAATAATAATAATGATAATAATGATAATAATAATAATAATAATAATAACAATAATAATAATAATAACAATAATAATAATAATAATGTGTCAATTCAAATATTAAACAATGTCTCTAAGACATATCTTAAATTTTTAATAATTATATATATATATATTTAATAAAAATATAAAATATATTTTAAAACTCTAACTGGGTCATCGGGTCACTGGGTACCCGATAAGGGACATTCTTGCGGCCCAGACCCGACCCGAGAAAAATGCTTATTTTAGCGGGCCGGATATCCAGCCCGAGTAAAAAAAAATTCAGGTAATTACCCGATATTTTATGTTCGGGTAGTTGGGTCGGTCAGTCGGGTCAGGTATTTTTGAACACCTCTAATGTTAACCATATTGATGGGTTTTTTTTTGACAAATCTTAAATATAATTCTAATCCTACCTAAAGGGGAGGAGAATGTAGAATATAAGGGAAGGAAGTGGAGTGTTTCTAGCACTGTCGTATCTAGGCCTGGGCAGGAGGGGTAACCGCCCAGAGCCAGAATTTTTATAGTCTACTATTATATAAAAATATTTTTATATTAAATATAGGGTTTGATTTTGTTTAATACTTATTATTTGAGGTCTATTTTTTTTTTCAATATTTATTATTATGAGCCTAATTTTATCTCAATAAATCATAAAATTTTGGAAGAAGAGATGAATTAAATGCAATAGTTTCAAAATTATTGAAGCCTAAAAATAAGGGACTTAATTGCAAACCTTTCTTGTACACATTGGAACATATTTGGACAACAATAATATTATGAGATATTATATGAATGAAGTCATTAAAGGGATGAAATAAAATCAGACTACAGTTGACTAAATTATATTGTTGTTATATCTACTGTACATGATAAAATAGTGTTGAATTTGAATTTTTAAACAACAGTTTTTTCATGTTTGATTTACACTTGTTCTACGGTTTTATGTTTTTTCATTTTACCCAAACAAATGCCCCATTCCATTTTTGCTGGCTGATGAAGGTTAATTACCAGAGAGGTCCTAAGTTTATATGGTTTTTAGAGGGAGCTGAAAACTTAGAAAAACGCCGCCGTCTGTGGGAATCGAACCCACGACCACATGGTTAAAAGCCATGCGCTCTACCAGCTGAGCTAAGACGGCATCTGACAATTTTGTGCTTAATTTTGGAAAAGTAGAATTGTTTCAAAACGAAATTTGTTTTAAGCTTAAGCTACGAGATGGTCATAACAAAACAAAGCACCACTTCAAAATAGGGGTGGCAATGGGACGGATCGGAGAGAATTTTGTATTCTCCACTTTGTTCCCAACAATTGCAGGTATGGTTTTGAAGAATCTCATTAAACGTTTCGGGGATATTTTTATCCACATACACATCCCTTACGGATCTCGCGGTTTTCGGTTAATCCCCGTACCTTAAAAAATAAATTAAACTTAACACATTACAACAAATACTCAACATTAATTCTCCAAAATTATAAACATAATTGATAAATTTAGTTTTACCAATAACAAACAAATCATTTCAAAACTATAAAACATGACTAAAATATTAACTATTGAAACATGGCAATTTGCACTATCTTTAAAAGAAAATATGTAACTAATAATCTACAGTTCCAAATCATGATCTGTTTGTTCTAAAAGGAATTAGATTCGATAATCTTCCAAACATATAAATTATATCTTCTAATTTTAATCGTATGTTTTATGGTAAATTTCTGAACTCATTGTCATTGTTGTTTTTGGAAACAGTATTTTCTTCTACTCTTTGCTCACTCAAAAAGTAATAACTCCTAATATAAATTGAAATCAACAACCATTTGTTTTAAACGAATCTAGACTTCTGTAAGGTTATAGAAATATAAGGCTCATTTCCTAATTTATCTTGTAGAATTTTTGGTGATTTTATAAAGTCATTGCTAAAATTGTTTTCTAAGAATTTTGCTGTCAATTTTTTTTATGACATTTCAACATTCAAATATTCATATTTTTTAAAATATAGATTGAAAGTCGATCACAGTGTATTTTAAAAAAAATTAGACTGAATCACGTTTACAATAATGTAAAGACCACTTTCTAGTTATTTTTATGAAATTTACGGAGAATTTCTAAACTTACTCCAGTCGGCCATACTCAGATTATGAGAGAACAGATTTTTGTTGAAAAATAGGTAAATTACCCTTATGTAATCCGATTTTGTAAAATATTGGTGTTCCAAGAGGTTATTTTTCGGAGATCCCCATTGTGATTTATACGAGTACGATTCAGTTATTCCTACGGTTTAGATATAACAATTTTCGTCCTCATCCCCATTTGAACTTCGGTGATAAAATTTTTATCGTCCCCACTCTCCATTTTTGTGGGTGAAGATTTCAATTATTTATCATACATGTCAATTCAAATACCTACGATTTTCGATTATTCTTCACCCGATTGTCACCTTTAGTAAATCCAAAAGGATGAAATCCCAACCAATACCAAATAATAGTATTTCCATCACGTGCAAAAAAGTACGCATCGTACCCATCATAGTTTACAGAATCATCTTCAACCGTCCTATTTCCCTATAGTCGATCTTAGCCGTCCATTTAGACGATCAATATTCCCCACATTCAACGGTCCCCAATCCCTAAAACGCGGAATCCAAATCTTTATCAAATCTAATTCAATTCCAATGGGTTTTTAGGCATAATGTCAAAAAAATCTCTCTAACGTTTAATTGAATATTTATTTTAGTTTATATTTATTTTTTAAAATAATTTAGTCCTTAATGTTTTATTTTGGGTCAAAATGACATATTTACCGGTGAAAATTATTAGTCAACTAACGATAAACAACTTGAAATTACTTGACAGAATAACACGTAAGAAGAAAAAACATTTTATATTTTGTACAATTTTTTAAATTATTTTTTTGATTCATGTGTCATTTTGTAAAGTCAACGTATTTGTCTATACGATATTGTTATCGTGATTAGGGTTGAGCGTTCGATCGAGTCAAGTCGAGTCAAAAAAATTTGAGTTATTCGAGTTGACACGTCATATTTTACAACTCAAACTTTATTTAAATTTTTTTCGATTCGAGTTTAGGAAATTCGAGTCGAGTTTTCAAATTCCTATGTAAATTTAATTATAATTATTTATCATGTTATAATATAATTTAATTGTAATTTAAATAATTTTTTAATCATATAAGATATACATACATATTTCTTCATACGTGTCATATAATTTAAAATGTTACGGGACTCCCCTACGTGAGGACCCGGTTTGAGAATTTGAAGTCCACTTTTAGTGGTTTAAATTGTGTATATAGCTTAAAATCAACGCTTTCTTTTCTATTTTTAACCCACCCACCCTTGTCTTCTTCCCTCCAATTCCCCCTATTTAATTTCTCCAAACACTAGCAGCAGAAGCGAGGTGCTCGGAAAGAATGTCGGCGGCAGGTAGCGGCGGAGGACAGGCGGAAGACAAGAAGCCTGGAGATGCTGCCCACATTAATCTCAAAGTGAAGGGGCAGGTTTTATTTTTATTTTCTTTCATTCCATATATTTTTGATTGAATCGTTTGTTGTTGAGGATGGCAACGAAGTGTTTTTTAGGATCAAGAGAAGCACTCAGCTGAGGAAACTGATGAATGCATATCGGTAGATTTCAACTCGATTGCCTTCTTATTTGACGGGCGGAGGCTCCGTGGAGAGCAGAGTCCCGATGAGGTAAATTTCAAATCACCAACAAATGTATAAATCCACTGTCAAGTTGTTTAATATTTTGGGACGATGTTTGGGGGTAGCTTGACCAGACTGGATATTTGAAAAAGAAAGCTTGGAGCATTACAGTGTTAGTAGAGTATCTTATATCTTTATGTGGACAACTTTTGGATTTTATTTTATTTGGAAATCAAGATTCATTAACCTCTCTAATCCTTATCCATCTCATGTATCAAAAAACAAAGAAAGCCCTGGCATTGATGGGTACTCAAGCTGGCAACTGAAGCCTCTTGTTGTTCTTCCAGCTGCAAATCCCATCAAGATTCAAGCATGCCATATAAATCAGATCAAGTAGATTAGTTGTTTACCAAACTAAAAGATTCTTACCTCACAATATAATAGTAGAAAAAGTCCGCATATAGGAGTGTCTGAACTATCCCAGATATCCAAGCTGCAAGTCACAGCAGAATCAATTAAGAAACATGGAAGAGTTTACAGATAAATCTATGGTATTGGTACACAGAGTATGCAAAGCAATATCTGCTCTGGGACTGGGAGAGAGACTTACGTATCCAATGGACATAGTGCGGTTGGGTTAAGTATCGATAAATCCAGTTAAGAATGTACAATCCTCGATATGCACTGCAATTTAAGAGAAAGACCAAGGAAATCTGTCATATCTGATTAAAGGAGAATTCACAGCCTTTACACATCTACGAAGACACGAGCAAGTGGATTCGTAACAAAAATGATACATCATGCAAGAACAATATCTTACAACAAGTCAGGATTCAGGAACAGAGCCATGTATAGGTTGGAAGGGGCAACCAATTTTATTGGTATAATAGCATTTGAGGTCTTCTTAGTTAAAACATTAGTCAAATAAGACCTTTTCCCCTTCCAATTTTTAGATTTCAAGACTTAGTAGACTCTTGCCCCTCCTAATATTTGATCCTAGCTCCGTAGTAAATATCTTAGACTCTAACTCTCTAATTCAGGCCTATTATTCTTTTCTCTTTTAGTCCTCTTAAACAAAGGGCACTTAACCTAAAGAATAGAAAAAGTATCACACCATGAGCGGCAAAAACCCCTAGTCACACTATGCTTGAACCCTCCATCCTAAACCTTCATAAGGTTGGAGAAATTTGACACTCAAGATGATAGTAAACTTCATTGAGTCATAAACAACAGAAAAAAAATATTTAGTAATCCAAAATGTGATGTGAAGGAAATCCCGGATTTTTTTATACTGAAACTGTGAAATTTAAAGGTCTCTGCTTCAACTTCAAACAATACATTGCTAGTTGAAAAGAAATGATGCATAACAATATAACTAAATTTTAAAACATAAAGCAAAATAATTGAAGAAAACAAGTGCCCTAACCTAAAATTAATCACGCAAAGCACAGCATCTAGGATATTGTCAATGATTTAACTAGACATTACTTTAAAAACAATAGAAAATTTTAAAGCATACCCAAGAAAGAATACATATTGACCAGTCAAGTTGTCGATGTTCCTAGTCCTTTGTAAGAGTACAAGCTGAGGAAGTATGGCAACAGCTTCTAGATATACCGAAAATGTCCACATTACCTGGGATCCATTTTCCATTAAATCAAAATACAAAATGAACCATAATTGGAAAGTTGAAAAACAATCACCTCCTTGAAGGTGAATTTCTCATGAATGAAAAGGGCCAAGAGCAGGCAAGGCAATAGAAGGAAATAATGGCGGAAAGTGTCGTGGTCTTTATCGTAAGACCTTTGAACAATCTTATGGACACGCATGTACCAAACAATCGAAAAGGAGCTTCCCAGAAATATCAATTTCATCAAAGTGTTGTAAAGGGAGATAAAATCAGTGAAAATGTCCAAGTAACGGCTAGCAAAAACGATGGCGTAAAGCTCTTGCGTCTTCAAAGAAATACCTGGTGCCGATTAAGCAAAATCAAAATCTGGAAATCGAATGGAAACCTAAGAAAAAGAGTAATAATTTGAAAAACCGAAAAAAGGAGGGAAAAATGTTACCGGCACAAGATTTCATAGTGTGGATCTTGAGGAGCAAGACGAGAACGCTGGCCAGGTGAGTCATATCACCTGCTAATCTGAAAACATTCATTCTCGAGCTTCCAAATCCAATAACCCTAATTTCTTTCAAATTCTAAACCAAAGAATGCTAAATTATTATTTTTTGTATATGTATAACTTTATGAAACCGAACATCTTAATGGTGGAGCGTAAGAAAACAATCCTTTACCAATAAGATAAAGACACGTTATCGTATCCATGATTGCAGTCTTTGGTAATCGGGATAGAGAGACTGGTTTGACGCAAGCTGCAACGCAACGCTTTTCCAATGGCGGTGAAAAGAGGGGTTTGTCTAAAAACCGCAAGTTAGTGTACAGTTAATAAATGGAAGGATGTTAGAGTCGTCGGATGAGAAAATTTAGTAATTTGACCATTAGATTTATATTTCTATAAAAAAACACGCGGAAACGAGAAGAGAGCATTGTCGGTAAGTATCGGAACGAAGTGTGAAGTTTCGCAACTGTATGGAGAGAAAAGTTGTGTTGCAACGTAAAAAGAAAAAAAATGACGCATATGTTTCGAAACTATGAAATATGTATCGGAATTCGGAACCGATAGTTAATGGTTTAAACTCAAATTGTTAGAGACGTATGTCACAAGTAAAGTTGGAAGAAGGTATTTTAGAATTAGATATAGGGTAACGAAATAGTCTGATGTAAAAGTAACTTTTAAGGGTTAACGCGTAGTAGTTGACGTTTTTGTCATGATATCAAAATTTCTGTATATGTTTCGAAACCTGTAGAAAAGATGTAAACTAGAAATGTTTTAAGTGTCTTTAACAATACATGTATGCATAATATGTATCGGAGTGTACATATAAGTACCAAAATATGGAGTATGGTATGTTGGATAGTAAGAAGTAGACGTATAAACTGTAAAGGTGAAAGAAGTGGATAATATATTAGGGTAATCGCGGGGTATCGGAAGTAGTCTACGAGTTTCGCAACCTCAAAGTACAAGACGATAATATGTTTGTTTTAACGATTCATATTTCCAGTTTTTTTTTGTAGATCTTAAAAGCCCTCCGGCTTACCTGGAATTAGAATCGAACCTTTATTTCCCCCCACTAAAAATTTGGAGAAACCTCTGAAGTTGAGAAAAGCGTTTCAGTCAGTGTAAAAGATCAAAACCTTAACTTAGGTCTATAACTGAACCTGTGCAATTGTCTCCATCGCGAAGGTAACAAGCAAAACCCAAAACCCTAAAGTTTATTTATTTGTGAAATACTTGAAATCTAGGGATCACGTTTCGAAAATTTGGTATGGAATTGCATTTCGGGTTAGAGGAAATCTGTTTAAACTGAATATTATGTTCGGGTTTAAGTTTTTTTTTTGGAGAATGGTACCCTTTCCATCGGTTTTAACCAAAAAAGGTTAGATTTGTCTGTAATGAGGATGAGTTTATTTATGAGTGAGTTGGTTTGCTTGTGAACTGATTCATGTGAAGATTTAATTGTTAGGATGACTATTGTAGGACGTGTAGGTGTTCCCTTTTTGTGAGAACGCAAGTGCACACTCCTGCCAAGTTATAGTATATAAGATGTCGAATCCCACGAGGATTGGTCAGCTTGGTTCGTTTTGTAGTCCCTGCACAAGGTAAAGTAAAAACACAAGTAAAGTGATTGTTGGTTTGAAGAGTAAAGTAAAGTAAAGCACAAATGGTTAAAGTGGTGATTCATGTTGATAAAGTAGGCAGGGTTATGCTGCCACTTAGTGTGAAACTTCGTTGTAAAAGGCTAAGTTGTTTTGCGCTGCCACGATATGCTGCCTCGACGGGTATGGCGGGCGGCAGCTACGACCCTGTCACGCGGCCGCAGCGGGTCACTGCCCTTGCAACTTTTGCTGTCTCGGCAGGTGGAACGGAAATAAGTCTTGGCGGCAAGTCTGGCAAATATTCCAAGTTCGGCGGGATAGTCGACAATGATCCTCCCTATTTCTAGGCAAGGATGCTCGAAAGCTAGCGTGACATAGGCAATACCTAGCAATCTCAACGTAAACCCAACACAGGCTAGTCAACTCGGTTGGTGATCCCTTTTAGCCGCTGAAACTTGTGAACTTTTGGAACCAAGTTAGTCACGCCTCAGCACGTTGTGACCGTGCTTAACCCTTTCGTGAAGTTGACACTTTCGTGCCCCCTAAATTGATTCTCTCAACTGACGGTTAGGACTAATTGAAAGAACGAAGTGCATAGATTAAGCAAACTTGGAATATTTTATTGAAAACAACTCAAAACCTAATACAACCGTTTCACAGCTAATTTACAACATAACCCTAACCCAAATAAAGTTTAGAACATGGCGGCGGTAGAGAACACTAGCTTTGTCTATATAAAACCTAAGATGATCTGAACTAGGAGTACAATGAGTATTTATAAACAAATAACTAGGCTAAGTTCTTCTTAAAGTAGAAGTCCTCAAAAGTAGCTTTCCACATTTAATGTGACTTTAAACTCTGACTTCTTTGCGTTGAATGTGGACTTTATCTCGTTTGCCTTAGCCCGCAAGTAACCTTGTGGTCTCACTTCGGCAACTCTGGCTGCTGCTGCAGACGTTGGAAAATCATTTGGGTGGCGGCGATAGACTCAAGATTTTTAGCTCTACAGATAGCACTCTAGTTCTCCAACTCCATAGTCAGCTGCCATGGGCAGCGAGGTCGGCAACATCATTACTCGGTAGCTACTCGACAGCAACTGTCTTCTACTGGAACTGCATCAGTACAGCTCCTAGGCTTGCTGTCTCAGCATTGCATCCTCAGCTCCTCAGTTCCCTCTTTCAGCCTTTAGTACCTAAATAAAAAAATACATTAAAACAACATCTCTTGTTTACCAATTAAACGATAAGTTATAAAAGCAAGGTAAAACAAAGAAATACTGTACAATGCTATGTATGAACCTACTTATGCCTAAAATGAGCTTAAAAACAGTAATAATAAGAGGTGGAATGTGCATGAAATATAGGACTTGTGGACACTTTACACACCTCCAAACTCGAACTATTGCTTGTCCTCAAGCAATGCAATCTAAAATACTTGCTCTAATAATAATCAGAAAGAAGAACTTGTTTTTAACTTGATTTTATGCATCAAGGCCGTGGCACCTATATTAAATTAGTGAAGGAAAATAAGCAAGAAAATAACACATAATTAAATTTCCCATGCCAGTGTGGTGTGTGCATGTCTGTAAATAGGCTGAATATGCATAATAAATAATTAAACAAAGATGCTGTTGTGATTTAAAGGTTGCTGCCAAGGCTGCACAGTTAAGCACATTATTTTCAATCATGGCAATGAGGGCTTCATCTTATCACAACTACTCTTCTAGGTCTGACGTTGAGATAGGAGCAAACTACAAAACCCCGAACCCTTGGAGTAGAGTCATCCCATGAAGGCTTTCATTCACTCATGCTAATTTGTCCGTCACTTTAAGGCTTTCAGATTCATGAACTTTGATAGCAGCGGAGTGTCCTCGCACATGATTCTTCCTAGAGCCTGTAGCGGGCACCTCTAGGGTAAAACATCATTATTCCTTGTTTTTTATTCTGCTGCAGTGGCAATGCTGTATTTTTTGTTCCTTTTGCCTGCCTCGGCAGCTACCTGTAATCATCGTTAGAACTTTGCAAAGAATTCTAAAAACAAACAAGCAATGTTCATCAAATATTCTAACACATTCAGCAAGTAACATAGGTGTTTCACAATTTTAGGCAAAAAGAAAACAATTCTAAGTCATCTTTCATGCTTTTTCCAAGTTTAAGTTCAATTTTTATTAGGTGCGAAAATAAATTAGTCGGCTATCCTATCATAGGCACAAGTCATAACAAATTTTTCTTTTCCGATTATTACTAAGACAAGTACAATGCAACCTAATATGCAACTAAGTATGCCTAGAAAAAAGATGCGAGAGCTATCCCCCCAAACTCGAGATGGGCATTGCCCTCAATGCACAAAACATGAAAAATTAAACAAAAGAAAAATAAATACAAGTTAAAAATTAAATAAAACAGAATAAGAGAAATAAAAGAAAAGAGAAAGAAAAAACTAAAAGTTTGCTGAGGGTTGAGAGGAGGCTGGAGTCTTCTAAGTTGAGAAGGAGGAAGATGTTTGGATGATGAAGCGGCGGTCGGTAGCTGTCTTGGTAGCGGTCTTAGCAGATGAGGTTTTTGCTTTCCGCGGCGGTTAGACTCTCTTCGGCATGTAATATGGATCTTCTTGCGGTTCGGCAGAAGGAGCAGCAAAAGGTGCATCGCTTTCTTCTGACTTCGTCTCGAAGTCCACAGGTTCAGCGACTATTATGTGTTGCTTCCTCTTCCTAGTGCCTTCCTCTATTGGTGCTGCCGGAGGGATCAAAGCCATTGGGATGGCTGCTGTTGCAGCTACCACTGTTGTTTCTGGTTCGTGCGGCTACTACTCAATCTCCTCTGATGAGGAGGTATCTTCCACCGTCGTGGCTGTGTAAGCGAGTGAATGATGCTACTGGTGCCTCTCAAGAGAGTCTGCCACTATGTTGGATGGGGTGGCGGCTGAATAAGTTGGATAGTGCGTCGGAGAGGGCACCTGGTGGTTAGTCTGGTGGGCAGCGACGACTGGTGGCGTTTTTTGTGCTTGTGTTGTTGCTGCAATCTTTCTAGGGTATGGCAGCAGGATGGGTACTTCACCAGTGAAGTTCTGTAGAAAATAAGCCACAAGAGCTTCTTGGGCCTCCCCCACATATTTCATGAAGGCCAACTGCTGATGCTCTATGGGCTTTGTGCTGTCTAGAAGGGTGTGCAGCAGTGTGAGGACTTCCTTGTCTGGGGCAGCTTCAGTACTGCCGGAGGCGGCTAGAGTTTCAGGCTGTGTGGTTGAAGGCTGGCAGGGCGTTGTTGGTTCTTTCTCCGCATCCTGCATCATCTGAATGCGGACCTTTCTGGTCCAGCCTTTTTTGGCAGTTGTTAACTCATCTTTGGGCTCTGCTGGGACACCAAAGTTTGTGCAAAGTTCTGTGATGAGGGATGAGAAGTACAGCCTGTCTTTCTTCTTTTTGAAGCAGTTGTTGATCTCCGTACAGATAATTTCCCCAATATTTATCGGTCGGTTCATCATAATGTTGTGAATTAGGGCAAGGCACGGCTGATCGACGGTTGAGTTGTGGGATGTAGGCAGCATACGCCTTTTTATAAAGGTGTTCCACAACATGGCCTCGAACAGCAGGCGACGACACTGGACAGATCCTACATGTTTGCCTCCCAGCCATGACATGTTGGGCTTGTAGAGTTTGGCCTTGATTTTCTCAAAGTCAGCAGCCGTCAGTGACGGCCTCTACTTCTCGTGAGGGTTGTCATTCATATCAAGGCCATAGTACCTTTTGATGACGGCAACGTTCAGTTTGACCGGCTCCCCGCGGACATAGACAAACGGCAGGGGTGATGGGAGTGGAATTCACTGACCATGGTGATGTTGGCTACCTCTGGCTGCCAAGCGAACATCTCTCATCCCTTGTTCTGGATGGTTCTGAATAGGGCAGGCTCTAGACCAAGGTCTCGCGTTTGCCATGTGTAATGGAAACCTTGCTCCTCCCATATTACCTGCTTAGAGAACTGGTTTCTGTATCTCTCCTCGTCCCCCTTGTAGCAAAATCTCTTGTAATTGGGTTTTGGTTGTGATGCAGATGCCATGTGAACGATTGTATGTAGTTGAAACCTAGAAAGAAAAATAATGAGAGAGCAAGGGAATTCAAAAAGAAGATAACAAGAAGGTGAAAGTGAAGTAAATGAATTGAGTGAGAGGGGTATAAATAGGGGTTGCCGAGAAGTGCCGTGGCGACATTAAATGCCCAACGGTCCAATTTTCTTACGCACATTATGGGATTTTCTGCCCGTTATTTTCGGAGCCGTTGATGGCAAACTAGCTGTTATGCATTGCTGCACTGGCTGCTGTCTCGGCAGGAAGGTGTGCGGGATCCTTGCTGGGCCTCCTTCTTGTTCCTGCTCTTTTATTCCCTAACCTGAAGTAAAAATAAAGATAATTAAATAACTTTTGAAAGATGAAATACTGAAAACTAATCTAATCCTAAAATAAAATAAATTTGAATCCTAATGCATAAAAATAAAAATAATAAAATAAAAATTAAGTTATGTTGGGAGTGCATTTGGGTGCATCTCCCAGACATAACCACTTCTTGAGGTGGTTTGACTTTTTCTTTCCTCCTGGGGGGTCCTCTTGTTCCTTCAGGTGCTGCGTTACTGGGCCCTTAAGCCTGCCCCTTGGTCTGTAGCGGAAACTGCTACCTTGGCCTGTTTCCACGTTGATTTTGGCAGCTCTTTCATCTAGGCTTCCTTTTTCTTCTTATGAGGGTTGTAGCACATTCATCTTGATGCTCTAGTCCTCAACCCTCATTGTCAGCTCCCAAAGTTCCACATCTATAAGCGATCTACTCGTGGCCAAGAATGGTCGCCCAAGGATGATAGGGGCTTTTTCATCGGCCTCGCAATCTAAGATGAGGAAGTCGGCTGGAAGAATCAGGTTGCCCACCTTTACCAGGATGTCTTCGATTTTTCCATCTGGTTGTACAAATGAATGGTCAGCAAGTTTAAGCATGACGAAGGTAGGTTTGGCAGGCCCAATACCTAGTATATCGAAGACAGCTTTGGGCATCAGATTGATGCTGGCTACCAAGTCGCACAGGGCTCTGGTTTCATGTTTGCTTCTTATCCTGCATGAGATAACAAAACTGCCTGGATCTGTCTGCTTGGACGGCAACTTGTTATGCAGCATTGCCATGCATTCTTCAGTGACATCCACTGTCTCGAACTCCCCAATCCTCTTCTTCTTAGAAACCATGTCTCTGAGATGTTTGGCATAGTTTGGAATACCTTGAATGGCTTCTATCAGGGGTATATTGATGTGTACCTGTTTTAGAATGTCCATGAACTTTCTAAACTGGTGCTCTTGCTTTTGTTCCTTGAGCCTTTGGGGAAAAGTTACTGGCAGGCTGATGTCCTCCGCATGCTCATTGCTTGGGGGCTCAGTCTGGGAAGGATCATTTGTTTTAGGCCCGCTGTCTTTATCTGCCGCTGGGGCGGCTAGTGTTTGTGCTGCTGCGGCGGGCTTCCCTTTCTGGTATGGCTGGATTTCTGGCTGTGTCTCCACCCTAGGTTCATCCAGCTGCTTCCCACTTCTTGTAGATATGACCTTGCACTGCTCGTTAGCGGGTTTAGCTGCCACCTCTGAGCTACCGGATGTTGCTCCCATTGTCTGGCTGCTGTATATCTTAGTGAATTGCCCGAATTGGGTCTCTAGGTTCTTTATAGCAGCCTCCTGGTTATTCATCCGCATCTCCGTCCTGTCAATAAAAAACTTAGTTTTATCAATAAATTTATTTGTACGAACAAAAAAGTCACTAGTTCTAGACATGAAAGTGTGTAGGGTTGCTTCTAGTGAGTTATTGTTCTGTGGCGGCTGAGTCTGCTGCTTGGACTGGTTCTCTTGGTAGCCCTTGTAGCTGTTGTGGGTTTGCAGCTATCTTTGGGTTGCTCCAGGAGAAGTTTGGATGGTTCTTTCATCCAGGATTCTAGGTGTTCTGGGCAGGCATGCTATTCCTCTCATATCCTCCCTTGTAGTTAGCGGTTGCTGTGCAATAAGAGGAATTATGGTTGCCCCCACATTCACCACAGAATGGCTCCACAACCTTTTTCTCATAAACCTTCCCAGGGGGTTGCACAATCTTCATTACTAGCTTCGTCAATGTATCGAGGTGGGCGTTAACATATTCTGAGGCTTCTACCTCATTTTCAGTGGCTGGCCACCTTTTGCCGCCTCGGTGGGCTGTTGGGTTTTTGTAGTCATTTTTAGCGGCTTGGTTCAGTAGCCGGAGTGCTTCCTCTGGGGGTCTGTTGAGAATGATCCCATTGGCCAACACATCTATCATCATCCGAGTTGGTATCGCTCCCATGCCTCGTACATCGACTCGTCATCCCCTTGTCTAAAGGCTGTGATCTCATTCCGCAACCTATCAGTAACGTTGGACGGGCTGAAGCGGTCTAGAAAATCTTTGCAGAGCTTCGTCCATGTGTTGAAAGACCCGACTGGCTGGTTATTCAACCACTGTTTAGCCCTATCCCTCAGTGAATAGGGAAATAACCTCAACCGCAGTACATCCTGGTGGAGCCCGTGTATTTTAAATGCTCTGCAAATGTCCAAGAATCCTCGTAAATGCTGCCGAGCATCTTCTATGGTAGTCCCTCCAAAGTGCCCTAGTGTATTTATCATGTTGAACATGACGAGCTTTAGCTCAAAATGGTCCACCCCTATATCAGGTTCCGTCACTATTGGTTCGAACCCTTGGAAGTCATGTTCTAGATAATCCCTACTTGTTCGAATCTGGGGCGGCCTGGGCGGAAGTGAGGGATCCTACCGTGGATGATCTTACGGACCTCTGGGCGGCAAGTCGTGCTGCCCGCCCCTGCCGTTCGCAGCATCATTTGGTGGGTCCTCATTTACCATGTTTACCCTCGCTTTTCCCTTTTCTTCTTTGTTTCTCCTTAGGACTTCTCTGAGTTCCTTCTTAATTGCTCTTGTCTGTCGTTCGAGATCGTCGTAAAAGAGGATATTTCCTTTAAGGTTTGCCCTGGTCATACACTCGTAAAGGACACGGTAAATTTTTTTCCCATTAAAAATATAGATAAAATACAAAGTAAATAAAATGTGCAAAAATTGAAAACGAAGTTCACCGTTACCAATCCCCAACAACGGCACTAAAAACTTTTAGGACGTGTAGGTGTTCCCTTTTTGTGAGAGCGCAAGTGCACACTCCTACCAAGTTATAGTATATAAGATGTCGAATCCTACAAGGATTGGTCAGCTTGGTTCGTTTTGTAGTCCCTGCACAAGGTAAAGTAAAAACACAAGTAAAGTGATTGTTGGTTTGAAGAGTAAAGTAAAACACAAATGATTAAAGAGGTGATTCAGGTTGATAAAACAGGTAGAGTTATGATGCCACTTAGTGTGAAACTGTGTTGTAAAAGGCTAAGTTGTTTTGCGCTGCCACGATATGTTGCCTCAGCAGGTATGGCGGGCAGCAGCTACGACCCTGTCACGCGGCCGCAGCGGGTCACTGCCCCTGCAACTTTTGCTGTCTCGGCAGGTGGAACGGAAATAAGTCTTGGCAGCAAGTCTGGCAGATATTCCAAGTTTGGTGGGATAGTCGACAGTGATCCTCCCTATTTCTAGGCAAGGATGCTCGAAAGCTAGCGTGACGTAGGCAATACCTACCAATCTCAGCGTAAACCTAACACAGGCTAGTCAACTCGGTTGGTGATCCCTTTTAGTCGCTGAAACTTGTGAACTTTTGGAACCAAGTTAGTCACGCCTCAGCACGTTGTGACCGTGCTTAACCCTTTCGTGAAGTTGACACTTTTGCACCCCCTAAATGGATTCTCTCAACTAACTGTTAGGACTAATTGAAAGAATGAAGTGCATAGATTAAGAAAACTTGGAATATTTTATTGAAAAACAACTCAAAACCTAATACAACCATTTCACAGCTAATTTAAAACATAACCCTAACCCAAATGAAGTTTAGAACATGGCGGCGGCAGAGAACGCTAGCTTTGTCTATTTAAAACCTAAGATGATCTGAACTAGGAGTACAATGAGTATTTATAGACAAATAACTAGGCTAAGTCCTTCTTAAAGTAGAAGTCCTCAAAAGTAGCTTTCCATATTTAATGTGACTTTAAACTGACTTCTTTGCGTTGAATGTGGACTTTATCTCGTTTGCCTTAGCCTGCAAGTAACCTTGTGGTCTCACTTCGGCGGCTCTGGCTGCTGCTGCATACGTCGAAAAATCAGGTGGGTGGCGGCTATAGACTCAGAATTTTTAGCTCTACAGATCGCACTCCAGTTCTCCAACTTCATAATCAGCTGCCGTGGGCAGCGAGGTTGGCAGCAGCATTACTCGACAGCTACTCGGCAGCAACTGTCTTCTATTGGAACTGCATCAGTACAGCTCCTAGGTTTGCTATCTCAATATTGCATCCTCAGCTCCTCAGTTCCCTCTTTCATCCTTTAGTACCTAAATACAAAAATACACTAAAACAACATCTCTTGTTTACCAATTAAACGATAAGTTATAAAAGCATGGTAAAACAAAGAAATACTATACAATGCTATGTATGAACCTACTTATGCCTAAAATGAGCTTAAAAATCGTAATAATAAGAGGTGGAATGTACATGAAATATAGGACCTGTGGACACTTTACAACTACTGCAAATCTGATTCCCGTTTTGACGAAGATGCTGATAAAGAATTTGGTGATAAAGATGGTAAAGAAGGTTCCGATCAAGTTGTTGAGGAAGTTGCTTATAAGGATTATAATGCTAAAGAAGTTGCTCATAAAGTTGGTAATGAAGTTGCTCCGTCTGAGATGCTGGCCATATGTGATAAGGTGTTGTAGAGTGTTCATGAGTTCTATATTTTGTACACATTCATGCCCATATTATTGCCGTTTAAGCTCATTTAGGCATATGTAGGTGCATTGCATGCATTATAACAACATCTTCTCTTTTACCATGTTTTTATTGAATATTTTATGTTTGGTTGAGAAATGTTACTGTTTTAGTTTAGTTTATATTTTCAGGTGCTATAGCTAGGAGAGGAGAGAAGAGGAAAGGAAAGCTGGAACAAAAGGAGATGTACTGAAGCAGTTCTAGATGCCGCCAAGTGCCGCCCAGGCAAGATTTACACCGACTTAGCCAAGATGGGTCGCGATTGAAAGAGGGCAATTTCCTAAGCCCAATAAGCCCAGTCTTGTAATTTTCTGAAGCCTGTAGCAGCCGGTAGAGATGATCCAAGATCGATAAGTAGGAGCACTTATCCTTACTCGTAGAAGAAGGCAACGTCCAAAGAGTCCATATTTAAGTCAAAAAGGAGTCTGTATTTAATGTAATTTACTTTTAGAACTCCTACTTTAAGGAGGACTCACACTTAGGCCATGAGCCTATATATACCCAATGTATGTGAGGGTGTAGGGGCATGATGAGGGTGAGGGGATGCGAGCCTGAGCAGCCGCACAACAGAGATGTAGCTAGATAGGTTGGAGTTGTTGGGGGTCGCGGCCCAACTCTCCTAAGGTTTAGGCGCGTGTATGTAAAGTAGTTTGAGGGAACCGATTGTAATAGTTTTGAGTTGTTTTCAATAAAATTCCAAAGTTTGCTTAATGTATGCTCTTTGTTCATTCAATTAGTCTACACCAGTCAGTTGAGAGAAAATTCATTTGTCAGGCACGAAAGTGCAAGGCTCATGAAAGGGTTAAGCACGATCACAACATGCAAAGGCGTGACTAACTTGGTTCTACACTAGTCCACAAGTTTCAGCGGCTAAGAGGGATCACCAATCGAATGGACTTGCATGTGTTAGGTTGACGATGAGATTTCTAGGTATTGCCTACATCACGTGAGTGTTCGAGTATCCTAACCTAGAAATAGGAGGGATCATTGTCGACTATCCTACCGAACTTAGAATGTCTGCCAGACTTGCCGCCAGAACTTCTTTCTGTTCCACTTGCCGAGACAGTACACTCCTGCAGTGGTAGTGACCTGCTACGGCCGCGTGACAGGGTCGTAGTTTGCCTCCCGCCATACCCGCCGAGGCAGCAATTCATGGCAGCACAAAACATACTCAAACTTTACAATGCAGTCAACACACTACTGAGCTGCATTTGTCTTACCCAATCTATCGACCAAATCTCTCCTTATCATTCCTCTCATCACTATCTTTATTTTATTTGTGTTTTTATATTTCCACATCTTGAGATTTAATTGCGCATTTACTAAATCCTTGTGCAGAAAACCATTCATAGGAGCTGCTCCAATCCCTCTGGGAGACGATATTTTTTATACTATAACTTGACAAGAGTGTGCACTTGCGCTCAAAAATAGAGAACACCTAGACGCTCTATAGGCGTACGAGAAAAAACATGTCCCCCCTTTATAAATTTTTAGAAAGTTGATATTATCTTTACGTGTTCTTATTGAAATGAAATGCAGAATGAATGAATGATTGAATGTATACATTTGTTTATTTTTTATTTTTTACAGTAAAGTTGAATGTATAAAGATTAAGCAAAGAGAGAAGAAAGTGACTACTAAGGTAGGTTTCAGTTGATTATGTGTAATAAATGTTAAATTCATTTAAATAAGTTAAATTTGTAGGTTGGGAAAGGCAAGAAATGGGAGAAAATGTCGAACGAAGACAAACAACCTTACATTGATGAAACTGAGAAGGAGAAGGCGACATACAAAGAGTATAAATCAGGACAGTTGAAGAAGGTAATGAGAATAGCAGTATAAAGACATTCTTTGTTTGACACAGTAAGATTGACGTAGGAACTTATCCCATGTCTATAGACATTTGGCACAAGGTGTAGTCAGAAGAAATTGTACAATTTCATAGAAAGAATGAAGACGGTGGGATTGATCCTATTCTTGAAGAAATTGGTTTGGGTCGTTAGTTTTTATAAAATCGCGCAGTCTACATTGAGACCTATGTGGGGAATTGATGGAAAGTTTTGATGTTGAAAGGAGTGTTATTGAGTTTGAAGGACACAACATTCCTATATCATTTGAAGATGTAGAAGCTATATTGGGCCTGAAGAATGAGGATGTTGATGTTAATGAAGTGATGTCGAGGGAGAATGGTAGTGAACTCGATGAAAAGTATAACCTCAACACGGTTTTCACATTTGGTAAAATCAAGAGAGATGTACTGTCTGGTTCTTTTGAAGGGGATGCTTTGAAAGCAAGGGTGCTGTTATACATTATTGGAGTTTTTTTGTGTCCTACTGCTGAGATACGACCAAGTCCAGATTTGTTGAAGTTGTTGTGCGACGATTACTTACAGGGAAAAGTGAATTGGGCCAAGTATGTTTACAATACGATTATTGACGCAATAAGCTTTATATAGAGGCCGAAAAGGCACGTTTACCTAAATGGGTGCATTGCAGTCTTAGAGGTAAAGTTTAATTAGCATTAGTAATGAGAAATGAGTGGAACTGAGTTTTGTCTTATAAATTAATGTTGTATTGTGAATGACAAAGAATTCAGGTTAGGTTGTATGACTACCGCTCTAGATTTGATAGCATAGGCAGTGCAACTTCTAATGGTGGTGAGGCTCGTATTCTTTACTTGGTGGAGTCAAAGGTCACGTCTGTTTATGCCCGCTTGAAGACAGATCGAGCTTTGAATAGACCAAAGGTATCTACCGATTTATTATTCATCTAGTATGTCAAATTGTAATAATGGTTAAATATTTTTTTTTTTACACTCTGAAGATTATTGCCTGGATGCATCCATTACCTCAAACTTTTGAAGCACGTAATGTCAAGGAATCTGTGGAAGTCATGGAAGCAGACGAAGCCATGAAAGCTTTAAAGAGACATAAGGTAATACGTTATGATTCATTGTGTGATATTATATGGAAGGTGAATGTTTAATATTTATTTAATTCGCAAGGTTGCTTTCGCGGAGTATGACGTTGCGAGATGCAACGATGGTGGTGCAACGAGGGAGATGATGTCGAAGATGCTTCAACAAATAATGTCGGAGGTGAGAGGGGTAAAAGAGGTTGTCAATAGGGGAAAAGAGAAGCAAATTAAAGGAGAGGAGTAAATAATGTCCGAGGTGAATGGGATAAAAGAGGTTGTTAATTCGGGAATTGAGAAGAAAAAAAGTTGAAGAGAAATTGGACAGTATGAGGGGGTAGATGATAAGAAGTTTGGAGAGAAATTGAGTATTCTTTTTGAACACTTCACAGAAGTGCGGGTCGACATGACCTGCTTGAAGCAGAGCTTGGTAGAGAAGATAAACGATGTTAAAGTCAAAATCGACGGTATTCATCAGGCTGTCGAAGCGTTTTTGTTTGAAATGACAGGTAGTTTGCGTCATATGTCAAGGAATATGGAGGCTGATAGGGAAAATATTGTCAATGAATTTAATAAGATTGTTTACAGTAAGTTAATGGGGGAAACGTCACATCATAGATTTTACGGTGATAGTCCTATTGATATAGAGACGACAGAAAATAATAGTACTCCATCTTCTAAATTCGAAACATCTGAAGGTGGAGCTAAGCGCTGCTTAAATTTGGATGGAAACTATGACTGTCCAGTGCTGATGAGTAATGAGGTAAAAGCAACTAACCTTATTTACAAATCCTTTTCATCTTTTTATTTTCCTGACAAGTGTAATGTTCCATTGTAGGATCTTCCACTTATCCACCAGGTTTGTAACGCCCTGGTTTTGGGCTTAGGAGTCTTTAAGGTTGACTCGGGGTTCGTAGGACCTAGACTAGAGTTCTGGGTTAGTTCGGGAGTGATTCAGGGAAAATATGGTTCGAGATATGATAAAGTTTTGGGAAAAATTCCTAAAATCTTCTAGAAATATATATAAAGTTTTGGTGAAGTAATTTTTGGAAAATAATTTTTGGAAGATTGACATTTCGGGTTAGTGACTAATTTGTAAAGAATGCAAAATCTGTTTTTAAAGGTCTGTTTTGAAAGAGGGCCAAAACTTAGAATCTTTAGGGTGCTAATATATTATTAATTAACCTTTTCCTTTAATTGACTATTTTAAATGTATTTTATTAAAAAGAATAAAAAGAGATTTTATTAAAAAGGGGATTTAGTCTTTCAAAATCTATTTTGACGTAACTTCTATTTATCTCATTTCTCATCAGCCAAACACTTCATTTTCTCTCAAAACTTCCATAGATTTTCATCTTTTCACTTCACTTTGATTTACAAATGATTTCCTTGGTGATTCGTCCATTTATCTCAACGGATTCTTGAAGATGTTGCAACAAATCTTGTCAATTGAAGGAATAGGCAAGGGTTAGAGGTAATTTTCGTTCAAATCCTCTAATCAAGGTTCTTTAATGAAATTCCCAAGTCTTTGACTCTCTAATTGTGTTTAATAACAAGGTTTTATAATCTATTTGATGAAAATGGTTAAATCAAGCGTTGAAAGATGATTTTTTAAGATTTTCGTAATGGTACTGTTTTGGTTAATTTGAGATTGATTTAATCATGATTTGGATGTTAAATGATGTTAAAATAAATGTTTTATCATAGGAATCCCGAAATAGATTGGATCTCTAGTTGTTAAGATTGTTAGATTTAGGTTTTTGTGGTGATAATGTGGTTTTGGTGTTGCTGGAGATATAAGGAAGCGAATAGGTTGTTTTTGGATGTTAATTGATGATTAAAAATGGATGGAAGTGTTAGGTTTTGGCTGGGTTGAGTTTGTAGAGTAATCGAAGATGTTTTTGGTTGTTTCGGATACACATTTTAATGTTTTTGGGCAGAGCAGCGTGGTGGCTTTAGTTGCTGGTGATTTTAATGCATTAAGATGCATTAATCCTCTGTTCTTGTGTGGTATAAACATGGGAGAACGTATCAGAAGTAATCATTGAAGTTTCGGGAGCTTCGGAAGCTTGATTACGCTTCGGCAAAGCAAGCGAGGTGTAGTCGGTGAGTGGAATTGTTTTTAAAGCCTTTCAAAGACTTGCAAGCAAAGTTTGGAGGTTTAGATTGAGTTTGAAACACTAATCTAATTCCGGAAGTAGGTTTGAGATGTTTTCCTCTTGTTTCTCAGTTTTTATCCCATTGATTTATATGATCATGTTCCTGTTTTGAACATAGAATTAAACCTACTATTTTATGCATGTTTTGAGAAATGATTTGATGATTTATGTGACCCCATGAGATAGAATTATGATTTTGAAGAGATAAAAATTTGTTGAGAAAATGATATGCTTTAATTATGCTTTTGAAATGGGATGAGAATGATTTATGTTGACGCATTGAAAAACAATAGGTAAATGATGTTTAAAATGAGTATATTGACATGAGATGAGATTATTGTTACCAGATATAATTGGTCGACCAATAGGATGAGAAGTGCACTATAATATACAAAATTCGTACGTGCTCTTTGGTTCGGGGAATGGGGGTAGTGCCATCCCGTTGCAAAGTGAGAGTGTGGTGATGAGAGATTCCACCACGTTAGGTCTTGATGATGTGAGATTCCATCAAGGTTTGTGATGATGAGAGATACTGCCATGAAAGTTCAGTGATGTGAGATTCCATCGAGGTAGGACTTGACGATGTGAGATTCCGTCAAGCTATCCGTATATCCGAGTAATGTTGCCTAAATGCCAATATATGAGATTCACACGTACCTTGTTTATAAATTAATTAATAAAATGAGATTTGCATATGAGATCATGATTTGAGAAATGATATGTGAGAAACAAGCATGTATGGCTTTGCTTTGAGACTTTGCATTTTGGTTAATGCATGGGATAGATGGTACATGTGGTTTAAATGATGTGGTTTTTGCTTTAAAAATGGTTTCAAGCATGAGATAGAATGAGCATGATGAGATAGAGATTTTCTAAATGAAAAATGGTTTAAAATGCATTGTTGTTGATGGTTTGTTTTGAGCATCCCTCACTAGGCATTATTGCTTACCCTCTTTTTTTTCAAAAATATAAAGAAATATAATCTCTTGGGCAACGAAGAAGCAAGAAGGATCCCAAGGAGTGAGACTTAGCTCAAGTATGGTTTTACGTTTACCTATTAGTAACAATAGTTGACAATGGGAGGATGCCTTAATGTTTTGGGAGAGTGTATTTTGAAACTCCTTGATTTGTGGTAAGTTTGCGATGCCTTTGATGACTTGTAAATGACCTTTACTTGTTGATAATTGTCTTGGTTTGTGCTTTGGCTTTGAAATGGTATTTTTGCATAGGTAGCATGCCTATAGATTTTCTTAATGCATATTGCCATGCTAATGTGTTGAACTTGCCATGTATGATTGAGGTTTGATTTTTAGATATGTTGTATGCATGTTGGAATATTTTTGATTGGATCAAAGTGTGAAAAACCAACAAAAAGTGTAATTACAGGCCCATGTGTTTCGGTACACCTAAGGTTGTACTGAAACAGTGAGCCTGAAATGGCCTAGGGGTTTCGTAACAGGGAGGAGTGTTTCGATACATTTGGCTACTGGAATCTCGTGTTCCGAAACACCATAGAGTGTGTTTTGATACGAGCCCGAGCTTCAAGACGCTTGCCCCTGTTCCGAAATGGGTGTTTCAATACAGGGCAACCTGTATCGAAACACTCAGCTGTTAAGTTAGTTATTAGATTCTTTTGAAGATATGTTTCTTTACATTTTAGTCCCTAAATGTTGTGGATGCATTTAAATGAGCTTGAATGGTTGTTTTGAGCTGAGATTTGATAGAGAGGCATGTAATGTGTTTAATTAAAGGTTGGTAACTTAAAACTTGAAGAAGTCTCTGTAATTTGATAAAATTACAAAATGTTCCCTAAAATATTTTTCTATGCAATTGAGTCCCTAAACGTTGTCTGATCGAGTTGTAAATTGTTCCGCTACGATGTTTATCACATAAGATAAACATTAGCATCTAGACAAGATAAAATGAAAAAAATATAGGGTCGTTTATTGGGGTTGAACTTCCCGGTTTACCTTAATATTCCTCGCGTGACCTGTTTGGTTCGGTATTTCGCCCAGACCAAGTCGAGGGGGTTACATTTGGTGGTATCAAAGCCAAGTTACGAAAGAATTGGGAGGTAAGCTTGATGTAATATTGTTGTTTGGTTGATTTCTTAATGAATGTTGTGCACGGTGGTTGTTTATGCTATGTCATAATCATTGTTTGATTTGTGTGAGATGCACAGTGTTTGATAACATGAACTGTGATTGTTATATGCTGTTGGGGGAGAGGTTAAGGGTACCCATTTCCATATTATTACTAATGTAAAGAGAATTTTGATTTTGAAAAGAAAAACTTGAGCTCCTTGGATTCTTGCTTTTGGTTGGCTTTATTGTTTTATTTTGGCATTATCATGTTTTAGATTTGCACTATATTTGAGATGGGACCGAGACGGGAGCTTAGAATTGGTAGTCGTGATGCTGTGAATGAGAATGTTGAGATTTTTTCGCCCCTCCACCTCGTCCTAATGGTGATGGAGCTGGTACGAGAGCTAGCGTTAGAGGTGTTGGACCTCAGGCAGCGCAAGGGCAGGCTGCTGCTGATATGACACCGTTGATTCAAGCTATAGTTGGGACTTTTCAAGCAGCGATAGCGGGTATGGATGTGGCCGCACCTCAGCCAGGTGCTAATGTTGGTTTACCTTTGGAGCGTTTACGCAGTTTGAGTGGAACTGAGTTCCGAGGTCTATCTCATAAGGGTTATGAGGCGTGGTTTGAGAGCACCCGAAGGATTCTTGGTCAGATGGGTTGCAATGATGCGCAAATGTTGGGTTGTGTTGTATCCTTGCTTCATAGAGATGCTTGTACATGGTGGATGACCATCACTGCGGGTATGAAACCTGCCGATATGACTTGGGAGTTCTTCGGAACTGCTTTCAAGAGGAAGTATTTGGGGGTTCGCTATCTTGATGAAAAGAAGCGAGAGTTCATGTCATTGGTCAAAGGAAATATGATTGTTTCAGAATATGAGGTTTAGTTCATTCGTTTGAGCCAATATGCTCCTGAACTGGTTCCTAACGAACAAAAGAGATGTGATCATTTTTGCTACGGGCTTGTAAAGGATGTCAAGACATATATGTTGGCTTCAGATTACACCAATTTTGATGTCCTAGTCACTCGGGCTAAGGACATCAAGCAGAATTTGAGTTTAGTTGCTCGTTCTAGTGGTTATAGTTCTGGAAAGAGGTCAGCTGAGTTTGATGCTGGTAGAGATCGTTACAAGAAGCATAAGGATATAAGGTATCAACCGGATCCAAGGCGTGGTGGTGGTAACCCTGGTTGTGGTTAACAAGGCCAGAATGCTTTTGTTCGTACTCTAGAGTGTAACCGGTGCGGTAGAAGGCACACGGGAGAGTGTTGGGGTAATTTGGGTATGTGTTGGAATTGTGGATCATGAGTACATATGAAGCGTGATTGTCCACAACCTGTTAGAGATGGACAAGCTCCGATGCGAGCTGCTGAGCCACAGAGAGGTCGTGGGTGCGATCGTGGTAACTTTCAGCGTAAAGATGATGAAAAGTGGAATGTTGCTCATGTTGTTGCTATTCAGCCCGAGAGAGGTGGACACGCTAGGGTGTATGTACACCGAGAGGGAAGGAATGACACGTATGTGATCGCAAGTACCTTTACTTTGCAGTCCTTGTCATTACTTTCTTTAATTAATTCCAGTTCTACTCATTCATATATTTTGCGTGAGCATGCACAAGTGCTTGATTTACCTGTTGAGTTGTTAGATGTTGGTATGCGTGTAACCAGTTCTTTTGGTGAGACGATTGTTATGAGAAAGTTTTAAAGGAGGTTTCCTTTGTCTATTCAAGGTCATGTGTTTGAGGTTGATCTTATGGAGTTACCTTTCTATGGTTTTGATGTAATTCTTGGTATGGATTGTTTATCTAAGCATAGGGCTGTGGTTGATTTTGAGACCAAGCGAGTTTCGTTGAAACTTGCCGATGATTATGGGGTGGTGATCGTAGGTGAGAATGTGAAGTTTTTGTATAATATGGTTTTGGCTCTTGAAGCGAGTCGATTGATGTGTTTGGGATGTGAAGCTTTCATGGCCTATGTGATGAATATGAGTTCAAAGGAGGTGCGCGTACAGTACATACGTACGGTATGTGAGTTTTTGGGTGTATTTCCGAAAGAGTTGCCTGATTTACCACCTAACAGAGAGGTTGAGTTTGGCATTGATTTATATGAAAATACGACTCCAGTGTCAATTGCTCCCTATCGAATGGCTCTGAAAGAGTTGAAGGATTTGAAGACGCAACTTCAGGAGTTGCTTGATCGATGTTTCATTAGGCCTAGTGTTTCACCTTGGGGTGCACCAGTTTTGTTTGTGAAGAAGAAAGATGGCACGGTGCGAATGTGTATAGATTATCGCCAATTGAACAAGTTGACGATTAAGAACAAGTATCCTTCGCCAAGGATTGATGATCTTTTTGATCAGTTTCGAGGTACTTCAGTGTTTTCAAAGATTGATTTGATGTCCGGATATTTCCAGTTGAAGGTAAAGGATGTGGATGTGCCTAAGACCACTTTTGGTATGAGGAGCATGCATTATGAGTTTTTGGTGATGCCTTTTGGTTTGACTAATGCCCCTGCCGCGTTTATGGACATGATGAATCGTGTGTTTCATGAGTTTTTGGATAGGTTTTTGGTTGTGTTTATTGATGATATTCTCGTGTACTCTCGTACTGAGGAGGATCATGATAAGCATTTTCAGATCGTGTTGCAAATTTTGTTGGAAAATTAGCTTCATGCCAAGTTGAGCAAGTGCGAGTTTTGGCCTAAGGAAGTTGTTTTCCTTGGACATGTAGTGTCGGTCGAAGGTATTTGGGACGATCCCCAAAAGGTTGAAGCGGTGATGAATTGGAAGTCGCCTAAGTCGGTCCATGAGGTGCGTAGTTTCCTTGGTTTGGTAGGATACTATCATAGACTCGTGGATGGTTTTTCGAGGATTGCTGCTCCTTTGACAAAGTTGTTGCAAAAAGATGTTAAGTTTGAATGGACGGAGGTTTGACAACAAGCTTTCGAGAAGTTGAAAGAAGCGTTGACGCAAGCTCCTATCTTGATTCAACCCGAATCGGGTAAAGAGTTTGTGGTTTATAGCGATGCATCCTATGTTGGTTTGGGATGTGTGTTGATGCAGGAGGGTAGGGTGGTAGCTTATGCATCTCGACAGTTGAAAGTGCATGAGCGTAATTACCCTACGCATGATATCGAGTTGGCTGCGGTGGTGTTTGCCTTGAAGATTTGGAGGCATTACCTTTATGGTGAAAAGTGTACGGTGTACACGAGCCACAAAAGCTTGAAGTACTTGATGTCACAAAAAGAGTTGAATCTTAGGCAGCGACGGTGGTTGGAGTTGCTTAAAGATTACGACTTGGCGATTGAGTACCATCCGGGGAAGGCTAATGTTGTAGCCGATGCCCTGAGTAGAAAGGTGGGTGTAGAGTTGAGGGCGATGTTTGCTCGGTTGAGTATATCTCTAGATGGTGGTTTAGTGGCTGAATTACAAGTGAAACCCTCGTTGGTAGAGTTGATTAAGGAGAAGTAGTTGTTGGATGATTCGTTGGTACCACATGTTCAGAACATCACGGAAGGAAACCCAATGGACTTTTTTTTCAATGATGATGATGTTTTGTGCTTTAAGAGCTGAATAGTTGTGCTGGAGGATGTTGAGTTGAGGCGCACTGTTTTGACTAAGGCACATAGTAGCCCTTTTGCCATGCATCCTAGTAGTACAAATATTTATCGTGGGTTGAAGGATGAGTACTATTGGCTTGGTTTGAATAAGGATGTGGCTGATTTTGTTAGTAAGTGCATGGTTTGTCAGCATGTTAAAGCTTAGCATTAGTTTCCTTCTGGATTGTTGCAACCAATGAAGATTCCGAAATGGAAATGGGAGAGAATCACCATGGATTTCGTGACGAGTTTTCCTTTGACACCATCCAAGAAGAATTCTATTTGAGTGATTGTTGATCGTTTTACAAAGTGTGCACATTTTTTTGCGGTGCATACTACGTATACGCTGGACAAGTTGGCGGATTTGTACATCTCGAAGATTGTGAGGTTGCATGGGGTGCCTAAGTCTATTGTTTCGGATCGATATCCGTGTTTCACAGTGAGATTTTGGGAGTGTCTTCATCAAGCGTTGGGTTCGTGTTTGGATTTCAGTACTTTGTATCATTCGCAGATGGATAGACAGTCTGAACGGGTTATCCAAGTGTTGGAAGATATGTTGAGGTGTTGCATCATTGATTTCCAAGGTTCTTGGGAGAAGCATTTACCTTTGGTGGAGTTTGCTTACAATAATAGTTATCAGGCGAGCATTCAAATGGCTCCTTATGAGGCCTTGTATGGAAGGAAGTGTAGAACGCCTCTTTGTTGGGCGGAAGTGGGGAAGAAGTTGGTCTCTGTGCCTAATGTGCTAAAGGGCACTACGGAAAAAAGTAATGCTTATTAGTGAGGTTGAAAGCGGCTTCGGATCAGCAAAAGTCTTACGTGGATTTGAAGCGTAAGGAAGTTGAGTATGTTGTAGGTGATAAGGTGTTTTTGAAGGTTTCACCTTGGAAAAAAGTGATGAGATTTGGCCGGAAGGGCAAGTTGAGTCCAAGGTTTATTGGACCATATAAGGTGCTTGAACGTGTTGCTTATATGTTGAGGTTGCCTTCCGAGTTGGAGAAGATACATGATGTTTTCCATGTATCCATGCTTCGGAGATATAAATCTGACCCGTCTCATGTTATGCCTGTTGAGGAGATCGAGTTGAATCCAGATTTGTCATATGATGAAGAACCAGTTGAGATCTTGGATTCGGACATCAAAGTTCTTCATGGTAAGACCATTGAGTTGGTCAAGGTCTTATAGCGACATCGTGGTGTGGAGGAAACCACGTGGGAAAGGAAGGATGATATGAAGAAGCAATTTCCTTATCTTTTTCCATCAGGTAAAATTTTGAGGACAAAATTTCCTAAGTGGGGGAGAGTTGCAACGCCCCAGTTTTGGGCCTAGGAGTCTTTAAGGTTGACTCGGGGTTCCTAGGACCTATACTAGAGATCCGAGTTAGTTTGGGAGTGGTTCTGGGAAAATATGGTTCAGGATATGATAAAGTTTTGGGAAAAATTCCTAAAATCTTCTAAAAATATATATAAAGGTTTGGTGAAGTCAATTTTGGAAAATTATTTTGGAAGATTGACATTTCGGGTTAGTGACTGATTTGTAAAGAATGCAAAATCTATTTTTAAAGGACTGTTTTGAAAGAGGGCCAAAACTTAGAATCTTTAGGGAGCTAATATATTATTAATTAGCCTTTTCCTTTAATTGACTATTTTAAATGTATTTTATTAAAAAGAATAAAAGAAGATTTTATTAAAAATGGAATTTAGTCTTCCAAAATCTATTTTGACGTAACTTCTATTTCTCTCATTTCTCATCAGCCAAACACTTCATTTTCTCTCAAAACTTCCTGATATTTTCATCTTTTCACTTCGCTTTGATTTACAAATGATTTCCTTGGTGATTCTTCCATTTATCTCAAAGGATTCTTGAAGATTTTGCAACAAATTTCGTCAATTGAAGGAATAGGCAAGGGTTAGAGGTAATTTTCGTTCAAGTCCTCTAATAAAGGTTCTTTAATGAAATTCCCAAGTCTTTGGCTCTCTAATTGTGTTTAATAACAAGGTTTTATAATCTATTTGATGAAAATGGTTAAATCAAGCTTTGAAAGATGATTTCTTAAGATTTTCGTAATGGTACTATTTTGGTTAATTTGAGATTGATTTTAATCATGATTTGGATGTTGAATGATGTTGAAATAAAGGTTTTATCATAGGAATCTCGAAATAGATTGGATCTCTAGTTGTTAAAATTGTTAGATTTGGGTTTTTGCGGTGATAATGTGGTTTTGGTGTTGCTGGAGATATAAGGATGCAAATAGGTTGTTTTTGGATGATAAATGATGATTAAAAATGGATGGAAGTGTTAGGTTTTGACTGGGTTGATTTTGTAGAGTAATCGAAGGTTTTTTCGGTTGTTTTGGATAGGTGTTTTGATGTTTTTAGGGAGAGCATCGTGATGGCTTTGGTTGCTGGTGATTTTAATGCATTGAGACACATTAATCCTCTGTTATTGTGTGGTATAAATAGGGGAGAACATATCGGAAGCAATCGTTGAAGTTTTGGAAGCACCAGAAGCTTGATTACGATTCGGCAAAGCAAGCGAGGCGTTGTCAGTGAGTGGAATTGGTTTTAAAGCCTTTCAAAGACTTGAAAGCAAGGTTTGGGGTTTAGATTAAGTTTGAAACACTAATCTAAGCCTAAAAGTAATTTTGAGATGTTTCGCTCTCGTTTCTTGGTTTTTATCCCATTGATTTAAATGATCATGCTCATGTTTTGAAGATAGAATTAAACCTATTGTTTTATGCATATTTTGAGAAATGATTTGATGATTTATGTGATCCCATGAGATAGAATTATGATTTTGAAGAGATAAAATTTGTTGAGAAAATGCTATGCTTTAATTATGCTTTTGAAATGTGATGAGAATGATTTATGTTGATGCATTGAAAAACAGTAGGTAAATGATGTTTAAAATGAGTATATTGGCATGAGATGAGATTATTGTTACCAGATATTATTGGTCGACCAATAGGATGAGAAGTGCATTATAATATACAAAATTCGTATGTGCTCTTTGGTTCGGGGAATGGGGGTAGTGCCATCCTGTTGCAAAGTGAGAGTGTGGTGATGAGAGATTCCACCACGTTAGGTCTTGATGATGTGAGATTCCATCAAGGTTTGTGACGATGAGAGATACTGCCATGAGAGTTCGGTGATGTGAGATTCCATCGAGGTAGGACTTGACAATGTGAGATTCCGTCAAGCTATCCACATATCTGAGTAATGTTGCCTAAATGCCAATATATAAGATTCACATGTACATTGTTTATAAATTAATTAATAAAATGAGATTTGCATATGAGATCATGTTTTGAGAAATGCTATATGAGAAACAAGTATGTATGGCTTTGCTTTGAGACTTTGCATTTTGGTTAATGCATGAGATAGATGATACATGTGGTTTAAATGATGTGGTTTTTGCTTTGAAAATGGTTTCAAGCATGAGATGGAATGAGCATGATGAGATAGAGATTTTGTAAATGAGAAATGATTTAAAATGCATTGTAGTTGATGGTTTGTTTTGAGCATCCCTCACTAGGCATTATTGCTTACGCTCTCTTTTTTCAACAATATAAAGAAATATAATCTTTTGGGCAGCGAAGAAGCAAGAAGGATCCCAAGGAGTGAGACTTAGCTCAAGTATGGTTTTACGTTAACATATTAGTAACAATAGTTTATAATGAGAGGATGCCTTAAAGTTTTGGGAGAGTGTATTTTGAAACTCCCTGATTTGTGGCAAGTTTGCGATGCCTTTGATGACTTGTAAATGGCCTTTACTTGTTGATAGTTGTCTTGGTTTGTGATTTGGCTTTGAAATGGTCTTTTTGCATAGGTAGCATCCCTATAGATTTTCTTAATGCATATTGCCATGCTAATGTGTTGAACTTGCCATGTATGATTGAGGTTTGATGTTTAGATATGTTGTATGCACGTTGGAATGTTTTTGATTGGATCAAAGTGTGAAAAACTAGAAAAAGTGTCATTACAGGCCCACGTGTTCGATACGCTTGACCCTGTTTCGAAACGGGTGTTCCTATACAGGGAAAATTGTACCGAAACACCCAGCTGTTAAGTTATTTATTGGAATCTTTTGAAGATCGGTTTCTTTACGTTTTAGTCCCTCAATGTTGTGGATGCAATTAATTGAGCATGGATGGTTGTTTTGAGCTGAGATTTGACAGAGAGTCATTTAATGTGTTTAAGTAAAGGTTGGTACCTTAAAAATTGAAGAAGTCGCTGTAATTTGATAAAATTACAAAATGGTCCTAAGATGTGTTTGTATGTAATTAAGTCCCTAAACGTTGTCTGATCGAGTTGTAAATTGTTCCGCTGTGATGTTTATCACATAGGGTAACTATGAGAATCTAGACAAGATAAAATGAAAAAAAGATAGGGCCGTTTATTGGGGTAAACTTCCTGGTTTACCTCAATATTCCCCGTGTGACCCTTTCGGTTCGGACTTTCGTCCAGACCGGGTCGAGAGGGTTACAAGGTTTGTCGAGAATTCCCTAGAATTTCAAAAGATAACCCAACAACTGCATAAAAAACTTAATTTTGCAAGCGTTGGTTGTGTGTACTGTGTACTGCTAAAATTGTGGTTGCCATATGCATTGAACATTGAGCTTATGTCGGGCCTTTATGCCTTGTTATCTTGATCTATGTTTTTTTGTTACCATCTTATACAGTGTTTATGCCAACAATTGTTTTTGATTTTAAATAACAAATGTTATTAATTGTTGCGTACGCAAGAATGAATGAAAAACACCACAACGTCATCTTTTGTAGAGTTTTGTGATGGTAAAATGGTGTATTATGGGAACTTTGATGGCTCTGATATAGTAAGTAGAAATGGGTTAAATGATTTAGTTGTTAATTTGTTTGAGGATAAGGTAAATTTTAATTAGTTGAGGAGATAATATTTTGCAGGTATTCATCCCCACGAATGATATCATATAAGATTGGTACTTGTGTGTCTTGCATATGGCACGTGGGAAAGTTTGGATACTAGATAGCCTATCGGATACTAATGGGAGGCAGCGTAGGGAGAAAGCAGTTAGGAAAATGGTGAGAACACATCCATTTGCCGTGTCACCATGTTAGCATTGTATCTTTTTCACGTCTATGATTGAATTCTGTACTATGTTGTCATTATTGCTTAGGTACGCACTCTTGCGGAATTTGCTAAGCATGAGGACTTCGTTAAGGTGTTTGACAAACCAAAGATGGCATTTGAAAAGCTAAAATTTGAATGTCCTAAAGTAAAAGAAAAATGGGGGTATTCAGCTTTTCCATATTTCTTTTATTGTTATCATGAAATTAGTAATTAAATTACTAGAACCACGTCGAACTTGATAGAGTGGACAATGGTATGCTCGTTATTGCATGGATTAAAAGCATACGGGCAGGTACCCAAATCAGTGATGTTGCGCATATCGTAAGTGAATGATTATCAATCATGTTTCATTTATAATCAAGCTTTGAATGCTTAAGATGAAAGGGAATTTTATACAAACATATTTACTTATTTCCAAGTATAGAGACTTAGAGAATGTGACATGATTCAGCTACTATACCAACTATGTGTACATGAAGCAAACACAAACATGTTTACGCTGCACTGTGATGTGGAAGAACATAAGAAATCGATACAGGGAAATGACTTGGGAAAGAATGCAAAATATCCGAGAAGTATTACTCGACGTCAATATTCGTGTGAAACTATAGAGGAATGCGTCATGTTCATTTCTAAACCAATCTTTGCACAATTATAGCATATTAATTCGATATGCAATCATAGTTATTGATTTCTATTATGGACTAACAAAATTGGGTTTTTGGAAATTTATAATATGAGTTATGCGACTTGGTCCCCATTTCTGCTTGGATTGACAACATATTCTGCATCGGTTTGTAACACTCGGACAACTTTTTGTGAGAAATTATCATCGGTCTCATCTTGACGAACGATAAGTTTAAATTTAAAAAAAAATTAGTGTCAACTAACTAAGATGACTTAATTGAGGTGATCTTATGCATGCAAGCAGGTTTGTGCAGCTCCGCTTTATGTGAGTGGTCGATCTTGGTTTGTGCAGATCTAGCAGCGTCCCCCCTTTTGTTTTCAAAAAAAATATTATTGTACATCCCCCTATACAGAGGTCAACTTTTTTGTACACTTGTTTCGAACTCTGCACCCCATATTTACATATTATTACTTTTAATGTTTGAAATTATGGATGCTGGTATACAAAGTTGTAAAGCGAAAGTTAAACTGAAATCGTTAGGAAATCATGTTAAATTTGACGTATGACGTGATACGTCTGCTATTGTATTTGCAAATGTTCGATACGCGTGGTATTATAAGGAAATCACACTTACTACGAGGTAAATTGATTAAAGGCAAGAGAGGTTTGTACAGTACTCGTAACGAACCTACCCTCAAGTGCCTTCTAAAACAATTCCTGAACTGCAACCTTATCTCCTATCCATGACAAAACCAATTCACTATAAGAAAAAAAACAAAACAAAGTCAGAACCCAAGCAATCCTTTCATTTCTTCTTCCCCAATCATTGGCCCGGACTTTCCTTAAGAGTCTAAGAATAAGTACCTGCGCACACGGACTCATAGGTGGTTCATACCACTACAAAAAATTATATGATTTTCGAAATCTTTTTCCATGGTTAGAACACCGAAAAAATCTTATTCCCATATTCTTATTTGACCAGGATGTCTTCAACACGACAGGCTTTCTACATCTGCAAATCGGAAATTTGTTCGCCTTAGAGACAAAATCCTTCTATCCATTTTTTTTCTTCCTTCTTCTTCACGTATTTAGCAGACAGTTTCGGGCGGGAACTAGAAATTATGGTATGAAAGGGTAATGAGGGTGTTTGTAGTTGGGCCTATTATAACTGAGTAGACAGTTTCGGGCGGGAACTAGAAATTGAAATCTTCATGCAATTAAACTGAGAAGACACTGTTCTACCTAGTGGTACAACCAATAAGACTTATTTGGTGCTGACGTATCAAAATGGGTAACATAGATTCAAAACCGCTAAGACTTATTGAGACCCTGCGTCTTTGACTTTGTATGTAAAAAATTTGGTAACATCAGATACTGAACTCATAAATATAAGTTCATAAATACAAGTCCGGTAATAATTATCTAAAACTAAAAATGTGAGAACAAAAGGTAATAGTTTAGGTTGAAAGATCAAGAGTTCTGAACTAAGTTGACGTTGTGTCGATACTGCCAAACTAAGCGACAACTTCCACAATAAGTCATGGGTCGACACATTCTTGCCTATAAATACCCCCACTTTGTGTTGTAAATCGCCATTTTCGTCTGATTTCTTCATCTACTTTGAGAGATCAACATGGGTTCACTTGCACGTATTCGAAGGGAGTTTCGTCCTAATGCCTTGGAGAGTCCATTTGTAGCCCTTTATCTGCTTTCTGGTAAACATTTTTTCGTTACGGTGTACTATGTACAAACTTTTCGTTTTCAGGCACTTTATAATTACCATGATTCTTCTTTAGTAATGGCAGATGTAGACGATTGTTCGTATCATTATCGACTTCAAATGGCTGCACTTGAGGGAAACCCTTATGAAGGGCATAATTTTGAAGTTACCATTTTCTTCCCACCTGATTACCGTATGAATCCTCTTATGGTCATATAATTAGCATCCCAAGATTGTTATTATATGTTGTTCGTTTTTTATGGTGAAGCATTTCCAAGAGTATTGTTATCTGTTTATGTAGGTTGCTTTAAAATTTGATGGGGACTTATTCTATCCCAACTTCAGTGAAGCAGGAACAATTAGGCTAGACTTCCTCCATGAAAACTGGACCCCTGCTATTAGAATTATAGATATCCTTGCGCGTATATTGGGTTTATTGGTTGTTCCAAACCCAATAGACCCTCACCCAGATTGTGAGGGTGTTACTTTGATTTACATGAACAATCCTCAACGCTTTGCAAACTGTACGAGTAAGATTATGGGTTGAAATGCATTGGCCACACCTGCTTGTAATATTAGTTTTTTATGTTTATGTATTTGTCACTTATGCTAATAAAATGTTTAATATATTTTAAACTTGTTAAAGAGTTCCGAAACTTCAACTAAGACTGGGCTGCCGTGAATCTGATGATTTTCGTTGATATTTTAAGTCTTAAACCTACTGTAAAGATACATTATTGTCCGATTTAAATGAAATTTATGGTGCGTTTATACTCGGACGATAGTTTAGGGCGAAGAACTCAATCTGTAAATAAGTTCAAACCTATGCATGTTCGTTTCGATTCTTTTAAACGGGAACTTAAACTTAAAACGTTAAAAGACAATATTATATTTCATGTTCGAAACTATGGATGCGGGGATGCAAAGTTGTAAAGCGAAAGTTAAACTGGAATCGTTAGGAAATCATGTTACATTTAAGGTTTGACGTGATACGTTCACTAGTGTATTTGAAAACGTTTGATACACGTGGTATTATAAGGAAATGACACTTTCTGCGAGGTAAATGATTAAAGGCAAGACCACAGTGCAGTAGTCTTGTACTTACCCTCATGAAAAAAAAACTTTCTCGAGTAGTTAAATGACATTTGTGGCGCATTTAAAAGTATACCTGAGAAGACAATTTAGGGTGGGAACTGGGAACCTCAATTTGTAAATAGTTACGAACATAGACATGTTGGTTCTGATACATTTAAATGGCAACTTAAACTTAAAACGTTAGGAGAAAATGTTATATTTCATGTTTTCCAAGAAAAGTTCGATACTGTTTATGCCAACGTCTGGTACTCATCGGATTACTGAAAAGACACTATCTGCGAGCAATTCAGTTAAATGGCACATTTATGTTGAAAAATTGTATTTAGCATCCAAATATTGAAATCCATCATACATTTCATCACTATAAAAATGTAAAGAATAAATTTGGAAATATGAATATGAAATAAAAAGTATTTTTATAAGATATATATATATATATATATATATATATATATATAGACTTTGTTTACTTTGTTAAATGTTATGCTATTAAAATTGGAAATATGAATACGAAATAAACTTTATTTTTTGGTAACTTCAATTGGCTCAAATAAGGAAGAAAATATTATTGTTTAAAATTGATTTGCTGTAATCAAGGAGTATTAATTACAAATAGGGAATGGCTATTTTGCCAACATTTAAGTGTATAATAACATCTAAAGCGAAAAGAATATATATATATATATGGGAATAGTTTAAACATATTTAAAAATGAACTTTAAAATTTGAGGAGAATCTTCGAAATCTGGTAAGTATAATGATATGAATAATCAAGTAATATTTTTTCGTAATATGGTTGGAGGTGGTTACTAGGGAGGTGGTTCCCGGATGATGATGCCCTTGCCTTTGTCCTGGGCGGACGTGGGTTTCTTCACACGGTGTGAAGTGGAACCAACATCAATATGTTGGTGTTGTCTCTTCGTGATGGTGGTGGTTGTGGTGATAGGTGTAGCTGTGAGGAGTTCAGTTGGTAGTGAGGGAAACTCCGAAGCAGATATAGTGCCTACTTCATCAAGTTTTCCCTGCCCCTTCATGACTTAGACCTGCTGGAGGAGCCATCCGGTCAATCGTTCAATAATCTGATCCTTTCCCCATTCGTCGACTCTAGCCTTCTAGCATAAGGCTGTAATCAGATTGGGAAAGGGTAAATCCTTACACTTTGGTTTGGATGCCGCCCTGGCTACAATGCCTTCGTGGATGTACTCGTACAATTTTACTACCCTATTATTTAGTATAGAGTGGACGAGCATCAGATGGCAGAACGAAACAACCGATCGATTCCTTGTCGAAATGACGCATTTGTTAATGAACTGCATCCAAAACTTTGACTCTGGTTTGAGTTCTTCCCATTTCACAGTGCTATTATCACCTAGGATAGTGTCGGGAATGCACATGTCATGAAGTACTTACGTGTATGTTTCAGCCATCGCAGTGGCGACAAAGTCATTATGTGTGCCACCGATTGTGGATAAATTGTAGTGGTCTGCAATTACTTGAGGTGAGATTTCGATAATTTTCCCACGAGCATAAACCCTTATGTTTTCCAGGTATCCAACATGTTTGTAGAATTCATAAACCCAATCGGCGTTAACTTGCACTGGTTGACAGATGAAACCCTCCCAGCCCTGTGTGGTGACGACAACATGTATATCGGCCTCGAATTTATATCGGTAGTTTGGAATGAACTCTAAACCTTCTTCCAAAATAAATTCTTGTTTGACCATATGTCCATACCTCTCTATGAGAATATTATTCAGTATGTATAATCAAATATCAAGATGTTCGATCACTGACCAAGTCGTATCGCCAGAAGTTTTCGTATTTGATTTAGGAGACGATGGAGGAGAAGGAGAAGATGGAGGATTAGGGTTTCTCTCCATTCGAGGAGGCTGTTGGCTGTGACGGGTTATTATGAGTTGGCGGACCATGATTTCTGAGTAAGGAGAGGGGAAGATGAGTCAAGGATGCGCAAATAAGTCAAGGCTGCGACGATAGAATTCCATGTCCTTGTGTTGTATTTAAAAGGAAAAAAATAATAAAGGGATGGAAAGGCCCTCGAATTGAATATTGGGAACATGCCTATTTTCATGAATTGACGTGCCAAATTAAATTAAAACGTATCTTATCATAAACATTACAAGTCTTTATTAACATATTCAAGGTCCAATTACTATAGTAAATAACATAACTAATGATCATACAGTGGAACATGAAAAGTTCAAGGTCCAATTTGTGCGATCATGGTCTTAAAGTAAAGGACAACTTAAACTGAAATCATTAGGAATACATGTGACACCGCAGGTTTCAATGTTCAATTGATATATTTATGCGTGTTTTGTTTTAAATGTTATGTTTTGAAATTTGTAAATATTAGAATCCAAAAAAATAAATATGAATATTCGAATCATAACAAAATAAGAACATTTCATTAAAACTTTCTGCCCTTTAAGGGGGCAAAACATTCTTTCAGATTTCTTCTAAAGAAATAAGAACATTTCATTATGAGATTGTAATCATCTGGTGGTTGGTGTTGCATACATGTAATAAACCGAGATAAACATTTTAGATGATCAAACGTTCAGCCCTTTGAAGGGGATATGAAACATTTCAGACGTTCGAACATTTTTACCCTTTCAAATACTATTTTTTTCAACAAGAACAACCTAGATAAACAAGCAGCACTCCTCCAGGATCTATAAAAATAAGTCTCTGCATAGTAGTAATCAAAGAACATATATAATGGTGTAAAGATGAAAACTACAAAAGGAATAAATCGGACATTACTCATGTAACCCCCTTAGCCCGGCCTAGACGCCCGACCCGAACCAAAAAGATTACATGGGGAAAACTGAAGTCAACTCGTTAAAGGCAACCTCGATTAACGAACCTCTTTTCCCTCTTTCTATCTTTTCTAGATGCGCATTATTATCCTATATGATTAGCATTTTGTTTTGGCGAAAGCGACACATCAAACGGAGTTCAATTAGGGGTTCAATTGCATACGAACGTCTTTTTGGGACTAAATTGTAAATTTCCAAAATTATGAGAACTAAACAGATTTTAAAGTTACCAATCCAAAATTAGTCATATAACATGCCAGTAGGTCAAGTTTCATCTCAAACAGACCATTCAAACTCATTTAATTAAGCATACAATATTCAGGTACCAAAACGTAAGAAACAGAAAACCTGAAACAATTCAAATTCAACACCCAACGGTCAAGTGTTTCGAAACATAAGACCCCGTAACGGAACAACCGTTTTGAAACTAGGTTGACCGTTTTGATACGCGGGTGCGTTCCGAAACCCGTTTCGAAACAATGCTTCACAGTGGCGAAATGTTTCGGAACGTGACTACCCGTTCCGAAACACCATGACCATTAAAGGCCACTGTTTCGAAACAGGTAAGGGCGTTCCGAAACACCTTGCCCTGCAGTTTCCCAAATTGCTGGTTTTACTCTTCCATTCACCTCTGAAACCATCCCAATACAAGCCACATCACGCATACAATATGAATAAGCATCAAAGATCACCAGAACAAAGCACAAGCTATAACATGGCATCATTATTGCAAACATTAGAACTATAAGCATGCTTCCTAGATGTCAAAACCACAAATAGGCTAAAAACCACATTCAAGCTTAAACCAACATCCCAAGGCCATTTACAATACAAAATAAGCAAACCGAACATGCGTAAGATGTTTACATCACCAAAATGTAACCAAGAGTAAAAATCCCACCCATTGCCTCTTATTACACCAAGGTAAAACCACATACATTGTTTAGTCAAGACACTTGGAATCCACTTGCTTTCTTGCTGCATCTAAAGCTTAATTCTCTGCATCGATGAAACAAATGAGCGTAAGCATAAAGCTTAGTGAGGATCGCTAAAACCAACATTCATCAATGCATTTTACAAAATCAAGATAACCTCATTTGTAAACTCATGCCTTCTTTTAAAACATGATCTCTAAAGCATCAATGCACTTTTAAACCATATGCTCATAGCATCGTTAAAACCACTGCAAAAATCCTTTGCTCATGCTTAAACCAAGCTTTACATGCATTCTAGCATAAGTTCCAAGCATTTCATGCTTAATCATTATTCATCAACATTATATTGGCTCGCAAGTGATCAATTCTCAATCCATACCAAAACCAACACAAATGACACAATCGGATACGCGGATTACAAGCGTTGTCCCACACGCTTCATACACACTACCAGACTACGCAAGGCTCACACACGAAACTAGACCATCAACTGTTGTGACCCCCAAGGTGGAGTCTACGGTACAATCACAACCCCTCAACACCTGTGATGGAGTTTAATGGTACAATCCCAACCCCTCAACATTACTTATCGGTAGTTGTATAACCCACTAGCGAGAGTCGCGACACAAAACAAGGCTTACAAATGAGAGCTACCTGAACCATTATAATCACCTTAACTAAGCTCACACACGGGAGCAATCCTCTACCGTTGTTGTAACCCCCTTAGCCCGGCCTAGACGGTTGACCCGAAGTACGAAGATTACACGGGGAAAACCAAAGTCAACCCGAAAGTCAACCTTGATTCACGACCCCTTTTTTTCTTTTTAATCTAGTCTAGATACACATTAACCCTAAGTGATCTACATTAACCTTGATTTCGAAAAGGGACTCAATTGCACAATATACAAATTTAGGGACCAAAATGTAATTTCTGAAAATTAGAAGGTCTTTACTGATTTTAAGGTTACCATTATGAAATTAGTCATGTTACATACTTCACTGTCAAATTTCACCTTAATTGAACATCTCAAACTCAAGTAATTGCAACTTTAACATTTGGGACTGGAATGTAAAGCTTGCAAACTTCAGCATCATTCAAATCAGTGCCCAACGGTCACCTATTTCGAAACACTCACCTGCCGTATCGAAACGCAGGATCGGAACGACGTTGACCGTTTCGATACGCGGGTCGGTTCCGAGACTGGTTCCGAAACGAGGCCTTCCAGTGGCCAAAACGTTTCGAAACATCCCTTAGCGTTTCGAAACACGAAGGCCATTTCAGGCCCCCGTTTCGAAACACTAGGGAGTGTTTCGATACGGTCTGTCCAGAAACAGCAGCAAATGCTGGTTTTTCATGCACAAACTCGATCGAATACATCCAAAAGACTCCCCAAGCATAACAACAAGTCAACATACATACAAGGTACACATTTAGAACCCCTAAACACCTTCATAGCATCAAACAAGAAAATTCATAAGTCTAGAGGCATGCATCCTAATACCCAAACCAAATAGGGAAAACAAACCTGCAAACAAACAATTAAGGCCATTTACAATTCAAATCAACCAAGGCACACATGCCACAACATCAGGGAGTTTAACACATCTCCCAAAACAAAACTTAGGTTCCCATTGCCAAATTATCAAAACTAATAGTGTACGAAAACTTCACCATACGTGAGCTTGGATTCCCCTGGACACACTTAGCTTCCTTGATGCCCTTAAACACCTCAATTATCTGCATTATTGGTAAAAGAGAGCGTAAGCACAAATGCTTAGTGAGGCATGCTCTAAAGTAAACCAACACAATAATGCACTTTTAGAAAACATTTTCATCAAAGCTTTTAAACCACATGCTCATCTCATTCTCATGCTTGAAAAACTTTCAAAGCAAAACTCATTGAAAACACATGTACCTCCAATCTATCTCATGCATTAAAACCAATGCAAAACTCATGGCAAGGCCATCCACATGCTTGTATTGTCAAAGCATTTCTAAACAAATCACATATGCATATCTCATAGCATAAATCATTTCATCAAGGTACATGTGTAACAAAAACCATTTAATCATTTATATTGGCATTTAGCATCTCATCAATACTCGGATATGCAGACACATTTCTACACTAGACTCTTCCGGTGGAATCTCACATCATCGTACTCACTTGTCTAGAAACAACTTCCGGTGGAATCTCTCATCACCGTACTCACATGGCGGAATCTCTCATCACCATACTCACATGGCGGAATCTCTCATCGCCACAAAGCTTGGGTATTTCTCCAAGTCCTACCCGATGGAATGCCCATCATCGGAAAATCTCCCTTTGGCTTAACCAAAGAGCACGTACGAATTTTTAGTATATAGTGCACTCTCATCCTATTGATTGATCAATTATATCCGGTAAGTTTCTCAACATCTATGCCAATATAATGTGTTAAAATATCACCACACCTACTGTTTTTTCCATGCAAAATAACCCAAGTGTTTTCTCATCACTTTTCAAAACAATAATCATATTTTGCTTTAAACCAAAAGCTCAAATCTATTCAATGCATCATGCCATCTCATGAAAACTCTACAAGCATAATCTCATGCTCCAAAACATGCATAAAACAGTAGGAATTTAACCAATACAAACCATGAGCATGTAAAAGCAATTTGGGGCCAAACACCACTTAGAGAGATCAATTCAAGCCATACTTACTTCCGGACTTAGGAAAGTGTTTCAAACCTCTCCTAAATCCCCAAACCTTGTGTTTTTGTCCTCATGGACTTCAAAACCAAACGCACTCACCAATTTCGTTTCGCTAGCTCGCCGAAACGCCGATTAAGCCTCTGGATCAACTCCAAAAGTGTCCGAAGATGCCTCCCCTGTTTTAGACACATCAAAGCAGAGGATTAATGCATCATCATGCATTGAAATCTTTAGCCAACACTCCTAAATTCGCTGCTCTACCTAAAACCAACATTTCGGCTACCAAACACAACCGAAATCACCTCCAAACTCTCCCAAAACTTAACCCAGCCAAGATCCATCACTTCTAATCATTTCTAAACATCAATTAACATCAAAAACAACTCTCAACTCGTCCTTATACCTCCAGCTATAACAGAACACCAAAAACACCACAAAAACCACCATTTTCATAAGCAAAAACTTAGGAAACACAACCTATTCGGGATTGGATTGATAAAACCTCATTTCTAACATCATTTAACATCCAAAATACATTAGAGATCTACCTCAAAACAGAGCCCAATCAATTACAACGAAAATCTTCAAGATCTCTTCCAAAATCTTGAGTTTTAAGCAAAAATCTTGTTTCTAACATTAAATCCATTTATAAAACTTTAATAAAGGATTGACAACTTGGGAATTTCAGTAAAGAACTCAGTATTTAGAGGAGAAGAACAATCTTACCTCTAAATGATGATTTCTCCTTGATTTGGGCCAAATTCCATGAAAATTCAATGTGGAAATCAAAAGGATTTGATGCAAGATTGATTAGGAACCAATGAGTGATGGAAATCTCATCAATTGAAGTGAAAAACAATGTGAAAGTTGCTGGAGAAAAGGTGTTTTGATGATGAGATTTTGAGAGAAAAAGGAATGAGAGTATATTAGAGAAAGGTAGTTATGAAAGTTAAAAAGTAGTTTCCCTTTTCTTTTATTTAATTAAAACATTAATTAAATCACCCAAATTAAGGAAAAATCTGGAGAAAAACATTTTGGGTAAATTAGCTTCTTAAAGATTCAAAGTTTCAATCCTTTACAAAACAGTCACTACTAAACTTTGCAAAAATCGCATTTTGGTCACTACACCGAAATGTAGTATTTCCAAACCTTATTTTGTAAAATTGATTTCACCACTCTCTAATATATATTAAATAAGGATTTTTAGATATTTTTCTATATTTTTAAAGCATCACGAACTAGGCTTTCCCTAAAACCTCCTTTTATATTCAAACCGTTTCTCAGACTGGTCCGGTTCAAACCCTAAACTTCTAAGCCCAAAATTGGGGTGTTACAGTTGTGACGCTTAACCAAGTCTACCCACGAGAGCCATTCTCCATCGTGGTGACGTCAATTCCTCAATCGCTAGGGTACTTGGATGGAGTTTACGGTACAATCAAAATCCCTCGACATCCAAGGCGACATTATTCACGGTGCACCCAATCCTATAGCCGGCTAACTATATCCGATTAAAGTAACCAACAACCACTTCCATCACTTGCCAATATAATCGTTTAACAACATTATTCCACTATTTCACAAACATAAAACACAATGCCATGTTCACAAGCATAACTTGCTTAAACTCAAATGTATATATTTCATAAATCCAAGGATCACCTACCAAGTGCATCCTTAACAAAATGGCATTAAAAACCAGCATCAACAATGCTTAAAACATGCTTTAAAACAATAATTAAAATCACATTCAATTCAAGTGCATTTTCCACAAAAACATCGCACATTCCGAGAGAGACTTTCGAATCACTTACTCTTGAGCTTAGCTAAGTGTTTCAAACTTACACTAAGCTCCCAAGACCACGCTCAAAGCGTAACAAAGCTTGAAAATCCATTTCCACTCACCGATGCGCAAAGCCTTACTCCCCGACACGAAAATGACCCTTCCAGAGCCTCTAAAAAACGTCTCGTTTGCTCCCGGATCAAGATCCCCTGTTTTTGATCACCAAAACATAGATCTAAATGCATTAAAATGCATTTCAACACCAGAAACTAAACACAAACTCGTTGCTCACCCCAACTACACCAATTTACCCATCCGAAACAACCGAAAACTCAATGGATTGCTTCCTAAACCAAGCCCAGCCAATATACATCACTTTCAACCATTTATAAACATCAAAACACATCTAAAAACAACCTAAACCCATCCTTATACCTCCATCAAGCATTACTACCTCATTTCACCTCAAAAACCCAACTAAAACAATCAAGAAACTCAAGGATCTCAAGGATTTCGGGATCTATATCATCAAAGCAGTGCTTAACAAATAAAATACGAAAATCAAGATTTTCATCATATTTTTGCAAGATTTTGATCTCAAATCAAAACTATAATGAAAACTCAGCCAAAAAGTCAATTAGAAGCCAAAGATCTTGGGAATTTCAAAAAAGAACCTAGATTGAAGGTTGATAACGAGATTTACCTTCAATCCTTGCCTTCCTCAATGATTGACAAATTTTCTTAACAAAATCTTGAAGAGAACTCTTGGAATTTGTTTAGAAATCAAAGGAAGAGTGTTTCAGAGAAAAGAAATCTAGAGAAAAGAGGTGGGAAAATGATTTTGCTGAAATGAGAGGTAGTTATGTCAAATAAAATCTCAATTTCTCATTTTATTAATTTTAAATTAAATAACAACCATTTATTAAATCATTTAAAACCCTTTTAAAACACATGTCAAATTAAGGAAAGGCTAAATTGCCATAAAGCTTCCTAAAGATTCTAAGATTTTTGGCTCCTCTTTTAAAATTACATTTTCCACAGTTTTGAAACTTTACATTTTGGTCACTACCCAAAATGTACCACTTTCGAAACTCTTTTTGTAAAATTGATTTGACCAACCTCTTAAACATGATTTTATAGGATTTTAGCAAAATTTACCATATTTTTATCCTTTCCCAATCCTTGATTTCGCTAAGCCACCTAACGTGATTCGAACCGTTTCCGACAAGTCCGATCTGATGTCCAAAACATCTAGGCCCAAAACTAGGGCGTTACAACTCTCCCCCGCTTAGGAAATTTCGTCCCCAAAAATTTACTCGAAAGTAAAAAGGTGCGGAAGCTGCTTCACCATATCCGTCTTGCTTTCCCAAGTGGCCTCCTCAACTCCTCGGTGTCGCCACAACACCTTCACAAGCTCTATCGTCATGCCACGAAGAACTTTACTACTCACATCCAGAATCCTCACCGATTCCTCATCATAAGACAGATCCGAATTTAACTCTACCTCCTGAACAAGCATCATATACGAAGGATCCGATCTATACCTCCGCAACACCAAGACATGAAACACATCGTGAAACTTTTCCAACTCGGGAGGAAACCTCAACCGATAAACCACAGAACCAAAATGCTCTTCAACCTCATATGGTCCAATAAACCTCGGGCTAAGCTTACCATAACGCCCAAATCTCATCACCTTCTTCCAAGGCGATACTTCAAAAACACACGTTCGCCAACCGCGATCTCAATTTCCTTACGCTTCAAATCCGCGTAAGACTTTTACCGATCCGATGCTGCCTTCAAACACTCACAGATGAGTTTCACCTTCTCGGTGGTTCCCTTTAACATAGCCGACATCGAAATCAACTTTTGCCCAGCTTCTGTGCAACATAGAGGGGTCCTACACTTCCTCCCATACAAAGCCTCGTAGGGAGCCATTTTAATACTTGCCTGATAACTATTGTTATAACCAAAACTCCACCAACGGCAAATGCTTCTCCCAAGAACCCTAAAAATCTATAACGCAGCATCACATCATGTCCTCAAGCACCTGGATCACACACTCCGACTGTCCATCCGTCTGAGGATGATAAGAAGTACTGAAATTCAACCGCGTACCCAAGGCTTGATGCAAACATTCCCAAAACCTCGACGTGAACCTCGGACAAACGCATAATCTTAGCAACAAACAACTCAGCCAACTTATCCGACGCATACGTAGTATGCACTGCCAAGGAATGTGCACTCTTCGCAAAACAATCAACAACCACCCAAACAAAAATTCCTCTTTGATAGAGTCCAAAGTAATCCAACCACGAATCCATGGCAATCCTTCCCCCTCAACTCCCTTTCTAGGACCCCAACAGTTACTACACCTAGAAGGAAACCAAAACTTAGCTTCCACCCGCTAACAAACCAAACATTTGACCACAACTTGTTAACATCCTTTTTCACCTTATCCGACATCACCCAACTCTTAAAATTACGATGCACCTTCGTACCACAAGGGCACACTACGAGAGAACCAGTAAGGGCTTCATCCAGAATAGAGCACCTCAACCCATCATCATTTGGCACCACTATTCAATTCCCAAAGCTCAAAACACCAACATCATTGAAACCAAATTCTTAAGGCCTTCCATCCACGATATCTTGAACACACGGTACAAGATTATCGTCAAGCAATTGCTTATCCCTGATCAACTGATTCAAGGATGGTTTCACCCGCAATTCGGCAACAAGACCATCTTCCCGTGATACGCTCAAGCGAGCAACCATCTCCCTCAACTCCACAGCCACTTTCCTGCTCAAATCATTGGCCACAACGTTGGCCTTTCCAACATGATACTTCATCATCAGGCCATACTCCTTAAGCAACTCCACCCGTCGATGTTGCCTAGGATTCAACTCTTTTTTGAAACATTAGATATTTCAAACCTTTGCGATCCGTGAACCCTACACTTCTTAACACAAAAACCCCAAATCCCCATCACGAGACCCTAACACCATCTCCAACTGTTACTTCACTTACATCCACTATTCCAAGAAGATTTACTTACACACAGCCAACAGACCACCCTCTCACGAGGACTCAGCCAAACAACACGACTTTTGAGCTTACTTAACCACGCATAAAGCTTATCCCCTAAGCACTAACATTCGAAGGAAAGCATACGCGACAACCTTCCCAACCTGCTTAACCACTCTTCCTACAACACATCCAAGCCATGAATCCTCTACTCAACTCAAGCTAAACCTCGATTAGAACTTTCGTCAGAACTCCCCTCCAACTCCCCCAAGGTCACCGTAAAAACTTTATCCACCTAAAACAACCATCTTGCTATAACTATTCAAGCAAGAATACAAGAACACTTCAAAACCACATCCGAAAACCTACAACAACCGTTCAACCCAAGAAACTACAACACCCCACGGCTACTTCAAAATGCTTTTAACTACACACTACACGACCTCGGCCGCATTCTAACCAAAACGGTCTCCTCTCCACCATCAAGCCACCAAGGTTCTTAAAACACCTACAAATTTTTCTTCCGGCCAGCCAAGCTAGACCATACTCACTCCTAATGGTAACCTTATTCACTTCCTAACCTCTCACCCCCTCTTCAACTCACACCAAAACAAAACCTTAAACCCACAAACTACCCTAATCACAACACATCACTATCATATCCAAATCAACTATTAGTAAGTGTGAACATTCATATGCATGATTACTTACATGCCCTTACGAATGCCTATGCACATGTATGCATACCTCTTATGTCATTCCAAATATATGCATGTACCAATATATGTAATATATATACACATGATTTTAACTATGCAAGTATGTCTGTTCACACCTACTAATAACGTCCTCGAACCAAACTCGGAACAACTTCACATCCTATTTTCAAATCCTCACATCTCATTACAACAACTATTTAAACTACTATTCCTTTTCACCAATGTTGTTCTTAAAGCAACAACGACAATATTCAAAACTCACTAACTATTAGACCCTAACAACTACCCAAGAGGATGCAAAACAAAACTAAGCAAAGATAACAATAACAGGGATTGCATAGTAAAGGTACCTGCAATCACATCATTGTGCTCTAAGCGACGAACACCCACACCCTCTTCTACAGAGCCACCATGGTCTCCTTATTGAAAAGAACCATAACTGCACTTGCGACCACGGGGAGCTTCAACAGACATCCCACCTTGACCACCCCGAGCTAACACCGGACAATCTCGCCTAAAATGTCCAACAGACCTACAACTCCAACAAGATTCAACCATCAAACACCATGCATCTCTCTGCCCTTCTTGCCACCTCTGAACCCTGTCTCGGCCGCGCTCACGACCTTTCTGAGGTGCACCATTAGCAGGTGCACGTCCCTGGCCTCCATCATCCAACAAATGACACTCACGCTTTAAATGATCTGCTGAACCACAGTTCCAGCAAAAATTCCCTGTCACTTTAATAGGAGCATGTACCTCTCCGACCGCACGAGAACAGTCCCTCCTCAAGTGCTCCCGAGAACCACACGTCCAGTACGTGTACTGCTCCGCCCTCGTTTTGTTCCCCTGAACCAAAGCACCATGTCCAAGGTTACCTCGCCTAAAAGCAGGCTGATACCTCCTATCTCCGTCTTTCATGGCCCGTCTACTTCCAAAACTGAATTCAGAAGCTCTTTTACCAGAGCTAGAACCACCTCCATGAGATGCCAGACCCAAGTTCTGCTCATCAACATAAACTAAAGCCATACTCCCGCGCTTCTAGTTATCCAGAGACTTATCTCCAAAATATCTCCTCGTAAAGGAAGCTAGAAAGAACTCCCAATCCACGTCATGGATGTTTAGCGATGCTGACACAACGACCCACCTACTACAAACATCGCCCAACATTAACGAGACAATGCTTCCCAGCTTACAGGCGCTATCACACCCTTTCTGATCTAGGAGCAGAATCGTACTGGCTAACCAAGCCTCGAACACCTCCGGCGTCGACCCAAGATACTCAACAGCTCCCAAATCATGCAGACGCTGTCTTGACAAACTAGTTTCTCTGACAGACGGTACATGCACATGCTTTTCATTCACTACGGCCTGAGATGCTCTAGACATCTCTTGAACCACAGACGATAAAACTTTCACCACAGGGCCAGCCCCTTCATGCTGCTTTATCGCCTCAACTCCATATAAGAACGGCCAAACATGCACATTCTCAACAGACGGAACATCGTTCCCCTGACTACCCTGCTCACCCGCAGGTACGATCGTATCTGATCCCAACTCTCTCCTCAAACTCATTGTGCTATTTTTAGCAAGACATAATCAACAAAAACAAATCAAACCATGATTTAGGCCAGCCTCAAGCAAGGATCCAAGTTTACAAATCCAGTTTAAAACATTTATCTAGTGTAATAAGGCAATGGGCACCCTGATTTCCCTCAAGCATAACATTGCATACGATAACATATCATAATCATCATGCTTTACATCATCCTCAATCAACACACATCCTTAGCACATCATCATCGTACAATTATATTTTACTCACATACGATTCATAACAACCAAACATGGCATAAACGCCAATATTCAACCAAAAACATGCTTTCTTCAAACAACATGCCATTCAACATTGATTCAAACATTGAAATATACTAGTTTCACTTACCACCATCCCCAATTCTTTTGTAACCTGGCTCTGATACCAACAAATGTAACCCCCTTAGCCCGACCTAGACGCCCAACCCGAACCAAGAAGATTACACAGGGTAAACTAAAGTCAACTCGTTAAAGGAAACCTCGATTAACGACCCTATTTTCCCTCTTTTTATCTTTTCTAGATGTTCATTATTATCCTATATGATTAGCATTTTGTTTTGGTGAAAGCGACACATCAAACGAGTTCAATTAGGGGTTTAATTGCATACGAACGTCTTTTTGGGACTAAATTGTAAATTTCCAAAATTATGAGAACTAAACAAATTTTAAAGTTACCAATCCAAAATTAGTCATATAACATGCCAGAAGATCAAGTTTCATCTCAAACGGACCATTTAAACTCATTTAATTAAGCATACAATATTTAGGGACCAAAACGTAAGAAACAGAAAACCTGAAACAATTCAAATTCAACACCCAACGGTCAAGTGTTTTGAAACACAAGACCCCGTATCGGAACAACCATTTCGAAACCAGGTTGACCGTTTCGATACGCGAGTGCATTCCGAAACCCGTTTCGAAACAATGCTTTACAGTGGCGAAATGTTTCGAAACGTGCCTACCTGTTCCGAAACATCACGACCATTACAGGCCACCGTTCCGAAATAGGTAAGGGCGTTCCGAAACGCCTTGCCCTGCAGTTTCCCAAATTGCTGGTTTTACTCAACTATTCACCTCCGAAATCATTCCAATACATGCCACATCACACATACAATATGAATAAGCATCAAAGATCACCAGAACAAAGCACAAGCTATAACATGACATCATTATTGCAAACATTAGAACTATATGCATGCTTCCTAGATGTCAAAACCACAAATAGGCTAAAAACCACATTCAAGCTTAAACCAACATCCCAAGGCCATTTACAATACCAAATAAGCAAGATGAACATGCTTAAGATGTTTACATCACCAAAATGTAACCAAGAGTATAAACCCCACCCATTGCCTCTTATTACACCAAGGTAAAACCACATACATTGTTTAGTCAAGACACTTGGAATCCATTTGCTTTCTTGCTGCCTCTAAACCTCAATTCTCTGCATTGATGAAACAAATGAGCGTAAGCATAAAACTTAGTGAGGATCGCTAAAACCAACATTCATCAATGCATTTTACAAAATCAAGATAACCTCATTTGTAAACTCATGCCTTCTTTTAAAACATGCTCTCTAAAGCATCAATGCACTTTTAAACCACATGCTCATAGCATCGTTAAAACCACTACAAAAATCCTTTGCTCATGCTTAAACCAAGCATTACATGCATTCTAGCATAAGTTCCAAGCATTTCATGCTTAATCATTATTCATCAACATTATATTGGCTCGCAAGTGATCAATTCTCAATCCATACCATAACCAACACAAATGACACAATTGGATACGCGGATTACAAGCGTTGTCCCACACGCTTCATACACACTACCGGACTACGCAAGGCTCACACACGGAACTAGACCATCAATTGTTGTGACCCCCAAGGTGGAGTCTACGGTACAATCACAACCCCTCAGCACCTGTGATGGAGTTTAACGGTACAATCCCAACCCCTCAACATCACTCATCGGTAGTTGTATAACCCACTACCGAGTGTCGGGACACAAAACAAGGCTTACATATGAGAGCTACCTTAACCATTGTAATCACCTTAACCATGCTCACACACGGGAGCAGTCCTCCACCGTTGTGATGCTTAACCAATTCTACCCACGAGAGCCATCCTCTATCGTGGTGACGTCAATTCCTCAATCGCTAGGGTACTTGGATGGAGTTTACGGTACAATCAAACCCCTCGACATCCAAGGCGACTTTATTCACGATGCACCCAATCCTATAGCCGACTAACTATATCCGATTAAAGTAACATACAACCACTTCCATCACTTGCCAATATTATCGTTTAACAACATTATTCCACTATTTCACAAGCATAAAACACAATGCCATGTTCACAAGCATAACATGCTTAAACTCAAATGTATGTATTTCATAAATCCAAGGATCACCTACAAAGTACATCCTTAACAAAATGGCATTCAAAACCAGCATCAACAATGCTTAAAACATTCTTCAAAACAGTAATTAAAATCACATTCAATTCAAGTGCATTTTCCACAAAAACATAGCACATTCCGAGAAAGACTTTCGAATCACTTACTCTTGAGCTTAGCTAAGTGTTTCAAACTTATAATACTCTCCTAATACCACACTCAAAGCGTAACAAAGCTGGAAAATCCATTTCCACTCACCGATGTGCAAAGCCTTGCTCGCCGACACGAAAATCACCCTTCCGGAGCCTCCAAAAACGTCTCGTTTTCTCCCGGATCAAGATCCCCTGTTTTTTATCACCAAAACAGAGATCTAAATGCATTAAAATGCATTTCAACACCAGCAACTAAACAAAAACTCATTGCTCACCCAAACTACACCAATTTACCCATCCGAAACAACCGAAAACTCAATTGATTGCTTCCTAAACCAAGCCCAGCCAATATACATCACTTTCAACCATTTATAAACATCAAAACACATCTAAAAACAACCTAAACCCATCTTTATACCTCCAGCAAGCATTACTACCTCATTTCACCTCAAAAACACAACCAAAACCATCAAGAAACTCAAAGATCTCAAGGATTTCGGGATCTATATCATCAAAGCTATCTTCCAACATAATAATCAAATTAAAACTCAATTAAAATCAATCCAAAACAGAGCTTAACAAATAAAATACAAAAATCAAGATTTTCATCATATTTTTTGCAAGATTTTGATCTCAAATCAAAACTATAATGAAAACTCAGCCAAAAACATCAATTAGAAGCCAAAGATCTTGGGAATTTCAATAAAGAACCTAGATTGAAGGTTGAGAACGGGATTTACCTCCAATCCTTGTCTTCCTAAATGATTGACAAGTTTTTTCTTAACAAAATCTTGAAGAACTTGAAGAGAACTCTTGGAATTTGTTTAGAAATCAAAGGGAGAGTGTTTGAGAGAATAGAAATCTGGAGAAAAGAGGTGGGAAAATGATTTTGCTGAAATGAGAGGTAGTTACGTCAAATAAAATCTTAATTTCTCATTTTATTAATTTTAAAATAAATAAAAACTATTTAATAAATCATTTAAACCCTTTTAAAACACATGTCAAATTAAGGAAAGACTAAATTGCCATAAAGCTTCCTAAAGATTCTAAGATTTTTGGCTCCTCTTTTAAAATTACATTTTCCACAGTTTTGAAACTTTACATTTTGGCCACTACCCAAAATGTACCACTTTCGAAACTCTTTTTGTAAAATTGATTTGACCAACCTCTTAAACATGATTTTATAGGATTTTAACAATTTTTACCATATTTTTATCCTTTCCCGATCCTTTTTTCCTTAAATCACCTAACGTGATTCGAACCGTTTCCGACAGGTCCGATCCGATGTCCAAAGCATCTAGGCCCAAAACTAGGGCGTTACAACTCTCCCCCACTTAGGAAATTTCGTCCCCGAAATTTTACTCGAAATGAAAAAGGTGCGGAAGCTGCTTCAGCATGTCCTCCTTGCTTTCCCAAGTGGCCTCCTCAACTCCTCGGTGTAGCCACAACACCTTCACAAGCTCTATCGTCATGCCACAAAGAACTTTACTACTCACATCAAGAATCCTCACCGATTCCTCATCATAAGACAGATCCGGATTCAACTCTACCTCCTCAACAGGCATCATATACGAAGGATCCGATCTATACCTCCGCAACACCAAGACATGAAACACATCGTGAAACTTTTCCAACTCGGGAGGCAACCTCAACCGATAAACCACAGAACCAAAATGCTCTTCAACCTCATATGGTCCAATAAACCTCGGGCTAAGCTTACCATAACACCCAAATCTCATCACCTTCTTCCAAGGCGATACTTCAAAAACACACGTTCGCCAACCGCGATCTCAATTTCCTTACGCTTCAAATCCGCGTAAGACTTTTGCCGATCCGATGCTGCCTTCAAACACTCAAAGATGAGTTTCACCTTCTCGGTGATTCCCTTTAACATAGCCGGCATCGAAATCAACTTTTGGCCAGCTTCTGTGCAACATAGAGGGGTCCTACACTTCCTCCCATACAAAGCCTCGTAGGGAGCCATTTTAATACTTGTCTGATAACTATTGTTATAAGCAAAACTCCACCAACGACAAGTGCTTCTCCCAAGAACCCTAAAAATCTATAACGCAGCATCACCCAACTCTTAAAATTACGATGCACCTTCGTACCACCAGGGATTGTTTCACCCATAATTCTTCAACAAGACCACCATCTCATGATACGCTCAAGCGAGCAACCATCTCCCTCAACTCCACAGCCCCTTTCCTGCTCAAAGCATTGGCCACAATGATGGCCTTTCCAACATGATACTTCATCATCAGGCCATACTCCTTAAGCAACTCCCCGGTCGACGTTGCCTAGGATTCAACTCTTTTTTGAAACATTAGATATTTCAAACCCTAGCGATCCGTGAACCCTACACTTCTTAACACAAAAACCCAAAATCCCCATCACGAGACCCTAACACCATCTCCAACTGTTACTTCACTTACATCCACTATTCCAAAAAGATTTACTTACACACAACCAACAGACCACCCTCTCACGAGGACTGAGCCAAACAACACGACTTTTGAGCTTACTTGACCATGCATAAAACTCATCCCCCAAGCACATACATTCGAAGGAAAGCATAAGCCACAACCTACCCAACCTGCTTAACCACTCTTCCTACAACACATCCAAGCCATGAATCCTCTACTCAACTCAAGCTAAACCTCGATTAGGACTTTCGTCAGAACTCCCCTGCAACTCCCCCAAGGTCACCGTCAAAACTTTATCCACCTAAAACAATCATCTTGCTATAACTATTCAAGCAAGAATACAACAAAACTTCAAAACCACATCCGAAAACCTACAACAACCGTTCAACCCAAGAAACTACAACACCCCACGGCTACTTCAAAATGCTTTTAACTACACACCGCACGACCTCGACCACATTCTAACCAAAACGGTCTCCTCTCCACCATCAAGCCACCAAGGCCCTTAAAACACCTAGAAACTTTTCTTCCGGCCAGCCAAGCTAGACCATACTCACTCCTAATGGAAACCTTATTCACTTCCTAACCTCACACCCCTCTTCAACTCACACCAAAACAAAACCTTAAACCCACAAACTACCCTAATCATAACACATCACTATCAAATCCAAATCAGCTATTAGTAAGTGTGAAAATTCATATGCATGATTACTTACATGCCCTTACGAATGCCTATGCACATGTATGCATACCTCTAATGTCATTCCAAATATATGCATGTACCAATATATGTAATATATATATACACATGATTTTAACTATGCAAGTATGTCTGTTTACACCTACTAATAACGTCCTCGAGCCAAACTCGGCACAACTTCACATCCTATTTTCAAATCCTCACATCTCATTACAGGAACTATTTAAACTACTATTCCTTTTTACCAATGTTGTTCTTAAAGCAAGAACGACACTATTCAAAACTCACTAACTATTGGACCCTAACAACTACCCAAGAGGATGCAAAACAAAACTAAGCAAAGATAACAATAACAGGGATTGCACAGTAAAGGTACCTGCAATCACATCATTTTGCTCTAAGCGACAAACACCCACACCCTCTTCTGCAGAGCCACCATGGTCTCCTTATTGAAAAGAACCATAACTGCACTCGCGACCACGGGGAGCTTCAACAAACATCCCACCTCGACCACCCCGAGCTAACACCGGACAATCTTGCCTAAAATGTCCAATAGACCCACAACTCCAACAAGATTCAACTATCAAACACCCTGTATCTCTTTGCCCTTCTTGCCACCTCCGAACCCTGTCTCGGCCGCGCTCACGGCCTTTCTGAGGTGCAGCATTAGCAGGTGCACGTCCTTGGCCTCCATCAGCGAACATATGACACTTACGCCTTAAATGATCTGCTGAACCACAGTTCCAGTAAAAATTCCCCGTCACTTTAATATGAGCATGTACCTCTCTGACCGCACGAGGACAGTCCTTCCTCAAGTGCTCCCGAGAACCACACGTCCAGCACGTGTGCTGCTCCGCCCTCGTTCTGTTCCATTGAACCAAAGCGTCATGTCCAAGGTTACCTCGCCTAACAGCAGGCTGATACCTCCTATCTCGGCCTTTCTTGGCCCGTCTACTACCAAAACCGAATTCAGTAGCTCTTTTACCAGAGCTAGAACCACCTCCATGAGATGCCAGACCCAAGTTCTGCTCATCAACATAAACTAAAGCCATACTCCCGCGCTTCTGGTTATCCAGAGACTTATCTCCAAGATATCTCCTCGTAAAGGCAGCTAGAAAGAACTCCCAATCTACGTCATGGATGTTTAGCGATGCTGACACAACGGCCCACCTACTACAAATATCGTCTAACATTAACGAGACAATGTTTTCCAGCTTACAGGCGCTATCACACCCTTCCTGATCCATGATTGGAATCGTACTGGCTAACCAAGCCTCGAACACCTCCGGCGTCGACCCAAGATACTCAACAGCTCCCAAATCATGCAGACGCTGTCTTGACAAACTAGTTTGTCTGACAGACGTTACATGCTCATGCTTTTCATTCACTGCGGCCTGAGATGCTCCAGACATCTCCTGAACCACAGACGATAAAACTTTCACCACAGGGCCAGCCCCTTCATGCTGCCCTATCGCCTCAACTCCAGATAAGAACGACCTAACATGCATATTCTCAACAGACGGAACATCGTTCCCTTGACTACCCTGCTCATCCGCAGGTACGATCGTATCCGATCCCAACTCTCTCCTCGAACTCATTGTGCTATTTTTAACAAGACATAATCAACAAAAACAAATCAAACCATGATTTAGGCCAGCCTCAAGCAAGGATCCAAGTTTACAAATCTAGTTTAAAACATTTATCTAGTGTAATAAGGCAATGGGCACCCCGATTTCCCTCAAGCATAACATTGCATACGATAGCATATCATAATCATCATGCTTTACATCATCCTCAATCAACACACATCCTTAGCACATCATCACCGTACAATTATATTTTACTCACATACGATTCATAACAACCAAACATGGCATAAACACCAATATTCAACCAAAAACATGCTTTCTTCAAACAACATGCCATTCAACATTGATTCAAACATTGAAACATACCAGTTTCACTTACCATCATTCCAGTTTGTTTGTAACCTGGTTCTGATACCAACAAATGTAACCCACTTACCGAAGTCAACTCGTTAAAGGCAACCTCGATTAACGACCCTCTTTTTCCTCTTTTTATCTTTTATAGATGCGCATTATTATCCTATATGATTAGCATTTTGTTTTGGTGAAAATGACACATCAAACAGATTTCAATTAGGGGTTCAATTGCATACAAAAGTCTTTTTGGGACTAAATTGTAAATTTCCAAAATTATGAGAACTAAACTGATTTTAAAGTTACCAATCCAAAATTAGTCATATAACATGCCAACAGGTCAAGTTTCATCTCAAACGGACCATTCAAACTCATTTAATTAAGCATACAATATTCAGGGACCAAAATGTAAGAAACAGAAAACCTGAAACAATTCAAATTCAACACCCAACGGTCAAGTGTTTCGAAACACAAGACCTCATATCGGAACAGCCGTTTCGAAACCAGGTTGATCGTTTCGATACGCGGGTGCATTCCGAAACCTGTTTCAAAACAATGCTTCACAGTGGCGAAATGTTTCGAAACGTGCCTACCCGTTCCGAAACATCACGACCATTACAGGCCACCGTTCTGAAACAGGTAAGGGCGTTCCGAAACGCCTTGCCCTGCAGTTTCCATAATTACTGGTTTTACTCAACTATTCACCTCCGAAACCATCCCAATACATGCCACATCACACATACAATATGAATAAGCATCAAAGATCACCAGAACAAAGCACAAGCTATAACATGGCATCATTATTGCAAACATTAGAACTATAGGCATGCTTCCTAGATGTCAAAACCACAAATAGGCTAAAAACCACATTCAAGCTTAAACAAACATCCCAAGGCCATTTACAATACCAAATAAGCAAGCCGAACATGCTTAAGATGTTTACATCACCAAAATGTAACCAAGAGTAGAAAGCCCACACATTGCCTCTTATTACACCAAGGTAAAACCACATACATTGTTTAGTCAAGACACTTGGAATCCACTTCCTTTCTTGCTGCCTCTAAACCTCAATTCTCTGCATTGATGAAACAAATGAGCGTAAGCATAAAACTTAGTGAGGATCGCTAAAACCAACATTCATCAATGCATTTTACAAAATCAAGATAACCTCATTTGTAAACTCATGCCTTCTTTTAAAACATGCTCAATAAAGCATCAATGCACTTTTAAACCACATGCTCATAGCATCGTTAAAACCACTACAAAAATCCTTTGCTCATGCTTAAACCAAGCATTACATGCATTCTAGCATAAGTTCCAAGCATTTCATGATTACAAACGTTGTCCCACACGCTTCATACACACTACCGGACTACGCAAGGATCACACATGGAACTAGACCATCAACTGTTGTGACGCCCAAGGTGGAGTCTACGGTACAATCACAACCCCTCAACACCCGTGATGGAGTTTAACGGTACAATCCCAACCCCTCAACATCACTCATCGGTAGTTGTATAACCCACTAGCGAGAGTCGGGACACAAAACAAGGCTTACACATGAGAGCTACCTTAACCATTGTAATCACCTTAACCATGCTCACACACGGGAGCAATCCTCCACCGTTGTGACGCTTAACCAATTCTACCCACGAGAGCCATCCTCCATCGTGGTGACGTCAATTCCTCAATCGCTAGGGTACTTGGATGGAGTTTACGGTACAATCAAAACCCCTCGACATCCAAGGCGACTTTATTCATGGTGCACCCAATGCTATAGTCGGCTAACTATATCCGATTAAAGTAACCAACAACCACTTCCATCACTTGCCAATAAAATCGTTTAACAACATTATTCCACTATTTCACAAGCATAAAACACAATGCCATGTTCACAAGCATAACATGCTTAAACTCAAATGTATATATTTCATAAATCCAAGGATCACCTACCAAGTGCATCCTTAACAAAATGGCATTAAAACCAGCATCAACAATGCTTAAAACATGCTTTAAAACAGTAATTAAAATCACATTCAATTCAAGTGCATTTTCCACAAAAACATAGCTCATTCCGAGAGAGACTTTCGAATCGCTTACTCTTGAGCTTAGCTAAGTGTTTCAAACTTACATTAAGCTCCCAAGACCACGCTCAAAGCGTAACAAAGCTTGAAAATCCATTTCCACTCACCGATGCGCAAACCCTTGCTCGCCGACAGGAAAATCACCCTTCTAGAGCCTCCAAAAACGTCTCGTTTGCTTCCGGATCAAGATCCCCTGATTTTGATCACCAAAACAGAGATCTAAATGCATTAAAATGCATTTCAACACCAGCAACTAAACAAAAACTCGTTGCTCACCCAAACTACAACAATTTACCCATCCGAAACAACCGAAAACTCAATTGATTGCTTCCTAAACCAAGCCCAACCAATATACATCACTTTCAACCATTTATAAACATCAAAACACATCTAAAAACAACCTAAACCCATCTTTATACCTCCAACAAGCATTACTACCTCATTTCACCTCAAAAACCCAACTAAAACCATCAAGAAACTCAATGATCTCAAGGATTTCGGGATCTATATCATCAAAGCCCTCTTCCAACATAATAATCAACTTAAAACTTAATTAAAATCAATCCAAAACATAGCTTAACAAATAAAATACGAAAATTAAGATTTTCATCATATTTTTGCAAGATTTTGATCTCAAATCAAAACTATAATGAAAACTCAGCCAAAAACATCAATTAGAAGCCAAAGATCTTGGGAATTTCAATAAAGAACCTAGATTGAAGGTTGAGAACGAGATTTACCTCCAATCCTTGCCTTCCTCAATGATTGACAAGTTTTTTCTTAACAAAATCTTGAAGAACTTGAAGAGAACTCTTGGAATTTGTTTAGAAATCAAAGGCAGAGTGTTTGAGAGAAAAGAAATATGTAGAAAAGAGGTGGGAAAATGATTTTGCTGAAATGAGAGGTAGTTACGTCAAATGAAATCTCAATTTCTCATTTTATTAATTTTAAAATAAATAAAAAACCTTTTATTAAATCATTTAAAACCATTTTAAAACACATGTCAAATTAAGGAAAGGCTAAATTTCCATAAAGCTCCCTACAGATTCTAAGATTTTTGGCTCATCTATTAAAATTATATTTTCCATAGTTTTGAAACTTTACACTTTGGTCACTACCCAAAATGTACCACTTCCGAAACTCTTTTTGTAAAATTGATTTGACCAACCTCTTAAACATGATTTTATAGGATTTTAGCAATTTTACCATATTTTTATCCTTTCTGGATCCTTAATTTCCCTAAACCACCTAACGTGATTAGAATCGTTTCCGACCGGTCCGATACGATGTCCAAAACATCTAGGCCCAAACATAGGGCGTTACAACTCATTAGGGTATGAAGCTAAGAACCCAAAAAAGGAAACATATTTATAATAGAAATTTAATTAATTTATATTTAAAGCAGTTTTTGTAACTGCAATTGAGACTTATCTGTTAGCTGTTCTGCACGATGCAACAACTTAAAAGACATATCTACTGTTGACAAATCGGAACGGGTTACAGAGATAAGAAACGGATATTGAAAAGACGTGTATTTACTGGGAACATGCATGTTTTGAAAACATGTTCATTGAACCGGCAATTTAATGTAATTTTTTAATGAACACCCCAAATTAAATTTAAATTGTTTTACGTGTTCTTTTGATTTTAGAATTGAAAAGACATTGTTGGGCGGGAAGAACAAAGTTTATATAGTTTCAAACCACTAAATAGTTTCAAATCAATGAATATGTGTTTCGATAGGTGAGAAATGACAATTAAACTAATATCGTTTGTGAAAAATGTAATATTTTACGTTTAGGATAAAAGTTCGAGATGGTACATGTACACGTTCGATACTCGTCGCATTACTAAAAAGACCCTGTCTTCGAGCAATTAAATGCCACATTAATAAACGAAGATGAGATTAAATCGATCCCATATTATCATATGAAAATCAAAATCTTTTCAAAACAAATATATTTATTCAAAAAAATTAAATAACCAAAGATGAAGGCCAGAAGAATAGAGGGACACTATCAGTGAAAAGACTATTTTATATTTGGAACATGCGTCTTTTGAATTGTATTGAACGCGTCAAATTAAATTACGCGTTCTATTTGAAAAATGGAACTGAAAATGTTACGTTGTTTGATAAGAATTTTTGTACGATTCAGGTCGTACTGGTTGTTGTTTTGGGTTTCTGGTTTAGGTTAGGGTTATGAGATTAACTTTTTATGTCTTTAAGGTGGGTAGGTCTGCGGTACGGTAGGTTACAGTACGGCTACGTTTGATACTTACCACAACTAAAAATGTTATTAAAAAGTAACATTTTTAGTGCCACGTTTTACATTTTCAGTTGGTGTCGCACCATAGCCGTACCATAACTTGTCGTATGTTAGAAAAAACCCTTTAAGGTTTGTGGTTTAAGAAAATGATTTAGGGCTTTGAAATTAATTACTTAGGGTTTATGTTATATTTATGGGTTACTGGTTTATGAGAGGGTTTAGATGGTAAAAAAGTTTTAGTTTTTAGCTTTGTGTATGAGATTAACTTTAACCATTCTATTTTTTATAGACTACACTCAATATGTAATATACCATACGTTATTTCATCAAGGACAATACAGATTTTATTAACCTCTAACTAATCTTATATTCCTTCAACCAAACCTGTAATCTTACATTCCTACAAAATGAACACAACCGTGTACTCTTATAATTGCTTGAACAAAATGAAAACCTTAAAAACATTACAGATAATAGTTATGTCACAAACAACCTCCTTGATATATATGGGGAAAACGATCCAATTCCTCCTTATTTCTACAACTTCGATAGTTCAATCTGCAGATGCCGGCTCCCGATGTAGTTCCAAACACCAAACACCATATGGAATGTTCAAGCTTGGTCTCCCGATGTAGTTCCAAACAACAACAAACAATAGTATTTGAAAAATCTAGAGACCATGGTAACAAGGTTTTCCAAATACTATGTTTGTTGTTGTTAATCCCTACAAATGGCTAATCATAGACTTCCAAATACCATTGTTTGTTGACAAGAAAAACTTAAGAATAAATCACAACTCTCCTGGGATATATACAATGAAGTTTGTGCACAGTTGGCATCGCCTCTAGTAGAAAACAAAAACCACACATATAATACTTACAAAATAAAGAACTGCTAATGAGGGTATGACTCACTCAAGGTTCCCAAATGAGTCCTACTTATAATAGAAAAATGAATATTGAAGCCGGTGTTTATGCTTTATTTATGATAGAAAAATGATTTTCACCAGGATATGGTCCTTTGTTTGCAGTGGTTATATTTAAAATTGTTTCTATACTATTTAAATTATTTCGAAACAAATTTCATTACCTAGGAAACCAAAACGGTTTCGGAACTTCTCTACAAGACTTATATTCAAGCTGTTATACCCAATGCAGGATTGGAAAAGACTTATCTGCTACTGATGTATCGACAAGGGTTACAAAGATTCTAAATTGACAAGTGAAATGACTATTGCATTACTGAGAACATGCGTCTTTTGAAATTTGAAATCCATTGAACCCAATTTAATTTTTTATTTCTAAACAAGCCACGTTAATAGGAAGGACAATATTATATATTTTCACACGTTTAAGTATGTGTAGTCTAGTTTCGAAACAATGTTACTGAAAAATAAACTCAAAATCTTAAAAGTACATTTCAAATGTTCAGTTTATGTGTTGAGTTTTGGAACTTTTACATTGGTTTCGGCACTTCCATAAGAGTTATTATTTTATTTGTACGCTACCTATTTCGCCCGACGCATCAACTGAAAAGACCTATCTATTGATGACATATAGGAACGAGTTGTAGAGATATGAAATAGACTGTGAAAAGACGTGTATTTTCTTAGGAACATGCTTCTTTTAAAATCATGGTTTCGAACCAAAAATAGGTGTTTCGACACTATTAGTGATTGAAAGATTTAGGGGTTAAGGTTTGGGGTAATGTGTCAAGTTGAGTGTTTGGAGATATGAGATTAGTTTAGGGATTATGAGATTATGCTTCAAAGTAGCAATTATTAATTATGGTAAGATTTAGGGGTTGAGGTTTAGGGGTATAAACAATATATGTTTTAAGTTTAGTGCTTGGAATTGGGGTTATCATATTAGTTTAGGGATTAGGAGATTAGGCTTGTACTTTAATTATTAGTGATTGTAAGATTTAGGGGTTTAGGTTTGGGGCTTAGGGGTATGAGCAATACATGTTTCAATTTGAGTGTTTGGAATCGGGGTTATGAGATTAGTTTAGGGATTAGGGGATTAGGCTTGTACTGTAATTATTAGTGATTGTAATATTTAAGGGTTTAGGTTTGAGGTTTAGGGGTATGAACAATACATGTTTCAAGTTGAGTGCTTGCAATTGGGGTTATGAGATTAGTTTAGGGATTAAGGGATTAGGCTCGTACTTTAATTATTAGTGATTGTAAGATTTAGGGGTTGAGGTTTAGGGTTTAGGGGTATAAATAATAAATGTTTCAAGTTGAGAGTTTAGAATCGGGGTTATGAGATTAGTTTAGGAATTAGGGGATTATGCTTGTACTTTAATTATTAAAGATTTAGGGGTTGAAGTTTTGGGTTTAGGGGTAAATGTGTCAATTTGAGTGTTTGGGGTTATGAGATTAGTTTAGGAATTAGGGGATTATGCTTGCACTTTTAATTATTTGTGAATACTGATTGTAAGATTTAGGGGTTCATGTTTGGGGTTTAAGGGTAAATGTTTAAAGTGGAATGTTTGGGGTAATGGGATTAGTTTAGGAATTTGGGGTTTCTTTTTGTTTATGTTAGTCACTAATTTTTAACCGAATTGGCCCCTATTTATTTAAAAAATTTCTAATCCAGTCTAATATTTTTAATAATTATGATATTTTTCTTCATTATAGTCCAAAAATCTTTATTTTTACTCGAAATTGACCCATATATATTTTTATTTTTGGCAATTTAGTCGAATAATATTTTTGTTTATTCCAGTCCCTACAATTTAATTTTTAGTCAAAATTGCCCCATATTTATTTATATTTTTGGCAATTTAGTCCAATAATATTTTTGTATATTCTACTAGCAAAAATTTAATTTTTAGTCCAAATTAACTTCTATTTATTTTTTTTAAAGTGAAGAAATTTAATTGTAAGTCCATAAACCAAAATTAGGGACCAAATTCTCAATTTGATAGTGGAGAAATTTGAGAGTTCAGTGACCAATTTCAAAATTGCACCATAGAATTAAATATGGTCAATTTAGGCTAAAAATTAAATGTTAGGAACTAAATATTTGAACTTTAAATTATAACATTTTCAAACTATGTATAGTAATAGCATTAGCGGTGTCCTCAACAAGAATTTCAAGTCCCCTAAATACAGAACTCGCAACATACGAATGGGTTGAACCATTATCAAGTAGTGCAAAATATAAAATAGCATGAATAGAAAATGTACCAGCAATAACATCTGGCTCATCACGATCCTCATACCTCCTGGTAGAATAAACCAACCTTGGTTGTCTCGCCCCGGATCCAGCTGACCCTCTACTCTGAGCAAGCCTTCCCCTACTAGTAGTACCCGAAGTAACAAATCTACCATGTTCTCTCCCCCTAGCAAGAGTTTGTATAGATTCCTGACATTGACTCAGAACATAAGTAGATGGCGGTGAAAGCAGACAATCTCTAAAAAGATGCTCAAAAGAACAACATCGGAAACAAGCCCCGGCCTGCCTCCTATACTCGCCTGAATTCCATCTCTTGCAAAAAAACACTGTGGCACCCCACGAGAACTAGTCGAACCTCCAGCATTGGTGGTCAGAACAATAGATGTCACTAGACTAGCTCTGGAATAACCCTGATGGTCGGACTCATATTTGGTCCTCTTCCTAGACTCATTTCCCTGACTGTGCTAAAATGATGTGGTTGGTTGCCTCCTAGGTCGATCAGTACCATGAGATTCCTATTGTTTCTGCTGCACTTCAATCCCCTCAACAGTCTTAGCTCGTTTTGTGATCTCTTTATACTCTGTATCCATGTGCAAAGCGACACCCTCCTTAATCGTAGTCCGCAGCCCTTTCAGAAACCAATCACATTTATCTTTCTCTCTGGTCACTAACCTCGAAACATAATGAATCAGCCTCATAAACTCTATCTCATAATCGTTTACGGTCATATCATTCTATTTCAGATTCATGAAGTAATCCATGCACTGTGCTAAATACTCTGAGCCAACATAACGGTCTAGGAAGGCCTGTCTAAAATAATCCCAAGAGGCCTGACTAGCTGAAACAACATTTTCCTCGGCCTCCCACCAATTCTGGGCTTCACCCTGCAACAGTGATACAACATCCCTAAGCTTTTTATCGGCGAGATAATACATCTCAACAAACAAACGTTGAAGCTTCTTCAGCCAGAACATTGTATCGGTCAGATTCGTACCCGTCTTCCCATCAAACATAGTCATCTCGATAGCCAAAAACTCAGTAGATATGGGTCTCCTAACACCCTCAGACTGACGAAGATAACGAAGCAACTCTCTATGTACTGTAGCAGCATCCATGCCCAAAGTCTCACTATCACTGGAATCATGTTGACCATCACTCCGAGTCTGCTGTACATGTGGACCCCCACCACCAATATGATATACCCTAGTCTGTTGAGCTCCAGTCCGATCCATAGGTCATTCCTCCACATTAGCACCATGAATATTATCATAATTCTATGATAGATCCACAGGGGGAGTAACGATTGTAACGCCCTGGTTTTGGGCCTAGAGGTTTTAAATGTGGTTTAGGGTCTGATGAACCTAGACTAGAGATACGGGTCGGTTCAGAGTTGAGTAATGGAAAACTTGGTTCGGGATGTGATAAAATTATAAGAAAAATTTCTAAAATCCTCTTTAAATATATATTGGGGAAAAGTGAAGCCAATTTTGGAAAATGATTTTTGGAAAGTTGACATTTCGGTTTGGTGACTAAAATGTAAAAAATGCAAGTTTCATTTTAATGGCTAAATTTAAGAGAGCCAAAACTTAGAATCTTTAGGGAGCTATTACACCAATGTGTTATCAGTTTTTTCCCTTGATTTTGTGTTTTTAAAGGATTTAATTAACTGATTTAATAAGAGAGTTTTATTAAAAAGAGATTGTAAAAGGCTAAACATTTTCTTATGTAACTACTTTTCTCTCAACTTTCCCAGCAGCCAAACTATCTTTTCATCACTAAAATCTCCAGAGATTTGTCTCTTTTCATCCACTTTTGATTTCTAAATGGATCTCATGGATTTCTACATCAACTAGCTAAGGATTTCTTGAGGGGTTTCATCTAAATCATTGCAAATCAAGGGGAAAGCTTGTGTTAGAGGTGATATTTCTTTTCTCTCCTCTAATTAAGGTTCTTTATTGAAATTCTGAAGTCTTTGGCTCTCTAATTTTGTTTAATAACAAGGTTTTATAATTTAATTGATGAAAATTGCAAGATTAAGCTTTGAAAGATGGTTTTTCAAGATTTTCGTTATGGTATTGTTTTAATTGATTTGAGGCTAATTTTAATCATGATTTGGATGTTAAATGATGTGGAAATAAAGGTTTTATAATAGTAATCCCGAAATGAGTTAGATCTCTAATTGTTAGATTGTTAGATTTTGGGTTTTTGTGGTGTTAGTGTGAAATCTGAGTTTCTAGAGGTATAAAGATGTAATTAGGTTGATTTTGGATGTTAATTGATGTTTAATACTGGATAGAAGTATTATATTATGGTTGGGCTGATTTTAGAGAGTGATCGAAGGTGATTTTTGTTGTTTCGGATGGGCGTTTTGTGTTTTGGGCAGAGCAACGAGATAATATAAGTTGTTAGTGATTTTAATGCATTGTGATGCATTAATCCTATGTTCTTGTATGGTATAAACAGAGGAGAACACTTCGAAAGAAATCGATGAAGTTTCGGGGGGCTTCGAACACTTGATTTCACGTCGATGAATCTTGGTTTCATGAGTCGGTGAGTGAGAACGTGATTTCTAGCTTTGAAACACTTTAAAGGTGGTTTTGGGAACTTAGTGTAAGCTAGAAAAGCTTTACTAAGTTCAGAAGTAAGTAAAACGAATTTCTCCCTCGGATTGTGCTATTATGAGTTTGTTGATGCACTTGATTTTTAAATTCATGTTACCTACTGTTTAAAACATGATTTAAAGTAAGCAATTTACTGTTTTTGATGTTATGTTGATGAAAGATGCACATGGTGAGTGATCCTTGTAAGTATATGCTTATACTTGAATCTTGAAGCATGGTTTGATGCTTGGAAATGTGGTTTATTGCTAATGCTTTGAAAATAGTAAGGTTTATGCTAAATGTGAATTATATTGGCAAGTGATGATATGAAAATGGTTTATAAATGAAATCGGATATAGTTAGCCGGCTATAGGATTGAGTGCACTATAAACAAGTCGCCTTGGATGTTGAGGGGTTTATACGGTGTACCGAATACTTCATCCAAGTACCCTAACGTTTGAGGAAAGTGATTGGTGTCTCGTCTCTCGTTAGTGGGGTTATACATCTACCAATGAGTGGTGTTGAGGGGTTTATATGGTGTACCGAATACTCCACCATGGGTATCACAACGATGGAGGGTAACTCTCATGTGTGAACCTTGAGATACCGGTGAGATTGTATGAAGTGTTGGGACAACACATGAGAATCCGTGTAACTGATGTGGTTTTGAGAAATGAGCTTGTTAATGTTCACTTGTAAGCCAATATAATTGATGACGTATTATGGAATGGTTTATGATGCATAGTGTGTAAAATGCATGTCTTACTCTTTAAGCTTTGCATATGTTAGCTATGCATGAGAAGGCTTAAATTAAGTGTTGAAAAGAGGTTTTTATTGTTGAGATCATAATACATGTTGTTGAGGTTTATATGTTGATTTTTGATTAAGGTAAGTGCATGGTTTTGAAGGCATGATGGTTTTCAAATGATGTTTTGAGAAATTGAAATGAGATTTCAATGTGGATTTAGAAAGTGTTTTAAATGCATTGATGGTGTCTTGGTTTTTGAGCCTCCTCACTAAGCCTTGTGTGCTTACGCTTTATTTTTTTTTCCATCAATGCAAAGAATTGAGGCTTCGGAGGCAGCGGAGCAAGGGATCGCAAGAGACTACTTTTGAGAATGTATGTTTCAGATTTGACTATACGTAATAAGGGCAATGGGGGATCCATTATGTTTTTGGGAGATGTGTGTAAACTCCATGTTTGATCAAGTGTTCATTGTTGTTTTAGACTTATAAATGGCCTTTGGTTTATGGTTTGTGCCTTGTTATGCATTTCGGTATCTTGCTTGGCTTGTTTGCTAGGTTGCATGCCTATAGTTTACCTTTGATGCAAATTTCCATGAAGTGTTGTTGATTATGCCATGAATGGTTGAGGTTTGATGTTCGGATATGTTATTTATATGTTGGAAGCATGCTTTAGTGGTTATGGATAAATTAAAGTATGAAAAACCAGTAAAATATGACTTTACAGGTCTCTGAGTATCGGTACGGTTGTAAGGGTATCGATATAGACCAAGAAAAATTGCAGGGACATATCGATACACGGGGGCGTATCGATATAGTTTTATGCTACTGGTTTTTAGGGTACCGATACGGTCCTAAGGGGTATCGATACGGGCCTTGTGTCTTTGAATTTTGTAGGCGTGTTGTGGTGGGCGTATCGATACTGGCTCTAAGGGTATCGATGCGGTCAGCTGGTAAGTTGGTTAAAAGTATCTTTGAACGTTCTGTTTCTTTAAGTTTTAATCCATGAATGTTGTAGATGCAATTAAATGGGCTTGGTTGTTTATTTTGAGTTGAGATTTGACAGAGATGCATATAATGTGTTTAATTAAAGGTTGGTAACTCAAAAATGGCATAAGTCCCTGTAATTTGTTAAAATTAAAAAAATGAACCTTAAAACATATTTGTTTCCAATTGGATCCCTACTCGATGTTTGATTGAATTGCAAATTGTTCCGCTACGATGTTTATCACTTAGGATACTAATGAGCATCTAGACAAGATAAAAAGAAAAAAATTAGGGTTGTTTATTGGAGTAAACTTCCCGGTTTACTTCAATATTCCCCGCGTGACCTGTTCGGTTCGGTCTACTGTCTAGACCGGGTCGAGGGGGTTACATTTGGTGGTATCAGAGACAGGTTATGAAAGATTAGGATAATGGTAAGTTATTGGTAAGTTGATGTGATGTGATTCCAAGTGAACGATGATGTTTGCTTTGCACCGTGATTGTTATAATCATGTTGATAATGAATAAATGATATTGATGCCAAGCATGGTGAATGTGATGTATGTGTAAATTGTCTTATACATGATGATGTTGTGAGCTGAATCTGGTTGGTTGCTATTGTTAGAGTATACCCAAAGACCAATCATATGATGATTGTATTAACATACTATCTTTACCGATTTTATCAAATAAAGGCATTGCCGTTATTTTCTTTTGTTATATTTTTGTGCATCAAATTAACAAAAGACAATAATGTCCATATAATAATATGATTATTATTATTATTAAAAGATCCTTAATTAAGTATTATTATGGGCATGGATAACAATAATACGTTTAAAGCTAACATGTTGTTGATTGATGACAATATATTGTCATTGACATAGTGATGTCAAAATCAAAGCATGAATATGATGTTGGATAACAACATATTGGATTGACCCGCTATGAGCATATGTCTTGGATTATTATGTAACTATCACGATATTGCTCATAATGATAACTATATGTATGATCCTTTGACTTGAGATCATTACTATCTTAACATATATTGTTGTGTGCTTTGATGCAGTTAAACGTGCACCGTGAATGGTTACACTATAAAGACTGACATTGAGCATATCATGATATGTGTAGTGGGGTATGAATGGTCGAGATAGGATTTGTCCTTCCTACATAATAGGAAACATATCACAGGCCACTTGATTGAGTAAGACTAGAAAAGCATGTCCATGCTCGAATAAGTTGATATGCGATATCACATATTATTCGTCTGTTGTCTACTCTAGATATCAAGAAATAATAGATAGGCAAAACAAGTGTGACTATTCCAAGACTTGTGCCTATTATAGATATAAAGGACAAAGGGATATAATACATTATAATAGTTGATCACGAAGATGTTACGTTGAATCTTTACTTCCAATAATTTAGATGACAATGATACATTGCTAGATGTCACTCATTGTTTGTGATATTGGAATAGTTCTGGTAATTGCTACTAATGTTACTAGAACCTACAAGGTCACACCCCAGGGTGAAAAAGAAAATTGCTCTCAACTTTTCAACCAGGTGAACTGAGTAGAGGTTGAGACGATCTATTCGTGGAGGCTAAGATTCGTATCGTTTGTGAGATCGTTAGACATTTCTGTTCGTGTTGTTTATCAAGGAACTCAATGTAAGTAAACCTATCTCTTTCTCCTAAATTCGGATTAAACGTACATGGATCGCTGGTGAGATTGTCGTGTTTGTTTTTCCGCTGCGCCATGGGGTGCGCCGATGATATAACAGTGGTATCAGAGACACTTGTATGATCCGGATTCGGGTTAAATACTTGGGTGATGCGATATGTTTATGATGTATGCTCTGTTTTATCGTTTTCGGTGTATATGTATGATATATTTGTTCGATTCGATAACTAGTATGATTAAGATGTTAATATGTTTTAATAAATTTTGCAATCAATGGTTTAGAGTTAATCATGAATATGTTGCTACAAGGGTTTATATGTTAATTGTTATCATATAGATCGATGGGTATGCGATTTAGATCGCATTCGGGGGTGGAACAATGGTTGTTCCGATATGGAAAAAACCTACGGGGCTGCAAATCCCAAAAACAAGATTTTGTTAATAAAAGTTATCAAATCGTGAGGTTTTTCCACATAAACAATAGGTGTTGTATTTCAAAATTTTATGGAAAAAACCTATGCATGAATTTTGCAATCAATGGTTAAGAGTTAATCATGAATATGTTGCTACAATGGTTTATATGTTAATTGTTATCATATAGCCTACGCGACTGCGGGGCTGCCGGACCTCGCAAGGGGCTCTGCCCCTTGACCCCTTCGTATGCAACATAGATTGTAGGCCCACATTAAAATCTTTAACAAACGCATAACAATGTATATGTATGATATGTTTTTTTGTATGGTGTTTGACATGCATGGTTATAGCCCTTTTTATTTTAAAATAGTTGTAATTTAAAATACGGTCTGCGCGCCGTGCCTCTCTACTCTTCTCATCTTACTCCCTCGTATGTAAAACGAGTTTCTGAAAATTGTAATCATATGAAGATTCGAAGGAGTAGACGAATTGTAACGCCCCGGTTTTGGGCTTAGAAGTTTTGGGCGTTGACCGGTTTGGTCAAAGTGCTGTTCGAATCTAAGAGAGTGAATTTAGGAAAGCCTAGTTCAGGTTGCATTAAAAATATGGAAAAATGTTCTAAAATCATCTTTTAATATAATTAAGTGAACTGTGAAATCAATTTTGGAAAATGAGTTTTGGAAGGGTGACATTTTGGCTAGTGACCAAAATGTAATTTTTGAAAGTTTTGTGACTGTTTTAAAAGGATTGAAACTTTGAATCTTTAAGGAGCTATTTACCCAAAGGGGAGTTTCTCCAGATTTTCTAGAATATTAAATGATTTAATAATGGTTTAAAATAAAAGTAAAAAGGAGGGAAAGATATTTTAGTCACTTTCAACTAACTTTCTAAATTTTCCATTTCCTATTTTCTCTCATCTTTTCTCTCAAACCAAACACATTCTCTCCAGATCTTTTCCTCTGATTTTCATCACCTAAAAACTTCCTTTCAACACTCTTTTGATTCCTAATCATCTCATCATCAAAACCCTTTGTATTTGCTACTTGATTCATCAAGTTTTTTGGTTCCAAAAGAGGAGAAACTCAAGTTTGGAGGTAAGAACGTCCTTCTCCTCTAAACTATCAGTTCTTTACTGAAATTCCTAAGTTCTCAATCCTTAATTGATGTTTTATAAATGGCTTTTAAGATTGTTTAATGGATCTTGGCTTAAAATGCAAGATTTGGTGTGTTTTTGATGAAATTTCGTTGGATCTGTTTAAGCAGTGTTTTAAGGTGTTAAAATGATGATTAATGAATGTTAATTTGATAAGGAATTGAGTTTTGATTAATGCAATCCCGGATAGGTTGAATTTCCTAAGTTTAGCTTGTGATTCTTGTTTGTTTTTGAGGTGATCTTGTGGATCTGGTGTTGCTGGAGGTATAAGGATGTTGTTAGGTTCTTTTTAGATGTTAATTGGTGTTAAGGGATGTTAGGTTCTGATGGTTGATGGCTGGGCTTCGTTGAGAAGTGTTTTGGATACATTTTCGGTTGTGTTTGGTGGCCGAAAATGGAGTGTGGATGAGAGCAGCGAGTTTAGGTGCTTTCATTGAAGCTATTAATGCATGATGATGCATTAATCTACTGTTTTAATGTGTTAAAACAGGGGAGTCATCTTTGGATCCAAGTGGTGGTGATCCGGAAGCTTGATTTGGTGCTTCGGCAAGAGGCGAAGTGGAATCGGTGAGTGAAATTGGGTTTTCGGCTCTGAAACCATTGTCTTGGGAGCTTAGTTTAAGTCTAAACAACTTTGCTAAGCTCAAGTGTAAGTTTTCGGAAATACTCTCTAGTGGTGGCCATGTCTTGATTGTTGTTGCAATGTGGTTTATTGCATGTTTTAAACTCTGTTTTGAAAGCATGATTGAGCATGGTTAATGTTGTTTTTGTAAGCCATATGTTGAAGGAAACTCAAGGTAGGAGTTCCTTGTTGATGAACATTGTTTAAATGTGGTTTGATGCTTTTAAATGCATGATGAATATGGCTTGGTTTAATGCTTTAAAACAGTGGATAAATTGATGATAATGATGTATATTGGCAAGTGATGTTTTGAAAAGATTAAGGTCACTAAGGTGGTTAAAAGTCCTTGAGTGAGCCTTGTTTACTTAAGAACATCAAGGTGGTTAAAAGTCCTTGGATGGTTCTTGCTACGGACACAAAGGTGTTTAAAAGTCCTTGTGTGGTCATTCCATGGTGGTTAAAAGTCCATGGGCCAAGGTGTTTAAAAGTCCTTGGGATCAAGGTGTTTAAAAGTCCTTGATGTGATACATTTCATGGTGTTTAAAAGTCCATGGCCAAGGTGTTTAAAAGTCCTTGGGATCAAGGTGTTTAAAAGTCCTTGATGTGATACATTTCATGGTGTTTAAAAGTCCATGGCCAAGGTGTTTAAAAGTCCTTGGGGCCAAGGTGTTTAAAAGTCCTTGGGGTGAAAGTTGATGAACTTGTTTTTAAAGAAATGGAACTTATCACTTGAGGCCAATATGACATGTTGTGATGTGATGCATGAGATGCATGTTTAAGTATGCTTTTGAGCATGTGTAAATGATGATTTGAGGCATGATTTATAAAGTGTTTTATAAATGCATTATTGGATGGTTTTGTTGAGCATTCCTCACTAAGCTTTTGCTTACGCTCTCTTTGTTTTCTCAAATCAATAATGCAGAACATTAAAGTACTTTGAGGGCAGCAAGGAAGGCAAGCATTCAAGTGGAAGTAAAGCTCAAAGTATGGAAGGTTTTATTAAGTACATTTAGCTTTTGGTAATTTGGCAATGGGGGACCTATGTGTATGTTTTGGGAGATGTTCTGAACTCCCTAAGTGTGTTGAATGTTGTTGAGAATGCTGGTTTTTGGTGGTTGGCCTTTATATGCTTGAATTGAAAGTTTATGCTTGAGTGGTTGCTTGTGTAGGAAGCATGCCTATAGATTTGGGGCTTTTCATATATGTTGATGTTTTGATGAATTGTTGATGCTAGTATGTCTCATTTATGTTGAATTGCATGTTGGCAAAGTTTGGTGGCTTTTGGAGCATGATTGGTTGGTCAATTGCATGTTTAAGTATGCATTTTGGGGCAATCTGTGCAGGGTGTTTCGGAACAGCACCTACCGTTTCGGAACGGGTGCCTTAAACGAGCCCAGGCGTCCGAAACGGGAGGGACCGTTCCGAAACGGAAAGGCTACTGCCCGACCCCCGTTTCAGTACCCGTTGCGGAACGGCCCCGTGTTTCGAAACGGGCTGTCTCCCGTTTCGGAACGGTTGACCGTTGGGGGCTGACAGTGGCAGTTATGTGTTTTGAATTGTTTGCATTTTGGTCCTGAATCTTGTTTGTGCAATTGAATGAGTTTGGGAAGTCCTTTTGAGCTGAAATTTCACAGTGAAGCATGAAACCTGATTAATTTCAAATTGGTAACTTTAATTTGGGTTAGGTCCTTATAATTATCAGAATTTACAATTTGGTCCCTAAAGTTGTATTTTGTTCAATTGGGTCCCTGTTTGATCTCTGATGTTTATGATCTTTGAGTATGCTGTTGTATGATCATATCTAAGGATTAATATGCATCTAGACAAGTTTAAAAAGAAAAAAAAAAGGTCGTTAATCAAGGTTGACTTTCGGGTTAACTTTGGTTTTCCCCGTGTGACTTTCTTAATTCGGGTCAACCGTCTAGGCCGGGTTAAGGGGGTTACACGAATGGACCAGTTAAAGATGAGAAGATGCTTGAGAGTTCTTTTTCTTCTAGGATTCTTGGTTCTCCCTTTGGCTTGGGATGGGCCACCTTAATTTTTCCTTTGGGCTATAACCATTGCATCTTATTTACCGCTTATATTTATCATGTATGTGATGCCGTGAATGTTGTGTCTGCAAATTTTATTATTATACACTTTGATGATATCAATAAGGGCCTAATATTAAAATGAACAATGATGAGATAATTATGAAAACCCCTCACTACAATCTAAGTTAATTTAACCGTCCAATATTTACCCTCGTTAAGGCTTCGATCGATATCATGTGAGTTTTGCCAAAGCAATATCACATGAGTCTATCTTGGTTAAACGCAAAGAATAAGTAAGTGATATTCGTAGGTTGAAATATTGGTGATAACTTTGCTAGGTTATTCTAATAGGATTAGAAACCTAGAGGTTAAATTTTGGATAAATCATTAGATGATTTGAACAAGAGTTGTTCACCGAATGGAGGAGTTACATTGGATGCAATTAGTAAGGTGTTACTTACCTAAATAACCTTTTTCTTAAAAGAAAAGCCAAAGATGATTTAGTAAGAAGTTGAAATATAGATCCTCACTCACTAGAAAAATTGTCGATATGTTTTTCCGAAATTAAAACTTGAGGGTTTTTAATTTTGAATAAAATGGTGGGAGTAATTTATTAATAAAGACCTATTTATAAATTTCAAACTCGGTAAATAAACTTACATTACATATTTCCATTGTTGTAGACTCAATGGCAAACAACACACTTTCACTACGATCGATCCTTGAGAAGGATAAACTCAATGGCTTGAATTTCCTTGACTGGTTCCGAAATTTGAGAATTGTTCTCAAGCAGGAAAATAAGGAATATGTCATTAAAGAACATGTTCCTGATGAACCGGCTGCTAATGCTCCTAGAGCTGACAAAGACAAGTTTAAGAAACACATGGATGATATGTTAGATGTGGGATGTCTTATGCTTGCCACCATGACCCCTGAGCTTCAGAAGCAACATGAGGACATGGTAGCCTATGAGATTATTCAACACCTCAAGGAAATATATGAGGGGCAAGCGTGTCAAGAGAGGTATGAGACCTCTAAAGCTCTATTTCAATGCAAAATGAGTGAGGGATCTCTTGTAGGAGCTCATGTCATTAAAATGATGGGATATATCCAAACGTTGGAGAAGCTGGGATTTCCACTCAAAGATGAATTGGCCACTGATGTCATCCTGCAATCGTTGTCGGAAAGTTTCAACCAATTTGTCCTTAATTTCAACATGAATGAAATTAATAAGACTTTACCACAGTTACTTGGAATGTTACGAACTGCTGAAAACAACCTGAAAAAGGCTGGACCTAAGCCCATTCTAATGGCCCGCAAGGACAAAAGGAAGGGAAAGACTGTAGCAAAGCCTAAGGGTAATGGCAAGGCCAAGCCCATTGGAAAGGATGCATTGAAACCCAAAGGGGAGTTAGCAAGGAAGGAAAATGTTTCCATTGCGGCAAGACCAGACATTGGAAGAGAAATTGCCCTGCTTATCTTGAAGAAGCCAAAAAGGCAAAAGCAAACGGAGCGTCCACTTCAGGTATTTATGTCATAGATGTTAATTTGTCAACATCTAGTTCTTGGGTATTAGATACCGGATGTGGTTCTCATATTTGTACTTCTGTACAGGGATTACAAAAGAGAAGGAATCTGGCTAAAGGAGACGTGGACCTACGAGTAGGAAATGGAGCAAGAGTTGTTGCATTAGCTATAGGAACATATGTTTTGTCTTTGCCTAGTGGACTTGATTTAAATTTAGAAGATTGTTATTTTGTGCCTAGTTTAACTAAGAACATTATTTCTATTTCTTGTTTGGACAAGATAGGTTTTGAGATTATTATTAAGAATAATTGTTGTTCCTTTTATCTCGATAATGTTTTTTATGGTTCGGCACAAATAATTAACTTTCTTTACATTTTGGATCAAGATAATACTATTTATAACATAAATACGAAAAGATCAAAGACAAATGACTCAAATCAAACCTACCTTTGGCACTGTCGTTTAGGCCATATAAGTGAGAAACGTATATCAAAACTCCATAAAGATGGACTTTTAGATTCATTTGTTTTCGAACAATATGATGTATGTGAATCTTGCTTATTGGGGAAAATGACTAAGGCTCCCTTTAACAGTAAAGGTGAAAATGACTAAGGCTCCCTTTAACAGTAAAGGTGAAAGAGTAAGTGATTTATTGGGATTAATACATACTGATGTATGTGGGCCAATAAATACGCAAGCTAGAGGAGGATTCCAGTACTTTATTACATTCACTGATGATTTTAGTCGGTATGGGTATATCTACCTTATGCGCCATAAATCTGAAGCACTTGAAAAGTTCAAGGAGTTCAAAAATGAAGTACAGAATCAAACATGCAAGAGTATTAAGGCACTTCGATCAGATCGAGGTGGAGAATACTTAAGCATAGAGTTTGATGAACTCCTAAAAGAGTGTGGGATTGCCTCACAACTTACCCCACCTGGTACACCACAATGGAATGGAGTTTCCGAGAGAAGGAATCGAACATTGTTAGACATGGTTCGATCCATGATGAGTGTAAAGTGTCCATAAGTCATATATTTCATGCACATTCCAACTCTTATTATTACTATTTTTACGCACATTTTAGACATAAGTAGGTGCATGCATAGCATTTTACAGTATTTCATTGTTCTGCCTTGCTTTTATGAGTTATCATTTATTTGGTGAACAAGAGATATTGTTTTAGTGTATTCTTGTATGTAGGTACTAACTGCTGAAAGAGGGAAACGAGGACCTAAGGGCACAAGGCTGAGGAAGCTTACCTAGGAGCTGTATTGAAGCAGTTCTAGCAGAAGACAGATGTTGTCGAGTACCTACCGAGTAGAGTTGCCGCCGACCTTGCTGCCCATGGCAGCTGACTATGGAAGTTGGAAGAACCGGAGCGTGATCTATAGAGCTAAAACTCCTGAATCTATCGTCGGTGTTCATTTAATTTTCTGATGTCTGTAGCAGGGGCCAAGGATGCCGAAGCAAAAATCTCAAGATTACTTTCGGGCTAAGGCAAACGAGATAGAGTCCATATTCCACGCAAAGAAGTCGGCAATTAAAGCCATAATAAAGATGCAAAGCTACTTTCGAGGACTTCTAATTTAAGGAGGACTTAACCTAGTCTTGAGTCTATAAATACCCATTGTAACTCCTAGTTCAAATCATCTTAGGTTTTCTATAGACTTTTCTTGTATTCTTTGCCGCCGCCATGTTCTAAACTCTATTTGGGTTAGGGTTATGTTGTAAACTAGTGTGAAACGGCTGTTTAGGGTTTTGAGTTATTTTTCAATAAAATATTCCGAGTTTACTTAATCTATTGCGCTTCATTCTTTCAATTATTCTAAACCATTCAGTTGAGAGAATCCATTTGTCGGGCACGAAAGTGCAAGGCTCACAAAAGGGTTAAGTACGGTCACAAAGTGCTGAGGCGTGACTAACTTGGTTCCACACCAGTCCACAAGTTTCAGTGGCTAAAAGGGATTACTAACCGAGATGACTAGCCTGTGTTAGGTTGACGCAGAGATTTCTAGGTATTGCCTACGTCACATTAGCTTTCGAGCATCATAACCTAGAAATAGGAGGGATCACTGTCGACTATCTTGCCAAACTTGGAGTATCTGCCAGACTTGCCGCCAGGACTTCCTTCCATTCCACCTGCCGAGACAGTACACCCCTGCAGTGGCAGTGTAATCCCCTTAGCCCGGTCTAGACAGTTGACCCGAACCGAGGTGATTACATAGGGAAAACCGAAGTCAACCCGTTAAAGCCGATTTCGATTGACAACTTTTTTTCTTTTTATCTTTTCTACATGCAGATTACATCCTATGTGATCATCAAAGAGCATAGGAAGAAACGACACATCGATCGGATTTCGTTTAGGGGTTTAATCGCACAAATTGAACATTTAGGGACCAAAAAGTGATTTCTGCAAATTACAAGGACTTCTCTAATTTTTAAGTTACCTTTATTCAATTAGTCACATTTCATGCTTCTTTGTCAATTTCCATCACAATCAGACCTTCCATACTCATCCAATTGCAAACACGAAGTTTAGGGACTAAAATGCAACATTTTCAAGCTATAAAAGATGCCATTAACTGAAATTAACGGCCGCGTATCGGTACGCCTAGGGACCGTATCGATACGCGGGAAGGCAGTGACCAAACTCGTAGAAAAGGTATCGATACGCTCTACTGCGTATCGATACGCCCTTCAAACTCGTATCGAAACACTCTTCATCCGTACCGATACCCCTATACAAAAAGGCACAAATTTGGTTTAGGCGTATCGATACGCAAGCCCGTGTATCGATACGCATACCAGAAATGTCCCCCAAACAGCCCCAAATTCATATCAGACCTCAACAAATCATCACCGACTCATATGGATATGTCCATGGCAACTACTCCAACATACAAACATACAATTCCAAGCACAAAGTGGACATTTGACGGATCAACACAAGCATGGCAAGACATGTAATGGAGCATGCTCAAACCACAAATCATAAGCAACTAAAAAGCAAGATATAACATCAAACCCGATACAAAGGCCTTTTACAAACCAAATAAGCCACATATAACATGCATCAACTTCAGGGAGTTCAAAAACACATCTCCCAAAAAAACCATTAAATCCCATTACCATATCATTACTAAAGTAAAAGTATAACACTATACTTGAGCTTAACAATCCTTGAATTCCTTTAAGCCTTCTTGCTGCCCAAAGTGTCTCAATTGTCTGCATTGTTGGTAAAAGAGAGGGTAAGCACAATAGCTTAGTGAGGCATGCTCTAAAAACACCAACACAACAATGCAAGCTTTTAAATCTCTATCTTGAAATCCACTTCTAAAACTATGCTCTTTCTATCTCATGCTTGAAATCCATTTCAAAGCAAAACACCTTTTGAAAACCACATGTACCATCTATCTATCTCATGCACTCAACCAATGCAAATCTCATGGGAAAGCCACACATGCTTGATACACAAAAGCATTTCAAATCTCAAAATCTCATATGCATTTCTCATTGCATAAAATCATTTCTATCATTGGTACATGTGAATCAAAGTTCATTCTCATATATTGGCATTTCATATTCTATCTTTACTCAGATATGCGAATAGCTTACTCGAGGCCAAGTCCTACCCCTGTGGGATCTCGTCACTAGACTCTCATGGCGGTATCTATCTTCACCACAAAGCTTGGGTGTTTCACCAAGACCTACCCCGATGGTATCTCTCATCATCGAGCTCTCACTTTGGATAAGGATGGCACTACCCCCATTGCCCGACTCCAAAGAGCACGTACGAATTTTTAGTTTATAGTGCACTTTACATCCTATTGGTCGACCAATTATATCTGGTAATCATCTCATCATTTATGCCAATATATTACATTAAAATCATCATCTCAACTACTGTTTTGATGCAACATTTCTAAAATCAATCTTATCCCATTTCAAAACCACAATTCATGCATAGCATTTTATCAAAATCTCAAAACTCTTTGCAATGTCATTCTATCTCATGGGATCAATATGAAACATCGTTTCATATCATAAATCATGCATAAAACAATAGGAATTTGTCTATCTCAAATCAAGAGCATGTCAAAAGCATTTAGGGGCATCAACCACTTTTCGAGAGCAAATCTAAACATACTTACTTCCGGACATAGGATGGTGTTTCAAACCAATCCTAAATCCCCAAAACTTGTTTCCTTGTCCCTCAAAGACTTCTAAAACCATTTGCACTCACCGATAACGTTTCGCTTGCTTACCGAAACAATTTCTAGGCTTCCGGCACTTTCGGATCAACACCAAACGCGTCCGAAGATGCCTCCCATGTTCAATACACATAAGAGCAGAGGATTAATGCATCATCATTCATTAAAATCACCAGCCACTCATTCTAACTTGCTGCTCTACTCAAAACTAGCATTTCGGCTATCCGAAATAACCGAAATCACTTCCAAACTTTCTCAAACCAAAGCCCAGCCAAGATCTATCAATTCTAATCTTTTCTAAACCTCAACCAAAATCAAAAATCACCATAAACACAACCTTATACCTCCAGCAATAGAAGATCACCAAAAACACCTCAAAACCACAAATCTAGCACCTTAAACTTAGGAACCCAAACCTATTTAGGATTTATTTGTTAAAACCTCATTCTCAACATCAAATAACATCCAAATTATGTTAGAAATCAACCTCAATTTGGAGCTTATCATAGAAATACGAAAATCATCACGATCTCATCAAGAATCTTGAATTTAACAACTATTCCATGTTTATAACATCAAAACAACTCAAAAACCATTAACAAAGGATTGATAACTTAGGGATTTTAGTAAATAACTGATCATTAGAGGAGAATGATGAAGCTTACCTCTAATGGTTGATCTCTCTTCAATTTGGACAAGTTTTCTTGAAAATCGAAAGCAAAAATCAATAGGATTTGATGAAACAAAGATAGGAAATCTTTTGGAAGATGAAATCTCAGCAAACAAGATGAAAATTAGAGGTTCTTTGATGAGAGAAAAGTGTTTGGCTTATTGGAAGTTGAGAGAAAATGAAAAGAGAGAAAACTATCGTAAAGTTAGTTATGAAAAGTCAACCTTTGATTTTCTTTTATTTCTCTTTTATTTCTTTAATAAAATCCTTATTAAAAGCTCCCAAATTAAAGAGAAATCTGCTGAAAACAAATGGTAAAATTAGCTCCTTGAAGATTCAAAGTTTCAATCCTTTACAAAACAGTCACTAGTCAACTTTCGCAAAAACTGCATTTTGGTCACTATACCAAAATGTAATATTTCCAAATCTCATTTTGTAAAATTGTTTTTACCATAATCATTTATGTAATAATTGAGGATTTTTAGACATTTTTCCATATTTTTAAAACATCCCGAACTAGGTGTTCCCTAAACACACCTCAAGGGTTCGAATTGTTCCCGACCGGCCCGATTCAACATCTAAAACATCTAAGCCCAAAACCAGGGCGTTACAGGCAAGTGACCCACTGCGGCCGCGTGACAGGGTCATAGCCTGCCGCCAGCCATACCCGCCGAGGCAGTATATCGTGGCAGCGAAAAATAACTCATACCTTTTACAACATAGTTTTCACACTAAGTGACAGCATAACCATGCCAGCTCTATCAACATGATCACCATCTTTACTACTTGTATTTTATTTACTTTTCTATCTCGACCAATCATTCACTTGTGCTTTTATTTTACCATTGTGCAGGAACTACGAAACGAGACAAGCTGTCTAATCCTCGTGGGATTTGACATCTTTTATACTATAACTTGGCAGGAGTGTGCACTTACGCTCTCACAAAAAGGGAACACCTACACGCCCTACAAGTTTTTGGCGCCTTTGCCGGGGATTGGTAACAGCGAATTTCTTTTTTCAATTTTTGCACCTTTTATTTACTTTTTATTTATTTTTATTTTTTATCGAAAAAAAAATTTACCGTGTCCTTTGCAAGTGCATGACCAGGGCCAACCCTAAGGGAAACCTTATCATTTACGATGATCTCGAACGCGAAATGAGAAGGATTAAAAGGGAGCTCAGGGAAATTCTAAAGAACAGAAGAGATAAGGGCAAAGAAAAGGAAGAAACCATGGTAAACGAGGACCCCCCCCCCCCAAATGATGCCATGAATGGCAGGGGCAGGCAGCATGACTTTCCGCCCAGACAACCACAAGAACAACAAATGTAGGACCCCCTGATCCGCCCAGGCCGCAACAGGTGCGGACAACTAAAGATTACCTGGAACATAACTTCCAAAGGTTCGAGCCAATAGTGACGGAACCCGAGATAGGGGCAGACCATTTTGAGCTAAAGCTCGTCATGTTCAACATGCTAAATACACTAGGGCACTTCGGAGGGACTACCACAGAAGATGCTCGGCAGCATCTACGAGGATTCCGGGACATTTTCCGAGCATTCAAGATATATGGGGTTCACCAGGATGTACTATGACTGAGGCTATTTCCTTATTCACTGAGGGATAGGGCTAAACAGTGGTTGAATAACCAGCCAGCCAGATCTTTTCATACATGGACGGAGCTCTGCAAAGACTTTCTAGACCGTTTCAGCCCATCCAATGTCACTGATAGGCTGTGGAATGAGATCACAGCCTTTAGACAAGGGGATGACGAGCTGATGTACGAGGCATAGGAGCGGTATCAACAAATGTTGAATAACAGTCCGCTTCACGGTCTACCGGCTTGGACTCAAGTATCTATATTTTATAATGGGGTTAACTACCCAACGCGGATGATGATAGATGCCTCGGTCAACGGGATCATCCTAGACAGACCTCCAGAGGAAGCACTGCGGCTGCTGAACATAGCCGCTAAAAATGATTACAAGTACCCGACAGCCCGCCGAGGCAGCACAAGGCGGTCAGCCACTGCAAATGAGGTAGAAGCCTCAGATTCCGTAAATGCTCGCCTCGACACTCTAACGGAGCTGGTGATGAAGATTGTGCAATCCCCTGGGAAGGTCCATGAAGTAAAAGTTGTTGAGCCATTTTGTGGCGAATGTGGAGGCGACCATGATTCCTCTTCCTGCACTGCATCTGTAAACTATATAGGAGGATACGAGAGGAATAGCAGGCCTGCCCAGAACACCTAAAATCCTGGCTGGATGAACCATCCCAACTTCTCCAAGAGCAACCCGAAGACAGCTGCAAACCCACAACAGCTACAGGGAGGATACCAGCAGAACCAGTCTCGTTAGAGACTCAGCCGTCAGAGCACAATAGTTCACTAGAAGCAACTCTGCAAACTTTTATGAAACAAACTGGTGAATTTATTGCTCATACAAATAAATTTATTGAAAAAAACTGAGTCTTTTATGGACAGGACGGAGATGAAGATGAAAAACTAGGAGGCTGCCATAAAGAACCTGGAGACCCAATTTGGGCAGTTCACTGAAATCTACAACAACCGGACTATGGGTGCATCATCTAGCAGCTCGCAAGCATCCAAACCCACCTATGAGCATTGCAAGGCTATATCAACAAGAAGTGGGAAGCAGTTAGATGAGCCCAGGATGGTAGAACAGCCAGAAGTGCAAACAGACCAGATAAGCAAGCCTGCCACAGCAGCACCAACATTAGCCGCCCCAGCAGCAGAACACGAAAGCGGCCCTGAAAGGGATGATCCTCCCCGGACTAAGCCCCAAAGCAAGGAGCACATAGAGGACATACGTCTGCCAGCACCATCCCTCAAAAGCTCAAGCAACAGCAACAGGAGCACCAGTTCAGAAAATTACTGGATATTCTGAAATAGGTGCATATCAATATACCTCTTATAGAAGCCATACAAAGCATGCCAAGCTATGCCAAGCATCTCAGAGACATGGTTTCTAAGAAGAAGATGATAGGGGAATTCGAGACGGTGGCCGTTATTGAAGAGTGCTTGGCTATGTTGCATAACAAGCTGCCGCCCAAGCAGACAGACCCAGACAGCTTTTTTATCCCATGCAGGCTAGGTAGCAAACACGAGACCAGAGCCCTGTGTGACTTGGGAGCCAACATCAACCTGATGCCAAAGGCCGTCTTCGATAAGCTAGGTATTGGGCCTTCCAAACCTACCTCTGTCATGCTTAAACTCGATGATCACTCATTTGTACAACTGGAGGGAAAGATCGAAGACATTCTGGTTAAGGTGGGCAACCTAATCCTCCACGCCGACTTCCTCATATTGGATTATGAGGCCGGCGAGAAAGCCCCTATCATTATTGGGTGACCCTTCTTGGCCACGGGCAGAACGCTTATAGATGTGAAACTCGGGGAGCTGACAATGAGGGTAGAGGACCAGAGCATAAGGATGAACGTGCTACAACCCTCAGAGGAAGGAAAAGGACGCCCCGATGCAAGAGCTGCCAAGATCGATGTGGAAACAGGCCAGGGCAGCAGCTGCCGCGACAGGCCTAGGGGCAGACTTAAGGACCCCATAACGCAGCATCTGAAAGAACAGGAGGGAGAAAAAAGTCAAACTACCTTAGGAAGTTGTTATGTCTGGGAGATGCACCCAAATGCACTCCCAACATAACTAAATTTTTATTTTTATTTTTATTTTTATTTTTATTTTTATTTTTATTTTTATTTTTAGGATTAGAGTTTATTTTATTTTAGGAATTAGATTAATTTTCAGAATTTTATTGTTTATAAATTATTTAATTATTTTGATTATTTCTATTTTTATTTTAGGATTAAGAATAAAAGGGCAGGATTAAGAAGAAGGCGCAGAGAAAAAGGTCGTCTGCCATCCTGCCAAAATAGCAGACCGCGCAGCAACATGTAACGGCTAGTTGGCTGCCAACGATTTTGAAAATTCCGGCAGAAAAATCCGTAATGGGCGCTAGAAAATCAGACCGTTGAGCTTTTAATGTCGCCTCGGCACTTCTCGGTAGCCCTTATATATACACCTCTCACTCACTTCATTTTACTTTACTTTCACCTTTTTGCTATCTTAATCTGATTCCCCTGCTCTCTCACAACTTTTATTTCTAGTTTCAGTTACGCACAATCATTCACATGGCCTCAACATCAACCCAAAAACTCATCTATAAGAAGTTTTTCTTCAAGGAGGACGAGGAGAGATACAGAGAAAAATTCTCCAAGCAGGCAGTGTGGGAGGAACAAGGCTTCCATTACACGCGGCAAACGGGAGATCGTGGTCTAGAGCCCGCCTTGTTCCGAACCATCCACTACAAGGGATGGGAGATTTTCGCTCAGTAGCCCGAGATAGCGAACATCACTATTGTCGGGGAATTCTACTCCCATCAGCCCTGCCCGGAGAAGCCATTCAACTACGTCCGCGGGGAGCCGGTCAAACTCAACGCTGCTATCATTAACAGCTACTACGGCCTCGATATGAATGACAACCCTTACGAGGATTGGAGGCAGTCACTGACGGTTGTCAACTATGAGGAAATCAAGGCAAAACTCTGCAAGCCCAACACACCATGGCTGGGGGGCAAACATGTGGGATATGTCCAGCGCCGCCACCTGCTGTCTGAAGCTATGTTATGGAACACATTTGTGAAAAGGCATCTGCTGCCCGCATCCCACAACTCAACAGTTGACCGGCCGCGCCTTGCCATAATTCACAGTATCTTAATGAACCGGCCGATCAACGTAGGAGAAATTATCGACACGGAAATCTACAACTGCTTCAAGAAAAATAAGGGCAGGTTGTACTTCCCATCCCTCATCACATGTCTTTGCACCAACTTTCGAGTCCCGGTGGAGCCCACAGATGAGCTTACAACTGCCAAAGAGGGCTGGACCAAAAAGGTCTGCATTCAGATGATTCAGGATGTAGAAAAAGAGCCAGAAACATCGAGCCAGCCTTCAGCCATACAGTTCGAAACTCCAGTCTCCCCCGGCAGTACTAACGCTGCCCCAGACAAAGAAGTCCTCCTGCTACTGCACACGCTTCTAGAAAGCACAAAACGGATAGAGCAGCAGTAGTTGGCCTTCATGAACTATGTGGGGGAGGCCCAAGAAGCCCTTGTGGGTTATTTTCTGCAGAAATTTCCCGATGATGTGCCCACCATGCCGCCTTATCTTGAGGAGCATGCAGCAGCAGCCCGAGCACAAAGAACTCCACCAGCCGCCGCTGCCCGCCGGACTGACCGCCAGGCGGCCTCTCCTACGCATTCTTCGCATTACTTAGCTACCACCACATCCATCATAGTGGCAGACTCCCCTAAGAAGCACCAGCAGAACCTCTCCCCTGTTTGCACAGCCAACACAGTAGCAGACACCTCCTCATCAGAGGAGATTGAGCAGCCACCGCTAGAGCCAGAAACAACAGTGGTAGTAGAAACAGCAGCCATCCCAATGGAATTCATCCCTTCGGCTGCACCCACAGAGGAAGGAACATGGAAGAGGAAGCATCACATAATAGCCAAAGAACCTGAGGACTTCGAGACGGAGTCAGAAGAGAGCGACGCATCTTCCGACGTTTCCCCTGCTGAGCCTCAAGAAGAGCCACAGCATACGCCGAAGAGAGTCCAGCCACCGCGGAAAGAAAAAACTTCACCTGCTAGAACCGCCACCAAGGCATCTGTCGGCCGCCGTTTCGTCATCCAAACATCCTCCTCCCCCTCAGCTAACTGGAATCCAGCCTCCTCTCAACCCTCAGCAAACTTTTATTTTATTTTCTTTTACCTTAATTCTATTTTTATTTTGTTTTCTTATTGTTATTTTTAACATGTATATTTTATTTTATTATCTTTTCTATTTTGTGCATTGAGGGCAATGCCCATCTCGAGTTTGGAGGGGGATAGCTCTCGCATCATATTTTTAGGCATCTTTAGTTGTATGTAGGTTTCATTGTACTTGCCTTAGTAATAATCGGAAAAGAAAAGTTTGCTATGACTTGTGCCTATGATAGGATAGCCGACTGAATTATTTTCGCAACTAATAAAAATTGAACTTAATCTTGGGAAAAAGTATGAAATATGACTTAGAAATTTTTTCTTTATGCTTGAAAATGTTAAACATCTCTGTTACTTACTGAATGTGTTAGAATATTTCATGAACATTGCCTGTTTGGTTTTAGAATTTTTTGCAAAATTCTAACGATGATTACATGTAGCCGCCGAGACAGGCAAAAGAAACAGAAAAATGCAATACTGCCACGGCAGCAAGATCAAAAACAAAGAAAAAAGATGTGATACCCTAGAGGTGCCCGCAATAGGCTCTAGGAAGAATCATGTGCGAGGACACTCCGCTGCTATCAAAGTCCATGAATCCGAAAGCCTTAAAGTGACGGACAAATTAGCATGAGTGATTGAAAGCCTTCACGGGATGACTCTACTCTAAAGGTTCGAGGTTTTGTAGTTTACTCCTATCTCAACGTCAGACTTAGAAGAGTAATTGTGATAAGCTGAAGCCCTCACTGCCATGATTAAAAATATTGTGCTTAAATTGTGCTGCCTCGGCAGCAACATTTACATCACAGCAACATCTTTGTTTAATTATTTATTCTGCATATTCAGTTTGTTTACAGATATGCACACACCACACAGGCATAAGAAATTTAAATTCTGAGTTAATTTTCTGCTTATTTCCCTTCACTAATTTAATATAGATGACACGGCCTTGAGGTAGAAAATCGGGTTAAAAGCTAGTTTTTCTTTCTGATTATTATTGGAGCAAGTATTTTAGGTTGCGTTGCTTGAGAACAAGCAATAGTTTGAGTTTAGGGGTGTGTAAAGTGTCCATAAGTTCTATATTTCATGCACATTCCAACTCTTATTATTACTGTTTTTAAGCACATTTTAGACATAAGTAGGTGCATGCATAGCATTTTACAGTATTTCATTGTTATGCCTTGCTTTTATGAGTTATCTTTTATTTGGTGAACAAGAGATATTGTTTTAGTGTATTCTTGTATGTAGGTACTAACTACTGAAAGAGGGAACCGAGGAGCTGAGGGCACAAGGCTGAGGAAGCTTACCTAGGAGCTGTACTGAAGTAGTTCCAGCAGAAGACAGTTGTTGCCGAGTACCTGTCGAGTAGAGTTGCCGCCGACCTTGCTACCCACAGCAACTGACTATGGAAGTTGGAAGAACCGGAGCGCCATCTGTAGAGCTAAAACTCATGAATCTATCGCTGGTGTTCATTTAATTTTCCGACGTCTGTATCAGCGGCCAGGGCTGCCGAAGCAAAAATCTCAAGATTACTTGCGGGCTAAGGCAAACGAGATAGAGTCTATATTCCACGCAAAGAAGTCGGCATTTAAAGCCATATTAAATATGGAAAGCTACTTTCGAGGACTTATACTTTAAGGAGGACTTAACCTAGTCTTGAGTCTATAAATACCCATTGTAACTCCTAGTTCAAATCATCATAGGTTTTCTATAGACTTTTCTTGTGTTTTTTGCCGCCGCCATGTTCTAAACTCTATTTGGGTTAGGCTTATGTTGTAAACTAGTGTGAAATGGTTGTTTAGGGTTTTGAGTTATTTTTCAATAAAATATTCCGAGTTTACTTAATCTATTGCGCTTCATTCTTTCAATTATTCTACACCAGTCAGTTGAGAGAATCCATTTGTCGGGCACGAAAGTTCAAGGCTCACTAAAGGGTTAAGTACGGTCACAACGTGCTGAGGTGTGACTAACTTGGTTCCACACCAGTCCACAAGTTTCAGGGGTTAAAAGGGATTACTAACCGAGATGACTAGCCTGTGTTAGATTGACGCTAAGATTGCTAGGTATTGCCTACGTCACGTTAGCTCTCGAGCATCCTAACCTAGAAATAGGAGGGATCATTGTCGACTATCCTACCGAACTTGGAGTATCTGCCAGACTTGCCGTCAGGACTTCCTTCTGTTCCACCTGCCGAGACAGTACACCCCTGTAATAGCAGTGACCCGCTACGGCCGCGTGACAAGGTCGTAGCCTGCCGCCCGCCATACCCGCCGAGGCAGCATATCGTGGCAGCAAAAAATAACTCATACCTTTTACAATGCAGTTTTCACACTAAGTGGCAGCATAACCATGCTTGCTCTATCAACCTGATAAACCTTCTCTACTACTTGTGTTTTATTTACTTTTCTATCTCGACCAATCATTCATTTGTGCTTTTATTTTAACATTATGCAGGAACTACGAAACGAGACAAGTTGTCTAATCCTGGTGGGATTCGACATCTTTTATACTATAACTTGGCAGGAGTATGCACTTGTAACACCCGGGTTTAGGGGTTAGGTGAAAGTAATACTTTAATATTATTTTGGGCTCGGTTTTATACTCTAAATAATATTTCGAGTTGTTTTCAAAATTAATCAATTCGGGTTAAACACGTTTTAAGATTTAAACCACATTCAACCATGAATTTACCTCCCTTGTAAATGCTCCATTTCATTAAGGGCAAATGGGTCATTGGACTTTTAAATTTAAAACAAAACAAAAACCCCAACCCATTTACTATTCATTGTCTTCCTCTTCCAGACTTCCCAACATGAGTAAAGCTCCCCCTCCCTAATCTACTATTCCATCACCTCTCTTCTTCATTTCAGCTCCAAATCGAAAGGTAAGAATGTTTTTGACTTCCCCTCATCCTCCCCTCTTTAAAAGTACTCTCTATTTTCATTTTCGTGGGAGTTTTAGAAAATGGAATTTTTGGGAGTTGGGATTAAAAATGAAAGCTTTATGTTGTTAAAGTAAATGTGTTGATTTAATATGTTTAGATAAGTTATGTAGAGGTCAAATGGTATGATATATGTGAATTCCAAGTAATTTTAATCAATTTTCGGAGTTGGGTACCAAGGGGGTTTTGGGAGGGTTTTAAAATGGTTTCTCGGGTGTTTCAATGTTGGTTTTAGAGGGCTGATGTTAGTGTTATATATGAGGGCTGTTTTGGGTGTGTTTGATGGTTATTTGGATGCTTGAATTGGAAGGTATTGGTGAGCTTTAAGGGCAGCTTGGAAATTCTGTTTTTGGGACTTGTTTTGGGTATTGGGTGCTTGAAGTGTTGATCCGGGTTGTTTCCGTTGATGAGATATTGATTATGAATGTTTTGTTTGTGCTTGAGGTTGATTAGAACCGAGTTTGGGCGTCGGTGAAGCTTTGAAAGAGAATCCGGGAATTTGAAGAACGGTCGCTTGCTTGGTCTTGTGCTTGGAAGTTTAGGTGAGTGGTTAATTGTCTTAAATGGTTTTAAATTGGTTGGTTCGAGTAAATGGACTAGGTTGGGCTTGGTAGACCCACCTAGAGTTAGGATTAGGGTGGTAGCCTAATCCTAAGCTTGATCTAGAGCCCTTGGATGAACTTAAATGTATGAATGTATGTGCCTCGTACGTGTTGTGATATGAATGCTTATATACATTGTATTATGCATGTGAGATGAGGCATGATTTGTATTGCTTAATGCATGCATGGTGTTGGTTCATGATTGTATTCATGGTGAGTACGTGCTAAGCACGGAAATGAATGAAATGAGTAATGTGGAACGAGTAAAATATTGGCACTAGTAAACTTAAATACAAATGATCGATCATTAGGATGTTAGTGTGTACACATGAGTCAAAAGTCGCGCGTGGCCTTGGTGGCGTTGAGTCACCAAGGAGGAGTACGGGTACGCCCGGAAATGGTATTTAAATATTGTCGGTGATGAGTGGAATCCCATCGACGGGGCGTGAGGATGAGTGGAATCCCCTCCGCGAGACCGGTGATGAGTGAAATCCCACCGTCAGGTAATGGTTGTGTTGTTGGATGTGAGTCCAACGGTTATCCGTGTATTTGAGTCTTAACTAGGTGCCAATGTTGTTGATATGTGTATCAACATGTTGAGATATATGAACTGTTGGGATGTTTATATGTGGTTACATGTATGGTAGTATTGAGCTCATAATTGTGGCATACATGTGATATATTGCTCATGCATTTATACCTTGCGGACTCTTGGTATATGTAAATGGCCTTGGTTAGATCGTGCTCGGACCCTGCAATGTTGAGGTTTGTTTTTTTTTAGAGCTTACCCTCACTAAGCATCATTGCTTACGCTCTCTTTGTTCAACATTGCAGATTCTTAGTTCGTGGGTTGCTCGGGCAAGAGGAGGGCCTCCAAGTGTGATTTTGATTTGAGTGCACCAAGTATGGAATTTAGAATTTAAACATGTAATGGTTTGAGCAATGGGGCACGTATGAATTTGTTGGATTGTTGTTGGTTTTTGGGGAGCATGTGTAGACTCCTTTAAGTATATTGCGTTTGCATGGTTGTGTTGCCATGACGAATGTTAACTCATGTCTATCGTTGCTTGCTTGAATGTTGGCCTTATGCCTTAAGAGTTTACATATGTGCTTGGATAATGTTTGAATGAATGCATGTGTGGATCGTTGCTCTAGTGTAGGACATGTCTAAATATTGTTGAAGCATGCTAGCATGATTAGTATACCTTATGTGCAATTTGTATGCTGTTGTATGGTGTTTTGGAGGTGTTTGGGGGCATCCTTGTGCCCCAAAACAGTCCAGGAAAGTCTGCAGACGGGGGGTGTTTCGGAACGGGTCCCCCTGTTCCGGAACGGTCCCTGCGTAATAGGCCTGCCGTTTCGAAACGGATGAGGGTCGTTTCGAAACGATTTCGCTACTGGAATTTTGAGAAATTGGCGAGATGAAGTCGTTCCGAAACGGGCCTTTGAGGTTCCGAAACGGTCAAATCTCGTTGACCACGAGATATTGACCGTCAAGGTCGTTCCGATACGGGTCTTCCCTGTTTCGGAACGGTCACCCTTTGGTTGGCCCTGGCCTGTTGACTTAGTCAAGCCGTTTCGGAACACCCTAGGGGCGTTTCGAAACGGCCAGCTTGGCATGTTGACTTAGTCAAGGCGTTTCGGAACACCCTATAGGTGTTTCGAAACGGCCTGCTGCAGAATGTTAAAGTGAGCTAATTTAAATGTTGGTTGGTCGATGTTTGATGTCATGATTGTATCTTCCGCTGCTGTGCCACACTTAGGTCTTAATTAAGCATGTAGACAAGATAAAATAAAAAGAAATTTTCTGGGTCGTTAACCGAGGGGAAGCCTTAACGGGTTTCGCTTCGGTTTTCCCCGTGTGTCCCACTCGGACCGGTCATCCGACCAGACCGGGACGAGGGGGTTACAGCACTTGCGCTCTCACAAAAAGGGAACACCTACACGCCCTACAATAAGTCATAGTGATCTTCTGACTTCTTTTTGGGGACATGCACTTGAAACAGCTGCTTTCACACTAAATCGTGTTCCAACCAAATCGGTTCAAAAGACATCATATGAGATATGGACTGGGAAGCATCCTAGTATGTCTTTTATGAAGATTTGGGGTTGTGAGGCTTATGTTAAATATCAGATGTCTACAAAGCTTGAACCTAAATCTCATAAATGTAAATTTGTTGGATATCCTAAGGAAACCAAGGGATATTATTTCTTTAACCCTAACGAGAACAAAGTGTTTGTTGCTCGAACGGGAGCTTTTCTCGAAAGAGAATTCCTCTCAAAGAAAGGGAGGAGTAGAAATATTGAACTTGGAGAATTTCAAGATCAAAAGATTAATGAGCCAGAGGTTGAGCATGTTCCACAAGTTGTTGAGGAACAATCAACAGATTTAGAAACACGACCACTGCACAGATCCACAAGGGAACGCCATGTACCTGAGAGATATGGATTTCTCGTTACTACACATGAAGACGTTCTTATGTTGGATCAAGATGAGCCCAAGACTTATCAAGAGGCGGTGGTGAGCCCAGACTCTAAGAAATGGCTTGAAGCCATGAGATCTAAAATGGATTCCATGTCTGAAAACCAAGTATGGACTTTGGTTGAACCACTTGAAGGGGTCAAACCAATAGGGTGTAAATGGGTTTTCAAGAAGAAAACTGACATGGATGGTAATATACAAACATATAAGGGGCGATTAGTCGCTAAAGGTTTTCAACAAGTTCATGGTATATACTATGACGAAACCTTCTCCCCTATAGCTATGTTTAAATCCATTCAGATCTTGCTTGCAATAGCTGCATTCCATGATTATGAAATCTGGCAAATGGACGTCAAAACCGCTTTCCTTAATGGAAAACTTGAAGAAGATGTGTATATGACACAACCAGAAGGTTTTGTTGCTCCTGAAAATGCTAGAAAGGTTTGTAAGCTACAAAGGTCCATTTATGGACTAAAGCAGGCTTCTCGAACCTGGAATCATCGTTTCAACGATGCAATCCAAGAGTTTGGATTTATAAGAAATGAAGATGAGCCTTGTGTTTACAAAAGGGCTAGTGGGAGCATTGTTTCTTTCCTAATCGTGTATGTAGATGACATACTCAGCATAGGAAATGATATACCTACTCTACAGTCTGTTAAGGCTTGGTTAGGTAGTTGTTTTTCTATGAAAGATTTGGGTGATGCAGCGTATATCTTAGGAGTTAAGATCTATAGAGATAGACCAAGACGATTCCTAGGTCTGAGTCAAAGTACATACATAGACAAAGTGCTGAAAAGGTTTAGTATGGAAGAATCTAAGAAATGGTTCTTTCCCATTAGACATGGTATTTCTCTTTCGAAGGATATGTGCCCTTCAACTTCACAAGAAAGAGATAGGGTGAATAAAATTTCATATGCTTCGGCTATTGGTTCTATCATGTATGCCATGATATGTACTCAACCAGACGTATTGTATGCCTTAAGCATGACGAGTTGATATCAGGTAAACCCAGATGAATGTCACTTTGTTGCAGTTAAAAACATCCTCAATAACTTAAGAAGAACTAAGGATACATTTCTTGTCTATAGGGGTGAAAAAGAGCTTAGTGTAAAAGGTTACACTAACGCCAGCTTCCAAACAGACAAGGATGACTCGCGATCGCAATCTGGTTTTGTGTTTTGTCTTAATGGAGGTGATGTGAGCTGGAAAAGTTCAAAACAAGACATAGTAGCTGACTCTACAATGGAGGTTGAGTACATTGCAAAGCTTTCTCGTCCCCTTTTCTCGGATTAGGAGGAAACCGTTACAACCCTCAAAGCTTTCTACCCAAAGCTTGAAGGAACACTCTCTTTACAAAGAAAGACTTAGCAAACTAGAAATCCCTCTAAAAAGGTGTTTGTTTGCAATTCTAAGCACTCACCCAAAACCTAAACACTTGAGAAAATTTAACAATGTAAGCTCACAAGTGTTGTCTAAGCAAGAAATGAACAATTAAAGCTCTAGACAAATTTTGACATCATAATGTTGTAACAATTGAAGCATTAACCATTACAAGATGCTTGGAGGTCCCTTTTATACTCCCAATTGAGTTTGTAGTCGTTACTAGCCGTTGGGGATGATTTGGAGCCGTTGAGGACTTTATTTCCCTTCATAAATGCTGTTCTGCAGCCATCCGTATCGATACGCTTGGATCCGTATCGGTACGGCCTTCATTAGAAACTAGCCGTTGGGCTCTTACCAGCCTGGGCGTATCGATACGCTTGAGGGCGTATCGGTACGGTTTCACTTTTAAATGACCGTTGGGAAATAGCCGTTGGGGTGGTTGAAAGGAGATCGGTACGCTTACCAGGCGTATCAAAACGATCCCGATCCGTATCGAAATGGCCAAGCCTGTTTCGATACGGGTTTTGGCAGTAACCAAACTGAGGCAAAAAAGGTATCGATACGGGTACAACCGTATCGATACGTGTAGCTTGAAAACACAAGTTTGGCTATATAAAAGCACGAAAAACATTGCCAAAAACCTCTTAAAATACCTCAAACGTATTTTCAAGTTGTTTGGACTTAAAACCAAGTTTTAAATTCTTTTCAAACTGGTCCAAAACATTTTTCAATTATTATATCAAAACACTAGTTCTACAATCTCCCCCTTTTTGATATAATAAAACTAACTTGAAAAATTGTTTGGGATTCTCCCCCTTTAACTTTAAAAATGTGAATAAGAGACTAAAGATATGAAATCAAATAAAGCTCCCCCTTATTCATTTGAAAATTTAATTTTTCAAACCATTTCTCCCCATTTTTGTTATATCAAAAAGAATTTAAAACATTAGGTTCAAAATAACAATAGAGGTGAAATTTTGACAAAATTAAAAAAATTGGTTTTAAAATGGCTCCCCCTTACTCAAAGTATCATAAGAATGTTAGTTCAACATATATGATTAACTAGTTGACTTAAAAGAAATTTAATCAAATAAAAGCAAAAGCAACTAGATTTTACCACACTTGAACTCAAGGGAGGATGTGAAGCCTTCCTTCTTCAAGTGTTCTTCCTATGTGTGCATGGAGCTCCCCCTCAAAGTTTGACTTGTTGATCATCTCCATCACACCTAGCAAAAGACAATCAAGTAATTGGTATCCAAATTGCTTTGGATCCATATATATTAGTAGCACAAAATTTAGTCCCCTTAGGAATCCATTTTTCAATTTCATCCTTTTTAGTTGAAGTGGTTAGTCCTTTTGGGACCCAAACACTTCTAAAACATTTTCCATTCACAAATCTAGGGGCACTAGATTGTCTTACATAAAAATTTGATTTTCCAAAATTATTTTTCTTTTCAAGTTCATTGGAAATCAAATCCTTTTCTTTTTTAACTTTAAGAAGCAAATTTTGTAAATCAAGACATTTTTGTTCAAAATCTTTCAATTTTGCTTCAAGTTCAAGATTTGTTTTGGAAAGCAAATCATTTTCAATTTTTATTTTTGAAATCAACTTTTTGTTCTTGGAAAATGATGCCTTGAATTCCAAAAGCAAATCATCATAGGCATCTTGTAACTCATCAAACGTATAAGAATTTGAAATAGATAAGTTAGAAGTTACCTCCCCCTCATTGAGGGCCATCAAGCATAGGTGGGCTACTTCATCATCGGTGGAGTCTTCATCACTCCATGTGGCCACATATGCTTGTTTTGAAGATGATCCCTTCTTTTTGGATTTGTGGGAGTCCTTCATCTTCTTCATCGATTCATGCTTGGATTTTTCCATTTTTCTCTTCATGAACCGGGCAAATTTGTTGAAGAGATAGGCCATCTCTTCATCTTCACTTTCCTCCTCACTTGAATCTACATGATGGCATGTGGAGGATTTGAGAGCTATGGCACTAGCATTGATGCCTAGCTCCATGATCTTCTTCTTCCCCATCGCTCTAATCTCTTCCTTCTTCTTCTCCTCTTCTTTGTTTTTCTTCATTATTTGGTGAGTGAGAAGAGACCCCATGAGTTCATCAAGCTTCAAGGTTTTAAGATTCTTGGCTTCGATGATGGCGGTCCTCTTTGAGTCCCATGACTCGGGAAGGGAGTAGATGAGCTTTCGGACAAGCTTCTCTTCCGGGATGGCTTCTCCATAACCTTTAAGACCATTTGTGATAGTGAAGAACCTATCAAACATCTTCTCGATGTTTTCTTTTGGATCCATCTTGAAGTTCTCATACTATAAGGTGAGGAGCCCAATCTTGGTCTCCTTGACTTCATCGGTTCCTTCGTATGTGACTTCAAGCTTGTCCCATACCTCTTTGGCACTCTCACAAGAAGACATCTTCTCATAGATGGTTGGGCCGAATGCACAAAAGAGCATGTGCAATGCTTTGCAATTAAGCTCCATCTTATTGCGATCGTCGGCACTCCCTTCCGCTTTGCTTCCTTGAGGCACGAACGGACCATCTTCAACTATGTCCCATAGCTTGTAATCTCTTGACTTCAAGAAGAATTTCATCTTTATCTTCCAATGGGCATAGTGATTTCCGTCGAAGAAAGGCGGTTTGTCGATTGATTGTGCCATTGAGCCGGTTGGTGAAATGTTGATCGAGCTTGCCGGATCTTCTCAATAGGATGTGAATCCCTTTCGATTGATCCAAGCTCTCATACCAATTGTTGAGATTTAGGGGGATCGATTCGATCAACCATTCTTGCTCGCCAAGTGTGGAGAAGATGGATAATTGGGTGTTTTAGTGGGAGGTGAAAATTTGGCAATTTGACACAAGGATTTATAGTGGTTCAACCTTCTAACCAAGGTCTACATCCACTACCTTAGCTCCTCACTAATGATTTCCAACAATATCACTAAGAATTTCGTCCCCTTTTCTCGGATTAGGAGGAAACTGTTACAACCCTCAAAGCTTTCTACCCAAAGCTTGAAAGAACACTCTCTTTACAAAGAAAGACTTAGCAAACTAGAAATCCCTCTAAAAGGTGTTTGTTTGCAATTCTAAGCACTCACCCAAAACCTAAACACTTGAGCAAATTTAACAATGTAAGCTCACAAGTGTTGTCTAAGCAAGAAATGAACAATTAAAGCTCTAGACAAATTTTGACATCATAATGTTGTAACAATTGAAGCATTAACCATTACAAGATGCTTGGAGGTCCCTTTTATACTCCCAATTGAGTTTGTAGCCGTTACTAGCCGTTGGGGATGATTTGGAGCCGTTGAGGACTTTATTTCCCTTCATAAATGCTGTTCTGCAGCCATCCGTTTCGATACGCTTGGATCCGTATCGGTACGGCCTTCATTAGAAACTAGCCGTTGGGCTCTTGCCAGCCTGGGCGTATCGATACGCTTGAGGGCGTATCGGTACGGTTTCACTTTTAAATGACCGTTGGGAAATAGTCGTTGGGGTGGTTGAAAGGAGATCGGTACGCTTACCAGGCGTATCGAAACGATCCCGATCCGTATCGAAATGGCCAAGCCTGTTTCGATACGGGTTTTGGCAGTGACCAAACTGAGGCAAAAAAGGTATCGATACGGGTACAACCGTATCGATACGTGTAGCTTGAAAACACAAGTTTGGCTATATAAAAGCATGAAAAACATTGCCAAAAACCTCTTAAAATACCTCAAATGTATTTTGAAGTTGTTTGTACTTAAAACCAAGTTTTAAATTCTTTTCAAACTAGTCCAAAACATTTTTCAATTAATATATCAAAACACTAGTTCTACACTATCTTAACATATATTGTTGTGTGCTTTGATGTAGTTAAACATGCACCGTAAATGGTTACACTATAAAGACTGACATTGAGCATATCATGATATGTGTAGTGGGGTATGAATGGTCGAGATAGGATTTGTCCTTCCTACATAATAGGAAAAATATCACAGGCCACTTGATTGAGTAAGACTTGAAATGCATGGCCATGCTCGAATAAGTTGATATGGGATATCACATATTATTTGTTTGTTGTCTACTCTAGATATCAAGAAATAATACATAGGCAAAACAAGTGCGACTATTCCAAGACTTGTGCCTATTCTAGATATAAAGGACAAGGGGATATAATACATTAGAATAGTTGATCACGAAGATGTTACGTTGGATCTTTACTTCTAGTAATTTAGATGACGATGATGCATTGCTAGATGTCACTCATTGTTTGTGATATTGGAATAGTTCTGATAATTGCTACTAATGTTACTGGAACCTACAAGGTCACACCCCAGGGTTGAAAAGAGCAACTAATAAACAAGTTACATATGTACAATTTAGTTGTATGTATATAACATGTATAATTAATATTAAGACATATATATTTGATATATATGCTAAAGTATTTTATTATACATAGAATTCCGAATTTAAAATAATTAAAGTAATTATAGTTCAGAATTAATTAAAAATCCTATGCAGTTAGGGTAACATATTATAAAAAGGGGTTAATGGTCTAGCAGCCGTCTAACCCTTCGAAAGGTAGTTTTCTCAAAAACGTTTTGTGAAAAAGAAAATTGCTCTCAACTTTTCAACCGGGTTAACTGAGTAGAGGCTGAGACAATCTATTCATGGAGGCTAAGATTCGTATCATTCGTGAGATCGTTAGACGTTTCTGTTCGTGCTGTTTATCAAGGAACTCAATGTAAGTAAACCTATCTCTTCCTCCTGAATTCGGATTAAACGTACATGGATCGCTGGTGAGATCGTTGTGTTCATTTTTTCGATACACCATGGGGTGCACCGATGATCTAACAGCTATGCATGGTGTTTGTGATATGTATTTTGATTGCTTTATGCCATGATTGGGGGAAATTGGGATACCCATTGCCTTATTACTATAGTAAAGTGTTTTTAATTGAATTGGAAGTCTTGGATCCTTTCTTGAAGCTGGCCTGATTTGTTGTTTTGTTTTACTATCATGCCTTAATTATAATAGCACAATAGGATCGAGGAGAGAGTTACTTTTGGGTACGATTGTTCCTACTGGTGAGCAAGTAAATCAAGAGAACGAGTTTCTTCCTGGTGGGAATTTACCTCCTCCACCGCCTCTACCCAGGGTGAGGAACAAGGACAGCGTGAGCAAGCTGGGCCTGTGCTGGGAGATTTGACGCCTTTAGTTCAGGCGATGACTGGAGCATTCTAGGCTGCTATTACTGGAGTGCAAGTGCAAGCACCTGCTACTGGGCAAACTGGGTTGCCGTTAGAATGCTTGTGTAGTTTGGGTGGTATCGAATATCGTGGATTGTCGCCTGAGACATCTAAGGCTTGGTTGCCAGTACGATCCAGATTTTGGATCAAATGGGGTGCAATGATGCACGTAAGCTGGGATGTGTTGTTTCGTTACTGCAAGGTAATGCTTACAGTTGGTGGACGACTGTAACCGCGACTATGGAGCCCAATGAGGTGGATTGGGAGTTCTTCCAAGCTGCCTTTAATAAGAAGTATCTAGGATTTAGATACTTGGATGACAAGAAACGTGAGTTTATGTTCTTGGTTTAAGGTAGCATAACGTGGTTGAGTATGAGGTTTGGTTCGTTCGATTGAGTCAGTATGCTCCTGAGCTGGTGCCAAGTGATAGGCATCATTGTGATCACTTCCGTTATGGCCTGGTGCAAGAAGTGAAGACTTTTATGTTGGCCTCTGATTGTACAGATTTTGATGTGTTAGTAACACGAGATTAGGATATTGGGAAGAGTTTGGGTTTGTCTTCTCCCGTAGGTGGTTCTAGCTCAGGTAAGAGAGCTGTGAATTCTGGTTCTGGTGGTAGAAAAATTAAGAGGCATCGTGATCATAGGTATCGGCCTAAGCCGAGGCGAGGTAATGTTGGGCGTGGTGCGCCAATCCAAGGTAACAGGGTGAGGTTTGAGCAAAATGCTTGTTGGGTTTGTGGATCGTGTGAGCATTTGAGATGAGATTGTCCCCGTATGGCTCGAGAAGCGCAGGCTCATGCGGCTGTGGCAGCTAACTCTTATTGAAACTATGGATTGGCTGATCATTTGAGGCATGATTGTCCTTTGTTGGCTGGAGGTGGTCAGGGTCAAACACCAATTGTTGCACCACAGAGAGGTCGTGGGCGCAGTTGTGGTAACTTTCAGCGTAGGGAGGATGGTCAGAGAGCTGTAGCCCATGTTGTGGTTGTTCAACCTGAGGGTGGTGGTCCTGCGAGGGTGTACGCACATCGCGAGGGACACAATGACACTGATTTGATTATGGGTACTTTCATTTTTCAATCCTTGCCATTGTTATCTTTAATTGATTCTGGATCTACGCATTTATACATCTTGAGTGAGCATGCACATTTGCTTGATATCCCTATTGAGATGTTAGATATGGGAATGCAAGTAACTATTTCCTTTGGTGAAACCATGGTTATGAAAAAGTTGTATAGGAGATGTCCTTTATCTGTACAAGGCCATGTGTTTGTGGTTGATTTAATGGAGTTGCCTTTCTATGGTTTTGATGTAATCCTTGGGATGGATTTGTTGACCGAGCATAGGGTTGTGGTCGATTTTGATGCTAAGCGAGCTACCTTGAAACTTGCTGATGATTATGAAGTGGTAATCGTGGGCGAGAATATGAAATTCTTGTCCAATGCAATTTCGGCTCTTGAAGCGAGTCGTATGATAGAGTCGGGTTGTGAAGCTTTCTTAGCTTATGTGGTGAATCTAAGGTTGAAGGAAGTGTGTGTTCAGGACATACGTGCGGTATGTGAGTTTCTCGGTTTCTTTTCGAAAGAGTTGCCTGGTTATCCACCGAACAGAGAGGTTGAGTTTGGCATTGAGTTGTATGAAAATACGACTCTAGTGTCTATTGCTCCCTATCGGATGGCACCTAAGGAGTTGAAGATGCAACTTCAGGAATTGCTAGATCGAGGGCTCATTAGACCTAGTGTTTCACCTTGGGGTGCACCGGTCTTGTTTGTAAAGAAAAAAGATGGCATGATACGTATGTGTATAGATTACCGGCAACTAAACAAGTTGACGATTAAGAACAAGTATCCTTTGCCAAGGATTGATGATTTGTTTGATCAGTTTCAAGGTGCTTCAGTGTTTTCTAATATTGATTTGAGGTATGGATATTATCAATTGAAGGTAAAGGATGTGGATGTACCTAAGACAACTTTTCGAACAAGTTACGGGCATTATGAGTTTTTGGTGATGTCGTTTGGTTTGACGAATGCACCGGCTGCATTCATGGACATGATGAATCGTGTGTTCAATGAATTTTTGGATCAGTTTGTGGTGGTGTTTATTGATGATATTCTCGTGTACTCTCGTACCGAGGAGGATCATGATAAGAATTTGCAGATTGTGTTGCAAGTGCTATTGGAGAATCAGTTTTATGTCAAGTTAAGTAAGTGTGAGTTTTGGCTTAGGGAAGTTGTCTTTCTTGGACATATGGTATCGGCCGAAAGTATCCGGGTTGACCCACATAATATTGAGGCGATGATGAATTGGAAGACGCCTAAATCGGTGACGGAAGTTCGTATTTTCCGGCAACAAGCTTTCGAGAGGTTGAAGGAAGCTTTGACGCAAGCTCCTGCCTTGATTCAACCTGAATCGGGTAAGGAGTTTGTAGTTTATAGTGATGCATCGTATGTTAGTTTAGGATGTGTGTTGATGCAAGGTGGGAAGGTTGTGGCATATGCATCTAGGCAATTGAAGGTTCATGAGCGCAATTATCCTAATCATTATCTAGATCTTGTTGCAGTTGTGTTTGCTTTAATGATTTGGAGGCATTATCTTTATGGTAAGAAGTGTGTGGTTTATATGGATCATAAGAATTTGAAATATCTAATGTCTCAAAAAGAGTTGAATCATAGGCAACGAAGATAGTTGGAATTGCTTAAAGATTATGATTTGACGATAGAGTATCACCCTGGAAAGGCCAATGTTGTGGCCGATGCCTTGAGTAGGAAGGTGGCTGTAGAGTTGAGGGCGATGTTTTCTCGGTTGAGTATATCGTGAGATGGTGGATTGATAGCTGAGTTACAAGTGAAACCTTCCTTGATTCAGTTGATTAAGGAGAAGCAGTTGCTTGATGATTATTTAGTTTCTCATGTTTAGGACACAGTGGATGGTAGTGCAACGGATTTTTGTTTCAATGATGATGGTGTTTTATGCTTTAAAAGTCGAATAGTTGTGTCGGAGGATGTTGAGTTGAAGCACACTATTTTTACTGAGCCTCATAGCAGTTCTTTTGCTATGCATCCTGGTAGTACTAAGATGTATCATGGATTGAAGGATGAGTACTATTGGATTGGATTGAAGAAGGGTGTTGTCGATTTTGTGAGTAAGTATATGGTTTGCTAGGGCGTGAAAGTTGAGCATCAATTTCCTTCCGGGTTTTTGCAACCTTTGAGAATACCGAAATAGAAATGGGAGAGGATTACGATGGATTTTTTGTTCGGTTTGCCTTTGACCCCGGCAAAGAAGAATTCTATTTGGGTAACTGTAGACTGTCTTACGAAGTGTGCACATTTTATAGATATGCATACTACGTATACGTTGGATAAGCTGGCAGATTTGTACATTGTTAAGATAGTGTGTTTGCATGGGGTACCTAAATCTATAGTGTTGGATAGAGATCCGAGGTTTACAGCAAGGTTTTGGGAGTTGTGGCAACATCGAGGAGTTGAGGAGGCCACGTGGGAAAAGCAGGGCAGACATGATGAAGTAGTTTCCGCACATTTTTCCTTCAAGTAAAATTTCAAGGACAAAATTTCCTAAGTGGGGGAGAGTTGTAATGCCCCGGTTTTGGGCCTAGAGGTTTTAAAGGTGGTTTAGGGTTCGATGAACCTAGACTAGAGATCCAGGTTGGTTCGGAGTTGGGTGAGGGAAAACTTGGTTCTAGATGTGATTAAATTATGAGAAAAAAAATCGAAAATCCTCTTTAAATATATATTGAGGAAAAGTCAAGCCAATTTTAGAAAATGATTTTTGGAAAGTTGACATTTCAGTTTGGTGACTAAAATGTAAAAAGTTGCAAGTTTCGTTTTAATGGCTTAATTTAAGAGATCCAAAACTTAGAATCTTTAGGGAGCTATTACACCAATGTGTTATCAGTCTTTTCCCTTGATTATGTGTTTTTAAAGGATTTAATTAATTTATTTAATAAGAGAGTTTTATTAAAAGAGATTTTAAAAGGTTAAACATTTTCTTACGTAACTATTTTTCTCCTAAACTTTTCTCTCAACTTCCCAGCAGCTAAACTATCTTTTCCTCACTAAAATCTCCAGAGATTTGTCTCTTTTCATCCACTTTTGATTTCTAAATGGATCTCATGGATTTCTACATCAACTAGCTAAGGATTTCTTGAGGGATTTCTTCTAAATCATTGCAAATCAAGGGGAAAGCTTGTGTTAAAGGTGATCTTTCTTTTCTCTCCTCTAATCAATGTTCTTTATTGAAATTCCCAAGTCTTTGGCTCTCTAATTTTTTTAATAACAAGGTTTTATAATTTAATTGATGAAAATTGCTAAATTAAGCTTTGGAAGATGACTTTTCAAGATTTTCGTTATGGTATTGTTTTTATTGATTTGATTCTGATTTTAATCATGATTTGTATGTTAAATGATGTGAAAATAAATGTTTTATAATAGTAATCCTGAAATAATTTGGATCTCTAATTGTTAGATTGTTAGATTTTGGGATTTTGTGGTGTTAGTATGAAATCTGTGTTGCTGGAGGTATAAGGATGTAATTAGGTTGATTTTCGATGTTAATCGATGGTTAATATTGGATGGAAGTGTTAGATTATGGCTAGTCTGAGTTTAGAGAGTGATCGAAGGTGATTTCGGTTGTTTCGGATGTGCGTTTTGGTGTTTTGGGCGGAGCAACGAGATAGTTTAAGTTGCTGGTGATTTTAATGCATTGTGATGCATTAATCCTATGTTCTTTTATGGTATAAACATGGGAGAACACTTTGGAAGCAATCGGTGAAGTTCTGGGGGCTTCGGATGCTTGATTTTGCGTCGGTGAATCTTGGTTTCGCGATTCGGTGAGTGAGAACGTGATTTCCAGCTTTGAAACACTTTAAAGGTGGTTTTGGGAACTTAGTGTAAGCTTGAAACGCTTTACTAAGTTCGGAAGTAAGTAAAAGGAATTTCTCCCTCGGATTGTGCTATATGAGTTTTTTTGATGCACTTGATTTTTAAATGCATGTTACCTACTACTTAAAGCATGATTTAAAGTAAGCGATTTACTGTTTTTGATGTTATGTTGATGAAGGATGCACGTGGTAAGTGATCCTTGTAAGTATATGCTTATACTTGAATCTTGAAGCATGGTTTGATGCTTGGAAATGTGGTTTATCACTAATGCTTTGAAAATAGTGAGGTTTATGCTAAATGTGAATTATATTGGCAAGTGATGATATGAAAATGGTTTATAAATGAAATCGAATATAGTTATCCGGCTATAGGATTGAGTGCACTATAAACAAGTCGCCTTGGATGTTTTGGAGTTTATATGGTGTACCGAATACTCCATCCAAGTACCCCTAACGATTGAGGAAGTGATTGTTGGCTCGTCTCTCGTTAGTGGGGTTATACATCTATCGATGAGTGGTATTGAGGGGTTTATATGGTGTACCGAATACTCCACCACGGGTATCACAACAATGGAGGGTAGCTCATGTGTGTGAACCTTGAGATGCCGGTGAGATTGTATGAAGTGTTGGGACAACACTTGAGAATCTGTGTATCTGATGTGGTTTTGAGAAATGAGCTTGTTAATGCTCACTTGTAAGCTAATATAATTGATGATGTATTATGGAATGGTTTATGATGCATATTGTGTAAAATGCATGTTTTACTCTTTAAGCTTTGCATATGTTAGCTATGCATGGGAAGGCTTAAATTGAGTGTTGAAAAAGAGGTTTTTATTGTTAAGATCATAATACATGTTGTTGAGGTTTATATGTTGATTTTTGATTAAGGTAAGTGCATGGTTTTGAAGGCATGATGGTTTTCAAATGATGTTTTGAGAAATTGAAATGAGATTCCAATGTGGATTTAGAAAGTGTTTTAAATACATTGATGGTGTCTTGGTTTTTGAGCCTCCTCACTAAGCCTTATGTGCTTACGCTTTATTTTTGTCAATCAATGTAGAGAATTGAGGCTTCGGAGGCAACATGGAGCAAGGGATCCCAAGAGACTTCTTTTGAGAATGTATGTTTCGGATTTGACTATACGTAATAAAGGAAATGGGGGATCCGTTGTGTTTTGGGGAGATGTGTGTAAACTTCCTGTTTGAGCAAGTGTTCATTGTTGTTTTAGACTTGTAAATGGCATTTGGTTTATGGTTTGTACCTTGTTATGCATTTCGGTATCTTGCTTGGCTTATTTGCTAGGTTGTATGCCAATAGTTTACCTTTGATGTAAATTGCCATGAAGTGTTGTTGATTATGCCATGAATGGTTGAAGTTTGATGTTTACATATGTTATTTATATGTTGAAAGCATGCTTGAGTGGTTATGGATGCATTAAAGTATGAAAAACCAGCAAAATATGACATTACAGGTCTTTGAGTATCGGTATGATTGTAAGGGTATCGATACGGACCAAGCAAATTTGAAGGGGTGTATCGATACGATCCTAGGGGGTATCGATACGGGCCTTGTGTCTTTGAGTTTTGGAGATGTGTTTTCGAGGGCGTATCGATACTAGCTCTTATGGTATCGATACGGTCAGCTGGTAAGTTGGTTAAAAGTATCTTTAAACGTTCTGTTTCTTTACGTTTTATTCCCTGAATATTGTATATGCAATTAAATGTGCTTAGGTGTTTATTTTGAGCTGAGTTTTGACAGAGATGCATATAATGTGTTTAATTAAAGGTTGGTAACTCAAAAATGGCATAAGTCCCTGTGATTTGGTAAAATTACAAAATGGTCTTTAAAACATGTTTGTTTGCAATTGAATCCCTAATCGATGTTTGATTGAGTTGCAAATCGTTCCGCTGCGATGTTTATCACTTAGGATACTAATGAGCATCTAGACAAGATAAAAAGAAAAAAATTAGGGTTGTTTATTGGAGTAAACTTCCCGGTTTACTTTAATATTTCTCATGTGACTCGTTCGGTTCGGTCTACCATCTAAGCCAGGTCGAGGGGAATACAACGACACTCTCTACTGCAGCGGTACGACCTCGACATCGGACACGACTTGTCACTACTTGGAGTTTCTATTCAAAATATATTAATCCTAAGATTAGAGTCGATACAAAAGGAAAGAATCCTAAGATTAGAGTCGGTACTTAGAGTTTCTATTCAAAATATATTAATCTTTTTAAAATAACAAATTTTCTAAAATTTCCCATTTTGCTTGAAAATATTTAATATGCAGGCAAAAATTATTTCTGATTTAAAATTGATTTTAAGCCTCACAGTCTGAGGGTTGAATCTGGCTCTGATACCACTAAATGTAACCCCCTAAACCCAACACAGAAGAAATGGGCCGAATCTAGAAAGTTGTGTTTGAAAACTTATCCCTTAAGTAATGTTATTAGGTTTAGAAATTAAATACTCAAAGTAATTGTTAAAAAGGTAATGAAGATAAAGTCTCATATACATGCTAAAAATAGAGTTACGAAAGGTTGATTAAACATTCAAAAATAGTCTCATATGCATGCTAAAAATAGTAAATCCCCAAATAAAGTGTCTGAGTCCGAAAATACATATAAGTCCAAAATGATAAAATAAAGTCCATAATCCGAAATAGTCCATACTGATAAATAAGATAAACTATGATAAAACAAGGTCCTCCAAGTACCGTATGCCTAAGCCCGAGTATCTGAAATAGGAAATAAGAGAGAGTCAGCTATAAAGCTCAGTGTGTCTCTAAAGTGCAATAAAAATAAAAACATATATCCAGATAATCCGATCAACATGCTCAAATTCAAACAAACATTCTGATATACAAATATGTATAAAAATGATGCACGAGACACAATGACATGCACCCATCTACATCACCGTCCAAAGAGTAAGGTTTCCTTGGAACCACTCTCTACATCATCACCATGTCCGAAGTGGAATTCAGCCCGAAAGGTGAAACCATTGATCTTCCTCGTACATTTTCCCAACCCATATGATATGACATGTTATTTCGATTTCTGAATCTGAATGCATTCTTGTTTAATAAACGAAGATGCATGTACAAATAGTCTGATATTAATTGTTTCTATTCCGATATATGATGTATGGTATGTTATCATACAAATCATATCATAGTAACAAGTCAGATATATCATGTCATAAATCACAAATGCTTAAGTCATGTCATATATCACAAGTCAAATAGACATATCACAAATTCACAAATCATACCAACATACTCACATACACACATTAAGCACCGAAATATGTAGCACAAGAAGAGAACACGCCTTAGGCAGCTAATAACTCAACATTGAGAGTGACGCCTCCCATGCTCAGCCCTAGCACTAGGTCAGACAGAGTCAGCACCTACGAGGATAACCACTACATAAGATCTACTACTATGCCAAAACTAATATATTAATACCCAAAAATACCAAACTAAACTCACAAGAAGATCTCAATGATTGTGCAACCGGAGGTCGCCCAGGTGGAGAAGGAGGAAGAATCTTTGTGTCTGAATCAACGTTACCTGAACATAAGAATAATTTGAATTAGATTCCAATGTACTCAATTTCTTAAAATGCTAAGTAAAACTAAATGTAAATATTAAAACAGTCTTTCAGGTTCGAATTTAGGAAAACGAGCAGTGAATTTGGAATCAGATCGTCGAAAAACGTAAAGTTGACTTTGACTAAAAAAGTCAATGCCAGAAAGTCAACAGCCAACGACGGCGGTCAACCGTCAACGACGGCGGTCAAAGTCAACGGTCAACAGTGTCGGTCAAATTTAACGGGGGTGGTCAAAGTCAACGGAGGCACTGACATTGTTGAGTGTGTAAAAGTTCTATATTTTACCCTCTATTTAACCCATATTTCTGCTGCATTCAAGCATAATTCATTTCATTTAGGATAGATTTCATTCATACATCACAATTATATTAAATGGCACGGTTTCTACTGAAATTGGTTACTTTTGCAGGTAGCTGTTGTAGCAGACGCAGGGCAGTGGAGAAGTAGAGCTGGAACACTGGACTGCATCCGAGAAGAAGGATGTTGCCATGGCCGCTGCCGTGGCAACCAATGACGACAGCAATAATAAAGGGAATAAGTGAAGTGGAGCTCGACAGAAAGAGGAAATTAAGCCGGTCTGTCTTGGAGCACTCTTATATTTTTCTGAGCCCTAGATCAGAATGGAGGCCAAGCCCAAAGTTCAAGGAAGAAATTCCAAGCAAGAAGGAAGGACGAATTAAAGACATAAACTCTAAAGATTTAATCTTTAATAGAGTTGTACTTTACTTTAAACTTGTATTCTTGCCATATTAGAAAACTTGAACCCAAGGCCTATATAAAGGCATGTAATTCGACCTAGGGAAGGATATCTTATTCTCTAGTCGTCTTCCCTTAAACCCTAGTCATTTTCCTCCTTCTCATCATGTTCTAAACTTCCCCTAGGGCTAAAGGTTGATTTTGCAAAGTAGTTGCAAGGATTGCATCGTTTTAGGATTTTTTCTGTTCAATAAAATAGACTTCAAGTTTGCTTATTCTGGTTTTCAACATCTTGCAAGAGTATCGGGAGAGCATTGTGAGATTACCCATTTACTTAATATCGGGAAAGATAAGTATACGAAAGGAATAAGTACGGGTTCTCCAGTTTATGGTTGAACTATCTCGGACCTAGGGATAGGACGAGGTTAAGTGGCTAAGAAAGAATTCAACAACATCGGTGTTCATCCTTCGATTCACGCCGGGAGGTATCATCGAAGACGTGTTCATCGACAGACTTGGACCTAGGGATAGGCCAAGGCATAGCAGGGATTCTTGCCAAGCTTGAAGTGCTGAGTTTAGTGTTCGTTGCCGCGACAACAACAGACCGCTGCCGCAGCAGGTGCTGTCGCGACAGGCGTTACGACAGAACAGAGAAGTCCTAGACAGTGCAAACACCTGCACTACAGAGCAGATCAATACCGGCCTACTCTTTACTCTGAATATTTTCATCCTTTAGTTTCAGTTCTCTTTATTATTTCATGAAAAACAATTAAACTCTTTCTTTTCCCTTCGTGCAGAAAACCAAGGTTAAAGCTATTAGCCCAGTCCCTGTGGAGACGATATCCGATACTTACGTATCACTTTACTACTTGCTTTGTGTACACTTGCACTACATTGTGATAGACACTTTTACATGCAACAGACATCATCAATGACATTATGCACCATGTTAATGGTGACGTCAACCAGTTTGGTTCAGCATAACTCACACAAATTTTGGGCTCTCTCTCTTAGCCCACTTACCAGATTAGGTTAAACCCAAATACACAATCAAGGCCCGACTACACCCCCTCCCCCCATATGCAATATGGAAAGTAGGGTTTGCATACCCCATGACGACGTCAGTCGCCGGTGACATAACCGGTGACCATAAAGGTCATATATGGCTAAAACACACAACGGAACAAGGGTTAAACACAACGAATCTGAATAAACCCGAAACTCGACCAGAAACCTTACCCCACATTACAAAAATGGAGAAAAGAAAGCGAAGAGGATGACGATACAAGGGTTACTGAATGGTCTTACACCGTTTCTGAGTAAACGGTCGGTGACAATGTTGAAATGGTGATTGGGTTTTGATCGAACGGAGAATCAGAGACGAGAGGTGGTCTCATATTTGCGAACGGGCGCCATTAACACCCTCGTCAGAGTGTGATCAGAAATGTGGGGAGAAGTTGAGGGGTGGTTATCCGAGAATTTAAGAGATTAAGGAAGAAAGAGGGTTGAGTGCGGCAACAATTTGAGAAAATAGAAGCTGAAGAGTGCTAGGGTTGCAAAAATTGGGTATAAATATCCAAGGTAAAGGGTAAATTACAACATGAGGATCGTAACTTTACCCTACATACAAAATAAACACTGAAGTTCTGAGTTTTCTCAATTAAGTCACTGAAATTCAAATAGGAGTTCAGTTTTAAATTCCCAAAAATTAGGGATTTATCTCAATTAAGGCATTTAATTTGGGGGGGGGGGGAAATTGGGGTGTTACATGGAAAATATGCCTTGTTGGTGTCTTGAGAGGGTTCCCAAGGGTTCAGTTTCGGTGATGTAGAAGCAGATTGTGGGAACGGTCGCCTCAGAACCGGTTCAACATCATTTCTCGGAAGTGTGTTTTTGTTGGTGAGTTGGCAATGGGGAAAGTGTGTTGTTTTTGTGAGACACTTGGTATCGAGAGGAACCTTTGCAAGTGTTATTTCTGAGGCTTTATGCGATAACAAGAAATAAATTGGCAACTGTTAGTGATTACGCGGTGGTAGGGTCCTTTGGACATTCATCGTGGCTTCATTTTTTCTAAAGGGATCTGTGCATGTTTGAGGTTGGGATGCTACAACGATTGATGGATTTTTTACGGCAGACATCGTTAAATGTGACTCAATCAGATATTTTAGTTTAGAAGTCGGATGCTCTTGGCAAATTTTTGGCTTGTGCTCTTTCACGCTTATTAATTTCTTCAGATATGGGGGGAGTCGATCTTAGCGCTTGTTTTGTGTGGTGTCTCGCGGTGCTGCCAAAGGTACAATCGTTCCTTTGGTTTACATTTTGGGGAGGTCGCCGGCGATAAATTTCATTCGACAACATGATGTTCCTATATCTCTTTCCCAAGATATTTGTATGGTGTAGCGAGGGCCCCGATGAGATTGATCTTGTGTTATATTCGTGTGTGAAGATATGTGATTTGTGGTACCGTTTTTTGGATTGGTGGCAGTTATTTATGCCTTTGTCGAGCTCTTTAAGGGACTTTTTGGTGCACGATTTGCATTGTTCTTTTATCGGCGTTTATTGGGAGTGGTGGGTGTTGAGTTGTGCGGCATTACTATGGTCCCTTTGGTTAGGACAAAATGATAAAATATTTAATTTCAAGACATTTTCCATGGATAAGATATTTTTCTTGTCTAAGATTCGCGCGCTTTATTGGGCAAAGGCTTCAAAGGATGTTGATTTGGTGGTTGAGGCTGAGTGGTGGTCTTGTTCGGTCACCTCTTATGGTTCGATTCTGAGAGTGGGAGTTGTATGGATTCCTCCAGTGGAGGGATCGCTTAAGTTTAATGTGGACGGGGCTGCAAGGAGAAAGGCGGGGTCAGTTAGATTTAGAGGAGTTTTGCGCGACTGCCCTGGCACAATTCGTGTTTTGTTTTCGAGCCCTCTTGGTCTTATGGAATCGAATGAGGCTAACTTCGGGAATTGCGGTAAGTTTGGTGATTGAATCGGATTCGCAAGTGGCAATTGGATGGGTTCTTAATTCTGACAAACGACCATGGGAATTTTGGGAATTTTTTCAAAGTATTGATGCTTCGTGTGTGATGTTAGCTAATGTGTGCTTCGCATATATCTACCGTGAAGCGAATATGTTATGGATGTTTTAGCGAAGAGTGTAGTGGATAGGAGTTCGATTTTTTGGATTCTTGAATGAGGTTTTGTCTTGGCTGCTCGTTTAGAAGTTGGCTTTATCATTTACTGCATATGTGAGCTACTAGGAATTGCTCATTAGTTTGGATTGTTGTTCTTTTGCTTTGTGTACGTTTAATTCTTTAGGGAGTGTTTTGTCAAGGCTTCTCTTTGTCGATTTTTATCGGATTAAGTTAGCATGTTGTACTCTTTTCCTCCGACTAGGCTTAGGGGGATTTTAACGAGGCACGTGCTAATTTTTGTATGGTTTTGCTCTAAATAAAATCATACGTGATAATCAAAAAATATATTAAATATTATATATTTATTAAATATATTAATAATTTATTATAATAAATTGTTAATATAATATTTGATGAAAAAAATAATAAATAATATTATATATTAGGGTAAACTAATCAGGTGACCACCGAATTTTGGGGTGGTCCTATTTTGACCACCGAACTACGCAACTCGTCAATCAGACCACCAAACCTTTTAAATGGTCCTATTTTGACCAACAACCGTTAAAAACTAACTGAACGACTGAGGTGGCTGTGAGTAACTAACGGCGAAGCATGTGTGACATTTTATTATTATTTTTTCCACGTCTAAAAAAGTTGAAGTTGTAACTTTAAAAAATAATATTGGAAACTTAAAAGACCGATTAATTAACCTAAGACTTGTTCATTTGTTTCATTTGGGGAAAAATGCTTTCGAAATTTCAAAAAGAGTTAAGAGAAGAGGAATAGTGAGAATGGAAATCTTGTTTGTTCATTGAAGAAACCGTTTTGGAAATTGAAATGAGCCAAGTTCGTCGCGAACGAGATAAACTAAACGTCGTATATGGCAAGCTACCCTATATTTTACTTTTTGAAAAGTCACTAAATCTTGTTTTGGATTGAATTTGGGTGTGGGGTTAGACAATGTAAGGTTTATTGAAAATAAGATTTAAAGTTAATATATAAATTAGGGTTTATTTAAAATAAGATTTAGGTTTAATATATCAATTGGGGTTTTTACAAATAATTTGATTAGGGTTTATTGAAAACGTATTAGACTGATAACATATTAGGGAATTTGTTTAACATTAAATAAAACTCTAAACTGGTATTTTCTAAATGACATAAGAAGTGAATGACAGAAACTTTGTTAATAGTTTAAGAGTTTTTTATTTTCTTTGAATGAAGTACCACTAAATGATAGAAACTTTGTTAATGTCATAAAAAATTTTGTTTTATTTGATGAATGGCCATTGAATAACAAAAATATTGTTAATTATTTTAAAAAAAATATTTTCTTTCAATAAAGGGTCAATGAATTGTGACAAAAACTAGTATATGTGACTTCTTTATGTGATATTTTTATACATGTGGAACTGATATTATGCATGTGATATATGGTTCATGCTTGATTATTATATGTAGAGTTGAGTTTTATGCATGTGATATATGTGAATTGTTTTATTTAAAAAAAGTAGGTGGGGTTTTTATGTGAAATGGGGTAGGCGTGTGTTAACAGAATAAGTCAACTAAATATGTTGGATGATAAAAGTATGTAGAATATTTATTTAATTATTATATGTGATATGTTGTCTTGTATTGGTGCTAAGTTGTTGGTAGTTATTTGTTAAGCGTGAAAAAATACTATATTTTATACCTTTTTACTTAGATTATTGTTTAGACTTAGGCTCATTTAGTTGCATTATAGTTATTTATGCATAAATTCGTAGTCCCTTTTGTTTATTGGGCTTGACCTTGCGTTTTGCTATTTTTTGAGAAATCGCTGTTATTTTGTTCTATTTTATGCATGGACGAATTGTTGAGCCATTGCCAAACGGTTGCCAAGGCAAGTCAGAAATAAATATAGATTTTTCAAAGACTTATCCCTTATCCTTATATTTTGAATAATTACCCAAATTTAAATTTAAGAGCTATTGCAGATAAAGATGAGAGATAAAGTAAATATTTTGAAGCAATTTTAAATTATCTCTTTGTAACCCCCTCGTCCCGGTCTGGCCGGATGACCGGTCCGAGTGAGCCACACGGGGAAAACCGAAGCGAAACCCAATAGGGTTCCTCCTCGGTTAGCAACCCTATTTTTTTCTATCATTTTAATCTTGTCTAGATGACATTAGGTCCTAAGTGATACACAACAGCGGAAACAATTAAAGGAAAACATATACGAACCACGGCCATGCACAACAGTCAATTTTAAGCTTATAAGGCAGGAAGTATCGATACTCCAATCAAGGGTATCGATACGCCTTGACTTGGTCAACCCCCAACAGTCAACTCGAAGAAGACCGTATCGATACTACCCTTGAGCGTATCGATACGCCCTCTTCAGTCAACATCTCGTGGTCAACGAGATAAACGCGTACCGATACTCCCCTACACAGTATCGATACCCCAAAATCTCCCCAATATCTCAGAATTCCAGTGACTAAAAACCGTATCGATACCCCTAGAGTATCGATACGCCCAGCCAAAACTGAGCTCTACAGACAAGACCGTATCAATACGGCCCTTAGGCGTATCGATACGCCCTGCACTGCAACACCAGAGTTCTCAACATTAAGGACCCCAACACGACTCTAAATGCATTTCTCGACTCATCTAAACGTATACACACATATAAGCATACATACTTGAGCCAAAGGAAGCATTCATAGATAGCATTCCAACAAGAGAGCAATTTAGGCAATATTGGGCATACATAAAGGCTCAAATGGTCTTAAAGAGAACAAGTCATCATGAGAGGTTTGCACTTATACACAAGGCATCCTAAACATTCTAAAACATGCCATCACACACCAAAACATTCATCATAGTATCACATGCCTTACAATTCATAATCAAATTTTAAAACATCATCATTCAAATGAGTCATACAAGCTCACACAAAGACTCTTGCCACATTGCTAACTAATACGAAATTGTTAACCGTACTTGAGCCACAAAACTTGGAAAGCCCTTCTTGCCTTGCCTCGAGCTAACACCACGCTAATGATCTGCATTGTTGAACATTGAGAGCGTAAGCTAATAGCTTAGTGAGGGTGCTTTAAAACGAAAAACATCAACAATGCAGGGTTCAAGCATGTTAATCCTAGTCTTACATACATCAAGCATAGGCACATAATCAAGTAGACCTAGCTAGTCTTTCAAGTGGCAAATATGGTCTCTCAATCCTACCAAGCTCAATCATCAATATCAACGTCATGAAACAACAACATATATCACAACCATATATCACCATATAAGAACAAGTTAATTGGCCACTATTAATTACCCCGATTGTGCGGATTTAAACCTCAACAACACTTTACCTCGGTGGGATTACACTCATCACCGGACCTTGCATGTGCGGGATTCCGCTCATCGCCACATGCCCTACGGATGGGATTCCACTCATCATCCCGTAGAAATATATAAAAAGCTTCCGGTGGGATATTACATCACCGTACTCCTCCTTGATGACTTAACGCCATCAAGGCCACGTACGTTTTAACTCAATTTGTGTGCACACTAATCCTAATGATCGATCATTTACAACCGGTAATTATTTAGTGTCAATTATCATTATCATACCACATATTAACAACCACACTCATGCTCATCACATATATTCACATCATGATATATATACATACACCAAGTAACCACAATCTCAAGGGCATAATTAAGTGAGCACAATAGCATATAAAGTTATCAATGGATAAATCAACAACTCGATTTAACTAGAAGTGGCCTACCAAGCACACTACACACACACACACTCTACACATACTCGAACCAAACTTTAAAACAAGTTGAAACCACTCACCGCCCTTCCTTAGCAAACGACACAATCCTCCTACGAACCCGGATTCGGTCCCAAAGCCTCTTCAACGCTTCCTCTTGCTTCTAGCCAAACAAAACACACTTATTACACCACAATTCAATGCTAAACTCAACCATCAACTTACTTCACAAACATAAACCAAATTCCAGAAATTCCCAAACCACATAATCTCCCAAAACCCAATTTTCGTGCTTCCCAAACACCTTGCTGAAATTTCCATTTCCAAACACCCAAATGGTCTCCAAAATGTCTCAAATCACCCTCCTAACATACCCTAACCATCAGCCCTTTGTTTTCAACCTAAAACCCACCAAAAATGGTGTTCTTGACAACTCAAAAATGGGTTTAAGAACTCACTTCGGAAATTCATTAAAAATTAACCAAATTAACATATAATATGTATTTCAACTTGATTAAACAAATCCCCAATATGATTTATCAAAACCAAATGGAAAACCCCCCTTAAAAACCCAAACTTTGATATAAACCCTAATTTTCAAAACTCCATATTTTTAAAATCTAAGGCCATGGGTTGATAGGGAATAAAGAGGAGAGTTGGAAAACATAATTACCTTTGAAAAACACCTTGGATTTGAAGGAGATATTAAATGGAATAGTAACAAAGCTTGAGAGGTTTTGGGGTGGGGTTTTAGGGCATACACGTTGGATGTGGGGGAAGGGAAAGGAAGATGACAACTTTTGAAAAGTTGTCTTACTTTTAAAAACATTTGGGTAAAATCCCCCTTCTAGTCCCTCCCCTTTTACTAAGGCTCAAATAAGTCCAAATTGAGGTTGAATTTATTTTAATTTAATTTATTTGACTCGAACTATAAACCCGGTTAACTCCTAGGCCCAAGACATGGGTGTTACACTCTTCTTAAAATGAGTGATGTGTAGATAAGAATTAAAAGGTAAAACTTTTGAATTAACTCTTTATCTAAGATAAGGAGATAAAGCTTGAATTATCTCCTCAGCCAAAGATAAAGAGATAAACCACATCTTTTGAATTTCAAATGGAGTTTCTCCCATCCTATAAAGAGTGATCGCAACATCGAACAACATCAACGAATATTGTGAGAGATCGGAGCTAGAGGGAGACCGTGAAGAGGGAAGATCGGATCGTGGAAGAGTTTATCTTCTCTAGATTTTATTTCTTTTCTTTTATCTTTTGAATACCTGATGTTTGAATTTTATTCCTTTTTGATCTCTTTCAACCCATCCATGATCTAAATTAAATTGGCTTGGGTTATTAAGTTTACGGTGTTTGTGAACGGATGATTTAGTTTTGGTTTTTAATTAAATAAATCTTTGTTTATCCATTCTTGGTTCGTATTTGATTCCAAGTGAACTCGAGAGAGGGACTTGGATGAATCTATTTATTTAGGCTAGGGAGAGCTAAATTCATGAAATGATTGGATATTATTTTTATTTAAATGGACGTTGGTAAAAATTAATTCACCTTAGAGATAATGTGTGAATTTCAGCGACTAACAAGAGTTTCTTGAAACTTTTGTTAGGAAGCTATTGATATATTAACTATATTAACTCTTAAGATGAGTTCAATTGATGTGTCAATTACATTATTTTTTTACATGCTTTTTAGAGTCTGCTTGTGCTCAGAGTTAGGGTAATATATGATTATTTGTTTAGGTATTTAAGTTCATATTTAAATTTTGTAAGAATTAAGGGTGAGATATTAATTGCTAACCTTACAAGTTTAGGCATTTAAGTTCGTATTTAAATTTTGTAAGAATTAAGGGTGAGATGATAATTGCTAAGCTTACTAGTTTAGGCTTTTAAGTTCGTATTTAAATTTTGGTATCTAAAACCGTGTATCGTTATCATAGAAAAACCAGCAACAAGATTAAAAAACAACTCTTATTTTATGTATGTCAATGTAAAAAGAGCATGTAATAAATTGTTGACAATAGCGTAATTTATTGGTTGTATCCCATTAATTATTTATTCTTTGTTTATATTTTTTGGTAGATGTCCAATATAGATACACCTGCTGAGGGCAGTGTTTCACCTTTCTCAACTGATTTTGGAAATTCAACTAATATTGCTGGAGCATCAAGCCAAATCAACAATACAAGGGTTGCCGCTAAACGAAAAGCTATCACTCCAAGGTCAAAAGTGTAGTTTATTTTACTAAATTTGTTAGCAGTGAGAGTTAAAGTAAGGGTAGATGCAATTACTGTGATAAAGAATTCGGTTGTGATGAAAAAGAAAAATGAAACTAGATCATTGAATTATCACATGAAGCAATGTAAAAAACCCTACTAATATTGTTGACAATAATCAAGGTCAATTAATTTTACCTAGTAAGGGTCTTAAAGGTGAAATGGGACATATTACCGCTTGAAAATTTGATCAAAAAGCAACTAGGAATACTTTAGCCTAAATGGTTGTGATTGGTGAATTTCCTTTCAAGTTTATTGAGGGTGGAGGTTTTAAAAATTTTATGTCTGTGGCATACGCTAGGCTTCGAATTTTTTCTAGACTTACTATAACTAGGGATGTTTATCACTTGTACCTAGATAAAAGGGTTAAAAAATTAAAATAGTATTTGAAAAGCTCGTGTTCTAGAATTTGTTTGACTATTGATACATGAACTTCCTTGCAAAGAGTCAATTATATATGTCTCCTTATTCACTTTATTAATAATGATTGGAAATTGAATAAGAAAATTATTAATTTATGTTTAATTTTTTGTTATTAAAGAGATGTTATCGGGTGATGATTAAAAATTGTTGGTTGAGTAGGGGGACTGATAAAATATTTGTTGTCATTGCCGATAATGCAAGTTTCAATGATGTTGCTATTAGTTATTTAAGAAAAAAATTTAGGCCCCGAGGGGTTGCATTGCAAGTGGTAAAAACCTTCATATGAGATGCATGACACACATTGTGAATTTAATTGTTGTTGAAAGTTTGAAAGAAATGAATAAATATATTTCACATGTTAGAGGAATTGTAAGATATATGAGATAATCTCTAGCTAGATTGAAAACATTTATGGAGTGTGTTGAAGTGGAAAAAATAGACAGCAAAAAGATGTTGTGTCTTAATGTTTATACTAGGTAGAACTTAACATACTTGATGTTAGATACTGCTCAGAATTTTGAAAGAGCTTTTGAAGGATTCGAGAAATAAGATACAAAATTTAGGGCTAAACTTGAGTTAGGAGATAGTTGGACAACTACAGAAAATTGTAGTAGTGTTAGAAATTTGAGAAAAAATTTTAAAACACTTTTATGAGGTTACTTTGAGAGTTTCTGGAACTTCTTATGTTACATCCAATAGTTCTTTTGATGAGCTTACTGAAATTGATATCCTATTATGAGATACTCGATCAAGTGCTAATATTAATTTTAGTGTCATGACCATGAAGATGAAAGATAAATATAATAAATATTGGGGTAACATTGATAAGATGAATATGCTTATATTTATTGCTTGTGTTCTAGATCTTAGGCAGAAATTGAATTATCTGAAATTTACACTTAGTAAACTAAAATGTATAATTTTGAGAAGAAAAAAATTGAAGAAGATTTTGTTTGAATTGTATGGTGAGTACAAACCTCGAATTTCTAGTGATTGTGATCAATCAAGTGGGAGAAAACTGCTTTTGTAAATGATCCACAACAAAAAGTGAAAAGGCGGATGAAAGATTTATATAAAAGGCGTGTCATTGAAAATGGTGGTAAAGATCAAACATCTGAATTGGATAAATATCTAAGAGAGACTACTGAAAATCATGATAATAGATTTGATATTTTATTGTGGTGAAAAGTCAATAGTCCTAGATTTTTAGCTTTTTCAAAGATGGCCAAAGATGTGTTAGCTATAAAGTTTTCTATTGCAGCTTCAGAATCTGCATTTTGAACCAGGGGACGTGTACTAGACCAATTTAAAAGTTTTTTAACTCCTAAAATGGTACAAGCCCTTGTGTGTACTTAAGATTATATTCGAAATCCATCAACAGAAGAGAAGATTAAAAAATTGAATAACAAATTCAAGAGCTTGACAAGATTAATAATGGTATATTGATATCTTTATTTATTAATTCTAATTTAATAAATAAAATTAGATTTGAGCAGTGTACCACACATTGAGATTAACTTTTGATTATTTGACTTTTTAGATTCGTCTTAGAATGCATTATATCATACCCTCAATTCATGAGCACATCTTATATACCGTGAGATTATGAGTGTGAGTTGAAGGAAGGATATGCATTCTAGTCCTTTAGTGTATATTATACTATATATATGATCGACAAGAAAAAACTCAACAAAACAAACTACCGCTATAAAGGAAACAAACCAAACCACACAACTACGGCTAATAAGCCAGCCCCTAAAGCTCAAATCCGCACACGTCGCCTAGCCCCTCACACTAGAAAATCATCACGATAACACTCCCAAACCTCACATATCTATTGCAATGCAAAAACGCCATCATTGTTGAAACTCTCCCACAAGCGATTCTTGAAAATTCGACCCCAAAAACTCCTTCAATCAACGTGACAAGGGCAAACACACATCCCACCAAAGCAAGAATCAATATTACACCGTCCTCACCACATCACAAGAAAACATGATATGATCAAGATCATCCTCACTAGAGGATCGTACCATGATCCTCGATTATACGCGATATATCTTGAATGATCTCCTCATCTCTACCTATAGATGTGTTGTGTGAATGTAGGGGCAAATTTAGGTGCGGTAGTTTGGAGAGCTTAATCAAAAAAAATTTAAAATTTGAGGTCTAATCAAAATTTTATAAAATTTTGAGGTTTTAATGATATTTTTATAAAAAAATTGAGGGTTTAATTAAAATTTTCAAAAAAATTGGGAGACTTAATGAAAATTTTAAGAATCTAGGGCGCTTAATTAAATATTTAAAAAAATTAAATTAATGAAAACTTTTGACAAATTTGAGGGACCTAATTAACATTTTTAAAATATTAAAAAAATATTGTCTAGGGTTAAAATTAAGAAACAAATACAATCTTCTAATTACACCAAAATGCTAAAAAGTTGATTTTTTTTAAAAAAAAGGACCATTCATGTATAATTAAAATTCAATTGTTTTTTTTCTTCTTTTGGTGCATATTTTTTTCTCATTGCAGTTGGCGGTAGTGGGTACGTTTCGGATTGGATCTGATTCAAAAATTTTGAATCGGATCGGTAAATTAGCAGTATGTATTTGATTTGAAAAAAATTGGATATTCGATTTTTTGGATATCGGATATTCTAATTTATTATTTGATTTAAGTTTTTTTGGGAGATTTAGCGGTCTTATTCTTGAAAATTTTGAATTTTTGAATATAACAAATAACAAATTATTGAATATAACAATATTTGTATCTATAAAAATTTTAATTTTTTCATATATAACAAGTAAAAGTATCGAATATAATAAGATTCATATTCATAAAAGTTTAAATTCTTGAATTTCCGAATATCCGTTTTGAATGTCAAATAACTATTTGTATCATATCCGAATTTTTAATACATCTCATCTGAATTATATAAAAAATAAAAATAAATCAAATATTTAAATTTTGAGATCCATACGACGGATAAACGAACTGGTCGGATCAGACTCTTTTACCCGCCCCTAATTGGTGGTACCAATCTTATTTAGGTCACCGTCATTCTTTTCTCTTTTTCCTTCTCTTTCTCGTCGTTTCTTTAGACTTTATTTTATTTTAGTTATATTATTTAATCAATTTCTCTTTTTTATATACAAAATAGTGTGATTTTGTTTGTTTTTGACAATGACAATTATAGAAGATAAGTTGCACTATGGCTGTAACGAATCGAAAATTTAGCAAACCGTTCAGTCAGATGTTTGTTTGTTTATTAAACCAACGAATATAAATAACTTTTTTGTTTAATTAAATTGACGAACACGAACAAATAGGGGTGAACGTTCGATCGAGTCAAATCGAGTAAAAAAATTGAGTTATTCGGTTGACGAGTTTAATTTTATCATTTGAAATTTCATTCAAAAACTTTTCGAGACGATTCAAGTTGAAGAAATTCGAGTCGAATCGAGTTTTCGATTTCCTATAAAAATTTAATTGTAATTAGTTATCATGTTATAGTACGGTTTGATTCCAATTTAAATGGCTTTCTCTAATCATATAAGATATGCATGTATATTTATTTATGGTTTTTTCATATGTGGCAATATTTCTTCATATTTTTATATATCGGTATGTATATATCAATAAAAAATTGAGGGACTCATCTCGAACTTAAAAATAAATCCACTAATTACTAGAAATTTCGAGTTATTCGAATTTCCATTTTACAACTCAAACTTTATTTGAAATTTTTTCGAGTCGAGTGTATGAAATTTCAAGTCGAGTCGAGTATTTTCGCCTCGAGTCGAGTTATTCGGTTTTTTCGAGTCGAGTCGAGTTTTGCTCACCCCACAAACAAAGGTCTCGTTCGTTCATTTACGTTCGTGAACGTTCGATAATCCGTTCTTTTATGTTCGTTCAAGTTTATTCACATATGTTCATCTATATTTATTGTTTTATAAAAAAAATATTATTTTTTAAATAAAAAAATTTTATTCACATATGTTTGTCCGTTCGTGTCCGTTTATCATTTTAACGAACGAACATTAACGAACACGAACAAGTTACATTCCTTAACAAACGAACACGAACAAAAAGTTATGTTCATTTAGTTGTTCGTGTTCGTTCATTTGTTCGGTTAAAATTAAACGAACGAAGATAACATACCCTCATTCGTGTTCGTTTAGTTCGTTTACAGACCAAATCGCAATTAAGTTAAAGTAATGTCAATTTATCAACAAACTATTATTATTATTATATATTTTTATGTTGGTGTAGATGATGTCACATTTAATCACCGATAATATTATTTTTTATATCTGACATCAATTAAATTGTTTGATTGTGTTTTTAATCATTTCTTTATTTGATTTGATTTTAAAACTATTAGTTTACATAATATAATAATTAAAAAAATAGAAAATATCATGATCGATTTATTTTTATTTTATATTTTTTGTAATATAAAAGTATTTTTCTGAGAGAGAAATAAAAATAAAGTCACCTCTCAAGATATAATTTAGTGGTGAATTTTTTTAACGGTGTTACCTTAAAACACTAACGAATTGAAACTTTAAGCATTTATTTTAGTAAAAAAAAATGTTAGATACCTATCTCAAAAAAATTGTATAATTTAGGCACCTATTTTTGAATTAAATTTTTTTATATAAAAAAATAAATCGCTAAACACAATCATCGATATACTAATTTAATTAACCCTTGAAAGATAAAAAAAATGAAACACATACTTTTTTAATTACAAAGTAGACTTGTATTATAAATAAGAACCTGTTGTATATTAATTTTTTATTTAGATACCTAAAGTATTTTTTTGGTCAAAATACGTATTTAAAGCATAGTTTTACTTTTTTGGTCAACATACATATCTAAAGCATAGTTTTACTTTTTTGGTCAAACATGGATACTAATGTAAACCCCTAGACTCAGCCCAGAAGAGAAGGCCCAATTTAAAAAGTCACATTCGTAACTTCTCCCTCAAGTAACTAAATTTAATATAAATATTTATAGTTTTTTTATAAAGTAATATAAAACATTTTGACCTTCAATAAACGATATCTCAAAACATTATTAAAATCACATCATTAATATTAACATTTGATAATTCAAATAAGATATCTGAATACAAACTTTTATGCATGTAAATTGAAAAATATCCTCAAATCCCAAGATAGTCCAAAGTCCAAAATACATCAAATTTAAAAATAAAAAATAATAATAAGAACCAAGTCTGAAAATGATAAAAGTTTGTGCTATAGTAAAAAAAATCTGAAACGTAAGGAGTTCTCTGAGTACCAAATCGCCTAGAGCCAAAAATATCTAAAAGAGAAACTATAGGGAAGTGAGCTATTAAGCTCAGTGTGTCTCTAAAGTGCAACAAACACAGTCTCAATTTCACAATATTTTCACAAAATATTGTAAATCACATTAAAACGCATTGTATGAAAAGATGTTATGCTCAAAATATAAATCTCAGCTACATACTCCAATCATAGTGGTGGCAAAACTAACCGGTCACAGTGGAGGTAGTTCCACAAAACCCCTCACCCCTTATTTCTCCAATCACAGTGTGCTCAAATCACTTCTTCCTCCGTACAATCTCATCCCATGCATGAATAAATCATTGTTTATAAAACAAAATCACATCACAATTGTTTCGCACTAAATACGAGGATCACAGTTCTGAAGTTCAGATAGTCTCATTAAAACACAGTTTAACACAGTATGCATGGCATCTCAAATTACAACAAAGTCGCATCACAAAAAGGTAGAGATACATGTGGTAAAACAACTCACAAAATAAAATATAGCACAAAAAGAGAACACACCTCTAGTGGCCAAAGCTCTAGCGTCGATGATGACGCCTCTCACGATCTAAACTAGCTCTAGGTTTAGCTGAGTTAGAAGAGAAGGCCTCGATGCACGTTCACGATCAGAATGAACATGCGAAATGGGTGGCGATTCGTCCTCCTCAGAGACAAGGTCATCACAGATCTGGAACTCGGGTTCCTAAACCCTTGCCGGAAGCGGCAACTCACAAGGAAAAAATGGTAGCGGCCGCAACACACGGCAACAAAACGAACGACACGGCAACACAAAACCAAACACGAATGGAAAAGGATGGTGGCGGAGCAGACGGTGCTGATGCGGCTGTTGAGGCAAAATGGGGTTGTATCCATTTTAAGGCTAAAAATTTTGATTAAATATCAAACCTAAAAGGGTAAATCACAAAACAAGGGTCCATATTCTTATATTCATTACAAAATGATAATTAAAGTTTTGTTTTTAAACATTTTGGTCACTAAAACAATTTAACTCAATTAAATCCCCAAATTGGATAATTAGGGTTTCAGATTTTTAAATTCCCAAATTAAATTAGGGAATTGAATTAGATATTTTTAGGGTGTTACAACTCTCTTACCCTTAAAGGAAATTTCGTCCTCGAAATTTCACTTAATGACATATCCTTAAATTTAACAGATATGCACATATAGTTCTTCATTTAAATTCTTCATCCATCAAGATGAAAATAAGAACGAAATATATCGTAGAAGTACCTGCTACGTCCTTCAGCTCATCACCATGCTTCCTACGAGCTCCAGTTGCATAAACCAAACTTAGTCGTCTAACCTAAGATCTAGCCAATCTATCACTCTAGGCAGGTCTATCTCTACTACCAGTACCAGAAGCAACTGATCTACTCTACCCTCTACCACCAGGAGGTGCCTGAATTGATGCTTGTGACTGACTCTACACAATTGAACTGGTAGGTGGTTGCGGATAATCATTAATAAAATGATCAAGAGAACCACATCTGAAGCAAGCTCTAATCCTCTTTCTGCACTCCCCACCATGCCATTTCTTACAATAAGTACACTGAGGCACATAATGAGAACCTGTCGATCCACCCACACTACCTGTCGGGATTGTCGAAATGGTTGGTCTCGATCTCTTGCTACCATGTTGATCTGATTCCTATCTAGACCTCTTACCGGTATAGCTAACCAAACCCTGTTGAACACTCGAAACTGGTTGTTTCTTGCCTAAATCTTTGTCCTGAACTGTCTGACTCTTCCCGAGTGTTTCCATTCTCTCCACTGTCTTAGCTTGGTCAACAATCCACTGAACGAATTTTCTTTAAACGGAGCCACCTTCTCTTGAATCGTGAAGCGGAGACCCTTCAAGAACTCTCGACATTTTTCCTTTTCTGTTTCCACCAATCCAGGTGCATACTGAGACAACTCTATGAACTGAACCTCATAAACAGATATTGTTCTATCCTCTTGCTTAAGATTGATAAATGTCTGAAGATGATTCGCTAGGTATTGCTCCCCCACGTAACGGTTCTGAAATGCCTAACGAAAGGTCTCACGTGTCATTTGATCAGCTGTTAGCAATCTTCGCTCAACCTTCCACAACGTTGTGCATCACCATGCAGTAGTGAAACGACAGCTCTCAGTTTCTTATTGGCAGGGTTCTTCATCTCTTCAAAGAGTCTCTCAAAATCTTCCATCCATAACTGAGCATCAGATGGGTGCTCCTCACATACACCCTCAAAAGTCCTCATCCTGGCACTCAAAAATACTATAGATATAGGCTTCCTCAAACCCTCTGACTGGTCACAAAAATATCGCAACAACTTTTGGTTAACAATAGCACTATCCAGCTCAACAGTCTCACTGTCATCAGAGTCAAGCAGGTCATCACCATGTGACTGTTGATCGTGTGTGTTTGCCTCACCAGTTTGCTGACTCAAAGTCTGATGTCCCTCATCATGTCGGTTTCCTCCAGTATTCTATGTCTCCTCATGATCCTATGTATAATCAACAACACGCGGAGGTTCACTAGTGGCAGCAACAGTGTGGCCTCGGCCGCGACCTCGATCTCAGCTGCTACCTCTATCTAAAGCAAATCTAACACTTCTATGAGATGGCATAGTCAACTATCTACAAGAACAATAATCTAAGGATTAAAATTGGTACCAAAGTCTTAAATTTTAAACACACTTAAAATGATAATTACGTAATAATTTATTCAAAGAAAACTTCCTATTTACCCAAAACATTTAATGCATGCATATGATCCGAAATAACTTTGAAAATGATAGTTGTGAGCCTCACAGTTCGAGAGTTGAACTCAGCTCTGATACCACTAAATGTAACCCCTAAACTCAGCCCAAAAGAGAATGCCCAATTTAGGAAGTCACGTTTGTAACTTCTCGCTCAAGTAACCAAATTTAACATAAATATTTATAGTTTTTTTATAAAGTAGCATAAAACATTTTAACCTTCAATAAACGATATCTTAAAACATTATTAAAATCACATCATTAATGTTAACATCCAAGTCGCCTTGAGCCAAAAATATCTGAAAGAGAAACTATAGGGGAATGAGCTATTAAGCTCGGTGTGTCTCTAAAGTGCAACAAACACAGTCTCAGTTTCACAATATTTTCAGAAAGTATTGCAAATCACATTAAAACGCATTGTATGAAAATATGTTATGCTCAAAACACAAATCCCAGCTACATACTCCAATCATAGTGGTAGCAAAGCCAACCCGGTCACTGTGGAGGTAGTTCCCCAAAACCCCTCACCCCTTATTTCTCCAATCACATTGTGGTCAAATCACTTTTCCTCCGTACAATCCCATTCCATGCATGAATAAATCATTATTTATAAAACAAAATCACATCATATTTGTTTCATACTAAATAAGAGGATCACAGTTCTGAAGTTCAGATAGTCTAATTAAAACACAGTTTAAAAAAGTATGCATGGCATCTCAAATTACAACAAAGTCGCATCACAAAAAGATAGACATGCATGTGGTAAAACAACTCACAAAATAAATATAGCACAAAAAGAGAACACACCTCTAGCGACCAAAGCTCTAACGTAAACGATGACGCTTCTCACGATCTGAACTAGCTCTAGGTTTGGCTGAGTTAGAATGAGAAGGCCATGATGCACGTGCACGATCAGAATGAACGGGCGAAAGGGGTGGCAATTCGTCCTCCTCAGAGACAAGGTTGTCACAGATCTGGAACTAGGGTTCCTAAACACTTGCTAGCGGTGGCAACTCATAAGGAAAACAACGAAGACAGTCGCAAAACACGGCAACAAAATGAACGACACGACGACCCGAAACCAAACACAAATTAAAAAGGATGGTGGCGGAGCACGCGGTGGCGCAAGGAAAATCGAAAGGTTTTTCATGTGATTTTCGATGAGAACAAACGGGAACGGAAAGATGGGTGGTCGGGTTTAGCTCACGAGGTTGAGGGGATCACACGGGTGGGTGCGGTGACTATCATGGATGGTGAAGAAGCTCTCATCGGAGCTTGGTCGAAAACAAAACAAAAGGGAAGAGAGGTGACTGATTCGAGAGAGGAAAAAGTGATATGCGACTGCTGAGGCAAAATGGGGTTGTAACCATTTTGGGGCTGAAAATTTTGATTAAATATCAAACCTAAAAGGGTAAATCACAAAACAAGGGTTCCTATTCTTACCCGCATTAGAGAATGATCATTGAAGTTTTGTTTTTAAATATTTTGGTCACTAAAATAGTTTAACTTAATTAAATCCCCAAATTGGATAATTAGGGTTTTAGATTTTTAAATTCCCAAATTAAAGTAGGGATTTGAATTAGAGATTTTTGGGGTGTTACAACTAGAGTATATATAAATTTTCATCTATGTTCCTAAAAGTTGACTTGTGACATTGATTAAAAATAGGGTAAACTACATTGGTAATCCTTGAACATTTAAGGTGCTTTCAATATGGTCACCGAACTTTTAAAATTTTTGTTACAGCCACTCAACTTTTAATTCGTTTTCATAACGTTCATTGACGTCACCAATCGTTAAAAAATGATAAAGTAGTTGCTATATTCTTCCATTTTTCTCATTTTCTTCCTCTCATGTCTTTGTCCTTCATTACTGGTCAGTTCTCATCAAACTCATCCAGTACAGGAAATTAGTGATGGCATTCACAATTTCTTCTTTACAACAACTGAAGAGAAAAAAAAATAAAAAACTGTCAACTGCACATATAATGTATAAACCATTAATAAAATCGATCAGCGAATCTAGAACATCCACAAGCTTCCACTTGAGTTGATTAGTGAGAAGAAGAAATAAAGAGTGGAGCAAAATAGATGTTTGAAGAGGAAGAAATAAAAAAAAAACTTTGATGAGAAATGACCAGTCAAAGAAGAAAAAGTCGTGAGAGGAAGAAAATGAGGGGAAAAAAACTACCACGTCATCATTTTTAACGGTAAGTGATGACAGTGGTCGTAATGAAAAAAGATTTAAAAGTTGAGTGATTCTAATGAAAGTTTTAAAAAGTTTAGTGACTATATTGAAAGTGCCTTAAAAGTTAAGGGACTGCCTATGTAGTTTACCTTAAAAATATATTTGGTATATATTTTGACAAAAAAATATTTTAAGTCAATACTTTAACGAAAAATTACTTTAAGTACATATTTTGATAAAAAAAAAGGTATATTTTAAGTATTTATTTTAACAAAAAATAGTTTAGATACTTTAACGAAAAACTACTTTAAAATTTAAAGAGATTTTTTCGATTAAACGAACCTACATTATTCTTCATGCAAGTTCATGTATAGTAAGGAAATCAACTTAATGCAATACCGTAACTTTGGGACGCAGTAAGGAAAGTTGAATGAAATACAACTAGATTTAAATTTTAAGAAGAAGCAAATAACAATATAATCATATTTTACTAAATTGCCATAGTTATATTTGTAATTTTATAGAATTATTAATTTATAATATTGAAGGGACCATAAGTGTCTTTTGAAAAATTATTATCTTATTAATTTAGACCAAGTGCTCAAGTTCGACCGAAAAAAATATTATTTAAAAAATATTATTAATTTATTGAGTATTAATTTATAGAAATTTACTTAATTTTTTTTAGTATAGGCATACTTTTTATAATAAAAAAAGTATAGACACATACGACTACGAGAGAAGAGGCTACCATTGAAAAAAAAAAGAACTTGAAATCGGACGGTGATAAAACGACGGAATCGAATTATCAATAGATCGAAGGGCTGGTAAATAAAGTAATTTTATTCTGATTGGCACGCCGCACGCGTAAGAACTAAGAAGAACGAACCGAATATGTGCGGCTTCTTCACTGTCTCTCACTTTCCATTGGCTGCCTCTGCCTCACATCACCAAAAAAAGTCGTCCTTGCTTCGTTCGCAGAGTCCACACCTTCTTCACCAAAAATCTCAAGATTTCTGGTATTTTTTTATATTTTTCTCAATCAATTCTTTTTTTTTCTTACCCTTGTTTTGTTTAAGTTCTTTAATTGATTCATCTCTCGTTTGAATTTTTACAGATTCGCGAGCGTTGTTTGGTTTTCGAGAATCAACCATGACTCATATCCTTTTAATTTTCTTAATTAATGGTGTATTTGAGATTTTCTTTGGCTTAATTGTTTATAAAATGATCGTGGTATTTCTAATTTTGTTGATTCTTTAACTCACGCTAACGCGGTAACCAGAGAGAGAAAGATCGAGAAAGGGCCCAAGCCAGAACAGGCGGGAAGGGAAAAAACAAGGACGATGGTTTAACCCCTGAACAACGCCGTGAAAGGTTTCTTTTTTTTCATTTCTTATGTTTTGTTTTGTTTTTCTGATCTTTGGATTTGTGTCTTTAATTTTTTTTCGGATGGGGCAGAGATGCAAAGGCCTTGCAAGAAAAGGCGGCAAAGAAGGCGGCGCAGGCGGCGGATGGAGGGAACACAGCAGGCGGAGGTGGTGGAAGTAAAAACAAGAAATGATAGCGTATCGACGGTGAGGGTAAAGATAGTGTTACTGGTTGATTGGGGAATCAGATCTTTGTGCTTTCTTATTGCCTTTCAGTGTCTTTGCTTACGTCGTTTACAGGTTAACAAACTGCACTTGATGTGTTTGTTATGTAGTTAACTGTAACCATGGATTCCCCATTTACAAAAACCTGTTTCGATTGATTGCGTTGCTCTTGAATGGATTTATTGAGGGATGGTTGGGGCATGGGGGCTCGGTTTTGCTGTTATTGTGTTGTTTATGTATCATAAAATAGCCTACTTGTTGTGAAATGATGGATAATTCCTTTCTAATTTCTTCTGGAGCATGATTTAGACACCCCTGCCCAATTATGTTCAAACATGGGTAGAGAGTTATAGCCCTCCAAGACCTTTCAAACATACTCATATTAGATTCCAACGTATAGATAAACTGTTTTTGGTGACAGTGAACCTTCGAGAGCCGTTTTGGAGGGTAGAAACCTCTGGTATCAGGATACACTTCCTTCCTTCAAAAAGAATGATCTGCTTTAGTATTTCTAATTTCTGGCCTGCTAGCTTGCATCAATGAAATTATTTGTTCTTCTTTTTCCCTATGCTTTCTCAGTTTATTGCTAGTATCATTGTCTGGTTGCTAGTATCTCGTATTAGATTCCAACGCTTAGATAAACTGTTTTTGGTGATAGTGAACCTTCGAGTGCCATTTTGGAGGGTAGAAACCCCTGGTATCAGGATACACTTTCTTCCTTGAAACAGAATGATTTGCTTTAGAATTTCTAATTTCTGGCCTGCTAGCCTGCATCAACACCATCTTCTTTTTCACTCTATACTTTTTCCAATTTGTTGCTAGTATCATTGCCTGTTAAGTATCAACTTGTTCAAGAGTAAGATGAGTTTTCGAGTTTCAAGCATGCTATATATGCCAGTTATTATGGATGACTACATGAAACAGTTGAGCTAAGATATGGGGTTTTTTTTTTTGAATTACAAGAATAACATCCTAGATAGTACTAGACTTGCAATACGGAGGTCCCTTAATGTCTCTATCTAGAAGCCGAACGATCAAAGGAGGAGGCTCCTCAAGGATAACCAAGGAAGTTGTCGTGGAATCAACTAATTTAGTGAGGGAATCAATCGGCCAATTTCCGTCGCGTGGGATCCATATGATGTCAGTCATCCAAGCACGATCACGAAGCTTAGCAATCGTACGAGCCAAAGAGAACGGTGAATTGGCAGCAACTCTGTCGATAACTAGATTAACTGCTTGTTTGCAATCAGACTGGAGCTCTAGCATTTCATACCCAGGGTCCCAAGCTTGGAGTAGCCCGATGTAAATCACCCAAAGTTCTGTTTGTAAAGTGTATGTGATTCCGATAGCTTTATAGAAGCCCAATAGTCAATTACCAGCACTGTCACGGGAGAGACCACCCACAGAATTAGGCTTGGATGATGAAGATGTTGAAACATCTACATTAAGACATATGCACCCACGAATCGGAGGGCTCCATTGCACAAAATGTGATTGGGATGCTTTCCTTGCAGGTTGCACCAACGAAGAACTGTCATAGCATTTTGCCCAGGCAAGGCTAATGCGAGATACGGCCGAGGATGGCTGTCTGGTGCCATTAAAGACAACTTCATTTCTGCGTCTCCAGATTTGCCATTAAAGGCATCACCCTAGTCAGAAGATCCAGGTTCCACTGACCATGATTATGAACAAGGTTCAGTATGGTTATATTGGCTAGCTCATCCGCATGAATCAATGTATGGGGCCTTAGAGGACCCAAGAACGGAAGCTAAACATCAAGTAAACGCACAGTCAACTCGTTCCCGACTGACCAAGCAACGCTAGATCGGATTGAATCCCAATGGTTCATTAAGGCTGTCCATAACGGTAAACACACATTTCTGTGTATAGAAGGTGGGCACAACTCCACCACTCTATTTTTGCCGAAGCAGCGAAATCCATAGGACACTTGGTTTTGAGATGATCGCAAAGCCAACTTTATGTACGAAGGCCACATTATAAGCATACATATTACATTTTCTATTGGTTGGCAGAGTGTTTCCGAATTAACAAGGGAGATTTTTTGAGCAGTCTCCGAAGTGCCCCAAACAAATTGTCTCACGATCTTCTCAATATCTTCACACACTCCTTTCGGGAGTAAGGTCGACCGGGATGGCGGATAAGACAGACTTAGCCAAGGTAATTCGCCATGCCAGAGAAAGGGTTTTCGCTGCCCAACGCAATTTGTATATCACAGGCACTCCCCAAGATATGGGTTTTTTTTATTGGCTTCATTTAGTGCTAAGATGGCTACAAGGTTATTTGTCAAAGTACATGATGTTTAGAATTGTGTGCGTTTTCTCTCTTGTATTGGGTGTTTGCCATTAAACTTGTTCAGATTAGTTGATTTGATGATCATTGCATAGAATGTTAGCAAAATACAAAATGTTATAATGGATAAGTTTTGCGTTTTTGGTAAAGCTTTTAAACAAGTATTTTTTTCCCTTGATGAAAGAACAAGAAATCAAACTTCGTAAATTTTATATCTCCGGCTACATCTATTCAAAGGTTAGACGAAAAAATAAATTTAACCTTCATCCGAATTAAATTACTATTTATTAATTAAATTGTTAATCCATTATTCTTTTTTCAAATATCGTCCAATCAAAATTTTCAAAGCATTGTATTTGACTGTCCTTAAAATCATTTGAACTTTGGTCTTGAATTTTATGAACACAATAATGTCTCATGGAAGGAAAATTGAATTATAAGCAAAATGTCACAAATTTAAACATTTATGTCATTATATTCTTGTAATTTGGTTTTATCACAAATGACATGCTCAGAAAAATGTAAAGTCTAAACTTAGGTAAAAAAATGAAAGAAAAAAAATCTCAAAGCATATGATAGCTTTTACTTAAGTTGGATATTATGAGCCAAGTGACTCTTAATTATTTTGAGTAATTATTTTGATTATTTAAAAAAAAAACTAAACACTTGGTTGTTCTTTTCTAATACCCTGGTGAGGTAAAAAAATAAATGTATAAAAGTTGAGTAAATTTATAATTAATTTATTTTTAATATATATAAATAAAAGGGTAAAAATGTGTGTTTGGGGACAAGAGCCCCTCCCACCCATAATTACATGGTAAAATATGGTTTTTACTCTTAGATACTGTGTAGATTACAATGTTCGAATTCGAATCACCTAAAAAATATCATTATTTTTTTATCACTATGACCATTGGTTCGACCAAAAGGAACGTTACAATTTTACTTAAGGTGATTATAATGTACTATCTGTTCATACATATTTTTTAACTTTTCGACAATATACACACCTTGCAGACAAAGTGATTTTAACTCGGATCTTCTAAGATGAAGACTATCTTTTTTTACTAGCTAGGACCACTTGAAGTAAGGTTATTCAATAATGATAGACGTGATTTATTTAATGATGGTTCAAAATCTATATAAATGCAAGCAGTGGGCAAATCGAAACCATGGAGAAGTTTTAGACTGCTGGTATCCAGCCTAATATTAAGACCTTCAACATTCTATTAGATTCCTATGGAAAGAAGAGTGCTGTGATGGAATATATGAAAAAATACCATTACTCGTGGACAATAGTTACCTACAATGTGGTGATAGATGCCTTTGTAAGGGCTGGTCATTTGAAACAGATGGAGTATTTGTTTAGGCTGATGGAATACATTCTACGGTTCATTGAGTATTTGTTTATAGCAAGGTAACTGTTGTATCAGTATTTGTTTAGACTTGAAGACCAGCTTTTACGTCACAATAACAAAAGCTATGTGACCATTGTTGGCAGGGTCCGGAGGAGGATTAATGTCTGCAAAGAAGGCAGCAGTATCTGGTAGCAGTAAAATTTTATAAATGAGAAGCCTTGGCAAGAAAACAGATACAGAAACAATGAGATAGAAAAGAGCTTTACTCGAGGAGCTTCAGTTTCCAGAGAACAAATGGAGGAGTTGAAGAGAGTTTAAAATGGGAAGGCGTCTCATCACTCATGTATAAGCAGAGATATTTATACTTAACCTGGCCAGTGGCCACAGTGTATCTGAATTTAACTAATCCATGTTAAACAATACGTTCAGTTAGAAAAGAAAAAGGTCAAATCTTTTCAAGTCCTGCATGAGAACCCAAAATGGGAAGTAATCCCCCCCTTGCTTTCTTGAATTGCTGGTATATATGTAGAACAAAAATCACACTAAAAAACACTAAAAAATTAAATTCTAAACACTTATTTTAAATTCTACATTCTAAACCCTAAACCATACACCCTAAAAATATACCCTATCCTAATTCCCTAAACCCTAACCATAAACTCTAAATTTAAACCCTAAACCCACTTTTTAAAATAGAGCACCAAAAGAAACATAATTAAGGGGCATGCGATTTCGTCCGTATATGTATAAGAATAGAAATCACACGACCTTTTTCCACCCTATTTACGCTCCACACTAAAAAAATAGGTTTAAGGTTGAGGTTTAAGGTTAGAGTTTAGGATTTAGGGAATTTATAGTATGATGTGATTTTAGGGTTTATGATTTAGTATTTAGAGTTAAGGCTTAAAATTTAATTTTTTTAGTGTTGGGCATGGAAAAGAGCACCAAAAAGGGTATAGAATTTTTGTTCACAACATATCTAGTAATTAATTGGAACAAAAATTATGTAAACATTAGGAGATATGATGTAATATTTTGTGTAGTTACGTTTATTCTTATAACTTATGTAAAGATTTAGGTAGTTACACAATTTCCTACCATAAGTTTGGTTGGTTTAAAATTATGAGATATTAGGTAATATTTTGTGTAGTTACGTTTATTCTTATAACTTATGTAAAGATTTAAGTAGATATTGTGAAAACATTGTGTAGGTATTGAATATCTCATGCGTTTTGTAACATATAGAGTAATCCTTTAAGATTTTAGATAGTTACACAATTTCCTACCATAAGTTTGGTTGGTTTAAAATTAGGAGATATGAGGTAATATTTTGTGTAGTTGAGTTTATTCTTATAACTTATGTAAAGATACAAACAAGTATTGTGAAACATTGTGTAGGTATCGAATATCTCATGCGTTTTGTAACATATAGAGTAATCATTTAAGATTTTAGGTAGTTACACAATTTCCTACCATAAGTTTGGTTGGTTTTAGATTAGAAGATATGGTGTAATAATTTGTGTAGTTACTTTTTATCTTATAAATTCCATACACATTTATGTAGTCATGGTAAAACATTGTTTAGGTACTTTATTTGTTATGCGTTTTGTAAGAATTAATATTATTGGGTAACCATCTATGTTATCACACAATTTCTTACCCTGATAAACATTTGTGTAACTACCGTTTTTCTTACAATTACCGTAAGCATTTATATTACTACATGTAAAAATTTATGTTATAACCAAATACCGATAATATCTCCCTGCCTAATTTTAGCCTAATTTTAAGCTGGGTAGAACTTCCCGCTTCTTCTTCATCCTCGCTATTTCCTCCTTTCCTTCTAAGATTTCATCTCACTTTGTTGCGGCAGATAATTAAAAAAATAAAGATTGTAAAAAATGAAATAGAATTAGATTTTAATTAATAAAAATAATTAAATTTATTGAATGAATAAAGACTCTATATTATACTTCAACATTATATGGCCAACTATTTACCTCTTAATAAGAGTACTTGCGACAAGATGATTAATCATCGCTATCAATGATGAATATCTTGACTCAAATAAAAAAAATATAATCTAAAAAATACAAAAATTGAAGTAGACTAATCACAATAATAAATTATTTCTCATATAACCACAAAAGAGTTCAAACTTGCTTTTAAATATTAAAAACATAATTATACAAGGAAGGTGTTGAAAAATTCAATTAAATATCTCAAAAAAATAGAAGATACGAACAAAATTATTGTCGACAGTGAGAGATAAACACCATCACCATAAACATAAAAATAAATATAGTGATGACAATGCATTGATAACTAGCTTTATCACAACTCAAGCGTGACATGTATGAGATGATTGCGAGGACCCATCAACAGGGACAGAGCCAGGATTTGAGAGTGAAAGGAAGAACATAAAATTTAAAAGGGGGCAAATTTATAATTATTTCACTTTTTTCAAAAAAAAAATAAAACAAAAAATTCCATGTCGGGGGAGCAAACAACCCCTCCCATTAATAAAGTAGCTCAGTCCCTGCCTATCAATATGAGAGAATAAACTCAAAGGTTTAAATTATACGTAAATTAATAATATAACTAACTAAACGTCAATTAGACGATACCAAATCTAACATTAAAAAAATATATTAAAAGAGCGAAAAAAGCGCGTTACAAAAACAAACATTATAACATTCACAATCTTTCATACAAAAATGAGAAGGCTTATTATAAAAAACATAAAAAACTGAAATATACAAAACCAAAAATTAAAGCAATGAAAAAAAGAAAAAAAGAAAAAAGGGAAGAGGGTGAAAAACACATTAAAGATTCTGAAAAAATATGAATGACGGTTGTGTGACCAATGGTTGATAATATTATTATTTTAAACAAATAAAATGAAAACTAATGTAAAAAGAGAAATAGAGACATGATTTAGTGTTTTAATTACATCAAATTAAATTTATACATAATTTTGTAATATAACCTAAGACTTGTATAAGTCTATAGTGCTAGAAGTTAAAATAATTTTCTTTTATTGATTATCAGTTGGTCTAATGATATGTAGTACTATATATTTTAAGTAAGATCATGATTTAAATTATAGTCTTGTGTATGAAACAAACTGAATTAAAAAAATAATCTCATATAATTTATCTTTTATAATATTTAATTTGAATTATCGATCAATAAATAAGATATTCGTGATTATAAAAAATAATTTAGTATTTTTGGAATGAAATTAATAGAACTAACTAAAAAAAAGCCCAAATTGAGCAGAACAGAAAGCCCTTAAATCCTTGTAAAAACCCAAAGTCCACTGAAAGCAGCCAATCCGATCAAAACCTTAAAAAAAAAAAACAATTAACATTTTTAGCGAGCGAAAACGAAAAAAATAGTTACCCAAAGGTGCAAGAACTCTTAATAGAGAGACTCGACAACGTGCTTATGGCTTGCATTTCACAGGGATGTGTCGTATTTTGGGGTTAATTCATGTCGTTTCGATTGAGGACAACATCGTTGAGGGAGGGCTCGTAGCTTCAAAACCCTAGGACAGAGATAGATAGAGAGGTAAACATAGTCTTAAAAAGAGCGGGAACGTTCAGGTCCTCCTCGGTGCTTTGCCCTAGTTCCTAATTGCTAGACTCCGTGCCCCAATTCAGGTTATTTTCGCCCTTAATTTTCGAATTGGAAACCCTAGAATTCGAGTAATGTTCCAAATTAGGGCACACTTTCCGTGATTCAATGCATTTAGGGTTTCGGTTTGTCATTTTCTGTGATTTCCCATTCGCATTTCGATTGAATGCTTGTGGATTTACCTGGCATCGTCTTCATATATGTTTATTGACATCAACTTGAAGTTAAATGCCGGGGAAGCTCATTGCGCTCTAGGTTTTGTTGTTTACCTACTGAGTTTGGACTTCTTGCGGTTCTTATCCTTGAATTTTTAGAGAATTACTGGTGCCGAACTCTTTTCTTGCTATCATTTGCTTCTATGTATGCATATATAAGATAGGAAGTATGCTTATTGGGTGGCATCGGTATACTTGTTAATTACTATTATTCAACGTTGTTTTTCTCCTTCCAATTAATGTCGAGATACTTATTTCCTTTATTATGTTATTTAACTGTCCTCAAAGGTAGTGGCATTCTCTCCTCATGCAAGTTTAACTTTGTTTTGCACGTTTTTAAATAGGTTTAAGGCAGGTAGTGGACTTTAATGGCTTTTGGAGATAATTTGGCTATCTTAGGTTGCTATGAAACTGTTGTGCAGAAGGGAGAAATTAAAGAATGAAATATATGAAATCATTCTGGGATTGACGATATAATTATGTAAAACTTTTCCCCTTTTTGGGAATTAACAACTCATTGTGGAAAGAATAAAAAAAAAGTAGGATTGATATTGTCTCTCACTCTCTCTTTATTCTTTAATCTAGTTCAAGTCGTTGTATCGTACATTTTGTTATTTTCCAGGAAAAAAACTTCTACAGCGGTCCTTATAGTAAAATGTCCAAACTGCCTTCATAATTATTTTCTTTGTATTGTTGTACATTTGCTGGGAGTTACTACCTTGTTTTTTGGAGTTGGTTTTATACATATCCGAGCTTCTAGAAAACTGTTTTTTTTTTTAATTTTAATTATCTTGAGGGATTTGATCATAGTAGTATGCATTATTGGGAAATGTTACAAACTTGAATCGTTGTTGAATGAAGAAATATAGTACTGTATCATAAAAATAATGTTCTGTAGTTATGTGGGTGTCTGTATTGCTACTTACTGGGGAGAAAAATATTTGTTTGTGGTTCATTGGGGCTTCTTCTCATTTCATTGTTCATTTATTTTCCTTGATTTCTATAAACACTAGTTGTTATTCTGATATTTTTCCCCCTCAAACATCTTTTGTAGGCATTCACCAATATCTTCTTATTTCTTCCGTTTTGCATCAATGGGAGGGTCCACCCAATAGATATTTAGGTAGGGATGCATGGATGTAACTCAGGATCAGCTCTCTTAGTAAATGCTGAGGTTGATTCCATGGGAGGTATTGTTGATGGTGGAGTTGGGATTGGTGTGAAGACTTCTCCGCGCAGAGCAGCTATTGAGAGGGCTCAAGAAGAGCTTAGGTTATAACTGCATTCCATTGCTTACAAAAATCCTTCTAGTATCTAGTTATCTTGAAAAGTGCCCTTGATTCACATCCCTAACCACATGCAATTTTTCATTTTTACTGGTCTATAACAGGCAGGAGTATGATGTTCGTGAGGAAAGAAGAAGGGAACTGGAGTTTCTTGAGAAAGTATGCATTTGATCTCCTCTTGCTACTTCTTATTTGTTATTGATTAATATTCACGATAAAAAGCATTGCTCTCAGGGTGGCAATCCCTTGGATTTCAAATTCAGCAATGCAGCATCAGTTAGCGTCCAGTCTACGTCTCTCACTGATCAGCAAGCAGAACATTTTGTTATCAGGTATGTTCTTTTCGCTGTTGTGCGCTGCAGAATCATGGATCTAAATTGTGATGGAGTAACTAGCTGATGCGTCACCTGTCCATTACTATCACAGTGAAGCGAAAGGTAGTTTTGCATTGACTGCCTCACCTCATGGTGATTCTGTAGAGAGTAGTGGTAGACCAGGGATTCCTGCAGTTTGCGAACCCAATAGTGCCGATAACCTCTTACTTTTTGATGCTGAAAGTGAGTTGCCTGAAGGTGAAAAGAAATCTATGCATCCTCGTAAGAGGAATACTGTTGTTCCATCGGAGAAATCTTCTCAGATGGATCGGGCTCAAAATGCCAAGGAATCAGAAGATTCTGCTATCTTCCGCCCATATGCTCGAAGGAACAGGTCGAAAATAAATCGAGATGGAGCACGATCAAGTTCAACAGAGATAGTTCAGGGTCGGGGTGGTCATGGCTCTTCTTTACCTGCACGTGGATCATCAAAGGATGATAAGGCTTTGACATCTGAAACAAATAACCAGCAGGACAAGAACACACCTTCTGTTAGTACCAGAAAATCTGCAACTTCAAATGGTGATTTGACTTCAAAGGTGATAACTTCTGATAATCAGTTGAAAATGGAATTAGGTGGTAGGCAGGCTGCCAAAGCAACAACTGAACAGTCAAAAGGTGATCTATCCAAAAGCAAGGTTGATGTTATAGTACCTAATGAAGCTGTTCAAGTGAAGGCTCACAAATCTCCAGTTAACTTGGCTTCTGAGCAACCTGGTCTTGTTGGAGGAAAGGAACAGGTAGTTTCAACTGGTCTTGAATCTCCACCTGGTACAGGTGCAACCAAAGTTGAAAATGAAACTATTTCTAATAAGCTAAATGGGGTTGGTGATGGCAAAAAAGATGGGAAAGACATACCACTTGAAGGAAAAATTAGTAGTGCCGCAAGAGGGGTGAAGGGATTAGATTCGGAGTCCTCTTGCACTGAAAACAGCTTAAGCGTAGATGTAAATAATGATAATGGTGTATGTATTAATCCAAAAAATGTTGATTCTAAAGGAAAGCCCATGGAAAAAAAATCCGAAAAAGAGGAATCACTGAACTTGGCTGTTGGTGAATTGTCAAAAGAAAATAACGAGACCATGGCTGTCGATAATGTTGCTAGTATTTGTGATACTAATACTTCCTTGAACCAAAATCATTCCCTTAACAATTCTACGGTCAAAGTGGAGAAAGAAATTGGACCTGAATTGCAGAATGAAGTGAGTGGCCCTTCCAACAATGAGGTGCAACAAAGCAGTTATCCTGTATCAGAAGCTGATGGGAAAACTAGTACTGTGCTGGGTGATAATTCTAACTCCAAAATCAAAAACATTTCTGCTAGAAGGCCTTTAGGCACCATGGGTAACTTTGTTTGTGAGATTCCTGAGAGGACTTTGTTAGAAAAAACCTCAACTCCTAGTACTGAAGTTCATACCAGTTTGGATAATCATGTGAAAGTGGTGGACAAGGCGCATGAAGATTCAATCTTGGAAGAGGCTCGGATTATAGAGGTCGTTTGATTATATATCTGCTCTGTGATCTCTTGAATTTATATGTAAGATTTTTGTCTTTAAAAAGTTTAAAAGGTCTCGCGTTATGGTAAACAGGCTAAGCGGAAAAGGATTGCAGAGCTATCTGTTGGTACCTTACACTTTGAGAATCGACGGAAGTCTCACTGGGATTTTGTGCTTGAGGAAATGGCATGGTTGGCAAATGATTTTGCTCAGGTATCATTTTACTATATATAAATTAAAACCATCTTATGTATTCTCCTTTTCTTTCCTTCTTACTGAAAGCCTTTCTATTATTAGATTTAGTTAAGTATTGCATCAGTATATGAAGTTGACTACAGAACATATTTGACATAATTTACCTAGACTTTTTTTTGTTCTTTACGTGCTTATAGGAGCGTCTTTGGAAGATGACTGCCGCTGCTCAACTATGTCGACGTGCTGCTTTTACTTCGCGGTTGAAATATGAAGAACAAAATCAGTTCTGGAAACTCAAAGAAGTAGCTTTAGCCCTAGCTAATGCTGTCATGGGGTTTTGGCATTCTGCAGAGGTGCTTCTAAATAGTAAGGATAGAAGTCTTGGTCCAAAGAACTCTGGTCATGATTTGGTGGGTTCAAGGGCCAATGAAGTTACTGAGAGCAAGAATATGGAACTGGATATGGTACTGATTATATTGTTGGACTATTTTGGTCTTTTTTTATGCATTCTCTTGTGATGAATGCCGTGATGATAATTTTTTATGTTTGATTTTCATACTTAATTATGGTGCTAGTTTCTTCCATATTCTCTCTTATAACTTGTTTTCTATGGTATTCATGTCGGTTATCTACTAATAAGTTCTGTTCTTCAATGTGGTATGAACGAAATTGTACTTGAACTGGGGAGGAAGAGTTGAGGTTATTGAAAGCTTAGGTAACTATATGGATAACTCTTGGATGGTTACAATTCAAAAACAATAACTTAGGTGCACTGTAAAAATTTGAACATTGGACAAGATTTATTAGCCTGGGCCCACCCCTAATTTTGATTCTAAAATATATTTAATAGCAATATAAAAAATTAATTTTTTAATATTTAAAAGAAAAATAATCTTTGAGGTTGGACATGCTAGGCCAGGTGTTGGGCAAGGATATCTACTTAAAGAAACTTAAGGCAGGGAAAAAGAACCCAAATATTTCCTAATATCCGCTTCATATCAATGTGCTAGATTGTTCTTCCTATCATCTCTTTATGTGCACCATGTTTTGGAGCAGGATATGAATAAGGAGCAGCAGAAGCACCCTGGAAAGACTAATGATCTTGCTATTCGAGCATATGCTATTAGATTTTTGAAATATAGCAGCTCCCCTGTTCCAGCACTTCAAGCTGAAGCTCCGGCAACACCTGACAGGATATCTGATGTTGGCATTATAGACATTCCTTGGAATGAACATCTAACAGAAGTATGGCTTAATTTTTCCCCTTAGCTTTTAAGGTTTATTTACACACTATTCTTGTCTTTTGAATATAGTATTTTGATCTCTCTCTTACAATAAGTTGTATCTTGTGGAAATATTTCTTTTCCTTATTTTACATTCTGTGCTCTAACTTTTATGTACTTTGTTTTCAGGAAAGCCTCTTCTATTCAGTTCCTTCTGGTGCTATGGAAACCTACCGGAGATCTATTGAATCTTATTTGGTACGGAACGAGGTAAAAATAGGTCCTTAATGAGTTTATTACATGACCTTTTTCTTTTGCTTTCCCTATATTTAATAAAACAGAGTCGTTTATAAAAATCTCAAGAACAGAATACTGTATTGATATAATGGATATGAAAAAAAAATACATGAATCAAACATATCATGTACAACATATCTGCATTTCCATTTCTTCTAATTTGCCCAGGGCAGCTTTGGAACTTTTCTGCCCAATCTTGATTATCATTTTATTTTATTTTTTAGAAAACTGGGAGTAGTGCACAAGAAGAAGTTGAAACATCTGTTTGTGACGATGGAGCAGGTAATCATTGCACTTTTTCTCAGTTTCTTTGTCATTTAAGTGTTCTGTTCCTTACAACTTGTTCAAATTCAGGGTTTGGATATGGTGACTTTGTTTGTGATGAGGATGAAGGAGAAACAAGTACATATTTTTTGCCTGGAGCCTTTGAAGGTAGAAAATCATCAAAACTAAACAAGGAGAAGCGGAAGAACCCTATGAAATCATATCCTTCAAGACCATATGAAACCGGTGCTGATTTGCCATATGGAAACTGTGCCCAGCAGTCCATATTGATAGGAAAAAGGCCAGGTAGTAGTCTAAATGTTGGTTCAATTCCAACAAAACGTGTTCGTACTGGTTCCAGGCAGAGGGTTTTAAGTCCTTTTAGCAGTGCCGCTGCTGCTGGAGGTTTACAGGCTCCGACAAAAACAGATGCTTCTAGTGGGGATACTAATTCTTTACAGGATGATCAGAGTACTTTGCAAGGAGGATTCCAGATCCAGAAAAGCACGGAGGTTGAATCAACTGGGGATTTTGAGAGGCAGTTACCATACGACTATGCAGAAACACCAACAAAACCAAAAAAGAAGAAAAAGGCCAAAAATCTTGTGCGTAGGAATTCTTTTGTTTTAACTAATGGGGTCTGTTTATCCCAGAATGGATGCTTTCGTTATTTGTCTTCATAGTTTCTAAGTGCCTGAATTGTGCTTTTGGTAGGGTTCTGCATACGATCAGGGTTGGCAGCTGGAATCTACCATTCAAAATGAACAGGTGAATATGTAATAAAGATTATGCCTAGTTGTTTATTTTGATATGAACATACTTGTTTTCTTTTTTTTCTTCATTGTTTTTTTTAAGTAGTATATTTATTTTATCATTAAGAAAAAAGTTTTCTGGATGAGTGATTACAATTTTAGGCTAGTGCGCATGCTACTTTTAAAGTGTGATTTTACCCATTCATTTTTCAAAGTAATTAACAATTTTTAAGTTAACTCTAAATAACCTTTCTGTCAAATTTGTTCCATTTTCTTGATTAAGGAAAATGTCAAACTTTAATTTCATTTAGTATTTTCATTCTTACATCAGAGCAAGGAGCACTCAGATCAAATTGATATCATTCTTTGCATGATAGATATAAGGGTGCCTCAAGTCATAAGTCCTTTTTTGCAGCATTGAACTTTATCTGATATTCTTTTGTTCTTCCTCATGTTCATTGTGCTCTTTTTTAATTGAGAATGTTATGTTTGGTGGTGCCGTTTCTTTCGCAGCGAGATTATTCCAAAAAGAGATCAGAGAGTCATCATTTTGATTCTAATGGAGCCAGTGGTAAAGCTCTATTTTCTCATGTTTTAGTTAATGGTTGGTTGGTTACTTGGTAGGATATATCTATCCAGTGTCATGTTCTTCAAACTTCACATTTTCAATTATCTTTTTTCTTAGTTTTATATGGGCAACATAATGCCAAGAAGCTGAAGGTAATTAAGCAACAGCCAGATAATGCATTTGACATCAATCCCAGTGGATCCATCCCTTCACCAGTAGGATCACAAATGAGCAATATGTCCAACCCCAACAAAATCATTAAATTAATTCATGGTCGTGACAGAGGTAGAAAAGCCAAAACACCCAAGGTATTTTTTCCTTGACCCTTTCTCTCTTTTTGTCTGGTTGATCACGTGCTTCATAGTTCCGTTATCTCTTGTGTAATTATTATAATCATGTAAACTGCTTCTAGATATCTGCTGGTGAGCCTGGTTCTGGTTGTCCATGGTCACTATTTGAAGATCAGGTTAGTTTTTGTCATCCTGTTTGTATTCTTTGATTTCTGTTAGTTTTTGTCTGTTTCTTTCTTTCTTTCTTCGATTTCTTGTGTTTGAAGCCAAAGCACCAGGGCCTTGACATGTTACTGCATTTATGTTCAGGCACTTGTTGTCCTAGTTCACGACTTGGGTCCTAATTGGGAGCTTGTAAGTGATGCCATCAACAGTACCCTTCAATTTAAGGTTAGTGCTTGAGCTAAATGTCTTTACAAATATATTCTGTTATCTAGGGCTTCCTTTTAACGTGCCGGAAATACTTTTAAATGTGACCAATAATGTGTCTACTGCTCTTGAAGTGCTACTCATTCTTTCATCTCTCTATAATCCCTTTATATTCCACAGCAGCCTTACTAGTTTTTTTTTTTTGCTTTCACCTTGGTCCTCCATTTTTCTCCATTGGGAAACTATGTCATGAATTTAATGTGCCTAGTGCATATTCCGCAAGCCTAAAGAATGCAAGGAACGTCATAAAATTTTAATGGATAGAAGTGGAGATGGAGCTGACAGTGCCGATGATTCAGGATCTTCTCAGTCATATCCATCCACATTGCCTGGCATTCCCAAGGTCCTCTCTGTCCCTTAAAACTAGTAGATTCTCATTTTTTTAATATATTGAATATTGATGAGGGACATGCTCAGTGGAGCTAATCTCATAGTCTATAATTGGACCTACTACTGTATGTCGTGCAGGGAAGTGCGAGACAGTTGTTTCAACGTTTGCAAGGGCCGATGGAAGAGGATACTCTCAAGTCTTATTTTGAGAAAATTATACTTATTGGCAAGAAACAGCACTACCGGCGGAGTCAGGTACATATGTGATACATTTTTAGTCTCTAGAAATCCTGACATGCTGGTAGTTTTAAGAACAACTGAGGCTGGTTTAATCAATCAGTTGAAGACAGTCTATTCTTTCATCTTCAGTAATGTCAATTTTGCTGTAGTCCTGTCATTTTGAAACATTAGCATCTACTGTTCAAAGTGGGCAAATTGTCATTTTAGGATTCTATTTGACATGCTTGGGTGCGTCTTGATCAACACCTGCATGCTGTCATCCTTCTTTGTAGATGAAATATTGTGAATGATGTTTCACACATTGTGATTGTGATTGTGGGTGCTCTGAGAGACAGAGACTGGAATGAAATACTGAACTTCAGTAAATTATTAGAGAACTATGAAAATAAATCATAAGATGGAAACAGCATATAGTCGCATTGTCCTCCAGCTGCAACTTCTTAAAAGTTAAAAATTGTTTACATTAGGCTTCTTGTATATACAGGAAGAGCAATAAAGGAATCTGTTGGTTTTAGATAATCTCTTCTCTACTCCCACTTATAGAATAGAGGCTTGCTATGTGGATCCATGGTATCCTTTGTACTTTTTGCTTCACTTAGTCTGAGCAATTCATGTAGCATTTGAGTGGTAGTATAAAACATTAAAAATAGTAATATAAGTTGAATCACACAATTTATGGAGATTTTGAAGTTTGAGATTTATTTCGAAAACATTTAATTTGCCGCCTTTGAGCATCTCAAAGTTGTGTCCCAGTGCACGTACTTTGTTTAAAATGAGATTTTGTGCTCTTAAAGAAATTTCAAATTGATTTTGAACCTAGATTCATTCTAATGGCAGATATTTTTCACCTTTCGTTTCACAATTGTGTTAGCATTCTCTGGTGTGGCAATAAGTATGGATTTGAACAAAGCCTGCACTCTTAATACTTGAAAGCATCCTAGATTGTCTTCTTTTTAAACTTCACCTTCATTCTTCCAAACTCCTGACTTGCCTTTATCTTATTGTGTCTTGTAAAGCATGATAACCGGGATTTGAAGCAGATAGTGCCTGTCCACAACTCCCATGTTATTGCTCTTTCACAAGTCTGCCCTAATAACCTAAATGGAGGGGTTCTAACGTAAGCTTTGTTGTCCCTGTTTTATTAATGTATTTAGCTTGTTAGTTCAGTCATCATTATTAGTTTTTCACTTTTCTTGCTATTAATTAGTGCTTCTATTGCAATGTGCTGCAATATCATTTTTATTTTTAACTTTCCGGATAAAGGCCTCTTGATCTTTGTGATGCCACTGCATCAAGCCAAGATATTCTACCCCTTGGATATCAGGCTTCTCATACAAGTGGTTTAGCAATATCAAATCAAGGAGCTGCAGGATCAATGCCTCCTGCCTCTGGAGCAAATTCCTCACTACAGGGATCTTCTGGCATGGTTCTTGGCACTAATTTAGCATCACTGTCTACGCCACTCAATGCATCTGTGAGGTATTAAGCTAATGTGTAGATTCTTTCTCTGTGCCTGCATACTTCCGCATGCTGATGGCACAAATTTTGGGTCATATTCTACTCAGGGATGGTAGATATGGTGTTCCCAGAACATCTTTGCCAGCTGATGAGCAACATAGAATACAGCAATATAATCAAATGTTATCTGGCAGGAATTTTCAGCAGTCCAACTTGTCTCTCCCTGGTCCTGTCTCTGGATCAGATCGTATGGTCCGTGTGCTACCTGGTGGAAATAATTTGGGAATGATGTGTGGGATAAATAGAAGCATGCCAATATCAAGGCCAGGCTTCCAAGGAATGACATCATCAGCAATGCTGAACTCTGGCAGCATGCTCTCCTCCAATTTGGTGGGAATGCCAAGCCCTGTCAATATGCACCCGGGTTCTGGTCAAGGAAACTCAATGTTGAGGCCTCGTGACACCAAGCACGTGATGCGAGTAAGTTACTTTTATAAAGCAGTATAATCAAGTCTATGCTTCAACATGGTATTGTAGCCAAGCTGTTTGGGCTTCTTCTATTCCATATAAATGGTTAATTGTTAAATACCAATAATCGAGTCTGATTTTTTTTCTTCTCTTTGTTGATAGCCTGGCCCCAGTCCAGAGCCTCAAAGGCAATTAATTGTACCTGAGCTCCAATTGCAGGCTCAAGGGAACACCCAGGGAATTCCTGCTTTCAATGGGTTGAATTCTGCTAGCCCTAATCAATCAACTACACCATCTGTTCAGTCGTATCCGGGTCATCCCCAGCAGCAGCAGCAAACGCCTTCACAGCAGTCCCATGCACTGAGCAACTCTCATCATTCTAAACATCAGGGTTCCAATCATGCTACTGGGCCACAGCAGCAAGCATATGCCATGCGCCTTGCTAAAGAAAGGCAAATGCAGAAGCAGCGGCTTTTGCAGCAACAACAGCCCCAGCAACAGAAGCAGCAACAGTTTGCTGCATCTAGTGCTTTGATGCCAAACGTCCAACCTCAGACCCAACTTCCCATGTCCTCTCCTCTTCAGAATAGTTCCCCGATTCAACCTCAAGCAGCAACTCAACCAGTATCACTCCCATCTCCATCTTCACAATTGACTCCTATGTCATTACAGCAACAGAAACACCACTTGGCCCCTCACGGGCTTGGTAGGAATCCCCAAACTGGTGCTAGTGGATTGAACAATCAGATAGGCAAGCAATGGCAGCGGCAACCTCAGCAACAGCAGCAGCAATATCAACAGTCTGGCAGGCACCATCCTCAGCAACGACAACAAACACAGTCTCAACATCAAACTAAACTATCGAAGGGAGTGGGAAGAGGGAACATGCTGGTGCATCAGAACCTTTCTACTGATCCTGCTCATCTGAATGGCCTCAGCATGGCCTCTAGCAACCAAACTGCTGAGAAAGGAGAGCAAACCACGCAGTTGATGCAAGGTCAGGGCTTGTATTCCGGGCCTGGTACGAGCGCTGTCCAACAATCTAAACCACAACAAAAGCAATTTTCTGGGGCAACACCCTCCTCTACAAAGCAACTCCAGCAGATGGCTTCCCATTCCGATAATAGTTCTCAAGGTCAAGTTTCCACAGTGCCCTCTGGCCATACACCATCAGCTGTGAATCAATGCATCCTGCCAGCAGCCGTGGGTCCCAACCCCCAGCATTTGCACCTACAGTCACAGCCAAACCAAAAGAAGGTTAATCAAAACCAATCTGTTCAAAGGATGCTTCAACGGAGTCGAGCAGTGAATTCTGATCCTCCCAGCAAATCTCATGCTGAGTCAGCTCAAGTTGACCAAAAGCCCATGAACAATGCTTCACAGATGGGTACTATCACAACCAAAGCAATGTCCCAAGCTGGCATCGATTCAGCTAACAACACTGTGCAAAATGTTCCTTCTGTTGGTTCTCAATGGAAATCATCAGAACCAGTGTATAATCCTGGTATGTCAACCATGGCCACTCAAATGGGATCCATAGGCAGCCCCCCTCTTACAAATTCAACTGGTAGTGTTCCAGTACCTTCTGTCAGCCAAGGGTTAGCGCAGAGACAATTACCAGGTGGCTTACCACCTCATGGGAATAAGGCTGGCGCACAGCGGCCACAACAGCCACAAATACAACAATCCCCGACACCATCCCCGTCTCAAGAACACTACCAGCCGCAAGAGAAGTTACAGCAAGATCTGCATAATTCACCCCCACAGCAGCTTCCATTGCAGCAGCAGTCACAACAGCAAACTCCGCATCTACAATCCGTACAAAGCAGCTTGTATCACAGGCCTTCCAGTTCTAAGCTGGAATGAAGCAATCTTGTGGATGGATAATTTCCAACAGCGAAGGGTTCTGCTAGGTTGGGTTTGCATGCCCCCGTAACAGAAGTGTACAGGTACTAATGATTACAGATTTAGGTGGGTTTGTTATAGAGTTATTGCATGATAGATTGGCATATTAGGAAAAACAAAGACAAATGGAATTATCATACTGTTGTACTAATATTTTGATACCAAACAAAGGCTTTTTCTTGACTATTTCTCTACCCTCTCCTGATTGAAAATTATTTATGGATGGCTACCTTTTACAGCCAGCAGTCTGTGGGTGCTTGCCTCTACTGTTTGGACTATTTACTTATTTTTCCTTTTTGTTTATTTTCTTTGGTATCAAAATTTTCTTCAACTTGAGTGGAGAGTAGACACTAAATGAGCTTTTTGGGTTTTATGCAGACGGAGCTGGTTATTCTGCGGGGCATTGCAATGCGGAAAGAGGTGGTTTCGATTTGCAGGTTAGAAATTCACAGGAAAAATGGACCTTTTACTTCTTTTTGGGTTATTGGGAAGTTATGTATATTAGCAGTGATCTAGACTATAGAGACTAATATTGGGAAGGATGAAGACGGAATATAGAGGCATTTGTACATAACTCACATCTTCGTTTTCTTGGTACTTTCTTCCCCTCCTTTCCCTGCTGGTGGGGAGGGAGTCTTATTTGTTCTTGCCCCAGTAGATTAGTGCCATGTATTAAATTAACCCTTTTCATTTCAAGCGGGTAGCAATCATGATTGTTATGGGCAAAAAAGCCTTCCAAAATTTTGTGAATGTAAGGTTTCTGGTTAGGATACCCAGACTGTCATCCAATGAATTTATTGCTGTAATTTGTGTAGATTTTCACAATGCAATTGCATCTTTCTTTCCGTTTCCTGCTTATTTGAATAATTGAGAATTACGAGCTTTACCAGAAACAGTTGGTAATGTATTACTAGACAATCAGCAGGAAATGGGAGGTAGCATATACTGAAATATGATGCATTTTTTTTGTCGGTTAACTTCTGAAAGTAACAAGCAATCATAGATGCTGATCGAGTCTAGTTCAATTATTACTATGATCAAACATGTTTAAACGTTTAAATATGTTCCGATTTATGGGTGAGGAGAAGTCTGAATAATGTAGGAATTGTACACTGAACTTTAAAAATAAAGAAGCAATCATAGATACAAACAATCTTTTCTTGGACCATTCAAGCACGAGTTAGACATCGTTTGGTGCATTAGATGTGAAAGATAAGTATTGTGTCGATTGAACTTGTGTATAAAAAAGATTTGATAATATTAAAAGGAAAATACTTTAATACACAACCTGTTGTGTAAACTAAAGTTTACACAAGCCTTTTAATTTTAGGGTGTATAGTTTTAGGGTTTAATAGGTAGGGCGTAGAATTTAAAGTTTATGGTTAGAATTTAGAGTTTAGGGTTTTGGTTTTAGGGTGCTAGGATTTGAGATTTAGGTTTATATATTACTCTTTTGACCTTATGTTTAGCAAATGTTAAAAAATAAGTGTTATATATAAATGTACCATCTTATCCTCAAAATCTTTAGTATCATATTTTTCAGTTTTGCAATTAATTTCAGTTTTAACTCTACCATAACTCACAAGTCACAATAAACAAATAAAATAATAAAAGAGTAAAGTACCAAAACTGTTCATTGAACTTTGTTAAAAAGTAAAACGATAACTAAATTTTTAAATTTTCAAATGTTATAATATGACAATTAAACTTTGGCCCTGTTTGGTAATTAGCGGATAGCTGATAGCGGATTACATTAGCTGATAGTTGATAGCTGATTGCATTAGCTGATTTGACTAGCGGATTGTATTAGCTGATTGTATAAAAGTGTTTGATAAAATTAACTGATAGCTGATAGCTGTTTGATTATTTAAACAAGCAAAATGACATATAATGATATGATTATATTTAATACTTGTTTGAATAATTTATCAGTTATTAATATTTTGTATCTAATAAATATTAATTAGATTTGTAAAAATTATTTTTTAATATAAATTTCTTAAACAAATTTGAAAGATTTATATATTAATTTATTATTTATATAATTATTAAATTTTTTATATGCACATATAAATATGTGATAATAAAAAAATAAAATTAACTTACAAATGTCACCATATAAATTAGTAGTAACAACAAATAAGTCCAATATTTAATATGTTATTATTTATATTTAAAAATATTATTATTTAATTTAGGTTATTTGGAGATTTTTGGTAATTGTTAAGGTTAAAAGAGTCATTACAACTCCAATATCAAACCTCTAATCTCAAAAAGTTCATATTAGTAGCTTTTTCAAAATTAGCTTTTTCACCCCAGTCCGCTCTTTCAATCCGCTATTTACCAAACATCAATATTAGCGAATTTGACTAGTCAAACCTCTAATTATACCTCAAACCTCTAATTTTTGCCCAAACTGCTATTTACCAAACATGACCTTTATGTTTTATAACAAAATTGTAACTTGGCTGTTAAAGGCAATTAATGGGGTAATGTTATAGTTATGAAAATTTAGATAATAACATATTTAGTCTCTATATTCATAGATTTAATAAATTTAGTTATAATTAAAGATTAATAAATTTAACTTATTTTCTTCCTTCATCATCTTCGTCTTCTTAAACCATCTCAAAGCTGAAACTAGGTAGCAAATGACTCGTGCGGTGTATCAAGGTTTAGTAGAAAGTAACCCAAGCTACATTTGCCATTGAGTAAATGGTGATATTTCATCAAGAGCGTCTAATCCATATGCTTGCACCACGAATTGGCTCCACGATGAATCATGTAAAGCTTCATGTCTTCTATTTGTTCGGTCCTGCAAATGATGCACATGACACAATCTTTTGATGTTTGAGGAGCTGAAAACACGGCTGCATGGTCGAAGAATTCTCTGTGAGCTAACTCGAATGGGACCGGATGCTCGATTCTGGCACGAGAGAAAGGGTAGGAAAAGTCGCGAAATAGAAGGAGCCACCCTTGGCTCGATGCGAGGCAGGTTGCTCCATCCATTTCCGGGATGGTAATGGAATATTGTTTGCCTGATCCAGTGACCAATGTGCATTGACAATCATTGTTTTCCCCCATAGAGTAGGAGGAGCCAAGGTGTACAGTCCGATAAGGCTTCAAGTTCAGAAGGAAGATCATCCCATTCCCTCGCCGCTGCGACATGATCGCGCGTGCTCTTCCTGGAGAAAAATTACTACATTTGCATCAGAAACACATAGAATGGATAGTTGATGACGAAATTAATAAAAATCAAATCAAATTTAACAGTTCTTTATATTGCAATTCTGCATGGAGTACCATTTTTTTTTTTGAATCCTCGTTAAAAATTTCCTCTATAGTCAACATTAAAAGATCTAATACCAACCCCTAAGGGGATAAGAGTACCCATTAATATTATTCATTAATAGCATCATCAAATACAATTTGTTCAATATAACTTGGACATTCAAAATAAAAATAATTACAATGTTGTTCATTAAACACCCAATGTGCTAATGAATGAGTTGCCTTATTTGCTGATCGATAAATATAGGCAACCGATATATGATGATGCCGTTGAAGATCTCTCGCTTCGAACATGCTTTGTGCCAATGTCGATCTACCTTGAGTTCCGAATTGAAGAAGACTAACCACATTTGTAGCATCACCCTCAATTTGAACATTCGACTATCCTTGATCTAGAGCAAACAAAATTGCAGCATAGAAAGCATGGCTTTCGACAGTCTCTGCTGAGGTCGCTATAGGTAAAGTGTACACGCATCCTGCTAGTACTAGGCTATGATGGTCTCTTGCAAGAATTCCCATCGCTTCAAGACCTGTTTGAGATTGAAACATACCATCAACAGTTATTTTGACCATACCTGAAGGTGGCTTAGTCCACACAGATGTTGCTCGTGCTTGTGGAAAACCATATGGTAATAGTGCTATTGCGGCACCATGAAATTCTTCGTGCAAATGTTGTGCATTTTCCACAATGAGAAATGTCCGTTGCAACTTTTTATCATAGACCAGTGTGTTGCATCTATTCCATACATTCTAAAGAAGCACAACAAAACCTGCAAACATATGTGAGAATTGCCGCACAATGCTCAAGCCATTCAAAACAAGATGAGAATTGATCAGCCAAAGCTCGGTCTGGTAATTTGAAGAGCCTGTGAACTTCTTTGGTAGCAGTACAATCTCTCAATGCATGCACAAAAGTATCTAATTTCGTCTAGCACAGAGGACATGCACCATCTGGAGAGCTTAGTACACGATCCGACCATTCACCGGAAGGGCTTCATGAGCAACTCGCCAAATAAAGATCTTAATCTTCGGAAGAACCTTTAGCTTGGACAATGTAAACTAGAGCTTCGGAGGCGGTGTTGGGACATGATATTGTCGCATAAGCTATGCATAACCCGAAAGTGTATTATATGTCCCACTAAAATGATTTTCCCAGATCAGAATATTCGAGCATCTGTTTGCAATTACACAATGAAAAATAGCCTCAACATCTGTAGGAGTGAAGACATGGCGAACTTTGTCAACATCCCATCCATTATATGATGAAACCATGAAAGCACCACAAGCAATGGAACATGCAAGCTATCGTTATAAGTCTCTGTTAATTGAACCGTTGTGCACCTCCCCAATTTGCTTTGAATATGAGGATAGCACTATCAATGTCAACCTGCTAGAACAAATCATCTCGAAGTTGTTGCACAACATTAATGATAGATCTTCAAACATAGGATGGCTTGTCACCAATTCTCGCATCTAGTACATTTCGTCTTGCAAAATATTTGCAAGAGAGAACACGAGAAACCAGAGATTGTGGGTCAGTTAATAAACGCCATACCTGTTTACCATAGGCCATCCTCTGCCAGAAATTCGACTAGACCACCAGTAATTGCGCATCACACTGACAATCTGAGAAATGAGACAATACAGAAGCATATAACATGTCATGACATAGGTTGGCAAAGCTTAAGCCACAACTTTAAAGAATACTTCTCGACCACCATAAGACGAAAGGTTTTTAGTCCAACCCCTTACCCGTTTAGGGACTCGATCAAGAAGAAAATTAAACTTTATAAACTTATTACTTCCAACAATCAACGACATACCAAGATAATGATCGGGATCACCAACCTCCTGAATAAGAAAGGAATCTTGAAATCGATTGCGACTCAGCTGAGATGTAGAAGGGCTGAAAGAGATCAATGACTTGTCGTAGTTAATTTTCTGACCAGACGAAGAAGAACAAATGTCCAGAATTTGCTTCACCCGTGTAATCTCTGCCATATAATTCTTTACAAACAATAAACTGTCATCTGCATACAAGCTGTGTGTTATACTCGGACCATTCCTGCTAGCACGAATACCTCGGATAGAGCCTAGACTCTTTGCATGATGTAGGAGGGTAGAAAAAACCTGTGTACAAAAGAGGAAAAGGAAAGGCGACAAAGGATCACCTTGCCTTATCCCCGTAGTAAGAACAATTACATCTGATAAAGCACCATTTAATCTGACTTGATACGCAACAATGGTAATGCATCTCATAATCAATTCGACCCATTGTGTATCAAATCCAAGTCGAAGCATCACAGTCTGTAAGAATGTCCACTCAACATGGTCATAAGCCTTCTTTATATCAAGCTTTAATGCTGCCCCTTTATTCTGTCCATTCTTCGAAGACTGCATATAATGGAAGATCTCATGTACTATTAAAATATTATCCGAGATTTGACGTCCCAAAACAAAAGTGTAACCCCCAAACTCGGCCTAGACGGTTTGACCGAATTTAGAAAGACACAATTGAAAACTTTACTTTCAAGAAAATAACTTAAAAATTATTTTAAAAGTAATTTATAATTAAATAAATAAAAAATTGAATAATTCTTTTGAAAATAACGAAAAAGCAAGATTCGTGCCACAATTGAAAATAAATTGAAAATAACATTTAATTTCTTAAAGCCAAAAATTCAAGACTTCGATCTTCCAATGCCGAACCGATTCTACCTTCTAAAAATACCTGAAAGGGAAGAGAAGAAGCGGGGTGAGCTAGAAGTCTATTGTGGTCCCAAGAACAAACATACAAGACAACATATTAATGAACATACCGCTTACGTAAAATATACACAACATAATGATATTGAAAAATATCTAAATCACATGCGTACATGTCATTAGTCACAATCACAACATAGGTCATGCGCAACATCTCAGGAAACACATAATCAAGTCTCAATGACACATGATATGATGCCACAATCACAATACAATGCACCCAACTACAACTGCCATAAGAAGAGGTAGGTTCCTCAAAACCCCTCACTACATCCATCAATCGATGTGTGGCAAAGACCACTGCTTTCTTCGTACATATCCCAACCCATGCTCAAACATATATGATGTTTAAAACTCAAATTTCATGAACAAAGTTCGATAAATCCGATATTCCATAACCATAGTTCCATAAATACATTCGATAAATTCGACGTTTCGTAGTCCGATAAACCCAATGTTACACAATCTGATCAATACGATGTTTAGTTAAATCTCATACTCAAATATGAATGCATGGAAATTTTTATCAAACCACATCACATGTAAAAATGTACAAACAAAATAAATTAATGTCACGCAATAAAATCTTCGATATACATAACACAATAAGGAACACACGAAATAAAACACCAAACTAACTTTCAAAGAACTTACTAAAAACAAAGACGGAGAAAAACATACACTAACGCTAAATTAACCATCAAAAACGTAAAATTAATTTACGAAGACAAGAGGAAAAACACACACCATAGCTTTAAAATACACATTCATAAACTAGGAAATTTAATAGAGTATATAGGGGTAGAACACACACCGTACAATGACCAGTCAAGAATGTTAGAGTCTAACACAATAGTCACTTCACTTGATTCCAATTGACGCTTGTACCGCCTTTATTTAGATCTTCAATTAGCAAAATAATGGTATTAATTATTTATCGATCGAACATAATTAAGAATTCGTCGAACTAAAAACACCCACCGCCCGATTCAATACGCATATGTTCGTCTAAATTTAAGAAATAAATAACGAATTAATAACTATCATTTGAAAGAATTAACTGAAATACCCACGAAAAAGATGAATTACTATCACTGCATGCATGTCCTCAATCGTTTTCCATTTATATAGATTAGGAACAAATTGATGGTGGACCCTACGCTAATAGATTTGGAAATTTCCCCTTGTAAAACGATTAAGGCTTATGACTTTACCTGCTTGGGTGTCGGCAAATGCAATCGCAAGGTGGGAGCTTCCCTCGGTTGGCTTAGATTGAAGGACGGTTTAGTAGAGACTCTAGGCTCAACCGAGACTCGGTTCTCGTTTGTTTGACGATGATGAAAGATATTTTTCGTGCAAGAGGTTTCGCTAAATGAAATATAATAAATTTTAGATCGTCGGCCAGGGAACGACATGTGAGGTTTTGAGAAAAAGTTTTTGGGTTTTATGGTTTAAAAAACAACACCAACCACGGTAAAAAGAATGATCTTATAAATAATATAATATAAAAGGAAAATTTGGAGTTACATCCTTACATTCTATTAGTGTTTCATAAATAATCTAAAAGTTTCCAACAAAAATTTCAGAATGATATAAACTTAACAATAATTATAATTTAATCTTCTAAACTCGAGAAAATTATAAAATAGTTCATGAACCTTTTTTAAAAAATAACTATTTTGATCTAAAGTCCATATTTTCTTAATTGAGTCTCGAGTTCAGAAAATTTTAAAATAAAACAAAATTCAAATATTTTTTTAGATATTATAAATTAGTCTCCAAATTTAAAAATTTTGCAAATTGATCATGTTTTTCTTTTTCTTTTTTAAATTTTAAATAAATTAGTTCAAAATTCTCAAAAGTTAGGGTTTTAAAATTGGTGATTCCAAAAATTAGGATTTTTCGATAAGGGCTAATTTTTGGGGTGTTACAAAAAGCAGCTTGTTCTTCGTCAATACAAACCGGCAACAACGGTTTAAGACGGTTGACAAGCACTTTAGAGATTGCTTTGTATACAACAATACACAAGCTAATTGATCGATATTGCCGCATTGACGCCGCTTCTTCTACTTTTGGAATCAAAACCATAACATATTTATTGATCTTGGACATGCTAACCCCGTCATTAAGAACATCGACACAAAGTTGGAGAACATCACCTCCCACTATATCCCAATATTTCCTGTAAAAACTCGTCGGCAAGCCATCAATTCTTGGTGCTTTAGATGGGTGAATCTAGAATAAAGCTTGATGGACCTATTCTTTGGTAAATGGAGCACAAAGTGTTGCATTCATATCTACAATAATAGTAGGTTGAATGCAATCAAGAATTTCGGATGATGGAATACAATTATCTGAGTGAAATAATCCGACAAAATAATCTTGGGAAATACCAAGCATATCTTCCATCTTGTCATACCATACGCCATCCGAACCTGTAAGACCACACACATGATTTTTCTTTTTGCGACTTGTTACTCGGGCATGAAAACACCTCGTGTTCCTATCACCATCACGAAGCCATTGAACACATGATCGTTGTGCCCAATAAGCCTCTTCTTTATCAAGGAGGCTTTTTAATTCGGCCTTTGCTGCAGATAAAACTTGTAATGAATTATCATTCATTCGACCATTAAGAATGACCTCAATTTGTTTCTGTAAGGCTTTAATCCGAGCATTTGATGTCGTCCTCCTATCTTTTTTCCATGCATCAAGAATTACACCCACATGTGCAATTTTAGAAAGAGCCGAGTTATGTGAACTATCCCAACCACGAACAACCTGCAAACGACATGCATCCTCGTTTGCCCAACAAGCATCAAATTTAAAATAATCATTGTAATGATGATTAGATGGCGGTGGAGCAATACTTTGAGTATCCAGGAGAATGTAGAAATGATCTGACTCATCTTCAAATTTCCAAGAATCGGTTGACAGAGAAGTGAACTTGATGCCCCGCCAAGAGGCTGTTGAACCCCGAAAAAGTAGGATATGATCAGGCTCCAAAAAGGTAGCAATTGGATCAACCTCCGAAAAAAATAGCGGATAAGGTGGTGCCAAGTTATGTTGGCAAAGACATGCCAAGCTTGGTTGCCATGGCAGAGTTGGCACGATTACGTCAGCCCTAATCTGATAAGCTTATCACACGTCTTGATCTGCTTATCAAGGATAAGATGACCGCATCCTTATCCCTTGGACGTTCAAATTCAAATCAAAGACTTATCCTAGCCCCCCTACACCCATATTTAAAGAGTCCAAGCATCAAACCGAAAACAAGCTTCATTGATCACGATTGGCTTGGAGAAGCTACACTAAGGAAGGGTGGTTCGACTAGCTTGACCGAGGGTTTGGACTGTGAAAGGTTGCATCGAGTTGGTGAGGGATGTTTGCGTTGAACGCTATTTTGAATGTTTAGTTTTTAATAAATCGACTCTGCCTCGACACTATTTTTCTATCTGGCATGTTTACTGTTTTCTAACTGTATGCCAAGAGAGAGCTGGCATTACTGTTTTCTAAATACTTTGCCAAGCGAGAGCTGGCATTGTTTGCCTATTGCTCCTTTATATATTAACAGACTTGGGTGGCAATGACCAGTTGCTGGATACTAAGGCGAGAAGATGTTCAAGTAGTTGAACTTACTTCGGAAGTGGGATCTACCCCTTAGGAGTATATATTGGTACTTAATCAAATCAGTTTTTAAGAAAGCATTCACTATAGAGATATAGGGGTTTTTACATGATCGATTTAGGGAAATGACCATCGAGAGAGACTTTGCTAATTTGAATATGCTCGACAAACAATGCCAAGACAAGATTTATTAAAGGCTGGCATGACATGAATAGCGTGAAAACCAGGCATCCATTGCCAACACTCATCATTCATTTAAACACTCTCCTTGGCAAAAATTTTACTTTACTTTATTTCTTTTCTTTTTAGTCACTCCCAAAACCATTTTCAATCAAAACATCTTTTTCCCAAGACAAGTAATCAATCAAAGCAATCGAAATCCATGTCAATCTCTGTGGGATCGATACTCAGCTTACTGTTGTATTACTTACAGACCGTGTATACTTGCACGCAAAAGACTCTCGACATTGTTTTATATTTGCCCATTATCTATAAATTGCCCCTTTTGCCAGCATTACTTTTCACATCTCCTTAAAGAGTCTACACGTTTTTGGCGCCTTTGACGGGGATTGCAACGGAGTTGATTGTTTTGATTTTTACTTGTCTTTGTTTTAGTTTATGATTATTTTCCTTTTATTATTTATTTTTCTAACACTATTTTTAGTTTCATTTATTTTAGGTACTTCTAGGAACATGGAAGATTAGAGAATGAGCATTAGAGACTATATTGGAGCTTACAACTAAAGGCATTACCAGAAAAATTTTCCATGGTATGGTCAAGGAGCTGACATTTTTGCTTACGATAATAGCATTGCGGCTGCAACACATATGCCATGGAAAAAAAGTCCTCAACATCAGCCGAGCTACTCGTACGACGATCAAATAGACTTCTATAATGATTACAACTTTACTAATACAACGCACATGTCTTGGTAAGAGAACTTACACTTCAAGGAGAATGTGAAAGCTAGGACGGATGCTCAACGTCAAGGGATTGAAGAAACAAGCAGAAAAAATTGAAAAATACATGACACTGATTTTGAACATCCTAAATAGTACGCCACAACAACTAGTTCAAGGGGATTCTGAAATTCCAAACCAAGAAGACGAAGGAAACCAACCAATTATTTTCCGGGAAGAGAAATCAGTGCCAGCAGGTGAACCTGTAACTCCCTTAGCCCGGTCTAGACGGTTGACCCGAACTGCGAAGATTACACGGGGAAAACCAAAGTCAACCTTGATTAACGACCCTTTTTTTCTTTTTAAACTTCTCTAGATGCGCATTAAACCTATGTGAAAGCCCAAGAACCTTGGAAGAGAAAAACACAGCGATCGGAAACGTTTAAGGACTCAATTGCAAGAAATACACTTTTAGGGACCAAAATGTAAATTTTGGAAAAATAAAAGGACTTACAAGATTTTAGTTTTACCAAACCTCAATTAATCATATTACAAGCCTCTCTGCCAAATTTCAGCTTAAAAAGACATCTCAAGCTCAAGCAATTGCAATTACAACTTCTAGGACTAAAATGTAAAGCATGCAGAATCTGTCCAACGGTCACCCGTTTCAAAACACTGACACCCGTATAGAAACACCCGTGTCGTACGCCCGTATCGAAACGGTGTTGACCGTTTCGATACGCGGGTATGTTCCGAAACCAGTTCAGAAACGGACACTTCCAGTAGCCAAAGTGTTTCGAAACACCTCTAGCCGTTCCGAAACGCCAAGGCCATTTCATGCACCCGTTTCGAAACAGCCAAGGGTGTTTCGATACACCCTGCCCAGAAACAATAGAAAATTCTGGTTTTTCACTTCAAAACACCATCAAACATAATTGAAACCATTCCATAACATATCATCAACATGATAAGCATTATAACTATCAAATCACGTCAAAGACTAGATACACTACAAACATTAAGCACACCTACTCATTCAACACATCCAACACATGATCTTGCTTTTAATCAAAAAGCATAGCATATCAACAACAAGGTTCAAATCATAAACCGAACATGGTTAACATACACAATCTCATTACACATCAATATAAAAGACTCTCCCCCCCATTGCCTTTATTATCTATAGCTATAAACCAAGACATACTTCTCAAGTGGAGCTTTTCTTGAATCCCTTGCTTCTTGCTGTCCCAACTTCAAATATCTGCATTGATGGACAAAAAGGAGCGTAAGCACATAATGCTTAGTGAGGAATGCTCAAAACCAAAACACCATCAATGCAGTGAATCATAAAACCTTCTTTAAATGTAGATACAATTCAATAAACCAAAGCATTGTTTGAAAACCTCCTTTGAAACAACATTGCTTTAAAACATGCATTTCTCAACATGAAAACCAACCTTTAACTTTGGAATGCTAAACAACTCACCCCAAACCACATTCTTGCAAATACTATCATTTAAACCTTTCCATGCATGAACACCTCATGCAAAGTTAAACTCAAATTCCTTGGAAAACACTTCCACTTCACAACATACTTTTCTCATGCTTGATGATCATTTCAAAGCAAAATACCTTTTGAAAGCCAATTGGTCCTTCTAACTATCTCATGCATTCGACAAATGCAAAACACATGAACTACAAAAGCAACATTTACATTACGTGCCTTTTCAAAACAAGCCTTCACAAGACTTCAATGCACTTATAAGGTTCTACGCACATATGCACCATTCACAATAGAAGATATACTTTTGCTCACGCTTAACAAGTAATACATGCATTCTTATATCATTACACAATTCCCATGCAACCTTGCATCATTTTCAAGCATCTCTCGCTTCATTACATTCAAATACATTATATTGGCTTTCAAGTGATAGTTCACAAACAATTTCAACATAAGACACAATCGGATACGCGGATTACAAGCGTTGTCCCACACGCTTCATACACACTACCGGCTTTACAAGGTGGAGTTTATCGGTACAATCACAACCCCTCAACACTCGTGATGGAGTTTAACAGTAAAATCACAACCCCTCAACATCACTCATCGGTAGTTTTATAACCCACTAGCGAGAGCCGGGACACAACACAAGGCTTACACATGGGAGCTACCTCAACCATTGTAATCACCTTAACCAAGCTCACACATGGGAGCAATCCTCCACCATTGTGACGTTTAACCAAGTCAACCCACGAGAGCCATCCTCCATCGTGGTGACACCAAATTTTCTCAATCACTAGGGTTCTTGGATGGAGTTTACGGTACAATCACAACCCCTCAACATCCAAGGCGACTTTACTTACGGTGCACCCAATCCTATAGCCGGCTAACTATATCCGATTCAAGTACTCTAAAACCATTTCATCACTTGCCAATATACAACAAATACCATCATCAATTCACTGTTTTAAAGCATTAATCAAAGCCACTTATCATCATGCATCTCCATGCATCATAACCAAATTAATAACATGTCAAACCAAGGATCTCTTACCTTGAGCATCCTTCATTACATGGCTTTCAAAACCAGCATTAATCATGATAAAATATGCTTTCAAAACAGTAATTAAACATGCATTTCAAAACCAATGCATCAAACCACAACATAGCACATCCGAAGGAGTTTTTCTGAAAACTTACTCTTGAGCTTAGCTAAGTTGTTTAGACTTAAACTAAGCTCCCAAAACCTCTAAATAATCGTTTCAAAGCTGGAAAACTATCTCCACTCACCGATACACAAAACTATGCTAGCCGACAAGCCTTCCAAGCATCCGAAACTTCCAACGCCACCTCTATTGCTTCCGGATCATTCTCCCCTGTTTTAAACACATAACAACAGAGGATTAATGCATCACCATGCATTAAAATCACCAGCAACACAACCCAACTCGCTGCTCTACCCAAGAACCTCATTTCGGCTACCAAAAACAACCGAAATCACCTCCAAACTCTCACAAAACAAAGCCCAGCCAAGATCTATCAATTCTAAACATTTCTAAACATCAATTAACATCCAAAATAAACCTAAACTCGTCCTTATACCTCCAGCTATAACATAACACTAAAAACACCTCAAAAACCACCATTTTCATAAGCAAAAACTTAGGAAATACAACCTATTCTGGATTAGATTGATAAAACCTCATTTCAAACATCATTAGACATCCAAAATACATTAAAGAATCATTTAAAAATAGATCCCAAACAATCACAACGAAATTCTTCAAGATTTCTTCCAAAATCTTGAGTTTTAAGCCAAAATCATGTTTCCAACATTAAAACCATTTATAAAACTTAAATTAAGGATTGACAACTTGAGAATTTCAGTAAAGAACTGAGTATTTAGAGGAGAAGAACAATCTTACCTCTAAATAGTGATTTCTCCTTGATTTGGGCCAAATTCCTTGAAAATTCAATGTAGAAATCAAAATGTTTTGTTGCTAGATTGATTATGAAACAATGAATGATGGAAATCTCATCAAATGAGGTGAAGATCAAAGTAAATTTGCTGGAGAAAATGTGTTTGGTTGAAAGGAATTTGAGAGAAAACGAAGAGAGGGAAAATTTGTGAAAAGTAGTTATGAATAGTCAAAGTTTGTTTCTCATTTAATTAAACCTCATTTCCTTTAATTAAAACATTAATAAAATTACCCAAATTAAGGAAAAATCTGGAGAAAAACATTTTAGGTAAATTAGCTCCTTAAAGATTCAAAGTTTCAATCTTTACAAAACAGTCACTATTTCACTTTTGCAAAAACTGCGATTTGGTCACTACACCGAAATGTAATATTTCCAAACTTCATTTTGTAAAATTGATTTCACCATTCTCTTTTATATATTAAATGAGTATTTTTAGATATTTTTATATATTTTTAAAGTATCCCGAACTAGGTGTTCCCTAAAACTCCCTTTTAGATTCGAACCGATTTCCAGACCGATCCGGTTCAGACCCTAAACTTCTAAGCCCAAATTTGGGGTGTTACATAACCCAAGGAAGTAGAAAAAGAAGAGGCAGAGGTTGATGATGCCAGACCACTATCTGATGCCAGATCGCAATCTGATGCCAGATCGCAATCTGATGCCAGATCGCAATCTGATGCCAGATCGCAATCTGATGCCAGACCACTATCTGATTCCATACCATTATCCGATGCCAAACAAAAGTCGGATGCCAACACCACTGCGATAAAACCATTGGAGCCACCATTTGCCAACCCTACGTCGGTAAGACAAATATGTATTAATGTTGACAATTTCAAAGTTTTTAAATGTATAGATGAAATTGAATGCCATGCAGTTAAGCCAATGGAATCCAATTTTGATGAGAACCTGGCATTGAAATGCCAAGGAATGAAAGTTGATGCCATAAAACAAAAATGCGATGGAAAAAAAATTGAGCAACAAAGAAGATCGATTATGGTCGGAACTGATGCCATAAAGCGAGGTGTGCTCAAATGGCTTGTTGCTGGAAGGAAAAGTGGATGCCAAATGGCTGAGAATGAAGAGCTGAAGCAGGAAAATTCTACCGTAACAAAAATGGCAGAGATGCTGCGGCCCAAAACTGAAGATTTCATGAAGATGCTAGAACAAGATGAGGATGACTATGCCTTGACAAAAAAGAGATTCTTTGGTTTTCTAAAGTGGTTGTTCAAAGTAGGGATGGCAACGGGGCGGGTTGGGGTGAGTTTTTTTTGGTTGCCCCGACCTGACCCGACCCGACTTTAATATATTTTATCCCCTGACCCGACCCAACCTAATAAAATCATAACTCGACCTCGTATCGACCCTGAAATTTTAATAAAAACCCGACTAAACCCGACCCGCCCCGGAAAAAATTAATAAAAATATTAAATATAATATATAAAAAATGAAAAAATATATATAAATATATCGAGTTGGGTCGGGGAATTTTCACCCCAAACCCGCCCCGCCCGACTTTGTTTCTTTCTAAACCCGCCCCGCCCCGGACCCGAAAATATAAAAAAAACCCTACCCCTATAGGGTCGGGTCGGGACTCGTCGGGTCCGGGTCAAATTGCCATCCCTAGTTCAAAGTCACCCTGGCAAAATGTCTTCTTTCATTGTGCCATCAAGAGTTCGACATACTTAAAGAAAAACAATTCTTTGGCTTTCTACGTTGGTTATTCAAACAAAGGATTGCCACAGCCTACCACCCACCAACCAAGGGCCAACGAGTGAAACACTATTTGGTTGGTAATCGAAAGAATGTCAAAGAGGTTATCCTCTTGGCAGAGGTACCACAACATCTTTATCATGGTTTAATTTTTGTAAATATTAGGATTAGAGGTTTCTCTTTTTCAACATTTTCTTTATTTGTTTATTTTTCTTTTAAGTTTTAATTTTCCTTTACTGCGTTGAAAGATTTTCTTTGAGTATGTGCAGATTTAGTATGTCAGGAACAATGCCAAAGTAGGACTTGGCATGAAATAGTTACAGATCATGAGATTCAGAAATGTGCAGATTTTTGTGCCAGACACAATGCCAAGGCAAAGAATTTGGCATAAGACATTGGCAGTTTGAGAGACTCCAGTATGCCAGGCGCAATGCCAGCACAAAAGCTTGGCATTCGTCGGATTGGAATTTTGGAAGAAGAGATTAACCCTAGCTTGATTAAATCTGGCCCATTAAAGAGAGGGATTATTTTTTCTTTGAATTTTAATCCTAGCCGCCCAAAAATTAAGTTGAATTTAAATTCAACTTAATCAACTTATCACTCCACTCTTTAAACTTATCCTATCATTTAAACCATTATCTCTTTAAACCTATCCTATCACTTAAGCCCTTATCTCTTTAACCTTATCCTTTATACCCATCCTTTAAACCCTTATCATATCACACCTATCCTATCACTTAATCACCTTATCACACACCCTTATCACTTCACCCCTTATCAAATCAAATCTTTTTATTTTCTATCATTATCCCCCATTAATTCGGATACCCTTATTAAACCCCATTAAACACTCAAACTCTTCACTTTTTACCTACCCTAGCCGTTCAAAGATTAATAACCCATTTTCACTTCTCTCTTTCTTTATCAAGCAAGAAACCAAGATCCACATTTTCTTTTTTCATCCTTTGTCCAAATTGTCCAAAGCTTCATTCTGATTTCATGGCCTCTTCAACCCCATCGTTCAAGATCCTTTTCAATGAGGAGGTCCGAAAAAACCATGAAGAAATTTTTTCTTCAAGGCCCTTTTGCCATGAGAAGCATACTTCAAGAGTGAGACAACCGTGGGAGTTCCTCCCGAGTTCATGGCGATTGTGAATAAACACAAGTGGGAAGTTTTCTGCTAGCAGAAGGGCAAGGTGTATGCCAACATTGTTCGTGAGTTTTATGCTCACTTGACGACCAAGGACACCTCGTTCTTGATGATTCAAGGCGCGGGTGTGCGTTTTGACGAAGGCTACATCAATTTCATGTTCAAATTGGGAGATGAGGAGGACGAGCACAAGAAGTTTGTCGAGTCCATGACTACTGCCATGAGAAAGAAGCTGCTAGCAGATTTGTGTGAGCCTGGCACGACATGGACTATATCTTCTAAAGGACACAAAACCGTGAAGAGATTGGCATTAAAGCCTCAACCAAAGGGGTGGAACCATTTCTTGAAGGCAAATCCGATGCCAACGACTCACAAGGAGACCGTGTAAGAGGAACGGTTGGCATTGCTACATTCTATCATTGTTGGCCACAAAATCAATATCGGCCGAATCATCATTGATGAGATATATAAATGCGCTGGTAAGCATAATGGCAGTTTGTTCTTTCCCCTTTTGATTTCTAACATTTGTATGCGGCATAATGTGCCCAAAATTGATTCGGACAAAGGACAAGAGATCAAGGGCACTACCATCTCACCGGCCACATGGAGGCAACTCACTGCCAAGGACACGGGCAAGGGGAAGGCAACAAAGTTAACGCCAAAGCCCAAGACGCCAAAGGCAGAGCCTGACACCTCTATTCCAGCCAGTTCAGTGTCATTACTTTCTGAAATATACCATCGCCAGGAGCTTATTCTCAAATTAGAGAAAGCCGAGAAACTTAATGTCAAGCTTAGGCATTACACGTAGGCGAGGGATGTTGTAGAACTTAGTGTTTTGATATAATAATTGAAAAATGTTTTGGACAAATTTGCAAACAATTTGAAACTTGTCTTTAAGTCCAAACAACTTGAAAATATGTTTGAGGTATTTAAAAAGGTTTTTGGCAAAGTTTTTAATGATTTAAAGTAGCCAAACTTGACTTTTTAGCAAGATCGTACCGATACGATATACCCCGTCAATACACTTTTGCCCAGGTTTTGATTCTGCCAAAACCCGCACCGATATAGGTGAAACTGTATCGATACGGAAAGGGATCGTTTCGATACGCCCCTTAAGCGTACCGATCCCTGTTTTAACAACCCCAACAGCTATTTCCCAACGGTCTTTTAAATAACATACCGTACCGATATGCCCTCAAGCGTATCGATACGCTTAGGCTGGTAAGAGCCCAACAACTAGTTTCTGAAGAAGAGCGTACCGGTACGGGTCCTTGCGTATCGATACGGAAGGCTCCAGAACAACATTTAATATGGGAAATCAAGTCTCCAACGGCTCCAATTCAACCCCAATGACTAGTAACGACTACAAACTCAAAGAGGAGTATAAAAGGGACCTTCAAGCATCTAGTAATGGTTAATGCTTCAATTGTAATACAACATATGATCAAAACGTGTCTTAGTGCTTAATTGTCATTTCTTGTATAGACAAACACTAGTGAGCCAAAATTGTTAGATTTGCTCAAGTGTTTTAGGATTGGGTGAGAGCTTAATTGTGCAAACAAATACCTATTAGAGGGATTTGTGTTTGCTTATTTTTATCTATTTGTAAAGAGGGTTTGATCAAGGCTTTGAGTAGAAAGCTTAATCGGTTTGTAAGGGTTTCCTCCTAAGCCTAGAAAAGAGGACGAATCAATAGTGGATTGATTGGAAATCCTTAGTGGGAAGCTAAGGTAGTGGATGTAGACCTTGGTTAGAAGGTTGAACCACTATAAATCATCTTGTCTTTATTCATTTTAGCTTCCACACCTCTTACACCCAAAATTCATCTTCTCTACCACTTGGCGAGCAAGAACTGTTGAAGGAATCGAGCACCACAAATCCTAACAATTGGTATCAGAGCTTGGCTCAATTGAAGAGGATTAACATCCTATTGAGAAGATCCGTCAAGCTCGATCAACTTTTCAAACAACCGGCTCAATGGCGCAATCTATCAACAAACCGCCATTCTTCGACGGAACACACTATGCCCATTGGAAGACAAGGATGAAGTTCTTCATAAAGTCAAAGGACTACAAACTTTGGGACATAGTAGAAGATGGTCCGTTCGTGCCTCAAAGAAGCAAGGCGGAATGGAGTGCCGAAGATCGCAAGAAGATGGAGCTAAATTGCAAAGCCTTGCACATCATTTTTTGTGCATTTGGCCCTAACATCTATGAGAAGATGTCTTCTTGCGAGAGTGCCAAGGAGGTATGGGACAAGCTTGAAGTTACATACGAGGGGACAAACAAAGTAAAGGAGACCAAGATCGGGCTCCTCAACCTAGCGTATGAAAACTTCAAGATGGATCCGGAAGAGGACATCGAGAAGATGTTCGATAGGTTCTCCACCATCACCAATGGACTTAAAGGTTATGGAGAAGCCATCCCGGAGGAGAAATTTGTCCGAAAGCTCATCTACTCCCTTCCCGAGTCATGGGACTCAAAAAGGACCGCCATCATCGAAGCCAAAAATCTCAAAACCTTGAAGCTTGATGAGCTCATGGGGTCACTTCTCACTCACCAAATTATGAAGAAAAACAAAGAAAAAGAGAAGAAGAGGGAAGAAATTAGAGCTATGAGGGGGGGGGGGAGGAAGAAGCTCAAAGGGCTTGGCATCAACACAAATGTCATTGCTCTCAAATCCTCCACATGATATCATAAAGATTCTAGTGAGGAGGAGGATGAAGAAGAAGAGATAGTTCATCTCTTCAAGAAGTGTGCCCCTTACATGAAGAAAGCCTTGAAAGAGCTTGAATGAGAATCCATGAAAAAAAGAGGGCAAGCACTTCAAGCCATAAGAAGAAGGCATATGTGGCTACTTGGAGTGATGAAAACTCCACCGACGATGAACAAGCCAACCTTTTCCTTATGGCCATCGAAGAAGATTCAAGGGTAACTTCTAATTCATCTACTTCATGTTCATATTCTTTTGATGAATTATAAGATGCCTATGACGATTTTGTTTTAGAATTTAAAAATCACATTTTGAAAAACAAGAAAGTAATTTCAAATTTAAAAATTCAAAATGATTTGATTTCTAAAACCAAACTTGAACTTGAAGAAAAACTCAATGAGTTTGAACAAAAATGTTTTGATTTACAAAATTTGCTTCATAAAGTTTAAGAAGAAAAAGATTTGATTTCCAAAGAACTTGAAAAGAAAAATAATGTTGGAAAATCAAATTTTTATGTAAGACAATCTAGTGCCCCTAGATTTGTAAATGGTAAATGTTTTAAAAGTATTTGGGTCCCAAAAGAACTAAGTACTTCAACAAAAAAGAATGAAATTGAAAAATGGATTCCTTAGGGGACTAAGTTTTGTGCTACTAACGTCTATGGATCCAAAGCAATTTGGATACCAAAAACTACTTGATTGTCTTTTGCTAGGTGTGATGGAGAGTGATCAACAAGTCAAATATTGAGAGGGGGGGGGGGGCTCCATACACACAAGGGAGAACACTTGAAGAAGGAAGGCTTCACATCCTCCCTTGGGTTCAAGTGTGGTAAAATCTAGTTGTTCTTGCTTTTATTTGATTTATTTTCATTTATTTAAACTAGTTGATCATATATGATGGACTAATATTTTTGATGATGCTTTGAGTAAGGGGGAGCCATTTTAAAACCAAACATCTCTAATTTTCAAAATTTTAACCTCTATTGTTATTTTTGAGCTTAAAAGTCCTTTAAATTCTTTTTGATATAACAAAAAGGGGAGAAATGGTTTGAAAATTTGAATTTTCAAATGAATAAGGGGGAGCTTTAATTGATTTTGAATCTTAGTTCTCTTATTCAAAAATTTATTTCAAAAAGGGGGAGAAATCCCAAACAATTTTTCAAGTTAGTTTTATTATATCAAAAAGGGGGAGATTGTAGAACTAAGTGTTTTGATATAATAATTGAAAAATGTTTTGGACAAATTTGAAAAGAATTTAAAACTTGTCTTTAAGTCCAAACAACTTGAAAATATGTTTGAGGTATTTAAAAAGGTTTTTGGCAAAGTTTTTAATGATTTAAAGTAGCCAAACTTGACTTTTCAGCAAGCCCGTACCGATACGGTATACCCCGTATCGATACACTTTTGCCCAGATTTTGATTCTGCCAAAACCCGTACAGATACGGGTGAGACCGTATCGATATGGAAAGGGATCGTTTTGATACGCCCCTTAAGCGTACCGATCCCTATTTTAACAACCCCAACGGCTATTTCCCAACGGTCTTTTAAATGACATACCGTACCGATACACTCTCAAGCGTATCGATACGCTTAGGCTGGTAAGAGCCCAACGGCTAGTTTCTGAAGAGGAGCGTACTAATACGGGTCCTTGCGTATCGATACGGAAGGCTCCAGAACAACATTTAATATGAGAAATCAAGTCTCCAATGGCTCCAATTCAACCTCAACGGCTAGTAACGGCTACAAACTCAAAGAGGAGTATAAAATGGACCTTCAAGCATCTAGTAATGGTTAATGCTTCAATTGTAATACAACATATGATCAAAATGTGTCTTAGTGCTTAATTGTCATTTCTTTTATAGGCAAACACTAGTGAGCCAAAATTGTTAGATTTGCTCAAGTGTTTTAGGATTGGGTGAGAGCTTAATTGTGCAAACAAATACCTATTAGAGGGATTTGTGTTTGCTTATTTTTATCTCTTTGTAAAGAGGGTTTGATCAAGGCTTTGGGTAGAAAGCTTGATCGGTTTGTAAGGGTTTCCTCCTAAGCCTAGAAAAGGGGAAGAATCAATAGTAGATTGATTGGAAATCCTTAGTGGGAAGCTAAGGTAGTGGATGTAGACCTTGGTTAGAAGGTTGAACCACTATAAATCATCTTGTCTTTATTCATTTTAGCTTCCATACCTCTTACACCCAAAATTCCTCTTCTCCACCACTTGGCGAGGAAGAAAGGTTGAAGGAATTGAGCACCACAAATCCCAACAGATGTTTTCATCAGGGAGGTTCTTGCGAAAATGTCCCCTAATTCTAGCGACGATGTCATGCCAACCAGTCCTGCCAGTCCATCCCCCCCACACCGTCTGATGTCACAGTCCCGATATCGTCAGTCCATTTTGAAACTGCCAGTTCTGATACTTAATCTGAAATAAAGGAAAACAAAACCAATTCTGCCAAGAAGCCTGTTGCCACGCCAGTTGCATCTACACCATCCGATGCCACTGATCCTGCCACCTCAGAGCTGGTGCAGATTGTCAAGGAAGTTGGAGCTTCCACTGCCTCAAAGCCTAAAATGATGAGATCTAAACGAAAGGCCCCTGATCGCGGAAGTTTGGCCCGGAGAAAGACTCATGACAGGTAAGAAAAACAAGCTCGTGCCAAACGAGAGGAAGCCTTGTCTGAATGGGAGTCCTCCTCTTCCTAAACTCCTTGCATTTCATTTCATTTCATTTACATGATCATGCATTTTAATTTTTCTATTTTAATTTTCTATTTACGTTATTTTTATGCATTGAGAACAATGCACATCTTAAGTTTAGGGGTGTGCGTTTTCTCACGTTTATGCCATGCCATGCATTTCATGTTTAATTTATGTTGTCATGCCATCTAGGTCATATAGATTAGATGCATACCGAACCATATAAAAAAAGAAAAAGAAAATATTGCCTCATATTAATTTTGTAGAATCTAAACACTTGTTAGGCAAGTTTAATTTGATCTAGGTGTTTGTTTGATGAAGAAATTTTAATCTTTAGTTGGAATGCCATGCCAACGGAATAGTATGCCAGGTTTGCTTGGAAATTGAACTCTAGTTTAGGGAATTTTGGTTGCACTTTACACGAGATAAGCATCTAGTCTGCTCAATGAACTTAGAGTCTATTGAAATTGAACTTAGAAAGAAAAAATGAGACAACATTGCCAAAGAAAAAAAGGGATTAAGGCAACAATGTGTGCCAAATGCTGAAGGACTTTACAACACTCCTCTGCCTTAGGAAAAATTATTAACTTGGGTCTTCGTGGTTTGCTCCCTTTTAGTTGTCAAGCCAACATGACTTAGGGTATGAGTGTAATAGGTTAGTAAATGATGTAATATGGACTAACGTGAGTATTCGTGGTATGCTCCCTCTTATATCTCACGCCAAACAGTGCATGACGCTACCCTAATCTAATGCCATCAATAAAAAGAAAAAATGTATACCAATGGCAGAATAACAAAAATAAAAAAAATCTGAGTTTGGGTAGTAAAATTGTCTAAGTAAGTTAAGTAAGTTTGATGCATATCACTTGCACATTTGCACACTTAATGGCCTTAGAGAAGATTTATATTGTTGCACTTGAATTACTACCTGCTTGGCATTATTGCACTGAGATACATGAGGACAGAAATAGAGCCAAATTCTGTTTGCCAGCACTTGTTGGCATTCCAACCAAAACTTTTTCGATGTAACATTTTCACAGTTTGTTTTTATTTTGTTTGCATTACTTGAGGACAAGCAATAAGTTAGGTTTGGGGGTGTGTTACCTCTCCAAAAGTACTATTTTTAATGCCAATTTTACAATGTTGTTGTTTGTTTTTAGGTACATTTAGTTGCATTAGGTTGTTAGAATCATGCATTTGCATAGAGAGTTTAGTATTCTGTCTATGCCAGTGTGAAGGGTTGTATTGTTGGTAATTTTGCAGGTTTGGCATAGTATTGGCACACAAAAGAAATGCAGGAAGGAATGCTAGAGAGAATGCCAAGTGCCGTTGGCACAACATTGCCAAGCACCGGTTGGCAGATAAGTAAACTTGATGCCACGCCAAGAGGCTGTTGAACCCCAAAAAAGTAGGATATGACCAGGATTTGAAAAGATAGCAATTGGGTCAACCTCCGAAAAAATAGTGGACAAGGTGGTGCCAAGTTATGTTGGCAAAGACATGCCAAGCTTGGTTTCCAAGGCAGAGTTAGCAAGATTATGTCAGCCCTAATTCAGTCAGCTTGTCACACGCCTTGATCTGCTTATCAAGGATAAGTGGAACACATCCTTATCCCTTGGACGTTCAAATTCAAATCAAAGACTTATCCTAGCCCTCCTACACGCCTATTTAAAGAGTCCAAACATCAAACCAAAAACAAGCTTCATTGATCACGATCGGCTTGGAGAAGTTGTACTGAGGAAGGGTGGGTCGACTAGCTTGACCGAGGGTTTGGACTGTGAAGGGCTGCATCGAGAGACCTACTTCTCGCCCACTCTCTTTGGTTTAGTTGTTTTTATTTTATTTTAATGATGATGTTTCAGCAAAATGATGAAGGTTTTATGGTTGATACCCTCACCATGAACTAATTTAATAGTTGGTGAGGGATGTTTGTGTAACACCCCCAAAACCAGTCTGGATGGAATTGGGTTCCAGCAATCAAAAACCCTACACCGAAAAGGTTTAAATATTGCATTTACTTTGACCGTGTGGTCAATTACATTGACACCAGACTCTAATCGATTCAATTTATCAATTAGGGACCTTATTGAATTTATTAAAAGTATGATTAGTGATTAAATTGTAAAGATTCAAAGTTAAGGTGCCATAGTATAAAGATCAAGAAAATATAATATCTAATGTTGTAATTTCCCTATGAACTTTCTTCATGAGAAGGAAAGGTTCTTTGAGGACTTAAAGCTGAATTAGCCTATTTTAAAAAGTGATGAAGCAAGCACCTAAGTGTCAAAACGTCGCAATTTAGCCAATCTTTTCCATCATTAAATTATGAGGATAATTCATTCTAAAAGAATGAATTTGGATAACTCCTCACGACAAGATAAGAGAAGACCACCTTGTATTCTTCAACCTTTTGTGATAAGGTTTTTTTTTTAAAAACTAACTATAGTCTTATCACTTTTTTTGAAAAAAGAGATTTATTAAAAAAATAGGGGTTCAAAATTTGGAAAATAGTGAAAATTTGGAGTCGCCATCGGCTACTAAGGTAGGTCGGACACCACAAAACCAGAGATTCGTTTTAAAACGGGTTCGGGAGTTGGTTACGTGTGGGGAAGGGTTAGTACCCCCATCACGCCCGGAAATCGGTACCAAATTACTTGTTGCCTTTTTAATCGATAGAAATTATTTAAAAACCAAAGTGAATTTAATAAAGTGTTCTTGAATGAAAATGTGACTTAAATAGCACGAGCTTTATCGAATAGTGGCATTAGAATTAATTAAACATCTAATTAAAAAGGATGACGGTACACCGGACCATAGACTAAACCGAGATCATATAAGACTGACTGTCGTGTTAGTTTAGGGTTCGGATCCCGTACGTCACCTTTATGCATGATGCAAGCAATTAAAGAATGATATCATGATATTTCCATTTTTATGATTAGCTTACCTAGAGACAGTGAAAATTAACCCAAATATTCGATCGACATCCATTAAGCTAGGACTGTCATATCTCGGATACCGAAGTTAATTAATACCTCTCTTTGGGTATATTTTAAGTCCAATTATCATGCTTAATAATTACTGGCCTCATGAATGACACGTGTAAGATGCGTGCCACGAAAAGCATATTCGAATGACATAAAAAACAACTAGGCTATATACACGATAAAAAAAGAGCATGCAACATATTAAAACTATACATGACATTATAAAAACCATAAATTATACATACTTTAACAAGATTTTAAGAAAGGAAAACAATCACACATTTAATAAATAAATACACATGCCATACTTAACAAATATGAACAAAAATGCAAAAACATATATTCGATATAAAAAAAGGGCAAATGCATGAGCAACAACATAATATAACCAAAATAACATGCAAGGTAAATAAAATGCAAATTGGCAGGGACCATAACTGCAATAAACCCATTTAAAAAAATCCAAACACGAAATGGGGTCAAATTGAAAGAACGCGGAAAGCCCTGAGGACCAAAACGGTGATTCGACCACCCAAAAAATCAATTAGAACGAACATAGGGACGAAATTGAAAAGACCCAAAAACATAGGGGGATCACAGGCGTGATTTAAGAATGCGGAAGCCCCCCTTCGTGCAATTAAAGTGACACGGATGGGCTTAAAACGCTATTACACCAATTTAAAAAACATTAAAACTCTATTTAAGCTGGATTAAAAACATTCGAACCCCTTTTTGACTCATTTATCCCTAAACACCCAGAGAGCTTCCCCCTCTCTGGTTTTTCGAAACCCTAGCCGCCATGGTTCCAGTCGCCGCTGCCAGCGCCAGAACCCTAGAAAATAATTTTTTCCCGACTTTTTCAAAACCCCAAAAGCCCGTAAAACTCTTCTCGTTCGAAATCAAAATCCAAAACGCCTTTTCTTTTTTTACTTTTGAAAGCCGAAACCCCAAAAACGATCCCCTTTTTCGTGTTCCCCTTTGCCGGCTCACCATGCATGGCCCCGAAAGGGGCCGGACGGCTTATCACCAGAGAAGAAGAGCGAAAGACGAAGGGGAGATGGTTCGAAACGAAGGTAAAACACTTGACTCTTTTCTGTTTCTTTATTTTCCGATTCGAAATGAAAAAAGATAACAGTGGTATCTCTAAAATTTTGAGATTTTTCTTCTTGTATTGCTCTTGAAAATTTCGATTACAACTCCAAAAAAAACCTCCCTTTACATTCTTGATTTCGGCTTTATATAGCCCGAAATATCGCATTTTACATTACATATAATTCTTGTAAAATTTGCTATTGGTTGCCCTTTGATTTTGTTGGTATTCGTCTGCGTAATTCTTGATTTCTTTGCCTCGTATGATTTCGGTTACTGCCTCTGACATTTGTTTTTTTGTACATGTGATGGTCGGCTGTGAGGAGAGGGGACCAGAGGACACGGACGGTCGTGAGGAACTCGAAGAGACGAACGGTGGATTACACGCGCGCGTGGAAGCTGAAGGGACGCGGCCATGTAGCACATGCGCTCGGGAGAATCGATCCTGACCGTTTGATGCGTTCTCGATCCAAGGGTTGATACGAGGCGCCGATGGGGCTTGAGGAGGCCGGCTAGGGTTTTTACTCCTGGTGCGATCTGGACCGTCAGATCTAGATCAGATCTGACGGTGGAGGATGGAGCGGCTGCAATAGACAAATCAACAGATTATGGTTTACTTATTTGGGCCATCGGGCCTTGTAAATTTTTTTGGGCTTTAAATTTGTAATGGACTTTAAATTTTATGAACTTTGGGCTTGTTTATATCAAATATTGGGCTTATTTATATCAGTATTTTTTTTAATATTTTTTAGTTTCAGATTCATTAATAATAATAATAATAATAATATAGTAGATAATACTAATAATAACAATAATAATAATAATAATAATAATAATAATAATAATAATAATAATAATAGTATAACAGATAATAATATAATAGAGTAACAGATAATAATAATAATAAGATATGATAGTATATGATAATAAAATAGTAATAGTAGTAATGATCAATAATAGATATTAATAATATAATAGATAAGATAATAAATATAGATAGTAGTAATAAGAATAATAGTGATATATGATAATAATATAGACAATAATAATAAATAGTAATACTAGTAATAATAGATAAATACAATCTTAATAATAACAACCCATATATAATTAAAACCCATTATTATAAATCGAAATAAAAAGATGTTAACCCGGACAAAATTAGTGATTACACCTTTCTCCTAATTCCATTGAAGGACCCTTTGAGCTTTAAAATATTTTAAGTTTACATCCTTTCAATTTAGTCACTAGCTTTTCAATCCATGACTATGTTTGATCAAACTTTGGTGTTAGAGCCTACATTTCAACAAGTTTGAAGTTGATAAATAAGCTTCTACACCCTAAGTATGTGTATCTATTGTAAGGATTAGAGATTCGTGTATCATTTGATTTGTTCGAATGATTTAATAAGTTTGAAGTTTGGATTTAGACAAGTCTATCTAGAATTGTCACAGTGGCAGTAAGTTCAATAAATCATCAAAATTTCTGTAAAATTAAATTAGGGAATGAAACTTATATGTACAGAACCGTGTATGAATCTAGTTTCGTTTGCAACAAATGATGACCGATTTGGAGTTGGAAATTAAAAGATATAAATCTTTGAGTATGAGGAGGTCCAGAAAACAGAGTAGCAGTATGTAAACTGCATGAATGTTAACTTTGAAAATTTACTAAACATCATATTAGAAGACTAAAAATCTGTAGGCTTAAACGTCAGATAGGTGCCCAAATTATACCCTTTTTTCTAGTTAGGTGTCTAACGTTTGTTTCGGGCCACTTAGGTGCCTAACGTTTCATTCCGTAACCTATTTAAGTTTTTAGCCGTGACGGACGTTAAAATTTTCCGTTAAAAGACACGTGGCATATTTTTAAATTTTATGATATTAACCAAAATAAAAAAAGACAAAATAAATTAATTAAAAATAAAAGTAACCTGGGTTAAATCCCCTTAAACCCATAGACCCATCTTCTTTCTTCTCCCTCTTCCCCGTCAAACCGTTCCCCCCCCCCCCCCCCCCTTCAGTTTAATCTCAGATTGAACCATACAATGCTACCCTTTCTGTTCATCAGCTTGTCGAGAATGCTGATGAATGCATGGTGTTGGACAATGAAGCTCTCTATGACATCTGCTTCCGCACCCTCAAGCTCGCCACTCCAACATGTAAGTTCTGATGTTTCATTACAAATGCCTAGTTTTATTTGTCGAACAAACTGCCATGGAATCAATTTCCCAAATCCCAAGTATATATGATCTGCCTGCCATCTGACGCTTCTTTGCACTTGACTCAGTTGGTGATCTTAACCACCTCATCTCTGCAACCATGAGTGGTGTCACTTGCTGTCTAAGGTTCCCTGGACAGCTGAACTCTGATCTCCGTAAGCTGGCCGTCAATCTTATTCCCTTCCCTCGACTACACTTCTTCATGGTTGGATTTGCACCCCTGACATCCAGAGGATCACAGCAGTACCGGAACCTGACTGTTCCTGAGCTAACTCAGCAGATGTGGGATGCCAAAAACATGATGTGTGCTGCTGACCCACGCCATGGCCGATACCTAACTGCTTCTGCAATGTTCCGGGGTAAGATGAGCACTAAGGAGGTTGACGAACAACAAATGATCAATGTCCAGAATAAGAATTCATCATACTTTGTTGAGTGGATTCCTAACAATGTGAAGTCTAGCGTGTGTGACATACCACCTAAGGGTCTGAAAATGGCACCCACTTCCATCGAAAATTCAACTTCCATTCAGGAGATGTTTAGGAGGGTTAGCGAGCAGTTTACGGCAATGTTCAGGAGGAAAGCTTTCTTGCACTGGTACATTGGCGAGGGAATGGATGAGATGGAGTTTACTGAAGCTGAGAGTAACATGAATGATTTAGTTGCAGAGTATCAGCAATACCAGGATGCAACCGCAGACGACGAGTACGAGGAAGAGGAGGAAAAAGAAGAAGAAGAGGAACGTGAATGATTTAGTTGCTCAAGTGATGTGGTTGGGAGATGTTTTATGTTGTCAAACTTTAGTTGACATTACATAATATGTATGATTTTTGTGGGTTCTACCTTGTATCTTTGAAGTATTGAGTTCTTGTGATTCTGCATTTGCTTCTAAAGCTTTTGATGAATGATAAGACTTGAAGATCATATTGTCTACTATTATTTCTTATATTTTAAGAAATAAAATTATAAAAATACTACTGAGCATGAAAGTATATTAAAAGCATAAAATCATATTCGAACCGAGTAAGATGCTCAGGTAGTCGGGTTTAATTCAACTACTTTAACAGAAGACGTTCAAATTCTCATCAACTATTAGAGTTCAATTATAATGCTTCTTTACAACACATGCAATGAATAGAAGCTGAAGATACAAGGAATTAATAGTGGCTGTGGCAGAAAGGCTAAGCTCAAAAAGAGAAAAATCACACTTAAACACCCCATCAAACTAAAGCTACATAACAGCCGAAATGAAAATAGTCTTCATGTACTGGTTATGTCCCGGAAAACCTGAACCCGGTTCCTTCTCGATGACACATTGTTTGGTGAGGCATTCACACCAAATGGTACTAGTTGTTGAGTTATATTCTCAATATTATGCTTAGAATGATCAGGGTGCTGATAAATTATGTTGGAGTTCAGATTTTCATCACCGAATTCCTCGTCCTTGTTAAACCCATCATCAGAGCTCTTCTGCAGATATTTTCTTCCACACTGAAGTTCTTCCTTCTCTTCTTCTTCAACCATGTCTGCCCAGGTTTTCTTATTTGGTGCAGCATTTGCAGGTTTTTCCAGTCCTATTTCTGATTCTACCTGAGATTAAACAGGGGGGACGGTTTGATGGGAAGAGGGAAAAGAAAGAAGATGGGTTTATGGGTTTAACCCAGGGTTATTTTTATTTTTATTTAATTTAATTTATTTTTCTTATTTTGGTTAATATCAGAAAATAAAAAATGTGCCACGTGTCGCTTTATGATTGAATAACGGAAAATTTTAACGCCCGTCACGGCTAAAACCTTAAATGGGTTACGGAATGAAACGTTAGGCACCTAAGTGGCCCGAAACAAACGTTAGGCACCTAACTGGAAAAAAGGTATAGTTTGGGCACCTATCTGACGTTTAAGCCTTAATTTATATGTGTAGAAAGCTTCTTAAGTCTAATTTTGTTTAGAGCAAATGAGATCGAGTTCTGAGTTGTAGAACATTTTATAAAAATGTTTCTTTAAGGATAGCTCAATCTGCCCAGAGGCAGAATTGGGCGTGTTTTAAATTGAATTCTATATTAATTCATAAGGTGTAAAAATATAAGGAATATATGGTTATAAAGGTATTTGAGTTAGGTTTCTAACGGTATAAACGTTTTGAAATTTCGATGAACATACGAATTTTTAAACGAGGAGTGTGTAGTCTTCCCGGCAGAAGCACTTTAGATGTCTTGAAATGAAAAAACTGTACCTACTCAAAATGAATTATGTATCTTGCTACATATGGTTAAAAAGGTCTAAAAGTCTAGTTTTTAACGGTGCCAATAGATTAATTTTCCGACGTATAGATTAAAATCTGGAATTGATTTTATAAGGACTGTATTGTTGTCCGATAATAGTTTTGTATGCTAATGTAGTTTGAATGATGAAATGCATGCTGGTTGTGTTTTAAATAGTTAGAGGACTAATTGAATTATTTTTATGGTAATGTACCATGAGACTAAGATTTACCGGTAGGAGACAAAGTTTCAAAAAAAGAAGAACGAGGCTATAAAGAAGGCTAAAACCTTTTGGTTCGGGATATCTCGTAACTTCAAGATATCAGGTGAGTGTAGTTGTGTCAAGGAATAGGCAAGGTTCCATCCCTTTGCATTCATTTTGTGATTTCAATTTGCATTTGTTTAAGGGCTTAAGTAGGGCAAGCATATGTGGATGCTAACGGTAAGCATGGTAAGTTCTTAATATTATGATATGTCGTAAAGTTCATATATGATATTTGAAACATGCTATGTGTGAAATTTGATATCAACATGCTATGATGTGATATGTGGAGCTAAGGCTCAATTTGTGATCCGATATGATATGGCCAAAGGGGATAAACGTAAGATTGATGATGATATGTGTAACCTTGGACACTTGTGAATTTTTGATACAATTGGCATGCCATAGAGTTATTTGAGCTCATATAAGTAATGGTGGACTGAGATTCGGGGCTACGACCTATATGTGAGGGAAATAAGGATGGATTGTGTAAGGAACTTTCTGGAGCTACGGCTCAAGGCTACAACCTATATTCCGTTATATGTGTGGTGTAAAGAGAAATTTGCGTATCCATTGGTTACTATGTCCAAAGAAATGATATATGTTTATGATTTGCAATTAATATATGAGAATATGTTATTTAGTTTTGAACATGAACTATATACGATTAGTGAGACACTTATGTCATCCAAGCATGTTGATATGCTATTCATAAGGGCAAATAGATTAATTGGGTAGGTAAATTATCTCTAATAGTAATGAAACTTCACATGCTAATAGTTAGTAAGTTTAATTGTAGGTGGGTAAAGAGAAATTCTGATAAGGACCTCAAATTTGTAAAAGTTATGATTTAGTCCTTAAATTCAGAAAAGTTTTAAATTGGCCCTTAAATGAATAATTGATTGATAATTAGATCTGTTATGTCTTAAAAGAGACCAATAAAACGTTCCAAATAAGATTCTGAACCTCCGATATATTTCCGGTAGCACTTTCCGACCCGGTTCTCTACCAGGCCGAGGAGGGGGTGTTACATTTAAACACTCTCCTTGCCAACGTTTTTACTTTAGTTTATTTCTTTTCTTTTTTAGTCACTCCCAAAACTATTTTCAAATCAAAACAACTTTTTCCTAAGACAAGTAATCAATCAAAGCAATCGAATTCCAAGTTAAATATCTATGGGATTGATACTCAGCTTACTATTGTATTATTTGCAGACTATGTATACTTACACGCAAAAAACTTTTGGCATTGCTTTATATTTTCCCATTATCTATAAATTGCCCCTTTTGCCATAATTACTTTACACATCACTCTAAAGAGTCTACATACAACAGCAGCCATCAAATTCTCTTCTGCCCTGGCTGTAAAGCTAGGATCAGCACCAGAAATTCCATCTTTCTTCTTGGATTTAGTCAGATCACCTTGGTCTTCATCTCACTTACAACTTTGGGGGCAGCCTCCTTCGAATTCAGTTCTAGACCCTTAGCAACACCAGCATCTTGTTTCGTAGCAACAACACATCCATAAATATTTTTCGAAGCATCAATCTATCTAGCATTTTTCTTCGCAGGATTAATACATTCAAAAACTTTTTGTGCATCATCAGCACTTTCAGCAATCTTCTTCACAACATTAACAGAATCGATATTCTTCATCATAGTAACAACAGAAACAACATCCTTCTTCGCATCATCATCAATTCCAGCATTCTTCTTCGCAGCTTCAGCAGAAACAACATCCTTCTTCGCATCATCATCAATTCCAGCATCCTTCTTCGCAGCTTCAAATGTTTCCGTGACCACATCATTTCCAGCTGCGTATTCAATTCCAGATAGAGCCATTATCATCCCCACTAAGGCGAGATCAATTCCATGAAACGTCTCATCAGTAATAATATTCTTACTCTTGTTTAAAATAGCTCCCTTCATTACATCACTAGCCTTCATTTTTCCAGCTTCATTTCTAGCAACACCTTGATCAAACACCACCGAAGCAATGCCTTCATTCATCATTGAAGTCTGCTCTAAAGATACTCCAAGCTTATCACCAAAAGATGCAATAGCATCTAATTCCTTCTCGGATAAACTCACTTCGATATCATCCACAACAAATAATGGAACTTCTTTTGGCGCTTTAAGACGAGGCTTTGGTCTGTTCAAGGACGTTGTACCAAAAGGGCTTGGATGTAGATAAATGATACCATGCCTTGATGCTTGCATTGGTTTCTTTGTCTCCATTGGCGCCCTCATCCGCGGTCCATGAGGAGTTGAACCAGCAGTCTCCTTCAACTGGGAAAGACATAGTTCAATTTTATGACCAAGAAGTCCACAATTGAAGCAAAACTGATTAAGTTTTTCATATGGAACCGGGCATATTCTCTTCCTTCCATCAGGGTGATGTCCAACCATGACACACCTAAGTAAAGGCTTAGTCACTGAAAGCTCCACCTTGAGCCTAAAAAAGTCTCCAAGGTTTCCCATCATACGAAGTTCATCAATGGGTAAGAGCCTCCCAAAACAATTCCCTATTTTTGATGAAATATCCAGAGTCATGTTTTCCAAAGCCAAAATATACATCTGAATCCACCAAATCATCTTGGTAAATTCATATTCCCCAAGGACATGGAAGGAACAAAGTGAACAAAAACAATAGGTTCACCATCGAACACCCAAGGTCCCCTCTTAAGGATACTGATTTTCCTTCACGGAAGGAAATTTGAAAAGGAAGACACTAGGCTTGAGAGAAAAGATTTCCACACGCTCTTCTGCCCATATATTCATGAAAACTCAAATGAATGAAGATTCATTGATCAATTTTGGGGATAAAATCTTGCCTACCAGCCCAAATTCCACTTCCGCAGCAATAGAAACATCCTTAGATGATGCAGTTTCAATGAAGGCAGCCTGTTCATCCTCAGTGAAGTGTAGGTTAGCCAGCATATGATTCAGATTTGCAGCCATATGAGATGGTTAAGAGAAGAAAAATGGTTGAAAGAAAATGTCAAAAATAATACAATTGAAAGCAGTGAATGTTCAGCAGAAATAAAACACTTGAAATAAAACACTTGAAATAAAAGCCTTAAGTGGTTGAAGACCCACGAACTTAAAAGATCTAGCAGTTTTCAAGTGCTCGAAACTGTTGCCCATTATACAAAAATTATGTCATGTAGAAAACTGTAAACTGCTCATGAACTTTCTAAAAACTGCCCGGGAAAATGATGCCAGAATTTTAAAAACATACATTAAGCTCATCCCCTTGTGTCCTGATGGCAAAGGTAGATGTTTATCATCCCTTGGGACCCAGGTTCGAGCACCAGTAATGCATGCTGTGTGTGCCGTCTTTAAAAAGACTAAGAAAGTTGAACAGATACTACCCTTGCATCACACCAGCATATTCAAAAAAAAAACATACATTAAAATTTAGGGGGGGGGGGGGGAGAGAGAAAACCATATATTGATCCATTCATTCGATGACAATAAAAATAAAGGGTCTCAGACATATATCCCTACAACAGGTGAACAACATCTTTTACAGGGCTAACTAATAACCAAAAACGTACCGTTTAACTAAACAAGCATCATATTTAAGGTAATAAAGAGCAAAACAACATCATTTTGCTTTTCTTGATTTAAGACCATTACAATACTCCCTACTTTGAAAATAATCTTTGACCTCAAGGATTAAGAAAGGAAATTGAATTCAATGCCTCAGAATTCTCTTTAACTGGTTTGACCAAATATCTCCCAATGCTCTTTTCTTCTTAGCTACATTTGGCTCCAACAATAACAATAAGTCCTTCATGATGGTCGGAAGTAATTTTCCACTTTCAATCAATTCATTAGCATTCATCCAAGAGAATTTTGGTTCAACCGCCCAAGCTTTTCTAATCACCATTGGCTGCATATAGTTAACTAAATCAACTCCAATGAAATCTTGCAGAGCTATTGAGAAAGTCAGGTTTCAATAATTTCCAATACTTGCAGACTTGGGTTCAAGTGGCTCAACAGTAATACAAACAGTTGATGGTTGTTATGATGATTGACACAATGTCATTTTCCAGTCTAAACAATTCCCATTGTTGCCCTCAGGTTGGATGATCTCACCATAGGTTGGTGTAGGTGCACTATACGCAATGGCCTCATTGTTTCATCTAGCTAGTTCTCTGAAAAACATAGTATCGCTAGCCATGATCCTGTCAATATCATATTTTATAATGTCAAAGTTAGACACAAAATTAACACCATGAAACTCGATGGCAGCAATGTCATACGCTTAAATGACTTCCTCTTAGGTGTTAAATGTTCCAAGATAAAGATCTTTGTTTCCAGCAACTCTTCCAATTATACCAAATTTATACAACTCAGAAGCAGAAACCAGCTGCTCAATGACTTTCTTATCTCCTTCAGCTTTGAACGAGAATTGAGAATTAAGACCTAATAGCACGAGATAATCGACATGTTTTACCAATATCAAAGGGATAGGTTTGCTGGCTTGTTGTCCTTGCATAGTAACCTCCTTAGTTGCTCCAAATACATTAGTGTTGACAACACCCTTCTGCCATCGTTCTAAATCAGTCAAAATTATCTTGCCTTTCTGTGCCGTCTTTTTTTCACCTTTCCCCCTTTTGTTTTCCTTACTGTAAGCCAATCATCAGGTTCAAATTCCTCATCATCATCGAGGTCTTCAAAAGCCTCAAATGCTTTGTTCAACATTTCATACTTTGTGTAGTCCAATATACGCTTCTTGGCTGCTGACCGATTCTCTATATATAGAAAATGTAGACTGAACTGTGTAGTTGATCCATTAACAATAAGTGTCAAGAATACAATTCCATCTGTGAAGAAAACAAACAAGCTTCCTGTTTCAGAGTTGATATATGGTGACCATATTAGGATGGTGGCTTCCTTTAAATCCAAATCATATCCAAAATATAGTAAAATGGATATAATGCTCTAACAACAATGCAACATGATACTTGAATAAAGATATACTGAAAAATTAGATAGCCCCATAAATGTTCATAGTTATGAAGTTGTTTTTCATCACCAAGAATGCCTTCAGCTATAACCACCCCACTTTGGATGACAATTAAGGTATTAACAGTATAGGCAACCATTTCCCAAAAGAGATGCAAGCTTTGTTGGCCATCACCCTTAAAGGTTATCTTTGCAACAGCCGCACAAAACATTCCTAATGTCATCACCACCAAAACACCAGAAACTTCAATACCTTCTTGACCATTAAAGTAAACAGCGTAGCTCACAACAAATTTCAATGTAATCTCAATCATCGTCTTATTGAAAATAAATCCAAGCCACAAAATTGATATTATCCCAAAAACAATTCCAATATCCACAGCTCCAAGTGAGACTTTGACCAAAAGTTCAATAATAACATCTCGACTACAGCTTTGTTCAAGTACCATTCTATAGAATAACTGATAAAGCACAATTGATGTTCCATCATTCATCAAGGATTCTCCTTCAACTAGGGTGCTCAGCTTTTTGCTACCATCAAGCTCTTTTAACAATGTCACAACCGCAACAAGTTCAGGTGCTTCATTAAGAGCATACCCAACAAAAACTGGTAATGAAGTGTCTTTAAAGTTTAAGTCCCTTAAATCATTTTGATTCCCCATCACCAAAGCCTAAATCTATAGGGATCTTTCACATCCATAACTTCATTCACAGGCCACAATGAATTTTTATCTACTATCACTAATCCATTTCCCATTAATAGTAACCTCAACCCGTAGGGATCCTCACTCTCAACCAAGTCATTAGCATTAATAAGCCTTGATGAAAACTCTCGTTCGAGCTTCCCAAATTAATCATCCTCAAGCTTGTAACCAAACTCTTTCAATCGGTCTTGCAAAGCATAAACTCTACTAACTTTATCAATGACATGATTCAGGTTTAAATTTTAAGAACTCAACAAAGGAATTTGATCTAGAAACAGAGATGGTTGAAAGTTTACCTGAATCGGTTGAATACAACCCTTGAACGAAGCATCTAAATTCTTTGTCATCACTGCTTCCACCACAATCGACGAAAGACCAACAACGTAGCATGCGCCACTGACAACAGAGCTACTGAAGGAGGAGGGAGTGCCCTAGCCACTACATCAGCCCCATGTAAATCTCCAATAGTGGCCATTGATTCATCCTCCATCATCACTCCACCATATGTAACGACAATATCTTTAACTTCATTTTCTTTCACGCCCATTTTATCAAACACCTTCATATTACCCGAATCTTCCAACTGAGTTTCAAGCTCAAAATCAGTTACCCATGGGTCATCCCAAAACTGAATGTCAAGCTGACAACAAACGACATAAATGTTACGGCTCTGAAGAGAGCGACTCGCTGCAACTGCCCCATAACTTTGATATAGGATTAGGAATTGAACGCACGACTTTTGAAACGAAACAAATTTTTTCACTGACTCATAAGGTGAGAAAACTCGATGTAGCACTTCTTGAGTAATGGGAAAAATCGCTTGGTGGATTGTAACAAGGAGCGTCGATTCGCGAAATATCTGTCGAACAAAGATTGTAGTTCATCGTGAAACGACTTGTAACTTTCATCCATCACCGAGAACAATGGCTCTGCATACCTTTGTAACGTATCGAACTAAGAACAAGAATAATTTTGGGGGAGAAACCAGAAGAAGCAAAGGGAGACTAAGAAATCAAAATTTGGGGGAGAGAAAACAAGATATTGATTCATTCATTCGATAACCATAAAAATAAGGGTAATCTTTGCCATTGGTCCCTTTCGTTTAGGGTGCACCAAAATTCAAAAAAAAATTATTCTAGTCACTTACGTTTAGAATCGTTTCTATTTTGGTTCCTTGGTCGTTAGTCTTCGTTACTTAAAAAAATTTAATTTAACCCCAAACTTTTAAAATTTTATTTTTCACATCTTCCTTACAAAGATCTCCTGCTTTAGCCTCTCCAAAAACCTGAAAACCAGATGGTGTTTAACTTGGTTAGCGTTGATTAATGATTATTGGATTGATAAAACTTCCAACAACTTACATGTTCAGCTCTGAACTTAGCACCTGAGCCAAGTTTGGAGTTTCATCGATTGTATCATCCTTGAACTTTATTAGAAGATTCCTTGAAACGCTATAGTACGACTTTATTTGAAAATAAGCGAAGAAAGGAAAAGCAGAAGTATAAAAATTAGCTTCAGATTTATCTCCAAGAAAAATGTAGTACTTTCGATCCAATTAATGTGGCCATCTCCAAATTTTTAACACGTTACACTTGAAACTGCAACCACAGTGTCTAGATTCACAAATACAAATACAAAACTTAGAATCTTATCAACAAAGATATCTGCCTAATTAGCATCTGATCAACTATGCCTCTCGCCGCTCTACATTGCCCTTAATCTTCAGGAATAATGGAGAGGAGCAACATAACTGAGTACAATACTTTTTCAAGCATGGATGCTGATACTAAAGTGTTCTCCTATTCCCCCTCCCAGCAATGCACAAATCTCAAATGCTTTTGTTGTGATGTTATAACAAATCCCGAACCAGTTTATATAGTTACTGTCATTTTTTTTGGGTCTATAACATATACTGAGAGGAATTGGGTAGACCAGTTTCAGAATATTGATCAACACAGAGAGGCTCTCAACAAGTTTCCCGTTAAGGGGAAACATACAAATGCCTAAGTCTAATATCTCTAGATATGGATCAAAACTATCTACCATGAGATGCAAGCACCAGCTATACAGGTTAGTAGATTTTGTTTATGGTGAAAGATCTTATAAACAAAGAACAGACAATAATATTTAAGTAACAACTCAGGAGCTATTGATTCAAAAAAATAGAGCTGAACATGTAAGTTGTTGGAAGTTTTATCAATCCAATAATCATTAATCAACGCTAATCAAGTTTAAAACAATCTGGTTTTCAGGGTTTTAGAGAGACTAAAGCATGAGATCTTTGTGGGGAAGATGGTGAAAAATAAAATTTTTAAAGTTTGGGGGTTAAATCAGAAACTAATTTTTTAAGTAACGGAGACTAACGGCCAAGGGACCAAAATAGAAACGATTTTAAATGTAAGTGACCAGAATAATTTTTTTTAAATTCTGGTGACCAAAATAGAACACACCCTAAACAAAAGGGACCACTGGTGAAAATTACCCTAAAAATAAAGGGTCTCAGACATATATCCCTACAGCAGCTGAACGATATTGTTTACATGGCTAACTAATAACCCAAAACGTACCGTTTAACTAAACAAACAACATATATAAGGTAATAAAGACCAAAACGACATCATTTTGCTTTTCTTGATTTAAGACCATTACACCAGAGTTCAACCATCATTCCATTTGAAGCATTAGCCATTGATGATCTGGTCAAGGAAGAAAGTAGGTCAATTATGCAAACCACAGAAAATGCAGTTCCCGAAATGAAAACTGTCACCGGTGGGTAGTTTCCAACATAACGGTCATCGGAAAAATGAGGATTAAAGCAGCAGGATTGGAAAACAACCACTGTTTTAAATTTACAATCCAAAATTGAAAAACATTATTATAATTCATTGTAAATTCTATAGAAAAATCCATCGAACTTGAAGAAATTAAATTTTCGGTCCTGGAAAAATTGATCTAATAAAAGAAATCAACTTGAAGTTGAGAAATTTGTAAAATCCATCTAGTATAATCATCTGAATGATTAAACAGAATCCTGTTGTGAAGAAATTCATCTTCAAATCCATGAGCCTTTTCAAATTTTGAAAAAGTGATGAAATTTGCAAAAGAAAATTCCACGAGATAACATGGAATACCATTAACACGCATATAAGGGGGGATGCATTGATCATATACATATTCGAATATGAATTTTCCAATTCCAAGAATATCAGATTCAGTAACATATGCGATCATCGATCGAATAATGGCAAATCCAAACCTTGTTTAGATCAGGGAAATAAGCAATTGTGTATGAATGTTTAAGAGATTTGTTCTGGCATTTCCTTTGACAGTGAACCACGAATGAAGTAAGTGGATCTCAATAAAAAATAAACTTTAAATACATTTATACCTTATTTACATGGTGTAAATATGTATTTGTAAAACCTAATTTGATTTTGATATAACAAAGTGTCTAAGGACCTATTTGTAAAAAGTAAGTAATTTTTTAACTATTTTAAAATCTCAAAAATTGACAAGTAAACTTGAACCAAAATGATTATAAGTCAAATCATTTATTCAAGCAAAATTTTTCTAAGTGTTATAGCCCAAAACCAACTTATACGCTAAGGCGTATTGATACGGTTTTTAGGTTATGGAATTTTAATCGACAAAAGTGTACCGATACGGTCGTTCCCGTATCGGTACAGTTTGATCTGATTCGATAAATCTTTGCATTTAAAGTTTATGACCGTTGCTTGCAAGTTATGATTTCAACGAATTTCAAACGGTCGTTAGACCGTATCAATACGTCCATATAGCGTATCGATACCATTTTTGCTAGAGTTTTTCTCGGGATTTCAGTGAGCAAAATATGTATCGATATGATCTTATAGTATCGATACGCCCCTCTTTTTACAATATACCTGTACCGATACGCTCTTATAGTGTATCGATACGCCCTCTTAAATGTGCACAACGGCTCTTTCCATTTTGAGACAGGTATCGATACCCTTGTTCGAGTACCGATGCGGTAGGTTGCAGAAGTGCATTTATTGCGGAAAAAATGAAGCCCAACGGCTCCATTGATGATCTCAACCACCAGAACGGCTAGAAATCAATGCAAGGGTATATAAACAAGCCTCCAAAGCCTCAATAACAACCATTGAACCTAGTTGCAATATCCAAGCTATATTTCAAAACTTTGTGCTTCATAAGAGTCATATCTTGTACCCAACTTGTCGTAATTCTTATTGTATATCATTAGTTCATGTTTGGGAGAGTGTTTGATTGTAATTGGGAAAATTTTCAGTCTTGTGAGAGATTTTTCCATTTGCCAAATTTCTTCTTTGTAAAGAGAGTCTTTTTGGTCAATCTTTGGGTAGTAAGATTGACCAATTGTAAAGGTTACCTACTTAGCCTAGAAAAGGGGAGGAACATCTAGTGGAGATTGTTGAAAATCCTTAGTGGGAGTTAAGGTAGTGGATGTAGAGCTTGTTAGAAGTTTGAACCACTATAATTTGCCTTGTTCTTCATTTTTCAATTTCCATTTTGCTCCCTCTAAATTTAAAAAGTCAATTCACCCCCTCTTGGCCAAATCACATCCATTTGATCCACTCAACAATTGGTATCAAAGCTTACCTCTTTGAAGGCTTCACATTCACAAGAGGAGATCCTAGGAGAGTGTTGATCAACATCTAATCTAAGCCATGGCTACTACCTCCGGGCCTAGCATGTATGAGTCACAATCCATCACTAAACCACCATTCTTCAATGGGGATAACTATTAGGGGTGCGAAAAAATACCCGACCCGAAAACTCGACGACCCGAACCTAAAATGTTGGGTAATTCCCGAAAAAAAAAATTACCCGACCGGGCCGGGTACCCGACCCGACACATTTACCGGGACACGGGCCGGAAGTTTCCCCTTACCGGGTACCCGACCCGACCCGATAAAAATTAATATATATTTTTTTTATATTTAAAATTATATTTTAATTTTATGTTTCTTAATATTTTCACTCTAAAATTAAGTTTAAATCCCTACATTTTTTCTATGTTTGTATTATATTCTTTTAAGTTTTAAGTTAAATTTTTTTAATATTTTTGTGTTTAACATATGATATTTTTTAATTTTAAAATAAAAAAAAAGGAACTGGGTACCCGGTACCCGATTACCCGGGTACCCGGTACCCGATTACCTGGGTACCCGAATTTTACGGGTACCCGAATCCTAGGTACCCGAATATAATGGGCCGGGACACGGGCCGCCTAATGAGGTACCCGGATGAACCGAGTACCCGACAATTCCTACCCCTAATAACTATTCCTTTTGGAAGAACCGGATGAGGCTCTTCATAAAATCCAACGACTATGTTGTTTGGGACGTAGTGGAAGACAGACCGACAATTCCTATGAAAAGAGACGATGAAGGGAGACTTGTTTCAAAGACCAAGGTGGAGATGACCGATGAAGATCGGAGAAAACTCTAAGTAAACAACAAGGCTCTACATATGTTGTTTTGTGCACTTGGACCCGACATGTATGCCAAAATGTCATCATGCACAAGTGCAAAGGAAGTGTGGGACAAGTTAGAGACCACATACGAAGGCACCAACGACGTGAAGTAGACCAAGATTGGGACCCTCAACTTAAGTTATGAGAACTTCAAGATGGAGTCGGATGAGAGCGTCTCCAAGATGTTCGATCGATTCTCGGTTATAGTAAATGGTTTTAACGGCTTTGGTGAAATCATTCCCGAAGATAAACTTGTCCGAAAGTTGCTCTACTCTCTTCCTGAATCATGGGATGGGAAGAGAACCGCAATCATCGAGGCTAAGAACTTGAAGACTTTGAAGCTCGATGAGTTGGTGGGATCTCTCCTTACTCATGAGATCATGAAGCAAGGAAGTGAATAAGAAAAGAAAAGAAAAGAAAGAAGAGTAGAGAAGCAAGAGGTGGAGAAAGAAGAAACAAGGGATTGCTCTCAAAGCCCTACTACTATAAGAGGAGAGCAATTCAAGTGAAGAAGATGAATTTGAAGAATTGGCTATGATAGCCAAAAGATTCTCTCGGTTCATGAAGTCCAACTGGGGAAGGAAGTTCCAAATAAGAAGAGAATTCAAGAACAAGAGGAAAGAAGAAGAAAAGGATCAATTCATTTGTTATGTGTGCAAGAAATCGGACCACATTCGATCAAATTGCCCTCAACTCAAGAAGAAGCAAAAGGCCCATATTGCTACTTGGAGCGATGAGGAATCATCATCCGATGGAGAGGAGCATGAAGTAGCAAAACTTTGCCTCATGGCTATTGATAACGATCCTAAGGTAAACCTCAACTCATCTAGCTTTGATTTTACATTTGATGAGCTTCCAGAAGCTTATGATGAGCTACAAGAGGTTTATGACGAATTGGTTGAAAATATAAAGAATCAGTTTTGAAAAACAAAAAGTTGATTTTTGATTTAAAAGCCCAAAATGATTCTTTATCCAAAACCAATTCAGAACTTGAAGATAAGATTTTGGCTTTAAAAGATGATTTAAAATATTTTCAAGATGAAAATATTGATTTAAACAAACTTCTCTCCAAAGTTCATGATGATCACCACAAGGCGGTGGATGAGCTTAAAGCTTCTCTAAACATAGTTGGGAAATCAAGTTTTGAAAAAGGAAGTTCTTCAAAACCCAACTATGTGAAGAGGAACTTTAATGGCTACAAACAAAGAGGCTCTCAAAAGAATCCTAGAGCTAAAAGGATTAGAAGTGTATGGGTTCCTAAGGAACTTGTAGTCACTAATAAATCGAGTAATGATTAGGCCAATTTTAAAGAAAAATCCTTACGAGATTTTAAAGTCAAATAAGCCTAACATTAGCTATTTTCATCCTTTTGGATGCAAGTGTTTTGTTTTAAACAATGGAAAAGATCATTTAGGTAAATTTGATGCAAAAAGTGATGAAGCAATTTTTCTTGGTTACTCTTTAAATTCTAAAGTCTATCGAGTTTTTAACAAAAGAACCTTAGTTGTAGAAGAGTCTATACGTGTGGTTTTCGATGATAACCTCCTTCCGAGGAAGGATTCTTGTGATGATGATGATGTAGGGATCATTGAAGCCATTAATGGTGGGCAATCATCAAAGGTAGATGAGGTTCCAACCAAGGAAGAAACACAAGATCCTCCCATTGAAGCTTTAAAGGACATGCCAATTGAAGAAAAGGAAGTGAGCTACCCAAGGGAACTCAACTATGTTAAGGGTGGTGAGATCTTGGGTGATCCATCCAAGAGGATAATTATTCGATCCTCTCTTAGATTAATGAACCATGTTGCATTCATTTTATGCATTGAGCCTAAAAATATCAAAGAATCATTAAAATATGACTGTTGGATATTGGTCATGCAAGAAGAGCTTAATCAATTTGAGAGGAGTAAAGTATGGACATTAGTTGATAGGCCTAGTAATAAATCTACAATATGAACTAAATGGGTTTTTAGAAACAAACTAGATGAGAGTGGTAACATAGTGAGAAACAAGGCTAGACTTGTTGCTCAAGGTTACACTCAAGAAGAGGGAATTGATTTTGATGAAACATATGCACTCGTAGCTAGAATGGAAGCAATCAGGATGCTTCTTGCATTTTCATGTTATCATGAATTCAAGCTTTTTCAAATGGATGTTGAAAGTGCATTTTTAAATGGTTTTATTAATGAAGAAGTGTATGTAGAACAACCACCGGGTTTTGAAGATCCAAGTTTTCCAAACCATGTTTTCAAACTAACAAAAGCTTTATATGGTTTGAAGCAAGCTTCTAGAGCTTTGTATAAAAGGCTTTCAAATTTTTTGGTTGAAAAGGGTTTTGATAAAGGCAAGGTGGATACTACACTTTTCATTAAAAGAAATGGCAATGACATATTAGTAGTTCAAATTTATGTTGATGATATTATATTTGGTTCTACTAATGAATTCTATTGTCAAGAATTTTCTAAGATGATGCAAGGTGAGTTTGAGATGAGCATGATGAGCGAGCTTTCATTTTTCTTAGGGCTCCAAATCAAGCAAATGAAGGATGACATCTTCATCAATCAAGCTAAGTACATCAAGGATATGCTCAAGAAGTTTGGCTTGGAAATGTAAAGCCTCGAGCCACTCTAATGAGCTCATCAATTAAGCTTGACAAAGATGAAGGAGGTAAGTGTGTTGATTCTAAGCTTTATCATTCAATGATTGGCTCTTTGCTTTACCTTACTGCAAGTAGACCCGATATCATGTTTAGTGTTTGCTTGAGTTCTAGGTTTCAAGCTAGCCCTAGAGAATCACACCTTGTAGCCATTAAGAGAATCTTTAGATACCTTAGAGACTCACCTTGTTTAGGCCTTTGGTATCCTAGAGACTCTTCCTTTGCTCATATCTTGGTTTTCTAAGAAACAAAATATTTTAGCCTTATCTACCTCCGAAGCGGAATATATATCGGCCGGAAGTTGTTGTGCTCAAGTCCTTTGGATGAAGCAATAACTTCTAGACTATGGAATGATGTAGGTACCATACCCCTTAAGTGTGACAACCCAAGTGCCATATGTCTCACTAAGAATCCCATCTAACATTCTAGAACCAAGCACACAGAGATAAGACATCATTTCATTAGGGATCATGTCTTAAAGAATGATGTAGTTTTAGAGTATGTTGATACCTCAAATCAACTAGCGGATATATTTACCAAACCATTAGAAAAAAGAGTGTTTTTGGACCCTTAGGAGAGAGCTAGTTCTAACTAGCCTATCTTAACCTTTTAGGGTCCTTTTGTGCCAAAAAATTGCTTGAAATTGTATGATGATCTTGCATATGTTAATTTGTTTCTTAATGCATCTATGCTTGTTGCTAGGGGGAGTATGCATCTGTTTCTGTCCATATATCTTGCTTATATATCATTCACATGCATTTAGGGTTGTTCAAAGTTGGAGTTTTGGACTTGTTCTTGTCTAAAATACATTTTATGGTAAAAGGTTATCGATACGGATCAACGCGTATCGATATAGGTTGCTTAATGGGCGTCGATACAGTTTTAACTATATCAATACGGTTACGCGTATCGATATGGTATGAAAATCGTACTGATACGGTGGATCGATATGCCACGTCAGCGTATCGATACGGCAAGCCGCTGGAGTTTAATAGGGCATTAAATGGGTGTTTCACTTTAACTAAAACACAAACCCTTTTTCTCTCAAAACCTTAACTGATTTTCATCTATAAAAACCTCTTCAAACCCTTGATTTTTTACACTAAACTCAAAATTCTTTGAGGGTTATTCATCAACACATCAAGGCTAAGCTTTGCTAGTAATTTGGTGCGTTGTCATCTCTTCATTCATCCATCCTCCATAACTCAAGGTATAAACTCTTTTTCTTTTCTTTTTAATTTTCGTTTTAATTTCTTTATAGTTTTTAGCTTGTTTTGTGTAAAATATATATACTTAATATGGGTTTTTGAAAGAAAAAAAATTAAAATCCGATTATTTTTTATTTGAATATAAAAATATATCGTATACTTTTCAAATTTGTTTTTCAAAAATCTTTTTACCAAAATTTACTTTTATACTTTTATATAATTTTAACATATAAAATATAGTATTTTTATCAATACCTTGAATTATTGGAATGTTCATTGGATCAAATATGATGATAATTGTATACATTGTTTTCGAATATTTTTGATATTTTTTAGGATATTATGGCACCGAAAAAGAGACAAAGGAAAGATTTGACTTCTAGTTCATCTAAACTGAATTTGGACAATGAGGGTAGATGATCACTACCCTCAACGGAAGGTAGATGATCATTCTCATTATCTGATATCTCATTCTGATTTTCTGTTTCCTCAACGGAAGGTAGATGATCACTACCAGAAGCGACAGCACGGCCTCGGCCACGACCTCGACCTATCATAGAGCTAGAACTCCTATGTGGTGGCATAGCAAACTATCTACAAAAGGTAATAACCTAGAGTCAGATTCGGTACTAGAGTATCGGATTTAAAAACACGTTAAAATAGTAAGGTCAAAATCACAAGATACTGTAGTATTTTTTCCCAGAAAATTCTCATTTATCCCAAAATATTTCAGATGCATGCAAAAGTCAAAAACATTTTGAAAATAACTTTTTGTGAGCCTCACAGTTCGAGGATTGAACCAAAGCTCTAATACCACTAAATGTAACCCCCTAAACCCGGACCAGAAGAAATAGGCCGAATCTAGGAAGTTAGGTTTGAAAACTTTCCCCTCAAGTTATAAATCTTAGGTTTAAAAATATTTTAAAATACATAATTGAATTAATTAATAATAATTAACGTAAAATTTCTCAAATATTCATGAAACTCGATCATTAAAACATGTACTAAATATTTTATAAAACATCTGAAATAAATTCAAAATGCATGCAAAAACATAATCCCAAAATATAAGTCTCAATGTCCGAAATTACAAAATATTCCAAAATATGCTAAACAATAGCTTGAAATAATCAAAGAGAGTTCATACCGAATTATAAAAATATCCGAGTAAAATGCGAGATGCTCCAAGTACCGAGTCGCCTAATAAGAGTCTGAGATATCTGAAAGAGAAACTATGGGTGTGTAAGCTAAAGAGCTTAGTGTGTCTCTAAAGTGCAAACAAACACAAACAAAACAATGTTTTTATTTTCTAATAATGTCTTTTATAAAAACACAATAAATCCGATAAATCCAAATCATAATGATATGATGTCTGATGCATGACTCAATACCCGACTATTCGATATCATACATAGTGGAGGTTGCCCTCGCTAGAATGGAGGTTTTCCTCACTTTATTCGAACACAACTTTTATCTCATGACTCAATGATATGATTTAAAAATCATAAATTCGAACTATTACAAGAGTCTCATTTTCCAAAAATTCGATGCTTGATTTAAAAACAAAATTTAGTATGCCATGTTTGTTTTTTTCAAAATCATTCTCAAATCACAATCAATCGGATAATAAACCAAGCAGAGTATAAAACATAAGTTACACAGATATATAGCACAGTAAAAAACACACAGAAAAAAAAACCCATTTATTTATAGCACCAGAAGAAACACACCTTTAGCAGACAATAGCTATAATGCCGAGAAAAGCGCGTCACACGCTCAGATCTAGCTGAATCGGGACCTACGAGATATGAATTCGATATTAGCATTTATTACTAACACTAAGCCACCGACTAAAACACTAAGAACTAAACTGAAGATATACTCACGTGAAGATCTCAAAGAACATGCACGGTCGGTCTGAACAAGATGAGGTAACTCGTCAGCCTCGAAGACGTTATCACCTGAACACATGAATATTCCGAATCAGATTTTGAAATCCACAACTTATTAGATTTTAAGTACTAATTAATTGTAAATAGCAAAACAAAGCTTTCAGGTTCGAATTTGACAAAACATCTAGCAAATTCGGACTTAGAACGTCGAAAAAGGTCCAGGGGAAGATTGACTGAAAAAATCAACTCTGGTCAAAGTCAACACTATCGGTCAAAGTCAACTATCCAAGGTCAACGGTCAACGTTGACTTGACTGGTCAAAGTCAACTGGTCAAAGGGTCGATCAAAGGTCAACGGTCTAGTCAACAAGTCCAATTCAGTCAAACAGGTCAAAGGGTCAACAAGTCAAATTCGGTCAACTATCAGGTCGGTCAAACGGGTCAAAGGATCCAAGGTCAAAAGTAGTCTGACCGATTTTACCAGTTCGGTCCGACAAACTGGTTTGTTTCACGACTTGGTTTAGTTCACATGATTCGGTTCAATTATCACATCCAATTCGAATTAAAGGGTCTAATTTACTTGTTCAACGGTTTAGGCTCAACGAAAACACACACAACCCACTTAGTTTCACTCACACTTGGGCTCAACAGATTACACAAAACACAATCAGCACAAATCTTATCTTCACACAAAACACACACAACCCACTTAGTTTCACTCACACTTGGGCTCAACAGATTACACAAAACACAATCAGCACAAATCTTATCTTCATTCAAGAGATCAATACAACTAGGGTTTACAACACCCAAAATGGCGGCATCGAGAGATTTAACGGCAGTGGCGAAAGAAGAACGGCGGCATCACGAATGCAACCAAACCAAGATCGGAGCAAAGGGGCGGTGCAAAAATTCAAATGAAACAGTGGGGTTTTTGAAGCCTTAAACCTCTAACATTGAACGGAGAGGGTTGCGGCAAAACAGATCCACAAAGACGACGATGCTCTGGGCGACGACGGTGGCGACCGGTGAACAAGGACGGGGTCGGCTCACTGGAAACGTCAAAAACGGAGACCAAAGTGTCATTTTCGACCAAGGTTTGAAGAAAAATAATGATTACATGAACCCAACAACAAAAGGAAAACACAATAGTGTAAAACCAATAAATTGATTTTGATATAACAAAGGATTTAAGGACTAAATTGAAAAAGAGAAATGAATTTTTAAGTCCTCAAAACCTCTCTATGTGTTCAAAGAAAAATGTACAAGTCAAAACCTCAACTTATCAAATATTTTCTAAGTGTTTACCAAATCAAAACAGTGATTTTCGAGTCACCGTTTTGGAACGGTGTAACATCCCAAAAATTAGCCTAGAAGGTTAGAGGTTTAATTAAATAATTAAGTGATTTATTAGATTAATTTCCTAAATAATCGAATTGAAATTAGGTTCATTATAGACCAAATTGAAATTTAAGTAAATGTTCAAGAAGAATTCGGTTAATATGTCTAGTGACCAAATCGAATAAGAGAGAAAACATAAGGCTTGCATGCTAAAGTCTAAAATTCATGAATTAACCTTTGATTATGATGAAATGATAATCTAAACAAGGGACAAATTAGACTTTCATTGACATGAGATATTGACTTGGTGTCAATTCTCATCAATGTTCACCCTCCCTCAACCGGCCACTCAACCCTTCCTAACTAATAAAACCATAGTTTCACATACACTTACAAACATAAAACTTTAGAGAGAGTATAGAGGTGCACGGTAAAGAAGGAAGAAGAGCTTGCATGGCATTGAAATCCTCTTAGAAAATTCAAAGGAAAATTGAAAGTAAGTAGCTTACTCTCTCCTTAGTTCGAATATGGTGTAAATTTCAATAGATTAAACGTCTTAATGTGTTTAGAAAATCATGAAGAGGATGTTATTAGATGTTATGCTGCTGGAAATTTCTAAGTTCATAAGAAATCTTAGAAAATTTAAAAAGGTGAAAGCTTATGAACATACATGGATTAATTAGACAGATTTGGTAAGTTACAAGACATGCAACTTTAGAAAATTCTAGAAAATTCACTAGTAAGAGTTTAGTGCTGAATTTTTGATATGTTCTACCTTGACATGTCTAAAATAGTAGAAAAAATATAAAAAGGAGTTTTGATGACTGTGGTAAAATCTGGAAACCCATTTCAAACAGCATGCAAAACTGTCCAGCAATGCTCCTAGCTGGACAGTGAACTTTGGAAAATTATAGAAAATAATCTATTTGGAGTTTCGATCTGAAATTTTGATATGATGAAATTGGATATGTTAATTAAATTTTGGAACAAACGGTGATCGATTTGGAGTTGTATACAAGAAATACGAAACGAATTAAGTTAGGTGGTCAGAACAGTGTATAAATGAAAAGAAGGAAAAATTAAGAACATGTGAATTATTAAAGATGTAAAATTGGATTAAATGGAGTGGTAATAAATTGATTAACAATCTGTAGAAAGTGAAATCCACCAATTTTAGTGATCAATATGAAGTTTTAAGTGATTAATTAAAGAAATTAGTAAAAATGGGAATTGGCCTAGTCGAACCACATTAATATATGAACTGCTTTGAATAAAAGATAAAATTCAGCTTCGAAATTCATGAAATAAATTCTGAAATTTTTTTTATTGTTGGCTTGAATGCCTTAGATCCTAGAAGTGAAAGAGTCGAGGAAGAGATTACACCGGGAACGACTGCAGATCGAGCAAAAGGCATTCGGATACAGAATTAGCTCGGCGAACTGTGAGTGAAACGACTTTAGAGTTGGGATTAGATTCCCAACTGCCTTAAATTGATTTTTGACTATGTTAAGCATGCAATTGGATTAATTAATTATCTGATTTTAGTAAGGGAAGAAGGAATAAAAGGAAAAATGATCGTATGCATGTGATATGTGATTTGGCATTCTATGTGTTGAATTTAAATGTGATGCTTGTCGTGTTAGTTTGAATCTGAAATTTATGTATATTGGACTGATTTTGGATGAGTTGAATTGCTGATTGTTAGCATAATTGATAGGATGATAAAATGATTAATGTTTGATTAAATTGGTTGATACCATGTGTATGCTTGATAAGCTTGACTTGAAATTGAGTTGTAATATGTGGATTGAGTTTTGTGAAATGAAATTTGATGATACAAATGCTGAATTGATTATATGTAAATGGAATTGAAATGTGTTATGTGTTATATGTGATATCATGATATTTTTGAAATTGAAATTTCATGATTTCAATCGAAGGATTGAGAAGCAAATTCTGAAAATTTCTGAATAATGATATGACTTAAATTAAATGTCAATAAGCAAAGCCCTTGGTGTGTATAGTCTGGCCAGATAGTACAGCTAGCCTAGAGTCTGAGCTCGTTAAGAAAATCGGTACGTTAGTGTACTCGATATTGTGGTACGTAAGTGTACCTTCTTGCTTAATGTCTGTGGACATTATGATATGTTATACGATGATACGATTTTGGTACGTGGTACCAATTACATGGTGAATTTGATTCACACTTCAATTACATGTGACTTGATTACCTAGCATACTCTACTATCCAAGGTATTGCTAATTGAGTTAATAAGAAAATTAAAGTAATGAAATTCCGAGATTGAATTTTTGGTTGGTGTAATTCTTGAATTGGAAAGCAGCAAGTTAAATTCGAATTATGAAATCAACTAATTATCTGCTACAGTTTGTTGTTGCTTGTTAATTGTAATTGCTTAAATCGAATTCATGAAATTGGTACAATTGGAGTGTTCGATTATGATGATTAAGATAACATGAATTAATGTTCTTGTTATACTATGCAATTTGAATATGATAGATTGATAATTGGATAGATAAATTTTGGATTCATGACTTGTATGTATATCAATGATATGATTGTGTGAAATTGCTTGTATTCAAATGGAATTACTTGCTTTACTATGCACATGTTCGAATGATTGCTAGTATGTACCAATTAATTGTGAATTTGTTGTATTGCTTGTGCCATTCGAATGAATTAATGTGCAAAGTGAAATATAATGTATGATCATATTTAATCAAATGGAAATCAATTAGCTTAGGGTTTCCTCACTAAGTACGAGAAGTACTTACCACTCGAACCCTTCCTTCCTTCCAAAAAATTTCAGGTTCTAGCTTGTCGACCTCCACCCGTATTCTCCTCACACGAAGATTAAGTATGTCTTTCCCTATCTTTGTCGTGCTTATGTTGGGTGGCCTAGCGTTATGCATGTTAGTTCAGTTCGGTCTGATGGTGATGTTTATGAATTACTACTTTAGTTATGTATGAACTTTTATAATACGTTTCCCTCCATTTTGGTATGTATTTAAGGAGTAAATATTTGGGGTATAGATCACCCAAGTATATGTTTGGGGCTTAATTCTTTTTGTTGAAATCTCTTTTTGTATAGGCAACCTATAGGTTTAGCCGTTGTAGTACCCCGAGTTTATTTTGTACAAGGGAAACTAGAAACGATATGGATGTTATGAATCGGATATGGCATGATATATGATATATATATAACTATGATGAATGTTTCGGCTATAATATGATTGGAATCGTTTTTATATGCTATCATGTAAAGTAAATTAAATTACTTGAAATTGGACTATGTGTATAATAACCGAATGGGTTAAATTGGAGAAATTAGAAGTTGATAATTGTAAATCGATTTGATTTGATTAAATGATATTCGAATGAATCTAGAACTTTAAAATAGACCTTAATTAAATTGTGGATTAACCGAATCATAAATTGGTTGTTATAATCGAATTAGGCTATGTATGTGTTATCCAATTCGATAGGAATTAATTAGGATTAAAATGAATCAAATGTATAGTATTTAGCATGTTGGGTTGTACCGAATGAATTGGATAGAAATTAATTGTGACTATGCTATTGATCGAATGTTTAAGGGATTTTATATGTGACATATGAAATTGAGTGATTGCAATTAGAGTAATTTGAATAGAGGTATTCAAATATATATAATAAAAAATATTACACGAATTTGATAAACCCCTTCCGCTGCTAATCCGAATCTGTTTAAGTTAATATAACGCTCCTTGCCCCTAATCCGGGGTGAGGGGTGTTATATAAAGTTGTATCAGAGCTTTTTAGGTTAAGTACTAAAAATTTAATCGAGTCTGCATGCATCTGAACTGTTTAGGTATGTCACCAATGTATTGCATGACAAGATATCTGTGTTGAGCTTTCTGATCTTCTGTTGTTTAACTGAATGATAGAAAATGACAGACCCAAAAGACCCAAAGAATGGTAGCTCACATGAATCTTCAAGCGAAGGTGAAAGTGTGAGATTGGGTGATAATTCTCCAGCTCGAGCTGAAACTCCGAGAAAGGAGAGAAACAAAGAGCCTGCTCAGATTTCCGAGCAAATTGCTAAAAAGCCTGCTCAAGTCACTGAACGGATCCCTACAGAGCCTGTTCAGAACATTGAGCAATCTGATAAAGAACCTGTTCAGAATACCGAACAACCTCCACCTAAAAATCCTATGGTTCAGTCTGCCCAAAGGGAATGTCTCCTCAGGATGAAGGAGATGTTCAATCAACTTCTGAAAAATCTGAAACAAGAGCAACTTGCTGTTTCTGTCCCTACTGCACCTAGCAGAGCACCGATAGATAAGCTTTCTCAGCATCGAGCCTACACCTTTACTGGTACTAATGAAGAAAGACCAGAAGATGCAGAGTACTGGCTTGAAAACACCACCAAGGTGGTAACCAGACAATTGCAGTGCTCCGATGACCATAAATTGGAATGTGTTGTGGCTCTGTTAGCTGATGAGGCTATGAATTGGTGGGAAATCACTACTCTCATTGTCCTGACTGAACTGGTGACGTGGGAATTCTTTCTTGAAGAGTTCAAAAAGAAGTACATCAGTGAACAGTACTTGGCTGAAAGAAGAAAGAAATTCTTGCACCTCAAACAAGCCAACCGTCCTATCGAGCAATACGTTGCAGAATACATCAAAACTGAAGCTGATAAATGCCGAATGTTCATTGAAGGCATGAATGATGAATTGAGTCCAATCTTCACTGCTTTGGGAATCAATGATTTCCAGAATCTTGTTAATCGGGCTATTGCAACCGAAGCTAGAATGAAAGCTGCTGAAAAGTGAAAAGGGGGCAATAAGCCTGACAAAAAGCAGAAACGAGACGACAAGTCTCAATGGCAGTTCAAGAAGCCTAAATTTCAGAAAGAAGGGTCTTCTAATTTCACTTCTGCTCCGAGGAGCAATTACACTTCAAAACCAGCTACAGTGATCAGATCCTCAGTACCGACTATGTCTGTTAATAGTACGGGAAATTCTGAAAAGATTCCTCCTTGCAAGTTCTGTCAGAAACCACATCGAGGTCAGTGCAGACTACAGGCCAATCTCTGCTATGCTTGTGGTGGTGATGATCACTACATCAAAGACTGTCCTCAGAAGCATGAATCTATGCCAGCTCGTAACACTACAATTCCTAGTCCGACATCCTCTAATCGGAATAGGAATGCCAAGTCAGCCCAGCCGAGTTATCAGAAGAAAGGCAAGGGTACTCATTCTAATGCTACCACACATCAGGAATCTCGAGCTCCTGCTAGAGTTTACCACATTCGTGGTAGAGATGATGAAGAGTCTCCTGAAGTGATTGCAGGTACTGTTGAGCTAAACTCACATCCTGTTTATGCTTTGATAGATTCAGGATCCACTCATTCATTCACATGTCTATCTATTGTGAAAAGGTTGAAATTAGAACATGAAATTGTGAAAACAAGTCTGATAGTCTCAAACCCTTTAGGAGGAACTTCGAACATAAACCTAATATGTAGAAATTGTTCATTGCATATTAGCAATTTGCCATTCCTTATTGATCTCTACATATTACCCTCTTGTGAGTTCGATCTAATTCTGGGTTTAGATTGGTTAAGTAAACATGAGGCTTGGGTAGATTGTCAGAATAAAAGACTGTATCTTCAGGGTTTAGGAAAAGAATCCATACTCCTAATTGATAAAAAGCCCACTTCCATTTTTGCATCCATGGTCTTACGAGATCAAATTGAATTTGGAATGTCTGAAATGCCTGTTGTTTCTAAATTCATTGATGTGTTTCCCGAGGAACTACCTGGTCTCCCTCCGACTAGAGAAGTTGAATTCGGGATTGAAGTACAGCCTGGCTCAAATTCGGTGTCTATCACTCCGTACCGGATGGCACCTCTTGAGTTAAAAGAATTGCAAAAGCAACTTCAAGAGCTTCAGGACAAGGGTTTTATTCGACCTAGCACTTCTCCCTGGGGTGCACCTGTTCTGTTTGTAAAGAAGAAGGATGGAGCAATGCGTCTTTGCATTGACTACCGTCAATTAAACAAGATCACAATCAAGAACCGATATCCGCTCCCAAGAATAGAAGATCTGTTTGATCAACTTAGGGATGCTTCGGTATTCTCAAAGATCGATTTGCGATCTGGATACTATCAGATGAGTCAAAGAGGAGGATGTGTCAAAAACAGCCTTCCGAACTCGTTATGGCCACTATGAATTTCTGGTAAGGCCTTTCGGATTGACAAATGCTCCGGCGGCATTCATGGATCTCATGAACAGAGTATTCAAGCCCTATCTTGATAAATTTGTTGTCGTTTTCATTGATGACATTTTGATCTATTCTCGTAACAAGTAAGAACATGCTGATCATCTTCGCATTGTCTTGCAAACTCTCCGGGAACGCCAGTTATTCGCAAAATTTTCCAAGTGCGAGTTCTGGTTATCGGAAGTCTCTTTCCTTGGTCATGTAATTTCTGCAGAAGGAATCAAAGTTGATCCAAAGAAAATTCAGTCAATCATGGATTGGCGACCTCCTAGAAATGTCAGTGAAATACGGAGTTTCCTTGGTCTTGCTAGTTATTACAGAAGGTTTGTCAAAGGGTTTTCCTCTATAGCCTTACCTTTGACTAAACTTCTTCGTAAAGATCAGTCATTTGAATGGTCTGACAAGCAACAGAGAAGCTTTGACCAACTCAAAGCAGCCTTGACTCATGCCCCAGTTTTGATCCAACCAGAACCGGGCAAAGATTATACTGTATACAGTGATGCTTCACATGCGGGTCTTGGATGTGTTCTAATGCAAGGTGACAATGTGATAGCTTATGCTTCACGCCAATTGAAATCTCATGAATTGAACTATCCAACGCATGATCTAGAACTTGCTGCAATCGTGTTTGCTCTCAAAATATGGAGACACTACTTGTACGGTGAGAAATGTTACATGTTCACCGATCATAAGAGCCTAAAGTATCTCCTAACTCAGAAAGATCTGAATTTGAGACAACGCAGATGGATAGAATTGTTGAAAGACTATGATTTAGTCATTGACTATCATCCAGGAAAAGCCAATGTGGTTGCAGACGTCTTGAGTCGTAAACCGACATTGGGTAAAGTTCCTAATCCTTGAGTCTTAAATAAATAAAAATTTAATATGTCTGTAATAAAAAAAATTCTGATTAGAAAGTGGTATTTATTCTTGTAGCTCCAACTGCTATCAATGCTCATCTTCGAGTGTATCAGAAGCAAGGATTTCTGTCCGAACTTCAAATTCAGTCCAGTCTAATCTCAAGGATTGAAAATCTTCAGAAAGCTGATCCAGAACTTCAGGATATTATTTCCAAGCTGGATACAAAGTCTGGTGAAGGATTCCGTATTCATACAAACGGTCTCCTTTATTTCAAAGATAGAATCTGTGTTCCAAATGAAGAAAATCTGAAAAGAGATCTTCTGGAAGAAGCGCACCAGAGTTCTTTCTCGGTCCACCCTAGATCGGTTAAGATGTATAAAGATCTCAAATCTTTGTATTGGTGGTCTGGTATGAAAGCGGCTATCAATGATTTCGTATCCAAATGTCTAAATTGTCAGAGAGTCAAAGCTGAACATAGAGTTCCCACCGGACTACTCCAACCACTTGTACTGCCACAGTGGAAATGAGAACGAATTACTATGGACTTCATGACTGGTCTTCCTTGTTCTCCCAGAAAATATGATGCTATTTGGGTGATTGTTGATCGATTCACCAAATCGGCACATTTCATTCCTATTCGTATCAACTACAGTTTGGAGACTTTAGCCAATCTGTTCATTCAAGAAATAATTCGGTTACATGGAATTCCTATCTCCATTATCTCTGATCGTGATCCAAGATTTACCTCCAGATTTTGGAGAACTTTGCAAAGAGCTATGGGAACTAAACTGAATTTAAGCACTGCTTTCCATCCGCAAAGTGATGGTCAGTCTGAACGAGTTATTCAGATCCTCGAAGATATGCTTAGAGCTTGCATTATTGACTTTGGGAAGAATTGGGAGAAATCTTTACCCTTAGTTGAATTTGCCTACAACAATAGCTATCAGTCGTCTATTCAGATGGCACCTTTTGAAGCATTGTATGGCAGAAAATGCAGAACACCTCTGTGTTGGTCCGAACTTGGTGAAAATAAAGTTTTGGGACCTCAATTGCTCAGAGAAACAGAAGAGAAAGTTTAAATCATCCATTCTAGTCTAAAGCAAGCCTTCGATAGACAGAAAGCCTACGCTGATCTGAAACGAAAAAATATCCAGCATAATGTGGGAGACAAAGTTTTTCTTAAAGTCTCTCCATGGAAGAAAGTATTTCGGTTCGGAAAGAGGGGAAAGCTCAGTCCTCGCTTTATTGGACCTTTTGAAATTACAGAAAGAATTGGCCCAGTGGCTTATCGACTTGCACTCCCTAGTGAGTTCGATAAAATTCACAATGTCTTCCATGTGTCAATGCTCAGAAAGTATAGATCCGATCCTTCTCACATCTTAGAGCCGGAAGAAGTAGAACTGAATCCTTGTTTGTCTTATGAAGAGGAACCGGTTCAGATTCTGGATAGGGAAATTAAAAGACTCCGGAACAAAAATGTTGCACTGGTTAAAGTCTTGTGGAGAAATCACAAGATGGAAGAGGCAACATGGGAACCTGAGGAAACAATGCGAAACCAATACCCTCAATTGTTCGATTCAGGTAAGAATTCGGGGACGAATTCTTTCTTTAAGGGGGGGAGAAATGTAACATCCCAAAAATTAGCCTAGAAGGTTAGAGGTTTAATTAAATAATTAAGTGATTTATTAGATTAATTTCCTAAATATTCGAATTGAAATTAGGTTCATTATAGACCAAATTGAAATTTAAGTAAATGTTCAAGAAGAATTCGGTCAATATGTCTAGTGACCAAATCGAATAAGAGAGAAAACATAAGGCTTGCATGCTAAAGTCTAAAATTCATGAATTAACCTTTGATTATGATGAAATGATAATCTAAACAAGGGACAAATTAGACTTTCATTGACATGAGATATTGACTTGGTGTCAAATCTCATCAATGCTCACCCTCCCTCAACCGGCCACTCAACCCTTCCTAACTAAGAAAACCATAGTTTCACATACACTTACAAACATAAAACTTTAGAGAGAGTAGAGAGGTGCACGGTGAAGAAGGAAGAAGAGCTTGCATGGCATTGAAATCCTCTTAGAAAATTCAAAGGAAAATTGAAAGTAAGTAGCTTACTCTCTCCTTAGTTCGAATATGGTGTAAATTTCAATAGATTAAACGTCTTAATGTGTTTAGAAAATCATGAAGAGGATGTTATTATATGTTATGCTACTGGAAATTTCTAAGTTCATAAGAAATCTTAGAAAATTTAAAAAGGTGAAAGCTTATGAACATACATGGATTAATTAGACAGATTTGGTAAGTTACAAAACATGCAACTTTAGAAAATTGTAGAAAATTCACTAGGAGGAGTTTAGTGCTAAATTTTTGATATGTTCTACCTTGACATGTCTAAAATAGTAGAAAAATTATAAAAAGGAGTTTTGATGACTGTGGTAAAATCTGGAAACCCATTTCGAACAGCATGCAAAACTGTCCAGCAATGCTCCTAGCTGGACAGTGAACTTTGGAAAATTATAGAAAATAATCTCTTTGGAGTTTCGATCTGAAATTTTGATATGATGAAATTGGATATGTTAATTAAATTTTGGAGCATACGGTGATCGATTTGGAGTTGTATACAAGAAATACGAAACGAATTAAGTTAGGTGGTCAGAACCGTGTATAAATGAAAAGAATGAAAAATTAAGAACATGTGAATTATTAAAGATGTAAAATTGGATTAAATGGAGTGGTAATAAATTGATTAACAATCTGTAGAAAGTGAAATCCACCAATTTTAGTGATCAATTTGAAGGTTTAAGTGATTAATTAAAGAAATTAGTAAAAATGGGAATTGGCCTAGTCGAACCACATTAATATATGAACTGCTTTGAATAAAAGATAAAATTCAGCTTCGAAATTCATGAAATAAATTCTGAAAATTTCTTATTGTTGGCTTGAATGCCTTAGATCCTAGAAGTGAAAGAGTCGAGGAAGAGATTACACCGGGAACGGCTGCAGATCGAGCAAAAGGCATTCGGATACAGAATTAGCTCGGCGAACTGTGAGTGAAATGACTTTAGAGTTGGGATTAGAGTCCCAACTGCCTTAAATTGATTTTTGACTATGTTAAGCATGTAATTGGATTAATTAATTATCTGATTTTAGTAAGGGAAGAAGGAATAAAAGGAAAAATGATCGTATGCATGTGATATGTGATTTGGCATTCTATGTGTTGAATTTAAATGTGATGCTTGTCGTGTTAGTTTGAATCTGAAATTTATGTATATTGGACTGATTTTGGATGAGTTGAATTGCTGATTGTTAGCATAATTGATAGGATGATAAAATGATCAATGTTTGATTAAATTGATTGATACCATGTGTATGCTTGATAAGCTTGACTTGAAATTGAGTTGTAATATGTGGATTGAGTTTTGTGAAATGAAATTTGATGATACAAATGCTGAATTGATTATATGTAAATGGAATTGAAATGTGTTATGTGTTATATGTGATATCATGATATTTTTGAATTGAAATTTCATGATTTCAATCGAAGGATTGAGAAGCAAATTCTGAAAATTTCTGAATAATGATATGACTTAAATTAAATGTCAATAAGCAAATCCCTTGGTGTGTATAGTCTGTCCAGGTAGTACGGATAGCCTAGAGTCTGAGCTCGATAAGAAAATCGGTACGTTAGTGTACTCGATATTGTGGTATGTAAGTGTACCTTCTTGCTTAATGTCTGTGGACATTATGATATGTTATACGATGATACGATTTTGGTACGTGGTACCTATTACATGGTGAATTTGATTCACACTTCAGTTACATGTGACTTGATTACCTAGCATACTCTACTATCCAAGGCATTGCTAATTGAGTTAATAAGAAAATTAAAGTAATGAAATTCCGAGATTGAATTTTTGGTTGGTGTAATTCTTGAATTGGAAAGCAGCAAGTTAAATTCGAATTATGAAATCAACTAATTATCTGCTACAGTTTACTGCTACTTGTTAATTGTAATTGCTTAAATCGAATTCATGAAATTGGTACAATTAGAGTGTTCGATTATGATGATTAAGATAACATGAATTAATGTTCTTGTTATACTATGTAATTCGAATATGATAGATTGATAATTGGATAGATAAATTTTGGATTCATGACTTGTATGTATATCAATGATATGATTGTGTGAAATTGCTTGTATTCAAATGGAATTAATTGCTTTACTATGCACATGTTCGAATGATTGCTAGTATGTACCAATTAATTGTGAATTTGTTGTATTGCTTGTGCCATTCGAATGAATTAATGTGCAAAGTGAAATATAATGTATGATCATATTTAATCAAATGGAAATCAATTAGCTTAGGGTTTCCTCACTAAGTACGAGAAGTACTTACCACTCGAACCCTTCCTTCCTTCCCAAAAATTTCAGGTTCTAGCTTGTCGACCTCCACCCGTATTCTCCTCACACGAAGATTAAGTATGTCTTTCCCTATCTTTGTCGTGCTTATGTTGGGTGGCCTAGCGTTATGCATGTTAGTTCAGTTCGGTCTGATGGTGATGTTTATGAATTACTATTTTAGTTATGTATGAACTTTTATAATACGTTTCCCTCCATTTTGGTATGTATTTAAGGGGTAAATATTTGGGGTATAGATCGCCCAAGTATATGTTTGGGGCTTAATTCTTTTTGTTGAAATCTCTTTTTGTATAGGCAACCTATAGGTTTAGCCGTTGTAGTACCCCGAGTTTATTTTGTACAAGGGAAACTAGAAACGATATGGATGTTATGAATCGGATATGGCATGATATATGATATATATAACTATGATGAATGTTTCGGCTATAATATGATTGGAATCGTTTTTATATGCTATCATCTAAAGTAAATTAAATTACTTGAAATTGGACTATGTGTGTAATAACCGAATGGGTTAAATTGGAGAAATTAGAAGTTGATAATTGCAAATCGATTTGATTTGATTAAATGGTATTCGAATGAATCTAGAACTTTAAAATAGACCTTAATTAAATTGTGGATTAACCGAATCATAAATTGGTTGTTATAATCGAATTAGGCTATGTATGTGTTATCCAATTCGATGGGAATTAATTAGGATTAAAATGAATCAAATGTATAGTATTTAGCATGTTGGGTTGTACCGAATGAATTGGATAGCAATTAATTGTGACTATGCTATTGATCGGATGTTTAAGGGATTTTATATGTGACATATGAAATTGAGTGATTGCAATTAGAGTAATTTGAATAAAGGTATTCGAATATATATAAAAAAAAATATTACACGAATTTGATAAACCTCTTCCGCTGCTAATTCGAATCTGTTTAAGTTAATATAACGCTCATTGCCCCTAATCCGGGGTGAGGGGTGTTATAAACGGCCTTTGGGCGTTTTGAAACTGTTAACCTCTGTTTCAGAACGTGTTTCAAAACGGATGAAGAATAACAGAACAATTCGAACCGTTTCAATACGGCAGTATCGAAACGACCTCAAACGTTTCGAAACGAAATTCAAACTTGGTTTCAAAATATGACCGTTCAGCTTTTAAACTAATTTTTTAAGAAATAATTAAAGCGTATCGAAACGCCTCTAAGCCGTTTCGATACAGGTTTTGACAGTGGTAAAATGTTTCGAAACGAGTTTCGGAACAGGCTCTTAGCGTATCGAAACGATCGTGCCCGTTTCAGTACGGTCTATTTATTACACCCCAACGACTCTTTCTATTTTGGTCTGTTTCGAAATAGGGTCGAGCGTTTCGGAACGGGTAGTTGCAGACTGCATTTATGGAGGGAAGATAACATCCCAACGACTATTTTAATGAAGGTGAACAACCCCAACGACTAGAATTCAATGAGAAGATATAAAAGGGGCCTCTAAAAGCTCCAGCAACAACTATTGGTCCAAAAAGAATTATCCAAACATCAAATCCAAGCAATTGTGTAAAAATCCCTATTTTTATTGTAAACCCCAAATTGTATTGTGTGTAATTCCATTCTTATTTTCCAATTTGGGTTGAATGCTTGTAAAAAGGGCTACAATTTGTATTGAGAGATACTAGACTTAGCCTTAAACTTCTTTGTATTACTTGAGTGAGGATTGGGTCAAATTTTGGGTAGAAAATTTGACCGGTATTGTAAAGGTTACCTCCTAAGCCTTGAAAAAGGAAAGAGCAATTAGTGGATTGTTGGAAAATCCTTAGTGAAGCTAAGGTAGTGGATGTAGAGTTCAATTGGAACTTGAACCACTCTAAAATCACTTGTCTAGCAATTTTTTAATTTTCCACTCCACCACCAAAAGTTCTAAAAATCCAATTCACCCCCTCTTGGCTTAAATCGTTTTATTGAACCACTCAACAATTGGTATCAGAGCCTACCTCTTTGAAGGATTAACAACCACCAGAGGAGATTCTAGGAAGAGTGTGATCTTCTACAAGACAAGCCATGACATCTACTTCAACCTCCAACCTTTATGAGTCATAATCAAGCACTAAACCACCCTTCTTCAATGGGGACAACTACCCATATTGGAAGAATCGGATGCATCTCTTCATCAAGTCAACGGATTACATGGTTTGGGATGTACTGGAAGAAGACCCCTACATTTTGGTTAAGAGAAACGATGAAAAATGACTTGTTCCGGAGGTGAATTCGGAGATGATCGAGGAAGATAGACGGAAGATGCAAGTCAACGACAAAGCTCTACATATCATATTTTGTGCACTTGGTCTGGATATCTACTCAAAGGTTTCATCTATTGAAAGTGCAAAGGAAGTGTGGGACACTTTGGAGACAACTTATGAGGGAACTAGCGATGTAAAAGAGACGAAGATCGGGTTGCTAAACTTGAGCTATGAAAATTTTAAGATGAACCCCGATGAGAGCATCTCAAAGATGTTTGATCGATTTTCGATCATCGTCAATGGTCTTAAAGGATTCGGTGAAATAATTCCCGAAGATAAGCTAGTGAGGAAGCTTCTATACTCTCTCCTGGAGTCTTGGGATGGTAAGAGGACGACCATCATTGAAGCAAAGAATTTGAAAACCTTGAAGCTTGATGAGCTTGTTGGGTCTCTTCTTACACACGAGATCATGAAGCAAGGAAGAGAGGAAGAGAAGAAGAATGAAGAGAGAAGAATAGAGAAGCATGAGGTAGAGAAGAAAAAGAAGCTAGAAGTTGCTCTCAAAGCCTCTTTACATGAAGATAGCTCTTCTAGTGAGGAGGAAGACCTTGAGGAATTGGCCATGATTGCCAAACGGTTCTCACGGTTCATGAAGTCCAATTGAGGGAGAAAATTTCAAAGAAAGATGGACTTCAAGAAAAAAAGCAAAGAATAAGAGAGGGATCAAATCATTTGCTTTGAGTGCAAGAAGCTAGGTCACATACGTTCCGATTGCCTTCAACTCAAGAAGAAGGGCTTTGAGAAGAAGAAGAAGAAGCTCAAAGCCAAGTTTGCTACTTGGAGTGATGAGGAGTCATCCGAGGATGAGGAACATGAAGTGGCCAACCTTTGCCTCATGGCTCTTGAGGAGGATTCCTCCATGGTAACCTCTAACTCATCTTCATTTGATTTTACATTTGATGAATTGCATGATGCTTATGATGAGTTACAAGAGGTTTATGATGAGTTAGTTGAGAAGTATAAGGAGTCAGTTCTAAAAAATAGAAAGATCATTTCGGAACTAAATGCTAAAAATGACTCACTTTCTCAAGCTAACTTGAAATTTGAGAAAAAGATCTTAGGTTTACAAGATGAACTTAAATTCTTTCAATATGAAAATGTAGACTTAAACAATCTTATTTCTCAATGCAATAGTGAACACCAAAAGGTGTTAAATGAGCTTAATGAGCTTAAGAAGTCTTTCAAGAGTGTTGGTAATATGAAAAATGAAATAGGTGAATCATCTAAAACAAACTAACCTAAGAGAAAGACATATAACTACAAACAAAGTAGCTCCTATAGGCATAATAGAACTAAAAGAGTTAGAAGTGTATGGGTTCCTAAGGAACTTGTCGAATCTAATAATATTGATGCCATGTCACCTTGGATTCCTAAGGGAACCAAGATTTTGGGAGCTAACACTCATGGACCCAAAATGATTTGGGTACCAAAAATCAAAGCTTAATATCTTTGTTTGTAAGGGGAGCATTGCTACAAGGCCAAAGCACAAAGCCAAAACTCATGGTACCTTGATAGTGGATGCTAGAGGCACATGACCGGAGACAAAAGTCGATTCATGGACTTAAAGCTAAAAAGTGGAGGAGTAGTGACATTTGGTGACAACTCTAAAGGCCACATTAAAGTTATTGGATCCATAGATAATCACTCTACTATACTCATTGAAAATGTTTTATATGTCGATAGTCTTAAACACAATTTATTGAGCATTAGTCAATTGCGTGATAAAGGATTTAATGTCTTATTTGATAAAAATGGGTGTAAAATTGTTGACATTAAATCAAATAATATAATGCTCATTGGTCATCGCATAGGTAACATATACATGGTGCATCTAGATGACATTCATACATCTCATGCATGCTTTGTTGCACAAGATGAAAATGATGCATGGTTATGGAATAGGAAACTAGGACATGCTAGCATTAGTGTTTTAGAAAAATTAGTTTCCCTAAATCTAGTTAGAGGTTTACCCAAGATCAAATTCTCAAATGATAAAATATGTGATGCATGCTCTAAGGGTAAACAACATATATCATCCTTTAAATCCATTAATGATGTTTCTACAAGTAGGTGTTTGCAACTAATTCATATGGATTTATTTGGGCCTATTAGAACTATGATCTTGGGTGGTAAATTGTATGCATTTGTACTTGTTGATGACTATTCTAGATTTACTTGGGTTCTATTATTAAGTGCTAAAGATGAGGCTTTAGAAAAATTCATCATGTTTTCAAAATTAACTCAAAATGATCTTGAACTTATGATTTCTCATATTAGAAGTGATCATGGAACCGAGTTTCAAAATCTAGGTTTTGAAGAGTTTTTAAATGAAAATGGTATTAGCCACAATTTTTTGGCTCCTCGAACTCCTCAACAAAATGGTGTAGTTGAGAGGAAAAATAGGACTTTACAAGAAATGGCTAGAACCATGATTGTGAAAACAATTTACCTAAATATTTTTGGGCGGAAGCCACAAACACCGCTTGCTACATTGTAAATCGAGTAATGATTAGGCCACTTTTAAAGAAAACACCATATGAGGTTTTAAAATCTAAAAAGCCTAACATTAGCTACTTTCATCCATTTGGTTGCAAGTTCTTTGTCTTAAATAATGGAAAATACAACTTAGGTAAATTTGATGCTAAAAGTGATGAAGCTATTTTCTTAGGGTATTCTTTAAACTCTAAAGTCTATCGTGTATTTAATAAGAGAACTTTAGTAGTATAAGAGTCTATACATGTTTTTTTCGATGATAACCTCCTTCCGAGGAAGGAATCTTGTGACGATGATGATGTAGGAATCATTGATGCCTTTGATGGAGGACAAACTTCAAAGGAGGATGAGATTCCAACTAAAGATGACGATGCACAAGATCCACCTTTTGAAGCCTTGAATGACTTGGCTCTTGAGGAAAAGGAAGTGAGCTACTCAATGGAGTACAACTATGTCAAAGGTGGTGAAATCTTGGGTGATCCATCCAAGGGGGTAACTACTCGCTCTTCTCTTAAAATGCTTAATCATGTTGCATTTATCTCATGCATTGAGCCTAAAAATATTAAAGAAGCTTTAAAATATGATTTTTGGATTATGGCCATGCAAGATGAGTTAAATCAATTTGAGAGAAGTAAAGTGTGGACATTAGTTGAAAGGCCTAAATCAATCTACTATAGGAACTAAATGGGTATTTAGGAATAACCTAGATGAGAGTGGTAATATAGTGAGAAACAAAGCTAGGCTAGTTTCTCAAGGTTACACTCAAGAGGAGGGAATTGATTTTGATGAAACCTATGCACCCGTAGCTAGAATGGAAGCTATTAGGATGTTGCTTGCATATGCATGTTATCATGATTTCAAGCTTTTTCAAATAGATGTCAAGAGTGCATTTTTAAATGGCTTTATAAATGAAGAAGTGTATGTGGAACAACCATCGGGTTTTGAAGATCTAATTTTTCCAAACCATGTTTTTAAATTGTCAAAAGCTTTATATGGTTTAAAACAAGCTCCTAGAGCTTGGTATGAAAGACTTTCGAGTTTTCTAGTTGGAAAAGGTTTTGAGAAAGGAAAAGTGGACACAGCAATATTTATTAAAAACAATGGCAAAGATATATTAGTAGTTCAAATTTACGTTGGTGATATTATATTTGATTCTACTAATGAATTGCTTTGTCAAGATTTTTCTAAGTTGATGCAAGATGAATTTGAAATGAGCATGATAGGGGAGCTCTCATTCTTCTTGGGACTCCAAATCAAACAAATGAAGGATGGCATCTTCATCAATCAAGCTAAGTACATCAAGGATATGCTCAAGAAGTTTGGCTTGGAGAATGCAAAGCCTCAAGCCACACCAATGAGCTCATCTACAAAGCTTGACAAAGATGAAAGAGGTAACTGTGTTGACTCTAAGCTTTATCTCTCTATGATTAGATCTTTGCTTTACCTTACCGCAAGTAGACCGGATATATTGTTTAGTGTTTGCTTGTGTGCTAGGTTTCAAGCTAGTCTTTGAGAGTCTCACCTTATAGCCGTTAAGAGAATCTTTAGGTACCTTAAAGATACTCCTTGTCTAGGTCTTTGGTACCCTAGAGACTCAACATTTAACCTTCATGCTTATTCGGATGCAGATTGTGGGGGATGCAAAATCGATAGGAAAAGTACTCCAGGAACATGTCAATTCTTAGGTAGTATGTTCATATCTTGGTTCTCTAAGAAACAAAATAGTGTAGTTCTTTCTACCACCGAAGCCGAGTACATATCCTTAGGGAGTTGTTGTGCTCAAGTCCTTTGGATGAAGCAACAAATCTTAGATTATGGTGTTAAAGTTGAGACCATACCTCTTAAGTGTGACAACACTAGCGCTATATGCCTAACTAAAAATCCCATCCAACACTCTAGAACCAAACATATAGAAATAAGGCATCATTTCATTAGAGATCATGTCCTTAAGGAAGATGTTGTTTTAGAGTTCGTAGATACCTTAAATCAACTAGTGGACATCTTTACAAAACCTCTAGATAAGGAGCGTTTTTGGTCCCTTAGGAGAGAGTTAGGTCTAACTAGCCTATCTTGACCTTTTAGGACCTTTTGTGCATAAATTGCTTGATTTCTTGTAAAATGTCATGCTTATGTGTTTTTACTCCTAATTTTATCCATGCTTATAGTTAGGGGGAGTATTTTTATGTTTATACATGTTATTTCTACTCATTCATATCATTCATGCATCTAGGACTTAATAAAATTCAATTTTTCTGCAATATTAGAGCCTCATCTGCACCTCCAGGCCTAGGCGTATCGAAACGGATCAATTTGTTTCGATACGGGTGCCTTAAAAGAGTGATCTATGACCAGGGTGTTTCGAAACGAGTTTCGAAACGCTTTGCCTCTGCCAAGCATTGTATCGAAACGACCCAAAAGCGTTTTGATACGTGTCAACACGTGGGATTCGATACGGTCAAAGCCGTATCAGAACGGTCAATAGGACTCGAAACGTCAGTTAACGTTGGTACGCACGTTTCGGAACGATCGTGCCTGTTCCGAAATGGGTCTGCAGACAGCTTTTTAAAGGGCTTTAAATGATAAAGTTATCTTTTATTTAAAACTCCTAAAACCCCTAAAAACCCTAACCCGATTTTCCCTATAAAAACCCTCTAAACCTCATTGTTTTTCATCAAATATTGAGGGCTTTTACTCACAAACTCAAGTCTAAGCAAGCTTCAACAATTTTGTGCAAGTTCTTCCATTCATTCATCCAAAATCCCTATTTGAGGTATTTTTCTTCTTTTTTCTTTTTCCTTTGTTTTTATTTGAATCTTAGGTTAGAAAATATTAATTTTGTATAGATTGTATGTTTTGCAACTTGGGTTTTTCAAAACTTGTAAAAAAAATTCACAATCTCAGAATTTTTGTTTCGAATATATTTATTTTTACTCGTATTTTTTACTGTTTTTCAAACGTTTTTTCTTCTTCAATCTTTTTTTTGGTATATGTATATATGTTTTTTAAAAGTATTTTTCTTTAAAAACCTTAATGGGATTTGTTATTGGATTGAATTATGGACGTTCATGCATACACTTAGATTTTTAATTGCTTGCTTTATGTTTTTAGGAATTTTCCATGGAAAACATTAATAAGAAACACAAGACGACTCTAATAGGCGAATCTTCAAACCAAGCAAATATCTGTCTTAACCTCATCCAACTTTTTCACAAGAGTCTTCGGAATCAAGAGACCAAGGATCGTTTCAATTACATCAAGGATATAGCCGTTCGTCGAGAGCGTGTTGTTGATATCCCCTTCCTTGACTCTGAGCGTTTTGCTTTTCGCTATCTAGATCGTTTGCAAGAATGAAACTTCTTGGCCTTCTTGAGCACACCATATATTATCTACAAGCATATGGTCCTCTTTTTCTACTCCAATGTCGTGCTTATTGATAATGAAGATCATACCGAGGTGATTGGCATTGAGTCGTATCTTTTGGGGAGGAAGTTCATTATCAACATATACCTTTTAGAGAATGCTCTTGGGCTCAAGAATGAAGGCATTGAGGATGAGAACCACTTTGGTGCTCACACCGGGTCCGTTCTCTCTTTGGATGCTCATGGCCAGTTTCTCTATTTGATGATATCGTGGTTCATCTGCCCTTTTAGAGGTAAATTCTCCCATGTTCGTCAAGTTGATTATTTTTTGTTAGAGTGCTTTCGCCAAAGACAACGGCCAAATCTTGTCAAAATCATGTTTGCCAAGATGGTCTATAATGTGAAGATTCGTGAAACCGATGCTCTTACTTCTTTCACTTATGGGACTGTTTTAAGCTATGTATTTGGCACTCTCAACATTATTTGCTCCTATGATTCTCCGGAACCCCGCAAGAACAAGATTGGTGAATCTTCTCTCCGTAAGTCCGGGTTCCACTACACTCTTGGCCAATGGGAACGTGTTGATAGGAAAGCCCCGCCACCTCAAGTTGAGCCACCATCTCAAGCTTCAGATCCTAACAATGAAGCTCTTATGGCTTTTCTCATCGAGCGGTTCAACTCGATGGATACGAACATGGCTTCGGGATTTGGTGCTATCAATACCCGTTTGCAATCCGTGGAGGATCGTCTTCTTGCACACGAAAATCGTCTCACCGCTATTGAGAATCAAAAAACATCGATGGACTTGTCTTTCTCTGCATTCTATGGTGAATGGAGGAACTTTCGCCGTGCTCAAGCTAAAAAAGATGATGATCCTTCTGATGATGATGGAGACGATGATGATCAGGCTTAGGATTTCCTTTGCATATCATATTAGACTATCATATTAGGAATAAGTTTGCACCTTTCTTTCTTTTTATGCTTTAAGAACCTATGCTTTGATTATTTTATGTTTGGGATTGAGATTAAACTCTATTGCTTTAAGAATTTATGTTTGGTTATTTGAACTTAATTCTATCTATATTATGTTGTTTGGTTTATTGCTTTTAACCTTGTTTCTTCTCATGATTAGCCTTGTTTATTATTCTTTTTGATCTAACGAAAATGGGGAGAAGTAATATAAGAGCCAAAAAAATTTAAGTCGGTTTTGAGTTTTAAAACTTAAATTTTAAAATCTTTTCAAAACTTTAAAACCCATCTTACATTGAGGGGGAGTTAGAACGTCTTCAAAGTTTTCAAAATGCTTAGAAATTCTAACTTGGTTTTGTTATATCAAAAAGGGGGAGATTGTAAAACCAATAAATTGATTTTGATATAAAAAAGGATTTAAGGACTAAATTGAAAAAGAGAAAATGAATTTTTAAGTCCTCAAAACCTCTCTATATGTTTAAAGAAAAATGTACAAGTCAAAACATCAACTTATCAAATATTTTCTAAGTGTTTACCAAGTCAAAACAGTGATTTTTCGAGTCACCGTTTCGGAACGGCCTTTGGGCGTTTCGGAACGTTTTGAAACTGTTAACCTCTGTTTCAGAACGTGTTTCGAAATGGATGAAGAACAACGAAACGGTTTGAACCGTTTCGATACGGCAGTATCGGAACGACCTCAAACGTTTCGAAACGGAATTCAAACTTGGTTTCAAAATATGACCGTTGAGCTTTTAAACTAATTTTTAAGAAATAATTAAAGCGTATCGAAATGCCTCTAAGCTGTTTCGATACAGGTTTTGACAGTGGCAAAATGTTTCGAAACGAGTTTCGGAATAGGCTCTTAGCGTATCGAAACGATCGTGCCCGTTTTGATACGGTCTATTTATTACACCCCCAACGGCTCTTTCTATTTTGGTCTGTTTCGAAACAGGGTCGGGCGTTTTGGAACGTGTAGTTGTAGACTACATTTATGGAGGGAAGATAACATCCCAACGGCTATTTTAATGAAGGCAACAGCCTCAATGGCTAGAATTCAATGAGAATGTATAAAAGGGACCTCTAAAAGCTCCAGCAACAACTATTGATCCAAAAAGAATTATCCAAACATCAAATCCAAGCAATTATGCAAAAATCCCTATTTTTATTGTAAACCCCAAATTGTGTTATGTGTAATTCCATTCTTATTTTCCAATTTGGGTTGAGTGCTTGTAAAAAGGGATACAATTTGTATTGAGAGATGCTAGACTTAGCCTTAAACTTCTTTGTATTACTTGAGTGAGGATTGGGTCAAATTTTGGGTAGAAAATTTGACTGGTATTGTAAAGGTTACCTCCTAAGCCTTGAAAAGGGGAAGAGCAATTAATGGATTGTTGGAAAATGCTTAATGAAGCTAAGGTAGTGAATGTAGAGTTCAATTGGAACTTGAACCACTCTAAAATCCCTTGTCTAGCAATTTTTTAATTTTCCACTTCACCACCAAAAGTTTTAAAAATCCAATTCACCCTCTCTTGGCTTAAATAATTTCATTGATCCACTCAACAAATAGACTCACCCACACCAAATGAATCTGCCGACAGAGCGAACGACCGAAAAGATGAGGCGGCCGCGAAGCGAGGAAACCAAAAGGTTTCACACTGATTTCAGGCAAAGGAACGATGGCGAGCACAACCCGAGAGAAGGGTTTGGTTCGCAAGGAGATGCTGGTCTCGATGGCGGTGACAGCGAGAGAAGCGAACAGCGGTAAGGGGCTTATTGGAGCTTTGTCAGCGATGGGTGAGGGTGAGATGAAACCCGAGAGATAGGAGATTTGGAATATCAAGAGAGGGGGAGAGGTACGGCTGCTGCAACTTAAAATTTTTTTCTGCCATTCTGAAGCTGAAAAAGGGAACTAAATATCCAAATTAATGGGTAAATCGCACAAATGATCATTTAACACTTGTAGGGTTTGCAAAATGGTAACAAAACTTTACCAACACTCCAAAATGACCCCAAATTTCTGAATTAAGCCACAAAATTCTAATTTTGTTCAGTTTAACCCCTTAATCAAATTAGGGTTTTAAACTAGGAATTCCCAAATTCTAGGGTTTCAAATTAGGGGTTTTAAAAATTAGGGATTTACAAATTAGGAAAAATTTTGGGGTGTTACATTTGCGGCCATTGATACTCGTTTTACATCATTGGAGGATCGAGTCAAAGCCTTTGAACAACAACAAACTTCTATGGATGTCTCTCTCACCGCCTTCCATAGTGCTTGGCTCAATCATACTCGGAAATCTCAAGTTAACCTTGATGATGAAGATGAAGATGAAGAGGACGAGAATGAAGACAATGAGGATGAGTAGTTTTTGAGCATATCATCTCATTACATATCATATTAGGATTTTTTATGCACATTTATGTTAGGAACCTTATGTTTTGATTTTGTTCTTAGGATTAAGCTTGGATTTAAGTGTGAAGTTATTTTGAACTATTATTTCTTTAGATTTTAATTTGATTTTTAATTATATTATGTTGTTTAATTATGCTTTACTTATAGCTTGTGCTTCATTGTTATATCTTGTCTATATCCTTAAATGTTTGCATTATTTTTTATATAACAAAAATGGGGAGAAGTGTAAAACATAAATGTTTGAAAATCAATCTTAAATTAAGGGGAAGTCAACTTTTCAAAGTTTTCAAAATACTTAAAAATTTACTTTGATTTTGTTATATCAAAAATGGGGAGATTGTAAAACCTAATTTGATTTTGATGTAACAAAGTGTTTGAGGACATTTTTGTAAAAAGTAAATAAATTTTTAAGTATTTCAAAATCTCACAAATTGACAAGCAAACTTGAACCAAAATGATTATAAGTCAAATAATTTCTTCAAACAAAATTTTTCTAAGTGTTACAGCCCAAAACCAACTTGTACGCTAAGGCGTATCGATACGCTATAGCTGTATCGATACAATTTTTAGGTTCTGGAATTTTAATTGACAAAAGCGTACTGATACAGTTATACCCGTATCGATACGGTATTTTATCTGAGCTTAACTTTAAGGCATAGTGTACCGATATGGTTGTCCCCGTATCAATACGGTTTGATCTGATTCGATAAATCTTTGCATTTAAAGTTTTTGACCGTTGCTTGTCAGTTATGATTTCAGCAAATTTCAAACGGTCGTTAGACCGTATCGATACGCCCATAAGCGTATCGATACACTTTTTGCTAGAGTTTTCCTCAAGATTCCAGTGAGCAAAATCCGTATCGATACGGTCTGATAGTATCGATACACCCCTCTTTTTACACTACACCTCTACTAATACTCCCTTATAGTGTATCGATACACCCTCTTAAATGTGCACAACAACTTTTTTCGTTTTGAGACAGGTATCGATACCCGTGTTCGAGTACCGATACGGTAAGTTACAGAAGTGCATTTATTGCGGGGAAAATGAAGCCCAACGGCTTCATTGATGATCTCAACCACCAGAACGACTAGAAATCAATGCAAGAGTATATAAACAAGCCTCCAAAGCCTCAATAATAACCATTGAACCTACTTGCAACATCCAAGCTATATTCCAAACCTTTGTGCTTCATAAGAGTCATATCTTGTACCTAACTTGTCGTAATTCTTATTGTATATCATTAGTTCAAGTTTGAGAGAGTGTTTGATTGTAATTGGGCAAATTTTCAGTCTTATGAGAGATTTTTCCATTTGCCAAATTTCTTCTTTGTAAAGAGAGTCTTTTGGGTCAATCTTTGGGTATTAAGATTGACCAATTGTAAATGTTACCTCCTTAGCCTAGAAAAGGGGAAGAACATCTAGTGGAGATTGTTGAAAATCCTTAGTGGGAGTTAAGGTAGTGGATGTAGAGCTTGTTAGAAGCTTGAACCACTATAATCTGCCTTGTTCTTCATTTTTCAATTTTCAATTTCTAATTTGCTCCCTCCAGATTTAAAAAGTCAATTCACCCCCTCTTAGCCAAATCACATTCATTTGATCCACTCAACAGTATTGATATTAATACTTATTGTTTTAAAATTTATCAAGGTTTATTTACACCATTTGATCCACTCAACAGTCTTTCTTCCAATCTTCCTCAAACAAAAAACTTTTCAATGCCCAAAACATCAAAGCGATTGAATTCCAAATCATTTCTCGTGATATAGAAAGCAGTAGTTTTTTGTTTTTGCATCAGACCAAACTTTTTCACAACAAGATCAGTTCATTTTCAATGGATTCCATGATTCAGTCAACGACAACATGAACTTAACCAGAGTTGTATACATCGGAAATAATGGGTTGCTCTGCGTAACCAACACTACTTATTGTGCAAGTGATCATGCTTTTTACTCATCTCCTTTTGGATTCAGGAACTCAAACCATGCTAAAATTTCATTTTTAAAAAATCTCTAATTAAGAACATATCAGAGAAGAGACGAACAACTGAGAAAATCTTTTATTCGAACCTAAATGAGAGTAGTTGTAATTTGTTTAATTAGAAAATTATTTTAGAATCATACAATTAAACTCATGGGTTAAATAAATATTATTTCTATTTGAGTGATAAATATCATTTAACTGGGGTATATAATAATGATACACTGACAGTGAAAATTAAAAGTTTCCACACGCACTTTAGTTTTAAAGTTTAAGGACTCAATTTAGGGTGTAAGGTTTAGGAGTTTAGAATTTATAAATTGTGAATAAAATTTAGGGTTTATAGGTAAAACCTAAATCCTCAACATAATAAACTAAAACCTAAACCCTAACCCCTAAACCTTAAATCATAACCCCTAAATTCTAACCAGTGCCCATAAATTCTAAACCCTTACACCTAAACCCCTAAACCTTACACACCTAAACTAAGTCCCTAAACCTTAAAACTAATGCGCTTGTGAAAACTAAAAGTTTTTACCGCCAATGTATTGGATATAAATACATAAAGTAATAGGACATGTTAAATTTCATCTTTATTGAATACATAATTTTTTATGAGTTTCATAATACAAACGGTTAAAATAACACAACACGATTGTTACAACCCAACTAAATAAGGTTTACTAATTTCATAAACAATTTCAATGTGCAACATGAGAAAATAATTTGAATGGAAGATTATGTGAATACAGTATCATCTCTATGGGTGATTATTGAGTGAGTTGATCGCGTGTTGAGTGATGCTCGACTTGTGTTCGTTAAAAAATTTTGTTGCTCAACTCGAACCGTTGTTCATTAAGTTCGATAAAATTTTTCTCAACTCATGCACATTAAAAAGTTTTGTTGCTTGACTCGACTCGTTGCTCGTTAAGCTTGCCAAATTTTTTATCTTGTATTTTTTAATATAGGTAAAATCTAGTGAGATACTTTTAGAGATTAACATAAGTATACAAATTCAGAATAAATATGAGGACTGAGGAGATTAACAAAGGAACCTATCATGACCGAGTTAGGGATGAAGTCGATATTCGAGTGAGAGTCTTTTTTTTATTTCTCAACAATCTTCAATGAACAACAAAGGAAAAAGGCCTTAAAATTTTGATCATATTTTTTATGAGAATTGAAAATTTTTCTCACTTTTCTTCTTTTATACATAAAGTAATGATAAAAAAAGTAAGACTTTAATAAGAATTATAAAAAATTAATTATTATAATTTAATTTCTTATTATTACAAAATCACTTTTTGAATTCTTGGAAAATACAAAATATTTTAAAAAATTTAAAATTAAACATTTTATAAATAAATTACCTAACAAGTCATTGAACTTTTCAAAAAATTTCAACTAACATCTAAACTTCTTGCCATTGCTATTTGCTATTTGTTAGGCCTTGAATTTGGTGCGTTGGAGAGAATACCTTTTCTAGGATGGCATTTTCTTAAGGAAGAAATGAAAATATTTAATAGTCAAAAAAATATTTAAACTATATCATTTTTCTAATTAAATATTTAAACTTTTTTTAAACTAAATAAATATCTAAAATTTCAATCCGTAACTCAAATAAAATTTTATTAATCATTAAAAAATTTATATTATCCAATAAAAATGAGACATGTGATATAATTTTTATTTTTCATTTAATTTTTATTCAAAAAATAATTAATATTTCTAAAAAATCCAAAACTTCAAATTCTTCAAAAATATCATCAAATCCCTAATACCCAAAATTCTTAAATCCCTAATTTCAAAATTTCATAAATTCCCAATGTTTGGCCACCATCGTTCACCACCCACCCTCCTACCCACATGCTTCGTTGTTAAAACGCATTGGTCGATCACCCCTTACCACTGTCTTAAATCCTTAAATTCTCAAAATTTCAAATACCCAAAATTTTAAATCTTTAATTTCATAACCTCTTGTCGTCCCCAACCACCACTGCCGACTTACTGTTGTGGGGGGTTCGATGAATTAAATGGTAACTTATGGTGGTTGAATTGGTTGTCAAAGCGGGAGAGATTTAGGGCAGAGATTTTAGGTTATTTTGGGATTATAGAAATCTTGAGTATTTATTAAGAAAATAAAAAGATTATATATTTTTTAAAAAAATAAAGAAAATTAAAACAAATGTCATGTGTCTGTGTATAATGGGATAACGAAAAAAATTAGGATGAGTTTACCACGTGTGTCGCACACCGTTGAACACCACTAACGCTAAATATCGCTGAACACCATTAAATTTTTTAATAAAGATTAAAATTTTTAAGGACTAGACTTATAATTAAAATTATTTCAAAAAAATTAAAAATTAAATTTAATAAACCTTTTATATTTCTTTATAGTATATTTAATTGATATATTAGAATTAAATTTCCCCAAATCTCCTAAATATGAAAAACCCCTAAACCTAACTCTCTTAATTTTTTTTCTATCGCCGCCGCCACTACCGCCGTCGTGTTACCGCCGCTTTCGCCCATTTGTGATCTAATTTTTTGTTTTCTAATTGCAACGCAAGAGCTAAATATTCCAGATGGTGAAGGGCAGAGGGTATAAACCAAATACTTTGACCTTTGTGGGCGTGCTATCAGCCTGTAGCAACTTAGGACTACTCGACCAGGACTACTTTGTCCCTGTCACGAGTCTAATTAAGAAAGTAGTCGTTGGAGTGTCTTTTAATTGTTAGTTATGTTTGAGAGCTGTTAATGAAACGCAGCGTATAGGAGGGGGCCTGTTAATACATAAAACGATGTCGTAGAGAGGAGTAGGGTTTAAAAGGGTGTCATTGAGCTGTAACCGAAATCATCGAATGAATGAATTGAAATTCTTGTCTCTTTCCTCTATTTTGTTTTCTCTCTTCTCTCTCTTCTTCATTCTTATTCGTTCTCTCCTCAGATCACGATAACAAGATTTGTACTGTCACAAGGGTATCAGAGACACCGATCCTCGGAAAATGGTGGGCACTCGGAGTCAAACGACATCCACAGGCAGTGATGTACCGCTGGTAACCGCAGAGGGGACACCACAGGAAGCAAATCCTGATTGGAAGCAGGAAACGACTCAAATCGAAGCTTATGTTCAAAGGCTTGAAACTTCGATGAACACCCGATTTCAAGAGATGCAGACAGCGATGATGGCCAATCTGCATAAGCTGTTGGAGATTGGACTTGGGAAGAAGATTGACGCAAGTGCAATAGCAGGGCAACATTCTGGGATTTTAGGAACCTCACCTGGGAATCCGCAAGCTGGGTCGACTCCATCACCGGAGGGTGGAGTTGCGACGGTGTTGGGTGCGGATAGCGAAGTGGAACCGGAAGTGAGGGAGTTGGTCATGGAAGCTCAGGAGCGAGAACCAGTCCAACAGATGAATTTTGCGTATAAGCTTCTTTGTCCTAAGTTCGATGGATCTGAGTTCCGTGAGTGGATGTGTAAGTTGGAACAGTATTTTGAAGCTGAAGGAGTACCAGATTGTGCTAAGGTAAGAGTAGTTATGCTGCACCTCGAAGGGAAGGCTCTTCAGTGGCACCAGTTCCTTTCGAAAACACACTTGGATCTGAACACCATGGCTTGGACAGAGTATGTTCAGTTGCTGAGGGAAAGATTTGCACCTGGCGGCTTCGATGATCCCTTCGCTGACCTGATTGAGCTTCGACAGACAGACACAGTTGAGAAGTACTACGAGGATTTCATTAATCTGCTGAACCAGATAAGTAAGCTTCCTGGTGCCTATACTCTCAGTGTTTTTAAAAATCATTTACGTTTGGAGATTGGTCAAATAGTCAAATTGTTGCAACCTAAATCCCTACTGGAGGCGTTTCATTTAGCTAAGCATGTGGAGTCTATGTATTATCCAAGTCTGAAGAAAGGTCAGGGATCCTTGCAAAAAGTCTTCTCGAACACACCTTCAGTATTAAGCTTCCCGTCGAGGGCCAGTGGAAGTGCATTCAGAGGACTTGCACCCTCGAGTGGCACTACTGTAGTGCCATCATCTAGGTTCTCTACTCCGAGGAGCACTAGTCTTGTGCATTTGAAACCTAGTATAAACAATCAAAGGGGCTCAGGGAAAACACTATCGACAGCAGAGGTGGAGGAAAGGAGGAAAAAGGGTTTGTGTTTTTGGTGTGCTTCCAAATACACTCCTGGGCACAAATGTGCAAAAACTCAGATGTATCAGATAGTAGTGGATGGCGTGGAGGATGAAGGGGAAGCTGAGATCTTCCTAGACTGTGAGGAAGTGGTAGATCAGGGGGTGCAGGAGAACACACGGGGTGAGGAACCAATCTTGTCTTTACATGCTATGTGGGGGAAGGCTAAATGGGACACTATGAGGATACAAGTACAGATTGGGAAAGTCAAGTGTGTAGCCTTGATTGACACGGGAAGCACTCATAATTTTCTCAGCTTGGCTATTGTCAAACAACTAAGTTTGAGAATGAGTAGGCACAAGCAACTGAGGGTTACAGTAGCTGATGGAAATTGGATGACCACACTTGGAGAATGCACAAAAGTGGAATGGAAGAGTTAGAGAGTTGAATTTATCTCTGATTTTTTAATTTTACCAATTAAAAACTGTGAAGTAGTGCTAGGAATTCAATGACTCGCACAGTTAGGTAACATTCAATGGGATTTTGCTAAGCTCAGCATGCAATTTGGATACAGGGGAAAAGAAGTAAAACTCCAAGGATGTGTCTCACAAACATTACAGGTAGTAGGGCCTAAGGAATGTGATAAACTGTTGAGAGGAACCAAGGGACCTTACACTGCTAGTGTGTGGCTACTCGAGGCTCAGTTGGTGCTGAAGACTGAAGGGGAATTACTGAAGGCAGAGATTGAAGCTTTGTTGAGTGAGTTTAGAGTGGTATTCGAGGAACCAGTAGGTATTCCTCCAGAAAGAGGGCATGACCATAGAATTGAATTGAAAGATGAGAAGGCAGTGGTGAAGGTCAAGCTATACAGACATCCTACACATCAAAAGGATGAGATTGAGAAACTTGTGGGAGAGATGATGCAGTCTGGGATTATCAGAGATAGCAACAGTGCTTTCTCATCCCCAATAGTAATGGTAAAGAAGAAGGACGGGTCTTGGAGGATGTGTGTAGACTATCGAAAGTTGAACCAACTTACCATTAAAGACAGCTTCCCTATGTCTGTAATTGAAGAACTCTTGGATGAACTGGGAGCAGCAAATGTCTTCTCAAAGCTGGATCTAAGATCTGGGTACCACCAAATTCGAATGAGGGAGGCAGATATTCAGAAAACAGCATTTCGAACCCATTAAGGCCACTATGAATTTTTAGTGATGCCATTTGGATTGACAAATGCCCCAGCAACATTCCAAGGCCTTATGAACATGCTCTTTAAGCAACATTTGAGGAAATTTGTATTTGTCTTTTTCAATGACATTTTGGTTTACTCAGTAGATGGGGCATCACATTTGAAGCACTTGAGAATAGTTCTAGAAACATTGAAGGCTCATCAGTTGTATGCCAAAAGATCAAAAAGCTGTTTTGGGTCAAGGGAAGTGGATTACTTGGGGTGTGTGATTTCTGGAGGATGCATCTCGATGGATGAATCCAAGGTCAAGAGCATTCACACTTGGCCAGTACCTACAACTGTGAAAGAGCTCAAAGGTTTTTTGGGGCTCTCAGAGTATTACAGGAGGTTTGTCAAAGGATATGGATGCCTGACAAGACCCTTGACTGACCTGTTAAAGAAAGGGGCTTGGAAGTGGGGATTGGAGGAAGAAAAAGCTTTCAGAAAACTCAAAGAAGTTGTGTGTTCTGCACCTGTTCTAGCCTTGCCTGACTTCAATTCAGAGTTCATTGTAGAAGCATATGCATCTGATGCTAGAGTTGGGGCTGTGTTGGTACAAAAGGGGAGGCCTCTGGCATTTTCAGCAAAGGATTGGGCATTAAACACAGGGGACTGTCTGTGTATGAAAAAGAAATGTTAGATGTGTTGATGTTAGTAAAAAGATGGTCAGCTTATCTAGTGGGGAGGCATTTTGTGATTAAAATTGACCACCAAAGTTTGAAGTTCCTAGCCGAGAACCAAATTTTCACTCATTCCCAACAGAAGTGGGTAGTGAAAATGATGAGATTTGACTATGAGGTCCAATATAGAAGGGGCACACAATATTGTAGCTGATGCTTTATCTAGGAGGCCTGAGGAAAGTAGTTGTTGCACCATGGGAGTGAGTCATGTAAATTCTGAGATGTTGGGGAAAATTAAGGAGACTTGGCAAAAAGATGACAAATTAAGGAAATTAATTAAAGCCAAAGAGGCAAAACCTGACAAACATCCTAAATATCAGTGGGATGGGGAATATTTGAAGAGAAAAGGGAAGCTTGTGGTGGGAGATGATTCTGAGTTGAAGAAGGAGATGTTGAAATTCTTCCATGATAGTGTTGTAGGGGGACATTCAGGAGCAACTGCAACCATTCAAAGGATATCTGCAGTTTTGTATTGGAAGGGTCTCAAAAGGGATGTGAAGAACTAGATTCGAGAATGTATGGTGTGTCAAAGGAACAAAAGAGATAAACATCATCCAAGGGGCCTACTGCAGCCTCTACCAATACCTGAAACAGTGTGGTCTTCAATTGGAATGGACTTTGTGGAAGGGTTGCCAAGATCTGGGAAAATGGATTGCATTTTGGTGGTGGTGGATAGGTTAACCAAGTACAGTCACTTCCTTGGGTTAACTCATCCATTCACAGCAAAGGATGTGGCTCAAACCTTTTTGAAGAATGTGTTCAAGCTTCATGGGTTACCCAGCAACATAGTCTGTGATAGAGACAAGGTGTTCATGAGCTTGTTCTGGAAGGAGCTGTTTGGGAAATTAAGAGTAGCAGTGCATGCATCAACATCTTACCATCCTGAGACTGATGGTCAAACGGAAAGAGTCAATCAGTGCCTTGAAACATATCTTAGATGCATGACAGGTGAAAGACCTAAGAATTGGTCTGAGTGGTTGCATTTGGCAGAATGGTGGTACAACACCACATTTCATTCTGCAATTCGAACCACTCCATATCAAGCACTTTATGGGCAACCACCCCCAATCCACTTGCCTTATATTGCTGGTGAATCGATGGTTGCAGCTGTGGATAGAAGTTTGCAAGCCCGAAAAGCTGCTATTAAGATGCTGAAGTTTCATCTTCAAAGAGCTCAGGATAGGATGAAAAGTCAGGCAGATAGGAAAAGGAAGGAATGTGAATATCTCGTTGGGGATAGGGTCCTTTTGAAACTCTAACCCTACAGGCAACAGACAGTGTGTGCAAGGAGTGGACAAAAGCTTGCTTCCAGGTGGTTTGGTCCTTTTCGTATCATTGAAAGGATAGGAGCTGTGGCTTATAGATTGAAGCTTCCTGAGAATTCAAGGGTGCACCCAGTGTTCTATGTCTCCCAATTGAAAAAGAGGGTGGGATCTGATAAAATACAAGACGAATGGCCTATCATAGATGTTGATGGGAGTATCAGCAAGGAACCCACACAAGTTATAGACCGTCGAATTGGGAGGAGGGGAAATCGTGCAGTGACAGAGGTGCTTGTTGAATGGAGTAACTCATTCCCAGAGGATGCAACTTGGGAAGTTCTACATATGTTGAAGCAGCAATTTCCAACCTTTAATCCTTGAGGTCAAGGATTTGCTGAAGGGGAGAGTATTGTCACGAGTCTAATTAAGAAAGTAGCCGTTGGAGTGTCTTTTAATTGTTAGTTATGTTTGAGAGCTGTTAATGAAACGCAGCGTATAGGAGGGGGCCTGTTAATACATAAAACGATGTCGTAGAGAGGAGTAGGGTTTAAAAGGGTGTCATTGAGCTGTAACCAAAATCATCGAATGAATGAATTGAAATTCTTGTCTCTTTCCTCTATTCTGTTTTCCCTCTTCTTCATTCTTATCCGTTCTCTCCTCAGAACACGGTAACAAGATTTGGACTGTCACAGTCCCTAATTGCAACGTCGTTTTACTCGACGTAATGCATAAAGAGAAGGAGCGTCTCTTGTAGGTACACAGTGAAAGGCTAGCTTTTGCGTTTACGGTTTACACGACCGCGGCGGTAGCGGTGGAAAAGAAATAAAGAATTAGGTTTAGGGAGATTTTAGGAATTTGATTCTAATTATTAATTAAAAATATTAGAAAAAAAATATAAAAGGTTTATTAAATCTAATTTTTAATTTTCTTTTGAAATAATTATAATTATAAGTCTAGTCCTTAAAATTTTTAATCTTTATTAAAATATTTAATAGTGTTCAGCGTTAGTGGTGTTCAGCGGTGTGCGACGCACGTTGCAAAATTTTCCAAAAAATTAACAATGGTTGACGAAAAAATTTTATTTGAGTTACGGAATACAATATTAAATATTTATTTAATCCAAAAAAAATAGACCAGACACCTAATTATTTTGGATAAAAAAATTTCTCATTTTTATTTTTATTGAACTTGCATAATTTCATATAGTTATTTGATTGTTAAGCCAAATGGAAAATAGTGGGAGCATGGAGGTGGTGGCCGCGGGCGATGGAGCTAGTCAGTAAAATTTTGATTTTCCGTAGTTAAATGTATACGAGTGTTCAATTCTTGAAAGAGGCCCAACCTAAATTAATGGGCCTCATAGAGTCGTTTTGCCTACCCAATAAGATTATATTTATTTTCATTCAAAATTGAGTGAGGATGATGTTAACCTTGATTTCTGACATTGTCAACAAATTGATAGTTTAAGAGCTGATTTAATAATAAAGCCATTTTCCAATTAATAATCCTTAATTTTTTGCCTGAAATATGGAGTATTACAGTAATAATGTCTTTCTCTTTTTCGTTTTAATTGTCTATTATCCTTCTATTACAATTTGCACCATCTACATTCATTCCAAGATTCTGTATAAATTAATAATCACAAAGCATCTACTTTAGATACATAACCTTACCTCCTCCTCCTCCTCTTCAGTTTACATCTCGCAGCTGTCTTGCACTAACCTCGACTGCCAATTCGAAGACCACCCGGAAACAAAACCAAAACGGAGATGAGATTTGGATGCTCAAAATAGGATAGAAGAAGCGAGACTGATGTAAAAGAGTTAGTCAACCTGATTGAAGCAGGCATGAGAGGCAGATATCCGAATCCTGCCGTTATGCTTGTAACATTGTTGAGAGACAAAACCAGATATCATATTGGATAGGCAACCTCCAGGCAGCAGCAAGCAAATTCATCTTTCTGCGTACAAATGTTTGTAGTTTCTTCGCCAACATGAAAATTTCCCCTGTTAATGTCATACCCAATACCATCAGATCATGCCGTCTGATTTGAAGTATAATATATGATCATAATATGAGATAAGTTCCCACTTCCCATGTGCTTTGTTTTTAATTACAAACTGGTTCAAATGTCCATCGTACCATCCAGAATGATGGCATTTAGGTAAACAATTCAAACACAGCCTACTGTCACAAACTAACAGTTAAAAGTCATTCTTATCTTCCTAATGAAAATTACTATTTCTTTCCCAAGAAATTAGGAACTTACAGATATGTCTCTCTCCTTCAAATGCTCCAAGGACTCAGCAAGTTCTACTTGTTTTGATGCAGTTGTAAATAATGCCTACAAAAAATAAGTCAGTGTCACCAGAAAATACAAAGGCAGAAAACTGGTTGCAATAATAATTGTAGAAAACAGAAAGAGATCTTACTTTCTTTGTTTTCTGTAAATCTTGTTCAATAGATTTAATACGGTTCAATGACTCAAGAAGCATGTCCTCTTTTTCAGGAGGAATGGTTGCGGGTTTGTTATAAAGCTCAGCTACCAAAGTTTCTAAAATCTGTAGCCTCTGCAAACATGGATGGAGTGAGTCCCTTTCTGCTTCAGTCAAAATTCCATTTTCTATAAACCCCGAACATGTCATCTGGCAATTTGCCTGGTTTTCTGTTTGTTGTTTTGAATCTTGTGCTTCCAGAAGTCTTCCCAGTCCAGGGACCAAGAAATATAAAAATGCTAACAACTTGAGTACAAAGAGATTTAAAAACCTTGCTACATGGTGAACAAGCTTCTTTCCCGCATTTCTGAGAGTGACGTCACTAGTTATATCATCTGAAAACAGCACAAAATGAAGCTGGCAAAGTTAGCATACATGAGGAAAAATTAGTATTGCCATTAAGTTGTTTTAGTTCTGAGAGAGAGGAGATAATGATCTTATGCAATAATGAGAAATCAGCACCATTAAAAGTCTTCAAAGAGTCACTACTTGACATGTTGATTCAATACAACTCTACACAAGTTCAAAAGTGTAACGGACAGTGAAATCATATAGATATTACAGGTTTCCATATCATAATTAAGCCTTGCTAATTACGGATGTTTGTCCTACATATGGTAGCATATGTTAGAGCTACTACTTTTACCTTATGCTGACTTTACTGGTCTATACGATAGTTATTTACTACTTATGATATAGTTAGCAATTACATCTGTTAAATAATCACTAGTCACACTTTAAAATTTGATTGGGCATTGAAGCCCAAACCTAGCATAGATAAAGAAACCAAACACAACGACCACCTTTCATGTATTTATAGCGTGGACTGGACATAATTTTTCCTGTACCTTCCAAAGATTAATTATTGCTACTAGTTATGCTTTAATGGCCCCATTCTTGTCCAAATGATGGTATTTACAATGATATAGTTGGAACAACTATATTAAGACATGTTAGAAAACATGCACTGATACCAGGTTGAATGATATGATGATGATATAAATCAACAGTTGAAGCACAAATATGATGTTCAATTAGGCTCACTGAGTGATTACTCACTTGTTGAACTAGCTTCAATTCTTGCAACGTTTTCTGGTTTGCTAATGCCATGCAAAGAGTTGTGACCTCTCATCCTTTCCTGGCAGAAGGATTACAAAAAGATGGTTTAAAACAATATTTTTGCAAAATAGAACAAAAAGAAACAAGGATTACAAAGTCTAATGAATAGATTCATAACCAAGCTTATAAGAGAAGCTAGAAAGATGAGGCAGAGATAATTACTTCGTTAGAGTGTGACACTAACTGCATGAAATCTAAGGTATCTGGCCTCGCATCAGAAGCATAAGATATTTCACTACTTGCAACCTACCAAAACAACCAATTAGCATGGAACATGATGCATAGCTACATAATGATAAACTGCTAGCAGACAAAGAGAACTGGATTAAATTTAAAAGTTAGTGAGAGGAACCTTAGTAGACAAAAGCTTGACTTCCAAATTATCATTCTCAGAAGAACTTACTATTTTCTTCAAGTACAAGGCATCTCCTGAGTGTACCAACTGTAAGAAGAATACAGGAAATGAATTTTAGTTTAGGGCATACAAGAATAATTACGGCATTTCTCAGACATCATCATGTCTGAACAGAGAGGAGTGCTACTAAATGCTACGATTAGTTATTCATTTTCCTTTTGAATTCTGTCAAGGATCCTTCCTACCTTCATTATTTCTGGGTTATTCCAGGGTCCCTTATCAGATCTAAGACAGCCGCCATCATTATGGCATGAGCAAATTCCACCAAGAAACTCTGGCAATTGGCTGCTTGGGAGATTTTCCACAAACAAGTCTAGTTAGAGAAGTACAAAAAAAAAGCCGGCAGTAAGATATTACACTAATAATACAAAAGAAACGCAACCTTGGATCAATTATCTCCAATAATTTGTTATGGAATTTGTTCCCGAGAACCTGTAAGATCAGAGAACAGTCCTTGATTAGTTGAAACCCAGCCTTCAAAACAAAAGCATGCATCGATATACATTTCTCCGTGATCAAATATTTCAATATAAGTGTACATGGATCTTTGCAGTTGTATTTGGATCAAGAAAGCCTTTTGCCGTGTTCCACAGTACTTTGAATCCACTTCCAGCATTAACTACGTACATTTGATGTAAAGTCTGAGGAGAGAATGAAGATGTAAGCAACAATAGAGGAATTTATACATAAATAACTCAGATAGTCAGATGTATATGTATATGTATATGTATATGTATATGTATATGTATATGTATATGTATATGTATATGTATATGTATATTCATTCAGCTTATTTTAACAATTACGACACCTCAGGATAGTTGTCACCATCAATTTTTTGCATGCGCATCACGAGATCATGCGCAACCTTGCCAAACCTCATCCAGTTCTGCATAAGTAGGAAATAATGTGAAACATGGTATGGCAAGAAATGCATATGATCAGTAACTTATGAACACTAACCAACCCCTGGACATCTAATATTGTCGTCGTACGATCTATGTGCCTCTGAGCAGCAATAGAACAGGCAGGAAACTTCTCCAAAAAAGACTTCTCAAATCCCTGCACATGATATTTTAAAAATCTTTCGACTGTAGTGATCTTCATAAGCCTGGCAGGGTCAACTTTACCAATCCTTTCTATATAAACAGGGTGACCCTGTTTGTCCACACCATGGTAACCATGGGGGTAACACTGCTGAACTTCTTCGCATTCATCATACAAAAAATCCTGAATGTGCATCATAGCATATGTTACAACTATGAAACACAAAACTAATACCAACAGAAAAGACAGACAGCACATCCATCATAAACAACAAGATAGACAAAGATGTTATCTACATCATCTAGACATAAGAAGTGCAGTAAAAATTTAAATAATCCAATTTTAAAGATGTAAAGAGGAGCACTTTTACCTGTATAATAGTATCTACTCCATACTCTTTCCTCCAGTTCAGCATACCTTCCCACATCTGCATGGTTTTATCAACGTCAAACTTCCTTGCTTTCAAAAATCTGCAAAAAAATATCCAGATTTTTTAAATGAATGAACATGGTTGAATGGAGGCTCTTGGATGTAGGATTTTTTTAGGGGGGAGGGATGTAATAAGTATTTTTTTCTCAAAATAATTTAAAGTGGAGCTAAGTTTCCACTTCCATGTCTACTGGTTATGAAAGTCTAGTCCAGGGTTGAGTGGGGGGTCATCAGCACAACAAAGCAGACTCAGTTATATCATGCATCACAGCAAATCCAGCAGAAGAATTTGCATTATACACAATGTTCAAAGTTGCAAACCTTTTTTTTTTTTATTAGAATAAGAGTCTACTCATAGATCTTCCAAGTTAGACAGTAGATTTTTAAATAATTCGTTTGTATAGAGAGATACGACTCTTGAATCCTTGCTGCTAAAATTTTGATATGAAAAATAGTACACTTCCCAAAACTCAATAAAGGGAGCAGTTGCAGTTCAATAAATAAGTAACCTGAAGATGGTTTGATATGGTACACGATGCACTAGACCACAATTCTAAGAAGCCAAGAAACATTTCTTACATATGTCATGCTTAAATAGAGAATCCAAATATTGCTTTCTAGATTAAATATGATGAAATCGTCAAGCGGTGTTATCCGCTTTGGGTTTGTCATCTTACATTCAAGTGGAACCCTTCATCTATTACCAATTGTTTTCAGATTACATGTCTGCATGGTATAAGAGCATGTTACGTTCTTCCAGCCTAACCCTATGTAAAGGCTGTAAGCCCCAATTAAGCTATTGGTTAAGGGACTCTTAAATGTTATTATCACTCATCTAATTGGTCTTGGGACTTTTTAAGGGCCTTATATTCAAGTTGGACCCTCCACCTATTGCCAATTAGATTTTGGTTGGATGCTTAACAAAAGGAATTAGAAATCGGAAATTTTGAAAACTAGAGAACTGGATAATCTTGTTTTCAGTAATAAACATAAATAAATTCTTCTTAAAGTCAATTGATAGGGGGCAGTATTCAATCAGTATGAAGTCATTCAAGCTATCATTGGAAATTTCAAAACAACACAGGTTTGGTTCAATGGAATGATCTCATCTCTTATCAACATGGTAAATGCTAAGTGGCCACGCAAATGAATAACATAACTTTCTTCCAAAAACTGCAATTCAAACTCCTGGTTGTTTACCTTAACAAAGTGTGGTAATCATCATAACGTGGAGGAAGCTGATCCTTCACAAGCAATGCCTGGCGAAAAGCTCTGACAGCCTTTTCCTCCTCCACATCCCTTACATCCTCTATAGAAATTGCTGTGTATTTGCAATCAGAGACACGTCTGCTACGCTTCCTTAGGTTATGAGTTAGCTTCGTCGAAGCAGTTATCGCTTTCTTTTTCAGAGATCTCCCTTGCATCCTTCTTTTCTCGTCTTCAGACGTCCCAAATTCCAAACTCCCATTCTTGCTAATCTTCTCATATTCTTCAAATGGAATTAACTCTCCTGGTATTGTGAAAAACCCAAAACAGAAAAGAATTTAACATAACAGAAAATAAATTTAGTCCAGTCACCATTTTGATCTCGTTTCGAACAAAATTCAGTAAAATTAAACATAATATACCGGGCATTGCAAGTTGTACCAGATCACGATCAGAATTGTATCTGCAACCAAACAGACACATAAAACCTTAGAAATAATAAAACCTGTTAATTTTATATGCTAGGAAATCTTCCAGATCTGTACGATTCTCTTTTACAGCTCGTTGCTGTTCAAAAACGATGAAATTGACCAAAATTCAAGCAGAAAAAGGACATTAATCGGCATACAGAGGAAAAAATAAAGGATTATCACCAGTCAGAAAAAGGACCGAAATTAAATTATGTCAGATCCAACAACGAAGATAAAAACAAGCACAATTAAAAGATGAAAAGGGAAATATCCTTCAATGATCTCATTTCTTTTCTTTTTCGGCTTCATTCATTAGCATCATTAATATATCAATAAACAACCACAAAATTTTCAACAAAAAAATATCGAAACATACCTTGAAAACAAACGCATTCACTTCACACGAATTGAGCGATCAAATTCACGAGAAACGGATGACCGGGTTTTTGGATTCTCTCCTTATTTATATGAGCAAAAGCCAGTGCTTTAGGATACATATGAGGGCGGGCTTTTCAATCCATTATCGTTTTTAGATTAAAATAAAATGAATTTTGTTTTTTTATCTCTGTTTTGGGGTTACTTAGCTGAGGAACTTCGCGGAGGCGTGTTCGTTGCAAAGAAGCTTCTTTATTATTTTGAAACAGAAAATTTTGTTTTCGGAGAAAGGAATTGAAGATCGAAACGTGCTTAACGTAGCGTGAAACCGCCGCTTCAACTACTCAAGTGGCGGTGACTCGTCGACGGCAACGATTTCTGTTCGTTGCTTTGGCGGGGTTTTGACGTTAACCGCCGTTTGTTAAGGGAGGATGGGGTTTAGAGATTGTTAGCTGCGTTGGAGTCCAGGGTCTGCATAGGGGCGTAAATGAAAATGTGTTCGGTTTATTTAATGTTATGAATAAATTTATTTATCGATTTCTTTATAAGCTCCTCGGTCATGTTCATTGTTTTCTCTCTTTTTATTATTTTATATTTTAAATATTAATGAAGGTAGAGATTAAATTGAACATAGAAAATTTTAGAGTTTAAATTGTGAAGCTTAAGAAGCTAAAGGACTATTAATGTACTTTCACCATTTGTTGGTGAACATAGAAACGAATATGTTAGCGACATAAACGAACTTGTTCATGAATGATAAACGATAATATTTACGAACCCCTTCAAAAATAAACAAACAAATACGAGTATGATATTAAAATTTTAAACAAACACGAACCGAATATAAACACTTTCAAAAATAAATAAACGAACATAATAGATATTTGTTCGTTCAAGCTCGACTCATTTAGAGATGTATGCATAAAGAAACAATGAACCAAAACTATATAAAAAGGTTAAACTACACGAATGACCACTAAAATATAAAGTTCTACTTTGACCACTAATCTTTTAAATTTGTCAATCAAACTACTTAACTATTTAAATGATATCAATTAAGTCATTGGTTAATTAACGGAATAGCTAATGTGACGGTTAAAAAATTAGCATAATTACATATTCGATCCCATTACTTACATATTCTATCAATTTAGTTTTGATTTTAATTAATTCAATGAATTTGATAACAAATTAAAAGTTTTAAGAGTAAAATATAAAAATATTAAAAAATTAATCATATTGTGACACGTGTCATTGTCTAGTTGTAAAAATAAAAAATAATTAAAATATTAAAAAACATTTATTTATTTTTTCAGTGGATTTAATTTAATAACAATTAAAAGTTTAGGAGTAAAAAAATAAAAATAAAAACATTTTAAAAATATTTTTTTTGGAAAGTTCGAGCTTCAAAAATATAAGTAAGCTGTTTATAAATTTCTTTTCTATAGGTAGGGATGACAATGGGGCGGGGGCGAGTTTTTGGGTGTCTAGAACTTGATCAATAAACTCCTAAATCTGACCCTACCCCATCCCGAATTAAAATATTAGTTTACTCGTCTCGATGTACCAATTCTTAAACCCGACCACGATCCGATCTAACCTAAAAAATTAAAAAAAAAATTAATCTTCGTCGACAATAAAAGTTAGATCCGGTCAATCCACCATCACAGCCACAAAATAGATTCAAATGACTTTAAACCTATATAAAAATAAAATAAAAACTAATTTTAAATTATCCAGATGAAAAATTAGATATTTAAAAGAATAAACCTGAACCATTCACCGTCAGAATCAAATATATTAAAATTTGAACAACATCTAAAAAAATTCACGATGAACACAAACAAAAAAATTAGCTTAACAACCATAAAAGTATATATATATATACCAGGGCATTACGGAAAATTTCTAGCATATACGCGAACTTGCTCCACACCAACTTGACACTTTCAAAAACCCGTCCAACCTCAATTTCCAAAATTTAAGACTGAAAATACGACTTGAGTTAAATTGGAGCACACCAAATTAAATCGGGATCGGATAAATTTACCATCCTTACTATAGGCAGTCCCTTTAGCCTAACCCTACGCACTTTGAGAGAGGAAAAAAGGTAATTTTAAATGAATATATCTTTTTAATAATTAATTAAAAAATAAATTTAAAATTTGATTATTTAAAAAATGACCCCTTTCAATTTATGTAGCTTAAACTTATGTCCCACTAAAAGCGAGTTTTAAACTCGCGTCTTATTAAAGTGAGTTCTATGTAAAATAATACGGTAAATAATTTTTTTCTTTACTAATTTACTCAACATGAAACTCACGTTTTATTAAAAGCGAGTTCACCTTACATAGACTGAAAGAGGTTATTTTTCTAAATAATCCAGTTTGAAGTTATTTTTCTAATTAATTATTTAAAAAGTAGATTCATTAAAAATTGCCGGAAAAAATATACGATACGCGATCCAATTTGGCTTTGACTATTTATGGGCACGTGGCTAACATTGGAGGGCGACACCTAAACTGTAATTTCATCTACTTCCGTTACTTCATTAAAGTATTTTTGTTATATAATTATTTTAGATATAGATTTTAATAAACTTGATAAATACAATGTAATTTAAGAAACAAAACAAACGGTCGATATGTCCGAGTGGTTAAGGAGACAGACTTGAAATCTGTTGGGCACCGCCCGCGCAGGTTCGAACCCTGCTGTCGACGAAGTCTTGCGTTTTTATTTTCCGCCAATTTCTCTACTATGTAATGAACTTCTAAAATCTTAATTATAATACAGAAGTGGCGTTTGGATTACAATGTTACATAGCTCGGTAGACTAAAAAAATAATATGACTGGTAAGTGGTAATTAAATGACATCTAATAAATCTGTTATTCTAATCTTACTTGTACAGTGTTGTTTCTTCTATTTATTTATGGGATGGAGGGGGGACTCAGTCGAACTCGACTGTTTTGCAGAGTGAACTCAACTGTTATTTATTCATAATTAAAAACGAAAGGTCTGGTAATATTCCAACACACTGCAAAGTGGACTCTCTTTAGATATTGGATCTTTCTTTCAACCATATACCAGGCAACCATAATTCCAACACCATTTGGGACAGTAATGGTGGATCAGCTCTTCTTGACAGAAAAGGTGTGGGGGAGACCGAAAAGCTACGGGTAAAGAAGCAAAATCTACATTCATGGTATACATACTACAACTTGAACATGAACACCAGGCTAACTACAAGACCTTAAATCAACTTTTAAGTTTGACATCAACTAACAATCTAGACTATAATTCCAACTTACCCTGCCATACACAAGATAGGTTTTGGGCAAATTCATGAGCCCTACTCCAATCCTTTGAATTTAATAAAGTCAACAATTTTTCAAATGGGAATTCCTACCTAATCTTATTGATGCTCAGAGAGAGTTGTGTTCAAATCACGAGGCCTTATATAGCCTAGGACCAAAAGTGATAGTGAATGCAATGGTTTTCTAACAACGCTGCAACTGGTAACAGGGCAAAACTCAAGATTAACAAGTTTTTCCAACTTCACATCTCGAATAAAATACAGAAGCAAAAATCTAATCCACACACAACAAAATTGTAAGAAACAAAGTAGCCACTAGAAAAGAAAATTCAGTACTTAACGGGGGCAATAATGTCTAGTTGAGAGCCAAGTTTCTCCTCCGCAGCCTTCTCAGCCTTTACCCTAAGCTTATTCAGCTCCTTCTTCCTCTCATATGCAACCTGAGCCCTCTCCTTCCTCTTCTTCTCAAGCTCCTGGAAATTGGAAACCATATTCGAATACAATTATAATCTATTGATTTTACATCTTCATACTCTAGAACAGTGAATGATAAGATAACTCACCCTTATGGTGTCATAATGGTTCCATCCTACTTCCGACGACAAGAGCCCCAACAAGCAGTACTTGTGACCCTTTCGAAGCCTCAACACCCTAATTGCATTACAGAAAATAAATACTTAGAATACGCAGGAAGATTACATCACAATCAGGGATGTGAAAATTTCAAATTCACGTAGAGTTTTGGTATTTTATTTGTATTTTCTATTAATGATATAACTGAAGTGTAATTATTCAATACACATGCGGCGGTCTGGCGAAAACAAAAAGTTTACACAAGTGCCTTAATTTTAGGGTTTAGAGTTAGATTTTAGGTTTATAGGTTAGATGCTTAGGTTTAGTGGTTTAGAATTGATGGATTGGAGTCAAGATTTAGGGATTAAGGTTATGATTTAGGTTTTATAATTTCGGACCCTAAAATTTTAATATAACTTCTAAAACTTGGCATAAAATGCTGAATCCGTCCCTGATAATTACAATGTAAATGGAAGACAGTAGAGAAACTTACTTAAGAGCATCGGGGATAACCATCTTCTTGACTTTATCATACGGGGAAGGAACACCCTCATACGCCTTCAAACGAGCAAGGGCAGCAGCACCACGCTTAGTCTTATGTGGTATCATTCTGCAAAAATAAAATGCCATGAATCTAGTGTTCTCAAAATGAATGAATCAAAGCAAACCCATTTTGGATTTAGCTCTAGATGTTTCAAGGATCAGTTAAATGGATTCAAACAGGAAAGACAAAGAAAAGTGGGTGAACTGACCCGCGAACGGTGCGCCAGAAAATCTTGGCGGGGGCACGGAAATGGATGGGGCCATGGGAAGGCTTGGTGTTCATGCGTTTGCGGAGGAACCTCATGTACTTCATCTTCTGTCGGACGAGTCCGCCCGACAAGCAGATCTCCTCGCATCTGACGACGACGACTTTCTGACCATTGAGCAGCTCCTTCGCCACGATTGAAGCCAAACGTCCCAACATGTGATGCCGGGCATCCACTACCACCCTCTTCGCGCATATCCCTGATCCCGACACCATTGTTTTTTTTTTCTTTTTAACTTTATTGGAGCTTCCTCTCTCGCTCGCTTGAAGGAGCCGCTAAGTAAAGAAGAAATATAACAAGTCCTAACTAGGGTTTTATGGTTTATGTACGACTTACGAGCCTCCATTGTCGACTGTCGAGTGATGACCTTTTCATCGTTGTTTGCTGGGCTTTTGGTTGTCTGAGTTTTGGGCTAAAATGGAATTAACGGAAATGAAAATGAATGAGAAAATATTGGATTTTTCCTATGATCCAAAGAGACATCAAATAGTTAAAACAAATTTAACAAAAAAAAATAGTTCATAGAACCAACAAGGGTTGGGTGCATTGGTAAAACACATTGCACTCTTAAGGAGAAGACTTGAGTTCAAACTTTGAAGACGACATTATTAGGAGGGGCAGTCACGCACCCCGAACATGAATCGTAAGACAAGCATGCATATTACCAAAAAAAATTCATAGAACAAATTTAATTAAAACAAATTTAACAAAAATAGTTAATAGAACTTTGGGTAATCTTCACTGATGGTCACTTTTGTTTTGGGTTTGTTTTATTATGGTCACCCGAATTCAAAAAATATTATTTTGGCCACTTACGTTCCAAACCGTTTCTGTTTTGGTCACTGGACCGTTAACTAAAAATAAAAATTTCTAATTTGACCCCCAAACTTTCAAAACTTCATTTTTTATCATCTTCCCCAAAACTCAATGAACTTCTCACTGCAGGGAGTTCCATCTTTCTTTTATTTATTGCAGCCACAATTACCTGGACCTTTTAACTACTACCACCCAGCTAACCATGGGAGCTTCCAGGTAGCTTTTTGCCAAACTCAAATGTTAATAGGGTGATTATATGAAATTATCCAAGAATATTCTCTACCAGCCTTGCATCATTTCATTTTTGAAAGTTTGGGGAAGACATGGTGTGCTTCAAAGGGAAATATTCCGTACTTTGAGACCTCTGCAAAAGAAGGATTCAATGTTGATGCTGCATTTGAGTGCATAGCCAAAAATGCTCTCAAGAATGAACCTGAAGAAGAAATGTAAGTATTTTGCATAAGTCCATGCTTTCTCAAAAGAAACACGTAGCCTTATAAAATGTTTACACTGATGCATCTATCTTCAAAGAAATATAATAAAGTATTAAAGCAGCACTTAACAGAGGGTAATTTGACACTAGGAGATGAATCTGACCTTCTATGATGGAGAAGCTTACTTCAATTGCAATTGAATGCTCTTCAGATTAAGACATTTGTTAGGAACTTATTTTGTGGGTTCATCTTGAACGATGGCCTATCCTCACACCACTATTGGCCCGTTGGCTAAATGGTTTTGTTTGAGGGTCATTAGCCATAATATGAGTGGCACTTCAGTGCATTGGATATGAACGATGATGGGTCCTATGTGTGACAATTTGACATTGATATTGGAGTAACATAATTCTGTTTTTGAACTGCTTGGTTGTTAGAGTTCTTTCTTGGAGAGTTTGGATTTATTTGCATGAGATTATTTCAGTATTGTTTATCAGGCGGATCATGGGATCTTGTCAAAGTTTAATAAACTAATTGACCCCTTTATCGTTTATCTGTTGGAAATAGGCGTTTTTTTTCTTCTAATGGGCAGAATGAATTCCTCGTGATATTTGCTCTATCCCTTATGTCTGTCTGTCTATATAACGAATTGTTTCGAGATGCTTTATATATAATTTCCATGTGTGTGTTTGTACGCATGTGATTCTATTTGATGATTTGTATAAAGCCTCACGAATATACAAAAAAGACAACACTACCAGAGTCTTTGCTAATTGTTTGTGTTTCAATGTTTGTTTTTTATTATGATCAAAGCTACCTTCTCGAAACCATCGATGTTGCTAGCAGCAGACGACCACAGAGATCTACGGGCTGCGAATGTTAAACGAGTCATCAGGTGGGGCTTTTTTTTATCAAAATGCAAAAAACAGGTGCAGTTGGTTTCTCGTTTCTATCAGTTAAAGTTGCAGATTCTAACAATTAGTAGTAATAAACTAGGGATGATGTAGTCCCATAAAGATTGGATTTTGTGTATCATAAGTTGGTTAGAAAAGAAAAAATGAAGTTTTGAAAGTTTGGGGGTCAAATTATAAATTTTTATTTTTAATTAACGGAGGGTTAACGGTCCAGTGACCAAAACAGAAACGGTTTCGAACGTAAGTGGCCAAAATAATCTTTTTTGAATTCGGGTGACCATAATAAAACAAACCCAAAACAAAAGTGACCATCAGTGAAGATTACCCTAGAACTTTTCATATGGCATGATTTTCATTAGTGTAATAACACATTTAGTCCTTAATATTTATATATACTATTATTTTGGTCTTTAACTTTAAATAATTTAATAAATTCAACCCTTATTATTAAGATTTAGGATTAGAGTGTATGGCTTACAGGGTCGTCTCGGAGATTTTCGGGGCTTTGAGCGAAAATTAGAAAATTGACCTCTAAATAACAAAAAAATATCTTATTAGTTTGAACAATCAAAGTAATATTTTTTAAGTCTTAATTACAAAATAAGTGTCAAAATTATACAATGTTTTTTTTTGCTTTAGGTGCCTAAAGTTTATTTTGTTATCATTTTGAGGCATCGATCATTATTTTTTATATAAAAAATGAAACTTTAGACGCCTAAAACAAAAAAAACGATATAATTTGGGCACTAATTTTTTTAAAAATAGACACCTAAAACAAAAGGCGGCATAATTTGAGCACTTGTTTTTAATTTTTTAACGGTCGTAATCTAGAAATGGACACAAAGTAAACTCCAGACACTTATTTTGACCCAAAAAACATTTTAATGTCTAAAAATAAAAAAGAGTATAATTTGTACACTTATTTTGTAGTTAAGCCTTTCTTTAACAAATCATAAAAATATGATTAAATTTTTATCAAACACATTATTTTCATTGTTAGATTAATTAATTTATTTATCTAGGAAAAAAATTAATTTTTACCATTAAATTAATTATTTAATTAATTAAAAAATATGAAAAAATTAAAATTTAGGGGCCCTAGGCTGGTTGGGGGCCCTGAGCGGTTGCTCGGGTGCTCCCCCTCACAACCGGCTCTGATGGCTTAATATTTTTTGTGTTTGGTTTAGTGTAACACCCTAAGCATGGATGTCACATTTGGGCCTTAAGCCCAACTCATTACCATAAAATTTCTCAACTCGGTTTAGCTCAATAAAATATTTTCCAAAAACATTTAAATCAAATAGTTGAAAATATAAATAAATAAATCGTTACAAAGGAGATCCAAATTGAAGAGGCCGTATCAAAACATCTTGGGTCGTATTGGAAAGCACGTATCGAAACGCCTAGTGTCGTATCGGAACAGTCTGTAATTCAAATAGTTGTTGGGAAATAGCCGTTGGGGTGTATGCCACGTGGGCGTATCGAAACACCAAAGGGTGTTTCGAAACAACACCTATCCGTATCGAAACATGTAACCCCTGTATCGAAATGGGTTCTGGCAGTTTCAAAACGCATCAGTACAGACTATGCCTGTATCGAAACAGGTACATTAAAAACACTGGTTTGGCTAATTAAAAACATTTCAAACATTGTCAAAACCTTTTGAAACATCCTCAAACTTATTTTCAAGTTGTTTTTGACTTAGAGAATATTTTAAATTCTTTTCAATTAAGTCTAAAACATTTTTCAATTATTATATCAAAACATATATTTCTACAATCTTCCACTTTTTGATATAATAAAACCAACTTAAAAAATTATTTGGGATTCTCCCCCTTAGTATTTTAAAATTTTGAATAAGAGATTTTAAAATTTGAATGAAGTTAAAGCTTCCCTTATTCTCTTGAAGAATCAATTTTTCAAACCATTTCTCCCTTTTTTTGTTATATCAAAAAGAATTTAAAAGACATTAGGTTCAAAATAACATAGGAGGTTTAAATAATTTTGGCACAATTAAAAACTTTTGGTTTTAAAATTGGCTACCCCTTACTCAAAGCATCAAATATAGTTAGTCCAACGATATGATAATCTAGTTGTTAAAAAAATAATCTAATTAAAAACAAAAGCAACTAGAAATTTTACCAACACTTGAACTTCAAGGGAGGATGTGAAGCCTTCTTTCTTTAAGTGTTCTTCCTTGTGTGTATAGAGCCCCCCTCAAATTGGACTTGTTGATCAATCTCCATCACACGTAACATAATACAATCGAGTAATTTTTGGTATCCAATTTGCTTTGGATCCATAGACGTTAGTAGCACAAAATTTAGTCCTCTTAGGAATCTATTTTTCAATTTCATCAATTTATGTTGAAGTACTTAGTCTTTTAGGACCCAAATACTTCTAAAATATTTTCTATATGCAAATCTAGGGGCACTGGATTGTCTAACATAAAATTTTGATTTTCTAAAACTATTTTTCTTTTCAAGCTCTTTAGAAATCAAATCTTTTTCCTCTTGGACTTTATGAAGAAAATTTTGTAAATCAACACATTTTTGCTCAAACTAATTGAGTTTTGCTTCAAGTTCAATTTTAGTTTTAGAAATCAAATCATTTTGAATTTTCATATTTGAAACAACTTTCTTGTTTTTCAAAATGTGATTTTTAAACTCTAAAACCAAATCATCATATGCATCTTGTAATTCATCAAAAGAATATGAACATGAGGTAGATGAATTAGAAGTTACCCTTGAATCTTCTTTGATGGTCATAAGGCAAAGGCTCGCTTGTTCATCGTCGGTGGAGTCTTCATCACTCCAAGTAACCACATATGACTTCTTCTTATGGCTTGAAGTGCTTTCCTTTTTCTTTTTCATTGATTCACGTTCGAATTCTTTCATTGCTTATTTCATGAATGGGGCACACTTCTTGAAGAGATGAACCATCTCTTCTTCTTCATCCTCCTCCTCGCTTGTATCAACATGGTTACACTTGGAGGATTTGAAAGCAACGACATTGACATCAATGCCTTGCTTCTTGATCTTTTTTTCCTTCTTCTTCTTTAAAGGTAGAGACATCATCTCATGGGTAAGAAGAGATCCAATTAGCTCATCAAGCTTGAGTTTCTTCAAGTCTTTGGCTTCAATGATGATCGTCTTCTTTGAATCCTATGACTCGGAAAGTGAATAGATCACCTTCCGAACGAGTTTGTCTTCCAAAATCTCCTCTCCCAAACCTTTGAGTTGATTGACAATTGTGGAGAATCGGTCGAACATCCTCTTGATGTCTTCATCTGGGTCCATCTTGAAGTTCTCATACTCTAAGTTGAGAAGATCGATCTTGGTCTTCTTTACTTCGTTGGTTCCCTCGTATGTGACTTCAAGCTTGTCCCAAACTTCCTTGGCATCTTCACAAGAAGACATCTTCTGTTGAGATTCAAAGGTGCTCGATTCCTTCAACCGATCTTGCTCACCAAGTGGTGGAGAGATGGAATTTTGGGTGGATGTGGTGTGGGAGCTAAAATAAAGATGACACAATGATTTTAGAGTGGTTCAACCTTCTAACCAAGGTCTACATCCACTACCTTAGTTTCCCACTAAGGATTTCCAATCAATCCACTATTGATTTGTCCCCTTTTCTAGGCTTAGGAGGAAACCCTTATACACCGGTCAAGCTTTCTACCCAAAACCTTGATCAAACCCTCTTTACAAGAGAAAAGAAATACGCAAACTTAAATCCCTCTAATAGGTATTTGTTTGCTCAATAATGCACTCACCCAAAACTTAAAACACTTGAGCAAATTTGACAATTTTGGCTCACTAGTGTTTGTCTATACAAGAAATGACAATTTTAGTACAAAGACACTTTTTGATCATTTGTTGATTGACAATTGAAGCATTAACCATATCTTGAAGCTTGAAGGTCCCTTTTATACTCCTTAATGAGTTTGTAGCTGTTACTAGCCGTTGGGGTTGAATTGGAGCCGTTGAGGACTTTATTTCTCACCATAAATACAGTTCTGCTGCTACCCGTATCGAAACGATCGAACCCGTTTCGATACGCTCTTCAAGTAGAAAGAGCTGTTGCAGTCTGATGAGCATCCGTATCGAAACGCCATGGGCTGTATCGAAACGCCCATATCGAAATGCTAGGCACCGTATCGAAACGCTCTGTATTTAAATGTTAGTTGGAAAATAGTCGTTGGGGTTTATGACCGTTGTGGTCGATGCCACGTAGGCGTATTGAAACGGCATAGCCCGTATCGAAACGCTGGGCAAAAACCTCATCCAGAAAAGACTCATTTCGATACCCGTATCGAAACGTTTTGACACTGGAAGACACCGTATCGAAACTCCTAAAGGTGTTTCAATACACCTGGATGGTTTTGTTAAGTTTGGCTTTGAAAACATGTAAAAAACCTTTAAAAACATCCCCTAAACATAGTTTCAAGTTATTTGGACTTTGGAAATAGTTTTGAATTCTTTTTAAATCAGTCCAAAACATTTTTCAATTATTATATCAAAACATTAGTTCTACAATCTCCTCCTTTTTGATATAATAAAACTAACTTGAAAAATTGTTTGGGATTCTCCCCCTTTAATTTTAAAAATGTGAATAAGAGATTAAAGATTTGAAATCAAATAAAGCTCCCCCTTATTCATTTGAAAATCCAATTTTTCAAACCATATTTCTCCCCCTTTTTGTTATATAAAAAAAAAATTAAAATACTTTTAAGTTCAAAATAACAATGGAGGTAAAAAATGACAAAAATAAGAATTTTGTTTTAAAATGGCTTCCTCTTACTCAAAGCATCATAAATATGTTAGTTCAACATATATGATCATCTAGTTGACATAAATAAAAATAAATCAAATAAAACAAAAGCAACTAGATTTTACCACACTTGAACTCAAGGGAGGATGTGAAGCCTTCCTTCTTCAAGTGTTTTTCCTTAGTGTGCATGGAGCTCCCCCTCATTAATTGGACTTGTTGATCACTCTCCATCACACCTAGCAAAAGACAATCAAGTAATTTTTGGTATCCAAATTGCTTTGGATCCATAGCCATTAGTAGCACAAACTTTAGTCCCCTTAGGAATCCATTTTTCAGTTTCATCCTTTTTAATTGAAGTACTAAGTCCTTTTGGGACCCAAATACTTTTAAAACATTTTCCTTTAACAAATCTAGGGGCACTAGATTGTCTTACATAAAAATTTGATTTTCCTAAATCATTTTTCTTTTGAAGTTCATTGGAAATCAAATCTTTTTCTTTTTGAACTTTGAGAAGCAAATTTTGTAAATCAAAACATTTTTGTTCAAAATCTTTCAATTTTGCTTCAAGTTCAAGATTTGTTTTGGAAAGCAAATCATTTTCAATTTTTATTTTTGAAATTAACTTTTTATTTTTGGAAAATGATGCCTTGAATTCCAAAAGCAAATCATCATAGGCATCTTGCAACTCATCAAATGTATATGAATTTGAAATAGATGAGTTAGAAGTTACCTCCCCCTCATTGAGGGCCATCAAGCATAAGTGGGCTACTTCATCATCGGTGGAGTCTTCATCACTCCATGTGGCCACATATGCTTCCTTTGAAGATGATCCCCTCTTGTTGGACTTGTGGGAATTCTTCATCTTCTTCCTCGACTCATGCTTGGAATTTTCCATTTCGCTCTTCATGAACTGGGCAAATTTGTTGAAGAGATAGGCCATCTCTTCATCTTCACTTTCCTCCTCACTAGAATCTACATGATGACAAGTGGAGGACTTGAGAGCAATGGCATTTGTGTTGATGCCAAGCCCTTTGATCTTCTTCTCTCCCATAGCTCTAATTTCTTCCCTCTTCTTCTCATCTTCTTTGTTCTTCTTCATGATTTGATGAGTAAGGAGTGACCCCATGAGATCATCAAGCTTCAAGGTCTTCAAATTCTTGGCTTCGATGATGGCGGTCCTCTTTGATTTCCAAGACTCGGGAAGTGAGTAGATGAGCTTTCGGACAAGTTTCTCCTCCGGAATGGCTTCTCCATAGCCCTTGAGACCATTGGTGATTTTGGAGAACCTATCAAACATCTTCTCGATGTTCTCTTCCGGATCCATCTTGAAGTTCTCATACTCTAAGGTAAGGAGCCCAATCTTGGTCTCCTTAACTTCATCGGTTCCCTCGTATGTGACTTCAAGCTTGTCTCATACCTTCTTGGCACTCTCACAAGAATACATCTTCTCATAGATGGTTGGGCCAAATGCACAAAAGAGGATGTGCAAGGCTTTGCAATTTAGCTCCATCTTCTTGCAATCGTCGGCACTCCGCTTTGCTTCGTTGAGGCACGAACGGACCATCTTCAACTATGTCCCATAGTTTGTAGTCTTCTGACTTTATGAAAAACTTCATCTTGGTCTTCCAATGGGCATAGTAGGTTCCGTCGAAGAAAGGCGATTTGTCGATGGATTGCGCCATTTGAGCTGGTTAGTGAAATGATGATCGAGCTTGCCGGATCTTCTCAATAGGATGTTAATCCTCTTCGATTGAGCCAAGCTCTGATACCAATTGTTGAGATTTAAGGTGCTCGATTCCTTCAACCGATCTTGCTCACCAAGTGGTGGAGAGGTGGAATTTTGGGTGGATGTGGTGTGGAAGCTAAAATAAAGATGACACAATGATTTTAGAGTGGTTCAACCTTCTAACCAAGGTCTACATCCACTACCTTAACTTCCCACTAAGGATTTCCAATCAATCCACTATTGATTCGTCCCCTTTTCTAGGCTTAGAAGGAAACTCTTATACACCGATCAAGCTTTCTACCCTAAACCTTGATCAAACCCTCTTTACAAGAGAAAAGAAATATGCAAACTTAAATCCCTCTAATAGGTATTTGTTTTCTCAATAATGCACTCACCCAAAACCTAAAACACTTGAGCAAATTTGACAAATTTGGCTCACTAGTGTTTGTCTATACAAGAAATGACAATTTAAGTACAAAGACACTTTTTGATCATTTGTTGATTGATAATTGAAGCATTAACCATATCTTGATGCTTTGAGGTCCCTTTTACACTCCTTAATGAGTTTGTAGCCGTTACTAGCCGTTGGGGTTGAATTGGAGCCGTTGAGGACTTTATTTCCCACCATAAATGCAGTTCTGCTGCTACCCGTATCGAAACGCTCGAACCCGTTTTGATACACTCTTCAAGTAGAAAGAGCCGTTGCAGTCTGATGAGCATCCGTATCGAAACGCCATGGGCTATATCGAAACGCCCGTATCGAAACGCTAGGCACCGTAACGAAACGCTCTATATTTAAATGTTAGTTGGAAAATAGTCGTTGGGGTTTATGACCGTTGTGGTCGATGCCACGTAGGCGTATCGAAACGGCATAGCCCGTATCAAAACGCTGGGCAAAAACCTCATCCAGAAAAAACCCATTTTGATACCCGTATCGAAACGTTTTGACACTGGAAGACACCGTATCGAAACGCCTAAAGGTGTTTCGATACACCTGGATGGTTTTGTTAAGTTTGGCTTTAAAAACATGTAAAAAAACCTTTAAAAACATCCCCTAAACATAGTTTCAAGTTATTTGAACTTTGGAAATAGTTTTGAATTCTTTTTAAATCAGTCCAAAACATTTTTAAATTATTATATCAAAATATTAGTTCTACATCTTCTAATAGATGTTGGGGCTAAATGCACAAAAGAGGATGTGCAAAGCCTTGCAATTAAGCTTCATCTTCTTGCGATCATCTGCACTCCAATCTGCCTTTCTTCGTTGTGGCACGAACGAACCATCTTCAACTATGTTCCAAATCTTGTAATCCTTGGATTTGATGAAGAACATCATTCTTGTCTTCCAATAGGCATAGTTGGTTCCGTCGAAGAATGGTGGCTTGTCGATGGATTGCGCCATTTGACCGATTGATTGAAATTTGTATCGAGCTACCTGGATCGCCTCAATAGGATGTTAATCCCCTTCGATTGAGCATTGCTCTGATACCAATTATTAGGCTTGATAGGCTCGATTTCTTTCAACCATTATGGATTGCCAAGTGGTGGAGAAGTTGGATTTTTGGGTGATTGATGTGTGGAAGCTAAAAGATAAAAAGACACGATAATTTAGAGTGGTTCGGCCTTCTAACAAGCACCTACATCTACTACCTTAGCTTCCCACTAAGGATTTCACAATCAGTCCACTAATTGATTCGTCCCATTTTCTAGGATTAGGAGGAAACCCTTACAACGATCAAAGCTTTCTAGCCCAAAGCTTGATCAAACCCTCTCTACAAGAGATAAAGATAAGCAAACTAAAATCACTATTACAAGGTTGATGTTTGCACACTAAAGCACTCACCCAAACCTAAACACTTGAGCAAATTTGACAATTTAGGCTCACAAGTGTTGTCTATACAAAGAATGGATAAATTGGGATCTAAAGACAATTTGAAATCATATGGTTGTTGACAATTGAAGCATTAGTCTTCCCTTGATGCTTGAAAGTCCCTTTTATACTCTCAATTGAGTTTATAGCCGTTGAGGGCCATTGGGGTTGAATTGGAGCCGTTGGAGACTTCATTTCTCACCATAAATGCAGTTCTGCAACTACTCGTATCGAAACGGCACCCGCCTGTTTCGACATACGATTAAAATAGAAAGTGTCGTTATGCGCATTGAAGAGGCCGTATCGAAACATCTTGGGTCGTATCGAAACGCCCGTATCGAAACGCCTAGTGTCGTATCGGAACAATCTGCAATTCAAATAGTCGTTGAGGTTATAGCCGTTGGGGTGTATGCCACGTGGGCGTATCGAAACACTTATTCGTATCGAAACAGGTAACCCCTGTATCGAAACGAGTTCTGGAAGTTTCAAAACGTATCGATACAGATTATGCCTGTATCGAAATTGGTACATTAAAAACATTGGTTTGGCTACTTAAAAATGTTTCAAACATTGCCAAAACCTTTTGAAACATCCTCAAACTTATTTTCAAGTTGTTTTTGACTTAGAGAATATTTTAAATTCTTTTCAATTAAGTCTAAAATATTTTTCAATTATTATATCAAAACATATATTTCTACAATAACATTTTTATTTCTTGGGATATTCAACTATCATAATGGAATCATCAAGTAAGTTTTCATTTCTTTTACTGTTTAAAAATTATGAAATTATGTTTAAAAATTTTAATTTAATTTTAACTATATTTATAATTAATTTTTATGATTCTATCAAATATTTTTATTTTATTTTGTTCATTTTAATTCCTAAAAATTTTATTTTATCTAAAATTTACCCTCATTTTTTTATTTTATTATTAAATTAAACATTATTAATATAATAATATTTATTTAATCAGAAATTGAATCATGTCTGTTTCTAATTTTTTTAATTTTTCTAATATTTTTACTACGATTTTATTTTTTTCAATTTAATCCCTTAATTTTTATTTAATTTGGAATTGACCTCTATTTTATAATTTAATCCATTACCTTATAATAGCAAACTTTAAGGACTTGTTTTAGCTCGAATTAACCTAAAACTTGCTCTATATGTCAATGATGATATTTATTTCATAAAGGAATGTTTAATTTCACTTTTTGAGAAACTGACCACTGTATTTTATGAATGTTTTCAAAATGACTCATAAACTACTTCTTTGGCGAAGGGAGGAATTGTGAGAGTTTCGAATTAAATAAAATTTTTACGGACTAAACTAGACAAAAATAAAACTATATTAAAAATATTGGACTAAGTTATAAAAAATAGAAATACATATAGGTCAATTTTTGAATTAAAGAAATGAATTAGGGATTAAATTGAACAAAAATAAAACTACATTAAAATGTTAGATTAAATTATAAAAATTAGAAACAAATGTGGGTCAATTTTAGATTAAATAAAAAAATTAGGAACTAAATTGAATAAAAATAATCAAATTGAAAATATTGTACTAAATTATAAAAATTAAAAATAAATTATAATTTTTAAAGCTTAATTTTCTTTCCTCTCACTTTTTCATTGTACCAAGCAATAGAGAGAAGAAGAAAAAATTATTTTATTTCTAATTTTTTATCCTTTCAACCAAGTACACCGATGGAAAGAAAAAATATATTTTCTATCCTTTCATTTTTTCATCATTTCAATTTTTCATACTTCTAATTTTCTTTCCTCTTTACCAAGCAAAGCCTGATAGCTATTTTTTTTCTTTCATGTGTTTATTCAATATATCCTCAGGAACTTAAGGACTCATTACACAAAAATAACAAAGCTGCTGAAAACTAATACATGTAACTCAAAGCATCACAACTCATATACAATGTGGCCAAAAGAAAAGAAAAGTGGAAAAACATTGACATAAAAGGTTGCCAAAACCATGGCCTTAACAAATGCAGGCATCACCTATTCAGTGCTTGCACATGTCCTCTGAATCACCTTAGAGTCCGTTCTGTATGATTGCCTCGAGGGCGAACTTGATCCTCTGGAAGAGTTGTTCCCAAAGAAGCTTAGTTTACCGATTTTCTTGGAGAAGGAAGTCATAAATTTTCGAGAACCAGACTTTGCCATATCTCTCTTCATACAAACATGATCTTTCTCTAGATCATTTAGTCTCATCCGCATCCGAGCAAGCTCGAGTTTTAGCTCTCGGTTTTCTCGCCTCAAAGATGCATAGTTGTCTTTCGGAGACATTGCTGCACTGAGTGCACCACTGCTGATCCGCCACGATTGCTGATGCACTGGCTTGCAGTCATCATCGGGATAAGAGCAGCACAAAGCATTTCGCAGCCTTAGTTGCTCCAAATAAAGAACTTGGACTATTGATTGGAGGGGAAGTCGTTCGTTTTGTGCAGCATGTGCACCGGCTTCTTGTGAAAGCTTTTGGAAATCAATCAGTTTGCAGAGCTTCTTCTTGTCTGCATCTGGTAAACCCTGATGAGACTGAAAAATGCATTCATAATTAGAAAGTTTATCAACAAGTTTGATGCAAACAGAAAGCGAATCAGACGCTGTAAAAATGAGGATACCATCATATTCATACATACTTTCAGGTAAATATCAATGGCTCGATATAGCCCGTCATGGATGGTACGAGCATGCGTAGGTAAAGTCTCTGCAATGGCCATGAACTTTGCAAGCTTGAGGTTTGCATCAGGAGCAATTTCTGCAAGATAGTTATCCACTAACTTTGAAACTTTAAACAATGAAGTTTGTGATGGTGAATGAGGACTATCCGATTCGAAAACAGATGCATCATCCATGTCATCTTCACTATCATCCTGCTGACAAAAATTTACCAGTATTCTTTGAACCGTTTCAACATCAAATAAGGTGTCACCTGCATGCCGAAATGATGGGATCAGAAGCTCATCAAGGGTTGCAATATCCAATTGGGAACCAATCCTTCGCTCTAGATCCAGCCTACAACCAATACTGCAATCAAGCATCACTGCACTTCTAAGAAGTCCGAAAAGGAAACTAATAGGAACAGCAAGTTTCTCAACAGGTATAAGGCTGACGATCGTCTCCACCACCAGACGTTCGTGCTCGGTTGAAAGGAAATCAACTTTTGTCTGTCCAGATGGATTCCACAAACTGGATTTCTTGGACAGCTCCTTCTGCGCATAGTTTATGAGCGATGCACCGATACTCTCGGGACGAACTCCGCGGCATTTCATGGCTGTCATCACTCTTTGATACAAATCGATCCTAATAACCGAAAGATCTTCTATCCACCAGTCCCCCTCACATTTGGCTTGCCTGTTCATATGAAGCCTCCCTGAACTACTGTATTCTAAGCGGGAGAAGCTTGATGCTATTTGCTCCACACAAGCCTTTGAAGCTATTGCATCAATGCATCGGTTAACTATTTTGAGCTCATCCGCAAGAGGAAGTAAGTTTTCGCATTGTTGTAAAACTTCAACACACATCTCCAGGTTCTTGCAAACGATACTCTCGAGATACTCTTCAGCTCGCGAGCTGAGATTATCCTTTGAAAACTCCTCTGTCATTTCAAGGTAATCGGAGACACAACAGAGCTGAGCCACATTTGAAGGTGTAATTTCAAAGTTAACGCCATAACAGAACTTAGCTGCCAACTCGAATGTCTCTACACCTCCAGGTAAATTCAGAAGCTCCACCCTTGAGATACCGGAATCCCTATGTTCTGCAACCAACTTCCTGATTCGTCCACTCCGAGAGACAAGCGGAAACTGCAAATAACAACTACAATCATCAGCACAGGAATCTTCCAAGTCCCAACATTAATCTGCATATGAAAAAACATGCTATTTTACTTCAATGGCAACCTTAATCTAATGTTAACATATTGAAGAACAATTTAGATGATAATCCATAAATTGGGGACAAAGAAAAAGAATTAGAAGAATTGTTAAAAATCCCTTTTGTTCTTCATATTAGATTTCCAAATTTTCCCAACCAAGCAATGATGCTTACTCGGATAAATTTAGTCTATCCGCGACGATCAAGTCCAATTTCAGCTATATGAACAAGTACTCCCATCGGATCAACCACGAAAAAGGTTTCAGATCTATAGAAGGCTAAGAACATTTTCCCTAATGCTTTAGTTACACTGCTGGAATAATTAAAGAGCTTAGCCAGCTATAAATCCAATTTAAATCTAAACAAAACACATGAACAAATTTCAGAAGTAAGCACCAAATTACCTTGTGTAGAGCATACGTCCCTCCATTTACTTCTATTGTGATATCACTTTTAATATCCTGAAAAATCCTACAATAACAGAAGCACCACTTTGAATATGCAGGAAAACGAAAAAGAAAGAGATAATATAAGAACATTCCCATGTAGCTTTTCACATAAATAGCTGGAAGATGAAAGAGCATAGTAATTCTTTTTTTAGATCATCAATCAGACAAAATAAGAGAGAAAAATACCATGCAACATAAAAAAGCAACAAAAAAGCCGTTTCTTTCAGAAAAAGAAAAGACTGAAACTTGAAGCAAACTGAGGAAAAGAAGAGTTGATATAGTTAAACAAGGTGGCTATCTATGTAGAAAAAGATCAAAGCTTTGAAAAAAGCACATTAAACAAACCATGAACTACCCATATAACAGCCAACAATGCTAGAATCAAACTTGTACCATTCATTACAACGCTGTCTGGAACTCTTTGCCAAAGACAGCTGCTGCTGCTGCTGCTTGTCCATTGACAGAGACACTGAGTAAACTCGGGAGAGAAAAAATAAACATAAAACGCTGAGAAAGAGAAAGAGAAGAAGAGAAAAAGTGTGGGGTTAATCGAGAGAGACAAAGACAGAGTCCCAGTTGTAGATGTATCTCGTTGCTTAACTTCTTTGGTCATTTTTGTCAAACTGCTGATCTTCAAACCAATGGGGGCCTCTTTGGTGGGTCATCCTTTCAACTCCATCCCATCTTCACAATTGTTGGATTGTTCAATCTACTAATATAACTGTTTACTGTTTACTTGATTCTTTTCTTTGCTTTATTTTGTTGATAATTTTGGTAAAACAATGAATCCTTTGTATACTAAAAGTAAAAAAAAAACTCTCGTTAGATAGCATGAACAACGCAGAGATAAAAGAGGGAAGAAAGGAGTTGTAATCTTCGTACATCTTTTGTTTTTGTTCTTTTGCATGCCTTTTGTTTCCCTCTTGGCCGTCAAAAGCTTAAAATACAGTTCAAAGAAAGCCTTTCTTTTCTGCCATTGCCCAACCCATGTTTTAGCTTGTAAGCTATCTTTTGGATATTTACATTTTCACCCCATCATGTTATGATAATTCCCTTATGCCCCATTCTTTCCTCTCTTTTCTCTTAGGATCATTAATTAAGATGAAGATTATCCCAAGTTGCAACAAACAGGCCAACCACCTGCTTTTAAAGGCACTTCAACACAAGCAATAGTATTATATGTATAAGGCTTATATATCATATTAGTACTTAAAGTATACTAATTTTTTCATTTTAATACTTAAAGTATTTTTTGATCAAAATAAGTATTTAAAGTATTTTTTCGTCAGAGTTAGTACCTAAAGTATATTTTTTGCAAAAATAAGTAGCTAAAGTATATTTTTTCGTTAAAATAGGCACATAATGTATTTTTTTAATTAAGGAAATTATTCTATACACAAGCACTTGTGGAATTTTTTTTACATTAGTGCCTTAGTTTTAGGGGTTAGAGATTCTATTTAGGGTTTAAAGTTTAGGGGTTTAAGTGTAGTAGTTTTAAATTTATGGGTTGTTCATAGAATTTTGGGTTTGAGGTTTATATGTTAAAACCTAAATCCCTATCATATTACCCTAAAACCTAAACCATAACCTTAAATTATAACGATAAACCTTAAATTCTAAACTCCTACACTAAAACCCCTAAACTCTAAAACCTATAATTGAGGCGCTTGTGGAAATAAAAAGCTTCCACCGCCAATATATATGATAATAATCCTTTTAATTAATTTCACATGACAATATTTATGAACCTATATAAAAAATATGTATACTTTAAGTACCTATTTTGACCTTAAAAATACTTTAGATACCTATTTTGACCAAAAAATATTCTTTAGATACTTACTTTGACGAAAAAAATACTTTATGTACCTATTTTGACCAAAAATTATACTTTAGGTACCTAGTTTAACCAAAAGTATACTTTAAGTACTTATTTTGACCAAAAAAATACTTTAGGTACTAAAATGAAAAAAGTTGGTATACTTTATGTACTAATATAATATATAAGCCTATGTATAATTATGTATGAATTAAATGGGGGTCGAAAAAGATGTCCTATCCAAAACAAAAAAAGAAAATTGATGAAGAGCTATCAACACCCACAAATCCAAAGGGGAAAGCATGAACAATATTCTTTTGGTAATTGACTATTCATTAAAAGAAAGAAGAAGAAGAAGAAAGCTTGTCTGAGAGACAAATTTGATGGTGTTCCACACTGCTTAAAGTTGGAATATTTTCTGGGGTTTTCTTCACCACTACCTAAATTTAATTACAAAGTTCATTAATGAATACCTTCTTCTCTTAGTTTTCAGTTCATTAAAATTTTAATAAGCATGGTTATCTATGGTATACATTAAGAGGTATAGTTTTATTAAAAAATGACAATCTTTAATTATATTTTCTCTAGACAAGAAACATAAGTAACGAACTATTTAATGAAACTCGTCATATCAAATCATGCGATTTATTGTATAATTTTATTCGATAACATAATATTTAAATAGTCCTTCCAAGTTCCAACTCATCTGTTAAATCTTATATTGTATTACCCTGTTGAATTTAGGGTAAAGAGCACTCTAATTCTAAAGATATGACTTGAGATGTAAGCACACTAATTGGCAATTGCTTTACTCACCCACCGCCACCGCTTAATCCTCTTAAACAAAAAGCCTAAAATCAGGCAGGAAAAGAAGTAACCCGCTGACCGGTCTTTGCAATTGCAATGCCTAAATATTCTTCCTATCCGGAATTTATTTAAAATTTTCCAGTCTTTTTAATTGGGGTGTGATCCCCACCAGTCCTTTGAGTACTACTTCTGAAAGTGACAATTTCAATCTAATTTATCATATTTATAATATTAAAATTTAAATTTTTATTCTCACCGAAAAAATTGAAAATCTAATTTTGAACCAATAATTAATTATTTTATTATTTATGGGAGAAGAAAATGCAAAAATTATAAAAGAAGTTGATATATTTGATGGAACTTGGAAATCTTTAATTGGTTGGATGGGGCCGCGAATTCATATATTTTCCGTATAACATGTAATATGCGCATTTATTGTGAAGATATGATTTTCTAACCACCTTTTTGCTCAGCTGCTGCATTCCAAACATCCACATAATTATTTCGAATGGTTGCTTTCAGACAAAATAAAAATACATTATACAATTATTTCAAAAAAATACATTATACAATTATATGTAGACGTCTCTTTCTTTTCTAACCCCACTGATCCAAATCAAAGTATACATTTAATTGACATAAAAGCATAAATATAATTTTTTTGTTACCGTTAATAAAATTAAAAATATAGATTGTCTAGAATCCAACAAGTGGTCCGAGTGAAAAGCATGATCACATGGTATTAACAAGGTAATATATGTTCATATATATTCTTAACTCATTGACAATGTGTATACACCTTGTAGACAAAACGATTTGAATTTGTGTCTTATAAGATAAACAACATCGGTTTTTCTACCAGGACACTTGTTGAGTTTGATTATATCCTTATTTGATATAATGTTTAACAAAAATAAAAAATAAAGTATTAAATTAAATTTTACCTCAGTTAACTTTTTCTTTATTTTCTTGTGCCGTAGCCCGCAATAACCCAAAAAAAAGAGAGTACGATCTCAACAGTATTTGAGAGTAGTCTAAAATGTGTTATTTTTGCTCTTAAATTTAAGGAGTTTGGTCGTGTAAGATCCAAAGGAGCAAAGAAAGTATATTTATTTAATTAAGAAAAGTCAAACAAGAAAACAAAAAAGACAGCCCAAAGCTTATGGTCTTCACCTCCACCACCCCTTGATTGGTGGGGTCCTAAAAGGGTTATTATTAGGAAGGGGTCGATGTGGGATCCCATTCCCATATAATTTACCCTTATTATCATTTGATATTCTTTCTCTCACTACTATCACCTTTCCATATAACCCACTAATTATATTGTGTCTAAAACTATATATTTTTCGGGTTATGTAGTTACATGTATTTGTAATTTTTGTGTTCTCTATATTAATAATAAATTATTTGTTTCTCTCATCTGTATAGATAGATAAAACAGAACGACATTAAATTTTATTTTTATGCATATCTTATTTTATGTTGATCTCGCTTTAACTATTTATCGTATATCAAATTCTTAACAATTACCTTATTAACTCAGTGTAAAGTACATAATTTTTAATATTCGGTTTTAGAATTACATTTTAGAGTTGAAGCTGGAATCTTTAACTAAACCGACAAAGCAGTAACCTAAAAGGGGTCAAATCTAAAGCTTTAAAGAAGCAACAAACAAGGAAAGGACATGGAAAAAATGTACTGTAATTAGTTTGGTGTTGGAAAAGATTAGATATTGATGAATTAACCTAAGTTGCCATCAACTGTTGGGCACGCGTTTCGTAAGCCAATGTTATGGCATCCAATGTTTCCAACACTTTCTTAAACTGATTTGGATTGTGTGAGTACGACAGTCCAAATTATTTATTCGATTTTTATCGATAAATATAAATTAAATCATTAAACTATTAAAATAATTTTAATCAAATCATTTACTGCTAATTTCTTTACAGAATGACTGACGTAACAATTAAATAAATTTATATAAGAGATAACTACATATTTAGTACTCCATCTATTCTCATATTATTGTATTAGTACTTCACTTATTTTTTAGTAAAAAAATATCTAACGTTACATTTTTTTAATATTTCAGTACCTCGCCGTTTAAAGTTAACGATAACAATGACATGCAATTTTTATTTTACTTTTTTTTAACACCACTCGTATTTCTAGTCCTAATTACCCTTCCACGTGGAATTCTTTCAAACCATAACCTAAAATAACTAAATTGCCACCTCCGTCATACTTTCTCTCTTCACCTATTTTTTCTTAGGTTTTCCTTCCATATTTTTTCCCTACAAAAAATTTTCAACAGTTTGGATGGAACACACTTAACCAAGGACGGTTCAAAGTTTTAAGAGACACTGTATAATTTATTGAATTAAGGCTCTTAATTTATAGTTCGTAAGAAATATTTTTTTAATAAATTACTTAAATATAAAAAATTTGTTTAATTACTCTATTGAACAACAAGAATTCACATCTAAAAATTTAACCTTTTCACTTAATAAGTGCCGCTCTTTTGGCATGTTTTAAAGTAAAATCATTTACAACTTTTTCCCCCAAAAAAATCACTCTTGATTGCCATCAAAGCAAGTCCATTTAACATTTCTTGCGACATAGTTGTCCATAAGTATGACTTCAGCAACTTCAATTTTAAAAAATTTCGTTATCTGGAAGCAACAATAATTGAAATAGTCAATAAGATTCTATAAGCAATTGTTGTATTTGGGGAGCAATTAAAACGTTCTAAAAATCTTAATAAATTCATTGCTCCCATTTTTTTCTTAGGTAAAAATTCTCCAAGTAATTTCAGGTCAATAAATAATGTATTTCCATCAACATCATATAACTTACATTTCTTAAGAGCATTTTCAAATTTATTACAATGAGTTTTGAGTTTAACGACGTCCAATGAAAGTGATTTATTAGAACAAAATAAAAAGTAAAAAATATTCTCATATATTGATATTGTTCAAATCTCTTATACAAAGAAATAATGGCTTGATATTATTGTTCGCATTTTGTAATTAGTTTGAACGACGGTGTAATTTGTTAATTAGAATATAAAAATTTATAAGTATTTAATATATGTTTGGTCTTGAACCCAACGAGTGTCCCGGTAGAAAAGCGGATGATATTCATCCTAGGAGACACGAGTTCAAATCGCTTTGTCTACAAGATGCATGCTCATTGTCAAAGGGTTAAAAATATGTATGAATATATACTACCTTGTAAACACCTTTAGACTATTCAAATATATATATATATATATATATATATATATATATATGTTTGGTCTTTATTTTTGGGCCCTTCCTTTTGGGGGCCATGTGCGGTTGCTCCACTTGCACATGTCCAGAACCTAATGCATTTAACACATTATTAATCCTACCCTCTTATAATACTTTACACCACACGGGAAAATGAGTAGATTAGAAAGAAGATTCTAAAATTTCCAAGGCTCTAAATCAAACATATTTAACACATTCTACGACTACCATCTTCTGATTCAACCTAGTCTTCTAATAGTAATTGTTCTAAGGAATGTCTTTTCCCCAAGGCAAGCAATATCATGCTTTAGTCTTCATCTCCCAGAGCTCCAAAATTCACATTATCAGATCAGTATGTTCGATGACTATTTGACCAAACCATGGAGACCTGCATTAGCTCATGAATTCAATTCTCTCTCAGGAAAATAACCATCTATAAACCAAAAAAATAACAGAAGAAACGTAACAATTTCTGAAGAATTAGTTTCTGCAGTGAGCCTAAATATAGTTCTATTTCCACCCTATACACAAACAAAAAATGGAACTTTTGCATGCAGTTTCTATGGATTCCTCTAAAACTAAAGATGGATTAAAATCAAATATCACCCAAATTTCCTGCAAAAAAATCAATGATAAGTTTTATGTAAAGAATATCAGTGTGAGAAAGGAGCCGTGGTTCATACGGTGGCCAGAAGGTGAAGAGAGGACGTATGAGGGAGGCGGTAAGTTAGTTTAGGTTAGGGTTTGAAAGAATTCCATGTGGAAGGGTGACTAGGACCAGAAATACGTGTGGCGTTGAAAAAATGAAAAAAAGTTTCACGTCATTGTCATCGTTAACTTTAAACTGCGGGTACTAAAATATTAAGAAAACGTGAAGTTAGATTTTTTTTTTGCTAAAAAATAGGTGGGATACTAAAACAATAACGCGAGAATATGTGGGGTACTAAATATGTATATATCCCTTTATATAATTACATATTTAGTCATCGTTATTTATATATTCTATCACTTTGATCATAATTTTAATTTAATTCAGTAAATTTTGTTTATCAAATTTATAGGATGTGTAAGCAACAAAGACTAAATGCGCAATTATACAAAATTGTTCAACTGCCACATTAGTCATTTTGTCAAAAAGCTAATAGTTATTAGTCTAATTGATAAAAGGCGCAATGTCAAAAAATGCCCCTAACGTTTGACTGCATAGTCACTTTGGCCCACACTCTTTTTTGAAGCATTTTTACCTTAATGTTTCATTTTGAGTCAAAATGTCCACTTCGTGGATGAAAATTATTAGTCAACTAACGATAAATAACTTAACAAAATAACACGTAAGCAAAAAAGTAATTTTATATTTTATATAATCTGATAAAATTATTTTTTGACTAGTTTATCATTCTGTCAAGTCAGCAGACCTTCCTTTTCCTTTTCGATGTGAGATTAATGTCTCTCGTCTCTTTAGGATGTGACATTCTCCTCACTCAACCCTATGATTATAACACCCTAAGCCTGAATGTCAAATTTGGGCCTTAAGCCCAAACCGTTACTTCAAAATTTCAACCTAGTTTAGCCCAAAAGAGTTTCATACCATAAACATTCAAATCCAAAAGTTAAAACATTGTTAAACAATTTAAAACGTTTACATAAGGAGCTCCAAATAGTTAAAATAATAAAACATTTGCTTGCTTAATATAATCCAAAAATAAGAGTTACAACATTACAATAGGGTCCTACGAATACATAGCCCAATAAGACCTAACTGATGTACTCTGAACAAACGATGTGCTGAAACCTACATCGATGGTGCTCCTCCAATGCACGTGCCAACCTAGAAACATGCAAACAGAAACATCGATTTCGAACAATGAGCTAATGAAGCTCAGTGGGTACACTACCACTCTACTGTGCTTCATGCAAATCATAAATATAAGCATGCATCTAAAAATGATGACATGGTATAAGGATCAACACAAGCATCCAACATCCAATAAGCAGTATCAACAATCAATACACATACGTGGAGTGAAGCTCGGGGCATAAAGCATCGGGACACAATCACTCTGAGGGTGGCACGAGGACACAAAGCATCGGGACTCCACACATCATATTTGGAATTACCCATCGAGTATCTTCGAACGAGGCTCGGGCACACAAAGCATCAGGAATCCTTCGTTCGGTTCTTACCATTGTGTTGCAACACGTTACCTGGGTAATTGGATCCCACCAAACAAGTGCCCTCATGGCACGCAATAGCATCAAGGAACCAATACAACCCTATGATTGCTATATCACCCAAGCACTCAAGCAAATTACCAAATTTATTACGCATTATTGTTGAATAAAAGGTTGATTTCTCGATTTCTCAGTTTTACAATTCATTTTACCACCTTAGAAATCCATTGGGTTAGTCCTTGAATTATCAATCCCTCGAACTTAAAATCAAAGCTTCCTGGCAGAATGACAGGGTACCGATACGGGTCGACCCCTACTAGTACAAAATTTTCTCTCTAGAATCCCTCAAACTTTTAACCTTTCTTTAGGTCATTGAACTTTCATTATAGATGATGTGCCACCTTTAGATGTCAATTTTTAATAAATAAATACAACACATAGCTTCAAGAAGGATCGAACCTGGAACCTTTAGGGCGGGAATGCAATGTTTATCCATTAAGCTAGGCAAGAAATTTAATGTTATTTTGAAGGTATTTAGGTTAAATTGTGATTGAAATTAATTTTATTTATTTTTAAAATATGTATTAATAATAACACTAATTATCATAATGATAATTTAATTCATTTTCCTATGGTTTTTATACGAAATGTGTTTGTTGAAGAAAATATATAAAAATAAGGGTAAACTACATAAAAGGTCCCTGACTATGCTCTAATTATCTTTTGCATCCTCCGACTATCAAAAGTTACAAACTGGTCCCCTGACTTAAAAAAGGTAACAAATTGGTCCAATACCGTTAAAAATTTAACGGCTGATGATGTGTCAGTTAATATAAATTGGTATAATTACATAATTAGTCCTCAAATTTTACACTTATTTTAATTTGACCCTAACTCCAAAAAATTAACCCGCACAATTTTAATAATCTATCAATTTAGTCATTCTTCCTTATCTGCATATTTATAGTTCCCTTTCTTCGTCTTCAACATTTTTTTCAAAGAATCCAAATTAAGAACTTGAAGACCCAGCAAATTAACAGTTTTGAATTTCTAGAAAAACTCGAGATTGAACCCATTCGGTCCAGGGGCATCAATTCGGCACTTTGTTTCATTGAGCACTGTTCAATGAGCAGAGCCACTTTGTTTCAAACACAAAGAAGAAGAAATCTGACGGCGACGACGGTGATGTCAAGGGCCATTTGGTGGTTACTGTGACGACTCCTACGAGTACCCCTCACCGGACTCGATCTCAAGCAACGACTCGGCGCGTCACTCCCACAACCACCTCTACACCCTTTTTCACCGGAGGTTCCGGTGCTACCGTAGAGAAGCTCCTGCCCACGACCATCTCAAGCAGTTAAACGAAGTGAAAGAGCATTGTCTAAAGGGAGGAGAGAGTTTGGTGGTTATGCAGAGGAAGCGATCGTCGTTCGACGGTAGGGGAAGCGTCGGGGAAAGGAACATGAATTTCCCGAGAATCTGTATATGGGAAAGTGATGGTGAAGCAGGGGATATTACTTGTGATATAATCGATAACATGGAAGCTTCGATGATTTACAAAGATGGGTTTAGGCCATTTAGAAGAAATCCATGTTGTTTTAGTGGGGAAATTAAGAAGCCTGGACAAACTATTTCCAAAGGCCATAAGAATTACAAATTGATGCTCAATTTGCAATTAGGTATCGGGTAAACTACATAAAAGGGAACTATAAATATGCAGATAAGGAAGAATGACTAAATTGATAGATTATTAAAATTGTGTGGGTTAATTTTTTAGAGTTAGGGTCAAATTAAAATAAGTGTACAATTTAAGGACTAATTATGTAATTATACCAATTTATATTAACTGACACATCATCAGCCGTTAAATTTTTAACGGTGTTGGACCAATTTGTTACCTTTTTTAAGTCAGGGGACCAGTTTGTAACTTTTGATAGTCGGGGGATGCAAAAGATAATTAGAGCATAGTTGGGGACCTTTTATGTAGTTTACCCTAAAAATAATTGAGTTGGTTTTAAAATATAAAATGTAAATATTAAGATTTATGCCTAAAATATTAAATATTATATTTTAATTAAATAATTTAATTAATTTAATTTAATTCAAATTATTGATAGAATTATCCTTTTTATGTGATAATTATTGTGTATACTGACAATGCAAATTTTAACTCCATAAGCAAACTTAAAACAAATATTAAGTGTAAAATTTTTCATAAGGTAAAATTTTGCTATCATATATTATGCTAAGATTACATATTAGTCTTTGTACTTTAATTTGGTCACTTTAAGTTTTTGTACTTTTTAAATTTTGAAATTTCGATCTTGACATGAATGACAGTCTTTAAATATGTTAAGTAAATTTTTTTAGCCTATTTGTTATAAATAAGTTGCATATTTGATTTTTTTCTTTTATTGGGTCATTTTTAATCATTTTAATTTAGTCATGTTGTCGTTGTCACGTTTGGATTAGGATTGAAAATTTAAAATTTGAAAAAAAAATAAGGACTACAATTGATCAAAATAGAATGACTAAAACAAGAATTTACACATAGTATAGAGAATAATAGAATTATTTTACCTTTTGACAAACTAATTTATGGTAACTTCAAATTTTATAATTGTTATTATTACTAGTATTATAAAAATAAATAAATTTATTATTGTGACAATATCTAATTTGTCACTAATTTTATTTTTGCAATGGTGACAAAATTTATCACAACAAAAAATAAAATTTAAAGTGACAAACAATTTTACTGTCACAACAATAATCAAATAATAGTGACCACTTTATATATCGTCACTATCATGTGTCAAAGTTTTAGTGTCAAAGAAATTTCTGTCACAGTTATAGAATAATAGTGAGAATTTAATTGGAAAAGATGTAATTGTCACAGTTACTACTATAACAGTAACAAAATAAAAATACATCACAATTACTCATACTAATAGTGTCGCAGAAAAAAATGTCACAAAAAGTTTAATATCCGTGACAACATTACTTCTAGTCACTGGCATTTTGTCACTAAAAACATATATTGTTGTAGCGAGAACTTCGAGTTTGCAGCTCAAAAATCAAATTTAGGGTCCCCAAGCGACCCTTAAACACCTCTAAATAAACCATACATATTATGAGAGTGATTTTAGGTGGTTTCCTTCCAGTTTTACACGTTTTTAACACCAAATCTAGATTTTACCATTACAAGGCTTGAGCAACCAAAAACACCAAAAAAAACCAAAATCATCAAATAACATACAAGGCATCATTTTTATGATGTCCATGAAGACAATGGAGTTAGAGGTGTACTAACCTTACTCCTATTGTTGAGAAAGAAGCTCCTAGCCTAATCCTCAAGCCTTCATCTTTCCTTGAGCCTTGGAAGCTTCTCCAACCTCTTTCACTACATGGAGATGTTGCAAATTAAGTTACAACATTGATGAAAGGTTAAGGAATATAAAAGGAAGATGTAGGGAGTGTAGGCGTTCCCTTTTTGTAAGAGCGCAAGTGCACACTCTTGTCAAGTTATAGTATATAAGATGTCGAATCCCACGAGGACTTGACAACTTGTCTCGTTTCTGAGTTCCTGTATAATGGTGAACTAAAAACACAAGTAAATGATTGGTTGAGAACGAAGAGTAAATAAAAACACAAGCAATAATGAAGAGAAGAATCAGGTTGATAGAGCAGGCAGGGTTATGCTGCCACTTAGTGTGAAAAATGCGTTGTAATAGGTATGAGTTATTCTGTGCTGCCACGATATGCTGCCTCGGCAGGTACGGTGGGCGGAAAACTACGACACTGTCACGCGGCCGCAGCTGGTCACTGCCACTTCAGGGGTGTGTACTGTCTCGGCAGGTGGAACGGCAGAAAGTCCTGGCGAAAAGTCTGGCAGATACTTCAAGTTCGGCAGGATAGTCGACAGTGATCCCTCCTATTTCTAGGTTAGGATGCTCGAGATTGATAACTTGAGGACTAGTGTGGAACCAAGTCAGTCAACTCGGTTAGTGATCCCTTCTAGCCGCTGAAACTTGTGGACTAGTGTGGAACCAAGTTAGTCACGCCTCAGCACGTTGTGACCGTACTTAACCCTTTCGTGAGCCTTGCACTTTCGTGCCCTAAAAATGGATTCTCTCAAACGAACGGTGTAGAAAGATTGAAAGAATGAAGAACAATGGATTAAGTAAACTTGGAATATTTTATTGAAGAAATAACTCAAAACCCTGAAACAACCGTTTCACTCTAGTTACAACATAACCCTAACCCAATTGGGATTTAGAACATGGCAGCGACGAAGAGCACAAGTAAAGTCTATAGAAAACCTAAGATGATCTGAACTAGGAGTTACAATGGGTATTTATAGGCTAGAGACTAGGTTAAGTCCCCCTTAAAGTAGAAGTCCTCTAAAGTAGCTTTCCTTCTTTAATAAGACTTTAAATGCTTACTTCTTTGCGTGGAATGTGGACTCTTTCTCGTTTGCCTTCGTCTGCAAGTAAGCTTGAGAATTTTTGCTTCGGCAGCCCTGGCCGTTGCTACAAACGTCGGAAAATCACATGACCTCCGACGATAGCTTCAGGAGTTTTAGCTCTATAGATCGCGCTCCGGTTCTCCTAACTTCTATAGTCAGCTGCCGCAGGCAGCAAGGTCGGCAGCAACTTTGCTCGGCAGGTGCTCGGTAGCAACTTACTTTTGTTGGAACTGCTTCAGTACAGCTCCTGGGTTTGCTTCTCAGCGTTGTGTCCTCCGTTCCTTGGTTCCCTCGTTTAGCTGTTAGTAACTACAAGCAAGAATACACTAAAACAGTATCTCTTGTTCACCAAATGAATGATAAGTTATAAAAGCAAGGTAGAACAATGAAATGCTGTAAAATGCTATGAATGAGCCTAATTATGCCTAAAATGAGCTTAAAAACAGTAATAATAAGAGTTGGAAAGTGCATGAAATATAGGACTGTTGGACACTTTACACACCCCCAAACTCGAACTATTGCTTGTTCTCAAGCAATGCAACCTAAAGTACTTGCTCTAATAATAGTTAGAAAGAAAAACATGTTTTTAACCTGATTTTCTGCCTCAAGGCCGTGGCACCTATATATATAAAACTTAATGAAGGGAAATAAGTAAGAAAACAACTCAGAATTAAATTCCTCATGCCTGTGTGATGTTTGCAAATCTGTAAACAAGCTGAATACGCAGAATAAAAGATTAAACAAAGACACTGTTGTAATTTAAAGGTTGCTGCCGAGGTAGCACATTTAAGCACATTATTATTTTTAATCATGACAGTGAGGGCTTCAGCTTATCACAACTACTCTTCCAGGTCTGACGTTAAGATAGGAGCAAACTACAGAACCCCGAACCCTTGGAGTAGAGTCATCCCATGAAGGCTTTCATTCACTCATGCTAATTTGTCCGTCACTTTTAGGCTTTCAGATTCATGGACTTTGATAGCAGCGGAGTGTCCTCGCACATGATTCTTCCTAGAGCCTGTTGCGGGCACCTCTAGGGTAATACATCATTTTTCTTTGTTTTTGATTTTGCTGCCTTGGCAGTTCTACAGTTTTTTGTTTCTTTTGCCTACCTCGGCGGCTACCTGCAATTATTGTTAGAATTTTGCAAAGAATTCTAAAAAACAAACAGGCAGTGTTCATCAAATATTCTAACACATTCAACAAGTAATAGAGATATTTAACATTTTCAAGCAAAACGAAAAAAATCTAATTCATATTTCATGCTTTTTCCCAAGATTAAGTTTAATTTTTAATTAGGTGCGAAAATAAGTTAATCGGCTATCCTATCATAGGCACAAGTCATAACAAACTTTTCTTTTCCGATTATTACTAAGGCAAGTACAATGCAATCTAAATGAAAAAAATGCCTAGACAAATGATGCGAGAGATATCCCCCCCGAAACTCGAGATGGGCATTGCCCTCAATGCACAAAACAGGAAAATTAAGAAAATAAATCATACAAGTTAAAATAAAAAAAGAAAATAGAATAAAGAAAAATAAAAAGAAAAAGAAAATAAAATAAAAGTTTGCTGAGGGTTAGGAGGAGGCTGGATTCTAGTCAGCTGAGGAGGAGGAGGATGTTTTGATGATAAAGCGGCGGTCGGAAGATGCCTTGGTGGCGGTTCTAGCGGGGTAAGGTTTTTGCTTTCTGCGGTGGCTAAACTCACTTCGGCGTATGCTGTGGCTCTTCTTGAGGCTCTCTAGGGGGAACGGCGAGAGATGTGTCGCTCTCTTCTAACTCCGTCTCGAAGTCTACAGGTTCTTCGGCTATTACGTGCCGCTTCCTCTTCCTGGTTCCTTCCTCCATGGGTGCTGCCGGAGGGATGAACGCCATAGGGATGGTTGTTGTTGCTGCAACTACTGATGTTTCTTGCTCCGGTGGCGGCTGCTCAATTTCCTCCGACGAGGAGGAGTCTTCCACTGTGTTGGCTGTGCAGGCGGGGGAGATATTTTGCTGGTGCCTCTCAGGTGATTCTGCCACTGTGTTTGATGGGGTAACAGCTGAATGATACGGAGAATGCATAGGAGAGGGCACCTGGCGATCTGTCTGGCGGGCAACGGCGGCTGCTGAAGTTCTCTGTGCTTGTGCAACTACTGCAAGCTCCGTAGGGAATGGCAGCATGGTAGGCACATCTTCGGGGAATTTCTACAGGAAATAAGCCACCAAGGCTTCTTGGGCCTCCCCCACATAGTTCATGAAGGCCAAATGTTGTTGCTCTATCCGTTTTGTATATTCTAGGAGTGTGTGCAGTAGCGGGATGACCTCTGTGTCTGGGGCAGCATCAGTGCTGCCGGGGGCGGTTGATGTTTCGAACTGGGTGGCGTAGGGCTGACTGGGTGTTGCTAGTTCTGGATCCTGCATCATCTACATGCGGATCTTTTTGGTCCAGCCCTCCTTGGCAGTTGTCAATTCATCTGTGGGCTCTGTCGGGACTCGGAAGTTGGTGCAGAGACCTGTGATGAGGAATGGGAAGTACAACCTGCCCTTCTTCTTTTTGAAGCAGTTGTATATTTTCGTGCAGATGATTTCCCCTACATTGATCGGCCGGTTTGTGAGGATGCTATACATCAGGGCAAGGCACGGCCGGTCAACTGTTCAGTTATAGGATGAGGGCAGTAGCCGCCTTTTCACAAATGAGTTCCATAGCATAGCGTTAGGCAGCAGGTGGCAGCGCTGGACAGATCCCACATGTTTGCCCCCCCAACCATGGTGTGTTGGGCTTGCAAATTCTGGCCTTGATCTCCTCATAGTGGGCAGCTGTCAGTGACTGCCTCCATTCCTCGTGCGGATTGTCGTTCATATCGAGGCCATAATAGCTGTTGATGACAACAGGGTTGAGTTTGACCGCCTACCCACGGACATAGACAAATGGCTCTTCTGGGTAGGGTTGATGGGAGTAGAATTCCCTGACTATAGTGATGTTCGCTATATCAGGCTGCTGCGCGAACATCTCCCATCCTTTGTAGTGGATGGTTCGGAACAAGGCGGGCTCTAGACCACGGTCTCCCGTTTGCTGCGTGTAGTGGAAGCCTTGTTCCTCCCATATGGCATGCTTGGAGAACTTTTCTCTATATCTCTCATCATCTGCCTTGAAGCAAGACCTTGTGTAGATGGGATTTTTGGTTGATGTTGAAGCCATGTGAACGGTTGTACTTAAACTGAAATTAGAAATAAAAATTGTGAGAGAGCAGGGTAATCAGATAGCAGATAGCAAGAAGGTGAAAGTAGAGTGAAATGAAGTGAGTGAGAGGTGTATATATAGGGGCTGCCGAGAGGTGCTGGGGCGGCATTAAATGCTCAACGGTCCAATTTTGTCACGCACGTTACGGAGTTTTCTGATCGTTATTTTCGGAGCCGTTGGCAACTAGCCATTACAATTTGCTGCGTTGGTTGCTGTCTCGGCAGGATGGTGGGCAGGCTTCTTGCTAGGCTTCCTCCTTAATCCTGCTCTTTTATTCTTGATAATAAAAATAATTAAATAATATCTTTAAAATAAAATGCTAAAAATTAATCTAGTCCTAAAATAAAATAAACTCTAATCCTAATGCATAAAAATAAAAATAAAATAATAAAATTAAAATAAAAGTTAAGTTATGTTGGGAGTGCATTTGGGTGCATCTCCCAGACATAACCATTTCCTAAGGTGGTTTAGCTTTTTCTCCCCTCCTGGGGGGTCCTCCTATTCTTTCAGATGTTGAGTAATAGGATCCTTCAATCTGCCCCGAGGTCTGCCTGGGCAGCTGCTGCCCTGGCTTGTTTCCACACTTATCTTAGCCGCTCTTGCATCCGGGCATTCATTTCCTTCCTCTGAGGGTTGTAGCACGTTCATCCTTATGCTTTGATCCTCTACCCTCATTGTAAGTTCCCCGAGTTCCACATCTATCATCGTTCTTCCCGTGGCTAAGAAGGGTCGCCCGAGAATTATGACGGCTTTCTCATCAGCCTCACAATCCAAGATGAGGAAATCGGCGGGGAGAATTAGGCTGCCCACTTTGACCAGTATGTCTTCAATCTTTCCCTCCGGTTGCATGAATGAATGATTGGCAAGTTTAAGCATTACGGAGGTTGGTTTGGCAAGCCCAATACCTAGTTTGTCGAAGACGACTTTAGGCTTTATACTGGCTCCCAAGTCACACAGGGCTCTGGTCTCATGCTTGCTGCCCAACCTGCATGGTATAACAAAGCTGCCCGGATCTGTCTGCTTGGGCGGCAGCTTGTTATGCAGCATAGCCATGCACTATTCGGTGACAACCACTGTCTCGAATTCCCCTATCCGTCTCTTCTTAGAAACTATATCTCTGAGATACTTGACGTAGTTGGGCATGCTTTGTATAACTTCTATCAGCCACTTATTTGTTCCGGCTGAGTTCCTAACTGATCTACCATCCTAGGTTCATCCAACTGCTTCCCACTTCTTGTAGTTATGGCCTTGCAATGTTCAAAAGTGGGCTTGGCTGCTTCTGTCAGGCTGTTGGATGATGCTTCCATGGTCCGACTGTGGTAGATTTCGGTGAACTTCCCAAATTGGGTCTCTAGGTTCTTAATAGCAGCTTCCTAGTTGTTCATCTTCATCTTTGTTCTGTCCATAAAAGACTCAGTTTTTCAATAAATTTATTTGTATAAACAATAAATTCACTAGTTTTTTTCATAAAGGTATTTAAAGTTGCTTCTAGTGAATTATTGTGTTGTGGCTACTGAGTCTGTTGCCGGGACTGATTCTGCTAGTAGCCTCCCTGTAGCTATTGTGAATTTGCAGCTGTCTTTGGGTTGCTCCAGGAGAAGTTGGGATAGTTTCTCCAATTAGGATTGTATGTGTTCTGGGATGGCCTGCTATTCCTCTCATATCCTCCCATGTAGTTTGCAGATGCAGTGCAGTTAGAGGAATCATGGTTACCTCCGCATTCGTCACAGAATGGCTCCACAACCTTTACTTCATAGACCTTCCCAGGGGTTTGCACTTTCTGCATCACCAGTTCCGTTAATTGACCGAGGCGGTCGTTAACGGATTTTAAGGCTTCTACCTCATTTGCTGTGGCTGGCCGCCTTGTGCCGCCTCGGCGGGTTGTAGGATATTTGTAATCATTTTTGGCTGCTATGTTTAATAGCCGCAATGCTTCCTTTAGAGGTCTGTCTAGGATGATCTTGTTGACCGAGGCATCTATCATCATTCGCGTTGGGTAGTTCACCCCATTGTAGAATATAGATACATGATTCCAAGCCAGTAGGCCATGCAGCGGGCAGTTATCCAGCATTTGTTGATACCGCTCCCATGCCTCATACATTGGTTCATCGTCTCCTTGTCTAAAGGCTGTAATCTCATTCCGCAGCCTATCAGTGACGTTGGACGGACATAAGTGATCTAGGAAGTATTTGCAAAGCTCCTCTCATGAACTAAAAGATCTGGTTGGCTGGTTGTCTAACCACTGTTTTACCCTATCCCTCAGTGAATAGGGAAATAGCCTCATCCGCAGTACGTCTTGGTGTACCCCATGAATCTTGAATGCTCGGCAAATGTCCAGGAACCCTCGTAAATGCTGCCGAGCATCTTCTGTGGCAGTCCTTCCAGAATGACCTAATGTGTTTATCATGTTGAACATGACGTGCTTTAGTTCAAAATGTTCTGCCCCTATCTCTGGTTCCGTCACTATTGACCTTTGGAATTCATGTTCAAGGTAGTCACTAGTTGTCCGCACTTGGGGTGGATCATGCCTCTGTTGTACTTGTGGTCCTCTGGGCGGCAAATCTTGCTGCCCGCCCCTGCCATTCACGGCATCAATTGATCGGTCCTCGTTTACCATGGTCTCTTCCTTTGCTTTGCCTTTGTCTTTGTTCTTTAAGGCTTCCCTGATCTCGCTCTTGATTCGTCTAGTTTCACGCTCAAGATCGTCGTAAATAATGAAATTTCCTTTAGGGTTAGCCCTGGTCATACACTTGCAAAGGACACGATAAAATTTCTTTTTTTTCGATTAAATAAAAATAAAATAAAAAGTAAATGAAAGGTGCAGAAATTGAAAAATGAAATTCGCTGTTACCAGTCCCCGACAGCGGCGCCAAAAACTTGTAGGGCGTGTAGGCGTTCCCTTTTTATAAGAGCGCAAGTGCACACTCATGTCAAGTTATAGTATATAAGATGTCGAATCTCACGAGGACTGGACATCTTGTCTTGTTTCTGAGTTCCTGCACAATGGTGAAATAAAAACACAAGTAAATGATTGGTTGAAAACGAAGAGTAAATAAAAACACAAGTAATAGAGAAGAGGAGAATCATGTTGAGAGAGCAGGCATGGTTATGCTGCCACTTAGTGTGAAAACTGCATTGTAATAGGTATGAGTTATTCTGTGCTGCCACGATATATTGCCTCAGCGGGTACGGTGGGCGGCAAACTACAACCCTATCACGCGGCCGCAACAGGTCACTGCCACTGCAGGGGTGTGTATTGTCTCGACAGGAAGTCCTGGCGGCAAGTCTGGCAGATACTCCAAGTTCGGCAGGATAGTCGACAGTGATCCCTCCTATTTCTAGGTTAGGATGCTCGAGATTGATAACTTGAGGACTAGTGTGGAACCAAGTCAGTCAACTCGGTTAGTGATCCCTTTTAGCCGCTGAAACTTGTGGACTAGTGTGGAACCAAGTTAGTCACGCCTCAGCACGTTGTGACCGTACTTAACCCTTTCGTGAGCCTTGCACTTTCCTGCCTGACAAATGGATTCTCTCAAACGACTGGTGTAGAAAGATTGAAAGAATGAAGGATAATGGATTAAGTAAAATTGGAATATTTTATTGAAGAAATAATTCAAAAACCCTAAAACAATCGTTTCACTCTAGTTACAACATAACCCTAACCCAATTGGGATTTAGAACATGGCGGCGGCGAAGAGCACAAGTAAAGTCTATAGAAAACCTAAGATGATCTGAACTAGGAGTTACAATGGGTATTTATAGGCTAGAGACTAGGTTAAGTCCTCCTTAAAGTAGAAGTCCTCTAAAGTAGCTTTCCTTCTTTAATATGACTTTAAATGCTGACTTCTTTGCGTGGAATGTGGACTCTTTCTCGTTTGCCTTCGTCCGCAAGTAAGCTTGAGAATTTTTGCTTCGACAACCCTGGCCACTGCTACAGACGTTGGAAAATCTCATGACCGTCAACGATAGATTCAGGAGTTTTAGCTCTACAGATCGCGCTCCGATTCTCCTAACTTCCGTAGTCAGCTGCCGCGGGCAGTAAGGTCGGCAATAGCTTTGCTCGGCATGTGCTCAGCAGCAACTTACTTTTGTTGGAACTGCTTCAGTACAGCTCCTGAGTTTGCTTCTCAGCATTGTGTCCTCCGTTCCCTCGTTCAACTGTTAGTACCTACAAGCAAGAATACACTAAACAATATCTCTTGTTCACCAAATGAATGATAAGTTATAAGAGCAAGGTAGAACAATGAAATACTGTAAAATGCTATGCATGAGCCTAATTATGCCTAAAATGAGCTTAAACAATAATAATAAGAGTTGTAAAGTGCATGAAATATAGGACTGTTGGACACTTTACAGAAGATCTTTACAACAAGAAATGAAGCTAAATCTGTAATTCTCGTTCTTCCTCCTCAACCCCCACCAAAACTAATTTTCTCCAAACTCCACCATTTTCATTCATTTTTACCTTGATTGATAGATCCTTGGATGATGAGCAAATTTTCCTCTACCACAATTCTGAGATTCATACAATGGAAGGTAAATATTGCACCTTTTGTTGGTTCTTGGGGAAGAGATAAGGAATGAGATGAAGAGCTACAAAAGGGGACATGTTGAGATTATCTCCCTAAAAATTCTGTAGAGAGAATTAAGAGGGAGCAACCTTTTTATTTTCAAAAGCAAAAAAATACTATTTTGTCCCTCTATCACTTCTCCATCTCATAACCAAGTCCAACTCCAAGCCCAACAATAAGAAGAGTGCCCAAAGATGCCCTTTTGAGCCACTCAAGGAGACTCGAGACTCAGGTGTATCTAACCCACGGATTCCGAAATTCGGGTCGTTACAGTGATGCCCTTGTCATGAGTTATCCATTCTGATGGGCTACTATCACGATTATTCACCTTGCCTACCCCACCCCTTGAACGCTTGACGTAAAATCAGACAGTCAAATGGTCGCTCCAATATTAATTGTCACGGGCCATTACCCTCTTCCAAAAAGACGTGTCTGATAGAATGTACATCGTCACTACATTTATTTTCTAAAACTTTTTTTTATATGAGATTAGTATCCCTCGCTTCTTTAAGACGTGACATAGATGTACATAACTCGTAATAAAACATGTACGTTGCAATTTAATTTCAAGTTTCAATTCATAGGTAGATTTTGTAAAACCAAAACTTTGATTTTGATATAACAAATATTTCAAGGACTAATTTGAAAAGAAGATAAATTTTTAAGTCCTCAAACTTCCCAAAATTGACAAGAAAAATGTTTAAGTCAAAACTCAAAGTCCGATAAATTTTTCTAAGTGTTTTCCAAGCCAAAACAGTAACTTTCGAATAACCGTTTCGATACAGCCCTTAGGTGTTTCGAAAAGATGTGAAACTATAAAGTAAATTATGACTAGCCGTTTTGATACACCCTTCAGGTGTTTCAAAACGTTTTGAAACTATAAAGTACGGGCTCAAAACGAGAGAACTCGTATCGATACGGCCGTATCAAAATGGTCTCACTCGTTTCGGTACGAGTTTTGAAAGTTGATTTAAAAAATATGACCGTTGTGTTTCATAACCAGTTTTCTTCTTGTCATAACCGTTTTCTTGAAAGTTAGTTAAGCGTATCGATACGCTTTAGGTACGTTTCGATACGGGTTTTCACAGTTGCAAAATGTTTTCGATACGGCCTTGTCCTGTTTCGAAACAGGCACTTTCAGTTTCAGAACGACCACAATCATTTCGATGCGGTCTCTTAAATGCTCCCAACGACTATTTTTGTTCTTGCTTTGTTTCGATACAGGTAGTGCCGTTTCGGTACAGGTAGGTGCAGAACAACATTAATGGTGGGAAGATGAAGTCCTAACTGCTATATTTTTGATGTCAACCACCCAAACGGCTAGAAATCAATGAGAATGTATAAAAGCAAGTATTTTGAGCACCATCAACAACAATTGAACCTACAAGAATCATCCAAGCATCAAATCCAAACCCTAGTGCTTTTTATTGTCAAATTCTTGTACCCAACTCAATTGAGTGTTTCATTCTTATTTGTATTGTGAGTTTGAGGAGTGAAAAATTGTAATTGGGTAAACAAATCATCATTTGAGAGGAATTTATAAGGTTTACCATTTTTTCCATTGTAAAAGTGAGTGGATTAAGCTTTGGGTAGAAAGCCTAATCAAAATTGTAAGGTTTTCTCCTCATCCAAGAAAAAGGGAAGAATCAATAGTAGATTGGTTGAAAATCCTTAGTGGGAGCTAAGGTGGTGGATTTAGAGTTCATTGGAGAACTTGAACCATTCTAATTGCCTTGTGTCTCAATTTGTATTCTTCCAATATCCACCCTTAAAATTTTTATCGCCAATTCACCCCTCTTGGCCATTTGCAATTGTTTAATCAACTCAACAATTGGTATCAGAGCTACACTCATTGGAAGAATTGCAACCCTCTTGAGTCGATTCTAGGAGAGTTTGATCAACAACAAGTCAAGCAATGGCATCCACCTCCACTTCTAACCTCTATGAGTCTCAATCTACCACTAAACCACCATTCTTCAATGGGGAAAACTACCCATATTGGAAGAATAGGATGAGACTCTACATCAAATCTACCGACATCATGGTGTGGGATGTAGTTGAAGAAGGGCCATACATTCCGATGAAGAGAGATGGTGAAGGAAGACTTGTCTCTAAGGTCAAAGTCGAAATGACCGAAGATGATAGAAGAAGGATGCAAGTCAACGATAAAGCCCTACATTTCCTCTTTGGTGCTCTTGGTCCAGATATCTACTCCAAGGTGTCTTCGATCGAGAATTTCAAGGAAGTTTGGGACACCCTCGAGACAACATATGAGGGAACTAGCGATGTTAAGGAAACAAAGACCAGGCTACTCAAACTAAGCTATGAAAACTTCAAAATGGATTCCGATGACAGTGTCTCCAAGATGTTTGATCGATTCTCGGTCATCGTCAATGGATTGAAGGGTTTCGGTGAAATCATTCCCGAAGACAAGCTAGTGAGGAAGTTGTTGTATTCTCTTCCAGAATCATGGGATAGCAAGAGAACGACCATTATTGAAGCTAGAGATTTGAAGACTCTCAAGCTAGATGCTCTTGTTGGATCTCTACTTACCCATGAGATCATGAAGAAGGGAAGAGAAGAAGAAAAGAAGATGGAGGAGAAGAAGGTTGAAAAGAAGGAAGTTGAGAAAAAGAAGATTGGAATCGCTCTTAAAGCTTCATATCATGAAAGCGATTCAAGTGAAGATGAAGATGAGAAGATGGCCATGTTGGCCAAACGATTCACTCGCTTCATGAAGTCCAACCGAGGGAGAAAGTTCAATAGAAAAAGGGACTTTAAGAACAAGAGTAAGGAAGAGAAGAAAGACCAAATCATTTGCTATGAGTGCAAGAAATCCGGCCACACCCGTTTCGAGTGCCCTCAATTGAAGAGGAAGAGTTTTGGGAAGATGAACAAGCTCAAAGCTCAAGTGGCAACTTGGAGTGACGAGGAGTCATCCGAGGAGGAGGAAGTGACTAACCTTTGTCTCATGGCTATTTATGACGATCCAAAGGTAAACCTCAACTCATCTAATTTCGATTTTACCTATGAGGAGCTTAATAATGCATATGATGATTTACAAGAGGTCTATGATGAGTTAGTTGAAAAATACAAAGAGTCGATTTTGAGAAATAATAAAAATATTTCCGATTTGAAAATTCAAAATGAGTCTCTTTCAAAATCTAACTCGGAATTGGAAAAGAAGGTTTTATACTTGATAAACCTTTCAAATGATCTTAAAAAGAAAATTCTTGATCTTGAAAAACTTCTTTTCGATTTTCAAGATTATCACTCAAAGGAAGGAGATAATCTTAAAACATCTATTACTATTGGGAAAAACAATTTTGAAAAAGGAAATTCTTCTAAAATCCAATATGTAAAAAGAAAACCATTTTATCCTAAACAAAGAATATTTTTCTAAGCAATCTAAAAGTAAAAAAATTAGGAGTGTTTAGGTTCCTAAGGAACTCATTGTTTCTAATAATATGAATGCTATTGCTTCTTGGATTCCTAAGGGAACCAAGGTTTTGAGGGCTAACACACATGGACCCAAAATGATTTGGGTACCAAAAACCAAAACCTAATTTATTTGTTTGTAGGGGAAGCATTGCTACAAGGCCAAAGCTTCATGTCAAAACTCATGGTACCTTGATAGTGGATGCTCAAGATGTAACACCCCGGTTTTGGGTCTAGAAGATTCGGTAAGGTTTCGAGGTCCGAAAGGTCGGTGTTGGGAGTTGGGGGTGAGTTTAGGGAAAGTGGTCTTCGGATGGCCTGAAAAATATGAAATAAATTTCTAAAATCCTTAATAAATATTTTTAAGGCTTTGGTAAAATTTTTTTGGAAAAACGTTTTCCGAACCATGACATTTTGGTTTAGTGACCAAAATGTAAAGATTGCAAAATCTGTTTTGGTGACTATTTTGTAAAAGAGTCAAAACATAGAATCTTTAAGGAGCTAAATTGGCTGGGCCAATATAGTTATTTTCTCCTTTATTTTTGACTATTCAAATATTTTAAAAAGGGTTTTATAATTAAAACTAAAAAGGTTTTCTCTCATTTCTTCAATTCACGTTAAAACTTCATTTTTAGTTGTCTCATCTTCTCTCTTCAGCCAAACAGCCTTTAAGCTTGATTTTTCTCAAGGTAAAAGTGATTTCTTATCAATCTAATGTTGCCAATGATTTTCCTACTTTAGTTTTCTAAAACCCAAGCTTGATTCATTGTTTTCTCAAGGGATTTTGCTAAACAAGGGGAAATAGCTATCATTGGAGGTGAGCAACGAAATCCTCCTCTAATGTAAGGTTCTTTATTGATATTCCAATGATTTGATTCTTTTAATTACTAAGATTATGTTTTCTTAAAGTGATTTTAATGGAAATTGGCTAAAATGAGCTAAAATGAGCATTTGGGTAAGATCTTGAGTTTGATCTGTTGTTGCTAGGTTTGATGATGGTTTTGCCTTTATTTTTATGTGGTTTTTGTGTTGAGATGATGGGTGAATGATAGGAATCCCAAATTTGGGTTTTGTGTTGAAGTTTGTTGAATGAAAAAGTGAGTTTTTGAGTGAGTTTTGTGGTAAATCGATAGTTGATGATATTCTGATGTTGGGATGATGTTTTTAGATGTTTATTCATGTAATTTGATGATGTATAATGCTGGGTTTTTACTGAAGGTTGTTTAAGTTGAGTTTTCCGATGTTTTCGGTTTGTTTCAGAAATGTTTCGATAGGCGTTTTGATTGGGTTGTTGAATCTCTGTTTTCCAGTAAGTTAGAGTGTTGAAAATATCTCTAATCTTCTGTTTTGGGTTGGTTAGAAGCAGGGGTTGAAGATCCAAAATTGTTGGATACATTTGTGGGCAAACCGAAAAGCTAGAAAAGAGTTTCAACTTGGTTTTGGTAATCGCTGGTGAGTGGAAATGATTTTAATGCTTTAATAAGGTTATAGAAGTGTTTTGGGGGTTTGGATTGTGCTGTTGGGCCAATCCAAGCTCAAGAGTAAGTTTTGAGTTATTTGGTATTTTCGCCGTTTTACATTTTGATCATTTTTTATCATGAGCATGTCATTTTAAATGATGTTTTTCCACTGTTGTTGTGCATCAAATGCATGTTATTTTTGTCCCATGAGAATACCATGTGATTTATGAAAATGTTGCTTGAGTTCATTCGATGCATTGGCTTGTGGTTATGGTATTTGGGATGTGTTTGGAGAGGTGTTTACCCCCGGTGTAAAACAATGGAATATGATGTTGCGATGAGTATATTGACACATGTGGATCTTGATATTGGATAGATTGATCGATTAATAGGATGTGAAGTGCAATATAATTATAAAAATTCACGCGTGAGATAAATTCTTCGGTTTCACAATAGGGGTTGTGCTATTGTGATGCGAGTGATAGGGGTTGTGTTATCACTAACGGGCAATGCGGGTTGTGGCATCCTGGCCGAAGTGAGATTGTGGTAAGGGTTGTTTCACCATGTGACTTGATGGGGGTTGTGCCATCAAGGTGTCCGCTTATCCGAGCAACGTGTCAATAATACCGGTATACTCATTCATTTATGGTTTTAATATGAGCTTGGTAAACTCATATGGTTGCGTTTATATGCGTGAAGCATGTGGCTTGAATTGGAGCCGATAGGCTTGGTTTGTATATGTGGTTTACATATGGTTTATGCATGGTTGATGCATGTTTTGTGCCTATGGCATGTGTTGTTGCAATTTCTTGTACTTGTTTTAAGTATGGTATGTTTGAAAGGAAATGATATGCGAAAGTGATTTTAAGAAAGCGTTTTGGTTTCCAAAATGAAGTTGGTTTTCAAAACTGCATTATTGTAGCTTGGTTTTGAGCCCTGCTCTTCGTAGCTTACATTCTCTTTCCAACAATGCAGATCCGTAGATCATTTTTGGAAGGCAACGGTGCAAGGGAGGTGATCCAAGTGTCCACTTCAAGCTCAAGTATGGTTTCGTTTAGATAATAGTGTGTGTGGCAAAGAGGAAAGACCTTGTTTATGTTTTAGGAGTGTTTTGTAACTCCTTGTGTTGAGAGCATGTTTGTTATGCCTTGATTGGCTTGTTTTTACCTTGAGTTAAAAGGTTTGGGTTTAAAACCTTGTTTTGCTTAGTTCTTGAATCTTGAGGTATCTTGTTTTAATCGTTTGTTAATCATGGTTTAGTCCTCTTGCTTGATTGTATGCTTGGTTGTTGATCTTGGTGTATGTATGCTCATCTTTCTGTTACCTTGTTGGTTGTGTTGATTGGAACCAAGGGAAATAACCTTAGAGATGCTTGGCCTGCAAATTTTCTGTTTTTGCAGCAAGGCGTTTCGGAACAGGCTCGAAGGTTTTGGAACGACCCTTGTTTTGGTCTTGGCGTTTCGGAACAAGTATCGAAACGGGCTTTGCAGGGCCAGAACGGGTCCAAGTTTCAGAATGAAAGCTCTCTGTGCAGACCTGTTTCGATATGATCGTGGGTGTTTCGAAACGGGAGTCGTTGGAAGTTAGTTAAGAGCATCTTTGAAGTTATTTTTCTTGCATTTTGGTCCAAGCTTGATGTGTTATCAATTGTGGTTGATTGTGGGCTTAATTCGTGTTGCATTTCAGCATAGAATCATGAAATGAGACTAATTTCAAAGTGATCACCTTAACTTCATCATAGGTCCCTATTTATGCTAGTTTTGCATTTTGGTCCCTGGTTGCTTGGTTGACCGTTCGGTGCTCGCCTTGTCGTGATTTCTTCCGCTGTGTGTTCTCAAATATAGGGTTAATTCGAGCATCTAGAAAAGATATTAATCAACTCTTCTAGGGTTACTAATTGGAGAGAAATCTTTGGATCTTTCTTCGCTTAGTCCCGTGTGATCCACTCGATACAGTCTAGTGGCTAGGTCGGGTCGAGGGGGTTACACAAGACACATGACCGGTGACAAAAGTAGATTCTTGGAACTAAAGTCAAAGAGTGGTGGAGTAATAACTTTTTGTTACAACTCTAAAGGCCACATTGAAGGAATTGGCTCCATTGATAATCACTCTTCTATTTTCATTGAAAATGTCTTATATGTCAACGGTCTTAAACATAATTTGTTGAGCATTAGTCAATTATGTGATAAAGGTTTTAACGTTCTATTTGATAAAAATGGTTGCAAAATAGCGAACATTAAAACGAATCAATTGATGCTCATAGGGCATAGGATAGGAAATATTTACATGGTGCATTTAGATGACATTCATACATCTCATTCATGTTTAGTTGTACATGATGAACATGACTCATGGCTTTGGCATAGAAAATTAGGACATGCTAGCATGAGTGTTTTAGAGAAATTAATTTCCCTTAATCTAAACTTAAGTTCTCTAATGATAAACTATGTGATGCATGTTCTAAGGGTAAACAACATAGAACCTCATTTAAATCCATGAATGATGTCTCTACTAGTAGATGTTTACAATTGATTCATATGGATCTTTTTGGGTCAATTAGAACTATGAGTTTGGGTGGTAAATCATATGCTTTTGTACTTGTTGATGACTATTTTAGGTTTACTTGGGTTCTATTCTTAAGTACAAAAGATGAGGCTTTAGAGAAATTCATCACATTTTCAAAAATAACTCAAAATGATCTTTAGCTTAAAATTTCTCATATTAGAAGTGATCATGGAATCGAGTTTCAAAATTTAAGTTTTGAAGAGTTTTTAGATGAAAATGGGATTAGCCACAATTTTTCTGCACCTCAAACTCCTCAACAAAATGGGGTAGTTGAGAGGAAAAATCGAACTTTAGAAGAAATGGCTAGAACCATGCCTTGTGAAAATAATTTACCTAAATATTTTTGGGCGGAAGCCACAAACACCGCTTGCTACATTATAAATCGAGTAATGATTAGGACAATTTTGAAGAAAACACCATATGAGATTTTAAAATCTAAGAAGCCTAACATTAGCTATTTTCATCCATTTGGGTGTAAGTGTTTTGTTTTAAACAATGGAAAAGATAACTTAGGTAAATTTGATGCTAAAAGTGATGAAGCTATTTTCTTAGGATATTCTTTAAACTCTAAAGCCTATCATGTATTTAATAAGAGAACTTTAGTAGTAGAAGAGTCTATTCATGTTGTTTTCGATGATAACCTCCTTCCGAGGAAGGATTCTTGTGATGATGATGATATAGGATCCTTGAAACCATTGATGGAGGACAAACATCAAAAGTGATTGAGATTCCAACCAAAGAAGAAGATGCACAAGATCCACCTCTTGAGGCCTTGAAGGACTTGGCTCTTGATGAAAATGAGGTGACATACTCAAAGGAGTTCAACTATGTCAAAGGTAGTGAAATCTTGGGTGATCCATCCAAGGGGGTAACTACTAGATCCTCTCTCAAATTAATGAACCATGTTACATTTCTTTCATGCATTGAGCCTAAAAATATCAAAGAAGCATTAAAAGATGGTTTTGGGATTTTGTCCATGCAAGAAGAATTAAATCAATTTGAGAGAAGTAAAATATGGACATTAGTTGAAAGGCCTAGTAATCAATCTACTATAGGAACTAAATGGGTCTTTAGGAATAAACTAGATGAGAGTGGTAACATAGTGAGAAACAAGGCTAGACTTGTTGCTCAAGGTTACACTCAAGAAGAGGGAATTGATTTTGATGAAACATATGCACCCGTAGCTAGGATGGAAGCTATTAGGATGCTTCTAGCATTTGCATGTTACCATGATTTCAAACTTTTTCAAATGGATGTAAAAAGTACTTTTCTAAATGGTTTTATAAATGAAGAAGTGTATGTTGAACAACCACTAGGTTTTGAGGATTCAAAATTTCCAAATCATGTTTTTAAACTAACCAAAGCCCTTTATGGTTTAAAACAAGCTCCTAGAGCTTGGTATGAAAGACTTTCAAACTTTTTTTTTATTAAAAATGGTTTTGAAAAAGGTAAGGTGGACACTACACTTTTCATAAAAAGATATAGTAATGACATCTTAGTAGTACAAATTTATGTTGATGATATCATTTTTGGTTATACTAATGAATGTTATTGCAAATAATTTTCTAAGCTAAAGCAAGGTGAGTTCGAGATGAGCATGATGGAGGAGCTCTCATTCTTCTTGGGCTCCAAATCAAACAAAGAAAGGATGGCACCTTCATAAATCAAGCAAAGTATATGAATGATAGGCTTAAAAAGTTCAGCTTGGAGAATGTAAAGCCTCAAGCCACCCCCATGAGCTCTTCTATAAAGCTTGACAAAGATGAAGGAGGTAAATGTGTTGATTCTAAGCTTTATAGATCCATGATAAGTTCTTTGCTTTACCTTACCGCAAGTAGACCAGATATTATGTTTAGTGTTTTCTTATGTGCTAGATTCTAAGCTAGTTCTAGAGAATCACACTTAGTTGCCATTAAGATAATTTTTAGATACCTTAGAGACACACCTAACTTAGGTCTTTGGTATCCTAAGGATTCTTCCTTTAGCCTTCATGCTTATTCGTATGCGGATTATGGGGGATGCAAAATATATAGGAAAAGTACTTTCAGGACATGCCAATTCTTAGGTAGTATGCTTATGTCTTGGTTCTCTAAGAAACAAAATAACGTAGCCTTATCTACCACCGAAGCAGAGTACATATCCTTAGGGAGTTGTTGTGCTCAAGTCCTTTGGATGAAGCAACAACTCTTAGATTATGGTGTTCAAGTTGAAACCATACCCCTTAGGTGTGACAATACTAGTGCCATTTGTTTCACTAAGAATCCCATCCAACATTCTAGAACCAAACATATAGAAATTAGACATCATTTCATTAGAGACAACGTGTTGAAAAATGATGTTGTTCTAGAATATGTTGACACCTTAAACCAATTAGCGGATACTTTTGCCAAACCTTTAGATAAAGAGCATTTTTGGACCCTTAGGAGAGAGTTAGGTTCAACTAGCCTTTCTTGACCATTTTAGGTCCCAAATGGTCAAAAATTTGCTTGAGTTTCATTGATATTCATGCCTATGTTAATTTGCATTATTTTGCTTCTATGCTTGTTGCTAGGGGGAGAATAAAAATGTTTTTGCCTAGAGTCTTTGCTCATGCATCATGAATCGATTGAAAATCGATTTTTCTGCACCTATGTGCCCAACCTACACATTCTGGCACATGTGTATCGAAACGGGTACCCCTGTTTCGATACGGGGTACCTTAACGGAGATCATTGATCCAAACTGTATCGAAATGGACACAATGGTTTTGAAAAGTTTTGGTTCTAGAACAATCTGTATAGAAACACCCTCCATCTGTTTAAATACATGCATCTTTGTGAGAATCGATACAGTCAAACCTGTATCGAAACGGTCATAGGGTTTTGGAACGGTCGTATGCGTTTCGATACGCCTGTTTCGATACGACTCTACCTGTATCGAAACGCGTATCCGAAAAGGGCTCTATGTAGAACTAAGTGTTTTGATATAATAATTGAAAAATGTTTTGGACAAATTTGAAAAGAATTTACAACTTGTCTTTAAGTCCAAACAACTTGAAAATATGTTTGAGGTGTTTAAAAAGGTTTTTGGCAAAGTTTTTAATGCTTTAATGTAGTCAAACTTGACTTTTCAGCAAGCCTGCACCGATACGGCGTATACCGTATCAATACCTTTTTACCCAAGTTTTAAATCTCCCAAAACCCGTACCGATACGGGTGAGACCGTATCGATACGCCCCTTAAGCATACCGATCCCTGTTTTAACAACCCCCAACGGCTATTTCCCAACGATCTTTTAAATTGCAGACCGTACTGATACGCTCTCAAGCGTATCGATACACACAGGCTGACAAAGAGCACAACAGCTAGTTCTGGAGTAGGGCGTACCGATACGCCTCCATGTGTACCGATACGGTAGGCTGCAGAACTGCATTTATGATGGGAAATAAAGTCTCTAACGGCTCCAATTCAACCCCAACGGCTAGTAATGGCTACAAACTGAATTAGGAGTATAAAAAGGGACCTCCAAGCATCAAGAGAAGGTTAATGCTTCAATTGTCAAACACCATATGACCAAAGCTATGTCTTAGAGCCTAATTGACAATCTCTTGTATAGACAAACACTAGTGCGCCAAAATTGTTACATTTGCTCAAGTGTTTTAGGATTGGGTGAGAGCTTAATTGTGCAAACAAATACCTATTAGAGGGATTTGAGTTTGCTTTTTTTTGTCTCTTTGTAAAGAGGGTTTGATCAAGCTTTGGGTAGAAAGTTTGATCGGTTTGTAAGGGCTTCCTCCTAAGCCTAGAAAAGGGGACGAATCAGTAGTGGATTGATTGGAAATCCTTAGTGGGGAGCTAAGGTAGTGGACGTAGACCTTGGTTAGAAGGTTGAACCACTATAAATCATGTTGTCTTTATCTTTTTAGCCTCCATACCTCTATCACCCAAAAATCAAATATTCTCCGAACTTGGTGAGCAAGAACGGTTGAAGGAATTGAGCATCATAAAACCCAACAATTGGTATCAGAGCTTGGCTCAATTGAAGAGGATTAACACCCTATTGAGGCGATCCGGAAAGCTCGATCAACATTTCAAACAACCGGCTCAATGGCGCAATCCATCGACAAGTCACCCTTCTTCGACGGGACCAATTATGCTTATTGGAAGACGAGGATGATGTTCTTTGTCAAATCCAAAGACTACAAGCTTTGGGATATGATAGAAGATGGCCCATTCGTACCACAAAGAAGCAAGGCGAAATGGAGTGCCGACAACTGCAAGAAGATGGAGCTAAATTGCATGGCTTTGCTCTTCATCTTTTGTGCACTTAGCCTCAACATCTACGAGAAGATGTCTTCTTGCGAGAGTGTCAAGGAAGTTTAGGACAAGCTCGAAGTTACATACGAGGGGAAAATGAAGTAAAGGAGAATCGGCCTCCTCAACTTAGAGTATGAAAACTTCAAGATGGATCTGGAAGAGAACATTGAGAAGATGTTCGATAGGTTCTCCACCATCACCAATGGACTCAAAGGTTTTGGAGAAGCCATCCCGGAAGAGAAGCTTGTCCGAAATCTCATCTACTCCCTTCCCGAGTCATGGGACTCAAAAAGGACCGCCATCATCGAAGCCAAGAATCTCAAAACTTTGAAGCTTGATAAACTCATGGGGTCACTTCTCACTCACCAAATTATGAAGAAAAACAAAGAAGAGGAGAAGAAGAAGGAAGAGATTAGAGCTATAGGGGAGAAGAAGCTCAAAGGGCTTGACATCAACACAAATGACATTGCTCTCAAATCCTCCACATGCCATCATGTAGATTCAAGTGAAGCGGAGGATGAAGTAGAAGAGATAGTTTATCTCTTCAAGAAGTGTGCCCCTTTCATGAAGAAAGCTTTGAAAGAACTTGAACGAGAATCCATAAAGAAGAAGAGGGCAAGCACTTCAAGCCATAATAAGAAGGCATATGTGGCTACATGGAGTGATGAAGACTCCACCAACGATGAACAAACCAACCTTTACCTTATGGCCATCGAAGAAGATTCAAGGGTAACTTCTAATTCATCTACTTCATGTTCATATTCTTTTGATGAATTACAAGATGCCTATGACGATTTGGTTTTAGAATTTAAAAATCACATTTTGAAAAACAAGAAAGTGAATTCAAATTTAAAAATTCAAAATGACTTGATTTCTAAAACCAAAATTGAACTTGAAGCAAAACTCAATGAGTTTGAACAAAAATGTTTCGATTTGCAAAATTTGCTTCATAAATTTCAAGAAGAAAAAGCTTTGATTTCCATAGAACTTGAAAAGAAAAATAAAGTTGGAAAATCAATTTTTTATGTAAGACAATCTAGTGCCCCTAGATTTGTAAATGGTAAAGTTTTTAGAAGTATTTGGGTCCCAAAAGGACTAAGTACTTCAACTAAAAAGGATGAAATTGAAAAATGGATTCCTAAGGGGACTAAATTTTGTGCTACTAACGTCTATGGATCCAAAGCAATTTGGATACCAAAAATTACTTGATTGTCTTATGATAGGTGTGATGGAGAGTGATCAACAAGTCAAAATTTGAGGGGGAGCTCCATACACACAAGGAAGAACACTTGAAGAAGGAAGACTTCACATCCTCCCTTGGGTTCAAGTGTGGTAAAATCTAGTTGTTCTTGCTTTTATTTGATTTATTTCTATTTATTTCAACTAGATTATCATATGTTGTGACTAACATTCTTTGATGATGCTTTGAGTAAGGGGGAGCCATTTTTAAAAAACCAAACATTTTTTTATAGTTTCAAAATTTAATCCTCCATTGTTATTTTGAGCCTAAAAGTGTTTTAAATTCCTTTTGATATAACAAAAAGGGGGAGAAATGGTTTGAAAAATTGATTTTTCAAATGAATAAGGGGGAGCTTTAATTGATTTTGAATCTTAATTCTCTTATTCAAAATGTATTTCACAAAGGGGGAGAAATCCCAAACAATTTTCAAGTTGGTTTTATTATATCAAAAATGGGGAGATTGTAGAACTAAGTGTTTTGATATAATAATTGAAAAATGTTTTGGACAAATTTGAAAAGAATTTAAAACTTGTATTTAAGTCCAAACAACTTGAAAATATGTTTGAGGTGTTTAAAAAGGTTTTTGGCAAAGTTTTTAATGCTTTAAAGTAGTCAAACTTGACTTTTCAGCAAGCCCGTACCGATACGGGGTATACCGTATCGATACCTTTTTACCCAAGTTTTGAACCTGCCAAAACCCGTACCGATACGGATAGGGATCATTTTGATAAGCCCCTTAAGCGTACAGATCCCTGTTTTAACAACCCCAACGACTATTTCCCAACGGTCTTTTAAATTGCTAACCGTACCGATACGCTCTCAAGCGTATCGATACGCATAGGCTGACAAAGAGCCCAACGACTAGTTCTGGAGAAGGGCGTACCGATACGCCTCTACGTGTACCGATACGGTAGGCTGCAGAACTGCATTTATGGTGGGAAATAAAGTCTCCAACGGCTCCAATTCAACCCCAACGGCTAGTAACGGCTACAAACTCAATTAGGAGTATAAAAGGGACCTCCAAGCATCAAGAGAAGGTTAATGCTTCAATTGTCAAACACCATATCATCAAAGCTATGTCTTAGATCCTAATTGTCAATCTCTTGTATAGACAAACACTAGTGAGCCAAAATTGTTACATTTGCTCAAGTGTTTTAGGATTGGGTGAGAGCTTAATTGTGCAAACAAATACCTATTAGAGGGATTTGAGTTTTCTTATTTTTTGTCTCTTTGTAAAGAGGGTTTGATCAAGCTTTGGGTAGAAAGCTTGATCGGTTTGTAAGGGTTTCCTCCTAAGCCTAGAAAAGGGGACGAATCAATAGTGGATTGATTGGAAATCCTTAGTGGGGAGCTAAGGTAGTGGATGTAGACCTTGGTTAGAAGGTTGAACCACTATAAATCATCTTGTCTTTATCGTTTTAGCCTCTACACCTCTATCACCCAAAAATCCAATCTTCTCCAAACTTGGTGAGTAAGAACGGTTGAAGGAATTGAGCATCATAAAACCCAACACTCTATTTAAAGGGTTTCTATCTTTAAAATAACTTTTCATTAAACCCAAACACCTCAAAACCCTAACCCTAAGTTTTTCCTTTAAATTCACATCAACCCTAAACGTTTTTCACTTAAATCTTTTGGTTTTCAGTCTTCAACCCCAATCTAAGAAAGAGTCATCAAATTTGTGCATCTACATTCATCTATTCCTCCAAAATCCCAAATCAAGGTATTTTTTTCTTCTTCTTTTCTTTTTCAAATTTCGTTTGAATCCTTTGATTTAAAATTATCTCTTTTGTATATATTCTATATCTATATTATGGGTTTCAAAGTTTTTGCAACGATTTCTTCAAATCTCAAATTTTTTAATTCGAATATTTTTTAAACCTTATATTTTTATCTCTTTTCAAATCATCTTCTTAAATTTCTTTTATTGTATATATTTAAAACCTTGATTATAGGATATCCATTAGATTGAATATGAATTTTAATGCATACATATTTTTGCTTGCTTAAAATAGTTATTAGGCTTTTTTAATGGCTCACAAAAAGCAAAAGACCGAGGAAACGGACGAGGGATCTAAAGCTACTGTTGATGACTCCTCTCGTCCCAACCTAGCTCTTCTTTTCACTAAGAGTCTCAGAAACAACGAAGCTCGCACGAACTTCAAGCTCTATCAAGACACCATAATTCGTCGTGAGCGTATGGTTGATGCAACCTTTCTTGATTCTGAACGCTTTTACTTCAAGTATCTACCTCTTTTACAGCGTTAGGGGTTTCTTATTTTTCATGACTATACCCGGCATTCTTTACCGTAACCTTATTTTTCTATTTTATGCTAATGCCCGGTTAGTGAGTAACCAAGACCATTCCGAAGTCATGGCCATAGAATCCTATCTTATGGGGGGAAAAGGTCTGAATTGAGCCATCAACCTTGGTAAATTTCTTAGGCCTTGTCGATGATGGCATTGAAGATGAGGCTTCATTGGGATCTCGAACCGGCTCCGTTCTCTCCTTAGATGTTCATGATCAGTTCTTGCATCTTATGATCTCTTGGTGGTTTCGTCCCTTCGGAGGCAAGTTTGCTCACATCTGCCAAGTTGACAACTTTTGGCTTGAGTGCTTTCGTCAAGAAAAGCGACCGAACCTCGTAAAAATCATGTTTGCCGAGATGGTGCATTTGGTTAGGCATCATGGTTCCGACTCCATCCAATCCTTCACCTATGCGACTGCTTTGAGCTACATTTTCTTCTGGTTCGGGATTGATTGTTCTTGTGACTACCCGGAATCTCTCAAGCAAAAGCTCGATGAAAGCACCCTCCTTAAGTCCGAGTTTCACTATGTTCTTGGTGAATTGGTTCATGTGGAAAGAGGGGCAAGAGATCCTCTGGTTGATCCTCCACCTCAAGCTCCCACAGCTCCTCAAAACAATGATGCGCTTATGGCTTATCTCAACACACAATTCACCGGCTTGCGAACCGACATCTCCTCCAGATTTCCTACCATCGATACACGATTCACCGCTTTGGAGGAACATGTTCTTAATGTGGAAAATCATCTCACTTCTCTTGAAAATCAACATGCCTTGATGGATCTCTCCTTCACCGGTTTCTATTGTGAATGGAAACACTTTCGGAGAAGTCAAGAGGACGACAAAGACGAAGATGGCGATCATGGAGTTGATGAGGATGATTCGGATGGTGATGATATAGAGCCCTAGCTTAGTTTGCATTTCATGGCATATCATATTATCTAGTTTTTCTTATGCACCTCTTTTAGTTATTTGAACTATCTTTATTTCCTATCTCATGTTTTTAGGAATTAAGTTTGTATTTTGTTTGTCTTATGCTTTGGATATATGAACTTAATATAATATATTGTTTGCTTTGATTTAATTGCCTTTTTTATTTCTCATTGAATTATGCCTATTTTGATCTAACAAAAAGGGGAGATAAATATGAGCCAATTTTGAAACTTTGCAACTTAACTTTAAAAACCTATCTTAAATTGAGGGGGAGTTAGTTTTTACAAAGGTTTCAAAACTTAAAAATTTATATTTGGTTTTGTTATATAAAAAACGGGGAGATTGTCAAACCAAAACTTATATTTTGATATAACAAATATTTCAAGGACTAATTTGAAAAGAAGATAAATTTTTAAGTCCTCAAACTTCCCAAAATTGAAAAGCAAAATGTTTAAGTCAAAACTCAAAGTCCCATAAATTTTTCTAAGTGTTTTCCAAGCCAAAACATTGACTTTCGACTAACCGTTTCGATACACCCCTTAGGTGTTTCGAAACGATGTGAAACTGTAAAGTAAATTATGACTAGCCCTTTCGATACACCCTTCAGGTGTTTTGAAACATTTTGAAACTGTCAAGTATGGTCTCAAAATGAGAGAACTCGTATCGATACGGCCGTATCGAAACGGTCTCACTCGTTTCGGTACGAGTTTTGAAAGTTGATTTAAAAAATATGACCGTTATGTTTCATAACCGGTTTTCTTCTTGTCATAACCGTTTTCTTGAAAGTTAGTTAAGCGTATTGATACGTTTTAGGTGCGTTTCGATACGGGTTTTCACAGTTGCAAAATGTTTCGATACGACCTTGTCCCGTTTCGAAACAGGCTCTTTCAGTTTTGGAACGACCACGATCATTTCGATACGGTCTCTTAAATGCTCCCAACGACTATTTTTGTTCTTGCTCTGTTTCGATACAGGTAGTGTCGTTTCAGTACGGGTAGGTGCAGAACAAGATTAATGGTGGGAAGATGAAGTCCCAACAGCTATATTTATGATGTCAACCACCCAAACGGCAAGAAATCAATGAGAATGTATAAAAGCAAGTATTTTGAGCACCAGTAACAACAATTGAACCTACAAGAATCATCCAAGCATCAAATCAAAACCCTAGTACCTTTTATTGTCAAATTCTTGTACCCAACTCAATTGAGTGTTTCATTCTTATTTGTATTGTGAGTTTGGGGAGTGAAAAATTGTAATTGGGTAAACAAATCATCCTTTGAGAGGAATTTGTAAGGTTTACCATTTTTTCCATTGTAAAAGTGAGTGGATTAAGCTTTGGGTGGAAAGTTTAATCAAAATTGTAAGGTTTCCTCCTCATCCAAGAAAATGGGAAGAATCAATAGTGGATTGGTTGAAAATCCTTAGTGGGAGCTAAGGTAGTGAATGTAGAGTTCATTGGAGAACTTGAACCACTCTAATTGCCTTGTGTCTCAATTTTTATTCTTCCAATTTCGACCCTTAAAATTTTTATCGCCAATTCACCTCCCTCGTGGTCATTTGTAATTGTTTGATCAACTCAACATATTTTTATTATTCTATCTTTTTACAATTTTATAAAAAAATAAAATAACTAAAATTTGTTACATGAAGATTGAACTTGTAAATAGTATGTTATAATTTTTTTTATCATTTCATTCTTGGTCATTTGTTTTTATGAATTATTTTTAGGCTTAAATATGCATTTGGTACCTGAACTAGACACTTTTTTCCAAGTTGATATTCAAAGAAAATTTGCTCCTAAATTAGAACCTGATCTAGGCATTTTCTCCCAAGTTGGTACTTAGAGAATTTTTGCTCCCAAGTTGGTACTTAAACTAGGCATCTTCTCTCAAGGTGATACCAAAACTTATACATTCTATCAATTTGGTCCTAATTTGAAATAATTCAATAAATTTAACCATTTATGTTTAAAAATCCTATCAATTTACTCTTATTCTTCTCCTAAATTGTTTGTTCTTCTCCTACAAATGTTATTTCACTTTCCTGGTAAAAAAAATTTAACAGTAAGTTGTTTTTTATGGTAGAATTAAATTATCCCATTGTTGTTTTGATCCTTTAGGCTTGCTTGATTTGGCAGTATCGCAAAAAAATGACTAAATTGATAGGGTTTTTTTAAGTATAAAAGGGTTAAATTATTTGAATTGTTTTGAATTAGGACCAAATTGATAGAATGTGTAGGTTTTGGGGAGTAAATATGTTAATAAAAGTATCAAAATAGTGGATGAAATTAAAGTTTGGGTATCAAAATGGGAGCAAAAAATCTTTAGGTGACAACTTGGGAGAAAGTGCCTAGTTCAGGTACTAACTTGAGAACATAAATTCTTTAGATGCCAACTTGAGAGAAGGAACATAGTTCAAGTACCAAATGTATATTAAAGTTTTTTTAATAAATATATACTCTTACATAAAAATGTTTTCATTTACTCATCTCATAGCTGTTACGAAATATAATGTAAGTAATAAGTGTAATTAAAAAAATATGATGTCCTTTTAATTATTAATAAAATCACAAGGTAAAATTTTAAAATTAATAAATTTGTTAAAAATATTTTTCTGGCGGAGCAAGACTTTAAGTTAGGGAACGAACTTATAAATTTTTTGGGGCGAAATTAAATTTTTAATAGAAAATATATAAAAAATTCTAAATTTTTTTTAACTCGTATAAAAATTTTAAAATTTTAGGGGGCGACTGCCCCCGCCAGCCCGCTCGTCCATCCTGGTTATTTTCAATGGTAGGTATTTATTAGTATAGATTAGTGATATGTTTTTAATATAGTTAATGAGGTACAATTTTAAGTGAGATAACATATTACATAAGTAAGTTGTTTTTAATAAAAACAAATTTCTTGTATACGGTTATTAATTTTTTCCATGAGCTAAATTAGTATTGCTCGACTCGTGATATCAACTTAAAACGAGTCAGGAACAGTTCAAAGATTTAAGAAGTTTTGTGCAATTTATTAAAATAAAATTTTATATTTAAAAAATAAATGTTTAATGTATGCGTGATAGGCCAATTTTTAATAAAAATAAACTTAACATATTACAATGTTTTGCTTTTCTTATGTACTCTGCCACTAATCAATCATTTGGTTGTATATTTCAAGTATCTAATTTGACTTATTTTGAACAAAAATTTAGATTTTATACAATCATTCACATTATACATGTTTAGAACCAACCATATTTGTAGTCAACAATCTCTAGAGCGAGTGGTTAAAGTTCTCAATTGACATCCTCTCCATCTTATAGGTTGTAGGTTCGAAATTTATTAGGAGCAAATTCTCCCTCTCCTTCCACTTAGATAAAAATTGTTAAAAAAAAAAAAACAACCATCGCTGTTAATAGTCGATGCAATTGGAAACAGACTCCAATTGTAACATATAGCATGGCTCCAAATCTTGGTCTTGGTATGGGTCCAGGACTGGGCTCAAGTGCCTGCGGGGGAGGCAAGAAAGTCAAGGATTCAGTGAAAAACAAAGGGATAAACTTGGCCCAACCCAATCAAACCTTTTTATTATTTTCGTATTATCTTGAGATTTTCCGTTTCGCAAGCCTCAAGTTTTTTTATTGGTCTAAAGATAATTACAAGTTAGTATATGTTCATATATATTCTTAACGCTTTGGCAATAAGAATATATCTTATAGACAGAGTGATATGAACTCATATCTTTTAAGATGAACATCATCTGCTTTTATACTGGGACACTTAATGAGATCCGGAAGGCTCAAGTTAAAAAACCATATACCGGTACATATGAAATTGAAATGGCATAAAGAAATCAAGTAGTTAGTCTCACACCATCAACTCTATGATCCCGATTTACCTTCTTGTAGGGTAAAGAGCAGGTATCAGTCTATTTAGCAACAACATTGCAAAGTATGCTCATTTTGAGTTGGGTGGCAATCGGGTGAGGAATAACAGAAAATTACGGGAACCGAATTAAACGGATTAGGAGTAATCTAAACCTTCACTAAGGGGACAGGGAAGGGAAATTTTTTTCCTTGAAGCTCAAATGGAGATAGGAACGGTGATTGTTATATCCGCACCGTGAAAATTTTCGAACTGTATCCGTATAAATCCTCGTAGAGATCTCAAAAAAATGTCTCCAAATTTTTCAAAATTTTTAAATATATACATTTACCTATATACCCCTAACTAAATTTATTACTATATTACTATTTTTAGAGATTTAATGTTGATATTTATTTTAATGTCTTAAGATTTGAATGTTTTTAAGTGAAATGAATATATAAGGCTTAACTGTCAAAAAGTTCCTAAACTATATATATATATATATATTTAGATAAGTGTTTAAACTATTTTTAGGTCAAATAGGCGTTCAACGTTTCATTCTGTAACAATTATATACGGACACATGACAAGTGTTTTAATTTTCTTTATTTTTTGTTTATATAAATAATAAAATATTTCATTTATTTCAAACCCCTAATTTATAAAATCCTAAAATTGTAACTTTAAATCCCCAAATCTTTCCTTTAACAATCGGTTCAGCCACCACTTATCACCCTTCCGTTCGTCGAACCCCTACGACGATGGGGTTGGCAAAAGTGATCGACGATGATAAGGGAATTTGAGATTAAGGATTAAGGATTTTGAATATTGGGGATTTAAGGTGACAACAAGCGGTGGTCATCCAATAAGTTTTGATAACGAATGGGTGGGTGGATGGATCATGGATGGGTCAAACATTAGGGATTTAGAAATTTTAGAAATTAGTGATTTGAGTGTTTTTAAGAACATTAAAGTTTTGAGATTTTTCTGAAAAAATTAATATTTTTTAATCTTTTCAAAAAAATAAATAAATGAAAAGTAATAAATAGGTCATGTGTCTTATTTTTCTTAGATTGTTCACGGAAAAATCGTACAATGATTACAGAATGAAACGTTAGGCACTTATTTGACCAAAAAATAAATTAAGCACCTATAGGGAAAAATTGATAGTTGAGATGCTTTTCTGATGGTTAAGCCAATGTGTAGCTTGTAAACTGAAATTGACCACATATTTTGACTAGTAATAAGTTTTGTTTATTCTTTTCGATAGATTTTCAGAAACCTTCGAGAAGTGTATGAGGACAAAAATTCTCCGAAGCATTTAATAGATAATTTTTGAAACTGTTCCCACAAGCAGTGACGGAGGCATGTGCCCCCCCTCCTCCCTCCCCCCAAGAAAAGAATTTTTTTACCTTTGTCCTCCTATATAAATTTCTTTAAATTTGACTTATTTTTGAATTTTCCCTCGCTTTCAAACATTTATGTTTTGTCCCCCAAACTCAACAAACTCAAATCTTGGCTTTGTTTTTACCGTGAGCGTTGGAGACGAAATGTGAAATGTAAAACCGTCCCCACCCGTCATGTTGCCACCCTAATTTGAGTGGTAAAATGATCATCTTCTACAATCAACTTGAGACGTGAACTTGCATTTGAATGCAACAGAAATAAATTTAAAGTACATCAGGAAGTGTACAACAGCTAAATTCTCATGTCCAAGAAGTCCGATGATTCTTGTTGGAAACGTTAATGGGTACTCGGTATAATATATATATATCTCGAATATATTATAAACGAACCAGAGTACAAATTACTTGCTTCTGCAAGTTTGACACACAACCAAATCACTTTGTTTTTTTTCTTCTCATTTTCACACACACATTACTATTTTTGTTTCTCGCTTACGAACTCACAAGCTTCCAGCTTCTATTTATAGGGTCCTACTCCTACACCGACATAATGAAGATTTTAGGAACTAATTAAATAATGTAGTACTTAATCCTAGATTTTTCTTGTGAATGTCGTATGATTCTAGATCTTTATAGGATTGTTGCCTCTTCTTGCTGTCCCTTACCATTGCTTAAGTACTAAGGAGCTCTTGAATCTTCTAGTGACTGCCATGAAATATCATCGATGCATCCCTTAATCAAAATTGTTGAAAGATTATGTTGATGGCTCAATCAATTAAGAAGTTAAGAAAAGTTAGCCTTTAAGGGTGTCTTAATCCCCAAAACTTAAAAAAAATCAATTATATTTTTGATTTTTTTTAAATCTAATTAAGTCTTTGTATTATGAAATATCATCGATGCATCCCTTAATCAAAATTGATTATTAAATTTATGTCACGTGTCGTATTACAATGTTATCATTTAAAAATTTTATTTTTTTATTTTATTTAAAAAATTCTGTAAATTAGATAACTTGTTTTTTAATATGCAAATGTCGCGTGGCAAAATTACAATGTTTCATGTAGCAGTAATATTTGAAGAAACTTAATTGATTCAATCTATGGATTAGAAGGATTAATTTATCCAATTTCACGAATATGGAGACTTAATTAAATACAAAAGAAAATTTTAAAACTTAATTAATTTTTTTAAAAGTTTAGAGGCTTAAAATACCTTTAAGCCTAAAAATTTCTTAAATCGACTACATTAGAAGCTTGCTTGGAAGATTTTCAAAGAAAATTTTAAAAATAGCATAAAATTCTAAATAAAATACTTAATTTACCTTGCTATTATTTTAAAATTTTTCAATATAAAGATGGCTGCAGAGGCAATAAGCCTAATTCGACGCAAGGCCGAGGAATTATAGCATGAGAGTTATAGGAAATTGACTGCAGAATTGGGAAACGTGAGTTTTTTTCGTTTGATTCTTTTTCTTTTAGTGCGTTATTTAGTGTTTGGTACCGTTCGAACCCTAATTTGCGTTTAAATTCAAGTTTCCTTTTTATTGGAAGTGGAAGTGTTAAATATATTTCATTGATGTAATTTTATGGCGGTGATGGGTAATCAAGGGTATTGTACTCTTTTTGTGAAAAATATAGCACCACACTTACGTTGGAAAGGACTATGGCAATGTTTCGATCGACATGAATAGGTTGTGGATGTCTTCATTCCGATAAGATGTGAGTAGGATGGTTCTCGTTTCGGTTTTGTGCGTATGTGTTATGAGGAGGATGTTAAGAGGGTGATGAGGCGATTAAACGGCTTTTGGCTATATGGCTCGAAAGTGCAAGTGTCTTTTGCGACCAGAGTTGTGCAAAATTCATATTGGAAACGAAAATTGAAGGTCTCGTCACATTCTACTACAACCAGTTTGCTTTTGGGAAATGAAAATTTAGAAACTAATATGGAAAAAAGACGTTTGATATAAGGAATTAAGGATTCGAACAAGGTTGCGGTTTTGCAAAATTGTGTGATAGGATGGTGCAGATGAACGCAGTGGATTGCATCGTTGTTCAAGGAATTGAGGGAGGCTAATTTAACTGAATTTTCTCTAATGCGTATTGTGGGAGCGCGAGTCCTTTTGATGTTTGACAATGTAGAATCTCGTCAAGTGGCACTTAGTAAAGAAGGGTGGGATCACTATTTTGAGAAAGTGATAGAATGGTCACATGATCTAGACAAAGGTGATCGACGAGTGTGGATGGCGATTAGCGATTTGCCGATACATGCTTGGACACGTGATACGTTTGCAAATGTCGCGGCGCTTTGGGGGAAATTGGTGCATATTGAAGATGGTATGCTTGAAGCAATTTCATTTGAAAAGGGGAAGAATTTTAATAGAGATAGAGTGTATGAACAAAATTGATGAGATTGTAAACCTCAATGTGAGAGGACATGTTTTCTGCGTTCGGGTCTATAAAATGAAAGTAGGGAGTGATCAAGGTGTTTGCCAATGTGAGGAGGTTAGTTTAACGGATGATGGTGTTGAACAGAAAAATGAATGTGAGGTTGAAATGAGAGGTGAGGATCATTTGAGAATACATATAGAAGGACATGGACATATTGGCAATACACATGTTTCAAAACGAGACCCTACTTTATTGATAAAAGATATGTGTGTTAGTGCTACAGACAATCAAGAGGAGATAGTGTGGAAGGAAAAATGTTTTATGAAAGGGGGATTGTCAAGTGAATTTAAGAGTGGCTGAAGTGCCTTCTGGATCGAGTAATTGGATGACTGGTGAAGAAATTGGTATGCTACAACGAGATGAGAATACACAGCAGGGATCATCTGTCAATTTTATAGAGAATAATGATGTGTGGGTAAACTGTCATTTGGGCCTCCTTAGGAATGACGTATCTTGTGAACATCAGATTGTTGGGCCATGTGAAGTTGAGGCATTGGCTTCAGTTGTTGATGATCGTGAGATAGATGAAAGCAAGTTGGAAAAAAAGGGCGGGGACGACCAAAGAAAAATTCGACAAAGAGTGAGGGTGTGGCGAGCGCGTCGCTAACGGAGTCTGATTTTGTCAATAGACAACAAGCAATTCCCAGGGAGGCTCGAGTGACAGTTAAACTAGGAGGTTTGATTGGTGTACAAAATTTTGGGAACGAAGATGATGTTATGAAGGATATTGCTCGGTTGATTGAGGAACGGGAGCGAAACCTTTAAGAGGCAAGATGCGGGTGTTATCCTGAAATATGAGGAGGTTGCGATCGTTGGCGAAAAGGATATATTTTTGGAGAATATATTTATATAAGTATATACATTTACCTATATACCCCTAAGTAAATTTATTACTATGTTTTTGTTTTTGGAGATTTAATGTTGATATTTGTTTTAATGTCTTAAGATTTGAATGTTTATAAGTGTAATGAATATATAAAGCTTAACTGTCAAAAAGTGCCTAAACTATACATTTTTTTCCAGATAAGTGCTTAAACTATATTTTGGGTCAAATAAGTGCTCAACGTTTCAATCTGTAACAATTATATACGGACACATGGCAAGTGTTTTAATTTTCTTTATTTTTTGTTTATATAAATAATAAAATATATCATTTATTTCAAACCCCCAAATTTATAAAATCCCAAAATTGTAACCTTAAATCCACAAATCTTTCCTTTAACAATCGATTCAACCACCACTTATCACCCTTCCGTTCGTTGAACCCCTGCGACGATGGGGTTGGCAAAAGTGGTCGGCGATGACAAGGGGATTTGAGATTAAGGATTTACGATTTTGAATATTGGGGATTTAAGGCGACAACAAGCGGTGGTCGGCCAATGAGTTTTGACGACGAATGGGTGGGTGGATGGATCATGGATGGGGTCAAACATTAGGGATTTAGAAATTTTGCAAATTAGTGATTTGAGTGTTTTTAAGAACATTAAAGTTTTGAGATTTTTCTGGAAAAATTAATATTTTTTAATCTTTTCAAAAAAATAAATAAATGAAAAGTAATAAATAGGTCATGTGGCTTATTTTACTTAGATTATTCACGGAAAAATCGTACAATGATTACAGAATGAAACGTTAGACACCTATTTGACCCCAAAAATAATTTAGGCGCACCTATAGGGAAAAATTGTATAGTTTAGAAGCTTTTCTGAGGGTTAAGCCAATTTGTAGCCTGTAAACTTAAATTGACCACATATTTTGACTAGTAATAAGTTTTGTTTGTTCTTTTCGATAGATTTCCCGAAACCTGCGAGAAGTGTATGAGGACAAAAAAATTCACTGAAGCATTTAATTGAGAATTTTTGAAATTGTTCCCACAAGAAATGACAGAGGCATCTGGGGGTGGGGTGGGGCAATTGCCCCCCCCCCCCCCCCCCCGAAGAACTTTTTTCACCTTCATCCTCCTATATAAATTTCTTTAAATTTGGTTTATTTTTGAATTTGCCCCCTGTTGAAGCTCCAAAAGTATTGTTTTTCATGTCTATTTCACATGATTTTTCTTGTCTTTTAAGTTCATTTAATTGCATTTAGATCATAAAAACATGCAGATTTTTCTTGTCTTTTAAGTTCATTTAGATCATAAAAAGTTAGGAAATAATGTTATGCCAGTGTGAAGGGATGTTTTTGTTGATATTTTTGCAGATTTAGCATAACATTTGGCACAACAGTTGACAGAGCGAAGCAAACTAGCGTAGAAAGGAAATGTTGCCAAGGAGGATGTCGAGTTGTTGTTGGAACAGATGGACCAAACAATGCCAAGCACCAGTTGGCAGAAAAGAGGCATTTGATGCCAGGCCAAGAAGAGGCTGAACCCGAAAAAATAGGACCAGATCAGGTAGCGAGAAAATAACGATTAGATCAATCTCCAAAAAATAGCAGATAAGCAGTGCCGAGAGAAGTTGGCAGAATCATGCCAAGCTGGGATGCCAGAGCAGTGTCGGCACGATGACGTCAGCCCTAGCTTGATCAGCTTATCACCTTATCATCCTATCACTTTAAATCTAGATAAAGGTGATCACAAGCCTTATCCCTTGAGCGTTCAAATTTCAAATGCAAAGGCTTATCCTAGCCTCCTTTACACGCCTATTTAAAGACTGATTGTGAAGAGCAAAAAGGGTGAAGATTTTCCCAGAGGATTGATCACAACTGGCTGCACCAAGGAGAGGTGGTTCGACCAGCTTGACCGAGAGCCTGGACCGTGAAGGGCTGCATCGATGAAAGTTTTATGGCTGATACCCTCACCATGAACTAATTTAATAGTTGGTGAGGGGTGTTTGCGTTTGAATGCTATTTTTAATGTTTAATTTTTAATAAATCGGAATGGTCTCGACAGTGTTTTTCTATCTGGCATGGTTTACTATTTTTTAAATGTTCTACCAAGCTAGAGCTGGCATTACCATTTTCTAAATACTTTGCCAAGCGAAAGTTGGCATGGTTGACCTATTGCTTCTCAATATCTTAACAGACTTGGGTGGCAACGATCAGTTGCTGGATACTAAGGAGAGATGTTTCGAAAGAAGATGTTCAAGTAGATGAACTTACTTCGGGAGTGAAATCTACCCCTTAGGAGTAAAGATTGGTACTTAATCAAATTAGTTTATGAAAAAAAACATTCACTATAGACATATATGGGTTTTTGTATAATTAATTTAGGGCAATGTCATCGACAGAGGCATTGCCATTTTTAAATATGCTCGGCAAACAATGCCAAGATGAGATTTGTTAAAGGCTGGCATGGCATGAATAACGTGAAAACCATGCATCCCTTGCCAACGCTCATCATTCATTTAAACACTCTCCTTGCCAACGTCTTTACTTTGTTTTATTACTTTTCTGGTTAGTCATTTTCAAAACCACTTCCAATCAAAACAATCTTTTTTTCCAAGACAAGTAATCAAACAAATCAATCGAATTCCAACGCAATCTCTGTGGGATCGATACTCAGCTTAACCGATATATTACTAGCATACTGTGTATACTTGCATGCAAAAGACTCTTGGCATTGTTTTATACTTGCCCAATACATATAATTTGCCCCTTTTGCCAGCATTCACTTTACACATATTCTACAGAGTCTATAAGTTTTTGGCGCCGTTGCCGGGGATTGCAACGGAGTTTTATTATTTTGATTTTTACTTGTCTATGTTTTATTTTATGATTATTTTCCTTTTATTATTTAGTTTTCTAACATTATTTTTAGTTTCATTTATTTTAGGCACTTTTAGGAACATGGAGGATTCGAGAATGAGCATTATAGACCATATTGAAGCCTACGACTGATGGCATTACCAACAAAATTTTCTATGGTATGACCAAGGAGCTGACATTTTTGCTTACGATAATGGCATTGCGGCTGCAACACATATGCCATGGCAAAACTGTCTTCAACATCAACCGAGGTACTCGTACGATGATCAAATAAATTTATATATAATGATTACAACTTTGCTGATACAACACACATGTCTTGGCAAGAGAACTTACACTTCAAGGAGGATGTAAAAGTTAGGACGGATGCTCAATATCAAGAGATTAAAGAAACAATCAGAAAAATAGAAAAACACATAAAATTGATTTTGGACATCTTGAACAGTGTGCCAAGTGATACAGAGGATGCTTGGAAAAAAGGGAAAGAATAATGCCAAGTTGTTGCTCCCTGGAGTGGCAAACAAGTCGAGAAAGAAACACATGGCAAGCAGCCGCTTATTTTCTAGGAAGAGAAACCAGTGCCAGTAGGTGAACCCATGGAAGTAGAGAAAGAAGAGGCAGAGGTTGATGATGCCAACCCACTATTTGATATCAGACCTCTATCTGAAGCCAGACAGAAGTTAGATGCCAGCACCACTGTTTCAAAACCAGTGGAGCCGCAATTTGCCAACCCCACGTCGGTAAGACAAGAAGGTATTATTGTTGACATTTCTAACGCTCTTGAATGTACATATGTAATTGAATGCCACACAGTTGAGCAAATGGAATCCATTTTGGATGAGAACCTGGCATTGAATTGCCAAGGAATGAAAGTTGATGCCATAAAACAAAAGTGTGATGGCAGAGCAATTGAGGGACAAAGAATATCGATTATGGTCGGGACTGATTTCATGAAGCGAGGTGTGCTCAAATGGCTTGTTGCTAGAAGAAAAAGTTAATGCCGAATGATTGGGAATGAAGAATTGGAGCAGGAAAATTTTGCCGTCTGTCGCGACCGTTTTTAGAACCCATTTGTGGAAAAATAGCCTGACGATTAGGATTTTAGAAATCGGGATTTTCATTTTAATTTGATCTTGAAATTAGGGGTTTTCCATTTTTAATCAAATTTCCTTTATTTTCTTAAAAATCATTTTGGAGTCGCCACCAGTTAATGTGGTAGACCGGACACCATAAAAACGAACCAGAGATTCTTTTCGTAAAATTCTGGTTCGGGAGTCGGTTACATGTATAGAAGGGTTAGCACCCCTACAAACACCTGTTATCGGTACCTTATTAATTCCACGTAGCATTTCGGCATTTCGAGCATTAATATGAATTTAATTAAATATTTATTTGTTAAACGGATTCCATTTCGAATGGGAATATCCTTTTGTAAGAAAATATATTTCGGATGAATATAAGTCTTGAAATGTCCAAATACATTAGAACACTTCAATTTATATTCAAAATGTATCTCAACACAAAAGGTTTAATGCATGACCAATTATTTGTTGTCCATTTTAAGTAAATCCTAATTTAGGCTCCATTGATTCAATTAATTAAAATTCTATAAATACTATTAATTTTTAGGCTTTTATGGTAACACTCAAATAGTTGGACACTACACATATTAGGCCCAAAAGTAATAATATTCATAACTTTAGTGTCACTAATTGATTAATCTTATTTTTAATTTTATTAATTATATATGATTTTCATTTTCTAGGTTTTAAATGAAACGTTAAATTTATTACTTAAATATTCCCTTAATTAACACCACGTTACAATGTGGTACTAATTAATTTAGAATATTTGAGCTTTACCCAACATCCATTTATTTATCTATAATGTTCTCTCCTATTGAATTAATTGCATTTAATTAAAAGATCTAGTCTTAAAAGGCTCTAATTCTATTTTGCTAAATGAATTATATCCTCCTAATCAATATATACTACATGTGTATTTAAAAGCATGCATACAATATAAATTAAATAATCAAAATTAAATCAGAACTAAAAACATGATCAAATTGAATTAAATTCAAAATTAAAGAACCAATTTACAAGGACCGATCTGTAAGAAAGGGTAAACCCAAGAGCCCAAGTCTAATTCCCCTTAAAAAATAAACCAAAACCCAATTAAACCAGGCCCAAAACGACCAGCCCAAACCATAACCGGACCAAGAATCGGGTTGCGGACCCGTATTTGGACCCGCTCGAAAGAGCGCGGATCCTCCTCGCGACCCAGCACCAAAACGGTGTCGTGTCAACTCAAATACAAAAGGGGGTCAACCGGGCCAACTCGACCATTTGCCCCGTTTACACTCTCTCTCCTCCCTCGTTCTCTCTCTAAATCCTCTCGACACTAACACCCAAAACCCAGATTTCCTACACATTTTTGATCAAAATCCCACTTTTTCCTTCAAATTCATCCATGTTCTTCATTTTTTCTGTGTTTAATCCCCCAAAAAACTTTTCACCTTTCCTTTCTTTGTTATTTCGGATCAAAATCCACTTTTCACTCATTATTCATCCTTCGTTCTACATTTTTCTGTTGTTTCAATCTTCACAAACACATATTCTCATTATCTTTCTTGTTTTTAAAGATCTAAACCCTTAAAACTCAAGAACACGACACGAACTTTTCCCAATTTCAGTTTTAATCCTCAACCACCGTGAAACCCTAATCCCGATATGTTTCCCAACCGCCGGAAGTGACGTCGGTCATCGACCATCGTCTCTGGTTATCTTTAACCTTTTTCTAATGATCGGAACTTCTCCGATCATCTTCTCTGATGAACCCAGTAACTCCGATCATCCATTTCGACCTAACCTGCAACTTCGGCCGCCGTGCTCTGTCGCCAGAGTGATTTCTGGCCACCGTCCGCTGCCGCACCGAAACCCTAAAACTCTCATTTTCTCCCGATTTTCCACTTAAACCTAAATCTACTTCCCCTTTCAACAGAAAGTCACATCTTCCCTACCTGAACTACCTGCTCGAAACCAAAAACCCTTTTATTTTCGACTCCGGCCAAAATCCTAACCTCAGACATCTCTAAAAACATTCCGACAACATTCGAAGCAACTCCGCTTTCAGATAAATGATCGGAATCTCCTTTAAGCACTGATTTCATTTAGTTCTTAGATCTAGGGTTTACTTATGTTTGAGCTACTATTTTTTTTAATGTTAGAGCCTAGATCTGATTTGTTTAGTGTTTTAATGCAGGAAATAGAAAGAGGAAAATAGGAGCTACCTTCTGGTGAGCTAAGGTGATGGCACGGTTGCTCCGGTCGTCGTCAACGGCGTCCGATTCAACTTTCAACGTCTCTTCAGTTTTTTGTGAGAGTTTTCAGATTCTCCTCTCTCTTCAATAATGTCTCTAATAATTGTGCAATCATTTTTCATTAATTACTCTCTTTCCTCTATTTATAGTATGCACACGGCTGACGTTAGCAGAGACGAGAATCTGCGTGAAAGGGGTTTTGGCCAATGGCAGCGTGCCACATGGCCATTTTGGCGGGATGAGAAAGCACATGTGTGCTAGTTTGGGCCAAATTTGAGCGGCTATGCTGGAATTTGGGCTGATTTTTTTATTTGTTTGGGTATTAGGATGACAAAGGATTGGGCTTTAGGATTTATAAATGGACCTTGTGGTGTAAATGGACTATTATGGACTTTGAGACTCTATTATTTATTAACATTGGGCTTTATTGTTATTTTTATTTATTTGGCTTTATTTATATCAAATTACTAATATATACTGGTACCCGGACAAAATACGGGTATTACAGCTGCCGCTCATTACTCATTGTTGTGGAACAGGAATAGAGAAAAGACTGAAAAAACATAAATTTTGTCCGAACCATCCACTTATGGAATCTTGAAGTTGTTCTTCTCATTATGAAATTCTTGAATCTTCCTTTATCTCCTTCTTTAGTTGACGATGAACTATTCTCATTAGAAATTCTTTCTTCGCCGATCGAACTCTTCTTCTTTGTTGGACGAATTTTTCTCATTAGGAATTATGTCTTCGTTAAAGCGGACTCTTCTCATTAGGAATCATTCTTTGAGGGCGAACTCTTCTCAGTAGGAGTTCTTCTTTGCTGGGGCGAACTCTTCTCATTAGGAGTTCTATCTTTGATGGGGCGGATTCTTCTCATTAGGAATCTTTCTTTGTTGGGCAAACTCTTCTCATTAGGGGTTCTTCTTTGCTGGCGAACTCTTCTCATTAGGAGTTCTATTTTTCCATCTACTTCTTGTCAAAACAACTAAAATATGAGGATTAGCACGACCATAATTTCCTACATGATGCATGAACCATGACTTGTTGAGATTCATCAATCGGCTTCTACCCTCTTAGGACCCTTTTTGATCCTTCGTTTTTAAAGCGCCCTTTCTGCGTTTTTGGCCCTTTACTCTAAAGCGCCCTTTCGGGTTTTCACTTTAGATTACTTTTCTCAAAGTGCCCTTTCGGGTTTTCACTTTGTTTTTTTTAAAAGGCGCATTTTCAGGTTTTCACCTCGATTTTCTCTTTTCTTTTTCTTTTTCTTTTTCTCTTCTTTTTTCTTTTTTATTTTTTCTTTTCTTTTTCCTCTTTTTTCCTTTTTTTTCTTTTTGATAGAGAGTAAAAGAGAGGTATTATAGCTGACGAAATCTTGACCTGGCCAATCACATGTCACCTTGTTTAAGCAACATTGCAAATACCCAATCCTTCAATGTTAAAGTTTTGTCAAATCCAAGAGTCTTTACAAAATGATGGTTCTCAACAGTAGAACATGGAGCTGCGAATATTCTTCTTCATTCTCAAACTTCATAAGTTGTCTCAACTAAGATGCTGGTTCAAAAGATCATGATAATGTGTTTAGCCTTGTGGTTCTGATCATCTCAACATGAACACAAAGATAAAAATCATTGTTCTTCGAGCGACAGACTCTGTTGACATCTTTGTAGTCTATCTTCAAGTTCACACCATCTTATCCTGTACACTTTTCTTCAATACCTCAGAGTGATAAGGTTCACTTGCACTTTAAAAATATAGTATTACCAGGATTTTTTTTGCTTTTATACATTATATCAACCATTTTATGATGCTTTGGAATAAAAAGAAAGCTCGGAAGTGAATTCATGAATTTTATTGAAGCTTATAAATCTAAATACAACAGAATTTGAAATAGTCATGGCAAACAATAAAATCAAGAAACAAAGTCAGATCTCCGAGCATCCAAGGCATGAAGGATACAACCACCCCATTGACCAAATATAGGGCTGAACATGCACTCATGTCCAACGGTCCTCAAACGTTTTCAAGATGCTTATAGATGTGAAATCCTTTCTAAAATTCCAGGTGTCCGAGAGGTCCTGATTACCAGATGCCTAACTTCATCTAATTGCGCTGCCTTAATAGGTTTTCAACTCAAACCCTCCTTTGGTTTCAAGACGCCCTTTGCAGATTTTCATCTTGAACCCCTATTTTATTTTTCTCTCTCTTTTTTTGACATATCTAAGGCGCCCTTTCTAGGTTTTCACCATATATATTTTCATTTTGCGAAGCGCCCTTTCGGGTTTTCACTTCGCTTTTTCTTTTTCTTTTTTTATTTTCTTTTTCAATTCTTCAGGCATAATACTTCTTGACTGAATCAGAGTTTACTGGTTTGTGTAACTCTTTGCCATCCATTTTAGTCAATATCAATGCTCCTCCAGAGAAAGCATTTTTGACGACATAAGGTCCTACCCAGTTAGGCATCCATTTTCCACGGTCATATCGATGTATTTGCAGGACCTTTTTCAACACAAGATCCCCCTCTTGGACGCACCTTTTTATCATATGCTCGCATCATTCTTTTCTGGTACATTTGGATGTGACAGATTGCCCTCAACCTATTTTCCTCAATGAGATTTGACTGGTCAAATAGAACCCGTAGCCATTCTGCATCATCCAAAATCACTTCGGTTAGAAAACGAAGGGATGGGATCTCAACTTCAAAGGGAAGTAATGCTTATGTTCCATAGACCAAAGAGTAAGGTGTTGCCCCAGTTGAGGTTCGTATTGAAGTTCGATATGCAAACAATGCAAAGGGTAGTTTCTCATGCCAATCTTTGTAAGTTTCCGTTGTTTTCGATATGATCTTCTTGATGTTCTTATTTGCTGCCTCTACTACCCCATTCATCTTAGGGCGGTAAGTCACAAAATTGTGATGAATGATTTTGAATTGCTCACATGCTTCTGCTATCACCTTACTGTTGAAATTGGTGGCATTATTAGTGACGATTCTTTTTGGCAAACCATATCGGCAAATTATCTCTTTCTTTAAGAACTTGCAAACTGTCGTTCTTGTAATATTGGCATAAAAAGATGCTTCTACCCATTTGGTGAAGTAATCTATGGCCACAAGAATGAAACAGTGTCCATTAGAAGCTTTAGGGTGAATTTGCCCAATAACATCCATGCCCCAGACAGCAAAAGACCATGGCAAATTCATTGTGTGAAGAGGTACTGGTGGAGAATTAATCTTGTCAGCATATATCTGACACTTATGACACTTTTTGGCGTATTCAATGCAATCTCCTTCCATGGTTGTCCAATAATAGTTGTATCTCATGATTTTCCTGGCTATCGAGAATCCATTTGCATGTGTTCCACATATTCCATCGTGTACTTCTTCCATGATGTTCTTTGCTTCATTGGCATTGACACATCTCAATAGGATATGATATTTTCCCCTTTTATAAAGGATTTCTCCATCGAGCACATATCTTGAAGCCATCCTTCTAATAGTTCTTTTGTCACTGTCATTTGCCCCTAGGGGATAAGTCTGATACTTTAGATATTGCAGAATGTCATAATACCATGGATGCTTATCGACATCTTCTATGTTGCAACAGTGAGCATAGGTTTCATAACTTTGCATGCGAATCGGCATCATGTCTTCTGGCTTATTTGCTAGGAATACCGAAGCCAGTGTAGCTAAGACATCCGCCATTTGGTTGTCTTCCCTGGGGATATATGAAAAGGTAATTTATTCAAATTCTTTCATTAGCTCCAGGATCAATTTTCGGTACTCAATCAACTTTATATCCTTTGTTTCCCATTCTCCACGAAGTTGGTAGATCACCAACGTTAAATCCCCATATACTTTCAAAACTTCTATTTTCCTTTCAATAGCAGCTCGCAAGCCCATGATGCTAGCTTCATGTTCTGCCATGTTGTTGGTACAAAGAAATTCTAACTTGCTTGTGAACGGGTATTGTATATTATTTGGAGATATCAATACCGCTCCAATTCCACATCCAAGGGCATTAGTTGCTCCATCAAAATATAACTTCCAAGTTTCATTATCTAGGATTCCAATTTTGGTTGTGGAGATATTCATCACATCCTCATTTGGGAAATCAAAGTTCAGGGGCTCATAATCTTCCAACGCTCGACTGGCCAGGAAATCTGCTATATCACTTCTTTTTATTGCTTTTTGGCTCACATACACAATATCAAATTCTGACAACATTTGCCAGCTTGCCAACCTTCCAGTCAATGCCGGTATTTCTATCATAAATTTCAACGGATCAAGGTGGGAAATTAGCCATTTATTGTGGTACAACATATACTGCCTGAGCCTACGGGTTACCCAGACAAAAGCACCACATAACTTTTGGATTGGCAGGTACCGTACTTCACATTCAGTAAACTTTTTGCTCAGATAATGGATGGCTCTTTCATTCTTTCATGTATCATCATGTTTCCCCAGTACACATCCCATTGAGTTCTCATAGATCGTCAAATAAAGAATTAACGGTCTTCCGGGAACTGGCGCGACTAATATTGGAGCATTTATCAAATATTTCTTTATTTTATCAAATGTTTCCTGGCATTCTTCATTCCACTCTCCAGAGTTATTCTTTTTAAGCAACTTGAAGATTGGATCACATTTACTCGGTCAATTGTGAGATGAACCGAGAAACATAATTCAACCTCCCATGGAATCCACAGACTTCTTTCTGTGAGCTGGGTGGTGGCAAATTCTGAATGGCCCTCACCTTATCTGGGTCTATTTCAATTCCTTTTCTGCTGACAACAAACCCCGAGAGTTTTCCTGATGTTACTCCAAAAGTACACTTGTGTGGATGAAGTTTCAACTGGTATTTTCTCAATCTCAAGAACAACTTCCTCAAATTTTGAATATGCTCCTCCTCAGTATGGGATTTAGCGATCATATCATCCATGTACACCTCAACTTCTTTGTGCATCATGTCATGGAACATGGTAACCACTGCTCGTTGATAAGTTGCCCCGACATTCTTTAATCCAAAAGGCATCACATTGTAACAATATGTGCCCATAGAGTTATAAATGTCATTTTAACCACGTCCTCCGGATTCATCTTTATCTTATTATACCCTGAGAAACCATCCATGAAGGAAAACCATGAATGCCCTGACGAGTTGTTAACTAGAATATCTATGTGTGGCAGGGGAAAATTATCCTTTAGACTGGCTTTATTCAAGTCTCTGTAGTCTACACACATTCGTACCTTTCCATCTTTCTTCGGTACAGGGACTATGTTGGCCACCCATTCTGGATAATGTGACACTTCAAGAAAACCAATATCGATCTATTTCTGTACCTCTTCCTTTATCTTTAATACCATTTTCGTCTCATTCTTCTAAGCTTTTGCTGAACCGGTTTACATTCTGGCCTTATGGGTAACTTGTGTACCACTATGTCAGTATTCAGTCTTGGCATGTCTTGGTAAGACCAAGCAAAGACATCTTTGAACTCTCGTAGCAGATCAATCAGCCTTTGCTTCTTCTTTAATGAGAATGATGTTCCTATTTTTACCTCTTTTTGATTCCATCTGTCCCCAAGTTTAGAACTTCTAACTCTTCCTTATAAGGTAAAATCTGCTTGTCTTCTTTTTCCACCAACCTTAGTAATTCTTTTGGGATTTCACATTATGTTTCATCCTCGACTTCATTGACTTCCGCTAAACACATTGGCTGTTCAGAACCTATTTTAAGATTAGGTTTAGGATCATTCATGTAGTCGATAGTTGAAGACCTACAAAGGAAATAATAGTATATTTTGGAAAGGATGTGAAAAATTAAAAACACGTTTTCCATTTGTGAATCAGCATGACAAGCATCTTTATTAAAATGGATAGGTATAATGGCCCTTTATAGATAATCCCTTATACTGCGGGAAAAAGTATAAGGTGGTTCCTGGCGTTTACTCTATTTTATTCTTAGCTACAAGAAGGAGGTCTTCAGCATCTCGCCTGGGAGGCATGGGCGAATCTGTTCCAAAAACTCTCCATGTCGAACTCCCTCGAAAATTCCTCCAATGAAGAGCCCATCCAACTCATTGCCGAAAATTTCCTCTTCATCCAGCTTTGCGGTTTCTCGGTTGCTTTCTCCAAGCTGTCTCTTGACGTTTGTAAACCCCCGATAGTTGAAAACATTCATCATGTCAAAAGAGGTTACCAGTCTAGAAGAAGTTTCAATTCCCAGTAAATGGGCCTTCCTTTGTTCCTTTCTCTTCTTCAATTCCCTCAGTCGGTCCTGAATATTTGGACTGAAACCTAGTCCGAAATGGTCCTTCTTAATGATGACAGGCCTCGGACGTAAGCATCCTTGCAATTTGATAACCTTGGTCGCGGGAACGACTTGCCTTCAGCAACAAAGGTCACATTTACAAATTCCAAAGCCCGGAAAGAACACTCAAGGGTATTTTCATCTGCTTGGATGTACGAGACATCAGTTGTTACTGAGGCAATAATGTATTCCTCTGCACCGACACTAACCACCTTCCCTTCTATAACAAATTTAAGCTTCTGGTGCAAGGACGACGGGCTGCTCCAGCTGAGTGAATACAAGGTCTTCCCAACAAGCAGTTGTATGTAGGCTTAATGTCCATTACCACAAAATCTATATTATAAACTGTCGGCCCAATCAATAGTGGTACTTCAATTCTCCCCAACACCTCTCGTACTGTTCCATCAAAGGCCCTTACAGTATTCTGGTATGTCTTCATGTGAGTGTCATCAATGGGCAACCTTTGTAGAGTTGCCATTGGCATAACATTCAGCGCCGATCCATTATCGATTAGGACTCCCGGTAACACATACCCTTTGCAATGTGTGGTAATGTTCAAGGCCTTCACGGACCCATCCCACCTTCGACAATTTCATCATCATTGAATGTGATGTAGTTGTCAGCAGAGATATGATTCACGATTCTGTCTAATTTGTCCATAGATACATCATTTGGTACAAATGTCTGGTTTACCACCCTCATCAAAGCATTACGGTGCCCTTCGGAGCTCAACAGTAACTCCAAGAAAGAAATCTTTGCTTGTTGTCTCTTTAACTGCTCAACTATGATGTATTTACCGTGTTTCAGAAACCTCAAAAATTCTTGTGCTTGTTCTTCTGTTTCCGGCTCATTTATCTTTGGAGCATAATCTTCTCCAAAAATATTCTCTGGTGTTACTGCAGCCTTCCCTTTAATCTTCTCTGCTTCTTTAAGTACTTATGGAGAAGAATAGCATCTACCACTTCAGGTAAAGTGTCCCAATTCATTTACTGCCCCTGTATCAGGCTGCTTATCATTCTTTTCCTCTAAATCATCCTTATTTTCATCATTTGACTTTGTTTCTTCTTGTGGCTTCTCTTTTCCTGGTATGGTCACATTGGCTGTATAATTCCAGGAAACTGCATTGGTGCTTTTGAAAGCAAAGGGTGCAAGGGTCGAGATCACAACCTTCGGGGTTACTACCGGTTTTTCACTTTCAACCTTCAGTTTAACAGAGACAACCAAGGGCTTATGGACCCCGTATGTAACTCCGGAACACTCGGAGGTGCACACCTCAACTTCCTTCCTCATTCTTTCTTTCTCAAAGAATTCAATCTCTTTGTTATCCATCTTTTTCTGAATCAAGTCCTTGAACTCTGGGCAATGCTGAATCTCATGGCCACATTCTTGATGATACTCGTAATACACCTCAAATTGTATCTCCATTTCCACTTTCATGCCCATTTCAATCATCCCGACATGATACAACTATTCAAACACTCATTTTAGTGGAGATATAATTTTTGAGACATCAGTCTTCAACCGTTTCACTTCATCATCCTCTTCTATAGCATTCATCCCTCGCCCACCATGACTCGATAAAGGGTTCGCTGCAATGCTCGGTTCATTAAACATTAAGATCCCAGTGTTGATCAGATTATGTACCACCTTCTTGAATGTCATGCATGTCTCAATCGAATGCCCTGGTATCCCATCATGAAATTCGCAATGGGCATCAGATTTGTACCATGGAGGGTAAGGAGGATGCAGGGGCGTCAAATGATATGGCCTCACCAAATCTGCTTCATGCAACTTGGGGGTACAACTCGGCGTATGTTAATGGGATGGGTGTAAAATTCATCTTGTCATTTCTCGGTCCACATGAGTCTTTCTTGTTCGAATTCTGTGAATTCCCCCTGCAGTTCCGAGTGAAGTAATGGTTACATTCTTCAGAGCCTCATATGTACTTTTATTGTTCACTTCACTATCCTTCCTCTTATAATTCCTTCGGGAGCTCTCTCCACTCTCAATTCGACCACTTTTGATTGCAACTTCTCTCAATTCTCCAGTCATCACAATATCAACAAAATTTTGAGTATCATTACTGATCAGCCTCTCGAAAAGTGGCCCTCTCAGAGTTTGAACAAACATGTGGGCAACCTCAATTTCCATTAGTGGAGGTTGCACTTGAGCTGCGACATCTCTCCATCTTTGAGCATATTGCTGAAACGTTTCATCATTTTTCTGCTCCATGCCTGCCTTACAACATAACTCGGCTAGGGACCATTTCCGTCACATGTTTGTAGTGCTCTATAAAGGCCCCTGAAAGATCCTTCCATGATCAAATATTCACGCGTCTCAACTGTGTGTACCATCAGGTCGCCGGACCAGTTAAGCTATCTTGGAAGCAGTGTATTAGCAACTTCTCATCTTTCAAGTGGGCATCCATTTTCTAGCAGTACATTGTGAGGTGGGCCTTTGGACCAGTAGTCTCGTCATACTTTTCAAAATCTAGGGCCTTAAATTTCTGAGGTAGTATCAAATCAGTCACTAAACTCATTTCAGCGGTTCCTGGACCCACCTCATTTGCTTTCTGTAATTCCATCAAGCGGTCTTCCAAGGCTTTGCAGCGCTCTTCGTAGTTCCTTTCAATTTCAGCACGAATCTTTTCTATCTCATTCAAAGTATTTAGGTCGGGGACTTCTTCGCCACTTCCAAAATTTGCCCCAACATGCACTGGGTGACTGGGCGTCACCCCTGCCAAGTTAATGTGGACCTTCTTCGCAGGTGGAGGTTTTTCAAGCTTCATTCTGACGTGAGATGTAGTTCAGCTTGATCATTCATGTCATTTGAAGCTCCTTCAGGCACCTTATCTTTTCCAGACTCTTTCGATCTTAACAGGGCTGTCAGGTGGCTGATAATCTCTGCCTGTGTTTGGGCGAAATGGTCCTTGATCATTCTGTGTCTCCACCCGATCGTTCTCTAGACTAGCAATTCTATCTTCAGCAGCCATGACTTTAGAGCGTAGGCGAGTTTCGTAGGAATGCAATATGATTGGGGTTTAAAGCACATTGTCATTAAACCTTTCCTTTATTAAATTCCTTATTTTGCAACGTATATTACGAAGTTAAATGTGCAGATGCATGAATGTATGCATGAATGCAGAAAAAAAGGCATCGAATTTTAGGAGCTAGTCTTTTGGAAACATCCATTTGTCCGAAAGTTCAAATACAAAGAAAAGACAAATTTCCTACAGGAAACTGCTAGCCCTAATTCCTAAGTTGACCAGCTCGCGCAGCCAGCGAATGATAACTTCTCCATGCTCTTGGTCAATGTTGGGTTGCTCCAACAAACTCGTAGCCTGCCTCGACAATATCTGGACGTACGAGGCAACACTCTTGACCTGTTTCTTAAAACTCACCAATTCATCATTCTGGCTTTGAACGGTGCGCCGTACCGCTACGTACTTGTCTTTCCATGCTCCACTTTCTACATATAGGACTCCTTCATAACCTGCAAGTTTTTCCTTCAAGTCTTTTACATCATTTTCTAGGTTTGTCACCTTTTTCATAGCTCTTCCTTCTACATTTCCATCTGAACTTTGTCCTCGTTGTGGTACCTTGTGATTAGTTGCTCTAACTGCGTTACCTTGACTAGTTAGATCGAAGTTCCTAGCTTGTTCCTCTTCCAACTTCTTCTTCGCTTTACTGCCCGACTCTTTGGTTGCCCGTGATTTCTTGTCATACATCTTTTTATAATCATCTCTGTCCTTGGTCATTGCATCCAGTTTCTAAGACAGGCTCTTCACCACTTTGCCCATTCCTTCCTTTTTCTTTGCCTTATAATCATTGTGCAATTCCTGAAACTCTTTCAAATCACGACTGACCTTCTTGTTCTGTTCCATCAGCTCTATTTCCTTTCTTTCATGCATGCTTACCTGCAGTTTCACCATAGTCAGTTCTTCGGTGAGATCACTGATTCCCTTTTCATACTTCTTCAAATCCAACTTACGGTCATGCTTGAGCTTCTCTAAAGCCGAGGGTGCTTCCTTAGCAATATGAGTGGAGGAACTAGCATTTATCAGCCTTTCTTGAAATGTGTTGTCATTGATCCTTTGCGTTCTCCATTCATCGTATCTCGCCATCACTCCCGAGTCTTGATATGGTTGGACCCTCCTTGGCCTTTCCCATGCTCTTGCAGTCTATCCCCTTGTAGTCATTCGTCTTGTGTGCGTATTCGAGCTTTGCCATGCCTGCAGTGGCCAATATAAATTATCTTGAACCAAACTGTCTAGATACTAGGAAAGGACAGTAAGCCGCTCCTCCCCAAATTCCCAGCAGTGGAACCTAGTCCCTGTCTTCACATCGATATAAGAAAGTTGTTCCTCTATTCAACCACAGAGCCTTCCACACCACATCAGTATCTTTCAAGTCCTTGACGTATTCTTCCCAGTGTTTTTAACTCTTTTCCTCTAAAGGACAGCTAGCTATGTGTTCTTCAATAAGTGAATATGTGTCAAGATACCTGATTCCTCTGTAAGATGTGTTCCACCTGTGACCTCTAAACCAGATTTCAAGCAGTTGTGCGCATCCCCAAAACCTTCCTTCTCATGATCCCTTGCAAGCAGTCAACGATCTGTAAGTTTCTGTCAGGATAACAGGCACTGGGTTGACTCCTTTCTCTAGTCACTCAAATAGTCCCACAGTCGACAGGTCAATATGCCCCGGAGTCCTTAGAAATAAGAAACCTGTAGATACACAAGGCAAAAAACCTTCTCATCCTAACCGGCTTATCATTACTTGCCAATATCAGTTCTTTTAGGCTCCTCCAATTGATTCGTTGTCTATCTTCATTTTGATATGTGTTGTCATTATTTGCCAATTTTCTGTCCAACTACTCTTTTGGTTTTCCTGTTAAAGATATTAATTTCTTGATGAAGCTTGAATTATTGACGGGTTTGGTATAAATCTTATCACTTTTAATTCTTGGACAGTTAACCAGTATCTCATATTCATCTAGTGTTGGTGTCATGTCTACTTGTCCAAAGGTGAAAAAATTGTACGTTGAGTTCCAAAACTGTGCCATGGCTCTAAGCAACTCTTGATCGACCTTTACACTTAATAACAAAGCTATGTCTCCAAATTATTTCCTAAATTGTTCCTTTGTTTCATTATCCCACTGATCCCACATTTCTTTTAATTCTGGCAAGTATGTATTTTGATTAGTGTTTATCTTTACGTAACCCTTCATCTTGGACACTTCACCTTTACCGAGACTGTCCTCTTTCTCGTGTTGAGTTTTCTCGGACCAAGTCCAGACCGTTGTATTATCTTCTCCTATCTTAAACTCTCAAGACATATCAAATACTTCCAAATTGACTGACTCCCAATTCGATGCCAGAACATATGCAATTTATGACAGGATTTAAACCGGCAACACTTCTCCTAGGTTCCTATCTGGCTCTAGCGGGGTGGGCTTCTAAAAACAGAATGTGGGCTTTGCTCTAGACTCTTGGTTCTCGAACTGTCGTTACTGTCTACTGCGACAGTAAGACATCGATTCAGTAGTATAAGTCTCTAATAATGGAGGCGTGGGCCCCACGACGCATAAGGTTAGTATACCGGAAGAAGATAAAAATCCAAACTTGGAGTTGGAGAGCATCACGTCGAACATTGTCTTACTCCCACTTAAGGGTGAAAAACTCGGGTTGAGGGTTTTAGAAAAAAAATATTTAGAAAAAATTAAATTCAGATTAATGTTTGAAATGCTAAAATGCCACGTGAAATTAATTAATAGGCTTGACTCTCAATTTTATCCCCAGCGGAGTCGCGAAGCTATCGCGACCGTTTTTAGAACTCATTTGGGGAAAAATAGCCTAAGGATTAGGGTTTTAGAAATTCGGGTTTTTCATTTTAATTTGATCTTGAAATTAGGGGTTTTTCCATTTTTAATCAAATTTCCTTTATTTTCTTAAAAATCGTTTTGGATTCGCCACTGGTCACTGTGGTAGACCGGACACCATAAAAACATACCAGAGATTCTTTTTGTAGAATTCGGGTTCGAGAGTCGGTTACGTGAAGGGAAGGGTTAGCACCCCTACAAACGCCCGTTATCGGTACCTTATTAATTCCACGTGGAATTTCGGCATTTCGAACATTAATCTGAATTTAATTAAATCTTTAATTGTTAAACGAATTCCATTTCGAATGAGAATATCATTTTGTAAGAAAATACTTTTTGGACGAATATAAGTCTTGAAACGTCCAAATACATTAGGACACTTCAATTTATATTCAAAATGTATCTCAACACAAAAGGTTTAATGCATGACCAATTATTTTGTTGTCCATTTTAAGTAAATCCTAATTTAGGCTCCGTTGATTCAATTAATTAAGAATCTATGAATATTATTAATTTTTAGGCTTTTATGGTAACACTCAAATAGTTGGACACTACACATATTAGGCCCAAAAGTAATAATATTCATAACTTTAGTGTCACTAATTGATTAATCCTATTTTTAATTTTATTAATTATATATGATTTCTATTTTCTAGGTTTTAAATGAAACATTGAATTTATTACTTAAATATTCCCTTTATAACACCACGTTACAATGTGATACTAATTAATTTAGAATATTTGAGCTTTACCCAACGTCCATTTATTTATCTACAATGTTTTCTCCTATTGAATTAATTGCATTTAATTAAAGGATCTAGTCTTTAAAGGCTCTAATTCTATTTTGCTAAATGAATTATATCCTCCTAATCAATATATACTACATGTGTATTTAAAAGCTCGCATACAATATAAATTAAATAATCAAAATTAAATCAGAACTGAAAATAGGATAAAATTGAATTAAATTCAAAATTAAATAACTAATTTACAAGGACCGATCTGTAAGAAATGGTAAACCCAAGAGCCCAAGTCTAATTCCCATTAAAAAAATAAGCCCAAAACCAATTAAACCATGCCCAAAATAACCAGCGCAAACCATAACCGGGCCTAGAATCGAGTTGCGGCCCCGTATTCGGACCCGCTTGAAAGAGCGCGGATCCTCCTCGCGACCCGGCACAAAAACGGTGTCGTGTCAACTCAAATACAAAAAGGGGTCAACCGGGCCAACTCAGTCATTTTCCCCCTTTACATTCTCTCTCCTCCCTCACTCTCTCTCTAAATCCTCTCGACACTAACACCCAAAACTTAGATTTCATACACATTTTCGATCAAAACCCCACTTTTTCCTTCAAATTCATCCGAGTTCTTCATTTTTTCTATGTTTAATCCCCCAAAACACTTTTCATCTTTCATTTTTTTGTTATTTCGGATCAAAATCCACTTTTCACTCATTATCCATCCCCCGTTCTTCATTTTTCTATTTTTTCAATCTTCACAAACACCTATTCTCATTATCTTTCTTGTTTTTAAAGATCTAAACCCCTAAAACTCAAGAACATGACACAAACTTTTCCCAATTTTTGTTTTAATCCTCAACCACTGTGAAACCCTAATCCCAATATGTTTCCCAACTGCCGGAGGTGACGCCAGTCATCGGTCGTCATCTCCGGTTATCCTTAACCCTTTTTCGATGAATAAAACTTCTCCGATGAACCCGGTAACTCCGGTCACCCCTTCCGACCTAACCTGCAACTCCGCCCGTCGTACTCCGCAGCTGAAGGGATTTCCGGCCACCGTTTGCCACCGCACTGAAACCCTAAAACTCTCATCTTCTCTTGATTTTTCCACCTAAACATAAATCTACTTCTCGTTTCAACAGAAAGTCTCATCTTCCCCACCAGAACTACCTACCCGAAACCAAAAACCCTCTTATTTTCGACTCCGGCCAAAATCCTAACCTCAGACCTCTCTAAAAACATTCCGGCAACACTCGAACCAACTCCGTTTCAGATAAGTGATAGGAATATCCTTTAAGCACTTATTTCATTTAGGTTTTAGATCTATGGTTTACTTACGTTTGAGATACTATTTCTTTTTTCAATTTTAGAGCATAGATCTGATTTTTTAGTGTTTTAATGCAGGAAATAGAAAGAGGAAAAGAGGAGCTACCTTCTGGCGAGCTAAGGTGATGGCATGGTGGCTCCGGTCACCGTCAACGGTGTCCAATTCAACTTCTGACGTCTCCTCAGTTTCTGGTGAGACTTTTCAGATTCTTCTCTCTCTTCAATTATGTCTCTAATAATTGTGCAATCATTTTTCATTAATTACTCTCTCTCCTCTATTTATAGTATACGCACGACTGACGTCAGTAGAGATGGGAATCCACCTTAAAGGGGTTTTGGCCAATGGCAGCATGCCACATGGCCATTTTGGCGGGCTGAGAAAGCACATGCGTGTTAGTTTAGGCCAGATTTGAGTAAGAATGCTTGAATTTGGGATTATTTCTTTATTTGTTTGGGTATTAGGATGACAAAGGATTGGGCTTTAGGATATATAAATGGATCTTGTGGTGTAAATGGACTATTATGGACTTTGAGACTCTATTATTTATTAACATTGGGCTATATTGTTATTTTTATTTATTTGTATCGAATTACTAATATATACTGGTACCCGGACAAGATACGTGTATTACAACGTCACAACAATGCCAGAGATACTATGGCTCAAAATTGAAGATTTCCTGAAGATTCAGGAACAAGATAAGGATGACTATGCCTCGACAACAAAGGGATTCTTCGGTTTTCTAAGGTGGTTGTTCGAAGTCACCATGGTAAAATATTCCCTTTCATGGCACACTCAAGAATTTGACATGATCAAAGGGAAGCAATCCTTTGGTTTTTTATGTTGGCTATTCAAACAAAGGATTGCCACAGCCTACCACCTACCAACTGTAGAGCGTTTTAGTGTTTTCTAAATATAAGCGCAAGTGCACACTCCTATCAAGTAATAGTATAAAAGATATCGTCTCCCACAGAGATTGGACAGCTTAACTCGATTTGCTGTTCCTGCACAAGAAAAGTAAATTGCACAAATAAGTTGGTTGGTTTAAGAAGAAAATAAAATAAAACACAAGTAAATAAAAGGGAAGAAATCAGATTGATAGAATGGGCAGGGTTACGCTGATGTTTAGTGTGAAACTGCGTTGAATAGGACAAGTTTCTTTGCGATGCCAGACTCTTCTGCCTCGGCGGGGGATGGCAGGTAGGCTGTTGAGACGCTCTCGCTGCCTCGGTAGGGGGATGGACTTGTGTCTCGGTGGAAAACTCGACAGAACTACAAGGCTCGACAGAAGGCTTCGAAAGTGATCCCACTTATGTCTAAGTCAGAATGTTGTTGATGCCCACTGCAGATAATACCAATCGCGGTGTGAATCGTGCAAAGACAGTAATGTTTATTCATCCTCTTTTAGCCGCCTTAAACCCTAACCTATGTCTAGGCTGGATTGATCAACACCGTCTATAGATGAGATCGTACTTACTCCTTTCATGAGTTCGACTCTCTCGATACCGAACAAATGGATTGTAATCAACTAATCTTTCACCTTAATTGAGAACTATAAAGAACATGGAATAAGCAAACCTTGAAGCTTTATTGCAAAAACAAACTTAAAATCTTAAACAATCGTTCTCACACTAATTACAACATAACCCAAACCCAAAGAGAGTTTTAGAACATAATGGCGGCAAGAAAACCTAAACTATGCCTAAGGGAAAACCTAAGTTGTTTTGAAGTGCAATTACAATGAGTATATATAGGCATTAGCTAGGTCTAGTCCTTCTTGGAGTAGAAGTCTTCAAAGTAGCTTTTTGCATTAAATGCAACTCTAAATGTTGACTTCTTTAATTTGAATGTTGACTTAATCACGTTGCCTTGCTCTGCAAGTAAGATCGAGTTCCTCCTTCGACGACTCTGCCTGCTGCTACAGTCATCGGAAAATTGAGTGGACAACATCGTTAAGATCAGGATTTTCTGCACTATAGATCGCACTCTAGTTCTCCAATTTCTCATCTTGCTGTCTTGGGCGGCAGGTAAGGCGGCGACAGCTGCTGTCTCTGTCTGGAACTGCATCAATACAGCTCCTCAGTCTGCTGCCTCAGCATCATGTCCTTAGCTTCTCTCTCCTTTTGTCAGCCTCTAGTACCTGAAACTAAAACTAAACTAAAACAATACCTTTTCCTTACCAAATAACAGAAAATCAATACAAAGCATGGCAATGAGGGCTTCAGCTAATCACAACTACTCTTCTAGGTCTGAAATTAAGATAGGAGCAAACTACAAAACCCTGAACCCATGGAGTAGAGTCATCTCTTGAAGACTTTCATTAACTCATGCTAATTCGTCTGTCACTTCAAAATTTTCAGATTCTTGGACTTTGATAGCAGCGGAGTGTCCGCACACACGATTCTTCCTAGAGCCGGTTTCGGGCACCTCTAGGGATAGACACCATAAAATTTTTCTTTTGCTTGTTTTGGCAGTGCTTTTGTTTTTTTTTCTGTTTGTTGCCTGCCGCGGCAGCTTCCTACAACCATTGTTAGAATTTTACAAATAATTCAAGTCAGCAAAGTTTACCAGAGATTCTAACAAATTCAGCAAGTAACAATAGGGTTTTTAATTTTTTGGCAATTATAGAAAAATCCTAAGTTTACTTTATGCTTTTCCCCAAAATTAAGTTCTTTTTAACTTGGTGCGAAAATTTAAAGTCGGCTATCCTATCATAGGCACAAGTTCTAACAAAAAAATTCTTTTCAATTAATTTTTCTAAGGTAAGTGCGTTATGCAATCTAGTATGCACTAAAGTATGCCAAAACATGATGAGTGCTAACCCCCCCCAAACTCGAGATGGGCATTTCCCTCAATGCACAAATTAAAAAAAACAGAAATAAAAAAAGAAAAAGAAAACAGAGAGAGAAAAAAAATACAATTGGTATAAAAACAAAAAAATAAAGAAAAGAAAAGAAAAGAAAAAAACTAGAAGTTGGCAGATGGTTGGGAGGAGGCTTGGGTCTTTGCTGCTGAGGAGGAGGAGGAGGGCTGGATGATAATGCGGCGACCGGTAGATGCCCGGGCGGCAGACATAGCTGGTGAGACCTTTAATGTTCGTGGCGGCTGGACTCTCTTTGGAGTAGGGCGAGACTTTTCTTGCTGTTCTGCAAGAAGAGCGGCAGGAGGGGCTTTGCTCTCTTCTGATTTTATCTCCTCGTCCTCTGGCTCGGCGTTTATGATGTGCCGCTTCCTCTTCCTTGTTCCTTCCTCCTACTACTGCTGCTTTTGTTGTTGGTGGCTGCTGCTCAACCTCTTCTGATGAGGAGGTGTTGGCCACCGTTGCTGTTGTGCAGATGGGGGAATGATGTTGCTGATGCCTCTATGTGGAGTCTGCCACCGTGTTGGAAGTGAAGGTGACAGAATATGATGGGTAGTGCGTCGGAGACGACATCTGTCTGCGGAAGGTGGCGTGGCGGGCAACTGCGGCTGAGGATGTTCCTTGTGCAGGGCCAGCTGCAGCGACGAGATCAGCGGGGTATGAAGGCAAGGTAGGGTCGTCATCTGGGTACTTCTGTAGGAGATAGGCCACAAAGGCCTCTTGGACTTCCCCCACATACTTCATGAAGCTCAGCTGCTGTTGTTCGATCTGTTTGTTGCTGTCAATGAGGGTGCGCAGCAGAGTGAGGACTTTATTGGCTGGGGCAGCTTCAGTACTGCTGGGGCGACTGGTGTAGCTGGATGGGCGGCAGAGGGCTAGCTGGGGATGATGGGCTCTGTCTCCTAGGCCTGCATCATCTACAGGCAGACTTTCCTGGTCCACCCCTCTTTGGTGGTTGTCATCTCATCCTCGGGGTCGGTTGGGACGTTGAAATTGGCACAAAGGCCGGTGATGAGTGACAGTAAGTATAGCCTGCCCTTCATCTTGAGGAAGCAGTTGTGGATCTACTTACATAAAATCTCCCCAACGTTGATGGGCCGGTTCATTATAATGCTGTGAATTAGTGCGAGGCGCGGCCGGTCGACAGCATTGCCTCGGGCAACAGGTGACGGCGTTGGACAAAGCTACCATGCTTTCCTGCCAACCACGGCGTGTTGGGCTTGCACAGCTTGGCCTTGAGTTTGTCATATTCGGCAGCCGTCAGAGACTGCCTCCATTTCTCGTGAGGGTTGTCGTCCATGTCTAGGCCGCAGAAGCTATTGATGACGGCAACGTTCAGCTTGACAGGCTCCCCTCGGACGTAGACGAATGGTAGCTCTGGGCAGGGGTGATGGGTATAGAATTCTCTGACCAAAGTGATGTTGGCCATCTCCGGCTGCCGTGCAAATATTTCACATCCCTTGCTGTGGATGGTCTCGAACAATGCGGGCTCTAAGCCAAGGTTATATGTTTGCTTCGTGCAGTGGAAACCTTGCTCCTCCTAAATTGCTTGCTTGGCAAACTGATCTTTGTATCTCTTTTCAGCTGCCCTGGAGCAGAAGCGTTTGAAGGTGGGTTTGGGTGCTGATGTTGAAGCCATGTGTGAGACGGTTGAAATTTAACTAAAACTTAAAAGAAGATAATTAGCTAGAGAGCAGTGGATGCAAAAATAAGATAGCAAGGAGGTGAAAGTAAAGTGAATGAATGAGGTGAGAAAGGTTTAAATAGAGGATGCCAAGAGATGCCGGGGCGACATTAAATTTCCAACGGTTAATTTGTCTCGTGCATGGTATGGGATTTTTGCCCGTTATTTCTGTAGCCGTTGGAAACTAGCCATTATGCGCTGTTTGCGTTGGGCTGCCCTTGGTTGTCTTGGCGGGATGGTGGGCGGGCTCCTTGTTGGGTCTTCTTCTTGATCCATATCTTTTATTCCTAAAGCCTGAAATAAAGATAATTAAATACTAAAAATAAATTCTGAAAAATAAAAATGTGAAAAATAAATTTAACTGGTTTAAAATCTAATCCTAATAAAAATAAATTGCAATTAATTAAATTCTATTCCTAAAACATAAAAATAAAAATAAAGAAAATAAAGATAAAATAATTAAGTTATGTTGGGAGACCATTTGGGTGCATCTCCCAAACATAACCACTTCCTGAGGTGGTGTTTCTTTTCCATCCCTCCTGGGGGGTCCTTCTATTCTTTAAGGTGGTGTGCTACTGGATCCTTCAGCCTGCTCTTCGGTCTGCCGTGACAGCTGCTGCCTTGACTTGTCTTTATGCTGATTTTGGCTGCCTGAGCATCAGGGCATCCTTCCTTTTCCTTTTCTGTGGGTTGTAACACATTTAACTTGATGCTCTGATTGTCTACCCTCGTGGTCAGCTCCCTATGTTCCACATCTATTAGAGTTCTGCCCGTGGCCAAAAATGGTCGCCCAAGGATGATGGGGGTGTTTTCATCGGCCTCACAATCTATGATGAGGAAATCAGCTAGAAGAATAAGGTTACCCACTCGAAATAAGATGTCTTCAATCTTGCCCTCCGGTTGTACAAATGAATCATCGCAAGTTTCAACATAATGGAGGTAGGTTTGGCTTGCCCAATTCCTAGTTTGTCGAATACTACCTTGGGCATCAAGTTTATGCTGGCTCCTAAGTTGCATAGGGCTTTTGTTTCGTGCTTGCTTCCTATTCTGCATGGTATAACAAAGCTGCCTGGATCTGTTTGCTTGGGCGGCAACTTGCTATGTAGCATGGCTATGCACTCCTCTATTATAGCAACTGTTTCAAACTCCCCAATTCTCTTCCTCTTAGAAACCATATCCCTGAGGCATTTGGCATAGTTGGGCATGTTCTGAATGGCTTCTATGAGAGGTATGTTTATGTGCACCTGTTTTAAAAATATCCAAGAATTTTCTAAACTGGTTCTCATGTTTCTGTTACTTTAGCCTTTGGGGGAAAGGTGCTGGCAGGCGGATGTCCTCTATACGTTCTTTGCATAGAAACTTTATCTGTGGAGGATCATTTGTTTCAGGACTGCTGTCAGGCTCAGCTGTCGGGGCGGCTAGTGTGGATGCTGCCGTGGCAGGTAGTTCTTTTTGTGCTGGTTGTTTCTCTTCTGGCTTTTCCACTCTGGGCTCATTTAACTGTTTCCCACTCTTGATTGATATTGCTTTGCACTACTCATATGTGGGCTTAGCTGCTGCCTCTGAACTGCTGGATGCTGCACCCATTGTCCTGCTGCTATAGATCGCAGTGAATTGCCCAAACCGAGTCTCCAGGTTCTTTATCGCAGCCTCCTGATTGTTCATCCTCATCTCTGTCCTGTCCATAAATGACTCAGTTTTATCAATAAACTTATTTGTACGAACAATAAATTCACTAGTGTTAAACATAAAAGTTTGAATGGTTGCTTCTAGTGAATTATTGTTTTATGGTTGCTGAGCTTGCTGTCTGGACTAGTTTTGCTGATAACCTCCCTGGTGTTGTTGTGGATTGGCAGCAGTTTTAGGATTGCTCTAGGAGAAGTTTGGATGATTATTCCAACAAGGGTTGTACGTATTCGTGTTGGGCCTGCCATGCCTCTCGTATCCTCCCATGAAATTGGCAGATGCAGTACATTCAAAGGAATCATGGTTGCTGCCACACTCATCACAAAATGGCTCTACAGCCTTGGCCTCATATACTTTCCCATTGGGTTTCACCATGTTCATGACCAGCTCTGTCAGCTTGTCGAGGTGGGCATTGACAGATTCTGAGGCATCCACTTCGTTCACAACTGCTCGCCGCCTAACGCCGCCTCGGCGGGCTGTTGGGTACTTATAATCGTTCTTGGCAGCTTGGTTCAAGATCCGTAGTGCCTCCTCTGGTGGTCTGTCAAGGATTATTCCGTTGGCTGAGGCATCAATCATCATCCGAGTTGGGTAGTTCACCCCGTTGTAGAACATTGACACCTGTGTTCAAGCCGGGAAACCATGAAGCGGGCAGTTGTTAAGCATCTGCTGATACCCCTCCCATGCTTCATACATTAGCTCATCATCCCTTTTTCAGAAGGTTGTGATCTCGTTTCTCAATCTGTTTGTGACATTGGATGGGCTGAAACGATCCAGAAAATCCTTACACAACTTTGTCCATGTGTTAAATGACCCTGATGGCTTGTTGTTCAACCACTGCTTTGCCCTATCCCTCAGTTAATAGGGGAATAATCTAAGCCTTAGCACATCTTGGTGGACTCTGTGTATTTTTAATGCTCTGCATATGTCCATGAATCCTCTTAGTACTACCAAGCATCTTCTGTGGTAGTCCCACCAAATTACCCCAATGTGTTGGTCATGTTGAACATCACGGGCTTCAGATCGAAGTGATCCGCCTCAATCTCAGGTTCTGTCACTGTCGGATCAAACCCTCTAAAGTCATGTTCCAAGTAATCCCTGGTGGTTCGAACGTACTGCGGCTGTCTGGGTGGATTTTGAAGATGCTGCCTAGGTGGAACTTGCTGCTGTTCTCTGGGCGGCGGGTCTTGCTGCCCATCCCTGCCATTCTGAGCATTGTTGGCAGGGTTTTCGTTTATTACTTCCATCCTTTCCTCTGGTTTTCTCTCTTCTTTAGTTTTCCCAAGGGTTGTTCTGATCTCTTTTTTGAGTTTTCTTGCTCTTCGTTCGATATCGTCTACGTAAACGATTTTGCCTTTAGGGTTTTCACTGGTCATGCACTTAGCAAAGGAAACTGTAAAATTTCTCTTTTTTTCTTTTTTCGATTAAAAATAAAATTAATAAAAACTGAAAATTAAATGCAAATAGAGGTGCAAAAATTTAAAAAAGAATTTCGATGTTACCAATCCCCTGCAATGGCGCCAAAAACTTGTAGAGAGTTTTAGTGTTCACTAAATATAAGCGCAAGTGCACACTCCTGTCAAGTAATAGTATAAAAGATATCGTCTACCACAGGGATTGGACAACTTAACTCGATTTTTTGTTCCTGCACAAGAAAAGTAAATTGCACAAATAAGTTGGTTGGTTTAAGAAGAAAATAAAGTAAAACACAAGTAAATAAAAGGGAAGAAATCAGATTGATAGAATGGGCAGGGTTATGCTGTTGTTTAGTGTGAAACTGCGTTGAATAGGACAAGTTTCTTTGCGCTGCCAGACTCTACTGCCTCGGCGAGGGATGGCAGGTAGGCTGCTAAGACGCTCTCGTCGCCTCAGCAGGGTATGGACTTGTGTCTCGGCGACAAACTCGGCAGAACGCTTCGAAAGTGATCCTGCTTATGTCTAAGTCAGAATGCTATTGATGCCCACTGCAGATAATACCAGTCGCGGCGTGAATCGTGCAAAGACAGCAATGTTTATTCGTCCTCTTTTAGCCGCCTTAAATCCTAACCTATGTCTAGGCTGGATTGATCAACACCGTTTATAGATGAGATCGTACTTACTCCTTTTGTGAGTTTGACTCTCTCGATACCGAACAAATGGATAGTAATCAACTGATCTTTCACCTTAATTGAGAACTATGAAGAACATGGAATAAGCAAACCTTGAAGCTTTATTGCAAAAACAAACTTAAAATCCTAAACAACCGTTCTCACACTAATTACAACATAACCCAAACCCAAAGAGAGTTTTAGAACATAATGGCGGCAAGAAAACCTAAACTATGCATAAGGGAAAACATAAGTTGTTTTGAAGTACAATTACAATGAGTATATATAGGCATTAGCTAGGTCTAGTCCTTCTTGGAGTAGAAGTCTTCAAATTATCTTTTTGCATTAAATGCAACTCTAAATGCTAACTTCTTTGAGTTGAATGTGGACTTAATCACGTTGCCTTGCTCCGTAAGTAAGCTCGAGTTCCTCCTTTGGCGGCTCTGCCTGCTGCTACAGTCATCGGAAAATTGAGTGGACATCACCGTTAAGATCAGGATTTTCTGCTCTACAGATCGCACTCCAGTTCTCCAATTTCTCATCTTGCTGTCTTGGGCGGCAGGTAAGGTCGCGGCAGCTACTCGGCAGCTGTTGTCTCTGTCTGGAACTGCATTAGTACAACTCCTCAGTCTGCTGCCTCAGCATCATGTCCTCAGCTCCTCTTTCCTTTTGTCAGCCTCTAGTACCTGAAACTAAAACTAAACTAAAACAATACCTTTTCTTTACCAAATAACAAAAAATCAATACAAAGCATGACAGAGTAAAAAATACTGTAAAATGCAATGCATGAACATAATTATGCCTAAAATGTACTAAAAATAGCAATAATATGAGATGGAATGTGCATGAAATATAGAACTTATGGACACTTTACACCAACCAAGGGCCAACTTTTGAAGCACTATTTAGAAGGTGGTCATAACAAAGCCAAGGAGGTTATCCTCTTGGCAGAGGTACCGTAACATCATCATCAGGTTTGAATTAGGTTAGATTTTTTTTGTTTTTAAGATTCAGGATTTTTATTACTTTTTCTTTCTTTTAATTTTCATTTTATTTCCTTTGTTGTGTTGAAAGGTTTGCTTTGAGAATGTGCAGATTTCGTATGTCAAGGACAATGCCAAGGAGGGACTTGGCATGAGATGATTAGGAGATTCGGGCATGTGCAGATTTCTGTGCCAGACACCGTGCCAGAGCAGTAATTGGCATGAGGAGTTGGCAGAATGAAAGAATCCAGTGTGCTAGGAGCAATGCTAGCGCAAAAGCTGGGCATGCGGCGAATTGGAATTTTGGGAGAAGAATTTACCCTAGCTTGATTAAATTCGGTCCATTAAAGAGAGAGATTTTTTTTCTTTGAATTTTAACCCTAGTTGCCCCATATTTAAGTTGAATTTAAATTCAATTTAAATATCTTAACCCTATATAAGTTTAACCTTATCCTATCACTTACAACGTTATCACATAACCCTTATCACTTAACCCCTTATCAAATCAAACCTTTTTATTTTCCATCATTAACCCCAATTAATTCAGCTACTTTAATTAAACCCTATTAACACTTAACTTTTTACTTTTCACCTACCCTAGCCGTTCAAAGAAACAAAAACTCTTTCACTTATCTATCAAGCAAGAAACCAAGATCCATATTTTCTCTTCTTCTTCCTTTGACCAAACCTTCCAAAGCCTCATCTCGTTAATGCCATTTTTAAGTTAGAGGATGTGTAGGATGAACACATGGAGTATGCCAACTCAATGATTGTTGCCAAGAGAAAGAAGTTGCTGGCAGAACTATGCAAGCCTGGCACGGTATAGAAGGTGCCTTCTAAGGGATATCGAACGGTCAAGATATTGGCACTAAAATCTTAACCGAGGGGTGGAACCATTGAAGGCAAATCTGATGCCAACCACCCACAATGAAACGGTGTCAGAAGAACATCTGACATTACTGCACTCGATCATTGTTGGTCGAAAAATCAATGTCGGCAAAATCATTATTAAGGAGACTTATAAATGAGCAGGTAAGAGTAATGGTAGTCTATTCTTTTCATTATTGATTTCTAACATTTGTATGGAGCATGGTGTGCCCAAACTTGATTCGGAAAAAGGCCAAGAGATCAAGGGCACGACCATCTCGCCAGCTATATAGAAGAACCTCACTGCCACGGAGATCAAGGACAAAGGGAAAAACAACATAGGCAATGCCAAAGCCCAAAACATCAAAGGCAGAGCCTGACACCTCTATGCTAGCGAGTTCGGTGGCATTGCTTTCTCAAATCTACCACCTCCAGGAGGTTATTCTCCTTAAATTAGAGAAAGCCGAGGAGCTTAATGTCAAGCTACGAAATTACACACAGAAGTCTTTGCCAGCGACGATGTCATGCTAGCTAATCCTGCCAGTCCAACCCATACACCATCTGATTCCACTATCCCAATGTCTCCAGTACATGTTGAATCTGCCAACACCGATACTCAATTTGAAGTAAAGAAAACCAAAAGCCAAGTCTGCCTAGAAGTCTACTGCCACACCTGATGCACCTACATCATTCGGTGCTACTAATCTTTCCGCCTCGGAGCTGGTGCATATTGTCAAGTAAGTTGGAGCTTCCACTGCCACAAAGCCTGTCATGATGAGATCTAAATGCAAGGCCCAAGACCGTGGGAGCTTATCCCAGAGAAAGACTTGAGCCAAGCTAGCAATTGAAGCCTGTACCGCTCAAGGAGGAGTCTCTTCTGAAGGGGAGTCTTCTTCTTCCTAACTCTTTGCATTTCATTTGCATTCACATGTCCATGCATTTTTATTTTTTTTTGTTTTTGTTGCATATATGTCTTGTTTCATGCATTGAGGACAATGCACATCTTGGGTTTGGGGGTGCACTTTTCTCACATTTATGTCATGCCATTCATGTTTATTTTCTGTACTGCATTCTGTTTTCATGTCATGCCATATATGTTAGATTAGGATTAATGTCATGCATATCGAACCACTAAAAAAGTGAAAAAGAAATTTTTTGTCTCTGCCGAATTTGAAGCATGTTAACATTTTTTTAGGAAAGCTTAACTTGACCTAGGTTTCTGTCCAATGATGAAATTTAAAATCTTTAGATGCCTATGCCAGCAGAATAGTAATGCCAAGATAGCTTGTCAATTAATCTCTAGTTTTGGGAATTAAATTACACTTAAACACGTAGTATGCATCTAGTTCCCTAGCAAACTTGGAATTTTTGAAACTATGCTCAAAATTGAAAAAAAAAAGCAAAAAAAATAATGCCAGTGTAAAAATTGAATAAGGCAGCAATGCTCTGCCAAGGCACTGAAAAAAATTGAACTCTCCTCTATCTAGAGATAATAAGTTACATGGGGCTTCGTGGTATGCTCCCTCTTAGTTCTCAAGTCCAAAACTTTAGGTATGAGTTGAAGAGAAAACTTAGTGATGTCTAGATTAAGGTGGAGATTCGTGGTATGCTCCCTCATATTACTCACGCTAAATAGTATCACGAGGTTAGCTTAATTTAATTCCGGAAAAAAAACCCTAGGCAAGAAAAGAAAAAGAAAAAAAATTATAATTTTGAGTTTAGGTAGCAGATTTGACTAAGGAAATTAGCAGACTCTTGATGCATATTGCCTACACTTCATACACTGTCATGCCTTAAGACTAGAGTTATATTGCTGCTCTCGAATTTTCTATCTTCTTGGCATTACCGCACTGAGATAACTGAGGACAGACCTATGCGAACTTTTGCTTGACAGCATCTGTTGGCATGCCAACCAAAACTTTGCCGAGGTATCATTTTCGTCGTTTTGTTTTTTTTCATTACTTGAGGACAAGCAATGAGCTAGGTGTGGGGGAGTGTTGACGCTCCAAAAGTATTGTTTTTCATGTCTATTTCACATGCTTTTTCTTGTGTTTTAAGTACATTTAAATTACATTTAGATCATAAAAACATGCATTTGCATAAAAAGTTAGGGATTGATGTTATGCCAGTGTGAAGGGATGTTTTTGTTGATATTTTGCAGATTTAGCATAACATTTGGCACAACAGTTGACAGAGCGAAGCAGACTAGCGCAGAAAGGAAACGTTGCCAAGGAGGATGCTGAGTTGTTGTTGGCACATATGGACCAAACAATGCCAAGCACCAGTTGGCAGAAAAGATGCATTTGATGCCATGCCAAGAAAAGGTTGAACCCGAAAAAATAGGACCAGATCAGGTTGCAATAAAATAGTGATTGGATTAATCTCCGAGAAAATAGCGGATAAGCAGTGCCGAGAGCAGTTGGTAGAATCATGCCAAGCTGGGATGCCAGAGCAGTGTCGGCATGATGACGTTAGTCCTAGCCTAATCAGTTTATCACCTTATCAGTCTATCACTTCAAATTTAGATAAAGGTGATCACATGTCTTATCCCTTGAGCGTTCAAATTTCGAATGCAAAGGGTTATCATAGCCTCCTTTACACGCCTATTTAAAGACTGATTGTGAAGAGCAAAAGGGGTGGAGATTTTCCGAGAGGATTGATCACAATCGGCTGCACCAAGGAGAGGTGGTTCGACCAGCTTGACCAAGATCCTGGACCGTGAAGGGCTGCATCGATGAAAATTTTATGGCTGATACCCTCACCATGAACTAATTTAATAGTTGGTGAGGGGTGTTTGCGTTTGAACGTTGTTTTTAATGTTTAGTTTTTAATAAATCAGAATGTTCTCGGTAGTGTTTTTCTATCTGGCATGCTTGACTATTTTTTAAATTAGCTACCAAGCGAGAGCTGGCATTACCATTTTCTAAATACTTTGTCAAGCGAAAGCTGGCATGGTTGGCCTATTCCTTCTCAATATCTTAATAGACTTGGGTGGCAACGATCAGTTGCTGGATACTAAGGAGAGATGCTTCGAAAGAAGTTGTTCAAGTAGATGAACTTACTTCGGGAGTGAAATATACCCCTTAGGAGTAAAGATTGGTACTTAATCAAATTAGTTTATGAAAAAAAAACATTCACTATAGACATATAGGGGTTTTGCATAATTAATTTAGGACAATGCCATCGAGGCATTTCCATCTTTAAATATGCTCGGCAAACAATGATAAGACGAGATTTGTTAAAGGCTGGCATGGCATGAATAACGTGAAAACCAGGCATCCCTTGCCAACGCTCATCATTCATTTAAACATTCTCCTTGCCAACGTCTTTACTTTGTTTTATTTCTTTTCTTATTAGTCATTTTCAAAACCACTTCCAATCAAACAATCTTTTTTCTAAGACAAGTAATCAAACAAAGCAATCGAATTCCAATGCAATCTATGTGGGATCGATACTCAGCTTAACCGCTTATTACTTGCAGACCGTGTATACTTGTACGCAAAAGACTCTTGGCATTGTTTTAAACTTGCACAATACATATAATTTTCCCCTTTTGCCAGCATTCACTTTACACATCTTCTACAGAATCTACACCTCCACTTTCAAACATTTATGTTTTGCCCCCCAACCTCAAATCCTGGCTCTGTCTTTACCCGCAAGTATTGAAGATGAAATGTGGAATGTAAAATCGTTCCCGCTCGTCACGTTGCCACCCTAATTTAAGTTGTAAAATGATCATCTTCTACAATCAACTTGAGACGTGAACTTGCATTTGAATGCAACATAAATAAATTTAAAGTACATCGAGAAGTGTACAACAGCTAAATTCTCATGTCCAAGAAGTCCGATGATTCTTGTTGTGTAACACCCGGGTTTAGGGGTTAGGTGAAAATAATATTTTAATATTATTTGGGCTCGGTTTTATAATTTAAATAATGGCTCGGGTTTTGTTTTCAAATTAATTATTTTAATGAATGACTATGTTTTGAAATTTAATCCCAAATAGCCATGGATTGTGTGCCCTTGTGAATATCCAATTTCATTAAGGGCAAAAGGGTCCTTGTGCCTTTAAATTAAAACAAAACAAAAACACCCAAACTTCTACTATTCATTCTCTTCTTCACCAACGGGAAAACAAGAGCTCTCTACCCAATCTACTATTTCATTCAAAAGCTCCCTCATTTCAACTCCGTTTTGAAAGGTAATGGTATTTTTGATTTCCCCTTACCTCCCTCTCCATGAAAGTACCTTTCATTTTCATTTTCATTTTCATGAAGGTTTTGGAAAATGGGAGTTTTGAACATTTTGATTAAAAATGAGATCTTTATGTTGTTAAGTGAAGTGTTTTGATTTAATATGCTTAGTTATGGTATATAGAGGTCAAATGGTATATCATAGGTGAATTTCAAATGATTTTGGGCAATTTTCGGAATTGGGTTTCGAGGGGGTTTTTGGAGGGTTTTAAAGTGGTTTTTGGGGTTGTTTAATGTTGGATTTTGGGGGCTGGTGTTAGTATGATATGTGAGGGTCATTTTGGGTGTATTAGATGGTTGTTTGGATGCTTGAAATGGAAGATTTCAGTGGGTTTTAGGGGCTGCTCGGGAATTCTGTTTTGGGCTTGTTTTTTAGTGTTGGATGCTTGAAAATGTTGATCCGGGTTAGTTTCGATGATGAGATATTGATTGTGAATGTTTTGTTTGTGTTTGGGATTGACTAGAATCGGGTTTGGACATCGGTGAAGCATCGGAAGTGAATCCGGGAAATTGAAGACGGTCGCTTGCTTGGTCTTTGAGCTTGGAAGCTTAGGTGAGTGGTTAATTGTTTTAAATGGTTTTAAAATGGTTGGTTCGAGTATATGGACTAGGTCGGGCTTGGTAGACCCACCTAGAGTTAGGGTTAGGGTGGTAGCCTAATCCTAAACTTGATCTAGAGCCTTTGGATGAACTCATGTATGTGGTTGTGTATGTCTCGTATGAAATGTGATATGAATGCTTTTGTGTATTGTACTATACATGTGAGTTGAGGCATGAATTGTGATGCTTGAGACATGCATGATGATGGTTGTTGGTGAGTACGTGCTAAGCACGGAATTGATTGGAATGAGTAATGTGAAATGAGTAAATGTTGGCACTAGTATACTTGAATATAAATGATCGATCATTAGGATGTTAGTGTGTACACATGAGTCAAAAGTCGTGCGTGGCCTTGGTGGCGTTGAGTCACCAAGGAGGAGTACGGGTTCGCCCGGAAGCTATATTTAAATATAGTCGGTGATGAGTGGAATCCCATCGACGGGGCGTGAGGATGAGTGGAATCCCCTCCGCGAGACCGGTGATGAGTGTAATCCCACCGTGAGGTAATGTGGTTGTTGGATATGTGTTCCAACGTGTTTATCCGCGTATTCGAGTCATAGCTAGGTGCCAATGTTAATTGATATGGGTATCAATGTGTTGAGATGTATGAGCTTCAATTGGATGTTTAAATGTGGTTATATGTATTGTGGAATTGGGACTTATGATCATGGCGTGTTATATTGATTAATGCTCATGCATCTCTATCTTATGGTTTTTGGATCCTTGGTATATTTGTGTTTTGCCTTGGCTAGATCGTGCTCGGACCCTGCAATGTTGAGGTTTGTTTTTAGAGCTTACCCTCACTAAGCATCATTGCTTACGCTCTCTTTGTTCGACATTGCAGATCCTTAGTTCGCGGGTTGCTCGAGCAAGTGGAGGGCCTCCAAGTGTGGTTGTTAGCCTTGAGCACTTCAAGTATGAGTTTTTAACGTTGAACATGTAATAGTTTGAGCAATGGGACATGTGTTGTTTTGGTGGATAGTTGTTAGTTGTTTAGGAGCTTGTTTAGACTCCTTGATATCTTGCTTTTGTATGGCTTGCGTGGCCATGTTGAATTGTAACCCATGCCTAAATTGGTTACTATGAATGTTAGTCTTATGCCTTAGAGGTTGCCTTTATGTTTGAATGTTGTTGTATGAATGCATGTTTTGTGATGTCTTGCCTTAGTGTTTAGACTCGTCTTAATCTTGTTAAAGCATGCTAATATAGTTGGGTTGCCTTAAGTTTAATTGTTATAGTGTTGCAGAGTGTTTTGGTGGTGTTTTGGGGCACCCTTGTGCCTTAAAACAGCCAAAACGAGTCTGCAGACAGGGGGCGTTTCGAAACGGGCTACCCTGTTTCGAAACGATTTCCCTTGCAATTGGCCTGCCGTTTCGAAACGGATGGGGGTCGTTTCGGAACATTTTTGCTACTGGAATTTTGAGAAATTGGCGAGATAAAGGCGTTCCGAAACGGGCCTTTGATGTTTCGAAACGGTCAAATATCGTTGACCACGAGAAGTTGACCGTTAGGGCCGTTTCGATACGGGTCACCCCTGTTTCGAAACGGTCACCCTATGGTTGACCCTGGCCTGTTGACTAAGTCAAGGCGTTTTGGAACATCCTAAGGGCGTTTTGAAACGGCCTGCTGTAAAGGGCTAAAATGAGCTGTTTAATGTATTGGCTGATTGGAGTATGTTACATTGTTTGTATTTTCTGCTGCTGTGCTTCACATAGGATCTAATTATGCCTATAGACAAGATAAAATAAAAAAGGAAATTTTCTGGGTCGTTAACCGAGGGGAAGCCTTAACGGGTTTCGCTTCGGTTTTCCCCATGTGGCCCACTCGGATCGGTCATCCGACCAGACTGGGACGAGGGGGTTACACTTGTTGGTATCAGAGCCTAAGGTTGCTGAGACCTTGGGTAGGTAGGTGAGGTAAGTTCAAGTTTTTAATTGACATGCACGGTGTTTGCTTGCCTTGTAAGAATGGTTGCTTGTTTGACAAGTATGATTGACTGTCTATTCAAAAGTATGTGTGTGTGAGTCTCATTGCTACTATTACATTGGAAAAATGATTTTTAAGTGAGGGAACGTACTTGAACACTTGGAAGCCTTGCCTTGCTAACCCAACTTGTATGTTTTGTTGTTGTGGTTGTAGTTTTTATCTGGGAGAGCGATGTCTAAACCGAGGGGTAGGCCGAGGGTGGTTCGTCAGGAACTACGGGTTGCGGCTCCTGTCGAGCCGGCAGTTGGTGTGGAGGCTCACATAGAAGGGCCGGTGGCCGCGGGAGTTGGCGCTCCACCACCACCACCTCCTCCACCTGGAGTTTGGGGCGAGGATGGAGTTGGAGGAGATGGACCTCAGGGTGGCCAAGGTGGCCAAGGTCCAGCTAGAATTGATATGAATCCGCTAGTGCAAGCGATAGCGGGAGCATTTCAGGCCGCAGTTGCGGGAGCTCAGGCTGCAGCTCAGCCTAGGTGTGACGATGCTAGTCTACCTTTGGAGAGGCTCCGTAGCTTGGAGGCCGAGGAGTTTAGAGGATCTACTCTGGAGAGATCGGAGTTATGGTTGGAGAAGACAGTCCGTATCTTGGCTCAGATGGGATGTGCGGGCGCACGTAGGTTGGGTTGTGTGATCTCGTTGCTTCAGGGTGATGCCTACACCTGGTGGGTCACCATCACTACTGGGGTTCCAGAGGCAGAGATTGACTGGGACTTCTTTGAGTTTGCATTCAGGAAGAGGTATTTGGGACCGAGGTACTTGGATGAGAAGAAGCGAGAGTTTATGGCTCTTACTCAGGGAGATGTTTCTGTGACTGATTATGAGATTCGTTTTGTTCGCTTGAGTTAGTATGCTCCAGAGTTGGTTCCTACTGAAGTGGAACGCTGTAACCGTTTCCGCTATGGATTGAATGAAGAGGTTAAGAGGTACACGCTAGCTTCTGACTACTCAGACTTTGATGTGTTGGTCGCGAGGGCCAAAGATTTAGAGCATAGTTTGGGTTCAGCCAAACGATCTGGTGGTTCCAGTTCTGGTAAGAGGCATAACCACTTTGATGGTAGAGACGCCAAGAGGCACATGGGTGACGGACATCAGTTTGACCATAGACGTGGCGGTGGCCACCAAGGTAGGGGCCATCAGGGCCATAGAGGAGGAGGGCGTTTGCCCGAGTGTACCCGTTGTGGGAGACAGCACACTGGTGAGTGTTGGGGTAATTTCCATGCTTGTTGGAACTGTGGTTCGAGGGACCACTTTAGGAGGGATTGTCCGCATCAGGCGGCTCAGGCACCGAACATTGCTCAGGCTCCTGCGAGAGCGAATGATTTTCAGAGAGGCCGTGGGCGCGGTCGTGGCTACTTCCAGCCTAGGGCTGATGCACCTAGGGTAGATGTTCAGAGGAATCTTGCTCATGTTGTGGCTGTGCAACCAGAGGCGGGAGGACCAGCGAGAGTTTACGCTCAGAGAGAGGCCGGGAACGACACAGATGTGATAGCAGGTAATTTTGAGTTACAGTCTATGTCTTTGCTTTCTTTGGTTGATTCGGGTTCTACGCATTCCTACATTTTGAGTGAGCATGCACGGAAATTAGACATACATGTTGAGATCTTAGATGTAGGTATGCATGTTACTAGTTCTTTTGGTGAGACAGCTGTGGTTAGACGTATGTATAGGAGATGTCTACTGAAGATTCAGGGTCATGTGTTCTCAGTTGATATGATGGAACTTCCTTTCTATGGTTTTGATATCATTCTGGGTATGGACTGGTTGGTTGAGCATCGGGCTAGTGTGGATTTTGAGACAGAGAATTTCCTTGAAATTATCTGATGACTACGAGGTAGTAGTAGTAGTAGGCGAGAACATTAAGTTCTTGTCTAATGTGGTGTCAGCTTTAGAGGCTCATAGGTTGATGGACTCTGGATGTGGGGCTTATTTAGCTTATGTTATGAATCCGGATATGAGTGAAGCTAGACCGAAAGATATCAGAACAGTGTGTGACTTTCCAGATGTGTTTCCTGAAGAGTTGTCGGGTTTGCCTTCGGACAGAGATGTTGAGTTTGTGATTGAGACAGTTTCAGGGTCTAATCCAGTTTCGATAGCTCCGTATCGCATGGCTCCGAAAGAGTTGAAGGAGTTGAAGAGTCAGTTGCAAGAATTATTAGACCGTGGTTTCATTAGGCCTAGTAGTTCCCTGTGGGGTGCTCCCGTGTTGTTTGTGAAAAAGAAAGATGGTAGCATGCGCATGTGTATTGACTATAGACAGTTGAATCAGTTGACTGTGAAGAACAAGTATCCGTTGCCTCGTATAGATGATTTGTTTGATCAGTTGAGAGGTGCTTCAGTATTCTCGAAGATAGATTTGAGATCCGGGTACTATCAGTTGAAGGTGAAAGAGTGTGATGTTCCGAAGACAGCTTTTAGGACTAGATATGGTCACTATGAGTTTCTTGTGATGCCATTTGGGCTCACGAATGCACCAGCAGCATTCATGGACATGATGAACAGAATTTTTAGAGACTATCTAGACCGTTTTGTAGTTGTTTTCATTGATGATATACTTGTGTACTCGAAGACAGAGGAAGAGCATGATGAGCACTTGAGATTTGTTTTACAGAGATTGTTGAGCAATCAGTTGTATGCGAAGCTTAGTAAATGTGAGTTCTGGATTCGGGAGGTTGTATTTCTTGGCCATGTTGTTTCGGCCGAAGGTATCCGAGTTGACCCATCGAAGATTGAGGCTATTGTCGAGTGGAAACAACCTAAGTCCGTGATCGAGATTAGGAGTTTCCTAGGATTAGCCGGTTACTATAGGAGATTTGTTGATGGTTTCTCTAGAGTAGCTGCTCCTTTGACTAAGTTGTTGCAAAAAGGAGTCAAATTTGAATGGTCAAATGCAAGACAGAAGGCCTTTGAGAAATTGAAAGAAGCTTTGACGAATGCTCCAGTGTTAGTACAACCTGTTTCAGGTAAGGAGTTTGTGATTTACAGTGATGCTTCCTACGTAGGCTTAGGATGTGTTTTGATGCAAGAAAGGAGAGTTGTCGCTTATGCTTCTAGACAGTTGAAGATTCATGAGAAGAACTATCCTACTCATGATATAGAGCTAGCCGCAGTTGTGTTTGCATTGAAGATTTGGCGTCATTATTTGTATGGTGAGAAGTGTATAGTTTACACCGATCACAAGAGCTTGAAGTACTTGATGACACAGAAAGAGTTGAACTTGAGACAGAGAAGATGGCTAGAGTTGTTAAAAGATTATGATTTGACCATTGAGTACCATCCGGGTAAAGCAAATGTAGTAGCCGATGCTTTAAGTAGGAAAGTGGCCGTTGAGTTGAGAGCTATGTTTGCTAGATTGAGTGTGTCCGATGATGGTGGTTTGATCACCGAGTTGCAAGTGAAGCCTTCTTTGATTCAGTTGATTAGAGAGAAGCAGTTGCAAGATGTGAGTTTAGTTCCGCATGTTCAGGACATAGCCGAAGGAAGACCAACCGAGTATAGTTTCAGTGGTGAGAACCTGTTGCGCTTTAGAGATAGAATTGTTGTACCAGAAGATGTTGAGCTGAGACGTCAGATTCTGAGTGAAGCACATTCGAGTCCCTTTTCTATGCATCCGGGTAGTACCAAAATGTACCGAGATTTGAAGAATGATTACTTCTGGGTTGGTTTGAAGAGAGATGTAGCCGAGTACGTGAGCCGTTGTATGGTTTGTCAGAGAGTGAAGGCAGAACATCAGGTTCCTTCAGGTTTGCTACAGCCTTTGAAGATTCCGGAATGGAAATGGGAGAGGATCACCATGGATTTTGTGTCGGGGTTGCCTTTGTCTCCTTCGAAGAAGAACTCCGTTTGGGTGATTGTTGATAGGTTCACTAAGTGTGCTCACTTTTTAGCAGTGAACACTACGGATTCCTTAGACAAGTTGGCAAACTTGTACATCCGTGAGATTGTGAGACTTCATGGGGTTCCGAAGTCTATTGTTTCAGATAGGGATCCTAGATTTACTTCGAGATTCTGGGGTTGCTTGCATAGTGCTTTAGGTAGCCGTTTGCATTTCAGCACATCTTACCATCCTCAGTCCGATGGGCAGTCAGAGCGAGTGATACAGATTCTAGAGGATATGCTTCGTTGTTGTGTGATTGACTTCCAGGGTTCTTGGGAGAAGCACTTACAGTTGGTTGAGTTCGCTTACAACAACAGTTATCAGTCTAGTATTCATATGGCTCCTTATGAGGCTTTGTATGGTAGGCGATGTAGAACTCCGATTTGTTGGGCCGAAACAGGTCAGAGATTGTTACCTATGCCAGACTTGCTTAAGGGGACTACCGACAAAGTGAAGTTGATTTGTGACCGTTTGAAAGCAGCTTCCGATCGTCAGAAGTCTTATGCGGATTTGAAGAGGAAAGAGATTGAGTACTCTGTGGGTGAGAAGTTGTTTCTGAAAGTATCTCTGTGGAAGAAGGTAATGAGATTTGGCCGAAAGGGCAAGTTGTGTCCGAGGTTCATTGGTCCGTATGAGATAGTTGAGCGGATTGGGCCTGTAGCTTATCGTTTGAGGTTACCTTCTGAGTTAGAGAAGATCCATGATGTCTTTCATGTGTCTATGCTTAGGAGATATAGATCGGATCCTTCTCATGTGATGCCCGTTGAGGAGATAGAGTTAAATCCGGATTTGTCCTATAATGAAGAGCCCATTGAGATACTTGCTTCTGATAGCAAGGTGTTGCGTGGCAAGACCATAGAGTTGGTCAAAGTGTTGTGGAGACATAGAGGTGTGGAAGAGGCCACGTGGGAGAGGAAAGCAGATATGGTTGAACAGTTTCCGTATTTGTTTCCACCAGGTAATTTCGGGGACGAAATTCCTTAAGTGGGGAGAGTTGTAACACCCGGGTTTAGGGGTTAGGTGAAAATAATATTTTAATATTATTTGGGCTCGGTTTTATAATTTAAATAGTGGCTCGGGTTTTGTTTTTAAATTAATTAATTTAATGATTGACTATGTTTTAAAATTTAATCCCAAATAGCCATGGATTGTGTGCCCTTGTGAATATCCAATTTCATTAAGGGCAAAAGGGTCCTTGTGCCTTTAAATTAAAATAAAACAAAAACACCCAAACTTCTACTATTCATTCTCTTCTTCACCAACGGGAAAACAAGAGCTCTCTACCCAATCTACTATTTCATTCAAAAGCTCCCTCATTTCAACTTCGTTTTGAAAGGTAATGGTATTTTTTATTTCCCCTTACCTCCCTCTCCATGAAAGTACCTTTCATTTTCATTTTCATGAAGGTTTTGGAAAATGGGAGTTTTGAACATTTTGATTAAAAATGAGATCTTTATGTTGTTAAGTGAAGTGTTTTGAATTAATATGCTTAGTTATGGTATATAGAGGTCAAATGGTATATCATAGGTGAATTTCAAATGATTTTGGGCAATTTTCGGAATTGGGTTTCGAGGGGGTTTTTGGAGGGTTTTAAAGTGGTTTTTGGGGTTGTTTACTGTTGGATTTTGGGGGCTGGTGTTAGTATGATATGTGAGGGTCATTTTGGGTGTATTAGATGGTTGTTTGGATGCTTGAAATGGAAGATTTCAGTGGGTTTTAGGGGCTGCTCGGGAATTCTGTTTTGGGCTTGTTTTTGAGTGTTGGATGCTTGAAAATGTTGATCCGGGTTAGTTTCGATGATGAGATATTGATTTTGAATGTTTTGTTTGTGTTTGGGATTGACTAGAATCGGGTTTGGACATCGGTGAAGCATCGGAAGTGAATCCGGGAAATTGAAGACGGTCGCTTGCTTGGTCTTTGAGCTTGGAAGCTTAGGTGAGTGGTTAATTGTTTTAAATGGTTTTAAAATGGTTGGTTCGAGTATATGGACTAGGTCGGGCTTGGTAGACCCACCTAGAGTTAGGGTTAGGGTGGTAGCCTAATCCTAAACTTGATCTAGAGCCTTTGGATGAACTCATGTATGTGGTTGTGTATGTCTCGTATGAAATGTGATATGAATGCTTTTGTGTATTGTACTATACATGTGAGTTGAGGCATGAATTGTGATGCTTGAGACATGCATGATGATGGTTGTTGGTGAGTACGTGCTAAGCACGAAATTGATTGGAATGAGTAATGTGAAATGAGTAAATGTTGGCACTAGTATACTTGAATACAAATGATCGATCATTAGGATGTTAGTGTGTACACATGAGTCAAAAGTCGCGCGTGGCCTTGGTGGCGTTGAGTCACCAAGGAGGAGTACGGGTTCGCCCGGAAGCTATATTTAAATATAGTCAGTGATGAGTGGAATCCCATCGACGGGGCGTGAGGATGAGTGGAATCCCCTCCGCGAGACCGGTGATGAGTGTAATCCCACCGTGAGGTAATGTGGTTGTTGGATATGTGTTCCAACGTGTTTATCCGCGTATTCGAGTCATAGCTAGGTGCCAATGTTAATTGATATGGGTATCAATGTGTTAAGATGTATGAGCTTCAATTGGATGTTTAAATGTGGTTATATGTATTGTGGAATTGGGACTTATGATCATGGCATGTTATATTGATTAATGCTCATGCATCTCTATCTTATGGTTTGTGGATCCTTGGTATATTTGTGTTTTGCCTTGGCTAGATCGTGCTCGGACCCTGCAATGTTGAGGTTTGTTTTTAGAGCTTACCCTCACTAAGCATCATTGCTTACGCTCTCTTTGTTCGACATTGCAGATCCTTAGTTCGTGGGTTGCTCGAGCAAGTGGAGGGCCTCCAAGTGTGGTTGTTAGCCTTGAGCACTTCAAGTATGAGTTTTTAACGTTGAACATGTAATAGTTTGAGCAATGGGACATGTGTTGTTTTGATGGATAGTTGTTAGTTGTTTAGGAGCTTGTTTAGACTCCTTGATATCTTGCTTTTGTATGGCTTGCATGGCCATGTTGAATTGTAACCCATGCCTAAATTGGTTACTATGAATGTTAGTCTTATGCCTTAGAGGTTGCCTTTATGTTTGAATGTTGTTGTATGAATGCATGTTTTGTGATGTCTTGCCTTAGTGTTTAGACTCGTCTTAATCTTGTTAAAGCATGCTAATATAGTTGGGTTGCCTTAAGTTTAATTGTTATAGTGTTGTATAGTGTTTTGGTGGTGTTTTGGGGCACCCTTGTGCCTTAAAACAGCCAAAACGAGTCTGCAGACATGGGGCGTTTCGAAACGGGCTACCCTGTTCCGAAACGATTTCCCTTGCAATTGGCTTGCCGTTTCGAAACGGATGGGGGTCGTTTCGGAACATTTTTGCTACTGGAATTTTGAGAAATTGGCGAGATAAAGGCGTTCCGAAACGGGTCTTTGATGTTTCGAAACGGTCAAATATCGTTGACCACGAGAAGTTGACCGTTAGGGCCGTTTCGATACGGGTCACCCCTGTTTCGAAACGGTCACCCTATGGTTGACCCTGGTCTGTTGACTAAGTCAAGGCGTTTCGGAACACCCTAAGGGCGTTTCGAAACGGCCTGCTGTAAAGGGCTAAAATGAGCTGTTTAATGTATTGGCTGATTGGAGTATGTTACATTGTTTGTATTTTCCGCTGCTGTGCTTCACATAGGATCTAATTGTGCCTATAGACAAGATAAAATAAAAAAGGAAATTTTCTGGGTCGTTAACCGAGGGGAAGCCTTAACGGGTTTCGCTTCGGTTTTCCCCGTGTGGCCCACTCGGATCGGTCATCCGACCAGACCGGGACGAGGGGGTTACATGTTGGAAACGTTAATGGGCACTCGGTATAATACATATATATATCTTGAATATATTATAAATGAACCAAAGTAAAAATTACTTGCTTCTACAAGTTTGACACACAACCAAATCACTTTGTTTTTTTCCTCACTTTCACACACACACACACACACTGCTTTTTTTGTTTCTCGCTTACACACTCACAAGCTTCCAGCTCTTATTTATAGGGTCTTACACAAACATAATGAAGATTCTAGGAACTAATTAAATAATGTAGTTAATCCTAGATTTTTCTTGTGAATGTCGTACGATTCTAGATCTTTATAGGATTGTTGCACTTGTTGTCGTCCCTTACAATTGCTTAAGTACTAAGGAGCTCTTGAATCTTCTAGTGGCTGCCATGAAACTTCAAAATATTTTCAGCACATGGGATCCACACAAAATGTGAAACTTCTACACAACCCTTGTTTTGCCGGCATAAAGTATTTAAGTTAGGTTTTGATTTCTAACACTTCCCCTCAAACCCAACTTTCATTCCGAGTTTTTTTAGTCTATGAAATGTATCTTCTTTCAAAGGCTTCGTAAAAATATCTGCTAATTGATCTTCAGTTCTGCAGTAAACTAACTCCACGTTTTTGTTCTTCACCATCTCTCGTATGAAGTGATTCTTCGTATCAATATGCTTGCTTCGGCTGTGGGAGACATGATTCTTTTCCAGAGATATAGTGGACTTGTTGTCAATATATATTGTAGTTGGCCCTTCTTGTGCAAACTTTAGCTCGTCCAAAATATTTTTCAACCAAATTGCTTGACAAGTGCACACTGCAGCGGCTATGTATTCTGCTTCACATGTAGAGAGAGCCATCGTTTGTTGCTTCTTTGATGACCATGAAAATGCTGCGGAGCCGATATTAAATAGGTATCCAGAAGTACTCTTTTGATAATCTATGTCTCCTCCGTAATAACTGTCGGAATATCTAACTAACTTCGAATTTTGTGAATGCTTATAGAATATTCCATGATCCAACGTACCTTTGAAATATATCAAAAATCTTTTTGCTGCAATCTAATGATCTCGTTTTGGATTCTCCATGAATCTGCTTACCAATCCTACAGCGTATGCTATGTCTGGTCGTGTGATAGTTAGATACCTTAAACTTCCAATGATGCTTTTGAATAATGCTGGATTCACTGACTCTCTTGTTGAATCAACACTTAATTTCATGCTTGTTTTTGCTGGAGTGTCTACCAGCTTGCAATCTTTCATTTGAATTTGCTTAAGATTTGCTCCGCGTACTTCTTTTGGAATAAGAAAATTCCTTCTTCCATTTACTTCACCTCAACTCCAAGAAAGTATGACATCTCGCCAATATCTGTCATTTCAAATTCTTTAGTTGTAACTTTCTTGAAATCTTGAAACATATCTGGGTTGTTTCCGATAAAGATCATGTCGTCCACGTATAAGCACACGATCATGATATCACCATCTTTATTTTTCTTTGTATATAAGGTATTTTTGTATGGACTCTTTATGAAACCATTCTCCTAGAAATATTCATCTATTCTTGTGTTCTATGCTCTTGGTGCTTACTTCAATCCATATAAGGCTTACTTCAATCCATATAAGGCTTTCTTCAAACGATAGACCTTATCTTCATGTCCCTATTTAATATACCTAGGTGGTTGTTCGATATAAACTTCTTCTTTTAGGTAGCCATTTAGAAATGTTGACTTCACATACATTTGATAAATCTTCCATTTCTTTTGTGCTGCAACTGCTGAGAGAAGTCTGATAGTGTCGATCCTTGCTACTGGAGCGAATACTTCATCATAGTCTATTCCTTGTCTTTGCATGTAGCCTTTGGCCTTGTATTTCTCTACTTGTCCTTCTTTATTTGTCTTCGTCTTGTATACTCACTTGACTCCAATTGGATTATGTCTTTCTGGTAGGCTTGTGAGCTCACAGGTATTATTTCTTTCTCTCGATTCAATTTCTTCATTCATGGCATTCTTCCACTTGTCATCTTCAATTGTTTCTTCATATGTTATTGGATCACTGCTTGCAAGTAGACAAAAGAGTGAAATGTTTTGAGTTTCGTAATCCTTGTATCTTTTTGGAACTCTTTTCTCCCTTGTAGATCTTCGAACTTCGGTCGGTTGTACTTCAAGATTCTTTGTTTTGCTACTGCTTGATGAAGACGGTTCAGCCGAATTTTATTGAGGACTTTGATCATCACCTTGTTCATCTTGGTTTATGAAGTCATCATAGTCTTTATCTTCATTAAAAAATAGTTCGTCAACTTTCTTTTCTTCTGAGCTCCATCTCTAGTGTTCCGCTTCATCGAACTCAACATCTCTTGAGATTATCATCTTCTTGGTGAGTGGATTGTTGAGTCTCTAAGCCTTACTTCGTTTATCATATCCGATGAAAATGCATTTCTCTCCTCTTTCATCGAGCTTCTTTCTTATCTGCTCAAGTACATGGGCCTATGCAATGCATCCAAAAATCTTGAGATGGCCAATTCCTGGTTTTTTACCACTTCATGCTTCGTTCGGCGTCATGTTCCTTACACTCTTTGTTGGGCAACGATTTAACACGTAAACTGCACATTGAACTGCTTCGGCCCAAAAATTTCTTGGTAGATGCTTACCTTTTACCATGCTCCTTGCCATGTCGAGAATGGTGTGATTCATTCTTTCTGGAACTCCATTTTGTTGAGGCGTGTATCTAACTATTAAATGATGAATGATGCCATGATCCTTGCGGAAATCTTCAAATAACTTTATTGTATACTTGCCTCCTCTATCAGATCTGAGTATCTTTAAGTATTGGCCGCTTTGCTTTTCCACCATTGCTTTGAATTTTTTGAACTTATCCAATGCTTCTGACTTTTGTTTAGGAATATATACCCAACACTTTCTGCTATAATCATCAATAAAAAGTCATGTAGTACATGTTTCCTCCAAGTGATGGTGAGTCGAAAGGACCGGCTATGTCAGTGTGTACAATCTCTAATGGTCTTCTAGCTCTCCAATATTTGCCAACTTTAAAGCTTTGTCTATGTTGTTTTCCTTTGATGCAAGCCTCACACAATTGATTTGGAGGGTTGATTTTTGGCAATCCATTCACCATCTTTTCTTTTGACAATAACTTCAAGCCAGAAAATCCAAGATGCCCATACCTCAAGTGCCACAGCCATGAATCGTCCTTGATTGCAGTCTTCATGCACTTTACTTCTCCTAACTCGATGTCAATAGTGAAGAGACGATTCCTCATCATATTGACTTGGGCAACTAATTCTCCATTATTATTTTTGATGGCAAGCTAACGATTTTTCATGTGCACTTCATATCTTTTTTTTCTCTAGAAGTTGGCCAAGACTGATGATGTTGCTTTTCATAGTTGGTACATAGTAAACGTCTTATATGTATTTATTTTCTCCATTTTTCTGCACAATCATGACTTTGCCCTTGCCTTTGATCTCTGTGTGCGATTCGTCACCAAAAGTTACTCATCCACGGATCGTTTTGTCTAACGCCACAAAAAACTCCTTTCAACCACACATATGATTACTGGCAATTATCGAGATACCAAATATTTTCTTTTGATTCTTCATTTCCTTTATAAGTGAGGAATACATGAGATTCTTCGGTATTCTCTTCTTCAGCTGCTGCTACATAACATTTTTCTTCCTGTTTTGGAGATAATTTGCACTCGTAACTATAATGACCATATTTGTTGCAATTATAGCATTGTAAATGAGATTTATCTCCTTATTGGTATCTGCATCTACCTCGGCCTCTATATACTCGTCCACGACATGGTGTCTGGTAATTTTCACTTATTTGGTTGCTAACATATGAACGACCTCCACGTCCACGTGTTCCACGATATCCACCATATTTTCCTTTGCCTCGTGCATAGCTGCTGCTCGATTTGCCTTCATTGACGTGCAACTTGCTTTGTAGGACTTGATCCAGATTTTTTGCCTCTTCATTTAGCTTCATTTTCTGCCCATGGGCTTGAAGCGATCCCACAAGCTCATCGATAGTCATTTGAGTTAAATCTTTTGATTCTTCAATTGCAACAACCATGTAATCAAATTTACGTGCCAGCGATCGTAAAATTTTCTCCATTACTCTGACCTCACCGAGGGCTTCACTATTTCTTTTCATTTCATTTGCGACGGCTTTCACATGGCTAACATAGTCATCTATGCTTTCCGTGTTTTTCATTTTCAACATTTCAAACTCGGCTCTGAGTGTTTGAAGACGTACATTTTTTGCTTTTTCAACTCCTTGGAGTGTTTTTGCAGAGTTTCCCACGCTTCCTTCGTTGTTGTTGCTTCTGCAATTTTTTCAAAGTTAGATTCATCTACTGCTCGGAAAAAATAGTATAACACCATTTGGTCTCTTTTAAGAGCATCCCTTAGCGCTATTTTCTCTTCATTGGTTAGAGCCACTTCTCCTGTTGTATTTTTCGGCTCAACGTATCTTTTTACGATGATGTTCCAAAAATCCTACGAATTGAGTAGCGCATTCATCTAAATACTCCAGTTGCCATAATTTGTCTTTGTCAATCTCGGGATTTGTGGCTGGCTCATGTGCTCCATCTTCTCGTTACGTGAACTCGAACTTGGCTCGGATGTCGCTTGTTGGAAACGTTAATGGGCACTCGGTATAATATATATATCTTGAATATATTATAAACGAAACAAAGTACAAATTACTTGCTTCTGCAAGTTTGACACACAACCAAATCACTTTGTTTTTTTTTTTCTCACTTTCACACACTGTTTTTTTTTTTTTTTTTGTTTCTCGCTTACACACTCACAAGCTTCCAGCTCCTATTTATAAGGTCCTACACCGATATAATGAAGATTCTAGGAACTAATTAAATAATGTAGTTAATCCTAGATATTTCTAGTGAATGTCGTATGATTCTAGATCTTTAGGATTGTTGCCCCTTGTTGTTGTCCCTTACCATTGCTTAAGTACTAAGGAGCTCTTGAAACTTCTAGTGGCTGCCATGAAACTTTAAAATATTGTCGGCACATGGGATCCAAACAAAACGTGAAACTTCTACACAACCCTTGCTTTGTCGGCATAAAGTATTTAAGTTGGGTTTTGATTTCTAACAATTCTCTCTCTACGGAGAGATGGGTGCATGACCTTTTTTTCTCTTAGGGTTCTAGACTGCATCTTAAGCACAAATGCATTTTAAATCAAAATAGTTGAAGCATTTGTTTTTTCTAGTTCCTAGTCAACAACTTTCTTAATTTATTTACTAGAGATGTAATCAGGAACGGAGTTAGAGTTTGGGGTTACGGCAAAAAATATAAATATTTAAAAGTAGGGATAAATTTATAAATAATTTAATTTTTAAATAAATTTATATATAATAACAAACGTAAAAAAAATTGGGGGTGGAGATGGCAATTGCCCCTCCCCACCTAATTTAGTTTCGTCACCTAATGGAGTTCTGTCACTGAATGGAAGTACATGAAAATGCATGATGTATATAGTTTGAAAGCTATATATTACATAGGGTAAACTATACCATTGACCATTAAACTAATTGGAGATTCTTATTTTAACCATCGAACTAACGAACTCGTCAATCAGACCACTGAACTTATAAAATCAACATATTTTGACCACCTCCGTTAAAAACGTAACGGTGGAGTGACGGAACTGCCATGTGGCAATTAACGGGAAAATTTTAAAATTACACATTTGGTCCCTGTTATTTACAGATTCTTTCAATTTAGTCCTAATTTTAAAATAATAAATTATTTAGTTAGGCGGTGACATGTGTCAACACCTTATTGGAGGACTTTAATTATTTATATTTTATTTTATTATTTTATTTTCCTCCTCCAATCAGGTGGTGACACCACCTGTTTAGAGGAGAAAAATAAGAGGTGGATCAAACTTGGGCAATGCTTGGGTAAAGGTAGTGGTTTAGCCACTACACCAAGCACAACTTTGTGTTTTAAATCAGCAAATTTAATATATATCTCTTATTGGTTTCTACATTTATAAGCCAAACGCTCAAACCCTAAATACTAATTTCACATATATAACCCTAAACCCTAAATATTTCAAATTAATTTTACACTAAACATTTCAAATTAATTTCACATATATAAACCCTAAACCCAAACCCTAAACACTAATTTCACATATATAACTCTAAACATGAATTTCACATATATACCCTAAACCCTAAATATTTCAAATTAATTTCACATATGTAACCATAAACCTTAAACCCCAAATTAGTGTTTAAGGTTATATATGTGAAATTAATTTGAAATATTTAGTGTGAAAATATTTAGTGTGAAATTAGTTTGAAATATTTAGGATTTAAGGTTTATATATGTAAAATTAATTTGAAATATTTAGGGTTTAGGGTTTAAGGTTTATATATGTGAAATTAATTTGAAATATTTAGCGTGAAATTAATTTGAAATATTTAGGGTTAGGGTTTATATATGTGAAATTAATTTGAAATGTTTAGTGTAAAATTAATTTGAAATATTTAGGGTTTAAGGTTTAGAGTTCTATATGTGAAATTAGTGTTTAGGGTTTGAGCTTTTGGCTTATAAATGTAGAAACCAATAAGAGATATATAATAAATTTGGTGATTTAAAGCATAAAGTTGTGCTTGGTGCAGCCAAGCATTGCCCAGGTTCGATCCACCCCCAACTCATGTAGAGGAATTTTATTTTCCTCCTCTAAATAGGTGGTGACACGTGTCACCACCTGATTGGAGGAGGAAAATAAATTAATAAAATCAAATATAAATAATTAAAGTCATCCAATAAGGTGTTAACATGTGTCACCACCTAATTAAATAATTTATTATTTTATTAATTTAAAATTAGGACTAAATTGAAAGAATGTGTAAATAACATGGTCCAAATGTGTAATTTTAAAATTTTCTGTTAATTGCCACGTGGCAGTTCCGTCACTGCACCGTTAAGTTTTCAACGGCGGTGGTCAAAATAGGTTGATTTTATAAGTTCGGTGATCTGATTGACGAGTCGTTAGTTCGGTGGTCAAAATAGAAATCTCCAATTAATTTGATGGTCAATGGTATAATTAACCCTATTATATATAATGTTGATGGAAAAGAATGGAGATGATGTCACAATTTATAAAAAAAAAGAGGTGTTTTTATGTCAAAAACTTTGGTGTTAACAATGCAATTGAAAGTCCTTTTGAATTTTGAGGTGCAATTGTTGAAAGATTATGTTGATGGCTCAATCAATTAAGAAAAATTAGCCTTTAAGGGTGTCTTAATCCCCAAAACTTAAAAAAAAACAATCAATTATATTTTTGATTTTTTAAAATCTAATTAAGTCTTTGTATTATAAAATATCATCGATGCATCCCTCAATCAAGATTGATTATTAAATTTATGTCACGTGTCGTATTACAATGTTATCATTTGAAAATTTTATTTTTTATTTTATTTAAAAAAATTTATAAATTAGATAACATGTTTTTTAATATGCAAATGTCGTGTGGCAAAATTGCAATGTTTCATGTAGCAGTAATATTTGAAGAAAATAATTGTTAAAACTTGATGCTCAAAATTTGTCAAATACCTTAATTGATTCAATTTCCTGAATATAAAGGTTTGATTGGACGTAAAGGAACATTGAGAGACTTGACTACAATGTTTCATGTGGCAGTAATATCTGAAAGAAAAAAATGTTAAAATTAAATGCTCGAAATTTGTCAAAAGACTTAGTTGATTCAATCTATCGATTAGAAGAATTAATTTATCCAATTTCACGAATATAGAGACTTAATTAAATACAAAAGAAAATTTAAAAATTTAACTAATTTTTTCAAAAGTTTAGAGGCTTAAAATACCCTTAAGCCTAAAAATTTCTTAAATCGACAACATTAGAAGCTTGCTTGGAAGATTTTCAAAGAAAACTTCAAAAATAGCATAAAATTCTAAATAAAATACTTAATTTACTTTACTATTATTTTAAATTTTTTCAATATAAAGTTTTTTTTAAAGCATTTTTTCAATATAAAGTTGGCTGCAGAGGCAATAAGCCTAATTCGACGCGAGGCTGTGGAATTATAGCATGAGAGTTATAGGAAATCAACTGCAGAATTGGGAAACTTGAATTGTTTTCGTTCGATTCTTTTTCTTTTAGTGCGTTAGTTAGTGTTTGGTACTGTTCGAACCCTAATTACGTTTAAATTCGAGTTTCTTCTGATTGAAAGTGGAAGTGTTAAATATATTTCAATGATGTAGTTTTATGGCCGTGATGGATAATCAAGGATATTGGACTCTTTTTGTAAAAAATATAGCACCGCACTTACATTGGAAAGGACTACGGTAATGTTTCGATCGACATGAACAGGTTGCGGATGTCTTCATGCCGATCAAACGTGAGTGGGATGGTTCTCATTTTGGTTTTGTGCGTATGTGTTATGAGGAGGACGCTAGGGGGATGATGAGGCGATTAAATGGCTTTTGGCTATATGGCTCTAAAGAGCAAGTGTCTTTTGCGACTAAAGGTGTGTGAAATTCATATTGAAAACGAAAATTAAAGGTCTCGTCACATTCTACTACAGCCAGTTTGTCGGTGGAAAATAAAAATTTAGAAACTAATATGAAAAAAAGACGTTCGGTACAAGGAATTAAGAATTCGGACAAGGTTGCGGTTTTGCAAAATTGTGTGATAGGATGGTGCAGATGAACGCAGTGGATTGCATCGTTGTTCAAGGAATTTAGGGAGACTAATTTAACTGAATTTTTTTTAGTGCGTATTATGGGAGCGCGAGTTCTTTTGATGTTTGACAATGTAGAATCTCGTCAAGTGGCACTTAGTAAAGAAGGGTGAGATTATTGTTTTGAAGAAGTGATAGAATGGTCACATGATCTAGACAAAAGTGATCAACGAGTGTGGCTGGTGATTAGCGACTTGCTGATGCATGCTTAGATGCGTAATACGTTTGCAAATGTCACGGCGCTTTGGGGAAAATTGGTGCATATTGAAGATGGTATGCTTGAACCAATTTCGTTTGAAAGGGGAAGGATTTTAGTAGAGACGGAGTATGACCAGAATTGATGAGATTGTAAACCTCAATGTGAGAGGACATATTTTCTCCGTTCGGGTCTATAAAATAAAAGTAGGGAGTGATCAAGGTGTTTGCCAATGTGAGGAGGTTAGTTTAACGGATGATGGTGTTGAACAGAAAAATAAATGTGAGGTTGAAATAAGAGGTGAGGATCCTTTGGGAATACATACGGAGGGACATGAACATATTGACAATACACGTGTTCTAAAACGATACCCTACTTTATTGATAAGAGATACATGTGTTAATGTTACAGACAATCAAGAGGAGATTATGTGGAAGGAAAATGTTACAGACAATCAGTTGGTGCGTCTTTCACATCGGATTGGCAGTAGATTGAATTGGAATAGGAACTACGCAGCAAAAGATATTGTTTTTGGGGTTGTAGCTCGAGTTTTGATGGTGAAAGGTGTTGAAGAGCTTGTTGACGGTGCCCACAAAGTGACTATTGAACTCAAAGTGACTATTGTGAATCAAGTTGCAAATGTATTGGATATTTGATGGGACTGGGTGCTCCACTGAGTGACTTTCGTACGGTAGGAGGCTTACTTTCTTGCATCTTGCATCAGTTGGTTTCCACTCTTTTGTTTATGCCTTGGTGTCTCTACTATCATGTTGTACTCTTTTGGATTATTTTTACTGTATGATTTTTTTCTCATTTGAATAAAATTCGTACGCTGATTAAAAAAATATAAAGTTGGCACCTGTGTTTTAAAAACCGAATCAAAAGTTGAAATGATCATATCTCCCTTCAACTAAACAACAATAATTATATACCAGCAATCAATTGGTCTAATAGGATGAGGCACTGGTCCCTTAAGCAATGGTCAAGAATTCAAATTCTTGCGTTATGAACGAAGAAAACTAGATTGGAGTATCCTTCCCATAATGGGCCTCTGTAAAACTCAATTTAGATTAGTTGACCAATAAATTGATACCGGTGGTTAAACAAAAAAAAAAAAAAAACAATAATTATTATCATTCGAAAAGCCAAGCGTATGAGCAATCACATACCAGTTCCTATCACTAGAAACTACACGAATATCAATCTACCAATGGCACACTAGTATTTCCATCTTCGTCTTCGTCTCCATCTTCGTCTCCGTCTTCACCCTCCATGCTGTCAATCTCAAAATACGTTGCGGCTAGATCATTGCGAATGTTCTCTTGAATAGTGCCCGACAAAGCATGAGGTGCTAGTCCATTTTCCAGATTATCCGAAGATTCATCGATGATGACAATAGAAGTAGAATCATTCTCTAGTTGTTCAGTCAACAGCCTCCACCTTCGGGTAACGTGGCGCTTTATAAGCACAAACTTATGATCTGGAGTGTGTCTCTGGTTGAACCTGCCTGGAAGCTTTGGTCGAGTTTTATAGCAATCTCCACAAAGATCAAATCCCATTACCTCTGTACAATCATTGCATTTGTATCTATCCCCAACTATCGGAGACATCTGCCAGTACAAACTCGAATGTTATTGGACTTACTATAAGAGGAGAATCTAACAGTACAAGCAACGACTATTATACCGTAGAAATAAGTATCAATTAGTTTAGCAATTCAACGCAATGCAATCCTTCATTTCTATGCATTAGGTTAGGTCAACATGTTGCTTGAAAAGCTCTTAACAAAATCCAAAAGCAATGGAGAGCAACATATCCATTAGACTAATTACAAATAATTTTAGGTTGTTAAAAAAAAGTTATGAGACGGAATAAAGGATGGCAGTTTTTAAAACTTTGTAGAATGGGCTATGTTATTTATTGGGATGAACTTTTAAAGAGGCTGAATTGGTGCGACACCGGATCACACACATACACATGCACACATATTAAGAGACAGTGAGCAAAGTATTTACCCCACAAGCATCACAACCAACTCCTATATGGGTATAGGGACGAGGCTCCACTCTTGAGGGCAACTGGACAGGTGAGGAATCTCTTTTACCATCTTCCACGGAACCTGAAAAATTCGAACATGATAACTAGTCTAAAATTATGGAGGACTCAAAGTCAATGCACTCATTTTAAGATCAATTTTAAAACATGACTGACAAAGAAATTCAGTATACATTGGACATTGAATTAGTAATCATATGCTTCTGTTTTAAGCTTAAAAATATGGCAATAAACAAATCAGAAGGAAAAAAGGATGGAACCGAAAAGATAAATCAGCTAATCACTAAATAAACCAAAGTGTTAACTTGATAGACCTAAAACTAGATGAGACCAGTGGAGCATTGAGACATACAAGTGGATGGTTGCTCATGCTTGGAAGAAGCTTGTTCGAGCTGAATAGCATCTTTTCGAAGTGCATACTCGTTGGGAAATTTAGCCTCTAAAAAGTGATCAAGAGTCAAGCAGACTTTTGGAAGACCCCTTGGATGCAAACATTGACAAACTTGACACCTAAGCATCTCATCGGCAGGGATACTGATGCAAGTTTGACAATAAACTGACAACGGATAAAGATAAGTCATAAATAACAGGAAACTGAGGCTCCGTGAAGCTAATGTAAATAAAGAAAATTTTGTAGATGCATACCATGGCCACAGTTAAGAACAATAGGACGAAAAAGCAATTGCTTGCAATCAGTACACAGCACATCCGCAACTGTAATCTGATCATTTTGCTCATCGGAAACACGAGACTCTATCTGATTCTGCCCAACCGGTTTATTAAGTTCTTTGCTGGTAGAAGAAGAGTCTGAAAAATTAGAAGACTCTGAAGAGCTTCCGAGGTGATTAATTTCTCCATCAGCCTCCGATCCACATGCATGACCACTGAATTCCGGCGAAAAGCAGCCTACTTTCTTTTCCTCCTCTGTAGCAAACAAAAGCAACAAGATAAGAAGTTCCATAATGTCCAAAAATATAGGCATGGTACTGCACTAGCCCCAGTGAGAATAATCTCAAACTATCTACAACAATTCAGCCCTTAAATCTAGAGAAAACCACCACAGAAAAGTGTGGCAAACATAAGCAGACCGTTTCAATGCAAAACCGAGTCAACAAATTAGTCATATAGAAATGTCTTTTCTCGAAAATCATACCAAGAAGCAATATTTTAGTTGCTACTTATCTTAATAAAGCACAGCCATGAAACATATTGGATAGAACATGAAAAGAAAACCAAGCTTACCGAGAATCCGAGCCTCCCTATTTTTGTATGTAACCGGATATAACTTTAAGAACAAGAAGTGAAGCATTTGACAGATGGCTGGAAAGTGAGAATACGGATTTCTACAAACTGGACAATGAGACTCGTACCGAGAATTCATTGATCTATGAACGCACCAGAAACATGATATATGACCACAATCTGTACATTTTGAAAGAAGAAAAAAACCGAACCAATCGATCATTGGAATTAAACATTAAAAAAAACATGAAATTCATAGTTCTTTCCTATAAAACTAGCAAAGAAAAATCTTACGCAGAACTATTGGCTTGTAAAGAAGATCCCTGCAAAAAACAAAACAAAAAAAAGTTTGGGTATTCTCCAAAAATCAAATAAAAAGGAGAAGATCGCAATTCGCAGGAAACATTGAATTATTTGAACAAGATGATTATTACTTACAAACAAACGCAGCAAACGAAATCGTCTGAAATTTCTTCAGCATCAGGAGAGTGGTGATCCATGGAACAAGCTTGGAAGGAATCCATTGAAATTCGCTTCCGGTCGGCAATTTGGTGGGTGGGTGGCAACCAAAGTGAATTCCTTTAGCCTCAGCAATTAACAATTTGTATTCCAGAAGCTGGTTCCGCGTGATATTGTTCTGAATTCTGATGCACAACACAAGTAACTCCAAATTTTGATTAGTTGTTTTTAGACCCCATAAAGTAATTATCAGAAAAATGTAAGGTCAAATTCTGAATCTAACTCCTCATGTTTATATTTTTGTCGCTTTAGCTCTTATTTTTAAGTTAAATTTGATTCTCATACATTTTAAAAATAGTTGAATTTGTTTATAAAAAAAATAGTTGAATTTAATATTCAATTTTTATAACGATTTGAATCGCTACATTTTTAGTCGACTAAAACGTTGAGGGTCCATTTAGTTTTAAAAAATATTTTTTTATTTTTGTTTTTTTATTTTTATTTTCAAAAAATAAATTTTAGTTTTAGTTTTTAAAAAATTAAAAAACATAGTTGGTTAATAGAGATGAAAGTTATTATCAAAAATAAAAATAGTAAAAATGTGTTTGGTATATAACTTTTCAAAATAGAAATAAAAAATAATCATTAAATAATTGAAATAAAATAGTTAGAAATTATTATTATTATTATTATTATTATTATTATTATTATTATTATAAATAAAATATGAGTAAATAAACCAAAGTTTTAAAAAATGGAATTAGAAAGATTCGAACTCGAGTTAAAATAAGGTTAATATTTAAAAATCCTTATTTTCATAGTTTCCATTTCCCTAAAACATTTTGAATAAAAACAATGAAAACATCTTTTTATGTTTTCGAATTTTCGATTATTTTTGTTTTTATTTTTTAAAAATTATTTTCTATTTTTACAACCAAATATGTTTTCTTCATAATTTTTCATTTTTCAAGCAAATAAAAATAAAAATGGACTTCATCGTTTTTCATTTTCTATTTTTAATATTATTGACATGACTTCTCATTGTAATTCATGTATTTTTTTAAATATCAAAGGTTATTTTAGCACACAATACTATTTGCTAAATAAATTTAATTATTTAAACTAGAAGTTGGTGGTTACATTGTAGTGATTTTAAAATTCCAAGTATTATATAATGATTACAATATATTTTTGAGTAAAATATATCTCATGTCACTTAATTATATGTTTGGTTACAAATAAATCATTTTTAAAAAGAAAGTTACAGTTAGTCATTAAATTAACATTTTGTTGCAAACAGATCACTCTTTCATTAAAATTGAAACAAACCTAAACATGTCTTGATATAATAAAATTATAGCTCAAAACTTACACATTCTATTAATTTGGTCTTATTTCTAAATAATTTAATAAATTTAATCTTTTATATTTTAAATTTTCATTAGTGAAGTGTTTGTCTCTACGTCCGGGTCATAATAAGCATGTTCCATTAGTTTGTCAGTTATGCAATACTAAATTGAGTGTCTGTCGAGTTATCTCATTTGTCGGTTATCGAGCTGATGGACAATAGCAAAGAGTGCGATAAGTGGTCTCTTGGGGTGTGCCATGGGATGCCAAATGGGGTGGGCGGGTGTGATACTACCTCTCCCATACTCATACCTACCTAAAATTTTTCATATCCACCATCTACCCACCACCCACGGCGGGTACAATTTTCAAATCCACACCCGCACACGCGGGAACATTCTCAAATTCACCCCGCACTACCCAGCTATGTACCCACCACCTAGCTCGTATTGGTCCGTACCCACTTGTACTACCTTCAAAGAAACCCACTTATCTCATAATATATAACTCGAAACTTCATTCTATTTTCTCCAAAAGAAACTAGACTCAAATATCTTTTTAATCATATAAGGTGGTACCTCTAATTCAACTTGTACAATTTATGATGAATTTTTAAAGTCATTGTTGAACTAGTATTAGGAGCAGTTCGTTGCTCTATTTTTCTGACCACCGATCACTTAAAAATTTTATCTTTTAAAATAATGATCAAAATCGATCTTCGATTGTTCTAAATGAAACTAGGCTTACTCACATTTGCAATGATGTATGGATCATTTTCTAATTATTTATATAAAAGTTTTGGTTATTTTCGTGCTCACTACATATGCATAAAACCCTGGAAAATTTTCATAAACTTGATTTTTGACTCCATTAATCATTCTAAAATTAGTCTAAATGCTTACAAACATTTCGCATGAATTATAGAAAACATATTTATCCATCAAATAATCACACTTACATGAATCACATAGCATCTAGGGGAAATTAAATAATGGGAGTAGGAGGTTGGTGCCTGTCACTAGTGGTGTGCAAAAAAATCTGATCCAAACGATATTCGAAATGCCAATCAAAAAATTTCAAATATCCAAAATTTCAGATCGGATATTCGAAATGCACACCCTTATATGTCACCCCCACGCCACCTAATATATATAATTTGTTAGGCTCGATATCCTTCAATTGAATTGCTTGCCAAGTGTGGAGAAGATTGATTTTTGGGTATTTTTCGTGGAAGCAAAAATTGAAAAAATTTGGACAAGGATTTAGAGTGGTTCGGTTTTCTAACCAAAGTCTACATCCACTACTTTATCTTCCCACTAAGAATTTTCCAAATTCACTCTTGAATTTCTCCCCTTTTCTAGGCTTAGGAGGCAACCTTTACACACTCAAAGCTTTTTAACTCAAAGCTTGAGTAAACCCTCTTTTACAAAGACAAATAAGAGCAAACAAGAAATCCCTCACAAGGTAGATAGTTTGCACTATTAAGCACTCACCCAATCCTAAACACTTGAGCAAATATAACAATGTAAGCTCACAAGTGTTGTCTATACAAAGAATGAGAATTTAAGCACTAAGACACATTTGACATCATTATGTTGTTGACTTGTGGATCATTACTCTTCTATAGATGCTTGGAGGTCCCTTTTATCTTTCCAAATGAGTTCCTAACCGTTGGTGACCGTTGAGGATGAATTGGAGCCGTTGGAAACAGAAAACCTAGAAAAGTTTCGAAACTTTCATGCTTGTACCGGTACGGCAGATGCTGTATCAATACGGATTTTGATTTCTGGAAAATGGTTTGCAAAAGCATATCGATACGGACCAAAGGTGTACCGGTACGAGACTTAAAAAATTAACATTTTGGTCATTTAAAAGCTTTTTAAATCATGTTAAAAACTTATGAAACCATTTCAAACATATTTTCAAGTTGTTTGGACTTTAAATAAGTTTTTAAAGCATTCAAACAAGACCAAAAAACATTTTTCAAATTATTATGTTAAAACAAATATCCTAACAATCTCCCCTTTTTGATATAATAAAACCAACTTGAAAAAAATGTTTTTTTGTGATTCTCCCCCTTAGAAAAATAAGTTTTGAATAAGGGAATGTAGAATTCAAAAGATTTAAAAGCTCCCCCTTATTCATTTGGAAATTCAATTTTTCAAACCATTTCTCCCTTTTTTGTTATATCAAAAAGAATTTAAGAAACTTGAAGTTCAAAAATAACAATGGAGGTAAGAATTTTTGACACAAAATAAGATTTTTAGTTTTCAAATTGGCTCCCCCTTACTCTAAGCATCATCAAATGTTAGTCCAACAATTATGATAAACTAGTTGAATTAAAGAAAATAAAACAAATTAGAGCAAAGAAATTCAACTAAAATTTTACCAAACTTGAACCAAAGGTAGGATGTGAAGCCTTCCTTCTTCATGTGTTATTCCTTGTGTGTATGGAGCTCCCCTTTAATGTTTGTATTTTTTTTTATCATTCTCCATCACACCTAAAACAAGACAATCACAAATGTTTTGGTATCTAAATTGCTTTGGATCCATAAGCGTTAGTAGCACATAATTTAGTCTCTTAAGAATCTATTTTTCAATTTCATCCATTTTACTTGAAGTAGTTAGTCCTTTTGGGACCCAAATACTTCTAAAACATTTTCCATTCAAAAATCTAGGGGCACTAGATTGTCTAATAAAAATTTGATTTTTACAAATTGTTTTTGTTTTGTAGTTCATTGGAAATCAAATCCTTTTCTTTCTTAAGATCGTCAACTTCCTTTTGATGATCTTTTTTCATCGTTTGAAGCAATTCTTGTAAATTCGAAACTTTAAGCTCAAAATCTTTGATTTTTGCTTCAAACTCTATATTGGTTTTTAAAAGAAAATCATTTTCGATTTTCAATTTTGAAATTAACTTTTTGTTTTTCGAAAATGAAGCCTTGAATTTAAAAACCAATTCATCATAGGCTTCTTGTAACTCATCAAATGAATAAGAATTTGAACTAGATGAGTTAGAAGTTACCCTACTCTCTTGGAGGGCCATAAGGCATAGATGGGCTACTTCATCTTCATTAGTGGAGTCTTCATCACTCCATGTGGCCACATACGCATTGTTTGAAGATAACCTGTTTTTCTTGTATTCATAGCTCTTTCGGTGACCTTTTCATCTTCTTTGTCGATTCATGCTTGAATTCTTCCATTTTGCTCTTCAAAAATCGGGTGAACTTCTTGAAGAAATGAATCATCTCTTCATCTTCACTTTCCTCCTCACTTGATTCTTCATGTTGTCATGTTGAGGATGGAAGAGCAATAACATTCACATCAATGCCTTGCTCTTTGATCTTTTTCTCCTTCTCCCTCTTCAAGGGTTGAGACATCATTTCATAGGTGAGCAAAGATCTAATGAGCTCATCTAGCTTGAGCTCCTTCTAGTTCTTTGCCTCTACAATTGTTGTCTTTTTAGACTCACATGACTCGGGAAGTGAGTAAATCAACTTCCGAACGAGTTTTTCTTCCGAAATCTCCTCTCCAAGACCTTTGAGTTGATTGATGATTGTGGAGAAACGGTCGAACATCCTCTTGATATCTTCATCCGAGTCCATCTTGAAGTTCTTATATTCTAACTTGAGAAGACCGATCTTGGTCTCCTTTACTTTTTTTGTTCCTTCACGGATCACTTCAAGCTTGTCCCAAACCTCTTTGACATCTTCACAAGAAGAAACTTTTGCATATTCATCGGGGCCCAATGAATAAAATATAATGTGCAAGGCTTTACAATTAAGCTTCATCATCTTCTTTTCATTGTCATTCCAATCTGCCTTCCTTCATTGAGGCACAAATGGTCCATCTTCAACAAGATCCCATAGACAGTAGTCCATGGCCTTGATGAAGTACATCATCCTATTCTTCCAATAGGCATAATGCTCACCGTTGAAGAATGGTAGCTTGTTGATTTAATTGCGCAATTTATCACCGGTTGACTTGTTTGTTGGTCGAGCTTCCAGATCATCTCAATAGGTGGTTAAACCTTCTCGATTGAGCCTTTCTCTGATAACAATTGTTAGGCTCGATATCTTTCAACTGAATTGCTTGCCAAGTGTGAAGAAGATTGATTTTTAGGTGCTTTTGGTGGAAGTAAAAATTGAGAGAATTTGGAAAAGGATTTAGAGTGGTTTGACTTTCTAACCAAAGCCTACACCCACTACCTTAGCTTAACACTAAGGATTTCCCAAATTCACTCTTGAATTTCTTCTCCTTTTTTAAGCTTAGGAGGCAACATTTACACGCTCAAAGCTTTCTAACCCAAAGCTTGAGTAAACCCTCTTTTACAAAGACAAATAAGAGCAAACAAGAAATTCCTCACAAGGTAGATAGTTTGCACTATTAAGCACTCACCCAATCCTAAACACTTGAGCAAATATAACAATGTAAGCTCACAAGTGTTGTCTATACAAAGAATGAGAATTTAAGCACTAAGACACATTTGACATCATAATGTTGTTGACTTGTGGATCATTAGTCTTCTATAGATGCTTGGAGGTTTCTTTTATCTTCCCAAATGAGTTCATAGCCGTTGGTGACCGTTGGGGATAAATTGGAGCCGTTGGAAACAGAAAACCCAGGAAAGTGGTTTGCAAAAGCGTATCGGTACAGACCAAAGGTGTACCGGTACGAGACTTAAAAAGTTAACATTTTGGTCATTTAAAAGCTTTTTAAATCATGTTAAAAACTTATGAAACCATTTTAAACATATTTTCAAGTCATTTGGACTTTATATAAGTTTTCAAAATATTCAAACAAGTCCAAAAAACATTTTTCAAATTATTATATCAAAACAAATATCCTAACAATCCCTCTTTTTGATATAATAAAACCAACTTGAAAAATTGTTTTTGTGAACCTCCCCCTTCGAAAAATAAGTTTTGAATAAGGGAATGTAGAATTCAAAAGATTTAAAAGCTCCCCCTTATTGATTTGGAAATTCAATTTTTTAAACCATTTCTCCCCTTTTTGTTATATCAAAAAGATTTTAAGGAACTTGAAGTTCAAAAATAACAATGAAGGTAAGAAATTTTGACACAAAGTAAGATTTTTAGTTTTCAAATTGGCTCCCCCTTACTCAAATCATCATCAAATGTTAGTCCAACAATTATGATAAACTAGTTGAATTAAAGAAAATAAAACAAATTAGAGCAAAGAAATTCAAATAAAATTTTACCAAACTTGAACCAAAGGTAGGATGTGAAGCCTTCCTTCTTCAAGTGTCATTCCTTGTGTATATGGAGCTCCCCTTTAATGTTTGTATTTTTTTTATCAATCTTCATCACACCTAAAACAAGACAATCACAAATGTTTTGGTATACAAAATGCTTTGGATCCTAAGCGTTAGTAGCACATAATTTAGTCCCCTTAGAAATCCATTTTTCAATTTCATCTTTTTCACTTGAAGTAGTTAGCCCTTTTGGGACCCCAAATACTTCTAAAACATTTTCCATTAAAAAATATAGGGGCACTAGATTGTGTAACATAAAAATTTGATTTTCACAAATTGTTTTTCTTTTGAAGTCCATTGGAAATCAATTTTTTTTTCTTTCTTAAGATCATCAACTTCCTTTTGATTATCTTTTTTCATCATTTGAAGCAATTCTTGTAAATTCGAAACTTTAAGCTCAAAATCTTTGATTTTTACTTCAAACTCTATATTGGTTTTTAAAAGCAAATCATTTTCGATTTTCTATTTTGAAATCAACTTTTTGTTTTTCGAAAATGAAGCCTTGAATTCAAAAACCAATTCAACATAGGCTTCTTGTAACTCATCAAATGAATAAAAATTTGAACTAGATGAGTTAGAAGTTACCTTACCCCCTTGGAGGGACATAAAGAATATATATGCTACTTCATCTTCATCGGTGAAGTCTTCATCACTCCATGTGGCCACAAACGCCTTCTTTGAAGATGACCCGTTTTTCTTGTATTCATAGCTATTTCGGGGACCCTTCATCTTCTTTGTCGATACATGCTTGGATTCTTCCATTTTTATCTTCTTGAATCGGGTGAACTTCTTGAAGAGATGAATCATCTCTTCATCTTCACTTTCCTCCTCACTTGATTCTTCATGTTGGCATGTGGAGAATGGAAGAGCAATAACATTCACATCAATTCCTTGCTCTTTGATCTTCCTATCCTTCTCCCTCTTCAAGGGTTGAGACATCATTTCATAGGTGAGCAAAGATCTAACGAGCTCGTCTAGCTTGAGCTCCTTCAAGTTCTTTGCCTCTACAATTGTTGTCTTTTTGGACTCCCATGACTCGAGAAGTGAGTAGATCAACTTCCGAACGAGTTTTTCTTCCAAAATCTCCTCTCCAAGAACTTTGAGTTGATTGACGATTGTGGAGAAATGTTCGAACGTCCTCTTGATATCTTCATCTGAGTCCATCTTGAGGTTCTCATATTCTAAGTTGAGAAGACCGATCTTGGTCTCATTTACTTCGCTTTTTCCTTCATGGATCACTTCAAGCTTGTTGTAAAGTGTCCACAAGTTCTATATTTCATGCACATTCCATCTCATATTATTGCTGTTTTTTAGTACATCTTAGGCATAATTAGGACCATGCATTGCATTTTACAGTATTTCTTTGCTTTGCCATGTTTTTATAGATTATCTTTTATTTGGTGAAGAAAGGTATTGTTTTAGTGTAATTTTGGTTTTAGGTACTAAAGGCTGACAGAGGGAAAGAGGAGCTGAGGATGTGATGCAGAGGCAGCGAACCAGAGAGCTATACTGATGCAGTTCCAGATAGAGACAGCAGCTGCCGAGTAGCTACCGTCGCCCACCTTGCCGCCCAAGACAGAAAACAATGGACTTGGAGAACCGGATTGCAATTTGTAGAGCAGAAATCCTGATTCTATCGATGTTGTCCACTCAATTTTTGGACGTCTGTAGCAGCGTGTAGAGCCGCCGAAGTTAAATCTCGAGATTGCTTGCTGAACAATGCAACGTGATAAAGTCCACATTCAACTCAAAGAAGTCAGTGTTTAAAGTCATATTTAATGTGGAAAGCTACTTTGAAGACTTCTACTTCAAGAAGGACTAGACCTAGCTAATGCCTATATATACTCATTAAAATTCTAATTCAAGATAAATTAGGTTTTCCTTAGGCATAGTTTAGGTTTTCTTACCGCCGACATGTTCTAATTCTCCCTTTGGGTTTGGGTTATGTTGTAATTAGTTGTGAGAACGGATGTTTAGGTTTTCAAGTTTGTTTTTGCAATAAAATACTCTTCGTTTGCTTAATTCATGTGCTTCGCTTCCTTCAATTAGTTCCAAAAGTCCAGTTGAAGAATCCATTTGTCGGGCACGAAAGTGTCAAACCCACAAAAGAATTAAGCACGGTCTCATCATGACGAGGTGTTGACTAATTCGGCTTAAACATAAGTTAGAATTTCAGCGGCTAAAATGAGCAACCAAACGTTGACTGCCTGTGTTAGGTTTACGCTGAGATTGCTAGGTATTGCCTACATCACGCAGCAACAGAATCCTAGCCTAGACATAGGTAGGATCACTTCAGAATTGCTTCGCCAAACTTGGAGTATCTACCAGACTTGCCGCCGGGACTTCTCTCCATCTCACCTGCTGGGACAGCGAAAGTTGCAAGAGCAGAGTTTCGTCGTGGCAGCGAAGTTGCCACTGCCATTACCCGCCAAGGCAGTAGATCGTGGCAGCGCAAAACAACTTGATTTATTTAATGCAGTTTCACATTAAGCAACAACATAACCCTTCCCTCTCTATTAATCTGATCACTTCCTTTATTATTACTTGTATTTTTATTTTACTTTTCTTCTCAAACAACCACCTTACTTATGCATTTACTTTTCTTGTACAGGAACAACAATTCGAAGCAAGTTGTCCAATCCCTATGGGAGATGATATCTTATATACTATAACTTGATAGGAGTGTGCACTTGCGCTCATAAATAGAGAACACCTAATCGCTCTACAAGTTTTTGGCGCCGTTGCCGGGGATTGGTAACAACAAATTTCGTCTTTAATTTCTACACTTTTATTTCTTTACTTTTTTTATTTTATTTTCATTTTTAATCGGAAAAAATTACAGTTTCCTTTCCTAGTGTATCACCAGGTCGAATCCAAAAGGAGAAATTCTCTTCTACGACGATATCAAACGTAGAGCAAGAGAGCTCAAGAAGGAGATCAGAGTAACCCTAGGGAAAACCAAAGAGGAAAAAGACAAAGTAAAGGTAAACATGGACCCTCCCAACAATGCCGCGAACGGCAGGGAAGGGCAGCAAGATTTGCTGCCCAAAGAACGACGAGATCCACCAAGGCAGCAACCCCCTCTTCCGCCCAGGCAACCCCAGAATGTTTGAACCACTAGAGATTATCTGGAACATGACTTTAGAGGGTTTGATCCGATAGTGACGGAACCTAAGATTGAGGCAGCTCACTTCGAAATGAAGCCCGTTATGTTTAACATGATCAACACGTTAGGGCAATTTGGAGGGACTGCCACAAAAGATGCTTGACAGCACTTGAGAGGATTCCTGGACATCTGCAGAGCATTCAAAATACATGGGGTCCATCAAGACGTACTGAGGCTGAGACTATTTCCCTATTCACTGAGGGATAGGGCAAAATAGTGGTTAAACAACCAGCCAACAGGGTCGTTCAACACATGGACAGAGCTGTGTAAAGATTTTCTGGATCGATTTGGCCCGTCCAATGTCACAAACAGACTACGAAACGAGATAACATCCTTCCGACAAGGGGATGATGAGCTGATGTATGAAGCATGGGAGCGGTACCAACAGATGCTGAACAACTGCCCGCTACATGTTCTTTCGGCTTGGACACAGGTATTAATATTCTACAACGGGGTGAACTACCCAACACGGATGATGATTGATGCCTCAGCCAATGGAATCATCCTTGACAGACCACCAGAAGAAGCACTGCGGATTCTAAACCAAGCTGCCAAGAATGACTACAAGTATCCAATAGCCCGTCGAGGCGGCGTTAGGCGACTGTAAACGAGGTAGAAGCCTCAGAATCTGTCAATGCCCGCCTTGACAAGCTGACAGAGCTAGTCATGGGCATCGTAAAACTTGCTGGGAAAATCTATGAGGTAAAGGCAGTGGAGCCGTTCTATGACGAGTGTGGGGGCAACCATGATTCCTCCGACTGCACATCATCTACCAACTTTATGGGAGGATACGAGAGGAACAACAGATCTGCCCAGAACACATACAACCCTGGATGGAAGAACCATCCCAACTTCTTCTAGAGCAACACAAAGACTGCTGCAAACTCACAACAGCAACAGAGAGGCTACCAACAAAACCTGTCCAGACAGTAGGCTCAGCAGCCGCGAAACAATAATTCACTAGAAGCAACTCTTCATACTTTTATGTCTAGAACTAGTGATTTTATTGTTCGCATTAATAAATTCATTGATAAAACTGAGTCTTTCATGGACAGGACGGAGATGAAGATGAACAACTAGGAGGCTTCCATAAAAAAAACTTGGAGACCCAATTTGGGCAGTTCACAGAGATCTTCAGCAGCAGAACAATGGAGCAGCATCCAGCAGCACAAAGGCAGCATCCAAACCCACTTACGAGTAGTGCAAAGCCATATCTACAAGAAGTGGGAAGCAGTTGGATGAACCCAGGGTGGAAAAACAAATAGAAACACAGCTAGCACAAAAAGAACAGGCTGTTGCGGCAGGATCAACACCAGCCGCCCCAGCAGCTGAACATAACAACGATCCTGAAGTAGATGATCCTCCACAGATTAAGTTCCCATGCAAGGAGCGTATAGAGGACGTCCACCTTCCATCACATTTCCCCCAGAGACTTAAGCAACAAAAGCAAGAGCACCAGTTCAGAAGATTCCTGGATATTCTAAAATAGGTGCACATAAACATCCCTCTAATAGAAGCCATTCAGAATATGCCAAAATATGCCAAACATCCCAGGGACATGGTTTCTAAAAGAAAGAGGATTGAGGAGTTTGAAACGGTTGCTGTAACAAAAGAGTGCATGGCAATGTTGCACAACAAACTGCCGCCCAAGCAAACAGACCAGGGCAGCTTCGTTATCCCGTGCAGGATAGGTAGAAAACACGAAACAAAAGCCCTGTGCGACTTGGGAGCTAGCATCAACCTAATGCCCAAAGCAGTCTTCGATAAATTAGGAATTGGGCCAGCAAAAACCTACCTCCGTCATGCTAAAACTTGTTGATCATTCGTTTGTACAACCGGAGGGTAAAAGCGAAGACATTCTAGTGAAGGTGGGAAACATGATTCTTCCAGCTGATTTCCTCATCCTAGACTGTGAGGCCGATGAAAAAGCCCCTATCATCCTTCGGCGACCATCCTTGGCCACGGGCAGAACGTTAATAGATGTGGAACATGGGGAGCTGACCATGAGGGTAGACAACCAGAGCATAAAGTTAAATGTGCTACAACCCTCAGAAAAAGAAAAGGAAGGATGCCCGGATGCAAGAGCTGCTAAAATCAACATAGAGACAGGCCAAGGCAGCAGCTGCCGCAACAGACCAAAGGGCAAGCTGAAGGACCCAGCAGTACAGCACTTGAAGGAACAAGAGGACCCCCCCAGAAGGAAAGGACAAGCCAAATTACCTCAGGAAGTGGTTATGTCTGGTGATGCACCCAAATGCACTCCCAACATAACTTAATTTTTTATAATTTCTTTATTTTTATTTTTCTGCATTAGGATTAGAGTTTAATTTATTTTAGGATTAGATTAGTTTCCAGATTTTTATTTTTCAGAAGTTATTTAATTACTTTTATTTATATTTTTATTTCAGGATTAGGAATAAAAGAGCCGGATCAAGGAGGCCCATCAAAGAGCCCGCCCACCATCCCGCCGAGATAGCCCAGCGCAGAAACGCGTAACAGCTAGTTGACCACTAACGGCTACGAAAATAACGGGCAGAAATCCTGTAACGTGCGCGAGACAACTGGACCGTTAGACATTTTATGCCGCCACGGCACCTCTCGACAACCTCTATTTATACCCTTCTCACTTCATTCATTTACTTTACTTTCACCTTCTTGCTATATATTTCTTGCATCCACTGCTCTCACCTATTTTCTTTCAGAATTTCAGTAAACATCAATCGTCTCACATGGCTTCCTCATCGGCACCCAAACCCACCTTCCAATGCTTATTCTTCCGCACAGCTGAAAAGAGATACCAAACTCAGTTCGCAAAGCAGAACATATGAGAGGAGTAAGGCTTTCACTACACAAGGCAGACAAGAGATCTCAGCCTATAACCAAAACTGTTTGAAACCATCCACAGCAAGGGATGAGAAATCTTCGAACGATAGCCAGAGATAGCCAACATCACCATGGTCAAGGAATTCTATGCCCACTATCCCCGCCCAGAGATGCCATTCGAATATGTCTGTGGGGAACCTGTCAAGCTCAACGCTTTCATCATTAAAAACTTCTATGGCCTGGATATGCATGACAACCCTCACGAGGAGTGGAGGCAGTCACTGACGGCTGTTGATTAAGTCCAACCGCCGCGGACAGAAAATAATCTCACCTGCTAAGACTGTCACCAAGACATCTGCTGGCCGCCACTTCATTATCTAAACCTCTTCCTCATCCTCAGCAGAAAATACTCAAGCCTCCTCTCAACCCTCAACCAATTTCTAGTTTTTTTCTTTCCCTTTTCTTCATTTTTTCTGTTTTCTTTATCACTTGTAGTTATTTTTCTATTTTATTTAGTGCATTGAGGGCAATGCCCATATTGAGTTTGGGGGGATAGCTCCCACATCTTTTGTCTAGGCATACTTAGTAGCATATAGGTTGCATTGTACTTGCCTTAATAATAATCGGAACAGAAAATTTTGTTATATAACTTGTGCCTATGATAGTTAGTCGATTACTTATTTTAACACCAATAATAAATTGAAATTAATGTGGGAAAAGCATGAAAAATTACTTAGAATTTTTTTTCAATTGCCAAAACTGACAAACACTATTGTTACTTGCTGGATTTGTTAGAATATCTAATGAACACTGCCTGCTTGTTTTTAGAATTCTTTGCAAAGTTCTAACAATGATTGCAGGTAGCCGCCGAGGCAAAAAAGAGAAACAGAAAAATACAGCACTACCACGGCAGCAAAAGTAAAAACAAAGGACATTGATGTTTACCCTAGAGGTGCCCGCAACAGGCTCTAGGAAGAATCATGTGCGAGGACACTCCGCTGCTATCAAAGTCATTGAATCTGAAAGTTTTGAAGTGATGGACAAATTAGCATGAGTGAATGAAAGTCTTCACGGGACGACTCTACTCCATGGGTTTGGGGTTTTATAGTTTGCTCCTATCTTAATTTCAGACCTAGAAGAGTAGTTGTGATAAGCTGAAGCCCTCATTGCCATGATTAAAATATTGTGTTAAACTGTGCTGTCTCGACAGCAACCTTATATATCGTAACAACATCTTTGTTTATTTAGTTATTCTGCATATTCAACCTGTATACAATTCTGCACACACTGCACTGGATTTAGAAATTAATTCTGAGTTATTTTCTTGCTAAGTTCCCTTCACTACTCTAATATAGGTGCCACAGCCTTGAGGTATGAAATCAAGTTGAAAAAACATGTTTTTCTTTCTGGTTATTATAAGGGTAAGTATGTTTAGGTTGCATTGCTTGAGGACAAGCAATAGTTGGAGTTTGGGGGTATGTAAAGTGTCCACAAGTTTCATATTTCATATACATTACATCTCATATTATTGATGTTTTTGAGTACATCTTAGGCATAATTAGGACCATGCATTGCATTTTACAGTATTTCTTTGCTTTGCCAAGTTTTTATAGATTATCTTTTATTTGGTGAAGAAGGTACTGTTTTAGTGTACTTTTGGTTTTAGGTACTAAAGGATGACAGAGGGAAAGAGGAGCTGAGGATGTGCTGCTGAGGCAACGAACCAGGAGATGTACTGATGCAGTTCTAGATAGAGATAGCAGCTGCCACCGCCTACCTTGCCGCCCAAGACAATAAACTATGGACTTGGAGAACCGGAGTGCGATTTGTAGAGCGGAAAATCCTGATTTTATCGATGTTGTCCACTCAATTTTCCGACATCTGTAGCAGCGTGCAGAGCTGCCGAAGTTAAATCTTGAGATTACTTGCTGAACAAGGCAACGTGATAAAGTCCACATTCAACTCAAAGAAGTCAGTGTTTAAAGTCACATTTAATGTGGAAAGCTACTTTGAAGACTTTTACTTCAAGAAGGACTAGACCTAGCTAATGTCTATATATACTCATTGAAATTCTAATTCAAGATAACTTAGGTTTTCCTTAGGCATACTTTAGGTTTTCTTACCACCGACATGTTCTAATTCTCCTTTGAGTTTGCGTTATGTTGTAATTAGTTGTGAGAACGGTTGTTTAGGTTTTCAAGTTTGTTTTTGCAATAAAATACTCTTTGTTTGCTTAATTCATGTGCTTCTCCTCCTTCAATTAGTTCCAAAAGTCCAGTTGAAGAATCCATTTGTCGGGCACGAAAGTGTCAAACTCATGAAAGAATTAAGCACGATCTCATCATTACGAGGTGTTGACTAATTCGGCTTAGACATAAGTTAGAATTTCAGCGGCTAAAAGGAGCAACCAAACGTTGACTGCCTGTGTTAGTTTTACGCTGAGATTGCTAGGTCTTTCCTACATCACACAACAACAGAATCATATCCTAGACATAGGTAGGATCACTTCAGAATTGCTTCGCCGAACTTGGAGTATCTGCCAGACTTGCCGTCGGGACTTCTCTCCATCTCACCTGCCGGGACAACAAAAGTTGCAAGAGCAGAGTTTCGCCGTGGTAGCGAAAGTTGCCGCCACCTCAATCCTCCATTACCCGACAAGGCAGCAGATCGTGGAAGCTCAAAACAACTTGACCTATTCAACACAGTTTCATACTAAGCAGCAGCATAACCCTGCCCTCTCTATCAATCTGATCACTTCCTTTATTCTTACTTGTATTTTTATATTACTTTTCTTCTCAAACAACCACCTTACTTGTGCATTTACTTTTCTTGTACAGGAAAAATAATTCAAAGCAAGCTGTCTAATCCCTGTGGGAGACGTTATCTTATATACTATAACTTGACAGGAGTGTGCACTTGCGCTCATAAATAGAGAACACCTAATCACTCTACACTTGTCCCAAAACCGCTTTGGCATCTTCACAAGAAGAAACTTTTACATATTCATCGGGGCCCAATGCACAAAATAGAATGTGCAAGGCCTTACAATTAAACTTCATCATCTTCTTGTCATTGGCATTCCAATCCACCTTCCTTCATTAAGGCACGAATGGTCCATCTTCAACAAGATCCCATAGACGATAGTTCATGGCCTTGATGAAGTACATCATCATATTCTTCCAATAGGTATAATGCTCACCGTTGAAGAATAGTGGCTTGTTGATTTAATTGCACCATTTCTCACCGGTTGACTTGTTTGTTGATCGAGCTTCCGGATAGTCTCAATAAGTGGTTAAACCTTCTCGATTTAGCCTCGCTCTGATACCAATTATTAGGCTTAGGAGGCAACCTTTACACACTCAAAGCTTTCTAACCCAAAGCTTGAGTAAACCCTCTTTTACAAAGAAAAATAAGAGCAAACATCACAAGGTAGATAGTTTACACTATTAAGCACTCACTCAGTCCTAAACACTTGAGCAAATATAACAATGTAAGCTCACAAGTGTTGTCTATACAAAGAATGATAATTTAAGCACTAAGACACTTTTGACATCATAATGTTGTTGACTTGTGTATCATTAGTCTTCCATATATGCTTGGAAGTCTCTTTTATCTTCCCAAATGAGTTCCTAGCCGTTGGTGACCGTTGGGGATGAATTGGAGCCGTTGAAAACAGAAAACCCAGGAAAGTTTCGAAACTTTCATGCATGTACAGGACCAAAGGTGTACCGGTACATGACTTAAAAATTTAACATTTGGGTCATTTAAAAGCTTTTTAAATCATGTTAAAAACTTATGAAATCATTTTAAACATATTTTCAAATTGTTTGGACTTTAATATGTTTTTAAAATATTCAAACAAGTCCAAAAAACATTTTCAAATTATTATATCAAAACAAATATCCTAACATAATTTATATCTCATTTTCATTAAAATAACCTTATTGATGTGGTGTGTAATGGACGAGCGGATGTGGGGTGGATAAGGTCTCAAATCTACGACCTACACATTACATTGCGGGTATGACGTTTGACATCCACACATGCCCGCTACACACCAAACTCGTGCCCGATGCAGCGCGAAATCCACGAAATTGTACTCGTTTGTCATCTCTAACCATAAAGGTGCATTGTTGGAATTTTTTAATATGAATGATTAGATTTAGGACCAAATTGATAGAATGTATAAGTTTTAAGACTAAAATTGTTAATATATCATGTTATGTTTCAATTTTGAACAACATGATATCATGTTTATAACAAAAAGTTAATTGAGTAATTAAATTATAACTTAAAAACCTCGTATATAAATAAACATGTAACTGGGTGATTGAAATGTATTTTACCCAACATTTTATTTTATTTTGTATTTTTGAACAATTTTTTACCTAAGGGAGGGGAGAGGGGAATTTTACTTCTATTGGGTCTTGAACTAGGGATGACCAAATAATCCGAACCCGAACTGACCCGATGTGCCCGGATCCAGCCTGGTCGGGTTTTTAGTTTTTAATTTCGGAGATCGGGGCGGGGTAGGTTATTTATAGTGTTGAGTGGGGGCGAGCCGGGTTCAGGTATATGCTAGAAATTCCCTGCCCCAGTATATATTTATTATATTTATAAAAATACCACTATATATAAACACTTTTATATGGTTGTTAAGTTAATTTTTTTGTTTGTGCTTATCGTAAAAAAATTTAGATGTTGTTCAAGTTTTAATATATCTGATTCTGACGGCCAATGGTTCAAGTTTATTTTTTAAATATGTAATTTTCATGTGGGTAATTTAAAATTGGTTTTTATTTTATTTTTATATAAGTTTAAAGTCTTTTGAAACTAAATTTTGTGGCTGTAATGGTGGATTGATCGGATCTAACTTTTATCGTCGTCGAAGATTAAGATTTTTTCAATTTTTTGGTCGGTCGGTTTGGGGTCAGATTTAAGAGTTGGTATATCGGGGCGGGTGAATAAACTAATATTTTAATTCGGGGCGGGGCGGTTGGGTTTAGGGGCTTATAGATCAGGGCGGGGTCGGGGCGGCAAAAAAACGGGCCCGCCTTGCCCCGTGCTCATCACTATCTTGAACCCACAACCTAAAAGAAATAGGAAGATATCAACTGAGAGCTTTAACCGCATGTTCTAGAGATTGTTGACACCCAACATTTTATTTTGATTACAAATATATATTTATTTTTTAGGAAAACTACACCGGTGGTTCCCTAACTATCACCGTTCTCCTGTTTTGGTCCCCAAACTATGTTTTTCGGCAAACTCGTCCCTTCTGTTACATAGTTCTCCTGTTTTGGTCCTCCGACGTTAAATAGCTAAAGGTTTTGCTGATGTGGCATTTTTTAATATTTTTTAATCATTAACCCAAAAAAAAAACCTAAAAACACAATTGGTGCCACCGAGATTCGAACCCAAGTAACTAGCATGGAAGGCTAGCGTGTAAACCAATTACACTAAGCCAACTATTTGGTTTATGTTTTCTAACATTTATATTTAACCTATACAAATTAGAAACAACACACTCGAACGCAATACCTTATTGAAAAAAATTTAAATACTTAACCACCAAGTTAAACTAATAAATTGTGCTATTTTTAAATTAAATATATTTAACTAAATTATGTTTAAAATTAAAAATCAAACTAATTTTTTTACTTTGATTGATAATAACAAAACTAATTAAATATTTATTTATTATTATAAAATTATTATAAATTAATATTTATTAATTAATTAAATATAATATTAATAAATATTATTAGTTTAATATTTTTTAATCATTTCTCTCATCTCTTATATTATTAATAAATATTAATTTTATAATAAATAAATACTAATTTATAATAATTTTATAATAATAAATAAATATTTAATTAGTTTTGTTATTATCAATCAAAGTAAAAAAATTAGTTTGATTTTTTAATTTTAAACATAATTTAGTTAAATATATTTAATTTAAAAATAGCATAATTTATTAGTTTAACTTGGTGGTTAAATATTTAAATTTTTTTCAATAAGGTATTGCGTTCGAATGTGTTGTTTCTAATTTGTATAGGTTAAATATAAATGTTAGAAAATTTAAACTAAATAGTTGGCTTAGTGTAATTGGTTTACAGGCTGGCCTTCCATGCTAGTTGCTTGGGTTTGAATTCCAGTGGCACCAATTGTGTTTCTAGGTTTTTTTGGGTTAATTTGTACAGCTTAAATATAAATGTTAGTAGACTTGAATCAAGTAACCAACCTAGCATAGTTGGTTCACGCGCATGCCTTATGCGTTGGTGGTCCTGGGTTTGAATCCCAGCGGCACCAAATGCATTTTAAAGGATTTTTGGGGTTTTTTTCCAAGTAATAGCGTAGTGACATGTGTCATGACATGATTGAGTGAATAAAATTAAATAAAAATAATATAAGAGGAGAGAGAAATGATTTAAAAAAAATATTAAAAAATGCCACGTCAGCAAAACCGTTAACTATTTAACGTCGGGGGACCAAAACAGGAGAACTATGTAACAGAAGGGACGAGTTTGCCGAAAAACATAATTTGGGGACCAAAACAGGAGAACGGTGATAGTTAGGGGACCATCGGTGTAGTTTTCCCTTATTTTTTTTATTTTGTTTCATAAAATCGTTCATTTACTTGGCATTTAATATTCTCAACGAATGCATCGTAACAATTCATTTTAATTATATTGTATTATATTTTGACTTTGAATTATTTTATTAATTTAATTGAGGTTACGTTGAACAAGGGAACAACCACTAAATTTTAAAAAAAAAAATCTTTTTTATTATCTGTTTTGACTTTGAATGCTTTTTATTTTCATGCGTTACGGGACCGTGTCGGTGCTGGGTTAATTAAGTTTTTCTTCTAAATGATATAAATCGATGACAATTTTTTTATTGTTCTGAAATCCAACGGTTAATAAAATTCAAAGGTGCTTTACAATTCCAACACTGAAAATTTTCGGCTTTTTTAATAAAAGAATGTAAAATTAATGGTCTTGTTTGGTAAATAAAGGTTTGAGCCAAAATTAGAGGTCTGGCCGGTTAAATCTATTAATTTGGATGTTTGTTAAAGAGTGGATTGAAATAGCAGATTGGGGTGAAACCTCAAATTTTAAAAAAACTGCTAATAGGAGTTTTTGAAATTAGAGACATAAGAATTATAAAGATCTCTTTACCCTTAATAATTATCAAAAATCTCCAAATAACCTAAATTTAATCATTTTTATTTTAATTCTTCAAGCTCACGTATTTACATTGTGACATTTGTAAACTAATACTTTTTGTTTTTTCTTTTTATTCTCACATATTTATATTTGCATTTAAATTAAATAATTAATTAAATTTTATTATAAATAATTATATAAATAATAAATTAATATATAGATGCTTCAAATATGCTTAATAATGTTATATTAAAAATTATTTTTCATAATCTAATTAATATTAATAGATATAAAATATTGATAACTAATAAACTATTCAAATAAGTATCGAATATAATCATGTTCTTATATGTCAATTTGCTTATTTAAATAATCAAACAACTATCAGCTATCAGTTAATTTTATCAAACACTTTTATACAATCAGCTAATCAAATCAGATAATGCAATCAGCTATCCGCTAATGTTATCCGCTATCATATATCTGTTAATTGCCAAACAGGGCCATAGTATTTGAAAAACCTTGCTCTGAAGATTTTCCAATAGTTTTGTTTGTTGGTGTTTGGAATTACATCGGGACGCGAGGATTGTAGATCGAATTGTCAGACCTGTTGTCGCGACCGTTTTTTTGAAAGCCCACTTTTTAAGGTTTGGAAAAAAGCCTGACGATTTAAGTTTTGAAAATCAGGACTTTGGACTAATTTTATCTTTTAATTAATTAGCTTTCTATTTTTATTAAAATCCCATTTATTTTGCTTAAAAATCATTTTAGAGTCGCCACCGACCACTTTGGTAGGCCGGACACCACAAAAATGCACCAGAGATTTTTTTTTGTTGAAAAATTCGGGTTCGGGAGTCGGTTACGTGTAGGGAAGGGTTAACACCCATACGAACGCCCGTTATCGGTACCTTATTAATTACACGTGGCATTTTGGCATTGTGAACATTAATATGGATTTAATTAAATCTTTTAACTGTAAAATGAATTTTATTCCGAATGTGAATATCCTTTTGTAAGAAAATACATTCCGATCGAATATAATTATGAAGCATCCAATTACATTAGGACACTTCAACTTATATTCGAAAAATTACGTGTAGGGAAGGGTTAACACCCATACGAACGCCCGTTATCGGTACCTTATTAATTACACGTGGCATTTTGGCATTGTGAACATTAATATGGATTTAATTAAATCTTTTAACTGTAAAATGAATTTTATTCCGAATGTGAATATCCTTTTGTAAGAAAATACATTCCGATCGAATATAATTATGAAGCATCCAATTACATTAGGACACTTCAACTTATATTCGAAAAATGTATCTCAACGCAAAAGGTTTAATGCATGATTAATTATTGTCTTGTCATTTTTAAGTGTACCCTAATTAGGCTCCATTAATTAGTTCAATTAAAATTCTATGAATGTTATTAATTTTGGACATAAAAGAAAACACCCAAAATAATATTGGACACTTTCTTTATCAAGCCCAAAATTAACAACATCCCTAATTAAGATCTCTCTAATTATTATCCATATCTTAACTTTTAAATTTACCTAATTAATGATTTATTTCCATTTTTAAGTTAAAGTGAAAAATTGAAACCTTGGTCGGAATACTCATTGGTTAACATCACTCTACATTGTGACACTAGCCAATATTGAGTAGTCTAACATTGTTTCAAATATCCACTTATTTTCTACAATGATCTCCCTATTCAATTATGATTAAGTGAACTACTCTAATGGCTCTAATCTTATTTTAGTATGTGATCAATTGTCCAAACAATATATGATATGATATTTAAAAACATTCAAACACAAAAATTAATTAAAGCACTAAAGCAATTAAATAAAATAATTAATTAAGGCAATTGAATTCTGGAAAGGGACTAAATTGAATTAAATTGAGGATTGAGAGACTAAATTACAAATAAATAAGGACTGATTTGTAAAGAGATTAAAACCCAAACCTAAAGACCTTAAAAAACTAGCCCAGACCCGTTAAACAAAGCCCAAACCATTGAACCTAGCCCAAAACCCTCAGCCCACTTAGCCAAAACCCAAAACTCAATCCACTTAACTCGACCGGGTCACGGACCCGTATTTGAACCTGCGTAAGAAACACGTAGATCCTCTGTGACCCGGCATTCAAACGATGTCGTCCCAACTCAGTACAAATAGCCCCGGACTGAGTTGGAACGGTCATTATATTTGTTTTCTCTCTCTCTCTCCTCAACTCTCTCTCACTCTAAATTCTCTGAATCCAAACACCGAAAACCCTTAAAAACCAATCCCTTTCGATCAAAACCCTTACTTTTGCCTCTATTCATCATTTGTTCTTCAAAATTCACTCGTTCGATCTTCAAAAACACCAAAAACCTTCCCCAAAACTGTTTTTGAAGATCAAAAACCCTTTTTCCTCAAGAACAAACTAAGAACTCTTCAAAATTCATTGGTTTGATCTTCACAATCATCCAAATTCTCCCCAAACATGTTTTTTAAGATCAAAAACCCATTTTTTTAAAATCATACCAAGAACATTTCAAAAACCATTGTTTTAATCCTCATTCACCCCCTAACACTTCTATGATGTGTTTCTTGGCCGCCAGGATGATATCGATCATCGGATATCATCTTCGGTCTCTTCCTTCCTATTTCCGATGACCGGACCTTCTTCGGTCATCTTCTCTGGCATCCCCGCAAACTCCGACCACCGTCTGACCTTCTTCTTCCTTTTATTATTTTTTTTATGTTTTTTAGTTTCGAACTAGATCCGACTTTAGGATTTAGATCTGTTTTTTATATTACCTTAGATCTAGGCTTTAATATGAGTTATGGATCTGATTTATGTTCGAGTTCTGGTTTATAGTGTGTTTTATGCTTGAGATATAGTTTTTTAGACAGATTATGCTTCGGTTTTTTTAGAGATCTAACTTGTTTTAGTGTTTTCGAACAGGTAAAGAGGGAAAAAAGACACGAACATAGGTAAAAATACCTCGGTTCGATGTTCTGGTGGTTCCGATGAGCTTCCGGCAATGTCTCTTTGTCCGGTTGTCTTCCTCGATCGACTCAGACTCCTCAGATAACCTCTCCTTCTCTCTGACTTTTCGTTTTCTTTTTTGGTAATTATTAGTGCAATTATTATTGTATTAATTAATGTGTTTCTCTCTCTTCGCATGTATTTATACTCGCTGTCAGATGTGATGTCATCTTTGCACGGCTGGCGATGCCAGCTAGTCTCGGGTCGATAGGAATCTGAGTGAAATGGATGGGACCAATGCCATCTTGACACGTGTCCATTGGGTTTCGAATTCGAACGGGAAAAAGAAACACAGAGAGGATTTTGAGGGGTTTTTGTGCTTGTTGGGCTGGATATGGGTTGTAGTGGGTTGTCAACAACTGTAATGGGTTATTAGCTTTTGTTTCGAGCTTTATAGTGTGTTGGGCCTTTATAATACATTTTGGGCTTTGTATTATTCTTTTGGACTTTAATATATTTGGGTTTTTATTATTATGATCTGTTTCACTACTACTACTACTACTTATTATTATTATTATTATTATTATTATTATTATTATTATTATATATAAGCCCCGACAAAATTCCGGTTCTACAGCTGCCCCTCTTTGCTCATTGTTGTGGAACAGGAATAGGGCAAAGACTGAAAAGACACGGATTTTGTCCGAATAATCTGCTCGTCAAAGCCTAAAGTTGTTCTTCTCATTATGAATTTCTTTAATCTCTGATAATCTGGCATCGCTCCATAGCATGCTCCATCTTCTGAGGTCTGAAGATGTTCTTCTCATTATGAAATTCTTCATTCCCCACTCTTCCGTTGGTCTGCATTTTGCGGCGGTACTGAATAAGCAAGATCTTCTCATCTGGAACTTCCTATTCTTCAACGAACGAACTCTTCCTTGTTGGGCGGACTCTTCTCATTCTGAATCCTTCTTCGTTGAGCGGACTCTTCTCATTATGAATCCTTCTTTGCTGGGCGGACTCTCCTCATTATGAATCCTTCTTTGCTGAGCGAACTCTTCTCATTATGAATCCTTCTTCGTTGGGCAGACTTTTCTCATTATGAATCCTTCTTTGCTGGGTGGACTCTTCTCATTATGAATCTTTTTTTTTTGTCATTTTCCTGTTAAAACAAATGAAATATGCAGGTTATTATGACCCTAATGTCCTATATGATGCATGAACCATGGTTTACTCTGATCCATCAATCAACCTCTTCTCTTTTGGGTCTCTTTCTGGATGCTCCTCGTCTAACTTCATCCCACGCCAAGACTTGGCCATTGCAACCTCCTTTCTGCGCTTCTGGTCCTTTTCTCTAAAGCGCCCTTTCGGGTTTTCACTTTAGTTTGCTTTTCTCAAAGCGCTCTTTCGGGTTTTCACTTTGGTTTTCTTTTTCTTTTTTTTTCTCTTTTTTCGAAAGGCGCCTTTTCAGGTTTTCACCTCCCTTTTTCTTTCTTTTTCTTTTTCTCTTTTTTTCTTTTTTCTTCTTTTTTTCTTTTTTTTTTATTTTTCTTTTGAAAGTATTATGGTCAAGAAGGTTTTGCTTTAATCAGCCAAATACTGCTTCGATTAATGATGAAACTTTGTATTATTCTTTTGGACTTTAACATATTTGGGTTTTTATTATTATGATCTGTTTTACTTATTATTATTATTATTATTATTATTATTATTATTATTATTATTATTATTATTATTATTATAATTATATATATATATATATATATATATATATATATATATATAAGCCGGGACAAAAATCTGGTTCTACACCTGTCAACGTGGTGGATGTCAACGTAATATTGCATGACAAAAGATTAAGTATTTAGTGTAAATAAGCAAGTAAAAGCGATGCCAAGAATATGTCTTTTACGTGCAAGTATACACGGTCAGCAAGTAATATAGTAGTGAGTTGAGTATCATCTTCACAGGGATTACCTAGGAATTAATTGCCACGATTAATACTTGTGAACTGGAAAATAAAAGTGATGGCAATTGATTGAGAGAGTGAGTAAAATTAAAGAATTAAAGAAATCAAATTGATAAAGAGAACTTAAGTAAAGTGAAGATTACGATAATGAAATGATAGCAATCTGGCAAACAATGGGTGCAAGAATGATAACAAAGATTTTGCAAAGAATGTCTGAATTTCATGCTGGCAATGCCAGCTAGTAATAACGTCTTGCCTTGGCTTTATTGCCGAGCAGATTCAAGGGTGGCATTGCTTCTGTCGATGGCAATCCCGAAATTAACCATGTTAAACCCCTATATGTCTATAGTGAAGTTTTTCATTTATTAATTTGATTAAGTTCAAATATTTACTCCTAAGGGGTAGACTCACTCCCGAAGTAAGTTCATCTACTTGAACATATTTTTTCGAAGCATCTCGCCTTAGTATCTAGCAACTGATCGTTGCCCTCTAAGTTTGTTAAGATATTAAGGTGCAATAAGCATATTGTGCCAACAGTCGCATGGAAGAGAATTTAGAAAACTGAAAAACATATTAGATAAAAAGAACAATGCCAAGGCATTTGAATTATTAACAACTAAACATAAAACACAACAAATATAAGGTTGAAACCATTCTTTAACACAAAAAAGAAATACAAAAGATCAGCAAGGAACTAAGGTAAGGAATGAGGTCTTTTGATGCAACCCTTCAATGAAGCCGTTGATCTTGTTGTCTCTCATTCTTCCTTCTCCATTGTTGCAGCCCGCTCCCCAAGTTCAAGCCTTCATCTTCTTTAGCGCAACACCTTTTTTCTTCTATTTCCCAATGATCTCAAGTGCTTGCTCGATCTCCTTTAAATTGGCTTACGTGGAAACCCTATGATAGGCCTTTGAGTTTGAATTTTGAATGTACAAGGGATAAGATGCGTGTTCATCTTATCGAGATTTGAATTTGAGCTGATCATGTTTTGACTAGGGCTTTCGTCATCAGCCGTCGATCCTTTTCTAGCCGAGCTCGGTATTGTTTGGTCCATCCGTGCCAAACAAGCTTGGCATGCTATTTTTTGGAGTTTGATCAAATGCTATTTTTTCGCAGTCTGACTTGGTCCTATTTTCTCAGGTTGGTATTGCCAAGGGTTCTTGGCGAAACTCTTCTGGTGATCTATTGCCAAGGGTGCTTGGTATTTCTCTTATGGTCCTCTTTGCTTTCTACTCTTGCGCTGCTCTGCTATGTGGCAACTCGGCATTCTCTCTAGCATTCCTTCCTTCTGTTTCTGAATTGCTCTGCTCTGCCAAACCTGTATAAATGCCAACAAAACAACCCTTCACACTGGCATAGACACCATTTCCTAACTCCTTATGCAAATGCATGATTTTAACATCTAAATGCAACTAAATGTACTAAAAAGGCAAGCAAAGGCATTGTAAAATAAGCATAAAATTAGTACTTTTGAGGAGTTAACACCCCCCAAACCTAGCTCATTGCTTGTCCTCAAGTAATGCAACTAAAATTGTACAAAAAGAAAAATAAGAAAGTACCTCGGCAAAATTGTCATGATCTCCAACACCTGCAAGCTAGTAAAATATGATCCTAGGTCTGTCCTCGGATATTCAGTATATCAATGTCAAGTAGATAAACAAATTCAAATGCAACAATATAGCTCTAGTCTAAGGTCATCAAGTGTGCATGAAGTGCGGGCAATATGCATCAAGTTTACTCACTCCATTATTCGACTTTACTACCCAAAATCAGAATTTATTGCCATCATTTTTTGTTTATTTGCCAAGGTTTTTTGCTTTTTTTCTGGCAATATTTTCAGCCTTGCTGTGTAATACTGTTTGGCCACGAAATCCCACGTTAATCCAGACATTACTAGGCTTTACTCTTCAACTCATACCCTAATTTTTTTAACTTGAGAACTAAGAGGGAGCAAACCACGAAGCCCAAAGTTACTTATTATCTCTAAGGTAGAAAAGAGTTCTACATCTTTTCTTGCCTTGGCAAAACATTTTTGCCTTAATCTTTTCTCTTTACCCTGGCATCGTTTCTTCTTCTTTTTTTAACAATTATTCTGAGTTCAGTTTCAAGAGAACCTAAGTTTATTTTGCAGACAAGATGCATACCTCGTGTAAAGTGAATCTAAAGTTCCCTAAACTACAGTTCAATGCCAAGCTACTTGGCATTGCTAACATGCCGACATACAAGTTCTAAAATTCTAGTTTCTTCATTGGACAGATAAATCTAGAACAAATTCAACTAAACTAGCAGATTATTGACAATATTTCAATCTTAACTGAGGCAACAAAAAAATTTAGTGGTTTAGTATGCAAATTTTAATCCTATATGGAAAACTATTATAGTTGGCAAACTAAAATTTAAACATGAATGCATGACATACTAATGTAAGGATACACAATTAGAACTTTTGAGGAGTTAACAGTGGACAATCGCCATTTTCACCATATATGTATTCAAGGAAACTGATCGTTTTTCAGTTATGGTTCTAATCGATTGCGACCACCGTAACATGTACCGGCACCATCAGATGCTTAGAATCTAAAATTTCTTGTTTTGTTAGAAGAAATCAATTCCATTTTAATATGGTGAACCAAATCCATTTTTCATTGCATTGGAAAATGACAACAGACCCAAATTCCAGTGAGTAATGCTCTGCAAGTTCTCCCCAACTCTTTTGCAACCACACCCTAGCATCAGCACATTCCAATGAGAAATGATCATTCCCGTTGTATTTGAAAATTCTCATTTCGGTTATATTATTAAACTTGCCACAAATGTGATGAAGTACTTGCATAAAGTACCTTCGCAATAATACTACTAGTTGCGAACGTTGGTACACGGTTTCGAACTTTCCATTTGATACCTAAAATTTAACATGTATTCCTAATGATTTTAGTTTAAGTTTTCCTTTACTTAAAGACTTTGCTCGTACAAATTGCTCCTTGAACTTTGTATTTTTTCCATTTATGTTCATGAATTATGTATTATAAGTTAGGCTAGTGTAAACCTAAAAGGTGACATTTATGCCTAATGTCATGTTCCACTTTATTTTTAAGGGAAAAAATGGTTTGAGTCTGTATCAATTATTAACAGGTTAATTCAGATTCGGGTGGACTATAGGTCGGGCCTCGTAGTTTTAGAATTCTTCTTATTATTTATACATTTTAAAGTAAATTAGAAACATTATAGGTTTATTTTTAAATTACAAAATTTAAAAATAAATATTGGTCACTTTTCGATGAAAATATAATTTTATGGACTAAATTAAACTAAAATGACACCATCTTACTTTTATTATATTTAGTTGTAGAAATTAAAAATAAATGTGGTTCAATATTGGGGGTATTAATCAGCCATTAAGCATTAATGGGGAAATGACGTTTGGAACACGTTTATAGTTGTTGTCATGGGGAAGTGGAACTGGCAGAAGTAGGAGATTGAGTGAGATGTGACTATTTAGATTCTCCGTGCATCTGAACTGGCGTGTTCAAGTAGGAGTATAATAGAAGTGTGTCGACAACCACTGATTTATCCCCTAAACACTAAAAGTTCTCCCCTTAACAATAAATCATTAACCGGTCCACCATGAACTATTCAAAGTTCATATATTTGTCTTCAATTTTCTTAATTTTTATGAATTAGTCCTTAAATTTTATAATTTGTCCCCACTATGAACTTTTGAGGTTTTTATAACTTGTACCCACCCTCAATTTTTTTTTGACTTGTGCCCACCCTAAAAAAACATTCTAGATCCGCCACTGATTAAACCCTAAACCCTTCTCCGAAGGCCTCGTCGATTGTTGCCTTAATTAGTGGCAATAGAAATATAAACCTTATAGCATACAATTTAATCACGTAAACCACTAACCCTAAACTACACCTTACACCATAAAATGTAATCACATAAACCAATAACTCTAAACTACACCTTACACTCTAACCCATTACTACTTAGTCGTAAATCATAAACCATAAACCTTATAACCATAACAATTTGTCCTTTAAACCATAAAGCCCTAAACTACACCATCAACCATAAACCACTAACAATAAGAGCTACAACTTAAACCAAAAACCTTGTTGCCAGGAAAATAATTCATCTCATAAACTAATAACCCTAAATTACAAAATGGAAATTAGTCTTAGCAAATTTGGTTTTGTTTCTGTATGGTTCAGGGTAAAACTTAAAACTCAAAGAAAGTAAAATGAAAACAAATATAAGCATTTTAATATTTTTTGTGTAAAAATAAAATATATAAACTAAAACGAACACAAATGTGACCATATGAAAATAGATAACTATTTGATACATTGTGTAACACCCAAGTTTGGGGGCCGGGAGAAAATAATATTAAAATAATGGCCCGATTTCGGTTTTAAATATTTAAAATAATAAAATATTATTTTGGGCTTCATATATTCGAAGCAAAAATTTATGTTGGATTAAATATTGTTTTGGGAATTAAATCCCATGGATTTAGGATAAATGAGAAATTGCCATCTCATTAATGGCGTTTCTGTAAATAACTCAAAGTTTGAAAAAGATGAGCTTTAAACCAAAAGAAGAGAGTTATCTTCATCTTCTTCATTTTCTCTTCAAACGTGAAAACCCCATTTCCTCTCCAACTCACTTTTCCATCTTCTTTCTCCTCCATTTTGGCTCGGTTTTGAAAGGCAACTACATTTCCGACTTGCTCTCATCTTCCTCTCTTTAAAAGTACAACTAGTTTTCATTTTGGTTCAAGTTTTAGGATTTGAGTTTTTGGAATATTTGAATAAAAATGTAAACTTTATTGTCTTTAACTTAAGCTTTCGATTTGTTGAAGTTATATATGTTGTTTACTACCCATAAGGTCCAACATAGTTGATTTTTACATGGTTTTATGTTAATTGCCGAATTTGGGTTTTGGTGGGGTTTTAGGCGGGTTTTGAGTTGAGTTTTGGGTGTGTTTTATGTTGGAATTTGAGGGCTGATGTTAGGGTAATAGTTGGGGGCTGTTTTGGAAGCATTTGAGTGTGCTAAAAAGGTTGAAATCATGAGTTTTGGATTGGGTTTAAGGGCTGCCCGAGTTTGATGTTTTGGGGGTTGTTCTTGGCTTGGAATCTTGTGTTTATTGCTTGAATAGTGTTCTGGGTTGCTACATTGTTGTATGAGCTGATTCGAGGTTGTTTTGTTTGTGTTGAGATGATTAGAAACTAGAGAAGACAATGGTAAAGCTTCGGGAGTGAATCCGGAAACTTGAAGACCTTGGATGCTTGGTAGGCTTGTCAGCTTGTGCTAATGGAGTGGTCGGTGAGTGGTTAAAATGTTTTAAATGGTTTTGAGCAATTGGTTCAAGCTTGTGGACAAGGTTGGGATTGGTAGACCCACCTAGAGTTGGGATTAAGGTGGTAGCCTAACCCCAAGCTTTAGTTAGAGACCTTGGTTGATCTTTAAGGTGTTGATTTATGCCTCATGTTTAATCGTGTTTATGGTGGTTATGTATATGTTGTTATATATGTATGTTGAGGCATGACTTAATGCATTGTTATATGCATGTTGATTATAAACATGATGGATATATACATATGTATGAAATATGATATGATATTTGTGTTAATGGTATACATGTGGTGTTGACATGTGGAATGATGTTATTAGGTGGTTGCATGATCCGAGGATCATGGTGAGTACATGCTAGGCATGGAAATGTGGTTTGTGTATGACAGTGAGTCATGGTGAGTATGTGCTAAGCACAGAGGTTGTTATGAAATGATTTTGTGAAAGATTAATGAAATGTGTAGTATTGGAACTAGTATGCTTGGGTACAATGATCGATCATTAGGATGTTAGTGTGCACACGTGAGTCAAATGCGCGTGTGGTCTTGATGATGGTAGTCATCAAGATAGAGTACGGGTTTGCCCAGAAATCTTCATATATATGTTAGTCGGTGATGAGTGGAATCCCATCGACGGGCGTGAGGATGAGTGGAATCCCCTCCGCGTGAAATGGGCGTGAGGATGAGTGGAATCCCCTCCGCGAGAAACGGTGATGAGTGTAATCCCACCGTCAGGTAATGTTGTTGTTGGATGTGAGTTCCAACGGTTATCCGCATATTTGAGTCATAGCTAGGTGCCAATACGGATTGTGGTTTATGTTGTGAATATGTGATTATTTGTGAGCCAATGTGATTTGGGATGTGTTGCTAACATGGTTTAATATATGTGATTACATATGTTGTGGATTTAAACATGTTGAGCATGACATAATATTGAATATATGTTCATGCATCATGGGTAGATTGGCTTATGAGGATCAAAGGTAAGAACATGCATTCTATCTTGGTTGTTGCTCGTACTTGGACCCTACATTGTCGAAGGTTTATTTTATGAGCTTACCCTCACTAAGATTTTATGCTTATGCTCCTTTTTATTCGACAATACAGATCAGTAGCTTGTGGGGGGCAAGGGCAAGGAAAGGTCTCCAAGTGTCGCTTTTGGTTAGCTCAAGTATGAACTTTAAATTGTAGATTGTAATAGCCAAGCAATGGGATAGGTGTTGTTGATTTGAATGTTTTGGACTTATGTTGATGTTGGTCGCTTAGGAGCATGTTAGAATCCTTTTATATGCCATGTTGTTTAGTGGCTTTTGGTTGCCTTGAATGATTGTAAACCATGCCTATCTTGCCATCTTAATTGCCTAAGTGTATGGCCTTATGTATGCGTGAATCTTGAATGCTTAAGTCTATGCTATGTATCATCTTGTGTTTGGATGCCTATTTTATATCTTGTGTATTGTGAGTATGATGCCATAGGATGCATGCCTCTAGAATGTAATTGTATGATTTGTATGCTTCTCGTAGTCATTTCGGACGTTTGGGATCAATTAAAGATGTCTAAAACTGATTTTGGGAACTTGCAGACAGCAGGTGTTTCGAAACGGGTTGTGTCGTTTCGAAACGGGTGTGGTTCCAGGGTCCCCCGTATCGGAACTCGTTTCGATACGTTTTGGCCACTATGAGCCCCAGTTTCAAAACAAGTTTCAAAACACTTTTGCTACTGGAATTGCCTGTTTCGAAACTGGTATCGAAACGGCAAGGCAAAATGAGACCTTGTTCCGAAACGGGGTGGATGCGTTTCGAAACGGGTGTCTGGCTTTTAAAACTGGGCTCGTGTTTCTAAACGGGCTCTGACTGTTTCGAAACACATGCCTGAATTTGGGCTTTTTGACATCTCTAAGGGGTTTCAAGGGTGGGGCTTAGGCCCTGTTGGTTGTTGGGCTTCCGCTTAAGTTTAATTAATGCATCTAGACAATATAAAATGAAAAAGTTTTTCCTAGGGTCGGTAACCGAAGTGGAGCCTTAACGGGTTTCATCTCGGTTATCCCCGTGTAGCCCACTCGGATCGGTCAAGCGTCCGGACCGGGACGAGGGGGTTACACTTGTTGGTATCAGAGCCTAAGGTTTACGAGACCTTGGGCAGGTAAGTGAGGTAAGTTAAGTTTTTGCGTTGTAATTGCATGGTGGTTGCTTGCCATGTAAGCATGTTTGCTTGTTTATCAAGTATGCTTGATGTATGTTTGTGTGATCATGTGTATATGTTGCTTGAAGCATGTCGAGTAGAGTCTCATTGCTTCTATTACATCGGAAAAAGAAATTTTTAGTGAGGTAATCATACTTGAGCCACTTGGACCCTTTCCTTTGCTAACCCAGTTTGTATGTTAATTTTCTGTTGTTGTTGATTTATTGCTTTTTAGTAAGTTTGAGGCCAAGGCGTGGGCCGTGAATCGGTAAGTAGAAGCTGTGGTTTCTGAAAGTGTGGATGATGTTGAGGGAGTTCATCGCTATAGTTAGGGAGGTATGGTTGTACCGGAGTTGAGAAACAATTTGTTTGTTTGAGCCAGTGTGTATGTGGGTTGATTCTTGTTGATAAGGAACGATAAGACCGATTCTGGTATTAGTTGGTAAAAAGGAAGTGAAGACCTATGAGTGGGATTCAGAGTGGTATCAATGTTATAGTAGGTAAGCCCTTGGTACAGTTTTGAGTTTGTTTCCTCCGGTTGATTCTGAACTTGTACTTCAGTATATTGTTAGCAAGCAAGCAAAGTTTGAATGTGCCCGGTGAAGCGTTAGAGGTAGGTACGAGTACCTTGGTTCTTTTAGCGGGATCAAGGTAAGGGTCTCGTGTGGGTAATCTGAAATTTAGAAATGTTAGTTGGTGATCGTTGGGGTTCGGCCTATGGTTTTAATACAAGACAGCCGGTCGGTGTTTGTGAGTGGGAACCGATTTGTGTAATTTGGCCAGTGTGCGTCTGAGTTGTCTTCCGACAAGAAGGAGAGATGAAGTCACTTCCGATATAGTTGAGTCGAGAAGGAAGTCTTGAGCTTTAACTTCAGATTGTTTGGTAGTGGGATGTTTTGAGTCGTCAGGACTGATGTTATAGAACAAGTTCAAGCCTGATTGTTTGTGTGTGATCAGAACTGAATTTTGAAGTTTCGAGATGCTCTAAGAACGGTTTTGAAGAGTTAGGTTATGTTTGAAGGGTCAGCCTGAAAACAAGAGGACCGAAGACTATCAGCTGTGTACATGTGAAGTTGCGATTTCTGCGGATTCGTCCTTTTATGTGAGCATGCAAAGAAATTTGATATACCTGATGAGACCTTAGACGTATGAACACGTGTGACTAGTCCTTTTGGTGAGATAGTGGTGGTTAGAAAGATGTACGGAAGATGTTTGTTGATGGTTCAGGGTTACGTGTTTCCAGTAGATGTGAAGTAATTGTCTTTTTACAGTTTTGATGTAACATTGGATATGGTTCGGCTTGTAGAGCACAAGGTTAGGGTATACGTTGAAACAAAGAGAGAGTTGCCTTGAAGTTGCAGATTTCTGTGAGACTGTAGTGGTAGGTGAAGATGTGAACTCCTTGTCGAATGTAGATCCAGCTTTAGAGGTCAAAGATTGTTTGAGTTTAGTTGACATGCTTACCTAGCAAATGTGATAGATTTGATCTTTGAATGAAGATTAGACCGCAGAATGTTAGAGCAGTTTGTGATTTTCCTGAAAGTGTTTGGAAGAATTGTCTGGTTTGTCGCTTGATAGGGAAGAAGAGTTTATTATTGATACCGTCTCCGAGTTTGCTTCTGTTTTGATTGCTCTGTATCTTATGGTTCCCGAAAGAATTATGAGTGTTGAAGAATCAACTTCGAGATTTGTTAGACCTTAGATTCATTAGGCTTAGTACACCATCTTAGAGTACGACAGTGCAATTTGTGAAGGAGAGAAGACAATATGAGGATGTGTTTAGATTTCAGGTAGTTGAAACAATTGATAGTAAATAGTTAGTATCCGTTTCCCAGCATCAGTGATTTGTTGATCAGTTGGGGTGTGCTTCAGTCTTTTCGAAGGATAATTTGAGATCCGATTACTACCAGTTGAAAGTGAGAGAAGTTGGTGTACCGAAGACAGCTTTCGGGGCAAGATGTGATCACTTTGAGTTCTGAGTTATGCCGTTTTGTTTGACTAGTGTGTTAGCTACTTTTATAGAGATGTCGAGCATAATATTTCCTGAGCTCCTTGATCAGTTTGTAGTAGTCCTCATAGATGATGCATGGGTATATTCACGTACCGAAGAAGACCTTGACAAGCTTTGGAGTTAGTGTTGTAGATCCTATTAGAAAATCATTAGTATGCCAAGTCGAGCAAACGCGAACTCCGAGTCAAGGAGGATGTTCTCTTAGGACATGTAGATCAACCGAGTGTATCAGAGTAGATCCCAAGTAGGTAGAAGAAGATGTGAGTTGGAAGAAACAGAAGACTGTGACAGGTATCTATAGATCCTAGGTCTAGCATTGTTACTTTCGGGGAATTGTAAATGATCTTTTGAAGATAGCTGCTCCTTTGACAAGTTGCTACAGAAGAATGTTCAGTTGTGTGGTCAGATGCGAGACAACAAGCCCTTGAGAAACCGAAAGAAAATTTGAAGAGAGCTTTGACCTTGGCCCAGCCTTTATCAGAGAAAGAGTTTGTGAACCATAGAGATGCGTTACATGTAGGGTTAGGTTGTGTGCTTATGCAAGACAGAAGATTTGTGGTTTATTCATCGAGACAGTAGAAAGTGTATGAAAAGAATTATTCGACGCAAGACATTGAGTTAACTGCAGAGGATGAGTGGAATCCCCTCCGCGTGAAATGGGCGTGAGGATGAATGGAATCCCCTCAGCGAGAAACGGTGATGAGTGTAATCCCACCGTCAGGTAATGTTGTTGTTGGATGTGAGTTCCAACGGTTATCCGCGTATTCGAGTTATAGCTAGGTGCCAATACGGATTGTGGTTTATGTTGTCAATATGTGATTATTTGTGAGCCAATGTGATTTGGGATGTGTTGCTAACATGGTTTAATATATGTGATTACATATGTTGTGGATTTAAACAAGTTGAGCATGACATAATATTGAATATATGTTCATGCATCATGGGTAGATTGGCTTATGAGGATCAAAGGTAAGAACATGCATTCTATCTTGGTTGTTGCTCGTGCTTGGACCCTACATTGTCGAAGGTTTGTTTTATGAGCTTACCCTCACTAAGCTTTTATGCTTACGCTCCTTTTTGTTTGACAATGCAGATCAGTAGCTTGTGGGTGGCAAGGGCAGGAAAGGTCTCCAGGTGTCGCTTTTGGTTAGCTCAAGTATGAACTTTAAATTGTAGATTGTAATAGCCAAGCAATGGAATAGGTGTTGTTGATTTGAATGTTTTGGACTTATGTTGATGTTGGTCGCTTAGGAGCATGTTAGACTCCTTTTATATGCCATGTTGTTGAGTGGCTTTTGGTTGCCTTGAATGATTGTAAACCATGCCTATCTTGCCATCTTAATTGCCTAAGTGTATGGCCTTGTTTATGCGTGAATCTTGAATGCTTAAGTCTATGCTATGTATCATCTTGTGTTTGGATGACTATCTTATATCTTGTGTATTGTGAGTATGATGTCATAGGATGCATGCCTCTAGAATGTAATTGTATGATTTGTATGCTTCTCGTAGTCATTTCGGACGTTTGGGATCAATTGGAGATGTCTAAAACTGATTTTGGGAAATTTGCAGACAGCAGGTGTTTCGAAACGGGTTGTGTCGTTTCGAAACAGATATGGTTCTAGGGTCCCCCGTATCGGAATCGATTCGATACGTTTTGGCCACTGTGAGCCCCTATTTCGAAACAAGTTTCGAAACACTTTTGCTACTGGAATTGCATGTTTCGAAACTGGTATCGAAACGGCAAGGCAAAATGAGACCCTGTTCCAGAACGGGGTGGATGCGTTTCGAAACGGGTGTCTGGCTTTTAAAACTGGGCTCGTGTTTCTAAACGGGCTCTGACTGTTTCGAAACACATGCCTGAATTTGGGCTTTTTGACATCTCTGAGGGGTTTCAAGGGTGGGGCTTAGGCCCTGTTGGTTGTTGGGCTTCCGCTTAAGTTTAATTAATGCATCTAGAGAATATAAAATGAAAAAGTTTTTCCTAGGTTCGGTAACCGAAGTGGAGCCTTAACGGGTTTCATCTCGGTTTTCCCCGTGTAGCCCACTCGGGTCGGTCAAGCGTCAGGACCGGGACGAGGAGGTTACACATTGTCGGTGGAAACTAAAAGTTTCCACAAGCGCCTTAGTTTTATGGTTTAAAGGCTTAGTTTAGGGTGTAAAATTTAAGGTTTAAATTTGATACACAGGCTGTGTAAAATAAATTTTACATAAGCCTTCTTATTTATACTATAAATTAGTATTAAACCAATACCCTAAAAAACAAAACTACAAAATCTAAACTGTAAACCCATAAATATTTAATCTTAGGAAGTGTATGCGGCATTTAACTGCTCACAGAAAGCGTCTTTTCAATAATGTGGCAACTATCGAACGTATACATATACATGCTCCAAGTTTTCATTTGAAACCTAAAATATTACATTTCTGACTAACAATTTAAGTTTCAGCAGCGTTGTAGAAGTATCGAAACATATATGCATTGGTTTGAAACTATTTAAATTCAGTGGTTGTCTCCCCCAAACATGTCTTACCAGTTCTATTATTTAAAGAACAAGTAATTTGGCAGGTTCAATTAAAAAGTAAATTAAATTGCCGGTTCGATGAAATAATTTCAAAAGACGCATGTTTCCAAGTAAATACACGTCTTTTCAATATTCGTGTCGAATCTTTGTAACTCTTTCCGATATGTCAGCACCAGATAAGTCCTTTCAATTAATGCAGCGGGTAGAATCGTGTACAGATAAGTCTTATAGCAGTGCCGAAACCAGTCGTTAAGTTTCGAAACCTAATTGTTCAACCGAATATTGGAAATGTACTTTTAAGATTTTTGGTTTATTCCTCATGAACATTGTTCCGAGACTAGATTATGCATACCGAAACATGTGTAATTATAAAATATTCTTTCTTCTATTATAAATATGAGTCCCTTGAGTTCTTAGCTTCATACCCTAATCACTGACTCTGGTTTATTATTTCCTTTTTAGTTTTTGTCTTTACACCATTATGTACTACTATTCAGAGACTTTTTTATAGACCCGTGTGGAGTTCTGATTGTTTGTTTGGGTTGTTCGGTTCGAAAAAACAATGGTATTTGAAAGGTTATGATTAGCCATTTTGTGTTCAGGTATGTACACCAACGGACATAGTATTTGGAGAACCTTGCTCTCAATATTTTTAATAATATTGTTTGTTGGTGTTTGGAACTACATCGGGACGCGGCGATGACACCAAATTCCAGTGATTAATGCTCTACAAATTTTCGCCAACCTTTTTCAACCACACACTGGCATCACCACATTCCAGTGAGTATTTGGATATTCGATCTCTCAAGCAGTTCTATCAAAAATTAAATCTTAGGAATTTGATCATTCCCTTTGTATTGGAAAACCACAAAAGACCCAAATTCCAGTGAGTAATGCTCTGCAAATTCTCCCCAACCTTTTTGCAACCACAACCTGTTACTACCACATTCCAGTGAGTAATGATCAGTCCCTTTATATTGGAAAATTGTCTTTTCAGTTATAATATTAAACTTGCCACAAATATCATGAACTACTCGCTGAAAGTCTGTTCGTAGTGGTACGACGAGTTTCACAGTATTTGCACACAGTTTCGAACTTTCCACTTCAAACCTAAATTGTAACATGTATTCTTAATGATTTCAGTTTAAGTTTTCTTTTAATTAGAGACTCCGATCGTCCAAATTGTACCTTGAACTTCCCATTTTCCACTTTATGTTCATTAATTATGTAATTAATCATACAAAATGGTGAATCTCAGTATCACGACGCGTTTCGAACCTTTAGAGCTACGAACTTATCAGTTCAAACATTAAATTGTAACATATATTCCTAACGATTAAAGTTGCAGTTTTCCTTAACATGTAACAATATCTGCATCCATAGTTTCGAACCTTTTGGTTAATGCCCAAAACTTCCATTTCATAAAAAAATTAAACGTGCCATAAATGTTATAAACGTGGCATTGTTTGCATATATAAAATATTAAATGACTTTGTAACATTCGAGGTTGAGCATTTAGAGTTATAGTTTCTGAACTTTAAAAGAAAATATTAATTTAAAAATTATTTGCTTGAAGATTCATATTATTATACTTACCATATTACGAATATACTCCTCAAATTATAAAGTGCGATTTAAATAATGAAGTAAATAATAAATTTGCATAAAGTGAAGAAAAAAATGATAAATAGGAGATGATGATCATATCATGAAACACCAAGTATATTATAGAAATTTAAAATAAATGTGGTTCAATTTCACCCCTAAGTTTCATCTAAACGAAGTACATAAACCTATTGGGTATAATCCTAAAAGGCAAAAAAATTATCATGCTGTAATAGGAGTTATTCACGTATCAGTATAGACTATGGACCATAAAGACATATCCTATAGACTATACTAATAAAGATATCATAACGTATGGTATATTATGTATGGATTGTACACTATAGCCTATATAATGCTTGAAGTCAATCTCATACGCAAAGCTAAAAACTAAACCTTATCAAGCAAAATTAATGTCCTAACCACTAACCCTAAACTACACTGTAACCTTAACCAGTTAATAGAATGACCTAAATCATAAACCATAAACCTTAAAGCCATATAAATTAATCTAAAAAGTAATAACCCTAAGCTACACCATAAACCCCAAACAACATAACAAAGGGAACTAAATCGTAGAACAAAAAACTTTAACTCTATAACAATTTACCTCTTAAACCAATAACCCTATATTACATATAACTCTTAATGATCTTGGTTTTGCTTTTGTAGGTTTAGGGTAAAAATTTAATGGTGAGCTAACCTTATAAACCAATAACCCTATATTGCATGTAACCTTAATCAGGGGTGGAATGTTTGCTCCAATTCATCTAGAGTTGAGGACGATAGTTGTGATAAGCTGACTCCCCTCATAGTAGTGGAAAAAAGAAGAGAGAAAAGAAGAAAAAAAAAAGAAAGTTAGAATTATGGGAGTAAACTTGTGCTTAAGTTAACCAATAAATACTAGGTATAATAGAGAGCTTACCTAAAAATATTTCTAACTCTGTTAAGCATAGATTAGATACAATCACGCATATACATGCAAAAGATCTTGTCTTAAGAAAAGTTCTTAAAATCTCAAATTGGACTATGTAATGTGTCCACAAGTTCTATATTTCATGCACATTCCATCTCACATTATTGTTGTTTTTAAGTTCATCTTAGGCATAATTAGGATCATGCATTGCATTCTACAGTATTTCTTTACTTTGCCTTACTTGTATCGATTATCTTTAAATTGGTGAAGAAAGATATTGTTTTAGTGTATTTTTGGTTTTATGTACTAAAGGCTTACAAAAGGAAAGATGAGTTGAGGATATGATGCTGAGGCAGCGAACCATGGAGCTGTACTGAAGCAGTTCTAGCCAAAGCTAGTAGCTGCCGCTGCCGACCTTGCTGCCCACGACATCAAAACTATGAAGTTGGAGAACCGGAGTGCGATTTAAAGAGCTAAAAACCTTGATTCTATCGATTCCATCCACTCAATTTTTCGACATCTGTAGCAGCGGGCAGAGCCGCCGAAGTAAAAATCTCGAGATTACTTGCGGGACAAGGCAACATGATAAAGTCCACATTCAACTCAAAGAAGTCAGAGTTTAAAGTCACATTTAATGTGGAAAGCTACTTTTGAGGACTTCTACTTCAAGAAGGACTAGACCTAGCTATTTTCTATGAATACTCATTGTAATTCAAAGCATCTTAAGTTCTCTTTAGAAATAGCTAGGGTTTTCTTGCTGCCGACATGTTCTAAACTTCTCTTGGGTTTGGGGTTATGTTGTAAATTAGTTGTAAGAACGGTTGTTTAGGTTTCAAGTTTGTTTTCAATAAAATATTCTAAGTTTACATAATTCATGTTCTCCACTTCTTCAATTAGTTCCAAAAGTCTAGTTGAAGAAATCTATTTGTCGGGCACGAGAGTGTCAAACTCACGAAAGAATTAAGTACGGTCTCATCATGTCGAGGTGTTGACTAATTTGGCTTAGACATAAGTTCGAGTTTTAAAGGCTAAAACGAGCAACCAAACGTCGACTCCCTGTGTTAGGTTTACGCTGAGATTGCTAGGCATTGCCTACATCACGTGGTGACAGAATCCTTGCCTAGACATTGGAAGGATCACTTCAGAATTGCTCTGCCGAACTTGGAGTATCTGCCAGACTTGACGCCAGGACTTCTCTCCATTCCACCTGCCGAGACAGCGAAAGTTGCAAGAGCAGAGATCTGCTGCGGCAGCGAAAGGGTCGCAGCCTCAATCCGCCATTACCCGCTGAGGCAGCATATCGTGGCAGCGAAAGGGTCGCAGCCTCAATCCGCCAGGACTTCTCTCCATTCCACTTGGCCTATTTAACGCAGTTTCACACTAAAGAGCAGCATAACCTTGCCCTCTCTATCAACCTGATTACTTCCTCTATTACTTGTGTTTTATTTTACTTTTCTTCTCAAACAATCTCATTACTTGTGCAATTTACTTTTTCTTGTGCAGGAACGACAATTCGAACATAGCTGTCCAATCCTCGTGGGATTCGACATCTTTTATACTATAACTTGGCAGGAGTGTGCACTTGCACTCTTACAAAAAGGGGAACACCTACACACCCTACAAGTTTTTGGCGTCGTTGCCGGGGATTGGTAACAACGAATTTTGTTTTTAATTTCTGCACTTTTTCTTTACTTTTTATTTTTATATTTAATCAGAAAAAAAAAATTTACAGTTTCCTTTGCTAGTGTATGACCAGGGCGAATCCAAAAGGATAAATCCTCTTATACGACGATATCGAGCGTAGAGCAAGAGAACTAAAGAAAGAACTCAGAATAACCATATGGAAAAACAAGTAAGAAAAGGAAAAGGCAAAGGTAAACATGAAAAACGACAACCCTGTCAACAATGCCGCGAATGGCAGGTATGGGCTGCAAGACTTGCCGCCCAGAGGTCCGCAAGATCCACCAAGGCAGGATCCCCCTATTCCGCCCAGGCAGCCCTAGATTCGAACTACTAGAGACTATCTAGAACATGACTTCAGAGGGTTCGATCTGATAGTGACGGAACCTGAGATCGAGGTGGACCACTTCAAGTTAAAGCCCGTGTAACCCCCTTAGCCCGGCCTAGACGGTTGACCCGAACTACGAAGATTACACGGGGAAAACCAAAGTCAACCCGAAAGTCAACCTTGATTAACGACCCTTTTTTCATTTTAAACTTATCTATATGCACAATTAACCTTAAGCGTACCCTAGAGAAAAACATACTTGAAAAGCACGGCGATCGGATTACATTAAGGGACTCAATTGCACAACATACAAAAGTTAGGGACCAAATTGTAAATTCTGGAAAGATGAAAGACTTAGCTGATTTTTAAATTACCAATATCAAATTAACCATATTACATGCTTCCTTGTCAAATTTCACCTCAATTGGACATCTCAAACTCAAGCAATTGCAAATACAACATTCAGGACTAAAACGTAAAGCTTGCAAACCTTAAACCATTCAAATCAGTGCCCAACAGTCATCTGTTTCGGAACGGGGGTTGACCGTTCCGAAACGCGGGTTCGTTTCAAGACCTGTATCGAAACATGGCTTCGCAGTGGCAAAAACGTTTCGGAACGGCCCTACCCGTTTCGATACACGAAGGCCATTACAGGCCCCCGTTTCGAAACGCTAGTGCCCGTTCCGATACGGACTGCCCAGAAAATGCAGAATTTGCTGGTTTAACACACATTTAACCACTCAATCATATTATAATGACCTCCTAATCATGCTAACAGGTCACCATACATATAAGGTACATATTTGCATCATCAAAACACATCCATGGTATCAATTAGGAAAATCCACAAGTCTATAGGCATGCATCCTAATTTTCAAAACCAAACAATCATCAAAGCATCAAAGCAACACCAAAATGGCCATTTACAAGTCCAAAACAATAAAGGCATCATGCCACACCTAGGGAGTCCAAAACATCTCCCAAAACACAACCTAGGTCCCCATTCCAAATATTAAAAACTAATAATGTTGAGAAAAAGTCACCGTACATGAGCTTAGCTTTCCCTTGGATTCTTAGCCTCCATGCTGCCCTCAAAACACTTCAATTCTCTGCATTATTGGTTCAAGAAAGAGAGCGTAAGCAAATTTGCTTAGTGAGGCATGCTCTAAAGAAACAACACAATAATGCATTTTATAAAACACCTTTCAAAAGGCCTTTAACTCATAAACATCATTTCTCATGCAACAATGCATACAGAACAAGCATCTCATGCTTCATTAACATCAACATGTCATATTGGCTTCCAAGTGATACCATAACCATTTACAACATAAAACACAATCAGATACGCGGATTACAAGCGTTGTCCCATACGCTTCATACACACTACCGAACACACAAGGTGGAGTTTACCGGTACAATCACAACCCTTCAACACCCGTGATGGAGTTTAACGGTACAATTACAACCCCTCCACATCACTCATCGGTAGTTGTATAACATCACTAACGAGAACACGGGACACACAACACAAGATCCTCACATGGCCTTTTAACCACCATTATGGTCTTAACCATCTCGTTAGTGTACTTGGATGGAGTTTACGGTACAATTACAACCCCTCAACATCCAAGGCGACTTTATTCACGGTGCACCCAATCCTATAGCAGTCTAACTATATCCGATTCAAGTACTTTAAAACCAACACATCACTTGCCAATATACATCATTTATCATCAACAATCCACTGTTTTAAAGCATTAATCAAAGCCATTAAACCATCATGCATCACTATGCATCAAAACCACATTTATCAATATCAAACCAAGGATCTCTTACCTTGAGCATCCTTCAACACATGGCTTTCAAAACCAGAATTAATCATGCTAAAACATGCTTTCAAAACAGAATTTAAACATGTAAATTACATAAATTGCATCCAACCATCTCATGGTTCATCAAAGAGAGAGTTTTCCCGAAAACTTACTCTTGAGCTTAGTTAAGTTGATTAGACTTAAATTAAGCTCCCAAACCTTCAAACATTCGATACAAAGCTGGAAATCCAACTCCACTCACCAGTTCCGTTTTGCAAGCTTGCCGAAACGCCGTTCAAGCCTCCGGATCAACACCACAAGGATCCGAAGATGTCTCCCCTGTTTTAAACACATCAAAGCAGAGGATTAATGCATCATCATGCATTAAAATCTTCAGCCATTACACCTAAACTCGCTGCTCTCACCAAATCTAACATTTCGGCTACCAAACACAACCGAAATCACTTCCAAACTCTTCCACAACATTACCCAGCCAAGATCCATCACTTCTAAACATTCTTAAACATCAATTAACATCCAAAAAGAACCTAAACTCGTCCTTATACCTCTAGCATAAACAGAACACCAAAATCACCCCAAAACCACTATTTTCATAAGCAAAAACTTAGGAAACATAACCTATTCGGGATTGCATTGATCAAACCTCATTTACACATCATTAAACATTCAAAATACATTTAAAAGCCATCTCAAAAGAGAGCCCAAACAATCACCACAAATTTCTTCAAGATTTGTTCCAAATCTTGAGTTTTAAGCCAAAATCAAGATCACAACATTAAAACCTTTTATAAAACTTAATTTAAGGATTGAGAACTTGGGAATTTCAGTAAAGAACTGAGTATTTAGAGGAGAAGAACATCCTTACCTCTAAATGTAGATTTCTCCTTGATTAGAGCCAAAATCCTTGAAAATTCAATAAGCAAATCAAGAGGTTTTGATGTAGAAAGGATTAAGAATCAATTGATGATTGAAACCTCATCATTTAGTGTGAAAATCAAAAGAAATGTTGTTGTAGAAATGTGTTTGGCTGAGGGAATTTTGAGAGAAAATGAGATGAGAAAGTTTTTAAGAAAGTTAGTTATGAAAAGCTAAAATATGATTTCCCTCTTTTCCTTTAATTAATTAAACATTAAATGAATCATTAAAATTAAGAAAAATCTGGAGAAATCCTTCCTTGGGTAAATTAGCTCCTTAAAGATTCAAAGTTTCAATCCTTACAAAACAGTCACCACTAAACTTTTCAAAAATTACATTTTAATCACTATTTCGAAATGTTGAACCTCCAAACCTTATTTTGTAAAATTGATTTCACCACTCTCTTATATATATTAAAAGAGGATTTTTAGATATTTTTCCATATTTTTAAAGCATCCCGAACTAGGCTTTCCCTAAAACCACCTTTTATATTCAAACCGAAAATCAGACCGGTTCGGTTCAGACCCTAAACTTCCAAGCCCAAAATTGGGGTGTTACAACTCTCCCCCCTTAAGAAATTTGTCCTCAAAATTTACCTGGAGGAAAGAGGTACGGAAACTGCTTCTTCATGTCATCCTTTCGTTCCCACGTGGCTTCCTCAACACCACGATGTTTCCACAACACCTTTACCAACTCAATGGTCTTGCCTCGAAGAACTTTACTGTCTAAATCCAGAATTCCCACCGGCTCCTCATCATAGGTCAAGTCTGGATTCAACTCCACTTCCTCCACAGGCTTAACATGCGAAGGATCTGATCTATACCTCTGAAGCATAGAAACATGAAACACATCATGAATCTTTTCCAACTCTTGCGGCAACCTCAACTTATACGCAACATGACCCACACATTCAATCACCTCGTATGGTCTGGTGTACCTAGGGCTCAACTTACCCTTTCGACCAAACCTCATCACCTTCTTCCAAGGCGAAACCTTCAAAAACACACGGTCACCTACCGCATACTCAATCTCCTTACACTTCAAATCCGTGTAAGACTTCTGTCGATCAGAAGCTGCCTTCAAGCGCTCACAAATGAGCTTCACCTTCTCGGTGGTTCCTTTCAACAAAGCTGGCATTGAAACCAACTTCTGACCTGTTTCAGCCCAACAAAGAGGAGTCCTGCACTTCCTCCCGTACAAGGCTTCATAAGGTGCCATTTGAATACTTGCCTGGTAGCTATTGTTATAAGCAAACTCCACCAACGGCAAATGCTTCTCCCAAGAACCCTGAAACTCAATCACACAACACCTCAACATATCCTCCAGCACTTGGATAACACGCTCAGACTGTCCATCCGACTGTGGATGATAAGAAGTACTGAAATTCAGCCGTGTACCCAAAGCCTGATGTAAACACTCCCAGAAACGTGATGTAAACCTCGGATCTCTATCCGACACGATCGACTTTGGCACACCATGCAGCCGCACAATCTCAGCAATGTACAACTCTGCAAGCTTGTCCAAAGTGTACGTAGTATGCACAGGTAAGAAATGAGCACACTTCGTAAGGCGATCCACAATCACCCACACCGAATTCTTCTTCGATGGTGACAAAGGCAAACCAGACACAAAGTCCATGGTAATCCTTTCCCACTTCCACTCAGGAATCCTCAACGGTTGCAACAACCCAGAAGGAAACTGATGCTCAGCTTTAACTCGCTGACAAACCATGCGCTTGCTCACATACTCAGCAACATCTTTCTTTAAACCCACCCAATAGTACTCATCACGAAGATCACGATACATCTTAGTACTACCAGGGTGCATAGCAAAAAGACTACTATGAGCTTCAATCAAAATAGCGCGCCTCAACTCAGCATCATTGGGCACTACTATCCGCCTCCCAAAACATAGAACTCCATCGTCATTAAAACAGAAATCCGATGGCCTATCCTCAGCAATATCTTGAACATGTGGCACCAAGGAATCATCCAACAGTTGCTTATCCTTTATCAACTGAACCAAGGATGGTTTCACCTGCAATTCAGCCACAAGACCGCCATCTCGCGAAATGCTCAAACTGGCAAACATAGCACTCAACTCCACTGCTACCTTCCTACTCAAGGCATCCGCTACAACATTAGCTTTTCCCGGACGGTACTCGATCGTCAGATCGTAATCTTTAAGCAACTCCACCCAACGTCGTTGCCTAAGATTCAACTCCTTCTGAGACATCAGATACTTCAAACTCTTGTGATCCGTGTACACAGTACACTTCTCACAATACAGGTAATGTCTCTAAATTTTCAAAGCAAAAACCACCGCAGCTAACTCAATGTCATGCGTAGGATAATTGCGCTCATGCACCTTCAACTGGCGCGATGCATAAGCCACCACCTTACCCTCTTCCATCAACACACACCCCAAACCAACGTAGGATGCATCACTGTACACCACAAACTCTTTCCCTGATTCAGGCTAAACCAAGATAGGAGCTTGCGTCAAAGTTGCCTTCAGCTTTTCAAAAGCCTGTTGTCTCGCTTCCGTCCACTCATACTGGACATCCTTCTGCAACAACTTCGTCAAAGGTGCAGCAATCTTTGAAAATCCATCCACGAACCTCCGGTAGTATCTTGCCAAACTAAGGAAACTACGGACTTCATGAACAGACTTAAGAGGCTTCCAATTCATCACTGCCTTAATCTTCTGAGGATCAACACGAATCCCCTCAGCAGAAACCACATGACCAAGGAAAACAACTTCCCTGAGCCAGAACTCACACTTGCTTAGCTTAGCATAAAGCTGATTCTCCAACAAAGCATGCAACACAATCCTCAAATGTCCCTCATGCTCTTCCTCAGTACGAGAGTACACAAGGATATCATCAATGAACACCACAACAAACTTGTCCAAGTATTCATGGAACACTCTATTCATCATGTCCATAAAGGCTGCAGGAGCATTCGTCAAACCAAACGGCATAACAAGGAACTCATAATGCCCATACCTCGTTCTGAAGGCTGTCTTTGGCACATCCACATCCTTCACCTTCAACTGGTAATACCCTGACCTTAAGTCAATCTTAGAGAACACAGCCGCTCCCCGAAATTGATCAAAAAGATCATCAATCCTCGGCAATGGATACCGATTCTTGATAATCAACTTGTTCAGCTGACGATAATCGATGCACATTCTCATAGTGCCATCCTTTTTCTTCACAAACAAGACCGGTGCACCCCAAGGTGACACTCGGCCGAATGAAACCACGATCAAGCAACTCCTGAAGTTGCGTCTTCAGCTCCTTCAACTCCTTAGGTGCCATTCGATAAGGAGTAATAGACACTGGAGTTGTGTTTGCATACAACTCAATCCCAAACTCCACTTCTCGGTTAGGAGGCAACCCAGGCAACTCCTCCGGAAACACACCAGGAAACTCTCGCACAGTCCTGATATCTTGCACTCGCAACTCCTTAGAGCTAGGATTCATCACAAAGGCTAGGTAAGCTTCACAACCTTGCCTCAGCATTCGGCTTACCTCAAATGTAGACACCACATTGGCAAGAAACTTCATATTCTCACCAACCACCACTACCTCATAATCATCCGCAAGCTTCAACGAAACTCGCTTGTTCTCAAAATCCACCACAGCTCGATGTTCAACAAGCCAATCCATACCAAGGATTACATCAAAACCATAGAATGGCAGTTCCATGAGATCAACATGAAAAACATGGTTTTGCACTACCAAAGGACATCTTCTATACAACTTTTGTGTCACAACGGTCTCACCAAAGGAACTAGTTACACGCATACCAACATCCAAAGACTCAACATGTAAACCAAGAAATTGAGCATGTTCACGCAACATGTATGAGTGTGTAGATCCAGAATCAATCAAGGAAAGTAATGACAAGGATTGCAAAGTGAAGGTACCTGCGATCACATCTGTGTCATTCCTCTCTTCTCGCTGTGCATACACTCGAGCCTGGCCACCACCCTCAGGTTGGACAGCCACCACATGCGCCACATTCCTTCCGCCATCGTCTCTGCGCTGGAAGTTACCATGGCCGCGCCCACGACCTCTCTGTGGTGCAACAACACCAGGAGCATGTCCCTGACCACCACCGGCCAACAAAGGACACTCCCTCCTCATGTGCTCTGCCGAACCACAATTCCAACACGAATTACCGGTCACTGCAACAGGAGCATGCACCTCTCTCGCTGCCCGAGGACAATCACACCTCAAATGGCCACGCGATCCACACGCCCAACACGTGTTCTGATCCGCTCTCATCCTGTCCCCCTGAATAGGCGCACCATGCCCTCCATTACCACGCCTAGCAGAAGACTGATATCTCCTATCTCGTCCTCTCTTGTTCCGTCCACCACCGGAACTATACTCAGCAGCTCTCTTGCCCGAGCCAGAACCAGCACTCCTAGAAGACAAACCCAGGTTCTGCTCAATATCCTTCGCCCTACTAACCATCACATCAAAATCCGTGTACTCAGCTGCAAGCATAAAGGTCTTTACGTCCGTCACTAAACCATATCGGAAACGTTCACACCTCTCCCGTTCATCAGGGATAAGCTCAGGTGCGTACTGACTGAGACGAACAAACTGGATCTCGTACTCAGCCACTTTCATACCTCCTTGTGTAAGAGACATGAACTCTCTTTTATTTTCATCCAGGTATAGTACACCTAGATACCTCCGCTTAAACGCGTTCAGAAAGAACGTCCAAGTCACATCAGCTTCCTCCAGTCCGGAAACAGTGGTCGTCCACCAGGTATACGCAACATCATGTAACAGCGATACCACACATCCTAACTTCTGCACATCATTGCAGTTCATTTGTTCCAATATCCTCTTGGTACTTTCCAACCAAGATTCGGAACCCTCAGCGGACAAACCTCTGAACTCAGTCCCTCCCAGACTGCGCAGACGTTCCAAAGGTAATCTCACATTAGCATCACCCTGATGCCCAACTCCATGAGCTCCAGCTACTGCTGCCTGAAAGGCTCCAGCAATAGCTTGTATCAAAACTGTCATGTCAGGAGCAGCTTGCCCCTGCCCAGCTTCAGGTCCAGCGACCCCAGCACCAACACCAGCTCCATCACCTCCAGCACCACCACCACCACCACCGGGCAGTCCACCACCAGGAGGAGGAGGTAAATCCACAACATTATCGACATTCTCCTCATTCTCGTTCTGAGCCATAGCTCACGTATTAACTCTCGTCTCTCTACGAGGTCCCATTCACTAAAACAATGCACTAACACAAATGCAATAAACATAATTAGGATCAACAAGGTAAGTAATCCAAGCACTCAAGCTCATTTTTCAAAAACAATTCATTTCATTAGTTTTGATATGGCAATGGGTCCCTCTAACATGCTTCAACATAGTATAGCATCACAATTGCAACATACTTACAATTCACACATCAAACTTTCACTTAAAAAGCTTATCATGCAATCATACATACACCACCCACATAACCATTCCTGTTTACTCGAGAACTCAGCTCTGATACCACCAAATGTAACCCCCTTAGCCCGGCCTAGACGGTTGACTCGAACTACGAAGATTACACGGGGAAAACCAAAGTCAACCCGAAAGTCAACCTTGATTAATGACCCTTTTTTCCTTTTAAACTTATCTAGATGCACAATTAACCTTAAGCGTACCCTAGAGAAAAACATACTTGAAAAGCACGGCGATCGGATTACATTAAGGGACTCAAAATCACAACATACAAAAGTTAGGGACCAAATTGTAAATTCTGGAAAGATGAAGGACTTAGCTGATTTTTAAATGACCAATATCAAATTAACCATATTACATGTTTCCTTGTCAAATTTCACCTCAATTGGACTTCTCAAACTCAAGCAATTGCAAATACAACATTCAGGACTAAAACGTAAAGCTTGCAAACCTTAAACCATTCAAATCAGTGCCCAACGATCATCTGTTTCGGAATGGGGGTTGACCGTTCCGAAACGCGGGTTCATTTCGAGACCTGTATCGAAACAGGGCTTGGCAGTGGCAAAAACGTTTCGGAACGGCCCTATCCGTTTCGATACACGAAGGCCATTACAGGCCCCCGTTTCGAAACGCTAGTGCCCGTTCCGATACGGACTGCCTAGAAAATGCAGAATTTGCTGGTTTAACACACATTTAACCACTCAATCACATTCTAATGACCTCCTAATCATGCCAACAAGTCACCATACATATAAGGTACATATTTGCATCATCAAAACACATCCATGGTATCAATTAGGAAAATCCACAAGTCTATAGGCATGCATCCTAATTTTCAAAACCAAACAATCATCAAAGCATCAAAGCAACACCAAAATGGCCATTTACAAGTCCAAAACATCAAAGGCATCATGCCACACCTAGGGAGTCCAAAACATCTCCCAAAACACAACCTAGGTTCCCATTGCCAAATATCAAAAACTAATAATGTTGAGAAAAAGTCATCGTACATGAGCTTAGCTTTCCCTTGGATTCTTAGCCTCCTTGCTGCCCTCAAAACACTTCAATTCTCTGCATTATTGGTTCAAGAAAGAGAGCGTAATGTCACGGGGTCAGAGTCTTGGCGCAGGGACATAGCCCCCGTGCGGCAACCCAGGGCTCTTACCATTCCGGGGCTCAGCCTTTACCACTCGATGCTTACTGGTTTCGCCCTCCTATGGGCTCATCAGGGAAGCGGGGACAGCTCCCGACCAGTGTGGTGCCTAACCAGCACGCCTGTCCCCAGGACTGAACGGTTGTATGGCACGTACTACACCCTTATTGCTATCCCGCATCCTGCATTAAGCACAACCAGCAAGCATCTTTCATGGTCTCGCCTATCACGCGAATAGGACCGTGACAAACTCCCCCACTCGATTCATGCACGCCCTCGTGCATGGGGAGTAAGCTCTTTACCCTCTTCTTTTTAATTAGCCCGGATCTCGTGTGCAATTCCCTGCCTACTCGCCCTCTTCATTGGAGGCACGAGTGCTTGGCGAACTTTCGCTGCAGCTTCCTGCCTACCCGACCTCATCTCTAGAGGCCCCACTCGCGAACACCCCTTTACCGGGTGCGAGACAAACGCTCGTCCACTTTAACTCGCTACGCAGCACATGGAGCGCTTGGCAAGCTCACAACTAGCACACGGACTGGCTCTGATACCATCTGTCACGGGGTCAGAGTCTTGGCGCAGGGACATAGCCCCCGTGCGGCAACCCAGTGCTCTTACTAGCCCGGGGCTCAGCCTTTACCACTCGATGCTTACTGGTTGTGCTTAATTCAGGATGCGGGATAGCAATAAGGGTGTAGTACGTGCCGTACAGCCGTTCAGTCCTGGGGACGGGTGTGCTGGTTAGGCACCACACTGGTCGGGAGCTGTTCCCGCTTCCCTGATGAGCCCATAGGAGGGCGAAACCAGTAAGCATCGAGTGGTAAAGGCTGAGCGCCGGGCTGGTAAGAGCCCTAGGTTGCCGCACGGGGGCTATGTCCCAGTGCCAAGACTCTGACCCCGTGACAGTAAGCACATTTGCTTAGTGAGGCATGCTCTAAAGAAACAACACAATAATGCATTTTATAAAACACCTTTCAAAAGGCCTTTAACTCATAAACATCATTTCTCATGCAACAATGCATACACAACAAGCATCTCATGCTTCATTAACATCAACATGTCATATTGGCTTCCAAGTGATACATAAACCATTTACAACATAAAACACAATCGGATACGCGGATTACAAGCGTTGTCCCATACGCTTCATACACACTACCGAACACACAAGGTGGAGTTTACCGGTACAATCACAACCCCTCAACACCCGTGATGGAGTTTAACGGTACAATTACAACCCCTCCACATCACTCATCGGTAGTTGTATAACATCACTAACGAGAACACGGGACACACAACACAAGATCCTCACATGGCCTTTTAACCACCATTATGATCTTAACCATCTCGTTAGTGTACTTGGATGGAGTTTACGGTACAATTACAACCCCTCAACATCCAAGGCGACTTTATTCACGGTGCACCCAATCCTATAGCCGGCTAACTATATCCGATTCAAGTACTTTAAAACCAACACATCACTTGCCAATATACATCATTTATCATCAACAATCCACTCTTTTAAAGCAATAATCAAAGCCATTAAACCATCATGCATCACTATGCATCAAAACCACATTTATCAATATCAAACCAAGGATCTCTTACCTTGAGCATCCTTCAACACATGGCTTTCAAAACCAGCATTAATCATGCTAAAACATACTTTCAAAACAGAATTTAAACATGCAAATTAAATACATTGCATCCAACCATCTCATGGTTCATCAAAGAGAGAGTTTTCCCGAAAACTTACTCTTGAGCTTAGTTAAGTTGATTAAGCTCCCAAACCTTCAAACATTCGATACAAAGCTGGAAATCCAACTCCACTCACCAATTCTGTTTCGCAAGCTTGCCGAAACGCCGTTCAAGCCTCCGGATCAACACCACAAGGATCCGAAGATGTCTCCCCTGTTTTAAACACATCAAAGCAGGGGATTAATGCATCATCATGCATTAAAATCTTCAGCCATTACACCTAAACTCGCTGCTCTCACCAAATCTTACATTTCGGCTACCAAACACAACCGAAATCACTTCCAAACTCTTCCACAACATTACCCAGCCAAGATCCATCACTTCTAAACATTCTTAAACATCAATTAACATCCAAAAAGAACCTAAACTCATCCTTATACCTCCAGAATAAACAGAACACCAAAATCACCCCAAAACCACCATTTTCATAAGCAAAAACTTAGGAAACATAACCTATTTGGGATTGCATTGATCAAACCTCATTTACACATCATTAGACATCCAAAATACATTTAAAAACCATCTCAAAAGAGAGCCCAAACAATCACCACGAATTTCTTCAAGATTTGTTCCAAATCTTGAGTTTTAAGCCAAAATCAAGATCACAACATTAAAACCTTTTATAAAACTTAATTTAAGGATTGAGAACTTGGGAATTTCAGTAAAGAACTGAGTATTTAGAGGAGAAGAACATCCTTACCTCTAAATGTGGATTTCTCCTTGATTAGAGCCAAAATCCTTGAAAATTCAATAAGCAAATCAAGAGGTTTTGATGTAGAAAGGATTAGGAATCAATTGATGATTGAAACGTCATCATTTAGTGTGAAAATCAAAAGAAATGTTGCTGTAGAAATGTGTTTGACTGAGGGAATTTTGAGAGAAAATGAGATGAGAAAGTTTTTAAGAAAGTTAGTTATGAAAAGCTAAAATATGGTTTCCCTCTTTTCCTTTAATTAATTAAACATTAAATGAATCATTAAAATTAAGAAAAATCTGGAGAAATCCTTCCTTGGGTAAATTAGCTCCTTAAAGATTCAAAGTTTCAATCCTTACAAAACAGTCACCACTGAACTTTTCAAAAATTACATTTTAGACACTATTTCGAAATGTTGCACCTCCAAACCTTATTTTGTAAAATTGATTTCACCACTCTCTTATATATATTAAAAGAGGATTTTTAGATATTTTTCCATATTTTTAAAGCATCCCGAACTAGCCTTTCCCTAAAACCACCTTTTATATTCAAACCGAAAATCAGACCGGTCCGGTTCAGACTCTAAACTTCCAAGCCCAAAATTGGGGTGTTACAGCCCGTCATGTTTAACATGATCAATACATTAGGGCAATTTGGCGGGACTGCTACAGAAGATGCTCAGCAGTACTTGAGAGAATTTCTGGACATCTGCAGAGCATTCAAGATACACGGGGTCCATCAAGACGTCCTGAGGTTGAGACTATTTCCCTATTCACTGAGGGATAGGGCAAAACAGTGGTTAAACAACTAGCCAACATGATCATTCAACACCTAGACAGAACTGTGCAAGGACTTCCTTTACCGTTTCAACTCGTCCAATGTCACAGACAAGCTGCAGAATGAGATAACAACCTTCAGACAAGGGGATGACGAGCCGATGTATGAAGCATGAGATAACACCCGAATAATTTCCTGCTACATGGTCTTCCGGCTAGGACTCAGGTATCAATATTCTACAACGGAGTGAACTACCCAACACGGATGATGATTGATGCCTCAGCCAATGGGATCATCCTTGACAGACCACCAGAGGAGGCACTGCGGATTCTAAACCAAGCCGCAAAGAACGACTACAAGAATCCAACAGCCTGCCGAGGCGGTGTTAGGCGGCCAGCCACTGTGAATGAGGTAGCAGCCTCAGAATTCATCAATGCCCGCCTTGACACGCTGACAGAGCTAGTCATGAGCATCGTGAAACCTACTGGGAAAGCCTACGAGGTAAAGGATGTGGAGCTGTTCTGTGACAAGTGTGGGGACAACCATGATTCCTCTGATTGCACCGCATCTGCCAATTTTATGGGAGGATATGAGAGGAACAACAGACCTGCCCAGAACACTTACAACCCTGGATGGAAGAACCATCCCAACTTCTCTTGGAGCAACCCAAGGACCGCATCAAATCCACAATAGCAACAGGGTGGCTACCAACAAAACCAGTCCAGACAGCAGGCTCAGTAGCCGCAAAACAATAATTCACTAGAAGCAATTCTTCATACTTTTATGTCTATAACTAGTGATTTTATTGATCGTGCCAATAAATTCATTGATAAAACTGAGTCGTTTATGAACAGGACGGAGATGAGGATGAACAACCAGGAGGCTGCTATAAAAACCTAGAGACTCAATTTGGGCAATTCAGAGAGATCTACAGCAGTTGAACAATGGGGGCAGCATCCAGTAGCTTAGAGGCAGCCGCCAAACCCACTTATGAACAGTGTAAAGCTATATCTACAAGAAGTGGGAAGCAGTTGGATGAACCTATGATATAGAAATAGCCAGATACTCAGCCAGACCAGAAAGAACAACCTGTCGCGGTAGCACCAATACCCGCCGCTCCAGAAGCTGAACAAGACAGGGGCCCTGAAGCAGATGATCCTCCCCAGATTAAGTTCCAATGCAAGGAACGCATAGAGGACATCCGCCTGCCAACACCTTTCCCCCAAAGACTCAAGCAACAAAAGCAAGAACACCAGTTCAGAAGATTCCTGGATATTCTGAAATAGGTGCATATAAACATACCTCTTATAGAAGTCATCCAAAATATGTCCAACTATGCAAAACATCTCAGGGATATTGTTTCTAGAAAGAAGAGGATTGGGGAGTTCGAGATAGTTGTTGTCACAGAAGAGTGTGTGGCAATGCTACACAACAAGCTGCCTCCCAAGCAAACAGACCCGGGCCGCTTTGTTATCCCATGCAGGATAGGCAGCAAACATAAAACTAGATCCCTGTGCGACTTGGGAGCCAGCATCAACCTTATGCTCAAGGCCGTCTTCGATAAACTATGAAATGGGCCAGTAAAACCTACATATGTCATACTAAAACTTGCTGATCATTCTTCTGTACAACCGGAGGGTAAAATTGAAGACATTCTAGTGAAGTTGGGCAACCTGATCCTTCCAGCTGATTTCCTCATCTTGGACTGCGAGGCTGATGAAAAAGCCCCTATAATCCTTAGGCGACTATTCTTGGCCACGGGCAGAACGTTAATAGATGTGGAGCTTGAGGAGCTGACCACGAGGGTAGACAACCAGAGCATAAAGCTGAATGTGCTACAACCCTTAGGAGGAGAAGAGGAAGGATGTCCAGATGCGAAAGCTGCCAGAATCAGCACAGAAACAGGCAAGGGCAGCAGCTGCCATGACAGACTAAGGGGCAAGCTGAAGGAACCAGCAGCACAGAACCTAAAGGAACAAGAGGACCCACCTGAGGAGAGGGAAGACATACCTGGACGAAAAGCCAAACACAAACTCCTCAGGAAGTGGTTATGCCTGGGAGATGCACCTCCCAACATAACCTAATTTTCATTTTATTTTTATTTTTATTTTTATGCATTAAGATTAGAGTTTAATTTAGGATTAGATTAGTTCTCAGATTTTTATCTTTCATAAGTTATTTAATTACTTTCATTTTTGTCTTTATTTTTATTTCAGGTTTAAGAATAAAAGAGTCGGATCAAGAAGGAGGCCCAGAAAGGAGCCCGCCCACCATGCCGCCGAGACAGCCCATGGCAGCCTAGCGCAGCACCACATAACGGCTAGTTGATCGCTAACGGCTAGCTGCCAACGGCTCCAAAATTAACGGGCAGAAATCCTGTAACGTGTGCGAGACAATTGGACCATTGGACATTTAATTCCTCTACGACACCTCTCGGCAACCTCTATTTAAACCCCTCTCACTCCATTCACTTACGTCACTTTCACCTCCTTGCTATCTTCTTCTTGCTTCCACTGCTCTCTAATTATTTTTCTTTCAAAGTTTCAGTTACTTCAACGGTTTCACATGGCATTCGCATCACAACCCAAACCCACCTACAAGAGATTTTGCTCCAAGGCAGACAAGGCAAGATACAGAGATCAATTCGCAAAGCAGAACTTATGGGAGGAGAAAGGCTTCCACTACACAAGGGAGACATGCGATCTTGGTTTAGAGCTTGCCATGTTCGAGACCATCCATAACAAGGGATGGGAGATGTTCGCACGACAACCAGAGATAGCCAATATCACCATGGTTACAGAGTTTTATGCCCACCATCCCCGACCAGGGCAACCATTTGTCTATGTCTGCGGAGAGACGATCAAGCTGAATGTCACCGTCATCAACAGATACTATGGCCTGGATATGCACGACAACCCTCACGAGGAGTGGAGGCAGTCACTGATTGCTGTCAACTATGAGAAAATCAAGGCCAAACTCTGTAGGCCCAACACGCCATTGTTAGCAGGCAAGCATGTAGGATTTGTCCAACGCCGCCATCTGCTTCCCGAGGCAATTTTTTGGAACACATTTGTAAAGAGGCGCCTGAGCCCACCTCCCACAACTCTACCGTCGATCGGCCGCGCCTTGCCCTCATTCATAGCATTCTGATAAATCGACCAATAAACGTTGGGGAAATCATATGCACGGAGATCCACAATTGCTTCAAAAAGACGAAGGGAAGGTTGTAATTCCCATCCCTGATCACAGGTATGTGCGCCACATTTGGAGTGTCGGTCGATCCAAAAGACGAGATGACAACTGCCAAAGAAGGGTGGACCAGACAAATCCGCCTGCAGATGATGCAGACCCTGAAGACAGAGCCCATAACACCCAGCCAGCCATCTGTCGCTCAGCCTGACACTCCTGCCGCACACGGCAGTACTGAAGCTTCCCTAGACAATGAAGTCCTCACACTGCTGCACACCCTTATCGACAACACAAAACGCATCGAGCAGCAACAGCTGACCTTTATGAAATTCGTGGGGGAGGTCTAAGAAGCCTTGGTGGCTTATCTCCAGAACAAATTCCCTGATGAAGGACCCATCCTACCTTCATACCCTGCAGAGCTTGCAGCAGCTGCCCCAGCACAAGGAACACCATCCACCGCCGCTGCCCGCCCGCCAGGTGCCCTCTCCGACGCACTACCTAACTTACTCAGCCACCACCGCATCGGACACAGTGGCAGGCTCCCCCGAGAGGCATCAGCAGCACCATTCACCAGCCTGCGCAGCAGATACAATGGCGAAAATCTCCTCAACAGGGGAGATTGAGTAGTAGCCGCTAGAACCAGCAACAGTAGTAGTAGCAGCAGTAGCAACCATCCCAATGGCGATTGTCCCTCTGACAGCACCCACGGAGGAAGGCATTAGGAAGAGGAAGCGGCACATCATAGCTGCCGAACCTGTGGACTTCGAGTCAGAGTCAGAAGAGAGTGAAGCACCTCATGTCGAACCTCAAGAAGAGCCTCATCCTACGACAAAGAGAATACAGTCGCATCGGAAAGCAAAAACCTCACCTGCTAAGATTGCCGCCAAGCTATCTACCGGCCGCCGCTTTGTCATCCAAACCTCTTCCTCCTCCTCAGCAGAAAAGACTCAAGCCTCCTCTTAACCCTCAGCCAACTTTTAGTTCTTTTTCTTTCTCTTTTCTTTATTTTATGTTTTCTTTTTCTTTTCTCTTTTATTTATCTCTTGTATTTTTTTGGTTTTTCTGATTTATTTTGTGCATTGAGGACAATGCCCATCTCAAGTTTGGGGGGGATAGCTCTCGCATCAATTGTCTAGGCATACTTAATTGCATATAGGTTGCATTGTACTTGCATTAGTAATAATTGGAACAGAAAAAAATTGTTATAACTTGTGCCTATGATAGTTAGCCAATTACTTATTCTCGCACCAATAATAAATTGAACTTAATATGGGAACAGCATGAAAAATGACTTAGAATTTTTCTCTTTTTGCCAAAAAAATTAAACACCTCTGTTACTTGCTGAATTTGTTAGAATATCTGATGAACACTGCCTGCTTGTTTTTAGAATTCTTTGCAAATTTCTAACAATGGTTGTAGGTAGCCGCCGAGGTAGGCAAGAGAAACAGAAAAATACAGCACTACCAAGGCAGTAGAAAAAACAACAAAGGTCGTTTTTGTTTTACCCTAGAGGTGCCCGCAACAGGCTCTAGGAAGAATCATGTGCGAGGACACTCCGCTTCTATCAAAGTCCATGAATCTGAAAGTTCTAAAGTGACGGACAAATTAGTATGAGTGAATGAAAGTCTTCACGGGATGACTCTACTCCAAGGGTTCGGGGTTTTGTAGTTTGCTCCTATCTTAATCTCAGACCTAGAAGAGTAGTTGTGATAAGCTGAAGCCCTCATTGCCATGATTAAAATAATGTGCTTAACTGTGCTGCCTCGGCAGCAACCTTATATATCGTAAACAACATCTTTGTTTATTTAGTTATTCTGCATATTCAGCATGTATACAGTCCTGCACACACTGCACTGGCATTAGAAATTAATTCTGAGTTATTTTCTTGCTAAATTCCCTTCACTAACTTAATATAGGTGTCACGGCCTTGAGGTATGAAATCAAGTTGAAAAATGGGCTTTTCTTTCTTATTATTATTAGAGCAAGTATGTTTAGGTTGCATTGCTTGAGGACAAGTAATAGTTCGAGTTTGAGGGTGTATAAAGTGTTCACAAGTTTTATATTTCATGCACATTCCATCTCACATTATAGATGTTTTTAAGTTCATCTTAGGCATAATTAGGATCATGCATTGCATTCTACAGTATTTCTTTACTTTGCCTTGCTTGTATCGATTATCTTTAAATTGGTGAAGAAAGATACTATTTTAGTGTATTTTTGGTTTTAGGTACTAAAGGCTGACAAAGGGAAAGAGGAGCTGAGGATATGATGCTGAGCCAGCGAACCATGGAGCTGTACTAAAGTAGTTCCAGCTGAAGCCAGTAGCTGCCGAGTGCTGCTGCCGCTGACCTTGCTGCCCACGAAAGCAAAACTATGGAGTTGGAGAACCGGAGTGCGATTTGAAGAGCTAAAAACCCTGATTCTATTGATGCCATCCACTCGTTTTTTCGACATCTGTAGCAGCGGGCAGAGCCGTCGAAGTGAAAATCTTGAGATTACTTGCGGGACAAGGCAACGTGATAAAGTCCACTTTCAACACAAAGAAGTCAGAGTTTAAAGTCATATTTAATGTGGAAAGCTACTTTTGAGGACTTCTACTTCAAGAAGGACTAGACCTAGCTATTGTCTATAAATACTCATTGTAAATCTAATTCAAAGCATCTTAGGTTCTCTTTAGACATAGCTAGGGTTTTCTTGTCGTCGGTATGTTCTAAACTTCTCTTGGGTTTGGGGTTATGTTTTAAATTAGTTGTGAGAACGGTTGTTTAGGTTTCAAGTTTGTTTTCAATAAAATATTCCAAGTTTAGTTAATTCATGTTCTTCACTTCTTCAATTAGTTCCAAAAGTCCATTTGAAGAAATCTATTTGTCAAGCACGAGAGTGTCAAACTCACGAAAGAATTAAGTACGGTCTCATCATGTCGAGGTGTTGACTAATTCAGCTTAGACATAAGTTCGAGTTTCAGCGAGTAAAAGGAGCAACCAAACGTCGACTGCCTGTGTTAGGTTTACGCTGAGATTGCTAGGTATTGCCTACATCACGTGGTGACAGAATCCTTGCCTAGACATAGGAAGGATCACTTCAGAATTGCTCTACCGAACTTGGAGTATCTGCCAGACTTACCGCCAGGACTTCTCTCCATTCCACCTGCCGAGACAGTGAAAGTTGCAAGAGCAGAGATCTGCTGCGGCAGCGAAAGGGTCGCAGCCTCAATCCGCCATTACCCTCCGAGGCAGCATATCGTGGTAGCGCAAAAAAACTTGGCCTATTCAACGCAGTTTCACACTAAGGAGCAGCATGACCCTGCCCTCTCTATCAACCTGATTACTTCCTCTATTACTTGTTTTTTATTATACTTTTTCTTCTCAAACAATCTCCTTACTTGTGCAATTTACTTTTCCTTGTGCATGAACGACAATTCGAACCTAGTTGTCCAATCCTCGTGGGATTCAGCATCTTTTATACTATAACTTGGCAGGAGTGTGCACTTGCACTCTTACAAAAAGGGGAACACCTACACGCCCTACAGTCTAGCATGTTGAAGCCTATATTTTCTAAGGACTGAAATATTTTCCATAGCACTGTCTTGAACTGAACTTTTCCATAGCATTTTCTTTGTTGGTCACTACTTATTGCTTGAGGAAAAGCAACAACTTAAGTTTGGGGTGTGTTAACCTTGTAAAAAAGACACATTTCATGCCTTTTCACTTAGGTTATTGTTTGGTTTCAAGCTCGTTTCATTGCATATAGTTGCATTTAGTTCATATAGTTGCATATGGTGGTGTTTGCTTGGTTTATTTTATATATTTATGAAATTAGTGCTACTTTGAGAGAAAGGTTTGTTTCGGTGCGGTGATGTGCAGATGAGTAAAGGAGCGATGCTGGGAAAGGAAAATATGTTGCGACATTTCTGGGCGCACAAAAAGACAAAGTAAAAAGATATTTTGCAACCCACAAGTGAATCCCACCAGTCAGCTGTGCCCCCACACATGAAGGGAATATTCTCTAGGGCACACAAAGAATTAAGGGCACAAAAACCTAGTAGCCTCCACTATATAAAGGATAGGACATCCACATTTATGGAGAAGGCTTTTATGAGATAAGAAAGAGAAAAAGTAGAGGCAGACACTATTCTTCTTCTCCTTCATCGTGTCCTCCATTTTTGGAGCTCCAAGGGGACGATCTTGTTGGCCTTTAAGTGAAGTCGCAAGCTTGAGGTGGTTCACGGCAGTCCACGACGGCTCAGGAGTTTCCTTTTACACTTAGTTGCTCTTTGCTTTTCCATACATTTATGGAGGAGGCTTTTATGAGATAAGAAAGAGAAAAAGTAGAGGCGAACACTCTTCTTCTTCTCCTTCATCATGTCTTCCATTGTTGGAGCTCCAAGGGAACGATCTTGCTGGCCTTTAAGTGAAGCTGCAAGCTTGAGGTGGTTCACGACAGTCCACATCGGCTTGGGAGTTTCCTTTTACACTTAGTTGTTCTTTGCTTTTCCATACTTTTTTAAAATGGGTTGTATTAAACGAATGATTTTGGATGTTATTTGCTCCACCATGAACTAACTTTACGTGGCTTGGGTTTACTGGTGGATGATTATGTTTTTGTTTGAATGAATGTTTTAGCATTTTCCAGTTTTATGTATGCTTTGTTCACTGTTTTATTGCCTTAGGTTTGTAAGAGCTTTCCAGAGTTAGCCTTTACCTTTTTTGGATGCTTAATGGTTGAGAGAGTTAAGCTTAGATCTACGCAAACTATAAGGTTAAGTTGAGAGGCTAAACCCTAACTCACCTTAGAGATAAGATAGAGTTTCAAAGACTAAAAGGAGTAGAAATTCAAGGGTAGTAGCTTGCTAAGGTTTACACTGAGAGGTATTGTTGTATCATTCTTCTCATGTCTTCCATTGTTGGAGCTCCAAGGGAACGATCTTGCTGGCCTTTAAGTGAAGCTGCAAGCTTGAGGTGGTTCACGACAGTCCACATCGGCTTGGGAGTTTCCTTTTACACTTAGTTGTTCTTTGCTTTTCCATACTTTTTTAAAATGGGTTGTATTAAACGAATGATTTTGGATGTTATTTGCCCCACCATGAACTAACTTTAAGTGGCTTGGGTTTACAGGTGGATGATTATGTTTTTGTTTGAATGAATGTTTTAGCATTTTCCAGTTTTATGTATGCTTTGTTCACTGTTTTATTGCCTTAGGTTTGTAAGAGCTTTCCAGAGTTAGCCTTTACCTTTGTTGGATGCTTAATGGTTGAGAGAGTTAAGCTTAGATCTACGCAAACTATAAGGTTAAGCTGAGAGGCTAAACCCTAACTCACCTTAGAGATAAGGATAGAGTTTCAAAGACTAAAAGGAGTAGAAATTCAAGGGTAGTAGCTTGCTAAGGTTTACACTGAGAGGTATTGTTGTATCATTCTTACTGTCAGTTTCTTGCTAGAGATAGTTTAGAAATACATGTTTAAGCTCTGTCGAGCATCGTATAAGCTAAAAGTGTTATTCATTCAATAGAAGAAGCCATAGGATTCCTCAATAACCCCTACCTGTCATCCTAGTAGAGAGTTTCCACACGTGTGAGGACGTTCGTAGTCTTATCTAGTAACTCCAGTTTTTAATACAGTTTTTGCTACAACATTTCTTTTGGTTGTTCCTACCAACTCTTTCATGCAATATTCACTCTTTATTTTGAGTGATTAAACTTTACTTGAATTCCCTCTAATCCCTGTGGAGACGATCTCACTTATCACTTTTATTACTTGTTCGATATGTATACTTGCACAAGCCTTCTTATTTATACTATAAATCAAAATTAAACCTCAAACCTAAAAAATTAAACCCCAAACTCTAATCATTAAACCCTAAAATATTATAGTTGTTACTAACAATTTTAGTTTCAGTTTCGTTTAAGAAGTATTAAAACACCTATGCATTGGTTCGAAACTATTTACATTTAGTGGTTCCCGCCCCAAACATGTCTTTCCAGTTCTATTATCAAAAGAACACGTAAAAAATACACGTCATTTCAATGTCCATTTTGAATCTCTTTACTTTATTGTTCCGATACGTCAGTGGCAGATAGGTCTTTTTAGTTGATCCGTCCGGCAGAATAGCATACAGATAAATCTTATGGTAGTCTCGAAACTAGTGATCAAGTTCTGAAACTGGATTACACGTACCGAAACATGTGTAAATATAAAATATTCTATTCCTATTATAAATAAGAGTCCTCTGAGTTCATGGTTTCATACCCTAATCATTGATAATGGTGTATTATTTCCTTTCTAATTTTCGTCTCTACACCATTATATACAACTATTTAGAGACTTCTTATTTTTCTAGACCCGGGAGTAGTTCTGATTGTTTATTTAGGTTGTTCGGGTTGACAAACAATGGTATTTGAAAGTCTATGATTAGCTATTTTGTGTTCATATGAACACCAACGGAATATAAAAAAATTAGCATTTTAGAGAAATAATAATAAAGTAAATTACAAATTTCATCACTTAACTTTCTTCTCACTCCTATTTTGGTCACTAAACTTTAAAATTTTTCAATTTACTCACTCAACTGTGAAGATTTAATTTTTTTGTTCACTCTACCGTTATTTATCTAACTTTGTGTTAACGTGTCATTTTTTATTAATTTTCAGCTGCCACATTAGCTTCAAGTAATATTTTACTGATATTACTAGTTTTGTCTGAAAAAACTCAACTCCCTCTTTTTTTCATTTGCAAATAACAACAAAATCCAACCATTACTTATCTGATAAAAAACAAATTGAATCAATAAACAAAAAACACAAATTTGAACATAAATTTAATCATGAATCTAAACCAATATGCTATTTGGGAATTGAGAGATATATTCTTACTACAATAATGAATAAAGCCAACAAAAAAAGAACTAAAAACATAACCCTCATAAAACAGTGTCAGGATTATGAATACAGACAAATGATGTAAAACCCATTTGTAAACGTGAACAAAGAACAAAATTATCTGGAAAAAAAAGTGAGAACTTAAGTAAGAGAGAGATTAATTGTTTAAATTTTAAATTACAAGAAAAGTGAAAAAAAACTCTAAAAATCATCAGTTAGCAGATCCAACATAATTTTAAGAGTTTAATATATTAAAAAATCAAAAACAAGGAGCCCAACTATAACACTTTGAATAAAGGAGAATCAGAAATCTTTATTATTGTAAAAGGTGTACAATAATCACTATATATAGTCAACTAGATAAGCATAACTGAGCTATAACAGAATAACCAACTAATGCTAACTAACTCATCCAAACTAGATTGTTAACTAACAGCCCCCTCAGGATGGAGACTTATGAATGTTTAATAGTCCCATCTTGATTACAAAAAAGTTAAAATTAGGAGAATGCAAAGTTTTTTTAAAAATGTCAGCAAGCTGGTTATTGGAGCGAACATGAAAGAGCGTGAGAAAGCCATCATGAATCTTATCTCGAACAAAGTGAGAGTCAACTTCGATGTGCTTAGTTCGCTCATGAAACACTTGATTCATAGCAAGGTGCATGGCCGATTGATTATCGCAATACAATGAAGCAATATGAACCAAAATCTGGAAAGAAGATAATATAAAAGCAATCCAAACAAGCTCACAAGTAGCAACAGCCATGGTACGATACTCAGCCTCGCATGAAGATCGACTCACAGTCTACTGCTTCTTGGCCTTCTATGACACAATGTTGGTACCAAGGAAGATGCAAAAACCAGTAACAGAATGGCTAGTGTCAGGGCATGAAGCATAATCAACATCTACAAAGCCACTAAGCTGAAGATTCAATGAGGATGAGAAAAATAAACTAAGACCTGGGGTCCACTTTATGTAGGAAAGGAGATGATATACTGCATCAAGACGAGGATTTCTTGGGGAAGCAACAAACTGGCTTAAGAGGTGAATTGCATAGGTTATGTCGGGCCTGGTATGTCTGAGATATAAAAGTCATCCAACCAGTCTTCTATGCAGCTGAGGATCAGATATCAACTCCTCATCATCAATACTCAATTTGTGGGAAGGAATCATGGGTAAATCAATTGGCTTTTTTCCTTAATGAACTGGTGTCCTCCAATAATTACAAGGCATATCATCTTTGGGATAATGAAATACCAGTTGAGTTGCGAGCCATTTCAAATCCTAGGAAATACCTCAAATTTCCTAGATCTCGAAGCTTGAAGTGCTGTTGTAAGAAGGACTTTATAGATGTGATCAAATTCAAATTTTTCTCTACCAAGATTATATCATCAATGTATACAAGAAGCATTATCATGTTGTCACCCGACCCTTTAACAAAGAGGGAATGATCAAAGGGAGACTGAGTGAAACCAAACTGCAGAACGGCCTTTGAAAAAAACCTAAAACCACTGCCTCGAGGCTTGCTTAAGCCCATAGATGGACTTATGCAGTTTACAGACTAGGTTGGAAGCATGATCATTATTTTAAAACCAAGGGGAAGCTTCATGTATACCTCTTCATCCACGTGGTCATTGAGGAACGCATTATTAACATCAAGTTGAAGGAGATTCTAATCATGAACAGCAACAAGCGCAAGGAGAATTTTAAAGGAATTCATCTTGGAAATCGGAGAGAAAGTGTTTATGTAATTTATCCCTTAAAGTTGAGTGAACCCCTTTGCCACTAAGTGAGCTTTGTATCGATCAATTACCCCATCTGAATTGTATTTGATTCGGTAAACTCATTTACAGTCAATAGGTTGTTTTCCTTTAGGTAATGGGACCACTGACCATGTCTGGTTAGATTCCATAGCTTGCAATTCGTCACGCATAGCATCTCTCCAAGCAGAATGTTTAACAGCTTGATGGTAGTAGGATGGCTCAGAAAAGGAAGAGATATTAGCAATGAAATTGCCATAAGAAGGACTCAACATCTCACAGAACATATACTCCTCAATAGGATATAAACAAGATGTTGAAGAAACATTATTACAAGAATATTGCTGAAGATAAGATGGTTGTTGCCTATTGCGAGAAGACCTTCTAGGTTGCATCATAAGAACAACATTATCCACATGGGCATCTTCAACAAGGCCATTATCTACATGTGCAACGTCAATAGGATCATTATCTATATGTACATTTTCAATAGGACCAAAAATATCATTAGTATGTGCATCATCTGGACAACCAGCATCATGGACAGAAATATCATCAACATGTGTATCCCTTGGAGAGCCAACACCATGAACAGAAATATTTTCATGAAGAGAGCTCGAATCGTGAGATATCTGTTCATTCTGAAAAATATCAACATGTTCCCCATCAGTTAATGTATGTGGTAAAGATACATAAGAGAAAAATCAACAAGATATTCAGATGGAGTAATAGTATGGAAAGGAAAGATTCTTTAATGAAAAAATGCATCTCGAGAGACCACAATGCTACGAGTATTTAGAACGTAAACTTTGTGGCCCTTTACACCAAGAGAATAACCAATGAAAATTCTAGGTAAAGCTCGTTCAGAGAACTTGTCTCTATGAGCTTGAAGTGTAGAGACAAAATACAAGCACCCAAATGCTCTTAGATGTATATAATTTGGTAGTTGTTTGTATAAGAGTTCATAGGGTGACTTGTTATTCAATGTAGGAGAAGGAATTCGATTGATAATGCAGGTGGCAGTAAGCACACACTCTCTCTTGAATCGAATAGAAACTCTAGACTGAAATAACAAGGCTCATGCAACTGCCAACAAGTGTTGGTGTTTATGCTCCATTATAGAATTATGTTGAGGAGTCTCTACACAAGAGAACTGATGGATGATGCCCAACTATGAGAACAAATCAGTAAACTTTAACTCGTGAGCATTATCTGATCGAAAAACCTTAAGATCAAACCCAAATTGCCTCTTGACCATACTGATAAAGCTAGATATAATTCTACTTACTTCAAATTTATGTTGCATCAAATAAGTCTGTGTAGATCAAGTGTGGGCATCAACCAAAGTCAAGAAAAACCTCGGATTGCTGTAAGTAGGTGTTTTAAATGGTCCTCATACATCACAATGAACAAGTTCAAAAGATTGTAAAGAACAACTAGTAGATAACTGAAAAGGAAGATGATGTTGTTTAGCAAGAGGGAAAATCGTACAAACATCTTTATCAACATCTTTATTAACATGAGAAAAAGGAATTACATCTTTAAGAATTTTCAGTACATGGGCACTAGGGTGACCAAGTCTATCATACCAAGAAACCAAAGCTAGACCAGTGCTATTTACAACAATTTTAATATCAGTAACAAAAGATGATCTTGCTGCAGGCACACGTAGCAAATATAACCCCTATGTAGCTCACCCTTCCCAATCACATGGTGCAGGTCTTGTATCAAGCATTGAGTTTTTGAAAACAAGACATTGAGGTTAGAATCATTGAGTAAGCAACTGACTGCCAATAAGTTGAAACTGAAATCTAGTATATAAAGAACATTCTTGAGGACTAGTTTGGATGAAACACTGACTATCCAAGCAAAATGAACTGAAACAATAGACTTATTAGGAAGAAGAATGCTGCCCTTTTCAACAGGAAACAAAGAATCAAGCATTTCTTTAGAAGAGCAAACATGTCTAAAAGCTCCAGAATCTAAATCCTCATTTTCAAATGAACTAAACTGATTAATAAAGGAGAGAATCTTGCCTTACATTGCCAAATTCACAGAAGTAGATGAAAGATCAGTGGTTGACGCGGCCTGCAATTAATTAGAGAGCATAGCAATCAGTTGTTGACATTGTTGAGGAGTCAAAGAATCATTTGTAATAGCGTTCAAGGATGAATTATGCTGGGAATCTTGAGAAAGATTTTCTATAACTGCATTGGTATGGACCACATGAGGCTTCTTGTTACGGTTGTTGTAGCTTGGAGGATAGCCATGAAGCTTAAAACATTTATCCTTTGTATGGCCTATTAGGCTACAATAGCTACATCGAGGACTACCCTTTCTTGCGTTATGATTGACTTTCACAGCAAATCTAGCCTCAGTAACAGGATTGCTTAGTCGAATGGTTCTTTGACTCTCTTCCTGAGTAATCAAAGAAAATACCCTCGTGATGGAAGGTAAATGATCCATTAATAGAATTTGACCACCAGCATGGGAGAAAGAATCATTGAGCCCCATTAGAAACTGCATGGTCAGATGTTTTGTTGTTCATCCATTATTTTACGAACACCATCACACGTACAATGAGAACATGTACAAATAGGTTTAACAGAGATAATCTCATCCTAAACAATCTTCAGTTGAGTGTAATAAGCATTTACTTTCATTGAACCTTGAACTAACCCGTTTAACTTTTTCTTTAAATGGAAGATTCGAGGAGCATTATTCTGCTGGAACCAATCTTCAAGAACCTTCCAAATGTCAGCAGCAGATGAATGATAATGCAAACTAGCAGCAATATCCTTGGATACAGAGTTTAATATCCAAGAATTCACCAGATTGTTTTTCCAAATGTCAGCAGCAGATGAATGATAATGCAAACTAGCAGCAATATCCTTGGATACAGAGTTTAATATCCAAGAATTCACCAGATTGTTTGCCCTGGTCCAGGAATTATACAACTCGGTGCTGGTGATAGGCGGAGTAGTGATGGAGCCATCCACGAACCCTAGAACTTTGTGGATTTTTGTATTAATCCTCGCAAGCATTCATCCAGATTTCAAGGAAAATATTAGTGATCAAGTAAGCGTCGGTCTCTTGGCATGATGGGGGTGCTAATCCTTCCACACACGTAACCGCGCCCCCGAACCCTCGATCTGGTTAGTTTTTAGGTTTCTGGTCCGCCTAATATAATAAAAAGGACTAGTGGCGACTAGGGGTGTTCAAAATTACCCGACCCGACTACCCGAACACAAATAACCGGGTAATTACTCGGAATTCTTTTTACCCGGGACGGGTACCCGGCCTGCCATTTCCCGGGTCGGGCCCGGGTCACAAAAGTAGAAAATTTCGGGTACCCGGTTCCTTATTTTTTTATTTTTTTATTTTTTTATTTTAAATATAAGGGTAATGTTCACAAACAGTCCCTTTCGTTTGGTGTTTGTTCTAGTTTGGTCACCAGATTTCAAAACAGCGTATTGTGGTCTCTTACGTTTATAATCTGTTTTATTTTAGTCACTCTTCCGTCATTCTCCGTTAGAGGAGTAACGGCCGGCTGACATGGCAATTTGAAAATTAAAAAATTCCACGTGTATAATACACGTGTATTATGTTTGAAAAGGGCAAAATGAAACGTTCCTTATTCCGTTCATTTTGGCTTCCCAAAGCAGCAGCAAGTAAAGCACGTATCCGAGTGTTTGAAGAACCTGTAAACACACGTAGGTCGACGGCGAAGTAGCGTAGAAAAACTTCAATGGCTCCAGCCCAGTGACGAGGGAAGTGAGGCAGAGGATTGAGAAGTAAATGGAGAGGTAAATTTGGATGAAAATGAGGATCTTCTGGAGTGAAAAGTATGTTTTGATGCGGTTAAAAATGAGGGAAACCAACAGTAACGGGATTAAAAGGAAAGCACAAGAGATTACGGTGGCAATGGTGGGGGCATGTATGTTGCCGACATAGGGTTTAAACTGTTTCGCGAATTGTTTGTTGTATTTGGCGATGTAAGCTTTCGAGGTTGTCGAGATTCTCTCAAGGTCTGGGATAAGGGTTTCCTGGAACTTGGTCGGGAGATCTCGGAACTCAGCCACTAAGTCGGAATCATCTTCCTCGTCGATCCAACTGGGTTGCTTCCTCTGTTGTTTTTGAATCTGGGTTGTCGGTTTCTTCCCTTGGATTGAGTTCTTTTGAGTTTTTGAAGATGGAGCAGTATTGTCGGTCAGTGTTTTCATGGTGGTTTTGTTCTTGGGTAGGCTTAGTTTGAGTAGATCCGAGGTTTTGGTGGAACTGGAGGCTTTTGATGTTGTGGAGTTTAGTTTCTTGAGCTTGGCAGTTGAATTGAGCTGCTTATTGGAAGTAGAAAGGCTACTAGACAGTGTAGTTTTGGTTGAATTGGTAGATTTGGAAAGCTTGGTTTGGTTCTTGGGCGACAAAATTGATGGTTTTAGGAGTTTGGTTTGGTTTTTGGTGGATATATTGGATGGTTTGAGAAGCTTGGTTTGATTTTTGGCAATCATCTTAGCAGTTTCAAACAAGTTTTTGTTACATTGAGTTTAACATATACATAACCAACATGAACATTGGGTTTTCTTTCTTATTTGATTTCTGGTACAAATCTGGGATGTTTTTTAAGCTGCAGAAAAACAGCTTGACAGGAAAGCTTAATCCTTAACCAAGCTGTCAACTCAACGAAGCTCACAAATGGAAGAAGACATAAAACTCATGAAGTTTCGGGAACTCCATTCACGACAGCAAACATCAGCATCGATGGTTCTGTCTGGGCGGAACATGGATCTTCTTGTAACTTGATTTCATGGCTATCATGGTTATTATTAGTTAGAAAAAGCCATGTCGACGGTTATTGCGCGGAGATTGTTTGGAGTAAATGATGGAGGAAGCTTCGCCGGCGTGGATTGTTTGGCTTAAGCATCGGAGAAGAGATTGATTAATGGTGGGTTTATTATTTACTGGTTATGCTTTAATGTTCACATGCTATTTTTGTTTTCTAGTATGACGTGTATTATACACGTGGAATTTTTAAATTTTAAAATTGCCATGTCAGCCGGCCGTTACTCCTCTAACGGAGAATGACGGAAGAGTGACTAAAATAAAACAGATTATAAACGTAAGGGACCACAATAAGATGTTTTGAAATCTGGTGACCAAACTAGAACAAACACCAAACGAAAGGGACTATTTGTGAACATTACCCTAAATATAATTCTTTTTTAAACAAAATATCCTTATATTCACTATATTTTCAAATCAAACAACCTAATTTTTAAATCTCGATCCCTCAAATGCTCTCCCTTCACAATTAACACTAATCGTCTCTCTCAATTTCACCGCACTCCATATATATATATATATATATATATTACAATTTAGAGTATTACATTATATGTATATACAGTATATGTATTGTAACCCCCTTAGCCCGGCCTAGACGCTTGACCCGAACTACGAAGATTACACGGGGAAAACCAAAGTCAACCCTAAAGTCAACCTTGATTAACGACCCTTTTTTTCTTTTTGTCTTTTCTAAATGCACATTAAGCCTATGTGATTTCACAAGAACCCTAGGAAAGAAAGGCACATCGATCTGAATTCAATTAGGGATTTAATTGAAAGATTTATGCTTTTAGGGACCAAAATGTAAATTTTGGAAAATATAAGAACTTTGGATATTTTAAGCTTACCAATATGTAATTAGTCATATTACATGCATCTCTATCAAATTTCAGCTTAAAAGGACATTCCAAGCTCAAACAATTGCATGCACAACATCCAGGACTAAAATGTAAAACATGAGAACTTGAAACAATTCAAATTTGCAGTCTAACGGTCAGCCGTTTCGAACCACCAATCTTTGTATCGAAACGCCCGTATCGAAACAGTGTTGACCGTTTTGGTACTCGGGTGTGTTCCGAGACCAGTATCGAAACAGGCCTCTCTAGTAGCCAAAATGTTCCGAAACACCTTCATCGTTCCGAAACACTATGGCCATTTAGGGCCCCTGTTTCGAAACAGATAAGGGTATTTCGATAAACCCTGCCCTGCAACAGCATAATCTTCTGGTTTTTCACCTCTTACCACACTCAAACATATCCCAAATTATACCATAACATGCCAGCAACATGATTAGACATCAAAGAACTTATTTAAGAAGCTTTAGCTAAGGCATGGCATCAAACAAATGACCATTGAGTCTAAAGGCATGCTTCCTAGTCACAAAACCAAATATAGACTTCAAACCTCAAACAAACCATATAAGACCATTTACAAACTTCAAAAGCCAACACAAACTTTCCACAAACATAGGGAGTTCAAAACACATCTCCCAATACAACCTTGGAGCCCCATTGCCAAATATCAAAACTAAAGTATGTAAAAACATCACCATACATGAGCTTTACACTTCCTTGGATGTTCTTAACCTTCTTGCTGCCCAAAATCACTTCAATTATCTGCATTGTTGGTAAAAGAGAGCGCAAGCACATTTGCTTAGTGAGGCAAGCTCTAAAGAAAATCAACACAACAATGCATTATTCAAAACACTTTCTCAAAAGCCTTTTTCTACAATATGCTCATTCCATCTCATGCTTGAAACCATTTCAAAGCAAATCTCCATTTGAAAACACATGTACCCTTATTCTATCTCATACATTTAAACCAATGCAAGTCTCATGGCAAAGCCATACACATGCTTGTGAAAACTAAAGTATTTAATATTCAAATCTCATATGCATTTCTCATAGCATAAATCATCTCAACATTTGGTACATGTGAATCAAATACATTTTCATATATTATATTGGCATTTCACATTTCATCTTTACTCGGATATGCGGATTAGCTTGACTCAAAGTCAAGTCCTAACCCGGTGGAATCTCTCATCACCGGACTCTCATGGCAGTATCTCTCATCGCCACAAAGCTTGGGTATTTCACCAAGTCCTACCCCGATGGTATCTATCATCATCGGATTCTCACTTTGGATCGGGATGGCACTACCCTCATTGCCCGACTCCAAAGAGCACGTACGAATTTTAGTTTATAGTGCACTCTCATCCTATTGATCGATCAATTATATCTGGTAACTATCTCATCTTCTATGCCAATATATTATGTCAAAAACATCATCTCACCTATTGTTTTTATGCAATATTTCTCAAGTCTTTTACATCTCATTTCAAAATCACATCTCATGCTTTGCATTAAATCAAAATCTCAAACCTCTTCAATGCATCATGCTATCTCATGAAAACTCTACAAAGCAACATTTCATGCTACAATTCATGCACAAAACAGTAGGAATTTGTCTATCTCAAAACAAGAGCATGTAAAAGCATTTTAGGGGCAACAACCACATATTTGAGAGAACTTCTAGCCATACTTACTTCCGGACTTAGGATGGTGTTTCAAACCAATCCTAAATCCCCAAACCTTGGTTCTTTGTTCCTCAAGGACTTCTAAAACCATTCGCACTCACCGATTACGTTTCGCTTGCTCGCCGAAACGATATCTAAGCTCCTGGCACTTCCGAATCAACACCAAAAGCGTCCGAAGATGTCTCCACTGTTTATTACACATAAGAGCAGAGGATTAATGCAACATCATGCATTGAAATCACCAGCCAACTAATCAAACTCGCTGCTCTACCCAAAATCATCATTTCAGCCACCAAAAACAACCGAAATCATCTCCAAACTCTTCCAAAAAAAAGCCCAGCCAAGATCTATCACTTCTAATCATTTATAAACCTCAATCAACACCAAAAATCACCCTAAACTCGTCCTTATACCTCCAGCCACAACAGAGCACCAAAACCACCCCAAAAACCACCAATCTAGCATGCAAAACTTAGGAATCCAAACCTATTCGGGATTTGTTTGATAAAACCTCATTTATAACATCAATTATCATCCAAAATACATTAGAAATCAACCTCAAAACAGAGCCTAACGAATAGTTACGAAAATCATCAAGATCCCTCTAAGAACCTTGAGTTTTGACACAATTTCATGTTTCTAACATTAAAGCAACTCAAAAATCATTAACAAAGGATTGATAACTTGGGAATTTCAGTAAAGAACTGATCATTAGAGGAGAAGGACGAAGCTTACCTCTAATGGCTGATTTCTCCTTAATTTGGGCAAGTTTCCTTGCAAATCCAAAGTGAAAACAAGAGGATTTGATGAGGAAAAGATTAGGAATCAAAAGGAGATTGAAATCTCATCGAAAGGAATGAAAATCAGAGGCTAATTGATGGAGGAAATGTGTTTGGCTGAATGGAAGTTGAGAGAAAATGAAAAGAGGGAAAAAGATCGTAATGTAGTTATGAAAGTCAAAATAGATTTTTATCTTTTAATTCCCTTTATTAAATCATTATTAAAACACCCAAAATAAAGAGAAATCTGATTAAAAACATTTTGGTAAAATTAGCTCCTTAAAGATTCAAAGTTTCAATCCTTTACAAAACAGTCACTAGTCAACTTTTGCAAAAACTGCAATTTGGTCACTACACCGAAATGTAGTATTTCCAAACCTTATTTTGTAAAATTGTTTTCACCATAATCATTCATATAATAAATGAGGATTTTTAGATATTTTTCCATAATTTTAAAGCATCCCGAACTAGGTGTTCCCTAAATCTCCCTTTAAGATTGGAACCGTTCTCGACCGGTCCGATTCAAACTCTAAAACTTCTAAGCCCAAAATCAGGGCGTTACATGTATATACAGTATATTACAATTTACAGTATTCGCACTTTATATATATTACAATTTATAGTATTAGTTGTATGTATATGTATTTCACCGCACTCTATATATATACATATATATATATATATTACAATTTACAGTATTCACACTCCACACACACACACACACACACACACACACACACACACACACACACACACACACACACACACACACACACACACACACACACACACACACACACACACACACACATATATTTCAATAATAAGGATTTCACATCGATGAAAAATAGAACTTGAAGTCTTGAATTTATGGTAATCTACCGTAATAAATAAAAATATAAAATACAATTTAATTTGTAACTAGGATTTTAAAATTATATGTTTGGATGTTGGATTATGTAATTCGAACTTTTAAATTTGTGTATGTTTTCTTTTAATTTAATAATTTGAAAAATGGTAAAAATTCGGGTACCCGCAATGTCCGGGTACCCGTAATTTCCGGGTCGGGACATGGGCCAATTTTATAGATACCCGACGATCCGGGTACCCGGATTTGAACACCCCTAGTGGTGACTCCGTTGTTACACTTGCCAGATAAAGCCATGGACATCGAACGCTTCTGGCTGTTGTAATTCTCATTAGTGAGAGGTTGAGTCACCAACGTGATCCCAGGGTTGTCAAACTGGTGAAGGTAATAAGAATTTGCGCCATTGTTTAAAAAATCATTAAGATTAAGATCTCACATGGCCAAGAAAAGAAGAGAAAGATCGAACAAGAAGAGAAATATTGAACAAGGAGAAACTTCAAAGAAAAAGTTTATTCATCTGATATCATATAACACTTTGAATAAAGGAGAATCATAAATCTTTATTATTGTAAAAGAGGGTACAATAATCAATATCTATAGTCAATTAGATAAGCATAACTTAGCTATAACAGAATAACCAACTAATGCTAACTAATGCATCTAACTAGACTGTTAACTAAAACCAACAAAGAAATAGAGAACCCCAAATGAGATCTAGTCTAAAATTAAAGAAAATGGAAAGCAAGCGAGTGGCCATTCTTACTTTAATGTAACATACATGTTGTTAATGGGAAGAAGCTTTCTATTTTAAGCAACGATGAACAAATATAAGAGATTGGAGAACAACTAAATGGTAGCTAATTTGCAAACATTTTGGAAGAAGAAAATGTAATGTAAAATACAAGTGATGAACTCTTTTTATAAATTTGTTCAACCATCAAAGATCATGAAAAAAATGGGTATTTTGCTTATTCTAACGGTTTTGATAGATTTTCGACGATCAGAGATGGTCGGCACAGAGGTCGGTTGCGGTGATCGATGGATAAAATCTGGGTTGTTTGAGAAAAAATAAGAGAAGAAAAGAGGGAAATGAAGAGAAATGTAACGCCCTGATTTTGGGTCTAAAAGTTTTTTAGCGTTGGTTCAGGGTTAGTAGAACCTAAACTAGAGATCTGAGCTTTCTAAAGCGGTTCAGAGAAAACGTAGTTCGGGATATGATAAAATTATAGAAAATTCCTAAAATATTCTAAAAATATATAGAAAGGTTTGGTAAAGTCAATTTTGAAAAATGGCTTTTGGAAGATCGAGATTTCGGTTTAGTGACTATTTTGTAAAAACTGCAAAATCTATTTTAAAGGACTATTTTGGAAGGGGGCCAAAACTTAGAATCTTTAGGGAGCTTATATCTATTTTGTGAGCCATTTCTCTTAAATTGACCATTTTTAATAGATTTATTAAAAAGAAATAAAAAAGAGATTTTTATTAAAAATGATTTATGATCTAAAAAGGCTAATTGACTTAACTTTCATTCTCTCATTTTCCAAACAGCCAAACACTATTTTCTCTCTAAAGTTCCAGAGATCTTCATCTTTTAACTTCTTTTTGTTTCACAAATGATTTCCTAAAGTTTTCCATCATTATTCTCAAAGTAATCTTGAAGGATTTCTACAAAATCTTGTCATTTGAGGGAAAAGGCAAAGGTTAGAGGTAAATTTCGCTCAACTCCTCTAATCAATGTTCTTTAATAAAATTTCCAAGTCTTTGGCTCTCTAAATATGGTTATTAACAATGTTTTGTGATTTAATTGATGAATCAACTTTTAAAAGATGATTTCTAAGGATTTTCGTATTGCTACTATTTTGTATGATTTGAGATTGATTTTAGTTATGATTTGAATGTTAAGTGATGTTAAAATAAAGGTTTTATCATATTAATCCCGAATTGGTTTGGATCTCTAGTTGTAGATGGCTAGATTTGGGATTTTTGGTGAAGTTTTGAGGTTCTAGTGTTGCTAGAGGTTTATGGATGGGATTAGGTTGTTTTTAAATGTTAATTGAGGATTAAAAGTGGTAAGAAGTGTTAGATTTTGGCTGGGTAAAGTTTGGAGAGTAATCAAAGGTTTTTTCGGTTGTTTCGGATGGGCGATTTGGTGTTTTTGGGTAGAGCAGCGAGATAAAAGTGGTTGTTGGTGTTTTTGATGCATTGAGATGCATTAATTCTCTATTTTTGTGTGGTATAAATAGGGGAGTTTGTATCGGACACGTTTGGTGAAGTTTCGGAAGCTTCGGAAGCTTGATTTTGCTTCAGCAAAGCAAGCGAGGCGTGATCGGTGAGTGGAATTGGTTTTAAAAGTCTTTGAATGACTTGAAAGCAAGGTTTGGGGGTTTAGATTGAGTTTGAAACACTAATCTAATCCCGGAAGTAAGTTTGAGATATTTCGCTCTTGTTTCTCGGTTATTGTCCCATTGGTTTTATGATCATGCTCTTGTTTTGAAGATAGATTTATACCTATTGTTTTATGCATGTTTTGAGAAATTAAATGATGATTTTAATGATCCCATGAGATATAATTGATATTCCAATGAGATAGAACTATTTGTGAAAATGCTATGCATTGTACATGCTTTTGAAATGGGATGAGAATGTTTTAGATTGATGCATTGAAAAATAGTAGGTAATGATGTTTAAAATGAATATATTGGCATGAGATGAGATTATTATTACCGGATATAATTGGTCGACCAATAGGATGAGAAGTGCACTATAAAATACAAAATTCATACGTGCTCTTTGGTTCGGGCAATGTGGGTAGTGTCATCTCGTTCCAAAGTGAGAGTCCGATGATGTGAGATTCCATCGGGGTAGGTCTTGGTGAAACACCAAAGCTTTGTGGCGATGAGAGATGCCTCCATGAGAGTCCGGTGATGTGAGATTCCACCGGGGTAGGACTTGTCTTTTAGCCAAGCTATCCGCATATCCGAGTAATGTTGCTAAAATGCCAATATACGAGATTGATTATGAGATTCACATGTACCTTGTTATAAATGATTTTATGCATGATGTTTTGCATATGAGAATATGATTTGAGGAATGTTTTATGAGAATTAAGCATGTAAGGCTATGCCTTGAGATTTTACAATTTGATGAATGCAAGAGATAGATGGTACATGTGATTTTTAATGATGTGGTTTTGCTTTGAAAATGATTTCAAGCATGAGATAGAAAGATCATGATGAGATAGAGATTTCTAAATGAGAAATGGTTTTAAAATGCATTGTTGTTGTTGGTTTGTTTTGAGCATTTCCTCACTAAGCAATTGTTCTTATGCTCTCTTTTTCTAACAATGTAGAGAAATAGCTTTTGGGGCAGCAACAAAGCAAGGAAGAGTTACCAAGGAGTAGCACTTTGCTCAAGTATGATTTTAAGTTTACACATTAGTGATAAATTGGCAATGGGAGGATGCTTTGTGTTTGGGGAGATTGTGTTTTGGAACTCCCTGTTATGACGCATGTTTGAAATGCCCTTAATGACTTGTAATCGGTCTTTATTTGTTGGTTTTTGCTTTAGTTTGAGTTTTGACTTTTGAGTGACATATTTGCATAGGAAGCATGCCTATAGATTTAAATGTTAAGTATCTTTATGCCATGTTGTTGATATAGCTATGTTTGATTGTGGTTTGATGTTTAAATATGTTGTTTGCATGCTGGAAGTTCATTGGAATGCATTAGAATGGATTAAAGTATGAAAAACCAGCAAAATATGACATTACAGGTCAATGGGTATCGGTACGGTTGTAAGGGTATCGATACAGACCAAGCAAAATTGAAAGGGCGTATCGATACACGAGGTTGTATCGATACGATTTTATGCTACTGATTTTTAGGGTAACGATACGGGCTTAGAGGGTATCGATACGGCCTTGTTGAACTTGAATCTTGGAGACGTGAGGTCGTGGGCGTATCGATATGGCCAGCTGGTAAGTTGGTTAAAAGCATCTTTAAATGTTGTGTTTCTTTACGTTTTAGTCCATGAATGTTATTTATGCAATTAAATGAGCATGAATGGTTATTTTGAGCTGAGTTTTGGCAGAGAACCATGAAATATGTTTAATTAAAGGTTGGTAACTATAAAAGTGGTTAAGTCTCTGTGTTTTGCTAAAATTACAAAATGGTCCCTAAATTGTATTCGAATGCAAATGAGTTTCAATTCGTTGTTTGATCGAGTTGCAAATTGTTCTTCTATGATATTAAACACCTAGGATCGTAATGAGCATCTAGACAAGATAAAACAAAAAAGGGTTGTTTATTGAGGTAAACCTTCTGGTTTACTTCAATATTCCTCGTGTGATCCGTTTGGTTCGGTCTTTCACCCAGACCGGGTCAAGGGGGTTACAAGAAAGTGGGGAAAAGATTGATTTTTATAAGGATTTAAAACAACGTTGTTTTAGTGTCAATTTAGCCTTTTCAAAATGACTCCGTTTTGATGATGTCTGCCACGTAATATGTAACCCCCTTAGCCCGGTCTAGGCGTTTGACCCGAACTAAGAGAATTAAACGGGGAAAATCGAAGTCAACTCGTTAAATTCAACCTTTATTAGCAACCCTTTTTCTTTTAACTTTTCTATATGCATAATTATACCCTATAGTGTTTACTCGCGCAACGAATATATTTCCAATTAAACTGAACATCAATTGTCCATTCATTTGCAACAATCTGATAAAAGGTCAAATCACAAATTATTGTTACCAACCTTTGATTAGGTTCATTACATGCTTGCAGGTGAAATATCAGCATCATACGATCATTTAAACATCCACAATTGCAAATCACACAAATAGGGAGTAAAATGTAAACATTCAAAACTGACAAATTATGTCATTTTAACTAACTTAACGACCCCGTTTTGAAACGGTCACCCCTGTTTCGAAACCATGCATTCCAGTAGCATTTGGTCTCGGAACGGTCCTCACTCATTTCGAAACCAAGTGCCCAGATTGACTTCCCCTGCATTCTATCATAACATAGCTGTATCGAAACGACCCCGAGTTTCGATACGGGCACAATTTATAACTAAGGGTTTCGAAACAGCCTAACAGTGTTCTGAAACATTAAGGCCAAATATGCAAGTTGTATCGAAATAGTTGCTACTGTTTCGAAACACATATCGGAACTGCACTAAAACAGCAACATTTAAGCACCCTTAAACATACCAAATGGCCATCAAACATTTTGCAATCATAGGTAAACATCAACCACATATTTATGCAACACTTAAGCATCATCAAAGGTATCCAACATCATGAATTGCAAAACATGATTACTCTAGAGGCATGCAACATATAGGCAATCCATATAGAGTATCAAAATCCACAGAACAAAGCATATCAACATATAAAGGCCCATTACAAGTCTTATAAGGCAAAACACACTTGCCAAACCATGGAGTTTAAACAATCCTCTCCCAAATACTGAGGTACCCTCCCCATTACCATTTCTACCTTATTAAAAGTGTCAAAACTCATACTTGTAAATCGAGTGATGTCTTGGGTGAATTCCCTTGCTATTTTGCTGCCAATAAGCTCACTAATCTGCATCGTTGGAAAGGAGAGCGTAAGCATATTTGCTTAGTGAGGGAAAGCTCAATTTAAACAACAACAATGCATTTTTCAAAACCAATGATTTCTTTAAATCATAACCACGTCATGCTCAACTTCCTCATGCTTTTAAAACCACATTTAAAGCATCATTTATAAACCACATGTATCATTTCCTCATGCATATCTCAATGCAAAACCAAATCAAGCTTCTCATGCTTAAATCTCACAAAGCATAAACATCATATATAAATGTCTTTATACAAAAGTAATTAAAACCATGATACATGTTCAATTCATATATTGGCATTTCAAGTGAACCGGATGGAATCTACCCCCATCCAATAATGATCGGATATCTGGACACACTTGACGGAATCAACCCTCGCCAAGCCCTTGATAGAATCAACCCCTATCAAGTCACATGGTGAAATCAACCCTCACCATAATCTCACTTCGGTCGGGATGCCACTAACCGCATTGCCCGTTGGTGATAGAATCTATCCCTATCACTCGCAACACAATAGAATCTACCCCTATTGTGTAACCGAATAATTTGTCACATGCACGAATTTTATATATTATAGTGCACTTTACATCCTATTGGTCGACCAACATATCCGATAATAGAAATCTCATCACTAAGCCAATATATCATTTAAATCCATGTTAACTCACTGCTTTCAATGCATCAATAAAATCATCACATATCCCATCTCAAAACATGCTCAAATATAGCATAATATATCATCAAGAATATAACCTCTTGAAACATAATCAAATCATTTCATGGGATATAAATCAGCAAAACCATGCTTATAAAACATGCATAATAGTGAGTAACAAATATAAATCCAAAACATAAGCATGATATAAAGCATGATAAACCGAAAAACCGAGAGCTTTGGTAACCATGCTTACTTCTGAGATTAGCTAAGCGTTTCAAGCTTACACTAACCTCCCAAAACCTTGTTTCCAAGCTTATGAAAACGTCCAAACCACATCCACTCACCGATAAAACTTCGCCTCAGTTGTCGAAGCTATTCCAAGCTTCTGAAACTCCAAATACGCCTTCTAACGATCAAGCAACATCTTGCCCTGCTTCTAACCAAAGAAAAATAGAGGATTAATGCATACTCTTGCATCAAAACCTCTAGCAACACAAACCCCCACGCAACTCCAACATTCGCCAAGAAATTAACAACCGATACAACCCGAAAACATCGGCAAAACCACTTTAAACCGTTCCCAATCATTACTCAGCAAAATCAACCATCAATCTCCATCCATTTACAACCTAAAACACTTCTCCAACCTCCATAAACCTCCAGCTATCAAGAAAACACAATAACAACTCCTAAACTCAAGATTTCATCACTAACTTCTAGCAATCTAACTAGTTTCAGGATTACTTAACAAAATCCATCAAATTAACATTATTAACCCATAACAACATGTTAATAATCAATCATTAACTCAGCAATTAACATCAAATCCAAAGATCCACCATAAATCCTCAAGAAACCTCAATTAAACATGATTTCATCAATTAATGTATAAAAAGCCATTAAAAATAATATGTAAAAGACTAAATATTTGGGAATTTCAGTAAAGAACATGTCATTAGAGGAGAAGAACGAACCTACCTCTAATGATGGGCTCTTCCTCCATTTTTGAAAAGAAACCAAAAGAAAACCAAAGAGAAAACAAGAGATTTAATGAAGGATCAATAGAAATTAGATAAATCCTTGAAATCCAAATCAAATTTAGAGTTTACCTTGAAAATCTTGTTGTTTGGATGAAGGATATTTGAGAGAAAAATGAGAGAAGAAAACTATTGTCAAAAGCTAATTTGTGAGAAAATGAAAACCCGTTTTAACTTCCCTCCATCTTTTTAATATAATTTATTTAATCAAAATTATAAAATAGGAGAAAAGTCTCTATTAGCCCTTGGTATTGCTCCTTAAAGATTCAAAGCATTATCCTTTTACGTTTTTGCCATTAAATCAAACTTTACCATTTTTACATTTTAGTCACTAAATCAAAATGTCCAATTTCTAAAATTGTTTTCTTTAAATTACCTTTACCAAAATTAATCATATATATAATTATGATTTTAGGAAATTTTCCCATATTTTTATTCGACCAAAAACCTTTTAATTAATTATTTCCCAAAACTATACTAGACCGCTAAATAGGTTCGAACCGAACTGCCTAACCAAACATGGCTAACACCTAGGCCCAAAACCGGGGCGTTACATAATAACACCGTTATCTATTTAACGGTTGAGTGACTACAAAAGTTCAATCTTCAAAGTTGAGTGAGTAAATTGAAAATTTTTAAAGTTCAATGAGCAAAATAAAAATGGGGAAAAAGTTGAGTGGTGAAATTTGTAATTAACCCTAAACCAAAATATACAGTACAATATAAAAATATCCTAAGCTTTTTTGTTGTTTTTTTAAAGCTAAGGTGATTACAAGTAGTATTTGTTCTGAATATATACTCTCAACCATTTGACAATGCATTCTCAATCACTCTGCTACAATTGTTGATATACTCTCAGTAACCATTTGACAATGCATTCTCAATCACTCTGCTACAGCTGTTGATATACTCTTAGTAACCATTTGACAATGCATACTCAATCACTCTGCTACAGCTACTGGTGTTTGAACTCGTGACCTCTATAAACAATAATCGTTCCCTTAACCACTGAGGCAAGTTGGTTCGTGCTTTTGTTGTTGAATATGACTACGAAACAATCATTTTATATTAGTAGATGGTGAGATGTATTTTTGATTTCAAACTCATCTGCAACTCTGTCAAAATTATCAGCTGCTGCCGACAACTTGAATTAAATTATATAACAAGATTCGATTAATAATTTTCAACTAAAATTTGATACAATTAACGATTAAATAATTTTTTTGATTAATTCGATTTTATTTAACTCGGTACAGTCATTGGCCGAATGAACACCCCTAATTAAAAGACTCTTTTATAAGTACATACACTAGTGAATAGGGATGTTAATTAGACAGGGCAAGTGCGAAAGGTACTCTTCCCACACCGATCACCGTCAAGAATTTTTTTCATCTACATCCTCGCTCCATAACCCGCTGTGAATACAAAATCTAAAATTATCCCTGCACCGCAACCCTCAAGACTAAAACTATCCCCGTCTCACCACTCACGCGGGTCTTGAGACCCAACTATTCCCCTCTGCCTGCCCCATGACCCATACATATAATATATTTATAAGTATTACTTAAATAAATATAAATCAAGTTTTTATGAAATAAAATATAAAATATTTGTCATTCGGACTCTCACCATAGACGTTACAGTATTTCAACGGTCACAATATTTTAAAAAAATAATAATATATGAAATTAAATTTTATACAACACAAAAGTTTAGATTAAAAGAATACTAAAATATATTGTAAAGGACCGAAAAATAACACAAATAATATTTCAATTATCGTAACAAATAAACAATATAGAAAGAGTTATAAAATATTAATAAAAAATAAGCTTTAGAAAATAAGAACAAATATCAATATAATTTAAATAACATACAATATTAGAAAAAAAATTAAAATAAGAAATCAATAAACCTAAATATTATGTACACACACAACACACATATATATATATATAACTTTTTATAAATATCTCAATATAAATCAATATGAATTATCTTAAATTTGACTCTAATCTAAACTGATACTTTTAAAAATATTTATATATTTGATCTGATCAATCTCAATTATATATATATATATTGAACTTTTCATAAATATCCCAAGACAAATAAATACCAATTACCATAAATTTGACTATGATCCAAATTAATATTTTTTTAAATAAAATATTTGATTTGACAAATCTCAAATTCAATTATATTTTTAATAATATTTATAATGACATGCTATAAGATTTGTTCGGCCGGATGGAGATGATGTAGGGTAGGTGGAGATGATGCGAGACGCGTAAGATAAGGAGGGTACAAAGTGATATTAACATTTGTCCCATCACCCACGGGCCACTGCGAATATAATTTTTATTATCATCCCGCCCTATACCCTATAAAATTTGTAACTATCCCTGGCCCATTAAACGTACAATGGGGTGAATCCCCGTAAAACCCGCCCCACCGTACCCCTACCGGTGAAACATGAAGCTTAAGGGTACATTAATGAATGTAATTACGAAGGTATGGGGATGATTTTCTGATAAGAATAATATTATACTGCCTAATAAAACAAATAAAGGAAAGTACCGTTCTCACCCAAAGCAGAGAAGCTACTCATCACAGAACAATGAAGAGGACTGCAGAACAACTAACTATACATCCCATTCCTTCAACAACAACAACAAAAAACCATTCTCGAGTTTCCATGGCTCTGGAAGCAATGCTTCTTTAGCTCCAGAAATATTTCTATGCTTTTATTTCCATAGCTTAACAGAGCCATCATGACTTGCCGAAGCAACCATTCCCGCCACAGGTGACTGTGAGAGTGCTGAAATTATATTCTCATGGGCTGGAATTGTCATGCTCTTGTTCTCGGCCATGTTCCATAACTCCAAAGACTGCGGCCCCATTGTTAGAAAAAAAAAACAGATCAGAAAATTAGCTGCAGAGACTTGTAAATTCTCTATAGCCAATGCAAATATGAGCATGAGAACTATACTGCAGTGGCAGATAAGTAGTATTAATTCCATAAAGTCGATTCATTCGAATATGCCATGTATCAAAAAAGAGAACTTCATCAATCTTTGAATTTTGAATCCAGATCAATGCATCTTTAAATTAATGTCTCAAAGTAAGTATAAGAATAAGTTTTCTACCAAAGACCGAGAAAACATAACTACTTATTATGACCTCAAATAAACCACCATAATTAGAGCACAAAGATTTACCGAGATTCCTCCAATCACCAAAAGAGTGGAATAACTTGGATGAAATACACAAGAGTGGAACTGGTTCCCACCAGAGCTGAGTTCTTGAATGCACTCCCCTGTAGCCACCGACCATAGTTTTACCAAGTTGTGACTCACAGAGGCCAAATAATCTCCATTTACATCCCAGCATATATAGTTTACCATTTCCGAATGCCCCTGTTATTGGGATGAATATGTGCCGTAGACTTCAATATTACATCTAAACATTTCAAGAATGGAAGATCTAACAGCATGCCAAAGCTATCACAGGAGTAAAGTGCACAAGCAATACCTGAAATGTTAATGTTTGCCTGTTAGTTTCCACATCAAAGATAGACACTACTTTATCTGAAGCTGCTGCCAGCAAATGTCCAATTCTTGGTTGGAATCTTACTTGGGCCATACCTCCCTGCATCAGAGATTAATGATGAAAACAAGCCAAAAACAAAACAAAAAACTCATAATGAACCGTGACAGTCTGAAATTTTGAAAATTAGAAGGAAACGAAGAATAATTAACCTTGGACATCCGAGTGCATGAGAATGTATTAAGATTCCAATAGCAAATTTCATCGTCATTGTCACAAAAACAAAACAAGTCGGTCTTCTTGGGGTGAAAATCAAGGGACATCACAGGTGAAGAGTGACCATTGTATACTTGCACACAGTAGCTTGGCTGTGACAATGAACTTAGTTTGTTAACCACAGTAGAATACACAGGATTTGCATGCATGCTTCATAGAGAAGGTACACGTCAGACAATTGACAGCAAAATGAGACAGCATAGAGTAGCAAAAGTAGTCATGAATATCCAAAAAAAAAGAAGCTTTGACATAGGTCTGAATTGTTTTAAGCAGAAGAGGATTACGTTGGCTGCATCCCACATTCGCACAGATTTATCGACAGAAGCTGTTGCCAACTGAGTTGAATTTGGTCTAAAGCGAACATCTGTGATAACCAATTTGTGTTCTTCTGGACTACTCTCTGTTTGCAGGGTATCCGTATTCCAAAGCATCACCTAATGAAAAGAAGAACATGCACATCACCATGTGATCATTCTGATAAGTATTTAGTTTTCAACTTTTGTTTTCTATACATACTCCATTAAAATAAATTAACCAGATAGTGGTGATTGTCAACCCAGCTTACAAATTGCCTGCTATAAAAATGAAGGTTCTGTGATCCAATCCACCTCTCTTTCGTGTAACTTTCTGTTAAATCACAACAGTTTGGAAATTTTTTGCCACTGGATAATCAGGTCTATCAAATATATTTTTCGAGTAACTTAATCATGTTCGTTCCCATTGTTTTCACACGGTGAATTTCCAAAGTAACATATTTTTTTTTAAGATTTCCAAACAACATATTGAGGTGTTAGATTTGAGGTATTGTTTGCTATTCACTCTGAAGTTACATTTACAAACTTAATTACCGAGGGAAAGAGTTAGAAAATGGAAAGTCATAATCAAATACCTTCTTGTCATGCCCAGCACTAGCCAAGAACTTCCCATCTGAAGAAAAATGACAGCAAGTAACTTTGCTATTTCTGGTCCGTATACAACCAACCTCAGCAAAAGTGAAGCCTGAAATGGAGAATTTGGGGTTAGCACATAAAACTATGGATTATTATTCCATGCATTGGTAGTGGGAAAATAAACTCCACAAGCAGGATTGTAATACTGCCATGTGTCTTCTAATTATATTTAGAAAACAAAACCTAAAAAAACAAGGATACATGGTAGCATTACAACCCCTCTTATGGAGTAATTTTTCCATTGCCACTGCATGGAATAATTATCCTAAAAACAATATGCAACGATAGGCAAAAACAAAAGATAGATAAGGGTTACCTTTGACAGACTCCTTTTGATGCACAGTAGGACTTTGTTTAACTGTACCATAGATGCCCCTCACATCAATTCCATCATGTGAAACTAGCGTCTCCATAGTTCCATCCAAAGGATCAAGCCTTTCTATGTCTTCCTGCACAAAGAAATGATGCTATTAGAAGTAGTTTCAGCATTTTTGATAACTTGTATACTAAAGCAAGTGTTGAAGAAATACATATTAACCCGAGTATTAGCTCAACCTAACAAACAAGTTTTATCAGTTGCATGCCATCACTTGACAATAATATTTTGATGTCTGAGCTGAAAGGTAAAACAATCAGTTGGAGTTGCTTAATGATCATCTCATGTATTCCTAGAAAAAAAATACAGACAACATCCTTGGTGAAGCATTCTTATGCTTTTGCATGTACGTAAACTAGATTATGCTTCTGTTGCACATTTTAAAAATTTTTCAATTGTTCAAAAAAATCATTTCAAAGTCTGTAGATGGCCTACCAACAGATTAGACGATGATGTAAGGTGGACTGTTGAATCTTCACCATAATTCATGCTTTTAGAAACACTATTGACATGCTGAAGACTAGATGATGTAGTTATTGCATCACCGGGCATGTGAGTTGACTGTGGTGAATTTGGTGAAGGGCCAACTGTGTTTCCTGTGCCAGTGCTGTTGGCTGCTCCAGAAGAAGTGGGTTGTTTTCTTTTTCTGTTATTCTGCAACGAAATGAAATGTCACAGAATACACAAGACACAATGCATATACAATACTTCATGTTAACAGATTTTTTTTTGGATAAGTCCATGTTAACAGAATTTTTTTTTTGAATATGCTGGTGTGATTACAAGGTAGTATCTGTTCAATTTTTCTTAGCCCTTTAATAAGGCACACACATGGTGCTCGAACCCGAGTCACCTGGATGAAATACATATCTTTTACCACTGGGACCACTCTACGGGTTCTTAACAAAAGTTAACTACTATAAAACATCAGAATAAAAAGCGATACCGGCATAATGATTAAAAAGTTACAAATATCAATGTAACCCAACAGGTAAGAAAAGGATTTGACAAAAGCATGTCAGTATAGCCCAATTTAATGCTGCTGCTCTCACAGAGAGCATATAGATCTGGAACATGCATGCGATCCTTATTCCATATTCGAATATTTAGTAAAAATAAAAAATAATCCTTTCAATCATATGATGTAGATTCTCTGTTTCTGGAAATAGTAAACCTCAATTTTTATGAGTTGCCTTCTGATATCAGAAATATATGTTCAAACCTTTGGAGAACTGGAATGAACAGGGGAGCATATGGACCCATCGTTTCTAGCAGATTGACCATCTTTTGCATTCAAGTTGCCCCAAGACAATTGACCAAACCTACAAGGGTCTGTGTTCCCAAAGTCTGTTGAATTTCCAATGCTGCCTTGTATCTGGGCCTGCGCCAAGACATGATGTTGTTGTGAAGACAAAAGAAGTTGATTTTGTGTCTGCAGATTAGGCTTTTGCATTTGCATGCCCAAACTTGGTCGTAACTGATCAATGCCCTGTACAATTTAGCAAAATCCAATCAAGTCTAACGTATCTAGGTACAGAACAACAAGGACAGGAAAAGGTGAGTGGAACTTACAGTTAGAGGCCAACCCCTTAATGGAAGACCTGAGACACCCTGATTCAGTCCTGAGGGAACAAAGTAGAGGTATACAGGTCAAAAGCAGGAAAAAGTTGTCAAAAACGCTACAGAAAATCCAAAATTTCTAAGTGCTACTACAAAGAAACTCCCATCCCATGAAAAGATAAAAATCCTAGAACAGTTAGCAAAGATTACTGATTCAATCAGAATGCAGAGTGTCTCAGCTTCATATAACTGCTAGACACATTTTTGTCACAAATTGTAGCATCTTCATATCAGGTTCAGCTATATACCAGTCTTCATTTGAGGCAGTTACTTGGCTTCCAAACACTGAATGCCAGCATTGAAGGTCTAACATTCTTGATTGCAATTAATGACCTTTTTCCAGTTTAAATCATTTAGGTAATACTTATTTAAATTTCCAGAGAATAAAATAAAGCTCTAAAATTACCCCCAATAAAATCCAGCAACATGTATAAAAGCTAAGATGTCTTCTCTGACAATATCCTACCATCCATGACCACTTGAACAGGCATTTTTAACTTTAAAATATGATCTATATGTATCATATAATAAAGTAAAAAAAAAAGAACTATACATTATTAAAGTAGAAAGATGAAACTATATTGTAAAAATTGTTTTCCATTGAGAAAGTCAGGAATCATTACCAGAACCATCCGGTCCTAATTTAGGCTGTAAAATTGCCTGCCCATAGATTGATGAGGGATCCATAGGTAAGCTTTTCTGGTTTCCACCCAAATTAACATCACTTTTGATATCCTAGAAATCAAAACATTGTACAGTTCAAACTAGAGGAAGAAATGCAAAAAGATGAACATGAGTAGTAGAAGAAGATACAAATAACATTAACTCAAAAAGTTGAAAGCAGATAATCTGGCAATTACAGTGGTTATAGGTGTTTGCAACTGGATTTGTTGCAAAGCCACTGACATATTTCCACGGCTACTTTGCACCAACTGGCTGTATATGCAAAATGAGGCAGGAATAAAAGAGAGAGAGAGAGAGGCTTAGTCCAACTAGGAAACAAAATGCACATAAGGATCAATTTTTCATACCCATGATGATTGGCCCTTGTTTTCAGAAGGGCCATCCTATTGGCATCAATCAATGCTGATGATGTCTCTGAATCTACAAAATGCGGATGTTTCACACGTTCTCCATACATTTTCATGGCCAAGACACTGGCTGATGGATGTCCCATCATGCCTTCAGAGTTAATAATATTTACAGAACCACCAAGAGCAGGATGACTGGGATCCCTTCGTTGCAACTGCACATTGCGTTGCTGCATTAGTTGCAGTGGCTGCATTTGTAGTTTCTCTTGTTCCCTTGCTTTAATTTGTTGTTCCTTTTTTTATTAAACACACACACATGCACACAGGCACAAACACAAACACTGCAGGATGAAATAAAAGAACCCCGGTGGAAAGCAAAATGCAAGAATACTTTATATGACAAAATAGAGGCACCTCTGTATAAGCTGCAGCAGATACAGAATGTTTCTCATTTGTCCTGGCAATAAATATGTCCCAGAAGACGGACCACCATTCGAACAGAAATCCTCCAGGTGCATCAATAGCTGCAGAAACAAATTACATCTTGAGACAAAGCTTAGGGTACAAGGAAATTAGGTAATACTCCCACTGGTTTGGACAATTCAACAAGATAGACTAGTGGCAAAAGTACTATGAGACAACAACCATGGCTCAAATGACTTAATAAGATATGCATCGTCAAAAAATGGTCAAAGAATCGGACTCATCTAATAATACAGGCAATTTGGGTTAGGGTAGGATATAAAATAGACGAATTTGCTTGGGGAAATTACCTACTGGATCTGAGGCAACCTTTCCTTCGGTCATAAAAGCTTTTGCAGAAGCATGCAACTTTCTTTTCAACAAATAATCATGAATATACACATCAAGCCTGTAGCAACCAAAAAATGCAGAAACATCACGAAAATTAGTAAGCTAGTAATTAACAAAAGTCTTAACAAAAACTTTAGTAACCAATCCCACATCTTGTCAGCTTCCCAATTACTCTGCGCCATTTTCTTTTCCTGCAGAATGATAAAAAAAGGGGAAAAAACACACTAAATTCCATTACTTTAGATCTTTCCTTAACACGTTGTAATATAAGGGAAAACAAAACTTTTAGAAAAATCAAGTAAATTATGTATATAAAAGATCATTTAGAAAAGGAGAATTCAGCTATACTCAGCGTACGTTTACTTAAATGGAATTTCACAATCTCTTCTCAATAATGGCCAAAAAACTTCAAACTGTTTTTTCCCCGAGCTTTCTTAGCGAGCAAACAAACCAAGCTCGAAATTCGAAAAAGGCCATTGACAATCAACCTAAGTAATCATTACCGGTGAACCGGATCAATGCATTAAACAAAATTTCAACAAGATCTCTGCCACACAAACTGTAGTTCAATCTACACAATTTAAAGGAAAAGAAGATCAATTTCAGCAACAAAAATCATTAAAAATATAATAATAAATTTTAAGGTCGTTATTTTTGTGAGACTGACTGAAAAATGCAGAGCTTAGATTTTCTGGATTATTTCAACTGAAGAAAGAAGTTGAGAAGATTTGTGAATGGTTGTTTTGAGTGTAACTGAAGTAGAACAGCTCGAGCTGAGGGGAAAAAGGTTCTTTTGCAGAATCAGGAAACGCATGGATTAAAACAAAGGGATTATTCTGAAGAAGCCTGAGCTCCGGTTCGTACCAAGATTCTGTTTGGCTTATATAAAGCTTTTGGTTCGGAATTTGGTTCGGTATTGAAAAATAGATCTTTAGTTGGTTCGGTGGGCCGCTCGGTCCCGGGTTTGATGCGTGGTTATGTGTCGAGCAAGTTTAGTTGGAAGGACAAGGGATTTATGGTGCACTGTGTGGTAGGGGAATGACGTGGACTTGAGTAAGGGAGCAAGTTGTTGGAGGTTTAACCTGTGGCATTAAGATGTAAATTTTGGATGTTTTTTTAGGATTTGAGTGTGATGTAAGAAAAAAATATTAAAATAGGTATAATATCAAAGAATGCTCTAACGTCTAATTGGATCTACTTTGGCTTATATTTTTTTCTAAAACGTTTTAATACTCACTGTTTCATTTTAGGCCAATATGATTCCTCCTAGATAAAAATTATTAGTCAACTATCGGTAAATTAAGTGACAAATCTACATGACAATACACGCTCAAATAGTAGTGTCATATAGATAAAGACGACTTGACAAAATGATACACCAGTCAAAAAATAATTTCATAAAATATAAAATTATTTTTCTGCTCACGTGCCATTCTGTCAAGTCATTTCAAGTTGATTATTGTTAGTTGACTAATATTTTTCATCTATAGAGGGTTATTTTGACCCAAAATGAAACGTTGGGGATTAAAGTGCTTTAAAAAATAAGGGTCAAAATGATTATCCAATCAAACATTAGGAGCATTTTTTTAACATTGTGCCTAAAAAATAATTAAATAGATATTGACGATTAAATTGATAGACCTGAGAAATAAAAGAATTAAATTTATTGATTTTTTTAATTTAAGACTAAATTGAATGAAAGTGTAAACATGAAGGACTAAATGTGTCACTATACTAATTTTTGCTAACTGCAAGGTCAAAATGATCATTGTCATTAGCTGTTAAATTTTTAATGACAGCTTGTTATTTTTTAAGTCAAAAAATTATTTTATAAATTTTCATAGTCGAGAGACCCAATAAAAAATATTCAAATGTCGAAAAAGACTATTTATGTAGTTTATCTTAACCTCAATATTCTTCATAAAGAACGCCGATATCAAAACCAAACTCAGAAACAACGAAGTTATAATGACATGCCCAACATAAACTAAAACGATTTTATTGTTGTTGTTGTTTGACTCGGTGAGTCGATTCTGAATCGAAATAAATTTAGGATCTGAAATGATCATTGAAAACCAAATCTATATCAACGTTTTTCTTTTCGAGCCTAGTGAAATTTTGCATCATTGGTTTTTTTCTTTAAATCTTTGAGGATCTTACTTGACCCATCATGAGTTTTTGGGCCAGGAGAAGATAAAGGGTAATACCTCTAAGGGACTGATGGGGACCACGACCTCTCAAAAATTTTAAAAAGTAAAAAGAAAGTTGAGATAATGATAAAATTACATTTTAATTCACTAAAAACATATCTTGGTCTCTCCAAATTTTAACATTTTTAAATGTTTTTTAATATATAATGTTGAGTTTTGCCGCGAAGAGAGAGAGTTGAGTGGAGTTGGTTGGAGACCGGTTCTTGCGGTTTGGATGTGCCCAATTCGAGTGGTTCAAATTGCTTTAAAAAAAATTCTGGCGTTTCATAAGATGGAAGCTTTAAACAATCATCTTGTTTTAGAACTGCAATGCGCTAATGCCATGGCTGAACAATGAAAAAATTTTAAACACAATTAAGAGACTTAAAAGATTCAGAAATTGGAAGATGATATTTAAGAGAGAAAGCAAAAAAATTAAAATATCTAAATTTTTTATTTGTGTTTACATATAAAATAAAATAATCCCGCATCAATAATATTCAACCTCAACAATAATGTGATAAAATGACGTGTGATGTTAAGTCATCACCATTAAGTTGACCGTTTAAAAGGATTTATAAGAAAAGAATATGAAACAACCTAAAAATTATATTATGAGTCATTTTCGTCATGTCATTTATAGACCAACAATTAAAATTAATTTTATTAATTTTTTTCATCTCATTTTTTTACTAACTAAATCTTTACTCATATTTATTGTAAATTAAATTTAAAAATAATTTTTATCAAGTGAAGATTTATTTAATAAAATATGATATAAAAAATTAATAATTTTTATTAGTTGATCGCATATGAATTATGATTTAAATTTTCAACCTCACTTGTTTTTATTTGCCAGTATGACTAACCATTACCGTCTCTAAACAGAAGACCACACGTGTCAAAAGGTGAATGGATAAAATGATAGAAAACCGCGAACCCAAACTCCGAGGCCTTTGGAGAATCTCGGGCCCCAAACCCGAATTACCCGACGGCCCAACTATAAAGTCAACTCCCCCGTCCAGTTTTCATTTTCACGCAACGGGCTTAAAAGAAAAAAGAGGAACAATACTTCCGCGAGTTCGCTCTTTCCTCTCAGGTTCGTTTCTCCGCACATTTTAGTTTGAAATTTCAATTTCTTATTCACTATTGTAGTTGTGTTTTTGGGTTGAAACGAAGGATTTGATTATATCTTTGGGTTTCGTTCGATTCGATTTTGTATCGCTTCAGATTGTGTTTGCAAAAAGCGGTAAATTTGTTGATTTCGTGATCTGCATCGAGGGACTTCAGGAGTAACCGATAATTCATAATTGAAAAGCCATGAATTATCTCGAGTGAAAGTTCAGAACTTTTAATTTAAGATGTGTGATTATCTGGGTAATTAGCTATTTTAGGTTTAAAATTATGATATTTGAAAAAATAAATACGGGGTATTTGCCATTGCCTAATTCGAATGAATGAATGTATTGAGATCTGGTTAAAGAGGCAGTTGAAGATTTTATATACGGAAAACCTTGAGAAGTAAAAGTCATATATTTGATTTTCATTTGATGATGATATTTATTGCTTGTAAATTGTCTCACTGATCTGTTTGGACAGGTCATCTGCGTCGGCTCCATTAGAGGGTGCAATAATTCTTTTTCTTTTCTTTCCTAGCAAGAGCGTTCATAGTGAACTGCAGGCATGGCTGAGGTATGTAATTCTCCTCATTTGTTTTAACTTATGTTTGATTCTTTCCTTTGCTCTGTTATATTTTCTTTGCATTTTTGCACCTGTTTTTTAGTATGCTTTGCGAGGATTTATTTGGTCTGGTAAATGTTGCATCAAAGACTATCTGTGAACTAAAGGGACTTTGAATTGATGACAGGAGGGTCATAATGTTACCTTGAATGTTTACGACTTGAGCCAAGGACTTGCTCGGCAGCTTTCAACAACCTTGTTAGGAAAGGCTATTGAGGGAATATGGTAAGCATTTAATTTGAAGGGAAAGATTGTATCTTGATGTGAGATTTTTTATTGAAGTCTAAAATTTTCTTAAGCATGTTTAGGTTGTAGACATAAGTTGTTAAAATGTATCTTGCTTCTGCAAGAAGTGTGTGAAGGCCTCATCATGCTTGTGCATGCGTAAAGATGGATGCATAAGAAATCTATTGTCTTTTATCACTAAGGTTATAAATTGATTTGTGGCAATGAACCGTGCATTATAAATTCCTATAAACACATAAGCTTACTTTATTATGGTTAAATGAGTAAAAGTCCTCCAAACTTTATGAAGTTAGTGTATAAACAGATAGAGCCTTCATCAGCTGGTAAACTTTTGAAGCGTGTATTATAAACAATCAAACAACTTAAATTTATGAACTAATTGCTTGTACAGAACAGAACCCTATTTTTGTACCATCTTAATAAACTGAAAATTCCTTTCATTATTTGCAGGTAGGTTTGTATTTTACCCATTTTGCATCTTTGAGCCAGAGCTTTATCTGATTTTGACTAGTAACCTTCATTTCAATACAGGACATGTTGGGCATTGTTAGTGAATATTAGTTTTATTTCTTTGAGGTTTTTCTTACATCATGTTAACTTAAGCCAGGATGGAAACTTATTTTCAATGGTTGTCTATACTCCATCCCTCCACCTTTTCACCGAAGTTATTCTACTTCTTTGTTGCATAAAGTCATCCACCTCCCATTGGATACATGGAAATTTAATGGGGTTAACAGCTGCATTTCTTGATACACATTTTCTGACTTAGGCTTACTCATTTTTGTTTGCTTGATAGGCACACGGGAGTTGTGGTTTACGGTAATGAATACTATTTTGGTGGAGGAATACAACATGCTCCTGTTGGGACAACACCATATGGAAAACCGATTAGAGTGATCGAATTAGGAGTCACTCATGTGCCTAAAGATGTGTTTGAGATGTATTTGCAGGAGATTAGTCCCCGTTACACCGCTGAGACCTACAGTTTGCTCACGCACAACTGCAACAACTTCAGCAATGAGGTTGCCCAATTTCTAGTTGGTTCAGGCATTCCAGACTATATCTTGCAGCTTCCTAATGAAGTTATGAGCAGTCCCATGGGTGCACTTTTAAGTAAGTTATTATCTACCCTAAAAGTTTACTTCATTCATTGTATTTGTCTCTAATTATAGTTGATTATTGTGGTTAGCGTTTTTCCTAATGTGGGATTAGCTTAACTAGTACCTTCCATGATTCCATCCAAAAATAGTGATTTCCAATAAAACTTTCTTTTCATTTTGCATGAAAATTACCAAAATAACATGCTTGATGAACATGATCCGTTTTCTTTTTGCTCTTTCTTTTCACGGCTTAATTGAATGGTTTCTGGAATTAGACTTGTTAAACATTTTAGCTTTTCAATCATTATTTCTGGAATTATATTGGTTTTAGTAGCTACTTTTGAAGTTATGGAGAACACATAGGATTGTGTAAAATTTTCTTTTCAGCCTTTTGAACTATGAAACTTTTTTTAAATATGTGGTGCTAACATGCCAATTTTTTTTAAATACAGTGCCCATGATACAGAATTTGGAGACAACTTTGAGAGCTGGTGCTGTTCCTCAAGTTCCCCAATTCACCCCTTGTGTATCTGCTCAGCCATCTCAGTCCACAACTGTCAATGTGAACAGATCCTCCAATAGTACACGGCAAAAAGAGGTTGACAACAAGGAGAAAGACGAGGAGCAATTGAAATCTGAGGAAGTCAAGACATCACCTTCTAAGCCGACCGGAGCACAGGAAAAATCTCAAACCGGTGGAACTGCAGCAGATCCTCTCGGAGATGCACGAGCCAAGGTCCAAGAGGAAATAACCCGTGAATTTGCCGCCATCATGGCGACTGGAACATTGCGAGCTAGTGAGGCAGCAGCACTGGCAACTAGGAAAGTGATGCAGAAATACGGGCACTTGAATGTTGCCATGCCACAGAGTTAGAAGCAGGAAAGAAGAAAGAACAAATTTTTTCTTGCAGGTCCAGTCCAGCATGTACCTTGGAAATTTGGATATCTAACAGAGAAATGAAATCATTTTATAATAATGATTCGAATTCATTTAAAAATTATTCAAGTCTTTCCAAAGTTGGAATATGGTTGTGAAGGTCTCTGCGTCAGTAAGGGTTGATTTAATGCTATGCATTGTATTGCACGAAGCAAGCAAAGTACATAATTGAATCCATTTCCAGCAATAAAATCAATTTCTGATGGACTTGATTGGAGTAAATCAAAACATGTTATATATTTAAGAAGCTGCTATGCAATTGCAGGCACTGTTTCAAGATCCAGACAGACAGACAGACAAGTACTCTAAACATATAACCGGAAAGCTATGGCAAGGCCATGGGTGCCTCAAATCATTGGCCTTGTTGTCGAATTCGGTACAGGTTCTTGAGTTGAAGAAGCCTTAGACTGAGGGAAATCTTGCAATGACTTGGGTTTACTGCAATTACGTGTATTTTACAAGTAATTTGTTCTCATGTCTTCTGGAGATTGAAATAATTTGAGGATTAATCTCCCATTAGAAAGCTTTTCAGAAACTCAAGGGTTTTCTTTTTGGTTCATATTTATGAAGTCTTCAAATGATCTTTTGCCCAAGCCAATCGTACCGTACATAACTTCTCGTGTTTATTTGAGAACAATATTACTAATAATAGACAGAAAAAAACTCTCAAATGTTGTGAATAAAATAAAGAAGAATAAGAACAAGAAAAACAAAGAGATGAGAGAAAGAGGGAGATTGTATTATTCTCAAAAATATATAATTATCTACAATGTCTTCAATGAATCATCTATTTATAGCCATAAGAAGTACATAACACATTAAACTCTAAATAATAGAGATAATATCCCTAATAATAAATAAATCAAACTCCTTAGATAAAGTTCTAATCATGATAGACATCCACATAGATAAATATTCATAACACTCCCCCTTGGATGTCTATGAAGATAATGTGTCTCGTTAAAACCTTAGTAAGATAAAAACCCAGTGGGAAAAAAAAATTCATTAGTGAAGGAAAAAGAGTACACACATTTTTAGTACGCATAACATGTTGCCTCATTAAAAACCTTACCAGGAAAACCCATTGGGACAAAACCTCGGTTAAGGGAAAAAGAGTGCTACGCGTATTTACTCCCCCTCATAAAAATATCACATAAGATCTTTGAATCTTCATAATTCAATCTTGAATATAATCTTCAAATGTTGAAAATAGAGTATGCATTAGTGGATAAATCTTCTAAATTATTGCTTGAAATGATCCATCAAATACTATTCTTCTAAAGATCATGAGAGACGAAACTTTAAAGAGATATGTTTCATTTTATCACATTTGATGTATCCACCTTGAGATATAAGTTCTGCATTATCTCTACATAAAATAGCTTGCATCTTATCTTGTGAAAGCAATTCACATATCTTCTGGATATGTTTAGCCAAACATATATTTCGGCTTTGCCTCATGCATAGCAATTATTTAAAGGCAATGGTCTCGTAGCACTTAGATAGTATTTATGGACCAACCAGGATACGATGCTTCCAGATCAATTAATGTATATATGGTGCTTTTAGACCAAGAATATCATCACCTTTTTCTCGAGGGCGGAATGAATCTTTGTTTACATTAAGAGACCTAGCAACCAAATAGTGGTCAACAAATATGAATTATGCATGTAAAGTCTCTTTAAACATTTTTCTTTGTTTGCCGATTGCTGCACAAGAATTTCGTTATTAAGGAGATCTCTTCATGAGTCTCAATGAATCGCCAACATACATAATAAAAACAAAGACAAATCCAGAGCTAAATCTCTTAATAAAATGCTCTGGAAATTAAATCATTCTTATAGCCTTCCGCTAATAAGTATTCAATGGGGCGATTATACTAAATGTGCCCAAAATATTTTAATCCATAAAAAGATATATTTAATATAATTGAATAATGTTCTCGAGAACTTGAATTAACTGCTTATGGCAGTCTAAATTCTTCCAGAAGCTTCATGTAAATGTTGTTATCAAGAGGCTCATACAAATAAGATGTAACAACATCCATTAGGCGGAAACTGAGTTATTTCATTTATTGTCAGACTATCTAAAAGTAACTGCATCCACCACCGAGAAATATATTTTTCTCATAATCAATTTTCATGTCTTTGTGAGAATCTTTGCGCAACCAAACAAACTTATATCTTATGATTTTTCCTTTTAATTTCTCTTTCTCACAAAGGCTCATTAATATCCACGAGCTTTACACATTTCAATATACGGGCTATAGGCTCAAATACTTCTCTTTTCTAAAGAGATATTAGTTTCGCCTCAATTGCCTCTTTCCATATTGGCCAATCATTTCTTTGTTTACATTGTCCAATTGACAATGATTTATGATCCACATCATCAAATAAAATCTCTAGTGCTACATTGCATGCAAATGTATTATCGACGTCGATTTGATTTCAGTTCCATTTATTACTAGACGTGACATAATCTATTGAGATCTCTTTATTATCAGGTACCTAAGTCATGTTAATGCCTCTATTGGAGATCTTTTAATCTCTTCTTGAGATTTTCATAATCCATTAATTCCTCGATCAGACCATCATAATTATAGCTCCCTTCCTTTTTTTTCGAGGATTTTTTTATCTTTGGAACCTACTTGTCTACCACGCTACAGGCGTAAGTTAGACTCATTAGCAACTAGAGTTTGTCCTTCCGGGACATCAAATTTAAACGGAGCATTCATAGCTGGTATATGTGACTTAGTCACTCTATTAGGGTCAGCAAAATCATCTGACAATTGATTTGCTAAATGAATTATCCTTTGAACTTATAGTTCACATTGTTGAGTACGTGGATCAAACTAAGACAATGATAATTCATTCCAATTTATTTCTTTTCCCAGCTATTTTATTTTCTCCCCCTAATGTTGGGAAAATCGACTCATTAAAATGATAGTAGTAAATCGAGCCGTAAATAAATTCCCTATCAGAAGCTCAAGATATTTAATTATCAAGGGAAATTTGAATCTACATATATTCCCAACATCCTTTGAGAGCTCATCTTTGTGCGTTGTGGTAGAAGAATTAGAACATATACCGCACACAAGAAAAAAAATTAAGATGAGAAATATTTGGTTTTGACCAAAAACCATTTGTAATGGGGATAACTTATAATAATTTGTTGGCCTGATGCGAATTAGTGATACTACATGTAAAATGACATGTCACCAGCATTATCAAGACCGATTGTCTTTATAAGGTAATCTGGAAAATGTGCTCATAATTTTATCAACTGAGCAAGTAGCCTCGCAAACACCAAGTTACGGGTTGATAACAAGGATACATATGACCATCTATTCGATGCATCAATCAAAATCATAAAATATCTAGATGGACTATAAGAAAGGTGTATGGGCCCACATATATCACCTTTGTATCCGTTCCAGAAAAAAATTAATAGATTCACAATCTATCATAGCCGATGATGATTGAATAATCGGTTTGCTTTGATAGCAAGTATCACATGAAAACATTACTTTGAAGAAAATTTCAACTCTTCAATAAATTACCACATGAAAGTGTCAACAAATTTTCGCATCATAATTGAACCGAGATGGTCTAACCGGTCATTGCCAAATAATAAAGTTATCAGTAAACTTCTGATTCACAATAGCATGAGCTTCAATTTGTACTAATTCTATTGTAGTACACTATGGATGACAGTGCATATAACTTTTTCAAGTTTTTATTATTGCCTTGATTTATACTCATAATATTGAGATAGTCAACATCTCATTGATTAACGGTCTCAATATGATATCCATTACCGTGAATATCTTTAAAATTAAATAAGTCTCTTTATGACTTTGACGAGTATAGCGCACTGTGAATATGGAATAAAGTTCCATTTGACAATAACATATTTGCTCAACCAGAGCCTTTTGTGATATTAGTACTTCCGGATATAGTACTCACATCATTCCCTTGCATTTTAATCGAGAAATGTATAATTATGCACCTTTCAAAATGTGCTTTGTTTCATTTACTTCGGGTAATGAAAATATGTACTTTGTATCATTCACTTCGAGGAATGAAAAATATAAAATATAGCACATCATATCAAGTCAATTATCTATCAGAGATAAACTTTCAAGTGCTCTGCCGAAGCATTGATATTTTAGTACTTTGAGAAATATTACTCATATTTCCCCTTGCATTTAAATGGGAAAAATATTTCTTATGCTTAAGTACAATATGAGTACTTGCATTATCTGCTAGGCATAAATAGCCACAATTCTAGGCATAAATAGCCACAATTCATTGTATATTTTATTTCGGAAGTAATCATATTCTTCAAATAATAAATTAACATAAAGCGTAAATAAATAATATGTGAAATAAATAAACATAAAGCAAACTAACATAAATAAGTAATAGATAAAACGAATTAACATAAATAAAATAAAGGGTAAACTGCTGCAGGGGTCACTTTTGTTTCTCGTTTGTACAGAGTTAGTCACCACTTTTGAAAAGTGCCAATTAGTAGTCTTCTACGTTTTCGATGTGTAAATACTTGGTCACTCCGACGTTATACTCCGTTAGTCCCCTAACGGATTGGGAATTAATTAACGAAAAAATAAGGGTAAATTACTGCAATAGCCATTAAAATTTATCTCATGTACATTTTTTTCCTCAATTTAAAAAATAAACATTATAGTCACTAATAAAAATGTTTCTTTATAATTTCACACTTAAATTTTTAAAAATTCATTTTTCAATCCCAAAACTTTACAATTAATTAGTACTATAATATTATAAATGCTTAGATGAAAAATAGGTGCCCAAAGTATACCCTTTGAAACTTAGGAGCCCAAATTGCTCCTATTTAATAACTCAAACTTAAAAATTTAGTCCACTAACTACTAAAAAATTCGAGTTATTGGAATTTCTATTTTATAATTCAAACTTTATTTTGATAGGACGATAATCATCCTCTTTGTAATAGCTGATACAAACTTAATAAATGTATGGCAATCACCACAAACTCTAAGGTTCTTTGTAATCCTGATAGGAGTTCCCTCAGGTGTGGCAATGAGACCAAATGTAATAGCCAGCTTTTCACTGTGTGTATACAACATTCCAACCTTAACTTCCTCATCGACATCACGCAACACAAAATTTGTATCCGGAACATAACCAGCTAACTCGAGTTTCTCGATCAGACTCTTCAATAATCCATGGATCTCCTTTGACAGAGGATAAGACTTGTCCCCAACGCTAAACTGATGAATCTTGTTATCCACCTCAATCCAAGTCCAACCCGAGATCTTTTTCAAGTTCCTTTTCGTCATAAGGTTCCTAATTTTCGCCATATCTTCCCACCTACCAGCATTCGCATAAATGTTGGAGAGCAACACGTAGTGACCCGGATTCTGTGGCTGAATTTCGAGAATAGATTTCGCAGCCCATTCTGCCAACTCTACATTCTTATGGATTCTACATGCTGCGAGCAAAGAACTCCATAGTCCCTCATCTTTCTCGACTGTCATGTTCTCTATTAACTTCAAGGCCTCATCAAGTCTCCCAGCTCGGCCTAAGAGATTAACCATGCAAGTACAATGCTTCACATCTGGTCTCACACCATATTTGTCCCACATGATGTTGAAAAGCTCGAGACCCTCGTCGACCAAGCCAGCATGGCTACAAGCATATAAAAGAGAAACAAAGGTTATCCCATTTGGCATTATCCCACAACTCGACATCATCAGAAATAGATCAAGCGCTTTCTTGCCTTGTCCATGGTACCCATAAGCTGCGATCATCACACTCCAAGTAATTACATTCTTCTCCCGCATCCCATCGAATATTTCTCTCGCTAGATCTAGACTCCCACACTTTGCATACATATCAATCATCGCAGTACCTAATATCACATTCAAACTAAACTTCATTGTACAAATATAATCATGAATAAGTCTAGCCTTCTGCATGGCACCCAATTTTGCGCAAGCATTAACCACAGTCACCATTGTGATCTTATCCGGAACAAGGCCATTGTCTCTCATCCGGTCAAAGAAAACCAACGATTCTTTAGCATTTCCACACTCAGCATACCCATCTATCATAACAGTCCAAGTTACAAGGTCTTTCTTTGGCATACCATCAAACAATTTACGCGCATCCTCAATGACCCTACATCTCGCATACATATCAACAAGTGCTGCACAAACAAATTGATCCAAACACAACCCAGATTTCAAAACAACGCAATGAACTAAGCTACCCATTAACAAGTCCATCCTATCCCTACAAACTCTCAAAACAAAAGGCAAAGTATAATTATCGGGCTGAGCACTACACCTAGTAAGCTCCCTAAAAGTTGTAAAACAATTATCAAAGTCACTAGCTTTAGCAAAAGTTTTAGGATTGAAAAATGAATTTTTAAAAATTTAAGGGTGAAATTATAAAGAAACATTTTTATTAGTGACTATAATGTTTACTTTTTTAAATTGAGGAGAAAAAATGTACATGAGATAAATTTTAATGGCTATTGCAGTAATTTACCCTTATTTTTCGTTAATTAATTCCCAATCCGTTAGGGGACTAACGGAGTATAACGTCGGAGTGACCAAGTATTTACACATCGAAAACGTAGAGGACTACTAATTGGCACTTTTCAAAAGTGGTGACTAACTCTGTACAAACGAGAAATGAAAGTGACCCCTGCAGTAGTTTACCCTAAAATAAAATAAATAAAAAAATCAATTATTCCTTTTAGAGGTTATAAGGGAAATAAAATAAATGGTAAATTATTCCCTTCAAGGGTTATGAGAAAATTAACAATATCCAATTGAGTTGGACCAATAACGCCATAATTATTTTTTCCATAAACAAATTTTATTTATATTTTATTTCATTTATCATTCATGATTATGGATAAAGTCTATAATACTTTAGCGTTTGACAATTACGAAACCAATGGTTTATAACATCACATTGATAAAAGGATTTCACTTCCTTAGAATGATCTTTATCACTCTTGTCATCCTTATAACTTCGCTACCAGCGGGTAGAAGTATTCTTAAAACGACTATATTTTTTCATGTGTATATTCATAGCCTCGACCACGACCACAACTTTTAATGTGTTTTTTTATTCCTTCCATAATATAATCTCACATTCACTTCAGGGAATGGAGTAGAGCCAATGGGCCTTTGAAACCTTTTTCACATATCCTTATCACAGAGAAAAAAGATTTAATCCTCGTACGCGGCATTGTTAAACCTGTCCACAAGATCCTTTAAAAACCTTCTTTGAGACCAGTAGCCTCGCAGAACGGGATGTCCAGCCAATATACTTGGATTATATCGAAATTATATCTCTAATTGAATAATGATTTACCATGTTTACATTCACTTCAGGGAATGAAACAGTTCCAATAATCGCATGGAATAAACATCATGCTTGCATTCACTTAAGGGAATGCCCCATCATTGATAATCGCATGGAATAAACATCATGCTTTGCATTCACTTCAGGGAATGCCTCCCATAAAACTTTTTGGACCAAGATGAATTTTCGTAACTTGAAATTGGGAGAAGTCTATGGTAGAGTTTTTCGACAAAGAATAAATATTGCTTTCGAGCAAATATAGACTTTATAACAATCTTTTTATAGATTAAAATTCACCATGATTTATCACACATTAAAATCATAATTTAAAGAAAAATAAAATAAAATCAGAATTTACCGATATTGATTTTCCTCTTGAGGACAATTGAGACGTAGCAAATAATCAAGACAGCTTCTCATAATCTCTTTATGTCATATCTCTTTCCAAGCCATTTAAAGATATCATGTAAAACTCAAAACGCGGTTAAAAACATCAATTCTCATCAATCATCAATAGAATAATATAAACTAAGACAATTTCTATTCTTTAGAAACTTATTGATATGAAAATTAATAAATATAATACATAATCACATCCTTTAATCATAGATAAAGACAATTTCTATTCTTTTGATTATATTATTCGGTCAAATGAAAAATTCATGAAATAAGCATAAAATATCAATTAGATTAAAAAGACTTCAACTAGAAAAATTCAAACAATAATGATAATTATTTATCAAATCGGGATGTTTAACGGAATACAATTCAAATCAAATTAAATTTGATAAAAATTTAATAGACCGCATTAAATTTTTTTTTAAGAAATTCAATTCAAGTCAAATACATAAACTTGATTATGTAACTAAAGTTGAAAATATTAATAGTTTTACCTGAATGTCATTAGGGAATTTTATCGCCGTATGCAGAATTAGTATTCTTTGATCAAGAATCTTGATGATTTGGATTTTCGATTGCCGCAACATATTAGCAACATTTTTGGAGTAAGACCATCGACACGTTCGACTGAAGATTAATTTGGTTTTTAGTTTCGTCAAAATTCTTCGAGCAAACTCATGCTGATAACGTGTTGTGAATAAAATAAAGAAGAACAAGAATAAGAACAAGAAGAACAAAGAGATGAGAGAAAGAGGAAGATTGTATTATTCTCAAAAATATAGAATTATCTACAATGCCTTCAATGAATCATCTATTTATAGGCATAAGAAGTACATAACACATTAAACTCTAAATAATAGAGATAATATTCCTAATAATAAATAAACCAAACTCCTTAGATAAAGTTCTAATCATGATAGACATCCACATAGATAAATATTCATAACATCAAATTATATTTTCTTTTTCTAGATACGTCCTTAAAATATTTTTCGGCCCAAGTAAATTCTTAGCGTTTTCACGGTTATCATTTTGGGTGCCTTGCCCTGAACGAGCCTAAATTAAAGAAGAAAAAATAAAAAAAATAAATCAAAGCCATGTATCATGTTTTAATTGGTTGAATGAATTATTTTAAATAGCTGTTAACAACCATACACCTAATATAATGCCGGTGAAAATGTTAGACACCTACTTAGGCCGAAAAATACATTAGACATATATTAAAAAAATTGTATAATTTAAATACAATTTTGACTATTAAGCATCACACCAGTGTATTCAAAAAAAAAATTGGATAGTGGATAGTTGTACACAATTTCTCCCCGGTGTTTTATCTGAGGATAACTTTGTTAAAAAACCATTTGCATCTAAAGGCCATTTCTCTTTTACTTACGTTTAATAATTCCAAACTTAACGTTGTTCTTTTTTTTTTTTTTTGTGAAAACTTTATCATTATTCGATAAAAAAGGTCATGAATGGGAGCCCCATCCATATTTGTTAAATAAAAATGTTATAAAAATTAATTCTACTATAATGATTTGGAATGTTTTATTTTATTTTATTTGGAATTTTTACATGAAATAAAATTATTAATTTTTTTTTATAAAAAAAAAGTAATATAAAAATTCTAAAAAGAATATAATTTTATTTATAGTATAAGACTATAAGTAACAGTAAGCAATTAGTAAAATATAAGAGGGTTCAACCGAAGGGATATGGCAAACCTTGAATGCCCTGAGATTTCTACTGTAGTAATTATTTTATATCCAGCAAGGCTTTTCTTTGCCTTGCTTGGCTTTCAATCTTGAATACCCTATTTTCATATAATGGAATGTAGCGTCCGATGCAAATTAGTCTACCAATAGATTGATTACTGATGGTTATAAAAAATACCAAAATGTTAATTACTTTCTAAGTAAAATAAACAAAAAATTTGGACCTCAACATATCAGGTACTCAGTAAAATCCACACCTAAAAGGTAAAATCTTATTACAATTATAAAAATTGTCCCTAAAAGCTGCTTTTATAAAAATATATAAGGACTAAATTCATTAAATGTGGAATAGAGAGACTAAATCAGTAGAATTACAATAGTAAGGACTGAAACTTCAACCTGAAAACAATATATGCTGAATAGAATTACCTTAATAATAACAACAACAATGACATGTAAGTCAAATTGTTTCTTCCCGAGGCAATGGTGTATGCTCTTGATTAGCTAAACTAACACTTCCATTCTCTAATTCAAGAGTGGCTTCTTTAGCTCTACAAAAAACATCAGATGGGATGTTGATACCTGCAAAACCGATCATCACGGCTGCAGCTCCCAGGTAATCCATGAGATGAGGCGCATTGCCGATTACTGTATCGACAATTGCTGCCAATGGCACTTGGATAGTAAGACCAGCCGTTGCTACTGTTGTCGTGGTAAGAAGAACAGCTTTCGCCCATAAATAATCACTTAGCACATTGTCCAACAAACCTATGCATGATGAAGAGATGATATCAGGTGTGGAAATTGTGCCAAACAAAAAACTATAAAAATCAAGCTCATAGCACAAAGACACTTCATCTGCTAGCAGAAGGCATTGACCATGGTGGTAGAGAAGACCACAAGATCATGGCAAAGTTTTGATACGACATGCAACCGCATTTATGCTTCTCTTTCTAGTTTTTCTTATTTTAAAATGATTAAAGACTTGAAGCGACAATATAATTCAAGTATGTAAAGCCAAATCCTTTCGTATAGAGATTACCCGACATTGGACTTAGACAATATTCCTTCGTAACTTGCAGATTATTCATCCAAAATAGTGTCAACATGCATTTCACATAATTTTGAGCCATCAGCATCGCACCGACGATCACAAAAATATAGGCAAATAGGATAAGGCACTAATATTTCGCAGTGACAAACAAACCTGATACGTCACTTTAAAACAGTGAAATACATTCTAGTAAAGAAACACCAACCAAAAATGTCAATGATATATACTAATATATGTAGTAATGCACCTTTGCGTTTCTTAAAGCCCGACATATTAGGTAGATAAATTTAGTAAGTTCACCAGTTAAGAGGAGAAAATAACTGAAAGCAATAATAAAATACAGACCTTTTCCTATAATCAGGCCAAACTGCTTCCAGGACAGCGTGTTGAGAGACTCTAGCTTGGTGACATTGAGTATAAGAGCAAAAGGAAGGAATATTAAAACATTGAAAAGCCCTAGAAATCCCAGGAATTGTGCCATGCTGGCACGACCACTCTTTTCTTCATTATCGGGCAACTTTTTACGAATAAGTGTAACATATACAGCATAGAAAGCAGCCGAGAGAAGAGCCAGAATGTCTCCAAGTACGGGATTCGAAGCAATTATTCTTAAACTTTTGTTGTTGTGCGAGTCGCCCAAGCTGACAACAATGGTTCCTGCCATGCAAAGGAGGACACTTCCAAGCTTTATCCAAGTGAACTTCTCACCCAAGAATGCCAAAGAGACCAAAAATGTGAAAAGGCTCGACGCACTGCTCAAGATGGTGTTAGACTGCAGACAACAAAATAATGTAAATTATTCGACAAACATGATGAACAAATGCAAATATGCATTATGCTTACCGTTACAGTAGTGTACTTCAATGAAAGATTAAAAGTCAGTTGAGCCAGAAACCAAAATGGGCATATTGACAGGCTAACTTTAGCCACTCTAGTACGTGTCCATCGCCCTTTAGCATCTAAGCCAATGTTGGCAACGTCACCTGGACTAGGCAAAGTCGTACTAAGCTCATTGGAATCATTTTCAAACTGCAAACCATTCGGAATCTCGTGATTAATTTCTCCCTCTTGTGCAATTGAGAATTGACTAGATCCACCTGCTCCACCCTCTCCAAGAAGGATAGCTTGCTCTGATTCTCTCAACTCTTCCAAAGGACTGCTTCTAGAATTTGTTGGAGACATTAAACTTGCACAATTATCTTCTAGATACCGGGCGATTTCAACCAAGGGAATATAAACAATGAATAATGAATTGCAAATGTATGTTATAAGAAATGGTGAAACACCAGCATCGACAACAGACTGTACCACAAAACTAGCGGCTATCCATATAGCCGCAACAGCAAATATGTATAGCAAACCTAAACCCCATCTCCAGGCTTCACTTTTCATTTCTTTCGAAACCAAACTAGCTCCCAGAGTCACAATCATTCCAGAAGGATCAAAACATTGCATACCAATCCCCGAACTTCCAACTCTACAATTCCCATTTACAAATTCATAATTCACATCAAAATTTGAAGCTTCCCTGGGAAAAGGGGAAAAAACGAATAAGAAAAGAGAAGCAGCAGAATTAATTGTAATAGATTCGCAAGTTGATCAAATCAGGGTGAGTATCGTGCAGGGAAATTGATACACCAAATGTAATCAAATAAAAACGAAAAATTATTAACAACCCTAACAAATAATTTACCTGCCCTTAAGAATTGAATGTTTATTGCATCGGACACAAGGAATCGAATGTTTTATATAATTTCAGTATCCGACAGCTTTTTTTTCTGTATTCAATCCTGGCTTCGTTCTGGTTCTGAATTGTTTTTCAGATTATGATTGTCCAGTCAAGGACCAAAGCGGGTAACTTTAGGCCCAATTTACCAGCCGTTCCTGGCCCAATTTAAGGTTTTTGCTTCTTCTTTTTGACTTCGCTTGGTTTGTTGTTCGAATCTTTATTACAAAAATGTCAAATAATGAAGCTGGTTTCAAGATTTTCAACCCCATCGTCACCGCCGATACTCTGCTTTATTTATTAGGGTAAACTAATTATTTGCTACCCCATCTATTTTCATGTTTTTATTTTCATATTTTTTTTGTTGTCCTCTCAATTTTTAAGACTTCTCCTTAATTACTTTATATTGGCTCGTGTCGCACATCTAATTTGAGTAAATGAATTTCTAAGCGAATTTTTTTACATACACAACGTTTTAAACCTGATGCCTTGTTTAAGCGATAACAAGTTGCTTATCACTTGGACTATCTTCTATTGATCTTTATTTAATATTTAACAATTATTTTTAGCAAATGATGCATAGTGTTACGATTTTTCTATTTTGATACCATGTTATAAAAATTAACGACAATACACATTTTTATATTTTATTTTTCTCTCATAATAAGTGATTTATGTGGGCTTTTTAAATAATTTTATTCAACCAATTAGGTGTTGAAATGTGTCGCCACCAAATTGATCAAGCAAAACTAAAGAGAAAATAAAGGAGTATTGTTTTTGGGTAAAAATTTGATACACATACCGTGTAAAAGTTATTTTACACAAGCTTACATATTTACACCATAAAACCCTAAATTTTTAAAACCAAACCTAAATTATAAACACTATACCCTAAATTATAAATAGTAACTTTAAATTTTAAACCCTAAAATCTAAACTCATACACTTTAAACCCTAAACTAAACTACAAACCCTAAAAACTAAAAGATTTGTGTTTTAGTTTACACATCTTGTGTATTAAATACTAAATATTTATTTTTTAATAATTTTTAATATTAATTTATGAAAATAAAAAATATTCATACAATTAATTTATTTTATTTGAAGTGAGAAAATAATTCTAATTTATTTTTAGTTTTAATCACATTTTTAAATCAAGTATTATTTTTTATTAAAAATATAACAATTATGTAATTCGGCTTAGTGGTCAAACATTGTCCCTTCATCTAAAGACCTAAATTTAATCCGCCTTAATTACATTTTGATATAATTTTAATACGGTGATACAAAGTATAACTCAAATATAAGTTGGGTGAGCTTCAATAAAATTATAGTGTAACATATATGGTTAGACTTAGGTGTTGGATCTTTTTACAAGGAATTTTGGAATCAAATCTCACTAATGCTAATAGCAATACTTTAATTTCTCTTTGGCTTTACTTCACACTATGGCAGTGACATGTGTCGACATTAAACTGGTGTGACCAAACAAAAAACGCAAAAATAATTAGGGTACCAAATAAAAAATTTACGCTAAATTTAAATATAAGGTATCGAACTAAATAAATATATATTTTTTAAAAAAGTACTAATTGGTGGCTATTCCAGTTTTAATTGATTTTTAAAACATATTTTTAAGTATTTGTAATCATTAGGGACTAAAATGATAAAAATGTAAATGTGGAGGACTGAAAAAGTCATTTATCTTTTTTAGTAATTGCCATATCAATAATCAATAGAAAATGGATGAAATTTTTGACGGCAAATTGTTGAATTTTGAGTAGAAGACAAAAATGCAATGTGAGATATAATACAAAGATTGTAATGGTATTTCTACCAGATTTGTGTGCATAATCAAACAAATAATTTATAAAAGCACATGCACTCCTGGAGTTGGAGCCTGTGTACAGTGTACCAACGTCGCGTGAAATTTAGAGCACAACGCTACGTGTTTGCGACTGATGGTGCTATGAATTTGAACGTGAACCCCATTCCATGGCTTCCGCCCCAGCTCATTGGCGTTCTTCCCTGCTAACTTCACCGTCGGATTCCGCGTTTGCGTCTGGATCATTTACAAGGCAACTCAGTGCGCTCACCACATCTCTAATCAAGGGGCGTACCTCGGCTTCCTCTTGCAGGCACATGGCCGACACTGCCACCGCTTGATGCAACCCTTTTATCGGGAATTTGCCACCGAGAAGCGGATCCCCGAGTTCCGGGAACCTACTTGGTTCCTTGAACATTGGTTGAGCCTGGTTATGGTTAAAAGATTAGAAAAGAATAAAAGACATTGATTGTTAAAAGAAACGTGAGGGAAGGTGTTGGGTACCCATGTTACTAGATTCTGTTCTTTGTTCGGTCTCGTGGTGTCGATGGCTCTTCTTCCAGTGATCAACTCCAACAAGACGACTCCGAAACTGTAAAGATCGGATTTCACCGTTAAGTGTCCTGTTCTTTGATACTCCGGGGCACAATATCCATATGTTCCCATCACCCTTGAAGATACATGTGTGTTGTCCCCTGTAGGTCCGAGTTTGGCTAATCCGAAATCGGAGAGTTTGGCATTGAGTTCTTTATCCAACAAGATGTTCGACGACTTCAAATCGCGGTAGATAATCGGGGGATTCGCCTTATCGTGCAAATACTCTAAGCCTTTAGCGGCATCTAATGCTATTTTCATTCTGGCATACCAGTCCAATGGCTTCTGCCCTGGCCTAACATCTGAAGTTCGGAAGATAAACAATTCATCAATCATATGCACACCCTTCCTATGAATTCATATAGTCCAACATAAATCAAAGGAAAAGAAGTATACTGAGTAGAAGATCCTCAACAGATCCCAATGACATGTACTCGTAAACCAAAAGCCGCTGGTCGCCATCGGAGCAATATCCGATAAGATTAACTAGGTTGGGATGGTGCAACAGGCTTAGCATCAAAACCTCAATGAGAAATTCCCTGTTTCCTTGCAATCCATTTTTGTCCAGCTGCTTTACGGCTACGACCTAAAATGAAGTAAACCCAAAGTTAGTATGTGAGTGAAAGAATCAAAAGACATGAATGCAAAATGCAATTGCATGCCATGGAAGAACCTGGCCAGTTTTATCAAGCTTTCCTTTGTAAACTCGACCGAATCCGCCTTCCCCTATCAAACATTCCTGTCTAAAGTTCCCGGTTGCCGTTGCCAATTGCCGGAAGGTGAAAGTTTGGGCTGCAATGTTGCCACCGGCAGTAGTCTTTGCAGGCTCAGATGAAGTACTTGGTTTAGGAATATTCTCTGTCGAAAAGAAACATCATTCATTCAAAACTGCATGCATTTTCATAGGAAAAATGGGTGATTGCAATAATCAGAGAACGTGACATTACCAGGGGGATGTTGCTGGGGAATAAAATCTTCAACTGGAGAAGAAATATTTTGCTTTATAGCTGCCTTCTTTTCTGAGGAAGTAAAACATGAAAGACAACCCATTTTTCTTTGGATTTTGGATCAAACAACTCCTTTGCTTAAACTTTTTTGATGTTTTACAGAACTTGGTGAGACAACCCCAAGGGAGTGCTGGGATTTAATCACAAATGCCTCTATAACAACTTGGATTGATGTTATAACATCTTGCCCTATGATACTCCTAAGAAAAAAAGAAAAAAAGAAAAACAGAATCGAACCCAGACTGGTAACAAATTAACTATATAGGGTTCCAGGTAGAAATCCCAAAACAAAAGAGAAAAAGAAAACATTCATGGAACAGTAAGGTTATTGAAAGAAATAGTGACCTTAGAATTGAAACAAAAAAACAAGCAAAACGTTGCTAGTACTGTTACATTATTGGTTAGAAAACAGGGTGGAACGGAGACAAATGTGGGATTCATTTTTGTTCTTTTGTTGGCATTTTTGTTCTTAAGTGACGAATTTAGAAAAATATCATTACTGAGCTAATATACAATTTTCAATTTAAAAATAGAGAAACAATTTCAAATAATATAATTACATGTTAACGGACATAAATAGGTGTAAATAAATTAACAATACTTACTTACAACTGTATAAATAAGTACCAATGTATTTAAAATTTATGTTTATTTATTATTTTTAAGCATATATTTTATTGAATATTAGTTTCAGTGGCTAGTTCTTTGCTTATTTTGGATGTCATAAAAATTATCACTTGTTCAATAATTTAAACTAAATCCTTGGGAAAAATCCAATCTCATGATTGGTCCAAACTAATTGTACCCAGGGGAATGGTACAACTAGCCCGGAGCAAACGGCTACCGGTAAAGGCAAATCAAATCCGTTCATCCCTGTGCATTTGGGAAAAATGCAAAAGAAGTATAAACCAAGGACACTCTTCCTTGTCTCGTTGAAGGGATTCTAGTACTAATCAGATCTTCTCGCATCAATGAAGTTGCAGATGATCGACCCTTCTTTAGATCTTCTCGCATCAATGGAGTTGCAGTAGATCGCCCATTTTCAGATCTTCTCGCATCAATGGAGTTGCAGTAGATTGACCCTTCTTCAGATCTTCTCGCATCAATAGAGTTGCAGTAGATCGCCCTTTTTCGGATCTTCTCGCATCAATGGAGTTGCAGTAGATCGACCCTTCTTTAGATCTTCTCGCATCAATAGAGTTGCAGTAGATCGACCCTTCATCAGATCTTCTCGCATCAATGGAGTTGCAGATGATCGACACTTCTTCAGATCTTCTTGCATCAATGGAGTTGCAGATGATCGACCCTTCTTCAGATCTTCTCGCATCGATAGAGTTGCAGATGATCGACCCTTCCTCGGATCTTCTCGCATCAATGGAGTTGCAGATGATCGAGCCTTCTTCAGATCTTCTCGCATCTATAGAGTTGCAGTGGATCAATCTTTCTCCTCCAGATCAAGCTACCTTGTTAAGTGTTCTATGTTACAAATAGATCAAGTTTTGTAGACTTCGCCGCTCTGTTAGTGTTGCAGCTAGGTTAAGTTTTCTGCAAGTGTTGCTTCACCATTAGAGTCATGGCAAGCCAAAGTTATGAGCTCCTACAACAGATCTCCTCCTCGTGAAGATTTTGTTTATTAGGACGGCTGAGCGGATCAGTGAAGCAGAAAAGAATGTGCCAAGAAGAAAAGAGCTAAACCAGACAAAATTAAAATGGGTTCCTTTTTGTCTTTGCTTCATTGTCGTTATACAACAATAAGCAAAGAGGAGCAACTATAGTAACCCATTTTAATATTTAAACCCAAATAAATAAAAAAAACCCTTATTATCATAACCCATAACCCATTTACAACCCATGACCCAAACCCTTTTGAACCCAATACCCCTTTTATACATTAAACCCACTTACCCGGCCCAACAATAGAACCCATTACCCAAAACCTAAACTAAACCTAATATTCTACCCTAACCCTAGCCGCCGCCACTACTAACTGATCTGCCGCCGCCGCCACGAAGTCGGGCACGTCACCACCTTCATCCGCGTCACCCCTATACGTGGCACTCTGCAAGATCAAAAGAAAAGGGATAAAATTCCGAATGTATTATTTTATGTTTAAAAAATCCGGGTATAAAATCGGATTCGGTTGTACGAAAAAGGAGGGGATTCGAAATATAAAAAAAAGAAAGTATTCGAAGCAAACAAAGCAAAAAAATATTCGAAGCAAAAGAAAACATTCGAAGCAAAATCCAGAGATCAAAAACAAAAATAAAAGGGAGTAAAATATTTTTTAAGAATCCGAAAGTTTTTTTTAGATCTAGAAAAATAGAGAAGGAGTTCGGAAAATCTCACCTCGGATCTGGACTCAACGCGTGAAAACGAGCCGGAACCTATGTTTGCATGTCGGATTCTCGCCGGCAGCGGGAATTCCGGCGACCGACGGCGAGTCCCCTGACCGCTGGTGACCGGGCCGAACGGGAGAGGGGAGAAGGCTCTCAACTGCCTTCTTTTTTTTTGTTCAAATGAAGTATCAAAGCTGGACTTAGGGGAAAACTTTAGGTATATATAGGCAGGCCAAAACGACATCGTTTCAAGCATCTACCCAGATACGCGACCCGACCCGCCGAGGGACCCGCGCGTTTTTTTAGCTGAAAAGGAAAATTACGGTCCAAGCCATCCATCTTCCTGTATCCCTGCGGTTTAGCATTTCAGTTTTGTTTTAGTTTCATTTTAGTCACTGTTTTCCTTTAATTTCTGCCCTCCAATTTCTATTTTCTTTCAATTGGATCACTGCATTCATTATAATTATTATTTTTTCACTTTATATTATTATTATTATTATTATTATTATTATTATTATTATTATTATTTTACCAACAATAATTCTTGTTAAAGTTCATTTACAGATTTTTAGGAGTTATCGTGAAAATCACACTCCGGGCGTTGGAGTGTCATTTTCCGTTAATTCCTTTATTATATTATTATTTAATATCACTTTTTTGAATAATGATTTTATAGGGGAGACCATACTCCGGGTGTAGGAGTGTATATCCCTTTCTTTAAAATTTTACTTCTAAAAATTATTCTAATTATTTTGGGATCACATCATTAAATAAAATTCAATTTTTAAGTTCCATCATTAAAACAATTTGTAACCGACTAGGTACCAATTTTTGGGCGTGTGGGGGTGCTCACCTTTCCCTATACGTAACCGACTCCCGAACCTGTTTTCTGGTTTCGCAGACCAAAACTCGTTGTTTTAATAAAAACAATAAAAAACAAGTTTTATTAAAATAACCGGATTTTCAGGTGTTCCAATCGCACCTAAAGTAAAACAAAAGATTGGTGACGACTCACCCGTTGTTACAGTGGTAATTCAAAATTAACCTCAGAATCTGATTCGGAGTCATTTGCATCATTGATATCTAAAAACCTGCAAATAAAATGAGACAAAATATATATACCAAGAAAGAATGAATGAAATGTTATGATTTATTATGTTTTTAAGGTTTTGTTTTTGCTTTTGGTTTTTTAAGATCTTTTGGTTTTTTGGTGCTGTGAAAGAAAGTTTGACACAAGATATAATTTTGGAAAAACGCATCTTTTATTGAAATTAGAATACTGGTTTTGACATAGACTCTTTTTACATAAGATCTCTAATTACCCCAGGGCCTAAGGATAAAAGAGTTGGTTTTGAGAATTACTCTAAGGCAGTCTTAAAAACTTCAAGGACTACTTCCGCAGTCCAGTTCTTCAGTTCAACACAGGGAAAATCTTGGACAGATATTTGTTTTCTTCTTTCTCCTCTTCAGTCTTAAAAACCTCGCATAACTCATCTTTTCCTTTCTCCTCCTCATCAAAACGGGCATTAGGGTCTAAGAGTCCTCCAGCCCTAAAGGTGACGCTTAAGGGTGGGTATATCATTGGCTCCCCCTAAACTTCTTCTTCCTTTTGGTTCCTTGTCATGCTTTCTTACTACTTCTTAGTCTCAGTTTTCTTTTGTCATTTACCGGGCCTAAAGCCTAAACCAAATTGATCCCTCTTCACTGGGAACACCACAGGATAAGGCTTTCCTCGTCTTTCTTCTTTAACTTCCTCTCCTTGTTTCCCAAAGGAAATTTCCTCCGTCGCACATACATTTGATTCGTGCTCAACATCTCCCTTCTCGAAGAACACAAGTTCCTTGCTATCCATCTTTGCTTGAACCAATCGTTTAAACTCCAGGCAACATTAGATCTCATGTCCTTTAGCTTCATGATATTCGCAGTATGGTTTTTCAATGACCTTCATCTTCGGATTCTTTCCCTATAATATCTCGGCCGCTACTAATTGAGCCCATACCCAATTCATGGGCGATTTAATCTCTTCAACATATTCCTTGATCATTCTCTTATCTTTCTCGAGCACGACATTCACCTCTGTCTTTTGGTGGTTTGTCAAAGGGTTTCTTTTTTCCTCAGAAGTTTCAAATGAAAACATACCTGACTTTCTTAAATAATCCACCACCCTTTTGAATGCAGTGCAATTTTCGATGGTATGCCCCTCACTCGTGCATGATATTTGCATTGGGCCTTCTTGTCGTACCATGGTGGATATGGAGGTGAGAATGGAGGAACACGTCTTGGCAGCACCATCTGTGACTTGACCAACTCAGTGAACAATTCTGTATAGGTCATTGGGATGGGAGAAAAGTAGGGCCTCGAGTTTCCTTGATATCTTCACTCTCCTTTTCGGGCATTTGAAACCGTCGGAGCTGAAGTATTGGGTTTACTGAAGGTGTCAGGCTTGTTGAACACCACACCTGTTGAATAACTGGGGTTGTTGACATTCGTTGCATTGACTTCATTGTTGTCTCTCCTCTTATATGTCTTCTTCGTTTCCCCACTGTCCAATCTTCCACTCTTCATGGCTGCTGGGATGAGTTTGCCATTCATTAGCATGCCCGCGAAGTTCTTCGTAGCATGGTTGCACATGCGATCGTAAAAAGGACCCTTTAGTGTTTCCACAAACATCAGGGTGATCTCGTTTTCTAGGAACGGTGGCTGTACTTGTGCCGCTACATCCCTACACCTTTAGGCGTATTGTATGAAGCTCTCGTGGTTCTTTTTCTCCATCCCTTGCAAGACTAAACGAGTTAGAACCATGTCTGAAACATACTTGTATTGCTCACTGAAGGCTCTGGACAGGTCCCTCCATGATTTGATGTTAACTCAACTTAATTGCGAATACCAACGTGCAGCTGATCCTACTAAGCTATCTTGAAAGCAATGAATGGGCAGCTTCTCATTGTCGACGTACAGTGACATCTTTCTACAGTACATAGTAAGATGTGCTAATGGGCATGTAGTCCCATTGTATTTTTCAAAGTCTGGGATCTTGAATTTTGGTGGCGCAACTAAATCAGTTACCAAGCTCAGATCCTTGGCATGCATTCCACCATAAGCAACTCCATCTTGGAAGGACTTGATCATCCCTTTTAACTTTTCATACTTTTCTTCCGACTTTTTCTCAATTCGAACCTTATCAAAGACTTCATCGAGGTCAGGTACCACGTAGTTATAGGCCTCCACGTTTGGAACATGAGTGGAAGATTCAGCTACATGGACATGTATTTTGGCCTTAACAGTAGCCTCCCTCCTAAAAGTCATTCATGGGAATCGTGGAATGGTAGTAATGTTCTCTTCTTCTTCAGCGACATCCGGGTCATTGAATCCAAGCATAGCAGCTATCGAACTGACCGTCTTTTGATGGACTGCCTCAACTTGTTGTTTCAGGTCAACCTCCATTTTCTATAGCTTATCTTGAATGTTCTTTTTGGTTCACCTCCAAAGTTGTCAATCTTTCCTCAGAGTTCATAGCTCGGGTTTGGGCTCGTGTACCATATTTATGAGTTGTCTTAGCAATTTTGGATATTTTATTGTTTTTATTATTAAGTTAATTTATGACATGAATGAATGTATGCATAAATAAATTCACAAAAGCGAACAGAAAAGCAAACAAGACAATACAAATGCATGAATACAGTCGAAGGGCCATCAATTCCATTGAAAATATGCTCGTAAAAGGAAACTCTTTATTAAACACGAAAGTTTTTATTACATCTTTTTTGAATTACAAATATTTTTCTGCTTGAACGTCTAACTCCTTGATTTCTTCAACTAGCCACATAAGTCTTGGTCCAACTTCTCCAACGGGCTTGATGTACTGACGAAGAGCTGCAGATTCGGTTTCCAACATTGTCACATGCTTGGCCACATCTTGGACTTGTGTTATCACCATCCTATAAACTTATCCCTCTCTTGGAATCTTCGAGCATTATCTCTGAGGCGAGTGAACCAATAGTCGTTTCCTCCTTCGGTGATATCTTCTATAACTAAGATCTTTGTTCTATACTCTTGAAGGAGATTATCCATTTCTCTAACTCGCTCTTTCAAGAAGCCATTCTCACTCAAACCAACTTGGAGTTCTTCATAGGTATGGTCCTTTTACATCTTGTGAACCGTTCGACTTAAGTTCTCTACTTTGGCTTCTAGCTCAATGACGAAGGCCTAACTTTACTTCAACTTCTTGGTGGTTTCATCATAGACTGATTGTAGCTTTAGCAAACGTATTTTGTTGTCATGAGCTTGCCTCTTCCATGCGGTCGAATCTTCTTTCGATTCCTCTCGAGGTCTTTTACCCTTCTCATTTTTCGCTACTTGTTTCGTCTTTTTTCTATCTTCAGCCAAGGCCCGCCGGAACTTCTCTATCTCCTTCTTACCACATTCCTTCTCCTTCACCACAGCTTGTTCTATCTCTTGTCTCCATTGTTCTAGGATTTTTTCGAAGATCCGCATATCGAACCGTAGCTTGAAGCTTAAGGAAACCAACCCTGTAAATCTCATACATTTCTTCTAAATTTTCATACATTTTCCGCACTCGGTTGGCTTCTCCCTTGTGCTTTTCTACGTCAAGGATGACTTCAAACTTGTCTCGTAAATTTTGTTCCTTAAGCGCTTCGATTTATAACTTAGCTCGTCTTAGCTCTCCTCTCAGGATGTCGGACTCCGAAGGAACCACTTTCAGATGTTCTTCTATAGAATTGGCAGGCCCAAGAGTAGGTAAGATAACCTTTTCATTCATCCTCGTATGCCTCAAAATATCATAATCAGGGGTATACATGCAATGCTTGTTAGACTCTATCTTCATATAATAGCACATTTTTTATGAGTCATTGATTTATTGCACCTTCCACCTAAACTCCCATTGAAACTTAAATTCTGACGTACCAAGCTCGAAAGTGAAGGGAACAAACTGTTGTGATCCATATTGGCGCGATACTAACAAAGGTGCACAACCAATTCCTCACCATAAGCCTAACAACATCAAATAGTTGTAATCTCCACATCTATACCTTACTTTAGCATGTCACATCCATGGTACCCTCCATTTGATGTCTTCATCACGACGATCTCTGAAGATATCTACCCACTTGCTTCTCTTGATACTCGGCCAATCACGTGCTAAAAACTCCTGAAGTGGGGAAAAGTTCGGGGAGAACACGTTCGGTAAGGCCAAAGTCGGACACTCCTAGAAATGACTAAGGGCCCAAACTTGAAGTAAAGGAGCACATCCTCCAAAACGCACGCCTTCCACTTTCCGACAAGTGTTCAAAGAGATGAAAGTTTCTGTTAACACTACATGCACTGGATTGACATTCCTTTTCAACTGCTCAAAGAAGTCTAGCAGGGCCACATCGATGTTTCCCAACACCTTTGGAAAATCACTAAACCGTAAATTGCAATGGCCAAGAGGTCTACCTTTTTGTGATGTCTGGATGAACCGGAATAATGTTCTGAATGCGTGACCAAGGAAAGTTAAAACTTCCCCCTCTCTTCGTATCAACCCTTCAACCCATTCATCGCTCATTCCGGCAAATGAAACAAGTTTTGAGTGTGAATTCTTGTTTTTGGGCGGCTTTGTATACACCCAATTCTCCTTTACTACAAGCATATTGAACAATGCAAGTACTCCTCGAAAGTTGGCATCATGTCCTCTCCGTTGAACGTGAAGCAGCAGTACCTAGGGTTCCTGAACTGAATTAAAGCCTTCAGAAACAGCTCATCAACCTTTACAAACAGAAGATATGCTATGTCGACATAAGACTCATGGAACAACTGTTTGGTCTTATAACCAAAATGGTCTCATATCTCACGTAACTCATGCACATTGTTTTGCTTAACACTAACATGAGCATACTCTGAATTTCTGTTTCGTTACCCGCACCCAAACTATCTTCATACTTCCTCTGATTGACCTCAGACCAGTGTCGCACTTTCGCATTTTCCTCTTCATTCTTCAAGAGCTTTCCGTCCATAATTGAACAATTTTCCAGAATCAACCCCTTCTAAATATGAAATGATGCACATGCAAAATAAACAAGATAATAAACAGAGATTAATAAAGCAAGAAAAAAACAAATGAAACATTAAAAAACAATCTAAATGCACGATAATTTTGGGTCGACATTCCAAAATTTCAGGACATGTCTCCACAGATTATTCCTGTGACTCAACACCCTAGGCTTTTCGCATGGCTCTATTAAGGGTAGGCTCTAAATTCTCAAACTTGGTTTGGTTCTAAAAGGTACCCAAGTTGTCCTTGTTGTCCCTTACTAAGAGTAGCAAGGCCCTCGATTCTCACCCATTATAGGCTACAAACGAATCGAGTTCAACTCAGGAGACTCACCACCGATGCCTTCTCGAAGAATCAATATCCTTACGAAGGCAAAGAGAATGAGTCTCAAAGGTACTTGCTAGGCTCATACGAAGAATCAATATTCTTACATGAGCAAAGCGTGTTCCCCCCACTTAAATGAACGGGACAAAGCTCGGCAATAGAACTTGAAATTAAGTCTTAAATGCGTAAAATAGAGTTATATTCATTTAAACGGACAAATAAAAAGAACCTATTGTGAACTTGCAAATTCCAATTTTTTTTAATTTTTTTAAAAACCATTTAAAACCAATTTGTGGTCTGACCCTCTTTTGTTTTTATTTTTAAAAAAACAAAAACACGTCCCCAGCGGAATCGCCAAGCTGTCGCAACCCTTTCGAGCTTCGACTATTTTTTAAAACACTTTTTTAAAAAAATCAACGGAGTCGCCACTAATCTTTTTGAAAAGTGTGATTGGATCACTTTAAAACATAATTATTTTAATAAAACAACGATTTTAGTTTGCGAAGAATCAGAAAAATAGGTTCGGGGTCGGTTACGCGTGGGGAAGGGTTAGCACCACACGACGCCCAAAATTGGTACGTAATTGGTTTTAAAATCGTTTTCAAAGCTGGAATTTACAAGTTCATGAAGGTTCGACTTTATTTGTCCGTTTAATGAATATTAGTCTATTTTAACGGCCTTATCGTCTGGGAGATGAACTTTAATAAGACACTGCATTAAATTTAATTTCACCTTTTTTCAAACAACAAAGAGATTTAGGTGCGTTGAGCATTTTTTATTTATTTCTAAGTTCGATTATTTAAAAATTCTAAAAAAGCGTTTAAGTCTTTTATTCCTAACTTAAATTTAAATATACTTAAGTGTATTTTATTTTTTTGTGAAGAACATTTTTCAACAAAACATATCTCTATCTAAGCTTGAGTCCCTAATCCTAAGTTTTAAATATATTTCTAAAAAAGACAAACAAACTTTACTCATTTGAGTTTTTACCCATTTTATTATTCCATTTAAAAAAAATCTTTATTTCTTTTTTTTTTACTTTTTATTTTAAAAGTCAATACTCTTTTTACATTTTTTATCTTTTCTCATTTTTTATGTTTTTTTTCATCTTTTATTTCAAAAAGAATTCGTCCTCTTAAAACTTCTTTTTTTGTCTAAAAGACTCTTTTTTAAATGATTTTCTTTTTTTTACAAAACTTTATTTTCTCCTAAAACCCTAAATATTTTACCTTAAAACCATTTTTTTCTTCCTAAAAAATAAAACTTTATGACTTATTTTTTTAAAAGAAAATCATCTTATTTATCTTTTTATTTTCAAAATCACACAACCCATTTATTATTAAATCTAAATTAAAAAAACATTTTTTTACATTTTTAATCAAAATCAAGCCTCTTTATTATTTCCATCCATGCATTATTGTCTTTTCAAATTAAATCCCTAACTTTAAATTCTTTTCAATTAAACCACATTTATTCATTTTATTCTTGCATTTTAATTTAAACACCTTAAAATTTTATTTATACATTTCTAAAGATCAAAACAATCCTAACAACATTTTTTAAGCATGAAAATATTTTTAAAGATCAAACCAAATTTAAACGAAAATGTTACCGGAATCATGAAACGATTTTTCAACTTCAAGAACGCAACCTAAAATTCACAAAAACACAAACACCAAAAAATTCATCCAAGAACAAGAATGAAAAATCAAATAAAAAATGAAAGGAAAGATAAAAATTTTACCGAAATGATTAATGAAGAACTCGAATCTGGGCTTCTCGAAATGCTCCTAGTTGCCTCCGAAAAATTGCTTCTCAATTCGAACTTTCACTCAAAAATTCTAGCAACTCTTAAATAATTTTTAGAGAATTTTCAGATTTTTCCTAAAGCATTTCAAGTGGATTTTCACTTCAATTTGGTGTGTTGAACAAATGGGTGAAGGGGGTTTTATAGTCATCTTGAGCTTGCAAATCAAGCTATAATTCACGTTTCAATCCCCAAATTGGAGTCAAAATCAGACCATTGGCTTGATCCTCAGAAAAACCCCTCAATAATATCCTGATTTGGTTAAAAATCAGGATCGGATTTCCCCTTGATTGAACCTAGGGTTTGACTTCTTTTGCACTGTTTTTTTGCAGATTTCGGCGAACACAGGCGGCGGCGAGCGAGGTTGATGGCGTTGGGTCGACGCGGCGAGGCGGACCGGCCTGTACCAGCGACATCGGCAGCCGTGGCCGGTAGACACCGGCTGGCCACCATGAAGACCGCGACGAGGGTTTGGTTGGGGAACCAGCCTGTACGCGTGCAGCCCACGCGCTGGTTCCCTTTTTTTACTTTTTTTTATTTTCTTTCTTTTTTTTCTCTTTTTGTTGTTTTTTGACATTTTTTCATCACATTTAATATTTTTTTCACCTCATTTTTTCCTTTTTCTTCTCTATAATTATTAGAATTATTTTCTATTTTTTTTCTTCTTTTTTCGTTTCCTTAAAAGATGGGCTACAATTTAAAAATGGGCCTTGTTCTCTTTTTCTTTAGAAGTGGGCTTAAAAATGGGCTTTTAAGGATGGGTCTTTGCTTATTTAAAAGGTGGGCCTTTTATTATTTAAAAGAAAAAAGATTTTTCTCTTTTTTGTATTTTATATATTCTTCTTTTTTTCTTTGGGTTAACTATTGGAATAGTCACTTATGTTTTCCCCCAGTACAGAATTGGTCACCGATTTTGAAAAACGACCATTAAGGTCACTTACGTTTTCGGGGCGTAAACTTTTGGTCACCCAGCCGTTTGTTGCCGTTAAACACTAACGGATTGCTGACTTGGCAACGAAAAAATAAGGGTAAATTACTGCAATGGCCATTAAAGTTTATCTCATGTACATTTTTGCTCCCCAATTTAGAAAAATAAACATTATAGTCACTAATGAAAATGTTTCTTTGTAATTTCACCCTTGAATTTTTAAAAATTAATTTTTCAACCCTAAAACTTTACAATCAATTAGTATAATAATATTATAAAGGCTTAAATGAAAAATAGGTGCCCAAAGTATACCTTTTTTAAATTTAGGTGCTCAAATTGCTCATATTTAATAACTAAACTTTCAAATTGCTCCTATTTTTTCACTCTGGATTGTTTTTAATATTATTGTAACATGACATGTCATTTTTTATTATTTTTAAATTAAAAATAATTTTAAAATAAAATAAAATAATAATAATTATTATTAAATTTAAAATATATTTTTTAAAATATTACTTCTTAAAATAATTTATGTGTTTAAAGTATTTTTTGTAAAAATATGTGCCCAAATTTACCATAGTTACAATTTTAGTTGTCCGGTTGTTAAATGAGTGTTAGAAAAATTGTCAACCAATTGGTACTTGACACGTGACATTAATTTTATTAATTTTAATGGAAAATACTTAGAACTTTCAAATTATTATAAAATCTCAAAATTTGACAAGCTTCACAAAACAATATCTAAATCCCTAAAATTTCCCAAACTTCCGTCGTCGAATGTCGTCGCTTCCACCGCCAGTTGTCGTCGTTGACCGCACCCACTTGGTCGCCGGACCAAGGCGATCATTTTTCCCAACACAACGTCTTCAGAAACGCCCAACGGCGTGCAGCCAAACGTCAAACACGAAATCGGCGTTCACGTTTGACGTTCGGCTGCACACCGTTGGGCGTTTCCGACGATGCCGTGTTAGGGAAAATTTTTGCCTTGGCCCGGCGACCAAGTGGGTGCGGTCAGCGACGACAACTGGTGGCGGAAGCGGCAGTAGTCGACGACGAAAGTTTGGGAATTTTTAGGGATTTAAGGATTGTTTTGTGAAGCTTGTAAAATTTTGAGATTTTATAATAATTTGAAAATTCTGAGTATTTTCCATTAAAAAATTTTAAAATATAAAATTAATGCCACGTGTCAAGCACCGATTGGTTGACAATTTTTTTAACACTCATTTAACAATCGAGCACTTAAAATTGTACCTATAGAAACTTTGGACACCAATTTTTATAAAAAAAATACTTTAGACACCTAAATCATTTTAAAAACTAATATTTTTTAAAATATTTTAAATTTAATAATAATAAAAATTATTTTATTTTAAAATTATTTTTAATTTAAAAATAAAAAAATGACATGACATGTTATAATAATAATAATAATAATAATTTAGAGTGAAAAATATGAGCAATTTGAAAGTTTACTTATTATACAGGAGCAATTTCGGCACCTAAGTTTAAAAAGGGTATACTTTGGACACCTATTTTTCATCTAAGCATTTATAATATTATTGTACTAATTGATTGTAAAGTTTTAGGGTTGAAAAATGAATTTTTAAAAATTTAAGGGTGGAATTATAAAGAAACATTTTCATCCGTGCCTATAATGTTTGCTTTTTTAAATTAGGGAGCAAAAATGTACATGAGATAAACTTTAATGGCCATTGCAGTAATTTACCCTTATTTTTCGTTGCGAGGTTAGCAATCCGTCAGTGTTTAACGGCAACAAACGGTTGGGTGACCAAAAGTTTACGCCCCGAAAACGTAAGTGACCTTACTGGTTGTTTTTCAAAATCGGTGACCAACTCTGTACTAGGGGAAAACATAAGTGACTATTCAAGTAGTTAACCCTTTTTCTTTCTTTAGATTATTTAGAATTAAGGTGAAAATTTAGTGACAACAGGGATCTCATCAGATCATTCGAGCAAAAGCACACAAAGTCATAACCACAAACCTGGAGCGAGGCCTAGTGTCACACAGTTTCGGGAACGTACACTCTGAGTGAGGCCCGGTGTCACACAACCTCGGGAACATACACTCTCCCTCAATGAGGCCTGATGTCACACAACCTCAGAAACGTACACCCATACTCGACATCTCTCCTCGAGTATCATCAAATTAGACTCAGTGTCACACAGCACCAGGAACGTACATTCGACATCTGTAACCATGGTGTTGCAACACTCTTTCTTTGGGTATCCAGATCCCATCAATCAAAGGTGACTCAACCAACCAAGTTTCCCTGAAACATACAACAGCGACACGATTGCCATACGGAGCACAACATAACTCAATCCACCAAGGATCTCCTATGGTTACTATTACAACCAGTCGCCCAATTAAGTTTACCAACTTGTTAATACATTATGGAAGTGTACATTAATCATCCTCGTTAATTATATTATTAATCCATATTATCTCATTAATATCCCACGTCAATTTCCCACCATTTTACTAGCATTATAGATTATTTCATTCAGTGGATACCGGTACTCAAACTTGAGTATCGATACAGTACGCTTGGGTACCGATACAGACATTGCTTACTGGAAATCCTAAATTTCCAAAAGTACTGGTACGGGTCGACCCGTACCAATACAGCCCCCAATCACATACAGGTACGGCCGAAGCTCGTATTGATACCATATTCGCGGGTTCGTACCGTTTCCTCGAACTACGATATTACAATGTTTTGTTCAATCCCTAAAGCTTATTAAAGTCATTAAGGTTTGTTTACTAACGAATTCAATCAATTATTATTAATTACCAGATTCATAATCATTTAATCAAGTATTTTCCCCTTAAGAATAATTCTATCAAATCACGCCAATCTATTCAAACAAGCGCACAAGGCATCATGATTATCAATAAATCAAACAATCATCAAGTAGTTATACGAGCACCTCAAACAACCCTACACGGTCTCTAAAGCCTCCATGAGTCTCATCATATTCATAACATCATCGAGCATCTCAGAGATATCAAGTCTTATACTATTGGTCTCCAAACATGCATATTCATCGTCTACGTATTTTGCATATACTAACACGCAAAGCAATCACATTTATGATGCTCATGAAGCAATAGGAGTTTGAGGTGTACTAACCTTAAGAAAAAGCGATAAATACTTAACCAAGCTCCTCCAAACATCTATTTAAATCCAATATTCAAGTGCACAAATTCCTCGGATAAAACAAATACAACTACATAAGCCATTTCACATTATCAGACTACTTTAAGGGATAAAATGTGTAAAAATAGCTTATCGAGTTCAAATATGGTGAAACAGGCTATGCCAAAGGACTCAGAACGATGAGAAATCCTCGAGTAGTATCCCCTAAAAAGAGTCAATACCCAGTCAAAGTCAACTCGGTCAACCTGATGAAAGTCAACTCAATCAGCCAATCAACTGGTTTGAAACCCCCCTTACTATTTCTCTTTTATCCTATTTTCTCTCTCTCCCAAAATATCTCCTTTTTCTTTTTCCCATACACTCCATCAACCACCTTTTTATTCAAAAACGCAATCCCAATATTTTGAATAAACTAAAGGCCCATTTTTAATATTCCTAACTTAGACTCTTAAAATAAGGCACATAGCCCAAGTCCGAGACCGAATTCGCTAATCCGAAAATTGGGTCGTTATAATGTATTTAAGGCATCATAGAGTCAAATAAAACATGCTTTGATCAAACAAAATCAAACATTAAAATCAAGATCATGCAATTTGCATGAAACAAAGGAAGAGCGACATCTTCAGTAATCAAGCTAAACACATCAAGGACATGCTCAAGAAGTTTGGCTTGGAGAATGTGAAACTTCAAGCCACTCTAATGAGCTCATCTATAAAGCTTGACAAAGATGAAGGAGGTAAGTGTGTTGATTTAAAGCTTTGTCGTTCTATGATTGACTCTTTGCTTTACCTTACCGCAAGTAGACTCGATATTATGTTTAGTGTTTGCTTGTGTGCTAGGTTTCAAGCTAGTCCTAGAGAATCACACCTTATAGTCGTTAAAAGAATCTTTAGATACCTTAGAGACACACCTTGTTTAGGCCTTTGGTATCCTAGAGATTCCTTCTTTGATTTGCATGCTTTCTCGGATGCGAATTATGGGGGATGTAAGAAAGATAGAAAAAGAACCTCCCGAATATGTCAATTCCTAGGTAGTATGCTCATATCTTGGTTCTCTAAGAAATAAAATAGTGTAGCCTTATCTACCACCGAAGCGAAATATATATCGGCCGAAAGTTATTGTGCTCAAGTTCTTTGGATGAAGCAACAACTTTTAGATTATAGAGTTGATGTAGGTACCATACCCCTTAATTGTAACAATACTAGTGTCATATGTCTCACTAAGAATCTCATCCACCATTCTAGAACTAAACACATAGAAATAAAATATCATTTTGTTAGGGATCATGTCTTGAAAATGATGTAATTCTAGAGTATGTTGACACCTTGAATCAATTAGCGGACATATTTACTAAACCTCTAGACAAATAGTGTTTTTGGACTCTTAGGAGAGAGTTAGGTCTAACTAACCTTTCTTGACCCTTTAGAGCATCTTAAGTTCAAAAACTTACTTGAATTTGATTGATGAATGTGCTTATGTGTTTTTGCTCCTATATGCATCTATGCTTGTTGCTAGAGGAGTATGTATCTATTTTAGTCCATAAATGTTGTTCATATAACATATGCATGCATTTAGATTCGATTAAAGTTGAACATTTAAGCTCTTTGTTGCCCAAAATGCATTTTCTGTCAATAGGGTATCGATATGACCCTTCACGTATCGATACGGGTTCAAGAACACGCTTACTTGTACCGGTAAGGTCACGTGCTTCGATATAGCTTAAAAAGCGTACCGATACGTTGTTCCGATGCACCACATGGTGTTTCGGTATGCGTAGCCGTTGGAGTGTTTAAATGAGCATTAAAGACCAAATTTAACTTTAATTCAAACACCCCTCTTTTTCTCTCAAACCCTAGCCGATTTTCTTCTATAAAAACCCTTCAAATCCTTTAGTTTTTCAGACATTCTTTGAGGGCTTTTGTTTTTCAAATCAAGACTAAGCAATATCATCAAGTTTTGTGTATCATCATCCCTTCATTCATCCATAAACTCATCTTCAAGGTATAAACCCTGTTTTTCTTTTTCCTTTTAATTTTTTATGATTTAAATATTGTTTTTAATCAAAATTTAAGTTTTTAATATGTATATATTATGAGTTTCAATAATTTTGTAGAAACTTTTTCAAAACTGAATATTCTTGATTCGAATTTAAATTTTTATCTTATATTTTTCTAAACTATTTTCAAAATTCTTTTTACAAAAAATTATTTTTATAATTGTTTATATTTTTAAATTATATTGTATATGTTTTCTCTCTAAATACCTTGATCATTGGACTAGTTATTTGGATCAAATGTGATGATTTATACATACATGTGTTTTTAGTTTGATTTTAATTTCAGGATTTTTGCATGGCACCTAAAAAGCGACCAAGAATTAGTGAGATTGGAGAATCCTCCGAGAACAATGGAACGAAACCAAACATCACCCTTATCATCCAAAAGTGTTTTCAATCACCCGCCATAATGGCTCACTACAAGCAATACCAAAACTATAAGATCTGTCGTGAGCGTGTTACCTCTATTCCTTTTCTTAATTTCAAGTGTTTTAAATTCAAATACCTTAGTTTATTGCATCAATGGAAGTTTATGTCCTTTTTGAGTATACCCGGTGTTTTGTACCATAACCTTGTTATATCTTTTATGCCAATGCCAAGTGTACCTATAGTCCCAACCAAATGAGGTTATAGCCATAGAATCATATCTCATGGGGAAGAAGTTTAGGATTGACCAAATCGTTTTAACCAATATTTTCGGGTTTAAAAATGTGGGGATATATGATGAAAACTTCTTAGGCCATGTCCTTAGTGGCTCCGTAACCGTCCTTGATGCCTATGATCACATCCTTCACCTCATGATCACTTGGTGGTTTTGTCCATCCAGTGGCAAGTTCTCTACAATTCGTCAAGTCGATGATTTTTGGCTTCTATGCTTTCGTGAGGAGAAGCGCCCAAATTTAGCTCAAATCATGTTCGCGGAGATTGTCTACCTCGTGCAACATCGCCACGCCACCCTTGTCTCATCCTTCACATATGGTACCGCTTTGAGCTACTTGTTCTTGAAGTTGGAGATTGATTGCTCGCAAGACTATGCCGAGTCCCTCACCGATCCTATCGACGAGCGTTCCTTAGGTCGTGCCAAGTTTCATTATATTAATGGAGATTGGGTCCGTCTCGAGGCACACCCTCAAAATGTGGAAGCCGATCCGGTGGCCCCTCAAGAAGTTCCTCAAGCTCTGGTGGCCCAACCTTCTATGGATGCTCTCATGGTCTATCTTAATGAACATTTTACTTCCTTAGGCACCAACATTGCGTCTTTGGATACATCCATGTCTTTCGGGTTTGCCGTCATTGACACTCGATTCACTTCCTTGGAGGAAAGGATGACCATCATTGAGAATCGAGTTACTTCTATTGAGACTCAACAAAACTCAATGGACGTCTCTCTTACCGCTTTTTATGGTGCATGGCTCCGATCTCAATCAAGACACGCCAATGATAAAGGTGAAGATGAAGAGGATGACGACGATGGAAACTAGTCTTAAGCTCATGCATCTCATATCATATCATATTAGGCTTTTAATTTTTATGCACCTATGTTATTTTCCTTTGAACCTATGCTTTGAATATTTTGTTTATGTTTTTAGGATTTAAGTTTGGATTTTATGTTTGCTTTGAATTGTTATGCTTTAAGCTTTTAATGAAATTTATGATGTTTGCTTAATCTCGCTTATATTATTTTGCTTCTATCATTGATTTTGATCTAACAAAAAGGGAGAGAAGGGTATCAGCTAAATTTTTCAAAAACCTAGCTTAAACTAAGGGGGTTAGTTAAAAATTTACTTTAGTTTTGTTACATCAAAAAGAGGGAGATTGTAAAACCTATATTTGATTTTAATATAACAAATATTTTAAGGATCAATTTGCAAAGTAAATAAATGTTTAAGTACTTGAAAGTCTCACTATTGACAAGGATTTTAAGCCTAAATTATTTCCAAGTCAAAACTTAAATCTCACAAATTTTTCTAAGTGTTTTCAAAGTCAAATTTTACAAAATCGCCCAGGCGTATCGATACGGATTTTAGCTACTGGAATTTTAATTGAACATAATGTTTCGAAACGACTTACCCCGTTTTGATATTGTGTTGCGATACGGGCTTGTCTGTTTTGATACGGCCTTCAAACTAGGCTTTATACAAATGAGTTTCGGTATAGGTCTTAAGTGTATCGATCCTCATTTTCGGTACGACACGTCAGCGTACCAATACGGGGTCTTAAGATTTTTAAAATCTTTGCAATAAATTTTTCGATCGTTGAATGTCAGTTAAAGCTTCAAATTTCAGTTATATCGTACTGATACGGGTGACGTCCGTTTCGATACGCTTTTGTAAAAACAAGCTTTAGGTATCGATACGCCCTTGAAGCGTACCGATACCTTTTTCTCAAGACTTTTTCATCAGATTTCAGTGAGCAAAAATCATACCGATATGGTCCAGTCGTTTCGATACGACCCCCATTTTACACTAAGATTGTTTCGATACGCCCTTCCTGCGTATCGATACGCTCTCTTTATTACTTGCAACAACTCTTTCTATTTTGAGACAGGTATCGATACGGGTACCTCGTGTATCGATACAGTAGGTTGCAAAAGTGCATTTATTGTGGGAAAAGGGGAGATCAACGACTCTATTGATGATGCTAACCACCCAAACGTAGAATTCAATGAAGAGGTCTAAAAGCAAGCCATAAAAGCTACAACAATAACTATTTTGAACAAGTCAAGCACAATCAATCAAAAATCCAATCTCTTTGAGCCTATTAGAGTTAAATTCTTGTAACCCTCTTGAGAAATTTTGTTGTATTTTCTTAATCAAATTTGGATTTACAGTGAACTTATAATTGGGCAATTATCCACATATTGTGAGGTATTTTCTTTGTTGCCAAAACTTCTCTTGTAAAGAGTGAATTTTGATTAAGTTTTAGGTAGAAAAGCTTAATTGGTTTGTAAGGTTTCCTCCTAATCCGAGAAAATAAGAAGAATTTCTAGTGAAATTGGTTGAAAATCCTTAGTGGGAGCTAAGATAGTGGATGTAGAGCTTGTTCTAAGCTTAAATCACTATAAATTCTCTTGTCTTCAATTTTTACTTTACAACTTTGCTCCCTTCCATTTTAAAAAGCCAATCCACCCCCTCTTGGCCATTTGTTCACCGATTGATCCACACAATAGGAAGTCATCTTCGTAGGATTTTCAACTCAAGATTTGGAGCGGTTTTCAAGGATACAAACGAACGGCACACACGACGTCCTATAGATAAACCCTATGGAAGTCATCTTCGTTGGCTTTTCAATGCAAGATTCAGAGCAGTTTTTGAGGGTACGAACGAAGAACACTTCTATGGAAGTTATCTTCGTAGGCTTTTCAACGCAAGATTTGAAGCAATTTTCGAGGGTACGAATGAACGACGGATACGTCGTCCTATAGATGAACACATGTAGTTATCGATAACAAAAAAAGTCGGCCAAAGAAACATGCGAACATGGCGTAAAAGTCGTCCTGGGGTGGGGTGGTTTCTACCCACAAGCCACAAGAACAGAGGAGACGAGCTAAATAGAAGGACAAATTCCACAGTAGATGGAAATGAAACCATCTGGTAGAAATCACACATCAGCAATAGAAAGTGTTCTTAACATAGAATTAAATCAGCTTCTCAAAGATTTGGAGAAGCATCAGGCTGCACCAAGGCCAAAAAATTAACTTTCCAGAGTAACAATGCACAGATCACATTCCTCTAGACTGCTACAACATGCAAAATGACTATAATAGAGACTAAAAGGTAAGGTACCATTTACATCTCACTTCCATCTCAGGGACTGCCTAATTCCTGTATAGATGAGTCCCAATGACCGCCCAATCAAGCAAACTAGAAAAAATGAGATGCCATTGCTAACTTTGTCCATCACAACTCTAACCATGGGCAGGCTAATGTCAGACAACTCAAGGAATAGGCTGAAATAGTACCTCCTGTAATAAGCAAACAGAGTACTTGATTAAAACCTAGATCCAAGTTTATAAACATTAAGAATAAAATATATATATGAAACATAAGACTAGAACTAGATCATAAAACTCAAACAGGATCATGGTATTCAGTTGGCCCTAAATGAAGAAATATAGATTTTCTTAATCTTTGTGTATATTTAACCAACCTTAGTTATTTGATCGTGCATCTTCTTTCCCTAAAAACCATACCTTAACTTTAGAAAGAACTACTGTTTTATGAATATTTGGTAAGAGTGGAATAAACCTTAAGCGTGGCAATTCACTGATTTACCAGTTTACAATCTTACAGGGAGTCACAAGGTTTTTTATGTTAACTTAGCATAGCTAGAACAGACCAAACTGAGGAAGTTATTGTTCCATTACAAGTACAAAACCTGGCTCCCCAGGCAGTTCAGACTTTTCTTTGGGCTGAGGCTTTAAAATAAAATCCATATGTAGAAATGCTGATGAGCACGCTGATACCACAGTTAGCAAGATACATTTCTATATGCATGAATCTAAGACGGTATACTTTCATCAAGGCAACAGCCTTTGCCACCATCTAAAAACAATCGTTATTTCATGCATCCTACTGCAGTTGTTCTTATCAATCAACATCGTGAAACTTTCCCAAACAGCACTTCCTAAGAGACCAAGTATTAATAATGAAATCACCACTTCTGAAAATATTTTTTATCAACGCCATGAATCCACTCCACCAAAGCAGCATGTTTGATTTCACAGTTTCTATAATTGCACACACTATATGAGATAATAAAAGATCTTCAAGCATGAATCCAGTGCAGTAGATAACTTTTAAGTGCTATGGGACAATTATATAGGAGGGGCATATCCAAGCTACAGAAATCGAAAAAGACAATAATATGAGCTATAAGAGCCATAGTGTTTCTTCGTATCTAAGCATCTAACCAGTTTCAGTGTTATTCCAAGATAATCAAATCCACTAAATTTCTGTTAATAACAATGAATGCAAGCAAAGAAAATTATTTATAGGTGAAGGTTGTGGAAAACATACCACCCTGTCAGGGATCTTAATTCCTTGGTGCGTTTTACAGCCATAGAGAAATGACTGATCACAACATACTGCAATGAAGTAGGCGCACTTTCATATTTTCTTAGCATAAGCTTCTTCCACCAACTATATGTTTCAGCATAATCACTACTGTTTTCCCCAATGAGTTGGCTTTTAAGTGTGTAGAGGTCAAAGCGATCCTCATACATTGATACAATAGCCTCCAGATTTTGATACAACCACTGGTTTAAAGCCACCTGTTAACAAGCACATGCTTTAAAATTCTGATGAAATATATCCTTATTATCTAATTAACCAAACATATCTTATTATTTCACTCAATAACCGTAGACATTAATGACATGCACTAATATCACACAAAAGCTTTATGAAATACTTAAGTCTTTCAAATATGAGAAACAATTCCCTCTCACAACATCACTGATCTGAAATGAGAGCAGAAAATAGACACTATTGAAGTGTTCCAAATTTAGAAATATGTCATGCTGGCTTTATAAATAGAACATGATATACATATTCATAGACAAAAAAACAGTTATACAAACATGTATCTATGAGGAGCTTGAAATGACATGCAAAGGATTTAAGAAGAAGAAAAAAAGATAAAAGGCCTTGATGATTTCTGCCATAAGCAATCTCATAGGCCTGCTTAGTGCCTGCAATAAGTCAACATGCAAGGACGGACGCAGGATTTTATATTAGGGGTGCAAATTGTTAGGGAGTTATATTAGAAATTTAGGGGGTGAGAAATTACAAATTTTAGGGGGTGAGAACTTAGATCATCGATAGAAAATAAAAAGAAAACATAAAGAAAATACATAAACTATATGGGAGTTTGAAATTTTTAGGGGTTACGACTGCCCCCTCCAGCACCCCTCAGTCCATCCCTGCTAATATGTTCAAACCATCCATCAAACCTCACAACAAGAACCTCATTATTTTACTTGCAGAAAAGCAGAAGTGAAAAAATATGTTCATGAAAATAAGGAGTTGAAGACCAACAGATGCTACCACTAAACGCATAGGAAAAACAGCTGTACCTCATTACGTAACTTTTGGAGTGCACGAGTAGATAAGTTGCAGATGGCTAAACCCAGATCATTCACTTCATCAGACAAATTGCCATCAACAGAAATAAGCTCCAAATATGTACTTGCTATCCCATCTGCTAAAGTTATCACCAGATCTTCCAATATGGAATCCCCATATAAATTAAACAAGCTTTGGTCATAACAACAATCTTTCCTGCAAAATTGATAAATTGACAAATAAGTTTCCCAACAAATATATCAAACATATTATGAGAGTAGAATGAGATTTTATTAAAAGAAAAAGCATACGTCGAAGAACCCAAAAGCAAGTTATTCTTCGACAATATATAACATTTAGCAGAAAGAATTTATGATTACAACAACCATCAGAGATAGATATCTTTTTGTTGCTAGCAGATTATTCTGTCAATTGCCAAGTGGTGACAATACCTGACACAATTATAGGCTCTTCAATAATCCTACTTTGGACAACCATCAGTGCAAGTTACCTCCACTCAGATCCTTATCTGGACACAACTAATAGTACATTAACCAAGTAAGATCACACTAACAGCCATATGATTAGTGTCTGTACCATATCTGCCAATCAATCTAGCATTAGTCAACCAGTGGACAGGTCAAGGGAATATGGTCTACTTGTTAGCATCACATCTATTAAGATTTTAAACTTCTGAAAAGGTAAAGTCATGAAACAAGAGTAACCATTCTTTGGGAAAGAGATATAAGTTAAGAGTAAACTGGATATAGGTAAAAAAAAAGTAAAAAACTACACTGTCAGTTCCCACAAAACATATACATAATCTTCCAAGACCATTAAATATCTTCTACTTCACAAACTCTAAGAGTTTAGGGGATCCAAGACTTTGGAAAGTTCAAATGTCTCTGTGTTCCAAATGTTTCCCTTAATACATGGCATAAAGGGCAATTAAGGCCATTTAGCTCGCACATCTTAGAAACATCCAGGCTCATTTACTCTGAACCAACTGAAAAGGCACTTGATTCATGCACTTTGAAAACACCACAGCTTAGAGATATTCCTAGTTGATATGAAGTCTTAAACCAAAAGAGGGTGTTATGAAGCCAGCAGCATGAAATTATTATACAACTTCGAGAATGATTTAAAAGGAAGTTATGCACATATACATCTGTTAGTACATACAAAACTTGCCATCACTCTCCAGTCCATCTATATATCAGCAAAATTGATGCATAGAAATATTACTAAAAGTTGTTTCTAAAGTGAAAAAACACATAACAAGAAAATGAATGCAACAAGTGAAGATTGGCTTTTAAGTTTTTTTGAAGTACACGAAAAGCAACTGTTAGAAGTTCATAATATACAAAGTTCGAGTAATCATTAAGATACAAACCATACAGAAAGAATAATCTTAGAACATACTGTAATAAACAGAGTGAGACAGAGACAGAGACAGTGGCAGTTCATTTTACCTTGGAGAACCAAATCTAAGAAAATACAACAATTCTGCATACAAATTTTTCTTCCCCGACTTTGTAATATTTTGTAAAACTGTGTCGTCTCCATTTAACTTCTCAGTTATCAGAGAAACAAGTTCCTGTCAAAAGTGGGGGCAAAAAGGATGCTTCATTAAAACAAGCTAGCAACAAACAAACCATACAGTTACCATAAGATTTTTGAAGTACCAGATTATTGGTTTCAAGCCCAAGTTCCTTTTTCATCCAAGCAAAGCATACGGGCCTACAGGAATTTCGAATCATTCTGGAAAAGGCTATCAACCAATCATCCATATTTACGGTTTCAGAAGTCCCAGCATTCTTTTTCACCTGAAAAAAGGCATGAGGCATTTTTTTGATAATATGAAAAATAAATAAATTTATTGAAGTTCTACACTTCAAGGGTTTCCTTATTATGAACCCAGAATATGATCATAAGAGATGATCCCTTATTAAGGCATGTTGGCATCTTTGAATTTAGAAACTCAACTTTTCAGATCAACACTAATTCGTTTCTCACACAAACACGGACCTACTTCATGGTCTGTGGATTCAGTAAAAACCAAATAACACATTCATGATCACTTTCTCAGGGATCTAAATATTAGAGCTTGTATATTCTCAAGGCTATACATTTGTTTGTCATAAATTTAAACTCAGAAAAAGAGAGGGGTCATAAGTTTTTGACAACCATAGTATTTTTTTCCCATGCGTTATTTGCCATCTAAAAGGCCTCCCCTCCCCCTGGGTATATGAATAATCCAAGCAAGAATGATTTCACAGAATTCAACTAAATCATGCAATTTCTGTGGACAGAATGAACTGAATTCAGCATAAGGAAATAATTGAAACAACTAAAGACAACCTACCTCTTCCTCAAGTTGCTGAAGAGAAGCCCAAAGTAATCTTATCTTTGAACCTTCAGATAAAGCACGCAAGCTTAAGGGTCGCTTTGCACATTGCTGCTCATTAAGGACAGCATTTTTGAAATCATTCTCACGTTCAATAATGTCTAAAGAATCCAAAAGTTTTCCTCTTACAACATCCCAGGCAGGCCTCAAATTTTTTTGGTCACTGTTTGTCCCGGAACTGCATTTATAAAGTAAATGTCCTTGGTAAGTGAGATAAACAAGGTATACATATTCTTAAGCACTGAAATTAAGTGCTAAATGAGAAGGAAATATAGGCAGCCCTGACAAGTGCTACTGTTTCGTGAACCATATGTAAGGAAAACATTCATAAGAATACAAATATTTGATGCTCTTACCCTTACCTACCAGAAGAGGTTGATCCTTGGGCAAGGGCATCATCGTCAGCTGTGTTCTTTTGATATGTGGAACCGTACTTTTGACCAGGAATTACTCCAGCCATATATGTAAGAAATATACCAGTCATCAGCAGTAATTGATCACTGACAGTAACCCATTCAGAGGCTGCTATACCATCAGAGTCCGCTAAAGACCAAATGCAAGTAGACCTCAAGCGAGTTTCCATGAAGCAGGGACTCATTTTCAAATTTGGGGAAAATGGATTATCAACCCTCCTTTTTCTCCATGTTGAAAGCCATAACACTTTACAACTCCCGTTTGAAAACTTGCTACAAATAAAGCAATAAATACGAGGTTATTATTCCAATAGTTATCGCAATGTCTACATCAGACATAAAAATATACATTGTTACACTCATTTGCAGCTGAAAACTTAGCATTGGTCGTGCAGGTGTGTTGGACGAAAAGATGCAACTATATGATCTACCAGTTTGACCAAGGAGATGCTTTCCAAATTCGGAAACATAACGAATCTTTATAAATTCCATTAACTTCTTACAAACAAATAAGAAATCACATGATAATAAAGGATTAAGAAGCTCACTAGAATGAGAAACCCCAATTGTTATTCAAGAAAAAAATCATGAATAAACCCAATATATCATAAGAGAGTTGACTGACCTTGGCGGCGTCCTGAAATTGGAATTCCGATTCACAAATACTGTCTGCTTAGGAAAACTTGGGTGCAAATGTAGCTTGAAGCATGACGGTGAAGCCACATATTCCGCCATTTGATTCAAAGAAAAATGACCGCCGTTTCCACTGAAGCAATCAGTTCACCACATTTCCTCTAGCATCTAGCAGAGAGATCCTACATACGTAAAGGGAATCGAAGTGAGAGTAATGCAGCGGTTAAGGTTAGGGTTAGGGAGTTGTAAAGAACAAATATGGAATAAAATAGAAAGAAGTAGGAGATGTGTTTTTTGATTGGAGAAAGGGGAAATGAAAGGAGGGGTTTGAAAGAACGAGGGAAAAACAAGAGAAAATAGAATGATAGAAAGATTGGAAATGTGCGAACCTTGTTCTTTCCGTCTCACTCCTATTCTTTACTCTATTTTTTTAACGTAGATGGACTCATTCGCCATAAATATGTTACTCTACAAGCCCAATAAGAGCCCAGCTACAGGAATACATTCTTTTTTTAATCTGCAGAGGATATCGAATTCTATCGAAACAAAAGAAGGTATAAGGTTAATATTACAAACAATCAAAGAGGAAATCTTTGAGACTATCTTCGCCAAAAAAAAACTCAAACGTAAAATGAAATGAAAAAGAAAGCAAAATGCGTAATGATAGTCGAAGCTTTTTTTTTGGAATCTAAAGTATATTATTTATAGTAATTTAGTAATCGTTAACAATACACATGTCTCTCTCAAATTAGACGTCTTAGAGATGATGAAGAAGTGACGAGCGAACCAAAGCAAACATACAGGTTGCTTCGCAAAACAGATCTAAGTATGTCGGCAAACAACTATAAAAAAATCTAACCACTAAATGATTATGGACAATCGTAAATCAAATACGAGCAACGTGAGAATCTCTACACAGTTACAGTTCTACCACAAAAGAGTTTTTTACTGAAAATTAAAATAAAAACTAAAAAAAAATAACAAATCAAAACAAGATATGAGAAAATAATGATAAAGATAATCACTAATGGCCAATAACCGGCACTTAAATTGATATCCTTTTTGGCAAAATTAGAAGGAAAAAAAAGAGACTTATGGTTGGAAGAGAGAAAAAAGAGGAAGACTGAGATTTTAATGCTTTGGAGCATATAATTAGATCGAATCGAATTAATAAATTTAATATCAATCAACACCTAATTTTAACAAAATCCTTAATGTTTATCATCTTCTCAACCAACAGGTCATAGACCAGCACTTGTTAGTAGCATAATTAGTTCTGATCACGAGTAGTCTCAAAAGGTTTTAGTATCCTTTTTTTTATGAATCGGAGATTATACCACGTACCTCATAAATTTTTTTAATTCTAATTGAAAGAAAAGAATAATCATGATAATCATTAAAGAGTCAGATTATAAAAAAATCTCGTCAAAACAAATGAAATTAAACATAATCATACTAACTGAAAGACACCCTTAAGACTAACAATTAACTAGATATATCATCCTGCAACAAGGAACCAATCCCAAGTGGGGGTATCGCAAAGTGAACTATTACAAAGCTATCGATCTTAGCAAATTTAGCGAGAGCATTAGCTACCTTATTGTCATCCCGACGAACATGATATAATCGTACACTCCATTATCTCTGATGTAGCTCATCCAAGTACAATAATAAAAGATGACCTTCTTTGCGGTTCAAATCCATCTTAAGCAAGTATAGAGCATCCAAACTAATGGTTTCAAGAATGATACGCCAATGTACCAACTCTCACACATACAATAGACCAATATACACATCCCACAATTTCGCCTCCACAGTAGAGCAAACACTGATAAACTTAACGAATTCTTCTTTTCAATTCATGGTATGGTCGCGAATTACTCCCCTACAAGAAGTATTACCATCGATGTCTCGTCTTGCACCATATGTGTTAAGCTTCACCTAATCGACTTCAGGTGGCGTCTATTGATCCATGCTAGGAGTGCTCACTGTTGGAGCAACAACGCTGCTCATATTAGATTCCAAGTTGCAAAGAGTAATATCATGAAGTGAACGACTTTGTTCAATGATCAAGTCTCGACCTTTTAGATTTAGTATTTTTTTATAATCAGTGATATTTAATTTATTGGTAAATTAATTTAAATTAAATAGTATAAATGTTCAATATGAGACGACCTTTTCATCTTAATTTATTTTATTCATAATATTATAGTTGGAGTTTTTGTTATTTTTTTAAAGGATTTAATATTTTATCCTACTAAATTAATTGGTCGCGTAAAGAAGTAAATTTGTGTGAATTGTATTGTTGGTGAAAAATTAAGATGCATGTTTTGACATATATTGATAACATCAATGAAAATTTGATATAAAAAAAATATTTTGCTGATCTATTTAGCATTTGAATTGGTGTTAGCAACATTGATTGAGTATTAGGAAGTAAGAGTCTCGTGAAATTTAAATTGTCGAACTCTATCGTGTGTTTTCACGTGGATATTAGGTGGAAATGAGTCAAAGTCCATATGTATGAATATATGGGTAAATTATAAATTTCATCACTCAACTTTATTCTTACTCCTATTTTGGTCACTGAAATATAAAAAAAATTCAATAAACTACGAACCTTTAAGCCTCTCTTTGAACAATCTTTGTCAACCACCTTTGTATTGACCTAAATCTGAACTATGTTGTTCTCCTCGTGCTAATGAATGCTCTAGTTGTCTAGATCTTCAAGGGATTGTCAGAAACTCACTAACTCTATCCTAAACAAAGTTGAACACTGATTTCTTCTCTCTTTTTTTCCTCTTTTGATTTAGTTGATTGGCTTGTTTATATGAATTTTGGTTGTTTTTAGTGGTGTTGTTTTTTTCTTCATGATTTCGGGATTGATAAGACATAAGTTGACAAGTTGAGTGATACAAAATCAAATTAATATAATTTGTAAAATAAAGGGTAATATTGTTAAATCATATATAATTATGATTAAATTGATGGGAAATATAAGTATTGAAGACTAATATATTATTATATCAGTAATTAGACCAAAATGATAATTTTTTGTAATGTTAATGATTAAATCGAAAATAATTTTAGTTTAGTGACAAGAATAGAAATACACTAATAATTGGATGACTGGTAGGGTAGTTTACCTAAATAAAAAACAAATATAAAAAATGCGGAAAGAAACAAGTCACGCTACCTTGCTTTTCATCTAAGCGAAAAGGAAAAGGAAACTTCAAACTCCCCCTCCGACGATAAAACCCCTTTTCCATTGCATTTCATCTTTCTTAGTTAGGAGCGGCCGGAGAGGGTTTCACCGTGATGGGACAACAATCGTTGATCTACGCCTTCGTGGCGCGAGGCACCGTGGTTTTAGCCGACTACACCGAGTTCTCCGGCAACTTCAACTCCATAGCTTCTCAGTGTCTCCAGAAGCTCCCGGCTTCCAACAACAAGTTCACTTACAACTGCGATGGCCACACCTTTAACTATCTCGTCGATAACGGCTTCAGTAATCTCTGCTCTCTTTCTCCGTCCTTTTCTTATGTTTCTTCTCTCTTTTTTTTGTCTCACTTCGTTTATTTACTATCTCCGATCCGTATTTTTTCTGCCTTTTTGATCCGACGACGAAGTTCTTTCCGCTCTCGCTGTTGTCGATCCATTTTCCTTAGCTGCTTATGGTTTTTTACTATCATTTCTTATTTTCCTTGCTAATGATTTCGAGAATTCGATTATAGATCAAATTATGTGAACATTTGGGGTTATTAGAAATAATTGTGTTCAGCGTAACTTGATGCGCGTGAAAAGGAAAAGCGACAGATTCAGTTACAATATTTCTATTTTGAGTGAAAGAGTTGGTTAAAATGTACCATAAATGAAGTATGCCTTTGTTTCTTTATTAATTCAATACACTGTTTAACTTGTAATAGAAACTTTACAAAACTGAGTAGTAACAACCGAAAGATTTAAATATTTCAAAGGAATTAAATCTGCACATTGTTTCTCCCCTAGCCTATGTTTTTACACATATGTCTTTATATCTTTCTATTTATGTCTGGATAATGTGTCCGGAAAAAACACCTAAAAAACTGAAGCAAATAAAATTAATTGCGTTCAGATACCAAAGCAAATACTAATGCTTTTTGAATAATTGAAAGTTAAGAACTTGGAACTCTTGTAAATAACCGGAACACATAATTGTAATTTATAGGGACAATTATGTATGAATGTGTGTATTTGTTCATTGTTAGTGACCTTTGTGTATATTTTTAGGCAAAAAAAGTCTATAGTAGTAGGAACAGAGTATGATTCAAAGGTTCGGCATCTTTGATATTTTAATTTGATGAGGATGACATCGTTCATATTATGTAATTTAATACTACAGCAAATGATTAATGTCCTTGGTCTGCATGCCTTATAACTGTAGAAGAATAGACATGTTTTTGGCCCTTTAATGTTTGCTTATATATTTGAAAGAATGAAATCTCAGATGATCATTTCAATTGTGCATTTCGTGCTTGCATGATATTTTCTGCTTCTCCACATCTTGTGTTGCAGCATCTGTTATGAAATAAGGCTACATGCGTTCTTTCTTGGATTAACATCCTTCATTACACTTTGCAGCTTACTGTGTGGTTGCTGTTGAATCCGTCGGGCGGCAGGTGCCAATTGCCTTTCTTGAGAGAATTAAGGAGGATTTTACCAAGAGATATGGTGGAGGAAAAGCTGCGACTGCTCCCGCAAACAGCCTGAGCAAGGAGTTTGGGTATTTTCTTTTCTTTGACCATTAAATAGAATGTCTTTGTTGTTGTTAAGTACATTGATGCTATGTTTTTAGTATTGATGATATAGGCCAAAACTGAAGGAGCATATGCAGTACTGCATTGATCATCCAGAGGAGATTAGTAAGATTGCCAAAGTGAAAGCTCAAGTTTCAGAGGTCAAAGGAGTTATGATGGAAAACATTGAGAAGGTAATTCTTGTTATCTTTTTGCCTTGTGTACATATAGCATGGAGTGCATTGTGAGGGTTTTAAGTGTGGAAGGATTCCGGCTTTTCAAATTTCTAGATCACAAGTATAAAGGGTTGGCATCCCTTTCTGTGTTTTTCACTAATGAATTAATTTTGCAGGTTCTGGACCGTGGTGAGAAAATTGAGATTTTGGTGGATAAAACAGAAAATCTTCGCTATCAGGTCAGCAAATGTAATTATGTAAATCATATTGTTCTACTTTTATGATATGGGCAGTGTTCTTCAATATTGCACTACAGGTCAGGTAGATTACAAACAGACATTATTTGGGCTTGTTAGGGAACTGGTTGGAAAATAATGCTAACCTCGGACAGGAAAACAAATTACCTGCATAGTTGGCATCATAAGTTAACTCCAAAATTTTCTAAAGCTGCACTGGCTAGACCATAAACAAGGCATTATTTGCATGAAAATAAAGTACTAAAACATGTTTTAGATTAATTGCTCATTCATCCAATTTTGCATTTCTTTCGTTGAAAGCATTTATATCCTCAAAATTTAAAGGGCCTAGTTGAATCGTTCAACTTGAAAACCTGAAACTTTCTTCACATAATTTTCCTACTGTTGGTTGAAAATTACAGGTCATGCATTTTAGAGTTTTTTTCCTAGTTTACTTATCATGTAAAGTGGGTATTTCTTGTTTGGACGTTTTATAGGCACAAGATTTCAGGCAGCAGGGAACCCAGATGAGGAGAAAGATGTGGTTACAGAACATGAAAATAAAGCTGATAGTTCTGGGAATTCTGATCGCCTTGATTCTTATCATCGTTCTGTCTGTTTGCCATGGCTTCAAATGTTGATGAATTGCTCGAATCCTATATTCTATTTGTTTGCGACGCATGGTCCGGATTTGTAGCCGTCACAAGTAGTATTGATACTCTAGTTATAGTTACAGTTTCTCCTTTAATTTCACGTTCTTTTCTGCTGTAGCCTACATAGGAAGACTGTGTGCACATATATGTGTAGGTTTCTTTGATAGCACCAAGTATATTGATGTGTGGAAATTCGAACCAGGGGAATTGAATTTTGAAAACTATAATTATATAGATATCGAATAAGGGTGTCTCCACTTTAAAATAGTGGGTTTAGAGTTTGGGGTTTAAGGTTGGGGCTTAGGGGTAGGGTGTATTTTTTAGGGTTTAGAGTTTAGGATATGAAAATTATGGTTAGGGGCAGGAGATTTTTACTCCCTTATTAGGGACATGAACATGATGGAAACACTTTTTTTTGTGTGTAGGATTTTAACTAATGTTTCCAACCATCTATTGACCTAAGATCTCTAGTAAATAAATAGACGATAACGAATCACTTTGTTCGGATAGCTAGATTATTGGATTATTATAGCACAAATGTTTTGATACGTGAGTCAATTAAATGAAAAAAATTATCAGAACTTCCACACTATTTTTTTTGATCGCAAGAGAAAGGATAATTCATTACGAAAACAAGGACACAGTACAGACGCTAAACGTGCAGTCATGCAATGCCATGCAAGGGGAAAAGCAAACACAACTTCCAGCACTCTAGGCCTAGGGAACCAAACTGAAAAACAAAACCTAAACATGCAGTCAAAGCTGCGAGAACAGCCGTAGTCGGCGACATCCAACAAGGAAACAAAATGGCAAAAGTCAACAGTTCCTAGAACAGCAAGGGCCTTTGCAACACACCAGAGGATACAATTGCAGATAGGCTCAACAAAAGTCCAAATACCAGAATACGCCATCTTCGCTAACCAAATCTTCTTGAGAGAAAACCGAAAGTTGTGTGAAGGTGAGAGCTCCTCTCGGAGGCAGGGAGCTTCGTCCTCGGACGTGGGTCTTGTCAACCTTGACGCATTGACCTTGACTTGGAGCAAGAGGCTCTGGTCGACACACTGGAAAAAAACTTGACCAACAGCAAAAAACAGAAAAAAAACCAGATTTGTTCGAGGAAACACTTTGCCTCAGATCAGCAGACTCAGAAGCGATCAGACTAATCCTAGGGGAAGGAGAAAGGTCAAACACTTGCAGCCGTGCCTTCCTCACGACAGAGGTGTTCCCATAGGGGATCATTCCTTGGGCGGATAACCATCGAAATGGTTACTCGCTTCCTTGACTTTGATCGCAGCGTTGACAGTAGGGAGAACATGATTTGGACAACCCTTCCCCTCATCATCGCTCACCACAATTTCTTCATTGAGGACACAGCTTTCATCGACGAACATTGACAAGACTTCTCTGATCTTCTTCTCAAAGGGGTCGATGTCTAATTCCTTGACTCCCACTTCATCTAACATAACATTGTCATCTCCATAGTGTGCTTACAGCGAGCAGCTTGTTTAATAAGAGTTAGTCTCCGCTTGCCATAGGAGAAAGCCATTCTTTTTTCTTTCGATGTTGTTGATGATTGAGAAGGCAAAGGTGAAGGACTCAGGGAAAAGGGCGATCTTGAGAACGTATTCGTTGGCGACGGCACCAAAGTTGTTTGTTCCCCAATTGCCGAGAGCGATCTAAAATATGCCATTAGAGATATAGTTTCACAATTCCTTTCTTTTGGCAACAAAGAAAGATTCATCATCTTCATCGAGTCTCTGTCGTTTTCTGCTTTCTGTTACACCAAGGTTACTCACTCTGTCAATGAGCATTTCATTCCAGACTTCCTTAGGGACCAGGTTCGTAGGTAGCATGAGTTTTGAGCTGGCTCCAGCCGAAGCATTAAATGATTTAGGGCTCCTTGTCTCCACGCAATTAGGCAGGGGCATAGAAACTTCAAAGTCAACTGCCTTTTCCTTTAAAAGGGAAAGGTTAGTGTAAGCACCAAATTTTGACCGGATCAAACACTTAGCCCGAATCAAATTAAACCCAAGTAAGCCCAAAGATATATGAACCCAATACATCTTTCTAAAATATCCCTCAGTCAAATTTGATTCCCCTACATCTCAATTCTCACGAAAATCTCTCAAAATCTCATAGTCAAACTAAACCAACCACCCTTAAATATCTCAATCCACATTCTCACAATATCTGGGATTTTATTTTGGTGAAGCACTTATAAATTACTGAATTAAAAGATGAAAAAGGGGGGAAGAGAACCCAAAGGAAAAAGCTCTCGGCCATGGCTCCCATCGAGCCTCATCACCACACCGAGTTGTTGCTTTGCCTGAGCATTGCCTTCTATCAACGCACCACACTCAAACCATTGTTCATCAATTCCTACACGACCCATCTCTCTAAACCATCATTGCCCAACACTAAAATCATTATTCATCATCAACCTTGAACTCACATCACACACAACCCTTGCCTGGGCTACCATAATGCCCCAGACCACGTGAGATGTTGCTCGTAACACACTCACAACCTCACATAAAACGAACCCCAAGCTCACAACTACAGCAAACCAAACCTGCAAAAAAGGGATGTAAAAGTAGTAAGCAACGAAGAAGAGAAAAGAAAACGAGAAGCCTTACCTGCGAGTTGTTGTCTACGGCAGCTGCGATCACCGAATGACGAATCCCAACGGTGGAGAGTTGAGACGTATCTAGTAGAGCGACATAGTCTGAAACCACGCCAATCTTACGGCTGAAAGCGGAGATCAGAAGTTGGGAAGTCGAACAGTTTAGGGCCATTTTCGTGGAGTTCGTGACAGATTTAGAAGAAATGGATCATGTATTCGTGCTTAGGAGGTCGGGGCGAGTTTCCCAGTGCAATTTGAAGTTAAACTGCCACCAACGACGATGGTCGGAGTGAGTGACGGCGGCCGGCGGTGTACTTGAATTTTACTGGGCGTTCGGTTTCTTTGTTTGGTGAGAATTCAAAACAAATTAAAAGAACACTAAAATTGGTTCTAATTGAGAACAGCTGTAATAAAAATAAAAGGAATTAAAAACTCCTTCATTTAGTGCGTGAAACAGAACTTTAAATGAGTCAATGCCTGTGCAGGTACGTGTTAATTCTTGTTTAGGTGTTGTCATGTTTAGGAAGCTTTTCGTTTAGGTCCTAATTCTCTCCTCTAAGTTCTAATTATTTCATTTTAGTCCCAGTTCAGGTTAGATTATTAGATTTCAGCCTTTAGGTTCATGTTCTTTTTAATTAGATCATCCTTCATAAAATTAATTGATTATTAAGTCTTACGATTTGCTTTTAATTTGACTTGGTCCTCGTATAATGATGTGATTATTAATCGGGCTTTAATAAATCAAATAATTTGTGAATTGATTTCTAATTAAAATTGATTAGGTATAACTAGGTGCATGCTTTGAACTCGATTAACATTTTAATTTTAATTTATTTTTTTAAGTTCGAATTTTCCCTTTTCTGATCTAATTTATTTTGCTTGTTTGATTTAGTTTATGCATTTACATTTTTACATATCACGTCATTTTTAGTAATGCTTTTAATCCTTTTTTTAGTTTCTTTTTTAGACAACCAAAACTCTTAGGTACCAATTTTGGGCGTAGTGGGGGTGCTATAACCTTCCTCACTCGTAACCGACTCCCGAACCCGACGACAATTTCAATGTTGACGCAGACCAATCTTACAGGTTTTTCGGTCGTACCCAACCCAAAACGACTGATGGCGACTCCAAGTGTTTGATGGGCTTTTGAAGGCCCAACTCAGTTAGGCCCGGACAAAAAACGGTGTCTACAGTTAGTTTCTTTATTATTTCCGAAAGCGAAAACAACGTGCTCTAACAGATTTGGAGTCCCATCATCCGCACCTATTTCAATCCTCGTACCCTTGAGAATGATGATTGATGCGTTTGAGGTATCATTGGGGCACGTGTCTTGCGTGTCTGGTAGGGTTTTCTCCTTCATTGGCTTCGAGGTTTGCTGAGCTAGGGAGTTTTCGCCGAGAGTGAGCTTTCGCCGGTGGTGAGAAGGTTTCGAGAGAGTTTTCCTCTCCCATATGTGAGTTGCGCGCAGCCACGGACCAAATCACCTCGAGAGCTTGAATAAACTCATGTCGTACCAACATTCTTTATCAGTATTGTTGAGTTGTGTGGGGCTCGATTCGATCAACCAATGTTGCTCACCAAGTGGTGGAGAGGTGGATTTTTGGGTGGAAGGGTTGTGGAAGCTAGAAAAGAAATGGACACAATGATTTATAGTGGTTCAACCTTCTAACCAAGGTCTACATCCACTACCTTAGCTCCACACTAAGGATTTCTCAATCAATCCACTATTGATTTGTCCCCTTTTCTAGGCTTAGGAGGTAACCCTTACACACAATCAAGCTTTCTACCCAAAGCCTTGATTGAAACCCTCTCTTACAAAGAGACAATGAAAGCAAACTTAAAACCCTCTAATAGGTGTTTGTTTGCACAATTAAGCACTTACCCAAAACCTAAAACACTTGAGCAAATTTGACAATTTTGGCTCACTAGTGTTTGTCTATACAAGAATTGACAATTTAGGCACTAAGACAATATTTGATCATTTGTTGTTTTACAATATGAGCATTAGCCTTCTTTTGATGCTTGGAGGTCCCTTTTATACTCCCAAATGAGTTTGTAGCCGTTACTAGCCGTTGGGATCAAATTTGTAACACCCGGGTTTAGGGGTTAGGTGAAAATAATATTCTAATATTGTTTGGGCTCGGTTTTATAATTTAAATAGTGGCTCGGGTTTTGTTTTCAAATTAATTAATTTGATGATTGACTATGTTTTGAAATTTAATCCCAAATAGCCATGGATTGTGTGCCCTTGTGAATATCCAATTTTATTAAGGGCAAAAGGGTCCTTGTGCCTTTAAATTAAAACAAAACAAAAACACCCAAACTTCTACTATTCATTCTCTTCTTCACCAACGGGAAAACAAAAGCTCTCTACCCAATCTACTATTTCATTCAAAAGCTCCCTCATTTCAACTTCGTTTTGAAAGGTAATGGTATTTTTGATTTCCCCTTACCTCCCTCTCCATAAAAGTACCTTTCATTTTCATTTTCATGAAGGTTTTGGAAAATGGGAGTTTTGAACATTTTGATTAAAAATGAGATCTTTATGTTGTTAAGTGAAGTGTTTTGATTTAATATGCTTAGTTATGGTATATAGAGGTCAAATGGTATATCATATGTGAATTTCAAATGATTTTGGGCAATTTTCGGAATTGGGTTTCAAGGGGGTTTTGAAGGGTTTTAAAGTGGTTTTTGGGGTAGTTATGTGTTGGATTTTGGGGGCTGGTGTTAGTATGATATGCGAGGGTCACTTTGGGTGTATTAGATGGTTGTTTGGATGCTTGAAATGGAAGATTTCAGTGTGTTTTAGGGGCTGCTCGGGAATTCTGTTTTGGGCTTGTTTTTTAGTGTTGGATGCTTGAAAATGTTGATCCGGGTTAGTTTCGATGATGAGATATTGATTGTGAATGTTTTGTTTGTGTTTGGGATTGATTAGAATCGGGTTTGGACATCGGTGAAGCATCGGAAGTGAATCCGGGAAATTGAAGACGGTCGCTTGCTTGGTCTTTGGGTTTGGAAGCTTAGGTGAGTGGTTAATTGTTTTAAATGGTTCTAAAATAGTTGGTTCGAGTATATGGACTAGGTCGAGCTTGGTAGACCTACCTAGAGTTAGGGTTAGGGTGGTAGCCTAATCCTAAGCTTGATCTAGAGCCTTTGGATGAACTCATGTATGTGGTTGTGTATGTCTCGTATGAAATATGATATGAATGCTTATGTATATTGTACTATACATGTGAGTTGAGGTATGACTTGTGATGCTTGAGACATGCATGATGATGGTTGTTGGTGAGTACGTGCTAAGCACGGAAATGATGGGAATGAGTAATGTGAAATGAGTAAATGTTGGCACTAGTATACTTGAATACAAATGATCGATCATTAGGATGTTAGTGTGTACACATGAGTCAAAAGTCGCGCGTGGCCTTGGTGGCATTGAGTCACCAAGGAGGAGTACGGGTTCGCCCGGAAATTGTATTTAAATATAGTCGGTGATGAGTGGAATCCCATCGACGGGGCGTGAGGATGAGTGGAATCCCCTCCGCGAGACCGGTGATGAGTGTAATCCCACCGTGAGGTAATGTGGTTGTTGGATGTGAGTTCCAACATGTCTATCCGCGTATTCGGGTCATAGCTAGGTGCCAATGTTGTTTGATATGTGTATCAATGTGTTGAGGTTTATGATCTTTGATGGGATGCTTGAATGTGTACATGTATTGTGGAGTTGAGCTTATGATCATGGCATTTATATTGTATATTGCTCATGCATCTTTATCTTGTGGCTCTTGTGGATCCTTGGTATATTTGTGTAATGCCTTGGCTAGATCGTGCTCGGACCCTGCAATGTTGAGGTTTGTTCTTAGAGCTTACCCTCACTAAGCATCATTGCTTACGCTCTCTTTGTTCAACATTACAGATCCTTAGTTCGCGGGTTGCTCGAGCAAGTGGAGGGCCTCCAAGTGTGGTTGTTAGCCTTGAGTACTTCAAGTATGAGTTTTAATGTTGAACCTGTAATAGTTTAAGCAATGGGACATGTGTTATCTTGATGGCTATGTTGTGGTTGATGTTGCTTAGGAGCATGTTAGACTCCTCGTATGTGTTGGCTATTTTGGCTTGGGATGTATGCCTTGCTTGATACCTTGTTGACATGTTGCTATTTTGAAGTTGTCTAAGTGTTGACCTTTGAATGCTTAATTCCTTAAATGAGTTGTATGTATGCATGCCTTGTGTTGTTGTGCCTTGGTGTTTAGTTCGTTTTGTTGACGTAGAAGCATGCTTGTATGTTGGTCTGCCTTAAGTTTTATTGCTAGTGTGTTGTTAGAGGTTGTGGAGGTGTTTTGGGGCACCCTTGTGCCTTAAAACAGCCAAAACGAGTTTGCAGGCAGGGGGCGTTTCGAAACGGGCCACCCTGTTTCGATACGGTCCCTTTGCATTTGGCCATCCGTTTCGAAACGGATAGGGGTCGTTTCGGAACATTTTTGCTACTGGAATTTTGAGAAATTGGCGAGATGAAGGCGTTCCGAAAGGGCCTTCGATGTTTCGAAACGGTCAAATCTCGTTGACCACGAGAAGTTGACCGTTGAGGTCGTTTCGATATGGGTCACCCCTGTTTCGGAACGGTCTCCCTATGGTTGACCCAGGCCTGTTGACTAAGTCAAGGCGTTTCGAAACACCCCAAGGGCGTTCCGATACGGCCTGCTGTAATGAGCTAAAATGGGCTGTTTATTGTATCGTCTTGGTCGATCGATGTTGTATTGTTGCTTCTTCCGCTTTTGTGCTTCACATAGGAATTAAATGTACATTTAGACAAGATTAAAATTTAAAAGAAATTTTCTGGGTCGTTAACCGAGGGGAAGCCTTAACGGGTTTCGCTTCGGTTTTCCCCGTGTGGCCCACTCGGATCGGTCATCCGACCAGACCGGGATGAGGGGGGTTACAAAATTGGAGCCGTTGAGGACTTTAATTCCCACCATAAATGCAGTTCTGCAGCTCGCCGTTTCGAAACGCTCGAACCCGTTTCGAAACACCCTTTAAGTAGATAGAGCCGTTGCAGTCTGACGTGGACCCGTAACGAAACGCTTTTGTCCGTTTCGAAACACCCGTTTCGAAACGTCTAGTCCCGTATCGAAACGACATGCATTTGAATGTTAGTTGGGAAGTAGCCGTTGGGGTTTATGACCGTTGTGGTCAGTGCCACGTGGGCGTATCGAAACTGCAGAGCCCGTTTCGAAACGCTGGGCAAAAATGTTATCTAGGGAGTGCCTGTTTCGAAACAAGTTTCGAAACGATTTTGCTACTGGAATCCCTTATTTCGAAACGCCCTAAGGTGTTTCGAAACGCCCTAAGGTGTTTCGAAACACCTGGACAGGTTTGAAAAGTTTGGCTTTGAAACACATTAAAAACCCTTTTAAAAACTTCCCTAAACATAATTTCAAATTTTTTGGACTTTGGAAATGTTTTAAATACTTTTTAAATTAGTCCAAAACATTTTTCAATTATTATATCAAAACATTAGTTCTACAAGTATGCCCGACCCTCCCACATTTGTAACAAAATTTGGGAATTCTCTCGTATTTAAAGTTCACCTCCAAAGGTTTGAAGCTTCTGCGTTTCAGGAAGAAGCCTGTTTTGAGAGGGTCCTCCACACGAATTGCAACTCGAATGTTGAGATGCCCGTCCCATTTTACCTTGCCAGAGTGATCGAAGTTTGATCCGTAGAAGCGTGGAAACAGATTTTCGATTCTCTTGATGTTCTCCGGTGTGCTAAGGGAGATGTGTAGGTTGTGCACCTGCATCCAGAAGTCTTTTGTGGTGAAGTGAAGCTCCTCAAAAGCAGCTTCCGGCCGCCATTCCTTTAGCACCAGGAGGCAGTCATGGACCGCCCAAGGCCTATTCCCCAAAATTCTAAGCCTGTCATCAGTGGATTGGAAAACAAAAAGGAAAATGTTTTTCTCCAAGTTGTGACACTCCAAACTCGGGCATTTTCAAGCTTTGCGAAGGATGTCATTTAAGGTAAGGTGTTTTGCAGGTACTTCTGACACTAGCTTACTAACCAATGCATGATTCTTAATGGTGAAATTGACTTCCCCATTCTCATTAAGGTCCAATAGCTCTAGGTTGTCATTAAGTGGGTTGCTTGTGTCTGGGGAAGGTGGAGCTACCATTTCAGGCGTTGAACTGTCAAGTTGAGTAGCCATTAATGAAGAAGGTCACAAGCCAGGGGGAATATAGGAGAAGTTGCAGGAATCGAAAAGGGAAAATAAAGAAGAGAAATTAGTTGGGATATGAAGGGTGACAGTAACTAAAAAGGCTCTTGGGTTAGGGACTCAAACCAAAAAACCATAGACTCAGGATAAGCATTGTGAACCAGGAAACGACAACCGGAACTTTATGTGAAGATGGTGGCATTTCTAAGGGAGCATGGTGAAGTAACCTAGAGATAGTCGGAGTTTAACCCGCAGAAACTGTTGTTTTAGTGTACAATATTATATTACATAAACTAGTCCTTTTGAACTTCCACACTATTTACAATTTATATCACACTTATTCCTACATATCTGCAAACGAGACCAACACTATTACAAGTATATAAAAATGCACAAATCAGTGAAATCACCCCTATTTTTATTTTTAAATTCGGTAACTTAGCAAGCCAATTGATCTCTAAATGAGAAGATCTCTTCAAAAATGGGCAGCCTCTTAGATCTAGCCGGCGCCCATTCTTTCATCAACAGCTCAAGCCCATTGAAGAAATCATTATCATCAAGTCCCATGATATCAGACAACTCCAAAGGTGGCTGAAAGGCTTCAAGTTCCATTAGCAATTCCCGAGCTCTATTCCTGGCTCTTATGTCTTCTGAACCCGGAATTTTACCTTGCAACACATCTCTGAGGACCGAACCTGCATCATCAAACCTGCCTTGCTTGATAAGGCAAAGACCCAAGTTGCAGGCCTTGTTGGCATCCGGGTCGATCATCTGAGCTTTTCTGTAAACCACCTCCGCCGTCATGTAGTTCGGTTTCTGCATGTAAGCCCACCCCAAATTTCCCTGCCGTGCAAATGCGGTGTCATTTGTCACCAAAACACAATTCTAACATTTGCCTCAATCAAAATGAAAACAATACCAGTAATCTTGAGGTTTCTTGCTTGACAGAGACTTGAAACTTCTTCCCATGGGAACGAGCCGCCTTGGTTGGTTTCCCATTGAAGATCTCCCCCTGGTATATTAATCTTAGCTTTCGTTTTATTAAGTCGATCTGCTCGTCTACTTTTCCACATTTCTGCAATTTCATTTATGAGAAACCAGTTGAGATGTAGTTGCAGGGAAAAACATACATTGAATATTCATGAATCATGCATGGAATCGAATGTATATATATATACCTTGTATAAGTCGATGAGAACATTGTCAAGTGAGTCCTGTGCTTGTTTAGAGCAACGTGACCTGAAAGACTTGATAGCCTCAATGGCTTCTTGGCTTCTGTTGAGTTGCTTCATCACCACGGCCATGTCTTTAAGTGCACTGTCTACTTTGTCACCCGCATTTATCGCCTTCCAAAACAATACTATTGCTGCTTCTGGATTCTTTTCCACCACCTGCCACATCCAAATCCAACCCAAAATTTTGAATCATCAACTCCCAAACTCGATAGAATTAATCTCTGCTTAGACGGTTAAATGGATACGGAATGAAACTTGGAAACAATGCTTTTATCCGGCTTGATAAGATTAGTCTCAACTTAAACCGTGACGGACACAAATGATTCATATAAATAGAACTATCAGATCATCAATTTAATTAGATCGACTACTTTAACCATTAGAACCCCTGATTCAACAATAATTGAATGAAAATAAGAAAGGAGTACCCAAAAAATTTCAACCCGATTTTTTACCCGCTCTCTGATTTATTTATTTATACACAATTTTCTGTTTTACCCTATCGTTCAATTGGACAGACCATCTATTTTCAGTTTAATCAACCGATTTAATCCGATTATAAAACCATGTAAAGAAGGGCTACAAGGTACAAACATGAAGTAATAAGAACATAACAAACTGGAACTCTTAAGATGGACAAAAATCTTCTACCCTTTTCAGTACTCTTTTTTTTTATGTTCTAACACTAAAAAAAATTTAAGCTCTAATCCTAAATTTATAATCATAAACTTTAAACCCTAAAATTACACTCTAACAATAATTTCCTAAACACTAAATTCTAAACCTTAACTTTAAATCTAATTTTTTTAATGTGAAATATAAAAAGAGTCGCAAAAAATTGCACAAAATTTCTATTTCTATTGACATATATGTGTCATGTGTTATGCGCGTGTCAACATCTTGAGAGGCTGACTGAAGTGACAAAATAAGAACAGGTAACGGTGACGAATCAGTTTCAAATGCACGACATATTTTTGGGTTTAATAATTTGTTTTCGATTCATTGATCGACTAATTTAGATCTAGTATTGCAGATGTATATTATATGAGGACGACCCATTCAATCTAATTATTTTCATGTACAATGTTAGAATTTAAACTCTTGATCTTGCTTAAAGGATTAATTGTCTTATCCCGCTAACGCCCGACATTATTCACGCTTTGATAATATTTTCATTTTAGTTTTAATGCAATTATAAATCAAATTGAACTTAGAGTTTAGTTTGTTCGCATGGTTACTTATAAGAAATGATATTTGTTAAGTATAATTGATAATAGGTTATAATCTACTCCTTATTGTCTTTGTACATTTGAAATTTAGTCCTTCTATTCTTTTGATTTAAAAATTAAAATTTAATTATTAATATTATTAAAATAGATCCGTTAACTTCATTAGATTCAGATCCAATTGCTAACACTTGAACTTTTAGTTGTTTATGTAGAACACTTGGATAAGAATTTAAAGGTGTTATTAACTGGATTTATATGTAACTAAATTAATAGATCTATTTGAATGATATTAACAATTTGACCTAAATTTTAAAATCAAAGAAATTAAGAGACTAAAAACCCTAGAGGGACTGAATTCCAAATGAAAACACACACACACCATAACTTGAAGCATATTTTATCTTTGACATCATTAAAGTCATAAATAAACATATGATAATATGTTCCATTGAACTAGTAATGTGTAAGAGAAGATTTCATAAACTAATCGAGATATTAATTATTATTAATATTTTTAGTAATAATAGTAGTTGGTTTTATTAAATAAAAAGAAAATATTTAAAATTACATAAAAGACGGATCCAGAAATACTTTTAAGGTTGAACACATATATATTAGATAAATTTTAGAATAAAAAGAGCAAGTGAAATGAAAGCAAAGCAAATGATGAAGAAGAAGAAGAAGGGAATCGGAGAGAGAGCTGACCTGAGCATGTTTGGCTTTAACATAAGGAGAATCTCCGTGAGGAACTTTGTGAATGACGTGAAAAAGATCATCTTTCTTGGAGCTGTTCTTCTTCATCATCAACCAGTTCATGGCTCCCACCCCTTTCTTCTTCTTCTTCTCTCTTTTCCTTTTATACATAGAGGGAAAGACTTACGAAACAAAGAACCCCATGTATCCAGACGCCTTTGCGTCTCTGTTCTCAGTTCATCAACATTCAACACACATGTTGACCGCCACGCCTCCCCTTTGCTTCTTCAAGGGGGCCACTCAATTAACCAAATTTTAATTCATCCAATCAACTGCTATTATTAATACAAATATATGCACTTTTTTTTTATTAAAATATAAAAAAATATGTCACACAACTTGAAGCAAGTGGTTAAAGACTTTTGTTGACATCCAATCTCTTCTCTGAAGTCTTGGGTAGGGATGTACATTATACCCGGACCCGACGAGTTCCGACCCGACCCGGCCCAATCGGGTCGAATTTTATAATGAAAAAATTGGGTTTGGGTCGGGTCGGGTTGGGTTTTTGTAAGGGGTAAACTCTGGTCGGGTCGGGTTCGGGTTTAGGGTGAAAAATATCCGACCCGATCCAGGACTAATAGTGTAATTTTTTCCTAAATTTTTTGGGATATTTATAATAATACCCCTATATATATATATATATATTTTATAATTAAGTCCTTAAAATTGATTTTTTATTTATAATTTAGTCTTTTAAATTATATTTTTTTTACAATTAAGTCCCTTAAAATCATTTTTTTTTATAATTAGGTCCCTAAAATTAATTTATTTTATATAGTTCGGGTCGGGTTGGAGTCGGTTTTAATATATTTATTTTCGGGTCGGGTTCGGGTGGGCCAAAAACCCGACCCGTGCCCATCCCTAGTCCTGGGGTTCTAATCCCAATAGAAGCAATCCCCCTTCCCCTAAGTAGAATTTGTTCAAAAAAAGAAAGATAAACACACTTAATACCATTATAATGGTGAGCAAAACTCAACTCGAAAAAAATATTGTTTTACTCGATTTAACTTAATTTTATAACTTGGCTCAATTTGAAAATATTTCAAATAAAGTTAGAGTTATAAAATGAGAGTTCGAATAACTTGAAATTTTTAGTGATTAATGGATCAGTTTTCAAGTTTAAGCCAACTCCATCAACTCTGCTAAATATATGTATATCACATGTGAAAAATATAAAAAAATATTGTTTAGTTTATAGCACGCTCGAATCGATCACCGAAACCGTCAAGAAAGGTTGTAAATGTTTGGTGGTTGAATTGGCTAAAATCAAAATAAAGGTAGACAAGTGACACAATGATTTTAGAGTGGTTCGGCCTTCTAACAAGCACCTACATCCACTACCTTAGCACACCACTAAGGATTTCCCAATTCACTCAACAATGAATTCGTCCCCTTTTTCCGGTTTAGGAGGAAACCGTTACAACCCTATCTTTTGGACTTGGCTAAGATAGAACCAACTCTGGTTTTTCTCTCAAGGCTAAACTAGAACCTCTCCTTTTACAAGGGAATTAAGCTCACAAGAGTACAAGGATTTACAATTAAGCTCACTCTCTAAAGACTATGTACAAGAGAATAGTAAAATAAGGATTTAGACTCTAATTCTCTTGACCATATTGCTTGGATGTTGTCTCTACTATTCTTCAAGTGTTCCATCCTTCAATTTATAGTCACAATTGAGTTTGTGGCCGTTACTAGCCGTTAGGGATGTTTTGGAGCCGTTGCAGACCTTTTCCCCCGCAATAAATGCAGTTCTGCAGCTACCCGTATCGAAATATGTGTCCTTGTCAAAATAGAAAGAGTCGTTATGTGAAATAAAAAGACCGTATAGAAACGGGTAGGGCCGTATAGAAACGGGTGAGGCCGTATAAGAACGGTCGTATAGAAACAAGTGAGGCCGTATAGGAACGACCGTATAGAAACATGTGAGGCCGTATAGAAATAGGTGAGGCCGTATAGGAACGGGTGAGGCCGTATAGGAACAGGAACAGGTTTTGACAGTTTCAAAACATTTCGAAATAGATTATGCATGTATCGAAACGAGTACATTAAAAGCACTAGTTTGGCTACTTAAAAACGTTTCAAACATTGCCAAAACCATTTAAAACATCCACAAACTTATTTTCAAGTTGTTTGGACTTAAAAGCATTTTTGAAATCTTTTCAATTTAGTCCAAAAGTATTTTTCAATTATTATATCAAAACATTAGTTCTACAATCTCTCCCTTTTTAATATAATAAAACCAACTTGAAAAATTGTCTGAGATTCTCCCCCTTTGTATTTTAAAATTTTAAATAAGAGATTTCAAAAAATAAAAGAAGTTAAAAGCTCCCTCTTATTCTCTTGAAAAATCAAATTTTCAAACCATTTCTCCCCCTTTTTGTTACATCAAAAAGAATTTAAATAACTTTAAGTTCAAAATAACTTAGGAGGTTAAAAAAATTGACACAAATAAGAATTTTAGTTTTAAAATGTATCCCCCTTACTCAAGCATCATTGTTAGGCTTAACAAATAATCCAAGACTTTTAAAACAAAAATTAGATAACCAAAGATAAAAGAAAATAAAAGCTATAAGCTTAGAGGTTACCTAATTTCTTCACTTGTGTGACTAGAGCACTTTTACGTCTTTGCATTTCTTCCCATTGTTCCAACACACCTACAAAAGACATTCACTTGATTTTTGGTATCCAGATTGCTTTGGACCCATTTACGTTAGCCACAATGTCTTTTTTTCCCTTAGGAACCCATATTTGTCTAATCCTATAAGATTTTCTCTTTTTAATAGGACAAGTATGTAAGGAATGACCATGATAATGGCAATGTGAGCATTTGCCATTATGTGACAAGATAAATTATTAAAAATTATTTTTTCCTTTTGTTAAGCTTTCAAACTTAACTTTCAAATCAAGATTTTTTTTTCTAAAATATCTTTACTTGTTTTTGAAAACTCTAAATCATTTTTCAAAATCCAATTTTGTTTTCAAAAGAAAATCATTTTCAAACTCAAGTTTTGAAATCATTTTCTTAAATTTGGAATTTATGGTCTCAAATTCCAAAAATAATTCATCGAAAGCATCTTGCAACTCATCGAAAGAGTAAGAATTAAGCTCACTTGAGTTAGAAGATACCTTAGGCTCATCGAGAGCCAATACATCATCCACCTTTGGATTGGAGAGAAGGTTTGCACATGATTGATCATCATATTTCTTTTCTCCCTTCTTGTTGCCATAAAGCTTCTCAAGTTTCTCACATAATTCTTTTGCACTTTTGCATGTGGAGATCCTTTTGGAAACTTCTTCGTTAAGGCCACAATAGAGATTGTGCATCGCCTTGGTGTTTAGCTTTACCTTCGTCTCGTTGACACTCCTTTGCTTTTTCTTCTTTTTCAGAGCTTCCAAGTACCCATCTTCAATGATGTCCCAAACCTCATAGGCTTGAGACTTGATGAAGAATTTCATGATAACTGCCCATTGAAAGTATGCTTCTCCTTCGAAGACCGGAGGACATGAGATAGAGCGGCCTTCTTCAAATCTTGTCATTTTCTTGAACGGTGGACTACGAGCGTTGGATCTTTACTCCCGGATGTAAGTCATTCGATGGAGACGAGACTCTGATACCAATTGTTGAGTTTATATCACGCTCGAATCGATCACCGAAATCGTCAAGGAGGGTTGTAAGTGTTTGGTGGTTGAATTGGCTAAAATCAAAATAAAGGTAGACAAGTGACACAATGATTTTAGAGTGGTTCGGCCTTCTAACAAGAACCTACATCCACTACCTTAGCACACCACTAAGGATTTCCCAATTCACTCAACAATGAATTCGTCCTCTTTTCCCAGTTTAGGAGGAAACCGTTACAACCCTATCTTTTAGACTTGGCTAAGATAGAACCAACTCTAGTTTTTCTCTCAAGGCTAAACTAGAACCTCTCCTTTCACAAGGGATTTGTTTGGTAAACTTAATACCTCACAAGGTGGGTGTTTACACAAATTTAAGCTCACAAGAGTACAAGGATTTACAATTAAGCTCACTCTCTAAAGACTATGTACAAGAGAATATTAAAATAAGGATTTAGACTCTAATTCTCTAGACCATATTGCTTGGATGTTGTCTCTACTATTCTTCAAGTGTTCCAACCTTCAATTTATAGTTCCAATTGAGTTTGTGGCCGTTACTAGCCGTTAGGGATGTTTTGGAGCCGTTGGAGACCTTTTTTCCCGCAATAAATGCAGTTCTGCAGCTACCCGTATCGAAACATGTGTCCATGTTTCGAAACAGTCTCAAAATAGAAAGAGCTGTTATGTGAAATAAGGAGACTGTATAGAAACGAGTAGGGTCGTATAGGAACGGGTGAGGCCGTATAGGAACGGCCGTATAGAAACAGGTGAGGTCGTATAGGAACGGGTGAGGCCGTATAGGAACGGCCGTATAAAAATGGGTGAGGCCGTATAGGAACGAGTTTTGACAGTTTCAAAACAGATTATGCCTGTATCGAAACGAGTACATTAAAAGCACTAGTTTGGCTATTTAAAAACGTTTCAAACATTTCCAAAACCATTTAAAACATCCACAAACTTATTTTCAAGTTTTTTGGACTTAAAAACATTTTTGAAATCTTTTCAATTTAGTCCAAAAGTATTTTTCAATTATTATATCAAAACATTAGTTCTACAAATATAAATGTATATTGTATATGGATATAGAAAAACATTTACATTGGAATTAATATGGAAAATATCATTATAAATAATTACAATTAAATTTGTACAGAAACTCAAAAACTCGATTCGGCTGGAATCGAATTCTATAAACTCAACCCGAATAAAAAAAATCAAATAAAGTTTGAGTCGTTAAATAAGACTCATAAGACTAACCCAATTATTTTTTTAACTCGATCGAACTCTCACTCATATATATATATATATATATATATATATATATATATATATATATATATATATAATATTTCTCTAGTTTTTTCTTTTAAAGAGTGTTTCTTCATCTGACAATTTTAATGTCGTCGTCTGGTTTTTCTTTCTTTTATTAATTTTATTTAACTTTATTTTTAGTCTCAAATAAACATCATCTCTATTTTGAATTTCTTTGCACATCTTGTTGCGTTTATTCGTCTACCTCTGTGGCACAATTTCAGCTTGTCTTGTAGTACAATTTTTGTCTATTTTTGTAGTATGATGTTCGTGTATCTATCATCCCAACGCACCCGCTGATCAAGGAAGGTCGGCGTCTAATATGGTTAGATATCCTTTTGTGGTAGTTTATCGATACAATCAGAACCGTTAGCAGAGCAATATGTAAGAGTATTTTTTTATCTTCATTCATACATCAATATAACATCGAGTTTGAAGAGACAATGAAATTTTCATGATAGTTGTTGGGTTTTTTATAGCAGATGAATGACATATTCAAGAGAATGTTCAATTTTTTTTCTTAACGCCCTTTGGATTTTCATATTTTAATTTTCAAAGTTTTCTTGGTGGACTTAGTCCACAAGATTCTTTTTATGATTTTAGTGTGTCGTATTTGTTATACATTTTCGCATTTTTAATGAAATCCAGCTTTTTACTCTTGTTCAATATATATATATATGAGTTAGGATCTCCTTACCTAAAATAGAATTTAAAAGTTTTACATGTTTCTTTAGATAGTTAGATTAACTGATTTTAATGGTTGAAATTAAACTTTTTAAATTGAGAATAATTCACTTTTTTATGTAATCTTCTCAAATCAGAGGATTATTGCACATTTGAACGTGTTCAAATCCCATAACCTACAAGATAGTGTAGAGCTAATACTTAGTCGACTAATGTATAATATTTTATATAAAATAAAAAATTTAAACCAACTGCCAGTTGATTTAACAAGGTGCAACACTAGGTCGTTTAAATAAATGCTTGTAACTCAAATATTGTTATATATGGAGCAAGTTGATTTGATATGGCTGTCTTTTTATGGAACTCTACGATACTTGAACCAAATTAGTTGATCAACCGGTCGAATATTGATGGTTATAAAAAGGTGAAATTAGACCACAAATCATTGTATTATGAGTATGTTTATAATTGGAGCACCATATTTTAGTAAGTCACAATTCGATCGCTCTATTTACTAATTGTAACAATCTATTCATTTTATCGTTAAGTGTGTGATAGACGTTAACTTTTTAGTTACGATTACATCACTCTATTTATCAAATGTAACAATCAAGTCACTCAAGGTAACTAAAGAGTAGTTTTTCATTTTTTGTATATTACACCACATATCATTATATTATGAGTAAGTTTACAATTAGGTCACCATATTTCAAAACGTCAATATCATGTCACTCTATTTACCAACTATAATATTCACTTTGCCATTAAGTGTAGAACTAACATTAACTTTTCAGTTATATTGAGTGACCTGATTGTTACAATCAATAAATAAAGTAATATGATTGTAACTAAAAAGTGAACATCCCTTACACCCTTAACAACAAAGTGACCAATGACCATATTGTTACAATCAATAAATAGAATGACCTAATTATGAATTTTTGAAATATGATGATATAATTATAAACTTACTCATAACACAATGACATATGTTGTAATATACCAAAAAAAAAAACTCATATTGAGGCCTGCCAAACAAGGGATTAAGGATTTGAAGCATGTTGGCAATTTAGAAAAAAAAATGACAGTTGCCGCATGCACCTTATAATAAAAATGAAACGCAAGCAATTGTGGCAACAAACTCAACTGCCAAACAAGGGTAAAGCTAATACTTCTCTCTCAATTCTTCCTCTTTTTTCTCTGAATTTTGATACTGAAATGCTCTCTGACCCCCTAAATATCAATGTATAAACATATAATTCATTAATTTGCATGTTTTTCATGTATTAAACGCTATGATTTTGCACAATAATCTATCTTAAAGACTTTAATTTGGTTCCTATTTGATTTTGTAGGTGTTTTTGGACCTTAACGACGTTTTATACGTAAAAGCTAATTTTTAGCACCATTTTGACGTCTTTGAGAAATCCCTTGCGCAAAACCAGTAACAGTCGCGAAATAAGGCGTGACCCTGACGTGAGATAGACTTTTTGATTTGGAGGACAAGCAATCCTACTACAAGTAGACTTTACTTTTACTATGATTAGAATTGTTTAGGGTTGTTGTGTTTAATGTAAAGTCTTCCCCTTATTTTCACCTATAAATAGTGATCAAAGGGTGAAAGAAAAATAACCCCAAGTAGCCGAAACACTATCCATGAGTAGCTAAACCCTTCTTTCTAGTCAAGTGTAGTTAAAAGGATATTATTTTAAGTTTTTAGTGAGATTTCTTGTTTTCAAATTATCTTCATCTTTGTTCAAGTATTTTCATATCTTTTGTGCTTCATCTTCATGTGAATGTTGGGTTAAATATATACTACAATCAATTCAATGGTATTTGAATACAAGTGGTAAGGAAATTCGGGTCAGATTTCTAAAGGTATGAATTCATGTTCTTAATAAGTTAACGTGTTAGTGCTTAGTAAGAATATGTGCTTTGGGTCTCTATGATTCTTAATGTTATTTGATACGTTTTAATTCTTAGTGGGTTATCTAAGAAATTTTAACCTTGATAATAAGAGTTAATAATTTATGGGTTATTAAGTTGCTTTCTATCAAAGAAGAAATTTAAGTTACTTGTGGGTTATCATCTAACTTAAAACCAATCTATTTGAAATTGATGTTGATTTATCTTTTGTGGATCAATGATCTAATTTCTTGATTTAATATTTCAATTTCTACCTTGACTAGAGTTCTAATTTATATTGAATTCGTCTTTACTTAAATTGCTTTCTTCAAATCTAAATTCCCCTTTTTACTTTAATTGCATTAGCTTGTGAATTTAATTTCTTACCGCTCTCTGTGGAATCGACCTTACTTGCCACTACTACAAATTCAAAGAACAAGTAGGTATTTATTTCTAACGAATTCTACACCCGTCAAAACCCCCAAACTTTAATTTCAAAAGAATTTCTTAAAAAAAACCCTTTGATTTCTGATTTAAAAACGAGATCTTACTCAAAAAGTTTTTGAAATCTTCCTTTTCTTAAAAGATTTCGTTTGAAAACAAAAAACCCTAATCTATGCAAAAATTATGAAGGAAAAAAAACTAGAAAATTGTTTCTTGATATGAATATCTCGTTTGGCTGCACAAGGATTCTCACAAAGACATGAAATTGATTATAAGAAAACATATTCTTCGGTGGTGGATTCAACTACTTTTAGATTTTGATTAGTTTGGCAATAAATGAAATGACATGGTTTCTGCCTAATGGATGTTGTTACATCCTATTTGTGTATTTTCGTAAACATTTTTATTAAGAGGTTTAGCTTCAGATTTGTTATTGTTGTTGTGTATGTTAATGATTTGAATATCATTGGGACTCATGAAGAGATATCACTGACAATAAAATCTTTGTGCATCAATCGACATACATAGAAAAATGTTTAAAGAGACTTTACATGCATAACACACATCCGTTGAGCACGAGGCAAAACCGAAAAATAATTGTTATGCATAAGATCTTAATTGGTCTAGTGCTATAAGACCATTACCTTTGGATCTTTCAAAACTTGATGCCTCTTAAATCAAGTGAATAATTGTTATGCACGATGCTAAACCGAAAAATGTGTTTGGCTAAATATATCTAGAAGATATGTAAATTGCTTTCACAAGATAAGATGTAAGCTATTTTGTGCGGAGATGATGCAAAATTTATATCTCAATCGAAAGGTGGATACATCAAATGTGACAAAACAAAATATATTTCTTCAAAGTTTCATCCCTTCTTCATATAAATAATATTCGATGAATCCTTTCAAGCAGTAATTTGAAAGATCTATTCACAAGTGCATAGTCTACTTCAACATCTGAAGATTATATTCAAGATTGAATTATGAAGATTCAAAGATCTTATGTGATGTTTTCATGAGGGGGAGTAAATAGGCATTGCACTCTTTTTCCCTTAACCGAGGTTTTTTCCCCATGAGTTTTTCTGGTAGGGTTTTTAATAAGGCAACATGTTATTCGTATAAAAAATATTTGTACTCTTTTTCCTTCACTAAGAATTTTTTTCCAGCATGGTTTTTATCTTAATAAGGTTTTAACGAGACACATTATCTTTATGGATATCCAAGGGAAGTGTTATGAATATCTTTATTTATGGTGGATATTCATATATTAGATGAGATTTTAATGTACTCTATTATTAGGGTTTAATACCATTGGAATTAGGGTTTCCATCTTATGCCTATAAATATAGAGTTTAGAAAAAATATTGTATACAGTCGTACTTTGAGAATATAATACTAGTCTCTCTCTTTGTCTCTACTCTTCTTCTTGTTCATCTATTTTATTCTTGCTCTTTACAATATTCACAATATTTCTGTTTTTTTTTTGTATTTTCTGAAATTGAAGAGCCCCTTTACATGATTGATTACATTTGGATTTTATAGCCGAATGAAAAATACAATATCAGAAAAATAGAAAAAAAATTCTAAAATTTCAATTGGATGTCATATTCCCATTTTTTTATATTTTGTTTTCATTATTTTTTGTCTGTATGTGTTCGTACGGCTGAGAGAGGAGGTTGCATTTGTTTTGGCCGGATGCATGTGTGCAAAAGATGGCTGAAGAGGGGGGGGGGGGGGGGGGGGGGTGGTGTGTTGGGTCACCAAAGGGCCAGGCTTGGCTGCATGTGAGGATACTGCCGGAGGGCTGGTGCAGGCAATGGTTGAGCAGGGTGCGTTGATGCGGCTCCAGGGTGCTGGAGTGACCGAGACCAAGGGTGTATGGATGCGGTTCTGGGTGCAATTGGGGCACCTGGCTCCCCATTGCTCGGTTCAACAGGGCACCAGAGGTCAAAAGAAGTAAATTGGAGTGGCAGAATTTAGAAAAATTAAATTGAGATGTTAAAATTTGAAAAAAAAAATAGTATTAATATTCTTTTATAGTGGTATAAAATTTATTTTTAATACTTTTATATAAAATTTTTATAATTTTTATTCTTCTTGATATCCCAATCTAATAATACATGAGTCCGCCCATGGTAGTGTGTGATATTAATCTTGAATACACATATAATTGTAAGCCCAACTAAGAAGTGTTTGTGTATTAGTTTAGGTTTAGAGATAATATCAACATTATTTATACTAGATTTTGCCATATTCATAATATGGGTGAAATAAAATATTTTATATAAAGATTATTTTTTAAAACAATATATTTTAACAATGATTATAGGTGGAATAGTAAAATATTTATAGATAAATCTTATTCTATACGTACTTGAATCTTAAAATAATAATTTTTAGTTGTTCTATTTAAAAATATTTTAGTTATTTCACAACAGAATAAACACTCCATTAACCGATAACACTAATTCAATAAAAAATTTATATAATATAAATTTGTTCGAATCTAAATATGGGCGGAAATAGGCAGGGGTTTTGGGGCGTGGGCCTCTATGCCAACATTGAATCGGGACATAATAGTGGGGGAAAATGCAATGGATTATGGATGAGGCCATTTTCTTTGACTTTGTTCAAAACGGTGGCTTGGTTTTGTTTTGTTTGCATTGAGGAAGGACAAAAATAAATACTCCAATAGAAACCACACCACAGATAATTTACTGATGTATCAGAGAAATTGACCTAATATTGTGGTTGAATTTTTTTAATCAATTGTACATGTCATAATATTTTTAATATTTGTTACACTTTAAACCGTGCATTTTGGTCGGAATTCTTTAATTCCGTCTTGCTACAATATTTTCTTTTTAATTAAAAAAAGTAAAGGTTGTAGGGATGGCAGGGCGGGGACTGTGTCTGTGTGTGTGGGGTACATGCAGGTACTATAGGCAAAGTCGGATTGCTTGTAATCGAACTTTAAAGTGGGTGGTATTTTTTTAATTAAAATAACATGCACTGTAAAAAAACGAAATTCATTTATTCCAACTTCAAGTGCATTGTTCAAAGTACAATAGATCTGAAAATAATTTGAGCTGTGCTATAGATTATTTTTTTTTTCAATCACAATATTAGGTAAATTTCTCACCGATGAACTTCCTGGAAAAAAATGATATTTTATGTGAATTCAGTTAACTTATTAGTTGACTCAAGAATCTTGCAAATGTGAAAAACAAAGGAAGTATATAGGATGACGATGTAATAATTAACTACATTGCGACCTTAACGATTTTTGTTTTAATTTCTCTCCTATTAATAATAAATAAAACATTACATCTGTGTAGAGAGAATCCAAATATAAATCCATTCAAAAAAAAATCCAAATATAAACATAAAAGATAAAATTATCGAGATTACAATTACAAATTCAGAAGTATTTTTGAATTTTATAAACAGTAAAATGAACATAAAAATACATTGATTAAAAAAAGTAAAATAAATGTGAATTTATCTTCTTCTACCACTTTAAATCCTTGACTTTAAATCGGTATCATAGATTAATTAGTTCAGAAAAAAAAATGCTAAATTATTTATCAAATTATAACCAAATATTTGTCCCTTTATACATTTATATTTAAGTAAAAACCCTAAAAACCACTAATTGTGGGTAAACTACAATTAATTATAAAATGTATAAAGGGACAAATATTTGGTTATCATTTGAAAAATAATTTAGCAATTTTTTTCTGAACGAATTTGTATAAAGGGACAAATATTTGGGTAAACTACATGGTTGGTCCATTTTATTTTTAGGCTGTTTGATTTTGATCATCAATTCTGAAAAGATTACATTTTGATCACTTACATTATTATTGATATGGTCTAGTAGGAGTAGTCACTGCCCCTGGAGCGACCACCACCCATCCTTGCACGTCCACGGCTATATCCTCTACCTCTTTCATAACCAGCACCTGTCGGAATAAAACAGCCAAACAGTCAACAATTTGAGAATTTGGTCAGATTTAAGCTACTTTGGTAGACTCATAACTAGCTTATAACAAAGCAAAAGGTGTAGGTCAAATTCAAAACATTATTATTGGCATCATCGTTGTGTATTGATGAGGAGACGAAACTCGAGACAGAAGTTCACAATTTTAAGACACATGAACCTCATCCATGAACTATTTCTTGTTTAGCAAGTATGAAGTAATATGGTTACTTGCACAGATACACAATCATAAAACTTCCCAAAGTGATAAAATACCACTCCTTCAACAAGCTGTGAATAAAGTATACTTACCACGATAACCCCAACTTCTTCCTCGCCCACCGCCTCTGCCCCAGTTCGAGTATCCATCATTATCTACAAGACATGAGTTAAGTATGGAGTATGTTCCAAATAAAATGCAAATATACACTACATAAAAGTAGAAGTTCAAAGAAAAATGTCAATAATTACCTTAACATATATTCAAAACCCATATTCTACTATACCTTGATAATTTCCATAGTTTGAGTACCCACCCCTGCCCCAACTCCGTCCTCTCCCTCTGCCTCTACCACGATCCCTACCTCGGCCATACAAATCTAAATATGAAATGCAGGAAATGAGATCAAAAAGAACAAAGTTAGGAAACAGTTGGAGATTGCTAGTTCCAGAAAACACCTTCATTAACAGCATTATACGGAACACGAGCTTGTTTGGGTGGTTGCTGCTGCTGCTAATAATGGTATTGTGGCTTGGGCTGTTCAGCATAACGTGGAGCTTGATACCTGGAGTGACACATTTCAAGTCATACCAGCAAAGACTTATTTCAATCAAATGAGCAACATAATAAAAAAAATTGTATCAGCGGCAGTTAAAACACTTAAGAACTGGCATCTTGTGCATGCATCAAACCCCATCTAAGCATTCCATACTTGCACTTCCCTGAAAAAGTAATAATTGGCTACCAACCAGCATCTCATAAATTTGCTTTCCCATTGTTGTAAAAAGAAAACCGAATAAAATACAAGATAGATTAGCTTACCCGACAGAATTCTTGTTTAGCTCTTTGGTTGACAAGGTGATAGATATCATTGAGACCTGGCGAGTCATCTCCACACTGCACAAAGCAAGATGTTAAATACTCGTACATAGAAGTAATAAACCTAACACGTCATAAATGGGGGTAAAGAAGTCGGAGACTTACGGAACAAGGCCCTCTTCAATAGGTTCCCACACATCAGTTATGCTCATTGAGCTGATCGCAGTATCTTGATGCAAGCGAGGAACCCTTTTCTGTATTAAGGTGCAACATTCATTGATCATGAAAAGTAGGGAAACACAATGCAAGAACAATCAACGAGGACACCAACCTTTAAAATCTCCGCAATGGCTACCGTCTTACTAATTGCCTGTCCCATTGCTTTTAAGACAATTTCCTTCACATGTTTGTCCTAAAAAACACCATGAGAACACTTCAATACAAAAGACTAATGGTTTTTAATGTCATCACAAAAGCAAAATGAATACCAAAAAAGGTGCACCATTCCCAGGAGAGGTTCAGGTAAACGAATACCAATAAGCATAAGAAGAGAAACCATCTTCAAGGAAAAGAAGGGAAAGGCGGCAGAAGCACATAAAAAGAAAATTCCATCCTCTAATTTGATTTCTTCCGTATTGAGCTAAGTATATGACAGCTAATACCAACTCGTCTACATTAACACAAATAGTATAATGTGTAAAAAATTAAGAAAATCCCAAATTTTATACGACTAAAAATAGCAAAAGAATAGAGCAGCTATTAGAATAATAAGAGGAAAGGACCCATTGAATACAACGGGAAGCTCCAGTAAACAAAGAGACCCAATGCAATAATTTTTCTCAAAAACAAACAAAAAAAAAAGTTTTACTCCCAAAACTATCAAGTATCTAACACTAAGAAACCCTAAACCCTGGAACAAAGATACATGTAACACCCCTAATAAAAAAAAATAAAGGATGAAGTGAGAGTTGTGGGAATCGAACCCACAACCTCATATCGTTTCAGCTGGGTGCCCAGCCAATTGAGCTAGGTAAGCTCTTGGTCTTGAATCACCCCAAATAATTCTTATTTGGATCCGAAATAAGATAATAATTAAATAATGAAAATATCCTAACCACCCCCACTATCGAATCTGATTATATGGGGATCAATTTTTCCCAATGTTCAGAAACCCGTTATATTTTTTTTCTCCCATTTCAAACCAACCGGCCACCCTCCCGATCTACACCACCGTCGAACGGTGTGTGACACCGCCAGTACCGATGGGTTCGTCGTCGCAGCCCGAACTCAGCCGTGCCAGCCACTCGCGCCGCAACGTCGCCGTCCGACGGAAAGAAGGGGGGCTTGAAGCTTCGATTTTTCCGCAGCTGCTGTCGTCCGCCGTGAACGCCGCTGCCGTCGAGCTAGGTGAGTGTCGGTCGGCTTCTGGAGTGTCGTCGCCGGCCTGTGGCTGTCGGGCCATGGCCGCCGTGGAGTCGGGGTGCGCCGTCAGGGGGGAAAAGGGTTAGGGTTTGGGTTAGGGTTAGGGTTAGGTTTTATATAAATTGGGGATTTAATTTATAAACCGAACCGGTTTTGGGAGATGAACCGGCCGGCTGGGTTGAGCCGAACCGGTCTGGTTGGCTGATGCACTGATGACGTCATACTGACGTCAGCGATGACGTCATCACAGTCATGCTGACGTCAGCGTTGACTTTATGGTCAACTTTTTCGACCGAGTCCACTTTTATGTTTTTCGACGTTCCGGTTCCGTTGTCGCTGTCCGTTTCTTCAAATTCGAACCCGAAATACCTTTTTGGATCAAGTTTATATGTTGAGCTCAGATTTTAGTAAAATGTTACATCGAAATTTGACTCAGATAATTTCGTGTCCAGGTGACGTGGACTCTGACCCAGAGATTTTACCTCCTCCTCCGCCGGGCAGACCTCCGGTGGCACAATCTTCGAGATCTGCTAGTAAGATATTTATTAAGCGTAATTTATTCAGATGTGGCATAGTAGGAAATCTCACATAGTGTCCTGTATTTTTAGGAGCTGATTCTGTCCGACCTTCCGCTAGAGCTGAGCGTGGGAGACGTCACTATCGACGTTGACTATTTAGCTGCCTAAGGTGTGTTCTCTGTTTTGTGCTACATTTTTATGTGTTACATGATTTTGTGATTTGTATGATAAATATTGCATGACTCATTGGTATGTCATCCTGCTTTGTTATTTGATAAATAATGTATACTCGGATTTTATGATCATGTTATGTAACACATCGGAATCGGATTATTATGTACATGCATCTTAGTTATATAACAAGATTGCATTCGGACTTTGAAATCGGATTACATGTCATATCATTGGGTTGGTATATTGTACGGAGGAAGCTCAGCGACTTCATCCTTCGGGTTGAACTTCGCTTCGGATCAGTGGTTTCACCCTTCGGGCTGAATTCCGCTTCGGATTAGTGGTTCCACCCTTCGGGCTGAGTTCCACTTTGGATGGTGACGATAGAGAAAGTAGGTTCTGGGGAACCTTACTTTTTGGTGTATCGGAGATGGGTATTATTATTCATGTGCATCAGACATCATATCATTGTGATCCAGTTTTTGTTGTGTTTTCAGAAAAGTCTTTATCAGAAAATAAAAACAGTTTTGTTTTGTTTTTAGTTGCACTTTAGAGACACACTGAGCTTTTTAGCTGACTCCCCCTTAGTATCTGTTTCAGATTCCAGACTTAGGTTACGGTACTTGAAGGACTACGTACGATCAGTATTTGATATTTTTCTCAGTATGTTTCGTTTCGGACTTACTTAATTATTTAAGTATTTTCAGCATTTGATTGTAAACGTGGACTTTGGACATTTATTACTATTGGGATTTGATAACTATTTTGAGTATGCTTGTTTTAAAATGAAACAGTAAACGATAACTATTATAATTGAATAATAGTTTCGGTACAGTTTTTCATAAATGACCTTACTTGAGGGGAAAGTTTCTAATTCGCCAAATTCAATTTATTTCAAAACCCTAGATCAAAAATTGGGGGTGACATTTAGTGGTATCAGAGCCTAGGTTACACCCCTCGGCCTGTGAGACTCGATGGAAATTTGATTTTAAAGTTTTCGAAAAATTGCAAGCATCATAAATGTTTTCGGAAATTATGAGATTTTCAGATAAATGTCCAAATAAAAAAAAATATATATATGTTTTAATTAAAGTCTCCAAGTACCAATCTTGACTCTAGGACTCTTCTTTTGTAGATAGACTATTATGCCACTGTGTAGGAGTTTTAATCTATTGTTTGTTCGATGTCGTGACCGAGGCCCGTACTACTACTTCTAGTAGTGGTCACTCGCCTTCTGTTGGGCAAGCAGAAATTCAGAATAAGTTACATGTTGATGAGAACCATTTGTTAGGAGGATATCAGATCGGAAGTGATAACTCACTTGATATTGAGAACACTGACCGATATGTAGGAGTCGAGCTCGTATCGAAGTGTTAAGATTATTTTATAAATTTGAATTAGAATAGCAAGACAGTGAATGTTTATGAGATAAAGTTTCGAAGTTGAGTCAAGTATGCTCCTGAGTTAGTTGTGACTGAGAAAGATAAGTATGATTTTTAGGAACTTCGATTACCGATTCAAAGAGATGTTGCAACACATCATGATAAAGTATTCAGAGACATGGTTGATCGAGTTAAAACTTTTGAGAGGACGAATTTCACAAATGGAAAAAAAAAGAGGAACTTTAGAATTTGAACAAGTCGGAAAGCAACCGGACACATTTGTACGACAAAGTTTTGTATGCTCGATGAGTTTGTTCCTCAGAGTTATCAAAATGTAAGACTTGTAGTATCGATAGTTTTGTCTGGCAGGCAGGGTAGTCCAAAAGTCTGTCGGCCTATTTCTGTATGTGGTTTTTACAACAACAAGCATAACGAGGAATGCAGGTGGACGAACAGAACGTGTCTCATGTGTGGTTCTCAGGATCACTATTAAAAAAAAATTCCACGTTCAGCTATTGGTTCATCCGTTCAGAGTCATGCATTAATTTAGACACCTCATCGAGGTAGAAGGCAGTTCAAGACAATTGCTTCTAGTACTGCTAGTAAAGGTAGACATGCTCCGAGTGGGTGATCATGTCAAGATTTCTAAGATGTACAAGAATTGCCCTTTGGAAATTCAAGAAAAAAAAATATATTCTCTGTTAATTTGATGGAGTTACCTTTCAGAGAGTTCGACCTTATTCTTGGAATGGATTGGTTATCCACTCATCAAATCCGTTTGGATTGGGAAAAGAGAATGGCGACTCTGAAAACCTCAGATGGGTACGAGGTGATTATGGTGGGAGAGCGTAGAGGTTACTTGTCCAAGGTTGTTCAGCTCTCAAAGCAGAAAAGATGATTCGATATGGAGCTACTGTCTATCTTGTTTATATTTTTGACTCGAAGTAGTCAGATTCTAGTTTGGATAAGATCCGGGTGGTTAGGAATTTTTCTAGATGTTATTCGGAGGAATTGCCAAGGGTACCGCCAAATCGTGACGAGGTTGAGTTTGGCATAGATGTATATCCGGGTACAACTCCTGTCTCTATGGCAATGTGAATAGGGACTGAAATTGGAATTTGCGCGATTGAATTTATTCAAAGTTCCTTGTATTCGGGATGTTGAGGATGTCGCATTTGGGTTCGAGAGTAATCGAACGGAGTATCATGGTCAACTGATATAACAAGTATTAAAGGTAATACACTACTACCTCTAGTATGCCTTATGAACATGTTGATATTCGGTTAATGCATGCATGAATATGATGAGGAGTGCTGTTAGTCCTACTCAAGTCAAACCAGATATGAAATCGAGTATGATAACCTAGATATGATCGAAATGCTCGACCGAGGAAGTTAACAAATGTAAGGACCTGGAGTTCAATTAATTAAGTAATAAGGAAGCTAATCTCCAAATTTGATCATCAGTGTCAAATGATCAATGCTAAAAATATTTTGATATGAAATTATGAAAATGCTTTATGGTATGAGAATGACTAAAATACCCTTGGATTTGGAAGCAGTCTAGAAATCTGCACTGGATATGGTAAAACAACCCGATTCATCTAAAAAACTCGATCTACTGGGAAAGTTATGGTAACAATATTTAAACCTCGAGATTGTAAGGTGTTAGGTTTTCTTGAATTTGGAATGAATCTCCGAGTATAGATTTACGGGAAACTACTCATACCTCTGAATTAATCAAGTGGCTCAAATATTGAATTGATCGTAATGACTAAAAGTATTGGAAATACTGTCATGGTTAAATTATTCGGAATGCTCGTATTGATAAAAAGGGCTGAAGTATCCTCGGACACCGAGGTTTGCAAATTAACTGAAGGATGGATAAACCCTTGAGTTCTGAAATGAATGAAATGGTTGGAGATACCGAAATTTCTGAAATGGCTGAAACACCCATGAGTACTTAAATGATTGAAATACTACAAATGGTCCAATTGACAGTAATGATGGATATCTCGAACATCAAAATGACCGAAATACCCCTATGATTGGAATAAGTAAATTACCTCTGATGAAATTTTTGGAAATGTCAATAAAGTTGGAAATGATTGAAATGCCCTCAAGGGTGAAGCATGACTCTGGTATATCAATCTCTCATGATATTAATATGAGGATGAAAGTTTTTCCGTACAGAATATAAGTTTGACTACTTCGCGGCAAGTCCAGTGATGAAATATGAAAGCAATCGTTCAGATATACGATACAATCAAATACATTCAAAGGGTTGATTAGTAATGGAAGGTTGGGATATGTTAGTTCAAATGGTTTTGGATGCAACTACCTCTACGGAGACACTATCTCTACGGAGAGAAGTGATATATCTTCACCGATCACAAGAGTCTAAAATACCTCCTTACGCAGAAAGAGTTGAATTTGAGACAACATCGCTGGTTGGAACTTCTCAAGGATTATGATTGCGAGATAGAGTATCACCTGGGAATGGCGAACGTGGTTGCCGACGCCTTAAGTCGTAACGCCATCTCGGATTTGAGGACCTTGTTTGCTCGGATGAGTTTGTTTGAGAATGGTAGTTTGATGGCAGACTTCGGGTCATTCCGACGCTGATATCTGATATTCGAGCTGAGCAGCCTACAGATCTTTTTCTTATGCATCGTATCAGAGAGGTTTCTGAGGGTACATCTGTAGATTATACTATTGATCAGGATGGTGTTTTGTGTTTCCGAGGCCGGTACTGTATTTCGAGGGAAATCTGGGTTGAAATAGATTATTCTTCGCGAGGCACATGATAGCCCTTATTCTATGCATCCTGGCGGTGATAAGATGTACAAGAACCTTCGCCAGAGGTACTGGTGGAAAGGTCTTAAGCGGGATGTTGTCGGATTTGTGTCTAAGTGTATGACTTGTCAGAGAGTCAAGGCAGAGCATCAGCGTCCATCTGGATTGCTTCAGCACATCGAGATTCCTCAGTGGAAATGGGAGCGTGTGACTATGGATTTTGTCAGTGGTCTTCCGATGACTCCGTCCAAGAAGGACTCTGTCTGGGTCATAGTGGACTGTTTGACTAAGTCTGCTCATTTCAATCCGGTTCGAGTCAATTATCCTCTGAATAAGTTAGCTCAGCTTTATATTTCTGAGATCATTCGACTTCATGGAGTACCGCTATCGATTATTTCTGATCGTGATCCGAGGTTTACAGCAAAGTTTTGGAAGGCACTTCACTCTTCCTTGGGTACCCGGTTGAACTTCAGTACATCTTACCATCCGCAGACTGATGGGCAGTCTGAGCGTGTGATTCAAATTCTTGAGGACATGTTGAGAGGTTGTGTTCTGGATTATAGTGGTAGTTGGGAGGATTTCTTGCCGCTCGCAGAATTTGCATATAATAACAGCTACCAGTCCAGTATCAAAATGGCACCATATGAGGCTCTGTATGGGCGCAGGTGTAGATCACCGATTGGATGGACTGAACTTAATGAACGTGGACTGTTGGGACCAAATCTAGTCCGTGAGGCCGAACAGACAGTCAGATTGATTCGAGATCGGCTTAAAGTTGCTTTTGATAGACAAAAATCTTACGCCGACTTGAAACGTCGAAATCTTGAGTTTGAGGTTGGTGATGAGGTTTTCCTGAAAGTATCTCCGTGGAGGAAGGTACTTCGGTTTGGTCGGAAGGGCAAATTGAGTCCTCGTTATATTGGCCCTTATCGGATTCTTCGTCGAGTTGGATATCAACTCGAATTACCACCAGAGCTTCGGCGTATTCATGATGTTTTCCATGTTTCTGTATTGAGACGCTATCATGCTGATCCGTCTCATGTTTTACCTGTGGAAGAGATTGAGATTCGTCCTGATCTGCGCTTCGAGGAAGAGCCTATTGAGATTCTTGCTCAGGATAAGAAAGTTCTTAGAAGGAAGACCATCAAGATGGTCAAAGTCTTGTGGAGTGGTCGCAGTCATGACGAGGCTACCTGGGAGCCCAAAGATGTCATCAAAGCTCAGTATCCGCATTTGTTTACTTCAGGTAAATTTCGAGGACGAAATTTCTTTTTAGGAGGGGAGAATTGTAACACCCCTAATAAAAAAAATAAAGGATGAAGTGAGAGTTGTGGGAATCGAACCCACAACCTCATATAGTTTCAGCTGGGTGCCCAGCCAATTGAGCTAGGTAAGCTCTTGGTCTTGAATCACCCCAAATAATTCTTATTTGGATCCGAAATAAGATAATAATTAAATAATGAAAATATCCTAACCACCCCCACTATCGAATCTGATTATATGGGGATCAATTTTTCCCAATGTTCAGAAACCCGTTATATTTTTTTTCTCCCATTTCAAACCAACCGGCCACCCTCCCGATCTACACCACCGTCGAACGGTGTGTGACACCGCCAGTACCGATGGGTTCGTCGTCGCAGCTCGAACTCAGCCGTGCCAGCCACTCGCGCCGCAACGTCGCCGTCCGACGGAAAGAAGGGGGGCTTGAAGCTTCGATTTTTCCGCAGCTGCTGTCGTCCGCCGTGAACGCCGCTGCCGTCGAGCTAGGTGAGTGTCGGTCGGCTTCTGGAGTGTCGTCGCCGGCCTGTGGCTGTCGGGCCATGGCCGCCGTGGAGTCGGGGTGCGCCGTCAGGGGGGAAAAGGGTTAGGGTTAGGGTTAGGTTTTATATAAATTGGGGATTTAATTTATAAACCGAACCGGTTTTGGGAGATGAACCGGCCGGCTGGGTTGAGCCGAACCGGTCTGGTTGGCTGATGCACTGATGACGTCATACTGACGTCAGCGATGACGTCATCACAGTCATGCTGACGTCAGCGTTGACGTCAGCGTTGACTTTATGGTCAACTTTTTCGACCGAGTCCACTTTTATGTTTTTCGATGTTCCGGTTCCGTTGTCGCTGTCCGTTTCTTCAAATTCGAACCCGAAATACCTTTTTGGATCAAGTTTATATGTTGAGCTCAGATTTTAGTAAAATGTTACATCGGAATTTGACTCAGATAATTTCGTGTCCAGGTGACGTGGACTCTGACCCAGAGATTTTACCTCCTCCTCCGCCGGGCAGACCTCCGGTGGCACAATCTTCGAGATCTGCTAGTAAGATATTTATTAAGCGTAATTTATTCAGATGTGGCATAGTAGGAAATCTCACATAGTGTCCTGTATTTTTAGGAGCTGATTCTGTCCGACCTTCCGCTAGAGCTGAGCGTGGGAGACGTCACTATCGACGTTGACTATTTAGCTGCCTAAGGTGCGTTCTCTGTTTTGTGCTACATTTTTATGTGTTACATGATTTTGTGATTTGTATGATAAATATTGCATGACTCATTGGTATGTCATCCTGCTTTGTTATTTGATAAATAATGTATACTCGGATTTTATGATCATGTTATGTAACACATCGGAATCGGATTATTATGTACATGCATCTTAGTTATATAACAAGATTGCATTCGAACTTTGAAATCGGATTACATGTCATATCATTGGGTTGGTATATTGTACGGAGGAGGCTCAGCGACTTCATCCTTCGGGTTGAACTTCGCTTCGGATCAGTGGTTTCACCCTTCGGGCTGAATTCCGCTTCGGATTAATGGTTCCACCCTTCGGGCTGAGTTCCACTTTGGATGGTGACGATGGAGAAAGTAGGTTCTGGGGAACCTTACTTTTTGGTGTATCGGAGATGAGTATTATTATTCATGTGCATCAGACATCATATCATTGTGATCCAGTTTTTGTTGTGTTTTCAGAAAAGTCTTTATCAGAAAATAAAAACAGTTTTGTTTTGTTTTTAGTTGCACTTTAGAGACACACTGAGCTTTTTAGCTGACTCCCCCTTAGTATCTGTTTCAGATTCCAGACTTAGGTTACGGTACTTGAAGGACTACGTACGATCAGTATTTGATATTTTTCTCAGTATGTTTCGTTTCGGACTTACTTAATTATTTAAGTATTTTCAGTATTTGATTGTAAACGTGGACTTTGGACATTTATTACTATTGGGATTTGATAACTATTTTGAGTATGCTTGTTTTAAAATGAAACAGTAAACGATAACTATTATAATTGAATAATAGTTTCGGTACAGTTTTTCATAAATGACCTTACTTGAGGGGAAAGTTTCTAATTCGCCAAATTCAATTTATTTCAAAACCCTAGATCAAAAATTGGGGGTGACAATACATACGTCAAATCTCTAAACCCAAAACTCAGTAAAGAAAAAGGAAGCCCAAAAAAGTGTTGCCGAGGCAAATAAACCCACAGAAGAAAGCAACCCAGAACAAGAAGCAAAAATGGCAACATGAAATGAGGGTGGCTGAAAAAAAAGGTGAAGCTTAAGAGGTAAGGAACCTGAAGAAGAGCAATCGCATAGTTGATGTAGTTCGGAACAGCGCCTAGAGAAGTGATTCGGATCTCATTCTCGTTAATGGGTGATTCAGACTTTGGTTTCACTACTTTCTGGTATCTATCCATTGGCCGGTGACAAGAGAAAACCCTAGCCGGTAGCACAAAACGTTGGCTTTTCCTCTCCGGAACTTCGCTTATGCTTATGCTTTCGCCCATTTCTTCTTTGTTACCTTCCCGGGTTTTTATTGGTGTTTGCTCTGGTTTTCGGGAGAGAATTAACTTTATATTTCACACGCGCTACAGGAAAGCGAGTTTCGAACACGAACGGCTAAGATTGGATGATATTATGTGGCCCCTGACCTTTGGGCCCAAGTTTCTTTTGCTTGGAAATCAAGAAATGAAAAGTAAAGCACCCAAAATGTTTTAAGAGTAATTAATTGTGTACTTGTTAGGTGGTGCATATTCACACTTGAAATTCTGAAAAAGAAAACTATAACTTCAGTAAATAGACACCGGGATCAATCTTGAAACCAAGGCATCCACAAAAAACTTGTGAGACTCTGCAAATAAAAGCTGACATTGCATTTTCTAAATACTAATCAAATACCAATGATTAAACAAATATGCATTCCATCAAGCAGAAGAGTGGATAAAGGAAACGGAACTCAAGCTTCATACTTACCGAAGTCCTACATAGCTTGCGCCACCCCCAACATCTTAATTCTTATCGGCAGAAAATATGAGCAAGAGAAATGGTGAAACAAAAGCTAATGACTTTATGGAATTTGTTAACAGGTGATGGCAGCTGAGGCACTCTCCTCCAACTGCACTTTCCATTTTCACCACTTTTGGTGACACTCTTCATTGAATACCCATTTCCACGCATTTCAAGCTTGCGAATTTATCGTCTTCCTCGCTGTCTGCTAAACTATATAACAAGCTCTGCGACATGAATTCCAACGTAGCTTCATCGATTCTCCAGAGATTAAACGACGGTCCCCGCTGCGCATTACACATCCCGGCCAAGACAAAAGAAGGAAAAGATGACCCCACGTGGCCTGAGAGTTTGGAAATCGCTCCAGACGTGGTTTAGTAAATTGAAAGAATACACGAAGCAGGAGTTGATCCCAAAGACATAGAATTTGCAAAGGAAGAGAAAAAGTGGGAGATGGAGAAAAGGTAGTTGCAAGTTGGAACGAGAGACTGATAGGTGGGTGGAAAAACGTGAATTCGGAGGGAAATAAGAAATCTCGGAGGAGAAATGTTTAGAAATTATCCAAATTTTGATAAAAATATGAGTAAACTACGCTAGATATCAATGAACTTTAGGTGTTGTATCCTTTATATCACTAAACTTTTAATTTGTTCAATTTTAACATTAAATTTTGGTTTTAGCTTCAATTATAGCGTGGACAAAACAACATCGTTTTGGTGTGGTTGGCTATTGATGTATAAAACAATGTCGTTTTAGTTAATGAACTTTAGGAGTCTATTGGTTTTGCCACTAAACTTTAAAATGATTTTATTTTTGTCGCTGAGCATTCCAGTCGTTGTCGGCCAATCGTCGCATGTCACCGATCACCATCGTGACAAGATTTGTATCAAAATATTTGTATTTCACTCTTTTTTATATCGGATTGATTTTTCACTAAATACACTCAAAATTAATGAAATTAAAAAAATCCACCACTTTTAGTGTTTGGTGGCTTTCTCGGATTTGAGGGATTTTGAGTGTTTGTTCGAAAACTCGAACATTTATAAGCATTATTTTGATAAGATGAACAACATACTTCAAAATTAGCCTCATCAGGTGGGTGTCAGAGGAGATTAGAGTATTAACACGTAGGACCTTTTAATGAATTTTCGTCGATTTTGAGTGAAATATGTAAAAAATCAATTTGAGGGGAAGAAATAGAAACGAAATGTGAACGTTTTGGCATTGTCCTTGCAACAAATGATGACCAGTGATTGGTCGACAGTGGCGGTCGAAATGTTTAGTGGAAAAAATATAATTGTTTTAAAATTTAGTTGCAAAATCGATACACCCCTAAAGTTAAGTGCATGAAACGACACCATTTTGAGTATCATTAATCGCATCGAAACAACGATGTTTTGGCCACGTCGACAACCGACGTTCATGTCATCACGTCGTTATCAAGTTAATAGTTCAATGGTATAATTGAAGTCAAAAGTAAAATTTACTGTTATAATTGAAAAAATCAAAAGTTGAGTAATATAAACAATACATCATCTAAAGTTCAATAATATATTATGTAGTTTACATTTTCTATTGTTACTATATAACTTAATGTCAAAATTAAAACATCGAACTGGATTTACAAACAAACCAAATTAAATCTATATTCCATATTAATAGCAACAAATGCATTTCAAAACCAAATTATATAGTAATTAAGTGCAAAATGTTCGAATAACAATAAAATATAAGAAACCAAACATGAATATGATTAATAAATTAGAAATAAAAGTAGCACCAAGAAATTTCATTAATTCAAACTCACGTGTTTGAGGTGTTGATGTCATTTGTTAGAATATTTAGAATAAATTAATTTAAAAAATAAATTAGTTGGTTTTCAATGATTTAAAATGACGAGACATTAATACCACTTGTTAAAACCAAAACGTAATTTAATATGAAATCTAACTCAAGATCTATTATGTTAAATCATCAAAAACAATAAACTAAATACGGAAGCGTATTTACAGGACAAAGGTACTTAGTTAATATGGGAGAGGCTGCGGCACTTGGGAAAATATAATTTTTTTTTACCTTTGATTCTTTATATATTTTTTTAAATTAAAATAATTATGAATTTGCCACATCTTTTAAATTTTATGTTTTGCCCCCAACTCCAAATTTTGGTTATGTCCCTACATATGCACAACTAAGGCTTAATTTTTTTAGGGAGGCAACTAAGAGTTAAATTTAGGTTATTTTGAGACTTTTTATAATTGTTAAAAATAAAAGAGTTTTTACAACTCCTATGTCAAATTCTATGATCCAAAAAGTTCTTCTTAATAACATTTTCAATTTGAAATGTCTCATTCTAATCCGTTATTACAATCCTATGTTTATCAAACACTCAAACTAGCATATTTGACTTGTCAAACCTCTAAAGATAGTTCAATCTTTTTATTTTGACTCAAAATGTTGTCCATCAAACAAGATTGATGTATATATTAAGATTTTATATTATTATGTAAAATATAAAGATTTCATATCATAATAGTATAATTTAACAGGTTAAGCACAACATGAAAAACTGAATGAGTTATAATTTACACAATACATATCATATCTGCATAAGATCTATCTAAAATTATATTACATTCAATATCAAAATGATAAAATAAATAAACACAAAAACATTTTGTTTTTCTTTCCCCCCTCCCCGACATTCTTCTATCTTTGTTTTCTTTCTTTATTGGTAAACTGGTGGATAATATCTAAAACAAATAGCCATGTAACTACCCAAATTTCGGGTAAGTAAACATGTCTCGGATTCGAGTACTAGATTCTTATTTTCGTGACAAAATTAAAGAGAATTAAGAGTTGGAAGCTTTATTTAAGGATTCGAGGACTTAAATGAATAGATGATGAAGTTTGCATCTAAAAATAAAATCAAGGTGGAAGAATGTGTGTTGCTAGTGGGTTCATCCATTTATGAGTGGGGTTGGTGTGTTTGAATTAAAGTGGCTGAGGATGTGTGAAAAAGAGGGAAAAGAAGATAAGATAGGATTTTTTGAGAGAGAAAATGGTGAAAGAGAGAAAAAACGAGAGGATGAGGGTTTTGAGCCCCAATTTATCACCGTCCAGACTGTCAGGAGTGACACCAAATCATCGGGTCGAGCTTGTTAGGACGCATCGGTCGGTGGTCGCTGCATCATCGTCGCCGCCGTCACTCGCTGGGGTGTGAAGAAGAAAGATTCGGGGAAGCTTATTCGCAAGGAACCACCGTCCACCATCGCAAACCGAGGCCACCACGGTGTTCCCCAGCTCAAGACGAACGAATCCAGAGCTTGCCGTCACCGTACAACCACCTTAGGTAAGGCAGCTATATAATGGATCTGGGCTGCTGGGCTAGCCAATTGAGTCGGCCTGCTGAGTCGAGACATAGACCCAATGAGCCGGCCTATAGAGCCAGGCCGAGCCGTCATCGTCAGCCATCAGCCGCCACCTGCCGTCGGCGTTGACCGTTGATCGACGTTGACTTTTTAAGGGGACCCTACCCGGGGGTTTCTCGACGTTCTGAGTCCGTTACTGCAGTCTGTTTCGCCAAATTCAAACCCGATAATTGCGAATTGCTTATATATTTGTATTTTTTATCCAAGGATTATGATGACACAAATGTTGGATTTAATGGGATGTTTTAAGGAGCTTGATTAAGGAATCATCGGTTACCGCGTGCGGTTAGTACACCTTGAACTCCTAATGTTTCATGAGAATCATAAGTGTGATTGCCTTACGTGTCATTGCTTGCAAAATTTGTAAATTGTGGCTCTCGACGGTTAAGGCATGCACCGTCTCGTCTGTTTTGGTAGCGGTTTTAGATAGATGTTTGCTCCTTTAGGTGAGCTTGGGCTTGCCATGGTTTTGAGGTTCTTGGCCATGGTGGTTTTGATTCTTGATGTGGAAAAACATAGAAAACCTGAAAACTAATTATACTAAAAACAAATAAAATATCTCCTAAAATAACCGAAAATAAAATAAAGGTCCAAAAATTAAAAATTAAAAATTCTTAGAAAGAGCATTTTTATGCATCTTCTAAGGTTACTTATTTCCGAGAAGGCTTGAGGAGGGTCATTTCCGATACTTCTTATAGTCCATCTGCACCTTCCATCGAGTGACAATATTACCCAAAAAGAGTTGGGCCAATGTGCTCGCAGCTACTCCATTTTGTGTTACCATGTTGGATGCATCTTTCTTTCGTGTTCCCTTGTAGTCCATGTATACGCTTCACCTTGCGAATTTTTCTGAAGGTATGAATATATTATGAGGAAAAATTACATCAATATCCAACCATTTACTTACCTCATTCTCATCGAAATCCGTTATAGTTGGATGTAGCCTTTGTTTTAGTGGCAATTGCTTCGACAACCAATTTCCGTGGCAATCTTCTACCATAATTTGGTGCAAGTCAAGGGAAAACCCAATTTTCTAAAAAGCTTTGTAGATCCAAACCCTATTTTCTTTAGGCCCTTCGAACATTTCCATTAGTAGAGATTTTGATGGCTTCAATTCTACCAACGTTGGTTCCTCAAAGAATACCTGCAATGGAAGAGGTGGATTTTTAAAGAATTCAAAAGGTTCAACCATTACCTGCTCATATTCTATTGGCAAAGTATTGTCATCTCATTGATCTTTCGTGTGGTCGTGCAATTTCCGTGGCAAAGGTGGATGAGAGCAACTTGCTGTAGCATGACTCTTCTCATCCTCTCGGAAGGTTGTCATGGTGTCGCTCTGTTCAGGCTCTTCATTAATTGCCGAGGCATTAGGACTTGCCAAGGTATGTGTAGTTGCCGAGGCATGTGGTGTTGTCGTGGCATGTGGTGCTACCGTGGCATTCTCTATACTTTTCTCAACCTCACTAAGTGTTGTTGCGACATTGTTATGTTCAGGCTCCTCAATCTTTGTCGAGGCTATTTGTTGCTCAGGCCCATCATGTGTTGAGCAATCTCTCTCATTGGCATCCTCTTGACTTGGGGGTTCTAGTTGTTCCCCATGCATTGTGAAGCTCTCTTCGTATTGCTCATTCTCTTCTTGTCTTGGGATTTCAGTATCCCTAGGAATGGATTGTTGGTGCTTATTACCCGTGGCATATGTAGATCTCTTCAATCGATCTTCCGCTTCTCTCACGAGTACATCCATCATGGCAATACACGTATCCATGGAATTTAATAGCTCTTGACGAGGATTACATTGCCATGACATATCTGTTGCCATGACACTCTGTTGTTGATAAGGACTACATTGCCAAGGCATGTCTGCTGCAGAGGCACTGCATTGCCAAGGCATGTATGATGCTGCGGCATCTGCTGTTGCGGCATCCGTTGCTGCATCATCTATTGCTGCGGAAAAATTGTTATGGTAAATTTTTTTTGAGCTTTTTGATCATACCATGAAGGATTTTACTGTTGGTTCCATCTATGGTTCTCCATGTAGTCATGTGCACCGAAAAGGTGAGGACAATTTTCAAACACATGATGTTCTCCACAATTAACGCAAGAGATTTCCACAGTTTGGGCTTTTCTCAGTGGGCATAGGTAAAAAAAGTCTTCATTGGAGTAATTCCTATGTTCCCACATCAATTCTCGAACAATTTTTCTCAACATGTTGATGTCTCTTACTTGTAGCGTACCTGGATATTTTTTTGAATAAAACAAACAAAAAGAAAAGTTAGTAAAACTAATAAGTAAAAATGCAATAAAAAACAACTAACACCAATTGCCAATCCCTGACAACAGCGCCAAAAACTTGATGCGTTTGATAAGTGCTACGCAGTTGTGCAAGTATACACGTCGCAAGTAATAAAGTGTTATGAGTATCGAGTATCGTCTCCACATGGATTGGTTTGAGCCACTTTGCTTAAGTTACTGCACTGTAGAAAATAAAAACACAAATAAGTGATAGGAAGAGTTTTATCTAACTAATAAACTAAAGAACAATAAAAATAAAAGATAGATAGATCGAATAAGAGAGAAGGTAGGCCGGATTAAGTTGCTTCATAATGTGGAATCCAATTGATCTTGTCTCGGTTCTTGAATGCAACGAACACCAAACTGCCTCGGCAGAAACCAAAGTTTCTGCCTCGACGACAATTGGTTAAGTAGCTGCCTCGACAATCCTTTGCTCGGGCGGCAACAATCAACGTCAAGGTTCGGCAAAGCGTCCTTTGATGGATCCTCCTTATCCCTAAGATCGGAACACTGTTTGATGAATGGTCTTCGACAATACCTACCGGGGTGAACCAAAGATAAACACCAACAAATCTTACGCTTCTTTTAGCTGTTGAAACTCCAACTTATCAGTAAGCCGATTTAGTTATCACCGTGTGGGATGACAATCATGCTTATTCGTTTCATGAGTCTAACTCTCCCGATTTTAGACAAATAGATAACCTCACAATACTCTCTCCCGATAAGTATACAAGAATGGAATCAAAGCCAAGAATAAGCAAACCTTGAACTAAAATTGCATTAACAAGAACTTAAACAAAATACAATTGTTTTTCCCACAACTACTAAACAAAATAACCCTATCCTAAAAAAAGAACTAGAACATGCCAAGCCTCTCAAACTCTCAATACTCGACAATTTCAATTTGGTGGCTTGGCCTTCTTTAAATAGGAGGAGGCTTGGGGCAAATTCTTTCTTGGATATGAAGTTAAGTTGGAGTTGGACTTGTCTTCATTAAAGAGGCGAATCTCTTTAATTTAATGCCTTTATCCACTTTGCCCGAATTTCATCTTTAACCTTCTTTCCATGCTTTTGTCGTCTTCCCGAACTCCGATTGCCACGCAAAGTGTGTAGAAAAATTCAGCGTTTTATGCTCTTCAAATCAACTACCACTTTGCATATTTTGCCTGCCGGCAACTTCGTCTGTGCATTGCCTTGACAGCAGTAGCTGCTGCCTCAGCAGAGGTCTGTCAACTGGGTCTGCTCCGCAAGGCTTTATCTTCATGGTTCAGCTTCCTTCAGTAAAACTGTCACCTTTGGTTGGCTTGATCTGGACCTTTCGAGAGCTCGTTCTGCACCATCCTCCCTTTCCTTCATTGCCCGCACGACATCGCCTGTCCGGGCAGTGGCTTGGCAATGAACTGCCATGGCATCACCTGCCGACACGTCATCACCTGCCCCGACAGTTATGAACAATCTGCACAAGCACCAATCATGCATTAAAACATTACCTTTTTCATTAAATAAATCAAATGTAAGGCTCAAGGATAGAAACAATGTAATTAATGCATAATGAGCCATAATGCAGCTCAATTGGGTGTAGGTTGAACAATAATTGTCATGTAAAAATGGTGAAAGTATAGAACTTTTAGACATTTATCAACGATAAATAAGCATGTTTAGAGATCGGTAGTTCGAGACTTGATATCTATGAGATGAGTGACAATGTTACGAATATGATGAGACTTGTGGAGACTTTAGAGACCGTGTATGGTCGTTTGAAATGTTCATAAAATTATTGATGATTGTTTGATTTGTTGATAAAATCACGATGCTTGTGTGCCAGTTCGAATGGATTGATATGTTCGATGGAAATTTTGCTTATGAGATTAATAGCGGTAAATATTCGATTAAATGACCATAAAATTCGTAATTAATAATAAATAATTAAATGTGTTGGTAAACAAACCCTAATGACTTTCATAAGCTTTAGGAATTAATTTAAGTCGCGTACATATGAAAAATTCTCTAATGGGATAGGAATCGCGAGTAAGGTATCGATACGAGCTTCGGCTGTACCAGTACGTTATTGAACGTTGTATCGGGGCAGGTCGACTTGTATCAGTACTCAGGGAAACTTGAGTTTTCTAATAAGCAATTTCTGTATCGGTACGCGTGTGTGTACCGATACTCGAACTAAGCTATATGGATCATAATGTCAGTTAAAGATGAGAATCAATGTGTAAGATTAATATTTGATTAATGCCTTAGTAAATGAGATATCGTGGATTAATGGAGATAATAAATAATATTAACTACATACTCCTCCATAATGTATTAACAATTTGGTAATATAAAATAAATGGTGTGTTGGCCACTAACATTGTTAGGGAGATCCTTGGGGTCACGTTGCTTGTATGCCGAGAATGCATTTGTTTGGTTGGGTTGATGATTGATGGGATCCAGATACCTAGTGAGAGTGAGAGTGTGTTGCAACTCTATGGTTAAAGATGTCTAATGTATGTCCCTACGCTGTGTGACACATGCCTTATTCGAAGATACTCAACGAGAGATTCTGAGTATGAGTGTACGTTCTCGAGGCAGTGTGACACCGGGCCTCACCTGTAGCGACTAAAAAATCAGAATATCCCACTTTTTATGGAAAATTTGATTTATGGGATTTCTTTAAAATTGTATTTTTGAAATAAAAACTAGAGTCGCCATCAGTCACTTGGGTTAGGTAGACTGGACACCAAAAAAACCAACCAGAGATTTTCTTTTGTGTTCGGGAGTCGGTTACATGTGGGGAAGAGTTCTCACCTCCACCACGCCCAAACTTGATACCAAATCGATTACCATTTACTTAATATCAGATTTTGCGAGTTAAAGTGACATTTAAATTAAAATTTGGTTATACATACGAGCTCATTTTAAAGGGCTCTGGTGTTTGAGCAATAAACGAAAAACCATCGCCTACTTCTAAAATACTGATTACATTTATCCTAAAAAAAGGAGCACCACATTAATAATTTATATCTGGAATGCAACATAAACATAAAACATGACATGGCGAATACATAAGGCAAATATATAAAAAGGGCATAGATAAAATCATGAATATAAAAAACAATATACTATAATTGCAATGAATATACATCTATATATCAAATACATATACGAATATCGATAAATATAAAACTACAACACCACTCCATGAAGCAAATGCAAACACATACACATCTAACGACATGTATCGAGTAGAAGCATGCAAAGACCAAACAATAAAATGTAAGAACAAATACACATGTACAATAAAATGTAAGAACAAATACACATGTACGCACCCTATACTAGGGGTGATAACGAGCCGAGCAGAGCCCGAGCCTGGCCAGGCTCGGCTCGGCTCGAAATGAAAATTTTTGCTATAGTTTGTTTATATAAAATATTCGTTAAAAACCCCTTTCATAACCAACACTAAAACGAAATTCAATTACCGGAAAGGGGAAAAAATTCCAAAAATTAGATTAATCCAAATAATCAATAAATATTCTTATAATACAAACACATAATTAAAGAAAATACAAAATCAAACAACAATCAATTGATGAAAGAAAATACAAACATATAATTTATTTTAGTGCATATGTAGATTCCGAGCCTGTTCACGAGCTTTTCGAGCCGAGCCTGGGTAAGCTCGGCTCGGCTTGTTAAGGTTTCGAGCCGAGCCCGAGCCCGAGTCGAGCTCATTCGAGCCGAGCTTTGACCGAGCCGAGCCCGAGTAGCTCACGAGCCGGTCAGGCTCATTATCACCCCTACCCTATACAACCCAGAAAAAACTAAGAGCATTGTGTCACGGACATGCCCCTTATGGATCGGTTGGCAAGCCAAGCGGCATTTGAAAGGGGTGTTACCAAGACATGTCAGTCTTTTTCATGCCCTTTGTCCAATGAGTTATCTTAATATAGCCTTCTCGGGTTCGCAACGCAACATGGAATTTAGAGTATCGGATGCTACAGGGCCTAGCGAAAGCTACACTCCGACCTTGTAGTTCGTCCACGAGCGCAATATGGGGCCCCATAGCCTCAAACCACCCCTGGGTATTTCTCCTAATGAGACAATGCACCAACCACTAGGCTTCCTGCCCGCACACCTAGGACCCACATGGGTATAGGAGTAGGTCGCTTACACCAAAGAAGCTCGGTCGCTAGCTCAGGCGAGGGGGATGGCAGAGACCCAACACCAGACCACTTCCCCCTAAAGAGCTAAAGAAACTTACCGGGAATGACGCTAGTTGACGTTGGAATGTCCCAGACGAGGACACTTTTTGGATATGATCTTCATGAAGCATCTTGACTTGTGTCTCCTTCTTGGTACACCATCGGGAAATGCTTATCCATCGGTCAGGGTTGTACCTACTTGGTCTACAATGGGCTTGTCGAGGCGAGATAGTTGTTGCGTGTGTAAAGTGCCCCGGAATTGTGCAAGTGTACACGTCTCAAGTTATAAAGTGATAAGTATTGAGTATCGTCTCCACAGGGATTGGTGAAACCTTCAATGTTATCGCCTCGCACTGAAAAGGAAATAAAAGTAAAGAACACAAGTGAATAGTTGGGTTTTTGGAGTAATCTAATAAGCATAAAATAAAATAAGCCAGTAAACTAAAAAGTAGAGTAATCAAGATAAGAGAATGGGCCAGATTATATTGCGTCGTAGCGTGGAAACCAATTGGACTGTCTCAGTCTTTGAATGAAATGAACACCGTACTGCCTCGGCAGAGACCAAAGTCACTACCGCGGTAACGAGTTAGGCAACTACCTCGACAATCTCTTGCTGGGGCGGCAGAGAACAATGTCAAGGTTCGGCAAAGTGTTCTTCAGTGGCTCCTTCTCATCCCTAAGTCGAAACCGTGTTGATGTGTAGGCCTTGATAATACCTCCCAACGTGAACCAAGGATGAACACCAACCAATCTTACGCTTCTTTTAGTTGTTGAAACTCTGACTTATCCCTAAGCTGAGTTAGTTTTCACCGATTAGGGTGAAAACCATGCTTATTTGTTTCGTGAGTCTAACTCTCTCGATATTAGACAAATAGATAGTTAACGAGATCCTCTCCCAATTCACTCGAAAACAAGAATAAGAACCAAGAATAAGCAAACCTTAAACTAAATTGCATTAACAAAAACGTAAACAAAATCCAATCGTTTTCTCACAACTACTAAACAATATAACCTAAACCCTAAGAAGAAATTAGAACATAATGACAATGGAAACTGGCTACAAGTTCTCTCAAAAGCTTGATTCTCTCTCCCCTTTTGCTCAATGGTCGACTTTGCTTCATATTTATAGAGGAGGAAGTTAAGTTAGAATTAAACACATTAAAAGAAAAGGTCTTCTTTTACTATTATATCTTTCTTCCGTAAAATCCTCCTTTGGTGTGGAATCTTCTCTTGACCTTCCTTCGGTGTTTTCATGGTCTTCTCGCAGTCCGATCCTCATGCAAAGTGCATAGAAAAATTCAACTTTTCCTGCTCTTCAAAACGCTCTCCACTTTGCATGTTTTCTCCTTCTGCCGCCTTGTCAGTGCACTGCCTCGGTAGACGTCTGTCAGTTGGTTCTGCTCCACAAGGCTCTGTCTCATAGTTCAGCTTCCTTCAGTAGAAACTAGTTCTCATAGCTAGCTTGATCTGGACCGTCGAGAGAAAATTCTGCTCCGCTCCTCTTTTTCCTTCACTACTGTGGCAGTGGTTGGCCGGGCAGTGAGTGAAAAAATCTGCATTCGCACCAAACACGCACATAAGTAACATTTTTTTCACCAGATAAACTAAATATAAAGATTAAGAATAAGATCAGTGTGATTGATGCATGGAGGGATACAATGTGGCTCAAATGGGTGTAAATCTAGTAATAGTTGTCATAGAAAAAGGGTGAAATGATAGTACTTGTACACACTTAACAATAGTATACTAACATGAGAGAGCCTCGACACATTGCACCAAAATATACTGTAATTGAAGATTATACATGCAACATAAATATACAGTGTACTGGAAACAAAAAAAAAACATGGCAAATACCATAAAATAATCCATATAATCAAAATAGAAAAGGGACGAAAATAAAAACAAAACATGTTAAACAGAGCAATGTAAAGCAAGGAACAAGAGCTAACATGAACGAATCAAAATGATTAAGGACGAAATCGTAAAGATTCAAAAACACTCAGGGACGAATGATGGAATTTAAAACAACGGAAGGGCCTCTGGTGATATTTCAAAAGGGTAGAGGGTTTTAAAAGGGGATTAAACCATTTTTAATTCTAAACGATGGTATAAAACCACTTTTTGGCTGAAAAGAGACTCTCTTTTTTTTCTTTCATTTTTGCAAAAACAATTTTTAAAACCCTTAAACTATCTGAAAACAACACCAATCCGCCCTTATCCCTCCACCAAAACTGATCAAACACCTCAAAAAAACAAGAACACCAGACTGTTCTTCATGCTCATCCCAGAAATCTCCATGCCCTGCATCTGACCAAGAATTCGACGGGGGCTCTACTAGGCTCCACCGTACCGGCCTCTGCTACTCGGCACCAAAAACCTAAAAACCAACATCTTTTCTAACCGTTTTTTCTCTAAAACCAATATCGAAGCCCAATTTTAGAAAATCAAACAAAACCCTCTTGTTTTTTATAAAACAAAAATGAAAGCCCTTTTTCTTTTCAAAACTGACTCAAAAACCCCTATCCATTTTAGACAACCGAACCTCCCCCTGAAACTCTCGAACAGTTCACCATACGTGGTCCTGAAAGAAAGCTGAGAGGTTTATTACTGACGAGATTCAAGAGGCACGAAAGAAGTTGAACGGGGGCAAAGGTGAGAACCAGAAACCCTAAGGCTATGATGAATACTCTTCTTTCAAAAAGGAAAACTACCTCTGAAATGCTTGCCTTTTTGCTTTGTATCGATTTCTTGAAATTCCATAATCCGTTTACAACTGTTAGGGTTTGTTCTTATACCTCTGAATCTTACATAAAAATAAAACAATTGAAATTGTTCATTGGTTACTTTTCAATTTTTTTGGTCGGATTCATCTGATATTCTGAGAATGTTGTGTTGCGGAATACGATCGTCGGATAGAGCAAAAACGCAACTGATAATTTGAGAAAATAACAATGAAGATAAAGGAGACACAGATTTTACGTAGAAAACCCCTAAATAATATAGGGTAAAAACCACAGACAAAGGTAGAAGAATTTCACTATGAGAAAATAGGAATTACAACTTCTCTCAGTCTAACAAGGAGAAAACAATGACAATTCTCTCTTGATAAAAAGGAGAAAACAACTCTATGAAAACTCTCTAATTTCTCTAGTATTGGGAGGAGGTTAGAATGATTTGGGATGTGTAAGAATGGCAAATGGCTAGGCTATTTATAGTTGAGCTTTAGGGACTAACTTATAAATAACCTAAAGTTTAGGGACCAAAAATCAATTTCCCCATTCCATATTTTCAACCTGTACTGCTGGAATTTTTCTCCATTTGCTGCACCTACCAAAATTGAAATTTTCCATTTTCAATTTTGGCTGCTCATACTTTGTTTGATTTTCAACAATCTCCCACTTGAAGATTTGATTAGAACAATCATATCTTCACACCATTCTTTCTACCTCATACTTTCCATGTTGCTTACGTCTCTAACAAGCCACAAGAGGATCGACACCAAGTAAACTTATCAGTGTTGATTGCTTTTGTCATGAAATCTGCTATGTTGTCATCGGTATGGATCTTCTGCATATCTATCGTCCCTTCTTCCACTTTCTCACGAATGAAGTGGTATTGGACCCGAATGTGTTTTGTTTTTGAGTGAAAAGCAGGATTCCTTGCAAGATGCAAGGCGCTCTGACTGTCACAAAACAAAGAGACATTCTCTTGTTTGTGCCCGAGCTCCTCCAATAGCATTTTCAACCATATTGCTTCTTTACTGGCTTGTGTAGCTGCTACATATTCTGCCTCCGTTGTTGACGTAGCCACAACCGATTGCAGTTTTGAAACCCAGCTTACAGCTCCACCAACAAGTGTAAACACATACCCTGTTGTAGATTTGCTTTTATCCAAATCTCCTGCATAGTCAGAATCGACATACCCGCTGATAAGAAAGTCTGATCCTCCGTAACATAATGCAACATTTAAGGTCCCTTTGATGTATCTTAGGATCCTTTTCATAGCATTCCAATGCTCTCTGCCTGGATTCGCCATGTACCGACTAACCACTCCCACTGCTTGTGCAATGTCTGGTCTTGTACAAATCATAGCGAACATTAAACTTCCCACTGCTGATGCATACGGTACTCGAGACATCTCCATCCTCTCTTCTTCACTGCTAGGACTCATACTGGAGGATAATTTAAAGTTAATAGGAAGAGGGGTAGAAATTGGCTTACAATCTTGCATACTGAATCGTGACAAGATCTTTTTCAAGTAATTCTTTTGTGAAAGCCAAATCTTCCTACTACTTCTGTCTCGGTGAATTTGCATCCCTAGAATCTTGTTTGCTGGTCCCAAGTCCTTCATTTCAAATTCCCTAGCCAGTCGTGCCTTTAATTCTTTAATATGATCTTTGTTGGGGCCTGCAACCAACATGTCATCTACATACAACAGCAATATAACAAAGTCGTTTTCACCAAACCTCTTGAAGTAAGCACAAGGGTCTGCATTAAGTCTGTTGTATCTAAGGCTCATGATGAAGGAGTCAAATCTCTTGTACCAACACCTCGGCGCCTACTTTAAACCGTACAGATATTTGTTCAACCTACAAACCAAGTTCTTCTTTTCTTTTTCTTCAAAACCTTCAGGCTGGAGCATGTAAATCTCTTCTTCAAGATCTCCATGAAGAAAAGCTGTTTTAACATCTAGCTGCTCTAGATGTAAATTCAATGTAGCACACATTGCCAGGACAACTCGAACCGTTGTTAGTCGAACCACAGGAGAAAAGATTTCATTGAAATCAATACCTTCTTTCTGAGCATATCCTTTCACCACCAGTCTTGCACGATACCTCTCCACTTGATCGTCACCATTTCTCTTGATTTTGAAGACCCATTTGTTACCAATTGGCTTCCTTCCTTGTGGTAGTGGCACAAGTTCCCATGTATTATTTTTATGAAGGGCTTCGATTTCTTCTTGCATTGCCGCCATCCACTGCGAAGCATCTGAGTTGTTCATTGCCTCCTCGAATGTTGATGGCTCACCGTCCTCCGTTAAAAGGCAATATGCAACATTACCTTCTATAACATAATCTGAGTGCCAATTGGGGCGTCTTCTCACACGATCTGATTGACGAGTTGTTGGAGCTTAGAATTCTCTGGTTCTGATTCCTCGAGCTCTGGTTCTGCTTCAGAACAATCTCTCTATTCAAACTCATTTTCAACATGTATCTGTGTAGTCTCTGGCTTTTCTTTATCAGTGCTATCATCTTCTTCTTTTCTTTGTAGCTTATCTTCTACAAAGATAACATCCCTGCTGATAATCACTTTGCGGGCAGTGGGATCCCACAAGCGATACCCCTTTACTCCATCAGCATACCCCAAGAATTTACATTTTCTGGATTTTGGATCCAACTTTGAAATTTCTTGGGCATTGTACATCACGTACACAATACTTCCAAATATATGGAGGTTTGAATAATCAACTGGTTTACCAGTCCACATTTCCATCGGTGTCTTCAACTCAATTGCAGTTGATGGAGCCCGATTCACCAAATAACAGGCGGTATTGACTGCTTCTGCCCAGAAAGCTTTTTCTAACCCTGCAGCTCTCAACATTGCTCGTGTTCTTTCTAACAGAGTTCTGTTCATCCGCTCTGCCACTCCATTTTGTTGAGGAGTGTATACTGTTGTGAACTGTCTTTTGATGCCTTCTTTTCTGCAGAAGTCATCAAATTCATCACTTGTATATTCACCTCCATTATCTGATCTGAAACACTTGATCTTATTTCCAGAATCAAGTTCCACCCGCGCTTTGAAAACTTTGAAGGTTGAAAACACATCTGCCTTCCTCTTGATAGGATACACCCAACATCTCCTAGAGTAGTCATCAATGAAGGAGACAAAATACTTTGCTCCGCCTAGGGATGTAACCGGTGCTTGCCATACATCAGAGTGAACCAATTCTAGAACAGCCTTGCCTCTAGAATTTGATGTGTTGAATTTTAATCGATGCTGCTTACTTGTAATACAATGTTCACACAAAGGAAGTGATACCTTTGTTAAACCCGGAAGTAGCTTTTGCTCCACAAGGACTTTCATTCCCTGTTCTGACATGTGTCCAAGTTTCCGATGCCATAACATGGTAGAATCTGAACTACATGAGGCAACAGAGGCTTCAGCTTCTAGCAAAGTCTCTCCCTTCAGCATGTACAAATTTGCCGCTATCTTTTCACCTTTCATCACCACAAGCGCTCCATGGAACACCTTCATGATTCCTTTCTGTGTTTCAATCTTGCTTGCATTATTATCCAACAATCCGTAGGATAATAAGTTTTTCTTCAAGCCTTTCACGTGTCGCACATCTCGAACAACTTTGGTTGTCCCATCATACATCTTCAATTTGATGGTTCCAACGCCAACAATTTCCAAGGCATGATTATTGCAGCTGTACACAGATCCTCCTGAGATAGGTTCATAATTATAGAACCATTCTCTTCTTGAGGTCATGTGATATGTGGCTCCCGAGTCAATAAGCCATATGTCTGCAAATCTTTTTCTGCCTTCCATGGCTGTTGCTGCTTCACAACAGAGAGCATCTCCATCATCTGAAGTGTTTGCCATATTTCCTTGAGGATTGGAGTTTTTAGGTAAACTCCAACAATCCTTCTTCAAGTGACCCTTCTTTCCGCAGTTGTAGCACTTTAAATTCTTCTTACTCCTTAACTTTGATCTACCATGATTGTGACTGCTACTTTGGCCACGTTCTGTTGATCTTCCTCTCATCACCGTTAAGGCCTCTGCTTTTTGCAGATTTCCTTGTCTGTCTTCCTTGTTCTTGCGCCGATTTTCTTCTTCTAGAACAGCAGCTGCAACGTCATCGAAGACTAGATCACTTGTAAGGTTGTTGTTTGTCAAGTTGATGATGAGTTGATCATACGAATCAGGTAGACTTTGAAGCAGAAGTTCAGCACGTTCTTGTGACTCTATTTTATAGCTTAGGGATGTAAGCTGAGAAAATAGAGTATTCAACGTGTTTAAGTGCTCTGTCACTGAAGTAGATTCTGACATCCGAAGAGTGTACAATTTCCTCTTAAGGAAAATTTTATTGTGCAACGATTTGACCTCGTATAATTTTGCGAGGTGATCCCAAATCTCCTTGGCTGTCTTCTTCTCCTCGATGCTTGATAGTACTTCATCTGCTAATGCTAAATGAAGGTCTGCAATAGCATTCTCGTCCATCTCATTCCATTTCTTGTTATCCGTAAAATCTGTCGGCCTTTCGCTGATAGCCGCTAGACATCCGTTTTTTCTTAGGATGGCCTTTATCTTCAATTTCCACAGTGAGAAATTTCTCCCATTGAACTTTTCAATATCAAATTTCGTTGCCATAGCTTCTATTTCAGATAGCTCCCACTATTTCACCTTTTTGACGTGAATAGTGCCCACCACCTTCAATGAATGAGTAATATCTAACTTACTTTCTTATGATGGAGGATCCACTTTTCAGTGGCAACCAACAGAGAATACGGTAAGTAGATATACGCACCCAAATTTGGCTCTGATACCAATTGTTGCGGAATACGATTGTCGGATAGAGCAAAAACGCAACTGATAATTTGAGAAAATAACAATGAAGATAAAGGAGACACAGATTTTACGTGGAAAACCCCTAAATAATATAGGGTAAAAACCACAGACAAAGGTAGAAGAATTTCACTATGAGAAAATAGGAATTACAACTTCTCTCAGTCTAACAAGGAGAAAACAATGACAATTCTCTCTTGATAAAAAGGAGAAAACAACTCTATGAAAACTCTCTAATTTCTCTAGTATTGGGAGGAGGTTAGAATGATTTGGGATGTGTAAGAATGGCAAATGGCTAGGCTATTTATAGTTGAGCTTTAGGGACTAACTTATAAATAACCTAAAGTTTAGGGACCAAAAATCAATTTCCCCATTCCATATTTTCAACCTTTACTGCTGGAATTTTTCTCCATTTGCTGCACCTACCAAAATTGAAATTTTCCATTTTCAATTTTGGCTGCTCATACTTTGTTTGATTTTCAACATGTTGGAAAAGCCTCTGATGACCTTGTTGTTTTGGTTGCATGTGCTGATGTTGTCGAACGAGGGAGGTTGGCTTCTGAAACGCCAGGCACGTGGGCGTGTGGAGGAGATGAAGAGCAGGGTAGTGGAGTGCACTCGAGCGTGAAGGTAGCCGACGGGGTGTGATCGGGGCACGTGTGTAACGCACGATAGCTGAAAGGGCTCTCTTGCTTTCATTAGGGCCGATGGATCAGATTAGATCCAACGACAGAGGGTTGGTTGCGCAAAGACAAAAGGGGTGTAGTTATCATATTAGGTCACGAGGGTTTTAAGTTTGGGCTCTAAACGGGCCGAATATGTATTTAAATATACTTTGGGTTTATAGTAATAAAGGACTGATATTAATAAATTGGGTCTTTAATTAATTAATTAATATCAGTGTATTTTTGGTTTTTTGTTTAATAATAATAATAACAATAATAAAAATAAAATAAATTAGGTCTCAGATTCAGGTATTGGATTCTTATTTTGGTGACAAAATTAAAGAGAATTAAAAGTTGGAAGCTCTATTTAAGGATTCAAGGACTTAAATGAATAGGGGATGAAGTTTGTGTCTAAAAATAAAAGCAAGGTGGAAGAATGTGTGTTGCTAGTGGGTTTACCCATTTATGAGTGGGGCTGGTGCGTTTGAATTAAAATGGCTGAGGATTTGTTAAAAAGAGGGAAAAAATGATAAGATATGAGTTTTTAGAGAGAAAATGGTGAAAGAGAAAAAAAATGAGGGGATGAGGTTTTGAGCCCAAATTATCGTCGTTTAGACCGCCGGGAGTGACACCGACGGCACCATTGGGTCGAGCTTGTTAGGACGCATCGCCCGGTAGTCGCAGTATCATCGTCGTTGCCGCCACTCGTCGAGGTGTGCAGAAGGATGATTCGGAGAAGCTTATTCGCAAGTAACCACCGACCACCATCACAAACCGAGGCCACCACGATGTTCCCCAGCTCGAGACGAACATAGCTGGAGCTTGCCGTCACCGTACAGCCAACAGAAGACGCTGCACGAGCTGGTCCCTACGTATAGGCAAACTCTAGTTGCAAGTAGGGTAGCTGTATAATGGATCTGGGCTGCTGGGCCATCTGTTTGAGTTGACCTGTTGAGCTGAGCCGCAGGCCCTACGAGCCAGCCTACTTATGGACCAAGCTGGCCTATCGAGCCGAGCTGAGCTGGCACCGTCAGCTATCAGCTGCCATCGATAACCGTCGTTAACTTTTTTAGGGGACCCTACACGAGGAATTCTCAACGTTTTGAGTCCTTTGGCGTAGTCCGTTTCGCGAAATTCGAACCCAATAAATGGTTTTACTCGTTTTATCCCCTAAAGTAGTATGATAACTGCGAATTGCTTGTATATTCTTATTTGTTTTTAGCCGGGGATTATGCGTATACAAATGTTGGATTTAATGGGACGTTTTAAGGATCTCGATTAAGGAATCATCGATTACCGCTTGAGGTTAGTACACCTCGAACTTCTAATGATTCATGAGCATCATAAGTGTGACTGCCTTGCGTGTTAGTCCCTGCAATATAGGTAGATGATAAATAAACATGTTTAGAGATCAATAGTTCGAGACTTGATATCTTTGACATGAGTGATAATGTTACGAATATGATGAGACTTGTGGAGACTTTAGAGACCGTGTAGGGTCATTTGAAATATCCATAAAATTATTGATGATTGTTTGATTTGTTGATAAAATCATGACGCTTGTATACTAGTTGGAATAGATTGGTATGTTCGATGGGGATTGTGCTTATGAGATTAATAACGGTAAATATTCGATTAAATGATCGTAAAATTTGTAATTGATATTAAATGATTAAATGTTAGCAAACAAACCCTAACGACTCTCATAAGTTTTAGGAATTGGTTTAAGTCGCTTAAATATGAAAATTCTCTAAAGGGATAGGAATCGTGAGTAAGGTATCAATACGAGCTTCGACTGTACTGGTACATTATTCAACTTCGTATCGGTACGGGTCGACTCGTATCGGTACTCAAGGAAACTTGTGTAACCCCCTAAACCCGGCTTAGAAGAAACGACCGAATTTAGGAAGTTACGATTGAAAACTTTACCCTCAAGAAACCAATTCGAATTATGATATATTAAAATAACATAAAATAAATTATTTCTGATAATAATATAAAATATCTCAATAATTATAAAACCCGAGCGTCAAAATAATAATCATATAATTTAAATAAAACATTCAAATTTAAGTCTGAAAACACATGTAAAAATAATAAGTCTCAAATCCGAAATTACATTAAAATCCCAAAATAATCTTAATAATAAAATACCCACAAAAGTAAAGTATATCCATACTGAAGATAAAATAGATTCGATAAAATAAAGAGATCCTCCGAGTACCAAGTCACCTAGAGTCCAGGATATCTGAAAAAGGAAAACTATGTGGAAGTAAGCTAAAGAGCTTAGTATCTCTCAAAAGTGCAAGAAAATCATACTCGTAAAAACATAGTAATATTTTTAAAAATTCTTTAAAGCACAACACATAAGTCACAAGCGCAATGCAGTGCACCCAACTACAACCGCCAAGAGGAAAGTTCCCCAGAACTCCTCACTACAACCACCAATCCGAAGTGAAATTCAACCCGAAGGGTGAAACCACTAAACTTCCTCCTTACAAATCTCAACCCATGCTCATACACATATGATGTTTAAAATTCAAGTTTCATAAAATCAATTCCATAAACATAATTCGTAAATCATAGTCCATAAATTCATAAATCATAGTTCCGTAAATCCGATGTTTCATGAATCATACTTAAAACACATTCTGAAATCATATGCATGTGATCTCAATCATACAAACCATAATACATAAACACAGAGAAAACATGTAGCACAATAAGAAAACACACATCACAACAATAAAGCTCTAACAACGAACAAAGGACAGTTGCGGCTTCGAGAGAAATTGATAAAATATGGGAACAACTAAGAGCGACAACACTTTAAAACTTAAGGTTTAGGTTTATTTCTGTACGTAGTAACTATGACTACATATATAGTTGAGCGGTGACAATCTAAACAAATTAGGTTTATAATAATAATAATAATAATAATAATAATAATAATAATAATAATAATAATAATAATAGTAAAAACAAGAATTTAAGTTGAAAAATGAGAGTCAATTCAACCATGAGAAAAAGGGGAATTAGAATTCAATTTGGAAAAAGAGAGTTAAATATAATATTAAACAAATAAAAAAAATTCAATTTGATAAAGGATTATTTATGGAGTCAGTTCTTAAACTTTCAAGAAATTTCATATTAACTTCCAAGTTTGATAAAAGTTCTTATTTAGTCCCTCATTAAATTTAGGGTTTTGAATTAAAAATTCCCAATTCTTAGGGTTTTCAATTAGGGATTTCAAAATTAGGGTTTTAAAATTAGGGATTTTAGGAATCTAGGGTTTACAATCTGGGCATAATTTTTGGGGTGTTACAACTTGAGGTTTCCAGTAAGCAATTTTTGTAATAGTACGTATTTTATACCGGTACCCAAGGGTACCGTACCGTTACTCATGTTCGACTACCGATACCCACTGAGCTAAATGGCTCATAATGCCAGTTAAAGATGAGAATCTACTTGTAAGATTAATATTTGATTAATGCCTTACTAAATGAGATATCATGGATTATTGGAGATGATAAATGAGATTAATTATATTCTTCTCCATAATGTATTAATAAATCGGTAATTAAAAATAAATGATGTGTTGGCAATTAGCAACATTAGGGAGATCCTTGGGATCACGTTGCTTGTATACCGGGTAGGCATTTGTTTGGATGAGTCAATGATTGATGGGATCCAGATACCTAGTGAGAGAGAGTGTGTTGCAACACCATGGTCAGAGATGTCGAATGTACGTTCCCGACTTTGTGTGACACCGAGCCACATTCGAAGATACTTGACGAGAATTCCGATTATGGGTGTATATTCTCGAGGTAATGTGACACCGTGCCTCACCTAGAGAGAGTGTATATTCTCGAGGTTGTACGACACCAGGCCTCACTCAAAGTGTATGTTCCCGTGGTTGTGTGACACTGGGCCTCACTACAGGTTTATGGTATGACTTTGTGTGCTTTTGCTTAGATGATCTGGTGAGATCCCGAGTATGTGACAAGTGCATAAAGAACCTATATTTTAGACCATTTTACTTAGCATATTGTATGTGTTGGAAAGCATATTATTTCATTTAGGAGTAGTTTGCATATAGTTATGGTGTTTGAGCTTAATGTTTCTTGCACAGGAAGTAACGAAGCAATGGAGGCACTGAAAAATTAGAGCAGAATTCTCTCACGATGGACTGGATGCTATAGCACTCGCTGCAGCGCTGGAGACAAATCTGAGATCCTTTAATATGATTTAATGCATAGTCCTCTCTCCTTTATGAGCCATTAATTACATGGAAAGCAAAGATTCTCTTTGCTGGATCACATGACACTTTATTAAAAGCACGTGACAATATATTCTTTTATTGAGCAATTAATAATGCAGAAAAGCAAGATCCTCATTAAAATTTTACTTGCACTTTAGGGTTTTTAAAACCCTAAGAGAGCCATCTCTATATAAAGCCATCAAGGACAACAATTAAAAGGGGGTTGCACCTAACGCAAAAACATGCAGAAAAGAAGCATTATTCGAGGAACAATCCCTTTGTCTTCCACGACTGAGAACCACCATTTTTGAAGGTCAAAAGAAGTTTCCAAGCGTCGGAAGCTATCGAGAGAGGCTTGAGGAGTTGGAGCGCCGCAACACAGTTCAAGGGCTTAGAGGAGAATTCGAGGATGGTTGATTTTCTTTCTCTCTTTCTTTATAAACCGCTATGACTTTTATTATTTTATGGATGTTATTTTCTCATACATGAACTAAATACTTTGTTTGAGTTTATTGTTTTAAGATTCTATGTTTTAATTATCGTTTAATGTTATATCATCTTTTCTTTATCTATTATATTTATTGTTCTTTATGCATAATTATTGTAAGAGCTATCGAGAGAGCCTTTTAATTATTGAGCTGCGACTTAATATCGAGAGTTAAGTTAGACAAACGTGAACATTAGAACTTAAGCTGTTAAATTATATTCTAATACGGCTTAGACATAAGTTTAGGATTTCAACAACTAATAAGGGGAACTTGAATAAACAATAAGTTGTTGGGGTTAATGCAGACATGTATTACCATAACTTCTTGTTGTTAACTTCTAGGTATCGCGGGAGTCTAGTTGTTTATTAAACCATGTCGAATAGATAAGTGAATAATTGGTTTATGCAGACATGTATTGCCAACTGCTATAGCATTCGAATGGTAATTAAGCATAATTCTTAGGCAATAAACCCAAAATCCCTAATCATTAGAATCTTTGCTACAACATCTATTTGTCCTTTGATAATTGATTTATCTTTACTTTTTATCGCATTTAGTTTATATTTTTATCACCATATCATCTTATCATTATTTCACTTACTCTTAAGTGTGATTTCTTTGTGTTTATCACTTCAATCCCTGTGGATTCGACACTCGATACTTATCACTTTATTACTTGTGCGATGGGTATACTTTCTCTAATTGTGCATACTATATTTTACGCATTATGTTTTTGGCATCGTTGCCGGGTATTGGCAATTGGTGATTGTAGCTTAATAGTGCAGTTAGTTTTTAGTTTAATTCTAACTTTTATTTTTTTCTTCATTTTTTCTTTTAGGTTTGTTACAAGTAAAGGAACATCAACATGTGGGGAGGTATAGGTCGATCCATTCGAAAATATTTTACACTCACCATTGACGACCTATACCCAACCACTAGAGTTTTATGAGAGAGAATAATGGATAATTTTTATGCAGATGATGTTTTTCCATGTTTCTTGACACAAGCTGCGACATTGAGCAACATGATCACATCAATGCAAATGCCGAGAGCAGCCCAAAGAGTTCATGTCGTGGCAAATTCTTATGATTATTATGGGGGACAACTTTTGTTTAAAACTTTACCATACAATCCTATTGCGTATTACTACAAGGAAGATTGCAGAATGAGCATTAGAGACCACCTTGAGGCTTATAACCAACAGTGTAACCAACAGTAAAATCTTTCGTGGTATGATCGAGGAACTAAATTTTTTTTATAAAGATGATAGCTTTCTGCTGTATCAAACATGTCATGGCAAAGTAGTCCTTATCGACAACCAAGATTCTCATGGAATGCTCCAAAAGGTGACAATTTATATGCACTTTATAACCATGATGCATAACCAGAGTTTAATCCATTGATGCAACAACGCAATAATCATCAAGAGCAATTAAATTCCAGGGAGGCTATGATGGATTGGATGGATGTTGAGTTTCAAAGTTCTGCTGGAACATTAAGAAATATTGAAAATCACACGGCAGAGATTTTGAATGTCTTGAATAGCATGCCACAAAAATCAATTCAAGGGGATACTAAAATCCCAAGTCAAGAGGACGAGGGGAAATGCGAAGAGATCTCCTTAATATGTGGGGAACAACTAGAACCTCCGAGACTAGAGCATGAATGCCTAACAATGGATGAGCCTGAACAATGAGATGCTACAACAACGCTTGAGGAATCTGATGCCTAGACCGTTACAACAACATTTTTGCTGGAGCAACAATCTATAGACTGCTCTTATCCACAATTGCCAGACCACACGTAAGATTTGATACCATCGAAGCTAGGGCGTGCTCATATGAGAGATGACACTTTACCCATGGTGATCCCTCTGATCTTGGTGCTACACCAAAATCTCTACTGATGGAGATGTTTGAAAAGCTTAAAGAAAGTGGTGGTTGGATACTTGAACACTTCGAAAGAATTGGTCCTTCACTTGACTTACACAAGGTTATGACACAACAATTGCCACGACAACGAAGGCTACACCTGACGATGGAGGAAGTCAATGAGAATGAAGTAATCAAATGGTTGAGTGTTGGTATAATCTTGAAATGTCCAAATGCATTATAACACTTCAAATTATATTCAAAATGTATCTCAACACAAAATGTTTGATGCATGTCCAATTATTTTGTTGGTCATTTTAAGTAAAAGCTAATTAGGGCTCCATTGTTTAATTAATTAAAATCTATGAATATGATCAAGTTTAGGACTTATATGATAGCACCCAAAAAATTTGGGCACTACCCATATTTTTCCTAAATTAATAATATATCTAGTATTAATGTCACTAATGATTTAAGCCTAATTCCAATTTTTATTAAACCAACTCCACGTGATTTCCATTTTCTATGTTCAAATGAGACATTGAATTTTTTGCTTAAATACCCCCTTGATTAACATCACATTACAATGTGATACTAATCAACTAGGATATTTGAGCTTTTATTCAATATCCATTTATTTAATATGATGCCATTTCCTATCAAATTAATTAGAATCAATTAAAGAACCTAATCCTAAAAGGCTCTAATTCTATTTTACTAAGTGAATTAAGTTCTCCTAATCAACTATACTATATGATTATTTAAAAACATGCATCAAATAAACAATTAATTAAGCAATTAAAATAAAGAAATTAAACTGCCAGGACTAAATTGAATTAAATTCAAAACTATAGAGCCAAATTATAAGGGAATGGTGACTAAATTGAAGCAAATACAGAATACAAAGCCCAAAGCATGAAAAATAAAAAAAGAAGGGCGCAGATCTCTCATTGACCCGACCTGGCCCGCGTGGACTCGCCCAAACATGGGTCCAGAACGCTGCCGTTTTGACTCACTATAAAAGGGCCTATACCGAGTTCACTCGTCCATTTATCACCCTTACACTCTCTCTCCCCTAACCGACTCTCTCAATTTCCCTCAACACAAACACATTCAAAACCCATAAAATGCCTAAACAAGATCAAAATGCTCACTTTTCGGATGAATATCATCCATGTTCTTAAAATTTTGCAACGAACACAAATTGCTGGCCATAAACCACCGCTCACGCCGCTGCTGAATCTTACATTTCTGTCTACCGGTGACCTTAAGCCATTTGCCGGCAACCACTAAAAATCCTCCGGTCATCCCCTTCCTCATTTCGGTGGCCGGGCTGAATCTCCAGTCGCCGTTTGCACTTTCCGGCTACCGTCATTTGAACCCAAAAACCCTATTTCAAAACCCTAAACCTTAGATCTAACCCGATCCGATTGGATCTCCCTTCTTCCCCACCTAAAACCTAAGCTACCCGTAAACCTGAGCCACTCATTTTCTACTCCGACCGAACCTAAAACTACACTGGCCGCAGCTCTTTTATTTTTCGATTTGAGTTTCGTTTCTGTTTCTTTAAAAATCTCATCCTAAATCTAACATTTTTCCGTTTTTGTTACAGGAAATGAATTGACCGGGAAGGAGTTTACCTCCAGTGGTGAAATCGTGATTTTTGCACTGACTGTCGACCTTCTCCGACGACGTTTCGGCGATTTCGACGGTGACTCAACGTCTGGCGATGCTCCAGCTCGCGGTGAATCGGCAACGGACGGCTTCCGACAGGCGGTTTAGCGTCCCCCCAACGGCGATTTGGTTCCCCAAGGTATAACTCTCTTTCTTTATTATTATTTAATTAATTTTGGTAAGTAATCATTAGTGGTCATTAATTATCTGACATTTCTCTCTCCTTCATTTATATAGGAGTCAGACTTGCTGACGTCATGCTAGCGTCAACCCATGCCAACTGCACTGCACCCAAAGAAACACAGATCCGCGTGAAAAGCTTTTGGACGAATAGGGGATTGCGATGTGTGACATTTTGGGCGGAAATTTTTGAGTTATCTGACTTTTGTATTGTTGGATATTAAAAATTAGCGAGAAAGATTATAAAAGCTGTAATGAGCCTAAAATTGGGCTTTCAGTTTGTATAAAGGGGTCTTGGGTATTTATGAATGATTTTTTTGGACTTTATATCTGTATAGTGGACATTTGGAAAGATAATGAACTTGTATTTATTATTTTTGAGGTTCTATTTATTATCTATTTATATATATATATATATATATTTTGGTTTTATTTATAGTGAAATATATGTATATATGAGTACCCGGACAAAATACAGGTATTACATGCACCTTCTTCCAAGTTGATACAAAACTTATACATTCTATTAGTTTGGTCCAAATTCAAAATAATTTAATAAATTTAACCTTCTAAATTTAAAAATCCTATCAATTTACTCTTGAAAGCTAACATTCGATTATGCCAATCACATTTTCCCCGGGAAGGTATGCAACAGTTTGCATGTACCTGTTTCGCACTCTTTATGATGCACTAGTATAATATTTGCTTCGGCGGATTCAGCGCTAACCAGGGTTGCATTCATGTGAATTAGATCATCATGAAACCTTAAAGGGGTTGAACCTTGAAACAACCTGGTTTTCCTTAAACATTGGTCTCAAGACTTCAGCATTCTTAGGGATAAACTTTGACAAATAATTTTATTTTGATCCAATCACGGAATATGAAAAGTAATACACCTAATACAAATAAGATCCAAACAAACACAACCATGGAGCACCCTCTGATAGAAGCTGGTTACTTTTAGATAGCTCCAGCGTTGCAGATTTCATCATCAGTCTCCCCTTTCAAAGACAGCTGCTGCACCCATTCCGGTGCCTATGCACATTGAGATCACTCCGAACCGACAGTCCTTCCCTCGACGCTTCATCTCGTACAACAGGGTACTAACACAACGAGCCCCTGATTCACAAAAGATGATAGACATCGTAAATTAATACCATACAATCCTAAAGATCAACCTTATCCTCTGCAAAAGTTGGAACATGTAATGTAGTACTTTTTTTAGACAGTAGAGCTAATTAGCAGAATATCGAACATACACCAAGTGTGTCCTGAATTCTTTGCACTTCTCATTATTTATCATGGCCTCAGTTTTTTAGGTACTCATATTTCTGTAAGATAAGTACCTGTACAACCCAAGGGATGCCCAAGGGCCATTGCACCTCCATTAACGTTGACCTTTTCACGATCAAGTCCCAGTTTCTTACAAGAGTATACGAACTGAGATGCAAATGCCTGTGGAGAAAAACATATACATATGGCATACTTAGAAAAGAAAGTAAAATTCAAATGACATTCATCGTTCAACTAAAGAAACCCATTACCTCATTGAGCTCAAACAAGTCAATATCATCAATCTTAAGACCTGCAGACTTGACTGCAACCGGTATAGCAACTGCAGGACCGATGCCCATCACAGCAGGATCCACACCAACAGCAGCAAAGCTTCTACAAAATGGAGCATAAGAAAGCAATGTGAGGAACCTGACCTTTTAAGCCAACAAAAGAGTAGGGGGGAAAAAGAACAACTGATCATCTCGTGCTGACGTGCAGCAGCAAATATAGATGAGCCAAGCTCAACTTGTAGCAGTTTTGAGTACCTGAAAACACCAAGGACTGGAAGTCCTTTCTGCATAGCCAAACTTCGCTTCATAAGGAGAACTGCTCCTGCACCATCACTTACCTGGCTAGCATTTCCTAAAAAAATTTTGGGACACGAATTTTCTTTCAGATCACATACTGTTCTGGTCAGAGGAAAAACTTTTCGCAGATTTGATTTGTGTATATATATACCAGCAGTTGTGGTTCCATCCTTCTTAAATGCAGGCTTCAATTTAGCTAGACCTGCCAAGTTTGTGTCTGGGCGGATACCATCGTCCACTGAAATTAGGACTGGCTTCTCTTCTCCAGTTTTAGGATTCACAATCTTTGCATATTAACAATGTAAGTTAATAAAATATCTTAAAAATTATAAACCAGAATAATTTACTACCCGAAATTACCTTTGTGGCTACAGGGATAATTTCTTCTTTGAATTTACCAGATGCTGTTGCAGCAGCAGCACGCCTATGCGATTCAACCTATGTGTACATCGGTGTTTCAGACTAACAAAGATAATGTTTACATCAATAGGTAGAGGCAAATTGAAAAAGAAAGAACTTACAGCAGCCTGATCTTGCTCTTCCCGCGTAATACCATAGCGTTGTGCAACATTTTCGGAAGTAATGCCCATAGGAATAAGGCAATCCCGGGCTTGGACAAAGCTATCCGTCTTTAAAAATAAATGCAGTTGAATATTAAGCTACTAATGTAAATTATGCCCTAAAGAGTGAACACAAACTGAGTGTTTGACATGCCTTTGGGTTAACTTTATTGATCCCAGCAGCTAAACCAGCGGTTGTCATGCTCTCCAATCCAGCACCAATGCCTACATTGAAAACCAAGAAGGTTAATAACTTAATACCAGATCCAAGGTGGAGGTTGCTCGAATAACCGAATAAATCTTTCCCAGCATTCAAATATATAGATAAGGTAAAACACCCTCACCAATGTCATAAAATCCTGCTTTTATGCCAGCAGCAACATCGGCAACTGCTTGTAGGCCCGATGAACATTGCCTGTTGACAGTTCTAATAGGCACCGTATCTGGTTGAAACAGGTAACTATATTAGCAACATTTATAGATGAAACGTATGAAATTCAGTAGAAAGTTAAAATCAAATAGTAAAAATCTCAGAAAAGACTAAGAAATAACAAATTGTGGAAGAATAACTGTACCAGGGAAACCGGCATAGAATGCCGCCATCCTACACTCCGTTGCTCGTAGTGAACCGGGTGCCAACACTGTACCAACAACTATATCCCCCACTTCACTTGGGTTCACCTTTGTTCTATCAATCACTGCCTGCATGCAGAATTATGGTTAAGATAGGAAGCAAAAGGAATCTGGTTTCAAAGACAACTGAAGTTGAAAAGAAAGAGCAATTTTAACCTTCAAGACAGGGGCAAGCAAATCATCTGCAGGAGTATCCTTGAATCCTCCACGCTTTGACTTGCAAATTGGAGTGCGGCATGCCCTGTCTCACAACAACAATTCCCTTATCAACACATCAAACAACATATCAAATATATGCATTAATTGACTTGTAAATGGTTGAAAACCCCCCCAAATGACTTACGCCACAATCACAATATCATCCCCAAAAGCAGTGTTGTCCCCCGCCGAACAAATTGAAGGCTGATCAAAAGAAAATAAACCCACTTTTAAAAAACAGAGAGAGCAAAGTAAAAAGGAACAAAACCCAAGTAAAGAAAGATTAAACTAACAAAGAGAGTAGCAACAGCAGCAGCCGATGATGATTGATGAGGTTGTGAAGAGGGACTCAAGTGATCAAGCAAAACTTTTTGCCTGTTGATTGCCTTCTCCATTTTCTATCAAAAAACTTTGTTTTCGTCAGTAAAGTTAAATCCTTTCACTTGGTTGTTGCTTCGATGATGGAAATGCAGAAATGTGTTAAACACACACACATATATATATAGTGCAAATAACTAAACCACCATTGCTGCGTTTTTGGTCTGCTTGGGGAAGTTGGGTCAACTTTTCAGGCTGTCATTACAAATCGCACGTTATCCACAACCAATAATTTGGATGGAATCTTAACTTTGATCATCTGCTGCTACTTTTTTATGTTTTATTTTATTTGTGGATGAAGTGATCGTGCTTCATTTGTTATTTTGTTTATGATCAGTTTAACAACCCCAACCCATTAATAAATAAAAAAAGACAAAACTATTGCCGAGTACCTTTTGTAAGGAATTGGAAGCACTGATGGCCAGGTTTTAGTGGCAAAATCAGCGGAAAAGAGGGGATTCATCGGCGCAGCTGGTCTACTCTAAGTATGCTCAAAGAGAATGCGGGCATAAAATTTAGACATGTCCAAGTTTAATATTGCACTTTTGGCAAAGTAGGGATGTCGTCTTGTTGAGAAGCTAGACTCGTTGATCACAAGAATTTTACGGGCTAGGTATTCTAGAGATTCTACTTTCCTTGACTCTTGTTGCGTATAAGGGTGTGCTATAAATGATACGCAAACGGTGCAAGTAAACACATCGAACAAGTAATAAAGTGATAAGTAAAATCGTCTGCATAGGGATTGGGGTTAAATTAAGTCAAGTTCAAGCACACAAAACAAAAACTAATTATAAATGAAAGAGTTGATATGAGCAGATGAATGAAATACTGTAGCAAAAGATGTAATAAAAAACTGGAGTTGAACAATAAGACTTTGTACGTCCTCACATGTGTGTGAAACCTCAAATGGGATGATAGACTAGATTTATCAAGGATTCCTATGCTTAGTTCTTATGAATGCCTAACACTTTCCAGCTTATACTATTCTCGACAGAGTTTACTAAGGTGTTCCTAAACTATCTCTAGCAAGGAACCTAACAGCCAAAATGCTACGACAATACCTCTCAGCGTGAACCCTAGCAAGCTACTTATCGATAAAGTTCTACTCATTGTAGTCGTTGAAACTCTATCCTTTTCTCTAAGGTGAGTTAGGGTTCTGCCTCTTAGCATCAAACCCCATTGTCCACGTAGATCTAAGCTTAACTCTCTCGAATATTAAGCTATCAAAAACTTAAGTAAAGGCTAACTCTCAAAAGCTCTTACAAACTTAAGGCAACAAAATAGTGAACAAAACTGTGGTGACGACATCAAGACCGTTGTTGGCTCTAATACCATGTGAGAAAAGGGCCATAGTGGCCGGAGATGCAATGAACAATGGTGGTTTTGCGTGATCGTTGGTTAGAGATTGAAGAAGATGAACATGATATTTTCCAGAGAGAACAATGTGTTTCTCTGTATTTTTTTATTATTCTTAATTATCAAATGTATACAGAGTAAGCCTTTAAATAGGCTGATATAGAGTACTAATATAACTAAAAATGTGTTTCTCTGTATTTTCTTATTATTCTTAATTATCAAATGTATACAGAGTAAGCCTTTAAATAGGCTGGTATAGAGTTCTAATATAACTAAAACTATACTTTTATCTTTAATTTAAATAATACTTATTCCTAATTTAAATAAGACTTCTAGTAAATCTAAACTATTGATTAAGAATAAACTCTAATTACACATTAAATAAAAATTCTAACACTCCTCGTCAACTTAAACTCCCCCTCAAGTACTAACACTTCTCGGATAACTTACACTCCCCCTCAAGTTGGTGAGCAAACGTAGTAGAGCACCAGCTTGGATCTTGGATGTGATGCCCTACTCATATTTCTTCTGTTGTTTCTTAGAGAAAAATGCTCCCCGTTCTCGGGAGTCTTTGATTTGAAGAGTGAGGACAGAACCGTGATGTTCTTGCGCAGCAATTGTTGTTGTCATTCAACTTATAGTACGCTTGAGATGGTTGATGCATCGGTTGGAATACAAACACTGCTCCACAAGATGCTCTAGCAAGCAGTTCCTGACTGAAAGGTCTGATGTGAACGATGTAGGAAGTGATCACAGAAATCTACAAGGTATCTTTGTTGCAGAAGTTGTGCGTTGGGTAGTGGCTGTCTTTGGGGCGGTGCTTCTTGTGGCAGTGATGATGGGCTCTGGGAAGGGTGGGGAATCTTTGTTCACATGCGACATCATCTCCTTAAAGTAGGAGTTCATCAGCTCGTCCCTCTCCTTGACATACTTGAAAAAATTATGCAAGTTGTTGTGCATCTCATCCATCTCTTCCTGTATGCGCCTAGTGAAGGCTACCAGGGAAGCAATCCTTGTTGCAATAAAAGTTTTGGCTCCTCCCTCAACAGTCTCTGCTGGAGCATCCTCATCATATCCTTCCAGCCCTAAAATCTGGTCTGGGGTTATTGCACTCTTCCCTTTTTTCCATCGTATCCTCTTCTGGGTCTTCAAACACTTCTTTCTTCCGGCAAAGGGCCGTGATCAAGTTTGGAAAATCATGGGGCTTGACTTCCTCTTCAAACAAGAGTAAACTTTGTCGACTATAATCTTTCCCACATCTATCGGCCAACCATTGAGAATAGATTGAAGGAAGAGCAATCTGGTTATGTTGACAATGGAGTTATGGGATGTGGGAATCAAGCGAGTCTTGATACAGTGGTTCCAAACCTTGGCCTCGGGCTTCAAGCTTCCCTGCTCCACAACCTTGCTCGTTGAGTCCAACTCAGTTCCACTAAAGCATAAGTCATCAAGGACTTCATTGATTGTTTGGGCATCCGCGACCTCAGTAAATGGTGTGTGCTGGTCGACGACATTCTTCAACCCATAGAACTTGTTTATTGTCGCGAATGTGAACTTCACTTGGTTTCCTCGCACATAGACACCAGACTGTGTAGGGCTCGTGAGATGTGCATAAAATTCCCTTACTAGAGGCACATATATGTCATCTGGGTGCTGAACAAAAGTTTCCCAGTTATGCTTGGTGATAACAACCATCACCTCCGCGTCAAAGCCTTATTCTTCCTCAGAAGGGAATTTAAATCCTTGTTCGGCAAAGACCTTTCTCTCTTTGAGTAGTTAGAAGCATTCCTTGGCTCCCTCATTAAAGAACTTTTTTATCTCAATTGTGGGCGGAGCTTGGGAAATACTGGAAGCATCGTCTACATTCTTGCAATGCACCATGGCTGAAGGAAGGGGGTTTGAAGATTGTTTTTGTGTTTGGGTTTTGAGTTCTTGTCACGATAAGGAAGAAGAAAAGGGTGTTATTCTTTGAAGGAAAAACAAAGTGAGAGAGGGGAAGGGTGTTGGTGAAGAAAGAAACTGACAAAGTGAGGGGGTAGGATTTAATGGGTGTGACAGTTATGCGGCGTGAGAAAGAGAAGAGATGTGATGTGGAGTTAATGAAAAGTAAAAAGTAGGAAATAGAATGTGGAGAGGTAATGATGGGGTAGGGTTTTGAAAGTTAAATAGGAATAAACTCCCTTCTTTTTCTACCCCAAACTTGGAAAAAGTTGGGCTTTTCAACTTCCTTTAATAACAACAAGACAAACCCTAACCCTAATTAAAAAGATACATCTTCCTTAAAGCAAACCCTCGTGTGCCACCTTCATCTATGGGGATAAATCTGACATGGGGGTGATAAAAAAAATAAAAGCATAACATGAAATAAATAAAGAAACTAAAAGACAAAGGGAAAAATAAATATAATTATTTATGACATAGGAAATAGAAAAATGCTGTAACGCCCCGGTTTTGGGCTTAGAAGTTTTGGGCGTTGACCGGTTTGGTCAAAGTGCTGTTTGAATCTAAAGAGGTGAAATTAGGAAAGCCTAGTTCGGATTGCATTAAAAATATGGAAAAATGTTCTAAAATCATCTTTTAATATAATTAAGTGAACTGTGAAATCAATTTTGAAAAATGGGTTTTGGAAGAGTGACATTTTGGCTAGTGACCAAAATGTAATTTTTGAAAGTTTTGTGACTGTTTTATAAAGAGTTGAAACTTTGAATCTTTAAGGAGATATTATTCCAAAAGTAGTTTCTCCAGATTTTTCTAAGATATTTTGAGATTTATTCTGATTTTAAAACATATCAAAAGTGGAGGGAAAGGCCATTTGGCTATTTTCTTAACTAACTTCTCTATTTTCTTTCTCTCATTTTCTCTCAATCCAAACACTTGTTTTCCAGAGAGTTGTTTCTGATTTTCTCACCTAAAATCCTCCTTTCAATATTCTTTTGATTCCTAATCAACATATCTTCAAAACCTCATCATTTGCTAGTTGATTCAACAAGGTTTTTGATTCCAAAAAGTGGAGAAACACAAGTTTGGAGGTAAGAACGTCCTTCTCCTCTAAACTATCAGTTCTTTACTGAAATTCCCAAGTTCTCAACTCTTAATTGAAGTTTTATTAAAGGATTTTAAGTGGTGAAATGGATCTTGGCTTATAATGCAAGATTTGGTGATTTTTGATGATTTTCGTTAGATATGATTAATTTGTGATTTGAGGTGTGTTTTTGATGTTAAATGAACTCTAAATTGATAAGGAAATGAGTTTTGATTAATGCAATCCCGGATAGGTTGTGTTTCCTAAGTTTAGCTTGTGATTCTTGGATGTTTTTGTGGTGATCTTGTGGATCTAATGTTGCTGGAGGTATAAGGATGTTTATAGGTTGTTTTTAGATGTTAAATGGTGTTAATGGATGTTAGGTTTTGCTGGTTTATGGCTGGGCTTTGTTGAGAAGTGGTTTTGATGCCATTTCGGTTGTGTTTGGTGGCCGAAATTGGAGTGTGAATGAGAGCAGCGAGTTTGAGTGCTTTCATTGAAGCTTTTGATGCATGATGATGCATTAAATCTCTGCTTTAATGTGTTTAATCAGGGGAGGCATCTTTGGATCCAAGAGTTGTTGATCCGGAGGCTTGTTTTGGTGCTTTGGCTTGAGGCGAAGTGGAATCGGTGAGTGAAATTGGGGTTTCGGCTTTGAAACCAATGTCTTGGGAGCTTAGTTTAAGTCTAAACAACTTTGCTAAGCTCAAGTGTAAGTTTTCGGAAATACTCTCTAGTGGTGGCCATGATTTGATTGATGTGCAATGTGGTTTACTGCATGTTTTAAATTCTGTTTTGAAAGCATGATTTAGCATGGTTAATGCTGTTTTTGTAAGCCATATGTTGAAGGAAGCTCATGGTAAGAGTTCCTTGTTTTTGAACATTGATTAAATGTGGTTTGATGCTTTTAAATGCATGATGAATATGGCTTGGTTTAATGCTTTAAAACAGTGGATAAATTGATGATAATGATGTATATTGGCAAGTGATGTTTTGAAAAGGTTAAGAACATCAAGGTGGTTAAAAGTCCTTGGATGGTTCTTGTTACGGACACAAAGGTGGTTAAAAGTCCTTGCGTGGTCCATTCTATGGTGTTTAAAAGTCCATAGGCCAAGGTGTTTAAAAGTCCTTGGGGTTCAAGGTGTTTAAAAGTCCTTGAGGTAATCTAATTCATGGTGTTTAAAAGTCCATGGCCAAGGTGTTTAAAAGTCCTTGGGGTCAAGGTGTTTAAAAGTCCTTGAGGTAACTTATATCATGGTGTTTAAAAGTCCATGGCCAAGGTGTTTAAAAGTCCTTGGGGCCCAAGGTGTTTAAAAGTCCTTGGGGTGAAAGTTGATGAACTTGTTTTCAAAGAAATGTATTGTATCACTTGTGGCCAATATGACATGTAATGAAATGAAGCATGAGATGCTTGTTAAAGTTTGCTTTTGAGCATGTGTAAATGATGATTTGAAGCATGACTTATAAGTGTTTTATAAATGCATTATAGAATGGTTTTACGAGCATTCCTCACTAAGCTTATGCTTACGCTCTCTTCCGTTTTCTTAATTCAATAATGCAGAACAATAGAGTACTTGAGGGCAGCAAGGAGGGCAAGCATCCAAGTGGAAACAAAGCTCTAAGTATGGAAGGTTTTCTAAGTACATTTTAGCTTTTGGTAATTTGGCAATGGGGGACCAATGTATATGTTTTGGGAGATGTTTAGTACTCCCTAAGTATGTTGAATGTTGTTGAGAATGCTGGTTTTTGTGGTTGGCCTTTATATGCTTGAATTGGAAGTTTATGCTTGAATGGCTTACTTGTGTAGGAAGCATGCCTATAGATTTGGGGCTTTCATATATGTGGATGTTATGATGAATTGTTGATGCAAGTATGTCTCATATATGTTGAATTGCATGTTGGCAAAGTTTGGTGGCATTTGGAGCATGATTGGTTGGTCAATTGCATGTTTAAGTATGCATTTTTAGGCAATCTGTGCAGGGTGTTTCGGAACAGCACCTACCGTTTCGGAACGGGTGCCTTAATTGTGCCCAGGCGTCCGAAACGGGAGGGGCCGTTCCGAAACGGAAAGGCCACTGCCAGACCCCCGTTTCGGTACGCGTTGCGGAACGGCCCCGAGTTTCGAAACGGGCTATGCCTGTTTCGGAACGAGTGACCGTTGGGGGCTGACATTGGCAGTTAAATGTTTTGAAATGTTTGCATTTTGGTCCTGAATCTTGTTTGTGCAATTGTATGAGTTTGGGAAGTCCTTTTGAGCTGAAATTTCACAGAGAAGCATGAAACATGATTAATTTCAAGTTGGTAACTTCAATTTGGGTTAAGTCCTTATAATTATCAGAATTTACAATTTGGTCCCTAAAGTTGTATTTCGTTCAATTGAGTCCCTGTTTGATCTCTGATGTTTATGATCTTTGAGTATGCTGTTGTATGATCATATCTAAGGATTAATTTACATCTAGACAAGTTTTAAAAGGAAAAAAAAGGGTCGTTAATCAAGGTTGACTTTCGGGTTGACTTTGGTTTTCCCCGTGTGACTTTCTTAATTCGGGTCAACCGTCTAGGCCGGGTTAAGGGGGTTACATTTGGTGGTATCAGAGCTGAGTTCTCGAGTAATTGGGAATGTATGTATGCATGATTGAAGTATGTATGCCTTGTATGCTTGTTGAGTGAAAGCATGTTTAATGGCTTGTGATTTTGATGCGATTGAAGTATGTGCTGTGATGTAGCATGTTGTGGGTACCCATTGCCAAATCAAAGCTAAAGGAAAGATGTTGTTTTGAAATGAAATTGAGCTTGAATACTTGGATTGCTTACCTTGCTGGGCCTGACTTTGTTTTATTTGTGTTGTGATTGCATGGTAAAAGTATGGCACCACGTAGAGAGTTACGAGGTAATGTGCGAGCTACGGCTCCTAATGAGAACGAGAATGAGGAAAACACGGGTAGTGCGGTGTTACCTCCTCCTCCACCTGGTGGTGGTGGTGCTGGGGCTGAGGAAGCTGGAGCTGCAGCTGGCGCTGGAGCTGCTGGACCTGGGGCTGGTCAGGGGCAAGCTATGCCTGATATGACGATGTTAGTGCAAGCTATTGCTGGGGATTTTCAAGCAGCGGTAGCTGGGGCTCGTGGAGCGGGGCATCAGGAAGATGCTGGTGTCAGACTACCTTTGGAGCGTTTGCGCAGTCTTGGTGGGACTGAGTTCAGGGGTATGTCTGCTGAGAGTTCTGAAGCTTGGCTAGAGAGTACCAAGCGAATCTTGGGTCAGATGAGTTGCACTGATGTGCAGAAGCTGGGTTGTGTTGTGTCCTTGCTGCAGAAGGATGCGTATATGTGGTGGACAACCACTGTTGCTGGGATGGCAGAAGCTGATGTGACTTGGACATTCTTTCAGAATGTGTTCAAGCGGAGATATCTTGGTGTGAGATATCTAGATGAGAAGAAGCGTGAATTCATGTCTCTTACCCAAGGGAGCATGAGTGTGGCTGAGTATGAGGTGCAGTTTGTGCGACTCAGTCAGTATGCACCGGAGCTGGTACCTGATGAGCGGGCAAGGTGCGAGAGGTTCCGTTATGGTTTAGAGACGGATGTGAAAATGTATTTGCTGGCCGCCGAGTATGATGATTTTGACGTGTTGGTGGGCCGAGCCAAGGATGTTGAGATGAACTTGGGTTTATCTGTGAGAGGTGCTGGAGCAAGTGCTGGGAAGCGATCAACTGAGTTTAGTTCCGGAGGTGGACGGAACAAGAGGGGACGTGATCAGAAGTATCAGTCTTCAGCTAAGAGAGGTGGTGGTGCACTTGCTAGAGGAGGCAATGCTAGAACTGATCCGAGTGCTTGTTGGATCTGTGGTTCACGTGGTCACATGAAGCGTGACTGTCCTCGTGCTGAGAGAGTGGTGCAAGCTCCTGTTGCGGCTGCTGGTAGCGGGTGCTGGAGTTGTGGATCCGCAGACCACTTGAGGCGAGATTGTCCTAGGTTGGCTGGTGATCAGGTGCGTGCTCCTGTTGTTGCTGCACCGCAGAGAGGTCGTGGGCGCGGCCGTGGTAATTTCCAGAGGAGAGAGGAAGGTGGTCGTGGAGTGGCCCATGTTGTGGCTATTCAGCCTGAGGGTGGAGGCCGAGCGAGGGTGTATGCTCAGCGAGAGGGCAGGAATGATGCGGATGTGATTGCAGGTACCTTTACTTTGCAATCCTTGTCATTGCTTTCTTTGATTGATTCTGGATCTACGCATTCATACATTTTGCGTGAGCATGCTGAATTGCTTGGTTTGCCTGTTGAGTTTTTGGATGTTGGTGTTCGAGTCACTAGTTCTTTTGGTGAGACTGTTGTGACTAGGAAGCTTTATAGAAGGTGTCCCTTGGTTGTTCAAGAACATGTTTTCCATGTTGATCTTATGGAGTTGCCCTTCTATGGTTTCGATGTGATCCTTGGTATGGATTGGCTTGCTGAGCATCGTGCTGTTGTGGATTGTGAGAACAAGCGGGTTTCGCTTAAGCTTGCGGATGATTACGAAGTTGTTGTGGTTGGTGAGAATGTGAAGTTTCTTGCCAATGTGGTGTCTACCTTGGAGGCGAGCAGGATGCTGAGGCAAGGTTGCGAAGCCTATCTAGCTTTTGTGATGAATCCTAGCTCTAAAGAGTTGAGGGTGCAAGATATCAGAGTTGTGAAGGAGTTTCCTGGTGTTTTTCCTGAGGAGTTGCCTGGTTTACCTCCTAACCGCGAGGTGGAGTTTGGAATTGAGCTGTATGAGAATACAACTCCTGTGTCCATTACTCCCTATAGAATGGCACCTAAGGAGCTGAAGGAGCTGAAGACACAGTTGCAAGAGTTGCTTGACCGTGGGTTCATCCGGCCGAGTGTGTCACCTTGGGGAGCACCGGTCTTGTTTGTGAAGAAGAAGGATGGCACTATGAGAATGTGCATTGATTACCGTCAGCTGAACAAGTTGACTATCAAGAATCGGTATCCTTTGCCGAGGATTGATAATCTCTTTGATCAATTTCGGGGAGCTGCTGTGTTCTCTAAGATTGACTTGAGGTCAGGGTATTATCAGTTGAAGGTGAAGGATGTGGATGTGCCTAAGACAGCTTTCAGGACAAGGTATGGGCATTATGAGTTCCTTGTGATGCCGTTTGGGTTGACAAATGCTCCTGCTGCTTTCATGGACATGATGAATCGTGTGTTTCATGAATACCTGGACAAGTTTGTTGTGGTGTTCATTGATGATATCCTCGTGTACTCGCGTACTGAGGAGGAGCATGAAGAGCATTTGAGGATTGTTTTGCAAGCTTTGTTGGAGAATCAGCTTTATGCTAAGCTGAGTAAGTGTGAGTTCTGGTTAAGGGAGGTGGTGTTTCTTGGGCATGTGGTTTCAGCGGAGGGGATTCGTGTTGATCCTCAGAAGATTGAGGCGGTGATGAATTGGAAAGTTCCTAAGTCTGTTCATGAGGTCCGTAGTTTCCTTGGTTTGGCGGGATACTACCGAAGGTTTGTGGATGGTTTTTCCAAGATTGCTGCTCCTTTGACGAAGCTGTTGCAAAAGGATGTTAAGTATGAGTGGACAGAAGCGAGACAGCAGGCTTTTGAGAAGCTTAAGGCGGCTTTGACGCAAGCTCCTATCTTGGTTCAGCCTGAATCAGGGAAAGAGTTTGTGGTTTACAGTGATGCATCCTATGTTGGTTTGGGGTGTGTGCTGATGCAGGAGGGTAAGGTGGTGGCTTATGCATCGCGGCAGTTGAAAGTGCATGAGCGCAATTACCCTACGCATGATATTGAGCTGGCTGCAGTGGTTTTTGCTCTGAAGATCTGGAGACATTATCTATATGGTGAGAAGTGTACTGTGTACACAGATCACAAGAGTTTGAGGTATCTGATGTCTCAGAAGGAGTTGAATCTTAGGCAGCGGCGTTGGTTGGAGTTGCTCAAGGATTATGATCTGACGATTGAGTATCATCCTGGAAAAGCTAATGTTGTTGCGGATGCCTTGAGTAGGAAAGTAGCTGTTGAGCTGAGGGCTATGTTTGCTAGCTTGAGCATATCGCAAGATGGTGGTCTCGTTGCTGAGTTGCAAGTGAAACCCTCTTTGGTTCAGTTGATCAAGGATAAGTAGTTGTTGGATGATTCCTTGGTGTCTCATGTTCAGGATATCGCGGAGGGTAGACCTTCGGATTTCTGTTTCAATGATGTTGGTGTGCTGTGTTTTGGGAGTCGGATAGTAGTGCCTGCTGATGCTGAGTTGAGGCGTGCTATTCTGACTGAAGGTCATAGTAGTCCTTTTCCTATGCACCCTGGTAGTACTAAGATGTATCGTGATCTTCGTGATGAGTACTATTGGGTGGGTTTGAAGAAGGATGTTGCGGAGTTTGTTAGCAAGTGTTTGGTGTGTCAGCGAGTTAAGGCTGAGCATCAGTTTCCTTCAGGGTTGTTGCAACCGTTGAAAATCCCTGAATGGAAGTGGGAGAGGGTTACCATGGATTTTGTATCTGGTTTACCTTTGTCTCCATCGAAGAAGAGTTCGGTCTGGGTGATTGTGGATCGCCTGACGAAGTGTGCGCATTTCTTGCCTGTGCATACCACGTTTTCTTTGGATAACTTGGCAGAGCTGTACATTGCTGAGATTGTGCGGCTGCATGGTGTGCCTAAGTCGATTGTGTCGGATAGGGATCCGAGGTTCACATCGCGGTTCTGGCAGTGTTTGCATCAAGCTCTGGGTACAAGGTTGCATTTCAGTACATCCTATCATCCTCAGTCGGATGGTCAGTCTGAGCGAGTTATCCAGATTTTGGAGGATATGTTGAGGTGCTGCGTGATTGAGTTCCAAGGTTCTTGGGAGAAGCATCTGCCTTTGGTTGAGTTTGCTTATAACAACAGTTATCAGGCAAGTATACAGATGGCACCTTATGAGGCTTTGTACGAGAGGAAGTGTAGGACTCCTCTTTGTTGGGCTGAGACTGGTCAAAAGTTGGTTTCAATGCCGGCTTTGTTAAAAGGGACCATAGAGAAGGTAAAGCTTATTTGTGAGCGGTTGAAGGCTGCTTCTGATCGGCAGAAGTCTTACGCGGATTTGAAGCGTAAGGAGATAGAGTATGCGGTGGGTGACCGTGTGTTCTTGAAGGTTTCGCCTTGGAAGAAGGTGATGCGGTTTGGCCGAAAGGGTAAGTTGAGCCCTAGGTACATTGGACCATATGAGGTGGTTGAGCGTGTGGGTCCTGTTGCGTATCGGTTGAGGTTACCTCAGGAGTTGGAGAAGATTAATGATGTGTTCCATGTCTCTATGCTCCGGAGGTATAGATCTGATCCTTCGCATGTGATGCCTGTGGAGGAAGTGGTTTTGAATCCGGATTTGACCTATGATGAGGAACCGGTGAAGGTTCTGGATTCGGATAGCAAGGTTCTTCGTGGCAAGACCATTGAGTTGTTGAAGGTGCTGTGGAAGCATCGCGGTGTTGAGGAAGCCACGTGGGAGCGGAAGGAAGACATGCTGAAGTAGTTTCCTTATCTCTTTCCTTCAGGTAAATTTCGAGGACGAAATTTCTTAAGGGGGGGAGAGTTGTAACGCCCCGGTTTTGGGCTTAGAAGTTTTGGGCGTTGACCGGTTTGGTCAAAGTGCTGTTCGAATCTAAAGAGGTGAAATTAGGAAAGCCTAGTTCGGGTTGCATTAAAAATATGGACAAATGTTCTAAAATCATCTTTTAATATAATTAAGTGAACTGTGAAATCAATTTTGAAAAATGGGTTTTGGAAGAGTGACATTTTGGCTAGTGACCAAAATGTAATTTTTGAAAGTTTTGTGACTGTTTTATAAAGAGTTGAAACTTTGAATCTTTAAGGAGCTATTATTCCAAAAGTAGTTTCTCCAGATTTTTCTAAGATATTTTGAGATTTATTCTGATTTTAAAACATATCAAAAGTGGAGGGAAAGGCCATTTGGCTATTTTCTTAACTAACTTCTCTATTTTCTTTCTCTCATTTTCTCTCAATCCAAACACTTGTTTTCCAGAGAGTTGTTTCTAATTTTCTCACCTAAAATCCTCCTTTCAATATTCTTTTGATTCCTAATCAACATATCTTCAAAACCTCATCATTTGCTAGTTGATTCAACAAGGTTTTTGATTCCAAAAAGTGGAGAAACACAAGTTTGGAGGTAAGAACGTCCTTCTCCTCTAAACTATCAGTTCTTTACTGAAATTCCCAAGTTCTCAACTCTTAATTGAAGTTTTATTAAAGGATTTTAAGTGGTGAAATGGATCTTGGCTTATAATGCAAGATTTGGTGATTTTTGATGATTTTCGTTAGATATGATTAATCTGTGATTTGAGGTGTGTTTTTGATGTTAAATGAACTCTAAATTGATAAGGAAATGAGTTTTGATTAATGCAATCCCGGATAGGTTGTGTTTCCTAAGTTTAGCTTGTGATTCTTGGATGTTTTTGTGGTGATCTTGTGGATCTAATGTTGCTGGAGGTATAAGAATGTTTATAGGTTGTTTTAGATGTTAAATGGTGTTAATGGATGTTAGGTTTTGCTGGTTTATGGCTGGGCTTTGTTGAGAAGTGGTTTTGATGCCATTTCGGTTGTGTTTGGTGGCCGAAATTGGAGTGTGAATGAGAGCAGCGAGTTTGAGTGCTTTCATTGAAGCTTTTGATGCATGATGATGCATTAAATCTCTGCTTTAATGTGTTTAATCAGGGGAGGCATCTTTGGATCCAAGAGTTGTTGATCCGGAGGCTTGTTTTGGTGCTTTGGCTTGAGGCGAAGTGGAATCGGTGAGTGAAATTGGGTTTTCGGCTTTGAAACCAATGTCTTGGGAGCTTAGTTTAAGTCTAAACAACTTTGCTAAGCTCAAGTGTAAGTTTTCGGAAATACTCTCTAGTGGTGGCCATGATTTGATTGATGTGCAATGTGGTTTACTGCATGTTTTAAATTCTGTTTTGAAAGCATGATTTAGCATGGTTAATGCTGTTTTTGTAAGCCATATGTTGAAGGAAGCTCATGGTAAGAGTTCCTTGTTTTTGAACATTGATTAAATGTGGTTTGATGCTTTTAAATGCATGATGAATATGGCTTGGTTTAATGCTTTAAAACAGTGGATAAATTGATGATAATGATGTATATTGGCAAGTGATGTTTTGAAAAGGTTAAGAACATCAAGGTGGTTAAAAGTCCTTGGATGGTTCTTGTTACGGACACAAAGGTGGTTAAAAGTCCTTGTGTGGTCCATTCTATGGTGTTTAAAAGTCCATAGGCCAAGGTGTTTAAAAGTCCTTGGGGTTCAAGGTGTTTAAAAGTCCTTGAGGTAATCTAATTCATGGTGTTTAAAAGTCCATGGCCAAGGTGTTTAAAAGTCCTTGGGGTCAAGGTGTTTAAAAGTCCTTGAGGTAACTTATATCATGGTGTTTAAAAGTCCATGGCCAAGGTGTTTAAAAGTCCTTGGGGCCCAAGGTGTTTAAAAGTCCTTGGGGTGAAAGTTGATGAACTTGTTTTCAAAGAAATGTATTGTATCACTTGTGGCCAATATGACATGTAATGAAATGAAGCATGAGATGCTTGTTAAAGTTTGCTTTTGAGCATGTGTAAATGATGATTTGAAGCATGACTTATAAGTGTTTTATAAATGCATTATAGAATGGTTTTACGAGCATTCCTCACTAAGCTTATGCTTACGCTCTCTTCCGTTTTCTTAATTCAATAATGCAGAACAATAGAGTACTTGAGGGCAGCAAGGAGGGCAAGCATCCAAGTGGAAACAAAGCTCTAAGTATGGAAGGTTTTCTAAGTACATTTTAGCTTTTGGTAATTTGGCAATGGGGGACCAATGTATATGTTTTGGGAGATGTTTAGTACTCCCTAAGTATGTTGAATGTTGTTGAGAATGCTGGTTTTTGTGGTTGGCCTTTATATGCTTGAATTGGAAGTTTATGCTTGAATGGCTTACTTGTGTAGGAAGCATGCCTATAGATTTGGGGCTTTCATATATGTGGATGTTATGATGAATTGTTGATGCAAGTATGTCTCATATATGTTGAATTGCATGTTGGCAAAGTTTGGTGGCATTTGGAGCATGATTGGTTGGTCAATTGCATGTTTAAGTATGCATTTTTTGGCAATCTGTGCAAGGTGTTTCGGAACAGCACCTACCGTTTCGGAACGGGTGCCTTAATTGTGCCTAGGCGTCCGAAACGGGAGGGGCCGTTCCGAAACGGAAAGGCCACTGCCAGACCCCCGTTTCGGTACGCGTTGCGGAACGGCCCCGAGTTTCGAAACGGGCTATGCCTGTTTCGGAACGGGTGACCGTTGGGGGCTGACATTGGCAGTTAAATGTTTTGAAATGTTTGCATTTTGGTCCTGAATCTTGTTTGTGCAATTGTATGAGTTTGGGAAGTCATTTTGAGCTGAAATTTCACAGAGAAGCATGAAACATGATTAATTTCAAGTTGGTGACTTCAATTTGGGTTAAGTCCTTATAATTATCAGAATTTACAATTTGGTCCCTAAAGTTGTATTTCGTTCAATTGAGTCCCTGTTTGATCTCTGATGTTTATGATCTTTGAGTATGCTGTTGTATGATCATATCTAAGGATTAATTTACATCTAGACAAGTTTTAAAAGAAAAAAAAAGGGTCGTTAATCAAGGTTGACTTTCGGGTTGACTTTGGTTTTCCCCGTGTGACTTTCTTAATTCGGGTCAACCGTCTAGGCCGGGTTAAGGGGGTTACAAATGCTATAGCAAAATAAAAGTTATAAGAGGGTTCAAACTCTCATGGATCTTGGAGAAGCAGGGCTGACTTGTCACGCAAGATCGAAGCTCCGTTGTAAACTTTTAGCCTTTGGCCATCGACCTTAAAAACCGTGTCATCGTCAAGTTTTTTGATGTCCACCGCACTTTGAGGATAAACCTTGTGCACTAGGAAAGGGCATGACCATCATGATTTCAGCTTGCCTGGGAAGATTTTGAGCCTGGATTTGTAGAGAAGAACTTGTTGTCCTTCAGAGAAATGTCGTGGCGAAAGATTCTTGCAATGCCGCTTATTTGTGTTTTCCTTATACAAGCGAGCATTCTCATAAGCTTGGGCTCTAAAATCATCCATCTCATTTAGCTCCAACAACCTTCTTTCTCCAGCCAACTGGGCGTCCATATTTAGCTTCTTAATGGCCCAATACGCCCTATGTTCTAGCTCAACGGGAAGATGACATGCCTTGCCATAAACAAGCTTGAATGGGGACATTCCCAAAGGGGTCTTAAAAGCTGTGCGATAAGCCCACATGGCTTCATCAAGCCCTAAAGGCCAATCTTTCTTCTTGGGGTTGACCACCTTTTCTAGTATTTATTTTATCTCACGATTGGAGACTTCAACTTGGCCACTGGTCTAGGGGTGATATGCTGTAGAGATTTTGTGTCTCACCCCATACCTTTTAATGCTTTGGCAATGATCTTGTTGTCGAAACGGGTTCTCTCGTCGCTTATGATGGCTTTTGGTGCTCCAAACCTTGTGAAGATGTTCTTGTGAAGGAACTTCAAAACAATATTGGAGTCATTCTTTGGTGTAGTCATTGCCTCGAACCATTTTGACACATAATCCACCGCTAACAAGATGTAGAGTTCTCCAAATGATGAAGGAAAGGGTCCTATAAAACCGGTTCCCCATACATCAAAGAGCTCTACCTCCAAACAATATTGCAGTGGCATTTCATGCCTTCGCGATATGTTTCCCGTCCTTTGGCATCTATCACAAGCTTTGAAAATTCATGTGCGTCGTTGAAGAGTGTGGGCCAATAGAATTCTGACTGTAGAACATTTGCAGTAGTCCTAGCTCCTCCAAAATGGCCTCCACATGAAGATGAATGGAAATGGAATAAGATCTTCTTTTGCTCCTTTTGGGGACACACCTTCGAATTATTTGGTCCACACATTGCTTGAATAAATAAGGCTCGTCCCAAAAGTAGAATCGAACATCATGTTTGATTTTTTTCTTCCCTGGCTATTCAAATCAGGAGGCAAAACACCACTAACGAGAAAGTTGACAATATTAGCATACCACAGAATTGCCGCAACATATAATATTTTCTCATTAGGAAATTCCTCCTTAATTTCTAGTTCATCATTACTTTCAACCTTGTTTTCTAGCCTAGAAATATGATCAGCAACTTGATTTTTGCAACCCTTCCTATCCCTAACCTCAAAGTCAAATTCTTGCAAAAGAAGTATCCACCTAATAAGTCTAGGTTTAGCATCCTTTTTAGTCACTAAGTACTTAATAGTGGAATGGTCGGTATGTATAATGACCTCAGTGCCTATCAAGTATGCTCTAAACTTATCAAAGGAAAACACAACATCCACCAATTCTTTCTCCATAGTGGTATAGTTGATTTGTGCATCATTTAAAGTGCGGTTAGCATAATAAATAACATGGAAAAGTTTACCTCAGCGTTGTCCAAGTTCTGCTCCTACTGCATAGTCACTTGCATCACACATAAGCTCGAATGGTGAGGTCCAATCTAGGGGTACAAGAATGGGTGCTGAGATAAGTTTCTCCTTGAGTTCCTTGAATGCGCTGTGGCAAGCATCATCAAACTAGAAGTGCTGGTTTTGCTGTAGCAAAGTGCACATAAGCTTGGAGATCTTAGACAAGTCCTTCACGAACCTCCTATAGAAGCCGACATGGCCCAAGAAACTTTGAATGCCCTTCACGATGGTTGGAGAAGGTAGCTTCTCGATTACTTCAACCTTCACCTTGTCCACCTCTATTCCTTTTTTGTGAGATCTTGTGGTCTAGAACAGTCCCTTCGGCCACCATAAAATGACACTTCTCCCAATTGAGTACAAAGTTCGCTTCTTCCCATCTCTTAAGCATCTTTGCCAAGTTACCCAAGCATGACTCGAAGTCCTCTCCAGAGATTGAAAAATCATCCTTGAAGATCTCCAAAAGCTCTTCAACCATGTCTGAAAAGATGGCTAACATGCACCTTTGAAAGGTGGCTAGAGCATTGCAAAGACCAAATGACATCCTCCTAAAGGCGTAAATACCATAGGGTCATGTGAAGGTTCTCTTCTATTGATCCCCATACACTATAGCAATTTGGTTGTACCCTGAGTATCCATCGAGGAAACAATAAAAGGCTTTGCCCGCCAATCGATCCAGCATTTGATCGATGAATGAGAGGGGAAAATGGTCCTTTTTGGTTTCCTTGTTAAGCTTCCGATAGTCCATGCAAATCCTCCACCCCGTGACGGTCCTTGTTGGTAAGAGTTCATTGTCCTCATTGCTCACTACAGTCATGCCTCCTTTCTTTGGTACACATTGCACTGGGTTGACCCATGAAGTGTTTGATATTGGGTAAATAACTCCAACATCGAACCACTTGATTATCTCCTTCATCACCACCTTCTATATGATTAGATTAAGCCTTCTTTGGGGTTCAATAGAATTGATGTGGCAATCATCAAGCAAAATTTTGTGCATACAAATGGTAGGGGCTTATTCCCTTCAAGTCAGCGATAGTCCAACCTAAAGCTTTTTTATATTGAGCTAACACATTTATCAAACTAGATTCTTGCTTAGTTGTAAGACAAGAAGAGATTATCACAAGAAAAGTTTCATTGGAACCCAAATAAGCATATTTAAGGTGTGTTGGTAAGGGCTTTAATTCTAATGTGGGTGCATACTCAAGTGAGGGTTTTGAAGGAGTAAATTCAGAAAAATCTAAAGGTTCAAATTGCGTACTTGGTCTAGCTATGAGCAAGCTATATTGCTGCACCTCCAATGGGAATTCCTCAAGCTCCTCGAACTTCTCATTTTCATCTTCATCCAGCTTCATATAGTCCTCAACTCGTAGAAAATTGTTGCAGCAAAATTATGCAGCTTCCTCTTCCGCTGTAGCATCCATGTATTGACACTCCACATGTTTATCCACATATTTGAGGGTGTTAAAGACATTTATGGTCACCTTTTGATCAGCCACTCTCATGGTGAATTCTCTGTTTTAACAGTTGATCGATATTCGGCCGGTGGCTAAGAACTGTCGACCCAAAAAAATTGGTGCATTCTCATCGTCTTCATAATCAATAACGAGGAAGTCGGCTGGGAAAACAAATTTTCCCACCTTCACCATAACATCTTCAATCCTTCCTTCCGAACGGATATGGGATTGGTCAGCTAATTGCAAAATAACGGTGGTAGGCCTTGCATTTCCCATACCAAGCTTCATAAAAACTGACTTGGGCATTAGATTCACACTAGATCCAATATCACATAGGGCTCTCCCCACATAATTATCGCCTATTGAACATGGGATGATAAAGTTGTATGGATCATTCCTTTTTTATGGCAAATTACTCAACACATAATAAAATTCTTTTGCTATAGCAGCAGTCTCAAACTTCTCAACCTTCCTCTTCTTGGTGACAATATCCTTGAGAAACTTCACATAAGTGGGCATTTGATCAATGACTTCTAAAAATGGGACATTGATGTGCAACTGATCAAGAATATCTACAAACTTCTTGAACTAAATATCTTCTTTATGCTTCTTCAATCTTTGAGAGAAGGGTGGTGGAGGTCTGACTTCTTCCTCTACTGGTGGGGTCTATCTTTTGCTATAGCAAAACTCTTTCTTCCATCAGTAGGTTCACTTGTCGAGCCCTCATTCTTGTCCTTCTCAAAAGATGAATCTTCTTGCACTTCGAGTTCTTTTTGCACAGTCTTGAGGTTGGAATCATCTACTTTCTTCCCCCAAACTTATCTTCCTTTTTAAGTTGGATGCTACTACTTAAAGTGAGTGCACTACACTGCTCCTTGGCATGAGGTTTAGTGACTTCAGTATCACTAGGTAAGCTGCCCTGAGGTCAAACTTGTAAAGCTTGTGCTATTTGACCTACTTGGGTTTCCAAAGCTCTCAAAGATGAGGTATGAATTTGTAGCAGTGCACCTTGGCTCTTGATAGACACTGCATGGTCTTGAAATAAAGCCTTTGTGTACGTCATAAAGTCTTGGAGAGTAGCTTCCAAAGAGTTGTTGTTCGATGAAGAGGATGAAGAGGCAGATTTTGTTGCCGATTCGAGCTGATGTTATTTTGGTTTCCTTGATTTCCCCAAGAAATAATAGGATCCTGACGCCATCCTAGGTTATAAGTGTTTGAATAAGGGTTGTTATTGTTCCTATTGTAGTTCCCCACCTAGTTGGTAGACTCGTGGTTTTCTGGGCACTCGCTCACATGATGACTTCCATCACAACGAACACAAGTAGTTGCTTGTTAGGTCACGCTGGTACACCCCATGGTGCAACGAAAAAATTATCCGGCGATTACCACCAGAGATCTATGTACTAGGAACGAATCGGAGTGAATAAGGGTGAAGAATTACCTTTTTAAAATCTAAAATTTTGAATTTGAAAAAGATAGATATTCAATCATGATTCCACAATGTCGATTCCTAAGTCGCAACGATAACGCTCCAACCTCTACGTAGTTCACCCAGTTGAAACGAGCATATAAAAGTTCTCTAAACCAGTTAGAAGGGAACAAGCATATAAAAACTCTCTAAACTATTTAGAGGGTTTTTCCAAAAAGGCATTAATGACTGCTAGATCTCTCATGCCTTTATATAGCCTTTGAAATCCTAATTTAACTCATATTAGGATTTCAATATATATATATATATTAAATATATATAATCACAATTCAACTTAATTAGGATTTCTATATATATATATATATTAAATATATATAATCCTAATTCTACTTTAATTAGGATTTCAATATTATATATATATATATATATATATATATATATATGATCCCAATTCAACTTAATTAGGATCTCAATATATATATATACATATTAAATATATATAATCCTAATTCAACTTAACTAGAATTTTAATATTTATATATTAAATATATATAATCTCAATTCAACTTAATTAGGATTTTAATAATATATATATATATTAAATAAATAAATAAATAAATATATATATATATATATATAAAATCCCAATTCAACTTAATTAGTATTTTAATATATATATATTGATTTAAACCAAATTATATTATTTATATATTAAAAGAGACATAATTACAATAATTATTTTTATTTTAATATTTATCCAATAGTTAAATTAGGTATATCAAATATATATTAATTTAACTAAATTCGTGTACAAAAAATTTGTACATATATAATTCGTTTAATATATGCTCATTTCAACTGTGGGTGTGACTCTGTAGGTTCATGTAACGTTAGTAGTAAATATTAGAACATTTCTAATATTACAAACAATGAGTGACATCTAGCAATATGTCACTGTCACCTAAGTTACTAGAAATCATGATTCGACATAACTTTTTCGTGATTAACTTTATTTATGTACTATACCCTTTTTCCTTTATATCTAGATTGGGCACAAGTCATGGAACCATCACACTTGTATAATCCATATAATATTTCTTGATATATGAGTATACTATTATAAACAAATAGTTATGATATCTTATATCAACTTATTCGAGCATAGCCATGCATTTATAGTATCACCCAATCAAGTGGCCTACGGTATTACTCCTATTATGTAGGAGGGACAAATTCTATCTTGATCAACCATATTCCACTACATAGATTGTGACATATCCAATATCAGTCTTTATAGTGTAGTCAGTTACGACACACGTTTTACCGTATCAAAATATGTCACTCATGATGTTGAAATAATGATGATCTCAAGTCTGAGGATCATACATGTAGTTATCACTATGAGCAATATTGTAAATGTCACATAGTAATCCAAGGAATATGCTCATAGCAGGTCAGTCCAGTATGTCGTTCTCTAATACATGCTTATGTATTGATTTTGACATCTCAATGTAAATGACAACACTTTGTCATCAATCAACTGCATATTAGTCTTAATGCATTATTGTTGTCCATTCCCACAATAATACTCGACTAAGGACATTTTAGAATAACTATATTATTCTAAGGACTTTATTATAATTCAGTTTATTTATGCATGCAGAATTGTAACTAAAAATATTAATGGCAATGCCTCTTTATGAATAAACAAGGTAAAAATAAATGTCATTTACAATCATCTTATGATTGGTCTTTGAGCATACTCTAACAATCTCCCACTAGCACTAAGACCAATCTCTCATGTATCTAATACCAAGTGACTTAGTGTGACGATCATGCTTTTGTTGCGTCAGAGGCTTTGTCAATGGATGAACAATGTTATCATCTGTTGGTACTCTACATATTTTCACATCTCCTCAATCTATAATTTTTCGAATGAGATGGTAACGCCTATGTATGTATTTGGATCGTTGGTGAGATCTGGGTTCTTTTACTTTTGCGATGACTAAATTGTTATGACAACGTAGATTTATAACATTCAATATGCTCAACACAACCCCTAGTTCAAATATGAACTTCTTGATCCAAACACTATATTTTGCAGCATCACATGCTGCAATATACTCAGTTTTTTGTTTTAGAAACAACTATTGTATCTTGCTTTGAACATTTCCAGCTCACAACGCCTCTATTAAGGCAAAAAACAAAAATCGATTGCGATCGAGAATCATCCTTATCAGTTTGGAAGCTTGTGTCAGTATAAGATTTTATACTCAACTCTTCCTCACCTCCATACATAAGAAATGTATCCTTGGTTCTTCTTAAGTACCTAAGGATCTTTTTTACTGTAATCCAATGACCTTCACCGGGTTTTACTTGGTACCGACTTGTCATACTTAATGCATATGATACAACCAGACGTGTACATAGCGTGACATACATGATAGATCCAATGACCTGAGCATATAGAATCTTACTCACGTGCTCTCTTTCTTGAGGCGTTGAAAGACACATTTCCTTTCATGGTGAAATACCATGTCTCATAGGTAAGAATCCTTTTTTATATTTTTACATACTTAATCTTTTCAGTACTTTATCTATGTATATATTTTGACTTAGTCCTAGGAGTCGTCTTGATCTATCTTTATAGATCTTGGCCCCTAATATATAAGTTTTTTCAGCCAAGTCTTTCATAGAAAAACATTTTTCTAACCATGTCTTTACAGATTGTAAGTTAGATATGTCATTTTCTATTATAAGTATGTCATCCACATACATTATCAAGAATATGACAGTGCTCCCACTAATTTTCTTGAAAATACATGGCTCATCTTCATTTTTGATAAAACCAAACTCTTTGGTTGAATCGTTAAAACAAAGATTCCAAATTCGAGAAGCTTGCTTCAATCTATAAATGGACCTTTGTAGCTTGCTTATTTTTTGGCATATTTTGGATCGACAAAACCTTCAAGCTGTGTCATGTACACACCATCATTTAGTTTTTCCATTAAGAAAAGCGGTTATTATCTTCCATTTGCCATATCTCATAAAAATGCAACTATCGCAAGTAAGATCTGGATGGATTTAAACATAGCAACATGTGAAAAGATTTCATCATAGTCTATACCATGAGTTTGATGAAAGCCCTTAGTGACTAATCACCCTTTTTATTTTTGTACATTACTCTCCATGCAGGTTTTCTTTTGAAAAAGCCACTCGCACCCTATGGGCTTAACCTCTTTAGGTGGGTCAACCAAGGTCCAAACTTGGTTTTCTGACGTGGAATCCATCTCAAATTTCATGGTCTCTAGCCATTTCTCAAAGTCTGGCCCACCACTGCTTCTTGATAAGTCATAGGCTCATCTTGATCCATGAAGAGAACATCACTATGCAATGTGACAAGAAATCCATATTTCTTAGGCGCATTGCATTCTCTCAAAGATCTTCGCAGTGGTTGTGTTTCCAAAATTGTTGAATGTTCCTCAACAACTAATGGAACTTGTTGTTGTTCAATCTCTTGTTCAATGATATGTGGTTGATATCTCATTTTATTGAGTTCAATATTTCTCCCACTTCTTTTTCGAAAAATAAATTATCTTTCTAGGAAGATTCCTATTTGAGCAACAAACACTTTGTTCCCGGTAGGATTGAAGGAATAATAACCTTTAGTTTCTTTAGAATAACCCACAAAATTACCTTTATGAGATTTTGTTCGAGCTTTGTAGACATCTTATGTTTAACATAAGTTTCATATCCCCAAGTTTTCATAAAAGACATACTAGGAGTTTCCCAGTCTATATCTCAGATGGTGTCTTTTGAATTGATTTAGATGGAACACGATTTAGTGTGAAAGTAGTTATTTTAGCGTGTGTCCCCAAAAAGAAACTCCATTATATTGTGGAGTACTAGGAGGTGTGGGAAAATCCCACATTCCTTAAGAAGCTCACCAAACTCCAAGCTTAAGTATTCTCCTCTTCGATCTGATCGAAGAGCCTTAATGCCTTTTCTTAGTTGGTTTTGTACTTCATTTTAAAATTCCTCAAACTTTTCAAGGGATTCAGATTTATGATGCATTAGGTAAATGTACCCATATCTACTGAAGTTATTTGTGAAAGTAATAAAGTATTGAAACCCTTCTCTAGCATGTGTATTCATTGGTCCACATACATCACTATGTATTAATCTCAATAAATCACTTGCTCGCTCACTTTTACCATTAAAGGAGCTTTGGTCATCTTTCCCAATAAGCAAGACTCGCATAATCAAGTTGTTCGAAAACAAATGAATACAAAAAATCATTTTTATGGAGTTTTGAAATGTGTTTGCACTTATGTGACCCAAGTGACAATGCAAAGATAAGTTTGATTAGAGTCATTTGTTTTTGATCTTTTAGTATTTATATTGTAAATTGAAATCTCTTGATCCAAAATATAGAGGTCATTTATTAATTGTGTCACACAATAGAAAACATTATCGAGATAAAAGAACAACAATTATTCTTAATAATTGTCTCAAAACCAATCTTGTCTAAACAATAAATTGAAATAATGTTTTTAGTCAAACTAGACACAAAATAACAATCCTTTAAACATAAATTAAGTCCATTAGGAAACGATAAAGTATATGTTCATATAGCTAATGCATCAACTCTTGCTACATTACCAACCCGTAGGTCCACCTCTCATTTTTCTCTGATTTTTACTCTTTTATAGTCCTTATACAAATGTAAAAATATGAGAGCCACAACAGGTATCCAATACCCAAGAAGTAGGTGTTGATAAATTAATATCAATAACATAAATATCTGAGACAGACGCTCTACTTTCATTTGCCTTCTTGACTTTTTCAAGATAAATGGGGCAATTCCTTTTACAATGACATATCTTATTACAATGGAAACATTTCCTTCGATTGACCAGTCAATGTAATTTACGCCGTTCAACTTGTCCTTCTCAAGGAATGATCGCAATGATAACCAATTTATATTTGCCATAATAAGTGTAGAACAATAAAATTTGAATTTTGAGTATGTTTACCAAGTTTGTTTATAAAAGGTCTTTATACTTTCAATATTTTTATTAAAATTAATAACCCTCAAATATTAATGTCGAAAATACTTTCTGTAAATTTTTTCTTGTGGGCAAGGATCCAAATTTCACATTCTCTTAAGTCAGCTTTGGCTTTTGTCTTAAGATTATGGTCTATCTAGGTAAGCAACACTTGTTAATTACATCTCATGTAACTCCTTCATTTAGTGAACAACTCTTGTTCATAATCATCTTATGATTATCTAAATAACTAACTTTTAGGTTTTCTAATCATATTAGAGTAACCTAGTTAAGTCTTTGACCAATATTACAACCAACGAATATCACTTGCTTATTCTTCGCGTTTGGCCAAGATAGATACAAGTACCTCGATTTAGCGGAACCTACATTGTATCTGTGACACCCCTCGCCCAGGTTAGAAGCGAGGAGTGTCGATGCATATAATCAAACAATGACACATAGAATTAGGGGACAATTTGAATTTTTCTTATAATTCAAGTTAACCTTCTATTATCATTCATCTTTATTCAATGAGTCTCCTAACTAACAAGTAACTATCAGAACCAAATTATTCAATTTATACGATCATTAAAGCTTACCCATTAATTAAGTCACTTACATAATTCATTAAAGGAAGTTTATTTGTTAAACAAGTAAACACATATATCAACCAAATATTCCTTAAAATGATCATGAACCATTCTTTCCTTTAAGCCTATACATGCGCATTCGAGTACCAAATTAGTCCATTAATCTAACATAATTAATTACTTTCAACAAAATTAAATTCTAATATCTATAAGTCGAATTAGACAAGCAGGTTGAATCCTAAACCCATTCCAACACCATCATCATTTTAAGGCATAATCCATTTTATACATGAATTAGACTAACTCATTAGGATCCTAACACCATTCGATCATCTTATTTCTTGGAAAAGAAAACATATAAAACATATATGTGCAAGCGAGACTCATACTCGTTAAACTTCTCATTTTGATTACCTATGTTGTCCATACAAGTAAGCACTATTCAAATATTGATTTAAGATTAACACATCTAATAATTCATTATCAAATAAATCAAGCAAGAATTTATCAAGAACCATTAGTATTTACATAACAAGATGGCCATTAGTCTTTCAAGTCTTTATATTCAAGCTTAAGAACATATTTACATATGACAAAATGCATGATCTAAGACATTAAGATTCCTACCTTACCATAAACATCAATTACATTTGATTATAAGTCTTAGTGTTCCAAACATGTGGGCTAGCATGAGTTCTAAGGATAACTCTAATTGCCACCAACTAGGCGTAATGAAAATGAGCACCAATATCATACTTTAGACTATGCTTGTTTCTTGGTTTGAGCCCAAGTAAGGTAGTGTAGAGTGTCCAAAAGTTCTATATTTTGTACACATTCTTGCCCTCATTATTACTGTTCTTAAGCTCATTTAGGCATATTTAGGTGCATTGCATGCATAATAACAGTCCTTGCTCTTTTACCAAGCTTTTATTGAATATTCTATATTTGGTTAAGAAAAGATGATGTTTTAGTTTAATTTTCTTTGTCAAGTGTTGTAGTTGTGTAGAGGAGGAGATGACAGGAACGCAAGGACCAAAAGGAGTTGTACTGAAGCAGTTCCAAAGTGTCGCTGAGGATGCTGCCATATCAGCCAGCCACCTAGGCGGCAATACACCGACTCAGCCAAGATGGGTTGCGATTTATAGAGGATGATTTTTTGAATCCAACAAGCCCAGCGTTGCAATTTTCTAAAGCCTGAAACGATGTGTAGAGCAGATTAAAGATTGATAAGTAGGACTACTTATCTTTACTTACTGGAGAAGGCAACGTCCGAAGAGTCCACATTCAAGTAAAAAAAGAGTCAACATTTAATGTAAAGCTACTTTAAGGACTTCTACTCCAAGGAGAACTCAACTTAAGGCCGTAAGCCCTATATATAACCATGTATTCGAGGGTATAAGGGCATAGAGAGATAGACGACATTTTTAGATAACCCTAGCTACCCCTAGTCTATCATAAGGTTTAGGTTTTTGTATGCAAAGTAGTTGTGAGAAATTGTTGTAATAGTTTAAGTTGTTTTTGCAATACAATACTCTTAGTTTGCTTAATTCATGTGCTTCACTTCCTTCAATTAGTTCCAAAAGTCCAGTTGAGGAAATCCATTTGTCGGGCACGAGAGTGTCAAACTCACGAAAGAATTAAGCATGATCTCATCTTGACGAGGTGTTGACTAATTCGGCCTAGACATAAGTTAGAATTTCAGCGGCTAGAAGGAGCAACCAAACATTGACTGCCTGTGTTAGGTTTACGCTGAGATTACTAGGTATTGCCTACATTACGCAGCAACAGAATCCTAGCCTAGACATAGGTAGGATCACTTCAGAATTTCTTCGCCGAACTTGGAGTATCTACCAGACTTGCCGCCATGACTTCTCTCCATCTCACATGTCGGGACAGCGAAAGTTACAAGAGCAGAGTTCCGTCGTGGTTGCGAAAGTTGCCGCCGCCTCAATTCGCCATTACCTGCCAAGGCAGCAGATCGTGGCAGCACAAAACACACTTAATCTTTACAACGCAGTCTACACACTACTGAGCTACAACTACCTGACCCACTCTATCAACCTAATCTCTCTTTCTCTTCAGTTACTTGTGTTTTTACTTTTATGCTTTTTAATATTCAGAAATTTAATTGTGCAATTTACTATTTTCTTGTGCAGGAAAACATTCATAGAAGCTGTTCAAATCCCTTTGGGAGACAATATCTTATATACTATAACTTGACAGGAGTGTGCACTTGCGCTCATAAATAGAGAACACCTAATCGCTCTACAAGTTTTTGGCGCCGTTGCCGGGGATTGGGAACATCAATTGCGTTTGAATTCCTGCACTTCTACTTTTAGTTTTTGCATTTAAATTTCTGTTTATTTTATTTTTTAAAAAATTACTCTTCTTGATTGTCTTTGGAGTATGACCAGGGAAAAACCTAAATCTGTGCTCGTATACGAAGAAGACATCGATAAGGAAGATAAAAATGGAAAAGAGGTCTGCTAGAAAATAGAAGCCCACCAACCCAACCTAGACACATGCCCAACACCTAGTAGCCAGGGCGGCAAAGATGGCAACCAACATCCACTTGAAGAGATGAATGACATACTTGGACGAAAAGCCAAATAAAAAACCCTCAGGGCGTGGTTATGTTTGGGAGATGCACCTCCCAACATAACCTAATTTTTACTTTTATTTTTAATTTATTTTTCTGCATTAGGATTAGATTTAATTTTTAACATCTTTATTTTTCTTGAAATTTATTTAATTTTCAGTTATTTTTATTTAATTTTCGCATTTAACTTATTTCAGGTTAGGAAAGAAGGTAAAACCAAGAAGGATAAAGAATACAGGAGAGGCCCAACCCAGTGACCAAGGCGGCCCAAGGCAGATTAGCATACTGGCTAGCGGCTTCATATTGGCTAGCCGAAACGTCTACATTTGCAACAGCTGTCGGCAACGGCTATCTGCGTAACAGCTAGAATCCAGTAAAATACGCTGCAATTATTACCGCCCGTTGGTAGCGTGCCCTTCAAGGCAACGCAGAGGAGCAGCTATATAAGACCAACTATTCTCTCCTCATTCTTCACTTTGCTCTCTCATTTTTTTCTCAATTCTTCTTGTCTTCTTTTCTTTCAAGATCTCATATGCATTATTTTCTTGTAATTTCTTTCTTTTCTTTAGAAAACACAATCGTTTTCACAATTATGGCAACATCAAAACCCACAACCACATCCTCCAAGCCAACCTTCCAGAGGTTCTTGAATGCTGACGTAGTGGCAACCTATCAGCAACACTTCGCTGAGCGGCAAATTTGGGAAGAGTTAGACTTCCAGTACACAAGGCAATAAGGGGATCTTGGCCTTGAGCCCAACATATTTGAAAGGGTCCACACACTGGGATGGCATATTTTTGCAAAGCAGCCAGAGGAGGTAAACACCAACTTGGTTAGAGAATTTTATGCCCACAAACCTTCCACGGGAAACCCCTTTGTCTACGTTCGCGGCGAGGGTGTCAAGCTCACGGCGGCAACAATAAACAGCTTCTACGGAATAGAAAGCAAAGAGAATTCGCACGAAAAATGAAGCTTGAGTTTAACGGCATCAGACTATGAAAAAATTAAAAGAGAAAACTGTCAGCCCAACGCCAAGTGGCTCACCGGCAAAAATAACGGTTCAGTCAACCGTCGCGACTTGTTGCTAGAGGCTATTCTTTGGAGTAACTTCGTCCAGCGCCGCATAATGCCCACTTCGCATGGTTCCACAGTTAACAGGCTGCGGCTGGCCCTAATCCATAGCATAATGAAGGGGCGACCAATCAATGTTGGGGAAGTTATACTTGAAGAAATCTATGCTCACGCAGCCAAACCCAACTCCAAGGCACCCCACGTTTTCCCCTCATTCATCACAGGCCTCTGCGCCAATTTACGTGTGCCGTCGCATCCCAAAGATACTATCATCGCGGCCAAGGAAGGGTGGACAAAGAAGGCTCGCCTCCAGATGATGCAAGAGCCAGAGCCTGAAACGCCAACAACCACCCAGCCGCCGTCCAATCTTGCCGCCACCCCGGCCGCAACGGGCAGTACTGATGTTGTCCTTTCTTCTGTTGTGGTTCCTCTGCTTCGAAACCTCGTAGAGAGTTGCCAGAGAATTGAGCACAAGCAAGTAATCTTTACGAGATACATCGTGGAGGTGCAAGAGGCCTTTGTGGCCTACTTGCTGGACAAATATCACGACGCCGGCCCAAGGTTGCCAGCCTTCTCGTCAGAGTTAGCAGCTTCTAAACTAACCCAGATCACACCTCGACCAACTGCCACTCCAGCTGCAGCAGACAGCGAAGGACCACACATCCGCCACAAAAGAAGGACCTCGCCCACTCCCATCCAGCCAAACAACCTCACCTCATCATCTGATTCTCAAGAAAAAGAGACCCATGCAGAAAAAAGGATGAGACTGCTGCCGCCGCCCCAGCAGTGTAACACCCCAATTTTGGGCTTGGAAGTTTAGGGTCTGAACTAGACCGGTCTGATTTTCGATTCGAATATAAAAGGTGGTTTTAGGGAAAGCCTAGTTCGGGATGTTTTAAAAATATAGAAAAATATCTAAAAATCCTCTTTTAATATATATAAGAGAGTTGTGAAATCAATTTTTCAAAATAAGGTTTGGAAATATTACATTTCGGTGTAGTGACCAAAATGCGATTTTTGAAAAGTTTAGTGGTGACTGTTTTGTAAAGGATTGGAACTTTGAATCTTTAAGGAGCTAATTACCCAAAATGTTTTTCTCCAGATTTTTCCTTAATTTGGGTGATTTAATTAATGTATTAATTAATTAAAATAAAGATGGAAACTACTTTTAGATTCTCATAACTACCTTTTCCAAATTTTCTCTCAAAATTCCATCATCCTAACTAGAGAGGTAAGATCACAACGGTGGTTAAAAGTCCGTGTGTGGATCTTGGTAGGATCACAACGGTGGTTAAAAGTCCGTGTGTGGATCTTGTGTTATGTGTCCCGTACTCTCGTTAGTGGGTTAAACAACTACCGATGGGTGATGTTGAGGGGTTGTTATTGTACCGTTAAACTCCATCACGGGTGTTGAGGGGCTCTGATTGTACCGATAAACTCCACCTTGTAAGCCAGTAGTGTGTATGAAGCATGTGGGACAACGCTTGTAATCCGCGTATCCGATTGTGTTTTGTGTTATAAATGGTTATGAATTATCACTTGAAAGCCAATATGATGTATTGAATGAAAAGAAGCATGAGATGCTTTTAAGTATGCAAGGTTGCATGGAAAGAGATGAGCATGTGTTTAAAAAGCTTTGTTGAAAGTGTTTTCCAAAATTCATTATTGTGTTGTTTACTTTAGAGCATGCCTCACTAAGCAATTGTGCTTACGCTCTCTTTCTTGTACCAATAATGCAGATAATTGAAGTGTTTAAGGGCAATAAGGAAGCTAAGAGAGTCCAAGGGAAGCCAAGCTCATGTATGGTGATGTTTTCAAACACTATTGGTTTTGGTATTTTGGCAATGGGAACCTAAGATGTGTTTTGGGAGATGAGTTGAACTCCCTAGGTTGTGGCATAATGCTTTTGATGATTTGAAATTGTAAATGGCCTTAAAATGCTTGTTTTGGAGTTTGGTTGATTGATTGGTTTTGGATAATAGGATGCATGCCTATAGACATGTGAAATTTCATGTTTGATGCTACGAATATGTTTAGGAGTTACAAACATGTTCCATTTATTTATGATGACTTGTGGATATGACTAGGAAGTCATTAGGTAGTGTTTGAATGGATTTTTGTATGAAAAACCAGCAAAATCTGTAGCTTCTGGGCAAACCGTATCGGAACACTTACTGGCGTTTTGAAACGGGAGCCTGTAATGGCTTTCGTGTTTCGAAACGGCTGGAGGCTGTTCCGAAACGTTTTGGCTACTGTTATGCCCTGTTTCGAAACCAGTCTCGGAACTAACCCATGTTTCGGAACGGTCAATGCCGTTTCGAAACAGGTGACCGTTGGGCACTGATTTGAATGGTGTTGAAGGTTGCAATTCTTACGTTTTAGTCCCGAATGTCGAGTTTGCAATTGTATGAGTTTGAGATGTCCAAATAAGGTGAAATTTGACAGGGAAGCATGTAATACGATTAATTTCATTATGGTAACTTTAAAATCATTTACGACCTTCTAATTTGCAGAATTTACATTTTGGTCCCAATTCTTGTAATAAGTGCAATTATGTCCCTGTTTGATATTCGATCGCTGTGCCTTTCTCATCTACGGTTCATGAGTGCTCACTTAGGGTTAACGTGCATCTAGACAAGATTAAAAAGAAAAAAGGGTCGTTAATCAAGGTTGACTTTCGAGTTGACTTTGGTTTTCCCTGTGTAATCTTCGTAGTTCGGGTCAACCGTCTAGGCTGGGCTAAGGGGGTTACATTTGTTGGTATCAAAGCTTAGTTCTCGTGTAAATGGGAATGGTTATGTGGGTGATGTAGGTGTATTTGCATGATATGCCTTTTTGGTGAATGTATGTTGTGTGATTACAACTGTGATGTTATGTTATGTTGAAGCATGTTAGGGGAACCCATTGCCATATCAAAACTAATGAAAGGAATTGTTTTTGGAAAATGAGCTTGAGTGCTTGGATTACTTGCCTTGTTGTGCCTAATAATGTTATTTGCAATTGTGTCAGTGCATTGTTTCTTGTAAATGGGGCCGTAGAGAGATGATTATGAATACGAGAGCTATGGCTCAGAATGAGAACGAGGAAAATGCTGAGAATGTTGTGGATTTACCTCCTCCCCCTGGTGGTGGACCACCTGGCGGTGGTGGTGCTGGAGGCGATAATGCTGGTGTTGGTACGGGTGCTAGGGTCGCTGGACCTGAAGGTGTGCAGGGGCAAGCTGCTCCTGACATGACTGTGCTGATTCAGGCCATTGCTGGAGCCTTTCAGGCAGCGGTAGCTGGGGCACACGGAGCTGCGCATCAGGGTGATGCTAATGTGAGATTACCTTTGGAACGTCTTCGCAGTCTGGGAGGGACTGAGTTCAGAGGTTTATCTCCTGAAGGATCTGAGTCCTGACTGGAAAGCACCAAGAGGATTTTGGGGCAAATGAACTGCAACAATTTGCAGAAGTTGGGTTGTGTGGTGTCACTGCTGCATGATGATTCTTACACGTGGTGGACGACCACTGTCTCCGGAATGGAGGAAAATGATGTGACTTAGACGTTCTTCTTGAACGCGTTCAAGCGGAAGTATCTGGGTGTGCGATACCTGGATGAGAAGAAAAGATAATTTATGTCTCTTGTGCAAGGGAGCATGACGGTAGCTGAGTATGAGATTCAGTTTGTCCGCCTTAGTCAGTATGCACCTGAGCTAATCCCTGATGAGCGAGAGAGGTGTGAACGTTTCCGTTATGGTTTGGTGACGGACGTGAAGACTTTTATGCTTACAGCCGAGTATACAGATTTTGATGTGCTTGTGAGTAGAGCGAAGGACATCGAGCAGAACTTGAGTTTGTCTTCCAGAGGCTTTAGTTCTAGCTTGGGCAAAAGAGCTGCTGATTATAGTTCCGGTGGTGGACGGAACAAGAGAGGACGTGATAAGAGGTATCAGTCTTCTGCTAGGCATGGTGGTGGAGGACATGGTGCGCCTATTCAGGGAGATAGGATGAGGGCTGATCAAAACACGTGCTGGACGTGTGGATCTCGTGGCCATATGAGGCGAGATTGTCCTCAAGCAGCGAGGGAGGTTCAGGCTCCCGTAGCAGTGACCGGTAGTTCATGCTGGAATTGTGGTTTGGCAGACCACATGAGGAGAGAGTGTCCTTTGTTGGCCGGTGGTGGTCAGGGACGTGCTCCTGGAGTAGTTGCACCACAGAGAGGTCGTAGGCGCGGCCGTGGTAACTTCCAGCGCAGAGATGATGGTGGGAGGAATGTGGCGCATGTGGTGGCTGTTCAACCTGAGGGTGGTGGCCAGGCTTGAGTGTATGCTCAGCGTGAGGGAAGGAATGATATGGATGTGATCGCAGGTACCTTTACTTTGCAATCCTTGTCATTACTTTCCTTGATTGATTCTGGATCTACACACTCATACATATTGCGTGAACATGCTCAATTGCTTGGTTTACCTGTTGAGTCTTTGGATGTTGGTATGCGTGTGACTAGTTCCTTTGGGGAGACAGTCGTAACACGAAAGTTATATAGAAGATGTCCCTTGGAAGTGAAAAACCATGTTTTTCTTGTTGATCTCATGGAATTGCCATTCTACGGTTTTAATGTAATCCTTGGTATGGATTGGCTTGTTGAACATCGAGCTGTAGTGGATTTTGAGAACAAGCGAGTTTCGTTGAAACTTGTGGATGATTACGAAGTGCTGGTGGTTGGTGAGAATGTGAAGTTTCTTGCCAATGTGGTGTCTTCGTTGGAAGCAAGCCGAATGTTGAGGCGAGTTTGTGAGGCTTACCTGGCCTTTGTGATGAATCCTAGTTCTAAGGAGTTGCGAGTTTAAGATATCAAGACTGTGTGAGAGTTTCCTGGTGTGTTTCCGGAGGAGTTACCTGGATTACCTCCTAGTCGAGAGGTGGAGTTTGGAATTGAGTTGTATGAAAACACAACTCCAGTGTCCATTACTCCTTACCGAATGGCACCTAAGGAGTTGAGGGAGCTGAAGACGCAACTTCAGGAGTTGCTTGATCGTGGTTTCATTCGGCCGAGTGTGTCACCTTGGGGTGCACCAGTCTTGTTTGTAAAGAAGAAGGATGGCACTATGAGAACGTGCATCGATTATCGTCAGCTGAACAAGTTGACTATTAAGAATCGGTATCCTTTACCGAGGATTGATGATCTTTTTGATCAATTTCGGGGAGCGGCTGTGTTCTCTAAGATTGACTTAAGGTCAGGTTACTACCAGCTTAAGGTGAAGGATGTGGATGTGCCAAAAATAGCCTTTAGAACGAGGTATGGGCATTATGAGTTCCTTGTAATGCCGTTTGGCTTGACGAATGCTCCTCCAGATTTCATGGACATGATGAATAGAGTGTTTCATGAATACCTGGACAAGTTTGTTGTGGTGTTCATTGATGATATTCTTGTGTATTCACGTACGGAGGAAGAGCTTGAGGGGCATTTGCGGATTGTGTTGCAGGCGCTGTTGGAGAATCAACTTTATGCTAAGCTGAGCAAGTGCGAATTCTGGCTTAGGGAAGTTGTTTTCCTTGGTCATGTGGTTTCTGTTGAGGGGATTCGTGTTAATTCTCAGAAGGTTGAGGCGGTGATGAATTGGAAGCCTCCTAAGTCTGTTCATGAAGTCCGTAGTTTCCTTGGGTTGGCAGGGTATTACCAGAGGTTTGTGGATGGATTTTCGAAGATTGCTGCACCTTTGACGAAGTTGTTGCAAAAGGATGTTAAGTATGAGTGGACAGAAGCAAGGCAACAAGCTTTTGAGAAGCTTAAGGCAGCTTTGACGCAAGCTCCTATCTTGGTCCAACCCGAATCAGGGAAAGAGTTTGTGGTGTACAGCGACGCATCCTATGTTGGGTTGGGGTGTGTGTTGATGCAAGAGGGTAAGGTGGTGGCTTATGCATCGCGCCAGTTGAAAGTGCATGATCGCAATTATCCTACGCATGATATTGAGTTAGATGCGGTGGTTTTTGCTTTGAAGATTTGGAGACATTACCTGTATGGTGAGAAGTGTACTGTGTACACGGATCACAAAAGTTTGAAGTATCTGATGTCCCAAAAAGAGTTGAATCTTAGGCAACGCCGTTGGGTGGAGTTGCTAAAAGATTACGATCTGACGATCGAGTACCATCCAGGAAAAGCTAATGTTGTAGCGGATGCCTTGAGTAGGAAGGTGGCAGTGGAGTTAAGGGCTATGTTTGCTAGCTTGAGTATTTCGCGAGATGGAGTGCTTGTGGCTGAATTGCAAGTGAAACCATCTTTGGTTCAGTTGATAAAGGATAAGCAGTTGTTGGATGATTCTTTGGTGCCACATGTTCAGGATATTGCTAAGGATAGACCCTCGGATTTCTGTTTTAATGATGATGGAGTTCTATGTTTTGGGAGTCGGATAGTAGTACCGAGTGATGCAGAGTTGAGGCATACTATTCTGACTGAAGCTCATAGTAGTCCTTTTGCTATGCACCCTGGTAATACGAAGATGTATCGTGATTTGAAGAATGAGTACTATTGGGTGGGTTTGAAGAAAGATGTTGCGGAGTACGTGAGTAAGTGCATGGTTTGTCAGCGGGTAAGGCTGAGCATCCGTTTCCTTCAGGGTTGTTGCAACCGTTGAGGATTCCTGAGTGGAAGTGGAAAAGGATTACCATGGACTTTGTGTCTGGTTTACCTTTGTCGCCATCGAAGAAGAATTCGGTGTGGGTGATTGTGAATCGCCTTACGAAGTGTGCGCATTTCTTACCCGTGCATACTACGTATACCTTGGATAAGCTTGCAGAGCTGTACATTGCTGAGATTGTGCGACTGCATGGTGTGCCGAAGTCTATAGTGTCGAATAGGGATCCGAGGTTTACATCGTGTTTTTGGGAGTGTTTTCATCAAGCTTTCAGTACTTCTTATCATCCACAGTCGGATGGACAGTCTGAGCGTGTTATCCAAGTGCTGGAAGATATGTTGAGGGGCTGTGTGATTGAGTTTCAAGGTTCTTGGGAGAAGCATTTGCCTTTGGTGGAGTTTACTTATAACAATAGCTACCAGGCAAGTATTCAAATGGCACCTTATGAAGCTTTGTATGGGAGGAAGTGCATAACTCCTCTTTGCTGGGCTGAAATAGGTCAGAAGTTGGTTTCAATGCCGACTTTATTGAAGGGAACCACCAAGAAGGTGAAGCTCATTTGTGAGCGATTGAAGGCAGCTTCTGATCGACAGAAGTCTTACGCGGATTTGAAGTGTAAGGAGATTGAGTTTGCGGTAGGTGACTGTGTATTCTTGAAGGTTTCGCCCTAGAAGAAGGTGATGAGGTTTGGACGGAAGGGTAAGTTGAGCCCTAGGTATATTGGACCATACGAGGTGATTGAACGTGTGGGTCCTGTTGCGTACAAGCTGAGGTTGCCGCAAGAGTTGGAAAAGATTCACGATGTGTTTCATGTCTCCATGCTTCGGAGGTATAGATCGGATCCTTCGCATGTTATGCTTGTGGAGGAAGTGGAGTTGAATCCAGACTTGACCTATGATGAGGAGCCGGTTGAAATTCTGGATTCGGACAGTAAAGTTCTTCGAGGCAAGACCATTGAATTGGTTAAGGTGTTGTTGAGGCATCGTGGTGTTGAGGAAGCCACGTGGGAAAGGAAGGATGACATGAAGAACCAGTTTCCTTACCTTTTTCCTCCAGGTAAATTTCGAGGACGAAATTTCTTAAGAGGGGGAGAGTTGTAACACCCCAATTTTGGGCTTGGAAGTTTAGGGTCTGAACTAGACCGGTCTGATTTTCGATTCGAATATAAAAGGTGGTTTTAGGGAAAGCCTAGTTCGGGATGTTTTAAAAATATAGAAAAATATCTAAAACTCCTCTTTTAATATATATAAGAGAGTGGTGAAATCAATTTTACAAAATAAGGTTTGGAAATATTACATTTCGGTGTACTGACCAAAATGCGATTTTTGAAAAGTTTAGTGGTGACTGTTTTGTAAAGGATTGGAACTTTGAATCTTTAAGGAGCTAATTACCCAAAAAAAATTTCTCCAGATTTTTCCTTAATTTGGGTGATTTAATTAATGTTTTAATTAATTAAAATAAAGATGGAAACTACTTTTAGATTCTCATAACTACCTTTTCCAAATTTTCTCTCATTTCTTTCTCTCTCAAAATCCCATCATCCAAACACATTTTCTCCAGCACAAATCACTTTGATCTTCACCTCTTTTGATGAGATTTCCATCACCCATTGTTGCATAATCAATCTAGCAACAAAACCTTTTGATTTCCACATTGAATTTTCAAGGAATTTAGCCCAAATCAAGGAGAAATCACCATTTAGAGGTAAGATTGTTCTTCTCCTCTAAATACTCAGTTCTTTACTGAAATTCCCAAGTTGTCAATCCTTAATTTAAGTTTTATAAATGGTTTTAATGTTAGAAACTTGATTTTGGCTTAAAACTCAAGATTTGGAAGAAATCTTGAAGAATTTCGTTGAGTTTGATTGGGCTCTGTTTTGAGATGATTCTTTAATGTATTTTGGATGTCTAATGATGTTGAAATGATGTTTTATCAATGCAATCCCGAATAGGTTTTATTTCCTAAGTTTTTGCTTATGAAAATGGTGGTTTTTGAGGTGTTTTTGGTGTTCTGTTATAGCTGGAGGTGTGAGGACGATTTGAGGTGTATTTTGGATGTTAATTGATGTTTAGAAATGGTTAGAAGTGATGGATCTTGGCTGGGTTAAGTTTTGGAAGAGTTTGGAGGTGTTTTCGGTTGTGTTTGGTAGCTGAAATGTTGGTTTTAGGTAGAGCAGCGAGTTTATGTGTGTTGGCTGAAGATTTCAATGCATGATGATGAATTAATCCTCTGCTTTGATGTGTTTAAAACAAGGGAAGCATCTTCGGACACTTTTGGAGTTGATCCGGAGGCTTGATTGGCGTTTCGGCAAGCGTGCGAAACGTAATTGGTGAGTGGAATTGGATTTCCAGCTTTGAAACAATTATTTGAAGGTTTTGGGAGCTTAGTTTAAGTCTAAACAACTTAGCTAAGCTCAAGAGTAAGTTTTCGGAAAAACTCTCTCGGATGTGCTATGAAGTAGATTGATGTATTGGTTATAAATTGCATGTTTAAATTATGTTTTGAAAGCATGTTTTAGCATGGTTAATGCTGGTTTTGAAAGCCATGTGTTAAAGGACGCTCAAAGTAAGAGATCCTTGTTTTGGCATGTTGTTAAATTGGTAATGATGCATGGTGATGCATGATGTTTAATGGCTTTGATTAATGCTTTAAAACAGTGAATTGATGATGGTATTTGATGTATATTGGCAAGAGATGAATTGGTTTTAAAGTACTTGAATCGGATATAGTTAGCCGGCTATAGGATTGGGTGCACCGTAAGTAAAGTCACCTTGGATGTGGAGGGGTTGTGATTGTACCGTAAACTCCATCCAAGTATCCTAACGAGAGAGGTAAGATCACAACGGTGGTTAAAAGTCCGTGTGTGGATCTTGGTAGGATCACAACGGTGGTTAAAAGTTTGTGTGTGGATCTTGTGTTATGTGTCTCGTACTCTCGTTAGTGGGTTATACAACTACCGATGAGTGATGTTGAGGGGTTGTGATTGTACCGTTAAACTCCATCACGAGTGTTGAGGGGTTGTGATTGTACCGATAAACTCCACCTTGTAAGCCGGTAGTGTGTATGAAGCGTGTGGGACAACGCTTGTAATCCGCGTATCTGATTGTGTTTTGTGTTATAAATGGTTATGAATTATCACTTGAAAGCCAATATGATGTATTGAATGAAAAGAAGCATGAGATGCTTTTAAGTATGCAAGGTTGCATGGAAAGAGATGAGCATGTGTTTAAAAAGCTTTGTTGAAAGTGTTTTCCAAAATGCATTATTGTGTTGTTTACTTTAGAGCATGCCTCAATGAGCAATTGTGCTTACGCTCTCTTTCTTGTACCAATAATGCAGATAATTGAAGTGTTTAAGGGCAACAAGGAAGCTAAGAGAGTCCAAGGGAAGCCAAGCTCATGTATGGTGATGTTTTCAAACACTATTGGTTTTGGTATTTTGGCAATGGGAACCTAAGATGTGTTTTGGGAGATGTGTTGAACTCCCTAGGTTGTGGCATAATGCTTTTGATGATTTGAAATTGTAAATGGCCTTAAAATGCTTGTTTTGGAGTTTGGTTGATTGCTTGGTTTTGGATAATCGGATGCATGCCTATAGACATGTGAAATTTCATGTTTGATGCTACAAATGTGTTTAAGAGTTACAAACATGTTCCATTTATTTATGATGACTTGTGGATATGACTAGGAAGTCATTAGGTAGTGTTTGAATGGATTTTTGTATGAAAAACCAGCAAAATCTGCAGCTTCTGGGCAAACCGTATCGTAACACTTACTGGCGTTTCGAAACGGGGGCCTGTAATGGCCTTCGTGTTTAGAAACGGCTGGAGGCTGTTTCGAAACGTTTTGGCTACTGTTATGCCCTATTTCGAAATCAATCTCGGAACTAACCCGTGTTTCGGAACGGTTAATGCTGTTTCGAAACAGGTGACCGTTGGGAACTGATTTGAATGGTGTTGAAGGTTGCAATTCTTACGTTTTAGTCCCGAAAGTCGAGTTTGCAATTGTATGAGTTTGAGATGTCCAAATAAGGTGAAATTTGACAGGGAAGCATGTAATACGATTAATTTCATTATGGTAACTTTAAAATCATGGGTAAACTACTGTGCAGGTCACTTATGTTTAACGAGTGTATAGAGTTAGTCACCACTTTTGAAAAGTGCATATTAGTAGTCCTTCACGTTTTCGATGTGTAAATAGTTGGTCACTCCGCCGTTAGACTCCGTTAGTCTCTAACGGATTGCTGATGTGGCTGACTTAATTTAATTAAATATCCACGTGTATTTCCACGTGGATAATAACGTGGAACGTCGGTTTGAATTTCGAAATACGACGTTATCGGTTTGGGGGAATGTTCTAGGGTTCAATTTCTCTCTGGGTTCTCTCTGGTTAATGATCTAGGGTTGTTTTTTAGGGGAAATCGCATTAGGATTCAACAAGATCGGCAACGTCAAAGATCTCGGCCGCTGCTGCGTCGTCTCCCGTCGGTTTCATTCCCTAGTCCCGCAAGTCGAAAACGTCGCCGTCCGTGTTGATTGCGTCATCTCCGACGACGATTGTTCCTCTTCTTCGTTTTCCTCCGAAAAATCCCGTGCCCTAATTGGCCCTTTCTCGGATCTCTTCCGTCTCGTATTCGGTGGCATTGCTAAACCATTTCAGGCTTTGGGTCAATTCCTCGGCCCAAAACAGTCCGTTTTGATAGAAACCCTGAATTCCCTTTCGTCTTCTTCGTTATCCATCGCTCCCAGCGGCGGCGGTGAGGTTGATGACGGGGAAATGGAACAAGGTGGGGTTACCCATCATTCCCCTACGCAGGTTCTTAGAAATTTCAACGAGATTCGATTCCTCCAAATCGAATTACCCAGCGGTGAGTTAGGGATTGATGATGGAGTCCTTTTGAAATGGAGAGCTGATTTCGGGTCAACCCTAGATAATTGCGTCATCCTTGGAGCTGCCTCTGTAGTTAACAACTCGAATTCTCAAGTATCTGAATTTGGGAATGATGGGTTATGCATCTACAATGGTTCAAATGTTGGCGAGGATGATGGGAGTATTCCGGAGATGTTTTACATCCACGTGGAAATACACGTGTATATTGAATTAAATTAAGTCAGCCACATCAGCAATCTGTTAGGGAACTAACGGAGTCTAACGGCGGAGTGACCAACTATTTACACATCGAAAACGTGAAGGACTACTAATATGCACTTTTCAAAAGTGGTGACTAACTCTGTACACTCGTTAAACATAAGTGACCTGCACAGTAGTTTACCCTAAAATCATTTACGACTTTCTAATTTGCAGAATTTACATTTTGGTCCCTATTCTTGTAATAAGTGCAATTGTGTCCCTGTTTGATATTCGATCGCTGTGCCTTTCTCATGTATGGTTCATGAGTGCTCACTTAGGGTTAACGTGCATCTAGACAAGATTAAAAAGAAAAAAAGGGTCGTTAATCAAGGTTGACTTTCGAGTTGACTTTGGTTTTCCCCGTGTAATCTTCGTAGTTCGGTTCAACCGTCTAGGCCGGGCTAAGGGGGTTACAAGCAGAAAGGAGATAAATGCCAAAGAGAAAGTCGAGGCCTCGAATTCATTGGACATGGAGGTATCTGATTCCTCCAACGACGAACCGGAAAAAAAAACAAGGAAAAGGAAGCGGCCCGCCAGTGCGATTGAGCCTAAAGGTGAAGGGTATGAAATCGAGCCAGAAGCACCACCTAAAAGACCCACTCCCAGCCGCATCCAGCCACCATGTGGCCAGAAGAAGAGCCCAGCCGCCAAATCTCCCGCCTCACGCCTCCTCGTCCTCCCCGCCTCCTCAGAATCCTCCTCCGAGGCCGCAGCAGAAACGGAGGGGAACTCACCTAGTCTTTAGCACCGTTTTTTTACGTTTTCTTTTAATTTCCTGTTTTCTTTTTATGTTTTATTTTCTGTTTTTATTTTATATTTTGTGTAAGGCATTGAGAATAATGCCAACATTGAGTTTGGGGGGAGGGGTTAGTCCTCTTTGTTTTCTTTGCTTTTAGTTGCATTTAGCCGCATGTAGCAACATGTGTAACACCCTAATTTTGGGCTTGGAAGTTTAGGGTCTGAACCGGGCCGGTCTGTTTTTCGTTTCCAATATAAAAAGGAGGTTTTAGGGAAAGCCTAGTTCTGGATGCTTTAAAAATATGGAAAATATCTAAAAATCCTCTTTTAATATATATAAGAGAGTGGTGAAATCAATTTTACAAAATAATGTTTGGAAATGCAACATTTTGAAATAGTGACTAAAATGCGATTTTTGAAAAGTTCAGTGATGACTGTTTTGTAAGGATTGAAACTTTGAATCTTTAAGGAGCTAATTTACCCAAGGAAGATTTCTCCAGATTTTTCTTAGATTTAAATGATTTGATTAATGTTTAATTAATTAAATGAAAAGGAGAAAACCAATTTTTAGATTTTCATAACTAACTTTTCTTAAAACTTTCTCATCTCATTTTCTCTCAAAATTCCCTCATCCAAACACTTTTCTCCAGCATCTTTTCCATTGGTTTTCAATTCAATTGATGAGGATTCAATCAACAATTAATTCCTAATCCTTTCTACATCAAATCCTTTTGATTTGCTCATTGGATTTTCAAGAAAATTGTCTCTAATCAAGGAGAAATCTACATTTAGAGGTAAGATTGTTCTTCTCCTCTAAATATTAAGTTCTTTACTGAAATTCCCAAGTTGTCAATCCTTAATTTAAGTTTTATAAATGGTTTTAATGGTAGAAGCTTGATTTTGGCTTAAAACTCAAGATTTGGATGGAATCTTGAAGAATTTCGTGGTTATTGTTTGGGCTCTGTTTTGAGATGTTTCTTAAATGTATTTTGGATGTCTAATGATGTGTAAATGAGGTTTTATCAATGCAATCCCGAATAGGTTGGATTTCCTAAGTTTTTGCTTATGAAAATGGTGGTTTTTGAGGTGATCTTGGTGTTCTGTTATAGCTGGAGGTATAAGGACGAGTTTAGGTTCATTTTGGATGTTAATTGATGTTTAGAAATGGTTAGAAGTGCTGGATCTTGGCTGGGTTATGTTTTGGAAGAGTTTGGAGGTGATTTCGGTTGTGTTTGGTAGCCGAAATGTTAGAATAGGTTAAAGCAGCGAGTTTTGGTGTAATGGCTGAAGATTTTAATGCATGATGATGCATTAATCCTCTGCTTTGATGTGTTTAAAACATGGGAGACATCTTCGAATACTTGTGGTGTTGATCCGGAGGCTTGATCGGCGTTTCGGCAAGCTTGCGAAACGAAATTGGTGAGTGAAGTTGGGTTTTTAGCTTTGAAACCAATGTTGAAGGTTTTGGGAGCTTAGTTTAAGTCTAAGCAGCTTAACTAAGCTCAAGAGTAAGTTTTCGGAAAAACTCTCTTGTATGAGCCATGGAGTGGTTCGATGCATTTGTTGTTAAATTGCATGTTTAAATTCTGTTTTGAAAGCATGATTTAGCATGGTTAATGCTGGTTTTGAAAGCCATATGTTGAAGGATGCTCAAGGTAAGAGATCCTTGGTTTGATATGTTGAAAATGTGGATTTGATGCATAGTGATGCATGTTGTAATATGGCTTTGATTGAATGCTTAAAAATAGTGAATTGTTGATGATAAATGATGTATATTGGCAAGTGATGTTTTGGTTTAAAAGTACTTGAATCGGATATAGTTAGCCGGCTATAGGATTGGGTGCACCGTGAATAAAGTCGCCTTGGATGTCGAGGGGTTGTGATTGTACCGTAAACTCCATCCAAGTACACTAACGAGAAAGGTAAGATCACAATGGTGGTTAAAAGTCCATGTGTGGATCTTGTACTGTGTGTCCCGTGTTCTCGTTAGTGAGGTTATACAACAACCGATGAGTGATGTTGAGGGGTTGTGATTGTACCGTTAAACTCCATCACGGGTGTTGAGGGGTTGTGATTGTACCGGTAAACTCCACCTTGTGTGTTCGGTAGTGTGTATGAAGCGTGTGGGACAACGCTTGTAATCCGCGTATCCGATTGTGTTTTGTGTTGTAAATGGTTATGGATTATCACTTGAAAGCCAATATGACATGTTGATTCTAATGAAGCATGAGATGCTTGTTTAAGAATGCAAGGTTGCATGACTAATGATGTTTATGTGATGAAAGCTTTGTTAAAAGTGTTTTTATAAAAAGCATTATTGTGTTGTTTCTTTAGAGCATGTCTCACTAAGCAATTGTGCTTACGCTCTCTTTCTTGAACCAATAATGCAGACAATTGAAGTGTTTGAGGGCAGCAAGGAGGCTAAGAATCCAAGGGAAAGCTAAGCTCATGTATGGTGATGTTTTCACAACACTATTAGTTTTTTATATTTGGCAATGGGAACCTAGGTTGTGTTTTGGGGAGATGTTTTGGACTCCCTAGTTGTGGCATGATGCCTTTGATGATTTGGATTTGTAAATGGCCATTTTGATGCTTATTTTGGTGTTTTGATGGTTTGTTGGTTTTGGATATTAGGATGCATGCCTATAGATTAGTGGATTTCCTTGATTGATACCATGAACGTGTTTTGATGTTGCAAACATGTACCTTATATGTATGATGACTTGTTGGCATGATTAGGAAGTCATTAGGATGTGTTTGAGTGGTTAAATGCATGTTAAACCAGAAATTTCTGCAGCTTCTGGGCAACCCGTATCGATACACTCACAGGCGTTTCGAAACGGGGGCCTGTAATGGCCTTGGTGTTTCGAAACGGCTGGTGACCGTATTGAAATGGTTTGGCCACTAGAAGGCCCTGTTTCGAAACAGGTCTCGAAACGAACCCGCGTTTCGGTACGGTCAACACCGTTTCGAAACAGGTGACCGTTGGGCACTGATTTGAATGGTTTTGAGGTTTGTAAGCTTTACGTTTTAGTCCTGAAATTTGTATTTGCAATTGCATGAGTTCGAGATGTCCGATTAAGGTGAAATTTGACAGGGAAGCATGTAATATGACTAATTTAATGTTGGTAACCTTAAAATCAGTTAAGATCTTCAAATTTCCAGAACTTACATTTTGGTCCCTAATATTGTGATTTGTGCAATTGAGTCCCCTATTATAGTTTGATCGTTGTGCTTTTCGCGTATGTGTTTCTCAAGAGTACTCTTAGGGTTAATATGCATCTAGAAAAGTTTAAAAAGAAAAAAAAGGGGCGTTAATCAAGGTTGACTTTAGTTTTCCCCGTGTAACCTTCGTAGTTCGGGTCAACCGTCTAGGCCGGGCTAAGGGGGTTACAAGTCTTTAGCACCGTTTTTTTACGTTTTCTTTTAATTTCCTGTTTTCTTTTTATGTTTTATTTTCTGTTTTTATTTTATATTTTGTGTAAGGCATTGAGAATAATGCCAACATTGAGTTTGGGGGGAGGGGGTTAGTCCTCTTTGCTTTTAGTTGCATTTAGCCGCATGTAGCAACATGTGTAAATTATGCCCTAGCACATAATGAAATAGAAATTCTTAATTTAAAAACTTGTGCCAATGATAGTTAGTCGACTACCATATTCGCACCATATTTAAATTGAACTTAATCATGGGAAGAAGCATGAAAAATACTTAGAAATTTTTTTAGTTGCCAGTTATTCTTACACTGTCTGCTAAGTGCTGAGTTTTGTTTGAGTTCTAAGTGTAACATCGCCTGCTTTATTTAATGAAAATTTCTTAATTGGATGCAGGATTGCCGCGGCGACATCACATGGCAGCTAAGTCCAAGTACACTAAAGGTGCTCGAAACAGGCTCTAGGAAGGATCATGAGCAAGGACACTCCGTTGCTATCAAAGTCCAAGTATCTGAAATTGTTTGAAGTGATGGACAATTAGCAAGAGTGAATGAAAGCCTTCACGAGATGACTCTATTCAAAGGGTTCAGAGTTTCGTAGTATACTCCTATCTTAGCTTCATACCTGGAGAATAGTTGTGATGAGCTGAAGCCCTTGAGGCCATGATCAGAAAAAAAAGGAGAGGAAAGAAGTGCTTGACTGTGCTGCCATGGAAGCAACTCATATCCTTTTTCGTATTTAATTATTTTTAGCATTCTTTGTTTACTTAGTATACTCAGCATGTTTAGCATGGACACAGACCTGGACACACTGCACTGGAACTAAAAAAAATTAAATCCTAAGTTATTTCATGTCATTCCCTATCACTAACATAAAATAGGTGTTACAGCCTTGAGGTAAGAAATCAAGTAAAAGGCCAAGTTTCTTTTTGTGCAAGGGGAAGGTTTACTAGTTAGGTTGCATTGCTTGAGGACAAGCAATAGTTCGAGTTTGGGGGTGTGTAGAGCGTCCATAAGTTCTATATTTTGTAAACATTTCCGCCCTCATTATTACTGTTCTTAAGCTCATTTAGGCATATTTAGGCGCATTGCATGCATAATAACAATATTAGCTCTTTTACCATGCTTTTATTGAATATTTTATATTTGGTTAAGAAAATATATTATTTCAGTTTATTTTTCTTTGTCAGATGATGTAGCTGTGTAGAAGAGAAGAGAACAAGAACGCATGGAGTAAAAGGAGCTGTACTGAAGCAGTTCCAAAGTGCCACCGAGGATGCTGCCATAGCATCCAGCCGCCTAGGCGGCAATACACCGACTCAGCCAAGATGGGTTGTGATTTATAGAGAACGATTTTCTGAATCCAACAAGCCTAGCCTTGCAATTTTCTAAAACCTGAAACAGTGTTCAGAGCATATTAAAGATTGATAAGTAAGACTACTTATCTTTACTTGTTGAAGAAGGCAACGCCCAAAGAGTCCACTTTCAAGTCAAAAAGGAGTCAACATTTAATGTAAAGTTACTTTAAGGACTTCTACTCCAAGGAGGACTCAACTTAAGGCCATGAGCCCTATATATACTCATGTATTCGAGGGTATAGGGGCATAGAGAGATAGACGACGTTTTTAGATAACCCTAGCTACCCCCTAGTCTATCATAGGGTTTAGGTTTTTGTATGCAAAGTAGTTGTGAGAAACGGTTGTAATAGTTTAAGTTGTTTTTGCAATAAAATACTCTTAGTTTGCTTAATTCATGTTCTTCACTTCCTTCAATTAGTTCCAAAAGTCCAGTTGAGGAAATCCATTTGTCGGGCACGAGAGTGTCAAACTCATGAAAGAATTAAGCACGGTCTCATCATGATGAGGTGTTGACTAATTCGACTTAGACATAAGTTAGAATTTCAGCGGCTAGAAGGAGCAACCAAACGTTAACTGCCTGTGTTAGGTTTATGCTGAGATTGCTAGGTATTGCCTACATCACACAGCAACAGAATCCTAGCCTAGACATAGGTAGGATCACTTCAGAATTGCTTCGCCGAACACGGAGTATATGCTAGACTAGCCGCCGTGATTTCTCTTCATATCAACTGTCGGGACAGCAAAAGTTGCAAGAGCAGAGTTCTGCCGTGGCAGTGAAAGTTGTCGTGGCCTCAATCTGCCATTACCCGCCAAGGCAGCAGATCGTGGCAGCGCAAAACACACTTAATCTTCACAACACAGTCTACACACTACTGAGCTACAACTACCTGGCCACTCTATCAACCCGATCTCTCTTTCTCTTCAATTACTTGTGTTTTTACTTTTATGCTTTTTAATATTCAGAAATTTAATTGTACAATTTACTATTTTCTTGTGCAGGAAAACACTCATAGATGTTGTTCCAACCCCTGTGGGAGACGATATCTTATGTACTATAACTTGACAAGAGTGTGCACTTGCGCTCATAAATGGAGAACACCTAATCGCTCTACATGTAGCTTTACGATCAAGTAGCTGGTTCGAGTATCCTCAACATGTGGTTTGGGAAGAAAATAAGACGAGAGTGATAAGTACATAGTGTACTTAGTGAGGTAACAACTACCTAACCATGTTATCAAGTTTATTAGCATTATGTGTCCTTATTCATTTTAATCAAGTTTATCTTAGCTAGTTTTACATATATCATTCGAATACAAAAGACCAAGGAGGCAAGATTTCATACTAAGCACATAAAGAACAAGTCAAGCAAGTATAAGCAATTCAAGCAGGGTGACAATTAAGCCTTATTCGAATAGGTTCCATTTACCATATGAATTATCTTTCAAATCATAAGAAAGTCAAGATAGCATACACTTCAATCCGTCCATACAATTCCATTTCATATCAAGTTCATTAGCAAGTATCAAACTGCTCATTCTTTATTCAAGATTACAAGTCTTCCTTTATAAGTTTCTTTAATCTTGTTTTGCCTTGGTAGATAGGAGGACTATGTAATCGAGTCACGTATTAAGGTACACAAAGTACCTAGCATGTTATCGTATTAAGTCGGTACACAAAGTACCTAAACAAGAAGGTGTCTGTTACACCACATATTACGACACACAAAGTACTTGATCATGTTAAGGTGTCTTCTACACCACATATTAGGGTACACAGAGTACTTGAACATATTAAGTCGAGCTCTAGACTCTAAGGCATGTTGTTCTACCTAAGACCAACTAGCAACCAAGGTCTTGTTGAATCTTTTATTTTCAAGCAATGCACATCAAGTGATTAAGCATACTCAAGCATCTCACAAGGGCATTTAATGTAACAAGCCATTCGAACATATTAGCATACATAGAAGCATTCGATTATAACTCATTTATACGTGTTTGAACGTACCTCATATCCAAGCAAGCTAGCATGACATTACATACCTTTGGCATAAGCAATGCAAACGAGAACATGTATTTAGACATGTGTTATCATAGCACAACTAAAGCATTAAATTCAAGGAAACAAGTCATCATAGCATCAAACAAGTTTTCAATTAGTTCATTCTTCCCTTAGTTACCATGGCATAGATACAAGAAAAAATGAATGGTTAGGACCTAAGTCCTAACCCTAAGTGGAGTTACACACACAATACTCCAAGCTAGCTAGTCTTGTATTGTTATTCCTTTTTGTCTAACCCTTAATGATCCAACCTTATTTCCTTTAGAAACCTCCCCTATTCCTTGCTCTAGTAAGTCATGCAAAACATAAAGAGATCATTAGAATCAACACATTAATATTTCAAGCTCATTTGAACTATTTTATCTAAAACAGTTTATGCCCAAGCAGTTTGTACACCATTTATCTTTTAATCTACACATTGAATTTTTCAAATAATTTACATCCTTAGAAAGCTAATTCAATTACCTTTTTAACCATATAAGGCTCATATTTTAATTCTTTCGACATCAATACAATTTTTAATTTAAAGTCAGGTCGATCTTCCAGTCCCTATTCTGCCAGCTTGTAGTTTAAAGCACTTTAGTGAGCTATTTCACTTAGAACCCTTACTAATTTATTTTATTCCTTTTTACCATATATTACCTTGTTTCCCCCTTGTTCCTTTAAGTTACATTTGGTCCTTAATTAGTTCATCTAGGTCCTCTATTTAGCCAACTTTACTGATTAGTCCAGATTTACCTATTTTGCCAATTTGATAAAATTGAAGAGTTCAATTTGATAAAATTAGACTGATTTAATTGGTATTTTGAAAATGGTGACTAAATTGTAAAAATTTCAAAATACGTTTTAATGACTTAATTGAAGAGGGACAAAACTTAGAATCTTTAGGGAGCTATTACACCAACGTTTTATCAGCTTTTTCCATTGATTTTTGTGTTTTTAAAAGATTTAATAATTGATTTATTAAATGCGATTTGATAAAAAAAATTAAAAGGCTAAAACATTTTCTTACGCAAATACTTTTCTCCTAAACTTTTCTCTCAATTTTCCTATCAGCCAAATTATCTTTTCATCACTAAAATCTCCAGTGATTTATCACTTTTCATCCACATTTGATTTCTAAATGATTCTCATAGATTTGTACATCAAGTAGCTATGGATTTCTTGAAGGTTTTCATCTAAATCATTGCAATCAAGGGGAAAAGCTTGTGTTAGAGGTGATATTTCTTTTCTCTCCTCTAATAAAGGTTCTTTAATGAAATTCTCAAGTCTTGGGCTCTCTAATTGTGATTATTAACAAGATTTTTATAATCTATTTGATGAAAATGGTGAGATAAAGCTTTTAAAGATGATTTCTTAATATTTCCGTAATGGTACTATTTTGATTGATTTGATATTGGTTTTAATCATATTTTGGATGTTTAATTATGTTTAAATAAAGGTTTTATCACAGTAATCCCGAAATGAGTTGGATCTCTAGTTGTTAGATTGCTAGATTTGGGGTTTTGTGGTTATATTGTGGTTCTGGTGTTGCTGGAGATAAAAGGATGTAATTAGATTGTTTTTGGATGTTAATTGATGATTAAAATTGGATGAAAGTGTTTGGTCTTGGCTTGGTTGAGTTTGTAGAGTAATTGAAGGTGTTTTCGGTTGTTTCAGATATGCGTTTTGGTGTTTTTAGGCAGAGCAGCGTGGTGGCGTTAGTTGCTGGTGATTTTAATGCAGTGAGATGCATTAATCCTCTGTTCTTGTGTGGTATAAACAGGGGAGAACGCATCGGAAGCAATTGTTGAAGTTCTGGGAGCTTCAAAAGCTTGATTACGTTTCGACAAAATAAGCGAGGCGTTGTCAGTGAGTGGAATTGGTTTTAAAGCCTTTCAAAGACTTGAAAGCAAGGTTTGAGGGTTTAGATTGAGTTTGGAACACTAATCTAAGCCCATAAGTAATTTTGAGATGTTTCTCTCTCATTCTCGGTTTTTTGTCCCATTGATTTTTATGATCATGCTCATGTTTTGAAGATAGACGTACACCTACTGTTTTATGCATGTTTTGAGAAATGATTGATGACTTATATGATCCCATAAGATAGAATTGTGACTTTGAAAATATAGAACTTGTTGAGAAAATGCTATGCATTGTTTATGCTTTTGTAATGGGATGAGATAGATTTATGTTATGCATTGAAAAAGGTAGGTAAATGATGTTTAAAATGAGTATATTGGTATGAGATGAGATAATTGTTACCGGATATAATTGGTCGACCAATAGGATGAGAAGTGCACTATAATATACAAAATTGGTACGTGCTCTTCGGTTTGGGCGATGGGGGTAGTGCCATCCCGTTCCAAGGTGAGAGTGTGGTGATGAGAGATTCCACCACGGTAGGTCTTGATGATGAGCGATCCCATCAAGCTTTGTGGTGATGAGAGATACCACCATGAGAGTTCGGTGATGTGAGATTCCATCGAGGTATGACTTGATGATGTAAGATTTCGTCAAGGTATCCGCACATCTAAGTAATGTTGCTAAAATGCTAATATATGAGATTCACATGTACCTTGATTATAAATGATTTTATTCATTGTGTTTTGCATATGAGAACATGATTTGAGAAATGCTTTTGAGAAACAAGCATGTGTGGTTTTGCTTTGAGATTATACATTTGGGTTAATGCACGAGATAGATGGTACATGTGATTTTAATGATGCGGTTTTGCTTTGAAAATGATTTCAAGCATGAGATAGAGATTTCTACTTGAGAAATGGTTTTAAAATGCAATGTTGTTGTTGGTTTGTTTCGAGCATCCCTCACTAGGCATTATTGCTTGCTCTCTCATTTCCAACAATGCAGAGAATTACCATATTTGGGGTAGCGAAGAAGAAAAAAGGAAACCAAGGAGTGAGACTTAGCTCAAGTATGGTTTTATGTTTGCTTATTAGTAATAATCGGCAATGGGAGAATGCCTTTATGTTTTGGGAGTGTGTGTTTTGAAACTCCATGTTTTGAGGCAAGTTTGTGATGCTCTTAATGACTTGTAAATGGCCTTTACTTGTTGGTATTTGCTTTGGTTTGTGTTTTGACTCTTGAGTGGTCATTTTGCTTAGGTTGCATGCCTATAGATTTCCTCAATGCATATTGCCATGCTATGATGTTGGAATTGCCATGTATGATTGAGGTTTGATGTTTAGATATGTTGTATGCGTGTTGGAATGGAATTGATTGGATTAAAGTATGAAAAATCAGCAAAAAGTGTCATTACAGGCCCAAGTGTTTCGGTACGCCTAAGGCTGTATCGAAACAGTGTGCCTGAAATGGCTTAGGAGTTTCGAAACAGGGAAGGGGTGTTTCGATACGTTTGGCTACTGGAATCATGTGTTCCAAAACACCATAGATGGTGTTTCGATATGAGCCCGAGCTTCGAGACACTTAACCATGTTTTGATATGGGCGTTTCGATACAGGGCAACATGTACCGAAACACCTTGCTGTTAAGTTGGTTATTGGAATCTTTTGAAGTTTTGTTTATTTATGTTTTGGTTACTAAATGTTGTGAATGAAATTAAATGAGCTTGGATGATTGTTTTGAGTTGAGATTTGATAGAGAGGCATGTAATGTGATTAATTAAAGGTTGGTAACTTAAAAATGGAATAAGTCCCTGTAATTTGGTAAAATTACAAAATGGTCTCTAAAATGTATTTGTGTTCAATTGGGTCCCTAATCGTAGTCCGTTTGAGTCGCAAATCGTTCCACTGCGAAGTTTATCACTTAAGATAATAATGAGCATCTAGAAAAGATAAAACAAAAAAATAAGGTCATTTATTGGAGTAAACTTTCTGGTTTACTTCAATATTCCCCTTGTGACCCGTTCGGTTCGGTCTATCACCTAGAATAGGTCGAGGGGGTTATATTTGGTGGTATCAGAGCCAGGTTTCGAAAGAATTGGGAGGTAAGGTTGATGTGATATTGTTTCTTGGTTGATTTAAATGGTGAATGCTATGCTCGGTGATTGTTTATGCTATGTCATGATCATTTTTTGATTTGTGTGAGATGCATGGTGTTTGATAACATGATCGATGGTTGTTATATGCTGTTGGGGAAGAGGTTAAGGGTACCCATTACCATATTATTACTAATATAAAGAGGATTTTGGTTTTAAAAGTAAACTTGAGCACCTTGGATTCTTGCTTCGGCTAGCTTGATTGTTTTTAATGTTGCATTTTTAGCTTAAAGATTCATATAATTTTGATAATGGGACTGAGAGGAGAGCTTAGAGCCAATGAGCGTAATGTGGTTGAGAATGAGGTTAATGATGTTGAGAATTTGCCACCCCTCCTCCTCCCCCTCCTCTTAGTGATGGAGTTGGTGCGAGAGCAGGCGATGGAGGTGTTGGACCTCAGACAATGCAAGGGCAAGCGGCTGCTAATATGACACCGCTGATTCAAGGTATAGCTGGTGCTTTTCAAGAAGCGATAGTGGGTATGCATGTAGATGCACCATAGCCTGGTGCTAATGTTGGTTTACCTTTGGAGTGTTTGCTCAGTGTAGGTGGAACTAAGTTTTGAGGTCTGTCTCCGGAGGGTTCTAAGGCTTGGTTTGAGAGCACCCCAAGGGTTCTTGGTCAGATGAGTTGTAATGATATGCAAAAGTTGGGTTGTGTTTTACCCTTACTTCATGGAGATGCTTATACGTGGTGGATGACCATCACTGCGGGTTTGGAACCTGCCAATGTGACATGGGAGTTCTTCAGAACTGCATTTAGGAGGAAGTATTTGGGTGTTCGCCATCTTGATGAAAAGAAGCGAGAGTACATGTCTTTGGTGGAAGGAAACTTGACCGTTTCAGAATATGAGGTTCAGTTTGTTCGGTTGAGTCAGTATGCTCCTGAATTGGTTCCTGATGAACAAAAGAGATGTGAACATTTCCGTTACGACCTGATGAACAGATGAGGAATTCATCATTGAGACAGATGTATCAGAGAGGGGAGTGGGGCTGTGCTGATTCAGAAAGGAAAACCTTTGGCCTACTTCAGTAGAGGGTTGTGAGTAAGGCATCATGCTTTGTCTGTCTACGAGAAGAAAATGTTGGTTGTGTTAATGGTAGTGAAGAAATGGTCCTCTTATTTAGTAGGGAGACATTTTCAAATTAAGACTGGCCATCAAAGTCTTAGATTTTAACTGAGAACCAGTCAGTAACCTTTTTCACAACAAAAGTGAGTTATGAAGATGATGGGTTATGATTTCACAGTGAGTTATAAAAAGGGCATCAACAATATGGTAGCAGATAGGTTATCTAGAAAGCCTAAGGAGGTGGAGTTCCAAGTTATGGCTATCAATAGTGTGTCTTCTGACATTCTCAAACGAGTGGATGAAACTTGTGATCAAGATGATAAACTTAAGAAGATTATACAAGAATTGGAGCAAGGAACAAACAAACACTCCAAGTACAGTTGGGATGGAAAGTTATTGAAGAGAAAGGGGAAACTAGTAGTTGGTAGCAATACTAAAGTCAGAGAGGAGTTATTGGACTTTTTTTCACAATAGTGCTGTTGGAGGACACTCTGGTTCACATGTGACAACAAAAAGAATTGCTGACACTTTTTACTAGAAAGGAATGAGGAAAGATTTTAAAAGAAAGATCAGAGAATGTGCTATTTGCTAGAAGAACAAGGATAACTTGACACATGCTAGAGGATTGTTACAACCTCTACCCATACCTGACAGTGTATGGTCGTCCATCAGCATGAATTAGGGTTACCAGTTTCAAAGAATAAAGACACTATACTGGTAGTAATTGATAGGCTCTCAAAGTATGACCATTTTCTGTCCTTGAGCCATCCATTTACTGCTCAGGGTGTGGCCAAGATTTTTTTGGAGAACATATTCAAATTACATGGCCTTCCAAGTGACATTGTGTGTGATAGAGACAAGATCTTCATGAGCACGTTTTGGAAATAATTGTTCAACAAGCTGGGAGTGGACATCCATGCATCTATTGTTTATCATCCTCAATCAGATGGCCAAACAGAGAGATTAAACAAGTGTTTGGAAACATATTTGAGGTGGATGCCTAGGGAGAAGCCTAGGGAATGGGATAATTGGTTGCATCTAGCAGAGTGGTGGTATAATACCTACTATCATTTTGTAATTCAGGCTACACCTTATGAGATTTTGTATAGACAGAAGCCTCCCATTCTTATTCCTTATTGTTGAGATTTAGGGGCTCGATTCGATCAATCGTTCTTGCTCGCCAAGTGTGGAGAAGTTGGATAGTTGGGTGTTTTAGTGGGAGGTGAAAATTTGGCAATTTGACACAAGGATTTATAGTGGTTCAACCTTCTAACCAAGGTCTACATCCACTACCTTAGCTCCCCACTAAGGATTTCCAAACAAATTCACTAAGAATTTCGTCCCTTTTTCTCGGCTTAGGAGGAAACCGTTACAACCCTCAAAGCTTTCTACCCAAAGCTTGAAGGAACACTCTCTTGTACAAAGAAAGACTTAGCAAACTAGAAATCCCTCTAATAGGTATTTGTTTGCAATTCTAAGCACTCACCCAAAACCTAAACACTTGAGCAAATATAACAATGTAAGCTCACTAGTGTTGTCTAAGCAGGGAATTTACAATTTAAGCTCTAGACAAATTTTGACATCATAATGTTGTAACAATTGAAGCATTAACTTGTTCTTGATGCTTGGAGGTTCCTTTTATACTCCTTGATGAGTTTGTGGCCGTTACTAGCTGTTGGGATTGAATTGGAGCCGTTGGAGCCTTTATTTCCCACCATAAATGCAGTTCTGCAGCTTGGCTTATCGATACTCGTCCAACCGTATTGATACGGTCTTAATGAGGAAAGAGCCGTTGGGCTTCTTCAGCTGATGCGTATCGATACACTTGCCTAGCGTATCGGTACGGTCCTGCAAATTCAAATGACAGTTGGGGTAGTTAGGCATATCGGTACGCGATACAACCGTATCGGTATGCGACTAGTTGTTGGGCTCTTTCACAGCACACCGTATCGATACGGCCAAGCGTATCGGTACGTGTTTTAGCTACTGGAAAATATGGTAGTTTGAAACCCTAAGGCGTATCGGTACGGTCCAATTCCGTATCAGTACGGTCACTTGAAAATCATGGTTTTGACTACTTAAAATACACTTTAAATCATTCCAAAGTCTTTTGAAAACCCTTAAACATATTTTCAAGTTGTTTTTGACTAAAAACATATTTTAAATTCTTTGCAATTTAGTCCAAAACATTTTTCAAATATTATATCAAAACTTAGTTCTATAATCTCCCCCTTTTTGATATAATAAAACCAACTTGAAAAATTCTCCCCCTTTAACTTTAAAATTGTGAATAAGAGATTTGGATATGAAATCAAATAAATCTCCTCCTTATTCATTTGAAAATTCAATTTTTCAAACCAATTTCTCCCCCTTTTTGTTATATCGAAAAGAATTTAAAATGACATTTAGCTCAAAATAACATAGGAGGCAAAAAAAATTGACACACTTAAAATTTTGGTTTAAAATTGGCTCCCCCTTACTCAAAGCATCATAAGAATGTTAGTTCAACATATATGATTATCTAGTTGACATAAATGAAAATAAATCAAATAAACACAAAAGCAACTAGATTTTACCACACTTGAACTCAAGGGAGGATGTGAAGCCTTCCTTCTTCAAGTGTTCTTCCTTTGTGTGCATGGAGCTCCCCCTCAATTTTTGACTTGTTGATCACTCTCTATCACACCTAGCAAAAGACAATCAAGTAATTTTTGGTATCCAAATTGCTTTGGATCCATAGACATTAGTAGCACAAAATTTAGTCCCCTTAGGAATCCATTTTTCAATTTCATCCTTTTTAGTTGAAGTGGTTAGTCCTTTTGGGACCCAAACACTTCTAAAACATTTTCCATTTACAAATCTAGGGGCACTAGATTGTCTTACATAAAAGTTTGATTTTCCAAAACTATTTTTCTTTTCAAGTTCATTGGAAATCAAATCTTTTTCTTTTTGAACGTTAAGAAGCAAATTTTGTAAATCAAAACATTTTTGTTCAAAATCTTTCAACTTTGCTTCAAGTTCAAGATTTGTTTTGGAAAGCAAATCATTTTCAATTTTTATTTTTGAAATCAACTTTTTGTTCTTGGAAAATGATGCCTTGAATTCCAAAAGCAAATTATCATAGGCATCTTGTAACTCATCAAATGTATAAGAATTTGAAATAGATGAGTTAGAAGTTACCTCCCCCTCATTGAGGGCCATCAAGCATAGGTGGGCTACTTCATCATCGGTGGAGTCTTCATCACTCCATGTGGCCACATATGCTTGTTTTGAAGATGATCCCTTCTTTTTGGATTTGTGGGAGTCCTTCATCTTCTTCATCGATTAATGCTTGGATTTTTCCATTTTGCTCTTCATGAACCGGGCAAATTTGTTGAAGAGATAGGCCATCTCTTCATCTTCACTTTCCTTCTCACTTGAATCTACATGATGGCATGTGGAGGATTTGAGAGCTACGACACTTGCATTGATGCCTAGCTCCATAATCTTCTTCTTCCCCATCGCTCTAATCTCTTCCTTCTTCTTCTCCTCTTCTTTGTTTTTCTTCACAATTTGATGAGTGAGAAGTGACCCCATGAGTTCATCAAGCTTCAAGATTTTGAGATTCTTGGCTTCGATGATGGCGGTCCTCTTAGAGTCCCATGACTCGGGAAGGGAGTAGATGAGCTTTCGGACAAGCTTCTCTTCCGGGATGGCTTCTCCATAACCTTTAAGACCATTGGTGATGGTGGAGAACCTATCAAACATTTTCTCGATGTTCTCTTCCGGATCCATCTTGAAGTTCTCATACTCTAAAGTGAGGAGTCCAATCTTGGTCTCCTTGACTTCGTCGGTTCCCTCGTATGTGACTTCAAGCTTGTCCCATACCTCCTTGGCACTCTCACAAGAAGACATCTTCTCATATATGGTTGGGCCAAAAGCACAAAAGAGTATGTGCAAGGCTTTGCAATTAAGCTCCATCTTCTTGCGATCGTCGGCACTCCATTCCGCTTTGCTTCTTTGAGGCACGAACGTACCATCTTCAACTATGTCCCATAGCTTGTAATCTCTTGACTTCAAGAAGAATTTCATCTTTGTCTTCCAATGGGCATAGTGATTTTCGTCAAAGAAGGGCGGTTTGTCGATGGATTGCGCCATTTGACCCGGTCGGTGAAATGTTGATCGAGCTTGCCGGATCTTCTCAATAGGATGTGAATCCCCTTCGATTGAGCCAAGCTCTGATACCAATTGTTGAGATTTAGGGGCTCGATTCGATCAACCGTTCTTGCTCGCCAAGTGTGGAGAAGTTGGATAATTGGGTGTTTTAGTGGGAGGTGAAAATTTGGCAATTTGACACAAGGATTTATAGTGGTTCAACCTTCTAACCAAGGTCTACATCCACTACCTTAGCTCCCCACTAAGGATTTCCAAACAAATTCACTAAGAATTTCGTCCCCTTTTCTCAGCTTAGGAGGAAACCGTTACAACCCTCAAAGCTTTCTACCCAAAGCTTGAAGGAACACTCTCTTGTACAAAGAAAGACTTAGCAAATTAGAAATCCCTCTAGTAGGTGTTTGTTTGAAATTCTAAGCACTCACCCAAAACCTAAACACTTGAGCAAATATAACAATGTAAGCTCACTAGTGTTGTCTAAGCAAGGAATTTACAATTTAAGCTCTAGACAAATTTTGACATCATAATGTTGTAACAATTGAAGCATTAACTTGTTCTTGATGCTTGGAGGTTCCTTTTATACTCCTTGATGAGTTTGTGGCCGTTTTTAGCCGTTGGAGCCTTTATTTCCCACCATAAATACAGTTCTGCAGCTTGGCATATCGATACTCGTCCAACCGTATCGATACGGTCTTAATGAGGAAAGAGCCATTAGGCTTCTTCAGCTGATGCGTATCGATACGCTTGCCTAGCGTATCGGTACGGTCCTGCAAATTCAAATGACCGTTGGGAAATGACCGTTGGGGTAGTTAGGCGTATCGGTACGCGATACAACCGTATCGGTACGTGACTAGCCGTTGGGCTCTTTCAAAGCACACCGTATCGATACGGCTAAGCGTATCGGTACATGTTTTGGCTACTGGAAAATCTGGTAGTTTGAAACCCTAAGGCGTATCGGTACGGTCTGATACCGTATCGGTATGGTCACTTGAAAATCATGGTTTTGACTACTTAAAATACACTTTAAATCATTCCAAAGCCTTTTGAAAACCCTTAAACACATTTTTAAGTTGTTTTTTACTAAAAACACATTTTAAATTCTTTGCAATTTAGTCCAAAACATTTTTCAAATATTATATCAAAACTTAGTTCTACACTTATGTTGCTGAAGATTCGAGAGTGGCTTTGGTGGACAAAAGTCTTCAAACAAGAGAGGCAGCGCTAAAAATGTTGAAGTTTCATCTAAAGAGAGCACAAGATAGAATGAAACAACAAACTGACAAGAATATAACTAATTATGGATTTGCAATAGGTGAATGGGTATATCTTAAGTTGCAGCCATATAGACAACAATCAGTGCAACACAGAAATTGTCAAAAGTTGGCCCCAAAATAGTTTGGACCTTTTCAAGTAATGGCTAGAGTGGGAAGGGTAGCTTATGAACTTCGACTACCCAAGGATTCGAAGGTACATCTAGTTTTTCATGTATCCCAGTTGAAGAAGCACATAAGAGCTAATCCATACCAATATGAGTTGCCAGTCATTGGCCCTGATGGAGGAATGCCTAAGGAACCGGTGAAGATCTTGGACAGAATAATTGGCAAGAGGGGTAATTCGAGCAATAACAGAAGTTTTGGTGGAATGGACCAACTCATTTCCTGAAGACGCCACATGGGAGTTGCTGCATCATTTACAATTGTAGTTTCCAGATTTCCATCCTTGAGGTCAAGGTTGTTTTCCAAGAGGGGAGCATTGTCAGGAGTCGTTTGAAGATGAAAGTTTATAGTCGTTAGAGTTAGTTAACGCTTTTAATAATATTTTATTAGTGTTGATTTTGTTTAGTAAAACTGTACGTTTTGTTGTGTTTAGTTTAGCAAACGTTGTAGTTTGGCTGATAGGGTTTTACTTGTGTGAGAACTATCCTTTGTTTTGAGTTATCGAATGAAATTTGTTGTGGCTGCCTCTTTTGTTTTTAAGAGAGTTTTTTAGTCTCCCTTATTCTTCTATCTTCTCTCCCATAAAATTCTTCAGTGATTTAAGCTTGTTACACTCGGCACAAGGAGTCCATCGATGGTGACGGTGTCTCGACCGAGCGACGAACGAGGCCAGAAAATACAGGAAGCTGAGGAAGGGCATTTGGTTTTCCTCGTCGAGACTTAAACGGACCTCCCCAACGAACGACGGGTTATAGTGTGAGTGGCGTCTAGGGTTGGGTTTGGGGTGAGGCGACGAACACAACGACGCTGACGGTGACAACCACGATACGACAATGAGATAGGTCAAACGACGAACAAAGAAGAGGGAAGGTGAAGAGTTTGGGGGAAGCTGCGTATTTTTTCCCTCTCTCACTCTCGATGAAGAAGCAATAAAGGTAGTAGGTGAGGAGTCAAACCAGACTTATCTAATTCTAGATAAACCCTAATTTTTTTACTTCAAAGAATTTTTCATTTCCTCACTTGATAGATATGAGCACTTAGCTCAATGGTTAAACATGGGAGATTGTATGATAAGCATAAGGTTGTGGTTTCAAATCATGTTAGCCTTAATCCCCTCATTTTATTATTATCATTATTTATATATTTTTTTTTACAATTCCACTTTTAAAATTTATCTTATTATTTTAGGGGTCTTACAGAGGATGCGATTTATAACTTTGGATACGATATTGTTGGAAGGTGCAGCATCGCACCCCGAACATGGATCGTAAGACGAACATGTTATAAGCTATTAGTTAATTTTACCAAATACTTTTATGCAATCAGCCAATACAATCAACTAATGTAATCAACTATCCGCTAATTGTGAACCATAACTTTTTAAAAACTAAACAATTTTTAAAAGTTATTTTCATTGGAACAAACACATCTCAAATGGGTTGTTTTTTTTACAGTAAAATTGATTGTTAAAAAATTATAAATACAATATTATTATATTTTTTTAATTAAGTAGTGTTACAATAATATTCTCAAGGCAAATATGAAAGTTCAAACTCACACATGAGTGAAGCGGATGAGCATCCATGACCTCTAGGCCAATTAGTGGATCTTCAATGCTATTATATTTTCAAAAATCATAATGTTATTATGTTAAAATTATATATTATTAATTATATTGATAGATTTCTTTAATAAAAAATTTATTAATTTTAAAATTTTAGGGATCTTAGTTAATTTAATTGTTATAATAGATAATATCTATTCAAAAATAATTTAACAAGTGTCCTAGTGGAAAAGCGGATGATGTTTATCTTAAGAGACACAAGTTCAAATCATTTTATCTACAAGATTTATGTGCATTGTCAAAGGGTTAAAAATATGTATAAATAAATATTACCTTGTACCTTTATACTATTCAAAAATATATTTTATCGGCACATGGATACTATTTAATATTTTCATATTTTAAAGGCTTTGTAAAAAAAATTAAACTATACATTTTTTTGTTTTAGGTGTTTAAAGTTTTCTTTTTCAAAATAGATGTCTAACATTTCATTTTGTTATATTTTAAGTGTATAACGGTTTATTCTTTTAATATTTTAAGGTTAATTCGTTTAAACAGTTGTATCTAGTCATTGCTTGACATGTGATTGTCGTTTGTAGAACATGTTTTGAGTTTGTTATTCAATGTTCAATAACACATCTTTCGTTGATTTGCGACGACGAAAGACAGAAAAAATAAGTGGTAGTGGTTGATTTAGTGGCGCAGACAATAGATTTTAAGATTTGAGAATTTGGGGTATTTGAGAAAATCAAAGATTTTTTTATTTTCTTTTTAAAAAATTAAATGAAATTAATAAATAAACCACATGTTATGCATTAAAGATTTTTTTTTCATATAATTAATGAATAAACCTTAAAATATAATAAAATAAAACATTACACATTTATTTTGGCTTGAAAAAGTTTAGACACTAAAAATGAAAAACGGACGCTTTTTTCAATTAAACCTATTTTAAACTATAATAACTAATAAGTATAGTGGAAATTAAATAATAATAAAACATTAAATCTAAGTAGGTTGAGGATGATTTCTTCAATTATTCCTCGATAATTATTGAAGAACCTTACCAACCCGGTACCACACTACTACCCACTCTTGGCATCTCATACACTATTCCTCAATAATAAATGTTTTTTTCTTAAACTTTCTTTATTATTAAAGACGTTTTTCTTCTCTTATTAAATACTTCAATAATTAAACATGCCCTCTTCTTTTTATTAAAATAATCCAACAGTCCCCACATATTTCAATTAAAATATTTAAGCACTAACTTTTCATGCAACCATAGAAAGGTACGCAGAATGAGTATCAGTGGCTCCAATCTACATTTAGTGTTAGAAAAACATTACGTTACATTTAGTGAATGGTGGGGTTTTACATAATGCTCAATGCTCTTGGAATTTTGGATTTTCTCGCAGTATTGATAGATGTTCGGTTATTGTTGCGGAACTTTGGGCTGCACATGACATTTTGTTTCATGCTTGGAGATTAGCATTTCTCTGCACAAAATTGGAGGCAGATAATCCATAGGTTGCAAGGATACTCAATCATTCGTTCGGAGCTTTGTCTGGAAATGCTTTTGAGGACCCGATTCCTGCTTTATTGTCATATGACTGGAAAACTAAAGATCGGCGCATTCGTAGGGAGATGAACATTGTGGCGGATAGGTTGACTTTTTTGTCATACTGAGCACATAGTCGTTATGATGCACTACAATCACATTTGCTTCGACGGATTCTGCGATAAAAAGTCGAGGATAGTCGGGGTTGGATTGTTTGCCGTTTAGACCATCTTGAAACTACTTTGGTTCTTGAAGGGGTTAAAGTTCGAAACAACCTGGTTTTACTAAAGCATGGTTCTCGAAGCTCCAGCATTCTTTGGGCATGAAAAAGAAGAAGATATAATTCCAATCACCACTCTTGATGCGTAGTAAACATATTTATTTTGATATTCAGGCTTGCAGCTTTTGCAACTCACAATTATTCAATCCTTTGAGAATATGAAAAGTCATAAACCTAATACAAATGATAAGGATTCCAACAAACACATCCATGGAGCTTCCTTTGATAGAAGCTCCTCAGTTTTAGACAGCTCCAGCATTGCACAATCCATCAATTGTCTCCCCTTTCAAAGACAGCTGCTGCACCCATTCCAGTGCCTATGCACATTGAGATCACTCCGTACCGACAGTACTTCCCACGACGCTTCATCTCGTACAACAGGGTACTAACACAACGAGCCCCTGATACACAAAAGACGATAGATATCGTAAATTAAAAACATATAATCCTAAAGATCAACCTTATCCTCTGCAAAAGTTAGAACATGTAATATAGTATTTTTTTAGACAGTAAAGCAAATTGGCAGAATATCAAACATACACCAAGTGTGTCGTGAATTGTTTGCACTTCTCATTATTTATCATGGCCTAAGTTTTTTAGGTACTCATATTTCTGTAAGATAAGTACCTGTACAACCCAAGGGATGCCCAAGGGCCATTGCACCTCCGTTAACGTTGACCTTTTCACGATCAAGTCCCAGTTTCTTACAAGAGTAAACGAACTGAGATGCAAATGCCTGTGGAGAAAAACATATACATATAGCATACTTAGAAAAGAAAGTAAAATTCAAATGAAATTCATCGTTCAACTAAAGAAACCCATTACCTCATTGACCTCAAACAAGTCAATATCATCAATCTTAAGACCTGCAGACTTGACTGCAACTGGTATAGCAACCGCAGGACCGATGCCCATCACAGCAGGATCCACACCAACAGCAGCAAAGCTTCTACAAAATGGAGCATAAGAAAGCAATGTGAGGAACTCGACCTTTTAAGCCAACAAATGAGTAGAAGAAAAAAAGAACTGATCATCTCGTGCAACATATATAGATGAGCCAAGCTCAACTTGTAGCAGTTTTGATTACCTGAAAACACCAAGGATTGGAAGTCCTTTCTGCATAGCCAAACTTCGCTTCATAAGGAGGACTGCTCCTGCACCATCACTTACCTGGCTAGCATTTCCTAAGAAAAAATTGGGACACCAATTTTCATTCAGATCACATATTGTTCTGGTCAGAGGGAAAACTTTTCACAAATTTGATTTGTATATATACCAGCAGTTGTGGTTCCATCCTTCTTAAATGCAGGCTTCAATTTGGCTAGACCTGCCATGTTTGTGTCTGGGCGGATACCATCATCCACCGAAATTACGACTGGCTTGTCTTCTCCAGTTTTAGGATTCACAATCTTTGCATATTAACAATGTAAGTTAATAGGATTTGAAATTTATAAACTAGAATAATTTACTACCCGAAATTATTTTTGGATAAAATGTTTGTATTATATCCAAGAAAGCAGCAAGCTGCTACAAAGTTTACTACCCGAAATTACCTTTGTTGCTACAGGGATAATTTCTTCTTTGAATTTACCAGATGCTGTTGCAGCAGCAGCACGCCTATGCGATTCAACCTATATGTACATAGGCATTTCAGACTAAGAAAGATAATGTTTACATCAACAGGTAAAGGCAAGTTGAAAAAAGAAAGAAATTACAGCGGCCTGGTCTTGCTCTTCCCGCGTAACACCATGGCGTTGTGCGACGTTTTCGGAAGTAATGCCCATAGGAAGAAGGCAATCCCGGGCTTGGACAAAGCTATCCGTCTATAATAATAAATGCAGTTGAATATTAAGCTTCTAATGTAAATTATGCTCTAAATAGTGAACACAAACTGAGTGTTTGACATGCCTTTGGGTTAACTTTGTTGAACCCAGCAGCTAAACCATCACTTGTCATGCTCTCCAATCCAGCACCAATGCCTACATTGAACACCAAGAAGGTGAATACTAGATCCGAGGTGAAGATTGCTCGAATATCCGAATAAATCTTTCAAAGATAAAACATCCTCACCAATATTATAAAATCCTGCTTTTATGCCAGCAGCGACATCGGCAACTGCTTGTAGTCCCGATGAACATTGCCTGTTGACAGTTCTAATAGGCACTGTATCTGGTTGAAACATGTAACTATATTAGCAACATCTATATACGAAACACAAAGTTAAGGAATGAAATACAATAGAAAATCAAATCAAATAGTAAAAGTCTCAGAAAAGACTGAGAAACAACAAAGGGTGAAAGAAAAACTGTACCAGGGAAACCGGCATAGAATGCGGCCATCCTACACTCGGTTGCTCGTAGTGCACCGCGTGCCAACACTGTACCAACAACTATATCCCCCACTTCACTTGGGTTCACCTTTGTTCTATCAATCACTGCCTGCATGCAGAATTAACTTAGGATAGGAATCAAAAGGAATCTGATTTCAAAGACAACTGAAGTTGAAAAGAAAGAGCAATTTTAACCTTCAAGACAGGGGCAAGCAAATCATCTGCAGGAGTATCCTTGAATCCTCCACGCTTTGACTTGCAAATTGGAGTGCGGCATGCCCTGTCTCACAACAACAATTCCCTTATCAACACATCAAACAACATATCAAATATATGGATTAATTGACTTGTAAATGGTTGACCCCCCCCCCCCCCAATGACTTACGCCACAATCACAATATCATCCCCAAAAGCAGTGTTGTCCCCCGCCGAACAAATTGAAGGCTGATCAAATGAAAACAAACCCACTTTTAGAAATCAGAGAGACCAAAGTAAAAAGGAACAAAATCCAAGAAAAGAAAGATTAAACTAACAAAGAGAGTAGCAGCAGCAGCAGCCGATGATGATTGATGGGGTTGTGAAGAGGGACTTAAGTGATCAAGCAAAACTTTTTGCCTGTTGATTGCCTTCTCCATTTTCTGTCAAAAAAATCCTTTCTTTTCCTCAGAAAAGTTAAATCCTTTCAGTTGGTTGTTGATTCTATGATGGAAATGCAGAAATGGGTTAAACATATATATAGTGCTAATAACTTAACCGCCATTGCTGCGTTTTTGGTCTGCTAGGGGAAGTTGGGTCAACTTTTCAAGCAGCCATTACAAATCGCAAGTCATACTCATACAACAGTCAATTGTATTATGAGTAAATTTATAATTTGACCACCGCATTTCAAAAGGTCAGTATCGGGTCACTTATGGTGTAATTTACTCGATAAGCAGTGGGGTTTCAAAAGGGGAGTACCATGACCGGATTGGCCCAATCAGCTTATGGCTCTTAAAATTTAAATATCTTTATTTTTAATTTATCAAAAGAATAAATTAATCTAACCGTAATTTCTTTAATTAAATATATATATATATATATATATTATATTTTCATATCGAGATTCGAACTCATATTTTTTTATAATAATAACAGTAAAATTTAACTATCTTTCCCAAATCTTAAAATTTAATTTTGTTTCCTGAAATTCAATTCTCTCCCAATTTAATTCCGTGTTATTCTTCTCCAATCTAATGACAAAAAATGATGCAATATTCTTAAAAAGAAATTATATTTATTTTTAAAAACCAAAGTCCATATCGTACCCACAATTTAATTCTTTAAAATTTTCTTAACAAACAATGAAAATAATGTTATTAACAAAGTTTAATCACATTTCGATGGTTTATTAATACAATATTAAATTAATTGTTTAAAGTAATGATATATGATTACATTCTATATGGGCATTTTTTTTTTGTTTTCGCCCATGGTCCAAAAATATTCAAGACGACTTTGCCGATAAGAAAACATTAAAAATGTTTCATAACAACACCTTCTAACTTTATTTTATTTTAACGGTCCAATGACATGTTTGTAACAATCAATTAATTAAATAACTCATTTATAACATTTTAAAATTAAATGACTTATTTACAAGCTTACTAATAATTGAGTGACATATAATCTAATTTACCTTTTAATTTTATTGACGTTTTCTCTCTTCTCACGTCTGAATTCTTTTCCCTCTTATTTTTAAAGAAATTTAGGCTGAAAATGACATTAACGAATGATTGAGCTAGTTCAATAAGTAAGGCTGGAATTAATGTTGTATATACATACACGATTATTCTTTGGAGTATTATTTCTCCACTAACGATAATAATTTACGGCCACATATTATTAATTGATATTTTAAATAATTAAAAAAATTATGAAAATTTATTAATATAGTTTGCCAAAATATAATTATTTCTATATTAAATAATTACTCATATAAACTATTAAGAAAAACTCCACGTTTGTTGTTATTATTATTGTTATTATGGATAATTTTAAGATAAATGTCATGTACCATGATGTACCACTATCCATATGTACCGCAATATATTATTAACTGTTTTAATTAATTTTAAAATTTTAGGGACTGAAAGTGTTATTATCCCCTTTTAAAATAAAATCTTAAAAATAATTTTTATATTATTGTTTTCAAATTTTCTTTTATTTTTTAATTAAAAAATAATTAAACTTTTATTACTATAATAATTGCTACATTCACTTTAATTTAAGGGTAAAGTTCACAAATGGTCACTAAACTTTGATTGATTATTCAATTTAGTAATCAAATTTTCAATTGTTTCGATGTTACCATTAAAATTTAACTTTATGATTCAACTTTTGCCCTAATATGAAAACTATATGATCAAATCATCAATCAATTAGGTATATTACCTTCTTAAGAGTTGAAACATTTTAGATTGTTTCCTTTTATTGTGGGAAAATGGATAAGAAATTGATTAATGTCCTAAAGCCAAAATAAAAAATAAAAAAATTGACGCGCCAATTGCATGAGACAACCTCGGTTAGTAGTGGGTCTCTTTATTCCGGTTAGAATTGGGAGGGACAAGATAACATTAATTATAATTAAGGGATCAAAATAAAATATTAATTTACCTCTATTAATAATATGTTCAAATTGAAATAATAAAGGTTAAATTTATTATTTCATTCGAATTAAGACAAAATTGCTCGAATGTGTAAATGTGGAGGATTAAATGTGTTATTATACAAAATGTTTTAACAGTCACATCACCCTTTTAACAATTGTTAATGGGTTAGTGGCTAAATTAAAACAAAACTAAAAGTTTAATGGTAACATTGAAGTAATTGGAAGTTTGGTTACAAAATTGAATAATTGATCAAAGTTTAGTGACCATTTATGAACTTTACCCATTTTTTAAAAGTGAATGTAAGAATTATTATAGTAATAAAATTTTAATTATTTTTTAAATTAAAAAAAGAAAATCTGAATAAATAATATAAAAATTATTTTTTAAGATTTTTATTCTAAAGGGGGATAATAACACTTTCAGTCCCTAAGATTTTAAAACTAATTAAAACAGTTAATAATACGTTGCGGTACATATCAATAGTGGTACATTGCGGTTAGGGGTGTAAATGAATAGAGTGTTCGACGAACCGTTCGTGAACCGTTCGTATAACGTTCATTTATGTTCGTTTATTAAGCTAAATAAACGAGTATGAACAAAATTTTTATGTTCGTTTAATAAACGAACGAACACGAACAAAGGTGTGTTCGGCTCGTTTATGTTCACGAACAAGCTCGTTTATAGGCTTGTTTATAAGCTCGTTTATAGTCTCATTTATAAGCTTGATTATAGGCTCGTTTACATGCTTGTTTATAAGCTCGTTTATAGAATGAAAATGTTTGTGGATGTATCTAAATAATACTTTTTATTGTTGTTAAGGATATTATATTAAGTTCATGTTTAAATGTAAGTTTTAATTTGTTGCTTTTTATTTATTTATTTATTGTTAATTTAGTTAATATTTCTTAAAATATAAACAAACATGTTCGCGAACGAATAAATGAGCACGTTCGTGAACACTTAAACGAACACATTCGCGAACACTAAACAAACGAACACGAACACCTTCAAAAATAAATAAACGAACACGGACACAATATTAAAAACTTAAACGAACACGAACTGAACATGAACACCTTTAAAGGTAAACAAACGAACATGAACATAGACTTGTTCGTTCAAGCTCGGCTCATTTACACCCCTAATTGCGGTACATGTCATTTACCGTAGAATTATCCTTGTAATTATTATTATATTGTAACCCCCTCATCCCGGTCTAGCCGAATGACCGGTCCGAGTGGGTCACACGGGGAAAACTAAAGCGAAACCCGTTAAGGTTCCCCCTCGGTTAGCAACCCTATTTTTTTTTCCATTAATTAATCTTGTCTAAAAGCATTATTAAGTCCTAAGTGAAGCACGACAGTGGAAACACGAACGATATAACAACGACCCACCAAGTCTGCACATTAAAACAACCCATTTATCCTTTCTAAGCAGGTCGTATCAATACAGCTCTCTAGTGTATCAATACAGCTATAGTGTATCGATACACGCTCGAGTGTATCAATACAACTATTGGTCAACTAGGTCAAACCGTATCGATACGCTTAGTCACCGTATCGATACGACCCACACTCCACCACTCCTCAAAAATACAGAGAGTTGGGACCGTATCGATACACCCTAGTGTATCGATACGCCTGACCAAAAATCTGCCCTTTTGGCAAGAGTGTATTGATACAGCACTTTGGTGTATCAATACACCCTGTTTTGCAAGACTCCCAATTTCAACATATTCAAACATACTCAAGGCATGAATATGAACCCTCATACATACCTACATAGTACACAACATGAGCATACCTCAATCAACCAAGGAAAATCATGCATTCGATCAAAAGAAGGCAAACATGCACATAAGGTCTCATGCTTCAACATCCAAATACTTAGGCATTCTCATAAGGCATATGATCAACACACATGATAAGCAATTTAAACATCTACTAGACATACATCACTCAAGCATTCATCAAGGCATGCATCATAAGTGATATTTACAAATCGAACAAGGCATCTAAGTGCCAAACCAAATCAACACACATCAAAGCATCAAGAACAACAACACTTATCCCATTGCTTTACTATTACAATCTTTTAATTTATAAATCATACATTGAGCTCACCAAAAGCAACACTTGGAGACCTTTCCTTGCCCTTGCCACCCACAAGCTATTTATCTGCATTGTCGAACAAAAGAGAGCGTAAGCATAAAAGCTTAGTGAGGGTAAGCTCATTAAACAAACCTTCGACAATGCAGGGTCCAAGCTCGAGCAACTATCATGATGTTATACATGATTTTACCTTCGATCCACATGAGCCATAAACATAGATGATGCATGCACAATTATTCATTAATATGTAATGCTCAACAGGCTCAATACATAACATATGTAAACACATACATTAATCAAATTTGGAAACACATTCCATATCGCATTGATACACATATCAATTCATATAAGCATGCATGCATAATCTCATATTGGCATATACATACTTTCTCATATTGGCACCTAGCTATGACTCGAATACGCGGATAACATGTTGGAACGCATTTTCCAACATCAACCTTACCTCGGTGGGATTACACTCATCACCGGCCTTGCATGTGGAACGCATTTCCACATGCCCTACGGATGGGATTCTACTCATCATCACGTATAATATATATAAATTTCCGGTGGAATATTACATCACCGTACTCCTCCTTGGTGCCTTAACGCCACCAAGGCCACGTACGTTTTGACTCAATTAGTGTGCACACTCATCCTGATGATCGATCATTGTACCCAAGCATACTAGTGCCAATATTAATCAAATTCCACAACCTTGATGTTCGAGAGTCATAATATGGCATCTTACATCATATTAAGCTCAACATCAAATATTTCAACAACATAATATCATTTTCAAGAGTCATAATATGGCATCTTACATCATATTAAGCTCAACATCATAATATCTCAATATCATAATCCAAACCACATGCATAGCAATGCATCAAACCATGCCTCAACAACATGTATAACACATTATACATAATCATCATAACACAAATCATCATGAGGCATAACATCAATTAAAGAGATCATCCAATGTCTCTAACTAAAGCTTAGGATTAGGCTACCACCCTAATCCTAACTCTAGGTGAGTCTACCAATCTCAACCTAGTCCACATGCTTGAACCAATTGCTCAAAACCATTTAAAATATTTTAACCACTCACCGACTACTTCATTAGCACAAGCCGACAAGCATACCAAGCATCCAAGTTTCCGGATTCGAGCCCGAAGCTTCACCATTGATTTCTCTTGCTTCTAACTATTCAAAAACAATATATTAACCTCAAAATCAGTCACAAATCCAAAGTTTAGCATCAACACACAAATCCACTTCAATTCTCACAATTCAAAGTCAAGTTCATTCTTCAATTTCTCATTTTCGTACTTCCACTAAAACCCGTCAAAAATCAGAATTGTAGTCATCCAAAACACTCTTAAACATGTTCAAAATACTGCCCAACTATAGTATAACCATCAACCCCCAATTTCCAACATTAAACACACAATTTAAGCCATAAACAATCCCCAAAATCATCAAATCCGAGCAGCCATGAAAAACAGTCCAAAACTTGTGATTTCAACATATTTAGCACATTCAAACGCTTCCAAAACAACCTCCAACTATTACTCTAACATCAACCATCAAATTCCAACATAAATCATACCCAAAACTCATCTAAAAACCTTCCTAAAAATCCACCAAAACCCAATTTCGGAAATTTTATAAAATACCTCAAAAATTACTCATTTTAACGTATTATGTGTATTTTAACATGATTAAACAAAGCCCCAACTCAATTTATCAAAACAAGATGAAAACCCCCTTAAAAACCCAAACTTTAATATGAACCCTAATTTTCAAAACTCCATAACTTTGAAATCTAAAACTATAGATAGATAGAGGATGAAGAGGAGATTAAGAAAACATAATTACCTTTCAAAAACCCCTTGAATTGATGAAGAAATTTGATGAATTATGAATTTTAGGTTTGGGAGAGTTTGGGGTAGTTTGCACGGTGGAGAGGGGAGAAATGAGAAAGATGATAGCTTTATCTTATGATAAGGTTGTCATTATTTTTGTTTTGGTTTAATTACCAAAATGATCCCTCCCTTTCTTTCTAAACTCAATTTGCTCACACTAAGGTCAATTTGATTAAAATAAATTTTACTGACTCGAACCAATTAACCCGACTAACTCCTAACCCCAAAACACGAGTGTTACATATATGATTCTTGAATTTATGTTTTATTTTATATTTGTGGATGATGTGATCGTGCTTCATTTTCTTTTCTTTAAGATCATTTTAACAACTCAACCCTATGGGTAGGTATGTTGTGCGGCAGGTTAAAATATGGCTACTATTCGGTGGCACCTGTTTTTCTAGTTACATGTTACCAGCCAATTCAAATAGGTTTTGGTTCAGATTTTCAGTTGGCTAATGAAATATTTTACCCGTAAATTGGTTTTTTCAAACCTTTTAGGTGTCGAGTTAATTGTTTCCTTTTGAACTTAGAAAGTGGAATATCCTCGTAATATTTTAGGTTCCCTAACCACTGAAACTCCTTTTTTCCTAAAATTTTAGGTGGCAAATGAAATGTTTTACCCAACTTAAAAAGTTTAATATCTCACTAATACTTTAGGTTCCCCAACGCCAAGCTGATTGTAGGTAACATTATAGGTGCCGATCAGGAAACTGAATTTAACTCACGTTTTAGATTCAAACTGAAAGCTAGGTAACATTTTAGGTGCCGATATCGGAACTGAATTTCATAAGCATTTTAGGGTACGAACGACAAACTGATTTTCGTAAATATTTTGGATTCAGAAGGCAAAACTGAATTTCGTTCACATTATAGGCCACGAACCCCAAACTCTTCACCTATAACTTTTTAAGTGCCAAACCCAAAACTAATTTTCTTGTAACATTTTAAGTACCGAACCCGAAACTAAATTTTATTAACATTTAACGATCCAAACCCCAAACTGAGTACCACTAACAATTTAGGTGTTGAACCACAAATTGAATATCCGTAACATTTTAGGTGTCGAACCACAAATTGAATATCATTAACATTTTAGGTGCCGAACCCTAAAATGATTATCAGTAACATATTAGGTGCCATAGCCCAAACTGATTATCGGTAACATTTTAGGTGTGGAACCCTAATTTTACCCTTACAAATCTTCTATAAATATTCCTACAGTACCGTATTGTGCATGAATTGATTATTAAAAATTATTATGGCAAGATTTTCCGCAACCGTTTTCTTTGGAAGCTAAAATCCCCGGAGGCTAGCATATCAACAAGGAAGAAATTGGATAGCATAAAGACAAGGAAGGAATTGGCTTCATTCAACAACAACATCAAGAAGGATGATTTGTTTAAGTAGATTTCTCTGGAGGGTAGCATATCAACAAGGAAGAAATTGGGTTCATTGGTAATCCAAGTGACCTTCATAAGATGTTTAGGAGATACAACCGTGTAGGGGTTACCAACATCGACCTGTATGTAAAATTTGATGAAGGTTTGATTGGTGAAAGGATAAAGTTAATTGAGGAATGGAGAAATCGGTTAGAACAACTTCAAAGTTAATTGATATATGTAGTCCACGTTAAATAGAGAAACTGGATCCTAGGCTTTGTTACGTTAAAATGAAAAAGAAACGGGAACGATAACCGAAAAAGTAATATCTTTGAAGTTGAAAATCGAAATTGTCAGAATTGAAAGTTAAAATAATTGTCAAAGATCGAAACTTAAATAGCGGTTCTGAAACATTATTGCAATCATTGCAACAAAAGACAATAATTAGTATCGGAACTACATGTTAAATTTTGAAACTTTTGAAAAAAAGTTTATGCAGAATGGTTACTCCAAAAGTTACAATAAATGTTGCAACTACCATCCCAGTTCCCAGGGCAGGTACTACCAACTTCAAAACACGTTTGTGTCCTCTTAATTCCCCTTCTTATTGAAAAAGATGTTTATCTAAAAGCTCATAAACCTTGTTTCTAGGCTTCCAACAGCATCGGTCTTTAGGCGGCATAGTATAGTCATGATGGAAGTTTCGAGTACAGTAGGATATGCTAAAGTTGAAAGAGATACTATAGAGAGTTCGAATAAAATCGTTGGAATGACATTTGCGTCATTGGAAAAAACATGACAATTTTACGAGGAATACACAAATGAAAATGGATTTAGTGTACGTCACTGAACTACTCGGGTTAGAAATGGAAATAAATACCAGCAAGAGTTTTGTTGTTCAAAAGAAAGGCAAAGGAAAACAAAATTAGACGAGGCAAAGCGTTCACGCGCTCCACGTGTAGTGACAAGGAGCAGTTGCAAGGCTGGAGTAGTGGTTCGTGCAGAAGATCCAGATAGATGGGTAATAAAATTGTCTGATAACGAACATAACCACGAACTTTGTCCACCATCCATGGCACCCTTCCTTTGTTCGCATCGATCTATTACGAAGGTTGATATTGTAGAGGCTTCAGCATTGCAAAATGTCAGTGTCGGAACATCAAAAATTATGAATTTCTTCATGCAACAGTTTGTGGGTTATCAAACTGCTGGTTTTACTAAGAAATACATATACAATGTGTAACACTCCAATTTGCAATTACCTTTTTGTGAGGAAAAATAATAGGGAAAGAAAGATGTAAAAAAGAGGTCTTGTGGTTGTGAGGGTTTGAACCCACGACCTCTTACCCATCAACCTTTAAGTTTAACCATTGAGCTAAAGGCTTATAGCTATCAAATATTGGATTATATGATACTTAACAAGGAATTCTAGGATGTTAGTCAAAATTTAATAAAACTCTAAAGTGACCCCTCACATTCTAATTTTAGATCGGGGTAAAAAAATAATAAGAATGAAAATGAAGAGTCTTTGGAGAAATCTTTCCCGACCATTGCACCCTTGTGCCGATCTCACCCACCGCTCGACGGTGAGCGTCACCTCCACCAACATCGTGCTTGGTGTCATGCCCCAACCACCTAGCGGTAACGACTCGTGCGGTTGGGCCGCCGTTTGCCGTGGATGACAAGTTTGAAGTTCAGCGAGCCCAACCACCGCCTCTGTATTCACTGTTTTTTGCCACCACCGCCTTTGCCGTCAGAAGTGCCGTCGCATCCTAACCCCAGATTCGTCCTCTACACGCGGCGAGCCACCACTGTTCATCATAAATATCCGTTTGAAAGATTGCTAAGACCATCTTTCCCACCATTCTGTCCGAACTCCGGCCACCCATCTCTACCGACCTGTGGTTTACACCGCCACTATACCATTGTTCCTCGTCGTCCTACGAGCAAATTTCTTCCGACCACGCTCCCTCATCGTTTGATGTTGATGTGAAACGGTAGCAAACTCATTCGTGAACTGTTGAAGATCCTTGTCACTGCCATGCTCCGTGAATGTCACCGCCATCACCGGCGTCCTCCTCGTTGCCTCTTGAGCTGAACCATGCCTTCCGATCATCATTTCTTCCCGTCGTTGGTGAGAAATGAGGACGAGACCTTTTTGATCCACTATTCAGGGTTGTTGTGTCGCCAAAGTCTCCTTCGTCGATCTGGTATTGAACCGCCGATGAGCCGCTGGCAATAAAGTGTGAATTCATTTTCGAGCCCCGTTCTGCCAATTTCGAATTCGATATTGAGGGATGCCGAGTTCGAGTTCAAGAGCGACCGAAAAGAGTATCAAGGTTGACCCATGTAGCTTGGAGCTGAGGTAATACCCCACTATCTATTTTGTGATTTTCGGAACTCGTTAGCAATCGGTTAATGTATGAATAAATATGTTTGGTTATATGATTATCGTTAATTATTTTAAAATGGTACTGTTCAAGTAATAAGAAAATAAATTGGTTAGGGCCGAGTACTTGAATAAGGAATTAACGATCGCTAAGAAATCCAGGTTTAGTGAATAATTGATAAAGTAGTTAAACTCAGAACTTTCAATTTCAATTATTTCTTGTTATAAGATTTAATTTTTGAAATATTTGGATGAGAAATTATGTAAACACTCTTGAGGTATAAAAAGACCTAAATACCCCTAGAAGCTAAATGACTAAAAGGACTTTGTAGGCTTAATAAAGTGATAAATCCTGATGTATCTAAATTTTGCATGATCATAGAACAATTATTGAATGTTTGGGTGGAGCCATTAGTTATTAAACCCCTTTTATTAGGGATCTCATTTCTGAAATCAGTTCGAAATTGTCAAAAGTTCAGTGTCCCATTTCCTGTAATTACCAAGTGTCTTCGAGAATTAAATTGGACAATCTAGCGTGATCCTTATGTACTACACGACTATTTTGCATAATGGTTTGCATGCTTTATTAAACTGATCATGTGCACATGACTAACATACCTGATTTCATATAAGCATAACATGTTTATGAATTTAAGCATGACTAGATTATATGTCTGATATATGCCTAGTACCCAATATGAAAAACATGATATCTAGTTATTGTTTTTGTATAAAAATGCCTATTTATTACTTACTATCATTACTTTTTATGTTGCTCACTGTAATACTGGATAGACTGATTCACTGGTACTTGGGTTATGATATGAAGTCTCTGAAGGTTCATCCCTGACCCGACTGTAATTCCTTATATAATAGGTTTCTATGCTTCGGCTAGGGTAATTCCTTATTGTTACAGTTACAGGTTTCTATGCTTCGGCTATGGTAATTCCTTATCGTTACAGTTACAGGTTCATATACTTTGGCTAGGGTAATTCCTTATCGTTATAGTTACAGGTTCCTATGCTTCGGCTAGGGTAATTCCTTATCGTTACAGTTACAAGTTCCCATGCTTCGGCTATGGTAATTCCTTATCATTATAGTTACAAGTTCCTATGCTTCGGCTAGGGTAATTCCTTATCGTTACAGTTACATGTTCCTATGCTTCGGCTACGGTAATTCCTTATCTTTACAGTTACAGGTTCCTATGCTTCGGCTACGGTAATTCCTTATCGATACAGTTACAAGTTCCTATGCTTCGGCTTGGGTAATTCCTTATCGTTACAGTTACAGGTTCCTATGCTTCGGCTAGGGTAATTCCTTACCGTTACAGTTACAAGTTCCTATGCTTCAACTAAGGTAATTCCGCCGGGCCAAAGGTATTCCCTTAGGATGATACCCACGCCCTTTAATGCCCTTATAGACGCATCTCAGAATTGTATATTTGAGTACATTTGGAGGGTAGATAAGAATAAAAAAAATGAACATTATTGCTGCTTGAATTATGTGCCCGAGAAATAAAATGTTTACCACATTGATACAGTTTAACACTGATAGGAAACACTAAACTCCCTAGTTCAATTTAATCATTCACTCTTCTAATTCTCTGGACTGTAGGCTTTACGCCTGATATACAACGATTGAATAAATAACAATTATGTTATCTTCAAATATAACGTTACATTGAAATATTAAATCGTAAATGGAGTTCGTTGTTGCCTGAAACGTCATGTCAATGTAATGTCTGCCATGTACATGCACGTGCTTACCGTATCATTTGGTAGTCTTGTACTACTGAGCTTTCCCAAGCTCATGTTGTTTTTACCATCGCATGTTAGATGAAATTCGTCATGGTAAAGTTACTGACATCAATTCTTTTTTTGGGTTTCCTCGGTGTTGCTTTTGGAGTACAGTATTGGCATAGTTAGTGGGCAATGCATGTATGACATGTATTGTTTTATGTCGGAGTATGCATAATGTTTATGAGTTCCCGTTATGTGTTTACATGATGTTCATAAATATATGGTAGTTTAAACATAAATTTGTTTTACAGCTTTAATGTATATAAAGAAGTGAATTTTATATGCGTTATTATGGGTCACTCTTGTGACCCTAAGGGGGTTACATTTAGTGGTATCAGAGCTTAGAGTTGCGTCATTCTGGGTAGGTCAGCTAATTGTTCGTCATAGGGTGTCTGGTCTGTGCATGTCCCTTGTATAACCGTACCCCTCCGAGCCAAAACTCCGATGTCGAATCCCTTTTTGAAATAAATGGATATGAATATTCTACTTTCTATAGCTCGATTTGCACTGGCAAGAAACGTCCATATCATTCGTCTGTATTTTGGATTAAATTGATGGATTTGAATAGGGAAAAAGAACCTGAGATGGTTCATGCATGTGAAAATTGAAGATTTGATTCATATTGGAAAAAATGATGTTTGATTTTGTGAGGTAACCAGTGTAAGATTATGTACAAGGTTATTCAGTGATAATGATTTTGTTTGAGAATATCCTGATGAAAATTTGATGAATTTAAAAGAAAGGTGTCTGTGAGTTTAGTGACAATATAGATTCTGTGATGACTTTGTTATACATGAAAGGAACAATTATTGAAATGTTGTGCTAAAAGTAAGTGACATTCGTTCAAAACTTTTGTTACATTCGGTCGGCTTGAGGAAATACCTATTGCATGAAAAGGGTGACATAATGTGTCGTATATCATCATTGACCACAATATGACGTTACATCATGATTCTAGAGGGCCCTGTTGGAGGCCTTGATTACTCGTCTAGAATTTTGGTGTATATTTCCATCCGTAAATAGATGGTCAACCTAGTACAGAAATTCAAATTCAAAAAGGTACACTCTTGGGTTGTATGATCGACTACTATGGCGATAGGAATGTTCTTATTCCTGATTGAGTCCACTTATAACATCAGTAATGAGACAAGTGTTCGTATGGCTACGTATGAAGTTTTGTGTAGAATCATGTAACATTTTATAATCGGTTAGTCTGAGATGTATGATGGGATAGTTTGGGTCCAGGGTTAGCCCGAGAGACTGATAACACTATTGGATTGATCTATGCTCGTCTCAGAAGTCCCATAAAACAAGTATACTCTGATGATTAAGTTTTAGTATAGGAATGGATAAAAGAGTAGATTATGCATTTCTCTAACTTTAAAAAATTTCGAGGACGAAATTTCTTTTAAGGGGGAGAGTTGTAACACTCCAATTTGTAATTATATTTTTGTGAGGAAAAAAATAATATGGAAAGAAAGATGTAAAAGTGAGGTCTTGTGGTTGTGAAGGTTTGAAGAGTTGTAACACTCCAATTTGTAATTACATTTTTGTGAGGAAAAAAATAATAGGGAAAGAAAGATGTAAAAGTGAGGTCTTGTGGTTGTAAAGGTTTGAAGCCACGACCTCCTGCCCCATCAACCTTTAAGTTTAACCATTGAGCAGCTATCAAATATTGGATTATATGATAAGAATAATAAAAAAAAATAATAAGAATGAAAATAAGAAAAATAATAAGAATGAAAATGAAGAGTCTCTGGAGAACTCTTTCCCAACCACTGTGCCCTTGTGCCGATCTCTCCCACCGTTCGATGGTGAGCGTCATCGCCACTAGTATCGTGCTTGGCGTCATGCCCCGACTACCCAGCGGTAACGACTCGCGCGGTTGGGCTGCCGTTTACCGTAGATGACGAGTTTGAAGTTCGGCGAGCCCAACCACCACCTCTGTATTCGCCATTTTCGGCCACCACCGCCTCTGTCGTTAGAAGCACCGTCGCACCCCAACCCCAAAACCTTCCTCCACAAGCGACAAGCCGCCACCGTTCATCGTAAAGATCCGTTTGAAAGATCGCCAAGCCCATCTTTCCCACCATTTTGTCTGAACTCCGGCCACCCATCTCTGCCGACCCGTGGTTTACATCACCACTATACTGTTGTTCCTCATTGTCCGGCGAGCAAATTTCTTCCGACCACGCTCCCTCATCGTTTGCTGTTGATGTGAAACGGTAGCAAACTCATTCGTGAATTGTTGAAGATCCTTGTCACCGCCGTGCTCCGTGAATGTCACCGCCATCACCGGCGTCCTCCTCGTCGCCTCGTGAGTTGAACCATGCCTTCCGATCATCATTTCTGCCCATCGTTGGTGAGAAACAACGATGAGACCTTTCTGATCCACTCTTCAGGGTTGTTATGCTGCCAACGTCTCCTCCGTCGATCTGGTATTGAACCACCGACGAGGCGCCGTCAATAGGGTGTGAGTTCATTTTCGAGGCCTGTTCTGCCAATTTCAAATTCGATATTGAGGGACGTCGAGTTCCAGTTCAAGAGCAACCAAAAAGAGTATCAAGGTTGACCCATGTAGCTTGGAGCCAAGGTAATACCCCACATGATCAGTTTAAACATAATTTTTTTTTACAGCTTTAATGTATTTATAAAAATGAATTTTATATTAGTTATTGTGGGTCGCTCTTATGACCCTAACGTGGTCTCCTAGGATCCGTGGGAATGCATAGGCGGGTCTAGGGGGTTAGACAATGCCATCCAGAAATTAAAAGCTAATGAAGTCATTGATGGGGATCTGAATGACGTACTAGGTTACTTCGATGCGAAGAAAGAGTTAGATCCCGATTTGTTCGTACAAATCTCAGTCGACGCTTTGGGTCATTTGCGTAATATAATTTGGACTAATTCAACTTCTAGAGCTAACTACGCCATATTCGGTAATGTTATTGAATTTGACACCACCTACAAGGGTAATGCATACGGTTGACCTCTTATGCCCATTGTTGGTATAAATCACCACCATCAAACAATTGTGTTTGCTATTGTTGTCCTTGCAGACGAGACCACAAATACGTTTAAGTGGGTCTTAGATAAATTTGCGGAAGCTATGCTGAAGAAGTCTCTGCTTTTAGTTGTTACTGATGGAGATAGGGCAATGCAAAGGGAGATCAAAAATATTTTTCCCGATGCTAAACATCGAATATGTTCTTGGCATCTAGCTCGCAATGCACAAGCAAATATTGGGGATCCAAATTTTACGAAGGAATTTAGCATATCACGCATGCTTGGCGGATACTTGAAGAATTTGATGAACAATGGGGGACAACTATTGAGAAGTTTAATTTGGAAAAGAATCAGTGGGTGTTGGAGAAGACCAACACCCGACACGTATGGGCACAAGCGTATTTGACATGTATTTTTTTACGAACATGCGGTCAACCTAAAGGTGCGAATCGTTGAATGTGTCTCTATCTATTTTCCTTAAGTGCAAGAAGACATATTTAGAGTTTATTCATTCATTGATTCTAAATCGATGGACAAAGAATGTGAATGTTGTTGCCCCATCATTTGTTGATTTAACATCCCAAATTTAGCTTAGAAGTATGTTACAATTTGGTCATTAGTAAAATTGCTATAGATTAGAGTTACAATACAACACATTAAGTGTTTTAAGGACCTAATTGAATTAAATGAAAGAAAGAGAAGGACAATGAGCAAGGGCTAAACCGATTGATTTGCTAATTCAAGGATTTGCATGTAAAATAGTAAACTAACTAAGGATGTGTACACTTGTCATATCTTCTCCAAGGTAAGTGGGAGTCTCGATTAGAAATGAGAAAGACAAGGAAGAAGTTATCTTCTTCCCTTGTCACCCGAACCATGAAATCTAGTGAGAGAAAGGTGCAAAATTTTAAGTTTTGGAGAAGCTTGGTAGAACTTTAATCTTAGGAATTTTGGTGATCCCATTTGTATGGTGGTCTAGAGGGCAATATCATCTCTTTCACTCCATTAGAATTAGATGTAAGCTTGAAGCTTAATTAGTTTTGTTTGTCTGAAATTGTGGGACTTGGATTTTCAATATATGAATTCTTATAGTATATTTTTGATATTGTTATGCTTTCAGTGAATGATATTATGATTGATTATGGTTACATTGTTGGACAAATTTTGAAATGTGTGATTTAGGGTGGTTCAGCTATGTGATGGTGGTCATTAAAATTAATCAAAGATTGTAGATATATAAAGGAAATGCTATATAGCCAAAAGTTAGATTGAAGGAAAGCAATTTAGAAACTGTTTATGAAGCCTTTTATGGGATTAAAGAGGTTTAAATTATAAGTTTGTTTTGTTAATAAACATGGTTAATGTTTGGGCACCTAGAATAGTTCAAATTGAAGCAAAATGGTGATATTAGGAGTATGTTCTATTTCGAATACTTTGGACAACCCTGGAAACTGTTCTCTTGTGAATACATTGTGGTAACATGTGAAAATTTGATGCACAATGATGGTAATAACTAAAAATTGAATGTATAGGTTTGATCACAGCTCGAACTAACTTGTGTGGACTGTTGTAAGATTACAAGTGTTGCATTGAACCAAAATTTACGGACTGTTTTGTTTTGATAAATGAATTTTGGATTGTTTTGATTAAGAACAATGGACTAAAATGGTGATTTAAAATAGGGGAATGTTTTACAAAGAGATATAGGTTGTTTTCACAAAGTTAGGGACTGTTTTAGTGGTCTAAAACAGGGGGAAAATCTATTTTGAAGATAAGGGGCTGTTTTGGTGTTAGTAGGATAGTCTTAAGTAAAGGACAAGTATAATTAAAATAGTTTTGAATGTGAATTAGTGTTTAAAAGGAAACCGGGCAGAAGTTCATATATAAGAATCAAGGACTGTTTTGAAACAAGCATGGGTATAATTAGGAGTAAAAAAAATCTGTTTGCCTTGAGACATATTTATATAATGGAATGTTAAGTGAACGATACATGAATATATGTTTAACATAGGGACTGTTTGAATGTTTCATGTAGAATGTATTGTTTATAGCTTTGATATTGAAAACATACACTTAAAGGACTAAAAAAGAATATAGAGATACTAGGGCATTGTTTTAAATGCACATTTGTGTATATATATGTGAAAAATCGGGCTGTTTTGTAAGCATGTAAATGAACCTATGTGTATTAAGGGATGTTTGTGAAATTTGGACTGTTTCGTGAGTTGTATGGAGACTGTTTTGTGCATGAATAATTATAAGTATGAAATCTGGGCAGAATTGCATTACAAAGGACCTTAGGGACTATTTTAGAACATGTAATTGTGTACATATAAAAACAGGGTAGCATTATATCACTTGAACACTTGCCGAGTATTTTGAGCATGTGTGTAAGTGTATAAATGTGGAATAAACTGTTTGGCATAATTAAAAGTAGCAGTGAACTGTTTTGTATGGAAAAGGAAGTGTGTAGACTATCTTAAGTAGGTTGAAAACATGGGAAAATTTACTTCTTGAATTTATAAGGGTTAAATAATAAGTTTAAGGACTGTTTTTGAGTATTTGTAATTGTTGTGGATTGTTTTGAATAATCAAAACAGTAGGAATGCTTTGAGAATGAATATAGGAACTGTTTTGCCATTAAAATAGATGTTTGTTGGACTGATTTTGTTGTGTATTTGTGTATACGTATAATTAAGACTTTTAATGATTTGTTATTTGGATTGAGGTACATGTCATGATAAGGAAGAATAAGAGAGAGAATTAATGGAAGCTATGGGTAATTGTGGATTCAGGTATCTCGTAACTTCGGGATAAGAGGTAAGTGTAGTTGTATTGTTTCGGGTGACACATTGTCATTTCGATCCCTGTTTCTATGATGTATATTATGATTAATTAGGTAAGCATGTGCATATGGCTCACATAGAGCGCAATGTGTGTTTACGATCACAACATGGCATTTGGGTAAGTCTTTTGAATATATTTGCATTATATATGCCTTGTACCTTGCTATATTATGTTTGTTAATTAGAAGATTATATCTATGTATTGTTATAAAGCTTGAAGATAACCTCTAAGTTAAAGTATAAAGTTTTATCCCTAAAACATAAGTTCAGTAGTTCTTAATACCGCGATGAGCTAAAAGCTTATCTTACACCATAAGATATTAAGAAAAGAAACAAATAAGTTTACTTGTGACATAAGATACTCTCCTAACTTCAAAGTATAAAGTACGTAAGTTGCCTAAGAAATGGAAGTCCTTGGAAAATTTGGCATGGTGCAAAGGTATATATTTTAAGGACTACGGTCCATGAGCTACGGCTTGGGTGACGACCCATTACATGTGATATATTGGCGACAGTAGGAGGTAACAGGGGAGATGATAAGGAGATTGGCGACAATTGGTTGGATAGTTGAGAAGTTAGGATTGTTATGTTTCACGCTAGCCATTGCTATGTGCTTTGAGCTACATGTAACTTGAACCAATGCTACCCGTGACCAAATGTGATCCAAAGAAAACGTCTAAAAGACATAAATTTTGTAAGAATCCGATAAGAAATCTGAAAGCTCTGATAAGAAATTTGAAAGCTCTGATAAGGAATATGAATGCTCTGATAAGAACTCTGAAAGATTTTTAATAAAACTTCTATAAACCAGATTAAGAGTAAATCTTGAATATGAAAGCATATATCTAAGACTTGTACAAGTTATGAAAGTACTTGTACTATGATAAGCTTCCGATAAGACATAGCCAATTGTGATAAAACTTTGAAAGCATAATTGAACTATCCTAACTTTAATGTTTATTCATTAATGTCATAAAATTTCATGCTTAAATTGTTTTAATGTTCAATACAATTAAAGTATAGTATGCTATCCATGTTTACTATCTCACTTAGGCTATAAAAGCCTAATGCATTCATTTCCTCATGTGTGCAGGTTATTTAAAGTTGTGTAATCCAATCATGGTCAAGTGTAGCAAGTCTCTGTCTAAAAATTTCAAGTAGAGAATAGATTATTTCCTTAGTTAGGACTCCTAGAAAGGTGACATATTGTTTAAGTATGATGCAAGTAATTTGCCTTTAATTTGTAAATAAGGTTTATAAATTTATATATAGTTGTAAAGTTACTCATAAAATCTTGGATATGACATATTTGGTTAATCAATGCAACACATGCCTAGTTTATGTTTACCTTTACCCTGGGATAATTAGTTTCATGAAAATGGCTTGTTATACTTTGAGTGCTTACTTGATAATCAAGTCACGTTAGTCATATTGTTTGGATAGTTGTAAGTTAATTTGTTATGCTAAGTGGGATGTTAGAAGATTTACTGATCGATTAAGTCATGTTGACATGTTTTCAATTGGATGCTTGTTGATTATGTGATGCTATTTATAGTCTCGAACACTTATTTTAGATATAGACTTTTAAGACTTATTGTTAAAATCACTGTTGAATTCGGTCCATGTTTTGATTGTGAGAAGTGCTTGCTTGGTTAATCATTTTTGAATGGTTCGTATAAAGGAATAGCTTAAGTATATGTACAACCAAATTAGATGTTAAATACCAACATATATTATTTACTTGATATGTTTAATATTGGTCGAACCATGAATCTTGTATCTAGATGAATTCTTTAATATGTGGTTGAATCAACATGCCCTTATTTCATGAATAACCTTAAATCCTTTTTGATTATGCTCGCAAGTTCACGTTTATTTGATAATTAAATGACCCTGGTTGTCTAATGGTATGATAGGCTAGAGAAGTGTTCAAACGTTTCTTGATGTTTAAGTCATGTTGATATGTTAACAAATGATTGCTTGATAAATTAAGCTATGTTGTTTAGGTAGTCGAATGTTTAATTGGGATTAAGCTATGCAAGGCATAAAGATATATAACTACTAAATATGGTTCACGTTATGGTTGTCATTAACTTATAAATTCAAAATCTTCAAATTTGAAACATGAAATAAGTTATTAGAACTTCAAACACCTTGAATGGTTGTGACCTTCCTTAAGCTCGATGACATTTTGGAACAAGACTTTAAGCTTTAAAGACAATTAGTCGGTAAAGGAACTAAACTTTAGTTATTGAATAAAGAAATTTTTTGTATTCCTTGACTTGTGTTACTTTTGAAGTTCGATCTAAGGGCTAATGTTAAATAAGCCAATCATTTGTTTGTTTCTTAATTCGGTTTTCTTCTAAACCAGGTTAGGGGTGTTACATTGTTTGGTCACTTGAATGTTTTGAGGAAATGAGTAATCCTTATTATGCTTAAATAACTATGTTTCGAATTGGGATTTCATGATATCAAAAATATAATTGAAGCTAAGGGTTTTAAGACCTCTCACTAATGAATGATCTAGTTTTAAATCAATTGGTCTAATTTTTGTCACGTATGAATGCTTAGGGATGTTTTGAAGGGATTATAATTTGGAATGAACTTGATTACATGTTTATTTGGAAACCTTGTTTGTTTTATGCTTGTGCTTAAATAGTTCAACTATTTGGGAATAAGGTCCTTGAGTTCTTTGTTTTAACCATATTTTCCGTGAAGCGAATGGGTTAGCGGATGCTTTAGCAAAAAAAGGAGTGTCGAGGGCATCTTTTTTTTTTTGATCGGCAACTGTATGGTTTTATTAATAAAATAAAAAACATACAACGTGACGGATCTTACGCCTCGTTAAAAACCTCCCTAATGGAGGAAAAGAGTACGATAAGATCCGCCGAAAAATACAAAGAACAACCATTCCTATCATAAACATGCCACAAAAAGCGAACATCGATCCACGCCTTCTTTCGCTAATACATCCGCAAAGCCATTCGCCTCCCTAGGCACATAACAGAACTGTATCTCATACGAGACCTGACAAGCCTGATCGATCGCTGAGAAGACCTCCTACAATCGCCACGGTCGTTTCGCCGAACATGTAGCCCAGCTTAACGCTACCTGCAAATCCGACTCTATAATCACGCAACTGTCACGCCACTCCCTATCCATAACCAAACCCAATGCAAAAGCTATCGCCCGCACTTCAGCTTTATTCGAATCCATCACGCCTAAAGGTCCCGAGAACAATCCCAATATCCTATTGTCCCCATCACGCATCACCCCACCAAACCCCGCCGGACCCAGTTTACCTCGCGCCGAACCATCCGTATTAAATTTTAGAACTCCCTGTAATGGTGGCTGCCAACTCATCCCCACCCTCATCTTCCGCGATGTCGCGCGAACGACAAACGCAGACGGACATGACCACCAAATTGATTCGGACATCAGCTCGCCCTCCCTATCAACCTTAATCCAATAAAATGACCTCAACTTAACCAAAAAGCACAATTCAGGCATCGACAAACATTTCCACGGAAGATGAACTCGTTTCTAGCCAACCATAAAGACCACAACAACACACTAACACTCGCCACCCACCACTTTCTCATGCAGCCAGTGAAAGAACAATGAAAATCAATAACAAAAAAGTCATCAAAACTCACCGGGAAGGCTATTGCTACACCCCACCAATGTCGCAACCAATCCCATACTTTCCGCACACATGGACAATAATAAAAAAGGTGTGCGATACTTTCCTCCGACGATGCACACCATGGGCAGCGTCCTTGATCGTCGCGCAAAGGTACCCCCTTGCACGCAAGAAATCAGCCGTGGGCAACCTTCTTAACCATATAAACCACGAGAACGCTTGCACTTTAGGCGGGACCAGCACTTGCCAAGCTAAACATTCGCCTATACCATCGTCGCCAACCTTATCCAGCATCAACAACTTCGACAAAGTCTTAACTGAGAATTCTCCATGTGTGTCCGACCTCCAAATTAAAGTATCAAGTCTATATTCCCATAGCCGAACCTCGCTCACCAAGGCATTCAACGCCCTCAGCTGCTCATGCTCAAATACCCGCAGTTGCCGTCTGAAGAACCCGTCCCAATGTTGATGATCAAAACCAGCATCATTCGAGTAGTCACACACCCATGCTAGCTTATCTATAGCCAAGGAAAATAGTCACGGAAACGTATCTTTCAATGGTTGCTGTGAAATCCACGGATCAAACCAAAATAACACTGTCCGCCCATTGCCTATTTTGCATTGAAAACCTGACATTCCCATTTGCTTGTCTACTTGCGCATCACAAGAATTGGCCACGATTTGCCGCCAAACAATCGACATAGATGATAATTTTTCCGTGTTGAATCGCCACCACTGAGTATGTTCACCATACTTGGCTACAATCAACTTCTGCCATAATGAGTCATGATCACGAGCATACCGCCAAACCCATTTCGATAATAGTGCCATATTTTTCACCTGTAAATCCGCCACTCCCAACCCCCATAAACGCTTCGGTCGACACACAACCTCCAACCCTACCCTACTCATTCTCCGTTCTAATCCAACTCCGCCCCAAAGGAATGCCCTACGTATTCTATCCAGTCTTTCAATCACCCCCCTCGGAGCCACAAATAGTCCCATGTAAAAAATCGGCAAAGAGGAGAGTACCGAATTTACCAAAATGACGCGAGAAGCAAAAGATAATGACGACCACTTCCACCCAGCTAGCTTGCGCCGAAAGTTAGCAATAACCGGTTCCCACATCACTACCAACCTCGAATTCGCACCTATCGGAACCCAAGGTAAACAAACAGCAGCTTATCTTGTCTACAACCCATCACTTCGGCCACTCTTACACCCAACTCCTCTTCTACACCAATAACATATAGCGAGCTCTTAGCAAAATTTATCTTCAGCCCAGAGCATACTTGGAAGCAATATAGTATTCGTTTGATATTGCGTGCAACATCCAATGAAGCCTCAAAGAACAAGAGTGTATCATCAGCAAACTGTAGGTGAGTCAAGAAAACCTCCGACACCACCTCAACCCCTCGAATTAGTCCCTCGGACTCAGCCTTACTCAGCATCAAATGCATCGCCTCCGCGACCACCACAAACAATAAAGGCGATAACGGACAGCCTTGGCGTAAACCACGACCCATCCTAAATTCCTTCGTCGCACTGCCATTGAGTAACACTGATAGACGGGCAGAACTGATGCATTCACTAACCCAATTTCGCCAAGTCACACAAAATCCCATCCGAGATAATACCTCATCTAAGAAATGCCAACTGACACAGTCGTAGGCCTTTGCGAAATCCAATTTCAATAGAAAACCACCCGCACCTCGCTGACGAAGGGAATGAATAACCTCAATAGCCAATAGTACCACATCCATTAACTGACGCCCCTTAAGGAACGCTGATTGCGTGTCGCTAATTAGATCACCCAATACTGATTGTAACCGATTAACTAAACATTTTGCCAGCACTTTGTACACTGAATTAACCAGACAAATAGGCCGATACTCACCAAGTGTTTTAGGAGTCGACACTTTAGGTAACATGACGATAAACGCACAATTCGCACCTTTGGGTAATAAGCCGCTAGCATGGAAACACTCAAAGAAACGGAAGACGTCACCACTCACCACCTCCCAACCTTTCTTATAAAACTCTATCGTGAATCCATCCGGGCTTGGCGCCTTCGAACTATCACATTCCCACACCACTCTTTTAATTTCCTCCATCGTAAAAGCCGAAATCAAATTCTTCCTAGCACTATCAGATAACTGTCGGAATACACCTTCAAATTGCCATGCACTCTCCCGCATATCACCAGCAAAATGTTTTGTAAATTCAGCCACCACATGCTTACGCATTTGCATCGGTGATGTGATCCACTGATCATTAATCAAGAAGCCAAGTATATAGTTTCTAGCTGCGCGCAATTTGGCGGACCGATGAAAAAAAGCCGTGTTGCGATCACCCAACCGAAGCCATGTAGCTCTCGATTTCTGTCGCCACATTGCTTCCTTATTTCGCATAGCCCTCCATAATGCCTGCATCCACCGTCTTCGCTCCACCTCTATTCCCTCACTTTCCCATTCACACTTACAGTTTCGTCTGCCTTATCTATCTTACTTTGCATCTCGGCAATAATTTTATTCACATCCCCAAAGCTATCTCGATTCCACCGTTTCAAAAATATTTTCAGATGTCTCAACTTCACCATGATGTTGCCATTACATACGCCCAAGCCTGTCAAATGATACCATTCTTCAGCTATCTGTCGAACATGATAACGGCCCTCCATCCAGCAATTGAAGAACCTAAATGGCCGAGACCCCCAATCATTCTCATCGCATTTCAATAGCAGTGGCGTATGATCAGATACACCCCTCGCCAAAGCTTCCTGTTGAATCGAGCTAAAACAATCCAACCAAATTGACGATATCATAAAGCGATCAATTCTACTGCATCGATTGCCTGGACCAAACCAAGTATAACGTTTGCCCAGCAGCGGCAAATCCACCAGCCCCGCATTGTGCACAAACTCGCCAAATACTTCCATTTCTACACTCCTATCCGACACCCCAACACGATCCGAATTGTGTAGTATCGCGTTAAATTCACCTGCGATGCACCACGGCCCCTCAAACCCACTTATCCTATTAAGTAATGCTGCCCAAACTGATCGCTGACCCTCGACATCCGATGGAGCGTACAACGCGACAATACAACATACCACGTCTTCTTGTTGCCACCGTCCTTGCAACACAATGAAATTGCGTTCAACCTCAACCTTTTCTAATATGAATCGCCGTCCTTCCCACACCACCAAAATTCCTCCTGAAGCACCGGTTGATGGTGAAAATGCCAATTCAAAACTGTCAGACCCCCACAAATTTGCAACCCACAACGACGGCATCTCCTCCAACTTTGTTTCCTGTAACATCGCCATGTCGATGCTATTTTTCCGTAACACCTCACGCACACTACGCCGCTTTGCACTACCTCCCAAACCCCTGACATTCCATGATAGGATCTTCATCAGTCACAAACCCCGACTATCACCGGTGATAATCCGTGAAATGTCACGAATAATCTCCTCTTCTCGTCCTCTTGATTTTACACCGATAAGGGATCCTAGTTTTACTGTTGCTACTGCCTCACTCTCTATATCTTGTGTCACAACCAAGCCGCCCTCGATTGTCCCTTCCCCATTCAATTTCTCTGTTCGATCACCACCTAACCTGTTACCCTTCTTGTTTCGATATACCCGACTGCCACCGTTATATTGTTCATCTCCCATTACCTTCCGAATTTTGCAAAAAGCCTTGCCCACTCGAATCAATTCTGTTTTGCCATGACCGGATTGTGCTGTGGTTGAATGTATATTAGGATAAGAATTTTGCTCCTCTTGCACATTATCCCCTGTAGAAATTAGAGCATCCGGTCCCACTACATCCAATGAGTTTGAATTTACAATCCCAACAATATTCAAACTCTCACACCTTGGGACGTTTTCAACCACCTCTAGAGTCCTATTGGCGTTGTCTTTCTCACCGATCATACTACCCTCATGCGCCGGTTCATGCTGTTCCGGCAACCGTTCCTCCACGTGATCCAGCATCACGCCATTTTCTACGTTTTCCGATCTGTTCATTGTCCCTTGAGGTCCATTCCATGCGTCATTAGCCAGCCAAATTACTAGTTCGATTACCTCCCTCCTATCGGTTGTGTTGTCAGCTTCCATTCCATCGCCCCCAACCTCATCGAAAGCAGAATCCTGTGCAAGACTCCCCCCTCCCTCGGTCGATTCGCATTCGCAGCAATCGCATTCTACCTCCGGACCTTTACCATCCAGTTCCAACACCCTGACCAGATACACCTCTGTATCTACCTTAACTGAAATTCTTTCCTCTATACGATCAAAAAAGGTTGTCTCCACCATGATTCTGCCGCTATCAAACGATGTCGGCGTTTCCGTGGCATCATCCATACAAATAAATGAGCCCCATAGGTTGGCGATGTTCTTGAATGTTTGTTTGTGCCATAGATGTATCGGCAAACCCACTATCGATAGCCATACTCAACGCGATTCCACTGTGATCGCTGGGGACCACGCCTCCACCCTAGCAAAGCATTCCTTCACACAATTCAGATTCATCACCCGTTCTCTAACACTCGCCGATGTGCACATTAATAAAATCATGGATCCTGACAATCTCATGATGGAGAATCCTTCTTGCTTCTCTAATTCCAATCTCTCCGCCAATGTTTTTATGCTACACGAATTCAAGCACCAACCAACCGCGCACCATTGGAGAATAGCCCACTTGTCCTCGTCCACAATGCCCGTTATCATCCTGCAATTCTCACTCACCCCTTCTCTCCCTGACATCTTCGATGTATGTGATCCCTTTGATCGTTCGATCTCCGCCGCCTCACGCTACTCCCGACTTGTCCCCACGCCCCCTTTTCTCTTAACCATTTCCGTTCTTCCCTTCCACGCCATAGCGATTCTCATACGAGCACCATAAATCCATTTACCATGTAATCTCTCGATCACCCGATTGGCATCCTCTTGCGAAGCCATCCGAACAAAACCAAATCTCTGCCCATCACGAGCCACTCGATTTGGAATAAATACATCTTTGACAATCCCATGTCTATCGCATACCTGCCATAGACCTTTCCAATGGATTGTCCGAGATAGGCCGCCCACATATAAGGTCCATACTCGTTGTTTGATCAGGTCCTTGTCCGCCGATTGGTGTCCATTGCTCGTTGCTCGTTGCTCGCCGGCGATCTGGTGCTCCGCTTCCTGTTCCCGTGCCAGGCGTTTCCACAAACCCATGGAGAGAGATAAGAAGGGGAAAGTTGGTATCATGTTTATTTCAGGCTTGTGTATGATTGTTTGGTTCTGTGAGGGGTGTCATGTTTAGTCGTTTGTACTCTTTTCACTTTCGTCCACGTGTCGTACTCTTTCCCTCTGTTAGGCTTAGAGAGGTTTTTAACGAGGCGCACGTGTGACTTACATTGTATATTTTTACGTTTATATACAACTTTTTCTGATGAAAAAAATTGAATGGAGGATCGTGCTAATGTGAGAACATAATTTTCATATATGAAAAGTATTTTGGAACTTAAACTATGAACTTGCTAAAAAAATTTAAAATTACCCTAAATTCTAGTTGTCTGTTTAGTTAAGAAGTGATTAAAATTTTAGATATCTGTTTGAATATTTGTTCAGTAACACTTCCCAAACTGGTTTAACTCTTAGACCGAGAAATGGGTGTTATAGTTGACTTCAATGTTCTTGCTGAAGCAAAACGTATGGCTCGGTTCTCTTCTCTTCGATCCCTTGCAAATAAAGTTTTCCATATTGCAGCAAATAGGGAAGACACCTATCGACGAACAAAAGATGGGATTCATAGACTGCGGACCAAAATTGAGGCATCTTCTATGTTGAATGATTCTCATGATCAAACGACACCACTCAAAAGAGTTCGAGACCCGTCAAGGAAGAAAGGCAAAAGTCCAGAATCAAGATCGAAAAAAGTTGGAAGCAAGAGTAGGCGCCATTGTTCACTTTGCAATTCAGAAGGGCACAATAAAGTGACATGTCCTGATTTGAAGCTAGGATTGGCAACACCATCATCCACATGTAATCATGATTTTTATGATCTGGACTTGGAATTTTCAGATAATGAGACGAACAACATGCATCCGATGGATGAAAATGTTAGTCCATATTTTATTAAATTATATCACCGGTCAATTATCACGTGCGAAACGATTTTTTTGCCTTGTTAGGAGCAGGAGGAAGTATGGATGAGTGACTGTGGAGCTTCAAACAATCTCACTCAAACTGCGGAAGAATACTACTCTTGGAATCTTTTTTGAGCTTTTGAACATTATGTAATAATTATATGTTGAAAGAATACTACCATCTTTGGTTATGAATGTTTTGATTAGAGGAATCTGTAAGTAGTATATATGTTGTGATTATCTGTATAATAATTGGTAATTGGTTTGATTTGGTTCTATAAAGTGTAAACTATGTTATAAAGTAATTAAAAAATGTATAAGTAAGGTAATGATGGGAAATGTTGAATTGAGCATGAGCATGATGTAGCGTGCGTTTTACAATTTGTTATAGGCTTAGAAGTTGGACCTTGTACATTGCATGATTTACTTTATGTTCACTAATGATGTAATTAATCTTAAAACATGTGCTAGTAGACCAATTGTGTACATAATTTGTATGCTTCTTGACATGGTTGTCTTTGTATATATAATACAATAAAATAGTAAACCTGAAAAGAGATGTGCAATTTAACTGGTCACAGAAAGTGTGCGTGTTCTCTGTAATTGGACGAGTGCGGAATGTTTGCATATATAGTTTCAAACTTATCATGGGAAACCTGAATATTACATGTTGTACTAGCGATTTCAGTTTAAGGTGCGAATGGCCAATATTGAAACCCAATTGTCAATGGCTGGATAGGATTTTAAATTTTTGGTTCCCGGGCGGTCCGAAAACCCAATATTATCACCTACCCTTACTGCAAGAATGGGTAGGAATTTAATTTGGGTGTGTTAAATACAAAATTTGAAAGTGACAGTTAATTTAAATAATTTAGAAACACGATTTCCCTGTAAACAAGAGACTGGTCTATTATAAGTAGGGTTTAGGTGTTCTTAGGTTGAATTATAATTTAAATTGTTTGAACCTAAATTACAAAAATTATATGGTTTTGGACTAAATTACAACAGTTTGAAATAAAAATTAATGTGCTGCACAGTAAATTACAACAATTATACGGTTAGGAGTAAGTATACATTTAATTCAATGGAACCCCAATTTATGTTATAATTATAGGGTCTGTATAGATTGTATTGTTTACGGTGAGCTAAACACCATCTTTACTTTATGGGTCAATTTTGGATAGAATTATAAATTTAGGGACTAAAATGAAAAAATGACACAATCTTTACTTTATTAGACGTAGTTATATAAATGAAAAAATAACATGTGCTTCAATTTTATCCCTAACCTAATCACCTAAACACTACGTGTGACATAAACCTATAGGATATAATCCCATAACCATTAATTATCATCACATAACACATGATTTATTCGCGTATAAATATAATAGAGTAAAGACCATTAGAGACATATACATTAAATTATATTATTAGGGTAAAAATGAAATCTTAAAAAGTAAATAATATGTTTAGAATGCTAATGTTTGTGAGAATGAAGAAGTAAAACGACAACTGAAGGAATTTTTTCCCCATTTAAATTGAGTATAATAATACGACGAGTTTCGAACGTTTGCATTTACAGTATCAAACTTTTCACGTCCTATCTAAAATATGACATGTTTTGGCTTCAAACAATATTTGTTGTTGTAATAGTAAATGTACTTAATTGGCTGTTTCACGGATTTTGTAATTCCAAAAGATGTTGTCGTTTCACTGTCAGTTTCAAATCTCAGTTTCAAATCTTTGTAAGATTGTAACCCGTTCAGATACGCCGACAACATATGTATATGTCTTTTCATGTTATATTGAACAGAATAGTTGGCAGAGTAGTCTTAATATGCAGTTTCGAAACGGTAATAAAATTCCGCTACCCCGACTATTAACCAACAATTGCAACTAGACTATTAACAAAAGGTCCGAAACATTTTTAATAGTCCCGAAACTATTAACCGAACTGAACAAGAAATAAACCCTACTGTGAATTTGTGACCTACGTGGAAAATTACATCTCTTGAAGTAAATCTTAATTCGTAAATCTTACCTTAATTCGTAAATCTTAAACCTCAAAGCAGTAAAATTACATCATAAACCCTACTGTGAATTTGTGGCCTACATGGAAAATTACATCTCTTGAACAAGTGATAAACCCTACCTCAATTCGTAAATCATAAACCTCAAAGCAGTAAAATTACATCTCTTGAAGTAATAGGCGTGAACAACACTATAAACCCTAACGAAGTATTTCATGACGAGATTCTCTTTTGCCCTAGATTTCTAAAATAATATAAGTTCTCATTCCCACCGTTAATGACTTTATAAGAACAACTCATTTACGAAAATTATTTATTTCTTAACTTTAAATTGTTTAATATTAATATTTCAAATTTAAGAACACGTCATAAAACAAAGTAAACTAAATCTTTATATTAGTTCATATTAAAAAGTTTCTTCTTTATATTATTAATTTACCAACTGGGTGGTCAACGTTGAATTATTATATCATCGGTCCTTCGAAGCACATTAAACCCCGAACAAGTTTTAAAGATTTGGGTATACGGTTCCGACCTTATCACATTAAACCAAAACCAATCCTGAAAATTTATCCTAATGTTTACACTTGAAAATTTGGTTGAGAAGAGACGTCCATTGTTTACCAAATGGTGACATTAGCGGTGGCAAATGAAAAAAGTTGTAGTATCAGAAATTTAACAAACACATCCATATATTAAAAAAATGAAAATTAGAAGATATGAACAATACATAAACATTTCAACCCATAATCTTCCCCGCATACTTTGCAAAGCGCTGTGGATTCTTCTTGTAAATTAGAGCAACACCCTGAAACTCATGGTGAGGAGCGTCTGTGTTTGGAGTACAAAGCAAAGCCAATATAGCCTTAACAATGTCCAGAACTCTAGTACAAGTGCTCCAACTTTCACGCTGCAGGATGGCTAGCCTAATGGTGCCATACTTAGTAATGTTTGGGTGGAATAGATCGACATCAAATGTAACAACAATCTAGAAAACATAAAAACAATTATCCATTAATTGCGTCAATGTAAAAAAATTGACCAAGATAAAACTTCAATCTTGTGAGGATAATTACCCTAAGAAGAGACAGAGGATAGTCAGCCGGGAAGATAAAGGAACGTTAAATTCATGGCCTTCGTAAGGGCTTCTAGCAGGTGCAACCATATGAAGTCGATAACGATACTGAGATCCATCAACATCTGCCGTTACTAAATTAAAATGATGATAATTACAAACTTTATGAAAAAGGTACCATATAATAAAAGAAAATGTGACCTATGATAGGGTTGTTTACCAGAAAGAAGATAAGGGGATACTTCAGGAACCTGTCTGGCATCATTACGCATATGACTTTCAATACAAGCAAGCACCCTCGCGATCATGTTTATGAGAGATTTCGGTTTAATATGGGGTAGAAGAAGGATGCAAAGCATAAAATGATGATATTTATAGGAAAATTGTGGTTGTTCATATTTCAACCCTAGTGGTTTAAAAGATTACCAACCAATAAGTTGTTTTTCGTCTGGAACTACTAAACCTATAATGGTATTGGATCTTCTTACAATTTCAGTAGGTCTTGAATCATGTTAGTAGTGAAACCTAAATTAGTAGTTCTGAAACCAAACGATAATTCTCATTTGGTTACCTTTATGATTGTGGCGGTTTTGAAAGAATTCAAATTTCAAAAGACACGTCTTTTCAGTGTTAGTACCGAAACAATTTACACCCAAAAATTTTTACGATGTTACGTTATTAAAGAGCTCCCAACCTTGAACGGCTCACATTTTTTCATACTTTCAGTTGGAATCTAATTCTAATAGTGCGGAAAAACTATTACAGAGCTCCGAAACCGATGTTCTGAACCACTTTACTCACATTGCAAAAGGCTCATTTCCCAATATATATTTTCTTTTCTTTGTCAGTCTCTATAATCTTTAGCTCTTTGTATAAGTCTTTTCCTATTTTCAGATAAGTATGAAAATGTAATGGATCATTCACCTACTCAACCAACCCATTAATTAAATCCGTACATTTAAGATTGTCGGTTTATACCATTGCTTGGAAACCTTGTTTCTAATATTATACGTATTATAAACATCAGGCTACTTTTTCTATTATAAACAGGAGTACCCTGCTTATGTGAGTGGTCTATTTATTCATTTGTAGGTTGATTCTGTGCAACATTATATCAGGAGTACTGGTGGGCGGTGGTGATGACTCTAGTGCAGATACTTCATTTTTTAGCTCCGGGAGGACTGTTTTGTTTTAGTTTTCTCGTGTCGGCAAACAATGGTATTTGAAAGGTTATGAGTAGGCATTATTTTTGTAAGGCACAACAGCTGACAGAGTATTTTGAAAGCTTTTCGAGGAAGACAACAACAAATACTAGTGTAGAATGCTATTGGTTCTACTTGGGAAAGCTTAGAAGAATCTTGAAGTTGTTGATGTGTGAAACACTTTCCCTGTTGGTTGATTTCAAAATGTAAATTGTCTAGTGATTGGTTTATTTGTTAGGATTACAATGTTTGATATTGATACGGAGGAAAATATGACCAACTTCTCTGTCTGATTTATGAATTGTTATCTTTATGGATGTCTATCATGATATGAAGTTTATGTTTATCATTATGATTATTGTTTTCATTAATTTGAGTTTAAAGTATTATGCACTTCTCACTTCTTATGCCTATAAATAGATGATTTGATGAAGGCATTGCATCATGTGTATATTGAGAATAAACGATTTTTATGCACTTCTCACTTTTTAGGGAAAATGTCGCACTTTTTGATAGGTTTCAAAATTATAAAAAAACAGTTTAACAAATATATTAAGTCTTTAAACAAAATATCCATATATTGTATTGTTCTAAATTAATTAATAAATGTGACATTTGTGAAGCTCCACGTGGCCACGCGAAGGGAAACGACATTATTAGGGAGTTTCCCATCTACAATGTACCAGTTCTTTTCATTTTCTCAGTTGGAATAATTTAAATATAAGAGCTGACGAACCGACGTTATCAAGTCCTTGACTCACGCATGTTCCCAACATATATGCGTCTTTTCACTATAATCTCGAATCTCCGTCACCCATTCTGATACGTCAGTAGTAGTCCAGACTTTTCAATTGTTGCATTGGGTATTGGGTTCAACACTCAACATTATTCTTATAAGTATGACATGGACATTTTGATACTTGATGAAAGTTCCGATACACACTCAACCAACCCAAAAAAATGAAAGTTGTCCAATAAAGTTTTTCAGTTTATAACAACATATGGGAAAAAATTTCTACTAATGAGAAAGAAGTTGAGCATCTTATTTTCTATTATAAATATAATCCTTTTGGTCCTTCCTCTCATAACCTAATGAGCGGTGTTGTTTTCTTTCCTTTTTATTTTTCGTCTCTACAACATTATATGTGTGGTTTCTGGAGTGCCGATGGCAACTGTGCATAAACTTCATTTTATAGATCCCGGAGGTGTGGTGTTAGTTCTTTAGATTTTTCATGTCGACAAACAATGGTATTTGAAATGCTAGTAGCCCTTTGAAGGGATGAACACCGACACACAAATTATTTGGAAAAATGCTCTAAACTTTAGTCTGATTACTGTTGTTCGTTAGTGTACGGAAATACATCCGGAGGAGGCGATCAATGAAATGCGGATTGTCAAGTTTTTTATGTGTATTAGCATTTCGACCTTTTCCATGTTTAAGTTATTGTTGCGTGATTCGAGTGCTTCACAATTTGTGCAAGTATACACGTCGCAAGTTATAGTATATAAAGATATCGTCTCCACAGGAATTGGTGCCACTTCAAGAATCTATCGTATCACACTGAAAAGTAAAAGAAACACAAGTAATAGTTTTGGGTTGAATAATCGACTAAACTAAAAAAATGAATAAACTAAAGAATTGAGTTGACATAATGAGAGAATAGGCCAAATTATATTGCGTCGTAGTGTGGATTCGAATGGAAAAATCTTGGTTTTGCATGAAAGAGGAAGCTTTATTGCCTCGACAAAGGGTAGAATGGCTGCCTCGGCAATGGGCAATACGATTGCCTGGACAATGCAAAAAGTGACTGCTTGGGAAATTTGTAGAACGGTTGCCAGGGCAAAGAATTAAGCTACTGCTCGGGAAATTGAGCGAAAACATTCAAGGTTCGGCAAAGCGTTCTTCAATGGTTTCTTTGTAACCCCCTAGACCCACCTATGCGTTACAACGGATCATAGGAAGTCACATTAGGGTCACAAGAGCGACCCACAGTAAAAATACGCGTAAAAACATATATATTTTTTTGCTCAAAACATTTATTAAACTGTAAAATCAACTTCTGTTTAAAATAACATTTCAAGAAGTCATTTAAAACGCTTAACAGAAATTTCATAAAGTTCTTTACAGACTCTATCATAAAACAATACATTACATACATGCCCACTAGCTATACAGTACCGTACTCCAAGGCAACGCCGAGAAGACTCCGAACAATGATGTCAACATTATACCATGGTATATTCTCTTAACCTGCGATGGTAAAAACAACATGAGCTTGGAAAAGCTCAGTAATACAGAACTACCAAAAGATGCTATAAGCTCATGCAGATATATGGTAGGCATAACATTTTCATGATGTTCCAAGAAGTGACAGTCCTCTTTTCCTTTCTGTTATTCCAGGGTAACGTTATACATGAGATTAACAGTACTTGTTCTTTATTCAATCATCGAGTAACAAACGAGAATTATACAAGCTGATAGTTTACAAAGATGAGAGCAACGAGTTTAAAGTCTAGTGTGTCCCAATAAGTGCATATCAAATAGGCATAAATGCATACCAATCATATCATGAGAATACATAACAATTCAATGCAAATGTTCAAGTACATACAAGGGTTTACTAGTAACTACCCTCCAACCTTACACCAATATGCAATCCCCTAGAACTGCATCCATAAGGACTTACCCTAGGCCCGATGGGCATAGGTGCCACCTAAGAGGCTGCCTTAGGTCCATAAGGATTTACCCGTGCTAAAGCATCGGTACCTACTCAAGGGGAGACCTTGAGTCCATAAGGATTTACCAGCTTGATCAGGGCTGTACAAACAGAGACTTCATAACATAACCCAACAGTATACCCCGGATGACAATCGGTATTCAGATTTCAGATATGAGTAACAGAATACATGTGACAGACGTATTCTATTTAGAGTATCAGAAACAGAAGATTCATGATTTTGGCAGATAAATGGGCATACCATTGAGCAGAACAGACATTTTCATCATTCATCATGCAATCAAATTGTACCATCATAGGTCAAGCTAACAGATTATACTATCAAGTTCATCAGACAGTCAGACAATACCATCACAGATCAAGCAATCACATAACAAGTATGCATATTGAGCAGACATACATCAAGTAGGCAGAGAATGTCATCATATATCCAATTCATCATTTCATCTCATTTTCCAACATAGTGATGCAATCTCAATAACAATTGAAATGTTCATCAAATATAGCAGTGTTCATGATTAAATCGTTATACAATTCATTCAACATAATATATCACACATGGAACACACTAGGTGGGACATATCATTTCTTGGAGGTACTTGGCATTTATAGAAGGGGACACATTAAACTTTTGACAATTTGAACGAATTTCTGAAATGTGGCCCCTATTAAAAGGGGTTCATACTAACAGTTTAACCCAGATATTCATGAGGTGGTACCTCAAGATCTTTGAGAGTTTAGACGCATCATGAGTTATTTAGTCATTTAAGCATACAAGGGCATTATGGTCATTTTATCACATATGGACATTTTGGTAATTTACACCAACAAGGCATAAACAGTCGCTCAGGAAATTCTATTTGCTCAACAAGCTTCCAATCAGGCATTCGGAGATTTCTATGTCAAGATATTTCACGATATCGGATACATTAAGGGCTATCTTAATTGCTTTGGCCAACGAGGGCATTTTAGTCTTTTAACTATCAAGGGTGATTTCGTAATTTAGCCCAGAAATGATAAAATGACGATTTACAATATTTAATATATATTTTAACGGTTGCTTTCATAATTCACCACAGGACTTGCCACAGAGTAGCCGAACTTATATTTTGTGAAAAACATCCAACCTTATATTAATATCAGGAGTGATTAACATACATGAGTGTGCTTCCTAACACTTAGGGGCACTTTAGCCCTTAATGTCTTATTAGAAATCCCATAATTTCATCAAATGCATAATTGCATGTTTAACTCAAAAAGGCTTTTCAGTCATTTTGGAAATTGGGATAAATCCACCATTTTTGTCAAATTTTACTATTTGGCACCTCCATCATTTACATACTCGGTAGAGATTAATTCGTTTTGATCCCTTCGGCCCTTACAGACAGTTTACTCATTTTAAAACTTAAGGGAAAATTGTCATTCTGATTAACTAAGAATTTCGGTGCTCGAAGGCACTATAGTCTTTTTGGTCATTACGCTCATTCCAATTAATTCATCCATTACTGTCATAAGGATCAGCTCAAGAATACAACGATAATTCTAGTAAATTCACCTTCATGTGTTATACAGAGCTCGGGGGAAAATCTGAGTTTCTTTTAGTATCACACGCATTTGAATAATGATGCCGACGTCTTTTCCAATAGAACATACATCTTAGGTAGGGTAATTTTTCAATCAATTCGAATGCAGATTTCAGGTCACTTCCTTTATTAGGGGCAATTTAGTCATTCCTATACCCCAAGGGCATTTCTGTAATCTCATATCCAATATCCTTTACTCCATATTATGGGCATTGAATCTTAGACACCACTGATCGAGTTGCAGATTTAACTGTATTATTTATTACTATTAACTTTCGATACTTCTAGTCTATTAGTATTCTTATTCGAATATTTTAGTTTTATTAATTTTCATACTTATTTCTCGTATCTAATTCGGCTTTAGAAGAGTTTACAAAACACTTCATCATAAGCATGCATGCGTTAATCGGATATCGACATGTACATAAAGCATGCAAGGGGTAGTAATGTGTTACCTTAACTCCGAGTTACACCGGTCGGTTCGTGGACGACATTCGAACACACTTGAAGTCAGATTCAACATCCCACAACCACGCGGATATGAAGATATGCGGATGCCTTCAATTAAACAAATCCACAGTAAATCCTTAATCACACTACCTTTAAACTGAACAAGAAATGCAAAAGCACTTTTGGGTTCAAGATCAGATTCAGAGGCTTTCTGGTCGAAATTTTGCGAAACGGGCTTCAAAAACGGAGTCTGGACGCCGAAAAACATAAAATAGGAGTTTTCGGAAAATTTGACTTTTGGGTTAACGGTCAAAGTCAACGCCGACGTCAGCAGGTCAACGCTGACGTCAACAAGTCAACGTTGACGTCAGCAGTCAACATGCAGAGGTCAAATGAGTTGACTCACTGAGCTGACTTGGCTGACTCACTGAGCTGACTCGGTAGATGGGTTGGGCTCGGATACAGGTCGGGTCGGATACGAGTTTGGGTCAAGTACGGGTACGGGTTTGGGTCGGACTCGGGTTGGACCGGTTCAGACCGGGTTCAGACCGGTTTACTTACCAAATCGGAAACCTGCCGAAATATTGCTGAAAACCCCATCGGAAAGCCGCCAGAGACCACCCAAAGCCTCGATTTCGATTTCGCCGAAAATAACAGATGAAAAGCACTGTTAGTTTACATGTTGAAAAAAAACAGCCGTAATCGATCCGAAAAAGCACCAAATCTTACCCAAACGAGGGAAAAACTGTCGAACCCGGTGTAACTCCGGTGAGGTCCCTAACGGCGGCGGATCGACGATCGGCCAAATGGGTTTTGTTCACCGTGACATGGGGATTCTAGATCCGGCGGCCGTGTCGCAAACGGACGGCGAACTGAGCCGGAAAAGCATGGAATGATGGCGGCGGTTTGGGTTTGATAGCTCGAACCTCCAACGAGTCTTCGCCGGCGATGGGCGGCTCGGTAGCGTGCGTGACGGCCATTGGTGTGGTCAGGATGCAACGGCGCTCTCAACGGTGACGACAGTGATGATCAACGACGAGCGGTAGTACAGATCGGAGATGAGGCGACGGTGGGTTAGGTGAGGGCTTTCTTCTTTTCTCTTTTTCTTTGGAATTCAAATGGGGTAAGTGGGTAGGTGAAAAGTCAGACTGGGCTTTTATTATCTTAGGTACAATATTAGAAGGGTTCAAAAGAAAGATGGGGAACCTTAGACACCACGAGCAGCCTAGCTCAGTTGGCTGGGTCAAAGGTTTAGTTACCTTGAGGTTGCGGGTTCAAACCCTTACAACAACAAACCTTACTCTTTCTTTTCTTTTTAATCAACAACTTCATTTCTTTATAAAAAAACAGAGTGTTATAACTCTCCCCACCTTAAAAGAAATTTCGTCCTCGAAATTTACCATAGTCAGAGAATTAAAGAGACTGCTCTTCATCTAATTTTGTACTGAAACTCTTTCATCAAAGTATCCTTATTTCTCGAGACTCTCAGACGGTCACAAGCCAATCTGATAGCACCCTGAAACAGTTAGACCATCCTGGCCCAAAACCATCTCATCTTACACCTTAGACCAACTTTTCTGAATACGGTATTCTAAACCAAACCAAACTTCATACGGTGCCAAGTAAAAATTTGTCTCATATCTTTTATTGTAACCAATCTCAATCAAGAATAAGAGACATTCCGAACTACCACAGAAGTCAATCATCAACCCAAAGGTATATCTTCTAGAATCTAAATTACTCTTCCAGGTTGTCCATCAATTTACGGACGAAGAACTTTAACTGTAATTCAAACAAGTACCTAAAGCCTCCCGTAAAGCTTTCCAGAATCAAGATGTAAACATCAAATTCCAGTAAAAAAAATGATATATAACGGTCTATCATGCCTCGAATTTCAAATAAACGTCTTTCTTTATATCAACCAATCATAACCAAGGTCTTGAATGGACATTTTTTTACCTTCAGCACAATATTCAGGCAATTGTTTCCCTCGAATATAACAGAAGCACCACAGAATATACACTTTCAGCATATTAACGAACACTTTTCTTTTAAGTTCATATTTTTTTCACATTCCCATTAGGGTATTCTCAAACATGATCATCATCATCGAACGACCTTTCATAAAATCTTATATCGACTACCTCACATGATCAAACATTTACTCTTAACCTAAACCAGATCTTCAATATCACATGCATAAACCACCTCAGGCTCTTTATCCAGAATTAGATCAATTAAGTTAATTCAATTCACAGACGAATGTTGTAGACATTCCCTGTCAGTACGATATGAGCTACACCGGGCGAAAAACTTAGATTCAGATATTTTAGAAAAAAGATTCGACATCAGAGTCACAGCTTGGTGGGGTACGGTCAGGATCTAGGGGCATGCACATACCAGACACCCTATGAAAGACAATCGGCTGATCTACCAAGAAAGAAGCAACTCTAAGCTCTGATACCACTAAATGTAACCCCCTAGACCCACCTATGCGTTACAACGGATCATAGAAAGTCACATTAGGGTCACAAGAGCGAACCACAGTAAAAATACACGTAAAAACATATATTTTTTTGCTCAAAACATTTATTAAACTGTAAAATCAACTTCTGTTTAAAATAACATTTCAAGAAGTCATTTAAAACGCTTAACAGAAATTTCATAAAGTTCTTTACAGACTCTATCATAAAACAATACATTACATACATGCCCACTAGCTATACAGTACCGTACTCTAAGGCAACGCCGAGAGAACTCCGAAATCTGATGTCAACATTATACCATGGTATATTCTCTTAACATACGATGGTAAAAACAACGTGAGCTTGGAAAAGCTCAGTAATACAGAACTACCAAAGGATGCTATAAGCTCATGCAGATATATGGTAGGCATAACATTTTCATGATGTTCCAAGGAGTGACAGTCCTCTTTTCCTTTCTGTTATTTCAGGGTAACGTTATACTTGAGATTAACATTACTTGTTCTTTATTCAATCATCGAGTAACAAACGAGAATTATACAAGCTGATAGTTTACGAAGATGAGAGAAACGAGTTTAAAGTCTAGTGTGTCCCAATAGGTGCATATCAAATAGGCATAAATGCATACCAATCATATCATGAGAATACATAACAATTCAATGCAAATGTTCAAGTACATACAAGGGTTTACTAGTAACTACCCTCCAACCTTACACCAATATGCAGTCCCCCAGAACTGCATCCATAAGGACTTACCCTAGGCCCGATGGGCATAGGTGCCACCTAAGGGGCTGCCTTAGGTCCATAAGGATTTACCCGTGCTAAAGCATCGGTACCTACTCAAGGGGAGACCTTGAGTCCATAAGGATTTACCAGCTTGATCAGGGCTGAACCAACAGAGACTTCATAACATAACCCAACAGTATACCCGGGATGACAATCGATATTCAGATTTCAGACATGAGTAACAGAATACATGTGACAAACGTATTCTATTTAGAGTATCAGAAACTGAAGATTAATGATTTTGGCAGATAAATGGGCATACCATTGAGCAGAACAGACATTTTCATCATGCATCATGCAAACAGATTGTACCATCATAGGTCAAGCTAACAGATCATACTATCAAGTTCATCAGACAGTCAGACAATACCATCACAGATCAAGAAATCACATAACAAGTATGCATATTGAGCAGACATACATCAAGTAGGCAGATAATGTCATCATATATCTGATTCATCATTTCATCTCATTTTCCAACATAGTGATGCAATCTCAATAACAATTGAAATGTTCATCAAACATAGTAGTGTTCATGATTAAATTGTTATACAATTCATTCAACATAATATATCACACATGGAACACACTAGGTGGGACATATCATTTCTTGGAGGTACTTGGCATTTACAGAATGGGACACATTAAACTTTTGACAATTTGAACGAATTTCTGAAATGTGGCCCCTATTAAAAGGGGTTCATACTAACAGTTTAACCCATATATTCAGGAAGTGGTACCTCAAGATCTTTGAGAGTTTAGACGCATCATGAGTTATTTAGTCATTTAAGCATACAAGGGCATTATGGTCATTTTATCACATATGGACATTTTTGTAATTTATACCAACAAGGCATAAATAGCCGCTCAGGAAATTCTATTTGCTCAACAGGCTTCCAATCAGGCATTCGGAGATTTCTATGTCAAGATCTTTCACGATATCGGATACATTAAGGGCTATCTTAATTGCTTTGGCCAACGAGGGCATTTTAGTCTTTTAACTATCAGGGGTGATTTTGTAATTTAGCCCAGAAATGATAAAATGACGATTTACAATATTTAATATATATTTGAACGGTTGCTTTCATAATTCACCACAGGACTTACCATAGAGTAGCCAAACTTATATTTTGTGCGGAAAACATCCAACCTTATATTAATATCATGAGTGATTAACATACATGAGTGTGCTTCCTAACACTTAGGGGCACTTTAGCCCTTAAAGTCTTATTAGAAATCCCATAATTTCATCAAATGCATAACTGCCTATTTAACTCAAAAAGGCTTTTCAGTCATTTTGGAAATTGGGATAAATCCATTATTTTTGTCAAATTTTACTATTTGGCACCTCCATCATTTACGTACTCGGTAGAGATTAATTCGTTTTGATCCCTTCGACCCTTACAGACGGTTTACTCATTTTAGAACTTAAGGGTAAAATTGACATTTTGATTAATTAAGAATTTCGGTGCTCGAAGGCACTATAGTGTTTTTGGTCATTACGCTCATTCCAATTAATTTATCCATTACTGTCATAAGGATCAGCTCAAGAATACAACGATAATTTCAGTAAATTCACCTTCATGTGTTATACAGAGCTCAGGGGGAAATCCAAGTTTCTTTTAGTATCACACGCATTTGAATAATGATGCCGACGTCTTTTCCAATAGAACATACATCTTAGGTAGGGTAATTTTTCAATCAATTCGAATGCAGATTTCATGTCACTTCCTTTATTAGGAGCAATTTAGTCATTCTTATACCCCAAGGGCATTTCTGTAATCTCATATCCAATATCCTTTACTCCATATTATGGGCATTGAATCTTAGACACCATTGATCGAGTTGCAGATTTAACTGTATTATTTATTACTATTAACTTTCGATACTTTTAGTCTATTAGTATTCTTATTCGAATATTTTAGTTTTAATAATTTTCAGACTTATTTTTCGTATCTAATTCGGCTTTAGCAGAGTTTACAAAAAACTTCATCATAAGCATGCATGCGTTAACCGGAAATCGACATGTACATAAAGCATGCAAGGGGTAGTAATGTATTACCTTAACTCTGAGTTACACCGGTCGGTTCGTGGATGACATTCGAACACACTTGAAGTCAGATTCAACATCCCACAACCACGCGGATATGAAGATATGCGGATGCCTTCAATTAAACAAATCCACAGTAAATCCTTAATCACACTACCTTTAAACTGAACAAGAAACGCATAAGCACTTTTGGGTTCAAGATCAGATTCAGAGGCTTTTGGGTCGAAATTTTGCGAAACGGTCTTCAAAAACGGACTCTGGACGTCGAAAAACAAAAAATATGAGTTTTCGGAAAATTTGACTTTTGGGTCAACAGTCAAAGTCAACGCCGACGTAAGCAGGTCAACACTGACGTCAGCAGTCAACAGGCAGAGGTCAACTGAGTTGACTCACTGAGCTAACTCGGTAGATAGGTTGGGCTCAGATACGGGTCGGGTCGGGTCGTTTCGGGTCGGATACGAGTTTGGGTCAAGTACGGGTACGGGTTTGGGTCGGACACGGGTTGAACCGGTTCGGACCGGGTTCAGACCGGTTTACTTACCAAATCGGAAACCTGTCGGAATATTGCCGAAAACCCCATCAGAAAGCCGCCAGAGACCACCCAAAGCCTCGATTTCGCCGGAAATAACAGATGAAAAGCACTGTCAGTTTACATGTTAAAAAAACAGCCGTAATCGATCCGGAAAAGCACCAAATCTTACCCAAACGAGGGAAAAACCGTTGAACCCAGTGTAACTCCGGTGAGGTCCCTAACAGCGGCGGATCGAAGATCGGCCAAATGGGTTTTGTTCACCGTGACATGGGGATTCTAGATCCGGCGGCCGTGTCGCAAACGGACGGCGAACTGAGCCGAAAAAGCATGGAACGATGGCGGCAGTTTGGGTTTGATAGCTCGAAACTCCAACGAGTCTTTGCCAGCGATGGGCGGCTCGGTAGCGCGCGTGACGACCATGGGTGTGGTCAGGATGCAACGGCGCTCTCAACGGTGACGACAGTGATGATCACCGACGAGCGGTGGTGCAGATCAGAGATGAGGCGACGGTGGGTTAGGTGAGGGCTTTCTTCTTTTCTCTTTTTTCTTTGGAAATCGAATGGGGTAAGTGGGTAGGTGAAAAGTCAGACTGGGCTTTTATTATCTTAGGTACACTATTAGAAGGGTTCAAAAGAAAGATGGGGAACCTTAGACACCACGAGCAGCTTAGCTTAGTTGGCTGGGTCAAAGGCTCAGTTACCTTGAGGTTGCGGGTGCAAACCCCTACAACAAAAAACCTTACTCTTTCTTTTTTTTTTTTCAATCAACAACTTCATTTCTTGATAAAAAAACAGAGTGTTATATTCTTCTTATCCTTAAGTCGAAACTCTATCAATGTGCAAGCCTTGATAATACCTCATAGCATGAACTAAGGGTGAACATCAACCGATCTTACACCTCTCTTAGTCGTTGAAATTCGTACTTATTCTTAAGCCGAATTAGTTTTCACCGAATTGGGCAAAAACCATGCTTATTCGTTTCTTGAATCTAACTCTCCCGATATTAGATAAATGGATGCAATCACAATTTCCTCTCTCGATTCAATTGCAAGCAAAGATAAACACCAAGCATAAGAAAACCTTGAACTTAAATTGCATAAAAACCTAAACAAGATCCAAACGTTTTCTCACAACTACTAAATAAATAACCCTAGCCTAAGATAGTTTAGTTCATAGTTGGGACTAGGAACAACACAAGATAATTTCCCAACAAGATCATCAACCAAAATACAAAGAAAAATAGAAGAATATGGTTGCCTTGATCTTCAGCTTCCTTGCCGATTTTCTCCCTCGATTCACCCTTTCTTGGCTGCACATTCTCTTGTTTTTATAAGAGGTTGGTTGGTTATACTCCTCATAGAGGAGGAAGTTAAGTTGGAATTAAATGCTATAAAATAAAAGAAATAAATTCCTTTTTATTTTATTATTTTACTCCCCCCTTAACTCCTTTTATCTTCTTGGAATTTAATCTCCTTTAAACAACTCAAGGGACTTCGACTTCTCATAGGAATTCTTGTGGCTTTCAACTTGTAAAATGGATTGAATCCTTGTTGAAATCGGCATCTCTTGGTTGTGAAGAGTAGCAGCTTCTTTATGTTGAAATCGACAACTTCTTCTTGTCTTAAATCGGCATCATTCTTCTTTCCTTCATTGTCGCAGCAATACTTGCCTGGGCAATTAACCTGCACACATCAAAACATATACTAGAGCAGCACCTTTTCCACCAAATAAGCAATTAAAGATAATCAAGCATGTCAAGGAAGAAAACAATGCAATTATGCATGAATGGCTAATAATGAAACCTAAATGAACCTAAGTCTAACAATAATTGAGATTAAAAAGGGTATAAAATTAGTACTTTTACACACTTAACACACCCCAAACTCGAACTATTGCTTCTATTCAAGCAATGCAAAACTAACAATTACTTACCAAGATTTCAATCAAAAGTGACATGCTTTAGACTTGCCTTCAAACTTTAGAATTGTGGCACAAATAGGATGGGTGTTCGGATAGCATGAATATTCTCGGAACCATACTATAATTCTCGTGATCATGTGTGTGTGTAGTTGTGCGCAAGTTGATTATCAAGAGTCTTTTGTGAACAATAGGTTTTTATTACTTTAATTGTAGTGGCATTTATCTATAGATCATGGCGTTTTTAGGGCTTCAGCTCATCACAACTGCTTTCCTAGGCTTGAAGATAAGATTGGAGCAAACAACGAACTCCCGAGCCTATCGAGTAGAGTCATCCCGTGAAAACTTTCATTTACTCATGCTAAATTGTCCTTCACATTTAATTTTTTCGATTTAAATGGACATTTAATTTGACTAGAGCCTGTTTCGGGCACCTCTAGCGAGAAGCTTAATTTTTAATTTCCCCAATTTCTAAGTAACCTAAGTTCACTAAGTCTCTATCAATCAACATGCCACAACTGTGTCAATTAACTTTCGGCATCATAGTAAAATTCTTAGTCTTTTCATGCAATCCTCAAGTTAAAGGTTCTTTCAATTATGTTTAGTGCCAAAATTCATCATTATAAATTCAACAAGTCCTAGCAATTAGATTTAATTAAAGGCATGGCAAGTACATATGCAACCTACATGCAATTACTAAGGATGGATGCAACTAAACATGAAACTAAATAAAGACAATTATCCCCCCAAACTCGAGAAGAGCATTGCCCTCAATGCATGAAAACACAAAAGTACAAGGAAACAAAAAGTGAAAATGAAAGAAATGAAATTACAATGACTCGGAGAGGTCATCGTCTTGAATGATGAGTTTCCTTCTCGTGGTTTTCTTGACTCCCTTGCTTGCTCGAGGTGGTTGATGGCATGTAGCGGGTTTAGGAGCTGATTGTTTGCTCACCTCGTCATCATCGTCCTCTTCAATGTCGATTTCCTCAGTGGTGGAGGCCTTGCATTTTTTCCATGGCATGGGATGCCAGAACTGGTTTTGGTTGGATGGCAGATGACTCATCCGAATCGAAGGATTCTGACCATGTCACAGTGTGGCTTTGCTCGGTTAATGATGCTTTGCCTTTGTCATCCTAGGTTGGTGGAGCATCTTTGGTTGGAATTGATGAGGCAGTAGCAGCAGGCATTTCCGAGGCTGTTGCAGTGGGTATTGCCAAAGCAGGGGTTGTAGGCATTGCTACGGCAATGATGTCGGCTCAAAAAATTGGGAACCTCACCGAGTTGTCTGGGTATTTCTCTAGGATCACTTGGATCATGGCGTTGTTCTAATCCTTCATATACCTCATAAACTCCAGCTGCCTCTTCTACATGGTTTCTAGCTGGTGTGCAAGTGGCTGAATCATTGCCTTGAGTGTTGTCATCGCTGGTTCACCCGTATTGGCGTTAGTGGGGGTGTTGCCGCATCAATTCCTTTGATCGGAGTGGTCTGTGGCTCGGCTTTGGAAACTCCCGTGATCTTTAAATATTGGGCTCTCGTCCATCCTTTCCTTGTCGGTGTCTTCTCATCGGCCAGGTCACTTGGCACTTTTTGCTCGCACAATTCGGTTACGAGGCTTAGGAAATAGAGTTTCCCCTTCTCCTTTAGACTACATTGAGACATCTCATTGCATATGATAGATCCAACATTTATAATACGGTTAATCAATATAGAATGATTTAATAATAGTCTAGGCTTGTCAACCGTGGTGTTGTGTGAGGTTGGCATTAAGCATCTTTTGAGAAAATTATTCCAAAGTTTTGCCTCGAGCTTAAGCCTTAGGCGGTTTACCGTTCCTTTGAATGCCCCCTCGTTCCATTTTGTGCCGGAAATGGTGAGCTCTTTGAGGATGTCGTCATAATCTCCCGGCATGAGTTGTCAACGAACTCCTTGTGTTCATCTTTCGGAAAGGTTAGCCCATAGAAAAGGTTGATGGAGTCTGGGTCAACTGGGATGGCCTTGACGCGGACAAATACATAGGGGTTGTTCGATTTGGGAGAGTGGGCATAGAATTCCCGAACCTAACTAACATTGCCCGACTTTGGTTGGTTGCAAAGAATTTGCCATTTTTGCTGCTCCATTATGCGGAAGACGAATGGTTCCAAACCGAAATCTTGGTGTGATGTGGTGTAGAAAAACCCTTGCTCTTCCAAGATCTTTCGGTGTAGAAAAACCCTGTCTCTTGGCTTGTTTCTTGGTTCTCCATTGTTTTGAGTTTCATGGCCATGGTGATTTTGTGGTGTTGTGAGGATCGGCTATCTAGAGAAAATAGAAGAAGAAAATTTGGGAGTTTAAGTGAAAGAGAAAAGGTTTTGAAGATTGTGATGGTTGAGTGTTATGAGAAGGGGTTATGAAACAAGGTGTTTTGTCATGATTATAAATTTGAAATCTTTAATGACATTGATTTAAGTGGGCGGCAAGTAGTGAAGAGTCGACTGGCTAGGTAGGGGTTAGGAGGTAATTTTGGGGTAAAACTTTAGGTTTAGAATCCCTAAAAATTAGCCCATATATCTCTAAGAATTAGCCCTTGTATCCCTCAAAAATCGGCCCACAATCCCCTTTCTTTAGGTGAGACTTCAATTTTCTTTCCAATTCTTCTTCAAGTTGAACTCTTTTCCTAAAAACATGCATAAAATAACATTAATAACTAAAAATTAATAAAGATATTAGAAATAAAAATTAAAATAAACTCTTATCCTAAAAGAATGTGAAAAAAAGGCAAATATTAAAAATACTAAAGGAGAGCATGATCATGTGTCTTCTAAAGTAATCACTTCCTTATCGCGTATGACATGGATGCCGGTGTAGTGCTTTAATCTTTTTCCATTAACTTTGAATTCATGTCTTTCAATTGTGTACTTGATTATCACGGCACCATGAGAGAAGGGTTTGACTACTTCGAACGTTCGAGACCATCTTGATTGCAATTTTCTCGGGAAGAGTTTCAACCGAAATTAAAAAGGAGGACTAATTGCCCCGAGCAAGAATTGTTGTGACAATAGCTTCTTGTCATGCCAACACTTGGTTTTCTCCTTGTATATTCTTGCATTATCATAAGCTAAGGCACGAAACTCTTCTATCTCATTAAGGTCCAATAGTCGTTTTTGTCCAGCACACTCTCCCAATCCATATTCACAGTTTTGATTGCCATGTACGCCTTATGTTTGATTTCCATCGGTAGATGAAAACTTTTGCCGTAGACAAGTCGGAAGGGGTACATGCCTAATGATGTTTTGAATGTTGTCCGATAGGCCCAAAGTGCATCATCAAGTCGAAGAGACCAATCCTTGCGAGAGGGGTTGACTACTTAATCAAGGATATTTTTCAACTCTCAGTTAAAAATCTCAGCTTGCCCATTTGTTTGTGGGTGATATGTCGTGGCAATTTATGTGATACTCCAAATCTTTGCAACACCTTGGCAATTAGCTTGTTATCGAAGTGCTTGCCTTCATCGCTGATGATTGCTCTCGGCATTCCAAACCGTGTGAATATGTTTTTCTGAAGGAATTTTAGCACGGTTTTGGAATCATTGTTTGGAGTTGATATCGCCTCGACCCACTTGGATACATAGTCAAGGGCAAGGAGGATGTAGAGATTCCCACATGAAGACGGAAAAGGTCCCATGAAATCAATTCCCCAAACATCAAATAGTTCAACTTCAAGGATGTTTTGTAAGGGTATCTCGTGTCGTCTTGAAATATTGCATGTTCGTTGACAACGATCGCAATGTTTGTAGAACTCTTGGGAATCTTTGTAAAGTGTGGGCCAATACAATCCTAATTGCAAGACTTTGGCCGTGGTTCGTGTCCCTCCAAAATGGCCTCCATAAAATGAAGAATGACATTGCTCGAGCACATTTTGTTGTTCTTCTTTCGGGACGCACCTTGTTATAACCTGATTTGCACATTTTTTAAACAAAAGAGGCTCATCCTAATAATAATGCTTAGCATCATGTCGGAACCGCTTCTTCCCTTGGTGAGTAAGGTTATAAGGTAATATACCACTAACTAAGAAATTCACAAGATCGGCATAGCATGGTGTTGTTAAAGCTAGTGCCACAGTTGTTGCCGAGGGCATTGCCGAGGCAATCCCTATTGCCATTGTCGAGGTAGTATCAGTTGAGGTTGCCCAGGAAATGAATAACTGCTAATCCGGGAATGCTTCTTGTATTTGTGCGTTTGTGGTGTCTTTTTCTCCTAGTTCCAGTCGTGACAAATGATCAGCAACTTGGTTCTCGGTACCTTTCATGTCCTTAATTTTAATGTTAAACTCTTGTAAAAGTAAAATCCAACGAATTAAACGAGAGTTGGCATATTTCTTGGCAAAAGGTACTTTATTGCTGAATGGTCAGTATGAAAAATTACCTTGATTCCAATCAGGTATGAACAAATTTTATCAAAAGCAAACACTGCGGCTAGTAACTCTTTCTAGGTGGTGGTGTACTTTACTTGCGCCTCATTAAGAGTTTTACTAGCGTAGTAGATCACATGAAAGATCTTACCTGGTCGTTGACCTAGGACCGCTCCTACCGTAAAGTCACTTGCACCGTACATAAGTTCAAAGGGCAATGTCCAATCTGGTGGAACTACTATTGGTGCGGTTATAAGTTTCTGTTTCAGGGTCTCGAATGCTTTGATGCATGGGTCATTGAAGTCAAAGGCTCTATCATGTTCAAGCATTTTATACAAAGGTTTAGTAATCTTAGAAATTTTTTCTATAAACCTTCTATAAAAACCTACATGTCCCAAGAAGCTCTGAATTCCATTGACTGAAGTTTGTGGGGGCAGTTTCTCGATCACATCCACTTTTGCTTTGTCGACTTCAATTCCCTTGGATGAGATTTTATGGTTGAGAAATATGCCTTCATCCACCATAAAATGACATTTTTCCCAATTTAGGACCAAGTCGAATTCCTCGCATCGTTTTAGTACTTTCTCCAAATTTCCAAGGCAATTGTCAAAATCATCTCCAATTACCGAGAAATTGTCCATGAAGATTTCTAGAAATCTTCTACCATGTCGGAGAAAATTCCCATCATGCATCGTTGGAAGGTTGCCAGGGCATTGCATAATCTGAATGGCAGCCTTCAAAAGGCATATGTACCATATGTACCATATGGGCATGTAAAGGTGATCAATAAAGGGTAAAGGAAAGTGATCCTTCCTAGTAGCTTTATTGAACTTACGGTAATCCATGCAAACCCTCCAACCGATTACAGTCCTAGTTGGGATTAGTTCATTGTTTTCATTACTTACCACAGTTATACCTCCCTTTTTCGGTACACATTGTACTGGACTTACCCATGTACTATCAGAGATAGGATAGTTAATATCGGCATCAAGCCATTTGATGATTTCTTTCCTTACCACCTCTTTCATGACTCAATTAAGCCTTCATTGCGCTTCAATGGTTGGTTTATGATCATCCTCCAAAAGGATTTTGTGCATGCAAACCGCTGGGCTAATTCCATTCAAATCAGCAATTGTCCATCCTATTGCCTTTTTGTGCAGCTTTAGCGTGTCGATCAATCTTTTCTCATGTTAAAGCTGCAACTTAGAAGAGTTGATTACGAGCAATGTGTTATTGGTTCCCAAATAAATATATTTCAATTGCTCTGGAAGTGGTTTTAATTCAAGAATAGGAGGTTGATCGATAGAGGGTTTTTCGATTCTTCTTTCTTCCCATGACTAATCTAGTGGATCGAAATACTTACCTGGATGACTTGCTATCCAATTGGCTTCACCTTGTTCATTGTCGTCCGGTCCTTCATGCTTTCAGGGTTAAGGCAATCGTCAAAGCAATTACCGAGGCAATTGTCACAGCATTCTTTCTCCACATCAATATTGAACTCGGTTATGGCATGGATGACTTGACACTCTTCTGGGTCATTGGCTTGCTTAAGGGTGTGGAAAACATTCAACTTGATTTGTTGATCATTTACGCTGGCATTGCCGAGGATAATAGGTGCGAAATCATCTGCTTCACAATCAAGGTCCTTCCCGTAGCTTGGAATGGCCTCCCAAGGATAATAGATGCGAACTCATCTACTTCACAATCTAAAAAAATAAATTCATGAGGGAAACTAAATTTATCAACTCTTACAAGGATATCCTCAATTTTCCCTATGGGTGAACATAAGATCTATCAACAATTTGTAGCATCACTATAGTAGGTCTCGCCTTCCCTATTCCCAATCGTTGGAAGACTGATTTCGACATAAGGTTTATGCTTGCTCCAAGATCGCATAATGCCTTCCCGACATAGGGATGGGCACGGAACCCGGACCCGACGGGTTCCGACCCGACCCGGCCCGATCGGGTCGGGTATTTTTATGAAAAAATCGGGTTCGGGTCGGGTCGGGTTTTTGTGTAGGGTGAGGTCGGGTCGGGTCGGGTTCGGGTTTTAGGGTGAAAAAATCCGACCCGACCCGACCCGGGACTAATAGTGTAATTTCCCCCTAAATTTTTTAGGGATATTTGTAATAATACTCCTTTTTTAAATATTTTTTATAATTAGGTCCTTAAAATTGATTTTTTATTTACAATTTAGTCCTTAAATTTATTATTTTTTTACAATTAAGTCTCTTAAAATTATTTTTTTTACAATTTAGTCCCTAAAATTGATTTTTTTATATATGTCGGGTCGGGTCGGGTCGGAGTCGGGTTTAAGGCATTTATTTTCGGGTCGGGTCGGGTTGGGTTTTTTAAAAGATAGGGTCGGGTCGGGTCGGGTTGGGTTTTTTAAAAGATAGGGTCGGGTCGGGTCGGGTTCGGGTGTAGGGTTAATATTTTCGGGTCGGGTTCGGGTGGGCCAAAAACCCGGCCCGACCCGTGCCCATCCCTATCCCGACATACTGATTCCCAATCTCACATGGTATGGTAAAACTGCCAAGATCTTTAAGCTTAGGTGGCATTGAGTTGTGCAACATTGCCATACATCCTTTTGTTACAGCAACGGTTTCAAATTCTCTTATTCTTGTTCTATTAGAGACAATGTCTTTAAGGAACTTGGCGTAGTTCGACATTTGCTCGATTGGTTCTACCAAAGGCAAGTTGATGTGAACTTGCTTCAAGATGTCGAGGAACTTCTTGAATTGGTATTCTTGTTTCTGTCGTTTCAACCTCTGTGGGAATGGTGGTGGAATTTGAATGTCTTCAATCCGTTCCTTGCATGGGAATTTGATTTGAGGCATTGAATCGGGACTTTCTGAAGCCTTCTTGTTTTTCGCGGTATCTTTGTCGGGTATTGCTAATGCAATGTTATCGGGTATTGCCAAGGCAATGTTACCGGGCATTGCCGAGGCAATCAGATCCTTTGATTTTGTCTCCTCTGTTTCATGAACTAGGGGTTCCTTGAGTTGTTTACCACTTCGTGTGGTGATTGCCTTGCCTTGCTCATGAGTTATTCCCCTTGCGACCTCAGTATCGCTATGCAAACCACCCATCAGTCTCGAATTCAGGATCTGAGCTAATTGCCCAACTCGAGTTTCCAATGATTTCAAGGTTGCTTCGTGGTTCTGCAACCTCATCTCAGTCTTGTCAATAAAAGAATCAATTCTTTATGAATTTAATAGTGTTAGCCATATATGCACTAGTTTGTGACATGAAAACATTTCGAGAGTTTTCCAAAAAACTGGACGATATTGATTGTTGCTGCGGCATCGGTTGTTGCAACATCGATTGTTGTTGCATCGATTGTCGAGGCATGTTCTGTTGGAATCCCAATGCTGGAGCATTCTGATTGTTCTGATTGAGAGCACTGTTGGGATTGCTCCATGAGAAATTTGGATGTTTCTTCCAGGCAGGATTGTAAGTGTTGGACATCACGTTGTTGTTCCGGCTGTTGTTTCCAACATAAAAACTAGACTCTGGGTTCTGTGGACACTCAGAAGAATCATGGTTACCATTACATAAATCACAAAAGAAACTTACTACCTTGACCTCCTGTGTGTTTCTAGGTCGTTGCATGTTCTTAACCAAATTGATTAAAGTGGCCAATTGAGAGAGAATCGAATCTAATGACTCAAGCTCGTTTATTGAAGAATGGCGTCTGACTCCTCTTATTCTGTTAGTTGGGAACTAATAATCATTTTTAGAAAGCTTGTTCAAAATCTCCAATGCTTCTTCTAGTGGCTTGTCTTAGAGTATGACATTTGCCGAGGCATCTAGCATCATCCTTGTTGTTGTGTTTACCGCGTTGTAAAACATCATCACTTGTGTCCATACAGAGAATCCGTGTTGGGGAAACTTGTGTAACAGTTCTCTATATCGCTCTCAAGCCTCGTACATGGATTCATCATCTGCTTGTCGAAAAGAAGTGATTTCGTTTCGTAACTTATCAGTCATATTGGTGGGATTAACTCGAGCAAGGAAATCACAACATAAATCAGTCCAAGATCCTATTGATCCAGATGGAATACTATTCAACCACGTTTTCGCCCTATCCCTCAGTGAATAGAGGAATAATTTTAGCCTAAAAATATCCTCATGGACTCCTTGTAGCTTGAATGAATTGCAAATCTCCAGGAAGTATTTGAGATATTGTCTGACATCTTCAGTTGTTGATCCGCCAAATTGACCAATTGTGTTGATCATATTGAAACATTATTGGCTTTAATTCAAAGTGGGCAGCTTCGATTTCAGGTGTGACAACTCTTGGGTTCAGTCCGTTGAGATCTTCCTCTAAATAATCTCGGACGGTTAGGTTCCTTGCTTGAGCAAGTTGAGCTGGCAGATTCACTCAATCTCCTACCCCGGCAAGATGATTGTCGGTGGGGTTATTATTGCCGACTTGGTCTCCTATTACTGCTCTCAGTTTTTGTCTGAGTCTACGGTAGGTACGTTCAATCTCTGGGTCAAGGGGATATTCTAGAGCTGTTGGATTTTCCCTGGTCATAAACCAATACAAAACCAAATTTTGTTAACCCTTTAGAAACTGAACATTAAAAAGTAAAAATAAAAGTGCAAGAAAATAAAAACAAAGTCGCTATTGCCAATCCCCAGCAACGATGCCAAAAACTTGTTGCGTGATTCAAGTGCTTCGAAATTTGTGCAAGTATACACGTCGCAAGTTATAGTATAGAAAGATGTCGTCTCCACAGGGATTGGTGCCACTTCAAGAATCTATCGTCTCGCACTGAAAAGTAAAAGAAACAAAAGTAATAGTTTTTGGTTGAATAATGGACTAAACTAAAATAAACGAATAAACTAAAGAATTGAGTTGACAGAATAAGAGAATAAGACGGATTATATTACGTCGTAGTGTGGAATTCGAATGGGACATTCTTGGTTTTGCATGTAAGAGGAAGCTTGATTACCTCGACAAAGGGCATAATGGTTGCCTCGGGAATGGGCAATACGATTGCCTGGGCAATGCAAAAAGTGACTGCTTGGGCAATTTGTAGGGTGGTTGCCAGGGCAAAGAATTAAGCTACTACTCGGGCAATTGAGCAACAACGTTCAAGGTTCGACAAAGTGTTCTTCAATGGTTTCTTCTTATCCCTAAGTCGAAACTCTATCAATGTGCAACCCTTGATAATACCTCCCAGCGTGAACCTCAACCGATCTTACGCCTCTCTTAGCCGTTGAAATTCGTACTTATTCCTAAGCCGAATTAGTCTTCACTGAACTGGGCAAAAACTATGCTTATTCGTTTCTTGAATCTAACTCTCCCGATATTAGATAAATGGATGCAATCACAATTTCCTCTCCCGATTCAATTGCAAGTAAAGATAAACACCAAGAATAAGCAATCCTTGAACTTAAATTGCATAAAAACCTAAACAAGATCCAAACGTTTTCTCACAAATACTAAACAAATAACCCTAGCCTAAGATAGTTTAGTTCATAGTTGGGACTAGGAACAACACAAGATAATTTCCCAACAAGAACATCAACCGAAAAACAAAGAAAAATAGAAGAATAGGACTTCCTTGATCTTCAACTTCCTTGCCGATTTTTCTCCCTCGATTCCCCCTTTCTTGGTTGCGCATTCTCTTGTTTTTATAGGAGGTTGGTTGGTTATACTCCTTCTAGAGGAGGAAGTTAAGTTGGAATTAAATGCTATAAAATAAAAGAAATAAATTCCATTTTATTTTATTATTTTATTGCACCTATAACTCCTCTTATCTTCTTGGAATTTAATCTCCTTTAAAAAACTCAAGGGACTTCGACTTCTCCTAGGAATTCTTGTGGCTTTAGACTTGTGAAAAGGATTGAATCCTTGTTGAAATTGGCATCTCTTGGTTGTGAAGAGTAGCAACTTCTTTATGCTGAAATCGAAAACTTCTTCTTGTCTTAAATCGGCATCATTCTTCTTTCCTTCATTGCTGCGGCAATACTTGCTCGGGCAATTAACCTGCACACATCGAAACATATACTAGAGCAGCACCTTTTCCAACAAATAAGCAAATAAAGATAATCAAGTATGGCAAGGAAGAAAACAATGCAATTATGCATGAATGGCTAATAATGCAACTTAAATGAGCCTAAGTCTAACAATAATTGAGATTAAAAAGGGTAGAAAATTAGTACTTTTACACACTTAATAGTTATCAAAGTTTTGCTACAACAATGATGGGGTTTGTCTAAAGAACAACAAGTTAGTCTACGGCTAATAAACGCCGGGATGTCTCGCTAAAAAATGTAAGAATAGTACTGAAGATTTAAGGATATATCTTTTTTTTTGTAATGAAATTTTGATTGTCAAGTGGCGAAAGTTAATGAAGTTGTGTTTATATTTTGAAATTGTAATCAATTGCTATTACAAAGGAATTTCAAAAGTACAATTTTACATTGTTAAGATGTAGCCGACCTTAAATATGGCGAAATTAATAAGTTTATATTCTCAATCAATACATGATAAGAATGACATCATAAATAAAAATCATAGTTTCATTGTGGAGGGAATCCAATTGAACTTATTTTATATATAATATGAACACGTTTTCATTTTCAGTTATAATATTAAACTTATTATTTATATAATATAAACACATTATAATACTAAAAAATATTGTATAAATCTAAAAATCTTGAATACAAAGTTTCCAACCCATCAATGCGAGTTTCGCAACCAAAAGTAAATTTGTCGTTCCCGTTCGAACATGTCTTAACACTTCCAGTTATAATATTTAACCCGTCATCTAAACACATTACAATACTAAATAATATCTTTTTGTTATCAATAGCGTATGAATTTATTAGAAAGCAATTCATACAAATATCATCACGTGCCTCATTAAAAACCTCTCTACCCTAAGACGGAGGAAAAAAGTACAACGTGATAATATATACGATATAACGGCGATAGAAACAAAGTACCAAAAACCACTGCCCACTATGCAACTCCCCCAAACACTAGCTACACATGATAGCATTTCCAATCAACAAATCAGGTAACCAAATTATTCTAGAAAAGCTTGAAAACAAGAAAGGCGATTGGCACCCCCTTTCGCCAATGCATCCGCTAACTCATTTGCTTCACGGTAAATATTATGGTAACAAACACAAGCCAAAGCTGTCATGCATGCATCAATCAATTTAAAGCAATCCCATAATCTCCAAGGTCGACGATCCTGATAGAGAACCCATGACACAACATTCACCGAATCCGACTCTATTATGACGGAACAAGACTTACCCCAAAGGGACCGGACAAGCAAATCCAAGGAAAATCGAATCGCTCATACCTTCGCCTCATTCGAATCCATCACTCCCAAAGGGCATGAGAATAAAGCAAGAATACGACCCTCTAAATTACGCAACACTCCACCACACCCCGACTTACCCAGTTTTCCCCTCGCCGAGCCATCCACATTAAATTTTAGGGTACCAATAACCGAAGGACAGCACACAACTCCCACCCGAGGCGATGGAAATGGGGATGAGAGAATGCAACTCCATGAACATACACACCACTAGGATTAAAGAATGAACGAAGCATCTCGCCCAGCTTTTACCCAATAGAGCGCTCACAACTTCACTAGAAATAAAAGCTTTTCCACAGCCAAACTCTTTTGATTGAAGATGATCTCATTTCGAGCCAACCATGCTGTCCGCATTACAGTCGCGCAGCCCGCCAACCACCAATGTCGCATCATACCCGAAAAGTAACTCGAACACCCTTGTAGACAAAACTCATCAAAGGACTCCGGGAGCACTATTGATACATTCCACCACTTAAAAAATAAGAACCATAATTCCCTAACAAACTTACAAAGATACAGAATGTGTCCCAACTCATCCAAACCCTCTGTGAACCATCGACAAGCTAGGGAAATTTGATGCAGCCCCACCCCTCGCGAGTGTAAGAAATCGAGTGTCGGTAAACAATGCAACGCCACAAACCATAAAAAAACAATGGACCTTGGGAGGAAGATTCAATTTCCACACAAACTCACCCACTAAATCCCCTTCCTCAACACCAAAGGAATTCATCAAATTCATCAAATCCCGCACATGAAACACCCCTTTCGAATTTAGGCGCCAAACCAGTCGATCTGCACAACCATTTCCAATATGAATTTTTGACACTAATGTTAGAGTATGTCCAAAGACCAATCACATGATGATTGTATTGACATACTATCTTTACCGATTTTATCAAATAAAGGCATTGCCGTTATTTTCTTCTGTTATATTTCTGTGCATCAAATTAACAAAAACCTCTCTTTTAGTGGCCGTTATTTTGATAACACTAATGGTTCTCTATCAGGATCGTCGACCTTGGAGATTATGGGATTGCTTTAAATTGATTGATGCATGCATGACAGCTTTGGCTTGTGTTTGTTACCATAATATTTACCGTGAAGCAAATGAGTTAGCGGATGCATTGGCGAAAGGGGGTGCCAATCGCCTTTCTTGTTTTCAAGCTTTTCTAGAATAATTTGGTTACCTGATTTGTTGATTGGAAATGCTATCATGTGTAGCTAGTGTTTGGGGGAGTTGCATAGTGGGCATTGGTTTTTGGTACTTTGTTTCTATCGCCGTTATATCGTATATATTATCACGTTGTACTTTTTTCCTCCGTCTTAGGGTAGAGAGGTTTTTAATGAGGCACGTGATGATATTTGTATGAATTGCTTTCTAATAAATTCATACGCTATTGATAACAAAAAGATATTATTTAGTATTGTAATGTGTTTAGATGACGGGTTAAATATTATAACTGGAAGTGTTAAGACATGTTCGAACGGGAACGACAAATTTACTTTTGGTTGCGAAACTCGCATTGATGGGTTGGAAACTTTGTATTCAAGATTTTTAGATTTATACAATATTTTTTAGTATTATAATGTGTTTATATTATATAAATAATAAGTTTAATATTATAACTGAAAATGAAAACGTGTTCATATTATATATAAAATAAGTTCAATTGGATTCCCTCCACAATGAAACTATGATTTTTATTTATGATGTCATTCTTATCATGTATTGATTGAGAATATAAACTTATTAATTTCGCCATATTTAAGGTCGGCTACATCTTAACAATGTAAAATTGTACTTTTGAAATTCCTTTGTAATAGCAATTGATTACAATTTCAAAATATAAACACAACTTCATTAACTTTCGCCACTTGGCAATCAAAATTTCATTACAAAAAAAAGATATATCCTTAAATCTTCAGTACTATTCTTACATTTTTTAGCGAGACATCCCGGCGTTTATTAGCCGTAGACTAACTTGTTGTTCTTTAGACAAACCCCATCATTATTGTAGCAAAACTTTGATAACTATTAAGTGTGTAAAAGTACTAATTTTCTACCCTTTTTAATCTCAATTATTGTTAGACTTAGGCTCATTTAAGTTGCATTATTAGCCATTCATGTATAATTGCATTGTTTTCTTCCTTGCCATACTTGATTATCTTTATTTGCTTATTTGTTGGAAAAGGTGCTGCTCTAGTATATGTTTCGATGTGTGCAGGTTAATTGCCCGAGCAAGTATTGCCGCAGCAATGAAGGAAAGAAGAATGATGCCGATTTAAGACAAGAAGAAGTTTTCGGTTTCAGCATAAAGAAGTTGCTACTCTTCACAACCAAGAGATGCCAATTTCAACAAGGATTCAATCCTTTTCACAAGTCTAAAGCCACAAGAATTCCTAGGAGAAGTCGAAGTCCCTTGAGTTTTTTAAAGGAGATTAAATTCCAAGAAGATAAGAGGAGTTATAGGTGCAATAAAATAATAAAATAAAATGGAATTTATTTCTTTTATTTTATAGCATTTAATTCCAACTTAACTTCCTCCTCTAGAAGGAGTATAACCAACCAACCTCCTATAAAAACAAGAGAATGCGCAACCAAGAAAGGGGGAATCGAGGGAGAAAAATTGGCAAGGAAGTTGAAGATCAAGGAAGTCCTATTCTTCTATTTTTCTTTGTTTTTCGGTTGATGTTCTTGTTGGGAAATTATCTTGTGTTGTTCCTAGTCCCAACTATGAACTAAACTATCTTAGGCTAGGGTTATTTGTTTAGTATTTGTGAGAAAACGTTTGGATCTTGTTTAGGTTTTTATGCAATTTAAGTTCAAGGATTGCTTATTCTTGGTGTTTATCTTTACTTGCAATTGAATCGGGAGAGGAAATTGTGATTGCATCCATTTATCTAATATCGGGAGAGTTAGATTCAAGAAACGAATAAGCATAGTTTTTGCCCAGTTCAGTGAAGACTAATTCGGCTTAGGAATAAGTACGAATTTCAACGGCTAAGAGAGGCGTAAGATCGGTTGAGGTTCACCCTCGGTTCACGCTGGGAGGTATTATCAAGGGTTGCACATTGATAGAGTTTCGACCAATCATATTATTATATGGACATTATTGTCTTTTGTTAATTAACAAAAACTTCTGGTATGGATAATAATAATATGTTTAAAGTTAACATATTTTTGATTGATGACAATGTGTTGTCATTGACATAGTGATGTCAAAATCAAAGAATGAATATGATGTTGGATAACAACATATTGGATTGACCCGCTATGAGCATATGTCTTGGATTATTATGTAATTGTCACGAAATTGCTCATAATGATAACTATATGTATGATCCTTTGACTTGATATCATTACTATCTTAACATATATTGTTGTGTGCTTTGATGCAATTAAACGTGCACCGTAAATGGTTACACTATAAAGACTGACATTGAGCATATCATGATATGTGTAGTGGGGTATGAATGGTCGAGATAGAATTTTTCCTTCCTACATAATAGGAAACATATCACAGGCCACTTGATTGAGTAAGACTAGAAATGCACGGCCATGCTCGAATGAGTTGATATGAGATATCACAAATTATTCTTATGTTGTCTACTCTAGATATCAAGAAATGATAGATAGGCAAAACAAGTGTGACTATTCCAAGACTTGTGCCTATTCTAGATATAAAGGACAAAGGGATATAATACATTAGAATAGTTGATCACGAAGATGTTACATTGAATCTTTACTTCTAGTAATTTAGGTGACAATGATACATTGCTAGATGTCACTCATTCTTTGTGATATTGGAAAAGTTATGATAATTGCTACTAATGTTACTAGAACCTACAGGGTTACACCCCAGGGTTGAAAAGAGCAATTAATAAATAAGTTACATATGTACAATTTAGTTGTACGTATATAACATGTATAATTAATATTAAGACATATATATTTGATATATATGGTAAAGTATTTTTTTATACATAGAATTCCGAATTTAAAATAATTAAAATAATTATAGTTCGGAATTATTTAAAAATCCTATGCAGTTAGGGTAACATACTATAAAAAGGGGTTAATGGTCTAGCAGCTTTCTAACCCTTTGAAACGTATTTTTCTCAAAAATGTTTTGTGAAAAGAAAATTGCTCTCAACTTTTCAACCAGGTGAACTGAGTAGAGGCTGAGATGGTCTATTCGTGGAGGCTAAGATTCATATATATCGTTTGTGAGATCATTAGACGTTTCTGTTCGTTCTGTTAATCAAGGAACTCAATGTAAGTAAACATGTCTCTTCCTCTTGAATTCAAATTAAACGTACATGGATCGCTGGTGAGATCGTCGTGTTTGTTTTTCCGATGCGCCATGGGGTGCGCGGATGATCTAATAACTAAAGTATATAAATTTCGCACATGTTGTTGCTCAAACACGTGCAACTCACGCGAGAAAAGATCAGCCCACTGTACCTCAAGACATGCACCATTTCGGACCACATTTGAAATCATTGCCATCTTCAAAAGAGCCAGCCAAAACAGTCACATGAACAACACATTCAAAGGCTCGTCGAAGCACCAACAATCAAGCCAAAATAGTACACATGAGCTGTCTCCCACCAGCCAAGAGAATTGATTAACATTCATGAATCGTTGTACCCGCTCATCATCTTGGACATCAACAATTTGATGCCATGCCATAGACATCTTCCTTCGCTCACAAGAATTGAACCTCCAAAATTGAGGATGCTCCCCATATTTTGCAACAATTAGACTCCGCCACAACGATTTCTTTTCCAAACTATAACACCACGCCCACTTAGCTAGAAGCACCAAATTCCGCAATCGTAAATCAACAATTCCAAGTCCCCCAACTCTCTTTGGACGACACACTAATGACCATCTAGCACGGCTCATCTTCCTCTTTAAATCCACACCCCCCATAAAAAGGATCGACGAATCTTATAAATCTTTGCTATTACCCCTTTCGGAACTACAAATAAACCCATGTAGAAAACTGGTAGAGTCAACAACACCGAATTAATGAGCGTGATCCTTACCACGAACAATAAGGATTGCTTTTTCCATCCTGCCAATTTCACTCGAAACTTGTTAATTAAAGGCTCTCACATCTTCATAGACCTCGGATTAATCCCAATCTGTATGCCAAGATAATGAAATGACAATTCACCATATTCACACCCTAACATGTTCACCATCTCAACATATATATCATGTTCAAAACCCACAACATACAAAAAATATTTAGAATAACTAATCTTTAAACCTGAGCACAGTTCAAAGCACGTAAAAATTCGTTTCAACTTACACGCCAATTCAACCTCACCCTGTAGAAAAATAACAGCGTCATCTGCAAATTGGAGATGTGAGATAAATAAATCAGCCCCCATTCGCACTCTGCAAATTAATTGAATATCCTCCGCCTTGACTAAAAAACAATGCAGTACTTCCACCACTACAAAAAATAGCAAAGGCGACAACAGATCACCTTGTCGTAGACCCCGGTACATCCTGAATTCCTTCGTAGGGCTACCGTTAAGCAATATAGAAAGACAACCAGTCTGCACACACTCCCGCGTCCACCGACCCCAACGCTGACCACAGCCCATTAAACTCAAAACTTGATCCAAAAAAGACCAATTGACATAATCGTAAGCCTGTGCGAAGTCAATCTTCAAAATCACCCCACCATTCACTTTATATACTTAGCTCAACGTTTTCAGGGAGTGCTTGACTCGTTAATAAGTGATACACAAATGGCTGTTGTGAAGGGTAGGCAAATCGTCGATGGTATTCTTCTGACAAATGAAATAGTATATAAAGTGAATGAAGTTGTTTTTTTTTATTCTAATAAATTTATGTTATTAAAAGGAATTTCAAAACTTTTCCACTTTACTGTCGTCTAAACAAAGTATTTACATTTAAAACTCATATTTGGAAATTTAAGAACACAACATTTTGTTTGGTATTTATAGGGAAGAAGGGTTTGTCGCTTCATCTAGATTAGGGTTTTACAATGTCTTGGTTGTTCAGGAAACAACCCGTTTGTCTATTACATGATGGGTTAAGTGAAAGGTCATTATAAAATATTTAACGTGACACATTTAGTTTAGGCAGAACGTTGCTTTTCATTAATACGAGAAGTACCTAACATTTGTCTAAATCGTATCGAACTTACTATTGATAACCTAAAATATTACATTTTTTACCAATGATCTCTGGTTAAGTTGTGATTTTAAAGTATCAAAACCTTTGTTTGTCTAAATCATATATTAAATGAGACTTTTATGTACTTTATTATTATTTGAGTTTAATACCCATTAGAATTAGGGTTTCCATCTTATGCCTATAAATATAGAGTTTGTAAAAAGCATTGTATACAATCCTACATTGAGAATATAATACAAGTCTCTCTCTTTATCTCTCATCTTTGTTCTTGTTTATCTCTCTTGTTCTTCTTTACTTTATTCACAACACAATCAAGTTTTTCGGTTTAAAACAACCATATTTTTTTTATTATAAATAGGAGCGAAGGCAAACAAAACCCCAACCATTACTATCAAATGCAGTTGTTCTGTTGCTATTCATGCCAACAAATGGCGTATCTGGAAATTTCTTTTACAAAGACATTTTCCAGATATTTGTGGTGTTTTGTTATATGTAGTCGCATAACTTCCATTTGTATGATCACTACATACTTTGGGTGGGTTGACAGTGTTAAAGAGATGTGCCTTCCGTGTTTTTTTAAGATGAATGACAAATCACAATATCTTGACTGGACTGGTCATCTACAAGTTGCGGCAAAGTGGAATTCTTCAAGAAATTGCACAGTAGCAATTCAACAATAGCTTGTTTAGATGGCCAAACATGCAACAACTTAGTTGTGTCGATTGTATTTGGAAAAATGCTCTCAACATTTGTCTGACTTGTTGTTCGTTTGCGGAACCACATCGGGAGTAGGCGGCCAATACAAAGCGGATTGTGGAAGCTTTTCATGTGTCTCGGTATTTGTCTTCTATGTGTTATTGAAAGAAATTGAAAGAATACTAATGATGCTTTAGGGATATTTCTTTTGTTTGTAATTTAATTTTCTTGCTAAGTATATAAAGTGAATGAAGTTGTTTTTTTTAATTCTAATGAATTTATGTTATTAAAAGGAATTTCAAAACTTTTCCACTTGACAGTCTCTTATGATCTTTCTATCCTTAACTAATTATTAACTTATTAATTAAAGTCATAGAGAAAAGAACATAACATTTTATACATAATATAAACAAAGTATTTATATTAAAACTCATATTTGCAAATTTAAGAACACAATATTTTGTTTGGTATTTATAGGGAAGAAATGTAAGCGTATCCATGATGATCTGACAAAGTAGATGAAGAAGAAATAAGAGAAAGAGGAGAATGAAAACCCAAATTTACAACACTTTGTTGGGTATTAGTAGGGAAGAAGGGTTTGTTGCTTCATTTAGATTAGGCTTTACAATGTCGTGGTTGTTCAGGATACAACCCATTATGATAAGGAAAAACTATTGCATTACATGGCTACGTGAAAGGCCAGTATAAAATATTTAATGTGGCACATTTAGGCCAGGCAGAACGTGGCTTTTCATTAATACGACAAGTACCAAACGTTTTTCTAAATCGTTTCAAACTTATTATTCATAAAATAAAATATTACCTTTTTGCCTAATGATCTCAGGTTAAGTTCTAGTTTTAAAGTATTCAAACTTTCCGTGACAGTTTCGATACTAATCTAAATGTGTCATTCCCGCCCCAATATGCAGGCATAATATTAAACATCACATTTATGACTGCCAGAACGCGGCTTCTCAGTAATTCGACGAGAACTAAACTTTTATATATAAAGTTTTGAACTTATCATGTAAAATCACAACTGAAACATGTTTGCCTAACGATTTCAGTTTCAGATGGAAATTTGAAGTAGCTAAACCACAATATTCAGTCTCGAAACGATCTTCAATTTTTGATCTTTGCCTGATACATTCTTCTCAATTATATTATTAAACTAATACACCTCAAAATCGTAAATACCAAATACCCTTAAACCCAAAATTTTAACTCAAAACCTTATCCATAATCCCTAAATTTGAATATATAAACCATAAACTACAAAATCTTAAACTTTAGTTTCAAATTTTGGGTTTAGGGGTTAAGAGTTTATGTGTTTGAGTTTAAAATTTTAGGTTTAAGGGTAAAGAGTTTATGGTTTTATGTTCAGGGTTAAGGATTTATGTTTTCAAGTTTAAGGTTTACAATGTATGTGTTTGATTTTTGATTCTAGGGTTTGTAGTTTAGGGTTTCATACTGATTCTTTAATTATTACTATTTTAAATTTTAAGTTTAAGATTTGCGATTTAGGGTTTCATATTGATGGTTTAAATTTTAGTGTTTTAGGTCTCAAGTATAAGATTTGTAGTTTATGGTTTTTAAGTTTTAACTTGCAATGCTAGGTTTACAGGGTTTGTGGTTTATTGAATCTTTATGTATTTTAGGGTTTCAAGTTTAAAGGTTAAGGTTTATGGTTTTTAAGTTATTAGTTTTTATTTTTGTGTTTATGTATTTATGGTGTAGTGTTAAAATTATATGTTTTAGCGTTTAGGGTTTCATGTTTAGGGTTTATGGTGAAAGTATTTAAAATTAAAAATAGGGCTCAATTGAATTAGTGTGTAAATAATAAGGGTTAATTTTATTTTTCGAATAAAGATTAAATTGTTTAATTGTAGTAATATTATTCGTGTATAAGTATAATAGAGTAAAGAACATTTTTTTAATCACAAGAGTAAAAAACATTTTTTTATCATAAGGGTAAAGAACATTAGATACATATACGTTAGACTATACGTTAAATTAGTTTCACTGAAGTTGGGATGGAGGATGGCCCCATGAAAGCAAAACGCAAACTACATAAACGGATAACTAGTATCTTAGACATATTGCATCGTAAAACATATTCTCAAATATAATAAAACAACAATCTTAAGAGGTTTATTACATTACCTTATGAGGTCTCATAGGGTGAACATCAACTGATCTTATGCCTCTCTTAGAGTGAACCAAGGGTGAACATCAACCGATCTTATGCCTCTCTTAGCCGTTGAAATTCATACTTATTCCCAAGCTGAATTAGTCTTCACCGATTTGGGCAAAAACCATGCTTATTCGTTTCTTGAATCTAACTCTCTCGATATTAGATAAATGGATGCAATTACAATTTTCTCTCCTGATTCAATTGCAAGTAAAGATAAATACCAAGAATAAGCAAACCTTGAACTTAAATTGCAAACAAAAACCTAAACAAAATCCAAACGTTTTCTCACAACTACTAAACAAAACAACCCTAGCCTAAGATGGTTTAGTTCATAATTGGGATTGGAAACAACACAAGATTAATTCCCAACAAGAACATCAACCGAACAAGAAAGAAAAATAGAAGAACTTGAGCAGCCTTGGTCTTCAATCGATCTATATCCTCTTGTCTCTCTTGTCTCTAGTCGTCTCTCTAGTGGTCGGCTTGGCCTCTTACTTATAGGAGATGGGTAGGTCAAAGTCATCCTTGGAGAAGAAGAAGTTAAGTTGGAATTAAAGACAATAAAAGAAATAAATCTCTTTTATTTTATTCTTTTATTCCTCCTAAAACTCTTCCTATTTTCATGGAATTTAATCTCATTCAACCTCTCTATGCAATTCAAAGCTCCGATCATCATGTGATTTATCTCAAAAAATTCAGCTCTTTACGCTCTTCAAGTCGCTTACCACTTTGCTCTTTTTCTCCCTTGTCGAAAATTGCCTCGACATAGTTCGGCACTCAGCATCGCCCGACATGGCTCGGTTCTGCTCGGTCAGGATCATTCGGCAGGGTTCGGCGATGCATTTTCGCAGCAATGAATGTTTTACCCTACATATATACAAAACACATACCTAGTAGTACCTTTTCCACCAAATAAGCAATTAAAGATAATCAAGCATGGTAAAGAAGAAAACAATGCAAATATGCATGAATGACTAGATATGCAACCTAAATGAGCCGAAGTCTAACAATAATTAAGATGAAGAAGGGTAGAAAATTAGTACTTTTACACACTTAACACACCCCCATACTCGAACTATTGGTTGTCCTCAAGCAATGCAAACTAACAATTACTTTCCAAGAATTTAATCAAAAGAGACATGCTTTAGACTTGCCTTCAAACTTCAAAACCGTGGCTCAAATTAGTGTGTATGATCAGATATCATGAATTTTCCCGGAACCAAACTATAATGCATATAATCATGTGTGTGCAAAGTTGTGCGCAAGTTGATTTATCAAGAGTCTTATGTGAACAATAGGGCTTTGTCAATTTAATTACCTAGGCATTTATTATTTCATAATCATGGCGTTTTTAGGGCTTCAGCTAATCACAACTACTTTCCTAGGCTTGAAGATAAAATTGGAGAAAACAACGAACCCCTTAGCCTATTGTGTAGAGTCATCCCGTGAATTCTTTCATTTACTCATGCTAATTTGTCCTTCACTTTTAGTGTTTTCAATTTAAATGGACATGTTATAGCAGCGGAGTATCCTAAGCACATGATTTTCACACAATGTGGCTAGAGCCTGTTTCAGGCACCTCTAGCTTGAAAAATTTTAAATTGCCCAAATTCTAAGTAACCTGAGTTCAATAAGTCTCTCTCAATCAACAAGCCACAACTGTGTTGTTTGAGTTTTAGAATCATAGTACGATTCTAAGTCTTTTTCATGGGGTCTTTAATTTAAAGTTCTTTCAGTTAGGTGTGGTGCCTAAGATTTATCATTAGAAATTCAACAAGTACTAGCAAGTAGATTTCATTAAAAGCATGGAGAGTACATATGCAACCGAAATGCACTTCCTAAGGATGAATGCACTGAAATGATTTTAAACTAAAGACAAGTACTCCCCCCAAACTCAAGAGAAGCATTGTACTTAATGTATGATTACATGGAAATAAAAAGGAAAAAAACAAGAAAAAATAAAAACTAAATGCAAGAAAAGAAAGGAAAATTACAATGACTTGGAGAGCTCATCGTCTTGGATGATGAGCTTTCTTCTTGCGGTTTGCTTGATCCTTTTGCTTGCTCGAGGTGGTTGACGGTGTGTAGCGGGTATAGGTGTCGATTCTGTTGCCACCTAGTCCTTGTCGTCCGACTCAATGGCTATTTCTTCAGTGGTGGAGGCCTTACGCTTTGCCGCGGCAGGTGGTGATGGCATTGCCCTTGGTTAGATGGCGGATGACTTGTCCGAATCAGAAAAGTCGGATCATGTTTTGATGTGACTTGGTTCGGTCAATGATGCTTTGCCTTTCTCCTCTCGGGTTGGTGGAGCATCTTCAATTGGAATTGTTGAGACAGAGGCTGCGGGCATTGCTGAGGCAAGGGCTTTAGGCATTGTCGAGGCAAGGGCTTTAGGCATTGCCGAGGCAGGGGCAGTAGGCATTGCCGAGGCAATGAGATCGGCAAAAAAAATTAGGAACTTTACCGAGTTGTCAGGGTATTTTTCAAGGATCACTCGGATGATGGCATTGTTGTAATCCTTCATATACCTTATGAACAAAATTTTCCTTTTATCCATGGCTTCGATTCGGTTGGCAAGTGGCTGGTAGGAGAGGTTATTGGTTCATTGCCCGAAGGGGTTGCCTCGGCAATCTTTTGGGCAACGGTTGATTGTGGCTCGACTTTTGTTATTCCCATGATTTGGAGGTATCTTTCTCTCATCCGTCCCTTTCGTTGGGGCATCTTCTCATCTGTCGGATCACTAGGCACATGGTGTTTCTCACACAACTCGGTTATTAGGCTTGGGAAGTAGAGAGTTCCCTTTTCCTTTTGCCTACAAACAAACATCTCATTGCATATTATAGCACCAACATTGATAGTACGATTGTGCAAGATAGAATGAATGAGCAAAAGTCTCGGTTTATCAACCGTGGTGTTGTGTGATGTGGGCATTAGGTATGTTTTCATAAATTTATTCCAAAGTTTTGTCTCGTTCTTAAGCCTTTGGCGATTTACCGTGCCTCTAAATGGTCCCTCATTCCACGTTGTGCCAGTGATGGTGAGATCCTCGAGTATGTTGTAGTAATCGTCCGGGGTGAGATTGTCAACAAACTCTTGATGTTCATCCTTTTTCACGTAAATCCCGTAGAAGGTGTTGATGGTATTGGCATCAAAGGGGATTGCTTTGTCACGAATGAACACATACGGATTGTTTGGGTTTGGGGAGTGAGCATAGAATTCCCTAAACCAATGGATGTTGCTTGGCTTCGTTTGATGGCAAAATATTTGCCACTTTTGGTACACGATCGAGCGAAAGATGAACGACTCCAAGCCAAAATCCGTGTGAGATGAGGAGTAGAAAAAACCTTGTTCTTCCCATACCTTCCGATTGGCGAAGTTCTTGACGTACCTCTTCTCGATTGCCGGAGTTGTATACTTCTTGAAGGCCGGTTCTTGGCTTGCTTGTGGGTGTTCCAAAATCTTGAGTTTGAAGGCCATGATTGATTTGGGTTGTTGTGAGAAACGACTAAAAAGAAAATAGAAGAAAGAAATTCTTGGAAGTTCAAGTGAAAGAGATGAAAGAAGATGGTGATGGTTGAGTATTATGTGAGGGGTATTAAATAGGGTGGGTGTAATGATTACAAATTTGAAAATCAAACATGAAATCTTTGATGACATAGGGTTGAGTAGGCGGCAAGCAATTCATGGGGAAGGGGAAGAGTCAGACGTTATTGGGAGATTTGGGGGGTAATTTGGGTAAAAGGTGGAGTTTATGTGGGATTAAAATCCCTAAAAATCAGCCCATGTTTCCCTAAAAATCGGTCTTTAGTCCATGAGCCCAATCTTCTTTCTAATTCTTCTTTGCTTAAAATTCCTTTCCTAAAAAGCAAAAATAAAGAAAATATTTATTAGCAATAAAATAAAATTTACTCCTTATCCTAAAAATAAAATAAAATTGTGGAAAAATAAAAGCAAAAATTAAAAGTACTAAAGGAGAGCATAGTCATTCATCTCCTAAAGTAACCACTTCCTTATCGCGCATGGCATGTGTGCCGGTGTAGTGCTTTAATCTTTGTCCATTAACTTTAAATTCGTGGCCATCTTTATGGACTTGATTATTACGGCACCATGGGAGAATGGCTTGACAACTTCAAAAGGTTCGGATCATCTTGATCGCAATTTTCCTGGAAAGAGTTTCAACCGACGATTGAAAAGGAGAACTAATTGCTCGGGCAAGAATTGCCTCGGCAATAGCTTATTGTCATGCCAATGCTTAGTTTTCTCTCTTGTAGATTCTTGCATTGTCATAAGCTAAGGCATAGAACTCCTCTAATTCATTAAGGTCCAAAAGGTGTTTTTGTCCAGCACTCTCCCAATCCATATTCACAGTTTTGATTGCTCAGTACGTCTTATGTTTGATTTCCACCGGTAGATGACAACTTTTTTCGTAGACAAGTCGGAAAGGAGACATGCCTAATGGTGTTTTGAATGCTATCCGATAGGCCCAAAGTGCATCGTCAAGTTGAAGAGACTAATCCTTACGAGAGGGGTTGACTACTTTCTCAAGGATATTCTTCAAATCTCGGTTAGAAATTCCAGGTTACCCATTTCTTTTTGGGTTATATGTCGTGGCAATTTTGTGTGTCACTCCAAATCTTTGCGGTGCCTTGGCAATTAGCTTGTTATCGAAGTGCTTGCCTTCATCGCTCATGATTGCTCTTGGCATTCCAAACTGTATGAATATGTTTTTCTAAAGGAATTTTTGCACGGTTTTGGAATCGTTGTTTGGATTTGCTATTGCCTCAACCCACTTTGATACATAGTCAACGGCAATGAGGATGTAGAGATTCCCAGATGAATATTGAAAAGGTACCATGAAATCAATTCCCCAAACATCGAATAGTTCGACTTCTAGGATATTTTGTAAGTGCATCTCGTGTCACCTTGAAATATTGTCTGTTTGTTGACAACGATCACATTGTTTGTAAAATTATCGGGCATCTTTGTAAAGCGTAGGCCAATACAATCCAAATTCCAAGACTTTGGCCACGGTTCGTGTCCCTCCAAAATGGCCTCTATAAGGTGAAGAATGGCATTGCTCGAGCACATTTTGTTGTTCTTCCTCTAGGACACACTTTCCTATAACCTGATCTACACATTGTTTAAACAAAAGAGGCTCGTCCCAATAATAATGCTTAGCATCATCTGGGAACCGCTTCTTTCCTTGGTGAGTAAGGTTATAAGGTAATATACCACTAACTAAGAAATTCATAAGATCGGCATACCATGGTGTTGTTGAAGCTAGTGTTGCGGCTGTTGTCAAGGGTATTGCCGAGGCAATCTCTTGTGTCATTGTTTGGGCAACAGTTTCTGTGGCAATGCTGGTCGAAATTGCCTGGGCAATGAGTAGCTGCTCATCTGGGAATGCTTCTTAGATTTCTGTATTTGCGGTATCATTTTATCCTTGTTCCAGCCGGGACAAGTGGTCGGCAACTTGATTCTCAGTACCTTTCTTGTCCTTAATTTCAATGTCAAACTCTTGTGAAAGTAAAATCCAACAAATTAAATGAGGTTTGACATCTTTCTTGGCAAATAGGTACTTAATTGCCGAATGGTCAGTATGAACAATTACCTTGGTTCCAATCAGGTATGAATGAAATTTATCAAAAGCAAATACTACAGGTAGTAACTCTTTCTCAGTAGTGATGTAGTTCACTTGCACCTCTTAAGAGTTTTACTAGCGTACTAGATCACAAGAAAGATCTTACTTGTTCATTGGCCTAGGACTGATCCTACTGCAAAATCACTTGCATCGCACATAAGTTCAAACAGCAATGTCCAGTCTGGTGGGACTACGATTGGTGTGGTTACAAGTTTCTGCTTCAGGGTCTCGAATGCTTTGATGCATGAGTCGTCAAAGTCAAAGGCTTTATCATGTTCAAGCAAGTTACACAAAGGTTTAGTAATCTTAGAAATTTTTTCTATAAACCATCTATAAAAACCTGCATGTCCCAAGAAGCTCTGAATTCCTTTTACTGAAGTTGGTGGGGGTAGTTTTTCGATCACATCCACTTTTGCTTTGTCGACTTCAATTCCTTTCGATGAGATTTTATGGCCAAGAACTATACCTTCATCCACCATAAAGTGACACTTCTCCTAATTTAGGACCAACTCGAATTCCTCGCATCTTTTGAGTACTTTCTCCAAATTGCCTAGGCAATTGTCGAAATCATCTCCAAATACCGAGAAATCGTCCATGAAGATTTCCAGGAAATCTTCTACCATGTCATAGAAAATTGCCATCATGCATTGCTGGAAGGTTGTCGGGGCATTGCATAATCCGAATGGCATCCTTTGAAAGGTATAAGTGTCGTATGGGCATGTAAAGGTGGTATTTTCTAGATCTTCTAGTGCTATGGCAATTTGGTTATAACCCGAATAACCATCAAGAAACAATAAAAAGGTTTACTTGCAAGGTGGTCAAGCATTTGATCAATAAAGGGTACAGGAAAGTGATCTTTCCTAGTAGCTTTGTTCAACTTACGGTAATCCATGCAAACCCTCCAACCGGTCACAGTCCTGGTTGGGATTAGTACATTGTTTTCATTACTTACTACCGCTATACCTTCCTTTTTCGGTACACATTGTACCGGACTTACCCATGTACTGTTAGAGATAGGATAGATGATACCACCATCAAGCCATTTGATGATTTCTTTCCTTACTACCTCTTTTATGACTCGGTTAAGCCTCCTTTAAGCCCCAATGGTTAGTTTATGACCATCCTCCAAAAGGATTTTGTGCATACAAACCGCTGGGCTAATTCCCTTCAAATCGGCAATTGTCTATCCTATTGCCTTTTTATGTATCTTTAGCATGTTGATCAATCTTTGCTTATGTTCAAGCTGTAACTTAGAAGAGATGATTACGGGCAATGTGATATTATTTCCCAAATAAACAAATTTCAATTGCCCTGACAATGGTTTCAATTCAAGAACAGGAGGTTGCTTGATAGAGGGCTTTTTGATCTTCCTTTCCTCCCTAGAGTAGTTTTGTGGTTCGAAATACTTACTTGGATGACTAGCTATCCAGTTCGTTTCCTCCTGCTCATCGTCATTCTGCTCTTTAGGGTTAAGGCAATCATCACAGCAATTGCTGAGGCAATTGCCAAGGCAACGTTTCTCTACTTCAAAATCGAAATCGGTTGTGGCATGGATGACTTGGCATTCTTATGGGTCGTTGGATTGCTTAAGGGCATGGAAAACATTCAACTTGATTTGCTGATCATTTACCCTCATGGTGAGTTCCCCTCTCTCAACGTCGATCAAGTTCCTTCCCGTAGCTAGGAATGACCTCCCAATGATAATAGGTGCGAACTCATCTGCTTCACAATCCAAAACAATAAAGTCAGGAGGGAAAATAAATTTATCAACTCTTACCAGGATATCCTCAATTTTTCCCTCTAGATGAACATAGGATCTATCTGCAAGCTATAGCATCACTAAAGTAGGTCCCGCCTTCCCTATCCCCAATCGTTGGAAGACTAATTTCAGCTTAAGGTTTATGCTTGCTCCAAGATCGCATAATTCCTTCCCGACATAGTGATTCCCAATCGCACATGGTATGGTGAAACTGCCGGGATCTTTCAGCTGAGGTGGAATTCGGTTGTGCAGCATGACCATATATCCTTCTGTCGCAGCAACAGTTTCAAATTCCCCTATTCTTGTTCTCTTTTAGAAAATTTCTTTAAGGAACTTGGCGTACTTCGGCATATGCTCAATTGCTTCTACCAAAGGCAAGTTTTTGTGGACTTGCTTCAAGATGTTGAGGAACTTCTTGAATTGGTATTCTTGTTTCTTCCGTTTCAACCTCTATGGGAACGGTGGTGGAAGTCGAATGTCATCAATCTGTTCCTTGCATGTGAATTTTATTTGAGGCATTGAGTCAGGACCTTCAGATGCCTTCTTGTTTTCTACGGTTTCTTTGTCGAGCATTGTCGGGGTAGTGTTATCGGGCATTGCCGAGGCAACGTTAGTGGGCATTGCCGAGGCAATGTTGTTTGGCATTGTTGAGGCAATTGGCTCCTTTGATTCTGTCTCCTCTGTTTCATTAACTCGGGGTTCCTTGAGTTGTTTTCCACTTCGTGTGGTGATTGCCTTGCATTGGTCATGAGTTTTTCCCCTTGCGACCTCAGTATCGCTAGGCAAACCGCCCATAGGTCTCAAATTTAGGATCTGAGCGAATTGCCCAACTTGAGTTTCTAATGATTTCAAAGTTGCTTCATGGTTCTGCATTCTCATCTCAATCATGTCAATGAAAGCATCAGTCTTTTTTATGAACTTATCAATAGTAGCCATATATGCAATTGTTTGAGACATGAAAGCATTCAGAGAGTTTTCCAAAGAACTGGATGGTATTGATTGTTGTTGCGACATCGGATGTTGTGGCATCGATTGCCAAGACATGTTCTGTTAGAATCTCAATGTTGGAGCATTCTGATTGTTCTGATTGAGGGCATTGTTAGGATTTCTCCATGAGAAATTTGGATGTTTCTTCCATGCCAGATTGTAAGTGTTGGACATCATGTTGTTGTTTCGGTTGTAGTTTCCAACATAAAAACTTGACTCTGGGTTCCGCGGACACTCAGAAGAATCATGGTTACAATTACATAATTCACATAATGAGCCTACTACCTTGATCTCATGTTTGTTGCTTGGTCGTTGCATGTTCTTAACCAAATTGGTTAAGGTAGCCAATTGCGAGAGAATCGAATCCGATGACCTAAGCTCGTTTATTGTAGTGTGGCGTCTGACTCCTCCACTTCGGGTAGTTGGGAACTGATAATCATTTTTAGCAAGTCTGTTCAATATCTCTATTGCTTCTTCTGGTGGCTTGTCTATGAGTATGCCATTTACCGAGGCATCTAGCATCATCCTTGTCGGTGTGTTTACTGCATTGTAACACATCATGTAACCCCCTTAACCCGGCCTAGACGGTTGACCCGAATTAAGAGAGTCACACGGGGAAAACCAAAGTCAACCCGAAAGTCAACCTTGATTAACGACCCTTTTTTTTCTTTTTAAACTTGACTAGATGCATATTAATCCTTAGATATGATCATACAACAGCATACTCAAAGATCATAAACATCAGAGATCAAACAGGGATCCAATTGAAAAAATTACAACTTTAGGGACCAAATTGTAATTTCTGATATATATAAGGACTTAACCCAAATTAAAGTTACCAACTTGAAATTAATCAGGTTTCATGCTTCTCTGTGAAATTTCAGCTCAAAAGGACTTCCCAAACTCATACAATTGCACAAACAAGATTCAGGACCAAAATGCAAACAATTCAAAACATTTAACTGCCAATGTCAGCCCCTAACGGTCACCCGTTCCGAAACAGGCAGAGCCCGTTTCGAAACGCGGGGCCGTTCCGCAACGCGTACCGGAACGGGGTCGGGCAGTAGCATATCCGTTCTGGAACGGTGTTGCCCGTTTCGAACGCCTGGGCTGCTTTGAGGCACCCGTTCCGAAACGGTAGGCACTGTTCCGAAACGGCCTGCACAAAATGCAGAATTTTGCCTACTTTAACATGCAATTGACCAACCAATCATGCTCCAAATGCCACCAAACTTTACCAACATGCAATTCAACATATATGAGACATACTTGCATCAACAATTCATCAAAACATCAACATATGTGAAAAACCCCAAATCTATAGGCATGCTTCCTACACAAGCAACCATTCAAGCATAAACTTCCAATTCAAGCATATAGTGACCAACCACAAAAACCAGCATTCTCAACAACATTCAAAATACTTAGGGAGTTCAAAACATCTCCCAAAACATACACATAGGTCCCCCCATTGCCAAATTACCAAAAGCTAAATGTACTTAAGAAAACCTTCCATACTTTGAGCTTTACTTCCACTTGAATGCTTGCCTTCCTTGCTGCCCTCAAAGTACTTTAATGTTCTGCATTATTGATTTGAGAAAACAAAGAGAGAGCGTAAGCAAAAGCTTAGTGAGGAATGCTCAATAAAACCATTCAATAATGCATTTATAAAACACTTTATAAATCATGCTTCAAATCATCATTTACACATGCTCAAAAGCATACTTAAACATGCATCTCATGCTTCATATCATACATGTCATATTGGCCACAAGTGATAAGTTCCATTTCTTTAAAAACAAGTTCATCAACTTTCACCCCAAGGACTTTTAAACACCTTGGCCCCAAGGACTTTTAAACACCTTGGCCCATGGACTTTTAACCACCATGGAAAGGACCACACTAGGAGTTTTAACCACCTTTGTGTCCGTATCAAGTTTCACCCCAGGGACTTTTAAACACCTTGGCCCCAAGGACTTTTAAACACCTTGGCCCCATGGACTTTTAAACACCATGGAAAGGACCACACAAGGACTTTTAACCACCTTTGTGTCCGTATCAAGTTTCACCCCAAGGACTTTTAAACACCTTGGCCCCAAGGACTTTTAACCACCTTTGTGTCCGTATCAAGTTTCACCCCAAGGACTTTTAAACACCTTGGCCCCAAGGACTTTTAAACACCTTGGCCCCATGGACTTTTAAACACCATGGAAAGGACCACACAAGGACTTTTAACCACCTTTGTGTCCGTAGCAAGAATCATCCAAGGACTTTTAACCACCTTGATGTTCTTAAGTAAACAAGGCTCACTCAAGGACTTTTAACCACCTTAGTGACCTTAACCTTTGCAAAACATCACTTGCCAATATACATCATTATCATCAATTTATCCACTGTTTTAAAGCATTAAACCAAGCCATATTCATCATGCATTTAAAAGCATCAAACCACATTTAATCAATGCTCAAAAACAAGGAACTCTTACCTTGAGCTTCCTTCAACATATGGCTTACAAAAACAACATTAACCATGCTAAATCATGCTTTCAAAATAGAGTTTAAAACATGCAATAAACCACATTGCACAACAATCAAATCATGGCCACCACTAGAGAGTATTTCCGAAAACTTACACTTGAGCTTAGCAAAGTTGTTTAGACTTAAACTAAGCTCCCAAGACATTGGTTTCAAAGCCGAAAACCCAATTTCACTCACCGATTCCACTTCGCCTCTAGCCGAAGCACCAAATCAAGCCTCCGGATCACCACCACTTGGATCCAAAGATGACTCCCCTGTTTTAACACATCAAAACAGTAGATTAATGCATCATCATGCATTAATATCCTCAATGAAAGCACCTAAACTCGCTGCTCTCATCCCCACTCCATTTTCGGCCACCAAACACAACCAAAAATGCATCCAAACCACTTCTCAACAAAGCCCAGCCATTAACCATCAAAACCTAACATCCTTTAACATCATTTAACATCTAAAAAGAACCTAATAACATCCTTATACCTCCAGCAACACCAGATCCACAAGATCACCTCAAAAACAATCAAGAATCACAAGCTAAACTTAGGAAACCCAACCTATCCGGGATTGCATCAATCAAAACTCAATTCCTTATCAATTTAGAGTTCAAATAACATCAAAAACACATCTCAAATCACAGATTTAACAGATCAAACGAAAATCATCAAAAATCACCAAATCTTGCATTATAAGCCAAGATCCATTTCACAACTTAAAAGCCTTTAATAAAACATCAATTAAGGATTGAAAACTTAGGAATTTCAGAAAAGAACTGATAGTTTAGAGGAGAAGGACGTTCTTACCTCCAAACTTGAGTTTCTCCTCTTTTTGGAATCAAAAACCTTGATGAATCAAGTAGCAAATGATGAGGTTTTGTAGATATGATGATTAGGAATCAAAAGAGAGTTGAAAGGAGAGATTTAGGTGAGAAAATCAGAAACAATTCTCTGGAAAGAAAGTGTTTGGGTTGAGAGAAAATGAGAGAAAAGAAAATAGGAAGTTAGTTATCAAAATGGCCAAAATGGCTTTCCCTCCTCTTTTGATATGTTTTAAAATCAGAATATAGCTTAAAATATCTTAGAAAAATCTGGAGAAACTACTTTTGGAATAATAGCTCCTTAAAGATTCAAAGTTTCAACCCTTTCTAAAACAGTCACAAAACTTTCAAAAATTACATTTTGGTCACTAGCCAAAATGTCACCCTTCCAAAACTCATTTTCCAAAATTGATTTCACAGTTCACTTAATTATATTAAAAGATGATTTTAGAACATTTTTCCATAATTTTAATGCAACCCGAACTAGGCTTTCCTAAATTCACCCTTTTATATTCGAACAGCACTTTGACCAAACCGGTCAACGCCCAAAACTTCTAAGCCCAAAACCGGGGCGTTACAACTCTCCCCCCCTTAAGAAATTTCGTCCCCGAAATCTACCTGAAGGAAAGAGATAAGGAAACTGCTTCAGCATGTCTTCCTTCCGCTCCCACGTGGCTTCCTCAACACCTCGATGCTTCCACAGCACCTTCACCAACTCAATGGTCTTGCCACGAAGAACCTTGCTATCCGAATCCAGAACCTTCACCGGTTCCTCATCATAGGTCAAATCCGGATTCAAAACCACTTCCTCCACAGGCATCACATGCGAAGGATCAGATCTATACTTCTGGAGCATAGAAACATGGAACACATCATGAATCTTCTCCAACTCCTGAGGTAACCTCAACCGATACGCAACAGGACCCACATGCTCAACCACCTCATATGGTCCAATGTACCTAGGGCTCAACTTACCCTTCCGGCCAAACCTCATCACCTTCTTCCAAGGCGAAACCTTCAAGAACACACGGTCACCCACCGCATACTCAATCTCTTTACGCTTCAAATCCGCGTAAGACTTTTGCCGATCAGAGGCAGCCTTCAACCGCTCACAAATGAGCTTTACCTTCTCTGTGGTCCCTTTCAACAAAGCCGGCATCGAAACCAACTTTTGACCAGTTTCAGCCCAACAAAGAGGAGTCCTACACTTCCTCCCGTACAAAGCCTCATAAGGTGCCATCTGTATACTTGCCTGATAACTGTTGTTATAAGCAAACTCAACCAAAGGCAGATGCTTCTCCCAAGAACCTTGGAACTCAATCACGCAGCACCTCAACATATCCTCCAAAATCTGGATAACTCGCTCAGACTGACCATCCGACTGAGGATGATAGGATGTACTGAAATGCAACCTTGTACCCAGAGCTTGATGCAAACATTGCCAGAAACGCGATGTGAACCTCGGATCCCTATCCGACACAATCGACTTAGGCACACCATGCAGCCGCACAATCTCAGCAATGTACAGCTCTGCCAACTTATCCAAAGAAAACGTGGTATGCACAGGCAGGAAATGCGCACACTTCGTTAGGCGATCCACAATCACCCAAACAGAATTCTTCTTCGAGGGAGACAAAGGTAAACCAGATACAAAATCCATGGTAACCCTTTCCCACTTCCATTCAGGGATTTTCAACGGTTGCAACAACCCTGAAGGAACCTGATGCTCAGCCTTAACTCGCTGACACACCAAACACTTGCTCACAAACTCCGCAACATCCTTCTTCAAACCCACCCAATAGTACTCATCACGAAGATCACGATACATCTTGGTACTACCAGGGTGCATAGCAAAAGGACTACTATGACCTTCAGTCAGAATAGCACGCCTCAACTCAGCATCAGCAGGCACTACTATCCGACTCCCAAAACACAACACACCATCATCATTAAAGCAGAAATCCGAAGGTCTACCCTCCGCGATATCCTGAACATGAGACACCAAGGAATCATCCAGCAACTGCTTATCCTTGATCAACTGAACCAAAGATGGTTTCACTTGCAACTCAGCAACAAGACCACCATCTTGCGATATGCTCAAGCTAGCAAACATAGCCCTCAGCTCAACAGCTACTTTCCTACTCAAGGCATCCGCAACAACATTAGCTTTTCCAGGATGATACTCAATCGTCAGATCATAATCCTTGAGCAACTCTAACCAACGCCGCTGCCTAAGATTCAACTCCTTCTGAGACATCAGATACCTCAAACTCTTGTGATCTGTGTACACAGTACACTTCTCACCATACAGATAATGTCTCCAGATCTTCAGAGCAAAAACCACTGCAGCCAGCTCAATATCATGCGTAGGGTAATTGCGCTCATGCACTTTCAACTGCCGCGATGCATAAGCCACCACCTTACCCTCCTGCATCAGCACACACCCCAAACCAACATAGGATGCATCACTGTAAACCACAAACTCTTTCCCTGATTCAGGCTGAATCAAGATAGGAGCTTGCGTCAAAGCCGCCTTAAGCTTCTCAAAAGCCTGCTGTCTCGCTTCCGTCCACTCATACTTAACATCCTTTTGCAACAGCTTCGTCAAAGGAGCAGCAATCTTGGAAAAACCGTCCACAAACCTACGGTAGTATCCCGCCAAACCAAGGAAACTACGGACCTCATGAACAGACTTAGGAACTTTCCAATTCATCACCGCCTCAATCTTCTGAGGATCAACACGAATCCCCTCAGCTGAGACCACATGCCCAAGAAACACCACCTCCTTAAGCCAGAACTCACACTTGCTCAGCTTAGCATAGAGCTGATTCTCCAACAAAGCCTGCAGCACAATCCTCAAATGCTCTTCATGCTCCTCCTCAGTACGCGAGTACACGAGGATATCATCAATGAATACCACAACGAACTTGTCCAGGTATTCATGAAACACACGATTCATCATGTCCATGAAAGCAGCAGGAGCATTTGTCAAACCAAACGGCATCAGAAGGAACTCATAATGCCCATACCTTGTCCTGAAAGCTGTCTTAGGCACATCCACATCCTTCACCTTCAACTGATAATACCCTGACCTCAAGTCAATCTTAGAGAACACAGCAGCTCCCCGAAATTGATCAAAGAGATCATCAATCCTCGGCAAAGGATACCGATTCTTGATAGTCAACTTGTTCAGCTGACGATAATCAATGCACATTCTCATAGTGCCATCCTTCTTCTTCACAAACAAGACCGGTGCTCCCCAAGGTGACACACTCGGCCGGATGAAACCACGATCAAGCAACTCTTGCAACTGCGTCTTCAGCTCCTTCAGCTCCTTAGGTGCCATTCTATAGGGAGTAATGGACACAGGAGTTGTATTCTCATACAGCTCAATTCCAAACTCCACCTCGCGGTTAGGAGGTAAACCAGGCAACTTCTCAGGAAAAACACCAGGAAACTCCTTCACAACTCTGATATCTTGCACCCTCAACTCTTTAGAGCTAGAATTCATCACAAAAGCTAGATAGGCTTCGCAACCTTGCCTCAGCATCCTGCTCGCCTCCAAGGTAGACACCACATTGGCAAGAAACTTCACATTCTCACCAACCACAACAACTTCATAATCATCCGCAAGCTTAAGCGAAACTCGCTTGTTTTCACAATCCACAACAGCACGATGCTCAGCAAGCCAATCCATACCAAGGATTACATCAAAACCATAAAAGGGCAACTCCATAAGATCAACATGAAAAACATGTTCTTGAACAACCAAGGGACACCTTCTATAAAGCTTTCGAGTCACAACAGTCTCACCAAAAGAACTAGTGACACGAACACCAACATCCAAAGACTCAACAGGCAAACCAAGCAATTCAGCATGCTCACGCAAAATGTATGAATGCGTAGATCCAGAATCTATCAAAGAAAGCAATGACAAGGATTGCAAAGTAAAGGTACCTGCAATCACATCCGCATCATTCCTTCCCTCACGCTGAGCATACACCCTCGCTTGGCCTCCACCTTCAGGCTGAATAGCCACAACATGGGCCACTCCACGACCACCTTCCTCTCTCCTCTGGAAATTACCACGGCCGCGCCCACGACCTCTCTGCGGTGCAGCAACAACAGAAGCACGCACTTGATCACCAGCCAACCTAGGACAATCTCGCCTCAAATGGTCTGCGGATCCACAATTCCAACACCCATTACCAGCTGCCGCAACAGGAGCTTGCACCTCTCTCACAGCACGAGGACAGTCATGCTTCATGTGACCACGTGAACCACAGATCCAACAAGCACTCGGATCAGCTCTAGCATTGCCTCCTCTAGCAGGTGCACCACCACCTCTCTTAGCTGAAGACTGATACTTCTGATCACGTCCCCTCTTGTTCCGTCCACCTCCGGAACTATACTCAGCAGCTCTCTTACCAGAACTTGCTCCAGCACCTTTCGCAGATAAACCCAAGTTCATCTCAATGTCCTTGGCTCGGCCCACCAACACATCAAAATCATCATACTCGGTGGCCAGCACATACATTTTCACATCCGTCACTAAGCCATAACGGAACCTCTCGCACCTTGCCCGCTCATCAGGTACCAGCTCAGGTGCATACTGACTGAGTCGCACAAACTGTACTTCATACTCAGCCACATTCATGCTCCCTTGGGTAAGAAACATGAATTCACGCTTCTTCTCATCAAGATATCTCACACCAAGATATCTCCGCTTGAACACATTCTGGAAGAATGTCCAAGTCACATCAGCTTCAACCATCCCAGCTATGGTGGTCGTCCACCACGTATACGCATCGTCCTGCAGCAAGGACACAACACAACCCAGCTTTTGCACATTCGTGCAGCTTATCTGACCCAAGATTCGCTTGGTACTCTCTAGCCAAGCTTCAGAACTCTCAGCAGACATACCCCTGAACTCAGTCCCACCAAGACTGCGTAAGCGCTCCAAAGGTAGTCTAACACCAGCATCTCCCTGATGCCCAGCTCCTTGAGCTCCAGCTACTGCTGCTCGGAAAGCACCCGCAATAGCTTGTACCAACATAGACATATCAGGCATAGCTTGCCCCTGACCAACCTCTGGTCCAGCAGCTCCAGCACCAGCTGCAGCTTCAGCTCTTTCACCCTCAGCACCACCACTAGGTGGAAGAGGAGGTATCACCGCACTACCCGTGTTTTCCTTATTCTCGTTCTCATTAGGAGCCGTAGCTCGCACATTACCTCGTAACTCTCTACGTGGTGTCATACTTTTACCATGCAATCACAATGCAAATAAAACGAAGTCAGGCCCAGCAAGGTAAGCAATCCAAGTATTCAAGCTCAATTTCATTCAAAATCAACACCATTTCATTAGCTTTTATTTGGAAATGGGTACCCACAATATGCTACATCACCGCATACATCTCAATTGCATCCAAATCACAAGCCACTAAACATGCTTTCGATCAACAAGCATACAAGGCACACATACTTCAATCATGCACACATTCATTCCCAATTACTCGAGAACTCAGCTCTGATACCACCAAATGTAACCCCCTTAACCCGGCCTAGACGGTTGACCCGAATTAAGAGAGTCACACGGGGAAAACCAAAGTCAACCCGAAAGTCAACCTTGATTAACGACCCTTTTTTTTCTTTTTAAACTTGACTAGATGCATATTAATCCTTAGATATGATCATACAACAGCATACTCAAAGATCATAAACATCAGAGATCAAACAGGGATCCAATTGAACAAATTACAACTTTAGGGACCAAATTGTAATTTCTGATATATATAAGGACTTAACCCAAATTAAAGTTACCAACTTGAAATTAATCAGGTTTCATGCTTCTCTGTGAAATTTCAGCTCAAAAGGACTTCCCAAACTCATACAATTGCACAAACAAGATTCAGGACCAAAATGCAAACAATTCAAAACATTTAACTGCCAATGTCAGCCCCTAACGGTCACCCGTTCCGAAACTGGCAGAGCCCGTTTCGAAACGCGGGGCCGTTCCGCAACGCGTACCGGAACGGGGTCGGGCAGTAGCATATCTGTTCCGGAACGGTGTTGCCCGTTTCGAACGCCTGGGCTGCTTTGAGGCACCCGTTCCGAAACGGTAGGCACTGTTCCGAAACGGCCTGCACAAAATGCAGAATTTTGCCTACTTTAACATGCAATTGACCAACCAATCATGCTCCAAATGCCACCAAACTTTACCAACATGCAATTCAACATATATGAGACATACTTGCATCAACAATTCATCAAAACATCAACATATGTGAAAAACCCCAAATCTATAGGCATGCTTCCTACACAAGCAACCATTCAAGCATAAACTTCCAATTCAAGCATATAGTGACCAACCACAAAAACCAGCTTCTCAACAACATTCAAAATACTTAGGGAGTTCAAAACATCTCCCAAAACATACACATAGGTCCCCCCATTGCCAAATTACCAAAAGCTAAATGTACTTAAGAAAACCTTCCATACTTTGAGCTTTACTTCCACTTGAATGCTTGCCTTCCTTGCTGCCCTCAAAGTACTTTAATGTTCTGCATTATTGATTTGAGAAAACAAAGAGAGAGCGTAAGCAAAAGCTTAGTGAGGAATGCTCAATAAAACCATTCAATAATGCATTTATAAAACACTTTATAAATCATGCTTCAAATCATCATTTACACATGCTCAAAAGCATACTTAAACATGCATCTCATGCTTCATATCATACATGTCATATTGGCCACAAGTGATAAGTTCCATTTCTTTAAAAACAAGTTCATCAACTTTCATCCCAAGGACTTTTAAACACCTTGGCCCCAAGGACTTTTAAACACCTTGGCCCATGGACTTTTAACCACCATGGAAAGGACCACACGAGGACTTTTAACCACCTTTGTGTCCGTATCAAGTTTCACCCCAAGGACTTTTAAACACCTTGGCCCCAAGGACTTTTAAACACCTTGGCCCCATGGACTTTTAAACACCATGGAAAGGACCACACAAGGACTTTTAACCACCTTTGTGTCCGTATCAAGTTTCACCCCAAGGACTTTTAAACACCTTGGCCCCAAGGACTTTTAAACACCTTGGCCCTATGGACTTTTAAACACCATGGAAAGGACCACACAAGGACTTTTAACCACCTTTGTGTCCGTAGCAAGAATCATCCAATGACTTTTAACCACCTTGATGTTCTTAAGTAAACAAGGCTCACTCAAGGACTTTTAACCACCTTAGTGACCTTAACCTTTGCAAAACATCACTTGCCAATATACATCATTATCATCAATTTATCCACTGTTTTAAAGCATTAAACCAAGCCATATTCATCATGCATTTAAAAGCATCAAACCACATTTAATCAATGCTCAAAAACAAGGAACTCTTACCTTGAGCTTCCTTCAACATATGGCTTACAAAAACAACATTAACCATGCTAAATCATGCTTTCAAAACAGAGTTTAAAACATGCAATAAACCACATTGCACAACAATCAAATCATGGCCACCACTAGAGAGTATTTCCGAAAACTTACACTTGAGCTTAGCAAAGTTGTTTAGACTTAAACTAAGCTCCCAAGACATTGGTTTCAAAGCCGAAAACCCAATTTCACTCACCGATTCCACTTCGCCTCTAGCCGAAGCACCAAATCAAGCCTCCGGGTCACCACCACTTGGATCCAAAGATGACTCTCATGTTTTAACACATCAAAACAGTAGATTAATGCATCATCATGCATTAATATCCTCAATGAAAGCACCTAAACTCGCTGCTCTTATCCCCACTCCATTTTCGGCCACCAAACACAACAAAAAATGCATCCAAACCACTTCTCAACAAAGCCCAGCCATTAACCATCAAAACCTAACATCCTTTAACATCATTTAACATCTAAAAAGAACCTAATAACATCCTTATACCTCCAGCAACACCAGATCCACAAGATCACCTAAAAAACAATCAAGAATCACAAGCTAAACTTAGGAAACCCAACCTATCCGGGATTGCATCAATCAAAACTCAATTCCTTATCAATTTAGAGTTCAAATAACATCAAAAACACATCTCAAATTACAGATTTAACAGATCAAACGAAAATCATCAAAAATCACCAAATCTTGCATTATAAGCCAAGATCCATTTCACAACTTAAAAGCCTTTAATAAAACATCAATTAAGGATTGAAAACTTAGGAATTTCAGTAAAGAACTGATAGTTTAGAGGAGAAGGACGTTCTTACCTCCAAACTTGAGTTTCTCCTCTTTTTGGAATCAAAAACCTTGATGAATCAAGTAGCAAATGATGAGGTTTTGTAGATATGATGATTAGGAATCAAAAGAGAGTTGAAAGGAGAGATTTAGGTGAGAAAATCAGAAACAATTCTCTGGAAAGAAAGTGTTTGGGTTGAGAGAAAATGAGAGAAAAGAAAATAGGAAGTTAGTTATCAAAATGGCCAAAATGGCTTTCCCTCCTCTTTTGATATGTTTTAAAATCAGAATATAGCTTAAAATATCTTAGAAAAATCTGGAGAAACTACTTTTGGAATAATAGCTCCTTAAAGATTCAAAGTTTCAACCCTTTCTAAAACAGTCACAAAACTTTCAAAAATTACATTTTGGTCACTAGCCAAAATGTCACCCTTCCAAAACTCATTTTCCAAAATTGATTTCACAGTTCACTTAATTATATTAAAAGATGATTTTAGAACATTTTTCCATAATTTTAATGCAACCCGAACTAGGCTTTCCTAAATTCACCCTTTTAGATTCGAACAGCACTTTGACCAAACCGGTCAACGCCCAAAACTTCTAAGCCCAAAACTGGGGCGTTACACATCATCACTTGTGTCCACAATGGGAATCCGTGTAAGGGACATTTGTGCAAAAGCTCTCTATATCGCTCCCAATCCTCATACATGGATTCATCATCTGCCTGCCGAAAAGAAGTGATTTCATTACGTAACTTATCAGTAAAGTTTGTAAGATTAAATCGAGCAAGGAGATCACGACATAAGTTATACCAAGAGCCTATAGATCCAGATAGAATGCTATTCAACCAAAATTTTCCCTATCCCTCAATGAATAGGGGAACAATTTTAGTCTCAAAACATCCTCATGGACTCCTTGTAGCTTGAATGAATTGCAAATCTCCATGAAAGATTTGAGATGTTGTCTGACATCTTCAGTTGCCGAGCCGCCAAATTGACCAATTGTATTGATCATATAAAACATTATTGGATTTAACTCAAAGTGGGCAAATTCAATTGCAGGTGTGACAACTCCTGGGTTTAGTCTGTTGAGATCTTCCTCTAAATAATATCGGACGGTTAAGTTCCGTGGGAAGATCACTTTATCTCCTGTTGCGGCATTCTGATTGTTGTTTCCGTTATTATTACTGACTTGATCTCCCATTGCCGCTCTCAGTCTTCGTCTAAGTCTTTGACATGTACATTCAATTTCTGGATCAAGGGGATAGTTTGGAGCTGTTGGATTTGCCTTGGTCATAAACCAATGCAAAACCAAATATTTTTAACCCTTTAGAAACTGAACAATAACAAGTAAAAATAAAAGTGCAAGAAAATAAAAACAAAGTCGTTATTGCAAATCCCCGGCAACGGCGCCAAAAACTTGTTGCGTGATTTTAGTGCTTTGCAATTTGTGCAAGTATACACGTCGCAAGTTAATAGTATAGAAAGATATCATCTCTACAGGGATTGGTGCTACTTCAAGAATCTACCGTCTCGCACTGAAAAGTAAAAACACAAGTAATAGTTTTGGGTTGAATAATAGACTAAACTAAAGTAAACGAGTAAATTAAAGAGATAAGTTGACAGAATGAGAGAATAGGCCAGATTAAATTGCATCGTAGTGTGGAATTCGAATGGAATAGTCTCGGATTTGCATGTAAAAGAAGGCTTGATTGCCTCGGCAATGTGCAGAATGGTTGCCTGGGCAATGGGCAATACGAATTCCTGGGCAATGCACAAGGTGATTGCTTGGGAAATTGGTAAGGTGGTTGCTAGGGCAATGAATTAAGCTACTACCTGGGCAATTTAGCGACAACCTTCAAGGTTCGGCAAGACGTTCTTCAATGGTTCCTTCTTCTCCCTAAGTTGAAACTCTATAAATGTACAAGCCTTGATAATACATCCCAGCGTGAACCAAGGGTGAACATCAACCGATATTACGCCTCTCTTAGCCATTGAAATTCGTACTTATTCTTATGTCGAATTAGTCTTCACCGATTTGGGTAAAAACCATGCTTATTCGTTTCTTTAATCTAACTCTCCTGATATTAGATAAATGGATACAATTACAATTTCCTCTCCCGATTCAATAACAAGTAAAGATAAACATCAAGAATAAGCAAACCTTGAACTTAAATTACATAACAAAAACCTAAACAAAATATAAACATTTTCTCACAACTACTAAACAAAACAACCATAACCTAAGATTGTTTAGTTCATAATTGGGATTGGAAACAATACAAGATTAATTCCCAACAAGAATATCAATCGAACAAGAAAGAAAAATAGAAGAACTTGAGCAGTTTTGTTCTTCAATCAATCTCTATCCTCTTGTCTCTCTCGTCTCTAGTTGTCTCTCTAGTGGTCGGCTTGGCCTTTTACTTATAGGAGATGGGTAGGTCAAAGTCATCCTTGAAGAAGAAGAAGAAGTTAAGTTGGAATTAAAGACAATAAAAGAAATAAATCTCTTTTATTTTATTCTTTTATTCCTCCTAAAACTCTTCCTATTTTCATGGAATTTAATCTCTTCAACCTCTCTATGCAATTCCAAGCTCCGATCTTCATATGATTTATCTCAAAAAATTCAGCTTTTTACGCTCTTCAAGTCGCTTACCACTTTGCTCTCTTTCTCCCTTGTCGAAAATTGCTTGGGCATTGCCTCGACAATGGCCCGGTATTGTTCAGCGCGGAAATGATCAGGTAGTGGTCTCTCAGTCATCTTCGCTCGGCCAGGCGCCCTCAGCATCGCCCGACATGGCTCGGTTCTGCTCGGTCAGGATCATTCGACGGGGTTCGGCAATGCATTTTTTGCGGAAATGAATGTTTTACCCTGCATATATACAAAACACATACCTAGCAGTACCTTTTCCACCAAATAAGCAATTAAAGATAATCAAGCATGGCAAAGAAGAAAACAATGCAAATATGCATGAATGACTAGATATGCAACCTAAATGAGCCGAAGTCTAACAATAATTGAGATGTAGAATGGTAGAAAATTAGTACTTTTACACACTTAGAATTCTATGTGTTATTGAAAAAATTAAAATATTACTAATGATGCTCTAGCCTCTAGGGATATTTCTTCTGTTTGTAATATAATTTGATTGCCAAGTATATAACATGAATCAAGTTGTGTTTTTTTAAACTTTAATCAATTTATGTTATTAAAAGGAATTTTAAAAGTTTTTCACTTTAAACACTCTTCTCTTATGATCTATCTAACCTTAAAATTTATTCAATTATTGATTTATATTTAAATGAAGTATTAATATTATAAAAAGGGTTTTGGTATTGACAGCCCTTAAGGTTGTCCATATAAAAACTACATGATTCATATCATTAATATTTATTTTACTTTTTAATGAAATCTTCTAGAATGTAATTAATTACATTCCTAAAACTTGTATTACATTAATTTAAACTTATTCATATAATTAAATATTAAAACGATAAACCCTAAACATTACACCCTACATCTCTAGACTCTAAACCCTAAACAATACACCTAAATTCCAAAATCATAAACCCACAATCCTTGAAATTAAAAACTACAGAGTTTTCAATGACAACAAAATCCTTGAAAATAGGACAAATGAATATTGTCAATTGTGTGAATGGTAGAACACAGTATTTTATATGTATTATCAACAAAATATTTATCCGTACAACGCATATTTGCAAATTTAAGAACACAACATTTTAACAAATTAAAAAAAACAACCACATTAGGACATTACATTATCATCATTTTATAGTAGATTAGGGTTTTACAATGTCGTGGATGTTCATATCCGTTAGTGATGAGGCAAAATTATTACACCTAGGCACGTCGAGTATTTAATATTTAACGTGGCACATTTAGGCCATGCAGAAAGTGGTTTTCAATAATACGACAAGTACCGAACGTTTCAAACTTATTATCGTTAACCTAAAATATTACATTTTTTCCTAATGAATTCAGTTTAAGTTGTGCTTTTAAAGTATCCAAACCTTTATTGACAGTTTCGATACTAAACTAAAAGTGGTGTTCCCGCCCGAAATTTTCTTTTCAATTATATTATTAAACGTCACATTTATGACTGGCAGAACATCGCTTCTCAATAATTCAACGAGTACCAAACCTTTTTTATTAAGTTTCGAACTTATCACGTGAAATCACAAATGAAACATGTTTGCCTAATTATTTCAATTTAAGTTGGAAATTACAAGTATCAAAACCGCAATGTTAAATCTCAAAACTATCTTGAAATTCTGATTCCCGCCTAATACAGTCGTGTCAGTTATTTTATTAAACTAATATCCCCTTAAAATACTATACACCACAATTGTTACTTTCAAAATAAACTAAAACGTGCAGGTCACCCTATCTGCCAACGTAAGTGAAGAAGAAGGAGAAAACAAAACTTGATATATGGACTCCGTATCTAAGGTAACCGAAATTTCCATCTGCAGCTGTGGAAAGCCAGTCGTGTTGAAGACATCTTGCTCAGATAACAATCTAAGAAGAAGATTTTTTGGGTTTTCTAACCATGGGAATAGATTTCGCAAATCAGGTACTTTTTTCCAATGGTCTGAACCACCAATGAGTCCGCGTTCCAAGGAACTTATTCTTGGAATCTGAAGGAAAGTCCGGGCGAATGGCAGGGGAAGAAGAAACAAAAGGATTGCTTGATAGGTTATGTTGTATTGACTTGGTTTTCTCAGGGATGGGAGATTAAGGTTAATCTTCAGCCTGTTTTTTAGAAGGTAGAAGAAGACAAACGGTAGGTTCCTTTTCACTTATCCACTGTCATTTTTGCTTTAAATTGCCATATCCATTTGATACGACGAGTATCGAACGTTTGCAAAAACTATATGAACCTATTTTCTAAATTTTTCTTTCTCCGTAATAATTGTTTAAATAATAATAATAATAATAATAATAATAAACATGCAATATATTTTCAATGATCGACTTTTCGTAACATGACAACTACTGTAAAATACAATTTGCCTTATGTACAATTGGTGTTGGGTCGTGACTGTACAAAAAAATTGTATCACAAAAATGGGGGTCATATCCCTGCTACTTAGCACAAACGAAGATCGACTATTAACTTTTCGAACATCAAACCATACATGCTTACATGCATTATATGACCTCAATTAATTAATGAACAAACTAAAATTTCTTAAAATAAACACTTATCGTCAGTCAAGCTGAGACCAATTATCGTTTCTGATAAAAAGTTTTCCGACGGTTACGAATCAAAGTAGAATATGCTATTAACCCAAGCCAAAGTGGGGACCAACTGTGGGACTAACACCCTCAACATTAGAAATTTATCAAAACCCAATTTTGTTAGACCAACATAGAATATAAATCAATAACTATGATTGCAAATCGAATTAATATGATGCAATTGTTGAAAGATAATGGTTTAGAAATGAACATGACTCATTCCAATATGGTTCAATGCCCTTTCTTTCATCGCGTAATAGTTGTCGGCTGTTTATAGCCTTTTCTCTTCATATTTTTCTTATGTGCTACCACCTCGTCATTCAGATCCTTTCTCTTCTGGTTTTCTACATCCGTACACAGATGGAACAACAACTTCATCTTGTCACATTCTCCAACTACCTATAATTGGAATAAACAAATATGTTACTACTCAAAACTAAACATTAAGACCACTCAACGTTTGATTATACATGAAACAGTAATGGTAATCATTCGCTTACGATATTCGACAGGTTTTCTATTTCGGTACCTGACCGTAAGCCTCTCATCCATGCAATGACGAACATACCACAGTCATGTGTATCAAGTTCGATGTGGTTCTAGTCATTTAATTACTAATTTGATGATAAAAATAAAGAATATGGAAAGCTAGATACCCATTTCCTTGTGTCTTGACTTTAGGATGTTTAAACTTCAACTTGTCAAACGCCACCTTCAGTGTGCCAGACACCTTAACAAATTCCTCATTCTTAGAATATCTCGCTAACATGCTTATCTGGACGTCAATACCATACAATCATAACAATAAATTTCATTCATGCACGCTAATAACATACATTGCTAACAAGGCGAAACGGCAAATGGATGAGTTCTCACCATTGTCTTAACTGCTTCCTCCCAACGTAGAATTGGCAGATTTTCCCCTAAGCTATCTAGTAGCCAAACTTCACCAAGATCCATATGAATCACACACAAGTAACAGTGGGCATTCTCATAATTCATGGGGAAGAATACTTGCAAATATTGTGACCTTAACTTCTTAAAATTTACCATATCCCCAAGCAACTTAACATATTTCCTTTAACATATTACGTCTTACAATATCAGCGCCAGTTATGTCCAACCAACGCTGCATTTTTGCCTCATAGAACACTGCAAACCATTGCGCTTCGGCCTTTGGATTTGATCGAACAGAACTCTACAGTAAATATAGTTTGTTACTTACAATCAAGAACAATTTATCGACAAACAAATATGGCATAAACACTATATAAGAAGGTTAACCATCAAATTTAAAATACATCAAAACTAGAAGGCATAAAGACCCGCCGTTTACTCCCTTCTTTCGCCTCCTTGCGATTCTTGAAGAAGGACACCATATCAATAATCTTGCAAATGTAAAAAACAATAATGACCACAATGCAAAACAGGTTCTAACTGTTTCATATAATTTCAAGCCATATGTAATATTTATTAGACTAAGTGACTAACCGTATCATCGACCCATGTATGTGGTCGTAACACATCTATGTCCGCTACATTGGCATCGCTGATGTCACATTTAATCACCACGTAGCTGGAAACAAACATTATATTATGCCTTTGATTTTAAATTTCACAATATAACAAATTAAAGTTATAAAGTAGAAGGCTTACTCTTGCAGCAATGGGGTATTCCATAAATAATCACAATAGGCCCGTTCTAGTTCACCAAGCCCATCAGGTAGTACAACACATGGTAATGTCTTTGACCCTTCATGTCACAAAAAGAATGATATGATGGTAACCACGACAATCATAATTCATGTAAACAAAAACAAAAAATCATAACCCTTCAGGGACAACATTTAATTCAATGGCCTTAAAGGCCAAAATTGTATTGTTTCTAATGTTCCCTTCGATGGGCTTAAGGCCCAATGTTCGATGGCCAATGTTCAATGCAATATGGCAAGCGTCATCTGCTATTATTAACGTACACGGTAACACACAACCAACAACTACCATTGCGAATGGTAATTACACAGAATAATTTCTCCCAATTAAATTTCAAAACTTTATGTAGTTGAATGGTTATCCTTTGATAGTCGATGGGTTTTTCGACTAACCTGTCTACCTTCCTTGTTAGCCTACAATGAAACGGTACTAAAGTCAAGTCAAGCCCATAGGTCCATTGAGAAGATGAAATTGATCTTTAAAATTTAATTGTAGCTTTTACCTTTTTCTTCACTAGTGTTGGACAGTCAGATTTTATATCTCCATCTATGCTCTGAGTTCTTGGGGGTGTTTTGAACTTGGAACAAGGAGTAACAGCTTCTGTTGTCTCCGTAAGAATACGACTCTGAACAGGTGATGTTCACATAAATTTGCGCTCAACAACCCTATTAATTTCACTCACAATATAGGCCTTATCAACCTCCCTATTCCTTGACATCATCTACAAAGAATCTTTCATGTCATCCCGTATTTGTTTCAGAACCTCATGAATACCAACAATTTTGACTTCTAAATCGTTTATTTTAAGTTCAAAAAGTCCATGTTCTCCTCCATAATCTTCTTCAAGCTCGTCATCTCGGCCCGTACATGTTCAGAAAGACTACTAAATTTCTCTCCCAACATCGTATCATCAACCCTTCTCATATTGTCCAATTTCTCGGCGCCTTTAATTTTCTTCTCAATTCCCACTTTTGCAACCTCTTTTAGTCCATTCACCTCGGACATTAGTTGTTCCCACATTCAAATTTCTTCTCAATTCCCGTATTCACATCCTCTTTTACATCGGACATCATTTTTTGTAGCATCTCCAACATCATTTCCCTCGTTGCATCGCCGTCATTGTATACTACAACGTCATACTTCACAGAAGCAACCTTGCAAAATAAATAAATATTAAAATTTCACCTTCCCTAAAATAAATGAGTACTACTATGGCACATTACATATTACCTTATGTCCCTTCGAAGCTTCCATGGCATCGCCAACTATAGGTTTGTTAACAGTTTCAGGTAATGGCTGCTTCCAGGCAATAATCTTCACTGTGAAAGTATTGCTTCCATGGCATCGCCAACTATAGGTTTGTTAATAGTTTCAGGTAATGGCTGCTTCCAGGCAATAATCTTCACTGTGAAAGTATATTATTAATTAACCATGATCGCAATTGACATAATAGATGAATAATAATCCAGCACACACCTTTGGTATATGCACAGTTCGGGTGCTCTTCAAGCGGGCATAAACACACGCGACCTCTGAGTGCACCCAGTGCAAAATGCGAGCCTTACCACCATTAGAAGCTGCACTGGCTATGCTATCAATTACAGACCAATAATCATACAGCCTAACTTGAATTCCATATCATTCACAACACATCATTAATTTATATGAAAATACTCAGTTCCACTCATTTCTTATTACTAATGATATTTGAAACATACTTGGTCCAATTCACTTTTCCCTATAAGCAATCGTCGCACAACAACTTCAACAAATTTTGACTTGGTCGTGTCTCAGCAGTAGGACACAAAAAACTCCAATAATGTATAGCAACACCCTAGCTTTCAAAGCATCCCCTTCAAAAGAACCATACAGTAAATCATGCTTCATTAACATCAACACCCTAATTATTTAGGCCCAATATAGCTTCTAAATCTTCAATTGATACAGGAATGTTGTGTCCTTCAAACTGAGTAACACTCCTTCCAACATCAAAACTTTCCATCAATTCCCCACATAGGTCCCGGTGTAGAATGCGCGATTTTATAAAAACTAAAGACCCAAAACCAATTTCGTCATGATCATGATCAATCCCCTTCATCTTCATTCCCTTTACGAACTCGTATAATTGAGTTTGACTACACCTTGTGTCAAAATATATCTACAGGGAATAACATAACAACTTCCTACGTCAATCTCAATATAAACTATTATACTCAATCAAAGAAACGATGTAAAGACTGCTATTCCCTATTACCTTCTTCAACTATCCTGATTTAGATTCTTTGTATGTCGCCTTCTCCTTCTCAATTTCATCAATGTAAGGTTTTTTGTCTTCCTTCGGCATTTCCTTCCATTTCTTGCCTAACTCTTTCCTAACCTATGAATGAAATATTCAAATGAATTTAACATTTTACACAACATAAAGCAATGAAACCTACCTCACGAGTCACTTTTTCCACACTTTGCTTCATCCTTTTACATTCACCTTTACTGTAAAACATGAAAAAACCAAAGGTATACATTCATTAATTTTGCATTTCGATTCAATAAGAACGCGTAAATATCAACTTACTAAAACTGCAGGTAGGGAGGAAATGTTATCCTTCCATGCGACTTCTCACATATGGCCAGGATCTCAGACGGAGCTTCCTTAGCAACTTCGTTACCATCTTTATCAGCAAAGTCTTTAGGAACTTCATCATTACCTTCTTTATCAACAACTTCCTCCTCAACTAATTTTCTAACTTCATCAACCCATTCTTTACCAACTTCATCATTAGCATCTTTATCAGCAACTTCTTTACCAACATCATCTGCAACATCATGATAAACGAGATTAAGATTTATAGTACTCATCCTAAGGATTAAATCATCAAATGAGTATATGAAGAAACAAACCAACTCACTCATAAATTTACTCATCCTCATTACAAACAAATCTAAACTTTTTAAGTTAAAGTCGATGAAAATTTACCATTTAAAAAATTGAAAGAGGAGAAAATTTGTAGTTTAAATAGATTTCATCCAACAATAAATGGAATTCCATACCAAAATTTCAAAACAAAAACCCTAGATTTCAAGAATTTAGCAAATAAACAAAAAAATTAGGGTTTTGCTTTGCTTATTACCTTCACAATGGAGATGATTGCACAGGTTCATTTGCAAACCTAAGTTCAGGTTTCGATCCTCTAAAGTGACTGAAACGTTTTCCCAAATTTAGAGGGTTCTCCAGATTTTCAAATGGGAAAATGAATTCTAACCCTAAAATGTTATTAAACAAGTGAAGGTCCGATTCTCATTCTAGGAGCCCAAGGGTTTTATTCTCTACGAGTAGCGAAACGATAGCGTACGTGTCAAGACCTGAAAGAAACACTGGAAATATGAATCGTTACACAGAAAATATTATCATCTTCAACTTTAGGTCGCGATACTTACTATACAAACATGTATTCTTAAAGTCACTTTAAGCATTTCTAGTTTACACTTTTTCTACAGGTTCCGCAACATGTACAAAAGTATCGATATGAGGAGTAAAACGTTAACCGTTATGCGTTAACCCTTAAATGTTACTTTCACATCAGACTGTTTCGTTACTCAATATCAAATTCGGAGATATCATCTTCCAACTTTACTTGTCAAATACTTCACTAACAATTTGGGTTTAAACTATTAACTACTGGTTCCAGTACATATTTCATAGTTCCGAAAGATATGCGTCATTTTTATCTTTTTACGTTGTAACACAACTTTTCTCCCCATACAATTGTGAAACTTCATACAACGTTCCGATACTTACCGGCAACGACATCTTCCCGATTCCGCGTGTTTTAATGGGAATCTAAATCTAACGGTTAAAATTAAAAAATTTTCCATCCGACGACTCTAACATCCCGCCATTTATTAGCCATACTGTAACATGTTGTATTTTAGATAAACCCCAAACCTATTAATAAATAACAAAAGACAAAATAAGATTCAAAGAATCTCTCCTCGGTCTCAGTTATTATCTAAAAATATTTATATTATTTAGTTCAAAAAAATCTATATTATATTTCAATTCATAATCTTAAATAATCTCAACCTAAATAAAATTATTTTAAAAATAAAAATAATGTTTCATGGAAGCGAAACTTTGGATTTGTTCTTATAAAAGTGATCGGATGAGATTCTGTCTTAAGAAAATGTGGCAAAAAAATATGTATAATCCTAAAAAAAATATCCATAACGTTTGACTGAATAGTTATTTAGGTCTATAACTTTTTAAGTAATTTAACCCTCAAAGTTTTATTTTGTGTCAAAATAGCTCATCTGCTGACAAAAACTATTAGTCAACTAATGATAAATGACTTGAAATAACACGACAAACATACATAGCAGTGCACGCTGACATGACAATGTCATATAGACAAAGATGTTGACTTCAAAAAATATCAGTCAAAAATAATTTTATAAAACTATATAAAATATAAAAATATTTTTCTATTGACGTGCCACTATGTCAAGTCATTTTGACTCAAAATGAAACGTTGAAGTTAAATTACTTAAAAAATGAATAGGTACCAAAGTGACTATTCAGTTAAACATTATAGTCTTTTTTTTCTTTATGCCAAATAAAAAACCTTTTTATCAAACACAAATCTATTTTATTTTAACGATTATTTTCAAGAATTTAAATTGCGGTTGCGGACGTGTTTTAAGTAGTGTTGCGTTTATCGCGGTTGCGGACATAACATGTGTTATTGCGGTCATTACGGCTATCGCGGTCGTAAATTTTTCAAAGAACATATGTTATTACAGACATAACGGTTGCAAGTATCGTGATTTCAGACAATATCAAAACCTTTAAATAATGGTCGTGAAACGCTATTTAAATCCTTGATTATTTTATGTATCTAAAATTATATTAATTATGAATGAAATATAGTTTAAGGAATGTTCACTTATCTTCGAAGTTGGATGAAAAATACACTAATCTCTTAAAGTTTATCTTATAAAATTAAATTTCAATTAACCTATAAATTTGTCTTTTATTTTTTTAAGAGAGAAGATTATTACCAGGTGACTCATTAAAAATCCCTTAAATCTAGTCGGAGGAAAAGAATACATCACGCACTAAGAAACATGAATTACACTCGAGATTAACTCAGAGTCATTTACATACCGAAAATTTAAAGTTTTGATCTGATTCGACCCGAATTTAATATATTTTTATCCCGACCCGATATGATAAAAGTATAACCCAACTCTGACCCAACCTCGAAATTTTAATAAAAAATCCCGATTAAACCCGAACCGCCCGAAGAAAATTAATGAAAATATTAAATATAATATATAAAAAATATAAAAAATATAAATATATATTTATAAATAAATTGGGTTTGGGCGGGTCGGGCAATTTCTACAATAAACCTGAACCCGACTCGACTCAAACTTTTTAAAAACTAGCTCGACCCGAAAACCAAAAATTCAAAAAAAAAATCCGATCTTACCAGATCAGATCGATTCGGAACTCACGGGATTTAAATTTTATTCCATCCCTAATTATTGTCAACGAGAAAGGACAAAAAAGAAATAATACTATCCTCTGCTCTTAATAGCACACTTTTTTTATTTTGTTATACTCTTTTTTCTCTGAGATTATTTCCTTCGTTCCACTTCTTTGTTCTTAGGATCTTCAATGACAGATGTGGAGAATGATTTAGCGCGACTAGCAATTGACACGGGTGAAGATGAGGATGATTAGGAAAATCTAGATTCGGCTCTATCTTAAGAGAACTGCTTTGCGAGATCTTTCTTAACATCAAGTGTAATCAAGTTTGTGTCTATGAGGGAAAAACTTGCAAATGTTTAGCACCCATTATGAGGTATTTTCATATCTAATTTGGGCGAAGATAGATTTTTATTTAGATTGAATCTTTCGATAGATGCAGACAAAATTAAGATCGGAGGATCGTAGAATTTCAACAATCATTTATTGGTGTTATATCAGTCAAAAGAAGGAGAAGATCCTAATCTACTCCAGTTAACTCATTTGGACTACTAGTACTTGTCGACGATGTCCTCCATGATTTTATTTCGAGAAGGATTGCTCATATGTTGGGAAATTTTGTGGGTGTTTTTCTGGAATATGATAAATTAGCAATCTCGTTGGGATACAAAGTGGTGATGAGGATTCAAGTTCGACTTGACATTCATCTACCATTAAAAAGGTGGGAGAAAATACAATTATGTCCAGATGACACTATTTTGTTCTATTTGTGAGAAGTTGGCTCATGGGGAGAGCTTTTGTCTCATACGAGCATCCAAGGATCCGAGTGAAATTATCATGGAGTGGGATGTCTCATTGAGGGCTCCTGAAAAAAAAAGTCTTTGATTAAGGGAGGCAGTGCCGGTTAAAGCCAAACCTTGTCCAAATCCTACCCAGGCAAAAAGAAAATGATTTGGCGAATAACAATTCACATCCCAAGAACTCAGCACAATCAAATGCAAGGAAAGAATCTTGAATTCAAGAAGGAAGGCCTTAATCCCAGGTCTATTGTAGGACGACGGTCAGCAGGCCCAAGAGCTATTATAGATACAATGATATCCTTGGCTGAAGAGGACAAAAACCAATTAAACAAATTGATGGGATTAAACGAAGCCGAGTTCAGACTTCTACACCAAATGTTTTGTAGACTATTAATTCAAATGGTGTCTCTAATTTATCATCGGTTGACCTATAAAATCAAGTTTGTCGCTCATCATGAAATTCATGAGCTGGAATTAGGGGTGTGAAAAACTGACCCGACCTGGTAACCTGCCTGAAACCCGATCGAGTCAGAACCTGGTTTAACCCGAGAATTCAAAGACCGAACCCGACCTGCACCCGACCGAAACGAACCCGAACCCGAATTTGACCTGTAACTGTAGAAACCGAACCCGAACTGCACCCGACCGAAGTGAACCCGAACCCGAAATTGACCTGTTACTGTAGTAACCGAACCCGACCTGCACCCGACCGAAACGAACCCGAACCCGAGACTAACCTGCCAGATAACCGATTTAACCCGACCTGTTTGGACCCGACCTGAAATGAACCCGACCTGAAATGAACCCGACCTGTTTTGAACCCGACCTGTTTTGAACCCGGCCTGTTTTGAACCCGACCTGTTTTGAACCTGACCTGTTATTGACCTGAACTGTTCTTGACCTGAACTGTTCTTGACCTGAACTGTTCTTGACCTGAACTGTTCTTGACCTGAACTGATATTGACCTGAACTGATATTGACCTGAACTGATATTAACCTGAACTAATACTATTATTTGATTTGCTAATAATGATAATTATCTGACATTTAAAGAAGTTATATTTAATGAATATAAAATAATGTCAAGTATTGAAAAATTTTAAAATTAATAATAATTTCAAGTATTAATAAATTAACTAACTTAACTTCAATTAAAAGATAAATTGAATTAATAATAATTTTAAGTATTAATAAATTGTATTTCTAATTGACTTGACTATTATTTTAAAATAACTTCAAAGATAAACTATTATACTTAATTAACTTAAGTGGAATGAATAACCATTATTAATTTAAAATTTTATACTTAATAAAATTAAGTTAAATGAGTAAAAATTATTAAATTAAATCTATATTCTTAATTAAAATAAGATGACTTAAATTTTTTATTATAGGAATAAATTAATGCTAAATAATTAACTTGCATTCATTTTAATTGAAGTTAAGTTAGTTATTAAATTAACTTAACTTAAAATTAAAAATGAATTTAATTAACTTGCATTCATTTTAAGTTAAGTTAGTTATTAAATTAACTTAACTTGCATTCTTATAAACTACTTAATCTACTTAAGTTGAATGAATAAGCATTATAAAATTATTTTTTTATACTTAACTAAAATTAGTTTAAAGTTATTAAACTAAATCTGTATACTAAATTAATAAAAGATAACTAAATTTTTTAATTAACATTACATACTTAACTGACTTAGTAAAAAACAGATTAACTTAAATGACTTAATTAAGTTAACTTGTTTAAAATATATTAAAACATTAACTTTGGGATTGAAAAAAGAAATAGACTGAGAGATTCGATGAACAAGTGGATGAACTCACCTTACTTCACCGATTCCGACATTGTTCATCAAATTTTCTCTTTCTTTTTCTCGGAAAAGAAAATATGGGGATGGGTGAAGGAATGGGCGGTTAAGGCTAAAAGGGAGGTGATTAATTTTTTGTGGATATTAAAAAGAGGGGAAGAAATGGAGTGAGAATTTATTTATTAAGTATATTTAATCAATACGATGCGAGTATTATTCTTCTGAGTTTGAAAAGAAATGGAGTGAGAATTTATTGATTAAGTATATTTTTTTTAAACAGTCCAAAAAATTCAATAAACATTAAATCAGTCCAAATGTCCCTTTCATATACACAAAGCCAAAAATTACATTCAAGGCCCATTTTTTACAAATTTTACAGTTCATTTCGGGTAAAAGCCAGCCCAACAAACACAAAAAAGCCCTTTCCCGCCCAAATTTGATAATCCATAGGCCATGTGGCAGGCTTGGATTGGTCCAAACGGTTTCACATAGATCTGTGTTTTCTCCTTATCTGGATACAGCTGGAGGTTGACGTCACCCATGTGACGTTAGCAATGACATCACGCCAATAGAATTTATTTATTAAGTATATTTAATCAATACGATTCGAGTATTATTTTTTAATTAATTTAGGGTTTTAGGATTTAGAATATTACTTATGCTTTAGGGTTTAATGTTTAGGGTTTAGAATAAGACATTAGGGGTTTAAACCCTAACCAAACCCTAATATTTAATCAATGAACCATAGTCCCTAATCCTAAACCCTAAACAATAACCACTACCCTCTAAACCATAAAACCCTAAAACTATAGCTAATACCTCATAGTTTGTAATCCTAGATCGAGGGTTTAGTGGTTATGGTTAATTACTTATGCTTTAGGGTTTAGAATAAGACATTAGGGGTTTAAACCCTAACCAAACCCTAATATTTAATCAATGAACCATAGTCCCTAATCCTAAACCCTAAACAATAACCACTACCCTCTAAACCATAAAACCCTAATATTTAATCTATAGCTCATAGTCTGTAATCCTAGATCGAGAGTTTAGTGGTTAGGGTTAATTACTTATGCTTTAGGGTTTAATGCTTAGGGTTTAGAATTAGACATTAGGGGTTTAAACCATAAAACCCTAACATTTAATCTATAGCTCATAGTCTGTAATCCTAGATCGAGGGTTTAGTGGTTAGGGTTAATTACTTATGCTTTAGGGTTTAATGCTTAGGGTTTAGAATTAGACATTAGTGGTTTACACACCAAACCCTAATATTTAATCAATGAACCATAGTCCATAATCCTAAACCCTAAACAATAACCACTGCCCTCTAAACCCTAAAACCCTAATATTTAATCTATAGCTCATAGTCCGTAATCCTAGATCGAGGGTTTAGTGGTTAGGGTTAATTACTTATGCTTTAGGGTTTAATGCTTATGGTTTAGAATTAGACATTAGGGGTTTAAACCTTAAACCCTAATATTTAATCAATGAACCATAGTCCCTAATCCTAAACCCTAAACAATAACCATTGCCCTCTAAACCCTAAAACCCTAATATTTAATTTATAGCTCATAGTCCGTAATCCTAGACCGAGGGTTTAGTGGTTATGGTTAATTACTTATGCTTTAGGGTTTAATGCTTAGGGTTTAGAATTAGACATTATGGGTTTAAACCCTAAACCCTAATATTTAATCAATGAACCATAGTCTATAATCCTAAACCTCAAACCATATACATTTAATTACAAATAATAATAATAATAACAATAATAATAATAGTAATAATAATAATAATAATAATAATAATAATAATAATAATAATCATAAAACTAATAATAATAATAAGCATAGTAAATATATAATAATAATAATAATTGTATTTAAGTATATAATAATAATAATAATAATAATAGTAATAATAATAATAATATTACTAATAATAATAATAATAATAATAATAATAATAATAATAATAATAATAATAATAATAATAATAATAAAAACTAATAATAATAGTAATAAAAACTAATAATAATAATAAGCATAGTAAATATATAATAATATTAATAATTGTATTTAAGTATATAATAATAATAATAATCCCTAAAGCCATAACCACTAAACCCTAAACCCTAAACCCTAAACACTAAACACTAAAAACAAAAACCATAATCCATCAATATATATATATATTACATGTACGTATGTACGTATCATTTTATGAACAGTAAACCCTAACCCTAAACCCTAAACCCTAAAAACCATAATCCATCAATATATATATAATACATGTAGGTATGTTTGTATTAATTTAAGATCAATAAACCCTAAACCCTAAACCATAAACCCTAAATTGTAAACCCTAAATCGTAAACCCTAAACCCTAAAAACCATAATCCATCAATATATATATAATTAATGTAGGTATGTTTGTATTAATTTAAGATCAGTAAACCCTAAACCCTAAACACTAAACCCTAAAAACCATAATCCATCAATATATATATAATTAATGTAGGCATGTTTGTATTAATTTAAGATCAGTAAACCCTAAACCCTAAAAATCATAATCCATCAATATATATATAATACATGTAGGTATGTTTGTATTAATTTAAGATCAGTAAACCCTAAACCCTAAACCATAAACCATAAACCCTAAAAATCATAATCCATCAATATATATATAATTAATGTAGACATGTTTGTATTAATTTAAGATCAGTAAACCCTAAACCCTAAACCCTAAAAACCATAATCCATCAATATATATAATACATGTAGGTATGTTTATATTAATTTAAGATCAGTAAACCCTAAACCCTAAACCCTAAACCCTAAAAACCATAATCCATTAATATATATATAATTAATGTAGGCATGTTTGTATTAATTTAAGATCCCTAAACCCTAAACCCTAAACCGTAAACCCTAAACCTTAAAAATCATAATCCATCATTATATATATAATTAATGTAGGCATGTTTGTATTAATTTAAGATCAGTAAACCCTAAACCACAAAACCCAAACCCTAAACCCTAAACCCTAAACCCTAAAAATAAATCCAATAGTCCTAACTATATATATATATATATATCACATATACGTAATCCCCTAACCTTAAACCCTAAACCCTAAACCGTAAAAATAAAAATCATAATCCGTCAATATATATAATACACATAACACAATAAACCATAAACCCGAAGGAACCCGACCTGAAATGAACCCGACCTGAAACGAAACCGACCTGAAATGAACCCGACCTGAAACAAAACCGACCTGAAAAGAACCCGACCTGAAATGAAACCGACCTGAAACGAACCCGACCTGAAACGAAACCGACCTGAAATGAACCCGACCTGAAACGAAACCGACCTGAAATGAACCCGACCTGAAACGAAACCGACCTGAAATCAGCCTGTCAATTAACCGTTTTGACCCGACCTGAAATGAACCGACCTGAAATGAACCCGACCTGAAATGAACCCGACCCGAAATGAACCCGACCTGAATTGAACCCGACCTGAAATGAACCCGACCCGAAATGAACCCGAACCGAATCGAGTCAAAACAAAAAATGACCCGAAATGACCTGTAACCGATTTGACCCGACCTGACAGAGCCCGACCTAAAACCCAACTGTTGACCTGTTTTTACATCCCTAGCTAGAATGTCTGAAGTTATGGGAAATCACAGATGGTGGGACGTCTCTGACACAAGTTGTGAGATGTAAATCCTTTGGTGTTTTTTCTAATTAAACCTAAGTTGTTTGCTTCGAATATGGCAGGTGTTCATAGAAATTAGGCTTTTACAAACGATTTTGATGTGAATGCTAAAAGCCGTAGCGGTGGGCTATTTATGGGGTGGAAGAATTCATGTGTTGTTCCTCTTCGCTCTTACTCAGATAAACACATAAATGTTCTCATAAATGATGACTCAGAAGGAAATCAATGAAAGTATACTTACTTTTATGGGGCTCTGGAGGAATGAAGATGAGTAAAAGCAAAAATAATTCTATTGAGATTGTAATGAAATTCTATTGAGATATTTAGTTTTGATATAATTTAAATAAAAATTGTTTTTAGACTTAAACTAAAATTGCAAAAATAATTCAAAGTCTAAATAACTTCAAAACTATATCCTAAAGGTTTTTGAAAATTTTTAAGTGTTTTTTACTTGAACAAATTCTTTCAAAATAATTCAAGTGCCAAAAACTATCTGCCCATACCAGTACCCAACCTTCGGTATCAATACACAAACACCCATATCGGTGCTACTCTTCAACGTACCGACTAGAATTCTGGTACCGATACAACCCCTTCTGTACTGGTACCCCAGATATCGTATTGATGCAGACGTATCGTGTACCAGTGCACAAAACTTAAATGCTGCAAGGACTCTTTCTTATTTTGGCAGGTATTGATACATAAGATCGAGTATCGATACTCAGAGTTGCAGAACTGAATTTAGTGCTAGAAATTAATTCCTCAACGGCTCTAATCAACCCCCAAAGGTTAATAACAGTCAAAAACTTGTTAGAGAACTTAAAAGGGACCTTCAAGCAGCCATAGAACAACAAGAAACATATTGCCAAGATTTTTTGTATAGAGAAATTGTGTTTGTACTTAAATTGTCAATTTTCATATAAAAACACTAGTGAGATAAATTGTCACATTTACTCAATTGTTTAGGATTTTGGGTGAGAGCTTAAACTTGCAAACAACTTACCTTGTGAGGTTTTTCATTTGTTTGCTCTTTTGTAAGTCTCTTTGAGAGAGAGATAAACAAGACTGTAGTAACCCATTTCAATTCGGGCCTACAAAGCCCAATTACAACAAACCAGACCCAAAATTTAAAACCCATCACCCATTACAACTCATTTAACCCGACCCAAATATTAGAGTATGCCCAAAGACCAATTATAGGATGATTGTAAAATACATACTTATTTTATCTTTTTTATTAATATAAAGCCATTATTATTATTTCAGTCTTATTCTATGCATTTATAAATAAACTGAATTATAATAAAGCCCTTAGAATAATATGGTTATTTTTTAATGTCCTTAGTCGAGTATTATTGTGGGCAGGGACAACAATAATATATTAAGACTAATATGTAGTTGATTGATGACAAAGTTTTGTCATTGACATAGAGATGTCAAAATCAATACATAAGTATGTGTTAGAGAACGACATACTAAACTGACCCGCGATGAACATGTTTCTTGAATTATTATGTGACAGTCACAACATTTCTCATAGTGATAACTACATATACGATACTTAGAGTTGAGATCATCATTATTTTAACATTGTGAGTGACATGTTTTGGTACAGTAAAAAAATGTGTAGTTACTGACTACATTATAAAGACTGATTTAGATATGTCGCAATCTATGTAGCAGGATATGGTTGATCAAGATAGGATTTGTCCCTCCTACATAATAGGAGTAATATCATAGGCTACTTGATTAAGTGAGACTAGAAATGCATAGTCATGCTCGAATAAATTGATATGAGATATCATAGTTATTCGTTTATAATAGTCAAGTCAAGATATCAAGAAATATTAGATGGACTATACAAGTGTGACTATTCCATGATTTGTGTCCAATCTAGATATATGGACAAAAGGATGTAATACATGAAAAAGAGTTAATCAAGAAGAGGTTATGTCGAACAACGACTTCTTGTAACTTAGGTAGCAATGATGTATTGCTAGATGCCACTCGTTGCTTGTAATATTAGAATTGTTCTAGATATTACTGCTAACTTTACATGAACATACAAGGGTCACACCCTATGATTGAAACAAACAAATATCAACTAGATAGCATGTATACAAATTGGTTGTACATGAAATTAGTAAAAACCGAAATTACTATAATTATTGTAATTATAGATAATTTCGTTTATATATTATAATACTAGATAATTATTGTGATTATCAAATACTATTAAAATATATATCCCTAAATAAACTTAATTAAAGTAGAATCAGATTCTATATATTTAATATATTCGGTTAAATGTATCGTATATTTAATGAATCCAATTTTAATTAGGATTAGGTTTTTGAATGTTATCTAAAGGCATAAGGTCTAGCAGCTAAAAATATGCCTATTTGCAAAAAAACCTCTATAACAGTTAGAGAAGTAAAATATTATTCGTTTCATTCGGGTGGATTGCGTAGAGGTCAGAACGTTGTTGTGACGACTTGATTCGATATCGTGCTGGAAGAATTAGATTCTCCTACATCGCTACAATTTTTTTAGATTTAATCAAGGTAACGTTTCATCCCTTTTCACCCCGAATTCGTTCCTCGTACATAGATCACTGGTGAAATACGTCGGATGAATTTTCCACTGCACCATGGGGTGTACCGACATTTCCCAACACCAAATACCCATTAAACCAACCTAATAATAACCTAACCTAAAAAAATACAAAATTATAATAACCTAAAACTTCATTCTTGTCTGTCTTGCCGCCTCTTGGCTTTTCAACTCCCCAGGCGTGGCCGTCACAGGCGGCTCCTCAATGCCCCGTGGCCGCCACGTGCGACACCATTGGCCACTTCCGCCGCCCATGCTTGATGCATCGCCCAACCGCTTGACACCACCACCCTTGTCCTCGTCACCCCTTACATGGTCGGCTGAGAGCCTTTCTCCCGCCTTTTAAATCGGCCATCTACAGATCCAAAAGAGAACAATTTTTACGGAGAAAAAATAGAGGGTGATATCGAAATAAAAATGAGGACCAAAAGGAAAAAACAAAAAAAATATATAAAGAGGAGATATCAAACGAAAAAAAAACAAAAAAGGTAAAATAATCAATAAAAACCTTTCGGTTTTTCGTTAGATCCATGAAAATAGAGCAAGATTTAGGAAAACGAACCTTAAATCAAATCTTAAGAGCCAAAATCGAACCTAAACAACCCCTTTCATGTACTCTGGGAATCTAACTGAAATTATGTCTCAATCTTAAAGGGGAGTAAGTTTCTTATAGTTCTGTATTAAGAAATATTCTTTTAAATATATTTTTTAGGGATCGCAAATTTTAAATTATATTAGAGTTCTTAATTTCCATCATTATGACACTATGCAATCGACATGTACCAAATTCTGGGCGTTGTGGGGGTGCTCATCCTTTCCCACACGTAACCGACTCCCGAACCTATTTTTTGGTTTTTCGCAGATCAAAACACGTTGTTTTAATAAAATGAGAAAAACATGTTTTATTAAAATATTTGGGTTTTTAGGTGATCCAAGCTCACCTAAAATAAGATTGGTGGTGACTCCTATTAAAACCAAAATATTTTTTTGTAAAAAACGCGTCAAGCTCGTGGGCCTGTTATTACAACTTGGGGACTCTTCAATGGACTTTTTTTCTTAGAGAGTCAATCCACAAGTCGATTAATTTTTGTCTTAATAGATAGAAAATATGACTTCAATTCATCTTAATTTTTGATCCCTTTCTTTTTTTCTGAAATTTTTACGAAAAGATTTTTATAAAATCTATTTTTCTGATTTTTCATATCATGAGCTCTGCACCTGAGCTCCATCCCTTCTAAGTGGGAGTGAGAAGCTACTTCTTCGTGAGGTATCACCTCCGTGCAAGATAGTGGATTGCTTCCGGGATACATTTGTACCTTTTTCTTCGTGAGATCTTCATCTCTGTGCAGGCCTAGGGAAATGTATCCCCTTGAATTGAAGTTGTTAGCCTTAGCAAGCGATAGCGAGGACAATTAGAGTACCTCCGTTAGAACCAAAACCATATGTAGTGAACCTTAAGAGCCTACCTTTTTTAGAACCATACTAAACCTCTGCCCGTTTAGAGTGTCCCCCAATAGGGGCATAGTATAGATAGATGAGGTTAATTTAATTTCTTTCAATGTATGCCATTTAATTTTAGTATCATTTATTTTATGCAAAATAAAGCATGTAACTAGATACCTTACAGGTAGTGCTTATTTGTTGCCGCAAAGTATGCAGGTTGAAAGCATGTTTGGGTAGGAACCACTTTTTGTTCAAATTATGCGGGTAGAAAAGCATTATTGGGTAGGATTGCTTTTATTCGAATGAAGCGTGTTAACCCATAGGTCTTATATCTTGCAATAAATTATTGATTATTCTATTCGTACTAACTTGTTTTGTTGTTGCATCGCATTAACATCTCATTTTGCATAAATTTGCATCACATCATATTGCATAATCATTTTTGAATTGAGCTTCTAATTCCGAGAGAATTTTGATAACAATGATTTTGGGGCATCCGAGTCAGCCAAGTCAACATCAGTTTTCCACTTGAAGCAAAGTTAATGGATGGTCGTTTGGAAAAAAGTTGAAAAAGTGTGTGAAGATATAAAGAATGACATGGAGCAAAACATGGAAAAGGCACAACAAGCAACTCACGACCACATCTCACAGTCACAGGCGGATCTACCAGCGAAGATAGTTGTGATGTTAGCAAGTAATGATCCTGAAATGGGGAAAGGATTGGTAATAGACTCCAATGCTCTACAAAATTCAGAAACTCCTTTTGACAAAACACATGCGCAAGTGTCCTCTTCAGTTGAAAAGCAACATGGTCCTCAAGTCGGATCTTCGTCGCATGGAGGAATTAATAATCCTAGTAAGCATATTGTCCCTAACCCTAATGAAGTGGGTAAAGCAAAGATCGAACTGCCCAAGCAACTTGAAGATTGGTGCCAGCGGATTGAGCAAAACTTTAAAGTTGTAGAAGGGGCAAATGTATTCTACGAAGATGATGCAAGAGAATTAAGCTTGGTCCCTGATATGTGTTACCTACGAAGTTTAAAATGCCTGAATTTGAAAAGTTCGATAGAACAAGCTCTCCATCCGCTCACCTCATCATGTTCTGTCGAAAGATGACGGGGCATGACGATAATAATGAGCTTTTAATTCACTACTTTCAAGACAGTCTAAAAGGGTCTGTTGCCATATGGTACAATCGGCTTAGCCAAGAAAGGATACAATCATGGAAGGATCTGGATAAATCCTTCATAGAGCAGTACAAACATATAATAGACATCATCCCGGAACACTTGCCACTACAAAAGATGAAGAAGAGGTCCAACGAGAGCTTCAGACAATATGTGCAAAGGTGGAGGGATGTTGCTGCGCAAGTACAACCACCACAGCTTGAAAAGAAGATAACACCTACTTTTATTAGAACTCTAGAAGATCCATTCGTAAAGTATATGCTGGGAAATGCAGCCAAAAATTTTGAAGACCATGTGATATCAAGTGAGCTCATAAAAGAAGCCATCAGACAAGGGAAAATCACATATTCCAGCAGTGCAACCATCAGAGGAGGAAGTGGACTAGAAGTTAATATGGTGGGGTCTTATCCATCCAGCCGTCCTTGGTTCTCATGCCAATCAAACTATTCATACCCACGACGACCTACAACGTCTCAGAAAGTTGTCCGCCCAATTCCAGTGACATATATAGAGTTACTTCTGATGCTTATTGAGAAAATTTGTTAACCCCAGTTCAGTCTAAACCAAATGAGCCTCTTTACCCAAAAGATTATGATGTTAATGTTGTATTTGATTATCATCTGGGAAGCACAGGTCACACTGCCGAGAACTGTGTAGCTCTATAAAATATTGTGCAAAATCTGATTGAAAATGGCACTTTGAAATTCAATAATGGAGTCCCTGAGATGAACTAAAAAGGGGATAATGTCGGATGTGTCTAGAAGTTTTTTAGTTTAAATCTCTTTTTGAGTAATGCCTGGAATAAACCTTTTACCTGGTACCGAAGGCAAAAGAGAATCTTTTGTGAAGGAGTGTGTCTGTTTTTTTTAATGAATAATGTATTTCTACAAATATTTTCCTCAAAATTTAATTTATTCCTGCATTTGTCAAGAGTTTTTTGCACATGCATACATGTATATATATTTTTCAGGAGAGACATTGATTCCAATCCGCCGGTTGATTCCAAGCAACCATGTGTCGAGAGGAAATCAAAAGCTATGAAAATGAGGGGGATGTGACCTATCTTCCAATCTACTTATGTCAACATAAGGATAACTGAGTGTGCTAGGGAGCGATGGAAAGGTCTCAAACACAAATTTTGAGTGAATATTTCCTCTCGAGCATTGTTGTCTAAAATCTTTGAATATCGTGTTAATTCCAAACATCTATCCAACTGAAGACACCCTTCCTCTTTGATGTCTGTGTATGACATGATGTTTTTCGTTTCCTAACCAAGGATCACCTCCATATTGGGGAAAGAAATAAGAAAAGTTTCTTCAATTGGAAGATGAAAAATTCTGATCTCCCCGGGAAGACTTGTCCATCAAGAAGCATGCAATAAAATAATCTACATCAAAGTCAAGAGGTAATATGTGCTCGAAGATCCTGTCAAGTCAAATTGAGAATTCTAAACTCAGAATCAAGAAAAAGACAAAAAAATCAAAAAGAAAAAAGTGAAATAGAAATAGAAAAATGAAGCACCAAATCAAAGACTGAAGCCTTCATGAAAGAAGCAAATACAAAATCTTTCATCTGAATATGTCCATACCTGAAAGAGATTTGGAGGATTGTTCATCTACAAAACCGAAGCAGGCATCGATGTTCCGTCAGAATACAATTTTGCTTAAGCTACAAAGTTCCAACGTAGAAGAAAGAAAATGAACTCTAGGGTGAAAACCCAAAAACGGGCATTCTAGAGCGATCCAAAATAAAGAGAAAAACAATCTGTCTAAGCAAGTTCAAATCAAGCACTGCAAAAATAGCATTTCGTTCTTAATTGCAAGCTCTGGCTTACATTGTACGTCTCCAAAAGACCATTCTGATTATATGTGGATATCTGAAGCGGAAGAGTTTGTCTTCAGATTATATACTGCCCTATGGGGTTATCATTTATTCAAAGATATGAAACTTCCAATGCTTGATCAAGATCAGAAAAGAGGGAAAAACTAGAACGAGGGCAGATCGTGAGTCAAAAAGAGCCACCCAATCTGGTTAGAAATTACGCATATGAGCAATAACCTTCCCGAAAGTCTAATAGCCTGGAAGGGACTTCACAACTTTAGACATCAGCATAACTTTCGAGGTTCTCTAGACACAAACTACGCTTACAATGACCCTTGGCAAGTGGGTTTAAAGAAGCTCCTACATAGGATATATGGGGCCCAAATTTTTGAAAAATTATATTTTTGAAAGAAAAAATTCTTTGCTCGTTCATATAAACATCTTGCATTTTTAAGAAACAAAAGATATCTTGCATTACTCTTCAAAGAGATTTAAAGTACAGGGACTAAGACAGATGTCTACTCGGATCAAAAGTTTGAAGCCTTTGAAGATATTCAAAAAATAATGATAACTGAGCCTGAGAATAAGTGGGGCATCAAAGTAGAGCTCAAGAAGATTTGGCCAACGATAAAGTCAATTTCCCTTGAGAAGAATAAAAGAGATGACATTGACAAAGGTCATTCAGCTCAAAACTTCAAATTCAGAAAAGAACAGGACAATGAAATTTGGGGGGCAAACTTTTGTTGGGTAAATTTTGAACAAAAATGAATCAGAGGATTGAGTTTAGCCAAAAGAAGAGGACTTCTGCAAGTATTCCATGCATATTCATTCATCATGAGGGCATATATGAAAACATATGCATCATTGCATTCCCAAACATGTTCATGCATCATGACATCTATTTTGTCATAAAGCTTTCATAAATTAAAGATTCCGACAAGAATTTCATGCATCTCTGCATCATCGCGAAAGCATACACATGCATGTCATTTGCATAAATACATTACCGGAAACTAACTTTGCACTTGTTACTCAAAGAAATTTTCTTAAATCGGAATTTCTTAATTCCATCCTTTCATAAGTATACCTTTTCTCAAAACAGGAATTTCCTAATTCCGCCATTCCATAAGGATACTTTTTCTTAAAACAAGAATTTCTTAATTTCATCCTTCCATAAAGATACTTTTCCTCAAAACATGAATTTCTTAATTTCATCCTTCCATAAGGATATTTTTTCTTAAAATAAGAATTCCTTAATTTCATCATTTCACAATGATATTTTTCTCAAAACATTAATTCCTTAATTCAATCCTTCCATAAGGATATTTTCCTCAAAACATGAATTTCTTAAAGGACAATTTTTTAAGGTCTAACATCCTCAAACATGAAGGAACAGATAGTTATCAACAAATTCCAGTGCCATTGACATGAAAAAGTGGGGCAAATATTTGTTTAACGCCTTCAAACAAGAAGGAATAGACGATCGTGAACAAGATCCAACATCCTTGATACGAAGGAGTGAATCAACCAAATCAAACATTCAGATCAAACCTTTTAGTTTCATTATTTAAAATAAAAGCAGTTAATTTAACGACTCATTTAACAAGGCACTCTTTTAACTTTTGCAGGTGCTATCTCTCTCGTAACATGGTGTAGTGCATCAACAAACTATCTTTAAGATCATGCCTCATCGTCAGAGTTGTAGCTTGATCAAAATCAAACTCTTAGATCATGCCTCTTCGTCAGAGTTGTAGCTTGATCAAAATCAAACTCTTAGATCATGTCTCTTCGTCAGAGTTGTAGCTAGATCAAAATCAAACTCTTAGATCTTGCCTCTTTCTTAGAGTTGTAGCTTGATCAAAATCAAACTCTTAGACCATGCCTCTTCGTTAGAGTTGTAGCTTGATCAAAATCAAACTCTCAGATCATCTCTCTCTTGTTAGAGTTGTAGCTTGATCAAAACTCTTGTACAGATCCTGCCTCTTCGCCATGTTATAGAGGATCAAATTCTCTTCTTAAGATCCTACATCTTCGTCAATGTTTTAGCGGATCAACTTTTTTTCCGAATATGCCTCCCTGTCAGTGGTGGAGCATATCACCCCAATTTATAGATTCTACTTCTCCAAGATTGGCAAAGTGAATGAACCAACTCTCAAAAATATAATTTAGATTAAAACTTTTAATTTTCACAGTTTGAAATAAAAAATGGTGGATTCCCAGTCTGACAGAATTTTCTTTTAGTCTTGCAGATCATGTCTCTCCAATAGAAGGATGAAGAAGATGAGCCAATAAGATCACGCCTATTCGTCGATGGAGTAGCAGATCAATGGATGAGTTCTATTTCTCAAAGACGTGGATGAGTGGATCAATTGAATTCCAAAGAGAAAAGTTGTGTCAGATAGTCTTTAGAAAATTTGGCAGATTTTATCTTCCTAAAAGAAGGGCGAAGTGGATTGTTCATCAGAAATCTATCTCCTTCAAAGAAGTAGGGCAGCGGACCGATCAAAGAGTTATACACCCCTTAAGAAGAGAAGATAAGAAGATCAAGTGAAGGAAGAAGAGTTGTACCAAAAAGGAAGAAGCCCAACCAAACTGGACGAAATGAGTTCCTTTTTGTCTTTGCTTCATTGTCATTATACAAAAATGAGCAAAGAGGGGCAGCTATAGTAACCCATTTCAGTCAGGGCCTACAAAGTCCAATTACAACAAACCAGAAAGAAACCTCGACCGTTAAAAAATGGTAACTCGACCGTTAAAGGCCGTTAACAAGGATAACGTTGCAATTATAAAAACTTAGATAATAACACATTTAGTCTTATATAATTATATATTCAATCAATTTAGTCCTAATTAAAAAACAATAAATTTAACCCATTTCCCCTTCATTTTTCATTGCAACCCAATTCCTGCAGAAAGAAATCTCTGCAACACAATTCCTTGTTCACTCTTAAGTGTTAACATCCACGACATTAAGCACTCTCAAGTAAAAAAATTAGTCCTCTTGTCCAAGAATCATCTTCGGCACTGGTGCTTCTCCCTGTTCGACGTGGCAACACACATGTAAAGTTTTTTGCTTCAATTTTCCTGAAACAATAAAATATACCGATGATGAGGGTCACGTTGGGTTTTATACCCATGTGCATTAAAAACAAAATGGGTTAATCCATCTCATTAAATCAATCTGCCCTAATTTTTTTGCACCGCGAGTTAACGATCTTTACATCATCACAAAATGGTCACTTTTTTCTTTAAAATTAACCCCTTAATTTCAATTCCTTTCCGATTTGGTCCTTTTTTATTTTAACTTGGCTTTTAAATTTTTCCTTTTAATTTTAATTCATTTTCCTTAAATATGGCATAATCATTCACCTTTTTCTAACCTTACTTTTTAAATTCTTTTCAATTTCGGTGCATCGCGTTGACCCTGGTTGGGGAAGGATACATGTTTTGTAAAAAGTTTCATATATCCCTATTCTTTAATTGTCCATGTATGAATATGATCTCATTTTATGCATTTAAAGCTTGGTTATAAGCTTTATGCCCGAGATTCGTCCAGATCGTTTAAGTGAGAGGAAAACGCTTTGCTCATGTGAGAATATTGATTCTCTGTATGAGCCTAGCAAGTAACTTCGGGACTCATATGCCCTATGTCTTCGTAAGGATATTGATCCTTCATGAAGACGTAGGAAATAAGTCCTCATGAGTTTAACTTGGTTTGTTTGAAGCCTATAATGGGTGAGAATCAAAGGCCTTGCTACCCTTAGTAGGGGACATCGAGGACAGCTCAGGGACCTTTCTAGAACCAAACCACGTGTGTGAATCTATAACCCTACCCTATTAGAGCCATGTAAAAAACCATAGGATTAGAATTTGGTCAAAATTATTTCGTAAGAATAGTCTGTGGAGACATGTCTAGAAATGTTGGAATTCCTTGTCCATTTATTATTCATACAATGAAATTATTTTGGACCTTATATGTTTTATTTTTTGTTTTTAAGGGTACTAATCTTTTCCTTTTTCTTGTTGTTTTGCATATTCATTTCTTGCAACATTATTTCATATTTAGAAGGGGTTGGTTCTCAAGACATTGACTCAATTAGAAAACATTTTTTGACCATGGATAGAAGGTACCTAAAAAAGGAAGAAGACAACGCGGATGTACGTCACTGGTCCAAGGTCAACCAACGGGCGTATGGGGATAGTTTGACAGTTGATCATGAGACAGAGACGTCGGAGTACGCCCACATCAGTGTCAAATAGAATAATATGTCTGAGCTGAATAATCTTTTCCTTTTACTTTTTCTTGTTGTTTTGCATATTCATTTCTTACAACATTATTTCATATTTAGAAGGGGTTGGTTCTCAAGACATTGACTCAGTTAGAAAACAGTTTTTGACCATGGATAGAAGGTACCTAAAAAAGGAAGAAGACAATACGGATGTACGTCACTGGTCCAAGGTCAACCAACGGGCGTATGGGGATAGTTTGACAGTAGATCATGAGATAGAGACGTCGGAGTACGCCCACAAAAGTAGCTCTTCACATTTAATGTGACTTTAAACTCTGAATTCTTTGAGTTGAATGTGGACTTTATCACGTTGCCTTAGCCCGCAAGCAATCTTGAGATTTCACTTCGGCGGCTCTGCCCGCGGCTACAAACGTCAAAAAATCAAGTTGTTGGTATCGATGGAATCAGGGTTTTTGGCTCTACAAATCACACTCCGATTCTCCAACTCCATAGTTTGCTGTCGTGGGCAGCAAGGTCGGCGGCGGCAACACTCGGCAGCTACTATCTTTGGCTAGAACTGCTTCAGTACAGCTCTCTGGTTTACTGCCTCAGCATCACATCTTCGGCTCTTCTTTTCCTCTACTTAGCATTTTTCGAAATAAAACAGAAAACCAAAAGTAAATAAAGAACTAAAGAGAAGAGAAATTTTTTAAACTTCAAAGTAAAACAAAACCAAGAACAATAGATTATTTTTGAGTTCACCACAAACAAGGTATTTATAGTATCTCAAAACCTTAAAATAACTCTAAAATGATAAGAGATAAATCCTAAAATATTTAAAATACAAAAGATAATTCCTAAAGTGATAAGAAATAAATCTTAAAGTGTTTAAATTAAATACAAAAGATAATTCCCAAGTATTAATCCAAACCTCGGCTGATAAGTTATCTAGAATGAGGCTGATAAGCTATTAAGCGCTGCTAACGTCATCTTCTAGAAGTTGTCGACGTGTTGCCCAGTCAGCATTTTCATGCCCCAATTCATGCTCACTAATCCAGCCATGAATCCAGAAAAACCAAAATTGAACAATTTCATCAGTTTTAGCAACATTTCTGGAATCTACTATTCTGCATTTAAAATGAACAAGAGTGTCCAAATTAGAAACTTAAAACAACCAATCAAGGAGTAATTAAACACAAAACATAGCATAGAATAAGCACTAATCATCGAGCATAGATAAATGGATACACTCGAGTTCCTTTCCCAGTTCCCTCAAGGTGAAAATCAAGATCTAAGAATGAACAAATAATGAAATTTATTGAATTAAAAACCAAGAACCATTCATTCGTCTCTTACACCAACAAAACCCGATAACCCAAGCCAAATAAACTAGTTCATGGCTGGGTAAAAAGAAAATACAAAGGAAATAAACCCAGACATGGATCGCACAATACAAAGATGCAGTAGAAGAAGAAGTTTGTGCGTGGATTCTCTGCGATCCGATTCCCCAAATCGACTCCCTTGATTGAGTGTTGCGATCTCTTTAAATAGGTGAGGAGAGGGAGTCCAAATGTGTGTAGAATCTGTGTAATTAGATCCCTATCTGATTGGAGATTTGTATTTTGAATCTAGGATAATTATCCTTTGCATTTGAATTAAATCTGTAGATTATCGCGACTTGCCGCAGCATCCCTCGGCAATTAGCTCGGCAATTCCTTCATCCTTATCCTTACTTGCCACGGCATCTCTCAACAATTGGTTCGGCAATTCGTCCTACACAAAATAAGGCAAACCAGTAACGATTTCTCCATAAAAACCAACAAAATGTAATACCAAGCTTGATAGACAAGGAAACTATGAAACTATGCATGAATACCTAACAATGCAACTAAAATGAGCCTAAGTCTAATAATAATAATAATATGACTAAAAAAGGTAGAAAATATAGTACTTTTATACACTTAACAGAAGATAAGGAATGTGAAAAATGAAGTGAGAAAAGAAAGCCCCAGGAGCAAACAAAGGTCTCGTATTTGAGGTCAATTTTGTTCTGTAATGAAGATTTTTCCTAGAGAAATCCTTTTGATTTTCCCTCAAACTTTTTTCTTTTTCTCTCCGATTATAATGAACCCACCTTTGATTACCCTTCAATAATTACAAAACCATTAATAACTTTGTTAATTTATTTACAAGATAAATTAATTAAAAAGGGAGTTTATTTTATTTTTGAAGTCAAATAGTCACTTACACGTGGAATATACATGGATTTTATTTTATTTTTTGACCTACCAAGTCACTTTTTCGTTAAAGGTTGATAAGCGTTCAAGTCATCATAAATTTATACGACGAAAATGTAGATGGTCATAACATTTATTTTTTAAAATTGATGACTAAAAATGTACAGTTATTAAACGTAATTGACCATCTTAGTAATTTACCCTTCATTTAATTAGGACTCCTAAATATATAAACAATGCATTTATGGAACATATCATGTTTTATTTGTGACTGTGTACATAAATAAGGCCCCATTTTCCCTTTTCTTGTTATGGGCTCAAGTATCCTTGTTGAAGGATGGAAGGTTGCTCTCAAGCTCAAGCTCCAAAGTATAGAAAACCTCATTTACTATACAATAGTAGAGATTAGAAAATTTTGTGTACTTTTTGTAAATGTTATATGTATAAATAAAATCACAAACAGAAGTGATACATATTTGAAAAGGTTATAATTAAAATTAATTGTTATTAGAAATAGAATTAGGATCAAATATTGTGAAAGATTTAAAGTTAAAACATAAACTTATAATTATATATGATAAGATTTAAAGTAAAATCAGAATAAAATCTAGAACTAATTTATGCTTTACACAATATAAATTATAATTGAATGATTATGGTCTTAATTGTTTTTGGGCAACCTTCTCAACCCAATTTACTCCATTCATAACGTTAGGATTCAAATCCAAGATCTTATTTAAGGGATCTAGTACCTCTCGCTAAACTAGCTAGTTGTTGGTTTATGGTCTTAATCTTTGATAAACTCTACCAAGATTTCATATTCACTTTTATACAATTATTTTAGATAAAATGTTGTATTATTACAAAAAAAGAAAAAAGAAAAAACAGTAAGCTGCTACAAGTCGCAAATCAACCTAAAGAAGGTCAAGCTAGGACCTCCCAAAGAAAACATAGATGTACATGTACAATAATCTCACCAGACCTATGTATACACTTGCGCTACAATCTAATATGTATAGACTCTTTAATTCTATCAAGCACCATATCGACCCCCTGCACTATATTTATAAACTGTCTATAATTATGTTCCTTCCATGAACTCCAAGTATGAAAACTATAAGGGATTCACCCTTCAAAAAAAGCAATCACCCACTGCAATTCCTCTTCCCAGTTAAAAACAGGGCGAGAGATAGGACATAATTAGAGTATTCTTCTCCATATTTTCATGGTCTCTAGTCTCATCAGCCGCAGCACAAAATATATAAAGCAAATTTACTTTTAATCCCATCTTTTATAACAGAATTTCTTATAAATTAAGCTTTTGACAGTTGTTAATTAGTTGATAATCTTGATTAGTATCTTGATTACTATATAATGATTGTTTGAGTTAGATATTAGAGTAATTTTGTAAAACGCTATTTTCCTTGTCGTTTTTGTTAATAAATAAAGTTTGCTTTATTAGCTTCTTTTCTCCAAGAAATGATTCTTTTTCAATTCAGAAACAACAACAACCCTAGAATTCAGAGTTTAACACGGTATCAGTTGGGTATTTTGATCCGCGCTCTTCAAATTCTTCTCGGTTTTGAAATCTTGATCCTTTAGATGAGTTTTTCATCCATCCGAATGAAAATCATGCGCTTGTTCTTACTTCAGTTCTGTTTACGGGTTCTAATTACCATTCTTGGGCACGATCGATGCGAATGGCTTTAATATCCAAAAATAAATTTCAGTTCGCCAATGGATCGTTGAAAGAACCTGATGAAGACTATGCGAGTTATTTTGCCTGGGTCAAGTGTAATAATCTTGTCCTCTCCTGGCTTCAACACATGATTAGTTCTGAAATCGCTCAAAGTGTTTAGTGGTTCGACATGGCTTATGAGCTTTGGGCGAATTTGTGCAATCGTTTTAGTTAGGGTGATCTGATTAGGGTTTCCGATCTTCAACAGGAGTTTTTCTCTTTAACCCAAGGTATAAATTCTGTGACCACATTTTATACTCAACTGAAAGTGATTTGAGATGAATTATCTGTTTTGCGGCCATTGTCTTCATGTTCTTGTTCTGCAATTAAATTTAGGAATCAAGATTTTGCACTTCGTTTTCTTCGTAGCCTTAATGATTCTTTTGTCGTTCCTAAATCTCAAATTCTTATGATTAAACATTTCCCGAGATTCATGAGATATTTTCTATCATTGTGCAGCATGAAAGATCCATATCTGCTAATTCTTGTGACAGTAATATTTTGGTTGTTGATAGAAATCTTGGAAAATTTCAAAAGAAATCAAATGTGTCTAATATTGCCAATCGTAGGCCTTTGTGTACCTTTTGTGGTCTTTATAGGCACTCAATTGAAAAATATTATAAAAAACGTGGTTACCCTCCTGGGTACAAGTATAAGCCTCATGTTGCTGAAAAGTTTGTTAGTAAGGCTAATCTAGTGGGTACCTCAAGCTGTGAAAAGTCTGATATTCAGTCTAGTTTGAGTAAGTCTAGAGGAAGTTGTTCTTTCACTAAAGAGCAATATGAAGGTCTTCTTTCTTTGTTACATGAGAAAGGTCTCTCTATTCAAGATTTTGTTCTTGTTTCTCAGTCGAATGTTAATGCTTTGACATCTGAATTTGCTTCTGCTCCTAGTGAAGAATCAGGTATGATCCTAACTTGTTCTAAATCTGTTCTTAATCTTTTATCTATTAATTTTTCCTGAACTATTGATTCAGGAGCTACGAATCATATTACTAGTGGTATGAAACTGATTACTTCTTATTCTGTTATTAATAACAAGTTTGTGAAACTGCCAAATGGAAATTTAGTAAAAGTTTTGCATATAGGAGATGTTCAACTTATAGAAGATTAGTTTTAAAGGATGTTCTTCATATTCCTCATTTCATATTCAACTTAATTTATGTTAGTCAGTTAATGTTGAATTCAAACATTTCAATTATTTTTATTAACAGAGGTTGTTTCTTACATGATATTCACTCCTCGGAGATGATTGGTACAGCTAAGGTCATGAAGGGCTTATATCAGTTTTCAAATTCTGCTGCAGTCGGTTCTTCTGTTTTTCCTGGTGTTTCTAGTTCTTCTACTTGTGCTCTTCTGCCTTCTGTTACTTTACATACTTGGCATGCTAGGCTAGGTCACACATCTAGTCGTTGAATGTTTCATTTATCCAAATTGAATAATGAAATTTCTTCTGATAATGTTTCACAGTGTGATGTCTGTCACTTAGCTAAGCATAAAAGGTTGCCATTTTCAGTGAGTGTGTCTGTTTCTACATCTACTTTTGATCTCATTCATGATGATGTATGGGAACCTTTTCCAATAAAAAGCATATTTGGTCATAGCTATTTTTTTTACTGTGGTTGATGATAAAAGTCGTTTTGTATGAATTTTTCCTTTCTCTACAAAATCTGAAGTTCGAAACTTGTTAGTTACATTCTATAATTTTGTTAATATTCAATTCTCAACAAAAATTAAATGCATAAGGATTGATAATGTGCAAGAATTTAAGATGGATGCATTCTTTAAAGAAAAAGGAATCATTCATCAGGCATCTTGTGTTTATACTCCACAACAAAATAGTGTAGTGGAGAGAAAACATCAACACTTACTTGTTGTTGCTAGGGCTTTGAGACTACATGCTGGACTGCCTTTGTGTTTTTGGATATATTGTGTTTTATATTCTTGTTTTTTGATTAACTTGACTCCTACACATGTTTTGAATAATAAAACACCTTATGAATTTTTTTATGCCAAGCTTCCACAACTTGATAATCTTAAGGTCTTTGGTTGTTTGTCATATGCATCTTGCCCAAATCTGCTACTAAAATGCATCATAGGGCTGTTAGGTGTATTTTTCTTGGCTTTCCTAAACATGTGAAGGGTTATAGGCTATATAATTTAGAAACAAAATCAGTTTTGTTTCTAGGGATGTGGTCTTTAATGAATTTGTTTTTCCTTTTCACAAGTCTTTACCTTCCTCTACTGATTTTGTTTTGCCCAATTGTGATGGATCTGCTTTTTTAGATGATTTTTTCTTTCTTGATCACTCTCATAATGTCTCAAATACTAAGAACACAGCCTCTATTTCTGCATCTAATCCCATAATTTTAAGTTCTGCAAATTCTGATCTTATTCCTGCTCAGCATGTTTCTTCTAATTCTGATAAAAATCAAAATGTTCCAATTGTTGATACAAGTCAGAGTGTTCCATCTTGTGATCAGAATCACAATGTTTCTTCTGATAATACTAATGGTAACACTAAAAGCATAATGCCTTCTGCTTTCAGACCATCCAGGTCTGTTAAACTTCCTTAGAAATTTTAAGATTTTCAGGTAACTTTGCTTAAACCTTCTAACAAGAAAATTATAGGTTGTAAATGGGTCTTTAGGACAACATTGAAGCCTGATGGGTCTTTAGACAGATATAAGGCTAGATTAGTGGCCAAAGGCTATACTCAACAGTCTGGTGTTGATTTTTTGAGTGTTGATTTTTTTAGCACCTTTAGCCTTGTTGCCAAAATGACCACTATTAGAACCTTAATTGCAATTGATGCCTTTAAGAACTGGAAACTTCAACAATTGGATGTTAATAATGCTTTTCTTCATGGTTCTTTACATGAAGAAGTTTATATGGAGGTGCCTCCTGGCTTTTCTGCTGACAATAAAACTGGTCTGGTTTGTAAATTAAAAAAGAGCATGTATGGTTTAAAGCAAGCTAGTAGACAGTGGAATGAAATATTGACTTTGGCATTAATAGAGCAAGGTTTTCAACAATCTTCTGCTGATAATAGTTTATTTACTAGTCCTAGCTCAAAACAAATCATTCTTATTAAAGATTTTTTACATAATACTTTCAAAATTAAGGATTTAGGAGATTTAAAGTATTTTTTAGGCCTTGAAATTGCTAGATCAGCCTCTGAGATTAATGTTTGTCAAAGAAAATACACTTTAGAATTGCTCACTGAGACTAGTTTCTTGGGTTCTAAACCTGTTTCAACCCCTATTGTGGTAACTAGAGGAATTAAGAGAATTTCTAAGAATGATGGGTCTCCTTTGGAGGATGCTACTGCCTATAGGAGACTGATTGGTAAATTATTATATCTTACCAATACTATGCCTGACATTACTTTTTCAGTTCAACAATTATCTCAATTTCTGTCTTTTCCTACTACTATACATTTAACTCCTGCCCATAGAATTTTAAGATGCTTAAAATGTACACCTGATCATGAATTATTTTTTGCTGCTAAAAATGAACATCGTTTGCATGCATTCTCTGATTCTGATTGGGCTTCCTGCCCAAATTCTAGGAAGTCAATCACAGGCTTTTGTATATTTTTAGGATCTTCCTTAATTTTCTAAAAATCCAAGAAACAACAAACTATTTCTCGTTCATCTAGTGAAGCTGAGTATCGTGCTCTAACTTCATTGACATGTGAGTTACAATGAATTTTTTATTTACTTAAGGATTTTTATATTCTTTTCCAGCCTGCGAATCTTTTCTGTGATAATCTTTCTGCTATTCAAATTGTAAAAAATCCAGTACACCACGAAAGAACAAAGCATATTGAGATAGATTGTCACCTGGTACGAAAAAGGTTCATCAAGGATTCATCAAGTTATTACTAGTGTCTACTCACAATCATATTGCATATTGCTTAACCAAAGCTTTGCCAAGTTTTTCTTTTCATTCTTTTATTTTCAAGTTGGGCATACATAACATTTATGCTCCAACTTGAGGGGGCTAACAGAACTTATAAATTAAGCTTTTGACAGTTGTTAATTAGTTGGTAATCTTGATTAGTATCTTGATTACTATATAATGATTGTTTGAGTTAGATATTAGAGTACTTTTGTAAAACGCTATTTTCCTTGTCGTTTTTGTTAATAAATAAAGTTTGCTTTGTTAGCTTCTTTTCTCCGAGAAACGATTCTTTTTCAATTCGGAAACAACAACAACCCTGGAATCCAGAGTTTAACATTCTGAAGTCGAACAGCTGTGGGAAGACGATTCAAAGCTGCCATCCAAGTAACACAATGGTGTGTTTTGGTATATGGAATGGAAACCAAATTAGCATGTGCCAGCTTACCTTGGTTTTTCTATCCCTTATATCCTTCCAAATCCTACGAGTTTTAATAGTTGACCAACTAGTCACATTGGAGAATATAGTTGTTATCAATTTCAATATCTTCCTTAGGATTCAACAATAGTGAGGTTTAATCTCTTTTTATGATATATTCCCAAATCCAAGAACCTTCCATTGCAAGAATGTTTTTTAAAAGGAACAGAACACAAGCTTTATTCCAAGTCAACAAATTCTTCAGACTTTAAAGAACATATTTGTTGCCAGCTGACCCCAACCTCTCTAGATGAAAATTCATTTATTTTTCAACAAAACTTGTGCACTTATGTTTGGTCTTCCTTATTATTGTTTTAGACAGTACAAGATGTAATTGATGATACTGAAGACAATAGCATGAATAAACCGAAACCTACTTTCATAGCCAAATAATCTCTTACCTTTTTTATTTAATGGGTAAACTATACTAATAACCACCGAACTATGAGGTTAGTGTCGATTTGACCACTATATTTTCAATTGTGTTAAATATACCACATAATTATTTAATTGGTTCCAATGTAGCCACCTGCCGTTAAAAAAACGGAAAAGTTGACGGGACTGTTAAAATAATTGGTATAATTACAAATTTGCTCCCCTTTATCTATACAATCTATCAATTTGGTCCTAATTTTAATCTAATTCACCACCTTATTGGGAGATTTTAATTATTTTTATTTAACTAAATTAATTAATTTTCCCCTCCAACCAGGTGGTGACACGTGTCACCCTGATTGGAGTAGGAAAAATGAAAACCAAGGAATTGCTCTTGGTGAGATTTGAACTTAAGACCTTGGGAGAGTAACGCATGAGTTTGCCACTGAACCAAGCATATATATGTGATATACAATACTAATAATGACATATGTGTTATACGACTGGAGAAAGAAAAAAACAATAACGAAAATGCAGTTGGGAATGGTAGAAATAAAATGGGATGCCAGTTGGGAAATGCACCATGGATTCCCTCTCTGTTTCCAACAATGGAACAGGCATCACCAAACCCCAAACTCTTTCACTACTTGTCGTTTCACTTTGTCACTCCAACTAAAGCCTTCAATTTTGTATCGAGAATGGGTTGCCTTAGAATCACTCCACTTTCGTTTCTACTGATTGCAATGAGCTTCAGAAGTTGATTTTCTATCCTTTCATACAAGGTTTTTGTGTTTGTTTTCGTAGAAAATATATATAGTTAAAAAATGATATCGGGAGGGACAAATTTGGTGATGACAGTTATAGGTTTTACAGTGAGTATTATGTTCATAGTGTTTATTTGTACGCGTCTGATTTGTGCTCGGATTCAGCTCAGCGCTTCTCGGAGATCCCTCGCAGTTTCTTCAAGATCTGATTTTATTTCTACCATTCCCAACTGCATTTCCGTTATTGTTTTTTTTCTTTCTCCAGTCGTATAATTATTAGTATTGCATATCACATATATATGCTTGGTTTAGTGGCAAACTCATACGTTACTCTCCCAAGGTCCCAAGTTTAATTTCCTCCAAGAGCAATTTCTTGGTTATCATTATTCCTATGGTGACATGTGTAACCACCCAATTAAAATAAATAAATTTTTATTAGATTAAAATTAAGACCAAATTGATAGATTGTATAGATAAAAGGGACCAAATTTGTAATTATACCAATTATTTTAACAGCCCCGTCAACTTTTCTGTTTTTTTTTTTAACGGCAGGTGACTATATTGGAACCAATTAAATAGTTATGTGGTATATTTAACACAATTGAAAATATAGTGGTCAAATCGACACCAACCCCATAGTTCGGTGATCATTAGTATAGTTTACCCTTTATTTAATTGATAACCGAGTATCTAATAGATAGCACTTCTTATTTGAATCTTGTTTTTATGTAAATGAAACAAAAATAATCACAAAAATTGATTTAATTGATTTTCTTTAAGTATCATTTGAGAGATAGAAGTAATTTTCTTTATATATTTTTTTAATTTTCAAATTACGATATTTTTCTTTTAAAAACAGCAAAAACACATGAAGTTGATCAGTTTTGATAAATAATAATAGAAAAACTATATTTGGTATGTTATAATCATGGACAGAAGAAATATAAACGAACGTTGGGCATATGGGCGGGCCAATCATGTAGTTTAAGCAATGAAGGATAAATAAATGGGCGGAAGGTAGTGGGACTAGGGGTCATGGTCCCCCAAATTTTGAAAAGTTGAAATTTGACGCCAAATGTTTTTAAAAAATATTTAGTTTGGTCCTTTGAAAAAATTAAAATTCATATTAAGTTTAAATATTTTGAACATTTTTAATTAAATCTCATAATTTTTAAAGTTCTTGTGAATCTCTCATCCTCAAATTTTCTGAAAATTTTAGTTTAAACCTCTAAAAATTTTAAAAATTTAAATTGACCCCAATTCTTAACCCAAATTCTACCACTGGATATATAGTATACGTGTCTGCATATAAGCCGTTTGGTTACACTAAGGGACTCGATTAGCTGGTGCGACTCCTTCCTAGCAATGATATAGGTAGAGAAGAGAAAGCTTAGCTTACAACACATTTGGAACACATCTGCACATGACAGATTATCCCCAAACTCTTATTATATTATATTATATTATATTATATTATATTATATTATATTATATTATATTATATTATATTATATTATATTATATTATGCAAGTCTAAAGCTTAAAAACCTATACTAGATGAATTTAAAGAGTGATCTCAATAATAAAGAATAATTGATTTGTTTTATTGATTACAGTTTGAATAATATTTTCTATAAAAATGAAAAATAATATAAATAATATAGTACATTAAAGACCTTATGTATAACAGGTCAGCCATGAAAGAACGACGGAATGTTTAAAAGACTTCACAAAAATGCTATTTTCTTACCTTTAAACATTACAAATCTTATCCTAAAACCTTGAAATTTAAGTCTTGGATATAAAATTCAGCTGCAGACCAGAGACCAATCAAAAAATAAATATCGGATGGAGTCAAATTATTAAATTTCAAAATAAATATTAAATATTTAAATTCAAAATTTGAAGAGTGATCAAGATCTATTTTAACTAATATTTGAACCGTGAAGAACTAAAGTGCCATTAATTCAATTTTCTTTCCTTTTAATGGAGAGCCTCTCCTAATGTCTATTAAGTTATGTGGCTGTAGAATTCGTTGAGTGGTCTCATTGAAAAAATGAGCGTTGTTATCTTTGAGAGATTAGGGTTCGAACAATTTATCTGCACGGTATGTGTATTTTTAAAAGGCTAAGAGTAAATAACAAATACTATCATCAAAGACAGAGTCATGAATCATGATTAAAGGGGCAAAGTATAATTAACCATAAAAAAGAAAGGGAAAAGGTTTGAAAGAATTGGAAATTGGGGATCTGAAAAGGTAAATTTATCATTGTATTTTTAGTATAAAAATTTTGAAAAGCACGGTATAAGCTATGGAAAATACTTTGATGCACAAGCTTGTGTAAACTTTAGTTTACACAAGCCCTTTAATTTTAGGGTTTAGGGTTTAAGATTTTAGGTTAGGGTTTAGGGGTTTAGTATGTAGGGTATATAATTTAAGGTTTATGGTTAGAATTTAGAGTTTAGGGTTTAGGGCTTAGGGTTTAGGTTTTAGGTTGCTAGGGTTTGTGATTTAAATTTTAAATTTTATAAAAGGGTTGTGTAAAAAATTTTTACACAGCTTGTGCATCAAAATAAAACCCATAAGCTATAGTATAATTTTATCCCTGGCTATCATATAATCACACAAAAAATCGTAAAAAATAGTATGTGATTGTACAAAACTATGTATACATAGCAACGGAGTCCATGTGCAATGATAAACCAACTTATATTAAAATGAAGTCTTAATTAATATAAAAGTAGAGAATAATGGTTGCGTACCAAGTACTATGAGTTGGTTATTGGATTTGGCCGGCCTAAAATGCAATATATATGCATGCATAGATACCCCCGTTAGCTACGTGGTGGGATGAAATGTAATCTCTGCATTTGGATAATATTATTACACCACTTTGTTTATTCTGCAATCCCAGCAAACAGCCACGCCCTCTTCTGTCGGCTCAATCATTTTGCATGGTTTGGACCATCACATGGGATGGGGCATTGCATCACATCTAACTTTTCATGTGTTCTTTTTTGTTTAACCACATTATTATCATTCTATTATTCAAGGGAATGATTGGGTAGCTTGTCCAGTTGTAATTCCTGTATTTTACAAGAATTTTGACTTTTTTTCAAAAAAAATCTTTCAGTACAAAAATATTATATTACTCTCTTGAGCAACATAAAAATGATTTACTTAAAAATGATGTACTTCTTGCATATTTTGAAGTAAAATCATCTACAACGCTTTCGAAGTCAACTTCTTTAAAACTTTAATAAATTCATTGCTCCTATTTTTTCCTTAGATAAAAACTCTCTAAGTAATTTCATTTCAACAAATAACTCATTTCTATCAACAGCAGATAACTTATATTTCCTAAAAGCATTTTTAAAATTATTGCAATCATATAATTCATCTTATTAATTTCCCAAAATACCTAATGTCATTCAAACAAGATTTACTGGTAAATTTTTGTTTTAGAAAATGATGAGTCTGCCACGCTCGACGAGCACCGATGAGCACCATTAATTCAATTTATAAAGATTAAAAATATAAAGGACTTACCGTATAATTATAAATTATTTAAAAATAAAAGGTAAATTAATTAAGATATATTATTTTAATTTAATTTTCTTTTAAACATAGATCAAAATAATTATATACCCCTAAATTACAAAACCCTAATTTTTGTTCATTTAAAATTTAAGCCGATGTCGCCGCCCTGTCGCCGTCCTTGCGTGGCCACCGTTCAGCTCTGCCGCCGACCCACCATTCACTGTTCACTGTGGGATCTATTTATTTGTTTATTTATAACCAAAACATGCAGAAGCGCTAGGGAATATCTTAAGCAAATTCTGTTGGCTAATATGCAGGGGCGGAACTAGAAATTTTTAAAGGGGACCAAAATGAAATTTAAAAATACTAAAAATTTATGAAAGGGACCAAAATGAAATTAAAATTTTTGACGGGGGCCAAACTAAAAATTTGCAAATTTTAAAGGGATTATAGAGGTAATTTTACCTTTTTTCTAAAAAAAAATCTATCTTATTCTTAATGAAAAAAAAATTGGGGGAGACCATACCCCCTTAAACCCCCCTATGGTCCGCCCCTGCTAATATGTATATGTATGATGTAGGCGTGCTTAATTAAAAATATTTGATCTGATTATCTGTTAACTCGATCTGAATATGTGAATATTTGATCTAATTTTATTTTAAGATCGGATATTTGGTCCGATTTTTTATTTTTCCGGATCGGATATAGTTAACAATATATCAAGTATACAAATTCGAATATCCGATTTTTTTCTGATCGAATACAAATCACTATTTTCCCGATTTAAAATTTTAGATATCTAAATTTTCGGATCGAATCCGACCCGATAACTAAAAATGAACACCCCTAATATGATGCAATGATAGTGTAAATTTATGCATTGATTGCTTATCGTAAGTAGACATATCTATGGATCAGATGACATGTCTAGTTCGAATTTGAGAAAAGATATTTAACGGGTGAGATAGGTCAATCATATCTGTATTTAATTTAATAATTTAAAACATATTTTATTTAAATTTAATCATAAAATATATGTTTTATGATTTTAAAATTAAAAATAGATAACTGATCAGGTCATATTTGTAATTTTTTTAAACCCATCATCACCTAGTAATGGTGGATCTTGACACTAGACTTTAGAGGGTAATTAGAGTTTTTTTTTTTTTGAATGAGTCTTTATATATATATATATGATTAATATCATATACACCGGCGGTGGAAACTAAAAGTTTCCACAAGCGCCTTAGTTTTAGAGTATAGGGAGTTAGTTTAGCGTATAGGGTTTAGGGGTTAGAATTTAGAGATAGTTGTTTCAATTTAAGGTTTAGGGTTATAATTTATGGTTTATAGGTTGGGGTTTAATTTTTAGGGTAATATGGTGAGAATTTAGGTTTTAACCTATAAACCCTAAATTATAACTCTAAACCTTAAATTAAAACAATTATCCCTAAATTCTAACCCCCTACACCTAAGCCTCTAAGCTCTATACCCTAAACTAACTCCCTATACTCTAAAACTATGGCACTAGTGGAAACTTTCAGTTTCCACCGCCTGTGTATAGAATATTTATATATATACATTTTGATAGTAAGTTTGGTCATGGTGTTTTTTCACTATATAAATGCATAGTAATAAAAAAAATTAATTTTTAATAAATTAATTAAAGTTTTTCAATAATTAAGGGGACTTAATAATCATTTTAAAGAATTTGAAATGGAGAGGTTATAATTTTTCAAAATTTTAAAGGGGGCAAATGATCGCTTTAAAATTTTTAAAGAGAAAAAATATTTTTTACGTATATATTTATATGATTCATTGACAATGTATATGAACAGTCAAAATAAATAAATGTTAAAAAGTATAAACCCATCAAACATTGCTCAATTGTGGATTCCAAGAGGATTATGATTATCGGTAATGAATAATGCGATTATCTAACATAGTGGTTTTCACCATAACCTTGACTTATTATTGAGTGATCATCTCCATCTCTACTTGATTTCACTATAAACAACATGGACAAAGTGGAAGGACAATGCTACATCTACTCAGTGGGTAGATTATCCAGTTGAGGTGGCACATAATTAATAAATGTTATACAATGTATCTTTTAATTAGCAATAAATGTAATACAATTAATACATCTTTTAAGTTTTATCAATAAATAATTTTTAATATTATAATTACAATACAATTAATACATCTTTACCCCATAAAATAATTTTTATAACTATAAATGTAATATAATTAATACTTTATTAATAAAATATTTTATTTTTTAATATAATGAGAAAAGAAACTAAGTTAATTAAAAAAACATCTTGATCCATCGTAATATTATGTTCCGCTAGTTTCTGGATCAATGAGTGTGACCTTGCTTCAAACAATAGCCCTTGAAGAAATATAATATTTCGAAATTAAGGTGAAATAGTTAGATTTTGTTCTATTAAAATTTAAAACAAAAAAAATTATCAATAGTTCATATATTCTAATTTTGGTAGTTTCGTTTCATGTATTTTTTAAAAAAATAAAATTGATGTGATTACATGATAATATAATGTTCATACTTTTTTTACATTTTGATAGGCATAAAATTTCACACATTTGTCACTTTGGCCCCTTTATTTTAAATATTTTAATCCTCAACATTTCATTTTTTAACAAAAGGGCCCTTCATTAGATGGAAACCGTTAGTCATAGTTCTCGCTAACTAGGTAGGCACACATGGACTGTAATAATAATGTGTTATGTTCACATAGATGTTAATGATGACATGGCATTATATCACACCAACAAGTTTTTTCTTTTTGTAAAAAAATTTACATTTATTAATAAAATATTTTATTTTTTAATATAATGAGAAAAAAACTAAGTAAATTAAAAAAAAAACATCTTCATCCATCGTAATATTATGTTCCGCTAGTTTCTGGATTAATGAGTATGACCTTGCTTCAAACAATAGCCCTTGAAAAAATATAATATTTCAAAATTAAGATGAAATAGTTAGATTTTGTTCTATTAAAAAAATTGTCAATATTTCATATATTCTAATTTTGATAGTTTCGTTTTATGTACTTAAAAAAATAAAATTAATATGATTACATGATAATATAATGTTCACACTTTTTTAACATTTTGATAGACATACAAATACATTTGGCATAATGCTTAAATATGTCCCTAACATTTCACACATTTGTCACCTTGGCCCATTTATTTTAAGTATTTTAGTCCTCAACATTTCATTTTTTAACAAAAGGGCTCTTCGTTAGATGGGAACCGTTAGTCATAGTTCTCGCTAACTAGGTAGACACACATGGATTGTAATAATAATGTGGCATGTCCACATGGATGTTAACGATGACATGGCATTATATCACGCCAACGAGTTTTTTTTTTCTTTTTGTAAAAGAAAATATTACATTTATTAAATTAATCACAACCAATTAAACGCTGACACCTGACAACCTCCAATTAATTTAAATTTTAAAAATTTTAAAGTTGACAGCTAAATGAATCAAAATTCATGCGTTAACCATTAGACCAAATTGGCTTTTTTGTTAATGACTTGATAGGAATTGAATATAATATAAAAGAGATGGTTTCATTATATTTTAAAAAAAATCTAAGGGTCACTCGATTGAGAACAAGACAGAGGAGGACATGAGCGATGCAGTCATCCTCAACACTTCTCTCCCACGACCAGTACCATTCAGGACGTCATCCTAAATCTATAAGTAACATATAATATATAAAAAATTTAAATTTAATATGTTTCGTAATTATTATATGATAAAAATAAAAAAATAGATTTTGTTAGATGTAAATAAGGCATAATGAAAAATAATAATTACATCTATGTGACAATAATCCGTGAATGAGACAAAGAATAAAATAGAAAGTGAGGGTAGACGAATTCCTTTCATATATAAATGTAAGAGTATTTGAGTTATTTATTTTAGACAATAATTTTGTCTAAATTAAAAAATAAAATTATATAATCATCTATGAAAATAAAATAATTTTTTAATCATTTAAAAATAAATAAACTTAAAAAATATAAGATTATATTTCTTGAAAATTATATAATATAAATGAAAATATAATTGAAAATATTATTAAAAATGTTTGAATAGACAAAAATAATGAACATTAACTAAGGTATTAATTAGCATGTATGTTTTCTATAAAACTATTAAATAAAGTAATAAACATAGGTGGGTAAGCTACCCACTGGGTAGAGAAAGTTTTCTCCAAAGTGGAACCCTTTGGTTAGGAGATTATATACCACTTTCGTAATCTTTGCCTAAATGCTCCTTGAAAACAACAACTCACTAATAAAATATCTTTCTCCAAAATTGGCTCAACCAAGGGTGTTTTTCCTCTTCAATCCACTTTCTTTCTTACCAAACACATTCAACTAAGGTTTAGTGTTTTGAATGTCAAAACAAAACATGTGAGAAATCACGCCTTCCCCTTAATGCAACCTTTATTGCTCATTTATTGTTGGAACCAAACATTTTGATAAGTGGGTTTCAAAATCTTTGATATGTGCCAAGTGTGAACTTCTTTATTTAAAGGACAGAACATGATGGCAATCTCCCCACCATTTGTTTAGGAAGTAACTAGCAATGCAAAAGTCAAGAACATGGTTAGGCTTTATTCAATCAACATTCTTATCAAAATACATTGAGCACTAATATTCCATTTCGGAACTTGCGTTTCACAAAAACTTAACTTATATCAAAATCTAGCGGGATGCGGCGTTAGGTCACCTAAGCAAGGTTAGGAGTTCAAATATTAGTGTTGTAAATTAAGAAAATTGTGTTGGGAGAGTCGTCCCCATATTAGACCTTTATAAAACTCGATCCAAATTAGTCGGTCAATAAATTAGATACCAGTGACTAAACAAAAAAATCTAAATTTATTTTTAGAGTTACAAACATCATCTTAACCACACATATTTATTAAATGAAATAAATAAATTATTCACCTGCCATTTTTTTAATAGTCTAGAAGTGATTACAAGGTAGTATATGTCTATATATATTCTTAACCTTTTGACGATACACACACTTTGTAAACAGAGCGATTGAACCCGAGTCTCTTAAAATAACTATAATCCGCTTTTCAATTGAGATCATTACAAATCAATGGTAAAAGATTGTTTTTAACTTTTTTTATGATTTACAAACGGTTACAAAAATATTTTTGTCATTTTAGAATTTGGATTTCATTTACTATGTAAATGATAATAAAAATGCATACTTTATGAATATATAGTTAAGATTCAACAGAAAATATAACTGAAAAACATAAAAACATGGATCTATCAAATCCAAATTTATATTAATAATTTCAAAACGGAGAATTCTATGACGGGCGTCGAACACCGCTGAACACCATTAAATTAATTAAGAAAAATTAAAAATCACAAGGACTCAACATATAATTAATAATTATTTAAAATAAAATTTCAACTAAATTATTTTTCATATGTATTATAATTTTTAATCTTTATTTTTAAATAATTGGATCAAATACCAACCATAGTCAATCTATAATTCTCAAATTAAAACTCTAATTCCCAAATTAAAACTCAAAATTTTGTTTTAATCCAACTTCATTGTCTAGATTATTTATTACATTCGCAATGCATCTGATTGCTTTTATGTCCTAGCGTGTGCCAATAGACAATCACTTGGACATCAAAACTTGTTGATTGCTTTCTTCCAAAGATCATCCAAAAGCACATCACTGAATTACACTTAATAACATAAACTAAACATCCTTCAAATAATTATACTATACTTTTTTCAGGTCACATCTATAAAATTCTCACAGTAACAGTGTTACTTTTCCTCTTCTTTCAAGACAACAAAGCATTGGTGACCGATAAGTAATGCAACGGCGGCAGAAAATGATTAGCGGTGGCGGCAATAGAAGAAGAAAAATAAAGGGATTGAGTTTAAAATTTTTGATATTAAGAAAATTTTGGGTATTTGATTCTAATATATTAATTAAAAATACAATAAAGAAATATACAAGGTTTATTAAATCTAATTTTTAATTTTATTTTAAATAATTTATAATTGTATTCGAGTCCTTGAAATTTTTAATCTTTATTAATCAATTTAATGATGTTCAGCGGTGTTCATCGCACGTGATAATGTATTTTAATAAATTTGTGAATAATGTATTTTATTACTCGATTTACACATATTTAAAATCTAAATCTAAAATTTGAAATTTTAAGTTGCCAAACACTTCCTAAATGAAATACATATAGAGTTAGAAATTTTCCATATGTTCAATTAAAGCAAAAGATTCAAATAAACAATCAGTTGATCTATTTGGATGAGATGTTAGATCCTTAAGCAAGGTCAGAGGTTTGTATTCTGGCTTTGTGAATGGAGAAACTGGGTTGAGAGGGTCAGGGGCGTATACAGGCCTGGGCCTACCTAGGCCTTGGCCCGGCCTATGCCCAATTTTAAATTTTACAAGAAAATTAAAAGTAAAAAGTTAAAGTATTTTGTGTCGTTCTTTTTTTTTAGTTTTTAATTTCTTGTTCTCAAAATCAGAGTGGAAAATTAGGGGTTTTATCGTTCTTCTTATTTTTCAGTTTTCAAACTCTTGTTCACAAAATCAAACTGAAAAGTAAGGGGGTTTTATCATTCCTTTTCATTCAACCAGGTAAGCTTTCAAATTTTTTTCTTCTAATTTTTGTTAAGTCTTCTCCTTTTTTTTAATTTAGTTTTTAGATGTGATTTGGTACGGTGAAAAACAATCTCTAATTTTTGTTATGTTTTCATGCTTGATGTTTCTGTTCTTTTTTCAGTTTCCATGTTTAAATTCTCAAAATTAAGCTGAAAAGTGAGGGCTTTTATCACTCATTCTAATCGTTTCAATCAAGTAAGTTTTCTATTTATTCTTCTAATTTTGTTCTAGTTTTTGTTAAGTTTTCTCCCTTTTTTAATTTCGATTTTATATATGATTTGGTTGGGTGCAAAGCAAACTTTAATTTTTGTTATGTTTTTATGTTTATATTTTTTTTTCAGTTTAATTTTCATATTTATGTTCTCAAAATTAAGCCGAAAAGTGAGGGCTCTTAATATCATTCATTCTAACCGAGATAATTGAATCAAAACTAGAATAATCTGTGATTATTCATAAAGCCAATTGAAGTTAATTATTGTAACATTAGTGATTCTGTGAATTGGCAAATTTGGTTACTGGTTTTAAATTATATATATATATTTATTTATTTATTTATTTATATTGAAAGATAGTTTTATGATACAATCTATTTACTTGAATAGTTGAATTAGAATTACTTATAAAAATTAACTTTTTCGTAGGAATAGAAAAATATCAAAATTATCTTTCTAGAAAGAAAGGGTTGCTGTTAAATAACAATAAAATTAACCATATGATTGTTGTTCTTAGTTTCTTCTAAATTATGGACTATAATTTATATTTTTATTGTGCCTTTGTTACCATGGTTCTTTGTTAGGGGTGAAAATAGGAACCTTCAAACACATGTAGCGATAGGTCTACAATTAATATTGATACTCCTTTTATGCGTGATCCAGCTTTGCGTAAGCCAATTAATAGTTATCCGTCAGAAGAGCGAGAAGAAATTATAGAGAAATTCATAAATTATGGACCTTATCAAATTCTTATGCCTGAGTATCCAAAATCTGGTCCAGATGATCATCCTCGACGATTTCAATCCAAATGGTTCAAAACCTTTAATTGGTTGGAGTATTCACCGACTAATGATGCTGCTTATTGTTTCCCGTGCTTTCTTTTTGAAAAGAAACCATTCGGAAAATTCGGTTCAGATACTTTTACAGCACAAGGATTCAAAAATTGGAAGAGGATTGGAGGGAAAATTTGTGCATTTGAAACGCATATGGGAAAAGATATTAACTCAGCTCATGGATATTCTGTGCAATGTTGGAAAGATTTCAAGAACCCAAAAAGTCATATTGATGCTTTACTTGAAAATCTAACTCCAAAACAGAATGTTGATAACCGTTTACGGTTAGGTGCTTCAATAGAAGTTGTACGGTGGCTCACATTTCAAAAATGTGCATTTAGGGGGCATGATGAGAGTGCTAAGTCGAAAAATCAAGGAAATTTTCTAGAGATGTTGAAACTCCTTGCTTCTTATAATAAGGAGATACGAGATGTTGTGCTAGAAAATGCTCCACAAAATGCAAAATATATAGCTCCATCCATTCAAAAGGAAATTTTGCACATCTTTGCTCAAAAAGTGCAAAAAGAAATTCGCAAGGAGATCAATGATTCAAAATTTTGCATAATTATCGATGAATCTCGAGACATATCTAAAAGAGAACAAATGGCTATAGTCTTAAGATTTGTTGATGGAGATGGTATTGTGCGAGAACGGTTTTTACAGTTAGTACATGTCAAAGACACAACATCAAAAACTCTCAAAGAAGATATTTCTACAGTTTTATCTAACCATGAGTTGAGCATTGCAAATCTTCGAGGCCAAGGATATGATGGAGCAAGTAATATGAGAGGTGGATGGAATGATTTACAATCTTTATTCATAAAAGGTTGTCCTTATGCCTATTATGTGCATTGCCAAGCACATCAACTGTAGTTAGCTCTCATTGCCGCTACAAGAGAAGTATCTGAAGTTTATGATTTTTCAAAGATTTGATTTTTATTGTGAATGTTGTCAGTTCTTCTTCTAAGCGTCATGATGAATTACAAGATAGCCAAATAGCCGAATTGGGGCACTTAATTGAAATTGAAGAGATAGAGACTGGAACGGGGTTAAACCAAATTGGCACTTTGCAACGTCCTGGAGATACTAGGTGGAGTTCTCATTACAAGTCAATTTACAGTGTCTTAAGGATGTACAATGCGACTCGTTCTGTCCTTGAGAAAATAGCCATTGATCGTCGAGCCACATACTCTCAACGTGGGGATGCTAATTCTGCTCTTAAAAAGTTGTTGACTTTTAATTTTGTATTCATTTTACATATGATGCAGGGACTTATGTGATACACAGATGCACTTTGTCGAGCTTTGCAATACAAGTCACAGGATATTCTAAATGCAATAGATTTAGTTGCTGCCACAAAGTCTTCAATTCAGGAATTTAGAGATAGTGGTTGGAAAGGTCTTCTATAGAAAGTACTCTTATTTTGTAATAAGCATGCCACTCTCACTCTGGTTCCTGATATGAATGCTACTTATTCTGATATAATTCAATCTCGATGTAATAAAGACATTGTTTCAGTAGAGCATCACTATAGAGTGGATGTGTTTACAGCCACTATGGATCAACAACTGCATGAACTAAAAAGTCGTTTTAGTGAGCAAACGACAGAGCTGCTTATTTTTAGTATGGCTTTGAATTCTTCATGTGGTTATAAGCACTTCAATGTGGAAAAAAATTGTCATCTTGCAGAGAAATACTATCCCAAAGTCTTTTCTGAACATGAAAAATATCATTTGAAGTATGAACTTGAGCTATTTTTTCGTGATGTTCCTAATCACGTGGAGATGAAGAATTTGATCACCATAACTCAATTATGTCGAAGTTTGTCAGAAAGTGGGAAATCATTTTCATATCCCCTTGTTGATAGATTGATTCGACTTATTTTGACTCTTCCTGTTAGTACTGCAACAACTGAAAGAGCCTTTTCAGCAATGAAAATCGTCAAGACAAGTCTACGAAACAAGATGGAAGATGACTTTCTTTCAGATTACTTAATTGTGTACATTGAAAAAGAAATTGCTGAAAAATTTACCAATAACTCGATCATAGATGATTTTGATTTTATGAAAAAGAGGAGAGTTCAACTTAATCAATGAAGATAACATATTTTGATTTGTATGTTTTTGAACTATGTAATCATATTATTTTTGAATATATATATATATAAGTCATGTTATATTAGCTTTGTGTTCTATATACTGGCCCAGCCAATACTATTTTCCTGGATTCGCCACTGGAGAGGGTCGTCTCCATATTAGATCTTTACAAAACCCGATCCGAATTAGTCGACCATTGAGTCAAATACCGGTGATTAAATAAAAAAACAAAAGATTAAATTTATTAGGCAGCTTTTGTTAACTATTCACTAAATCAAATCTGAATTTCTAATGTATTGGAAATGGAAATTTGAGAGAAGAAAAGACACGTTCAAGCTGTTTTTTTGCCCTAAACTTGACAATTCTACCACAAACTATGCAAGAAACCCTAATCTTTTTCCTTCTTTTGCCTTAAATTGTAAAAGGAAAATTTTAAGTGATGGTTTCAGCTTCGTATTTGGGTAGATAGGCAGTGTTTCAATTACTTTAATATGCTAATTAATCAACATCTTCTACAAAAATAATAAAATCCCACTTTTTTAGTCTCTCTTTTTTAATTATGTACAAATTTTAATCACGCAGACCTCTTTCAATAGCTGAAATCATGCAAACTTTTAAGCCTATAATTTTGATGCTTATATTAACATAATCATCAGTATCTGACTCATTAACATGCTAATCTGAATTGTGTATTGTAGTCTATAAAGACCTATTATAAAGTGACTCTCTAAATTCAATTTTTCCATTTACAATGTTAGAATTCAAACATTATTTAAGAGACTTTTTGTCTCATCCCACTAAACTAATTAAAAATTTATTAATAAATTAAAATTAAAATTATGATACTTGTTTTAAAGGTTGTCTCATGTAAGTTATGGACAGATAGATGTGTTTCCCACTTAGTTTTTGCATTATTTTAAATTTATATTTTTATATATTCTTTCAAACATTAAAAAAAAAAAACTGGATTCTATATTCCTTTGGATAATTGAATATTTTTATTTTAAAACCTAAAAGGAAATACACGTCTCCTACATAAATAAATAAAGTTACGATGTTAATTTAAATAAAATTTGTTCTGACGGTGTGTTTAAATTTTTCCTCTCGTTATCGAGTAATATTGAATACAATGATAACATACATTACATTCTTACAAAAGAATTCATACTTGAATCTTAAGATGATATTATTGAAAAAAATATTCATAAATCTCGAAAATCCAATCTTTATGGACGATGAAATGAACATAAATGATACCTAATAAACGATTAAACTCACATCCTTCTACATATTGCAATACTAATAAGGAATTTTTTTTTATATACAAGCTGTATAAATTTTAGTTTACACAAATTTAGTGGGAGTTTTGGATATGTACGAGGTGAGCGACAGCACAGGGCCCCCAAGAAAAGAGGGGCCCAAATGAATTGAATTAAATATTTATAGAGAGAAAACAAAAAAAATGGTTTAAAAAATTACAAGAAAAAATATATAAAAAAACTTTAAAGATGGCTCATAATATATTTTTTACTAAGATAAAAATATCTTTTAAAAAAACTCATATATTTTTGGACTATAAATTAAAGGCTCTCGTTTGAATAAATTGTACAGAGTCCTGTAAACTTTTGAACCGTCCCTACACAAGCTTGTTAGATTTAAGGTTTAGAGTAGGGATGGGCACGGGTCGGGTCGGGTTTTTGGCCCACCCGAACTCGACCCGAAACTAATTATCCTAAAACCGACACCGATCCGACCCGATCCAATTCTTTAAAAAATCCGACCCGATCCGAAAATAAATATTCTAAACCCGACCCCGACCCAACCTGACCCGACCTATAGAAAAAATTAATTTTAGGGACCTAATTGTAAAAAAAATAATTTTAAGAGGCATAATTATAAAAAAGTAATAATTTTAAGGACTAAAATGTAAATAAAAAATTAATTTTAAGGACCTAATTATAAAAATATATATATAAAGAGGTGTATTATTACAAATATCCCTAAAAAATTTAAGGGAAAATTACACTATTAGTCCCGAGTCGGGTCAAATTTTTTCACCCTAAAATCCGAACCCGACTCGACCTCACCCTACACAAAACCCCGACCCGAACCCGATTTTTTTCATAAAAATACCTGACCCGATCGGGCCGGGTCGGGTCGGAACCCGTTGGGTCCGGGAGCCGTGCCCATCCCTAGTTTAGAGTTAAGGTTTAGGCTTCAAAGTGTAGGGGGTTTAGTTTGTAGGGTTTAGAATTTATGGTTTATGGTTAGAGTTTAGGGTTTAGAGTGTAGGATTTAGATTTTAAGGTTTTAAGTTTAGTATTTTAGATTTTAGATTTTAAAGAATGATTGTGTAATAATTTTTTACACAATTTGTGTATCAAAATATAACTTAACTAATAATATCAATCAAACTAAAACTTATTCGACGCACATAATATATACGGTTAATTGTTCAAGTGTAACCCCCTCGTCCCGGTCTGGTCGGATGACCGATCCGAATGGGCCACACGGGGAAAACCGAAGCGAAACCCGTTAAGGTTTCCCCTCGGTTAACGACCCTAAAAATTTCCTTTTTATTTTTATCTTGTCTATAGGCATAATTAAACCTATGTGAAGCACAGCAGCGGAAAATACAAACAATGTAACATACTCCGACCAACCAAAACATTAAACAGCTCATTTTAGTCCTTTACAGCAGGCCGTTTCGAAACGCCCTTAGGGTGTTCCGAAACGCATTGACTTAGTCAACAGGCCAGGGTCAACCATAGGGTGACCGTTTCGAAACGGGGGTGACCCGTATCGAAACGACCCTAACGGTCAACTTCTCGTGGTCAACGATATTTGACTGTTTCGAAACATCAAAGGCCCGTTTCGGAACGCCTTTATCTCGTCAATTTCTCAAAATTCCAGTAGCAAAAATGTTCCGAAACGACCCCCATCCGTTTCGAAACGGCAGGCCAAATGCAAAGGAACCGTTCCGAAACAGGGTGGCCCGTTCCGAAACGCCCCCTGTCTGCAGACTGGTTTTTGCTGGTTTAAGGCACAAGGGTGCCCCTAAACCCCACCAAAACCTCTAACAACACACTAACAACAATTTTAAAGGCAACCAACATACAAGCATGCTTGAGCATCATCATAACAAGACTAAACACCAAGGCACAACATCACATTGCCACACAACCATACATGTCATTATAGATATTAAGCTTTAACATATCCAACACTTAGGCAATTCTAGATAGCAAAATACTAACATGATTTCAAGCAAGGCATACATCCCAAAAGCCAAATTAACAAACACATGTGAGGAGTCTAACATGCTCCTAAACAACAACAACAACAATATATTCCAAAAGCATCATACCACGACACCTAACCCATTGCTTTACTATTACAATTTTTAAATTTAAACATCATACTTGAGCTAACCATAAGCAACACTTGAAGGCCTTTCCTTGCCCTTGCCACCCACAAGCCATTGATCTGCATTGTCGAACAATAGAGAGCGTAAGCATAAAAGCTTAGTGAGGGTAAGCTCATAAAACAAACCTTCGACAATGCAGGGTCCAAGCACGAGCTACAACCAAGATAAAATGCATGATCTTACCTCCGATCCACGCGAGCCATAAATATAGATGATGCATGAACATATATTCAATATCATGTCATGCTCAACATGTTTAAATCCACAACATATGAAATCACATATATTAAACCATGTTAGCAACACATCCCAAATCACATTGGCTCACAATTAACCACATATTGGCAACATAAACTACAATTTGTATTGGCACCTAGCTATGACTCGAATACGCGGATAACCGTTGGAACTCACATCCAACAACTCAACCATTACCTGACGGTGGGATTACACTCATCACCGTTCACGCGGAGGGGATTCCACTCATCCTCACGCCTCATTTCACGCGGAGGGGATTCCACTCATCCTCACGCCCGTCGATGGGATTCCACTCATCACCGACTAATATATATGAAGATTTCCGGGCGAACCCGTACTCCATCTTGATGACTACCATCATCAAGACCACGCGCGCATTTTGACTCACGTGTGCACACTAGACATCCTAATGATCGATCATTTGTACCCAAGCACACTAGTGCCAATACTACACATTTCATTAATCTATCACAATATCAATCCATAACAACTTCCGTGCTTAGCACGTACTCACCATGACTCACCGTCATGCACGAACCACATTTCCATGCCTAGCATGTACTCACCAAGATCCTCGGATCATACAATCACTTCATAACATCATTACACATGTCAACACTACATGCATCTCAATAACACAAATATCACATCATATTTCATACATATGTATATCTCTATCACATTTATCATCAACATGCATGTAACAATGCATTAAGCCATGCCTCCACATACATGTATACAACATATACATAATCAACACCATCACAATTTAACACGAGACATATACAACCATTAAAAAGTGCAACCAAAGTCTCTAATCAAAGCTTGGGATTAGGCTACCACTCTAATCCCAACTCTAGGTGGGTTTACCAAGCCCATCCTAGGTTCACATGCTTGAACCAAATACTCGAAACTATTTTAAAAATATTTAACCACTCACCTAAGCTTCCAAGCTCCAAGCCAAGCAAGCAACCTCCCTCAAATTTCCGGATTACTTCCCGAAGCTTCCCCAACACAAATTCCCGCTTCTAAACAACCTCAAACACATTTCAAACAATTCCAAATCAGCCCAACATCAAAATACCAACCTGGAATACAATTCAAATGCAATTTATCATGTTGCAAACCATGAACAAATCCCATTTTTAGCAATTTCGGGCAGCCCCTAAACCATGTCCAAAAACCATGTTTCCAACATCCATAGCACCCACAAACAATCCCAAATTAACCCCTAACCATAGTACTACCATTGGGCTATCAATTTCCACCTAAAACAACCCCCAAAACTCACCCAAAACCCTCCAAAAACCCCATTTATACCCAAATTCGGGAATTCATTTAAAATACTCTAAAAATCATATATGTTGGACTATTTGATTCACAAACATCATATCTAACCATTATAAATCAAAAGCTTTAGTAAAAACCCATAAAGCTCCATCCTTTAACCTAAACTTTCAAAAACCCAATTTCTAAAACATTGATGAAAATGAAATCTATTTGTACTTCCAAGTAGAGGAAGATGAGAGCAAGTCGGAAGTGTAATTACCTTTCAAAAAGCTCTAAAGATGAAGATGCTAGGTGATGGAATAGTGTAAAGGAGAGAAGAGCTCTCTAATGTCGTTGGAATGAAAATGGATGGGTGAAGAAGATGACAAAAGGATATTTTAATAAAAAGGTGGGGGATTTAAATTAGAAGTCCATTATTTACCCTTTTGCCATTAATGAAGATAGCCATTTAAGTTTATTCCAATTCCATGGAATTGGGCTTTAAAACCAAAACATGCCCAACATAATTTATTTGTTTGAAAACCCGGGCCCAAAATAGTATTTTATTATTTTAAATTGTAAAACCGAAACCTAAACCATTATTTAAATATTATTTTCTTCCGGTCCCCAAACCCGGGTGTTACAACTCTCCCCCACTTAAGGAAATTTCGTCCCCGAAATTTATCGGACAGGAAGAATCACAGAAGTTGTCTCTCCACACTTCCTTCTCACCACAACATACTAACCAACTCAGTAGACTTACCCCACAACAATAGCTATCTAATGCTAAGATCTCAATTGGTTCCTTCACGGCATGTCAATTTTAAAACTCAACTCAATCTCTTCTACAACATAGCACGGAACCGATCTGACTCACACTCTCAAATTATAGATACACAGACACATCACAAACTTCTTCCTAACTCTGGTGGTAACCGTGACAAACGAACAACGGAACTAGTCTGACTCACAATCTCATGCAGCACTGTATGAATACTTGGATCATAACCTTCTCTAACTGAACATCTGCCTTCAACAGATAACCAAACACTATGCAAACGTCTTCAAAATAATCTAGCAGAAATTTCAGATCTCTATTACCCACTTCCATTAAGAACCTTCCACGGATGTAACAACTAGAAGTAAACTGGTACTCGGTCTTGACACGCTGGGAATTTACACACTTACCCTCATACTGAACCACATTATTTATCAACTCAATCCAGAAGTACTCATCTTCAACCCACAATACGTCTTCATACTACTCGGATGCAATATAAATGAACTACCGTGTGCTTCGGCCAAAACAATACGTCTCAAAATACTATGTCAATCGGTACAACTATTCTGTCTCTGAAGTGCAAAACTCTATCATCTCTGAAACTGTATTCTGAAGGTCTTCCTTCTACTCTGCCTCGCACGTGAGGTGCCAAGAATCTGTCTTGCAACTGTTTCTTTTCAAACATTCTGACTCAAAGTAGGTTTAACATGTAACTCGACCACAAGATTACCATCATTTGGTAAACTGAATCCGGCAATTACAACTCGCAACTCAACTACTAATCTAACAACAGATACAACTCGAAGCATTGGTTACTACGTTGACTCTCTTCGGATGGTATTCAATCTTGTTATTACAGTCTTCAAGCAGTTCTAACACTTTATGCTGTTCAAGTTTCAACCCTTCCTAAGTCTTCAAATATTTCAAGCTCTGATGATACGTACATATACACGGTGCATTTCTTACTATACAAGCTTTGTCTCTAAGTCTTCGAAGCAAATACAATTGTAATTTAACTCTACGTCTTGTGTCGGATAACTCTTCTCTCGGTCTTTCAACATTCTCGATGAATAAGCTACAGTCTTCTGTCTTGCATAAGCACACAACCTAACTCTACATGTAACGCACCACTATGGTTCACAAACTCTTCCGCTGATATAGGCTGAATCAAGGTCGAAGTTCTCTTCAAGGTTCCTTTCAGTTTCTCAAGGGCTCATTGTCTTGCATCTGATCACACAACTGTCACAGTCTTCAATTTCTTCCAACTCACGTCCTCTTTTGCCTACTTGGGATTTTCTCTAACACACTCAGCTTAACTACATGTCCTAGGAGAACATCTTCATTAACTTGGAGTTTGCGTTTGCTCAACTTGGCGTACAACTGATTCTCTAATAGAATCTACAATACTAACTCCAAAGCTCGTCATGGTCTTCTTCGGTACTTGAATATATCCATGTATCATCTATGAGAACTACTACAAACTGATCAAGAAACTTAGGAAGATATTCTGTTCAACATCTCTATAAAAGTAACTAACACACTAGTCAAACAAAACAGCATAACTCGGAACTCAAAATGGTCACACCTTGCCTCAAAAGTTTTCTTCAATACTTTAACTTCTCTCACTCCCAACTGGAAATAAACGAATCTCAATTAATCTTCAATTGGACTGAAGCACACACTAACTGATCAACAAATCACTGACACACGGAAACGGATACTAATCGTTCACTGTCACTTGTTTCAACTGTCTGAAATCTAAATACATTCTCGTACTGTCACTCTTTCTTCGACACAAATTCCACTGTAGAACTCTAAGATGATGCACTGGGCCTAATGAATCTAAGGTCTAACAAGTCTCGAAGTTAATTCTTCAACATTCTCAATTCTCCCGGAATTCACAAGTTACAGAGCAAACAAAACAGAAGCAACCTCGAAAACGGTCTCAATAACAAACTCTTCTCCTCTAACAAGAGGTAAACCGACAATTCTTCCAAATACATCTAGGAAAAGAAAACACAAACTATCCTAACACTCTGCGGTCTAATCTTCATTCAAAAATCAAATCCATCACACTTGCTAAGCAAGCCTGTCAACTAAACTAAATCAATCTTTGACCTCTAAATCTGGATCAACATTCAACAAGAAGTTCACCTCCTCACCTACCACTACAGTCACACATAAATCTTGCAACTTCAAGTCAACTCTTTCTTTGTCTCAACGTATACACTAACTATTTGCTCTTCAAGCCGAGCCTTGTCAAAAGGCACACCGAAACTGTAGGAAGACAATCACTTCACATCTACCAGAAACTAATAACTCTGAACCACCAACAAACATCTTCTGTACATCTTTCTGACCACTACTATCTCCCAAAAAGGTCTAGTCACATGCGTCCCTACGTCTAAAATCTCAACAGAGATACATCAAAATCCTTTGCACGCTCACACAAACGGACGATTCTACAAAAATTGCAACTTCACAAGTACACAGCTGTTAGTCTTCGGCCCTCTTGTCTTTAGGCTGGTCCTTCAACAAAATCTAACTCTTCTAAATCATTCTTAGAGCATTGCGAAACCTCAAAACTCAATTCTGATTACACACAAACTATTATGCTGGAACCAGTTCTATATAATAAGTCCCGACGACTCAAACATCCCATTACCAAACAATCTGAAGTTAAAGCTCAAGACTTCTTTCTCGGCTCCACTATATCGGAAGCGACTTCATCTCTCCCTCTTACTAGAAGACAACTCAGACGTACACTGGCCCCATCACACAAATCGATTTCCACTCACGGATACTGACTGACTGTCTTGTATGAAAACCATAGGCTGAATCCTAACGATCACCAACTAGCATTTCTGAACTTCAGCTTACTCACACGAGACCCTTACCCTGATCTCGCTCAAAGAACTAAGGTGCTCATACCTACCTCTAACACCTCATCAGGCACATTCAAACTTGCATGCTTGTTAACAACATACGGAAGTACGGACTCAGAACCAATCGGAAGAGAAAAAATCAAAACTGTACCAAGGGCTTATCTACTATAACATCGATACCACTTTGACTCCCACTCAAAGGTCTTTGCTTCTTTTTACAAACTAATACCAGAATCGGTCCCATCGTCTCTCACCAACAAGAATCAACTCACATACACGCGGACTCGAGCAAACAAATTGTACCTCAACTCCGGTACAACCATGCTCCTCTAACTATAACAAAGAACTTCCTCCACATCATCCACATTTTTAAAAACCACAACTTCCACTCACCGATTCACGGCCCACACACTGGCCCCAAACTTACTAAAAGCAATAAATCAATCAACAATTTAACATACAAGTTGGATTAGCAAAGGAAAGGTCCAAGTGGCTCAAGTATGATTTCCCCCACTTAAAATCCTTTTTCCGATGTAATAGAAGCAATGGGACTCTACTCAACATGTTTCAAACAAATCAGCACACATACATGCTCAACCAAGCATATAACAAGGCATACTTGTTAAACAAGCAAACATATGCGTACGATCAAACAACATACATTCTCAATCAAACAATCACACATCACAGCATACACGGGTAACGAGCAACATGCTTTTAAACAAACAATCAACATACTTGTCATACAAGCAATCATACTTACAAAGCAAGCAAACACCGTGCATATCAATTCAAAACTTAAACTTACCTCACTTACCTGCCCAAGGTCTCGGTAACCTTAGGCCCTGATACCAACAAATGTAACCCCCTCGTCCCGGTCTTGTCGGATGACCGATCCGAGTGGGCCACACGGGGAAAACCGAAGCGAAACCCGTTAAGGTTTCCCCTCGGTTAACGACCCTAAAAAATTCCTTTTTATTTTTATCTTGTCTATAGGCATAATTAAACCTATGTGAAGCACAGCAGCAGAAAATACAAACAATGTAACATACTCCGACCAACCAAAACATTAAACAGCTCATTTTAGTCCTTTACAGCAGGCCGTTTCGAAACGCCCTTAGGGTGTTCCGAAACGCATTGACTTAGTCAACAGGCCAGGGTCAACCATAGGGTGACCGTTTCGAAATGGGGGTGACCCGTATCGAAACGACCCTAACGGTCAACTTCTCGTGGTCAACGATATTTGACCGTTTCGAAACATCAAAGGCCCGTTTCGAAACGCCTTTATCTCGTCAATTTCTCAAAATTTCAGTAGCAAAAATGTTCCGAAACGACCCCCATCCGTTTCGAAATTGCAGGCCAAATGCAAAGGAACCGTTCCGAAATAGGGTGGCCCGTTCCGAAACGCCCCCTGTCTGCAGACTGGTTTTTGCTGGTTTAAGGCACAAGGGTGCCCCTAAACCCCACCAAAACCTCTAACAACACACTAACAACAATTTTAAAGGCAACCAACATACAAGCATGCTTGAGCATCATCATAACAAGACTAAACACCAAGGCACAACATCACATTGCCACACAACCATACATGTCATTATAGATATTAAGCTTTAACATATCCAACACTTAGGCAATTCTAGATAGCAAAATACTAACATGATTTCAAGCAAGGCATACATCCCAAAAGCCAAATTAACAAACACATGTGAGGAGTCTAACATGCTCCTAAACAACAACAACAAAAATATATTCCAAAAGCATCATACCACGACACCTAACCCATTGCTTTACTATTACAATTTTTAAATTTAAACATCATACTTGAGCTAACCATAAGCAACACTTGAAGGCCTTTCCTTGCCCTTGCCACCCACAAGCCATTGATCTGCATTGTCGAACAATAGAGAGCGTAAGCATAAAAGCTTAGTGAGGGTAAGCTCATAAAACAAACCTTCGACAATGCAGGGTCCAAGCACGAGCTACAACCAAGATAAAATGCATGATCTTACCTCCGATCCACGCGAGCCATAAATATAGATGATGCATGAACATATATTCAATATCATGTCATGCTCAACATGTTTAAATCCACAACATATGAAATCACATATATTAAACCATGTTAGCAACACATCCCAAATCACATTGGCTCACAATTAACCACATATTGGCAACATAAACTACAATCTGTATTGGCACCTAGCTATGACTCGAATACACGGATAACCGTTGGAACTCACATCCAACAACTCAACCATTACCTGACGGTGGGATTACACTCATCACCGTTCACGCGGAGGGGATTCCACTCATCCTCACGCCTCATTTCACGCGGAGGGGATTCCACTCATCCTCACGCCCGTCGATGGGATTCCACTCATCACCGACTAATATATATGAAGATTTCCGGGCGAACCCGTACTCTATCTTGATGAATACCATCATCAAGACCACGCGCGCATTTTGACTCACGTGTGCACACTAGACATCCTAATGATCGATCATTTGTACCCAAGCATACTAGTGCCAATACTACACATTTCATTAATCTATCACAATATCAATCCATAACAACTTTCGTGCTTAGCACGTACTCACCATGACTCACCGTCATGCACGAACCACATTTCCATGCCTAGCATGTACTCACCATGATCCTCGGATCATACAATCACTTCATAACATCATTACACATGTCAACACTATATGCATCTCAATAACACAAATATCACATCATATTTCATACATATGTATATCTCTATCACATTTATCATCAACATGCATGTAACAATGCATTAAGCCATGCCTCCACATACATGTATACAACATATACATAATCAACACCATCACAATTTAACACGAGACATATACAACCATTAAAAAGTGCAACCAAAGTCTCTAATCAAAGCTTGGGATTAGGCTACCACTCTAATCCCAACTCTAGGTGGGTTTACCAAGCCCATCCTAGGTTCACATGCTTGAACCAAATACTCGAAACCATTTTAAAAATATTTAACCACTCACCTAAGCTTCCAAGCTCCAAGCCAAGCAAGCAACCTCCCTCAAATTTCCGGATTTCTTCCCGAAGCTTCCCCAACACAAATTCCCGCTTCTAAACAACCTCAAACACATTTCAAACAATTCCAAATCAGCCCAACATCAAAATATCAACCCGGAATACAATTCAAATGCAATTTATCATGTTGCAAACCATGAACAAATCTCATTTTTAGCAATTTCGGGCAGCCCCTAAACCATGTCCAAAAACCATGTTTCCAACATCCATAGCACCCACAAACAATCCCAAATCAACCCCTAACCATAGTACTACCATTGGGCTATCAATTTCCACCTAAAACAACCCCCAAAACTCACCCAAAACCCTCCAAAAACCCCATTTATACCCAAATTCGGGAATTCATTTAAAATACTCTAAAAATCATATATGTTGGACTATTTGATTCACAAACATCATATCTAACCATTATAAATCAAAAGCTTTAGTAAAAACCCATAAAGCTCCATCCTTTAACCTAAACTTTCAAAAACCCAATTTCTAAAACATTGATGAAAATGAAATCTATTTGTACTTCCAAGTAGAGGAAGATGAGAGCAAGTCGGAAATGTAATTACCTTTCAAAAAGCTCTAAAGATGAAGATGCTAGGTGATAGAATAGTGTAAAGGAGAGAAGAGCTCTCTAATGTCGTTGGAATGAAAATGCATGGGTGAAGAAGATGACAAAAGGATATTTTAATAAAAAGGTGGGGGATTTAAATTAGAAGTCCATTATTTACCCTTTTGCCATTAATGAAGATAGCCATTTAAGTTTATTCCAATTCCATGGAATTGAGCTTTAAAACCAAAACATGCCCAACATAATTTATTTGTTTGAAAACCCAGGCCCAAAATAGTATTTTATTATTTTAAATTGTAAAACCGAAACCCGAACCATTATTTAAATATTATTTTCTTCCGGTCCCCAAACCCGGGTGTTACATCAAGTAAAATTCTCATTCGGATGTTATCTTATATTACCCAATTTTTACGACAATTATTTTATTTTTCTTGTCCAAAATAAATGATATTATATACTATATAATGAGAATAAATATTGAAAATGAATAAAGATTGTCCACTTCTCCACTCCTTCATTTTTTCTAAGGCGGTTACAAAATTTCTCTAAATTTTTTTTTCTTCATCGTTTTTCTTTACCGGCGGCGGCCTTTGGCCGTTCTGCTGGTTCTGTACATAAATAAAATTCATCTTTTTTTATGAATATTTCGTTTTTTAAGTTTGTTTCTTGTTTTTCTTCTACTTTGTCGGATTCTTATTCAAATCTGCTTTTATGGCAGTTCTTTTGTCTGCTTTTTAGCAGTTTTTGTCTGTCTTCATGACAGTAGTCTGTCTTTTGACAGTTACGCGTTTGAGTGACGAGTATCAACGAGCGCTTTTCAACGAAAGAGGCCGTTCTATACATGCTATGATTCCCTTTTGTGGTTGTGCCGACATGCCAAGAACAAGTAGCAGAAGAATTTTGCTATATTCAAAGAGCACTCAAGGCAAAGTTATAATTTTTCTGGATTTTTATTTCAGAAGGTTTCTTCTAACAGTGTTAGGTATGATATTTTAACGCTTTTCACACCTTTAGAATTTTATTATTTTGTTATGCATTGTATTTATCTTGTAAAAGGTGTGATTCCTTTGTATTCCTTTCGCTGTTGAATAAAATCCAGATTCAAAAAAAAATATTGAAAATGAAAATAATAAATTTGTATGACTTAGTTCATCTTACAATGCATGTTGTGGGTTCATTGACATGTTCTCTTTTGAATCCTACAGCTAAGAAAACATGTGCTTCTTTTTGTTGTTCTCGTCAGTATTCGCTTTTGTAATGCGAAATTATCGTATTAAAAAAACTGAAGAAAAAAAAAAGCTTGGGCAGATCTAATAACATACACACATAACTAATCTATTTATTCTCTTATATTATTCGTTTTTCAAATAATCATGAATGAGAAAAAAAATATTTTCGAACCCAACAAGTGTTCTAATAGTAAAGCGAATAATATTTGTCTTAGAAGACACGAGTTCAAATCGATTTGTCAAAAAATTAAAAATATTTATAAACATATATTATCTTATAATCACCTTTAAAGTATTTAAATAATAATTATTTTCCTTCAATTTTTTCTCCTTTTCTTATAAATATAATGTTAAATTCATAAGTCCAGTAAAATACGGTTTGAAAAATATATAAAATGTTACTCTCTCATTCTTATTTATTATGTCTTGTATTGATTTTATTTTGGTCAAATTTTTTTAATTTTGACTTATTATTATTTTAAATTTATTATTGATAAAAATATAAAAAATATATTTTAAAAATCTTCAATCAAGTAATTTAAAAATATATATTTATAAAATTTAATTAATTAAAATATTTAAAATAATTATGCTTCAAATTAAAAAAAAATAACTTTTAAAAAATCAATACTAAACCTATTAAGTGGGATATCATTTATAAATGAATTAGTAAACTTGATCTAGTGGTCGGGATGCCCTTTCATCCCCGTATACCAAGGGCTTGAGTCCCCTTTTAACACCTTCATTTCATTTATTTTCCATAATGTATTAACATACATATAAATGTTGTCATTTATAAACAATTCACGGTTTTGGTCCAGTGGTCAAGCATGTCAAAATTCCTTAGGTACTCGAAATTCGAATCCTTCCCTTACTAATTTCGTTCTTTTAATTTATAATTAAAAATATGATTAAATTGATAGAATATTTAAATAAAGATGAATTTTTTTCCGAATTATAATTGAATCATTTAAATGTGTAAATGTAAAGGCTAAAGGGGCACTTTTATCCCTGTAGTAATCTCAATTTATTGATTTCGCCGCTATGATATCTTTGCATCAATTTAGCTCCCGAAGTAGTTCAATTGCATCACCATTTGCCCATTGACTGACGGAAGCTAACGTTGACCGTTACGGTGGTGACATGACAGTTTACGATGAAGTGACAGAGGACAAAATTGATTTTTCAAGCGAGTTCCATGGCAAAAATTTATGTTCTGGTTGAGTACGAGTGCCAAATTGATTTTTAGACAAAAAAATATGAGTAAAATATTAAAATAACATTAAAAATAATAATAATTAATTTTTATTAATATATAACTAAAAAAATAAAATAATTAAAAATGTTTAAAAATAAGTAAAAATTATAAAATTAAATTATCATAAGCTAATAAAATATAAATTATTTAATAATTAACTTTTGAAATATTTATAAAGTATTAAAAATTATAAAAATCTTAATAAAAAAATTTGAACGATTTTAGTTTTCTTTCTCTTCAAAAAAAATTAAGGAAGAAAGAATCCTAAAATAGGTGTAATGTGATTCTCTCAACCAAACAAAAATCTTTTACCCTTTTTGGTGCTCTTAACTCACAATAGTAAAAAATTAAACTCTACATTCTAAGTTTTATCTCTAAAGCACAAACCTTAAACCCTAAAATTTAAACCCTTTACTTGATAACATTTATACGCATACTTTTATGATTTATACTCACTTTATATTGATAAAATTTTAATTAGGGTTTAGGATTTAAGGTTTGCAATTTAGAGTTTCAAAAATTTTAGGGTTTGAAATTTAGAAATTAGGATTAGAGGGTAGAATTTATTTTTAAGTTTTGATATTTGAATAATTTATAATTTAATAGCTTATAATATTTTAATTTTATAATTTTTACTTATTTTTAAATTTTTTTGTTATTTTAGCCATATATTAATAAAATATTTTATTATTTTTACATCATTTTAGTAGTTTAATATTTTCTTAAATTCGTATTTTTACCTAAAATTAATTTTACACTCGTACTCAACAAAAAATCAATTTTGCCCTCGAACTTACTTGAAAAATCAATTTTGCCCTCTGCCACATCATCGTAAATTGACACGTCACAACCATAATGATCAACGTTGACTTCCGTCAGTCTAGGGGCAAACGGTGATGCAATTGGACTACTTCAGGAGTTAAATTGATGCAAAAATATCATAGGGCGAAATTGATAAATTGGGTCTACTACAGGGGCAAAAGTGACCCTTTAGCCAAATATAAAAGACTAAATGTGTTATTATACTAATTTTTGTTAATAACTATATCATCAACCGGTAACTTTTTAACCACTCCGAACCAACTTATTATAATGTCGTTTACTCTAGGTCTAGCATTTGATCGAATCGAGTAAAAAAATTTCGAGTTATTCGATTTTATAAGTTCTATTTTACGACTCAAACTTTATTTGAAATTTTTCGAATCGATTTTATGAAATTCGATTCGAACCGATTCGAGTTTCGAATTTTTGTACAAAAAATAAAATTGTAATTATTTATAATGTTATAATACATATTGATTCTAATTTAAACAACTTTCTATATCTATATACGACATACATACATACATACATACATACATGTATATATTTCTTCATATTTTCACATGTGATATACATAATATATCAAACAGAATTAACATACTTAACTCAAACTTGAAAACTGATCAACTAATTACAAAAAAAATCGAGTTGTTTGAGTTATTCGAATTTCTATTTTATAACTCAAACTTTATTTAAAATTTTTCGAGTCAAGTTTATAAAAATTACTAATCTAATTATTATACATCGAATCAAGTTAAATAATTTAAATTTTTTCCAATTGAGTTGAGTCGAGTTTTGTTCGCTCTAATTTACCCTATAGTCGGGAAATCCAAACAATTCGAGAGGAAACGTCACTGCTCTTGTACGGTGATCGTAATACAGTCTTTCAATTTGTACGGTATTTTGAGGAAGGACATCTGTCCATCGACGCTTTTCTATACATCCTACACTACACTTCATCTATTATATTTAGGCATCCTTCCATGTCAACCATGTGGTCGCGTGGCTTCGATCTTAAAGCGAGTATAGTACACCACCATCTACTGCGCGTACGTAATGGATACCTTCTCCTCCCATCATAATTCAAAGTTGAACAGCCAAAGTGCCAGAGGCGAAATGGCAGTGGCACGTGAGCGTCAGACACGTCGACACCTAGGCAGGGAATATATTGTTATATTAAAATCAAATTAACTTGATCAAATCGAAATTTAGTTTAATTAATTAAATGTTTGATCTATTAGTAATTATTTTTAAAATTTGTTAATTATTATCCGGTTTGAAATCGACTAATTAATTGAATTAATCAAAATTTTAAATTACAAAATAAATATATTTGAATGGAGAATGTATATAGAATTTTTTGTGCAGCTTAAAACAATTTCTAGTTAAATGGCTGCCCGAGTGCTTTAACCGAATTAAATGTTGGATCGACTAATAATTAATTTTAATATATGATTAGGTTTTTACATCAAGTCAAAAAAAATTGACTTTTCTTAATTGAGTCGAGTTTTACTCGTCTCTAACGGTTATGGAGGTTAAATATTTAACCGTGGTTAACATAATTGAAAATTTGGTTAATTTGACTTAACCAAGGTTTAATTGTGTTATTACGATCCAACGGTTTGTGTGTCTTCCCCTATAAAAGAGATTGCGCCATTCGAGTTTTTCAATTGACTCCACATCTCATTTTCCTCCCTTTTCCATTTCTTCCAAACAGTGGAATTCGAAAGCATTCCGTATTGTATGATAGAGAGAAAGAGAGAATCAGCAATGGGGATTTCTCAGGCATTCTTCTCTTCGTTTACGTTGCTACTCATTATTATGTTATCCGTTTGTGTCAGTGCCTCGGCCGAGAAAACAGAGCTGAACTCCAGGTACATTTCCCACTTTCCCGGGAAACAAACAATCAGCTCACCATGAGTTATCTCTCTGTTTCGTTTAACTTTCCCAGTCCAAGGAAAAACATTCCCGGAAAGTTCCTTGCGTTTGTCACTAGTTTTTTTTATATAATTCCTTGCGTTTGTCATGGCAGGCTTGCTGAGGAAAACAAATTACAGGGCTTGAAGAACTCATCAATGGCAGACGGGTGAGTAAACTATTTCAGCTAATTCCTTTTCACGTATAAGCCATTGAGATTGGATCTCATATGATCAACCGGCTAACTTATCTAGCTATCTACCCTTTGAAAGTTCATTGCATTATATGTTTTTTTTTTTTTTGAGTTCTCAGCTTAGTTTTTGCGGATTTTAACTGTTGTCTATATTTTCAGGTTGGATGATGAGAAATGGAGAAATGAGCATGCAGTGGAGAATCCAGAGGAAATTGCTTCAATGGTTGATATGTGAGTCTGTTTATCATGTTCTACAACAGATTGGATCAGCTCAACTTTAATTTAGTTCTGCATAATTATCAAATTCATAACTTTTGAAACTTTCAAATAATTAATTAATTCCAAAATATATATATAAAAAAATCTTTGGGATTCCATTAACAGTGATTGGCCCAATGGCTAATAGTTAGTTCTTTGAAAAATGAAAAGCGGATTGATTCCACATGAACAGCTCCCTAATTGGAGCCCCCACTTGCCGAAATCTCTAGTTTCTGACAAAGAGTCCTTTTCACATGTCTGTCTTCGCTGGTTAGGCTACTCAAAACTAAGGGTGGAGTTCATAAAACTTAAGTAAGGGTAGAGATTTAAATAACTATCCGTGATCGTAATAGCGGCCTGTAATTGTAATAACAGCCACTATATGACGATCTTGGTATTGTGTTCAAAACTGTAATAATTATAACTGCTATGTTTTCCGTAATATCTATTCTTTGAAAAAATCACAACTGCAATACTTAGTGGCCGCAATAGTTCTGTGATAAACGTAACGCAATCGAAAACGTGACCACAACCGCAGTTTTAATCTATCGCTAGGACATGTATAACTAAGAATTCCGTGCAGTAAAAGGTGGCAGAAAATCTCTGGTTTTACATTTCCAATAGAAGAATTCTACTTGAGGAATCCATTGCCATGTTCTTCAGTGTTAGTGTAAAATTTGCTGTCTCTGGGCCTACTTTTTTTAACTTGTTAGGCAGCGGAAGCACATGCCCATGTCCCGAGATCCGCGCATATCGTTCTTGATTTATTATTTGCTGTCATATTATTCCTTCCTTATTCCAACAACACTAATCATCTTTGTCCTTCACCCCCAATCTTTTTTGATATTCCGCAAACAACAATGGCAGTCGAGTAGATTTAACTCAGCCGAGTTAAACTATTTGTTCCCCTTTTCCACCCTGTCAAAGGAGGCAGGCAAAGAGCCCGCAAATCATGGATATCTGCATCTACCTTTTCAATGCATGCAGAAGAGAAAAAAATGGATATATTCTTCTTCATTGATCTATACGGCACAGACATGATTTTATATCAAGGGTGCGAAATGATAAGAGTTATATTAGAAATGCAAAGGGTGTAAAATTACAAAAATTTAAGAGTACGAACTTTTTAATAAAAAGTACACTGAACTATATGAAAATTTGAAATTTGTGCGATTGTCCCCTCTAGCACCACTCGATTCATCCTGATCTAACCCAATACCTGACAAAAAAAACTAGTTGTATTCACCGACACTGGATCGTACATAATTAATATTTTGATTTTCTTTTGTCCCACCCACCGACCCAAATAAGGATCACTCTTGAATTATTAGTTCCCACCTTATCATTTTACAACTATTGGAAGGTGTGGTCGAACACCTTTGATTTTGTAGCAGTAATTGTCCCATCACTAAATCTGATTCGAATGAGGTAATATTGTATATACTGTGATTATGATGTAATCATGGTGTTTTTTTTTGGATGTTTTCAGGAGAATAAGAAATAGTACGGAGAGGAGAAAATTGGGGTATTTCACGTGTGGAACAGGGAATCCGATTGACGACTGTTGGCGGTGCGACCGGCTATGGTACCGTAGGCGGAGACGCCTGGCAAACTGTGGCATCGGGTTCGGACGCAATGCCATTGGTGGTCGTGATGGAAGGTACTATGTAGTGAGTGACCCCGGTGATGATGACCCTGTGAACCCCAAGCCAGGGACGCTCCGCCATGCTGTTATCCAAGACCGACCTCTTTGGATCGTATTCAAGCGTGACATGGTGATCACGTTGAAGCAAGAGCTGATAATGAACAGTTTTAAGACGATCGACGCTCGCGGTGTCAACGTGCATATAGCTTACGGTGCATGCCTCACCATCCAGTTTGTCACCAACATTATCATCCATGGACTCCACATTCATGACTGCAAGCCCACAGGGAACGCCATGGTTCGAAGCTCCCCGTCTCATTACGGGTGGAGAACCATGGCTGATGGGGATGGCATTTCGATTTTCAGCTCGAGCCATATCTGGATCGACCACAACTCACTGTCTAATTGTGCTGATGGACTTATCGATGCAATAATGGGATCCACAGCAATTACAATCTCGAACAACTACTTCACCCATCACAATGAGGTCAGAATCAGATGGATAATAGAATTATCTTTCACATTTTTAGGTGAATTTCTGCTTTTTGAAAGACTTGAACTAATTCATTCAAGTTATTCGATGACAGGTTATGCTGTTGGGACATAGTGACTCTTATGTAAGAGACAAGCAGATGCAAGTCACCATTGCTTATAATCACTTCGGCGAGGGTCTTATCCAGCGAATGCCGAGGTAAGAACATTCTTAAAAACCGGTGCCTAACTGTAATCTCTGCTTTCCTTTCATCGTAAAACCAACTCGATTCAACTTTACCGGAATATTGCAGGTGTCGACATGGATATTTTCATGTAGTGAACAATGACTATACACATTGGGAAATGTATGCTATCGGTGGAAGTGCCAATCCCACCATTAACAGCCAGGGCAACCGTTTCCTTGCCCCTAATAACCCCTTTGCCAAGGAGGTTACAAAGAGAGAAATCGCATGGAATGATGAATGGAAACATTGGAACTGGAGGTCGGAAGGAGATCTGTTGTTAAACGGAGCATTTTTCACGCCGTCAGGCGCTGGGGCAGCTGCCAGCTATGCCAGGGCCTCGAGCTTAGGTGCCAAACCGTCTTCCTTGGTCGGCACCATTACTTCGAATGCAGGCGCCCTTGGCTGCCGCAATGGCCGCATGTGTTAATTCTCATCACCCAACCGAAAATCCAAGCAAAAGGAGATGAAAACCAACTCATTTTTCTTCCCCGAGTTTTCAGCCCTATATATATACAACATTTCACTTGTCATAAAACGCCATTGATCGACCTCAGCCTCGGCCTCTTTAAGGTGCCGTAGTGTTGCTCATTTCCATGTTGCTTCTCTTTGTAATTATGTTTCCCTTGTTTCTGTCATTGGCCCTGTATACTTCTCATTGTCAGAATTATGTTGTGACTATAGCTTCTTCTTTATAACAAAAAAGAACATTGGATTATATAGGTTTAATGTTTCAAACTGCTGCTCACTTTTAAAAGAAATTGGATTATGTATAAGCTTTCAAAAACGAATAGGAATGTAATCACACTCTATATAAGCTAGTCTTTGAGCAATTTTCTATCGTATTTAGCACCTGCAATTAAGACGTTGGTAAAAGGCAAAGAAATTTGCAATCTCAAACACATGATTCATCCAATGTAACAAACAAAATGTTGTTGGACTTTTACCATGTTATTCATATTGCTCTGAAAATTTTGATTCAATCATAGATACAGAGATAACTAATTGTTTAATGCCAAAAGATACCTACCACTAAACAAGTTATTAGTATACATGAGCGTTGGGAATGGAGGGCATGTTACCTGTAACACTCAAAAATTACGTCTAAATTGTAAATCCTAGATTCAAAAAATCCATAATTTAAAAATTTAATTTTGAAACCCCTAATTGGAAACCCTAACAATTGAGAATTTTAATTCAAAACCCTAATTTTTTTCATGAGGGACTAAATAAGAATTTTTATCAAACTTGAAAGTTAATATGGAATATCTTAAAAGTTTAAGGACTGATTCCATAAATAAACCTTTATCAAATTGAATTTCAATTTGATATGTGATTTTGTCTTTTTTTAATCTATTATTATTATTATTATTATTATTATTATTATTATTATTATTATTATTATATAGTTCTTTAATTTTAAATGGAATTCTAATCCACTCGTCTTTTTTTAATTATTTTATTTATTTTTATTCTTTTATATCCTATATCACTTTCATTATTTTATTTAAATTAGGTTTACTCTCCCTATATATATGCACACACATAGTTCAAATAAGATCACCCCAATAACCCTACTTTTTTATAGTTTCAGTCCGCCAAAATCCCTTATCGATTTATTAAATTTCTATGTAATAATCTCCACCGCTCTATACCCCTTTTTGTTCGTTAATCCCTTCAACACCATGTTTAGTCCAGTCCAATACAGTTGGATCCAATACTTCTGATCATGGAAAATCACATCATTCTATAGGTTGAGTATAGCTTGGCTAAGGTGTGTTTTCTTCGGGTGCTATAATTAAATTATATACTATTTTTCTATGTGTTGGTGTTTTATCTCTTTGTGATTATTTATATGTATTATGGTTTGTGTGGTTGACATCATATGCATACGATTTCAGAATGTGTTTTTGTTGAGTTGTGTGGTGCTCGATTCGTTCAACCGATTATGCTCACCAAGTGGTGGAGAGGTGGATTTTTGGGTGGAAGGGTAAAGGAAGCTAAAAAGAAATGTGACACAAAGATTTATAGTGGTTCGGTCTTCTAACAAGCACCTACATCCACTACCTTAGCTCCCCACTAAGGATTTCACAATCAATCCACTAATTGATTCGTCCCCTTTTCTAGGATTAGGAGGAAACCCTTACAACCGATCAAGCTTCTACCCAAAGGCTTGATCAAAACCCTATTTTACAAAGAGAAACAAGAAAACAAACTTAAACCCTCTAATAGGTGTTTGTTTGCACAATGAAGCACTCACCCAAAGCCTAAAACACTTGAGCAAATTTGACAATTTTGGCTCACTAGTGTTTGTCTATACAATAGATGACAATTTAAGCTCTAAGACAATCTTTGATCATTTGTTGATTGACAATTGAAGCATTAGCCTTCTCTTGATGCTTGGAGGTCCCTTTTATACTCCCAATTGAGTTTATAGCCGTTTAGGACCGTTGGGATCAAATTGGAGCCGTTGAGGACTTTATTCCCACCATAAATGCAGTTCTGCTGCTCCCCGTTTCGAAACGCTCAAAACCGTTTCGAAACGCTCTCAATGTAGAAAGAGCCGTTGTAGTCTGTCAGGGTACCCGTTTCGGAACACCCCTTGCCGTTTCGGAACGCGTATCGAAACGCTATAAGCCCGTATCGAAACGACCTGCATTTAAAAGTTAGTTGGGAAAGAGCTGTTGGGGTTTATGACCGTTGTGGTCAGTGCCACGTGGGCGTATCGAAACGGCCTAGCCCGTTTCGAAACGCTGGGCAAAAATCCTGTCCCATGAAGGCCCGTTTCGATACTCGTATCGAAACGATTTTGCCACTGGAAGCACCTGTTTCGAAACGCCCTAAGGTGTTTCGAAACACTAGGACAGTTTTGTGAAAATTGGCCTTTGAAAACATATAAAACCCTTTTAAAACATCCCTAAACATAGTTTCAAGTTATTTGGACTTTTGGAAATTGTTTTAAATACTTTTTAAATCAGTCCAAAATATTTTTCAATTATTATATCAAAACATTAGTTCTACAATCTCCCCCTTTTTGATATAATAAAACTCTTGAAAAATTGTTTGGGATTCTCCCCCTTTAACTTTAAAAATGTGAATAAGAGATTAAAAATTTTAATTCAAATAAAGCTCCCCCTTATTCATTTGAAAATTCAATTTTTTAAAACCATTTCTCCCCCTTTTTGTTATATCAAAAAGAATTTAAAACATTATGATCAAAAATAACAATAGAGGAAAAATTTTGACAAAAGAAAGAATTTGGTTTTAAAATGGCTCCCCCTTACTCAAGGCATCATTGAAATGTTAGTCCAACATATATGATCATCTAGTTGAATTAAACTAAAAATAAGACAAATAAATGCAAAACAACTAGAAATTTTACCCACACTTGAATCCAAGGGAGGATGTGAAGCCTTCCTTCTTCAAGTGTTCTTCCTTGTGTGTATGGAGCTCCCCCTCAATGTTTGACTTGTTGAACATCTCCATCACACCTACAATAGACAATCAAGTAACTTTTGGTATCCAAATTGCTTTGGATCCATAAACGTTAGTTGCACAAAATTTAGTCCCCTTAGGAATCCATTTTTCAATTTCATCCTTTTTAGTTGAAGTGGTTAGTCCTTTTGGGACCCAAACACTTCTAAAACATTTTCCATTCACAAATCTAGGGGAACTAGATTGTCTAACATAAAAATTTGATTTTCCAAAATTGTTTTCCTTTTCAAGCTCTTTGGAAATCAAATCTTTTTCTACTTGAACATTTTGAAGCAATTTTTGTAAATCAAAACATTTTAATTCAAACTCTTCAAGTTTTGCTTCAAGTTCAAGTTTGGTTTTAGAAAGCAAATCATTTTGAATTGTTAACTTTGAAACCAATTTTTTGTTTTTCAAAATGTGGCTTTTAAAATCTAAAACCAAATCATCATAGGCATCTTGTAATTCATCAAAGGAATAAGAACATGAAGTAGATAAATTAGAAGTTACCCTTGAATCTTCTTCGATGGCCATAAGGCAAAGGTTGGCTTGTTCATCGTCGGTGGAGTCTTCATCACTCCAAGTAGCCAAATGTGCCTTCTTCTTATGGCTTGAAGTGCTTGCCCTCTCCTTTCTCTTAGGTTCTCGTTCAAGCTCTCTCAAGGCTTTCTTCATGAACGGGGCACACTTCTTGAAGAGATGAACTATCTCTTCTTCTTCATCCTCCTCTTCACTTGAGTAGACATGATGGCAAGTGGAGGATTTGAGAGCCATGTCACTAGCATTGATGCCAAGCCCTTTGATTTTCTTCTCTCCCATAGCTCGAATTTCTTCCCTCTTCTTCTCATCCTCTTTATTCTTCTTCATGATTTGATGAGTAAGGAGTGACCCCATGAGTTCATCAAGCTTCAAAGTTTTCAAATTTTTGGCTTCGATGATGGCGGTCCTCTTTGAGTCCCAAGACTCGGGAAGTGAGTAGATGAGCTTTCGGACAAGATTCTCTTCCGGGATGGCTTCTCTATAACCTTTAAGACCATTGGTGATGGTGGAGAACCTATCAAACATCTTCTCGATGTTCTCTTCCGGATCCATTTTGAAGTTCTCATACTCCAAGGTTAGGAGCCCAATCTTGGTCTCCTTGACTTCGTTTGTCCCTTCGTATGTGACTTCAAGCTTGTCCCATACCTCCTTGGCACTCTCACAAGAAGACATCTTCTCATAGATGGATGGGCCAAAAGCACAAAACAAGATGTGCAAGGCCTTGCAATTGAGCTCCATCTTCTTGCGATCGTCGGCACTCCACTCCGCTTTACTTCTTTGAGGCACGAACGGACCATCTTCAACTATGTCCCATAGCTTGTAATCTCTTGACTTCAAGAAGAATTTCATCTTTGTCTTCCAATGGGCATAGTGGTCTCCGTCAAAGAAAGGCGGTTTGTCGATTGATTGTGCCATTTGAGCCGGTTGATGAACTAGTGATCGAGCTTGCCGGATCTTCTCAATAGGATGTGAATCCTCTTCGATTGAGCCAAGCTCTGATACCAATTGTTGAGTTGTGTGGTGCTCGATTCGTTCAACCGATTATGCTCACTAAGTGGTGGAGAGGTGGATTTTTGGGTGGAAGGGTAAAGAAAGCTAAAAAGAAATGTGACACAAAGATTTATAGTGGTTCGGTCTTCTAACAAGCACCTACATCCACTACCTTAGCTCCCCACTAAGGATTTCACAATCAATCCACTAATTGATTCGTCCCCTTTTCTAGGATTAGGAGGAAACCCTTACAACCGATCAAGCTTCTACCCAAAGGCTTGATCAAAACCATCTTTTACAAAGAGAAACAAGAAAGCAAACTTAAACCCTCTAATAGGTGTTTGTTTGCACAATGAAGCACTCACCCAAAGCCTAAAACACTTGAGCAAATTTGACAATTTTGGCTCACTAGTGTTTGTCTATACAATAGATGACAATTTAAGCTCTAAGACAATCTTTGATCATTTGTTGATTGACAATTGAAGCATTAGCCTTCTCTTGATGCTTGGAGGTCCCTTTTATACTCCCAATTGAGTTTATAGCCGTTTAGGACCGTTGGGATCAAATTGGAGCCGTTGAGGACTTTATTCCCACCATAAATGTAGTTCTGCTGCTCCCCGTTTCGAAACGCTCAAAACCGTTTCGAAACGCTCTCAATGTAGAAAGAGCCGTTGCAGTCTGTCAGGGTACCCGTTTCGGAACACCCCTTTCCGTTTCGGAACGCGTATCGAAACGCTATAAGCCCGTATCGAAACGACCTGCATTTAAAAGTTAGTTGGGAAAGAGCCGTTGGGGTTTATGACCGTTGTGGTCAGTGCCACGTGGGCGTATCGAAACGGCCTAGCCCGTTTCGAAACGCTGGGCAAAAATCCTGTCCCATGAAGGCCCGTTTCGATACTCTTATCGAAACGATTTTGCCACTGGAAGCACCTGTTTTGAAACGCCCTAAGGTGTTTCGAAACACTAGAACAGTTTTGTGAAAATTGGCCTTTGAAAACATATAAAACCCTTTTAAAACATCCCTAAACATAGTTTCAAGTTATTTGGACTTTTGGAAATTGTTTTAAATACTTTTTAAATCAGTCCAAAATATTTTTCAATTATTATATCAAAACATTAGTTCTACAGTTTTAATTATGATTTATGGAAATTTGATCTACGAAACATCGGATTTATGGAACTATGATTTATGGACTACGATTTATGAAACTACGATTTATGGACTTATGGACTATGATTTATGAAGTATGTTTACAGAATATCGGATTTATGGAACTGTGTTTATGAAATTTGATTTTTAAACATCATATATGTATGAGCATGGGTTGAGATTTGTACGGAGGAAGTTTAGTGGTTTCATCCTTCGGGTTGAATTCCACTTCGGATTAGTGGTTCCACCCTTCGGGTTGAGTTCCACTTCGGATGGTGACGATGTAGTGAGTGGTTCTGGGGAACCTTACTCTTCTTATGGCGGTTGTAGTTGGGTGCATTGCATTGCACTGCGCTTGTGATTTATGTTATAGTTTAAAAGATTTCATTCAAAATAATATTATGTTTTATAATTTTGGTTTTTCTTACACTTTAGAGACACACTAAGCTCTTTAGCTTACTCCCCCATAGTTTCCTCTTACAGATATCTTTTTACTTTAGGCGACGTGGTACTTGGAGGATCAGATTTTATTTGGTTATTTTATCATTTAGTACGAAACTATTTTAGTTTAATCAGATTTATATTTATTAATTTGGGACATGAATGTAATTTTAAACTATTTATATTTTGAGATTATTTTTAGCATTCATCTACTATTATTTTAATTTAGAGATTTTATATAATCATTCAAATATCTATTATGATATTTTTATTTTTATTTATTATTAAATTTATGTTATTTTATTTTAATTAAAGTATAATTTTCAAAATTAAATTTCTTGAGGGAAAAGTTTTCAAACGTAATTTTTTAAATTTGGTCTTTTCTTTTAGGCCGGGTTTAGGGGGGTTACATTTAGTGGTATCAGAGCTAAGTTTAACCCTCGGACTGTGTGGCTCACATAAAATTTTAAGCCGAAAATGATTTTTGCATGCATATTAAATGTTTTGGGAAAAAATAGGATTTTCTGATAAATTTATTATTTTAAAGAATTAAAGATATGTTTTGAATAGAAACTCCAAGTACCAACTCTAATTCTAAGATTGTCCCTATTGTAGATAGATTATCATGCCACCTATGAATTTGAGATGAAAGCCTATTTGAAAACTTTGTGCTGTCATTCGTAACCTGATCTAAAATGACTTTTAAAATTGTTATCAAAAACTTCTATTTTTTGAAGTATGTTGTTAGTCTAAAATTTTTAAGGACAAAATTTCTTTTAAGGGTGAGAGAATTGTAACACCCCAAAAATTACGTCCAAATTGTAAACCCTAGATTCAAAAGATCCCTAATTTAGAAACCTAATTTTGAAATCCTTAATTGAAAACCCTAATGATTGAGAATTTTAATTCAAAACTAATTTTTTTATGAGGGAGTAAATAAGATTTTTTATCGAACTTGAAAGTTAATATGAAATTTCTTAAAAGCTTAAGGATTGACTCCATAAATAAACTTTTATCAAATTGAATTTCAATTTGATTTGTGATTTTGTCTTATTATTATTATTATTATTATTATTATTATTATTATTATTATTATTATTATTATTATTATTATTTGTAACATCCGTGTTTTGGGGTTAGGAGTTAGTCGAGTTAATTGGTTCGAGTTGGTAAAATTTATTTTAATCAAATTGAGTTTAGAAAGCAAAGGAGGGATCATTTTGGTAATTAAACCAAAATAAAAATAAACACCACCTTATATCATCTTTTCTTCTTCATCTTTCTTCTTCACCGTTCATAAACACCCCAAATTCTCTCAAACCCTCATTACTATTTCCTTTGATTTCTTCCTCAATTCAAGGGCGTTTTTGAAGGTAATTACATATTCGAACTCTCCTCTTCATCCTCTACGTTTACATAGTTTTATATTTCGAAACTACCCACTTTTGTGATTTTCAAGTTTAATGAAAATCTGAGTTTTTATTGAGTTTTTCAATTGATTTTGAATTATTGAGATGGGTTTTGAGTTAGTCACCTTAAAATACACATAATATGTTAAAATGAGTAATTTTGGATGAAAATCCGAAATGGGTATTTATGGCCATTTTTGAATAGTCTAAAACTTGAATTTTGGTGAGTTTTAGAGTTAGGTTGAAAGGCTGATGATATATGTATGTGAGGAAAGTGTTTTGGGACCATTTAGATGTCATTTGGATGTTCGAAAATGGTATTTTCTGCTGGGTAAAATATGAGTACGAAAATGAGGAGTTTGAAAGGGTTCTTGGCTTGAAATGTTGAGCTTAATGTTTGAATTATGTTCCGGGTTAGTTTCGATGACAAGTTATTGATTTTGGATATTTTGTTGGTGTTTGGGATTGATTAGAATCAAGTTTGGGCATTGGTGAAGCATCGGAAGTGAATCCGGAAAATTGAAGGTTGTTGCTTGCTTGGTCTTGAGCTTGGAAGCTTAGGTGAGTGGTTAAATGTTTTAAGTGGTTTTAAAATGGTTGGTTCGAGTATACGGACTAGGTCGGGCTTGGTAGACCCACCTAGAGTTGGGATTAGTGTGGTAGCCTAATCCTAAACTTGATCTAAAGCCTTTGGATGAACTTAAATGTATGAATGCTTATGTATATTGTATTATACATGTGTGTTGAGGCATGATTGGTATTGCATAAAGCATGCATGGAAATGTGGTTGGTGTATGACGGTGATGTCATGTTGAGTACATGCTATGCATGGAAATGGTGTATGACGGTGATGTCATGATGAGTACATGCTATGCATGGAAATGGTGTATGACGGTGATGTCATGTTGAGTACATGCTATGCATGGAAATGGTGTATGACGGTGATGTCATGTTGAGTACATGCTATGCATGGAAATGGTGTATGACGGTGATGTCATGATGAGTACATGCTATGCATGGAAATGGTGTATGACGGTGATGTCATGTTGAGTACATGTTAGGCATGGAAATTTGGGTTGTGGCTGTTTATATTGAGGAAGTTAGAGCTTGGAGAGCATGACATTTACAGTATAAATTGTTCATGCATCTTATATTGTGGCTCTTGTAAATTCTTGATATGTTTGTGTGATGCTTTGGTTAGACTGTGCTCGGACCCTGCAATGTTGAGGTTTGTTTTTAGAGCTTACCTTCACTAAGCATTATTGCTTACGCTCTCTTTGTTCAACATTGCAGATCCTTAGTTCGTGGGTTGCTTGTGCAAGTGGAAGGTTTCAAGTGTGGTTTTGGACTTGAGTTTATCAAGTATGGCTTTTAAATGTTAGACATGTAATAGTTTGAGCAATGGGACATGTATGGTTTTGATGAGTAGTTGTTGGTTGTTTGAGAGCATGTATGGACATCCTTTATATTTTTCCTTTGCATGGTTTGTGTTGCCATGATAAATTATAAGTCATGCATAAATTGCTCTTTGAATGTTAACATGTACTGTGGATGCTATTTTTATGGTTGTTTGATGTTTGAATATGTTGGAGTACGTTTAATCTAGGACGTATGCATATAGGCTTGGGTGGCTGGTGTTGAGTGTCTTTGCCTCTTTTAAACTCATATGTATGAATATGTATGATTCTAATGTGTTTATATCATTGAAAGTCATTAGAATGAAGCAAAATATGCTCCCCTGCATCTAGGTTTCGAAACTAGGGGTAAAGTTTCGAAACCTTTGCAAATTTTTGGGTTCCAGGGGCTACTGGAGGCCAAAGTTTCGAAACCTTTGGACAAGGTTTCGAAACTTTGGTCAAAGCTTTCGATTGGGCATAAATTTTGAGGTTTACAAGCTTTACGTTTTAGTCATGATTCTCGTATGTGCAATTGCTTGAGTTTGGGATGTCCGTTTGAGTTGAAATTTGGCAGAGAGGCATGAAACATGACTAATTTCATAATGGTAACTTAAAATTTGGTAAAGTCCTCTTAATTTCCAGAATTTACAAATTGGTCCCTAAATTCGTATTTTATTCAATTGAGTCCCTTATTGTTTTCCGATTGCTGTGATTTTTGAGTATGCTTATCTCAAGAGTATGCCTAGGTTTAATGTGCATCTAGACAAGTAAAAAAAAATATAGGGTTGTTAACCGAGGGGGAATCCTTAGGGGTTTTCGCTCGGTTTTCCCCGTGTGACCCACTCGGATAGGTCATCCGACCAGACCGGGACGAGGGGGTTACATTTGTTGGCATCAGAGCTGAAGGTTTCCGAAACCTTGGACAGGTAAGTGAGTAAGTTGTATTTTATGATTAAAATGCACGGTGTTTGCTTATCATGTAAGCATGTTGCTTGTTTTATTCAAAGCATGTGTGTGGGAGTCCCATTGCTACTATTACATTGGAAAATGGTTTTGTTTTAGTGAGGGAACGTACTTGAACACTTGGAAGCCTTGCCTTGCTAACCCAACTTGTATGTTTTGTTGTTGTGGTTGTAGTTAATATTTGTGAGAGCAATGTCTAGACCGAGAGGTAGACCAAGAATAGTTCGTCAGGAACCACGGGTTGCGGCTCCTATTGAGCCGGCTGTTGGTGTGGAGGCTTATTTGGAAGGGCCGGTGGCCGCGGGAGTTGGCGCTCCACCACCTCCACCACCACCACCTCCGCCTGGAGCTAGAGGCGAGGAGGGAGCTGAAGGAGAGGGACCTCAAGGTGGCCAAGGTCCAGCTGGAATTGACATGACTCCGCTAGTGCAAGCGATAACGGGAGCGTTTCAGGCCGCAGTTGCGGGAGCTCAGGCTGCAGCTCAGCCTAGGTATGATGATGCTAGTCTACCTTTGGAGAGGCTCCGTAGTTTGGGAGCCGAGGAGTTTAGAGGATCTACTCCGGAGAGATCGGAGTTATGGTTAGAGAAGACAGTCCGAATCTTGGCTCAGATGGGTTGTGCGGGCGCACGTAGACTGGGTTGTGTGATCTCGTTACTTCAGGGTGATGCCTACACCTGGTGGGTCACCATTACTGCCGGGATTCCAGAGGCCGAGATAGATTGGGATTTCTTTGAGTTTGCATTCAGAAAGAGGTACTTGGGACCGAGGTACTTGGATGAGAAGAAGAGAGAATTCATGGCTTTTACTCAGGGAGATACTTCTGTGACTGACTATCAGATTCGCTTTGTTCGCTTGAGTCAGTATGCCCCAGAGTTGATTCCTACTGAAGTGGAACGTTGCAATCGATTCCGCTACGGGTTGAATGAAGAGGTTAAGAGGTACACGTTAGCTTCTGATTATTCGGACCTTGATGTGTTAGTCGCGAGGGCCAAAGATTTGGAGCATAGTTTGGGTTCGGCCAAACGGTCTAGTGGTTCTAGTTCTGGTAAGAAGCATAACCACTTTGATGGTAGGGATGCCAAGAAGCACAAAGGTGGTGGGCATCAGTTTGATCAGAGACGTGGCGGTGGCTACTCTGGTAGAGGCCATCAGGGCTATAGAGGAGAAGGGCGTTCGCCCGAGTGTGCACAGTGTGGGAGACGACACGCTGGTGAGTGTTGGGGTAACTCCTATGTTTGCTGGAACTGTGGCTCGAGGGACCACTTTAAGAGAGATTGTCCACATCAGACAGCTCAGGCACCGAACATAGCTCAGGCTCCTACGAGAGGTAATGATTTTCAGAGAGGTCGTGGGCGCGGTCGTGGCTACTTCCAACCTAGGGCTGATGCACCTAGGGTAGATGCTCAGAGGAATCTTGCTCATGTTGTGGCTGTACAGTCAGAGACAGGAGGACCAGCGAGAGTTTATGCTCAGAGAGAGGCCGGGAACGACACTGATGTGATAGCAGGTAATTTTGAGTTACAGTCTATGTCTTTGCTTTCTTTGGTGGATTCGGGTTCTACGCATTCCTACATTTTGAGTGAGCATGCACAGAAGCTAGATATCCCTGTTGAGATCTTAGACGTAGGTATGCATGTTACTAGTTCTTTTGGTGAGACAGTTGTGGTTAGACGTATGTATAGGAGGTGTCCACTGAAGATTCAGGGTCATATGTTCTCAGTTGATATGATGGAACTTCCATTCTACGGTTTTGATATTATTCTGGGTATGGACTGGTTGGTTGAGCATCGGGCTAGTGTGGATTTTGAGACGAAGAGAATTTCTTTGAAGCTTTCTGATGACTACGAGATAGTAGTAGTGGGCGAGAACATTAAGTTCTTGTCTAATGTGGTGTCAGCTTTAGAGGCTCATAGGTTGATGGACTCTGGATGTGGAGCCTATTTAGCTTATGTTATAAATCCGGACATGAGTGAAACTAGACCGAAAGATATCAGAACAGTGTGTGACTTTCCAGATGTGTTTCCTGAAGAGTTGCCGGGTTTGCCTCCTGACAGAGATGTTGAGTTTTTGATTGAGACAGTTTCAGGGTGTAATCCAATTTCGATAGCTCCGTACCGCATGGCTCCGAAAGAGTTGAAAGAATTGAAGAGTCAGTTGCAAGAATTATTAGACCGTGGTTTCATTAGGCCTAGTAGTTCTCCGTGGGGTGCTCCCGTGTTGTTTGTGAAAAAGAAAGATGGTAGTATGCGCATGTGCATCGACTATAGACAGTTGAATCAGATGACTGTGAAGAACAAGTATCCGTTGCCTCGTATAGATGATTTGTTTGATCAGTTGAGAGGTGCTTCAGTATTCTTGAAGATAGATTTGAGATCTGGATACTATCAGTTGAAAGTGAAAGAGTGTGATGTTCCGAAGACAGCTTTTAGGACTAGATATGGTCACTATGAGTTTCTTGTGATGCCTTTTGGGCTCACGAATGCACCTGCAGCATTCATGGACATGATGAACAGAATTTTTAGAGACTATTTAGACAGGTTTGTGGTTGTCTTCATTGATGATATACTTGTGTACTCGAAGACAGAAGAAGAATATGAAGAACACTTAAGGTTTGTTTTACAGAGATTGTTAAGCAATCAGTTGTATGCGAAGCTTAGCAAATGTGAGTTCTGGATTCGAGAGGTTGTATTTCTTGGCCATGTTGTTTCGACCGAAGGTATTCGAGTTGATCCATCGGAGATTGAGGCTATCATCGAGTGGAAACAGCCTAAGTCTGTGATCGAGATTAGAAGTTTCCTAGGATTAGCCGGTTACTATAGGAGGTTTGTTGATGGTTTCTCTAGAGTAGCTGCTCCTTTGACTAAGCTGTTGCAAAAAGGAGTCAAATTCGAATGGACAGATGCAAGACAGAAGGCCTTTGAGAAATTGAAAGAAGCCTTGACGAATGCTCCAGTGTTAGTGCAACCTGTTTCAGGTAAGGAGTTTGTGATCTACAGTGATGCTTCCTACGTAGGCTTAGGATGTGTATTGATGCAAGATAGGAGAGTTGTTGCTTATGCTTCTAGACAGTTGAAGATTCATGAGAAGAACTATCCTACTCATGATATAGAACTAGCCGCAGTTGTGTTTGCATTGAAGATTTGGCGTCACTACTTGTATGGTGAGAAGTGTATAGTTTACACCGATCACAAGAGCTTGAAATATTTGATGACACAGAAAGAGTTGAATTTGAGACAGAGAAGGTGGCTAGAGTTGCTAAAGGATTATGACTTGACCCTTGAGTACCATCCGGGTAAAGCAAATGTGGTAGCCGATGCTTTGAGTAGAAAAGTGGCCGTTGAGCTGAGAGCTATGTTTGCTAGATTGAGTGTGTCCAATGATGGTGGTTTGATCACCGAGTTGCAAGTAAAGCCTTCTTTGATTCAGTTGATTAGAGAGAAACAGTTGCAAGATGCGAGCTTAATTCCTCATGTCCAAGACATAGCCGAAGGAAGACCGACTGAGTATAGTTTCAGTGGTGAGAGTTTGTTGTGCTTTAGAGATAGAATTATTGTACCAGAAGATGTTGAATTGAGACGTCAGATTCTGAGTGAAGCACATTTGAGTCCCTTTTCTATGCATCCTGGTAGTACTAAAATGTACAGAGATTTGAAGAATGACTACTTCTGGGTTGGTTTGAAGAGAGATGTAGCCGAGTATGTGAGCCGTTGCATGGTTTGTCAGAGAGTGAAGGCAGAACATCAGGTTCCTTCAGGTTTGCTACAGCCTTTGAAGATTCCGGAATGGAAATGGGAGAGGATCACCATGGACTTTGTATCGGGGTTGCCTTTGTCTCCTTCGAAGAAGAACTCAGTTTGGGTGATTGTTGATAGGTTCACTAAGTGTGCTCACTTCTTAGCAGTGAACACTGTGGATTCCTTAGACAAGTTGGCAAACTTGTACATCCGTGAGATTGTAAGACTTCATGGGGTTCCGAAGTCTATTGTTTCAGATAGGGATCCTAGATTTACTTCGAGATTCTGGAGTTGCTTGCATAGTGCTTTAGGTAGCCGTCTGCATTTCAGCACATCTTATCATCCGCAGTCCGATGGACAGTCAGAGCGAGTGATACAGATTCTAGAGGATATGCTTCGTTGTTGTGTGATTGACTTCCAGGGTTCTTGGGAGAAGCACTTACCGTTGGTTGAGTTTGCTTACAACAACAGTTACCAGTCAAGCATTCAGATGGCACCTTATGAGGCTTTGTATGGTAGACGGTGTAGGACTCCGATTTGTTGGGCTGAGACAGGTCAGAGATTGTTACCTATGCCAGACTTGCTTAAGGGAACGACATAAAAAGTGAAGTTGATTTGTGATCGTTTGAAAGCAGCTTCCGATCGCCAGAAGTCTTATGCAGATTTGAAGAGGAAAGAGGTTGAGTACTCAGTGGGTGAGAAAGTATTTCTGAAAGTATCTCCATGGAAGAAGGTAATGAGATTTGGCCGGAAAGGCAAGTTGAGTCCGAGGTTCATTGGTCCGTATGAGATTGTTGAGCGGATTGGGCCTGTAGCTTATCGTTTGAGGTTACCTTCTGAGTTAGAAAAGATTCATGATGTCTTCCATGTGTCTATGCTTAGGAGATATAGATCAGATCCTTCTCATGTGATACCCGTTGAAGAGATAGAGTTAGATCCAGATTTGTCCTATAATGAAGAGCCCGTTGAGATACTTGCTTCTGATAGCAAGGTGTTGCGTGGCAAGACCATAGAGTTGGTCAAGGTGTTGTGGAAGCATAGAGGGACGGAAGAGACCACGTGGGAGAGAAAAGCAGATATGGTTGAGCAGTTTCCGTATTTGTTTCCACCAGGTAATTTCGGGGACGAAATTTCCTTAAATGGGGGAGAGTTGTAACATCCGTGTTTTGGGGTTAGGAGTTAGTCGAGTTAATTGGTTCGAGTTGGTAAAATTTATTTTAATCAAATTGAGTTTAGAAAGCAAAGGAGGGATCATTTTGGTAATTAAACCAAAATAAAAATAAACACCACCTTATATCATCTTTTCTTCTTCATCTTTCTTCTTCACCGTTCATAAACACCCCAAATTCTCTCAAACCCTCATTACTATTTCCTTTGATTTCTTCCTCAATTCAAGGGCGTTTTTGAAGGTAATTACATATTCGAACTCTCCTCTTCATCCTCTACGTTTACATAGTTTTATATTTCGAAACTACCCACTTTTGTGATTTTCAAGTTTAATGAAAATCTGAGTTTTTATTGAGTTTTTCAATTGATTTTGAATTATTGAGATGGGTTTTGAGTTAGTCACCTTAAAATACACATAATATGTTAAAATGAGTAATTTTGGATGAAAATCCGAAATGGGTATTTATGGCCATTTTTGAATAGTCTAAAACTTGAATTTTGGTGAGTTTTAGAGTTAGGTTGAAAGGCTGATGATATATGTATGTGAGGAAAGTGTTTTGGGACCATTTAGATGTCATTTGGATGTTCGAAAATGGTATTTTCTGCTGGGTAAAATATGAGTACGAAAATGAGGAGTTTGAAAGGGTTCTTGGCTTGAAATGTTGAGCTTAATGTTTGAATTATGTTCCGGGTTAGTTTCGATGACAAGTTATTGATTTTGGATATTTTGTTGGTGTTTGGGATTGATTAGAATCAAGTTTGGGCATTGGTGAAGCATCGGAAGTGAATCCGGAAAATTGAAGGTTGTTGCTTGCTTGGTCTTGAGCTTGGAAGCTTAGGTGAGTGGTTAAATGTTTTAAGTGGTTTTAAAATGGTTGGTTCGAGTATACGGACTAGGTCGGGCTTGGTAGACCCACCTAGAGTTGGGATTAGTGTGGTAGCCTAATCCTAAACTTGATCTAAAGCCTTTGGATGAACTTAAATGTATGAATGCTTATGTATATTGTATTATACATGTGTGTTGAGGCATGATTGGTATTGCATAAAGCATGCATGGAAATGTGGTTGGTGTATGACGGTGATGTCATGTTGAGTACATGCTATGCATGGAAATGGTGTATGACGGTGATGTCATGATGAGTACATGCTATGCATGGAAATGGTGTATGACGGTGATGTCATGTTGAGTACATGCTATGCATGGAAATGGTGTATGACGGTGATGTCATGTTGAGTACATGCTATGCATGGAAATGGTGTATGACGGTGATGTCATGATGAGTACATGCTATGCATGGAAATGGTGTATGACGGTGATGTCATGTTGAGTACATGTTAGGCATGGAAATTTGGGTTGTGGCTGTTTATATTGAGGAAGTTAGAGCTTGGAGAGCATGACATTTACAGTATAAATTGTTCATGCATCTTATATTGTGGCTCTTGTAAATTCTTGATATGTTTGTGTGATGCTTTGGTTAGACTGTGCTCGGACCCTGCAATGTTGAGGTTTGTTTTTAGAGCTTACCTTCACTAAGCATTATTGCTTACGCTCTCTTTGTTCAACATTGCAGATCCTTAGTTCGTGGGTTGCTTGTGCAAGTGGAAGGTTTCAAGTGTGGTTTTGGACTTGAGTTTATCAAGTATGGCTTTTAAATGTTAGACATGTAATAGTTTGAGCAATGGGACATGTATGGTTTTGATGAGTAGTTGTTGGTTGTTTGAGAGCATGTATGGACATCCTTTATATTTTTCCTTTGCATGGTTTGTGTTGCCATGATAAATTATAAGTCATGCATAAATTGCTCTTTGAATGTTAACATGTACTGTGGATGCTATTTTTATGGTTGTTTGATGTTTGAATATGTTGGAGTACGTTTAATCTAGGACGTATGCATATAGGCTTGGGTGGCTGGTGTTGAGTGTCTTTGCCTCTTTTAAACTCATATGTATGAATATGTATGATTCTAATGTGTTTATATCATTGAAAGTCATTAGAATGAAGCAAAATATGCTCCCCTGCATCTAGGTTTCGAAACTAGGGGTAAAGTTTCGAAACCTTTGCAAATTTTTGGGTTCCAGGGGCTACTGGAGGCCAAAGTTTCGAAACCTTTGGACAAGGTTTCGAAACTTTGGTCAAAGCTTTCGATTGGGCATAAATTTTGAGGTTTACAAGCTTTACGTTTTAGTCATGATTCTCGTATGTGCAATTGCTTGAGTTTGGGATGTCCGTTTGAGTTGAAATTTGGCAGAGAGGCATGAAACATGACTAATTTCATAATGGTAACTTAAAATTTGGTAAAGTCCTCTTAATTTCCAGAATTTACAAATTGGTCCCTAAATTCGTATTTTATTCAATTGAGTCCCTTATTGTTTTCCGATTGCTGTGATTTTTGAGTATGCTTATCTCAAGAGTATGCCTAGGTTTAATGTGCATCTAGACAAGTAAAAAAAAATATAGGGTTGTTAACCGAGGGGGAATCCTTAGGGGTTTTCGCTCGGTTTTCCCCGTGTGACCCACTCGGATAGGTCATCCGACCAGACCGGGACGAGGGGGTTACATTTGTTGGCATCAGAGCTGAAGGTTTCCGAAACCTTGGACAGGTAAGTGAGTAAGTTGTATTTTATGATTAAAATGCACGGTGTTTGCTTATCATGTAAGCATGTTGCTTGTTTTATTCAAAGCATGTGTGTGGGAGTCCCATTGCTACTATTACATTGGAAAATGGTTTTGTTTTAGTGAGGGAACGTACTTGAACACTTGGAAGCCTTGCCTTGCTAACCCAACTTGTATGTTTTGTTGTTGTGGTTGTAGTTAATATTTGTGAGAGCAATGTCTAGACCGAGAGGTAGACCAAGAATAGTTCGTCAGGAACCACGGGTTGCGGCTCCTATTGAGCCGGCTGTTGGTGTGGAGGCTTATTTGGAAGGGCCGGTGGCCGCGGGAGTTGGCGCTCCACCACCTCCACCACCACCACCTCCGCCTGGAGCTAGAGGCGAGGAGGGAGCTGAAGGAGAGGGACCTCAAGGTGGCCAAGGTCCAGCTGGAATTGACATGACTCCGCTAGTGCAAGCGATAACGGGAGCGTTTCAGGCCGCAGTTGCGGGAGCTCAGGCTGCAGCTCAGCCTAGGTATGATGATGCTAGTCTACCTTTGGAGAGGCTCCGTAGTTTGGGAGCCGAGGAGTTTAGAGGATCTACTCCGGAGAGATCGGAGTTATGGTTAGAGAAGACAGTCCGAATCTTGGCTCAGATGGGTTGTGCGGGCGCACGTAGACTGGGTTGTGTGATCTCGTTACTTCAGGGTGATGCCTACACCTGGTGGGTCACCATTACTGCCGGGATTCCAGAGGCCGAGATAGATTGGGATTTCTTTGAGTTTGCATTCAGAAAGAGGTACTTGGGACCGAGGTACTTGGATGAGAAGAAGAGAGAATTCATGGCTTTTACTCAGGGAGATACTTCTGTGACTGACTATCAGATTCGCTTTGTTCGCTTGAGTCAGTATGCCCCAGAGTTGATTCCTACTGAAGTGGAACGTTGCAATCGATTCCGCTACGGGTTGAATGAAGAGGTTAAGAGGTACACGTTAGCTTCTGATTATTCGGACCTTGATGTGTTAGTCGCGAGGGCCAAAGATTTGGAGCATAGTTTGGGTTCGGCCAAACGGTCTAGTGGTTCTAGTTCTGGTAAGAAGCATAACCACTTTGATGGTAGGGATGCCAAGAAGCACAAAGGTGGTGGGCATCAGTTTGATCAGAGACGTGGCGGTGGCTACTCTGGTAGAGGCCATCAGGGCTATAGAGGAGAAGGGCGTTCGCCCGAGTGTGCACAGTGTGGGAGACGACACGCTGGTGAGTGTTGGGGTAACTCCTATGTTTGCTGGAACTGTGGCTCGAGGGACCACTTTAAGAGAGATTGTCCACATCAGACAGCTCAGGCACCGAACATAGCTCAGGCTCCTACGAGAGGTAATGATTTTCAGAGAGGTCGTGGGCGCGGTCGTGGCTACTTCCAACCTAGGGCTGATGCACCTAGGGTAGATGCTCAGAGGAATCTTGCTCATGTTGTGGCTGTACAGTCAGAGACAGGAGGACCAGCGAGAGTTTATGCTCAGAGAGAGGCCGGGAACGACACTGATGTGATAGCAGGTAATTTTGAGTTACAGTCTATGTCTTTGCTTTCTTTGGTGGATTCGGGTTCTACGCATTCCTACATTTTGAGTGAGCATGCACAGAAGCTAGATATCCCTGTTGAGATCTTAGACGTAGGTATGCATGTTACTAGTTCTTTTGGTGAGACAGTTGTGGTTAGACGTATGTATAGGAGGTGTCCACTGAAGATTCAGGGTCATATGTTCTCAGTTGATATGATGGAACTTCCATTCTACGGTTTTGATATTATTCTGGGTATGGACTGGTTGGTTGAGCATCGGGCTAGTGTGGATTTTGAGACGAAGAGAATTTCTTTGAAGCTTTCTGATGACTACGAGATAGTAGTAGTGGGCGAGAACATTAAGTTCTTGTCTAATGTGGTGTCAGCTTTAGAGGCTCATAGGTTGATGGACTCTGGATGTGGAGCCTATTTAGCTTATGTTATAAATCCGGACATGAGTGAAACTAGACCGAAAGATATCAGAACAGTGTGTGACTTTCCAGATGTGTTTCCTGAAGAGTTGCCGGGTTTGCCTCCTGACAGAGATGTTGAGTTTTTGATTGAGACAGTTTCAGGGTGTAATCCAATTTCGATAGCTCCGTACCGCATGGCTCCGAAAGAGTTGAAAGAATTGAAGAGTCAGTTGCAAGAATTATTAGACCGTGGTTTCATTAGGCCTAGTAGTTCTCCGTGGGGTGCTCCCGTGTTGTTTGTGAAAAAGAAAGATGGTAGTATGCGCATGTGCATCGACTATAGACAGTTGAATCAGATGACTGTGAAGAACAAGTATCCGTTGCCTCGTATAGATGATTTGTTTGATCAGTTGAGAGGTGCTTCAGTATTCTCGAAGATAGATTTGAGATCTGGATACTATCAGTTGAAAGTGAAAGAGTGTGATGTTCCGAAGACAGCTTTTAGGACTAGATATGGTCACTATGAGTTTCTTGTGATGCCTTTTGGGCTCACGAATGCACCTGCAGCATTCATGGACATGATGAACAGAATTTTTAGAGACTATTTAGACAGGTTTGTGGTTGTCTTCATTGATGATATACTTGTGTACTCGAAGACAGAAGAAGAATATGAAGAACACTTAAGGTTTGTTTTACAGAGATTGTTAAGCAATCAGTTGTATGCGAAGCTTAGCAAATGTGAGTTCTGGATTCGAGAGGTTGTATTTCTTGGCCATGTTGTTTCGACCGAAGGTATTCGAGTTGATCCATCGAAGATTGAGGCTATCATCGAGTGGAAACAGCCTAAGTCTGTGATCGAGATTAGAAGTTTCCTAGGATTAGCCGGTTACTATAGGAGGTTTGTTGATGGTTTCTCTAGAGTAGCTGCTCCTTTGACTAAGCTGTTGCAAAAAGGAGTCAAATTCGAATGGACAGATGCAAGACAGAAGGCCTTTGAGAAATTGAAAGAAGCCTTGACGAATGCTCCAGTGTTAGTGCAACCTGTTTCAGGTAAGGAGTTTGTGATCTACAGTGATGCTTCCTACGTAGGCTTAGGATGTGTATTGATGCAAGATAGGAGAGTTGTTGCTTATGCTTCTAGACAGTTGAAGATTCATGAGAAGAACTATCCTACTCATGATATAGAACTAGCCGCAGTTGTGTTTGCATTGAAGATTTGGCGTCACTACTTGTATGGTGAGAAGTGTATAGTTTACACCGATCACAAGAGCTTGAAATATTTGATGACACAGAAAGAGTTGAATTTGAGACAGAGAAGGTGGCTAGAGTTGCTAAAGGATTATGACTTGACCCTTGAGTACCATCCGGGTAAAGCAAATGTGGTAGCCGATGCTTTGAGTAGAAAAGTGGCCGTTGAGCTGAGAGCTATGTTTGCTAGATTGAGTGTGTCCAATGATGGTGGTTTGATCACCGAGTTGCAAGTAAAGCCTTCTTTGATTCAGTTGATTAGAGAGAAACAGTTGCAAGATGCGAGCTTAATTCCTCATGTCCAAGACATAGCCGAAGGAAGACCGACTGAGTATAGTTTCAGTGGTGAGAGTTTGTTGTGCTTTAGAGATAGAATTATTGTACCAGAAGATGTTGAATTGAGACGTCAGATTCTGAGTGAAGCACATTTGAGTCCCTTTTCTATGCATCCTGGTAGTACTAAAATGTACAGAGATTTGAAGAATGACTACTTCTGGGTTGGTTTGAAGAGAGATGTAGCCGAGTATGTGAGCCGTTGCATGGTTTGTCAGAGAGTGAAGGCAGAACATCAGGTTCCTTCAGGTTTGCTACAGCCTTTGAAGATTCCGGAATGGAAATGGGAGAGGATCACCATGGACTTTGTATCGGGGTTGCCTTTGTCTCCTTCGAAGAAGAACTCAGTTTGGGTGATTGTTGATAGGTTCACTAAGTGTGCTCACTTCTTAGCAGTGAACACTGTGGATTCCTTAGACAAGTTGGCAAACTTGTACATCCGTGAGATTGTAAGACTTCATGGGGTTCCGAAGTCTATTGTTTCAGATAGGGATCCTAGATTTACTTCGAGATTCTGGAGTTGCTTGCATAGTGCTTTAGGTAGCCGTCTGCATTTCAGCACATCTTATCATCCGCAGTCCGATGGACAGTCAGAGCGAGTGATACAGATTCTAGAGGATATGCTTCGTTGTTGTGTGATTGACTTCCAGGGTTCTTGGGAGAAGCACTTACCGTTGGTTGAGTTTGCTTACAACAACAGTTACCAGTCAAGCATTCAGATGGCACCTTATGAGGCTTTGTATGGTAGACGGTGTAGGACTCCGATTTGTTGGGCTGAGACAGGTCAGAGATTGTTACCTATGCCAGACTTGCTTAAGGGAACGACATAAAAAGTGAAGTTGATTTGTGATCGTTTGAAAGCAGCTTCCGATCGCCAGAAGTCTTATGCAGATTTGAAGAGGAAAGAGGTTGAGTACTCAGTGGGTGAGAAAGTATTTCTGAAAGTATCTCCATGGAAGAAGGTAATGAGATTTGGCCGGAAAGGCAAGTTGAGTCCGAGGTTCATTGGTCCGTATGAGATTGTTGAGCGGATTGGGCCTGTAGCTTATCGTTTGAGGTTACCTTCTGAGTTAGAAAAGATTCATGATGTCTTCCATGTGTCTATGCTTAGGAGATATAGATCAGATCCTTCTCATGTGATGCCCGTTGAAGAGATAGAGTTAGATCCAGATTTGTCCTATAATGAAGAGCCCGTTGAGATACTTGCTTCTGATAGCAAGGTGTTGCGTGGCAAGACCATAGAGTTGGTCAAGGTGTTGTGGAAGCATAGAGGGACGGAAGAGACCACGTGGGAGAGAAAAGCAGATATGGTTGAGCAGTTTCCGTATTTGTTTCCACCAGGTAATTTCAGGGACGAAATTTCCTTAAATGGGGGAGAGTTGTAACATCCGTGTTTTGGGGTTAGGAGTTAGTCGAGTTAATTGGTTCGAGTTGGTAAAATTTATTTTAATCAAATTGAGTTTAGAAAGCAAAGGAGGGATCATTTTGGTAATTAAACCAAAATAAAAATAAACACCACCTTATATCATCTTTTCTTCTTCATCTTTCTTCTTCACCGTTCATAAACACCCCAAATTCTCTCAAACCCTCATTACTATTTCCTTTGATTTCTTCCTCAATTCAAGGGCGTTTTTGAAGGTAATTACATATTCGAACTCTCCTCTTCATCCTCTACGTTTACATAGTTTTATATTTCGAAACTACCCACTTTTGTGATTTTCAAGTTTAATGAAAATCTGAGTTTTTATTGAGTTTTTCAATTGATTTTGAATTATTGAGATGGGTTTTGAGTTAGTCACCTTAAAATACACATAATATGTTAAAATGAGTAATTTTGGATGAAAATCCGAAATGGGTATTTATGGCCATTTTTGAATAGTCTAAAACTTGAATTTTGGTGAGTTTTAGAGTTAGGTTGAAAGGCTGATGATATATGTATGTGAGGAAAGTGTTTTGGGACCATTTAGATGTCATTTGGATGTTCGAAAATGGTATTTTCTGCTGGGTAAAATATGAGTACGAAAATGAGGAGTTTGAAAGGGTTCTTGGCTTGAAATGTTGAGCTTAATGTTTGAATTATGTTCCGGGTTAGTTTCGATGACAAGTTATTGATTTTGGATATTTTGTTGGTGTTTGGGATTGATTAGAATCAAGTTTGGGCATTGGTGAAGCATCGGAAGTGAATCCGGAAAATTGAAGGTTGTTGCTTGCTTGGTCTTGAGCTTGGAAGCTTAGGTGAGTGGTTAAATGTTTTAAGTGGTTTTAAAATGGTTGGTTCGAGTATACGGACTAGGTCGGGCTTGGTAGACCCACCTAGAGTTGGGATTAGTGTGGTAGCCTAATCCTAAACTTGATCTAAAGCCTTTGGATGAACTTAAATGTATGAATGCTTATGTATATTGTATTATACATGTGTGTTGAGGCATGATTGGTATTGCATAAAGCATGCATGGAAATGTGGTTGGTGTATGACGGTGATGTCATGTTGAGTACATGCTATGCATGGAAATGGTGTATGACGGTGATGTCATGATGAGTACATGCTATGCATGGAAATGGTGTATGACGGTGATGTCATGTTGAGTACATGCTATGCATGGAAATGGTGTATGACGGTGATGTCATGTTGAGTACATGCTATGCATGGAAATGGTGTATGACGGTGATGTCATGATGAGTACATGCTATGCATGGAAATGGTGTATGACGGTGATGTCATGTTGAGTACATGTTAGGCATGGAAATTTGGGTTGTGGCTGTTTATATTGAGGAAGTTAGAGCTTGGAGAGCATGACATTTACAGTATAAATTGTTCATGCATCTTATATTGTGGCTCTTGTAAATTCTTGATATGTTTGTGTGATGCTTTGGTTAGACTGTGCTCGGACCCTGCAATGTTGAGGTTTGTTTTTAGAGCTTACCTTCACTAAGCATTATTGCTTACGCTCTCTTTGTTCAACATTGCAGATCCTTAGTTCGTGGGTTGCTTGTGCAAGTGGAAGGTTTCAAGTGTGGTTTTGGACTTGAGTTTATCAAGTATGGCTTTTAAATGTTAGACATGTAATAGTTTGAGCAATGGGACATGTATGGTTTTGATGAGTAGTTGTTGGTTGTTTGAGAGCATGTATGGACATCCTTTATATTTTTCCTTTGCATGGTTTGTGTTGCCATGATAAATTATAAGTCATGCATAAATTGCTCTTTGAATGTTAACATGTACTGTGGATGCTATTTTTATGGTTGTTTGATGTTTGAATATGTTGGAGTACGTTTAATCTAGGACGTATGCATATAGGCTTGGGTGGCTGGTGTTGAGTGTCTTTGCCTCTTTTAAACTCATATGTATGAATATGTATGATTCTAATGTGTTTATATCATTGAAAGTCATTAGAATGAAGCAAAATATGCTCCCCTGCATCTAGGTTTCGAAACTAGGGGTAAAGTTTCGAAACCTTTGCAAATTTTTGGGTTCCAGGGGCTACTGGAGGCCAAAGTTTCGAAACCTTTGGACAAGGTTTCGAAACTTTGGTCAAAGCTTTCGATTGGGCATAAATTTTGAGGTTTACAAGCTTTACGTTTTAGTCATGATTCTCGTATGTGCAATTGCTTGAGTTTGGGATGTCCGTTTGAGTTGAAATTTGGCAGAGAGGCATGAAACATGACTAATTTCATAATGGTAACTTAAAATTTGGTAAAGTCCTCTTAATTTCCAGAATTTACAAATTGGTCCCTAAATTCGTATTTTATTCAATTGAGTCCCTTATTGTTTTCCGATTGCTGTGATTTTTGAGTATGCTTATCTCAAGAGTATGCCTAGGTTTAATGTGCATCTAGACAAGTAAAAAAAAATATAGGGTTGTTAACCGAGGGGGAATCCTTAGGGGTTTTCGCTCGGTTTTCCCCGTGTGACCCACTCGGATAGGTCATCCGACCAGACCGGGACGAGGGGGTTACATTTGTTGGCATCAGAGCTGAAGGTTTCCGAAACCTTGGACAGGTAAGTGAGTAAGTTGTATTTTATGATTAAAATGCACGGTGTTTGCTTATCATGTAAGCATGTTGCTTGTTTTATTCAAAGCATGTGTGTGGGAGTCCCATTGCTACTATTACATTGGAAAATGGTTTTGTTTTAGTGAGGGAACGTACTTGAACACTTGGAAGCCTTGCCTTGCTAACCCAACTTGTATGTTTTGTTGTTGTGGTTGTAGTTAATATTTGTGAGAGCAATGTCTAGACCGAGAGGTAGACCAAGAATAGTTCGTCAGGAACCACGGGTTGCGGCTCCTATTGAGCCGGCTGTTGGTGTGGAGGCTTATTTGGAAGGGCCGATGGCCGCGGGAGTTGGCGCTCCACCACCTCCACCACCACCACCTCCGCCTGGAGCTAGAGGCGAGGAGGGAGCTGAAGGAGAGGGACCTCAAGGTGGCCAAGGTCCAGCTGGAATTGACATGACTCCGCTAGTGCAAGCGATAACGGGAGCGTTTCAGGCCGCAGTTGCGGGAGCTCAGGCTGCAGCTCAGCCTAGGTATGATGATGCTAGTCTACCTTTGGAGAGGCTCCGTAGTTTGGGAGCCGAGGAGTTTAGAGGATCTACTCCGGAGAGATCGGAGTTATGGTTAGAGAAGACAGTCCGAATCTTGGCTCAGATGGGTTGTGCGGGCGCACGTAGACTGGGTTGTGTGATCTCGTTACTTCAGGGTGATGCCTACACCTGGTGGGTCACCATTACTGCCGGGATTCCAGAGGTCGAGATAGATTGGGATTTCTTTGAGTTTGCATTCAGAAAGAGGTACTTGGGACCGAGGTACTTGGATGAGAAGAAGAGAGAATTCATGGCTTTTACTCAGGGAGATACTTCTGTGACTGACTATCAGATTCGCTTTGTTCGCTTGAGTCAGTATGCCCCAGAGTTGATTCCTACTGAAGTGGAACGTTGCAATCGATTCCGCTACGGGTTGAATGAAGAGGTTAAGAGGTACACGTTAGCTTCTGATTATTCGGACCTTGATGTGTTAGTCGCGAGGGCCAAAGATTTGGAGCATAGTTTGGGTTCGGCCAAACGGTCTAGTGGTTCTAGTTCTGGTAAGAAGCATAACCACTTTGATGGTAGGGATGCCAAGAAGCACAAAGGTGGTGGGCATCAGTTTGATCAGAGACGTGGCGGTGGCTACTCTGGTAGAGGCCATCAGGGCTATAGAGGAGAAGGGCGTTCGCCCGAGTGTGCACAGTGTGGGAGACGACACGCTGGTGAGTGTTGGGGTAACTCCTATGTTTGCTGGAACTGTGGCTCGAGGGACCACTTTAAGAGAGATTGTCCACATCAGACAGCTCAGGCACCGAACATAGCTCAGGCTCCTACGAGAGGTAATGATTTTCAGAGAGGTCGTGGGCGCGGTCGTGGCTACTTCCAACCTAGGGCTGATGCACCTAGGGTAGATGCTCAGAGGAATCTTGCTCATGTTGTGGCTGTACAGTCAGAGACAGGAGGACCAGCGAGAGTTTATGCTCAGAGAGAGGCCGGGAACGACACTGATGTGATAGCAGGTAATTTTGAGTTACAGTCTATGTCTTTGCTTTCTTTGGTGGATTCGGGTTCTACGCATTCCTACATTTTGAGTGAGCATGCACAGAAGCTAGATATCCCTGTTGAGATCTTAGACGTAGGTATGCATGTTACTAGTTCTTTTGGTGAGACAGTTGTGGTTAGACGTATGTATAGGAGGTGTCCACTGAAGATTCAGGGTCATATGTTCTCAGTTGATATGATGGAACTTCCATTCTACGGTTTTGATATTATTCTGGGTATGGACTGGTTGGTTGAGCATCGGGCTAGTGTGGATTTTGAGACGAAGAGAATTTCTTTGAAGCTTTCTGATGACTACGAGATAGTAGTAGTGGGCGAGAACATTAAGTTCTTGTCTAATGTGGTGTCAGCTTTAGAGGCTCATAGGTTGATGGACTCTGGATGTGGAGCCTATTTAGCTTATGTTATAAATCCGGACATGAGTGAAACTAGACCGAAAGATATCAGAACAGTGTGTGACTTTCCAGATGTGTTTCCTGAAGAGTTGCCGGGTTTGCCTCCTGACAGAGATGTTGAGTTTTTGATTGAGACAGTTTCAGGGTGTAATCCAATTTCGATAGCTCCGTACCGCATGGCTCCGAAAGAGTTGAAAGAATTGAAGAGTCAGTTGCAAGAATTATTAGACCGTGGTTTCATTAGGCCTAGTAGTTCTCCGTGGGGTGCTCCCGTGTTGTTTGTGAAAAAGAAAGATGGTAGTATGCGCATGTGCATCGACTATAGACAGTTGAATCAGATGACTGTGAAGAACAAGTATCCGTTGCCTCGTATAGATGATTTGTTTGATCAGTTGAGAGGTGCTTCAGTATTCTCGAAGATAGATTTGAGATCTGGATACTATCAGTTGAAAGTGAAAGAGTGTGATGTTCCGAAGACAGCTTTTAGGACTAGATATGGTCACTATGAGTTTCTTGTGATGCCTTTTGGGCTCACGAATGCACCTGCAGCATTCATGGACATGATGAACAGAATTTTTAGAGACTATTTAGACAGGTTTGTGGTTGTCTTCATTGATGATATACTTGTGTACTCGAAGACAGAAGAAGAATATGAAGAACACTTAAGGTTTGTTTTACAGAGATTGTTAAGCAATCAGTTGTATGCGAAGCTTAGCAAATGTGAGTTCTGGATTCGAGAGGTTGTATTTCTTGGCCATGTTGTTTCGACCGAAGGTATTCGAGTTGATCCATCGAAGATTGAGGCTATCATCGAGTGGAAACAGCCTAAGTCTGTGATCGAGATTAGAAGTTTCCTAGGATTAGCCGGTTACTATAGGAGGTTTGTTGATGGTTTCTCTAGAGTAGCTGCTCCTTTGACTAAGCTGTTGCAAAAAGGAGTCAAATTCGAATGGACAGATGCAAGACAGAAGGCCTTTGAGAAATTGAAAGAAGCCTTGACGAATGCTCCAGTGTTAGTGCAACCTGTTTCAGGTAAGGAGTTTGTGATCTACAGTGATGCTTCCTACGTAGGCTTAGGATGTGTATTGATGCAAGATAGGAGAGTTGTTGCTTATGCTTCTAGACAGTTGAAGATTCATGAGAAGAACTATCCTACTCATGATATAGAACTAGCCGCAGTTGTGTTTGCATTGAAGATTTGGCGTCACTACTTGTATGGTGAGAAGTGTATAGTTTACACCGATCACAAGAGCTTGAAATATTTGATGACACAGAAAGAGTTGAATTTGAGACAGAGAAGGTGGCTAGAGTTGCTAAAGGATTATGACTTGACCCTTGAGTACCATCCGGGTAAAGCAAATGTGGTAGCCGATGCTTTGAGTAGAAAAGTGGCCGTTGAGCTGAGAGCTATGTTTGCTAGATTGAGTGTGTCCAATGATGGTGGTTTGATCACCGAGTTGCAAGTAAAGCCTTCTTTGATTCAGTTGATTAGAGAGAAACAGTTGCAAGATGCGAGCTTAATTCCTCATGTCCAAGACATAGCCGAAGGAAGACCGACTGAGTATAGTTTCAGTGGTGAGAGTTTGTTGTGCTTTAGAGATAGAATTATTGTACCAGAAGATGTTGAATTGAGACGTCAGATTCTGAGTGAAGCACATTTGAGTCCCTTTTCTATGCATCCTGGTAGTACTAAAATGTACAGAGATTTGAAGAATGACTACTTCTGGGTTGGTTTGAAGAGAGATGTAGCCGAGTATGTGAGCCGTTGCATGGTTTGTCAGAGAGTGAAGGCAGAACATCAGGTTCCTTCAGGTTTGCTACAGCCTTTGAAGATTCCGGAATGGAAATGGGAGAGGATCACCATGGACTTTGTATCGGGGTTGCCTTTGTCTCCTTCGAAGAAGAACTCAGTTTGGGTGATTGTTGATAGGTTCACTAAGTGTGCTCACTTCTTAGCAGTGAACACTGTGGATTCCTTAGACAAGTTGGCAAACTTGTACATCCGTGAGATTGTAAGACTTCATGGGGTTCCGAAGTCTATTGTTTCAGATAGGGATCCTAGATTTACTTCGAGATTCTGGAGTTGCTTGCATAGTGCTTTAGGTAGCCGTCTGCATTTCAGCACATCTTATCATCCGCAGTCCGATGGACAGTCAGAGCGAGTGATACAGATTCTAGAGGATATGCTTCGTTGTTGTGTGATTGACTTCCAGGGTTCTTGGGAGAAGCACTTACCGTTGGTTGAGTTTGCTTACAACAACAGTTACCAGTCAAGCATTCAGATGGCACCTTATGAGGCTTTGTATGGTAGACGGTGTAGGACTCCGATTTGTTGGGCTGAGACAGGTCAGAGATTGTTACCTATGCCAGACTTGCTTAAGGGAACGACATAAAAAGTGAAGTTGATTTGTGATCGTTTGAAAGCAGCTTCCGATCGCCAGAAGTCTTATGCAGATTTGAAGAGGAAAGAGGTTGAGTACTCAGTGGGTGAGAAAGTATTTCTGAAAGTATCTCCATGGAAGAAGGTAATGAGATTTGGCCGGAAAGGCAAGTTGAGTCCGAGGTTCATTGGTCCGTATGAGATTGTTGAGCGGATTGGGCCTGTAGCTTATCGTTTGAGGTTACCTTCTGAGTTAGAAAAGATTCATGATGTCTTCCATGTGTCTATGCTTAGGAGATATAGATCAGATCCTTCTCATGTGATGCCCGTTGAAGAGATAGAGTTAGATCCAGATTTGTCCTATAATGAAGAGCCCGTTGAGATACTTGCTTCTGATAGCAAGGTGTTGCGTGGCAAGACCATAGAGTTGGTCAAGGTGTTGTGGAAGCATAGAGGGACGGAAGAGACCACGTGGGAGAGAAAAGCAGATATGGTTGAGCAGTTTCCGTATTTGTTTCCACCAGGTAATTTCAGGGACGAAATTTCCTTAAATGGGGGAGAGTTGTAACATCCGTGTTTTGGGGTTAGGAGTTAGTCGAGTTAATTGGTTCGAGTTGGTAAAATTTATTTTAATCAAATTGAGTTTAGAAAGCAAAGGAGGGATCATTTTGGTAATTAAACCAAAATAAAAATAAACACCACCTTATATCATCTTTTCTTCTTCATCTTTCTTCTTCACCGTTCATAAACACCCCAAATTCTCTCAAACCCTCATTACTATTTCCTTTGATTTCTTCCTCAATTCAAGGGCGTTTTTGAAGGTAATTACATATTCGAACTCTCCTCTTCATCCTCTACGTTTACATAGTTTTATATTTCGAAACTACCCACTTTTGTGATTTTCAAGTTTAATGAAAATCTGAGTTTTTATTGAGTTTTTCAATTGATTTTGAATTATTGAGATGGGTTTTGAGTTAGTCACCTTAAAATACACATAATATGTTAAAATGAGTAATTTTGGATGAAAATCCGAAATGGGTATTTATGGCCATTTTTGAATAGTCTAAAACTTGAATTTTGGTGAGTTTTAGAGTTAGGTTGAAAGGCTGATGATATATGTATGTGAGGAAAGTGTTTTGGGACCATTTAGATGTCATTTGGATGTTCGAAAATGGTATTTTCTGCTGGGTAAAATATGAGTACGAAAATGAGGAGTTTGAAAGGGTTCTTGGCTTGAAATGTTGAGCTTAATGTTTGAATTATGTTCCGGGTTAGTTTCGATGACAAGTTATTGATTTTGGATATTTTGTTGGTGTTTGGGATTGATTAGAATCAAGTTTGGGCATTGGTGAAGCATCGGAAGTGAATCCGGAAAATTGAAGGTTGTTGCTTGCTTGGTCTTGAGCTTGGAAGCTTAGGTGAGTGGTTAAATGTTTTAAGTGGTTTTAAAATGGTTGGTTCGAGTATACGGACTAGGTCGGGCTTGGTAGACCCACCTAGAGTTGGGATTAGTGTGGTAGCCTAATCCTAAACTTGATCTAAAGCCTTTGGATGAACTTAAATGTATGAATGCTTATGTATATTGTATTATACATGTGTGTTGAGGCATGATTGGTATTGCATAAAGCATGCATGGAAATGTGGTTGGTGTATGACGGTGATGTCATGTTGAGTACATGCTATGCATGGAAATGGTGTATGACGGTGATGTCATGATGAGTACATGCTATGCATGGAAATGGTGTATGACGGTGATGTCATGTTGAGTACATGCTATGCATGGAAATGGTGTATGATGGTGATGTCATGTTGAGTACATGCTATGCATGGAAATGGTGTATGACGGTGATGTCATGATGAGTACATGCTATGCATGGAAATGGTGTATGACGGTGATGTCATGTTGAGTACATGTTAGGCATGGAAATTTGGGTTGTGGCTGTTTATATTGAGGAAGTTAGAGCTTGGAGAGCATGACATTTACAGTATAAATTGTTCATGCATCTTATATTGTGGCTCTTGTAAATTCTTGATATGTTTGTGTGATGCTTTGGTTAGACTGTGCTCGGACCCTGCAATGTTGAGGTTTGTTTTTAGAGCTTACCTTCACTAAGCATTATTGCTTACGCTCTCTTTGTTCAACATTGCAGATCCTTAGTTCGTGGGTTGCTTGTGCAAGTGGAAGGTTTCAAGTGTTGTTTTGGACTTGAGTTTATCAAGTATGGCTTTTAAATGTTAGACATGTAATAGTTTGAGCAATGGGACATGTATGGTTTTGATGAGTAGTTGTTGGTTGTTTGAGAGCATGTATGGACATCCTTTATATTTTTCCTTTGCATGGTTTGTGTTGCCATGATAAATTATAAGTCATGCATAAATTGCTCTTTGAATGTTAACATGTACTGTGGATGCTATTTTTATGGTTGTTTGATGTTTGAATATGTTGGAGTACGTTTAATCTAGGACGTATGCATATAGGCTTGGGTGGCTGGTGTTGAGTGTCTTTGCCTCTTTTAAACTCATATGTATGAATATGTATGATTCTAATGTGTTTATATCATTGAAAGTCATTAGAATGAAGCAAAATATGCTCCCCTGCATCTAGGTTTCGAAACTAGGGGTAAAGTTTCGAAACCTTTGCAAATTTTTGGGTTCCAGGGGCTACTGGAGGCCAAAGTTTCGAAACCTTTGGACAAGGTTTCGAAACTTTGGTCAAAGCTTTCGATTGGGCATAAATTTTGAGGTTTACAAGCTTTACGTTTTAGTCATGATTCTCGTATGTGCAATTGCTTGAGTTTGGGATGTCCGTTTGAGTTGAAATTTGGCAGAGAGGCATGAAACATGACTAATTTCATAATGGTAACTTAAAATTTGGTAAAGTCCTCTTAATTTCCAGAATTTACAAATTGGTCCCTAAATTCGTATTTTATTCAATTGAGTCCCTTATTGTTTTCCGATTGCTGTGATTTTTGAGTATGCTTATCTCAAGAGTATGCATAGGTTTAATGTGCATCTAGACAAGTAAAAAAAAATATAGGGTTGTTAACCGAGGGGGAATCCTTAGGGGTTTTCGCTCGGTTTTCCCCGTGTGACCCACTCGGATAGGTCATCCGACCAGACCGGGACGAGGGGGTTACATTATTATTATACAGTTCTTTAATTTTAAATGGAATTCTAATCTACTCGTCTTCTTTTAATTATTTTATTTATTTTATTCTTTTATATACTATATCACTTTCATTATTTTACTTAAATTAGGTTTACTCTCCCTATATAGATACACACATAGTTCAAATAAGATCACACTAATAACCCTACTTTTTTTTATAGTTTCAGTCCGCCAAAATCCCTTATCGATTTATTAAATTCCTATGTAATAATCTCCACCGCTCTATACCCCTTCTTGTTCGTTAATCCCTTTAACACCATGTTTAGTCTGGTACCGATACAATTGGATTCAATACTTCTGATCATGAAAAATCACATCATTCTATAGGTTGGGTATAGCTTGGCTAAGATGTGTTTTCTTCCGGTGCTATAATTAAATTATATACTATTTTTCTATGTGTTGGTGTTTTATCTCTTTGTGATTATTTATATGTATTATGGTTTGTGTGGTTAACATCATATGCATACGATTCTAGAATGTGTTTTAATTATGATTTATGGAAATTTGATCTACGAAACATAGGATTTATGGAACTATGATTTATGAACTACGATTTATGAAACTACGATTTATGGACTTATGGACTATGATTTATGAAGTATGTTTACAGAATATCGGATTTATGGAACTGTGTTTATGAAATTTGATTTTTAAACATCATATATGTATGAGCATGGGTTGGGATTTGTACGGAGGAAGTTTAGTGGTTTCATCCTTCGGGTTGAATTCCACTTCGGATCAGTGGTTCCACCCTTCGGGCTGAGTTCCACTTCGGATGGTGACGATGTAGTGAGTGGTTCTGGGGAACCTTACTCTTCTTATGGCGGTCGTAGTTGGGTGCATTGCACTGCGCTTGTGATTTGTGTTATGGTTTAAAAGATTTCATTCAAAATAATATTATGTTTTATAATTTTGGTTTTTCTTGCACTTTAGAGACACACTAAGCTCTTTAGCTTACTCCCCCATAATTTCCTCTTACAAATATCTTTTGACTTTAGGCGACGTGGTACTTGGAGGATCTCAGATTTTATTTGGTTATTTTATCATTCAGTACGAAGCTATTTTAGTTTAATCAGATTTATATTTATTAATTTGGGACATGGATGTAATTTTAAAATATTTATATTTTGAGATTATTTTTAGCATTCATCTACTGTTATTTTAATTTAGAGATTTTATATAATCATTCAAATATTTATTATTAAATTTATGTTATTTTATTTTAATTAAAGTATAATTTTCAAAATTGGATTTCTTGAGGGAAAAGTTTTCAAAAATAACTTCCTAAATTTAGTCTTTTCTTCTAGGCCGGGTTTTGCAAGAACATAAACTATTAGCAAAATGGTGGAAACGCTTCCGATCCCTAACATTTATTTCTCGTTTGTAAATCTTTGAGATTAGTTTTATCAAAGAGTGAAAATCCTCGCATACACAGAGGTTGTTGACCATCCGGAGTGGTGTTTCAATTAATCCGAGTGCAATGGCAATCCTTTCACTGTGATGGTGGTGTGCTTTGTTTTTCTTCCTCGTCGGTATCTGGTTTATATCCTACCAACCTCATTTGCTCAGCTATTTCCTGTAGGAATCTCTTTAGCTCTAGGGTGGGACTCCATCGAGCTCAATCCAACTACACCCGGGGTCTTTTCTTACATCCATTTCCTTCATTTTTAACCTCACCCTTGCAACCGACTCCCAATCTCTAGAAGCAATGCCAAATAAGCTCCGCTATCACGGGGAGCCATATTCATCAAAATCCGAGCCACACAGTCACCCATCTCAATATTCCCATGCATCTTGCAGGCACCGTTTTTTTTAGTGATCAATTATTTTTTAATTAGTTTTAGATAAGTGATTAATAAAAAAACAAACACTGAAAAATAAAAAACAATAAAATCCAAATTTAAACTCAAATGCCTCTAATGTATTACACAAAATACATAAAATCATTTTTTCTTCTACATTCTCTTACGTAATTCCTGACAATGAGAAAAATAAGTGTGTGTTGGGATCCTCTTACGTTGTGGCCTATGTTTTGCCTCAGGATCCTCTTTAGCATCCTCTACAACGTAGCTCACCTCCTCAGACACCGAGGGTATAGGAGGCGGTGTTGTGAACATGTTCACGTGACCGCTCAACCCTCCCATAATCTCTAGTGAATTCAGGAAATTTTGTGTTTCCTGAAAATCCATGCTCTGTCCAAAGTTCGAGTAAAGAGGTGATTGTTGAGGAATAAACTCAGGTGTGTATAAAACAACATCATCAAACTCGTGAGTATCTGAGGAGCTTGGGCCTACTTCTGGTTGTACATATGTAGGATCCGGTTCCTTTTCCCATATAACTGGCGAGCCCACTTTTGGTTGTTCCCAAGTGGTTGGCTAACTTTCGGGGTTTTTACTCCAAACGAGATTTTGAGATGCGCCCGCTGCTGCACTCTTAGAGGATTCACCCTTACCACCGTATTTTTTCTTATATTTTCGACATTCTTCCCGTCCATCGACCGAAGTTAAGTAGACATTCCATTATTAAGAAAATAGATCAGGTACTCTAACCTCTGAAAATCAAAATCATCCTATTGAATTGGAGTGCGAAACGGTATCGTTGAAGCTCTGTTGTTCCACATATTAATGTAGTCAGCATGTGTGGCTTCCCAATTTACTTCTGCCCTGCCGTGTCCATCAAAATCGTGCAAATAGTCATGCTTAGTGTTGGGATATGAAATGGGTTGGTGAAAGCCAAATTGTCTCAGCACCCTGTCGGCAAAGTGGAACTCAACAATCGCAAAGTGGATCAACGGTGTAACACTACACCACTGATTAAAATGTTCTAGCAGATCATCCGATACAAAAATATGATCATCGTCGTACAGTCTCCAAATAAACTACAAAATAAGGATTATTTTAATAAGACATCTAATTATAACATAAATAATGAACTGTAAATATTTAATTAAAATGTAAACAATACATTTAACTGGATATCTACTTCTGACAGTAAAAATCGATATAAGCTCTAAATGCTCTGAGCCTTATGATCATTTTATATTTTAGCGCCCTTGCACAACTCACGATACAAGAACGCTAATATGGCCGATCCCCAACTATATGTAGCAGCTTCCCACGAATACCTCAAAAATCGTAGATATCGTGTATGAACAAGATTGTCAAATTTATCTGGCATTAGTATACCTCCAATGAGTTGCAGAATATATGCTCGATTGACATTATAAATCGCATCAACCGAATTATATTTACCGAGTTTAAATTCACGTTGCAACCAACTCATTTTCACACGAGCTCCACTCAAATTTGATTTATCTGGCACCTTCTCAAGGTAAAATGAGCAAATTGCTTCAGGTGTAGCTTTCATCTGGTCGACTAATGGATCCCCGGTCAATGGTTTCCCGATCAATGGTGCCCCGTTTACTAGGACCCCGATTGTAACCCCCTCGTCTCGGTCTGGCCGGATGACCGGTCCGAGTGGGCCACACGGGGAAAACCGAAGCGAAACCCGTTAAGGTTCCCCCTCGGTTAACAACCCTAATTTTTTTTCATTTTAAATCTTTTCTAGAGGAGTATTAAGTCCTAAGTGATCATACAGCGGAACGACATTCACGAAACAATCAAACGGACTCAAACAAACATGTTACAGCCCAATTTTAAACTTAAACTGCAGGCGGTATCGATACACCTAAGGGGTGTATCGATACCCCCATTGACTAGGTCAACTGGTCAGAGTCAACCAGTGGAGACCGTATCGATACGCCCAAGGAGTGTATCGATACTCTCCCCAAAGGTTGACTTCTCACGGTCAACGCTAAGATGACCGTATCGATACGCCAGAGGCCCGTATCGATACCAAAATGGACAGTAGCTTCAGTGACCAAAATGGTATAGATACTCCTCCTCGCGTATCGATACACGAGGCCTGAAACAAGAAGGCCGTATCGATACGGGACCAACCGTATCGATACCCATGCACTGTAAAACTCCCAAACTCAGCTAAAACGAACAAGACTCGGACCTAGATGCAATTTAGGACTTCCCTAGACCCAAACAAGCATTCATACAACATTTAAAGGTCATTGATTAGCCATACAAACACCCAACATGTACATACATCAAGGGAAACATGCAATTGAATCAAAGATGACATTTAAGCATCCAAAATCTCATACTTCAACATTCAAACATAAAGGCAACCTCAAGGCACATAGCCAACATTCATGATAAGCAATCTAGGCATGGATTACAATTCAAACATGGCATCACAAGCCATACAAAAGCAACATAACATGGAGTCTAAGCAAGCTCCTAAACAACCAACAATCATCCAACAAAATAACACATGTCCCATTGCTTAAACTATTACATGTTCAACATTTAAAAGTTCATACTTGATGTACTCAAGCCAACAACCACACTTGGAGGCCCTCCACTTGCTCGAGCAACCCACGAACTAAGGATCTGCAATGTTGAACAAAGAGAGCGTAAGCAATGATGCTTAGTGAGGGTAAGCTCTTAAAACAAACCTCAACATTGCAGGGTCCGAGCACGATCTAGCCAAGGCAAATGACATATTTACCAAGGATCCACATACCACAAGATAAGGATGCATGAGCACTATTCAATATAAATGCCATGATCATAAGCTCAATTCCACAATACATGTAATCACATTTAAACATCCAATTAAAGCTCATATATCTCAACACATTGATACATATATCAATCAACATTGGCACCTAGCTATGACCCGAATACGCGGATAAACACGTTGGAACTCACATCCAACAACCATATTACCTCACGGTGGGATTACACTCATCACCGGTCTCGCGGAGGGGATTCCACTCATCCTCACGCCCCGTCGATGGGATTCCACTCATCATCGACTATATTTAAATACAATTTCCGGGTGAACCTGTACTCCTCCTCGGTGACTCAACGCCACCAAGGCCACGCGCGACTTTTGACTCATGTGTACACACTAACATCCTAATGATCGATCATTTATACTCAAGCATACTAGTGCCAACATTTTACTCATTTCACATTTCTCATTTCAATCAATTTCGTGCTTAGAACGTACTCACCATGAACCATCATCATGCATGTCTCAAGCATCTCAAATCATGCCTCATCTCACATGTATAACACAATATACATAAGCAATCATATCACATTTCATACGAGACATACACAACCACATATATGAGTTCATCCAAAGGCTCTAGATCAAGTTTAGGATTAGGCTACCACCCTAATCCTAACTCTAGGTGGGTCTACCAAGCCCAACATAGTCCATATACTCGAACCAACCATTTTAAAACCAAGTAAAACAATTAACCACTCACCTAAGCTCCCAAGCTTAAGGACCAAGCAAGCGACCACCTTCAATTCCCCGGATTCACTTCTGATGCTTCACCGATGCCCAAACTCGATTCTAATCAATCCCAAACACAAACAAAACATCCACAATCAATAACTCATCATCGGAACTAACCCGAGTTAACGTTTTCAAGCATCCAACACTCAAAACCAAGCCCAAAACAGAATTCCCGAGCAACCCATAAAACCCACTGAAATCTTCCAATTTGTAGAACTAATGTTTTGATATAATAATTGAAAAATGTTTTGGACTGATTTAAAAAGTATTTAAAACAATTTCCAAAGTCCAAATATTCTGAAATTATGTTTAGGGATGTTTCTAAATGGGTTTTTCATGTTTTCAAAGGCCAAATTATACAAACCTGTCCAGGTGTTTCGAAACACCTCAGAACTGCATTTATGGTGGGAATTAAAGTCTTCAACGGCTCCAATATGATCCCAACGGCTAGTAACGGCTACAAAATCATTTGGGAGTATAAAAGGGACCTCCAAGCATCAAGAGAAGGCTAATGCTCATATTGTCAAACATCAAATGATCAAGAAATTGTCTTAGCACTTAAATTGTCAATTCTTGTATAGACAAACACTAGTGAGCCAAATTTGCCAAATTTGCTCAAGTGTTTTAGGTTTTGGGTGAGTGCTTCATTGTGCAAACAAACACCTATTAGAGGGTTTAAGTTTGCTTTGTTTATCTCTTTGTAAAAGAGGGTTTTGATCAAGGCTTTGGGTAGAAGCTTGATCGTTTGTAAGGGTTACCTCCTAAGCCTAGAAAAGAGGACGAATCAATAGTGGATTGATTGAGAAATCCTTAGTGGGGAGCTAAGGTAGTGGATGTAGGTGCTTGTTAGAAGACCGAACCACTCTAAAATCATTGTGTCTATTTCTTTTTTAGCTTCCTAAACCCTAACACCCAAATATCCACCTCTCCACCACTTGGTGAGCTAAATTGGTTGATCGAATCGAGCCCCACACATCCCAACACAATTCAAGCATCCAAACAACCATCAAATACACCCAAAGTGACCCTCATATATCATACTAACACCAGCCCTCAAAAACCAACATTAAACCACCCCAAAAACCACTTTAAAACCCTCCTAAAACCCCCTTGAAACCCAAATCCGAAAATTCCTCAAAACCATTTGAAATTCACATATGTTATACCATTTGACCTCTATACATCATAACTAAACATATTAAATCAAAACACTTCACTTAACAACATAAAGATCTCATTTTTAATCAAAATATTCCAAACTTCCATTTTCCAAAACCTTCATGAAAATCAAAATAAATGGTACTTTTAAAGAGAGGGAGTTGAGGGGAAGTCAAAAACGTCATTACCTTTCAAAATGGAGTTGAAATGAGGGATCTTTGAAATGGAATAGTAGATTGGGGAGAGGGGTCTTGTTTTGTCGTTGAAATGAGATGGTGGAGAGAGGTAGAAGATGAGCTAAAAGTCTTTCTTTATGTTTGTTTAAAATGGGGGGGCTAAAGACAACTTTGCCCTTAATGAATTGGGCTATTCACAAGGAAGGGAAATCCATGGCTAATTGGGGTTTAATCTTAAAACATGGTCAACCCAAATTAATTAATTTGAAAACAAAACCTGAAATATTATTTAAATTATAAAACCGAGCCCAATTAATATTAAAATATTATTTTCACCTAACCCCTAAACCCGGGTGTTACAACTCTCCCCCACTTAAGGAAATTTCATCCCCGAAATTACCTGGTGGAAACAAATACGGAAACTGCTCAACCATATCCGCTTTCCTCTCCCACGTGGCCTCATCCACACCTCTATGTCTCCACAACACCTTGACCAACTCTATGGTCTTACCACGCAACACCTTGCTATCAGAAGCAAGTATCTCAACGGGCTCTTCATTATAGGACAAATCCGGATTTAACTCTATCTCCTCAACGGGCATCACATGAGAAGGATCCGATCTATATCTCCTAAGCATAGACACATGAAAGACATTATGGATCTTCTCTAACTCAGAAGGTAACCTCAAACGATAAGCTACAGGCCCAATCCGCTCAACTATCTCATACGGACCAATGAACCTCGGACTCAACTTGCCCTTTCGGCCAAATCTCATTACCTTCTTCCACGGAGATACTTTCAGAAACACTTTCTCACCCACTGAGTACTCAATCTCTTTCCTCTTCAAATCTGCATAAGACTTCTGACGATCGGAAGCTGCTTTCAAACGATCACAAATCAACTTCACCTTGTCGGTAGTCCCCTTAAGCAAGTCTGGCATAGGTAACAATCTCTGACCTGTCTCAGCCCAACAGATCGGAGTCCTACATCGTCTACCATACAAAGCCTCATAGGGTGCCATCTGAATACTAGACTGATAACTGTTGTTGTAAGCAAACTCAACCAACGGTAAGTGCTTCTCCCAAGAACCCTGGAAGTCAATCACACAACAACAAAGCATATCCTCTAGAATCTGTATCACTCGCTCTGACTGCCCATCGGAATGAGGATGATAAGACGTGCTGAAATGCAAACGGCTACCTAAAGCACTATGCAAGCAACCCCAGAACCTCGAAGTAAATCTAGGATCCCTATCTGAAACGATAGACTTCGGAACTCCATGAAGTCTCACAATCTCACGGATGTACAAGTTTGCCAACTTGTCTAAGGAATCCGTAGTGTTCACTGCTAAGAAGTGAGCACACTTAGTGAACCTATCAACAATCACCCAAACTGAATTCTTCTTCGAAGGAGATAAAGGTAACCCCGACACAAAATCCATGGTGATCCTCTCCTATTTCCATTCCGGAATCTTCAAAGGCTGTAACAAACCTGAAGGAACCTGATGTTCTGCCTTCACTCTCTGACAAACCATACAACGGCTCACATACTCGGCTACATCTCTCTTCAAACCAACCCAGAAGTAATCATTCTTCAAATCTCGGTACATTTTGGTACTACCCGGATGCATGGAAAAGGGACTCGAATGTGCTTCACTCAGAATCTGACGTCTCAACTCAACATCTTCTGGTACAACAACTCTATCTCTAAAGCACAACAAGCTCTCACCACTGAAACTATACTCGGTCGGTCTTCCCTCGGCTATGTCCTGAACATGAGGAACTAAACTCACATCTTGCAACTGCTTTTCTCTAATCAACTGAATCAAAGAAGGCTTCACTTGCAACTCGGTGATCAAACCACCATCATCGGACACACTCAATCTAGCAAACATAGCTCTCAACTCAACGACCACTTTTCTACTCAAAGCATCGGCTACTACATTTGCTTTACCCGGATGGTACTCGATGGTCAAGTCATAATCTTTTAGCAACTCTAACCATCTTCTTTGTCTCAAGTTCAACTCTTTCTGTGTCATCAGATACTTCAAGCTCTTGTGATCGGTGTAAACTATACACTTCTCACCATACAAATAATGACGCCAAATCTTCAATGCAAACACAACTGCGGCTAGCTCTATATCATGAGTAGGATAGTTCTTCTCATGAACCTTCAACTGTCTAGAAGCATAAGCAACAACTCTTCTTTCTTGCATCAAAACACATCCTAAGCCTACGTAGGAAGCATCACTGTATATCACAAACTCCTTACCTGAAACAGGTTGCACTAACACTGGAGCATTTGTCAACACTTCTTTCAATTTCTCAAAGGCCTTCTGTCTTGCATCTGACTATTCAAACTTGACTCTCTTTTGCAACAGTTTAGTCAAAGGAGCAGCTACCCTAGAGAAACCGTCAACAAATCTCCTATAGTAACCGGATAATCCTAGGAAACTCCTAATCTCGGTCACGGATTTAGGTTGTTTCCACTCAACAATCGCCTCAATCTTCGATGGATCAACTCGGATACCTTCGGCCGAAACAACATGGCCAAGAAATACAACCTCTCGAATCCAGAACTCACATTTACTAAGCTTCGCATACAACTGATTGCTCAACAATCTCTGTAAAACAAATCTCAAGTGCTCATCATGCTCTTCTTCTGTCTTCGAGTACACAAGTATGTCATCAATGAAAACAACTACAAAACGGTCTAGATAGTCTCTAAAAATTCTGTTCATTATGTCCATGAATGTTGCAGGTGCATTCGTGAGCCCAAACGACATCACAAGAAACTCATAGTGACCATATCTAGTCCTAAAAGCTATCTTCGGAACATCACACTCTTTCACCTTCAACTGATAGTACCCGGATCTCAAATCTATCTTCGAGAACACTGAAGCACCTCTCAACTGATCAAACAAATCATCTATACGAGGTAACGGATACTTGTTCTTCACAGTCAACTGATTCAACTGTCTATAGTCAATACACATGCGCATGCTACCATCTTTCTTTTTCACAAACAACACGGGAGCACCTCACGGAGAACTACTAGGCCTAATGAAACCACGGTCTAATAATTCTTGCAAATGACTCTTCAATTCTTTCAACTCTTTCGGAGCCATACGATACGGAGCTATCGAAACTGGACTAGACCCTGAAACTGTCTCAATCACAAACACAACATCTCTGTCAGGAGGCAAACCCGACAACTCTTCAGGAAACACATCTGGAAAGTCACACACTGTTCTGATATCTTTCGGTCTAGCTTCACTCATATCCGGATTCATAACATAAGCTAAATAAGCCCCACATCCAGAGTCCATCAACCTATGAGCCTCTAAAGCTGACACTACATTAGACAAGAACTTAATGTTCTCGCCTACTACTACTACCTCGTAGTCATCAGAAAGCTTCAAAGAAATTCTCTTTGTCTCAAAATCCACACTAGCCCGATGCTCAACCAACCAGTCCATACCCAAAATAATATCAAAACCATAGAAGGGAAGTTCCATCATATCGACTGAGAACACATGACCTTTAATCTTCAGTGGACATCTCCTATACATACGTCTAACCACAACTGTCTCACCAAAAGAACTAGTAACATGCATACATACATCTAAGATCTCAACAGGGATATCTAACTTCTGTGCATGCTCACTCAAAATGTAGGAATGCGTAGAACCCGAATCAACCAAAGAAAGCAAAGACATAGACTGTAACTCGAAATTACCTACTATCACATCAGTGTCGTTCCCGGCCTCTCTCTAAGCATAGACTCTCGCTGGTCCTCCCGCCTCTGGCTGCACTGCCACAACATGAGCAAGGTTCCTCTGAGCATCTACCCTAGGTGCATCAGCCCTAGGCTGGAAGTAGCCACGACCGCGCCCACGGCCTCTCTGAAAATCATTCGCTCTCGTAGGAGCCTGAGCTGCCTGATGCGGACAATCCCTCTTAAAGTGGTCCCTCGAACCACAATTCCAACAAGCATGGAAATTACCCTAACACTCACCAGCGTGCTGCCTCCCACAACGGGTACACTCGGGCAAACGCCCTCCTCTTCTATGGCCCTGATGGCCCCTACCATGATGGCCACCGCCACGTCTATGGTCAAACTGATGTCCGCCACCTCTATGCCTCTTGGCATCTCTACCATCAAAGTGGTTATGCCTCTTACCAGAACTGGAACCACCAGATCGTTTGGCCGAACCCAAACTGTGCTCCAAATCCTTGGCCCTCGCGACCAATACATCAAAGTCTGGGTAGTCAGAAGCTAACGTGTATCTCTTAACCTCTTCGTTCAACCCGTAGCGGAAAAGGTTACAGCGTTCCACTTCAGTAGGAACCAACTCTGGAGCGTACTGACTCAAACGAACAAAACAGATCTCATAATCGGTCACAGAAGCATCTCCCTGAGTAAGAGCCATAAACTCTCGCTTCTTCTCATCTAGGTACCTCGGTCCCAAGTACCTCTTCCGGAAAGCGGTCTCAAAGAAATCCCAGTCTATCTCTGCCTCTGGAACCCCGGTAATAATGGTGACCCACCAGGTGTCGGCATCACCCTGAAGCAACGAGATCACACAACCCAATCTACGTGCGCCCGCACAACCCATCTAAGCCAAGATACGAACTGTCTTCTCCAACCATAACTCCGACCTCTCCGGAGTAGATCCTCTAAACTCCTCGGCCCCCAAGCTACGGAGCCTCTCCAAAGGTAGACTGGCATCGTCACACCTAGGATGAGCTGCAGCCTGAGCTCCCGCAACTGCGGCCTGAAATGCTCCCGCTATCGCTTGCACTAGCGGAGTCATATCAATTCCAGCTGGACCTTGGCCACCTTGGCCACCTTGAGGTCCCTCTCCTTCAGCTCCATCCTCGCCTCCAGCTCCAGGCGGAGGAGGTGGTGGTGGTGGAGGTGGTGGAGGAGCGCCAACTCCCGCGGCCACCGGCCCTTCTAGGCGAGCCTCCACACCAACTGCCGGCTCAACAGGAGCCGCAACTCGTGGTTCCTGACGAACCACCCTCGGCCTACCTCTCGGTCTAGACATCGCTCTCACAGATATTAACTACAACCACAACAATCAAAACATACAAAGCTGGGTTAGCAAGGCAAGGCTTCCAAGTGTTCAAGTACGTTCCCTCACTTAAAAATCATTTTCCCAATGTAATAGTAGCAATGGGACTCTTACACACATGCTTTGAAATAAAACAATCAACATACTTGTCACACAAGCAATCATCCTTGCAAAGCAAGCAAACACCGTGCAAATCAATTCAAAACTTAAACTTACCTGCCCAAGGTCTCGGTAACCTTAGGCTCTGATACCAACAAGTGTGACCCCCTCGTCTCGGTCTGGCCGGATGACCGGTCCGAGTGGGCCATACGGGGAAAACCGAAGTGAAACCCGTTAAGGTTCCCCCTCGGTTAACAACCCTAATTTTTTTTCATTTTAAATCTTTTCTAGAGGAGTATTAAGTCCTAAGTGATCATACAGCGGAACGACATTCACGAAACAATCAAACGGACTCAAACAAACATGTTACAGCCCAATTTTAAACTTAAACTGCAGGCGGTATCGATACACCTAAGGGGTGTATCGATACCCCCTTGACTAGGTCAACTGGTCAGAGTCAACCAGTGGAGACCGTATCGATACGCCCAAGGAGTGTATCGATACTCTCCCCAACGGTTAACTTCTCACGGTCAACGCTAAGATGACTGTATCGATACGCCAGAGGCCCGTATCGATACCAAAATGGACAGTAGCTTCAGTGACCAAAATGGTATCGATACTCCTCCTCGCGTATCGATACATGAGGCCTGAAACAAGAAGGCCGTATCGATACGGGACCAACCGTATCGATACCCCTGCACTGCAAAACTCCCAAACTCAGCTAAAACGAACAAGACTCGGACCTAGATGCAATTTAGGACTTCCCTAGACCCAAACAAGCATTCATACAACATTTAAAGGTCATTGATTAGCCATACAAACACCCAACATGTACATACATCAAGGGAAACATGCAATTGAATCAAAGATGACATTTAAGCATCCAAAATCTCATACTTCAACATTCAAACATAAAGGCAACCTCAAGGCACATAGCCAACATTCATGATAAGCAATCTAGGCATGGATTACAATTCAAACATGGCATCACAAGCCATACAAAAGCAACATAACATGGAGTCTAAGCAAGCTCCTAAACAACCAACAATCATCCAACAAAATAACACATGTCCCATTGCTTAAACTATTACATGTTCAACATTTAAAAGTTCATAGTTGATGTACTCAAGCCAACAACCACACTTGGAGGCCCTCCACTTGCTCGAGCAACCCACGAACTAAGGATCTGCAATGTTGAACAAAGAGAGCGTAAGCAATGATGCTTAGTGAGGGTAAGCTCTTAAAACAAACCTCAACATTGCAGGGTCCGAGCACGATCTAGCCAAGGCAAATCACATATTTACCAAGGATCCACATACCACAAGATAAGGATGCATGAGCACTATTCAATATAAATGCCATGATCATAAGCTCAATTCCACAATACATGTAATCACATTTAAACATCCAATTAAAGCTCATATATCTCAACACATTGATACAAATATCAATCAACATTGGCACCTAGCTATGACCCGAATACGCGGATAAACACGTTGGAACTCACATCCAACAACCACATTACCTCACGGTGGGATTACACTCATCACCGGTCTCGCGGAGGGGATTCCACTCATCCTCACGCCACGTCGATGGGATTCCACTCATCATCGACTATATTTAAATACAATTTCCGGGCGAACCCGTACTCCTCCTCGGTGACTCAACGCCACCAAGGCCACGCGCGACTTTTGACTCATGTGTACACACTAACATCCTAATGATCGATCATTTGTACTCAAGCATACTAGTGCCAACATTTTACTCATTTCACATTTCTCATTTCAATCAATTCCGTGCTTAGCACGTACTCACCATGAACCATCATCATGCATGTCTCAAGCATCTCAAATCATGCCTCATCTCACATGTATAACACAATATACATAAGCAATCATATCACATTTCATACGAGACATACACAACAACATATATGAGTTCATCCAAAGGCTCTAGATCAAGTTTAGGATTAGGCTACCACCCTAATCCTAACTCTAGGTGGGTCTACCAAGCCCAACCTAGTCCATATACTCGAACCAACCATTTTAAAACCAAGTAAAACAATTAACCACTCACCTAAGCTCCCAAGCTTAAGGACCAAGCAAGCGACCATCTTCAATTCCCCGGATTCACTTCCGATGCTTCACCGATGCCCAAACTCGATTCTAATCAATCCCAAACACAAACAAAACATCCACAATCAATAACTCATCATCGGAACTAACCCGAGTTAACGTTTTCAAGCATCCAACACTCAAAACCAAGCCCAAAACAGAATTCCCGAGCAACTCATAAAACCCACTGAAATCTTCCAATTCAAGCATCCAAACAACCATCAAATACACCCAAAGTGACCCTCATATATCATACTAACACCAGCCCTCAAAAACCAACATTAAACCACCCCAAAAACCACTTTAAAATCCTCCTAAAACCCCTTGAAACCCAAATCCGAAAATTGTTCAAAACCATTTGAAATTCACATATGTTATACCATTTGACCTCTATACATCATAACTAAACATATTATATCAAAACACTTCACTTAACAACATAAAGATCTCATTTTTAATCAAAATATTCCAAACTTCCATTTTCCAAAACCTTCATGAAAATCAAAATAAATGGTACTTTTAAAGAGAGGGAGTTGAGGGGAAGTCAAAAATGTCATTACCTTTCAAAATGGAGTTGAAATGAGGGAGCTTTGAAATGGAATAGTAGATTGGGGAGAGGGGTCTTGTTTTGTCGTTGAAATGAGATGGTGGAGAGAGGTAGAAGATGAGCTAAAAGTCTTTCTTTATGTTTGTTTAAAATGGGGGGGCTAAAGACAACTTTTCCCTTAATGAATTGGTCTATTCACAAGGAAGGGAAATCCATGGCTAATTGAGGTTTGATCTTAAAACATGGTCAACCCAAATTAATTAATTTGAAAACAAAACCCGAAATATTATTTAAATTATAAAACCGAGCCCAATTAATATTTAAATATTATTTTCACCTAACCCCTAAACTCGGGTGTTACACCGATAAACATGACCACGTCTTCAAGTGTGATCGTGCATTCCCCACACGACATATGAAACGTATGGGTTTCCGGCCTCCAACGCTCAATCAGAGCGACAATCAACCCGAGCACCAACTTGTACCCATGAATGAAGGTTGCATAATAAAATCTGGAAACTTGCAACCATTCATTGATTCGCTCGTCCCTATGGTTAGATGGTGCTTAAATGTATCATCCACATCCTGCATTTAACATATTAATAAATAAATATTATTAACAAACAAAAAATAATTAAATTTCTAATAAATAATTTATTAAAAAATGTTACCATCTCATCAATTGTGGGACTAGAAATGTGTCGATCATGTAATCGCAAAAGCGGAGCTTGCCCAGCCATCCTACAGAACAAGTAAGAATATATTAAGACCCGAGACTAAATATTCTACATTAAAAAATTATAAACATAATAAACTAAACAAACAAAAGTTATAATAATATTTTTAGTTTAGTTTCTAATTTGCTCAAATTCTACAAAATTTAAATCTTAACTCTAATACGTTTAAATTACATAACTAAATCAATTTATTACATTACCGTTAAATTTAAATCAATCAATCATCATTAATTAATTAAAATTTCACTTTGTCATTCTAAAATTTGTGTCATTTTACCTTAAATAATGTAGCTTACTACTAAATTAAAATACTCAAACATCCATAATTTTTTACTAATTGCCAACTCCTAAATTAAAAATGAGTTTTCCCTTAAAATTTTAATAATAAAAACCAAATAACGTTTTTTACTAATACTACTACTACTACTAATAATAATAATAATAATAATAATAATAATAATAATATAAATGTTAGTTTTAGTCCTTATATTATTCAGCATTTTTTTATTTAAAACACTTCAATTTTAATATTTTTACAAATTAGTCACTAATTTACTAATTTGATCATTCAAATGCTATTTTCCCTTAACAAAATTTATTCCATTCAATAACTAACAAATTCAATCACATTCGGCCAATATTCTATAAAATGCTCTAAAAATTAATATTTCACTCATTAATACTCAAAATTTCCAATGTACTCATTTTAGTCCCTATATTGTTCGGCAATTTGCCTTTAAAACACTTCAATTTTAAGATTTTTACAAACTAATCACTAATTTACTAATTTGATCATTCAAGTCCTATTTTCCCGCAACAAAATTCATTCCATTCAATAACTAACAAATTCAATCACATTTGGCCAATATTCTATAAAATCCTCTAAAAATTAATATTTCACTCATTAATAATTAAATTTTCCAATATACTCATTTTAGTCCCTATATACTCAATTTTTTCTTTCGAAAATCATTATAAATAAATCTAATAAACTAAAAATTAAACCATACAATATTCTAATATCAACTTAAAAAAATATAAAAAAATTCAAGAACAAGGCATACTTACTATATTTTCTTCAAATCTTTCTTTTTTTTACTCAACCTCTTCATAAATTTTCTTCTCTTCAACCACCTATTTAACAAAAAAAATTGAAATATCAACAATTCAAACAACAATTTCAAAATTTAACAAAATATAATGATTTAAAATTCAAAAAATTTAACTACAAAAAAATTAAAAATCGTAATTACATACATACATACATTAAAATTAAAATTTAAATAAGATTAAAAATTACATATCTTATATCTACTTACCAAATTTCTTCAAAATTTTCGTATTCTTCTTCACTCTATCTTCTTCTCAAAATTTTCATTACAAAAAATACATATCTTCAACACCTTATTTAACCCCAATTACTTTAAATATCAACCATTCAACCCACCTACCAACCATCCAATCAAATTACAAAATAAAAGAAAAAAATTAAAACCCCCTTCCCGATGCATGCCACCCTACCATTGCACCAACGCTGCACGCCTGCACCACTGCCACCCCTCCATCCGAACACTGTTTGAAGTCGGATGGAGGGCTCTCCGTCTTTGAACAGGGCAAGGTTCCCTGGGTGATTGACACGTGACAGCAAGGGGATATCCGGTCACTATTTGAAATCATATAGAGGACCATCTGAGTTTGAATAGTACCCTGCATTTTTTAACAATTTTTCGTAAATCACTATTCAAAATGGGGTGCAATCCATCTGTTTTCTGATTTGCACAGTAATTCACAATATTTGTGGAAATAATTTAAGAGGAACCATATTTTTGGAAATAAAAAAGGAACTACAATATTGTGGTAAATCCTCCAGCCAAAAACATTCTCATATAATTGACATTGTTCAAGTCTCTTATCTAAAGAAATAATAGTTTGATCGAAAATATGCAAGAAATATTCAATTCTAAATGACTACTCGGGAAATATTAATGCCCGTATTTTACAATTAATTTGAAGGATAGTATAAGCTGTTCATAAATTATTAATTATCGAGTATAAAAATTTAATTTATGTTTAGTCCTTATTTTTAGGGCCATGTGCAGTCGCTCCACTTGCAGATGTCTAGAACCTCAGTGAAAATCACAAGAATGTAAGAGGATAGATTTTTACTGTTGAATTTATTTATGATCGACAAAAATTGTAATCATGTACAAACTGACAAACAACAGTCGCTAGAAAGTGCGCGTGAAAATTTACTCATTAATAGAGAGAAACTAATTTACTACTGTTCAAAGATATTTATATTGTTTTTATCTTATAAAATTCAAATCTCGATATTTATTTTGAAAATATAAAATTTCTATTTAATAAAAGAATCACTCATAAATAAAAAATAAGGGCTTAAATGAAAAATAAGTGCCTAAAGTATTTTTTTTGTAAAAATAGGTGCATAAAGTTTCAACCGTTATAATTTTAAGTGTCCGACCGTCAATGGTAGTTTAAAAAACACAAATTTTTAATAATATAAAAAAAACTAATAAGTGTTAGGTGTTACCAACAAGTATTGAGTGCAAAGGCAAGGTACATTGCACTCCTAAGGAGAGAATACATATTCGAACTTTGAAGACGGCATTGTTGAGAGGGAGAGCCATAAATCTCGGACATGGACCCAATGGCGAATTTAAATTTTTTCCGAAGATGGGCACACATATATTAAGTATTAATAACATAAAAATTTTGTACGTAAATGGGTACAAATAAAATTTTAGGGTGAATATGTTCAGTAAAATATATAACCAATAAAAAAATTCAAATTTACAGGGTGGACACAATAAATTTTCAGGGTGAACACACACAGTAAAATAGATAAACAATAAAGGAAATTTGAATTTTCAAGGTTGGCACGTGCCCACCCTCAACACAACCTACATTCGCCACTGCATGAATCATAAAATGGACATGAACTATACCAAAAAATAAGTATTAGATGTTATGATAAAATACATTACATCTTAAAAATATAACCTATAATCGACTTTAAAAATAACATTATTGAAAAAAACAATCATGGATATCAAATATAAATAGTAAAATGGTCCGAAAAATCCCAAGAAATAATATTTGAATATTACATTTGAAAAATAAATAAAAATATTGATTTTTACAAGTTATTTCAGCTGTTAAACACCCGTTACTCATAAAAAAAATTCCAATCCAGCCCACCAGCATGTTAAAATTTTGGGCCATGTTTTTGAGCTTGAGAATCCAAGGGCAAGGCCATGAATCAAATACCACCCGTATCTAAGGAAAACTCGAAGATCATAGAAATCGAAATCCCTAATTCCCAAATTTGGGAAAGGAAAAATCCATCGGAAGAATAAACAATGGTGTGCATACGCAAAGCCACCATGGACGATCTACTGGCGATGCAAGCTTGCAACTTGCTTTGCCTTCCCGAGAATTACCAGATGAAGTACTATTTCTACCACATCCTCTCTTGGCCTCACCTCCTTTACGTCGCCGACGACTACAACTCCCGCATCGTCGGTTACGTCCTCGCCAAGATGGAGGACGAAACCAACGAGTGCCACGGCCACATCACCTCTCTCGCCGTCCTCCGCACCCACCGCAAGCTTGGCCTCGCCACTAAGCTCATGACCGCCGCCCAAGCCGCCATGGAGCAGGTCTTCCCCCTTTTTTCTGCTTATCTATGGACCATGATACATGTGAATTAGATAGTGATTGGTTTTCGCTTGATTTTATTCTGGAAACGAAAGGCAAATATTATTTTAGGAGAAGTACAACTTAAAAATTCAATCTTTGCTTGACGAAATACTGAATGGGTTTGCTTTTAAATAGAATGCTTATGTTAGAGTTACTTTTACTTTTAGTGATTCTTTATATTTAGCAATTCTTGAACAGTTCAACTGCGAAATCAATCGGAAATGAAGAAATAACATTTGTATTCTTCAATACTAAAATGCTAAGTGATGCAGGTGTTTGGAGCAGAGTATGTCTCCCTCCATGTGCGAAAGAGTAACAGGGCAGCATTTAATCTGTATACGCAGACGTTGGGATATAAGATACATGATGTAGAGGCAAAATATTATGCAGATGGGGAGGATGCATATGACATGCGGAAGCAGTTGAAAGGGAAGACTAGTCATCATCACGGCCACCACCACCATCATGGTGGTGGCTGTTGTTCAGGTGATGTGAGAAACGCAGAAACAGCTCATACGAGAGGAGATTCTAAATCAGAATCAAAAGCTAGCACAAAATCTGATTCAAAAGCTGGATGATTACCCAGAGGTAAACATAAGGATCTGGAGAACTATGTGTGGCATTGGCTTATATTCTCTAGGCTACTATTGCTGGCTCATGGTATATTCAGTTTGTTTATTAAAGTAATAATTTAATTGGAGATTTCAAAACTATGTTGGCTTCCTACATGAGATTTTGTTTGATCTCCCAGCTAAATGCAATGGTTTCTTTACTCTGACTCTTTTACGATGTGTTTTTGTTCCAATTCTGGTAAGATCACTTTCTGCACTCATGGTTTATGATATGTTGATGTCTCGGCTTCCTGCATTCCCTCTGTAATCGATACTTGTTCAGATCCTTTTTCTAGCAGTTCCCTTTCAACGTTTTTTCTTGCTCATGCAAGATATAAACTGTCGGTCATCTTGAACCGAATGAAGTGTTAGTTGGTAGTCTGTTATGGTGGAGCAAAATGATATGTAGTTGGCAATCTGCCAATCCTGTTGATTTTATGGTATGGGAGGCTCTTGTAAGTTATACCTTCTTGAATATTAAGGGTTCCTATTCCATTACCTCTTGTAACAATCAACACTTGAATATTTGTATCATGTCATGTAAACGATGGTAGGTGTCTTGATAACATTCTTGGCCTGGGGAGAGTAGTGGAAATGGATGTGTTTGTAAGACATGCACTGGGTGCAAATTCAGAGACATTTTCCCATATATATCTTTAGATATTTTGGGTGGATTTCAAACTCATGGGAAATTAATTTTGGTCTTCGGTGGAGATCACAAAAATGATGGGAAGTTTCAAGCATAATGCATGGTCTTTAAGTATACATGGGAACCATGGGAGGGTAGCAATAATAGTCGACCGTACTCTGATGGGTGTCGAATCCGTCAAAAAAAAAAATAATATCTACTTGTTCTTTGGATTTGTAGTAGAGGCAAGTAGGGTCGATCCCACAAAGATCGGTTAAAAAATAAAATTTACAAGCAAATGCAATAAAAGTAAAAGGGGGTTTTGGATTTGATTTGGAGAAAACAATTGTAATAAGGAAGAACTCAATATAAATTGAGACTCTAGTCAAGGTAGAACTTAAAATATTAAATCAAGAATTTAGATCATAGATTTCACAAAAAAAATCAATACTAATCTCAAATAGCTTGGTTTTAAGTTAAATGATAACCCACAAATAATTTAAATTTCTTCTTTGATAGAAAGTAATTTATTAACCCATAAATTATTAACTTTTATTATCAAAGTTAAAATTCATTAGATAACTCACTAAAAATTATAACGTATCAAATAGCATTAAGAACTATAAAGACCTAAACACATATTCTTACTAAGCACTAATCCGTTAACTTATTAAGAACATAAATTTATACCTTTGAAAATCTAACTCGAATTTCCTTGCCACTTGCGTCAATAACCCATGACTTGGTTGCATGCATACGTATAACCTAACATACACATGATGATGGAGCACAAAAGATATGAAGATACTTGAATAAGGATGAAGATAATTTAAAACATAAAATTCTATTAAAAACTTGAAATAATATCTTTGTAATTACATTGACTAGAAAATAGGAGTTTAACTACTCATGGTGGTCGACGGCTACAAGAAAAAGAGGAGAGAATTTTTGGCTACTTTAGGGCTTCTTGGATATCCTTTCCTTCACTCTTATGATCTTTATTTATAGGGAAAAATAAGGGAAAGACTTTACATTAAATGCAATAACCCTAGACTACTCTAACTATGATAAAAGTATAGGTCTTTCTTGTAGTAGGATTGCTTGTCCTCTAAGCCAAAAAGTCTGTGACGCGTCGTGGTCACGCCTTATTCTGCGACTGCTACTGATTTTGCATGAAGGATTTTTCATAAATGCCAAAAAGGTGCTAAAACTCTTCTTTTACGTATAAAACGTCATTAAGCCCAAAAACACCTGCAAAACTAAATAGGAACCGAATCAAAACTTTTAAGATAAACTAATGTGCTAAAACATAGGATTTAATATATGAAGAACATGCAAAATAATGACTTATCATATACACTCACACTTAGATTATGCTTGTCCTCAAGCATATTAAATTTTAAGATCTAGAGTCCATTTGACAAAGAAGAGAGAATAAGAGAAATAATAAATCATGATTGTAAATTAGCGCAAGCAAATAATATCCCAATTAATTATCATGAAGTCAAGAATGTAATAAAATCAAACACTCTTTCAAACGATTCACTCAATATTGCTTAAAGTGTTTAGGGACAACAACACTTAAGTCAAAACATGAAAAGATACTTACCATAGGCTTGGAAATATATCACATCTCCACCACTTAGCTAGGATGAATCACAAGATCAAAAGGTCTTTAAATGGGTTGTAATGGGGCTTAGGACAAGGTATGATGAGAAGGACTTTTGGCCTCTTTGAATCGAAGAACTTCACACTCTTTTTTCTTTTTTTGTATCAAGCTTTTGTACAATTTAATTTTGGGAGAAAGAAAGATTCAATCTTTTTTACACCTTTTGTCTTTTCATTTTTTGAATTTTTTTGAACAAACAAGACTATTTTTTATTTAATTTTTATTTTTCTTGTTTTCAAGATTTTCTCCATTTTCTTTTTAAAGTAAGGAAAGTGTGTAGTTCTCTAAATTTCGGGTGCAAATTGGGGGAAATCAACAAAAAGGAATTAGGCTTGTAATGTGGTTAATTTTCAAACAAAAAGCTTAGACTCAAAAGTGGTTCTCTAATGGTCATAATTATCAAGGTAGGCTTTTTGGTTCAAGGTTCATACATAAGTGTCTTAACCATCTCAAGTAATTCAATCTTACAATGTGGTATCGACATGCATAACATCGCATGTTCTAGAAGAACTCTAATCATGCTTGACAATCACTCAATGAAAGAAAAATATGAAGCATGGAAGATGTATGCTTATTAGGCTCAAATCTCACAAAGTGGATTGTTGTGTCCAATTTTATCCATCCGACTATCTAATCAATTAATATGAGAATCGATTTGCAAGTTTAACAAAATCTAATCAATCCTATTTTACTTCCCATATCAATTTCATCTTTACCTAAGGATCCAATTTTCTCAAATATTTCAACATGTCAAGATCAAGAAATTTTTTCATGTGAAAGTAATAATTAAATTCATCGAGAAGCATACAATTTCGTACAATATCTCCCAAGTTAAGCACATCAAATTAATCCCCCCACTTAAACCTAAAATTGTTCCTAATGTTATTTAACCTACATGCAAAAAATAAAAGAAAGAAAGTAGAAAGATAAGGGAGAAGAGTGCTCCCTTATGCGGCATGCGACGGTTTAGGGGTGTAGGGGTGTGGTGGGTCGAACTTCGCGTGCTCAAAGAATGCCCTTTGGTTCGCCTCTACTCTTAGTATTTGATACTTCAAGCGATCAAGATGTTGCTCGGTGGTCATGGTTTGCGAATAGGAGGCTTCTTTCATGGTTCCACAAGGTGACTTCATGACTAGATTCCTGCTTGCATCCGTATCGAGCATCTTCATGGTTTTCAAGCAAGAGATGTCGATTGGTACCATTTATCTTACAACCTGCAAGTTAGTATTTGTGGCAAGCAAGCCGTCTTTGAAAGTTAAATTACAAATATAAGAATCAAGGATCAAGAGTTTACTCTTCTAATTTTCTACGGTGACAAGTTATTGTGCAAACCAATAGCTGAAGTTTACTTTTCTCCCTTTTATCATGCACCAAAGGAAGAAAAATTCAGCTTTATTCAATATGCTTGTCGAGTGTACTCTACCGGAGAAAGAATATGCTAGGAATCGATGGATGTATTTAAGTGTCGGATCTTTGAGTTTATGGTCTTTCGAGTGGCTTGGATTGTATCTCGAGGTACTCATCGACCATTATTTGAAGATGGTTGTGGGTTCAAAATCTTGGATTGTTCTCCTTTGTATGTCGACTAACCTTTTCTTGTGTTTTGAAGAGGTGAAGGTGAGGTTGTCGGCATTGGGGGCTTCAGTTGGAGGAGGCGACACATGTCGATGGTTGCGGGTGCGAGAGGAGGAGGCGCGAACCGACGACTGCTCGGGTTGTTCTTCGACTGACAGCTGCGGCGGTTGTTGGGTGAGGATTCTTCCTTCATCCCTCATTGCTTGACTCTTTGTTCTTGACATGCTTCAATGGTTTCTTGGAGAGAACTTATTTGTTGTTTTGAAAAATTCTTAAGAAAGGAGAAATAAAAAACCTAACTCTTGAAGGACAAAAACTAGGGTAAATATGTGAAAGATAATATAGGGTGAAAATGGATGAGAATTTCTCTTTTAAAAAGATTCTCAAATTCTTGCAAAAAAAGGAAAGGTAAAAGATGAAAAGTTTTGATTGGATTGAAAGACTTAAAGTAGATAAGCTTTTAAGAAAAGTAAATCTTTTCTTCCCTAAACCCCAAGATTTTCGGCATATTCCTTGTGAAAGGAAGAGCCAGTTTTTTTTTACCTTTTTTAACTTTTCCACCTTTGGTAAATTTCCCTCCAAATTTTTTTTATGAATTTTTCAAAGCGTGACCACGCCTTATTTCCTGAGTGCTATCCATGCACCTAAAATCAAAGAAAAACACAAAAACTTATAAAAACAAATTTATTGATGAAAATAAAACAAGAGGAAATAAACTAAAAATAAAATCATGGGTTGCCTCCCAAGAAACGCTTTTTTTAACGTCTTTGGCTAGACGTAATTCCCTTTAATCCTCATATCTTGGTTCTTTCAATTTGGTCGTTTCTTCATTCTTTTCAACGAATCCCTCGTAAAAGGGTTTCAGTCGATGTCCATTCACTTTGAAGACCGTGTTGATGTGTGTATCTCGAATTTCAACTGCACCATTAGAAAAAACATTGGTGACAACAAAAGATCCTTCCCATCTAGATTTTAATTTTCCCAGAAATAATCTCAATTGAGATTTGAAAGTACAACTTTTTGCCCAATTGTAAAAAATATTTTTGAAAATCATTTGATCATAGAAGGCCTTTGTTTTCTCTTTGTAGATAGTTGCATTGGTGTAGGCATCGTTGCGAATTTCCTCAAGTTCTTAAAATTGCAACTTCCTATGTTCATCGACTTCATTGATGTTCATATTGAATCGCTTGATCGCCTAATAAGCTTGATGCTCTAATTCAACGGGTAGGTGGCACCTTTCCATAGACAATCTGGTAAGGGGACATTCCTATGGGAGTTTTATAGGCTGTCCGATATGCCCACAAGGCGTTATTGAGACGTAGGCTCCAATCTCGACATGTTGGGTTGACGGTCTTTTCTAATATGGATTTGATTTTACTATTAGAGACTTCGGCTTGATTGTTTGTTTGCGGATGATACGCGGTCGAGACTCGGTGCACCACATTGTACCTCTTTAGTAAGTTCTTCATGACCTTGTTGCAGAAATGTGTTCCTTGATCGCTTATGATGGTCTTTGGTGTCTCAAACCTAGAGAAGATATTAGTCCTAACAAAATCTACAACAACTTTTGAATCATCAGTTCGGGTAGCTCTAGCTTCTACCCATTTCGATACCTAATCAACGACCAAAAGTATATATGTATTATTGAATGAAGGATGAAAGAGACCCATGAAATCTATGCCCCAAACATAGAAGATTTCACAAAATAAAATTGGTGTTTGTGGCATTTGATTTCTGTTGAGTTGATCACACAATTGCAAATGGCCAAGAGGGGTGAATAGGCGATAAAAAATTTAAGGCTGGAAATTTGGAAGAATAAAAATTGAGACGCAAGGCAATTAGAGTGGTTCAAGTTCTCCAATGAACTCTACATCCACTACCTTAGCTCCCACTAAGGATTTTCAACCAATTCACTACTTGAATTCTTCCCCTTTTCTTGGATGGGGAGGAAACCTTACAATTTGATTAAGCTTTCTACCCAAAGCTTAATCCACTCACTTTTACAAAGAAGAGTATTCGGTAAACTCTACAAATTCCTTTCTAAGGATAACGTTTACTCAATTACAATCTCACACTCCCCAAACTCACAATAAGAATTACAATGAAGAACACAAAGAGTTGGGTACAAAGATTTGACTTTAAAAGTACAAAGTTTGGATTTGAGTGCTTTGATGTTGCTTGTAGGTTCAATAGTTGTTGCTGAAGCATTTGAGACTTGTTTTTATACCCTTGTTTTGATTTCTAGCCGTTTGGGTGGTTGAGATCATCAATAGAGCCGTTGGGCTGCAATTTTTTACAATAAATGCTGCTCAACAACCTACTATATCGGTACGGCTCGTGGGCGTACCAGTACATGTCTCAAATAAAAAGAGACGTTATGACTAAAAAATAGGGCGTATCGGTACGATATTAAGGGGTGTATCGATATGGTTAGGCGTATCGATAAGTATTTTGTTCACGAGAATCCTGAGTTTGGTTTTAATGAAGAGCGCATCGGTACGCTCCCTTAGCGTATCGGTACGGTTCAACGGTTATTTAAAATTTAGGATACCAACTAACTGACAAGCCAACGATCGAAAAATAAATGCAAGGATTTTGCAAAGGTCGGCATATCATATCGATACGGCGACGTGCCGTATTGGTACGCTATAGCAAAATGATACTTTAATAAGAAAATGGTATCGATACAGTTCCAATGTATATCGATACGCTATAGCTTAAACTCTTGCCCAGATGAATATTGCATCGATATGGGTACAGACCATATCGGTACGATATGAACGATTAAAATTCCAGTGTTGAAAAACTATATCGATACGCATAAGGGTATCGATACGCATGGGCGTTTTGTTGAAGTTTGGCTTGAAAACATATGAAAAGACTTAGTGAAATTTGAACATTTAAGTATGTTTTGACTTGAAATATTGTTTGATTCAAAATGGCTTGTCAAAAAGTGAGACTTTGAAATATACTTAAAAATTTATTTGTTTTGCAATTTGGTCAATAAGTCAAATTGTTATATCAAAATTAATTTTAGTTTCACAATTTCGGTGTCCTACATTACTCGTCCTTTGGCATCTCTCACAAGTTTTGTAGAACATGTATACATCTCGGAATAAGGTGGGCCAATAAAATCCACTCTCTAGTACCTTGTGAGTCGTCCTTTTTGAAGCGAAGTGCCCTCCACAATTGTCAGTGTGGCAAAATCGGAGGATTGACTGAGCTTCATTTTGATGTACGCATCGACATATTATTTGATCAGCTCCTATTTTCCATAGGTACGGGTCGTCCCATATGTAGTACTTGGCATCGCTTTTTATTTTGTCTCTTTCCACCCTAGACAAGTGATGTGGTAACATCCTCGTCACTAGGTAATTTGTGACGTCGACATACCATGGGATGATGTCTTTGAATGCTTGGAGGTGTTCTTGGTTTGGTCCACTATCAAGGTCTTTGATGGTTTCCTGCATCGGAGGGTTAGTAACATCTAAAGCAAACAATGAGCATGTATATTCATTATATTTCATGGCATCATATATATTAAATTTTATGACCTTGCCATCAAATTCCATAGTAAGAACTCCATCATGCACATTAATATTTGTTCTAGATGTTTTCAAGAAATGTCTTCCTAATAAAATCAAATTAGGACTAGATGAATCATTTCCTCCATATCTAAAACATAAAAATCAGCGGGAAATATAAGTCCATTGACTTGCACCAAAATATCCTCCAAGACTCCTTTCGAATAGACATCGACCTATCAGCAAGTTATATGATCACACATGTATCTTTAAGAGGACCCATATTGTTAGCACAATATATAGAATATGACATAACATTAATAGATGCTCCTAAATCTAACATGGCTTTTTCAATCTTGATGCTATCGATTTGACAAGGGATAGTGAACATACCTGGATTCTTGCATTTTCAGGGAGTTTCCGTTTAAGCACGACAGACACATTCTCACCTATTCTTACCTTTTCATTACCATTCAACTTCCTCTTGTTTGTGCACAATTCTTTGAGAAATTTTGCATAGCGAGGGATTTGTCTTATAGCATCAATCAATGGAATATTTACCTTGACTTTGTAGAATGTCTCAAGAATTTAATTCTCTTGCTCATCTTTCTTGGTCTTAGAGAACATTTCCTTGCTTGTGTCGACATCTTCCTTCTCTTGCTTGGGCTTGTACGATTTTTCATCTTTTTCGGGAAAAAGGGCTTGCCAAAATTTTGTCGGTTTCCTTGGCCTCCCTTCTTCCTTTTTGGCGTCCTTTTGGGTGAAGAATCTTGCTGATTCTTGCCACTTCTCAAGGTAATAGCACTTACATTTTGTTTAAGATTCACAATAGTTTGAGAAGGTAACTTATCTCGAGATTTGGATTGACTAAGAGATGAGGCAATTTGACTTACTTGTGTTTCAAGATTTTTAATACTTGGCCTCGTCTCTTGTTTGAATTCCTCGAGGCTATGAACAAGCTTGTATACGATATCCTCCAAGGGTGGTTTTGTCGATGAAGATTGTTGCGCATAACCTCCTTGTTGATTGCTTCTTTCCCCATAGCTCAAATTTGGATGTTCCTTCCCACCCGGATTGTATGAATTCGTGTATGGATTGTACTTCTTTTGGCTATAAGGGCCTCCAATGGCATTGACATCTTCGGTATTTTCTTCTTCGAGTGTTAGGCACATGTCGGTTGCATGCCCTTGACTTGTTGTGTATTACCTAATGCCAATTTTTGAACAAGGGAAGTTAGATTCGAAATCTCATCTTCAAGGGAAGAGATGTTTACCTCATTCACACGTCGAGAGACGGTGTCATGTGCCGAACTAAATTGTTGAGAGTTCACGACTATAATGTTGATGAGGTCTTTGGCTTGGGTAGGAGTCTTATTTACGATCGCGCCTCCACTTGCGGCATCCACCATCCTTCTCTCCATTGGTAATAAACCCTCATATAAATATTGGATGAGAAGTTGGTCAGAGACTCCATGTTACGTACAACTTGCGTAAAGTTGTTTAAATCGCTCCCAATAGTCATGAAACGTCTTGGAATCTTTTTGTCGAATTTCGCAAATCTCTTTTCTAATGTTGGTTGCTCTTGATTCCGGAAAATATTTTTCGAATAAGAGCTTTGCCATGTTCGTCCATGTTTCAATAGATCCAGATGGTATGTAATACAACCAATCCTTGGCATGATCGGCTAGAGAGAATGGAAATACCCTTAACTTAACTTCATCCACGATGACATTCTGGGGTTTCATGGTTGAGCACACCACATGTAATTCTTTCAAGTGCTTGTATGAATTCGAATGGCACCTCAAGGTCTTGATAGGTGATGCATAATGGTTGTGTGGCGATCTCGGGTGTGATGAGTTGGTGAAGGGTTTGTTCGGCCATGTTGTCGAACTCAAGGGATATCTCGGCTTGAGAGTTCTCGAAGTCGGCTTCTATGTTCTCTTGTGTGGCCAATTGTTCGCCTTACTTCGCTTCCTTCCTTAGTCATCTTTCAGTTTTGTCGATATTAAGATCAAACAAAAAATTCTTATCTGCATGAGAAGAACGAAGCATAAAAGTAGAAAAAGAAAATAAACTAAATAAAAAGTGAACTTAGCTTCTTGACACCACTCCCCGGCAATGGCGCCAATTTTTTATGGGTGTCGAATTCGTCAAAAAATAATACCTACTTGTTATTTGGATTTGTAGATGCGGCAAGTGGGGTCGATCTCACAGAGAGCGGTTAAAAAATTAAATTCACAAGTGAATGCAATAAAAGTAAAAGGGGGTTTTGGATTTGATTTGGAGAAAGCAATTGCAATAAGAAAGAACTCAATATAAATTGGGACTCTAGTCAAGGTAGAACTTGGAATATTAAATCAAGAACTTAGATCATAGATTTCACAAAAAATAAATCAACACCAATCTCAAATAGCTTAGTTTTAAGTTAGATGATAACCCACAAATAACTTAAATCTCTTCTTTGATAGAAAGCAATTTAATAACCCATAAATTACTAACTCTTATTATCAAGGTTAAAATTCATTAGATAACCCACTAAGAATTATAACGTATCAAATAACATTAAGAATCATAAAGATCCAAACACATATTCTTACTAAGCATTAACTCGTTAACTTATTAAGAACATAAATTCATACCTTTGAAAATCTAACCCGAATTTCCATACCACTTACGTCAATAACTCATGACTTGGTTGTATGCATACGTATAACTCAACATACACATGATGATGAATCACAAAAGATATGAAGATACTTGAATAAGGATGAAGATAATTTAGAAACAAGAAATCTCACCAAAAACTTAAAATAGTATCCTTGTAACTATACTTGACTAGAAAATAGGGGTTTAGCCACTCATGGTGGTCGACGCTACAAGAAAAAGGGGAGTGGATTTTTTGCTACTTTAGGGTTTCTTGGATATCTTTTCCTTCACCCTTATGATCTTTATTTATAGGAAAAAATAAGGGGATGACTTTACATTAAATGCAATAACCCTAGACTACTCTAATTATGGTAAAAGTAGAAGTCCTTCTTGTAGTAGGATTGCTTGTCCTCCAAGCCAAAAAGTCTGTGACGCGTCGTGGTCAGTCACGCCTTATTCTGCGACTGCTATTAGTTTTACGTAAAGGATTTTCCATAAATGCCAAAAATACATGCAAAACCAAATAGGAACCAAATCAAAGATTTTAAGATAAATTAATGTGCTGAAACGTAGGATTTAATATATGAAAAATATGCAAAATAATGACTTATCATACTTCATCTTGCATAGGGGTATAAATGAACATAACGTTCAATGAACTGTGCGTGAATCGTTCGTACAATGTTTTTTTATTAAGATAAATAAGAGAGTATGAACAAAATTTGTATGTTCATTTAATAAATGAATGAACACAAACAAAAAATGTGTCCGGTTCATTTGTGTTCGCGAATAAGCTCGTTTGAAACCTTGTTTATATGCTCGTTTAAAACCTTTTTTATATGCCCATTTACTTAGTTTTCCTTTTTCTTTTATTTCTTTTACATTTTAAATATTGGTGAAGGTATGAGATTAAATTGAACACATGGTGAACTTTGCAGTTCAAATTGTGAAGTTGATGAGCTTAAGGACTATTGGCATAATTTTACTATTTTTTGGCTTACAAATAAAATAGTAAAAAGAGAGTGTTCGTGAATGCTAAAAGTACCTTCGAAAACAAAAAATGAACACGGACACAATATTAAAATTTTAAATGAACTCGAACCGAACATGAACACCTTCAAAAATAAATCAACAAACACGAATATAATCTTATTCGTTCAAACTTAGTTCATTTACGTCTCTAATCTTACAAAATAATCATAATCCTAAACGACAAGTTCTAATACAAACCAAACTTGGTGGTGATTAGTTCTACCCTAACTTTTTTTTTTACAAATGGGCATTGAATTTTTATTATAAAACTATGAAAGATATGACAAATACAACGCATCTATGCATCTAGAAGGAAGAATAATGGGGACTCGTCCATTAAAATCTTATACAAAAACCCAAAGGTGCAAAGAAAAGTAAATACTTCCATAGGGATAGCATACCGTCAAAATCCATAAGCCTTCCTGAATCTCCTTGTCCCTATCCAAATGAGACGCTTTATATGGTGAAAAAGAGTGGTGAGAGAACCAACTATCAGGCAGATTGCTCCACTACCCAAGTCTGATTACATCGGCAAACAACCATCAACCGAGTATGAATTTATCTTTCTATGACTACTGACAAAATCATAATCAGAAATTAGCGCCGTGGAGACTTCTGTATGAACACCAAACGACCGCTAAGGTATGCTGATGCCAAAATGACAGATGAAACAAACAAAAAAATAAAGAAAAAAGCGTGCCACAAGGGCAAAGGGAACACATGCCAGAAAGGCAGAGATTCTTATTAAAAATATATAAAAAAATAATGAACCCGGTGGTCGGCAATCAATACTAAAATTCGAATATTATCCAAATTTATAACTCTTTTTTCCTCGCCATATTAATATAGTGTAAGAGATATCATGCCAAAGCACCTACGTTTTTTAAATTGGCAAAATAACAAAAGATGCCCCAAACGTTTACATATTTTATCATTTGTCCTCTTTTTTTTTTGGAGCAACCAATCCCCAACGTTTTAATTTAGTCCAAATACACCCTTATTGGATGAAAACTGCCAGTTAACGGCTGATGTTGACTGGACTTGCTACGTGTTAAGATCTGTTAACGTGCTAGCATCATATTCGCCATGTGTCAACATGATAATCAGCCACGTGTCATCATAAAGAAGGCTATAACAAAATAATTTATTTTAAAAAAAAGCTTACGTGGAAACATATCTTAATGCGTGGCAAGTTCAGTCAGAATCAGCCGTTGACCGTCAGTTGACTGACAATTTCCATTCAACATGAGCATATTTAAACTAAATTAAAACGTTGGGTTGTTTGCTCCAGAAAAATAAGGGGTCAAATGACAAAATTTAGAAACGTTGTGGGGGCATCATTTGTCATTTTGCCTTTTTTTAATTCTACCCCTAATCTTCATTGATCTGACAATTAACTTTTTTAAGAGTGATGTAGAAAATCTTAAAAATAAATACAAATACAATAAAAGAATTTAATTTAAAATAAAAATTAAATTTTAAACTTTAAGCTTGTCGATTTGATTTTTGTTTAATTGTATGATTTATAAAAAATATATATATATACAAATTTATCCTGGATACCTGTGATCTGACTTGTAAGTACCCAATTATTACAGATTCCTAACTTGCTGGTGTCCAGTCTTCACAGATCAAACCACTGGTTAACGTTTTTACTACTTGAAAAATGAGTACGTGGTTATGAAAGAAAGGTGGATAACAACTAGAATTAGTGTTTACCTAGTTCAACTAAGACCCAAACACAAAATACTTCTTGATGCCTTGAATGAAGAAATTGAGTATAACATTAAGGAACAATGAAAAGAGATGAGAATAGAGTGAAAATAAAAATCATTAGTATTTATGGTGTAATTATCCCTTTTAAAGTCAGAGTTAGCTGTGAGTGTGGGTAAATTGTTATGCTATTTTGATGCGCAATAATGTAACTAAAAATCTGAGCAACTAATACGGGAACTATTTCTATAGCAACGTAACTCACCCACCCACCAAAATCAGGTGTGAGATGCGGATCAGTTCAAATTATTCAGGAAAAGCCCTGAAAAACCGGGAGAGCAATTAAAAAAAATGTAACATTTACATGTTAGATGTGTAATAATAATCAATCAACTATTTTTAACCCCCCCTCCAAAAAAAAAGTTAATCTCAGACAGACTACAAAACTTGAAGAAAAGGCAAAGAACCCTATCCGGACTGAGCCACTGCCATGCACAGCTACTCTAAATCTTTAACCAATGTTGCATGTGTATGTTTATGGATTCAAAAGGAGTACACAGCCTAAACTCCCACCATATTTCTGATAACATAAACGGCTTGCAGTTCGAGAGAGAGTGCGGATGGCCGCAACTTGTTACAATTGTTGCGTTATTGTATCATGTCACCTTCATCATATCATCCAAAACAAAGAGTTATTACTAGATATCATCCGGGATTAGAATGTGCTGTAAGCCTGTAACTGAAACTTTTAATTTAAGTGCTAATAAATATGTCCGATCTTCATTCTGATTCACATCGGCTCATAATATTTGTCAAAGTACTGTCAGCAGAGAATACTTGGTTTAAAAGCCAGGTTATTTTTCTGTACATGATTAGAGGGGCCATGGCATGTGCTATCTTATCATTTCCATTATGCCTATCAAAAACCTTCTTGTAATGATATGGAACTAGAAAACAATGGACCTACCTGATGGGTGATTTTCATTACTCTCATATCCCCTTCTTGTACTTGACTGGGCCATTGCTCGACTCTGTAAGAGGTGAAATTCTTGATCAGTATGTGTCTTGATGAAATTAATAGATATGGCATACTAACCATTACCTGTGAAGGGGGCATTTGCATCTGGTGAAGACCAATGTATTTCTGGTAAGGATCAGCAACATTTGGGGGCCCTGGCTGGTTTATGTTTTGCATGCCGACCGGGTTCAGCATGGGAGCTGGAACAGGTGGTGGCATATGAAAGGCTGGCGTAGGAAACCTCGGACCCAAATGTGCTGCAGTTGCTGGTGTTGGCAATGTCGAGCCGGCCAAAACATTGGGATATGGCATCATCCGCCTAATTGTTCCCATATCCATACCCATGCCCATCCCAATTCCCATTGGTGGAATGTACTGCTGAGCACCAGGATACATCATTGGGACCATGCCACAACCCATGGACATCATCTGCAGAAAGTTAAGCATAAATAATGCAGTGCACTGCACATTATTGATTGGTAAAACAAATGCCACAAGTTTTTTTCAGAGACTTTCTTTTATTCTCTCAACTAATTCAAGTTATTAAGCATACAAGCATATGGAATGATACTGATATTACTGCAAACCAATCACTGATACAGAAATGCTGCAACAATCAGTAATGTTAGTTTGTAAAACTCAAGAAAGTATAGGCTTGAGGAAAATATTGTCTAGTGTTGATTGATGATTAAGGGTTTTCTAGTGCTGTAGTATTAAGCCACGATCCTCACGTGTAGTAAAAGTTACTATATTGTCTGGAATTAACAACAAACCGTTTCGGCTATACTATGTAATCTCAGACATAACATTCCCTAACCATAAGCAAAGATATACCTGAACTTGCAACTGAAGTGACTTCAAGTACTCAATTGCTTCATCCAGCATTGAAGCTTTATCCGACTGAGATTCAGAAATATCCAATATGTTAATAATGGCAGAGAGAGAGATATCCAAATTAAATCAGTAATAACAACTAGTCCTTGACCTTGTTGCAACGAGGTATGAGTTCTTGCAAAGCCCTCATTTTTTCATTTATGCGGTCTCTGCGTCTCTGTACATATATACCATGTAATTTTACCCACGAGAAGAACACAACTACAATGAATGTCAATATATAAGATACTGACCCTCTCGGAGAGGTTATGGACCTCTGCAGCTCGAGACCTTTTTGTAGATATGGATCCACGATTTTGTTTCTTTGTGTCTTCGGATTCAAAATCAGCATCCTTTGGCAACAATAAAAACTCAGTACAACAAATATTGAATTTTGATACAAATAAAAATACATATCGAAGAATATCTTCTTCTATGCGGACAATCTGCATTCTGTACTTAAAAAAGTCAATCACTCTTATTAAAAAAAAACCCTGAATAGAGGCTGAAACTTCACTGTTTCTAAGATGTTTTAGTAGTAAATGCTTAGATGAACACAAGATTGTTCCAATTTAATTTAAGGTCTCAAGTTAGAAACTTTGGGAATACAGTAGGCAATAAATACTTGATGGAAAAATTCTGTTGCCTTTATGGCAAGATTAGTCTCTGCTTAACCCGCTAAACGGATTGGCGGAGACTTCAACATGTTTTGGGTAGTTAATATATTTATTTCAAGTAGCATAATAGATGAGGAAATTTATGTGTGTATAATCTGTGTATTCTTACACATTCCAAATTAACCTGTCTTGCCACCTTTTGCAAACACGTGGTATTTAGATAATGTTCTAAATCCTGGTAGGAATCAAGGTTTGCAAAATGGCAGATTCTTTCATGTTGACCATTGTAGCTAATATTGCAACAGACTTATGTCAGTGAGCTAGGGTAGTCTGCTAAGAGGGGGTGAGTCTACGGTACGACTAAAAAACAGCACAACCGAAAATTAAAAAAACATAAAACTAAAATGTTATCCACACAACCGAAATATTATACTTTTTTATAACATTTCAGGTTGACGGTAAGTTTCGAAACCTGTCGAGAAAAAATATTTGGGTAACATCAAGGGCGGAGCCAGAAATTTATTCAATGGGTATCATTTTTTTCAAAGATATTTAAGAATGGTTAATTATATATAAAGGGTATCATTTTATTTATAAAAAGAGTGTCATTTATATTTTTTTAAATTTTTTATATACAAATTATATAAGAAAAAAAATTTTAAAAAAGTTTGAGTGTCATGAGACACCCCATTCTATAAGAGTGTCATTTATATTTTAGTTATGTGAGTAACATTTTAGGTTTCGTGTCTTTTAATATTTTAATTTTGTCTTTTTTTAACCTTAAATTAAAGCGTCAACACTAAACTCATCAATTAAGAGGTTAATTGGTTGAGAGAGGTAATTAGGTCGTTATTCATGTATTACAAATACATTGTGTATTACCTCAGTTAATGCAAGTGTTATCAATATAAAAATTCATCAATTACATCAATTCTGTCAACAATTTTTAGAATAATGGGTTAAAATTTTCAATGACATTCTCCTCTTTTCTCTAGATTATGGGTTCTAAACCCATTAAAAGCAAATTTTCCCATCCCTTGTAAAAACTGTTAAAAAATTTACATCAATTCTTGTTATTCAAAGTTTCTTAGTATTTTTAGAATTCTCAGGCACTTAAACAACGTAAAAGTTAGAGAAGCTATCATTAAGCTTAACGAAAACTGCGAAACACTAGACTTGACCATGTCTTAACTGTTAAACAATAAAACGATGAATATATCTTTGATACACATATAGTGAATATTTTTTGTTATCACCTCGATTTTTTTTATTTTTAGTCTAAATTTTTACACATAAATTAAATTAGAAAGGTCTCTTATTTGAGTCCTAGTAATATTTGATCTGATCCGGATAATCAATCAATTAATTGAACTATGATTATTATAAAAAAAAATAGATACCCGACAAGAAAAGAAATCCTAAAGCCAACTGACATGTATTTGGTGTAGGTGTAACTGTATAACGCTCCATCATTCATCACTCCAAAGATATTCATATTTTAAAACCCTTAATGTTTTTAATTTAAAAAATTCACACTCTTTTCACTCCCACTTGTCACTGCCAGCCTCTTTCCTCCTCAAATCACAAAGTCGTGTCGACCTCCCAATTATGTCGTACACGTGGCATTTCTCTACTCGACTTTACGAGAAATTATATTATGGGTGATTCTCACCACGTCATTCATGGGACTAACCACTAGAAACCACCCACTTCATCATTTTTATCCATTTCATTAACTTAATAATAAAATAACTTCTAAAAAACAGTTTTTAAAATGACATGGAAAAACTTTAGTGAAGATTTATTGGTCGGAAAAAATGACATGGAAAAATCATGGTGAAGTGGGTGGTTTTCATTGATTGGTCTCATGGATGACGTGGTGGGAATTACCCGTAATATAATTTTTCCGACTTTACAGTTCCCAAATAATGCACCAAGTGTCCAGTGGCAGTGACAAAGTGCAACGGGTGCTCATGTTAAATGACGTGTTACCCACGGTGCACGTTAGCCGAGATAAATAAGATGACGAAAAAAAGTTTAGAATAACCTCGCTGTGACATTCGCCGTCGTCCAGTTCCCTTCCTTTACGCTTCCGGTCCTCAGCCAGGGCCGCCTTTTGAGCCGCCGGTTCAGCGCTACCACTGGATCCGCCAGGTGATGACGTCATAGTGAACTCGCACGTGCCTAAACTGTCTTTGTTGGCACCTAAGCTAACGTCAGCTGATTGCTTGTGTGGTACTCCAGCGGTGCTCTGGTACTGGTTGGCGTAGGCATTGTTGTTGTTGTTGTTGTTTCCGCCAGATGCCGCCGCTTCAGTGTTGCTCGGCATAGCCTGATAGGCTCCCGATTCGAGAGCCATTGCTGGTGTATCGCTCGAATCAACGACCGTCGATTCCCTCATCACATTCTTCGAATTCGACGGTCTAGATTGCTCCGTCCTTGCCGGTATATGCCGTGAGAAGTGAGCGAAGTTTTGGATCCTAGCCGAATCCAACTCAGTCCTTCTAGTCGGCGGTATTGGAGGCTCAGGAGCTGATTCCGAAGCCGAAGCAGGAAACGAAACTTGAGAAACTCTTCCGAGTATAGGAGGAGCGGAGGTTGTGACGGTGGAGCTAACGCAAGGGGCGGCGGCTGCGGCGGGAGAAGAGGAGGAAGGATAGAAGAGATCTGCGTTGAAATCGTGGTTGAAGTTGGCGTCGCTGATAGGATAGTGAAGCCATGAAGACAGTTCATCTTCTTGCATGAAGAGGTGATCGGAAACCGAGTCGTGTTGTTCTCGATGATAATGCTTTTGAGATGATGATCGGATCTCTCTTGGAGCTGAACGATCGGCGTCGGGAAATTTGAACGGCGGTGATTTCTTGAGAGTCGGTTGATTTTGGCTCTGCATAACAACTTGTCCGTTTTGCCACAACAGCTCCATAAGTTCATCCTCTCGTCTGTTTTGAAATTCATCAAAATCTATCAACTCACAATTTTCATAATATATGAAAATAATCTAAAAGAGATTACCTGGAAGGCTTTCCAAGAGGAGTTAAAGTAGAAGATGAAAGGGTTGAGTAACCGTCTTCCATTTCGAAATCGGGAACGCAGTGATTCATGTTCATCCTATATAAAAACAACCAACAAATCAAACAAAGCAAAGAGAAATATGTAAATATATATGGATTTTTTATATATAAAAAAAAAACTTACCTAATTGAACAAATTAAGCAAAGAAAATTCGAGAATCGTTTGTTTGTTTCTCTGGAAATTAATTCGAAAAGCCAGAAAAAGCGGGCGTTATCTTGGTTGATGTGAGCCGCCGCCGCCGCCGGTTATGAAATAGAGGGAGAATATAATTGAAAATCTAAAAATCCATGTGTCGCCTTCAATTACCTCTCTATTGTTTTTGTATTATATAATCTCACGAGAGAGAGAGGAAGAAGAAAAGAAAGTTTTTGAGAAGATTTTCTGTCGCGTGTAGTTTCTTTTTAGACAATAGAAGGATAATGGGTTCTCTTATAGTTCTCGCTTTGCTTTTTTTGACAGAATTCATACCCATCACTTTCTTCCTCGTTATACAATGAACTCCGTACTTTTGTTGATTTAATCTGGTTATCGTCCCATTATTAATTTTTTTTGTTTAACAGCCGGTTTTTAATTCATTATTAATTAATTCAGATTGAGGTTTGTAAAGTCGCATTATGAGATAATTTTCATAATTTATTTTTTTCTATTTACAATATTAAGATTCGAACTTTTAATCTTGTTTAAGAACCAACTAGTTGTTAGCATTTTTAAAATTATTTAATAAATTGATGTTGCTAATTAATTAAATATCAATTTATTTTTAATATTACATGGTATCAATTAACCTACTAATCATTAAAAATTAACGTAAATACTGAAATGACAACAAAAGAAATTTATATAGTAATATTTAGGATTAATTGTTCGAAAAGTGCCCAAATATACCTTTATTCAGTTAGGTGTCTAAATTATTTTTCGAACCAAAATGATGCCTAAGTTTTATTTTGTTTCTCATATAAGGTTTGTTGTTACGACCCTTAAAAAATTTTGTTATCCAATTAGAACATAACATAACATGTGACTTATTTCTTTTATTTTCTTTAGTTTTTATTTTTATTTTTTTAAAAATAAAAAAAAATCTATAATTTTATAAAGAACCCAAAAATCTTTAATTTCTTTAACAAACTCAAACCCTAACTCTAAATCCCTAAATTCCTCCCCCGCCACCGATTCAACCATTGCCGGCCACCCTTATCTTCGTCGGATCACCACGATTAAAAACTCACATCATGTCGTCGAAAACCAACAAATGAACCATCGATTGCACCCTCGATAAACATCCAACAATGAAGAAAAAAGAGACCGATTGAGATCTGACCGACGACTAGAGGGTGGAGGATGTTGAACGGTGAGGTACAAGACACTTGGACGATAAACCATCGACGTGGGGAGATGCTAGACAATGAAGGAGATATGATTTGAGGGTTTGGTTGAAAAAAAATAAGAACTTTTGAGATTTTTAAAGAAATTTAGAAAAAAAAATGCCACATGTCATGTTCTGATTAGATTACAAAAAAATTTTAACGATCGTTGACGAAAAAACCTTATTTGAGTAACATAATGAAACATTAGGGACTTATTTGACCAAAAAAATAGTTCATGCACCTAATTGAAAAAAAAAATTGTATAGTTTAGCCACTTATTTTACGATTAAACCTTGATATTTATTTGATCCATTACTTACACATTCAATTAATTATGTCCGGAATTAAAATAATTCAATAAATTTAACTTGTCAACAATCTCAATGAAGATTTATCCACATTCCTCCGAAAATCTTCATTACTAATACTCCTCTCATCAAGTTGGCTCCGCCAATCATATCAATCGTGTTATTTTATCAATTTAAAATATTACTTTAGACATGAAATATGTATTAAATATATGGATCAAATTATAAATATATTGACATCTATTATACTGACATTTGACAACTTCGATATAACATATTACAAAATAAAGAATAGTCTTCTTAAATTTTATTGATGGTGTTTGCTTTTTAGACACATTAAATTAAGGTTTAACTATTGGAATAGTCACTTATGTTTTCCCTCAGTACATAGTTGGTCACCGATTTTGAAAAACGACCATTAAGGTCACTTACGTTTTTTGGGCGTAAACTTTTGGTAACCCAGCCGTTTGTTGCCGTTAAACACTGACGGATTGCTGACCTGACAACGAAAAATAAGGGTAAATTACTGCAATGGCCATTAAAGTTTATCTCATGTACATTTTTTCTCCCCAATTTAAAAAAATAAACATTATAGTCACTAATATAAATGTTTCTTTATAATTTCACCCTTAAATTTTTAAAAATTCAATTTTCAACCCTAAAACTTTACAATCAATTAGTGCAATAATATTATAAATGCTTAGATGAAAAATAGGTGCCCAAAGTATACCTTTTTAAATTTAGGTGCCCAAATTGCTCCTATTTAATAACTAAACTTTCAAATTGCTCCTATTTTTTCACTTTGAATTATTATTATTATTATTATTATTATTATTATTATTATTATTATTATTATTATTATTATTATTATTATTATTATAACATGTATGCCATTTTTTATTATTTTTAAATTAAAAATAATTTTAAAATAATTTTTATTATTATTATTAAATTTAAAATATTTTAAAAAATATTAGTTTTTAAAATAATTTAGGTGTCTACAGTATTTTTTTGTAAAAATTGGTGCCCAAAGTTTCTATAGGTACAATTTTAGGTGTCTGGTTGTTAAATAGGTGTTAAAAAATTGTCAACCAATCGGTGCTTGACACGTGGCATTAATTTTATTTTTTAAAATTTCTTGATGGAAAATACTCAAAATTTTAAATTATTATAAAATCTCAAAATTTTACAAGCTTCACAAAACAATCCTTAATCCCTAAAAATTCTCAAACTTTCGTCGTCGACTACCGTCGCTTCCGCCGCCAGTTGTCGTCGCTGACCGCACCCACTTGGTCGCCGGGCCAAGGCGACAATTTTCCCTAACACGGCATCACCGGAAACGCCCAACGGTGTGCAGCCGAACGTCAAATGCGAACGTCGATTTTGTGTTTGACGTTTAGCTGCACGCCGTTGGGCGTTTCTGACGACGCTGTGTTGGGAAAAATGATCGCCTTAGTCCGGCGATCAAGTGGGTGCGGTCAGCGACGACAACTGGCGGCGGAAGTTGCGGCAATCGACGGCTAAAGTTTAAGAATTTTTAAGGATTTAGAGACTGTTTTGTGAAGCTTGTCAAAATTTGAGATTTTATAATAATTTGAAAGTTCTAAGTATTTTTCATTAAAAATTAATAAAATTAATGCCACGTGTCATGTACCGATTGGTTGATAATTTTTCTAACACTCATTTAACAATCGGACACCTAAAATTATAACTATGGTAAATTTAGGCACCTATTTTTACAAAAAATACTTTAAACACCTAAATTATTTTAAAAAGTAATATTTTTTAAAAAATATTTTAAGTTTAATAATAATAAAAGTGATTTTATTTTATTTTAAAATTATTTTTAATTTAAAATAATAAAAAATGACATGTCATGTTACAATAATATTAAAAACAATCCAGGGTGAAAAAAATAGCAGCAATTTGAAAGTATAGTTATTAAATAGGAGCAATTTGAGCACCTAAATTTAAAAAGGGTATACTTTAGGCACCTATTTTTCATTTAAGCCTTTATAATATTATTATACTAATTGATTGTAGAGTTTTAGGGTTGAAAAATTAATTTTTAAAAAATCAAGGGTGAAAATTTAAAGAAACATTTTCATTAGTGACTATAATGTTTATTTTTTAAAATTGAGGAGCAAAAATGTACATGAGATAAACTTTAATGGCCATTGCAGTAATTTACCCTTATTTTTTCGTTGCCAGGTCAGCAATCCGTCAGTGTTTAACGGCAACAAACGGCTGAGTGACCAAAAGTTTACGCCCTGAAAATGTAAGTGACCTTACTGATCGTTTTTCAAAATCGGTGACTAACTCTGTACTGGGGGAAAACATAAGTGACTATTCCAGTAGTTAACCCATTAAATTAAATTTGTTCCTACAACACATATATACATATTTAAATTTAATAACATATATAAAATATTTTCATGTTCATGTTCAAACTGAAATTAATTAAACTATTTAAATGGACAAGAATTCTGATTATAGTGATTGAACAACTTGTATAAGAAAACGTTTCTCAAGTTTTTGTACTAAATTAATTAATGTAGATGAGTAGTCAGAGTTCTTAACTAAAATGTGTGTATTTCATGTTTAACGTGTATTTTCATTGGCATTTCCCTTTCAATTTTCAATTACGTTTGTTCCAAGCACTTTGAAAACGCGTTAGGCGTGAGCCCAGGAGCTTAGATGAGAGTCATGAGACGGTAAAAGTCTGTTTTATTTTGATAAATTTTAATTTTAATTCAATCTAAAGGGTGGGGGAAGGGAATACTAAGAGAGAAAAAAACGAGTGCTCATAGTGAAATTAGAACCCATGATCTAAGAGAATTAAAGAGAAAACAAAGATAAGCAGTTTGACCAATCGATTAGATGTGCTTGTTCAAAAGCTTGTTTTTATCTTAATTAGTGATTGAGTTTAATTCTTTTATCGAACATGTAAGGTAACACCCCCTAAGTTTTAATATTGGAAATTTAAAGTATATATATATATATATATGAAATGATGAGAATAAAAAAAAGGAGAAAGAAATGAAATGTAAAGTGAGAAATGGTAGCCAAGGGGGATTAAAATCGTGACCTTGGTTACTTAAAGCTCATGCCTTAACCATTTAAGCCCAGTGCCCTTGTTTGACATGTTTTCCAAGGAATTTTATTTGGGGTTATGTTTGGTTTATTATTGGAGCAAATTTAATGACTATCTGACCTTCCAATTTCCCCCCAATTTATGACTGTTATTTCGAGTTTGTGGGAGAACCGAAAAGGTTCTAGATATTTTTTTTCGTCAAACGGCCTATGCCCGGCTCCGATCTCTGCCACTATCGGTCCGTGGCCGTCACCGCCACCTTCACCGTGTTCGCCGCCACACCCCGACCCAGCCATGTGCTCCACTCGCAGTGAACGGTTGTCGTTCTTCGTGGAGATAGAGTTGAAGCTTCGTCGAAATCCCCTTGAACCAGCCTCTGTTTTTCCTCAGTTTCGACCGCCTCTGTCGTCGGCAAGGCGCGTCGACCATGCAGGCGTGCTCAGTGTGCGGAGGGGAGCAAAACCCCCTTACTGATCATGTGTCCAAAGTCGGTAAGACGTTCGTCAGAGCTTCGAGCTTTCCAACGTGTTTTTAGCTTTTTAAGTAATTTTCGGCCAAATTCCGGCATGTATGACTGTGTTTTGGGATAAATATGATTCTGGGTGTGATAATCTCTTGATTTTTGGCAGAACCGACACTGAAGGGCATCTCCGGCGACAATTTTTTATGATCGTCGGTGACCGTTCGGTGGATCGGTATCTGGGTAAGTAATTCGGTCCAACCCGGCCCAATCTGGTCAACACGAATCGGCCCAAACCCGAGTTCGACCCGGTTCGAGGCCATTAACCGAATTCGGTTTAAGCCCATTATAACCTAAAGCCCAATAGTTGTTGAGCCTAGTTCGTCGAGCCCGCATAATGGCCCAATTCTTTTCGAACCGGTCTAAATCCGAATCGAGCCCATCAACCCGACTCGTGTCTGACATGACCCAAACCCGTATCCGACCCGAATCGATCCAACCTGACCCATATCCGAGCCCAACCCATCTACCGAGTCAACTCAGCTCAGTGAGTCAGCCAAGTCAGCTTAGTGAGTCAGCCGAGTCAACTTAGTTGACCTCTGACCGTTGACTGTTGACGTCAGCGTTAACCTTCTGACGTCAGCGTTGGCTCTGACCCCGTTGATCGTTGACCTGCTGACGTTAGTGTTGACTTGCTGACGTCAGCGTTGACTTTGACCGTTGACCAAAAAGTCAACTTTTTCGAAAACTCCTATTTTATGTTTTCGACGTCCTGAGTCCGTTTTGTATCCCGTTTTGCAAAATTCAAACTCAAAAGCCTCCGAATCTGACCTTGAACCCGAACTTGTATATGTATTTAGTTAAGCAGTTAAGGGTACTATGAATAAGGACTAAAATGAGAATTTGTGTAATTGAAGGAACTCATAGCTCATTGAATACGAATTGTTGTTGGACGTCGAATTCGAGTTCGAGTGCAATCGAATGAGGTTTCATGAATCGATCGATATAGCTTGGAGTTAAGGTAATACATTACTACATCTTGTATGCTTTATGAACATATTGGTATTTGTTAATGCATGCATAAAAATGATGATGAGTATTGTTATTTCTGCTCAAGTCAAACCGGATATGAAAATGAGTATGATAATCTAGATAAGATTACATTGCTCGAATGAGAAGATTAATAAATCAGAAGGATCTAGAGTTCAATAATTAATTAATGAGGCAGCTAATCTCCAATTCCGATCATTAGTGTCAAATGATTAAATATGAAAAATATTTGGATATGAAATTACAAAAAATGCCCTTAAGGTATAAGAATGACTAAAATACCCTTGGAATTTGAAGCGATATAGAAATCTACACTAGATATGGTAAAACAACCTGATTCATCTAAAAACCTCGAACTACTTGGAAAGTTATGGTAACAAGATTTAAACCTTCGAGATTGAAAGGTGTTAGATTTCCTTGATTTTTGGAATGAATCTCCGAATAAAGATTTACGGGAAACGACCAAAAGTATTGGAAATACCGTTATGGTTAAATTAATTGGAAGAATCGTATTGACCAAAAAGGCTGAAGTATCCTCAGACACCGAGGTTGGCAAATTAACTGGAACGATGGATAAACCTTTGAGTTCTAAAATTGAATGAAGTGGTTGGAGGTACCGAAATTACGTGAATGGCTAAGACACCCACATGTACTTAAATGATTGAAATACTATATATGGTTCAGTTGACAAGAAGGATGGATATCCCGAGCTTCAAAATGACTGAAATACCTCATTGACTGGAATAAATTAATTACCTCTGATAAAATTCTAGAAATTCCAATAAAGCTAAAAATGACTGAAATGCCCCTAAGGGTTGAAGCATGACTCACGTACGTCAATCACTCCTGATATTAATATAAGGTTGGAAGTTTTTCCGCTCAGAATATAAGTTCGGCTACTCCGTGGCAAGTCCTGTGGTGAAATATGAAAGCAATCGTTTAGATATACGATACAACTGGATATAATAGAAGGGTTGGTTAGTACTGCAAGGTTAGGATATGTTAGTTCGAATGGTTTGGAGGCTCGAAAAACATCTGGAAATCTTAAATATTGTAAATCATCATTTTATCATTTTTGGGCTAAATTACAAAATTACCCCTGATCGTTAAATGACCAAAATACCCTCATTGGCCAAAGTAATCAAAATAGCCATGAATGTATCCAATATCGTGAAAGATCTTGACATAGAAATCTCTGAATGCCTGGTTGGAAATATGATGAGCAAATAGAATTTCCTGAACGATTGTTTATGCCTCGTTGGTATAAATTACCAAAACTCCTATGTATGATAAATAACCATAATGCCATTGTAGGCTTAAATGACTGAATCACTCATGATATATATGAACTCTCTAAGATCTTGATGTATCAATTCCTGAAAACATAGTATGAATCGTTTTACGAACCCTTTCTAATAGGATCTCGTTCTTGAAATTCGTCCAAATTGTCAAAAGTTCAATGTGTCCCCCTCTATAAATACCGAGTATCTTTAAGAAATAAACTGTTCTATCTAGTGTGTTCCATGTGTGCTACATTCAGTTGAATGTGTTATATGATTATTACATGTTAGTAAACAATCTAATGACTTAATTATGTGTTGGGTTTTTAGGTGCTCGATTCCTTCAACCGTTCTTGCTCGCCAAGTGGTGGAGAAGTGGAATATTGGGTGATAGAGGTGTGGAAGCTAAAAAGATAAAGACAAGATGATTTATAGTGGTTCAACCTTCTAACCAAGGTCTACATCCACTACCTTAGCTTCCCACTAAGGATTTCCAATCAATCCACTATTGATTCGTCCCCTTTTCTAGTGTTAGGAGGAAACCCTTACAAAACCGATCAAGCTTTCTACCCAAAGCTTTGATCAAACCCTTTTTACAAAGAGATAAAAATAAGCAAACTAAAATCCCTCAAATAGATATTTGTTTGCACAATTAAGCTCTCACCCAATCCTAAAACACTTGAGCAAATATAACAATTTTGGCTCACTAGTGTTTGTCTATACAAGGAATTAAGAATTAAGCACTAAGACACATTTTGATCATATGTTGTATTACAATTGAAGCATTAACCATTACTTGATGCTTGGAGGTCCCTTTATACTCCTAATTAAGTTTGTAGCCGCTACTAGCCGTTCGGGTTGAATTGGAGCCGTTGAAGACTTTATTTTCCACCATAAATGCAGTTATGCAACTCCCCGTTTTGAAACGCCAGACCCTGTTTCGAAACACTCTTGAAATAGAAAAAGCCATTGCAGCACCCGTTTCGGAACACCCTTGGCCGTATCGAAACGGTCGTATCGAAATGCTTGTTCCAGTATCGAAACGCCCTGCAATTTAAAAGGTGGTTGGGAAATAGCCGTTGGGGGTTTATGACCGTTGAGGTCATGCCACATAGGCGTATCGAAACGGCAGTGGCTGTATCGAAACGCTAGGCAAAATTCTCACCTAGATCAGGCCTCGTTTCGAAACAGAGAAGGCTGTATCAAAATGTTTTTCCATTGTGAAGTCCCTTCTCGAAACACCTAGAGGCGTTTCGAAACGCCTAAATGGTTTTGTTAAATTTGTCTTTGAAAACACATAAAACCTTTTTGAGTTTCAAGTTGTTTGGACTTAGAAATGGTTTTGAATTCTTTTTAACTTTGTCCAAAACATTTTTCAATTATTATATCAAAACATTAATTCTACAATCTCCCCCTTTTTGATATAATAAAACCAACTTGAAAAATTGTTTGAAATTCTCCCTCTTTAAGTTTAAAAAAGTGAATAAGAGATGAAAAATTGAAAAGTAAGTAAAGCCCCCCTTATTCATTTAAAGATACAATTTTTCAAACCAAACTCTCCCCCTTTTTGTTATATCAAAAAGAATTCAAAAGACATTAAGTTTAAAAATAACTTAAGAGGTTTAAAAAAGATTACGAAAATTAGAATTTTGGTTTTAAAATGGCTCCCCCTTACTCAAAGCATCATACAATGTTAGTCCAACACATGATAATCTAGTTGAATTAAAATAAATCAAATTAAACAAACAATAGCAACTAGATTTTTACCACACTTGAACACAAGGGAGGATGTGAAGCCTTCCTTCTTCAAGTGTCTTTCTTTGTATGCATGGAGCTCCGCCTTAATGTTTGACTTGTTGATCAATCTCCATCACACCTATCATAAGACAATCAAGTAATTTTTGGTATCCAAATTGCTTTGGATCCATAGACGTTAGTAGCACAAAATTTAGTCCCCTTAGGAATCCATTTTTCAATTTCATCCTTTTTATTTGAAGTACTTAGTCCTTTTGGGACCCAAATACTTCTAAAAACTTTACCATTTACAAATCTAGGGGCACTAGATTGTCTTACATAAAAATTTGATTTTCCAACATTATTTTTCTTTTCAAGCTCTTTGGAAATCAAATCTTTTTCTTCTTGAACTTTATGAAGCAAATTTTGTAAATCAAAACATTTTTGTTCAAACTCTTCAAGTTTTGCTTCAAGTTCAATTTTGGTTTTAGAAATCAAGTCATTTTGAATTTTCAAATTTGAAATCACTTTCTTGTTTTTCAAAATATGATTTTTAAATTCTAAAACCAAATCGTCATAGGCATCTTGTAATTCATCAAAAGAATATGAACATGAAGTAGATGAATTAGAAGTTACCCTTGAATCTTCTTCGATGGCCATAAGGCAAAGGTTGCCTTGTTCATCGTTGGTGGAGTCTTCATCACTCCAAGTAGCCATATATGCCTTCTTCTTATGGCTTGAAGTGCTTGCCCTCTTCTTCTTTATGGATTCTCGTTCAAGCTCTTTCAAGGCTTTCTTCATGTAAGAGGCACACTTCTTGAAGAGATGAACTATCTCTTCTTCTTCATCCTCCTCTTCACTTGAATCTACATGATGGCATGTGGAGGATTTGAGAGCAATGACATTTGTGTTGATTCCAAGCCCTTTGAGCTTCTTCTCCCCCATAGCTCTAATCTCTTCCTTCTTCTTCTCCTCTTCTTTGTTTTTCTTCATTATTTGGTGAGTGAGAAGTGACCCCATGAGCTCATCAAGCTTCAAAGTCTTGAGATTCTTGGCTTCGATGATGGCGGTCCTTTTTGAGTCCCATGACTCGGGAACGGAGTAGATGAGCTTTCGGACAAGCTTTTCTTCCGGAATAATTTCTCCATAACCCTTGAGTACATTGGTGACGGTGGAGAATCGGTGGAACATCTTCTTAATATCCTCTTCTGGATCTATTTTGAAGTTTTCATACTCTAGGTTGAGGAGGCCGATCTTGGTCTCTTTTACTTTGTTTGTCCCCTCGTATGTAACTTCGAGCTTGTCCCAAACTTCCTTTGCATTCTCTCAAGAAGACATCTTGTTGAGTGGATCAATGAAACAATATAAGCCAAGAGGGGGTGAATTAGATTTTTAGAACTTTGGTGGTGGAATGGAAAAATAAAAATGATAGACAAGAGGATTTAGAGTGGTTCAAGTTCCAATCGAACTCTACATCCACCACCTTAGCTTCACTAAGGATTTTCCAACAATCCACTAATTGTTCTTCCCCTTTTCTAGGCTAAAGAGGTAACCGTTACAATACCAGTCAAATTTTCTACCCAAAATTTGACCCAATCCTCACTTGAAAAATACAAAGAAGATGAAGGCTAAAACTAGTATCTCTCAATACAAAATATAGCCATTTTACAAGCACTCAACCCAATTGAATAGATAAGAATGAGAATTACAAATTTCACAATTGGGGTTTACAAGAAATATTGGGATTTTTGCACAAATGCTTTGCTTTGATGTTTGGATAAGACTTTTGAGATCAATAGTTGTTGCTGGAGCTTTCAGAGGTCCCTTTTATACCTTCTCATTGAATTCTAGCCCTTGGGGTTGTTGCATTCATCAATATAACCGTTGGGATGTTATCTTCCCTCCATAAATGCAGTCTTCAACCACCCATTACGAAACGCCCGATCCTGTTTCGAAACAGACCAAAATAGAAATAATCGTTGGGGTGTAATAAATAGATCGTACCGAAACGGGCACGATCATTTCAATACGCTAAGAGCCCGTTTCGAAACTCCTTTTGAAACACTATCCCACTATCAAAGCCTGTATCGAAACAACTTAGAGGCGTTTCGATACGCCTTAACGACAATCTTAAAATCAGTTAAAAACTTCAACGGTCATATTTTTAAAACCAAGTTTGAATTCTGTTTCGAAACGTTTGAGCTCGTTTCGATACTACCGTATCGAAATGGGTCAAACCGTTCCGATATTCTTCATCCGTTTCGAAACCCGTTTCGAAACAGAGGTTAACAGTTTCAAAACTATTCCGGAACGCCCAAAGGCCATTCTGAAACGGTGACTCGAAAATCACTGTTTTGGCTTGATAAACACTTAGAAAACATTTGACAAGTTGAGTTTTTTACTTAAACATTTTTCTTTAAATATATAGAGAGGTTTTGAGGACTTAAAAATTCATTTTCCATTTTTCAATTTAGTCCTTAATTTCTTTAGTTATATCAAAATCAATTTATCGGTTTCACACATCTTCTCGTAGATGTTAAGGCTAAGTGCACAAAAGATGAAGTGCAATGCCTTGCAATTTAGCTCCATCTTCTTACGGTCGTCGGCACTCCACTCCACCTTGATTCCTTGTGGTACGAACGAGCCATCTTCTATGATATCTCAAAGCTTGTAGTATTTGGATTTGACAAAGAACATCATCCTCGTCTTCCAATAAGCATAATTGGTCCCGTCGAAGAAGGGCGGTTTGTCGATGGATTATACCATTGAACCGGTTGTTTGAAATGTTGATCGAGCTTGCCGGATCGCCTCAATAGGACGTTAATCCTATTCAATTGGGCCAAGCTCTAATACCAATTGTTGGGTTTTTAGGTGCTCGATTCCTTCAACCGTTCTTGCTCGCCAAGTGGTGGAGAAGTGGAATATTGGGTGATAGAGGTGTGGAAGCTAAAAAGATAAAGACAAGATGATTTATAGTGGTTTAACCTTCTAACCAAGGTCTACATCCACTATCTTACCTTCCCACTAAGGATTTTCAATCAATCCACTATTGTTTCGTCCCCTTTTCTAGGCTTAGGAGGAAACCCTTACAAAACCGATCTAGCTTTCTACCCAAAGCTTTAATCAAACCATCTTTACAAAAACATAAAAATAAGCAAACTAAAATCCCTCGAATAGGTATTTGTTTGCACAATTAAGCTCTCACCCAATCCTAAAACACTTGAGCAAATATAACAATTTTGGCTCACTAGTGTTTGTCTATACAAGGATTTGACAATTAAGCACTAAGACACATTTTGATCATATGTTGTATTACAATTGAAGCATTAACCATTACTTGATGCTTGGAGGTCCCTTTTATACTCATAATTGAGTTTGTAGTCGTTACTAGCCGTTGGGGTTGAATTGAAGTCGTTGAAGACTTTATTTCCCACAGTAAATGCAGTTCTGCAACTTCCCATTTCGAAACGCCCGACCCTGTTTTGAAACACTCTTGAAATAGAAAGAGCTGTTGCAACACCCATTTCGGAACACCCTTGGCCGTATCGAAACGGTCGTATCGAAACGCCCTGTAATTTAAAAGGTGGTTGGGAAATAACCATTGGGGGTTTATGACCGTTGACCTCACAATCCCGGTGCATATGGATACATAGAGGACCCTAGATGGAACCAACAACAAACACCTTCATGGTATGATCAAAAAGCTTAAATTTTTTTTTACCATGACAGTTTTGCCGCAGCAACAGATATGCCATGACAATGTAGTCCTCGTCAAGAGCTATCAAATTCCTTGAAGGCGAGGATAGCTAGGATGAATGCACTCATAAGCGATTCGATAGATCAAATGAGGAGACTCACTAATGCCATGGATAACATGAACCAACAATTAAGTCCTAGGGATACTGACGTCCCAAGGCAAGAGGATAAGGAGTAATGCGAAGAGAGCTCCCCCGACGTGTGGGGAACAACTAGAACCTCAAAGTCGAGAGGATGTCAATGAGAGAGACTTCCCAACACATGATGAGCCTATGCAATGAATTTCCATGGAAAAGATTGAGGAGCCTAAACAAAATGGTGCCACAATAACACTCAGTGCGGCTGAGTAGAGTGATGCTACAATAAATTCTAAGGAATCTGATGCCCATAATGTTACAACGTTGATGCTGAAGCTAGAATATGAAAATTGCTCTTATCCACACTTGCCACGACAATTGCACGACCACATGTAGGATCAACACGATGGTAATATTATGTTAATGGAATATGAGTAGGTGATGACTGAACCTTTTGAATTCTTTAAAAACTCACCTCCTCCATTGCAGGTATTCTTTGAGGAACCATCACTGGTAGATTTGAAGCCATCGAACTCTATACTAATGGAGATAAATTAGAGACCTAAAGAAAACGTTGTTTGGATTTGTGGAGCTTTTTAGAAAATTACCCATTCCCTTGACTTACATAGAATTTTGGCAGAAAATTGCCACGACAATTAGCTGGCGCAACAATTGCAACGACAACGAAGGCTACATCCAACCATGACGAATTTCAACGAGAATGAGGTAATTGAATGGTTGGATGTTAATATAATTCTTCCTAATAATATATTCATGTCATCGGGAACTGTAGCAAGGTGGAAAATGTGCATGGACTACAAGGGAACACGAAAATAAGACACCTCCACCATGATAACGCAAAGGGGAGTAGCTGCGAGCACATTGGCCTAACTCTTTTTGGGCAATATTGTCACTCGATGGAGGGTGCGAATGGACTATAAGAAGTATAAAAAATGAACCTCCTCAAGCTTTCTCAGATATACAGTAACCTTAGAAGATGCATGAAAAAGCTCTTTCTAAGAATTATTTATTTATTTATTAATTTTTAGGACTTAGTTTTTATTTTCCACATTTTTGTTTTACTATTCTCGTTTTCTCTTTTCAGATTTTATCTTTATCTTTTCTTCTTATTTTATGATAGAACTCTTTTTTTTAGGATACAACCACCATGCCCAAGAATCTCAAGACTATGCATCAAGCGAGGAGTTCACGGTAACTATGGTTCGTAATGCACCACAAGCTTCACGCCAACAACCACCATGAGTCAGAAAAAGAACCGAGCCAATAGCTCAAAGGAAACTTGTCATTGGAGGTGACGACCTCACCGACTAACTCATTTTCATTTCATTTAGTTTCTTTTACTTTTGTTTTGTTTTTTCATGCATTGAGAACAATGATTCTCTCGAGTTTGGGGGGTCATGTTTCGATCATTAGGTTGTTGCATTAGTTGCATTAATATCATATAGTTTGCATATGTTACTTGTCATATCTTCTACCAGATTAAACTGCCTAGACCTTTTGAAAATTCGATGATGAAATTTTGCCACTGCACTAAATTGATAAAATCTCTCAATGTAGGATTTGCATAGAAAGCACTTAGAATTTTACTATAATGCTAAATTTTATTTGACACGGTTGTGACATGTCGATTACAAGGGACTTAGTGAACTTAGGTTGCTTAAAAGATGGGTAAAAATTGAATTAAAAATTTTGAGTTAGAAATGCCCGAAATTGTCTCTAGTCTCAACTAAAAATGGATTGAAAATAATTTCTTGCTAGAGGTGCCGAAACTGGCTCTAGCTATCACACATTAGAAATCGCTAGAGGTGCCCAAAATTAGCTCTAGTTGATTAACATTAAAACAAGAAATTGTTTGCATTGCTAGATGTGCCTGAAATTGGCTCTAGTAAACTTAAAAACCCTGACGATTAAATTGAAAGAACCTATTGTTCACATTAAGACCCTAGTAGTTGACTTGTACACAAATCCACACACACATAGTCACGAGCATTGTAGTCCAATTTCGGGTAATATATGTGCTATCCGAAAATTAATTAGTTTTGATGGTAGAAGCCTTGGTAAGTAATGATTAGTTTTGCATTGCTTGAGGAAAAGCAATAGTTTGAGTTTGGGGGTCTGTTAAGTGTGTAAAAGTACTATATTTTCTACCCTTTTTACTCATATTATTGTTAGACTTAGGCTCATTTTAAGTTTCATTCATAGGCATTCATGCATAGTTTCCCAGTTCCTTGATTCACGAGATTGGTATTACATTTTGTTGGTTTTTTTCGTGGATAAGTCGCTGCTTTGGTGCTTTATTTTGTGCGGGTTAGGATTGTCATGGCAAAGTGCAAATTGCCGAGGCAATTCAGGAGAATAAGGAAGGACATGCCGAACCAGTTGTCGTGGCAATCGCTGACAATACTAGATAAGTTTGCCCCAATTTCTGGATAAGTAAGAAAGTCAAGGGATAAAGCCCCCAAAATCAGGACTTTCACACAAAGTTTGTAGGGGATATGAAGGCATGTTTATGAGGAGTTTGAGGATAAAAATAAAAGGGATTTAATATCTCTTTTATTCAATTTTATTCTAACTAAAACTCAACCACATCAACAACAATTCTACAGAATTAATAGGGTTTGATCGGATAGGAATTCTAACTCCAAAGGATTCCAACGAAAATTAACTCCTCCTATCAACAAACAACCAATTGAATCTTCTCCTACAAATAGAGATCAAATTGCACAACACAAGAGAGGAGGGGAATCGGACGAGAGAGAGAGATCGCAAGGTTTCATCTTCTTTATTTTTAGTTTATGTGATTCATGTTTGGGGATTATTCTTTGTATATATTTCGAACCCAGTCATGAATTGATGTAAATTGGTTTGTGTTATTTTGGGTTTGTGGCTTTGATAATCGATTAGATTTGTTTAGGTTTTTGAGTTGCAATTCAATTTCAAAGTTTGTTCATTCTTGGTTCTTAATTTTGATTGCGAGTGAGTTGAGAGAAGATCTCGTGAATGCATCAATTTATCTAATATCAGGAGAATTGGATTCAAGAAATGAATGAGCATGGTTTTTATACAAATGAATGTTGGTAAAAACTAATCCGACTTAGGAATAAGTTGTGGATTTCAACGGCTAAGAGGAGCGTATGATCGGTTGTTGTTCACCCATGGTTAACGTAGGGATGTATCACCAAGGCATGCATAATTAACCAGTGTTTTGACTTAGGGATAAGGAGAAACCATTGACGAACACTTTGTCAAACTTTGAAGGAAGTCACCTAGTTACCCAAGCAATTGCACCATTCCTAGTTCCCCAGACAATGACAATTGCACAGGAAAATTCGTCTGACACTATTTGTTTAAGGCGATTGAGCTACACTTGCAATCAATTACCACGACGGTCCATTCAACCATCACACCACAAATCACGATAACCCGACCTACTCTCTTATTCGATTACTCTATCTTTTACTTCTATTTACTTAGTTTAATTTACATTTTATTCATCACGTACATTTTTATTTCTTTTACAATGCAGTAACTTAAGAAAAGTGGCTCAAACCAATCCATGTGGAGATGATACTCTATACTTATCATTTATTACTTGCGACATGTATACTTGCACCGTTTGCGTTACACTCTAATATGTGCAACAGGTACGCTCCAATAGTATCGCACTTACTTTTTGCTGACGTTTGTGTAATTTTTGGTAAAGCAAGTGCCTCATGTGTTAGTTCTCTACAAAATGTACTTCATGCTTATTCATAGAACTTGGGACAACTTATAAATTACGACAAGTCGGGACTCTTTTTTAGTGCTAATGTGGACTCAAACGGCTGTGGAGATGTGGAACGAATTTTGGGAGTTGAGTCAACGGCAAGTCCAGAGAAATACCTTGGACTGCCGGCCATTGTTGGAAGAAATAAGAGGGTTGCGTTTGCAAGTTTAAGAGAAAAAATGCATAAAAATCGAACAGTTGGAATTTGAAACACCTTTCTATTAGGGGTAGAGAAGTGCTCATCAAGTTAGTCCTTCAAGCAGGTCCTTTATTTACAATGTCGTGTTTCCTTCTGCCCTTCTCTTTGAGTAAAGAGCTCGAATCTATAATGGCTCGTTTATGCTGGAAAAAGTCAGCTGGTCGTCGGGGTATCCATTGGTTTACGTGGCAATCTCTTTGTTCACTTAAGGAGGACGGTGGTATGGGTTTCACGGATCTGTCCAAATTCAACATCGCTATGCTCGCTAAACAAGGATGGTGTCTCCTTCAGAATCCTCATTCTCTGGTTCACAGCTTCTCCGTCTTAAGTATTACAAGAATACGACTTTTCACACATCCACATTGGGTTCGAATCCTTCTTTTACCCGGCGAAGCATCTGGTCAGCCAAGGGCCTTCTTCAGTCTGGTTTACGTTGGCGCATAGGATCTCGGCTTTCAGTTTCAATATGGGAGGATTACTGGCTACCAACTAAGAATCATCAAAAAATATCAACGAGTAGGGTGCCATCACTAAACACAGTTAGAGACCTAATGCTACAGGGTGAAAACAGTTGGAATGAGGCCCTCATCTGATCAAATTTCAATGCTAATGATGTGGATTTCATACTTCAGCTACCGTTACCATCTAATACCTAAAGTGACATACAAGTTTGGCATAACAAACGTGCAGGTATTTACTCTGTTCGTAGTGGGTATAGGGCTTTACTAAATCATGTGTCCTTATGTATGCAAGAACGGTCTGTTTTCACCACCATTTGGCAACTTCAATGTCCCTCCAAAGTTAGTATTAATCTCTAGAAGTTTGCTCGTAATTTTGTCCCAACAATGCATAATTTATACCATAGACGTTTGCAAGCTCATGCTAAGTGCCCCAGATGTCTTTTCTTGCGGAAAGATACCACTCATGTGAGCCGAGATTGTGTTTTTTCTAGTATGGCGTGGAATAGATTGGGAATTCATTGGCCAACTAATCTATCTCATTCAATTTTTTGAGTGGCTAGCCTGGCTCTTTGAGCGTGTCAAGAATCATTATAAAGAGACTATTGCTATTGTCATTTGGAGTTTATGGTTTGCTAGAAATAGACATTTACATGATAATATCTCGCAAAGTGCAGCTGAGACAATTACCTTCATTCGTGGCTTTGGTTCTGAACTTTGCACCTTGCGCTCCAATCTGCAGCACCCAACTCCTGTGCCCAAAGTGCATTGGTCTCCCACGCCCCCGAATTGGGTCAAAATCAATGTCGACTCAAGTTATTCTACTGCAAATAGAAAAATGGTTTCAGGAGTATTTATACGTGACTCAACTGGTCAGATTATGGGAGTAGCCATGGCAGAAGCTTTCGCAGCCTTACAAGGCCTCCATTTTTCAAAGGACTTAGGATTCACTCAGGTAATCCTGGAAAGCGACTCCAAAATTGTCATCAACAAGCTTATCAACTCTGGGGAGAATTATTCAGAAATTCGTCCGATTATCTAGGATATTTTGAGCTTCTTCAACCTTTTCTTTGCATATCGATTCTCCTTCATCAACCGGGACGAAAATGAAACTGCCCACCTCACCGCAGTTGAAGGTCGTGCCTTAGACACGGGTCGCTTATGGATTGAGGATGTGCCTCCTCCGATAGAGGGTGTTGCGGCTAAAGATCGTCGCCACTTTGAGCCGTCATGACTACTCTTCAACCGATGTTAATTTTGTTGGGTATTTCAATTTCAGCCTTTTAGAGGTACCCCAACTTGTCTTCGTGTTCAAGATCTTGCTTTTCCTCGTTCGTGAAGCTGCCAGCTGTTTGGTTTCTTCTCTTTGTTTTTGCTTCTGAGAGTTTTTCTCGTTTTAAGTTTCCTTTAGTTGTGACTTTTGTGTGTTTTTTTGACTCATTTTGTTTTCACATATCAATAATACCAAACGGCTTATTTCAAAAAAAATTATCAATTTCATTTATGTGGCATACTTAACTTAATGTTTTTTTAATAAAACTTAACTTAATGGTTTTGGTAGATCTGCGATCGTGTAGAGATTCTCACATCGTTCGTATTTGATTTGCGATTGTCGATGGTCTTTTAGTGGTTAGATCTCCTTTTGTGGTTGTTTGTCTATGTATTCAGGTATGTTTTGTGAAGCAGCCTATAAGTTTGATTTGGTTCGCTCGCCACTCCATCATCTCAAAAGCGTCTAGTTGGATAGAGAGAAAGAAGTACTATTGACGATTACTGGATTATTATGGATGATGGACGTCAGATACAAAAGAAGGCTTCGATTGTCATTGCGCCTTTGAAATTTCTTTTTTATTTTTCTTTGTTTGAGTTTTATGGTAGACATAGTCCCCAAATTTCTCTCTTTGAGTGGTTGCATTGTTAAAGTTGTACTTTATTTTGTTTTAATAAAATTCAGTATCATTTCAAGATTAAAAAAAACAATTCAAATATCAATAAATAGATGAAAATAAATTCCCATTGGTTGCATATTAAGTTACTAAGATCATAATTCATTTATGGGATAATGCATAAATAAGTTGTGTTCCATTACACATTGCTCCCAAATATAAAAGTTCCATTGACCCAACCATTTTAATAACTCAAAACAACATTAAAAATATATTTTTCAATAGATCATTAAAATTAGTTTTAGTAACTCACGTGTATGTTTTTTTACAACGACAACTGAATTTTATTAAAAAGTCATGGAATATATCACAAATACAACACATCTAAAAGGGAAAGAGAAAATAATGAGAATTAGTCCACCAAAATCTCATACAAAAATCTAAAAGTGCAAAGAAAAGTAAATACTTCCATAGAAATTAGCATACCGTCGAAATTCAGAAGCCTTCCTGAATCTCTTTGTCTCTATCCAAACGAGACGCATTATGGGGTGAAAAAAGAGTGGTAAGTAACCCAAACTATCAGGTAGATTGTTCCGCTACCCAGGACTGATTTCATCGGCAAACAACCATCAACCGAACAGTGATCTAATTTTTTATGACCATTGACAGAATCATAATCAGAAACTAGCGTCGTAAAGATCTTTGTGCGAGCACCAAACGACCACTAAGGTATGTTGAAATTATGCCAAAACGACAGTTGAAACGAAACTACAAAAAACAAAGAAAAAGTGTGTCATAAAGACAAATATTCTAAATAAAAAATATGAAGAAAAAATAAAAAAAAATAATGCACCCAGTGGTCGACAACCAATATTAAAATTGATTGCCGATCAACGGTTAAAAAGACAAAAGAAAGGAGGAGGTTGCGGTGCTAGAAATGGTACATGTTAAAAATCGGCTACGACGCTAAGGAAGCACTACGTGTATGTCTATTTATCTATCTCTGTGTCTAATATCATGTAATTTATATATTCAGTTATGGACTTCTATTAATGTTATTCCGATAATTTTTTACATTTAATATATTAATTTCGTTTGACAATTAAGTATAAGATGATATTAGATCTCAAATGATATCAGGTCCGAGTTTAATCACAGACAATTCCTATTTTTTCCCTTGTAAAAAGAAGGTTAGTTTCGTTGAAGGAAAATGTTAACGAATAGCTACTGAATAGGATCATAAAATTAAAAAGAAAAGTATATTTAATGTATTGTTTTTATTTAATTTGAAAAAAATATAAATAAAGATTTAGTTCAATATTTTATCATAATAACATATCAAAGTTTAGAGTTTGACTAATTTTTCAAGTTGTAATTATAATTAATGCAACTATATGATTACAATTAGAATCAATTAGTACAATGCACAAATACTAATAATTATTATAATTATATAAAATTAAAATCAATCATTACAAATAAACGATCCGATAATCTTAAAATGTCAAGAGTCAAGGCTTCATCGACAATATATTTTTTAATGTATAAAAATTATTAGATAATAGATAAAATTAGTTGTCTATGAATAAAAATCAAATTTTAAAAACTTGTACATTCGGGGGCGGACGTAGGGGAGACAGTGGTTTTGATTTTTTTTAAATGAAAAAAAAAACGATATATTAATTTTTTAAGAGATTGTTAAATTATAAATTAATCCAATGATAAAACAATACATTTTGTTGGTTAAAAGTTATAGGTCATGTTTCGTAAAGAGATGTTTAAATCGTTAATTTTAAAAAACTTATAATAGAAATTTTTTGAGATTAGAAGTTTGATATTAGGGTTGTAAAGACTCTTTTACCCTTACCAGTTACCAAAAATCTCAAAATAACATAAATTAAATATTTTTTTACCTTATTTATAAGCTAATCTTACTTATTTTTTCTTTTTATTATCATATATTTATATGTGTATTTAAATTTATTAATTAATTAAATTATATTAAAATAATTATATAAATAATAAATTAATATATAAATCATTTGAATATGTTTAGAAAAGTTATATTAAAAATAATTTTATAGATCGAATTAATATTAATTAGATACAAAATATTGATAACTAATAAACTATTCAAACAAGTATTGAATATAATCATGTCATTATATGTCATTTTACTTGTTTAAATAATCTAACAGTCATCAGCTATCAATTAATTTTATCAAATACTTTTATACAATCAGTATATACAATCTGCTAATCAAATCAACTAATGCAATCAGCTATCAGCTAATGTAATCCACTATCTGCTATCCGCTATCAGTTATTCGCTAATTGTCAAGAAATAATAAAAAAATTATAATTCTATTATGACTTAAAAATTCCTAACTTTGACATTATGTTAAAAAATTCATTATTGAATGCCTAGGATCTATCAACCACAAATACAATACATGAATGATGAACCAATAACGATTGGTGCATTTATATGTACAAATGATTCTATCTTAATTCATTTAATTCAACTACTTCACTTTTTTTTCTTTTAAATTTTGTTCCTACACTATATCTGTTTTATTGAATTGCACCTTCAAGTTTTTATACTGTTTTATCTCTAATTTTAAAACCATTTATCTAACTCATTAAAAAAATTCACCCAATCAAAAACGAGACATTTGACCAAAAAATAGACTGATTTTAATGATATTAGAGAATGGCATTTTAAATATATTAAAATTTATTTTTACTCAATTAAGTAACTTAAAATTTTATTTATCCAAATTGGAGTCATATTACAACCACATAGCCTGATTGAGAATTTGCAACTCTGTTGATAAAAATGTTATTTAGCTTAAACTCTGATTGTATTTTATCTAAAAATATAATTTCTTTGGTTACCCTACCGGTTCATAAGGTTTTGTCTTGACTAATTCGAATTAACTTAAAGACTTTGGTAGGTAAATCTCCTGGCAAAAATTATCTTCATGCAAAAAGCCTTGAACTCAATACATGCTTAAGTGACACTAAGTTGCTTACCACTTGAACTCAAGACATGTGGAAATGATTTTAAAAACATCAATTTTGTAATATTATGATATACACAATTATAAAATGTATTGTATTTTTGAAAGTATATGGATTATAAGAACATAATATATAAACTATATTATACAATATATTTTATAATTAACGTATTTCGTAAATATATTGATGGTATAATTGTATAAAATTTGTTAGGGCTTTTCCTTCAACAAAACCAAGCAAACTCGTGTTCTTATACAATTTTAAATTATAAAATTAGGTAATCACAATTTCTACCATCAAATATAATATAAAGGTAAAATATAATTATACTCTACCAGTCAAACATGTTTAAGGAATTAAAATTTCTTGTAATTACACAAGCATTTATCACAACTTCGAATATGTAATTCAAAGGGATCAAATAGAAAATGACACTCAAAACACACCCTTAAAGTTTGTAATTGAATTGGTGGTTCCAATAGAGAATAGAGCATACAGAAGCAGCTACGGATCATCATCATACGGTACGTTTGAGGCTACCGACGATGGAAGAATCAATATAGGCCTTCCGTTATGTTGAAAGTCAGCAAGCATGGCATCATGAGAGGGCCGATAGTCCCAACGATTCCCCGTCAAGTCCACTTTCTCTACATGACCTACACCACAACAGACCTATTCTTTATTTGAAATATAAAACTCTTTCATTCAGGTAATGTGAAAAAGATGTGGATGCTATTAGAAAAAAATATGTTCCAACTTTTTTGGATTCCAAGCCCCGTTGGATGCTATTCTCTGCAGTGTCTAAAATTTTAGTAGTTGCAACTAGGCGAGTATGCACACATGTAAAGTTGGACGACTACCTTTTGCAGTTTTCAGTGCAGAGCATATTAAGGGCAAGGATTCTTCAGGCATAAGATTATATGCTGCATTGACCGAAACAAGTTTAGGAGCATGAACAATGAGCTTTGACAAAAACTCTGCAGTTTCAATCCTGCCACGATTTTTGCTGCAGAACAAAGACAAACATGCTAGCTGATTTATCGTTCAGGAAGTATTAGTAAAACAGAAAACAAACTGAAGCATAGATCCAACCTTATGTTAATTTCAACAAGCTTCAAGTTCTCCGTTATTATATCTTTTAGTTTCTGAAATCCTGATGGACCCAGTCCTATACCTTCGAGATTCAGTATTTGGATAGATGTTCCCCAAAACTTCCCCAAAGCTTGTGCTACTTGGCTGGATTGCAACAATTATAAGCTCAATCATTTTCGAGTAAGAAAGATAGACCATAAACGGTATCTTCTATGCCAGCATAGTCCAGACAAACCTGCCAAGGACATTATGAGCAAGAGAGAGATAATTCAGTGGTCTTGCCAAGGTCGAAAAGGCATCCAGAAGTTTAGCCACTCCATCACTGGAAAGCTCACAATTCTCCAGATTCAAATCAGTCAAGGGAGAGCCGCTTTTAGATGCTTCGGCCAAATAAGGGATTAAACTTCTGCAAAATTTGAATACAGGCAGTGAGATATCATATCCAATGTTTATTACAAAATATTACAACACACATGCTTTGCTGACCTGAGACCATCATCTTCCATTGGGTTGTCACTAAGATCCAAAATCTCCAAGCTCGGCATTTGAACTAGGGCATATCTTAGATTACCAGCATCATCTTTCTGCAGATTACTACCCCTAAAAAGAAATCTCTATTTTTATGGTGCAAGAAATACATTTTCAAACTTATAGAGGGTTCCTTCAACCCTGCAAAGCATAAGCTGACATTGTCTGGCAGTTAACAACCTCTAAACTCTTGCTGGTCAATTTAGTACCAGTAGTCACAAATAAACGAACAATAACTTACAAGAAGAATATGTATGACAGATTACATACCCTAGATCAAGGATGCGTAATGACTGCAAAGATTTGGCCACTCCTGATCTCCAGTTGAAATTAGAAAGCCATCCAGCTATCTGTGAGATAAAGGATAACTATTAAAGATGGGTAACAATAGATATTTTGATAAACGTAGAAAGAAAATTTTAAACAAGTGCACCACTCTACATTGTTTCCTGAAAGGTCAAGGCTTGTTAGACTGGATGAAGCAACCAGTACAGTACTGAAAATTCTTCTGGCAAAATTCCAATCCAGGTGGTTGTCACGTAGCTTTAATGACCGCAAGGACCTAAAGAACAAAACGAATCATATGTGTGCAAGAATGTAGCAACCAACTTTAGACATGACACTTCTAAATAAACTAAGAGAACTTACATTACATGAACTCATCAACCTAAATCAATGCAAAAACTTGCAATGTTTCAACAAATGCATGTCATACGTCTTATGACAGAAACATGGACTCGAGTACTTAAAGAAATCATATGCAAACATTCTAAATTTACATTGAAGACCATAAATTTTGGCCATTTTCAATACAGTGCAAATATGTCAATATATTGGCCATATAAAAGTTTTTCCTTCAATGACAGATTCCAACATTACATCAGAGCAGATGCAGTGGTGCTAAAAGATTTCCAAATTTCTATCACTAGTACTATTAGTCTTAATTTATGTACCATGAGTGCCAATGCATGCAACAACCTCCTCTTAAGATTGCTCCTTTAATGTTTGTCAGGCAATTGATGACCGTGTCATTGCCAAACACCTCAATCAATCAACAAGATAAATATACCCAAAATTCACCAAGAGTGAAGCATAAAATGAAACCAGATATACCTTCCAGATGATAGAAATGACGCAAGGCTATGAGCTAGGGAAACTGGATCCATTTCATGAAAGTTTGAAGAGCTAATGGAGAAGTGCTGTATTTGGTGAGTTTCTGCACCACTCATGTACAGGGAACCACAAATTGCATCCATAAAGCTGGAAGTGATCTTACAGTGTACAAATTCAAGTGATGTCAATGTTCTACAATTCTGATTGAGAAGTTTGCATAATCCATCAACCTGAAAAAGTAGGAAGTAATAACAATTAAATAAGCCAAATAGAGGAGACATTCGATACATAAGCATACTGATTTCTGTAGAATTCTTAAAACACTATACAGAAATGAGGATTTGCCAATATTGAACACACGCAATAGCATGTTCATGATTATGAAAATAAATTAAATATTTTAAACTATCGGATAAAAAAAAGCAATTAAGAGGAAAAGATATGTGGCATAAGCATTTAAGGTCAATGAACCACAAATCTTGGAGGTTATTATATTTGCCTCAAAGACACTATTCCAGGAAAAAAGGTATTGACTTCAATAGTATTCATATCAATTACCAATAACATTTGATGCTTTGATTCACATCCAATTTCATCTTTAAATGTATGCAGAGTACATTAAAATCAACTCATTCTTTTCTATCTTTAATTTTCTTGAAAATTCCAATTCTTCTCGGTTAACCTACGAATGATAGTAAGTTCAATCACGTGTCCAAAATATATTCAATCCAATGAAAATCAAAGGTAAACATTCCAATTCCTTACCGTGTGCATTTACAAAGAAATCAACATCTTGAATTGATGCAAAGACCCAAAACAGACAGCCACCTTTTCTTATTTAGTATAAGATTTGGAAGCATGCTGATTAGAATAACTATCATATGCCTTCGTAAAACATGTGTCACAATTCAATCATCACCCAAATTAACATCTTGAATTGTTTGAAACACCCAAAATAGATAGCCCTTTGCTTAATAATATAAGATTTTGGAGCATAAAGATTAGAATAACTGTCACATGCCTTCGTAAAGCTTGTGTTACAGCTCAACCATTACACAAAAGGACACAGGATGGGTTGTTGATGTAGGCACAAACAGCAGAATATCAAGAAAATAAAAGGACAAAATTCCAAGAAGATTTGCAATTATGGAGTTTACTTGAATATTGGACTGATGTACAACTTCACCTAGCTATAATAGATACTATTAAAATTTATCATTTTCTATACATAAAGGATAGAAGGTATGTTCTTTCAATTAATGAGGAAAATTTTCATAAAAACTTCAGCAGCTGTAATACATTCACTTATACAGCCTCACCAGTCCTGATTAAAGCAACCAACCAAATTATTATTATTTCACTTTTCACGGATAATGTTCCCATGACCATTAACGTTCAAGAAAATGACTATTATGTTAGTCAATAACTTAATAACCAACTATTTACTGACATTTGTGCACAAAACAAATTAGACTTACATATTCCATGGATCTGATCCACCGTACTACCACGCTTTGCAAGTTGGAGTTCCTCAAAAGTTGCTGCAACAAATTCAATCAGCTAGCAAACATTACCGTGCTAGGATCTATGAGTATATTGAAAGACAAGAAATGACTACTAGAGGTAGAAAAAATTCTAACGTATGAAACCATATGCTTCCCAATTCTCTTTCTCTTTCAGACATACACATTAACGCATGCAAACACTTGTTAGTTACAGAGAGATTTTCTGGTTAATATCACTTAATACAATTATTTATTGTAAAAGCAGTGCCTAACACGGTTCCAATGTTGCCAGCTTACTGAATGTTTACCAAACTGTGGTTCTGTAAGAAGCTTTACCCCTTCCACATAACATTTCCTCAAACAGAGAGAAAACTAGCTATAAATTACAAACTTACACAAGATTCCAGAACACAGTGCACATTTTGAAGTCTCAAACGTCTGCGCAAATTAAATTAGATGTAAAAATAAAAAATTTGCACAAGCCATAATATTGGAAACGGAAAAGCAATTAAACCAAAATGAGGATACATTAATTTTGGGTGAGGGAGGGAGCAGTGGATAAAATCAGGATGTACTAAGGTACAAAGATTGTTCAACTCATCAAAGTAATTTAACTGCTTCCCTCTTGCCAATTAAGGAACATGAGCATGTACTCTACCCATATACAGATGTTGCATTAGAGGTTACCTAACATAACACCCATATTGCTGGCACTGGTAAGACAATTTCAAGTAATCTGAAGTTGAGGTACTCATATCATCCACATAACCAATTTCAAGTATACTCTCTGCAGACACACACAAAAGAAAGAAAAAAAAGAGAGTGATAAGGGGAACAACAATCTTTTACAATATTGGTAAGATGATTCAAAGGGTAAAAAGTAGAAAACAAAACTTATATATGTTAAAAATAAGAAAATTTTTCACTTGCTCCAAGTATGGGGGTAAAGACAAGTAAAAAAGACAAATTTGAAGGAGGGAAGGGGAGCTTGTGGATTAAGTTAGTTTGAAGAATATGTAATGAATTAAGTTGAGATGCACAATCTAATTACAAGCTTTCCAACAGATTTTCTTAGCACTGTTATTAAGTTGATATGTATCAACATTGTCCCTCATGCCATGTTCAAGGCACATATTCATGCAAACCACCACTATAAACAAAATTTTCTTGCTCTTTATGACTTGTTCATCGCTGATCCCTAGTTTTGTTGAGTGACTAGCAAGCAAAGCATACCGGTTAAAATCTACCATCAAAAGGAAAAGATTTTACATATACAGTAACATGTGTGTAAAGACTAGCAAGAGGCAGAAAAGCATACAAATCCATCTAAATTCACCCAGAACTTTCAAAATCACGTAAATTATAGAAGCTAAGTATCAAAGTACCTAAAACCTGTATCTCACCAAGGCATCCACTAAATGATGGGAGCGAAGCTACCTCAGCTGCTTCATCTAGGCAACTGTCTTTCAGTTTTATTATGATAAAAAAGAAAGACCATACACAGAATTCATAAATAGATCATTAAATAATAAGAATTTGGTTGTTAATTGGAACAACATACTCCTGCACATGATATTCCCAATAAATTTGCTGCCAATCAACTGGTTGGACACGCTCCGCATGATCAGGCCAACGGAACTTAAACAATGCCTTCCATGCTGTATCGAAATTCCCATTTCTGTAAGAAACTAACATTATACAATCATCTTACAGTTCTACTCTTATGTTCTATATAAAGCAAAAAAGGAATGTAGAGATATTGAATCTCACTACCTTCCACGTTTTCTCCCTGTTTTTAAGTCTCCGCTAGAAAGATCATAGTCATCATAGTTCTTAAACGGCCTGCTCAAAGAAAGTTAAACAGGCAACGCCAAGAGGAAAAAAGATTATTGCAACCTTAAGTAAAATCTTTCAAAATCAAGCTCATCTCTTAGAAGATTAGGCATTAGATCTAGCAAAACATTTCTCTACCTATTTGAAAATTTTCCCTTCATAAGTAAACAAATATCACGTTTACCATAACCATTTTGAACTTCGGCAGGAGAAAAGGATAACCAGAATTATTCAGCTAGAACAGTTGTAAATTCGAAACACAACTCGAAAACATGTATAGGTACACATAATTTAACTAACATTTCACTTTGCAACTTCTGCAAGGCCAAAGGAGGTAGACATTCTACTAATGAATTGAACAATTCCGGAGGAAGTTCATAGACATGCGGCAAAAGATCATCCCCTGCAACCGACCAAACTAAGGATTAAATTCAATCCCTGGGAACTTGAAATGTCAAATTAAAAGGGAAAAGAAAACATCTTTCAGCAACTTGGCATTTATCGCACTATAAGCATTAAAAATGGAGAAAAAATGAGGGAAATTTACCGCGAAGAATTTCTCTTTTAGCAGCGTCAATACTCAGAGACACCAAAGAGGGAACACGCACCATCCTCCACTCTTTATACATGAAAAACAATCAACACTACTCAAGGAAAAATAAAGAAATGGCCCAAGCACGAAAGTTGAGTTGCTTCAACACACAAAATATTCAGTGTGTGAATCAAATCAACTGCATCGTCTGTGTTGAAAGGGTGAAGAAATTTTGATATGGTTCTCTTCTTGTATGTTTAGAAGCTGATCACTAGGCTAAAACCCTAAAATATGCAAATTATAAGGCTCGGGCCTTTTTTTCAAGGGTAAACTACAACGGAGGTCACTCAATTATTGGCAAGATTATATTTGGGTCACTTAATTATTAAAAGTTACATTTGGGTCACTTAATTATGGGTAAGATTACATTTGGGTCACCCAATTATTAAAGGTTATATTTGAGTCACTCAATTATGGGTAAGGTTACGTTTGGGTCACCCTTCATATTTAAAAAAGTACATTAATTTAGTCTTTTTTTTTTCTTTCAAATCACTTGTATACCCTTGTTAACATTAGAATACTTCATTTGAAATCATTAATTAATCTAATACATAAATTAATATACTTTTTTTAAATATGAATGGTGACCCAAATGTAACATTGCCCATAATTGAGTGATCTAAATGTAACCTTTAATAATTTGGTGATCCAAATGTAATCTTACCTATAATTGAGTGACCCAAACATAACTTTTAATAATTGAGTGAACCAAATGTAATCTTACCCATAATTAAGTGCCTTCGTTATAGTTTACTTTTTTTCAATTCGGTTAAAATGGAATTAATCAATCTATTAAAGTTTTTTCTTTCAATTTCGAAAAAAAAAAGATTTTTCAATTTAGTTGTCATTATTTCGGTTGGAAAACAGTTAATTAATTAAATTAATTAAAAATTAAAATATAATTGATATATATTTTTAATTTTAAAGGCACATTTCATGAGTGACTCGTAATATTTAAAACCCAATATTAAATTCAACTCAAAAGAGAAAAAAATAAAGATTTCAAAATAAAAATTGTCTAGCAACACTTAATTCGATACAATGGATATTTTTTAAAAAAAACAGTTCGGTTAACTATTAAAATTTTAAAATTTTAATTTTTAGTGTCCCTATTTATACCTTATATTAAAAAAATTAAGTTTAAAGTTTAGTGTTTAGGTTTAAGTTTAAGTTTAAGTTTAGGGAATGTATGGTAGAGTGTATTTTTTAGGGTTTAGGATTTTGTATCTAGGGTTAGGGCTTAGAATTTATTTTTTTAGTGTTGGAGCATAAAAAGGGGCATCGAAAAGAGAAGAAGATTTTTGTTCGTAACGTCTCTCATACCTTAAATAGTGGTCGAGGGTTTGATCCTCGCCATGAACATGAAGCAACTTTAAAACTTGTAATCAACGTCTACTCATATTTGAGCCAACAAAGCGTGGAGGATTAGTCACTGGCTCACTCCAGAGGATACCTTAAGAAACAAAAAAATAAATAAATTTTAATTAATTCAATTTTAAATTATTCAATTCGATTATTAACTGAACTGGTTGTTTAAACATTCTTAACTCTTATTAATAAGGCTTAAGGGTCATTTTTTTCCTAAACTAAACCCAAATTAGCAATATTGACCATACTTTTTAATTGTATCATTTTCCCCTCAGTCAATTGCATAAATTTTATCCTTTGACCGATGTTGACCATTATAATACTAATATAATACTTAATGGTGATAACATGATATGTAACACCCTAAACCTGGATGTCATGTCACATTTGGGCCTTAAGTCCAACCTGTTACCACAAATTTTCCAACCTAATTTAGCCCAAAAGAATTTTCATAAATCATTTAAATCCAGCAGTTAAAAACGTTGATAAATAGTTAAAACATTTACAAGGGAGCTCCAATAAGTTTAAAATATTAAAACATTCACTTGCTCAATACAAATCCCAAAATAAGAGTTACAACAACACAATAGGGCCCTACGAATACATAGCCCAATAAGATCAAAGTGTTGTACTTTGAACAAGTGATACGCTAAAACCTACACCGATGGTGCTCCTCCAATGCACTAACAACTTAAAAACTTACGAACGAAAAAAACGGTTTCGAACGCTGAACTAACAAAGCTCAATGTATACACTTCCACTCTAACATGCTTTATTCAAATCATAAATATGAGCATGTAACTAGAAATGATGACATGACATTTAAGTCAAATACGAGGTGCTACCACTATTCGCCTAAATACATACTTTAACAATCAACAAGTACAAAATATACCTCATGGCAATCCAAGCAATCAATTATAAAAACCTTGAGTGAGACCCAGAGACACACAACATCGAGAGCGTACACTCGAAGTGAAGCCCGGGGACACACAACATCGGGATCATACACTCCATATATACTCAAAATTGTTCCTCAAGTATCTTCGAACGAGGCCCGGGGACACGAAGCATCAGGAACGTAAGTTCGATACCACTTATCATAGTGTTGCAACACATTATCTAGGTATCCTGTAACACCCCAAAAATTACGCCCAAATTATAAACCCTAGATTCGAAAAATCCCTAATTTAGAAACATAATTTTAAAATCCCTAATTGAAAACCCTAACAATTGGGAATTTTTAATTAAAAACCCTAATTTTCTATGGTGGACTAAATAAGAATTTTTGTCAAACTTAGAAGTTAATATGAAATTTCTTGAAAGTTTAAAGACTAAATCATTAAATAACCCTTTTATCAAATTGAATTTCAGTTCTCTTTTTAACTTCTGCTCCAACCGTCTCTTTTTTTCTTAATAGTTTAATTTTTTTAAAAACCTTTTTAATTCAAATTGAATTCTAATTCCTTTTTTCATGACTAAATTGACTCTCCTTTTTCAACTTAAACTCTTGTTTTATTATTATTATTATTATTATTATTATTATTATTATTATTATTATAAACATAATTTGTTTAGATTACCAACTCTCAACTCTCCCTATATATATGCACACATATAGTTCAAATAAGATCACCCCAAGAACCCTACTTTTCTTTATATAGTTTCATGCCGCCAAAATCCCTTATTGATTTGTTAAATTCTTATGTAATAATCTCCACTGCTCTATACCCCTTCTTGTTCGTTAATCTCGTCAACCCCAAGTTTAGTCTGGTATCGATACAGTTGAATTCAATACTTTTAATCATGGAAAATCACATCATTTTGTAGGTTGAGTATAGCTTAGCTAAGGTGTGTTTTCTTCTGGTGCTAAAAATAAAGTATATATTATTTTTCTATGTGTTGGTGTTTTACACATTGTGTGATTATTATATGTATTATAGATTGTATGATTGACATCATGTGCATATGAATTCAGAATGTGTTTTAATTATGATTTATGGAATATTTGATTTATGAAACATCAGATTTTCGGAACTATGATTTATGAATTTATGGACTATGGTTTATGAAGTATGTTTTCGAAATATCGGATTTATGGAACCGTGTTTATGGAATTTGATTTTTAAACATCATATATGTATGAGCATGGGTTGGGATTTGTACGGAGGAAGTTCAGTGGTTTTATCCTTTGGGCTGAATTCCACTTCGGATCAGTGGTTCCACCCTTCGGGTTGAGTTCCACTTTGGATTGGTGACGATGTAGAGAGTGTGTTGCGTGTAAAAGAGTCTATCGCAATAGAGTGCAAGTGTACACGACGCAAGTAGTAAAGTGATACATGAAGTATCGGATGTCGAATCCATAGGGACTGGAAATAACTTTAACCTTGGATTGCTGCACAAGAAAGAGAGAAGAGAATTTAATTGTTTGTAGGGAAATATTAAAAAATACTGAAGATAAAAGATTAAAAGATTCAAGGTAAAGAAATAGGCCGGTATTGAATTGCTCAGTAGTGCAGGTGTTGCACTGTATAGAACTTCATGTTCTGTCGTCGCTCCTGTCGCGGCAGCACCTGCGGCGGCAACAGTCTGTTGTTGTTGCGGCAACGATCACACAACTTTGTACTTCAAGCTTGGCAAGAATCCCTGCTATGACTTGTCCTATCCCTAGGTCCAAGTCTGTCGATGAACACGTCTTAGATGATACCTCCCGGCGTGAATCGAAGGATGAACACCGATGTTGTTGAATTCTTCCTTAGCCATTTAACCTCGTCCTATCCCTAGGTCCGAGATAGTTCAACCATAAACTGAAGAACTCGTACTTATTCCTTTCGTATACTTAACTCTCCCGATATTAAGTAAATGTGTAATCTCACAATGCTCTCCCGATACTCTTGCAAGATGTTGAAAATCGGAATAAGCAAACTTGAAGTTTATTTTATTGAACAGAAAAAATCCTAAAACAGTACAATCCTTGCAACTACTTTACAGAATCAACCCTTAGCCCTATGGGAAGTTTAGAACATGATGAGAAGGGGAAAACGACTAGGGTTTTGGGGAAGAAGACTAGAGAATGAGATGTCCTTCCCTAGGTCGAATTACATGCCTTTATATAGGCCTTGGGTTCAAGTTTTCTAATATGGCAAGAATACAAGTTTAAACAAAAGTACAACTCTATTAAAGACTAAATCTTCATAGTAGATGCCTTTAATTCGTCCTCTTTTCTTGCTTTGAGTTTCTTCCTTGAACTTTGGGCTTGGCCTTCATTTTGATCTAGGGCTCAGAAAAATATAAGAGTGGCCCACAACAGACCGACTTAATTTCCTCTATCTGTCGAGCTCCACTTCACTTTTTTCCTTCACTATTGTTGTCGTCATTGGCTGCCACGGCTGGGGCCACGACAGTGTCGTCCTTCTTGACTTTAGTCCTGTGTTCCAGCTTTGCTTCTCCACTGCCCTGGGTCTGCTACAACAGCTACCTGTAAAAGTAACCAAACTCAGTAACAACTGTGCCATTTTATATAATTGTGATGTATATGTGAAACTGTACCTAAATGCAATGAATTATGCTTGAATGCAGCAGAAATATGGGTTAAATAAGGGGTAAAAAGTAGAACTTTTGCACACTCAACACACCCCCAAACTCAAGTTCTTACTTGTCCTCAAGCAATTAAGACCTAAAAATAAAATTGAAATAAAACTTTTTGTTGGCTTAAAACAGTGAACTTTTCCTTACCTACCATCCATGCCCTATTGTGAACAACACCCTGTTGGATAATTCAGGATTCATTCGGAACCTTGCTATAATTCCCGTGTAGTGTGTGCATGTTTTGTGAACAATTATATGCCTAGACTCTCTTAGTTTACTAAAATAGCTAAGCTACTCACTTGCATTTTTATGCCAACTTTCATTTTCTTGGAGGCAATTCTTAGGCTCCTTTAGTTTTTTCTTAGACTCGATTTTCTTTTCTTAATTTAAGTTTGACTAGAGCCTGTTTCGGGCACCTCTAGCTAACTTCCTAGAGCCGGTTTTGGGCACCTCTAGGTGTATTAAGTCTATTTTTCTTAACTTCTTTTCCTAGAGCCAGTGTTAGGCACCTCTATGGGCAACTCAAGTGTTTAAGCTTTTTCCTATTCTAGTTTACCAGTAGAGTTCTAGACAGTATAAGAGTCACAAAGGGTGTTTTAAGATCAGAACTATAGTAAGGCTCTAAACTGCACCTAAAAATCTCCTAAAGGCACTTCCACGACAGAGGCTGTCACGGCAGGTAAGTTCAATTCAAAGACTTAAGCCAAATATTCTTTTTTTTGACAAAAATAAACTTAAATAATAATTAACACTTAGACACAATTTTGAACCTAAAAACACTTCATTAGTGGAGGGATGCCACCCCCAAACTCAAGGGTTGCATTGCCCTCAATGCATGATGACAGAGATGGCAAACTAAAATAAAAAAACAAAATACATCACAATAATAATAAAATAGCAGAACATCAAAAATAAGATAGAAACTTAATTTTAGGTGCCGTCGTCGCTGCTACTGCTGTTGATCTGTAGCTGCCGGCGGGCAGTGACCTTCATTGTCGGTGCCGGCAGAGTGCTCGGAGAGGTGGAGGCAGTCTTCTTCTTAGCTTCCCTTGGGGGCTGGATACGAGTGGGTGAGATCTGGGGTGGCCTTTCCAGCACTTGTACCTCTTCAGATGAGCTGCTGCTACTGCTGCCACTGCTGATGCTGCTGGCAGACTTGCCTTCACCAGTGTTGGGCTTCTGTCTTTTCATCGGAGTGAACTCCTTTGAAAGGTTTCTTTTGACAGAGGGCTCCCCATCAGATTCCTACCAGATGGAGGAGGAAGAGAACCCGGCGATAAAATCATCAAGTTCAGGCAGCGGCTCCTTTCGTTTCTCTCCTCTGGCAGAGGCAGCGGCGGTGTGGTTGCCGCCTTCAGTTGTCGCGGCCGGTGTTGGAGTGGATGCAGCAGACGGTGTTTTTGGTGTGGTAGCAGGAGTAGGAGTATGGGCAGGTGTAGGGGCAGCAAAGTAATGCTCTGGGAAATCATGAAATAGTACATTGGCAAAATTTAAATTGTTTTGAATAAAATGTACCGTTGCTACTATAAAGTCTCTGACAAAACTCATCATACCAAGCTGCCGTTCCTCCATCTTTTGCAGTGTGGCTAGGATTTGAGTGGAGAAGTCTGCTGGAGGAGCTGTTGCTGTTAGCTGCTGTTACTCTGCAGCGGTAGGTTCTGGCTGAGTGGGCTCTGTTGGCTCTTCTTCTGCGGTAGATGGGTTGAAGAAGAAGAGGGGTGTGGCTACTTTCAGCTCCATCAAACTGAATATGTTGGGCTCCGTCCATCCTTTCCCTTGGACCTTGAAATCTTCGGGGATTTCTGGAACGTTGTGGCCGCGACAGATCTCTGTGATGAGGTACGAGAAGAAAAGGGGTCCCGATGGTCGAAGGGCACACTCCAAAATTCCCTCTCGTATATACCGGCCGACATTTATGGGTCTCTCATTTAAAATGGAGTGAACGAGAGCTAACATGGTTCGGTCGACCGTGTTGTTGTGGGAAGAAGGCATTATCCTCTTCTTTACGAAGTGGTTCCAAAGTTTGGCCTCAGGAGTGAGTTGAGTGTGTTTCACCGTCCACCGATACTTGGGGTCAGTATTCCACTATGTCCCTTCTTCAGTTACCTCTACCATGACAGCATCGTAGTTTGCCGGCGACAGACTTTCCACGAACCTCTTGTGTTCGTTCTCCCTTTTGTTGACGTAGATTCCGTAGAGGGTATTGATGTATTCTGGCTCAAAAGTGACTTCCTTACCTCGCACTGTCACGGTTTTCGTATCCTTGTTGTCGACAGCAGCGTAGAATTCTCTGACCAATGTGACATTCATCTTCTCTGCCATTTGAGGGCCTTGATTTTGCGTGCTATGAACGGTTCGAGCCCGAAATCTTCCGTACGTTTGGTGTAAAGAAACCCTCTCTCTTCCCACATCTCCCTCTTTTGAAAGGAGGTGTAGCATCGGTCGACGGAGTCGGTGGTGGCAAAGCGGTTAGGGAGTCTGCCGTGGCTGGGTGTGCCAGCTGCTGCGGCAGAGCTGGAGGCAGCACTTCGTCTTGTTTGTCTGGTACTCATAGTTGCAAGGCTGTGGAAAATGAAAGAAATGTGAGATCTAGAGAGAAAGCAAGTTGAGAGAGTAAAAGTGAGATGAAAATGAATAGTAAAGTGGGGTTTATATAGATGAATGGTTTGCTGCCCGTTGGAGCTGTAACGGCAGGCGCGAATAACGGGGCCAACTGTTATTTGGTTTCTGACGCGTCTGTCACGCGTTTCCGTGTCTGATGCGCGTCTGTTACGCGTTTGCATGTCTGTCGCGACAGCATGGTGACAGGCTGTGACGACAGACTCCTCCTTTGGGCTTTTTGGGCAGCTGGTGAGATGGCGGGCTGTTTCACTTCTTCTCCTCTCCTTGTTTCCCTTATTTCCTAAAAATAATAAAAACAAAAACTTAGTTCTTAAAAATAAAATAATTCTAATTTCCTAATAAATAAAATACATAAATAATAAAATAAAAATAAATTTTAAGTTAAATTAGGGATGCCTTGAGGGGCATCTCCTAAAGTAACTACTTCCTGCATCCTTGGGGCTTCAGTCCCTTGATAATGCTTCAGTCTCTGTCCGTTGACTTTAAATTGGTGCCCGTCTTTTAAGGATTTAATCGTGATGGCACCATGGGGAAAAACTTGCACAACATGGAATGGGCCGGACCATCTAGATTTCAGCTTCCCTGGGAAAAGTTTCAACCTAGAGTTAAATAACAACACAAGCTGCCCTGGGCAGAACTGTCGTGGCAGCAACTTCTTGTCATGCCACCTCTTGGTCTTGTCCTTGTAAATTCTTGCGTTGTCGTAGGCCATTGCTCGAATTTCTTCAATTTCATTCAAGTCAAGTAACCTCTTCTGTCCTGCCTTGTCTAAGTCCATGTTCACTGCTTTGATAGCCCAGTAAGCTCTGTGCTCAATCTCAATAGGTAAATGGCATATTTTTCCATATATCAGCCGGTAGGGTGACATTCCCAATAGTGTCTTAAATGTTGTTCTATAGGCCCAGAGTGCATCATTGAGGTGTAAAGACCAGTCCTTTCGAGTAGGTTTAACCATCTTCTCAAGAATGTTCTTCACTTCCTTGTTGGATATTTCGGACTGTCCATTGGTCTGAGGGTGATATGCTGTTGCGATCCGATGCTTTACGCCATATTTTCTTAAGGCAGCAGCTATTACCCTATTGTCGAAATGTCTCCCTTCATCACTGATGATTGCCTTAGGTATGTCAAACCTAGAAAAAATATTTTCTTGGCATCGTTTTTCTGTGTGGCGATCGCTTCAACCCATTTGGACACGTAGTCCACTGCCAGTAGGATATATAGATTCCCACATGATGCTGGGAATGGTCCCATGAAATCAATCCCCCAAACGTCGAAGATTTCGACTTCTAGGATGTTTTGCAGCGGCATCTCATGTCGTCTTGAGATGTTCCCAGTCCGTTGGTACTTGTCACAGCTTTTGTAGAATGCTTGGGCATCTTTGAACAGTGAGGGCCAGTAAAAACCAGACTGCAAAACCTTGGCAGCGGTTTTGTTTCCACCTAAGTGTCCTCCATATGGTGAAGCATGGCAGTGATGAAGCACAGCTTCCTGCTCATCCTGTGGTACACACCTCCTGATGATTTGATCTGCACAATGTTTGAAAAGAAGAGGTTCGTCTCAATAATAATGGTTTACATCATGTTGGAACCTCTTCCTTGCTTGGTAATTCAGTTCAGGGGGTAATATTACGCTAACTATGTAATTAACGAAATCAGCATACCAAGGAAGTTCAAAAAACTTACCTACCGCCATGGCTGTCACGGCAGTACTAGTGGCAGCAAACAGATGCTCGTCAGGGAAAGTCTCCAGTATGTGAGTCTTGTTTGTCGGTAGACTTTTTCCCATCTCCAATCTTGACAAGTGGTCTGCAACTTGGTTTTCTGTCCCCTTTTTTATCCTTGATTTCAATGTCGAACTCTTACAACAGCAGAATCCAGTGTATCAGTCTAGGTTTTGCATCTTTTTTAGCAAACAAATACTTCAGTTCAGAGTGGTCTGTGTGGACCACCACCTTTGTTCCAAGTATGTATGAACGGGACTTGTCAATTGAAAACACCACTGCTAACAGTTCCTTTTTTGTTGTGGTGTAATTCACTTGGGCATCGTTTAGTGTTTTGCTGGCGTAATAAATTACGTGGAATAGCTTGTCCTTCTTCTGCCCAAGTGCTGCCCCTACAGCGTAATCACTGGCATCACATATAATTTCAAATGGAAAACTCCAGTCTGGTGGCTGTACAATTGGGGTTGTTACCAGCTTTTCTTTCAGGATTCCGAATGCCTCAGTACATTCAGTATTGAAGTCAAAGGGACGATTCTGTTCCAGTAGGTGGCATAATGGCTTGGTAATCTTCGAAAAATTTACAATAAACCTTCGATAAAACCCAACATGCCCTAAGAAACTCCTAATTCCCTTGACTGTGGTGGGTGGCGGCAGCTTTTCAATCACCTCTATCTTTGCTCTGTCGACTTCTATGCCACGGCAGCTTACCTTGTGGCCTAAGACCATCCCTTCATCCACCATGAAGTGACATTTTTCCCAGTTTAATACCAAGTTCGCTTTCTCGCATCTTTCGAGCACCTTCTGTAGGTTGCCTAAACAGCCTTCAAAACTGTCTCCAAAGACAGAAAAATCGTCCATGAATATTTTCAGGAAGTCCTCCACCATGTCGGAGAATATTGCCATCATACACCTCTGGAATGTTGCTAGTGCATTGCAGAGTCCAAATGGCATTCTTCGAAAAGCATAAGTGTCGTATGGGCAAGTGAAAGTCGTTTTCTCTTGATCCTCCGGTGCAATAGCTATCTGGTTATAACCTGAGTAACCATCAAGAAAACAATAATAAGGTTTCCCCGCTAATCTATCAAGCATTTGATCAATAAAAGGTTGGGGGAAATGGTCTTTCCGGGTAGCTTTTTTAAGCTTCCGGTAATCCATACAAACCCTCCAACCGGTCACAGTCCTAGTTGGGATTAATTCGTTCTCTTCATTGGTCACCACGGTTATTCCTCCCTTCTTAGGAACGCATTGCACCAGGCTCACCCACTTACTATCCGAGATGGCATAAATTATCCCAACATCTAGCCGTTTGATAATTTCTTTTCGAACCACTTCTCACATAGCGTCGTTCAAGCGTCTCTGGGCATCAAAGGTCGGCTTATGATCATCCTCTAGGAGAATTTTGTGCATGCATAATGCCGGACTGATGCCTTGGATATCAGCTATCGTCCATCCAATAGCCTTTTTGTGTTGCTGTAGCATCCCTATCAGCTGCTGTTCCTATTCCTACATTAACTTGGAAGAGATGATTACGGGCAACATATCATTTAAACCAAGAAAAACATATTTGAGCTTCCCTGACAGAGGCTTAAGGTCTAAAACAGGTGGTTCTACAGTTGAGGGCTTTTGGGTGATGTGTTCATTCTAGGTATAGTATAAGGGCTCGAATAACTTACCTGGACGATTGCCTATCCAGTTTACCTCCTCTTGACCTTCAGTGTCAGATATGTCAGAATCTGAGAAGTTGCTGTCGTCGTTGCTGCCGTGACAGTCTTTCAGATGTCTGCTGTGGCAGTGACCAAATTTAATGTCATGGCAGCTCGACCTAATGCAGGGTTGGTCAAGGATTACTTTAGTGATAGCCTTGCATTCTTCTTCTACATCAGCTTGTTTGATTGCCTGGAGAACATTAAGCTTGATCTCTTGATCATTTACTCTCATTGTAAGTTCTCCCTTTTTTACATCAATCAGTGATCTGCTTGTGGCAAGGAAGGGTCGCCCCAGGATGATTGGTGCATTTTCATCTGCTTCACAATCTAAAACAAGAAAGTCAGCAGGAAAAATAAACTTATCCACTCTTGCCAGAATATCTTCAATCTTTCCTTCTGGTTGCACGTAAGAGCGGTCTGCCAGCTGCAGCATAACTGTCGTGGGTCGTGCTCATCCAATACTTAATTTCTGAAACACAGATTTTGGCATTAGATTAATACTAGCACCTAGATCACAAAGTGCCTTACCCACGAATTTATCACCAATTATGAACGGTATTATGAAGCTCCCAAGATCCTTCTTTTTCTAGGGTGGATGCCTGTGCAGAATAATCATGCATCCTTCTGTCATTTTAACCGTCTCAAATTCCCCAAGTCTGGATCTTTTCGACATAACATCCTTGAGAAATTTGGCATAACCGGGCATCTTCTTGATGGCCTCTGACAGCGGAATATTGATGTGAACCTGCTTAAAAATATCTTAGATCTTTTTGACCTGATACTCATGTTTTTGCTTCTGTAACCGCTGTGGAAAAGGAGGTGGAGGACGGTAATCTTCAAATCGTCCTTCACATGGTATTCGGATCTGAGGAGGCTTAGGTTATTCATCCTTCTCCCCTGTCCCTTCTGCTGTCGTGACAGGTGTGGTGGCAGCAGGTTGTTTATCGTCTGTCGGGGCAGTGTTCGCGGCATATGATTCTAGGGCTGGTTCCTTAACCGCTTTCGACTTTCTTCTCCGACCCTGGCAGTTGTTTCCCACTCCTTGTTGTAATGGCTTTGCACTGCTCATGTGTGGGTTGTCTAGCGACCTCAGTATCGCTAGGGAATCCTCCGTTCTGCCTTGGCTTAATATGCTGGGAAACTTGACCCATTTGTGTCTCCAGTGATTTCAGTGTAGCTTCATGGTTAGTCATTCTCATCTCTGTTTTATCCATGAATGACTCAGTCTTTTTGACGAAGTGATCCATGTTTGCCATGTAAGCTCATGTCTGTGACATGAATGTGGCCAAAGTCTACTCCAGTATACTAGGTGCGGCTGTCGGCTACTGTTGTGGCTGCTGTTGCGGCTGCTGCCGTGTTAGAATTCTGGGTGCCCCCTGGTTTTGAGTGTTCTGCACTTGAGGATTCAGTGCGTTGTTCGGGTTATTCCAGAAGAACTTGGGGTCATTCCTCCAGTTGGGATTGTAATTGTTGGAGTCGTAATTTCTCGGTTTGTTATAGTTTCCAACATACATCCCTTCCTCTAACTGTAGTGGGCAGTCTTCCGAACTATGATTCCCATTGCAAGTTTCACATACCTCTTCTGTAGAGTAGACATGGTTTGAGTCTTTCTTTAGCAAGTTTTCTACTGCCTTTGTGAGGTACGCAACCTGTGTCTTTAGGGAATTGTCGGCTTCATAATCCTTCACAGCTAGCACTCGTTTACCTCTCCTCACTGTGGGAAATTGCTCTTCATTCTTCGCCAAATTTTTCAATACTACCATGGCTTCATCTAGATCTTTGTCCAACAATAGTCCATTTGCTGCTGAATCTATTCTCATACGGGTATGTGTGTTGGCAGCATTGTAAAATTTTATGACTTGATAAACAGGGAATCCGTGCATCGGGCAATTCCTCAAAAGAGTGGTAAACCTGTCCCATGCCTCGTGCATTGGATCGTCATCATCCTGTTGAAAAGTAGCAATTTCATTACGTAATTGCTCAGATAAATGGGAAGGATTAAAATGAGATAAAAATTCACGAGTTATATCCGCCCAAGTTCGTATTGAACCCGGCGTTAGTTTGTTCCACCAAGTTTTCGCTCTGTCCCTTAATGAATGAGGAAATAACCGAAGCCTCAGTATCTCCAGATTTACTCCTGGTAATCTAAACGATCCACATATTTCTTGGAACGTTTTCAGATGTTCTATGGCATCCTCTCTAGCAGCACCACTAAATTGGCCAGCGGAATTGATCATGTTGAACATCAAAGGTTTCAGCTCGAAATTTTCAGCTTCCACGTCTGGCAGGGTGGTCTCCAGTTCCACATGATCATTGATCATGTAATCACGACATGACCATCGTGTGGCCACGACAGCTTCAGGCTATCCGTTTCCTTCATCCCCAATAGGATCTTCAGGATCTTCGGGATTTCTTGGGTTGTTCCTCCCATTATGCATGGCTTCTAACTATTCCTCAAGATAATCGTTTCTGGCTATCAAAAGACGAACTCGGTTTCTGAGATTGTACGAGCGTTCAATTTCAGGATCTAGTTGATACTCAGGTTCTTTGCCTCGTCTAGATCTGCGCATAAGCAAACGAAAAACCTTGTGAAAAGCACAGGGTGAACAGTCCCAATATAAACAGAAAAATTAAAAAGAATGTGCAGTAAAAGTAAGGTAAAGATATGTTGCTAGTCCCCGGCAACAGCGCCAAAAACTTGTTGCGTGTAAAAGAGTCTATCGTAATAGAGTGCAAGTGTACACGACGCAAGTAGTAACGTGATACACGAAGTATCATATGTCGAATCCACAGGGACTGGAAATAGCTTTAACCTTGGATTGCTGCACAAGAAAGAGAGAAGAGAATTTAATTGTTTGTAGGGAAATATTAAAAAATACTGAAGATAAAAGATTAAAAGATTCAAGGTAAAGAAATAGGCCGGTATTGAATTGCTCAGTAGTGCAGGTGTTGCACTGTATAGAACTTCATGTTCTGTCGTCGCTCCTGTCGCGGCAGCACCTACGGCGGCAGCACTCTGTTTTTGTCGCGACAACGATCACACAACTTATTACTTCAAGCTTGGCAAGAATCCCTGCTGTGACTTGTCCTATCCCTAGGTCCAAGTCTGTCGATGAACACGTCTTAGATGATACCTCCCGGCGTGAATCGAAGGATGAACACCGATTTTGTTGAATTCTTCCTTAGCCACTTAACCTCGTCCTATCCCTAGGTCCGAGATAGTTCAACCATTAACTGGAGAACCCGTACTTATTCCTTTCGTATACTTAACTCTCCCGATATTAAGTAAATGTGTAATCTCATAATGCTCTCCCGATACTCTTGCAAGATGTTGAAAACCGGAATAAGCAAACTTTAAGTTTATTTTATTGAACTGAAAAAAATCCTAAAACAGTACAATCCTTGCAACTACTTTACAGAATCAACCCTTAGCCCTAGGGGAAGTTTAGAACATGATGAGAAGGGGAAAACGACTAGGGTTTTGGGGAAGACGGCTAGAGAATGAGATGTCCTTCCCTAGGTCGAATTACTTGCCTTTATATAGGCCTTGGGTTCAAGTTTTCTAATATGTCAAGAATACAAGTTTAAACTAAAGTACAACTCTATTAAAGACTAAATCTTCAGAGTTGATGCCTTTAATTCGTCCTCTTTTCTTGCTTTGGGTTTCTTCCTTGAACTTTGGGATTGACCTTCATTCTGATCTAGGGCTCAGAAAAATATAGGAGTGGCCCACGACAGACCGGCTTAATTTCCTCTATATGTCGAGCTCCACTTCACTTTTTTCCTTCACCATTGCTGTCGTCATTGGCTGCCACGTCAGGGGCTACGGCAGCGTCGTCCTTCTCGACTTTAGTCCTGTGTTCCAGTTTTACTTCTCCACTGCCCTGGGTCTGCTACAGCAGCTACCTGCAAAAGTAACCAAACTCAGTAGCAACTGTGTCATTTTATATAATTGTGATGTATATGTGAAACTGTACCTAAATGCAATGAATTATGTTTGAATGCAGCGGAAATATGGATTAAATAGGGGGTAAAAAGTAGAACTTTTGCACACTCAACAGAGTGGTTCTGGGGAACCTTACTCTTCGGACGGTGATGTAGTTGGGTGCATTGCACTGCGCTTTTGATTTGTGTTATGGTTTAAAAGATTTCATTCAAAATAATATTATGTTTTATAATTATGGTTTTCCTTGCACTTTAGAGACACACTAAGCTCTTTAGCTTACTCCCTCATAGTTTTTCCGCTTACAAATATTTTTAGACTTTAGACGACGTGGTACTTGGAGAATCTCAGATTTTATCCGGTTATTTTATTATACAATACGAAACTATTTTAGTTTACTCAGATTTCTATTTATTATTTTGGGACATGGATGTAATTTTAGACTATTTATGTTTTGGGATTATTTTTGGCATTCATTTACTGTTATTTTAATTCAGAGATTTTATATAATCATTCGAATATTTATTATGATATTTTTATTTTTACTTATTACTAAATTTATGTTATTTTATTTTCATTAAAGTATAATTTTCAAAATTGGATTTCTTAAGGGAAAAGTTTTCAAACGTAACTTCCTAAATTCGGTGTTTTTTCCTAGGCCGGGTTTAGGGGGTTACATATCCAGACGCCACCAATCAAGTGCTCACATGGCACACAACATCAATATACTAACACGTAACCCTAAGGTTGCTAGCACCATACAAGTCACTTAAGCCAATTACCAAGTTCTTAAGTATTATATTCGAGTACGTGGGTAAATTCTTAGTTTCTCATTTTTACAATTCATTTTACCCAATTAAGAGTCTATTTGATCATAACCCATGAATCATCAACCCCAAACTCAAATTGAACATTTTCAGGCAGATTTCCCAATTGGTACCAATACCCGAGTTTGCATACCGATACGACACATTGGGTACAAGTACTTTCCTTTAGCCTACCGATACGCAGGCACTAGAGAAAGGGATGAAATAGGCATTTTGTACCGATACTCGAGCACGAGTATCAAAATGGTCCTTTGGGTATCATTATGCTTCCACGCGTACCGGTACCAAACTTGTTCACTAGAATTTCAACGAAATAGTGGGTACTATTAACTCCTTAAAATTACTAATTTTATGCTTATTTTACAACGCCTTTGCCTGCACTTGAGTACATTTAGTTGCATTTAGTTGTTGAATTCATGCATTTGCATAAAAGAGTTAGGAGTGGTGTTTATGTCAGTGTGAAGGGTTGCTTTGTTGGCACTATTGCAGGCTTGGCATATCAGGACAGACTTGGCAGAGTAGTGCAGAAGAAGGAGAAGGAAATGGCAAAGAGAATGTCGAGCTGTAGTTGGCACAGTTGGACCTTGTACACGTCAGCCTTGGGATTCAAAATTTTGATAAGAGAATCACACATCTTATCTCTTGTGTGTTCAAAATTCAAACTTAAAGGCTTATCCTAGGCGTCTCGTGCTTGCCTATTTAAAGGATCGAACATTGATCTAAGAGGGGGAGATCGAATTGGAAGGAAGGCTGCACCGAGGAGTAACGTGGTTCAACCGACTTGACCGAGGGCTTGGAGCAATTAAAGGGATGCATCGACGGACCCCCTTCGTGCCTATTCTCTTTGTTTTATTTATTTTTATTCAATGGTGATGTTAAGATACGATGGTGTTTTGTGTATGGTGTTGCGTGTTTTGAATGCAACGCAAACGACACAAGTATACACGTCGCAAGTAATAGTATAGAAATATATCGTCTCCATAGGGATTGGTGTAACTTTGAGATTCTATCTTCTTTGCACTGAAAAGAAAACATAATTTGTGATAGTAGGAATTTAAGTGAACGAGTAAAGTAAAATTCACAAGTAAATAAAAGAGATGGTGATCGAATGAGAGAGTAGGTTGAATTATCCTGAGTCGTGGTGTGATGATTGAATGGACCGTCGTGGAAATAGATTGCAAGCGCAGCTCAATTGTCTTAAAAAAAGCATCAGTCGATTTGCCTGGGCAATTGTAATTTCCTGGGCAACTGGGCGATTTCCTTCAAAGTTCGGTGAAGCGTTCTTCAATGGCTTCTCGTTATCCCTAACTCGAAACAATGTTAATTGTGCATACCTTGGTGATACATCTATGCGTTAACCATGGGTGAACAACAATCGATCATACGCTTCTCTTAGCAGTTGAAATCTGCAACTTATTCCTAAGTCGGATTAGTTTTCACCAACGATTGTTTGTATGAAAACCATGCTCATTCATTTCTTGAATCTAACTCTCCCGATATTAGATAAATGGATGAATTCACGAGATCCTCTTCCAATTCACTCGCAATCAAAATTAAGAACCAAGAATGAACAAACTTTGAATTTAAATTGCAACTAAAAAACCTAAACAAATCCAAACATTTTCAAAACCACAAAACACAATAACCCAAGCCAATTATATTTAGTTCATGGCTGGGTGCAAAAGAAACATAAGATAAAATCTACCCAACATGAATCGAATGGAATAAAGTAGAAGAAGAAGAAGATGACGTCGAGCAGCCCTCTTGAATTCTCTCTCCAATCGAACATCCTGGAGGCTGCAACTTGGTCTTCTTTTTAGGAAATGATTAGGTTGAAGTCTTTGTAGATGAGGATGAGTTTAAGTTGGATTTAAATAAAATAAAAGAAATAAATTTCTTTTATTTATTTATTTATTTATTTGTTTGTTTATCCTCCAAAAACTCCTCTTAAACTTTGAAGTTCTATCTCCTTAGAACTTTGCGTGAGAGTCCAACTCCTTAGGATTTATCCCTTGCATCTTGTTTTTATCTTGAATGATGAGGAATTATCCAGTTGTCAATCTCGACTTCTCTTCATTCTTATCTTCATTTGCTTCGGTAATTTCCTGCTTGCTATGGCAATTATATCCTTGTATAGCATTTTAGTGTTCTCTAAATATGAGCGCAAGTGCACACTCCTATCAAGTAATAGTATAAAAGATATCATCTCCCAAAGGGATTGGACAGCTTGACTCGATTCGTTGTTCCTGCACAAGAAAAGTAAATGCACAAATAAGTTGGTTTGTTTAAGAAGAAAATAAAATAAAATAAAACACAAGTAAATAAAAAGAGAAGAAATCAGATTGATAGAATGGGTAGGGTTATGCTGCTGCTTAGTGTGAAACTGCGTTGAATAGGACAAGTTGCTTTGCGCTGCCAGACTCTGCTGCCTCGGCGGGGAATGGACTTGTGTCTTGGTGGCAAACTCGGCAGAACTACAAGGCTCGTCAGAATGCTTCGAAAGTGATCCCGCTTATATCTAAGTCATAATGATGTTGATGCCCATTGCAGATAATACCAGTCGCGACGTGAATCGTGCAAAGACATCAATGTTTATTCGTCATCTTTTAGCCGCCTTAAACCCTAACCTATGTCTAGGCTGGATTGATCAACACCGTCTATAGATGAGATCGTACTTACTCCTTTCGTGAGTTCGACTCTCTCGATATCGAACAAATGGATAGTAATCAACTGATCTTTCGCCTTAATTGAAAACTATGAAGAGTATGGAATAAGCAAACCTTGAAGCTTTATTGAAAAACAAACTTAAAATCCTAAACAATCATTCTCACACTAATTACAACATAACCCAAACCCAAAGAGAGTTTTAGAACATAATGGCGGCAAGAAAACCTAAACTACGCCCAAGGGAAAACCTAAGTTGTTTTTAAGTACAATTACAATGAGTATATATAGGCATTAGCTAGGTCTAGTCCTTATTGGAGTAGAAGTCTTCAAAGTAGCTTTTTGCATTAAATGCAACTCTAAATGCTGACTTCTTTGAGTTGAATGTGGACTTAATCACGTTGCCTTGCTTCACAAGTAAGCTCGAATTCCTCCTTCGGGGGCTCTGCCTGCTGCTACAGTCATCAACAAATTGAGTGGACAGCATCATTAAGATCAGGATTTTCTGCTCTACAGATCGCACTCAAGTTTTCCAATTTCTCATCTTGCTGTCTTGGACGGCAGGTAGGGCGGCGGCAACTACTCGGCAACTGATGTCTCTGTCTGGAACTACATCAGTACAGCTCCTCAGTTTGTTGCCTCAGCATCATGTCCATAGCTCCTCTCTCCTTCTATCAACCTCTAGTACCTGAAACTAAAACTAAACTAAAACAATACCTTTTCTTTACCAAATAACAGAAAATCAATACAAAGCATGGCAGAGTAAGGAATACTGTAAAATGCAATGCATGAACCTAATTATGCCTAAAATGTACTAAAAACAACAATAATATGAGATGGAATGTGCATGAAATATAGAATTTATGGATACTTTACACACCCCAAACTCGAACTATTGCTTGTCCTCAAGCAATGCAACCTACACATACTTGCCCTTTAAACTAATCAAAAAGAAAAAAAAATCTATTTTAAACTTGATTTAACACCTCAATGCTGTGGCACCTGTCATTAGATTGGTGAGAGGGGAATACATGGATTACCTCATAATTAAACTATAATATGCCAGTGAAGTGTGTGCAAAAACTGTGAACAAGCTGAATATGAAGAGCATTCTAAGTAAACAAAGATGTTGTCATGATATACAAGGTTGCTGCCGAGACAACATATTCAAGAACAATTTAGATAATCATGGCAATGAGGGCTCAGCTAATCACAACTACTATTTTAGGTCTGAAATTAAGATATGAGCAAACTACAAAACCCTAAACCCATGGAGTAGAGTCATCCCTTGAAGACTTTCATTCGCTCATGCTAATTTATCCGCCACTTCAAAATTTTCAGATTCATTGACTTTGATAGCATCGGAGTGTCCTCGCACATGATTCTTCCTAGAGCCTGTTTCGGGCACCTATAGGGATAGACAACATAAAATTTTTCTTTTGCATGTCTTGGCAGTGCTTTTGTTTTTTTTTTTCTGTTTGTTGCCTACCGCGACAGCTTCCTACAACCATGTTAGAATTTTACAAATAATTTAAGCAGGCAAAGTTTACCAGAAATTCTAACAAATTCAGCAAGTAACAGTAGTGTTTTTTTTATATTTTTTTGCAATTATAGAAAAATCCTAAGTTTACTTCATGCTTTTCCCCAAAATTAAGTTCTTTTTAACTTGGTGTGAAAATTTAAATTCGGTTATCCTATCATAGACACAAGTTCTAAAAAAATTCTTTTCAATTAATTTTTCTAAGGCAAGTACATTATGCAATCTAATATGCACTTAAGTATGCCTAACAAGATGAGTGCTAACCCCCCAAACTCGAGATGGACATTACCCTCAATGCACAAACTAAAAACAAAAAAATACAATTAATATAAAAACAGAAAAATAAAATAATGAGAAGAAAAGAAAAAAAACTAGAAGTTGGCAGAGGGCTGAGAGGAGGCTTGGGTCTTTTCTGTTGAGGAGGAGGATTGGATGATAAGGCGGCGTCTGACAGATGCCCGGGCGACAGACTTGGCTGGTGAGACCTTTGTTGTCCGCGACGATTGGACTCTCTTGGGAGTAGGGCGATGCTCTTCTTGTTGTTCTACAGGAGGCGCTTCGCTCTCTTCTGATTCTGTCTCCTCATCCTCTGGCTCGACGGCTATGATGTGTCACTTCCTCTTCCTTGTTCCTTTCTCTGTTGGTGCTGCCGGAGGGTCAATCGCCATTGGAGCTGCTATTGTTGTTGCTGATGTTTCTGTTGTTGGCGGCTGCTGTTCAACCTCTTTTGATGAGGAGGTGTTGGCCACCATTGCCGCTGTGCAGATGGGGTAATGTTGTTGCTGATGCCGCTCTGGGGAGTCTGCCACCGTGTTGGAAGCGGAGGTGGCAGAATACGATGGGTAGTGCGTCGGAGACAGCATCTGTCTGCGGAAGGCGGCGTGACAAGCAGCTGCGGCTGAGGGTGTTCCTTGTGCGGGGGCAGCTGCGGCGATGAGATCAACAGGGTAGGGAGGCAAGGTGGGGTCGTCATTTGGAAATTTCTGAAAGAGATATGTCAGAAAGGCATCTTGGACTTCCCCCACATATTTCATGAAGGTCAGCTACTGCTGTTCGATCCTTTTGTTGCTGTCGTTAAGGGTATGCAGTAGAGTGAGGACTTCATTTGTTGGGGCAGCTTCAGTATTGTCGGGGGCGGCTGGAGTGGCTGGTTGGGCAGCATTGGGCTGGCTGGGGGTGATGGGCTCTGTCTTCGGGGCCTGCATCATCTGCAGGTGGACTTTCCTGGTCCACCCCTCCTTGGCAGTCGTCATCTTATCCTCGGGGTCGGTTGGGATGTTGAAGTTGGCACAAAGGCCGGTGATGAGTGACGGGAAGAATAGCCTACCCTTCGTCTTGCGGAAGCAGTTGTGGATCTCCTTGCATATGATCTCCCCAACATTGATGGGCTGGTTCACCATGATGATGTGGATGAGTGCAAGGCGCGACCAGTCGATATTTTAGTTGTGAGAGGTGGGCAGCATACGCCTTTTGATGAAGGTAATCCACAACATTGCCTCGGGAAGTAGGTGGCGGCATTGGACAGAGCCGCAATGCTTTCTTGCCAACCACGACGTGTTGGGCTTGCACATCTTAACATTGAGTCTGTTGTAGTCGGCAACTTTTAGTGACTGTCTCCATTCCTCGTGAGAGTTGTCGTCCATCTCTAGGCCGTAGAAGCTGTTGATGACGACATTGTTCAGCTTGACAGGCTCCTCTCGAACGTAGACGAACGACAGCTCTGGGCAGGGGTGATGGGCATAAAACTCTCTGACCATGGTGATCTTGGCCATCTCCGACTACCGTGTGAATATTTCCCATCTCTTTCTGTGGATGGTCTCAAACAAGGTAGGCTCTAAGCTAAGGTCCCCTGTTTGCTTTGTGTAGTGGAAACCTTGCTCCTCCCAAATTGCTTGCTTGGCAAACTGATCTTTATATCTCTTCTCATCTGCCTTGGAGCAAAATCGTTGGAAGGTGGGTTTAGGTGCTGATGTTGAAGCCATGTGTGAGACGATTGGAATATAACTAAAACTTGAAAAAGAAGGTAATTAGCTAGAGAGCAATGGATCCAAGAATAAGATAACAAGGAGGTGAAAGTAAAGTGAATGAATGAGATGAGGAAGGTTTAAATAGAGGCTGCCAAGAGATGTCGGGGCGGCATTAAATGTTCAACGGTCAAGTTATCTCATGCACGTTACAGGATTTCTGCCCGTTATTTCTGTAGCCATTGGTAGCAAGCCGTTAGCGGGAAACTAGCCGTTATGCGCTGGGCCGCCCTTGGCTGTCTTCGCGGGATGGTGGGCGGGCTCCTTGTTGGGGCTCCTTCTTGCTCCAGCTCTTTTATTCATAAAGCCTGAAATAAAAATAAGATAATTAAATACTAAAAATAAATTCTGAAAAATAAAAATGTGAAAATAATTTCAAAATCTAATCCTAAGGAAAATAAATGTCAATAAATTAAATTCTATTCCTAAAACATAAAAGTAAAAATAAAGAAACTAAAAATAAAAATAATCAAGTTATGTTGGGAGTGCATTTGGGTGCATCTCCCAGACATAACCACTTCCTGAGGTGGTGTTTCTTGTTTTTCCTTCCTAGGGGGTCCTCCTGTTCTTTAAGATGGTGTGCTATTGGGTCCTTCAGCCTTCCCTTCAGTCTGCAATGACAATTGCTGCCTTGACCTGTTTCTATGCTGATTTTGGCTACCTGAGCATCAGGGCATCATTCCTTTCCCTTTCCCTTTTCTGAGGGTTGTAACACATTTAACTTGATGCTCTGATTGTCTACCCTCATGGTCAACTCCCCATGTTCCTCATCTATTAGAGTTCTGCCTGTGGAAAAAAATGGTCGCCCAAGGATGATGGGGGCATTTTCATCGGCCTCACACTCCAAGGAATACAATTTTTCCTAACAAAAACAAGTCTTAATGAAGGCTTGTAAAGATTGGCATAAAACTCTCTTACCAAGGCTACACTGAAATTACCAGGATGAGTGCAGAAGGTACTCTATTTGTGAAGCGCAATAGTGTTGTGGATGGATTTTCCAGGTTCCTCCTCGGAAGAAATCTCAATCCCCTATTCTAGGTGGATGTTTCTCTTTTGGATATGCTCTTTAATACGCTTGCCCGCAATCTCCATTTGGATCATCTTGCAAATGAGGTTCCATTGATATTATTTGGGCTGCTCTGGTCTTGGTCATGATATATTTAGAAAGAAAATGAAAAGAAGAGATTTTGGAAGAGAAAAATCTGAACTTTGAAGCTTCGAAAACTTAGAGAAAACAGAAAATAATTGTGAGTGGTCGATGAAATTCAGAGTTTCTTAATAAAGAAGAAGAAAACGAGGGGAAATGAAGAGGCATAATTCGTACCGTCTAATGCAATGAGAATCGACGGTCTGATCTTGGCGCAATAATCATGCTCGTTCATTACATTTCCCACATGCATGATGAAAGGCTGTGGTTTTTAGGGATTAATCGGTGTAATTGAATTACCTGAATTGCCCCCAAAAATTCATGCATATTTTGTGAGGCCTCTTGATGTACAAGTTGTTAGATTAGAAGATTCATTGATAAATCGAGGAGAGATTATTCTGCAAAAAGGGAAATAAAGAAAATTAAAAGAAAAAACAAGGAAACTAAAATCTAATTCTAATAAAGCTTTTAAAGAGAATTAAAAAAATTCGACCAATTTAATGGTCTTAATATTTCCAGGATCAAAATCACGAAAGTAGAGTTTGAGTTGTTGGCCATTGACTTTTAATGTAATTCCCCCTTTTGTATCTTTGATTGTGACTGCACTGTGTCGAAATACTTCCACAACTTCGAAGGGTCCCGATCATAGTGATCGTAGGTTTCTTGGATGCAATTTCAATCTAGAATTGAATAGCAAAACCAACTGTCTTACTTCAAATTATCGTTGCAAAATAATCTTATCGTGCCAGTGCTTGCTCTTGTCCTTGTAAATAGAGTCATTTTCATAAGTGTTGCGTCGAATTTCCTCTAATTCAGTAATGTCCAACAATCGCTTCTTCCTATGTTCAAGTTCCACAGGCAGATGACAAGATTTTCTAAAAATAAGTTGATACAACGACATTCCCAATGGATTTTTGTATGCAGTTCGTATAGCCCATAAAGCATCATCTAAGCAAAGGATCAATCTTTTCTAGTGGTGTTCACCACTTTTTCCAAGATGTTTTTAATTTCCCGATTAAAATTCTTTACTTGTTCATTAGATTGAGGATAATATGTTGAGGCCAGTCTGTGATTTACTCCATAGCGTTTCAATGCAGTAGCCACCTGGCTACAATGGAAATGCTTTCCCTGATCGCTGATCAATACTCTTGGTGTTCCAAATCGAGTAAGTATATGCTTGTGAAAGAACTTCAAAACCATTTTTGCATCATCTTTAGGTACTTCCACGACCTCTATTCACTTTGAAACCTAATCCACGGCCATCAAATTATATAGGTTGCCAAAAGAATTAAGAAAAGGACCCATGAAATCCAATCCCCAAACATCAAATAGCTCGATTTCCATTATTGGCTGCTATGGCATCTCATTTTCTCCTTGATATTGATCTGGTGCGCTGACAACTATCACAATATTGGGCAAACTCGTGAGCATCTTTGAACAATGATGGCCAATAAAATCCAGATTGGATGACTTTTGCAACTGTTCTCATTCCACCAAAATGCCCTCCATGAGGAGCATTGTGACTATGATGTAGAATAGATTTCATCTCTTCCTTAGGGACGCAACGTCGAATTATATTGTCATTACAAACCTTGAACAGATAAGATTCATTCCAATAATATTTCGTCGCATCTCTAAGAAATCTTCCCTTCTTGTGTCCAGTTACACCTAAAGGAGTCTTTCCACAAACCAAGTAGTTCACAAAATCAGCGTACCACGGTGTTGCATCCACAACGAAAAGCTTTCCATCAGGAAACACGTCGACAATTTGCAACTTATTTCCATCTTCACCGTCTGCTTCCAACCTCAAAAGGTGATCGACAACTTGATTTTTTGACCGTTTACGCTCTTTAATTTCAATATTGAACTCTTGCAGCAATAACATCCAACGGGTTAGCCTTGGTTTCTCATATTTCTTCGCAAAAAGATATCTCAAAGTAGAATGATCAGTAAAAACTGTAATTTTTTGCACCTACAAGATAAGAACAAACTTATAAAAAGAAAAAAATTACTGTTAATAACTCTTTCTCAACAGTAGTGTAATTGAGTTGAGCTTCAGTTAGAGTCTTACTAGCATAATAGATCGCATGAAATACCTTGTCTTTGCGTTGTCCCAAAACTGCTCCCACACCGAAATCACTTGTGCGTTTACAAGCTGGGCGCAACAACGATTGGTGCGTTCACAGGCTGTGTTTTAATTTTATTGAATGCATCCAGACATGCATCATCAAAAACAAATTTTCTACCTTGCTCTAACAATATGCATAGAGGTTTGGTGATCTTTGAAAAGTCTCGAATGAATCTTCTATAGAATTCAGCATGACTTAGAAAACTTCGAATTCCCTTCACATTTGTTGGTGATCTTTGAAAAGTCCCGAATGAATCTTTTATAGAACTCAGCAAGACCAAAAGGCAGAAACGAAAGACAAATGTCCCGAATGGGCATGTAAAAGTGGGCTTCTCCTGGTCCTAATGTTCAATAGCAATTTGATTGTAGCTATAATACCCATCTAGAAAATAGTAATACTCTTTGCCCGCAAGTCGATCTAACATTTGTTCAATGAAAGGAAGAGGGAAATGATCCTTCATTGTGGTTGCATTGAGTCGCCTATAGTCCATACAAATACGCCAACCCGTAGGAATGCGAGTTGGAATCAATTCATCAGCATCGTTATAAACTATAGTGATGCCACTTTTCTTAGGAACACACTGGACTGGGCTAACCCATGTGACGAGTTCATAATTGATCTATTTTATATGCCATTATTTCTTGCATTTTGCATGTTTTCTAGCTCATATAGTTTGCATTTAGGTTAGATTGTACATATTTGCATGTATAGAATGCTAGCGGATGCTTTTCACGGGAAATGTGGTGTTTTGTGATGCATGTGCTAAATGCTGGAGGATTGCTGCAGCGGAAAAAGAACATATCTCATGGCAGGAGAGTTGGAGATGAATCTACTTTTTCCCACGTAAACTTTCTCCCAGATACGCAACATTAAAAGAAGCAGGAAACCAATGGTTTTCTTTAATGAAGCCACACACACTTTAGGGTACCGAAATCTTAGTTTCACCGTGTTGTTACTGATTTTTCACCTAAATTCATCATTTTCATTTTTTAAATTTTTTGTATTTTATTTTATTTATTTTTGTTATAAATTATTATTATTATTATTTATATAGTATTAATCTTATTATTAAAACCCAAATAAGAATTCATTTTAGTTTAAATAGGAGTCCCTTTAATCTAATAAATAGTCCATTAAATAAGAATAAGCCCACATACAATAATGGCCCAAAATAAAATCCAAATTAATCTTTTTCTTCTTTTATATGCAGCAGTCAACCTCAACCGTTAGATCTAGGGTTGAAGAATGGAGGGTTTAGATCGAATCAGTAGAAAAGGGGGAGAGGGTAGCCACATGCGCCGTCACGCGCCTGGCGCGTGCGGACCACGCCCACGAGTTGGCTTTCCCCCACCCCGATAGACGCCCCTAGTCACACCGGCATCCATGGCGATAGGCCGTTATGAGGCCAATGAAGAATGCCGGAGATCGTCCACTCCACACTGTGCTCGTCTCGCGCCGCCGCTGTTCTTGCAGTCGTCTAATCGAGTTTCTGCAGCAAAGAAAAGGGGTTAGGGTTATGGTTCGAATATGGAAAGAAAATGATGAAGAATCAACCTCAAATTTCTTCAGATTCGAACCAAATCAGCACAAAATCGACATCAACTAAAATGGAAATAATTTCACTTGATTTTAGAGGATTTTGATTCTGAATTTCTCATGTAATTTAGGCAATTTGTAGCCTATATAAGCGCCACTTTTTCCTTTGTAAATCACCACATATTCACTGGAAAAACACTGATTAAAGATTGAAGTTTAGAGGAAAAGCATTCGAATTGGCAGCCATTGCACTCAGATTCATTGGAATATCAAGCGAGTTTCTTTCGGTATTGTATTCTTCTTCTTCTTTTGTTTATTTGTTTGATCCTTTTTGTATTATTTCGATTAAAACAGGTGAAGAATGTTGAAAAATGCTGTTGTTGTACATGAATTGCACCTTTATTCGAATCTGAAACATTTTTATGTGTGTTTATTTGAGTTTTTTTTAATATATATATATATAAACCACTATCGTCAGACGGCGACCGACGTCAGTGGAGGGCGACCGATGCGGTGGTCCGTTCCTGGTGTTCTTCAAGAATGAAGAACACCAAGAACATTTGAGAGAATTTGGAGTAGTTGGTTTTGATCCATTTTGATTTGAAAAAAATAAATGAAGAGTTGTTTTTTAAATTTGGGTTTTATTCTTGGCATAAAGTGGATTATTTTCACTCATGAAATCCTCCCTTCCCATTATTTTTTATTCCGCGAGCAACCAAGTTTTCGAAACTTTTAAATCAGTTACCGCTTTCTTCCAAATTTGGCCATGAATTTTGAGTTTTCTTCAATTCGGGCACTTTTTATTAAAAAAACTAATTTTTTTATCATTCTTCTAAAATTAAAAAATAACTTTCTATTTCATCTCAAATTTTAGTTTAATTTAACTTTTTTTAAAATAATAAAACTCCGACATAAAGACCAAGTGTTGACCTGATCCGGGAAGGATACTCCCCTTTAACTAATCTTACCCTCTTATCATTTTTTAAATGAAAAATATGTAATTCAAGATATTTTTAATCTATTTTAGGATTCATGATTTGCTTTTTATTTAATTACTTTTCATATATATATATATATATATTTAATCTTTGCAATTTAATTATCTTGTCGTATTTCTTTAAAACAGTTTCCTTGATTGCTTGTTAAAAGAAATATATTTAATGTAGTGTCTTATCAAATGAAAATGACGGGTTAGAGTCAGGAGTGTTGGAGGTGATTAAAGTTCATTTTTCGAATGATAAGGCCGTTAAAATAGAATCATATTAATAAAGATACAAATAAATTAAATTTCACTTGAACTTGCAAATTCCGATATTAAAACATTTTGTAATCGACTATGTACCAATTTTTGGGCACTGTGGGGGTGCTAACCCTTCCTCACGCGTAACCGACTCTCGAACCCGTTTTTTTCACAGACCAAAACTGTTGTTTTAATAAAATAAAATGTTTGATTAAAATAACCTATTTTTAGGTGATCCAATCACACTTTTTAAAAGATTGGTTGCGACTACGTTGTTTTCGTGTTTTCAAAAATGTCGAGCCACTTGAAAAAGGGTTGCGGCAGCTTGGCGACTCCATTGGGAAGTTTTTGATATTACAAAAAGAGACTCAGGCCACAAGTTGATTAAATTTTGTTTTAAATGTCAGAATTTGCTAAGTTCATGTAAAATTCAATTTGATTGTCCATCTATGAATATGATTCTATTTTACGCATTTTAAAAATTGGCTAAGGTCTATGCCCGAGCTTCATCTCGATCGTGTATGTGAGGGGAAAATGCTTTGCTCATGTCAGAATATTGATTCTCCGTGTGAGCCTAGCAAGTACCTTCGGGACCCATATGCCTTATGTCTTCGTAAGGATACTGATCCTTCGTGAAGACATAGGAAATGGATCCTCTTGAATTGAACTTGATTCGTTCGAGACCTATAATGGGTGAGAATCAAGGGTCTTGCTACCCTTAGTAGGGGACAACGGGGACAGATCGAGGACCTTTCTAGAACCAAACCATGTGTGTAAATCTAGAAGCCCACCCAATAGAGCCATGTGAAAAACTTAGGTTTAGAATCTGGTCAAAATTATTTCGTAGGAATAGTCCGTGGAGACATGTCCAGAAGTGTTGGAATGTGCTGCCCAATTACTATTCGTACAATGAAATTATTTTGGACCTTTTAGGTTTTATCTTTTTTTTAATGAGTACTAATTTTTTTGTTTCTTTTGTTTTTTTTATTATTTGGCATATTTGTGCATACATCTCATAACTAGAAGGGGTCGATTCTAAAGCACATTGCTCAAATAGAAAAGCTTTCGCCATGGATGGAAGGTACCTAAAGAAGAAGGAAGAAAGTGCGAATGTACGGTGACCACGTGGACGAAATACCAAAGTATGCTCACATCAGTACCAAGCAGAATATCGGGCATAAGCTGCAAGTGTTGTGGGACCACTTCGACGATGCAACCAAACAACTATTACAAAATGAAGAATTTGAAGATGATCAGTGGTCCACTCGGCTTAGGAGCAATGTCAAAAGAACCCAAGAGCAAGACGAGTCTGACAAAAGTATCACAACATAAATTGAAGACGTAGCTAGGCATGTGACGATGATATTCAGAGAAACTACATTACTTTGCCCCCACGTCAGACTAATAGGGAAAGTGATACCGATGTTTCAAAGATTGATTGAAGAAATGGAGGAACTGGCTCAGACTGAGACGTATTCGTAGGACCTTTGTCATCCAATGAAGGTTAATTCTAGAGCAATACCTTAATGGAATCGATGGCCCTCCGCTTGCATTCATGCATTTGCATTTTTATTGTTTCTTGCATTTATGTTGTGATCGTTACATACATTTACACATGATAAGAAACCAAGCACATGAAAAAATTTAAAAAATAAAAAAACATCTCACAAATACAATACTCGTTCTCAGTCCAGAGAAATGGTCGTGGAAGACAGATTGACAACTTTGGAGAATAGCCACAAGGGTACCCAAGATAGACTCGATAAAATGGAGAAAGAATTGAAGGAAGAAATTTCATGAGCCCAAGGAAACACCGTCAGCCAGATAACGGCCATGTTGGGTTTCAAAGACCTGAAAAGTGGAAAGGCGGTTAAAGCTGTTGATGCTTCGTCACCCCAGCCCGGGATGACTAGTCATACATTTCCACCTAATAAGAGGTTCCAGATCCATACAGCAGAAACCTCAGCTCATACTTCGGTAAGGTCTAGGATAAATCATGTGGAAAATCAAGGCATTGAGGTACGTGATCTCCATAAGGCAATCGATAGGTCCAGAATGAATAAGAAGCTAGAAGATCAATGTGACGGGCTCGAGGAGATCATCAAAGCGTTAAAAGGAAGAAGTGTCTATGGTGATGTAGATACGAGGGATCTAAGTCTGGTGTTTGACTTGGTGGTTCCTCCAAAATTCAAAGCTCGTGACTTCGAGAAGTACGACGGGACCACTTGCCCTTCGGCACACTTGACCACGTACTGTCGAAGAAGGTCACAACACTTGGAAAACGAGAAGTTACTAATCCAGTGTTTATAGGACAGTCTACCGGGGTCCGCTATCCGATGGTATGCTCAACTGAGTCGGGTCAACATGTGAACTTGGAAAGATATGTCAAGAGCTTTCCTCAAACAATATGAGTATGTGACAGATATGGTCCCAAGCAGGGTCGTACCGCAAGATATGGAACAAGGACCCGATGAGAGCTTTCACCAATATGCCTAGAGGTGGTGAGATATGGCAGCCCAAGTACAACCTCCAATGTTAGAAAATGAGGTTACTCCAATGTTTGTGGAGACTCTAAATGGTCCCTTCTATGACTATATGTTAAACCATGTCATCGAAGGTTTTGTAGACATGGTCATGAATGGAGAGCTGATATTGGCGGCCATCAAAAGTGGAAGACTCGGAGAAGAAGAATATAGAGAGCGCCTACAACCTGAACTACTCTAAAAATGGAGTTTGGTCGTGAAGAAGACAAATCGAGCTTGGCTGGAGTTCATCCTTGCCTTCGTGGAATAATGCTAGATGGAGTTGGGTTCATACCTAGAATCAACTCTTTTTCTTTTGCTTGCGAGCATTAGGGATATTTTGTAAAGACTTCTATATTAATCTACTTGTTTAAAGATGCATTTTTCTTTATTTTCTCAAATGGCAAACATTTCTCATTTTTTCTAATTTTTCATCCATTTGTCTTCAAACATACGTCTTTCTGACAGAACCCCTATTATTGATTGTATGAATGATTCTTGGATCTAATCCCGAGGTAGGGGCAATAAAATGTGTCCAAGATTAATGGCCAGATCCCATGTACAAATTTTGAGTGAATTTTCCTCTCAGGCATTGTTGTTAGGGACTTTGAATAAAATGATAATTCTAAAACATCTACCAACTGAAGACTGTTTCTCTTTGATGGTATTTGTGTGTGAAATGACATTTGGCATTCATTCATTTCCCTTCACGAATAAGAAAGAAAAAATTCATTGTTGTCCCCCTTTGAGCTTGATATTTTTCTTGTGAGTTAACCCTAACCAAGGATCACTCCCCACACTAGAGGGCAAAGAGGATGAAAGCTATTCAGATCGAGTTGAATGTCCTAAACTGAAGATGAAAGGGACACGAAAAAAGAAGAAAAGAGAAAATGAAGAAAAACAAAAACAAAAAACGAAAAAAATAAAGGAAAAAAAGAAGAAATGAAAGTTGAAATATGTAGGAATTTGAAACAACAGGAAAACATGTACCAAATCTTTCAAATGAGGCATATGCCAGAAAAGGAAATGAACTCTAGGGTGAAAACCTAGAATTGGCAGTCTAGAGTGATCCAAAGAAGAAAAGAATAAAGATTTCATCAAGAAAGATTGATCTTTGGTTTAATCACCCTTAAACATATATTTGAGCCTATATATCCTTTTCTTGGTAACCCGAGCCTAGTCTACATTACAAGCCTTAAAAGACCATTTGGATCACGCATGAATATTTGAGAAGATGAGTTTGTCTTCAGATCACATTCCGCCTAATTGAGTTAACCTTTCTTCAGGGCCCTCAAAACTTCTAATGCCTAATTGAGATTAGAAAAGTGGGAAATATAAAATTTGAGGAGTGGGTGAGTTAAAGAGAGCCACTTAGAAGTGGGGCACTATCCGGTTGATGGATTCATGAATCATTCATACTATGAATTTTGGGGCATATGGCTTTCCTTTTTTCTATGTTTGCCATGACTATTTTCTTAAAATTCCCATTTTTAGTCTTTTCTTGCATTTGCCATGACTTTTTCCTTTAAACTATCATTTAGCCTTTTCTTGCATCTTACAAGTAGGCTGGCATAGATTTATGAAAAACAAAGGATTTCTTGGTATTGATCCCAACCGTAGGGAACTAGGAAAGAATGTTTTCCATCATTTCAGGAAACAATTGAACCTTAGTTTAAATGGGGGCATCGGCTTGCATAAGAAGGTAAAGAAGAAGAAGAAGCACGTGTGTTGAAGAGTTTTAAGTGGATTGTGTTGTCAAGCAAGATCCACACATAAGATGTAAGATCTCTAAAGTATAAAAAAGGGTAGAGCCATGCCCAGTGGGAAAACTGTTCCATCAGATTGGGGCAAGTTATGTCGACCAAGGATTCATGATCCCTGACTTTGATAGGCATGAAAGGAAGAGATTAAAGTGCTAACATCAAAGACATTCAAGACGGAAATAAGATTTGCTAGAAGGTTTTGTATACAAATGCTTCAAGATGTCATGCAGGGGCAAGAATTTGAGAATTCACAAGAAACGCTAAAGATGCTTAATGTTTTAAGGGGCATATGAAGACTTGAAGCTTTCAAGACCACTCAAGGAGGCATGTCGTTGAATATTGATGTATCAACTACAATGGTAGTTTGACTTGGTTCGATAGTTGAGTTATTCTACTGGCTAATCAGGAAGCGAGAAATTCACATTCCAATGACTGGACAAAGGCTAAAAGAGTGTTGAAGAATATGAGGATAAAGTCAGCCCTTCCAACCAAGAATAAAAGGTAACTGGATTGAGCGAGAAAATGTGCAAAGAGATCAGAAATTTTCTATAATAAGAAACAAAAGAATAAGAATGGAGAAGTGAAACTAGTGGAGAAGTTCAAGATTGAAGGATTGGTTGTGGCTAACTTTCCTGCTCATCGTGATCTTAATAACATTGTGCAAAGTCTGATTCGGCGTGGATAAATGAAAAGGAATTCATATTAGTTCTCCGTTTAATGAGATGGGCCAGAATAAACGCCTGCCATCTTTTACTAGAGTTGAGAAAATGTTTGAGAAGATACAATCCAAGTTCTCCAGAGCTTCACAATTTCTTATGTGTCTGTTGCCTGACAGAAAACAAATTTTGATAAAAGAATTTTAAAAGAAAACATAAAACTTGGCATGCATTCGTGTTTTAGGCATTCCTATGGGCATGTTGATCATAATTGCATTGTACATCGCATTTTTCAGGTATACGGAGGATTTTTCAGCAAAAGAACCTGCTTATCTATTCAAGCATAAGGAAAATAGAACTTGCCTATTCGTTCGAGCATTCGAAGAATGGAACCTGCTTATCTATTCAAGCATAAGGAAAATAGAACCCGCCTATCCGTTCAGGTATATAGAGAATGGAATCTGGTTATCTATTCGAGCAAAAGGAGAATATAACCTGCTTATTCATCTAAGCGTAAGGAGGATGAAACCTTTTTAGAACCTGCTTATCTATTCGAGCATAAGGAGAATAGAACCCGCTTATTCATCCAAGCATAAGGAGGATGGAACCCTTTTTTTCAAAACATGCTTATCCATTCGAGCATGAGGAGAGTGGAACCCTTTTTTCTAGAATCTGCTTATCCATTCGAGCTTGAGGAGGATGAAACTTTTTTTAGCACCCGCCTATCCGTTCAGGCATCAGAAGAATGGAACCTGCCTATCCGTTTAGACATCAAGAGAATAAAACTTGCCTATCCGTCCAGACATAAGGAGGATGGAACCTTTATCATTCAGAACCCGCCAGTCTGTTCGGGCAAAAGAGTCTTAACAATTTGATAATTGGTGAAATTCAGTGTCTTTTTGTTCTTTGCTCTATTCTTGTTTCACTTGAATGACCAAAGAGGGGTAGCTGTTGTCACTGAATTCTCACCTAAATTCATCATTTTCTTTTTTTTTAAATTGTTGTATTTTATTTTATTTATTTTTTGTATATTATTATTATTATTATTATTATTATTAGTTGTAGTAGTATAGTAATATTATTTATATTAGTATTAATCTTATTATTAAAACTCAAAAAAAATTCCTTTTAGTTTAAATAAGAATCCATTTAATTTAATAAATAGCCCATTAAATAAAATGAGCCCAAATACAATAATGACCCAAATTGGCCCAAAATAAAATCCAAATTAATCCTTTTTCTTCTCTTATATGTAGTATTCAACCTCAACCATTAGATTTAGGATTGAAGAATGAAGGGTTTAGATCGAATCAGTAGAAAAAGGGGAGAGGGTAGCCACCCGGGCTTGGCGCGTGCGGTCCACGCGCGCGGGTTGGCTTTCTCCCACCCCGATCGATGCCCTATTCACGCCGACAGCCATGGCGATCGGTCGTTCTGAGGTTAGGGAAGAACACCGAAGATCGCACAACCCACACCGTGCTCGTCTCGCGCCACCGCCGTCCTTGCCGTCGTCTGATCGAGTTTCTACCGCAAAGAAAAAAGGTTAGGGTTATGGTTCAAATATAGAAAGAAAATGATGAAGAATCAGCCTAAAGTTTCTCTAGATTCGAACCAAATCAACACCAAATCAAACCAAATCGGCTTCAACTAAAATGGAAAAAATTTCACTTGATTTTAGAGGATTTTGATTCCGAATTTCTCATGTAATTTAGGCAATTTTTAGCCTATATAAGAGCCACATTTCCCTTTGTAAATCACCACCGATTACAACATATTCACTGGAAAAACATTGATTAAAGATTGATGTTTAGAGGAAAAGCATTCGAATTGGCAGCCATTAAACTCAGATTCATTGGAATATTAAACGAGTTTCTTTCGGTATTGTATTCTTCTTATTTTTGTTTATTTGTTTGATCATTTTTGTATTATTTTGATTAAAACATGTGAAGAATATTGAAATACTTATCTTAATTTGGTTGAGAAATGATGTTGTTGTAGCCGAATTTCACCTTCATTTGAATCTAAAACATTTTTTATGTGTGTTTATTTAAGCTTTTTTAATATATATATATATATATACCACTACCGTCAGACGGCGACCGACGCCGGTGGAGGGCGGCCAGCGTGTGGTCCATTCCTGGTGTTTTTCATTCTTGAAGAACAACAAGAACATTTGAGAGAATTTGGACGAGTTGGTTTTAATCTATTTTTAATTTAAAAAAAATAAAGGAAGTGTTGTTTTTTCAAATTTGGGTTTTATACTTGGCATAAAGTGGATTATTTTCACTCATTAAATTCTCCCTTCCCATTATTTTTTATTCCCCGATCAACCAAGTTTCCAAATCTTTTAAATCAGTTACTCCTTTCTTCCAAATTTGGCCATGAATTTTGAGTTTTCCTTCAATTCGGACACTTTTTATTTAAAAAAAATCCATTTTTATCATTCTTCTAAAATTAAAAAATAATTTTCTTTTTCATCTCAAATTTTAGTTTAATTTAATTTTTTTAAATAATAAAACTCTGGCATAAAGATCATGTGTTACCCGATCCAAGAAGGATACTCCACTTTAACTAATCTTATCCTCTAATCCTTTTTCAAATGAAAAATTTGTAATTCAAGTATTTTTAATCTACTTTAGGATTCGTGATTTGCTTTTTATTTAATTACTTTTCTTGTATATAATTAATCTTTTCAATTTAATTATCTTGTGGTATTTCTTTAAAAAGGTTTCCTTGATTTTTTGTTAAAAGAAATATATTTAATGCGGTGTCTTATCAAATGAAAATGATGGGTTAGCGCTAGGAGTGCTGGCGATGATTAAAGTTCATTTTTTCGAATGATAAGACTTTTAAAATAGAATCATATTAATAAATGGGCAAATTCCAACATTAAAACATTTTGTAATCGACTAGGTACCAATTTTTGGGCGCCGTGGGGGTGCTAACCCTTCCTCATTCGTAATCGATTATCGAACCCGTTTTTTTGGTGTTTTTCGCAGACCAAAGTCGTTGTTTTAATAAAATAAAATGTTTTATTAAAATGACTTGTTTTTAGGTGATCCAATCACACCTTTTAAAAGATTTGTGGCGACTCCGTTATTTTCATGTTTCAAAAATGTCGAGCCATTTGAAAAAGGGTTGCGACACTCTGCTTATATAAGAAAGTCTTGGACACTACTTCAAGGAGAGCGCGATTATAGGCAAAAGTCCCAGTCTAAAGCTTGCGGTGAACCACCAGAGTGGAAGCTAGAGAACTCCTCATGACAAAGCCATTCTAGAATCTTTAGGGAGATGTGTAAAGTAATGTTGACAAAAGGTGTAAATTATATAGTTTTGGGAAAGTTATGCCAAGAGTCTTTTGCGTGCAAGTATACATGGTCTGCAAGTAATATAACTTGGTGATCTGAGTTATTGATCCCATAGAGATTGACTTGGAATTCGATTGCTTTGATGGTTTACTTGTATTGGGAAAAAGATGATTTGTTTTGGAGTTTTTTTAGAAACTAAAGAAAAGAAAAGAATATGAAGTAAAATGTTGGCAAGGAAGGCGTCTTTAATGAATGATGAATGTTGGCAGGGAATGCCTGGTGTCAATGTGGATCATGCCAGCCCTTGTTGGTAAAACTGTCTTCGCATTGTTTGCCGAGCATATTCAACATTAGTAAAGTGTCTCTCGATGGTCATTGTCCTAAATTGACCAAAGTAAAAACCCTTATATCTCTATAGTGCTTACTTTTCTTAAACCAATTTGATTAAAACCAATCTATACTCCGAGGGGTTGATATCACTTCTGAAGTAAGTTCATCTACTTGAATGACTTCTCTCGAAGCTTCTCTTCCAAGTATCCAGCAACTGATCGTTGCTTTCCAAGTCTGTTAAGATATTAAGGAGCAATGTACCAACTATGCCAGCTCTTTCTTGGCAGAGTACGTAGAAAAACATTAATGCTAGCTCTCGCTTGACGTTACAATTAAAAACAGTAAAGCATGCCAGATAGATAAACTTTGCTGAAACATAATTGTATTCAAAGAACTAAGGTACAAAAGCAACATTTAAACCAAGCATCCCCCACCAACTATGAAATTAGTTCATGGTGAGGGATTTAACCATCAAAACCATAACTGTTTTCAAATACATCATCTTTAAATAAACTAAAGAAAAACAACTTAAGCCAAGGGAATGGGCGAAGGGGTCTTTCGATGCAGCTCTCTATGCCAGGATCTCGTCCAAGAGGTTAGTTCACCCTTCCTCGGTGCAGTCGGCCGTCACTCATCGGTCACCCGATCAGTCTCGTCTTTTCTTCGTTCCCCTCAATTTCTTGATCGGTTGGTCTTTATATAGGCGTGCATGGGAAATGATGAATAAGCCTTTGCATTTGAATTCGAAATGATCAAGGGATAAGAGATAGTGCTCTATCTGATCATTTTGATATCTTATCAGCTCGGTGTGATAGCTTATCAGGCTAGGGCTGACGTCATCATGCCGATGTTGCCTTGGCATCCAAGCTTGGCACAACTTTGCCAACATCACTTGGCACCACCTTATCCGCTATTTTTTCAGAAGTTGATCCATTCACGATCTTTTAGGAGCCTGATCCTTTCCTATTTTTGGGGTTCAACAATCTTGGCATGGCATCAAGTGCACTTCTCTGCCAACAAGTGCTTGGCACTGTTTGGTCCTTCTATGCCAACAACACTTGACATTCTTCTTGGCAATCCTAATTGTGTTGCATTCTCGTGCCAAATCCTATGCCAAACCTGCAAAATAATCACAAAAGCAACCCTTCACCCTGGCATAGACAGAAAACTACACTTCTCATGCAAATGCATGATTCTAGCAACCTAATACAACTAAAAGTACCTAAAAACAAGCAAGAGTGTTGTAAAATGTGCATTAAAATAGTATTTTTGGAGAGGTAACACACCCCCAAACCTAACTCGTTGCTTGTCCTCAAGTAAAATAACAAAATCAGCCGTTCTTTCGAGACGGTCTCATTGTGATATGTAGGCAACAAATTTTCCTTGATGAAATGATTCCAGCCTCGCATTGGTGGCTTCAATGCCAACCTCTTCACCGTCTGGTGGCCCATCGATGAAACTGTGCAAACTGTGCCAAGCTCACACAAGTCTGCCAATAGCTTCTTTCGCTTGGCAGCATTCATCGACTCGACATACTCAAAATGATCACCCCCTGCACCGTTCAACTCAAACATAGAGTTAATATACCCTTCATTAAAACGCACACACGTACCTCGAATCATCAAGAAAGGGAAATCTTTTATCACAAGATGGGCGTAGAATTCTTGGATAACGGTGGCATATATCTCCCATTTTTTAGCAAAGTTTGCTTCAAAAATTTTATGTATCTCTTTTTAAAAAAATATATTAAACAGAGTAGATGAAGACGTCATGGTAGTGACAAGGATTTTGAACGGTTTGGAAAAAAGGATGAAAAAGAAGAGACGAATAGGTGTTTGGTTCAGCTTGATAAAAAAGTGAGAGATTTGGTTCTTTAAAATCGGCTAGGGTACAAAAGTGAAAAGGTTGAGTGTTTAATGGGGTGTAATAATGGTAGCCGAATAAATAGGGATAATGATGGAAAATAAAAGGAATTGATTTGAAAATGGGTAAGGTGATAAGGGTGAAGTGATAAGGTTGTAAGCGATATGATTGGGTAAAGATTGGGGTGATAAGGTGATTAGGTTTAATTTAAATTTCAACCTAATTTTTGTGTGGCTAGGGGTTAAGTTTCAAGAAAATATTCTCTCTTTAATGGGCAGATCAAGCTAGGGTTAATCTCTTCTTCCAATTTTTCAATCCGCAGCATGCCAAGCTTCCGCGCTGGCATGATCAAGTCGATTAACTTGCCAAATGTTTATGCCAATGGATACTTTGGCATGACGCCTGGCACAAATCTGCTCATGTCTAGATCACATTCGCCTCATGCCAAGTCTGTCCTTAGCATTGTCCTTGGCATACGAAATCTACACATTCTCAAAGTAAACCTTTCAACACAGTAAAAGAATAAAAATGAAAATTAAAAGAAAGAAAAACTACTAAAAATCCTGAAACCTAAAACAAAGAAAAACAACTAACCTAATATTTACAAAGATTCAAACCTACCGGCGATGTTACGGTACCTCTGCCAAGAGGATAACCTCCTTAGCATTATTCTGACTACATTCCAAATAGTGCTTTAGGCGGTGGCCATTTATTGGTGAATGGTAGGTTGTGACAATGCTTTGTTTAAATAACCAACATAGAAAGCCAAAGAATTGCTTTCCTTTTTCATGCCAAGTTCTCGATTGCACAATGAAATGGAATATTTTACCATGGTGGCTTTGAACAACCACCTTAGAAAACCAAAGAATCCCTTTGTTTTCGAGGCATAGTCATCCTCGTCTTGTTCCAAAGTCTTCATGAAATCTTTAGTTTTGAACCGCATCATCTCTGGCATTGTTGTTACGACAAAAATTGTCCTGCTTCAATTATTCATTCTCAGTCATTTGGCATCCACTTTTCCTTCCAACAACAAGCCATTTGAGCACACCTTGCTTCATGAAATCAGTCCCAACTAGAATCGATATTCTCTGTCGCTCAATTGCTTTGCCATCACACTTTTGTTTTATGGAATAAGTTTTCATTCCTTGGCAATTCAATGTCAGGTACTCATCCAAATTGGATTCCATTGGCTCAATTGAATGACATTCAATTTTATCTATACATTTAAGAGCATTAAAATGTCAACAGTAATACCCTCTTGTCTTACTGACATAGGGTTGGAAAATGGTGGCTCCACTAGTTTTGTCGCGATGGTGTTGGCATCTGACTGCTGTCTGGCATCGGATAGCGGTCCAACATCAAATAGTGGTCTGGCATCATCAACATCTGCCTCTTCTTTCTCTACTTCCATGGGTTCACCTGCTGGCGTTGATTTCTCTTTTTGGCAAATAATCGGTTGCTTGGCATGTGTTTCGTTCTCGACTTGTTTGCCACTCCAGGGAGCAACAACTTGGCATTGTTCTTTCCTTTTTTGCCAATCATCCTTTGTATCACTTGACATGCTGTTCAGGATGTTCAAAATCAATTTTGTGTGATTTTCAACTTTTCTACATGTTTCTTTAATCTCTTGTTGATGAGCATCCATCCTAGCTGTCATAGCCTCCATGGAGTGTAAGTTCTCTTGCCAAAACATGTGTGTTGCAGTAACAAAGTTGTAATCATCATAGAAGTCTACTTGATCATCGTACGAGTAGCTCGACTGATGTTGAGGACTATTTTGCCATGTCATATGTGTTGCAGCAGCAATGCCATTATCGTAAGCAAAAACTTCAGCTCCTTAATCGTACCATGGAAAATTTTTCTGGTAATACCATCGGTCGTAAGCTTCAATAGGGTCTCTAATGCTCATTCTCTGATCCTCCATGTTCCTAGAAGTACCTAAAATAAATGAAACTAAAAATAATGTTAGAAAAATAAATAATAAAGGAAAATAATCATAAACTAAAACAAAGATAAGTAAAAATCAAAACAATAAATTCCGTTGCAATCCCCAGCAACGACGCAAAAAACTTGTGACTCTTTAGGGAGATGTGTAAAGTAATGCTGGAAAAAGGTGTAAATTATATAGTTTTGGGCAAGTTATGCCAAGATTCTTTTGCGTGCAAGTAATACAACTTGGTGAGCTGAGTTATCGATCCCATAGAGATTGACTTGGAATTCGATTGCTTTGATGGTTTACTTGTCTTGGGAAAAAGATGATTTGTTTTGGAGTTGTTTTAGAAACTAAAGAAAAGAAAATGAAGTAAAAAGTTGGCAAGGAAGGTGTCTTTAATGAACGATGAATGTTGGCAGGGAATGTCTAGTGTCAACGTGGCTCATGCCAGCCCTTGTTGGCAAAACTGTATTGGCATTATTTGCCGAGCAGATTCAATACTAGCAAAGCCTCTCTCGATGTTCATTGCCCTAAATTGGCCAAGTAAAAACCCTTATATCTCTTAAGTGCTTGCTTTTCTTAAACCAATTTGATTAAAACCAATCTATACTCCGGGGGGGTTAGATATCACTTTCGAAGTAAGTTCATCTACTTGAACGACTTTCTCGAAGCTTCTCTCCCAAGTATCCAGCAACTGATCGTTGCCTCCCAAGTCTGTTATGATATTGAGGAGCAATGGGCCAACTATGTCAGCTCTTTCTTGGCAGAGTATTTAGAAAAACATTAATGCCAGCTCTCGCTTGGTGTTACTGTTAAAAACAATAAAGCATGCCAGATAGAAAAACTTTGCCAAAAAAAGAATTGTATTCAAAGAACTAAGGCATAAAAGCAACGTTTAAACCAAACATCCCCAACAAACTATGAATTAGTTCACGGTGAGGGATTTAACCATCAAAACCATAACCGTTTTCAAATACATCATCTTTAAAAAAAACTAAAGAAAAACAACTTAAGCCAAGGGAATGGGCCGAGGGGTCTCTCGATGTAGCCCTCCACGCTAGGCTCTCGGCTAAGAGGTTCGATCACCCTTCCTCAGTGCAGCCGACTTCACCCGATCACTCTCGTCTTTTCTTCGCTCCCCTCTATTGCTTGATTGATTGGTCTTTATATAGGCGTGTATGAGAAAGGATGAGATAAGCCTTTTCATTTGAATTTGAAATGATCACGGGATAAGAGATAGAACTCTATCCGATCATTATGATATCTTATCAGCTCGGTATGATAGCTTATCAGGCTAGGGCTGACGTCATCATGTCGATGTTGCCTTGGAATCCAAGCTTGGCCCAACTTTGCCAACATCACTTGGCACCACCTTATTCACTATTTTTTTAGAAGTTGATCCATTCGCGATCTTTTAGGAGTCTGATCCTTTCCTATTTTTTCAGGGTTCAACAATCTCTTGGCATGACATCAAGTGCACTTTTCTGCCAACAAGTGCTTGGCACCGTCTGGTCCTTCTATGCCAACGACACTTGGCATTCTTCTTGGAAATCCTAATTGTGTTGCTTTCTCGCGCCAAATCCTATGCCAAACCTGCAAAATAACCATAAAACAACCCTTCACCCTGGCATAGACAGAAAACTACACTTCTTATGCAAATGCATGATTGTAGTAACCTAATGCAACTAAATGTACCTAAAAAAGCAAGAGTATTGTAAAATTGGCATTAAAAACAATATTTTTGGAGAGGTAACAACCATCGAGAGAGGTTGACGGAGTGAGAGTTATGTAGCACAGTTGGACGGCTTGGAGGGAGTTTGTCGAGGACACTCTACTCTTTTCCTACCTTGCTTGATAAACTGTCATAATTTAATATTTTTATGGATGTTTTACACTCAAACATGAGCTAATTACTTTAGTTGGGAATATTGCATCCCAGGATTTTATGTTTTGATTTCTTTTATAATTTTATAGTTTTTTTTCCTATATCTATTCTGTATTTATGCGTAGTTATTGTAAGAGCTATCGAGAGAGGCATTTTAACTATTGATTTGTAGCTTAATATCGAGATAGTTAGGTTATACAAACGTGAACAGTGGGGCTAAGATGTTAACTTAGTTCTAATCAGGCTTAGACATAAGTTTGGGATAGATTGAAACAATCCCAAGCATGTATTCATTGTTCGTCTACGATATTGTCCTTTATTTTTACCATACTAATGCTACTAAGTTTGGATCTTAAGGTATGTGCCATGTTACAAGAGTAATTATGATTTTTTGTGATGTGATTATTGTGAATTGTATATTAGATGAAATGTTATAAGTTGATAAAAAGAACCCTTGCTACGTATTGTTAAGGTTCGATCCTTTAAGGGGAAAAACGGATGGAAATGATTGATTCGTGTTGTGATAAGCTTTATGTTAGGCTCGATTATCACCTTCAACTGATGCTTGCCAAGTGGTGGAGAAGATAGATTTTTGGGTGCTTGATTTGTGGAAGCCGAAAGTTGAACGACACAATGAATTTATAGTGGTTCGGCCTTCCAACAAGCACCCACATCCACTACCTTAGCTTCCACTTAGGATTTTCCAACCAATTCACTATTTGATTCATCCCCTTTTCTAGGATTAGGAGGAAACCCATACAAACGGTTAATCTTTCTACCCAAAGGTTAACCAAACACTCTTTACAAGAGAAAGAAAATTAAGCAAACTAAAATTCCTCTCACAAGGTATTTCTTTGCGCTCTTTAAGCTCTCACCCAAACATAAACATTTGAGCAATTATGACAATTTTGGTTCACAAGTGTTGTCTATACAAAGGATGAATAATTAAAACCCTAAGACATAATTTCTCATTATATAGTTGTTGACATTTGAAGCATTAGTCTTCCATAGATGCTTGGTGGTCCCTTTTATACTCCTCTTTGAGTTCATAGTCATTACTAGCCGTTGGAGCCTTTGTTACCCACCATAAATGTTGTTCTGGGGCTTGTTGTATCGAAACACGAAGGCTTGTATCAAAACGCCCTTCTTCAGAACTACTTGCTGGGTTTGATTTAACAGCTCGTATCGAAACACCATAGGTTGTATCGAAATGCCTGGGCCCATATCAAAATGCCTACAATTCAAAAGACCGTTGGGAAATATTCGTTGGGGGTTTTTGACCATTGGGGTGTGCTGCTACGTAGGTGTATCAAAACTCCAAAGGTTATTTCGTAACGACCCCTTCTTGTTTCGATACGGCTAAGGCCTGTATCAAAACACATTTTCACAATTTCAAAAACTCGTAGCAAAAGTCTTTAGGTGTATTGAAACATATATATCTGTATCGAAACGGATACATTAAAATCACAGGTTTTGCTACTTAAAAACGTTTCAAAAACACTTCAAAACTTTTTTAAACTTCCTCAAACTTATTTTCAAGTTGTTTTGACTTAAGGCATGTTTTAAATTCTTTTCAAATTAGTCCAAAACATTTTTCAATTTATTATATCAAAATCTATATCTCAATAATCTCCCCCTTTTGATATAATAAAACCAACTTGAAAATTTGTTTAGGATTCTCCCCCTTTAAGATTAAAAATTGAATAAGAGATTTTTATATTTTTAAAGAATTTAAAGCCCCCTTTATTCATTTTGAAAAGATAATTTTTCAAACTAACTCTCCCCCTTTTTGTTATATCAAAAAGAATTTAAGCTTAAGAATAACAATAGAGGTTTAAAATTTTTGACTATATTAAAAGCTTTGGTTTTAAAATTGGCTCCCCCTTACTCAAAGCATCAAATATTGTTAGTCCAACAATATGATTATCTAGTTCTCATAGAAAATAAATCTAATTGAAACAAAAACAACTAGAAATTTACCAACACTTGAACTTCAAGGGAGGATGTGAAGCCTTGTTGATCACTCTCCATCAAATTTGGAACTCCCCTCAAATTTGGACTTGTTGATCACTCTCCATCACACCTAAACAAGACAATCATGTAATTTCTGGTATCCAAATTGGTTTGGATCCATAAACGTTAGTAGCACATAATTTTGTCCCCTTTGGAATCCATTTTTCAATTTCATCCTTTTTAGTTGAAGTAATTAGTCATTTTGGGACCCCAAATACTTCTAAAACATTTACCGTTTAAAAATCTAGGGGCACTAGATTGTCTAAAGTAAAAATTTGATTTTCCCAAATTGTTTTTCTTTTGAAGTTCATTGAAAATCAATTTTTTTCCTTCTTAAGATCATTAATTTTCTTTTGACGATATTTTTCCATTGTTTGAAGCAAATTTTGCAAATCTGAAACTTTTTGCTCAAAATTCTTCAATTTTGCTTCAAACTCCAAATTGGTTTTAGAAAGAAAATCATTTTCGATTTTTAACTTTAAAATCAATTTCTTGTTTTTTTGAAAAAGAAGCTTTAAACTCAAAAACCAACTGGTTATATGCTTCTTGTAGCTTATCAAAAGTATAAGAATTTGAACAAGGTGAGTTATAAGCTATCTCCCCCTCATTGAGGGCCATAAAGCATATGTGGGTTACTTCATCTTCATTGGTGGAGTCTTCATCACTCCATTTAGCCACATATGTCTTCTTTGAAGATGATCCCTTTTTGTTGCTCTTGTGGGAATCCTTCATCTTCTTCTTCGATTCATGTTTGGATTTAGCCATCTCACTCTTCATGAACCGAGTGAACTTCTTGAAGAGATGAACCATCTCTTCATCTTCACTTTCCTCTTCACTAGATTCTTCACGTTGGCATGTGGAGGATAAAAGGGCAATGACATTGACATCAATGTCTTGCTTCTTGATCTTCTTCCTTCTCCTTCTTCAATGGTTGAGAAATCATCTCATAGGTGAGTAAAGATCCAACAACCTGGTTAAACTTGAACTCTTTCAAGTTCTTTGCTTCTACAATTGCCATCTTTTTGGACTCCCATAAATCGGGAAGTGAGTAGATCAACTTCCAAACGAGTTTGCCTTCCAGAATCTCCTCTTCAAGACCTTTGAGTTGGTTGACAATTATAGAGAAACGGTCGAACATCCTCTTGATGTCTTCATCCGGGTCCATCTTGAAGTTCTCATACTCTAAGTTGAGAAGACCGATCTTGGTCTCCTTTACTTCGTTTGTTCCCTCGTATGTAATCTCAAGCTTGTCCCACACTTTCTTGGCATCTTCACAAGAAGACATCTTCTCATAGATGTTGGGGCTAAATGTACAAAAGAGAATGTGCAAAGCCTTGCAATTTAGCTCCATCTTCTTGCGATCATCCGCACTCCATTCTGCCTTGCTTCGTTGTGGCACGAACGGACCATCCTCAACTATGCCCCAAAGCTTGTAATCTTTGGCCTTGATGAAGAACATCATTCTTGTCTTCCAATAGGCATAGTTGGTCATGTCAAAGAAAGGTGGCTTGTCGATGGATTGCGCCATTTTTTCAGTTGATTGTATTGTTGATCGAGCTAGCCTGGATCGCCTTAATAGGTGGTTAAACCTTCTCGATTGAGCCTCACTCTGATACCAATTGTTAGGCTCGTTGATCACCTTCAATCGATGCTTGCCAAGTGGTGGAGAAGATAAATTTTTGGGTGATTGATTTGTGGAAGCCGAAAGTTGAACGACACGATGAATTTATAGTGGTTCGGGCTTCAAACAAGCACCTACATCCACTACCTTAGCTCCCACTAAGGATTTTCCAACCAATTCACTAATTGATTCATCACTTTTTCTAGGATTAGGAGGAAACCCTTACAAACGGTTAATCTTTCTACCCAAAGATTAACCAAACACTCTTTACAAGAGAAAAAAAATTAAGCAAACTAAAATTCCTCTCACAAGGTATTTGTTTGCACTCTTTAAGCTCTCACCCAAACCTAAACACTTGAGAAAATATGACAATTTTGGCTCACAAGTGTTGCCTATACAAAGGATGAACAATTAAAACTACAAGACATAATTTCTCATCATATAATTGTTCACATTTGAAGCATTAGTCTTCCATAGATGCTTGGATGTCCCTTTTATACTCCTCTTTGAATTCATAGTCGTTACTACCGTTAGGGATATATTGGAGCCGTTGGAGCCTTTATTTTCCACCATAAATGTTGTTCTGGGGCTTGCTGTGTTGAAACACGAAGGCCTGTATCGAAACGCCCTTCCTCAGAACTAGTTGTTGGGTCTGATCTAGTAGCTCGTATCGAAACATCATAGGCTGTATCGATACGCCTGGTCCCGTATCGAAAAGCCTGCAATTCAAAAGATCGTTGGGAAATAGCCGTTGGGGGGTTTTGACCGTTAGGGTGTCTACCACATAGGCGTATCGAAACACCAAAGGTTGTTTCGAAATGACCCCTTGCTGTTTCGATACGGCTAAGGCCTGTATCGAAACACATTTTGACAGTTTCAAAAACTTGTACCAAAAACCTTTAGGCGTATCGAAACAGATATATCTGTATCGAAATGGGTTCATTAAAATCACATGTTTGTCTACTTAAAAACATTTCAAAAACTTTTTAAATTTCCTCAAACTTATTTTCAAGTTGTTTTGACTTAAGGCGTGTTTTAAATTCTTTTGAATTTAGTCCAAAACATTTTTCAATTTATTATATCAAAATCTATATCTCAATACTTTAATTGTGTAAGAATAAATAATGAAAATTACCATCACTCTTTTAAGAATATAAAGTGATGTTAAGTCTTAACTCCATGCTCGGTTGCAAAACACTTGACTAATTGTTAAGATTATATTGATGATTTGTTTATGGACTGGCAAGCTTGAATTGTAAAGAATGAAGTTGTGTATATATGTGATTCAATGAAAAGAGATATTTAGGCTACGAGGCCAAATTAATGAGAAAGAAACTTTGAGATTTACATAAGGGGAGTATCTTGAGATAAGCATGAATTAGCTTAGTCAACTGTTTCATATTATACTTATCTAGTTATTTAGACTAGACTTGAATGTGAATTGAATGAACTAAATTAATAATCTAAGGCATACAATGCCTTTTTGATTGATTGGATAACAAGTAAAAGAAATAAAGCGTTGATTCAAGTTAGTTTAGACACAATTGGCATGCCATAGAGTCCGTCGAGCTCGGTAGTTTGGACTATGGTCCCTTGTTAAATAAGATCAAATGATCTATTGGTACCCGCGGAACCCTTGTTCAATAAAGTGATAAATTTGGTACTTAGTGTACCCTTGTTGATGTTACATGTTTTGGATCCGAGTGTCTAGTAACTTGTTAATCAAGGCTCAAGTTAATCCAAATATTTATAACAATGAATCTTTATAATATGAAATGAGAAATTGGACTATATTCCCATGTTATTCAATTGGGTTATGATCCCTTGATTGTGAATGGACTATAAGCCCTAGTAAAGATTTGAAATAGGCTTTATTAACGATGGAAACTAAAAGTTATAAATTAATTCAGTAAGATGTGATAATGCCCCTATATTATTTATTGGATAGTTAATTGGGGAAAATAATATGCTCACTTATATGCACAATCGATTAACTGTGTGATCATGTATGTATTGTGCTGCCTTGAATTCCTATATGGATGTGTAAATGCCATGCTTGAATGGATGCTGAATGGATATGCATATGGTATACGTAAAGTGGGTGCAAACATGGATTGTGTGTGTATGTTTGGAGTTGGCTATCTTTCTTGATTAGAAAGTTGGTGGAATTTTACGATTGGAATGTAATCCTATAATCTATTCACTTAATTGATGTCCTATAATCTATTCACTTAATTGATGTCCTATAATCTATTCACTTAATTGATGTCTGATCATTCATGATTTATAAAGATATCGAGGAGCCGACTGCAAAAAATTTCTAATATGTTTTTGTCCAATTTCCAGCTCTGATGGTAAAAAAATAACTGCAGGGACACGTATAAACAATAAAAATCATACAATCTAGAATTTACAGCGAAAAACAGAGTTGACAGGAAACTGAAAGTACATTCACCAAGGAAAATCCAACCTTAATAATATAATCTTTTTCAACTAGGTTTCCTTTTACATCAAAAAACTGGGCCTGGGATCCCATATCTCACCCACCAACTACAATTCCAACTAAAAAGAAAGAAAAAAAACCTGCCCTCTTATGGCAGAAGAATAAACCAATAAAAAAAGTAAACCCAGATCAACTAAACAAATTTGTGCCCCCCAACTCAACAATGTCGGCTTTTACAATTTGAATGTAAATAATAATAATAATAATAATAATAAACCAACAGAACAATTCACAGAAGATCGATGTATACAAATATATCAAGGGGGAGTAAACGAATTGAATTTACAACTGTGGAGTCGGCAATAGTGTTTGCAAGCCCCCATTGCTGACCTCGAATCAAAAGCGGAGACCGTAGATTTATGCTTCCTATGCCTTACTCGTGTAAAAATTGGAAGGCTTGATTCTCAAGAAGTTCCTCTGCTGGTTTGACTTCCAAGAAGTCCTTCTCTTGGAGCGAAATGGAGAGGTCATCCACAGAGAAGGGGATGCTGCATTAATAAGGGCGGATTAGTTTACTTCTCTATGACTTTTACATTCTCAGGCTCGGAATGTACCAAAGCTTAATTAAAAACATTACTACTGCAATATTTTATGGAAAATACTTTGATGCACAAGCTGTGTAGGGTTTAGGGGTTTAGTATGTAGGGTATATAATTTAAGGTTTATGGTTAGAATTTAGAGTTTAGAGTTTAGGGCTCAGGGTTTAGGGTTTAGGTTGCTAGGGTTTGTGATTTAGATTTTAAATTTTATAAAAGGATTGTGTAAAAAAAATTTACACAGCTTGTGCATCAAAATAAAACCCATATTTTATATCAACTATACTTGGGTTCTAATAATCTAGTTAGACTCTGTCCATTCATATCACGCCGACTGTAACTGTTGACCTATTTCCTAAATTAACATTCTCAATCACAAAACCTGCCCAAATGCGATTTTTACTCCAGACAGATCACAATTTAACTTCCCTGGATGCATATGGTAAGAACATACCTGGAGTTGTCATCCAATAAAAAGGAACTACTAGCAGCATCGTTGGAATCCTCTGTCATTAGTACCCTCATGCTGGAAATAACCTGTAAAAGAGTGCAGGTTGCCAACAAATCATTTCTGATTTCTGAACTTCCTATACAACCAAGAAAAAAGATCATATGCCATGCAAACTTACATTTGGAGCAACACTTCGAGTATTGTAGTTGTCATCCCAGTACAGGGTACATATTCTGTATAACTGCTGTACACTAAGAATCTGACCAAACCAAAAGTTAATGTCAGATTGTATCGGAAAATAGGATAGAATAGGAGATATAGAGAGAGGACTTACAGGGCAGAGATCATTTGTAATTTCATCATATGAAATTCTGTACTTTTGATGTATAACCTGTAAACAGGTTTTAATAAAATTCAGCATAAATCTATATTCACTGCTATTAAAAGCCTAGGGTAATTGAAATATCAATATCCGGGTCATGATTAATGAAAATAAGAAAAATACTAATCAGGAAACAATATTTATTCTGAGCAACGCGCCACTACTACAGCAGGCACAAATCAGTATAACAATGAATTCAAAGGTCAAGGGAACAAATTCCAATAGATTTACAAGCATGATCCAAAGATAGTTGAAGAACCACATTGTGCAAGCAAACAAATGCTAATCAGATTGATAGAAGTTAGACTAACCTACAACCACAGTATCAAAAGGAAATAGCAAAGCTACTGGTAAATCCTGTCCCTAAATATCTGCTACACTTCCCAAACCGGCTATTCTTTTTATCTGGAAAGTTGTTTTGCCCGTCCTATATACATTATTTAGTTCCATATTGATTTTCACTGAATGGGGCATTTGGAAACCATTATTAATCAATATGATCTATGACAACAGGGCCAGGCGGATTTTTGGCCACCCGCCCCGAATCTTGGAGCAAAAACTTGTCCCCAATTCGACCCAAACCAATCCTAGATTTTCCCACATTTTTCACTCTTCCAGATTTTCTGACCTACCAAACAGTCGCCAACAATAAGGAATTCTGAAACAAGAATGAGGCGACCCGGTAAAAGTCCCAAGACCAAAAAGTAATCAAGCAAAGAAGCCAGAAGCATCCTCGGGACTGGAAATTTGAAACAATATAATTTAGTTAAAGATAAAAAATGAAAGAAGGTCCATGTTTGAAGCACCAAAATCAAACATAAAACAATGAACATAACAGATTTCAGGAAAAAATGAAGCAAAAATAAATAAATATTATATATATATATAATGGAAATGGTGAAATTCGAGCTGAAAATAAAATAAACAAAATCAAACATAAAAAAATGAACACCCAAAATTTTAAAAAAGAACATGCAAACAAAAAAAATGAAGGGTTAAGTACAAAAATATTTATGGAAAATATTTAAACTCGAAAAACTCCAAATACACCAAAATCCACTCAAGATCTAACCAAAAAGTTTCTTCAAATGGCTATATTTAAACTCGAAATACTAGAGAAGAACAAATTTAGAGATGAAATCTTAATAATGAAGAACAAAAGAAACGAAGAGATGAAAATTAGAGGAAAATAAAAAAAGAAAAGAAAAAATGGAGAGGAGAAAGGATAGAGGCAGCTGGAGAGGCAAAATAAATGAAAATTTTGACCTAATATATATAGTAGCATTCTTGTAAATATGTTAAAAATTTAGCCCAAGTATTTTGGGTCGGGTCGGAAATTTTTTAAACCTAAACCCAAACTCATCCCGACTCTATTCTTCCCAAAACCCTCGTCGCCCCAAACCCATTTAAAAAAAAACTGTTACTATAGGATTGGTTTGGGACCCATAGGGTCCAGATCAAATTGTCATTCCTAATTATTGCAGGGGTTTTTTCTCAAAATGCTAAATAATCATTATCAAAATTGTCGGTAGAAGAGATCCACTAATTGATCCGAGTGGTCAAGGATGCTCATATTGTCTCATCTTGTATGGGTTTGAAGCCTTACATTTGCCTTGGAGTGTAATTATCTCTACTTAATCAAAAAAAATTGTCGGTAGAAAAATATCTAAAGTCGAGCTCAAGACCAGATAACTTGGCAAGTCGACACTTCTTACCCCAAATACCAAAAAAAAAATCAACAATGAAAAACAAGCAAAACAACCAATAACATTATCTATATTGCCAAAAAAAATGCCTCGGACATACCAAGAATCCAACAGCCTGCCTTATGTGCTTAAGTTCATCCCATGACGTCCCCGCATACTGCAGTACAAGTAAAAGTGAAGGAAAAGCATCAGCATAGGTATGGGCCTAAAGTAAGAAAATTGTCCGGCAAACTTATGTTGCAACACCTCCGTATATAACATGATGGAAAATACGACCAAAAAAGTTACCTCTTCTTTCGCTTGGCAGCACCAGAGCTCTAACTCAGCTAACCCAGCCTTAACATATTCACCATTGCTAAATGTACAACACTCACGACGTAGTAGGAGGCTGGAAAATGATAAATATAAAATGCAAATATAACCAAACCATTTGAATTAAAACCGCAAAGAAGAATAAACAAAACATACCTATTAAACAATTGTACATTAATGTATGAAAATGTTTGAGTGAAGATCTTCTGGATAAGAACAGAAGGCACCTGAAAACCACACAACTGTAAAAACCTCTGTGCATGCAACTGGAAATCAAGATCGACAGAGGCAATCAAAGTTTATGAAGGCAAGTTAGAATGAAAAAATTAGGTCCCTTACAAAATTTTCTTTCAAAGTGCTTAGGAGGGTGTTGAGGCTATCAATAATGCTCTGCCAGTAAGTTGAAGGAGAATCTTTGCCAAAGGACCGCCCAGATCGTAGTACACTTCCCTTGGATGTTCTCGGAGCCTAACATCCAGCATGACATATTAGACAAACAAAGGGATCAAAATTAAGATAAGTATAGCTGCAAGATACAGATTCAATTTGTTAAACAGAAACTAACTGAATCACAAGATACCTGGATGCATAGAGAAAGCAAAGATGATAACTCTTTCTTCAAGTTGTCTCTAATGATTCCATAGATCTTTTCCACATATGCTGCAAGTTGCTGCTTGAAAAGTAAAGCAGGATATTTGGCCTCTACTTGACGAACTACTAGTGCAGCAGTCGCAGCAAGGTTGTTGGAAGAAGGAGACGAGCGGAAACCCTGGGTTAAGAGAGAAATCAACGTGAAAAAAAAAAGTCTTATACTTCCTTAAAAATGATATACTCAGTGGGGAAAATACGAATTTCAAATACCATTGTCATCCTTCCAAACAGAGAGGTTGCAGCAGTTGGCTTCCGACTTGGTGTTGCACCACTTGAACCAGCAGCTTTAAGACTTTTTTGGAGCAAGAACAATAACGCTGATGTGTTGGACAACCAATATGCCATATGGCCATTGTTTTCTTCATTCTACAATAAAAACAGTTTCATTCTTCACTCATGAATCATGCATGTATGCTAGTTCTACTATAGCAAACAGGAAGTACAAAAAAAGATGCCCGGACAGTACAATAGTGTGGTCTTCTAAAGCAACTATTTAACAATTATTAAAGCAGGGCAATCTAATAAAAGGGAAGAAAAATATGCAGCAAAAACATCGAGTCACTTATCGGAAGCAAGAACAACTGCTCACCTTACAAGGACTTCATTCAGAAAATGAGATTATAATGACGAGTTAATGAGAAATAGACAGGTTAAAATTAGCAGAAAATGTTGAATGATAAAAGAAAATGAAGCAGTTGACACTTCCTAATATTACTCCACCAACAAGAAGGAATCATACAATCAATTACCTCAATTGCAGAACCAATCATCTGAATAAGACGATCAAACACATTGGTCCTTTCAGCTTCAAAAGATTTCCAGTGGAGAAGACATTTATATATGGTAAATGCGGCAACAGGTTTTCCTTGACTGAACCCAATATCTTTTGAAACACAATTGATCAGTGCATCAACATTCTCCTGTTGAGAGAATGGCAGAAAACATGATTTGACACACTGCAAAAAAGAAAAGGCTTGAAGATGCAAAAATCAATTGTAGGAAGACATACGTGTTGCCGTTCAATATTGGATCTTCGCAATTTTCCATCAGTTTCTGCACCAACCTTCTTCACTGGAGTCACACTCGGTGGTTCCTGCAGTAATAGCTCTTGTCAATGGTCACACAACAGAATCTAGACAAGTATGATCAGAAGTATTAAAATCAGATATGTAGCATACATTTGATCTGTCCAATTCATCCATATGGTGCCCATTTTCCAAATTCTGCAAATTTTCAAAGCAAAAGAATAATAGTAAACATCAACATAATGACTAATGAAACAGGATAATAAAAGAATAATGCTATACTTTACCGGAAAGACTGGAATTGGTGGAAGCTGTGAAATATTCTTAACAGATGAATTTAACAGGGTTTGCTGCCTCAAAACTTGGTTTTCAGATTCAATGTCTGAAATCTTTTCTTCAAGACTGCTAACAAAGAAGCAATGATAACCGAGGAAAGGAGAAAACGGGGGAAGAAATAAATAAACACAGGTTCAGCAATACACATGCAAATGAGCTCTATCCCAAACTCTGCTAGTTAACCGTAATAATTTATGTCAAAATCTTCTCAGTAAAGTCACAAACTAACCTGTGCATAACAGTCTTCAACTGAACTATTTTTGATTCTGCATCCAAAGCTTGCTTCAACCTTTCTTCACTTATCTTGTTTGACTCTTCAAACTTTTTCTCTGTTTCATCAATTTTCTTTTCCAAAGAACTCACCATTGCCTGTAGATAATCAGCAAATGAGAAATATAATTATGAAATAAGTGTTCTCTTAAAGAACAACCCCAAGATACCCTTATATTACCGTATGTTAAATATATCTTTATGCAAATACAGATATTAGACAGCCTCCTCACCTTCAGTTTTTCATTCTCATTTGTAAGCTTCTCAAGCATCACGGGGTCCACCACTGGAACCTCCTGAATTATAGGGACTATCTCAGCTGCCTTTTTGGCAACCTCACGTTCCTTAGAAAGCAATTCTTTGGTTTCTTTAAACTGAAGTTGTATGTCTTGCAAAGCAGACTGTAGTTTTACATTTTCTTGTGTTTTAGCCTCTTCCATGTCAACCTACACAGTAAGACAAGAAATTATAAATGATGAGAAGAAAATATTAACACTAATTTCAATTGATATTTAAAACAAAATTCAAATCAAATACATCCTTAATCTGAAATCCCATCCAAAAGTGGCTGGAAATACAGCCAGGGATTATATAAGAATCCCTTGCAATAAATGCAAATATAGCAAGTTATTTATCTAAAGAAGCTAATTCAAGATGGGAAGTCAAATACAATTGACAGCCTCATAACCTACAATATTTAAAGCATGAGATAGCCATAAAAACTAATGCCCTTTCTCTGTAACATAGCGCATTAAATAAAAAACATGATGTTTTGATAGAAGCCAAGTACACAATGCCTCAGTTCTGCATATCCTTGCCTCTAATGGATTAGCTATGTTTTACCAGATACAACACAAACAGAGAAAATGCCACATGCACACAACAAAACAAAAGAAAGAAACTAGCTTCAGTTAATTTATTATCATGCTTACCCTCATTCTTTTCTCCAGCTGTAGCCTCCATGTCAATTCCTCAACTTGCTTTTCCAGTTTGTTCTTTGCAGCTTGCAAAGCTCCAGTTTCCCTAGCAGCCTACAAAGAAAATAATAACAAAAAACAGAGGGATGCATGAATAAAATAAATAAATAATACATCAAAGATGGTAGGACTATAGTTATTTGGTTTTAGATAAGATTTCTCCAGAGCATTGGAATCTTGAATAGGCTTTTACCGTACATGAAAAGATAAAAAGAAAAATGAAAAAAAAAACCCTTAAAAATATATTTTTGCAAAGCTGCAACTCATTAGTGCTCTGATTTCAAATTTAACCAAACGGGACCACAAAAGATAATTTGTGCCAACTGCCAACCATTTTCAAAGATCTAAAAGATGGTAGACAAGTTATAATATAAAGTTTGATGGGAAGAACAAAATATACCATCTTAAGATTCCGCAGTTCTTTGCGAGCAAGTTTTCCTCTCCATGCACATTGTGTTGCAATGGCTGCATTTTTCAACTTCAGATAATGCAACCGGGCCAAATACTTGCGACAATGGCTCTGTTAAGTACAATAAAAGTCATTCCAAGTTTTTGTTTTTAAATGACTACAAAACAAAGAGGTTCAGGCACTGGAACCAAAATTGGAAAGGTAAAACAATTTTCAAAACATTGACACAGATGCCGAATGATAAAAGAACAATTTAAAATCCTTGACGTACCTGAATTATAATTGCTGCTCTGGTCTGCCTTCTGCGATGTAGCTCATTGCGAGCAGCCATCCCCCGCATACCTGTTTGAATGGAAAGAGCAGAAGAAAACAATTCTTTATAAGCTTTCCTAGCAAGATGCATACGCAAATCTTTCTGGATCCTCAAACTGGCTGCTTCTCTTCTCATGCCTCTGTAAACTTTGCGAGCAAGTTGTCCTGAAATCAGCACGGACAGAAATTATCATCAGAAATGCATTGACAAATAGTTAATTTATAACTGCCACACGCAGAAATGCATTAACAGGAATAAATACCTCTGCAGACAGATTGAATCTGCAATGCAGATCGGTGAAGCATAATGAAACTTCTGCGAGCTAAATAAGAACGAATTTTCCTCTGGATAATGATAGCAGATCTTCCTAGGACTTCAGTCCTACGGGTATCTAGTTCAGCCATCTGACCGGCCCTGAGAAAAACTTTCGTCTTACCAATCTGCCAAAAATAAAATGGCATCAGTATATCTCACCCAAAATCCAACCATAAAGATGCATAAAACATCCGAGTAAACAACCATGAAACAAGTGGATGAATATACAATTTGTTCAAAAGCAATGAATGAACTCCCATCTGGAGGATGCCAGTCCCGTTTATATGTGTATGCTAGCAAGAAATGAAACGCTAATAAAATTAGACAATATTGAGCACTTATAAGTTATAACATCAAGTTTGAGGCTTGAAAGCCAAGTTAGATCTGTGCGTGACAAGTTTTAGCTCTTTGCTAACAGTTGCTAGCTTCCAGGAATTTTTCAAGTGTACTAGGGGTCCAGTTTCAAGAGTTGTTTCCTAGCAAATCCAAACTTGAGCTGTTTACCTAATAACAAATTAACTTCTACACCAAATAGATCCTTTGACAGACGAGTTGCGTTGAATCTCCTCATTTTGTGAGTGGGTATAAGACAAAGGCCAAACATAAATACTTAAATATCTTCCTGTTGCATATCTGTCTGTTAGCTTTTATTGACATCTTGATGACAAGGGATTTGCATAAGATGTTTCCAGAAAACAACCAACATGGTACCAATGGCAAGGAAACACAATTTACTAAGAGTGTTCGAATGTCCATCAGACATTTACCTGATAGCCTTGAAGTCCGACCTTCTCTAGAAGCTTTTTGCATGCAGCAACCTCGTCAGAACTAACATGTATAATGAATGGGTCAGGGTACAGTTTGGAAGAAACCTCTTGAGAGCAAAGCAAATTATTAACTGTACCTTCCATCCAAAATTTCAGGTGCAAGGAGGCCAAATCGGTCTACAAATTCATCGAACTGTTTTCTAGTAGGATATCCAGCACAACTAATCCTGATGGCCTCCATAACTCCCTGAAATGAGACAAACAATGTGGATTGGTAGGAAAGCAGTTCTAATTAAACACCAAATATACATTTCATTCAACCTCATAAAATAAATCATTCTTACCCCACACCGAAGTTGTTGCAGAATATTCTTATTCTCAAATATTGATGGCTTAAGAAGATTATTGGGCTTTACACAACGTATGTAATGTGGCTCAGTGGAACTGAGGGTTTCAAGTAATGACAGTAATTGTTGCTGTGTAATACAAAAAAGAAAAAAGAGCATTCGTAGTCCATTAGACTGGGGGGAAAAGGTAATAATCTGCATTTAATAAACAGAAACACCGGCACACCTTAAATCTAGAACCTATTGATGAGAATTTTGACGATTTGGAAGATTCCTCGGATAAAGGTGGAAATAAACCAGAAACAAAGGAACATTTTGAAGCACTCAAAAGGGCCTGATGTTCAGCTACAACATAATCTTTGTTCTTGTCCAGGAACAACTCAGTTTGATAAGTAACCTGAAAAAGAACATTAAGAAAATACCATTCAACTAACTTCTTGGTTTTGTTCTATGACATGAATTTATTACAAAGTGAAAGCAAACCTACATCACCAGCATAATGGCAAATTGTGAAGTCGCTACGAGACAATTTGGGCTTGCTGAATCGCTTATGATTTTTAAATGTCTGGTACAGCTTCTGAGCAAATGTTTCATGTGTTGATCTTGGAAACATGCTTTTAAAATTAAAAGGGGAACACACAAGAGAAGAAACTTTATTCAGATATAATTTATAAACAACATTTGGGTAGCTGATAAGAAGCTTTATTCAGATTTTGAATCGTCAAAAAATAAGTAAATGCAAGCTACATCTTACCAAGCCTCATCTAGAAGAGCAATTATGCCACCAGGTTTCTGGAAAACAAGAACAGGGAAAATGAATAACATATAACAAACAAATTAAGCACCAAATAACTGTATGAACCATTTAACACTTTTGATTCACTATGTGATTAACGAAAGCCCACCCACATATAGGTATATGATTGGTAAGAATGTTCAAAACACCAAATTAAAAAAAAAAAACTAGCTCAAGAAAATATCTCTTTGTGACCGGAGGAAAGGAAAAGAGAGAAAAATGCAAGAGCACAGAAACACATGAAGGAGAAGAATTCTTAAGAAGAATAAAGGTAGCTTCTCAGGCACAAGAGTATTAAGAGAAGTTTGCACCAGAAATTGCCAAAGTCAGTACAATGATAATTAATAAATTGATATCAACATCAAACAAGGATGATACTAATGCAAGATTCAAAATAATGTTTGGATAAAAAAAGGAAATTATTGTCAAATGGTACTTCAAATATTTCTATGATTTAAGTAGCAATCAACTGAATCATTACTCTTCCATCATTTCAAGCAGCAGTCTTGAAGCAGACATTACATTCTACATTGCTTACACAAGAAACTCATCTAAGACATGTTAGACAAAAATTGAACTAATATCGTTAGGTCCAGTTATAAGTGACTAGTTTTGTTTTATTCTAGATTATAGCTGGTGGCCAAGATTATTTATAACTATTTCAACATCTGACATTTGATCCATCTCTCCTCTCTTTAGACTCTTTACTCATCCTTCTTCCCCAAATTTCTTCTCTTGTTTTCAAGCTGAGCATTTTACGCCACAATCCTCATCAATCGGGATTTTCCTCCCCCATGTTAAGAATTTTTCTAACGAGAATAAAGCATCAAGGTTACCCTTAGGACGTTATTTAAGCAACATCCAACATGAAGTATAGAAAGGTCTTTGGCACTTTGGGTTATCAAACATCAAGGTAATTTCATTTTTCAAGGAGATGACCAAAAGATATTGGGAATAACCACAACATTAGGTAGATTATTCATCATTAACATCCATCCTAAACATGCATGAAAACAAAAAACGCTAAACATGGATGCAACTACAACTGAAATCACCAGACAAATGTAAGGGAACTATAAAATAGCTACAAGCATAAGTGTACAGTTCAAACCAATGAACCTTAACACAAATTTCTTTTAATAGAGATTTATAGCCAATAACACAACCAACTCCAGAGTTTACACAGAGATCCAATTATACAGAGATTCATTTTTATGAGGGTGAATATTGGAGCAGATGATACAATACTAAACCAATCTGTCACAGACCAGCCAAAATCATTGGAGAGGTAGATTCAACAGACCTTTTCAATGAGGTCCAGAACATCTTGATTATCAACAAATTCAATATAGCTCCAATTAATTTCTTCTTTTGTATACTCTTCTTGCTCCATTTTGAAGACGTGCTGAGCCAGAATATTTTAGAGGTATCACAAACTATAGAACAAAAACAGGGAAATGCTAAGCATGAAGTGGATATTTCTTTCATAAACAAACCTGGTTGAAATGCTGCTGTAATTTCTCATTTGTCAAGTTAATGCAGAATTGCTCAAAACTGCAAAGAAAGTGGTACATCAAACATCAGATAAACAGAAAGCAATAGCAAGCACCTAAAAGGTCACGGTCACTAATTTTAATCATGACTATATATTATAGATTCCAAAATAAGAAGCACAATGAGAACTATCATCCCGTGGAACTATGCACCATCACCGCCAAACTATGTAAGTTATCCGAGAAGTGTTAGAGCTTGAGGGGGAGTGTAAGTTGACGAGGAGTGTTAAGAGTTTTAGTTTAATGTGTAATTAGAGTTTATTCCTAATCAATAGTTTAGATTTACTAGAAATCTTATTTAACTTAGGAATAAGTATTATTTAAATTAAAGATAAAAGTATAGTTTTAGTTATATTAAAACTCTATATTAGCCTATTTAAAGGCTTACTCTGTATACATTTGATAAGAAAGAATAATAAGAAAATACAGAGAAACACATTGTTCTCTCTGGAAAATATCCTATTATCTTCTTTAAACAACAAATCTCTAACCACCGATCACACACAAACTACCATTATTCATTGCATCTCCGGCCATCATGGCCCCTTTCACATGGTATCATGAGCCAACAACGGTCTTGATGCCGTCACCACTGCTGCCATCTCTAATCTGAAACAGATCGATGACGATCCGATTTTTCAGATGCACATTGTTTTTCTTTTTTGCTGTTGTCATTAAGCCGCACTCGTTCCTTGGCTTCTCCCTCGTTGGAATCTTACATCTCTGATGAAATTTCTACTCGTTTAATTTTGTTGTTTTGTTCTCTATTTAATGGTTCTATCTTAGCCAATCAAAAAGATAGATGAAAAGGTTATAGTTTAGCCTTAAAAAACTATTTGGTTCTATCTTAGCAATCCATCTTAAAAGATAAGCGAGAAGGTGAGAAGAGATCCAACCGATGCATCAACCATCTCAAGCATACCATAAGTTGAATGGCATCAACAGTTGCTGCGCAAGAACATCATGGTTCTGTCCTCACTCTTCAAATCAAAGACTCCCGAGAATAGGGAGCATTTTTTTTCAGCAGAAGAAATACGAGTAAGGCATCACATTCGAGATCCAAGCTGGTGCTCTACTACGTTTTCTCACAAGCTTGAGGGGGAGTGTAAGTTATCCGAGAAGTGTTAGAGCTTGAGGGGGAGTGTAAGTTGACGAGGAGTGTTAGAGATTTTATTTAATGTGTAATTAGAGTTTATTCCTAATCAATAGTTTAGATTTACTAGAAGTCTTATTTAAATTAAGAATAAGTATTATTTAAATTAAAGATAAAAGTATAGTTTTAGTTATATTAAAACTCTATATTAGCCTATTTAAAGTCTTACTCTGTATACATTTGATAAGAAAGAATAATAAGAAAATACAGATAAACACATTGTTCTCTCTGAAAAATATCCTAGTCATCTTCTTTAAACAACAAATCTCTAACCACCGATCACACACAAACCACCATTATTCATTGCATCTCCGGCCACCATGGCCCCTTTCTCACAAACTATACAAACTACAAGATAATATACAAGTCTCTTCTCTCCTAATGACAACAGAAGTGACAATGCCCACATGATTTCCGACTCAGATATTAAGTATACAGGTCCAATTACGACTGCAACAGCCTTGATGGAAATATTAAACTTCAACATTTAAACGAAATGTATATTAATATAAGTGTTCCATCACATTAACTTAGGAATTCATCGTACAACTCTTGAAAAACATTATATCACACAACTAAAACAAATTCATGAGGAAAAGATAACAAGCTCAACAATATATTTAAATTCAAGTTGCTCACCCAAACCCACAGAATCGAACAAAGTGTAGGCCTCAAAACCATTCATTCAATACTTAGCATAAGTTATGACATCAAAGATGCGACAACTAAAAGTAAGATAAGGGCCAAATTTCAAAATAAAAAAGATACACTGTCGACTGTAAATATGTATCTAAGAGTCCTAGAGTTATTAACATGCAGTAGTTATTATTTAATTAGGAGTTTGTGCTGTAATAGAGGTATTTTAGTTTAAGTTTATTCTAGATAAGATAGAGTTTATCTTAAACTAGGAGTTAGAGTTTAATTAAACTAGTATGATGTAACCAGTGTTGTTAAAAAGGGATCCAACACTCTGTAATTTTTTATGATAAAATTAAATAAAAAACAGAGAAACTATTTTTCTCTAAACTCAGTATTATTTACATACACATCTTGGGAACTGATTTTTAAACCTCCAGTCAACTAATTGACAAGTTTGCTTTAGTTAAAACTATCAAAAAGAAAAACCAATGCCACAAGAAACCAAAAACACAGGCACTTGCAAGGACCATGGGACCAAAAAACAGAATTAGAGTGAAAAATTAACAATTCTAAACATGCCTTAGAAAAATAATATGCAGACCAAATGCCAATGGGACTTAGATTTATATGCTCCATTCCAAACCCATGAACAATGTTCAATGCAACAGATGCTCCGAGAAACTAGGAACATTGGGACAAATATACGGCATAACCAATTACATATGTCCAAACAAATTAAATACTTCAGAAAAAAATTAATTGGTGACAAGATAATTATTAGTATGACAGCCAGGAAATTGTAATGTTAATTTAAAGGGTGACAGCAGCATATAGCTAAGCAATTATTAACAGAGAAAGTAAACTGCACTCATACTCGTAAAGGAAATGAATGCCCCATATCCTAAAGCTCTAGAGAAAACTATCTTGACCACTACAAAAAATGAAAATCCATTGCCAAAAACCATCAGATCCATCAATAGAAATTTGTTTGTTGAGTGTTAATACTAAGAGTGAACGCATATCAGGAGTTCAGGACAATGCTATATGAAACCAGAAGAAAGAAATCCCTATGTGCAGAACATCCAAATGCACCACCTTTACCAGGCCTTAACGAATGGGAATAGATCTCTCAAAGCACTGCTTCTTTTAGTGTCAAATAATAAATCACTGTCAAAAGTATCAACTATGGCTCGTGATACATCTTCCATTTCTATTCGTTGGTTTCAGAAAAACCAACTTTGGTTAATAATGAATGTCAGAAAATATGCACATAAATTAGAGATTATTTGTATAATTAGACAGGATGTTGTAGATCCTTGTTAGTGATTACAATCCCCAACTTTAAGGGATTTTAGTTTACCTAGAATAGTCTCTTTCCTAACTTAATAGTTACCTAAGTTAAGGATATAAGCTGTATATAAAGATGTAAGCTGTTATAAAGAAATTAAGAGAGTTTTCTACAGTAAATCACTCTATTTTGACATGGTATCAGAGCCTTGTTAGCTCCTTTTTTGAGCTCTGTCAATCTCGATTAACACCCTTCTTTTCCCTTAAAATTCCTCCTTGAGTGTTCAGTGAAGGTTCACTGTTAAATCCAGCAGAAAAATATGGTTGAGGTAGGCGATGAGAGCAGTAGCAAGACTGTGCAAGGAATCTCAGTGAGTGAAGGGAGCCATTCGAATCAAATAGGTGACTTGCAAAGTATACAGTCTGCCTATAGATTGAATGGAAAAAACTATCTTAAATGGTCTCAGCTTGTTCGTACTTTTTTGAAGGGTAGAGGAAAGCTAAGTCACCTCCTTGGAACTGGACCTAAGGAGGGAGACCCTCGTTTTGAGGCTTGGGATGAACAGGATTCACTAGTCATGTCCTGGCTATGGAATTCCATGCTACCAGAAATTACTGATACTTGTATGTTTCTCAATACAGCCCAAGAGATATGGGAGGCTGTAAAACAAACCTATTCAAAGGTTAAAGATGCTGCCCAGATTTATGAGATTAAGACCAAAATCTCATCCACCAAGCAAGGAGGCAGATCCATCACAGAATACTCCAACTTGCTGCAAAATTTATGGCAAGAGATGGATCACTACCAATGTATTCAAATGAAGTGTAGTGAAGATGCAGTTGTCCTAAAAAGGTTTGTTGAAAAAGAAAGAATTTATGATTTTCTTGCTAGACTAAATATTGAGTTTGATGCAGTAAGAGTCCAGATTCTTGGTAAAGAGGATCTGCCCTCTCTAAATGAAGCCATTGCAATAATTCGGGCTGAGGAAGGAAGAAGAGGGGTTATGATTGAGAGCAATCAAGTGGAAGGTTCTGCTCTAGCCACTAGAAGTGCAGCAGAAAGAAAATCAAACCTGGAACAGCAGGTTTTTAAAGAGAAGTTAGAAGGATCAAAAATGGTGCACAAAGACTCTTTATGGTGTACCTATTGCAAGAAGTCTCGCCATACAAAAGAGAAGTGCTGGAAGCTTCATGGGAAGCCACAGACAACAAACAAAAATTTTTTTGAGAGAGAGGGACCATCAAGAGGACAGGGAAAGGCATATATCACCAAGCAGATGAATGAGGAGGCCCAAGAACAGTCCTTTGAGTTCAACAGAGAAGAAATAGAGAAATTGAAATGTTTACTTGGATCCATGGAAAAACCTTCCTCTTCCGGTACTTGTAGTCTCGCTTTTTCAGGTATATCCTCTTCTCAAACATCTAAAGTCTCGGATTTCCCAAACCAAAACTCCTGGGTGATTGACTCAGGAGCAACAGACCATATGACCAATTTCTCTCTAAATTTTATCAATTATATACCCTGTCCTAGTAATAAAAAGATAACAGTTGCAGATGGAAGTAGGATAACTGTGGCTGGTCAAGGAGATATTGTTATAAGTAACACCCTGACACTTAAAAATGTTCTTCATGTGCCTAAATTGTTCACCAATCTCCTGTCTATCCAAAAAATCATCAAAGACACTAACTGTTGTGTTATCTTTTATCCTACCCAATGTGTTTTTCAGGAACAGGGAACGAGGAGGAGGATTGGGCATGCTAAAGAAGAAAATGGACTGTATTATCTTGAAAATTCCAGTGGACAAGTCAGTGTTTCATCTTTTTCACTTGTGTCAGATTCTAAAACCACCAAAGACCAAATATGGCTTCATCACCTTCGTCTTGGTCATCCTTCATTTAAAGTTTTAAAGTTCATGTTTCCTTCCTTGTTCAAATCCTTAAATAATGAAGAATTTCATTGTGACATATGTGAGCTTGCCAAACACAAACGTGCTTCTTTTCCCATAAGTAATAAAAAGGCATCTACACCCTTTTCTCTCATTCACAGTGATGTTTGGGGACCATCCACTGTTCCAAATATAACTGGGGCTAGGTGGTTCGTTTCATTTATAGATGATTGCACTCGTGTGTCCTGGATATTTCTTCTAAAACAAAAATCTGATGTCAGTTCTACTTTTAAGACCTTTTACACCATGGTTAAAAATCAATTTGGGGCTGATATAAAAAGGGTTAGGTCAGACAATGCTAAGGACTACTTTAATCAAGTCCTATCTTCCTATTTCCAAGAAAAAGGCATCATACATGAATCATCTTGTGTAAACACCCCTTAGCAGAACGGTGTAGCCGAAAGAAAGAATGGCCATCTTCTTCAAATAACAAGAGCCTTGTTTCAAAAAAATGTTTCTAAACACTATTGGGGGGAAGCTGTGTTAACTGCCACCTATATTATCAACAGATTACCAACTCAGGTTCTTGAATCTCAAAGTCCTATTCAAATCCTAAATAGTTTCTACCCTATCTTTAGTCCTTCTCTTCATCTTGAGCCTAAAATATTTGGTTGTGTTGCCTTTGTTCATATTCATTCTCAGAATAGGGGTAAGTTGGATCCAAGGGCATTGAAATGTATCTTTGTAGGTTACTCATCTACTCAGAAAGGGTATAAGTGCTATCATCCACCTACACGGAAACATTTCACTTCTGTTGATGTCACCTTTGTTGAAAATGAAAACTATTTTACTCACCCTTATCTTCAGGGGGAGATTTTGTTCAGGGAAGATAAGGAAAAAGACTATTTCCTTCTTCAGCCTCTCACCTTGCCTCCACAAAATCAGCATGAATCTGCCCAACCTGTCCAAAATCAGCAGAATCAGCCTGATCTTATCCAATCTGCCCAGCCTGATCTAATCCAATCTATCCAATCTGCCCAGCCTGTCCAAAATCAGCCTGGTCTTACCCAATCAGTTGCATCTGATTCTCAGCCCCTTTTTGAACAGCAACAATCTGAACCCACCACACCTAAGGCAGGAATTCAAGATATTGCTCGTCCTCTACAAGTCTACTCGAGAAAAAAGGGACCAATGCATGCTCAATCATCACCCTTGTCTCCTCCACAAATTGAGGTAATTACTGAACCTATCTTTGATTCAAATAATATTGAGAATCCTAATTCTGATTCTGATCATAGGGATTTTGAATTTCCTATTGCAATTAGAAAAGGAAAGAGAACTTGTACCACAAAAAATCCTCTTTATTTGTTCATTTCCTACAGAAATTTGTCTCCCAACCATAAAGCCTTCCTTACTAGCCTAAATTCCATTGCCATTCCTAAAACTGTGTCCGAGGCTTTAGAAAATGAGAATTGGAAGAATGCTATGGAAGTTGAAATGGAAGCACTGGAAAAGAACAAAACGTGGGACTTGGTGAAGTTACCAGAAGGAAAGAAAACAGTGGGATGTAGATGGATATTCACAGTGAAGTACAAGTCAGATGGCTCCTTGGAAAGGTATAAAGCAAGGTTGGTGGCTAAGGGGTATTCCCAAACCTATGGGATAGACTACCTTGAAACTTTTGCCCCTGTTGCAAAGATGAATACCGTAAGGATCTTGTTGTCATTGGCTGCCAATCAAGGATGGAGATTACAACAGTATGACATTAAGAATGCATTTTTACATGGTGATCTTGAAGAGGAAGTTTACATGGACATCCCACCTGGATTTAGTCCAAATTGTGGACAAACAGTTTGCAAATTGAAAAAGGCCCTGTACGGGCTAAAACAATCCCCAAGAGCCTGGTTTGGAAGATTCACCAAAGTGATGTTGAAGCTGGGTTACAAACAAAGTCAGGGTGATTGTTTGTGAAACATTCTTCAAGGGGAGTTGCTGTCCTAATAGTCTATGTAGATGACATCATAGTCACAGGGGATGATTCGAAAGAAATCGACAACTTGAAGAAGTGTTTGATCAAGGAGTTTGAAGTCAAGGATCTTGGAAGACTGAAATACTTCCTTGGAATTGAAGTTGCATATTCACAGCAAGGAATCTTTATATCTCAACAAAAATATACTCTAGATTTGCTGACAGAAACTGGCAAACTAGGGTGTAGACCAGCCGAGATACCAATAGAGGTTAATCACAAACTTGGAGATGCAACGGAGGATGCAGCTGTGGACAGAGGCTCCTATCAGAGACTTGTGGGAAGACTGATTTACTTATCACACACCAGACCAGACATTGCTTATGCAGTTGGTGTTGTGAGCCAATTCATGCACAATCCTAAAGAATCACATCTAAGGGCAGTGACTCAAATTTTACAGTACTTGAAGGGCACACCAGGAAGAGGAGTTTTATTTAGAAAGGGAGAAAATCTGACATTAGAAGCCTATACTGATGCAGATTATGCAGGGTCCTTAGTTGATAGAAGATCAACATCAGGCTACTGCACTTTTCTGGGAGGAAATTTAGTGACCTGGAGAAGCAAAAAACAGAATGTTGTAGCCAGGTCTAGTGCAGAAGCTGAGTTTAGAGCCATGGCACTTGGGATTTGTGAATTATTGTGGCTGAAGATTATCTTGGAGGATTTAAAAGTCAAGTGGGAAGGTCCAATGAAACTATACTGTGACAATAAATCAGCAATTAATATTGCTCACAATCCAGTTCAACATGACAGGACAAAACATGTTGAAGTGGATCGACACTTCATAAAAGAAAAACTGGACAGTGGCCTAATTTGTACTCCCTATGTATCTACTGGTGATCAAGTTGCAGACATACTTACCAAGGGGCTACCTGGGAAGTATTTTCAGAAGCTAACAAGCAAGCTAAAGATGGAGGACATCCATTCTCCAGCTTGAGGGGGAGTGTCAGAAAATATGCACATAAATTAGAGATTATTTGTATAATTAGACAGGATCCTGTAGATCCTTGTTAGTGATTACAATCCCCAACTTTAAGGGATTTTAGTTTACCTAGAATAGTCTCTTTCCTAACTTAATAGTTACCTAAGTTAAGGATATAAGCTGTATATAAAGATGTAAGCTGTTATAAAGAAATTAAGAGAGTTTTCTACAGTAAATCACTCTATTTTGACAATGAAAACAACAGGCATACCGGTTAAGCACCTGTTAGTCTTGAAACTCTCAAATCCATAAATATCCAGCACCCCAATTAAGAACTTTGAGTCAGGATCTTGACCAATTGAACTATTGATCTTATCCACGATCCTGTGGAATTAAAAAAAAAACCCTTTCTCAGAAATAACTGTCCAAGACAGAACAAAAACAAATAATAAGCAGAGTCCACTATGAAGTGTTTCTACTCAGACAGAAGAAGAGAACCATACCAGTCAAACAACCTCGAGTACACAATTTTAGCCAAAGCATCTCTACTAAGAGCAGCAGATGCTGGATCCAGCCATTTTGTAATGGTTTCATCACGAGTTACAATAACACGCTTACACAAAGAATCTTCTAGTAACTTCTCATCGCACCTAAATAAAACTGGGGATTAAACATGCCATCTTTCTTCTCTTACAACAGCATATAAAAATGAACAAGTATCAAAGAAATGTCATTCAGCCTACGTTAGTGCAATTCTGTACACTTACATGAAAAGCTCAGCAGCCGTCCTCAAATGGAATCGAGATTTTTCATCTTTGGGTACCGATGAGTCCATTTCCTTCCCTTTAGCAAATTCAATGTTCCCAAGATGGAGAATTGCTGCCACAACCCGGAATATTGCATCCTGACAAATAGCAGAAGCAATAAGCAACATGACAAATTTTAGAAAACATTATGCTTAAGGATCACCTCACAGAATAACTTTTCATAACATACCTGCTCATCAGAATTTATTCCAACAATATCCATCGCCTTCCTTGTAGCAATATATTCCTTAGAATCATCAACTCCATCCAACTCATAGCAATTGGATTGGTTCAGATAGTGAAACGTTCTTGGGTTTCCTAATTTGTACCGCTCAATATCCTGAAAAGTAAACGAGAATGAAAAGCAGGACAGGAGGAGACAAACATTCAAATGTATGAGAATTGACAATCTGAAGCAATACAATCTCAGGTATGAAAATTTGTTCTCTTTTTCCATAAGTGAAAAAATTGTAGGTCCAAGATTTTCCTACTCTCTTATAACCAGATAAATTGACTGTACTGGATCCTCAATAACACTACTATAACAAGTAATGAACGACTCTTGAGACAGCTGAGATGTCAGGGAATCCAATACAAAATCATTAGACATCAAACTTGGAAAATAATAGATACAATACACTGACACAGCTTTGAATCCAAGTAATTTGCTTAGAACAAGAAAAAATAAACTAGGAGCCACACTGCACCCACATAGTAGAGACTAAATTTATTATTTTTAACAATCATGTCGGCAAATGCATCAAAATGACACTATCAATCCATAATCTTGCTATCTTAGAGACTTCTAATTATCTCCATTCACCCAACGGCATGTAATGCCAGTAGTCAATTCTCATCCTACCTGATCTATTTATTCATTGATTAATGTGAAAGATACACAACTTAAGATAACCAATAAATTTTAAATCTAAAGATGCAGAATGCTTAATTTCTTATTGAGGGAATGAATGCAAAAACACATTTTATCAAATACTTCATAAGCAACTTGATTAAGTGATCAAAAGCCGCTCACCTCTGGTGGTGCCGCACAAAGCATGTAGAAACAGTGATAATTTCTCTCTGGGTCAGACACTTGACAAACACGTGATCTTTCTAGCAAATAAGTTCTGATTGCAGCTCCTGAAATCCTTCCCCTCTGGTCAAATTGGATCTCCACAAACTTACCAAAACGACTACATCATTCAAAACAATGCAAAAATTGATTAAAAAACAATTATTTTGATGTAGAATTGTAGATTCTACAGTAATGCAGCATGTGAAACTTGATAATAAATATTTACCTTGAATTATTGTTCCTGACAGTCTTTGCGTTACCAAATGCTTCTAAAACAGGGTTGGACTGCAGATTGGAAAAAAGGAAAAACAAATGTTGTTTAACACAGTTACTAGGCTGATACATTCAAACTATCAAAATTAGACTTGATGTCACAAAGATCTAAATACATAGCCACATTTACCTCTAGAACTTGCTGCTCAACTGATCTTCCTTCAGCAGCAGCTCTACCCCCCATGTAAGCAAGATACCGCATAAGCAATTTTGTACTTTCTGTTTTTCCAGCCCCACTTTCACCACTAACCAAAATTGACTGGCTTATTCCTTCATTGATCATTAGTCTGCATTAACAGAGAGCAACTTTAATTGTCAAAAAACAATTTATCATATAAAATGAACTTCAAGTCAGAATAGCAGGGTACCTGTAGGCAGCATCAGCTACAGCAAAGGGATGTGGACTTAACTCACCAAAGGCTGCCCCTTTATATTGTGCCATCATATGGCTATCATAAAGATGAGGTAGTTTTCTGAATGGGTTTACAGCAATCAATATATTTCCCGTATACGTCTGGAAGCACAATTCAGGAAAATTACCTCCTTTGGTCAGTAAATTTTGAAATAGGAGGTAACAAAACGATTTCACCCACATTCATAGATACAATACATCAAAAAAATGCAAAACATGCAATCAATATATTCCACTATATGCCTGAAGGCACCATTTCAGAATTGCCTCGTTTTATCAATCAGTTCGAAAACATGATGGAAACATAAAATATGTCATCAACATTCATCAATGCAATATACCACAAAAAAAATACATCAATTCTGCCAGAGAAAAATGAAGAGAAGACAAAAAAAAAACACACACACACAGAAAGAAGAAGGTGAACATTTGTTTGAAATCTTACATATATTTCATTCATATCATATCTCGATCTTAAATTCTGCAGGACTCCCGGTTCATGCAAGTAAGCCAGCTTTGTCATATCATCAACTCCACAAGGTGGGGCCTCAGCATCTTTAGGATAGACATTTGAAGCCTTGACAACAACCTGTTGCAGAAGCATAGGAAAGTAAAATTAAACAACTAGCTCATCCAAGAATTCTATCTTTTCGATGGATTTCCATAATATCATACAAGACTGCTTGATATGTAAATGGGGGAGGGGAAGAAAAATTTAAGCCATATGAACATGATTGTGGCAATCAAACGGAAATTCATCAACCAGAACTCACCAAAATGGAAGTAACTGAGATTCATATGCACATAAAATAATCAATTTAGAATTTACAGAAGCAACTCACCATCTTCCCTGAAGTGCACAGGACTTTAATATCTTCACCATTAATCTCCACCACTTCACCATCTATCCAAGCAATCTCAGAATCCTCGACCCAGACAAGAGATCCAACCACAAGACTGGTTGTGGCAGCCTACAAAAACCAAGAGCGCCCATGACTTACCAATTAAATTGAAATTGTCCCTTATAGACACCTTTCAGTCATGATTCAAGCATGTAAAAAGTTCTCGCTTTACAGTCTCAAAATGACTTCTCATGTGAACTATACAGAGAGTGCAGAAAACATGTAAAAAGTTCACTAGTACAAGGAGCCTGTTAGGTCACCATTCCAATTTCAATACAGATACAATGAAAAAGGTTTAGATCGAAGGGACATATGCACTATTTCATGTTAGAAAACCATTTAAATGGAAATGAATGGATTTTGGCGGTTAGTGACCCATCTAATACCTTCCAAACTCATTCTTTTTAAAACCTTTTTAAATTTAGGATATTTTAGGGAAAAGATTTTTAGATGCATGTTTGAATTTGAGCCTCATTGGAGATATGGAGTCGATAAAAACAAGTAATTTACAGATTGGAAAGCATAAAAAAAAACAAATTTAGCCTGAGTACCAGCACATTCCAATTTAACGGCTTCAAAATCATATGACCAAAAAACCATTATATTTTCCACACTCCAAGCAAGTTACATTCATGGACATAAATCACCAGACAAAATCACACCCCAACATTGAAGGCCGTATTCAACACAAACTCATAAGACCAAACTTGAAACTAAATCGTGCTTAGAACAAAATGTACTACCTCAAGTTCTAGTCAATGGCAATACGGTCCTTAACTGAAATTTTATCGCGAACAATATTCAACTACCATAGCAAACCAAGACAAGTAAAACCCTAAAACACGGATCTAAGTAAACACGAGGATTAATGGACAAAAACAGAATAATAACTAGCTTCAGCTCAGGTTTAGATCAGTCAACTACAACTCTACAAAATCACCAAACGATTTCTTCAAATCAAGACCGTCCAAAGCTAGAAATCAGAAATAATAACACACAAAAGTGAGAAGCAAGAAGAAAAAAGCCAAAGATATATCATAAATAAATTACCATTTTTTATCCTTCGACCGAGATTGATCGGGTCAGAAACTCGCGTTGCTTCTCGATCTACTCCCAAGGCGTTGAAAAATAATCATTCAATACAATACTCAACCGAGAAAACTATTGGAAATGGTCAATTGTTCTAAACGATTTACACTACAAAAGAATTCCAAACCAATGAGAAGAAGAAGAAGAAGAAGCTTAAATCTCTTCGACAATGATTTTAGAAAATATTTTTCGTTGAAAAAAGAGATTAAGCCTCCCGTTTGCTGTGTTTATGAAAGCAGCTCTTTTTTTCTTCTCCTTTTCGTCCTCTTCCCTCCTACTTAGGGATGGTCTTAATTCTTTAAAGTTTGTTTGATTTATTAATTTGTTTTTGTTAATGTATAATTAAGGGAAATAAAGAGTTTTATGTCAAGTGAGAGGAAATTCCGAAAAAGCCCTAGATTTGGGGATGTAATTACGAACTTTGATGCTAGGTTGACAACTAGGACAAGGTCAGACTAAAGTCTTAAAGGAACTGTCCGGTTCTTGCAAAATCGAAATGGGAGGGCGGTAATCGGAACTTAAAATATAGGGTAAACTACACCCATGACCACCCAACTATAGGTCTGTCATATTTTGACCATTGAACTATGAATTTCTATCAATTAGACTACTGAACTTTTAAAATGGTTTCAATAAAGCCACTAGTCGTTATCTTTTGACGAAAATAATGGCATGGTAGTTAATTAAATTTGCATAGTTATATATTTAGTCCTCCTTACAATATTATCAATTTGGTCCTAATTTTAATTAAATTTAATAAATTAATCATTTAATCAAATTAGGACCAAATTAATAAAATTTGTAATTAAGAAGGACTAAATATGTAATTATGTCAATTTACTTAATTGTCATGCCTATGGATGACCAAAACGCGACTCGAAAAAAAAAATCAAAATTTTCGACTCGACTTGAGGCGAAAAAACTCGACCCGTCTTGACTCGACTCAACTCGAAATTTCATAAACTCGACTCGAAAATATTTTAAATAAAGTTTGAGTTGTAAAATAGAAATTGGAATAACTCGAATTTTTAGTAATTAGTGGATTGATTTTTAAGTTCGTGTTGAGTCCCTCAATTTATCCTAGTATATATATACTGATATAAAAATATGAAGAAATAGATGTCACATTTGAAAATATATATATGCATATCTTATATGATTAGAGAAAGTTGTTTAAATTTGAATCAAATTGTATTATAACATGATAAACAATAATAATTGAATTTGTATAGAAACTCGAAAACTAGACTCAAGTTTCATAAGCTCGAATCGAATAAAAAATCAAATAAAGTTTGAGTTGTAAAATTTTACGCGTCAACTCGAATAACTAAAATTTTTTTTACTTGACTCGATCGAACGCTCTCCCCTAATCACGCCATCATTTCCGTCAAAAGATAATGGCCAGTGGCTTGATTAAAACCATTTTTAAAATTCAGTAGTCTAATTGACAAAATTCATAGTTCAGTGGCCAAAATAGGATCCAACATATAGTTGAGTGGTCATAAGTGTAGTTTATCCTATAAAATACGGGTAATGATCGTCTCGTCCGTTGGGTTGGAAACTACGTGCGGTTCCCTACTGTGCGGTTTCACTTTTGCTTTAATTTGTGGGACCCAAACAATTTGATGCCAGAAATATCGGATAGTACAATATTTCCTTTTATAAAAAAACTGGAAAAAAATATAAAGTGAATATCAGAATATGTGATGGATTTGGGCTGCAGTGGTTTACAAAATTACTATACATGGCAAAAAAAAAATGTATAATGTAAATATTTTTAAATTAGGGTAAATTATATAAATGGTCACTAAATTATGTTAAAAAAAATTTGGCTATTAAACTTTAAAAAGTTATAAAATGGTCATTAACTTTTTATTTGTTTACAAAATGGTCCCTACTAGTGATATTTTATAAGTTTAAGGACCATTTTATAATAGGTCAATAGTTTGAATGACCATTTTGTAATATTCAAAAGTTCAATAACCAAAAAGATCATTTCAACATAATTTAGGACCATATGTATACTTTACGTCTTTACCCTTTCAATTATATGATAAATTATCAAAGACTAAACTAAGGTCACTTAATTATGAGTTTAATAATAAACATGTTATTTTTCTTCTAAAAAATGCAAACATGCCACTCAATTAAAATGCCGTTACAAATAGGTCATTGACAGTTAAATATTAGACAGAAATAGTGATGTGGCCTGGTATAATAACATTTTAGTCCTCAAAACATATACATTTTATTAAGTTGACCATAGTTAGAAATAATTCAATAAATTTAACCCTTCAGATTTAAAATTTTCATCATTTTAGTCTTTGTTTTTCTCCTAAATTGTTTGTTCTTCCCCCATAAATGTTATTACTTTCATGTTACTTTTCTGGTATAATAACAGTTTAATATTAACTTGTTACTACTTTATGGTAGAATGTAATTTATTCAACTACATGTTTGATCCTAATGGGCTTGCTTGCTTTGACAATATCACAAAAAAACTAAAATGATTGAAAATTTTAAGCGTGAAAGGTTAAATTTAATGAACTATTTCGAATTAGGATAAATTAATAGAATGTATAAGTTTTGGGGACTAAAAGAGTTACTAAACCAGACTGCATTAGACGTCTGTTTCAATTTTAACGACAAAGTGGCCTATTTGTAATAATATTTTAATTGAGTGGCTTGCTTATAATTTTTTAAGAAAAATTGACACGTTTATTACCAAGGATTAAATAACCTAGGGTGTAGTTTACCCATTATCCAAATACTATGTAATGTAGGATCGAGCATTCGATCAAATCGACCCAATTCAAAAAAAATCGAGTTATTCTAGTTTATGGGTCCTATTTTATGACTCAAACTTTATTTGAATCCTTTTCCAGTCGAATCTTACTTATTAAATTTGAGTTGAGTCGAGTTGTTCGAGGGATAAAACTTTGGAGTTATATATTTCATTTTGTCATCTTTAACGTATCCATATTCCGATTGAGATATAAATTATCTCCACACAAGATAGCTTGCATTTTATCTTGTGAAAGAAAATCACATGCCTTCTGTATATGATGGGTCAATGGTCTTAGCCAAACACATTTTTAGCTTGCCTCGTGTTGAATAATCATTTCTATAAAATTTGAGGAGACATCGACTAATGTTTGAAAATCTAAAGATATTTCTTGACCAACTAATATGTGGTGCTTCCAAACCAATGATTTATTTATCTTTTTTTAAAGATAAATTTATTCACACCCAAGAATCTTAAAATCATAAGGATACTCAATAAATATGATTTATCTATATTGAATCTTCTTTAAAATTCTTTCAACTCATGTCTATTCATAGACAAAAAGACATTTAAATTCCCGATCTTCAAGTCAAGACAAAACTTGATCTCAAGATTCTTTTTCACAATTTTTTTGTTAAATAATCAAATGCTTTGAAAGCTATTCATGAGTTTCTAATTTGAAGCTCTTTAAGAGTTCTAATGATATTTAATTATCATAATGAATCTTGATCCAAACTCCTTTATAAAATGCATAAGAAAATATGATCATTCTTATAGTATTTCCTCACTAAGGCGATTATACCAAATGCGCCAAAATATGAATATTAAAGGGAAAATATCTAAATAAATTTCCTCAAAAATTTTCAAATGGTTCTAGCATTTTAAATCCTTCAATGATAACTTTATACAGTGATCCACAAAATAATTAAACGCATATAAAATATTTTATAATCGCTAAAGTAATTGCATCCACCATGAAGTAATTAAAATTCTTCATAAATCACAATTCAAGTCGTATTTATATCTCACGACTATTTATTTGTACCCTACTTGCATTACACCTTTAGGTGTTTGGACTACTGGTCTAAAAAATTCACTTTTGGAAGTTCAAAGCGTCTTTCTATATTGGTCAATCATTTTAATATCTATAGATACAAGATCCTCGTTTTCTTTTTTTTTTCTTCTATAGAAGTATTCTATGCAAAATTGTTGTCGACAACTTTTCTTTTCTGGTTCCATTCTTTTCTCGTATTGACATAACTCATCGATATCTCTTCAAAATTTCAATCTTTATTTTAGGTACCTGAAACTCTTCTGAAGTTTTATTATTAGTTATGTTTTGGGTCTCTTGAGAAGCACTTGCCTCAAATATATGATCATCTCATACTATTTTTCATTTACGAGAATTTTGATCATTAGAACCAATTTCAACTATCATGCTTCAAGCATGATTTACATCCATTTGCTCTAATATATAATTTAAATTTAGAGCATTTTTAGCTGGTATATGAGACTTGATTACTCTCATTAGGTCGGTAAATATGTCTGGCAGTTGACATGTAATAATATGAATTATCTTATGAACTTTCGGTTCATATACAAGGATCTAGATAATAACAATTCATTTTCTTTTATCCAACTGATTGTTCTCTCCCCTGATGTTGAGAAAAAACATCTTATAAATGATTTTCCAATTAATATTTAAGAATTTAAACATAAAAAGAGACTCACACTCAATATATATATTATCGACCCTTTTATGTACTCATTTTGTGTGTTGTGGTGGAGCAATTTAACTATATAACGCACATTTAAAAATTCTAAAATGGGAAACATATGGCTTCTAACCAAAAACAAATCATAATGGGGAGTTTTATTATAACTCACTAGTTTGATGTGTATAAGTGTTGCTATATGTGAAATACCATATGAGTTGGACCAATATCATCTTCGTCATTTTCACAAACAAAATTTTTTTCTATTTCTTTCCTTTATCATTCAATGATTGTTGATTTCTCAGTGTACGAAAAGTACGAGACCAATGGTTTATAACATCATATAAGTAATAAAAAGGATCCCACTTCCTTAGAATGATCTTTATCACTATTGGCATCCTTATAATCCCACTCATGGTGGGTATAAGCATTCTTAAAATAATCATTTTGTCTATCTCTATGTTCATTGTCTTATTCGCGACCACAATTGCTAATGTGAAATTTACTCTTTCTGCTATAAATGACACATTCACTTCAGGGAATGAAGTGAATCAAATATGTCTTTAAAACCTTTTTCACGATATTGTGTCTGCAAGACAATCTTATTTGCATAAAAAATGGAGTATGTTTTTATTAACATATCCTTATCAATGATAATTTGGCCACATAAATTCAATTGTGAAGTAATTTGAATCATATATAAGTTATATTCACTAATAGAATAGTGATTTATCATGTTTGCATTCACTGCAACAAATCCAATAACTACATGGAATAAACATCATGATTGCATTCACTTTAGGGAATGCCTGCCATAATTTTTTTTGATCAAGATAGATTTTTAAAACTTGAACTTGGGAGAAGTCTATAGTCGATTTTTTTACGCAAAAGAATTACTACTTACGAGAAAATATAGACTTTATAATAGTCATACTATTAAATTAATCATGCTTCCATTCACTTGAGGAAGCTGAACAAATATAATCAAACAAATCAAATCAAATATACATAATTTGGAGAAACATACCTCTTTAAATTAATCATGCTCACATACACATGTTGTCCTTTTCTAATTTTATGGAATTGAAACCTTTGCCCTTTTTTCTTGGTACGATGTATAGAACAAATTGTTTTGATATAATAATTGAAAAATATTCTAGACTAAATTAAAAAGAATTTCATATGTTTTTAGTCAAAAACAACTTGAAAATATGTTTAAGGGTTTTACAAGGCTTTAGAATGATTTAAAGTAGTCAAAACCATGTTTTGAATGTAACCGTACCGATACGGTGTGGAACCGTATCGATACTCTTTAGGGTTTTAACTATAGTGTTTTTCCAGTAGCCAAAACCCGTACAGATACGCTTTATCGTATCGATACGGTTTGCTTTAAAATACCCAACGGCTAGTTCGTGTACCGATATGGTTGTATCGTGTACCGATACGCCCAACTACCCCCAACAGTCATTTTCCCAATGGTCTTTTAAATTGCAGGACCGTACCGGTACGCTTGCCACGCATATCGATACGCACCAGCTGAAAGTCTCAACGACTATTTCCTTACCAAGACTGTATTGATACGGTTTGAGAAGTATCGATACGCCAAGCTGTAGAACTGCATATATGGTGGGAAATAAAGGCTCCAACGGCTCTAATTCAACCCCAACGGTCCTCAACGGCTACAAACTCAATTAGAAGTATAAAAGGGACCTCCAAGCATCAAGAGATGGTTAATGCTTCAATTGTCAACAACATTATGATGTCAAATTGTCTTTAGAGCTTAAATTGTACATTTCTCGTATATACAACACTTGTGAGCTTTACATTGTCAATTTTGCTCAAGTGTTTAGGAATTGAGTGAGGGCTTAATTGTGCAAACAAATATCTATTAGAGGAATTTCGAGTTTTCTTTGAATTCTCTTTGTACAAGAGTGTATTGGTGTAAAACCTATGTTTGATTTTGATATAACAAAGTGTTTTAAGGACCAATTTGTAAAACTCAAAATAATTTTTTAAGTCCCTTAAAAGGTTTCAAATCATCAAGGCTTTGCTCTAGTTTGAAAAACTCAAATTCCAAAATATTTTCTAAGTGTTCCAAGGCCAAATTGCTCAAAAACGTCTATGTGTATCGATACACTTCTTACCATATCAATACCATTTTTCATAACTTGGCTACTGGAGACAAACGTTTTGATATGCTCCTTACCGTATCGAAATAGGGTATCGAAACAGATTCCATCTGTATCGATATGCTCGCTCTATAAAATCAAAGGGAGTTTGAATCGAGTACCGATACGGTTTCACCCGTATCGATACGATTTAAAAGTAAGTTTAAAATTAGAGCTTTAAATTTTTCGACTGTTGCCTTGTTAGTTGGTAGGTAACCAAATTTTAAAATGGTAGTTAATGTGTATCGACACGCTATAACTCATATCGATATGATTTCCTCCAATGAGCTATGTTGGAAAAATTGCATCGGTACGGTCTTACCCGTATCGAAACGGTTCCCTAACCCATATCGATACGCCTAAACGCGTATCGATATGCCTCTCTTATATTTGTACAATGACTCTTTCTTTATTGATACAAGTATCGATACGCTTCCTCGAGTACCGATACGGTAGGCTGCAAAAGTGCATTTATGGTGGAAAGAGAGGGTTCCAACGACTATAATCAATTCCCTAACCACCCAAACGGCTAGAATTAATGGAGAAGGTATAAAAACAAGCCTATTGAAGACCAGCAACAACTATTGAATCCTAGAGAAACATCCATACACAAAATCCAAGCTCAAGTGCCTAAATTTTCATTCCTGTAAAATCCCAAATTTTATTGAGTGAAATTCTTATCGTGTATTTCAATTTGGGTTCAGTGCTTGTATTAAAAGGGGCAAATTTGTATTGAGAGATATTCTTATTGCCTTCAATTTCTTCTTTGTAACCAAGTGAGGGTTTGGTCAATTTTGGATAGAAAATTGACTGGTTTTGTAAAGGTTTCCTCCTAAGCCTAGAAAAGGGGAAGATCAATTAGTAGAATTGTTGGAAAATCCTTAGTGGTAGCTAAGGTAGTGGATATAGTGTTCATTTGGAACTATAAGCACTATAATTGCCTTGTTCTTCATTTTTATTCATTCCACTTCACTTCCAAAATTTTAAAAACCCAATTCACGCCCTCTTGGCTTTGATCAATCCTTTGATCCACTCAACAATTGGTATCAGAGCCTACCTCTTTGAAGGATTAACAACTAAAAGAGGAGATTCTAGGAAGAGTGTGATCATCAACAAAGCAAGCCATGACATCTACATCCGGCTCTAGCATGTACAAGTCTCAATCGATCACCAAACCGCCTTTCTTCAATGGTGACAACTATCCTTTTTAGAAGAACCATATGTGTCTCTTCATAAAGTCAAGTGATTACCTTGTTTGGGATGCTATAGAGGATGGTCCTATCATCCCGATGAAGAGAGACGATAAAGAAAGACTTGTGCCCAAAAGAAAATGAGAAATGAGTGAAGATGATCGAAAGAATCTTCAAATCAACGACAAGGCTCTTCACATTCTATTTTGTGCTTTTGGACCGGATATCTACTCCAAAGTTTCTTCCGTCGAAAGTGCTAAAGAAATGTGGGATACACTTGAGACAACCTATGAAGGAACAAGCGATGTGAAGGAAACAAAGATTAGAATTCTCAATCTTAGCTATGAGAATTTCAAGATGGAGCCTGACGAAACCGTATCAAAGATGTTCGATCGCTTTTCAACCATCGTCAATGGGCTAAAAGGTTTTGGAGAGATCATCCCGGAGGACAAGCTAGTCCAAAAGCTACTCTACTCTCTTCCCGAGTCTTGGGATAGGAAAAGAACTGTTATCATCGAGGCAAAGAGCCTGAACACACTAAAGCTTGATGAGCTAGTTGGTTCTCTCCTAACTTATGAAATCATGAAGCAAGGAAGGGAAGATGAAAAGAAGAAAGAAGAAAGAAGAGTGGAGAAGCTTGAGGTAGACAAGAAGAAGAAACTAGGAGTGACTCTCAAAGCTTCTCTACATAAGAAGAGCACTTCTAGTGAGGAGGAAGATCTTGAAGAATTGGCTATGATAGCCAAGAGATTCTCACGGTTTATGAGGTCCAACCGAGGTAGAAAGTTACAAAGAGAAAAAAGAAGAAGAAAACGATCTGATCATATGCTATGAGAGCAAGAAACCGGGTCATATCCGTTTCGAGTGTCCACAACTCAAGAAGAAGGGTTTTGAGAAGAAGAAGAAGCTCAAAGCCAAGCTTGCTACTTGGAGTGATGACGAATCATCCAAGGATGAGGAACAAGAAGTGGCCAACCTTTGCACCATGGCTATTGAGGAGGATTCTAAGGTAACCTCCAACTCATCTACTTTTGATTTTAGATATGATGAATTGCATGAAGCATATGATGAGTTACAAGAGGTGTATGATGAGTTAGTTGAGAAGTATAAGGAGCCCGTTTTGAAAAATAAAAGAGTCCTTTCAGATTTGAATGCTAAAAATGATTTAATTTCTCAAGCTAACTTGGAAATTGAGAAAAAGATTTTAGGTCTACAAGATGAACTTGAATACTTTCAAAAAGAAAATCTAGATTTAAATAATCTTACTTCTCAATGTAACATTGAACACCAAAAGGTGTTAGATGAGCTCAATGAGCTCAAAAAGTCTTTCAAGAGTGTTAGTACTTTGAAAAATGAAATAGGTGAATCATTTAGAACAAATCAACCTAAGAGAAGAACTTTAACTACAAACAAAGTGGCTCCTATAGGCATACTAAAACTAAAAGAATTAGAAGTGTATGAGTTTCTAAGGAACTTGTTATATCTAATAATGTTGATGCCATGTCACCTTGGATTCCTAAGGGAACCAAGCTTTTGGAAGCTAACACTCGTGGACCCAAAAATGATTTGGGTACCAAAAATCAAAGCCTAAATTCTTTGTTTGTAGGGAGAGCATTGCTAAAAGGCCAAGGCATAAAGCCAAAACTCATGGTACCTTGATATTGGATGCTCGAGGCACATGACCAGAGACAAGAGTCGATTCATGGATTTAAAGCCAAAAAGTGGAGGGCTAGTGACATTTGGTGACAACTCCAAAGGCCACATTGAAGGTATTGGCTCTATAGGTAATCACTCTACCATACTCATTGATGTGTTGTATGTCAATGGTCTAAAACACAATTTATTGAGCATTAGTCAATTGAGTGATAAAGGGTTTAATGTCCTATTTGATAAAAATGGGTGCAAAATTGTTGACATTAACTCTAATAGAACAATACTCATTGGTCATCGCATAGGAAATATATACATGGTGCATTTAGATGACATTCATACATCCCATGCATGTTTTGTTGCTCAAAATGAAAATGATGAATGGTTATGACACATGAAACTAGGACATGCTAGCATTAGTGTTTTAGAAAAATTAGTTTCCCTAAATCTAGTTAGAGGTTTACCCAAGACTAAGTTCTCAAATGATAAAATATGTGATGCATGCTCTAAGGGTAAACAACATAGATCATCCTTTAAATCTATTAATGATGTCTCTACTAGTAGATGTTTACAATTGATTCATATGGATCTTTTTGGGCCTATTAGAACTATGAGCTTGAGTGGTAAATCATATGCTTTTGTTCTTGTGATGACTATTCTAGGTTTACTTGAGTTCTATTCTTAAGTACAAAAGACGAGGCTTTAGAAAAATTCATCACGTTTTCTAAATTAACTCAAAATGATCTTGAGCTTAAGATTTCTCACATTAGAAGTGATCATGGAAACGAGTTTCAAAATCTAGGTTTTGAAGAGTTTTTAAATGAAAATGGTATTAGCCTGTAACACCCACATTTCCGTCCTAGAATTTAAAGCCGTTAAAATTAGAATTATTTATTTATTCTTAGAAGCAATCTCGATTGCAAAATTTGTGAACTATGCAATTTGGTCCCTAAAGTTCTTAATTGGGCAATTAGTGCACCAATTCGGATTAGAAAGAAAATTAGTTTTGACTTAGGGATTTTAGCCGGTTGGTAAATTAATGAAATTTAGTTAGTGATAACAATATCTAAGGTATGATATTAAAAGAATAAAAAGAAATTGAGTAATGTTGCATTTCTTTGAGAAAATCGGATGAAATTGAGAAAATTCAAGAAAACATGTAACAAGGGAATTTGATGACCAAATTAAAATGTTTATAAAGAATGAAATTTGCATGTTAAAAATAAAATGTCCTTAGGGCTGCCCTTAATAAAATAAAGATAAAAGAGATAGGCAAAAGGACACTAAGGTAATTACAAAGGCCATCAAATCACTTAGATTATGGAAGCTTGTCTTCCTTCATCATTTTCTTTTCCTTTGCCGTGAAGAAGAGAGAAAAATGGGGGGGGGGAGAGAAGCTCTAAAGTCTGAAAATTTGAGAGCTAAAATGGTGAGAATTTTTGCTTGCATGGTGGACGATTTAAGCTAGGAATTTGAAGAAGATAGCTAGTGTTGTCAAGGAAATTAAAAAGTAAGTTTCTTACTCCTTGTAACTATTCAGTTGAGTTTAAAACCATGCATGCAAACCTAAAACTTGTATGAACATGAAACTATATGAATCTTGAAGGAAATAACAAGATGAACTAATGAAATCCTTGAAAGTTTCTTGAGAAAATATGAATAGAGTCATAAAAGGACTGTTTTGAAAGAAAATGTAAAGTCTTGAATATTTGGAAAATTTCTATACTTAGGGATTAAAATCAGAAAATTCTCGCTAGGAGAAAGTTGTGAAAAAATAAAGATTTTGTTATAAATGACTATTGGTTGCTGGAAAAATGAGTTAAAAAGATGAAATTTCGATTAGAACTAAAAATGGACATGTAATCGAAATTTATGGAGATTAGGGTCTGATTTGGAAAATCGGTAAAATGGAGTACTTGATTGTTGAAATTAAAAATTAATATGGACCGTAAAATGTCATAGAAGAATAGTATAAGTCATGCCATGAATGGATTTTTATATTTAAGAATGTGATTAGGTGAATTTTAAGTTTAAAGTGTAATCTAAGTAAGCTGTCCAGTGGTGTACAATGTAAAAACAGTAATTTTAGAAATTCACCAAAAATTGGATATAAGGTATTTCAAGTTGAAATTTTTACTGTATAAAATTTTATATGTCTAGAATAATTGAGAGAAAACGGAACTCAATTTCAGTGTGCAAATTAAGAGATATGAATTTTTAAAGTTGGACAGTGCAAGCTGCCCAGATTTACCGAAAGGGGTTTAATTAAGCAATAAACTGTATTGATTCAAATAAGATAAAAATATGAGGTTCACATGAGTGTAAAACCGAGTTTAATACCTTTCCAACGGTATATGATAAGTTAATTTTGGATTAGTAAATAAAAAGTTATGATCAAAACGCTAACTAGTCCTCCAACTAGTTTAATAAAAAGTCAGATTTGAAAATATGAATTCATGCTTGAAATTTAGAAGTAATTATGATTGAATTGCTTCCTAATATAGTGTGTATTCATTTTACGTTGAGAGTTAAGATCGAAATTGCGAAGAAACGTTGGGAGAAGCTAAGATTGATCACTCGAAGGGAAGAAACAAGGGCATCTCAATTCGAGATCAAGCTTAAGGAGTTTGTGAGTGTAATTTTGTGATTGTAATTTTGTGTTAGGGTTGGGACTAGTGTCCGAACCACTTTATTTTTTTTTTGTAATTTATGATCTCTATGCATGAAATTGGACTAATTGATATTCGGTAATGTGTTTAGTAAGGGAAGGAGATAAAAAGGAAATTGGATGCATGAATTGAGACTTGTGGTTAATGTTTGATTGTGTGAAATATGTGGGCTGCTTTATGTGATGTTAATTGCTATGAATTATAGGTTCGATTTGGATTTTGATAGTGTTTGGATATGCGCAAATGTGGACTGCCCATGTGATTAATTGTATGATGAATAAGCATGAATTGGATTCTTGATGATACTTGATAAAATGAGTATGTGGACTGCCCTATGATATATTTATGCTATGCTTAAAATGCATGTGATTATGTATGTATGAAGTTTCTGCCATGCATGATGTTATGATCGAATGAGCATGCAAAGTGAATTCTGAAAAAAAAATGTATATGTCAAATGAAATAACGAATTAACTAATTAACAAGAATACGCCCTTGGTCGATTAGAAGTTTTAGATAAGAACGACATGCCTAGAGTCTGAGCTCACTGTTTGATATTGCTTTGTGCAATCTTTGATAGAACTTTTTGTACTCTTGATAAGATATGTGTTCTTGATTGCTGTTCGAGACACATGATGCTATGGGCATCCCTTTGATGTTGCTTTGTGCGACTCTTGATGTTGCTTCGAGCAACTATATGCGTTACATGTTACCCTTCCGATGGCTTGAATATCTGATACGACTATTCTACCTTGGGCAATGAAATTAAATTAAGTGCTATGAAATTAAATAAAAAGTAATGAAATGAATTGTAATGTGATATGATTTACATGAATTGAATGAAATTTTCTAAGTTAAATATAGCTTATGAAGTGGATAAATGATGTCGTGACTTAGCATGTTATGATGTGATATGAAATGATATGATATGTGGACATTGGTCCTTTCCGATTATGAAATGAAGCCTATGAATTGCTTATAAGTCCGATTATGTGAAATTTGGGTAATGACCCTATTCGAATACATGAAATTGAGAAAATGGAAAATTCTGATTTTTGGATGATGTTTGAGATCATTCGAATGACATGCTTATGATGAAATTGTGATTCGTTTTGATAAGTTAATAATGCTATGAATGGATTAGCATGAAAGTTTGATTAATTCAATTGTTAAGCATGAGATTGAGTATGCTGAAATTGAATTGAGTTATGATATTGAATGAATTATATGCAATCATGTGATAAATCATTATGTTATGTTATGTATTCGAGCATGTGCTATGAATGTTGATATGATTTGTATGATGCTATGTGTATGAATTTTACATGAGCTTAGTTGAGTGAAATTATTGTTAATAAATCTAGCTAAGTAAACTCAATGCTTGATCACATTAAAGCTCAAGAATGAATTAGATTTAGCATTACCTCGCTAAGTACTATTTGTACTTATCGCTCCGTTGTTTTCTTCTTCCCAACCTTAGATGGATCGCTCGGACCTTAAAGCTAGTATTCGTTTGGATCAAGTTTTCAAGTTCTGAAATATGTACGATCCAAGTCTTATCTTTAGACTCTTAGATGGTGGCTTTGAAGTCTGTTTAAGGATTCGTTTTGTTGTGTTTGGTCGTAACTTAAGTTTGAAATTTTATGCTCCATGATGCTTGGTTAGGAGGCTAGAATCATGTTTTGTATTTAAGTAGGTAGCCTCATTATTTTGTTGTATAAAGATGTAAGTCGAGCTAGTGGTTGTGTCGATTCTTTTTGTTGTCCATAGTCGATAGCTTGACATGGTTTAGGGGCATATAAATCATGATGTTTTGTAACGATTTAAGTAAATGAAATCGAATGCCATGAAATTGAAATCTATTATGTGTTGCATGAAAATTGAATTGGTTAATTATTGATAAATTGGATTAATTCGGAAATCACCTAGACCATTTAATTAAGGTTTCGAATGGCATGGATTTGAATAGTTTTAAGTATTCGACTTTTTGAATTAAATTAGTTAGTAAATTGATAATAATAATAAAAATTTAAATTGGCAACAAGATTAAAAGAAATTGTGTCTAAGTTTATGTATGTTCTTAAGAAGTTAAGAAAAGTTTTTGTTAGCCCATTTTCCGCATGCGCATTAATATGAATATCTAATTAAAAATGATATCTTGTTTTCCGAAATGCTTCCGCTATTGTCCGATATGTTCCGTTTGTCCGCTTTTCTGTTCTGGTAACGCTCCCGACTCTCGGCCCGGGTTGGGGGTGTCACATAGCCACAATTTTTCGACACTTCGAACTCCTTAACAAAATGGAGTAGTTGAGAGGAAAAATAGGACTTTACAAGAAATGGCTAGAACCATGCTTTGTGAAAACAATTTACCTAAATACTTTTGGGCAGAAGCCACAAATACCGCTTGCTACGTTGTAAATCGAGTAATGATTAGGACAATTTTAAAGAAAACTCCATATGAGATTTTAAAATCTAAGAAGCCTAACATTAGCTATTTTTATCCATTTGGTTGCAAGTGTTTTATTTTAAACAATGTAAAAGACAACTTAGATAAATTTGATGCTAAAAGTGATGAAGTTATTTTCTTAGGGTATTCTTTAAACTCTAAAGCCTATCGTGTATTTAATAAAAGAACTTTAGTAGTAGAAGAGTCTGTACATGTTGTTTTCGATGATAACCTCCTTCCGGGGAAAGATTCTTGTGATGATGATGATGTAGAGATCATTGAAGCTAATGATGATGGAGAACCATCAAAGGTGGATGAGATTCTAACCAAAGAATAAGATGCACAAGATCCACCTCTTGAAGCCTTGAAGGACTTGGCTCTTGAGGAAAATGAGGTTTCTTACCCAAGGGAGTTCAACTATGTTAAAGGTGGTGAAATCTTGGGTGATCCATCGAAGGGGGTAACTACTAGATCCTCTCTCAAATTAATGAATCATGTAGCATTTCTTTCATGCATAGAGCCAAAAAATATCAAAGAAGCATTAAAAGATAAATTTTGGATTTTGGCTATACAAGAAGAATTAAACCAATTTGAGAGGAGTAATGTATGGACATTAGTTGAAAGGCCTAATAATCAATCTACTATATGAACTAAATGTGTATTTAGGAATAAACTAGATTAGAGTGGTAACATAGTGAGAAACAAAGCTAGGCTAGTTGCCTAAGGTTACACTCAAGAAGAGAGAATTGATTTTGATGAAACCTATGCACCCGTAGCTAGAATGGAAGCTATTAGGATGTTGCTTGCATATGCATGTTATCATGATTTCAATCTTTTTCAAATGGATGTAAAAAGTGCATTTTTAAATGGTTTTATAAATGAAGAAGTGTATGTGGAACAACCACCGGGTTTTGAGGATTCAAAATTTCCAAATCATGTTTTTAAGCTAACCAAATCCCTTTATAGTTTAAAACAAGCTCCCAGAGATTGGTATGAAAGGCTTTAAAACTTTTTAATTGAAAAAGGTTTTGAAAAGGTAAGGTGGACACTACACTTTTCATAAAAAGATATAAAAATGACATCTTAGTAGTGCAAATATATGTTGATGATATTATCTTTGGCTCTACTAATGAATGTTATTGCAAAGAGTTTTCTAAGTTAATGCAAGGTGAATTTGAGATGAGCATGATGGGGGAGCTCTCATTCTTTTTGGGACTCCAAATCAAACAAAGGAAGTATGACACCTTCATAAATCAAGCAAAGTACGTGAAATATATGCTCAAGAAGTTTAGCTTGGAGCAAGCAACGCCTCAAGCTACACCAATGAGCTCATCTACAAAGCTTGACAAAGATGAAAGAGGTAAGTGTGTTGACTCTAAGCTTTATCGCTCTATGATTGGATCATTGCTTTACCTTACCGCAAGTAGACCAGATATATTGTTTAGTGTTTGCTTGTGTGCTAGGTTTCAAGCTAGTCCTAGAGAGTCTCACCTTATGGCCGTTAAAAGGATCTTTAGTTACCTTAGAGATACTCCTTGTTTAGGTCTTTGGTACCCTAGAGACTCAACCTTTAACCTTCATGCTTATTCGGATGCGAATTATGGGGGTTGTAAAATAGATAGGAAAAGTACTTCCGACACTTGCCAATTCTTAGGTAGTATGCTCATATCTTAGTTCTCTAAGAAACAAAATAATGTAGCTTTATCTACCACTGAAGCCGAGTACATATACTTAGGAAGTTGTTGTGCTCAAGTCCTTTGGATGAAGCAACAACTCTTAGATTATAGAATTAAATTTGAAACCATACCACTTAAGTGTGATAACACTAGTGCAATTTGTCTCACCAAAAATCCTATCAAACACTCTAGAACCAAACACATAGAGATAAGACATCATTTCATTAGAGATCATGTCCTTAAACAAGATGTTTTTATAGAGTATGTTGACAGCTTAAATCGATTAGCGGACATCTTTACCAAGCCTCTAGAAAAAGAGCGTTTTTGGTCCCTTAGGAGAGATTTAGGCTTAACTAGTCTATCTTGACCCTTTAGGACTCTTCTTGAGGTTAAATTTGCTTAATCTTGTAAAAATTCATGTTTATGTGTTGTTGATCTTGATGGTAACCATGCTTGTAGCTAGGGGGAGTATGCTTCTATTAGAACATGCTTAAATCTGCTCATACATCATATGCATACATATAGAAGATGTTAAAGTCGAGCCTTTGGTTGTTCTAAATACAAAAAATGCATTTCTGGGCATAGGGTATCGATACGGCCTTATGTGTATCGATACAAGTACTTCATTAGCTTTCCAGATTGTATTTTCTCTCTTGCGGGTATCGATACAGTTAAATCTGTTTCGATACGAGTTGTGAGTGTTTCGGTACGAATGTCTTCCGTTTCGATACGGTTCCTTGATATGTGGTTCCAAGGAATTTCCATTGTACCCCCGTATCGATACACCCTTTAGGCGTATCAATACTCGATCGCGCAGATAGCTTTAATTGGCATTAAAAGACTTTCACTATTACCAAAATTCTTTTTTTCAAAACCCTAGCCGATTTTCATATATAAAAAGCCCCTCAATCCTTCACATTTTCATCACAAAACTTAAAGTTTCTTGAGAGTTTTTCAAAATCAAGCCAAGTCTTAAGTCTCTCCATCAATTTGGTGCAAAATCTTCATACATTCCCCACTCTCTCAATATCAAGGTATAAAAACTCATTTTCTTTCTATTTTCTTTATTATTTTCGTTTTAATTTTTTTTGTTCTTTCAAAAGATTTTATCAAACTCTTTTGTTTTGTTTTGTCTTTCAATTTTTTTACCTTGATTATTGATTTATCCATGTGATTGAATGTGAACATTAATGCATACACACATTGTTTTAATCAATTTTTCTAGACTATGTCACCTAAAAAGAGAGCACGCACTACAAGCGAAGTTGGTGAAGGATCAAATCCCGACGATGGCACTTGTCAGAATTTGACTCTAATCTATCAAAGGTGCTTTAGAACTCATAGTGAACTCAACTATTTTCGCTCTTTTCAAAACTACAAGATTCGCTCAGATAGGGTAATTTCGATTCCTTTTCTCAATTCGCAGCGTTTCAGGTTTTCCTATTTCCCATTGCTCCAAGAATGGAAGTTCATGGATTTTCTACAAATTCCGGGGTTTTCTTTCAAAATTTGGTTTTGATATTTTATGCCAATGCCAAGTGTGTTGCCAATGTCGAGGGTAATGTCATTACCGTTAACTCTTATCTTATGGGCAAGAAGATTACCTTCGATGTCCAAGCTCTTTGTGATGTTTTTGGATTTGAGGATGATGGTATTGATGATGAAGGTTCTCTTGGACATGTTTTTTTTTGGGGGGGGGGGATCCATCACCGTTCTCAATGCTCATGGCCGCATCTTACACTTGATGATCACTTGGTGGTTTAGGCCTTCCGGAGGAAAATACTCAACAATCCGCCAAGTTGATGACTTTTGGATTAGATGTTTTCGCGAGAGGAAACAACCTAACCTTGCTCGCATTATGTTTGTGGAGATTGTCTTTCTCGTTCAACATCGTCACACCTCTCTTGTTACTTCATTCACCTATGGCACCGCTTTGAGCTACTTTTTTCACTAAGAAGGAGATTGATTGCTCTACTGACTATCCGAGAAGTCTCACCGATCCTATTGATGAGAGGTCTCTATCTCGGGGCAAGTTTCATTATTTCAATGGTAATTGGCTTCGCCTTTCCGAGCTTGCTAGTGATGCTATTCCCGAAGAGATTGTAAATCCTACCGTAGCTCCTCCTCCTACATCCATGGATTCTCTCATGACCTATCTTAATGAACAATTCTCAAGCTTACGCACGGGAATTGATTCTATTGATCAAGTAATGAATTCTGGGTTTGCCGCCATTGATACACGCTTCACAAGCTTAGAAGATCGCATGAATAATGTGGAGAAGCGTATATCTTCTATTGAGGCCGAGCACAATTCGATGAATATCTCTCTTACGGCCTTTCATGATGAGTGGCGTCAATCAAGGAGGAACATTGATACCAATGAAGATAAAGATGAAGACGATGGTGATGGAGACAAGTCTTAGATTAGTCTTTGCATATCATTCATGTCATCTTAGGATTAACTTTCATGCACTTTGTTTTATGTTTTTACGATTAAGTTTATCATTTAAAACCTATGCTTTGATTTCTATTGTTCGGATTTAAGTTTGATGTTTCTTTCATTTATGAACTTTATGTTTACTTATTAAATGTTGCTTGTTTTATTGTTATGCATTTATAGCCTATGTCTATTATTTTGATCTAACAAAAGGGGGGAGAGTGAAGTTCACAAGCTCACTTAAACTTAAAATTTACCTAGCTAACATTAAGGGGGAGTTGTTCTCTAAAGTTTTTCAAAAGACTTAAAAATTTTAAGCGTTGGTTTTGTTATATCAAAAAGGGGGAGATTGTAAAATCTATGTTTGATTTTGATATAACAAAGTGTTTTAAAGACCAATTTGTAAAACTTGAAATAAATTTTAAAGTCCCCTAAAAGGTTTCAAATCATCAAGGCTTTGCTCTAGTTTGAAAAACTCAAACTCCAAAATATTTTATAAGTGTTCCAAGGCCAAATTGCTCAAAACGTCTATGTGTATCGATACGGTAAGTTTGAAACTTGGGTACTGGAGACAAACGTTTCGATACGCTCCTTACCGTATCGAAACAGATTCCATATGTATCGATACGATCTCTCTATAAAATCACATGGAGTTTGAATCGAGTACCGATACGGTCTCACCCATACCAATACGATTTAAAAGTAATTTTAAAATCAGAGCTTTAAATTTTTCGACCGTTGCCTTGTTAGTTGGTAGGTAACCAAATTTTAAAATGGTAGTTAATGTGTATCGACACGCTATAACTCGTATCGATACAATTTCCTCCAGTGAGCTATGTTGGAAAAATTGCATCGGTATGGTCTTACCCGTATCGAAACGATTCCCTAACCCGTATCGATACGCCTAAACGTTTATCGATACGTCTCTCTTATATTTGTGCAATGACTCTTTCTTTATTGAGACAAGTATCGATACGCTTCCTCGAGTACCGATATGGTAGGCTGCAGAAGTGCATTTATGGTGGAAAGAGAGGGTTCCAACGGCTATAATCAATTCCCAAACCACCCAAATGGCTAGAATTAATGGAGAAGGTATAAAAACAAGCCTATTAAAGACCAGCAACAACTATTGAATCCTAGAGAAACATCCATACACAAAATCCAAGCTCAAGTGCCTAAATTCTCATTCTTGTAAAATCCCAAATTGTATTGAGTGAAATTCTTATCTTGTATTTCAATTTGGGTTGAGTGCTTGTATTCAAAGGGGAAAATTTGTATTGAGAGATTCTTATTGCCTTCAATTTCTTCTTTGTAACCAAGTGAGGGTTTGGTCAATTTTGGGTAGAAAATTGACTTGTTTTGTAAAGGTTTCCTCCTAAGCCTAGAAAAGGGGAAGATTAATTAGTGGAATTGTTGGAAAATCCTTAGTGGGAGCTAAGGTAGTGGATGTAGAGTTCATTTAGAACTTGAACCACTATAATTGCCTTGTTCTTCATTTTTATTCATTCCACTTCACTTCCAAAATTTAAAAAACCCAATTCACCCCCCTCTTGGCTTTGATCAATCTTTTGATCCACTCAACACTTGGTTAATCTTTGGGTAGAGAGATTAACCGATTTGTAAAGGTTGCCCCCCTTAGCCTAGAAAAGGGGAAAAATTCTTAGTGAATTGGTGAAATCCTTGGTGGGAAGCTAAGGTAGTGGATGTAGGCTTTGGTTAGAAAGCCGAACCACTCTAAATCTTTTGTTAATTTTTCTTATCTTTTACCACCACCATAAACACCCAAAAATCAACCTTCTTCACCACTTGGCAATCCATAACGGTTGAAGGAAATCGAGCCTATCAAGTCCAACAATTGGTATCAGAGTGAGACTCAATTGATCAAGATTAATATCTTATTAAGGTGATCTGGGAAGCTCGATACATCAATCCAACCAACCAAAGCAATGACGTACTCAATCGACAAGCCACCATTCTTCAACGGTGAACATTATGCCTATTGGAAGAATAGGATGAAGTTCTTCATCAAGGGTAAATATTATCATCTATGGGACCTTGTTGAAGATAGACCGTTCGTGCCAACAAGAAGAAAGGCGGAGTGGAATGCCAACGACAAGAAGATGATGGATCTTAATTGCAAAGCCTTGCACTTCATCTTTTGTGCTTTAGGCCCGGACGTATATGCCCAAGTCTCTTCTTGTGATAGTGCCAAGGATGTATGAGACAAGCTTGAAGTTACATACGAGGGAACAAACGAAGTAAAGGAGACCAAGATCGGCCTAATCAACCACGAGTATGAGAACTTCAAGATGAATCTAAAAGAGGACATTGAGAAGATGTTCCATCGATTCTCCACCATCACCAATGGACTAAAAGGCTATGGAGAAATCATTCTGGAAGACAAGCTTGTCCGAAAGCTTCTCTATTCTCTTCTCGAGTCATGGGACTCAAACAAGATCGCCATCGTCGAAGCCAAAAATCTAAAGACCTTGAAGCTAGATGAACTTATGGGGTCTCTTCTCACTCATGAAATGATGAAGAAAGAAAAAGAAGAGGAGAAGAAGAAGGAAGAGATAAAGAAGATGGGGGAGAAGAAAATCATGGAGCTAGGCATCAACGCGGGTGCCATTGCTCTTAATTCCTCCACATGCCATTATGTAGAACTAAGTGAGGAGGAAAGCGAAGATGAAGAGATGACCTATCTCTTCAAGAAATTCACTCGGTTCATGAAGAGCGAATTGAAGAATTCTAAGCATGAATCGAAGAAGAAGATGAAAGATTCCCACAAGTCCAACAAAAAAGGGATCATCTTCAAAGAAAGCATACGTGGCGACATGGAGTGATGAAGACTCCACCGATGATGAGGTAGCCCACCTATGCTTCATGGCCCTCAATAAGGGGAGGTAACTTCTAACTCATCTTGTTCAAATTCTTATTCATTTGATGAATTACAAGAAGCCTATGATGAATTGGTTTTTGAATTCAAGGCTTCATTTTCGAAAAACAAGAAATTGATTTCAAAGTTAAAAACTGAAAATGATTTGCTTTCTAAAACCAATTTAGTGTTTGAAGAAAAAATCAAAGATTTTGAACTTAAAGTCTTAAACTTACAGAATTTGCTTCAAACCATGGAAAAAGATCATCAAAAGGAAATTGATGATCTTAAGAAGGAAAAAGATTTGATTTCCAAAGAGCTTGAAAAGAAAAATAGTTTTGGAAAATCAAATTTTTATGTTAGACAATCTAGTGCACCTAGATTTATAAAAGGAAAATATTTTAGAAGTGTTTGGGTCCCAAAAGTACTAACCACTTCAACTAAAAAGGATGAAATTGAAAAATGGATTCCTAAGAGGACTAAACTTTGTGTTACTAATGTCTATGGATCCAAAGCAATTTGGATACAAAAAATCACTTAATTGTCTTGTTTAGGTGTGATGGAGAGTGATCAACAAGTCCAAATTTGAGGGGGAGCTCCATGCACACAAAGAGAGCACTTGAAGAAGGAAGGCTTCACATCCTCCCTTGGGTTCAAGTGTGGTAAAATTAGTTGAATTTCTTTTCATTTAGTTTTATTTCTTTTAATTCAAATAGTTTAATCATATTGTTGAACTAACATTGTTTGATGCTTTGAGTAAGTGGGAGCCAATTTTAAAACCAAATTTTAATTCTGTCAATTTTTTACCTCCTAAGTTATTTTGAGCCTAATGTATTTTTAAATTCTTTTTGATATAAAAAAGGGGGAGAAATGGCTTAAAAATTTGATTTTTCAAGAGAATAAGGTGGAGCTTTAATTTCATTCAAATTTTAATCTCTTATTCAAATTTTTAAAATACAAAGGGGGAGAGAATCCTAAACAATTTTTTAAGTTGGTTTTATTATATCAAAAAGGGAGAGATTGTAGAACAAATTGTTTTGATATAATAATTGAAAAATATTCTGGACTAAATTGAAAAGAATTTAGAATATGTTTTTAGTCAAAAACGACTTGAAAATATGTTTAAGGGTTTTACAATGCTTTGAAATGATTTAAAGTGTATTTAAAGTAGTCAAAACCATGTTTTAAATGTAATTGTATCGATACGGTGTGGAACCGTATCGATACTCTTTAGGGTTTCAACTACAGTGTTTTTCCAATAGCCAAAACTCATACCGACTCACTTTGCTGTATTGATACAGTGTGCTTTAAAATACCCAACGACTAGTTTGTGTACCGATACTGTTGTATTGTGTACCGATACGCCCAACTACCCCCAACGATCATTTTCCCAAAGGTCTTTTAAATTGCAGGACCGTACTGATACGCTTGCCACGTATATCGATACGCACCAGCTGGAAGTCTCAACGGCTATTTCCTTATCGAGACCATATCGATACGGTTTGAGGAGTATCGATACGCCAAGCTGCAGAACTGCATTTATGGTGGGAAATAAAGGCTCTAATGGCTCTAATTCAACCCAAACGGTCTTCAACGGCTACAAACTCAATTATGAGTATAAAAGGGACCTCCAAGCATCAAGAGATGGTTAATACTTCAATTGTCAACAACATTATGATGTCAAATTGTCTTTAGAGCTTAAATGGTACATTTCTTGTATAGACAACACTTGTGAGCTTTACATTATCAATTTTGCTCAAGTGTTTAGGATTTGAGTGAGGGCTTACTTGTGCAAACAAATACATATTAGAGGGATTTCGAGTTTGCTTTGAATTCTCTTTGTACAAGAGTGTCTTGGTTAATCTTTGGGTAGTAAGATTAACCGGTTTGTAAAGGTTGCTTCCTTAGCCTAGAAAAGGGGAAGAATTCTTAGTGAATCAGTGAAATCCTTGGTAGGAAGCTAAGGCAGTGGATGTAGGCTTTGTTTAGAAAGCCGAACCACTCTAAATCTCTTGTTATTTTTTCTTATCTTTTACCACCACCATAAACACCCAAAAATCAACCTTCTTCACCACTTGGCAATCTATAACGGTTGAAGAAAATCGAGCCCATCAAGTCCAACACGATGCTTAAAAATTAAATAAAATATTAATACATAATTGTTAGTACCTATAAACAAGAACCGTCACGTGTCAAAACCAAAATAGGCAAGACTGCAAACGATGCAACACAAGAGACATCTGGCGATGAGCACAACAACGCAGGCGAACCGTTACGCACAAAACTACCCGCAAACCGTGCGCGATACTCTTCACAACCCATGGCGTCCCACGACTACGTGCCCATTCACATGGTCTCTACGGATAACGAGGGAAACCTAGGATTTTAGGTTATAGCCAATCCAATCAACACGCTACGACAACCTTATCATGCACTTGTCTGGATAGTATAAAACTGGGCATGCAACAAGAGAAAACCAAGTCTCTCCTTAATAGGCACCACCACCACTCCTAAAAAGAGAAGAACACACAAGCTCCTATCTAGATGGGCCATCCGACCTGAGACAACTGTCCTAGTCACCATCGGACCCCCATCTCCGGACCTTTGCCATTTTGACCATCAACAACTGTTGCGGTGAGCGTAGACCGAACATACGAACTTTAGATCTTTAGCCTGAAAGCTCGAAGACCTTGGAACATGGGTGGAGACGGCCGTGAACACCTAGAGGAAAGAATGAATGAGATAGACGCCTCGGCTAACCAACCAACAATGGAGCCCATAGAGAAAGCTGTAGAGGATGGTTTCCTGATGGAACAACCAATAACGACGACTATTCAACAACTACATCAAATTCAGCAGAACTTTTGACAGCAGTTTTGGGAATAGCCTCCCTCATGGTTTATGGTGGGGCAAGGCATGCAACATGCGATAGGGGCATCACCCTCCAAAGATAGCAACCAACAGTTCATAGAAATGCAAGAAAGAATAAAGAGCATGTAAGATGCCTTATTACTCTCGAAACAGCAGTTGGAGCAACAACAAAAGTCCATGCAGGAGCGGGCTGAGCAGCACAAAGTTGCGGAAGAGAAGAGTGAAAGATTAATTAGGCAGCTGGCCATAAAGACCAGAAGGAAGGCAATCCAAGAGGGCCAAACCCCTCCCCATCAGAGTGCTGGGGAAGAGCAGCCCCGAGAGATAAAGAAGGACTATGAAGACTTATAAGACATGGATTATAGTTCCATAGAGGATGAAGAGCAGCAGGACGATGAGTAGGAGACACTAAGAGCAAAGATGGAACAGCTAGAGAAGAATTTCTGGAGTATCTAGAACCTTTGGCAGGGTGATTCCCCTCTGAACCATCGAAGGTACAAAAACGAGCCTCTGTCTGTAAATATTTTGGAACATCACGTGTCCATATCCTTTAAGGTCCCTAAGATAATGTACAATGGAAGAGGTGACCCTCAAGATCACCTATCGCACTTCTTGAATCACATGGATTTGTTCGACGCCTTTGACCAACTTAAGTGTCGAACATTTTCAATGACCCTTAAGGACTCAGCTCAAGCATGGTATCTTCAACTCCCAGCGAACTCAATTTCTAGTTTTGATCAGCTGGCAGAGCTTTTTATGAGCCGTTTTCTAGCAATCAAAATACTAAAGAGGTTGTCGGCGTACCTCATGTCTGTCATTCAAAAGCTAGGCGAATCCTTGCACAAATTCGTCCAACGATTTCACACCGCAAACATGCAAACTAAGAGGCCTCTAACGAGTTTATCATCTCAGCTTTCATCAACGGCACCTCCCATCAGCATCTCAAATTTAATTTATTGGACCGACCGCCAGCAACATTGTTAGAGTTATATGAAAAGGTTCAACCATACACAAAAAATGTGGAGGCAAATAACATGAGAGCTATGTCGCAAGGTCCGCGGCAAGAACCATAGAGGCAGGACGACCGTGACCCCAGGCGGGGCCAACCCCTTCTCCATCAAGGCGGTGGCAGAGGAGGCCTGCAGTTTCGCCGCGGACTGTAATATATTCAGCATAACAACCAATCGCAACAGCAAGCTCAAGAAGGTCAGCAACACGAGATAGCCCAGGAAAGGTTATATGCATTTAGAACCTATCACGAATTAATGGAATCGCTCTCGCAGATACTACACTAGATCGAACATATCAGAATTTTGAGATCATCGTTGTTGATGAGAGAGAGTGAGCGCAAGGAACGTTCTGGCGGTGGTGTGAGTTTCACAAAATGCTGGGCAACTCTACAGACAACTACGTACATATGAAGAATGCAATTGAGACGGCGGTTAGAAGGGGTCAACTGGAGAGATTTTTGGTTTCCCGCTACAGATAGGCTGGGTATAACGAGGGACCCACCGACCGCAACCAAAGGCAACAGAAGGAATAGCCAAGATAATAGAGGAACTATACACATGATAGTTGGTATAGATGAAAAATAGAATCAATCAAGTACCAAGTGCAAGGCGCATTTACAGGGATTAGTCACGGTTCTAGCGGGAATGCTGAAAAAATCGAAAAATAAGAACCTGTGGCGAGTCTTATTTTTAAAAATAGAAGAGGACGGCATTCCCGAAGAGAAGGGAACGACCCTATTGTCATTTCAACAAGCATTGCAAGGTGCACCATGAAAAGAATTCTAGTGGATACAAATAGTGCTGTGGAGGCATTGAGCTGGAACACATTCAACCAAATGGGAATTCCGAATTCGGAATTAAATCCAACCATCCTAGTGTATGGGTTTAGTAACCAACCCATTGAGGTGAAAGGCCTCATTTGAATTCCCTTAATGTTGGGAGACGGTGATGACAAAGACACACATATGGCCAATTTTTTGGACATAGATAACCCGTCCGTGTTCAATGCCATTTTTGGAAGACCTCTTATGAAGAAAGCTAGAATGATGGAAACCCATTTTTGCTTACAGGTCAAGTTCCCCACCCTCTGCGGGAGAAGGCTTTATGCAACCCGATCAAAAAATGACAAGGAAGTGCCACACCCTCTCACTCCAGCTGGCGCAAAAGCAAAAGGACCATGGTAACACAACTGAGGAAACCCTACCCCAGCAGGAAGGGCCCAAAGTTAACATCTTGAGGAAAACTGTGATGACCATTGATGACCTAAACTCTGAGGAAGGGTTGAGAAACTAGAGCAGGGGGAACTAATAAAATTGTTATGACACAACGAGACAAGTAAAGAAAGCGTCAGAATGAAACAATGCTCAGACCTAATAGTACTCGACACCTCACTCAAGGTTCGTTTCTCCCCACCCCACTTTTGCTTCTTTTCTTTTCCTTCTCCCTTTTGATCCTCCTATGAAAATGAAGATGTTATGTTCCAAAATTTTGTAGCTCTGCACATTTTATACACAGCGAGCTAGGGAAAGCGTAGATTTTTAAAAGTCCTCCCAAAATTCAGGCAATGAGAAATTACTACTGCCAACTGCTTAAAATAAGCAAATGATCGTCTGAGCGTCTGCCGCTATTAAGAAGCGTGCATAAGAGGAATCTGCTCAACGGTTGCCGCTTAAAAAGCAAGCATGCCAAAATAAAACAAAAGATTGTTTGAGCATCTGATGCTTTTAAGAAGCGTGCATAAGAGGAATTAGCTCAACGGTCGCCGCTTCCAAAGCAAGCGCACCAAAATAAACAAAAGACCGTCTGAGCGCCTGCCACTTTTAAGAAGTGTGCGTAAGAGGAATCATATCAATGGTCGTCGCTTCCAAAGCAAGCGCGCCAAAATAAACAAAGGATTGTCTGAGCTTCTGCCACTTTTAAGAAGCATGCATAAGAGGAATCAGCTCAACGGTCGCCGCTTCCATAGAAAGCGCACCAAAATAAACAAAGGATTGTCTGAGCATCCGCCGCTTTTAAGAAGTGTGCATAAGAGGAATCAGCTCAATGGTCGCCGCTTCCAAAGAAAGCGCGCCAAAATAAACAAAGGATTGTGTGATTGTCTGCCGCTTTTAAGAAGCGTGCATAAGAGGAATCAGCTCAACGTTCGCCTCTTCCAAAGCAAGCGTGCTAAAATAAACAAAAGACCGTCTGAGCATCCAAAACTTTTAAGAAGCGTGCATAAGAAGAATCAGCTCAACGATCGCTACTTCCAAAGCAAGCGCGCCAAAATAAACAAAGGATCATCCATCACTTTTAAGAAGCGTGCATAAGAGAAATCAGCTCAATGGTCGCCGCTTCCAAAGCAAGCACGCAAAAATAAACAAAGGATCGTATGAGCTTCCGCCGCTTTTAAGAAGCATGCATAAGAGGAATCAGCTCAGCGGTCGCCGTTTCCAAATCAAGCGCGCCAAAAGAAACAAAGGATCGTCTGAGCGTCTGCCGCTTTTAAGAAGCGTGCATAAGAGGAATAAGGTCACATCCAAAGCAAGCGCGCCAAAATAAACAAAGGATCATCTGAGCGTCCACCGCTTTTAAGAAGCGTACATAAAAATTGACCACTTGAGTGAGCATAAAGAAAGAATAGAGCGAGACAACTAAGCCAAACTAAATTCAAAATTTGCGACACAAAATTCATGATGGCAAGCAAACGTATAATCTCCTCCGAAAACAACAATGCGTTCGTAAAAATGAACGCATGAGTAAATATCTAAAAATCAAAGTTATCCTACTCTGAGGGCATCAATCTTCCCAACTCAAAGTACTTATGTAAACGCAAGTACGCGATATTCATAATATGAAAAATACACATACAAGACTTATGGTTCTACGTACTTATAACGAAAAAACTAAAAACAATCTATACAAAAAACGACAAGAGCCTACACCAGCAAATAAAAATACATAAAATATAATAATGTAATAGCTCACTTTCTGCGAATTAACTTCAAAAAGAAGTAAATACTATCATGAGCGAACAAGAAAACTTCATATCTTAAAGAATTTGTGTATTTTATAAACAAAGAATCAGTTTAAGAACTTGTATATACATTAAAAAATGAGCGCGCCGGAAAGATAATAACCATGAAAAAAACTAAGTGTAATGCCCCGATTTTGGGCCTAGGAGTTAGCCGGGTTTAGGCTAGACGGTTCGGGAGAACCGGTTCAAACCATCTAGACTAGTTTCAGGATTTAATTATTTTAAAGAGGCTTTTGAGGTTGGAAAAATATGGGAAAATGTTTTAAAATCATTATTTAATATATGTCTGATTTTGGTGGGATTTATTTTGAAAAATGGATTTTTGAGGTTTAACATTTTGGAAATGGTGACCAAAATGTAAAGATCGTAAAACTGTTTTTAGTGACTAAATCGTAAAAGATCAGAACTTTGAATCTTTAAGAAGCTATTGATCAAAAGTCTAATTCAGAATTTTTCCCTTTAATTGGTCAATTTTAAAGTGGATTTAATTAATAAAACAAGATGGAGAGAATTAAATTGGCATTTGTCTCTTAAAATCTATTTTACGTAACTACCTTTTCTCACAATAATTTTCTCTCAAATTCTCTCCAGCCAAACATCAGTTTCTTCTTCAAATATTTGAGATAAACACTTGATTTGATTTATCTTTTAACATCAAATGATTTCCTAATGTTTTCCTATCAAAATCTTATGATTTTATCTTTGTTTTCTCATGTAAATCTTTATAATTGAAGGAAAAAGTCATCATTAGAAGTAAGGTTTCATTCTCCTCCTCTAATGAAAGGCTCTTTATTGAAATTTCCAAGTTCTTGATCTTTTATGAGTGTTTTCTATTGGGTTTTGATGTTACAATAGTAGAATATTGGTTTAAATGATGTTTAATTGATTAAATCAATAAATCTTTGTTTGAATCTGTTTTGCTATTTTTATAATGAGATTATATCATGATTATGATGTATTGAAATGTTAATTAAGTGATTTTAATTTAGGAAACCTGAAACTAGATGAGTTGGTTGATTTTTAGGTTGGAATCTCTGAGTTTTTGGGTTGATAGTGTGGTTGTTTGATTGTTGGAGGTTCTTTGGTATTGAGAAGGTGTTTGTAGATGTAAATTGATGTTGTTTTGATGTTAATCTCGCTGGGTAATGGCTGGAGATTTGTTAGAAAGGTTTCGTCGGTGTTTTCGATAGTTTTTTGGTAGCGAAGGCTTGGTTGTTGATGGAGTATGATGTAGTTTCATGTTGTTGGGGATTTTGATGCAAGGTTGTGCATTAATCCTTTGTTTTTCTTTGGTTAGAAGCAGAGAATGTTGTTTCGTTAGCTTCCGAAGGAGTTGCGGTTGATCCGGAAGCTTGATTTCGCCTCGGCAAAGCAAGCAAGGTGTTGTCGGAGAGTGGAAGTGGTTTTAAAGTTTTTCAAAGGTTTGAAAGCAAGGTTTGAGGGTTTAGATTAAGCTTGAAATGCTAATCTAAGCTCGGAAGTAAGTATGGAAGATTTCGCTCTCGATTTTCGGTTTCCTTGGTTTTATTAAATTCATGCTCATGCTTTGAAAATAGAATTGTTCTACCTACTATTATATGCATGTTTCTAAAGTGAGGCATGTTGCATATGTTTATGTTTTGATAATTCATGTGTTTAGAAAGTGGTATGCAACATGTTTGAGATAATGCCTAAATACACGGTTTAATGTATTTAAGATACTTTGATAGAAATTGGTTTGAATGATGCATATGAAAAACAGTGAGATAACATGGTTTAAAAGTGTATATTGGCAAAGTGACGAGACTTGATACTATCGGATATAATTGGTCAACCAATAGAATAAGAGTGCACTATAAAATGTAAGCAAAATCCGTACGTACGTGTGATAAAACATGATGAGTACAACCGCATCATGTGTGTTGTAAGATGGGAACAACCACATATTTACGAGCATTAAGGTGGGAACAGCCACACCTTGTGAATACTTTGGTGGGAACAACCACACCAAGTGCTCTACCCTTCTTATGGTGGCAACAAACACACCATAAGGTGTATCTGCATATCCGAGTTAGTTTATGGTGGGAACAACCACACCATGTGTTTTGGGATGGAGTGTAGCAATCCGTGTCACTTGGATGCCAATATATGAGATTACGTGTATCGTTGATTTAAATGGTTTTGTATAATATACATGAGATTCTATTTTGTAGTATATTTGTAAGTTAAAGCATGTGAAGCCTATTTTCATATTTGTATTGGGATTAATGCATGAGCCAAAGGATACTTGTGTTCTAAAGTTAAATGTTTTGCTTTAATATGTTTTAATTCATGAGATAAATGAGCATAATGTGTAAGAGACTTATTTGAGAAATGATTTTAAAACGCAATGTTGGTTGGTTTTTATTTGAGCATCCCTCACTAAGCAAACATGTTTACGCTCTCTTTTTACCACAATGCAGAAAAATAGACTGAACGAGCAGCGAGGAAGCAAGTGAAGAAGTCCAAGCGCCGCTCATAGCTCAAGTATAGTTTTTAAACAAATCAATTGTAATAAGTTGGCAATGGTAGGTTACCTTGATAATTTGGGAGCGTATATAGTGAACTCCCTGGTTTGGCACAAGTTTGTAATGCCTTAATAGACTTGTAAATGGCCTTTAATTGGTGGTATTTGGTTTGGTTTGCATTTTGGTGCTTAAATGGCTATTATTCTTAGGGAGTATGCCTATAGATTGCTAAACATGTTGTGTTGATGTTGAAAGCATGCCTTGGTGTTATTTTCTTTTAGAATCATGTCCTAAGTGATTACTTGTGCCTTGTTAGCATGTTGGATTGATATTTGATGTGTTTGGACATGTAAAATCAGCAAAATATGACACTATAGGCCCAGGCGTATCGATACGCGGGCTACTGTATCAGTACAATATAGCCAAAACAGGCATACTGTATTGGTACAGGGTAGACCATATTGATACGGCTAAAAGGCAAAATGAGAAACCGTACCGATACACGAGGTTGTATCGATAACCTTTTGTGCTACTGGAAATCTGAGAAATTGACGAGATAATGGCATATCAATATGTGCTGAAGTGTATCGATACGCTTGGCTGTAAAGTTGGTTAACTAAGGCTTTTTGATGTTATGTTTTCTTCCGTTTTGGTCACTAAATATTTGGATGTTCAATTAAATGAGTTTGGATAAATGAAAGGAGTTGAAGACTAACGTATGGACATGAAACCTAACTAATTGATTATCGGTAACTTTGATTTGGTTGAAGTCCCTATAATTTGTTAAAATTACATATTGGTCCCTAACCTATGTTTATAACCAATTGAATGTCAAATCGTTGTATATTTGCGTTGGAGTTTCTTCCGCTGCGAGTGAGAATCACGTAGGATGTTAATGAGCATCTAGACAATATAAAACAAATAAATAATAAAGGGTTGTTTATTGAGGTAAGTCTTCACCGATTTACTTCAATATTCCCCGTGTGACTCGTTTGGTTCGGTAAACGATTAGGTTGAGTCGAGGGGTTACATTTGTTGGTATTAGAGTCAGGTTTACGAAAAATTTGGAGGTAAGCTGCAATATTATCAATGTATAAATAATTTCTTGATGTTTTCTATGCGTGGTTGTTGCTTATGATATGCTTTAATCGTTGTTAAATTTGAAGGTAAGCTGTGGTATTATCAATGTATAAATAATTTCTTGATGTTTTCTATGCGTGGTTGTTGCCTTATTACTATTGATGTAAAGATATTTTGTTTTAAACTTGAGCGTCTTGGATTCTTACTTATGGCTGGCCTAACTATTTTTATTGTTGCATTTATATGCTAGAGGTATATATTGTTTTCGCAATGGGACCGAGACAAGAGCTTAGAAACAATGTGCATGATATTGTGGAGATTGAGGGTAATGAGGAATTACCACCTTCTCCTCCTCCTTCAGGTGGTGGAGTCAAAGCTGGACCAGGTGCGAGAGGTGTTGAACCTCAGGCAGCGCAGGGTCAGGCTGTCGGTGATATGACACCATTGATTCAAGCCATAGCTGGAGCTTTTCAGGTTGCGATAGCGGGTATGCGTGTGGTTGCGCCATAACCTGCGGTCAATGTTGGTTTACCTTTGAAGCGTCTACGCAATTTGGGTGGCACCGAGTTTAGAGGTTTTTATTCAGAAGGTTCTGAGGCATGGTTTGAGAGCACTCATAGGATTCTTGGTCAGATGGAGTGCACAGATGTGCACAAGCTAGGTTGTACGGTGTCTTTGCTTCAGGGAGATGCTTATTTGTGGTAGACTGCCACTATTGCGGGGATGGAACCCGCGGAGGTGACATGGGAGTTCTTCGGGAATGTTTTCTGGAAGAAATATTTGGGTGTTCATTATCAAGACGAGAAGAAGCGAGATTTTATGGCCTTGATTCAAGGGACATGTATGTTTCAAAGTATGAAGTAAAACTTGTTCGATTGAGCCAGTATGCCCCTGAATTGGTTCCCAATGAACATAAGATATGTGATCGTTTCCGGTACGGCTTGGTGAAAGATGTAAGAACTTATATGTTAGCTACGGAATATACGAATTTTAATGTCTTGGTCGCTCGTGCTAAGGACATTGAGCAGGGTTTGGGTTTGCCTTCTTGTACGGGGAATTCTAGTTCCGAGAAGAGGGTTGCTGTTAGGTGTATAAAACTATTCATTTTAGGACCCTTTATGACTCAATTATTGTTAGACTTAAGCTTATTCTAGATGCATTACTAAGTATACGTACACAATTTACTGTTCTTAACGTTGCCATGCTTGATCATCTTTATTTGATTATAATTGGTGGAAAATGTAATACTTTGGTTGGTGTTTTGTGCTTGTGCAGATTTCATTACCCAATGCCCGGGCAAGCATTGCCGCAGCAGTGAAGGAAGGGGAAGAGAAGGTGCAGAACCATCACTCGACGATCCAGACCAGGCCATCCTTTGATGACAAGCCTTACCAAGGAACATTGGATCAAGAACAAGCCCTGTCGAGCAGGAAGAGTCTGATAGACCATTACCGAGGCAATGACCAAGCCATTGCGGAGGCAATGCCCAAACAAGTACTGATAAGGGAGAAAATATACAATGTGGTATGCGACTTGAAGAGCATAAAATGCCAAATTTTTTGAGATACTTTGCATGAAGATCGGACCAGAGGAAGGCCATGAAAAAGCTAGAGTAAGGTCAAAGATAGAAAATCGATAAAGAGGAATAAAATAATGAATTAAAAGAGATTCATCTTTTTTATGAAGTTATATTCAACTCCAACTTATCCTCCTACTCTAAGAAGGACTCGACAAGGCCATGCCCTATAAAGCTAAGACCCATCCGCCACCATGAGACAATCGAGAGACATAAGGGTTTAGTAGAGTGCTTTTTATCGCCATTATGTTCTAATTCTTTCTTAGGCTAAGATTATTTGTTTAGTAGTTGTGAGAAGATGATTGTAATTTGTTTAGGTTTTTGTTAATGCAATTTAAGTTCAAGGTTTGCTTATTCTTGGTATTTACTTTTCTTGCAATTGAATCAGGAGAGGTTATTGCGATTGCATCCATTTGTCTAATATTGGGAGAGTTAGACTCACGAAATGAATAAGCGGTATTTTCCAAGATTGATTTGAGATCGTGATACTATCAGTTGAAGGTGAAGGATAGAGATGTGCCGAAAACATCGTTTCGTACTCGTTACAGGCATTATGAGTTTTTGGTCATGTCGTTTGGGTTGACAAATGTGCATGTAGCTTTCATAGACATGATGAATTGGGTGTTCCATGAGTTCTTGGATCAATTTGTGGTTGCTTTTATTGATGATATCCTTGTGTTTTCACGTACTGAAGAGGGTCATGATAGACATTTGCGGATTGTGTTGCAGACCTTGTTGGACAATCTGTTATATGCTAAGTTGAGCTAGTGTGAATTTTGGATTAAGGAAGTGGTGTTCCTTGGTTATGTTATGTCGGCGGAAAGAATTCGTCTGGATCCGTAGAAAGTTGAGGCGGTTGTGAATTTGAAACAACCTAAATCGGTATCGGAGGTTCGTAGTTTCTTGGGCTTAGCGGGTTATTATCGTCGTTTCGTGGATGGTTTTTCTAAGGTTGCTGATCCTTTGACAAAGTTGTTGCAAAAGGATGTTAAGTTTGAGTGGACGAAGATGCGACAAAAAGCTTTTTGAGAAGTTGAAGGAAGCTTTAACACGAGCTCCGATCTTGATTCAACCCGAACCGGGTAAAGAGTTTGTGATTTTTAGTGATGCATCCTATGTGGGATTATGATGTGTGTTGATGCAAGACGAGAGAGTTGTGGCGTATGCATCTAGGCATTTTAAGGTGCATGAGCGCAATTATCCTACGCATGATATTGAGTTGGCTGTTGTGGTGTTTGCGTTGAAGATATGGAGACATTACCTTTATGGAGAAAAGTGTGTGGTGTATACGGATAATAAAAGTTTAAAGTATTTAATGTCTCAATAAGAGTTGAATCTTAGGCAACAGAGATGGTTGGAGTTGCTTAAGGATTACGACTTGACGATAGGGTATCACCCTGGAAAGGCCAATGTTGTGGCTGATGCTTTGAGTAGGATGATAGCAGTGGAGTTGAGAGCCATGTTTGTGCGATTGAGTGTGTCACGGGATGGTGGATTGATAGCTGAGTTGCAAGTGAAACCTTTCTTGGTTCAGTTGATTAAGAAGAAGCAGTTGCTTGATAATTCGTTGGTATCGCATATTCAGGATATAGCAGATGGTAATTCGACAGACTTTTGTTTTAATAATGATGGTGTTTTGTGTTTTATGAGTCGAATAGTTGTGCCGGGTGATGTTGAGTTGAGGCGCACTATTCTAATAGAGGCACATAGTAGTCCTTTTGCTATGCATCCTGGTAGTACTAAGATGTATCGTGGATTGAAGGATGAGTACTATTGGGTTGGGTTGAAGAAGGATGTTGCAGATTTTGTGAGTAAGTGTATGGTTTATCAGCGCGTGAAAGCTGAGCATCAGTTTCCTTCCAGGCTGTTACAACCTTTGAAGATATCGGAATGGAAATGGGAGATGATTACGATGGATTTCGTGTCGGGTTTGCCTTTGACCCCATCAGAGAAGAACTCTATTTGGGTGATTGTAGACCGTCTTACAAAGTGTGCACATTTCATAGCTTTGCATAATACGTATACGTTGGATAAGTTGGCAGAGTTGTACATTACGGAAGTTGTGAGGTTACATGGTGTACTTAAATCCATAGTTCCGGATAGAGATCCGAGGTTTACAGCGAGGTTTTGGGAGTTTTTGCAAAGAGCTTTGGGTACACGGCTCAATTTCAGTACCTCGTATCATCCTTAGACAGATGGTCAATCTGAGCAAGTTATCCAAGTTCTTGAGGATATGTTGCGGCGTTGTGTTATAGATTTCCAAGGTTTGTGGGAGAAACAATTGCCTTTGGTGGAGTTTTCTTTTAATAATAGCTATCAAGAAAGTATACAAATGGCTTCATATGAAGCCTTGTATGGTAGGAAGTGTAAGACGCCTCTTTGTTGGGCGGAAGTGGGGCAAAAGTTAGTTTCTTTGCTGGATTTGCTTAAAGGGACGACGGAGAAGGTAAATCTTATTTGTGATCGGTTGAAGGCGGCTTCTAATCATCAAAAGTCTTACACGGATTTGAAGCGTAAAGAGATTGAATATGAAGTTGGTGATAAGGTGTTTTTGAAAGTTTTACCTTGGAAAAAGGTGATGAGATTTGGTCGGAAGGGCAAGTTGAGTCCGAGGTTTATAGAACCATGTGAGGTGTTTGAGCGCGTTGGATCGGCGGCTTATAGGTTGAGGTTACCGCTTGAGTTAGAAAAGATACATGATGTTTTCCATGTATCCATGCTTCGGAAGTATAGATTGGATCCGTCGCATGTTATGCCTATTGAAGAAGTTGAGTTGAATCCAGATTTGACCTTTAATAAGGAACCGGTTAAGATCTTGGATGTGGACAATAAGGTTCTTCGCGGGCAGACCATAGAGTTGGTTAAGGTGTTGTGGCGACACCGAGGTGTCAAGAAAGCTAGGTGGGAAAGGAAGAATGACATGGAGAAGCAATTTCCTTATCTTTTTCCAACATGTAAATTTCGAGGACGAAATTTCCTAAGTGGGGAGAGTTGTAATGCCCCGATTTTGGGCCTAGGAGTTAGCCGAGTTTAGGCTAGACGGTTCGGGAGAACCACTTCTAACCATCTAGAATAATTTCAGGATTTAATTATTTTAGAGAGACTTTTGAGGTTGAAAAATATGGGAAAGCATTTTAAAATCATTATTTAATATATGCATGATTTTGGTGGGATGAATTTTGGAAAATAGTTTTTGGAGGTTTGACATTTTGGAAATTGGTGACCAAAATGTAAAGATCGTAAAATAATTTTTAGTGACTAAATCGTAAAAGATCAGAACCTTGAATCTTTAAGGAGCTATTGATCCAAAGTCTAATTCAGACTTTTTCCCTTTAATTGGTCATGTAACCTCCTTAGCCCGACCTAGACGCCCGAATCGAACTAAGAAGATTACACGGGGAAAATCGAAGTTAACTCGTAAAAGTCAACCTCGATTGATGACCCTTTTTTCTTTTTATCTTTTCTAGATGCACAATATTAACCTATGTGTTCAGAAAGACCATTAGAAAGAAACGACACAGCGATCAGAGTTCAATTAGGGGTTCAATTGCATACTTAAGACTTTTAGGGACCATTTTGCAAATTATAGAAATTACAGAAAATTTCTAGGTTTTAAAGTTACCAATCCTAAATTAGTCATGTAACATGCTATTACGTCAAATTTCAGCTCAAATCAATCATCCAAACTCATTCAATTAATCAAATAACATTCAAGGACCAAAACGTAACATTTCAAAACTTAAGAAGATACTTTTAACTGAATTTTAACTACCTGTATCGATACACCTGAGCATGTATCGATACGCGGGAAGACAATAGCAAAAGATGGGAAAAGCGTATCGAAACGCTTCTCCGCGTATTAGTACGGCCTTCAAACTTGGCTTGGGCGTATCGATACGCTGGCAATCCATACCGATACCCCTGTACCGAAAAGCCTGAAATTTGCCTCAGTGTATCGATACACTTCCCCGTGTATCGATACACATAACAGAAAAAGCACATTCCAAAGGCATTTAAACATGCTTAATCATATCCAAACAAGCTTAAATCATGCATACAAGTTATAATCTACCTATTAGACATTTAAACATCAACGAACAGTAATTCATACTCATCAAACACATCAAACCATGATGAAACATTATTTATTCAAGCATGCTTAAGAAAACAAGCTAAAGCATAGGCAAAACACCATAAGCAAAACATGAAACCAATTAGAGGCCGAGTACAAGTCCAAAATCAGAAACCAAACATGCTTAAGATAGTAAACATCACCAACAAATCCAAAAAGTAAGAATTCCCACCCATTGCCTCTTATTACACTAAGGGTGAACCACATACATTGCTTAACCAAAACTCTTGGAATCCCCTTACTATTGGGCTGCCTTGAAATGCTCAATTCTCTGCATTGATGAAACAAATGAGCGTAAGCATTAAGCTTAGTGAGGATCGCTAGAACAACATTCATCAATGCATTACATAAAACCATTGCAACATCATTTGCAAACTCATGCCTTTCTTTAAAACTTGCTCAATTAGGCATTCAATGCACTTTTAAAATCACATGCATATTGCATCTTTAAAACAACATCAAAATCCTTTGCTCGTGCTTAAACCAAGCATCACATGCATTATTGCATCATTCACAAGCATCTCATGCTTAATCATTAATCATTAACATTATATTGGCTAGCAAGTGATAATTCTCAAACCATACCGAAACAAATAACACAATCGGATACTCGGATTACAAGCGTTGTCCCACACGCTTCATACATACTACCGGACTACACAAGGTGGAGATCAATGGCACAATCACAACCCCTCAACACCCGTGATGGAGATTAATGGCACAATCACAACCCCTCAACATCACTCATCGGTAGTTGTATAATTCCACTAACGAGAGTACGGGACACATATCGCAAGACTCACACACGAGATTAAATCATTCGCCATTGTGATCTTAGCCTCAATCGTTAGGGTACTTGGATGAAGATTACGGCACAATCAAAACCCTCGACATCCAAGGTGACTTTATTCACGGTGCACCCAATCCTATAGCCGGCTAACTATATCTAATTAAAGTAACCAAAAACCATTTCCATCACTTGCCAATATAATCATTTAACATCAATATTCCACTGTTTTACAAGCATAAACATGCTTAATATCAAATGCATTTATCACATAAAACCAAGGATCACTTACCTAGTGCATCCTTAACATAATGACATTAAAATCCAGCATTAACCATGCTTAAAACATGCTTTAAAAACAATAATCAAAACCACATTTAACTTAAGTGCATTTCCATCAAAACATAGCACATTTCCGAGAGAGAGACTTTCGAATCACTTACTCTTGAGCTTAGCTAAGTGTTTCAAACTTACACTAAGCTCCCAAGGCCACGCTCAAAGCGTTAAAAGCTAGAAAATCCATTTCCACTCACCGATACGCGAAGCCTTGCTCGCCGACACGAAAATCACTCTTTCGGAGCCTCCAAATATGTCTCGTTTTCTCCCGGATCAAAATCCATTATTTTCACATCATCAAAACAGAGATCCAAATGCATTAAAATGCATTTCAACACCAGCAACCAATCACAAACTCGTTGCTCACCCAAACTACACCAATTTACCCATCTAAAACAACCGAAAACTCAATTGATTGCTTCCTAAACCAAGCCCAGCCAACATACATCACTTCCAAATCATTATAAACATCAAAACACATCTAAAATCAATCTAAACCCATCCTTATACCTCCAGCAAGCATTACTTCATCATTTCACCTCAAAAACCCAACTAGAACTATCAAGAAACTCAAGGATCTCAAGGATTTCGGGATCTATATCAACAAAACCTATTTTCAACATATTAACCAACACAAAACTCAATTAAAATCAATCTAAAATAGAGCTTAACAAAACAAGTCCGAAAATCAAGAGTTTCATCATAATTTTGCAAGATTTCAATCTCAAATCAAAACCATAATGAAAACTCAACCAAAAACATTAATTAGAAGCCAAAGATCTTGGGAATTTCAATAAAGAACCTAGATTGAAGGTTGAGAACGAGATTTACCTTCAATCCTTGCTTTTCTCAATGAATGACAAGTTTTCCTTAGAAAAAATCTTGAAGAACTTGAAAGAACTCTTGAAATTTGTTTAGAAAATAATGAGAGAGTGTTTGGGAGAAAAGAATTCTGGAGAAAATGTGTTAAAATGGTGTTTGGCTGAAAATGAGAATAGAAAGGTAGTTACGTCAAATGAAATCTCAATTTTCTAATTTATTAATTTTAATTTAATACAAATCCTTTTATTAAATCACTTTAAAATCCCTTTTAAAACACATGTCATATTAAGGAAATGCTAAATTTCCATAAAGCTCCCTAAAGATTCTAAGGTTTTGGCTCCTCTTTTAAAAATCACATTTTTCCACAGTTTTGAAACTTTACAGTTTGGTCACTACCCAAAATGTACCTCTTCCGAAACTCTTTTTTGTAAAATTGATTTGACCAACCTCTTAAACATGATTTTAGAATATTTTATCAATTTTTACAATATTTTTATCCTATCCTGATCCTTGATTTCCTTAAATCACCTAACTCGATTCGAATCGTTTCGATCTGATGTCTAAAACATCTAGGCCCAAAACCAGGGCGTTACATGTCAATTTTAAAGTGGTTTTAATTAATAAAACGAAATGGAGAGAATTAAATTAGCATTTGTCTCTTAAAATCTATTTTACGTAACTACATTTTCTCACAATCATTTTCTCTCAAATTCTCTCCAACCAAACATCAGTTTCTTCTTCAAAGATTTGAGGTAAACACTTGATTTGGTTTATCTTTTAACATCAAATGATTTCCTAATGTTTTCCTATCAAAATCTTATGATTTTATCTTTGTTTTCTCATGTAAATCTTTACAGTTGAAGGGAAAAATCATTAGAGGTAAGAATTCGTTCTCCTCCTCCAATGAAAGGTTCTTTATTTAAATTCTCAAGTTCTTGATCTTTTATGAGTGTTTTCTATTGAGTTTTGATGTTACAATTGTGAAAATTTGGTTTAATTGATTAAATCAAGAAATCTTTGTTTTGAATATGTTTTGCTAGGTTTATAATGAGATTATATTATGATTATGATGTATTGAAATGTTGATTAAGTGATTTTAATTTAGGAAAACCAAAACTATATGAGTTGGTTGATTTTTAGGTTGAAATCTTTGAGTTTTTGGCTTGATAGTGTGGTTGTTTGATTGTTGGAGGTTCTTTGGTATTGAGAAGGTGTTTTTAGATGTAAATTGGCGTTGTTTTGATGTTAATCTCACTGGGTAATGATTGGAGATTTGTTAGAAAGGTTTCGTCGGTGTTTTCAAGTAGTGAAAACTTGGTTATTGATGGAGGAGGATGTAGTTTCATGTTCCTGGGGATTTTGATGCAAGGTTCTGCATTAATCCTCTGTTTTGCTTTGGTTAGAAGCAGGGAATGTTGTTTCGTTAGCTTTGGAAGGAGTTGTGGTTGATCTGAAAGCTTGATTTCGCCTCGACAAAGCAAGCGAGGTGTTGTGGGTGAGTGGAACTAGTTTTAAAGCTTTTCAAAGGTTTGAAAGCAAGGTTTGGGGGTTTAGATTAAGCTTGAAATGCTAACCTAAGCTTGGAAGTAATTATGGAAGATTTCGCTCTTGGTTTTCGGTTTCCATGGTTTTATTAAATTCATGCTCACGCATTGAAGATAGAATTGTTTTACCTACTATTATATGCATGTTTTGGAAGTGAGAAATGTTGCATATGTTTATGTTTTGATAATTCATGTGTTTAGAAAGTGGTATACAACATGTTTGAGATAATGCCTAAATACATAGTTTAATGTATTTGAGATACTTTGATAGAAATTGGTTTGAATGATGCATATGAAAAACAGTGAGGTAACATGGTTTAAAAGTGTACATTGGAAAAGTGATGAAACTTCATACTATCGAATATAATTAGTCAACCAATAGGATGCGAGTGCATTATAAAATGTAAGCAAAATTCGTACGTACGTGTGGTAAAACATGATGAGTACAACCGCGTCATGTGTGCCGTAAGATGGGAACAACTACATCTTTATGAGCATTAAGGTGGGAACAATCACACCTTGTGAATACTTTGGTGGGAACAACCACACCAAGTGCTCTGCTCTTCTTATGGTGGGAACAACCATGCCATACGATGTATCTGCATATCCGAGTTAGTTTATGGTGAGAATAACCACACCATGTGTTTTGGGATGGAGTATAGCCATCCGGGTCACTTGAATGCCAATATATGAGATTACGTGTATCATTGATTTAAATGGTTTTGTACAATGAGCATTATAAATGAGATTCTATTTTGTAGCATGTTTTGTAAGTTAAAGCATGTGAAGCCTATTTTGAGATTTGCATTAGGATCAATGCATGAGATAAATAAGCATGATGTGTAAGAGAATTTTATTTGAGAAATGGTTTTAAAACGCAATAATGGTTGGCTTTTATTTGAGCATCCCTCACTAGGCAAATGTACTTACACTCTCTTTTTACCACAATGCAGAAAAGTAGATTGAACGGGCAGCGAGGAAGCAAGTGAAGAAGTCCAAGCATCACAGATAGCTCAAGTATGGTTTTTTTAAACAAATCAATAGTAATAAGTTGGCAATGGGAGGTTACCTTGATAATTTGGGAGTGTATGTAGTGAACTTCCTAGTTTGACACAAGTTTGTAGTGCCTTAATAGACTTGTAAATGGCCTTTAATTGCTGGTATTTGGTTTGGTTTGCATTTTGGAACTTAAATGGCTATTATGCTTAGAGAGTATGCCAACAGATTGCTAAACATGTTGTGTTGATGTTGAAAGCATGCCTTGGTGTTATTTGCCTTTAGAATCATGACCTAAGTGATTACTTAGGCTTTTTTAGCATGTTGGATTGATATTTGATGTGTTTGAACATATAAAATCAGCAAATTATGACACTACATGCCCAAGTGTATAGATACGCGGGCTACTGTATTGGTACAGTATAGCCAAAATAGACATACCATATCGGTACAGGGTAGACCGTATCGATATGGCTAAAGTGAAAAATGAGAAACCGTACCGGTACACGAGGTCGTATCGATACCCTTTCTTGCTACTGGAAATTTGAGAAATTGACGAGATAATGGCATATCGATACGGGCTGAAGTGTATCAATACACTTGGTGTTAAGTGTTCAAAAGTACTATTTTTATTACCTTTATTACTCATATTATTGCTAGATTTAGGCTCATATTAATTGCACTTTTAGTCATCCATGCATGCTTGCATTGTTTCCTTCATAGTTATGCTTGAGTTCATGTTTTGATTAGTTTTGGTGGAAAAAGATACTGTTGGAGGTTGTTTTGGTGCATGTAGGTTAATTGCCGAGACAATAGCCAAGCCACTGCCGCCGAGGCAATAGCCTAGACACTACTGCCGCGGCAATGACCAAACAAAGTTGACAAGGGAGAAAATATGCAAAGTGGTATGCGATTTGAAGAGCATGAAAATCTGGATTTTTCAACGTACTTTGCATGAGGATCGGACTACGAGAAGAGCATGAAAACGCCGAAGGAAGGTCAAGAGAGGATTTCATGAAAATATGAGGTTTTTAAGGAAGGATGATTTAATACTTAAAATAAGATCTTTTCTTTTAATATATTTAATTCTAACTTAACTTCCTCCTCAAGAAAAACTTTGACCTAGCCATCTCCTATAAATACAAGGCTTACCCACCAAGTACAAGCAAGTTCAATTGAGAGAGATTCAAAGGGGGCTGTTCGACATCTTCTTCTTCCTCTTTGTTTCGATTAGATTCATGTTTAGGGATTATTCTTTGTTTATCTTTTGAACCCTGCCATGAACTAACTTTTTTGGCTTGGGTTATTTTGGGTTTGTGGTTGCGAGAAAACACTTGGATTTTGTTTAAGTTTTGTTTATGCACTTTTAGTTCAAGGTTTGCTTATTCTTGTTGTTTATCTTTTACTTGCAATTGAATCGGGAGAGGATATTGTGATTGCATATATTTGTCTAATATTGGGAGAGTTAAACTCACGAAACGAATAAGCATGGTGTTCGCCCAAACGATGAAGACTAACTCAGCTTAGGGATAAGTTCGAGTTTCAACGGCTAAAAGAAGCGTAAGATTGGTTGGTGTTCATCCTTGGTTCACGCTGGGAGGTATTATCAAAGCCTGCCCATCAGCATGGTTTCAACTTAGGGATAAGGAGGAGCCACTGAAGGACGCTTTGCTGAACCTTGACGTTGTTCTCTGCCACCCCAGCAAGGGTTACCAAGGCAGTTACTTAATTCTTCTTTGCCGCGACAACAGCATTAGCCATTGCCGAGGCAGTTCGGTGTTCGATTGCATACAGAACCGAGACTGTTCTAATTGGTTTCCACACTACGACGCAACATAACCTGACCTACTCTATCTCATTCGACTTCAAATCTCTTTATTTACTTACTCTTTTATTTTTATTTGATTAATTCAACTCATTTCATCACTGTCAATTGTGTTTTTACTTTTACAGTGCGATAACTTAAGCAAAGTGGCCCAAATTAATCCCTGTGGAAATGATACTCGATACTCATATCACTTTATTAGTTGTGACATGTATACTTGCACAATTGCGTAGCACTTATAACACGCAACAAGTTTTTGAATCGGGAGAGGATATTCTGTAAAGTTGGTTAACTAAGGCTTTTTGATGTTCTGTTTTCTCCGTTTTGGTCACTGAATATTTAGATGTTCAATTGAATGAGTTTGGATGAATGAAAGGAGTTGAAGACTGACACGTGGACATGAAACCCTTACTAATTGATTATCAGTAACTTTGATTTGGTTGAAGTCCCTGTAATTTGTTAAAATTACAAATTGGTCCCTAACTTATGTTTATAAATTGAATGCCAAATCGTTGTATGTTTGCGTTGGAGTTTCTTTCGTTGCGGGTGAGAATCACATAGAATGTTAATGATCATCTAGACAAGATAAAACAAAAATAAATAATATAGGGTCGTTTATTAAGGTAAGTCTTCGTCGATTTACTTTAACATTCCCTGTGCAGCCTGTTCGGTTCGGTAAACGGTTAGACCGGGTCGAGGGGGTTACACTAAGGCACAACACGTGATCGCCATGTAAAAGTATGCAATCCAATGGAAAGGCGCATATATATATATATATATATATATATATATATATATATAAGTAATCACAATAGCAAGTATATAAACACGAATGAAAACGTCGTACATCAGTGAAAGAAATAAACAAAGCAATCTATCCATTGAAAATCAATGAGCACTGTAATCACATAGCCAAGCAAGGAGAACCACTTAAGGATTCTTCGAGGCAAACTTAATCAGAAGTCAGCAGCAAGTCCCACTGCCGAGACAAAGCAAGGTTCCTCAATAAAGTAAGCAGAGTGCATGCAGATAACAGCCACCCCTCCTTAGTTCCGCTTCAACTCCGCCTCAACGGTTATCCAATACAAACTGTTTAATAACATAATTGCAGACGCCATAAGCAACCACCTTGATCTTATATACACGAGAAAGACCACAAATACCTATCACATCCACAGGTATAATGCAACATGCATTTGCCACAACCCAATGTGGTTCCAAACACTGACGGACAAACATGACTGAAGAGCCTTGTTCCCAAGATATTCCAAATATAGTGCCCGTCTGCATTCTTCACCATCAATGGTCACTCACAGACTTCCAAATTTTATTGTCTGTCGATACAAATAATGCACACATTGAGTACTTTGATTGGATTCATAAAACGTAGCTTCCGCATACCGATCAACACAATAAACATATTTGCCCCCTTCTCTCCTTAAGATAACACAAGCAAAGTTAGACAAAAAACCACAAAAGAAAAGATAAGCCATCCATGAACCAACTTATAAAAATACAAGTCCAAGGAACTTCTATTTATAGCAAAGAAGAAAGCGCCAGGGTTTGACTTTCAAGATTCCAATAATAAAAGTTTCTATATAAGAATTCAAGTTCCAAATCTTCAAATCTTGAGAAAACACCTTAAAACATGCAACCTCCACAATAAATAAACACATGAATAGTCTCGTATCTCTGTCAAAGCTAATCAAAACTACCCTTTCCCCATCATTATTTTACCTCGAATTGTCTAAATCAGTCAACATATATCAAACGATTACATGAATATCAAGGAGCGTCATTATAATTAAAAAAAGAGGAGGACCAAAGAAAACCAAATCTCTCCACACATGTTGTTCCTTCGCAGGCAGCAATGATAAAATAAATGGCTCGTGAAAAGGCCAACGACAAAAACTTCTCATCACACCAATAGTAGAATGCAATTACAAACCTCATAAAAGGACTCACACCTAGGAAAGAAACATGAAGCAGATAAAATTGTTTTCAAGATATGATCCTTGTAAGAAGTTGGCAACCACAAAAACCGTAAAATAGAATACAAACCTCCAATAGGGGGAACAAAAAGTAAGATATGGAGTTGTAGTGTTTCACTAACGAGAAACCCTATTTATAGCCATAACACAAAGCCCACTTTGACAAGAATATCGAAATTTTGAGAGGGAACAACCATCAAATAACAAAATATTCTAAAATTCAAAATTTGAAAATTTCCAATTCATGCAAGATTCTTATTATTATCCATTTAAGGTAATAATTAATAAATATGACATCATTGGGAGGCCGGTAAAAGCAACCAAATCTCCCAAATCGCATGAGTAGAAACCAAACTTTATCGCAAATTTCTAACAAGCCAGCATAGTAACCAAATGAAACTCTCACAAGAAATCAACTATCCACGCATCCAAAGCCCAACGCATAGAAAAAAAACAAAACAACAACACAGGTATTCAGCAGTTCCCCAATATACGGCTCATAAGAGCGGAGTCATATTACTCATATACTAAGAAACATAAAGTGCATAATAATACAATAGAAATAAAAACAATCTCACCATGGGGTAAAGTAAATACAAATACAAACCAAAATAAAAGGCATTAGCATTTCCAATACAAGTGAAAAAATAGTAATCCTCATCACCACATGATCCAAAGAAAACCCTCAAAAATCTTATTGATCCGGGGGGCAAGAACCCACCCTAAGGAAAATTAACATGCCAGTACAACACAAAGTTGCGAACGTACAAAAATTTCGCAATGTAGATCTCTGTTTCAACCTTAGCCATCAAAGTCTTCCTGATATCAATCCAAAACACCTACTTTTTCAAGTAGCGTTTCCTTGCTTCAAATATTTGACTTTAGCTACACTTGTCTATCGTCACAGTATCCAACACCAAAACTGACAAACTAACAACTTTAGCCTCCAAATTCACCCTGAATGAGTTTTTCTGTTCCATTCGGGATAAACAGAGGGCTTCTTCATCTCGCAGTTAAAGCATATGGAGCTGGCACACGTCTCTCCCATTTTCGACTCCAAAAATCCATACTCTGTATCAGGAGGAGAACTGTCAAATCCTGGCACAAATCAACCGCCTCGACAACATGCCCCTAACTCGACTTCCTCCTACAACCACATCTGAATACTATTTCTCATTGATCCAGTCTACAACACTTGCACTCCCCTAGGGTCTATCCAAAAGTGGTTTCTGAAAACCATTTTTCTTCACAAACATATTTTCTCTTTTCCCTCTTAAAGCGGCACAAGGAAAAATCATAAAAACAAAGTTGAATAAGAAAAAATGAATTGATCATAGGATAGGTATACCCAAAGGAACCTTATTTAAGGTGGGCAATCAAAATACCAAACAATGGCGTTTTGCATATTTATGTAAAGGGTCACCAATACCAGTGATTAATTACCACACCTCGAAGTCTCGCACAATTAATTAAAGTTACACAACTTTCAAAGTCCCACTCAATAACCTCATAGACGAATGCAAATGCTTGTCACTGCCAATCAAATGCTTTCTTTTCCATCATAGCATGACCTGAATTGTCTACATCACCGCCAGGTACGCTAATAAGAAATGATAATATAAAAATAAAAAAACGCACCATTCTTGCAAAACCCAATGGCTACCAAACATCTTCTGCTCTCGCCATCGCCGACCATCACACTATAAAAATAACGAAACACACCAATCAAAGGATTGTCCCTATGACTCTTGCAGTTCAAGACATACGCCATCCAAAGTTTGAAAATCTGTTACCACAAAAACCCTCACCCAAAAGAGCCCTTTATAAATTCTACATGCTCGCCAAGGTCACTTTATAACCTTCTCTCACCCGGGGGGCAATTTTTAGTACCTATAAACAAACAACGTCACGTGTTAAAACTAGAATAGGCAAGACTACAAACGATGCAACACAAGAGACATCCAGGGACGAGCACAACAGCGCAGGTGAATCGCTACGCACAGAATTACCCGCAAACCGCGCGCGATACTCTTTGTAACCTATGGCGTCCCACGACTACGTGCCCACGCACGTGGTCGCTACGGATAACGAGGGAAATCTAAGACTTCAGGTCATAGCCAATCTAATCAACGCGCCACGACAACCCTATCACAACACCTATTCGGGTAGTATAAAACTGGGCATGCAACAATAGAAAACCAAGTCTCTCCTTAATTGGCACCACCACCACTCCTGAAAAGAGAAGAACATACGAGCTCCTATCCAGAGAGGCCATCATACCTGAGATAACCGTCCCAGTCAACGTCAAAACCCATTCTCCGGACCTCTGCTATTTTGACCATCAACAGTAACAAAGATTTAAAATATTAGAACAAAATAATAACCAAACGATAGATCAAAAATACATTGACCTTAATAAGAGCTATTAACCAACCACTATATTGACATATAAATAAGCAAAACATACCAGACTTTCCAAGCTAACTTGAATATACGATAATTGTAGTCATCAATACCAAATTGATATTCTTTTCAAGAATTCCAACAAGAACCACGATAGTTGAGCGAGATCGTGCTGATAACTTGTTATGAATAAAATAAAAGAACAAGAGAAAGAGAAAGATGAGAGACAAAGAAAGAAACTTATATTATATTCACAATCAGTGTACAGTGCTTTCTCTGAACTCTATATTTATAGGCGTAAGAGGAAAAATCCTAATTTCAATGGGTATTAAACCCTAATAATAAAGTACATTAAAGTCTTCTTTAATACATAGATATTCACCATAAATAAATATTCATAACAAATCAAATATTTTCAACGTCGAATTGAATAAAAAATACTATTTTTTCAAGTCAATTTTTATTCCCCTAATATAAAATATAAGCGTGGTATTCACAAGCCAAATCCAAATTAGGTAAGGTGGCATACTCAAATTTATTGTTTGTATTTTGGAATTTTAGCGTAAATATGCAATCGCGCATGAAAAGTATTTTTTTTTTCTGTAAAAGAAAAGTATTTTTTTTATTAAATAAAGAAACATTATATTTTAATACTAGAATTCGAACTCATATAAAATGTGAAAAGTTGAACATCCTTAGCCATTAGACTAATTAAATCTCGAAAGAAAAGTATATTTAGTATAGAGTATTGACAAATGACAATATTTTTTTAAAATGTCAAAAATTTAAAATTAATCATCACTCCACTTCCTTTTAATACAATTGCAACAACAATAATATTTTTAATCAGGGGTAAAGTTAGAATTAAAAATTGAAGATAAAATATAAATATTTAAAGTGGAAGGGAAAATTCATAATTAATTTATTATTATTATTATATATATAATAATAATAAAAGGTTAAAATAATTCTGCGATGCGACAAGAGATCTCCCACTTATTAAATGCCTATGTCACTGTTTACATTAGCACAATTAGTTCGATTAATATGTAAATATATATATATTTATATATATATATATATATATATATATGAAATTATGCAATCAGTATATTGTATTTGGTCAAAAAATCAATATATTGTATATTTATAATCAAATTAATCGCACAAATTGTAAATTAATTAATATTCAATATATATCTGATCTTATATCAAATAAATCGTGATATAGCCTACATATGATGTAACTAAATTAAAATAAAATTTAAATGGAGTAAACACATTTGATCGGTTAGTCAAGTTGTTCATCTTTATTCCCTCACATTTTCTTAGGTCATGAGTTCTAGACTCGGTAGGAGTAACCTCTTCCTTCCTCTAGAGTTTTCCCTTTCCCTACCCTCTAGATAGGATTAGGATTAAATTTTGTCAAAAAAATGAAATCTAAATTCAAAACTTACACAGTACATAATATTATATTTGATAGTACTCAAATGTTAATATGCAAAGATATTCACTAATTGGTCGAGTGGTTAAGGAAGCTCGTGTTGTCACATCTTGTATGAGTTCGAATTAGGGATGGGCATGAATCCCATACCCGACGAGTTTCGACTCAATTCGCCCTGACGAGTTTTGATCCGATCTGACTCGATCGGGTCGGTTTTTAATATGTTTAGGGTGAAAAATACCCAACATGACCTGAGATATTTATATTATATATTTAGGAATAATTGCTATAATGTCCTTTTCTTTATATAATTTTTCAATTACATCCTTAATTTTATCAAATAAAAAAAGAGAAATATAGATAATTACTATAAATACCCATCTTTTATATTTTTCTGTTATCCTCCTTTATTTTAATAAGAACGGAAATATATATTTTGGGGCGGGGCGGATTTTAATCTTAAAATTCGGGTCGAGCTCGGATAGAATGAAAAATCATCACATATTAGGTAGGATTAAATTTGGGTGGAAATATTTTTTAATCAAGTGCAAGTTGACAAAAAAAAACTCAACTTTTGTTCATCTCTAACTCAAATCGTAATATTTATCTTTAGAATATAAATCTCTTTATTTAATAAAAATCTTTAACACGCAAAACCTCAACTTTTGCTAACAAAAGTAAGGACTAACTGATTCATCCTTACTTTACCTTCCCATTGTCGATGCTCTTATTTCTCTTCATGTTTGTTTATCTAGAACAAAAGAAATATATTAGATTATATTCAAAATAAAATGATTACAAAAGAATTACATCGCAAACGTTAAAAATTTAAAGCGAAAAATAAATACAATAAAATCTAAAGGGTATAAAAGACGTAAAAAAATAAAATAAAATCTATCACTTTCACAAGAACTTTAATAGTCTTTTGAATGAAATTCAACAATCAACTACTTTGATCAGAGTGTTCCATGAATTTTTTTTTCTTCTGTTGTTAGTTCTTAGCATATCGGCAAAACCAAAAAAAGAAAATCATAAGCATAAACAAACTGTCGTCCTTCGCTGATAAAAATGTTCACTGATACTTGTCACCTGAACGTTAAATTGTCAAAAGACAGACAATTGCCATCAAGATAAACTAGAACTGTTATAAAAACAGACGAATGAACTGCCATAAAAGTGGACAAAAAAACTCATAAAATCACATATGATATGAATATGTCAAAGTAAAATAAAAAACAAAAAAACTTGAAAATAAAATATTTATCGACAAAGATGAATTTTATTTATATATAAAATCAGTAAACGGTTAAAGGTCAGCCGTCTGCGTTGAAAATATATAACGATGTTGTGAATAAAATAAAGAAGAATAAGAATAAGAACAAGAAGAACAAAGAGATGAGAGAAAGAAGGAGATTTGTATTATTCTTAAATATAGAATTGTGTGTACAATGCCTTCAATGAATCATCTATTTATAGGCATAAGAAGTACATAATACATTAAACTCTAATTAATAGAGATAATATTCCTAATAATAAATAAATCAAATTCCTTAGATAAAGTTCTAATCATGATAGACATCTACATAGATAAATATTCATAACACTCCCCCTTGGATGTCTATGAAGATAATGTGCCTCGTTAAAACCTTACTAAGATAAAAACCCAGTGGGAAAAAAATTCTTTAGTGAAGGAAAAAGAGTACACACATCTTTGATACGCATAACATGTTGCCTCATTAAAAACCTTACCAGGAAAATCCATTGGGACAAAACCTCGGTCAAGGGAAAAAGAGTGCAACGCGTATTTACTCCCCCTCATGAAAACACCACAGAAGGTCTTTGAATCTTCATAATTCAATCTTGAATACTATTTTCTAAAGATCGTGAGGGATGAAACTTTGAAGTAATATGTTCCATGATATATCCACATTTCAATTGAGATATACATCTTGCATTATCTCTACACAAGATAGTTTTGTATCATATCTTGTGAAAGTAAATCCATATATCTTTTGGATATGTTGGGTCAATAGTCTTAGCCAAACACATTTTGGCTTGCCTTGTGCATAACAATTATTTCTACAAGATTTGAGGAGGCATCGACGAATGTTTGAAGATCTAAATGTAATGATCTTTGTATATTCATAGATATTTCTTGACCAACTAATATATGGTGCTTCAAAACCAAGAAAAGATATAATTATCTTTATTCACATCCAACAATCCATATTAAATCTTCTTTAAGATTCTTTCAACATATGTCCATTCATAGACAAAAACGCATATTTAAGTGCTCGATCTTTAGGTCGAGACAAAACCACATCTCAAGATTTTTTTTCTCAAATCCTTTCCTTAAATAACCAAATGCTTTGAAAGCTCTTCGGGAGTTCTAATAATATAATGAATCTTGATTCAAAATCCTTTATAAAATACATAAGGAAATCTTATCATTCTTATAGTATTTCCTCAATTAGTACTCACTAAGGCGATTATATCAAATGCGCCAAAATATTCATGAGACATGTCTAAATAAATTTCCTCGGAAATTTCCAAATGCTTATAGCATTTTAAATCCTTCAAAGATAAATATGGATCCACAAATAATTAGACGATTGCAAAATTTTTCATAACTGCCAAAGTAATTGCATCCATCATGAAGTAATTAAAACTTTTCATAAATCATAGTTCAAGTCGTATTTACGACTACTTATTTGTGTCTCACTTGCATTACACCTTTAGGTGTTTGGACTGCTGGTCCAAATACTTCTATTTTAGAAGTTCAAAGCGTCTTTCAACATCGGCCAATTCAATATCTATACTTCTGGATAGATTTTATACAAGATCCTCGATTTCTTTTTTTTTTTTACTTCTATAGAAGTATTTTATGTAAAATTGTTTGTAAAATCGTTGTCGACAACTTTTCAATTTTCTGGTTCCATTCTCGTAATGACATAACTCATCGAGATCTCTTCAAGATTTCAATCTTTATTTCAGGTACCTGAAACTCTTCAAGAGTTTTATTATTAGTTATGTTTTGGGTCTCTTAGGAGCACCCGCCTCCAATATATGACCATCTCATATTACTTTCTATTTACAAAAATTTTGATCATTGGAACCATTTCAACTATCATGCTTCAGGCATGATTTACATTCTCTCGCTCTAACATGTAATTTAAACTTAGAGCATTTCAGCTGGTATATGAGACTTAATTACTCTCATTGGGCCAGTAAATATGTCTGGCAGTTAGACATGAAATAACATGAATTATCTTATGAACTTTTAGTTCATATTCGAGGATCTAGATAATGATAATTCATTTCATTCTTTATCCAGCTGATTATTCTCTCCCCCTGATGTTGAGAAAAAGCATCTAATAAATGATTCTCCAATTAATGTTTAAACATAAAAGGAGACTCGTACTCAATATATATTCTCAACCCTTTTTACTTGCCCATTTTGTGCATTATGGTGGAGCAATTCAACTATATATCGCACATTCAAAAATTTAAAAATGGGAAATATGACTTCTGACCAAAAGTCAAATCATAATGGGGAGTTTATTATAACTCGTTGGCTTGATGCGTATAAGTGTTGCTATATGAAAATACCATATAAATAATAAACATTTTGTTCTCACAGTTTAGCTATTAAATAGGAGGCATCCAATTAAAAATTTGTTAAACCGTATTTTTCATAATCAATAGGCTTTGTAACAACCGATATAGCCTAAAATATAAATCCACTAGCTTTTCAAGACGAATAGTCTAATTGCATAATCTGAATCTTTTTAGAATCAATCTCACAAACTTCTGGTTGTTAGTCGATAAAACAATGTAGATGCATCTACTAAAATCATATAAAACTTTCCACATTTGTGGATATATGGGCCCATATTTCGTTCAGATATGCAAGACATACAGTCTCAACTTCAGTACAAGAACTTTAAGTTCTAATTCTTTTGATAAGTGGGATCATATATATCCTTTGAGAACAAACAACACAAGAACTTCAGGTTCTTTTAGTAAGTGGAATTTAATCAATTCCTTTAAGTTACACAAGAACTTCACGTTCTTTAATAAGTGGAATTTAATCCATTCCTTTTAGAATAAGCACCACAAGAACTATAGGTTCTTTTAATACATGTCTCAATAATTTATGCACCATTATTGATCAGGATGGTCTAACCGATCATGCCAACTATATATATGTGTATATATCTCTGAATTTGTAAACTCCTTGTTTACCATAACATGTAATTCAATCTCACTCGTACATGTCTAGTACGGCCATCAAAATTGTTCCTTTAAATAGGAATATATTTAGCTCTTTCGGAGCTTTCAAATGAAATTATCTTTTGGTAGCAATATACAACTCTTCTAGAGCTTTCAACTGACTTTTTGGCTACCAGAAGTTATATCCATATTGGCTTATTTCAAATGCCAATTGATAACATATGTTATCTATAATTCCCAAAGGGATATTTTGCGAACTCATATTGCTCTCTTAAAATTTCCACTTATAGTGGTGACAATATTATTACCATTAGTGGTAATTATTGCAATATTCGCAATTATGCACTTTTCATAATGTGCTTTCTCTCAAGAAGTTATTGCTCTTCTAGAGCATCAATATTTTCAGTACTTTGAGATATAGTACTCACAGTATTCCCTTGCATTTAAATGGGAAAATATATCTTATGCTTATATTGAGCATAAATCGTCACCATAGATTGTATTTGACAAATAATTATGTTAAACAAAAATAAATAAATATCATAATATATAAATATAAATATAAATATAAATATAAAACGTAAATAATTAATGTGTGTAAAATAAATAAACGTAAAGTAAAATAAATAAAAATAAATAAATAATTCTCTTCAAAGTTATGAGAATAATTAGAAGATGATTTATTCCTTTCGAGGGTTATAAGAAAATCAACAACGTTCAAATGAGTTGGACCAACAATGTCCAAATAAAGTTGGACCAGTATCATCTTCGTCATGTTTTGCAAATAAAATTTGCATCTATTTTCTTTCCTTTATCATTCAATGATTCTTGATTTTTCAACGTACAACACGTACGAGACCAATGGTTTATAACATCGCATTGGTAATAAGAAGAATTTTACTTCAATAGAATGATCTTTATCACTCTTGTCATCCTTATAACCTCACTACCGGTGGGTAGAAGTATTCTTAAAATGACCATATTTTTCATGTCTATATTCATAGCTTCGACCACGACTACAACTTCTAATGTGGTTTTTATTCCTTCCATAATATAATCTCACATTCACTTCAGGGAATGGAGTAGAGCCAGTGGGCCTTTGAAACCTTTTTCACATATCCTTATCACAGAGAACAAAGATTTAATCCTCGTACGTGGCATTGTTAAACCTGTCCACAAGGTCCTTTAAAAACCTCCTTTGAGACCAGTAGCCTCGCAGAACGGGATGTCCAGCCAATTATACTTGGATTATATCGAGATTATGTCTCTAATTGAATAATGATTTACTATGTTTGCATTCACTTCAGGGAATGGAACAGTTCCAATAATCGCATGGAATAAACATCATGCTTGCATTCACTTCAGGGAATGCCCCATCATTGATAATCGCATGGAATAAACATCATGCTTTGCATTCACTTCAAGGAATGCCTCCCATAAAACTTTTGGATAAGACGAATTTTCGTAACTTGAAATTGGGAGAAGTCTATGGTCGAGTTTTTCGACGAAGAAATATTGCTTTCGAGCAAATATAGACTTTATAACAATCTTTTTATAGATTGAAATTCACCATGATTTATCACACATTAAAATCATAATTTAAAGGAAAATAAAATAAAATCAGAATTTACCGATATTGATTTTCCTCTTGAGGACAATTGAGACGTAGCAAATGACCAAGACAGCTTCTCATAATGTCATGTCTTTTTTCAAGTCATTTAAAGACACATAAAACTCAAATCACGGTTAGAAACAATCAATAGAATAAAATAAATAACAAACTATTTTAAAATAAAATAGAATTAAAGAAAGTATGCAATAACTAAAGTAAATAGACTAAAAACTACAAATAATCTGATATGAAATTTTACATTCTCTTTAAAGCACGCGTACATGTGATTAAGCAATCATGCATTAGTTTTTTTGTTTCCCAATATGAAAGAGATAGAGGAACATATATACCTTCCGGCCCCCGTACACATAAATTTCACGGCAATTATGATAAAATATAAATGAATAAATCTCATGGTAATATTTAGTATTTACCTATTCGTAAAATACAACCGCACGATTTCTTGTGTGCACCGTATCAGTACAACATTATGGTTCCCAAGTTTAATGGCGACCATATTAAAGAATCCGAAAAAGTATACCTGATAAAAAACACCACCAACAAGAACCATGATAATTGAGCGAGTCGTGCTGATAACGTGTTGTGAATAAAATAAAGAAGAATAAGAATAAGAACAAGAAGAACAAAGAGATGAGAGAAAGAAGGAGATTTGTATTATTCTCAAATATAGAATTGTGTGTACAATGCCTTCAATGAATAATCTATTTATAGGCATAAGAAGTACATAATACATTAAACTCTAATTAATAGAGATAATATTCCTAATAATAAATAAATCAAATTCTTTAGATAAAGTTCTAATCATGATAGACATCCACATAGATAAATATTCATAACAAACGAAGAAAAAAAAAACTTTGAACATTTATAAGGAAAACTCCTTGTAAGTTATAACTGTCACAGAGCAGATAGGGAAAACTCGTTGTTCCCTTCATATTTGTTTAAGCTAATAAGTGCGGAATTAGGATTTGAATGTAAAAGATCAATTAATTGTTTTAATATATATATTCAAAATTTTAGAAGAATGGTCCCTCCCACTCTCATGTGTCTCAGTTAGGTATAATAATAATAATTAATTGTTTCAAAATGTTAAATTTATATATGGATCATATTTTTAAAAAAATATATATTTAAAAGAATTATATTGAAGAGGTGACATCTGAATCCTTGTCAAATTTATATCCAATTAAATATGGATAAATTGTCCTATAAAAATATCAATACAATTGATAAATGTTAATATCTTAAATTAAAATACCATATAAGGCATATATAGATTACATATGAATAAAACTATAAAGGAATTAAAATTAAAGGCTTACCAAGGATAGTGAAATTATATTTTTCTTAAATAAAGTCGAATTATAAAGACATATGTAGCTACTCAATGTTATTTATAAGATTAAATCTTAATATTTTTTTATGAAAAAAGAAATTATTACGTGTTTCATTAAACCCTAAAACATAATCGAAGGAAAAGAGTATATAAACAAAATGTTGTTCACAAACCATAGAAAATGTCTAAATAAACGGCAACTAAATAGCCCAGAGCTCAGGGCAAAAGAAACCTCTAGAATGACTAAAGGAAAATTAAAAAATAAAACATGCCAGAACCCTCAACACCATGCACCCGACCCACCAACCAAACCAAAGGAAGCTAATCCATCGAAAGATCACTGTGAAGCTTGGCAAGAGTCTCCATTGGTGGAGCACGAAAATAATGAACCACAAAATTCGATTCAAAGGCAAGCTTAGCTAGTGAATCTGCAATCGATTTCCCCACACAAGCCACATATTGAAACCGAAGAGACCGGTTATGCTGCCTCCAACTATCCAACTGCAACAACATGGAGTTTACATGAGAAGTACTCCGAGTCCCATTGAGAAGAGCCAAAACATCCAAACTGTCTACCTCGACGATAATTTGACGCCAACCGTCTTTCCATGCACATGTAAGCCCCTGAGAAATCCCCCACAATTCAGCATCAAGGGCCAAGCAAACCCCCCATGAACTTCGCACAACCAACGATTCAATGGCCCCGGTGATCTCGAATAACCCCACCGCGGGTTGCATGGCTACTCATCAAATTACAAGCACCATCGGTGTTCAATTTCACTCGGCCTTCCTCAGACGGAGACCAATGCCTCGCTCTACGAACCTCCAGAAGACTCGACATAATTTAAGTGATGATTAATCTAAAATAATAATTTTAATTTATTATTGATATAATTTCATCGATATCATAATTTTTAATTATTATGTATTACGTATAAAAGTTTTATTTATATGTATACACATATAATTATTATTTAAGTTTTAAATAAAGTTATAATATATATGTTATTAAATAGTTTGAAGTTTTATTCATGTGCAAGCACATTTAACTATTATATTAAAGTCTTGAATAGATTTTTAATTTAACAAAAAATTTCTTATATTCATTTTAATCACTACATGTATATAAGACCATCTTATTTTTTTGAATAAATATAAGACCATCTTATTAAATGTTAATATACATGCCATTAAATAATTATTTTTCTTATATTTAAATAAAAACTAATATAAAATAATAATAATAATATATTGTTTAACTACTGTAAATTGAAAGTCTAATTAAATATTTTTAAGGGTAGTTAAAGATTTAATATAAAATACAATTCCATATTTAAAAGTTTAATATAATAATAAAATCATTATGTTATAACAAAGTAATAAACAATTTAAAATAGTAAGATATTGTTTTATCGATAATTTTGAATAGTTTAAGTATAATAAATGTGCAATATTTCAAGATAAATATTTTTGTTAAGTACCGTTGTCAAGGCTAAAGCAACAGAGATGAAGTTGAAGAACAAAATTAACAGCAGCAGCAAGGATTTAAATTGCGATTGTAGTCACATTTTCGATCGCGATGTTTTATCGTGGTTGCGGATAATTACATATGTATTGCGGTCATTATAGACCGCTATTCTCCACAATAACGATTTCAAACGAGAATTGACAAAATATGTAGGTAGCTGGTTTAAAGTTCAATAGAAAATTTTGTTTGATCTAAGTGTTGAATTTGAGCATTTAAGTGTTCTTTCTTCCTCTATTACTAAGGCCCTGTTTAGGAATGAGTTTTAAAAGGAATTTTGGTTAAAATCTTGGTTTGAAACTAAAAATCAATGCTAAATAGCTATTATATAGCTTAAAAGCTGGTTTGAAACGGTAATTGGGAGCCAAAATCAAAAAGCTATTAAATTCAACTTTAGCTGGGGGTAGTCTATGTGGAAAAGGTAAAATGCAATTTTGTCCTTATTTATTATTCACAACGGTCATCACTTCAGCATAAAGAGATTTTCTTTTCTGTTCTTTACAGATTATCTATTTTTATCTTTCTAAAAAATCATTTGAATAATATCTTCTTCTTCTTTAAAAATTCACCTTGAGTTCATCTTCCTTCAAGGTATGTCATTTTTATTATTTAATTCTTTTAATTTTTTTGATTATGAGTGAGTTTATAGGAGATGTGTTTGGGCTTGCAGAAATTTTAAACTTGTGTTGTTGAATTTTGAAATCCTTCAAGGTATTTTGTTTGAATTTAGTTTAGATTTGTAGTAAAACTTAAACAAAAAATAAACAAAATAATATGCTCTGGCATAGTACATTACATTTATTCATGCATTAATTCTCTTCATTTCATTTTAAAAATCGAACCGTTTAACTATACGTGACCAAAGTTTATGATGCAATATGAATTGTCTTGGTAGTTTTCTTGTGATATTTCTTCAAGTTGAGGCTTTTGGAATGATGTAGTGACATTTGTGAAAGCCTTTTCTTTAGAATGGTGTGATTTTACTTTTTAGTTCATGTATAGTTAGTCTAGATTGTTGCTATTGGCATTGCTGTTGAAAAACTTGAATCAAGGTGGAAAATGATGCTTCAATAAATCTGAATTCTAAACCTGGCATATATCAATTGTCTTGGTAGTCTTTTTATCCATTTATTTTATTATATAAAGTTTAAATGATTTAATTATTGTTTATAATATTATAATTTATAGGAAATTATTATCTCGTTGATTCTGAATATCCTCAAATGAAAGATTTTCTCAGGCTATATAAAAGACAACGATATTATTTACCCGACTTTCGTAGAGGCAAACATATATCGAGTAAAGAAAAGATATTCAGTTATTCACATTCACCATTACGTAGTGTCATTGAGAGAACTTTTGGTGTACTGAAAAAGAAATGGTCTATTTTAAGGGATATGCCAAGTTATAGTTTCGAAAAGCAAAGGATGATCGTTGTATGTGAAATGGCGTTACACAATTTTATTCGAAAACATACATGTCTACATGATGCAAATTTTATGGAGTTCGAAAGAAATGATAGAACATATAAACATATTATTGACCCAGAAGACGTAGACGATGAAAATAATGATGATAATGATGAACTAAACACTTTATCCGGTTATGAGATGAAATTAGTGAGAGATGGCATAACTTGTAGTTTAATGAATTCACTTTAAACTACAAGCATTAATGTACTTTCTATATTGATAATTGGTGCTACAACTTGTAGATGAAATCACTTTAAATTATAAGTATTAATGTATTTTTGTAATATTTATATTAAGACCAATGTATCTCTTGTAATATTTATATGTAGCATGGATTAGTTTATATATATATATATATATATATATATATATATATATATTCTTTTCATGCTTCACTAAATTTTCGGCATGTAACTCGAATAATATACACAATAATCTGTACACTTTTGTAAGTTGCATATCTAAATATTTTCTAATCACACGAATAACGCCAATTCAGGTTTTATTGTTCATTTTAATATAATTTAATCCATGATGCTATTGATCTATATTAATACCTAACAAGAAAAATGAGAAAATTTACCGATGCTTACATTTATTATATGCTACTGATTTACTGGTTAAAAATATATTTATTAATAAAAATATTTTTATAATAATTTAAGTTGATATATATATTTCATATATATATATATATATTATCATATCATATCTAAAATAGTCATTTATCTTCTTAAAATCACTTTTTGACAGTAATGACAAACACTAAAATCTTACAACTAACTTTTTAAAATCTTTTTCTATCAACATCTTTAAAAATTCATTTTTCAAAAGCAATGTTAAACTAGCTCTAAATCATTGAATTTCATGCGCTCGATTATCAATATTTTAAAGAACTTGGTTTCCATCTTCTAATAAAGGACTTATTTTTGCAGATATTTTGCAATATTTTAGAAATAGTCGAATTTTGTTGTTGGGTATGGTTACTGGTTAGTAAGGACTAATTGATGTAATTATATAAATTTTATTAATTGTCAGGTCATTTCCCGTTAAATTTTTAAAGCCATCAAACTAAATTGTTATTTTTTAAGTTGAGTGATCATTTTGTATCTTTTTATAGTCGGGTGAGTCAACAAAAAACAGTCTATAATCAAGTGACTATTTGTGTATTTTATCCCAAGTGTTTGATGAAGTTCGAGGGTAAAGATGTCACGAGATCTATTATTTATTTATTTTTTTATTAAAAAAAAGTAACGCCGCAACGAGACTTTGCGGAAGGTTTTTCTCCCTTAGCTATGTTTACTTGTAATTGTCATGCCATTTGATGGGCATTTATGACATTTCATATATTTTATTTTATTTCCAATATTCTTAGGGTAGTTAAGTATTTGTAAATTAATTGCTTAATTAGAAGCGAGATAGATAAGCCACGGAATATTCGTGATAGAGAGGGTTTAGCAAAAAAATATATTATTTAAATAAATCTACATTAAGAATACAGCTGGTCAGAGAAATGCCCAATCGCATTTCACCAAGTAGATACCATAATTAGGGTTGAGCAATAAAAATTAATAAATCGTGGTTATTCGAATCATACCAAATTAAACTAAATTTAATTTTAAAATTTATTTATAATTAATTTTAATTATTTTATAATATAAACATAAATATTTTATGCTTAAAAATAATATAGATGAATTATTAATTATTTTTTAATAAATATGTATGAAAATTTTAAAAATTAAAACGACTTTAAAACTTTATCAATTAATATTTGAAAGTCATATAATAAAGCTATTTTTATCATAATAAAATAAAAAATAAAAACCTAAAATTAATATAAAAATCGAAAACTAAATTAACTGAGCCGAAAACTCATGAATTATTAATTTTTTTTACCAAATAGAACCTAATCTTATACATAATTCATCTCTAATCGGGTCATTTTTTATTTGTCTTATCTTCTCTCTTTTTTTGTTGCCCTCCTTGTTCTTAGAATTTTTTTCCTGATTAATCTGGATGACTCACGTCGCATACCTGATTTTGGTAGGCGAGTTTCCCAATGAAGATTTTTTGCATAAATAAAATTACAAATTTGAAATCTACTTAAGCGATGTTAAATTACTTAGCATTTAAACTAATTATGTTAACTAATTGATTGTCTTATCTTCGAACTCATTATGGGGGCTCTCTTTTCAATTGTCAAAACTCAAAAGCCAAATTGTGTAGGGCCACGCGCCCGAGGATGAAGCCATTGATTGGTGATGACTTGAGGGCAACCGGGCTGGGCAGTTTCATTGTCCGGCCCATCCCGACTCTATAAGCATTTGATTTGTATTGTCCTAAATTTTATTTAGTCTTAATTGAAAAATAAGTAAATTATATTTTTACGGTGTTTAATTTTTTTTTATCAAAATAAATGTTTAAATTTTGATTCTATAATCCTTTTTAGTCGCTCTTTTAAAAATGTGCATAATAAATATGTGATATATGATCTCTTCATTTCACACATTTGATTTTGCAAAAAACATATAAGAAAATAAAGGGATATTTTTTTTATAAATCTGTTCATATTTGAAAAAATTAAATAATCTTAAATCTCAAAAACTTTAATTTTAAGAATCCGTCTATTTTCGGTACATCAATTTTGAACTATGCCTCTTCACCCTCATTTTTTTTTTTGTGAAATAAAAAACCTTGAAGCCCAAAAAATTGTCCAAAAATACTTGGATTGCAAGAACTCATCTATCTAAAAGTGAAATCAAGATTCCAGCTCTTAAAAATTAGTTAAAAACACTCTGATTTCGCTTGTAATGACGAATTATGTAAGTAATCACTAATTTTATTCGGATCTCAGACCCGATTTTATTTCATTTTATTTGTTTGCTTTTATTATTATTATTGTTGTTTTTATTATCATTATTATGAAAAACAAACACATATAAATAAAAATAAGTCCATTTATATTTAATCTAGTCCATTATTTACATAACCCATATATATAGTCCATTATTTATATATATCAGTCCATTAACATATTTTACAAAACTCAAAAAATACATATTACACATGGCCTGATAGGCCCAAAATAATTACAATTTAATAATCAGAAACCTTAACCATTTTATCTTCTTTTTGCAGCCAGATCAGGACCGCTGGATCAAACTTGATCTGACGGTCCAAATCACCCCATCAAAGGAAGTCCTAATCTCCCCTCTCTGCCTTGGCGCTGTGTCATCACAACCGTTGGGTTGAAAACACATCGAAGGGTCCAGACTAGATCGAAAAGGCCTCTTCATATTAGGGAATGAAGAAAACATAGTAATTTCAGAGAATTACAACAATGCAACAAGGCAAAAATGTAACACCAAAAGGGAATTAAATTTTTTCATTTAGTTTATGTAAATTTGGCTATATAAACGAAAGCAAGAAACATTGTAAACGGTTAAGATATCAATACAAGTAAAAAAAAAGAAATTTTGAGGCATCTTTCTCTTTTAATATCACATACATATTAGGGTTAGGGTTTACCTTCGTCGTTGTTAAGCTTTCGACCTTTCTAGGGTCTCTCAATAATGGATGCGCCTTTGTTTGGTGATAAATTTTCAGCCTTCAATGCCAATAGTTGCAAATCGAACGATTATGGTCTATAGAAAAGGGTTTTTGCTTTTAAAAAAGGATTTTGAATCTGCCATTTAAAAGAGAAGGGTTTTGGTTTTCGAAAATTAGCCTTTGAATTTAATTTTAAAAGTAAGAAATGGTTCGAAAAGAGAAAATTTTTTAGGTTTTCGACGCTGACTAAAAGTGTCTGGTGCGGCGAATTCTGGCGGTCGACCGTTGATATCTGAAAAAGAATAGTTTTTTTGAATTTTCGGGTGGCTGCTCGTGACGTCTCATCCCTTTTCTGAGTTTTCAGAGAATTCAGGGCTTTCAAAGTTTTTATTTAAAAAATGGATAAAGGAGATTTTTTTAACTGAGACAGTGTTTTTATATGCTTTTAAAAATTAAAAAAAAAAATATGAGTTAATACCCTCTTGAATCCCTCCGCGTTTTTAAAATTATGCCCGCAACCCTTCCGTCTTTTAATATTCCGCCCGCCATCCTTGAAAATTTTGAACTATTTTTAATGTCGTCTCCATTTTGAATTTTATTTTTTTCCGAATGGTTTAATGCCCATTTCGATCCCTCTTATTCCGGTTGCGTTTCAATTGGTCTATTTCAATGAGCTTTTCCTTTTTAGCCCCCTTACCTTTTTAATTTGTTCGATTTGCCCTATATTTTCATGCATTTTGTAATTTCTAACATGTATTTATTTTCTTTTAAATTTCAGTCCTTTAATTTTTTGTTGGTTTTATATTTGGTTTATTTGTCTAAATGTTATCTTTAATTGCATGTTTATAAGTTGGTTCATGCTTTTTATGCCTTTATTCGTTTGCATGTTTTTATATATATTGTGTATATATCTTGTTTATGTCCATAATTGTTCATGCATTTGTTAGCATATTATTTTGCTAATGCATTTTAATTTATTGCATTAGATTAGTACTCGAGATCTCGGTATTCTATTGGAAGTGTCATCTCGGGTCTCAGGGCATCATCTCCTTTGGGTAACATAGGTGGCGAGTTTGTATATATTCGAATCATGTTGCCATGCTCATGCATTTAGGGATTAGAAATTAAATTAGATCGAATTTGTATTTTTCTTAGTAAAAACGATATGAACCTTTAGGTAACGATTTTTGGGCGTGGTGGGGGTGCGAAACCTTCCCCACTCGTAAACCGACTCCTGAACCTAATTTTTTCTCTGGTTTTATTTCTCGGTGTTCGATCTACCTTATCCAAGTGACCGGTGGTGACTCCATCATTTTATTTAAAATACGAGCTTCTACATCATGGTGACTTCACTGGGGAACGATTTTTTTTTGTTTTCAAAAACAAAAAAGAGTGTCAAGACTTAGTTTAAGTTTGTATTGTATTTATTAAAAAAATTAAATCCAATTTAATTTAATTTTTAATCCTTAACCTTGTTTGTTTACCGTTTTATTTCACACGGTGTTTGATATAAATTGTCATCATACATTAGTTTTAGAACCGTTAAGTGGGAGTGGTCACTTTTTTTCCGTAGGGTATTCACCTCCGTATGGGATTGTAATCCACTTCAGGTATTCGATCTATATATTTCGTGGGTCACGCCTCCGTATGGTATAATGACTCGCATCCTCTCGAATCGATGTCTTATTATCTTAGTAGGTAATAGCAACAGTTTGGGTACCCTTAGTACTTTAGAACCTAACCGCATATAGCTGCCCGTAAGAGCCCACCCTTTAGAGCCATACCAGAATGTTGTCCATTTAGCGGTAACTCTATTAGACCTTGTTTGGTTTATTTATGCCTTTTTTGCTATATATGTCATGCATGATTTAATTGCTTTAATTAATTACTTTTGTTTTTTTCTCTACCATTTATTTATTTAATTAGTTTATTTAAATACTCACCGCACTAACTTAAGCTTTTTGGTTTTTTTTCCTTTTGTATTTATTATTTGTGCATACCATGACATACCATATGTGTTGATTCAAAAGCAGTTCATATTAATGGATTGACATAATGAGAGAGAAGTTTTGTAGTACAAAGAATGATAATGTTATGGTCTATGATTGGTCCGAGCGGAAGCAAGTAGAAAGAGGGGACAATTTGGTTGCAGGACACATGCCGTAAGTAGTTACTCAAACTCAGATTGTTTTTATTCAGAATGAGATACACAGATTTAAGGAAATTCGAAAGCATTGGGATTCGAAAAATGAGATATAGTTTTCAGCAAAAGTACGATGATATAACCCTCATTTTGGATATTAAAGTGGACAAGCAATTAATTTGGGGCATCATGTAGTTTTAGAACCCCGGGTATAGTTGTTTCACTTTCGGTGACGTAGATATGACCCCTACCATCGAGGAGCATACGACATTGCTCCACTGTCCGAGGTTTCAGGATGACAAGGTTTACACTAAACCCAAGGATCAACCTCACTTTTTGCAAAACTTGGTTGACATTACCGATATGGATGGAGCTTGGTTTCGGGGTAAGATCGCAAAAAATGGTGGTAATCATTTCATTGCTTGGTCACATATTCGAGATTTAATCCATTTACACCCGGACCTACCTAGGAAGAGGCGTATGTTCACTTTTTGCATCTATAGTTTGACCATTTTTCCAAGGTCTTAGAATATATTGACTATGCTATGGTCGATCTATTCAACCAGCTTGAAAAGAAGATTAATCGAGTACCGACCATTTTAGCGGAGACTTTTCGGTCTCTCGGGGCATATAGGAAGCTCGGAGGAGGTAGATTTTTGTGTTGTGCTCTTTTGTTAGAAATATGTATTTGTAGCCACTTTTGGAAAGTGAGATATTTTAGTCAGACGCGCCTTTCCATTTTTTCTTCGATAAAGCTTTTCCATGAACAATGTCCGACCAAAGAAATGAACGAAGACCAGTGGATGGCAAGTGTAAAGTGTCCACGAGTTCTATATTTTGTACACATTCATGCCCTTATTATTGCTATTCTTAAGCTCATTTAGGCATATTTAGGTGCATTGCATGCATAATAACAATATTTGCTCTTTCACTATGCTTTTATTGAATATTTCATGTTTGGTTAAGAAAAGATACTGTTTTAGTTTAGTTTTCATTTTCAGGTGCTGTAGATGTGTAGCTGTGGAGAGGACCGGAGAGGACAGGAGAGGACAGGAAAGCTTGGAGCAAAAAGGAGATGTACTGAAGCAGTTCCAAGTGCCGCCAAGGACGCCACCGTAGCAGCACTGCTGCCGAGTTCTGCCAAGAAAGGAGTTAAACCGACTTAGCCAAGATGGGTTGCGATTGAAAGAGGACAATTGACTGAGTCCAATGAGCCCAGTCTTGCAATTTTCTAAATCCTGTAGCGGCCTGTAGAGCTGATCCAAGATTGATAAGTAGGAGTACTTATCCTTACCTGTGGGAGAAGGCAACGCCCAAAGAGTCTACATTCAAGTTAAAAAGGAGTCATCATTTAATATAAAGCTACTTTTAGGACTTCTACTTCAAAGAGGACTCAAACTTAGGCCATGAGCCCTATATATACCCAATGTATGCGAGGGTATAGGGGCATGCTTATGCTTAGATGCACAGATAGATGGATGCTTAGCGGAGAGGTAGATAGGTAGATTGGAGGTGTTGGAGGTCGCGACCCAACTCTCCTAGGGTTTAGGTTTTTGTATGTAAAGTAGTTGTGAGAAATAGTTGTAACAGTTTAAGTGTGTTTTCAATAAAATATTCTCAAGTTTGCTTAATTCATGTTCTTCACTTCTTCAATTAGTTCCAAAAGTCATGTTGAGGAAATCCATTTGTCGGGCACGAGAGTTTAAGACTCACGAAAGGATTAAGCACGGTCTCATCATGTCGAGGTGTTGACTAATTCGGATTAGACATAAGTTAGAATTTCAGCAGCTAAAAAGAGCAACCAAACGTCGACTGCCTGTGTTAGATTTACGCTGAGATTGCTAGGTATTGCCTACATCACGTAGTGATAGAATCCTTACCTAGACATAGGAAGGATCACTTAAGAATTGTTCTGCCGAACTTGAAGTATCTGCCAGACTTGTCGCCAGGACGTATTTCCATTCCACCTGCCGAGACAGCGAAAGTTGCGAGTGCAGAGACCCGCTGCGGCCGCGTGACAGGGTCGTAGCTTCCGTCTGCCGTTACCCACCGAGGCAGCAGATTGTGGAAGCGTAAAACACACTTAGGCTTTACAATGCAGTTTACATGCTACTGAGCTGCAATTACCTTACCCAATCTATCGATCGTATCTCTCCCTATCATTTCTATCATCACTATCTTTATCTTATTTGTGTCTTTATTTTTCCACATTTAGAAATTTAATTGTGAAATTTACTAAACTCTTGTGCAGGAAAACATTCATGGGAGCCGTTCCAATCCCTGTGGGAGACGATATCTTTTATACTATAACTTGACAAGAGTGTGCACTTGCGCTCATAAAAAGAGAACACCTACACGCCCTACAAGTTTTTGGTGCTGTTGCCGGGAATTGGCAACATCAATTGCATTTGAATTTCTGCACTCCTACTTTAGTTTTTGCACATTAAATTTCTGTTTATTTTATTTTATTTTTCAAAAAAAAATTAATTTATGCCTCTTTGTTTTCTTTGGTGTATGTCCCGCCAGGGCGGCAAAGGTGGCAGCCAACATCCACCTGAGGAGGGGAAGGACATGCCCGGACGAAAAGCCATATGCAAAGCCCTCAGGAAGTGGTTATGTTTGGGAAATGCGCAACCCAACCCAACCCAACATAACCTAATTTTTATTTTTATTTTTATCTTTAATTTATTTTTATGTATTATGATTAGATTTAATTTTTAGTTATTTAATTTTTGCATTTAATTTATTTCAGGTTAGGAATGAAGGCAAGACCAAGAAGGATGAAAGAATAAAGGAGAAGCCCAACCCAACGGCCAAGGCAATCTAAGGCAGATGAGCATAACGGCTAGCCGTAACGGCTATATTTGCAACAACTAGCGAAATAGATATCTACATAACGGCTAGAAGCGCGTAAATCGTGCCGCAATCATTGCCGCCCGTTGACAGTGTGCCCGCCAAGGCAGCGGAGAGAAGCGACTATATAAGGCCAACTATTCTCACCCCGTTCTTCACTTTGCTCTCTCTCTTTTACTTTAAATTCTTCTTTTCAATCTTTGCTTTCAAGATTTTGTCTGCTTTACTTTCTTGCATTTTCTTTTTATTTCTTTAGGAAAATACAATCGTTCTCACAGTTATGGCCACATCAAAACAACCCGCCTCCACCTCCAAGCCTACCTTCCAAAAGTTCTTAAACCCTGCTATCGCGACAACTTACAAGCAGCACTTCACCGAGCGGCAACTCTGGGAAGAAATAGGGTTCCAATACACCAGGCCAGATGGGGATTTTGGCCTTGAACCCACCATATTCGAGAGGGTTCAAAACTTAGGGTGGGATATTTTCGCACGGCAGCTAGAGGCAATAAACAACAACCATGTGCGAGAATTCTATGCCCACAAGCCTACACCGGGAAACCCTTTCGTCTATGTCCGCGGCGAAGGAGTCAAGTTCACGGCGGAGACCATCAATAGATACTACGGCATAGAAATCAGTGGGAATCCGCATGAAGAGTGGAGGTCCTATCTAATGGCGGCTGACAACGAAAAGATCAAGAAATAAATCTACCGGCCCAACACCAAGTGGCTAACCGGAAAGAACAATGGTTCAGTCAACCGCCACAATCTGCTGCTGGAGGCAATTCTTTGGAGCAACTTCGTCCAACGCCGCCTGATGCCCACCTTGCATGGATTAACAGTCAACAGGCCGCGGCTGGCCCTTATCCACAACATTATGAAGGGGAGGCCAATCAACGTTGGCGAAGTGATTCTTGAAGAAATCTATGCCCATGCCGACAAGCCCAACGCCAAAGGACACGTCGTCTTCCCTGCACTCAACACAGGCCTATACGCCAACTTCCGCGTGCCGTCACACCCCAAAGATACAATCATTTCTGTTGCGAGATCGTGCAATACTATAAATGATACGCAAATGGTGCAAGTATACACGTCGAACGAGTAATAAAGTGATGAGTGAGTATCGTCTCTATAGGGATTGGAGGTATTCATGGTTGCTGTAACAATAAAGATTGAACTTTTTGCAAATGACAATGCTAATGTAAAAGAGATGGTGTAAAATAATGCTGAAGCAAAACAACGCAGAGAAAGATGAGATAATAATATGATAAACAAGTCCCCTTTCGTATACGAAACTCACTACGGAATGACTGTCTGGGAATGATGGATAACCTAACTCAAGCTTCTTAACGATACTAAGGCTCTTCAGCTATCTTCTATGCTAGGCGGGATTTGCTAAGAGTGCTCCTAAACTATCTCTAGCCAGGAAATTGGGAGTCAGAAATGCTACAGCAATACCTCTCGGCGTAAACTCTTAACACTCCCCTACCCTTCACGAACTATCCTTTTTAGCCCTTGAAACCTATCACTTATCTCTAAGGTAGGTTAGAGTCTGCCTCTCAACAGTCACTCCATTCCTTATGAGGGTTCTAAGGCTAGCTCTCTCTGTTGAGTGTGTAAAAGTTCTATATTTTACCCCTTATTTAACCCATATTTCTGCCGCATTCAAGCATAATTCATTGCATTTAGGTACAGTTTCACATATACATCACAATTATATAAAATGGCACAGTTGCTACTGATTTTGGTTACTTTTGCAGGTAGCTGTTGTGGCAGACTCATGGCAGTGAAGAAGCAAAGCTAGAACACAGGACTGAAGTCGAGAAGGAAGACGTTGCCGTGGCCACTGCCGCGACAGCTAATGACGACAGTAATGATGAAGGGAAAAAGTGAAGTGGAGCTCGACAGATAGAGAAAATTAAGCCGGTCTGTCGTGGGCCACTCCTATATTTTTCTAAGCCCTAGATCAGAATGAAGGCCAAGTCCAAAGTTCAAGGAAGAAACCTAAAGCAAGAAAAGATGACGAATTAAAGGCATATACTCTGAAGATTTAGTCTTAATTAGAGTTGTACTTTAGTTTGAACTTGTATTCTTACCTTATTAGAAAACTTGAACCCAAGGCCTATATAAAGGCATGTAATTCGACCTAGGAAGGGATATCTTATTCTCTAGCCGTCTTCCCCAAAACCCTAGTCGTTTCCCCCCCTTCTCATCATGTTCTAAACTTCCCCTAGGGCTAAGGGTTGATTCTGTAAAGTAGTTGTAAGGATTGTACTGTTTTTAGGAATTTTCTGTTCAATAAATAAACTTCAAGTTTGCTTATTCTGGTTTTCAACATCTTACAAGAGTATCGGGAGAACATTGTGAGATTATTCATTTACTTAATATCGGGAGAGTTAAGTATATGAAAGGAATAAGTACGAGTTCTCCAGTTTATGGTTGAACTATCTCGCACCTAGGGATAGGACGAGGTCAAGTGGCTAAGGAAGAATTCAACAACATTGGTGTTCATCCTTCGATTCACGCCGAGAGGTATCATCCAAGACGTGTTCATCGACAGTACTTGGACCTAGGGATAGGACAAGTCATAGCAGAGATTCTTGCCAAGCTTGAAGTACAGAGTTGTGTGATCGCTGCTGCGACGACAACAGACCGCTGCTGCGATGACAACAGACCGCTGCCGCGACAAGGACGACGACAGAACAAAGACTCTTATACAGTGCAACACCTGCACTACCAAGCAGATCAATACCAGCCTATTTCTTAACCCTGAAAACTCTGTTATTTTATATTCTTCAACATTCTTCTACAATCAATTAAACTCTCTTCTTTCTTTCTTGTGCAGCAATTCAAGAATAAAGCTATTTCCAGTCCCCGTGGATTCGACATCCGATACTTCGTGTATCACTTTACTACTTGTGTCGTGTACACTTGCACTCTATTGCAGTAGACTATTTTATACGCAACAAGTTTTTTGCACCGTTGCCGGGGACTGGCAACATATCTTTACCTTACCTTTACTGCACTTTCTTTTTAATTTTTCTATTTTTATTTGGACTGTTCACCCTGTGCTTTTCACAAGGTCTTTCGTTTGCTTATTCGCAGATCTAGACGAGGCAAAGAACCTGAGTACAAACTAGATCCTGAAAGCGAACGCTCGTGCAATCTTAGGAACCGAGTCCGTCTTTTGATAGCCAGAAACGATTATCTTGAGGAACAATTAGAAGCTATGCATAACGGGAGGAACAACCAAAGGAATCCCGAAGATCCTGATGATCCTATCGGGGATGGAGGAAACGGAAGGCCTGCTGCTGAGGCCGCACGCCGATCCTGCTGTGATTACATGATCAATGATCATGTGGAACTGGAGACCACCCTGCCAGACGTGGAAGCTGAAAATTTCAAGCTGAAACCTGTGATGTTCAGCATGATCAATTCCGCTGGCCAATTTAGTGGTGCTGCCACAGAGGATGCCAGAGAACATCTGAAAACGTTCCAAGAAATCTGTGGATCGTTTAGATTAGCAGGAGTAAATCCGGAGATACTGAGGCTCCGATTATTTGCTCATTCACTGAGGGACAGAGCGAAAACTTGGTGGAACAAACTAATGCCGGGTTCAATACGAAATTGGGCGGATCTCACTCGTGAATTTTTATCTCGTTTTAATCCTTCCCATTTATCTGAGCGGTTACGTAATGAAATTGCTACTTTTCAACATGAAGATGACGAGCCAATGCACGAGGCATGGGACATGTTTACCACTCTTTTGAGGAATTGCCCAATGCACGGATTCCCCGTTTGGAATCAAGTTATCAAATTTTACAATGATGCCAACACACATACCCAGATGAGAATAGATTCAGCAGCAAATGGACTGTTGTTGGACAAAGATCCAGACGAAGCCATGGTAGTATTGAAAAATTTGGCGAAGAACGAAGAGCAATTTCCCACAGTAAGGAGAGGTAAACGAGTGCTAGCTGTGAAGGACTATGAGGCCGAAAAATCCCTAAAGACACAGGTTGCGTACCTCACAAAGGCAGTAGAAAATTTTATTAAAAAAAATTCAAAACATGTCTACTCTGCAGAAGAGGTATGTGAAACTTGCAGTGAGAATCACAGTTCGGAAGACTGCCCGTTATAGCTAGAGGAAAGGATGTATGTTGGAAACTATAACAAGCAAAGAAATTACGATTCCAACAACTACAATCCCAACTGGAGGAAAGACCCCAAGTTCTCCTAAAGTAATCCAAACAACGCACTGAATCCTCAAGTGCAGAACACTCAAAAACGAGGGGGCACCCAGAGTTCTGACACGGCAGCAACTGCAACAACAACTACAACAGCAGCCAGCAGCCGCACCTAGTATACTGGAGCAGACATTGGCCACATTTATGTCCCAGACAGGAGTTTACATGGCAAACATGGATCATTTCGTCAAAAAGACTGAGTCATTCATGGATAAAACAGAGATGAGAATGACTAACCATGAAGCTACACTGAAATCACTGGAGACACAGATGGGTCAGGTTTCCCAGCATATTAAGCCAAGGCAGAACGAAGGATTCCCTACCGATACTGAGGTCGCTAGACAACCCACACATGAGTAGTGCAAAGTCATTACAACTAGAAGTGGGAAACAACTGCCAGGTCCGGAGATGAAAGCTGTACCAATTGAGAAATCAACCCTAGAAAAATCTGCCGCGAACGCTGCCCCGGCAGTCGATAAACAACCTGCTGCCACCACACCTGTCACGGCAGCAGAAGGGACAGAGGAGAAAGACAAAGATTCTGAAGAACCTAAGCCTCATCAAATCCGAATACCATGGGAGGGACGAATTGAAGATTACCGTCCTCCACCTCTTTTTCCACAACGGTTACAGAAGCAGAAACATGAGTACCAACTTAAAAAGATCTATGATATTTTTAAGCAGGTTCACATTAACATACCGTTGTTAGACGCCATCAAGCAGTTGCCCGGTTATGCGAAATTTCTCAAGGATGCTATGTCAAAAAAATCCAGACTTGGGGAATTCGAAACGGTAAAAATGACAGAAGGATGCATGACTATTCTGCACAGGCGTCCACCCCAGAAAAAGAAGGATCCTAGGAGCTTCGTAATACCATGCATAATTGGTGATAAATTCGTGGGTAAGGCACTTTGTGATCTAGGTGCTAGTATTAATTTAATGCCCAAATATGTATTTCAAAAATTAGGTATTGGACGAGCACGACCCACGATAGTTATGCTGCAGCTGGCAGACCGCTCTTACGTGCAACTAGAAGGGAAGATCGAAGATATTCTGGTAAGAGTGGATAAGTTCATTTTTCCTGCTGACTTTCTTGTTTTAGACTGTGAAGCAGATGAGAACGCACCAATCATCCTGGGGCGACCCTTCCTAGCCACAGGCAAATCACTGATTGATATAGAGAAGGCAGAACTTACAATGAGAGTAAATGATCAAGAGATCAAGCTCAACGTTCTTCAGGCAATTAAACATGCTGATGCAGAAGAAGAATGCAAGGCTATCACTAAAGTAATCCTTGACCAACCCTGCATCAGGTCGAGCTGTAATGCATTAAATTTGGTCCATTGCCACAGCAGCCATCTGGAAGACTGTCACGACAGCAACAACGACAACAGCTCCTCAGATTCTGACATATCTGACACTGAAGGTCATGCAAAGGTAAAATGGATAGGAAATCGTCCATGTAAGTTATTCGAGCCCCTAAACTATACCTCGAATGAACATATAATCCAAAAGCCTTCAACTGTGGAACCACCTGTTTTAGATCTTAAGCCCCTGCCAGAGCAGCTTAAATATGTTTTCCTTGGATTAAATGATACGTTGCCCGTAATCATCTCTTCCAAGTTAATGCAGAAACAGGAACAACAGTTGATAGGGATGCTGCAGCAGCATAAAAAGGCTATTGGATGGACGATAGCTGATATCCAAGGCATCAGTGCGGCACTATGTATGCACAAAATTCTCCTAGAGGATGATCATAAGCCGACCATTGATGCCCAAAGACGCTTGAACGACGCTATGCGAGAAGTGGTTCGAAAAGAAATTATCAAATGGCTTGACGCTGGGATAATTTATGCCATCTCAGATAGTAAGTGGGTGAGCCCGGTGCAGTGTGTTCCTAAAAAGGGAGGAATAACCGTGGTGACCAATGAAGAGAACGAACTAATCCCAACCAGGACTGTGACCGGTTGGAGGGTTTGTATGGATTACCGGAAGCTTAACAAAGCTATCCGAAAAGACCATTTTCTGCTACCTTTTATTGATCAAATGCTTGATAGATTAGCAGGGAAACCTTACTATTGTTTTCTTGATGGTTACTCAGGTTATAACCAGATAGTGATCGCACCGGAAGAACAAGAGAAAACAATCTTCACTTGCACATACGACACTTATGCTTTCCGGAGAATGCCATTTGAACTCTGCAATGCACCAACAACCTTCCAACGGTGTAAGATGGCAATCTTCTCTGACATGGTGGAGGACTTCCTGGAAATATTCATGGACGACTTTTCCGTATTTGGGGACAATTTTGAAAGCTGTTTAAGCAACCTACATAAGGTGCTCAAAAGATGTGAGAAAGCGAACTTGGTATTAAACTGGGAAAAATGTCACTTCATGGTGGATGAGGGGATAGTCCTAGGTCACAAGGTAAGCTACCGCGGCATAGAAGTCGACAGAGCAAAGATAGAAGTGATTGAAAAGCTGTCGCCACCCACCACAGTCAAGGGAATTAGGAGTTTCTTAGGGCATGCTGGGTTTTATCGAAGGTTTATTGCAAATTTTTCGAAGATTACCAAGCCTCTATGCCACTTACTGGAGCAGAATCGTCCCTTTGACTTCAATACTGAATGTACTGAGGCCTTCAGAATCCTGAAAGAGAAGCTGGTAACAGCCCCAATCGTACAACCACCAGATTGGAGTTTGCCATTTGAAATTATGTGTGATTCCAGTGATTACGCTATAGGGGCAGCACTTGGGCAGAGGAAGGACAAGTTATTCCACGTAATTTATTATGCCAGCAAAACACTAAACGATGCCTAAGTGAATTACACCACAACAGAAAAGGAACTGTTAGCAGTGGTGTTTTCGATTGACAAGTTCCGTTCATACGTACTTGGAACGAAGGTGGTAGTCCACACAGACCACTCTGCACTGAAATATCTATTCGCTAAAAAAGATGCAAAACCTAGACTGATAAGTTGGATTCTACTGCTGCAATAGTTCGACATTGAAATCAAGGATAAAAAGGGGACAGAAAACCAAGCTGCAGACCACTTGTCAAGATTGGAGATAGGAAAAAGTCTACCGACAGACAAGACTCACATACTGGAGACTTTCCCTGACGAGCAGCTATTTGCTGCCACAAGCACTGCCGCGACAGCCATGGCGGCAGGTAAGTTTTCTAAACTTCCTTGGTATGCTGATTTCGTTAATTACATAGTTAGCGTAATATTACCTCCTGAACTTAATTACCAAGCAAGGAAGAGGTTCCAAAATGATACAAAATATTATTATTGGGACAAACCTCTTTTTTTCAAACATTGTGCAGATCAAATCATCAGGAGGTGTGTACCACAGGGCTAAGGGTTGATTCTGTAAAGTAGTTGTAAGGATTGTACTGTTTTTAGGAATTTTCTGTTCAATAAAATAAACTTCAAGTTTGCTTATTCTGGTTTTCAACATCTTACAAGAGTATTGGGAGAGCATTGTGAGATTATTCATTTACTTAATATCGGGAGAGTTAAGTATACGAAAGGAATAAGTGCGAGTTCTCCAGTTTATGGTTGAACTATCTCGGACCTAGGGGTAGGATGAGGTTAAGTGGCTAAGGAAGAATTCAACAACATCGGTGTTCATCCTTCGATTCACGCCGAGAGGTATCATCCAAGATGTGTTCATCGACAGTACTTGGACCTAGGGATAGGACAAGTCATAGCAGGGATTCTTGCCAAGCCTGAAGTACAGAGTTGTGTGATCGCTGCCGCGACAACAACAGACCGCTGCCGCGACAGGGATGCCGATAGAACAGAGACTCTTATACAGTGCAACACCTGCACTACCAAGCAGATCAATACCAGCCTATTTCTTAACCCTGAAAACTCCGTTATTTTATATTCTTCAACATTCTTCTACAATCAATTAAACTCTCTTATTTATTTCTTGTGCAACAATTCAAGGATAAAGCTATTTCCAGTCCCTGTGGATTCGACATCCGATACTTCATGTATCACTTTACTACTTGCGTCGTGTACACTTGCACTCTATTGCGATAGACTATTTTACACGCAACACTATCGATTACTAACCCCAACATACACTTAAATAACGACCAACTCTCGAAGGAGCTTAAGGTAGGGCCTATCTCTCAAAGCACTTACAACACTAAGCTCTTACAACTTTAAGGAAATGAGAAATGCATAAGCAAAGCATAGAATTATGATAAACACTGAAAAAGCAATAGCATGCATTAAAAGTACTCAAAATAAAATCATCCATCAAACCCAAGCCACCTAAAACAGTTCGTGGCTGGGCAATATCATCCAATGTATCATTGCGATAACATCACCAAATATAAAGATATGAAAAGAAATTGCTATAGCGACAGAAAGAAAGGTGAACTCCCTTTTCGCCATGGACTGCCCGACTGTCTTAGGCTCACCGCCTCTCTCGAGGCCGGTGAGGCCACTCCTTGGAGCTTCAACGATGGAGGACACCAAGCTGGAGAAGATGAATGTGAAAACTTCCCTCTCATTTTCTCTCTCTTCCGCCTCTCTTTTTGCAACACTCCAGCTCTTTTTTCTCCAAGCTTCTCCCCCTTTATATAGTGGAGGCTTCTAGGGTTTGGAGCCCTAAAGATGCCTTGATAATCCCAAAGAATATCCACCAACAAGGTCTGCCACGAGGGGACAAGGAGGACAGTCTGCAGGTGGGTACCGGCTGCTGCACATGTCAGATCGTCCTTTTCTGCATGTTCACGTGCTTCTGCAGCTCACGTGTATCTCACGTGTTGGCCAATATCCACTTCCATCAAGTTATAGCAATTCCCGACACCGGTTTTCTCTCTTGACTCCTTTCCTGCGCACCACCACAACCAAAACCAACCTTCCGAGCAGTACCCCTCAATATGGACCAATAACCAGCAAAGATAAAGATGCACCCAGAAGAAGAAAATGCAACCTAAATGCAGTCTAAATGCTATGGTATGAACTCAAGAACAGGCAAATGCTATAGCAAAAAGTTATGAAAACAAGGATATTTATGCAGTTATCACACCCCCAAACTTAAGCTATTGCTTGTCCTCAAGCAATGAATAGAACAGAACAAAAGAATTACTATGGCAAAGATTTAACCTAGAGGATTGCTATGGCAATATTTCAGTCCTCAGAAATTACTTAGGCAAATAAATAAATATATTCAACCAGATGTGAGATCCTTAAGAACATTCCTTAGGACTAAGCTGTGTGCGTGTGTGTGTGGCTGCCATCCTCCTATACTTAAGCGGGTGAGACAAATTTTCAAGGAAGCTCCCTAGTTATACCCTAACTATGTTCTCTAGTTCTTTTCCAATTTTTAGAATCCCAAAGATATAGGTTTTCTGCTACGAAGGGTGTCAGCTCATCACACCTGTCGTCCTTAACTCCGTTAGTTAATATTTTGCTATAGTTAATATTTTGATATAAGTTTTCTGCTACGAAGGATTATCCGATAGTTCAGGTCGGGTAATTTTGAACACCCCTAGTAGCAGCATTGCCGTCGAGTGCCGCCCAAACAGGAGTTAAACTGACTTAGCCAAGATGAGTTGCAATTGAAAGAGGACAATTCCCTGAGTTCAGTGAACCTAGTCTTGCAATTTTCTGAAGCATGTAGCGACCTGTAGAGTTGATCCAAGATTGATAAGTAGGAGTACTTATCCTTACTTGCGGGAGAAGGCAACGTCCAAAGAGTCCACATTCAAGTAAAAAAGGAGTCATCATTTAATGTAAAGCTACTTTTAGGACTTCTACTTCAAAGATGACTCAAACTTAGGCCACGAGCCCTATATATACCCAATGTATGCGAGGGTATAAGGGCATGCTTATGCTTAGATGCACGGATAGATGGATGCTTAGTGGAGAGGTAGATAGGTAGATTGGAGGTGTTGGAGGTCGCGGCCCAACTCTCCCAGGGTTTAGGTTTTTGTATGTAAAGTAGTTGTGAGAAACGGTTGTAACAGTTTAAGTGTGTTTTCAATAAAATATTCTCAAGTTTGCTTAATTCATGTTCTTCACTTCTTCAATTAGTTCCAAAAGTCCAGTTGAGGAAATCCATTTGTCGGGCATGAGAGTATAAGACTCACGAAAGGATTAAGCATTGTCTCATCATGTCGAGGTGTTGACTAATTCGGCTTAGACATAAGTTAGAATTTCAGCGGCTAAAAGGAGCAACCAAACGTCGACTGCCTCTGTTAGGTTTACGCTGAGATTGCTAGGTATTGCATACATCACGTAGTGACAAAATCCTTACCTAGACATAAGAAGGATCACTTAAGAATTGCTCTGCCGAACTTGTAGTATCTGCCAGACTTGCCGCTAGGACGTATTTCCATTCCACCTGCCGAGACAACGAAAGTTGCAAGCTCAGAGACCCGCTGTAGCCACGTGACAGGGTCATAGCTGCCGTCTGCTGTTACCCGCCGAGCCAGCAGATCGTGGCAGCGTAAAACACACTTAGGCTTTACAATGCAGTTTACGCGCTACCGAGCTGCAATTACCTTACCCAATCTATCGACCTTATCTCCCCCTATCATCACTATCTTTATCTAATTTTTTGTCTTTATTTTTCCACATTCAGAAATTTAATTGTGCAATTTACTAAACCCTTGTGCAGGAAAACATTCATAGGATCCGTTCCAATCCCTGTGGGAGACGATATCTTTTATACTATAACTTGAAAAGAGTGTGCACTTGCGCTCATAAAAAAAGAACACCTACACGCCCTACAACAAGATTTTGGGATATCCGAGATGATGGTATTAAATGGAAGGTGTCGTGGTTGTTGGTGAGGGAATTCATATACCGATGTGGTGAGTATGATTGGTACCTCTACCTGGGATTTGGGGTGGAATTGGATATTGTCCACTACTTGTGTCAAGGCAGTTTGGGTCGCGATAGTTCGTCCCAGCTACTCATGGTTTCGACAAGTCTGAGTTTTAACACAAAAGAGGTAACTACAAGGTAAAGGTTACGAAGATGAAGAGTTCTTGGAATAATGTCTTCAAGGTGATAATATTTGACGAGAGTGAGCCGTTTGCTCCAAGCTATGACCATTGGAGGAAAAACCAGGTTAATGACTTTGTCCCTCCCGCAAATCGAGAAAATGTTAGGCCTTTGGAGGTACATATATAGGATGCCCCGTCGGATCTAGAAAAAGCTAGGAGGGACCATGAAAAAGTAGTCAACGCGATGGAGAAAAGGATCATTGATCTCGAGATAGACGGAGACATGACGAAGTACAAGTTAGAAGATCAAAAGCTTTGAGAAAAGGAAATCTTGAAGAAGAAAATGGTACTTGAAGATGACCATGAAGACTTAAGGAAGGTGTGGGCCGAAGTGTAATAAAATCTGCAAAGGAACGATTTGGGTACTACAACCAAGCAATTGACCATTAAGCTCGGGAAGGCAAACAAGAAGGCCGACAGTTATGGTCGGAAATACAAAGCTAGCATGAAGCAAGTTGAGAAGAAGACTAAGGAGTTGTAGATCGTTTCTCAAGAACTAGCTCTTAGTAAGGCTCAGAACCAAGAATTGGCGGCTCAGTTGGCACAATTGGGTTTGTCTCATCAAGATAGTCAAAGCCAAGTCAATTTGAAAATTGAATAAGTGAAGGCAATTTCCCAAGAGATAGCTAGAAGAAATGCCCAGAATCAAGGATTAAGGGCTCAAAACAAGGAGTTGGAAGCTCAGATGATGCAACTAGAAGGACTTCTCCAAGAGTACCATAATCAAGACAATGTGTCAGCTTTGAAACTTTCTCAAGATGAGAATATGTTGTTGAAGGCTAGAACTATTGAATTGGAAGCCACACTTTAGTCTTGCAAGGAGAGACTCGTTGCCTTTGAAGGAGCAATCCAAGAAGATAATAGTCGGATTGTCTTTGGGTTTCAATAAGCGAGTCAACTAATCTGGGACCAACAACGAGCAATGATGAATGCTTGGGCTCAAGCACAAGAAGTGGCGAGGCATGTCGAAGCTATAACAAGGAAAGTAAGGCAATTGTTAACACGAATCAATCCAGAAACAGAGTTGGGACGTCAAGTACATGATTTACTTTGCGAAGTCAGGATGTTAGGAAGAACATCTAGTCGATTCCTGTAGAATCATTTATCAATCTTTTGCAATCAAACATCTTCTCTTAATGAAAGTCTTTCTAAAGGACTATTTGAATCAATGCCTTATTCAAATTCATATTTGCATTTTATATTTATTGATTGCCTTTATTTATTATTTTTTGCCATATATGATGCATTATGCACATTAATAAATCATTAAAATTAATTGTGAGAGATTTCATGATAGAAAGTGAAAGTTTAATCTACAACCATTCTACACTCTTATGACACTCGTTCACAAACACAAGCAATGAAGGATAGGATGGCCAAAGTGGAACAAGGTTAGAAGGATATTGAAGTTCGTTCAGATGGAATCAAACAAAACATTAGAGATTAGATCTCACAGTCGCAAGCTTCTATCATTTCTCAGATGACTGCTTTGCTAGCAAAGAGACATGGCAAGGAAGGAGTTTTTGTTGATAGCTCAAACGTTGAAGGGCTAGAAGGGACCACATCTCATGTTAAGGTTCAACCAGAAATGTCAAACCCAGAAAAGAGGGTGTACATTAATCTCACGGGGGCATCCGCAAATCACCCTATGAGGGCATCTACTAGCCACCATATGGGAGCTTCTACAAGTTAGCCCGTTGGTTTAGGTGCAAGATACGAGAATGATGTGTCGGATCTGAGTATGATGGACGAAGTGGAGAGGAGGATTAGGGAAAATGTGGAAAAGAAGTATGAGGACGAGTTCCACTTTTTTGAAGAAAGGCTCAAGGTCATGCAAGGGATGGATGAACATGGAAATGATGCCAGCGACTTAAGCCTTGTGGCAGATTTAGTCCTCTCACCAAAATTCAAAGTTCCCAATTTTGACAAGTATGATGGAACCACTTTCCACTCCACTCATATCACTATGTATTGTTGAAAAATGGTAGCATTTGTGAAGGATGATAAGCTACTCATTCATTGTTTCAAAGACAATTTAACATGTTTTGATAATGGTGGTATACTCAGCTCAATCGATTTCACATCAAGTCATGGAAGGATCTTTCAAAGGCCTTCATGGAATAGTATAAGCCTGTGATTGACATGACCCCGAATCAAATCATGTTGAAGGAAATAAAACAAAGATCGAATGAAAGTTTATGCCAGTATGCTCAAAGGTGGCGTGATGTGGCCTCCCATATCCAGCCACCCATTCTCGAGCATGAGATCACACCTATGTTTGTGAACACTTTAAGAGGCACATTGTTTGACCGATTGATAAACAACACAAATCAAACTTTTTCTGACATGGTAAGAAAGAGAGAATCAATTGATGTGGCTATAAAAAGTGGGAGGATTGATAGTGGAGAAAACTCCCGGAAGATTTACAAAAGAAAAGATAATGAGGTGAACACCACAAGCACCTATAATGCCCCAAAGAATTTCACTATTTCACCGCCCCAAGTCGCGACCGGAAATGGGCAAGGCTCGAATAAAAAAGAAACTAGAGCTCCAAAGAAAGAAAATGAGAAGATGTCTTTCACTCCTCTGCTAGTTTCATTTGTCGAATTGTACTCACAATTACACAAGGCTGATTTGGTTCGGCCATACTATGTCACTCATTTCCAACCACCTTACCCTGCATGGTATGTGTTAAATCCTCAAAAAGTTTTACTTTTCACATATATATTGCCAAACTATTGCTTGACTTTGGGTACATATTTGTGCATTTAGCTAGTAGATTCATGCATTTGCATCTATGAGTTAAGAAATATACAGTTTTTGTTGCTAGAGTGAAGGGGTAATTTCTTGTTGTGATGGGCAGGTCAGGAGCAGGTTTAGTAGGATGGGAGTAGAAGATAATTGCTGAGTTCTGTTGGAAAAAGTAGGACGAGGATTGCCGAGCTCGGTTGCTAAAAGAAGGATGACTGATGCCCGGTCAGATAGCCATTAGTCAGAGTCAGGTCAGCTCTAATTCAAAAAGAGAATAAGAAGATAACACGCCTACATTGGTGCGTAACAAACTTTCAAAAACCAAACCCAAACTAGGGTTTCCATGAGCACCTATATAAAGAAGATTATTGATCGAGCAAATTAGGGAGGCTACGCCATGAGGGAGAAAGAGAGTAGAGGGCAAACCGTGGTTCGACCAGGTCGTGACCGAGAGCTCTGTATCTATTGAAGGGATGTATCGACGAATCTCTTTCTTTGTCCATTTCTCTTAGTTTTTATTTATGATTCGATGGTGATGTTTAAAAATGATATTGTTTCGATGGTTCCCCCAGCCATGAACTAATTCTTTAAAGTTGGCTAGGGGTGTTTTGTAATGAAAACTTAGATTTTAGGTTTTTAATAATTGGATGCCTTGACATTTTTGTCTATTTTGCTTGCACTTAATTTGATAATATTTTATGTCATACGAAAGTTTGCATTAAATGCTCATTATCCCTTAATATCTTAACAGATTTGGGAGATAATGATTAATTGCTAAATACTAAGAAGAGAAACTTCGGCAAAAGATTTCAAGTAGATGAGCTTACTTCGGAAGTGAATCTACCCCTTAAGAGTAAAGATTACAACTTTGCCAAGTTAATTATTTGAAAACATCACTATAGACATATAGGTGTTAAAGTTAATTAACTTAGAGTATTGCCATCGATAAAGGCAATACTAACTTAAAATCTACTCGGAAATAAAGCAAAGGTTGAAAGTTATTAATCGCTGTCTTCGCTAGCGTGAAATCCAAGCATCCCTTACCAGCACCAATCAGTCATCTGGGTCGATTTGTTTGCCAATCTTCCTAAATTCTCACTTTATTTTCTCTTAGTCATTTTCTTAATTAAAATCCGATCTCAATTACCATCATATTCATTTCAATTCACAAGTAATTATTGTGACATTTAATTCCTAGACAATCCATGTGGATACGATACTCAACTTACTGTTGTATTACTTACTGACCGTGTATACTTGCACGCAAAAAGACATATTCTTGTCAATATTTACTTGCATTATTACATTGAATTATTGATCTTCTGCCAAGCGTTAAGTTGGTCGACAAGTTTTTGGCGCCGTTGTCGGGGATTGCAATGGAATTTATTGTTTTGATTTTTACTTGTTTTTGTTTTCTACTATTTTACTTATTTTGTTTTGTTTGATGTATGACTAGGAGTCACACTGCGAAGGAAGATTTGTTATACTATCCAGAGATTGAAAGAACCCTACGTAGGTTAAGAAGAAAACTTTGAGAAATGGATCTTAATGGTAATGGTGGAGTCATAAATAATGCCAAAAACCAGGAGAATCCGGTAATACATGATGAAATACCACCTGCTCTTGTTGTCGCTGTAGAAAATCTTGAAGAATGATCTATCAGAGAGAACTTGGCAGCAAACATGGATAACTTGATGCCAGGACTGATTAGTCCATAGGTAAGTACAACTAATTTTGATCCTAAACCCGTAATGATTCAGACGTTATTGAATGTAGGTTAATTTGATGGATCACCTACCGGAGACCCAAGACAACACTTGAAGCAATTCATGGAGGTGTGCCAACTATTTCAGCAACTTGGTGTGGCTAAAGAGACAGTGAAGCTAGAGCTATTCTCATTCTCTTTGAAAGATAAAGCAAAAATGTAGCTATGTTCTTTTCCAACTGGTTCAGTTACTTCATGGGCAGAATTATGCCAAAAGTTTCTTATGAGATTCCAGCCACTTAAACTTAATGCCAAACAGTGGAGTGAAATCATTACTTTTAGGCAGGCTGATGACGAGACTTTGTATGATGTCTAGGAGCGATTCAAGGACCTTTTGAGAAGATGCCCCATGCATGGATTCCCTACTTGGACCAAGATGCAGACCTTTTACAACAAACTCAATGTTCATCCCAGGACTGTTGTTGATGATTCAACAAACAGTTCATTGCTATACAAGAATTATACGACGGCATTTGACATCCTTAAAAGGATTGCCACCAATTATCTTCAATACCCTACTATCAAATTGAGAACCGGGATGAAAGTCACTGGGAAATTAGAGCTTGATGCACTATCATCTATCAACGCTCAAATTGCCAACCTCACTCATATAATGAAGACGATGCAAAAGCCTACTGAAATCTGAGAAGTGAAGGCGCCAGAACCATTCTACACTATTTGTGGAGAGGATCATAATGTGGATGAATGTCCAATGAACCCAGAATCGGTAAATTTTTTGGGAATTATAATCATAATAGTAATCCACATTTCAATACTTATAATGCAGGTTGGAAGCGACATCCGAAGTTTTCATGGGCAAATAAGGGAGGTAACCAATATAATGCCCAATGTCAGAACAATAATGTATTGCCTGGTTTCAACCAGAATGTGATGCCACGGACAGCACAAAACATTTTCCCTTTAGGGCAGAGATATACCCAGGGTAACTCTTTAACGGAGTACATGGAGCGAAATGATTCCATTGTCAAGAGTTTAGCAGCATTTATACGAAACTTGGAGGTCCAGCTAGGACAAATTGCTAATGCACTTAGTAACATACCCTAGGGAACTTTTTCAAGTGAAATAGAGGATGCTCAGCAAAAAGGGAATGAACAATGAAAAGCAGTTACTCTTTGGAGTGGAAGACAATGCGAGAAGGAGACACCTATCAAACAATCAACTATTTGCCAGGACGAGAAGTTGGTGCCAGTGGATGAACCCAAGGAAGTAGAGAAAAGGAGGCGAGTACTAACAATGCCAGACCTCAATATGATGCCAACACCATTTCGAAAAAACCAACATAGCCATCATTTGCCTATCCATCACCACCTTTTCCACAAAGACTATAAACACAAGTAAAATTAGCAGTTCAAGCGATTCTTGGAAGTCTTTAAACAACTACATATTAACATACCATTAGTGGAAGCTCTCGAACAAATGTCGAACTACATCAAATTCATGAAAGGCATTTTGTCCAAAAAGTACATCAAATTCATGAAAGACATTTTGTCCAAAAAGAGGAAGCTGGGTGATTTCGAGACCGTTGCTCTCACTGAGGGATGCAATGCAATGATAACCAACATATTGCAACCAAAGTTGAAAGATCTAGGAAGTTTCACTATTCCTTGCACAATTGGCAACAGATTCATGGGTAAAGCACTATGCGACATCCAACATCAATTTGATGCCAATGTAAATTTTCAAGAAACTTCGTATTGAAGCAACGCTTACCACAATAACACTTCAGCTGACAGATCGATCTCATATACATCCCAAGGGTGTATTGGAAAGACCTACCACAACATTATTGGGGCATAAATATCAACCTCATACTCTACCACAATAACACTCCAGCTAACAGATCAATTTGATAGCTCGTGGGTTAGCCCGGTGCAGTGCGTACTAAAAAGGGTGTAATGATCATGGTTCAGAACAAAAAAATGAATTGATCCCCTCAAGAATCGTAACGGGCTGGAGGGTGTGCATGGATTACAAGAAGCTAAATAATGCCACCCCGAAAGATCACTTTCCGATGCCCTTCATTGATCAGATGTTGGAAAGATTGGAAGGGAAGGCATTTTATTGCTTTTTGGACGGCTACTCGGGCTATAATCAGATTGTCATCGCTCTAGAAGATTAGGAGAAGACAATGTTGTTGAGTGGATCAAATTAACCGATATGCCCAAGAGGGGGTGAATTGGAAATTTAAAAAATGAAAGGGAGCAAAAGGAACAATTAAAAATTATAGACAATGCAATTATAGTGGTTCAAGCTTCTAAACAAGCTTTACATCCACTACCTTAGCTCCCACTAAGGATTTTCAAAAAACTCTTTACTAATTTGTTCTTCCCCTTTTCTAGGCTAAGGAGGCAACCTTTACAAATGTTCAATCTTTCTACCCAAAGATTGAACCATCAGACTCTCACTTACAAAGAATACGTTGGCTATTACAATTGATCTCTCACAAGATAAATATAGCCCAAATTGATTACAAACACTCCCCAAACTCACAAATTTGATTTATACTAAGAACTCTAAGAGTTGGGTACAAGAATTTGACAATAAGTGTTTAGGGTTTGCATTGAATTGCTTGGATGTTGCTTTGAGGTTCAATAGTTGTTGCTGGTGCTTTTGAGGCTTGCTTTTATACCTTCTCATATATTTCTATCCGTTTGGGTGGTTGGGATCATTAATAGAGCCGTTGCGGTTCTCTCTTCCCTCCATAAATGCTGTTATGCAACAACCCATGTAACACCCCAAATTTGGGCCAAGATGTTTAGAGGCTGAACCGGATCGGTCTAGAAAACGGTTCGAATCTAAAAGAGAGTTTTAGGGAACGCCTAGTTTGGGATGCTTTAAAAATATAGAAAAATATCTAAAAATCCTCATTTAATATATAAAAGAGAATGGTGAAATCAATTTTACAAAATAAGGTTTGGAAATACTACATTTCGGTGTAGTGACCAAATCACAATTTTTGCAAAGTTTAGTAGTGACTGTTTTGTAAAGGATTGAAACTTTGAATCTTTAAGGAGCTAATTTTACCAAAATGTTTTCATCAGATTTTCCTTAATTTGGGTGATTTAATTAATGTTTATATAAATAAAATGAAGGTGATTAAAATACAAAACCACCTTTGACTTTTTCATAACTACTTTTCACAAATTTTCCCTCATTTTATTTTCTCTCAAATTCCTTTCAACCAAACACTTTCTCTCCAAAAAATTTACTTTGATGAGATTTCATTTGATGAGATTTCAATCACTCTTTGATTCCTAATCAATTCCTCATCAAATCCACTTGATTTCTACATTGAATTTTCAAGAAAACTTGCCCAAATCAAGGAGAAATCATCCATTAGAGGTAAGCTTCGTCCTTCTCCTCTAATGATCAGTTCTTTACTGAAATTCCCAAGTTATCAATCCTTTATTAATGATTTTTAAGAGGTTTTAATGTTAGAAACAAGAAATTGGCTTAAAACTCAAGATTTTGGAAGATATCTTCATGATTTTCGTGGTGATTGATTGGGCTCTGTTTTAAGATGGTTTTCTAATTTTTGGATGTTAATTGATGTTATAAATGAGGTTTTATCAATCCAATCCCGAATAGGTTTGTTTTTCCTAAGTTTTGCTTGCTAAAATGATGGTTTTTGGGGTGAGTTTGGTGTTCTACTATAGCTGGAGGTATAAGGACATGGTTGTGTTAGTTTTTGATGTTAATTGATGTTTACAAATGATTAGAAGTGATGGATCTTGGCTGGGTTTGGTTTTGGAAGAGTTTGGAGGTGATTTCGGTAGTGTTTGGTAGCCGAAATGTGGTTTTTGTGTAGAGAAGCGAGTTTAGGTGTGTGGCTGATGATTTCAATGCATGATGATGCATTGATCATCTGCTCTTATGTGTTTGAAATAGGGGAGACATTTTCGGACACCTTTGGAGTTGATCCGGAAGCTTAGATAGCGTTTCGGCGAGCAAGTGAAACGTAATCGGTGAGTGCGTATGGTTTTAGAAGTCCTTGAGGGACAAAGAAACAAGGTTTGGCGATTTAGGAAAGGTTTGAAATACCTTCCTAAGTCCGGAAGTAAGTCTTGGCTAGATTGCTCTCTTGAATGTGGTGATTGCCCCTAAAATGCTTTTACATGCTCATGGTTTTAGATTGATAAATTCCTACTGTTTTTATGCTTGAATTATAGCATGAGATGATGCTTGAAATGATTTCATTAAGTAACATGTTGCATAGTTGAGATTTGAGCTTTTATGTTAAAGTATAGCAAATGTTATGATTTTGAAATAAGATGAGAATGTTGAGTTTTAATGCATGAAAAACAGTAGGTGAGATGTTGATTTAACATAATATATTGGCATAGATGTTGAGATACTTACCAGATGTAATTGATCGATCAATAGAATGAGAGTGCACTATAAACTAAAAATTCGTACGTGCTCTTTGGTTAAGCCAAAGGGAGAGAACCGATGATGGGCATTCCATCGGGTAGGACTTGGTGAAATACCCAAGATTTGTGGCGATGAGAGATTCCTCCATGTGAGTACGGTGATGAGAGATTCCACCGGAAACTATGTTGCTAGACGAGTGAGTACGGTGGTGAGAGATGCCACCGAAAGTGTCTAGTGAGATGTCCATATATCCGAGTAATAAAGAGATGTGAAATGCCAATATAAAATGTGTTATGGTTTTTGATTCACATGTACCTTTGATGAAATGGTTTATGCTATGAGAAATGCATATGTGATATGTTATTGAAATGCTTAAGAGTACAAGCATGAGTTTGGCTTTGCCATGAGTTTTGCATTGGTTTAAATGCATGGGATAGAATGAAGGTACATGTGTTTTCAATGAGAAATTGCTTTGAAAGGTTTCCAAGCATGAGATAGAATGAGCATGTGGTTTAAAAAGCTTTTGAGAAAGTGTTTTCAAGATATGCATTATTGTGTTGGTTTTCTTTAGAGCATGTCTCACTAAGCATTTGTGCTTACGCTCTCTCTTTTACCAATAATGCAGATTATTGATTTGTAAATTGGCAATGGGAATCCAAGAATTGTATTTGGGAGATATGTTGAACTCCCTAAAGTTGTGGCATGTTTGTGTTAGCTTGTTTGATTTGTAAATGGCCTTAATTGTTTAGTTTGAGGTTGGATTGCTCATTTTGGGTTTGTGATAGGAAGCATGCCTCTAGAATAATGAGATTTTGTGTTTGATGCTATGATTGTGCTTGAATGTCCCAAATATGTTCCTTGTATGTATGATGAACTAATGGTATGAGTTGGGAGTCTTTGGGGCATGTTTAAGTATGTTGTTGAGTGAAAAACAACATTTTCTGCTGATTCTGGGCAGGGTGTATCGAAACACCCTATGGTGTTTCAGAACGGGGCCTGAAATGGCCTTGGCATTTCGAAACGAAAGGGATTGTTTCGATACATTTTAGCTACTGGAATGTCGTGTTCCGGAACTGGTCTCGGAACATACCCGCATACCGAAACGGTCAACGACGTTTCGATACAGCGTTTCGGTACGGTAGGTGGGTGTTCCGAAACGAGTGACCGTTGGACACATGTTTGAATTGTTTTGATGTTTGCATGCTTTACATTTTAGTCCTAAATGTTGTAAATGCAATTGTTTCAGCTTGAGATGTCTTTTTAAGATGAATTTTGGCAGAGAAGCATGTAACATGATTAATTTCAAGATGGTAATCCTAAAATCAATGAAATCCCTCTAATTTACAAAAATTACATTTTGTTCCCTAATCTTGTGTGATTTGCAATTGAGTCTCTATTTGATATCCGATCGTTGTGCCTTCCTCAATCATGATTCGTGAGTACTCACTTAGGGTTAACATGTATCTAGACAAGATTAAAAATGAAAAAAGGGTCGTTAATCAAGGTTGACTTTCGGGTTGACTTTGGTTTTCCCCGTGTAATCTTCGTAGTTCGGGTCAAGCGTTTAGGCCGGGCTAAGGGGTTACATTTTTTGGTATCAGAGCCAGGTTATCGAATAATTGGGGTTTGATATGTGGGTGATGTAAGTGTTTATGCATGATGTGTCTTCTTGGTGAAAGAATGATGTACGATTAATGGTGTATGATTCTATTGAGATGTTTTTGTGATGCTATGTTATGTTTGGAGTGTGTTGGGGATCCCATTGCCATATCAAAACTAATGAGAAGAATTGTTTTTGAAAATGGGCTTGAGTACTTGGATTACTTACCTTATTGTGCCTAATTGTGTTTATTGCATTTTTTGTCAGTGCATTGTTTTCTTTTTAATGGGGCTACGTAGAGAGCTGGGAATCAATACTAGATCGATGTCCGATAATGAGAATGCTGAGAATGTTGAGGATTTACCTTCTCCTCCTGGTGGTGGACCACCCGGTGGTGGTGTTGCTGGAGCTGGTAACGCTGGTGCTGGGGTCGCTGGACCCGAGGGTGCACAGGGGTAATCTGCTCCTGACATGACCATATTGATTCAGGCTATTGCTGGAGCTTTCCAGGCAGCAGTAGCGGGAGCTCATGGAGCTGCGCATCAGGATGATGCCAATGTGAGGTTGCCTTTGGAACGTCTTCGCAGTCTGGGAGGGACTGAGTTCAGAGGTTTATCTCCGGAAGGATCTGAGTCTTGGTTGGAGAGCACCAAGTGGATTCTGGGTCAGATGAACTGCAACAATGTGTAGAAGCTGGGTTGTGTTGTATCACTCCTGCATGGTGATGCCTATACTTGGTGGACAACCACTATCTTCGGGATGGAGGATGACAATGTGACCTTGACGTTCTTCTTGAATGCGTTCAAGCGGAAGTATCTGGGAGTACGTTACCTAGATAAGAAGAAAAGAGAGTTTATGTCTCTCGTGCAAGGCAACATGTCTGTAGCTGAATATGAAATTCAGTTTGTTCGCCTCAGTCAGTATGCGCCTGAGCTAATCCCTAGTGAGCGGGAGAGGTGCGAACGATTCCGTTATGGGCTGGTAGCGGATGTTAAGACTTATATGCTTGCGGCTGATTATACAGATTTTGATGTCTTGGTCACTAGAGCCAAGGGCATTGAATCGAATCTTGGTTTGGCTAGTCGAGCGGGTGGATCTAGCTCTGGAAAGCAAGCTGCAGAAAGCGATTATGGTAGAGATCGCAACAAGAGGCATAAGGATAGGAGGCCGCATTATGACGCTAGGCGTGGGGGTGGTAACCCTGGTAAAGGTCAGCAAGGACCTAATGCTGTTCTGAGGATTCCTGAATGTACCCGTTGTGGTAGAAGGCATGGTGGTGAGTGTTGGGGCAATCTTGGGACATGCTGGAATTGTGGTAACCGAGGGCATTTGAAGAAAGATTGTCCTCAGCCGATGAGAGAAGGACAGGCTCCGGTGAGAGCAGCTGAGCCACAGAGAGGTCGTGGACGCGGCCGTGGTAATTTTCAGCATAGGGAGGATGGTGGCAGGAACGTAGCACATGTGGTGGTCGTTCAACCTGAGGGTGGCGGTCAAGCTCGAGTGTATGCCCACCGTGAGGGAAAGAATGATACGGATGTGATCGCAGGTACCTTTACTTTGCAATCCTTGTCATTACTTTCTTTGATTGATTATGAATCTACACACTCGTACATATTGCGTGAACATGCTCAAATGCTTGGTTTACCTGTTGAGTCTTTGGATGTTGGTATGTGGGGTTGAGGCGTACTATTCTGACCGAAGCTCATAGTAGTCCTTTTGCTATGCACCCTGGTAGTACAAAGATGTATCGTGATCTAAAGGATGAGTACTATTGGGTGGGTTTGAAGAAAGATGTTACGGAATATGTGAGCAAGTGCATGGTTTGTCAGCGGGTTAAGGCTGAGCATCAGTTTCCATCGGGGTTGTTGCAACCTTTGAAGATCCCTGAATGGAAATGGGAGAGGATCACCATGGACTTTGTGTCTGGGTTGCCTTTGACGCCATCAAAGAAGAATTCGGTGTGGGTGATTGTGGATCGCCTTACGAAGTGTACGCATTTCTTACCTGTGCATACTACGTATACCTTGGATAAGCTTGCAGAGCTGTACAGTGCTGAGATTGTACGTCTGCATGGTGTACCAAAATCTATAGTGTCGGATAGAGATCCGAGATTTACATCGCGATTTTGGGAATGTTTGCATCAAGCTTTGGGTACGCTGCTGAATTTTAGTACTTCTTATTATCCGCAGACGGATGGACAGTCTGAGCGTGTTATCCAAGTGCTTGAGGATATGTTGAGGTGCTGCGTGATTGAGTTTCAAGGCTCTTGGGAGAAGCACTTGCCTTTGGTGGAGTTTGCTTATAATAATAGCTACCAGGCAAGTATTCAAATGGCACCTTATGAAGCCTTGTATGGGAGGAAGTGCAGAACTCCTCTTTGCTGGGCTGAAACAGGTCAGAAGTTGGTCTCGATGCCGGTTTTGTTGAAAGGAACCACCGAGATGGTGAAGCTCATTTGTGAGCGGTTGAAGGTAGCCTCTGATCGGCAGAAGTCTTACGTGGATTTGAAGCATAAGGAGATTGAGTTTGCGGTGGGTGACCGTGTGTTCTTAAAGGTTTCACCTTGGAAGAAGGTGATGAGATTTGGCCGTAAGGGCAAGTTGAGTCCCAGGTATATTGGACCATACAAGGTGATAGAACGTGTGGGTCCTGTTGCTTATAAGCTGAGGCTACCACAAGAGTTAGAGAAGATACATAATGTGTTTCACGTATCCATGCTTCGGAGGTATAGATCAGATCCTTCGCATGTTATGCCCGTGGAGGAAGTTGAGTTGAATCCAGATTTGACTTATGATGAGGAGCCAGTTGAGATTTTGGATTCGGACAGTAAGGTTCTCTGGGGTAAAACCATTGAGCTGGTTAAGGTGTTGTTGAGGCATCGTGGTGTTGAGGAAGCCACGTGGGAAAGAAGGGATGGCATGAAGAAGCAGTTTCCTTACCTTTTTCCTCCAGGTAAATTTCGAGGACAAAATTTCTTAAGAGGGGGAGAGTTGTAACACCCCAAATTTGGGCCTAGATGTTTAGAGGCTGAACCGGATCGGTCTGGAAAACGGTTCGAATCTAAAAGAGAGTTTTAGGGAACACCTAGTTTGGGATGCTTTAAAAATATATAAAAATATCTAAAAATCCTCATTTAATATATAAAAGAGAATGGTGAAATCAATTTTACAAAATAAGGTTTGGAAATACTACATTTCGGTGTAGTGACAAAATCGCAGTTTTTGCAAAGTTTAGTAGTGATTGTTTTATAAAGGATTGAAACTTTGAAACTTTAAGGAGATAATTTTACCAAAATGTTTTCATCAGATTTTTCCTTAATTTGGGTGATTTAATTAATGTTTTAATTAAAGAAAATGAAGGTGATTAAAATAGAAAACCACCTTTGACTTTTTCATAACTACTTTTCACAAATTTTCCCTCATTTTATTTTCTCTCAAATTCCTTTCAACCAAACACTTTCTCTCCAGCAAATTTACTTTGATTTCCTTTTCATTTGATTAGATTTCAATCACTCTTTGATTCCTAATCAATTCCTCATCAAATCCACTTGATTTCTACATTGAATTTTCAAGAAAACTTGCCCAAATCAAGGAGAAATCATCCATTAGAGGTAAGCTTCGTCCTTCTCCTCTAATGATCAGTTCTTTACTGAAATTCCCAAGTTATCAATCCTTTATTAATTTTTTAAGAGGTTTTAATGTTAGAAACAAGAAATTGGCTTAAAACTCAAGATTTTGGAAGATATCTTGATGATTTTCGTGGTGATTGATTGGACTCTGTTTTGAGATGGTTTTCTAATGTATTTTGGATGTTAATTGATGTTATAAATGAGGTTTTATCAATCCAATCCTGAATAGGTTTGTTTTTCCTAAGTTTTGCTTGCTAAAATGATGGTTTTTGGGGTGAGTTTGGTGTTCTGCTATAGCTGGAGGTATAAGGACGTGGTTGTGTTAGTTTTTGATGTTAATTGATGTTTAGAAATGATTAGAAGTGATGGATCTTGGCTGGGTTTGGTTTTGGAAGAGTTTGGAGGTGATTTCGGTAGAGTTTGGTAGCCGAAATATGGTTTTTGTGTAGAGCATCGAGTTTAGGTGTGTGGCTGATGATTTCAATGCATGATGATGCATTGATCCTCTGCTCTTATGTGTTTGAAATAGGGGAGACATCTTTAGACACCTTTGGAGTTGATCCGGAAGCTTAGATAGCGTTTCAGCGAGCAAGCGAAACGTAATCGGTGAGTGCGTATGGTTTTAGAAGTCCTTGAGGGACAAAGAAACAAGGTTTGGCGATTTAGGAAAGGTTTGAAACACCTTCCTAAGTCAGGAAGTAAGTAATGGCTAGATTGCTCTCTTGAATGTGGTGATTGCCCTTAAAATGCTTTTACATGCTCATGATTTTAGATTGATAAATTCCTACTGTTTTTATGCTTGAATTATAGCATGAGATGATGCATGAAATGATTTCATTAAGTAACATGTTGCATAGTTGAGATTTGAGCTTTTATGTTAAAGCATAGCAAATGTTATGATTTTGAAATAAGATGAGAATGTTGAGTTTTAATGCATGAAAAACAATAGGTGAGATGTTGATTTGACATAATATATTGGCATAGATGTTGAGATACTTACCAGATATAATTGATCGATCAATAGGATGAGAGTGCACTATAAACTAAAAATTCGTACGTGCTCTTTGGTTAAGCCAAAGGGAGAGAACCGATGATGGGTATTCCATCGGGTAGGACTTGGTGAAATACCCAAGCTTTGTGGCCATGAGAGATTCCGCCATGTGAGTACGGTGATGAGAGATTCCACCGGAAACTATGTTGCTAGACGAGTGAGTACGGTGATGAGAGATGCCAACGGAAGTGTCTAGTGAGATGTCTGCATATCCGAGTAATAAAGAGATGTGAAATGCCAATATAAAATGTATTATGGTTTTTGATTCACATGTACCTTTGATGAAATGGTTTATGCTATGAGAAATGCATATGTGATATGTTATTGAAATTCTTAAGAGTACAAGCATGAGTTTGGCTTGTCCATGAGTTTTGCATTGGTTTAAATGCATGGGATAGAATGAAGGTACATGTGTTTTCAATGAGAAATTTCTTTGAAAGGTTTCCAAGCATGAGATAGAATGAGCATGTGGTTTAAAAAGCTTTTGAGAAAGTGTTTTCAAGATATGCATTATTGTGTTGGTTTTCTTTAGAGCATGTCTCACTAAGCATTTGTTCTTACGCTCTCTCTTTTACCAATAATGCAGATAATTGAGGTGTTTTCGGGCATCAAGGAAGCTAAGTTCATCCAAGGAAGTCCAAGCTTATGTATGGTGAAATTTCCACACACTTTAGTTTTGGTAAATTGGCAATGGGAATCCAAGAATTGTATTTGGGAGATATGTTAAACTCCCTAAAGTTGTGGCATGTTTGTGTTAGCTTGTTTGATTTGTAAATGGCCTTAATTGTTTGGTTTGAGGTTGGATTGCTCATTTTGGGTTTGTGATAGGAAGCATGCCTCTAGAATAATGAGATTTTGTGTTTGATGCTATGATTGTGTTTGAATGTCCCAAATATGTTCCTTGTATGTATGATGACCTAATGGTATGAGTTGGGAGTCTTTGGGGCTTGTTTAAGTATGTTGTTGAGTGAAAAACCAGAATTTGCTGCTGATTCTAGGCAGGGTGTATCGAAACACCCTATGGTGTTTCAGAACGGGGCCTGAAATGGCCTTGGCGTTTCGAAACGAAAGGGACTGTTTCGATACATTTTAGCTACTGGAATGTCGTGTTCCGGAACTGGTCTCGGAACATACCCGCATACCGAAACGGTCAACGACGTTTCGATACAGCGTTTCGGTACGGTAGGTGGGTGTTCCGAAACGAGTGACCGTTGGACACATGTTTGAATTGTTTTGATGTTTGCATGCTTTACATTTTAGTCCTAAATGTTGTAAATGCAATTGTTTCAGCTTGAGATGTCTTTTTAAGATGAATTTTGGCAGAGAAGCATGTAACATGATTAATTTCAAGATGGTAATCCTAAAATCAATGAAATCCCTCTAATTTACAAAAATTACATTTTGTTCCCTAATCTTGTGTGATTTGCAATTGAGTCTCTATTTGATATCCGATCGTTGTGCTTTCCTCAATCATGATTCGTGAGTACTCACTTAGGGTTAACATGTATCTAGACAAGATTAAAAATGAAAAAAAGGGTCGTTAATCAAGGTTGACTTTCGGGTTGACTTTGGTTTTCCCCGTGTAATCTTCGTAGTTCGGGTCAAGCGTTTAGGCCGGGCTAAGGGGTTACATTTTTTGGTATCAGAGCCAGGTTATCGAATAATTGGGGTTTGATATGTGGGTGATGTAAGTGTTTATGCATGATGTGTCTTCTTGGTGAAAGAATGATGTACGATTAATGGTGTATGATTCTATTGAGATGTTTTTGTGATGCTATGTTATGTTTGGAGTGTGTTGGGGATCCCATTGCCATATCAAAACTAATGAGAAGAATTGTTTTTGAAAATGGGCTTGAGTACTTGGATTACTTACCTTATTGTGCCTAATTGTGTTTATTGCATTTTTTGTCAGTGCATTGTTTTCTTTTTAATGGGGCTACGTAGAGAGCTGGGAATCAATACTAGATCGATGTCCGATAATGAGAATGCTGAGAATGTTGAGGATTTACCTTCTCCTCCTGGTGGTGGACCACCCGGTGGTGGTGTTGCTGGAGCTGGTAACGCTGGTGCTGGGGTCGCTGGACCCGAGGGTGCACAGGGGTAATCTGCTCCTGACATGACCATATTGATTCAGGCTATTGCTGGAGCTTTCCAGGCAGCAATAGCGGGAGCTCATGGAGCTGCGCATCAGGATGATGCCAATGTGAGGTTGCCTTTGGAACGTCTTCGCAGTCTGGGAGGGACTGAGTTCAGAGGTTTATCTCCGGAAGGATCTGAGTCTTGGTTGGAGAGCACCAAGTGGATTCTGGGTCAGATGAACTGCAACAATGTGTAGAAGCTGGGTTGTGTTGTATCACTCCTGCATGGTGATGCCTATACTTGGTGGACAACCACTATCTTCGGGATGGAGGATGACAATGTGACCTTGACGTTCTTCTTGAATGCGTTCAAGCGGAAGTATCTGGGAGTACGTTACCTAGATAAGAAGAAAAGAGAGTTTATGTCTCTCGTGCAAGGCAACATGTCTGTAGCTGAATATGAAATTCAGTTTGTTCGCCTCAGTCAGTATGCGCCTGAGCTAATCCCTAGTGAGCGGGAGAGGTGCGAACGATTCCGTTATGGGCTGGTAGCGGATGTTAAGACTTATATGCTTGCGGCTGATTATACAGATTTTGATGTCTTGGTCACTAGAGCCAAGGGCATTGAATCGAATCTTGGTTTGGCTAGTCGAGCGGGTGGATCTAGCTCTGGAAAGCAAGCTGCAGAAAGCGATTATGGTAGAGATCGCAACAAGAGGCATAAGGATAGGAGGCCGCATTATGACGCTAGGCGTGGGGGTGGTAACCCTGGTAAAGGTCAGCAAGGACCTAATGCTGTTCTGAGGATTCCTGAATGTACCCGTTGTGGTAGAAGGCATGGTGGTGAGTGTTGGGGCAATCTTGGGACATGCTGGAATTGTGGTAACCGAGGGCATTTGAAGAAAGATTGTCCTCAGCCGATGAGAGAAGGACAGGCTCCGGTGAGAGCAGCTGAGCCACAGAGAGGTCGTGGACGCGGCCGTGGTAATTTTCAGCATAGGGAGGATGGTGGCAGGAACGTAGCACATGTGGTGGTCGTTCAACCTGAGGGTGGCGGTCAAGCTCGAGTGTATGCCCACCGTGAGGGAAAGAATGATACGGATGTGATCGCAGGTACCTTTACTTTGCAATCCTTGTCATTACTTTCTTTGATTGATTATGAATCTACACACTCGTACATATTGCGTGAACATGCTCAAATGCTTGGTTTACCTGTTGAGTCTTTGGATGTTGGTATGTGGGGTTGAGGCGTACTATTCTGACCGAAGCTCATAGTAGTCCTTTTGCTATGCACCCTGGTAGTACAAAGATGTATCGTGATCTAAAGGATGAGTACTATTGGGTGGGTTTGAAGAAAGATGTTACGGAATATGTGAGCAAGTGCATGGTTTGTCAGCGGGTTAAGGCTGAGCATCAGTTTCCATCGGGGTTGTTGCAACCTTTGAAGATCCCTGAATGGAAATGGGAGAGGATCACCATGGACTTTGTGTCTGGGTTGCCTTTGACGCCATCAAAGAAGAATTCGGTGTGGGTGATTGTGGATCGCCTTACGAAGTGTACGCATTTCTTACCTGTGCATACTACGTATACCTTGGATAAGCTTGCAGAGCTGTACAGTGCTGAGATTGTACGTCTGCATGGTGTACCAAAATCTATAGTGTCGGATAGAGATCCGAGATTTACATCGCGATTTTGGGAATGTTTGCATCAAGCTTTGGGTACGCTGCTGAATTTTAGTACTTCTTATTATCCGCAGACGGATGGACAGTCTGAGCGTGTTATCCAAGTGCTTGAGGATATGTTGAGGTGCTGCGTGATTGAGTTTCAAGGCTCTTGGGAGAAGCACTTGCCTTTGGTGGAGTTTGCTTATAATAATAGCTACCAGGCAAGTATTCAAATGGCACCTTATGAAGCCTTGTATGGGAGGAAGTGCAGAACTCCTCTTTGCTGGGCTGAAACAGGTCAGAAGTTGGTCTCGATGCCGGTTTTGTTGAAAGGAACCACCGAGATGGTGAAGCTCATTTGTGAGCGGTTGAAGGTAGCCTCTGATCGGCAGAAGTCTTACGTGGATTTGAAGCATAAGGAGATTGAGTTTGCGGTGGGTGACCGTGTGTTCTTAAAGGTTTCACCTTGGAAGAAGGTGATGAGATTTGGCCGTAAGGGCAAGTTGAGTCCCAGGTATATTGGACCATACAAGGTGATAGAACGTGTGGGTCCTGTTGCTTATAAGCTGAGGCTACCACAAGAGTTAGAGAAGATACATAATGTGTTTCACGTATCCATGCTTCGGAGGTATAGATCAGATCCTTCGCATGTTATGCCCGTGGAGGAAGTTGAGTTGAATCCAGATTTGACTTATGATGAGGAGCCAGTTGAGATTTTGGATTCGGACAGTAAGGTTCTCTGGGGTAAAACCATTGAGCTGGTTAAGGTGTTGTTGAGGCATCGTGGTGTTGAGGAAGCCACGTGGGAAAGAAGGGATGGCATGAAGAAGCAGTTTCCTTACCTTTTTCCTCCAGGTAAATTTCGAGGACAAAATTTCTTAAGAGGGGGAGAGTTGTAACACCCCAAATTTGGGCCTAGATGTTTAGAGGCTGAACCGGATCGGTCTGGAAAACGGTTCGAATCTAAAAGAGAGTTTTAGGGAACACCTAGTTTGGGATGCTTTAAAAATATATAAAAATATCTAAAAATCCTCATTTAATATATAAAAGAGAATGGTGAAATCAATTTTACAAAATAAGGTTTGGAAATACTACATTTCGGTGTAGTGACAAAATCGCAGTTTTTGCAAAGTTTAGTAGTGATTGTTTTATAAAGGATTGAAACTTTGAAACTTTAAGGAGATAATTTTACCAAAATGTTTTCATCAGATTTTTCCTTAATTTGGGTGATTTAATTAATGTTTTAATTAAAGAAAATGAAGGTGATTAAAATAGAAAACCACCTTTGACTTTTTCATAACTACTTTTCACAAATTTTCCCTCATTTTATTTTCTCTCAAATTCCTTTCAACCAAACACTTTCTCTCCAGCAAATTTACTTTGATTTCCTTTTCATTTGATTAGATTTCAATCACTCTTTGATTCCTAATCAATTCCTCATCAAATCCACTTGATTTCTACATTGAATTTTCAAGAAAACTTGCCCAAATCAAGGAGAAATCATCCATTAGAGGTAAGCTTCGTCCTTCTCCTCTAATGATCAGTTCTTTACTGAAATTCCCAAGTTATCAATCCTTTATTAATTTTTTAAGAGGTTTTAATGTTAGAAACAAGAAATTGGCTTAAAACTCAAGATTTTGGAAGATATCTTGATGATTTTCGTGGTGATTGATTGGACTCTGTTTTGAGATGGTTTTCTAATGTATTTTGGATGTTAATTGATGTTATAAATGAGGTTTTATCAATCCAATCCTGAATAGGTTTGTTTTTCCTAAGTTTTGCTTGCTAAAATGATGGTTTTTGGGGTGAGTTTGGTGTTCTGCTATAGCTGGAGGTATAAGGACGTGGTTGTGTTAGTTTTTGATGTTAATTGATGTTTAGAAATGATTAGAAGTGATGGATCTTGGCTGGGTTTGGTTTTGGAAGAGTTTGGAGGTGATTTCGGTAGAGTTTGGTAGCCGAAATGTGGTTTTTGTGTAGAGCATCGAGTTTAGGTGTGTGGCTGATGATTTCAATGCATGATGATGCATTGATCCTCTGCTCTTATGTGTTTGAAATAGGGGAGACATCTTTAGACACCTTTGGAGTTGATCCGGAAGCTTAGATAGCGTTTCAGCGAGCAAGCGAAACGTAATCGGTGAGTGCGTATGGTTTTAGAAGTCCTTGAGGGACAAAGAAACAAGGTTTGGCGATTTAGGAAAGGTTTGAAACACCTTCCTAAGTCAGGAAGTAAGTAATGGCTAGATTGCTCTCTTGAATGTGGTGATTGCCCTTAAAATGCTTTTACATGCTCATGATTTTAGATTGATAAATTCCTACTGTTTTTATGCTTGAATTATAGCATGAGATGATGCATGAAATGATTTCATTAAGTAACATGTTGCATAGTTGAGATTTGAGCTTTTATGTTAAAGCATAGCAAATGTTATGATTTTGAAATAAGATGAGAATGTTGAGTTTTAATGCATGAAAAACAATAGGTGAGATGTTGATTTGACATAATATATTGGCATAGATGTTGAGATACTTACCAGATATAATTGATCGATCAATAGGATGAGAGTGCACTATAAACTAAAAATTCGTACGTGCTCTTTGGTTAAGCCAAAGGGAGAGAACCGATGATGGGTATTCCATCGGGTAGGACTTGGTGAAATACCCAAGCTTTGTGGCCATGAGAGATTCCGCCATGTGAGTACGGTGATGAGAGATTCCACCGGAAACTATGTTGCTAGACGAGTGAGTACGGTGATGAGAGATGCCAACGGAAGTGTCTAGTGAGATGTCTGCATATCCGAGTAATAAAGAGATGTGAAATGCCAATATAAAATGTATTATGGTTTTTGATTCACATGTACCTTTGATGAAATGGTTTATGCTATGAGAAATGCATATGTGATATGTTATTGAAATTCTTAAGAGTACAAGCATGAGTTTGGCTTGTCCATGAGTTTTGCATTGGTTTAAATGCATGGGATAGAATGAAGGTACATGTGTTTTCAATGAGAAATTTCTTTGAAAGGTTTCCAAGCATGAGATAGAATGAGCATGTGGTTTAAAAAGCTTTTGAGAAAGTGTTTTCAAGATATGCATTATTGTGTTGGTTTTCTTTAGAGCATGTCTCACTAAGCATTTGTTCTTACGCTCTCTCTTTTACCAATAATGCAGATAATTGAGGTGTTTTCGGGCATCAAGGAAGCTAAGTTCATCCAAGGAAGTCCAAGCTTATGTATGGTGAAATTTCCACACACTTTAGTTTTGGTAAATTGGCAATGGGAATCCAAGAATTGTATTTGGGAGATATGTTAAACTCCCTAAAGTTGTGGCATGTTTGTGTTAGCTTGTTTGATTTGTAAATGGCCTTAATTGTTTGGTTTGAGGTTGGATTGCTCATTTTGGGTTTGTGATAGGAAGCATGCCTCTAGAATAATGAGATTTTGTGTTTGATGCTATGATTGTGTTTGAATGTCCCAAATATGTTCCTTGTATGTATGATGACCTAATGGTATGAGTTGGGAGTCTTTGGGGCTTGTTTAAGTATGTTGTTGAGTGAAAAACCAGAATTTGCTGCTGATTCTAGGCAGGGTGTATCGAAACACCCTATGGTGTTTCGGAACGGGGGCTTGAAATGGCCTTGGCGTTTCGAAACGAAAGGGGCTGTTTCGATACATTTTAGCTATTGGAATGTCGTGTTCCAGAACTGGTCTCGGAACATACCCGCGTACCGAAATGGTTAACACCATTTCGATACAGCGTTTCGGTACGGTAGGTGGGTGTTCTGAAACGGGTGACCGTTGGACACATGTTTGAATTGTTTTGATGTTTGCATGCTTTACATTTTAGTCCTAGATGTTGTAAATGCAATTGTTTCAGCTTGAGATGTCTTTTTAAGATGAATTTTGGCAGAGAAGCATGTAACATGATTAATTTCAAGATGGTAATCCTAAAATTACATTTTGTTCCCTAATCTTGTGTGATTTGCAATTGAGTCCCTATTTGATATCCGATCGCTGTGCCTTCCTCAATCATGATTCGTGAGTACTCACTTAGGGTTAACATGTATCTAGACAAGATTAAAAATGAAAAAAGGGTCGTTAATCAAGGTTGACTTTCGGGTTGACTTTGGTTTTCCCCGTGTAATCTTCGTAGTTCGGGTCAAGCGTCTAGGCCGGGCTAAGGGGGTTACAACCCATATTAGAACACGAGTCCCCGTATCGAAACAGAAACCAAAAAAAGAAATAGTCGTTGTGTGGAAAAAGGGACTCGTATCGAAATGGCTATAGGCCTTATCGAAATAGTTTGAAACTGTAAAATGTCTTTAAGTGTAAAAAGAGGGTCGTATCAAAACGACTATAGGCTGTATCGAAACGTTTTGAAACTGTAAATTGGTATTTCGAAACAAAAAATGGGTGTATCGAAATAGTTAACCAATTTTTCAAAAGTTCAGTTCTGACAAGTAACGACTAGTTCATTTAATGTTCGATTTTGAAAATACTTAACCCATGTATCGAAACCAGTATGAGCCATTTCGAAACAACATTTAAAAACAAAAGCCTTGAAAAGCCTAGATAAAGGCTTTATCGAAACGGGCTTGCCTTTTTCCAAATCCTTGTCTCGAAATAGATTAGTCCGTATTGAAACGGGCGTTTCTAGTGGAAAAACATATTGAAATACTTTAGGGGTGTTTCGAAACGCCTGTGCAATTTTGAGTATTTTGGCTTTGAAACACTTTGAAAATTTATGGGGTTTAAATTTTGACTTCAAAACATTTTAAGTCTAAAATTTATTTGTCAAATTGCGTCTTTTGAGTACTTAAAAATTTATTTATTTTGTAATTTAGTCCTTAGATTATTTGTTATATCAAAATCAAGCATTGGTTTTACAATCTCTCCCTTTTTGATATAAAAAAACCAAAGTAAATTTTTAAGTAAACTCCCCCTAAATTGAAGCTAGGCTTTGAAAAAGATTTTGAAAATTTTAGCTTAACCCTTCTCCCACTTATGTTAGATCAAAATCAATGAAGGAATATAATCATGATATAAAGCAATATAGCACAAGACAAAGCATAATTAAAGCAACATAATTTCATTAAGCATAATAAACCAAAGCAAAAAAATTCAACAATATCCAAACATAATATCCAAACTTAAAACAATAGATCAAAGCATAGGTCTTAAAACAAAAACATAGATAGGTGCATAAAAAGGTGTTGGGACACGTCGGCACGCCCCGTGGCGCAGCGGAAAAATTAATCTGACGTAATCCAGCCAGGATCCATGTACAGGAATGAATTCGGGGTGAAAAGATGAAGAGTTACCTTTTAAAACTCTGGAAACTGGAAAACCGACGGTATGTCAGAATAACCACGTCAAGTAAAACCAGAATCGTCACAGGTTCGCAACGACCTCTACGGAGTCCACCTGAACAAAACAAACAAAGTTTCTGCCTCCCTAACACTTAGGGGTAAATTTCGACAGGTTTGAACACCTTCCAATTAGAAGTCGAAATCCCTCCAGGGATTCCTGAGGGAGTCTGAAATCGACCAGGGGTTCTACCGGGACTTGGATTCGAACTAGGAAATCGCCAGGAATTTGCCAGGGGCAAGAGGAACACCAGAAAAATATCGAACAGCTTCTCAGAAGAAATCTCGGACTTGTCGAAAATTCCAAAGGGGAATTCTCAGGGATATGTCGAAATTTGCAAGGAGGGATAGGGATGATTTGGTTGCTAGCCCTTGTCCCTTTAAATAGTATTCATAGACTTAATTCTAGTTGAATTCCTTAAATCCAAGTTCAACAAAAATTCATAGAATCTAATTCTACTTGAAATTGGTTTATATTAAATATACATTATATTTAATAATATTAAATGAAATATATATATATTTAATTATGTAGAATCTTATTCTACATAAAACATGGATTTAAATATACATTATATTTAATAATAAAAAATATATATATTTTTATTATATAGAATCTCATTCTATCTTTACTTGGATTTAAATATATTTAAATATATATTTTATAATTATGTGGAATCTAATTCTACATAAACTTGGAATTAAATATACATTATATAAATTCCAAATATATATTTAAATTTCTAGAATCTTATTCTATAATATTTAACTCTCTAAATATTTTCCATACTCTAAATAATATTTGATAAATACAATATTTAAGGGAGTCTGAAATCGACCAGGGGTTCTACCGGGACTTGGATTCGAACTAGAAAATCGCCAGGAATTTGCCAGGGGGCAAGAGGAACACCAGAAAAATATCGAACAGCTTCTCAGAAGAAATCTGGGACTTGTCGAAAATTCCAGTGGAGAATTCTCAGGGATATGTCGAAATTTGCAAGGAGGAATAGGGATGATTTGGTTGCTAGCCCTTGCCCCTTTAAATAGTATTCAGAGACTTAATTCTAGTTGAATTCCTTAAATCCAAGTTCAACCAAAATTCATAGAATCTAATTCTACTTGAAATTGGTTTATATTAAATATACATTATATTTAATAATATTAAATGAAATATATATTTAATTATGTAGAATCTTATTCTACATAAAACATGGATTTAAATATACATTATATTTAATCCAAATATATATATATATATATATATTTATTATATAGAATCTCATTCTATCTTTACTTGGATTTAAATATATTTAAATATATATTTTATAATTATGTGGAATCTAATTCTACATAAACTTGGAATTAAATATACATTATATAAATTCCAAATATATATTTAAATTTCTAGAATCTTATTCTATAATATTTAAGTCTCTAAATATTTTCCATACTCTAAATAATATTTGATAAATACAATATTTAAGGGAGTCTGAAATCGACCAGGGGTTCTACCGGGACTTGGATTCGAACTAGGAAATCGCCAGGAATTTTCCAGGGGGCAAGAGGAACACCAGAAAAATATCGAACAGCTTCTCAGAAGAAATCTGGGACTTGTCGAAAATTCCAGAAGGGAATTCCCAGGGATATGTCGAAATTTGCAAGGAGGAATAGGGATGATTTGGTTGCTAGCCCTTGTCCCTTTAAATAGTATTCAGGGACTTAATTCTAGTTGAATACCTTAAATCCAAGTTCAACCAAAATTCATTGAATCTAATTCTACTTGAAATTGGTTTATATTAAATATACATTATATTGAATAATATTAAATGAAATATATATTTAATTATGTAGAATCTTATTCTACATAAAATATGGATTTAAATATACATTATATTTAATCCACATATATATATATATATATATATATATATATATTATATAGAATCTCATTCTATCTTTACTTGGATTTTTAAATATATTTAAATATATATTTTTAATTATGTAGAATCTAATTCTACATAAATTTGGAATTAAATATACAGTATATAAATTCCAAATATATATTTAAATTTCTAGAATCTTATTCTATAATATTTAAGTCTCTAAATATTTTCCATACTCTAAATAATATCTGATAAATACAATATTTATCCAATATTATTCCCATTTAAGGGAGTTGTCGATTTCCAATTTGTGTTCGTTTCATTCGAAGGGTGTGGCCCTTGTAGGTTCATGCAACGTTAGCAACAAAATTAGAACTGTTCTAATTTTACAAACAATGAGTGGCATCTAGCAATACATCATTGCTACCTAAGTTGCATGAAGTCATGGTTTGACTTTCCTAATTCCTGGATAAACTTCCTTTATGTATTTCATCCTTTTGTTCTTTATATCTTAGATGAACACAAGTCATGGGTTAGTCACACTTGCGTTGTCCATCTAGTGTTTCTTGATGTCTTGAGTAGATTATGGTAAACGAATCTCTATGATATTTCATATCATAATATTCGAGCATGGCCATGCATTTTCTAATCTCACTCAATCAAGTGGCCGAAGATATTTCTCCCATTATGTAGGAGGGACAAATCCTTTCTTGATCAACCATATTTCACTACATAGGTCATCACGTATCCAATCATCAGTCTTTATAATGTAGTTAGTTACGACACACGTTTGACTATGTCAAAATACGTAAATCTTTATGTTAAAATCATGTTGATCTCAAGTCTGAGGATTATACATATGTTTATCATGAGCAATGTTGTGACTGTCACATAATTACCCAAGAAACATGCTCATAGCGGGTCAATCCAGTATGTTGTTCTCTAACAAATACTTATGTGTTGATTTTGACATCTCTATGTCAATGACAACACTTGTTATCAATCAACCACATATTATTCTTTATATATTATCATTGTCCATACCCGTAATAATATTTGACTAAGGATCATATTTAACAATAATCGTATTATTGTATGGACATTATTATCCAATGGTTAGTTTGATGCACAAAAACATACCAAATGATAATAACGACAATTTCATTACTTGATAAATCTAGTAAAATAGTATGTCTATTCAATCATCATATGATTGGTCTTTGGGCATACTCCAACAAAAGGGAAATCCTAAACTAGATGATATGCAAAGATCTAAGGCTCATCGTCATCTTCATCATTGACAGTGCTCCTTCGGAATTGTCTCCACTCACCATAGAGCCGGTAAATGTCCTATCCATTGAGGCTTGTTGAGTTTCAACTGAAGTGAGTCAATTCTCAACACTTTGGACACGTCCCTCCAAGGAAGTGAAGCGAGTGTCAATAGCGGCAAAATAGGAGTCCATGTGGGTTCGCAAGCCATTGAATTGCTCGGTGAGAAAAGTCATGAGAGCTTCATTGTTTGGTGGAGCAACTTGAGGAGGATGCTCAACATGAATCCACTCTCCATCAATGAAACGAAACTTGCAACGAAGAAGAGTGCACTCATCGATGGGATCCTTGAGATATTTTGGAAAGTCAAGAGAGCAATCGATCTCTAACTTTGAGAACAAGTAACTCAAGGCAGTGCCATAAGTGAAGGAAGTGACAAGATCCAAGTTGCGGTTTTGAACAAGATGCACCATCTCGGCAAACATGATTTGGCAAAGATTTGGTCGACGTTTCTCATGAAAGCAACGAATCCAAAAATTGCCGACTTGATGAATGTGGGAGAACTTTCCTCCGGATGGATGAAACCACCATGAGACCATGAGATGAAGGATGCAATCATGAGCATCAAAGACCGTGATGGAGCCACCAAGAGTATGTCCCAATGAGTTCTCATCCGAAATACCCTCATCTTCAAACCCGAAAACATTGACCAAGGTTTGTGGATCAACCCAAAACTTCTTCCCCACTAGGTAGGACTCAATGGCAATCACTTGAGAATGATCGACATTAAAGATACATCGGGCATTGGCATAGATGAGAAGAACCATGTTACGGTACAAAGTACCAGGTAAGCCCAAAAAGGATAAGAAATTCCAACGCCTTAATAAGTGGAGATAGTGAAATTGAAATCGTTCGGAATCCAAAAAGGGTATAGAGACAATACGCTCACGACAGATTGCATGATCTTGAAAGAGCTTGAAGTTGGTATGGACTTTTTTGTTTCGAAGACTCTTTTGATAGAGTAGATTGACTTTGGGGCGAGAGGAATCTTCATCGATGTTAGAACTTCCACCAGCCTCATCGGTTCGTACTCTCTTCCTAGAACCCATATTCAAAATTTGGAAATAAATCAAGACACAAAAATACATGTATACGTAAATCAATCAAATTCAATCCAATAGTCAAGATGTTGATAAAAAAATATACAATATAGGTTTAAAACATATATAAATATAAGGGTAAAATACTGAAATCATCACTCAACTTTGGTCATTTGACCTATTTTAGTCACTCAACTTTAAAATCGTTAAATTTACTCATTAAACTTTACTTTTTGACCTATTTTGGTCACTTTAGATTATTTTATTAATATTTAGGTATGACATGGCATATTTTATTATTATTATATATAAAAAATAATTTAAAATAAAAAAAAATAATATTTTTTATTAATAAATAAAAATGTAATTTAAAATAAAAACCCTAATCCCAAACACCCCAAATATCCCAAATCCCAAACACCCAAATTCTCAAACCCCCTTTACCGATGTCACTCTCACCGGCGGCCACCGCTCCCTCTACCGCCGATGGTGCCGTCATCGTCCTTGGCTCCACATTTGCAATTCACCGTCCAGTTTTCCATCCCTCTTTCCACCTTATATTTACTAAGCCCGATTTTCCAGGGACATCTCCCTCGGAGTCGAGCTGATCCCGTTCAGATTCAAAGTTTGTATTTAGTCTCTGTTGCCATGAATGCATGACAAATTTGGAGTAAGGTCGCTAAGGGACAAGAAGGGTCAAATGATGGGTGCTTTATATTTACAAGTGAGCATTGTGAGCCAGGCTCTAATTTTTGTGACTAGATCACGGAGATGGTCGTTTGTGGAGAGTCCCGGATTGCTACTGGTCACTGTCTTCATTATTGCACAGATGGTAAGAAATTACATTTGCTTATATCTGATTCCGAGTGCGATGATTGTTTCAGTAAAGCTAAAGATGTTGAATTGTGGTGTTCCTCAGGTGGCTACTTTGATTGCTGTATATGCTAATTGGGGATTTGCAAGGATTCAAGGAATAGGATGGGGATGGGCTGGTGTCATATGTCTTTACAGTATTGTGTTCTACATCCCTATCAAGAGCTTGACCTGGGTGGAATCCTCTACACGACCAAAGCCAAGCAACTCCTCAGCTTGGAATCTTCTAAATGCCAAATATACTTCCTGGAAAGCCTTTGAAGCTTCACTCTTAAGGTCTGATACAGTAGCTTTTACCGGTAAAACTACTAATTCTGCAGGTGGATCCAGGCCAACTATACCTGGCACCGTAGGCGGCAGGTGATGTTGTCGTCGGCGGTAGAGTGGTGGCCGCCGGTGAGAGTGACACCGGTAAGGGGGTTTAAGAATTTGGGTGTTTGGAATTTGGGGTGTTTGGGATTAGGGTTTTTATTTTAAATTACTTTTTTATTTATTAATAAAAATATATTTTTTATTTTTATTTTAAATTATTTTTTATATATAATAATAATAAAATATGCCATGTCATACCTAAATATTAATAAAATAATCTAAAGTGACCAAAATACGTCAAAAAGTAAAGTTTAATGAGTAAATTTAACGTTTTTAAAGTTGAGTGACTAAAATAGGTCAAATGACCAAAGTTGAGTGATGATTTCAGTATTTTACCCTAAATATAAAATAATTTTTTGGTAAAAAGAATTTCGAAAAATAGTAAAAAAAATATACGATATAGTTTTTATATTCGAACAATTTTTTTTAGTTTTAAAGAATTTTTGAAAAAACTTCAAAACTCATACTATAAGTATATATTCTATACAAAAATTTAGTAAAAAACATTAAAGAAAATCAAACGAAAATTTAAAAAGAAAAGAAAAGGGTTTATACCTTGATATTGGATAATAGATGAATGAGGGATGATTAATGCACTAAATTGCTTGCAAAGCTTTAGCCTTGATGTGTAGATTGAAAACTAAAATTTTAGGTTTTGGTGTGAAAAATCAAGAGATTTGAGGAGTTTATATAGGGGTTTTCGGTTAGGGTTTGAGAGAAAAAGAGAGTTGGTGTTTTATTTAAAGTTAGATACTCATTTAAGGCTATTTAAAACAATATGTGCAGGCACGTATCGATACGCCACTTGGCGTATTGGAACGGGGGTCTCAAAACGCTTTCGAGCCATTTCGGTACGAGACTTGTTTCGATACATGTTGACCCTATTTCAGAACAACACCGCGAACCCGTATCGAAACGTGAATAGCCTGTTTCGATACGTTTCATTACTGTAACCATCTTAGATCGAGTTTGTATCGAAACAAATGTACATGTTTCGATACACCTTTTTCAGAAAATGCATTTTAGGCAGTTTTAAGTCCAAAAGGCCAACTTAGATCGAGCCTAAATGCATGTAAATGATATATGAGTATGTTATGTGAACTAAAACATTTGCATACTCCCCCTAACTACAAGCATGGATGCAAAAGGAGGCAAATCAACACGAGCATGATCATCAAATAATCTCAAGCACATTTTTGGTCATTTGGGACCTAAAAGGGTCAAGTAAGGCTGGTTAAACCTAACTCTGTCCTAAGGGTCCAAAAACGTTCTTTATCTAAAGGTTTTGTAAATATGTCCGCTAATTGGTTCAAGGTATCAACACTTTCTAGAATTGCATCATTTTTCAAGACATGATCTCTAATGAAATGATGTCTAATTTCTATATGTTTGGTTCTAGAGTGTTGGATGAGATTCTCAGTGAGACAAATGGCACTAGTGTTGTCACACTTAAAGGGCATGATATCTACTTGAACACCATAATCTAAGAGTTGTTGCTTCATCCAAAGAACTTGAGCACAACAACTCCCTAAGGATATGTACTCCGCTTCGGTGGTAGATAAGGCTACAATATTTTGTTTCTTAGAGAACCAAGATAGGAGCATACTGCCTAAGAATTGACATGTTCCGGAGGTACTTTTCCTATCTATCGTACATCCCCCATAATCCGCATCGGAGAAAGCATGAAGGTCAAAGAAGGAATCCCTAGGATACCAAAGACCTAAACTAGGTGTATCTCTAAGGTATCTAAAAATTCTCTTAATGGCAACTAGGTGTGATTCTCTAGGGCTAGCTTGAAACCTAGCACACAAGCAAACACTAAACATAATATCCGGTCTACTTACGGTAAGGTAAAGCAAATAGCCAATCATAGATCTATAAAGCTTAGAATCGACACACTTACCTCCCTCATCTTTGTCAAGCTTTATTGATGAGCTCATTGGAGTGGCTTGAGGCTTTACGTTCTCCAATCCAAACTTCTTGAGCATGTCCTTTATGTATTTTTGATATGAACCCGATAATGTGACTCGAGTCATATAGATGTGCCCGATCGTGATTCTAGTAAGAAATATTCTTTGCTACGCTTTGAACTCTGAGATATTACAAAACATACATGTGAGATGAATAGCAATATAATAAAAAATAATGAAGAAAGGAATTGGATAGGTAATTTGGATAGTATGGTGGCTAAGGATGGAGGATGATAATCATGGAAGGTGTAAATCAAAGAAGGAGTGATGTGAGATGCTAAAGGCGGCGTGGATTTGTATGGTTGCAAGGTTAGCGAATTGTGACCCGCTAGCTATAACGAGCTAGGAACCAACAATATACTTTGATGGAGTCGATGTGGAGGAGTGTGGAACGTGACCCACAAGCTATAAGAGAGCTTGGAACCAACGCTATATTAAAATGAAATGGATAGAAGACTACAAGCACAACTTGAAGCCGATAAAGTTCTCGCAAGAACAAGATGAAAGCAATCTTTCAAAGATTTATATTCTCTAAAAAAAGTCCCTACAAATGAATCTAAGGTGCCTATTTATAGTGTGGCTAGGCACCATATGAAAAGTCACACAAAAGAGAGATGAATGCTCATCTAAATGCTATTGACTACAAATAAATGAAATGTTTCTTTCTTATCCTTTTGATGGATGAATTTTACTTTAAATTGAGATGAATTTAGCCTTAAATTCTTCCAAAAGGAGTGGTGACTCTTGGGCTGCTTCATTTTGCTTGCAAATGGATAAAAGAGAATGAATGTGGACATAGGATGAATGTAGACATCCCACACATCCAAATCAGCTTGTCTCTTTGAATTCCTTGATGATTTTATCACTTAATTTGATGATTAAATGATATTAAACCAGCCTTCATTGCTTGCCCATTTGTGGAATATGATCAACCTTCAAAAATGATAAATAAAGGCCTTGAATGCATAATTTGAATGTTGATTATTGCATGTCCCTTCTCTTGAACGTGAATGGCCTTCATTGGTTCATAATTTCAACCTTGAATAGGTGAATTATGAAGCTTAAATGCTTTGTTACTCTAAGAAGATGAACAGCCTTGAAAAGATAAAAAGAATTCAGCCTTGAATTGCCTTCAATTTCCTTGTTTGGATGAGTAAAGATGGTCATCAATGACTTGTTTCCAAGTTGAAGTTGAAAAGTCTCTTCTTTAATCCACATGTCACATGAACCTAGACACACACAAAGGATTTATTCAAACTTAAAATAATATATGCATGAAACAATTAAAGAGTTAGTTAATTGAGTGAACTAGTTAAATGAATGAACTAGTTTAATTAAAGAACTAACTTTATTGAATTTAACTAAATGCATGAATGAAGTTTGAAATACTTAAATTCTCATGCAAATGCATGCATGAGCAAGGTAAGGCATTCCTCCCTTATTATTTCTTCTTTCTCACGTTCATGGCTTGTTGTAAACAAGCTTTCCATGGCTGATTGAAACTCCTTGGCCCGTGCACGTGTAATGGGGCCACTTGGGTACTTCTCCGGGTCCTTGTTCTTGATGGTCATATCAATTTTGCTTGATTGATGAAGGTGCCATCCTTCCTTTGCTTGATTTTGAGCCCCAAGAAAAATGAGAGCTCTCCCATCATGCTCATCTCAAATTCACCTTGCATTATCTTAGAAAATTCCTGGCAATAAAATTCATTAGTAGAACCAAAAATAATATCATCAACATATGTTTGAACTACTAAGATATCATTGCTATATCTTTTAATGAAAAGTGTAGTATTCACCTTGCCTTTTTCAAAACCTTTTTGAATAAAAAAGTTTGAAAGCCTTTCATACCAAGCACTAGGAGCTTGTTTTAAACCATAAAAAGCTTTAGTTAGTTTGAAAACATGATTTGGAAATTGTGGATCTTCAAAACCCGGTGGTTGTTCAACATACACTTCTTCATTTATAAAACAATTTAGAAAAGCACTTTTCACATCCATTTGAAAAAGCTTGAAATCATGATAGCATGCAAATGCAAGAAGCATCCTAATAACTTCCATTCTAGCTACAGGTGTATATGTTTCATCAAAATCAATTCCCTCTTCTTGAGTGTAACCTTGAGCAACAAGTCTAGCCTTGTTCCTCACCATGTTACCACTCTCATCTAGTTTGTTTCTAAATACCCATTTAGTTCCTATAGTAGATTGATTACTAGGCATATCAACTAATATTAATACTCTACTTCTCTCAAATTGATTAAGTTCCTCTTACATAGCCAATATCGGAAAATCATCCTTTAATGCTTCTTTGATATTTTTAGGCTCTATGCATGAGATGAATGCAAAATGATTCATAATTTTGAGAGAGGATCTAGTAGTTACCCCCTTGGATGGATCACCCAAGATTTTACCACCTTTGATATAGTTGAACTCCCTTGGTATGTCACCTCCTTTTCCTCAAGAGCCAAGTCCTTCAAGGCTTCAAGAGGTGGATCTTGTGCTTCCTCTTCTTTAGTTGGAATATCATCCACCTTTGATTTTTTTCCTCCATCAATGGCTTCAATGATCCCTACATCATCATCACAAGATTCTTTCCTTGGAAGGAGGTTATCATCGAAAACAACATGTATAGACTCTTCAACAACCAAAGTTCTTTTATTAAATACCCGGTGGACTTTAGAATTTAGGGAATAACCCAAAAATATTGCTTCATCACTTTTAGCATCAAATTTTCCTAAATTGTCTTTTCCTTTGTTTAAAACAAAACATTTACAACCAAAAGGGTGGAAATAACTAATGTTAAGCTTTTTGGATTTCAAAATCTCATAAGGTGTTTTCTTTAAAATAGGCCTGATCATTACTCTATTAATAATATAACAAGCCGTATTAGTGGCTTCCGTCTAAAAATACTTAGGTAAATTGTTTTCACAAAGCATAGTCCTAGCCATCTCTTCTAAAGTTCTATTTTCCCTCTCAACTACCCCATTTTGTTGAGGAGTGGGAGGAGCCGAAAAATTATGGCTAATACCATTTTCATTACAAAAATCTTCAAAACCCATATTTTGAAATCCGGTTCCATGATCACTTCTAATATGTGAGATTTTAAGATCAAGATCATTTTGGGTAATTTTTGTAAATGTGATAAAATTTTCTAAAGCCTCATCCTTAGTACTTAAGAATAGAACCCAAGTGTATCTAGAAAAGTCATCTACCAATACAAATGCATATGACTTACCACCCAAGCTCATAGTTCTAATAGGACCAAATAAATCCATGTGGATTAATTGTAACACCCTACTAGTCGAAACATTATTAATGGGTTTAAATGATGTTCTCTTTTGTTTACCTTTATCATAAGCATCACATATTTTATCTAATGAAAATTTTAGTTTTGGTAAACCTCTAACTAGATTTTGGGAAACTAATTTTTCTAAAACACTTATGCTAGAATGCCCTAGTTTCCTATGCCACAACCATGCATCATTCTCATCATGTGCAGCTAAACATGCATGGGATGAATGTATGTCATCTAAATGCAATATATAAATATTTCCTATGCGATGACCAATGAGCATTATTATATTTTTTTAATGTTCAAAATTTTACACCCATTTTATTAAAATGAACATCAAAACCTTTATCACATAGTTGACTAATACTCAAAAGATTATGTTTTAGACCATTGACATATAAAATATTTTCAATGAATGTAGACGAGAGATTACCAATGGAGCCTATGCCTTCAATGTGGCCTTTGGAGTTGTCACCAAATGTCACACATCCTCCACTTTTTGGTTTAAGCTCCAAGAATCTATTCTTGTCTCCAGTCATGTGTCTCGAACAACCACTATCAAGGTACCACGTGTTCTTACTTGAAGCTTTCACCTTGAATCATTGCTTCGCCTACAAAAAAAGAGATTAAGCTTTGATTTTTGGTACCCAAAATGATTTGGATCCATGAGAGTTAGCTCCCAAAAGCTTGGTCCCCTTAGGAATCCAAGAAGCAATTGCATTTACATTATTAGAAACAATGAGTTCATTAGGAACCCATACAGTCCTAATTCTTTTCACTTTAGACTGCTTTTGAAAATCTCTTTGTTTGGGGTAAAATGATTTTCTCTTAACATATTGGGTTTTTGAAGAATATCCCTTTTCAAGAGCATGTTTCCCAATAGTGAGAGAATTTTTGAGATTATCCACCTCCTTTGTGTGATAATCTTGGAAATCAGAAATACATTTTTCTTGGTCTATGTTTTTCTTTTTAAGTTCATTAGTGATATTTACCAAGTATAAAACTTTCTTTTCCAAATCGGAATTGGTTTTTGAAAGAGACTCATTTTTAGATTTTAAATCAGAAATAGTTTTCTTGTTTTTCAAAATAGACTCTTTATATTTCTCTACCAATTCATCGTAAACTTCTTGCAACTCATCATATGCATCATATAGTTCATCGTAAGTAAGAGATGATGAGTTAGAGTTTACCATAGATTCCTTCTCAAGGGCCATGAGGCAAAGGTTGGCCACTTCATGCTCTTCATCCTCAGATGATGACTCCTCATCACTCCAAGTTGCTACTTGAGCCTTGAGCTTCTTCTTCTTCTCAAAGCTCTTCTTCTTTAGTTGAGGGCAATCGATGCGAATGTGACCCGGCTTCTTGCACTCATAGCAAATGAGTTGGTCTTTTTCTTCTAATCCTCTTAGCTCAATAATGCCTTTGAGAGCCACTTTGTTTGTAGTTAAAATTCTTTCTCTTTACATATTTGGTTTTAGAAGAACTACCCTTGTCAAAACCATTTTTCCCAATAGCAAGAGAAGTTTTAAGATTATCCACGTCCTTAGTGTGATAATCTTGGAAATCGGAAAGAAGTTTTTCAACATCAAGAATTTTCTTTTTAAGCTCATTTAAAAGATTTATCAAGTATAAAACCTTCTTTTCTAATTCGAAATTGGTTTTTGAAAGAGATTCATTTTGAGATTTTAAATCGGAAATATTTTTCTTGTTTTTCGAAATAGGCTCTTTATATTTTTCAACCAATTCATCGTAAACTTCTTGCAACCCATCATAGGCATCATAAAGTTCATCATAAGTAAGAGCTGATGAGTTATAGTTTACCATAGATTCCTCCTCAAGGGCCATGAGGCAAAGGTTGGCCACTTCATGCTCCTCGTCATCGGATGATGACTCTGTTGGAGTATGCCCAAAGACCAATCATATGATGATTGAATAGACATACTATTTTACTAGATTTATCAAGTAATGGTATTGCCGTTATTATCATTTGGTATGTTTCTGTGCATCAAACTAACCAGTGGATAATAATGTCCATACAATAATACGATTATTGTTAAATAGGATCCTTAGTCGAATATTATTACGGGTATGGACAGTGATAATATATAAAGACTAATATGTGGTTGATGACAAGCGTTGTTATTGACATAGAGATGTCAAAATCAACACATAAGTATTTGTTAGAGAACAACATACTGGAATGACCCGCTATGAGCATGTTTCTTGGGTAATTATGTGACAGTCACAACATTGCTCATGATAAACATATGTATAATCCTCAGACTTGAGATCAACATGATTTCAACATAAAGATTTACGTATTTTGACATAGTCAAACGTGTGTCGTAACTGACTACATTATAAAGACTGATGATTGGATACGTGATGACCTATGTAGTGAAATATGGTTGATCAAGAAAGGATTTGTCCCTCCTACATAATGGGAGAAATATCTTCGGCCACTTGATTGAGTGAGATTAGAAAATGCATGGCCATGCTCGAATATTATGATATGAGATATCATAGAGATTTGTTTATCATAATCTACTCAAGACATCAAGAAACACTAGATGGACAACGCAAGTGTGACTAACCCATGACTTGTGTTCATCTAAGATATAAAGGTCAAAAGGATGAAATACATAAAGGAAGTTTAACCAGGAATTAGGAAAGTCAAACCATGACTTCATGCAACTTAGGTAGCAATGATGTATTGCTAGATACCACTCATTGTTTGTAAAATTAGAACAGTTCTAATTTTGCTGCTAACGTTTCATGAACCTACAAGGGCCACACCATTCGAATGATACGAACAAAAATTGGAAATCGGCAACTCCCTTAAATGGGAATAATATTGGATAAATATTGTATTTATCAAATATTATTTAGAGTATGGAAAATATTTAGAGACTTAAATATTATAGAATAAGATTCTAGAAATTTAAATATATATTTGGAATTTATATAATGTATATTTAATTCCAAGTTTATGTAGAATTAGATTGTACATAATTAAAAATATATATTTAAATATATTTAAAAATCCAAGTAAAGATAGAATGAGATTCTATATAATAAATATATATATGGATTAAATATAATGTATATTTAAATCCATATTTTATGTAGAATAAGATTCTACATAATTAAATATATATATTTCATTTAATATTATTAAATATAATGTATATTTAATATAAACCAATTTCAAGTAGAATTAGATTCTATGAATTTTGGTTGAACTTGGATTTAAGGTATTCAACTAGAATTAAGTCTCTGAATACTATTTAAAGGGACAAGGGCTAGCAACCAAATCATCCATCTTCCTCCTATTGAAGATTTCGACAACACCCCTAGGGATTCCCCACTGGAATTCGACATATCCCAGAAAGCTCTCTGAGAAGCTGTTCGATATTTCTGGTGTTCTACTTGCCCCCTGGCAAATCCCTGAAGGTTTCCTTGCTCGATTGCAAGTCCCGGTTGTACTCCTGGTCGATTTCAAACTCCCTCAAGAATCCCTGGAGGGATTTCGATTTCTCCCTGGAAGGTGTTCAAACCTGTCGAAATTTATCCCTAAGTGCTAGGGAGGCAGAAACTTTGTTCGTTTTGTTCGGGTGGACTCCGTAGAGGTCGTTGCGAACCTGTGACTATTCCGGTTTTACTTGATGTGGTTATTCCGACATACCGTCGGTTTTCCAGTTTCTAGAATTTTAAAAGGTAACTCTTCATCTTTTCACCCCCAGATTCGTTCATGTACATGGATCCTGGCTAGATTACATCGGATTAATTTTTCCGTTGCGTCACGGGGCGTGCCGACGTGACCCAACAGTGGTATCAGAGCCACTTGTATCATACGAATTCGGACTTAAATTCTTGGGTGATGTTTATGTATGAGATGCATGATGTTTGATTCGATTTAGATATTTATCGTTTATCGTATCACACCTAATAAAGACTTATTTCGATTATCACTGAATGATTAAGAGTTAATCATAACTATGTTAGGTTGCTTCAATGTTAAATGTTAACATGTTGAGACTAATAGTTAGTCTAGAGAACAAGTAGTTGTTCGTAGTTTCATAGATTTATGAAATCTCTGAAAGGGCTTCTAATTTGATAAAAGTTATCAAACTATCTTTCACGGTGAATCCATAAGAGTTATGGTTAGACGTTATGAAAAATGCATGTCTAGGATTGGCATCATCAAAGACCTGGTACTTAAGTGTGCCTAGTGCACCACCTCTCTTTCATGTTGACCTACCTGGTGCATTTGTTCGTTAACGCAAATGGTTTATGAAACCTCGTGATCCTTCTTTGGCCCATTAACCGCAACATAGGGATAATCAGTTTAAAACTCATTAAACACGTCGTTACTTTGTTCGCACGATGTTTGAAATGCATGTTTGATTGCACGGTGTTTGTTTTGCTTGGTTATAGACCATAGCCTTTATAGTTTTGGTTTTTATAAATACGGCCTGCGTGTCGTGCCTTTCTCTATCTTCTATTGTACTTCTCTTCTCATCTAACTCCCTCGCATGTAACGCGAGTTTCTGAAAATTGTAAATACTCATGGAGATAAAGCAAGGACCAACATAGCAACGTGGTGGGCCTTCCCTGGTGGACCAGGCGTTTCAGAAGCAGATTCTATCTTCATTAGAATGGTCCTCCCATTGGCTTGGGACTGGTCGCCTTAGGTTAAGAAGGGCTATAATCATTGCATATTTATTTACCGCTTATATTTACCCTGTATGTGATGCAATGGATGTTTTATAAGCATGATTAAACATAGTTCTATTGATAGGATCAATGTTAAAATGATGAGATAATTAAGTAAATCCCTCACTATAATTCTAAGTCTGTTTTAACCATCCAATATTTACCCTCGTTAAAGCTTCGATCGATATAATGCGAGCTTTGCCAAAGCAATGTCACATTAATCTATCTTAGTTAAACGTGAAGAATAAGCTAGTGATATTTTCCGGTTGAGATATTGGTATTGACTTAGCTGGGTTGTTGTAATAGTATTAGAAAACCTAGTGGTTAAAAGTTTTGGATAATCATAAGATGATTTAAAGAACAAGAGTTGTTCGCCAAAAGATGAGGAATTACATGAGATGTAATTAGTAAGGTGTTACTTACCTAAATAACCATTTCCTAAAAGACTGGCCAAAGCTAATTTAGGAATGGTGAAATACGGATCCTCACTCACTAGAAAAACTATCGAAACGTTTTTCCGAAATTAAAACTAGAGGGTTTTTAATTTTGAAGAAAATAGTGGGAGTAAATTTATAGTAAAGACCTATCTATAAATTTTAAAATTTAGTAAAACTTATGTAGCATATTTTCTTTGTTGTAGAATTAATGGCAAATAATACTCTATCTCTGCGATCTATCCTTGAGAAGGATAAGCTCAATGGCATAAACTTCCTTGACTGGTTCCGCAATTTGAGAATTGTTCTCAAACAGGAAAATAAGGAATATGTCATTGAAGAACCTGTTCCTGATGAACAGGTTGCCACTGCTTCCAGAGCTGACAAAGACAAGTTTAAGAAACACATGGACGACATGCTGGATGTCGGTTGTCTTATGCTTTCCTCCATGACCCCTGAGCTTCAGAAGCAACATGAGGACATGGTAGCTTATGATATGATTCAAAATCTCAAGGAGATTTATGAAGGGCAAGCTCGTCAAGAGAGGTACGAGACCTCTAAAGCTCTGTTTCAATGCAAGATGAGTGAGGGATCTCCCGTAGGAGCTCACGTCATCAAAATGATGGGCTACATCCAAACGTTGGAGAAGCTCGGCTTTCCACTGAAAGACAAATTAGCTACTGATGTCATCCTGCAATCATTGCCGGATAGTTTCAATCAGTTCGTTCTTAATTTCAATATGAATGAAATTAACAAGACGCTGCCACAGTTGCTCGGCATGTTGAGAACTGCTGAAATCAACCTGAAGAAGGTAGGATCTAAACTTGTTCTGATGGTCCGCAAGGGCAAGAAGAAAGGTAAATCAGCAGCAAAGTCTAAAGGTGATGGTAAGACCAAAACCGATGGAAATGAGGCATTGAAACCTAAGAAGGGAATCAAGAAGGATGGAAAATGTTTCCATTGCGGCAAGACCGGACATTGGAAGAGAAACTGCCCCACACACCTACAAGAAGTCAAGAAAGAAAAAACGAGTGAGGCATCAACCTCAGAGGCTTCTAAAGAGAAGGCATCAGAATAGACATGGACCTGCGAATGGAAATAAAGCAAGAGTTGCTACATCATCCATTAGGACATGTGTTTTTGCTTAAATAGATTTGTTTTAGTTTTTAAGATTATTATCTTGTGCCTAAGTTTTAGTTATCTTGTAAGGACAAGATATTTTTAATTTTGAGATTATTTAAATAAATGTAATTCTTTTAATCTCTTGTGGCACAACGAATCAATGATCTTTAAACTAATCAAATCAATAATATTTATAAAACAAATGACTAATCTCAAACTCATAAAAAGTATTTAGGTAATTTGATGAGATCAAATTCAAGAATATTTAAAGTTTGATGAACTTTCAAAGAATATGGGATTGTCCCATAATTAAATCCCACAAGTGGAACGAAAAGTCTTTAAAAGAGAATCAAATATGTTAGACATGTTTTGATTCAGAACAAGTCATTTTCGACTTCTTTACACACTAGAAAAACAACTCTCATACTTAATCGTGTTTTTTTCGAAACGTCATATAAGATATGGACTAAGAATTGTTCTAGAATACCTTTGAAGTTTTAAGGTTACTTACATGTTAAAATGTTTACAAAGTTCGAACCTTAAAACTCCATTTGTTGTTTATCCTAACGAGAACAAAGCGTTTGTTTCTCAAACGAGAGTTTATCTTGAAAGAGATTAATTCTCACAAAGGGATATTACTTCTTCAACTTTAACGAGAAAAAAATATTTGTTGCTCAAACGATAGTTTATCTCGAAAGAGAATACTTATCACTAAGGGATTTCAGTTTTCAACGAGAACAAAATGTTTGTTGCTCAAACGAGAGTTTCTCTCGAAAGAGATTACCTCTCACAAAAGGAAAAAATGGAATTTTGAATGTGAAGAAATTTTAGACAACAAATTTATGAACCAAAGATTGAGAATGTTCCACAAATGATCAAGGAACATTGGAACAAAACACAACCATTGTGTTGAACCTTAAGAGAATACCATATACTTCAGAAATATGGATTTCTCACTATCCGTACATGGAAACACTCTTCTTTTCGGATCAAGATAAAGACTAGGTCTTATCAGAAAGCAATGGTGAGCCCAAAATTCGAGAAATGGCTAAGAGCCATGAGATATGAGATGGAATCCATGTCTAAAACCAAGTATAGACTTTGGTTACCTAAAAGGGTAAAAACTAAGAGGTATGGATGAGTTTTTCAAAAAAAGGAAAAACCGACATGGATGATAAAACATGCAAAGGATGATTTGTCGCTAAAAGTTTTCGACAAACTTCATAATATAGACTATGATAAGCATCTTCCTTGTAGCTATGTTTAATCCATCTTAATCTCACTTGCAAGTAGTTACATACGATGATTATGAAATCAAATAAAGGAATGTCAAAACCACTTTCCTAAGGGAAAACTTGAAACAGATGTGTACATGATACATCCAGAAGGTTTTGTCACTCCAGTAAACACTTGGAAGGTATGTAAGCTACAAAGGTCTATCCGTAGACTAAGGCAAGCTTCTCGAAGTTGGGATATTCGTTTCAGAAGATACAATCAAAAGGTTTGATTTATCTAAAAACAAAGGGGAGTCTTGTTTTCAAAAGAGCTAGTGGGAGCATTGTTACTTTCCTAAGTATTATATGTAGATGACATACTCATCAAAAGGAACTAAAGATAGCAATCCGTTTTGCATTAATAAAAGATACTGCGAGTTAGCAACATGAGACAGTATCTAACTCTACAACATAGGTTGAATGTATTACAGTCGACATAGCAATAAAGAAGGATGTTTGGATCTAAAGGGTTCACTTCTGAACTAAGGGTTGTTCCAAGCACATTAGATGCTACATAACTCTGTTATGATGAAACCTTTGCATAAGCAAATAAAACCCAGATCTCATCAATAAATACAATCATATTCTAAAGTACTTACATCTTGGAGATGTGAAAGTATGCAACATACACACAAAGTTGATAGCTTTGTCAACTCCCTGACAAAGCTTTTGACACAGCATAAACATGTCAGTTACACTAAGCCATATCGTTTTAGATACGAGAATGATTGGTCTTAGTTCCAGTGGGAGATTGTTGGAGTATGCCCAAAGACCAATCATATGATGATTGAATAGACATACTATTTTGCTAGATTTATCAAGTAATGGCATTGTCGTTATTATCATTTGGTATGTTTCTGTGCATCAAACTAACCATTGGATAATAATGTCCATACAATAATATGATTATTGTTAAATAGGATCCTTAGTCGAATATTATTACAGGTATGGACAATGATAATGTATAAAGATTAATTTGTGGTTGATGACAAGCGTTGTCATTGACATAGAGATGTCAAAATATTGCTCATGATAAACATATTACAGGTATGGACAACATACTGGAATGACCCGCTATGAGCATGTTTCTTGGGTAATTATGTGACAGTCACAATATTGCTCATGATAAACATATGTATAATCCTCAGACTTGAGATCAACATGATTTCAACATAAAGATTTACGTATTTTGACATAGTCAACGTATGTCGTAACTAACTACATTATAAAGACTGATGATTGGATACGTGATGAGCTATGTAGTGAAATATGGTTGATTAAGAAATGATTTGTCCCTCCTACATAATGGGAGAAATATCTTCGGCCACTTGATTGAGTGAGATTAGAAAATGCATGGCCATGCTCGAATATTATGTTATGAGATATCATAGAGATTCGTTTATCATAATCTACTCAAGACATCAAGAAACACTAGATGGACAACGCAAGTGTGACTAACCCATGACTTGTGTTCATCTAAGATATAAAGGACAAAAGGATGAAATACATAAAGGAAGTTTATCCAGGAATTAGGAAAGTCAAACCATGACTTCATGCAACTTAGGTAGCAATGATGTATTGCTAGATGTCACTCATTGTTTGTAAAATTAGAACAGTTCTAATTTTGTTGCTAACGTTGCATGAACCTACAAGGGTCACACCCTTCGAATGAACGAACAAAAATTGGAAATCGGCAACTCCCTTAAATGGGAATAATATTGAATAAATATTGTATTTATCAGATATTATTTAGAGTATGGAAAATATTTAGAGACTTAAATATTATAGAATAAGATTCTATAAATTTAAATATATATTTGAAATTTATATAATGTATATTTAATTCCAAGTTTATGTAGAATTAGATTGTACATAATTAAAAATATATATTTAAATATATTTAAAAATCCAAGTAAAGATAGAATGAGATTCTATATAATAGAAATATATATATTTGGATTAAATATAATGTATATTTAAATCCATATTTTATGTAGAATAAGATTCTACATAATTAAATATATATATTTCATTTAATATTATTAAATATAATGTATATTTAATATGAACCAATTTCAAGTAGAATTAGATTCTATGAATTTTGGTTGAACTTGGATTCAAGGTATTCAACTAGAATTAAGTCTCTGAATACTATTTAAAGGGACAAGGGCTAGCAACCAAATCATCCCTCTTCCTCCTCTTGAAGATTTCGACAACACCCCTAGGTTGTTGCGAACCTGTGACGATTCCGGTTTTACTTGACGTGGTTATTCCGAAATACCGTCGGTTTTCCAGAATTTTAAAAGGTAACTCTTCATCTTTTCACCCCGGATTCGTTCCTGTACATGGATCCTGACTGGATTACATCGGATTAATTTTTCCGCTGCGCCACGGGGCATGCCGACATGACCCAACAGACTCCTCATCACTTCAAGTTGCTACTTGAGCCTTAAGCTTCTTCTTCTTGTCAAAGCTCTTCTTTTTTAGTTGAGGGAAATCAATGCAAATGTGACCCGACTTCTTGCATTCATAGCAAATGAGTTGGTCTTTCTTTTCTTCTTTGTTCTTGTTCTTGAAGTCTTTTTTTCTTGAAAACTTTCTACCACTGTTAGACTTCATGAACCTCGAGAATCTTTTGGCTATCATAGCCAATTCTTCAAACTCCTCTTTCGCACTAGAAGTGCTCTCCTCTTGTGGTAGAGAGGCTTTGAGAGCAACTCCTTGTTTCTTTTTTCTACCTCTTGTTTGACTACTCTTCTCTCTTCTTTTCTCTTCTCTTCTTATCTCCCTTGTTTCATGATCTCATGAGTAAGGAGATATCCTACTAACTCATCGAGCTTTAAGGTCTTCAAATTCTTTGCCTCGATGATTGTGATTCTCTTCCCATCCCATGATTCGGGAAGTGAATAGAGTAGCTTTCGGACTAGCTTGTCTTCGGGAATGATCTCACCGAAGCCCTTTAGACCATTCACGATGAAGGAGAAGCGATCAAACATCTTTTTTACAGTCTCATCACCCTCCATCTTGAAGTTCTCGTAACTAAGATTGAGGATCCCAATCTTCGTCTCCTTTACATCACTTTTTCCTTCGTAAGTGGTCTCAAGAGTATCCCACACTTCTTTGGCACTTGTGATCGATGACACTTTGGAGTAGATGTCCGGTCCGAGTGAGCAAAATAGCATTTACAAGGCTTTGTTATTCATTTCCAATCTCTTCCTATCCTCTTCACTCATCTCCAACTTCTTCTTTGGAACAAGCCTTCCTTCTTCATCTCTCTTCATTGGAATGATTGGTCCATCTTCTACCACATCTCATATAGTGTAATCGTTTGAATTGATGAAGAAGCACAATCGGTTCTTCCAATAAGGATAGTTATCCCCACTGAAGAAGGGCGGTTTGGCGATAGATTGTGACTCGTACATGCTTGGCCCGGAGGTAGATACCATGACTTGACTTGGAAATTGATTAACACTCTTCTAGGATCTCCTCTTGTGGTTGTGAAGCCTTCAAAGAGGTAGGCTCTAATACCAATTGCTGAGTGGATCGAATCAACCGATATGGCCAAGAGAGGGTGAATTGGCAATTTAAAAAATGAAAGGAGCAAAAGGAACAATTAAAAATGATGGACAAGGCAATTATAGTGGTTCAAGATTCTAAACAAGCTCTACATCCACTACCTTAGCTCCCACTAAGGATTTTCAACAAACTCTTCACTAATTTGTTCTTCCCCTTTTCTAGGTTAAGGAGGCAACCTTCACAAATGTTCTAGTTGGAATTAACTCGTTATTATCATTGCTTACCACAGTTATGCCACCTTTCTTTGGTACACATTGTAACGGGCTTACCCATTCGCTGTTAGAGATAGGATATATGATACCCGCGTCCAACCATTTGATGATCTCCTTTTTGACAACTTCTCTCATGGCCTCGTTTAATCTCCTCTGGGCATCCACAGTCGGCTTTTGGTCATGTTCGAGTTGGATTTTATGCATGCAAATGGTCGGGCTTATTCCTTTTATATCTGCAATGGTCCAGCCGATTGCCTTCTTGTGCTGCCGCAACAATGCTATCAGTTTCTGTTCCTGTCTAGGCTGCAACTTCGAGGAAATTATTACTGCCAGTGTATCATTAGGTCCCAGGTAAACATACTTAAGTTGTGCATGTAAGGCTTTTAATTCAAGAGTGGGAGGATGTTCGATAGATGGTTTGAACATTTGCCCCCCTTTTCTTTATAATTCAATGGTTCAAAGTACTTACTTGGCCTGTTTGCTATCCAGTATGTGATGACTTGTCAAAATGCTTATATTTTACACCTTTTTGCTTAAGTATTTGTTTGTTCTCGAGGTCATTTCATAGCATGTAGGTGCATTTAGAGCATATAGTTGCATGTATCTTTACTTGTTGGTGGTTTGGCTGTATTTCATAAGACTAGATGCTGCTTGAAGGGTATTTGCTGGTATGGTGTTGTGCAGGTTGATGCTGAAGCAAGTCAAGGAAGGAAAATGCTATAGCAACTTGGACAACAATTCTGGGCGCAGAAAACGACAAAGTAACACGCACACGCTGATCGCCCACATGTGCGAGCCCCCTTTTGTCTGATTGTGCCCCACATGCACAGGGAATATTCCCAGGACTGCAAAGAATCATTAGGGCACAAAACCCTAGGAGCATCCACTATATAAAGGACACACGACCCTCATTTAAGGGAGAGCGTTAAAAGGTGACAAAAAGCCTAGGGAGAAAAGCTAAAGGCGACTCTTTTCTTCTTCCTCCTCCTCACATGGTGTCCTCCATCTAGAAGCTCCAAGGTTCTGACCTTGCTGACCTTGAGAGAGGCGGCAAGCCTAGGGCGGTTCGTGGCGCTGCAAGTCCATCACGGATTGAGAGTTCTCCTCTTCCCTTTTTGTTGCTTTAGAATTTATTTTATATCTGGGAAAATGGGTTGTATGAACGAAGATGCTTCGGATATTTGCCCAGCCATGAACTGATTTAGATGGCTAGGGTTGTTTGGATGAAATATGTTTTATTTTCTTTTATGAATGTTTATTTATCTCTTGCTCGTATCTATGCTTTGTCTATATTGTTATGTGCTTATGGTTGTAAGAGCCTTTGAGAGTTGGCCTTTCCTTAGTTGTTAGTTGAGGTTAGTGGTCGAGAGAGCTTTCTTTAACCTGCATAGACAATGGATTTGGATGCTGAGAGGCACAACTCTAATCCACCTTAGAGATAAGTGTTGGGTTTCAATGGCTAAGAGGGATAGACCTTTAAGGGTAGGGGTGATAGAGTTTACACTGAGAGGTATTGTTGTAGCATTTCCTACTCACAGTGTCCTGGCTAGAGATAGTTAAGGAGCACCTTGAGTAAATCCCGCCGAGCATAGACTAAGTTAGAGAGGTAAACCCTAGTAGAGAGGTAAAACATAGGTAAACCAGACAACACAGCCATTCATTCCCAAGAGAGTTTCACACGCGTACGAGGACCTGTTTGTCTACTGATTTCAGCAAGCTATCTTTTACCATTATTTGCTACAACATTTATATCTCCGCTCTGATTTGCTATAACATTCATCACTCTGTCTTGAATTGCCACAGCATTCTCCATTTACATTTCATGACACTTGTGTGCTTAAGCTTACCTTGAACACCTCCAATCCCTATGGAGACGATACTCACTTACCACTTTATTACTTGTTCGACGTGTATACTTGCACCATATTTGTGTATCATTTATAGTACATCACGCAAGACAACAAGTTTTTGGCGCCGTTGTTGGGGATTGGTAATTGGTTGTTTTAGGTTTAGTCTTTGCACTAGTTTATTTTGTTTTTGTATATATTTTCTTAAGTTGTTTTTGTGTGTCTTTTTAGGTATTGTGATATTGCATGCGCCGAAGGAGACATCGAGAGCCTATATTACCTTATATTCCTGAAATTGAACATCTATTTCGTCAGCGGAGACGTATACAAGAAGCTATTGGAATCATGAATGGAGCTCAGCATCAAGGGGAACTTGCTGTAGTAATTGGAGACCAAGGTCAAAATGTGTAGAACTAATGTTTTGATATAATAATTGAAAAATGTTTTTGGACAAAGTTAAAAAGAATTCAAAACCTTTCTAAAGTCCAAATAACTTGAAACTATGTTTAGGGGATGTTTTAAAAGGTTTTTACATGTTTTCAAAGCCAAATTAAACAAAACCATCCAGGTGTTTCGAAACACCCCTAGGTGTTTTGATACGATGTCTTACAGTGTCAAAACGTTTCGAAACGGGCTTTATCTGGGTGAGATTTTTGCCAAGCGTTTCGATACGCCTACGTGGCATCGACCGCAACGGTCATAAACCCCCAACGGCTATTTCCCAATTAACATTTAAATTTAGATCTTTTCGATATGGGGCTGGGCATTTCGATACGGGTGTTTCGATATGGCCAACAACGTTTCGATACGGGTGCTGCATCAGACTACAACGGCTCTTTCTACTTGAAGAGTGTTTCGAAACGGGTTCGAGCGTTTCGAAACGGAAAGCTGCAGAACTGCATTTATGGTGGGAAATTAAGTCTCCAACGGCTCCAATTCAACCCCAACAGCTAGTAACGGCTACAAACTCAAAGAGGAGTATAAAAGGGACCTCCAAGCATCTAGTGATGGTTAATGCTTCAATTGTCAACAACAAATGATCAAGAAATTGTCTTAGTGCTAAATTGTCATTTCTTTGTATAGACAAATAGTTGTGAGCCAAAATTGTTAAATTCGCTCAAGTGTTTTAGGTTTTGGGTGAGAGCTAAATTGTGCAAACAAATACCTATTAGAGGGATTTGAGTTTGCTTATCTTTTCTTTTGTAAAGAGGGTTTGATCAAGGCTTTGGGTAGAAAGCTTGATCGATGTATAAGGGTTTCCTCCTAATCCTAGAAAAGGGGACGAATCAATAGTGGATTGATTGGAAATCCTTAGTGGGAAGCTAAGGTAGTGGATGTAGACCTTAGTTAGAAGGTTGAACCACTATAATTCATTGTGTCCTTAATCTTTTTAGCTTCCACACCACTTACACCCAAAATTCCACTTCTCCACCACTTGGCGAGCAAGAACGGTTGAAGGAATCGAGCACCGTAAAACCCAACAACTGGTATCAGAGCTTGGCTCAATTGAAGAGGATTAACATCCTATTGAGGAGATCCGGCAAGCTCGACCATCATTTCAAACAACCGGCTCAATGGTGCAATTCATCGACAAACCGCCCTTCTTCGACGGAACTCACGATGCCCATTGGAAGACAAAGATGAAGTTCTTCATTAAGTCAAGAGACTACAAGCTATGGGACATAGTTGAAGATGGTCCGTTCGTGCCTCAACGAAGCAAAGCGGAATGGAGTGCCGAAGATCGCAAGAAGATGGAGCTTAATTGCAAAGCCTTGCACATCCTATTTTGTGCTTTTGGCCCAACCATCTATGGGAAGATGTCTTCTTGTGAGAGTGCCAATAAGGTATGGGACAAGCTTGAAGTCACATACGAAGGAACCGATGAAGTAAAGGAGACCAAGATCAGCCTCTTCAATCTAGCGTATGAGAACTTCAAGATGGATCCGGAAGAGAACATCGAGAAGATGTTTGATAGCTTCTCCACTATCACCAATGGTCTCAAAGGCTATGGAGAAACCATCCCGGAAGAGAAGCTTGTCCGAAAGCTCATCTACTCACTTCTCGAGTCATGGGACTCAATGAGGACCGCTATCATCGAAGCTAAGAATTTGAAGACCTTGAAGCTTGATGAACTCATGGGGTCACTACTCACTCATCAAATAATGAAGAAAAACAAAGAAGATGAGAAGAATATGGAAGAAATTAGAGCTATGGGGGAGAAGAAGCTCAAAGGGCTTGGCATCAACACAAATGCCATTGCTCTCAAAGCTTCCACTTGCCACCATGTATATTCAAGTGAAGTGGAGGATGATGAAGAAGAGATAGTTCATCTCTTCAAGAAGTGTGCCCCTTTCATGAAGAAAGCCTTGAAAGAGCTTGAACGAGAATCCATGAAAAAGAAGAGGGCAAGCACTTCAAGCCATAAGAAGAAGGCATATATGGCTAATTGGAGTGATGAGGACTCCACCGACGATGAACAAGCCAACCTTTGCCTTATGGCCATCGAAGAAGATTCAAGGGTAACTTCTAATTCATCTACTTCATGTTCATATTCTTTTGATGAATTACAAGATGCCTACGATGATTTGGTTTTAGAGTTTAAAAATCACATTTTGAAAAACAATAAAATGATTTCAAAGTTGAAAATTCAAAATGATTTGAATTCTAAAACCAAACTTGAACTTGAAGCAAAACTCGAAGAGTTTGAACAAAAATGTTTTGATTTAAAAAACTTGCTTCATAAAGTTCAAGAAGAAAAAGATTTAATTTCCAAAGAGCTTGAAAACAAAAATAATTTTGGAAAATCAAACTTTTATGTAAGACATTCTAGTGCCCCTAGATTTGTAAATGGTAAATGTTTTAGAAGTGTTTGGGTCCCAAAAGGACTAACCACTTCAACTAAAAAGGATGAAATTGAAAATTGGATTCCTAAGGGGACTAAGTTTTTTGCTACTAACGTTTATGGATCCAAAGCAATTTTGATACCAAAAATTACTTGATTGTCTTTTGCTAGGTGTGATGGAGAGTGAGCAACAAGTCAAAAATTGAGGGGAAGCTCCATGCACACAAGGAAGAACACTTGAAGAAGGAAGGCTTCACATCCTCCCTTGAGTTCAAGTGTGGTAAAATCTAGTTGCTTTTTCTTTTATTTGATTTATTTTCATTTATGTCAACTAGATGATCATATATGTTGGACTAACACTTTAATAATGATTTTAGTAAAGGGGGAGCCATTTTAAAACCAAAAGTTGTAAATTTTTGTCATCTTTTCAAACCTCCTAAGTTATTTTGAACTTAATGTCTTTTAAATTCTTTTTGATATAACAAAAGGGGGGAGAAATGGTTTGAAAAATTGAATTTTCAAATGAATAAGGGGGATCTTTAATTGATTTCAAATTTTTCATCTCTTATTCACATTTTTAAACTTAAAGGGGGAGAATCCCAAGCAATTTTTCAAGTTGATTTTATTATATCAAAACAAGTTTTTGGCGCCGTTGTTGGGGATTGGCAATTGGTTGTTTTAGGTTTAGTCTTTACACTAGTTTATTTTGTTTTGTATATATTTTCTTAAGTTGTTTTTGTTTGTCTTTTTAGGTATTGTGATATTGCATGCGCCGAAGGAGACATCGAGAGCCTATATTACCTTATATTCCTGAAATTGAACATCTATTTCGTCAGCGGAGACGTATACAAGAAGCTATTGGAATCATGAATGGAGCTCAGCATCAAGGGGAACCTGCTGCAGTAATTGGAGACCAAGGTCAAAATGTGTAGAACTAATGTTTTCATATAATAATTGAAAAATGTTTTTGGACAAAGTTAAAAAGAATTCAAAACCTTTCTAAAGTCCAAATAACTTGAAACTATGTTTAGGGGATGTTTTAAAAGGTTTTTACATGTTTTCAAAGCCAAATTAAACAAAACCATCCAGGTGTTTCGAAACACCCCTAGGTGTTTCGATACGGTGTCTTACAGTGTCAAAATTTTTCGAAACCTGTTTTGAAACGGGCTTTATCTGGGTGAGATTTTTGCCAAGCGTTTCGATACGGGCTATGCCATTTCGATATGCCTACGTGGCATCGACCGCAACGGTCATAAACCCCCAACGGCTATTTCCCAATTAACATTTAAATGCAGATCGTTTCGATATGGGGCTAGGCGTTTCAATACGGGCATTTCGATATGGCCAACAACGTTTCGATACGGGTGTTGCATCAGACTACAACGGCGCTTTCTACTTGAAGAGTGTTTCGAAACGAGTTCGAGCGTTTCGAAACGGAGAGCTGCAGAACTGCATTTATGGTGGGAAATTAAGTCTCCAACGGCTCCAATTCAACCCCAACGGCTAGTAACGGCTACAAACTCAAAGAGGAGTATAAAAGGGACCTTCAAGCATCTAGTGATGGTTAATGCTTCAATTGTCAACAACAAATGATCTAGAAATTGTCTTAGTGCTAAATTGTCATTTCTTTGTATAGACAAATACTTGTGAGCCAAAATTGTTAAATTCGCTCAAGTGTTTTAGGTTTTGGGTGAGAGCTAAATTGTGCAAACAAATACCTATTAGAGGGATTTGAGTTTTCTTATCTTTTCTCTTGTAAAGAGGGTTTGATCAAGGCTTTGGGTAGAAAGCTTGATCGATGTATAAGGGTTTCCTCCTAATCCTAGAAAAGGGGACGAATCAATAGTGGATTAAATGGAAATCCTTAGTGAGAAGCTAAGGTAGTGGATGTAGACCTTAGTTAGAAGGTTGAACCACTATAATTCATTGTGGCCTTAATCTTTTTAGCTTCCACACCACTTACACCCAAAATTCCACTTCTCCACCACTTGGCGAGCAAGAACGGTTGAAGGAATCGAGCACTGTAAAACCCAACAAAATGCTCTATCAAGACCCAGAGCTATTAGAGATCACCTAAATCTTGTCTTGGATGATCTTAATCTAGGGATTGTTGCTCCCGAAATTCAGGCAGCCCACTTTGAGCTTAAACATGTCATGTTCAACATGTTGAACTCAATTGTTCAGTTTGGAGGCTTGCCTCATGAATATGCTAGACAACACATCCGTGCTTTCTTAGAAGTGTGTGACTCTTTCCGTCAACAAGGGGTGCACGAGGATGTGTTGAAACCCAAACTCTTTCCTTATTCTTTGCTTGATCGAACACGAGAATGGTTGAGTGGTGTGCCAGCCAGATCATGAAACATGGACAGACTTGCGCAAGAGCTTTTTGTTGCGGTATAATCCACCAAATAGGAACACTCAGTTGAGGAATGATATTGCATCCTTTCGCCGGTCTGATGACGATTCAATGTATGAGCGTTGGGACAGATTTAAGGGATTATTGCGTAAGTGCACTAATCACGGTTTTCATGATTGGACACAAGTGGTTATTTTCTACAATGGTGTTAATACTCCCACCAGAATGATGCTAGATGCCTCAGCAAATGGGACATTGCTAGACAAGTCACCTGAGGAAGCCTTTGACATCCTTGATAGAATAGCCAACAACGATTATCAATTTCCCTCATTAAGACTTGGAATGGGGAAGAAAACTCAAGTATCACGTGATACTGATATGGATGCCTCAGTAGCAACCCAATTGATCGTAATCACAACCGTGCTAAAGAATCTCCAAAAGCCTAGTGAGGTGAAGGAAGTAAGAGTGGCATCAACTTGCCTTTGTTGCAATGGAAACCACCACTTGAGCGAGTGCCCGGACAACCAAGAATCTGCTAACTATGTAGGGAATTCCAATCGGAATAACAATCCCTACTCGAACACCTATAATGTTGGATGGCATTAGCATCCTAATCTATCTTGGGGAATTCAAGGGAATAGAAGTTATGGGAACGCAAATCAGTAGAATCTGGGAGAATCACACAGACCATAGCAGAATATACCGTGGCAAAACAACAAGGGTTTTGCATCTTCATCCAACTGCAATTCATTCGAAGCTACACTCAAGGATTTCATGACATCCACGAAGGAATTTATGGCATCTACTAATACACTGCTTCAAGATCACTCCATGACCATTAAAAATCAAGGAGCTTTGCTGCAAAGTCACAGTTCATCTTTGTGATCGTTGGAAACGCAAGTAGGTTAAATTGCTCAAGCATTAAATGTGCGACCTCAAGGAAATCTGCCAAGTGATACTGAAGTCACTAAGAAGTATGGCAAAGAGCAATGCAGTGCTCTTACATTGAGGAGTGGTACCCAGCTTAACACTGAAAATAAGTTTGAGGGAACAAGAAAGAAGACTCTGCTCTTAAAGAAGTGTAAGAGGAACCAGATTTGCAAGCTGAAACATCTTGTAAGAAGGAAAATGACGGGGATTTAGTGAATGAAACTATATATGAAAGGGAAAATGCTACGGTAAAAGAGAAATCGGCATCGATAGAGGAAGAAGTTAGACCCCCGCCTCTCTTTCCTCAACGATTGAGGAAACAAAATGAGAATCTCCAATTTAGGAAATGCGTTGATGTTCTAGACCAACTGCATATTAAGGTCCCATTCTTAGAAGCCATTGATCAGATGCTCACTTATACTAAGTTTCTCAAGGACATCGTCACCAAGAAAAGAAAGGTTGAGCGGTATGCAACAGTTGCTACAACAAATGAATGCTATTCTGTGTGGAGCAAATTGCCTCCTAAGAGACAGGATCCTGGCAGCTTTATTATACAGTGTTTAATAGGTGATAACTATGTGGGAAAAGCCTTGTGTGAACTTGGATCTAGTGTAAATCTCATGCCAAAGTCAGTCTTCATGAAGCTCGGCATAGGAGATGTAAGGACAACTACGGTTATCTTGCAATTGGTCGACCGATCTTATGTACGCCCGGAAGGAAGAGTAGAAGATGTAGTAGTGAAGGTGGACATGTTCATCTTTCCAGTCGACTTCCTTATTCTTGATTGCGAGGCGGGTGATAACGCACCCATTATTTTGGGACGAACATTTCTAGCAACCGGTAGAATTCTGATAGACTGTGAAAAGGGTAAGTTTACCATGAGGGTGGCTGATCAAGAAGTGACAATCAATATCTTCAACACTCTCAAATATGTGGATGAATATGAAGAGTGTCAGTATATGGACGCTACAGCAAAAAGGGAGACTACAGATTTTTGCTGCAGCAATATTTTAGAAATGGATGAATATGAGCAGATTCTAGAGGAAGACAATATGGAGGATTGCGAGATCGAGTATGAGGAATTCGAGGAATTATCTGAAGAGGTGGAGCAATCGAGCCTGCTCAAAGCCAAACCAGGTACGCACTTTGAACCTCTTGATTTTTCCGAATTTATTCCTCCTAAGCCTTCACTTGAGCATGCTCCAACATTAGATTTAAAGCCCTTGCCATCTCATCTTAAATATGCTTATTTGGGTAGTAATGAAACTTTGCCTGTGATAATCTCATCTAGTCTTACACCTAAGCAAGAAGCTAGTTTGATAAATATGTTATCGCAACAAAAAAAGAGCTCTAGGTTGGACTATGGCTAACTTAAAGAGGATTAGTCATACTATTTGCATGTACAATATTTTGCTTAATGATTGTCACAGCAATTCCATTGAACCCCAAAGAAGGCTCAACCCCATCATGAAGAAGGTGGTGATGAAGGAGATAATCAAGTGGCTTGATGCTGGTGTAGTCTACCCCATATCGAACAACTCATGGGTTAGTCCAGTCCAATGTGTGCCGAAGAAGGGAGGCATCACCGTGGTGAGTAATGATGAGAATGAATTGTTACCAACAAGGACGGTAACGAGATGGAGGATTTGCATGGACTATAGGAAGCTCAACAAAGCTACCAAGAAGGACCATTTCCCTCTCCCATTCATCGATCAAATGCTAGATAGATTGGCAGGCAAAGCATTCTATTGTTTCCTTGACGGATACTCAGGATACAATAAGATTGCTATAGCACCTGAGGACCAAGAAAAGACGACATTCACATGTCCGTATGGTACCTATGCTTTCAAAAGAATGCCTTTTGGGCTCTGCAATGCCCCAGCAACTTTTCAGAGGTGTATGCTGGCTATTTTCTCAGATATTGTTGAGGAATTTTTGGAAGTCTTCATGGACGATTTTTTAGTCTTTGGGGAAAATTTTGATTCATGCCTGGGAAACTTGGCTAAAGTGCTAAAACGGTGTGAAGAAGCTGATTTGGTGCTCAATTGGGAAAAATGTCATTTTATGGTGACCGAAGGAACGGTTTTGGGTCACAAGATATCAAAGAATGGCATTGAGGTGGATAGAGCAAAAATTTAGGTGATTGAGAAGATGCCTCCTCCCACCAATGTGAAGAGCATCAGGAGTTTCTTGGGCCATGTTGGCTTTTATAGAAGGTTCATCAAAGACTTCTCCAAGATCTCCAAGCCACTGTGTAATTTGCTACAGCAAAATCAGCCCTTCATATTAGATGAAAAATGCCTCAGCGCTTTCGAAGAACTGAAGGAAAGACTTACCTCAGCACCTATTGTTGTCCCACCTGATTGGAGCTCACCTTTTGAGTTGATGTGTGACGCAAGTGACTATGCAATAGGAGCAGCTCTTGGACAATGCCGAGGTAAACTCTTTCATGTTTTTTATTATGCTAGTCGCACGTTGAATGATGCACAAATTAACTACACCACAACTGAAAAAGAATTGTTGGCTGTTGTATTTGCCTTCGATAAGTTTAGGTCATATCTAATGGGCACTGAAGTCATTGTTCACACTGATCACTCGGCTATTAAATACTTAGTGACTAAAAAGGATGCTAAACCTAGACTTGTTAGGTGGATATTACTCTTGCAAGAATTTGACTTGGAAGTTAGGGACAGAAAAGGGTGTGAAAACCAAGTAGCCAACCATCTCTCTAGACTAGAAAAATAGTAAGGAAAAACAAGAAGAAATGGAAATTAAGGAGGAATTCCATGATGAGAAAATATTATATGCTACAGCAATTCCTTGGTATGTTGATATTGTTAACTTTCTCGTTAGTGGTATTTTGCCTCATGATTTGAATAGACAGGGATAAAGAAAATTCAGGCATGACGCAAGATCCTATTTTTGGGATGAACCATATTTGTTCAAGCAAGGCGCTGATCAGATCATTAGAAGGTGTGTCCCCGAAGAAGAGCACAAGGAGACTTTTCCATTGTCATTCATCTCCTTGTGGTGGACATTTTGGAGGAGCTAGGACTGCTGCAAAGGTCCTACAATCAGGATTCTATTGGCCCACTCTCTTCAAGGATGCGCACCCATTTTGTTAATCATGTGATCATTGCCAAAGGACGGGTAATATTTCTAGGAGGCATGAAATGCCCTTGCAAGGAATCTTGGAGGTTGAACTCTTTGATGTATGGGGAATAGACTTCATGGGACTGTTTCCCACATCTTATGGAGATTTAATCATTCTTTTGGCTGTGGACTACGTATGTAAATGGGTTGAAGCAGTTGCTACTCCAAGGAATGATTCCAAGACCGTCATGAAGTTCCTTCACAAGAATATCTTCACAAGATTTGGGGCACCAAGAGCAATTATCAGTGATGAAGGAACCCACTTTGACAACAAGTTGATTGCTAAAGCATTACAGAGGTATGGTGTGAGGCATAGGATTGCTACAGCATATCATCCTCATACTAATGGTCAAGCTGAAGTCTCGAATAGAGAAATCAAGCAGATTCTTGAGAAAGTGGTCAACCCCCAAAAAAAGGATTGGTCTTCTAACTTTATGAAGCTCTTTGGGCCTACCGTACTACCTATAAAACACCGTTGGGAATGTCACCATTCAAACTTGTTTATGGGAAAGCTTGTCATCTACCTGTAGAACTTGAGCACAAGGCTTATTGGGCCATTAGGAAGCTTAACATGGACGCACAGCTGGCTGGAGAAAGAAGGTTGTTAGAGCTGAATGAAATGCAATAATTCAGATCACAGGCCTATGAGAATGCACACCTATACAAGGAGAAAACAAAGAAGTGGCATGACAAACATCTTTTGTCGCGGCATTTCTCAGAAGGGGAACAAGTGCTCCTTTATAACTCCAGACGTAAGCTTTTCCCAGGAAAACTGAAGTCACAATGGTCAGGACCTTTCCTAGTTCACAAGGTCTATGCCCATGGTGCGGTGGACATTAAAAAGCTTGATGATGACACGGTATTCAAGGTCAATGGACAGCATCTGAAGCTGTACAACAGAGCCCCGGTCTTGCGCAACAAGTCACCCTTTATCCTCCATGATGCTTAAGCGTTTGCACCACCTCCTTCTCTTTCTATTTTGCTACAGCATTTTTATGTTTTCATGTTCATAAATAACGTAGTTTAATCTTTATTTTTATTTCGTACTCTAGGTTTTTAATCCCATTTGTCTGTTTGTTCCATTATGCCTTAATGTCATGTTTGTTTGTTTGCATCTGAGCAACCCAAGGACGCAGGTGGCAGGTCAGGGTGCAATGGCGCATAAGTCCTTTGTCTTACAAGGGTATAAGGAATAAGAAATTAAGCTTTTCCAACATCATAGGAGGCCGGCTCAAAAAGGGCAAAAAGAGGGGGAATTAATTAACCTCTTCACTTTTTCATTTAAAGAGAACCCTAGCAATTATTGCCTAGGTCTTTTCTCTTTCCTACTTTTCACCTTTTCATTTAAAACCCCTTTTGTCCTTACCTCACACACGCCGCCCAAAAATCCCCAAGACTCTCTCTCTTTCAATTCATGTCAGTTACCTCCCCTCAAATCCCATCAACTCCCACTACTTTCCTCTCTCATCACATCAAAACAAATCAAACTAAAAGACCCTCCCACTTCATCTTCTCCAACCCGCTCAAAAACTCAAAAACCCTAACCAAAACTTTTCTCCCATATCTCACAAACCTTCACCCTCTTTTTGCCTAACAATAGTGTGTTGCAAGCGAGCAGAAGGTGCATCTGGCAGTAGCCAACCCAAGCTCATGGTCATAAAGAAGTTCTTAGATGACAAAGCCAAGGAATGATTCTAAGGTCTAGAAGATCAGAAATTGCTACTAGAGCAAGGCTTCAAGTTCCCAACTGAAGGAGAACCAGGGTACGACAAAGATGTCTTAGATGTCGTCACAAACCACAAATAGGCTACATTTGTTCCTCACCCTGAAAATTTTTGCATCCCATTGTTCAAAAGTTCTATGCCCATCTTACCAGTCCTACACAGTCTGGTGTTTACGTTCGTGCAGATCAAATCAAGTTCACTGCAGCCAAGATCATCAAGTTCTTTGGCTTGAAAAATTCAGAGGATCGCCACACACCTTTCGCTGAGAACGCCGACCCACAAACTATGAAGGAAGTGCTAGAAGACTTGTGCTTTGAAGGCACCAACTTAGACGCATCAAGCAAAGCAGCGGAGCGTGCGCGACTCAATCCAGAGGCAAAACTTTGGATCCACTTTATCAAGAATAGGCTTATACCCACTTCTCACACGACAACGGTGAATATCCCAAGGCTCCTACTCCTTCATTCTATTCTCAATAGCCGGTCCATGGATGTGGGAAAATTATTATGGATGAGGTTTATGCATGTTTGAAAAGGAAGTCTAGTCCGCTTATCTTTCCCAACCTCATCACGGCCCTCTGTCGAGAGAAAAGAATGTTCGAAGATCCTATTACTGATGCGAAAAACTCAGGGAAAGGTCCTATCACACCTGAAATGGTCCCCTCTATCAAGGGATACGATGAGGATGCTCCAGCAGAGACACTAGCTGGAGGAGCGAAAACATTTGCTGCAGCAAGAATTGTTGCCTTAGTTGCCTCAATAAATCGTCTCTGAGAGGATGTGGACAAGATGCGTGAAGACCAGGCCATTTTCTATGGGTATGCTAAGGAGAGAGATGTTGTTATGAATGACTATTTCAAGGAAATCCTACCACATATCAGCATAGACTTCCCAGCCTTTCCAGAATATCTAAAGGCCCACGTGAAGGAACCTCCTCCTAGCACCCAAAAGACGCCAGTCCCTAACAAGAGCCCCACTACGACTCAGCCTTCCTCACAGAACCAGAACACAGATGCTACAGCAAGCCCGCTACCCAAGAAAAGAAATAGAACAGCAAAACCTACCAAAGTTGCCCCGGCAAAGGAACCACCCGTTGAGCCTGTCAACCCAGTGAAAGTTGGATCAGAGGATGATGAGCCTGTACATTCTATGTTGGCGCAATCACCAGCCCAAACTCCGAGCGCTACCCCATCGACAAGAACAAGAAGCAAGTGCACTGTCGGACGAGTTTGGAGTACACCAGCCGAGAGAAACGAATCTGACACAAGTTCCACCAACAAAGGAACCTCAGCTGAACCAGAGCAGACCCCTCTACTAGAGCAAGATGAGGCTGAACCGCCGATCGCCTCCTTTAAGTCTTTCAGAGTCAAGCACAAAGCCACGAAGACCGCCACCACCAAGAAGTGAGGTACTTCTTAACCTTGCATTGCATTTAGTTAGTTGCATATCATTTTATCTTGTTGCATTGAGGACATTGCACTCTTTAAGTTTGGGGGTGTTAGTGCCCTTTAGTTAGGCATTTTCATTTCATTAATAGGTAGAAACAAATATTTTGCTATGGCATTTTGTTTAGCTCCATGACAGTTGTATGAATAATTTAATAATACCCAATGATGAACATATTTTCATGGCTATGGATTGATGTATGACTATTGAGATTGGTAGAATTAGTTCTAGGGTTTGATGCTTAATCTTTGTCTTGATACACGATTGTATGTTTTTTAGGTTTGAAAGTGTTAGAGAAAATTTTTTTAGAACTTATGCGTATCTTTGTGAAATTGAACTGAAATGAGCTTGCTCGTAAAAAAAGAGCTTCGCTAATCTCCCTTGTGCCTAATAGAATATAGCAAACTGTGAATAAATGCTACGGCATATTTTAGAGGGACACTCCGCTTTGTGTTGCACTGCCTGGAAATCAAACTTAAATAAATGGCAGCAACATCAAATGAGTGAATGAAAGTTGTCACGAGATGACTCTACCTACTAGCTCGGGGATGAGAGGTTTTCTCCTTACTAGTCTAGAGTGAAGGATGGTAGTTGTGATGAGATGACACCCCTCTTAAAAAAATAGTTCACTTATGGGAGTAAAACTTTAAGCTAAAGTAGTTCAAACACTAGGATGAACTTGGGTTCTATTAAGAAATTTTTCTAGCTGTTAAGCCTAGATTGTATGCAATCGCGTGCACACTAACAAAGGATCTCACCCTAGGAAACCATTCTTAAAATCTCAATTGTATCTTAAATGTTAAAGCCTTACTTTTCTGAGGGTTGAAATTTTGCCATAGCATCTGTCTCAAGCTAAATTTTTGCCACAACATTTTCTTTGTTTTTTCCTATTCATTTCTTGGGGACAACCAATAGCTTAAGTTTGGGGGTGTGATGACATGTCAAAATGCTTATATTTTACACCTTTTTGCTTAAGTATTTGTTTGTTCTCGAGGTCATTTCATAGCATGTAGGTGCATTTAGAGCATATAGTTGCATGTATCTTTACTTGTTGGTGGTTTGGCTGTATTTCATGAGACTAGATGCTGCTTGAAGGGTATTTGCTGGTATGGTGTTGTGCAGGCTGATGCTGAAGCAAGGCAAGGAAGGAAAATGCTATAGCAACTTGGACATCAATTCTGGGCGCAGAAAACGACAAAGTAACACGCACACGCTGATCGCCCACATGTGTGAGCCCCATTTTGTCTGATTGTGCCCCACATGCATAGGGAATATTCCCAAGACTTCAAAGAATCATTAGGGCACAAAACCCTGGGATCCTCCACTATATAAATGACATAAGACCCTCATTTAAGGGAGAGCGTGAAAAGGTGACAAAAAGGTTAGGGAGAGAAAGCTAAAGGCGGCTCTTTTCTTCTTCCTCCTCCTTACTTGGTGTCCTCCGTCGTAGAAGCTCCAAGGGTCTAACCTTGCTGACCTTGAGAGAGGCGGCAAGACTAGGGTGGTTCGTGGCGCTGCAAGTCCATCGCGGATTGGGAGTTCTCCTCTTCCCTTTCTGTTGATTTAGGTGGATAGGGATGTTTGGATGAACTATGTTTTATTTTCTTTTATGAATGTTTATTTATCTCTTGCTCGTATCTATGCTTTGTCTATGTTGTTATATGCTTAGGGTTGTAAGAGCCTTCGAGAGTTGGCCTTTCCTTAGGTGTTAGTTGAGGTTAGTGGTCAAGAGAGCTTTCTTTAACCTGCATAGACAATGGAGTTGGATGCTAAGAAGCACAGCTCTAATCCACCTTAGAGATAAGTGTTGGGTTTCAACGGCTAAGACTGATAGACCTTTAAGGGTAGGGGGAGTGATAGAGTTTACGCAGAGAGGTATTGCTGTAGCATTTCCTACTCCCAGTTTCCTGGCTAGAGATAGTTAAAGAGCACCTTGAGTAAATCCTGACGAGCATAGACTAAGTTAGAGAGGTAAACCCTATTAGAGAGGTAAAAAATAGGTAAACCAGACAACCCAGCCAGTCATTCGCAAGAGATTTTCACACACGTACGAGGACCTGTTTGTCTACTGATTTCAGCACGCTATCTTTTACCTTTATTTGCTACATCATATATATCTTCACTCTGATTTGCTATAACATTCATCACTCTGTCTTGAATTGCCACAGCATTCTCCATTTACATTTCGTGACACATGTGTGCTTAAGCTTACCTTGAACACCTCCAATCCCTGTGGAGACGATACTCACTTACCACTTTATTACTTGTTCGACGTGTATACTTGCACCATATTTGCGTATCATTTATAGTACATCATGCAAGACAACAGTATACTTCTTCTTGCTTCTCCAGTTCCTATTTTGTCCACTCTCTGCATTGATCATATTCTGGGCAAGCCTCTAAATGGATGTCGAGACAGCTGTTAAGGTTGCTGCTCGGGCAGTCATGTTGTAGGCAGGGTCTGTTAGCTTCAAAATTGAACTCTAAGATAGCCTCCATTAGCTGGCACTCTTCCAGATCATCATAATGTCTCATGGTTTGGAAGACATTCAACTTTACTTGCTGATCGTTGACCCTCATTGTAAGTTCACCTTTTTCCACATCAATCAGTGTTCTGCTCGTACCTAGGAATGGTCGTCCTAGGATTATCGGTGCCTTTTCATCTGCTTCACAATCCAGTACCAGGAAAGTCGGCAGGGAAAATGAACTTGTCTACCTTCACTAGGATATCCTCAATTTTTCCTTTCGGTTGTACATATGTTCTGTCGGCCAGTTGTAGCATTACTGTTGTTGGGCTGGCGTCTCCTATTCCCAGTTTCTGGAAAATAGATTTGGGAATTAAATTGATGCTTTCCCTTAAGTCACATAGGGCTCGTACGGAGTGGTTGCTGCCTATTTTATAGGGAATTATGAAGCTGCCCGGATCTTTCTGTTTTGGTGGTGCCTTATTGTGCAGCATTGCCATGCATCCTTCGATCACTGCCAATGTCTCGAATTCCATGATCCTTGTTCTTTTGGATACCATATCCTTTAGGAACTTGTCATAGCTGGGCATCTGTTCGATCTACTCTACCAGTGGAAGGTTGATTTTAACTTGCTTCAGAACATCCTGGAATTTTTTAAACTACATATCTTGTTTCTGTTTTTTCAATCTTTGTGGGAATGGTGGTGGAGGTGTTGTGGCAACAGTTTTTGCTTTGAGGGGAATCTTATCCGGTGAGGAGGTAACTGGTCCAGAATCTGTCTGTTCATTCATAGTGTCATCTATCGGTTCTTTTTCTGGTTCCTCGTTGCTTTCTTCCGGTGATGCCGCGGCAGTTTACCTGGCGGCTTGAACTGGTTTGGCAAGGGCTGTTTCTCTCGCAGCAGGCATGGTTGGCTTTTGTAGTGTTATCCCACTTCAAGTTGTTATAGCTTTGCACTGCTCATGGGACTTCCCTTTTGTGGTTATAGTATCACTAGGTAATCCACCCATTGACCTAGTGTTGATAACCTGAGCAAACCTTCTGAAATGGGTCTCTATATTCTTTATCGTTGTCTCTTGGTTGTTCATCCTGCTTTCAGTCTTGTCCATGAGAGATTCAATTCTGTCAATAAATTTATTCGTATTAACAATAAAATCATTAGTACGGGATATGAAAGTATGCATGGTAGATTCTAATGAAGGAGTGTTCATATTCTGTTGATGTTGAGGCAGCTGTCATGATGGGTACTGCTGGTAGTTTCCCTGATGTTGTTGTGGATTGGCAGCAGTCGTGTGATTGCTCCAGGAGAAGTTAGGATGATTCTTCCATCCAGGATTGTACGTGTTCGTGGCCGGTCGGTTGTTCCTCTCGTATCCTCCCATGAAATTGGCAGATGTTGTGCATTTAGAGGAATCGTGGTTGCCCCACACTCATCACAGAATGGCTCCACAACCTTGGCCCCATAGACTTTTCCAGTGGGTTTCACCATGTTCATTACCAGCTCTGTCAGCTTGTCAAGGCGGGCATTGATAGATTCTGAGGCTTCCACTTCGTTCACAACTACTGGCTGCCTAACGCCGCCTCGGTGGGCTGTTGGGTACTTATAATTATTCTTGACGGCTTGGTTCAGGATCCGCAGTGCCTCCTCTGGTGGTCTATCAAGGATGATTCCGTTGGCTGAGGCATCAATCATCATCCGAGTTGGGTAGTTCGCCCCGTTGTAAAACATTGACACCTGTGTCCAAGCTGGGAAACCATGGAGTGGGCAGTTGTTAAGCATCTGCTGGTATCGTCCCCATGCTTCATACATTGGCTCATCATCCCTTTTTCGGAAAGCTGTGATCTCGTTTCTCAATCTGTCAGTGACATTGGATGGGCTGAAACGATCCAAAAAGTCCTTACACAGCTCTGTCCATGTGTTAAATGACCCTGCTGGCTGGTTGTTTAACCACTGCTTTGCCCTATCCCTCAGTGAATAGGGAAATAATCTCAGCCTAAGGACGTCTTGGTGGACTCCGTGTATTTTGAATACTTTGCATATGTCCAGGAATCCTCTTAAGTGTTGTCGAGCATCTTCTGTGGCAGTGCCTCTAAATTGCCCCAACGTGTTGATCATGTTGAACATCACGGGCTTCAGCTCAAAGTGATCCGCCTCGATCTCAGGTTCTGTCACTGTCGGATCGAACCCTCTGAAGTCATGCTCCAAGTAATCCCTGGTGGTTCGAACGTACTATGGCTGCCTGGGCGGCACTTGCTGTTCTTTGGGCAGCGGGTCTTGCTGCCCATCTCTGTCGTTCTTGGCATTGTTGGCAGGGTTGTCGTTTTCCATGTTTACCTCTGATTTTCTTTCTTTTGCTTTCCCTAGGGCTGTTCTGAGTTCCTTTTTTAGCTCTCTTGCTCTTCGTTCTATATCATCGTAATAAACGATTTCTCTTTTTCGATTCGCCCCGGTCATGCACTAGCAAAGGAAACTGTAAAATTCCTTTTTTTTCTTTTTTTCGATTAAAAATAAAAACTAAAAATAAATTAAAGAACGAATTTCGCTGTTACCAATCCCCGACAACGGCGCCAAAAACTTGTAGAGCGATTTGGTGTTCTCTATTTATGAGCGTAAGTGCACACTCTTGTCAAGTTATAGTATAAAAGATATCGTCTCCCACAGGGATTGGACAGCTTGATTCAATTCGTAGTTCTTGCATAAGAAAAGTAAATGCACAATTAAGTTGATTATTTGGGAAGAAAAGTAAAATAAAAACACAGGTAATTAAAAAGGAAGAAATCAGGTTGATTGAATGGGCAGGGTTATGCTGCTGCTTAGTGTGAAACTGCGTTGAACATGACAAGTTGTTTTGTGCTACCAGACTTTGCTGCCTCGGCGGGGGATGGCAGGTAAGCTGCTGAGACCCTCTCGCTACCTCGGCGGGGGAATGGATTTATGTCTTGGTGGCAAACTCGGCAGAACGCTTCGAAAGTGATCCCGCTTATGTCTAAGTCAGAATTATGTTGTTCCCCACTGCAAATAATACCAGCCGCGGCGTGAATCGTGCAAAGACAGCAATGTTGACTCGTCCTCTTTTAGCCGCCTTAAACCCTAACCTATGTCTAGGTCGGATTGATCGTATTGTCTATAGATGAAATCGTACTTACCCCTTTCGTGAGTTCAACTCTCTCGATACCGAACAAATGGATAGTAATCAACTAATCTTTCGCGGCAAGAAAACCTAAACTATGTCTAAGGAAAACCTAAGTTGTTTTGAAATAAAATTATAATGGGTATATATAGGCATTAGTTAGGTCTAGTCCTTCTTGAAGTAGAAGTCTTCAAAGTAACTTTTGCATTAAATGCAACTCTAAATGCTGACTTCTTTGAGTTGAATGTGGACTTTATCACGTTTCCTTGCTCCGCAAATAAACTCGAGTTCCTCCTCCGGCAGCTCTGCCTGCTGCTACAGTCATAGAAAAATTGAGTGGACGACATTGATAGAATCAGGATTTTCTGCTCTATAGATCACACTCCAGTTCTCGAACTCCATAGTTTGCTGTCTTGGGCGGCAAGTAGGGCGGCGGCAGCTACTGTAACACCTCAATTTTGGGCTTGGAAGTTTAGGGTCTGAACCGGACCGGTCTGATTTTTTGTTCGAATATAAAAGGTGGTTTTAGGGAAAGCCTAGTTCGGGATGCATTAAAAATATGGGAAAATATCTAAAAATCCTCTTTTAATCTATATAAGAGAGTGGTGAAATCAATTTTACAAAATAAGGTTTGGAAGTGTGACATTTCAAAATAGTGACTAAAATGTAATTTTTGAAAAGTTCAGTGGTGATTGTTTTGTAAGGATTGAAACTTTGAATCTTTAAGGAGCTAATTTACCCAAGGAAGGATTTCTCCAGATTTTTCTTAATTTTAATGACTCATTTAATGTTTAATTAAATAAAAGAAAAGAGGGAAACCCATATTTTAGTTTTCATAACTAACTTTTGCTGAAATTTTCCCATCTCATTTTCTCTCAAAATTCCCTCAGCCAAACACATTTCCACAACAGCTTTTCTTTTGATTTTTACTCTAAATGATGAGGTTTCAATCATCAATTGATTCCTAAGCTTTACTACATCAAATCCTCTTCATTTGCTTATTGGATTTTCAAGGATTTTGGCTCTAAACAAGGAGAAATCTACATTTAGAGGTAAGGATGTTCTTCTCCTCTAAATATTCAGTTCTTTATTGAAATTCCCAAGTTCTCAATCCTTAAATTAAGTTTTATAAAAGGTTTTGATGTTGTGATCTTGATTTTGGCTTAAAACTCAAGATTTGGATTAAATCTTGAAGAAATTCGTAATGAATGTTTAGGCTCTGTTTTGAGATGTCTTTTTAAAGTATTTTGGATGTTTAATGATGTGTAATTGAGGTCTAATCAATGCAATCCCGAATAGGTTGATTTTCCTAAGTTTTTACTTGTGAAAATGGTGGGTTTTGGGGTGATCTTGGTGTTCTGTTATAGCTGGAGCTATAAGGACGAGTTTAGATCCTTTTTGGATGTTAAATGATGTTTAAGAATGTTTAGAAGTGATGGATCTTGGCTGGGTAATGTTGTGGATGAGTTTGGAAGTGATTTCGGTTGTGTTTGGTAGCTGAAATGTTAGATTTGATGTGAGCAGCGAGTTTAGGTGTAATGGCTGAAGATTTTAATGCATGATGATGCATTAATCCTCTGCTTTGATGTGTTTAAAACAGGGGAGACACATTCTGATCCTTGTGGTGTTGATCCGGAGGCTTGAACGGCGTTTCGGCAAGCTTGCGAAACGGAATTGGTGAGTGAAGTTTGGTTTTCAGCTTTGAAACCAATGTTTGAAGGTTTTGGGAGCTTAGTTTAAGTCTAAGCAATTTAACTAAGCTCAAGAGTAAGTTTTCGGAGAAACTCTCTCTTTGATGAACCATGAGATGGTTGGATTCAATGTGTTTATTTTGCATGTTTAAATTCTGTTTTGAAAGCATATTTTAGCATGATTAATGCTGGTTTTGAAAGCCATGTGTTGAAGGATGCTCAAGGTAAGAGATCCTTGGTTTGATATTGATAAATGTAGTTTTGATGCATAGTGATGCATGATGGTTTAATGGTTTTGATTAATGCTTTAAAACAGTGAAATGTTGATGATAAATGATGTATATTGGCAAGTGATGTTTGGTTTTAAAGTACTTTAATCGGATATAGTTAGCCGGCTATAGGATTGGGTGCACCGTGAATAAAGTCGCCTTGGATGTTGAGGGGTTGTAATGGTACCGAAAACTCCATCCAAGTACACTAACGAGATGTCTAAGATCATAATGGTGGTTAAAATGCCATGTGAGGATCTTGTGTTGTATGTCCCGTGTTCTCGTTAGTGATGTTATACAACTACCGATGAGTGATGTGGAGGGGTTGTAATTGTACCGTTAAACTCCATCACGGGTGTTGAGGGGTTGTGATTGTACCGGCAAACTCCACCTTGTGTGTTCGGTAGTGTGTATGAAGTGTATGGGACAACGCTTGTAATCTGTGTATCCGATTGTGTTTTATGTTGAAAAAGGTTATGGATTATCACTTGGAAGCCAATATGACATGTTGATGTTAATGAAGCATGAGATGCTTGTTGTGTATGCATTGTTGCATGAGAAATGATGTTTTTGAGTTTAAAGGCCTCGTGAAAGGTGTTTTATAAAATGCATTATTGTGTTGTTTCTTTAGAGCATGCCTCACTAAGCATTTGTGCTTACGCTCTCTTTCTTGAACCAATAATGCAGAGAATTGAAGTGATTTAAGGGCAGCAAGGAGGCTAAGAATCCAAGGGAAGGCTAAGCTCATGTATGGTGACTATTTTTACAACATTATTAGCTTTTGATATTTGGCAATGGGAACCTAGGTTGTGTTTTTGGAAGATGTTTTGGACTCCCTGAGTTTGGCATGATGCCTATGATGTTTTGGGACTTCTAATTGGTCATTTGGTGTTTGCTTTGGTGATTTGATGCTTTGATGGTTTTCAATAGTAGGATGCATGCCTATAGATTTGTGGTTTTTCCTAATTGATGCCATGAATGTGTTTTGATGATGCAAATATGTTCTTTGTATGCATGATGACTTGTTGGCATGATTAGGAGGTCATAGGGATGTGTTTGAGTGGTTAATTGTATGTTAAACCAGCAAAATCTGCACTTTCTGGGCAGTCCATATCGGAACGGGCACTACCGTTTCGAAACAGGGGTCTGTAATGGCCTTCGTGTATCGAAACGGGTAGATGGCGTTTCGAAACGGATTTGCCAATGTCAATCCCTGTTTCAAAACAGGTCTCGAAACGAACCCGCGTTTCGGAACGGTCAACCCCCGTTCCGAAACAGGTGACCGTTGGGCACTGATTTGAATGGTTTAAGGTTTGCAAGCTTTACGTTTTAGTCATGAATTTTGTATATGCAATTGTTTGAGTTTGAGATGTCTGTTTGTGGTGAAATTTGACAGAGAAGCATGTAATCTGATTAATTTCATAATGGTAACCTAAAAATCAGTTAATTCCTCTAAATTTCTAGAATTTACATTTTGGTCCCTAAATGTTGTAATATGTGCAATTGAGTCCCTTAACGTTTCCCGGTCGCTGTGCTTTTCAAGTATGCTCTTCTCAAGGGTACGCTTAGGATTAATATGCATCTAGACAAGATGAAAAAGAAAAAAAAGGGTCGTTAATCAAGGTTGACTTTTGGGTTGACTTTGGTTTTCCCCGTGTAATCTTCGTAGTTCGGGTCAACCGTCTAGGCCGGGCTAAGGGGGTTACATTTGGTGGTATCAGAGCTGAGTTCTCGAGTAATTGGGAATGGTTATGTGGGTGATATGTGTATGATTGCTTTGTATGCTATTCAAGTAGAAGTTTGAGGTGTGAATTGTGAAATATGTTGCAATTGTGATGCTATGCTATGTTGAAGCATGTTAGAGGGACCCATTGCCATATCAAAACTAATTAAATGAATTGTTTTCGAAAAATGAGCTTGAGTGCTTGGATTACTTACCTTGTTGGGCCTAATTATGTTTATTGCATTTGTGTTAGTGCATTGTTTAGTGAATGGAACCTCGTAGAGAGACGAGGATTAATACGCGAGCTATGGCTCAGAATGAGAATGAGGAGAATGCTGATAATGTAGTGGATTTACCTCCTCCTCCTGGTGGTGGACCGCCCGGTGGTGGTGGTGCTGGAGGTGATGGAGCTGAGGTTGGTGCTGGTGCTGGGGTCGCTGGACTTGAAGCTGGACAGGGGCAAGCTGCTCCTGATATGACAATTTTGATACAAGCTATTGCGGGAGCCTTTCAGGCGGCAGTAGCTGGAGCTCATGGAGCTGGGCATCAGGGAGGTGCTAATGTTAGACTACCTTTGGAACGTTTGCGCAGTTTGGGAGGGACTGAGTTCAGAGGGTTGTCTGCTGAAGGTTCCGAATCTTGGTTGGAAAGTACCAAAAGAATATTGGGAAAAATGAACTGCAATGATGTGCAGAAGCTAGGATGTGTGGTATCGCTGTTACATGATGATGCGTATACCTGGTGGACGACTGCTATCTCCGGAATGGAGGAAGTTGATGTGACTTAGACGTTCTTTCTGAACGCGTTCAAGCGGAGGTATCTGGGTATACGATACCTGGATGAAAAGAAAAGAGAATTCATGTCTCTGACACAAGGAAGTATGACGGTAGCTGAGTACGAGATCCAGTTTGTCTGTCTCAGTCAGTACGCACCTGAGATTGTCCCTGATGAGCGGGAGAGGTGTGAGCGTTTCTGTTATGGTTTGGTGACGGATGTAAAGACCTATATGCTTGCGGCTGAGTACACTGATTTTGATATACTGGTTAGTAGGGCGAAGGATATTGAGCAGAACCTGGGATTGTCTTCCAGGAATGCTGGTTCTGGCTCGAGCAAGCGAGCTGCTGAGTATAGTTCCGGTGGAGGACGGAACAAGAGAGGACGAGATAAGAGGTATCAGTCTTCTGCTAGGCGTGGTGGTGGAGGGCATGGTGCGCCTGTTCAGGGAGACAGGGCGAGAGCTGATCAGAACACATGCTGGGCGTGTGGATCGCGTGGCCATTTGAGGCGTGATTGTCCTCGAGCAGCGAGGGAGGTACAGGCTCCTGTTGTTGTAGCTGGTAATTCGTGCTGGAATTATGGTTCGGCAGACCACATGAGGAGGGAGTGTCCTTTGTTGGCCGGTGGTGGTCAGGGACGTGCTCCTGGAGTTGTTGCACCACAGAGAGGTCGTGGGCGCGGCCGTGGTAACTTCCAGCGTAGAGAGGATGGTGGAAGGAATGTGGCGCATCTGGTGGCTGTCCAACCTGAGGGTGGTGGTCAGGCTCGAGTGTATGCGCAGCGAGAGGGGAGGAATGACATGTTTGTGATCGCAGGTACCTTCACTTTGCAATCCTTGTCATTACTTTCATTGATAGATTCTATATCTACACACTCATACATATTGCGTGAGCATGCTCAATTGCTTGGTTTGCCTGTTGAGTCTTTGGATGTTGGTATGCGTGTAACTAGTTCCTTTGGTGAGACCGTTGTGACACGAAAGTTATATAGATGTCCCTTGGTTGTTCAAGATCATGTTTTTCATGTTGATCTTATGGAATTGTCTTTCTATGGTTTTGATGTAATCCTTGGTATGGATTGGCTTGTTGAACATCGAGCTGTGGTGGATTTTGAGAACAAGCGAGTTTCGTTGAAGCTTGCAGATGATTATGAGGTGGTGGTGGTTGGTGAGAATGTGAAGTTTCTTACCAATGTGGTGTCTACATTGGAGGCGAGCCGGATGCTGAGGCAAGGTTGTGAAGCCTACCTAGCCTTTGTGATGAATCCTAGCTCGAAGGAGTTACGAGTGCAAGATATCAGAACTGTGCGAGAGTTTCCTGGTGTGTTTCCGGAGGAGTTGCCTGGATTGCCTCCTAACCGTGAGGTGGATTTTGGAATTGAGATGTATGAGAATAAAACTCCAGTTTCCATTACTCCTTATCGAATGGCTCCTAAGGAGTTAAAAGAGCTGAAGACGCAACTTTAGGAGTTGCTTGATTGTGGTTTCATTCGGCCGAGTGTGTTACCTTGGGGTGCACCGGTCTTGTTTGTGAAGAAAAATGATGGCACTATGAGAATGTGCATCGATTACCGTCAGCTGAACAAGTTGACTATCAAGAATCGGTATCCATTGTCAAGGATTGATGACCTTTTTGATCAATTTCGGGGAGCGGCTGTGTTCTCTAAGATTGACTTAAGGTCAGGGTACTACCAGTTGAAGGTGAAGGATGTGGATGTGCCAAAGACAGTCTTCAGAACGAGGTATGGGCATTATGAGTTCCTTGTGATGCTGTTTGGTTTGACGAATGCTCCTGCAGCTTTCATGGACATGATGAATAGAGTGTTCCATGAATATTTGGACAAGTTTGTTGTGGTGTTCATTGATGATATCCTCGTGTACTCTCGTACTAAGGAGGAGCATGAGGGGCATTTGAGGATTGTGTTGCAGGCCTTGTTGGAGAATCAGCTTTATGCTAAGTTAAGCAAGTGTGAGTTCTGGCTCAGGGAAGTTGTGTTCCTTGGTCATGTGGTTTCTGCAGAGGGGATTCGTGTTGATCCTTAGAAGATTGAGGCAGTGATGAATTGGAAGCCTCTTAAGTCTGTTCATGAAGTCCGTAGTTTCCTTGGTTTGGCGGGATACTACCGGAGGTTCGTGGATGGATTCTCGAAGATTGCTGCACCTTTGACGAAGTTGTTGCAGAAGGATGTTAAGTATGAGTGGACGAAAGCGAGACAGCAGGCTTTTGAGAAGCTAAAGGCAGCTTTGACGCAATATCCTATCTTGGTTCAACCTGAATCAGGGAAAGAGTATGTGGTGTATAGTGACGCGTCCTACGTTGGTTTGGGATGTGTGTTGATGTAAGAGGGTAAGGTGGTGGCTTATGCATCGCGCCAATTGAAGGTGCATGAGCGCAATTATCCTACGCATGACATTGAGTTGGCTGCGGTGGTTTTTGCTTTGAAAATTTGGAGACATTACCTGTATGGTGAGAAGTGTACTGTGTACACGGATCACAAGAGTTTGAAGTATCTGATGTCTCAGAAGGAGTTGAATCTTAGGCAACGACGTTGGGTGGAGTTGCTTAAAGATTACGATCTGACGATCGAGTATCATCCGGGAAAAGCTAATGTTGTAGCGGATGCCTTGAGTAGGAAGGTAGCAGTGGAGTTGAGGGCTATGTTTGCCAGTTTGAGCATATCACGAGATGGTGGTCTTGTGGCTGAATTGCAAGTGAAACCATCCTTGGTTCAGTTGATAAAGGATAAGCAGTTGTTGGATGATTCCTTGGTGCCACGTGTTCAGGATATTGCTGAGGATAGGCCGTCGGATTTTTGCTTTAATGATGATGGAGTGGTATGTTTTGGAAGTCGGATAGTAGTGCCCAATGATGCTGAGTTGAGGCGTACTATTCTGACTGAAGCTCATAGTAGTCCTTTTGCTATGCACCCTGGTAGTACTAAGATGTATCGTGATCTTCGTGATGAGTACTATTGGGTGGGGTTAAAGAAAGATGTTGCTGAGTTTGTGAGCAAGTGCATGGTTTGTCAGCGAGTTAAAGCTGAGCATCAATTTCCTTCTGGGTTGTTGCAACCGTTGAGGATTCCTGAGTGGAAATGGGAAAGGATTACCATGGACTTTGTGTCTGGTTTGCCTTTGTCGCCATCGAAGAAGAATTCGGTGTGGGTGATTGTGGATCGCCTGACGAAGTGTGCGCATTTCTTGCCTGTGCATACTACGTACACTTTGGACAAGCTTGCAGAGCTGTACATTGCTGAGATTGTGCGGCTGCATGGTGTGCCAAAGTCGATAGTGTCGGATAGAGATCCGAGGTTTACATCGCGTTTCTGGGAGTGTTTGCATCAGGCTTTGGGTACACGGCTGAATTTCAGTACTTCTTATCATCCACAGTCGGATGGACAGTCTGAGCGTGTTATCCAAGTGTTGGAGGATATGTTGAGGTGCTATGTGATTGAGTTTCAGGGCTCTTGGGAGAAGCATTTGCCTTTGGTGGAGTTTGCTTATAACAATAGCTACCAGGCAAGTATTCAAATGGCACCTTATGAAGCCTTGTACGGGAGGAAGTGTAGGACTCCTCTTTGTTGGGCTGAAACAGGTCAGAAGTTGGTTTCAATGCCAGCTTTGTTGAAAGGAATCACTGAGAAGGTGAAGCTCAATTGTGAGCGATTGAAGGCAGCTTCTGATCGACAGAAGTCTTACGCGGATTTGAAGCGTAAGGAGATTGAGTATGCGGTAGGTGACCGTGTGTTTTTGAAAGTTTCGCCTTGGAAAAAGGTGATGAGATTTGGTCGAAAGGGTAAGTTGAGCCCTAGGTACATTGGACCATACGAGGTGATTGAGCGTGTGGGTCCTGTTGCGTACAAGTTGAGATTGCCGCAAGAGTTGGAAAAGATTCATGATGTGTTTCATGTCTCTATGCTTCGGAAGTATAGATCGGATCCTTCGCATGTTATGCCTGTGGAGGAAGTGGAGTTGAATCCGGATTTGACCTATTATGAGGAGCCAGTGGAAATTCTGGATTCAGACAGTAAAGTTCTTCAAGGCAAGACCATTGATTTGGTAAAGGTGTTGTGGAAGCATCGTGGTGTTGAGGAAGCCACGTGGGAACCAAAAGGATGACATGTTGAAGCAGTTTCCATACCTTTTTTCTCCAGGTAAATTTCAAGGACAAAATTTCTTAAGGGAGAGAGTTGTAACACCCCAATTTTGGGCTTGGATGTTTAGGGTCTGAACCGGACCGGTCTGATTTTTGGTTTGAATATAAAAGGTGGTTTTAGGGAAAGCCTAGTTCGGGATGCATTAAAAATATGGGAAAATATCTAAAAATCCTCTTTTAATCTATATAAGAGAGTGGTGAAATTAATTTTACAAAATAAGGTTTGGAAGTGTGACATTTCGAAATAGTGACTAAAATGTAATTTTTGAAAAGTTCAGTGGTGACTGTTTTGTAAGGATTGAAATTTTGAATCTTTAAGGAGCTAATTTACCCAAGGAAGGATTTCTCCAGATTTTTCTTAATTTTAATGACTCGTTTAATGTTTAATTAATAAAAAGAAAAGAGGGAAACCATATTTTAGTTTTCATAACTAACTTTTGCTAAAATTTTCCCATCTCATTTTCTCTCAAAATTCCCTCAGCCAAACACATTTCCACAGCAGCTTTTCTTTTGATTTTTACTCTAAATGATGAGGTTTCAATCATCAATTGATTCCTAAGCTTTACTACATCAAATCCTCTTCATTTGCTTATTGGATTTTCAAGGATTTTGGCTCTAAACAAGGAGAAATCTACATTTAGAGGTAAGGATGTTCTTCTCCTCTAAATATTCAGTTCTTTATTGAAATTCCCAAGTTCTCAATCCTTAAATTAAGTTTTATAAAAGGTTTTGATGTTGTGATCTTGATTTTGGCTTAAAACTCAAGATTTGGATTAAATCTTGAAGAAATTCGTAATGAATGTTTGGGCTCTGTTTTGAGATGTCTTTTTAAAGTATTTTGGATGTTTAATGATGTGTAATTGAGGTCTAATCAATGCAATCCCGAATAGGTTGATTTTCCTAAGTTTTTACTTGTGAAAATGGTGGGTTTTGGGGTGATCTTGGTGTTCTGTTATAGCTGGAGCTATAAGGACGAGTTTAGATCCTTTTTTTATGTTAATTGATGTTTAAAAATGTTTAGAAGTGATGGATCTTGGCTGGGTAATGTTGTGGATGAGTTTGGAAGTGATTTCGGTTGTGTTTGGTAGCCGAAATGTTAGATTTGATGTGAGCAATGAGTTTAGGTGTAATGGCTGAAGATTTTAATGCATGATGATGCATTAATCTTCTGCTTTGATGTGTTTAAAACAGGGGAGACACATTCGGATCCTTGTGGTGTTGATCCGGAGGCTTGAACGGCGTTTCGGCAAGCTTGCAAAACGGAATTTGTGAGTGAAGTTTGGTTTTCAGCTTTGAAACCAATGTTTGAAGGTTTTGGGAGCTTAGTTTAAGTCTAAGCAATTTAACTAAGCTCAAGAGTAAGTTTTCGGAGAAACTCTCTCTTTGATGAACCATGAGATGGTTGGATGCAATGTGTTTATTTTGCATGTTTAAATTCTGTTTTGAAAGCATATTTTAGCATGATTAATGCTGGTTTTGAAAGCCATGTGTTGAAGGATGCTCAAGGTAAGAGATCCTTGGTTTGATATTGATAAATGTAGTTTTGATGCATAGTGATGCATGATGGTTTAATGGCTTTGATTAATGCTTTAAAACAGTGAAATGTTGATGATAAATGATGTATATTGGCAAGTGATGTTTGGTTTTAAAGTACTTGAATCGGATATAGTTAGCCGGCTATAGGATTGGGTGCACCGTGAATAAAGTCGCCTTGGATGTTGAGGGGTTGTAATGGTACCGAAAACTCCATCCAAGTACACTAACGAGATGTCTAAGATCATAATGGTGGTTAAAATGCCATGTGAGGATCTTGTGTTGTATGTCCCGTGTTCTCGTTAGTGATGTTATACAACTACCGATGGGTGATGTGGAGGGGTTGTAATTGTACCGTTAAACTCCATCACGGGTGTTGAGGGGTTGTGATTGTACCGGTAAACTCCACCTTGTGTGTTCGGTAGTGTGTATGAAGCGTATGGGACAACGCTTGTAATCCGCGTATCCGATTGTGTTTTATGTTGGAAAAGGTTATGGATTATCACTTGGAAGCCAATATGATATGTTGATGTTAATGAAGCATGAGATGCTTGTTGTGTATGCATTGTTGCATGAGAAATGATGTTTTTGAGTTTAAAGGCCTCGTGAAAGGTGTTTTATAAAATGCATTATTGTGTTGTTTCTTTAGAGCATGCCTCACTAAGCATTTGTGCTTACGCTCTCTTTCTTGAACCAATAATGCAGAGAATTGAAGTGCTTTAAGGGCAGCAAGGAGGCTAAGAATCCAAGGGAAGGCTAAGCTCATGTATGGTGACTATATTTACAACATTATTAGCTTTTGATATTTGGCAATGGGAACCTAGGTTGTGTTTTTGGAAGATGTTTTGGACTCCCTGAGTTTGGCATGATGCCTATGATGTTTTGGGACTTGTAATTGGCCATTTGGTGTTTGCTTTGGTGATTTGATGCTTGGATGGTTTTCAATAGTAGGATGCATGCCTATAGATTTGTGGTTTTTCCTAATTGATGCCATGAATGTGTTTTGATGATGCAAATATGTTCTTTGTATGCATGATGACTTGTTGGCATGATTAGGAGGTCATAGGGATGTGTTTGAGTGGTTAATTGTATGTTAAACCAGCAAAATCTGCACTTTCTAGGCAGTCCGTATCGGAACGGGCACTACCGTTTCGAAACGGGGGCCTGTAATGGCCTTCGTGTACCGAAACGGGTAGAGGGCGTTTCGAAACGGATTTGCCACTGTCAATCCCTATTTCGAAACAAGTCTCGAAACGAACCTGCGTTTCGGAACGGTCAACCCCCGTTCCGAAACAGGTGACCGTTGGGCACTGATTTGAATGGTTTAAGGTTTGCAAGCTTTACGTTTTAGTCATGAATTTTGTATATGCAATTGTTTGAGTTTGAGATGTCTGTTTGAGGTGAAATTTGACAGAGAAGCATGTAATATGATTAATTTCATAATGGTAACCTAAAACTCAGTTAAGTCCTCTAAATTTCCAGAATTTAAATTTTGGTCCCTAAATGTTGTAATTTGTGTAATTGAGTCCCTTAACGTTTCCCGATCGCTGTGCTTTTCAAGTATGCTCTTCTCAAGGGTACGCTTAGGATTAATATGCATCTAGAAAAGATTAAAAAGAAAAAAAAGGGGCCGTTAATCAAGGTTGACTTTCGGGTTGACTTTGGTTTTCCCTGTGTAATCTTCGTAGTTCGGGTCAACCGTCTAGGCCGGGCTAAGGGGGTTACAGCTACTGTCTCTGTCTGGAACTACATCAGTACAGCTCCTTGGTCTGCTACCTCAGCTTCATGTCCTCAGCTCCTCTTTCCTTCTGTCGGCCTCTAGTACTTGAAATTAAAACTAAACTAAAACAGTACCTTTTCCTTACCAAATAAAAGATAATCTATAAAAGCATTGCAAAGTAAAGAAATACTGTAAAATGCAATGCATGGTCCTAATTATGCCTAAAATGCACTCAAAAACAGCAATAATATGAGATGGAATGTGTATGAAATATAGAACTTATGGACACTTTACAATAAACCAACAAGCTGATAGGCATAAGGGGATTATATTCCAGGATTGCTAGTAGCTCAATGTTAATAGTGAGTGTAGTTTAAGGCATCAGAAAGGGGCATAGCCTTTCCGAACCTTAAATGTTGTTGTTATTTCATTTAAAAGTTGATGCATGGGTTGTGTGCTAAAATCTATTATTGAAAGCATGGAAATGTGGTAAGTATTCTTGGCAATTCCCAAGTTTGAATTGATTGGAAGTATGTTAGACTATATATACTAGTTTCTATGAAGAAAACTTGTTATGGTTAACAAGTGATCATATGATATATATATATATATATATATATATATATTGTTTGAAATTAAACATTGCTTGAGATGAATATTGGTTTAGGGCATGTTAGCACAAATAATTGTTGATTGAGTATATTGTATTGAAGGTTCGACTATTGAATTTGAATTGAAAACATTGACAATTGAGCCATTGAACACAAACAAATTGATATTGAACCCAAATGAAAAAGGGATATTGGCACGTAAAGTGTGTGTTGAATTGATTGATGATCTAATAATAATGAGCACGATATGCATTGAAAGCCTTGGTCTTGAGTCAGTATAAATAAAATTGGCATGCCATAGAGTCCATAGAGCTCAGTGTCGGGTGGACTACGGTCCGAGACATTAGTCTCTTATTGGTGACAGTAGGAGGGAAGTATGTGATTGGTCAATTGGCGACAATATGAGGGTATGACCGGTGCTGTGAGCACCATATTGTTTCAGGCGACAGTTTGGTTGGGGAACTCGTGTATCTAGGCTAATGTGTCGATTCTCAAGGATATAATAAGTGATAATATGAAATCAATCATTACAAGATTGAATGTAGTTAATGGTATAGTCTAAAGGTAGCTCACATTGATAAATGTTCTTATTGAAATGTTAATGTATGGTATCATAATTGTAATGGTAGTAGTGGACATGGTACATATACTTTAGTGAAAGCATGAACAATGTATTGATGTTATGCCTTTCGAATTGTATATATCATTGCTGCTAGCTGAGCCAAAATGTATACTCTGCGTATGACTATATTGAATGTAGTTGTTAATCACTCTTTCCATGAAGTTTAATCGAATGGCTTGGTAATGAAGAACTCGATTATTTTGGACTCTATCTCTTAATGCCTTAAACACACTCACTGAGTTATTACTCATATAAGTTTTTCTGCCACATTTTAGGTGAAACTTTTGGTGATATTGCCCTTGCATGGAGCTTGACTAAGTCACTTTTTGGATCTTTAAGAGTATGTACTTAAATTTGGCTTTAGAACTCCTAGGATAATGGCACTAAGGATATTTGTTTAGACAATAGTTGTTTGAGCTTGTAAGCTTTGAGACTTGTGTGGTGTATAGCTTGAATCCTTAAATCTTATGGTTTCTTATGGCTAAATTGTTATGATGGTTTGATTTACTTTGTTAGGTTTTGAGGTGCTCAATTCCTTCAACTGATCTTGCTCACCAAGTGGTGGAGAGATGGAATTTTGGGTGGATGTGGTGTGGAAGCTAAAATATAAATGACACAATGATTTTAGACTGGTTCAACCTTCTTACCAAGGTCTACATCCACTACCTTAGCTTCCTACTAAGGATTTCCAATCAATTCACTATTGATTCGTCCCCTTTTCTAGGCTTAGGAGGAAACCCTTATACACCGATCAAGCTTTCTACCCAAAGCCTTGATCAAACCCTATTTACAAAAGAGAAATATAACCAAACTTAAATCCCTCTAATAGGTGATTGTTTGCACAAATAAGCTCTCACCCAAAACCTAAAACACTTGAGCAAATTTGACAATTTTGGCTCACTAGTGTTTGTCTATACAATAATTGACAATTTAAGTACAAAGACACTTTTTGATCATTTGTTGATTGACAATTGAAGCATTAACCTTTACTTGATGCTTGGAGGTCCCTTTTATACTCCTTGATGAGTTTATAGCCGTTACTAGCTGTTGGGGTTGAATTGGAGCCGTTGAGGACTTTATTTCCCACTATAAATGCAGTTCTACAGCTCACCGTTTTGAAACACTCGAACTCGTTTCGAAACACCCTTTAAGTAGAAAGAGCTGTTGCAGCCTGATGAGCATCCGTATCGAAACGCCATGGGCCATATCGAAACGCCATGGGCCATATCGAAACGCTAGGCACCGTATCGAAACGCTCTGCATTTAAATGTTAGTTGGAAAATAGTCGTTGGGGTTTATGACCGTTGTGGTCGATGCCACGTAGGCGTATCGAAATGGCATAGCCCGTATCGAAACGCTGGGCAAAATTCTTATCCAGGAAAGACTCGTTTTGATACCCGTATCGAAACGTTTTTGCTACTGGAATACCCCGTATCAAAACACCTAGGAGTGTTTCGAAACGCCTGGAAGGTTTTGTAAAGTTTGGCTTTGAAAAACATGCAAAACCCTTTTGAAAACATCCCTAAACATAGTTTCAAGTTATTTGGACTTTGGAAGTAGTTTTGAATTCTTTTTAAATCAGTCTAAAATATTTTTCAATTATTATATCAAAACATTAGTTCTACATACTTGTTTGGTTGTCATAATCCAGGTGGATGATACTTAAAAGAAAATTTTAGTTTAAACATGATGGTTATATTAGATTGGATTATCATATGCTTACTTTGATAACAGGTTTATCTTGACACTGAAATTGGAAGACAATTTTATAAATTGCCTAAAGTGAAAAACTTGGTAGAGAGAAAATGAAATTATGCCTTGATATTGCTTTAGGGACTTGGATTGCATCTAGCTATGTTGAGTAGTAACTTAAGGACCAGGAAATCTCTTCCTATTCAATCGAATGTACTAAATAGTGTTCTTCTTAATCGTATGACATTGCTAGGATTGTTGATACATGTCATGCTTAGACATTTCTATTTCACCCATTGTTCGAATATTACCTTGAGAAGCAAGTAAGGTCTTAATTCAATTAAAGACTAATCGAATGCTTTTCATTGAATGGTAGTTTCTCTTTGAATTGTTTCTGGGACATTACATTGTCTTAGTTTGAAAGCCTTAATGGTTGTCTCTTCTAGGCTTGTTTCGGTATGTTACAGAGCAACACATCAATTTCTTGTGTATGAATCAAAGAACCCTGAGATTCAAAAGAATGTGATAATGGAATCAAAGAATGCATCTTTCTTTGAAAATGTATTCCCTTGTAAAGCTAGGGAAGTTGATCAAAGTTCAACTAAACGAACTTTAGAGACTATCAATGAAGATAGCTCTGATGATCAACAAAGGGCTTGAAATAGTGCCACGGATAAATAAACGAGCAATGGTAGAAAAATCATTTTGATCAAATTTTTTAACCTTTATGCTAGAGGCTGAGCCTCAAACGTATAATGATGAAATACGTTCATCTAAATGCACCTTATGGAAGGATGTCATTAAGAGTGAAATTGTTTCCATCATGCAAAACTATACGTGAGAATTAGTGGGTTTTCCTCAGGGAATTAAACCATTAAACTCTGAATGGATTTTTCAAACGAAAAATGAAAGCATATGGAAAAATTGATAAGTACAAGGCCAGATTGGTTATAAAAGGTTACCAACAAAAGGAAGGTCTTGACCATTCTGATACATATTCTCATGTATCAAGAATAACCTCCATAAAGATGATACTTGCAATTATCGCTTTGTGGAATTTAGAAGTACATCAAATGGATAAAACAGCTTTCCTAAATGGAAATCTTGATGAAGAAAACTTACATACAACAACCTGATGGTCATGTAATTTCATGTCAAAAGAGGAATGTATGTAGATTGGTGAAGTCATTTTGTAGACTTAAGCAAGCGCCAAATCAATGGCATGGGAAGTTCGATGGTGTCATGATGACAAACAACTTCAAGATTAATGAGTGTGACAAATGTGTATATGTCATAATTACCGACATTGGATATATTATTCTATGTCTGTATGTTGATGACATACTCATTGTTGGAAGCAATAATGAAATGGTAAAACGTACCAATGTCATGTTAAATTCAAGATTTGATATGAAAGATATGAGAGTAGACGATATGATTTTGGACATCCAAATCAAAAAGTCACATGAAGGTCTCATATAGTCACACTATGTGGACAAATTCTAAAAAAATTGGCAATGATGATTTTGGTACATCCGGAACTCCAATAGATACGAGCCAAGATTTGTCCAAGAATAAAGATCAAATTGTTGACCAAGTGGAACATGCAAGGGGTCATAGGCAGTCTAATGTACCTCATGAGCTGCACTAGACCAGATATTACTTTTATTGTGAGCAGTTTAAGTAGATTCACTAGCAATCCAAGTGAAAATCACTGGAAAGCGATTGTAAAGGTATTGAGATATCTTGGATATACTCAAGATCATGGATTACATTATTCTAGAGATCCTATTGTTTAGAATGATACTTCGATGCCATTTAGATATATGATATTCAAGATATCAAAGGCACAAGTGGATGAAAATCCTCAAGACAAACGGTTATAACCATGTCCATAATGGAATTTGAGTTTGTAGTTCTAGACAAGTCTAGAGAAGAAGCCGAATGGGCTAATGCTTTTAATAGATCACATGACATTGATAAATGTGCTTATGCCTACATTTTGGGAAGAGCAATCTGCAAATAAAACCCCTTATCATTATACAAATGATAGAAAAGAAAATTGGTCAAACCCCTTATCATTATACCAATCTGCAAATAAAATAAGAACCTTAATTGATTGCTCTAAAAAAACAAAAACACCTAATGATCTAAAACCTCCAAATCTTCCCATGACAGGCAAAAAGAAAACACCCAAAATGATCATTCAAGGTAAAAATCAAATCTTTTTTCACACGCTGCAGTCCTTGATCTAGAAAACAACAACCTTTGTTGGGATGTTCGAAACGGGAATGAAGCTTGGTCCGACGATGCTGTCACAAACTCAAATCCCTTACAACAACAACGACAACAATCAGATCTATAAGAACAAACTGATTCATGGAAGCATCCTCGAGCCAGACAACATTCCCCTCAAAGAGTAACGCCCTTAGAACATCCCAATTAAAACCATATTCAAAAGAAACTCTCCTTTTTTAGGACATGAAAAAGCGGTGGGTTGGATGATCATGTGATGAAGAAAGGGGAACAACTTAAGTTAAATAAATTGAATTATTTAACTTTGATGTTAAAAAAATTGAATCAGCTGGATTGCAAAAGAAACTCTCATTCATCTTCTGAATTGCATCAGTTGGATTCAGGCTTTTGGGGCAGGTGGCCGTGCAATTTCTTATACTCCTGCACCGATACAATCTTTTGTGCTTTTTCGTCAAACCCTGAAGCCTTTTCTCCGTGAAATCATCCCGGCTGCCAATAAAACTGCTTAAAACAAAGCAAGGCCATTGATCACTACGTTCACCGGAAAATTAAAACCCATTTACCTGTCGGAGATCCATCGAAAAGCATGCAGCAAAGGCGCAGGACCAAGGAACTCCCCGGGGTTCCACTAGTAAGACGGGCATGAAGTGCTACAGCAAGCACAGAGTATGCACTCGTATAACCCATCTAACTTCTTCCTCTCAGCCGGTGATTGCCGGTATTCTCTCCCATCTACGGCCGCTCTTTTGGTCTTCACCCATGGCTCTATTGACCTTTTTTTCATCACAGATAGAAAAGACTACTTAAAACTCAAATTCCATTATGGAATAGGCTAAGTAATGCTTTTAATGACCATTGTGTGTTTCGGTGAGCCGAACAACATAAGTCACATATGTGAGAATGAAGTGGGGTCGCTTCAAGGAGACTATTTGGGCATAGTTCTCTCAAACTCTTGCAGAACCAGGGAGATGTTCACGGCCATATGAACATAACCATGAGAGCTAAAAACCTCGTCATGAAGGTAGTTGTGTGAGGTATATCATTGTTTACACAAATGGTAGAATAGTTCATTGGTATCGCGTCTACTGGTCAGCCGATAAAGTAAATATACTTTCACAAGGGAAGGTTCAAGGGTGGACACCTACTTATCCTATACAGCTATTGATCGTAGAATCTATTACCACATCGAGTCAAAATGTTTTGATTAAATCAATTTCATTCATGTGGGGGATTGTTGGAAAAAATATGATAAGTGGAAACTTTGAGGCATATTTTCTATGGGTAAAGGTGGATATTCGAATAATGAAATTACGACTTCGTATTCTACTCCATGAGGCCTTTACAACGATATCTCATACGCTCAAAGTGGGTGAGTGATTAATGAAAAATTGATGCTCAAAGTATGTTTGTGAATTGAGTTAAGGAAAAAGGAAAAGCTTATCTCCCATATTGATGGGGTACCAAGCGTGGGATATGTTTATATATAAGACCCTACTTGATGATTATTGAATAACTTAAGTTGATATAATATGGGTGACGTGAATGTCCGAACCGGTCGGGCTCTCTGTGAGCTTGTGGATATTTTAACCCACTATGAGATAATTTCCCTTAAATTTGGATATTATTTTTTGAATATTCTGGAATTAAAGGATAAATATATGATAAGATATTATCTTTTAATTCAGATATTATTGTGATAATGTTATTTGATAAATGAATTTTATTTTAAATAAAATTCAAATAATTCATAATTTTTATTTCCAATAAAACTCCTACCAATATATAAACCTTGTAAACCTACTAGGTTAAATACTGAAAAATCATACAGAGAATTTTCAATTGCTTTCACAAATTAATATTTTATTTGTGTTCTGTTCGAATTGTTTATTGTATTCTGTTCGATTCAATAAAATTAATATTTTATTTTTACTATTTTATTTTCTTAGATTATTAACGCCTTTTTCTAACAAATACGACATACTCACCTGATATAAGATATCAATGCCAAGCACGGTATGCTATGAATTGTCGAATTAGATCACTTGATGCTTGGGTTCATCAATTCATAAGCACGGTATGCTTACATTTACCCGAGTAAATTGACATGAGCTCTGTTTGGGTATAAAAGGGAGGTGTCTTAGAGATAAAAATCATTTGCCCATTTTCGTTGTTTCTATATATGCTCTAACACTAAAATATTAAATTCTAAGTCCTAACTTTAAATTTTAAATCCTAATCCTATATCCTATACTCAAAAAATACACCTTACCCTAACCCTAAACCCTAAACTTAATTTTAAGTATGTGACATAAATAGAGACACCGAAAAAGGTCAAAGAATTTTCATCCGTGTCTTAGTCGTTTACAGCTTCCTGGTTGATGGCTTCTTGCCCTTTTTCACCAACTCGTAAGAAAAAGTTGGGAGCTTTTGGAGAGGATTGATGAGAACCTTGAGCTCGAGAGCAGTTGATTCTTTGAGGGCAAAAATGATTTCTTAACACTCGTTTTGATGTCTGCTGGAAAGGAGAGGCATGTAGAGTAGGTATAGCAGCAATAGAAATTAGATACTCACTTAACAGAAATGAAGTACCGATGCCCTTTAAATCAAGGTTGCTAAAACTTAAAAGCATACCTTTAATCAGGGTGGTCATTCCATCTACTTGAGTTAAAATTGTGTCAAAGTTGAGACTAATTTATGAAATTTGAGTTAAGTTGAATTCTTCAAAAAAAATTTAGATAAAATTATTTAAATTTAATCGTAAACATTTTTAGATCTTATAATACTACTATTGATTAGTTAAATTTAGGGTAAACTACACAGATGACCACTGAACTATGGGTTTGGTGTCAAAATGACCACTATATTATTTTTTGCCGCAAATGCACCACACAACTATTTAAATGGTTCCATTTTAGCCACACGCCGTTAAAAAAACGAAAAAATTGACGGAACTGTTAAAAAAATTGGTATAATTACACATTTGGTCTTCTATATTTATACAATATATCAATTTAGTCCTAATTTTAATCTAATAAAATAAATTAATTATTCAATAAGATGGTGACACGTGTCACCACCTTATTGGAAGTCTTTAATTATTTTTATTTAATTAATTTCCACCTCCAATTGGGTGACACGTAAAATGAAAGCAACAAATTACCCTCACCAAGATTCAAACCCAAGACCTTGGAGTACCCAAGGTTCGTGCTTACCACTGAACCAAGCATGCTTTTATGCTATTGATTACAACAATTAATATATGTCTTTAATGATTGTTAATGCCCAGAAAAAATAAAGAGAAGAAAATGCATCTAAAGGGATTCGAACCAAGGACCTCATGGCCCATAGCACATGTGCTTGCCACTACACAAAGAGTATGACATGTGATGTAAAGTACAGCATTTAATATATGTCTTATATAAATTTTAATGCTTGAAAAAAAGGAAGGAAATGTGGTTTTAGGAAACTCAAATATAATATTTTTATGATGTATAAAAACATCTAAACCAATTAAATAAATCTAATAACTAAATTAAATTTAAGAATATTAAATTATGTTTGTGAGTTTGAATTCAATAAATGAATTTAATATAATTTTTAATTTTTTAAATATAATTATATATAATAATTTAATTAATTTTTTAATAAATATTAAAATTATTAATTAAGTTAAAAAAAATTAATTCAATGATTATATACGTGAAATTATAAAAATAAATCTGGAATTGAAAAATATATTAAATTTAGTTTAAAATATAAAAAAAATTAAAATGATTTTTATATTAAAAAATAATATTAATTTTATTATTTTAAATCGTGCACTAACTATAGTTTAAAATATATACAAAATATTCTTAACTTTAATTTAGTTATTAGATTTATTTAATTGGTTTAGATGTTTTTATACATCATAAAAATATTATATTCGAGTTTCCTAAAACCACATTTCCTTCCTTTTTCCAAGCATTAAAATTTATATAAGACATATATTAAATGATGTACTTTATATCACAAGTTATACACTTGGTGCAGTGGCAAGCACATGTGCTATGGGCCACAAGGTCCTTGGTTTGAATCTCTCCAAATGCATTTTTTTCTCTTTAATTTTTCTGGGCATTAACTATCATTAAAGACATATATTAATTGTTGTACTTAATAGCACAGAAGTATGCTTGGTTCAGTGGCAAGCACGAACCTTGGTTACTCCAAGGTCCTGGGTTCAAATCTTGATGGGGTAATTTGTTGCTCTTATTTTTCCACCTCCAATTGGGTGACACGTGTCACCACCTGATTGGAGGTGGAAAATTAATTAAATAAAAATAATTAAAGACTTCCAATAAGATAGTGACACGTGTCACCATCTTATTGAATAATTAATTTATTTTATTAGGTTAAAATTAGGACTAAATTGATATATTATATAAATATAGAGGACCAAGTGTGTAATTATACCAATTAAATAGTTGTGTGGTGCATTTACGGCAAAAAATAATATAGTGGTCATTTTGACACCAAACCTATAGTTCAGTGGTCATCTGTGTAGTTTACCCTTAAATTTAAACGATTCTCAATAACTATATATAATATACATATATTTCTTTACTTTTTTTCATATGTGATATATATCAGAAAAAATTAAGAGAATCGATTCGAACTTAAAAACTAATTTACTAATTAGTAAAAATGTTAAATTATTTAAATTGTTATTTTATAGCTCAAAGTCGACTCAAAACAAGTCGAATAATTTAATATTTTTCAGTTGAATCTTACCCACCCTAATCATCGCCTTCGACACCTCAGGAATGATAGCATCCAATAATTTTATTCCAAATCAACATTTTTTTCATGTCACGTTTTAACCTAATTTCTAAATGTCAAATATACCCTCATCTTCTCCAACTTACTCATTCTTCTCTCCTAATCACCGCCTTCAACCACAAATGAATCATAAATTTCAGTTATTTGATGGCCCCGTTTCTACTTGTTGTGATGACCTTAGAAAATTGAATCGACTTATAAATGAATCAAATATTTACAAAGAATACGTGAACTTCAGGTTGGTGAGATTTATTGGAGTCGACGAACGAATGGCTAAAATTAATTTCAGTAAGGGAGAGACGATTCCTTATATCCTCACTAGCTTATGCAAATTCTCGTTGTGCGAAGCTGATTTTGGTTGGGAACAATCAGGATGACTGAGTTCTACAGGCTTGAACACTAAGAATCTGGTTGCTTTCATGGATACTGCAACAGTGATGACAACAACATAAACTTCTCCAATTTTTGGGTTTAAGGCGCCGATTAAGAAAGAAGATGAACTATATTTGACATTTAGAAATTAGATTAAAAATAATATGAAATAATACTTATATAGAATAAAGTTAAAAATAATATAAAAAAAATACTTATATAGAATAAAATTATTGAATAGGTCCATATAATAGTTGGGAAAAACCCTACTTGCCGCTGTTCCGCTGTTGCCTTAATTGATATTATTAATTCCAAAAGACAACTCGAATTTAAACAACAAATCCACAATCGAGTTTTCTATTTAATTTTAAAGCATCATAATTTAAATTATTAAATTTAACGCTAATAATTTTATTTTTTTTAACACTGTTCATGGTTTTGTTTTATATTTTCTTAGTGTTGTTTTCATAGGAATTAAAAACTCATTTACATGGGAAATTAGCTAAAATTATTGGAAATTTGGTAGCGAATAAACGACCCATTTCTGTACAGCCACTTGTGTTTTTTTTGTACAGTTGCACACACCATCAAAGCTTCTATTATAACACAAACACTAAATCAAAATGCTATAAAACAGCTATCTATCTCTAATTTCTCTCTTCTATTTGTAGTCTGTAGAAAGAGGACCAGATGTACTTCTCTAGAATGCACAAGCTATGGACTAGTTAGACGATCCTAAGAGGTCGATATCAAAGAAAATCATACCAGTATCATAAGACATATGATTGGGAGCAAGTGAATTAAGTTCTGCAGTAAGAGAATCTTCGGGAAAGGAGTGGTCATCGAAAAGGAAGCTCTCCAGCTCGTTGAAAACTGACTTATCTCCCTCAGTTACTTCCTTGATTGCTTCTTTCTCGTTTGTGGAGCTTTGAAGCTGTGAATAATCAACAGAAGGTTGCTGGTTGCTTTGACTGATGTTGTTGACCCAATTCAAGTCATAATCAGAAAAAGCATGATTCGTTGCCGGTTGATTTTGATTCTGAAGGTGATTGGTATCTTGGTCCAAGCTTGACTGAGGCACAGGCTGACCGAATGCTGAGGATTGTGAGGGTACAGAATTGTTAGTGACAATGTCGATACCAGGCTGTGAAGAGCTCTGGTGAGTATATGTCCCTACAGTTGAACCAGAACGAAGATTTGGCCAGCCAATGGGATTTGAATTCCTTTCATTTGATATTGTCAGCGAAGCGGGATCCTGTTGATGCTGTGAAGCAATACTAGAAGTAATGTTTTCTAATGGAACATATGCAGTGCGGTTCATTGTTGGTGCAACTTCCATCCTTTTAGACATTGTGTTGGAAGAGACAAATTGGGGACCCAAGTTACTAACCTTAATACCTCGATTCCTTCGAATTACAGCACTATGCACCCCAAGTAACTGATGCGAAACTTGATGTGGATGCATTGTCCTCCTATTTAAAACACGCTGGCTACCCACACTTGGGTTATATGGAACCCCATATCTGGTAGATGAACAAGGACGGATTAAAGATGGCTGCTGGATGTGAGGTTGAGGTATGCAATTCCGAGCAGCTCGAGTCTGAGTTACCCTAGAAACTTGATTTTGCAGTGTGAACTGCATATTGTCACCTGGAGCTCGGTTAAGTCGGGGCATTGCCACAGAGTGAGAGGTGACAGGAGCTTTTGTAACTGATATGGGAAAATTTCGCACATGCCTGAAAGTCTTCCGCAAATTCTTCCACTTCTCCCCTTTATCAGTGGCATGACAATGATCAGTATCACAGGTACCTAATCCCCAATAACTACACGGTGCTTTCGAGTCACAAACAAAGCAATGGCACTACAATTTCAAAAGGGCATTCATTGTTTTCATTAGAAATGCATGCTAAATTCAAGAGCATCAAACTCTGAAACAGTGCAGGAATCAACTATCACAAATGAATAAAGTTTCAAGTTACTTTTCAAAAAATTAAGACATTTACCAATTCACAATGCTGTTCATGTGAGGTTGAACTGAAAGGAAACTTAGCACAATCATGTCGTGGATGGGGGTAATCTCTGCATGCAATCTGCAACCATATCAAAGAGAAATAAGAGAGCTATCAGAAATATAGTGCCTACGAGGCAGGAGATAACAGTCTTGAATGCATAAAGCAAAAGGTAATAGTGTGAGTTAAACATTAATAAAATTATGCATGTTAATAAATGCGCCCTAAGATCACCTCAGCTCCTAGATAGCCCATGATAGAAAAATTCTGAGCCTCTTGTCTACCTTCAATCTTTTGAGATTTCAGCAGCAAGATAGGACCATTTGTCCACACTTCTACAACAGATAATATCATTCTGTTAAGATCAGCTGAGAACAAGGATAGGTCTTTTTGGTTCTCAAACCAAACCAGGCATGTCCCCTACCGCAACTCAACACTGTAACATTCACCTTCAGGGAAAACGACCAACCTCATCTCATTTCCCCCAAAGATTAGTGATCTACCTCATTTTTTAACAGCAGCAGATGATAACGTTTTTCAAAGGCTAAATCCTCACTTCTGCATTGCAGTTGACATAAACAATACAACACAACACACTGATTAACCCATAAAGGTGTTTCAGCAGGTTGAAACTTGAAAGAGTAAATAAATGCATAACAAATCTCTAAACATGAACATGCAAAGTTGCTGGAGCTAGAACACAATCTATAAAAATCTAGAACAGCAATTAAAAACACGAAAATCAAGAAATACAACAAAAAAACCCAATAATTTTAATCAATTTAACATGCAATGCTACCCAGAAATCTAAATAACAATTTTCTAAAGCAAACTAACCCTAAAACTCAACACCAAGTTACCAAAAACAGTCTTTCTTCTTACTGAAAGCAAATAAAGATATCAGCATCATTAAATCTACAATTAAGCATTAGGAATCAATAATTTTGGTTTATTCATCCCTTGGAAGAAACCAAACACATATTCAACAAGTAACCGACGGAACCAAAATAGAAACCACTTGTCTAATTTCAGCAGCGAAACATTGAAAAAAAAAATCAACGTACTCGGGCAGAAGCACAATTACGACTAAAATAAGGAGATACATATTTACCTGCCCTTTTTGGCCGACAATACGACACTCATCGGAGTCTTCTTGGAGATCATTAAGATCCGACAAGGCCTTATCTGGGTCACCTTCCAAAACGACACAATCACCGTCGTTGTCGTCGTCAGCATCCTTCCCGACCACTGAATTCGGTGACTTTGACTTCTTGGTGGGGTTGGCTTCCCCGACCACAACCACGTCATCAGGATCGTTGAACACCTTATCAACAGCTTCCAGAACTTCCGATAACCAGTTGTAATCGTCCCCCTTCGGCTCCTCCCAAGCCGACGTAGCCTCGTCGTCGTCGGAGCTTAAGTCGAAAATAATAGGAGACGCCTCCATCATAGAAAGAGTAAATAAAAACTTTAGGGTTTTATTTTGTCAAAAAATAAAGTATGAATAACCTTAGTCTATTCACGGGATTTGCTGGACTTCTTGCAATCTGAATAAATAAGAAAAAAACAGGTGAAATCAAAAGGTAAAGCAGGGCTTCAATCCATGAAGAATTTAGAATGATTTGGGATTTTTTAAAAACAAAAAACAAAACCCTGGTGTCTTGATCTACAAGTAAAAGAAACTAAGAAAAGAGACGAGGACAGAGGAGTGTAGGGTTTGGGAAGGCGGTTTTTAAGGAATCAATGTCGCAAAATTAGGGTTTTTGAAAGTATTGATTAGATATTCTTGGGGATGAGAATTTGGGCGAAATTGAAGCAATGAAGTGAACTGAAAAGTAAAGGAAATTGGGCGTGGCTTTATATGAGAGATACCCTAAAAGCCGAAGAAAGAGAAAAGTCAGGTGTATAGTTGAGATTTCAAAGCTACGGCGTTTGCGCGACGACCGACGACCATCACCTACTGTCTGTCAGTTATAGATACCCATCGCCCGATAAATGAGATGACTCAATTCACTTGACCCTTTCGGGTTTTCTTTCTTTCTTTTCCCTTTTTTTTTTTATAAAATAGGCTTAATTGTAAAATAAGTATTCAAACTATTCTGTTTTTTCTATTTTAGATGTCTACACTTTTTAATTTTTTTAAGTGTTTAAATTATTTTTTTATTCCTTTTAAGGTTAATTAGGACATTTATTTTGACCAAAAATAATAATTTGAGCACTTAAATGAGTTAAAAAATAAACACCTAAAAGAAAAAAATAAGATAATTTGGACACTTATTTTGATATTAATTTTTTTTTATAAAATACTACTTTTAGTTTCTAATTTATCAATTTTAAATTGGTCCTTAAATAGTTTTATTTTGGATTTAAATTTTTGGCTTATTTTCAATGCTTTTTATAATGTGATATTTCAACGTGTCTTATTTAATATAATTACCTTTAAATTATTTAAAAAATAAATGAAATGGTATTCTTTAATACCCCCATTCGATTTATTGTAGTTTAAAATTTAAATAATAAAATTTAATTCTATTCAATTTTAGATTCATCATTCCATTGGCTAGTTAAGATGTTAACGTTTGAGTTTATTAAGTTATAATGGGACGATGAAAATACATGGTCGTAATTTGAATTAATATAATATCAGTTAATTAAGTTTATCTCGTAATTTTTTTATTTTTTTAACAATTTCTAGCTATGGGAGAAGGAGAGTAAATTTGCTCATAATGAGTTTATGACCCATAACCTAAAGGAAATGAGAGAGTGTCAATAGAGCTTTAACCACTTACTCTAGAGACTGTTGACAATCATTTTTAATTGTTATTAAAGATAATAAGTAATTTTTTATATAAAAAAGATAATACATATTTTTTGGTAAAGTATATGTTGATATTATGGTCTATATTCGGAATTCATGGCTCTCCCCCCAACAATGTCTTCTCTAAGGTTCGAACTCGAGTTTTCTCTTTGAGAGAACAATGTGTCTTGTAATTGCACCCAACACTTATTAGTTCTACTTCTTTGTAATATATATTAGATTTTATCATACACATGGCGTATGTGAAAGAAAATATCTTACAACCAATAAATGTTGGGTGCATTGGTAAGGTATATTGCACTTCCAAGGAGAGGACGTAAGTTCGAACCTTGGAGATGATATTGTTGGGAGGGGCACCCTCGCACTCCGAACATGAACCGTAAGACGAACATGCATATAACCAAAAAAAAACATCTTATATAAAAAAATTATTTAAAAATGATATAGGAAAAGCGATAAAACAATTACATTTAAATGTATTAATCTCGTGTTGGATATTTAAATATTATATTTCACTTGTTTTTTTAATTGGGGCTTTATAGGGAAATTTGCCTTTAAATTACACTCGAATTCCTATTTTACCTCTTAAGGAAAATTCTAAATATCAACCGCTTAAATACTAAATAAAAATTGACCCATAAATCTCACCCGTTGGATCAAGCCAGATAAATAACAACCGTAAAATTTAAAAAATAAAATAAACAGTTACCCGATGAACCAATAACCGTTGTTTAGCAAAAAGGAAAAAGGCAAAGGTTGACAGAAGGAAGGCAACATTTTCACTAATGGCGGTTGTTCTAAGATTTGTAACGACGTCGCCGTTTGTTCTTGTGAAGTTTTAGTGCAACTCAGCGGCTCATAATAACGTAAACCTCTTGGGTGCGAAAGAAATTCACGGAGCAGCGAAAATGGGTACGAAAGTTATGGGAGTGAAAGTAAGGTTTTGTTCTTTCAAGACTGGTGGTGATGGTGTTTTGGAACGACCCATTTTCGATCAATCACAGTTCGACCCTTCTACTCAAGTTCTTAAAGGTCGGGTTTGATTTCTCTTGTTTCTTGCTTTTCAGCTTTTACAGCTTTGTTCTTAATTTTTTTGGGGTTAAATAAAGCTATGAAATGAAAATTTTCAATGTGTTTTCTTTTCTTTTCTTTTCTTTTTTTTCATGTGATTCTTCGTTTTTTTTTTCTTGAATAGAAAACTATGGGGTTAAAAAAATCAAAAAATTGACAAAAAGAGATGGAAGAAATATTACATGTTTTCATTTTTGTCCCTTGCTTTAATTTTCTATGGAATTTATTTTTTGATTTTAGCATGGATATCTACTTTTTTATGTGCTTCATATTTGGTGAAACATGTACAATTCACATGCCTTGTTTATCAGTGACTTGTGTTTAGAACTTCAAAAATAGACTATTGTTGAGCAAAATTGAATCATTTTTTGGATGATTATTCCTACAGATTAATGGTTAAATGAATGGCTTAGATAATCTAGCTTAGTTAAAGCCTACAGAGATTGAGTGTTTGGTTATATCCAAGTAAATAGGATTTATATGTTGTGTATGAATTTTAAGTTATCTTCCTTGTGGATGATATATCATAAGCATAAGAGAAATCTTGTGGATATTGATTCTTTGATCACCATAATATTGAGATAGTACGAAGAAGTTATATAAGTTGATTCATTCTACTCATATTTACATTTTATATTTGATGTTGTGAACTCTATAAAAGCATAAACTTACAAATATTACTTTTTTTAGGTGTGATCCTTCAACTGATATTTATGGTATGGAATTCTATGTTGTTCTCGAACGAGCTAGGTACTGTATGAGTCGTCGTCGTAGGTGACTAGCATTCAACACAGGGTTACTAAGGAAGATGCCATGAAGTGGTTCCAAGTTAAATATGAAGGTGTCATCCTTAACAAGTCTTAAAATATTGGAGCTTAAGAGTAGCAGTTTATGATCTAAGTTGAGTTGTTTCATGTTTTGGTAACTCAATTTTAGATAGTTTGTGTCCGTTGTCATTTGTTTGATCAGATTTATGATTGATTTTACAAATTTCTAGTACTTTTTTTCTCTTCTTGTTGGTTTATTAAATTATTAATGCATCAATTAAAAATTTAGGTTTAGCTCGAAACTTGTCGATGTTGGAGATGTTTGGTTTTTGAATATTTTCATCTCCATATGTGTAACACCCCAATTTTGGGCTTAGAAGTTTTGGGTTTGGACCAGACCGGTCGGGTTGCGGTTCGAATATATAAGGGTGAATTTAGGAAAGCCTAGTTCGGGTTGCATTAAAAATATGGAAAAATTTCTTAAAATCCTCTTTTATTATATATAAGAGAAAGGTGAAATCAATTTTACAAAATGAGGTTTGGAAGAGTGACATTTTGGGTTAGTGACCAAAATGTAATTTTTGAAAACTGGGTGACTGTTTTAAAAAGGATTGAAACTTTGAATCTTTAAGGAGCTATTTACCCAAAGGAGTTTCTCCAGATTTTTCTTAATATTAATCAATTTATTAATGGTTTTAATTAAGGTAAAAAAAAAAGAGGGAAGAAGATATTTTGTCATTTTAACTAACTTTCTCAAATTTTCCATTTTCTTTTCTCTCAACTTTTCTCTCAACCCAAACACTTTTCTCCAGCAAATTTCCCTCTGATTTTGACATTCAAAGATGAGATTTCAATCCTCATTTGATCTCTTGTTGATGAACCATGAGTTGGTTGAGTGCAATGTGATTGTTTGCATGTTTTAAATTCTGTTTTGAAAGCATACTTTAGCATGTTTATTTGCTGGTTTTATAAGCCATGTGTTGAAGGATGCTCAAGGTAGAAGATCCTTGTTTTGAACATTTGATAAAATGTGGTTTTGTTGCATAAGGATGCATGATGATTAATGGCTTTGTTAAATGCTTTAAAACAGTGGATTATTGTTGTTAAATGTTGCATATTGGCAAGTGAAGTTTCAAGAAAGGTTAAGAACACTATGGTGGTTAAAAGTCCATAGGTGGTTCTTGTGTTAAGAACAACATGGTGGTTAAAAGTCCATGATTGATTCTTGTGTTAAGGTCACAAAGGTGGTTAAAAGTCCTTGTGTGAGCCTTGTGTATTTTAAGAACACCATGGTGGTTAAAAGTCCATGGGTGATTCTTGTGTTAAGGTCACAAGGTGATTAAAAGTCCTTGTGTGAGCCTTGTGTATTTTAAGAACACCATGGTGGTTAAAAGTCCATGGGTGATTCTTGTGCTAAGGACACAATGGTGGTTAAAAGTCCATGTGTGGTCCTTGTGAATTGTAAGATCACAATGGTGGTTAAAAGTCCATGTGTGGATCTTATGTTGATTGTATTGTGAAATGGAAAGATTATGATTATCACTTGTGGCCAATATGACATGTTAATAATTTGAAGCATGAAATGCTTGTTTTAAATGCTTATGTGCATGGACTAAGGTTGTTTTGAATTAAGGTTTATAAAAGTGTTTTATAAATGCATTATTGAGTTGTTTTAAATGAGCATTCCTCACTAAGCTTTTAGCTTACGCTCTCTCTCTTTTCTTAAACCAATAATGCAGAGCATTGAAGTGCATTTAAGGGCAGCAAGAGGTCAAGAATCCAAGTGAAGAACTAAGCTCATGTATGGTGAAAGTTTCTTTACACTATTAGCTTTTGGCATTTGGCATTTGGCAATCTGGGCAGCCTGTTTCGGAACAGGTGCTGCCGTTTCGGAACAGAGGGCCTGAAATGGCCTAGGCGTTTCGAAACGGGCAGAGCCGTTCCGGAACGAAAATGCTACTGCCAAGCCCTGTATCGAAACGTGTTTCGGAACGGTCTCACGTTTCGGAACAGGCCCTCCCTGTTTCGGAACATTCGACCGTTGGGCACTGAAATTGATGGTTAGATGTTTTGAAACCTTTGCGTTCTAGTCCTGAACTTTGTGTATGCAATTGATTGAGTTTGAGATGTCCGTTTGAGTTGAAATTTGACAGAGAAGCATAAAATATGACTAATTTCATAATGATAACTTAAAAGTGGGTTAAGTCCTTCTAATTTCCAGAATTTACATTTTGGTCCCTAGAATCATGTTTTGTGCAATCGAGTCCCTAATTGTGTTCTGATTGCTGTGATCTTTGAACATGCTGTTGTTATGAACATATCTAAGGTTAATGTGCATTTAGATAAGATTAAAAAGAAAAAAAAGGGTCGTTAATCAAGGTTGACTTTCGGGTTGACTTTGGTTTTCCCCGTGTAAACTTCTTAATTCGGGTCAATCGTCTAGGCCGGGTTAAGGGGGTTACAATATGAGAGTTTCATGATAACACCTACATGTCTCTCAACGACTAAACTATCCAAACCTCCTTTATCCTTAAGTAAGAGGATATTATGTCAACCTATGTCTCTCAACGACTAAACTTACTTTTTGTTTGTAAAGTGTGGCTATTGCTTTCGTTTGATGTAGGAAATAAAATTTGGTCCTTTTAATCTGTTTTTTTTTCAAAGGAATTTCTATGAGGACATGAAGCAAAATTAAAATCTCGATTCGTTTCGTTCTCGCTAATTACTTCAAGTGTTCATGTACCAAATGTCAAAATCACCAGCCAAGTGTCGAAACCCTTATACCAAGTTTAACTTTATTTGGAATCTGCCACACTGGTACCAAAACCACTAGGTCAGTTTCGAAATCTCTATAGAAAGATTGACTTTATTTTGAATCTGCCACACTAGTATCGAAATCACTAGGCCAATTTCGAAACCACTATATTAAGTTTGGCTTTATTTTGAATATGCCAAACTAGTACTGAAATCAGTAGGCCAGTTTCAAAATCCCTTTACCAAGTTTGGCTTTATTTGGAATCTGCCAAACTAGTACCGAAACCACTAGTCCAGTTTCAAAACTCCTATAGAAAGATTGGTTTTATTTTGCCACACTGGTAACGAAATCACTAGGCCAGTTTCGAAACCATTATACCAAGTTTGACTTTATTTTAAATCTGCCACTCTGGTACCGAAACCACTAGGCCAGTTTCGGAACCCCTATACGAAGTTTGACTTTATTTTCAATCTGCCACATCGGTAACGAAACCTCTAGGCCAGTTTCAAAACCCCTATAGAAGATTGACTTTATTTTGAATCTGCCACACTGGTACCGAAACCACTAGGCCAGTTTCGAAACCACTATACCAAGTTTCACTTTATTTTGAATCTGCCACACTGGTATCAAAACCACTAGGCCAATTTTGAAACCTCTATAGAAAGATTGGTTTTATTTTGAATCTATCACACCGATACCGAAACTACTATGGCAATTTCGAAACTCCTATACCAAGTTTGGCTTTATTTTAAATCTGTCACACTGGTACCGAAAGTAATAGGCCAGTTTTGAAACCCATATAGAAAAATTAGCTTTATTTTGAATCTGTCACACCGGTACCGAAACCACTAGGCTAATTTACCAATAAGTTCAGTACATACAAAAATCCTTACATAACTTGTAAGAAATTATGTTTTACTGTAACAAATACGATATGTACAAAAATTCTTATAAGACCATGAGCCCTTTTGGTCTTTGGAAACCTTTGGTAAGAAATTCGGTACAAACCTTATTTTATTACAAAGTGGTAACAAAAACTGTACATTTTGTTAATAAGTCTGGTATATGCAAAAATCCTTACATAACTTGTAAGAAATTATGTTTTACTGTAACAAATATGATATGTACAAAATTCCTTACAAGACCATCAACAATTTTCATCTTTGGAAACCTTTGGTAAGAAATTCGGTACAAACCTTATTTTATTATAAAGTGGTAAGAAACTGTGTACATTTTGGTAATAAGTTTTGTACATACAAAAATCATTACATAACTTGTAAGAAATTATGCACATTTGTACCAAATAGGGTATGTACAAAAATCCTTACAAGACCATGAGCCTTTTTGGTCTTTGGAAACTTTTGCTAAGAAATTCGGTACAAACCTTATTTTATTACAAAGTGGTAACAAACTGTGTATATTTTGGTAATAAGTTTAGTACATACAAAAATCCTTACATAACTTGTAATAAATTATGTTTTACTGTAACAAATACGGTATGTGCAAAAATCTTTACAAAACCATGAGCCATTTTGGTCTTTTGAAACCTTTGGTAAGAAATTTGGTACAAACTTTATTTTATTACGAAGTGATAACAAAATGTGTACATCTTGGTAATAAGTTCGGTACATACAAAAATCCTTACAGAAGTTGTAAAAAATTATGTTTTATCGTAACAAATAGGGTATGTACAAAAACCCTTACAAGACCATGAGCCCTTTTGGTCATTGGCAACCTTTGGTAAGAAATTCAGTACAAACATTGTTTTATTACAAAATACTACGAAACTGTGTACACGTTGGTAATAAGTTTGGTACATACAAAAATCCTTACAGAAGTTGTAAAAAATTATGTTTTATTGTAACAAATAGGGTATGTACAAAAATCCTTATAAGACCATGAGCCTTTTTGGTCTTTGAAAACCTTTAGTAAGAAATTCGGTACAAACCTTATTTTATTACAATGTGGTAACAAACTATGTACATTTTGTAGTAAGTTCGGTACATACAAAAATCCTTACATAACTTGTAAGAAATTATGTATATTTCTACCAAATAAGGTATGTACAAAATTTCTTACAAGACTATGTACCAAATAAAAAAATCGGTATAATTTTTTTTTCTCTTACGAAGTGATAACAAATTATGTACATAATTTATAATAAATTTTATACAAAATATTTACCCGATCATCAAGTTGGCCGGTATTTAGCCCGTTTCCTATAGCTACCCGCCTCTTAAAGTTTCATTTCTTCACCACTTTTGACTTTTTTCTGACGACAATAGAAAAATGAAGTGTCTCTTCAGTGACACATGAAATATTAAATTGAAAATAAACTATAATTTAAGAGTCAAATTGAAAATAAAAACTTAATATATATACATATCAAAAGTTATAGTTTAACCCTTAAACTATAATTTATTCTCAGTTTGGTAATCCACTTATCACTGGTGAATTAGGTGAATGAATTACATCTTTTTAACGGTGTCAACAAATGGAGTCAAAAGTGATGACAAAATGAAAATTTAAGGAGTACTTTTGAAAAGAAACTGAAGGACCAACACGGAAATTTGGATATAATTTAGGGACCGATTTTCTGATTAACTATTTGGGGTACCGTAGAGCTTGGTGGTGGACCCAAATATTGATATTCTGATCATCAATCAGTGGTAGTCATGGTTTATGAAGGGGAAAATGTTCCCACTAATAATAGTACTTCTTTAACTGGAAATGACATTTATTGCTAGCATCAGCACCACCAATTCGCCGTGGATGGTATTCATTACATATGCATAGGGATGTAAAAACAAGTCAGAACCTGGTAACTTGCTCGAGTCAGAACCTGATTTAACCCGAGTTTTTGTTGACCCGAACCCGATCTGCAACCGACTGTTGTTGATCCGAACCCGAATTTGACATGTTACTGTAGCAACCGAACCCGATCTGCGTCCGACTGAAAACGACCCGAACCCGAATTGGACCTGTTAATTTGGACCTGAAACCCGACCTGCGTCCGACTGAAAAGAACCCGAACCCGAAGCCGACCTGGCAAATAACCGAAATTACCCGACTGAATTGACCCGATATCCGATTTTACCCGACCTGAAATGGACCCGACCTGAAAATGGACCCGACCTGAAATGGACCCGACCTGAAATGGACCCGACCTGTTTTGAACCCGACTGAAATGGACCCGACCTGCTTTTAAACCCGACCTGTTAAGTGACCCGACCTGTTCTTGACCTGAACTGATAAAATACAAGAAATTTGTTTGTAATAATATTAGCTCTCAGATCTTATAGAAAAGACATAATTTATCTCACATAAAATACTTTATTTCAATACAAAGGAGAAATCAAGATTAAACATTTGGTGGAATTAAAATATTGAATTTCAAAATTACAAGGACTTAATAAGTATTCAAACTCAAAATTTAGGGACAATACATAGTTTATCTAATAATTATACTTATATAGACCTAAATTGTTATTAGACCAGAAAATTGAGGACACATGTGAGTTGTGACATGCTCATCCTTCTTTTAGTTCAACCATGTTTAATTAAATCTAAAGAAACTATACAAAAAATTAGCACTAAAAAAAACAAACTAAAACTTAAATAATCTAAACCCTAAGCATCTAATTAAGGAAGGGCCTAAAAGGTAATTAACCCTTAAATAACAAATTCAAAAAAAAAAACTCCCCATCCATTTTCACTCAATTTGCCGCCTCCCCAATCAATTTTCCCCCCAACTTTTTAATCTAAATCCCCCCCCCCCAAATTTGTTTCCCCCCAACTTTTTAATCTAAAATCCCCCCCCCCCCAAATTTGGTTGCACAAACTTCCCCCTAAATTAAAAACTAAAGTATTTTTAACTTTTAACTTTCCCTCTAATTAAAATCTTTAATAAAATAAAATTTTAATTTAATGATCATAATTAATAAAATAATTTAAATTTTAAATAATTTATTTTTAATTCATCCATCACAAGTTATTAATTTAATAAAATTTTTAAGTTATTAACGCCACAAATAATTTATATTAAATGAGTTAATACTAAGCATATTGAATTATTTAATAAAATTTAAAATTTAGAAGCGTGAAATGAATATTTAAATACAATTTTTTATACATATATATTAAATTGATTATACATGTATATTTAACAGAAATATTATTTAACTTTAAATTGATTTAAAAAGTTAATAGTTAATATTTTACATTTATCAACACTTTAAATTCATCAAATCATAGACCCTAAACCCTAACCCCAAACCCTAAACTCTAAACTATAATGTATATAAGTATGTATATATCTATCAATGTATGAATTCTAAACCCTTGATGAGTTTTACCTTAAACTCTTAACACTAAACCCTAAATCCTAAACCCTAATATATGTAAGTATGTATGTATATATCTATCAATGTCTAAAGCCTAAACCCTTAATGTAGTTTTCCATAAACCCTAAACCCTTAAACCACAACATAAACCCATAAACCATAAACTCTAACCCCTAAACCCTTATGTATGTAAGTATGTTTGTATCTATCAATATATGAACCCTAAACTCTTAATGAATTTTCATTACACCCTAAACTCTAAACAAGTAACCATAAACCATAAACCCTAAACCCTAATATATATATATATAAGTATGTATATATGTAGCTATCAATGTATGAGCCCTAAACTCATAATGAATTTCTCCCTAGACCATAAACACTAAACCTAAACCTTAAACCATAAACACTTAATGAAGTTTTCATAAAACTCTAAACCTTAAACCCTAAACCCTTAAATCTACAACCTAAACACTTAAAACATAAACTCTAAACCTTAAACCCTAGTGTATGTAAGTATGTTTGTATCTATCAATGTATGAACCCTAAACCATTAATAAGTTTTCGCTAAACCCTAAACCATAATATATGTATGTAAATATACCTATAAATGTATGAACCCTAAACTCATATTCATTATTTTTTTAATCCGTCCAATATTTTATAATTTTAATTTGATATTTTCATCATTCTATACCCTAAAACTTTATTTTTATTCCAAATTGACCCACGTTTATTTTTTTTAATTTGTCCAATGTTTAATTATTTTAATTTAATATTTTCTTTATTCTAGTCCCTTAACTTTATTTTAGTTCTGTATTGACCCTTGTATATATTTTAATTCATCATGTTTTATAATTTTAATTTGAAATTTTGTTCATTCTAGACCCTAAAACTTTATTTTTATTCTAAATTGACCTCTACTTATTGTTTTTTTAATTACTCTAATTTTATACTTTTAATTTGATATTTTTGTTCATTATAGTCCCAAAACTTTATTTTTATTCCAAATTGACCCATTTTCCTTGTTTTCTTTTAAATCTATCTAATGTTTTATAATTTTAATTTGATATTTTTGTTCATTATAATCTGTGAAAGTTTATTTTTAATCCAAATTGACCCCTTTTTCAGTCCAAATTGACACTTTTCATTATTTTTTTAATTACTACAATGTTTTATAATTTTAATTTGATATGACTTTAAATAATTAACTCAAAATCAATGACGATTGATGGAGGCCAACCTAAAGTCTATCAACTACTTATACGGTTGTACCAAACTCAAACTCAATACGAAATCCAAATCCGAAAATACCCTGACCTGAATTACCCGACCTGAAACTACCCGACCTGAAATTACTTGACCTGAAATGCACCCGACCTGAAATGCAACTGACCAGAAATGAACCCGACCTGAAATGAACCCGACCTGAAATGGACCCGGCCTGAAACGGACCCGACCTGAAACGAACCCGACCTGAAATGGACCCAACTTGAAATGGACCCGACCTGAAGTGTATCCGAACCCGAATTAACCTGTCAATTATCTGCTTCGGACCCGACCTGTTTTGACCCGACCTGAAACGGACCCGACCTGAAATAGACCCGACCTGAAATGGACCCGACTTGAAATGGACCCGACCTGAAATAAACCCGACCTGAAATGGACCCGCACCCGACCCGAGTCGAGTCAAAACAGAAAAATGACCTGAAATGACCTGTATCCGATTTTACCCGACCTGACAGTACCCGACCTGAAACCCGTCCGATTACTTGTTTTTACATCCCTACATATGCACTGACTTACAAAAGAAAAAGGCATTATATTAGCATTGGGTTATTTTAACTTTCAATAAAGTATATGCCAATCTTAGTGTACATGTTGAAATCATTCCTAATAACTAGGGATGTAAAAAGCTGAGCCGACCTGAAAACCCGACTGAAACCTGCTCGAGTCAGAACCTGATTTGACCTGAAAATTTAATGACCCGAACCCGATCTGTAACCGATTGTTGTTGACCCGAACCTGAATTCGACCTGTTACTGTAGTGACCGAACCCGACCTGCGTCCGACTGAAAACGACCCGAACCCGAATTGGACCTGTTACTGTGGACCTGAAACCCGACCTGCGCCCGACTGAAACGAACCCGAACTCGAAGCGGACCTGGCAAATAACCGATTTTACCCGACTGAATTGACCCGAGATCCGATATTACCCGACCTGTTTTGAACCCGACCTGTTTTGGACCCGACCTGTTTTGAACCCGACCTGTTTTGGACCCGACCTGTTTTGGACCCGACCTGTTTTGAACCCGACCTGTTAATTGACCCGACCTGCTTTGAACCTGACCTATTTTTAACCTGAACTGATATTGATCTGACTTGATATTTACCTGATATATAGTTGAAGAAGTCTACGATTTGATAAATGTAAAGTGTTGATAAATGTAAAGTATTAATTTATTAAATTAATTTAATACTAACTCGTTCAATATAAATTATTTGTGAAGTTTAATAAGAATTAACATACTTAAATTTATTTTATTAAAAATATTTAAAATTTAAAAGTTTTATTAAATTAATAAGTTGCGATGGATGAATTTAAAACAAATTATTTAAAATTTAAATCAATTTATTAATTGTGATCATTAAATTTAAGAAATATTTTATTAAAAATTTAAATATAACTATTAAAATATTAAAAAAAATTAGTTTAAGGGTAGTTTTTTTTGAATTAATGGGGAGAAAGTTTTTTTGATTGATAAGAAATTATGGAAGAATTTTGGCACCATATTAAACAAAATGGAGGGATTTTGGCACCATATAAAACAAAAACAAAATGGAGTGGGGGGGGGGAGGGAGGGAATTTTGCCGCCAGAAACAAAATTGGAGGGGGGAGGGAATTTTGCCGCATATGAAATAAATTGAGAGTGGAGGGAGATTTTTTTTTTATTTAGGGGTTAATTATCCTTTAGATCCTTCCTTAATTAGATTGTTAGAGTTTAGGTTTTTTAGGTTTTAGTTTATTTTTTTTAGTCTTAACTTTTGGTTTAGTTTATTTAAATTTTATTTAATTAGGTCATGCTTCATAAATTAATTAATTAATTATTAAGCTTTTTGGTTTGCTTTAAATTTGATTTGGTCCTCGTATAAAGATTTGGTAAGTAATTAGGTTTAATAATTTTATTCATTTGTGATTTGGGCTCTAATTAATAATTTATTTTCAGATTTGTCCTTTTTATGTTTCAATTTATTTTGTTTGTTAGATTTATGGGTTTATGTTTAGGGTTTAAGGGTAAGTGTGTCAAGTTGATTGTTTGGGACTATAAGATTAGTTTAGGGATTATGTGATTAGGCTTGCACTCTAATTATTAGTGAATAGTGTCTGTAAGATTTAGATATTCATGTTTGGGGTTTAGGGGTAAATGTGCCAACTTAATTATTTGGGGTTATGAGATTAGTTTAAGAATTAAGGGATTAGGCTTGTACTCTAATTATTAGTGATCATAAGATTTAAGGGTTGAGGTTTATGAGTATTGTTTAGGGGTATACATATATACATACAAATATGTATGTTCTAGTATATATATATAACAATATATGCATACTAAAACTTACATACATACATATATATATATATATGTATATATATAATTATAACAATATATATATACTAAAACTTATATACATACATACATGTATATATATATACTAAAATTTAAATACATGCATATATATGTGTTTTAGTATGTATGTATACATGTGTGTTTTAGTATTTTCTTCATTCTAGTCTCTTAACTTTATTTTAATTTGTCCACATTTATTATTCCAAATTGACCCACATTTATTTTTTTAATTTGTTCAATGTTTTATTATTTTAATTTGATATTTTCTTCATTCTAGTCCCTTAACTTTATTTTAATTACATATTGACCCTTATATATATTTTAATTCATCATGTTTTATAATTTTAATTTGAAATTTTGTTCATTCTAGATCCTAAAACTTTATTTTTATTCTAAATTGACATCTACTTATTTTTTTAATTACTCTAATTTTTATACTTTTAATTTGATAATTTTTGTTCATTACAGTCCCCAAAATTTTATTTTTATTCCAAATTGACCCATTTTCATTGTTTTCTTTTAAATTTGTCTAATGTTTTATAATTTTAATTTGATATTTTTGTTCATTATAATCCGTGAAACTTTATTTTTAATCCAAATTGACCCCTTTTCAGTCCAAATTGACCCATTTTCATTATTTTTTAATTACCCCAATGTTTTATAATTTTAATTTGATATGACTTTAAATAATTAATTCCAAATCAATGACGATTGACGAAGGTCAACCTAAAGTCTATCGACTACTTATACGGTTGTACCAACCTCAAACTCAATACGAATTTCAATCCTAAAAATACACCGACCTGAATTACCCGACCTGAAACTACCCGACCTAAAATTACCCGACCTGAAATGCACCCGACCTGAAATGCAACCGACCTGAAATGAACCCGACCTGAAATAGACCCGACCTGAAACGGACCCGACCTGAAATGGACCCGACCTGAAATGGACCCGACCTGAAGTGTATCCGAACCCGAATTAACCTGTCAATTATCTGTTTCGGACCCGACCCGTTTTGACCCGACCTGAAATGAACCCGACCTGAAATGGACCCGATCTGAAATGGACCCGACCTGAAATGGACCCGACCTGAAATAGACCCGACCTGAAATGGACCCGCACCCGACCCGAGTCGAGTCAAAATAAAAAAATGACCTGAAATGACTTGTACCCGATTTTACCCGACCTGACAGTACCCGACCTGAAACTCATCCGATTACCTGTTTTTACATCCCTACTAATAACCTAACTTTATTCTCTATCTTTGTTGGGCTCGAATCGATATACCGTAAATCGCAAAAAATATTAAATTGGCAAACAAGATATTGAGGTGGAAGCAACCAGAAGAAAAAAAATTTGCGCAACAATATATAGTGATTTGACTTCTAAACCAATTCACTACCTTGACTATTCACACTAACGCCTCGTTTGGTACAGCGTAGGGATGGCATATGAGTACAGTTTCGCGAATTTTGCATCGCAACCGCCACAGTTGGGGCAGAGATGGATATGAGTTTGGTGGGTAGTGGGTGGGTGTGGATGTGAAAAGTTTTACTCGCCGTAGGTAGTGCGTAGATGGTGGATTTGAGACATTACTCGCCCTGTATCCGCCCGGCCACCCACTAACTACCCACCATATGAATGTTGTGTAACCCCCTAGACCCAGCTATGCGACACACCTAAATCTAGAAGGTCACATTAGGGTCACATGAGCGACCCACAATAAAAATCCACATAACAATGTTTTTCTTTAACCACATTAAAGACTAAAAACAAACTTCTAGTTAAAATATCATTTCAAAAAATCATGTAAACATATAACAGAAATTCAGAAAACATATTACAGACTCTAACATAAAACAATACACGTATTATATGCCCACTAACTATACCAGTATCGTACTCCAAAAGCAACGCCGAGAGAACTCCAAAAACTGATGTCAGTCACTATACCATGATAGATTTCTTCTAACCTACGATGGTAAAAACAACGTGAGCTTGGAAAAGCTCAGTAATACAAAACTATCAAAAGATGTTGTAAGCACATGCATGTAAAAGGTAAAGCATAAATCGAGCATAAAGGTCATGTCATCAACAAGTTCCCATTACGGTATAGAATATCGTATACGCCATACTTAAAGGCAACGTAGTTGTTCAATACTTGAACTTCTGAATATAAGACGAGCATTATACAATCCAGAAGAATTGGAAAGGAAATACATTTCACAAGAATTAAGCCAAGAGGTTTCGTGTATTTCAACAAACGCAAATCAAGAATGATCGATAGAAAGTGTCAGAAAACAAAAGAATTTTGACAGGGGCAAAGGAGGAGACAAGAAAAAATTTGGTATTAGCCTAACTACCCTTCAACCGTACTCCAGTATGTAGTTCCCCAGAATTGCATCTATATATGCGTTAACCCAGGCCTAATGGGCGTGGGTACCGACCTAAGGGGTTACCTTAGGTCCCATATGGAATTACCCTGGCTGAAACATAGGAACCAAATACATGCATTAACCTAGGCCTAATGGGCGTAGGTACCAACCTAAGGCGTTACCTTAGGTCCTGGGCAGAATTACCCTAGCCGAAGCTATGAACCTAATACGGGTGGAATTACCAGCCTGATCACAGTTGAACCTACAATCTTCAATCAGTATCCCAGTACCCACTAAAACAGTTTTGAACGGTAGCAGACAATTCAGTATTCAGTAGCAACATGTCAGAAATTCAGGATACATACAAATATTTAATCATTAGAACCAAAGTATCATGAACCGTGAATCCTATATACTTGTATCTGAAATTAGAAACCAGAAGTCATGTTTTTATTTCAGATAACAAGATCACTTGGGATCAGAATGGATAGGCTGGTTTCCAATAAGAAAGATTAATCATGTAATCATGAGATACACTAAATGGTCCAATTTATTACTCAAGAATCCTTTCTAATTTCAGAAAGAAACACTGAATTGTAGTCCATTGTAGACTGACTTTATAATCGTGAATCATATTTGAAGGAATTTGTTAATTATCAACTTCATCTAGGTATTTGGGAATTATACTTCAAGTTCATTCAGTATTACCGGTGTATCATGATTATGCAGGAATTTAGATACATCAAGACAAATTTTAAGAGTTCGAGTATATCAGGATCAATCAAGATTTTGGATGTATCAGGAGAGTTATAGTAAATTTTGCTTAAAGGGCAATTTGGTCATTTTAACACTCAAGGGCAGTTTGGTCATTTTAACCCTGATAGGGAGAGTCAGTGACTTGTTGAGCTGGAGATTGTTGACGACTTTCCAAGCTTTCCAAGTCTATTCCATTAAATATGTCTCATCAATGTGTTACTTTCCAAGCATTCGAATAGGTACACCCCACCGTCACAAATTATCCTGGAACGAGCCTCAAATGGTTAAACATGTATTAATGCAATATTCTTCTATTATTCTAATAGTATTAAGACTAACGGATTTACATAAGTCATGATTCAAACCGCAAGGGCATTACAGTCATTTGTGATTCATCGGGAATTTTAGGATTTATCCAAGCTTCCACTTATCTCAAGTCGTGTAGGTATTTCAATTATTTAAGTAATCGATGGTATTTTAGTCATTTAGGTACTTACGCTATTTCCAAACATTTCTTTCATTCCAAAACTCGAGGGTTTATCCATCATTCCAGTTAATTTGGAAATTTTAGTGGTCGAGGATACTTCAGTCTTTTTGGTCATTATGATCATTCTGATTAATTCAGCCTTATCAGAATTTCCAAACCTTTTTAGTCATTTTCATCAATTCAGTCTTTTCTGCCATTTTTTATTCGTTCAAACTTACGGAGAACTCCTAGAACATTTATCCTCAGAGACTTATTCCAAAATCAGGAAAATCCAAGTGTTTTACATTCTCTGAGGTATACATCTTATTATTGTATCTTTCCAAGTAAATCAAAGTTTTCAGATGAATTAGTTGTTTTACCAGATCAAGTGTAAATTCTCAAATCGCTTTTTATTGTCATAGGTATTTTAGTCATTCTTGCACCTCAAGGGCATTTCCGTCATTTCTTAACTTAGCATTTCAGAAATTAAATCATTAACAAGTAAAACCAGATTTAAAGCATCACAGTCTTATAAATTATTCTTGGATCTCGGAAGTTCTTTTAGGTCACCATTTTTCTAACCGAACATTTTAGTCTTAACTGGTTTACTAAATTTTTTCCGTAATCGATTAGACAATAACAAATTAACCATATGCTTAAACATGATCATACATGCATTTACCGGATACCACTATGTTTCATAAAGCATACAAGAGGTAGTAATGTATTACTTCGGCTCCGAGCTACATCAGTCAATCCATAATACTCCATTTGATCACTCTCTTGAACCCGAATTCAACGTCCCTCAACATCTCGTATACAACGAACTGTGAATACCATCAATTACACAAATTCCAATTTCAGTCCTTATTCACATTACTCTTAATTGAATAAATACATATACAAGTTCGGGTTCAAAGTCAGATTTAGATGCTTTTGGATTAGAATTTTGCAAAACAGACTTCAAAATGGACTCAAGACGTCAAAAAACATCAAATATGGGTTTTTAGAAAAAGTTGACTTTTTGGTCAAAATCAGCGGTCAACAGGCAGGTCAGCGATCAAAGGTCAACACTGACGTTAGTGGTCAACTGGTCAAAGGTCAACGTTGACGTTAGCGGTCAACTAGTCAAAGGTCAACCTGGTTGACTCGGGCAAGTTGACTCACTTTGTTGACTCGGACTGGTTGACTCAGTCAACGAGTCCTAGGTTAGGTCAACTCGAGTCGGGTCAGATCGGTCGGACGAGTTCGGATCAGGTCGGATCAGATACAAGTCAGACATGGGTCGGTCGGGTATGGGTTTAGACACAAAGCTATTGGGCCAAGCAAGTCGGCCCAAACAACAATGCATGCCAGTTTCGATTCTTAGACCAAACTGATTTTGGTCAGGTCGGTTCAGGACTAAACTAGCTCGGTTCAACGGAGAACCAGATGTTGTGGCACAAATCCTCCCTTAGACGGCGTGTGCTGGCAACACACGGCTCTAAACAGCTTGAAAATGCCACTAAACGATGGCGAATTAACGAAAAACTTAATAGCTTAAGTTTCCATAGCTTACCGAGGTTGAAAACGGCTACGACATGGCGGCCAAAGGGAAATTGAAAGGTTTTCACACTTTTTGACGACCTCAAACCGGTGACGTTACGTTGATCGGAGGGCACGATTACGCTCACCACAACACGAAGATGACGATAGCGATGATGGTGTTCTACATCGACACTAAACGGCGGTAGAAAATGCATAAATCAAGGACGGCGAGTGGAGGGTTTACGCCGGATCTTCGAATTGATATTCATGCCAGACAGTTGCGCCATCGCGCGAGTGATCATTGGGGCTTAGGTCGGAGCGAGGCGAGGATGCCGACGGTAGTGACGGTGCATGCCACGGACTGGCGGTGGCCGAGACCGGGCCGGTGAGCGGGGTGGTTAGGGAGAGAAGCTTTGGAACTCTCCAGATCTCTCTTTCTCGTTTGAATCAAATGGGTACCTTCAAAATGGGTAAATAAGGAGTCATGTCAAACTTTATAAATTTTCGTATCTCCACTAAGTATCGTTTAATATTAAACTGGGGTAAAATTTAACTAGAAACACCCTTAGCACAGATGGTTAAGGCTTGGCTTACAAAGTGTGGGGTCAAGGGTTTGAAACCCCTCAACAACACCTTTTTCCTTTCTTTTTTTATTTAAATTCTCAAAATATTTGGTTGTTACACTTTGGACCATTTATGTTTGTAGACTTTTATTATGGTGTTTTATGTACTCTGATCTTGGTTTGTTTTAAAATCTATGTTAATCCTTAAGTTTGTAGACTTTGAACTCAATTAATAGTTTGAAAAAATGATGGTTTATGGTTGAGCTTGAATTAATTAGGTTGTAAAGTATAATTTATACCGGTGTAAATGTGCTTTAGTTAAATTAGCTATAGTTAGTTAGTTAGTTGTAGTTAAATTTATATCGCTGCAAATATATTTTTTTGAATAGTCTTAAAGGTGATTACAAAGTAGTATATGTTCATCCATATTCTTAACCCTTTGACAATGGGCATACACATTGTAGACAAAGCGATTTGAACCCGTGTCTCCTAGAATGAACACCATTTGCTTTTCCACTAGGACACTTGTTGGGTTCCAGTGTAAATATATATATGCACTTGATCAATCAATAAAATATATGAAGTTTTACTATTCTTTATAAAAGTCTATGGTTTGTTTTTGCATAATTCGATACTTGTGGCTGCTTGTTAGGCAGGTACGGATGGGTACGAGTGGGTACGGGTTGGGTGGTGGGTATCCAGTTGGGTAGTGGGTGTGGGGATGGATTTGATAATATACCCACGTGGGCGGGTGTGGATTTAAAAATTGTACCCATTGTAGTTGGTGGGTAGGTGGTGGATATAAAAATTTTAAGTGGGTATGGGTATGTGGAAGGGGGTATCCGCACCCGCCCCGCCTATTTTCCATCCCTAGTACATCAGATGTAAAAGATGTGTGTTGTATTAAATAACACTTGTGTATTAAAAAGATGGATGAAAGATGATTATTACTACATCAAGGTGTTTGTTTGTGAAATTTGTGATAAAGTTAAAAGATAAGCGTTATGTATGAATGTACCCTTTTACCCTTAAAGTTCTAGCTTTCATATTTTCCCATTATTTTGTCATTGATTATTATATTATTTTACGTTATGATTTAGGGTTTAGAGTTTGGAGTTTAGGATTTGAGTTTTATGGTTTATAGTTTATGGTTAGGGTTTATTGTTTAGGGTTTAGAGTCCATGGTTCAATGTTTAGGGTTTAATATTAAGGTTTAAGGTTGAGCATTGGGGATTATTGTTTAGGGTTTATGGTTAGCATATTTACAATGATGTAAATACGTGAAAAATAGTATGAGAGTATAATTGACAAAGCTAGCGTAAAACAGGCATGTTAAATAAACACCACCTCCACTCGTGATAAATATCACCCAACTTGCGTATAAAATAATACGACGTATTAAATTTCACATATACCAAACGCACGTATAAAAGTAAGTTTCCTAATAGAGACGTATTAAATAATACAACACGCCAGTTATAGCCCAACCAAACGACGCATAAGGATTTTTTTACAAATTCACTAATTTGTCATTCTTTTTAGGGCAAAGAGTAACCTTACACAATTTATCAAGATTTATACCCAAAATCTTGTGAATCGTTTCCTTCAAAGTTTATACCCCAAAAAATTTGAGTTGCACTCTCCTTAGGAGAAATACAAATTTAGCAAATAAGGAAAAAACATCACAAGGCAAATGTGTTTGCACAATTAAGCTCTCAAAAGATGAACACTAAAGATTTACAATGGAGCTCTCTAGAAAATGTACAAGAGAAGAATGAAAGAATAAAGTTTTGAAGCTCATTTTCTCTTGATCTTTAGGCTTGAATGTTTTTCTCCTGCTTCTTGAAGTGTCCTTGATGTGTATTTATAAGGAGGAATGAGTTTGTAGCCGTTGGGGATGAATTATAGTCATTTGGAGATGAATTTTCGATCAATTTTAAGCTCTTGCACTCAGTGGTATCGATACTAGAATCTGGATATCAGTACTCCTTCAAAATATAGATGTTACAGGCTCAAATTCAATTTTTTGGCATCTCGTACCTGTAAGTGACCAATGCGTACCGGTACTCACTATTTATGAACATTGTCATGAATAGTAACCGTGTCAAATAGTGTTGTCATGTTTTGAAAACATTTAAAACAGTTTGAAGCACTTTAAAAATATTTTAATCAACTCAAAAATATTTTATAAATATAAAATAATTAATAACATATATTTTTTAGATTTTAAAACTTTTAAACATATTTTTCAAGTTTTTCGGACTTTGAATTATTTTTGAAATATTTGAATAAGTCCAAAAATATTTTTCACATAAATTTTTATATGAAAATATTAGCTCAACAATCTCCCCTTTTTGATATAACAAAACTCCTTTAAAAATTGTTTTTGAAAATGCCCATTTTTAGAATACAGTATTTTAAAAAAATAGAATATTTTGAAAAATATTTAAACTCCTCTTTTTTTAGAAAAAGAATTTTTCACTTACTTCTTTCTTTTTTGTTATATAAAAAATAATTCAAACAAAGTTTGATATCAAATGTTAGCACATAATAACAATGGAGAACAAGTAAAATTAAGAAGCTTAAACACATGAAACACTAAAGTAAAACTCACCCTTAATTAAAGCATTCCAATTAGATTTTAGCACAAACAGTTTGACACTTAAAAAAATTATTGAATTTCAATATAAATAATAAAATTTAAGAAATCATGAAATTCAATAAATCCAATACTTTTAAACTTTATGCAACAACTGGAAATAATACATTTAATTACACAAGCATAAAGTTCTACGCAATGTCATGCATTAAAAAAATTACCAAGTAGATATGCATGAACATTTAAAAAAATAGGCAAATATATATAATCAAATAGTTTAATTTTAGAGGTTATCAATTTAGTTGAGTTTTCTTTGTATCACTTGACATACAAGTGATAGAGTTGTTTTCTTTGAAATTTATCATTGTATATTCGATAGTTATTTTTTTGGAACGGTAGATTTTGAGCTTGATGATCTTTTTTCCCGGTTGTGAGACCTTCGATATAAAGTAGGCTCTGATAGCAATTGTTAGGCTCGAATCGATCAACCAAAAATCGCCAAGAAGATGTTGAATTGACAAACAAGAAATTTTGGTGGAAGCAACCAAAGGATAAAACTTTTGCGCAACGATTTATAGTGGTTCAACTTCTAAACCAAGTCTATCTCGACTACTTTAGCTATCCACACTAAGAATTTTCCACAAATTCACTAATTTGTCTTTCTTTTAAGGACAAAGAGTAACCTTGTAACACCCCAAATTTTAACCCCAAATTAAAAACCCTAAATTTGAAATCCCTAAATTCAAAACCCTAGGAATTGAGAATTTCAATATGAAACCCTAATTAAGAAATTTGGGAATTTAGGTTAAAAACCCTAAATTAATTTTAGGAATTTGAATTTGGGAACCTAATTGTTACTAAAGGATTAAATTGAAATAATTTAGAATTTTATAGGCCATTATATAAGTTAAATAAAGTTTGGGTGCTATTATGCAAACCCTTAAATAGTGGGATGGCTTATTGTGCAATTTACCCATTAAATTAGTTATTTAACCCGATCAGCCCTAAAACCTATTTTCAATTCAATAAGCCGCACATCGTTCTCTCCCTCTCTTGACATCTTTTTTTATGGTTCTTATTTCGATCGAACTTTGGTGAGTCTCTAGCATCGCACAACCTTAATTTTTGAAGGATTTGGATATATGATCTGATACAGTTTACATATGTGTTTTAAATGACATCGATTTTGAGAAAGACGAGTTACCACCTCCTTCGTCTGTTCGATTTAACCGTGCACGTACCACAAGGACTACACGTGAGTATCTAAAGTACTAGTGTTAATTGGTGGCATAGTGTTAGATTTTGATGTAGAATTCTATATCGTAGGTTCCGATTCAACTAGATCCGAACGTGAGAGGCGTTCTTCCCAACGTTAGAGATATTGCTGCTTGAGGTGTGTTTTCTTACTTTACTAAATAATAATGATTTTTACCGTGTGATTTTATTTTATATCGTATGCATATTTTTACATGTGATGTGGCATGATGAATTTTTCATGTATTTTTACTGGATTTGTGATTTAACTAAACATCGGATTTATCGAATTGTGTAATATCTGATTTATCGAACTATGAAATATCGGATTTATCATACTATGTTTTGAGACTATTGCGAATGTGATTTTATATCATTGCCTGCATGGGTTGGGATTGTACGGTGGAAGCAGTGGTTTTTACCACACATCGATTGGTGGATGTATAGAGTAGTTCTAGGGAACCTTACTCTTCGGACGGTGTTGTAGTTGAGATTCATTGAATTGTTTTTATAACTTAAAGCTTTTGAATTGTGCATCGTCATTTGTGAATTTAAAGATTTTATCGAAATATATATGTTTTTGAGATTGATATTTTTCTTGCACTTTAGAGACACACTAAGCTCTTTAGCTTACTCCCCCATAGTTTTCCTTTTTCAGATATTCTGGACTCTAGGTGACTTGGTACTCGGAGGATCTCTTTATTTTATCGAATCTATTTTATCTTCAGTATGGATATAATTTACTTTCGGGAGTATTTTATTATTAAGATTATTTTGGGATTTTAACGTGATTTCGGATTTGAGACTTATTATTTTTACATGCGTTTTCAGACTTAAATTTGAATGTTTTATTTAAATTATATGATTATTATTTTAACGTTCGGGTTTTATAATTATTGAGATATTTTATATTATTATCAGAAATAGTTTATTTTATGTTATTTTAATATATCATAATTCGAATTGGTTTCTTGAGGGTAAAGTTTTTCAAACTTGACTTCTTAAATTAGACTATTTCTTCTAGGCCAGATTTAAGGGTTACAAACCTTACACAGTTCACCAAGATTTATACCCAAAATCTTGTGAATCATTTCCCTCAAACTTTGCACTCTCCATAGAAGAAATACAAAGTTAGAAAACAAGAAAAAAACGCGTTGAGATGATCAATCGATGGCAAATAGCCAAGAGGGGGTGAATTGGCAATTAAAAATCTAAGGGAGCAAGTTGGAAAGATAAACATAATGACACAAGGATTTTAGAGTGTTTCAAGCTTCTAACAATCTCTACATCCACTACCTTAGCTCCCCACTAAGGATTTCAAACAGTTCACTAAGGAATTCGTCCCCTTTTCTAGGCTTAGAAGGAAACCGTTACAATTTGATCAAGCTTTCTACTCAAAGCTTGATCAAGAACACTCTTTTATAAGAAGTTGTGGCAAATGAAATAGAGACCTCTCAATAGTAGATGATTTGCCCAAATACAAGTGTACACTCCCCAAACTTGAAATAAAGGATTACAAATAAAATTACACAAGTTGGGTACAAAGGTTTTACTCTAAAAGCTCTTGGATGGTTGGATTTGCGCTTGAATGCTTTTCATTTGTTCAATAGTTGTTATTGTAGCATTGGATACTTGTTTTTATACCCCTTCATTGATTTCTAGCCGTTTAGGTGGTTAAAGTCATCAATAGAGCCGTCAGAGGCCATTTTCTCGCAATAAATGATGTTTGGTGAGCAGGCGAATCGGTACACGAACACATGTATCGATACCTGTCAAAGAAGAAAATAGCCATTGTGCAATAGCGTATCGATATGCGAAGAGGCGTATCGAAGCTATCATAGTATAAAACATGTATGTATCGATACGGTAAAGGCCGTATAGGTATGAATTTTGCTCACTGGAATCTGTCTCAAAAGTCAAGTGAAAATTGCATCGGTACGCCTAGGGGCATATCGGTACGGGTAAACCAACTTTTTAAGTTTGGTGATTCCAATAACTGACAAGGCAACAGTAATATCATTAAATGCAAAGATTTGAAAATCTTAAGACCCCGTATTGAAACGGGTAAGACCGTATCGATACACTTAACCAAAATCTCAAACTTAGATGAAGGTCGTATCGATACTAGTACAACTGTATCAATACGCTTTGGCGATTAAAATTCCAGTAGCTAAAACTCGTATCGAAACACCTAAGGGTGTATCAATACGCCTAGGCGCTTTTAGTTAGTTGAGTATGAACCACTTAGAAAATTTTTGGGGTTTTATGTTTTTGACTTAGAAACAAATTTTAGTTCAAAATCCTTATCATTTTGTGAGACTTTTGAGTACTTAAAAATTTATTTACTTACAATTTGATTCTTAGGATAATTTGTTATATCGAAATCAAACATATGTTTTAAAAACGTAAATATGTTTTCACAATTATACTTTCAAAAAATGAGCACTAAAGATTTACAATGAAGTTCTCTACAAAATGTACAAGAGAAAAATAAAAGAATAAAATTTTGAAGCTCTTTTCTCTTGATCTTTAGGCTTGCACGTTCATCTCATGTTTCTTGAAGTGTCTTTGATGTGTATTTACAAGGAGGAATGAGTTTGTAATCGTTGTGATGAATTATAGCCGTTTGGAGATGAATTTTCAATCAATTTTAAGCTCATGCACTCAGTGGTACCGGTACTCCTTCAAAAATATAGTTGTTACATGCTCAAATTCAAAATTTTGGCAGCTCATATTTGTGTGTGAGCAGTGCGTACCGACACTCACTATTCATGAACAATGTCATGAATAGTAACAATGTCAAATAGTGATTGAATAGTGTTTTTAATGTTTTAAAAGTTTTAAAAACATTTTAAACACTTTAAAAATATTTTTATCAACTCAAAAATATTTTATAAATACAAAACAATTAATAACACATATTTTTAAAGTTTTAAAACATATTTTTTAAATTTATTGTACTTTGAATTATTTTTTGAAATATTTGAATTGAGTGCACTTAAACATAATTGTTTTTATTTAAAAATTGAGGAATTACAAATAGATTAAGCATTATAATTTGCGCATTAAAAATATTTGATACCTTTTAAAAAAGGGTAATGTTCACAAACAGTCCCTTTCGTTTGGTGTTTGTTCTAGTTTGGTCACCAGATTTCAAAATAGGTTATTGTAGTCCCTTACGTTTATAATTTGTTTTATTTTAGTCACTTTTCCGTCATTCTCCGTTAGAGGAGTAACGGCCGGCTGACATGGCAATTTTAAAATTAAAAAATTCCACGTGTATAATACACGTGTATTATGTTTGAAAAGGGCAAAAGGAAACGAAACGTTCCTTATTCCCTTAAGCTCGACTAAATCAAAAAATTTAACCCGATTAACTTCATTTTCTCTTCGTTTTTCTGTGGATTTTGGGTATTGATAGGGTTTAGAGAAATCCTCTCTGAAGATTGAAGGTAAGTACTCGTTAAACTGATTTTTGGTCAATTAATCTCAATCCGCCGGTTTTGAATCATTTTTTTTCTTGTTTAGAGGCTGAAAATGGTGCAATGGCGGCTTCGAAAACCAAGGGAGAAGAAAGTGGTGTATCGTATGTTTTTTTTAAACTTATTTTATTTGTTTGCCGAAATTAAAAATGGTTGTAAAATGGGTTTAGAGTTTAAATTAGTATTTAGGGTTTTAGTGAGAGTTTTAGATTCTATTTTGGGTTTAATGTGTACTGGTTTTTATGAGATTGCCTATGTTTGTTTTATGATTTTAGTAAATGTTTTGCATTGGATTGATTTAAAGTTTTTGGATTTATTTAGATTCGAAAATGAAGGATAATATAGTTTTAGATTCTATTTAAAGTTTTAGATTCGAATATGATTTACGGTTGAATTGATTTAAAGTTTTTGGTTTACATTGGATGAAGAAATAGGTTAACAAGTAGTTCATATTGATTTAAAGGTTTGTTTGTCTGGTTTGAAAAAGATAACCATTTTTGTTTGTTTGTTTGTTTACATTGTTTAATAACCATTTTTGTTTGTTAGTTTACATTGTTTTATAAGGAAAGTGGTCCATTGAATATTGTTTGTCTATACGTTCTTTTGCAGGTTATTATAAAGAAAAATGGTCCAGAGAACTTTATACCTTTTATGAATTTTGGTTGGCCATTCAATATTGTTTACTTTGTATTGTTTTAAGGGTGGGCCATTGAATATTGTTTACTTTGTATTGTTTAATAACTTTTAGACATTGTAAACTGTTATTGCTCTTAAGGGTATGCATGTGTTTGTTTTGCTGGTTTTTATGTATATTGTTTAATGTGTATTACTTGACAACTATGTGTTTTTATGTGTATTAGTTTTAGACATTGTAAACTACTATTGCTTTGCTGATTTTTATGTGTATTGTTTAATGTGTATTACTTGATAACTATGTGTTTTTAACTGTGCAGGTAGTGAGACAGATATGTTCACTATTGTGATTCACTATGGAGGAAACTTTACTCATTCACCAAGGATGAAGTATACCTCCAAGTCCGAAGCTTACATAGACTTTGTTGATGGCAGTAGGTTCGCAACATTTTCATTATGTGCCATGGTTGAGAAGATAGGTGTAGTTCCACCATTTGTCGTTTACTGGAGAGTTCCAGGTAGTTCACTGTGTAGAAGTTCTATTAGGCCACTGAAGAGTGATCAAGATTGTATAGCTATGTTGGAAAGCCTAGATAATGATAGGTACATGCATATATATCTTAAGCCATTTGAGAAAGAAGTTAATGAAGTAGAAGAAGATGAAGCTGCTGAAGAAGAAGAAAATTTTGAAGCTGAAGACAATCATGAGACTGCCATGAGAGAAGAAAATTATGAAGCTGAAGAAGAAGAAAATTATGAATCTGGAGAAAATCTTGAAGAGGAAAATAATGGTGAAAAATTTGCTGGTGAAGAATCTGTTGGTGCAGAAGAAGATAATATTGTTGAAGAGGAAAATGTTGTTGGTGAAGAAAATAATACTGTTGCTGGAGAAGCTAATGTTGGTGCAGAAGAAGAAGCTGGTGCTGCTGAAGAAGAACCTGATGATGTTGAAGAACTTGATGATGTTGAAGAAGAAGATTCTGATGAAGAAGAATTTGTTGCTGAGCAGTTTGATGTTAGTGATAATGAGTATGACTGTGGAAAGGATGAAGCCTGCAGACAAGATGATGAAATAGGAATTAAGGTGCAAAGAAAAATGGATGGCTTTGGAGCTGATGGTGTGCATATGAATGGCAATGATCATGAGGAAGAATCAGATTCTGAAAATTCTGAAACCCTATATAGTGACCATGGTTCAGACTCGGATGGGCCTAAATATCCTGAATTTCATGCTGAAACTGATATGGTGAGACCAAAGTTCAGTAAGGGTTTAATATTTCCGAATAGAGAAACGTTGAAAGAAGCTATCAAGCAACATGGGAGGGTAGATCGAGTGGAAGTAAAATTAAAGAAGAATGACAAACGAAGGCTTCAAGCACTATGCAAAGAAGGATGCTCTTGGAAGTTGTAGGCAGCCCCTATGAATCCAAAGGACAGTAAGGAAAAGACTTGGCAAATTAAAACCATGGTCAATCGTCATACATGTTCCAAGTCCGTGAGCAATAGTAACATTACAACTAAGTGGATGGCCAAGTATTACATTGTAAAATTTATGTCTGAGCCTCATTACACCTTAAGATCATTACGACATGATGTGCTGCAAGAATTTGGTGCACTTGTGTCAACTGGAAAGTGTGCTAGGGCCAAGGATATGGCATTACAAATGATTGAAGGGAATCATAAGGACCAATATGGGAGAATATATGAATACTTGCAAGAGTTGAGGATTACTAATCCTGGAACAACAACAATGTGTTATTTAGATTTGAGGTTGTTCCAGAGGATGTATGTTTGTCCCCAAGCTTGCAAAGATGGATGGAAAGTTGGTTGTAGGAGGATTATTGGTCTTGATGGTTGTTTCTTAAAGGGCTATTTTCACGGGTATTTGCTGACAGCTGTAGGGATTGATGCAAATGATTGCATTTACCCTATAGCATATGCTATTGTAGAGAGTGAGAATATGTCGTCTTAGTATTGGTTTGTGGAAATTTTAAAATCTGATTTGGAGATTGAGAACTCTTCCACCATATGCTTCATGTCTGATAAACATAAGGTTAACTCTCTCCTTAATTGAAATTTTACATATGTTTCATTTATTTCACAAATTAACTTTGGTTGCACTTTTGTAGGGTCTTAAGGAAGTTATTCCAGATGTCTTTCCATATGCTGAGAACAGAAAGTGTGTTAGACACATGTACACAAATTTTAAGGAGAAACACAAAGGCCAAGCTCTCAAAGATGCTCTTTGGAAGGCTGCCAGATCTACCTATTTGCGGGAGTTTGAAATTGCTATGGAGCAATTGAGGACATTGTCAGAGGCTGCTTATGACTGGGTTAAGGAGAAGGACCCTACTCAGTGGTCCAAATCACACTTCTCTACTAGGAGCAAGTGTGATATGCTCCTTAACAACCACTGTGAGTCTTTTAATAAGGTAATACAATTTTTTACAATTATTAAATATTAAGAAAATAATTTTATACTTAATATGTATTTAACTTTGATATTGTAAATATATTTTGTGCAGTCCATTTTGGAGGCAAGAGATAAGCCCATATTAACTATGATGGAGACAATTCGAATGAAGATTATGACTCGAATTGTATCCAAAAGAGAGGCTGCTGAAAAGTGTAAAGGGTACTTGTGTGAAAAAATTCAAAAAAAGTTGGACATGAACATTGAAGCATCTATCAGGTAATGTTTTCAATTTACGATTGAGAAATGTTTATACAAATCTGCCTTGTTTTTACTTTATACAATTGAGAAATGCTTTTACTTTATACAAATCTGCCTTGTTTTTCAATTTACGATTTGGTAATGTTTTTTCAATCTGCCTTTGGTAATGTTTGGTAGTGTTCAGAAATAGTCCCTTTCGTTTGGTAGTGTTCACAAATAGTCCCTTTCGTTTGGTAATGTTGACAAATAATCCCTTTCCTTTGGTGTTTGTTCTAGTTTGGTCACCATATTTGACTTATCTTAAAACTTAAAAGAGTCCATCTTCAGTATAAAACTTTGATTTTTAGTTGTTTTTCTTATTTCTGGATTATTAGTCAGATTCACTAAAATGCACTGTTTTGGTCATTGTATGCTTAATTCTTCATGATGGTGCCCCCCTTGGATTTGCTTAATTCTTACCCTAATATGAATTGCTGGTCTTTTTATTTAGTTTTTCACAGTTCAATGCACTGTTTTTTGATGAATTCTTCATGATGGACTTTGTGCATTATAATATATTTGTTGCTTACTTATTAGCTTAATCTAGAATGATGGTTTTGGTCATTGTATGCTGCTTCACTGTCATTTGACTTAGTTTGCCCTTAAATGCAATATTTTTCTTATGAATTTTGCATGAGGACCTTGCTCGATGTATTTCTCTTATGAATTTGTGTTTCATGTATTGTTTTAGGTTATGACCAACTTATGCTGGTGCACATAAGTATCAAGTTGAAGCTGGCCCATCCCATCAACATGTTGTGGACCTTGCTAAAAGATCATGTTCATGCAAAAAATAGGACCTCACTGGCATCCCATGTCCCCATGCAGCATCAGTCTTTCGATTGAATAATTTAAAACCTGAAGATTTTGTCAATGAATGCTACCACAACAGTACACAGGTAGCTATTTACTCCAACATGATTAAACCAATAAAAGGTAATACTCTAAACTAGCTTGTAACCTACATTCAATCAATGATTTGCATAACATCTTTCGGTTGTTGTTTGTCTGTGCAGGTCCGTTTCAATGGGCTCCAGTGACTGACATGGAACCTATATTGCCACCAATCATCAGGAGGCCACCAGGAAGACTAGCTAAGAAAAAGAAATTAGAACGTGATGAAGTCAGTAACCCTAAGATAAGCAAAAGAGGATAACAAGGCAACTGCACAAAATGTGGAAAACAAGGCCACAACAAAAGGACATGTAGAGGGGAAGTGGGTGCAAATCAACCTATAAAAAGACCCCTATTGAAGAGACCAAAACATAGACAACCTCAGCAGCCACATCAAGCTCAGCAGCCACACCAACCTCATGTGCCTCGAAGGGAAAAAATGCCAATAAAGAGAAAACAACCCCTTCCTTCACCAACAACTGTCAGATGGATGCCAAGTCAAGAGTCTACTATCTCTAACCCTCCTACTCAAGAATCACAATCAATCAACTGAAGTTGGGACAAACATCTTTCGGTTTTTGTTACTTCTATAGGACATTTAGCAGTTGAATGTCACATTATATTGGGAGTGAACAAGTAACTCCTAAGATATATTTTGTAAACTGACCATGCTTGGGTCTTTATATTTTGGTCTTTATATGTTGTTGGGAGTGAAGGTGTCAAGTAACTCCTAAGCTATATTTTACAAACACATTATTTTGTTAAATGAAAGTAATGCAATATTATCTTCACTTAATTTGTTCACTTTATTTTATGCAACAAATTCTATGCTCTTAATTTGTTCACTTGAATTGAAAATGAAAATAACAGACTTTTAATAAAACCATCCTCATTTTTTTGATCAAAATAAAACCATCCTCATTACTGCACTGGAAACATTCCATGGAAATTACATCTTCATTCAAACAAAATAGTCCATAGAAATTACATCTTCATTCTCATAACCCAAACCTTCTAATTCTATGAAAATAAACCCTAAACCCAATCAATTACTTCATAACCCACACTATTACAATAGACAAAATCAACAAGAAGTTGCGATCTTTGCTTCAAGGCCACAACGACAAATAGGTACTCCCGTTTCCATTACTGCCGTGTCTTCCCTCTTCCCTTTTTTGTTGTTTCTGAAATTTTGACAGAATAAGAAGAAGAAATTGATTTAGGGTTCTTCAGTTAAGTAAAGGAGATTATATAGGCAATGTGAGGGTGCAATCCATGTGTATAAACATAATACACGTGTATTATACACGTGGAATTTTTTAATTTTAAAATTGCCATGTCAGCCGGCCGTTACTCCTCTAACGGAGAATGACGGAAAAATGACTAAAATAAAACAAATTATAAACGTAAGGGACTACAATAACTTATTTTGAAATCTGGTGACCAAACTAGAACAAACACCAAACGAATGGGACTGTTTGTGAACATTACCCTTTAAAAAAGATATCAAAATTTTGGACTCGTGTTCTTTAAAAACTAAAAAAATGCGTGGAAGTTGATGGCCATAGGATATACGCTCTTTACAAATATTTTAAAAAGTTAATTTTTTTATTAGTCTGGTGCTATGCGTAAATGATAGATTTAAACTGTGTATTCTATTTCTTCAAATCAAATCTTAAACAATAACGGCTAAATTTGTCAAATCAAATCTTACTATTAATTTTTGTATTATGCATAAATTGTAGATTTAATCATTGTTATCTACTACAAAACATTTGCATTGTACATTGTACATGGAATAATTAAAAAACTACCTCTATGTAGATTTTTTTTCAACTCTAAGAACATGAGTCCCATATTTTTTTAATCAAATCAAAATATATAAATATTTTTCAAATAGAAAATAAAGATATAGTCGAGTGGTCAAAGATGTTAATGTTGTCTCATTTTGTATGTGTTCGAACTCTGATATTTGACTTAAAAATATAAATATCTCTCTACTTAATAAAAATAGGTGATATTAAAAAGTGAAAAAATCTGTAAAATTTTTCAATGGAGAAAATATAAGAAAGAAACCAAAAATATTATTAGGATAAGTATGTAAGTACAAATTTGAAGCTAATGAGAGAAAGTACATTTTTGGGCAACATACTATAGGATACTTAGGACATATTGTCTCGGTAGATGGATTGACAATGTATCCCTATAAGATTACAACTATTTTAAGAGTGGCATGTATGCAGGGACTAGATTATGACTCCTAAAATTTTGAGAAATTTTAATTTGACTCTTAAAATTTTTAAAGAATTTAATTTAATCTTTCAAAAATTTTAAAAACTCATATTAAGTTTTAGAATTTTGAATATTTTTAATTAAATCTCTTCCCATAATTTTTAAAAATTATTATAAATCTCTCAAAATTATTAAAAATTTTAGTTAAACCTTTATTCTTTTTTGAAAACTTTACTTTAATTTTTTTAAAGTTTAAGTTAACCTCAAACTCTTACCTCAAGTTCCAAGTAGGAGTGTTCAAACTTCAGTTTTAACCAAATTAACTGACCGAACCAAAGTTTTTTCGGTTAATCGGTCAGTTAATTTTAGGTTTGGTCGGTTAACGATTAATGCTTTTTTTCAAACTTTAGTTATCGGTTAATTCGGTTCAAAATCGGTTAATAAACCGAATTAATCAAAAAAATTATATATTATATATTACATATATTTAGTTTTGGTCATTAAACTTTTAAAAATTATAACATGGTCATTGAATTTTTTGAATCAAATTAGCACAAAATGATCATTAAATTTTTTGAATTACTAAAAAGGATCTTTAAACTTTTCAATATTTATCAATAATTTATAACATGCAATAAATCAATGACCATTTTGTAATAGTTCGATAAGTTTAATGGTTGTTTTATAATTTTGAAAGTTCGATGGCTAAAAAGATCATTTTAACATAGATTAGTGACTATTTGTGTTATTTACCTAAAATTTTATAACAAATTTCGGTTAATTCGAAAACTGGCCGAATTAACCGAACTTTTTTCGGTTCGGTTAAAAATTTTCAATATTTTTTTGTTCAGTTAACAGAAAAAAATTCGGTTAATAAATTTTTTGTAGTTCGATTTGGCCGACTAACCGAACCGACCGATTAAACACCCTAGTTCCAGGTCTCTGCAAAAATTGCTTCTTAATTGTTTGGACTTGTTTAATAAGGTAAGGTTCCGAGGCATAACATGCTTCTGAGTTCTGACCGGTTCTAAAGGGAGAAAACTTTCTCTACCCAATTGGTAACTTACCCACCTATGTTTATTTAATAGTTTTATAGAAAACATACATGCTAATTAATACCTTAGTTAATGTTCATTATTTGTGTCTATTCAAACATTTTTAATTATATTTTCATTTATATTATATAATTTTCAAGAAATATAATCTAATATTTTTAAGTTTATTTATTTTTAAATGATTAAAAATTATTTTATTTTCATAGATGATTATATAATTTTATTTTTTAATTTAGACAAAATTATTGTCTAAAATAAATAACTCAAATACTCTTACATTTATATATGAAAGGAATTCGTCTACCCTCACTTTTTATCTTATTCATTGTCTCGTTCACGGATTATTGCCATATAGTTGTAATTATTTTTTTTCATTATACCTTATTTACATCTAACAGAATTTATTTTTTATTTTTATTATATAATAATTATGAAACCTATTAAATTGAAAATTTCTATATATTATTATGTTACTTATAGATTTAGGATGACATCCTGAATGGTAGTGCCGTGTGAGAGAAGAGTTGAGGATGACTGCATCGCTCATGTCCTCCTTTGTCTTGTTCTCAATCGAGTGACCCTTAGATTTTTTTTTTAAATTTAATGAAACCCTCTCTTTTATATTATATTCAATTCCTATCAAATTATTAACAAAAAAGCCAATTTGGTCTAATGGTTAACGCATGAATTTTGATTCATTTAGCTGCCAACTTTAAAAATTTTAAAATTTAAATTAATTGGGGGTTGTCAGGTGTCAGCGTTCAATTGGTTGCGGTTAATTTAATAAATGTAATATTTTTTTACAAAAAGAAAAAACTCGTTGGCGTGATATAATGTCATGTCATCATTAACATTCATGTGGACATGCCACATTATTATTACAGTCCATGTGTGTCTACCTAGTTAGCGAGAACTATGACTAACAGTTTCCATCTAACAAAGGGCCCTTTTGTTAAAAATGAAATGTTGAGGACTAAAATACTTAAAATAAAGGGGCCAAAGTGACAAATGTGTGAAATGTTAGGGACATATTTAAGCATTATGCCAAATGTATTTGTATGCCTATCAAAATGTTAACAAAGTATGAACATTATATTACCATGTAATCATATCAATTTTTTTTTAAATACATGAAGATTGCCTACTATCGAGCTCACAAAGGAGCCGGAGTAGTCCTCAGCATCTCGTAGTAAATAAACTCCATAACGGAAGATCATTCTTTTTTATACTTCATTTCTTTTTTGTTTTGGTTTCGCTGCACTTTCACGAAAACTACTTGCTATGTCCCACTTCACACTCCCGGGCATTCATCCAAGATGGAATGAGGAAGGCAAGCCGCTTATCTCTTCATCTCCTTTTGATTGAAAGCAGTCCTCACATGCGGCAGGGCATCCAACTCATGGTTGCTTGCTTCCTCTGTCGTGGACCTTGCCTTGATCTTCTTATTGAGGATCCTTTCATTGGAGAGTTGTTGTGTATACCTCAGTTAACGGGAAGGAAATTTCCAAGTAGTTCTACGATGAAATGAATTCTACCCGATCATGATTTTTTACCCGCAGAGGGAAAGGTCCTTCCTTTTTGGGCCGATTGTGGGCGAGGAGGGATTCGAACCCCCGACACTGTGGTTCGTAGCCACGTGCTCTAATCCTCTGAGCTACAGGCCCCACCTCGTCTCTACTGGATCTGTTCCCAGGAGTACCCTAAAAAAAGAACCTTTCCTCTCCCCAGCCATTTCGGGTTAAGCAATTCCTTTTCCAAATCCCGCTGCGGCTACGCGAGCTCTTCTCGCGTGCCATAAATGACCCACGAATAGGAAGAATCCTAGAACAAAATGAGAGGTAGCTAACCAACTTCTCGGAGAGACATAATTAACTGCATTGATCTCGGTAGCTATGCCACCTACAAAATTTAAAGACCCTAAAGAAGCATGCGTCATATATTCCGCAGAACGCCGTTGATGCAACAACAATATGTTATTTGTAACAAGTAGTTTTGTTGGTTGGTTAATTGGGCATATTTTATTCATGAAATGGGTTGGATTGGTATTAGTCTGGATACAACAAAATAATTTTATTAGGTCTAATGTACTTATTCGATCTAATAAGTATCTTGTATTAGAATTTAGAAATTCTATGGCTCCAAGCACGAATACCTTCGTTTAAAAGAATATTTTTGGTGTATAAAGTCTCAAATTCGGGATCTTCCGCTGCACGGATTTCCTGGGAAACGAAGTCATAGGCACGTATGTTCAGAGCCATACCGACTACTCCAAGAGCACTCATCCATAAACCGGTTACTGGTACAAATAACATAAAGAAATGTAACCAACGTTTATTAGAAAAAGCAACCCCAAAGATTTGGGACCAAAAGCGGTTAGCGGTGACCATAGAATAAGTTTCTTCGGCTTGAGTTGGGTTAAAAGCACGGAATGTATTTGCACAATCAAACGAAACTACCAAAATTAGAATATATGAACTATTGACAATTTTTATTGTTTTAATAGAACAAAATCTAACTATTTCATCTTAATTTTGAAATATTATATTTTTTCAAGGGCTATTGTTTGAAGCAAGGTCATACTCATTGATCCAGAAGCTAGCGGAACATAATATTACGATGGATCAAGATGTTTTTTTAATTAACTTAGTTTCTTTTCTCATTATATTAAAAAATAAAATATTTTATTAATAAATGTAATTTTATTACAAAAAGAAAAAACTCGTTGGTGTGATATAATTCCATGTCCTCATTAACATCCATGTGAACATGCCACATTATTATTATAGTCCATGTGTACCTACCTAGTTAGCGAGAACTATGACTAACAGTTTCCATCTACCGAAGGGCCCTTTTGTTAAAAAATGAAATGTTGAGGACTAAAATACTTAAAATAAAGGGGCCAAAGTGACAAATGTGTGAAATGTTATGGACATATTTAGGCATTACGCCAAATGTATTTGTATGCCTATCAAAATGTTAAAAAAGTATGAACATTATATTATCATGTAATCACATCAATTTTATTTTTTTTAAAAAAATACATGAAACGAAACTACCAAAATTAGAATATATGAACTATTGACAATTTTTTTGTTCTAATAGAACAAAATCTAACTATTTCATCTTAATTTCGAAATATTATATTTCTTCAAGGCTATTGTTTGAAGCAAGGTCACACTCATTGATCTAGAAACTAGCGGAACATAATATTAAGATGGATCAATATGTTTTTTTTAATTAACTTAGTTTTTTTTCTCATTATATTAAAAAATAAAATATTTTATTAATAAAGTATTAATTATATTACATTTATAGTTGTAACAATTATTTTATGGGGTAAAGATGTATTAATTGTATTGTAATTATAATATTAAAATTTTTTATTGATAAAACTTAAAAAATTATTAATTATATTATATTTATTGTTTATTAAAAGATACATTATATAACATTTATTAATTATGTGTCACCTCAGCTAGGTAATCTACCCACCGGGTAGATATAGCATTGCTATAATGGAAGGGTTTCACATTCAATATTCTTTAGCTGAATGACATTTATTACATGGACCGATGATGTGGATATGGGCAAGTCTTAAATTTGTTCCCTTTTTTATCTCAAATAAATGAACAACTAATGAAAATTTACATAGGTGGTCACCAAACTATGCTCATTTTCTTGTTTGGTTGTCAAATTATTTTTTTCGTTAAAAACGTTCCTTGCGTTACATTCTTTTTCTGTTCCTAATTTTTATATATATTTTAAATTATTTCTCTCACCACGTGATTGAATTAAGAAAATGGAAGAACAACCTTTCACAACACTTGCGACTTGAGCCCATGTCTCATTACATAAAGGGGCAACACACATACCAAATGTGTTAGACATATAATGTGATTAATTTTAACTAATATATATATATATATATATATATATATATATTTAATAAATATATATTAGGATTCGATCAATATATATAGAGAGAATAGAGATATGATCCTCTTATACTATGTAAAATTTGAAAGTTTTACACTTTTTTGGACCGTTAGATAAGTGTAAATGGATAGATGAAATTAAAGTAGAAAATGCGAAGATTATCACTTGAGTAAATGATAAGGAAATAATCTTATCCATTTATTATCATAATTCAACAGTCCAAAAAAGTGTAAAAGTAATTGAATGTTACGCAATGTAAGTGAATCCTAACCCATATATATAACCAACAACACAAAGTTAAATGTTAAAAGCCGAGGAAGGATTCGAACACAAGTTCTCTTGGATAAAAATTCAAATTCTTAACCACTAAGCTAAATTAAGAAATAATTAAAATTATAACTAATTTGATATTTAATCTTAACTCTGATTAAAATACTAGATTTATTTTTTCGATTTGTTTGACAATAATTTTTTTTATTATAAAATTAATATTAAATTATTTTAAAATTTAAATTAAAATATTTATTTATGATAGAATATAAATTTGGATCTAAATAATTGTTTTTAAATAACATTGATTTATTATAGAAGGTAAATTTTAAATTATTTAAAAATAATTATTTAGATCTTAATTAAAATTTAAATAATTCAAAATTTATACAAAAATAATATTCTATCATAAACAAATATTATTAATTTAATTTTTAATATAATTTAATATTAATATTATAAAAAAAAATAAATAATTATTAATTAAATTTGTTATTATCGAACAAAGTGAAAAAATAAACATAGTTTGATTTTGTAATTTTAATCAGAGTTAAAACTAAATATTAAATTAGTCAAAAATATGAACAATTCTTAATTTAACTTAGTGGTTAAGCATTTGAATATTTATCCAAGAGATCTCGTGCTTGAATCCCTCCCTTATTTTTATCATTTTATTTTGGGTGGTTGGTAGCTTAATATGTGTTAAATATATGTTTTAGTGGAAATTAAACATGTTATACCCCTAGCATTGACCCTCCTATGCGGTGGGTTGTGGGTTTGAGTCTCATATGCTGCAAGACACTTGTTTCTAGTTTTCTTTTTTTTAATTTAATTAAACAAAATTAATATTTAGAGGAGAGATAAATGATTTTAAACATGAAAGGAACCTAACGTTACATACGTTTTTGTAGAACTAGTGCTTTAATATAATAATTGAAAAATGTTTTGGACTGATTTAAAAAGTATTTAAAACAATTTCCAAAGTCAAAATAACTTGAAACTATGTTTAGGGACATTTTCAAAGGGTTTTACATGTTTTCAAAGGCCAAACCACACAAAACCGTCTAGGCGTTTCGAAACAACTTAGGGTGTTTCGATACGAGGGATTCCAGTAGCAAAAACGTTTCGATACAAGTATCGAAACGGGCTTTCCCTGGATGAGATTTTTGAGTAGCGTTTCGAAACGGGCTATGCCGTTTCGATACGCCTACGTGGCTTCGACCACAACGGTCACAAACCCCAACGTCAATTTCCCAACTAACATTTAAATGCATGTCGTTTCGATACGGGACTAGGCGTTTCGATACGTGTTCCGAAATGGCCAAGGGCGTTCCGATACGGGTGCCTCATCAGACTGCAACGACTCTTTCTACTTAAAGGGTTTTTCGAAACGAGTTCGAGTGTTTCGAAACGGGGAGCTGCAGAACTCCTTTTATGGTGGGAATTAAAGTCTTCAACGGCTCAAATTCAACCCCAACGGCTAGTAACGATCATAAACTCATCAAGGAGTATAAAAGGGACCTCCAAGCATCAAGATATGGTTAATGCTCATATTGTCAATCAACAAATGATCAAGAATTGTCTTAGAGCTTAAATTGTCATTTATTGTATAGACAAACACTAGTGAGCCAAAATTGTCAAATTTGCTCAAGTGTTTTAGGCTTTGAGTGAGTGCTTTAATTGTGCAAACAAACACCTATTAGAGGGATTTGTGTTTGCTTTATTTATCCCTTTGTAAGAGAGGGTTTGATCAAGGCTTTGGGTAGAAAGCTTGATCGGTGTATAAGGGTTTCCTCCTAAGCCTAGAAAAGGGAAGAATCAATAGTGAATTGATTGGAAATCCTTAGTGGGAAGCTAAGGTAGTGGATGTAGACCTTGGTTAGAAGGTCGAACCACTCTAAAATCATTGTGTCATTTACATTTAAGCTTCCACACCAAATCCACCCAAAAATCCACCTCTCCACCACTTGGTGAGCAACATCGGTTGAACGAATCGAGCACCTCTCAACTCAACAATTGGTATCAAAGCTTGGCTCAATCGAAGAGGATTCACATCCTATTGAGAAGATCCGGCAAGCTCGATCATCATTTCATCAACTGGCTCAAATGACGCAATCCATAGACAAACCGTCTTTCTTCGACGGAACCTACTATGCCCATTGTAAGATAAATATGAAGTTCTTCATCAAGTCTAGAGATTACAAGCTATGTGATATAGTTGAAGATGGTTCGTTCGTGCCTCAACGAAGCAAAGCGGAGTGGAGTGCCGACGATCGCAAGAAGATGAAGCTAAATTGCAAAGCCTTGCACATTCTCTTTTGTGCATTTGGCCCATCCATCTATGAGAAGATGTCTTCTTGTGAGAGTGCCATGGAGGTATGAGACAAGCTTGAAGTCACATACGAGGGAACCGATGAAGTCAAGGAGACCAAGATTGGGCTCCTCACTTTGGAGTATGAGAACTTCAAGATGGATCCGGAAGAAAACATCGAGAAGATGTTTGATAGGTTCTCCACTATCACCAATGGTCTCAAGGGATATGGAGAAGCCATTCCGGAGGAGAAACTTGTCCGAAAGCTCATCTACTCACTTCCCGAGTCTTGGGACTCAAAGAGGACCTCCATCATCGAAGCCAAGAATTTGAAGACCTTGAAGCTTGATGAACTCATGGGGTCACTCCTTACTCATCAAATCATGAAGAAGAACAAAGAGGATGAGAAGAAGAGGGAAGAAATTAGAGCTATGGGAGAGAAGAAGCTCAAGGGGCTTGGCATCAACACCAATGCCATGGCTCTCAAGTCCTTCACTTGCCATCATGTCTATTCAAGTGAAGAAGAGGATGAAGATGAAGAGATAGTTCATCTCTTCAAGAAGTGTGCCCCGTTCATGAAGAAAGCTTTGAGGGAGCTTGAACGTGATTCCAAGAAAAAAGAGAGGGCAAGCACTTCAAGCCATAAGAAGAAGGCACATGTGGCTACTTGGAGTGATGAGGACTAGGGATGGCAAAAATACCCGGCCCCGACCCAACCCGAGGTGCCCCGACCCGACCCGACCCGACCCGACCGGGTATTTTTCCTAAAATTTCGGGGATCGGGGCGGGGCGGGGCGGGTTCGGGTATTTGCTAGAAATTCTCCGCCCCGCCCCGGTATATTTTTATATTTATATATATATTTTTATTATATTTATAAAAAAATATCATTATATTTAAATATTTTTATGTGTTTTAAGTTATTTTTTGTTTTTGTTTTGGTTCGTACATTTTGTAAAATTTTGTTAGATGTTGTTCAAGTTTTAATATATTCAATTCTAACGGTCAATGATTCAAGTTTATTCTTTTAAATATGTAGTTTAACACGTGTATAATTTAAAATTTGTTTTATTTTATTTTTTTATATAAGTTTGAAGTCCCTTGAAACCATAATTTGTGATTGTGGTGGAAGATTGGTCGAATCTAACATTTACCGTCGATGAAGATTAATTTTTTTTTTTTAATTTTTCGGGGCGGGTCGGGGCGGGGTCGGGTTTAAGGGTTATTGTATCGGGGCGGGTAAATTAATATTTTTATTCGGGGAGGGGCGGGGTCGGGTATAGTATCTTATAGGTCGGGACGGGTTCGGGGCGGCCAAAAACCCGCCCCACCCCACCCCGTTGCCATCCCTAATGAGGACTCTACCGACGATGAACAAGCCAACCTTTGCCTTATGGCCATCGAAGAAGATTCAAGGGTAACTTCTAATTCATCTACTTCATGTTCTTACTCTTTTGATGAATTACAAGATGCCTTTGATGATTTGGTTTTAGACTTTAAAAATCACATTTTGAAAAACAATAAAGTGATTTCAAAGTTGAAAATTCAGAATGATTTGATTTCTAAAACCAAACTTGAACTTGAAGCAAAACTCAAGGAGTTTGAACTAAAATGTTTTGATTTACAAAAATTGCTTCAAAAAGTTCAAGAAGAAAATTATTTGATTTCCAAAGAGCTAGAAAAGAAAAATAATTTTGGAAAATCAAATTTCTATGTAAGACAATCTAGTGTCCCTAGATTTGTAAAAGGAAAATAGTTTAGAAGTGTTTGGGTTCCAAAAGGACTTAGCACTTCAATTAAAAAGGATGACATTGAAAAATGGATTCCTAAGGGGACTAAAATTCGTGCTACTAACGTTTATGAATCCAAAGCAATTTGGATAGAAAATTTGGTCAAATTTCGGGTAGAAAATTTGACCGGTTGTGTAAAGGTTACCTCCTAAGCCTTGAAAAGGGGAAGAACAAATTAGTGAATTGTTGGAAATCCTTAGTGGTAGCTAAGGTAGTGGATGTAGAGTTCATTTGGAACTTGAACCACTCTAAAATTCCTTGTTCTTCATTTTTAGCTATCCTTTTACTCCAACAAACTTTTAAAAACCTAATTCACCCCCTCTTGGCTTTGATCAATCCATTGATCCACTCAACAATTGGTATCAGAGCCTACCTCTTTGAAGGATTAACAACCACAAGAGGAGTTCCTAGGAAGAGTGTGATCATCCAAAAATCAAGTCATGTCATCTACCTCCGGGTCAAGCATGTATGAGTCTCAATCAACCATAAAATTGCCTTTCTTCAACGGTGATAACTATCCATTTTGGAAGAACCGGATGCACCTCTTCATCAAATCCAATGGTTATCTAGTTTGGGATGCCATTGAAGATGGTCCCTATGTTCCAATGAAGAGAGACGAAGAAGGAAGATTGGTGCTAAAGAAGAAAATTGAGATGAGTGAAGAAGAGAGAAAGAAGATTCAAATCAATGATAAAGCTCTTCACATGTTGTTTTGCTCTTTCGGTCCCGAAATCTACTCCAAAGTCTCCTCCATTGAAAGTGCCAAGGAAGTGTAGGATACACTAGAGACCACTTATGAAGGAACAAGTGATGTAAATGAGACCAAGATTGGAATTCTCAATCTTAGCTATGAGAATTTCAAAATGAAGCCCGACGAAACCGTGTCCAAGATTTTCGATCGCTTCTCAACAATCGTCAATGGGCTTAAGGGTTTTGGAGAGATAATCCCGGAAGACAAACTTGTCTAGAAGTTACTCTACTCACTTCCCGAGTCTTGGGATAAGAAGAGAACCGCCATCATTGAGGCCAAAAACTTGAAGACACTCAAGCTTGATGGGCTAGTGGGTTCTCTCCTTACTCATGAGATAATGAAGCAAGGAAGGGAAGATGAAAAGAAAAAGGAAGAGAGAAGAGTGGAGAAGCTAGAAGTAGAAAAGAAGAAGAAGATATGAGTGGCTCTCAAAGCTTCAGTACATGAGGAGAGCACTTCTAGTGAAGAGGAAGACCTAGAAGAATTAGCTATGATAGCCAAAAGGTTCTCATGGTTTATGAGGTCCAACCGATGAAGGAAGATGCAAATAAAAATGGACTTCAAAACCAAAAACAAAGAAGAAGAGAGGGATCAAATCATTTGCTTCGAGTGCAAAAAACCCGATCACATTCGTTCGGAATGCCCTCAACTCAAGAAGAAGGGCTTTGAGAAGAAGAAGAAGCTCAAAGCCAAGCTTGCTACTTGGAGTGACGAGGAGTCATCTGAGGATGACGAACACGAAGTGGCCAACCTTTGCCTCATGGCACTTGAGGAGGATTCCTCCATGGTAGCCTCTAACTCATCATCTTTTGATTTTACATTTGATGAATTGGATGATGCTTATGATGAGTTACAAGAGGTATATGATGAATTAGTTGAGAAATATAAAGAGTCGGTCATAAGAAATAAAAAGATTATCTCCGAATTAAATGCCAAAAATGACTCACTTTCTCATGCTACTTTAAAATTTGAGAAAAAGATCTTAGGTTTGCAAGATAAACTTAAATTCTTCTAAGATGAAAATGTAAACCTAAATAATCTCATTTCTCAATGCAATAGTGAACACCAAAAGGTGTTAGATGAGCTTAACAAGCTCAAGGAGTCTTTCAAGAATGTTGGTAGTATGAAAAATGAGATAGGTGAATCCTCCAAAACTAACCAAACTAAAAGAAAGACATATAACTACAAACAAAATAGTTTCCATGGACATAATTTAACTAAAAAGATTAGGAGTGTATGGGTTCCTAAGGAACTCGTCAAGTCTAATAATGTTGTTGCTATGTCACATTGGATTCCTAAGGGAACCAAGCTTTTGGGAGCTAACACTCGTGGACCCAAAATGATTTGGGTACCAAAAACCAAAGTTTAATATTTTTGTTTGTAGGGGGAGCATTGCTACAAGGCCAAAGCACAAAGTCAAAATTCATGGTACCTTGATAGTGGATGCTCGAGACACATGACCGGAGACAAGAGTCAATTCATGGACTTAAAGCCAAAAAGGGGAGGATGAGTGACATTTGGTGACAACTCCAAAGGCTACATTAAAGGTATTGGATCCATAGGTAATCACTCTAATATTCTCATTGAAAATGTTTTATATGTCGATGGTCTAAAACATAATTTATTGAGCATAAGTCAACTATGTGACAAAGGGTTTAATGTCTTATTTGATAAAAATGGGTGCAAAATTGTTGACATTAAATCAAATAATATTATGCTCACCGGTCATCGCATAGGTAATATATACATGGTGCATTTAGATGACATTCATACATCACATGCATGCTTTGTTGCACAAAATGAAAATGATGCATGACTATGGCATAGGAAACTAGGACATGCTAGCATTAGTGTTTTAGAAAAATTAGTTTCCCTAGATCTAGTTAGAGGTTTACCCAAAATTAAGTTCTCAAATGACAAAACTTGTGATGCATGCTCTAAGGGTAAACAACATAAATCATCCTTTAAATCCATTAATGATGTTTCTACAAGTAGGTGTTTACAACTTATTCACATGGATTTATTTGGGCCTATTAGGGCTATGAGCTTGGGTGGTAAACCTTATGCATTTTTACTTGTTGATGACTATTCTAGATTTACTTGGGTTCTATTTTTAAGTACTAAAGATGAGGCTTTAGAAAAATTCACCACGTTTTCAAAATTGACTCAAAATGATCTTGAACTTAAAATTTCTCATATTAGAAGTGATCATGGAACCAAATTTCAAAATCTAGGTTTTGAAAAGTTTTTAAATGAAAATGGTATTAGCCACAAATTTTCAGCTCCTCGAACTCCTCAACAAAATGGGGTAGTTGAGAGGAAAAATAGAACTTTACAAGAAATGGCTATAACCATGCTTTGTGAAAACAATTTACCTAAATATTTTTGGGCGGAAGCCACAAACACAGCTTGCTACATTGTAAACTGAGTAATGATTAGGTCACTTTTAAAGAAAACACCATATGAGATGTTAAAATCTAAAAAGCCTAACATTAGCTATTTTCATCCATTTGGTTGCAAGTGTTTTGTTTTAAACAATAGAAAAGATAACTTAGGTAAATTTGATGCTAAAAGTGATGAAGCTATTTTCTTAGGTTATTCCTTAAACTCTAAAGCCTATCGTGTATTTAATAAGAGAACTTTAGTAGTAGAAGAGTCTATTCATGTTGTATTCGATAATAACCTCCTTCCGAGGAAGGATTCTTGTGATGATGATGATGTAGGAATCCTTGATGCCTTTGATGGAGGACAAACTTCAAAGGATGAAGAGATTCCAACAAAAGAAGAAGATACACAAGATCCACCTCTTGAAGCCATGAAGGACTTGGCTCTTGAGGAAAAGGAAGTGAGCTACCCAAGGGAGTACAACTATGTCAAAGGTGGTGAAATCTTGGGTGATCCATCCAAGGGGGTAACTACTAGATCTTCTCTTAAACTCATGAATCATGTTGCTTTTATCTCATGCATAGAGCCTAAGAACATTAAAGAAGCATTAAAAGATGACTTTTGGATTATGGCTATGCAAGAAGAGTTAAATCAATTTGAGAGAAGTAATGTTTGGACATTAGTTGAAAGGCCTAGTAATCAATCTACTATAGGAACTAAATGGGTATTTAGGAACAAACTAGATGAGAGTGGTAACATTGTGAGTAATAAAGCTAGATTAGTTGCACAAGGTTACACTCAAGAAGAGGGAGTAGATTTTGATGAAACCTATGCACCCGTAGCTAGAATGGAGGCCATTAGGATGTTGCTTGCATATGCATGTTATCATGATTTCAAGCTCTTTCAAATGGATGTTAAAAGTGCATTTTAAACGGTTTTATAAATGAGGAAGTGTATGTGGAACAACCACCGGGTTTTGAAGACATCAAAATTTCCAAATCATGTTTTCAAACTAACTAAAGCTCTTTATGGTTTAAAACAAGCTCCTAGAGCTTGGTATGAAAGACTTTCAAACTTTTTGATTGAAAAAGATTTTGAAAAAGGTAAGGTGGACACTACACTCTTCATAAAAAGGTATAAAAATGACATTTTAATAGTACAAATATATGTTGATGATATTATTTTTGGATCTACTAATGAGTGTCATTGCAAAGAGTTTGCCAAGTTAATGCAAGGTGAATTCGAGATGAGCATGATGGGGGAGCTCTCATTCTTTTTTGGACTCCAAATCAAGCAAAGGAAGGATGTCACCTTCATCAATCAAGCAAAGTACATCAAGGATATGCTCAAGAAGTTTGGCTTGAAGAATGCAAAGCCTCAAGCCACACCAATGAGCTCATCTACAAAGCTTGACAAAGATGAATGAGGTAAGTGTGTTGACTCTAAGCTTTATCGTTCTATGATTGGATCTTTGCTTTACCTTACCGCAAGTAGACCATATATTTTGTTTAGTGTTTGCTTGTGTACTAGGTTTCAAGCTAGTCCTAGAGAGTCTCACCTTATAGCTGTTAAGAGAATCTTTAGGTACCTTAGAGATACTTCTTGTTTAGGCCTTTGGTACCCTAGAGACTCAACCTTCAACCTTCATGTTTATTCGGATGCAGATTATAGGGGGTGTAAAATCGATAGGAAGAGTACTTCGGGAACATGTCAATTCTTAGGTAGTATGCTCATATCTTGGTTCTCTAAGAAACAAAATAGTGTAGCTCTTTCTACCACTGAAGCCGAGTACATATCCTTAGGGAGTTGTTGTGCTCAAGTCCTTTGGATGAAGCAACAACTCTTAGATTATGGTATTAAAGTTGAAACCATACCCCTTAAGTGTGATAACACTAGTGCCATATGCTTAACTAAAAATCCCATCCAACACTCTAGAAACAAACATATAGAGATAAGGCATCATTTCATTAGAGATCATGTCCTTAAGGAAGATGTTGTTATAGAGTACGTTGACACCTTAAACTAACTAGCGGGCATCTTTACAAAGCCTTTGGATAAAGAATGTTTTTGGCCCCTTAGGAGAGAGTTAGGTCTAACTAGCCTTCCTTGACCCTTTAGGACTCTTTTTGAAGTTAAAATTGCTTGATTTGTGAAATTGCATGTTTATGTGTTGTTGCTCTTGAAAATATTCATGCTTATAGCTAGGGGAGTACGCTTCTGTTAAAATATGCTTAGAACTGCTCATTTATCAATTCCATTCATTTAGGAAGTGCTAAAATCGAGCCTTTGGTTGTTCTTAAAGCCTAAAATGTATTTCTGGGCATATGGTATCGATACGACCTTAAGCGTATCGATACGAGTACTGTATTAGCTTTCTAGACTGTATTTTGCCTAAAACAGGTATCGATACGGTTAAACCCGTATCGATACGAGCAACAAGCGTTTCGATACGGATTGCATCTGTTTCGATATGGACCTTCAACAAGGCGTTTCGAAGGGATTTACGATTTTACCCCCGTATCAATACACCCTCAGGCGTATCGATACACGATTGCGCAGACAACTTCTAATTGGCATTTAAAGAGTTTCACTTTTACCAAAATTGAATTTTCAAAACCCTAGTCGTTTTTCACTCTATAAATAGCCTCTCAATCCCTCATATTTTCACACCACAACTCAATCTCTTGAGGGTTTTCAAAATCAAGTAAAGCTCTTCAAGCTTTTCATCAATTTGGTGCAAAGTTCTTCTCCCATTCCTCTCTATCAATATCAAGGTAAAAAAATTTCTTTCTTTTTTCTTTTCATTTGATTTTCGTTCTAAATTTTTTTACTTTGTTTTGTTTTTAAATTTTTTTAAAACCTTGATTATCGATTTTCAATGGGTTGGATGAGAAAGTTCACGCACACACCGTTTTTGATTTTTTCTAGTCAATGGCACCTAAAAAGAGAGCATGTACTAGTGAAACCGGTGAAGGTTCCAATACTGGAAGTGGTACTCGCCCGAACCTCGCTCTTATCTATCAACAATCCTTTAAGATCACCGGAGATCTCAACTATTTTCGACAATTTCAAACTACAAGATCCGTCCAGAGAGGGTAATTTCCATTCCTTTTCTTAACTCGAAGCGTTTCAAATTTGATTACTTACCTTTGCTCCAAGAATGGAAGTTAATGGATTTTCTTCAAATCCCCGTCTTTTTCTTTCGCACTTTAGTATTGATTTTCTATGCTAATGCCAAGTGTGTCGCCAATAGAGATAATGTGGTTACAACCGTTAATTCTCATCTAATGGGTAAAAAGATCACCATCGATGTTCAATCTCTTTGTGATGTGTTTAAGTTAGAAGATGAAGGTCTTGATGATGAGAATACTCTTGGCCATGTTCTAAGTGGTTCCGTCACCGCTCTTAATGCTCAATATCGAATCCTTCATTTGATGGTTTCTTGGTGGTTTAGGCCCTCGGGAGGAAAGTATTCCACTATCCGCCAAGTTGATGATTTTTGGATTCGATGCTTCCGTCAAAGAAAACGTCCAAATCTTGCTCGAATTATGTTTGTGGAGATTGTCTATCTCGTGCAACATCGCCACACTACACTCGTCACTTCCTTCACTTATGGTACGGCTTTGAGTTATTTCTTCACACAAAAAGAGATAGATTGTTCACATGACTACCCAACTTCCCTCACTGATCCTATCAACGAAAGATCTCTTGCAAGGGGAAAGTTTCATTACTTCAATGGTAGTTGGCTTCGTCTATCCGAGCTCCCTGCTGATGTCGTTCAGGAAGAAATTGCTAATCCTCAAGCCGCTCAAGCTCCTCAAGCTCCTCCTCCACCTTCTATGGATTCCCTCGTGACTTTTCTAAATAAGCAATTCACAAGTTTGCGCACGGGAATTGCCTTCATAGATCAAGTGATGAATTTAGGGTTTACCGCTATTGACACACGGTTTACAAGCCTTGAAGATCGAATGAAAAATGTGGAGACACGCCTCACTTCCCTTGAAGGCGGTCACAACTCGATGAATATATCCCTCACCGCTTTTCATGACGAGTGGCGTCAAACTAGGAGGAATGATGATGCAAATGTGGAGGATGATGAGGATGGCGATGGAGATGCATAGTAGTTCATCTTTGCATATCTTTTATGTCATTTAGGATATTTATGCACTTTCATTTATGTTTTTAGGATTAAGTTTGCATTATTCTAAAACCTATGCTTTGATTTTCTATTATTTGGATTTTATGATTGATGTTATCTTCATTTTGAACTTAATGATTATCAATATTATGTTGCTTGGTTATTATTTATGCCTTTTGCCTATGTTTATCAATGTCTCTATTTTTTGATCTAACAAAAAGGGGGAGAGGGAACAAGCTCACACTTAAAATATTTTGATTTTCAACTTAAAGTTTACCTAGCTAATATTAGGGGGGAGTTATTTTGCAAAGTTTTTCAAAGTATCAAAAATTTCAAGTTTTGGTTTTGTTATATCAAAAAGGGGGAGATTGTAAAACCTATGTTTGATTTTGATATAACTAAGTATGTTAAGGATTAAATTGAAAACTTGAAATAGATTTCTAAGTCCCTCAAATGATTTATAAATCACCAACACCTTAGTCTGATTTGAAAAACTCAAACTCCAAATATTTTCTAAGTGTTCCAAGGCCAAAGTATTGAAAACGTCCAGGCGTATCGATACGCTTCCAGCCGTATCGATACGCTTCCAGCCGTATCGATACCTTTTTTTACAAAGTTGGCTACTGGAAAGACGCGTTTCGATACGCCCCTCACCGTATCAAAACAACGTATCGAAACAGATTGAATATGTATCGACATGCCCCTCTGTAAAAACTAAAGGAGTTTGAATAGCGTACCGATACGGTTCCACCCGTATCGATACGGATTTAATGGAATTTTTAATTTGAAAGCTTTAAATGTTTTCGACCGTTGGTGTCAGTTGTTAGGTAACTAAAATTTAAAGTGGTGGTTGACCCGTACCGATACGCTCTTAGCCGCATCGATACAGAAACTTCCAGTGAGCTAAGTTGAGAAAAAGGTATCGATACGGTCTTACCCATATCGAAACGGTCCTTGTCCCGTACCGATACACTTACACGCGTATCGATACACCCTCTTTATTATTGTGCAACGACTCTTTCTATTTTGAGACATGTATCGATACAGGTCTTCGTGTACCGATACGGTAAGCTGCAGAAGTGTATTTATGGTGGAAAAAGAGGGTCCCAACGACTATAATCAATACCCTAACCACCCAAACGGCTAGAATTTATAGAGAAGGTATAAATTGAAGCTAATTGAAGACCAACAACAACTATTGCATCAAAGATGAACATCCAAGCAAAAATCCAAGCTCAAAGTGCTTATTTTCCAATTTCTTGTAAACCCCAAATTGTGCAGTGTTTAATTCATATCTTATCATCAAATTTGGGTTGAGTGTTTGTACTTAAAGGGGCAATCTTGTATCGAGAGATATCATTCTTGCCTAAATTCTTCTTTGTACTCTTGTGAGGGTTTAGTCAAATTTTGGGTAGAAAATTTGACCGGTTGTGTAAAGGTTACCTCCTAAGCCTTGAAAAGGGGAAGAACAAATTAGTAAATTGTTGGAAATTCTTAGTGGTAGCTAAGGTAGTGGATGTAGAGTTCATTTGGAACTTGAACCACTCTAAAATTCCTTGTTCTTCATTTTTAGCTATCCTTTTACTCCAACAAACTTTTAAAAACCCAATTCACCCCTCTTAGCTTTGATCAATCCATTGATTCACTCAACAACTTTTAATAAAAAAATTAATTAAGTTTCTAAACTTTTTTCACCTAATTAATCTCCTAAACCAATCAATTGAATCAATTAAGCACTTAGATCAATTTTGACCATCAACTTTTGATAGTTTTCTTTAGATATTACTTCCACATGACATTATAATCCTGTCATGTAACATTTACAGATTTTTAGAATTTTTTATAAGTTTTTATAATTTTTTAACTTTTAATGATTTTTTAAATAAAATAAAAATTTTAGAAATTTGAAGTGACAACACTTAACATTGACACGTTGTAGCAATTGATCCAAAAATCTGTTAACATTTAACGGCCAACGCTGGTCAAAGGAGTGAATTGATAAAATTTTGGACAATAAGGGCTTAATTAGGTGCGAAAATTTTAGGAGCTTAATTGATTTAATTTTTTAAAAGTCAAGGACTTATGATACCATTAAGCCAAAATAATTATACATATTGTATTGATATATAAAGTGAGCACTATGTCACGGACGTATTCTCTCAAACCCGATCCGTGCGGCGTTAGCAACTCTTGACAATGCTAACAAGCCTTGATGTCCCTCACAACACTTGGCTAAGAAAACACAAGAGAAGGCTAGGAGATTTACAAGTAAGGAAACTTGTATTAGCTTAAGAGAGGAAGCTTACAAGAGAGCTTGGATGCTTACAATGCTTAATTTTCTAAGTGAGTACAAAATGAGGGGGTGGCCCTATTTATAGGCTCCCACCTCCCTAATGGACGGCTAGGATCTATTTGATCCAACGGTCACGGTTGTGCCTCCTAAAATATCTAGCATACATCCACATCTTTCTAGAGTATTCTATACATATCTATACATGTCTATAGATATCTACAACTATCCAACATGTTCTAGAGAACTCCAGGGTCTTCCAGAGTAGTCTCGATCCTTCTCGAGCTTTCCCGAGCCTTCTGGGGCCTTCTGGTGCCTCCCGGGTTTGTCTAGACTTGGATAGAACGTCCCGGACCTTTCTAGAATGTTGTGGCTTGTTCCTTTAAGTGCTTGGCCGTCCATGACCCTTGTAATATCCTCCTTGGTGCTAGTTGGCGTCAAAATGGCCCAAGGAGAGTCCCGAACCTCGGTTTGGACTTGCGGGAGAAAATAGGCGGGTCGTGACATCCTCCCCCACCTAAGCTCGCGACGCCCTCGTCGCGCCTTGGTTGAATTGATCGAGTCGGTCCTTGAATTGCCAAAGAGCTTCTTCGGTCTCCCAACTTGCTTCGGCAATGGGTAGTCCCTTCCACTTGATGAAGTACTCTTTGTAGCTTGGAACGCCCCTCCTTCGAACAACTCGATCAGCTAATATTTCTTCTACTTCCTTATCAAAAGAAGTGACCACGGCTGTGGGTGCTCGGTTGGACACCCCTCGTGTTGGGTCTTCCATGTCTTCATGATAGGGCTTCAACAAACTTACATGGAAGATTGGATGAATCTTGAGCCTCGGAGGCAGTTGGAGCTTGTAGGACACCTTGCCCACTCGCTTGATTACTTGGAAAGGTCCCTCGTACCTGCGAACAAGTCCCTTGTGCACCTTTCGAAAGACCTTGAACTGTTGGGGCAAGAGCTTGAGCATGACTAGATCTCCCTCTTTGAACTCCAAATGCCTTCGCTTGGAGTCAGCCCACTTCTTCATTCTCTTGCTAGCCTTGTGAAGTGCGGCTCGGGCTAACTCGTTTTGTTCATGCCAAGACTTGGCAAACTTGAAGGCAGCAGGGCTCTTCCCTTCGTAGCGTGTGGCAAGGGAGAGCGGGGTGGATGGTTGTTGTCCTAAGACAACTTCAAAGGGACTTTGTTGAGTGGCCTCACTCTTTTGCAAGTTATAGGAGAATTGTGCCACATCTAGGAGCTTGGCCCAATCCCTTTGGTTGGCACTCACATAGTGCCTTAAGTATAGTTCTAACAAAGCATTGACCCTTTCGGTTTGCCCATCACTCTGTGGGTGGAAGCTGGTGGAGAAGTTTAGATCGGACCCAAGCATCTTGAATAACTCTGTCCAGAACCTTCCTGTGAATCGAGGGTCACGATCACTCGCGATGCTTGTCGGGACACCCCAAAGCTTGACTACATTGCGTAGGAAAAGCTTGGCTGCTTCCTCGGCGTTCTCGGGGTAGAATTGTTTCTTAAGCTCCTTTATGAAATCATCGAGAGTAGAGATAGTACACGTACCTTTCTCAATATCTTGGCGCCTTCTCCTCCACCATAGCATGGTAGTGTCGGTGAGGTACAAAGTAGCGGTTTGGATCTTGGAGGCCTCGTCCACAATGCCAATGGCCCCAAGGTATTGCTCCAAGCCATATAGGAAGTTGTCGACTTCCTTAGCGTTGCGGGTTCCTGAGAAGGTCTTTGGCTTGGGCACCTCAACCTTCCTAGACTCATAAGAGGTACTTGGCCCGGCAACCATAGCACGCTTACACAAGGCCACATCGCCTTGTAGTGCCTCGACTTGGGCACGAGTGTGGTTTAGCTCTTCTTGAAGGGAAGCACGTACCTTGGAGAGCTCCTCCATGAGAAGGTCGCGAACTTGTCCCATCTCTGCTCGCATGGCCTCTTCTAGCTTCACATCATGGCCTTCATGGCGGTGTGGAGCTCGACGTCCTCTGCCTCAAGGCCTTCCACCCTTTGGGTAAGGTCGTCCACATTGGCACTGATGCCCCCCACGTTCTCCTCCACGTGGGTTAGACAGTTCTCAAAGCTAGAGATCACGTCTCTCGACTTGCCCCTTGGCTTCGTCGCATTAGGGTCGGCCACCTCCTCTTCTCGCCCTCGATCATGCACGACTTCTGCCTCGGTTGAGCTAACACTTTGGTTCTTTCCTGTCTTGGCCATTATCCCGGGTCTCGTAACACGCTCTGATACCAACTGTCACGGACGTATTCTCTCAAACCCGATCCGTGCGGCGTTAGCAACTCTTGACAATGCTAACAAGCCTTGATGTCCCTCGCAACACTTGGCTAAGCAAACACAAGAGAAGGCTAGGAGATTTACAAGTAAGGAAACTTGTATTAGCTTAAGAAAGGAAGCTTACAAGAGAGCTTGGATGCTTACAATGCTTAGTTTTCTAAGTGAGTACAAAATGAGGGGGTGGCCCTATTTATAGGCTCCCACCTCCCTAATGGACGACTAAGATCTATTTGATCCAACGGTCACGGTTGTGCCTCCTAAAATATCTAGCATACATCCACATCTTTCTAGAGTATTCTATACATATCTATACATGTCTATAGATATCTACAACTATCCAACATGTTCTAGAGAACTCCAGGGTCTTCCAGAGTAGTCTCGATCCTTCCCGAGCTTTCCCGAGCCTTCTGGGACCTTCTGGTGCCTCCCGGGTTTGTCTAGACTTGGATAGAACGTCCCGGACCTTTCTAGAACGTTGTGGCTTGTTCCTTTAAGTGCTTGGCCGTCCATGACCCTTGTAATATCCTCCTTGGTGCTAGTTGGCGTCAAAATGGCCCAAGGAGAGTCCCGAACCTCGGTTTGGACTTGCGGGAGAAAATAGGCGGGTCGTGACAACTAGCAGATCAAGACGGTTTTATACGATGTAAAAAGTCGTCGATTAATAAAGATGGTTACACTTGGTGGAAAAGCTTGTCACAAGATATTAATCTTTTACATAAAATAAAAAAATGTTTGACAGTATATATAACATCATCAATTTTTATATTTTAAGACATCATTTTTTTATTTTTGAATTAAGATTAATGTTTTATCTCTTCATATAATGTGACAAAAGTGTTGGACGATTCTTAAGAGAAATACATTTTTATAGAGTGCTCTGTGCTACTCAATGATACCGTTTGATTAGAGTTTATGGAGTATTATATATAACAATGTATGTTATATGTCAATAAATGCAAATATAACACATGCATGATGTGGATTAATTTTTAATTAACTTTATTTAATAATTAATGTTGATTTTTTAACTTAATAAACTCTTTACTTTTCAAAAATTTTATCCTTAACTTTATTTAATATTTGGCTGATTTGTCAAATTGCTCAACTTTGTGCGGTTTCTCTCAACTTTTGACGATTTTATGTTTCACCAATTTAATTGTGCTTTTAAATCACGCCCCTAAAGGAAAATGCTGGAGCATTGAGCAAAGCTGCAAAGGGCAGGGACAACGAATAGTATAGCCGATGCCAGAAGAAGACGGTGCATTTGAATGAAGGGAAAATTACACCGGTGGTCCCCAAACTATTACCGTCTTCTTATTTTGGTCTCAAAACTATTTTTTTTGGCAAAATCGTCCCTTCTGTTACATAGTTCTCCTGTTTTAGTCCCCCGTCGTTAAAAACTAACAGAATTGCTGACGTGGAATTTTTTTCTTATTTTTTATTATTTTCTCTCTCCTATATATATATTATTTAAATTTTTTATTCAGACTAATGTGCCACCACCATAACAAAGAAAATAAATTGAATGTGAAGGGGGGAGTTGGGATTTGAACCCGCATCCCAAGCCAATTGGTTAACCATTGGGATAAACTCCAATTATTGTTATGTTTTAGCACAAATTACATTTAAAACAATCAAATGAGGACGCGGATGACATCTTCTTCCACCATATTTGCACTGCACTTAAATTCCCTACTTTCTTCTCCCCCTGTAGCATCAAAAAGTTCATCAACAATTTGTTTCTGTTCAGAAGATGAAGCTTCTATCTCTGTTAGGCCAACTTCAACTTTTGGATCATCGTGTAATATGTTTGAAAATTGATGTTCATTAGAGTCACAAATTTGAGAAGGATCTACCATGTGAATTATACGCTCCATGTTGAGATCCACTTCTACAGTAGCATCACTGACCTCGGAAACTAAGTTGATAGGCTTCACAACATCCAAATGTTCAGGTGATAGTATAATACTAGAGCTTCTCTCTCCTTCAGCCAAGGTTGAACAAAGACGCTGCTCCTCTGTTGGTGAAATAATGCAGTTTGGTGAACCAATTGTTTGATTGACTGAATTTTCAGCACAAATTTCCCTAGCAAAATCTGTTTTAAGAACTTCATCTATTGAATGACTTTCAGCAGAAAGAGTGGTCAAAGTAACCTATTTCTCAGAAGAATCAACAAAAATGACTTTTGAAGAATCATCCAAATATTTTCCACTATCGACGTCTGACAAATTAGAATTAGTTTTATCATTAAAGGGTACTTGTTCATGTTGTTGTTCTAGCGAAGGAATTGCCACTAAACTTACTTCATCCAACAAAATATGTGTAGAGTTCAAATCTTCCAGACATGAACTATAAGACGCCTCTCCATCATCAGGAAGGCAATGTTCACCAAACGAAGTATCTTTCGGCAACAAAATCAGATCAGAACTGGGACATTGCATCTCCAAATTAACATGTAGGAAGCTGGATGAGAGGTGCCTTGCCAATCTCAGCAACACAGTTTCTACCCGAAGGGAACATTTCTGTTGCTACTTCACCATCTGACGGAATATCTTTAGCAAGATTGTCTATAGTATCAGAGTTGGTAAAACTATATCTTCCTTTCTCGATTGAGCAGTTTCTATCAGCAGACGGAGAGGATATCCTATCCGATTGAGAATCTGATAAATGGTCTTGGACCCCAAGCTTTTCCTCGTTTGCACGGGAATCCGGATGATACCTCCCAATATCCACAAAGTCAATACCATCCTTAGGTCTATACTCATTGTCTGTATCCATTTCAGAGTCCAAGGTAGTAATTGCATCAATGCAATTGTCAGCTTCACTGCTCATGCCATCGGAATGGTCCCCATATACATTGCATTCATTTATGCTTTCTCCATCTATTATTATCTCCTCTTCAGATGTTACTTTATGAAGGGAATGGGGGATTCCATTTTTGCAATCAACTGTTGGTTCGGGCACCTTCATAATCTCTCTATCAACGTCGTCTTCATTCAACTCTTCAATGGATGGTTTCAGGGCAATTTCATGTACAGTAAGTGAAGAACTTAAGGTTTCCTTTCCTTTTGAAGAGACATTTACAGGACCCACTGTACTAATATCAAGTGTTTCAGGTCCCAACTCATTAGAATTATCCACTGTCAACCTCAGAGGAGAAGTAGCAGAGATCTTGTAAACAACTTTATTTTGTGTTGGAGGAGTCTCCAGGAATTTCTCCATGTACAAAACCTCATTTGATTGTTTTAAATCTAATTTGTGCTAAAACATATCAATAATGGGAGTTTAGCCTAATGGTTAACCCATTGATTGGGGATGCTGGTTCGAATTCCAGCTCCCCCTTTCACATTCAATTTATTTTCTTTGTTATGGTGGTGACACGTGTCACCACCACATTAGTCTGAATAAAAAATTTAAATAATATATATATAGGAGAGAGAAAATAATAAAAAAATATTTAAAAAATAAGAAAAAAATTCCACGTCAGCAATTCCGTTAGTTTTTAACGACGTGGGACCAAAACAGAAGAACTATGTAACAGAAGGGACGATTTTTCCAAAAAAAAAAAAATAATTTTGAGACTAAAATAAGAAGACGGTAATAGTTTGGAGACCACCGGTGTAGTTTTCCCTTGAATGAATTATTGTTTAAATTACGTGTAAAAATTTGGGTGTTTTCATTCCTGCCCTTTGCATGCCATTGCGTTGAATTTCCACTAAAGAAGGCACCATGCTTTCTCCTACATGGAAGTTATTGCCTTTGCCATTTTTTTAATAGTATATGTTTGTATTTTTTAACTTTTTGATAAAATGTTATGGCATAATAGTATATGTTTAATTTTCTTAGACCTTTGATAACTCAAATAAATCATGCACACATGGTGCTAGAACCCGAATTAGCTGGATGAAACACGTAATCTTTTAACATTGAGACCGCTTACGGATTCCATTGTTTATGTAATTTGGAAGTGTGACAATTACAAAAATTATATTTTCGAATCATTACAAATAAAATTTAAACCAAGATAGGGGTGTCGAAGATTTGAACCAAGATAATGTTAATCAAGGATTTGATACAAATTATAATCTTTTACCACTTCATTGGTGACTGACTAATTTGATATATGTGAATACATTAGTGTACATTATCCAAACTTAATTTTAGTCATTGTTTTCGGTAGAGTTCGCTTAATCTCCTCGTATGTGTAACCTCTCCTTTCTCTGTTTATATATAAACTTAACTCCCTTCTATTCTTAGCATTCCCCTTCCCCTCTCTATCGCTTGAAGGAACTAAAACTTTGCTAATCAGACAACCGAAATAATGGTAATAATAACAAAACAAGTAAGGCAACATCTCTCCTGTTTCTCTTCCAATCATGTTTGATGTTATATTGCTTGTTTATTTCATTTGTCATTTGCATTAACTGCGTTTCAATCCAATCATCTTTTCCGTTACAAAAATGTTCTGTTTTGATTCTCATTTCCTTTAAAGAATTTGTCTGATGGGCACTTTTAACTGATAGGTTAGGTCTTTTATTTATCTTCTTTTCATTACAGCCCAAGTATTTGTAATTCAAATTGTAGACTTTATGTAAAAAGATGCAATTTCATTTTATTGGATTTTTGAAGCATATATAATGGAAGGTTTCATGGTTTGGTTAGTTAGAGAATCTGAGGATCAATAGCTGATGAAAGGGCACCCGTTTCATATATTGTGTAATGTATAAAAAAACTTTGCTTTAACAGGATTGTATCTTGCAGATTCTGCAGAATTAATGAAAAAAGTTTGAATCTTTAGTGGTAATGGCTGACAAGTTAATGGAGGAGAGGTTTGTGTTCAATTGGTGAAACGAGCAATGTAAGATAAGAGAAAAAGGAAGTGTTTACAAAATGCAAACCAAGGAAGAAGCTGAAGGACTTGAAGACCGGTCACGATCCTCCATTTGGGAAATAAACCCTGGTTTTGAGGAGGAGGTTGTGAAGGAGGATGGAGAAACACATAATCCGGTGCAGTCTGGAAGAACTTGTCCCCCGAGGCTGCCGCCATCGGGGCATAGGCGCACTCGGAGTGAATTTCCAACTCTAGGACACTTGCGTAATGATAGTTTCCAGAGATTGAAAACTCAGATGCAAAAGGCTTGGCAGTGGGGTGGCACTTCAAGGGATGAAAGGTACATGCCGAGCTTCAATCCTGAGGTTTTGGCAAGCCAGAAACGCCAGTGGCACCTACTCAACTCCAAGTTTATGGTAATTAGACCCAACTCTTTTACTATTTCCAGGTTTTCTGTAATCAGTCATTTTGTGTATGCATTTTCTGTGGCTATGAAATCTTGTTTACTGTAATTCTGTAAGTTTTTCGGATTGATTATAACCTGAACCCTTACTTAAGGACAAGTTTCACATTGTTTCCTTTTATTTGTTTGCTTAGTATACTTGTAAAAGTTTTTCCATTTTAAATAACTAATCTCGTTTACTATTCTCGTCTCTACTGAACTTGTTGTATGCACTAGACACCGTGGTGCAATCAAACTACAATATACTTTGTTTCTCATTGTTACTTTTATTCTATGCTTGATTATGATTTGGTATCAAGGTCAACTTATAGGAAACCATAACATATAGCTTATGTTATTGTTAAGTGGTCTTATCTGATTCCGTTTCCAGTTTGAGATTCTTTTGGCCTTACATTCAGGTCAACCTTCATCATTTATTGCTAATAGGTTTGGTATTCACTATCTAGATGTAGCTAATAGCTTCAATTCTATCGCTTTTGTCAAGAAGATTGTCGACCTTTACCTTTTTCTTTTTCTTTGCTCAATGTGCTATTTTCTGTAATGATTTAGAATGTCTTGATGTAGGAAGTCAAGTTCATACCTTTAGTTATTCTGTCAAAAATCTATTACTGATCGAAAGATCTTATATGTTGGGAGAAAGCAGGTAGTGAACATTAGTCAAATGGGATATATATATATATGCCTTTCAGAATTCTAATATTTAGTATGTTGTTTCAGGATCATATTAAAAACGAGCACCCCAAATCAATCTTTGAGCACTTCATTATTGTTGGGATTCATCCAGATGCTAATCTTGGGGTCATGGAGGAAGACTTTGCTAAAAGGAAGAAGTGGGAGACGGAGATGAAAAAATCCGGAATCATAGATCTCAAGTTGATACAGCATCGGGGGCCTCCACTTCCAACATTTGAGCCTCAGGTTGACTACATAATTAAATAGAAGGACACCTTCTTATATTTTCAACAATATGTTACTCTGCTCCTTATTTTCTTCAAGTTTGCATGACTTTCGGAGATCTAGTTTGTCAACCGTGCAATTTAACAATTTGTGTTTCTCCTTGCAAATAAAGGCAGTGCAATTAGAGAAGAAAGAACTTGGTTTGTCTTTGTGTTGCCTTTTCTTCTTAAATCTCTACTCGGACCCTTTTCAGAGAATGTATTCGCTTCACTCGATTCTGTTATCAAAAGAAAGTCGTATATGCTTTCGGATCAATGATAATATATTTCTTCTCATATGGACTGACATCATTGTTCTTTCTTTCTCTTTTCCCTGATTAACAGATGCTTTTTAAATACCCTCCTGGGAAGAGGTTATCTATGCGAATGAAGGACTTAGCCAATTTTTGCTTTCCTGGAGGTGTTAAGGTTTGATCTGTTACTTTTTGGTGATACTCTTGTCTGCTACCATATCAGTTGTTCAACTCGGTGTGAACTATATCAACTGATACGAGTTACTAGCTTTATTAGTTCGAATTTCATGCCTCCATTTTATTTGATTTAGAGTAAACATAATTCAAACTATATTGCTATCTTTTGGTTCATATATTGCAATTACTAAGTCAGTTTATCGTTCGATTATTCAATATTTTCCTCTATTTGTTTCATTATTACCTTCCTGTTCAATTTGCCCGCTTTAAGGGGAAAATGGTTATTATAGGTACACGTTCGGCCTTTCGATGACATTTTAATTTGTAGTTTATGATTAATTAGGTGTAATTTGTTCAAATAGTGAGCATTTCCATTCGATCTATTTGATTTTCAGTTCCATATTTTTCCTTTTGTCAGAAGTTTTTTTTCATTTTAGTTAATATGTTGCAGCCTTCAGGTATATGATTTGATAGTTTCTTGTAACTTTTGTCAATGTACTACGTTTCTTTTTCCTTTTCTTTGTATTAACATTTATAGACTTACAACATTTAATTTTTTTTTATGAATTAGGGAGGGTTGCTGGAAAGAACTCCATCATTTAGTGATCTAAATGAGCTTCTTTATGGACAGGTATACAGAATTAAGTTAGCTGCTCTAAATAGGATTCTTAGTCTGTAAAATAGGTGTTTTCTCTATATGTAACTTGCACTCTATCTCTTATCTAAGTGGAAGATTAGATAAAAATCGAATTAGATAAGTTAGCTGCTCTAAATAGGTTTCTATCTGTAAGTTATTGAGATGACAGAAGAAAAGTTTTCCTTTATTTAATTCTGTCGAATAGGGGACCTTTATATAGGCTACAAGAGTTGGAATTAGACTAATAATAAAACTCCTATGTTAGGTAAAACTCTTACCAAGATAAGGCTAACTTAAAGTATGACTCTAGGACTCCTAGTTAATCTATACAAGAGTAGAGATAGAGTTAAAGTTCTAATACTAGTAAACTATGTACATACAAATCTGCAGGAAGTAAAATTAAATATTAGAGTCCTAATACAAGTAGTATTTTGACAAGTATATTCCTACACACACATTTCAAGTCCTTTTCTTATGATGTCCAATTAAAGGTCTTTTGCTGTTCAACCTTTGTTCATGTTCACCATCAACTTATAATTAAATTTGATACATGATCCATCAAATGTTTCTTTCTAGGCTACTCATCTACTAAGAAGAGCTACAAATGTTACTCTCCCATCACCCAAAAATGTACACTTCCATGGATGTAACCTTCTGTTGGGTTGTGAGGAGCTCGATTCGTTCAACCGATATGGCTCACCAAGTGGTGGAGAGGTGGATTTGACAAACCCTCTTTTACAAAGAGATAAATAAAGCAAACACAAATCCCTCTAATAGGTGTTTTTTTGCACAATTAAAGCACTCACCCAAAACCTAAAACACTTGAGTAAATTTGACAATTTAGGCTCACTAGTGTTTGTCTATATAAGAATTGACAATTTAGGCACTAAGACAATATTTGACCATTTGTTGATTGACAATATGAGCATTAACCATATCTTGATGCTTGGAGGCCCCTTTTACACTCATTGATGAGTTTATGGCCATTACTAGCCGTTGGGGTTGAATTGGAGCCGTTGAGGACTTTAATTTCCACCATAAATGCAGTTCTGCAGCTCCCCGTTTCGAAATACTCGAACCCGTTTCAAAACACCCTTTAAGTAGAAAGAGTCGTGGCAGTCTGATGAGGCACCCGTATCGGAACGCCCTTGGCCGTTTCGGAACACGTATCGAAACGCCTAGTCCCGTATCGAAACGACATGCATTTAAATGTTAGTTGGGAAATAGCCGTTGGGGTTTGTGACCGTTGTGGTCGAAGCCACGTAGGCGTATCGAAACGGCATAGCCCGTTTCGAAACGCTACTCAAAAATCTCATCCAGGGAAAGCCCGTTTCGATACTCGTATCGAAACGTTTTGCTATTAGAATCCCCCGTATCGAAACACCCTAAGGTATTTCGAAACACCTGGACGGTTTTGTGTAGTTTGGCCTTTGAAAACATGTGAAAACCTTTTAAAACCTTCCCTAAACATAGTTTCAAGTTATTTGGATTTTGGAAATTGTTTTAAATACTTTTTAAATCAGTCCAAAACATTTTTCAATTATTATATCAAAATATTAGTTCTACAATCTCCTCCTTTTTGATATAATAAAACCAACTTGAAAAATTGTTTGGGATTCTCCCCCTTTAACTTTAAAAATATGAATAAGAGAATTTAAGATATAAATCAATTGAAGCTCCCCCTTATTCATTTGAAAATTCAATTTTCAAACAATTTAATTGTTGGGTTGTGAGGAGCTCGATTCGTTCAACCGATATGGCTCACCAAGTGGTGGAGAGGTGGATTTTTGGGTGGAGGTGGTGTGGAAGCTAAAATGATAAGTGACACAATGATTTATAGTGGTTCAACCTTCTAACCAAGGTCTACATCCACTACTTTAGCTCCCCACTAAGGATTTCCAATCAATCCACTATTGATTCGTCCACTTTTCTAGGCTTAGGAGGAAACCCTTATACACCGATTAAGCTTTCTACCCAAAACCTTAATCAAACCCTCTTTTACAAAGAGATAAATAAAGCAAACACAAATCCCTCTAATAGGTGTTTGTTTGCACAATTAAAGCACTCACCCAAAACCTAAAACACTTGAGCAAATTTGACAATTTTGGCTCACTAGTGTTTGTCTATACAAGAATTGACAATTTAGGCACTAAGACAATATTTGACCATTTGTTGATTGACAATATGAGCATTAACCATATTTTGATGCTTGGAGGTCCCTTTTACACTCCTTGATGAGTTTATGGCCGTTACTAGCCGTTGGGGTTAAATTTGAGCCGTTGAGGACTTTAATTCCCACCATAAATGCAGTTCTGCAGCTCCCTGTTTCGAAACACTCGAACCCATTTCGAAACACCCTTTAAGTAGAAAGAGCCGTTGCAGTCTGATGAGGCACCCGTATCGGAACGCCCTTGGCCGTTTCGGAACACGTATCGAAACGCTTAGTCCCGTATCGAAACGACATGCATTTAAATGTTAGTTGGGATATAGCCGTTGGGGTTTGTGACCGTTGCGGTCGAAGCCACGTAGGCGTATCGAAACGGCATAGCCCGTTTCGAAACGCTACTAAAAAATCTCATCCAGGGAAAGTCCGTTTCGATACTCGTATCGAAACGTTTTGCTACTGGAATCCCCCGTATCGAAACGCCCTAAGGTGTTTCGAAACGCTTGGACGGTTTTGTGTAGTTTGGCCTTTGAAAACATGTGAAAACCTTTTAAAACCTTCCCTAAACATAGTTTCAAGTTATTTGGACTTTGGAAATTGTTTTAAATACATTTTAAATCAGTCCAAAACATTTTTCAATTATTATATCAAAACATTAGTTCTACACCTTCTTTGAGAACAACCTTTATTTTCCAAAATATGAAATTTAGGGGGAGAATTCATATGAATTTCATCTTTGTAATAACCTTATACCATTCAATTCACACAAACACATTCTTATCCAAAAGAACTCGAGACCACCCAACAAATCCACCCTCTCTACAAAAAACACCTTTCAAAACTCCTCAAAAACCTCAAACACCATCTCAAACTCAACGTGAAAACCAAGAACCTCGTATACGGAGTGACCTAACGAGAATCCAGAGTCCACCACGTAACTCAGAGCACGCCAAGAACTAGAATTGGATCCTACTACCTCAGAAATTGACAACTATTGAATCTTCACCTAGTGAAATTTATTTTCTTGCTCAGAGAAAAGGTGTTAGAAAATGCATAAGCCATCCTATTCAGAGGTATATTTCTTATGAGAAATTAAAGCCATCATTCAAAGAATTGATTATGTCATTTGACAGAATTCAAATCTCAAAGACTATATAAGAAATAGTGGAAGAAGAAATCAACACCCTAGAAAGAAATGACACACGAATTGTGAATCTGATGAAAACACAATGTTTTCTCAGTATTTTATTTCATATTAAACTTCTACAAAGTAAGTTTTTATAAAAGACTTTAGTACAGAGAGTTTTACTTTTGTTAGGAGTCTTATTGATATACAACTCTTATCTCTTTAGATCAAGGATAAGAATCTAATCTAATTTTATGTTATCGACAGGAAATAACAAACTCTAACAAACTTATCTTATTTACAACTCACACTCCCCCTCAAGCTGGTGAATAGACCTATAATCCCAGCTTGAATGTAAATTCATCAAAACTCCACCATTCACCTTTTCTAAGATAAAATGCCTATCAATTTCCACATGTTTTGTTCTGTCACGATGTACTGGATTCCTGGCAATCCTAATGGCAGATTGGTTGCCACTTAGGATTTGAAATTTTCCATCTTGATTCATTTCCAATTGCTTTAGTAGTCTCAGCAGTCACATTCCCTCACATATTCCAAGTGCTGAAGATCTATATTTAGCTTCAGCACTGCTTCTAGAGACAACAAATTGTTTCTTGCTTCTCTAAGTTACTAAGTTTCCTCATACAAACGAACATTAGCCACTAGTTGACCTCCTTTCAGTAAGCTTTCCATCCCAGCTTGAATCTGTGAAAACCTTCATTGTTCTGTCTTCAAATTTTTTGAAAAATAAGCCATGACCTGGAGTTAATTTTAAATATCTTAGTATTTTGTGGACAACATCAAGATGCTCTTCTCTCGGATCTGACATGTGTTGGCTGATAACATAAACATGAAAAGCTATATCTGCCTTGTTAGTGACAAATATATTAGCTTTCCAACCAGCATTTGATACTGCTCCTTTTCCATTGGAGATCCCATTTCTTCCCTCCTTAATTTCAAATTCGTTTCCATTGGAGTTTCTGTAGGCTTGCATCCCAACATTCCAGTTTCAGATAATTGATCTAGAACATATTTCATTTGGTTAATCATAAGTCCCTTACTCGATCTTGCTACCTCCATGTCTAGGAAATATCTCAATTTTCCTTAGTCTTTGATCTCAAATTCACTGTTCAATAGACCCTTTAATCTACCAATTTCTCTAACATTATCTCCAGTAATCACAATATCATCTATATACACAATTAAAATAACCCTTTTTTGGTTAGATGTTATTTTAATAAAACGTGTATGATCAACTTGACATTGTTTGTAACCATCTCTCACAATAACTTTAGTGAATCTCTCAAACCATACCCTTGGAGATTGCATCAGGCCATAAAGAGACTTTCTCAATTTGCACACCCTTTGAGCCTCTAAATTTGTCTTCACACTTGGAGGGACCTTCATGTAAACCTCTTCTTCTAAACATCCATTCAGAAAAGCATTTTTGACGTCTAGTTGATGAAGTCCCCATTCTTTATCTAGTGCTCCAATCTCTTCTATGGTTGTTGGAATCTCCACTTTATCTAAGCTAATTGTAAAGTCTTTGAAAGAAGGCATGAAATTTTCATAAGCAATAAATCTTTGAATAGGGTGTTTTGTACATTGTCGTACACCCTCTTAGCAATAGGTAACTCATCATGATCTAAACCAATTACAGGAGCTTGGAAATATTCATTACCTCCATTACCTTTCACATTTTCTGAAGCAATTGAACTCGATATAAATTCACAGAAAGTGTCAAACTATAAAATGACCTTTGGAATAGACTTTTACCTTCGTTTGTAGACACTTAGTTTCTTGGAGGAGGCTTGAGTATTTGAGGAGCTACGAGAAGAGATGATGGACTAGTAGGAGATGTAGCAGAAGATGGATTTATAGGGATGCGACTAGTAGGTGTTTCTAGTGTAGGTGCTGAAAAAGTAGTTGAAGGTGCTGATGATAAGGTAGAAGGATATGACCATGACAGAATCTGGTCATGCTAAAAGGACTGTGAAGGTTGAAATGCATTTGTTGTCTCCCCCTGGATTGCAGCCTTCTTAAAAAAGAATCATGTTAAAAGGTCACATCCATAGAAATGTTGGTTTTGTGAGTAAAAAGATAGTAACATTTGTAGCCCTTCTTTAGAGAAGAATAACCGAAAAAGATACACCTAGTAGATCGAGATCTAATTTAGACCTAGAGGGACTGTTATTGTTAACAAAGACAATACACCCAAACACTCTCAAAGGAAGAGTCGAAGACATAGGTTTAAAAGTAGGATAGTGATCTAAAAAGACAGACCTTGGTGTTTGGAAATTTAAAACCTTACTAGGAATCCTATTAATTAAGTAGGTTGCTGTCAAAAGAGCCTCACCCTAGAAGTGGTTAAGGACATTAAGAGAAAACAACAAAACCCTAGTAACTTCTAATAAATGTCTAATTTTCCTTTATGCAACCCTATTTTGTTGGGGAGTGTCAACACAGTAACGAATTTGAACAATCCCTTTCTCTCAGAAAAAATCACCCAAAGTGTTAGAAAAGTACTCTCCTTATTATGGGATTGAAAAATTTTAATATAACATTGAAATTGAGTTTATATCATAGTGTGAAATCTCTTGAAAATTTGTTTAGTTTCAAACTTCTCTGTCATTAAATAAGACCAAATAGTTTGACTATGATCATCAATAAAAGTTATGAACCATAGGCAACCATTTACATTCTTGGCCTTAGAAGGGCCCCAAATGTAGTTGTGGATAAGAGAAAATGGTTTAGAGGGTTTATAAGTAGATTGCAAGTATAAAGTCTTAGTATGTTTGGCAAGTTGACATATAGAACATTTAAAAATTGAGGCTTTTTATTAATAAATAAAATTGGAAACAGTTTGGCCAGATAATTAAAGCTAGGATGACCTAACCTAGAATGACAAAGCATCACATCATTTGATTCTCCTAAAACAGAATTGAAAATAGTAGAAGAAGAAAAACCACTAGGAATAGCTATGAGAAGGAATTTTCTGAGCATGAAGAACATAGAGCCCATTAGACAGTTTAGCATTGCCAATCATCCTCTGTGAGTCCATTGCCTGCAATTCACAAGTGGTACCAGTAATCTTAGTAACACACTTCAAATCTCTAGCTAATTTACTGATTGAAAGTAGATTGCAAGTCAAATTTGGGACATAAAGAACATCATGCAAAACGATCTCCTTATTTATGAAAACAGAACCACTTCTTGAAATAGCAGATAAGGAGCCATCTACTATTCGAATGGAGGATAAATGAGAGGTATTTTGAAGCTCACACATCAGGTCTTTACTTCCAGTCATGTGATCAGAGGCCCCAGAGTCGATGATCCATGTTGGTGCATTCTTTTCAGTAAGTAGGGCAGTAGAGATAGAACTACCTTGTGTGCAATCATGAACTGTCAAAGCCAGGGTGGAGTTGCTTGTCCCACTAAATTGACCAAATAGCTTCTGCAAATCCTCCACTTGCTGTTAGTAAAGCTAGCGATACTGTCAGTCATAACCAGATTCGACTAAGGCTCTTTGTATGATCTGCTTGAGGAAGGCTTCTAGTCCACTGGTTTACCATGAAGCTTCCAACATTGCTCCCGGAGGTGCTATTTTTCCTACAGTGATCACACCAGGGCTTGCCCTTTCTCGGTCTGGTTGTGAATGACGAGTGAGTGAGAAGGGCTGAGCCATCAACTGTAACTGATTCATCCAACATAAGAGTCCTCCTACTGTCTTCTCGTTGAACCTTAGAAAACACTTCTCAAATTGAAGGAATGGGTTTAATACCAAGAATCCATCCTCGAACTGCATTTAATTCCTTGTGTAAGCCATTTAGAAATTGAAAAACTCTCCTCTGGGCTATGATTTGCTTGTAAAGAGCTGCATCAGTTGGAGTATCCCAGTCATGGGGTTCATATAATTCGATCTGCTGCCAGTATCGAGTCATGGTGTTATGGTATAGAGGAGAAAATTTTCTCCTACTACACGTGTCATTGAGTTTACCAACTAGGACATCACCCTTCCATTATCTCACACCCATTTTTCATATTTTGGATATGTGTTGGCAGTTTGTTTAATCTTTCCCGAGATCTAACTCAGCATTCCTCGTCAAGTAATAAAAAGTTCCACTGATTGGGACCACTAAGGGTAATTGTACATCACCAATGTGGCAAGTGACTGCCGGATTAGATGACTCAGAGAAATCATCAGACCCAGAATTGGGTTCTATGACAGAATTGATTTCGGAAGAAGATGAATTGGTCATCGTGATATGTTTAGAATTCATAACTTGGCTCTGATACCATGTAATCTGATGAAAACAAAATGTTTTCTCAGTATTTCATTTCATATTAAACTTCTACAAAGCAAGTCTTTATAAAAAAACTTTAGTACAAAGAATTTTACTCTTATTAGGAGCCTTATTGATATACAACTCTTATCTCTTTATATCAAGGATAAGAATCTAATCTAATTTTAAGTTATCTAAAGGAAATAACAAACTTTAACAAACTTACCTAATTTATAACTCACATGTGTCCTTAATGATCTACCTCTAGGAAAGAACACAATTGGCTGTAAATGGAAATTTACAGTGAAATATAATTCTGGTTGGAGTGTTGAAAGGTTCAAGCAAGACTGACGGCAAAAGGATTCACACAATTCTATGGAATTGACTGCCAAAAGACCTTTGCGGCAATAGCCAAGTTGAACAATGTTAAGTATTATTGTCACTACCAGTAAATGAAGATTGATCTCTCTTTCAATTAGACATTAAAAATGCCTTCCTAAAATGGAAACCTTGAAGAAGATGTCTACATGGAAATTGACAAAATCACTGTATGACTGAAGCAATCACCAAGAGTTTGATTTGAAAGATTTTCCAAAGCCTTGGTTAAAAATGGCTACAAACAGTTTCGATCTTATCACACATTCTTCTTGTAGATGTCTTCGTAAAGGAAGAAGACCATTCTCATAGTGTATGTGGATGATATCATCATAACTGATGATGACACTAGAGAAATCAACAAATTAAAAGGTTTTTTGGCTGCTAAATTTGAAACTAAAGACCTTGGTTCACTCAAGTATTTTTCAGGGATGGAGGTAGCTAGATCAAAGGCCGAAATTTTTATCTCTCAAAGGAAGTACATAATGGATTTACTCACTAAAACTAGTATGTTTGGATGCAAACCAGCTGAGACTTACGAATCCCGACTTAAAATTAAGGAATGATGACATGAGAATTCCAATAAACAAAGATTAGTACCAAAGGCTTGTTGGTAAGTTAATTTATTCGTCCTTAACTCGACTAAACATTGTTTTTTCAATAAGTATTGTGAGTCAACATATGAATGCCCAATTAGAAGAGCATCACGAAGTAGCTAACAAAATTTTAAGATATTTAGACACCTAGACATGACCTGATTTTCAGAAAAATGAGAACCACAAGGTAGAAATATTCTCTGATGCTACCTCGACTGGAAAATTAACTAATAGAAGATCTACGGGTGGTTACTACTCATTTGTCTAGGGAAATTTGGTTACATAGAGAAGCAAGGAACAAACAATAGTGTCAAGAAGCAGCGCTTAAGTAGAATTTTGAGCACTTGGAATTTGTGAAGGAATATGGATACAAAGATTATTGAAAGAATTGGAGTTGGACTCCAATGGATACTTTGAGGTAGAAAGCGACAACCAATTTGACATCAACATTGCCAAGAATCATGACAGAACCAAACATGTGGAAATCGACACACTTCATTTTAGAGAAGGTCAATAATGGTTTACTGAAGTTTAACTATGTTCCTACACAAATAAAAAGATTATTGAAAGATTTTAGTGTTTTTACTTAGGATTCTTAGTCTTTAAGTAAGAGTTTTCTTTATATGTAACTTGCACTCTATCTCTTATCTAAGTAGAAGATCAACTAAAAATCTAACTAGATAAGTTAGTTGCTCTAAATAGGCTCTATCTCTGTTGTAACTCTGCCTACTTTAAAGAGGCATTTAACTTGTGTATTTGATGATATAAAAAATCAAATAACAAATTATTATGTGTTCCAAAAAAAACCTCTCCTTAGTTTCTAAACCTTTATTCGGTTATATGGTAAAGCATGGTAAGAAAAATATATATTTTCGTCTGCTAACATCCAAACCCATTCCATGTGTTTGAGACTAATTTAATCTTTTAAAACTATGCATGTGTAGATGAAGGCACTCACTATGAGTTTGTGCTTACCTCTATTTTTATCTTAGTCAGTGAACATTTTCTTCTCATTTACCGAAGTCCAAAAAGTGATGCTCCAACTGTATAGATTAGGGGCGTAAATGAGCCAAGTCGAGTCTGAGCAGTGCTGATCTCGACTCAACCTATTAAGAACTCGAGTCGATTTTGAGCTCAATTCGAACCCAGTAGTGCTAAGCTCGACTCGTTAAGAAATCGAGCCGAGTTTGAGCTCAATTTGAACCCAGTAGTTCTAAGCTCGACTCGTTAAGAACTCGAGCCGAGTTTGAGCTTGAGTCGAGTCCAATCAAGTCGAGTGTTGATCGAGCTTTGACTGAGTCGGACTCGAGTAACTTGCGATATGTCTCGTCCCATTTGCAACCCTATTCGTATTATTATTATTATTATTCAATGACATACATTTTAGTTCACTTTAATTTTAAGTATATTATATTTTCGAGTAGCTTGCGAGCTTTTCGAGTCGGTTATCTGAAGAAACTGATGAAAACTAGTATGTTTTCTCAGTATAATTCTCATACATCTTGAACAATTACAATGATAGTCCTTTGAAGACTTCAATACAAGTGTTATACTATAACTAGGAGTTCTAAATGTTTACAACTTTAATCTCTTATCTCTTAGAGTTAGGATAGGATTAATCTAATCTATTTACATTTAGATTACAGACTCAAACTCTTACATAACTTACACTCCCCTCAAGCTGGTAAATATACATTGTATAATCTCAGCTTGGATATAAACTCATCAAAAATCTGTTTAGGCAGTGCTTTAGTAGGAACATAAGACAAATCTGCTATCCCACCATTCACCTTTTAAGCAATGAAATGTATGTCTATTTCCACATGCTTTGTTCGATCATGGTGGACTGGATTTCTGACAATCTGAATAGCAGATTGGTTATCACTTAGAACTTCAAATTTTCCTTATTGTTCCATCTTTAATTCTTTCAACAATCTCAGCAACCACATTCTATCACACATCCCTAGTGCTAAAGCCCTGTATTCAGCTTCTACACTACTCCTAGAGACCACTATTTGCTTCTTCCTTCTCCAAGTTACACGATTTCCCCACACAAATGTGCAGTAACCATTACTTTATTTCAGTGAGTTCTCTTGCCTAGTTGAAATTTGTGTATACTTTAACAGTCCTATCTTCTAATTTCTTAAAGAACAAACCGTGGCCTGGAATTCTTTTTAAATACCTTAGGATCCTATGTGTTGCTTCAAGGTGTTCTTCTCTCGGGTCTGTCATGTGCTGATTGATAATGTTGACAGGAAAAGCTATATCAGGTCTGGTTAAGGACAAGTATATCAACTTTCCTACCAACCTTTGAAAACGTTCCTTGTTCACTTGAGCACCCATCTCTTCCTTTTTAAACTTCAAGCTACTCTCTATAGGCGTGTCTGCAGGTTTGCATCCCAATATGCCAGCTTCAGATAGCAAATCCAGTACATACTTCCTCTGATTTATCACAAGTCCCTTGCTAGATCTTGCAACTTTTATAGCTAGGAAATACCTAAGTTTTCTCAAGTCTTTTGTTTCGAATTCACTATTCAACATGCTTTTCAACATATTAATCTCAATGTTATCATCTCCAGTAATCACTATGTCATCAACATACACAATTAAAATAACTCTTTTCTATTTAGAGGTTACCTTAATGAAAAGTGTATGATCTTCTTAGCATTGTTTATAACCATCTTGAATGATGACCTTAGTGAACCTATCAAACCAGGCTCTTGGTGATTGTTTCAACCCATAAAGTGATTTGTCAAGTCTACACAGCTTCTGAGTTTCCAAATCACCCTTCAATCCAGGAGGCATTATCATAAAAACCTCTTCTTCTAATTGACCATTCAGGAATGCATTTTTTATATCTGATTGGTGAAGTCCCCAATCTTTATTCATTGCTAAACTAAGTAGGACCCGAACAGTATTGAGCTTAGCCACATGTGCAAATGTCTCCTTGTAGTTTATCCCATATGTCTAAGTGAAGCCCTTAGCCACAAGCCTTGCCTTGTACCTTTGAATGCTACCATCAGAGTTATATTTAATAGCAAACACCCATTTATAGCCAACATGTTTCTTTCCTTGTGGTAAATATGTTACAATCCATGTACCATTCTTTTCTAGTGCCTCGATCTCCTCTTCTACTGCCCTTCTCCATATAGGATCTTGCAAAGCTTCCTCAATGGTTGCTGGAATTTTCTGGCTATCTAAATTGGTTGTGAAAGCTTTAAAAATAAGGCATTAGATGTCTATAAGCAACAAATCTTTGTATTGGGTGTTTAGTACATTGTCTCACACCCTTTCTCTTAGCAATAGGTAGATCATCAACATCTAAAGTAGGTACATGAATTTGAGAAGTTTCATTACCTTTATTACCTTATGAAGCAAATGGACTCAATTCCAACTCTCTGCAAGTGTTAGACTTGAAAATAGTTTCAGGAATAAATTTCTTTCTTCTTGTATAAACACTGAGATTTTTTGTAAGAGTTTGTGTATTTAGAGGAATTGTTTGATGAGAGTTTTGAGAGGCTTCAAGGGATGTAACATATGATGTAATACAAGGATTTATGGGAGTTTTATGTTCAGGTGATGGCAAATTATTATGAAGTGTAGGAAAGTTATGTAAAGGTGCAGTAGAAGCTATAAGAGGTGAAACCTGATTATAACTTGAAGAGATTAAGGGATAAAATTCATCCCAAGTCTCCCCTGAATGATAACCTTGGTGAAGTAAGGATCATGTTTAAAAAAAGTCACATCCAAGGAAACAAAAAAAAATTTAGTGGGAGGGTGGTAATATTTGTAGCCTTTCTTAAGAGAAGAATAACCTAACAACACACACTTAAGTGATCTAGGATCATGTTTTGACCAAGAAGGATTATTATTATGAACAAACATTGCACAACCAAAAGTTCTGAAGGGAAGAACAAAAGACATAGGTTTAAAATGAGGATAATTTACCAAAAACACAGACCTAGGTGTTCTGAATTTTAAGACTTTACTAGGCATCCGAGTTATTAAGTAGGTAGCAGTCAATAAAGCCTCACCCCATAAATTTTTAGGAACATTGTTTGAAAACAATAAAGACTTAGTAACTTCCAATAAGTGTCTATTCTTCCTCTTGGCAATTTCATTCTATTGTGGTGTATCAACACAAGAACTAATTAGCACAATCTCTTTCTCTTTGAAAAAATTACCTAAAGATTTAGCAAAGTATTCTCCCCCATTATTAGATTTAAAAATCTGAATTTTACTAGCAAATTGGGTTTCAACCATACTATAGAACCTCTGAAAAATAGAAGCGGTTTCAGATCTGTCTCTCATCCAATAGGTCCAAATAGTTCTTTTGTGATCGTCTATAAATGAGATAAACCATCTACAACCATTTATATTCTTCACTTTAGAAGGGCCCCGAATATTACTATGAATAAGAGAAAAAGGATGAGAAGGTTTATATATTGATTGTGAATAAGTTTTCTTTGTGTGTTTAGCAAGCTGGTAGATATGACATTTAAAAAACTTTGGCTTTTTATTGATAAAAAATTCTGGAAAAAGTTTAGCAAGATAAATAAAACTTGGGTGGTGAAACATAAAATCATCAAATTCTCCTAAGGAAGAAACATAACTACTAAAAAGAGCTTGAGGGAAAAAGGTTGTTGGCCATGTAGAATGTAGAGCCCATTATGCAGCCTAGCATTGCCAATCATCTTCTCCGAGTCCATTTCCTGTAATACACACTTATTCTCAGTAAACTTTGAAACACACTTCAAATCTCTAGCAAGTTTACTAACTAACAGAAGGTTGCAAGCCAAATTGGGCACATAGAGTACATCGTTTAACATCATGTTTTCATTTATAAACACGGAACCACTTCCTGTTATAGGGGACAAGGAACCATCTATTGTCTTTATTGATGTCTTGTGAGAGATAGTTGCAAATTTATAAAACATATCCTTATTACCAGTCATGTGATCAGATGCTCCTGAGTCTATGATACATGCTGGAGTACTTTGTGCAGAAAGTAGTGCAATATGAAAAGTAGTGCTCTTTATACCTTCTTGTTCTGTCAAGGCTAGATTTGCCTCACCAGGTCCACCAAAATTTTCAAATAGCTTCTGTAACTCCTCAATTTGTTGTTTTGTAAAACTACCAACAACAACAACAATCGACAAATTCGACTAGGAATCTTGAGAGCCCTTTTGTTGAGGAGGTTTCCAGTTTGTTGGTTTTCCATGGAGCTTTCAACACTTCTCTGGATAATGACCAACCTTCTTGCAATAATCACACCGCGGCTTCCCTTTTCTGCTATTGCTAGAGGAAGAAGATTGAGTGATGAGAGCAAATCCATCATGTGAAGAGGGATCAGGAAGCATCAGAATCCTTCTACTTTCTTTTCTTCTTACTGCAAAAAAAAAAAACACTTCACTAATCGATGGGAGAGATGTGCTACCAAGGATTCCGCCCCTCAGTGTATCCAATTCTTTGTTTAGTCCATTAAGAAACTTAAAAATACTTCTTTGAGCTGTGATCTTGTATAAGGTTGCATCATTCGGAGTCTCCCAATCACGTGCTTCATATAAATCTATTTGTTGCCAAAAATTAGTCAGTGTTGTAGTATAAAGTAACACTCATGCTTTCATGTTTACGATTTGATGCTCGACTCTCAACTCCAAAGAGTTCTGAAATATTATCAGTGCTAGAATAGGTTTCTTGGACAACACGCCAAATTTCAGAAGTTGAGTCATACAAAAGAAAAAAAATTCCTACTGCAGGAGACAGAATTTAGTAATCAGGACATAACTTTTCCATTCTCTTGCATCCATTTGGCATACCCTGAATAAGTGGCATTAGGTTTTTTAATCTCTCGTGAGATATAACCTAATTTACCTCGCCCAATAATGAAAATCTCCACTAACTGTGACCATTCTAGGTAGTTATTGTCAACCAGTCTATGACAAGTAACGACTGAACTAGAGGATTCGGTAAAATCATCAGAACCATTAATAGGTTCTGTTAAAGAATCAATCTCGGAAGAAAGAGGAGTAGCTACCATCGACTAGGGTTTAGGAATCGAAACCTAATATGATACCATGAAGAAACTAATGAAAAGCAGTATGTTTTCTCAGTATATTTCTCATATATCTTGAATAATTACAAAAATAGTCTTTTAAAGACTTCAATCCAAGTGTTAGACTCATAGTTACCCGGAACTGGGAACGGCCCACCGTACGGCGTTCTCAGAATGACGACCCTAATCGGAGAACGAAACGTCGTGGGACGCGACTCAGAACGGTTTCCATGGCTTTAGGGGAAAGTGAGGAGGAAGGAAAATAAACAGGAAGAAAAAGAAGAGATAGTCGAGGAAGATGATGTTAAAAACCCTAGCTGCTAATGGGGATTTAAAATGACACGTTTTTTTAAATAAAAACTCAAAAATGTGTGGGCCCTCTCTTTTAGGCTTAATAGAAAGTAGAAAATTAGGAGTTCAACTCTTGAGCAGTCTAAAGTTCATAGAAATAGTCCAAAACTTTTAAAACTTACAAAAAATTTACAATTTTCAATTTAATCCAAGATTTTAATAACTTAAAATTGATTCTTAATTTCAAAATTTATCATTGTAGAAATAGATAAGGTAGATTTATAGAGAAGAGAAAGAGTTTTTCTCTGTAATATTATATTAACTCGATACAAAGGAGGAGTCAGTTTTATAGACTCAATACAACATAGTAAAAGTTTAACTAGCAGTAAACTACTTTAGGATTAGTCTCTAGGATAGAGTTCCTAACAAATTAGAGTACTATTTACATAATAAAACACTATTTACCGTGTACTAACTCACAATCATTATTATATTATTATTAGTAGTATAATTACTTATATACCCTAGTATAGATGATGACAACCGTTTTAGGGTTAAACCAATTAACTCTGATGTTTTGTTTTGAGGGGTATTCTAAGTGTCTTTGTCATATATATGTCATTCATTTTGAATTGTTGTCCTTAAATGTATAAAAGTTTTGAGTAACTGTATACCTAAAGAGAAAAGTAACATTTTTAGTTGTACCCTCTTTGCAGGAGCATTTGAGCACAGACGATTGCGCATTTATTTTTTCACTTAAGGTAAATTTTATATTTGTTCCCCGAGCTTTATTGTTGCATCCTCAAAATGCTTCGCACAGATTTGGTTGTGTTGAACTGGATCCCTTTATGGCAATCTAGCAACTCAATTTCTCCAACATTATGGCCAAAACTTGTCCAACATTACTTTCATTTTCTGATCAATCATTATGACCTTCATTTAAGTGTTTATAACCTATGAAAAAGACTGGAATCCGACAATGGATCAAGAATTTGTCTGTTTTGTTTCATGTCATTTCACTTCCTGTAGAACAAGGATTTATATGACAAACAGGAAATTATGGGTTGTGAAACATTTTATGCTCCCTTGATCAGGTGGCAGGCAATGCTACTGTTTATGGTGTTTGCTTACATGTACCTGAACTTGTTCAGAGGCAACCTGGTATTTTAGGTGGTACATCACCTACTACAACATCATCTGGAGTACGCAGCCGGTTCATGGTATCTGCACCTCGCTGCTATTGTTTGCTAACTAGAGTGCCTTTCTTTGAGTTACACTATGAGATGTTAAACAGGTTTAAAGTTATTTCCTTTTAGCAAATGATCCACAGAGTTCTTTTCCACTTTAATTTGAGGTAGATGTTGACTACGAGCATAATGTTGTTGATACTCTGATTCTCAATGTTTTACTTGCCTGCAGTATCATTGCACAGGAGCGCCTGAATCGAATAACAGAATTTGTTAATGAAATGTCTTTGTCTCTCAATGACTACTCCCCATTTGCCACCAAACTAGATGAACAAATGAATGATAATACTGAGTCTCAAGACAGGGAGTATGTTAATGATTGGATGGCTTCTGCAATACCTGTTAACAATCCTATAACTCGTAATCCTGGTGCTGGTGGCGTAACCACTGATGATGAGGTTTCATCTGTTTTACTAAAGATAAGTTCACCGCCATCACCTGAAAGTGTAGCAGCAAGTGAGGTTTCAGATTTGGACCAAGTTAGGGAAATAGAGAAGGATGGTAGGAAGAATGTCTTATATTTTGATGATAATATATCTGAAACCTCAGAATATCGTTCCGATGCCTCGGAAAGAATATATGGCAATTATGAAAATGGACAAGCTTCTCCTGATATTGGAATGTTTATTGGCATGAGGAGCCGTACTTTCGAGAGAGTTGGGAGTTCTCCATCCCTATTCAGGTGACAAATTATGATTAAATTGATTGTTAATTTTGTATTAGAATAAATAGGAAAGAATTCCATTACAATAACAAGATGAGATTCTCATGTCAGAAACCACTGTAAGATATCTACCTATTATATGAGTGTATCTATTGTTATTTTAGATTTCTTATTTTCCTTGTGGTTTTTCCCAGTTTTTTTCCTATCACAATTCAGTAATATATTGTTACCTTTGGCAGTCCAGCTAGAAGCCTGGCATCAGAGGATGAGGACGAGGATGATGATCTTTTCCCAAATACCGAGAAAGATTTTGGAGATGACTTCATATTGGAATGGGCTAGGGTTAGTTTTCTATTTTTTTCTACATATCATTGGTATTAGTTGGATTTCCATTTGATGTTTGCTTATCTGATCACTTTGATAGGACAACAAAAATGACATTCTACGGATCGTTTGTGCTTATCATGCTTTATCTCTTCCGCCACGAGGAAGTGAAATAATTTTTCAGCCTCTTGAGCATTTACAGGCTATTGAGTATGAGAGACCTCCAGTTTCTGCCCTTGAACTGGATGAAAGCTTTATATCGTTATCTGAACCTTCTGAGGTATTTCTTTGTTACACCGTCTTTAATCAATGCTGTTTCGTAACATATATATTCACTTAGATATCACTGAACTTCATGAAAGGTTGGTTCAAAGTTGGCAGCAGCCGAGGAAGCTTGTGCACTTTCTGTATGGACAACGGCAACAATTTGTCGAGTTCTCTCTCTTGATAGTGTAATGTTCTATGACACATACCTCTTCTCTTCACTTCACTTTAATTTATTTTGGTAGATATGTTTTCACCTTTTGATCATCTTCCAGATTTTGGCAATGATTGCTGGAGTGTTATTGGAAAAACAGGTCGTAGTAATTTGCCCAAATTTGGTAAGAAGATCGTATTTTCGTTCCTATGTGTTCTGCACTTAGTTGTTTTCTTATGGCCAGCTATAGACTATATCCTGTCTTTGACACTAATTTGCATCAATGCAGGGTGTCCTATCGGCTGTGGTGTTATCTATGGTTCCTTTGATTCGTCCATTTCAGTGGCAGAGTTTATTTCTTCCAGTAACCTCTATCCCTCTTGCCCTTTCTGAAATTCTAGTTGGCATACATATTTCTGGATGTAGCTCAAATCTTTATATTATCAAAGCTATTGTAGATCATTTCTTTGAATATTCTTATAGTAGTTCATCGAACACAATGCGTGAAACGTTAACAGTCAAAGTCTAATGAGAATGCTGAACAAATAGAAATACACAGTACAATTTAGAAAATATGTAGGATACAACATGGCGACAGCTAAAATATTATCCATTATGAATAAATGATCTCTGACTTGAATTTCTTGCATGCCTTTTTTACTATACTCATACAATGTGGCAATGTGAAATATGTTTGCAGCTTCTGCACAAACACATTAGTATTTATAAGCAAAGACATACACTTATGGACATACGGATTTACATTTTTACAGAAACTTTTATATCTGCATATCTGGGTTTGTTGTTTGTTTGTGTGTGATTTTTGTATCAAGTTTCTCACAGACCACTTTCCGGATCCTCTTTGGAAAAACCAATTTTCTGTAAATTGTCTTCGAAGTGTTTGATTGATCTTAATTTCGGCGGTCATAGTTTTCTTACCATTAGACTAAATCCGTCATCTTACCCGGTGAGAACACAATAGAAGTCATTTGAAATGTTGTAACTTGTTAATATTGATCCTTTTTCGTCTTTCTTATGTGGGAAATGAAAGAAAAATCGAGTAGTTTTGCTTAGTGGCAGATTCCATTTTGGATGTTTAGCTTTTAACTACAGACTGCATTTAGTAATCCTTCTGGATATCAATCATACTTTTAATAATCTGATATGATCCTTTATTTCTCACTTTCTGAAACTCTATTTGCACTCAGGTGCTGCCGATGAGGATGCTTGATTTTCTTGATGCGCCGGTTCCTTTTGTTGTGAGTTGTAGTGTTCTTCTGGGTGTTTCTAGGCTGACATTTTGACATACAAATTATTATCTGCAAAAGATGTTACAGAAGCATATATTTAGTGCAAGTAATAGAATTCCCTGATTTAGTTTTATTTGTTTCTTTCATTATATAGGTTGGCTTGCAACACAAACCTATGGATTTGAAAATGAAAACATCTAATCTTGTTCAAGTTAATATTCTCAAGAACCAGGTATTTATGATTTCTAGACAGTTTGCATGTTCGGTTCCGAGATTTACAGTTCCTTATTACAACACTTGCTGTTGTAATGTTCTATATGCGTTAGTAGTGTCTCTTGTTTCTTTCTTTGCTCTCTCTCTAGCTCTTGAACAATTTGATAATCTGTGATGATTGCTCGAAGTGTTTCACTGTTACTCCGAGTATTCTCGGTTCATCTTTCAACTGTTATTCAGGTGAAAACATGTCATTTGCCTACACTTCCTTGGCGTAAAGAGCTTGTATCGGAACTAGGGCCGATACATTCCAGACTCTCATTAGAAGGTTCATTTGCTAAAAAACATCCTACGTATAGGTGCAATGAAGTGCAGGTGTTTACCGATAATTTTATCAACACTTCTTATTTTCATGTTTTGCAGCGACTAATATCAGTTTTATCTGTTCAGGCTGAAGCTGCGACAGAATTTTTGGCAGTCATGCGGCGATACATCGAGTCACTTTGTGTGAACCTGAGCTCTCATACAATTACCCGTGTAGAATCAAACGATGACAGGGTTGGCACTTTGGTTCTTATAATTTATGTTGTTCTCCGGCTTCTTTTCTAACAAATCGCTGCACGACTGGTGGATCTTTATCATCTTCTTTTTATTTGTTCAATTAACTTCCAGGTTTCCTTACTACTTAAAGATAGCTTTATCGACTCTTTCAATAGCAGGGACCGGGCGTTCATTAAGGTAATTTATGTTTTCTGTTTTAATGGCTGACAATTTTTTTTTTAAACACAATCCATACTTATCATTGCTGCTTGAAAAGCGAACGACACATCCGTACAGATGTTAAAGTGTAATTTAGCCCTTGTCCATTGAATAGGATGAGGTTCTGTTACATAAATCCTGGTACATATGCTTGTTTAACCGAGCCTCAATGGCTTAATCATCGCTTTTGTTTAAAACGATCGGGTTCGCATAGTCATTGCCGAGCCTCAATTTTGTACTCATTGCTGTTATTTTCTCGTTCGCAGCTGTTTGTAGACACGCAACAGTTCAGCGTTCTATCAGATGCTCGATTGTCAACCTTTGAAAATGAAGACACGACATAGCCCGATTAACAGGTATTTTGCATTAGGATAAGCTTCCTAGATGCAGAACTCCATCAAATATAAAGTACCATATAGCCTTGAAGATTGGTGGCATCTCGAACACTATTGGTAGTGACCGTAAGCCCGTTGTCGAATCGTAAAGGGTGCAGTGGCATAAAAAATGTGACCTCACTTGGCAGCAAAAGGTTGCTAAAATGCTTTGGAAATCAAACTTCGGTCTTACTCGCAAATCCTTGTAAATGTCAACAGTTTATACTTTATGGAGCAACTCTTATTGAAATGTTCAATATATTTTTCTTCGGATATTCTACAATCTCTGTGGCTCCATGTGTTTTCTTTAAGGTTGGGTGAAAGAGATTACATATGCTAAAATTTGGTCTCAAAACATGTCTTTCACTGTCCATATCCTACCATTTTCTGATATCACTTGTCAAGTGCTACTCCCCTCTTTCCTGAATTGAAATCCTCTATTCTTTTTCGGTGTCCCTATTTATGCCCCCACACTAAAAATTAAGTTTAGAGTTTAGGGTTTAAATATCAATCAAATAATCTGGCCAATCAAATCCCTTAACGTATGCCGTAATATCAGCCAAATAATCCTCCCAATCAAATCCCTTAATGTATGTCGTAATACTCACTCAAGCTGGAGCATGAAGATCTGAAATGCTCAACTTGCTAAGAAGATAATCAAATTGTTTCTTTCCCAAGGCCTTGGTAAAGATATCTCCGCCAGTCGATCTGTAGTAGAGACATAAGAAGTAGAAATAAGACCTTCCTAAATAGCATCACGAATGAAATGACAATCCACCTCAATAACGATACTTAAACATAGAGCAGATTAGCTATCACGAAACAAAGAAATAACTTTTGGGTGATGCACCCTGATACTTAAACATAGAGCCTTTAACCACTTCAACTCACAAGTAACAGAGGCCATATAACGATACTTAGCTTTCGTGGAGGAGCGAGAAACTATGGGTTGCTTCTTAGTTTTCTAAGAAATAGGTGATTGACCAAGAAACACTACCCAACCAGTGAGAGAACAACGAGTGAGAGGACATGCGGCCCAATCAAAATCACACCAACCTTGTAAAAACAAGTCATTATCTGAACGAAGTAAAATTTCCTAGCTTGGGGGACCTTTCAAATAACGAACAACTCGGATAGCTGCGTCCCAATGCTCCTTCTTAGGATGTTGCATAAGTTGAGATAAAGCATGGACATAGTAAGATAAGTCTGGACGCGTGACAACCAAATAAATGAGATGACCCATCAATAGTCGATAGGATGTATGATCCGCAATCAATTCTCTTTTAGCATGCACAAGTCTGTGATTTTGTTCAATTGGAGAACCAGCTGGCTTGGCTCCCAATAAACCAACCTCCGAAATAATATCAAGAGCGTACTTGCGTTGATAAAAAAACAAGCCGTGAGTACTTCGAGCAACTTCAATACCCAAAAAATATTTTAGTGCGCCAAGATCCTTCATATGAAAACAATTATTGAGATAGGTCTTAAAAACATTCAATGTAGCAGAATCGTTACCAGAGATGATTAAATCATCAATGTAGACAAGCACATTAATTTGCACAGCACCCCTGGCACATGTGAAAAGAGAATAGTCTGAATAAGATTGGAAAAATCCATAGCTCTTCAAAGCCGAAACCAGTTTTGCAAACCAACAACGAGGAGCCTGTTTTAATCCGTATAAATATTTTCAAAGCTTACACACAGTGTTCGAATCAGAAGTTTCAAACCTAAGAGGAAGTTTCATATACACATCCTCATGCAGATCACCGTGCAGAAAAACATTGTGAACATCCATTTGATGAAGCTCTCAATTCTTTGATGCGACAATGGACTAGAAAGCTCGAACAATTACCATTTTTTTCTATTGGAGCAAATGTTTGATAATAATCAATTCCTTTAACCTGATGATTGCCGAAAACAACTAACCGCGCCTTCAATCTCTCAGAAGTACCATCAGAGTTGTACTTGATCTTGTACACCTATTTACTACCAAGAGCTTTCTTTCCAGGAGGAAGAGAAGCCATTGTCCATGTACCATTATCTTCCAAAGCCTGGATCTGCTTTTGCATAGCACTACGCCAACCAACATCTTTCACAGCCTCTTTAAAAGATTATGGCTCCACCCCGACAGTTATGGCTGCAAGAAAATTTCTATGTTTCGTAGTAAATTTGTCATAATTAACATAATGTACTATAGGAAAAAGGTGTATTAGGCTTGATAGGCTCAATTTTCTTCAACCGGTTTAGCTAGCTAAGTGGTGGAGAGGTTGGATTTTGGGTGATTTTGTGAGAGGTAAAAATTAGACAATAGACACAAGGATTTATAGTGGTCCGACCTTCGAACAAACACCTACATCCACTACCTTAGCTTCCCACTAAGGATTTCCAACTAAATTCACTCTTGAATTTCTTCCCCTTTTCTAGGCTAAGGAGGAAACCTTTACACACTTAAAGCTTTCTAACCCAAAGCTTGAGTAAACCCTCTTTACAAGAGAAATTTGAGCAAACTTGAAAACCCTCACTAGGTAGATAGTTTGCACTCTTAAGCTCATTCACCCAATCCTAAACACTTGAGCAAATTTGACAATTTTGGCTCACAAGTGTTGTCTATACTAGAAATGTACAATTTAAGCTCTAAGACGATTTCTTCATCATAATGTTGTTGATAATTGAAGCATTAGCCTTCCATTGATGCTTGGAGGTCCCTTTTATACTCATATTGAGTTTGTAGCCGTTGATGACCTTTGGGGTTGAATTGGAGCCGTTGAAGACTTTATTTCCCACCATAAATGAAATTCTAGTGATGTCAGTTTCGATACACGGGTAGCTGTATCGAAACACCCTTCTTCAAAACTACCCGTTGGAGTCTGATGCAGTATGCCGTATCGAAATGCCCGTATTGAAACGTCTAGTGCCGTATCGAAATAGCCTGCAATTCAAATAGCTGTTGGAAAATAGTCGTTGGGGGTTTTAGCCGTTGAGGTGTTTGCCATGTAGGTGTATCATAACACCAAAGGGTGTTTCAAAACAACACTGTCCATATTGAAACAACTAAGCCTTGTTTCGAAATGGGTTTTGGCAGTTTCAAAATGTATCGATACATGTTATGCCTGTATCGAAACATGTACATTAAAAGCACTGGTTTGGCTACTTAAAAACGTTTCAAACATTGCCAAAACCTTTTTAAACATCCTCAGACTTATTTTCAAGTTGTTTTTGACTTAGAATAAATTTTAAATTCTTTTCAATTTAGTCTAAAATATTTTTCAATTATTATATCAAAACATATATTTCTACAATCTCCCTCTTTTTGATATAATAAAACCAACTTGAAAAATTGTTTGAGATTCTCGCCTTTAGTATTTAAAAATTTGAATAAGAGATTTTAATAATTAAATGAAGTTAAATCTCCCCCTTATTCACTTGAAAAATCAAATTTTCAAACCATTTCTCCCCTTTTTTGTTATATAAAAAAGAATTTAAAAGACATTAAGCTCAAAATAACATAGGAGGTTAAAAAATGACACAATGAAAAACTTTGGTTTTAAAATTGGCTCCCCCTTATTCAAAGCATCAAATATTGTTAGTCTAACAATATGATTAAACTAGTTGAATTAAAATAGATAAAGCAAATTATAACAAACAAAATTCAACTAATTTTTTTACCACACTTCAATCCAAGGGAGGATGTGAAGTCTTCCTTCTTCAAGTGTTCTCCCTTGTGTGTGTGGAGCTCCCCTCAAATTTGGACTTTTTGATCATTCTCCATCACACCTAAACAAGACAATTAAGTAATTTTTGGTATCCAAATTGCTTTAGATCCATAAACGTTAGTAGCACAAAATTTAGTCCCCATTAGGAATCCATTTTTCAATTTCATCATTTTTAGTTGAAGTGATTAGTCCTTTTGGGACACAAATACTTCTAAAAACTTTACCATTCAAAAATCTAGGGGCACTAGATTGTCTTACATAAAAAAATGTTTTTCCCAAATTGTTTTTCTTTTAAAGTTCATTGAAAATCAAATCTTTTTCCTTTTTAAGATCATTAACTTCTTTTTGATGACATTTTTCCATCGTTTGAAGCAAATTTTGTAAATTTTAAACTTTAAGTTCAAAATCTTTAATTTTTGCTTCAAACTCTAGATTTGTTTTGGAAAGCAAATCATTTTCATCTATTCAAATTTGAAAGTAAATTTTTGTTTTTAGAAAATGATGCCTTAAATTCCAAAGGCAAATCATCATAGGCATCTTGTAACTCATCAAATGTATATAAGTTTGAATTTGAAATATATGAGTTAGAAGTTATGTATAACTAATTGTTTTGATATAATAATTGAAAATTGTTTTAGACTAAATTGAAAAGAATTTAAAATATGTTTTTTAGTAAAAAAACAACTTGAAAATATGTTAAGGGGTTTACAAGGCTTTGGAATAATTTAAAGTGTATTTAAAGTAGTCAAAACCATGTTTTAAATGTAACCGTAACGATACGACGTGGAACCGTATCGATACCCTTTAGAGTTTTAACTACAATGATTTTCCAATAGCCAAAACCCATACCGATACGCTTTCCCGTATCGATACAATGTGCTTTAAAATACCCAATGGCTAGTTTACGTACCGATACGGTTGTATCGCGTACCGATACGCCCAACTACCCCCAACAATCATTTTCCCAACGGTCTTCTAAATCGCAGGACCGTACTGATACACTAGCCAAGCGTATCGATACGTACCAGCTTGAAGTACTCAACGACTATTTCCTTATCGAGACTGTATCGATACTGTTTTAGGAGTATCGATATGCCAAGCTACAGAACTGCATTTATGGTGGGAAATAAAGGCTCCAACGGCTCTAATTCAACCCCAACGGTCCTCAACGGCTACAAACTCAATTAAGAGTATAAAAGGGACCTCCAAGCATCAAGAGATGGTTAATGCTTTAATTGTTACAACATTATGATGAAATATTGTCTTTAGAGCTAATTTGTATATTTCTTGTATAGACAACACTTGTGAGCTTAATTGTCAAATTTGCTCAAGTGTATAGGTTTTGGGTGAGTCCTTAGAATTGCAAACATACACCTATTAGAGGGATTTAAAGTTTGCTTTGAATTTCTCTTGTGAGATAGTGCTTGATCAATCTTTGGGTAGAAAGCTTGATCGTTGTAACGATTTCCTCCTAATCCGAGAAAAGGGGACGAAATTTTTAGTGAACTTGGTTGAAATCCTTAGTAGGAAGCTAAGATAGTGGATGTAGGCTTTGGGTTAGAAAGCCGAACCACTCTAAATCCTTGTGTTTATTTCTTATATTTTTAGCTTCCACAAAAACACCCAAAAATCCAATCTTCTCCACATTTGGAAAGCATTTCGGTTGTGACCATCGAGCTCAACAATTGGTATCAGAGCTTGGCTCAATTGATCGAGATTAACATTCTATTGAGGTGATCCGGGAAGCTCGATACATCAATCTAACCAACCGAAGGAATGGCGCAATCCATCGACAAGCCACCTTTCTTCGACGGGACCAACTATGCTTATTGGAAGACAAGAATGATGTTCTTTGTCAAATCCAAAGACTACAAACTTTGGGATATTATTGAGGATGGTCCGTTCGTACCACAAAGAAGCAAGATGGAATGGGGTGTCGATAACCGCAAGAAGATGAAACTTAATTGCAAGGCTTTGCACTTTCTCTTTTGTGCACTTAACCTCAACATCTATGAGAAGATGTCTTCTTGTGAGAGTGCAAAGGAAGTATAGGACAAGCTTGAAGTCACATACGAGGGAACTAACGAAGTAAAGGAGACAAAGATCGGCCTCCTCATCCATGAGTATGAGAACTTCAAGATGGATGCAGAAGAGGACATTGAGAAGATGTTCCATCGATTCTCCACCATCACCAATAGACTAAAAGGCTATGGAGAAGTCATTCTGGAAGAAAAGCTTGTCCGAAAGCTTATCTACTCCCTTCCCGAGTCATGGGACTCGAAAAAGACCGTCATCATCGAAGACAAAAATCTCAAGACCTTGAAGCTTGATGAACTCATGTGGTCACTTCTCACTCACCAAATCATGAAGAAAGACAAAGAAGAGGATAAGAAGAAGGAAGAGATAAGAAAAATGGGGAAGAACAAGATCATGGAGCTAGGCATCAACGCGGGTGTCGTTGCTCTAAAATCCTCCACATCCCATCATGTAAAACTAAGTGAGGAGGAAAACGAAGATGAAGAGATGACCTATCTCTTCAAGAAAGTCACCCGATTTATGAAGGGCGAATTGAAGAATTCTAAGCATGAATCGAAGAAGAAGATGAAGGATTCCCACAAGTCCAACAGAAAGGGATCATCTTCAAAGAAAGCATATGTGGCGACATGGAGTGATGAAGACTCCACCGATGATGAGGTAGCCCACCTATGCTTCATGGCCCTCAATGAGGGGGAGGTAACTTCTAACTCATCTTGCTCAAATTCTCATTCATTTGATGAGTTACAAGAAGCCTATGATAAATTGGTTTTTGAATTCAAGGCTTCATTTTCAAAAAACAAGAAATTGATTTCAAAGTTAAAAACCGAAAATGATTTTTTTTCTAAAACCAATTTAGAGTTTGAAGCAAAAACCAAAGATTTCGAACTTAAAGTTTCAAATTTACAAGAATTGCTTCAAACCATGGAAAAAGATCATCAAAAGGAAATTGATGATCTTAAGAAAGAAAAGATTTTGATTTCCATGGAACTAGAAAAGAAAAGTAATTTTGGAAAACCAAAATTTTATCAAAGACAATCTAGTGCCCCTAGATTTTTAAATAGAAAAGTTTTTAGATGTATTTGAGTCCCAAAAGAATTAAGTACTTCAACTTAAAACGATGAAATTGAAAAATGGATTCCTAAGGGGATTAAACTTTGTGCCACTAACGTCTATGGATCTAAAGTAATTTGGATACCAAAAATTACTTGATTGTCTTTTGTTAGGTGTGATAGAGAGTGATCAACAAGTCCAAATTTGAGGGGGAGCTCCATACACACAAAGAGAGCACTTGAAGAAGGAAAGCTTCACATCCTCCCTTGGGTTCAAGTGTGGTAAAATTAGTTGAATTTCTTTTCATTTAGTTTTATTTCTTTTAATTCAACTAGTTTAATCATATTGTTTGTAACACCCCAAATTTTAGCCCCAAATTAAAAACCCTAATTTTGAAATTCCTAAATTCAAAACCCTAGAAATTGAGAATTCTAATATAAAACCTTAATTAAGAATTTGGGAATTTAGGTTAAAAACCCTAAATTAATTTTAGGAATTCGAATTTGGGAACCTAATTGTTAATAAAGGATTTAATTGAGTTAATTTAGAATTTTAGGGGCTATTATATAAATTAAGTAAACTTTGAGTGTTATTTTGCAGACCCTTAAATAATTGGAGCCCTTATGTTGTGATTAAGCCAAAACCTTAGGTTTTATAACCTTTAAAGCTATTGAAATCTTAGCCGCACCCTCTGTTGGGTTTTACAAGGCTCGATTCCTTAAATCGTTCTTGCTCACCAAGTGGTGAAGAAGTGGAATTTTGGGTGCAAGTGGCGTGGAAGCTAAAAAGATTAAGAACACAATAATTTATAGTGGTTCCACCTTCTAACCAAGGTCTACATCCACTACCTTAGCTTCCTACTAAGGATTTCCAATCAATCCACTATTGATTCGTCCCATTTTCTAGGCTTAGGAGGAAACCCTTTTACACCGATCAATCTTTCTACCCAAAGCCTTGATCAAACCTTCTTTACAAGAGAAAAGATAAGCAAACTCAAATCCCTCTAATAGGTATTTGTTTGCACAATTTAGCTCTCACCCAAAACCTAAAACACTTGAGCAAATCTAACAATTTTGGCTCACTAGTGTTTGTCTATACAAATAAATGACAATTAAGTACTAAGACAATTTATTGATCATTTGTTGTTGACAATTGAAGCATTAACCATTACTTGATGCTTGGAGGTCCCTTTTATACTCCTTATTGAGTTTGTAGCCGTTACTAGCCGTTGGGGTTGAATTGGAGCCATTGGAGACTTTATTTCCCATCTTTAATGCTGTTCTGCAGCCTTCCGTATTGATATGTGTGGACCCGTATCGGTACGACCTTCATCAGAAACTAGCCATTGGCCTCTTGCCAGCCTAGGCGTATCGATACGCTTGAGGGCGTATCGGTACAGTATGACATTTAAAAGACCGTTGGGAAACTAGCCGTTGGGGTTGTTAAAATGGGGATCGGTAAGCTTACCAGGCGTATCAAAACGACCCCTCTCCGTATCGAAACAGCAAAGCCCATTTCGATACGAGTTTTGGCAGTAACCAATTCTGGGAAAAAAAGGTATCGATACGGGTTACACCGTATCGGTACGGGCAACCTAAAAATTCAAGTTTGGCTATTTTAAATCATGAAAAACTTTTCCAAAAACCTTTTAAGATCCCTCAAACATAAATTCAACTTGTTTGGACTTAAAGACAAGTTTTGAATTCTTTTCAAATTAGTCCAAAACATTTTTCAATTATTATATCAAAACATTAGTTCTACACCCTCCCTATCTCTCTCTCGATAGCTTTCCCCTCTCCCTCTCTCGGCATCTTTTTTTTATGTTTCTTATTTCAATCGAACTTTGGTGAATCTCTAGCATCAGGCAACCTTAATTTTTGAAGGATTTGGATATAAGATCTGATGCAGTTTAAATATGTGTTTTAGACGACATTTATTTTGAAGAAGACGAACTACCACCTCCTTCGCCTGTTCGATCTAACCGTGCACGTACCATAAGGACTACACATGAGTATTCTTTTAGATTAATATTAGTGTTAATTTGGTGGCATAGTGTTAGATTTTGATGTAGAATTTTATATCATAGGTTTCGATTCGGCTAGATCCGAACGTGAGAGGCCTTCTTCCCGACGTTAGAGCTATTGCTACTTGAGGTGTGTTTTCTTACCATGCTATATAAGTGGTTTTACTGTGTGATGTTGTTTTTTCTTAATTTATGGGTATTTTACATGAGATGTGTCGTTGCATAAGAATTTTCTACGCATTCATACTTGAGATAGAGAGTTATTTAAATAACGGTTTTATAGACTACGAACTCGGATTACAGTACCTGATTGAGTAGAGATTTGAGTATTGTGATTTAATACCGTTGTGTGCATGAGTTGGGATTGTACGGTGGAAGATTGTGGTGATGACCACTTACCGATTCGTGGATGTAGTGAGGAGTTCTGGGGAACTTTCCTCTTATCGATTGGTGAGCTGTAGTTGAGTACATTGCATTGTGTTTATAAAATTAAATTGTTTGTGTTGTGAATCGTCATTGTTTTGATCTTAAAGGTTTTATAGAAATTATTATCTCGTGTTTACGGGTTTTCTTGCACTTCAGAGACACACTAAGCGCTTTAGCTTACTCCCCCATAGTTTTCCTTTTTTCCAGATATCCTGGACTCTAGGTGACTTGGTACTCGGAGGATCTATTTATTTTATCGAATCTATTTTATTTTCAGTATGGACATACTTTATTTTCGGGAATATTTTATTATTAAGATTATTTTGGGATTTTGATGTAATTTCATATTTGGGGGTTATTATTTTTACCATGCATTTTCAGACATTAAATTTGAGAGTTTTATTTAAATTATAAGATTATTATTTTAACGTTTAGATTTTATAAATATCGAGACACTTTATATTATTATCAAAAATAATTTACTTTACGATATTTTAATATATTATAATTCGAATTAATTTCTTGAGGGTAAAATTTTCAATTGTGACTTCCTAAATTTGACTATTTCTTCTAGGTCGAGTTTAGGGGGTTACATTGTTGAACTAACATTGTTTGATGCTTTGAGTAAGGGGAGCCAATTTTAAAACTAATTTTTTTATTGTGTCAAATTTTTACCTCCTAAGTTATTTTGAGCCTAATGTCTTTTTAAATTCTTTTTGATATAACAAAAATGGGGAGAAATGGTTTGAAAATTTGATTTTTGAAGAGAATAAGGGGAGCTTTAATTTCATTCAAATTTTAATTTCTTATTCAAAATTTTAAATTACAAAGGGGGAGAGAATCCCAAACAATTTTTCAAGTTGGTTTTATTATATCAAAAAAGGGGAGATTGTAGAACTAATTGTTTTGATATAATAATTGAAAAATGTTTTGGACTAAATTGAAAAGAATTTAAAATATCAAAAAACAACTTGAAAATATGTTTAAGGGTTTTACAAGGCTTTGTAATGATTTAAAGTGTATTTAAAGTAGTCAAAACCATGTTTTAAATGTAACCGTACCGATATGGTGTGGAACTACATCGATACCTTTTAAGGTTTTAAATACAGTGATTTTCCAGTAGCTAAAACTCGTACCGATACGCTTTGTCGTATCGATACAGTGTGCTTTAAAATATCCAACGGCTAGTTCGCGTACCGATATGGTTGTATCACGTACCGATACGCCCAACTACCCCCAACGGTCATTTTCCCAATAGTCTTTTAAATCATAGGACCGTACCGATACGCTAGCCAAGCATATCGATACGCACCAGCTTGAAGTGCTCAACGGCTATTTCCTTATCGAGACCGTATCGATACGGTTTGAGGAGTATCGATATGCCAAGCTGTAGAACTACATTTATGGTGGGAAATAAAGGCTCCAGCGGCTCTAATTCAACCCTAATGGTCCTCAACGGCTACAAACTCAATTAGGAGTATAAAAGGGACCTCCAAGCATCAAGAGATTGTTAATGCTTCAATTGTTACAACATTATGATGAAATATTGTCTTTAGAGCTAATTTGTATATTTCTTGTATAGACAACACTTGTAAGCTTAATTGTCAAATTTGCTCAAGTGTATGAGTTTTGGGTGAGTGCTTAGAATTGCAAACATACACCTATTAGAGGAATTTCAAGTTTGCTTTGAATTTCTCTTGTGAGTGAGTGCTTGATCAAGTTTTGGGTAGAAAGCTTGATCGTTGTAACGGTTTCTTCCTAATTCGAGAAAAGGGGACGAAATTCCTAGTGAATTTGGTTGAAATCCTTAGTATAAAGCTAAGGTAGTGGATGTAGGCTTTGGGTTAGAAAGTTGAACCACTCTAAATCCTTGTGTTCATTTCCACTACACCAAACTTGGTATATAGCGGCGCTTTTTGAGAAAACGCCGCTAAATTTTGACATTTGCGACGTTTATAGATCAAACGCCACGAAACGACAAATTCCGCAGCGTTTTGTTGTGAACGCCACAATAACTCGTACTGTAGTGGCTTTTTTTATACAAACGCCGCAATATGTGCTATTTTTGGTGGCGTTTTCTGAGAAACGTCGCAAAAGGTATCATTTAGTGGCGTTTCTTTTAAAAAACGCCGCAAAAATTTCGTTATTTAGTGACGTTTTGTCTCAAAAGCCGTAAAACTCATTTAACTATTAAAGCTCCCCTTCAGACACTCCCTTACCTCACCCTAATCTCCAAATCTCTTTCGACACTGCTCTCTCTCTCGTCACTCTAAAATCCTTTGCCGATCCATTTTTCTCTAACGATGCCGCCTCTTCGATTTATCAGCCATGACTAGCTCCTCCGCTCATTCACGCAAGGTTTCTATTCCTTTTCTCTTTTGTTGTTTATTTTGTTGTTTTAAGTTGGTTTTTGTTCTTCTTTGCAAGCATTATACAAAGTCATCCGATCAATAATATGCAAATTTGTTTATAGGTGCATTATGAAGATGGTGATACGGAAATTTTAAATCTCAAGAGAGAAAAGTGGAAGATAATTGAAATCGAAGTTCTATTCATATTTTCAGTCTATTATCCTCTCCTCCGATTTACTTGATTATAGAATCTTCAGGTTCGATTTCAGATTGACACATCCAAGTTTGCATTTATTTTTAAATCAGGATTTGTAACCCGCTAAGGTGATTGATCAATTTGTTTTTCGTTAACATTTTCTAAAGTTTGCAAGTTTTATTTTAATTCGGGAATCGATTTCAGGGGGAACGGAAAATGTCAGCATACGAGAATGTAGTAGGCGGAAAGCTGAAGCCGAAGGGAAAAGCCTTAGATGTTAAGGCTGGTGGGATCAAAAAGAAAAAGAAGCATAAGAAACAGATTCAACATCATGAAGAAATTACCCAAAACGATCTCTCTGATGCTGATGTTTCTGGTATGTTTTCTTTTCTCACTTTCAGATAATATTATTGGACTTTGGTTTGAGCATCGAATATGCCTGTGTTGAATCTTTTCTATGTTTTTAACATGTATATGGAAGGTTTACTCGTGTTCGATTGTGGTATTTGTGGATTAGGAGTGTCAGATATGGATACATAAAATAAAGAGTTGAACCAGCATTGCTTTTTCATATTAATATGTCAATGTCCTCTTTTTTTCTTTACTCCGATTTCTTATGACTATTGCAATGTTGATACTTCTTTTAGCCTTTAGGTGAAGTTAAGTCCAAGTCTCTAAATTGTTCATGTTTTACCCCCATGAAAGTTCCCAGAGAGATTCACAAGAACGTTTTCTAGGGAAAGTGGGAAACATTGTTTTTTTGTTTTTTTTGCTGGTCAAATAGCTTTTAAAATGGTATATTATTGAGACATCCAAATCTATGTGATTTTATCTATATTTGGTAGCCCTTTTGCTTTACTGGAATTGGGTTGAGATAGTGTTGCTAAATGATGATGGCATGGGGCACACTCTAGGCACTTATAAACTCGAAAGAGTGGTCTAGTTTATTTTTCCATGCCTGTAACAATTTCTTTTTGTTTTGTTGACAAGTATGTATGATTCTTTTATGATTCCTTGTCTGTCACTACATAATTAAAACTTTGAAAAGTTGAAGTATGATTCTTTTAGCTGAATGAGTTGATTCGGTTAGGATTTTTCTTTTTGGTATCACTACCCTTTCATTTTCCCATTTCTGGTAAGCTGGTATGACTCTCACGCTTCATGTTGTTTTTTAACTTGGAAAATTAAAAAAAATTACTTGCATTTACCTGAAACATTTATTCCTAGCAATTATGCTTCCAGGAGGAATGCTTGCAGAGGCTGCAGAAACGTATAGATATTGCCTACGATAGTTCAATCCTTGAGCATCAGGTACCGGTTGGTAAGATGTTATTTAAACTTATGGTGAAATTCTAAATCTATATTCATCCATCTAATTTATGAGAATTATTCTCTGATTCCTTATTGTCGCTTCTCCACAGAAAGCTTTAAGGGCCTTATGGAATGCTGCATTCCTGGAAGAAGAACTACATGGCTTAATATCTGAACAGTGGAAGGAAATGGGGTGGCAAGGGAAAGATCCATCTACAGATTTTAGGTAGTGTAGTTTCCTTTTATTTTCCATTTCTCTTTCTGTGAATGGCCATCTTATTGGCAAGTACTTTTATTGTTTGGATTTATCTTGCAGGGGTGGTGGTTTTATATCATTGGAAAACCTGTTATTCATTGCAGGGGTGTGTGCTAGAAAATTCCCAATTACTTGACTCTTATTTTTTTGGGCAACATTATTAACTATTTGAAAAATGGCACCCCAATTTACATGATAAAATTTGACTTTAATAATGAGCATTTAGGACCTCAATATTCTTCTTTTATATTATGGTATAAAGTTCTGAAACTTGTTTCAATTGCAAGATGCCATGTTCGTTTCAAGAAACATAATCAAGAATTTGAAACTTGTTCCCGGTGGTGGTGCTACATGATTAATTGTTCTGCCACCTTGAAGCAGAAGAGTTCATCTGTTGAAGGCATATTGATGGTTGTACTTTTTGTAATGAAATAAATATTTTGTTTAACCAATATTTTAAGTTAATTGTGACAATATATTTTTGGGATGAAATAAATATTTTATTTAACAAATATTTTGAATATGCAATTTACATTTTTGACGAAATAGAAATAGGAAAAATTTAATTTTTTATTATTATTTTATTTCCCTTATAATCAAGCTTAGCGGTGTTTGAAAAATAAAACGCCACTAAAAGTTAGACTATTGCGGCGTTTGTAAAATAAAACGCCACTAAAGGCCAGGCTTTCACGACGTTTAAAATATAAAACGTCACTATAGAACACTTATTCGCGGCGTTTGTAAACACAAACGCCGCTACAGAACATGACTTTTTGCAGCGTTTGTAAAAATAAACGCCACTAAAGAACACTTATTTGCGGCATTTGTAAATACAAACGCCGCTATAGATCTCAACTTTTTGCGGCATTTTTACCGAAAAACGCAGTGAACTATTGTGGCGCTGCTTTAAGCGACATTTCTTGTGGCGCTTTTTTCAGCGTCGTGAAAGTTTTTAACAACGCTAAAAAACGCCGCTATAAGGTTAAAAAAACGCCGCTAAAGAATTTTTTTGTTGTAGTGTTCTTATATTTTTAGCTTCCACAAAACACCCAAAAATTCAATCTTCTCTACACTTGGCAAGCATTTCGGTTGTGACCATCGAGCTCAACAAGTTACCTCCCCCTCATTGAGGGCCATGAAGCATAGGTGGTCTACCTCATTATCGGTGGAGTGTTCTTTATAACTCCAAGTTGCCACATATGTCCTTTTTGAAGATGATCCATTTTTGTTGGACTTGAGGGACTCCTTCATCTTCTTCTTCGATTCATGTTTGGATTTAGCCGTCTCGCTCTTCATGAATCGTGTGAACTTTTTGAAGAGATGAACCATCTCTTCATCTTCGTTTTCCTTCTCACTAGATTCAACATGGTTGCACTTGGAGGATTTGAGAGCAATGACATTGACATCAATGCATTGCTTCTTGATCTTCTTCTCCTTCTCCTTCTTCAAAGGTAGAGACATCATCTCATGGGTAAGAAGAGATTCGATTAGCTCATCATGCTTGAGTTCTTCAAGTCTTTGGCTTCAATAATGGCCGTCTTCTTTGAATCCCATGACTCGGGAAGTGAATAGATCACCTTCCGAACAAGTTTGTCTTCTGAAATTTCCTCTCCAAAACCTTTGAGTTGATTGACGATTGTGGAGAATCGGTCAAATATCCTCTTGATGTCTTCATCCGGGTCTATATTGAAGTTCTTATACTCTAAGTTAAGAAGACCAATCTTGGTCTCCTTTACTTCGTTGGTTCCTTCGTATGTGACTTCAAGCTTGTCCCATACTTCCTTGGCATCTTCGCAAGAGGACATCTTCTCATAGATGTTGGGGCTAAATGCACAAAAGAGGATGTACAAAGCCTTGCAATTAAGCTCCATCTTCTTGCGATCATCCGCATTCCATTCCGCCTTTATTCTTTGGCTTTGATGAAGAACTTCATTCTAATCTTTCAATGAGCGTAGTTGGTCCCGTCAAAGAATGGTGGCTTGTCGATGGATTGCGCCATTTGACCGGTTGATTGAATTCTTGTATCGAGCTTCTCGGATCGCCTCAATAAGATGTTAATCCCTTTTGATTGAGCCTCGCTCAGATACCAATTGTTAGGCTTGATAGGCTCAATTTCCTTCAACCGATTTAGCTAGCCAAGTGGTGGAGAAGTTGGATTTTAGGTGACTTTATGAGAGGTGAAAATTATTCAATAGACACAAGGATTTATAGTGGTTCGGCCTTCGAACAAGCACCTACATCCACTACCTTAGCTTCCCACTAAGGATTCCCAACCAAATTCACTCTTGAATTTCTTCCCCTTTTCTAGGCTAAGGAGGAAACATTTACACACTCAAAGCTTTCTAACCCAAAGCTTGAGTAAACCCTCATTACAAGAGAAATTTGAGCAAACTTGAAAACCCTCACTAGATAGATAGTTTGCACTCTTAAGCTCACTCACACAATTCTAAACACTTGAGTTAATTTGACAATTTTGGCTCACAAGTGTTGTCTATACTAGAAATGTACAATTTAAGCTCTAAGACAATTTCTTCATCATAACGTTGTTGACAATTGAAGCATTAGCCTTCCCTTGATGCTTGGAGGTCCCTTTTATACTTATATTGATTTTGTAGTTGTTGATGACCGTTGGGGTTGAATTGGAGCCGTTGGAGACTTTATTTCCCACCATAAATGCAGTTATGGTGATTTCTGTTTCGATACACGGGTAGCTGTATCGAAACACCCTTCTTCAGAACTAGCCGTTAAAGTCTGATGTAGTATGTCGTATCGAAACACTTTGAGCCGTATCAGAACGCCTGTATCGAAACGTCTAGTATCATATCGAAACAACCTGCAATTCAAATAGCCGTTGGAAAATAGTCGTTGGGGGTTTTAGCCGTTGGGGTGTTTGCCATGTAAGCGTATCGAAACACTAAAGGGTGTTTCGAAACAACACTTGTCCGTATCGAAACAACTAAGCCCTGTTTCGAAACGAGTTTTGGCAGTTTCAAAATGTATCGATACATGTTATGCCTGTATCGAAACATGTACATTAAAAGCATTGGTTTGGCTACTTAAAAACGTTTCAAACATTGCCAAAACCTTTTTTAAACATCTTCAAACTTATTTTCAAGTTGTTTTTGACTTAGAATAAATTTTAAATTATTTTTAATTTAGTCCAAAACATTTTTCAATTATTATATCAAAATATATATTTCTACAAGGTGTACCTGAAGGAGGAGAGGAAGTAGGTGATATGGGAGATGGACTTTTCTTAAGCATTGTATGTGTCACAAAATCCTTCAATTTCGAGGAAGGAATTTTAGTTCTCATACCTCGACCCAAAGTGAAATTAAGAGAATCATCAGAAATAGAAGGTGAGTCTTGCGGATCATGACATGATGAAATAATCACATCCACTGAGGGATAAGTCAATTGTGTTGGTGATGACGAAGACGAACTAGGCTCATTAGTAGCCTCGGTCATGCTTGCTTGCGCCCCCCACCATCATCCACAAAACTAAAATCTGGCACAAAAGGTTCAACCTCCAAAGTTTCAAGAGGTACGCCCGTAGGGGGTCATCCTCCAAATAAGGAAAATTATCTTCATAGAAACAAACATCCCTAGAGGCGAAAAAAACTTTTGTGTCCAAATCATATAACAACCACTTTTTTTCCAAAAAGGATAACCAACAAAAACACACTTTCAACTATGACTTGCAAATTTATCACCTTTTGTTCTATGATTATGAGCAAAGCATAAACAACCAAAGACACGCAAGTCATTGTACTAGGGTGGGGGAACCAAACAAAATTCCATAGGGGGTTTTATTATGAAGCACACTAGAGGAAGTTCTATTAATCAGATGTGTAGCAGCTAAAACACACTCCCCAGAAGAAAATTGGTAAGTTTCTTGAAAATGTAAAGCACGAGCAACATTTAAAATATGTTGATGTTTTCGCTCCACTCGCCCATTTTGTGGAGGTGTGCTAACACAAGAGGTATGAAATAAAGTGCCATTAGCCAAAAAAAATCTTTCGTACAATTAAACTCGGTACCATTATCACTTCGCACTATCTTGATGGTATGTGAAAATTGATGCTCAATCATAAAAATAAATGACATAAAATTTCTGAAAACCTCTAGTTTATCAATCAATAAAAAACCCAAATGACAGGAGAAAAATCATCAACCAGTGTCAGAAAATAACTTGCTCCACAAGATGACGGAGTATTATAAGGACCCCATAAATCACAATGTATTAATTCATCAATTCTTGATACTTTGTTGGTACTCACAGGAAAATAATCTCTAGACTGCTTTGCACGATGGCAGACTTCACATGCTTTATTCAAATGTTTCTTACAACTACTAATAAAAGGAAGCGATTTTAAGACCTTTTCGAAATAATATCCCAAACGTGTATGTCATAAATCTACCGAAGATGATCCCACAACTAAGGCTGCTTGAGCGCTAGACACCTGCCGAAAATAATAAAGTCCATCTCTTCTCTTACCCATTCCAATAAGCTCTCTCGAATGTAGGTCATGTATAGCACATATGTTAGAAAAAAATTAGACAAAACAATTTATATCTTCATCCAGTTGCGAAACTGAAATTAAATTGCAATGTAATTTTGGAACGTAAAGGACATTATTCAGAGAAATTTTGTCCGTTAGTTTTACAGTGTCTTGCTTAGTTGCTACAACACTTTGTCCATCTGGAAGACCCACAAGACAAACACTCACATCTTGAATATCCGTCAAAAAGCAAATATTTTGTGTTACATATTGATTAGAAGCACCAGTGTCAATTATCCAAGATGTATTATCAAACTCACCATTCAACCGATTTATTTGAGTGTGAGAGTTACCAAAAATAACAACCAAGGCTTGCCACTGTGCGGCACTAAAACCAAGAAGGGCCTCACTTGTCGAAAAGGAAGATGATGCATTGATTGGACTATCAGTGGTTGTTGCAGCTGTAGCATTTGCGCGAGCCCTCCCTCGACCCCAACGAGAAGCTGGCGGCTTTCCACGAGAACCAATGGAACCTTTAGCGTCCAATTTCGGTGGCGGACCATATCACTCCTCAGTCCTCCCACCAATCCGGGTAATCAATAACCAAGAAACAACTATCAACATCATGGCCAGAGCATTGGCAGTGCGAACAAACCAAGCTCGACTTGTCGACTTTCTCAATACGGTCACGTCCGCGATCATCTGTACGAACGGGAAACCCCACGATTTCTTGTTTCTCATTCTTAAGACGAGTCACTCCGCGCACCCTTTCATCTTGAACAACCTGTTAGAATGCGCTATTAAGGCTAGGCAAAGGATCTTGAGAAAGCAAAGTTGACCGAATCTGACTGTAATATTCGGAGTTCAATCCCATCAAGAATTGGTGACAAGAGTGACTGTAATATTCCGAGTCCAAAAAAAACTAGAACATCTTACAAGATGCCGAGGTTTTGGTGGGTGCTGGGTTGACCTCGACCATGATGTTGCAGGCCAGTAGGAGCATAGGGAATTACTCTCAGCATATTCATATGCTGGAAAATGTTCTTCACAAAACATATCCATAAACAGTACTCTTAGTGAAGAGGAATCAGATAGCTGCAGTCTGCAGAATTTGACTTTAACGAGAAGGAATCATTACAAAACCCCATAAAAGAGACATGCATGTAATAATAGTCCAAATCCTGCCTTAAATTTGAGAACTGGGGGCAATTCCATGCATTGTTTGATGGCTACGGCACCTGAACCACTCCAAGAACAAGACAAACATTGAGCTTTGGAAAGATGTGAAACTCACGAGATTAAAAACTGAACGGCGCAGAATCAATCGATTGATGTTAAAGAATTATTAATTTTATATTTTATGGATTCATTGTGATGTGACATTTCATTGTTCCAATGTTGAAGTAACCCCCAAAGACCTTAATTTACATGGTCCCAGAATGTATCTGGCAAGGCAGGACAAACATTTTCAGTCACTCTTGTCAATTTTAGATTCTGAAATGAAATGAAAAGTTTGCCAAAGGTTAGAGATCCCGTGTTCTTTTCATTGAGAGAATATTCAAGTAACAATGTTATATTTTATTTAAAGCATAAAGTTAGAAAAATGTCTTTAATGTTTGAGTGAATTGTTATTTTGGTCTTTTTTTTTAAAATAATTTATCGTTCAATGTTTTATTTTGGGTTAAAACGATTCCTTTGTAGATGAAAAATGATAGTCAACTAACGGTAAGCAGCTTAAAATTACTTGAAAGAATGACGTGTTAGCAGAAAAAATTATTTTATATTTTATAAAATTATTTTTTTGACTGATGTGACATTCTTTCAAGTCAACGCCTTCGTCTATATAACACTATCAAGTTAGCGTGCATTGCCACGTCATTTCAAGTCATTTATCGTTAATTGGCTAATAATTTTCATCCACATAGGAGTCATTTTGACCCAAAATAAAAACGTTCAAAACTAAATTAATTAAAAAAACAGGACTAAAATAACTAATCAATCAAACGTTAAATGCAATTTTTAACATTACGTCTTTGTTCAAATACATCGAACGTTTATCCACGAAAATCTTGATATAAGATTAAAAATATCAATCATATTTCCGAAACATTGCACATAGCTAGTTTTACTTTTATAGTAAACAATGATTTATGCAAATATATGCTTGGAAGAAGATAATTACTACATCATTTTTGACATGTTTCTTTCTTGTCATTTAGATATTACATCCCACAATATTTCAATTGTGAAATAACATTTTAAGTTGCGTGTTCTAATATTGTTTTAATAAATCTATTTTTTCTCTATCTTTTGGCGCGTCTTTTCTCTTTTCTCTGTCTTTTGGCACGTCTTCTTCTTCCTTTCTTCTATCCCACTCTTCTCTATTATCGCTTCCATTTGTCTCGATGGCCGATCTGGAAAATGGTATGAATGGGTTAACCATTGATAATGGTGAAGATGAAATTTTGGTTATAGATCAGCAGGATTCAGTTTCTCAGGTTAGTTATGACTTTTGCCTGGTTGGGATTTTTCTTACAACTAGTATCATCAATTTTCAATCTATGAAGTCTACTCTTGCAAACCTGTGGCGTCCTATCGAGGGAATTACTATTCTGGAATTGGGTAGTGGTCGATTCCTTTTTCGTTTTTTCAATGAGGTTGATATTAATAGGGTAGACTCTGGTGGCCCCTGGAATTTTAACTCTCATCTACTGGTTCATAGAAGAATTCAGAATGGGGAAAATTCGATGCATCTGCCGTTGACTCATCTTTGTTATTGGGTCTTAGTTCATGATATTCCTCATGGTTTTTTCTCTGATAAAGTGGCTTGTTCTCTTAGCAATTTTCTGGGTACTTTTCTTGAGTTTGACTTTGGGGCGGTTTCCCTGGGATACAAGGGTATTATGCGGATTCGTGTTTGTATGGATATTCGATTGCCGTTGAAAAGGCAGAAAAAGTTACTATTGTCTGATGGTCGATCACATTTTGTTAGATTTGAGTACGAAACACTTTTCTACTTCATTTGTGGACGTCTTGGCCATGGGGAAAGCTTTTGTCCGATCAAAGTAACGAGGGGTTCAGAAAATATAACTAGGGACTGGGATTTGTCTTTGCGAGCTCCGATTCGCCGTGCTACACCTTCGACCAGTGTTTGGTTGAGAGAGCCGGAGTTAATAGGAGGGCGTAATTTGGGGAATCTGTCTAATGTCAATTATGGTAACGCTCGATCAATGCCTTGGAAGGATATCACAAATTTTCCTCAATTTCCTCCCACCAGCAATGTAACAGCAAATAAGCAGATTAATGTTCCTTCCTTTTTTCCACCATCTTTGTCTTTCTCAATGGACCCGTGTGGTGTTTCTGTTGGGCCCAACCCCATTATGGATGTCACCATGGACCAGGTTAATGAAGATAATCCAATGGACTCTATTGATGGGTCCAAACGCAAAAGAGTCCAACCCGCTACACTTGATGTTTCTAAGTCAGCTGATTCATCTGGTGCTTCTTCAAACTCATTGGCTGGCCTTGTCTCACAGGCCCGCCAGTCGTAATGAAAATTGTAAGTTGGAATGTCCGTGGCTTGGGGAAGCTGCGGGCTGCTAGACAACTACGGTCGAAAATGCGTAGTATTCGTCCCCATGTGCTGTTTCTGATGGAAACTAAAGTTTCTGATTTGCGTATGAAACGGATTCGTCAGAGATGTGGTTTTATAAATGGTATTGAGGTGGCTGCGGATGGTACACGTGGTGGTCTCTCTTTATCTTGGACACATGATGTTAATATTAGTTTGATTTCTTTTTCATCTTCACACATTGATGTTCATATTACTGATTTAGACTCAGCAAATACTTGGAGATTCACAGGATTCTATGGTAATCCTATTACAAGCCAAAGAATTCATTCTTGGAACTTTCTTAGATCTCTTAACACTGATCCCAGTATGTCGTGGCTAGTTGCGGGGGATTTTAACGAAGTTTTATATGCTAATGAAAAAAGGGGTGGCCGTGTTCGATCTCAACAACAAATGAATTCCTTTCGTGCGGCTATGTCGGACTGTGATCTTTCAGATTTGGGCTACTCTGGTCGCTGGTATACCTGGGAGAAAGGGCGTCTAGCACGAAATAATATACGGGAACGACTGGATAGGGGTATGGCTAATTCCAGTTGGCTTTCCACTTTCCTATCTCATTCGGTAAAACATCTTTCCCATACTATATCGGACCATTGCATGATCCTTATTAACACCAGGATTCACGTATCGCAAGGGATGCTAGTTTGGCTTTCAAATTTGATGCGAATTGGGTTCTGGAAGGGGATGTTGAAGGTATTATCCAATCTACGTGGTCCGGGTCCAAAGGGGATTTTGTTTCCAAACTTTCGGTTGTATCCTGTGCTTTGAAGAGCTGGTGTCGAACACTAAATTCACGGAGGAAAATATCGGCAACTGCTCTAACTAGTCGTTTAGAGCAGCTTTCTTCAGAAGACCCCAGTGATGATAATTTGGCAGAGAACCTTGAGGTCAAATTGGCTTTAAATATGGAATCAGACAAAGATGAGCTCTTTTGGGAACAACGTGCTCGGGCGAATTGGTTCCAGAAGGGGGATAAGAATACGTCCTTTTTTCCATAAATGGGCTTCGTTTCGAAAGAGAAAAAACACTATCAGGAGGCTTAAACGGAATGATGGCACTTGGGTGGAGAATGAGCTGGATTTTTTAGAACTTTCTAAAGATCATTTTGGTTCTATTTTCTCTTCTACTCCTGTTTCCGATCCATCTAATGTTCTTAATATGGTGAGGCCATCTATCACTGTTAGTGAGAATAATAATCTCATTCAGCCAATTTCACCCGAAGAAGTCCTCTCGGCTGTAAAAAGTATGGCTCCTTTGAAGGCATCTAGCCCGGACGGCTTCCCTGCACTCTTTTTCCAACAGTATTGGTCCATTGTAGGTGTCGATTTAGTCCAATTCTGTAATATGCTGTTCTCCGGATCCGCAAGTCTTGAGGGCATAAACAAGACTAATATTGTTTTGATTCCAAAGGTGGTTGCTCCTTTATTGATGGATAACTTCCGCCCTATAAGTCTCTGCCAAGTTTTTTATAAGATCTATGCTAAGGTTTTAGCTAATAGACTCCGCTCTCTTCTTGATAAGTGTATTGACCAATCCCAAAGTGCTTTCGTCCCTGGCAGACTTATTACGAATAATATTTTAATCGCTTATGAATTATTACATTCAATGAAAATTAAGCGATCATGAATGAAGGGTGCTTTTGCGTTGAAATTAGATATGGCCAAAGCATATGATAAGGTTAATTGGGGTTTTTTGCGTGCTATGGTGTTACGGCTAGGCTTTGATGATACTTGGGTCTCCACCTTAATGCACTGTGTGACTTCGGTGTCGTATTCGGTTATTGTTAATGGATCAGTAGGTGATTCATTTTCCCCCACTTGTGGTATTCGACGGGGGGATCCTCTTAGCCCCTACCTTTTTTTACTTTGTGCCGAGGGACTATCTTCGATCCTCAATGTTGCTAAGTCCACTGGATCTATTAAAGGTACTAAAGCAGGTCGATTCGGGGTTCCTATTACCCATTTATTTTTTGCTGACGACAGCATACTCTTTGGTCAGAACATTTTAGATGAGGCGGCTCGGTTGAAGGATCTTATCTCATCCTATGAATCTGTGTCGGGCCAACAGGTCAACTATGGAAAATCATCCATCTTTTTCAGCGGCAATTGTTCGCTTGCCCTAAAAAATGCTATTAGTGGATTATTTCGAGTTCGAGTGTCTACAAACCCTGAACGCTATCTAGGCCTTCTAAATATGGTTGGTCGTCAGAAGAAGGAAGCTTTCACATCCCTCAGAGACAAGTTGCACGCGCATACTGATAATTGGAGCCTAAGAGATCTATCTATGGGAGGTAAAGAGGTGTTTATTAAGTCAGTTTTACAAGCAGTTCCCTTATTTACTATGCAGTGTTTTCTGTTTCCAAAATCACTCTGCAATGATTTGGAACTGATTATGAATAGATACTGGTGGCGTAACAGTTCAACGAAAAAGGGTATACATTGGGCTAGCTGGAGTACTTTATGTTTACCGAAGAAAGACGGTGGCTTAGGTTTTCGGAGCCTAGCTAAGTTGAACATAGCACTTCTAGCCAAACAAGGTTGGAACATAATTCAAAATTCAACAAGTCTACTGTCTAGAGTTTTGAAAGGAAAATACTTTCTGAATGGCAACTTTATGAATGCAAGGTTGGGATCTTACCCTTTATATACCTGGAAGAGCATTTGGTGCTCTAAAGGTCTTCTGGAACAAGGGCTTGGGTGGCGGGTAGGCAGTGGTGATCTCATTCGTATCTGGGAGGATGCTTGGGTTCCCGATGCTGCAAGTGGTAAAATTCAGGGGGTTAATCCCAATTTTAATTATCTCAGGGTTAATGATCTGATCAATATAGACAATAATACCTGGAATGCAGAGTTGGTCCAATCTATTTTTCTACCCCATCAGACAGACTGTATTTCGTCTATACCTTTGCCTTCTTTTCATTGGGCGAATACGATATGTTGGAGGGGTGATCCTTCGGGTTGTTATACCATCCGTAGTGGGTATAAATGGCTCGTCAATTTCGATCTTCGTCCCCATCTGCATCCAACAAGTATTTATGAAGATTGGTTGTCAAAATTCAGTAAAGCATTATGGTCATTGCCTTTGCCATCTAAGGTGCGTATCTTTTTCTGGCGCTTCATTCATAATTTTATTCCTACCTCAACCAATCTCAGAACCGGAAACATAAATGTCTCTCCTCAGTGTTTTCTATGTGCAAATGGTACTGAATCTACTATGCATTTTATCTATGAGTGCCAATTTGTTCATGAAGTTTTGTTGGGTCTGGGCATTGACAACTTCAGTATTCCCCCATAACAGAACTTTATCAAGTGGTTTGCTACACTATTTGATTCAGTAACTCTTTATAATCGGAAGGTTTTTACCACATCTCTTTAGGCTATTTGGGGGCTACGGAACAAGATTGTTCATGAAGGGTGCAATCAGAATGCTTCAGAGGTTATTCGTTTTATTAAAGTTTTTGTGTTGGAATCTGAAGCTAAGGCTCCTAATGTCTCAAGCACTAACTATTCCCCCGATGTAAAATGGACCCCCCTCCTACTGATTTTATCAAGGCAAATTTTGATGCTAGTTTTGATAAATCTACAGGCTCATCAGTTTCGGGTATTGTAATTCGAAATTCAGAAGGGTACATCATGGCAGCGGGTACTTACCCGAACCGGTTCATTGCCGACCCGGAGCAGGCGGAAGCAACGACGTGTGACCAGGCGGTTTCCCTTCTCTCCGATTTGGGGTTTCACAAGGTCATAGTCGAGGGTGACTCTCTCTCCGCCATTTCGAAACTCATCTCCAGAAAAATGGACAAATCGCTGCTTAGTGTGAGACTGAGAAATATTTTGAACAGAAGCATGGGTTTCACTAACCTGAGATTCTCGCACATCCGCAGAGCTGGCAATTCTCCGGCACACATCTTGGCTCGTCACGGTAGAAATTTCAGTGCGTCGAGGGTATGGATCGAAGAGGCTCCGCCGGCTGTCGAATCGGCTGTATTGGCTGATCGGAGGTGGGAGCGACCTTCGGATTGATTTTGTAGAACCATCTCCAGAGCTTATTCCTGATTTCTGCATCTCTGGAACCATTGCATGCTTCATCCTCTTCATATCTTCATTTGCATCTTTCCCATTGTTCCGTTGTGGGTGTCTTGAAGAGGTGCTGTCGGTTGAGCTGATCTTTTCTCTATTTTATTTTCGCACGTTTTGTTTCTAATAAACGGTGGCGTTTCGTGTCCCCATCTTTAATTTGTAATAGCTTCATGTTTGTTTTAATAATAAATATCAGCTCTACCAGTTCAAAAAAAAATATTACATCTCGTAGTACATTTGGTAGGCGGAGTCGGATAGTGACAGGACGAAGCGTTAGATCATTTTAGTTATTAGTATCGGTTAAAAACATAACCAAAACTTAAGGAAACAATTCGGATGTGTTTTTTTTTTTTGTTTAACCACTGGTATTCGATTTATTGGCCGATTATTTAAAATCGTGTTTTGGAGAGGTTTAATATGTAGGTGACCCTCTCAACCTAAATTTTTTTATTCATATTATGATTTGAACATCTTACTTTACTTAAATCACCTAACGCTCTATCCCATTAAACAAATTGATTATTAGTACGTGCACATGTTTCTTCTTATAATGATAAGATCAAGGAATTAACTAACTAACTATATATGTGACATGGACAACCTGTTAATTTAAGTAATACGAAAATGAAAGGTCGCGCATGAACACAAACAAATTTCATCGGACTTATGTAAAATATATATGAGTTTTATTTTGATGCACAAGCTGTGTAAATTTTTTTTACACAATCCTTTTATAAAATTTAAAATCTAAATCACAAACCCTAGCAACGTAAGCCCTAAACCCTAAACTCTAAATTCTAATCATAAACCTTAAATTATATACCCTACATACTAAACCCCTAAACTCTAACATAAAATCCTAAACCCTAAAATTAAAGGGCTTGTGTAAACTAAAGTTTACACAGCTTGTGCATCAAAGTATTTTCCGATATATATATATATATATATATATATATATATATATATATATATATATATATACTGAGTAGGGACACTGGTTCAGTTGGTTGATGCCTTGAAACATTAAAAAAAAGTCAAAACAAAATCTACTCGTGTTAGAAAAATATTATGCTACTTGGATTAAAAAAAAACTTTTTTATTATGTATATGTGGATATGGATATAAAAAATTTGACATGATATTTTAGTGGGATGAAACGATAAAAATGGTAAATAATATTTATGAATTGAATTCTAATGATATAAATGGAGTAAATCATATTAGAAAAATCATTCTACAATATTCTTTTATTCTATTCAAATTAATCGGTTAATAAATTAAATAATAAAAATTATACATAAATGATAATCCACCAAAATCTTAGTATTATTTTTTAACACGGAGAACACTGAAGTTTTAAATTTCACCGATGAGATTAAGAAATCATAATGGGTCTTAATCGGGAAAAATTATTAGATGGGTCAGACTCATTATATCATTCATGGTCCCATCTAATAATATTTTTTCATGTTATTTTTTTCAAGGTGAATCTTCACCATTTTCTTACATGTAACTAAGGAGTGGGTGGTTACTTGGAAGTTACACTGAAATGGATGAATATTATTGGATGAACCATGGATGATGTGGTGAGCCGAGTCCATCTAATAATTTCTTCTTAATCGAAATTTAAAAATTCTATTACTTAGCGTATCAAATAATCTTTCAAACATTAAGTTTAACTTTAAGGGAAAATATATGATGCACTAGCGGTGGAAACATTTTATTTCCACAAGCACCCTAATTTTAGGGGTTAGGGATCCAATTTAAGGTTTTTAGTTTAGAGGTTTATAATTTAGGGTATGTGGTTAGATTTAGGGTTTAGAGTTATGTTTTAGGGTTTAGATTTTAAGGTAATACGTTTGGGATTTATGTTTTTACCTATAACCCCTAAATTCTAACCTTAAACTCTAAATTCAAACCACAAACCTTAAATTCTAAGCACATAAACCTAAACCCCTAACGTATGAATCCTAAACTGAATTTTTAACCTAAAAATTAGGACGCTTATGAAAACAAAATATTTTCACCGCTAGTGCATTGTATAAATTACCCTAACTTTGAATAGTTGAAAGTAAAATTTTCACAGTTTATATTAAAATTATAATAAGTGTCTCATTTATTTTAAATATATCATAAAAGATACTTATCACAGTTGAAAGTAAAATTTGCTCGATGTGATCGGTTCAGAACATACAGTGCCGACAGGTGGGGACCCTGTACATGGTAAGCAGCAGCGGGATTGGGTGATTTCTTTAGACGATGATGAGCTTTGGGACGACCCTTCCATGGATAACATGGACGATGATGAGGGTTTGGGTGATGGTGTGGGAGGGCATGACCAGTAAGGTTTGTTCCCTTGTCAATTTATTTATTTATTTATTAGGATAAAAACCACTAAATTTTTATTAAATTCATAGAAAAATTATAATTACAATGCATACAAGAAGAAGAATATTTGGATTAAACAACCCAAAAAAAATTCAAACAACCCAAAAACAAAGAAAAATGGAAATTTCTATAGCATACCAACAAAATTTAGCAGCCTCCTGAATCTCCTTGTCTCTTTCCAAACGAGACGCATAAAGAAGGAAGAAGGAGTGGTGCGCGATCCAAGATGTGAAGCAAAAAGTACCGCTACCTAGGACTAATTTCATCGGCAAACAACCATCAACCGAGTGGGGATATAACTTTCCAAGTGACCACCGACAAAAACATAAATCAGAAACTAGTGCCACAAGGAAAGATGAATCAAACCACAAAACAAAAACAAAGACATGTCACAAGGACAGAGAAAGAGATTCTTATTAAAATAAAAAACAAGAAAACTAATAGATCCGGTGGTCAACAACCAATACTAAAATTGATTGCCGACAACCGATCACAGGGATTGATCAAAGTAGATAACGACTAGATTTAAAAGAATTTTGGTAGTGAAAAACGGCTCCCCTTGTCAATTTATTTTAAATGACTATGCTTTTTTGGAATTGTCAGGGCGCATGAAGCCCTACTTTTCGACGTCATCTTAAGAGTTTTGTATGTGAGCATCATACAAAAATGACAGTGTTATTTGAACCAAGGGTGAATTGTAGAGTGGTTGATCGAGTTGTTGCGCGTTTAGGCTTTTCCCACTCCTTTCGAGTGGAAACTCATGGTTTCAGTGGTAGTATTTGGCTACTTTGGGATGAGTCCGTGCATGTTGAAGTTACTTATATTGCTAATCAATTTGTTAATGGTCGAGCTAATATACCGAGTATTGACACTAAATTTCAATTTATAGTTATTTATGTTAGCCCGAGTGGCTCGCAACGGAAGGTATTGTGACAACAGCTTGACCGAATTCAACCTAAGGATGGGTGTCCTTGGATTGTTGGGGGATTTTAATGTTTTATTATCTGTGGAGGAACGTATGGGTGGTGTGACATGGGGATGGTACTGGTAACTGTCCATTTGCAGACTTTCTCTTATTTACGGGCCTATTGGATCTTGGCTTTCGGGGGGCTCCTTTTACCTAGAATCGTGGTGAATTACCTGAACGGTTAGATCAGTTGTTGTTAATACTGAATGGGGACTATGTTTTGGTAATTCTCATGTGTGTCACTTTGAGAGATTAGGCTCGGACCATCAGCCTTTGTTACTTGAATTCCATGAGATGGAGAGGCAGCCACATAACTGACTATTTAGATTCATTTCAGCTTGGCTGGATCATCCCTAGTTCCAAGATTTCTTGAGTTCAGTTTGGAATGAGGGAAATAGACTGGAAGACAATGTGGAATCATTCAAATCGCATGTTTTGAAGTGGAACACAGATATTTTCGGTCATATTGGAAAACGTAAGAAACGTATTCATGCAAGGCTTCGGGGCATTGATAGAGCTCTTTTGAACCGACACTCTGAGTTTTTAGTCTCACTAGTAAATCAGCTGCGGGATGAGCTTGACGACGTTTTGAAATAAGAAGATGAGTTTTGGAGACAAAAGGCATGTACTCAGTGTCATCTACATGAGGACCAAAATAGTAAGTACTTCCATGCATCTGTTAAAGCCAGATGACGAGCCAATATTATATCTTCTCTTCACCGTGATGATGGAACTTGGGCGACAGACCATGGGGAATTGTCGCATATGGTCTCGAGGTTTTACTGCGAGTTGTTCAAGAGGTCAGACAACTTGGATACTAGTAGGGTTCCCAAAGGGCAATTCCGGAGCTTGGATCTGGCTGAAATGAAACTTCTTGCTAAACATTGTTACAAATGATTAGATTAAATGAGCAATTATTTATATGGGCTCACTCAAAGCTTCTGGGATCGATGGTCTAAATGCAGGTTTCTTCCAGCAGAACTAGAGCATTGTTGGGGATACGGTTTGTGATTTCATCCGTAGTATTTTTTACGCTGGAGAGGTGCCGGCACATATCAACCGAACTTTACTTGTTTTGATTCTTAAGGTCGGTGTACCTGACTCTATGATCCAGTTTCAACCTTTTGCTCTTTGTCAAATGCTATATAAAGCTGTCACAAAGATCATTGTAAATCGGTTTAAACCTTTGCTTCCTTTCTGGGTGTCGGATAATCAAACGAGCTTTGTCCTGGGACGTTCGATCATGGATAATATTGTTATCGTGCAAGATGTTTCGCACACCATGAGACGAAAAACATGGAAGAAAGGATGGATGGCGATTAAAGTTGATTTGGAGAAAGCCTACGACCGGTGTAACCCCCTCGTCCCGGTCCGGGCGCTTGACTGGTCCGAGTGGGCCACACGGGGAAAACCGAAGCGAAACCCGTTAAGGTTCCTCCTCGGTTAACGACCCAGAAAATTTCTTTTATTAATCTTGTCTAAATGCATTACCATGTCCTATGTGAATCACGTCAGCGGAAACAAAAGCAATACCAAAGCGATCATTCAAGACAACACCTTTAATACAGCCTATTTTCTGAATTTAAGCAGGCCGTATCGATACACCTGTCAAGGGTATCGATACGCCTTGACCAAAGTCAACACCCAATGGTCAACACAGGAAGACCGTATCGATACAGCCCTTGAGCGTATCGATACGCCCTTCCCAGTCAACATCTCGTGGTCAACGAGATATACTCGTACCGATACGCTAAGACACCGTACCGATACGGTAATAACTCACCAAAATCTCAGAATTCCAGTGAGCAAAAACCGTATCGATACACCCTCGCGTATCGATATGCCCATCCAAACTTGAGCCCTGGAGTCAAGACCGTATCGATACGGCCCTTAGGCGTATCGATACGCCCTGCACTGCAAGTCTTCCAAATTCAGCAAAAACATACAAGACTCGAACCTAGATGCGATTTAAGACATCTCTAGCCACATACGAACATACATACAACATTTGCTGACCAAAATCTAGTCATACAAGGCACCCAACGAGGACAAACAACATTCATCAAGGAAATCATGCATTTGATCAAAAGATAGCATATAAGCATTCAAGGTCTCATACTCCAACATTCAAGCACAAAGGCAACCCCATAAGGCACAATGCAAACATACGTAGTAAGCAAATAGACATGGTTTACAATTCAAACATGGCATCAACAAGCCATACAAAAGCAACATAATTAAGGAGTCTAAACATGCTCCTAAACAACCAACAAGGCACGCATCCCATTGCTTAACTATTACATGTCCACAATACTAGAAACTCATACTTGATAAATTCAAGGTCAACAACCACACTTGGAGGCCCTCCACTTACGCAAGCAACCCACGAACTAAGGATCTGCATTGTCGAACAAAGAGAGAGCGTAAGCAATGAAGCTTAGTGAGGGTAAGCTCTTTAAAAACAAACCTCGACAATGCAGGGTCCAAGCACGATCTTAACCAAGGTAAATACATGATTATACCATTGATCCACAAGAGCCAAATGTTAAAGATGCATGAACAATATACAATTATATGCCATGCTCAACAAGCTCAATTTCTCAACATATGTAAACACATATAAACATCCAAGTAGGAATCACGTTCCACATCACATTGATACACATATCAATCAATATTGGCACCTAGCTATGACCCGAATACGCGGATAAACCTGTTGGAACTCACATCCAACAACCACTTTACCTCACGGTGGGATTTCACTCATCACCGGTCTCGCAGAGGGGATTCCACTCATCCTCACGCCTCGTCGATGGGATTCCACTCATCATCGATATATATATATAACAATTTCCGAGCGAACCCGTAGTCCTCCTTGGTGACTCAACGCCACCAAGGCCACGCGCGAATTTAGACTCATGTGTGCACACTAACATCCTAATGATCGATTATTTGTACTCAAGCATACTAGTGCCAACATTTAACTCAATCCACAATATTCATTTCAACCAATTCCGTGCTTAGCACGTACTCACCATGATCACAATCATGAACCATCCACATGCATACCATAATGCATTACAAATCATACCTCAATTCACATGTATAACACATTATACATAAACCATCACATCACAAATATTACGAGGCATAATCATCAAATACAAGTTCAACCAATGGCTCTAGATTAAGCTTAGGATTAGGCTACCACCCTAATCCTAACTCTAGGTGGTTCTACCAAGCCCGACCTAGTCCACATGCTCGAACCAACCATTTAAAACCACTTTAAACATTTAACCACTCACCTAAGCTTCCAAGCTCAAGGCCAAGCAAGCAACCACCCTCAAGCTTCCGGATTTCCTCCTGATTCTTCACCGACCCAAGTTCTCGCTTCTAAACCACCTCAATACAATTCAAACAATCTCAAATCAGCCCAAACATCAAAATACTAACCCGAAACACAATTCAAACACCATTCACACAATTTCAAGCCATGAACAAACCCCACATTTTGCAAACTCGGGCAGCCCCAAAACCTCATCCAAAACCCATGTTTCCAACACCTTTTACATCCACAAATGATCCCAAATCAACCCCTAACCATAGTACTAACATTGGACCATCAATTCCAACCTAAAACAACCCCCAAAACTCACCCAAAACCCTTCAAAAACCCCATTTAAACCCAAATTCGGGAATTGCTCAAAACCAAGAAAAATTCATATATGTTGAACCATTTAGCTCCTAGACTTCATAACTAACCATATTAAATCAAAATATTAAGCTTAACAACATAAAGTTACCATTTTTAATCAAAATCTTCAAAAACCCCATTTTCCAAAACCTTAACGAAAATGAAGACTAAGTGTACTTTTGAAGAGAGGATGATGAGGAGAAGTCAAAAATGATGTTACCTTTCAAAAACGAGTAGGAACGAAGGAGAAATGAGATGGAATAGTGGTGGAGAGGAGAGAGCTCTATTTCACGTTAAGGTTTGATGAAGAAGAGAGTGAATAGTGAAATGTTTGATAAAGGGGGATTTAAAATCAAAAGTTGGGTAAATTACAAAATGGCCATTAATGAATGGCTATCTCCTTTATTCTTTAAAAACTCTCCACTTCGCAATTCCTTCAATTTGGTCCAATTTCATATATTTATTTTTGAAACCCGAAACTTAAAAGATTATTTTAGTTATAAAACTGAGCCCAAAATAATATTAAAATATTATTTTCACCCGACCCCTAAACCCGGGTGTTACAACTCTCCCCCACTTAAGGAATTTCGTCCCCAAAATTACCTGATGGAAACAAATACGGAAACTACTCAAGCATATCAGCTTTCCTCTCCCAAGTGGCTTCTTCCACACCTCTATGTCTCCACAACACCTTGACCAACTCTATGGTCTTACCACGCAACACCTTGCTATCAGAAGCAAGTATCTCAACAGGCTCTTCATTATAAGACAAATCCAGATTCAACTCTATCTCCTCCACGGGCATAACATGAGAAGAGTCTGACCTATATCTCCTAAGCATAGACACATGAAAGACATCGTGGATCTTCTCTAACTCAGAAGGTAACCTTAAACGATAAGCTACAGGTCCGATCCGCTCAACTATCTCATACGGACCAATGAACCTCGGACTCAACTTGCCCTTCCGGCCAAATCTCATTACCTTCTTCCACGGAGATACTTTCAGAAACACTTTCTCACCCACGGAGAACTCAATCTCTTTCCTCTTCAAATCCGCATAAGACTTCTGACGATCGGAAGCTGCTTTCAAATAGTCACAAATCAACTTCACTTTTTCGGTAGTCCCCTTAAGCAAATCTGGCATAGGTAACAATCTCTGACCTGTTTTAGCCCAACAAATCGGAGTCCTACATCGTCTACCATACAAAGCCTCATAGGGAGCCATCTGAATATTAGACTGATAACTGTTGTTGTAAGCAAACTCAACTAAAGGTAGGTGTTTCTCCCAAGAACCCTGGAAGTCAATCACACAACAACGAAGCATATCCTCTAGAATCTGTATCACTCGCTCTGACTGCCCATCGGACTACGGATGATAAGACGTACTGAAATGCAAACGGCTACCTAGAGCACTATGCAAGCAACCCCAGAACCTCGAAGTAAATCTAGGATCTCTATCTGAAACAATAGACTTCGGAACTCCATGAAGTCTCACAATCTCACGGATGTACAAGTTTGCCAACTTGTCTAAGGAATCTGTAGTGTTCACTGCTAAGAAGTGAGCACGCTTAGTGAACCTATCAACAATCACCCAAACAGAATTCTTCTTCGAAGGAGACAAAGGCAACCCCGACACAATATCCATGGTGATCCTCTCCCATTTCCATTCCGGAATCTTCAAAGGCTGTAACAACCCTGAAGGAACCTGATGTTCTGCCTTCACTCTCTGACAAACCATACAACGGCTCACATACTCGGCTACATCTTTCTTCAAACCAACCCAGAAGTAATCATTTTTCAAATCACGATAAATCTTGGTACTACCCGGATGCATAGAAAAAGGACTCGAATGTGCTTCACTCAGAATCTGACGTCTCAACTCAACATCTTCTGGTACATGATTCTATCTCTAAAGCACAACAAGCTCTCACCACTGAAACTATACTCGGTCGGTCTTCCTTCGGCTATGTCCTGAACATGAGGAACTAAAGTCACAACTTGCAACTGCTTCTCTCTAATCAACTGAATCAAAGAAGGCTTCACTTGCAACTCGGTGATCAAACCACCATCATCGGATACACTCAATCTAGCAAACATAGCTCTCAACTCATTGACCACTTTTCTACTCAAAGCATCGATTACTACATTTGCCTTACCCGAATGGTACTTAATGGTCAAATCATAGTCTTTTAGCAACTCAAGCCATCTTCTCTGTCTCAAGTTCAACTCTTTCTGTGTCATCAAATACTTCAAGCTCTTGTAATCGGTGTAAACTATACACTTCTCACCATACAAGTAATGACGCCAAATCTTTAATGCAAAAACAACCGCGGCTAACTCAATATCATGAGTAGGATAGTTCTTCTCATGAACCCTCAACTGTCTAGAAGCATAAGCAACAATCCTTCTTTCTTGCATCAAAACACATCCTAAACCTACGTAGGAAGCATCACTGTAGATCACAAATTCTTTACCTAAAACAGGTTGCACTAACACTGGAGCATTTGTCAAAGCTTCTTTCAATTTCTCAAAGGCCTTCTGTCTTGCATCTGACCATTCAAACTTAACTCCCTTTTGCAACAATTTGGTCAAAGGAGCAGCTACTCTAGAGAAACCATCAACAAATCTCCTATAGTAACTGGCTAATCCTAGGAAACTCCTGATCTCGGTCACAGACTTAGGTTGTTTCCACTCAACAATAGCCTCAATCTTCGATGGATCAACACGGATACCTTCGGCCGAAACAACATGACCAAGAAATACTACCTCTCGAATCCAGAACTCACACTTGCTAAGCTTCGTATACAACTGATTGCTCAACAATCTCTGTAAAACAAATATATCATCAATGAAAACAACTACAAAACGGTCTAGATAGTCTCTAAAAATCCTGTTCATCATGTCCATGAATGCTGCAGGTGCATTCGTGAGCCCAAACGGCATCACAAGAAACTCATAGTGACCATATCTAGTCCTAAAAGCTGTCTTCGGAACATCACACTCTTTTACTTTCAACTGGTAGTACCCGGATCTCAAATCTATCTTCGAGAACACTGAAGCACCTCTCAACTGATCAAACAAATCATCAATGCGAGGCAACAGATACTTGTTCTTCACAGTCAACTGATTCAACTGTATGTAGTCAATACACATGCGCATACTACCATCTTTCTTTTTCACAAACAACACAGGAGCACCCCAAGGAGAACTACTAGGCCTAATGAAACCACGGTCTAATAATTCTTGCAGCTGACTCTTCAACTCTTTCAACTCTTTCGGAGCCATACGATACGGAGCTATCGAAACTGGATTAGACCCTGAAACAGTCTCAATCACAAACTCAACATCTCTGTCAGGAGGTAAACCCGGCAACTCTTCAGGAAACACATCCGGAAAGTCACACACTGTTCTAATATCTTTCGGTCTAGCTTCACTTATATTCGGGTTCATAACATAAGCTAAGCAAGCCCCACATCCGGAATCCATCAACCTATGAGCCTCTAAAGCTGACACAACATTAGACAAGAACTTAATGTTCTCGCCTACTACTACTACCTCGTAGTCATCAGAAAGTTTCAAGGAAATTCTCTTCGTCTCAAAATCCACACTAGCCCGGTGCTCAACTAACTAGTCCATACCCAGAATAATATCAAAGCCATAAAAAGAAAGTTCCATCATATCAACAGAAAACACATGACCCTGAATCTTCAGTGGTCATCTCCTATACATACGTCTAACCACAACTGTCTCACCAAAAGAACTAGTCACATGCATACCTACATCTAAGATCTCAACAGGTATATCTAACTTCCGTGCATGCTCACTCAAAATGTAGGAATGTGTAGAACCCGAATCAACCAAAGAAAGCAAAGATATAGACTGTAATTCAAAATTACCTGCTAACACATCAGTGTCGTTCCCGGCCTCTCTTTGAGCATAGACTCTCGCTGGTCCTCCTGCCTCTGGCTGCACTGCCACAACATGAGCAAGGTTCCTCTGAGCATCTACCCTAGGTGCATCAGCCCTAGGTTGGAAGTAGCCACGACTGCGCCCACGGCCTTTCTGAAAATCATTCGCTCTCGCAGGAGCCTGAGCAATGTTCGATGCCTGTGCCGCCTGATGCGGACAATCCCTCCTAAAGTGGTCCCTCGAACCACAGTTCCAACAAGCATGGAAGTTACCCCAATACTCACTAGTGTGCTGTCTCCCACATCGGGTGCACTCGGGCAAACACCCTCCTCCTCTATGGCCCTGATGGCCCCTACCATGATGGCCACCGCCACGTCTATGGTCAAACTGATGTCCGCCACCTCTATGCCTCTTGGCATCTCTACTGTCAAAGTGGTTATGCCTCTTACCAGAACTAGAACCACCAAATCGTTTGGCCGAACCCAAATTGTGCTCTAAGTCCTTGGCCCTTGCGACCAATACATCAAAGTCTGAGTAGTCAGAAGCTAACGTGTACCTCTTGACCTCTTCGCTCAACCCATAGCGGAAACGGTTACAGCGTTCCACTTCAGTAGGAACCAACTCTGGAGCGTACTGACTCAAGCGAATAAAACGGATCTCATAGTCAGTCACAGAAGCCTCTCCCTGAGTAAGGGCCATAAACTCTCGCTTCTTCTCATCAAGATACCTCGGTCCCAAGTACCTCTTTCTGAAAGCAGTCTCAAAGAAATCCCAATCAATCTCTGCCTCTGGAACTCCAGTAGTAATGGTGACCCACCAGGTGTAGGCATCACCCTGAAGCAAGGAAATCACACAGCCCAATCTACGTACGCCCACACAACCCATCTGAGCTAAGATACGAATTGTCTTCTCTAACCATAACTCAGACCTCTCTGGTGTAGATCCTCTGAACTCTTCGGCCCCCAAGCTACGGAGCCTCTCCGAAGGTAGACTAGCATCGTCACACCTAGGCTGAGCTGCAGCCTGAGCTCCCACAACTGCAGCCTGAAATGCTCCCGCTATAGCTTGCACTAGCGGAGTCATATCAATTTCGGCCGGACCTTGGCCACCTTGGCCACCTTGAGGTCCCTCTCCTTCAGCTCCATCCTCGCCTACAGCTCCTGGTGGAGGAGGTGGTGGTGGAGGTGGTGGAGGAGCTCCAACTCCAGCAGCCACAGGCCCTTCTATATGAGCCTCCTGACGAACCACCCTCGGCCTACCCCTCAGCCTAGACATCGCTCAAAAACAATAACTACAACCACAACAAACAAAATACACAAGATTGGGTTAGCAAGGCAAGGCTTCCAAGTGCTCAAGTACGTTTCCCTCACTTAAAATTCTTTTCCGATGTAATAGTAGCAATGAGACTCCCAAACAACATGCTTTTAAACAAAACAATCAACATACTTGTCACACAAGTAATCATGCTTACAATATAAGCAAACACCGTGCATATCAATCATAAAACACGACTTACCTCACTTACCTGCCCAAGGTCTCGGTAACCTTAGGCTCTAATACCAACAAGTGTAACCCCCTCGTCCCGGTCTGGACGCTTGACCGGTCCGAGTGGGCCACACGGGGAAAACCGAAGCGAAACCCGTTAAGGTTCCTCATCGGTTAACGACCCATAAAATTTCTTTTATTAATCTTGTCTAAATGCATTACCATGTCCTATGTGAATCACGTCAGCGGAAACAAAAGCAATACAAAAGCGATCATTCAAGACAACACCTTTAATACAGCCCATTTTCTGAATTTAAGCAGGCTGTATCGATACACCTGTCAAGGGTATCGATACGCCTTGACCAAAGTCAACACCCAACGGTCAACACAGGAAGACCGTATCGATATAGCCCTTGAGTGTATCGATACGCCCTTCCAAGTCAACATCATGTGGTCAACGAGATATACTCGTACCAATATGCTAAGACACCGTACCGATACGGTAATAACTCACCAAAATCTCAGAATTCCAGTGAGCAAAAACCATATCGATACAGCCTCGCGTATCGATACGCCCAGCCAAACTTGAGCCCTGGAGGCAAGACCGTATCGATACGGCCCTTAGGCGTACCGATACGCCCTGCACTGCAAGTCTCCCAAATTCAGCAAAAACATACAAGACTCGAACCTAGATGCGATTTAAGACCTCTCTAGCCACATAAGAACATACATACAACATTTGCTGACCAAAATCTAGTCATACAAGGCACCCAACGATGACAAACAACATACATCAAGGAAATCATACATTTGATCAAAAGATAGCATATAAGCATTCAAGGTCTCATACTCCAACATTCAAGCACAAAGGCAACCCCATAAGGCACAATGCCAACATACGTAGTAAGCAAATAGACATGGTTTACAATTCAAACATGGCATCAACAAGACATACAAAAGCAACATAATTAAGGAGTCTAAACATGCTCCTAAACAACCAACAAGGCACACATCCCATTGCTTAACTATTACATGTCCACAATACTAAAAACTCATACTTGATAAATTCAAGGTCAACAACTACACTTGGAGGCCCTCCACTTGCGCAAGCAACCCACGAACTAAGAATCTGCATTGTCGAACAAAGAGAGAGCGTAAGCAATGAAGCTTAGTGAGGGTAAGCTCTTTAAAAACAAACCTCAACAATGCAGGGTCCAAGCACGATCTTAACCAAGGTAAATACATGATTATACCATTGATCCACAAGAGCCAAATGTTAAAGATGCATGAACAATATACAATTATATGCCATGCTCAACAAGCTCAATTTCTCAACATATGTAAACACATATAAACATCCAAGTAGGAATCACGTTCCACATCACATTGATACACATATCAATCAATATTGGCACCTAGCTATGACCCGAATACGCGGATAAACCCGTTGGAACTCACATCCAACAACCACTTTACCTCACGGTGGGATTTCACTCATCACCGGTCTCGCGGAGGGGATTCCACTCATCCTCACGCCCCGTCGATGGAATTCCACTCATCATCGACATATATATATAACAATTTCCAGGCAAACCCGTACTCCTCCTTGGTGACTCAACGCCACCAAGGCCACGCGCGAATTTAGACGCATGTGTGCACACTAACATCCTAATGATCGATCATTTGTACTCAAGCGTACTAGTGCCAACATTTAACTCAATCCACAATATTCATTTCAACCAATTCCGTGCTTAGCACGTACTCACCATGATCACAATCATGAACCATCCACATGCATACCATAATGCATTACAAATCATACCTCAATTCACATGTATAACACATTATACATAAACCATCACATCACAAATATTACGAGGCATAATCATCAAATACAAGTTCAACCAATGGCTCTAGATTAAGCTTAGGATTAGGCTACCACCCTAATCCTAACTCTAGGTGAGTCTACCAAGCCCGACCTAGTCCACATGCTCGAACCAACCATTTAAAACCACTTTAAACATTTAACCACTCACCTAAGCTTCCAAGCTCAAGGTCAAGCAAGCAACCACCCTCAAGCTTCCGGATTTCCTCCCGATGCTTCACCGACCCAAGTTCTCGCTTCTAAACCACCTCAATACTATTCAAACAATCTCAAATCAGCCCAAACATCAAAATACTAACCCGGAACACAATTCAAACACCATTCACACAATTTCAAGCCATGAACAAACCCCACATTTTGCAAACTCGAGCAGCCCCAAAACCTCATCCAAAACCCATGTTTCCAACACCTTTTACATCCACAAATGATCCCAAATCAACCCCTAACCATAGTACTAACATTGGACCATCAATTCCAACCTAAAACAACCCCCAAAACTCACCCAAAACCCTCCAGAAACCCCATTTAAACACAAATTCGGGAATTGCTCAAAACCAAGAAAAGTTCATATATGTTGAACCATTTAGCTCCTAGACTTCATAACTAACCATATTAAATCAAAACATTAAGCTTAACAACATAAAGTTACCATTTTTAATCAAAATCTTCAAAAACCCCATTTTCCAAAATCTTAACGAAAATGAAGACTAAGTGTACTTTTGAAGAGAGAATGATGAGGAGAAGTAAAAAATGATGTTACCTTTCAAAAACGAGTTGGAACGAAGGAGAAATGAGATAGAATAGTGGTGGAGAGGAGAGAGCTCTATTTCACGTTAAGGTTTGATGAAGAAGAGAGTGAATAGTGAAATGTTTGATAAAGGGGGATTTAAAATCAAAAGTTGGGCAAATTACAAAATGGCCATTAATGAATGGCTATCTCCTTTATTCTTTAAAAACTCTCCACTTCGCAATTCCTTCAATTTGGTCCAATTTCAAATATTTATTTTTGTAACCCGAAACTTAAAAGATTATTTTAGTTATAAAACTGAGCCCAAAATAATATTAAAATATTATTTTCACCCGACCCCTAAACCCGGGTGTTACAACCGGATTGAATGGAGTTTTGTTCATGATACTTTACGTGAAATTGGTATATCGACTTCTTTGCAAAGCCTTATTATGAAATGTATTTCGTCGGTTTCTTTCCATGTGCTTTTGAATGGATCGCGAACGGAGGCCTTCTTCCCTTCGAGAGGTATCCGACAAGGTGACCCTCTTTTGCCGTATATTTTTGTGCTTTGTTTGGAGCGTTTGGTGCATGCTATTTAGATTGCTCTTGATCGTGGGGAGTGGAAGGCGTTTAGGACGTCGTCTAGGGGGCCACCTATTTCACATCTCTTTTTCGCGAATGATATTCTTCTCTTTGCGGAGGCCTCAATTGAACAAATGAAGGTGGTTAAATTGATTCTTGATGAGTTTTGTTCAGCGCCCGACCAAAAGGTTAGCATGGGTAAAACCAACATCTTCTTTTCTAAGAATGTTTATCAGGCTTTACGAGATACTACTAGTGCATCTTTTGGCTTTATTGAGGTCTTGGATCTAGGGAAGTATTTGGGGGTACCTCTTCTCCATAATCGTGTCACATCGGCTTCGTATAGCTACTTTGTCCAGATGGTGAGTAAAAAGCTTACCGGATGGAAGGCAAAGAATTTATCTCTGGAAAGCTGCATTACTCTTGCTAAATTGGTTTTTGTGATGATTCCTAATTATACTATGCAAACGGCCTTACTTTCGAAACGTACTTGTCAGAAGCTCGAACGTCTTATACGCAGGTTCATTTGGGGGGATTTTTGAGGATAACTTGGGGATCTATCTTGTGGGATGGGATATAGTATGTCGACCGATTCATCATGGGGTCTTGGCTTTCGTAATTTGGATGTTCAAAGTGAGGTTTTTTTATGAAAATGGCCTTTCACTTGATAACCAAGAAGGATGATTTGTGGGTGAAATTCCGAAGTATAAGTGTACAAATGTAGTTTCGGTCTCGCTTCCGTGTCGTAATGTGTCGCGGCTTTGGAAGGGCCTTTGTGTGGCATGGGAGGTTGTTCGTAACAATATTTTATGGAATATTGGTAATGGTAAAGATGTGGATTTTTGGTATGATAGTTGGGTAAATGAGATCGGCCCTTTGGCTCATTATGTCACGAACGTGTCGGTACAATTTCTACCACATGTGGCAGTGGCTAATATGGTCAACCAGGCAGGGGAATGGAACTTGTAGAATCTACCGTACGACATCTTATTGAGGCTGGCAGCAATCAAGGGCCCAGATCCGCAGTTTACAAGGAACTCGATTGTTTGGAATAGGACTCAAGATGGCAAATTCAGTGTTAAATCGACTTATGCTCTTCGACGAGGTATCATTGAAGGTCCGGTAGATAACATATGGACTATGGTGCATTCTTTTCGAGGGTAGCAATGTGTGAAGATTTTTTTTATGGCTTGTGTGTTGTAAGAAAATCATGACTAACCAGGAACGTGTTAGGCGTCATTTTGTGATGGATGATCGTTGTCCGGTGTGCTCAGTTGAAACCGAGGATATTAGTCACATTTTGAGATTGTGTCCGCAAGCATTGAGTGTGTGGCAAACTTCCATTAAACCGGATTCTTTGGATGAGTTTCTCTCAATTGACCTGCGTGCAACTGTAGGGGTGGGCATTGTCGGGTACCCGGTTCATTCGGGTACTTCATTAAGCGGCCCGTGTCCCGGCCCATTATATCCGGGTACCTGGGATTCGGGTACCCGTAAAATTCAGGTACCCGGGTACCCGTAAAATTTGGGTACCCGGGTACCCGTTTCCTTTTTTTTTTTTATTTTTTTTAATTCTAAAATTAAAAAAATCACATGTTAAACACAAAAATATTTTAAAAAATTAAACTTAAAACTTAAAAGAATATAATACAAACATAGAAAAAATGTAGGGATTTAAACTTAATTTTAGAGTGAAAATATTAAGAAACATAAAATATAAATATAATTTTAAATATAAAAAAATATATATTAATTTTTATCGGGTCGGGTCGGGTACCCAGTAAGGGGAAACTTCCGACCCGTGTTCCGAGAAATTTACCGGGTCGGGTACCCGGCCCGAGCGGGTAATTTTTTTTCGGGAATTACCCGACATTTTAGGTTCGGGTTTTCGGGTCGGGTATTTTTGCCCACCCCTACGTGCAAGGATTAAGCTGAACTTGACCAACTCGTTTAAGGGTGTTAGGGATAGTGCTCACTGAAATTTTCTGTTTGGGTATGTGTCATCAAATATTCGGCTTCATTGCAACATTGCGGTCTTTGGCACTCTGGATGACGAACTTCGCTCGATTGCAGAGCTGAGCAGATCGATGTTGGATTCTTCCCTGCGTGCGCTGGGGTTGGATGGAGTTGTTCGCGCTATGGCGTCTGGTGGTGCAGCTAGTCCGTGTCTTCGGAAGGCTCATGATATTGGTTGGATAAAAATCAATTCAGATAAGGCAAAGAGCATGGTTATGGTTATGCTTCGTGTGGAGGAGTTCTTAAGGATTCGAATGGTGCCTGGTTGTTGGGGTTTGAAAAGTTTATTGGTATATGCTCGATTCGTGATGTTGAGTTGTGAGGTGCATATATTGAATTCGTATGTGCATGAAATGAGGGGTATCGTCGTGTTATCCTTGAATTGGATAGTTTAGAGGCCATAAAGGTCCTATGAAGTGATGTGCACGACCGAGGAGATTGCTCACTTGATTGGCATCTTGCGGAGTTACGTGATCGAGCATGGACAGCCCGGCTGCAGCATATGCTTCGGGATGGTAATAAAGTGGTCGGTGAGATATCCTGAATTGTAGATCGTACCAGCTTGGAATTCTGCGCCACCAGATAGTATTTTAAGGGTGCTATATGAGGATATCAACCATCCTAGTTAGATTTATTATTTCTTTGTTAACATTCGTTGTGTGAGTTTTGTGGTTGGTTACCTTTGGTTGGATGAGGTTTATGTTTTAATTGTTGAGTGGATCGATTGAATGACCAAGACCAAGAGGGGGTGAATTGGGATTTAAAAACTTTGTGAGAGTGAATGGGCAATTAAAAATGAAGAACAAAGGATTTTAGAGTGGTTCAAGTTCCAAATGAACTCTACATCGACTACCTTAGCTACCACTAAGGATTTCAACAATTCACTATTTGTTCTTCCCCTTTTCAAAGGCTTAGGAGGTAACCTTTACACAACCGGTCAAATTTTCTACCCAAAATTTGACCAAACCCTCACAAATGATCAAAAAAGAAATTGGACAAGAAGTATATCTCTCAAATACAATTCTGTCCCTTGAAGTACAACACTCAACCCAAATTTGAAGATAGAATAAGAATTGGATACAACTCAAATTGGGGATTACAAGAAATTGAAAATAAGCACACTTGAGGTTGGATTTTTGCTTGGATGTTTGTCTTTAATGCAATAGTTGTTGATGGTCTTCAAAGAGCTTCAATTTATACCTCATCTATCAATTATAGTCATTTGGGTAGTTAGGGAATTGAATAGAGCCGTTGGGACCCTCTCTTTCCACCATAAATGCACTTCTGCAGCTATCAGTATCGGTACACGTGGAGCCCTATCGATACCTATCTCAAAAAAGAAAGAGTTGTTGTACATAATAAAGAGGGGGAATCGAAACGCACATAAGCGTATCGGTACGGGACAGGGAGCTTATCGAAACGGATAAGACCGTATCGATACCTTTTTCTCAACTTAGCTCACTGGAGGTTTCCGTTTCGATACGAGGGTTCACCGTATCGATACGGGTCAACTGCCATTTTAAATGTGGGTTACCTAACAACTGACACCAACGGTCAGATACATTTAAAACACTTCGAATTAAAAATTCATTTAAAATCGTATCGATACGGGTGAATCTGTATCGGTACACCATTCAAACTCCTTCACTTTTTGCAGAGGGGCGTATCGATACAGATGAAATCTGTTTTGATACGGTTAAGAGCGTATCGAAACGCGTCCTTCCAGTAACCAACTTTGTAAAAAAGGTATCGATACGGCTGGAAGCGTATCGATACACCTGGACGATTTTCAACACTTTGGCCTTGGAACACTTAGAAAATATTTGGAGTTTGAGTTTTTCAAATAAGTTTTAAAGTGTTGGTGATTTAAAACTTATTAAGGGGACTTAGAAATCAATTTCAAGTTTTCAATTTGATCCTTATCAATTTAATTGTATCAAAATCAAACATAGCTTTTACAATCTCCCCCTTTTTGATATAACAAAACCAAAACTTGAAATTTTTGACACTTTGAAAAACTTTGCTAAATTAACTCCCCCTTAATATTAGCTAGGTAACTTTTAAGTTGAAAATCAAAATTTTTAAGTGTTGTGAGCTTCCCTCTCCCCCTTTTTGTTAGATCAAAAATAATTGAGACAATGTAAAGTGCATAACTTAGGCAAAGGGTATAAATAGATAAGCAACATAATTATCATTAAGTTCAAATAAAGCATAACATCAACTTAAAAATCCAAAACAACAGAAAATCAAAGCATAGGTTTAAAATAAAGTAAACTTAATCCTAAAAACATGAAGCAAAGGTGCATAAATAAAATATCCTAGATGATATGCATAGAATGCAAAGAGAGGCTATTATGCATCATCATCGCCTTCTTCATCATCTTCATCTTCATCCTCAATTGGATCGTCACTCCTCATGCTATTACGCCACTCATCATGGAAAGCGGTGAGAGAGATATTCATAGAATTTTGATCGCTTTCAAGAGAGGTGAGGCGATTTTCCACATTCGCCATGCGTTCTTCAAGGCTTGTGAAACGAGTATCAATCGTGGTAAACCCCGAAGCCATATCCGTACGCAATCCCGTGAATTGCTCATTGAGGAAAGTCATTAGAGCATCCATGAAAGGTGGAGGAGGAGGTGGAGGAGCTTGAGGAACTTGTTCACCTTGAGGATTTGCAAATTGTTCTGCGGCCTCGGTAGGAAGCTCGGATAGACATAACCAACTACCATTAAAATAATGGAACTTACCCCTTGCAAGAGAGCGTTCATCAATTGGGTCGGTGAGGGGAGTTGGGAAGTCATGCGAGCAATCAATCTCCTTTTGTACAAAGAAGTGGCTTAGGGTCGTGCCATAGGTGAAGGAAGTGACAAGAGTGGTGTGGCGATGTTGCACAAGATAAACGATCTCTGAAAACATGATACGAGCAAGGTTTGGATGTTTTCTCTCACGGAAGCAACGAATCCAAAAGTCATCCACTTGACGGATGGTAGAGTACTTCCCTCCGGAGGGCCTAAACCACCAAGAGGCCATCAAATAGAGGATCCAATCCTGAGCATTTAGGACGGTGACGGAACCACTAAGAACATGGCCAAGAGCATTCTCATCGTCAAGGCCTTTATCCTTCAACTTAAAGACCTCACAAATAGAGTTGACATCTATAGTGACTTTCTTACCCATAAGATAGGAATTAACTGCGGTAACAACCCCATCACGATTAGCACAACATTTGGCATTAGCATAAAAGATTAAAACCAAATTACGAAAATAATACCCGGGAATGGAGAGAAAATCCAAAAACTTCCATTGTTGGAGCAAAGGTAGATATGCAAACTTGAATCGCTCTGAGTCAAGAAAAGGAATAGAGATTACCCTTTCCGGACGGATCTTGTAGTTTTGGAATTGACGAAAATAGGTGAGAGCTCCTTGGGATTGAAAAGAGTGTTGATAGATTTGAGTGAGATTCGGACGAGCACCCTCTTCGGTATTGGATGATTCATCGGTTTCATTAAGACGTGATCTCTTCCTAGAAGGGGCCATGAACTAGAAAACAAATGTATGCATTAAGATCTCTTCATTCAACTCATTGAAAAATCAAAAATCAAGGTAAAAAAAAAATTTAAAGCAAAATTTCGAAAGGAGAAAAAAAATTGGTAAAGAAGACAAACAAAATTTTAAAAACAAAACAAAGAAAAGTTTGAAAACGAAAATAAAAGAAAGGGTTTTACCTTGATAGTGATTAGAGAAGAATGGAATAAAAGCCTAGCACCAAATTGATGAAAAAGCCATAGAGCTTTGCTTGATTTGAAACCCTCTTGATGTTTTTGAGTTGTGGTGTGAAAATATGAGGGAGGAAGAGGCTATTTATAGGCTGAAAACGGCTAGGGTTTTTAGATTTTTGAGGAATTTTAATTTTGGTAAAAGTTGAACACTTTAAATGCCAAATTAAAGCAGTCTGCGCAATCGCGTATCGATACGCCTGAGGGTGTATCAATACAGGGGTAAAAAAAGTAATTCCCATAAAAATGCCCGTTGAAGGATCGTATCGAAACGGATGCAATCCGTATCAAAACAATTGTAGCTCGTATCGAAATGGTTTTAACCGTATCGATACCCGTTTAAGGCAAAAAGACTTCTGGGAAACTAATGAAGTACTTGTATCGATACTCGTAGGGCCGTATCGATACCCTAAGCCCAAAAATACATTTTATGCCTAAAGAACAACCAAAAGCTCGATTCTAGCACCTCATAAAGGTATGCAAATGATGAATGAGCAGTTCTAAGCATATTTTAACGGAATCATACTCCCCCTAGCTATAGGCATGGATATTTTCAAGAGTTACAACACACAAACATGCAATTTCACAAGATCAAGCAATTTTAAGCATAAAAGAGGTCCTAAAAGGTCAAGATAGGCTAGTTAGACCTAACTCTCTCTTAAGGGACCAAAAACGCTCTTTGTCTAAAGGTTTTGTAAAGATGTCCGCTAATTGATTTAAGGTGTCAACATAGTCTATAACAACATCTTTAAGGACATGATCTCTAATGAAATGATGCCTTATTTCTATATGTTTGGTTCTAGAGTGTTGGATGGGATTTTTTGTCAAACATATGGCACTAGTGTTGTCACACTTAAGGGGTATGGTTTCAACTTTAATACCATAATCTAAGAGTTGTTGCTTCATCCAAAGGACTTGAGCACAACAACTCCCTAAGGATATGTACTCGGCTTCGGTGGTAGATAAGGCTACACTATTTTGTTTCTTAGAGAACTAAGATATGAGCATACTACCTAGGAATTGACAAGTTCCCGAAGTACTCTTCCTATCGATTTTACACCCCCCATAATCCGCATCCGAATAAGCATGAAGGTTGAAGGTGGAGTCTCTAGGGTACCAAAGACCTAGACAAGGAGTATCTCTAAGGTACCTAAAGATTCTCTTAATGGCTATAAGGTGAGACTCTCTAGGACTAGCTTGAAACCTAGCACACAAGCAAACACTAAACAAGATATCCGGTCTACTTACGGTAAGGTAAAGCAATGATCCAATCATAGAACGGTAAAGCTTAGAGTCAACACACTTACCTCCTTCATCTTTGTCAAGCTTTGTAGATGAGCTCATAGGTGTGGCTTGAGGCTTTGTATTTTCCAAGCCAAACTTCTTGAGCATATCCTTGATGTACTTTGCTTGATTGATGAAGGTGCCATCCTTCCTTTGCTTGATTTGGAGTCCCAAAAGGAATGAGAGCTCCCCCATCATGCTCATCTCGAATTCACCTTGCATTAGCTTAGCAAACTCTTTGAAATGACTTCCGTTAGTAGAACCAAAAATTATATCATCAACATAAATTTGTACTACTAAGATGTCATTTTTATATAAAAAGTGTAGTGTCCACCTTGCCTTTTTCAAAACCCTTTTCAATTAAAAGTTTGAAAGTCTTTCATACCAAGCTCTAGGAGATTGTTTTAAACCGTAAAGAGCTTTAGTGAGTTTGAAAACATGATTTGGAAATTTTGAGTCTTCAAAACCCGGTGGTTGTTCCACATACACTTCCTCATTTATAAAACCATTTAAGAAAGCGCTTTTACCATCCATTTGAAAAAGCTTGAAATCATGATAACATGCATATGCAAGCAACATCCTAATGGCTTCCATTCTAGCTACGGGTGCATAGGTTTCATCAAAATCTATTCCCTCTTCTTGAGTGTAACCTTGTGCTACTAGTCTAGCTTTTTTTCTCAAAATGTTACCACTCTCATCTAGTTTGTTCCTAAAGACCCATTTAGTTCCTATAGTAGATTGATTACTAGGCCTATCAACTAATGTCCAAACATTACTTCTCTCAAATTGATTTAACTCTTCTTGCATAGCCATAATCCAAAAATCATCTTTCAATGCTTCTTTTATATTCTTAGGCTCTATGCATGAGATAAATGCAACATGATTCATAAGCTTAAGAGAAGATCTAGTGGTTACCCCCTTGGATGGATCACCTAAGATTTCACCATCTTTGACATAGTTGAACTCCCTTGGGTAGCTCACTTCCTTTTCCTCAAGAGCCAAGTCCTTCAAGGCTTCAAGAGGTGGATCTTGTGTGTCCTCTTCTTTTGTTGGAATCTCATCCTCCTTTGAAGTTTGTCCTCCATCAAAGGCATTTATGATTCCTATATCATCATCATCACAAGAATCCTTCCTTGGAAGGAGGTTATCATCGAATACAACATGTATAGATTCTTCTACTACTAAAGTTCTCTTGTTAAATACACGATAGGCTTTAAAGGTTAAAGAATATCCTATGAAAATAGCTTCATCACTTTTTGCATCAAATTTACCTAAGTTTTCTTTTCCATTATTTAAAACAAAACACTTGCAACCAAATGGATGAAAATAGCTAATGTTAGGCTTTTTAGATTTTAAAATCTCATAAGGTGTTTTCTTTAAAATTGGCCTAATCATTACTCGATTTACAATGTAGCAAGCGGTGTTTGTGGCTTCCGCCCAAAAATATTTAGGTAAATTGTTTTCACAAAGCATGGTTCTAGCCATTTCTTGTAAAGTTCTATTTTTCCTCTCAACTACCCCATTTTGTTGAGGAGTTCGAGGAGCCAAAAAATTGTGGCTAATACCATTTTCATTTAAAAATTCTTCAAACCCTAAATTTTGAAATTCAGTTCCATGATCACTCCTAATATGAGAAATTCTAAGTTCAAGATCATTTTGGGTTAGTTTTGAAAATGTGATGAATTTTTCTAAAGCCTCATCTTTAGTACTTAAAAATAAAACCCAAGTAAATCTAGAAAAATCATCTACAAGAACAAATGCATAAGATTTACCACCGAAGCTTATAGTCCTAATTGGCCCAAATAAATCCATATGGATAAGTTGTAAACACCTACTTGTAGAAACATCATTAATAGATTTAAATGAAGACTTATGTGGTTTACCCTTAGAGCATGCATCACAAATTTTATCGTTTGAGAACTTAATCTTGGGTAAACCTCTAACTAGATCAAGGGAAACTAATTTTTCTAAAACACTAATGCTAGCATGTCCTAGTTTCCTATGCCATAACCATGCATCATTTTCATTTTGAGCTACTAAACATGCATGGGATGAATGTATGTCATCTAGATGCACCATGTAAATGTTACCTATGCGATGACCAATGAGCATAATATTATTAGATTTAATGTCAACAATTTTGCACCCATTTTTTATCAAATAAAACATTAAAGCCTTTATCACACAATTGACTTATGCTCAACAAGTTATGTTTAAGACCATCGACATACAAGACATTTTCAATAAGAATGGTAGAGTGATTACCTATGAGCCAATACCTTTAATGTGGCCTTTGGAGTTGTCACCAAATGTCACCACTCCTCCACTTTTTGGCTTTAAATCCATGAATCTACTCTTGTCTCCAGTCATATGCCTCGAGCATCCACTATCAAGGTACCATGAGTTTTGACTTTGTGCTTTGGCCTTGTAGCAATGCTCCCCCTACAAACAAAGATATTAAACTTTTGTTTTTGGTACCTAAATCATTTTGGGTTCACGAGTGTTAGCTCCCATTAACTTGGTTCCCTTAGGAATCCAAGGTGACATAGCAACAATATTATTAGATTTTACAATTCCCTTAGGAACCCATACACTTCTAATCTTTTTAGTTCTACTATGTCTAGGAAAGCTACTTTGTTTGTAGTTATTAGTCTTTTTCCTAGGTTGGTTTGTTTTAGAAGATTCACCTATTTCATGCTTCACACTACCAACATTTTTAAAAGACTCTTTGAGCTTGTTAAGCTCATCTAACACCTTTTGATGTTCACTATTACATTGAGAAAGAAGATTATTAAGGTCAACATTTTCATCTTGGAAGAATTTTAGTTCATCTTTCAACCCTAAAATCTTTTTCTCAAATTTTAAATTAGCTTGAGAAAGTGAGTCATTTTTATCATTTAATTTCGAAATAATTTTCTTATTCCTAATGACCGACTCTTTGTATTTCTCAACTAATTCATCATAGACCTCTTGCAACTCATCATATGTAAAATCTAAAGATGATGAGTTAGAGGTTACCATGGAGGAATCTTCCTCAAGTGCCATGAGGCAAAGGTTGGCCACTTCTTGTTCGTCATCCTCGGATGACTCCTCATCACTCCAAGTAGCAAGCTTGGCTTTGAGCTTCTTCTTCTTCTCAAAGCCCTTCTTCTTGAATTGAGGGCACTCCGAACGAATGTGACCGGGTTTATTGCACTCGAAGCAAATGATTTGATCCCTCGCTTCTTCTTTGCTTTTACCTTTGAATTTTTATTCCACGGTTGGACCTCATGAATCGAGAGAACTTTTTGGCAATCATGGACAATTCTTCAAGGTCGTCTTCCTCACTAGAAGAGCTCTCCTCAAGCAATGAAGCTTTGAGAGCTATTCCCATTTTCTTCTTCTTTTCCACCTCTAGCTTCTCCACTCTCTTCTCTTCCTTCTTCTTTTCTTCTTCCCTTCCTTGTTTCATAATCTCATGAGTAAGGAGAGAACCCACTAGCTCATCAAGTTTTAGAGTCTTCAAGTTCTTGGCCTCTATGATGGAGGTTCTCTTCGCATCCCAAGATTCGGGAAGTGAGTAAAGTAGCTTCCGGATAAGCTTGTCTTCCAGAATCGTCTCTCCAAATCCTTTGAGCCCGTTGACTATGGTTGAGAAGCGATCAAACATCTTGGACACCGTTTCATCGGACTCCATCTTGAAATTCTCATAGCTAAGATTGAGAATTCCAATCTTGGTTTCCTTCACATCATTGGTTCCTTAATAGGTGGTCTCAAGAGTATCCCACACTTCCTTGGCACTCTCAATGGATGAGACTTTGGAATAGATGTCGGGTCCAAAGGAGCAAAAGAGCATGTGAAGAACTTTGTCATTTATTTGAATATTCTTCCTTTCATCTTCACTCATCTCTATCTTTTTCTTTAAAACCATCTTTCCTTCATTATCTTGCTTCAATGGAATGTAGGGACCATCTTCAATGACATCCCACACCAAGTAATCATTGGACTTGATGAAGAGGTGCATCCTATTCTTCCAAAAAGGATAGTTGTCACCATTGAAGAAAGGTGGCTCTGTGGTGGATTGTGACTCATACATACTTGATCCGGAGGTAGATGCCATGGCTTGATTTTTTTGTTGATCACACTCTTACTAGGAACTCCTCTTGTGCTTGTGAATCCTTCAAAGAGGTAGGCTCTGATACCAATTGTTGAGTGGATCGATTGAATGATCAAGACCAAGAGGGGGTGAATTGGGATTTAAAAACTTTGTGAGAGTGAATGGGCAATTAAAAATGAAGAACAAAGGATTTTAGAGTGGTTCAAGTTCCAAATGAACTCTACATCCACTACCTTAGCTACCACTAAGGATTTCAACAATTCACTATTTGTTCTTCCCCTTTTCAAAGGCTTAGGAGGTAACCTTTACACAACCGGTCAAATTTTCTACCCATAATTTGACCAAACTCTCACAAATGATCAAAGAAGAAATTGGACAAGAAGTATATCTCTCAAATACAATTTTGTCCCTTGAAGTACAACACTCAACCCAAATTTGAAGATAGAATAAGAATTGGATACAACTCAAATTGGGGATTACAAGAAATTAAAAATAAGCACACTTGAGGTTGGATTTTTGTCTTTAATGCAATAGTTGTTGCTGGTCTTCAAAGAGCTTCAATTTGTACCTCATCTATCAATTCTAGCTGTTTGGGTGGTTAGGGAATTGAATAGAGTCGTTGGGACCCTCTCTTTCCACCATAAATGCACTTCTGTAGCTATCTGTATCGGTACACAGGGAGTCGTATCGATACCAGTCTCAAAAAAGAAAGAGTTGTTGTACATAATAAAGAGGGGGTATCGAAACGCACGTAAGCGTATCGGTACGGGACATGGAGCGTATCGAAACGGATAAGACCGTATCGATACCTTTTTCTCAACTTAGCTCACTGGAGGTTTCCGTTTCGATACGAGGGTTCACCGTATCGATACGGGTCAACTGCCATTTTAAATGTTGGTTACCTAACAACTGACACCAACGGTCGGATACATTTAAAACACTTCGAATTAAAAATTTATTTAAAACTGTATCGATACAGGTGAATCTGTATCGGTACACCATTCAAACTCCTTCACTTTTTACAGAGGGGCGTATCGATACAGATGAAATCTGTTTCGATACGGTTAAGAGCGTATCGAAACGCGTCCTTCTAGTAACCAACTTTGTAAAAAAAGGTATCGATACGGCTGGAAGCGTATCGATACACCTGGACGGTTTTCAACACTTTGGCCTTGGAACACTTAGAAAATATTTGGAGTTTGAGTTTTTCAAATAAGTTTTAAAGTGTTGGTGATTTAAAACTTATTAAGGGTACTTAGAAATCAATTTCAAGTTTTCAATTTGATCCTTATCAATTTAATTATATCAAAACCAAACACAGGTTTTACATAATTGTGCACTATTATCAAATGTACTCTTTTCCACCGACTAGGTTTAGAGGGGTTTTTAAGGAGGCATATAATAATATCTTCGGTGTATGAATTCCTAGCTATAATATCATACCCTTTCACCCAAAAAAAAGCAATTGATTAAGGATAAATATTCTATACACAGGCGGTGGAAACTGAAAGTTTCCACAAGCGCCTTAGTTTTAGGGTATAGAGAGTTAGTTTAGGGTATTGGGTTTAGGGGTTTAGCTGTATGGGGTTAGAATTTAGGGATAGTTATTTCAATTTAAGGTTTAGGGTTTTAATTTAGGGTTTATAGGTTAAAACCTAAATCCTCACCATATTACCCTAAAAACCCTAACCGATAAACCCTAAATTATAACCTAAAACCTTAAATTGAAACAACTATCCCTAAATTCTAAACCCTACACCTAAACCCCTAAACTATATATCCTAAACTAACTCCATATACCCTAAAACTAAGGCGTTTGTGGAAACTTTCAGTTTTCACTACCAGTGTATAGGATATTAATCCATTGATTAAATATATTGAAAAGATTCTGATACACAAGTATTTATCGCGCACCACACAAATAAAATTGTTCAAATTCAAATCTTATTACATATTTTTTTTACTAATACCGCTCATTAAGTTTATGAATGCATTAATTACATTTGAATTTCTATTTGTCGAATAAATTGATTACTCACGGCATCATACTTAAGTCTATATGAAATCCACCTCACATGGCACCACCTCAACAACTGTAAAGTGAAAAACAAATAAAAACCCATTTCTATTTCCTTTATTTCTCTGAACAGAACATTGAAACAAATGCACACTAAATCAATCTAATCTAATCACGTTCCTTATAAAAGCTAGTCGTGTTTAGTATCCCTATAATGTTCTTATAATCAACTTTTTCTTTTTCTTTTTTTTGACATTTTCAATACATAAAAATCACATAGAACAGAGAGCCAAACACTACAGTAATTCCTCTATTTCTCATATAAATCTATATATGTAAAATATTTTGTAGCTATGTTTTTCTCTTCACCTTCTTCTTTCATTTCTCTAGATTATACACGTTAAAGATCATTCTTTTGGATTTTGGGTTGCCAGCCACCATATCCATCATGAAAAGAAGAAGAAGAAGAAGAAGAGAGCCAGCCACCACCTTCAGGTTGATCAGAGGATAACATATCCGGTCAGTTTTATTAGATTTCCTTTTTTATATTTTTTTCTGATATGGGTTTCGTTCAATTGTTCATATGGTTTTTAGCATCCTTTGTTTGTCTCCTTGTGTTCCCTGAAGATGACATATAGAGATAAGAAAGAGAAACAGAGGAGAATGGGAATAAAAACAATCTTGTTTTTGTTGTGCCATCGGTTTTCTGTCTTTGTTTTGCGTGTAGATGGAAATCTGTTTGTTTTCATGTGCAATGTGTCTGCAAATTCTGCCTCCAAATAACCCTTTTTCTGTTGTTGTTTGTCTTCTTTGTCATTGTTTCAGATGGTGAGATGCCCTTATTCACACGATTTGATCTCTCTTCTTACTTAATCCATCAACAAAGCCACCGACTTTGTTCAACAAAAAACACTCACTTTGTTCAACAATGGGCTTCTTCACTCTATTGCTCAATTGCATTTCAGCTTCTTGTTTTTCATCTGCTGTAGAATCACCACATTTCTCCCTTGTGAGGGCAATTCAAGGTTTACCCATTTTTGAACTATCCTCCATTTGCACCAATTTAACACTTGTCCTGGTGTTTCTCTTCATAATATCTGCAAGGCAAATATCTGTTTGTGCCGGTAGAATTCGATTCCATAAGGACGATTCTGTTGCAAATTCTAGCCCAATTAGGAGAAGCATTACTGTTGATGTAGATGGTCAGCAGGTTCTAGTAGGTGCTGGGTTTAAATTGTCCGTATTTTGTTGTTTCTATGTGCTTCTTGTGCAAGTTGTGGTGCTAGGATTTGATGGATTTGGTTTGATAAGAGAGGCCATTGATGGGAAAGTTGCGGATTGGTCTGCACTTGCCTTGCCTGCTGCTCATGGTTTAGCTTGGTTCGTATTGAGTTTTTCAGCTCTCCACTGTAAATTTAAGGTGTCCGAGAGATTCCCATTGTTGCTAAGGGTATGGTGGTTTGTTTCGTTTTTTATTGGCTTGTGTACCTTGTATGTTGATGGGAAATCGTTCTTTGTAGATGGTTCGAAATACTTTTCTTCTCATGTAGTGGCCAATTTTGCCGTAACCCCGGCCCTTGCATTTCTTTGTTGTGTTGCAATTAGAGGTGAGACTGGTATAGAAGTTTGTAGAAACTCTGACCTTCAGGAGCCATTGCTTCTTGAAGAAGAGGCAGGGTGTCTTAAAGTTACTCCTTATAGTAATGCTGGGCTCTTTAGCTTGGTCACACTTTCTTGGCTAAATCCACTTCTTTCCCTTGGTGCTAAACGGCCTCTTGAGCTCAAGGACATTCCTCTTCTTGCACCAAAGGATCGAGCTAAGAGTAATTATAAGGTTTTGAATTTTAATTGGGAAAAACTGAAGGCTGAAAACCAATCGGAGCAACCTTCTTTGGCTTGGGCACTTTGGAAGTCATTCTGGAAGGAAGCAGCTTGTAATGCTGTATTTGCTCTGTTAAACACTCTTGTTTCCTATGTGGGCCCATACATGATTAGTTACTTTGTTGATTATTTGGGAGGGCGGGAGACTTTCCCTCATGAAGGTTATGTTCTGGCTGGAATCTTTTTCGTATCGAAGCTCATAGAGACATTGACAACCCGGCAGTGGTATCTTGGGGTAGACATTTTGGGTATGCATGTGAGATCAGCTCTAACAGCAATGGTGTATCGCAAGGGGCTGAAGCTCTCAAGCTTAGCTAAACAAAGTCACACCAGTGGAGAAATTGTTAATTACATGGCAGTTGATGTTCAAAGAGTGGGAGACTATTCTTGGTATCTCCATGACATTTGGATGCTTCCACTGCAAATAATTCTTGCTCTAGCGGTCCTATATAAAAATGTTGGAATTGCTTCCTTTGCAACATTGATTGCTACCATTATATCCATTGTTGCTACTGTTCCTTTAGCAAAGGTCCAAGAAGATTATCAAGACAAGTTAATGGCTGCCAAAGATGAAAGAATGAGGAAGACTTCTGAGTGTTTAAGGAACATGAGGATTCTGAAATTACAAGCTTGGGAGGATAAGTACCGAGTGAGATTGGAGGAGATGCGGGGAGTGGAATTCATGTGGCTACGGAAAGCTCTCTATTCTCAGGCCTTTGTTACATTCATTTTTTGGAGCTCCCCTATATTTGTTGCAGCTGTTACATTTGCAACATCAATATTGTTAGGAGGTCAACTCACAGCAGGCAGTGTTCTTTCTGCACTGGCCACTTTCAGAATCCTTCAAGAACCACTCAGGAATTTTCCAGACCTGGTGTCTATGATGGCGCAGACAAAGGTTTCTATTGATCGAATTTCTGGATTCCTGCAGGAGGAAGAACTGCAGGAAGATGCCACCATTGTTCTGCCCCGAGGCATGTCAAAGGCGGCCATAGAGATTAAGGATGGTGAGTTTTGTTGGGACCCCACTTCTTCAAGGCCCACCTTATCTGGAATACAAATGAAGGCAGAAAATGGAATGCGTGTGGCAGTTTGTGGCACAGTTGGCTCTGGGAAATCAAGCTTTCTCTCTTGCATCCTAGGGGAGATTCCTAAGATCTCTGGGGAAGTAAGTTTAGTTCATAGAACATTTAAACAGTTTTCTACATCAAATTTGGTTCTTTGTTAGTTTTACGATCTTTTTCCCATTAATGAAAAAGCTTTTTTGAATTGTTATCCTTTTACTTTGATGTTTAAACAGGTTCGAGTGTGCGGTACAGCTGCCTATGTCTCTCAGTCGGCTTGGATACAGTCTGGAAATATTGAAGAGAACGTCCTTTTTGGTAGTCCGATGGATAAAGCAAAATATAAGAGTGTTATCAATGCTTGTTCCTTGAAGAAGGATTTTGAACTCTTTTCACATGGAGATCAGACCATAATTGGAGATAGGGGTATAAATCTAAGTGGTGGACAGAAACAACGTGTGCAGCTTGCAAGGGCTCTTTATCAAGATGCTGATATTTATTTACTTGATGACCCCTTCAGCGCCATTGATGCACACACTAGCTCAGAACTGTTCAAGGTTTAACTCGATCAATATACCGCAGGTATTGCTATTCATATCAATATAATTTGGCTGAAGAAATCATTTTTTAAAACTGCAGGAATACATAATGACGGCACTGGCAAGCAAGACTGTTGTTTTTGTGACCCATCAAGTTGAATTTCTACCTACTGCAGATTTGATACTGGTACGGAATGGTTTCTCTCTCTCTATATATATATTCTGCTAGCAGTCCAACATGCAATGATGCATGCTTCAAGTATACTCTTTCTAATAGGGTGAATTTATGGCAGATACTAAAATTCATGTCCTATCACATCATTTGCTTATATTTCTACTATGATCTGAAGATAATTTTTTAGCTAAACATTTAGATAGTGGATTGCATTGTTGAGTTGTTCCTTTTTCTTGTTAGGAACTGGCTTTTTTGCATGAAATATCTTCAACTATACAAATTGGACAGTTAATTGATTGCTGATCTATGTCTTAAAAAATATACCTAACTTGTTATGCTTTATATATTAGTTTCCTTATGTGATTTATTTCTTAAACGTTCTTCTTGAATGAATTGGAAGCATATTTAATTTCTTTTCTTCTCTTTTTTTTTTTGGTGGGGGGGGGGGGGTCAAACGGGAATACTTATAGTTGAATTCATGGCTTTGCACATGCATTGCCAGCAGAGGACCCACCTTAGAGATTAACCACACAATCTTTTTTTAAAATATACTTTACATAATAATTTTTTATATAATATAAGTAATAATTTGACACCACAAATTTATTTTTTAAAAATACTTTATAGAAAGATTAATCTTGCAAGACTTTCAAGTGGTCTCCTAATTTGGTAACAATTCTTCCTTTCTCTTAAGCTTTATTTATTAATTTCTAGAAAATTAGGATTGTGGCTTTGCTTGTGATAGATTATTGTTTTTATGCAAGAATAAGTTTATTTATTTATTTAATGATTTTGGGATATTGATTTTGTAAAAGATATATTATTTTTCCAACCTAAATCTTTGTTCAAGGCTATGTGACACCCCCCCCCCCACACACACACACACACAACCACCCAATGCAATACCCCTCTCTTTATCTAATATCATGTCCAGTGTTGATGGTTGGTGAATGTGATCGACTGATCTAAGTAGGCGGGATGGATTAAAATGGTCTAATTAATGAATTAGACAGTAATGACATGCTACAAGCAACACCGTGCGAGATAACGGTACACTGTCCTCAGTACTATATGACAAAGTCAATACTGATGTTTTACTTTCGGCAATGGACCAGATAAATAGTGAAGTATGAGTTTTACTTTTGGCATCTGAAAATCAGCATGTGAGACTAATTGTTTCTTTCAGGGAGATAAAATGTAAAGGTGGTGGAGATGAGGTGTTATTTGCAAATATATCTCTTCGCTTTTTCAACTGTTTTTAATATAATATTGAATTTTCTTGGATTAATTGTGCAATACAAGTTCTCGGTGTCATATTTTCCAGGGTCCGGTATAAAAGTTGTAATATATATACATGTATTTTTTCTATAGGTCAGTGATATGATGAGACTGGTTTCATACTTTTTGCGGAATACTTTATTCTCCAATCTCATCAATCATATGTGCAGGTTCTTAAGGAAGGTCGTATCATACAGGCAGGAAAATATGATGAACTTCTACAGGCAGGCACTGATTTTGAAACTCTTGTCTCAGCTCACCATGAAGCAATTGAAGCCATGGATATTCCAACGCACTCATCAGAAGACTCGGATGAAAATTTGCAGCTTGTTGGGAAAAAAGTATTAACTAAAAAAAGCGACTTAGCTGGAAATAATATCGACAATTTGGCAAAGGAAGTGCAAGATGGTGCATCAGCTTCAGACACAAAAGCAATTAAAGAGAAAAAGAAAGCAAAGCGGAGAAAAAATCAGCTTGTTCAAGAAGAGGAAAGGGTGAAAGGAAGAGTCAGCATGAAGGTGTACTTGTCATATATGGCGGCTGCATATAAAGGCTTTTTGGTACCACTTATTGTTCTTGCACAAACATTATTCCAGTTTCTTCAAATTGCTAGTAATTGGTGGATGGCATGGGCAAACCCCCAGACTGATGGAGATCAAGCTAAAGTCGGTCCTATGGTCCTCCTTGTTGTTTATATGGCCCTCGCTTTTGGGAGCTCTTGGTTTATATTTACGAGGGCTGTTCTCGTAGCCACATTTGGTCTAGCAGCTGCACAAAAGTTGTTTACCAATATGCTTAGAAGCGTGTTTCGAGCTCCAATGTCTTTTTTCGATTCAACTCCAGCTGGGCGGATCTTGAATCGAGTGAGTATTTTTTATATACTTTTCCACCTGACAATACATGCTTAAAGTTTCTAAGTCTTCCTTTAGGCTCGGTAAAACCCACTTTCTTTTATTCAGATTATATGATGACCATGATTTGTAAACTCGCAGGTGTCCATTGATCAAAGTGTTGTAGATCTTGATATTCCTTTTAGACTTGGTGGGTTTGCTTCAACAACAATACAGCTTCTCGGAATTGTTGGTGTGATGACAAAAGTTACTTGGCAAGTTCTGCTTTTTGTTATTCCAATGGCTGTTGCTTGCTTGTGGATGCAGGTAGTTATTGTGCCTCAAAACCAGGATGTTCCTTTGAGTTTATTTCGGTTTTCTCATTCTTTCTGGGAATAAACCAGGATGCTCTTCACCAGCTTTTAGATTAACATTTTTATTCTTATTCAAACATAGTCTGCATCCAGGTGAACAATATAAACATCATGCAATAAATTGAAAAAGTTAATGGAGTAAAGGTCAACCTGACCGATTAAAGAATAGGGCTAACATGACCTAGGCAGCATAGTTCAAGGGCCAAATTTGTATTTAAGCCTTTATTTTAAGATTCTTGCATTTGGAGTTGAAAAAGTTCTGTCCATGCCACTACATTGTTTTCATTAATCTACGTTAGACCCTTCCGATTGTTGTTGATGAATTCAATATACAATTCATTATTTCAGAACTATTGTTGTGTAGTTTCTCTGGAAACACATGTTTCTTCTGATGAATGGCTCACATATTGCTGGTTGCAGAAATACTACATGGCTTCATCGAGAGAACTAGTCCGCATTGTTAGCATCCAGAAATCTCCAGTTATTAATCTGTTTGGTGAATCAATTGCTGGAGCGTCCACGATTAGAGGTTTTGGGCAAGAGAAAAGGTTCATGAAGAGAAACCTTTATCTTCTTGATTGTTTCGCCCGCCCATTTTTTTGCAGTCTTGCTGCTATTGAGTGGCTCTGCCTGCGGATGGAATTACTTTCGACCTTTGTATTTGCTTTTTGCATGATTTTGCTCGTGAGTTTTCCACACGGAAGTATTGATCCGAGTAAGTTAATCTTTTGCATTATTGTTGACTTATCTGCTTGTTTTTAAGACATTCGAGTTATCGCATATGACCTAACTAATAATTCTTGCTTCTTCTAAACAGGTATGGCAGGCCTTGCTGTGACATATGGCCTTAACTTAAATGCACGGTTATCGCGGTGGATACTAAGTTTTTGCAAGCTCGAGAATAAAATTATTTCCATAGAGAGGATTTATCAGTACAGCCAAATTCCAAGTGAAGCTCCTTCGGTTATGGAAAACTCCCACCCTCCGTCTTCGTGGCCGGAACATGGAACAATTGAATTGCATGATTTAAAGGTATCTGGTTGTTTTCCACCACACCATGCACTGCCTTGTTTTTCCATGAAACATCAGACTCTTATATACCATAGTAACCATACAGTTTTTACGTTAAAACCTTTCACGTTGCTAGCAACTTTGTGAGGAAACTGTGCAACGTATGAGAAGTTTATAGCATGAGCATGGACTTAATTGGGAATTTTTTATTCTGTTTATCATTTATTTTTCATACCACAAAAAAGAGAGATTTTATATTTAAATGATGTCAGAGAAAAATGGAGTGCTATCTGTTTGAATATTACTGTAACCACATGCTGACATTTCCTTTTCCTTTTTATATTCCTTTTTTTGAAGGTTCGCTATGCTGAAAATCTTCCTGTGGTGCTTCATGGAGTTACCTGTGCATTTCCTGGTGGCAAAAAGATAGGAATTGTCGGGCGTACTGGAAGTGGCAAATCTACTTTGATCCAAGCATTATTCCGATTGATTGAGCCAGCTGGTGGGAGAATCATTATCGACAACATCGACATTTCAACAATTGGGCTCCATGACCTACGTAGCCGTCTTGGTATCATACCCCAAGATCCTACATTATTTGAAGGAACTATTAGAGTCAATCTTGATCCCCTCGAAGAGCATTCGGATCATGAAATTTGGGAGGTATAAATTTCACTTGCATACCCTGCTCTCTCCCCCCTCACATAACTAGTATACTTAAGCTGAGAGTTATGGAAGTTCATGAATTTCACATTCATGATGTTCCTTGCCTCCCAAGAAACTAAAAACTTCTAAAATTTCAAATAATTCTCGAGTTTGTAGTTTTTTTATTGATAATTTCAGGTTCTTCAATAAGATTATTAGTTCCTTGGAAGAGTTGTTACCGATAAATTATACTATTAATTTTACCATGCTAATGCTATTTTGAGTCTTGAAATAAGATCGTGTTCGAATGACAAGTGCTGAATTTTTCTTTGCCACAGGCTCTTGATAAGTCTCAGCTCGGAGATATTGTGCGTTATAAAGACCAAAAGCTTGATGCACCAGGTTTGCACCGTCCCTCTCCGACATCATTGGTGCATCATCTTAACTTGAAAAAACGTGTATAGAGAAAGAAGAGGCAAAAAAGCCCTTTGAAGTTGCATGAGGTTGATAGATCCTTTTTTCTTTGGTGTAAAATGTGCAGTTTTAGAAAATGGAGATAACTGGAGTGTGGGGCAGCGGCAACTTGTTTCCCTCGGCAGGGCTTTGCTCAAACAAGCAAGAATACTCGTGCTTGATGAAGCAACAGCATCTGTTGATACTGCCACCGATAATCTCATACAGAAGATCATCCGAACAGAGTTCATGAACTGCACAGTTTGCACTATTGCACATCGTATTCCAACCGTAATCGACAGTGATCTTGTTTTGGTGTTAAGTGATGGTACGTAAAGCTATGTCTTAAAATTTTCATCTTTAAGTTCGGGATGCTCGAGTATTATTTTCATTGAAAGCCTTGACATTTTCCCGAATAATTTTGCAGGTCGAGTTGCAGAGTTTGATACTCCGTCACGTCTCTTGGAGGATAAATCATCAATGTTTCTAAAGTTAGTAACCGAGTATTCCTCTAGATCAAGTGGCATACCGGATTTCTGAAACAGATTGCAAGCCCCAAATTCTTCTTCGAGTCGGGCATCAGGAGCTGAGGGACCATCCAAGAGTGAACCAGCTGCCACTGCTTCTTTCTTGCAGCACTCGGCTAACACAACCACAAAGGGCAAGGGCAAATGTGCAGACCAAGCCATTTAACCAAAACCTCAAGTAATTTCAAAGTTCAAGGTAATTTTTGAGCAAATTCATCCGCTAAAGTGGATTCGGAAAGTTCATGCACGGTTAGAACCTGACGTACCTTGTAACAGAAAATAAGCTCGACGGGTAGGGTTTGGTAATAATACATGGAAGCAACAAAATAAAAACAATGGTGGGTTCATATTTGTTCAAGATGTGCAATAACATAGAGAAATGTTATTATGTAGTTAGGACAAACTTCAGAGTTGAACTAGTTAGATCCCACTCTTTCTATTGGCAAAATGTTGAGTTGTAGACTGAAGAATCTAAATTTTGTTTCATCCCTTTAATTTCAGCTTCTGTAATAGGCTTCGATTCCACAAATTTTGCTTCAACCTTGCTCTTTCTTGGTAAGGAAGACTTCTTCCATGCCAGCAAGTTAGCATCTTGGATTTTATTCATTAACATAAAAGTTGGCTTCTCTTTGTGAACAATTACCATGGAAAACCGGGCTTCATAGAAGTCTTAGACCTACGGCAGTACTCGAAAGCAGGGACGGATGAACCTATAAAATTTTAGGGGGTGAATTTATAAAATTTTAGAACGGCGAAAATAGATTTTTAATAAAATTTTTAAAAAAAATTATAGATCATATACAAATTTCCAATGGGGCGACCGCTCCCCCAGTCCCCTCGGTTGATCCTTGCTCGAACCCAAGTTCAACTTTTTAAATATACTACAGTAACGACTTTTTTAGTTATGATAAATGTCTTATATTTCAGTGACTTCATTAACACTTCTCGTAAGTATTTGAAAATTTGTATTCGGTCTAGTATGTATTTATAGATATTCTAAATCCTTTGACAATGTACAAGCACCTTGCAGACATATCGATTTGAATCCGGTCTCCTGGAATGAATATATTTTTCTACTGGGACCGCTTGTTGGGTTCGATTAATTGCATCTTTATGTAGCGGTAATGATGTATAACTGTGTGTGTCGCTGGTTCTAAAATTTCGTTTTGAGAGTTTTAATATTATAATAACCCAAATATTAGATGTAGCTATTGGAAAAGTTGGGGAAGATTGTGAGTTTTAATATTATAATAACTCGAATTCTAATTTTGTTTTGAAATATGATTAATTGACTCTTTAGTTTATGAGAATTTTAATATTTATTTAAAAATTATTAAAAATTAATGATATATAACGATATGTAGCGTCAATGATGTGTAGCAATGTGTGTCGCCCATTCTAAAATTTTTCTAATGAATATCTATCAAATAATTCGGCCATGTTTGTTAAAGAGAGGTTTGAGCCAAAATTAGATGTTTGAGTTAAAATTAGAGGTTTGACCGGTCAAATCCGTTAATTTGGATGTTTGGTAAAGAGCGAATTGAAATAGCGGATTTCAGTGAAACCTCTAATTTTGAAAAAGCTGCTAATAAGAACTTTTTGAAATTAGAGATTTTGACATAAGTGTTATAGAGATACTTTTACCCTTAACAATTATAAAAAATCTCCAAATAACCTAAAGTTAACCATTTCTATTTTAATTCTTCAACAACACCTATTTACATTGTGACATTTGTGTAAAATTAATATTTGATTTTGATATAACAAGTAATTCAAGGATTAAGTTACAAAGTAAATAAATTGTTAAGTAATTAAATACTTAAAATATTTTCAAGTCAAAACTTAAACCCCATAAACTTTTCTAAGTGTTTCAAAGCTAAAATATACAAAATCGCTCAGGCGTTTCGAAACACCCTCAAAGTGTTTCGATACGATTTGTCATTGGAGACATCTATTTCGAAATGGCTCACACCCGTTTCGATACAGGGGTTAAGTAATTTTAAAATTGAGCATTAAATGAACTAGCCGTTACTTATCAGAAACTGATTTCTGAAGATTTGGTTAATCATTTCGATACACCCCTAAGTTGTTTCGAAACACCAATTGACAGTTTTAAAATATTTCGATACAGCCCTTATCCGTTTCGATACGACATTCTTTTTGCCTTTATTGATTCGATACAATCTATAACCGTTTCGATACGGGCACATTTTACACATAACAACTTTTTTTAGTGTCCGTTTCGATACAAGGGTACCGTGTTCCGATACGGGCCCATTTTATACATAACAACTCTTTCTTTTTTTAGTGTCCGTTTCGATACAGGGGTACTGTGTTCCGATACGGGTAGTTGCAGAATTGCATTTATGTTGAGAAGAGAGAGCCCCAACGGCTCTATTAATGATCTCAACCACCAAAACGGCTAGAAATCAATGAGAAAGTATAAAAACAAGTCTCTAAAGCTACAACAACAACAACTATTGAGCCTTCAAGCAACATCAAATCATTCAAATCCAAACATTGATCATTTAGAGTCAAATCTTTGTACTCAATTCAATTGTGTTTTTCATTGTAATTTTTATTGAGACTTTGGGGTGTAATTGATTGTACTTGGGTAAACATCAATATTTGAGAAGTATTTGTAAGGTTTACCAAATTCTTGTAAGGTTAATCGGTCTTCTAAGGTTTCCTCCTCATCCAAGAAAAGGGGAAGAATCAATTAGTGGATTAGTTGAAAATTTTTAGTGGGAGATAAGGTACTGAAGGTATAGTTTATTTTGGAACTTGAACCACTATAAATTGCCTTGTGTCCAATTTTCATTCATCCATTTTCTCCCTTCAAACTTTAATTGCCAATTCACTCTCACTCTTGGCTATTTGCAATCGTTTGATCAACTCAACAATTTGTAAGCTAGTACTTTTTGTTTTTTCTTTTTATTTTCACACATTTATATTTGTATTTAAATTTAATAATTAATTAAATTGTATTAAAAATAATTATATAAATAATATATATATATATATCCTTCAAATATGCTTAGTAATGTTATATTAAATAATATATATATAGATACAAAATATTGATAACTAATAAACTATTTAAATAAGTATCGTATATAATCATGTCTTTATATGTCATTTTATTTCTTTAAATAATCAAACAGCTATCAGCTTTCAGTTAATTTTACCAAACACTTTTATACAATTAGCTAACATAATCTACTAATCAAATCAGATAATGCAATCAGCTATATAATCCGCAATCATCTATCCGTTAATTAACAAATAAAGTCTAATCAACAACTTATAGCTAATAAATTTACAATAGAATCCCAATAAGTACTGCCACATAAATTTGAATCTATCTTTAACAATTTGATATTGCTAAGAGATGTCTCAATTGGTGACGATGACATCGTAAGAAGTGGGACACAAAGAAATAAAAAACTTTTAAGTGTGTAAGACTAAGAAATGATATGGTGATTCATCTAAAGAATATTAACACATGAATGAACGGGTTTTGTGTTTTTTTAAATGAATCACGAGTGTATTCCTGTTTATTTATTTAATAGTCTAAGCAGAAATTAATTTTATTGAGTTGAATAAAACAAAAGTTATCCCATCAAATATTTAAGGATGTTATATTTTTAATGACTTGAACTCAAGACCTTTGAAAAGAATCATAAAGGCGCCAAAGCTCTCCCATCCATACTTTTTTTTCCTTCGGTAGACGATGATATATCCTCAAGTGAGATGGGAGGGCAAACCCTTACAATATTAATTTAAACATATAACTTAATACAATGCCTATGCGATTTGTATTCTTCTCTAACCGTAAATCAAATGTTGTTGAACGTTTAAGCATGTTTGATTTTACATTCTCTTATATATTATATCAATAAGAATGTCAATCAAACTAAATTCGCTCAATATCAATAAAATACTCCTACAAAGTGACCAAATTTGGGGGCTAAATTATACATTAACCCATTCAAGAGTAATCGGATAAATAACTTGGGAGTGCATATATCATATAGCTTGGGCCTAAATGTGTTTAAAGGTAAAGCCTAAAACATGGCCGAAAACGATGAACCCAAAGCTCAAATCAAATCCAATATGGAGCTTAAATTAGACCCAAAATCCAAATCTCCATCCTTCAACTCAAAACCATTTCCCTTCTCCTTCTCTCCATCAGAAGCTAAGCTGAGAAAAGATGCATGCTATTACGAGACGATTAGGGCACCACTCTCTGAACCCAACAACTTCAATTTCTTCTATCAAGTCTATTTACCCTCTCTCCGATCACTGTAACATTTTCATTCCCTCCTGTTAATTTCTCAATTTTAATGGCTGTTTAGCATTTACATCAAATTGATGTGTTTTTGTTAATCATTTTATGATCGATTTGTTTTTTTTTTCAGATTATGGAGGTGACCATCCGCGATACGGATCTACGCTGGCCTCCCACAAGGGCATGGGTCACATCGTTCGCAAGGGAACCGGTGGCCGATCCTCCGTCAGGTCATTTCTTGGGATTTTAAAAAGATTTCGTTGAAAATTTTATGTTTGAGTGCGGGAAATGATTTTGCCTTCTCTTGCAGTGGCATTATAGCTACTGTTTTTGGAGCTACTGGATTCCTTGGTCGTTATCTTGTGCAACAGCTTGGTAATTTAAACTTGATGTTTTAGTTATTATTATTGTACATTATTTGTTGCTCAAATGTTTCATGTTTCGCCTTAAAATGCGCGTTACTGACTGCCTCTTTTGTTTTTACTTTTGAATCTCGCTTGAAGGTTTGTTTGCAATGTGTATACTGATTTTTTTTAATCTTTTTGTTTTAGCTAAAACGGGGTCTCAGGTGTTAGTTCCATTCCGAGGTTCCGAGGATAACCCTCGTCATCTCAAATTGATGGGAGATTTGGGACAGGTACCATATGAATTTGCCTTTCTTTTTTTTTTTTATCGAAATTCATATTCAATTGCATATTGTGCGGTTTTATTATGGTTTTAATTTGATATTTCGCGTGCTCAGATAGTGCCAATGAAATATGATCCAAGGGATGAAAATTCAATCAAGGCTGTGATGGCAAAGGCTAATGTTGTTATTAATCTTATTGGTATACAATGTCTCTCTTCTGATTCTACCAATGAATGAAATTTAAATCTTTGATTTGTATGATTGGTATTTGTCGAAAAGCTGATCAAAAGCTGATCTTTTTATTATATTTCGACTATTAAATTGCTACTGATTTACAGACTAAATATATAGACTTATGCCTTAGCTAAGGAAACTCCTAACTAGGAAAGAAACTAATTCTAGTAAAGAAATACAATCCCTTATAAATAGGGATTCTAATAAATAACAAAATATTTACAGATCTTCCGAACTTTAGGAAACAATCTCCGACACTCCCCCTTAAGCTGGGGCATGGATGTCCTCCATCCTCAGCTTGCTTGTTAACTTTTGAAAATCCTTGCCAAGTAAACCCTTGGTGAGAATATCTGCAATCTGATTACCAGTAGTCACATAAGGAGTACAAATCAAACCACTGTCGAGTTTCTCTTTTATAAAATGTCTGTCCACTTCAACATGCTTTGTTCTGTCATGTTGAACTGGATTATGAGCAATATTGATTGCTGATTTGTTATCACAGTACAACATCATTGGTCCATTCCATTCTACTTTCAAATCTTCTAGAATGATCTTCAGCCATAGTAACTCACAGATTCCTAAAGCCATAGCTCGAAATTCAGCTTCTGCACTGGATCTAGCTACCACGTTCTGTTTTTTGCTTCTCCAAGTAACCAAATTTCCTCTAAAAAAGGTGCAGTAGCCTGAAGTTGATCTTCTGTCCATTCTGGAACTTGCATAGTCTGCATCTGTGTAGGCTTCCAGAGTTAGGTTTCCTCCTCTTCTAAACATGATTCCTTTACCTGGTGCACCTTTCAAGTATTGCAAGATTCGCATTACAGCTCTTAGGTGTGACTCCTTAGGATTGTGCATGAATTGGCTTACCACTCCAACAGCATATGCTATGTCTGGTCTGGTATGTGATAAATAAATAAGTCTTCCCACAAGTCTCTGAAATGAACCCCTATCAACTGCCATATCATCTTCATCTGAATCTCCAAGTTCGTGGTTAACTTCTATGGGCGTTTCTGCTGGTTTACATCCAAGCTTTCCAGTTTCCTTTAAAAGATCCAGAGTATATTTTTGCTGTGATATAAAAATTCCTTGTTGTGAGTGTGCCACCTCAATACCCAAAAAATATTTTAATCTCCCAAGTTCCTTCACCTCAAACTCTTTTACAAGACACTTTTTCAGATTGATGATTCCTTCTGAATCATTACCTGTAACTATGATGTCGTCCACATAAACCAGTAGTATGGTTACTCCCCTTGAAGATGAATGCTTCACAAATAAGGTATGGTCACCTTGACTCTGTTTGAAACCCTGCCCTAACATTACCTTAGCAAATCTTCCAAAACAAGCTCTTGGGGACTGTTTTAATCCATATAGAGCCTTTTTTAACTTGCAAACTACTTGTCCAACAGTCGAATTAAACCCTGGTGGAACATCCATGTATACCTCTTCTTCGAGATCTCCATGCAAAAATGCATTTTTAATATCAAACTGCAGTAAGTTCCATCCCTGGTTAGCTGCTAAGGAGAGTAGAACCCTCACTGTGTTCATCTTTGCAACAGGTGCAAACGTCTCCAGATAATCTATCCCATAGGTTTGCGAGTACCCCTTTGCTACCAACCTTGCTTTGTATCTTTCCAAGGAGCCATCTGATTTGTATTTTACAGTGTACACCCATCTACATCCCACTGTTTTTTTGTCTCCTGGCAGCTTTACTAAATCCCAGGTCTTATTCTTTTCCAGTGCATCCATTTCCTCCTGCATAGCCTTTTTCCAATTCTCATTATCTAATGCCTCGGCTACTGTTTTAGGGATGACAATATTGTTTAAGCTGGTAAGAAAGGTTTTGTGATTCGGGGACAAATTATTATAGGTCATAAACAAATATGAAGGGTGTTTAGTGGTGCAGGTTCTTTTTCCCTTTCTAATAGCAATAGGAAATTCAAACTCAGAATTAGAATTCATATCATTATGATCAGGATCAGTTTCAGAATGTACCTCAAAATGTATGGGAATGGGAGCAAGAGCAGGAGCAGGAGATGATTGAGTCTGCATAGGTATCTTCCTTCTCGAATATGTCTTTAGAGGACCAGCAGTTTCTTGAACATTGGGCTGAGAAATATTTCTGTTTGGTTGAGGAGTTTGAGGACTATTGGGTTCTGTTTGTAAGGACTGTGAAGGCGGCTGGATTTTTGTAGAATGAGAAGGTTGGATTTCTGCAGAATGAGAAGGAGAAGGCTGGATTTCTGCAGAATGAGAAGGCTGGATTTCTGCAAAATGAGAAGGCTGGATTTTTGCAGAATGAGAAGGAGGTAGATTAATGAGGGACAAAGGTTGCTGAAGTAAAAACAGATCTGCATCCTTATCTTCCCTAAAAGACATCTCCCCCTGAAGATAAGGAGCAGTGAAGTAACTCTCTCTTTCAACAAAAGTAACATCAGCAGTGACATAAACCTTTCTAGTAGGTGGATGATAGCATTTGTAGCCTTTTTGAGTAGAGGAATACCCAAGAAAAATGCACTTTACTGCCCTAGGATCAAGCTTACCTCGGTTTGGAGAATGAAGATGAACAAAGGCAACACACCCAAACACTCTTGGCTGAAGGTTAAGAGATAGGTTCAAATGTGGGAAAAATTTTGTAAGGGTTTGAATAGGACTTTGGGATCCAAGGACTTTAGTGGGTAGTCTGTTCATCATAAATGTAGCTGTTAAGACAGCTTCCCCCAGTATTTTTTTGGAACATTATTCTGAAATAAAAGGGCTCTGGTTATAGCAAGAATATGTCCATTCTTCCTTTCTGAAATTCCATTCTGCTGGGGAGTGTTTACACATGATGATTCATGTAAAATACCTTTTTCTAAGAGAAAAGGAGACAAGATTTGATTAAAATAATCCTTGGCATTATCTGATCTAATTCTTTTAATCTCGGCTCCAAACTGGGTTTTTATCATGGTGTAAAAGTTTTGAAAGGTCGATGCAACATCATATTTCTGTTTTAACAAATAAATCCAAGTAACCCTAGTGTGATCATCTATAAAAGATGCAAACCACCTTGCCCCAGTTATGTTAGGAACAGAAGGAGGTCCCCATACATCACTATGAATAAGACTAAAAGGAAAATTGGTTCTATTATTACTTGCTGGAAAAGAGGAGCGTTTATGTTTAAAAAGTTCACACACATCACAATGTAATTCCTCAACATCTAAGGTTTTACATAAAGAAGGAAACATAGTCTTTAGAAGTTTAAAAGGTGGATGACCAAGGCGAAGATGCTGGAGCCAGATTTGGTCTTTATTATTTGTAGAATTAGATAAAAAAGATGAGGGTGGAGTGTTCAAGATTCTAACTTGTCCTCCAAGATTCTCAAGATAATAGAGTCCATTGATCTCCTTAGCACGCCCAATCATCTTCTTCGTTTCCTGCTCCTGGAAAAAACAATGTGTAGAATGAAACAAAACACTGCAATTAATATCCCTGACAAGTTTTGGTATTGAGATAAGGTTGGTAAATAATTTTGGAACATGTAGAACTTTTCTAAGCAGAATTTTTTTACTAATGGCAACATCTCCTTCACCAGCAACTGTTATCATGGTACCATCAGCAACTGTAATTTTCCTATTGCTAGGGCATGGTGTATAATTGAGAAAGTTGAGAGGGGAATTGGTCATGTGATTAGTTGCTCCTGAGTCTATTACCCAGGAGGTTTGATTAGGTATGGAGGATTCCAAGGCATTAGAGTTTTGAGAAGAGGAAGAGGATATACCTGAGAAAACCAGATTACCTGTACCAGCAATTGATGATTTTCCTAAGGACTCCAGTAGAGTCTTCAACTTCTCTACTTCCTCTTGATTGAACTCTCCAGATTGTTCAGTGGATTCCTTGGTTACTTCTCCAGTTGCATGGGCTCTGCTCTGCCCCCTCGTTGATCCTTCCCTTTCTATGAAGTTTTTGTTTGTGGACTGTGGCTTCCCATGTAACTTCCAACACCTCTCTCTAGTGTGTCGAGGTTTTTTGCAATACGTACACCACATGGAATCTCGGTTCACTGCCCTTGTTGTTTCTGATTTTCTTTCAAAACTTTCCAAACGTGTTGGGTTTTCAGAAACTATTTGAGTCACTAGAGCCGAGCTTTCTACTTGATTATTTCCAATCATCATTACTTCTCTAAGGGAACGAGAAATCGAACAAATACTGTCTAACACAACAGTTAAAGCCTAAAGAAAAAGAGGCTCTGATACCATGTCGAAAAGCTGATCAAAAGCTGATCTTTTTATTATATTTCGACTATTAAATTGCTACTGATTTACAGACTAAATATATAGACTTATGCCTTAGCTAAGGGAACTCCTAACTAGGAAAGAAACTAATTCTAGTAAAGAAATACAATCCCTTATAAATAGGGATTCTAATAAATAACAAAATATTTACAGATCTTCTGAACTTTAGGAAACAATCTCCGACAGTATTGATTATATTGGCAGGAAGAGAATACGAGACACGGAACTATAGCTTTGAGGAAGTGAACCATTTCATGGCAGAGCAACTGGCAGTGGTATGTTGGAACTTTCATTCACATTGAAATTGGCACCCTTAATCTCTTGACATTGTTATTAGAATGATTTTAGATCTATTCTTGTGTATGGGTTAAATGTTATCCTCAGTCCTTTTCTGGACGAAGGTGTGGGGGGTTTGGAGTAGAAGAAAATGCATCATGTACAACAATTGAGGAAAGGGGAGTTGAAGTTTGCATGCTACTTGAGCCTCTATCATGCATATCTTCAAATTTTGATGCAAACAGCAAGTTGTTTAACTGAATTTCTTTTTCTGTCATTTGTTCTGTTATTCATAACAAAACTCTTTGTGATGCATCTTTATCTAGTTTTTAACATGAGGAACAGTGTATAGTGTGTGGAATGTGACTTTATTTCTCATATCATCTTGTGCTATCAACCATGTTCTACATTTAACTAAGCTTAATTTTTGTGTAGTTCTAAGCACTTAATGTATTAGTTTTTGCTTGATTTCAGATTGCCAAAGAACATGGTGGTATCATGAGATTTATTCAAGTTTCTTGCTTAGGGTCTTCTCTGTCATCCCCATCAAGATTTCTAAGAGCCAAGGCTGCTGGAGAAGAAGCTGTTTTGAAAGAACTTCCCGAGGTAATTAATCTTTAGTTTCTACAACGTGAGATGGCAATGATGATGCAGTGAATTTGTTATAATATAAGCAAAGTGAGCCTGTGCATCAACAATTATGAACCAGTTTTATCTAATAGTATATACACTATATGTTGTGCAAAAATGGGAGATAAAGGAACTGTTGCATATAAAGAAAATTAGGTCGGAAGGAGATAAAAATGGTTTGTTTCATTTATCTTTAAGGGCATGGATAGCCATTCCTAAGATCTTGCACCCCAAAAAAATATGGGCTACTTTTGTGAAAAATGAGAATTAATTTTGACACATCTTTATATGAGTGTTTAAGTCTCTCAGTTGTTACCATGGCTGCTCTTTCTGAAGTCTCTTTTGGGGCTTCACTAATTAAGTTATTCAGTACTCTGGTCCTACGTAACATGATGTGTTAAATGCCTTCTGCTGCTTTGGACTTTATTGTGGTTGTTTTTAGGTGCATCAATGTGCTGTTTATTTGGACAACAATATCATGTTTATAGTTTATGTTGCTCGGAATCTTCATTTTTCATGAAATACCTGTGTCCGACACTCGTGACTGACACTTGGATATAGGAATATGACCTCTAAGGATCCTCCAAATATATCGAAAAACTTAGAAAATTCTTTTCATACCCATTTCGGATACATACACCCGAATCTGAGTAACATTGTTTGTAGTTTTATTGCTTGTACATTTGAGAACTTTAGATCAAAGTTGTGTTTCAAACTTTCGATGTCAGAATAGAGGTAAAAATATGGAGTCGATGACTTGACTCCTGTTCCTTTAGATTATAACTATGATTTGCAACATCTTTGCTCATTCACATTTCACAAGCTGATTCTATATTTTGTTGTAAAGCTATGCAATGGTTTACCTGAAGTTTTCATTTCATCCTAAGTAAAAGTAGATTTCAAGTTCATTCATTTGCTATAAGATTTGATTGGACTAAATTGTTATTTTGCACTTTTACTAATGTGTAATACCAAACTTTTGATACTTCTTAGCTGATAGCCATTTAGGAAATTTCTCAGATGTAACCTGGGAAATGTTGTGCATTTATTATTGCACAAAGTTGTTGAATTTCGCATTATGAAAACTTAGTTTAGGACTTGGTTTGAAAATTTGATTTCAACTCTAGGCTATAGTGAGAATACGGCATAACTCTGGTAGTGCAATCATAACAAGAACCTGAATAGCACAGAACCTAAGTGCATAATAAAATTACAAAATTCACCTTTTTCCTGGATAAGTTTGAGGGAAGGTAAGTGAGAATCGTAGAAGGGCTAAACTGATTTGAAAAGGCTTGCTTAGCTCCTTAAAGGTTGGCCTTCAATAGGCTTCCATATTTTTTATGTTTTCTATGGTTCCAACATCAACACTTTTACCGTATCATTCCTTCTACAGGCTACTGTCATGAAACCTGCTGTAATGATTGGTACTGAGGATCGGATTATGAATCCATGGGCACGCTTTGCAAAGAAATATAGCTTTCTTCCACTCATTGGCGATGGATCTACCAAGTAATTTTTTTATTATAACCTGAACCTTCTAATTGATATTTGTTGGTTCCGTTTCTTCTGGGAGCTTTGTGCATATTTTGCTAACATTAGTTTCTTTACAGAATCCAGCCTGTATATGTTAATGATATTGCTTCTGCAATTGTTGCGGCCCTGAAAGATGATGGAACCAGCATGGGAAAAGTCTATGAGTTGGGTGGACCAGAGATCTATACTGTGCATGAACTGGTAATCACTTTCCCTCTTGATATTGAATCAATGCTTCTTGGTGTAACTGATCTTAGAATACCCTGCAGGCTGAGCTTATGTATGGCATGATCCGTGAATGGCCACGCTATGTAAACGTTCCTTTACCCATTGCAAAGGTAAAATTTTAACCCTTGCATTTGGACAAGTGCTAAAGCGATGTTTTAGCTGTTCTAAGTGCAGTTTTTTATTCTGTTGTCTTATTGTCAATATTGACTATATGCACAGTGAAAGATAGTTATGCTAGCAGTAAAGATTTCTTTAAAATATCAACGGAAGGCATGTTGTGCCTTCCATTCCTTAATCACGACTTTAATTAACGCATAATTGATTGTTGTGCTTCTAGGTTCATACTCGTCTTGACATTGCTTATTACCGTTTAATATTGAGTTATAGATTAGCAGCTCATCATTTGATGGTTTCAGGCAGTTTCCTTGCCTAGAGAGGTATTAGTGAAGAAAGTGCCATTTCCACTACCAACCCCTGAGATCTTCAATCTGGATCAAATACTTGCATTTGCAAACGATACCGTTGTATCAGAAAATGGTGAGTTGAAATAATTTCAGGCTATGCCAGCCTTAATGTCATTTTGTGGCAATGCGAGTAAGCTTTCCTTGTTACAAGATGCCTCATTTTGTGGTGATTTTTGCAGCTTTAACATTTACGGATTTGGGAATTGTGCCCCATAAGGTGAAGGGATACCCAGTCGAGTTTCTTATCCAATACCGTAAGGGAGGTCCACAGTTTGGTTCTACAGTCAGTGAAAAAGTTAATCCAGATTCTTATCCTTAATTTTATTGCGATATCTTATTCACGATTTGTTTTCTTTTTCCCCCTTTATTTTGTCGATTTCGAAAAGCCTATTCTGGTATGTGGTACCTTAAAAGACAAGAATGGCCGAAAGAGTGCATGATTGTAGTTTCCGTTTTGTGGAAAAAAGGTGATTTTGCCGAGTAGCAAGATGTAATAAAAGTTGAGATACCTTGGTTGTATTCTCTGTGTACCTGTTAGTGGCATCATAGGCTTTGGTTATTTCAGGAGATTAACATAATTGTGAGAAAATATTAATCTCATTTGTATTTTTTTTCTAAATAAAAAAAATAAAATCATCCTTGGGAGGTTATCTCCTTTGTAAGTGCTGGTTTATTTCCTGTTCCAACTTCCATAGGCATAGGCCACATGCGGTTCGCATATTGTGAAGGACAAAAAACGTGTGGAAACGTGGATTGGATGGTGTTTCCCTTGGTGGATGTCAGATCTGTGGGAGGAAGGATTCAACTGATCTAAAACCCTGTCATGAAGATGGAGGAATTGGGGGTGAAATTAGGGCACGGCTCGAAAAGAACTGAAATTGAAGATGAAGGAGGGAAAATCGAGTTTCAATCCTTATGTGCTGATAATGGAACGACGCCGTCTGGGAATTATGGAACGATGCCGTATGAAGATGGACACGTTATGGAGATGGGAGATGATCCGAAGCGGGTCCAGGCGGTCTGAGGATGGCCCAACAAGGAAGCCCAATGAATAGAGAATCAAAACAGCTCTAACGGTTTTCTAGCTGGAATTACACGTGTTTTTCAATTATTTGTCTGGTTCTTTTATTTGTCTTTTATTTCCAAGAATAGCTGGATATATGCCAGGGTTGTAACCGTTTACTCATTCATTCTGAAATGAAGTTTCTCTTTCTCTTTCTCTCAATCTTTAAATTTCTCTCTATTTTTTAAAACCCTTTCTTTCAAATATCACTGTTCGTGACAAACCCATGGCGTGGTGATGAAACAAACAAAAATAGTTTCCCACCCAAGTCTAAGGCACATGCACAAACGGGCAGAGTTTTGAGTCGAGATTAAATTATTCAGAGTGTCGACCAATTTTTTTAATAGTTTAAAGTGATTACAAAAAAGTATCTGTTTATATATATTCTTAACTTTTTGATAATGCATATATATATTTTTAGGATAATTTACTTTTCTACTGAATTCACTTGTTGGATTTTACAGTGTCATAACAAGCTGCAGTAAATCTTCTAAAACCGAATAAGTTGTTATGAACAACATTTTGTGTTTAGAGTTTTGAATATAAGAGTTGTGAGACACTTTTATCTTGACAATTACAAGGAGCAACATTTTTTCGTTTTTATACTTTAAATATTATTTAAATTTAATAATTAATCAAATTGTATTAATTAATTTTTTAAAAGTCAATTTTTTAAAATTTTGACTATAATTATTTTAAATATTAATTAATTAAAATTTATAAAATATATATTTAAAAACTATGAAGGTTTTAAAATATTTTTTTATATTTTTATAATAATAAAATTTAAATAATAAGAAGTCGAAGATGAAAGATTTTGACTAAAATATTCAATGTGATAATTTTAGTGGGATAATCAAGTATTAATTTTCATAATCATTTTTATGTCATTGAGCTTGTTGTTTAAATAAGCAAACAACTATTGACTGATAGTTAATTTATCATACAATCATATACAATCAATTAATGTAATCAATTAGTTAAATTAATTAATGCAATTCACTATCATCGATGAGTTAATACAATCCACCAACAATTATCAACTACCTCCTTTCTGTCAAAGATGACCGTAATTTTCCAAACTACAAAACACAACTTTCCTTATCTGCTATGCATGTAACGACCCAAATTTTAAAATTCGTGACTCGGTTCAACTCAAACCTCGAGCCTTGCGATTTGGGCCAAACTTATGAATCTTTGGGTGCTCAAGAGAGCCTTAGTGGGCCTCTAAATTATTGTTTGGTTGGAGTGTTGAGTTATTTGATGAGATGGGAAGAAGATGGAGGGGGAATATAGTAAATTGCTTCAAGTTCAAAAGGAATGGTTGAATCATTTATCTCGTTGCATAAAAGGGAAAGAGGATAACCTCATTCTTGTCTCTTTTCTTCCTCTATCTCTCCTCTTTATCTTAGTCTAAACATACAAGGTAAAGGTTGATTTTTTTTTCATTCAAGTGATAATTTTAAAATTTATCATTAAGGGCATTATAATCTTCATCCAAAGATCTACATTTTAAGGTAAGAATTATAAAAACTGGTGCAAGGTGAAAGAAATGGATTTTGTAGGCGTTTTGGTAGAAATGGGTTGTAAGGAGATCTAACCTCGTTTTCTGACCTTAGATTGATGTTATAGTTAACATTTCAACCCCTACAAAGTTGTAATTCATTTTGCAACTTCCTTGTGTAGTGAAAGAGGTTGGACATTTATCCAAAGAGCTTGGGAAGAGGAGAGCTTAAGGAACTTGGCAAAGAGTTTCTTCTCCAGCTGTGAAATCAAGGTTAGTACCTTACTAGCTCCTTGTTTCATGAACATCCTGAGGATGATGATTTGTGTGCTTAGTTTGATGTTTTGGTTGCTTGTATGCTTAGATACCTCTCTAATGGTTAAATTCGAAATTTATGTTAAAACAACGTAAAAATGGTAGAAAATCATTTAAGTTACCTTTCATAATTGTAGGTTCGATTTGAGGTTTTTTCACGAAGGTTTTGGGGGTGTTAGGGGTATTTTCGAGCTCGAGAGTTCAAATTCTAAGCCAGTTTACTAGTACGAGATGCACTCGTATCGCTACCCCGTGTTTTGAATGACGAACACAAGCAAGTGTTGAAGGGCAAATTGGTATGAGCTTCAAGCTGCATCGATACCCCCTTTTTTATTAAAATTCCAGTAGCAAATTTTTGTATCGCTATGCTTGAGGGCGTATCGGTGTTGCGCGTAATAAGCGTTTCACAATTGGTGCAAGTGTACACTTCGTAATTGGTGCAAGTGTACACTTCGCAATTGGTGCAAGTGTACACTTCGCAATTGGTGTTGCACGTAAAAAGCGTCCTTCAATGATTTCTTCTTATCCCTAAGTCGAAATACTAGTTGATTGTGCAAGCCTTGATAATACCTCCCAGCGTGAACCAAGGGTGAACAACAACCAATCTTGCGTTCCTCTTAGCCGTTGAAATTCGTAACTTATTCCCCGGAAATGGTGCCAAAAACTTGTTGCGCGTAATAAGTGCTTCGCAATTGGTGCAAGTGTACACGTCGCAAGTTATAGTATAGAAAGATATCGTCTCCACAAAGATTGGTGCTACTTCAAGAATTTAACTTCTCGCACTGTAAAATAAAAACACAAGTAGGTGATTGTAGGAGTTCTAATTAACAACTAAACTAAGAGCAATAAAATAAAAGAAAAATGTAATCAAGTAAAAGAGAATAGGCCAGATTATTGTGAGTTGAGGAGTGATAGTCGAATGAATCGTCTCGGTAAAAGAGTGCAACGGCAACTCAATTGTCGCTGCAATTGGTAACAATCAGGTTTCCAAGGCAACATGAATAGCGGTTGCCGGGGCAACTAGTATAACGATGCCGGGGCAGTGATTGCCAGGGAAACAACTTGGGCAACTGAGCGGCAATCTCCGAGGTTCGACAAAGCGTTCTTCAATGATTTCTTCTTATCCCTAAGTCAAAATACTAGTTGATTGTGCAAGCCTTGATAATACCTCCCAGCGTGAACCAAGGGTGAACAACAACCAATCTTGCGCTCCTCTTAGCTGTTGAAATTCGTAACTTATTCCTAAGCCAAATTAGTCTTCATCGAATTGGACAAAAACCATGCTCATTCGTTTCTTGAATCTAACTCTCCTAGTATTAGATAAATAAATGAAATTACTAGATCCTCTCTCAATTCACTCGAAAACAAAGTTAAAAGCCAAGAATGAGCAAACCTTGAATAAAAAGTGCAAACTATATTACCTAAACAATATCCAACCGTTTCTCACAACCACAAAATACAATAACCTTAGCCAACTAGATTTAGTTAATGGCTAGGTTCAAAAGAAACACAAAACAAAGTTTTCCTAACATAAACCTAATCGAACAAGAAGAAAAAGGATGAAGAAGATGTCGAAAGCCCTTTTGGTCTCTCTCTAATCGATCTCTCCCTGTAGTTGGCGGCTTGACTTCTTATTTATAGGAGAAGGCTAGGTCAAAGTCTTTCTTGAGGAGGAAGTTAAGTTGGATTTAAATTGGATAAAAGAGATATTAAATCTATTCCAACTAAAACTTCCTCCTATTTTCTTGGGCTTCATCTTCTCTTGACCTCTTCACAAACTTCCAACTCTTTTTCTCCACGCCACCTATCCTGATTAAGTCATCTTTTTCTACTCTTCAATTCGGCTACCACTTCACCTCATTCTTTCTTGTTGACGGTTGCCGCGACAACTGGTTCAACATCTCCTTTTTGGAGTTGCCACGACAACTTGTTCAACATCTCCTTCTTGGGTTGCCACGGCAACTTTCCTGGCAACTAGTTTTGCACACATAAAAATAACTTCTGGCAGCATCTTTTTCCACCCAAAACTAAGCAAAACATGAATTCAAACACGACCACCAAGGAAACAATGAAAATATGCACGAATGCCTAATAATGCAACTAAAGTGAGCCAAAGTCTAACAATAATAGGAGTAAAAAGGGCAATAAAATAGGACTTTTGAACACTTAACACACCCCCAAAATCGAACTATTGTTTGTCCTCAAGCAATGCAAACTAACAATTACTTTCCAAGGTTTTAATCTTCATGAATTTTTTTTGAATCTTCACTTTTTATCCCTCATATTCGTTCATTAAATATGCATGTGAACAAACTATAATGCCCGTGAGTGTGTGCGGAGTTGTGTACAAGATGATTTCCCGGATTCTATGTGAACAATAGGCATTCAAATTAATTCCTTGGGTTCCTTCTTCATTATCATATATTTTCGTTCAACTAGAGCTAATTTCGTGCACCTCTAGTGGATTAATTAATTTTCCATTTTTTTCATATTTTTTTCTTTAACCAACTAGAGCCAGTTTCGGGCACCTCTAGTGATTCCTTTAAGCACAATACTAGAGCCGGTTTCGGGCACCTCTAGTAATCAAGTTTTAATTTACCCAAATTTTAAAGATTAGCCTAAGTTCACTAGAATTCCTTCAATCAATCAGGCCACAAAAGTGTACGATTACATTTTAGCATCATAGTAGGGTTCTAAGTGTTTTCTATGGTCATCCTAGAATTGAAAGTTCTAGAAAATTAAGTGCAAGGGCAATGCCATAATTGGAAATCAAATCTAGGCAATTTCAGTCCAACTAAAAACAAGGCAAGTAAAATTTTAAATGCAAGTCCTAAAGATGAATGCAAGCTAATATAAAACTAACTAGACGTAATACCCCCACAAACTCGAGTGAGGCATTGTCCTCAACGCATGCAAAAAGAAAATAAAAACAAAAAACAAAAACAAAAAGATGAGAAACGATGATTTACTCCGAGAGCTCGTCTATTGGAGTATGCCCAAAGACCAATCATATGATGATTGAATAGACATACTATTTTACTAGATTTATCAAGTAATGACATTGCCGTTATTATCATTTGGTATGTTTCTGTGTATCAAACTAACCATTGGATAATAATGTCCATACAATAATACGATTATTGTTAAATAGGATCCTTAGTCGAATATTATTACGAGTATGGACAGTGATAATATATAAAGACTAATATGTGGTTGATGACAAGCGTTGTCATTGACATAGAGATGTCAAAATCAACACATAAGTATTTGTTAGAGAACAACATACTGGATTGACCCGCTATGAGCATGTTTCTTGGGTAATTATGTGACAGTCACAACATTGCTCATGATAAACATATGTATAATCCTCAGACTTGAGATCAACATAATTTCAGCATAAAGATTTACGTATTTTGACATAGTCAAACGTGTGTCGTAACTGACTACATTATAAAGACTGATGATTGGATACGTGATGACCTATATAGTGAAATATGGTTGATCAAGAAAGGATTTGTCCCTCCTACATAATGGGAGAAATATCTTCGGCCACTTGATTGACTGAGATTAGAAAATGCATGGCCATGCTCGAATATTATGATATGAGATATCATAGAGATTCGTTTATCATAATCTACTCAAGACATCAAGAAACACTAGATGGACAACGCAAGTGTGACTAACCCATGACTTGTGTTCATCTAAGATATAAAGGACAAAAGGATGAAATACATAAATGAAGTTTATTCAGGAATTAGGAAAGTCAAACCATGACTTCATGCAACTTAGGTAGCAATGATGTATTGCTAGATGCCACTCATTGTTTGTAAAATTAGAACAGTTCTAATTTTGCTGCTAACGTTGCATGAACCTACAAGGGTCACACCCTTCGAATGAAACGAACAAAAATTGGAAACCATACTCCCTATTTTAGGGAGGTTGCCGAAAATCCCCTATGGGATAAGGGAAATCGGCAACTCCCTTAAATGGGAATAATATTAGATAAATATTGTATTTATCAAATATTATTTAGAGTATGGAAAATATTTAGAGACTTAAATATTATAGAATAAGATTCTAGAAATTCAAATATATATTTGGAATTTATATAATGTATATTTAATTCCAAGTTTATGTAGAATTAGATTCCACGTAATTAAAAATATATATTTAAATATATTTAAATCCAAGTAAAGATAGAATGAGATTCTATATAATAAAAATATATATATTTGGATTAAATATAATGTATATTTAAATCCATGTTTTATGTAAAATAAAATTCTACATAATTAAATATATATATTTCATTTAATAATATTAAATATAATGTATATTTAATATAAACCAATTTCAAGTAGAATTAGATTCTATGAATTTTGGTTGAACTTAGATTTAAGAAATTCAACTAGAATTAAGTCTCTGAATACTATTTAAAGGGACAAGGGCTAGCAACCAAATCATTCATCTTCCTCCTCTTGAAGATTTCGACAACACCCCTAGGGATTCCCCACTGAAATTCGACATATCCCAGAAAGCTCTCTGAGAAGCTGTTCGATATTTTTATGGTGTTCTACTTGCCCCCTGGCAAATCCCTGAAGGTTCCCTTGCTCGATTGCAAGTCCCGGTTGAACTCATGGTCGATTTCAGACTCCCTCAGGAATCCCTGAAGGGATTTCGACTTCTCCTTGGAAGGTGTTCAAGCCTGTCGAAATTTATCCCTAAGTGTTAGGGAGGCGGAAACTTTGTTCGTTTTGTTTGGGTGGACTCCGTAGAGGTCGTTGCGAACCTGTGACGATTCCGGTTTTACTTGACGTGGTTATTCCGACATACCATCGGTTTTCCAGTTTCCAGAGTTTTAAAAGGTAACTCTTCATCTTTTCACCCTGGATTCGTTCCTGTACATGGATCCTGGATAGATTATGTCGGATTAATTTTTCCGCTGTGCCACGGGGCGTGCCGACGTGACCCAACATCGTCATCGCTAATGATGAGTTTCCGGTGGGCGGTTTGTTTTATCCGCTTGCTTGAGCGCAGTGGTTGCTTCCTTATTGCCGGTGGTAGAACCGATTCTCTTCAATTTCCTCGGTTGTGGAGGCCTTGCATTTGGCTTTGGAGGACGTGGTTGGAGGTGATTTCATGGGTGCTGCAGAGGACTCGTTAGAATCTGAAAAATCAAATAAGGTTTCAGTGCGTGTTGGTTCAATTATTGGAGTTTTACCTTTGTCCTTGACAATAGTTTCCACGGCATCTTCTGTCTCGGTTTCCTGGGCATCTTTAGTGTCTGTTGCCATGGCATCTTTTGTTGCGGTTGTCGTGGCAAGTAATTCGGTAGGGAAGATAGGGAATGGCACTTTACTGTCTGGGTACTTTTCCAGGATGACTTGCGTGATGACAGTATTATGGTCTTTAATGTACCTCATAAACAGTAATTGTCGCGTTTTGATTTGTTCTAATCGACGTGCCAATGGGCGTAGGAGGGCCTCAAGTCGATCTGTTTCTACCGGTCTGCTTGCCTGGGCATCGACACTGGCATCGGGCATTGCCAAGGCAACAGGAGTTGCCGCGGAAACCTTAAGTGTAGGAGATTTTTTCGATGCTTCACTCATTAGTTTTCAATGTTGTGCTTTGTTCTATACGGACCATGGTGTTGCCATCTCGTCTGTCGGTTCACTTGGGACCTTGACTTTCTTGCAAAGTTGCGATATGAGGCTAGGAAAGAAAAGTGAGCCTTTGTCCTTTTGACTACATGCAACAATCTCATCACAAATAATTTCTCCAATGTTAATGATGCGATTATGCAAGATAGAATGTATGAGTAAAAGACGAGGTGTATCGACAGTGGTGTTGCATGTTGTGGGCATTAAAGAAGTTTTGACAAATTTATTCCACAATTTCGCCTCAGTTTTTAGCCAAAGGCGATTTACCGTGCCCTTCTGTTTTCCGTCGTTCCATTGAGTGCCCGGCAGCGTGAGGTCCTTTAGCACCTTGGTGAGTTACCGGGGCATCATTTGATCGACAAATTCTTGGTGCTCGTCCTTCTCAATGTAAACTCCGTAGAAGGTGTTGATGTTGTCGGCATCGAAGGGAATGACCTTGCCACGAACAAACACATAGGGGTTATCTGGATTAGGATAATGAGCACAAAATCCCTTACCCATGTGATGTTTCCTGGTTCCGTTTGATGGCAAAAGATATGCCACTTTTGGTGTGCAACGACCCGGAAGATGAATGGTTCAAGGCCGAAGTCTTGGTGAGAGCTGGAGTACTCGAATCCTTGTTCTTCGCAAATCTTTCTACTTTCGAATTTGGAGTGTAATCGAGTTTCGACCGCCTTTGAGGCAAACCTCTTGTAGTCGGGTTCTTGGGAGGAGCTTGGATGAGAGAGTGTTTTGAGTTTCAAGGCCATTGTTGGTTCTTTGGTTGTGGATCGATGATAAAGGGAAAAAGAAAATATGGATGAAACTTTAGAGAAGCAAGAAGATGAGGAGAGTTTGATTCTTGGAAGGTTAATGGTGATGGGAGATAGAAAAGAGTGAAAGGATGGGTAATAAAGATGGGTGGGTGGTGTTGATGGGAAAGAAAGTAAGCAAATATTTGATTGGGGTGGTTTGGGCGGCACACTATGATAGAGAAGGGAAAGGGTTTCTCTTGGATGAATATGGGAGGGGGTTAGGGTAAATTTGGGGCTTAATATAAGCCTTAAATTTGGCCCATAGGTTTTCTTTTTGACCAATACTTCCTTCTTGAATCAAATTCCTCTTTTTCTTGAACTCTTATCCTAAAATTCAAAAACAAATAAGATAAGAATTAAAAATAAAATAATTAAATAACAAGAAATAGATAAAGACATGGAAAGATAAATAAATAATAAGGACTCTTAATCCTAAAATTCAAAAATAACTAGAAAAATACTAAATAAAGATAAAGTCTTAAATCCTAAAAGAAATAAATAAATCTATTCTAAAAATAATCAAAAATAAAAAAATTAAGAAAAATAAAAATTGAAAGGAGAGCATGATCATGCATCTCCTAGTGTGACCACTTCTTTGTTGCGCTCCATATGGGCATCGTTGTAGTGCTTCAATCTTTGTTTGTTAACCTTGAATTCATATCTGTCAATGGTGGACTTGATTATCACGGCACCATAGGAGAATGGCTTGACTACTTCGAATGGTCCAAACCATCTCAATCTTAGTTTTCCCGAAAATAGTTTTAACCGAGAATTAAATAGAAGGACTAGTTGACCTAGCATGAATTGCCGCGGCAACAACTTTTTGTCGTGCCAACACTTTGTTTTCTCCTTGTAGATCCTTGCATTGTCGTAAGCTAAGGCATGAAATTCTTCTATTTCGTTGAGATCCAACAAACGCTTTTTCCCAATCCATGTTCACAGTTTTGATCGCCCAATACGCCTTATGCTCGATTTCCACCGGCAAATGGCAAGTTTTATCATAGACAAGTCGGAAGGGGGACATACCTAAAGGTGTTTTAAATGCAGTGCGATATGCCCAACGTGCATCATCAAGTCTCAATGACCAATCCTTCCTAGAGGGATTTACAACTTTTTCGAGTATACCCTTTAATTCTCGGTTGGAAATTTTGGCTTGCCCGTTAGTCTGTGGGTGATATGCCGTGGCAACTTTGTGGGTTACGCCAAAGCGTTGCAACATCTTGGCAATACGTTTATTGTCAAAATGCTTTCCTTCATCACTGATGATTACCCTCGACATTCCGAATCGTGTAAATATATTCTTCTGTAGGAATCTTTGCACGATTTTTGAGTCGTTTCTAGGCGTTGCAATGGCTTCCACCCATTTAGACACATAGTCGACGACAAGTAAGATGTAGAGGTTTCCATATGACGATGGGAAAGGTCTCATGAATTTGATACCCCACACATCAAATAACTCCTCTTCAAGGATGTTCTGTAGTGGCATCTCGTGTCGTCTAGAGATATTGCCCGTTCGTTGACAATGATCACACTTTTTATAAAATTCGTGGGCATCCTTATAGAGTGTGGGCCAATACAAACCTGATTGTAAAACTTTGGCCGCGGTACGAGTGCTTCCAAAATGACCTTTGTATGGTGATTCATGGCATTGTCTGAGCACGTTTTGTTGTTCTTCCTTGGGAACACATCATCGTATAACCTGATCTGCACATTATTTAAACAAAAGAGGCCCATCCCAATAATAATGCTTAGCATCATACTGGAACCGCTTCTTTCCTTGGTGAGTAAGGTCATAAGGTAAAATACCACTAACAAGGAAATTAACTAAATCTGCATACCATGGTATTGCCGAGGAATTAGGACTTGCCGAGACATGTGTAATTGGAGTTGCCGAGGCATGCACTATTGGAGTTGCCGCGGCGTGCGCTATTTGGGTTGCCGCGACATGCGCTATTTTAGTTTCCGCGGCATGCGCTACGATAGTTGCCGAGGCAACTAGCATCTGCTCATCTGGGAGTGCATCGCATATATCCATCTTTGTTTTCTCTTCTTTTTTGTGTTCCAAGCGTGACAAGTGATCGACAACTTGATTTTCTGTCCCTTTCCTGTTCTTAATCTCAATGTCAAACTCTTGTAATAGTTGTAATCACTAATTTTGTCTGGGGTAGATTTTTTTTTAATAAATAATGGGATTTTTGTTATATGTTATCACTATTTATAAATAAATGTATATGTGTGTAGTGGGCTTTATTTAACTTAAATGCTACACTATTTTATTAAGACCCAAGAAAATAAAAGTGATATATGTGTGTGTTATTATTACGTTATTGTTATATTATGAAACCCCTAAATATTATTTTACTTTGTTATCATATGCTATTATTATTAACATTATTATTATTATATATCATCATTATTATTATTAACATTTATTATTATTATTATTATTGTTATTATTATTATTATTATTATTATTATTATTATTATTATTAATGTTTCGGAACAAGTCTAAAAATACAAAAATTAGTATATATATATATATATATACACATGCCCAACTAAATAAAGTTCAATATATAATAGATTAAAGCCCAATTTAATTAAGTAAAGTCCATTTACAGAATATTAAAAACCCAAAATATATAACATATTACATTCGGACCGTTTGGCCCAAAGGTCGAAACCCTAAATGATCTAATGAGCATCTTTGTTCTCTGCGCAGCCGACTACCAACCGTCAGATCTAATCCAGATCTGACGGTCTAGATCGCGCCAGGAGAGGAAACTCTATGAGCCTCTCAAGCCTTTCAGCGCCGCACCCATCTCGTCCATCGGATCAAAGCGACATCAACGGTTTAGATGGAGTCTCAAGTGAAACCCTAGAAGCCTCTCGAACTCTTCAGCGCCGCATCCCTCTCATTCTTGCGATCGAAGCCACATCAACGACCCAGGATCGAGACAGAGTAACCACGCGCCCATGCACGACGTCTGGGATCACTCACGCGCAGGGTCAGATCGCACGCACGACGCCCCAGCTCCCCCACGCGCACGTACAGCTCACTCAATCACCCTTTCGGCTCCCCCAGAATCAGTGGCTTGACGCCACGTCGCCGTTTTGGTACGACAACGACCACGTCCAAGGCCGACTCAACATCAACGCCCGCCCTTCATCTCCGCCGTACGAGCCACACATGCAAAGAAAGAAACAAAAGTCAGAATGAAAACAAGGCAGAAACAAAAACGGAAAATTGGCAGAAGAATAACAGAAAAATCAGAGCAGAGTCGCGCATGAATCCGGCCAAAAATTGCACGAACCAATAGTGTATCATCTCGTTATTTTCATTACCGCATCGCATAAACAAAAACAAAAAAAGAGATTTTCTTTTTACCTCTTCGTCTTTTCCCTTCGAAACAACTTCTGCTCTTTCTCCGACAACAATCCTGGCCCTTCTGTGGCCTTGCAAGGTGAGTCGGTTGAAGGAGATACGAAGCGCCTCTTCTCTTTTTTCTTCTGTGTTGTTTTTTTTATTCCAATAGGGGGTGTCTTTTGGGATTTTGGTTTTTCTCAAAACAAAGAGGAGGGAGTTCTTTTTGGGCAGTTGTCATCTAGGGTTTCAAAACACGAAAATGAGGGTTTTTTGGATCGTTTTCGAGTTCACCGGAAGGCGATTAGCGCCGGCCGACGTTTAGAAATTTTGGGTCAGAGAGCTTTAGGGTCTGAGTTTTTAGAGAGGCAAAAGGGCTCAAATGGTAAAAGAGGGGATTTTATAGTGTTTTTAGGTTTGGGGTTAATTAGTCTCTGGTCCCTTCGTATCGCGCCTTTCGCGCATTAGGGGTTTCCGTATTTTTAAATTGTGTCTTAGGTCCTTAGGATTTGGTTTTCCTTTGCAATTTCATCCAGAGTCTAGTCTCTAACGGTCTAATTGTCTGTCCCCTCCCATGTATTTTGAGTCCGTTTCAATTTGGTCCATTTTGCAGCTTTTCCGTTTTTCATGCATCTTTTAATTCAGCCTCTGTTTTTTTAATTTCTTCAATTTAGTCCTGTTTTTGCTCTCATTTATGTGATATATGTAGAATGTATGATTATTGGTGATTACATGTGTTTGCTTGATATTATGGGTTGTATGTTGGCATGTATGTGGAATGAGTTCTTTTAAAAAATTTATAATGTAAATTTGCAAAACTTAAAACGTGTAGTTTAGGGTTCTTTGATACAAAATGTGGCATGATGTGTATGGTAATGTTAGGCTTAAGAATGTGAAATTAAATGTTTTAACAGAACCTTTTTAGCATGATATATGGTTTGGTATAAGGACCCGTTTTTATGAGAAATGTAGCAAAACGGCAATATATTTATAAAATGTATGCACGCCATGGGTATTTGCTTAAGACATGTTAACAAATAAATGGTGTTAGCTTGGTTTTGTTAATGTGGATTGTTTTTGTATCTCTTTTAGTTTTGGGCTTTAGGCCTTAGGGCTTTAGGATTGCTAGAGTTAGGCTTGCGACCTTGCTTAGCTTAGGTAGGCTTGGGCTAGCTAACTTAGTCCTTCTGGTGCTTAGTTTAATCGAGTTATTTGTTTCGAATCGTGTGCCCACCTCATAGGGGAACGATTTGTACGATTAGGTCGTTTTAGGTTTAGAGCCTAAATTAAGTTTAGGGCTTTAACCGGTTTAATTAGCTTAAATTCATCCTTGCCTTATAGGATGTATATTAAGCCCATTAAATCGGTTAAGTCATTCTTAATCTTTTTAAGATAAAATTAACATTAAATTTAGATGGGTAAAACCAAGATAATTCATAATTCATTAGGGTCTTCTAGTTTTTTAGGATTTAAATGATTTAGGGTGATATTAGAATCATCTAATCTAATTAGATCACTAATCGATCTCTCATAATTCGAGCCTTTAGGATAGGGCCTTGGGTAGGCTTTTGTGTGCTTACTTTCAAGCTTTTCTATGACATGCATCTTATACTTGTCACTCATGAAACCATTAATAATTTGGCATGTTAATCAATTAATTTTAAACATACAAAAGATAGGTATCTATTAACCTTGGTATTTGTGTCAAAACAGTCCAAGCTTAATAGATGTCGATCACATATTTGTGTTAATTCTCACCGTCTCTAGGTAAGCAATAATTAAAAATGGAAATATCGTGTCATCATTCCTTATTTGCTTGCATCATGCATAAAGGTGACGTACGAGATCTGAACCCTAACTAACACGGTAGTCAGTCTTATATGATATCGATTTAGTCTATGGTCCGGTGTACCGTCATCCGTTTTAATTAAATGCTCAATTAATTTCAAAGCCACGATTTGATAAAAGCCCGTACCATTGAAGTCAAATTTTCACTTAAGAACATCTAGTTAAATTCACTTTAGATTTTAAGTAATTTCTATCGATTAAAGGCAACAAGTAATTTGGTACCTATTTCCGGGCGTGATGGGAGTGCTAACACTTCCCCACACGTAACCAACTCCCGAACCCTTTTTTTTAAATTGAATCTCTGGTTTTGTGGTGTTCAGCCTACCTTAGTGGCCGGTGGCGACTCCAAATCTTTTATTGTTTTCCAAAACACGAACTTCTAAAAAAAACCCCCTTTTAACAAATCTTTTTCAAAAAGTGGAGGAAACTTAAAAGTTTTGTTTTCTTCAAAAAACGTTGTTACAATAGTAATATTTAACGAATCAAACAAGATTTAACATCTTTCTTAGCAAACATATATTTAATTGCCGAGTGGTCAGTATGAACAATTACCTTAGTTCCAATCAAGTAGGAGCGAAATTTGTCAAAGACAAAAACTACGACTAGTAACTCTTTTTCCGTTGTGGTGTAATTCAATTGGGCATCATTAAGAGTTTTACTAGGGTAGTATATAACATGGAAAATTTTACCTGTTCTTTGGCCTAGAGCTGCTCCTACTGCACAATCACTTGCATCACACATGATTTCGAAAGGTAAAGTCCAATCAGGTGGAATGACAATGGGTGCCAAGGCAAGTTTTTCCTTAAGAGTTTTGAATGCTTGGGCATAAGAATCATCAAAATCTAAAGCCTTTTTCTATTCAAGCAAGTTACACAAAGGTTTAGTAATTTTAGAAAAATTATGTATAAACCTTCTATAAAAACCTGCGTTTCCGAGGAAACTTCGAATTCCCTTGACTGAATTTGGTGGAGGTTATTTTTCAATCACTTCCACCTTGGCTCTATCAACTTCGATTGTAATCCCCTCGCCCCGGGCTAGATGACAGACCGGTCCGAACAGGTTACACGGGGAAAACCGAAACGAAACCCGTTAAGGCTTCACTTCGATTATGAACCCTAGAAAACTTTTCATTAATTATATTGTCTAGATGCTTTAGTCTATCCTATGTGAAAGGACATGCAACGGAAAAGACACGCAGATACAAAACCAGCAATTAAGAAGCCCACTATAGCCTTTACAACAGGCCGTATCAATACGCTAGGAGACCATATTGATACGCTTGGACTTGGTCAACAACCCAAAGTCAACCTAGGGAGACTGTATCGATACACTGGTAGACCGTATCGGTACGCCCTCAACGGTCAACTTCTCATGGTCAAACTACGAAGACCGTACCGATACACCTAAGACCCGTACCGATACGCCAAAATCTCGTCAATTTCTCAGATTTCCAGAGAGCTTTTGCCGTATCGATACACCCCCGTGTACCGATACGCAAAACCTAAAACAAGGTTCAAAGCATAGTACCGTATCGATACAGCCCTTAGGCGTATCGATACGCCCTGCACTGCAAACTTCATTTTGGCTGCTAAAAACACAAGAACTCAACTCTAAAGGCATTTAACAACTCGACTAGCAACATTCCAACTCTTATTCATCACTAGGCAAAATAGATAAGAATACAGAGCGATTTAAACATACAACGAAGCATCAATCACCAAGATGAGCGTAGATTGAGGAAACTTGCATACAATCATTCATAACAAGTCTATTTAGCCAAAAGAAACATGCATCCACAAGGCATTGCATAAACAAGGGTACATGCCATCAAATACAAGCACTTAGGCAATCATGAAGCAAGGTTAACATGCTTACAAAACATCACATAATCATTCATAAAACATGGTTTACAATCCACATCATAAAAGCGTTAACAAAATAGGAGTCTAGTTACACGATCCTACAACACATAACATCCCCATTGCTAAACTACTACATTATTTACTTAAACCATACTTGAGCAACTACCACACGCTTGGATGCCCTTTCCTTTCTCCTTGCTAACTCCACACTAGTGATCTGCATTGCCGAAAATGAGAGCGTAAGCTAGAAGCTTAGTGAGGGAGCTCTAAAACAAAAACAACGACAATGCAGGGTTCAAAGCATGTTATCCTTAAGACATTCACAAGGCAAGCAATACATCAACATAGCCACAATTACAAGGGTGCATGAACATGGCATCTTACCTCATGTTATGCTAAAATAAGATATAACAAATATCTCACACATCAAACACACATGAACAAGTACATTGGAAACTATTAGTTCACTCGGATATGCGAATAACTTCCGTTGGGATTTTCACCCTCAACGTACTCAACAACATTTACCTTCCGGTGGGATTACACTCATCACCGTTCTCACTCATGGATGTGATTACACTCATCATCACATGCCAACAATTTTCGGTGGAATATTACCTCACCGTACTCCCCCTTGATGACTACATGTCACCAAGGCCACGCGCGAATTTGACTCAACCGTGTGCACACTCATCCTAATGATCGATCATTTATACCCGGTAATTGACTAGTGCCAACATACTAACAAGTCTCACCATGACATTACCATCATGCATTTCAACATATCAACCACTACATACATCAATATGTATACATCAACATGAATAGCTAACACACACTACACAAGTCTGCAATTATGCACTTCAAGCAAGAACTCATAAAGCACACAAGAGATTAAGCTACCAACTTAATCTCTACCTCGAATTGGCCTACCAAGCACAATCCAACACCACAACCACACACTTGAACCAATTTAAAACCATTTTAAATGATCCACTCACCGAACTTCCTTAAGCAAATCAAGAAAAGCCGAATCAAGCCTCCACACTTTCCGGAATCGAGCCCAAAGCTTCTCCAACGGTTTCCCTTGATTCTAACCAATCAAAAACAACTCATTACTACACAAATCATTCACAAAACACTGACACTAATCAGATTTCAAACACATGACCAATCCTCTACAATTTCAAGCCATGAACCAACCCAAAAATCCTCATTTTCGTACTCCCTCACAACCCAGCAGAAATCTAACAATTCCAACACTCAAATCATCAATAAACACCTTCAAAACAACCCTCAAGCAACAATATAACATCAGCCCCACTCTCCAACACCAAACTACCTCAAAAACCCATATTTTCAACCTTTTAAAATACCCATGAAAACCCATTTCGGGATTTTTGATAAAACCCCACCATTTTGAGATATAATGTACTTATGGGCAATATTAAATCATAAATAAGCTTGGCAAATCAAAAGCTACATGAAAACCCATTAAAGCTCCCACCTTTTCCTTAAACTTTTGAAAACATGAAAACTTTAACAATGGTGTTTATGTAAAACTAGAACCATGGAAACGTTCGGAATAAAGAGGAGAAGTCAAAAATGATCTTACCTTGAAGAGAGCTCTTGAAATGGTGAAGAAATTTGGTGGAATAGTGATAAGGGGTTTGGGGAGGTTTTGACGTGAAATAGAGTTTGAAGGAAAAAGATGGTGAAAAGCATTTCAAAAGTCTCCTTTTTCTCATCTTATTTCCTTTACTTTAAAATATTATCAAATTGCCATTAATGAAAACCAACCCCTTTTTAATTTAAAAGTAAAACCCATTTTACTTAAAACGAGTCCAACAACTCAAACCCGTTTCTCACACTCGACTCCCGACCCCTAAACCCGAGTGTTACAACTCTCCCCCACTTAAGTAATTTCGTCCTTGAAATTACCTGACTGAAAGAGATACGAAAACTACCTTTCCATATCCTCCTTTCTCTCCCAAGTGTCCTCGTCCACACCTTGACGTTGCCACCTCACTTTTACCAACTCAATCGATCTACCACGCAACACTTTTCTGTCTGAGGCTAAGATCTCAATTGGTTCCTCATCATACGTCAAATCCGGATTCAACTCAATCTCTTCCACAAGCATCACATACGACGGATCTGATCTATTCTTATGAAGCATCAAAACATGGAACACATTGTGAATCTTCTCTAACTCGGATGGCAAACGTAACTGATAAGCAACCGGACCGACTTGCTTCACAATCTCATACGACCCTATTTACCTCGGACTCAATTTCCCTTTTCTAGCAAAACTCATAACCTTCTTTCACGGAGAGACTTTCAAGAACACTCTATCTCCCACAGAATACTCAACTTCTTTCCTCTTCAAATCGGCATAGGACTTCTGCCTATCCGAATCTGCCTTCAAACGATCATAAATCAACTTCACCTTATCGGTAGTCCCCTTAAGCAAATTCGGCATCGGTAACGACTGCTGACCTGCTTTGGCCCAACAAACTGGAGTTCTACACTTTCTACCAGAAAATGCCTCATACGGAGCCATCTGAATGCTCGATTGATAACTGTTATTATATGCGAACTTGACTAAAGGCAAGTGCTTCTCCCACGTACCCTGAAAATCAATGACGCAACAACACAACATGTCCTCTAAAATCTGTATAACCCTCTCTGACTGACCATCTGACTGAGGATGATACGACATGCTGAAATTCAATCGGGTACCCAAAGCTGTATGCAAACACTCCCAAAATCTGGCTGTAAATCTCGGATCACTGTCAAACACAATCAACTTCGGCACACCATGCAGTCTCACAATCTCACTGATGTACAAATCAGCCAATCTATCTAAGGAGTAAGTTGTATTAACAGCTAAAAATTGGGCACACTTCGTAAAACGGTCAACTATAACCCACACTGAGTTCTTTTTCGAAGGAGTCAAAGGCAAACCCGAAACGAAATCCATGGTGATATTTTCCCACTTCCATTCCGGAATCCTCAACGGTTGCAACAAACCTGATGGAACCTGATGTTCCGCCTTAACTCTCTAACATACCATACACTTACTCACATAATCGGCCACGTCTTTCTTCAAACCAACCCAATAGTATTCATTCTTCAAATCACGATACATCTTTGTACTACCGGGATGCATAGCAAACGGGCTACTATGTGCTTCGGTCAAGATAGTACGTCTCAAATCCCTGTCATCCGACACAACTATTCTATCTCTGAAACATAAGACCCCATCAACACAGAAATTATAGTCCGATGGTCTACCCTTGGCTATATCTTGCACGTGAGGTGCCAAAGATCTATCTAACAACTGTTTCTCTCTAATCAACTAGCCTAAGGTAGGTCTAACCCGAAGCTCGGCCACTAATCCACCATCACCGAACAAGCTCAAACTAGCAAACATGGCTCTCAACTCGATAGCTACCTTCCAATTCAAAGCATATGCCACTACATTGGCTTTACCCGGGTGGTACTCAATCGTGAGATCATAGTCCTTAAGCAACTCTAGCCACCTACGTTGTCTAAGGTTCAACTCTCGTTGCGTCATTATGTACTTCAGACTCTTGTGATCCGTATACATTGTGCATTTCTCGCCATACAAATAATGTCTCCAAATCTTCAAGGCAAACACAACTGTGGCTAGCTATATGTCGTGTGTCAGATAATTACGCTCGTTAGTCTTCAACTGTCTCGAGGCATAAGCCACAACCCTTCCGTCTTGCATGAGCACACAACCTAAACCTACGTATGAAGCATCACTGTAGATCACGTAATCCTTCCCCGACTCTGGCTGAATCAAAATTAGTGCATGGGTCAAAGCTTCTATCAATTTCTCAAAGGCTTGCTGTCTCACATCTGACCACTCAAACTAAACATTCTTCTGAAGCAATTTCGTCAAAGGAGCGGCTATCTTCGAAAATCCTTCCACAAACCTCCTATAGTAACCCGCTAAGCCTAGGAAACTATGAATCTCCGTCACGGACTTCGGTTGTTTCCACTCAACAATGGCTTCTATCTTCTCCGGATCATATCTAATCCCCTCGGCTGACACTACATGCCCTAGGAAGACTACTTCTCGGATCCATAACTCACACTTACTCAACATAGCATACAACTGGTTGTCTAGCAAAGTCTGCAAAACTAACCTCAAATGCCGGTCATGATCTTCCTTGGTACGCGAATACACCAAAATGTCATCTATGAAAACAACCACAAACTGATCTAAGTACTGATGGAAGATTATGTTCAGCATGTCCATGAAAGCCGCCGGTGCATTAGTTAACCCAAACGGCATAACTAAGAACTCGTAGTGACCATATCTAGTCCTAAAAGCTGTCTTCGGTACGTCAACCTCTTTTACCTTCAATTGGTAATACTCGAATCTCAAATCTATCTTTGAAAAGACTGATGCCCCTCTCAACTGGTCAAACAAGTCATCGATACGCGGCAAGGGATACTTGTTCTTCACTGTCAACTGATTTAACTGTCTATAATCAATGCACATTCTCATACTACCGTCTTTTTCTTCACAAACAAAATCGGAGCGCCCCAAGGCGAAGAACTCGGACGGATAAAACCTCTATCTGACAACTCTTGTAACTGAGTCTTCAACTCTTTCAGTTCTTTCAGTGCCATACGGTACGGAGCAATCGAAACAGGAGCAGAATCTAAATATGGCGGTAAACCCGGCAATTCCCCCAGAAACACACTCGGAAAATTACACATTGTTCTGATATCCTGAGGTCTAACTTCACTCATGTTCGGATTCATCACATAGGCCAAGTGCGCCTCACAACCCAACTCAGCTAACCTCTGAGCCTCTAAGGTTGAAACAACATTCGACAAGAATTTCACATTCTCACCTACTACCACAATCTCGTAGTCATCCGCAAGCTTCAGGAAAACTCTCTTAATTTCAAAATCTATCCTAGCTCTATGTTCTGTAAGCCAGTCCATACCCAAAATCACATCGAAGCCATAAAATGGTAACTCCATCATATCCACTGGAAATAAGTGCCCCTGAACCATTAACGGACACCTTCTATACATCTTCCTAACCACAATTGTATCTCCGAAGGAACTAGTAACACTAACACCTACCTCTAGTACCTCATAAGGTAAATTCAACATCTTTGCATGCTCACTCAAAATATAGGAATGCGTAGACCCGGAGTCAATCAAGGAAAGCAAACTCAAAGAAAGTATCGAGAAATTACCTCCAATCACATCTGTGTCGTTCTATCCCTCTCGCTGAGCATAAACTCTAGCCTGACCCCCGCCCTCTGGCTGAACTGCAACTGCATGTGCTATGTTACTCTGGACATCATTTCTCAGCTGGAAGTTACCTCGACCGCGCCTACGGCCTCTCGGAAAATCAATCGCTCTAGCAGGAGCCTGAACCTGAACCGATGCATACCCAGCATGATGTGGACAATCACGCCTAAGGTGATCTCTAGCTCCACAGTTCCAACACGAATGAAAATTCCCCCAACACTCACCGGTGTGATTCCTCCCGCATCGAGCACACTCGGGCAAACGCCCACCAGCTCTCTGGCCCTGATGGCCTCTACCGTGGTTACCACCACCACGTCTTATGATCGAAATGATGCCTATTGTCCCGATGCCTCTTGGAATCACCTCTATCAGAGTCGCCAAACCTCTTCCCTGAACTAAAACCACCAGAACGTTTGGTCAGACCCAAACTATGCTCTATGTCCTTGGCCCTAGCGACCAAGACATCAAAGTCTGTATAGTCTGTAGCCAAAGTGCACCTATTTATCTCCTCACTCAACCCGTAACGGAAGCGGTCACAACGTTCCCTCTCAGTAGGAACTAGCTCAGACGCATACTGACTCAACCTGACAAACCGTATCTCATACTCGGTCACGGTCAAGTTCCCCTGAAGCAAAGCCATGAACTCTCTCTTCTTCTCATCGAGATAACGGGGACCCAGATACTTCTTGTAGAAAGCAGACTCAAAGAACTCCCAAGTGATCTGGACATCTGGCATGCCCGTAGTAATGGTGACCCACCAAGTGTAGGCATCACCCTGTAGCATAGATACAACACACCCTAGTCTACGTGCTCCCGTACAACCCATCTAAGACAAAATATAGACATTCTTGTCAAACCAAGCCTCGGATCTCTCGGGTGCCAACCCTCGGAACTCTTCACCTCCCAAACTGCGAAGCCTCTCTAGTGGCAAACCGGTGCCCTCACCCTGAGGTTGTGCCACAGCATGTCCCCCAGCCACTGCTTCCTGGAAAGCCCCGGCTATCGCCTGAACTAACGGAGCCAAATCTATATCGGCCGGACCTTGGCCAACCTGAGGTCCTACACCCTCGGCTCTCGCCTCACCTCCTGCTTGACGAGGAGGAGAAAGAGAAGGTGGAGGAGGCTACGCCTCAACAATCGGCTCAACTTCCGGAGCCGCTGCCCGTGGTTCCTGGTGAACCATCCTAGGCCTGCCTATAGGTCTCATCTCGCAGCTAGCAAGATAACAACTACAAACAAACACACAAGGATTAAGTTAGCAAAGGCAAGGGTCCATCATGCTCAAGTATATTCCTTTATAAAATCTTTCAAATAAGTAATAGTAGCAATGGGAACTCGACACTATGCCTCAACACAACAATCATGCTAACACATTCTTTCAAACACCGTGCAAGTAAGGAGAAGGTGGAGGAGGCTACGCCTCAACAACCGGCTCAACTTCTGGAGCCACTGCCCGTGGTTCCGGGTGAACCATCCTAGGCCTGCCTATAGGTCTCATCTCACAGCTAGCAAGATAACAACTACAAACAAACAAACACACAAGGATTAAGTTAACAAAGGCAAGGGTCCATCATGCTCAAGTATATTCCTTTATAAAATATTTCAAATAAGTAATAGTAGCAATAGGAACTCGACACTATGCCTCAACACAACAATCATGCTAACACATGCTTGCAAACACCGTGCAAGCAAGCAAACATAGCAAAACATTCACCGTACAACATACACCTCAAACTTACCTACCCGAGGTCTCGGAAACCTCAGGCTCTAATACAAACAAATGTAACCCCCTCGTCTCGAGCTAGACGATAGACCGGTCCGAACATGTTACACGGGGAAAACCGAAATGGAACCCGTTAAGGTTCCACTTCAATTAGCAACCCTAGAAAACTTTTCATTTATTATCTTGTCTAGATGCTTTAGTCTATCATATATGAAAGGACACGCATCGGAAAAGACACACGGATACAAAACATATTTTCAACCTTTTAAAATACCCATGAAAACCCATTTCAGGATTTTTGATAAAACCCCACCATTTGAAAAGCATTTCAAAAGTCTCCTTTTTTCTCATCTTATTTCCTTTACTTTAAAAATATACCAAATTGCCATTAATGAAATCCAACCCCTTTTTAATTTAAAAGTAAAGCCCATTTTAATTAAAATGAGTCCAACGAATCAAACCCGATTCTCACACTCGACTCCCAACCCCTAAACTCGGGTGTTACATCGATGCCCTTGGATGAGATCTTATGGCTGAACACGATTCCTTCATCCACTATAAAATGGCACTTCTCCCAGTTGAGGACTAGATCAGATTCTTCACATCTGGTTAACACTTTCTCTAGGTTGCCGAGGCAACTGTCGAAGTCATCACCAAATACCAAAAATTCAGCCATGAAAAGTTCAAGAAAGTCTTCGATCATGTCCAAAAAAATCGCCATTATACATCTTTGGAAGGTTTCCGGGACATTACATAATCCAAACGACATCCTTTGAAAGGCATAGGTGTCGTACGGGCATGTGAAGGTAGTCTTTTCCTGGTCATCTGGTGCTATGGCAATTTGGTTGTAACCTGAGTAACCATCAAGAAAACAATAAAAGGGTTTACTTGCAAGACGGTCAAGCATTTGATCAATAAAGGGTAAAGGGAAGTGATCTTTCCTAGTAGCTTTATTCAACTTATGGTAATCCATGAAAACCCTCAAACCGATCACAGTCCTAGTTGGAATTAGTTAGTTGTTTTCATTACTTACCAAAGTTATACCTCCCTTTTTTTGGTACACATTGTACCGAACTTACCCATGTACCGTCGGAGATAGGATAGATGATACTGTAATCTAGCCACTTGATGATTTCTTTCTTTACAACTTCCTTCATGACACAGTTAAGTATTCTTTGTGCATACACACCGCCGGACTAATTCCCTTCAAATCGGCAATTGTCCACCCTATTGCTTTTTTGTGCAGCGTTAGCATGCCAATCAACCTTTTTTCTTGTTCAGGCTGCAACTTAGAAGAAATAATTACAGACAATGTATTTTTGGTTCCCAGATAAACATATTTTAATTTCCTTGGAAATGGTTTCAACTCAAGAATAAGAGGTTGTTCAATTGAGGGTTTCTCGAGTTTAACTTTCTTGCTTGGATAGTCCAATGATTCGAAGTATGTACCTGGTCGAGTGGTTATCCAGTTTGCCTCGTCTTGATCTTCGTCAATCAGTTCTTCAAATTCATCATCTTCCTCTGGTTTGGCAATAAAATTACCGAGGCATGTAGATCTTGAGATGCCGAGGCAACTCTTTTTCGTTTCAAAGTCTAACTCTGTCGTGGCATAGATGAGTTGACATTCTTCTGGATCATTTGCATGCTTTAGGGTGTTGAACACGTTAAGTTTTACTTGCTGGTCATTCACCCTCATTGTGAGTTCTCCCCTTTCGACATCGATCAAGGTTCTTCCCGTTGCTAAGAAGGGTCTCCTGAGAGTAATGGGTGCGTGCTCATATGCTTCACAATCCAAAACAATAAAGTCAGTCGGAAAAATAAATTTATCAACTCTTACCAATATGTCTTTGATTTTTTTTCCTTTGGGAGCATATAAGATTTGTCGGCCAACTGTAGCATAACTGTGGTTGGTCTTGCCTTCCCGATTCCTAATTTTTGGAAAATCGATTTGAGCATCAAGTTTATGCTTTCTCCAAGGTCGTATATCGCATTCCCGACATAGTGATTTCTGATTGCACATGGTATTGTAAAACTGTCGGGATCTTTAATCTTGGGTGGCATTCGGTTATGTAGCATCGCCATGCATCTTTATGTCACGGACACCGTTTCAAATTCTCTTAATCTACTCCTCTTAGAGACTATATCTTTAAGGAACTTGGCATAATTCGGTATTTGCTCAATTTCCTCAACCAACGGCAAGTTGATGTGAACTTGCTTTAAGATGTCAATGAACTTCTTAAATTGGTATTCTTGCTTTTGTCGCTTCAACCGTTGTGGGAAAGGTGGTGGAAGTTGAATGTCCTCAATTCTTTCATTGGTTTGGAACTTGATGGATGGTATTGCCGAGGCATCATGTCTTGCCGCGGAATGAGCAATTGGTGTTGTTGGGGCATCTATACTTGTAGTTGCCGAGGCATCAGAACTTGCCTTGGTAATTTTTGACTCACCAGTTTCGTCAGGGGTTTGGTTGTTGGATTCATCCTTCTGAATACGAGGTTGCTCCTTTGGTTGAGCTTCCTTAAATTTTCGGCCACCCCGAGTGGTGATTGTCTTGCATTGCTCATGGCCAATTTCCCTTGCGACCTCAGTATCACTGGTAAAACTTCTTGTGGTCTTGTATTCAGATTTTGGGCGAACTGCCCAACTTGAGTCTCCAATGACTTTAGGGTTGCCTCCTAATTCTGCAATCTCATCTCAGTCCTGTTAATAAAAGCGTTAGTCCTTTTCATGAAATTACTATTCTCAGCCATATAAGATTCTGTTTTTAACATGAAATCATTAAGAGAGTTTTCCAAAGAACTAGATGGGGTTGATTGTTGTTGCGGCATCAGTTGCTGCAGTATTTGTTGCTGCGGCATCAGTTGCAGAGGCATGTTCTGTTGGAATCCTGAAGCTTGTGCGTTCTGATTGTTTTGATTGAGGGCATTATTGGGATTTCTCTATGAGAAATTTGGGTGCTTCTTCCAAGCTGGATTGTATGTGTTAGACATCACATTATTTTTTCGGTTGTAGTTTCCAACATAAAAACTGGACTCTGGGTTCTGTGGGCACTCAGAAGAATCATGGTTACCATTACATAAATCACAAAGGGAACCTACTACCTTGAACTCCTGTGTGTTTCTTGGTTGTTGCATGTTCTTAACCAAATTGGTTAAGGTAGCCAATTGCGTGAGAATCGAATCTGATGACTCAAGCTCGTTTATTGTGGCATGACGTCTGACTCCTCCTCTTTTGGTAGTTGGGAACTGATAATCGTTTTTAGAAAGCCTGTTCAAAATCTCTATTGCTTCTTCTGGTGGCTTGTCTAGGAGTATGCTATTTGCCGAGGCATCTAGCATCATCCTTATCGGTGTGTTTATTGCGTTGTAAAACATCATCACTTGTGTCCATATTGGGAATCCGTGTAGGGTACATTTGTGTAACAATTCTCTATATCGCTCCCAAGCCTCGTACATGGATTAAATTGAGCAAGGAAATTACAACATAAATCAGTCCAAGATCCTATTGATTCAGATGAAATACTATTCAACCACGTTTTCGCCTTATCCCTCAGCGAATAAGGGAATAATTTTAGCCTTAAAATATACTCATGGACTCCTTGTAGTTTGAATGAATTGTAGATCTCCAGGAAAGATTTGAGATGTTGTCTGGCATCTTCAGTTGTCAACCCGCTAAATTGACCAATTGTATTGATCATATTGAACATAACTGGCTTTAATTCGAAGTGAGCAGCTTCAATTTCAGGTGTGACAACTCCTGGGTTCAAGCCGTTGAGATCCTTCTCTAAATAGTCCCGAACGGTTTGATTCCTTGCTTGAGCAAGTTGAGCTGGCAGAATCGCTCCATCCCCTTCCGCAGCAATCTGATTGCCGTTGGCATTGTTATTGCCGACTTGATCTCCCACTGCTGCTCTCAGTTTTTGTATGAGTCTACGATAGGTACGATCAGTTTCTTGATCAAGGGGATATTCTGGTGCTGTTGGGTTTTCCCTGGTCATACACCAATGCAAAACCAAATTTTGTTAACCCTTCAGAAACTGAACGATAAAAAGTGAAAATAAATAAAAGTGCAAGAAAATAAAAACAAAGTCGTTATTGCCAATCCCCGGAAAATGCACCAAAAACTTTTTGCGCGTAATAAGTGCTTTGCAATTGGTGCAAGTGTACACGTCGCAAGTTAAAGTATAGAAAGATATCGTCTCCACAAGGATTGGTCCTACTTCAGGAATTTAACTTCTCGCACTGTAAAATAAAAACACAAGTTGTTCATTGTAGGAGTTCTAATTAACAACAAAACTAAGAGCAATAAAATAAAAGAGAGATGTAATCAAGTAAGAGAGAATAGGCCAAATTATTGTGAGTTGAGGAGTGATAGTTGAATGGATTGTCTCGGTAAAAGAGTGCAAAGACAACTTAATTACCGCTGCAATTGGTAACAATCGGGTTGCCAAGGCACTGGAATAGCGGTTGCCGGGGCAACTAGTATAACGATGCTAGGGCAGTGATTGCCAAGGCAACAACTTGATCAACTAAGCGGCAATCTCCAAGGTTCGGCAAAGCGCTCTTCAATGATTTCTTATTATCCCTAAGTTGAAATACTAGTTGATTATGCAAGCCTTGATAATACCTCGCAGCATGAACCAAGGGTGAACAACAACCAATCTTGCGCTTCTCTTAGCCGTTGAAATTCGTAACTTATTCCCCGGCAACGACGCCAAAAACTTGTTACGCGTAATAAGTGCTTCGCAATTGGTGCAAGTGTACACGTCGCAAGTTATACTATAGAAATATATCGTCTCCAGAGGGATTGATGCTACTTCAGGAATTTAACTTCTCACACTGTAAAATAAAAACACAAGTAGGTGAATGTAGGAGTTCTAATTAACAACTAAACTAAGAGTAATAAAATAAAAGAAAGATGTAATCAAGTAAGAGAGAATATGCCAGATTATTGTGAGTTGAGGAGTGATAGTCGAATGGATCGTCTCGGTAAAAGAGTGCAAGGACAACTCAATTGCCGCTACATTTGGTAACAATCGGGTTGCCAAGACAACTGGAATAACGGTTGCCGAGGCAACTAGTATAACGATGTCGGGGCAGTGATTTCCAGGTGAACAACTTGGGCAACTGAGCGACAATATCCAAGGTTCGGAAAAGCGTTCTTCCATGATTTCTTTTTATCCCAAAGTCGAAATACTAGTTGATTGTGCAAGCCTTGATAATACCTCCCAACGTGAACCATGGGTGAACAACAACCAATCTTGCGCTCCTCTTAGCTGATGAAACTCGTAACTTATTCCTAAGCTGAATTAGTCTTCATTGAATTGGACAAAAAACATGCTCATTCGTTTCCTGAATCTAACTCTCCTGATATTAGAAAAATAGATGAAATTACGAGATCCTCTCTCAATTCACTCGCAAACAAAGTTAAAAGCAAGAATGTGCAAACCTTGAATAAAAAGTGCAAACTCTATTACCTAAACAAAATCCAACCGTTTCTCACAACCAAAAAACACAATAACCTTAGCGAACTAGATTTAGTTCATGGCTAGGTTCAAAAGAAACACAAAACAAAGTTTTCCTAACATAAACCTAAACGAACAAGAAGGAAAAGGATGAAGAAGATGTCGACAGCCCTCTTGGTCTCTCTCTCTAATCGATATCCCCCTGTAGTTGGCGGCTTAGCTTCTTATTTATAGGAGAAGGCTAGGTCAAAGTCTTTCTTGAGGAGGAAGTTAAGTTGGATAAAAGAGATATTAAATCTATTCCAACTAAAACTTCCTCATATTTTCTTGGGCTTCATCTTCTCTTGACCTCTTTGCAAACTTCCAACTCTTTTACTCCACGCCACCTATCCCGATTAAGTCAACTTTTTCTACTCTTCAATTTGGCTACCACTTCACCTCATTCTTTCTTGTCGACGGTTGCTGCGGAAATTGGTTCAGCATCTCCTTCTTGGGTTGCCACGGCAACTTTCCTGGCAACTAGTCATGCACACATAAAAATAACTTCTGGCAGCATCTTTTTCCACCCAAAACAAGAATTTAAACACGACCACCAAGGAAACAATAAAAATATGCATGAATGGCTAATAATGCAACTAAAGTGAGCCCAAGTCTAACAATAATAAGAGTAAAAAGGGCAATAAAATAGGGCTTTTGAACACTTAACAATTGGTACTGAAGGGATATCGGTACTGTAAAACCAATATTTGATTTTGATATAGCAAACAACTCAAGGACTAAATTGCAAAATAAATAAAATTTTAAGTAATCAAAATACTTGATTTTGACAAGTAAAATTTATACTTAACATGTTTTGAAGTCAAAACTTAAACCCCATAAATTTTTCTAAGTGTTTCAAAGCCAAAATATACAAAATTGCCCAGGCTTTTCAAAACACCCTCAAAGTGTTTCGATACGTTTTGCCACTAGAATGATCCGTTTAGATACGAGCTATTCCCGTTTCGATACAACTTTCATCTGGGCTTTTGATTTTTAAGTGTTGTTTCGAAATGACTTATACCCATTTCGATACAAGGGTTAAGTATTTTTAAAATTGGTCATTAAATGAACTAGCCATTACTTGTCAGAAACTAATTTTTGAAGATTTGGTTAAGTGTTTCGATACACCACTAGGCTATTTCAAAACACCTATTTATAGTTTCAAAACGTTTCGATACAACCCTTATACGTTTTGATACGTCCCTCTTTTTGCATTTTACAGTTTCAAACTATTTCGATACGACCTATAGCCGTTTTGATAAAAGCTGGCTCTTTCTTTTTTTAGTGTCTATTTCGATACAGGGGTCCCGTGTTCCGATACGGGTAGTTGCAGAACATCATTTATGGAGGGAAGAGAGAGCCTCAATAGCTCTATTGATGATCTCAACCACCCAAACAGCTAGAAATCAATGAGAATGTATAAAAACAAGTCTCCAAAGCTACAACAATTATTATTGAACCTTCAAGCAACATCAAAGCATTCAATCCAAACCCTTGTGCCTTTAGTGTCAAATTCTTGTACCCAAGTCATTTCATATTTTTCATTGTCAATCTTTTTAGAGTTTGGGGAGTGTTTAACGTGTAATTGGGTAAACAATTAGCCTTTGAGAGGTACAATCATAGTTTGTCTATCTTCCTTTGTAAAAGAGTGATATTGGATCAATCTTTGGGTAGAGAGATTGATCGATTTGTAAGGTTTCCTCCTAAGCCAAGAAAAGGGGACGAATTCGAGTTAGTGAATTGTTGAAATCCTCAGTGGGGTGCTGAGGTAGTGGATGTAGAGCTTGTTCAAAGCTTGAACCACTCTAAAATCGCCTTGTCTTCATTTTTAAATTATCCATTTGCACCCTTCAATTTTTATTCCACCAATTCACCCCCTCTTGGTGATTAGCCATCATCTGATCAACTCAACAATTAGTATCAGAGCTACACTCATTGGAAGGATTAACACCCTCTTGAGTAGATCTTGGAAGAGTTTGATCAAGTTCACTTCAATCGACATCTTGCTATGGCATCCACCTTCGGCCAAAACCTCTACAAGTCTCTATACATCACCAAACCACTATTCTTCAATGGGGATAACTATCCTTATTAGAAGAACCAGATGCGACTCTTCATCAAATCAAAGTACTACATGGTGTGGGACGTGGTAGAAGGCGACCCTACAATTCCAATAAAGAGAGATGGTGAATGGAGGCTTGTTCCAAAGACCAAAGCCGAAATGACCGATAAAGATAGAAGATGTTTGCAAGTCAACGACAAAGCCTTACACATAATCTTTTGTGCTCTCGGTCCCGACATATACTCAAAGGTGTCTTCAAGCGAAAGTGCCAAAGAAGTATGAGACACCCTAGAGACTACATATGAAGGAACAAATGACGTCAAGGAGACGAAGATCGGGTTGCACAATTTGAGTTATGAAAACTTCAAAATAGAAGTCGATGAAAGTGTCTCCAAGATGTTTGATCGGTTCTCGGTTATTGTCAATGGATTAAAGGCCTTCGGTGATATTATTCCCGAAGATAAGCTAGTCCGGAAGCTACTCTACTCTATTCTAGAGTCTTGGGATGGCAAGAGGACGACCATCATCGAAGATCGAGATTTGAAGACTCTCAAGCTAGACGCCATTGTTGGATCTCTACCCACCCATGAGATTGTGAAGCAAAGGAGAGAAGAAGAGAAGAAGAAGAAAGAGAAAAAGGTAGAGAAGAAAAAGGTTGAAAAGAAGAAGCTAGGAATCTCACTCAAGGCGTCATACAACGAAAGCGATTCTAGTGAGGAGGAGGATGAAGAGATGGCCATGTTGGCCAAATGATTCACTCGATTCATAAAGTCCAATCGAGGAAGAAAATTCAATAGAAGAGGGGACTTCAAGAATAAAGGAAAAGAGGAAGAAAATGATCAACTCATTTGTTGTGAGTGCAAAAAGCCCGACCATATTCGAACTGATTGCCCTCAATTGAGGAAGATGAGCTTTGGGAAGAAGAACAAGCTCAAAGCTCAAATGACAACTTGGAGTGATGAGGAGTCATTCGAGGAAGAGGAGGAAGTGGCCAATATTTGCCTCATGGGCCTTGAGGAGAATCACATGGTAAACTCTAACTCGTCTTTTACTTATGATTAATTATATGATGAATATGATGAGTTACAAAATGTTTATGATGAATTGGTTGACAAATATAAAGAGTCTATTTTGAAATTTGAAATCTAAAAATGAGTCTCTTTCAAAAACCAATTCCGAATTGGAAAAGAAGATTTTGTACTTGATAAATCTTTCAAATGAGCTTAAAAAGAAAAATCTTGATGTTGAAAAACTTCTTTCCGATTTCCAAGATTATCACATTAAGGAAGTGGATAATCTTAAAACTTCTCTTACTATTGGGAAACATGCTTTTGAAAAAGGAAGTTCTTCAAAAACCCAATATGTTAAGAGAAAACCATTTTACCCCAAACAAAGAGGTTTTCAAAAGCAATCCAAAGTTAAAAGAATTAGGATTGTATGGGTTCCTAAGGAACTCATTGTTTCTAATAATATAAATGCAATTGCTTCTTGGATTCCTAAGGGGACCAAGCTTTTGGGAGCTAACTCTCATGGGCCCAAATCATTTTGGATACCAAAAATCAAAACTTAATCTCTTTGTTTGTAGGAGGAGCAATGTTTCAAGGTGAAAGCTTCAAGTAAGAACACATGGTACCTTGATAATGGTTGCTCGAGACACATGACCGGAGACAAGAGTAGATTCTTGGAGCTTAAACCAAAAAGTGGAGGATGTGTGACATTTGGTGACAACTCGAAAGGGCACATTGAAGGCATAGGCTCCATTGGTAATCTTCCATCTACATTCATTGAAAATGTGTTATATGTCAATGGTCTAAAACATAATCTTTTGAGCATTAGTCAACTTTGTGATAAAGGCTTTAATGTTCATTTTGATAAAAATGGGTGTAAAATTGTGAACATTAAAACAAATAAAATAATGCTCATTGGTCATCGCATAAAAAATATTTATATGGTGCATTTAGATGACATACATTCATCCTATGCATGTTTAGTTGCACATGATGAAAATGATGCTTGGTTGTGGATTAGGAAACTTGGGCATGCTAGTATAAGTGTTTTAGAAAAATTGGCTTCCCAAAATCTAGTTAGAGGTTTACCCAAAATTAAATTTTCATTAGATAAAATATGTGATGCTTGTGCTAAGGGTAAACAAAATAGAACCTCATTTAAATTCATTAACGATGTTTCGACTAGTAGGGTATTACAACTAATCCACATGGATTTATTTGGGCCTATTAGAACTATGAGCTTGGGTGGTAAGTCATATGCTTTTGTATTAGTAGATGACTTTTCTAGATACACTTGTGTTCTATTCTTAAGTACTAAGGATGAGGCTTTAGAAAATTTTATTACATTTACAAAAATTACCCAAAATGATCTTGATCTTAAAATTTCACACATTAGAAGTGATCATAGAACCAAATTTCAAAATATGGGTTTTGAAGATTTTTGTAATAAAATGGTATTAGCCATAATTTTTTGGCTCATCGCACTCCTCAACAAAGTGGGGTAGTTGAGAGGAAAAATAGAACTTTAGAAGAGATGGCTAGGACAATGCTTTGTGAAAACAACTTACCTAAGCATTTTTGGGCGGAAGCCACTAACGGCTTGTTATATTATTAATAGAGTAATGATTAGGCCTATTTTAAAGAAAACACCTTATGAGATTTTAAAACCCAAAAGGCCTAACATTAGCTATTTCCACCCTTTTGGTTGTAAATGCTTTGTTTTAAACAATGGAAAAGACAACTTAGGTAAATTTGATGCTAAAAGTGATGAAGCAATATTTTTGAGGTATTCCCTAAACTCTAAAGCCTATCGTATATTTAATAAAAGAACTTTAGTTGTTGAAGAGTCTATACATATTGTTTTTGATGATAACCTCTTTATGAGGAAGTAATCTTGTGATGATGATGATGTAGGGATCATTGAAGCCATTGATGGAGGACAAACATCAAAGGTTGATGAGATTCCAACCAAAGAAGAAGATGTACAAGATCCACCTCTTGAAGCCTTGAAGGACTTGGCTCTTGAGGAAATGGAGGTGACATACTCAATGGAGTTCAACTATGTCAAAGGTGGTGAAATCTTGGGTGACCCATCCAAAGGGGTAACTACTAGATCCTCTCTCAAGCTTATGAATCATGTTGCATTTATCTCATGCATAGAGCCTAAAAATATCAAAGAAGCATTAAAAGATGATTTTTTGATATTGGCTATACAAGAGGAACTTAATCAATTTGAGAGAAGTAAAGTTTGAACGTTAGTTGATAGGCCTAGTATTCAATCTACTATAGGAACTAAGTGGGTATTTAGAAATAAACTAGATGAGAGTGGTAACATAGTGAGGAACAAGGCTAGGCTTGTTGCTCAAGGTTACACTCAAGAAGAGGGAATTGATTTTGATGAAACATATGCACCCGTAGCTAGAATGGAAGCTATTAGGATGCTTCTTGCATTTGCATGCTATCATGATTTCAAGCTCTTTCAAATGGATGTAAAAAGTGCTTTTATAAATGGTTTTATAAATGAAGAAGTGTATGTTGAACAACCACCCGGTTTTGAAGATCCAAACTTTCCAAACCATGTTTTTAAACTAACAAAAGCTTTATATGGTTTGAAACAAGCTCGTAGAGCTTGGTATGAAAGACTTTCAAACTTTTTAATTGAAAAAGGCAAGGTGGATACTATATTTTTCATTAAAAGATATGGAAATGACATTTTAGTAGTTCAAATATATGTTGATGATGTTATTTTTGGTTCTACTAATGAATTTTATTGCCAAGAATTTTCTAAGCTAATGCAAGGTGAATTTGAGATGAGCATGATGGGAGAGCTCTCATTTTTCTTGGGGTTCCAAATCAAGAAAAGGAAAGAGGACACCTTCATAAATCGACATAAATACATCAAGGATATGCTTAAGAAGTTTGGGTTGGAGAACGTAAAACCTCAAGCCACTCCTATGAGCTAATCAATTAAGCTTGACAAGGATGAAGCAGGTAGGTGTGTTGACTCCAAGCTTTATCGTTCTATGATTGGATATTTTCTTTACCTTACCGCAAGTAGACCTGATATCATGTTTAGTGTTTGCTTGTGTGCTAGGTTTCAAGCTAGTCCTAGAGAATCACACCTAGTTGCCATTAAGAGAATCTTTAGATACCTTAGAGATACACCTTGTTTAGGCCTTTGGTATCCTAGAGACTCCTCCTTTAACCTTCATGCCTTCTCCGATGCGAATTATGGGGGATGTAAGATAGATAGTAAAAGTACCTCCGGAACATGTCAATTCTTAGGTAGTATGCTCGTATCTCGGTTCTCTAAGAAACAAAATAGTGTAGCCTTATCTGCCACCAAAGTGGAGTATATATCATCAGAGAGTTGTTGTGCTCAAGTCCTTTGGATGAAGCAACAACTTTTAGATTATGGTGTTCAAGTAGATATCATACCCCTTAAGTGTGACAACACTAGTGCCATTTGTCTCACTAAGAATCCCATCCAACACTCTAGAACCAAACATATAGAAATTAGACATCATTTCATTAGAGATCATGTCTTGAAAAATGATTTAGTTCTAGAATATGTTGATACCTTGAACCAATTAGCGGATATATTTACCAAACCTTTAGATAAAGAGCATTTTTGGAACCTTATGAGAGAGTTAGGTTTAACTAGCCTTCCTTGACCCTTTTAGGTCCCAAATGGCCAAAATTTGCTTGAATTTTGAATGATGATCATGCTTATGTGATTTTTCTTCTTAATGCATCTATGCTTGTTGCTAGGGGGAGTATGCATCAGTTTTAGTCATTTAATCTTGCTCATACATCATTCACATGCATTTAGGCTCGATCTAAGTTAGCTCTTTGGACATGAAACTGCCCAAAATGCATTTTCTATCAAGGGTGTATTGAAACAATTAAATCTGTTTTGATACGAGCTTAATCTAAGGTGATTCTAGTAGTGAATCGTATCGACACAAGCTCTTCGCGTTTCGATACGGGTTCGAGGTGTTGTTCCGAAACAGGGTCACCCTGTACCGAAACGAGTTTGGTATCGAAACGAGTAAGTAGCGTTTCAAAAAACGATCGAGCAGATTGCTTTAAATAGGCATTAAAAGGTATCAAACTTTAATTAAAACATCAACTCTCTTTTTCTCTCAAACCCTAACCGAAAGCCTTTATAAAAACTTTTCAAATCAATTGATTTTTTACATCAAAACCTAAAATATTTTAGGGTTTTCAATCTACATATCAAGGGTAAAGCTTTACAAGCAATTTGGTGCATCAATCATCACTCATTCATCCATTATCTCATATCAAGGTATAAAACCCTTCTTTTTATTTTCAATTTTCGTTTAAATTTACATGTTGTTTTTAATTCCTTTTTGTATAAAACATATACATATAGTATAGTTTTTCAAGTTTTTGCAAAAAAAAATTCAAAATCTAAATTTTTTTATTCGAATATAAATTTATACTGTATAATTTTTAATATGTTTTTTCAAAATTCTTTTCACCAAAATTTTATTTTATGTTTATATATATTTTTAAAACTATAGTGTATAGTTTTTATCAACACCTTGATTATCGGATTGTATATTGGATTGAATTTGGTTGATTTACGCATACATATGTTTTTGTCTTGATTTCATTCCAGATTTAAAATATGAGTTCTAGGAAGAGAGTACGAAGCAATGAGGCTGGTGGAAGCTCCAATATTGATGACGATTCTACTCGTCCAAATCTCACTTTACTCTACCAAAAGTCTCTTCAAAACAAAGATGCCTATACCAATTTCAAGCTATTTCAAGATCATGTTATCCGACGTGAGCGTATCGTTTCTATACCCTTTTTGGATTCTAAATGATTTCAATTTTGTTATCTTGATTTATTAAGGCGTTGGAATTTAATGTCTTTTTTGGGCTTACCCGATACTTTGTATCGTAACATGGTTCTCCTATTCTATACCAATGCTCGTTGCATCTCCAATGCCGGTCAAGTGGTTTCCATTGAGTCCTATCTCGTAGGGAAGAAGTTTAGGGTTGATCTGGAAACTTTGTTCAATGTGTTCGGGTTTAAAGATAAGGGAATTTCGGATGAGAACTCGTTGGGACATACCCTTGGTGGCTCCGTCACGGTCCTTGATGCTCATGATCGCATCCTTCATCTCATGGTCTCGTGGTGATTCGCCCTTTCGGAGGAAAGTTCTCCCACATTAGGCAAGTGGATGATTTTTAGACTCGATGCTTTCGTGAGGGACGTCGACCGAATCTTTGTCAAATCATGTTTTCCGAGATGGTGTACTTTGTCTAAAATCGCAACTCGGATCTTGTCACCTCCTTCACCTATGGCACGGCCTTGAGCTACTTGTTCTCTAAGTTGGGGATCGATTGCTCGCTTGACTATCTAGAACCTCTCAAAGACCCCATCGATGAGCGCACACTTCTCTGGAGCAAATTTCATTTCATTGATGAAGAGTGGACTCGTGTCGAGAATCCTCCTCAAGTTGCGGCCCCCAAACCTCAACCTCAAGTTGCTCCACAAAACAACGAAGCCCTCATGATCTTCCTTACTAAGCAATTTAATGGCTTGCGCACCCACATGAACTTCGATTTTTCCACTCTTGGTACTCGCCTCACTTCCGTGGAGGGACGCATCCAAAATGTTGAAAATCGCCTCACCTCGGTTGAAAATCAACAAACCTCTATGGACATATCCTTTATCGACATCTATGGCGAATGGAGACAATTCCGAATGAGCTCGGCCAATGATCAAGATGAAGATGATGATGAGCCTTAGAACCTTGCATTCCATTGCATATCATCTAGTTTAGGATTTTCCTATTTTTATGTACCTATTTATGTTTTTTGCTTTGAGACCTATGCTTTGATTCATGTTTGAATTTTATGTTTTAAGTATTAAGGTTTGGATATTATGTTTGAAGGTTATGAACTTATTTTTCTTTGGTTTCTAATGCTTAATGAAATTATGTTGCTTCAATTTTGCTTTGCCTTGTGCTATATTGCTTTATCTTTGCCTTCATTGATTTTGATCTAACAAAATGAGGGAGAAGGGTTAAGCTAAATTTTTCAAAATCCTTTTCAAAACCTAGCTTCAATTTAGGGGGAGTTCACTTAAAATTTTACTTTGGTTTTGTTATATCAAAAAGGGGGAGATTGTAAAACCAATATTTGATTTTTGATATAACAAATAACTCAAGGACTAAATTGTAAAATAAATAAATTTTTAAGTAATCAAAATACTTGATTTTGACAAGTAAAATTTATACTTAAAACGTTTTGAAGTCAAAACTTAAACCCCGTAAATTTTTCTAAGTGTTTTAAAGCCAAAATATATAAAATTTCCCAGGCGTTTCGAAACACCCTCAAAGTGTTTCGATACGTTTTGCCACTGGAAGGATCCATTTCGATACTGGTTATTCCCGTTTCGATACAACCTTCATATGGGCATTTGATTTTTAAGTGTTGTTTCGAAACGGCTTATATTCGTTTCGATACAGGGGTTAAGTAATTTTAAAATTGGGCATTAAATGAACTAGTTGTTACTTGCCAGAAACTAATTTTTGAAGATTTGGTTAAGTGTTTCGATACACCCCTAGGCTATTTCGAAACACCCATTTACAGTTTCAAAACATTTCGATACAACCCTTATACGTTTCGATACGTCTCTCTTTTTACATTTTACAGTTTCAAACTATTTCGATATGGCCTAGATCCGTTTTGATGCGTGCCCTTTTTACACACAATGGCTCTTTCTTTTTTTAGTGTCCATTTCAATACAGGGGTCTCGTGTTCCGATACGGGTAGTTGTAGAATAGCATTTATGGAGGGAAGAGAGAGCCCAAACGGCTCTATTGATGATCTCAATCACCCAAAACGACTAGAAATCAATGAGAAGGTATAAAAACAAGTCTCCAAAGCTACAACAATTATTATTTAACCTTCAAGCAACATCAAAGCATTCAATCCAAACCTTAATGTCTTTAGTGTCAAATTCTTGTACCCAAATCATTTCATATTTTTCATTGTCAATCTTTTTAGAGTTTGGGGAGTGTTTAAAGTGTAATTGGGTAAACAATTAGCCTTTGAGAGGTACAATCATAGTTTGCCTATCTTCCTTTGTAAAATAGTGATATTGGATCAATCTTTGGGTAGAGAGATTGATCGATTTGTAAGGTTTCCCCCTAAGCCGAGAAAAGGAGACGAATTCAAGTTAGTGAATTGTTGAAATCCTTAGTAGGGTGCTGAGGTAGTGGACGTAGAGCTTGTTCGAAGCTTGAACCACTCTAAAATTGCCTTGTCTTCATTTTTAAATTATCCATTTGCACCCTTCAATTTTTATTCCACTAATTCACCCCCTCTTGTTGATTAGCCATCATATAATCAACTCAACAGGTACGCATGAGGCGTGTATCGGTATGGGGTTATCGGTTAACCCCTCTCCTGTGAAGCCCGCGTATCGATGCGCTAGGGGCAGGTACTAGTACCCACTATATCGTATCGGTACTCAGGTTTGGGTATCGGTACTGAAGAACTAATGTTTTGATATAATAATTGAAAATTAGTTTTGGACTAAATTGAAAAGATTTCAAAAGTGCCTTTAAGTCCAAACAACTTGAAAATAAGTTTGCGGATGTTTTAAATGGTTTTGGAAATGTTTGAAATGTTTTTAAGTAACCAAACCAGAGTTTTCAAGGTACCCGTTTCGAAACAGGGGGACCTGTATCGAAACATTTTGAAACTGCCAAATCACGTACCGAAACATGGCTTGCCCGTTTCGATACGGAGAGAGTTTCGTTTCGAAACACCCCTTTGGTGTTTCGATACACCCAAAGGTCAAAACCTCCCCAATGGCTATTTTCCCAACGACATTCTAAATTGCAGCTCAACTGTCACTCGTTTCGAAACAGGGTTGCAACCGTTTTGAAACGGCCAGAGGCGTTTTGATACGGCTTGCTGCATCAGACTTCAACGGCTAATTCTGAAGAAGGTCGTTTCGATACGGGGTCGATTGTTTCATAATGGACGTCTACATAACAACATTTATGGTGGGAAATAAAGTGTACAATGGCTCCAAAATAACCCCAACGATCCTCAACGGCTATAAACTCAAATGAGAGTATAAAAGGAACCTCCAAGCATCAAGAGAAGACTAATGCTTCAATTTTCAACAACATAATGATCAAGAAATAGTCTTAGAGCGTAATTTTTCATTTTCTTTTATAGACAACACTAGTGAGCTAAACATTGTCAAATTTTTTCAAGTGTTTAGGTTTTAGGTGAGAGCTAAATAGTGCAAACAATTACCTATTAGAGGTATTTCAAGTTTGCTTTCGAATTTCTCTTGTGAGAGAGTGCTTGATCAAGCTTTGGGTAGAAAGCTTGATCATTGTAACGGTTTCCTCCTATGCCGAGAAAAGGGGACGAAATTCAAGACCAAATTTGTTGAAATACTTAGCGGGAAGCTAAGGTAGTGGATGCATGTGCTTGTTAGAAGGCCGAACCACTATAAATCCTTGTGTCCAAGTCTTATTCTTTAACTTCCACTAAAACACCCAAAAATCCAACTTCTCCACACTTGGCGAGCTAGAACCGTTAAAGGAAATCGAGCACGAAAAACCCAACAATTGGTATCAGAGCTTGGCTCAATTGAAGAGGATTAACATCCTATTGAGGCGATCCGGGAAGCTCGATCAATATGTAGAACTAATGTTTTGATATAATAATTGAAAAATGTTTTGGACTGATTTAAAAAGAATTCAAAACTATTTCCAAACTCCAAATAACTTGAAACTATGTTTAGGGATGTTTTTAAAAGAGTTTAACATGTTTTTCAAAGCCAAACTTCACAAAATCTTCCAAGCGTTTCGAAACACCTTAGGGCGTTTCGATACGGTGTATTCCAGTAGCAAAAATGTTTCGATACTGGTATCGAAACGGGCCTTCCCTGGATGAGATTTTTGCCCAGCGTTTCAATACGGGCTATGCCATTTCGATACGCCTACGTGGCATCGACCACAACGGTCATAAACCCCAACGGCTATTTTCCAACTAACTTTTAAATGCAGAGCGTTTCGATACGGTGCCTAGCGTTTCGATACGGGCGTTTCGATACGGCCCATGACGTTTCGATACAGATGCTCATCAGACTGCAACGACTCTTTCTACTTAAAGAGCGTATCAAAACGGGTTCGAGCGTTTCGATACGGGTAGCAGCCGAACTGCATTTATGGTGGGAAATAAAGTCCTCAACGGCTCCAAATCATTCCCAACGGCTAGTAACGGCTATAAACTCATCAAAGAGTATAAAAGGGACCTCCAAGCATCAAGATATGGTTAATGCTTCAATTGTCAATCAACAAATGATCAAATATAGTCTTTGTACTTAAATTGTCAATTCTTGTATAGACAAACACTAGTGAGCCAAAATTGTCAAATTTTCTCAAGTGTTTTAGGTTTTGGGTGAGTGCTTTAATTGTGCAAACAAACACCTATTAGAGGGATTTGTGTTTGCTTTTCTTATCTCTTGTAAAGAGGGTTTGATCAAGGCTTTGGGTAGAAAAGCTTGATCGGTGTATAAGGGTTTCCTCCTAAGCCTAGAAAAAAGGATGAATCAATAGTGGATTGATTGGAAATCCTTAGTGGGAAGCTAAGGTAGTCGATGTAGACCTTGGTTAGAAGGTTGAACCACTCTAAAATCATTGTGTCATTTACATTTAAGCTTCCACACCACATCCACCCAAAAATCCACCTCTCCACCACTTGGTGAGCAACATCGGTTGAACGAATCGAGCACCACACAACTCAACACAATATTTCATACAACCGGCTCAATGGCGCAATCCATCGAAAAGCCACCTTTCTTCGACGGGACAAATTATGCATATTGGAAGAAGAGGATGATGTTCTTTATCAAATCCAAAGACTACAAGCTTTGGGATATCATTGAAGATGGCACGTTCGTACCAGAAGGAAGCAAGGCGGCGTGGAGTGCTGACGATCGTAAGAAGATGAAGCTAAATTGCAAGGCTTTGCACTTCATCTTTTGTGCACTTAGCCTCAACATCTACGAGAAGATGTCTTCTTGCGAGAGTGCCAAGGAAGTTTGGGACAAGCTCGATGTTACATATGAGGGAACAAACGAATTAAATGAGACCAAGATCGACCTCCTCAACCTAGAGTATGAAAACTTCAAAATGGATCCGTAAGAGGACATTGAGAAGATGTTCCATCGATTCTCCACCATCACCAATGGACTCAAGGGTTATGGAGAAGTCATTCTGGAAGAAAAGCTTGTCCGAAAGCTTATCTATTCTCTTCCCGAGTCATGGGACTCAAAAAGGACCGCCATCATCGAAGCTAAGAATTTGAAGACCTTGAAGCTTGATGAACTCATGGGGTCACTTCTCACTCACCAAATCATGAAGAATGAAAAATAAGAGGAGAAGAAGAAGGAAGAGATAAGAAAGATGGGGAAGAAGAAGATCATAGAGCTAGGCATCCATGTGAATGCCATTGCTCTCAAATCCTCCAAATGCAACCATGTTGATACAAGTGAGGAGGAGGATGAAGAAGAAGAGATAGTTCATCTCTTCAAGAAGTGTGCCCCTTTCATATAGAAAGCAATGAAATAATTCGAATATGAATCTATGAAGAAGAAGAGGAGGGAAAGCACTTCAAGCTATAAGAAGAATGCATACGTGGCTACATGGAGTGATGAAGACTCCACGGACGATGAACGAGCTAACCTTTGCCTTATGGCCATCGAAGAAGATTCAAGGGTAACTTCTAATTCATCTACTTCATGTTCATATTCCTTTGATGAATTACAAGATACATATGATGATTTGGTTTTAGAATTTAAAAATCACATTTTGAAAAACAAGAAAAATGTTTTAAATTTGAAAATTCAAAATTATTTGATTTCTAAAACCAAAATTGAACTTGAAGAAAAACTCAATGATTTTGGACAAAAATGTGTTAATTTACAAAATTTGCTTCAAAAAGTTCGAGAATAAAAAGATTTGATTTCCAAAGAGCTTGAAAATAAAAACAATTTTGGAAAATCAAATTTTTATGTAAGACAATCTAGTGCCCCTAGATTTGAATGGAAAATGTTTTAGAAGTGTGGGTTCCAAAAGAACTAATCACTTCAACTAAAAAGGATGAAATTGAAAAATGGATTCCTAAGGGGATTAAACTTTGTGCTACTAATGTCTATGGATCCAAAGCAATTTGGATACCAAAAATTACTTGATTGTCTTATGTTAGGTGTGATGGAGATTGATCAACAAGTCCAAATTTGAGGGGGAGCTCCATACAGACTAGGAAGAACACTTAAAGAAGGAAGGCTTCACATCCTCCCTTAAGTTCAAGTGTGGTAAAAATCTAGTTGTTTTATTCGTTTAATTTGATTTATTTCAACTAGATTATCATATATGTTGAACTAACATCTTGATGATGCTTTGAGTAAGGGGGAGCCATTTTAAAACCAAAATTCTTTTTTGTCATTTTTAACCTCCCAAGTTATTTTGAACTTAAAGTTATTTAAACTATTTTTTATATAACAAAAAGAGGGAGAGTTTGGTTTAAAAATTTGTAATTTCAAATGAATAATGGGAAGCTTTAATTACTTTTCAATTTTGAAATCTCTTATTCAAATTTTTAAACTTAAAGGGGGAGAATCCTAAACAATTTTTCAAGTTGGTTTTATTATATCAAAAAGGGGGAGATTGAAGAACTAATGTTTTGATATAATAATTGAAAAATAGTTTTGGACTAAATTGAAAAGATTTCAAAAGTGCCTTTAAGTCCAAACAACTTGAAAATAAGTTTCTAGATGTTTTAAATGGTTTTGGCAATGTTTGAAATGATTTTAAGTAACCAAACTGGAGTTTTCAAGGTATTCGTTTCGAAACAAGGGGACCTGTACTGAAACATTTTGAAACTGACAAAACTCGTACTGAAACAGGGCTTGCCCGTTTCGATACGGAGAGGGTTTCGTTTCGAAACATCCCTTTGGTGTTTCGATACGCCCAACAGTCAAAACCTCCCCAGCGGCTATTTTCCCAACGACATTTTAAATTGCAGCTCAACTGTCACTCGTTCCGAAACGGGGTTGCTACTGTTTCTATACGAATCAAGGGTGTTTCGAAACGGCCAGAGGCGTTTCGGTACGGCTCGCTGCATCAGACTTCAACGACTAGTTCTGAAGAAGGTCATTTCGATACTGGGTCAATTGTTTCGAAATTGACGTCTGCAGAACAACATTTATGGTGGGAAATAAAGTCTCCAACGGCTCCAAAACAACCCCAACGGTCCTTAACTGCTATAAACTCAATTGTGAGTATAATAGGGACCTCCAAGCATCAAGAGAAGACTAATGCTTCAATTGTCAACAACATAATGATTAAGAAATTGTCTTAGAGCCTAATTGTTCATTTTCTTGTATAGACAACACTAGTGAGCTAAACATTGTCAAATTTGCTCAAGTGTTTAGGTTTTGGGTGAGAGCTAAATAGTGCAAACAATTACCTATTAGAGGGATTTCAAGTTTGCTTTAGAATTTATCTTGTGAGACAGTGCTTGATCAAGCTTTGGGTAGAAAGCTTGATCGTTGTAACAGTTTCCTCCTAAGCCGAGAAAATGGGACAAAATTCAAGAGTGAATTTTTGAAATACTTTGTGGGAAGCTAAGGCAGTGGATGTAGGTGCTTGTTAGAAGGATGAACCACTATAAATCCTTGTGTCCAATTCTTATTCTTTAGCTTCCAATAAAATACCCAAAAATCCAAATTCTTCACACTTGGCGAGCTAGAACGATTGAAGGAAATCGAGCACAAAATAACCCAACAGGTACCCACTAGGCAATCTGCCCAAAAATGTTGGTTTTGAGTTCAAGAGGCTGATAATTCGAGGACTATGGTCCAATGGACTTCTAATGTTGTAAAATGAATTGTAAAACTAAGAAATCGCGATATCACTCACATAATGAGTAATAACTTGGTAAACCTTGAGTGACTTGTTTGTAATAGATATAATAGGGGATCCTTGGTGGATTGTGTGGTGTTTTGTGCCAAGTAAGGGCGCTTGTGTGGTTGAGTGTAGGGGTGAGCAAACCTCGAGTCGAAAAAATTGAAATTTCTGACTCGACTCGAGGCCAAAAAACTCGACTCGTTCTGACTCGACTCAAAAAAATTCAAATAAAGTTTGAGTTGTAAAATGGAAATTCGAATAACTCGAAATTTTTAGTAATTAGTGGATTAGTTTTTAAGTTCGAGTTATATATATATGTGCCACGTATGAAAAAATATGATATATATATATATATATATATCTTATATGATTATAGAAAGTCGTTTTAATTAGAATCAAAATGTCCTATAACATGATAAATAATTACAATTAAATTTGTATAGGAACTCGAAAACTCAACTCGAATTTCATAAACTCGACTCGAATCAAAAATATTTCAAATGAAGTTCGAGTTGTAAAATATGACGTGACAACTTGAATAACTCAAATTTTTTTTACTCGACTCGATCGAACGCTCACCCCTAGTGGAGTCACCTTTGGTTGTTGGAATCCGAATACCCAGAGCATGTTTTAACACTACAAGATGAGAGACCAAATGTATGGTCTTGAGGTTGTGTGACACCGGGCCTCACTCAGAGTGTATGTTCCCGAGGTTGTTTGACACCGAGTCTCACTCTAGGTTTGTGTGATATGATTCATATGTTTGTTTTGTGAGATTAATGCATCTATTGTTGTTTTTTTATTTGTTTAGGCGGCTAGAGGTAGTGCCATGTGTTAGCATGTTGTCATTATATTATCTTTAGCTACATGCTTATATTTATGATTTGAATGAAACATAGTAGTGTGGAATTGTATCCACTGAGTTTTGTTAGCTCAACGTTCGAAATTGTTGTTTTCGTTCACAGGTTAGTAAGGTTGGCACGTGCATTGGTGGAGCACCATCGAAGTAATATCGACTTGTTCATAGTACAGTACTTAGGTTTATTTGGGCTATGTATTCGTAGGACCCTATGTTGTATATTGTAACTCGTATTTTGAATTTAAATCGTGAGTCAAATGCTTTTATATTTGTAATTTATACAGAGCTCTCATGTAAACGTTTTAAATATTTAAATATGTTTGAAATGTTTTGAACTTAACGGATTTTATGAACAATGGATTGTGATTTGGGCTAAACTAGGTTGAAATTTTATGGTAACGGTTTGGGCTTGTGACCCAAATGTGACATCCGAACTGAGGGTGTTATCGTGCATGGACAAATACACTTAGAGGGTGGGAAGGACTCTTATCCTTTACAAAAATTTTGGTCTAATAGCGTATTAGATTTATATATGTTAAATTTGAGTTAGATCATATTTTTGCTCCTCCAATTTTAAAACTAAATACTTAATAAATATTTATTATTTTTAACTTATGTATTTTTTTAATATTTTATCTTAATTATATCTTTATTTTTGAAGTTGGGTCTTTACTACGTTACTAGGGGAGTATGCTCCTTGGAGCCTGTGGGGCCTCCCCCGCCCCAATTTGACTAATACATTTGGTCCTTTACAAATGTTAATTTATATCTTTTAATTTTTTTAAAAATTGTTATTATATTTAAAAATTTTCAAAAAATTTATTTAGTCGTCCTAAAAATTGTTAAATTAAAATTTTCAAAAAAATTAATTTTTTTATTTAAACTTTCATAATTTTTAAAAATTTTAAATAGGTTTTCTCAAATTAAGTTGTTAAGATCCGCTCTTGTACGTTACATTAACGTTGTTCGACTGTGAGCTACGACAAGTATATGGTTTGTATTTTTTTTAATTTCTATCGTGAGAGACACTTTCGCATGTATTTTCCTCGACTTCTTATTATCCCCTCTCAAGTCCAATTCAACAAGTTTTCTAAAACGGTCCCTATCCAAGCTTACATTTCAATATATTATGAATTAATTAAATACCATAATATATACATTATATATAGGAGGTGGGAGCCGGCCGAGTTGATTTTTTCTAAGGTGCATGCCCACTAAAATGGTGGCCGGAAAGTAGTAGTAAGAGAATGCAGGATAATCTAATCTTAGTCCGAGCTGACTACTTTTTATTTATTTTAGGGTAAATTACGTTGATAGTCACTGAATTTTTAGGATGCTTTTACTTTGGTCACTAAATTTTTAATTCGTTTTTATTACGGTCATTGTCATTAAAATATGTCGTTAGAGTTTTATTCTACAAAAAATGCTAATTTTCAAGAATTGACAACTGCCACAAAAGGTCGATTTTTCGATGAATGGAGCGGTCGTCGATCAGTCCTAATAATGGGAAAGCTCCATTTGGCCAAAAGATTAACATGGTTTGGTTTCAAGTTGATCTAACGGTTTAAGAGCGATGGATCAGAAAGTTTTAATTTTTAGTTTCTATTGGACGTCGTCTCCTTTCCTTATCATTTCTACAATCGTTTGGTGGGTTTTTCGGTCAAAAAATCACCAAACTACTACTCCTCTTCTTTTTCATCTCTTTCTTTCCATCATTTCAAACTCGTCAAAAAATCTCTCAATCTCCTCTAATAATCGAAACTAAAAGTTAAAACTTTCTAATATGTGACTTTCAATCATTTGGTCGGTTGAAATCAAGCCGGATTATTCTTCTGGCCAAATGAAACCTTCTCATCATTGGAGTTGACCAACGACCGCTCCATTAATCGAAAAAAATCAATCTTTTGTGACGGTTGCCAATTCATAAATTAGATTTTTTTTCGGAAGAGGAATTTAACGACAGTAGTCGTAATGAAAACAAATTAAAAGTTCAATTATTGTAATGCAAGTTTTAAAAATTTAGTGACCAAAGTGAAAGAGCCCTAAAAATTAGTGACTACCAACGTAAATTGCCCTTTATTTTATTTTATATTTAACAAAAGTAATTTGACTTTGCATTTGAGTTTGAATTTATGACTACTTTTTTAATGTGATAAATTGAAGAATTTTATTTGTCTTTTTTTGGTTCTTTGACTTTGAAATGTTTAAATCTGGGTGATTTCAGTAAATATTTCTTTTTAAAATTTTATTAAGAAAAATAACTCCCTTTAAATAACATTTAGAAAAATATTACCATTCAGGCCATGTAGAGCGAACTCGCGTCGTTTTGCAAAACGCGAGTTTAGAACTCTCTTTTTACAAAACGCGGGTTTCGTGTTGAGTGGATATGTAAGAAAAAAATTTAACTTATCAAATTTTTATTACACAGAACTCTCGTTTTGTAAAGCGTGAGTTTGCCCAACGTGGCCTGAATGTGGGTATTTTTTCAAATGTTATTTAGAATTGGTGTTTTTCCCAATAAAATCTCAAAAGGGAATATTCAACCAAATGTGCCTTGGTATTGGATGATTTGGCTGAATATTCTCTTTTGGAATTTTATTGGGAAAAAATACCCCCTTTAAATAACATTTGGAAAAATTCCCCCATTCAGGCCACGTGGGGCGAACTTTTGTTTTGCAAAACGCGAGTTAGAACTCTCTTTTTATAAAAAGCGAGTTTAAAACTCTCTTTTTATAAAATGCGAGTTCCGTGTTGAGTGGATAGATAAGGAAAAAAAACTTGATTTATCAAGTTTTTATTACACAGAACTCTCGTTTTGCAAAATGCGAATTTGAGACTCTCGTTTTGCAAAACGCGAGTTCCCTACGTAGCCTGAATAGGAGTATTTTTTCCAAATGCTATTTATAGAAAAGTGTCTTTTTTTAATAAAATTCCAAAAAAAATATTCAGCCAAAATGTGCCTTTAAATCCCCTCCAAATTTCGCTTATTTCAATTTTTTGATTTTCTAAAATTCTTTTTTGCGTTGCATCAATTAACTACTTAATTAATAATGATTTTTTTAAGGTAAAATAGTGTCTCCTTAACAAAATCTTTTAATCGTGTCGAATTAAAACAACAGAAGGAGTAAAAGAGTATATTTAAAAATTATTGAATAAAACAAATGTGAAGACCAAAGTGTAAGTACACAATAGCGAAGAGCAGCTAAAACATTACAAATCCTAAAGACATAACACAAGAAATAAGAATCAAATATTAATTTAGACAAACATCTCAGATGAAACAACATTTCATTTCTAAATAAGGTTATAATATTGTTGAACAAATAAATAAGTTTACATTTAAATAAAATATATATGAAATTATTTTATACATTGTCAATGAAGGTTATTTTTTTAAGATAAAAATAATTTTTAATAAACTTAAAAATAAGATCAATTACAATCATCAAAATATAAATTACAAATACATTTAGACAATGAAAATAATCTAAGAAATAAATCGATAGAAAGAGTTATATTATATGGATTAATTCCAGCTTAGAATGTTTTTTTGGTCGTTGTGATGCACATTCTTATTACTTACCTAAAGTTTCGTTTAGTCATTGTACATTCGTAGTCCAGCTAAGGCTTTGCTTAGTATAAAGGATGGAAATGAAGAAGGATAAAAAATTTGTTAATTAAATGGTGGAGATTCATAACCATCTTCTTACTTTAAATCTTAACCATTTGATTAACAAATTTTACATCATTCATACCAAACAAAGCCTTAAGGTCAACCATGTGAATGACCCTCTTTCAACCTGAGGCTGAGAACTTTGAAAAAGAAATAATACAACCAAATTGTCATCTACCACACTCCAAATGGTCTCTAAGTTAATTTAATATAATTTGGCCATCGATTTTTTAATATTAATAATATATATTCAATGAGTAATTTGTCTATGTAGTAATTTCAAATTAATAATTTTGTCTCTCTTTTTTAATTTTATTAATTTAACTCTTGCAATTGTTAAAAATTAGTGATGTTGCACCTTCGTTTTAATTTCATCAATTTAGCTCTTGAATGGCATCAATTTTACCTTTTGACAATCTTTAACTAACATAGTTGTTATTATCGGTCTTTATTTTTCATGTGAGACACTTTATTGTTAAATAATTAACAACGTCTAAGTTAGCACATACACATTTTTGTAATAAATTATTGTCCTCCAATAAAATGATGATGAGTCAATTTTGATAACATGACAGTACAATTAATGTGATTTTTTTTAAAATGATATGTAATTTTAAAATAAATAAATAAATCTGAAACTTTCCTTCCGTATTGTAATGTTATCAAAACAGATACATCATCATCGACATGGTAAGACAACTGACATATTGACTGATGTTAAAGTAGATGAGAACCACATGTTCGATATTTAACAAATTTATTAGTCAACGACGGTCAAAGAACGATATTGATATTCAAAAATTTTAAGGGTTAAATTGATGCAATTTAATAACAATATTGTCGATTTCATAAAACTATAAGGACTAAAGTGGTGGAATTAAAAGAATAGATAAAATTACTCCTTTGAGATTATTGCACGACAAGATCACTTTAAATTGTTTTCGAATAGTCTAAAGATGATTACAATGTAGTATTTGTTAATACATATTCTTAATCTTTTGACAATGTGCATACACCTTGTATACGAAACGATTTGAACTCGTGCTTTCTAGGAAGAAAATTATCCGCTTTTCCATTAGGATTTAAATTTTAAATTTATAACATTGCTCTTAATAAAATACATTTTTATAATTAAATTAGGAGGAGTTACATTAACGATAGCAATGTTACAATTATAATTTATTTATTTTGTTGTCATTTTGGTTTTTTGAGTTTTGTCTTAATTAATCTGAATTGGCTCACGTTAAGGACTTAGATTTGAAATTTATTTAAATAATATTAAACTGCTTATCACTGAGACCAACCATTGATAAATTATAATATATTTATTAGCGTTATAAAAGTAGGAGAAACTCCGAAAAAGAAGAATTCAAATTTCGAAAGAGATTAAAAGCATAATTAGATCTTGATATTAGTATTTTTTATCAAAGGAGAACTTAATTAATTAGGATAAAAGGGGCCCGACCCCATGCACCAAGTGTGCAGGAAACAACGACACAACCGCAAACATAAAGTGCGAGGCTAACAAGCGACAGGAAAAGGACTCTGTGCATCTTTGAATAGTGCAGAGGGAGTACAAATCATCATAGGCAATAAGCATATCCCTAACCGGGGCACCTACGCCCACACGGGTAAAAGAGCGTCTATCAAGGCAAACGAAACTCCTGCCACAAGAAGACCTCGGATCAGGAAGGGCATGAGTGAAATTCCTGTTCTGGGAGAGCTCCATCCGGAGGCAGGGTCCCAATCCCACAGTGGGGTTGGGTCTTGTCACCAAAATTGCGGAAAAACACAGCTCCAGCTGATCTGGCTGCACTAAAAGGTCTGCCAAAATTGAAACCGACGAGCTTGCAAAGAAAACGTGAACTACCGTAAACTGGGCCCTCATCAACCGAAACTCGAAGGGATGGGTAGAGTCACCCGGATCCCATCCAAAAATAATAATCTTCGATCCTATTAGAAAAGAAGACCTGCCTGGATCCCAAACGGTATTAAAGATATTTAATTTTCGGATCCTATTGGAGATCCAAATCCCACCAGATTTCCAAATCCCTTGAATCAAGGGATGGTTTGGCCTTTTTTGGAAATATTTTGACTTTCCATCAGAAAATGGACATTTATAGAAAATCAATTTTTGAGGGACATAATTGCCCTCGTCCCAACGTTCCTCAATAAGCCATCTTGCTTCCATGTCAACTGCCGGAATCTTGGAAACCCAAAAAGACCACCGACTAAACCAACCGAGACCGCGACCACGGTTGCTCGCCGGTGTAACGCCGATTCCTGGCTTCCGGCAAAAACCGCAACTTCAGAATCAGGAATCTGTTTGGGTTCGCTAACCCACGGCGATGAGCACCCTATAAAGCAGCAGAGAGAAAAGAGATGGTTCTGCACAATACCTCCAGCACACACACTCACAGAGATTTAAATCAGAAGACTCCACAACTGGTGAAAGAAACTTCGGCGGACTTGGGGAGTCTCGTTCGGTCCAAAACCTCCCAGGAAGCCGATGAACAAACTCAGAATTCGGTAGGCACCCGACTTCTCCTTACAGTTCCGACGGTAAGAGACAGATTCTTGGGAAACAACCAGCAAGCTTGAAACGATACCTGAAGAGAAACATAACAGATCCACCCAGATTCTTCCTCGAGAAACCGCACCTCCGATGAGCAATCCTCCAACCGCCGTCGTTCACTGCAAATCACCGGCAATGGACGGCCTGAAGACGAGGGACAACACCACTCGCACTTAGAACTGATTCACTATTACTGGGGCAGGGAATCAAAGCACCGATTGAGGCTCACGGGATTTGGCTCGAGAGAGAAGAGTTTTTGGGGGCGCGGTACTTCTTGTGAGTTTGTTTTGAAAGAAATCTTGATATTAGTATACAATGAAGTTTGGCAGCCTGTTGAATGTTGACCGGTGCACAAGGATATTGCTTGATGTTGTGTTGCCAGTTGCCCCACCACATGCCCATTCTAGGCTTCAGCTTAGAGACAAAAAAAAAGATCATTAGGTCTTAATATTACCAAACTAGCACAAAAAATTTTATATTTTCAAGGCTAGTACCATTATAGTGAACTCGTCGCACATGCACGGCGAGTTTTAAAATAATATTAATTTTTTATTCAAACTTGCAATAGACGCACGGAAAGTTTCAGTTTTTTTTAAATATCCGTTTTAAACCTTAATCAGGTGATTAACCTAATCTTAAACCGAACTCGCCGTGCAACACGCGGTAACGAAATTTTCGGAGAAACATAACGGGTTTTTTTAGGGTTTTTAGTTTCTTATATAGGTAGTTTAATATTTAGGGCTAGAACACACACAAAAATTTCAACCTCTTATGTTCGAGCAAAGCAAAGGAGTTTGTCAAACCGTGCGATTTTCTTAGACCACCGAAATAAACAAGCTCACACATATTTTAGAAGGTTAAGGTAATGTAATTTTTAAATTATGATTAATTGTTTATAAGAATTTTGTATATATGATTTTTTTAATCCGAATAGTAAATTGTGTTGTAATTATTTTAATTGGAAATATTTTGAAATTTAATTGATTTGTGATGTTTTAGGCATTTAATTGCGCATAATTATTGAGAAAAATGACGCTATTAAGACTTGAAGATTCCCACATCACGAAGAATATAGAATTATTAGTAAGAATTTATGAGTTTTTTCTCAACTTTTAATTTATTGTTTGTAAATGATAAAGTACTAATTTAATTTAAATTTTGTGTTTGCATAACGAGTAGGCAAAATTTCGGCCTCGCTTGATATGGAACGATCCACCAAGCCTATATATAAGAGGATTTCTGGAGACAACATGTTTTAGGTACGCGTCAAAGATTCGTGACATTGAAATCATGCCGAAGTGGATTAATGGGTTGGTGGAGCGTTAGAAACTGGAGACACATACCTTCCACATGCCGTGCGGGGAGTGTACAATCACCCTCGAATATATTGCTATGCATCTTGGTGTCCCAATTTCAGGCAATTCAATCATTGCTCATAATAGGTATTTTCATGGATATTATTGCATCAAGTACTTGGGGAAGACACCATCAGTGCATGTTGTTGACGATAAACGTGTGAAACTGACATGGTTGAAGAGTGATTTTCAAGTGGATGGAAATTCCGCATCGACAGAAATTGATTGCCCTTCTTGAGTCTATATATTGCTTCTTCTCGATGGTATGCTAATGTCAGACAAATCGAGTTCTCACGTGCACACTATTAGAGCATGCCCAAAGACCAATCATAAGATGATTGTAATTGACATTTGTTTTACCTTGTTTATTAATACAAAGGCATTGCTATTATTATTTTCAGTTACTATTCTGCGTGCATAAATAAACTGAACTGTAATAAAATCCTTAGAATAATATGGTTATTCTTAAAAGTCCTTAGTCGAGTATTATTGTGGGCATGGACAACAATAATGCATTAAGACTAATATATAGTTAATTGATGACAAAGTGACATGGAGATGTCAAACTCAATACATAAGTATGTGTTAGAGAACAACATACTGGACTGACCCACTATGAGCATGTTTCTTAGATTATTATATGACAGTCACAACATTGCTCATAGTGATAACTACACGTATGATCCTTAGACTTGAGATCATCATTATTTCAACATCGTGAGTAACCTATTTTGATACAGTCAAACGTGTGTTGTAACTGACTACACTATAAAGACTGATATTGGATATGTCACAATCTATGTAGTGGGATATGGTTGATCAAGATAGGATTTGTTCCTCCTACCTAATAGGAGTAATATCGCAGGCCACTTGATTGAGTGAGACTAGAAATGCATGGCCATGCTCGAATAAGTTGATATGAGATATCATAGTTATTCATTTACAATAGTTTACTTAAGATATCAAGATATCAATTGGCAAGTAAAAAGACAAGCTCGCTTACTAACTTCCATTCAATCTTCAAATGTTGACGTAAAGACATAGATCGGTCATAACTCTCGTTATAAGTCGAAACTACAATCCTTTGAAAAAGCGATCAACTCTCGTTATAATGGCTTTTTAACCTGATTTGTCACTACATCTAGGGGTGTGCATTATTCGGTTTTATCTAAATTAACCGACCGAACCAATTTTTTTGGTTAATTCAGTCGGTTAATTTTAGGTAGGTCCGATTAACAGTTAATTTTTTTTGGAAAATTCGATTATCGGTTAATTTGGTTCGAAACCAGTTAATCAACCGAAATTAATATATATTAGATATTATATATATTACATATATTTATTTTTGGTCATTATAATTTTAAAAATTATAAAATGATCATTAAATTTTTTGATTTATTATAAAATGTCAATAGTTGTGTTTAACATTCTCATGCAAACAATAATCAAATCTAACAATCAAACTATAAGAAAAAGCTAATAAAAATGTATTGAACTGAAAGATGAGATTTCAATGAGTTCATACAGTGCTTAAAAGAGTTTAACCATCGTCATTAAAGCATAAAATATAATAGAAACCTCCAACAAACATATAATTAAAAGAAAGTTTAAAAAGATAACAAAATATTCTCCTTGATCTAGCACTTGAATCCTCTTCTCCTCAGATATTTCTGCCTTGCTTCACCTTGGATCTCTAGAAATGGAGTTTAAGCTGCCATGGATGGATAGAAAAGCTCGGAAGTTGAAGATGATAAGAAAATGGAAATCGCGTGACCTTCTCTCTCTTCCTGGATTTATCCTTTTATAAGCTGCCAAAAAAAGACACTTGTCATTCAGGTATTTTGCGAAACCCAAAGTCATACCAAATATGTTATAACAAATAATATAGCTGGCAGGGTCATCCTTATCTTTTAGTAGACTGGACAGCTGGTCGTTACAGTGTCAAGTTGGTTGCAGTGGTAAAACTTTCTCTGCAGGGACATTAGAAATACAATGACAACAAGGCAAATATGCAAAAATACTTGAAATAAGAGCAATTGAGACTAAGTTAGACAAAATACAGAAATTAGACATGAAAATGCAGAAATTGATGAAATAAACACTGAGGTGGGAACAATTAAATCTGTAAATCTAGAGGAAATACATGCTCTTTAAAGAGCTATCACTCCCCTAAACTTGATTTTTTACTTGTCCTCAAATAAAATTAAAATAACAAGGTCCAACAACAGTTTAGAAGTATTCTAGATACTTGAATCATTCCAACCGACCAATAAATTCATTGCATCGACAAGATAGAAGATTGCATAAACAACTCCAACATCAATATAAAAGCAATCATTTCAAAAATACATAACATCATGCCTATCATCTCAGATTCTTTCCACCTATCAGCATTTATTTTTATGATTTTCTTCTTCTTCTTTTATGAAGCGAGGGATATCGAACAATGAATGCACCTAGACCCTTAAAAATAAGATGTTGTGCAACGAAACCCCAAAAAATACTTCATTGCAACGACACACATTCATTCAGTGACAGCCTTTGGCCAGATTCATTTTCTAAAGCATGCAAAGGAGTGTTCTCCTTAAAGCTACTTTTATTTTATTGCACTCACATTGGAATGCCTTTTATTTATACTCAATAAGATTTACTAGCATATATAACACCAGCTAAAACAAAAAAAAAATCATCCAAAATCAAAGAGATGATGCTAGATATTATTTACTCAAACCAGCAAATATATTTATACATGGCTAAAAATGCAATCTTCTAGCATGTATATCCAACCAATTTATCAATAATCAGAATGATTCATGGTTTACACATCGAATTCAAGCAAAATATTTTTCAACACAAACAAAGCCCTACATTTTCTTAGAATTTTTTTAGAAATGGGGTGCATTTCAACTCCTAGGCTTATATCCCAAAACTTAAAAATTGTATTGTCCCCAATGCAAAAGAAACAGAATGCAATGACAGAATGTGGTTGCAATGCTGAATGCAATGATATTACAACTAAATGCAATTACAATGAAAATGCAAATGTCATGACAAAACAGAGAACAAAATGAAATTACACTATATGATATGCATGCCTACAAAAACTAAAACAAACTAACTCAGTTGTCCAGCTCTTGGGAGGAGGACGTAGAGCGTCGCTTCTTCTATTTGCTCAGCTTCTCTTCTTTGCGCTTCTTCTTGCTTTTGTCTTTTAACTTCGAGCGCTTTCTCTTCTTCTCTTTTTTAGTCAGGGAGGCCTCCTCGTCATGGTCAGCTTCCTCTTCTTTCTCGGGCTCCTCTTCTCCGTCGGCATCATCAGCCATGTCTACAACCGGGATGAACAATGATGGTGCTTTGTACAGAACCATTGCAAGAGGGTTTTCCTCTTGTTCATTGAATGTAGACACAGCTTCCGCTGACCTCACAGCTTCTACAAACCTTGCAGCAACTAACTTTAGTTCTAGTCCTTCAGAGGTTGCATCCACAATCTTGGATGCAACCAAATTTCATTCAACAAATTCTTTCTCAGCAGTGGCCTTCTCAACTTGGGAATTGTCTTCCTCATTTTCATTAACCTCTGCACCAGCATGACTGAAATTTGCATGGGTGCAACTTTAGTCTTGAATTGAATAGAAAAACCAATTGCCCTACTTCAAATTATCGTTGCAAAATAATCTTTTCATGCCAGCATTTACTTTTTTCCTTGTAAATAGAGGCATTTTCATAAGCATTACAACAAATTTCTTCCAATTCAGTGATGTCCAGCAATATTTTGTTTCCTGCAGCCTCATAATCTAAATTCACTTGCTTCAAAGCCCACATATCCTTATGTTCAAGATCCAACGACAAGTCGCAAGATTTTTCAAAGACAAGTTGATAGGGTGAGACTCACAATGGAGTTTTGTATGAAGTACGGATAACCCACAATGAATCATCTGAGCGAGAGGACCAATCTTTCCTCGTGATATTAACCACTTTTTCCAAGATGTTTTTAATGGCTCGATTAAAATTTTCTACTTGTCCATATGAATGGGGATGATACGTAGTGGCCAATCTATGATTTACTCCATACAGTTTCAACGTAGTAGCCACCTGGCTGGAGTGGAAATGCTTTCCCTGGTCGTTGATCAATGTTCTTGGTGTTCCAAAGAGAGTGAGTATATGCTTGTGAAAGAACTTTAAAATTGTTTTTGCATCATCTTTAGGCACTGCAACAGCTTCTATCCACTTTGAAACATAATCCACAATAAATAAAATGTATAGATTACCAAAAGAATTAGGAAAATGACCCTTGAAATTCAATCCCCAAACATTGAATAGCTCGATTTCCATTATTGGCTGTTGTGGCATCTCATTTCTCCTGGATATTGACCCCTTGCGTTGACAATAGTCACAACATTTGTTGTTCCAAAGCCAACAACCTTTCTAGTAGCGGGCAGATAATTGGCGACAATAAATAAATAAGCGTATTTAGGAAATCTTGAGAGAAAGGTTCTCCAAATACTCCAACTCACACATCAAAATTCTACGGGATTCTTATATAATAATAATAATAATAATAATAATAATAATAATAATAAGAAGAAGAAGAAGAAGAAGAAGAAGAAGAAGAAGAAGAAGAAGAAGAAGAAGAAGAAGAAGAAGAAGAAGAAGAAGAAGAAGAAGAAGAACAACAACAACAACAACAACAACAACAACAACAACAACAACCCACAGCACACAACTATCAATCTTCCAAGCAATAAATATATGAGCAAGTCCTATACACTTGTTAGGGCCAATCAAAACCTTCTCTTTCCATCATGATCTGCCTAGGGTTGTCTAAATTACAACGAAGCTAACACACACCAAACATATTACACAAATATTAAAAAACGCAGAAAGCACTATAACTAGCGAAATTGCAAGTCGTAATAACATAAATTACGTTATGTGGCCAGTACAACCACAATGGCATCACATGCCAAATAGTGGAATTACTATCCAAAATCCATTTCCACAGGAACGGTGAACCTCCTTTTCAACATCAAAATTGTAACACCCCAAATTTTAGCCAAAAATTAAAAACCCTAATTTTAAAATCCCTAAATTCAAAACCCTAGGAATTGAGAATTTTAATATGAAACCCTAATTAAGAAATTTAGGAATTTAGGTTAAAAACCCTAAATTAATTTTGGAAATTTAAATTTGGGAACCTAATTATTGCTAAAGGATTAAATTGAGTCAATTCAAAATTGTATGGCTTAATTTAGAATTTTAGGGGCCATTATATAAATCAAGAAAAGTTTAGTTGATATTATGCAACCCTTAAATAGTTGGATGGCCTAGTGTGCGATTAACCCTTGAACTAAAGTATTTAAACCCTTTGCGCCTTGAAACCTTTTTTATTTCTAGATTCAGTTTGATATTCGGCAGCCACACACCCCTTCATCGCTCGACAAGGATATCTACTTTTTATGCTTTTTATTTCGATCGAATTTTGGTGAGTCTCTAGCATCGCACAAACATAACCTTTATTTTCCCCTTCGTCTCGTACACGACATCGATTTTGAGGAAGACGAACTACCACCCCCTTCGCTTGTTAGATCTAAACATACACGTACCACGAGGACTACACGTGAGTATTCTTTTAAATTAGTATTACTGTTTTAGTGGGTGGCATAGTGATAGATATTAATTAATATATGGTTTATATTGTAGGTTCTGATTCAGCTAGATCCGAACATGAGAGGTGTTCTTCCCAACGTTAGAGCTATTCGCTGCTTGAGGTGTGTTTTTTTTTACTGTGCTAAATAATAATGATTTTTACCGTGTGATATTATTTTATATCGTATGCATATTTTTACATGTGATGTGGCATGATGAATTTTTCATGTATTTTTACTGGATTTGTGATTTAACTAAACATCGAATTTATGGAATTGTGTAAAATCAGATTTATCGAACTATGAAACATCGGATTTATCGGACTATGTTTTGAGACTATTGCGAATGTGATTTTACATCATTTTCTGCATGGGTTGGGATTGTACGGTGGAAGCAGTGGTTTTTACCACACATCGATTGGTGGATGTAGAGAGTGGTTCTGGGGAACCTTACTCTTCGGACAGTGTTGTAGTTGGGATTCATTGAATTGTTTTTATAAGTTAAAGCTTTTGAATTGTGCATCTTCATTTGTGAATTTAAAGATTTTATCGAAATATATATGTTTTTGAGATTGAGATTTTTATTGCACTTTAGAGACACACTAAGCTCATTAGCTTACCCCCCATAGTTTTTCTTCTACAGATATCCTAGACTTTAGGCGGCGTGGTACTTGGAGAATCTCAGATTTTATCCAGTTATTTTATTATTCGGTATGAACTTATTTTAGACTATCAGATTATTATTACTTTATATTTTGGGATTATGTTTCAGCATGTATTTACGGATTTTATTTCAGATATTTAATAAATGTTCAGAATATTTTTATAACATTTAGGATTTTTGAAAATAATTGTGATATTTACAATACTTATCGTTACTTAATAAATAAATTGTTTTATAAATGATTTAAACCTAAAATTTATTACTTGAGGGTAAAGTTTTCAAATGTGACTTCCTAAATTCGGTCTTTTCTCCTAGGCCGGGTTAAGGGGGTTACAAAAATGACTACCAAAACAACTAATCAACAAACACGCAAATAAGTATATGGTGATTAAGATAATCCCAGACGAGGGGCAAGAGTTCCCTCAGTTCTAATTAGCAATAAACTTATGCAGTCCGCTTCTAGGAACAAAAGCTGCCCTACAAGAAACAACGCAACGAGAACTCTCCCAACAATTTAGTTGCAAAATTAAAATAAAAAGGGAAGATCCTTTAGCAAACCAAATACGAGAGGAAGTAAGGGCTTGCCACCAAATTATCTTATAAATATACAAACGAATGGAGGCTTACATTAATGAAATGCTATAAAAAACAACAACAAGGGAAGTACAATATTTGAACTGGGAAAAATGTCATTTCATGGTGAAGGAGGGTATTGTTCTCAGGCATAGAGTGACAAAGAATGGACTAGAGGTTGATCCAGCAAAAGTTGAAGTAATCAAGCAATTACCACCCCCCACAAGCGTTAAAGGTGTAAGAAGTTTTTTAGGTCATGCAGGTTTTTATCATCAATTCATTAAAGACTTCTCTAAAATTTCTAAACCTTTATGCTTGTTATTGGAAAAGGATGTCGCTTTTGCATTTGATAATTCTTGTTTGAGAGCGTTTTAGGTCCTTAAAGAGAAGCTGGTTAATGCTCCTATAGTCGTGGCACCATACTAGAATGAGCATTTCAAACTCATGTGTGATGTCATCCTTTCGAACTCATGTGTGATGCCAGCGACTATGCCATTGGAGCAGTGCTTGGACAGCGACGTGGTAGAGTTTTTCATGCCATCTACTATGCCAGGAGAACACTTAATGAAAGCACAACTTAATTACACAACAACTGAGAAATAATTTCTTGCAGTTGTATTTGCTTTTGATAAATTTAGACCTTATTTGATAGGTAATAAAGTTGTTGTTTTTACAGATCACTCAACATTGAAATACCTTTTGGCAAAAAAGGATGTCAAGCTGAGGTTGATCCGATGGATGCTCCTACTACAGGAATTTGATCTTGAGATCCGTTATAAGAAGGACAACGAAAACTTAGTAGTTGACCATCTATCACGACTAGAACATCACCGAGAGGATGAAAAGGTTAAAGCTATCAGAGATGAGTTCCCAGACAAGTATTTACTCCCAGTCGATGCTGTGCCTTGGTATGCCGACATTGTCAACTATTTGGTAAGCAATATCATGCCACCGAATTTGGACTACAATGCCAGGAAGCGTTTCATGCGTTGTGTTCGGCATTACTATTGGGATGAGCCTTTTCTATTTAAGAAATGTGTCGATCAAGTGATCCGTCGTTGTGTTCCAGAAGATGAGCATCATGCTATTTTTCAAGCATGCCATGCTGCACCATATGGAGGACACTTTGTTGGACTAAAAACTATTGCCAAGGTGCTACAGTCATGTTTTTATTGGCCCACGCTATATAAGGATGCTCATGACTTCACCAAGGCATGTGATCCATGCCGAAGGACTGGGAAAATCTCTGTCAGACATCAACTTCCGCTCTAGAACATCATGCCGGTGGACTTTTTCGATGTTTGGGGATAGACTTTATGGGTCCATTTTCCCTATCTTTTGGAAATATATATATCCTAGTGGCAGTTGACTATGTTTCCAAAAGGGTAGAGGCTGTAGCCTTGCCAACAAATGATGCCAAGGTTGCTGCCAAATTTTTGCACAAGCATATCTTTACACGTTTTGATGCTCCTCGAGTGATCATTCATGATGAGGGCACCTATTTCAAATGCAATCTAATCTCTAAAGCTTTGTGCAAGTATGGGATACAACAAAGGATATCCACGGCCTATCATCCACAGACAAATGGGCAAGCCGAGATTTTTAACAAGAAAATCAATAATATCCTAGAAAAGACTGTGAATCCTTGAGGAAGGATTGGTCTTTGAAATTAGATGAGGCTTTGTGGGCTTATAGGAACGCCTTCAAAACTCTGTTGGGCACTTCACCTTTCAAGCTTGTATATGGTAAACCATGTCATCTGCTAGTGGAGCTTGAACATAAAACCTATTGGGCAATCAGCACACTTGACATGGCATGGTCTGCAGTGGGAGAAAAGAGGATGTTAGACCTCAACGAGTTAGAAGAATTTTGCGCACTTGCCTATGAGAATGCCAAGCTACATAAGGAGAGAACCAAACGTTGGCATGATAAAAGAATCTTGCCAAGACATTTCGAGGTAGGTCAACTAGTTCTTTTATTTAACTCACGGCTTAAATTGTTTCCAGGCAAGCTTAAGTCGAGATGGTCAGGCCCCTTTGAAGTAGTACAGCCCTATGCTCATGGTGCCGTGGACATCAAGGATCTGAAAACCGGGGGAATTTTCAAGGTAAATGTTCAGCACTTAAAGCATTATTTTGAGGGACATTATGTAAATGCCAAGGAGGCTATTCTCTTGGCATAATTACCATGACACCATCGACAGGTTTGGAACTTTTTGAAATATTATGTTAGATGTTTTTCTTTTAGGATTTCGGATTTAGGATTTTTCATCAGATTTTCCCTTTTCTTTTACTTTTAATTTTTCTTTTATCAGGTTGAAAGGTTTTCATTTAAGTGGATGCAGATTTTTGTGCTAGGAAGTATGCCTATGTAGAGACATATATTGGCAGGACGAGAGAATGAGTGTAGTGCCATGCCAAGAGCGATGCCAGCAGCTGAGCTTGGCATGCGGCCACAATATTTTGGGGAAAAAGAATTTACCCCCACTTGATTTAATTTCCTACCATTAGAGAGAAAACTTTTTCAAAAATTCAACCCTAGCCGCTCACAATTTGAGGCACTCCCTGCCTTCCCGGAGGAGCTCTTTGCCGATGACAGTGCCGTGCCAGCCAGTCCAGTGCCCTCCAATGCCACAGAACCTATTTCCCCTATTCACGATGAATCTACTAAGTTTGCCTCTATGCAAGAATCTGCTGATGAAAGTGAAGAGAAACCCACTGCCACTCTAACTTCCATCGAGCCTGTAAAGATTGTCAAAGAAACTCCTGCCTCGACGGTCGCTTCCAAGCCTGGTTAGGTGGAAGGAAGAGAATGGCCCCTGAACGTGGGAGCCTTACCCAGAGGAAGACCCGTGCCAAGTTGGTCGAGGAAGCCCGTACCCAGCAAGAAGAAGTCTCTAAAGGGGGTCCTCTTCTTCCTAACTCTTTGCATTATCATTCATTTTTCATGCATTTTTATATGTTCGTGCATTTTATTTTCTGTTTTTCTTGTATATCTGTGTTGTTTCATGCATTGAGGACAATGAACATCTTGGGTTTGGGGGTGTGCATTTCCTCATAATTATGTCATGCCATGCATTCATGTTCAAATTTTGTTTTCATGTCATGCCATGTAGGTTAGGATAGTTTGCATATCGAACCACTAAAAAAATAAAAAGAAAATTTTGTCTTGGTTAATTTTTGAAGCATGTTAACATTTTTAGGCAAATTTAGTTTGACCTAGGTGTCTGTACGATGAGAAAATTTAAATCTTTTGATGTTTATGCCACCAGAATAGTAATACCGAGATTGCTTGCCAATTGATCTTTAGTTCAGGGAATTGAACCTTCATTTAACACGAGATATGTATCTAGTTCCCTAGCAAGCTTAAACTTTTTGAAACCATGCTCGGAATAAAAAAAAAGAGAAGAAAAAAATATTTATGCCACAGTGATAAAAAGAAGAAGAAATAAGGCAGCAATGTTCTGCCATGGCATTGAAAATTGAACTCTCCTCTCCCTAGAGATAATAAGTTACTTGGGGCTTCATGGTATGCTTCCTGTTAGTTCTCAAGTCAAAAAATTTAGGGTATGAGTTGAATAGAAAGCCTAGTGATGTCTGGATTAAGGTGGGGATTCGTGGTATGCTCCCTCTTATCACTCACGCTAAACAATGTCACGAAGCTTAAATTAATGCCAAAGACCCTCGGCAAGAAAATGAAAATAAGAATTTTGAGTTTGTGTAGTAAAATTGTCTAAGGGAGTTAGTGGTTTTTTGATGCATATTGCCTGCACTTCATGCACTTTTTCATGCCCTTGGACTAGAGTTATATTGTTGCTCTTGAGTTTACTGTCTGCTTGGCATTACTGCACTAAGATTACTGAGGATAGATCCAAGCCAAATTCTGCTTGCCTGCATCTGTTGGCATGCTGACCAAAACTTTGTCGAGGTATTATTTTCACATTTTTAGTTTTTTTTCTATTTTTCTTATTTGCATTACTTGAGGACAAGCAATAAGCTATGTGTGGGGGAGTGTTGACGCTCTAAAAGTACTGATTTATATACCAATTTCACATGCTTGTACTTGTCTTTTAAGTACATTTAGTTGCATTTTGCCTTAGGAATCATGCATTTGCATTCAGAGTTAGGATTTTGTGTTATGCCAATTTGAAGGGTTGTTTTTGGCACCTTTTTGCATGTTGGCATAGCAAGAGGCGCCAGTTTCTGGCAGGGCATAGCAGACCAAGGAAGGAAGGAGATGATAGCGAGAAGGATACTGAGTAGCCATTGGGGCAGAAGGACCTTTAATGCTAAGCACCAGTTGGCAGAGAAGAGCATTTAATGTCAGGCCAAGAAGATGTTGACTCCGAAAAAATAGGACGAGATTAGGCTGTGAAAAAATAAGGATTGGATCAATCTCCGAAAAAATAGCAAGCAGTGCCAAGTGAAGTTGGCAGAACCATGCCAAGCTGCGATGCCAAAGGAGTGTTCGTGTGATGACATCAGTCCTAATCTGATCAGCCTTGAGATTCAAACGCTAGATAAGATGATCCTTTTCCTTATTCCCTGCACGTTCAAATTCAAATTCAAGCTGATCCTAGGCTATCCTTGGAGTCCTATTTATAACTAATCAAAGCAAATCAAAAAAGAGAGGATTTTTTGGGAGGAGAGAACCGGTGAGTGATCGGAGTTCAACCTTTGACCAAGGCCAGGCTGTGGAGAGCTACATCGAAAGACCCTCTTCTAGCCTATCCTTAGTCGGATTATTTTTATTTTAATTTTAAATGATGATGGATGTTAAAAACGATGATGGTTTTTTTTGTTAACCCCACCATGAACTAATTTCATAGTTGGTGGAGGTGTTTAGGTTGATCATTATGTTTTATGCTTAGCTTTTAATAAATCATAACTGTCTCGGCAATGTTTTGTTCTATCTAGCGTGATTTCCATTTTTAAGCATACTTCCAAGTGAAAGCTGACACTCTCTTTTTAAAAGTACTATGCCAAGCGACGGTCGGCATGGTTAGCCTATTGCAACTCAATATCATAACTAACTTGGGTGGAAACGAACAAATGCTAGATACTGAGGTGAGATGCTTCGAAAGAAGATGTTCAAGTAGATGAAGTTACTACGGGAGTGAAATCTACCTCTCAGGAGTAAAGATTGGAACTTAATCAAATCGGTTTTTGAGAAAACATTCACTATAGACATATAGAGTTTTTTAACATAAACGATTTAGGGCATTGACCATCGAAAAGGGCATTCCCATCATTTTTTAATATGCTCGGCAAACAATGCCACGACAGGATTTATTGAAAGTCGGCATGGCATGATTAATGTGAAAACCAGGAACTCTCTGCCAACACTCATCATTTGCTAAGACACTCTATTGCCAACATTTTATTTTCTTTTATTTTCTTTTCCTTTATTCAAGTAAATTTCAACTCGAAAAAAAAAACATTTTCCTTGAAAACAAGTAAACTTGCAAAGCAATCGAAATCCAAAACGCAGTCTCTGTGGGATCGATACTCAGCTTAACTGTTGTATTACTTGCAGACCGTGTATACTTGAACGCAATAGATTTTCTTGGCACTATTTCAATACTCTTTCAACGCCTTTTAAGCCCTATTACCAGCAAATAATCATTCACGCCGAGAGTTTACACTTACTACCAATAAACTTCGCCCTACGCTACAAATCTTAGTACTTTACCATCGCTCAAGAAAACCTTTTTCAAACGAACCAAATCAACAAAATATTACAAATATAAGCCTATATAAGCAAGATAGAGAGCCTCTTAAGAATCCTCCAAGCCAGGTTTGATCAGAAGAGGCCCACGAATCAGCAACAAGTCCTTCTATTGAGAAAAAAACGGGCTTCTTAATGTTGCATGCAGAGTTCACGGAAATGACATTCATCTCTCCCCTTTCCGCTTCAGACCCACCTTGTCAACCATCTGCTGCAAATTGCTTGTTGCCACAGTCGTTGACACCAAATCACCATAACTCGCAAACAAACGGTCACTCTGATGACACGTATCTAGGAGCCTGCAAAAACTAAGCAAATATTAACGACAACGATATCACAATTAGCAATTATCGCATCCCAGTGTAGTAACAAACACCAAGAGGCAATAGTATTCGGAAAACCCTACATCTAAGATTTCCGAATAAATTAACTGTTGGCACTCCTAACTACAGATGGCTAACCATCACTTTTCGAATTCTATTGCATGACGTTGCAATTAGCCTAAACTACAAAGTTACACGTGCTGCAAAAATATTTTCTCACCCCTTCTTAGGGTGATACAACCCAGGTCATAAAAAAAGAAAGAGACAACAACACCCCCCCCACAAGGAGAAAGTAAAACTACTCGTAAACTAGGTTACGAGCATACAGTACAAGAGAGCCCTATTTATAGCAAGTAAGGGGCATACAAAGCGACGACATTTCATATATATATATAGAAAGCCACGGACATCAATATTTAATCTCCAAACCCCACAATCTCGAAATGAATAACATAATCTTCGTGTCTCCCTATGCTCGGACATCCACTCCGTGTCTCCCTCGCAACTCCTTTCACTGAGTAACATAATCTTCCACCCGTGAACGCAACTCGACAATCACCTCAAGAAGACCGAAGTAACCCATCGCCTGCAAACACATCTTCACATTTTCCTCTAGAAGGACATGTACATTTCTTTCAATATTAAGCTGAACACAACACAATTCCTGAATAAGACCCCCTCAATAGTCCTCCTAATACTAGTACAAAGAGGAGAAGTGCTGTAACTATTTACATATAGTTGAAACAAATCCCTAGCAGAAGATTCAGGGTGGAACCAAATCTCTGCCCCCAACTCTTCCCTCTACGGGTAAACCACGCTTAATGGAACAACATGTTTATTACTCTCGACCGCAGAAACCTTCCCATGCAAAAGCACCGGAGGAGTCACCGCACCATTTAGAAACAATGGAAGTTTGCCAAACATAGCTGCAGAGACTATTCCCTCACTAGAAATTAATGATAAAAGAAGGGGGATAAACATGAAATTAATGAGCTACAACACTCATATAAGCAGAAATTTCTTTCCCCTTTAAAATTATAGTAAACCATTACCAGTATCTGTTCGCTTCCTCGACCTGCATTCTAAGCACGGACAGCTCCCCTCCTCATCCAAATCAGAAGCAGCAGACGAGCTCGAAAACACTCATTTCTTTTCCCCTATCATGAGCAAAGCCACAAGGATTCACATACCCACGACCCCTTGAAGCGAGGGGATCAACTTCCTCGGTAGCCCCTCTTTGGTTCTCCCTTATCACCTAGAAGAATCCTTGCAACGCGCTTGTTGCCCCCTCAACCAAAGGGCCACACCTCCACGTGAATAGGCACGCTCATCAAGGAACCCTCTGGAAACACATTAAAATCTACTTCGTCCCAACGATTGGGACTTTTTTCTTGGTAAACAATGTACCCAAATATTTCTTAGGGTACATACTTCTTCAAATCGACAAGGAGGAGCGCTCTCTAGCCTCCTAATAAGCTTTCACTCGACGAATGAAATTTTCCCAACATTGGGTGGTACAACCCTGTCCTTCGATGGTCGGTGCCATAAAATAGAAACGGAAAACTCCTAACAACACACTCTACCTTAATATACTTCGTCTTGTCCAAACGAATATTATCAGTCTGATTACTCATCAACGACCCTTTCCCTCTGCGGTGACAAATAGAAACAAAACCCTTCCCATTCTTGTCATAACCAGTTGTAGCATTATAAAAATATCAGAACACATCGATAAAGGGTTCATCCCCGTGAATCTTACAATTCAAAAAATAATTCGCCAATGCTCACCAACTAGTCCCATTTAATTGACCTAGCGCCACATCGAATCAGTTCAACCACTCCACGAAGAATGGATGCAGTGGAAAATGGAACCCAGCTTCAAAAAAAATAGAGGAATCAGAAACCATGACCGCCTCTCATCACAACATGCACTCAGGTGAAATGTCCCAACAAGCACACTAAACTGATACCGAAAATGATTAATAGCAAGAAGACCCCGACACTCCAACGTTGTCAGCAATTCGTTCGGCTCAGTGGTGCAACGTACCTCGTTGCTCACCACAATAGATAATTTACTCATTAAAAAGGAAAGATTATATTCCCCTTTCCCAAAGTTCTCCTTCACTCTTCTCAAAGCACTCACAAGTGCCAAATAAAGCAACCAAATTAAAACTCAAAATGCAAACCAACATTTCATTTATAATTATGAACTATATCTTCCTCGGCACGCTTTGTTATCAAACAGGTTCACCATCTAACATGTCACATATATCGCTTCATCCTTCAAGGAAAACCAATTGACTAATTGCAAACTTTTATCACACGGCCATACGCATACCCTTTTGACAGCCCTTGCACGTCGATTTAGGGAATCCTCTTCAGAAATCGTGCGCCTGCACGTGGTCGCTATAGATAATGAAGGAAACATAGGACGTCATATCATAGCCAGTCCAATAAACATGCCACGACAACCCTATCATGACACATGTCCGAGTAGTATAAAATTGGGCGTGCAACAAGAGAGAACCAAGTGTCTCCCTAATAAGTACCACCACCACTCAAGAAAAGAGGACGACGCACGAGCTCCTGTTCAGAAAGGCCATTTGACCTGGAACAACCGTTCCAGTTATCATTGGACCCCCATATTCGGACCTCTGTCATTTTGACCATCAACAATATTGAAATCTTAATTAAATTTGAATTGGGATTATATATATATATATTGAAATCCTAATTAAGTTGAATTGGTATTATATATATATTGAAATCCTAATGAAAATTAAATTAGGATTATATATATATATATTGAAATCTTAGTATGAGTTGAATTAGGATTACAAAGGCTATTTAAAGTCATGAGAGATCTAACAGTCATTAATGTTTTATTTGGAAAACCCCTAGTTGAGAGAGTTTTACATACTCGTTTCAACTAGGTGAACTAAGTAGAGGTCGAAGTGTTATCGTTGCGGCTTAAGAATCGACATCGTGATTGTATATCTATCTTCTCCAAATTTAGAATTCCATATTTTAAACAGGTAATTCTTCACTCTTATTCACCCTGACTCGTTCCTTGTAGATGGATCTCTGGTGGTGATCGCCAAATAATTTTTCTGTTGCGTTATGGGGTGTACCGGCGTGACCCAACACACACGCAGTACCTCCCATTCTTGCAAACGTAGTTCGGAGTAAGAAAATTCAGTTAGGGTCTGCAATATTAGGTTTCCTCTACCGTGAGTTGTCTAAGGCTGCCAAACAGTCAGTCGTCAACGAAAGATTCTTGAACGCCGATACTGGTGGGTGTGTTGTGCTACTACAGTCTTGGGCCGGGTACAGACTTCCATTCTTGGAACCAATTTGCGATGCTCCCTTTGGATTCTCACTCGCGTCAAGGTAATAATGTTCAACCATATAATAATTTTAGATGTTATTAATGGAAAACATGATGTCCGTATTTGTATTATGCAAATGGAGCCAAACATTCAAAAAGAATGTGTTGTAGGTAAATTTAATCCTCGAAGTTAGAATGAAGATTAACATGTATTGCGAAGAGCAGGTAATGCAAATTTGCTTTTGATTGATATTTGCAAATTTTGATCTAATTTTTTGTTTATGTACGTATTATTGCAGTTTTAATGGATTCCGTATGAGGATGATGATATTCGCGAGATGATTCTAAATAATACCTATAAAGATGTAAAAAATTGGTGGTTGGTAATTTCTTTGTCACATTTTGCGATTGTGGAGCTGTTTTAAGGCAATCAAGTTCTTAGGCAGTTCAGATACCAGCAGCCCGTACCGGAGGAGCCGCTCAATATGGATGACATGGAACATGTGGACTTACGGGGTAAGAGCGAAGCGAATTGGCCAAACATGGCATGGTGGAAATGACAAGTCAAGCAGGTTGCTAGATCGTGATCCCATTCGACCGAATGATTTTGATTTCTCGAATTTTGAGTACCATCAGTGGCTTATGGAAACAGCAAATCAAAGTTGACGACTGAAGTCCAACGAGAAGCTTATCTTCTTTTGTTTCAAAACCAGCAAGCCCAGGGAGCATCGAAAGATTCTCCATCGGGTGTGGGGTAATTTAGAGGCAGATCCGAAAAGAGATCTAGAGGTAGAGGTAAACGCTTAAGAACAGAGGCTAAAACATAACCAGAATCAGAACCCGAACTTGAACTTGAACTTGAACCTCTATTGCATCCTAATATGAATGTTGAAGCTTTGGATGTCAGCTTGTATCCACCGTCAGATGGGTCCCCGACTTGGGAACAAGCTCTACAAAGTACACATGGGTTTAATAATGAGTTGAGTTGACAAAATTTGTTATGTTTCGTACCCAATAGATAAATTTATTAATTTTATATATTTGTCTTTTAATAAATTTCGGACTCAATGAATGAATTCATGATTTAATAATGATTTGAGTTTAGATAACAACATTTGTTATGTTTGTTTTTTTCACGTAACGAACTGTGTTGAGTGTTGCAATCGATCGAATATAGCGAAGTACTACATTTAGAACACTAAGATATATTTAGAACACTAAAAAATATTGAAAACTTATTATACATTACTCCCCGAACTTGAATACATATGATTGAGTACATGTAAATAATTTGTTATAGTATACAACATATTAACTCAGTACTACATTTAGTGATATGTCTGCCTAATTGTTTGATATGTGAAGGGTTGTTCATGCAAAACAGGGTCAGTCAACATGAAATATGACATACAATACCCATATACATCATAATGGAAGCATACGGGTACTACATGGAATAAAAATGGGTGCAACATTGTGCACTGGTGGCCCAGTGGCTAGGGGTGTGCATTTCGGATATCTGATCCGAAATTTTGGATATCCAAAATTTTTGGATAGGTAAATTAGTGATCCGTATCCGATCCGAAAAAATCGGATATCCGAAATTTCGGATCGAATATCCGAATTTATGACTTGATTTTTTTTAATTTGGCGGTCCTATCCATGAAAATTTTAGGTTTTCAAATATAACAATCAACAAATTATTACATATAACAAGATTTGTATCCATGAAAATTTCAATATTTCATATATAATAAGTAAAAATATCGAATATAACAAGATTCAAATCTATAAAAAAAATTGAATTTTCAGATATCAGATAATCAGATATCCGATCCGAATGTGAAATAACTATTCGTATCTAATCTAAAATTTTTGGATATCCAATCTGAATTATTCGAAAAATAAAAAAATGAATCGGATATCCAAAATTATGGATCTGATTAATGGATAAACGGATCAGATCAATCAGATCGGGTTTTTTTGCACACCCCTACCAGCGGCAACATTTGGCTTGCATCCCAAATAATATCAAACCACACAATTCCACTGAACAATAATATTGTAAGTAGAACTTCGTAATATCAGACCATGCGGTAGCAGTTGGGTTTTCTGAGCTTCTAATTTGATTTATGGCATCCTCATTCCGAACAATGTACAAGGTAATTAATGTTGTGTCGTGAACTTCGTAAAAGTAAATGGTTCATATAAAAATGTGAAATGAAGGTATGGTATGGAAGAGAACAATATGTTTCATTGTTGTTTATAGGAAAATATACGGCTAAACTCGCAGTGAAAGGAGGACGAGTTATATATGTCAAATTCTTCTCTGTAAACACAGCTAAAAGTCTATAAAATGAAATGATAGAGGGAACTCGCTGTGTATGCACGCAGAGTTCCCCCTATCATTTCAACTTTTACAGACTTTTAGCTGCATTTTTCAGAGGTTTCATGTAGGGTTTTCTACGCCTGATTCAAAGCGGTTTTTGATGTTGGAGTGAACGATGGACATGTCGTCCTATGGGAGACGGCGTAAAACGCGCCTAAACACCCCTATATGAGTAATCTTGATAGGTTTTTCAACGCATGATTTGGAGCAGTTTTTGAATGTTAGAGCAAACGATGGACACGCCTTCGTATAGATAAACACTTGTAGTTCATGTTAATGTAAAAAAAAATCGGCCCAAATACATGTGGAGACGGCGTAAAACACAACTAAACACCCATATGGGAGACATCTTGGTAAGGTTTTCAACGCGTGTTTCAGAGCGGTTTTTGAATGTTGGAGAGAACGACGGACATGATGTCCTATAGATAAACACTTGTAGTTCATGTTAACGTAAAAAAATCAGCCTAAAAATATACGGAGATGACGTAAAATGCGCCTAAACACTCCTATGGGAGTTAATATGGATGACTTATTTTCAATTAAACTCAACTCATAATTTAAAACAAAAAAAATAATACATTTCACATAGTAGGCAACGATTAAAAAAACTAAAGTTAGAATATACATGGAATTTTATAAATTTAATATACTTGTTTGATATGCAGCTATTGAGGAGCTTTTGAAGGAGAATCTTCTTCGTGCAACTAATCGAGAGATACAAGGAATCGAAGAGATACAATTGTGGAGATACACAAAATCAGAGATATACAATGGGTGCTACACAAAGTAAGTCAGCATGGGTATGCAGCTGTTAAGGCCCGTTTCACACAATCGGTGGCTTGGGCTGGTCCATGTAAGAAAGTTTAGGCCTTAACACCATGATCTCCCCCATGCTTGCTTAATGTTGTAAGGAAAACTTTGTTCGTGCAACTACACGCCACCAATACATAAAACGACCATGGTTTTGAATGCATTATGAGAAAGAGAAAATATAAAAAATTTAAATGCAGGTTTTAAACAATCGAACATCATGTTACTAGTTATTTAAAGTCAGCCATTTCAACATAAAATCGCTTTTCATGTAAGCCGAGTTACACTCATCGTGTCTTATTATATTATACCATTCTGAACAACATAGCTGAGCAAATTTGGTGACATGATAAGCAAAACTCGTCGTGTATGGACGGCGAGTTCTACCTAACTCGTCGTCCAGACATGATGAGTTTTTCTTATCATGTCAACAAATTTGCTCATAATTAAAATTACCTTTCTGCAAGCCGGTTTACATTTCCAACACGAATCTTGTTGAGCATTTCATCTCAATCAACAAGGGAACTCGCCATTTATGCATGGCGAGTTCGAAAATCCATTAATATAGAAAATAACAACTCATCTATTTTTCATTTTGCACAACACTCTATTCATCATAATCCTAATCTCTCTTTGAAGTTTTTCACTAACTCAAACAAGTATCGTATTACAATGGCACCAATCTCAATCTCAATAATTGTTTACTACGATGGCAATTTTATGGGAGATGATAGCGGAGAAAACTTTGAGTCCTAAAACTTTGAGTCCTAAAACTTTGTTTTTATCAAATTCATTTGCAAAGTTTCTATTAAAGCTCTCTTCTCGAAGATCAAATGGCTAGTTCATGTTGGGCGTAACCGAATACTACAAGCTCTCTATTATAAGTTCCAGACATCCTTCCTTCCATAGACATACGCTACGATGAGAATTGAAAATCAATTCGATGTCGAAGAAATGGTCGACACGCATACTGGGTACAGAGCGAATCTGTGCCATTTGTATACAGATTTTGGTGGAGAATTAGCAGTTGAAAATAAAAACCAAATCCCAACTTAGCCAACAAGTCATGATTTCATCTCGTTAATGGGGAATTTTAATCTTGGTGTTCATGCTTATACCCTTGTGCTTAATAATGTAACTGCATGTTCAACAGCCCGACACTCGTCCACCAACTTCTTCGACCTAAATGTTGAATAACCATCAACTCAACATTCTACCTTCAACCCTTACATTGATGGGCATCCACCGAGAATGGATGGATCAAGATTTTCAATGGGTCGGCACTCTTGCGCAGCATCCTTCGATCTAAATGAGCCAACCTATGTTTCTCCTAATTTTATCCTTGGGTCTACATCTACGACTTCTGCACATACACATACATTCATGGATACTAATGAAGGCTACTTATCCCTAGAAGAATCGATTTAAGAGCTCGGCCTTGATGGTTCTAAGGTTGGGTTATTCGTGGAGCCTAAAGATGTTGATGTCGATATTGCCTCTAAAAGTGAAAGTGACACTGATGATGATGATGAGACCCCTGGAAACTTTAATGAAAATCAATTAGGACATGTTGCAAGTAGTAGTGTCCACACACCTTACGAGCCTCCATCGCACATGCACGACATCGACATGGCGACAATAGACGTGTCAGAGTTCCCTAACGTGCCTGACTTGGGTTTAGACGGTTCTTACTTTGGCATAAAAAAGATGAATTGTGACATGGGGTGTAGTTTAGCACAAGTGACAAAGAAAGCAGCTGTTAAAAACTACAACATACGTAATGGTGTGCATTTTAAGGTACTCGACATCAGAGGAATAAGTATGTGAATGTAAACAGAAAGCGGAACAAGGATACATCTAGAAGGTTCGAGTCCAAAAGAAGAAAAAGAAAGACAACGTCTAAGAGATCACAATCTGCAACAACCCTCATACTTGTTGTGCCGTCCGTTACAGACAAGATCATCCAAACCTGGATTCAAAACTCATCGCCGTGAGCGTCTAACCAATTGTTCATGCAAGCTCTAAAGTCATTGTTTCTGTTTTGAGGGCGCATGTTACGTCGGTATACACACTCCCTCATACAAAAAGACTTGGAGGGGAAGAAACAAGGCAATCATGAATTTGCATGAGAAATGGTACGCTTCTTACGATGAGCTCCCAGCTTGGATAAATATCATGAAGAAATACAATCACAGAATGATCGCAAATCTGGAAACTGAACTATACTACAAGGGCGATCGTGTGGTTCATGATGTTCGCCAATTCCAATTATTGTTCTAGATATTCCCCTAGTGTATTAACGCGTACAAGAACTGCAAATTTATTGTGCAGATCAATGGCACATTCTTGTATGGAAGATACAAGCAAGTTTTACTGCTAGCCATTGTTCAAGAAGGCAATCGCAAGATAATACCCATTGCGTTCGCACTTGTTCCTAGAGAAGATACTGAATCATGCAAGTTTTTCCTCAAGAAGTTATGCCATTACATTATACAGAAGGATCGAATATGCTTGATCTCATATCTAGGCGGTAGGATAAAGTCAGCGATCGAATCTTTGGGCAGTTAGTTTCAATCTCCAAACATTGAACACCGTTTTTGCATACGCCACATTGCATCAAACTACCATGCGCGGTATAAGAAGGACGATGAACGAAGGCTTTTTATACTCATGGGTACGTATTAAAATTGTTGCATTTATCACTACTTTCCTTATTACTTATTTGTACACTTTGTCGTGTCTTAGGGTACGAACTAGTTGAACAAAAATTTGAACAAATGCTACAAAAATTGCAGGGGAGGAATTTTGAGGGCTACAAGTACGTTGCAAAAATTCTTAAGGAAAAATAGACCAATGCATACGATGACGGTTTTAGATATGGCCACATGACAAACAACATGGTTGAAGCAATCAATTCTTCCTTGAAAGGGACTCAAAATTTGCCAGTGACAACAATCGTGAAAGCTACGTACTTTCGTTTGGCCAAGTTGTTCGCAACCTTGGGGAAAGAAGCTTTCATGATGCAACAACAGGGCCGCACATTCCCCCCGAAGATATGGAAAAAAATTCAAGACAACGTTGTTAAATCCAACGGGTTGCATGTGCTGCCAATGTCGTGTACTAACAATTATTTTTGTGTCTCGGATATACCACGACATATGCATGGTTATGATCTAACATCATACAAGGTGGATCTTGAACACATGTTGTGCGATTGTGGGTACTTTCAAGCACTCAAGACTTCATGTGAACATGTCATCGCTGCATGCTCCATTGCCAGACACGATTACAAGCAATGCGTGGATCCTGTATATTGGCTTCATTTAGTATTTAAGGTCTACGAAATGAAATTCCCACCAATCGGCAACGAAACAGAATAAAATATTGAGCAGACATGGCCCACAATTTTACCTGACCAAAGTCTACGAAGGAAAAAAGCAAGACGCCCAAAAGCCACAAGGATTCACAATGATATGGACGACATGCGTCAACGAGCCCAAAAGCCACAAGGATTCACAATGATATGGACGACATGCGTCAACGAGAGCCTATCGGCCAACCTAGACTCTGCGAAAATTATAGACTATCGGGTCACATAATGCCTAATTGTCCATCTCTGATACAATCATCTAAACACTGATAAGGTCATTTGCTTCTGAAATCCGTTGTTTTATTTGTATAATAAGTACTCATGCGTTTCTTTAACGGAAATCTTAGTATAAAACTTCACTTCACTCTAACTTTTTCACCACTGCATAATTTACATAATGGGTTATAATATTAAAATTAAGTATTCAAATTAAATAATTATTTTTTTAAATTTAATTATTTACATTTTTGTGGGACGGAGGGAGCCATTAAATTTAAGTTCTACATTTTGTTTAAAACATTACACATCATACTTCTTAAACTATTTGTGCATTAAAATACAATTACTGAATTTTACTTACAATATTAGATACTTTACAAATTTCACAAATTTATTTTTAATAAACACTTTTTAAAAACTTATATCATTTTAAAAAAATAAATGTCACTGACATAATCTATAACCTAAACTTTACAAAAATTTAAATTAATCTTAAACCGAACTCACCGTGAATACACGACGAGTTCAATGCATTCCAAACGTCTTTATGTTTGATCATGAAACGACGTTAAGCCAGATGGAACTCATCGTCGGATTAGGATTATCCTAATCGCCTTGTGTGGCGAGTTTACTGTAATGGTGCTAGTCCGCGAAAAATAGAATTTTGGGTGTTAGTTTGGTAATATTAAGACCTAATGGTCCTATTTTTGTCTTTAAGCCCTAGGCTTCAGCTCACACTCGCATCAAGACGGCGCTAACAGGGTCTATCTCTCTTTAGTCATGGGTCACGTCTCGTGAGCTATTCGAGTTTGGTTGGGTAGAAGCTCAAACCGATTAGACTTGACTCGAGCTCAAACTCGGTTTAAGTTCTTAACGAGTCGAGTTGAACTTCTTGATATCTGACTCGAAAAGTTCGCGAGCTATTTGAAAATATAATATACTATTTTTTTAATTTTAAAATTAAAGTGAACTAAAATGAGACGAGATAGACCGCGAGCTACTGGAGTCTGACTCGTTCAATTCTCGAGCTCGAACTCGACTCGAGTTTTTAACGAGCCGAGTCGAGCTCAACATTAATGGGTTCCACTCGAGCTCGAACTTAGATCGAGTGCTTAACAAGCTGAGTCGAGCTCAACAACCGGGATTTCCTGCATACACAACGCCTCGAACCCAAGACTTGTTTAAGGGATACCAAGCTACTTAACACTTAGACTAATCCCCGTTGGTATAATATTGTTGTTGTTGAATAAGTCCAGTCAACAATTATTATTATTATTATTATTATTATTATTATTATTATTATTATTATTATTATTATTATTATTATTATTATTATTAATGAGACTAGATATATCATGAGCTACTAGAGTCCAACTCGTTCAATTCTCGAGCTCGAACTCGACTCGAGTTTTTAATGAGCCGAGTCGAGCTCAACACTAATGGGTTCGACTCAAGCTCGAAATTGACTTTAGTTCTTAACAAGCTGAGTTGAGCTCAATAATACTTCGACTCGACTCGTTTACACCCCTAATCACATCTTAAGAATCATAGGCGAACGGGAGTGGGGCTAGAAGGTTCGGACCCCTCAAAAATTTGAAACAATTAATATATAGCCTCTCAATTTTATTTTATTTAAAAAAAATCTCGTTAAAATTTTAATTTCTTTAAAAAATTAATTAATTTCTATTTTAAATTTTTTAACATTTCTTATTACGTCTTATTTAAAAAATAGCTAGACTCCCAAAATTTTAAATTTTTTAATTTTTTTAAATTTTAGTCTACACTTCTAAAAAAATTTAAATAAATCACTAAACTGTTTTACCAATATCTGTTTCTAATAATAATAATAATAATAATAATAATAATAATAATAATAATAATAATAATAATTTGATTTGATTGCTCTAGTTGCTTATTTTTTAATTTTTTTTTCTCATTTCCTCTCTCATAATAAGAAAATGCCGCATTAACTTTGTCGTTCGTTCCTAATGATATGATATTAAAATAAAAACAAAGCATAACGTTAGGTATTATTTTGTTAAAAATATTAATTAGGTGACCAAAACAGAAAAACGAGAATAAATGAAGTACCAAGTAGGTAGTTTACCCAAAAGTTTAACCTCACATATATTTATTTATTTATTTATTATAATGTTCCCTAGGGGGAAAAGTTTAAAGGTTTATAAGGATTTTAAAGTGAAGCAAAGCAAAAGGTTGGAATGAAATTTAGTCAATAGTAACAAAAGAAATAAGGATAAATTACACATATAGTCCCTCAACTACAGTATCGTATCCTGCTTCTTGTTTGGAACTAGATAAAGGCTTCATTAGTTACAACTAAAACTTCGAACCAATCATAATCTTAAGGACTAAATTTCAGGAAGTGTTTTTCTTTATTGCATCAATTTTTGCAATTTTTGGCTTCGTTAATTTCTAGAAGTATCCTTTACAAAAATTAATTAAACTGTGTCTGTTTGGACTTATTAGCCAAGTGAAATTAATTTGCCCTAAATTTATACTGCTCCCAGCGTTTTTTCACTTCCCAATGCAAATGTGATTCCGGAATTAAACACCAATTCCAAGATTTCGACACGTCACTAGGTGATCCCACGTGGCCTGATCCCAGCGGCTACCGACAGCAAGCCAGTTTCCCTAAGCAGGGACGGAACCATTCAAGGGATGGTAAAACGCGAGTTTTAAACTACCCTATATGTATATTGTATAGTGTTATAAAAAGTTGTTTAAATTGAAATTAATTAGTACACAATATTAAGTGTTTATAATTAAATTTGAATAAAAACTGAACAATTCTAGTTGAATTGGTTTCATAAATTCAACTCGAAGAAATTTTAAATAAAATTTAAAGGTTTAACCGTTAAAGAGGTGCCCAAATTATGCCATATTTTCAATTAGGTGCCCAAACTATTTTTCTGGCTAAATAGGTGCCTAAAATTTCATTCAGTGACTCATTTAAAGTTCTCCGTTAATTTTCACCGTTAAATGCCACGTGTTACCTCTAGAAAAATCTAAAATTATATTAAAAATAAATCAAATTAATTTTCAAAACATCTCTAAATTTTCCAAATTTTATAAAAAACCCCAAAATTTTAAAATTCCTAAATCTCGATTTGGGTCGATTGCCAGCCGCCGCCTACCACATCGGTCGTCAGACCATCACGACTATTTCCCCCACCACCCTGTCGCCGGAAATCGATCGACGTCGTGCGAATCGACGAAACTGTCAAATAGTACTTTCGAACGATTCACGACGAACAACGGCAAGAGGGGCGACAAACATCATGTGAGTTGTTCGGCGAGGGGAGGCGCTTCATTCTGTCGCCAGCAACGCAGTCGCCGTCGGCGGGAGTGGTCGAATTTGGGGGTTTAAGGATTTGTGGACTATTTAAAAATTTTAGGATATATTTTAATATTTTTATTAATTTTATTTATAATATAATATAATTTTGAAATTTTCATGAGATGACACTAGAAATTTAACGATGAAAATTAACGGAGAACCTTAAATGAGTAACAGAAAGAAACGTTACGCAGCTATTTGGCCTGAAAAATAATTTGGGCACCTAACTGATAAGACATAATTTGGACACATATTTGCCTATTAAGCCAAATTTAAATTATAAAATAAATTTAGGGTAACTGCAACGGATGTCACTCAGTTATGGGTAAGGTTATATTTGGGGTCACTTAATTATTAAAAGTTTCATTTGGATCACTCAATTATGGGTAATATTACATTTGGGTCACCCAATTATTAAAGATTATATTTGGATCACTCAATTATGAGAAAGGTTACATTTGGGTCACCCTTCACATTTAAAAAAAATATATTAATTTGTGTATTAGATTAATTAATGATTTCAAATGAAATACTCTAATGTTAACGGGGGTATACGAGTGATTTGGAAGAAAAAATGACTAAATTAATGTACTTTTTAAATACAAAGGGTGACCCAAACGTAACATTACTCATAATTGAGTGAACTAAATGTAACATTTAATAATTGGGTGACCCAAATGTAACCTTACCTATAATTGAGTGACCTAAATGTAACTTTTAATAATTAGGTGACCAAAATATAACTTTACTCATAATTAAGTCACATCTGTTTCAGTTTACCCTGACTCAAAACTTTTTTAGTGGATCGAATGACCATCTCAACCGCTAGACGGACTCTGCTAATCTGCGTCCTATTTAATCCATCTCAATTCTTCCCTTCCATTTCCCCATCTCCAGATTTTCCAAGAAAATTAAAAGAAATCTGCAGTGAGTCATGTTTTCTTAAAATCCGAATTTTCTCTTCAACATTTGCAGTTAGTTTCGTTGGTGAAATTCAGCCAAAAGATCCGTAACCATATCACGGCAATCTCTCTGTTTCGCTACCTTCTCATGCCTGCACAGATAATTCCCTCTCCACTATCAACTCTAAATCTCATTTACCTTTTACATTTTGTTAATTTTTCACTTTTTATAGAATTTTAGTATTTATTCACTTGTAAAGTTGCAGTCTTTCTTTTAATTCCTTTTCTCTTTTGGGATCTGTGGTCCAAGCTCAGGTCTTACTGTAGCTTTCCTTTTAAGCTGATGAATTGAGATTTAGGGTTTTTGAACTTTCCTTTCAAGCTGATGAATTGAGATTTAGGGTTTTGGGGTTTTCAATTTTACTTTCTTCTTTCGAGTGAGAAATCTGGCCTTTTTGTTTGGTATTCGGGGTATCTGTTAATCAGCTGGTGATCGAACTCTGATGAGACGCCGTCCAGTGGCGTTGGCTCCTTTCGAAGCAATGGAGAAAGGTTCCCCTAAAAATCAACGAACCCGTCTCTGTTTCTTAGCTTCTTTAGCAGCTTTCTTTTGGATTTTGCTTTTCTACTTCCATTTTGTTGTTCTAGGAGGGAGCACTACAGTCGAGGACTCAGTCCCATCCCCACCAATCAAATTAGAGTCTCCATTCATTAAGGTCGAGTCTACCCCTGCTCCGGTCACCTATGCCCATAAAGAGAAGGAGAAACCACCACCGGTGAAACCCGTAAAGAATACGGATACTGAAAGGGTGGTCGCTTACCCTTTTATGAGAGCTTTAAGAACGGTGGAAAACAAGAGTGATCCGTGCGGGGGAAGGTATATTTATGTGCATAATCTTCCTCCGATGTTCAATGAGGATATGCTTAAGGAGTGTAAGAGTTTGAGCCTTTGGACTAACATGTGTAAGTTTACTAGTAATGAAGGACTCGGTCCACCACTTGAGAATGTAGAAGGGGTGTTCGAGAATACTGGGTGGTATGCAACGAATCAGTTTGCAGTGGATGTTATATTCAATAATCGAATGAAGCAATATGAGTGCTTGACCAATGATTCATCCATTGCAGCTGCGATATTCGTGCCCTTTTACGCTGGTTTCGATGTTGCAAGGTATCTTTGGGGATATAATATCTCGAGACGGGATGCCGCTTCACTCAGTTTGGTTGATTGGTTGATGAAGAGGCCTGAGTGGGGTATAATGGGAGGGAAGGATCATTTCCTTGTGGCTGGGAGGATTACATGGGATTTCAGGAGATTGACTGAGGAGGAATTTGATTGGGGTAATAAGCTTCTGTTTTTACCTGCTGCAAGGAATATGTCGATGCTGGTGGTTGAATCGAGCCCATGGAATGCAAATGATTTTGGCATTCCATATCCAACATACTTCCATCCTGCCAAGGATGAGGAAGTCTTTGTATGGCAAGATCGGATGCGAAAATTGGAGAGAAAGTGGCTTTTCTCTTTTGCAGGTGCGCCTCGCCCTGGTAACCCGAAGTCTATAAGAGGGCAGATTATTGATCAGTGCAAAAAGTCAAATGTGGGCAAATTGTTGGAATGTGATTTTGGGGAGAGCAAGTGTCATTCGCCAAGCAGTATAATGCAGATGTTCCAGAGCTCTCTGTTCTGCTTACAGCCTCAAGGAGATTCATACACTCGGCGGTCTGCATTTGACTCTATGTTGGCTGGTTGTATTCCTGTCTTCTTCCATCCCGGCTCAGCATACACGCAGTACACTTGGCACCTTCCGAAAAATTATACTACATATTCAGTGTTCATCCCAGAGGATGATATTCGTAAACGGAATGTTAGCATTGAGGAGAGGCTTCGTCAAATTTCTCCTGAGCAAGTGAAGATCATGAGAGAGGCAGTCATAAATCTCATCCCAAGGTTGATATATGCAGACCCTCGCTCTAAATTGGAGACTCTTCGAGATGCTTTTGATGTTGCTGTACAGGCAGTGATCAATAAAGTAACTAAGTTGAGGAAGAACATTATCAAAGGTCAGACGGAATATGATAACTTTGTGGAAGAGAACAGTTGGAAGTATGACTTATTAGATGAGGGGCAGCGAGAGGCCGGAGCTCATGAATGGGATCCCTTCTTCTCAAAACCGAAGGACGAGCAGAGAGATCAATCTGCCAAAGCTGCAAAAAATTCTTGGAAGAACGAGCAGAGAGATCAATCATAAATCCAAGTTGATGAAGCAGTACATGAGTTGAAATAAAGCTTTAGTGCAATCTCCCAGTGGCAAAAGCAAGAGTTCCTTGTGCATCAACTATAGATATTGCCCATCAGGCATGTCAGGCTCTTTGGCTTTGTTTCAAACAAGAACATACATGCATGATGCATAATCTCTGCACCAAGCACAGTTACAGAGTTTTCTCCTTTTGAGTTACCTATTTTCTTATTGATTCTTTTTAATGTATTTGTAGCTGAGATTGTCCGTTTAACGTTCATGTCTTATCAAATTCATACAAGAAATGATAACTAATGATCAGTTTTCTGCTTCAGTCTGTGGGCTTGAGAATCAGCTTTTATGGCATTTGAACAATTTCACTGAATTCTTTTTGCTATGCCTTAACAGGCGTTCATTGATGTTTATAAGTATGACCTTGTGTTTGGAGGCTTGTCTTAGGCGGCTGATGTGAAAAAGGGAACTCACCAGTTCTGATGTTAGTGGGGACAAAGCAAGATTTGTTGTTTTTTTCACACCCTGTATTTGTTTAAACAAGTTTATTAAAACAACGTGTCAGCCTGTACCGTTGACATTTTTAGTTAACTGCATCTGGGGCTGAGCTGGATGACGACTACATGAACAAGACTTGAGCTTCCCACCGAAAGATCTGGAAAGGAAAAATGAAGATAGATCTGGGTTTAAGCTTGTGATTCAAATGTGTCCCTCTGAAGAAGAAGAAAATATATAAAAGATTCTCATGGAAAGTAAAAACTCGTGTGATTTATACTTCTATACGGAAGTGGAGCCCTTATGGTTGAATGACTGTTTAATGATACATTATCAAGGCATTGCATTATACATTTGCTTGGACTTGGTTGGCTCTTAAGGCTTGGTTCAAGAACTCTGCAATTTACTCAACCATATAATAACGGGACAGTCGCCTGTTTTCTGCTTTACCTAGTTAGCAGAATGATGAACTCGGAAGGATATATAATAACCAATCGTATCATGCAGCAAAGAGGAACCAAGTATTGAATTTGGAGTTGAAGATCAAGACCGTGTGATCTTACCAACATAAGCAGAAGCACTAGATGAGTCATCTACCCCAAAATTCATACAAAATCTTGAACAATCTAACAACGAAAGTTGTCTTAATAATGTGCAAATATTATATTAACATAACAAATATCCACACGCAAAACATGTGAAAAGAATCATGGAAACGTTCCCGTTGTAGAATAAATAATACATTTATCTTTCCACACACTTCAACAAATATTCTATTTTTCTATATGATATGAACAAAATCTCCGATACATCTTTATCATGCTGCAACACTCGCAGTCCATCTTTCCTGCATCTCGACTCAAGACCATGTGGACTCCACACTTCATTCTTTCTTAGAGTACACATACCCGATACATGTTTTCATATGACCAACCATGGACACTCCACACACACATATATATAAGCTGAACATATCCGCAACCAATACTCACACCCGTGTCTAAGTAACATAGAAGCATTTCAAAAGAAGCCCTTCAACATCAAAGAAAGAAAGAATACAACAATTACACTACCTGCTATGAACTTATGATTTACTATTTGCATGAAGACGACAAAAGTTGGTCCAGATCAGAGGCTACCGGAAAACTAGGCTCTCTCATCTCCTACCCAATTGTTCTTCTCCTTAGGCCCAGTAGGGCCGCCTTCTCCATAGAGTTCAACTGGAAGCTTGCTGAAAATGTTCGCCACAGAATACTGAAGCATCAAAGGCAACATATTAATAATTTTATCCAACTCGGTTCTAGAATCATACACAATAGTTGGACCCCATTGTCTCATAAATTGCAACCAACCAGGCTCAGAAACAACCCCATCTCCAAGATACTCAGCTGCTACAAGTTCATACTGAGTACTGGAATCAACGTAGAAATTACTACGAGCAGCATCGTTTCTAATCCCAATTCCTAGTTTTGCAGAACCCTGAATATAAGTCCCTGGATGAGGAAAGCTTGCATGTCCACTTTTCGATGAATAAACAATAGCTTTATTCCCTTGTATGTACTCCAAATCATAAGCATTAACCCATACACCACCACTGTGCTGAGAGAAGTATATGCTCCAGAGCTCTCCAGTAAAGTTGCATATACGGAGAGTAAAATGCTCCCAATCACACACATGCTGACCAATCTTGCTAAGTGCAAAATTCATAACACCGAGTTTAAGAGTTGCAGGCCCATTAAAGGGGCAGAAAATCCACATAGCAATATCAGTGAAAGTTCCGCCAAGAGCTGGCTTCACATGTACGTATAGTTTAGCACTTTCTAAATTTCCTAATTTGATGCTATTCCTCCTATCACCCCTAGGCAAGTCTATCCAAAATTCTCTGTCGTTTCTTCCACCACTTGGTAGATTTGACCCATCGACATCAATTGACTCGCCTACCAAGTCCCCCTTTTTGAACAGAAGTGCTCCATTCTCGAAAAACCATGAAACAGATGAGGGCATGTAGATCTCATCAGGATGGAAGAAGACGATTGGCCCATAGTGGTTTATCAGTGCATGAATCAGATCACAGTTTGGCATTGCATGAAGTTTAGGATCTAAATTCATCAAGCATGCAGTAGGCAGTTCTTGTCCAGGTGTCCAACAGCTATTGCAAGAAAAAGTCCCCACAGAAACACCTCTCCCCAGCATCCCCCGATGAGAAGGTCTTGTGCTCCAAACCTGAAATGGAAACTCTGAAAAGCTAGTACCAGCATCAAGTATAACTCGATAATTTTCACATTTATCCGTCAGGTCAGCTCGCACACATCTCGCTTTATCTAATTTGGGTTTTTTAGGAGAGCGAGTGACCAAATAACCCATGGACTTATAACCCTCAGGAGGTTGAGGATACCAGAAGAAGCCACACCCTTCAAGTCTTTCCTCACTCCCATCATTGGAACTCCAAACTAGAGTATAATCAAGAGGCTCTCTAAGGGCTGGTGAGGCAACATGAGTGGAGAAATGAGCGGATTCTGATTCAGTAGGAATTTCCCGAGCAGCAAGAACAAAACCTCTAAAAGGCTGGTCATTAGATTGACAATAATGCCCAAGGCTATAAAATCCCTCAGGTATTCCAACTGGTTTATAGAAAGTAACACCTTTTCTCTCCTGTCTATTGCTGCTCCAGATGAACTTAAATCTTGAGACTCTAATGACTTCAAGTTCTCCAAGATTTATTTTTCCGGAAGCAAATCCTTGACCTGAAAATGGAGGCAGGCGATGAAGACATTTACATGATAAGTCAAATTCAAAAGGATAACCAGACCACATCACCCCAAATAACTTCTGACTTGAATAGCAAAAGTCTACGCATTTTTTTATCCGCCTATGCTCCAGACTACGTGGCATTTAAACACCGCATCAACAACAAAGTTTCAATAGCAGACCTTGCAAATATCTATAACTAACATGCTAATAGAAAGAGAGTCCAGTCAACAATGATGAACCAAATAAATTCTAACAAAAAATTATACGGGAAAGTGCAGCAATAGAAGACCATGAATCAGGATTGGTAAAGTCAATAATTTTTCATAAACAGACACAATTCATTCAAAGCTTAGACTATTAAAATAAACAAAAAAGACAATAGAAGCAACAGTTAAAAGACAAGGAAAAGTAAACACAATAACAAATGAAACAATTCTAGAAATTGAAGTTGCTATAATTCAACCCCTACTACTGGAAGTCCTATCCTTGCTCAAAAGTGGTACAATTGAACTTGAGAAGCCTCTTACATAAAAAAAAAAAAAAAAAACAGTAGGGGGTTGGGATGCAGAGGTCAAGGGGGATAAAATTCTTTCTAAAGCCTAAAGGATGATTTGTGAAGAATCGTTCTTCATATTTCGTGCTGTCAAAGCATACAAACCATTTAAAAGGGGAACAGGAGAAACATAAAAACAGACGTCTTGATAGCAAGACTCCTTTGGTACAGCTACATCATATATGAAGATCTCTTAGCGTGCTAATCCTCCTTTTTCTTCGAGAATCTTCTCCAACTTAATTATATGTTCCGGTATTTCGATCTTTTTTCTTGGTTGTATATTTTTCTTCTTGTTTATGCTTCTAATATTTGTTCCTATCACTTACTATAGCAAAGTTGCTCCAGCTCTCTTCTAAATGAAACAAATTGTTAAAGTATTAAAGAACAATAAAATGTTAACTGAAGTCTGAATGCCACAATAAAAACCAAATGCTTGGGTACAAGCTGAAGTTTGCAAATTCATTCTATATAAGAGAAAACATTAGCAGTTCATAAATGGTCAATAAAGCTGTCTTCTCACTGATATAACAAAGTAAACATAAACATCAGACAATGAAGCAACCCCACCAATCAGACTATAACTAAAAATGGGAAAATATTTCTAAAAGAACAGAGAACCAAAAAGATGAAATTGAACCCAGAAAAAAAAACAATCAAACAAAAAGAAACCCAAAAGGAAGGCAACCCCATTAACAAAATACACGAAACTAAGAAACCCCAGACCGCAAAAACGCATTTTTTTCTAAGTTTTTAAACAAAAAAATGCAGTACCTTGAGGCCATTGGGGAAGCGGGGCTGGAAGCGAGTAGGGTTCCGGCTCCGAAGGCGCCAATTGATCCGTCCTTTTCCTGTAGAAACATTGGCACCCAAACATTTCCAGTTTTGAACTCAACAACAAGTTTTTTCCAAACGCGAAATTTTGATGATCCCAAACTGGTTGGGATCATTTAATTATTCCCAGAGTGTCAAAATTCGCGGGTCCGCTTGTTTGTTCCACGCAACGCAAGTCATTTTCTTTTACATTAATTAGCATTGAGACCTTTGTCGGTGTCCTAACAGGAAATCATGTTGCGTCTCTTTAAAGTCGCCACGTTTTCACTTTTCCTTTTCAATGAACTATATATTTTCCAGCTAAGTGCAGATAGAATATTTGTGGATTTGCCTTTTATTTTTGCTTAAATTTTTTTGTGTCAATTTTAGTTAGATGTTTATTTTTAAGTGTTTTTTTTTTTATTTTTTTTAAATGTTAAAACGACCTCTTAAGTCTTTAATTTTAGGGTAAACTACAACGGAGGTCACTCAATTATGGGTAAGGTTACATTTGGGTTACTCAATTATTAAAAGTTACATTTGGGTCACTCAATTAAGGGTAAGATTACATTTGGGTCACCCGATTATTAAAGGTTACATTTAGGTCACTCAATTATGGGTAAAGTTACGTTTGGGTCACCCTTCATATTTAAAAAAAAGTGCATCAATTTATGTATTAGATTAATTAATAATTTCAAATGAAGTACTCTAATGTTAATGAGGATATACACGTGATTTCGAAGAAAAAATGACTAAATTGATGTACTTTTTTAAATATGAAGGGTGACTCAAACGTAACTCTACCCATAATTGAGTGATTTAAATGTAACCTTTAATAATTGGGTGACCTAAATGTAACCTTACCCCTAATTGAGTGACCTAAATATAACCTTTAATAATTGGGTGACCTAAGTGTAACTTTATCCATAATTGAGTGACTTCTGTTGTAGTTTACCCTTAATTTTAAAATTAAATAAAATTATTAAAAAATAATTTAATTCTTAACCATTTCGACAAAATTAGAAGTTAGGCAAAATTATTTAAAAAATTATTTTTATGCCTTTTTAATTTTTTAATGCTACATCTTTAATATAAAAATTCAACGATACAATGTGAAGAAATAAAACCCAAAACATTCTTTTGAATACAATCTTTATTTTCCATAGAAAAATCTAACAATTATCAATTGTCATCATTGTTAAAGTATTTTTTTCATCTAAGTACTTAAAGTATTTTTCGTTAAAGTATATACTTAAAATATATTTTTGGTCGAATTAGGTACCTAAAATGTTTTTTTAATCAATGTCACATGTCAACTTTTAGGAACCTAAAAGAAAAACAAGAAAACTTTATGTACCTATTTTGACGAAAAAGTATATTTTAAGTATCTATTTTGAAACTTTTCAAAAAAAAGTATCTATTTTGAACAAAAATTACTTTAGCTACTTAGATTAAAAAGTTGGCAATTTTGGCTGAAAAACCCCTTTTTAATTATTATTATGGAAAATGGCTCCCAAAAACTTTTATTTGGCAAAATGACCCCCAAACTTGCCAGGTCGGCAGACCTCGCGTTGTGTAGGACGCGAGGTATGATATCGCGTTCTGCACAACGCGATTTCAGTCGACGTGGCCTTGTTGTTTGTGTTAACAGTTTTACAGTACCTCGCGTTCTGCAGAACGCGAGGTCCCCGAGAAATTGAAACGGCGACTGCATATATCGCACAGACCTCGCGTTCTGTAGGAAGCGAATTATGTGCAAATCTGGCCTGAAGAACGAGGGAAAACAAGTGTGGGTAGGCCTGTTCGAGCCCAATTTCGAGCGTGTAAATTGTATATTTTTAGCGATCATCGAGTTTGGGGTCGTAGTACTGGAAATTGTCTATCGTATGATACCAACATGGTTAATTTCCGTCCATTCTACAATGGTTTAAAATGGCTTCGAAAACCTTATGCCATCATCTTTTTTTTTATTGAAGTTGCATTTCAACTAATGTCGATTTTTGGTTTAGTAATCCCATTAAATTTATTAAAAACAAAAATTAAATAAACATTATAAAGTTTAATTATAATACGTAAACAAAATTATAATACGACATGATAAAATTAAAATGTGTTTTACATAAATATTAAAAACATAAATACAAAACAGTAAAAAAAAGAGACTAAAAATGCCTATGTCCACCCGTTCCGCAGTCGGGTGGATGACGCTCACGATCCGGATACCTCCTCTGTCCATCGTGTGGTGGTCCCTGGTCCCCATCATCCTGACCATCGTGCGCGATATGCGGATCTGTGCTGGGCTGAGGCGGGGAGTAAAACAAGCTACCGATCGGCGTACTCTCCACAATGGGAAACTCATACTGAGAGTGCAGCTGTGGATAATCGATAAGCTGAAGGTCAGTCGTGGGCGTATGGGGACGATAGGCATCAGAGGAGCCGAACTGGGGTGGAGGCATCGTCTGGTGAAAACTGGATGGACCGCTATAAGCATGAAATGGTGCGGCAGAAGATGATGCTCCTGCAGTGTCATATCGTGGTCTCGGACCGCGCTGCGTCGACTGCCTCTGGCTCTGCCTCTGGCTTTGGCTCTGGCTCGCTCGACGGCTCTCGCGTGGGCAGTTTTGGGGTTGCTGGGGAAGCCCTGCTTCGCGCTCGGCCTGAGTAAGGATATGCAGCATCCCATTGTTCGTATACCATTGGTCATAATTGAAAGCGACCGAATTACCCCCTTCCATAATTTGTTGGAGAAAGTGTGGGCGTCTGTCAAATCGGTGACCCCAAAGCGCTATCCAGCTAGCGTGGTGCTCGGTCCAGTCAACCTCCGTCTTCCCCTGGAGCGTAAGATTGTGGAAGCAGTCCATATTTTGCGGAGGGGCTGGAACATTTTGGAAGTACCCGAACTGTCGGAGTACCCTATCCGTAGAATGCCACACGCAAATTTCGTAGTTCAGCAGCGGCACGACGGAAATCCAGAGGTCTCGGTCTCGCATAATATCTGGTGGAGTAATCTGCCGAATCTCCTCTGAATCGTAGGGCCTCCACACGAACTAAAAAGAATGAAAGCGTTTTTAACGGTTATATGAAATATTATTGGAAAAATAGTATGAAAAATTCAAATTAATATTCGAATTACCTGGTCCTCCGTCAAGGAATCGAAAGCATGCTTGTATACTTTCTGGGAGTCCGGCAGGCCGGTGTGGGTCAGTGTGGTGGCCCACCTATAAATAATGAAAAACATCGTTAAATAAAATAATTTAAAAATTAAAAATTATAGTAGATTACGTAGTACCTCCGTAGAAGCGGAAATAACATAGCGGTGGGCTGCCTAAGCTGTGGTCTCAAAGTAGGCATCCGAAACCAAACCCAAGCCTGTAGGAATAAACAGCATCCTCCCATCGATGCTCTGGAGGCGTCAACGTTTCTGCAGAGGTCTCTGATAAGAAATGCCAAGACAGCTGACCCCCAAGATTTTCTTCCAGACTCATCTAAATCTGTAAGATACTGAAGCCACATAACGTGCACCTTTGTGCAGGATTTATCGGGCATTAATATCACGCCAATAATGCGCAAGATGTGGGCTCGCGCACACCGCTGTGAAAATAAAGATTTAATAAAGACATCCTAATTAAAAAAATTGTAAGTTCATCCTAGATTTAATAAATGCATCCAAAGAAATTAGTAACTTAATCCTAATTTGAAAATAAATATTTGTAATTTCATCCTAAATATTTAATGTAGGCAACCTAAATATTTAATAAAGTCATCATAAATATTTAATAAAAGCATCCTAATTTTGAAGTACTGATTTGTAATTGCATCCTAAATTTATTAAAAGGATCCTAAATATTTAATGAAATCATCCTAAAAATTTCATAAATCATCCTAATGTTCAAATAAATATTTTTAATTTCATCATAAATATAATAAAAGCATACTAAATATATAATAATTGCATCCTAATTTTTAAATAGAAAAAATACCTGAAGTGCAACTACATCCGCATTGGGGGGAGGGGTTTCAAACTGGTCCTCCAAGTACGATAGATCGATTTTCCCCCCGTCCCACACGTCGTCAGGGGGCATCACGCCCATTTGTTCAGCAAATAGAGTTGGCCAATGTGCCATCGCTACACCCGTAATTACGCTGCCGTTTATAGGCAACCCCAGAATGTAGGCAACATCCTCCAACGTGATTGTTGCCTCGCCAAATGGAAGATGAAACGTGTGCGTCTCGGGTCTCCACCGTTCTATCAGCGCGCTGATCAACGGCGGTCTTACCTTCACCCCCTATATACCGAGCTATGTGCCCAAAACCAGCGCACTGAATCCAACGCATAACAGCATCAACGGGTGCGGTGTTGATACGGTTAAGATAACATTGTAAGTTACGTTCGTATCCCTGCAAAAAAATAAAATAAAATATTTAGTAAAATAAAAAAATATAATTTAATTAAAAAATTTAGAAAATAAAAGGGTAAATTATACCTCTTGAGTGTTTCGCCGATATTGACTGCAGTGACTCGCTTGGTTGCATAGCAAGGGCTCCATGTTATCGAACGACATATAAACGTTGATGACAATTTTTTTGTAAAAATGCTATAGAACTCGCGTTCTGTGGTTGTTTTTGAGAAAAAAACCACCAATTTATAGAAGACCTCGCGCCTTTTGGGATGCGATGTTAATGAACCCCGCGTTCTGTAGAACGCGAGGTTCATTAAAAAGGCGCGTCAATGAACAGACGCGTGAACTGAACGGTCAGAAGTGATCTCGCGTCCTATAGAACGCGAGTTTCTAAAGAACTCGCGTACTACAGGACGCGAGGTCGTGGGGTTTTTTTAAAGAAAGACAAATGAAGCAGGAAAGTCATTTAATATAATAATTTTAATAATAATAATAATAATTTTAATAATAATAATAAGTGAAATAATAATAATAATAATAATAGTAGTAGTAGAAATAATAATTATAATAATAACAATAGTAATCACAATAATAATTATAATAGTAATTATAATAATAAAAATAATAATTATAATTAAAATAATAACAATAGAGGATCCGCGGCTACAGTTTTGAAACGAAACGACTTTTAGGAAGCGAGGGCGGATTCAGATCGACCATTCTGCCGTGGCAGCCAACATTTTAAGATGCGGCCGGTGCCGATTACATTTGCTAATGTCGATCAAAGCTACTTTTTTAAAGTTGCTTTTTTCAAGGCTGGTTTCAGTCGGGACCTCCGATCACATTTGGCCACCGGACTTTTTTGCATATATTGTTTCGACTTATTAAAGAATACATGTTTAAAGTTGTGTTAAATGAAATGCGAATTAAAGTTTTGTTAAATGAAATGCGAATTAAAGTTTTGATTCGAGTTAAATTTACATGTGTTGCTTTTTTTATTTACTATAAATAAAGTTTTGCTTCGACTTAAATTTACTTATGTGGTATTTTTCCTTTCCTATAAATACCCACGAATTCCACCATCATTTACTCATTCCAAATTCTCTCTAAACACCCAATCTTTGCTCACCTTATGGCAAAATTTCAGGCAACATTTTATTTTCTCGATACTTATTTTGAGTCAACAATCACCGGCAAAATGTCACTAAAAGATTTAATACAGTTGACAACAATCGAGGTTAGTAAACACACCGACAAACAAATTTCTGCCATGGAATGTCGAATCCCAACACCGTCAGCAAACGAAACGCACTACGTTATGAAGCTTACGAACGAAACAGACGTTCGTAACATGTATGACCGGCTCAATTCCGTCGGAGCTAGAGACGTCGATTTCAATGTTAAGTTTGACGACGTCAACGCCGGCAAAGGTAGTACGTCTGCACCCGTACAACCTGCTCCGAACACTGAACACGCACCATCTTCACCGAATGTTGATGCGGCTGTTGAGGAGCTGCAACTTTTTATGTACCGGCGTAGACAAAGAAAACAACAGCTGGTCGAAGAACTAAACCAGAAGACACTACCGTTCCACCACCAGATTTGGACGAAGAACCGACTGCCACCAACTTTCCTGTAGACGCAACACCAATTTCTATGTTCCAGCCACCATCCCACTTCACAACGGTTGATATGGATGCAATGGATGTCCATGATTTTCCCCATGACGATACAATAGATGGCCGAGTCAACCGTTCTGATGGTGAACTAAGAATTGGTATGGCGTTCTCGAACAAGGAAATTGCGGTGGCGGCAGTTAAGCAGTACAACCTTCGTCATAATGTTGAGACGACAGTGGATAAAACCCAATCCACATACTACAAGGCTTATTGCGTCCAAAAAAATCAAGGCTGTAAATGGAAAATCCGTATATCAGAGTTGAAGAGGGCAGGCAACCGTTGGAAAATAACAAAACTTGAGGGGCCCCATACATGCACCGTTGCTAGCCTCAACCAGGATCACAAGAACCTGGATGCAAAGTTTCTCGCGGACATCTTTTCGATACTGGTGAAAACAAATCCCACTATGTCGGTCCCCACATGTCAGGCTGCAGCTCTAGCTATCACCGGCTTCCGTCCAGGTTATTCGAAAGCATGATATGCAAGGAAAAAGGCCAAAGAGGAAATGTATGGCCGATGGGAGGAATCTTACAAAGAGTTGCGCCCGTGGCTTAATCTCCTGCAGAAACACATCCCCAGAATGGTTGTCAAACTTGATACGGTTCTGGCATACGAAAATGATCGTGTCGTCCGAGGTGTTTCTCAATTCCACCGGTTATTTTGGACTTTCCCCCAGTGCATCAATGCATTCAAGCACTGCAAACCGATGGTCCAAATCGACGACACATGGTTGTACGGAAGATATACACAGATCCTACTTCTAGCTATAGCACAGGACGGCAATCGCAAATGTGTTCCTGTTGCATTCGCAATCGTCCCGAAGGAGGATTTGGAGTCTTGGACGTTCTTCCTTCAGAACCTACGAAAATATGTCCTTGATCATGTAATACGAAGAAGGGATGGAGGGGTGTGTGTTATTTCTGATAGAGGCACAACGCTGTTGTGGGCGATAGAAAATTTGGGTGACTATTGGAAGCCTCCATACATTCACCACCGTTTTTGCTTGCGGCACATAGCCGCAAACTACCTGCTGAAATCAAAAATCGTGATGAACGTCAAATGGTGCTCGATATGGGTACGTCCTTTTTTTCATTTTCATTTACTATATTACTTGTTACTCGCTTTCATTTACGACCTTTTTGCATGTGTTTTTCGCCCATAACTATTCAACTGTCATCCCGTAGGCAACTCGCACTACAAACAAGAGGTGGCTGACCTGCTCGAGGAACTGAGAGCGAGAAACAAACATGGCGCAGAATACCTTGAAAAAATCCCAAAGGAAAAATGGCTTCGATCGTATGACGAGGGTAAACGTTATGGTCACATGACAACGAACTTGGCTGAGGCAGTGAACTCATCACTGAAGGGAGTGCGGCAGTTGCCTATCATTTCCATTGTCAAAGCGACCTATTATCGTTTAGCTACCCTTTTTGCAACCTTGGGAAGGCAAGCAACTGAGTACATGGCAGGTGGACACAAAGTCCATCCAGATTTCCGCACAAAACTGCATACTCAATTGGGCCAATCAAGACAGATGCAAGCAACTCTCTTCTCGTGAGAAGGACACTTATTTCGTGTTGCGGAATTTTCCAGGCGGATGGAAGACATTCAGCACAACGCTTACGTGGTAGATCTGAGGGCAAGAACCTGTGAGTGCAGAATTTTCCAAACTTTCAAATACCCATGCGCACACGCCATTGCTGCTTGCACTAACCAACGGATAGAATACATGCATATGGTTGATCCGGTATACTTACTCAAAACAGTGTTTAAGGTTTACGAAAAAGAGTTTCCTCCAATCGGAAATGAGGTTGATCCGAATGCTGTGGACACTGAACCGATCATACGCCCAGATCCAGCACTACTACGAGCCAAAGGACGTCCACGTTCTACAAGAATATACTGTGCCGAGGATTTGGTCGAACATCGAGAGAAAACCGGACAGAAGAAGCATTGTACTATATGTCGAAATCCTGGACACACAGCTCCTAAGTGTCCTAATCGCTCAGCCCCTCGTATTAATTAATTATTTTTAATTTGTATATGTGACTTCACCCATGACAATCGAATCAATAAAGTCAGTCTACTTCGATTTATACAGTACGTCATCTTATATTTTCAATCATTCAAAAAAATATGTTATGATAGTGTTTTCGAAGCAACTTTAAATCAGTGTTTAATGGACGAAAATTGACCGTGTCAGTGTCATACGATAGAGAATTTCCACTACTACAACCCCAAACTCGATGTTACCTAAAAATTTTAAATTTCTACGTATGAAATTCTGCTCGAACATGCCTATCGACATTAGTTGAAATGCAACTTCAATAAAAAAAAAGATGATAGCATAGGGTTTTCGAAGCCATTTTAAACCATTGTAGAATGGACGGAAATTAACCATGTTGGTATCATACGATAGACAATTTCCAGTACTACGACCCCAAACTCGATGATCGCTAAAAATATACGATTTACACGCTCGAAATTGGGCTCGAACATGCCTACCCACACTTGTTTTCCCTTGTTCTTTAGGCCAGATTTGCACAGAACTCGCGTCCTACAGAACGCGAGATCTGTGCGATATATTCAGCCGCCGTTTCAATTTCTCGGGTACCTCGCGAACGCGAGGTACTGTAAAACCGTTAACACAAACAACAAGGCCAGGTAGACGTAAATCGCGTTGTGCATAACGCGATATCATACCTCGCGTCCTGCAAAACGCGAGGTCTGCCCACCTGGCAAGTTTGGGGTCATTTTGCCAAATAAAAGTTTTTGGGAGCCATTTTCCCTAATAATAATTAAAAAGGGGGTTTTTTTCAGCCAAAATTGCCTAAAAAGTTATATACTTTAAGTACTTACATGTGATATAAGTCTTATATCAATTAAAATTGTATAAAATGACGGAAAAGGTTAACGTCGATTGCACTCTTGGTTCCGGCGCTTTGCCATGATTAATCCAGATCGATCCGCTTCGCACATATAATTTTGGTAGATGAGTCTTTCATGGGAAATTGTCTGCATGCACAAAAGGCTTAAACTCGAAATTTACTTAAGCATATCAAATTGCTTACCACTTTAATCGATCTCGTTTGTTAAAAAGTTAACGCTATTATTAATGGTCCTTAATTACTTATTTTTCGTATTTAACATGAATTATGTTACTCTCATTTTTAGAGGAATCAATTTGTCAGGTTTTAAGATTGAAAAGGTTGATATTTTTTTTTACCAAATTTTAATTCATTTGTCAAGATATTATTTATAATTCGTTATTTAGAATTGTTATTATACGAAATTTGATCACACTGATAGAGCTAATAAAAAGATGACGGAGTCATTTTGACTCACAAAATGATTATAAAAATAAGGGATAATTATTAGGATAGTTACTTATGTTTTTCCCGAGTATAAAGTTGGTTACCGATTTTTAAAAATGACCAGTAAGGTCACTTATATTTTCGATCTGTAAATTTTTTGTCACTGAGACGCTTGTTGCCGTTAAACCTAAACGGGAGGATGATCTGGCACAATAAAAAAGGAATAAATTACCTAAATAGTCCCTAAACTATTACTTCACTTTTATTTTGACCACCAAAATAAAAACAATTTGTATAGTGGGTTTGAATTACATTTGGAGATTCGACAGATTCGAGTGCAACAACTTTAATGGGGTGTTGAACTCGTCAAGTTGCAAATAATTAGGAAACCAATAGGCTTAATCTTGTAATTTCTTCCGTTTCAGATTCAGTTTTGTTTTCTTTGCAATTGTTATATGATCAGCTTTTTTTATTTTAGATCGAATTGAGTTTTGGATCTTTCTAGATTTTGTTTTTCAATTACAACCCTTTATATGTATCTGGTCTAATATAAATGAAATGATGTGAGTAAAATATCAGGAAATTGCATGGACTTTCATGCATATTCATGTGAAAATATTCCTCTTATTGTGTTTGTTACTAGAACCATTCCCGCTGGATCCAGATTCATTAGCTTATGGAGTAGTTTAATTATTTGATATTATGAAAGGGTGTTTTGAATAGGTTTTCTCCAAATAAAGGCCATTTCCGATACAGACAAACAGTAGCAGGGCTTGCCGTGCACACTTATATTTTCTATTGTGGTTCATTCCTAAATTAGTAGTAGTATAGTATAATACTTTATGTTTTAAATACTATATATGTAGTTTGCAATGTTTTTTTATTCAACTGTAGTTTGCATAATTTACATTATTTGAAAGAGTTCCTTTTATAGAGGTTTGATTTTTATATTGATCATTCAGTCGGATTTGAAGAAGCATTACCCAATAGAAATCAGCTGGCGAGATTCCTTTGGTTTATGATTGTTTGACTGATTCGGAAATCATTTTTACCCAAAGATCAAGGAAACATGGGAAATACTAAATACCTACGGCTTAAATACCAACTAAAAACCAGTTCTTAAATCTCACCAATTAGATTAAGCCGGTTAAATAACAACCGTAAGATTGGAAGAAAAATAAACGGTTACCCGGTGAACCGGTAACCGCCCTTTTGGTCTTCGAAAACCTTTGGTAAGAAATTCGGTACAAACAAACCTTGTTTTATTACAAAGTGGTAATAAAATGTGTACATTTTGGTAATAAGTTCGGTACATACAATAATCCTTACATAACTTGTAAGAAATTATGTTTTATTGTAACAAATAGGTTATGTACAAAATTCCTTAGAAGAGCATGAGCCATTTTGGTCTTTGGCAACCATTGGTAAGAAATACGATACAAACCTTATTTTATTAACAAATTGTGTACCTTTTGGTAATAAGTTCCGTACATACAAAAATTCTTACATAACTTCTAAGAAATTATGTACATTTGTACTAAATAGGGTATGTGCAAAATTCCTTACAAGACCATGAGCCCTTTTGGTCTTTAGCAACCATTGGTAAGAAATTCGGTACAAAATTTTTTATTACAAAATACTAAGAAACTGTGTACCTTTTGGTAATAAGTTTAAGACATACAAAAATCCTTACATAACTACTACGAAATTATGTACATTTGTACCAAATAGGGTATGTGCAAAAATCCTTACAAGACAATGAGCTCTTTTGGTATTTGGAAACCTTTGGTAAGAAATTCGGTACAAACCTTATTTTATTACAAAGTGGTAAGAAACTGTGTACATTTTGGTAATAAGTTCGGTACATACAAAAATTCTTACATAACTTGTAAGAAATTATGTTTTACTGTAACAAATACGGTATGTAAAAAAATCCTTACAAGACCATCAGCCCTTTTGGTCTTTGAAAACCTTTGGTAAGAAATTCGGTACAAACTTTATTTTATTACAACGTGGTAACAAACTTTGTACATTTTGGTAATAAGTTAGGTACATATAAAAATCCTTAGATAACTTCTAAGAAAATATGTTTTACTGTAACAAATACGATATGTAAAAAATCCTTACAAGACCATCAGCCCTTTTGGTCTTTGGAAACTTTTGGTAAGAAATTCGGTACAAACTTTATTTTATTACAAAGTGGTAACAAACTGTGTACATTTTGGTAATAAGTTCGGTACATACAAAAATCCTTACATAATTTCTAAGAAATTATGTTTTACTGTAACAAATACGGTATGTACAAAAATCTTTACAAGACCATGAGCCCTTTTGGTCTTTGGAAACCTTTGTTAAGAAATTCGGTACAAACCTTATTTTATTACAAAGTGATAACAAATTATGTACATTTTGGTAATAAGTTCGGTACATACAAAAATCCTTACATAACTTGTAAGAAATTATGTTTTACTGTAACAAATACGGTATGCACAAAAATTCTTACAAGACCATCAACCCTTTTGGTCTTTCGAAACCTTCGGTAAGAAATTCGGTACAAACTTTATTTTATTACAAAGTGGTAACAAACTGTGTACATTTTGGTCATAAGTTCGGTACATACAAAAATCCTTACATAACTTCTAAGAAATTATGTTTTACTGTAACAAATACGGTATGTACAAAAATCTTTACAAGACCATGAGCCCTTTTGGTCTTTGGAAACCTTTGGTAAGAAATTCGGTACAAACCTTATTTTATTACAAAGTGGTAACAAACTATGTACATTTTTGTAATAAGTTCGGTACATACAAAAATCCTTACATAACTTGTAAGAAATTATGTTTTACTGTAACAAATATGGTACGTAAAAAAATTCTTACAAGACCATCAGCCCTTTTTGGTCTTTCGAAACCTTTGGTAATAAATTCGGTACAAACCTTATTTTATTACAAAGTGGTAACAAACTGTGTATATTTTGGTAATAAGTTCGGTACATAAAAAAATCCTTACAAAAGTTGTAAAAAATTATATTTTATTGTAACAAATAGAGTATGTACAAAAATTCTTACAAGACCATAAGCCCTTTTGGTCTTTGGCAACCTTTGGCAAGAAATTCGGTACAAACTTTTTTTATTACAAAATACTAAGAAACTGTGTACATTTTGGTAAAAAGTTCGGTACATACAAAAATCCTTACATAACTTCTAAGAAATTATGTACATTTTTACCAAATAGGGTATGTACAAAAATCCTTACAAGACCATGAGCCATTTATGTCTTTGGAAATCTTAGGTAAGAAATTCAGTACAAACCTTATTTTATTACAAAGTGGTAAGAAACTGTGTAGATTTTGGTAATAAGTTCGGTACACACAAAAATCCTTACATAACTTGTAAGAAATTATGTACATTTGTACCAAATAAGGTATGTACAAAATTTCTTATAAGACTATGAGCCATGTTGGTCTTTGGTAACTTTTGGTAAGAAATTCGGTACAATTTTTTTTTCTCTTACAAAGTGGTAACAAACTAGGTACATGATTTATAACAAACTTTGTACAAAATGTTTACACGATCATCAGTTTCGCCGGTATTTAGCCTTAAAATACTCGTCGTTTCCTAGAACTACCCAAGATACATGGGTCTAATCGAATATAAGGCCTAACAAGCTTCAAAATTTGTAAATATGGAGGATTAAATGTGAAATTATACAAATTGTTTTTATTTCGGTGGTCAAAATAGAAGTGAAGTAATAGTCCAGGGACTATCTAGGTAATTTATCCTTTTTATTGTGTCAGATCAATCTCTGTTTAAGTTTAACGGCAATAAACGTCTCAGTGATTGACAAGTCGTCGTTTAACCGGTCAAAATAAATAAATAATTAACCTCTTTCAACAATTAATAAAATAAAGAAATTAAGTAGTATATGGAAAGAGGGTCGATCCGCAGGGAGATTAGATGGAATTGTTGACTTGAATTTGTTGAATCCGAAATCCCAGGAATATCTGAAAAAACAAATAAATAAAAGAAGGGGGTGATATGATTTGTGATGAAGTAATAAAATAAAATGCACAAATTAAAAATAAGGAAAACCAAGTATGTGAAATAGCCTCGAGCTAGCCTTGTCAATTCCTTCGATCATTGAAATATATTTTTACTCCGGGGATCATGTCGGTTACAGTCTGCGAGGCCCAACCCGTCGCAACTTGACTCACGATTAGAATTGATTTAGCTAGCTCTTGGCTCAAGAAATTTAGCTAAGCATGATATTGATTATCATGCTTAACTTGGTTTTGGAAAAATAATTAAATAACATAAAATAAATGAAACAAGAAAATAAAGAAAAAGAACTTGAATTAAAACTAAAAATGTTTACAAAGGTAAAAACTAAAATGATTGATGGGTCGATGCTCTAAGCCTTTACCAAGGGTGGTATTTATAGGCTTAGATTTACAAAGATAAAATGATGAGATAATTCAAAATAATAAACAAAAGATAAAACAATTCAAATGTTTTGAAATTTAAATGCAGGAATATAATCGGATAAGCTGATAAGATCTCTCAGAACGTTCCAGAAGCTTCTAGAAGTCGCCACGTCATTGTCACGTCATTGTCACGTCACTGCCACGTCAGACGCGTCGTGCCCGGTGTCATGCCCATGATGCCAGTCATGACAGAATTATAATAAAAACTGCAGAAATGCCTCATTTTCATTGATATTTCCAGAATTGGGTCCCTGCACAAAATATAACGAAAACAACATGTATTAAGCAGCAAGAAGTCCCAATAGCTAGAAAAATAACAAATGAAATATGTCATATTTGAGCACTCATCAAATTCCCCCTCACTTGTCTCATACTTGTCCTTAAGTATGTTCGAAAAAATCATAAACCCAAGAATGCATTTCTCAACCATTACAAGCATCAAACATAATCATAAGAGTTCTAGCACGAAAGGAGGTTCATGAAAGAAACATAATTAAAACAAATAAATACAAGCAAAGAGCAGCCATTGTCCTTTTCAATTACCTATCAAGCATTAATCAAATCTTAGCCTAGTCTTAATCCTCACCAAGATACACTCAAGAGCACTCAAAGTGTTTTAAAGGTAAATTTGAAGCAGAAACACTCAAAGTCAATCATGAATAAAGGTTTCCATATGCTTGTAACAAGTTCAATTCTCCACTACTTTAATAGAATCGAGGTGCAAAAATCATTAGGTCTTTATTCAAGGTGTAATGTGGGTTTAGAAAAAAGGATAGAAAGATGGAAAGAAAAGGCAAAAGAAGATGATCAATGCAAGATATTTCAAACATTCGCAGTGAAGACATTAAAAAGGAGCTAAAAATGGGCAAGCAAAACACACATTTTTTCTTTCTTTTTTTTTTCTTTTCTTTTCTTCTTTTCGAAACTGTTTTTTATTCTTTTTTCTTTTCTTTTTTTTTCCGAAGCAATTGCTTCCTTTATTCTGTTTTTTTTCTTTTTTCATTTCGAAGAATCATGCCCTTTATTCGAATTGCAGCTCTTTATTTGCCTAGTAATATAGTTTCTAGCATTAGATTAATCAAAAAGTGGTTAAGCCAAGGAAATGGGGTGTAAGGCTAACGAAGGCTCACTAGGCGATGAGAAAGGGAAAATCAAAACGAAAGGGAAAGAAAAGGTTCAAATCCTAATGCCTAAATCATTTTAAAGCACCTCGTTCTTATTGTAGTCTCGAATTGTAAGCAAGCCACAAGTTCTAGATTCCTAAAATTCAAGATGACACTCTCAAGAAAAAGAAACGAGCATAATATGAAGAATGCATGCTCAAGGCTCAAATCTTACCAAAATTAGGCTAAGTTGATTAAGCTAGGCGAGAAATTTAATCAACACAATCAAGGGTAATTAAAAGGGATGTCAAACTGCAGATTACCCATATCATTTGGTTATCAAAAATGCTCCAATTCAATCATTCCTAAGCACTAGAACAAGTACAACATGCTGGACAACAAGTAATGGCAAGAAAAAATTCATCTCAAGTTTAATTAAAATCAAACATATAATCAAACAAGCAGACAAGTGGTAATTTATTACCCTCCCCCTCACTTAATTGAATTGCCCCAATTCATAAAAATTAAGGAAATATAAAGATAATAAGGGCAAAAGATACTCCCCGTGAGTGATGAAATTGAGTCGATGGGAATGGTGCACTATGAGTGGCTCGGATCAGCGGCGGCAGAGGGCTTTGAACGAAGCTGTCGGATGTGCGACAGAGGGTGCATCGAAGGGTGGTTCGTCAGTCTCGTCGGGGAAGGTAGCGGCGACTGGAGCTTTGTCCGGCGGTGCTGTTGGAGAGACGCGAACAGTGGATGACGGTCGGGGAAGGAGGCGGAGGATCATTGGGAGTCGAAGGGGCCAGCGGCGCTCGATCGGGGGCTGGGGGCTTGCCGCTGTCGACCACCACGACGAGGAGGAGGTGTGGGGCATGGTGAAGTCGGCGTGGCTGGGTGAAAAAAAGGTGTTTGGTTGTGTTTTTTTTTAGGGTTTGGTGGTTTGCGGGAAAGAAAGAAAAGGGGAAAGGTTTCAAATGGGGACAAATAAAGAAAAGAATTGAAAACAATTCTTACTTTATTTTATTCCTAAGCAACCGGTCAAAGGGTTTTGAAAATGGTTGGAAAGGGGTTTGCTACCATGCGCCATTAAGTGGGAAGGGGTTTTGCTATCATGCGCCAACTTTAATGAAACAGTGCACTTCACTGGAGTGTGATGTTTGTCTTGCTGTGTGCGAAAATAATCCTGCAGAGGGAAAGAAAATTTTATTAAGGCAAATAAAAAAAGAATGAAAAATAAAGAAACATAAATTAAATAAAAAAAAGAGTGAAAAATGACGAAAAATAAACTAATGGGTTGCCTCCCATTTAGCGCTTTGTTTAACGTCGTTTAGCTCGACGACCTTTGCTAAATTTTTGGCTCTTCAAAATAAAGGTCTTCAAATAATCGATAATGTCCATCGCTCGTCGTTTTAACGTCTTCCTTCATCCTTCTTTTTGTGCGCAAAACAACAACTAAGCTTCTACCTGCTTCCCAAGATGACAACTTACTTAAGATGATATTTGGCAAAGTTTGGTTGTCGCCTAAAAATATATAATCAAACCATTCCAACCTTGGCTTTGGTTCCTGCAAAATTGATGGAAAATGTTTAGTTCGAATTGGAATTAATCGAAAATCAGAAAGGGAAGAAAATTTTGAAATGATTTCGCCTTTGTTTTTATCGTCGAGATCTGCGAATTCCCTACAAAATTCATAACACAAATTAGTTTCGATCAAATCATCAGCTAACAGATCTATAATATCAATGAAATTTAAACTTGTGACCGAATCAGGATATTTCATAGCTTTATACATATCAAATTTAACTACTTCCCCATCAAATTCCATAGTTAAAATGCCGCCGCGGACATCAATCTTTGTATGCGCGGTTGATAGGAAAGGTCGACCAAGCAAGATTTCGGATCCGTTATTGCTGCGATCATTTTCCATGTCAATAATATAAAAATCAGCAGGGAAAATAAGATCTTTTACCTGTACCAACACGTTTTCTAGCACTCCTTCAGGGTAGATGACTGATCGATCGGCTAATTGAACCGTCACTCGCGTTTCTTTCAATGGTTCAATCGAAATTTTGTTGTAAACGCTTAGCGGCATGACGTTGATAGATGCGCCTAAATCGCACATCGCCCTTTTAATCCCAACTTTCCCAATTTTACATGGAATCGCAAATATACCTTGGTCCTTGTACTTTGGCGGCAACGGCTTTTGAAAGATGGCCGAAATATTTTCACCAAGGTTAACTTTTTCATTTCCGGATAGTTGCCTTCGGTTTATGCATAAGTCCTTCAGAAACTTTGCGCATTTAGGGACTTTCCGAATAATATCCAAAAGTGGGATGTTGATTTCCACTTTTTTAAATACATCCAAAATTTCCTTCTCTTCCTCCTTTTTATCTCGTTTCGCCAATCTACCTGGAAAAGGAGGAACAGGTTCGTAAGTAGAAACAAAAATATTGGATTTAGAGTTACCTGCAATGGGTGGAGACTTTTCGTTCTGGTCCTTCGAAGAGCTGCCTTGCTCGTCGGATTTTTGCTCATCTTGCTTTGGCGGTTTAGGCGTTATCACTGTTCCACTACGCAAAGTTATCGCACTAACGTTTTCCCTTGGGTTGATTTCGGTTTGGGATGGTAACTTTCCTTGGGATTCTATACGGCTAACAGCTTGAGCCATTTGGCTTATTTGTTTGTCGATTTGTTGGAGGTGGGATTGTGTTTGGGTTTGGAATTTTTCCTGCGAAACCGCCAATCTCTCAACAATAGACTCAAGTGAAGATTTTTGGGGTGCTTGGTTTTGGTGGGGAGGTTGTTGCCTAGGTTGGTAATTTGGGTTCTGATTACCGTAGCTCAAGTTTGGGTGATCTCTCCAACCGGGATTGAAGGTATTGCTATGTGGGTTATAGGGTCTTTGGGGAGGTCCGGGAAATATGGCGTTAACCTGGGCACTAGATGTATCTTGGAGTAAGGGACATAGATCAGTTACATGATCGGACATGGTACATACTCCACAAACTTTGGCAGCTCCTACTTTCCCTGAAACAAGTGAATGCACAATATTAGTCAAATTATCAATCTTATTTTCTAATGTAATTGTGCTTACTGTCTGAACCCGACGACTGGGTTCACTTGCAGAACCAAATTGTTGCGAATTTGCAGCCATCGTGGAAATTAATGTCCTTGCCGCAGTAGGAGTCATGTTAACGAGCGCGCCACCGCTTGCTGCATCTACCATCTTTTTATCCATTGGTAACATTCCTTCATATAGGTATTGAAGGAGTGTTTGCTCGGATAGGCCATGTTGCGGACAGCTTGCGCACAGCTTCTTGAACCTTTCCCAATAATCATATAGGGATTCGTCGTGCATTTGTTGGATGCTCAAAATGCTTCGCCTAAGTTCAGTCGCTTTTGCTGCAGGGAAATACCTGTCAAGGAAAACACGAGAAAGATCAGCCCATGTATTAATAGAATTCGGAGGTAAATAAAATAACCATTCTTTAGCCATTCCGGCTAAAGAAAAAGGAAATGCCCTTAGTTTTATCTGATCCTCTGAAACTCCTTGCGGTTTCATGCTGCTGCACACCATGTGAAATTCGGCAAGGTGTTTATGTGGGCTTTCAGTAGGGAGGCCATTAAAGGTGGGTAATAGGTGAATTAGGCCCGTTTTGAGTTGGAAAGGAGTATCTCCTTGAGGAAAAGCGATGCATAGTGGTTGTTGCACGGTAGGGGCTGCGTTCAGCTCTCGAATTGTTTGATCTGCCATCGGTTCTGGTTCTTGTGTAGGTTCGTCGATTGGTGTGGTCTCGGATGTGGATTCTTGTTCAGATCGTCGTGTGCTTTGTTGTTGTTTCTTTCGTCGAAGTGTTTCGCCGTGAGTTCTACGAGCGCTTGCTTCGATTTCCGGGTTATATGGAGCAAAAGTACCCGGATTCTTCCTGGTCATAAAATAAGACAAAAATCAGTCAAAAATTGCCGAAAATAAATCTCCCCGGCAACGGCGCCCATTTTGACAAGTCGTCGTTTAACCGGTCAAAATAAATAAATAATTAACCTCTTTCAACAATTAATAAAATAAAGAAATTAAGTAGTATATGGAAAGAGGGTCGATCCGCAGGGAGATTAGATGGAATTGTTGACTTGAATTTGTTGAATCCGAAATCCCAGGAATATCTGAAAAAACAAATAAATAAAAGAAAGGGGTGATATGATTTGTGATGAAGTAATAAAATAAAATGCACAAATTAAAAATAAGGAAAACCAAGTATGTGAAATAGCCTCGAGCTAGCCTTGTCAATTCCTTCGATCATTGAAATATATTTTTACTCCGGGGATCATGTCGGTTACAGTCTGCGAGGCCCAACCCGTCGCAACTTGCTTCTTTCTCGAGTAACCAATCCTCCCAAGACTATCTTCGAAGGTTGATTCTTAAACAAATTAGCCACGTCTATCGCCGTTAAAGTGTTAAGTTTTGAAAGCAGGAAAAGCCCGACTCAGAAATTGTCTTAAAAAGAATCGCTTCTGATTTTATCTTTCCTTAGCGGACCGCCGCTAAGAGTGTTCACAGGAAGTCGAAATTGCCACAGGCCGATCCTTCCTCCCAACTATGTTTTAAACGATTCCAGACCAACGAGCTCTTTTTGATTTGAAAAAACGATTAAAAACTTTAGTAAGGCCGATTGCCAAACTATCTAAACCGAAAGATAAAAATGTATTCCCGAAGGAATTTAGGCAATATTCAATTCTCACGATTAGAATTGATTTAGCTAGCTCTTGGCTCAAGAAATTTAGCTAAGCATGATATTGATTATCATGCTTAACTTGGTTTTGGAAAAATAATTAAATAACATAAAATAAATGAAACAAGAAAATAAAGAAAAAGAACTTGAATTAAAACTAAAAATGTTTACAAAGGTAAAAACTAAAATGATTGATGGGTCGATGCTCTAAGCCTTTACCAAGGGTGGTATTTATAGGCTTAGATTTACAAAGATAAAATGATGAGATAATTCAAAATAATAAACAAAAGATAAAACAATTCAAATGTTTTGAAATTTAAATGCAGGAATATAATCGGATAAGCTGATAAGATCTCTCAGAACGTTCCAGAAGCTTCTAGAAGTCGCCACGTCATTGTCACGTCACTGCCACGTCAGACGCGTCGTGCCCGGTGTCGTGCTCATGATGCCAGTCATGACAGAATTATAATAAAAACTGCAGAAATGCCTCATTTTCATTGCTATTTCCAGAATTGGGTCCCTGCACAAAATATAACGAAAACAACATGTATTAAGCAGCAAGAAGTCCCAATAGCTAGAAAAATAACAAATGAAATATGTCATATTTGAGCACTCATCAGTGATCAAAAGTTTACAGATAAAAAACGTAAGTGACCTTACTGGTCGTTTTTAAAAATTGGTGACCAACTCTGTACTAGTGGAAACATAACTGACCATTCCAATAGTTAACCCTAAAAATAATTTACTCTCTTCCCATCAAACATTAAAAATCACTATTTTTTATTTATTTTAATATCCATTTTTATTAAAATTTCATATTCAATTGTACTTTTTTTTGAAATATGAGTACGATTGTTTTATTAAAAAAAAACTGATCATACGATGAGAGTTTACAATTCAGGTAAATAAACATGATCCGGACATATTTCTAAAAACATAAAAACTAACGTTTAGCCCAACAAAATATTTTTCAAACACATTTGGGCCTTAAGCCCAACCCGTTACCAAAAAATTTCTCAACTCGATTTAGCCCAACAAAATATTTTCCAAAAATATTTAAACCAAATAGTTGAAAATATAAATAAATAAATCGTTACAAAGGAGCTCCAAAATTAAATTCAAACATATGTACACTTGACTCGATCAATACAATTCCAAAATACGAGTTACAGACTCGACCACGAAAGGTCCTATGAATACATAGCCCACTAAATACAGGTGACGTACTCTGACAAACACCGCTTGTTGAAATCCTATACTGATAGTGCTCTTCGGTCTTGTGATCCAACAATCAATCTACGCATGGAAACAACAATTCCGAGTGTTGAGCTTACAAAACTCAGTGGTACACATCTACTCTACTATTATGCTAATCATAAACATAAGCATGCAAGTTAGTACGAGCAATAATGTAAGAATAATAAACACGTGACACTACCTCTAGTCGCTTAAACACATGCTCAAATCATGTAAGTCATCATACATGGCTCACAAGGCCCAACCATACCTGAGATCTCATCATATCATCTAGGCAAAAGCACACAAAGTAGAATCACAAACCTGAAGTGAGACTCGGGGCCACACAGAGACGGGAACGTACACTCTAAACTCAGAATCCCATGAGTATCTTCGAATGAGACCCAATGCCACATAGCATCGGGAACGTACATTTGGCATCTCTAAACATGGTGTTGCAACACTCTCATTGGATATCCGGATCCCACCAATCAAATGACTCAACCAATCAAACGCCTACTCAGCATACAAGCAACGTGATCCCAAGGATCTCCCTATCATTGATAATCGTCATCACGTCATTTATTTTACATTACCAAGTAGTTACATCAAAATAGAAAATTTAGGAAGAATTCTTTTTTTAATAAATTGTCTATCATACGGATCCCTTTTACTTTCGAAATACGAACATGGGAATTATTGAAATGTTTGTTTGATTTTGATTAAAAGGGTGTTATTCGTCTATATTATTGATCTATATTATTCATAGAATACATTACTCCACTAGAATCCAAGAATTTATTATGGAAAAGTATATATATATATATATATATATATTTATATATAATTATTATCATTTATTGTCTCAATTAATTCACGTTATCTCATTTATTAAGGCAGATTCAATTATTAATATACACATAGATTTCCCTCTTTAATCTGCATTTAGAGATTGTTTAGTGTATCGGGTACCAGTACTCAAATACGAGTATTGATACGGTACCCTTGGGTATCGGTACTCACACGCCTACTGATATAGAAATTGCTTACTAGAAACCTTCAATTTTCCCGAGTACCAGTATGGGTCAACCCGTACCGATACGTCATCGAATAATGTATTGGTACAGTCAAAGCTCATATTGGTACCCCACTCATGACTTCTACCGTAATGGTGAATTACGGTATTTACTAGATTTTAATGGATCCCTAAAGCTTATGTAAGTCATTAGTGTTTGTTTTCTAACGCATGCCATTATTTAATAACAATTCTTGACTTTAAGATTATTTATTCGAATATTATCAATTATCAGTCCATTAAGTATAATTTCCATCGAACATGTCAATTTCATATATCAAGAAACACAACATGTAAATCAACCAATCATATAATTACACGAATATTCAAAAGACCCTACTCGGTCTCTAAAGCTCATTACACTCTCGAATATTGTCAAGCTCCTCATACATCTCAATATTTACCAAGTCTCGTAATACCGGTCTCAACACATGCTTATTTTCATCTACATATTTTGCAAACACTAACAAGCAAGGCAATTACACTTATGATGCTCATGAAGCATTTCGGAGTTCGAGGTGTACTAACCTCAAGAAATTATCGACAAATCCTCGCTCAAACTTCCAAAACGCTTCTCTTGATCCGGTATTCGAGCCCAAATAATCCTCATATAAAAAAGAATATGAAAATACATTAATTTCATGCATCCCCTATTCAAATCACAAGGTCAAACGCGGAGCAAGGAAGCTTCGGTGCACCCGCGAGCAATTATCTAGTGTGGTGCGGGTGCAGGGTAGCATGTGTGCACATGCCTCATCTGTTGAGCAACGCCCACTCGCGGCTGTCAGAAAGTGGGGCGCGTGCAACGACTTTTGGTGGCTGAACGACGACGAAAAACTCCAGTCTGACATATTTTCGGTTGGGGAATCCAATGGTGGCCTCCATTTTTGATTTTGAACACTTGAACATGGCTAACTTGTAAAACTAGAACCTTCTTTTTCTTCAGCCCTCCAACAAAAACTTCGATGAAGATTCTGAGACCACTGGCTGACTCGTCTCTATGAGATGAACACGATGGAGGTGTCGAAAACGGATGATCGGTTGGCAACAAATCGGGAATGGAAGATTTGAAGAGGAAGATAGGAGAAAAGGAAAATTAGAAAGAAAAGGAGAGAGAAAAAAGAAATAAAATATGATTCCCCCCTTTCCCACCACTTTATTTCAAAATACCATCTTTTAACATAAAATGGTAAAATCGCACCATAGGTCCTCATCCTTAAATCCTTAATTTAATCTTCCACGGTCTCTTTATTTATTTTAACACTTAAATTAAAATGTCCAACCTGAAACAAGATCTAAAAGACTAACCCAAGGTCCGAGTCGTTACAACTCTCCCCTCCTTAATGAAAATTTTATCCTCAAAATTTGCATCCGCTACTCAAAAGAAGATGATGGAACTTTATTAACTCTTCTAAGTCCTCACATATTTCCCGCTGCGCTACTCTGATCTCTCACCATTCTTAGAAATTATCCCTTGTCATCTAGCGGTACAAGCATAATTTCAACTGACTACTTCTTTCAAAGAGATCCATTATCACATGGTGCATAACCTAAGCCAAGGAGCAAACCCAATGGTACTTCGACAAACTCGTCACTCGAACACGTCATTGAAGGAATTTAAATATATGACAAGATCCTTCCACAACTTTGTACGATTTAAGAGAACAAGAGGTTAAACAGCCGTTACAAACAAAACGAAACGATTCCTCCTACGGCGACTCCCCGAAGGAACCTTAACTCTGATAATAAACTTTATTAATATACTTGCTTTTCTGGTACAAGACCCTTGAAAGCATGAGACGTCTCAGTACGTCTCATGTATAGACCTTAACTTTCGGCTCGTTATCAACTTTTGCAAATAACATAGTTCTTTCAAATCATGCTCCACGCCATGAAGGGTCATGCTCGCAACTATATCGTCTCTTAAAAGGTGTTATCCAAACACTCACCGAATGTGTCATCACGTGAAATCCCACCAAAAGAGAGTTTCACCAAGAACTCGAATCTCGCATCGAGAGATAGATGTGTACACACTGTAGTCTCATACGACCCAAACTACGCTCAGTCCAAGCAGACCCTCCACTCGAATTCTGTTCTTACCAAAGACACACGTGCGATCTTCACTAAGAAGGTTACCATTATTCAAAACATGATACCATCGAAGTTGCGTACTTAACAATCTTTTGCAAAAATCCATGATCATCCTATCTACTCCCACTGATGAAATCTCGAAGCATCCCAAAAAACTCTGAAGGACTCGATGGTTGTCTCTCAACTGATAGCGGTCAAACACTCATCGACCAACTCACTTACATTTCTTTACCAACTCCCAAAACCTACGACGAGAGACCTACAAACTGTCGCCCCCGAAAATACCTTATACTACCACTGTACCATGCGCGAAGGATCTCCTACCTCGATATACCATTCTTCTGAAACACACACAATAGGGTCTCAAGGTCCACTTAAAACCATCGAACCTAAAATCAACCACAACATTGTACCCGCTTAAATATTATTAGATGATACTTCTCATGGCTTCCAAAGTTAACTAATCCTCAACTCAGAGCTTAACTAATAAAACACATGGGTACCGGTACTGACCAACCAGTACCAACACCAGATGAATCGAGTATTGGGACCACATGGAGCTGGTATTGATACTCCCCCACACAACCATCACTTGCGATCCGTGCTCGCCCAACATGGGCATCATGATACTCTAACCCGAGCTAACTCTGTACAATCCATCACTTATCAAGTTCTCCTTACTTAAGTAGTGATCGATCACACGATCAACAGTTCTCAAATACTTCGACTCATGTCGATGCCTCAATCACGAATTCCCTGGTGCTCTAGTACTCAAAATTTCTCAATGTTGGTGGGTAGACATGACACTCCATCTTCTTGCACAAAATACACCATTGTCAAAACAAAATGGTTTCGAGCAGCTCGAATCTCCACCAATGTTCCTCGGCTCTTTCCAGGGAAACTGTGATATTTATCAAAATATTTACAGAGTCTCAAACACTGTGTCTCTTAACTGATTACACGATAACCAGTCTTTTCCACACATAAGAGCATTTAGGTAATTATCTTATTAATGCTTACATTTCAATAACCCTAAAAATTTACACGTATCACGTAAAGCATCAAACTGATATTCGAGAGACAAGCTTGTGGTCCCATTCTAACTTCATTGGAACATCTCGTAAGTCTATGAAGACATCAAACGATACTATGAAAAGTCATAGAGAAAGAAAACCTTATTCTTAAATTCATTTCAAAATTTCCAGCCTTCTGCACTTTAGCCTTTAGCCTTAAGCATTTCATTATTGAACTAGCTTCGAAAAGCAAACATGTACTCATCAACCAGTTAACAAGCTATACTCCCTAAGAGGCAAATAATGGATCTTCATTCTCACTTAGCAACTGTCGATGGTTCACGCATCATTTAAACGGACCAACTCCTTATTAGAGAACAAGTCTGATTCACTTATGGGTGAAACACTAAGGCAAAAGAAACCTCGTTCGAGTTGCGCCCTCGCAACTGAACCTTTGGCTTCCTCATTATGGTCGGTTTCCTTCAATAAAAGTGATGAGCACCGACGCCACGGTCTTACCTTCACGTCTACTCATGTCCTTGACAAGGAGGGGGTCTTGGAAACTTCTCCAAGAAGCATAAACAAATATTCTAACATTCCAAAAATACTTGAGCGTAGAACTCTCTACATCAGCATCTATCGAACAATCAATCATGTCTCACAACCCCATTGTTCCATTCTCTAAATGACCACTGCAAAAATCACGGTAGAAGGGAAACAATTCAACATTCTCATTACCAAAGGTTGGGTTCCCTCGAGGTCTCAATGCCTCAAGCACAACTCTCGACATTACAGGCTAGCGCCGCGCTTGACTAATCAAATCATTTCCTAATGTGCACAACTCTCAAGAAGCAAGCTCTATCAAACATGTAGAACGTCTAACTTCGGTCACACTCAAGCGAACCAGTGGATCCTAAGTCCACTATCTTTGAGAAATTCCCTTGAGAAAGGCGATGATACTTCCCAAGTATATACAAGACTTATTTTAAGCGAATAAAGGGTCTTCCATCCAACATGCATCCACAGATCGATTTTGGAAGTGGGTTATCCATACCCTTATCACAAACGTTATTTACGCATAACGATGAAGATTATGTGTCGCAAACTCTCCGTAACGTATCCGAAGGCTTCAGAACAACTACTACACAAAATGAAGGCACCAGTTAGGTGGCGGGAGGAGGACACATCCTCGACCCCGGCATCATTCAACTAACTCGCATCTTAATAGTCTACAGCGTCCTCGCCCCCGAAATCACTCTCATGGGTGGCTCAACAGTTAACTCGGCCATCTCGACCATGATCGTGACCATCTTAGTGTCGCAAAATTAGACACACCATCAGGATTCCAGTCTGAAGGAGTACGAACTTAATATAAGGGCTTGTATTCATTAGACCCTTTACTACACCACCTATACCACCCGGGGTTTCCTAGAACTTGCTAAACCTAAGCTCTAATACCATTAAATGCAACACCCTAAACCCGAATGCCACATTTGGGCCTTAAGCCCAACCAATTACCATAAAATTTCTCAACTCGGTTTAGCCCAACAAAATATTTTCAAAAAACATTTAAAACAAATAGTTGAAAATATAAATAAATAATTAAATAGTTACAAAGGAGCTTCAAAATTAAATTAAAGCATATGTACATTTTAATTGATCAATACAATTCCAAAATACGAGTTACAGACTCGACCACATAAGGTCCTATGAATACAAAACCCACTAAATACATGTGACGTACTCTGACAAACACCGTTTGCTGGAATCTGGTACTGATAGTGCTCTTTGGTCCCGGATCAAACGATAAATCTACGCACAAAAAAATTTAAGTATTGATCTTACAAAGCTCAATGGTACACATTTACTCTACTATACTTCATGCTAAACATAAACATAAGCATGCAAGCTAGTACTAGCAATAAGGTAAGAATAACAAACACGTGGTGTTACCTTTACTCGCCTATACACATACTCAAATCATGTAATTCATCGTACATGGCTCACAAGGCCCAACCATACTGAGATCTTAACATATCATCTAGGAAAGAGCACACAAAGTAGAACCACAAACCTAGAGTGAGACTCAGGGCCACATAGCATCAAGAATGTACACCCTAAACTCTACAATACCTGAGTGAGACCCGAGGCCACAAAAAGAATGGAACATACACTCCAAACTTAGAATCCCCTTTGAGTATCTTCGAATGAGACCTGATGCCACACAACATTGGGAACGTACATTCAACATCTTTAACCACGGTGTTGCAACACACTCATTGGGTATCCGGATGCCATCAATCAAATTGCTCAACCAATCAAATGCCTACTCGACATACAAGCAACATGATCTAAAGGATCTCCCTATCATTGCTAATCGTCATCACATCATTTATTTTGCATTACCGAGTAGTTAATACATTATGGAAAAGTATATGTATATAATTTATCTCATTTATTTTCTCCATTAATCAATGTTATCTCATTTATTAAGGCATATTCAATTATTAATATACCTATAAATTTCCCTTTTTAATTTGCATTTAGATATTGTTTAGTGTATCGGGTACGGATACTCGAATACGAGTATCGATACGATACCCTTGGGTATCAGTACTCACACGCGTACTGATACAGAAATTACTTATTGGAAAACTATAATTTCCCCGAGTACCAGTACGGGTCAACCCGTACCGTTACAACATCAAATGGCATACAAGTACAATCAAAAGCTCGTATCGGTACCCCACTCATGGTTTCTACCAAATTGGCAAATTACAATATTTACTAGACTTTAATGGATCCCTAAAGCTTATGTAAGTTATTAGGGTTTTTTTTACTAATGCTTGCCATTATTTAATAACAATTCTCTACTTTAAGATTATTTATTCGAATATTACCAATTATCAGTCTATTAAGTATAATTTCTATCAAACATGCCAATTTCGTATATCAAGAAACACAACATGTAAATCAACCAATAAGATAATTACACGAATATTCAAACAACCCTACTCGGTCTCTAAAGCTCATAATAGTCTCAAATATTCTCAAGCTCCTCAGGCATCTCAATATTTGCCAAGTCTCATAATACTAGTCTCAACACATGTTTATTTTCATCTACCTAATTTGCAAAAACTAACAATCAATTCAATTAAACTTATGATGCTCATGACATATTTCAGAGTTTGAGGTGTACTAACCTCAAGCAATATTCGATGAATCCTCACTCAAACTTCCAAAACGCTCCTCTTGATCTGGTATTCGAGCCTAAAAAATCTTCATATAAAAATGAATATGAAATTACATTAATTTATGCATCCTCTATTCAAATCACAAAATCAAATGTGTAAAAACAGCTTACAGGTTCGAATTTAGTGAAACGGGCTGTGCCAATGGACTTAGATCTTTGAAATACCCTCGAATATGGTCCCCCAAAAAAGTCAACGCCAATCAACGGCTGGTCAACTCCGTCGGCGGGGTCAAATGATGTAAAACCTATACTTGATTTTGATATAGGAAATTGTCTAAGGACCTAATTGCAAAAGTAAATAAATTTTTAAGTATTTAAAAAATTCTTACAAATTTGACAAGCATTTGAACCAAAACTATTTCTAAGTTTAATAAATGGTTCAAATAAGTTTTTCTAAATGTTTCTAAGCCAAACTATACAATTACGCTCAAGCATATCGATACGCCTTAGTCGTATTGATACGATTTTTAAGCACTGGAATTTTTATCGACAAAAAAGTACCGATGCAGTTATATCCGCATCGATACGTCATTCATACTGGGCTTACTTTTATGCTTTAGCATACCGATACGGTTGTCCCCGTATCGATACGGTTTGGTTAGATTTGAGAATTCTTTACATTTAATATTTCGACCATTGCTTGTCAGTTATTGGAATAAACATTTTCAAACGACCGTTGAACCGTATTGATATGCCCTTATAGCGTACCAATACCTTTTTTGCTAAACTTTCACCAAGGGTTCCAATAAGCAAACGTATCGATACGGTCAATCCGTATCGATACGCCCCTTGTTTTTCTCTATAACCGTATCGATACGTCTCCCCGTGTACCGATACACCCATGTTATTTGTATACAACAGCTCTTTCTATTTTGAGATAGGTATCCATACGATTGTTCGTGTAGCGATACGGTAGGTTGCAGAAGTGCATTTATTGCAGGAAAAATGGAGCCCAATGACTCTATTGATGATCTCAACCGCACAAACGACTATAATTCAATGAAGGGGTATAAAAGCAAGACTCAAAAGCATCAACAACAACTATTGAAACATTTTGCAACATCGAAGCACACATCAAATCCATTTGAGCTCACAAAGTCAAATCTTGTACACCCAACTTGTGTATTTTTCTTGTAATCATTCATTTCAAGTTTGATGAGTGTTTTATTGTAATCGGGGCAAAATATCAACCTATTTAGAGGTTAATTCAAGTTTGCCAAACTTCTTTGTAAAAGAGAGAGTCTTGATTAAGCTTTGGGTAGAAAGCTTAATCGTTTGTAAGGTTTCCTCTCAATCCGAGAAGAGAGGAAGAATATCTAGTGGATATTGGTTTAAAATCCTTAGTGGGAGCTAAGGTAGTGGATGTAGAGCTTCTTCTAAGCTTGAATCACTATAAATCTTCTTCTCTTCAATTTTTGTTTCACCCCTTTTCTCTCTTTCATTTTTAAAAGTCAATTCACCCCCTATTGGTCATTTACTATTCGATTAATCCACACAACAATTGGTATCAGAGCCACTGTTAAGTGTTCAAAAGTATTATTTTATTACCCTTTTTACTCATATTATTGTTAGACCTAGGCTCATATTAGTTGCATAACTAGCCATTCATGCATTTATTCAAAATTTTCTTCACCGTCATGATTGATTTAATAATTTGGTCAATTTTTGTGGAAAAAGGTACTGCGGATGTGTGTTTTTATGTGTGCAGGATTGATTACCCATGCAAGCTGGGAGTTACCGAAGCAACTGAGGAATGAAAGATGAAGTTGTCGACTTTGAAGGATAAATCCATTTAATTCAAGATAATTACAAAAATCAAGGATAAATCCTAGAAGAGTTGGAGTTCCATGAAGAGGTCAAAGGGAGATTAAATTCCAAGAGTTTTAGGAGAAGTTTTTGGAGGATAAATAAATAAAAGAGATTTATTTCTTTTATGCTATTTAATTCCAACTTAACTTCCTCCTCAAGAAAGACTGTGACCTAGCCATCTCTTATAAATAGAATATCTAGCCGCCTACTTGAAGAGAGAGTTCGATTGAGAGAGAAAAAAACCCAAGGGGCTGTGCGTTAACTTCTTATTCTTCTTTATTCCATTCGATTCATGTTTGAGTATTATTCTTTGTATATCTTTCGAACCCAATCATGAATTGATGTAAATTGGCTTGGGTTATTTTTGGTTTGTGTTTTTGATAAACAATTAGATTTGTTTAGGTTTTTGAGTTGCAATTTTAATTTAAAGTTTGTTCATTCTTGGTTCTTAATTTTGTTTGCGAGTGAATTGGGAGAGGATCTCGTGAATTCATCTATTTATCTAATATTGGGAGAGTTAGATTCAAGAAATGAATGAACATGGTTTTCATACAAATGAATGTTGGTGAAGACTAATCCGACTTAGGAATAAGTTGCAAATTTTAACTGCTAAGAGGAGCGTATGATCGATTGTTGTTCACCCATGGTTAACACAGGGACGTATCACTAAGGTATGCACAATTAACAGTGTTTCAAGTTAGGGATAAATAGAAGCCATTGAAGAACGCTTCGCCGAACTTTGAAGGAAGTCGCCTAGTTGCCCAGGCAATCGCTACATTCCCAATTTCCCAGGCAATCGCAGAATTGCCCAGGCAATCTGACTGGATCCAATTGAAGAAACGATTGAGCTACTCCAGCACTCAATTACCATGATGGTTCATTCAACTATCACTCCATGACTCACAATAACCTGACCTACTCTCTTAAATCGATCACTCCTTTCTATTTTCTTCATTTTGTTTAGTTTATTTTACTTATTATTCATCCATATCAATCTATTTCTTTTTCAACGCAGTAACTTAAGCAAAGTGGCCGAAACCAATCCCTGTGGAGACGATACTCGATACTTATCATATCACTTTATTACTTGCGACTTGTATACTTGCACCATTTGCGTGCACTTAAAACACGCAAAAAGTTTTTGGTGTCATTGCCAGGGATTGACATTTGGTGTTAGTTGTTTTTTTATTGCATTTTTCTTATTGTTTTTACTAACTTTTCTTTTTGTTTGTTTTATAAAAAAATCTAGGTGCCCTACAAAATTTAAGGGACATCAACATGTGGGGTAATAAAATCCAATCTATTAGAGAGTTGATGTGGGAAGATAGGAACCAATCCACTCATGAATTTCTCACACCCTTCGATGATTACCTATACCAAGCGAGAAAAGCCCAAAGAGCCTATACTGTGGAAAACTCTTGTGATTGTTATGGAAAACATCATGTGTTATGGACTACATTGAGGACCATAGATGGAACCAACAACAAAATCCTTCATGGTATGATCAAAAAGCTCAAAAAAATTTTACCATAACAATTTTGCTACAACAACAGACATGCCTCGGCAATGTAGTCCTTATCACCAGCCTAGTGTCACGACAACATATATGTCATGGCAATGTAGTCCTTGTCAAGAGCTATTAAATTCTATGGATGCGAGTATAGCCATGATGGATGTACTCTTGAGAGAAGCGGAAGATCGGTCGAGGAGATTAACATATCTCTTGGATAAGATGGACCAACAATTAAGTCATTGGGATACGGACGTCCCAAGGCGAGAGGATAAGGAGCAATGCGAAGAGAGCTCTTCGACGTGTGGGGAATAACTAAAACCTCCAAGCCAAAAGGATGCCAGTGAGAGAGACTGCCCAACACATGATAAGCCTATGCAATGAATTGCCCCAGCAAAGATTGAGGAGCCTGAATAAAGCAATGCCGCGACAACAGTCAATGCGGCTGAGAAGAGTAATACCACAGCAAATTCTGAGGAATCTGATGTCCAAAATGTTACAACATTGATGTTGAAGCGGGAATCTGTAGATTGCTCTCATCCATCTTTGCCACGGCAAGTGCACGACCAGATGTTGGATCAACAATATGACGAAAATTTGATAATGGAATATGAGAAAGTGATGACTGAACCTTTTGAATTCTTTACAAACCCACCTCTTCCATTGTAGGTATTTCTTGAGGAACCAACGCTAGTAGATTTGAAGCCTTTAAAATCTTTAATGATAGAGATTTTTAGGGGCCTAAAGAAAACGATGTTTGGATTCATAAAGCTTTTTCAGAAAATTGTTTTTTTCCCTTGACTTACACTGAATTTTGGCAAAAGATTGCCACGACAATTGGCTTGAGCAGCAATTGCCACGACAGCGAAGGCTACATCCGACCATGATGGAAGTCAACAAGAATGAGGTAATTAAATGGTTGGGTGTTGATATACTTTTTCCTAATAATATATTCATGCTTTCAGGAACAATAGCAAGGTGGAAGGTACGCATGGACTAAAAAGGAACAAGGAATAAGGACACCTCCACTATGGTAACGCAAAGGGGAATAGCTGCAAACACATTGGCCCAACTCTTTTTGGGCAATATTGTCACTCGATGGAGGGTGCAGATGGACTATAAGAAGTATCGGAAACGACACTCCTCAAGCTTTCTCGGATATGCAGTAACCTTAGAAGATGCATGAAAATGCTATTTCTAAGAATTTTTAATTTTTCGTTTTTAATTTTTGGACCTTTATTTTATTTTCAGTTTTTTTTCTTTATTTATTTTCAGAAATTTTAAGAGATATTTTATCTTTCTTCAGTATCTTTAATTTTCAGGTTTTCTTTTTTTTCCACATCAAGACTCACAACCACCATGCCAAGGAAATCCCCTGCACCGACCACTGCCCAGGCAACAACAATAGCTTCGATAACTACGAATGACCAGGCAAGTGAACCTACCTCGGTAAACATAGATCAAATCGAAGAAATGTTCTACCCCTTGACACACCGGTGCTATTCATGCGGTACCAGCCACACGCATCCAACCACCGTGAACCGGACAAAAAATCAAGCAAACGGCCCGAAAGAAACTCATTATACAAGGTGACGACCTTTCCAACTAACCCATTTGCATTCTATTTCATTTTTAATTTTAGTACTTGCATGCATTGAGGACAATGCTTCTCTCGAGTTTGGGGGTGTTTATTTCTAGTTAGTTTCATGTTTAGTTGCATTCATCTTTAGTAATCGCATATAGGTTTCATATGTTACTTGACATGCCTTTGATTGGATTTAATTGCTTAAGACTTGTTGAATATCCAATGATGAATTTTTGCCACTGCACTTAATTAAAAGAACCTTTAATTTTAAGATTGCACGAAAAGAACTTAGAATCTTACTATGATGCTAAATATCATTGACACGGTTGTGACTTGTTGATTGATAAAAACTTAGTGAACTTAGGTTGCTTAAAATTTGGGTAAATTAAAATTTGAAAATTAAAAGTTAATTTCTTGCTAGAGGTTCCCGAAATTGGCTCTAGTCGACTAAATTAAAATAAGAAAGTGTTGAATCGCTAGAGGTGCCTGAAATTGGCTCTAGTTAAAATAAAAATAAATACCCTGGTAATTAAATCGTTAAAAACCTGTTGTTCACATAGAATCTTGAAAATCAATTTGCACACAACTACGCATACACATTGTCACGAGCATTATAGTTTGGTTCCGGGAAGTTTTTGTACTATCCAAAAAATTCAAAAGGTGATCATACTTTGGGCCATAGTTCTAAGGTTTGAATTCAAGTTATAAGCATGTCTTTGATAATTGAAGTCTTGGCATGTAATTGTTAGTTTTGCATTTCTTGGGGACAAGCAATAGTTCGAGTTTGGGGTGTGTTAAGTGTTCAAAAGTACTATTTTTATTACCCTTTTTACTCATATTATTGTTAGACTTAGGCTCATATTAGTTGCATAACTATCCATTCATGCATTAATTCATAATTTTCTTCATCGTCATGCTTGATTTCATAATTTGGTCGATTATTGTGGAAAAAGGTACTGGGGATGTGTGTTTTTATGTGTGCAGGATTGATTGCCCAGGCAAGCTGGAAGTTGCCAAAGCAACTGAGGAAAGAAGGATGAAGTTGTTGACTTTGAAGGATAAATCCATTTAATTCGAGATAATTATAAAAAGCAAGGATAAATCCTAGAAGAGTTGGAGTTACATGAAGAGGTCAAAAGGAGATTAAATTCCAAGAGTTTTAGGAGAAGTTTTTGGAGGATAAATAAATAAAAGAGATTTATTTCTTTTATGCTATTTAATTCCAACTTAACTTCCTCCTCAAGAAAGACTGTGACCTAGCCATCTCCTATAAATAGAATACCTAGCCGCCTACTTGAAGAGAGAGTTCGATTGAGAGAGAAAAAAACCCAATGGGGCTGTGCGTTAAGTTCTTCTTATTCTTCTTTATTCCATTCGATTCATGTTTGGGGATTATTCTTTGTATATCTTTCGAACCCAATCATGAATTAATGTAAATTGTCTTGGGTTATTTTGGGTTTGTGGTTTTGATAAACGATTAGATTTGTTTAGGTTTTTGAGTTGCAATTTTAATTCAAAGTTTGTTCATTCTTGGTTCTTAATTTTGTTTGCGAGTGAATTGAGAGAGGATCTCGTGAATTCATCCATTTATCTAATATCGGGATAGATTCAAGAAATGAATGAACATGGTTTTCATACAAACGAATGTTTGCGAAGACTAATCCGACTCAGGAATAAGTTGTGTATTTCAATGGCTAAGAGGAGCGTATGATCGGTTGTTGTTCACTCATGGTTAATGCAGGGATGTATCACCAAGGTAAGCACAATTAATAGTGTTTTGAGTTAGGGATAACAAGAAGCCATTGAAGAACGCTTCGCTGAACTTTAAAGGAAGTCGCCCAGTTGCCTAGGCAATCGCTCCATTCTCAATTTCCCAGGCAATCGCAGAATTGCCCAGGCAATTCGACTGGATCTAATTGAAGAAACGATTGAGCTACTCCAGCACTCAATTACCATGACGGTCCTTTCAACTATCACTCTACGACTCACGATAACCCGACCTACTCTTTTAAATCGATTACTCTTTTCTATTTTCTTTATTTTGTTTAGTTTATTTTACTTATTATTCATCCCTATCAATCTATTTCTTTTTCAACGCAGTAACTTAAGCAAAGTGGCACAAACTAATCCATGTGGAGACGATACTCGATACTTATCATATCACTTTATTACTTGCGACGTGTATACTTGCACCATTTGCGTGCACTCAAAACACGCAACAGCCACACTCTTTGAAGGACTTAAATCCATAAGAGGCGTTCATAGAAGTGTGTAGATCAACCATCACATCAAGCCATGGCGTCTACCTCTGGCCAAAACCTCTACAAGTCACAATAGATCACCAAGCCACCTTATTTTAATAATGATAACTACCCTTATTGGAAGAATAGAATGAGGCTCTTCATCAAGTCAAATGACTACGTCCTTTGGGATGTGGTGGAAGATAGACCAACCATACCTATGAAGAGAGATGAAGAAGGAAGGTTCATTACGAAGACAAGAGTGGAGATGACCGATGAAGATCGTAGGAGGCTTCAAGTCAATGACAAGGCCTTACACATCCTTTTTTATGCTCTTGGACCGAACATGTATGGGAAGATGTCATCCTGTACGAGCGTAAAGGAAGTGTGGGACAAGCTAGAAACCACCTCTGAAGGAACCGACGATGTAAAGGAGACCAAGATTGGAATCCATAATTTGAGTTATGAGAACTTCAAGATGGAGGGCGATGAGAGCGTCTCTAAGATGCTCGATCTCTTCTCCATCATCGTCAACGGTCTCAAGGGATTCAGTGAAATCATTCCCGAAGACAAGCTCATTCGAAAGCTTCTCTATTGTAACACCCCAAAATTTCCCCAAATCAAAATTTCCTAATTTTAAAATCCCTAATTCGAAACCCTAGAATTTGGGAATTCCTAATTTAAAACCCTAATTTGATTAAGGGGTTAAATTAAACAAAATTAGAATTTTGTGGCTTAATTCAGAAATTTGGGATCGTTTTGAAATGTTGGTAAAGTTATGTTTCTGTTTTGCAAACCCTAAAAGTGTAAAGTGACCATATATGTGATTTGCCATTTTAATAGGGTATTTATACCCAATTATAGCTCACATCAGATTTTAATTTTTGGGGCAGCCGCACCCTTTCTTTTCCTTTCCCTCTCTCTCGATATCGCTTCCCTTACCCTCTCCCTTTATTTTTCCGGCGAAGCTCCGATCGAGCTTGCCTCGTCGTCTGTTTTGCACACCGTCAACACCTTCTCATCCATCGTCATCTCGTGAGACAAACCCGACCCCTAGTTCCCCCGTCATCGGCCTTCATGTGCTCAGAAGCGGTATGAAACCGTTCGGCCTTTCCTTTGTTTATCATCGCCGTTCGTTCCTTGTTTTGATCTGGGTTGGAGTGGTCACGTCTTGGCCTTGCATTGTTGTTGTCGTTGTTTGTTCACCGGTCGTCGTTGTCCATGTTTTTGTCGTTGTTGTCCTCCACCGTGCCTCCTTCCGATTTTGGTTTGGGTAAGCCTTAATGTTTGTGCTAATAATCAGTGGATTCTAAGTTATTGGTTGCTGATCTCGTTTTTTTTTCCTTTTTGGTTCTTGTCGAAAATCGACCATTTTGTGTTCACTGGTGTGTTGTCGTCGCCACCGTTCATTCATCGGCCGCCGTCACTCTCGTCCTTGCTTCGCCGTCACGTTGTTGAGCCACCACTGTCATCATCCATGTCGTGTTGATACCTTCCGTTATCGTCATCTTTGTGGCTGCCTCTATTCTGGGTTCTGAAACCCTAGCCGACAAGGATGATGTAACCCTAGTTCTGATGGGTTGAATGAGGGTAAGTGTTGGGCCAACAGTTTTGCCCAAACTTTGTGAGAACATATCAGAAGTGGGCTTTGTGTGCTTGGTTGAACCCAAAACCATGAAAGCCTACCCGTGTTGAGCCAGATCTGTGTAAATCGGATCAATTGAGTGAACCGTCTAACCTAAACTAAACCGGACCTTTAACCAGTGAACCGAACTTAACCAGTGAACCAATTATGAACTGAACCGGACCGGACTTTGACTCGTGTTGAGTGTGTAAAAGTTCTATTATTTACACCCTTTTTAACCCATATTTCTGCTGCATTCAAGCATCATTGCATTGCATTTAGGTTAGTTTACAGCAAAACGTCACAAAATTAGTAAAAACACGGATTCTACTGAAATATGGTTGATTTTGTAGGTTGCTGCCATAGTTGACGGAGAAGGCGGGCGCAGGGCAGAGAAGCAGAAGAGCTGAAATGGACAAGCAGATGATGAGGACAATGCTGCCATGGATCTGTCGTGACAGCATGAGGACAGCAAGTTAGTGGAGGAAAAGCAAAGTGGACCTCGATAGATAGAGAAAATTATGCTCGTCTGTCGTGTGAAAACCATATATTTTTCCAAGCCCCGGATCAAAAGATATGTCAAGCCAAAGCTCAAGGAGAGGAAATCCCATGAAACAAGGAGGCGGCTGAAAAGTAGGATACTTGAAGATTAAAGTCTTTATTAGAATCTTACTTTTATTTAAAGTTGTAATCCTTGTTATCTTACAATTCTTGAGCCCAAAGCTTATATAAGGGCATAGATTTTAACCTAGGAGGGATAATACCCCATAACCGATAACCAAACCCCTCCGCCGTTTACCCGTCGTCGACATGTTCTAAAAACCCCCTAGGGCCACGGGTTGTTTTGTAAAGTAGTTGCAAGGGTTGTTTTGTTTTAGGATTTTCCAAGTTCAATAAAATAAACTTCAAGTTCTCTTATTTCGGTTTTAATATCTTGCAAGAGCATCGGGAGAGCATTGTGAGGTTATCTATTTACTTAGCATCGGGAGAGTTAAGTATACGAAAGAAATAAGAGCAAGTTCTCTAGTTTATAGTTGAACTATCTTGTGCCTAGGGATAGGGCAAGGTTAAGTGGCTAAGGAAGAATTCATACACATCGGTGTTCATCCTTCGATTCACGCCGGGAGGTATCATCAAAGACGTGATCATCAACAGACTTGGACCTAGGGATAGGCCAAGGCAGATCTGGGATTCTTGCCAAACTTGAACGTACAGAGTTGGTGTGTTTGCTGTCGCGACGACCAACGGACAGCTGCCGCGACAGGTGCTGCCAGCGACAGGCGCGACGACAGAACTGGAGTTCCTAAGCAATACAATACCTGCACTACTGAGCAATTCAATACCAGCCCATTCTCTCTATCTTGATTACTCTACTCTTTTATTTACGTTTTCTTTATTATTCTCGTGACAAACTTCTCAATTATTTCCTTTACTTTCGTGCAGTGAAATTAGGTGAAGCTATTGGCCCAATCCCTGTGGAGACGATAATCTGATACTTCGTATCACTTTACTACTTGCGTCGTGTACACTTGCACTACAATTGCGATAGACTCTTTACACGCAACAAGTTTTTGGCGCCGTTGCCGGGGATTGGCAACATAACTACACCTTTCTTTTATTGCACTTTTCGTTTTTTGTTTTTGTTTTTCTTTTAATTTTTCTTTTTCTATTTTTCGTTAGTATTTTAGACTCTTGCTTTTCACGAGGTTTACTTGTTTATGCGCAGATCTAAAAGAGGTGAAGATCCTGAGTATCCATTAGATCCGGAAGTTGAACGTTCATTCAATCTTAGGAACCGACTTTGTTACGTGCTAGCCAGGAACGAGTACCTTGAAGAACAGTTAGAGACAATGGCATACCGAGGAGATAATCCTGCTGCTAGAGATGGAGCTGTTATACCGCCTGTCGGCGACCCGCCTGCAGCAGCCGGACGACGGTCATGCCGTGACTACATGTTGAACGATCATGTAGAGCTGGAGACCACGCTGCCGGATATTGAAGTTGATAACTTTGAGCTTAAACCTGTCATGTTTAGTATGATCAACAATGCCGGACAGTTTAGTGGTGCTGTGACAGAAGATGCTAGGGAGCATCTCAAAACGTTCCAGGAGATCTGTGGTTCGTTTAGACTGCCAGGAGTTAATCTGGAGATACTGAGGCTTCGGTTATTCCCCCATTCATTGAGGGACAGAGCTAAAACTTGGTGGAATAAACTTACGCCGGGTTCAATTATGACTTGGGCAGATCTAACTCGTGAATTTTTATCTCGTTTTAATCCTTCGCATTTATCTGAGCGATTACGTAATGAAATTGCTACTTTTCAGCAGGAAGATGACGAGCCGATGCACGAGGCCTGGGACAGATTTACTACTCTTCTTCGGAACTGCCCAATGCATGGATTCCCCGTCTGGAATCAGGTAACTAAGTTCTATAATGCTGCTAACTTACAAACTCGTATTCGAATTGATTCTGCAGCAAATGGACTATTATTGGATAAAGATCCAGACGAGGCATTGCAAGTTTTGAAAAATCTGGCCAAGAATGAGGAACAGTTTCCGACCGCAAGAAGTGGGGGTAAACGGGTACCTTCTGTCAAGGACTACGAAGCCGACAGCACGTTGAAATCACAGGTAGCATTCCTTACTAAAGCAATGAAAAGGTTATTGAATGATGATGGTCAACAAGGATTTGCTGTAGAGGAAGTATGCGATATCTGTGAGGGAAATCATAGTCGGGATGAGTGCCCAATACAAGTAGAAGAGGGAAAATATGTTGGAAATTACAACAAGCCGAACTACAACTCCAACAATTATAATCCCAATTGGAGGAAGGATCCCAAATTTTCCTGGAGTAACCCCAATAACGCCCTGAATCCTCAAGCACACAATCAGAATCAGAGAGGACCTAGATTGCTGACACGACAGCAACTGCCGCCGCACCTGCCGCTGCAGCAGCAACAGTAGCCACCAGCTGCCACGAGCAGTATTCTGGAACAGACTCTGGCCACCTTTATGTCTCAGACAGGCACTTATATTGAGAATATGAATCAGTTTGTCAAGAATACAGAAAATTTCATGGATAAAACAGAGATGAGGATGACAAATCATGAGGCTACTTTGAAATCTCTGGAGACACAAATGGGCCAGGTTTCCCAACATATAAGCCGAGGCAGACTGGAGGATTCCCTAGTAATACTGAAAATGCTAGGCCACCCACACATGAGCAGTGTAAGGCAATTACTACTAGGAGTGGGAAGAAACTGCCAGGTCTGGAAAAAGAAGTTGAAGCAGGAAAGGAACCAGCCTTAGACCAACCTGCCGAGGAAGCTGCCCCGACAGGTGATAAACAGACTGCTGCCGATGAGCCTGTCACGACAGCAGACGCGACAGAGGAGAAAATTGATGAACCTAAACCTCCTCAGATTCGTATGCAGTGGGAAGGACGTATTGATGATTATCGTCCCCCACCTCCTTTTCCTTAACGGATACAGCAAGCTAAGCAAGAATCTCAACTTAAAAAGATTTATGATATTTTTAAGCAGGTTCATATCAATATTCCGCTGTTAGATGCCGTTAGGGAGATGCCCGGTTACGCCAAATTTCTCAAAGATGTCATGTCAAAGAAATATAAACTTGGGGAATTTGAAACGGTAAGGATGGCAGATGGTTGCATGAGCATTCTTCATCGGCAACCACCCCAGAAAAAGAAGGATCCGGGGAGTTTCATCATACCTTGTGTAATCGGAGACAAATATGTGGGTAAGGCACTTTGTGATCTTGGTGCTAGTGTTAATTTAATGCCAAAGTCTGTTTTTCAGAAGTTAGGTATTGGAAAGGCGCGGCCCACGACAGTAACTCTGAAGCTGGCAGACCGCTCTTACGTTCATCCAGAGGGAAAGATTGAAGATATCCTGGTAAGAGTAGATAAGTTTATTTTTCCTACTGACTTTCTTATTTTAGATTGTGAGGCAGACGAAAACGCACCAGTCATCCTTGGGCGACCCTTCTTAGCCACGGGAAGATCACTGATTGATGTGGAGAAAGGAGAACTCATCATGCGAGTGAACGATCAAGAGATTAAGTTGAATGTTCTCCAAGCAATGAAACATGCTGATGTGGGCGAGGAATGCAAGGCCATCATTGAAGTAACCCTCGATCAACCCTGCATTAGGTCTGGCTGTCATGATATAAGATTTGGTCACTGCTGCGACAGCCACCTATAGGTCTGTCACAACAGCAACGACGACAGCACCGACGACAGCAACTCCTCTGACTCTGATACATCTGATACTGAAGATCAGGAGGAGGTAAACTGGTTAGGCTATCGTCCAGGTAAGTTATTCGAACCTTTGAATTACACTTCGGATAACCATTTAATCCAAAAGCCATCTACTATTGAACCACCTGCCTTAGAACTGAAGCCCCTGCCAGGGCAGCTTAAATATGCTTTTCTTGGTTCAAATGATACGCTGCCCGTAATCATCTCTTCTAAGCTGCCGCAGGAACAGGAACGACAGCTAATCGATATGCTAAGGCAGCACAAAAAGGCGATTGGATGGACGATAGCAGACATTCAAGGCATTAGTCCGGCGTTATGCATGCACAAAATCCTCCTCGAGGAAGATCATAAGCCGACTATTGATGCCCAAAGGCGGCTAAACCATGCGATGAAAGAGGTGGTGCGTAAAGAGATAATCAAATGGTTAGACGCGGGTATTATTTACGCCATCTCCGACAGCAAATGGGTGAGCCCGGTGCAATGCGTTCCAAAGAAAGGAGGAATGACCGTGATAACCAATGAGAACAATGAATTAATCCCAACCAGGACTGTGACCGGTTGGAGGGTTTGTATGGACTATCGGAAGCTTAACAAAGCTACCCGAAAAGACCACTTTCCTTTACCCTTTATTGATCAAATGCTTGATAGATTAGCGGGTAAATCTTACTATTGTTTTCTTGATGGTTACTCAGGTTACAACCAAATTGCTATCGCACCGGAGGATCAAGAAAAGATGACTTTCACCTGCCCTTACGGAACGTACGCATTTAGGAGGATGCCGTTTGGACTATGTAATGCACCTGCCACCTTCCAAAGGTGCATGATGGCCATATTCTCTGATATGGTAGAGGACTTCCTCGAAATATTTATGGATGATTTTTCCGTCTTTGGAGACGATTTTGAGAGCTGCCTCGGCAATCTTCGAAAGGTACTTGAAAGATGTGAAAAAGCAAATCTTGTTTTGAATTGGGAAAAATGCCACTTTATGGTGGATGAGGGGATAGTCCTTGGCCATAAGATTAGCTGCCGTGGGATAGAAGTCGACAGGGCTAAAATTGAAGTAATTGAGAAGCTGCCGCCGCCGACCACAGTCAAGGGCATTAGGAGTTTTCTAGGGCATGCTGGTTTTTATCGAAGGTTTATTGCAAATTTCTCAAAAATCACCAAGCCCCTATGTCATCTCTTAGAGCAGAACCGACCCTTTGACTTTAATGATGAATGTACTGAAGCATTCAAGGTTCTGAAGGAAAAACTGGTAACAGCCCCCATAGTACAGCCACTAGACTGGACACAGCCATTTGAGATTATGTGTGATGTTAGTGACTATGCTGTCGGGGCAGCACTTGGGCAGCGCAGAGATAAGTTGTTTCATGTCATATACTATGCCAGTAAAACATTGAATGACGCCCAAGTGAACTACACCACCACAGAAAAGGAGCTATTAGCTGTGGTATTCTCCATCGATAAGTTTCGTTCTTACATACTTGGGACGAAGGTAATAGTGCACACAGACCATTCTGCCCTGAAGTATTTGTTCACAAAGAAGGATGCAAAGCCTAGATTGATACGGTGGATCTTGCTATTACAAGAGTTCGACCTTGAGATCAAGGACAAAAAGGGGACAGAAAATCAGGTGGCAGACCACTTGTCAAGATTGGAGAAGGGACAGAGTCTACCAATAGACGAGACAAATATAATGGAGACCTTCCCAGATGAGCAGCTCTTTGCTGCCGCAATTGCTGTCGTGACAGCCATGGCGGCAGGTAAGTCTTCTGAACTCCCCTGGTATGCTGATTTCGTTAATTTTATAGTTAGCGGAATACTTCCTTCTGATCTTAATTATCAAGCCAGGAAGAGGTTCCAAAATGATGTTAAGCATTATTATTGGGACGAACCTCTTCTTTTCAAACTATGCGCAGATCAGGTTATAAGGAGGTGTGTACCACAAGAAGAACAAGAAGACATTCTCCATCACTACCATGCTTCACAATATGGAGGTCACTTAGGAGGCAATAAAACTGCTGCCAAGGTGCTGCAGTCAGGGTTCTACTGGCCGACACTGTATAAAGATACACAGGACTTCTACAAGAACTGTGACAGGTGCCAGCGGACAGGTAACATCTCGAGAAGAAACGAGATGCCACTGCAAAACATTCTAGAAGTCGAGATCTTCGACGTTTTGGGGATTGATTTTATGGGACCTTTTCCATCTTCATGTGGAAATCTATACATCCTCCTAGCAGTGGATTATGTCTCTAAGTGGGTCGAAGCCATCGCCACTCAAAAGAATGATGCCAAGACAGTCCAAAAGTTTTTGCACAAAAACATTTTTTCTAGATTTGGCATCCCTAAGGCGATTATCAGTGATGAAGGGAGACATTTTGACAATAGGGTTATTGCTGCCGCCTTGAAGAAATATGGTGTCAAGCACAGGATCACGACAGCATACCACCCACAGACCAATGGACAAGCTGAGATATCCAATAGGGAAGTTAAGAACATTCTTGAGAAGATGGTTAAGCCAACTAGGAAAGATTGGTCTTTACTACTTAATGATGCATTATGGGCATATAGGAAAGCTTTTAAGACCCCGTTGGGCATGTCTCCATACCGATTGATCTATGGGAAAACTTGTCACTTGCCTGTCGAGATAGAGCACAAAGCATATTGGGCAATCAAGGCAGTAAATTTGGACTTGGACAAGGCAAGCCAGAAAAGGCTATTAGATCTGAATGAGCTTGAAGAAATACGGACAATGGCCTACGACAATGCAAGAATCTACAAGGAGAAAACTAAGAAGTGGCATGACAGGAAGTTGCTGCCACGACAGTTCTGCCCAGGGCAGCTTGTGTTGTTATTTAATTCTAGACTGAAACTCTTCCCAGGAAAGCTAAAGTCTAGATGGTCTGGCCCGTTCCAAGTGGTACAAGTTTTCCCCATGGTGCCATCACAATCCAATCATTAAAAGACGGGCACCAATTCAAAGTCAACGGACAACGTCTCAAGCATTATCAGGGGACTGAAGCCCCAGGAATACAGGAAGTGGTTACTTTAGGAGATGCCCCACAAGGCACCCCTAATTTAACCTAAATTTTATTTTTATTTATTTTTATTATTTATTATTAGGAAATTAGGTTTATTTTATTCGAATAATGTTTTTATATTTTTTGTTTTCAGCAAATAAAGGAGTCAAAAAGAAAAGAAGAAGTGACCCAAGCCCACCATCCATCCATCAGCCCAACAGAGCCCATTTATTGAAGCCTGTCGTTCCAGCTGCCGCCGCAGACACGGACAAGACAGGCTGTCAACAGACGGACACGGCAAATGCAGTAGCGTGTGGCAGACGCGTAACAAACGCATAAATGCGTGTCAGACGCGTCAGACACGCCAAACCTCAACAGTCGCTCCGTTATTCACGCATGCCGTTACAGCATTAAACGGGCAGCAACTCGACCGCTATAAAACCCAGTTCTCATTTCCATTTTCATCACTTCTGCTTATTCTTACTTGCTTTCTCCTCTCGTTTTTATTTATTTTCTTTACTTTCACAACCCTTGCAACTAAAATGTCTTCTAGACAGACCCGCCGCGGTGCTGCCTCAGCCTCTTCATCAGCAGCACCCACACTGTCAGCCTTCGCCACCAAGGAATTATGGGAAGAGAGAGGTTTTATCTACATCCGCAAGGCTCCGAACATGGGGCTTCGTCCATTCATCGCAAGGGCCATACGAGCTCAACTATGGGAGCAGTTCGCCGAGCAGCCGGCAGAATTAAACAACACGTTGGTAAGGGAGTTTTATGCTGCCATCAACAACAAGACGGCAACATCCGTCACTTTCCGAGGGGTCAAGGTACCATTCACAGCTGACAGCATCAACCACATGTATGGGCTCTATTTCGGTCCAAACGACGATGCCCATCAACAATTTTTGGACACCCTCGACGCTGCTGCCTACGGAGCTGTCATGGCAGAAGTAACAGAGGAAGGAACAACATGGAACACAAGCAAAAAGAACCCCAACTCTGTCAAAAGGGGGCAGCTCCTCCCAGAAGCAAAGCTGTGGAACACTTTCATCAAAAAGCGTATCCTGCCGTCCTCTCATCACACGACGGTAAACCAGCAGCGGCTCGCCCTCATTCACTCTATCATGAACGACCGGCCTATCAACGTGGGCCGCTATATGAGGGACAGCGTCTTGGACTGCACATTTCGCTCCACCTCCCGCCTTTGCCTACCATTCATGATCACTTCTCTTTGCCGCTGTGCTGTCGTCCCTGAGGCCACCACCGACAAACTAGTCCAGGGCAGAGGCTGGACTGACAACAACATAACCAGCCTCATGGAGCTGATAGTTGCTACCCCCTCTCCTCTTTCAACTCGGCTGCCTCCCCAGTAGAATCATCCGAGGAACCTGCCACAGCAGTCGCCCAGACCAACCAATCTGCCCAGATCCTTGCTGCGATCCAACGGGTGGAAGACAGACAAATGGGGCTAATGACGTTCATCCGGGATTTCTCCAACTCTACGGTAAATTTCATTACCAACACTTTACATTATCCCGATGTTGTTTTCCCCACCTTTCCTGCCCACTATTTCCACATCCCCTCCCCTGTCCACACACCTACGCCACCTGTCTCCCCCCATACACACTCTGCCGCTTCCACCCCATCACCTACCCAGCCGACAGCTGACAGCCCAACGGAAGAAACCTCTGCCCGAGGAACAAAGCGACCTGCCTCCCCTGACATCGACACAGACCCTCCTATTAGGAGGAATTTGGAAAAGGACTTCACGCCTGTCAAGCGGCAGAAGCATGTGGCAGACAGAAAATTAATGCCCAAAGCCAGCACCACCACCAGCAGCACTTGGGATAGTGGCAGCAGCTTAGACATCCAGGTCGTGGAGCAACCTACCCAGCCTGCCCCACAACCCAGCCGCCGCCGCCAGATCCGTGTCAGCAGCAGCAGTGAAGACAGCGATTGAAATTTAAGTTTTTATTTTCTTTTTATTGCTGCCTGCTTATTTATATTTTGTGATGTATCTGCCTTCATTTTACCTGTCATTTGCATTGAGGGCAATGCAACCCTCGAGTTTGGGGGTGGCAACCCTCCATTTTAATGGAGTCTTAGTACATCTTTTTAATTAATTGTTGTGTCTTTTAAGTTCTCTTAAAAAAATAATAATTTAAACTGTTGGCTTAAAACTGTGAAGTAACTTACCTGTCATGACAGCTCTGCCGTGGCAGCATCTTTAGGACAGATTAAGGAGAAGTTTAGAGCCTTTCTATAGTTCTGAAAACTTAAACACCATTGTGACTGTTATACTGCTTAGATTTCTTTTAGCCAAACTAGAATAGGAAGCTTAGCACTTGAATAGCCCCTAGAGGTGCCTAACACTGGCTCTAGGAAAGAAGTTTAGCAAAATAGCCCTAGAGGTGCCCGAAACCGGCTCTAGGAAGTTAGCTAGAGGTGCCCGAAACCGGCTCTAGTGAAACTTTAGCTTGAAAAATAAAAAGCAAGTCAAAACAGAAAAACAAAGAAGCATGAAAATGTGCCTTTAAAAAGATAAAGTTTGGCATAAAAATTCAAGTTAAGAGTCGAATATTCTAGTGAAACTAAGAGAGTCTTGGCATATAACTGTTCACAAGCATGCACACACTGCACGAGGACTATAGGGAGATTCCGGACAGATCCTAATCTTTCCGACAGGTTGCTGCCGCCACAGAGAATGAGCGACGGGTAAGGGACAATCACTGTTTGAAGGCCAACACAAAAATATTCATTTTTCTTTTAGGTCTTAATTGCTTGAGGGCAAGCAAAAACTTGAGTTTGGGGGTGTGTTGAGTGTGTAAAAGTTCTATTATTTACACCCTTTTTAACCCATATTTCTGCTGCATTCAAGCATCATTGCATTGCATTTAGGTTAGTTTACAGCAAAACATCACAAAATTAGTAAAAGCACGGATTCTACTGAAATATGGTTGATTTTGTAGGTTGCTGCCATAGTTGACGGAGAAGGCGGGCGCAGGGCAGAGAAGCAGAAGAGCTGAACTGGACAAGCAGATGATGAGGACGATGCTGCCATGGATCTGTCGTGACAGCATGAGGACAGCAAGTTAGCGGAGGAAAAGCAAAGTGGACCTCGATAGATAGAGAAAATTATGCTCGTCTGTCGTGTGAAAACCATATATTTTTCCAAGCCCCGGATCAAAAGATATGTCAAGCCAAAGCTCAAGGAGAGGAAATCCCATGAAACAAGGAGGCGGCTGAAAAGTAGGATACTTGAAGATTAAAGTCTTTATTAGAATCTTACTTTTATTTAAAGTTGTAATCCTTGTTATCTTAGAATTCTTGAGCCCAAAGCTTATATATGGGCATAGATTTTAACCTAGGAGGGATAATACCCCATAACCGATAACCAAACCCCTCCGCCGTTTACCCGTCGTCGACATGTTCTAAAAAACCCCTAGGGCCACGGGTTGTTTTGTAAAGTAGTTGCAAGGGTTGTTTTGTTTTAGGATTTTCCAAGTTCAATAAAATAAACTTCAAGTTCTCTTATTTCGGTTTTAATATCTTGCAAGAGCATCGGGAGAGCATTGTGAGGTTATCTATTTACTTAGCATCAGGAGAGTTAAGTATACGAAAGAAATAAGAGCAAGTTCTCTAGTTTATAGTTGAACTATCTTGTGCCTAGGGATAGGGCAAGGTTAAGTGGCTAAGGAAGAATTCATACACATCGGTGTTCATCCTTCGATTCACGCCGGGAGGTATCATCAAAGACGTGATCATTGACAGACTTGGACCTAGGGATAGGCCAAGGCAGATCTAGGATTCTTGCCAAACTTGAACGTATAGAGTTGGTGTGTTTGTTGTCGCGACGACCAACGGACAGCTGCCGCGACAGGTGCTGCCAGCGACAGGCGCGACGACAGAACTGGAGTTCCTAAGCAATACAATACCTGCACTACTGAGCAATTCAATACCAGCCCATTCTCTCTATCTTGATTACTCTACTCTTTTATTTACGTTTTCTTTCTTATTCTCGTGACAAACTTCTCAATTATTTCCTTTACTTTCGTGCAGTGAAATTAGGTGAAGCTATTGGCCCAATCCCTGTGGAGACGATAATCCGATACTTCGTATCACTTTACTACTTGCGTCGTGTACACTTGCACTACAATTGCGATAGACTCTTTACACGCAACAACTCGTTTGACTTTGACTTGACTGTTGACCAGACATGACCTTTGACTAAGTTTGACCATTGCCCGAGTTGGACAATTGACCTTGACCTTTGACCAGTCAAGTCAATGTTGACCATTGACCTTGGATAGTTGACTCTGACTTTGACTAAGGTTGACTTTGACTAGAGTTGACTTTTTCAGAAAACGTTCACCTTGACCTTTCTTGACGTCCAGAGTTCGTATCTGCTGCCCGTTTTGTCAGATTAGATTCCGAAAGCTCTATTTTGCTTAATTTAATTAATTTCTATTAGCATTTGTTAAGTTATGGATTTTAGAATCTGATTCGGAGTATTCTCGTGTTCAGATATCGACACTGAGGCTGATGAGTTACATCATCTTGTTCAGACCAACCGTGCATGTTCTTCGAGGTCTTCACGTGAGTATATCTTAGTTCATTTTTCAGTGTTTTAGTCGGTGGCTTAGTGTTAGTATTAAATGCTAATATAGAGTTTTGCCTCGTAAGTTCTGATTCAGCTAGATCTGAGCGTAAGACGCGCTTTTCTCGGCATTAGAGCTATTGTTGCTTAAATGTGTGTCTCTTCCTGATTTATAAACTTGTGTGTTTCTTTCTCTGCTATAAATTTTATGTGCTTTTCTGGTATTAATATAAGTAAATGTTTTGTACATTTTGTGTACATACTCTGTTGTGATTGGGTGAATGTTTTTAGACATCATGCATAACATGTCATACTGTGATTTAAGTGAAATATCAGATTTTCGGAATCGTAAAACATCGGATTTATAGTATTGTGCAACTTAAATTTTCATAATTCAAGTTTCGGATGAGACTCGGATTATAAAATCTACATCATATCATTGTGGGTATATGGTTTGGGATTTGTTCGGGGAAGTTCAGTGGTTTCACCCTTCGGGATGAATTCCGCTTCGGATCAGTGGTTCCACCCTTCGGGCTGAGTTCCACTTCGGATGGTGACGATGAAGAAAGTAGGTTCTAGGGAACCTTACTTTTCGGTGTATCAGAGATGGGTACTATGATTCATGTGCATCAGACATCATATCTTCATGATCCGGTTTTGTTGTGTTTTCATAAAAGTCTTTATCAGAAAATAAAACACTGTTTTGCTTTGTTTTGTTTTTGTTTTCACTTTAGAGACACACTAAGCTCTTTAGCTTACACCCCTTAGTTTTTTCAGATATCTCAGACTCTTTTAGGTGACTCGGTACTTGGAGCTTCTTGCATTTTACTCGGATACTTTTATAATTCAATATGAACTCTCTTTTAATTACTTCAGACTACTGTTTTGAAATATTTTGGAACATTTATGTAATTCGGACATTAGGATTGTTTACTGTTTTAATTTGGGTATTATTAAATGCATGCATTTATAAGGTTATTTTCAGAAATCTAACCGATTCTCGGAATAATGTTTAAACGACTACGTTTTATAATAAAGGGATTTAATTGAGATTATTTTCTTTTAATAATAATTTTGTTTTTAAGTGAGTAAACTTAAAAGGTGTTACTTGAGGGGTAAGTTTTCAAACACAACTTCCTAGATTCGGCCTATTTCTTCTAGGCCGGGTTTAGGGGGTTACACTATTCTCTTCCCGAATTATGGGATGGGAAGAGAACTGCCATCATCGAATCTAAAAATTTGAAGATGTTGAAGCTCGATGAACTAGTGGGACCTCTCCTTACTCATGAGATCATGAAGTAAGGGAGAGAAGAAGAAAATAAGAGAGAAGAGAAAAGAATTGAGAAGCAAGAGGTAGAGAAGAAGAAACAAGGAATTGCTCTCAAAGCTTCACTATCTCAAGAAGAGAGCAATTCAAGAAGCATGAGATTTTGGGTGATCCATCAAAAGGGGGTACTACTAGATCCTCTCTTAGATTAATAAATAGTGTTGCATTTATTTCATGCATTGAGCCTAAAAATATCAAAGAAGTATTAAAAGATGATTTTTTGATATTAGCCATGCAAAAAGAATTAAATCAATTTGAGAGGAGTCAAGTATGGACATTAGTTGATAGGCCTAATAATAAGTCTACTATATGAACTAAATGGGTTTTTAGAAACAAGCTAGATAAGAGTGGTAACATAGTGAGGAACAAGTCTAGACTTGTTGCTCAAGGTTACACTCAAGAAGAGGGAATTGATTTTGATGAAACATATGCACCCATAGCTAGGATGGAAGCTATTATGATGCTTCTTGCATTTGCATGTTATCATGATTTCAAGCTTTTTCAAATGGATGTGAAAAATGCATTTTTAAATGGTTTTATTAATGAAGAAGTGTATGTTGAACAACCACCCGGTTTTGAAGATCCAAATTTTCCAAAACATTTTTTTAAATTAACTAAAGCTTTATATGGTTTGAAACAAGCTCCTAGAGCTTGGTATGAAAGACTTTCAAATTTTTTGGTTGAAAAAGGTTTTGAAAAAGGCAAGGTGGATACTACACTTTTCATTAAAAAAATGGCAAAGACATCTTAGTAGTTCAAATTTATGTTGATGATATAATTTTTGGTTCTACTAATGAGTTGTTTTTCCAAGAGTTTGCTAAGTTGATGTAAGGTGAGTTTGAGATGAGCATGATGGAAGAGCTCACATTCTTCTTGGGGCTCCAAATCAAGCAAAGGAAGGATGACATCTTCATCAATCAAGCTAAGTACATCAAGAATATGCTCAAGAAGTTTAGCTTGGAGATTGTGAAACCTCAAGTCACTTCAATGAGTTCATCTATAAAGCTTGACAAAGATGAAGGAGGTAAGTGTGTTGATTCTAAGCTTTATCGTTCTATGATTGGCTCTTTGCTTTATCTTACCGCAAGTATACCCGACATTATGTTTAGTGTTTGCTTGTGTGCTAGATTTCAAGCTAGCCTTAGAGAATCACACCTTATAGCCGTTAATAGAATCTTTAGATACCTTAGAGATACTTCTTGTTTAGGCCTTTGGTATCCTAGAGACTCATCCTTTGACCTACATGCTTATTTCGATACAGATTATGGGGGTTGTAAGATAGATAGAAAAAGTACCTCTGGTACTTGTCAATTCCTAGGTAGTATGCTCATATCTTGGTTCTCTAATAAACAAAATAGTGTAGCCTTATCTACCACCGAAGCAGAATATATATCGGCCGAAAGTTGTTGTGCTCAAGTCCTTTTGATGAAGCAACAACTTCTAGACTATGGAATTGATGTATATACCATACCCATTAAGTGTGGCAATGCTAGTGCCATTTGTCTCACTAAGAATCCCATCCAACATTCTAGAACTAAGCACATAGAGATAAGACATCATTTCATTAGGGACCGTGTCTTGAAAATGATGTTGTTCTAGACTATGTAGACATCTTGAACCAATTAGCGGATATCTTTATCAAACCATTAGACAAAGAGCGTTTTTGGACTCTTAGGAGAGAGTTAGGTTTAATCAGCCTATCTTGACCTTTTAGAGCTCTTTAGTGCAAAATTTTGCTTGAGTTTGTTTGATTGCCATGCTTATGTTTTTTTTGCCTCTTGATGCATCTATGCTTGTTGCTAGGGGGAGTATACATCTATTTTAGCCCACACATATTGCTCATTTATCGTATACATACATTCTGATTCGAATGAAATCGAAGTTTCTAATCTCCTTTGTGCCAAAAATGACATTTATGGCAAAGGTGTATCAATACGGGTCATAGCGTATCGATACAGGTCTTTGAATGGGCTTCGATACAGTCTTAAATGTATCGATACGGTCACGCGTATCGATATGATATGTCGTTGGTGCTGTAAATCATCATTTAAAGAGGTGTTCAACTTTTATTAAAACACAATCAACTTTTCTTCAAAACCCTAGTCAAACTTTGGCTATAAAAACCCATCAAAAACTTTGATTTTTCACACCAAACATAAAATCTTTTGAGGGTTTTTGATATTCGCATCAAGGCTTATCTTTGTCGTCAATTTGGTGCATTCTCATCTCTTCATTCATCAATATTCCATATTCAAGGTATATTTTCTTTTTCTTTTTCAATTTCGTTTTATTTCTCATATTGTTTTTAATTAGTTTTTGTATAACAAGTATACATATATTATGGGTTTTAAAGATTTTGCAAAACAAATTCAAATCTATTTTTTTTTGTTCGAATATAAAATCATACCATATAATTTTCTAATTTGTTTTTCAAATTTCTTTTAACAAAATTTATTTTTATACTTGTATATATTTTTAAACTATAAAATATAGTGTTTTAAACAATACCTTGAATTATTGGATTATTTATTGAATTGAATGTGATGATTTATGCATACATTGTTTTCTATTTGCTTTGATGTTTTTTTTCAGGGTTATCATGGCTCCTCGAAAGAGATCGAGAAAAGATGTGCCTTCCAGCTCTTCCAATCCTATTCCGAATAATGAGGGCACTCCAAAACCAAATCTTTGCTATATTATTCAAAAGAGTTTTCTAACCCCATCGGCTATGGCTCATTATAAACAATACCAAGCTTTTATTATTCGACCTGAGCGAGTCATTTCCATCCATTATTTAAACCCCGAGCATTTTAAATTCAAATACCCCGAACGAGTTTTCCATCCTTTTCTTATGGCACGACCTTGAGTTACCCATTTCATGCCTTGGAGATCTATTGCTCTCATGAAGCCGTCGAGCCTCATAGTAAACCTATTGACGAGCAATATCTTACTCGTTCCAAATTCCACTTCATCGACAACTAGTGGGTTCATATTGAGGAACCACCTCCTCAAGTAGCTCAATCTCTGGTAGCTCCACAAGCTCTTTTTTCCCAACCTTCAACGGATGCCCTCGTGGCTTTTTTAAATGAGAAGTTTACCTCTTTAGATACTCGTCTCACCTCCTTTGATAACACCGTGAATTCCTGGTTTGCTGCCATTGATACACGTCTCACCTCCTTGAATGAAAGAATGGCTGCCTTCGAGAACCGAGCTTCTTCCATTGAGCAACAACAAGCCTCTATGGATGTCTCCCTCACCGCCTTCCATGATGATTGGCTTCAATCTCGTGCTTCTCAAGCAAATCAAGATGAAGATGATGAAAAGGATGAAAATGATGGTAACGATCATGGGGACGAGTTCTAGTGCACCTCATGGCATATCTCATATCATATTAGGCTTTACCATATCCAAAAACCTATGACGAGAGACCTACAAACTGTCACCCCCGAAAAATACCTTATACTACCATTGTACCACGTGCGAAGGATATCATACCTCGATATATCATTCTTCTAAAACATACACAACAGGGTCTCAAGGTCACCTTAAAACCATCGAACCTAAAATCAACCACAACATTGTACCCGCTTAAATATTATTAGATGATACATCTTATGGCTTCCAAAGTTAACCAATCCTTAACTCGAAGCTTAACTGATGAAACACACGGGTACCAGTACTGACTGATCAGCACCGACACAAGATGAATTGAGTACTGGTATCACATGGAGCTAGTATTGATACTCCCTCACACAACCATCACTTAAGATCCTTGCTTGCCCCACATCGGCATCACGATACTCTAACCCGAACTAACTTCGTGCAATCCATCACTTATGAAGTTCGCCTTACTTAAGTGGTGATCGATCACACGATCAACAATTCTCAAATACTTCGACTAATGTCGATGCCTCAATCACGAATTCCCTGGTGATCTAGTACTCAAAATTTCTCAATATTGATGGGTAGACACGACACTCCATCTTCTTGCACAAAATACACCATTGTCAAAACAAAATGGTCTCGAGCATCTCGAATCTCCACCAATGTTCCTCGGCTCTTTCCAGGGAAACTGTGATATTTATCAAAATATTTATGGAGTCTCAAACACTTTGTCTCTTAACTGATTACGTGATAACTAGTCTTTTCCACACATAAGAGCATTTAGGTAATTATCTTATTAACGCTTACATTTCAATAACCCTAAAAATTTACGCGTAGCACGTAAAGCATCAAATTGATATTCGAGAGACAAGCTTGTAGTCCCATTCTAACTTCGTTGGAACATCTTGTACGTCTATGAAGACATCAAATGATACTATGACAAGTCTTAGAGAAAGAAAACCTTATTCTTAAATTCATTTCAAACTTTCCAGTCTTCTGCACTTTAGCCTTTAGCCTTAAGCATTTCATTATTGAACTAGCTTCGAAAAGCAAACATGTACTCCTAAACCAGTTAACAAGCTATACTCCCTAGGAGGCAAATAATGGATCTTCATTGTCACTTAGCAACTCTCGATGGTTCACGCATCATTTAAACAGACCAATTCCTTATTATCGAACAAGTCTGATTCACTTATGGGTGAAACACTCAGACAAAAGAAACCTCGTTCGAGTTGCGCCCTCGCAACTAAACCGCTGGCTTCCTCATTAAGGTCAGTTTCATTCGATAAAAGCGATGGGCACTGACGCCAAATACGGTCTTACCTTCACGTCTACTTATGTCCTTGACATGGAGGAGGTTCTAACAACTCCTCCAAGAAGAATAAACAAATATTCTAACAGTCCAAAAACTCTCGAGCGTAGAACTCTCTACATCAGCATATATCGAACGATCAACCATGTCTAACAACCCCGTTGTACCATTCTCTAAATGACCACTAAGAAAATCACGGTAGAAGGGAAACAATTCAACATTCTCATTACCAAAGGTTGGGTTCCCTCGAGGTCTCAATATCTCAAGCACAACTCTCGACATTACAGGCTAGCGCCGCGCTTGATTAACCAAACTATTTCCCAAGGTGCACAACTCTCAAGAATGTAGCTCTATCAAACCTGTAGAACGTCTAACTTCGGTTACACTCAAGCGAAACAGTGGATCCTAAGTCCACTATCTTCGAGAAATGCCCTTGAGAAGGGCGATGATACTAACCAAGTATATGCAAGACTCCTTTTAAGCGAATAAAGGGTCTTCCATCCAATGTGCATCCACTGATTGATTTCGGGAGCGGGTTATCCATACCGGTATCACAAACGTTATTTACGCATAACGATGAAGATTTTATGACGCAAACTCTTTGTAACGTATCTGAAGCCTTCAAAACAACTACTACACAAAATGAAGGCACCATTTAGGTGGCAGGAGGAGGAAACATCCTCAACCCTAGCATCATTAAACTAACTCGCATATTAACGATCTAGGGCGACCTCTCCCCCAAAATCGCTCCCATGGGTGGCTCAACACTTAACTCGGCCATCTCGGCAATGATCGTAACCATCTTAGTGTCACAAAATTAGACACACCATCAGGATTCCAGTCTTATGGAGTACGAACTTAATATAAGGGCTTGTATTCATTAGACACTTTACTACACCGCCTATACCACCCCGGGGTTTCCTAGAATCGGCTAAACCCAAGCTCTGATACCACTAAATATAACACCCTAGACCCGAATGCAAAACATGGGCCTTAAGCCTAACCAGTTACCCTAAAATTTCTCAACTCAGTTTAGCCCAACAAAATATTTTCAAAAAACATTTAAACGAAATAGTTGAAAATATATATAAATAATTCAATAGTTACAAAAGAGCTTCAAAATTAAATTAAAACATTTGTACATTTGACTCAATAAATACAATTCCAAAATACGAGTTACAGACTCGGCCACATAAGGTTCTATGAATACAAAACCCAGTAAATACAGTTGATGTACTCTAACAAACACCACTTTCTGGAATCTCGTATCGATAGTGCTCTTCGGTCCTGGATCAAACGATAAACCTACACATGGAAATAACAATTCTGAGCGTTAAGCTTACAAAGCTCAATGGTACATATCTACTCCACTATACTTCATGCTAATCATAAACATAAGCATGCAAGTTTGTACTAGCAATAAGTTAAGAATAAAAAACACGCGGTGCTACCTCTAGTCACCTAGACACATGCTCAAATCATGTAAGCCCTCGTACATGGCTCACAAGGCCCAACCATACCTGAGATATCAGCATATCATATAGGCAAGAGCACACAAAGTAGAACCGCAAACCTGGAGTGAGACCCAGAGCCACATAGCATCAAGAATGTATGCTCTAAACTCTATAATACCTAAGTGAGACCAGGGGCCACACAAAGATGGAAACGTACACTCTAAACTCAGAATCTCCCTTGAGTATCTTCGAATGAGACCCGGTGCCACACAGTATTAGGAATGTACATTCGACATCTTTAACCATGGTGTTGCAACACTCTCATTGGGTATCCGAATCCCATCAATCAAATTGCTCAACCAATCAAATGCCTACTCATTATACAAGCAACATGATCCCAAGGATCTCCCTATCAATGCTAATCGTCATCACATCATTTATTTTACATTATCGAGTAGTTAATATATTATGGAAAAGTATATATATAATTAATCTCATTTATTGTCTCCATTAGTCAATGTTATCTCATTTATTAAGGCATATTCAATTATTAATATACCTATAAATTTCCCTCTTTAATTTGCATTTAGAGATTAATTGGTGTATCAGGTACCGGTACTCGAATACAAGTATCGATACGGTACCCTTGGGTACTAGTACTTATACGCGTACCGATACAGAAATTACTTATTGGAAAACTCTAATTTCCCCGAGTACCAGTACGGGTCAACCTGTACCGTTACAGTATCAAATAGCATACAAGTACAGTCAAAAGCTCGTATCGGTACCCCACTCATGGTTTTTACCAAATTTGCAAATTACGCTATTTACTAGACTTTAATGGATCCCTAAAGCTTATGTAAGTTATTAGGGGGTTTTAGTTGATGCTTGCCATTATTTAATAACAATTCTCGACTAATTAAGTATAATTTCTATCAAACATGTCAATTTCTTATATTAAGCAAATATTACCAATTTTATTCAAATATTACCAGTCCATTAAGTATAATTTTTATCAAACATGCCAATTTCTTATATTAAGCAACACAACATGTAAATCAACCAACCAGATAATTACACGAATATTCAAACGACCCTACTCGATCTCTAAAGCTCATAAATAGTCTCAAATATTCTCAAGCTCCTCAGGCATCTCAATATTTACCAAGTCGCGTAATACCAGTCTCAACACATGTTTATTTTCATCTACCTATTTTGCAGAAACTAACAACAATTCAATTACACTTATGATGCTCATGAAGTATTTCGGAGTTTGAGGTTTACTAACCTCAAGAAATTATCGATAAATCCTCCCTCAAACTTCCAAAATGCTCCTCTTGATTCGATATTCAAGCCCAAATAATCTTCATATAAAAATGAATATAAAATACATTAATTTTATGCATCCCCTATTCAAATCATAAAATCAAATGCGTAAAAACAGCTTACAGATTAGAAGTTACCGAAACGAGCGGCGCCAACGGACTTAGAACATTGAAATACCCCCGAATATGGTCCCCTAAAAAAAGTCAACCCCAATCAATGGTCGGTTAACACCGTCGACATGGTCAAAAGGTGTAAAACCTATACTTGAATTTGAAATAACAAATTGTCTAAGGACCTAAATGCAAATATAAATAAATTTTTAAGTATTTAAAAAAGTCTTACAAAAATGACAAGCATTTGAACCAAAATTGTTTCTAAGTTTAATAAATGGTTCAAATAAGTTTTTCTAAGTGTTTCTAAGCAAAACTATGCAATTACGCCCATGCGCATCGATACGCCTTAGTCGTATTGATATGGTTTATAAGCACTGGAATTTTTATTGACAAAAGCGTACCGATACGGTTATACCCGTATCGATACGAAATTCATACTAGGCTTACTTTTATGCTTTAGCGTACCGATACGGTTGTCCCTGTATCGATACGGTTTGATTAGATTCGCAAATACTTTGCATTTAATATTTCGACCGTTGTTTGTCAGCTACTGGAATCAGCATTTTCAAACGACCGTTAAACCGTATCAATACGCCCTTATCAATACGTACCGATACCTTTTTTGCTAAACTTTCACCAAGGATTCTAGTAAGCAAAATTCGTATTGATACGGTCAATCCATATCGATACTCCCCTTGTTTTTCTTTATAACCGTATTGATACGCCTCCCCGCATATCGATACGCCCTTGTTATTTGTACACAACGGTTCTTTCTATTTTGAAACAGTTATCAATACAGATGTTCGTGTATCAACACGGTAGGTTGCGGAAGTGCTTTTATTGAAGGAAAAATGGAGCCCAGCTACTATATTGATGATCTCAACCACCCAAAAGACTATAATTCAATGAAGGGGTATAAAAGAAATACTCAGAAGCATCAACAACAACTATTGAAACATTTTGCAACATTCAAGCACACATCAAATCCATTTGAGCTCACAAAGTCAAATCTTGTACACCCAACTTGTGTATTTTTCTTGTAATCATTCATTTCAAGTTTGGGGAGTGTTTTATTGTAATTGGGGCAAAATATCAACCTATTTAGAGGTCAATTCAAGTTTCCCAAACTTCTTTGTAAAATTGAGAGTCTTGATTAAGCTTTGGGTAGAAAGCTTAATCGTTTGTAAGGTTTCCTCCAAATCCGAGAAAAAGGGAAGAATATCTAGTGGATATTGGTTCAAAATCATTAGTGGGAGCTAAGGTAATGGATGTAAAGCTTGTTCTAGCTTGAACCACTATAAATCTTATCTTTAATTTTTATTTCACCACTTTGCTCCCTTTCATTTTTAAAAGCCAATTCACCCCCTCTTGGCCATTTATCATTTGATTGATCCACACAGCAAAGGACATCAGGCGATCCTGTGCGACGCGATGCATGATTGCTGCAGAGCACCTCTATGGTATGATCCTGTGCGGTGCAAAGCAGGGAAGCTTTGGTGCACCCTCGAGCATTTATCTAGTGTAGCGCGAGTACATAGTAGTATGTGTGCACCTGCTTCAGCTGCTGGGGAATTGCTCACCCGCGGCTGCTGGAGAGTGGGGCGTGCGCTAATGCTTCCGATGGCCGGACGACGGCGAAAAAATCCAGTCCTACATGTTTTCAGTTGGAAAAACCAATGGTGGCCTTCGTTTTTTATTTTGATCACTCGAACATTGCTAAATTGTAAAACTCGAACCTTCTTTTTCTTTACCCCCTCTAACAAAAACTCCGATGAAGATTTCGAGACCACCGGTTGACTTATCTTGACGAGATGAATGCGATGGTGCTGGAGGTGTCAAAACGGATAACCGCTCATCAACATTTCAGAATTGGAAGATTTGAAGAAAAAGAGAGGAGAAATGGAAAAGTAGAGAAAAGGGAGAAAGAAAAAGAAATAAAATCTGATTTTCTCCCCCTTTCGCACCATCTTATTTCAAAATACCATCTTTTAACACAAAATGGTAAAATCCCACCATAGGTCCTTATTCTTTGTCTTTTGCATGTTTTCAAGCTCATTCTTTGTCGATATTATATGCATAAATCTAGGTAACGAGTGCTTAATTGATCTATTTTATATGCCCTTATTCTTTGTCTTTTACATGTTTTCAAGCTCATATAGGTTGCATTTAGGTTAGATTGTACATATTTGCATGTAGATAGGGAGTTACACCGCATGTGCTTTAATTGTCATATATATTGGTGCTTTTCACGGGAAAGGTGGTACTTTGTGGTGCATGTGCAAAATGGTGGAGGATTGTTAGAGCAGGAGAGGAGTAGATCGCATGGCTGGACCTGACGAGGCATGAAGAGTTAGAGATGAATCTACCTCTTCCCACGTGGCCTTTCTCCCTGATACGCAATATTTAATGAAGCGGGAAACCAAAGGCTTTCTTTATTGAAGTCGTGTGCACTTTAGGGTACTGAAGCCCTAGTTTCACTGCCTATATAAGGAAGACTTGGATACTACTTCAAGGGAGCGCGATTTTAGACGACATTCCTAGTCCAAAGCTTGCGGACAACCACCGGAGTGAAGCTAGACGATTCTCCTCAACGATCAATTCCATCGAGAGAGGTTGACAGAGAAGGGACTTGTAGCACAGTGGACGGCACATAGGGAGTTTTTTCGAGGACGCTCGGCTCTTTTGTTTTCCTTTCTTGATAAATTGCCATATTTTATACTTTTAATTATGGATGTTTTAGGCTCAGACATATGATGAATATTTTAGTTGGGATTATTGCGTTTCATGATTTTATGTTTTGATTATTCTATTTTAATGCTTTAGTTGTTTCATCTTTATCTATTTTGTTCATTGTTCTTCAAGCGTAGTTAATTGTAAGAGTTATTGAGAGAGGCCTGTTAACTATTGATATGTGGCTTCATATCCAAAGAGTTAGGTTATACAAACGTGAACAGTGATGCTAAGTTGTTAACTTAGTCTTAATCTAGATTAGATATAAGTTTAGGGTTTCAATGACTAAAAAGGAGTTCTTAAACAAATAATAGGGTTGTTAGGGTTCATGCAGACATGTATTACCTTAACTTCAATGTTATTAACTTCTAGGCATCGAGAGATTTAGAAGTTCATTAGAAAATCCTGTCGAGTAGATAAAGAACTTAATGGTTTACGCATACATGTATTTCCAGTTGCTATAGCATTGACATAGGTAATCAAGCATATATCCTTAGCAATAATCTCAACCTCCATAATTATCTGTTAAGTCGTTGCAGTTGTTTCTCTTAGTCATAGCTATCTTTAGATTAGTTAACTTAGTTTTAATTAAATCTACAATCACCAATACTTGCAAACACATTCTTAGACATAATAACTTCGTAGTTATTAATCCAATCCTCATGGGTTCGACACTCTACTCATCACTTTATTACTTGATGCGACGAGTATACTTGCTCTAAAATGCATCACTATTCGACAAGTATCAAGTTTTTGGCACCGTTTCCGAGGATTGGCAATTGATAATTATGTTGTAATTACGCTTAGGACTTTTATTTTTATTGCATTTAGTTTTAGTTTTTGTTTTTATTCTCAGGTACGTACCAGTGCATGACCAGAAGGTCCACCTCAGAACATATTGTACCATATAATCCAGAGAATGAAAGAACTTTTCGTAGACTACTACGAGAGAAAAAGAATATGGACCCACCTAAGAATAACCCCGAGAACGTGTGTGATCCAGGCATACCCCTAGACGATGGGAAGGGAGTTGTTGGAGCTGGAGCTAATTGGCAAATACGACAGGAGGATCCACCACCTACCAGGCCCAGAAGACGTATTATAGACATCATTGAGCCCGTTATCAACAATCTCAATCTATCGATTGTTGTGTTTGATCTAGGGACAACCCATTTTGAGCTGAAGCTCGTTATGTTCAACATGCTCAACAACATTGGACAATTTGGAGGATTAGCAAGAGAAGATGCTCGTGAACACATCCTAGCTTTCTTGAGTCTATGATTATTTTAGGCAACCAGATATTCCTAATGATGCCTTGTGACTCAAGCTATTCCCCTTCTCTCTGCGAGATCAAGCTAGAGCATGGTTGAAGACTTGTTCTGCAGTTTCTACATCGATATGATCTACTGAACGTGCACAACCAAAAGCAAAGCGACATCATCTTTTTCCAGCAACACGACGATGAATCCATGTATGAAGCATGGGATAGATGCAAAGACTTGCTTCACAAGTGCTTGATCCATGGATTCACATATTAGCTACAATTCGTGAAGTTTTACAATGGCGTCAATGCACCAACGAGGATGATGATCAACTCATCAGCTAATGGTACCTTGCTTGATAGAGAACCAGACGAGGCCTTTAAGATACTTGACCAAATAACCAACACCGACTACCAATTCCCAGGACCCAAAGCAGCTGAAAAACTCTAATTGGATGATTCTTATACTATAACAGCCCAGCTCACTACCATCACTAATCTGCTCAAAAACATGCAAGGACTATCCAATGTTCGAGAGGCTAAGGTGGTGTGCAATACACTTGTGGCATTGTGACGGGGAACATCAGTTGAGTGAGTGCCCTCAACAACAAGAATTTGGATGTTATGTAGGGAACACCAATTGTAACACCCCAAAATTTCCCTAATTTGAAAAAAATCCCTAATTTTGAAATCCCCAATTCGGAACCCTAGAATTTGGAAATTTATAAACCGAAAAACCTAATTTAATTAAAGGAGTAAATTGATTAGACTCAGAATTTGTAGTTCAATTTTTGAATTTTGGTGACCATTTTGAGTAAAAAACAAAGTTATGTGGCCACTTTGTAAACCCTAGTTAATTCAATGGCTTCTATTGGGTTTTACCCATTAAATTAGGTTTTTAAACCATGTTTTCTGGTTTTGGGCAACCAGCAGCCGCTCTCTCTCTCTCGATAATCTTTTCTTCGCGACCAAAGCCAAGGCCTCGGTTCCTCCATCATCGGTCGTCGTGTGCTCAGAAACGGTAGCAAATCATTCGGTCGTCTCCTTGTTTTTATCCGTCATTGCTCGTGTCACCATGTCTCCTCCGTACCCCGTGGTTGTCTGTTTTGAACTGAGGGAAAAATCATTCGATTTCCCCTGCTCTGTCTGCCTCTGCCATTCGCACCACCATCGTCGAAATCGTTTTTGGGTCGCAAACAAACCCCAACCTTCGAGTTCTCATTGCGCCACCATCTCTCCCTGTTGCTCGTTTCAGTTTCAATTTGGGTAAGTGGTTGGGTAAGCTTTTGGGTTGAGTTTTAATGTTCCCTTGCTTTGGGTTGTTTTAATCTGTTGCTTATGCTCTTTCTTGCCAAAAGTGACAATTTTGGCGTCATCGGAGGTATTTCCGGCGAGCCTCTGCCGCCGTGCTTTGTCGAGTCGCCGCCTCTGCCGTCATCTTTTCTTCGCCGCCGCTGTCAAAGTTTTGGATACCCTAGTTCTGGATCTGATGATAGGGGATTAAGGATTTTGGGCCGAGTGTTGTTGGTTGAGCCCAACCGTTGGGCTTGATGGTAAACCCAACGGGTTTGTGTGTGTGGGTTGTGTGAGTGTGGGTGAATAGAGTTGGGTGTTGTGGCCCGTGTGTGTGATTGTTTGTGAGCCAAAGTTGTGGGTGTTATGAACCGAAAAAATTAGTGGTACCTGACCCGTGTGAACCGGCTGAACCTAACCAATGAACTGGACCAGTGAAATGAACCGAGTTGTGCAACCGATCCAGTTTGACCGTTTGGACCATTGACCGGTTTTGACCGAACCGTTGACTGTGTTTGACTAAGTTGACCAGTTGACTTTTGACCTTGGATCATTGGCCACTTGACCTGTTTGACCGAATTTGACCAATTGACTTTGACCAGTCAAGTCAATGTTGACTGTTGACCTTGAATAGTTGACTTTGACCTTCGGAGTTGACTTTGACTTTGACCAGCGTTGACCAAAAGTTGACTTTTTCAGAAAACGTTCATCTTAACCTTTCTCGACGTCCTATGTTCGTATCCGCTGCCCGTTTTGTCAAATTAGATCCCGAAAGCTTTGTTTTGCTCATTTTAAGTAATTGTTATTGGAATCTGATAAGTTATAGATTTCAGAATCTAATTTGGAATATTCTCGTGTTCAGGTGCCGACCTTGAGACCGTTGGGTTACCTCCAGTTGTACAGACCGGTCGTGCACGTTCTTCGAGATCTTCACGTAAGTATATCTTCAGTTTAGTTCTTAAGGTTTTAGTCGGTGGCTTAATGTTAGTAATAAATATTAATATAGAATTCATACCTTCGTAAGTCCTGATTCAGCTAGATCTGAGCGTAAGATGCGCTTTTCTCGGCATTAGAGCTTTTGTTGCTTAAAGGTGTGTCTCTTCCTGATTTATAAACTTGTGTGTTTCTTTCTGTGCTATAAATTTTATATGCTTTTCTGGTATTAATATAAGTAAATGTTTTATACATTTTGTGCGCATACTCTATTGTGATTGGGTGAATGTTTTCAGACATCATGCATAACATGTCATACTGTGATTTAAGTGAAATATCAGATTTTTCAGAATCGTAAAACATCGGATTTATAGTATTATGCAACTTGAATTTTCATGATTCAAGTTTCGGATCAGACTCGGATATTAAAATCTGCATCATATCATTGTGGGTATATGGTTTGGGATCTGTTCGGGGAAGTTCAGTGGTTTCACCCTTCGGGCTGAATTCCGCTTCGGATCAGTGGTTCCACCCTTCGGGCTGAGTTCCACTTCGGATGGTGACGTTGGAGAAAGTAGGTTCTGGGGAACCTTACTTTTCGGTGTATCGGAGATGGGTACTATGATTCATGTGCATCAGACATCATATCATCATGATTCAGTTTTGTTGTGTTTTTAGAAAAGTCTTTATCAAAAAATAAAATTCAGTTTTGTTTTGTTTTCTGTTGCACTTTAGAGACACACTAAGCTCTTTAGCTTACACCCCTTAGTTTTTACTTTTCAGATATCTTAGACTTTTTAGGCGATCGGTACTTAGAGCATCTCTTGTTTATTCAGATAATTTATTATTCAGTACGAACCTTTCTGTTACCCCCAAAATTATTATTTTAATATTGTTTGGGATACTTGTGTAATAGGGACATTGGAACTGTTTTAATTTGGATTTTATTAAATGCATGCATCTATGAAGTTACTTTCAAAATTTTAATTAATTATCGTAACACCGTTTAAAAGATTGGGTTTTATTTTAATCGAAATATTTGTTAAGTTTTAATTATCTAATCGATTCTTTTGAATTACGAAATATTTTAACCTAAATTGTTTTCTTGAGGGACAAGTTTCCAATCGCTACTTCCTAGATTCGGCCCATTCCTTCTGGGCCGGGTTTAGGGGGTTACACCAATCGCAAGAACAACCCCTACTCCAACACCTACAACCCAGATAGACGGCAACATCCAAACTTTTGCGTGGGAATGTAGCAAGGGAAATTCAAGAGCACAACAAACTGCATCAACTGAACCTCTTGGATTTCAACAAAAGACTTAGAGGCAGAACCATGGAGCTTCTAACTTCAACTCTAATTCTTTTGATAATTCTTATCAAAATGTTATAGAAACTGCTCGTGTCATTATTCAGGATCAAGCATCCTACCTGAAAAATCACAGTGACATGCTCACAACTGTTGGTTCACTCTGGTACAGTACTTGGCACAGGGAAAAAATTATCCGCCAATCACCACCAGAGATCCATGTAAGAGGAACGAATCAAGGTGAATAAGGGTGAAGAATTACATGTTTAAAATCTGGAATTCTGACTTTGGAGAAGATGGATATCCAATCACGATTTCACAATATCGATTCTTAATTCGTAACGATAATGCTCCGACCTCTACGTAGTTCACCCAGTTAAAACAAACATATAAAACTCTCTAAACTATTTAGAAGGGAAAGAGCATATATAAAAACTCTCTAAACTATTTAAAAGGTTTTCCCAAAAAAAAACATTAATGACTGTTAGATCTCTCATGCCTATATATAGCCTCTGTAATCCTAATTCAACTCAGATTAGGATTTCAATATATATATAATCCCAATTTAACTTTAATTAGGATTTTTAATATATATATATATATATATATATATTAAATATATATAATCTCAATTCAACTTTAATTAGGATTTCAATATATATATATATATATATAATCCCAATTCAACTTAATTAGGATTTCAATATATATATATATATATATATTGATTTAAATTAAATTAAATTATTTATATATTAAAAGAGTCATAATTATAATAATTATTTTTCTTTTAATATTTACCCAATAGTTAAATTATATATATATATCAAATATATATTAATTTAATCAAATCTGTGTACAACAAATTTGTACATATATAATTCGTTTAATATATGCTCATTATAATCGTGGGTGTGACCATGTAGGTTCATGTAACGTTAGTAGTAAATATTAGAACATTTCTAATATTACAAATAATGAGTTACATCTAGCAATATGTCATTATCACCTAAGTTACAAGAAATCATGATTCGACATAACATTTTCGTGATTAACTCTTTTTCATGTATTACATCATTTTGTCTTTTATATTTAGATTGGACAAAAGTCATGGAACATTCACACTTGTATAGTCCATCTAATATTTCTTGATATCTTAAGTAGACTATTATAAATGAATAACTATGATATCTCATATCAACTTATTCGATCATGACTATGCATTTCTAGTCTCACTCAATCAAGTGGCCTACGATATTACTCTTATTATGTAGGAGGGACAAATCATATCCTTATCAACCATACCACACTACATAGATTGTGACATATCCAATATCAGTCTTTATACTGTAGTCAGTTACGACACATGTTTGACTATATCAAAATATGTCACTCACGATATTGAATAATGATGATCTCAAGTCTGAGGATCATACATGTAGTTATCACTATGAGCAATGTTGTGACTGTCACATAATAATCCAAGAAACGTACTCATAGTGGGTTAGTCCAGTATGTCGTTCTCTAACACATACTTATGTATTGGTTTTGACATCTCCATGTCAATGACAACACTTTTTCATCAATCAACTACATATTAGTCTTAATGCATTATTTTTGTCCACACCCACAATAATACTCGACTAAGGACATTTAAGAATAACCATATTATTCTAAGGACTTTATTATAATTTAGTTTATTTACGCACGCAGAATTGTAATTGAAAATATTAATGGCAATGCCTTTTTATGAATAAACAAGGGAAAACAAATATCATTTACAATCATCTTATGATTGGTCTTTGGGCATACTCGAACAATCTCCCACTAACACTACGACCAATCACTCATGTATCTAATACAAAGTGACTTAGTGTGACGATCATGCTTCTGCTGCGTCAAAGGTTTTGTTAATGTACCGACAATGTTATCATCTGTTGGTACTCTATATATTTTCACATCTCCTCAATCTATAATTTCTTGAATGATATTATAATGCCTAAGTATGTGTTTGGATCGTTGGTTAGATTTGGGTTCTTTCGCTTATGTGATGGCTCAATTGTTATTACAACCTATATCTATAGCATTCAATATGCTTAGCACAACCCTTAGTTCAAATATGAACTTCATGATCCAAACACCCTCTTTTGCAGCATCATATGTTGCAATATACTCGACTTCTATTGTAGAATCAACTACTATATCTAGCTTTGAACTTTTTGTTGGGTTTTTAGGTGCTCGATCCTTTCAACCGTTCTTGCTCGTCAAGTGGTGGAGAAGTGGAATTTTGGGTGAAAGAGGTGTTGAAGCTAAAATGAATAAAGACACGATGATTTATAGTGGTTCAACCTTCTAACCAAGGAGGAAACCCTTACAAACCGATCAATCCACTATTTATTCGTCCCCTTTTGTAGGCTTAGGAGGAAACTCTTACAAACCGATCAAGCTTTCTACCCAAAGCCTTGATCAGACCCTCTTTACAAAGAGATAAAAATAAGCAAACTCAAATCCCTCTAATAGGTATTTGTTTGCACAATAAGGCTCTCACCCAATCCTAAAACACTTTAGCAAATCTAACAATTTTGGCTCACTAGTGTTTGTCTATACAAGGAATTGACAATTAAGCACTAAGACACATTTTGATCATATGTTGTATTACAATTGAAGCATTAGCCTTCTCTTGATGCTTGGAGGTCCCTTTTATACTCCTTAATGAGTTTGTAGTCGTTACTAGCCGTTGGGGTTGAATTGGAGCTGTTGGAGACTTTATTTCCCATATTAAATGATGTTCTAGAGCCTTTCGTATCGATACACGAGGACTCGTATCGGTACGCTCTTCTTCAGAAACTAGCCGTTGGACTCTTGCCAGCCTAAGCGTACCGATACGCTTGAGGGCGTATCGGTACGGAATGTCATTTAAAAGACCGTTGGGAAATAGCCATTGGGTCGTTAAAACAGGGATCGATGCGCTTAAGGGCCGTATCAAAACGACCCCTATCCGTATCGATACGGCAAAGCCTGTATTGATACGGGTTTTGGCAAAATCAAAACCTGGGCAAAAGGTTATCGATACGGGGTACACTGTATCGATACGGGCTTGCTGAAAAGTCAAGTTTGGCTACTTTAAATCATTAAAAACTTTGCCAAAAACCTTTTTAAATACCTCAAACATATTTTCAAGTTGTTTGGACTTAAAGACAAGTTTTAAATTCTTTTCAAATTTGTCCAAAAACATTTTTCAATTATTATATCAAAACACTTAATTCTACAATCTCCCTCTTTTTGATATAATAAAACCAACTTGAAAAATTGTTTGGGATTTCTCCCCCTTTGTGAAATAAATTTTGAATAAGAGAATTTAGATTCAAAACTAATTAAAGCTCCCCCTTATTCATTTGAAAATTCAAATTTTCAAATCATTTCTCCCCCTTTTTGTTATATCAAAAAGAATTTAAAATACTTTTAAGCTCAAAATAACAATAGAGGTTTAAATTTTGAAAATATTAAAATGTTTGGTTTTTAAAATGTCTCCCCCTTACTCAAAGCATCATCAAAAATGTTAGTCCAACATATATGATCATCTAGTTGAAATAAAGAAAAATAAATCAAATAAAAGCAAGGACAACTAGATTTTTACCACACTTGAATCCAATGGAGGATGTGAAGCCTTCCTTCTTCAAGTGTTCTTCCTTGTGTGCATGGAGCCCCCCTCCCCCTCAATATTTGACTTGTTGATCACTCTCCACCACACCTAGCAAAAGACAATCAAGTAATTTTTAGTATCTAAATTACTTTGGATCCATAGACGTTAGTAGCACAAAACTTAGTCCCCTTAGGAATCCATTTTTCAATTTCATCATTCTTAGTTGAAGTGGTTAGTCCTTTGGGACCCAAACACTTCTAAAATATTTTCCATTTATGATTCTAGGGGCACTAGATTGTCTTACATAAAAATTTGATTTTCCAACATTATTTTTCTTTTCAAGCTCTTTAGAAATCAAATCTTTTTCTTTTTGAACTTTATGACGCAAATTTTGTAAATCAAAACATTTTTTTTCAAACATTTCGAGTTTTGCTTCAAGTTCAATTTTGGTTTTAGAAATCGAATCATTTTGAATCTTCAACTTTAAAATCATTTTCTTGTTTTTTCAAAATGTGATTTTTAAACACTAAAACCAAATCGTCATAGGCATCTTGTGTTGGGTCACGTCGACACCCCCCGTGGCGCAGCGGAAAAATTAATCCGACGTAATCCAGCCAGGATCCATGTACAAGAACGAATCCGGGGTGAAAAGATGAAGAGTTACCTTTTAAAATTCTGGAAACTAGAAAACCGACGGTATGTCGGAATAACCACGTCAAGTAAAACCGAAATCGTCACAGGTTCGCAACGACCTATACGGAGTCCACCCGAACAAAACGAACAAAGTTTTCGCCTCCCTAACACTTAGGGATAAATTTCGACAGGTTTGAACACCTTCTAGGGAGAAGTCGAAATCCCTCCAGGGATTCCTAAGGGAATATGAAATCGACCAGGGGTTCTACCGGGACTTGGATTCGATCTAGGAAATCGCCAGGAATTTGCCAGGGGGCAAGAGGAACACCAGAAAAATATCGAACAGCTTCTCAGAAGAAATCTGGGACTTTTCGAAAATTCCAAAGGGGAATTCCCAGGGATATGTCGAAATTTGCAAGGAGGAATAAGGATGATTTGGTTGCTAGCCCTTGTCCCTTTAAATAGTATTCAAATACTTTATTCTAGTTGAATTCCTTAAATCCAAGTTCAACCAAAATTCATAGAATCTAATTCTACTTAAAATCGGTTTATATTAAATATACATTATATTTAATAATATTAAATGAAATATATATATTTAATTATGTAGAATTTTATTCTACATAAAACATGGATTTAAATATACAATATATTTAATCCAAATATATATATTTATTATATAGAATCTCATTCTATCTTTACTTGAATTTAAATATATTTAAATATATGTTTTTAATTATGTGGAATCTAATTCTACAATAACTTGGAATTAAATATACATTATATAAATTCCAAATATATATTTAAATTTCTAGAATCTTATTTTATAATATTTAAATCTCTAAATATTTTCCATACTCTAAATAATATTTGATAAATACAATATTTATCCAATATTATTCCCATTTAAAGGAGTTGTCGATTTCCCTTATCCCATAGGGGATTTTCGGCAACCTCCCTAAAATAGGGAGTATGGTTTCTAGTTTTTGTTCATTTCATTCGAAGGGTGTGACCCTTGTAGGTTCATGCAACGTTAGCAGCAAAATTAGAACTGTTCTAATTTTACAAACAATGAGTGGCATCTATCAATACATCATTGCTACCTAAGTTGCATGAAGTCATGGTTTAACTTTCCTAATTCCTGAATAAACTTCCTTTATGTATTTCATCCTTTTGTCCTTTATATCTTAGATGAACACAAGTCATGGGTTAGTCACACTTGCGTTGTCCATCTAGTGTTTCTTGATGTCTTTAGTAGATTATGATAAACGAATCTCTATGATATCTCATATCATAATATTCGAGCATGGCCATGTATTTTCTAATCTCACTTAATCAAGTGGTCGAAGATATTTCTCCCATTATGTAGGAGGGACAAATCCTTTCTTGAACAACCATATTTCACTACATAGGTCATCACGTATCCAATCATCAGTCTTTATAATGTAGTCAGTTACGACACACGTTTGACTATGTCAAAATACGTAAATCTTTATGTTGAAATCATGTTGATCTCAAGTATGAGGATTATACATATGTTTATCATGAGCAATGTTGTGACTGTCACATAATTACCCAAGAAACATGCTCATAGCGGGTCATTCCAGTATGTTGTTCTCTAACAAATACTTATGTGTTGATTTTGACATCTCTATGTCAATGACAAAGCTTGTCATCAACCACATATTAGTCTTTATATATTATCACTGTTCATACTCGTAATAATATTCGACTAAGGATCCTATTTAACAATAATCGTATTATTTTATGGACATTATTATCCAATGGTTAGTTTGATGCACAGAAACATACCAAATGATAATAACGGCAATGCCATTACTTGATAAATCTAGTAAAATAGTATGTCTATTCAATCATCATATGATTGGTCTTTGGGCATACTCCAACAATATCCCACTGGCACTAAGACCAATCATTCTCGTATCTAATACGATATGGCTTAGTGTAACTGACATGTTTATGCTGTGTCAAAAGCTTTTTCAGGGAGTTGACAAAGTTATCAACTTTGTGCGTATGTTGCATACTTTCACATCTCCAAGATGTAAGTACTTTAGAATATGTTTGGATTTATTGATGAGATCTGGGTTTTATTTGCTTATGCAAAGGTTTCATCATAACAGAGTTATGTAGCATCTAATATGCTGGGAACAACCCTTAGTTCAGAAGTGAACCCTTTAGATCCAAACATCCTTCTTTATTGCTATGTCGACTGTAATACATTCAGCATATGTTGTAGAGTTAGATAATGTCTCATGTTGCTAACTCACAGTATCTTTTATTAATGCAAAACGGATTGCGATATTTAGTTCCTTTTGATGAGTATGTCATCTACATATAATACTTAGGAAAGTAACAATGCTCCAACTAGCTCTTTTGAAAACAAGACTCCCCTTTGTTTCTAAATAAACCAAACCTTTTGATTGTATCTTCTGAAACGAATATCCCAACTTCCAGAAGCTTGCCTTAGTATATGGATAGAACTTTGTAGCTTACATACCTTCCAAGTGTTTACTGGAGTGACAAAACCTTCTGGATGGGTCATGTACACATTTGTTTCAATTTTTCCCTTAGGAAAGTGGTTTTGACATTCCTTTATTTGATTTCATAATCATCGTATGTAACTACTTGCAAGTGAGATTAAGATGGATTAAACATAGCTACAAGGAAGATGCTTATCATAGTCTATACTATGAAGTTTGTCGAAAAATTTTAGCGACGAATCATCCTTTGTATGTTTTATCATCCATGTCAATTTTTCCTTTTTTTTTTGAAAAACTCATCCATACCTCTTAGGTTTTACCTTTTTAGGTAACCAAAGTCTATACTTGGTTTTAGACATGGATTCCATCTCATATCTTATGGCTCTTAGCCATTTCTCGAATTTTGGGCTCACCATTGCTTTCTGATAAGACCTAGTCTTTATCTTGAAAAGAAGAGTGTTTCCATGTACGGATAGTGAGAAATCCATATTTCTCAAGTATATGGTATTCTCTTAAGGATCAACACAATGGTTGTGTTTTGTTCCAATGTTCCTTGATCATTTGTGGAACATTCTCAATCTTTGGTTCATAAATTTGTTGTCTAAAATTTCTTCACATTCCAAATTCCATTTTTTCCTTTTGTGAGAGGTAATCTCTTTCGAGAGAAACTCTCGTTTGAGCAACAAACATTTTGTTCTCGTTGAAAAATGAAATCCCTTAGTGATAAGTATTCTCTTTCGAGATAAACTATCGTTTGAGCAACAAATATTTTGTTCTCGTTAAAGTTGAAGAAGTAATATCCCTTTGTGAGAATTAATCTCTTTCAAGATAAACTCTCGTTTGAGAAACAAATGCTTTGTTCTCGTTAGGATAAACAACAAATGGAGTTTTTAAGGTTCGAACTTTGTAAACATTTTAACATGTAAGTAACCTTAAAACTTCAAAGGTATTCTAGAACAATTCTTAGTCCATATCTTATATGACGTTTCGAAAAAAACACGATTAAGTATGAGAGTTGTTTTTCTAGTGTGTAAAGAAGTCGAAAATGACTTGTTCTGAATCAAAACATGTCTAACATAGTTGATTCTCTTTCAAAGACTTTTCGTTCCACCTGTGGGATTTAATTATGGGACAATCCCATATTCTTTGAAAGTTCATCAAACTTTAAATATTCTTGAATTTGATCTCATCAAATTACCTTAATACTTTTTATGAGTTTGAGATTAGTCATTTATTTTATAAATATTATTGATTTGATTAGTTTAAAGATCATTGATTCGTTGTGCCATAAGAGATTAAAAGAATAACATTTATTTAAATAATCTCAAAATTAAAAAATATCTTGTCCTTACAAGATAACTAAAACTTAGGCACAAAATAATAATCTTAAAAACTAAAACAAATCTATTTAAGCAAAAACACATGTCCTAATGGATGATGTAGCAACTCTTGCTTTATTTCCATTTGCAGGTCCATGTCTATTCTGATGCCTTCTCTTTAGAAGCCTCTTAGGTTGATGCCTCACTCGTTTTTGCTTTCTTGACTTCTTGTAGGTGTGTGGGGTAGTTTCTCTTCCAATGTCCGGTCTTGCCGCAATGGAAACATTTTCCATCCTTCTTGATTCCCTTCTTAGGTATCAATGCCTCCATTCCATCGGTTTTGGTCTTACCATCACCTTTAAACTTTGCTGCCGATTTACCTTTCTTCTTGCCCTTGCGGACCATCAGAACAAGTTTAGGTTCTACCTTCTTCAGGTTGATTTCAGCAGTTCTCAACATGCCGAGCAACTGTGGCAGCATCTTGTTAATTTCATTCATATTGAAATTAAGGACGAACTGATTGAAACTATCCGGCAACGATTGCAGGATGACATCAGTAGCTAATTCGTCTTTCAGCAGAAAGCCGAGCTTCTCCAACGTTTGGATGTATCCCATCATTTTGATGACGTGAGCTCCTACGGGAGATCCCTCACTCATCTTGCATTGAAACAGAGCTTTAGAGGTCCCGTACCTCTCTTGACGAGCTTGCCCTTCATAAATCTCCTTGAGATTTTGAATCATATCATAAGCTACCATGTCCTCATGTTGCTTCTGAAGCTCAGGGGTCATGGAGGCAAGCATAAGACAACCGACATCCAGCATGTTGTCCATGTGTTTCTTAAACTTGTCTTTGTCAGCTCTGGAAGCAGTGGCAACCGGTTCATCAGGAACAGGTTCTTCAATGACATATTCTTTCTTTTCCTGTTTGAGAACAATTCTCAAATTGCGGAACCAGTCAATGAAGTTTATGCCATTGAGCTTATCCTTCTCAAGGATAGATCGCAGAGATAGAGTATTATTTGCCATTAATTCTACAACAAAGAAAATATGCTACATAAGTTTTACTAAATTTTAAAATTTATAGATAGGTCTTTACTATAAATTTACTCCCACTATTTTCTTCAAAATTAAAAACCCTCTAGTTTTAATTTCGGAAAAACGTTTCGATAGTTTTTCTAGTGAGTGAGGATCCGTATTTCACCATTCCTAAATCAGCTTTGGCCAGTCTTTTAGGAAATGGTTATTTAGGTAAGTAACACCTTACTAATTACATCTCATGTAATTCCTCATCTTTTGGCGAACAACTCTTGTTCTTTAAATCATCTTATGATTAACCAAAACTTTTAACCACTAGGTTTTGTATTCCTATTAGAACAACCCAACTAAGTCAATACCAATATCTCAATCGGCGAATATCACTAGCTTATTCTTCGCGTTTAACTAAGATAGATAAATGTGACATTGCTTTGGCAAAGCTCGCATTATATCGATCGAAGCTTTAACGAGGGTAAATATTGGATGGTTAAAACAGACTTAGAATTATAGTGAGGGATTTACTTAATTATCTCATCATTTTAACATTGATCCTATCAATAGAACTATGTTTAATCATGCTTATAAAACATCCAATGCATCACATACAAGATAAATATAAGCGGTAAATAAATATGCAATGATTATAGCCCTTCTTAACCTAAGGCGACCCGTCCCAAGCCAATGGGAGGACCATTCTACTGAAGATAGAATCTGCTTCTGAAACGCCCGGTCCACCAGGGAAGGCCCACCACGCTGCTACCTTGGTTCTTGCTTTATCTCCATGAGTATTTACAATTTTCAGAAACTCGCGTTACATGCGAGGGAGTGAGATGAGAAGAGAAGTACAATAGAAGATAGAGAAAGGCACGACACGCAGGCCGTATTTATAAAAACCAAAACTATAAAGGCTACGGGCTATAACCATGCAAAACAAACATCGTGCAATCTAACATGCATTTCAAACATCGTGCGAACAAAGTAACGGCGTGTTTACGGAGTTTTAAACTGATTATCCCTATGTTGCGGTTAATGGGCCAAAGAAGGATCACGAGGTTACATAAACCATTTGCGTTAATAAACAAATGCACTAGGTAGGTCAACATGAAATAGAGGTGGGGCACTAGGCACATTTAAGTACCAGGTCTTTGATGATGCCAATCCTAGACATGCATTTTTCATAACGTCTAACCATAACTCTTATGGATTCACCGTGAAAGATAGTTTGATAACTTTTATCAAATTAGAAGCCCTTTCAGAGATTTCATAAATCTATGAAACTACGAACAACTACTTGTTCTCTAGACTAACTATTAGTCTCAACATGTTAACATTTAACATTAAAGAAACCTAACATAGTTATGATTAACTCTTAATCATTCAGTAATAATCGAAATAAGTCTTTATTAGGTGTGATACAATAAACGATAAATATCTAAATCGAATCAAACAACATGCATCTCATACATAAACATCACCCAAGAATTTAAGTTTGAATTTGTATGATACAAGTGGCTCTGATACCATTGTTGGGTCACGTCGGCACACCCCGTGGCGCAGTGGAAAAATTAATCCGACCTAATCCAGCCATGATCCATTTACAGGAACGAATCTGGGGTGAAAAGATGAAGATTTACCTTTTAAAATTCTGGAAACTAGAAAACCGACGATATGTCAGAATAACCACGTCAAGTAAAATCAGAATCGTCACAGGTTCGCAACAACCTCTACAGAGTCCACTCGAACAAAATGAACAAAGTTTCCGCCTCCGTAACACTTAGGGATAAATTTCGACAGGTTTGAACACCTTCCAAGGAGAAGTCGAATTCCCTCCAGGGATTCTTGAGGGAGTCTGGAATCGACCAGGGGTTCTACCAGGACTTGGATTCGAACTAGGAAATCGCCAGGGGGCAAGAGGAACACCAGAAAAACATCGAACAGCTTCTCAGAAGAAATCTAGGACTTGTCGAAAATTACATAGGGGAATTTCCAGGAATATGTCGAACTTTGCAAGGAGGAATATGGATGATTTGGTTGCTAGCCCTTGTCCCTTTAAATAGTATTCAGAGACTTAATTCTAGTTGAATTCCTTAAATCCAAGTTCAACCAAAATTCATATAATCTAATTCTACTTGAAATTGGTTTATATTGAATATACATTATATTAAATAATATTAAATGAAATATATATATTTAATTATGTAGAATTTTATTCTACATAAAACATGGATTTAAATATACATTATATTTAATCCAAATATATATATATATTTATTATATAGAATCTCATTCTATCTTTACTTGGATTTAAATATATTTAAATATATGTTTTTAATTATGTGGAATCTAATTCTACATAAACTTGGAATTAAATATACATTATATAAATTCCAAATATACATTTAAATTTCTAGAATCTTATTCTATAATATTTAAGTCTCTAAATATTTTCCATACTCTAAATAATATGTGATAAATACAATATTTATCCAATATTATTCCCATTTAAGGGAGTTGTCGATTTCCCCTATCCCATAGGGGATTTTCGGCAACCTCCCTAAAATAGGGAGTATGGTTTCCAATTTTTGTTCGTTTCATTCGAAATGTGTGACCCTTGTAGGTTCATGCAACGTTAGCAGCAAAATTAGAACTGTTCTAAATTTACAAACAATGAGTGGCATCTAGCAATACATCGTTGCTACCTAAGTTGCATGAAGTCATGGTTTAACTTTCCTAATTCCTGAATAAACTTCCTTTATGTATTTCATCCTTTTGTCCTTTATATCTTAGATGACACAAGTCATGGGTTAGTCACACTTGCGTTGTCCATCTAGTGTTTCTTGATGTCTTGAGTAGATTATGATAAACGAATCTCTATGATATCTCATATCATAATATTCGAGCATGGCCATGCATTTTCTAATCTCACTCAATCAAGTGGCCGAAGATATTTCTCCCATTATGTAGGAGGGACAATCCCTTTCTTGATCAACCATATTTCACTACATAGGTCATCATGTATCCAATCATCAGTCTTTATAATGTAGTCAGTTACGACACACGTTTGACTATGTCAAAATACGTAAATCTTTATGTTGAAATCATGTTGATCTCAAGTCTGAGGATTATACATATGTTTATCATGAGCAATGTTGTGACTGTCACATAATTACCCAAGAAACATGCTCATAGCGGGTCATTCCAGTATGTTGTTCTCTAACAAAATGACCCGTTATGAGCATGTTTCTTGGGTAATTATGTGACAGTCACAACATTGCTCATGATAAACATCTTCTCAATGTCCTCTTCCGGATCCATCTTGAAGTTTTCATATATTAGGTTGAGAAGCCCGATCTTGGTCTCATTTACTTCATTTGTCCCCTCGTATGTAACTTCAAGCTTGTCCCAAACTGCCTTGGCACTCTCGCAAGAAGACATCTTTTCATAGATGTTGGGGCCAAATGCACAAAAAAGGATGTGCAAGGCTTTGCAATTAAGCTCCATCTTCTTACGGTCTTCGGCACTCCATTCCGCCTTGCTTTGTTGAGGCACGAACGAATCATCTTCTACTATGTCTCAAATCTTGTAGTTCTTTGATTTTATGAAGAACTTCATCCTTGTCTTCCAATGGGCATAGTGAGTTCTGTTGAAGAAGGGCTGTTTGTCGATGGATTGCGCCATTGAGCCGGTTGTTTGAAATGTTGATCGAGCTTGCTGGATCTTCTTAATAGGATGTTAATCCTCTTCAATTGAGCCAAGCTCTGATACCAATTGTTGGGTTTTTAGGTGCTCGATCCTTTCAATCGTTCTTGCTCGCCAAGTGGTGGAGAAGTGGAATTTTAGGTGAAAGAGGTGTGGAAGCTAAAATGAATAAAGATATGATGATTTATAGTGGTTCAACCTTCTAACCAAGGTCTACATCCACTACCTTAGCTTCCCACTAAGGATTTTCAATCAATCCACTATTGATTCGTCCCCTTTTCTAGGCTTAGGAGGAAACTCTTACAAACCGATCAAGCTTTCTACCCAAAGCCTTGATCAAACCCTCTTTACAAAGAGATAAAAATAAGCAAACTCAAATCCCTCTAATAGGTATTTGTTTGCACAATAAGGCTCTCACCCAATCCTAAAACACTTGAGCAAATCTAACAATTTTGGATCACTAGTGTTTGTCTATACAAGGAATTGACAATTAAGCACTAAGACACATTTTGATCATATGGTGTATTAAAATTGAAGCATTAGCCTTCTCTTGATGCTTGGAGGTCTCTTTTATACTTCTTAATGAGTTTGTAGCTGTTACTAGCCGTTGGGGTTGAATTGGAGCCGTTGGAGACTTTATTTCCCATATTAAATGCTATTCTGGAGCCTTCCATATCGATACACGAGGACCCGTATCGATATGCTCTTCTTTAGAAACTAGCCGTTGGACTCTTTCCAGCCTAAGCGTATTGATACGCTTGAGGGTGTATCTGTATGGTATGTCATTTAAAAGACCGTTGGGAAATAGCCGTTGGGGTCGTTAAAACAGGGATCAGTACGCTTGAGGGGCGTATTGAAACGATCTCTATCCGTATCGATACGGGTTTTAGCAGAATCAAAACCTGGGCAAAAGGGTATCGATACGGGGTACACCGTATCGATACGGGCTTGCTGAAAAGTCAAGTTTGGCTACTTTAAATCATTAAAAACTTTGCCAAAAACCTTTTTAAATACCTCAAACATATTTTCAAGTTGTTTGGACTTAAAGACAAGTTTTAAATTCTTTTCAAATTTTTCCAAAAACATTTTTTCAATTATTATATCAAAACACTTAGTTCTACACTTTTCCAGCTCACAGTACCTCCATTAAGGTAAAACACAAAACTCGATTGTGATCGAGAATCATCCTTATCGGTTTGGAAGCTTGCGTCAATACCTCTTATACTTAGTTCTTCCTCACCTTCATACATAAGGAATGTATCCTTAGTTCTTCTCAAGTACTTGAGGATGTTTTTACTGCAACCCAATGACCTTCACTGGGATCTACTTGGTATCAACTTGTCATATTTAATGCATATGATACATCCGAATGTATACATAGTATGGCATATATGATAGATCAAATGGCCGAAGCATATGAAATCTTACACATGCACTCTCTTTCTTTAGGCGTTGAAGGACAAATTTCCTTAGAGAGTGAAATACCATGTCTCATAAGTAAGAATCCTATTAAGTGTGTAAAAGTACTAAATTTCGACCCTTTTTCATCTCAATTATTGTTAGACTTAGGATCATTTAGGTTGCATTATTAGTCATTCATGCATATTTGCATTGTTTTCTTCACCGCCATGTTTGATTATCTTTAATTGCTTATTTGGTGGAAAAGGTGATGCTCTGGTATGTGTTTTGATGTGTGCAGGTTAATTGCCCGGGCAAGCATTGTCGCGGCAATGAAGGAAAGAAGAATGATACCGATTTAAGACAAGAACAAGTTGTCGATTTCAACATAAAGAAGTTGCTACTCTTCACGACCAAGAGATGCCAACTTCAACAAGGATTCAATTCTTTTTGCAAGTCGAAAGCCACAAGAATTCTAAGAAGAAGTCGAAGTCCCTTGAGTGTTTAAAGGAGAGTAAATTCCAAGAAGATAGGAGAAGTTATAGGGGGATAAAATAATAAAATAAAAAGAAATTTATTTCTTTTATTTTATAACATTTAATTCCAACTTAACTTCCTCCTCAAGGAGTATAACCTACCAATCTCCTATAAAAAGAAGAGAATGTGCAACCAATAGGTGAGTCGAATTGAGGGAGAAAAATCGGTAAGGAAGTTGAAGATCAAGGCAGCCCTATTCTTCTATTTTTCTTTGTTTTTTTTTGTTGATGTTCTTGTTGGGAATTATCTTGTGTTGTTCCTAGTCCCAACTATGAACTAAACTATCTTAGGCTAGGGTTATTTGTTTAGTAATTGTGAGAAAATGGTTGGATTTTGTTTAGGTTTTTGTTATGCAATTTAAGTTCAATGTTTGCTTATTCTTGGTGTTTATTGTTACTTGCAATTGAATAGGAAGAGGAAATTTGTTGGGTTTTATGATGCTTGATTCCTTCAACCGTTCTTGCTCGCCAAGTGTGGAGAAGTTGGATAATTGGGTGTTTTAGTGGGAGTTGAAAAATAGGCAATAAGACACAAGGATTTATAGTGGTTCAACCTTCTAACTAAGGTCTACATCTACTACCTTAGCTTCCCACTAAGTATTTCAACAAATTCACTCTTTGAATTTCGTCCCCTTTTTTCGGCTTAGAAGGAAACCGTTACAACGATTAAGCTAACTACCCTTAGCTTAATCACGCACTCTCTCACTAGAGAAATTCTAAAGCAATCTTGAAATCCCTCTAATATGTAATTGTTTGCACTAATAAGCTCTTACCCAAAGCCTAAACACTTGAGCAAATATAACAATGTTTAGCTCACAAGTGTTGTCTATACAAGAAAATGAACAATTAAGCTCTAAGACAAATTCTTGATCAAAGTGTTGTTGACAATTGAAGCATTAGCCTTCTCTTGATACTTGGAGGTCCCTTTTATACTCCTAATTGAGTTACTAGCCGTTAAGCTTGAATTGGAGTCGTTGGAGACTTTATTTCCCACCATAAATGCAGTTCTGCAGCCCACCGTATCGGTACTCGAGGAGGCGTATCGATACCTGTCTCACAAAAATAAATAGCTGTTGTACAAATATAAGAGAGGTGTATCGATACGCGTACATGTGTATCGGTACGTGTTAGGGAAGCGTATCGATACCCTATTTAAAATTCAGTTACCAACCAACTACCAAGCCAACGGTCAAAATATTTAAAGCCATGTCCTTAAAAATATTTTTAAAGCGTATCGATACAGGTGAGATCGTATCGATACTTGATTCAAACTCCTTGGGATTTTATAGAGATAGCGTATCGATACAGATGAAATCTTTTTCAATACCCCGTATCGATACGGTAAGGAGCGTATCGATACGTTTATCTCTAGTATCCAAGTTTCTAAAAAAGGTATCGATACCCTTAGGGGCGTATCGATACTCATAGACGTTTTTGAGCAGTTTGGCCTTGGAACACTTAGAAAAAGTTTAGGAGTTTGAGTTTTTCAAACTAGAGCAAAGCTTTGATGATTTGAAACCTTTTAGGGGACTTAAAAATTTATTTAGAGATTTCAATTTGGTCCTTAAAACACTTTGTTATATCAAAATCAAACATAAATTTTATAATCTCCCCTTTTTGATATAACAAAAACAAAACTTAAAAATTTTAAGTCTTTTGAAAAATTTTGGAAAACAACTCTCCTTTAATGTTAGCTTAAAATTAGTCGGCGTCAATTTAAGGACCTTATTTGTGCCTGAATTAGATCCCAAAAATCGGGGTCCATCAAGAGTTTCCTCAAATAGCCATTTGCAATTTTTCTGGCCACCCGTCGCGGTTGTGCTTGCAGTGAAAGATCTCACTGTAACAAGAATTCCTGTTGTGGATGAAGCACTCTGATCGGACAGAAACCTTCGTCGTGACCTAATCTACCACAAAGAGAGCTTTTCATATTCAAAACGTGCATAAGCATGTCCTCCATTGGGCAGGGAAAAATTCTTCCTTCGCTTCAGGGGATTACGTATATTAACCTTAATCGAATTTGCATTGCTCGTTTATATTCCAAAAGGATGGCAGATGAATCATACTCTAGAAAAGACCCTACAAAATCACCAAGTTGCTTAGACATGAAACCATGCAGGAGGTCATGTATTAACACCCAGAAGTTAACCCAATCGAGGGGAACGGTAGTGGGATCTTCACCATCTTTGAGACGATGGATAATGAGCAAATTATTATTAAAGTTCCACTGGCCACCACTTTTAATTCTGTTAGCATCGATTTCATGGTATAATCGGAATAAGAATCGATCTTCCCCCATATTAGAAATGCCAAACTCCTGATTGGAAGTTGATGACACTTGAAGTCAAAAAAGTACCTACAAAATAGTGCGCGAAAGAAACTCTGGGTTGAGTGGGCCTAGATCCCAGTTGGATGATCTCGTCCTCATCATCTGCGATGGACAGATTCACCATGCGAGAGATAGTTGACCAAACAGAGGTGGTAAAACACTGCTGAGAAACAAGCGTGCTATACAACAGAGATGCGCGTCAAAACACAAAATTCAATCTCAGCTAAGTGTAATTACATGGATTAAGCTCAATTGTAGTACTTTAATTACACTTTCCAATTTGTAGGGGAGGGTGATAACATGAGTAATTATGTATAAACACCTTATTCAGCGATGCTAAGGTTTTTACTAAAAATTATCTCTAACAATCACTTTGCTTTTTTATCTTGTTTGACCGGAGACAACGACACCAATTTTGATGTGAGTTGTTGACCGTTAGTGATCTTTCTTTTCTTTTGCCATTTTTATTATATTTTACTTATATTTTTATCTAGTTTTTATTAATAATAACTTTGCCTCTGAGTCACACTTTTCTTTGTCTTTGTGGCACGTTTTCTCTACCTTTTGGCACATTTTTTTTACTTTTTTATATTTTTTGTCTTTATTGACAGCCGTTTGCCCGTTTATTTTTATTTTTCTCTGGGTTGGATTTGACATCGCTACGACTGATTAAGATGGTGCTTATTGGATTTGGATACGCGATTTGTGTTGTGGATTTTCTTACGATGCTCGACTTTTATTTGAAATTGTTGGTGTTCTTTTAGTAGTTTAATCCCCTTTTGTAGTTCATTTGCTGATGCAGTTAGATGTGTTCGTATCTATGTTTTGTTCAAGTCTTTTGTTTTGGTTTTTAACATTTTTATTGTAAGATCATTGTATGATCTAAAGCGGCTAGTTTCTTTTGTCCATGGTTATTAGAAAATGTCTAAATTATATATTTAGTTTATGCCAATCACCCAGCTGCAGCTGCTGGGACAAGTTAGTTCATGCAATTATTTATTTCTTCATTTAAACCAAAAATATTTCAAGGTTAAGATTGATATAACTTGCACGGTACAAAAAAAGCAAAAAAATTATAGGTAAGTTGTGTAAATTTTAATTTACACGAGCTTGTTAATTTTAGAGTTTATGTTGTTAGTTTAGAGTTTAAAGTTTAGAGGTTTATGTTGTAGAGTATAAAATTTAAGATTTAAAGTTAGAGTTTAAGGTTTATGGCTTAGGTTTAGGGTTTAAGTTTATAAATTTAGATTTTATTTTTTTAAAACGAAAGGCGTGTAATATTTTTTACACAAGCTTGTGTATCAAAACATAACTCATAAAATAATAATTAATAAATTATTTTTTTACCAACAACCAGGTGACCTAATAGGATGAGGCACTATACCCCTTAAGTAATGTCAGATGTTCAAATCCTGACGTTGTGAATGGAGCAAATTAAGTTAGAAGGGTCTCCCCATAATAGACATTTGTAGTACCTAATCCGAATTAATCAGCTAATGAGTTGAATATAGATGGTTAAACAAAAATAAATAAAAGGGTAAACTACATGAAATGCCACTAAACTTTAACCTTTGTATCGAACATACCACTGAACTATAAAATGATACTATTGTACCACTGAACATTATTTTTTGCTATTATTATACCACTGAACTTTATTTTTTGCTATTATTATACCATTGAACTTTGTTTTTTTGTTCAATCCAAGCACTTGACCGTTAAACTATAACGGACTGTTAAATCTAAAACGGCGTCATTTTGGTATAGTTGCTTTGATGCCTAAGATAGGTCAAAATGACGTCATTTTGCTAGTAAAAAAATTAAGAAAACACTAGGATTGAACCAAGAACCTCTAAGATGAAAGGTTTACATCAAACCACCAATCTAACTTAAAGAATTGATATAATCCTAACAAAAATAGTACTCCCTTCGTCCCATTTAAGGTGTCCATTGTTGACTTTTCACGCAGTTTTAGGAAGAAAAAGTTTGTGTAAGAGATGTGATGTAAAATAATTAAAAAGACAATTTTACCCTTGAAAAGTTGAATTTTGTTTTGTTGGAAAACTAAAAAGAGGATAGAAAGGGAAATGCACATTGTAAAAGTAGTTGATTTTTTTCAATGAGACATTTTAAGTGGGACAATTTTAAAACACAAAAGAGACATTTTAAGTGGGACGAAGGGAGTATATAAATAATAATGCAGTTGAACTTAGTTTCATTTATTTCATGATATAATTTTATAATATAATTTTATAAATATATTAACTTTATAAATAAATATTGAAGAACTAAGTGTTTTGATATAATAATTAAAAAATGTTTTGGACAAATTTGAAAAGAATTTAAAACAGGTCTTTAAGTCCAAACAACTTGAAAATAAGTTTGAGGTGTTTAAAAAAAGGTTTTTGGCAAAGTTGTAAACGTCTTAAAGTACTCAAACTTGGTTTTTTAGCACTACCGTACCGATACAGTATACCCCGTATTGATACCTTTTTACTCCATATTTGATTCTGCCAAAACTCGTACCGATACAGGCTTGCCCGTATCGATACGGAGAGGGGTCGTATCAATACGCCTTTAAGCATACCGATCCCTGCTTTAACAACCCCCAACGGCTATTTCCCAACGGTCTTTTAAAGTGCAGACCGTACCGATACGCTCCCTAGCGTATCGATATGCATAGGCTTCCAAGAGCCCAACGGCTAGTTCTGAAAAAGGGCGTACCGATACGGTAGGCACCAGAACTGTAATTATTGTGGAAAATAAAGACCCCAACGGCTCCAAAACATCTCGAACGGCTAGTAACGGCCACAAACTCAATTGGAACTATAAATTGAAGGCTGGAACACTTGAAGAATGTTAGAGACAACATCCAAGCAACATGGTCAAGAGAATTAGAGTCTAAATCTTTATTTTACTATTCTCTTGTGCATAGTCTTTAGAGAGAGCTTAATTGTAAATCCTTTGTTCTCGTGTGAGCTTAAATTTGTGTAAACACCCACCTTGTGAGGTATTAAGTTTACCAAACAAATCCCTTGTAAAAAGGAGAGGTTCTAGTTTAGCCTTGAGAGAAAACTAGAGTTGGTTCTATCTTAGCCAATTCCAAAAGATAGGGTTGTAACGGTTTCCTCCTAAACCGGGAAAAGGGGACGAATTCATTGTTGAGTGAATTAGGAAATCCTTAGTGGTGTGCTAAGGTAGTGGATGTAGGTGCTTGTTAGAAGGCCGAACCACTCTAAAATTATTGTGTCACTTGTCTATCTTTATTTCGATTTTAGCCAATTCAACCACCAAACATTTACAATCCTCCTTGACGGTTTCGGTGACCGATTCGAGCGTGCTACAAGCCCAACAATTGGTATCAGACCCTCGTCTCCATCGAAGGACTAACATTCGGGAGTAAAGATCCATCGCTCGTAGTCCACCGTTCAAGAAATGGCAAGATTTGAAGAAGGTCGCTCTATCTCGTGTCCTCCGTTCTTCGAAGGAGAATCATACTTCCAATGGGCAAATATCATGAAATTCTTCATCAAGTCTCAAGACTATGAGGTTTGGGACATCATTGAAGACGGGTATTTGGAAGCTCCGAAAAAGAAGAAAAAGTAAAAGAGTGCCAACGAGACCAAGGCAAAGCTAAACATCAAGGTGATGCACATTCTCTATTGTGGCCTTAACAAAGAAGTTTCCAAGAGGATCTCCACATGAAAAAGTGCCAAAGAATTGTGGGGAAACTTGAGAAGCTTTATGGCAACAAGAAGGGAGAAAAGAAAGATGATGTTCAATCATGTGCAAACCTTCTCTCCAATCCAAAGGTGGATGGTGTTTTGGCTCTCGATGAGCCTAAGGTATCTTTTAACTCAAGTGAGCTTTATTCTTACTCTTTTGATGAGTTACAAGATGCTTTCGATGAATTATTTTTGGAGTTTGAGACCATGAATTCCAAATTTAAGAAAATGATTTCAAAACTTGAATTTAAAAATGATTTTCTTTTGAAAACCAAAATAAAATTTTGAAAAATAATTTTGAGTTTTCAAAAACAAGTAAAGATGTTTTAGAAAAAGAAAATCTTGATTTGAAAGTTAAGCTTGAAAGTTTAACAAAAGAAAAAGAAATTATTTTAATAATTCATCTTGTCACATAATGGCAAAATGCTCACATTGTCATTATCATGGTCATTCCTTATATACTTGTCATATTAAAAAAATCTTATAGGATTAGACAAGTATGGGTTCCTAAGGGAACTAAAGACATTGAAATTAACGTTAACGGATCCAAAGTAATTTGGATACCAAAATCCAAGTAAATGTCTTTTGTAGGTGTGTTCGAGCAATGACAAGGAAAGTAAAATCAAAGAATGCTCAAATCACACATGAGAAGAAGATTGGGTAACCTCTAAGCTTAATGCTTTCGTTTTGTACATTTGGTTATCTAATTTTTGTTTAAAGTCTTGGATTATTTATTAAGCCTAATATGATGCAATGAGTAAGGAAAGACACTTTTAAAACCAAACATTTTAATAGTTTCAAAATTTAAACCCCCATTGTTATTTTGAGCCTAAAAGTATTTTAAATTCTTTTTGATATAACAAAAAGGGGAGAGATTGATTTGAAAAATTGTGTTTTTCAAATGAATAAGGGGAGCTTTAATTACTTTTCTATATTTCATCTCTTATTTAAATTTTCAAACTTAAAGGGGGAGAATCCCAAACAATTTTTAAAGTTAGTTTTATTATATCAAAAAGGGAGAGATTGAAGAACTAAGTGTTTTGATATAATAATTGAAAAATATTTTGGAAAAATTTGAAAAGAATTTAAAACATGTCTTTAAGTCCAAACAACTTGAAAATAAGTTTGAGGTGTTTAAAAAAAGGTTTTTGGCAAAGTTTTAAACGTCTTAAAGTACTCAAACCTGGCTTTTCAGCACTACTGTATCGATACGGTACACCCCGTATCGATACCTTTTTACTCCAGATTTGATTCTACCAAAATATGTACCGATACAGGCTTGCTCGTATCGATACGGAGAGGGGTCGTACCGATACGCTTTTAAGCGTACCGATCCCTGCTTTAACAACCCCCAACGGCTATTTCCCAACGGTCTTTTAAAGTGCAAAACGTACCGATACGCTCCCTGGCATATCGATACGAATAGGCTGGCAAGAGCCCAACGGCTAGTTCTAAAGAAGGGGGTACCAATACGGGTACCCGTGTACCGATACGGTAGGCACTAGAACTGCAATTATTGTGGAAAATAAAGACCCCAACGGCTTCAAAACATCCCCAACGGCTAGTAACGGCCATAAACTCAACTGGGGCTATAAATTGAAGGATGAAACACTTAAAAAATATTAGAGACAACATCCAAGCAACATGGCCAAGAGAATTATAGTCTAAATCTTTATTTTACTATTCTCTTGTACATAATCTTTAGAGAGAGCTTAATTGTAAATTCTATGTTCTCGTGTGAGCTTAAATTTGTGTAAACACCCACCTTGTGAGGTATTAAGTTTACCAAACAAATCCCTTGTAAAAAGGAGAGGTTCTAGTTTAGCCTTGAGAGAAAAATTAGAGTTAGTTCTATCTTAGCCAATTTCAAAAGATAGGGTTATAACGGTTTCCTCCTAAACCGAGAAAAGGAGACGAATTCATTGTTGAGTGAATTGGGAAATACTTAGTGGTGTGCTAAGGTAGTGGATGTAGGTGCTTGTTAGAAGGCCGAATCGCTCTAAAATCATTGTGTCACTTGTCTATCTTTATTTCAATTTTAGCTAATTCAACCACCAAACATTTAGAACCCTCCTTGATGGTTTCGATAATCGATTCGAGCGTGCTACAAGCCCAACAAATACTATTTATAATTTATATTACAAAACTAAAATATTGTTTATAATATATACAACTAAACCCTAAACCATACATGTAATTAACTAAACTACAAAGCCTAAACCCTATATATATAATTAAATCTAAAATCCCAAACCCTAACCCCTAAATATATATAATTAAATCACAAATCTCAAACCCAAAACTTTAAAATTAAAATAATATATATATATATATTAGGATTTGTAATATAAATTATAAATGATATTTAGTTTTAGGGTTTATAATTTAGGGTTTAGTTATATATTTAGAGTTTAGTTACATATATATTTTAGGGTTTATGATTTATGATTTATTTATATATATATGGTTTAGAGTTTTGAGGTTTAGTTACATATATGGTTTAGGGTTTGGGTTTTGGGTTTAGAGTTTAATTATATATATTATAAATTAGTTTTATAATATAAATTATAAATAATATTTATTTATAAAATTAATATATTTATAAAATTATATTATAAATATTATAAAATTATATCATGAGATAAATGAAATTAAGTTTAACTGCATTATTATTTATAGACTATTTCCGTTAGAATTATATCAAGTCTTTAAGTTGGTTTGGTAGTTTGGTGTAAACTTTTCATCTTAGAGGTCCTTGGTTTAATCCTCCTCAAATGCCAGTGTTTTTAAAAATTTTTACTAACAAAACGACGTCGTTTTGGCTTATGTTAGGCATCAAAGCAACTATACCAAAACGACGTCGTTTTTGATTTAACGGTTCGTTACAGTTTAACGGTCGAGTGCTTGAATTGAACAAAAAACAAAGTTCAGTGGTATAATAATAGTAAAAAACAATGTTTAATGGTACAATAGTATCATTTTATAGTTCAGTGATATGTGTGATACAAATGTTTAAGTTTAGTGGCATTTCGTGTAGTTTACCCATAAATAAATTATTTTTTCTCGAACAAAAGATCATAATTAGTAGCCGAGAGTCGAGACACCAGCCAAGCCCAAAAAAAGGCCTAAATGAAGAAGGCTAAATTCCCGGCACCTAGTATTATCCTTTAGCCATGCACCGAAGGGCCCAAAACCGTCCGAAAGAATCCAACGGCCCACATTCACCTTTCACTTCCACGTAACCCCCAACACAAACCGCAGGGGCGCGCATGCGATTACGATTTCAGTTGCCCTAACTCTTCCTCCTCTCCGTTTCGCTCTTTTTCTCTCGCAAAGCAAAGGAAGAAAGAACGTGAAACTTCAAAGGACTTTCTAAAAAAGATTATCATTTTCTCTATTCATAAAACACACCAAATCGTTTAAATCCAGGAATTCCCGGAAAACGACGGCGTCTTCTCCTTCCTCCGGTACTTTTTACCTGCAATTTCTTCTCTGTATCAATGTTAGATTAGGGTTTTATATCGAAGATTTAGGGGTTTTATATTGGATTGCTTTACTTTCTTCTAAATCGCCTTTTCCTTTTACTAATCATCTCCCCCTCGCTCCTAACTATTGTCAGCTATGATTAGATTAACTTTACTTAATAGATGACCATGGTTATTTTTTTTTCATTTTTTCTGAACAAAAAATTGAAGAGAGGAATTTTTGGGAGTGAAAATTAGGCGTTTAGGTATTTTTTTTTGTTAGCGGTTTTGTAATGGCATTAGCTTTGCGCTTATCTACTAGAAATTTAATGGAGAAAAGTGGTTGCATTTTCGGTTGGATATTATTGTCTTCTCGTAAAATAAAATAATGACTGTAAACTGTCCTTTTTGTTGTTAGTTACGGTTTGTGCGCTCTACATTGAACTTTCCGAAGTGGAATGGGAGATAGTGAAGCAGTAGTTACCGATTCATCAGCAATTATGGATTATCCGTCTGCTTCTTCTAATTCTACTGGTTCTGGTGCTTACCCCTCTGAAGCTACTGGAGATCTTTCTGCTTCAGGAGCACCAGCAGATGTGTATTACGCCGCATCTGGTGGTGACCCAAATTCAGCTGATCAAGAAGGTCAAACCAATGCAACGTATTACAATAAGCCAGCAGGCGTATCAGCTGATGAGAATGCTGCTGGTGTTGGAAATATAGCAGCGAATGCATCTGAAGCTGCTGGTCATAGTTCTTTAAATGGGGATGTTGTTCATGAAGCAGGAAATGCCGCAACAGTTGAGAATGGAAACATTTTTAATAATGTGGGTGGGGCTTCTGCCGCACCCGAGTTTGTGGATGGTTCTGGTATGTTTACTCCTCATGTTTGTTAGATGTGTCTATCATGCACAGGACACTTCTTGATTTCCATTTGTGTTGAAGGCTGCATTATGTAATATGATCTACAAACTTGCGTGATAATGTAATGCTTAGTCTTTTACAACTTGAGAGTTTTGAAAAAGAATTGATGTTAGGGAATAAACTTCAGTTGCCAGAATAATTTTAAACTAAATAAAACTCCCTTATCTTCTTTAATACATGCTCATATCATCTGGAAAAAAAATAGGTGTGCTTATTAAATGGTTTATTGTTGCGTTTTTATTTTCTATTAATTTATATCTGAAACTGACCACCCCAAGGATATGTCATACTTGCTAAAATCTCTGGTGTTTTACCACCAAACTAACCTGCCCACTGGCATTCTGCCTTGAAGCTTTTTTCGTGATAAACATGTGTGGGTAGTGATTCTTTTGGACCTGTACACTTAGCTTTGACTATAAGTATTCTTTGTCCTTATTCAATGTCATGTCTCTCCTTTTCATTGTTTAATAAAAATCTGGGAAATGTGAAACTCATATTCATTTTTTATTTTTATATTTTTCTAGCACCACCTATGTCTGGTGAAGAGGATCGGTTGTGGAGTATTTTGAGAGCTAATTCATTGGATTTTAATGCTTGGACTGCATTAATTGAGGAGACAGAGAAGGTTGCAGAGGTATGTGGGCATGAATATGTGTTGGAGACAGACAGTGGGCTTTTTTATCTGCTGGGAATTTTCTTTGCTAGTTGTCTGTTTCCTAGATAATGTTTAATATTTGCTTTTTCTTCTGTATATGGCATGAGCGGTTGGAGACCATGTTATAATATTGTGGTACCTATTTAATGGAGAAGGAGCCTCCATACTTCAAATGGATAACACTGGGGAGGGACTGGGGGGTCATCTTTCTAATTTTGTAAAAATGATGAAAGTCGCATCCAATTGTGTTAAGAATTTTCTTTAGTGGGTTTGGAACCAAGATTGCCACCATGTACAGTTAGTTTGTATTGTCTACCCTTGTTCCTCTTTGCATCTAATAATCTCTCCAATTTGTTCATGACCTTCCTGTCCTCTTTATTTTTCCACCTAAGTTTGTGTACCTTGTTTGCTAATTGATGTTTCATCTATGTATTGTATGCAGAACAATATTTTGAAAATTCGAAAAGTTTATGATGCTTTCTTGGCTGAGTTCCCTTTGTGTTATGGTTACTGGAAAAAGTATGCGGATCATGAAGCCCGCATTGGCTCCATGGACAAAGTTGTGGAGGTTTATGAAAGAGCAGTTCAGGGGGTGACTTATTCTGTGGACATCTGGGTGCTATATTGTTCATTTGCCATAGAAACATATGGAGATCCAGAAACTATTCGAAGGTATTAAGTGTTGGTCTACCCCATTGTTGTTCCTGACTTCCTGGTCTGCATTAGGAGATCATGATTGTGTGCTTTTTTTTAGCCATGAGGATCTTTTGGTTTCAGTTGCTTTCTAACATTATTTCAGTATGACAACGACAATCCTTACATTTATGGCGCAAAGGTTTGATGGGAATGCACTTGGGAAATGCTTTTTTTCCTGATGTTTATTCCCTTGATTTTGAGGCTGCTACCTGTGGTAGTTAAAACCATTTAAGGATGTGGATTATCTTCATGAATTCCTTACTTCCTATTTCCCCTCTTCTCTTTGAAGCCTGCTCATATAGTTATGTAGTTATCCATGAATCATTACTTTAACCTTTACACTCTGAGGTGCATCAATATGCAAAATGCTGCTGGGAAGATCTCATCCAGTTAAGGGCTAGATGGCCTCTATCAGTGCTTCGTTTCAACATAGTTTGAATTTTCCAGGAAGGTAAATGCTGTGTTTGGATGTGTCTAGAGTGAATTGTTCCTTCTGCTTCAACATCGGTCCCATGTCTTCTGTTTGTGGACGTGTCTGCATTGCCTGATTGTTTTTCTTATATTTGTAACACTGACTTTGTTGCATGGTGTTTCAGGCTCTTTGAACGTGGATTAGCATATGTTGGAACTGATTATCTATCTTTCCCTTTGTGGGATAAATATATTGAATATGAATACATGCACCAGGAGTGGAGTCGTCTTGCTGCAATTTATACTAGAATATTAGAAAACCCTAATCAACAGCTAGATAGGTATTTCAACAGGTAAGATCTTTGTCTCTTCGTATCTGATTCTTTATGGACATTAGATTACTATCTTGCCTCATGTATCTGATTTTATCTAATGGGATTGGGCAAATGTAAGCATAATGTTGCTAATACATTTCCATTTGGTTGTGACCCTTTCTTGTTGCTGTCTGCTTTTTTACTTCTTTCTTCTTGAACTTTGCTAAATGCACCAAGGAAAAAGCTAAAAGTAACATTAATTCTTGCTTGTTGGTTACATTTAATGATCAATTTTCCTGCAACTTGTTTAATCCCTGATGCTAATTGTATTACAGTTTTAAAGAGCTGGCTGCAAGTCGACCTTTGTCAGAATTAAGAACCGTGGAGGAAGCTGCTGCTCATGCATCAGATGTTTCAGAGGCTGATGGACAAGTAAATGAAGTAGTTCATTCTGATGCTGCAGAACAAACTCCTAAGCCTGTAAGTGCTGGTTCAACAGATGCAGGAGAGTTTGAGAAGTATGTTGCCATTAGAGAAGAGCTATATAAGAAAGCTAAAGAGTTCAATTCTAAGATCCTTGGTTTTGAAACAACTATTAGGAGGCCATACTTCCATGTGCGGCCCCTCAATGTTACTGAGCTTGAAAATTGGCATAACTACCTGGACTTCATAGAAAGTGAGGGTGACTTAAATAAGGTATTTTAGTTTGTTTTCTCCATCTTCAATTTATCTATGGTTCGTAGTCTTCAGTTGTACTGTTTGTTATATATTGACTTACAGTTAAGTAGCATCTGCTGCATCATTTTCTTTACTGTGGCTAAAACGTTGGGTGAAGCAACTTTTTAAAATGGGAAATGTACTGAGACTAGAGCCTGGGCCTTCGATTTGGTTTATTTGAGGCTAAGTACTTCAAACCCTCATTTGTCAGTGGACATTTTAGGTTTGTAATGTATCAAATAGTTAATTCAGTTTATAATTTTTAAAGTTCCAATGTTATGCCTGCAGGTGTGTTCTTGTCTTCCTAACCATTTATCTGTCGGGCAAGGAGGGTCCCATCATATTTGAGGGGCCTCTCTGTTCCTACAATGGAGTATTTCTTATGCATTTCTCCTTGTGCTTTGTATCATCCCTTGTCTAATGTCTTGGTGCCCCAGAATATCTTTCTCATCTTTTATTTTAATATTTCAATATTAGGTGGTGAAATTATATGAAAGGTGCCTGATAGCTTGTGCTAGTTATCCTGAGTACTGGATACGATATGTTTTATGTATGGAAGCCAGTGGAAGCATGGATCTTGCTGATAATGCACTTTTGCGGGCTACACAAGTCTTTGTCAAGGTATGAAGTGACAATTTAGGTGGTTTGGTAAATGCTGCTGAATTTTATCTCCCTTCCATAAGGGCTGTTCAAGTTTCGTTTCCAGTATTTAAACTTTTCAAATTCAAGTTTCAGTTCTACTACTTGAACCTTTGACTTTGACTTCAGTCATTCAAATATTTCAAAATAACAAAAAAGGATTTTTTTTTTTTTTTTGGGGGGGGGGGGGGTTATTGTACATTTTAACCGGTAACAACTTTCAAATTGAAAGAACTCAAAGTAAAAAAAAACCCTCAAAAACGTCAAACTAAGACTATTAATGCCATAATGGAGCAGTATGGTTTCCAGTTTTTGGGTTATATCTTTTAACCTACAGATAGAAAACCATTGTACATCTTGTTTAAATTGATCCTGTTTATGGAATTTGTAAATTGTTGTCATGACAAATTGATTCTTAACAAATTGCCTGTCCTCCCCTTTATTCATTCACATTCTAGTTCCCTGCTCTGAGAGCAAATTGAAAATGAGAATCTTAGCTTTATTTTTTCCATGATTTAGGGTGATTGTTTTGAGCTCATGAGTTAGTTTTTACTGTCATGCATAGCCAGTTTGATACTTTCTCCTGTTTATATATATATATATATATATATTTGGAACTTTTAGCTTCAATGTCTTTAAGTGTAATCGGTGAGTATTCTATTGGAGACTTAAATGATGACATCATGCTAGTTGCAACCACTTCCATTTTGTTATATTTTGCTAATATTTATGTTACAATGTAACAGAGGCAACCAGAGATCCATCTTTTTGCTGCCCGATTCAAGGAGCAGAATGGGGATATACCAGGTGCTCGAGCTGCGTATCAACTTGTTCACAGTGAAATTTCACCTGGTTTTCTTGAAGCAATTATTAAGCATGCAAATCTAGAACGCCGTCTGGTAAGGTTATGCTAGCATGCCTATGTGATTTTGTTTGTGTACAATTTTGTTACTTGTTTTAAATGGGTTGTTTGTCTTGATTCTGTAGGGGAAACTCGAAGAGGCCTTCTCTTTATATGAGCAAGCCATTGCCATTGAAAAAGCAAAAGAACATTCTCAAACACTACCGATACTGTATGCACAGTACTCTAGATTTTCATATTTGGTAGGTGGCCTTGCTTGTGATGCCTGATTTCATTATCCTGATATGTTTTGTTTGAAATGAAAACCGTTTTTTTTATTCAGGAGTCGATGTCAATGATATTGATCATTTTTTTTAAAAAAAATGACTGAAATTTTGTTTATAGTTCACTTCTCCTCATGGGCGGAGCCACATGCATAATTGGGGTGTCTGTTGACACCCCATTTTTTTTTTTGAAAATAGTATTTTTCTATATAATTTGTAAGTAAAAAAATTAGAAACATATAGAATTGACACCCCTTTATAAATAAAATGACACCCATTTATAAATAATTAACTCCTTTTAAATATGGTTACAAAAATGACACCCCTTAGATAAATTTCTGGCTCCGCCCCTGCTTCTCCTGGATTTAAATATTTACTTCGTGATATTACACCAGTACCAGCGATATTTATATTTGCCTGTCGGTTTATTGTCATTGCTACGTCACTCATGACCAAGTATCTTTCTTATTCCCTTTGGTTGTCTGTAGGTTTCTGGAAATGCAGAGAAGGCTAGGGAAATTCTAATTGGAGCACTTGACCAAGTCCAACTGTCTAAACCATTCCTTGAGGTTCTCTCTCTGTCTCACCCCCACACCTCATTACATAATTTCCAAACATTTTCCTCTCTCCGATTTCTGATTTTGCTCTTGTTTTACATGTAGGCGTTGATACATTTTGAAACAATTTTGCCACCACCAAAGCAGATTGATTATTTAGAATCATTGGTTGACAAGTTTATAGCCTCGAACTCAGATGGCAGTGCTACAGACAGGGAAGATCTATCTAGCATATTTTTGGAGGTAATGATTTCGTTAGAAAACTGGTACGGTACCAGTATTGTACCAGCTTGTAGCTGTCTATACAGGCCTGGCTGGTACCAACCCGTTCTGGTCCATGCTTGATTTTTTAAAATCCTTGTTTAATTCTTTTAGGCTTTAAACAATTCCTAATGCTTTGTCTCTTCGGCTAATTTTATTTATTCATAAATTTATTCAAAAAATAAATGATCTTTAAATTAGGTTATTGAAGCTGGTTAATAATAACACATTGTATTGTTTAATATTTATGTTCTATTTATTAGATGTTCAACAATTTTGGGTATTAGATAATTGGTAATTGTGAAATTTTATATTTGCATATAAACATAGATTTATGTGATGGAGGTAATTTGCATGTCTTTATACTTTATATTTATTAGAAACCTTGAGATAGGTTATATGTTAAAATATTTGAAAAATGCACACATTACATATTAGTGGCTGAACAAAAATGGTATGCCCCCTACCTGGCTTAGGCTTAAACTTCTATATGTGATTTTTTGGTTATTGATGAGCGGAGGTTGGGGTTTGGCTGGTAATTGAAATTGTTTACAAGTTATTACCATAAGATTGACCTTCTCTTTTGAGACTATCTTGAGTTGATGATTCTGTCAAGATTGAATGCTTCGGAATGTCTTGAGTGTTTTTGAGGACCTCCTCACAAGATTCTGAATGCTGTATGAAAATCTCTATTCAATTTTCTGATTGTTTAAATCAATGGCCACATGCTAAATATTGTCGAATAGCTAACCCATAGAAAATAATTGTGCAGTTCTTGAGTCTCTTTGGAGATGCACAGTCAATTAAAAAGGCAGAAGATCGGCATGCTAAGCTCTTTTTACCTAATAGACCAATGTCAAATTTAAGGAAGCGTCATGCTGAAGATTTTATGTCCTCTGATAAGACAAAACTGGCAAAGTCTTACTCTAGTGACCCTTCATCTGGCCAGTCCTTGGTGAGTGCCTATCCAAATGCACAAAACCAGTGGCCAGCTGGTTATGGTGCACAACCTCAAACTTGGCCTCCCACTACACAGGCACAAACATGGACTCCTGGCTACGGCCAACAGGTATATTGCAGTTTTTGATACATCTTTTAATTGTATATTGGGACATGCGCGGCTTATTTTCTTAACTTATTCCCCCCCCCCCCCCCCCCCTACAAAATATTAGGATTGTTATTTTTTATAGTTATGTTTCTGGATTATACTGCTATTTTGTGAAGGGAAAACTAGCTGAAATGTTGGCATGCAATATATGGCTGCCAATAGTTCCCTGTTTAGTATCACTGGTTTTATGTGGTTTCATAATATGCTTCTCTGACAGTTATGAATTCTTTATCTGTAGGCTGCATATGGTGCGTATAGTAGTTATGGTAGCAATTATGCTACTCCACAAGTTCCCGCGACAGCTCCACAGAGTGCCGCATATGGTGCTTATCCGACTGCATATCCTGTTCAGGTATACAGTTTTCTATCTACAATAACTTTCGATTTGTTTTATAGCACTACAATTTTAAAAGACTAGTACCATCCTAATGTACCAAGCTCATGCCACTCACTTTTGAAACCCGAACCTCACTTTCTTCGACATTAAACAGTTGAAGAACTTAAAAACATTGATATGTAAGCTTCTCTTGTCGATAATAATTAGCGTACATTTTCAGCATGTGCTTAAAATTGGATGCAATATTTTTTGAATGATTTTCACGTAGATTTACTTATTTTCTTCTCATTCAGCGATCAAGTTTGGAATCTGTTTTTCTTGCAGGCCTTTCCTCAACAAAGCTACGCTCAACCAGCTGCTGCCCCGACGTTAACCCCAGCCCAGCAACCTGTTGCAGCAGTTCCTCAAACAACCTATTATGGGGCTTACAGCTGAGAATGCAGTAGATCTGATTATCCGATTTCTCTTCCGTCTCTAATGTACGCTTTACCTCTAACTAGAGACGGCTTAGCGGTTAGCCAAGGTGGACATTTTTGAGGTTCAAGAAAGGGCATGGTTGATGTTTTATGGAATAGATGTCTGTTTAGTCAGTCTACGGTGGTAAATTGTGCTTTTGGTACTGTATGGAACTTACATAAATGTTCGTGAAGTTGGATTCAAACGTTTTTTTTTTACTCTGAGGCCACGAGAGCCTGCACTTCGGTTCATGAGTATATCGTTGATTTATATATTTTAATGTTATATTTGATCATGGTTGTTAGTACTCGGTGAATTGTTTGGTTTTGAATTGATATATGTTTGGATATATATTTTAATTGCATATAATACACATGAAAATAAAATTTAAGATTTAATAATTTAATTGCTTCCAAATGTAATTATAGAAATTTTACTTTTAATTTTTGGATTACTTTTAAGGGGATGATCACCTAATTATAAGGTTGGTATCAATTTGATAACTATACTTTCAATTTTGACAAATATATCACATAATTCTTTAATTGGTTTCAATGTAGTCACTCGTTGTTACAGCGCAGTTGATGTGAAATTTTCTGCAAATTGTTTTTCCACGGTAGATATATAAAAATCTATATCAGAATGCCACATAAAACAATGTCAATAGAAAACATATTGAAATGTGTCTATTTAAAGAATCTCTAAGCCCTAACTTCATTGCTTTTTTATTTCTTCTTACAATTTAATCAAGAAATTTTTTTTGGAGGTTGCATACGGTAATAGAGGCAGAGATGAATTATATGTACTTTTGTGGAGTTCGTTCTACATTAATAACATGTTGGATTGATAAAAATCCAGGTAGGAGATTTTAGAGAAATTTTGAGATTGTGAAAATTATGAAAAAGAGTTAGGGGTTGTAAGTTTTTTTGCTGGTATGATCCACCAGTAAATACTAGGTCAAAAGTAATTGTTGTTTGTCTTCGTAGAAGAGTTGTTGTGGAGAAAAAAAATTTAGAATTTTAATTTTTGTTTTTGTGGGCTTTTTTTGGAAACACTCTTTTCTTAATTACTAAAAATTTGTTTCTGGATGTGAAAATTTGATTTGTTGAGAATTTTCAACATCAAACGAAATTTAAGTTGGGAAGGATTTAAGGTGTACCATAAAAATTCGGATTATATAACTGGGTTGTAGTTATTATGTATAGATTTAGGGTATTTGTAGATTGTGTTTAGGTTATTTGTAATGTCTTACCAACTTTTGTAATGTAATAAGATTTTAATTTGTGTAATAAAAAAAATCAATTTTACGAAGGCATTATAGATTGTGTACAACAAAATAATAACTGATAATTTCATAATATCATTAAGTTTAAAATGTAAACAAAAAAAAAACAATTTTATGAAGGCATAAACCGGTTGTGTAAAGTAAGTGAAACAAAATATTCAGTAATACATATATGCATATCCCAAGTTTAAAATGAAACATGTCAAACAAAAACAATATAATCAATTACTACAATGTAAAGAACACATAATTTCATAAAGTCATTAAGTATGAAATGTAATCTATACATCATATAATGTTTGACCAATACATATGCATATCTTTGAGCATGTAATCCATACATCACTCTAAAATATTGACCCACTAAAGCAAGTCAAACAAAAAAAATTGTAATACTTATTTTCACAACAATATAACCTAATTTAGTCAAATATTTGCAATACACAAAAAAAATCTGTTGCGAATAAATTCAATGATCAATCCTTGGAGATGGTTGACTGGCACAACTCTTTTGACTCATATATGGAGTAGGCGTGGGCATCCATCTAACAGTATAGACTTGTGAAGGTTGAATTGACATTAAAGTTGACATTGAAGTTGACCTTGTAATGGTTCCAGCATAGCTTGTTGTTGGGATGGTTCTAGCAGAGCTTGTTGTTGGGGTGGTTCTATCTTGTCTTGTAGATGGGGTGGTTTCAATTTTTCTAATCTGTAAAAAAATGGCAAGCTCTTCAACCAAATAACCAAAAAATAAAATTATGCATTTGGTTAAAAAAATTTAAATCTTACTGAAAATTTTGAAATTTGGAGAGCTCTTGCACAAGATGAGGATGTCTGTTTTCTGATATTGCCACCAACATTCCCTTTACAAGTTCTAATATTATGTCCACTTTCTCTATATTTTTTACAGTAAATTTTGACACCCTTCTTTGACAGCTTACCAGGCCGAGATGCTGGTTCATCACCCTTTCTTCTTCATTTCTTGTTTGGTCTTTTTGAAGGCCTTCTAAATACAAGTGGTAGGATAGGCTCCAATATTTCTTCATTAGTCCATTGTTTCTCACTCTTCATTAGACTTATCAAATGAGAATAAATAGCCCTTTGAGTTGACACAACTTAATTGCTTCTTTCAATATAGCCTTACTTGAAAATATCAACCCAACCTTTAGTGTAGGATTAGACATTGCTATCTTATCTTATTATTAAACTCAAAAAAAATTATGTTTATTTTGTAGACCATCTGAATCTGACTCATCTACACTGTATAGTGAGTCAGAATGTTCACTGTCACTTTCAACCTCTATTTTATTATTGCCCAACTCTACATTCACATTATACATTTCATCCTCTAAACTGAAATTTTTATTCTCACTGTTAGAAAAGTTAAACACATCAGTGGTTGACTCAGATTGAGCAGCATACTCCTTATTTTCTGAGTCAGACTCAGATTCAGACTCTATCCTACCCTCATATTCAAAAACAACATTATCGACAAAATTCGTTTCAAGTTCAACATGCTTTACAACTTATTTTAAGTAAATGTGAACATAATGGCCTGTAGGTAAATTACTAACTATTTTCACCACATCATTATCATTTTTCAGTTGTTTTACTTCTAGTGGATTATCGACCAATTACCAAAAGATCTTAACTTCACAAATAATCTTTAATTTTTCAACCATAGCAGTAACTTTAAACATTGACATTGTATCAACATCTAAGTTGTCAAAATAGTCCACTAATTTTCCACTAAATTTTACTCTAGGTCTCTTAACAATAAAACTACCATGATGTTCTACACTGCTGAACTTGTTTGAATTGACCCCTGTTAATAGAAACCATTTAAAATGTGTTTAATTTTTGTTCAAAAAAAATTCTATTATGTTTGAAAAGCTAAGATGATTGTGTTTGAAATCAATATATAGTATACACCAAATAATTGTAACAACTAAAACTAAACTTAAAATTATTTTAACAAGTATACATGAAGAAATAAGATACATAAAAGTACACGCCGAATAATAACCAATATACATAAAGAAATGATAACCATTATAATAACAAATCATATTTTATGAATAAACCATTATAGCAATAGTACACAAGGACTAGTATGGCAACAACTCATATTTTATGAACAAATCATACTCTGCAAGTATACATGAAGAAATAAAATATAATATACATAAAAAAAATAATAACTAGTATAGCAACATTATTCACCAAATAAGGTGCACCAGATAAGATAAATAAAGTAGCAAAAAGATAAATAAAAAATAAAACAAAGACAACATGCAATTATACCTGAGAAATCCCCTACAACAACAAAAGAAAAAAAAAACCACCATTATTTACAATTTCATTTACCAACAGTCAAGGCACGTGCAAACTAATTTCATTTACCATAAATATTTTGCAATTCACATCTTTATTCTTTTCATTTAGTGCAAAATAATAAGAGACAAAGAACATAACAAAATCTTACTTTATGAACAAATCATTAATAAATTAATCTTGTTTTAACCCATATATTAACACTAAAATATTTACCCTAAAATTATTTATTTACCCCTAAACTAAAATGTTAACCCTAAACCTAAATATTAAAAGTACAATCATTTATTAACTCATATCCTAACTACTAACCCTAATCTCAAACATTAACCCCAAATATTAACTCTAATCTCAAAACAAACAAACCACATAATAGAAAAAGAAGATTAGTTATTGTATTTCAGATTGAGTTTTTCTTTTTGACGAAGAACTCCACTCATTTCTAACTTCTCTCAAGATTTTCTCAGCCTGAATCGTCAATTTTTTTTGAGTTTGAAAGTAATAGTCAGAGTAAATTTTAGTCGAGTGAGTAAAAGAAAAGTGATTAAGAGAAAACAGGTTTTTTTGCCTTTATTTTTTTATTTTTTAGCGTGAAAATTAATTTAATTTTAATTTACACGTATTACTCATCGTTACTCAATTAACAGCCACATCAGTTGCGTCGTTTGTTTTATAACGACGGGTGGTTACATTGGAACTAATTAAATAGTTATATGGTATATTTGTAAAAATTAAAAGTATAATGATCAAATTGACACCAACCTCATAGTTAGGTGGTCATATATGCAGTTTACCCTACTTTTAAATGGCTGGTTTAGAAATTGTGTAGCGAATTTACACTCTTCTATCATATGATATTCTTTTATATATATATTCCCGTCAGGCTTATTTAGGGAAATAATGCATTTATAGTAAACATTTAGGGATACGCGGTAGGGGCACACATTTTTAGGCGACGTCTTCCTTCTTTTCCAAATTTTTAAACTGGGAAACGCCATATGCACATGGCGTGCCGTCACTTATTTGAAAATTTACCAGTGTTATATTCACACACAAGGCCCGTGACGAGTTGACGTGGATGGCAGGCTGCAGGTTCCGTCAGACCCGTGACAAGTTCTGCAGGTGGTGTCAGACGTCCTGCCAGACATCAAGCCCTTTGATGTATGGCCTCTGTGAAACTGATATTTTAATTTTGATATAACTAAAGAACCTAAGGACTAAATTGAAAAAGTCAAAACGAATTTTTAAGTCCTCAAACATCCCCATATGATTTAAAGAATATGCCTAAGTTAAAAACTAAGCTTTCCAAATATTTTCTAAGTGTTCTTAAAGCCGAAACAATGTTTTTCGAGTCCCTGTTTCGAAACGGCCTAAGGCGTTTCGAAACGATTTTGAAACTGTCAACTCATGTTTCGAAACGGGTATCGAAATGTTTTCAACACTGCCAACCCCTGTTTCGAAACAAGTATCGAAACGACTTTAGAACATAGAGAACCCGCATCGAAACGACATCAAGTGTTTCGAAACGGTTCTTCATTTGATTTGAAAAATATAACCGTTGCAAGTTTTTAACTAATTTTTCAGAAACCGTTAAGGCGTTTCGGAACGAGTTCAAGCCGTTTCGAAACGACCCTTGACAGTGGCAAAAGTGTTTCAAAACGGGTAAAACTGTTTCGATACGGGCTCTTAAATGCACCCCAACGGCTCTTTCTATTTTGGTCCGTTTCGAAACGCGGTCGGGCGTTTCGAAACGGGTGGTTGCAGACTGCATTTATGGAGGTGAGATAACACTCCCAACGACTCTATTGATGAATGCAACAACCACAACGGCTAGAAATCAATGAGAAGTTATAAAAGGGACCTCTAAAAGCTCCAGCAACAACTATTGATCCAAAAAGCAAACATCCAAACATCAAATCCAAGCATTTGTGTCTAAATCCCAATATTGTCTAGAAACCCCAATTGTAATTTTCATTCTTATCTTTTTCAATTGGGTTGAGTGCTTGTAATTGGGCTACAATTTGTATTGAGAGATACTTTCTTAGCCAAAAAAATCTTTGTTCTATTTGTGTGAGGATTGGGTTAAATTTTGGGTAGAAAATTTAACCGAAAATTGTAAGGGTTACTTCCTTAGCCTAGAAAAGGGGAAGAGCAATTAGTGGAATTGTTGCAAATCCTTAGTGAAGCTAAGGTAGTGGATGTAGAGTTCATTTGGAACTTGAACCACTCTAAAATTCTTTGTCTATCTTTTCAATTTGCAATTCCCACCACCTAAACCTTTAAAAATCCAATTCACCCCCTTTTGGTTCATTTCGATCATTCGATCCACTCAACAATTGGTATCAGAGCCTACCTCTTTGAGGATTAACAACCACAAGAGGAGTTCCTAGGAAGAGTGTGATCATCCAAAATCAAGAGATGGCTTCAACCTCCGGTTCGGGAATGTATGAGTCTCAATCCACTACAAAACCACCCTTCTTCAATGGTGACAACTATCCGTTTTGGAAGAATAGAATGAGGCTCTTCATCAAGTCCAATGACTACTTGGTTTGGGATGTGATTGAAGATGGTCCCTACATTCCATTGAAGCAAGATATTGAAGGCAAGATGGTTTTGAAGAAAAAGGTGGAGATGAGTGAAGAAGAAAGGAGAAAGATTCAAATAAATGACAAAGCTCTCCACATGCTCTTTTGTTCATTCGGTCCGGAAATCTATTCCAAAGTGTCATCCATTGAGAGTGCCAAAGAAGTGTGAGACACTCTTGAGACTACCTATGAGGGAACCAATGACGTCAAGGAAACTAAGATTGGAATTCTCAATCTTAGTTATGAAAATTTCAAGATGGAACCCGATGAGACGGTGTCCAAGATGTTTGACCGGTTCTCCACCATAGTCAATGGGCTCAAAGGATTTGGAGAGACAATACCGGAAGACAAGCTTGTCCGGAAGCTACTCTATTCACTTCCCGAATCATGGGATGGGAAGAGAACCGCCATCATAGAAGCTAAAAATTTGAAGACTTTAAAGCTTGATGAGCTAGTGGGTTCTCTCCTTATACATGAGATTATGAAGCAAGGAAGGGAAGAAGAAAAGAAGAAAGAAGAGAAGAGAGTAGAAAAGCTAGAGGTTGAAAAGAAGAAGAAGATGGGAATAGCTCTCAAAGCATCACTACTTGAGGAGAGCTCTTCTAGTGAGGAGGATGAGCTAGAAGAATTGGCTATGATAGCCAAACAATTCTCACGCTTTATGAGGTCCAACCGGGGAAGAAAAATTCAAAGGAAGATGGACTTCAAAGGAAAGAACAAAGAAGAAGCAAGGGATCAAATCATTTGCTTCGAGTGCAATAAACCCGGCCACATACGTTCGGAGTGCCCTCAACTCAAGAAGAAGGGCTTTGAGAAGAAGAAGAAGCACAAAGCCAAGCTTGCTACTTGGAGTGATGAGGAGTCATCGGAGGATGACGAACAAGAAGTGGCCAACCTTTGCCTCATGACACTTGAGGAAGATTCCTCTATGGTAACCTCTAACTCATCATCTTTTGATTTTACATATGATGAATTAAATGATGCATATGATGAGTTACAAGAGGTCTATGATGAATTAGTTGAGAAATACAAGGAGTCGGTCATTAGGAATAAGAAAATCATTTTGGAACTAAATGAGAAAAATGACTCACTCTCTCAAGCTAATTCAAAATTTGAGAAAAAGATATTAGGGTTGAAAGATGAACTAAAATTTTTTCAAGATAAAAATGTTGACCTTAATAATATTTTATCTCAATGTAATAGTGAACACCAAAAGGTGTTAGATGAGCTTAACAAGCTCAAGGAGTCCTTTAAAAATGTTGGTAGTGTGAAGCGTGAAATTGGTGAATCTTCTAAAACAAACCAACTTAAGAAAAGGACTAATAACTACAAACAAGGTAGTCTTCCTAGACATAGAAGAACTAAAAGAATTAGAAGTGTATGGGTTCCTAAGGAACTTGTAAAATCTAATAACATTATTGCTATGTCATCTTGGATTCCTAAGGGAACCAAGGTTTTGGGAGCTAACACTCATGGACCCAAAATGATTTGGGTACCAAAAACAAAAGCTTAATATCTTTGTTTGTAGGGGGAGCATTGCTACAAGGCCAAAGCACAAAGTCAAAACTCATGGTACCTTGATAGTGGATGCTCAAGGCATATGACCGGAGACAAGAGTAGATTCATGGATCTAAATCCAAAAAGTGGAGGAGTGGTGACATTTTGTGACAACTCCAAAGGCCACATTAAATGTATTGGCTCCATAGGTAATCACTCTACTATTCTCATTGAAAATGTCTTGTATGTCGATGGTCTTAAACATAACTTATTGAGCATAAGTCAATTGTGTGATAAAGGATTTAATGTTTTATTTGCTAAAAATGGATGCAAAATTGTTGACATTAAATCTAATAATATTATGCTCATAGGTCATCGCATAGGGAACATATACATGGTGCATCTAGATGACATTCATACATCTCATGCATGCTTAGTAGCACAAAATGAAAATGATGCATGGTTGTGGCATAGGAAACTAGGACATGCTAGCATTAGTGTTTTAGAAAAACTAGTTTCCATTGATCTAGTTAGAGGTTTACCCAGGATAAAATTTTCAAACGATAAAATTTGTGATGCATGCTCTAAGGGTAAACAACATAAATCTTCCTTTAAATCCATTAATGATGTTTCTACAAGTAGATGTTTACAACTAATCCATATGGACTTATTTGGGCCAATTAGGACTATGAGCTTGGGTGGTAAGTCATATGCATTTGTACTTGTTGATGATTTTTCTAGATTTACTTGGGTTCTATTTTTAAGTACTAAAGATGAGGCTTTGGAAAAATTCATCACATTTTCAAAACTAACCCAAAATGATCTTGAACTTAGAATTTCACATATTAGAAGTGATATTGGAACCTAGTTTCAAAATTTAGGGTTTGAAGATTTTTTGAATGAAAATGGTATTAGCCACAATTTTTCGGCTCCTCGAACTCCTCAACAAAATGGGGTAGTTGAGAGGAAAAATAGAAATTTGCAAGAAATGGCTAGAACTATGCTTTGTGAAAATAATTTACCTAAATATTTTTGGGCGGAAGCCACAAACATCACTTGCTATATTGTTAATCAAGTAATGATTAGACCAATTTTAAAGAAAACACCCTATGAGATTTTAAAATCTAAAAAGCCTAACATTAGCTATTTTCACCCTTTTGGTTGCAAGTGTTTTGTTTTAAATAATGGAAAAGACAACTTAGGTAAATTTGATGCAAAAAGTGATGAAGCTATTTTCATAGGATACTCTTTGACATCTAAAGCCTATCGAGTATTTAACAAAAGAACTTTAGTAGTAGAAGAATCTATACATGTTGTATTCGATGATAACCTCCTTCCAAGGAAGGATTCTTGTGATGATGATGATGTAGGAATCATAAATGCCTTTGATGGAGGACAAACTTCAAAGGAGGATGAGATTCCAACAAAAGAAGAGGACACACAAGATCCACCTCTTGAAGCCTTGAAGGACTTGGCTCTTGAGGAAAAGGAAGTGAGCTACCCAAGGGAGTTCAACTATGTCAAAGATGGTGAAATATTGGGTGATCCATCCAAGGGGGTAACCACTCGATCTTCTCTTAGATTAATGAATCATGTTGCATTTATCTCATGCATAGAGCCTAAGAATATAAAAGAAGCATTGAAAGATGATTTTTGGATTATGGCTATGCAAGAAGAGTTAAATCAATTTGAGAGAAGTAACGTTTGTACATTAGTTGATAGGCCTAGTAATCAATCTACCATAGGAACTAAATGGGTCTTTAGGAACAAGCTAGATGAGAGTGGTAATATTGTGAGAAATAAAGCTAGACATGTAGCACAAGGTTACACTCAAGAAGAGGGAATAGATTTTGATGAAACCTATGCACCCGTAGCTAGAATGGAAGCCATTAGGATGTTGCTTGCATATGTATGTTATCATAATTTCAAGCTTTTTCAAATGGATGTTAAAAGCGCGTTTTTAAATGGTTTTATAAATGAAGAAGTGTATGTGGAACAACCACCGAGTTTTGAAGACTCAAAATTTCCAAATCATGTTTTCAAACTCACTAAAGCTCTTTATGGTTTAAAACAAGCTCCTAGAGCTTGGTATGAAAGACTTTCAAACTTTTTAATTGAAAAAGGTTTTGAAAAAGGTAAGGTGGACACTACACTTTTTATAAAAATGTATAAAAATGACATCTTAGTAGTTCAAATTTATGTTGATGATATTATTTTTGGTTCTACTAACGAATGTCATTGCCAAGAGTTTGCTAAGCTAATGCAAGGTGAATTCGAGATGAGCATGATGGGGGAGCTCTCATTCTTTTTGGGACTCCAAATCAAGCAAAAGAAGGATGGCACCTTCATCAATCAAGCAAAGTACATAAATGATATGCTCAAGGGGGAGTATGTTTATGTTTGCATATGTTTTTCCTGCTCATTCATGTCATTCATGTATGTTAGGCCTTAGAAAAATTTAATTTTCTGCACTTTTAGAGCCTCATCTGCACTTCCAGGCCTAGGTGTATCGAAACGGGTCAACCTGTTTCGATACGGATGCTTCAAATTCATATCTGTGGGAAGGGCGTTTCGAAACGCCTTAACAGGGTTTCGAAACGTTTTGGCTACTGCCAAGGGGTGTATCGAAACAAGTTTCGATACGAGTCAACGGGGCTTCGATACGGTCAACCCTGTATCGAAACGGTCAGCTGAAGACCAAAAGTCGGTCAAACCTTCGTGCCCGTGTTTCGAAACGGTCAAGCCCGTTCCGAAACGGTTACGCGAACTGCTTTAAGAAGGGCTTTTAATGTTAAAGTTACACTTTAATTAAAACTCTCCCAAACCCTAAAAACCCTAGTTCTGTTTTTTCCCTATAAAACCCTCTAAACCTCTTTGGTTTTCACCAAATCTTGAGGGGGTTTTCTCTAAAACTCAAGTCTAAGCAAGATTCAACAATATTGTGCAGAGATTTTCTTCCATTCATCCAAAAATCCCAAACTAAGGTATTTTTCCTCTTTTTCTTTTTCCTTCAATTTCTATTCGAATCTTAGGTTAGAAAATTTTATTTTTGTATAGTTTATATGTTTTTATGCTTGGGTTTTTCATATTTTGTAAAAAAAATTCAAAATCTTCAATTTTCTGATTCGAATATAAAAAATTTTACTCGTATTTTTTTTACTGTTTTTCTCTTAAAATTTTTGTGTTTTTATTTTGTTTTGTTTATTTGTTTTAAAAACTTTTTTTTAAACCTAAGTGGGATTTATCATTGGATTGAATTGCGAAATCTATACATACACTTAAATTTTTTTATCGCTTGCTTGCTTACTTTTTTAGGATGACGGAGAATGTTAACAAAAAGCGTAAGTCCGTTCAAACCGGTGAATCGAGTATACGTCCAAATCTCGCCCTGCTCTTTCAAAAATCTATTCGAACCACAGAGTTGAGAGAACGTTTCAAATATGTCAAGGATTACAAAGTTCGTCGTGAGCGTGTGATTGATCTCAACTTCCTTAACTCCGAGCGATTTCTTTTTCGTTACCTCGAGCGTTTGAAAGAATGGGACTTTCTTGGCTTGTTGAGCATCCCGGACATTTGCTACAAACACATGGTACTTCTCTTTTACTCCAATGCTCACCTTATCAATGATGAAACAAATTCCGAAGTTGGGATTGAATCTTATATTTTGGGGAAGAAGTTTGTTGTTAATGTCCCTCTCTTGGAGTCCACATTTTCTCTTAAGGATGTAGGTATTGAGAATGAGAGTCACTTTGGCTCTCACACCGGTCAAGTGCTTACTTTGGATGCGCACGATCGTTTCCTCCATTTGATGGTCTCATGGTTCCTTCGCCCCTCCGGAGGTAAATATTCTCATATCCGTCAAGTTGACTATTTTTGGCTTGAGTGTTTCCGTCGTGGTGAACGCCCTAATCTTGCTAAGATCATATTTTCCGAGATTGTTAACAATATTAAGCTTCGTGACACCGATACCTTGAAGTCTTTCACTTATGGAACGGTCTTAAGTCACATCTTTAGCAAGCTTGGTCTCGATTGTACCTACGACTCTTCGGAACCCCGCAAGTCAAAAATTGGTGAGTCCTCTCTTCGTAAGTCCGGTTTTCACTATGTGAACAATGCTTGGGCACGTATTGATAGGGAAGCACCACCTCCTCCTCCTCCTGTTGAACCTCAACCACAAGCTCAAGTTGGAAACAATGAAGCTCTCACGGCTCTCATTACCGAGCGGTTCAATGCCATGGACACTAACATGGCTTCGAGTTTTGGTGCCATCAACACTCGCTTGCAAAATGTAGAGGATCGACTCCAATCCCTTGAGAATTCGCACTCGAACATGGATATGTCCTTCTCTACCTTCTATGGCCAATGGATGAAGTTTCGTCGTTCTCAAGTCAAGAGCAATGATGAGACTTCGGATGATGATGGTGACGACAAGGCCTAGGATTTTCATGACATATCATATTATCTATGCATTTTAGGATTACGTTTGCATCTTTATTTCCATTATGTTTTATGAACCTATGTTTTTGATCTTATTTGGGATTATGCTTTGAATTTTATGTTGAAGATTTATGTTTTGGATATTTTAATTTTATGAATTAATATTATTGTTGCTTATTGCCTATTGCTTAATGCTTATTGTTACTAACCCTATCTCTTCTCTATGAGCCATGTTTTGTAACCCCCTCGTCCCGGTCTGGTCGGATGACCGGTCCAAGTGGGCCACACGGGGAAAACCGAAGCGAAACCCGTGAAGGTTTCCCCTCGGTTAACGACCCTAAAATTTTCTTTTTATTTTATCTTGTCTATAGGCATAATTAAAACCTATGTGAAGCACAGCAGCGGGAAAAACAAACATTGAAACATACACCGACCAACCAAAACATTAAACATCTCATTTTACACCTTTGCAGCAGGCCGTTTCGAACTTAGGGTGTTCCGAAACGCCTTGACTTAGTCAACAGGCCAGGGTCAACCTTAGGGTGACCGTTCTGAAACAGGGGTGACCCGTATCGGAACGACCTTGACGGTCAACAGACCAGGGTCAACCATAAGGTGACCGTTCCGAAACAGGGGAGACCCGTATCGAAACGACCTTGACGGTCAATATCTCGTGGTCAACGAGATTTGACCGTTTCGAAACTTCAAAGGCCCGTTTCGGAACGCCTTCATCTCGCCAATTTCTCAAAATTCCAGTAGCAAAAATGTTCCGAAACGACCCCCATCCGTTTCGAAACGGCAGGCCAATTGCAAAGGGACCGTTTCGAAACAGGATGGCCCGTTCCGAAACGCCCCCTGTCTGCAGACTCGTTTTGGCTGTTTTAAGGCACTAGGGTGCCCAAAACACCACCAAAACTCACTACAACACCATCACATATAAACATAAGGCAATCCAGCTATTTAAACATGCTTCAACAAGATTAAAACAAGTTTAAACACTAAGGCAAGACATCATAGGCATGCATTCACACAACATCATTCAAGCACAAAGGTAACCTCTTAGGCATGTGGCTAACATTCAACAAGAGCAATTAGGCATGAGATACAATCCAACATGGCAACATGAACCATACAAAAACAAGGTACTAAGGAGTCTACACATGCTCCTAACAACCAACAACCACCCAACAAAACCATACATGTCCCATTGCTCAAACTATTACATGTCCAAACATTAAAAATCCATACTTGAAGCACTCAAGGCTAACAACCACACTTGGAGCCTTCCACTTGCGCGAGCAACCCACGAACTAAGGATCTGCAATGTTGAACAAAGAGAGCGTAAGCAATGATGCTTAGTGAGGGTAAGCTCTAAAAACAAACCTCAACATTGCAGGGTCCGAGCACGATCTAGCCAAGGCATTACACAAACATACCAAGGATCCACAAGAGCCACAAGATGAGATGCATGAGCAATATATACAAGTAAATGTCATGATCAACAGGCTCTAAATTCCTCAACATAAGTAGCCACACCAATCATCCCAATAAGGATCATTTATCACAACACATTGATACATTTATAAATCAACATTGGCACCTAGCTATGACTCAAATACGCGGATAACCGTTGGAACTCACATCCAACAACACAACCATTACCTGACGGTGGGATTACACTCATCACCGATCTCGCGGAGGGGATTCCACTCATCCTCACGCCCCGTCGGTGGGATTCCACTCATCACCGACTATATTTAAATACAATTTCCGGGCGTACCCGTACTCCTCCTTGGTGACTCAACGCCACCAAGGCCACGCGCGACTTTTGACTCATGTGTACACACTAACATCCTAATGATCGATCATTTTTATTTAAGTATACTAGTGTCAATATTTACTCACTTCACATTACTCATTTCAATCAATTCTGTGCTTAGCACGTACCCACCAACAACCATCATCATGCATGTCTCAAGCATCAATATTCATGTCTCATCTCACATGTATAACATAATATACATAAGCATTCATATCATATTTCACACGAGACATACACAACCATATAAAAGAGTTCATCCAAAGGCTCTAGATCAAGTTTAGGATTAGGCTACCACCCCAATCCTAACTCTAGGTGGGTCTACCAAGCCCAACCTAGTCCATATACTCGAACCAACCATTTTAAAACCAAGTAAAACAATTAACCACTCACCTAAGCTTCTAAGCCCAAGGACCAAGCAAGCAACAACCTTCAACTTCCCGGATTCACTTCCGATGCTTCACCGATGCCCAAACTTGACTCTAATCAATCCCAAACACAAACAAAACATCCACAGTCAAAATCTTATCATCGAAACTAACCCGGAATGCAATCCAACCACAAACTACAATGTTGCAAGCATGAATAATACTCATTTTTCACCAATTCGGATAGCCCAAAAACCTTGTCCGAAAACCATGTTTTCAACTTCCATTACACCCTCCAATGATCCCAAAACAACCCTTACCTATAGTACTATCAAGAGCCTATCAAAACCCACCTAAAACAGCCCCCAAAACTCACCCAAAACCTCCCAAAAACCCCATTTTCACCCAAGTCCGAAAATTGTTCCAAATCATTTGAAATTCACATATGTAGTATCATTTGGCTCCTATATTCCATAACTAACCATAACAAATCAAAATATTAAGTTTAGCTACACAAAGGCACCATTTTTAATCAAGATTTCCAAAACTTCCATTTTCCAAAACCTTTATGAAAATGAAAAAGAAGGGTACTTTCATGAAGGGGAAGATGAGGAGAAGTCGAAAATGCTATTACCTTTCAAAACGGAGTTGAAACGAAGAAGGGAGGTGATGGAACAGTGGATTTGGGTAGGGAGTTTAAGTTCCCGTTGGTGAAGAAGGGGATGAATAGTGGATGATGGGTGTTTTTGTTTTGTTTTAATTTAAAGGCCCAAAGACCATTTTGCCCTTAATGAAATGGGATATTCACAAGAGCATATAATCCATGGCCATTTGGGATTAAATTTCAAAACATGGTCAACACAGTTAATTAATTTGAAACCAAACCCGAACCATTATTTAAATTATAAAACCAAACCCAAATAATATTAAAATATTATTTTCACCTAACCCCTAAACCCGGGTGTTACATGTTTATTGTTTTTTGATCTAACAAAAAGAGGGAGAAGAAATTTAAGAGCCAAAAATTCGTTTTAAATGTTTAAAGTGTTTTTTAAGTTTTTATAACTTGAATTTCAAAGTTAAAACCTTTTTAAAACTTTAAAAACCTATCTTAAATTAAGGGGGAGTTAGAATGTGTTCAAAATTTTCAAAACTCTTAAAAACTCTAACTTTGGTTTTGTTATATCAAAAAGGGGAGATTGTGAAACCGATATTTTAATTTTGATATAACTAAAGAACCTAAGGACTAAATTGAAAAAGTCAAAACGAATTTTTAAGTCCTCAAACATCCCCATATGATTTAAAGAATATGCCTAAGTTAAAAACTAAGCTTTCCAAATATTTCCTAAGTGTTCTTAAAGCCGAAACAGTGTTTTTCGAGTCCCTGTTTCGAAACGGCCTAAGGCGTTTCGAAACGGTTTTGAAACTGTCAACCCATGTTTCGAAACGGGTATCGAAACGTTTTCAACACTTCCAACCCCTGTTTCGAAACAAGTATCGAAACAGCTTTAGAACATAAAGAACCCGTATCGAAACGATTTCAAGTGTTTCGAAACGGTTCTTCATTTGATTTGAAAATATGACCGTTGCAAGTTTTTAACTAATTTTTCAGAAACCGTTAAGGCGTTTCGGAACGAGTTCAAGCCATTTCGAAACGACCCTTGACAGTGGCAAAAGTGTTTCGAAACGGGTAAAACCGTTTCGATACGGAATCTTAAATGCACCCTAACGGCTCTTTCTATTTTCGTCCGTTTCGAAACAAGGTCGGGCGTTTCGAAACAGGTGGTTGCAGACTGCATTTATGGAGGTGAGATAACACTCCCAACGGCTCTAATGATGAATGCAACAACCACAACGGCTAGAAATCAATGAGAAGGTATAAAAGGGACCTCTAAAAGCTCCAGCAACAACTATTGATCCAAAAAGCAAACATCCAAACATCAAATCCAAGCATTTGTGCCTAAATCCCAATATTGTCTAGAAACCCCAATTGTAATTTTCATTCTTATCTTTTTCAATTGGGTTGAGTGCTTGTAATTGAGCTACAATTTGTATTGAGAGATACTTTCTTAGCCAACAAAATCTTTGTTCTATTTGTGTGAGGATTGGGTTAAATTTTGGGTAGAAAATTTAACCGAAAATTGTAAGGGTTACCTCCTTAGCCTAGAAAAGGGGAAGAGCAATTAGTGGAATTGTTGCAAATCCTTAGTGAAGCTAAGGTAGTGGATGTAGAGTTCATTTGGAACTTGAACCACTCTAAAATTCTTTGTCTATCTTTTTAATTTGCAATTTCCACCACCTAAACCTTTAAAAATCCAATTCACCCCCTCTTGGTTCATTTCGATCATTCGATTCACTCAACAATTGGTATCAGAGCCTACCTCTTTGAGGATTAACAACCACAAGAGGAGTTCCTAGGAAGAGTGTGATCATCCAAAATCAAGAGATGGCTTCAACCTCCGGTTCGGGAATGTATGAGTCTCAATCCACTACAAAACCACCATTCTTCAATGGTGACAACTATCTGTTTTGGAAGAATAGAATGAGGCTCTTCATCAAGTCCAATGACTACTTGGTTTGGGATGTGATTGAAGATGGCCCCTACATTCTATTGAAGCAAGATAGTGAAGGCAAGATGGTTTTGAAGAAAAAGGTGGAGATGAGTGAAGAAGAAAGGAGAAAGATTCAAATAAATGACAAAGCTCTCCACATGCTCTTTTGTTCATTCGGTCCGGACATCTATTCCAAAGTGTCATCCATTGAGAGTGCCAAAGAAGTGTGGGACACTCTTGAGACTACCTATGAGGGAACCAATGACGTCAAGGAAACTAAGATTAGAATTCTCAATCTTAGTTATGAAAATTTCAAGATGGAACCCGATGAGACGGTGTCCAAGATGTTTGACCGGTTCTCCACCATAGTCAATGGGCTCAAAGGATTTGGAGAGACAATACCGGAAGACAAGCTTGTCCGGAAGCTACTCTATTCACTTCCCGAATCATGGGATGGGAAGAGAACCGCCATCATAGAAGCTAAAAATTTGAAGACTTTAAAGCTTGATAAGCTAGTGGGTTCTCTCCTTACACATGAGATTATGAAGCAAGGAAGGGAAGAAGAAAAGAAGAAAGAAGAGAAGAGAGTAGAAAAGCTAGAGGTTGAAAAGAAGAAGAAGATGGGAATAGCTCTCAAAGCATCACTACTTGAGGAGAGCTCTTCTAGTGAGAAGGATGAGCTAGAAGAATTGGCTATGATAGCCAAACGATTCTCACGCTTTATGAGGTCCAACCGGGGAAGAAAAATTCAAAGGAAGATGGACTTCAAAGGCAAGAACAAAGAAGAAGCAAGGGATCAAATCATTTGCTTCGAGTGCAATAAACCCGGCCACATACGTTCGGAGTGCCCTCAACTCAAGAAGAAGGGCTTTGAGAAGAAGAAGAAGCACAAAGCCAAGCTTGCTACTTGGAGTGATGAGGAGTCATCGGAGGATGACGAACAAGAAGTGGCCAACCTTTGCCTCATGGCACTTGAGGAAGATTCCTCTATGGTAACCTCTAACTCATCATCTTTTGATTTTACATATGATGAATTAAATGATGCATATGATGAGTTACAAGAGGTCTATGATGAATTAGTTGAGAAATACAAGGAGTCGGTCATTAGGAATAAGAAAATCATTTTGGAACTAAATGAGAAAAATGACTCACTCTCTCAAGCTAATTCAAAATTTGAGAAAAAGATATTAGGGTTGAAAGATGAACTAAAATTTTTTCAAGATAAAAATGTTGACCTTAATAATCTTTTATCTCAATTTAATAGTGAACGCCAAAAGGTGTTAGATGAGCTTAACAAGCTCAAGGAGTCCTTTAAAAATGTTGGTAGTGTGAAGCGTGAAATTGGTGAATCTTCTAAAACAAACCAACTTAAGAAAAGGACTAATAACTACAAACAAGGTAGTCTTCCTAGACATAGAAGAACTAAAAGAATTAGAAGTGTATGGGTTCCTAAGGAACTTGTAAAATCTAATAACATTATTGCTATGTTATCTTGGATTCCTAAGGGAACCATGGTTTTGGGAGCTAACACTCATGGACCCAAAATGATTTGGGTACCAAAAACAAAAGCTTAATATCTTTGTTTGTAGGGGGCATTGCTACAAGGCCAAAGCACAAAGTCAAAACTCATGGTACCTTGATAGTGGATGCTCAAGGCATATGACCGGAGACAAGAGTAGATTCATGGATCTAAAGCCAAAAAGTGGAGGAGTGGTGACATTTGGTGACAACTCCAAAGGCCACATTAAAGGTATTGGCTCCATATGTAATCACTCTACTATTCTCATTGAAAATGTCTTGTATGTCGATGGTCTTAAACATAACTTATTGAGCATAAGTCAATTGTGTGATAAAGGATTTAATGTTTTATTTGATAAAAATGGATGCAAAATTGTTGACATTAAATCTAATAATATTATGCTCATAGGTCATCGCATAGGGAACATATACATGGTGCATCTAGATGACATTCATACATCTCATGCATGCTTAGTAGCACAAAATGAAAATGATGCATGGTTGTGGCATAGGAAACTAGGACATGCTAGCATTAGTGTTTTAGAAAAATTAGTTTCCATTGATCTAGTTAGAGGTTTACCCAGGATAAAATTTTCAAACGATAAAATTTGTGATGCATGCTCTAAGGGTAAACAACATAAATCTTCCTTTAAATCCATTAATGATGTTTCTACAAGTAGATGTTTACAACTAATCCATATGGACTTATTTGGGCCAATTAGGACTATGAGCTTGGGTGGTAAGTCATATGCATTTGTACTTGTTGATGATTTTTCTAGATTTACTTGGGTTCTATTTTTAAGTACTAAAGATGAGGCTTTGGAAAAATTCATCACATTTTCAAAACTAACCCAAAATGATCTTGAACTTAGAATTTCACATATTAGAAGTGATCTTGGAACCGAGTTTCAAAATTTAGGGTTTGAAGATTTTTTGAATGAAAATGGTATTAGCCACAATTTTTCGGCTCCTCGAACTCCTCAACAAAATGGGGTAGTTGAGAGGAAAAATAGAACTTTGCAAGAAATGGCTAGAACTATGCTTTGTGAAAATAATTTACCTAAATATTTTTGGGCGGAAGCCACAAACATCACTTGCTATATTGTTAATCAAGTAATGATTAGAGAAAATGGGAGTGTTTTGATAAGAGAAAATGGGAGTGTTTTGATAAGAGAAAATGGACTAATTTGATGATTGAAAACAGGGAAACATGGTTGTTTTGTGTAACACGGTTTTAGAGATTGTTATAACTATATTGGATTGTCTTAGAAATTAAAATGGAAAGCTTCGTAAGGTTAAAATTTAAGGATCTTGTTACTTTAATAATGGATTGTCTTTGCACTATTAGTGAGATTGTTTTTGTGTAAATTTAAGAACATTAATGGAGTGTTTTGTAAAACTGTTTGAGGACTGTTTTAAAGGGGTTAAAGACTATTTTGTCAAAGAAATTTAGGGAATGACTATTCTGTAAAATTAAGGGATGTTTAAGAAGATTAATGAGATATAATTAGTGAAATAAGTTGTGGAATGATTTGGTAAATTTGTAGAATTGTTTTGTGGATTTTAAAAACTGATTGTGGATTGTTTTGAGTTCATATAAAAATACATGAACTGTTTTAAAGGAACACAAACATGTTAAGGGCTGTTTTGGAAGTATTTAGGTATGTATGCTAGTGTGAGGACGAGTTTGTATTAAAATGAAAGTTAGTGACCTGCTTGGTGAATATGTATGTGTATACATGTTTGTTAGGGACTGTTTTATATATATGAAAGTGCACTGGACAATCCATTTTGGTTGTCTTTGTAAGTTATGTAAACAATTAAGTAAGAGATTTAGGTGAGCATGCTAACTTGGTATACACCTTACCTTACCTCACCTTTTCAGATTGAAGTTGCTAACAATGGAGCATCTTTCCGAGCCGGACGTAGAAGTTGTACATGGGGCACCTAAAACATTGACACCATATTTTCACTTCTAGTAAGTTAAAGTTGAATGTATATGACATTATTGAAATTGTTAGTTGGTTAGCGTAATGTATTGCGTAGTCTAACTATGAAATAATTTTTGTACAGCTGAACTCACGTCCATTTGTAAACCGTGCAAGCATTCGTCGGCCTAAATGGTAAGTGAGTAATTACGTAGGTACCAACCTTATATTTTTCAAATCATTTTTATGTTGAAGTTAACGTTCGTGAGTTTCTAAAATCTTTCTCGCTAATGAACAGATTCACATCAACGTTCTAGATCTCCGACAATGAAAATTACGTAGGTACAAACCTTATATTTTTTTACCCTCTTTTTGTACGGGCAGCAATAGGAGCAAAATGTTTTGAACGATAATTTGCATTTTGTGAACATGTATAACAATTTATACATTAGATGGATTCAGAACCCGAAACAGGTTATGTAATTATAGGAAGGTCATTGGAAAGTTGCAATATATGTAAAGAAATCGTCATGAATGCGGTGTATAAGTTGTATATTATGTTCCATTCTATAAATTGAGCATATGAATGCTTTATCCGCATATAAATTGAATAATATAACGAGCTTATGAAGTACCGTTCTGTAATGGCATGTATGCACTATGTGATGTCGATGTTGCATGAAATAATAGATCGTGTCAGTGTTCAATGAAAACGTCAAATAAATCATATATCCATGAGAGCAACCATTGTGGCCACTCTTCCTTGAAAATGTGAAGATAACCACATGTGTTTCCTATTAATTACTGTAATTGACAAGTGAATCAAAACGGGGCGTGAAGCGCAATTGCAACAAGACATTACTTGACAAATAAATTGCGACCAGGGGAAAACATGAAAGGGGATGTTTGGTTCCACTTACAATTATGCACTCTCCATTTCATTTTGAGGACTGCGCGAAGGTGCTCTAACCCCACAACATGGGAATCTGCAACACATTATGTTATTTACTGTGGGGGAGGAAGGAACGATTTCATACTAAATATATAGATAATCGTGTAATAACTTGACGTTCTAATATGATATATTATCGTGGATGTCACAGTCGGAGATAGAATGAAAACATTATCATCTGCATTCCAAAGATGTGGTCGATCCTAATTGAAACGCATAACCAAACATGTGTTAGCTTTTATTTTTCGACATATATGAGATTGGAGGAATATTGAATCACCGTTGGTTCATGGTCGAGGTCATTTGCAAATTCGCAGTCGTGTTGGAAAGAAGTTAAAGTTGTATTAAAAGTTGAGGTTGGAAGTTGCAGCTTCAAACGTGGGCACGTGTTTTTGTTATGTCCCTCAATATGGCAATACGAACAGTGATAGGTTTGTGACGTTGGGACTTACTTTTTCAGATTTTGTTTCTCTTTCCCTTCTTTCTTTTGTGGGTCCTGAACGTTGCGCTTGTTGTCCTTGTTAGAGGCCAACTCCTTCAACATATTGGACTGATCAAACTCAGCAGTTAATCTAAGTATCTCATCCTTTATGCTTCGAAAAGTTTCGTCCATTTGTGATGCAAAGTAGCACAACCGCGAGGACAGTGATTGGAGAGAGGCAAATCGAGATATTTGTTTCAATTTGGGAGGCACGTTGAAGTCTACAAAAGATGGAGCTGCAAGCTTTGCGTTTTTTTGTCCACCGTGGGAGTATTAAAGATTGTATGATCTCTAATAAGTCTTCCAACTTAAGAACGTGCAGTTGGTGGCAACATGGTAGGCACACTGTCTCAATTTTCCTGCAGGAACACGTGATGTTTTGCGTTGCGACATCAACCACCACTGCGTACATTTTGTTAGTATCCCTATACTTGGTTAAATGAGGTATCCGCGATCCTCCTACTTCAGCAATTGGAAGTAAAGGACGATAAAATGTCTCATGTTTGAGCTTCACCTAAACTATTTCGAATGATGCCCGAGTATACAGGTCAGCCACATTGCCTTCAAGGTCATTCAATTTCGTCATCGAGAAAAGCTTCGAATGTGAACTGAAGAAATCTTCCTTCAACTCTTTAATTTGCATCTCATTAATCCCATTTTCAATGGCACGAACCCAGTCTATATATGTATTCTTAGATTTCAGCACAATAGCGGGCGCAGCATTCATAGCTTCGCACCTTTGTACATTCACAAATCCTTGCATAATTTGTACCAAATTATGTTTTCTCGTAAGAAATTGTGCATGTACCCAAATCCTTACACAAAGTTAAGCCATTTTGGGTCATGTTGACTTATTATAAAAAATTTGGTAGATACCATTTTTCTTACAACTTTTGTAAGAAATTGTCTACACCTTGTAGGAAATTGTGTACATACACAAATCCTTACATATTTCGTACACAATTATGTTTTCTCGTAGAAATTATGTATGTACAGAAATCCCTACACAAAGTTGACCCCCTTGGGCCATGTTGAGTTATTTTAAGAAATTTGGTACATATCATTTTTCTTACAACTTCTGTAAGAAATTGTGTACACCTTGTAGGAAATTGTATACATACAGAAATCCTTACATATTTTGTACCAAATTATGTTTTCTCGTAGGAAATTGTGTATGTACACAAATCCCTACACAAAGTTGAGCCACTTTGGGCCATGATGAGTTATTGTAAGAAATTCGGTACACATCGTTTTTCTTACAACTTTTGTAAGAAATTGTGTACACCTTGTAGGAAATTGTGTACATGTACAAATCCTTATATATTTTGTACACAATTATGTTTTCTAGTAGGAAATTATATATGTATAGAAATCCCTACACAAAGTTGACCCCTTTTAGGCAATTTTGAGTTATTGTAAGAAATTCGATACATATCATTTTTCTTACAATTTTTGTAAGAAATTGTGTACACCTTGTAATAAATTGTGTACATATACAAATCCTTACATATTTTGTACCAAATTATGTTTTATCGTAGAAAATTGTGTATGTACACAAATCCCTACACAAAGTTGAGCCACTTTGGGCCATGTTAAGTTATTGTAAGAAATTCGGTACATACCGTTTTTCTTACAACTTTCGTAAGAAATTGTGTACACCTTGTAGAAAATTGTGTACATACATAAATACTTACATATTTTGTACCAAATTATGTTTTCTCGTAGGAAATTGTGTATGTACACAAATCCCTACACAAAGATGAGCCACTTTAGGCCATGTTGAGTTATTGTAAGAAATTCGGTAAATACTGTTATTCTTACAACTTTTGTAAGAAATTGTGTACACCTCGTAAGAAATTGTGTACAAACACAAATCCTTACATATTTTGTACACAATTATGTTTTCTCGTAGGAAATTGTGTATGTACACAAATCCCTACACAAAGTTGACCCCCTTTAAGCCATGTTGAGTTATTGTAAAAAATTCGGTACATATTATTTTTCTTACAAATTTTGTAAAAAATTGTGTACACCTTGTAGGAAATTGTGTACATACACAAATCCTTACATATTTTGTACCAAATTATGTTTTCTCGTAGGAAATTGTGTATGTACACAAATCCCTACACAAATTTGAACCACTTTGGGCCATGTTGAGTTGTTGTAAGAAATTTGGTACATACCGTTTTTCTTACAACTTTCGTAAGAAATTGTGTAAACCTTGTAGGAAATTGTGTGCATACACAAATCCTTACATATATTGTACCAAATTATGTTTTCTCGTAGGAAATTATGTATGTACACAAATCCCTACACAAAGTTGAGCCTTTTTAGGCCATGTTGAGTTATTGTAAGAAATTTGGTACATACCGTTTTTCTTACAACTTTCGTAAGAAATTGTGTACACCTTGTAGGAAATTGTGTGCATACGCAAATCCTTACATATATTGTACCAAATTATGTTCTATCGTAGGAAATTGTGTATGTACACAAATCCCTACACAAAGTTGAGCTATTTTGGGCCATGTTGAGTTATTGTAAGAAATTCGGTACATACCGTTTTTCTTACAACTTTTGTAGGAAATTGTGTACATATAAAAATCCTTACATATTTTGTACATAATTATGTTTTCTCGTAGGAAATTGTATATGAACAGAAATCCCGACACAAAGTTGACCCCTTTTAGGCCATGTTGAGTTATTGTAAGAAATTCAGTACATATCGTTTTTCTTACAACTTTTGTACGAAATTGTGTACACCTTGTAGGAAATTGTGTACATATACAAATCCTTACATGTTTTGTACCAAATTATGTTTTATCGTAGGAAATTGTGTATGTACACAAATCCCTACACAAAGTTGAGCCACTTTGGGCCATGTTGAGTTATTGTAAGAAATTCGGTACATACTGTTTTTCTTACAACTTTCGTAAGAAATTGTGTACACCTTGTAGGAAATTGTGTACATACATAAATACTTACATATTTTGTACCAATTTATGTTTTCTCGTAGGAAATTGTGTATGTACACAAATCCCTACACAAAGTTCAGCCTCTGTGGGCCATGTTGAGTTATTGTAAAAAATTCGGTACATACTGTTTTTCTTACAACTTTTGTAAGGAATTGTGTACACCTTGTAGGAAATTGTGTACATACATAAATACTTACATATTTTGTACCAATTTATGTTTTCTCGTAGGAAATTGTGTATGTACACAAATCCCTACACAAAGTTGAGCCACTTTGGGCCATGTTGAGTTATTGTAAGAAATTCGGTACATACTATTTTTCTTACAACTTTTGTAAGAAATTGTGTACACCTTGTAGGAAATTGTGTACATACACAAATCCTTACATATTTTGTACACAATTATGTTTTCTCGTAGGAAATTGTGTATGTACACAAATCCCTACACAAAGTTGACCCCCTTTTAAGCCATGTTGAGTTATTGTAAGAAATTCAGTACATATCATTATTCTTACAACTTTCGTAAAAAAATTGTCAATACCTTTTAGGAAATTGTGTACATACACAAATCATTAAATATTTTGTACCAAATTATGTTTTATCATAGGAAATTGTGTATGTACACAAATCCCTACACAAAGTTAAGCCACTTCGAGCCATGTTGAGTTATTGTAAGAAATTCGGTACATACCGTTTTTCTTACAACTTTCGTAAGAAATTGTGTACGGCTTGTAAGAAATTGTGTACATACAAAAATCTTTGCATATATTTGTTGGGTTGTTCGGTGCTCGATCCATTCAACCGTTCTTGCTCTCCAAGTGGTGGAGAGGTGGAATTTTGGGTGTAAGTGGTATGGAAGCTAAAAAAATTAAGGACACAGTGATTTATAGTGGTTCAACCTTCTAACCAAGGTCTACATCTACTACCTGAGCTTCCCACTAAGGATTTCCAATCAATCCACTATTGATTCGTCCCCTTTTCTAGGCTTAGGAGGAAACCCTTATTCACCAATCAAGCTTTCTACCCAAAGCCTTGATCAAACCCTCTTTACAAGAGAAAATATAAGCAAACTCAAATCCCTCTATTAGGTATTTGTTTGCACAATTTAGCTCTCACCCAAAACCTAAAACACTTGAGCAAATTTAACAATTTTGGCTCACTAGTATTTGTCTATACAAAGAAATGACAATTTAGTACTAAGACAATTTCTTGATCATTTTTTGTTGACAATTGAAGCATTAACCATTACTTGATGCTTGGAGGTCTCTTTTATACTCATTAATGAGTTTGTAGCCGTTACTAGCCGTTGGGGTTGAATTAGAGCCGTTGGAGACATAATTTCCCACCATTAATGCTGTTATGCAGCCTTCCGTATTAATACGCGTTGACCCATATCGGTACGGCCTTCATCAAAAACTAGTCGTTGGGCTCTTGCCAGCCTAGGCGTATCGATACGCTTGAGGGCGTATTGGTACAGTATGACATTTAAAAGACCGTTGGGAAACTAGCTATTGGGGTTGTTAAAACGGGGATCGGTACGCTTACCAGGCATATAGAAATGATCCCTCACCATATTGAAACAACAAAGCATGTTTCGATACGGGTTTTGGCAGTGACCAAAGTTGGGCAAAAAGGTATCGATACGGGTTAGACCGTATCGGTACGGGCAACTTGAAAATACAAGTTTGGCAATTTAAAATCAACAAAAACTTTGCCAAAAACCTTTTAAGATCCCTCAAACATAAATTCTAGTTGTTTGGACTTAAATACAAGTTTTGAATTCTTTTCAAATTAGTCAAACACATTTTTCAATTATTATATCAAAACATTAGTTCTACAATATTGTACCAAATTATGTTTTATCGTAGGAAACTGTGTATGTACACAAATCCCTACACAATGTTGAGCCCCTTTGGGCCATGTTAAGTTATTGTAAGAAATTCGGTACATACCATTTTTTACAACTTTCGTAAGAAATTGTGTATATACACAAATCCTTACATATATTGTACTAAATTATGTTTTTTCGTAGGAAATTATGTATGTACACAAATCCCTACAAAAAGTTGAGCCACCGTTTTTCTTACAACTTTCATAAGAAATTGTGTACACCTTATAGGAAATTGTGTACATACACAAATCCTTACATATATTGTACTAAATTATATTTTCTCGTAGGAAATTGTGTATGTACAAAAATCCCTACATAAAGTTGAGTCTCTTTGGGCCATGTTGAGTTATTGTAAGAAATTTGGTACATACCGTTTTTCTTACAACTTTCGTAAGAATTGTGTACACCTTGTAGGAAATTGTGTACATACACAAATCCTTACATATATTGTACCAAATTATGTTTTCTCGTAGGAAATTGTGTATGTTCATAAATCCCTACACAAAGTTGTGCCCCTTTGAGCCATGTTGAGTTATTGTAAGAAATTCGGTACATACCGTTTTTCTTACAACTTTCGTAAGAAATTGTTTACACCTTGTAGGAAATTGTGTGCATACACAAATCCTTACATATATTAGACCAAATTATGTTTTCTCGTAGGAAATTGTGTATGTACACAAATCCCTATACAAAGTTGAGCCCCTTTGGGCCATGTTGAGTTATTGTAAGAAATTCGGTACATACTGTTTTTCTTACAAATTTCGTAAGAAATTGTGTACACCTTGTAGGAAATTGTGTACTTACAAAAATCCTTATATATATTGTACCAAATTATGTTTTCTCGTAGGAAATTGTGTATGTACACAAATCCCTACACAAAGTTCAGCCTCTGTGGGCCATGTTGAGTTATTGTAAAAAATTTGGTACATATCGTTTTTCTTACAACTTTTGTAAGAAATTGTATACACCTTCTAGGAAATTGTGTACATACACAAAACCTTACATATTTTGTACCAAATTATGTTTTTCGTAGGAAATTGTGTATGTACACAAATCCGTACACAAAGTTGAGCCCCTTTGGGCCATGTTGAGTTACTGTAAGAAATTGTATATACCGTTTTTTACAACTTTCGTAAGAAATTGTGTACACCTTGTAGGATATTGTGTACATACACAAATCCTTACATATATTGTACGAAATTATGTTTTCTTGTAGGAAATTATGTATGTACACAAATCCCTACACAAAGTTGACCCACTTTGGGCCATGTTGAGTTATTGTAAGAAATTCGGTACATATTGTTTTTATTACAACTTTTGTAAGAAATTGTGTACTCCTTGTAGGAAATTGTGTACATATACAAATCCTTACCCATATTGTACCAAATTATGTTTTCTCGTAGAAAATTGTGTATGTACACAAATCCCTACACAAAGTTGACCAACTTTGGGCCATGTTGAGTTATTGTAAGTAATTCGGTACATACCGTTTTTATTACAACTTTTGTAAGAAATTGTGTACACCTTGTAGGAAATTGTGTACATACACAAATCTTTACCCATATTGTATCAAATTATGTTTTCCCGTAGGAAATTGTATATGTACACAAATCCCTACACAAACTTGATCACTGTAGGCCATGGTGAGTCTTTGTAGGAAATTCGGTATATACCGTTTTTCTTACAGTTCTTGTAAGGAATTATGTACAAGCTTTGTAAGAAATTGTGTACAAATTTTTTACCTGGTAAACCAGTCGGCCTTCATTTAGCCGCCAATTAGAGGACATTTCCTAGAATCACCGGTTATTAGTTTTGTTATTTTTTTAAAGAAATTTAAGTTGTTGTATATATATAAATGGGATAGGATCTAGTTACACAGTGTAAAACTCTCTAAGTTTTACACGTTTTTTGGATCGTTGGATGAGTGAAATGGATGGATGAGATTAATAGTAGAATATGTGAAGATTATCACTTGGGAAAAAAGTAATGAGTTAATCTCAGTCATTCATTTTCCCCATCCAACGATCCAAAAAACATGTAAAACTTAAAGAGTTTTACACTGTGTAAGTTGATCCTAACCATATATATGTGTGTGTGCGTGTGTGCGTGTGTGTGTGTGTGTGAGAGAGAGAGAGAGAGATAGGATCCGTTTACATAGTGTAAAACTCTTTACGTTTTACACGTTTTTTGGACCGTTGGATGAGTTAAACGATTGGATGAGATTAACAGTAAATATATGAAGATTATCACTTGGGAAAAAAGAGTAAGGAGTTATTCTGAGCCATCTATTTCTCCCATCTAACGACATCTTACGATCCAGAAAACGTGTAAAACTTAAAGAGTTTTACATTGTGTAAGTCTCTCTCTCTTTCTCTCTCTCTCTCTCTCTCTCTCTCTCTCTCTCTCTCTCTCTCTCTCTCTCTCTCTCTCTCTCTCTCTCTCTCTCTCTCTCTCTCTCTTAGTAAAGTTTTGGCTTATATACAATATTTTTAAATTTTGAAATACGTTTAAAATTTTAAAATATTGTAGATATTATAAAATTTTTAAAATACTAAAGTAATAGGTTTTAAAATTTTAACATATTCTAAATATATTATAAACATTTAGTATTAAAAATAATTGTTTTGCATATTTGTTTGAAAATGACATCTGGACTAGTTTTGTTGTACCGTGACCATGAGCACATTTCTTCTCATATTCGTGAAGAACAAGTAAGTAATATAAAATTTATTATGTCATGTATAGCACGAAATAATTTATTATAATAAATTAATTATAGGGTTAGGAGCATATCATCCGCCGTTGAGAAATGAAGATCAAAGAACCTTCTGACCTCATAGCTTGTTACATACAGATCATCGTATTTTGTAATGCTTCATTTCTTCGTGGATTTAAGATTGACCCCGGGTTGATAACTAGATTGATTGAACGGTGGAGACCGGAGATGCACACATTTTATTTTTCATTCAGCGAATGCACGATAACTCTGGAAGATGTAGCTATACAGCTTGGTGTCCCAATAAATGAGAATTCTTTGGTTGAAGCAAATGCATATAACGTATTTCAGTTTTGCAGTCAGTACCTCGGAAAAATTCCTTCTCACTAAGATGTGAAAAGGTCTACGTCTAAGAATTTTATGGTTGCATAGTGAATTCAATGTAACAGAGAGATCTACTCGGCAAGAACTTATTTATGCAGCTTGAGCATATATATTACAAATCATTAGTGGGATATTGATGCCAAATACATCTGACAATTTGGTTCACACACAATATTTGTCGATGTTGGCTGACTTTAACACATCTCGTGAATATAGTCGAGGTTCTGCAATATTGGCATTCTTGTACCATAAAATGTGTAATACCTCAATTATGATTGTGTGAAACCGAAATTGATTTTGATATAACACATAAACTTAAGGACCAATTTGCAAAACAATAAATTTTTAAGTACTCTTTAAAGTCTCACAATTGACAAGTATTTTTAAACAAAATAATATCTAAAGACATGCTCTTAAACATATAAAATTCCCTAAGTCTTTTCCTATCTTTATCAAGCTTAAGTATGCAAAAACGCCCAGGCGTATCGATACCCTTATGCGTATCGATACCCTCTTTGGCTACTGGAATTTTGTTTTTCAAACCAGTATCGATACCCTTGTGCGTATCGATACCCTATTTTGCCACTGGAATTTTAATGAAGTTACCGTACCGATACGCCTTACAACCGTATCGATACGATATTCATCTGGGCAACTATTTTCATGAAACCGTACCGATACGCCTTGCAACCGTATCAATACGATAAGCACATCTTTGAAAAAATCTGAGCATTTAATTATTTGATCGTTACTTGTCAGTTGGTTGGTTTCCTAATTTTTAAAAGACCGTTATACCGTACCGATACGCTTAGTATGCGTATCGATACGCTTTTTATGTAAACATGACTTGGGATTCCAGTGAGCAAAAACCGTATCGATACGGCCTTCCAAACCGATATGCCCCTTAAAACCGTACTGGTACGCCTTCTATGCGTATCGATACGCTCTATTTTCAGGCACAACGGCTCTTTCCTCTTTGATGCAGGTATTGATACGCCCTTCCCGAGTACCGATACGGTAGGCTGCAGAGCTGCATTTAATGCGGGAAAATTGCTCCCAACGGCTCTATTGATGATCCCAACTACCCAAACGACTAGAAATCAATGCAAGGGTATAAAAACAAGCTTCAATTGACCAGGCAACAACTATTGAACCTACAAGCAACATCAAAGCTAAAATCCAAACCCTAGTGCTCTTCAAAGTCAAATTCTTGTACCCAACTCTAGTGTTTTTATTGTTATCTTGTATTGTTAGTTTGGGGTGATTGAAATTGTATTTGGGTAAACAATTTATCCTTTGTGAGGAATTATTTGAGTTTACCAAATCCTTATCTTTGTAAATTGAGTGGATTAAGCTTTGGGTAGAAAGCTTAATCAATTTGTAAGGTTACCTCCTCATCCAAGAAAAGGGGAAGAATTCAAGTAGTGAATTGGTTGAAAATCCTTAGTGAGAACTAAGGTAGTGGATGTAGAGTTCATTTGGAGAACTTGAACCACTCTAACTACTTGTGTCATCTTTTATTTTTTACTCATTCCTCCCACCAAATTTTTAATTGCCAATTCACCCCCCTCTTGGCCATTTGCAATTGTGTGATCAACTCAACAATTGGTATCAGAGCTACACTCATTGGAAGGATTACAACCCTCTCGAGTCGATTCTAGGAGAGTTTGATCAACAACTAGTCAAGCAATGGCATCCACCTCCAACCCCAACCTCTATGAGTCCCAATCTACCACCAAGCCACCATTCTTCAATGGGGATAACTACCCATATTGGAAGAATATGATGAGGCTCTTTATCAAGTCTACCGACTACATGGTGTGGGATGTGGTTGAAGAAGGTCCATACATTCCTATGAAAAGAGATAGTGAAGCAAGACTTGTCCCAAAGGTAAAAGCCGAAATGACGGATGATGAACGAAGAAGGATGCAAGTGAATGACAAAGCTCTTTATGTGATATTTTGTGCACTTGGTCTGGATATCTACTCCAAGGTGTCTTCGATCGAAAATGCCAAGGAGGTTTGGGATACCCTCGAGATAACATATGAGGGAACTAGTGATGTCAAGGAGACAAAGATTGGGCTACTCAATCTAAGCTATGAAAATTTCAAGATGGATCCCGATGAAAGTGTCTCCAAGATGTTTGATCGATTCTCGGTCATTGTCAACGGATTTAAGGGGTTCGGCGAGATCATCCCCGAAGACAAACTAGTGAGGAAATTGTTGTACTCTCTTTCGGAGTCATGGGATGGAAAGAGAACGGCTATTATTGAAGCTCGAGATTTGAAGACTCTCAAGCTTGATGCTCTTGTTAGATCTCTACTCACCCATGAGATCATGAGGAAGGGAAGAGAAGAAGATGGTTGAGAAGAAGAAAGTTGGAATCGCTCTTAAAGCTTCATGTCAAGAAAGAGATTCAAGTGAAGATGAAGATGAGGAGATGACCATGTTGGCCAAATGGTTCACTCGCTTCATGAAGTCCAACCGTGGGAGAAAGTTTATTAAAAAGGGAGACTTCAAGAGCAAGAGTAAAGAAGAGGAGAAGGACCAAATCACTTGCTATGAATGCAAAAAGCCCGGTCACATCCGTTCCGAATGTCCTCAATTGAAGAGGAAGAGCTTTGGGAAGAAGAATAAGCTCAAAGCTCAAATAGCAACTTGGAGTGATGATGAGTCATCCGAGGAAGAGGAGGAAGTGGCCAATCTTTGTCTCATGGCCATTGATGATGAACCAAAGGTAAATTCTAACTTATCCAATTTTGATTTTACTTTTGATGAACTTCAATATGCTTATGATGAATTGCAAGAGGTTTACGATGAGTTAGTAGGAAAATATAAAGAATCCATTTTGAAAAACAAGAAAACCATTTTCGATTTGAAAAATCAAAATGAGACATTTTCAAAAGCTAACTCCGAATTGGAAAAGAAAGTTTTGTTTTTAGTAAATCTTTCAAATGATCTTAAAACGAAAAATCTTGAACTTGAAAAACTTCTTTCCAATTTTCAAGATTATCACACAAAGGAAGTGGATAATCTTAAAACATCTATTTCTATTGGGAAAAACAATTTTGAAAAAGGAAATCCTTCTAAATCCCAATATGTAAAAAGAAAACCCTTTATTCCTAAACAAAGAAATTTTAATAAGCAATCTAGAGGTCAAAGAGTTAGGAGTGTTTGGGTTCCTAAGGAACTCATTATTTCTAATAATATGAATGCTATTGCTTCTTGGATTCCTAAGGGAACCAAAATTTTGAAGGCTAACACTCATAGACCCAAAATGATTTGGGTACCAAAAATCAAGGCCTAATTTCTTTGTTTGTAGGGGGAGCATTGCTACAAGGCTAAAGCTTCAAGCCAAAATTCTTGGTACCTTGATAGTGGATGCTCAAGACATATGACCAGTGACAAGAGTAGATTCGTGGAACTAAAGCCAAAGAGTGGTGGAGTGGTGACTTTAGGTGACAACTCCAAAGGCCACATTGAAGGAATAGGCTCCATTGGTAATCACTCTTCTATTTTCATTGAAAATGTTTTGTATGTCAACGGTCTTAAACATAATTTGTTGAGCATTAGTCAATTATGTGATAAGGGTTTTAATGTTTTATTTGATAAAAGTGGTTGCAAAATTGTAAACATTAAAACAAATCAACTAATGCTCATAAGACATAGAATAGGCAATATTTACATGGTGCATTTAGATGACATCCATTCATCTCATACATGCTTAGTTGCACATGATGAACATGACTCATGGCTTTAGCATAGAAAATTAGGACATGCTAGCATGAGTGTCTTAGAGAAATTAATTTCCCTTAATCTAGTTAGAGGTTTACCCAAACTTAAATTTTCTAATGATAAAATTTGTGATGCATGTTCAAAGGGTAAACAACATAGAACTTCATTTAAATCCATTAATGATGTCTCCACTAGTAGATGTTTACAATTGATTCATATGGACCTTTTTGGGCCTATTAGAACAATGAGCTTGGGTGGTAAATCATATGCTTTTGTGCTTGTAGATGACTATTCTAGGTTTACTTGGGTTCTATTCTTAAGTACAAAAGATGAGGCTTTAGAAAAATTCATCATATTTTCTAAAATAACTCAAAATGATCTTGAACTTAAAATTTCTCACATTAGAAGTGATCATGGAACCGAATTTCAAAATCTAGGTTTCAATGAGTTTTTAAATGAAAATGGGATTAGCCACAATTTTTCCGCACCTCGCACTCCTCAACAAAATGGGGTAGTTGAGAGGAAAAATCGAACTTTAGAAGAAATGGCTAGAACCATGCTTTGCGAAAATAATTTACCTAAATATTTTTGGGCGGAAGCCACAAATACCGCTTGCTATATTATAAATCGAGTAATGATTAGGCCGATTTTGAAGAAAACACCTTATGAGATTTTAAAATCTAAGAAGCCTAACATTAGCTATTTTCATCCTTTTGGTTGCAAGTGTTTTGTTTTGAATAATGGTAAAGAAAACTTAGGTAAATTTGATGTTAAAAGTGATGAAGCCATTTTCTTAGGGTACTCTTTAAACTCTAAAGCCTATCGTGTATTTAACAAAAGAACTCTAGTAGTTGAAGAGTCTATACATGTTGTTTTCGATGATAACCTCCTTCAGAGGAAGGAATCTTGTGATGATGATGATGTAGGAATCCTTGATGCCATTGATGGAGGACAAACGTCAAAGGTGGATAAGGTTCCAACTAAAGATGAGGATACACAAGATCCACCTCTTGAAGCCTTGAAGGACTTGGCTCTTGAGGAAAAGGAGGTATCTTACCCAAGGGAGTTCAACTATGTCAAAGGTGGTGAAATCTTGGGTGATCCATCCAAGGGGGTAACTACTAGATCCTCTCTCAAATTAATGAACCATGTTAAATTTATTTCATGCATTGAGCCTAAAAATATTAAAGAAGCTTTAAAAGATGATTTTTGGATTTTGGCCATGCAAGAGGAATTAAATCAATTTGAGAGAAGTAAAGTTTGGACATTAATTGAAAGGCATAGTAATAATCTACTATAGGAACTAAATGGGTATTTAGGAATAAATTAGATGAAAGTGGTAATATAGTGAGAAACAAGACTAGGCTTGTTGCTCAAGGCTATACCCAAGAAGAGGGAATTGATTTTGATGAGACATATGCACCCGTAGCTAGGATGGAAGCCATTAGGATGCTTTTAGCATTTGTATGTTATAATAATTTCAAGCTTTTTCAAATGGATGTGAAAAGTGCCTTTTTAAATGGTTTTATAAATTAAGAAGTGTATGTTGAACAACCACCGGGTTTTGAAGATTCAAAATTTCCAAACCATGTGTTTAAACTAACAAAAGCTCTCTATGGTTTAAAACAAGCTCCTAGAGCTTGGTATGAGAGACTTTCAAATTTCTTAATTGAAAAGGGTTTTGAAAAAGGAAAGGTGGATACTACACTCTTCATAAAAAGATATAACAATGACATCTTAGTAGTACAAATCTATGTTGATGATATCATTTTTGGTTCTACTAATGAGTGTTATTGTAAAGAATTTTCTAAGCTAATGCAAGGTGAGTTCGAGATGAGCATGATAGGGGAGCTCTCATTCTTTTTGGGACTCCAAATCAAACAAAGGAAAGATGGCACCTTCATAAATCAAGCTAAGTACGTGAATGATATGCTCAAAAAGTTCGGCTTGGAGAATGAAAAACCTCAAGCCACACCTATGAGTTCTTCCATAAAGCTTGACAAAGATGAAGGAGGTAAGTGTGTTGATTCTAAGCTTTATAGATCCATGATAGGTTCTTTGCTTTACCTTACCGCAAGCAGACCGGATATTATGTTTAGTGTTTGCTTGTGTGCTAGGTTTCAAGCTAGTCCTAGAGAATCACACTTAGTTGCCATTAAGAGAATCTTTAGATACCTTAGAGACACACCTACCTTAGGCCTTTGGTATCCTAAAGATTCTTCCTTTAGCCTTCATGCTTATTCGGATACGGATTATGGGGGGTGTAAGATAGATAGGAAAAGTACTTCCGGGACATGCCAATTCTTAGGTAGTATGCTCGTATCTTGGTTCTCTAAGAAACAAAATAGCGTAGCCTTATCTACTACCGAAGAGAAGTACATATCCTTAAGGAGTTGTTGTGCTCAAGTCCTTTGGATGAAGCAACAACTCTTAGATTATGGTGTTAAAATAGAAACCATACCCCTTAGGTGTGACAACACTAGTGCCATTTGTCTCACTAAGAATCCCATCCAACACTCTAGAACTAAACACATAGAAATTAGACATCATTTTATTAGAGATCATGTTTTGAAAAATGATGTTGTTATAGAGTTTGTTGACACCTTGAACCAATTAGCGGATATATTTACAAAACCTTTAGATAAAGAGCGCTTTTGGACCCTTAGGAGAGAGTTAGGTTTAACTAGCCTTTCTTGACCCCTTTTAGGTCCCAAAATGTCAAAATTTGCTTGAAATTGTTTGTGATTCATGCTTGTGTTAATTTTTTTCTTTTTGCTTCTATGCATGTTGCTAGGGGGAGTATGCATTAAGTTTAGCCATTAAAACTTGTTCATATAACATGTACATGCATTTAGGGACGTTTGAAATTGGTTTTTATTTTTTGCACTTAAATCTGTCAAAACTGCATAATCTAGTAAAGGTGTATCGATACGGTTGCAAAGCGTATCGATACGGGTTGATAACTAGGATTTTTTTAGGATAAACAAGTATCGATACGACCCCGCGTATCGATACGGTACAAGTCAAGGGAAATAGTCAAAGCCAAGCGTACCGATACGGACCCGCGTATCGATACGGTAGTAACGACGAATATAAAATTAGGGTTAAAGGGTATCGATACGCGTGTATAGCGTATCGATACTGCCTCGACGGAGACGTTATTTAGGGCTGCAATTGTTCAAAGGCTTTAAAACACAAAAACCCATTTTCTCTCCAAAAACCCTAGCCGCGAAACCCTATAAAAACCCCCCTCAATCCTTCAAATTTTACCATCAATCTTCAAAATTCCTTGAGGTTTTTTACTCTACACATCAAGGCTGAGCTTTGACATCAAATCTTGTGCATTCACATCTCCTCTTTCATCCAATCTAAGATTCAAGGTATAAAACTCTTCTTCTTTTTTCTTTAATTTTCGTTTAATTTTTATTATTGTTTCAACTGAATTTTTGTACAAACCATGTTTGATTGTTATGGGTTTCAACTTTTTCATAAATTTTTTTCAAAAAATCAAAAATTTTCATTCGAATATATTTTCTATTCGATTTTTTTTAACTGTTTTTTTTATTTTCTTTTGAATTTGTACATGTCTTTTTAAATTTAAATTTTTTTACAATTACCTTGAATTATTAGAATTTATTGGATTGAATAGGATGTTAATTGCATACATATTCGAATCATTTTTGATGTGTTTTCAGGGTTATGGAACCGAAAAAGGGAACTAAGCGTCATCGTTCTACTTCTAATCCTAGTGAGGATGTCGAGGGTAATCCTACACCTAACATTCCTTATATTCTCCAATTAAGTTTTCCCGATAATGGTGATATAGAACGATATAAACTTTTTCAAGGGATGAACCTTAGGGAAGAACGTGTTGTGTCAATCCCATTCTTAAATTCTGCCCGTTTCAAATTTCAATACCTATCTTTAATTAAGCAATGGAAATTTTTTAACGTTTTTTAGTATTCCTCCTATCCTATATAGGAATTTAGTCATCGTGTTCTTTTCTAATGTCGTATGCATTCATGATGAAGCTAGGGAGAGTGTCATTGCTATCGAATCTTCTGTTATGGGCAAAACCTTTCAAATTGATAAAAAAAACTTTATGTAATGTTTTTGGTTTTGAAGACGTTGGTATTGATGATGAACAATCTTTGGGTACGGGTTCTTTAGGCTCAGCAAAAGTTTTAAATGCTCATGATCGTATCCTTCATCTTCTTGTTTCTTGGTTTATTCGTCCATCGGGTGGGAAATATTCAACTATTCGTCAAACCGATGATATTTGACTTAGGTGTTTTAGAGAAGGTCATCGCCCTAATCTTTGTCAAATTATGTTTGCCGACCTTGTCTTTTTAGTTCAACACCGTCACACCAAACAAGCCTCATCCTTCTACTACTCAACGGCTTTGAGTTTTCTATTTCATTCCCTTGGCATTGATTGTTCCCATGATCATCCCGAAACCCTTGGCCTTCCCATAGATGAGCGTTCTCTAGCTCGTTCCGATTTTTCTTATGTTGATAATGAATGGGTTCGCACCCCTCAAGATCCTCCACAAGATGCTCTGGTCGATGCCTCTCGTGCTTCTTCGAGCTCTCACCGTGCTCCGTTTGATTCCTCCTCCATGAATACTCTTATGACCTTCCTAAATGAGAAGTTCACCGCGATGGATAATCGTTTCACATCCTTAGAAGATCGCGTCCAAGGCATGGAAAAGAAGATAGACACCATGGCTTCTCGCCAAAACTCCATGGATATCTCTCTTACCGCCTTCCATGGTGCTTGGCTCAACCAAAATCGAAGGAATCAACCCCCTCAAGAAGATGAAGAAGAAGATGACGAGGACAATGATGATGATGAAGGGGACGAGTAGTTCATGCATCTCATCTTAGGGCATTTAGTCTTTTATTTATGTTATTGCACTCTTGTTTTTTTAGGATTTAAAGTTTATGCCTATTATCTATGTTTTTAGGATTTTAAAGTTTGGATTATGATGGTTGCTTTGAAGTTTATGCATTTGAACTATTATGTTTTTATTTGAAGTTTATGCATTTGAACTCTTATGATTGCTTTAAGTTTAATGAATTATTGTTGCCTTTATGTTGCTATTATCTTTGTATTATATTTGATCTAACAAAAAGGGGGAGAAGAATCATAGAGTCAATAATGTTTTAGTTTTGAAAATCTATCTTAAAGTAAGGGGGAGAAAGCTTTTCAAAGTTTCAAAAAAAAACTTAAAAATTTAATTATGATTTTGTTATATCAAAAAGGGGGAGATTGTGAAACCGAAATTGATTTTGATATAACACATAAACTTAATGACCAATTTGCAAAACAATAAATTTTTAAGTACTCTTTAAAGTCTCACAATTGACAAGTATTTTTAAACAAAATAATATCTAAAGACCTGCTCTTAAACATATAAAATTCCCTAAGTCTTTTCCTATGTTTTTCAAGCTTAAGTATGCAAAAACGCCCAGGCGTATCGATACCCTTATGCGTATCGATACCCTCTTTGGCTACTGGAATTTTGTTTTTCAAACCAGTATCGATACCCTTGTGCGTATCGATACCCTATTTTGCCACTGGGATTTTAATGAAGTTACCGTATTGATACGCCTTGCAACCGTATCGATACGATATTCATCTGGGCAACTGTTTTCATGAAACTGTACCGATACGCCTTGCAACCGTATCGATACGATAAGCACATCTTTGAAAAAAAATCTGAGCATTTAATTATTTGACAATTACTTGTCAGTTGGTTGGTTTCCCAATTTTTAAAAGACCGTTATACCGTACTGATACGCTTGGTATGCGTATCGATACGCTTTTTATGTAAACATGACTTGGGATTCCAGTGAGCAAAAATCGTATCGATACGGCTTTCCGTACCGATACGCCCCTTAAAACCGTACTGGTACGCCTTCTATGTGTATCGATACGCTCTGTTTTCAGGCACAACGGCTCTTTCCTCTTTGATGCAGGTATCGATACGCCCTTCCCGAGTACCGATACGGTAGGCTGCAGAGCTGCATTTAATGCGGGAAAATTGCTCCCAACGGCTCTATTGATGATCCCAACTACCCAAACGGCTAGAAATCAATGCAAGGGTATAAAAACAAGCTTCAATTGACCAGGCAACAACTATTGAACCTACAAGCAACATCAAAGCTAAAATCCAAACCCTAGTGCTCTTCAAAGTCAAATTCTTGTACCCAACTCTAGTATTTTTATTGTTATCTTGTATTGTGAGTTTGGGGTGATTGAAATTGTATTTGGGGTAAACAATTTATCCTTTGTGAGGAATTATTTGAGTCCTTATCTTTGTAAATTGAGTGGATTAAGCTTTTGGTAGAAAGCTTAATCAATTTTAAGGTTACCTCCTCATCCAAGAAAAGGGGAAGAATTCAAGTAGTGAATTGGTTGAAAATCCTTAGTGGGAACTAAGGTAGTGGATGTAGAGTTCATTTGGAGAACTTGAACCACTCTAACTACTTGTGTCATCTTTTATTTTTTACTCATTCCTCCCACCAAATTTTTAATTGCCAATTCACCCCCCTCTTGGCCATTTGCAATTGTGTGATCAACTCAACAGATTGGTGAGAAAAAAATATCAAATATGGGTGGATGCTTAATTTTATTGCAACCATGGGCGTGATATAGGCTTCCTCATTTAACGTTCATGGCGGAAGCACTCGTACCCATGCAATTTCCGCTTGCTGAAAGGTAATACTATAATTACAATTGTTATAAATATTCTATTGATATGATATTTTATCTGGAATAACTTAAAAATATAAGTTTAATTTCTTTGCAAATGGAGACATAAGTTAAAAAAACGCGGGGGTGGTGCACAACAACATTAATAGAAAAAAATGTGATATCATAAAAATATTATATTAATTTTTTGACTTAGTATATTTTAAAGTAATGTTTCGTTTGTGTATGTATATTAATATTTGTTTTTACAATTTATTTAACTGCCGTACGAGAATCTAACAATCAAGGCTTTCATACCAGAAAGTGTGTGTGATTGTCGAACATTCTGAGGTGTAGTTGTGCCTTTAATCTATTTTTTTACTGTTGAATATTATTGTGCTGATAGAGTGTTGCGGCAGTTTAATTTTCATCAACCAATTCTTACAGGTCCACCTGGTATTGAATACATCTATAGTGGACCTAGAAAAGGTAGATTCAATGAGGATTGGATTGTGAAGCAAGCTAATTTCATTGTTCTTTGGGAAGAAAGATCTACGCGGTGGGCAGAAAATTTGAGTCTAATTGAAGACGATGATTTTGATTTGAATTCAGAGTACTATTTATGGTATTCAGAAAATAGAAAACCCTTCTTAGTATCCGTCGAAGCTGGAAATAAATGGCTTGAAGATTCGTGGTGTTCAAAACATGTACACTTGACATCCGAGTTTGGTCAGAGCTCACAAGAACCAACAGACGTATTAAACTTGGATTGTTCTACGAGTTGGCGTTCTTCATGGTCTCTGGTGCAATCTTCCAAGACCTGTAAGCAATGATCATTGGAAAGAGCCAATAGAGCATGAGTATCCAACAGTCCACTCAACAGTTGGTGACATCTCATCATTTCATCTAATATTTGAAGACAACTCATCTTCTCATCCAGCTTAGAATGATGATGGAGGATACAAACTACAATTTGAGTATCCTCAAACATCCGTATATGAGAAAAAAATGATTGTTGATAGTATGACATCTTTGTTGTCGACTACGACCATTAGCAGCTCACCATTCCATCCAGAAGAATGTACGGTGCACCACCTTCTATGCAAATGATAGATGACCTATTTTACCATGATGAGGAGACTCCGAATCAACTACAAATAATAGTTCAACCCCTTAGACGGTATGATCAATCATCATCTATACATCGACGTGAATTTTTGAGAACGAGAAGGAAATAGGAAATATTTAAAATTTATTTCTAATATATTTTAATTCGATTGTTGTTTGTTTTGGTTTTTAGATTATTTAGTCTTGGTTTTTAAATTCGATTGTTGTTTGTTTGTTTAAATGTTTATTTAGTCTTGGTTTTTAAATTCGACTATTGTTTGTTTGTTTTGATTTTTTACTTTACATTATTTAGTTTTAGTTTTTGAATTCGACTGTTGTTTGATAAATAATTTTATTTTGTTAAACTTGTTTGTTTTCTTAATTAACTATTACATTAATAACTTACTAACAAAAAAATTAAATATTTCAGAACCAATAAAAATATTTTAAAACAAGTTTACATTGACAGAATATTAAATCAACACGACGAATATTAAGTTTACATTAACATAATATTTTTGTTACATTATGTCTTACTTAACTTAGTTTAATCTTAGCTTAAATATTTTTGAAATAACTAATAAAACTATTATTTTTTATATGTCCTAAATTTTTATTTTCCATTCTACTAACAAAATTATTTAGCAAATATTTCTATGAAATTAATAATGTAGCACTTACTCGGAGGAAAATGATTTCGTCGGATAAAATTTTAAGAAACTCCTGAATATATTGAACCACTCTCACAATTTTGACCCTACAAAAGTGAAATAATAATAATAATAATAATAATAATATCAATATCAATACCAGAACACAATCTTAAAAAAATAAAAATAAATTAATACAAAGTAAGAAATTATACAAAAATCACTTACACTTAATCTCGAATATATTGAACCAAACTTTCACAATTTTTTCTCCAAATAAATAAAAACTACAAAACTTTTCCTCTCCACAAAAGAAACTCTCAATTTTTTTTCTAATATATAAATAAACTTTAAACCGTTTTTCTGTCAAACAGTAATTATATATTTAGTACCTAATTAATTTTTCAGCTACTATATTTATTTACCATTGGAGAGGATGGTAAAATCCAAATAAGTGGCGCCACTGGCAAATGACTTCCACTAATTTAAAATAGGGTTGCAAATTTTTTAATAGATGACACCACTTAAAGGTGGCGGCGCCCTAGAATTTTTAAATGGCTCACAGACGTAAAACACTAATCAATTTTTAAAAAATAAAATAAGAGTGACGCCATGTGCAATTGACATTTCACGGTTAATTTTTTTTAAAATAAAGGTGACGCCATCTATAAAATATGTCCCCTTGTTTTACTGTAACAATCACCTCATTCCCCTAAATAATGTTGGAAGAACCTCAAACCCCTAAATGTTTATTCTAAGTGCATTATCTCCCTAAATACACCTTAACAACCAAAATTTATGATTTCTTTTAGACTTAAAAGGATAAGTTTACTTTTTCAAATAAGCTCAAATCAATAATTCTGTTTTGGTTGTTTAATTGTATTAATTTTATTTTTAGAGTAATTTAATAATATCAATTTTGTCTTTGAAGTCTTTTAATTTTGGTGGTTTGAGTATATTTCAAGGGTAAAATTTTGGTTTACGGAAAAGATTATTGTTGGGTAATTATATTTTCGAGAATCTTATTTTTCATGTTTGATTTGTCCTCATTTTCACTAGATAGAAATAATTCATTCCCAACAATAGCATTTTTTTTACAAAATAGTGAGAATGTCATTCTCATCCATTTTTCAGGTATTTGGCAATTCTTATCACTTTGGACTTAAATGCCCTTGAATAATGAGTTTTTTTTAATGTTAGTCCACTTGTTGCATATAACTAGATAACTAGAGTGTAACTTTATTAAATATTTTATTTCAAAATTAGCTAAATATTTAAATGATATTATATATATTTAAATAATTTTTTTACTATTTAATTTATTGTTATTAATGTTATGTTTATGAGGTCTCTAATATTATTATTTAACTATATTATCTAAAATTTATGTCATAATGTATTTTTTAAATATATTTAATTTTATTTTGATTGAAAATATTTTATTTAAATAATATAAAACTGATTCGAGTTTGAGTTTTATTTCTTAAACGGGAGTTTAGCTTTCAAGTTTATGACAATAAAATTGTCAACTCTAAAAATATTTTCCTGAATAACATAAACAATTAATTTTAATCATTAAAACACCAACTTAAAGTCTATTACATACTATAAAAGCAAATACAAGATATCTATATAATTTTTAAACATTGTTTAATATATTAATAATATATTATAAAAGTTTTTTAAAACTTAGTGTAAAAAATAGTTCTATGAATTTTCATGCAAATATTTTAAACATAATATATGCAGTTTAAATTGTTAAAAAGAAAATATATTAGGGGCGATTTGGTAAAATTTGTTTCAAATAATCTTACATTCCTCCAATCAAACATTGTAATCTCACATTCCTGCAAAATAAGCCAAAAATTGATGATAAAATTAATGCATTTAAAAAGTATGGGCGAACTTGTTGATTTTAGTTTACTTTAGAAGTAAACTTACCCCTTAAACCTTTTTCTTAATAGTCGTAAGATGATTATAAAGTAATATTTTTTTATATTTTTTTTTCTAATATCTTGATTAGATATACATATTTTTTTTCATTGAAACCACTAGATGGGTTCAAAATTTAGGAGGCTTATCAAACTTAATACATGCCCTCTCATGGGGTTAAACAGAAAATGACCAAATTGCCCAATGGGCTCAACTCACTAGGCCCGCAACACAATCAAAACCCTAGGACAACTTGTATTTAAGATTTAGAAAGAAACATAAGAGCAGAAAAGAGGCAAACGGGGGAGCAGAAAAGGGTTGCTCCAAAATGTAGAAGCGAGGTAATATTTTCCCTCACTTTCCATCTCTCCTAACCAAAACCTGAGCCTTCTCAACAATTGTTATTCTTCTAATTTGCAATAGGAATGAGAGGTAGCGCGAGGAACAAGTTCAGAATGTCGCTGGGTTTTTCGATGGCAACCACCATGAATTGTGTAAACAACATAGGAGCCTAGAACCTCTACATCATTTCAATCAAAGGAATCAAAGGGTTAATTAGACGGTCCGGTGGACCAAGTTAGAAATTTGAGTCGGTTTTAAGATTAGATATTTTTATGTTAGATAAAAATATAGAAAAATGGTTAAAAATCCTTATGTAATATATGTTGATTTATGGTGAAATCAATTTTGCGAGAAACAATTTGGAAATGTGACATTTTGAATTAGTGACTAAAATGTAATTTTGGCAAAACTATTTTTGGTGACTGTTTTGTAAAGAGTTAAAACTTTGAATCTTTAAGGAGCTATTTTATTTTAATCAGATATTTCCTTTAATTTAGGCCTTTTTCAATAAATGTTTAATTAAATGATAATTAAGGATGAGAAGGGTTTTAAGAAAGAAAGATGTTTAGTTAAACAAAATATTTTTTTACGTAACCTCTTTTCTCTTAACTTTTTTCTCTACTTTCTTATCAGTCAAACTAGCTTTTCTCTTCTAAAATCTCCAGACATTTATTTCTTTTCATCCAACTTTAATTCCTAAATGATTTTCTTGAATTTCTACAACAAGCTTCAATTGTTTTCTTGAAGATTTCAATCCAATCTTGCCAATTAAGGGGAAAACAATGGATTAGAGGTAATCTTTGTTTTTTTTTTCTCTAATCAAGGTTCTTTATTGAAATTCTCAAGTTCTTGACTCTTTAAATAATTTTCTAATGAGGTTTTATGATTTAATTAGGTAATATGATTAAATCAAGGGTTAATTGATGGATTATGTGATTTTTGGACTAGATCTGTTTTACTGGGTTTTTGATTGATTCTAATAATCATTTTTATGTTTAATAATGGTTTTAACATTTGAATCCCGAAACTATAAGAATCTCTAATTGTTTAGGTTGATAGTCATGTGTTTTGGGGGAGTTATGGTGGTGTATGATTGCTGGTTGAAAGTGTTAGGTTTTGGCTGGGTTAAGTTTGGAGGTAAATCAATGTTGTTTTTAGTTGTTTCGGATGGGCGTTTGGTAGCTTTAAGCAAGTCAATGTTGAGGAATTACTTGCTATGATTTTGAATGCATTATGATGCATTAGTCCTCTGTTTTAATGTGGTTAAAACATGGGAGGTTGATCTGTTGGCTACCGGTGAAGCGTTGGAGGCTTCATACGCTTAATTCGCGTCGGCGAATTGAAGTTTTACGTGTCGGTGAGTGAGAACAAAACCTATAGCTTTTAAAAGGTTTGAAGGTGGTTTGGGAACTTAGATTTGAGCTTGAAACGCTTGTCTAAGTTCGGAAGTAAGTATAAAGTGAATTTTCTCTCTCGGTCGTGCTTTTACGAAATGGTTTATGCATTTGTTTTTTATTACATGGATTTACCTATTGTTTATGCATGTTTTAAGTATGCAACATACTATTTTAATCATGAAATGATGATGGATGCACGTGGTAAGTGATCCGTGTAAGTATATATTTTATACTTGTGTTTAAAGCATGGTTTGTTGCTTTAGAAAATGATTTTATGTTGATGCATGTGAAAATAGTGAAGTATATGGTTATAATGAATTATATTGGCAAGTAATGTGGTTTAAAAATGTTGTCGGATATAGTTGGCCGGCCATAGGATTGAATGCACTGTAATAAGTCGCCTTGGATGTCGAGAAGGTTGGTGTCCCGTCTCTATCCAAGTGCCCTAACGATCGAGGAGGCTAGTGTCTCGTCTCTCATTAATGGGTTAAGCATCTAACCGATGGTTAGGGTTGTTGTCCCCGTTAGTTGTGAATGTACCGTTATTCCGGTTAAGATGACTTGAAGTGTTGGGAGGACACTTGTTGAATCTGTGTATCCGATTTGATATTTTGGAAATAGAACTTGGTTAATGATCACTTGAAATTCAATATAATTGTTGATGTATCATGTTGATGATGTTGTTGTATAATGTTGATTTATACATGTTTGCTCTTTAAGCTTGGCATATGGTTTGTTATGCATGGGAAGACTTAATTGAGGTTTAGCAATGAGACTTGCTGTTTAACTATGATACATGATTCATATGATTTAATATGCTGGTCTTGAAAAGGTTTAAGTGCGTGATTTTCAAGGCATGATGTTTTGCAAATGGATTGAAATGATGATTTCAATAGTTTTGAGAAAACGTTTTCAAATTGCATTGATTGTGTTTTGTTTTGAGCACTCCTCACTAAGCCTAGTGTGCTTACGCTATCTTTATCCATCAATGCAGAGAATTAAAGGAGTGGAGGTAGTAAGTGAGCAAGGAGGATCCAAGGGCTTCGTTCTTTGAGAGTATGATTTCAAACTAGACTTTTAGTAATAAAGGCAATGATGTTCATTGTTGATTTGGGAGTGTGTTTGTTAAACTCCCTGTTTTGAGCAAGTTTATATTGATGTTTTGAAGTTGTAAATGGCCTTTAAATGTTAGTTTTGCTTGTGATTAATGTTTTGGATGTTGGATGGTTTATTCTCTAAAAAGTATGCCTCTAAATTTCCTTTGAAGTATGATGGTTGATTCTTGATGATAATTATGTGTTGGATTGGCATGGTTTGGTCCCTTGTATGCATGTGTTTATGTTTAAGGCATGTTGGTATGAGTTTGAAACCTTAAAAGCATGAAAAACCAAAAAATTGGGGCATTTCAGGCTCAGGTGTACCGATACGAGTAGCACCGTATCGATAGGGGTAAGCGTAATTTGGATGGGCGTATCGATACACGGGAAGGCGTATCGATACGAGTAAATGTATTTTGGTTAGGCGTATCGGTATGGGCAATGGTGTATCGATACAGTTTTGAGCTAATAGAATCTAAAATTTTGAGATTGTAAAAATGTACCGATACACTTGCTCGTGTACCGATACAGGCTACTGTTATTTCAGTTAATGTGTTCTTGAGAGTTTCTGATTCTTCCGTTTTAGTCCTGATCTTTGTGGTTGCAATTAAATGAGTTTGAATGGCCGAATTGAGCTGAGATTTACCACATTGGCATTAAATGTGACTAATTAAAGGTTGATAACTTTAAATTGGCTAAAGTCTCTGTAATTTATAAAAATTACCATTTGGTCCCCGGAACATGTATGTTGTCAAACGAATGTCTAATCAATGTCTAATTGAGTTGAGGTTTTTTCTGCTAAGAGTTCAAATAATAATGTGCATCTAGGTAAGATAATAATAAAAATAGGGTCTTTTATTGAGGTAAACCTTCCCGGTTTACTTCAATATTTTCCGTGTAACTTGCTCGATTCGATCTTGCGTTTAGACCTGGTCGAGGGGTTACAAACTTGTTGATGTCAACTTACCCCTAACATTTTTCTTAATAGTCATAAGATGATTATAAGGTAATATTTTTTTTATATTTTTTCCTAATATCTTGATAAGATATATTTTTTTTTCCGATTGTAACCATTTGATGGGTTAAAATTTTAGGAGGCTTAAAAAAAAAAAAACTTAATACATGCGCTCTCATGGGGTTAAACAGAAAATGACTAAATTATCCAATGGGCTCAACTCACTAGGCCCGCAACACAAACAAAACCCTAGGGCAGCTTGTATTTAAGATTCAGAAAGAAACGGAGGAGCAGAAAAGAGGCAAACGGAGGAGCTGAAAAGGGCTGCTCCAAAATGTCGAAGCGAGGTAATATTTTCCCTCACTTTCCATCTCTCCTAACCAAAACCCGAGCCTTCTCAACAATTGTTTTTCTTCTAATTTGCAATAGGAAGGGGAGGTAGCGCGGGGAACAAGTTCAGGATGTCGCTGGGTTTACCGGTGGCGGCCACCGTGAACTGCGCGGACAACACGGGAGCCAAGAACCTCTACATAATTTCAGTCAAAGGAATCAAAGGGCGTCTCAACAGACTCCCATCGGCTTGCGTCGGTGACATGGTCATGGCCACCGTCAAAAAGGGAAAGCCCGATTTGAGGAAGAAGGTGTTGCCGGCCGTCATCGTCCGACAACGCAAGCCTTGGCGTAGAAAGGACGGCGTCTTCATGTACTTCGAAGGTCCAAAATCCAAACAATTCCCTTGTTTCCCCCATCTTTTATTTATTAGTTTGTCTTTGTTGCTTCTTTTAATAATGGGGTAGCTGGTTTTGATTTTTCTGGTTACTCTTAATTGGAAGCATAGAGTGATGTGAAATAGCCAGTTTTAAACAGCATGGTGCTGTTGTTTATCTATTGCGTCGTGTTACCTGTCTGCTGGTATATTTGACTTGGTTATTACTATCTAAATGTATTATTTCTGTGCTTTTGTTTTGAAACTTAGTTTGGGTCTACCTTTCTGTTTGCAGATAATGCCGGTGTCATTGTCAACCCCAAGGGTGAAATGAAAGGTAATTCAGCCCATTTTCATTCTATTTTGATGAATCAGGTTAAAGTACCATTTCTTGTTTATTTTTGGGGTTTCAAATAAAGTGTTTTTCCTGGTTTTACTTGGCTGTCAAGACATGTAATCTAGTTAAAATGCTCAGTCTATCTAAATTCTGGGAAGGAGAACAATGCCCTTGTGACCATTCACTGATGTAGTAAAAATGTAATTGCCATGCTTCCATGTTAGCATTAGAGCCTGAGAAATCCGGGTTATTTTTTTCTTCTAGATTCTGTTTTGCCATGACTGGAAAGGTTATGTTTTTGGGAGATTGGTTCTATCACTGTCTTTTCCTATTGATTTGCTCTTGCACATTAGTGGAAGAAAGTGATGTTTGTCCTGTTGGATGGATTTGATATATGAAACGCATTTGGGTTCCATTTATTTGGTGTTTCAGGATCTGCTATCACTGGTCCCATTGGAAAAGAGTGTGCTGACTTGTGGCCTAGAATTGCAAGTGCTGCCAATGCTATTGTTTGAAGCATATGGTGTTGTTTGCGACCGTAATTTTGATGTTATTTTTCAGTTACTTGTGACATGTTTCGAGAGGTTTTGATCAGGCAATGTTATATCTAGTTATCTAGAACTTGTTTCTACTTTCTTTTATGACATGTTTTGAGATGTTTTGATCAGACAATGGTATATCTAGTTGTCTAAAAGTTCTTCTAGTTTCCTTTTACGGATGGTATTACAATTTACAACAATTTTAACATGCTTCCATTGGGGTGAGTTTGCTGTGTGACAGCCTAAAAAACTGCCAACCTAAAAAGGTTACCAAAACATTTAACATTTTAGGTTGGTCCAGGTAATATTTTAGGTTGCAACTTAAAAAAATGCACAACCTAAAATGATAAAGACAGCCTATAATTTTATGTTTTATTATAACATTTTTGAAGAAACACAACCTATAATGTTATATGTTTTTTATAACATTTTTTATTGTGTTTTTAAATCATTTTTTAAACTGTTGTTCTTTAGACTTTGGCTTCCATTCTCATTTTCCTTTAAGTAAAAGCCATATGCCAAAAAATGGCTTCTCTATCAATGAATGTCGTCAGATATTAACAATGGTAGAGTAAAATTACATAAAATGTGAAAAAAATGTTAGTAAGTTAATTTAAATTATTTATTATTAGTTGTATAATAATTTTTTGGGAAAACTACACCGGTGGTCCCCAAACTATTACCGTCTTCCTATTTTGGTCCTAAAACTATTTTTTTTTGCCAAAATCGTCCCTTCTGTTATATAGTTTTCTTGTTTTGGTCCCATCGTTAAAAACTAACAGAATTGCTGACGTGGAATTTTTTTATTTTTTAAATATTTTTTTATTATTTTCTCTCTCTTATATATATTATTTAAATTTTTTATTCAGACTAATAAATTGAAAGTAAAGGGGGCTAGGATTTGAACCCACATCTCCTACATCCCAAGCCAACAGGTTGACCATTGAACTAAACTCTAATTATTGATATGTTTTAGCACAACTTAGATTTAAAACAATAACATGAGATGCTAACTTAGGTTTCCTGTCCACCCACAATGGCCAGAGGAGACACTGAGATCAACTCAGGTGAACTACATGATCTCCAAGATTTGTATAGACGAATCTTTCCTGAAAAAGTCAAAAAAAATAAAGATTCAAAACAATTTATAATCCAACTGCATGCTTCAAATCGATCAAAACAGTTTGATGGTAATTTGTCGGTTTTGTTGCTCAGCTTCAAACTGTTTTGATTGATTTGAAGCATGCTTCCCCTGCAACACAGGCTGGTGATCACCTTTAATGTTGATGAAGAAACCAACTGATGGCTATAATTTTGAAGGGAAAAGAAATCCCATAAGCACCATGGCGTTGAGAGGGGTTGCCATTGTTGGTGCTTGCATCGGAAGACAAAGAACCACCCCGTTATTCATTTCATCTTCTCCATTTTTCAGGGTACGATCTCATCATTTCCCTTCCCTTCCTCCCCAAAGATTCACATCTATTCCTAACTACAAACTTGGTACGGCTTCCCTTCATTTTTATGGCTCACTTCCTTTTTCATCATCTTTTTTTGGAATTTTATTCATTTTTTTGGCTACCTATAGGCTATATGCATGCTAATTTTCATTCATTTTGGTAACGTATTCTTTCCAGTATTTAAGAACCAGATTCGGGCAATACAGGAGGCAACTGCAGATTCTATAACATCCCAGAAAGGAAAAGAAGAAGATGAACAAAAATCCCAACAAAATTGGAAAGAATACTGGGTTGATCGATTTGAAGCAGTTAGCATCTCATTTTATTGTTTTAAATGTAAATTGTGCTAAAACATATCAATAATTTGAGTTTAGCTCAATGGTTAACTTGTTGGCTTGGGATGTAGGGGATGCAGGTTCGAATCCCAACTCTCCCTTTACTTTCAATTTATTTTCTTTGTTATGGTGGTGACACGTGTCACCACCACATTAGTCTGAATAAAAAATTTAAACAATATATATATAAGAGAGAGAAAATAAAAAAAAATCCACGTCAGCAATTCCGTTAGTTTTTAACGTCGGGGGACCAAAACAGGAGAACTATGTAACATAAGAGACGATTTTGTCAAAAAAATAGTTTTGGGACCAAAATAAGAAGACGGTAATAGTTTGAGGACCACCAGTGTAGTTTTCCCTAATTTTTTACATGAATAGCTATTTAAGTTATTTATTGTTAATTGAATAATAATTTTTATACACGAATTGTAATGACTTAATTCTCAGGTTAGTAAATCGGGTTTCAGGACAGGGTTATGGACTTTTATCTTGGAAGAATAAATTAATGGCTTTTAGGCCGGGCTCATTAATTTGGAAGAGAAGGTTTGAGTTTTAAATAGTTGATGATGGAAAAAAAAGAAGGGAGGATGAGGAGAGAGAAAAAGGTGAAAAGTGGATAGTGAGGGAGAGAAGAGAAAATGAGAGAAAATTAGGCGTCCCTTAGATTGTCGTGTATGGCGTTACTGTTGTCATTGCCTTCAGCTCGTTGAGACAAACTCGTTGGTGGTAGTAGCTACGTCGTCGTTGTCGCCACTTGCTGAGGAAAAGCTCGAAAAGTTTCGAAGAAGTTAAAAAGTGACCTTCAAGTGCTCACCGCCGCAAGTCATTGCCACCATCGTAATCAAAAGTTAAAAAATAGTCGATCTAGAGCTTCCCGTAACTGTCTGACCACTGGACCTGCTCCCACGCGTCGCCCCTGCGTGTGGGCGTAATTCTGCTGCAGTGGGCAACTATATCAACTCGAGCTGAGCCATTGGGCTAGTCGGCAGAGCCGACTTGTTGAGTTGACCCAAGCCGAGGATCGGGCCGGTTAGTCAAGCCGCAAGCTGAGCTGCCAGCAGCGCCGTCAACCGCTGTTGATCGTTGTCGCCGTTGACCGACATTAACTTTTTTCGGGGGTTTCTCGACGTTTTGAGTCCGTTGGCACTGTTTCACCAAATTTGGACTCGATAAATTTTTTTTACGCGTTTTATCCCCTAAAGTAGTTTGATAGAGTGAAATGTCTTATGTAGTCGTATTTATTTTATTCGAGGTTTTGGTGGACTTGAATGTCTGAATTAAAGAGATGTTTGGAGGAGCTTGGAAGAAGAATTATCGCTTTGGCTTAATGTTAGTACATTTCGAACTCCTATTGCTTCATGAGCATCATAAATGTGATTGACTTGCTTGTTAGTGTTCGCAAAATGGGTATACAATGGATAAGCATGTTGTGGGACCGGTATCAAGAGACTTGATATATTTTTTAGATGCATGATGAGCTTGAGAATATTTGGGACTATTATAAGCTTTAAAGACCGTGTAGGGTCGTTTGAATATTCATATAATTATTTGATTGATTGATTTACATGTTGTGTAGCTTGAGATATGAATTGACATGTCCGATGAAAATTATATTAAATGGATTTGATAATTTGTAATATTCGAATAATGATTATCAAGCCGGTAATTAATATAAACTAATTAAATACGTTAGTAAACAAACTCTAATGACTTTCATAAGCTTTAGGGGTCGAATAAAACGTGGAAATATCGTAAATTGAGGAAATGGTACAAAACCATGAATAGGGTATTGGTACGAGTCATGGTTGTATCAGTACGCGATTGGGGTTGCATCGGTACGGGTCAACTCGTACCGGTATTTGTGGAAATTAAGAATTTCCAATAGTAAGCTATTTTAGTATCGGTACGCGTGTGAGTATCGATACCCAGAGATACTGTATTGATACTCGTGTTCGAATACCGGTACCCATTGAACAAGATAATCTATAATGATAATAAAAGATAGAATTGGCGTGGGATGATAATGAGATAGTATGAGTTAATAAAGATAAATAATGAGGATGATTAATATACACTTTCATAATATATTAACAAAGTAGTAAACCGAAATGGGTTGCTTGATAATTAATAGAAACCTTAGAGTTTGGTAATCATGTAAACAATGTGTTGTGTGGTAATCTTGTACATGTGTATCAGTACCCACTGAACGATATAATCTATAATGATAATAAAATTACAATCAAATACCATAAACTTAAGCCAAATTCTAATTAGTCATAAATTATATAAATAATTATTCAAATTTAAAACCGAATTGAAGTTATTCGCAAAATTTTAGAGTGGAATTATTATCAAGCTTCAAATTTAATGATCTATTTAAACGAATTAAGATTCCATTTTAAAATCAACTAATCAAAGGAGGAAAAAAAATTAAAACTTAAAATAATTACTAAGTTAACAAAATAAGGGGTTAAAATGAATTAAATATGACATTTATTGGCTAATTAATTAATCAATTTTAAGAAACAATGACTTAATTAAAGAGAACCTAAACGTAAAGGCTAAATTAAGAATTAATCTAAACTAAATGAAGACCTAATTAATTAAAGAAAATCTTAAAACACGAAATTGGGACCTAAAAGAAAAGAGTCTAAATCTAGAGGCCGAATTAAAATTAAATTAATTATATCTAGGACTAATTTGAATTAAATCTAAACCTAATTGGCTAAATCCAAGCATTCGACCATTAAATTCAAAACGGCATCGATTTGGCATAGTTGCTTTGATGCCTAAGATAGGCCAAAACGGCGTCGTTTTGCTAGTAAAAAGTTAAGAAAACACTACGTTTGAGAAGGATTGAACCAATGACCTCTAAGATAAAAAAAAATTACACCAAACCACCAAGCCAACTTAAAGACATGATATAATCCTAACAAAAATAATATATAAATAATATTGTAGTTGGACTTAGTTTCATTTATCTCATAATATACTTTTATAATATTTATAATATACTTTTATAAATATATTAACTTTATAAATAAATACTATTTATAATTTATATTACAAAACTAAAATATTGTTTATAATATATACAACTAAAGCCTAAACCATACATGTATATAATTAAATCTAAAATCACAAACCCTGAATATATATAATTAAACCACAAATCTCAAACCCAAACCTTAAAATTAAAATATTATTTATAATATATATTAGGATTTATAATCTAAATTATAAATAATATTTTAGTTTTAGAGTTTATGATTTAGGATTTAGTTATATATATAGGGTTTAGTTACATATATATTTTAGGGTTTATGATATAGAATTTATTTATATATATGTTTTAGGGTCTGGAGTTTAGTTACATATATGGTTTAGGGTTTGGGTTTAGGGGTTTAGGGTTTAATTATATATATATATATATTATAAATTAGTTTTATAATATAAATTATAAATAATATTTATTTATAAAGTTAATATATTTATAAAATTACATTATAAATATTATAAAATTATATCATGGCATAAATGAAATTAAGTTCAACTGCAATAATATTTATATACTATTTCCGTTAGAATTATATCAAGTTTTTAAGTTGGTTTGGTGTAAACCTTTCATCTTAGAGGTCCTTGGTTTAATCCTCCTCAAATACAGCGTTTTCTTATTTTTTACTAACAAAACGACGTCGTTTTGGCTTATCTAAGACATCAAAAAAACTATACAAAAACGACGTGGTTTTGAATTTAACGGTCTGTTACATTTTGTTATTTTCAACCAAATAACATATAAAGAAAACCATAAAAAATAAGAGTATTAACATTAATAAGTTAGAAGTACGTAACGAGGCTTGTGGCGGTAGTCCTTTTCCCATCAAAAATAAAATAAAATAAGAGTACTTAGAAAAGAACTAAGAATTAAAACAATGTTTCTTTAAAGATAAAATATCAAGACATATTCCATGACAATAACAATGAAAGAGATGAAAGATCATTTAAATCGACGACAAGAGAATATATAGGTCATGTTTGACAATTAGCAGATAGCTGATAGCATTAGCTTATTTAAGTAGCAGATTATATTAGCTAATTGTATAAAAGTGTTTGGTAAAATTAAATGATAGATGTTTGATTATTTGAGCAAGTAAAATGACATATAAGGACATGATTATATTCAATACTTGTTTGAATAATTTATTAGTTATTAATATTTTGTATCTATTAATATTAATTAGATCATGAAAATTAATTTTTTAATATCATTGCTAAGCAACTATGAATGAATGTATATATTAATTTTTTATTTGTGAAATTATCTTTTTAATAATTATTAAATTTAAATGTATATATTAATTTCTTATTTATGAAATTATATTTTAAACATAATTTTATTAATTATTAAATTTATATGTATATATTAATTTCTTATTTATGAAATTATTTTTTAATTTCATTAGTTATTCAAATTTTTTTAGATAATTTTTTTATAATTATTAAGGACAAAAGAGTCTTTGTAAGTGTTTTATCCAAACCTCTAACTCAAAAAGCTTCTAAAAGAAGCTTATCCGAGGGGGTATGAGCAAGGTCCGGAGGAGGATATTTGGAAACTTATTCAACGTTTTCGTGGCACACAACGGATGAAGACTTTTTGTGGATGGTTTGTCATGGTCGAATCATGACAAATCAAGAGCGTGTTCATCAACATTTCTCTATGGATGCGAATTGTGGCATTTGTGGTTGTGTAGTTGAATATATTGACCATGTTTTGCGACGTTGCCCCCATGCTTTTGTTGTGTGGCGTGAGTTGGTGAAACCGACTTTGTTTGATGAGTTTATGTATAAAGATATCAAGAGTTGGGTTAGAGCGAACCTAAGAACCGGGGATGTTTTTGGGCGTGAGGATAGGAACTGAGATTTGATGTTTGGGGGCGTTTGTTGGTTCTTGTGGCTTTACCGGAATACCTTGGTATTTGCGACACCGGGGGTGGAGACGTGGTTGGTCTTAGTGAAGGCACGAGAATGGATTGCGTCGGCTATAGTTACCCTTGGTAATGGAGGATTCGATCGACTAGTGAGTAGTGATAGTGGTTCCCGAGTTATACGTTGGAAGCCGCCTTCAGATGGGTGGATTAAACTGAACACTGATGGCTCGAGCTGTCATGGCAATGGCCTTATGACGTGTGGTGGTTTACTTAGAGATGCTATGGGTTATTGGATACTGGGGTTTGTCAAGTTTATTGGACAATGCTCGAGTTTATAGGCTGAATTATGGGGTGCTTATATTGGGTTGATGTGTGCATGGGAAGCTAGATATCGATAGGTTATCCTTGAGATGGATAGTTTAGAAGCAATTGAGATCCTTCGGATTGGCTCTTCTTCCTTATCTGGGCGCATCTTGAAACATTACTTCCTAGAGCTCCGTAGTCGACCCTGGGTTGTTCGTATTTGTTGAGATGTGAGGTGCTCGATTCGATCAACCGTTCTTGCTTGCCAAGTGTGGAGAAGTTGGATAATTGGGTGTTTTAGTGGGAGGTGAAAATTTGGCAATTTGACACAAGGATTTATAGTGGTTCAACCTTCTAACCAAGGTCTACATCCACTACCTTAGCTCCCCACTAAGGATTTCCAACAAATTCACTAAGAATTTCGTCCCCTTTTCTCAGATTAGGAGGAAACCGTTACAACCCTCAAAGCTTTCTACCCAAAGCTTGAAGGAACACTCTCTTTACAAAGAAAGACTTAGCAAACTAGAAATTCCTCTAAAAGGTGTTTGTTTGCAATTCTAAGAACTCACCCAAAACCTAAACACTTGAGCAAATTTAACAATGTAAGCTCACAAGTGTTGTCTAAGCAAGAAATGTACAATTAAAGCTCTAGACAAATTTTGACATCATAATGTTGTAACAATTGAAGCATTAACCATTACAAGATGCTTGGAGGTCCCTTTTATATTCCCAATTGAGTTTGTAGCCGTTACTAGCCGTTGGGATTGAATTGGAGCCGTTGGAGCATTTATTTCCCACCATAAATGCAGTTCTGCAGCTTGGCGTATCGATACTCGTCCAATCGTATCGATACTGTCTCAATGAGGAAAGAGCCGTTGGGCTTCTTCAGCTGATGCGTATCGATACGCTTACCTAGCGTATCGGTACGGTCCTGCAATTTAAAAGACCGTTGGGAAATGACCGTTGGGGTAGTTATGCGTATCGGTACGCGATACAACCGTATCGTTACTCGACTAGTCGTTGGGCTTTTTCAAAGCACACCGTATCGATACGGCTAAGCGTATCAGTACGGGTTTTGGCTACTGGAATTCTAGCAGTTTGAAAACCCTAAGGCGTATCGGTACGGTTCAATACCGTATCGGTACGGGTACATAAAAATGCAGGTTTTGACCACTTTAAATGTACTTTAAGTCCATTCCAAAGCCTTTAAAACCCTTAAACATATTTTCAAGGTTTTTTTAACTAAAAACAAATTTTAAATTCTTTTCAATTTAGTCCAAAATATTTTTCAAATATTATATCAAAACCTTAGTTCTACAATCTCCCCTTTTTTGATATAATAAAACCAACTTGAAAAATTCTCCCCCTTTAACTTTAAAATTGTGAATAAGAGATTTGGATATGAAATCAAATAAAGCTCCTTCTTATTCATTTGAAAATTCAATTTTTCAAACCAATTTCTCCCCCTTTTTGTTATATCAAAAAGAAGTTAAAATGACATTTAGCTCAAAATAACATAGGAGGCAAAAAAATTGACACACTTAAAGTTTTGGTTTAAAATTGGCTCCCCCTTACTCAAAGCATCATAAGAATGTTAGTTCAACATATATGATTATCTAGTTGACATAAATGAAAATAAATCAAATAAACACAAAAGCAACTAGATTTTACCACACTTGAACTCAAGGGAGGATGTGAAGCCTTCATTCTTCAAGTGTTCTTCCTTTGTGTGCATGAAGCTCCCCCTCAATTTTTGACTTGTTGATCACTCTCCATCACACCTAACAAAAGACAATCAAGTAATTTTTGGTATCCAAATTGCTTTGGATCCATAGACATTAGTAGCACAAAATTTTGTCCCCTTAGGAATCCATTTTTCAATTTCATCCTTTTTAGTTGAAGTGGTTAGTCCTTTTGGGACCCAAACACTTCTAAAACATTTTCCATTTACAAATCTAGGGGCACTAGATTGTCTTACATAAAAGTTTGATTTTCCAAAACTATTTTTCTTTTCAAGTTCATTGGAAATCAAATCTTTTTCTTTTTGAACTTTAAGAAGTAAATTTTGTAAATCAAAACATTTTTGTTCAAAATCTTTCAACTTTGCTTCAAGTTCAAGATTTGTTTTGGAAAGCAAATCATTTTCAATTTTTATTTTTGAAATCAACTTTTTGTTCTTGGAAAATGATGCCTTGAATTCCAAAAGCAAATCATCATAGGCATCTTGTAACTCATCAAATGTATAAGAATTTAAAATAGATGAGTTAGAAGTTACCTCCCCCTCATTGAGGGCCATCAAGCATAGGTGGGCAACTTCATCATCGGTGGAGTCTTCATCACTTCATGTGGCCACATATGCTTGTTTTGAAGATGATCCATTCTTTTTGGATTTGTGGGAGTCATTCATCTTCTTCATCGATTCATGCTTAGATTTTTCCATTTTGCTCTTCATGAACCGGGCAAATTTGTTGAAGAGATAAGCCATCTCTTCATCTTCACTTTCCTCCTCACTTGAATCTACATGATGGCATGTAGAGGATTTGAGAGCTACGACACTAGCATTGATGCCTAGCTCCATGATCTTCTTCTTCCCCATCGCTCTAATCTCTTCCTTCTTCTTCTCCTCTTCTTTGTTTTTCTTCATTATTTGGTGAGTGAGAAGTAACCCCATGAGTTCATCAAGCTTCAAGGTTTTGAGATTCTTGGCTTCGATGATGGCGGTCCTCTTTGAGTCCCATGACTCGGGAAGGGAGTAGATGAGCTTTCGGACAAGCTTCTCTTCCGGGATGGCTTCTGCATAACCTTTAAGACCATTGGTGATGGTGGAGAACCTATCAAACATCTTCTCGATGTTCTCTTCCGGATCCATCTTGAAATTCTCATACTCTAAGGTGAGGAGCCCAATCTTGGTCTCCTTGACTTCATCGGTTCTTTCGTATGTGACTTCAAGCTTGTCTCATACTTCCTTGGCACTATCACAAGAAGACATCTTTTCATAGATGGTTGGGCCAAAAGCACAAAAGAGCATGTGCAAGGCTTTGCAATTAAGCTCCATCTTCTTGCGATCGTCGGCACTCCATTCCGATTTGCTTCCTTGAGGCACGAACGGACCATCTTCAACTATGTCCCATAGTTTGTAATCTCTTGACTTCAAGAAGAATTTCATCTTTGTCTTCCAATGGGCATAGTGATTTCCGTCGAAGAAAGGCGGTTTGTCGATGGATTGCGCCATTTGAGCCGGTTGGTGAAATTTCGATCGAGCTTGCTGGATCTTCTCAATAGGATGTGAATCCCCTTTGATTTAGCCAAGCTCTGATACTAATTGTTGAGATGTGAGGTGCTCGATTCGATCAACCGTTCTTGCTTGCCAAGTGTGGAGAAGTTGGATAATTGGGTGTTTTAGTGGGAGGTGAAAATTTGGCAATTTGACACAAGGATTTATAGTGGTTCAACCTTCTAACCAAGGTCTACATCCACTACCTTAGCTCCCCACTAAGGATTTCCAACAAATTCACTAAGAATTTCGTCCCCTTTTCTCGGATTAGGAGGAAACCGTTACAACCCTCAAAGCTTTCTACCCAAAGCTTGAAGGAACACTCTCTTTACAAAGAAAGACTTAACAAACTAGAAATCCCTCTAAAAGGTGTTTGTTTGCAATTCTAAGCACTCACCCAAAACCTAAACACTTGAGCAAATTTAACAATGTAAGCTCACAAGTGTTGTCTAAGCAAGAAATGTACAATTAAAGCTCTAGACAAATTTTGACATCATAATGTTGTAACAATTGAAGCATTAACCATTACAAGATGCTTGGAGGTCCCTTTTATATTCCCAATTGAGTTTGTAGCCGTTACTAGCCGTTGAGATTGAATTGGAGCCGTTGGAGCATTTATTTCCCACCATAAATGCAGTTCTACAACTTGGCGTATCGATACTCGTCCAACCGTATCGATACGGTCTCAATGAGGAAAGAGCCGTTGGGCTTCTTCAGCTGATGCGTATCGATACGCTTACCTAACGTATCGGTACGGTCCTGCAATTTAAAAGATCGTTGGGAAATGACCGTTGGGGTAGTTATGCGTATCGGTACACGATACAACCGTATCGGTACTCGACTAGTCGTTGGGCTTTTTCAAAGCACACCGTATCGATACGGCTAAGCGTATCGGTACGGGTTTTGGCTACTGGAATTCTGGCAGTTTGAAAACCCTAAGGCGTATCGGTACAGTTCAATACCGTATCGGTACGGGTACATAAAAATGCAGGTTTTGACCACTTTAAATGTACTTTAAGTCCATTCCAAAGCTTTTAAAACCCTTAAACATATTTTCAAGTTGTTTTTAACTAAAAACACATTTTAAATTCTTTTCAATTTAGTCCAAAATATTTTTCAAATATTATATCAAAACCTTAGTTCTACAATCTCCCCTTTTTTGATATAATAAAACCTACTTGAAAAATTCTCCCCCTTTAACTTTAAAATTGTGAATAAGAGATTTGGATATGAAATCAAATAAAGCTCCTCCTTATTCATTTGAAAACTCAATTTTTCAAACCAATTTCTCCCCCTTTTTGTTATATCAAAAAGAATTTAAAATGACATTTAGCTCAAAATAACATAAGAGGCAAAAAAAATTGACACACTTAAAGTTTTGGTTTAAAATTGGCTCCCCCTTACTCAAAGCATCATAAGAATGTTAGTTCAACATATATGATTATCTAGTTGACATAAATGAAAATAAATCAAATAAACACAAAAGCAACTAGATTTTACCACACTTGAACTCAAGGGAGGATGTGAAGCCTTCATTCTTCAAGTGTTCTTCCTTTGTGTGCATGAAGCTCCCCCTCAATTTTTGACTTGTTGATCACTCTCCATCACACCTAACAAAAGACAATCAAGTAATTTTTGGTATCCAAATTGCTTTGGATCCATAGACATTAGTAGCACAAAATTTTGTCCCCTTAGGAATCCATTTTTCAATTTCATCCTTTTTAGTTGAAGTGGTTAGTCCTTTTGGGACCCAAACACTTCTAAAACATTTTCCATTTACAAATCTAGGGGCACTAGATTGTCTTACATAAAAGTTTGATTTTCCAAAACTATTTTTCTTTTCAAGTTCATTGGAAATCAATCTTTTTCTTTTTGAACTTTAAGAAGTAAATTTTGTAAATCAAAACATTTTTGTTCAAAATCTTTCAACTTTGCTTCAAGTTCAAGATTTGTTTTGGAAAGCAAATCATTTTCAATTTTTATTTTTGAAATCAACTTTTTGTTCTTGGAAAATGATGCCTTGAATTCCAAAAGCAAATCATCATAGGCATATTGTAACTCATCAAATGTATAAGAATTTGAAATAGATGAGTTAGAAGTTACCTCCCCCTCATTGAGGGCCATCAAGCATAGGTGGGCAACTTCATCATTGGTGGAGTCTTCATCTCTCCATGTGGCCACATATGCTTGTTTTGAAGATGATCCATTCTTTTTGGATTTGTGGGAGTCCTTCATCTTCTTCATCGATTCATGCTTAGATTTTTCCATTTTGCTCTTCATGAACCGGGCAAATTTGTTGAAGAGATAGGCCATCTCTTCATCTTCACTTTCCTCCTCACTTGAATCTACATGATGGCATGTGGAGGATTTGAGAGCTACGACACTAGCATTGATGCCTAGCTCCATGATCTTCTTCTTCCCCATCGCTCTAATCTCTTCCTTCTTCTTCTCCTCTTCTTTGTTTTTCTTCATTATTTGGTGAGTGAGAAGTGACCCCATGAGTTCATCAAGCTTCAAGGTTTTGAGATTCTTAGCTTCGATGATGGCGGTCCTCTTTGAGTCCCATGACTCGGGAAGGGAGTAGATGAGCTTTCGGACAAGCTTCTCTTCCGGGATGGCTTCTGCATAACCTTTAAGACCATTGGTGATGGTGGAGAACCTATCAAACATCTTCTCGATGTTCTCTTCCGGATCCATCTTGAAGTTCTCATACTCTAAGGTGAGGAGCCCAATCTTGGTCTCCTTGACTTCATCGGTTCTTTCGTATGTGACTTCAAGCTTGTCTCATACTTCCTTGGCACTATCACAAGAAGAACTCTTTTCATAGATGGTTGGGCCAAAAGCACAAAAGAGCATGTGCAAGGCTTTGCAATTAAGCTCCATCTTCTTGCGATCGTCGGCACTCCATTCCGCTTTGCTTCCTTGAGGCACGAACGGACCATCTTCAACTATGTCCCATAGTTTGTAATCTCTTGACTTCAAGAAGAATTTCATCTTTGTCTTCCAATGGGCATAGTGATTTCCGTCGAAGAAAGGCAGTTTGTCGATGGATTGCGCCATTTGAGCCGGTTGGTGAAATTTCGATCGAGCTTGCTGGATCTTCTCAATAGGATGTGAATCCCCTTTGATTGAGCCAAGCTCTGATACTAATTGTTGAGATGTGAGGTGCTCGATTCGATCAACCGTTCTTGCTTGCCAAGTGTGGAGAAGTTGGATAATTGGGTGTTTTAGTGGGAGGTGAAAATTTGGCAATTTGACACAAGGATTTATAGTGGTTCAACCTTCTAACCAAGGTCTACATCCACTACCTTAGCTCCCCACTAAGGATTTCCAACAAATTCACTAAGAATTTCGTCCCCTTTTCTCGGATTAGGAGGAAACCGTTACAACCCTCAAAGCTTTCTACCCAAAGCTTGAAGGAACACTCTCTTTACAAAGAAAGACTTAACAGACTAGAAATCCCTCTAAAAGGTGTTTGTTTGCAATTCTAAGCACTCACCCAAAACCTAAACACTTGAGCAAATTTAACAATGTAAGCTCACAAGTGTTGTCTAAGCAAGAAATGTACAATTAAAGCTCTAGACAAATTTTGACATCATAATGTTGTAACAATTGAAGCATTAACCATTACAAGATGCTTGGAGGTCCCTTTTATATTCCCAATTGAGTTTGTAGCCGTTACTAGCCGTTGAGATTGAATTGGAGCCGTTGGAGCATTTATTTCCCACCATAAATGCAGTTCTACAACTTGGCGTATCGATACTCGTCCAACCGTATCGATACGGTCTCTATGAGGAAAGAGCCGTTGGGCTTCTTCAGCTGATGCGTATCGATACGCTTACCTAGCGTATCGGTACGGTCCTGCAATTTAAAAGATCGTTGGGAAATGACCGTTGGGGTAGTTATGCGTATCGGTACACGATACAACCGTATCGGTACTCGACTAGTCGTTGGGCTTTTTCAAAGCACACCGTATCGATACGGCTAAGCGTATCGGTACGGGTTTTGGCTACTGGAATTCTGGCAGTTTGAAAACCCTAAGGCGTATCGGTACGGTTCAATACCATATCGGTACGGGTACATAAAAATGCAGGTTTTGACCACTTTAAATGTACTTTAAGTCCATTCCAAAGCCTTTAAAACCCTTAAACATATTTTCAAGTTGTTTTTAACTAAAAACACATTTTAAATTCTTTTCAATTTAGTCCAAAACATTTTTCAAATATTATATCAAAACCTTAGTTCTACAGTATTCAACATATTCCGAGATAAGGGAACAAGGTAGTAGATGCGTTGGCAAAGCTCGTCGATACTAATAGTTTTGATCGCGTACAGTGGGTGGGACCACCTCCTTCAGTTATTTCTTTAGTTCAGAATGATTATGTAACTTTGTAGTTCTTTTGAACCTTGTGTTTCTCTTACGTAGTATGGGTACTCTTTTCCTCTATTTAGGTTAGGGAGGTTTTTAACGAGGTGTTTGATGGTTATCAATGAAGTCACACCTGTTTTCATCAATATATATATATATATATATATATATATATATATATATATATATATATATATATATAAATTTAGGGTCCATTTGGTTCTGGAGAATAAAGTTCATTTTATTTTCATATTTTTGGAAAATAGAAAACGATGAAAGAAACGTGTTTGGTTGTAAAGTTAGAAAATGAAAACAAAAATAAGTGAAAATTTTGAAAACATAAAAAAATATTTTCATTGAAAATGTTTTGGGAAAGTGGAAAATATGAAAACAAGAGTTTTTTAATTTTAACTCGAGTTTGAGTCCATGTAATATCATTTTTTAAAAACTTTAATTTATTTACTTATATTTTATTTATTATTATAATAATATTTTTAGCTATATTTTTATTCTAATTATTTAATATTTTTTTATTTCTATTTAAAAAGCCAAATACTAAACATATTTTTATTATTTTCATTTTCTCTATAACCAAGGATGTTTTCTAAAATTCTGACATTGAAGAGCAAAGGTATCGTTGGACAATCAAATCTTATTCTAATAAATATTAGACTGATTATTTAATTTTAAAATGGTGCTAGATCTATTATTAATTTTGGTACCGTGGTGTATCGAAAAAATCTTAAAGAAACCTAACATGTCATTAACGGCTAATGGAGAGTTTGATTTATTTTGTTTTTTTGGTTTATCCGTAAATTTATAATTTATAGGTTAATTAATTTGGATTGAATACCGTAAAAACTTGTTATTTTTATGGAGTGATCCCTCTCAACCCAATTATTTTTTTCATACCGTCGGAATTCAAACCACTAACAATGAAATGCAATATATATATAAAAGAAATACAAGTGAAAAGAGCCACTTTTTTCTGTTTTCTCTCAAACTATAATAGCTTGCTTTTTTTTCTTTATTTAATTGGCGACGACACTCGTCTTTATATCGGTTGTCGACCGCCGGTGATTCATATTTCATTTGTTTTTGTTTATTTGTTTTATTTTATTCTTCGTACATTTTGTTATGCTTTTCTCTATCTATGTGGCACATTTTCTCCGCCTTTATGGCATGTCTCTGCCTTATGTCATACATTTATGGTTACTTTTGTAAGTTTTTGGTGGTGTTCATACGCTGACCCTCACATCGCTTGTCTCTGATTCGTATTTTTCAGTGGTCACGTAGAGTTTGATCCCCTTTTGAGTTGTTTGTCGATGTAATTTATAGCGAATCACCGTTTTTGAGAATATGCGTGCAAGGATGTTGCTGGTTTTGGAGACTTCTTCTACTTCATGTTTTGACAAAGTTAGAAGATTGAAGCATTTTAAAGGTTTGATCAGTCAAATCCTCTGATTTAGATGTTTGGTAAATATAAGATTATAATAGTGGATTATGATGAAACCTCTCATTTTGAAAAAGCTCATTTTAGGAGCTTTTTGAGTTAGAGGTTTGAATAAAAGACTTGTAAAGCTTTTTTTGTCCTCATAATTATAATTTTTTTCTCTAAATAACATAAATTTGAATAACTAATCAAATTTAAAAAATCATAAATAAAAAATTAAAATATACATATAAATTTAATAATCAATAAAATTATATTCAAAATATAATTTTATAAATAAATAAGAAATTAACATATACATCTAAATTTAATAATTATTAAAATTATATTAAAAAATAATTTCATAAATAAAAATCAATATATACATCATTTATATATGCTTAGTAATGATACTAAAAAAATATTTTTTATAATCTAATTAATATTAACATGTACAAAATATTAAAAATTAATAAATTATTCAAACAAGTATTGAATATAATAATGTCCTTATATAACATTTTGCTTGTTCAAATAATCAAACAGCTATAAGCTATCAATTAATTTTACCAAACACTTCTATACAATTAGCTAATGCAATCCGCTAGTCAAATTAGCTAATGTTATCAGCTATCCGCTACCAGCTAATATAATCCGCTATCAGCTATCTGCTAATTGCTAAACAAGGCCGAAGTATCTGATCGGTGCAACGCTTATTTTTTAAAATTTATAATTTTTTATGTTCTTTCGGATATTTTAAAACCTCTATTATGTTTATGTTCTAATTTAATTTTATTTATTAATAAAGCTGTATGGTTAATGTGTCAAAAAAAATACAATAACAAGCTTGTGACACGTTGGTCTATTAGACAACTAGGTGTTGGTGATTTATTTTCTTAATTATAGGAAGAAATACAATATAAACGAAAGAAATATAAAATTCCAAAATTCCAAAATTGGAATTTATAGAATACCTAATTCTTGGGTAATTTAGGGGATAATCCATTTTGGATTATTAATTAGGGATACAGGGGAGTTTGGGGATATTTTGGCATCTAGGCCAAAATCTATAGGACCACGCCACCCCTTATGGCGTGGTCACTTTTTAGCACAACCTCGCTACCTCCTTATGGCGAGGTCACTTTTTAGCACAACCTCGCCACATCCTTATGGCGAGGTCACATGGACCACGTACCTATATAGCCAAGAACTATCCACTTGAATCATGTAAGGTACGTGAGTTGCATGGTCCATGTGACCTCGCCATAAGGAGGTGGCGAGATCTTGTAGATTTTGACCTACATGCCAAAATATCCCTCAAACTCCCCTATATCCCTAATTAATAATCCAAAATGGATTATCCCCAAAATTTACCCTAATTCTTGATGTAAGTTGACTGCTTTGTCCTGTATTGATATTTCAGTTCAATGAACGAAAGAGCCATCCCTCTTCTAACACGTGTCAACTAAATTCTCGTGGACCATTATTTGTGTCTGAGTGACTACACACAATAAACTCTCTCAATTTCTTTTTGCTTTTTTTAATTATTTAATTTAAAACAAAAGAGAAAAGAAAGAAAATGTGGTGGGCCCCAATTTTTTGCCACTGAGAACGACCACTTCCCTAATCATACGAACGATATTAACTCCCACGTGCCGCCCATCGATTGTCTTTCCATCACGACCCTCAACGTGCGCAGTCATGTGGACCCCACAGCCAATTCCCGGCTCTTTTCAACTATTCCCGGGGGTCTTCAGGGAAGTTGGGTTACACGCGCCACGAAGGGCTCGTGAGCCTTTCCACCGTCTCATTTCTTATTAGCTTCAGAAGCAGAAAGAGCGAATAGACGAGGCAAAATCGCACTTCGTCAATCGTCACCGTTCACTTCCTTGTTTGGCCTACGCCGGTGACGGAACTCTGAAAACAACCCGCTTATAGATTCTGGAATAATTCCTCCCACAATCCATCTTTCTTGCTGTGACCCAAATTTTGGATTCGATTCTTTTTGGTGGGTTTCGATCCCGTGAGGTATCTATCAAGGTTTTAGGTAAGAATCGAGCTACCCATTTGCTTGTTTTCGTTCAGTTTGGCACTTTTTGAGGTAAATTCTGATTTTTTTTATTTAATGAAGTTTCTGTTAATTTGGGTGCTTGTTGAAGATGTTTAAGGTTGTAATTGAACTGGGTTGTCTCTGTTTTTTGGGGCATATCTAGTCATTCTTTTGATGCTTTGCATGTTGGGATATATGGATACTTTTTTTTTGGGTGAAATTCACATTTTTCAATGAAATTCCTTTTTTTTTTTTCGGATTTTTTGATGTTCTATTTGTCACATATCATCTTTCTTTCTTTTTTTGTGTTGAATTTCGTAAATGATGAATGATGATTATATGCAAAAGCTTTAGGTTTTTCGTTTTTTTTTTTTGGGTGTGAAAAATCTAGTATTTTGACATAAATTGAATGGTCCCTGAAATATGAATTTGCTGGCTTGGTTGAGTTCATTATAAGTACTTAATGCTTACATATATATATATATATATTATATATAAAGAGGTTGATGGGATTGGAGGACTATTGTAGATAAGGAGGGTTGTATAACTTCTATTCTTGAAATGCCATTTATATTGACATATTATAAGATTTTTCGAACTTCAAAGCTAAATCTGAAACATGTTGAAGGTTAGAGAGATAGCCAAATAGGATAGCAGTGCATGTTGGAGTAATGAAGTTAGTTTGAGCCTTCTTGGTGATGAAGGGAACAGTTAATATAGATTATGTCATCACAATATCAGGGAACAGGTTATGTATATATTCCCACTGTAATTGGCTTCAAGGGTGGAAAAACCTGTAATTTTCACTTAACAAAAAACTTACGAGCTAATAGCCCGATGCCTGGTTCCTCTCGTTTACCTGTTCTTTTAGTTTCCTGATATGCAAACTTGATTCTGCTCTATCGTGTCTCCCTGTGCGTTTTGAGATTATATTATTTGTTTACTCCATGCATTTCTGGCAATTGTTCTTCTTTACAAGCAAGGGAAAGACTACTCGTAGAGTAGATAATAGAGAAATTTTCATGAAAAGGAAGAGGATATAGAATGGAAAGCTAGAGGAATAGGAGAGTAGAACAGCGAGAACAGAAATCTTAACACTCGAAGACCGAAGTCAAATGTCAATTCATGATATGTCAATAACTAAAGTTACTAGAAATTGAAACACTACATTTAACCTTAAATACCCTAATAGTTTCCTAAATACTACAACTTACATTGAGAATGTAACATACATATCATAAATTTCTAGGTTATTTTGCTGTATAGCAAGCATGGTCTTGTTCTGCATCAAACTTGTTTTATGATATATCGAACTTAAGTCATTTGTTGGGAATTCCTGAGTTGGAATCCATTTAAGCACATTGTTATGTCGTTGAACATAATCTTTAACGATGCATGTAAGTACTTGTTTCTTCTTTTTCCTCTGTTCATCTCAATTTTGGTACCAGTATTTCCTAGGAGATTTCTGGTGTTGATGTTTCTCCATATACATCAATAGCTTTTTATTTATTAGATGATATTCACCGATGGCGATGTGAAAAGTTATGACCTCCCCTTGTGGGTTTGGCAAGCAGTAACAGATAACAACGATGCTTTCTGTAGCTCATTGATTTGTTTGAAACAGTGTTAACTCTGCCAAGTAAGCTAATGTTGATTGACCAAACAATTGACATCACTTTTTTAATTTAAGCACAGCCATGGAGGCACGACCTGCTTTATCCATTCAGAGATCAGGTGCAAGTCAGCTTAGTAACCATGGAGTATCAGGAGGACTGTCATCATCTTTACCTGCCCTTTCAACACATCTGGAAGAGACATATCAAAAGTTCTCCGATACTCAACAGGCGCATGCAGAAAGGGAACTGATGACTAGGCCTTTGGCCCACACAACTCGTCTTCCCACCAATAATGGGGTGGTTGGTCACATATTTTCATCATCGTCTGGATTTTCAAGTGATATTCATTACTCATCTGCATTACCAAATGAAAAGCATTCAAGAAATCCCCCCTTCATTTCTCAGTCGCCAACTAATACTGCAGCATTGCCATTATCACAATCGTCAAATTCACTGTTGCCTCAACCTACAATACCAAGTCACTGCAACAAAGAAAATAGTGGTTCTTGGTGTACAGATCCTGATTTTCTTGATTTTCCTGTAAGCATCCCTGTCTTGAGTAGTCAAGTAGAAAACAGTATCTGTAGTGGTATTATGAGATCTGAGGGCTTTGGCAAACAAAATGATTGGCAGGAATGGGCAGACCAGCTTATCACTGGTGATGATGATGCATTGGCCTCTGATTGGAATGAGCTTCTTGTTGACAACGTTACGAATCTGGAACCAAAGGTGTGGATGCTTTCATGCCATGGAAGATAAAACTTATCCAGATTATCTTAATACCTTTTGGCATTGTTTATCTTTGATTTATATTTCCTTGTTGCTTCAGACGGCATATCAGGTGGCAAAACCATGCACAACCATACCTGTACAGAATCAACAGCTTCCTTCTCCATCTGTAGAAAGTCACAGTGTTGTGAACCCCTCTTCATCGGCAAATAACGCCCCAGCAAAGCCACGAATGCGATGGACACCAGAACTTCATGAAGCCTTTGTTGAAGCTGTCAACCAATTGGGAGGCAGTGAAAGTGTGTTACTTTCATTTCTCGTGAAACTTTTGCCAAAAGTCATTAGGGTTATGTTTTAATTTGCTTGGTATTTTCAACTTACAGGAGCTACTCCAAAGGGCGTGTTGAAGCTTATGAAAGTTGAAGGCCTGACTATTTATCATGTTAAAAGTCACTTGCAGGTGTATACACCTTTCTTTTAGTTGTTAAATGTATGCACAAAGGCTTGGGTTAGATTACCCTTTAACCGATCTCTTCACTGCAGAAATACAGGACAGCTAGATATAGACCAGAGCCATCAGAAGGTATATGTTAATCTCCCTTTAAGTTTCTTCCTTTTCCTTAGGTGTATTACTTCTCTGCAAGAATGCATCTGTTGCCCTTTTTTTCTTTATTGGAACATATATATTTTTTTAAAAGGGTGGTTCATTCCTGGATATTTGTTCAATATTTTCTCCTAGTGATTTATATTGGGATTAGGTGGATAGTTTGGAGCTATATTGTCCATCTTGTCCTCATCAATGAAGTGGATATCATTTAAAAATTTTGGTTAATTGGTTCCAGAATCTTTAGCTGTCCGGTGACAATTTATGACGCATGTTTACCTTGCATTCAACAATCTCCCATCCCATACTGATATATTGAAAGTTATAGCAGTGTAAGTGAATGGATGGATGATTGGGTTGGTGAGACTTGAGAGTTGTGTAACCCATCTTTCCTCGTTAATGAAGTGGAAATAAATTCTTTCTCCATTTGGTTAAGCCAGTTCCAGGATCTCAGCTGTCTGCTGAAATATGTTTTCTTCATCCACACACTCTTTGCCCCGCCTTGATTTATTCACGAAACTGGTTATCATTGTCGTTGACATGGATACTGTTAGGTTTAGACTTTAGCGGGATAAACCATGTAGGACTTCTTCCTTTCCTCTTGTCAGAAGAAATAGGAATCTATCTAGACTTTAATGACGAGAATCGGCGGGAAGATGCATAGTTTTGAATAAATAGGAATAGAACAAGCAACAGAGTTTTCTTTCATATGTAGATTGTCACTTCCCCTCATTAAGCTAGCTAGTGGTAGCACAAGTGTGAGAAAGGAAAAAAATGGATGAATGCATTCTGAGATCAAATCAGTGATCCACCTTGTACATCTAATAACATTGTATACAAGGACTGTGACCTATTTGATAGAGAGACTTCTTCGGTAGCTTAGTGAGAAAGAGACCAAATACAGAAGTAATTTTCATCATAGTCACATTGCCTGGTCATTCGCAGAACTTCGTTTCCTTATTGGTCACTACATCAGAGAAAGACATAGAATAGAATAATTGATTCAACTCCCACAGGTGTGGCATCGAACCAAGAGAAATTATAAATTTGCTTGTGTATCCCTTGGGATTCATATACATTTATATTAGATGAATTATGTACAAAATTACAAGTGTAGCATTCTGTGTGAAGCACATGTCTATACCAACTCTATTACTTATATCTCAAAAGATAGTCATTTCAGTTACTTTGGTTAGTGGATCATAAAAGATTTAGGTGATTCATATTATGCGTATTGGACCCTTTAAAATTCTCGGTGTGTGATTGGGGGTGGCACTGTATATTTAGCTGACATAATGACTCTTGCTTGCAGGATCCTCGGAGAAAAAGTTGACTTCTATGGAAGAAATCTCATCTCTGGACCTGAGAACGTTAGTAATTTCTATTGTTTTCCCAACGGTTTCTATTAATATTGGAGTATTTATCTATTTTTCTAGCTTAACAAATTGCATCAGTGACATTGTTTGAGCATCTGCTTTTATACTTTGCGTGCTTTAATAAAGTATGAGTAACTTGGTAATTATTTGGACCTTTTTTTGTTACAAATGAGTGAGATGCTGCCATTCCTAGCTGGGAAATATCACCTTTTAACGACATGGTTAGTGACATGAGGCAAGGGTCTTCTAAAATTTGCATGAAATCTACTATGTGGGAACCCTCTGCTAAACACAACATATTGAAAATGCTGATCTGGAACTGCGAAAGGATGGTTGATGCATCTCGTTAGTTCATACTTCAGTTCCCTTAAATTGATATTGGATTGTGTATTCAAATCTTTAGTTCAAGTTCTCACACAAAGAAGATTGTAATATGCTTCAAAAACAAAAATGCTTGCCATGAGTTTTCCTTGGTAATTCTATTTGATATGGAAATGACGCTGTAAATTTAACATTTCTTTTCCCATTTTATTGCATTTTGCAAAGATTTGATTATATAAAACTCCAAATGGAATCCTTAAGGAGCATATCATATAATCAAGGTCTAATGAAGCTCCAGTCAGTTGATTTGTTTAGTTTACCATTCATCATGTTAATTGCATTTTTCATTCTGAAATGGAACAGGGGACTGGGGATCACTGAAGCTTTGCGGTTACAGATGGAAGTCCAGAAGCGGTTGCATGAACAGCTTGAGGTATGAATTTGTGTCGGGAAGGAGTTGGGGACATAAAAGCAACATACTTTGTAATTAAAGAAAATTGAATTAAATTAATCCACCTTTAAATTTTCCTTGGAGGAAGTAGAGAATGGAAAGTCCTCCATTTTAGAGAAGTAGAATTATGTTTCTGGTGTGCTCTCATTCAGATTTATGGCTTTGGATTTTGAACCTGGAAAAACTGATTTTATTTCCATGAGATTTTCGGGGAAGTTGGGGGCGATCTCCTGGGTATTTGGACATGGAGGGGATATGATGCCATAGTCTATTGGATTAAGGGCATTTAAGGAAACTGTTGTCTTTGTACCTCTTTCAGTTGGATATTATGTGTTCTGCCTATTGGTTACTAGCATTTTAGACAAGGGTCTTGCTACTGCTTCCACGTTATCATATCATATGTGATGTGGCTGTTGCATTCGGTATATTACTTATTGTTCTTAGGATGAGGCTATCTAGAACATATTTAGTTGGGTGCTGGCTTTTGCTGTTTTAAGTTAAAGGGACATTGGCTTAAATAGTGGACCGTTTATCATGTAATCCATTGTAGTGAAAGTTCTGAATGAACCCTTTATTCATTGATGTTTCAAGTTTTTCTAAGGGGACTATTGGTGTAATGTTCATATCTTTTGTTTCTCATTTCCTCTACAGATTCAAAGAAATTTGCAGTTGCGAATAGAAGAACAAGGCAGGTGCCTCCAAATGATGTTTGAGAAGCAAAAGTCAGGTTTAGACAAGCTGAAGGTACCATCTTCTAATCCGGAGAATCCACCCGCTCCTTCGGATGCTACCAATGAGTCTCCTACAAAAAGTCAACTGGAGTCCTCCCAGAGGGATCATGTAAATTCCGGAACAGGCACTATTAATGCCAAATCCATGTTGGAGAGAAGTCCACAAGAAATTTGTGGAGAGCATAAGGCACCTGAAACTGGTGATCTAGAGAAAGCTGAAACCTGTGTTTCTGAGTCACCTTCACAACCCTCAAAGCGCCCACGCCTTGAAGAATAAAGTTATAACAGCATTGAACTGCCTACCATAATTATTTCATGGATGAACTCAATAGTAGGATAGGCCAAGTTGAGATAAGATTAGAGCTTTTGAAGTTTTAAGGTCCTCTTCCTTGTTATTGTGAACAATTTGCTTAAGCACTCCTGTTTTTAGTCGGAAAAAACAAAAACAAAAGCTTATAAACTAGTTTGATTTTCTAGTCTCCAATCACCTCAAGTGAAAATGCAGGTGTATTATAAACACAGGTTGCACAAATTGCATTAGTTAAGCCAGGGAAGGAGACCAATTTTTTAGGGAATGTAGTTTTCATAAACTTTGTTGAAAGATATGAATAAAATTCCCATTCCTAGATTTGTACATGGCTTCAAGGTACTATAGTCCACATGTATTGTGTTTTTCAGTATTTCGTTCTGAGTAGAGGAAAAATTATTAGCATTGCCCTGTGTAAGTGTGCATGTAGATAAATGATATAAATGGCATTGACCCTTTGTTTGACATTTCCAGTGTATAATATCATGGGGTTTCATTCAGGTTTCAATTAGATTCAGTTATATCAAACTAGCTGCATGCCCTTTATAAGGATTTCCCTTAAAAAAGGAAAAAGAAAAGGAAAAAACTTCCTTTATACACTGCTTGCTGTTATTATGTTTCAAGACACTATCTACTAGTAAAGAAAATTGATTTTATTTTCATGAAAACACGTATAGTGAATGAATGTTTGGTTTTAGGGCATGCTTTCCCCTTATGGTTCATCTCTGTTATATGTGAAGTATGGTTTGCCTTCTCCTGGATACTGGATCAGTTCCCCGTACTCGAGAAACTAACCTGGATTGCCTGTCCTTGAGGTTTGAGCATGAGGGAGTACCAAATCAGCTAAGCTCACTTGATGTCTTTGCGAGTACTGTTGACCCTCTCAAGGAACCGCTCATCATTACAGCAAACATGGTTATTTCGATTCTGTCTGTTGATTATCGTGTTGAGATTTGAGAATGTGAGCTGTTATGTATCGGATGATGGTGCTTCCGTGATACTTTTCAACACTATCCAAAACTGCTGAGTTTGGAAACGGGGCTTTTGGATATAGGTCAACATGTTTGGATTAGATGGACTTCAAGGTCCTGTATATGTAGGCACAGGATGTATCTTCAATAGGCAGGCACTGTATGGCTACAATCCGCTCGCCTTTGAGAAGCGACCGAAGATGACATGAGACTGCTGGCCTTCATGGTGTTGCTGTTGGGGTTCAAGGAAAAAGTCAAAAAGGAGATAAAAAAGAGAGCTTATTTGGTGGTCTTCTACGCACCAAGAAGAAGAAAATGATGGGAAAGAACTATGTGAGAAAAGGGTCTGCATCAGTCTTGGGTCATGAGGGTTGAAGGATACGAAGAAATGGAGAAATCCTCACTAATGTCACAGAAGAATTTCGAGAAACAATTCGGACAATCTCCGGTCTTCATTGCTTCTACCCTGATCAGTGGCGGAACTTGGTGGTAGAGTTTGAGGGGGCCAACATAAAATTTGAAAAAATACAAGTTTAAATTAAAATTTTCAAAAATTTTGAAGAGATCAATTTACATTTTTTTTTCAAAAATTTTGGGGTTTAACTAAAATTTTTAAAAATTTGAGAGGCTTGACGAGAACTTTTAAAAATTATGAAAGGGATTTAATTAAAAAAGTTCAAAAACTTTGAAGTTTAATCTGAATTTTTAAAAATTTTGTGGGGCTAAATTAAATTTTTTAAAAATTTAAAGAGTTTAAATTATAATTTTTCAAATTTTGGGGGGCCATGGCACCCACATGTCCCATTATCTTCCGCCACTGACCTTGATGGAAAGTGATGGCCTTCCTTAAGGTAATAAGACCACAACACTTGTTAAGGAGGTTATTCATGCTCAAAGTCCTTGCTGGAGTTAACACCAACTTCACTGTAACAGCGAAAGCCATTGAAAACACCAAATTCGGTGAGCTTTACCTATTTTTCGCATTCTGGGTCATTCTTCACCTTTATCCTTTCCTCAAAGGTTTGAAGGGGAAGGCAAAACAGTACGCCAACCATTGTTGTCCAGTGATATGTACTTACATCATTTTTTTCACTGGTCTGGGTTAGGATCGATCAATTCTTGCCTAAGCAAACAGGTCCGGTCCTCAAACAATGTGTAGTTGTAAGTGGACAGCTAATCACATGCCTTCCCATTGTTGGTTTTAGAAAACCAGCAATACAAAAAACATAAGCAAACAACTGAGAAAATGAGAGAAAATGAAAACATTGACTGGAAGCAAAAGCATACTCTGATTTTTCACTAAGAGATGATATATAAGTCAAAAAGTACACCAACGTTCACCTACTACAGAACTTAGAAATTAGTCTAAGTTCATAAGAAAAATCTGACCATTAACTGTAGAAAGAGTAGAAAACAGAATACTTTTTCTGTTATTCGATGATTTAAAAAGATACAACATGAGACTCTTTTATAGAGTCACGAGTTCAACTAGGATAAGGATTCCTAGAACTACAAAACTTCTAACTCTATACAAGGCTTAGGACTCTTTAGGAGTTTTAATCCTAATCTATTTACATAAAATAATAATTACATATAATAACAAATTCCTAAGAGTTTAATCCTAATACAAATACAAGTGCAATATCCTACACTCCCCTCAAGCTGGTGAGTATACATTGTATAGTCCTAGCTTGGATAGAAAGTCATCAAAAATTATTTTGGATAAGGCCTTTGTGAGAATGTCAGCTAGTCGGCCTCCTGTGGGAATATATGACAAAGTAGCTATCCCATTGACGAATTTTTCTGCAATAAAATGCTTGTCTATTTCAACATGTTTTGTTCGATCATGTTGAACTGGATTCTTTGCAATCTGAATGGCTGATTGATTATTACACAAAACCTCGATCTTGTCTTCTTGGTTAGTGTGTAATTCCTTAAGCAACTTGAGTAGCCAAATTCCTTCACACTTTCTTAGAGCCAAAGCTCTAAATCTTGCTTCAGCACTGCTTCTTGCTTCTCCAAGTCACAAGATTTCCCCAAACAAATGTACAATACCCACTTGTCGATCTTCTGTCATTTAGTTCTCCTGCCCAACTTGAGTCTGTAAAGATTCTCACAGTTCTGTCCTGTGTCTTTTTAAACAGTAAACCATGTCTAGGAGTTTTCTTCAAGTACCTGAGGATTCTGTTAGCTGCTGCCATGTGTTTTTCATTAGAATTCGTCATATGCTGACTAATCACATTGACTGAAAACGTAATGTTTGGCCTCGTCAATGATAGATAGATTAGTTTTCCCACTAATCTTTGGAATCTCTCTTTGTCAACTAAAGTGCATGTTTCTTTAGTAAATTTCAAGCCGACTTCTATTGGTGTATCTGCTGGTTTACACACGAGCATCCCTGCTTCATTAAGCAAATCAAGGACATACTTCCTTTGATTAATCACCAACCCTTCACTTGATCTAGCAACCTCCATTCCGAGGAAGTATCGAAGTTGTCCCAAATCTTTTGTTTCAAATTCTCTATGTAGAAAGTTTTTCAAGCACCCGATTTTTTTCTTATCATCTTCTGTCACAATTATGTCATCTACATAGACAATTAAGATAACTCTTTTATTTTCTGAAGTTACCTTAATGAAGAGAGTGTGATCCGCCAATAATTGCTTGTGTCCATCTTTCAGAATAACTTTGGTGAATCTATTGAACCAAGCTCGAGGAGACTGTTTCAGACCATAAAGTGACCTGTTGAGCTTACAAACTTTCTGATCTCTTTCAATCAATCTCAGACCAGGTGGAATTTTCATATAAACCTCTTCCTCTAACTTTCCATTAAGGAATGCATTCTTCACATCAAATTGGTGAAGCTTCCAATCAAAATTGACAGCTAGACTTAGTAATACCCGAACAATGTTAAGTTTTGCCACTGGAGCAAAGGTTTCTGTGTTGATCCCATAGGTCTGTGTATAGCCTTTAGCCACAAGCCTCGCTTTGTATCTCTAGACACTACCATCAGAGTTATATTTCACAGCAAAAACCCACTTACAACAAACAGGTTTTTTACCTTGGGGAAGATCAATTATTGTCCAGGTACCATTCTTCTCAAGAGCATTGATTTCTTTTTCGACAACCTTTCTCCACTTGGGATGCTTTAAAGCTTCATCAACCGTGGAAGGAATCTGTTATTTATCTAAGCTTGTTGTAAAGGCTTTAAAGGATGGCTTCTGTAACCCCCTATTTTGACCTAGGGTTTTGAAATAAATTGAATTTGGCGAATTGGAAACTTTCCCCTCAAGTAAGATCATTTATGAAAAACTGTACCAAAACTATTATTTAATTATAATAGTTATTGTTTACTGTTTAAAACAAGCATATTCAAAATAGTTATCAAATCCAAATAGTAATAAATGTCCAAAGTCCACGTTTACAACCAAATACTGAAAATACTTAAATCATTTAATAAGTCTGAAACGAAACATACTGATAGATAATATCAAATACTGTTCGTACGTAGTCCTCCAAGTACCGAAACCTAAGTCTGGAAATCTGAAATAGATACTAAGGGGGAGTCAGCTATAAAGCTCAGTGTGTCTCTAAGGTGCATAATAGAAATCAATCAAACAATAATATCACAGTCAAGAATTAACAGATATTCTGAAATAGTACAAACAATGCATACAGATGCCATGACATGATATGCACCCATCTACATCACCGTCCGAAGAGTGAAGTTCCCCTGAACCACTCTACCCTACGTCACCATGTCCGAAGCAGAACTCATCCCGAAGGATGGAACTACTGATCCGAAGCGAAGTTCATCCCGAAGGATGAAGTCGCTGAGCTTCCTCCGTACAATATCCCAACCCAATGATATGACATGTAATCCGATGTCCGAGTCCGAATGCAATCTTGTTAAATAACTAAGATGCATGTACATAATAATCCGATTCCGATATGTGTTACATAACATGATCATAGTATCCGAGTATACATTATTCATCCGATAACAGAGCAGAATGACATACAATTAAGTCATGCAATATTCATCAAATAACAGTGTAGAATAGCATACAAGTATTTCTCAAACAGATTCACGAAATCATGTAACACATAAAAATGTAGCACAAAACAGAGAACACACCTTAGGCAGCTAAATAGTTAACGTCGATAGTGACGTCTCCCACGCTCAGCTCTAACGGAAGGTCGGACAGAATCAGCTCCTAACAATACAGGACACTATGTTAGATTTCCTACTATGCCACATTCGAATAAATTACTCTTAATAAATATCTTACTAGCAGATCTCGAAGATTGTGCCACCGGAGGTTTGCCTGACGGTGGAGGAGGTAAAATCTCGGGATCTGAGTCCACGTCACCTGAACACGAAATTATCTGAGTCAAATTCCGATTTAACACTTTACTGAAAATCTGAGCTCAATATATAAAATTGATCCAAAACGGCACTTCGGGTTCGAATTTGAAGAAACGGACATCGCCAATGGAACCGGGACGTCGAAAAACATAAAAGTGGACTCAGTCGAAAAAGTCAACCCAAAAGTCAACGCTGACGTCATCGCTGACGTCAGCATGACTGTGATGACTGTGATGACGTCATCGCTGACGTCAGCCTCTTATAAACCACAGACCGGTTCGGTTAGCCCAGCCGGCCGGTTTATCCACTGAACCGGTTCGGTTCATACACCTAAAATCCCCAAATTAAAACCTAACCCTAATAACCCTAATAACCTTAACCCTCCCCCGACGGCTACCTTCCCCGACGGGCCACCGTACATGCACGGCGGCCATGGCTCGACAACCACCAGCCGGTGACGACGCACCCAAAGCCCGACCGACCCCTGACCGTCACTCACCTAACTTGACGGCAGCGGTGGTAGGGTTTATAAACCCTTCGATTTAACCCCTTTCGACGGCACGGCTGCGACGGAGGAGAGCTCGGCGGCGCGCGTGAAGGACTGGGCTGAGACCGGGACGGTGCGGCGGTTCTCCTGGTACGGGCGGTGTCGATCACGGCGGCGCGGTGAGGGAGATCGGTGGTGGCCGGCGTTTATGGTTAGGGGAAAAAATTATTGATGGGTATCCAATAATGGATAATAATTGATCCCATTTGTGAAATCTGATCCCCATTTAATCAGATTGATTAGTGGAGTGGTTGAGATATTTTTATTATTTAATTAATATAATAATTTCGGATCTAAATAATTATCAGTTTGGGTGATTCTAGACCAAGAGCTTACCTAGCTCAATTGGCTGGGCACCCAGCTGAAAACACAAGAGGTTGTGGGTTCGAATCCCACAACTCTCAATCCAATCCATATATTTTTTTTTTTTATCATCTTCACATAAAAAATAGGGGTATTACAATTCTCCCCTCCTAAAAAGGAATTTCGTCCTCGAAATTTACCTGGAGTAAACAAATGCGGATATTGAGCTTTGATGACATCTTTGGGCTCCCAAGTAGCCTCGTCATGATTGCGACCGCTCCACAAAACTTTGACCATCTTGATGGTCTTCCTTCTGAGAACCTTCTTATCCTGAGCAAGAATCTCAATAGGCTCCTCCTCAAAGCATAGATCAGGACGAATTTCAATCTCTTCCACAGGTAAAACATGAGACGGATCAGCATGATAGCGTCTCAACACAGAAATATGGAATACATCATGAATACGCCGAAGCTCTGGTGGTAATTCGAGCTGATAAGCTACAGGTCCGACCCGACGAAGAATCCGATAAGGACCAATATAACGAGGACTCAATTTGCCCTTCCGACCAAACCGAAGTACCTTCCTCCACGGAGATACTTTCAGGAAAACCTCATCACCAACCTTAAACTCAAGATTTCGACGTTTCAAATCGGCGTAAGATTTTTGTCGATCAAAAGCAACTTTAAGCCGGTCTCGAATCAATCTGACTGTCTGTTCGGCCTCACGGACTAGATTTGGTCCCAACAGTCTACGTTCATTTAGTTCAGTCCATCCAATCGGTGATCTACACCTGCGCCCATACAGAGCCTCATATGGTGCCATTTTGATACTGGACTGGTAGCTGTTATTATATGCAAATTCTGCGAGCGGCAAGAAATCCTCCCAACTACCACTATAATTAAGAACACAGCCTCTCAACATGTCCTCAAGAATTTGAATTATTCGCTCAGATTGCCCGTCAGTCTGCGGATGGTAAGATGTACTAAAGTTTAATCGGGTTCCCAAAGAAGAGTGAAGTGCCTTCCAGAACTTCGCTGTAAACCTTGGATCACGATCAGAAATAATCGATAGCGGTATTCCATGAAGTCGAACGATCTCAGAAATATAAAGCCGAGCCAACTTATTCAAAGGATAATTGACTCGAACCGGAATGAAATGAGCAGACTTAGTCAAACGGTCCACTATGACCCAGACAGAGTCCTTCTTGGACGGAGTCATCGGGAGACCACTGACAAAATCCATAGTCACTCGCTCCCATTTCCACTGAGGAATCTCAATGTGCTGAAGCAGCCCAGATGGACGCTGATGCTCTGCCTTGACTCTTTGACAAGTCATACACTTAGACACAAATCCGACTACATCCCGCTTAAGACCTTTCCACCAGTACCTCTGGCGAAGGTTCTTGTACATCTTATCACCGCCAGGATGCATAGAATAAGGGCTATCATGTGCCTCGCGAAGAATAACCTGTTTCAACCCAGATTTCCTCGGAATACAGTACCGACCTCAGAAACACAAAACGCCATCCTGATCAATAGTATAATCTACAGATGTACCTTCAGAAACCTCTCTAATACGATGCATAAGAAAAGGATCTGTAGGTTGTTCTGCTCGAATATCCGATATCAGCGTAGGAATGACACGAAGTTCTGCCATCAAATTACCGTTTTTAAACAAACTCATCCGAGCAAACAAGGATCTCAAATCTGAGATAGCATTACGACTCAAGGCATCGGCAACCACGTTCGCCTTTCCCGGGTGATACTCTATCTCACAGTCATAATCCTTAAGAAGTTCCAACCAGCGACGCTGTCTCAGATTCAATTCTTTTTGCGTAAGGAGGTATTTTAAACTTTTGTGATCGGTGAAGATATAACACTTCTCTCCGTAGAGATAGTGTCTCCAGATTTTTAGAGCAAAAATTACAGCAGCAAGCTCTAAATCATGGGTGGGGTAGTTACGCTCATGCACTTTCAACTGACGAGATGCATAAGCCACTACCTTTCCTTCCTGCATCAAGACACATCCTAATCCCGTGTGAGAGGCATCACTGTATACCGTATAGGCCTTCCCAGGCTCAGGCTGGATCAGAACCGGTGCTTCAGTCAACACGGTCTTAAGTTTATCAAAACTGGTCTGTTGAGCCTCAGTCCAAACAAAAGGGACTTCCTTCCTTAGAAGTTTAGTCAGAGGTGCTGCAATAATTGAGAATCCTTCCACAAACCTCCGATAGTAGCCAGCTAAACCTAAGAAACTTCGAATCTCATGAATATTCTTGGGCTGCCTCCATCCCAAAATAGCCTCAATCTTCTTTGGATCCACCTGAATACCTTTAGCAGAAACCACGTGACCCAAGAAGATAACCTCGGTTAACCAGAATTCACATTTACTAAACTTTGCATACAACTGCTTTTCACGCAAAGTTTGTAGAACAATCCGGAGATGTTCTTCATGTTCTGCCTCCGATTTGGAATAAACCAGTATGTCGTCAATGAAAACAACTACGAACTGGTCTAGATAGGGTTGAAATACCCTGTTCATCATATCCATAAAGGCTGCAGGGGCATTAGTTAATCCAAACGGCATCACCAGAAACTCGTAATGACCATAACGAGTCCGAAAAGCGGTCTTGAATACATCAGAATCCTTAACCTTGAGTTGGTAATAACCCGATCTCAGGTCTATCTTAGAAAATACTGTAGCTCCCCGAAATTGGTCGAACAAATCATCAATACGGGGAAGTGGGTATTTGTTTTTAATCGTCAGCTTGTTTAGCTTCCGATAATCAATACAAAGTCGAAGTGATCCGTCCTTCTTCTTTACAAACAAAACAGGGGCTCCCCAAGGAGACACACTTGGTCGGATGAAGCCCCTATCTAACAATTCCTGCAATTGAATCTTTAATTCCTTAAGCTCTTTCGGAGCCATCCTGTAAGGAGCCATAGATACAGGAGCTGTACCCGGATATACATCAATGGCAAATTCAATCTCGTCACGCCTTGACGGTACTCCTGGCAATTCCTCCGGAAAAACATCTGGAAAATCCCTAACCACCGGAATCTTATCCAAACCAGAATCTGACTGCCTCGAGTCAAGAATATAAGCAAGGTAAGCAGTATCCCCATGTCGAATCATCCTTTCTGCTTTGAGAGCTGAACAACCTTGGACAAGTAACCTCTACGCTCTCCCACCATAATCACCTCGTACCCATCTGAGGTTTTCAGAGTCGCCATTCTCTTTTCCCAATCCAAACGGATTTGATGAGTGGATAACCAATCCATTCCAAGAATAAGGTCGAACTCTCTGAAAGGTAACTCCATCAAATTAACAGAGAATATATTTTTTTTTCTTGAATTTCCAAAGGGCAATTCTTGTACATCTTAGAAATCTTGACATGATCACCCACTCGGAGCATGTCTACCTTTACTAGCAGTACTAGAAGCAATTGTCTTGAACTGCCTTCTACCTCGATGAGGTGTCTGAATTAATGCATGACTCTGAACGGATGAACCAGTAGCTGAACGTGGAATTTTTTTTAATAGTGATCCTGAGAACCACACATGAGACACGTTCTGTTCGTCCACCTGCATTCCTCGTTATGCTTGTTGTTGTAAAAACCACATACAGAAATAGGCCGACAGACTTTTGGACTACCCTGCCTGCCAGACAAAACTATCGATACTACAAGTCTTACATTTTGATAACTCTGAGGAACAAACTCATCGAGCATACAAAACTTTGTCGTACAAATGTGTCCGGTTGCTTTCCGACTTGTTCAAATTCTAAAGTTCCTCTTTTTTTTTTCCATTTGTGAAATTCGTCCTCTCAAAAGTTTTAACTCGATCAACCATGTCTCTGAATACTTTATCATGATGTGTTGCAACATCTCTTTGAATCGGTAATCGAAGTTCCTAAAAATCATACTTATCTTTCTCAGTCACAACTAACTCAGGAGCATACTTGACTCAACTTCGAAACTTTATCTCATAAACATTCACTGGAGCAAAGGTTTCTGTGTTGATCCCATAGGTCTGTGTATAGCCTTTAGCCACAAGCCTCGCTTTGTATCTCTAGACACTACCATCAGAGTTATATTTCACAGCAAAAACCCACTTACAACAAACAGGTTTTTTACCTTGGGGAAGATCAATTATTGTCCAGGTACCATTCTTCTCAAGAGCATTGATTTCTTTTTCGACAACCTTTCTCCACTTGGGATGCTTTAAAGCTTCATCAACCGTGGAAGGAATCTGTTATTTATCTAAGCTTGTTGTAAAGGCTTTAAAGGATGGCTTCTGTAACCCCCTATTTTGACCTAGGGTTTTGAAATAAATTGAATTTGGCGAATTGGAAACTTTCCCCTCAAGTAAGATCATTTATGAAAAACTGTACCAAAACTATTATTTAATTATAATAGTTATTGTTTACTGTTTAAAACAAGCATATTCAAAATAGTTATCAAATCCAAATAGTAATAAATGTCCAAAGTCCACGTTTACAACCAAATACTGAAAATACTTAAATCATTTAATAAGTCTGAAACGAAACATACTGATAGATAATATCAAATACTGTTCGTACGTAGTCCTCCAAGTACCGAAACCTAAGTCTGGAAATCTGAAATAGATACTAAGGGGGAGTCAGCTATAAAGCTCAGTGTGTCTCTAAGGTGCATAATAGAAATCAATCAAACAATAATATCACAGTCAAGAATTAACAGATATTCTGAAATAGTACAAACAATGCATACAGATGCCATGACATGATATGCACCCATCTACATCACCGTCCGAAGAGTGAAGTTCCCCTGAACCACTCTACCCTACGTCACCATGTCCGAAGCAGAACTCATCCCGAAGGATGGAACTACTGATCCGAAGCGAAGTTCATCCCGAAGGATGAAGTCGCTGAGCTTCCTCCGTACAATATCCCAACCCAATGATATGACATGTAATCCGATGTCCGAGTCCGAATGCAATCTTGTTAAATAACTAAGATGCATGTACATAATAATCCGATTCCGATATGTGTTACATAACATGATCATAGTATCCGAGTATACATTATTCATCCGATAACAGAGCAGAATGACATACAATTAAGTCATGCAATATTCATCAAATAACAGTGTAGAATAGCATACAAGTATTTCTCAAACAGATTCACGAAATCATGTAACACATAAAAATGTAGCACAAAACAGAGAACACACCTTAGGCAGCTAAATAGTTAACGTCGATAGTGACGTCTCCCACGCTCAGCTCTAACGGAAGGTCGGACAGAATCAGCTCCTAACAATACAGGACACTATGTTAGATTTCCTACTATGCCACATTCGAATAAATTACTCTTAATAAATATCTTACTAGCAGATCTCGAAGATTGTGCCACCGGAGGTTTGCCTGACGGTGGAGGAGGTAAAATCTCGGGATCTGAGTCCACGTCACCTGAACACGAAATTATCTGAGTCAAATTCCGATTTAACACTTTACTGAAAATCTGAGCTCAATATATAAAATTGATCCAAAACGGCACTTCGGGTTCGAATTTGAAGAAACGGACATCGCCAATGGAACCGGGACGTCGAAAAACATAAAAGTGGACTCAGTCGAAAAAGTCAACCCAAAAGTCAACGCTGACGTCAGCATGACTGTGATGACTGTGATGACGTCATCGCTGACGTCAGCATGACGTCAGCCTCTTATAAACCACAGACCGGTTCGGTTAGCCCAGCCGGCCGGTTTATCCACTGAACCGGTTCGGTTCATACACCTAAAATCCCCAAATTAAAACCTAACCCTAATAACCCTAATAACCTTAACCCTCCCCCGACGGCTACCTTCCCCGACGGGCCACCGTACATGCACGGCGGCCATGGCTCGACAACCACCAGCCGGTGACGACGCACCCAAAGCCCGACCGACCCCTGACCGTCACTCACCTAACTTGACGGCAGCGGTGGTAGGGTTTATAAACCCTTCGATTTAACCCCTTTCGACGGCACGGCTGCGACGGAGGAGAGCTCGGCGGCGCGCGTGAAGGACTGGGCTGAGACCGGGACGGTGCGGCGGTTCTCCTGGTACGGGCGGTGTCGATCACGGCGGCGCGGTGAGGGAGATCGGTGGTGGCCGGCGTTTATGGTTAGGGGAAAAAATTATTGATGGGTATCCAATAATGGATAATAATTGATCCCATTTGTGAAATCTGATCCCCATTTAATCAGATTGATTAGTGGAGTGGTTGAGATATTTTTATTATTTAATTAATATAATAATTTCGGATCTAAATAATTATCAGTTTGGGTGATTCTAGACCAAGAGCTTACCTAGCTCAATTGGCTGGGCACCCAGTTGAAAACACAAGAGGTTGTGGGTTCGAATCCCACAACTCTCAATCCAATCCATATATTTTTTTTTTATCATCTTCACATAAAAAATAGGGGTATTACAGCTTCAATGAAATGTATCTAACAAATTTCTGAATAGGATGTTTAGTGCACTTTCTAACCCCTTTTCTAATAGCAATAGAAAAATCATTAAGATTAGGGATAGTAGGCTCACTGATTATATTACCTTTCTCCTCCATATTGGCAGATAGACTCAAATCCAACTCACGACAAGTGTCAGATTGCAAAATAGCCTCTGGTATAGTTTTCTTTTTTCTTATATAGGTTAAAATTTGTTTAGAAGGAGGAGTAGGTGTTTTTGAAAAGTTTTGAGGAATTTTAGAAGGAGTGAATGTGTTTCGAATAGGTGTAGGTGTTTTGGAAGGAGTTGGTAAAGAAGATGTAGGTTCGGATAAGGGTGAAGTAGTGGATTTAAAATCTGGTGGTATAAAAATATTGGGAGAGATTACCTGAGGGTGAGGAGAAGGCTGAAAATCATCTCAAGTCTCCCCCTGAATTGCAGCCTGAAGAAAAAAAGGGTCCTACTAAAAAATGTAAGATCCATAGTAACAAAAAATCTGTGAGAAGAAGGATGATAACATTTATAGCCCTTCTTGAGTGAAGAATAACCAACTAGTATACACTTCAATGATCTAGGATCTAACTTGGACTTATTAGGGACTGAATTATGAATAAAGACAGTACAACCAAATATTTTAAGAGGTAAAATAGAAGAGATAGGCTTAAAATGTGGATAACTCACCAGGAAGACAGATTGAAGTGTCTGAAATTTCAAAACTTTACTAGGCATGTGGTTGATCAAATATGTGGCGGTTAACAAGGCCTCACCCCACAAGTATTTAGGGACATTACTAGTAAATAAAAGAGAACGAGCAACTTCAAGGAAGTGTCTGTTTTTTCTTTCTGCAATTCCGTTTTGTTTTGGTGTATCAACACAAGAACCAAGTTGAACTATTTCTTGCTTTTGAAAAAATACACTCAAAGACTTAGCAAAAAATTCACTCCCATTATCAGACTTAAACAATTGAATTTTGGTTTGGAATTGAGTAAGAATCATGTTATAAAACCTCTCAAAAACTTTCATAGTTTCAGACTTTTCTTTCATTAAATAAGTCCAAGTAATCCTATTATGATCATCAATAAAGGAAATAAACCACTTGCTGCCATCAACATTCTTCACCCGAGAAGGACCCCAAATATCATTGTGGATCAAAGAAAAAGGGTGAGATAGTTTATAAGGAGATGGAAGATAAGATGCTTTAGTTTGTTTAGCAAGAGGGCAAATATGACATTTAAATAAATTTGACTTTTTATTGATAAACAAAGATAAATATAACTTTGACAGATATTGAAAATTAGGGTGACCTAACTTAAAATGCCATAATAACACATTATCAAATTGTTCTAAAGCAGTAAAGGAGGAAAGAGAGAAAGAGGTGCAAGGTGATGGAGAGCTATGAAGAGCATAAAGACCATTGTGTAAACTGGCAGTGCCGATTGTCTTTTTTGAGTCCATAGCCTGTAAAATACAACCAGAGTCATTAAAACTTGCAGAATACTTCAAAGTTTTCGAAAGTTTGCTAAAAGAGATAAGATTGCATGCAAGATTTGGTATAAAGAGAACATTATCTAGCACCAGATTGGGATTAATAATAATAGAACTAGTACTTGCAATTTGTGAGAGAGAAAAATCAGCAGTTTTAATTGATCTACCCGAAGAGGAGGCTGAGTAATTAAGAAATAAATCTTTGTTACAAGTCATGTGGTCGGTAACCCCAGCGTCGATGATCCAAGTTGGATTGAGCTATGTAGACAATAAGGCTGTTGGGAAGGAGGTACCTGCAGGTTCTTTTATAGCCAGTTTCGTTTGAGTAGTTCTTGCCAACTTGAGGTCGTCAGAACTAGAAATAAATTTTGATGAAGATGAGATATTGATGGTTGAAGAAGAAGTAGCCATCGAGCAGGAGGTTTTTCTGGTGATTTGTTTTGATTTGGAAGTCGACTAGGGTTGAGGAATCGAAACCCCAGCTGATACCATGTAGAAAGAGTAGAGAACATAATACTTTTTTTGTTATTCGATGATTTAGAAAGATACAACATGAGACTCTTTTATAGTCACGTAGGAGTTCAACTAGGATAAGGATTCCTAGAACTACAAAACTTCTAACTCTATACAAGGCTTAGGACTCTTTAGGAGTTTTAATTTTAATCTATTTACATAAAACAATAATTACATATAATAACAAACTCCTAAGAGTTTAATCCTAATCCAAATACAAGTGCAATATCCTACATTAACAACTACAACCAAATCTAAAGAAACTGTCATATTGCTCCAAACTAAGTGAACAACACAAAAAAACTTTGTTAAAAAAGAATTACAAACTTAGTGTCATTCCAGCAGCTGTGCAGTCACATTCCAACATAAGTCTTCAAATTTGATCTTGCATTTAATCTTGTCAGCAGACTTACAAAATCTGCAAATTGGTTTTCAGAAGTCAGAACTACAATGAACCAGTGTAACTTCAATTTCCTGTTGCATTCTTTCACAAAATCAGGCTTCATCTCCTCTTGAATGTCAGTCTTCCGTCCTTTTATACTTGAAGCCTACGTAAAATAATTGTTAAATGATAGAGATATAGATATACATATGTGAATTAGGAGAATGTTAGAAATACTAGGAGAATTGAATTAGAACAAAATCAGGTTGGATTTTTATGTAAAGTTATAGTTTCATGCTTACATGAGAACTTGGATAATACTTTAGAGAGCCTTCGAATGGTACTTATTGTAGGATGGTACTTTATAGTTTTATGTAAAGTTATAGTTTTGGTTGATCATAAACAACTACAACCAAATCTAAACAAGTTGTTATATGGTTCCAAACTAAGTGAACAACGCAAAAGAACTTGGTTCAAAAAGAATTACAAACTTAGTGTCATTCCAGCAGCTATGCAGCCACATTTCAACAGGTCTGTTACCCAGCAAACATTGGAACTTTTTGATGGTTTTATCTATAGAGAAAGTATATATAGTAAATAAGATTTTGTTGGTAAAGCAAGAAAGGGTGTCATTCATCACTTCTGGCAAGTAATGCAAGATTTGAAACAAGTTGCACACTTGCTTAATACATTATTCAACGTGATACTGACATCATTTAGAGTCAAAACTTCGAATAGCAAATCTTCCCATGATATTGGGATTCAATTGGCTCTCTGCTCTTCCAAATTGAAACTTGCTGGTCTGTTCCGTACCGTTATGCTCTTTAGGCCAGCTAGCATGCTAATGGTTATCGTTCCCAACGGTTCATCGAGGCAGGCCTGTGTTCCTGCAGACAGTTCTTGCGCCACAAAATGCATGGGAGGCCGTGACTCCGGCATGACACGTGCACAGGCTAAGCCCACTGTCACTGCAAACACGACATCAGTAACCATTCCTCCTGTGGGAGGTGGAAGTCGTTGGTCTAGCACGTCCATTAGAAACAATTCTTTGTTGTTTGATGATGATGGCCTTGATAGTGAACATAAAAGCTCCCCCGGGTGCTTTCCCAGCATAAGTTCTAAGGTTACCACTCCAAAGCTATAAATGTCACATTTTTCTGTGATTCGCATTGCGAGTGCGAGTTCTGAATGAAACAAAAGAGTAAAGTCATGAAAACTGTAACCGCTAAAAACATATCATGCAGAATGAATTAGTTAAACAAGTTACCAACCGGGTGCAATGTAGCCGTAAGAGCCAACAACTGTGGTAAAGTTGGATGAATTTGGTTTCAACAATCTTGCAACACCAAAATCCGAGAGCTTTGGCTCAAATTCTGAGTCGAGCAAAACGTTATTCAAAGATATGTCTCGGTGTATAATCGGTGGAGTGCAGTGATGATGCAAGTAAGCAATTGCATGAGCCAGTCCCTGCACAATTTTCAACCTCGTAGGCCAGTCCAGCGCCTCCTCACCACCCTCTGCTCCATATAACACACTTCTCAAACTGCCCCTCTCCACATATTTGTAAACCAGGTACATAAGCTCCTGACTAGAATAGAACCCGTACAACTTGATGATATTTCGATGCCTAACTTTTATCATCATCCGAACCTCGTTCTCGAACATCCGACTGGCAACTTGAATATCCTGAGAGTCAGAGAAGTTGAGTTTTTTTACCGCAACCACCTGACCTGTAGGTAACGGCGCTTTATAAACTCGTCCAGATCCTCCTATGCCGATGCAGTGTCTGTCATCAAAATTCTCGGTTGCTTGTACTACATCACAGAACGTAAATGTTGCATTTCTTTCCCATACAGTTGATATTACAGAAGTGTCACGCCTGACACCAACTCTTGTCTCCTCTTTGAGCATTCGCCTATGCTTATAACGTATGGGAACTACAATGATGATTAGCCCCACAAAGAATACACTTGTGAACGAAACAATGGTGGCTATAAGAACCCTACTGCTGTGATTTCTAGACCTACTGGGAGTTGATTTGCAATGAGTTAGTTCTTTAAAATCTCCACACATACCCGAGTTTCCTACAAAGGCTTCTGCAAGAGCATGTCGGAACACACCGTCACGTGGAATGGGGCCTGCAAGCTCATTGTAGGAGAAATCGAATGAAATAAGATACATCATCTCCGACATTGAAGCAGGGATTCCGCCCGAGAGATAGTTACGCGAAACGTTGAGCTTCTCCAATACCAGAAGCCCATCAAGGTCTTCGGGGATTGTTCCTGACAGTGAATTGTTGCTGATATCTAAAAGAGACAAACGGTATAAGCTACCGAACTCGGATGGTATTTCACCAGATAAGTTATTGTGGCTCAAATTCAGGCTCGATAACTTGTCGAAATTCCCGAGATCTTTTGGTATTTTCCCTATCAGTTTGTTCCCTGACAAATCCAGGTATTGTAGATTCAGTAAATTGCCTATAGTCTGAGGTATGTCACCTGTGAGATGATTCTGCCTCAGATTGAGTTTGAACAGCATGCTCAAGTTTCCCAGTTCAAAAGGAATATCCCCTGTAAATTGATTGTCACTAAGATCAAGGGACCATAACCTCTCCAAGTTGCCAACAATCCGAGGGATGTTACCGGTGAGATGGTTCTGCCTGAAATCGAGGATGAACAACAAGGTTAGCTTCCCCAGTTCCAAAGGAATATCCCCATTCAAGTCATTGGTCCCCAGGTCTAAAACTTGCAACTGAGTCAACTTCCCAAGCTCAGCAGGGATTCTACCCGAAATCCTGTTTCTATCCATTTCTAGATTGGTGAGATTTTGATATTCTCCCCACTCTGGAGAGATTTCACCAGTGAACTGATTGTCACTAAGAGAAATATAGTCAAGCTCAGGATGAACTCCAAATGCATTGGTGATGTTACCCGTAAATCGGTTCCCATCAAACCGGACTCTTCTTAGCATTGTACAATTCCTCAAGCAATCCGGCAATGACCCGGTGAAGCTGTTTCTATTTACAGTGAAGTTTTGAAGAGCAAAACCACTGCACAATTCTGGCGGTAATTCCCCGGAAAAGCTGTTGTATGATAAGCTCACATAATTCAGCAGAGGACTGTTCTTCCCGAAATCCGGAGGAATGGTTCCCGAGAAATTATTGGTGAACACCGAAAATGCTACTAAGTTGGTGAGGCTCGAAATCGTGTCGGGTAATTCCCCATGCAAGGAGTTTGTGTTGACATCAAAAGATTGCAGGGATGTCATGTTTCCAATCTCTGGTGGAATGGTGCCACTGAGATTATTATAGAAAAGCTGTAAGGCTTCAAGGTTCGAGAGAGTCCATATTGTCGGAGGAATTGGTCCCGAAAGATGATTATCAGAAAGGTCTAAAGTACTCAGGGACTTCAAGTTTCCGATCTCCGAAGGAATTGAACCGGAGAGCTGGTTGTTATAGAGAAAGAGGAATTGAAGCTTTGTTAATAGACCGAGTTCTGGTGTAATATTCCCAGTGAAAAGATTGTTTTGGAGTTGCAAAGCTATCAAGTTGGTCCAGTTAGAAACTAGAGATGATTGGATCTCACCGGAGAATAAATTTTCAGATAAACCCAACTCGGTTAACTCTGTGAGTTGTGACAAGGACATGGGCAACTCCCCACTGTGTTGGTTCCCATTTAAGGCCAAAAAGGTGAGGTTAGTACAGGAACCAAGCTCGGATGGGATAGTGGAATTTAAGCCAATGTAATGAAGATCAAGTCTCTTGAGCTTTCTCAATTGGCCTAAAGAAGATGGAATCTGCCCTTCAAACATGTTTTCAAACAGCTCAATGGTTTGAAGCTCAGACAGGGTTCCTATACTCTCAGGAATTGAACCATTTAACAGATTGGTACCTAATTGAAGATCTACAAGTTTGGAAAGCTTGGAAATATTGGAAGATAATGCCCCCTCAAAGGCATTACCAGTGAGATTGAGAGACACAAGGTTGGTGAGATTGGTGAAAACTGATTCTGGTATTGGACCAGACAACCTATTCAATGACAAATCTAGGAAAGTAAGATTGTGGAAGTTTAGTATAAAACCAGGGAATTCCAGTTCAAGTTCGTTGTAAGCTAAGCTGAGGTGTGTCAACAATGGCATGGGCAAGAAACCAGACCAGTCTGAAGAAACAAAGTAGTTAAATCCGAGGTCGAGGTGCCTTAAATTTTGGAGATTCCTGACTTCAGGGGGAATTGTTCCATTGAGATTGTTGTTGAATAAACTCAGATATCGAAGCTTCCTTAAACGACCAATCTCCACCGGTATCGCACCTTGGAAAGAATTGTTGCTCAAATCCAAGACAACCAGGTTGGACAGAGTACCTATTGAAGACGGTACCGGGCCATCCATGGTGTTGTTTTTTATGTCGAAGACCGTGAGATTCGAGAATGGGGTGAAGTTGAAGTGAGAAATGGAACCAGACATGTCTGAATTGGAGAGGTTGATTTGGGAGACAGTGGCAGTGGCATCATCGCAGGTAATGGAAGTCCAGTTGCAGAGGTTGTTGAGATTGGACAGCGACCAAGAACCGAGCCAAGGCGGATAGGAAGACAAAGTGTTCTTCCATCGGACGAGTGCCTCGGCTTGTGTTCTTGCTGAACAGCTGACCTTCAAAGGAAGCAAAGAAAGCAAAATAACATGAAAGAGAAGCAAGGAAGAATAAGAAAAGCATTGAGGATTTAGCTCTTTCTGCTTCTTCATCGTCAACCTCTAGCTCTTCAATTCAGTCTTTCTATTTGAATTAAAAAAGTTGAGAAAATCCAGTTTATTAAACGCGGATTGGATTTTTCAACATCTTACCATACGGCATTGACTCAGTTGACTTGTTGGGATCTGAAATGCAAAATTAACCCTCAAATTATACTCCGAATTAGGTGGAAAATTTTAAGTTATCTTATATTTTATATATATTATTTTATATTTTTTATTGATAATCTAATTTTACACCGTTTAAAATTTTATAATTTTAAACTTTTACATTTTTAATATAACTTCATGATAGTTTGTACTCTTATATAAAATTATGCGCCTGTCATTAGTGGAAAACTTCTCAGAAATACAGAGAGGTTCAAAACTAAGCAACTGGTAGGTTTACTGTACAACTTTGCCAAGTGTTAAACTATTTTATCCAGGGATTCAAATAGTAGTAGGCTATAATAGAGGTCGCTATATAACAGTAGTGGTAATGTCTGAAATTATTATCGCAGAAAATAGATGCCCGCAATTATCGTAACAATATCTGTTATATTTGCAACACATAGTATTAAATTATGGCCGAAGCGCAGTGTAACGGTCACATCGTAACGATTTTAAAACTCTTCACGACACCACAAACCACAACCGCATCAAAAACTATAGTAATATTTTAAAGATAAATTACGTCGTAACGGCCACAATGTCCGCAACCACGATATTGCAACCGTATCCGCAACCACAATCGTAACCAAAAACATAGCGATATCCGTACTTTTCAATCCCTTATTGTATCCCATAATGATTTTTTCCCCAACGGGGATACCTTCTTGGAAGCCAATCTGCAGAATTCGAATAGGGTAAACGACAGTGTAGCGGAGATTAAATTTACGCCGAACTTCATTTTCTCCCCCATGAATTCATCTCTGAAGGAAAACGAGTAGCCTTTTTGGGAGTCAAAAATGGATAAAGTACGATTTTCCTCACTCAACTTTGATAGCATTCTTATTTTTGTCACTAAACTTTAAAACTATCAATTTTATCGCTGAACTTTCGTAGCTTTATTGTTTGTCACTGCAGCATTAAATCATTCATAATGTGGTTAATGATTTAATGATGGAATGACAAAAATTGTAACAATTTGAAAGTAATATGATCAAATTGAAAATTTTAAAAGTTTAGTGACTAAAATAGAAATGTAGTCAAAGTTGAGTGATGAAATTTATAGTTTATCCAAGAATAATTTCGTAAGGTATTTAGTTTTATTAAAATTAATTATTATTAGTTATAAAAAATTAATTAGTATTACTGACGACCAGTTGATCTAGTGGAACGAGACACTACATCCATAAGCAATGTCAGTGACGAGGGTCGTCCTATAATGAACCTCTATAGTATCTAATTCGGATTATGCGACCAAAAAATTGAATTACATGTGGTTATACAAAAAAAAAATTAATTATTATTATTTTTCAATCTTAATTTAGAATATTGTAAGTTAAACAGGTATAATGTGTCAAATTATCTTATATATATATATATATATTTGTAATTTTACTTTCTAATGACATTTTTATAATGAAATACTAGATACGGAAGCGTACATCAATATGTTAAATAATCAAGAATAAAATAATAGATGTGGAAGCGTACCTGAACATGTCTATAAATTGAAAGGCTTGAATCTTGTTATTGAAATCTTGAATCTTTGGTGTTGATCTTCCATGAAGATATGCTTTCTCTTGACGTAAAACTCTCTAACGGGGGAAGGAGGAAAAGATAAGTCATTATATTTCTTGGGGACTAATATCTCTTTCTATAGTTGATAACTATTAAGTATTTATAACTATGTCCCTCATCGAATTATAAATAACTCTGTCCATCATCGAATTATAAATGCGTCTTACGATATCTGCACTTTTATTTCCATGACAATCTATGACATGCCTAAAATAATTAGTCACTTAATTTTGTGTCATATTTTATAATAGCATTATACGTTCTACATATGTGCCCATAATTACGGATTTAGTCTAATAAAAATAAGTTGTTTAAAATCGAATATGAAATTTAATATAATCAAGATTAAAGTAATATATTTTTCATCGAACTTATAATGGGGTATAATGCAAACATAAGGGTACATGTAGGCCAATTTTATGTTTTTAAGTTCTAATTAGACTAATTTTATCTTCTTTAAATCCAAATTTATCTAAAATATATTCGAATTTACAACCTTCAAGATGTACTTATATGAAATTTGTAACACCCGGGTTTAGGGGTCGGGTGAAAATAATATTAAAATAATATTTCGAGTTTCGATTTCAAAATTTAAAATAATAAAAATATTCTTATGGGCTTCGTGTTTGCAAATGATCAAGATTTATGTTGGGCTTATCTCCTAAGTCCAATTTCATGGATTTTAGGAGATGAGAGTTTTTGGCCATTTCATTAATGGCATAATGGTAAATATGATTTCTTTGGAAAATAAAACAAAAACAAAAAGATGAAGACCATGTGCTCATCTTCTTCCTCACTCCCATTTCAAACTCAACGACATTAGAGAGCTCTTCTTTCCTTTTAACTATTCCATCACCTAACATCGTCATCTTTGGAGCTTTTCAAAAGGTAATTGTATTTTTGACTTGGTCTAGTCTTCCTCTTCATTTTGGTACCATTAGCTTTCATTAAAACTATGTATTCCATATTTTGGGTTTTCAAAGATTTTGTTAAAGGTTGTGACTTTATGAAATTTTAACAAAGCTTTTGATTTATAGTTGTTAGATAAGTTGTTTACAACCCTTAAGGTCCAACATATGTGAATTTTAAAGAGTTTTACCATGATTTTCGGATTTGGGTTTTGAGGGGTTCTTGGAAGGGTTTTAAGGTTAGTTTTGGGTGTGTTTAATGTTGGAAATTGAGGGCTATTGGTTGTATGCTGGTTGAGGGTTGATTTGGAAGCTTTTAGAAGTGTTAAAAGTGTTTGAAACAAGAGTTTTGGATTTGGTTTGATGGCTGCTCGGGTTTGGAGTTTTGGGGTTGTTTTTGGCTTGAAAATCATGTGTTTTATGCTTGATTAGTGTTCCGGGTTTGCTACATTGATGTGTGAACTGATTTGAGGTTGTTTTGATTGTGTTGAGATTATTAGAAGCAAGATTTTGTGTTGGTGAAGCCTCGAGAACAAATCTGGAACCGTTGGGAGCTTGATCGGCTAGTGTGGTTGAGCTTGGGATAGTTGGTGAGTGGTTAAATGTTTTTAAATGGTTTTCAAGTGTTGGTTCGAGCATGTGGACTAGGTTGGGCTTGGTAGACCCACCTAGAGTTGAGATTAGAGTGGTAGCCTAATCCCAAGCTTTAGTTGGAGACCTTGGTTGATCTTTAAATTGTTGATTTATGCCTCATGTTTAATTGTGATTATGGTGGTTATGTATATGTTGTTATACATGTATGTTGAGGCATGGTTTGATGCATTGTTACATGTATGTTGAGGCATGGTTTGATGCATTGTTATATGCGTGTTGATGATAGGTATGATGGGGATATACATATGTATGAAATATGATGTGATATTTGTATTAATGATATACATGTAGTGTTGACATGTGAAATGATATTATGAGGTGGTTGCATGATCCGAGGATCATGGTGAGTACATGCTAGGCATGGAAATGTGGTTTGTGCATGACGGTAAGTCATGGTGAGTACGTGCTAAGCACGGAAGTTGATATGAAATGGTGTTGTGAAAGGTTATGAATTGTGTTTAGTATTGGCACTAGTATGCTTGGGTACAATGATCGATCATTAGGATGTTTAGTGTACACACGTGAGTCAAAATGCGCGCGTGGTCTTGATGATGGTAGTCATCAAGATGGAGTACGGGTTCGCCCGGAAATCGTCTTATATATGTTAGTCGGTGATGAGTGGAATCCCATCGACGGGCGTAAGGATGAGTGGAATCCCTTCCGCGTGAAACAGGGCGTGGTGATGAGTGGAATCCCCTCCACGTGAAATGGTGATGAGTGTAATCCCACCGTAAGGTAATGGTTGTGTTGTTGGATGTGAATTCCAACGGTTATCCGCGTATTCGAGTCATAGCTAGGTGCCAATACGGATTTGTGGATTATGTTGCTCATATGTTGAATATATGTGTTTCCACATGTTGTGGTTGTGGACTTGTTGAGCATGACATGGTTTGGATAATATGTTCATGCATCATCTATTATTTTGGCTCTTGTGGTTCGAAGGTAGGAACTCATGCATTCTACCTTGGTTGTATGCTCGTGCTTGGACCCTACATTGTCGAGGTTTGTTTTATGAGCTTACCCTCACTAAGCTTTTATGCTTACGCTCCTTTTTGTTCGACAATGCAGATTAGTAGCTTGTGGGTGGCATGGGCAAGGAGGGGCCTCCAAGTGTCGCTTTTGGTTAGCTCAAGTATGAACTTTAAATTGAAAGATTGTAATAGTCAAGAAATGAGATTTGAATGCCTTGGATTTATGTTGATGTTGGTGTGGCTTGTTGATGCCATGTTTTGATTTGCAAGTCATGTTTTATCGCTTACTTTGAATGCCTAAGTGTATGTTCTTGTTGAAGCATGAATCTTGATTGCTATGTGTGATTCTTATGTTGATTTGAAGGTCCTTTAAATGTATGGCTTTTGTATGTTCGTGGTGTGTTAAGCATGCTCGTATAGGTTGTCTTGTATCTAGAGTTTATGCTTGTGTGTTGTGTGAGGTTTTAGTTGTGTTTTGGAACAACATTGTGCCATAAACCAGCTAAAACCAATCTGCAGACAGAGGGCGTTTCAAAACGGTTGGTCCCGTTTCGGTATGGTCCCCTTTTTTTGGCCAGGCGTTTCGGTACGCTAGGGGGCCATTTCGGTACAATTTTGCTACTAGAAATCTGAGATTTTAACGATAAATTGAAGTATCGAAACGGGCTTTGGCGTTTCGGAACGGTCCTTGTATCGTTGACCACGAGAAGTTGACCGTTGAGGTCGTTTCGATACGGGCCACCCTTGTTTCGAAACGGTCTCCCTTGTTTGACTTTGGCCAGTTGACCTAGTCAAGGAGTATCGAAACACCCTATGGGCGTTCCGATACGGCCTGCTGTTTAATATTAAAATGGGCTGTTTTAATTGGGCTGTTGTTTGTTTACCTTATTGTTTCTTCCGTTGTTGCTTTCCTCACATAAGGTTTAATGTCTCATCTAAAAAAAGATAATTTAAATGAAAAAGTTTTTCTTGGGTCGGTAACCGAAGTGGAGCCTTAACGGGTTTCGCCTCGGTTATCCTCGGTGTAGCCCACACGGATCGGTCAAGCGTCCGGACCGGGACGAGGGGGTTACAAAATTAAGCAATGGCATGTTTGAAACCTAAGAAAAATCCTTTTTAAACTAAATGTAATTGGTTTAAAATCGAATTAAATAACATTGTTTGACACTACAACGTTAGAGTCATCTCATAGAATGTGTGTTACTCTTAAATCTTGATCGGTAGGAAATTAAGCAATGCAATGTTGCTCATAGAATTAGTGTCTCTGTTGAGTTGATCACACAATTGCAAATGGCCAAGAGGGGGGTGAATTGGCAATTAAAATTTTGGTGGGAGGAATAAGTGAAAAATAAAAGATGACACAAGTAGTTAGAGTGGTTCAAGTTCTCCAAATGAACTCTACATCCACTACCTTAGTTCCCACTAAGGATTTTCAACCAATTCACTACTTGAATTCTTCCCCTTTTCTTGGATGAGAAGGTAACCTTACAAATTGATTAAGCTTTCTACCCAAAGCTTAATCCACTCAATTTACAAAGAGAAGGATTTGGTAAACTCAAATAATTCCTCACAAAGGATAAATGTTTACCCAAATACAATTTCAAACACCCCAAACTCACAATACAAGATAACAATAAAATCACTAGAGTTGGGTACAAGAATTTGACTTTGAAGAGCACTAGGGTTTGGATTTTTGCTTTGATGTTGCTTGTAGGTTCAATAGTTGTTGCTTGGTTAATTGAAGCTTGTTTTTATACCCTTGCATTGATTTCTAGCCGTTTGGGTAGTTGGGATCATCAATAGAGCCGTTGGGAGCAATTTTCCCGCATTAAATGCAGCTCTGCAGCATACCGTATCAGTACTCGGGAAGGGCGTATCGATACCTGCATCAAAGAGGAAAGAGTCGTTGTGCCTGAAAACAGAGCGTATCGATACGCATAAAAGGCGTACCGGTACGGTTTTAAGGGGCGTATCGGTACGGAAGGCCGTATCGATACGGTTTTTGCTCACTGGAATCCCAAGTCATGTTTACATAAAACACATATCGATACGCATACCAAGCGTATCGGTACGGTATAACGGTCTTTTAAAAATTGGGAAACCAACCAACTGGCAAGTAACGGTCGAATAATTAAATGCTCAGATTTTTCAAAGATATGCTTATCGTATCGATACGGTTGCAAGGCGTATCGGTACGGTTTCATGAAAAGAGTTGCCCAGATAAATATCGTATCGATACGGTTGCAAGGCGTATCGGTACGGTAACTCCATTAAAATTCCAGTGGCAAAAGAGGGTATCGATACGCCTGGGCGTTTCTGTATACTTTGGTTTGAAAAACAAAATTCCAGTAGCCAAAGAGGGTATCGATACGCATAAGGGTATCGATACGCCTGGGCGTTTTTGCATACTTAGGCTTGAAAAACATAGGAAAAGACTTAGAGAATTTTATATGTTTAAGAGCAGGTCTTTAGATATTATTTTGTTTAAAAATACTTGTCAATTGTGAGACTTTAAAGAGTACTTAAAAATTTATTGTTTTGCAAATTGGTCCTTAAGTTTATGTGTTATATCAAAATCAATTTCGGTTTCACAATCTCCCCCTTTTTGATATAACAAAACCATAAATAAATTTTTAAGTTTTTGAAACTTTGAAAAGCTTTCTCCCCCTTACTTTAAGATATATTTTCAAAAAAAAAAAACATTGACTCTATTATCCTTCTCCCCCTTTTTGTTAGATCAAATATAATACAAGGATAATAGCAACATTAAAGCAACAATAATTCATTAAACTTTAAAGCAATCATAAGAGTTCAAATGCATAAACTTCAAATTAAACATAATAGTTCAAATGCATAAACTTCAAAGCAAACATCATAATCCAAACTTTAAAATCCTAAAAACATAGATAATAGGCATAGATTTAGATCCTAAAAAAATGCAATAACATAATATAAAAGACTAAATGCCCTAAAATGAGATGCATGAATTACTCGTCCCCTTCTTCATCATCATCGTCCTCGTCATCTTCTTCTTCATCTTCTTGAGAGGGTTGATTCCTTCGGTTTTGGTTGAGCCAAGCACCATGGAAGGCGGTAAGAGAGATATCCATGGAGTTTTGGCGAGAAGCCATGGTGTCCATCTTCTTTTCCATGCCTTTGACGCGATCTTCTAAGGATGTGAATCGAGTATCCATCACGGTAAACCCGGCTTCCATTGAGGTGAACTTCTCATTTAGGAAAGTCATGAGAGTTCCCATGGAAGAGGAATCAAACGGAGCACGGTGAGAGCTCGAAGAAGCACGAGAAGCATCGGCCGGAGCATCTTGTGGAGGATCTTGAGTGTTGTGAACCCATTCATTACCAACATAAGAAAAACCGGAATGAGCTAGAGAACGCTCATCTATGGGTAGGCCAAGGGTTTCGGGAAAGTCATGTGAACAATCAATGCCAAGGGAATTAAGGAGATAACTCAAAGCCGTTGAGTAGTAAAAGGATGAGACTTGTTTGGTGTGACGGTGTTGAACTAAAAAGACAAGGTCGGCAAACATAATTTGACAAAGATTTGGACGATGACCTTCTCTAAAACACCTAAGCCAAAAATCATCTGTTTGACGAATAGTTGAATATTTCCCACCCGATGGACGTAGGAACCAAGAGACAAGAAGATGAAAGATACGATCATGAGCATTTAAAACTTTTGCTGAGCCTAAAGGACCCGTACCCAAGGATTGTTCATCATCAATACCAACATTTTCAAAACCAAAAACATTACATAAATTTTTTTGATCAATTTGAAAGGTTTTGCCCATAACAGAAGATTCAATAGCAATGACATTCTCCCTAGCTTCATCATGAACACATACGGCATTAGAAAAGAATACGATGACTAGATTCCTATATAGGATAGGAGGAATGCTCAAAAAAGGTAAAAACTTCCATTGCTTAATCAAAGATAGGTATTGGAACTTAAAACGGGCAGAACTTAAGAATGGGATTGACACAACACGTTCTTCCCTATGGTTCATACCTTGAAAGAGTTTATATCGTTCTATATCAATGGCATCGGGAAAACTTAATTGGATGATATAAGGAAGGTTAGGTGTAGGATTACCCTCGACATCCTCATGAGGATTGGAAGTAGAACGATGACGCTTAGTTCCCTTTTTCGATGGTGTCATAACCCTGAAAACACATCAAAAAGGATTCAAATATGTATGCAATTAACATCCTATTCAATCCAATAAATTCTAATAATTCAAGGTAATTGTAAAAAGAATTTTAATTTTAAAAAGACATTTACAATTCCAAAACAAAATAATAATAAAAAATAGTTTTTTTTTATAAAAAAATTCGAATAGAAAATATATTCGAATGAAACATTTTGATTTTTGAAATTTTTTTTATGAAAAGGTTGAAACCCATAACAATCAAACATGTTTTTTTACAAAAAATTCAGTTGAAACAATAATAAAAATCAAACGAAAATCAAAGGAAATAAAAAAGAAGAGTTTTATACCTTGAATCTTAGATTGGATGAAAGAGGTGATGTGAATGCGCAAGATTTGTTGACAAAGCTTAGCCTTGATGTGGAGATTAAAAACCCTCAAAGAATTTTTAAGATTGATGGTAAAATTTGAAGGATTGATGAGGTTTTTATAGGGTTTCGCGGCTAGGGTTATGGAGAGAAAATAGGGTTTTGTAGTTTTAAAACTCTTTAACAATAGCAGCCCTAAATAGCCTCTTCGTCGAGACCGTATCGATACGCTATACACGCGTATCGATACCTTTTAACCCTAATTTTATATTCGTCGTTACTACCGTATCGATACGCGGGACCGTATCGGTACGCATTGGCTTTGACTATTTCCCTTGACTTGTACCGTATCGATACGCGGGGTCGTATCGATACTTGTTCATCTTCAAAGATTCCCAGTTATCAACCCGTATCGATACGCTTTAGCTGTATCGATACCCCTTTACCAGATTAGGCTTTTTGACAGTTTTAAGTGCAAAAATTCAATTTGAAACGTCCTTAAATGCATGTACATGTCCTATGAACAAGTTTTCATGGCTAAACTTAGTGCATACTCTCCCTAGCAATATGTATAGAAGCAAAAAGAACAAAATTAACACAAGCATGAATCACAAACAATTTCAAGCAAATTTTTGACATTTTAGGACCTAAAAGGGTTCAAGAAAGGCTAGTTAAACCTAACTCTCTCCTAAGGGTCCAAAAGCGCTCTTTATCTAAAGGCTTTGTAAATATATCCGCTAATTGGTTCAAGGTGTCAACAAACTCTATAACAACATCATTTTTCAAAACATGATCTCTAATGAAATGATGTTTAATTTCTATGTGTTTAGTTCTAGAGTGTTGGATGGGATTCTTAGTGAGACAAATGGCACTAATGTTGTCACACCTAAGGGGTATGGTTTCTATTTCAACACCATAATCTAAGAGTTGTTGCTTCATCCAAAGGACTTGAGCACAACAACTCCCTAAGGATATGTACTCCGCTTCGATGGTAGATAAGGCTACGCTATTTTGTTTCTTAGAGAACCAAGATACGAGCATACTACCTAAGAATTGGCATGTCCCGGAAGTACTTTTCCTATCTATCTTACATCCCCCATAATCCGCATCCGAATAAGCATGAAGGCTAAAGGAAGAATCTTTAGGATACCAAATGCCTAAGGTAGGTGTGTCTCTAAGGTATCTAAAAATTCTCTTAATGGCAACTAAGTGTGATTCTCTAGGACTAGCTTGAAACCTAGCACACAAGCAAACACTAAACATAATATCCGGTTTACTTGCGGTAAGGTAAAGCAAAGAACCTATCATGGATCTATAAAGCTTAGAATCAACACACTTACCTCATTCATCTTTGTCAAGCTTTATGGAAGAACTCATAGGTGTGGCTTAAGGTTTTGCATTCTCCAAGCCAAATTTTTTAAGCATATCATTCACGTACTTAGCTTGATTTATGAAGGTGCCATCTTTCCTTTGTTTGATTTGGAGTCCCAAAAAGAATGAGAGCTCCCCCATCATGCTCATCTCGAACTCACCTTGCATTAGCTTAGAAAATTCTTTACAATAACACTCATTAGTAGAACCAAAAATGATATCATCAACATAGATTTGTACTACTAAGATGTCATTGTTATATCTTTTTATGAAGAGTGTAGTATCCACCTTTCCCTTTTCAAAACCCTTTTCAATTAAGAAATTTGAAAGTCTCTCATACCAAGCTCTAGGAGCTTGTTTTAAACCATAAAGAGCTTTTGTTAGTTTAAACACATGGTTTGGAAATTTTGAATCCTCAAAACCCGGTGGTTGTTCAACATACACTTCTTCATTTATAAAACCATTTAAAAAGACACTTTTCACATCCATTTGAAAATGCTTGAAATTATTATATGTGCAAATGCTAAAAGCATCCTAATGGATTCCATTCAAGCTACGGGTGCATATGTCTCATCAAAATCAATTCTCTCTTCTTGGGTATAGCCTTGAGCAACAAGCCTAGCCTTGTTTCTCACTATATTACCACTTTCATCTAATTTATTCCTAAATACCCATTTAGTTCCTATAGTAGATTGATTATTAGGCCTTTCAACTAATGTCCAAACTTTACTTCTCTCAAATTGATTTAATTCCTTTTGCATGGCCAAAATCCAAAAATCATCTTTTAAAGCTTCTTTAATATTTTTAGGCTCAATGCATGAAAGAAATGCAACATGGTTCATTAATTTGAGAGAGGATTTAGTAGTTACCCCCTTGGATGGATCACCCAAGATTTCACCACCTTTGACATAGTTGAGCTCCCTTGGGTAAGACACCTCCTTTTCCTCAAGAGACAAGTCCTTCAAAGTTTCAAGAGGTGGATCTTGTGTATCTTCATCTTTAGTTGGAACCTCATCCACCTTTGACGTTTGTCCTCCATAAATGGCATCAAGGATTCCTACATCATCATCGTCACAAGATTTCTTCCTCGGAAGGAGGTTATCATCGAAAACAACATGTATAGACTCTTCAACTACTAGAGTTCTTTTATTAAATACACGATAGGCTTTAGAGTTTAAAGAGTACCCTAAGAAAATAGCTCCATCACTTTTAGCATCAAATTTACCTAAGTTTTCTTTACCATTATTCAAAACAAAACACTTGCAACCGAAAGGATGAAAATAGCTAATGTTAGGCTTCTTAGATTTTAAAATCTCATACGGTGTTTTCTTCAAAATCGGCCAAATCATTACTCGATTTATAATATAGCAAGCGGTATTTGTGGCTTCGGCCCAAAAATATTTAGGTAAATTATTTTCGCAAAGCATGATTCTAGCCATTTCTTCTAAAGTTCGATTTTTCCTCTCAACTACCCCATTTTGTTGAGGAGTGCGAGGTGCGGAAAAATTGTGGCTAATCCCATTTTCATTTAAAAACTCATCGAAACCTAGATTTTGAAATTCGGTTCCATGATCACTTCTAATGTGAGAAATTTTAAGTTCAAGATCATTTTGAGTTATTTTAGAAAATGTGATGAATTTTTCTAAAGCCTCATCTTTAGTACTTAAGAATAGAACCCAAGTAAACCTAGAATAGTCATCTACAAGCACAAAAGCATATGATTTTCCACCCAAGCTCATTGTTCTAATAGGCCCAAAAAGATCCATATGAATTAATTGTAAACATCTACTAGTAGAGACATCATTAATGGATTTAAATGAAGTTCTATGTTGTTTACCCTTTGAACATGCATCACAAATTTTATCATTAGAAAATTTAAGTTTGGGTAAACCTCTAACTAGATCAAGGGAAATTAATTTCTCTAAGACACTCATGCTAGCATGTCCTAATTTTATATGCCAAAACCATGAATCATGTTCATCATGTGCAACTAAGCATGTATGTGATGAATGGATGTCATCTAAATGCACCATGTATATGTTGCATATTCTATGTCCTATGAGCATTAGTTGATTTGTTTTAATGTTTACAATTTTGCAACCACTTTTATCAAATAAAACATTAAAACCCTTATCACATAATTGACTAATGCTCAATAAATTATGTTTAAGACCGTTGACATACAAAACATTTTCAATGAAAATAGAAGAGTGATTACCAATGGAGCTTATTCCTTCAATGTGGCATTTGGAGTTGTCACCGAAAGTTACCACTCCACCACTCTTTGGCTTTAGTTCCACGAATCTACTCTTGTCACCGGTCATATGTCTTGAGCATCCACTATCAAGGTACTATGAATTTTGGCTTGAAGCTTTAGCCTTGTAGCAATCCTCCCCTACAAACAAAGAAATTAGGCCTTGATTTTTGGTACCAAAATTATTTTGGGTCCATGTGTGTTAGCCTTCAAAATTTTGGTTCCCTTAGGAATCCAAGAAGCAATGGCATTCATATTATTAGAAATAATGAGTTCCTTAGGAACCCAAACACTTTTAACTCTTTGACCTCTAGATTGCTTATTAAAATTTCTTTGTTTAGGAATAAAGGGTTTTCTTTTTACATATTGGGATTTAGAAGGATTTCCTTTTTCAAAATTGTTTTTCCCAATAGCAATTGATGTTTTAAGATTATCCACTTCCTTTGTGTGATAATCTTGAAAATCGGAAAGAAATTTTTCAAGTTCAAGATTTTTTGTTTTAAGATCATTTGAAAGATTTACTAAAAACAAAACTTTCTTTTCCAATTCGGAGTTAGTTTTGAAAATGTCTCATTTTGATTTTTCAAATCGGAAATGGTTTTCTTGTTTTTCAAAATGGATTCTTTATATTTTCCTACTAACTCATCGTAAACCTCTTGCAATTCATCATAAGCATCTTGAAGCTCATCAAAGTAAAATCAAAATTAGATAAGTTAGAATTTACCTTTGGTTCATCATCAATGACCATGAGACATAGATTGGCCACTTCCTCCTCTTCCTCGGATAACTCATCGTCACTCCAAGTTGCTATTTGGGCTTTGAGCTTGTTCTTCTTCCCAAAGCTCTTCCTCTTCAATTGAGGACATTCAGAACGGATGTGACCGGGCTTTTTGCATTCAAAGCAAGTGATTTGGTCCTTCTCCTCTTCCTTACTCTTGCTCTTGAAGTCTCCCTTTCTAATAAAATTTCTCCCACGATTGGACTTCATGAAGCGAGTGAACCGTTTGGCCAACATGGCCATCTCCTCATCTTCATCTTCACTTGAATCGTTTTCTAGGCATGAAGCTTTAAGAGCGATTCCAACCTTCTTCTTCTCAACATCCTTCTTCTCAACCATTTTCTTCTCTTCTTCTCTTCCCTTCCTCATGATCTCATGGGTGAGTAGAGATCCAACAAGAGCATCAAGCTTGAGAGTCTTCAAATATCGAGCTTCAATAATAGCCGTTCTCTTGCCATCCCATGACTCCGGAAGAGAGTACAACAATTTCCTCACTAGTTTGTCTTCGAGGATGATCTTGCCGAACCCCTTCATCCGTTGACAATGACCGAGAATCGATCAAACATCTTGGAGACGCTTTCATCGGGATCCATCTTGAAATTTTCATAGCTTAGATTGAGTAGCCCAATCTTTGTCTCCTTGACATCACTAGTTCCCTCATATGTTGTCTCGAGGGTATCCCAAACCTCCTTGGCATTTTCGATTGAAGACACCTTGGAGTAGATATCCGGACCAAGTGCACAAAATATCACATGGAGAGCTTTGTCATTCACTTGCATCCTTCTTCTTTCATCACCCGTCATTTCAGCTTTTACTTTTGGGACAAGTCTTGCTTCTCCATCTCTCTTCATGAGAATGATTGGACCTTCTTCAAGCACATCCCACACCATGTAGTCGGTGGACTTGATGAAGAGCCTCATCCTATTCTTCCAATATGGGTAGTTATCCCCATTGGAGAATAGTGGCTTGGTGGTAGATTGGGACTCATAGAGGTTGGAGTTGGAGGTGGATGCCATTGCTTGACTAGTGGTTGATCAAACTCTCCTAGAATCGACTCAAGAGGGTTGTAATCCTTCCAATGAGTGTAGCTCTGATACCAATTGTTGAGTTGATCACACAATTTCAAATGGCCAAGAGGGGGTGAATTGGCGATTAAAATTTTGGTGGGAGGAATAAGTGAAAAATAAAAGATGACACAAGTAGTTAGAGTGGTTCAAGTTCTCCAAATGAACTCTATATCCACTACCTTAGTTCCCACTAAGGATTTTCAACCAATTCACTACTTGAATTCTTCCCCTTTTCTTGGATGAGGAGGTAACCTTACAAATTGATTAAGCTTTCTACCCAAAGCTTAATCCACTCAATTTATAAAGAGAAGGATTTGGTAAACTCAAATAATTCCTCACAAAGGATAAATGTTTACCCAAATACAATTTCAAACACCCCAAACTCACAATACAAGATAACAATAAAATCACTAGAGTTGGGTATAAGAATTTGACTTTGAAGAGCACTAGGGTTTGGATTTTTGCTTTGATGTTGCTTGTAGGTTCAATAGTTGTTGCTTGGTCAATTGAAGCTTGTTTTTATACCCTTGCATTGATTTCTAGCCGTTTGGGTAGTTGGGATCATCAATAGAGCCGTTGGGAGCAATTTTCCCGCATTAAATGCAGCTCTGCAGCATACCGTATCAGTACTCGGGAAGGGCGTATCGATACCTGCATCAAAGAGGAAAGAGTCGTTGTGCCTGAAAACAGAGCGTATCGATACGCATAAAAGGCGTACCGGTACGGTTTTAAGGGGCGTATCGGTACGGAAGGCCGTATCGATACGGTTTTTGCTCACTGGAATCCCAAGTCATGTTTACATAAAACACATATCGATACGCATACCAAGCGTATCGGTACGGTATAACGGTCTTTTAAAAATTGGGAAACCAACCAACTGACAAGTAACGGTCGAATAATTAAATGCTCAGATTTTTCAAAGATATGCTTATCGTATCGATACGGTTGCAAGGCGTATCGGTACGGTTTCATGAAAAGAGTTGCCCATATGAATATCATATCGATACGGTTGCAAGGCGTATCGGTACGGTAACTCCATTAAAATTCCAGTGGCAAAAGAGGGTATCGATATGCATAAGGGTATCGATACGCCTGGGCGTTTCTGTATACTTTGGTTTGAAAAACAAAATTCCAGTAGCCAAAGAGGGTATCGATACGCATAAGGGTATCGATACGCCTGGGCGTTTTTGCATACTTAGGCTTGAAAAACATAGGAAAAGACTTAGAGAATTTTATATGTTTAAGAGCATGTCTTTAGATATTATTTTGTTTAAAAATACTTGTCAATTGTGAGACTTTAAAGAGTACTTAAAAATTTATTGTTTTGCAAATTGGTCCTTAAGTTTATGTGTTATATCAAAATCAATTTCGGTTTCACAGTCTCCTACTGGTGGTGTTGCCTGTAACGCCCCGGTTTAGGGCCCGGGAGTTATCGGTTGTGATCTAAGACTAGTTCGGGTTAACTTTAAAATTAAAATGCTAATTTTATAAAAAAATGCCAATAATTGCAAAAATGCTATTAATGAGTTTGAAAAGAGGATTTTTAAATTTAGAGTCATCTTCTTTTTTTTAAAAGAGCAAAACCTAAAACCTTTAAACTTCCCCCTAAAATCTCTCCATCAACTTTCCTCTTCGCTCAAAGATTCTTGGTGGAATTTCAAAGGTAAACATCACTTTTACATGGGTTTTTAATTCTTGAATCTTACCTTTTCAAGATTTATGAAAAGTAGGAATTTTGGGTGAAATCCCGTATGGGTCTGGGGTGCTTTTAAAGTTTATTTTAAAGTCATAACATGTTAAAAAGGTTGCTTAATTATAGTAAACCCGAAACTAGTCTTAGGGGTGGATTTTAGAAGAAAAATAAGTGAGTTTTTGGCTTGATTTTGTGGTAAAAAAGAGCTGGAGGTATATGGACCTAGGTTGGGTATTTTTAGATGATTTTGATGTGTTTTGGATGTTTAATTTGATGGGTAATTGCTGGGTTTTGCATAAGAACGAGATTGATGATGTTTTGATGGATTTGGCTTTGTTTTGATTGAATAAATGTGTTGGTTGATGGGCTGTAGCTTTACTGTGGAATTTATGGAAGAGTTGGGGAGTAATACATTGTTTTTGGTTAATGAGAAACAGGGGAAATGATGCCGTCTCCATAGGCATGCTCTTTGAGGGAGAATGTCAGAATGCAGAGCGAAAATAATTTTTTTAAAAGTATTATTTTTCGTAGGCGTTTGACAGAGTTACAACATTATTTTTAAAGTTAGATTTTATTTTACATGCCAAATTTTATCGATGTTTAATTTTTCTTGTTTGGCTTTTTGAATTGTTTATAAATTAAATTGTTGGGTTTTCTTTCCATACTAATAGATTAATTTAATCCCACTCTATAGTATTGGGAGTTCCTAGATAGTCCCCCCACAATGTTTCCCCTCTATTACTACAATTCTTGACCATTGACCGGTATGCATATGCTTGGCATCCCTAATGTTATAACTATTTTAGGATTGAATTAATTAATTAAATACGTAATTTTTTTCGAATGGTCTAAAGGTTATTAAATAAGTAATTTAAAAGGGTTAGATAGGTTAAAAGGGTTGTTGGCAAAAGAATTTGAGACCAAGGACTTGGGAAGCTTAAGATACTTCTTAGGCATGGAGGTTGCGAGATCAAAGGAAGGATTAGTCATCAATCAAAGAAAGTATATCCTAGATTTACTTTCAGAGACTGGAATGACTGGATGTAGGCCTGCAGAAACTCCTATGGAAGCAAACTTAAAGCTGAGGAAGGAAGAAATGGGAAGCCCTGTGAACAAAGAGCAGTATCAGAGGTTAGTAGGTAAACTAATTTACTTATCCCTCACTAGACCAGATATAGCATTCTCTGTCAGTATAGTGAGTCAATATATGAATGACCCTAGAGAAGAACACTTAGAGGCTGTGAACAGAATTTTGAAGTATCTGAAAATGACTCCTGAACATGGGTTAATTTTCAGAAAAAATGAAGACAAATCAATGAGAATTTTTTTAGATGCAAGTTGGGTAGGAGAACTAACTGACAGAAGGTCTATTACTGGATATTGTTCATTTGTTTGGGGGAACCTAGTGACCTGGAGAAGCAAGAAGCAGGCAGTGGTTTCCAGAAGTAGTGCTGAGGCTGAGTTTAGGGCTCTTGCACTTGGAATTTGTGAAGGAATCTGGTTACAAAGACTATTGACTGAACTGGGATTTTGTTACAGCAAACACTTTGAGCTACAAAGTGACAGTCAGTCTGCTATAAGTATTGCTAAAAACCAGTTCACCATGACAGAACAAAACATGTCGAAATCGATAGACATTTCATTTTTGAAAAGGTGAATGGTGGGCTGGTGAAACTGAATTTTGTTCCTACGAAAGGTCAACTGGCAGATATTCTCACTAAAGCACTTCCAAGAGTTAACTTTGATGAAATTACATCCAAGCTGGGTCTTTACAACATTTACTCCCCAGCTTGAGGGGGAGTGTAAGTTATAAGATAGATTTATCTTGTATAAACTAGTGTTTTAATTTAAGACTAACTCTTATCTTCTATGTAGATAAAGATAGAGGCTAGAGTAGTTTAAATGTGTTGAGACTCTTTATAGATAAAGTCTTGTATAAAGTAAAGTAAATTGTACTTTATCGTATAATAATAAAAATTACAGAGAATTCTTTTCTTCTCTGGAAAATACCTATTTTCTACAGATTGTAATAGTCAAGCAATGAGATTTGAATGCGTTGGATTATGTTGATGTTGGTGTGGCTTGTTGATGTCATGTTTTGATTTGCAAGTCATGCTTTATCGCTTACCTTGAATGCCTAAGTGTATGTTCTTGTTGAAGCATGAATCTTGATTGCTATGTGTGATTCTTATGTTGATTTGAAGGTCCTTTGAATGTATGGTTTTTATATGTTCGTGGTGTGTTAAGCATGCTCATATAGGTTGTCTTGTATCTAGAGTTTATGCTTGTGTGTTGTGTGAGGTTTTAGTTGTGTTTTGGAAGATCATTGTGCCATAAACCAACTAAAACCAATATGCAGACAGAGGGCGTTTTGAAACGGTTGGTCCCGTTTCGATACGGTCCCCTTTGTTTTTGGCCAGGCGTTTCGGTACGCTACGGGGCCGTTCGGTACGATTTTGCTACTGGAAATCTGAGATTTTGACGATAAATTAAAGTATCGAAACGGGCTTTGGCGTTTTGGAACGGTCCTTGTATCATTGACCACGAGAAGTTGACCGTTGAGGTCGTTTCGATACGGGCCACCCTGTTTCGAAACGGTCTCCCTTGTTTGACTTTGGCCAGTTGACCTAGTCAAGGTGTATCGAAACATCCTATGGGCGTTCCGATACGACCTACTGTTTACTATTAAAATGGGTTGTTTTAATTGGGTTGTTGTTTGTTTACCTCATTGTTTCTTCCGTTGTTGCTTTCCTCACATAGGGTTTAATGTCTCATCTAGAAAAGATAATTTAAATGAAAAAAGTTTTTCTTGGGTCGGTAACCGAAGTGGAGCCTTAACGGGTTTCACTTCGGTTATCCCCGGTGTAGCCCACTCGGATCGGTCAAGCGTCCGGACTGGGACGAGGGGATTACAAAATTAAGCAATGGCATGTTTGAAACCTAAGAAAAATCCTTTTTAAACTAAATGTAATTGGTTTAAAATCGAATTAAATAACATTGTTTGACACTACAACGTTAGAGTCATCTCATAGAATGTGTGTTACTCTTAAATCTTGATCAGTAGGAAATTAAGCAATGCAATGTTGCTCATAGAATTTGTGTCTCCTACCAGTGGTGTTGCCTGTAACGCCCCGGTTTAGGGCCCGAGAGTTATCGGTTGTGATCTAAGACTAGTTCGGGTTAACTTTAAAATTAAAATGCTAATTTTATAAAAAAAAATGTCAATAATTGCAAAAACGCTATTAATGAGTTTGAAAAGAAGATTTTTAGATTTAGAGTCATCTTTTTTAAAAGAGCAAAACATAAAAGCTTTAAACTTCCCCCTAAAAGCTCTCCATCAACTTTTCTCTTGGCTCAAAGATTCTTGGTGGAATTTCAAAGGTAAACATCACTTTTACATGGGTTTTTAATTCTTGAATCTTACCTTTTTAAGATTTATGAAAAGTAGGGATTTTGGGTGAAATCCCGTATGGGTCTTTTAGGGCAGTATTTTGGAGTGTTTTTAAAGTTTATTTTGAAGTCATAACATGTTAAAAAGGTTGTTTAATTATAGTAAATCCGAAACTAGTCTTAGGAGTGGATTTTAGAAGAGAAATAAGTGAGTTTTTGGCTTGATTTTGTGGTAAAAAGAGGGCTGGAGGTATATGGACCTAGGTTGGGTATTTTTAGATGATTTTGATGTGTTTTGGATGTTTAATTTGATGGGTAATTACTGGGTTTTGCATAAGAACGAGATTGATGATGTTTTGATGGATTTTGGCTTTGTTTTGATTGAATAAATGTGTTGGTTGATGGGTTGTAGCTTTACTGTGGAATTTATGGAAGAATAGGGGAGTAATACATTGTTTTTGGTTGATGAGAAACAGGGGAAATGATGTCGTCTCCATAGGCATGCTCTTTGAGGGAGAATGTCGGACTACAGAGCGAAAACAATTTTTTTTAAAAGTATTATTTTTCGTAGGCGTTTGACAGAGTTACAACATTATTTTTATAGTTTTAGATTTTATTTTACATGCTAAATTTTATCGATGTTTAATTTTTCTTGTTTAGCTTTTTAAATTGTTTATAAATTAAATTGTTGGGTTTTCTTTCCATACTAATGGATTAATTTAATCCCACTCTATAGTATTGGGAGTTCCTAGATAGTCCCCCACAATGTTTCCCCTCTATTACTACGATTCTTGACCATTGACCGGTATGCATATGCTTGGCATCCCCAATGTTATAACTATTTTAGGATTGAATTAATTAATTAAATACGTAATTTTCTTTCGAATGGTCTAAAGGTTATTAAATAAGTAATTTAATCATGTGATTAAGAAATATGGTGAATAATTACCATACTACACTTTTTTTAAATGGTTTAAAGGAGATTACAAGGTAGTATCTGTTCATACATATTCTTAACCATTTGACAATGTGCATACACTTTGTAGACAAAACGATTTGAACCCGTATTTCCTAAGATGAACACCATATGCTTTTCCAATGGGACATTTGTTGGGTTCTACCATACCCACACTTAATGATCATGTTTAAAATAAGTTTTAAAATTACCAAACTAGTTTAATCAATTGAGTTGATAAACCAAAAGCATGACTAATTTGATCCCTTATCCTTTTAAAACACCGCGAGATCTCCGTTGTTGAAATTTGTGGTTTAGAAGTAATGTGGCTAATGTTAAGGTTTGGTAGGATAAGTTTTAAAAATCATCTGTAACTTTTTAATACTTCTATTTATGCTCTAACACTAAAAAATAATACAAAATTAAATTCTAAGCTCTAACTCTAAATTCTAAATTCTAAACCCTACACTCTATACTCTATACTCTAAAAATATACCCTATTTTCTAAAACCTAACCTAAAACTCTAAACTTAATTTTAAGCGCGATGACATAAATAAAGACACAAAAAAAGACAGAGGATTTCTATCCGGTTTAGTAAACGTGGTTTAGTGGTTAAAAACTACGTGGTATTGAAAAAGTCTACTTTCATTAAATCTCAAACACGTAGAGTTTCGGTAAATGGACGTCGAAGAATCTTGATAGGAAAACGTCTATTCTGAGCAAAAATTTATTGGGTTTTTTCGCACCAATAACTTAACTCTCGATTCATTAAAAAATCTAATCGAATTCTAATGAAATTACAAATTAGAAATAATAAATTTCATTAAATATGTATGGCAAAAAAATAAGAATGCTCTGCATCTCACACTAGCTAATACTTATGCTTTAATTACATGAAGAAAGCGACAATCAAAGACACGAAAGTGGCTGAGAGACCCGCAGCACCCATAGATGCTTCTGAGTTGCCCGGCGTCGGTGGGCTGGCATTATTATCTCCGGGGGAAGATGGGTTGGTGGGGGATGGCGGTGTAGCTGATGACGTTGATGGTGAAGGCGAGGAAGAGGATGGCGGGGTTGCTGTGGAGCTGCTGGAGACGTTGATGGCCAGCTGTTGACCGGCAGTGCAGTGGCCGGGGACGCTGCAGATGTAGTAGTGCTCGCCGGCGGTTCTGAGAGTGACTCTTGTTGGTGGGGTGGTCAAGTTTAAAATCGGATTGCTTGCATTACATTGCTGGTAAGATGATCTCGATACCTCGAGCACATCATGAATACCAGTAACGTAGTTGAAAACTGCATAGTCGAGATTAAAATTCAAAACCAAAAATTGAATTTAGATTAAAACACGTAAAAGGGTATGCAAAATTTAACTTTTAAGTTGGTAAAAAATCTTTTTTTCTTTCAAATTCTTACCTAGAATGTCTCCGATCATGAAGTTCTTGCCATTAGCCCACGTTTGGTAGAACGAAGCACCATTAGATGAAACAGTCCATCCCGAGGAGTCTCCAACGGTGTAAGTCACCGGCGACCGAGTCGGGCCAGAGACAGGTGACGGCGAGGGCGAACCTTGGGGCGCCGGAGCAGGAGCAGACGGCATAGGACTAGAAGCCGGTGGAGTAATAGGCTGAGGAGCCGGGGACAAACCAGCAGCACTAACGTTGATTGCCAGTTTTTGGCCGAGAGCGCAATGGCCGGGAATCCCGCAGATGAAGTAATGGCTCCCGGTTTCATTGAGAGTAACATTCGCAGGGCCATTGGAAAGCATAAGAATGGGATTCCCGGCATTACAAGAATCATAGTTAGCCCTCGTCACCTTCGTGACATCGTGCGCTCCATTAGAGAAATTAAACACTGCCCAAAATACAACACAAATCACCAATCAACTCAAAAAACAGAGGAAATTAATTAAGCCAAAAACAAGACTCTGTTTCAAAGAAGTTACCGAGAGTGTCGCCGACTCTGAAAGTCTTGTTTGCTGCCCATGTGGTGTAAGTAGAGGGACCCGGCGGAATCACCCAACCTAAAGCATCGCCGACAACGTAATCTCTTTGTGCCAACGAACTCTGCAACAAAGCTACAATGGCCAAGGTTGCAATCATCACTAAATTTAACCTTTTCGCCATTCTTAATATTCAAGTCTCCCCTGTTTTTACTCACTCTGTTTCTCAGACTGTTTTTTGCTTATTTTTTTTTCCTGGACTCCTATTTATAGCCAAAGAGGCTTAGGTAACGGGATGGATTGTTAAGCGTTGGATGGATGACACGTGTAAGGTCGGTCAACAAGATCAACGCATAGAGTTTCTAGCACCGGAGACTTTTTATTTTATTATTATTATTATTATGATTTTGTCAAATTTTAGTTTGATTTGTTAAAGTCTATTGAAGGCGTTATACTTTTTTATATATTTAAATGAATATATAAAGTAAATTATTATTACTTATTAGCTAAAAAACCAAATATATATTTTTTAATAATAAAGTGGACCAAATAAGTTGAATTTTTGTATGGAAATTTGAAAGAGAAAGCAACGCAGAATATGAAGATATATAAATATTAGAGTTTATCAAATGTTAAATACATTAAATATTTTTAAAGTAATATTTAGGCATATTTGCATAATTATGTTTGAATTAAGATATATTTTTTCCTAAAAAGAGGAAGATATATACAATTTAAGTTAAATTGTAATTTTATAAGAATTTGAAGTCGTATAATGGAGTACTAGTTAAGAAGTTCAGATTGGAGTGTTGTCTAACCTGAAAATCAGACCAATATAGGACTTTCTTTTGTTAAACAATTCTAGCCTTGTTAATAATAATAAATAATAATACTACTAATAATAATATATTTATTATTATTATTATTATTATTATTATTATTATTGATTTAAGAATTCCAAAGTCCAAATTATGATCATTAATATTTTATTTCTTTTCCTTTCTTGTTTGTAAACCTCTAAGAGTTCATGGGTTTTTTTGCTAGTAATTTTGGTCACAGATAAAATCATAATGGACATAAGTCGGATTTACTAGTATTATTTTTCTCATTCAAAAAATTCAAATTCAAATTTTATTTAACAGACGTTAAAATTTTATTGTTAAATCAAAGATTTATTTATAAAATATTGTAAGTTAATATATGGTATAACACCTTATTTTTAGAAAAAATATTCTCAAATTGATATTTTTATTAACTCGATATTTGAACAATCCTTTTTATCATAAGCATTGTTAATGTGACATTTTTTAATTAAATATCCTTTTTATCGTTAAATGTCACATGTAATAATTTCATCAATTATTAAAATGTCACATTTTTAATATGCTGGTGTAATTACAAGATAGTAGCTGTTTAATTTTCTAAGTCATTTAATGACACGCACACACCGTGCACACATGGTGCTCGAACCCGAGTCACCTGAATAAAATACATTATTCTTTACCACTAAGACCACTTTAAGAGTTCCAAGTAATTGTTTTTTTTTTAATTTAAGTATCAAATAAAAAATACATCTAATAGAGTAGGAGGTAAAATACTTGCAAATATATGTTGAAAGAAAATATAATGTGATTTTGGAGGAAGGTTCTTCCACCTTGCGATTATTGGATTGTAATAAAAGTTAAAAAGATTAGAAAAACTCAAGCGCGGACCAGCGGTGAATGTGCATGGTTGACTTGACTACAACCAAAAGCTAGGGGATTTTACACATTTTCATATTTTTTTCATTCACTAATTGAGTCATACCGTTATTACAAATTTTCTATTATAATTTTTCTAGTAAACGACAGTGTAGCGGAGACTAAATTTACGCCGAACTTCATTTTCTCCCCCCATGAATTCATGTCTGAAGGAAAACGAGTAGCCTTTTTGGGAGTCAAAAATGGATAATGTACGATTTTCCTCACTCAACTTTGATAGCATTTTTATTTTTGGTCACTAAACTTTAAAACTGTCAATTTTATCGCTGAACTTTCGTAGCTTTATTGTTTGTCACTGCAGCATTAAATCATTCATAATGTGGTTAATGATTTAATGATGGAATGACAAAAATTGTAACAATTTGAAAGTAATATGATCAAATTAAAAATTTTAAAAGTTTAGTGACTAAAATAGAAATGTAGTCAAAGTTGAGTGATGAAATTTATAGTTTATCCAAGAATAATTTCGTAAGGTATTTAGTTTTATTAAAATTAATTGTTATTAGTTATAAAAAATTAATTAGTATTACTGACGACCAGTTGATCTAGTGGAACGAGACACTACATCCATAAGCAATGTCAGTGACGAGGGTCGTCCTATAATGAACCTCTACAGTATCTAATTCGGATTATGCGACCAAAAAATTGAATTACATGTGGTTATACAAAAAAAATTAATTATTATTATTATTATTCAATCTTAATTTAGAATATATTGTAAGTTAAACAGGTATAATGTGTCAAATTATCTTATATATATATATATATATTTGTAATTTTACTTTTTAATGACATTTTTATAATGAAATACTAGATACAGAAGCGTACATCAATATGTTAAATAATCAAGAATAAAATAATAGATGTGGAAGCGTACCTGAACATGTCTATAAATTGAAAGGCTTGAATCTTGATATTGAAATCTCGAATCTTTGGTGTTGATCTTCCATGAAGATATGCTTTCTCTTGACGTAAAACTCTCTAACGGGGGAAGGAGGAAAAATATGTCATTATATTTCTTGGGGACTACTATCTCTTTCTATAGTTGATAACTATTAAGTATTTATAACTGTTCCCCTCATCGAATTATAAATAACTCTGTCCATCATCGAATTATAAATACATCTTACGATATCTGCACTTTTATTTCCATGACAATCTATGACATGCCTAAAATAATTGGTCACTTAATTTTGTGTCATATTTTATAATAGCATTATACGTTCTACATATGTGCCCACAATTACGGATTTAGTCTAATAAAAATAAGTTGTTTAAAATCGAATATGAAATTTAATATAATCAAGATTAAAGTAATATATTTTTCATCGAACTTATAATGGGGTATAATGCAAACATAAGGGTACATGTAGGCCAATTTTATGTTTTTAAGTTCTAATTAGACTAATTTTATCTTCTTTAAATCCAAATTTATCTAAAATATATTCAAATTTACAGCCTTCAAGATGTACTTATATAAACTAAGCAATGGCATGTTTGAAACCTAAGAAAAATCCTTTTTAAACAAAATGTAATTGGTTTAAAATTGAATTAAATAACATTGTTTGACACTACAACGTTAGAGTCATCTCATAGAATGTGCGTTACTCTTAAATCTTGATCGGTAGGAAATTAAGCAATGCAATGTTGCTCATAGAATTAGTGTCTCCTGCCGGTGGTGTTGCCTGTAACGCCCCGATTTAGGGTCCGAGAGTTATCGGTTGTGATTTAAGACTAGTTCGAGTTAACTTTAAAATTAAAATGCTGATTTTATAAAAAAATGCAAATAATTGCAAAAACGTCATTAATGAGTTTGAAAAGAGGATTTTTAGATTTAGAGTCATCTTCTTTTTTTCAAAAGAGCAAAACCTAAAAGCTTTAAACTTCCCCCTAAAAGCTCTCCATCAACTTTCCTCTTGGCTCAAAGATTCTTGGTGGAATTTCAAAGGTAAACATCACTTTTACATGGGTTTTTAATTCTTGAATCTTACCTTTTCAAGATTTATGAAAAGTGGAGATTTTGGGTGAAATCCTGTATGGGTCTTTTAGGGCAGTATTTTGGGGCGTTTTTAAAGTTTATTTTGAAATCATAACATGTTAAAAAGGTTGCTTAATTATAGTAAACCGGAAACTAGTCTTAGGGGTAGATTTTAGAAGAGAAATAAGTGAGTTTTTGGCTTGATTTTGTGGTAAAAAGAGGGCTGAAGGTATATGGACCTAGGTTAGGTATTTTTAGATGATTTTGATGTGTTTTTGATGTGTAATTTGATGGGTAATTGCTGGGTTTTGCATAAGAACGAGATTGATGGTGTTTTGATGGATTTTGGCTTTGTTTTGATTGAATAGATGTGTTGGTTGATGGGTTGTAGCTTTACTGTGGAATTTATGGAAGAATAGGGGAGTAATACATTGTTTTTGGTTGATGAGAAACAGGGGAAATGAGTTCGGGTACTTTGGGTGCGATACCTGATACTACGGAGGCTTGAGAGCGATGTTTCAGCTTCCGTTAGACTCAATCGGTGAGTAAAAATGGTTTGGAGTTTAAAATGTTTTCAAGTGGATTCTTGGGGGTTTGGATGGGGCCTTGAGGGCTAACTTAAACCCAAGTGTAAGTTTGCTAATTCATCTTGTACTATAAGTGTTGATGCGTGTGAATGTTTATGTTGTTGCTTGGATTATGGACTACCATTACTCTCAATTTAATGTTGCTGTGTAGTCGTTGTTGGTGTCGAACCTCACGTGATGGTTGTCGTTACTATGGTGATGTGTAGTCCCACCGATAGTGACGAGTAGAAGAGTACGTTGATGTGTAGTCCCATCGAAAAACTACTAATCGAACGGTGATGTGTAGTCTCACCGAGTTTGAGTTATGCATGTGCTTACCTTGAAATGTGATGATTGTGTTTAGTTATGACTTTCCTTAAATAGTTTTGCTTTTCAACTAAGACTTATGTTTTAAAAACTGCATTGTTGATGTGTTTTTAGAGCTCCGCTCACTGAGCGTTAAGCTTACGCTCTCTTCTTTTCCTCAATGCAGATCGTTAGTGGCTTGGGAGGCAAGTGGACAAGGGAGGAAATTCTCGGAGTTCTCGGGTAGCTCAAAGTATGATTCATGTTTTGTAATAATGCTTAGATAATGGGAATATTAGGCTTTTGTATGGAGTGGTGTTCAAACTCCTTAGCTTGGCTTGTTAATCTTTCTAGCATGTTTGGAATGGTGATACTATGTTGAAGCATATTTTGTTATGGCCTTAAACTCTTTTGTTGGATCTTAAGCATGTTGCTTGTTTGTCAATCTTTGCCTAAGTATTTTGTATTTGAAGGCTTTTAACCATATCTTTTGAATGCTAAGTGTTTTGCTTAAAGGCATGTAAACCTTGTTATACAATGTATTTGGTGGATGCTTGATTTCTTTAAGTGAATGGCTTCGTCATGTATGCTTTATGGTTGATCATGTTTGTGGTAGGATGGATTGCCTATAGGTTGTGTGTATATTGATGTTTCATGATTCTTGTGGTTTTTGGGATGTTTGGGAACACCTGGAGATGCAGAAAATTGTCTTTAGGGTCACACATGTTGCAGGTGTTTCGAAATGCGTGGAGTGGTTTCAGAACGGGTGTAGCTCCAAGGATACCCGTATCGGAATGCGTTTCGATACGGTTTCACACTGTGAGTGCCCGTTTCAGTACGCGTATCGAAATGATTTGCCACTGTGAAGACCCGTTTCTTGGATGTCGAGTTTTAGTCCCGTTGGTTGTATGCTTCTTTGTTAAGTTTATATGCATCGTTTATGTATGATTTTGGTTTCGTAAGCATGCAAAAAGGGCTAACTTGACACTTGGTAAATTTATGTCACCTTACGTATGCTTGAATGGTTCTTTATTATTTCCGCTGTCGCTGCCACATAGGACTGAATGATACATTTAGATAAGATAAATAAATGAAAATTTCTAGGGTTTCCAATCGAAGTAGATCCTTAACGAGTTTCACTTTAATTTTTTCCGTGTAACCTGTTCGGACCGATCTGTCGCCTAGACCAGGACGAGGGGTTACATTGCCACAGTTTTGGATGGTTGAATAATATTTTTCAATTTTCCAACAAATAATATTATCTTTAAAAAGAAAAATTACTATTAGGGGTGATAAAATTCGGCTCGACTCGACGCGAAAAAACTGATTCGTTTTTGGCTTAACTCGTAATTTTATAAACTCGACTCGAAAAAATTGCAAATAAAGTTTGAGTTATAAAATGAGAATTCAAATAACTTAAATTTTTTTAGTAATTAGTTGATCCGTTTTCAAGTTCGAGTCGAGTCCCACAAGTCTTTCCATATATTATGTATATCACATGTGAAAATATGAAGAAATATATATGTATATCGTATATGGATATAAAAAGCCGTCTAAATTAGAATCAATATGTATTATAACATTGTAAATAATTACAATTAAATTTGTACAGAAACTCAAAAACTGGACTCGAATTAAAAAATTTCAAATAAAATTTGAATCGTAAAATAAAACTCGTAAACTCAACTAACTCAATTTTTTTACTCAATACAACATGATAGAATGCCTAACCCTAGTTCATATCATGTGAACTGGAATAATTTGGGGGCAGACATACATTAGAACATCATGACTTTTAGTTCATTTTTGGTCTGTACAAGTTGAGGTATAATTTTTTTTATTTATAAATGCAGTATAAACTATTTCATAGCCATCTGTTTCAGCGTTTCCACAACTAGAAAACCAATAGTTTATCTAGAAAGGGTGTTAAGTTTTGCACCTTGCAACTTGGTAATAGGTAGGTAAAGTGTTGGAAAATAGACAGTTGCAAAATAAGGTATAAAGTCAAAATTAGTCCTAAACGTTTGATTTTTTGGTCACTTTAACACTTATTCTTTTTTTTTGTACAAACAAACTCTTAATGTTTCGTTTTCGTTCAAAATTCACTCTCGTTGGATGAAAAATGTTAGTCAACTAACGGTCAACACCCGTTGATGACATGTCATGTCTACATTTCAAGACTTGATAATGTGGCAATACCACATGTATGGAGATGCTGATGTGGCCTTTTGCCGACGTGACATTTTTTTAACATATTAAATTTTAACCAATCAAAAAATAACACGTGGCATCATCTGATTGGTTTTAGAGTGAATCATTAATTAAAATTATTAAATGAAAGGGCTAGGTTTGAACCCAGGTCTAGTGGGTGAAAAGCTTATTGCCTAACCACTAGACCAACACTTTGAGTTTATAAGTTAACACAACTATTTTATTTAACTAATCAAACTAAGTATAGCATTTCTTCTTTTAAGATTGACTGCATCTCCATTGTTTCTCTTTTGCAAACAACGCAAAATGTTTTTTTGTTTTTAAATGGATCCTCACTTCAATCTCAGGCTCTGCTGGTTCATCCTCATATCTGTAACAACAATTTGAGCAAAACAGACTTAAGTTTACTTGTTTATCCCAACTTCAGTAGAAATTAGAAAATTCAATGTCGAAATCGATAAAAACATATAAAAAGATAAAAAGAGAGAACCCCATATCCATATCATTATAGTCGTCCTCCGCCTTTGTAGATTTCACTAAAGCAACTTTGGTGAGTGTCGGCTCTCGAGAGATCTTGAGCGAAGTTTACTTTGTACTTTTAATCAAGATATTTACGATGAACAAATCTCCCTAATTATAGTCGATATTTAATTTTTGACCAAAACAAACTATTAAACTGACATTTTAAAAAGTTAATGTACCCTATTTTTGTTGACTTCATTGGGTTCTTCTAGCCAAAGAATAATAATGGAGATGTAGTCAATCTTGGAAGAAGAAAGGCCATACTTAGTTTGATTAGGTTAAATAAAATAGTTTGTGTTAACTTACAAATTCAAGGTGTTGGTATGTGGTTAGGTAATAAGCTTTTAGCCTACCAGACCTGGGTTCAAATCCCAACCCTCTTATTCTATAATTTTAATTAATGATTCACTCTAAAACCAATCAGATGATGCCAAAATTTAATATAAATTTTTTTATTTTTTTTGCAAAAAAATTAATGCCATGTCAGCAAAGTGCTACATCAGCATTTCCATATATGTGGCATTGCCACATTAGCAAGTCTTGATATGTAGACATGTCACGTCATCAAAGGGTGTTGACCGTTAGTTGACTAACGGTTTTCATCCAACGAGGTGAATTTTGAACGAAAATAAAACGTTAGGAGTTTGTTTGCACAAAAAAAGAATATGTGCTAAAGTGACCAAAAAGTCAAACGTTGGGGGTTATTTTTAACTTTATGCTGCAAAACAATTATTAGTATTGACTAAAAGTATAATCAAAAGTAAATAAATTAGAACTTCGGTCATGTTGTGATAGAACCACTTCCTCATAATTAAATTCGTCTCGATTAGTGTAATCGCTACATTGAACGACGATCCTAAGATTAAGAAAATCTCTCCAAAAAATCGTGCACCTAAAATCTAAAGTGAAAATTAGTGATATTGCTCTTCTCTCAAAGATCAAAACTCAGAAAAATAGATAAGAAATTAGAAAACATGAATTGGGGTTTCTGTGTTTTAGCTGATAATCAAAGCTCTGTAGTCTCTTCAAAGAAGACTAGAGCGGCTGCTGATGGTGTTCATGCACTCATGGATCAGTTGAAACGCAAGGGTAAGGGTGGGGCGGAAATAAGAAGAAGAAGAAAGGCAAAGGTGGTACTTCTCCATCCGCCCAATGAATATTTAACTTGGAATGTGCTGGGATGTAATGATCCCTCAAAAATTAGGAAAATTCTGAGTTCAGTTGGAAAGTTACACGTTGATGCGTTCTGTTTACTGAAAACTAGGGTGCGTGAAGTTAATTTCAGTAGTATTGCTCAAAAGCAATTTCGGGGTTGGTCATATATTCATAATTATGCTAATGCTGTGAATGATCAAATTTGGATTATGTATAAGAGATCTTGGCAGGTAGAAGAAGTAACACTTGCACTTTTAAAAATGGGGAACTAAGACTGTTTTTTTCTGCAGTCTATGGATCCAATGGTAAAGAGGATATGGATAGCTTGCTCTCAATGAAATCTGCAGTCTATGTCTTCACTGGCCCTATTTTTACGTGGTGAAACAAACGTGATGGCCCGGGCGAATATAAAAAAGGGTAAACTACACAGTTGACCACCGAACTATGGGGTTGGTGTCGATCTTACCACTATTTTTTTTTTCGTCTCAAATACACCACACAACTATTTAAATGGTGCCACGTTTGCCACACGCCGTTAAAAAAAACGAAAAAGTTGACGAAACTGTTAAAAAAATTAGTATAATTACACATTTGGTCCTCTATATTTTATACAATATATCAATTTAGTCCTAATTTTAATCTAATAAAATAAATTAATTATTCAATAAGATGGTGACACGTGTCACCACCTGATTGGAGGTGGAAAATTGAAAGGAACAAAAACACCCCTGCCTTGATTCGAACTCAAGACCTCTGGGTAGAGAGGCTGTGTGCTTGCCACTAAACCAAGCACACTTTCGTGCTAAGGGGTAATGATTGTTAATGCCCAGAAAATAAAAGAGAAGAAAATGCAAATGCAGGGATTCGAACCAAGGACCTCATGGTTGAAAATACATGTGCTTGCCACTGCACCAAGTGTATTTCTTGTGATACAAAGTACAACATTTAATATATGTCTTATATAGATTTTAATGCTTGAGAAAAAGAATGAAATGTAGTTTTAAGAAATTCGAATGTAATATTTTTATGATCCATAAAAAAATCTAACCCAATTAAATAAATCTAATAACTAAATTAATATTATTTTAAAATTTTTATATTTTAAACTATATTTAATATATTTTTCAATTTTAGATTTATTTTTATAATTCCACGTATATAATCGTTGAATTGAGTTTTTTTTACTTAATTATTAATTTTAATATTTATTAAAAATTTAATCGTGAAAATAATATTAACCGAATTCGAGGGCAAGCACATCGTGAAAATAATAATTTTAATATTAATTTAGTTATTAGATTTATTTAATTGGGTTAGATTTTTTTATGGATCATAAAAATATTACATTCGAATTTCTTAAAACCACATTTCATTCCACATATATTAATGACAACCATATATTAAATGTTGTATTTTATATCACAAAAAATACACTTGGTGCAGTGGCAAGCACATGTCCTTTCAACCATGAGGTCCTTGGTTCAAATCCTTGCAATTGCATTTTCTTCTCTTTTATTTTCTGGGTAACAATCATTAAATACATATATTAATGACCCCATAGCACGAAAGTGTGCTTGGTTCAGTGGCAAGCACACAGCCTCTCTACCCAGAGGTCTTGAGTTTGAATCAAGGCAGGGGCGTTTTTGTTCCTTTCAATTTTCCACCTCCAATTGGGTGACACGTGTCACCACCTGATTGGAGGTGGAAAATTAATTAAATTAATTAAATAAAAATAATTAAAGACTTCCAATAAGGTGGTGACACGTGTCACCATCTTATTGAATAATTAATTTATTTTATTAGATTAAAATTAGGACTAAATTGATATATTGTATAAAATATAGAGGACCAAATGTGTAATTATACTAATTTTTTTAACAGTTCCGTCAACTTTTTCGTTTTTTTTAACGGCGTGTGGCAAACGTGGCACCATTTAAATAGTTGTGTGGTGTATTTGAGACGGAAAAAAAATAGTGGTAAGATTGACACCAACCCTATAGTTCGGTGGTCAACTGTGTAGTTTACCCTATAAAAATGAGTCTTAAATTAAAATTTTAAATTGCGGTTGGGATCGTATTTACATTGTTTTATTGTGAGTGCGGGAATTATAGTTCCTATTTCGGTCTCTGCAAGTATCACGGTTGTGAAATCTCTTAATAACATATGTTATTGTGGACATAACAGTTGCGGGTATCGCAGTTTCAGATGGTGCCGCTACTCATGGGCGGATGTAGCATATAAATTGAGGGTGCAATTGACCCCACTTGATTTGTTGGAGTATGAGGTTTTCAACGAGGTAATATAGATTTTTTTCATAAGAAATATTAGATTTGACCCCACTTAATTTGTTGGGTATGGGGATAACAATGCTTATTCTAATGGTATAGAAATCATTACTACCTCATGCTTCACTCATGACCTCACTATAAGAAAATCATAGCTCCACCACTATCGCTATCATCATCTAACGATGGCTATTGCGATTGCATACCGTTATTTAAATCTCTGTCCCTAATAGTAAGTAACTGAAAAATTAATTTTGAAAGTATATCCATAATAACAAGTAGGAAAATTCTACAACGTGCGACGAACACCGCTGAACACCACTAAACACCATTAAATTAATTAATAAAGATTTAAAATTTCAAGGACCCATCATACAATTAATAATTACTTTAAAAAATTCAATTAAATTATTTTTTATATATATTAAAATTTTATTTTTTAATAAGGGTAAACTATATATTTAGTATCTCGCCTATTTTCGTATTTCTATTAAACCTTCATTATTTAAATATTATTTCAATTTGACTCTATTCTTTATAAAAAAATAATTTAACCCTCAACCTAAACCCCTAAACTATTAAACCTTAAACCCTTAAACTCTTAAACCTATACCCTAAACCATATACCCTTAAAAATAATTCTATCAAAAACCATATCCGATGCTATATAGATAAAAATTCAACAATTCTCATCAAACACATTCATTAAAAACAAATAATACAACATACTATGCCAGAAACCTATAGCTTAAACTAATAGGATTCCATACAATGCAATTCTAGAAAAAATGCAATATATTGCTGCTAGGTATAAGATTCCAAGGAAAAATAACTATTACTGTATGCTAAGCAACTTTAGCACAAAAATAGGTTTCTTCACCACCATATCATGACAAGCTTCTTGTGTGATCTACATCGACGAAATACATGAATAGAGAGACAAGTGAGCTTCATCACACTTTATAAGAGAGAAGTTCAATAGTAGTTATAGCGACGTTAAATGTCAGACTAAGACGCTATTAATGGTAGGCGGAAGCTATGTAATCATATATACATAGAGAGAGTGAGAGCTACCGATATATTAATCGGTCGGCTTGGCACTTTCTATCCAGTTCTATCTTCTGCAACTAAGGTAATATTATTACAACAATGCATACAAACAAAATGAATATGGCAGCCTTCAGCTCCGTCGACAAGCTAAATACGCCTTGGTGATCAAGATGGAGGGCTATACCTTAAGATGTTGCTCGTAGAAGTTGATTAACTGAAATGGAAAGAAAAAGGGACAAAAAAGGTGCTAGAATTGTCAGCTTATGGCGCCAATTCTGATTAAGGAAAAGATTAGGCAAAAAGATGATCCATTACCAGATCATGTTGATTTTCTGAGTATTGTTGAAGCTTCTTGGTAATTGCCATGTGTAGGCAACCCTCTTCAGGTACTCTTTGTAAAATTGAAGAAACTAAAGGAGCCTCTGAAGAAATTGAATAGAGAATCCTATGGAGGCCTTTCTGATAGAGTTGCTGCCTTGATGAAGAATCTTGAGATGATTCAGCTGTCCTCTTTGTCCTGTCCTACAACTGAAATCATAGTTCAAGAGAAGAGAGTCTCTAGGGAGCTATATGATATGGTTAGAGCTGAGAAGATTTTCTTGAAGTAAAAGCCTCGTGTTCAATTTGTTAAGGAGGGTGATAATAACTCAGCTTATTTTTTCAGGCAGGTCAAAGCTCGACAATCTTTTAACACTGTTCATGTTTTGCATGATTTACAGGGGCAAAGACTGGACACTTTTCGTGCTATATCTATTGAATTGATTAGGCATTTTACTATGGCTTTAGGAGAGGTTGATGAAAATGTAGTCCCTATTTCTGATGAGTTGTTGCAGAAAATCCTAGGAACCAGGCTTACCACTGAAATGCAGAATCAGTTAGTGGCTTCCATATCAGCAAAAGAAATCAAGGAGATATTATTTTCTATGAACAGGAACGAGGCCCCTGGCCCGGATGGATACCCAACTAGCTTCTTCAAGCTATGTTGGAGGATTGTCGGTGAAGATTTTATTAATGTTATCTACCTGCTGGATTTAATACTATTGTTATAACTTTAGTTCCTAAGGTAACTGCTCCTATGCATGCTACTGACTTTCGACCTATATCATGCTGCACAACTGTGTATAAATGCATCACTAAGATTTTGGTTAATAAAATGAAGTTATGGTTGCCTGAACTAATTCTACCCAATTAAAGTGTATTTCTGACCGGGAGAGACTTAGTTGAAAATATCATGTTAGCTCAGGAGATTGTGGTTGGGTATGGAAGAAAAAACCTCTCGGCTCGGTGTGACTTGAAAGTTGATCTTAGAAAGGCCTTTGATTCTTTAAATTGGGCTTTTATTTTTCATCTTTCGAGGGACTTGGTTTCCCTGCCTAGTTCAGCAAGTGGATTCGAGTTTGTATTGCACACTCTAAGTTCTCTATTGGCCTTAATGGTGAATTAGTAGGCTTTTTTTCAGGGGCAAAAGGGGAGAGGCAAGGGGACCCCTATCTCCCTATATATTCATTTTGGTCATAAATGTTTTATCGAAGTTGCTGAATTTGGATTGTCAGAACATGATGTTTGATTATCATCCTAAGTGCAAGAGAGTCGGACTCAGGCATTTATACTTTGCTGATGACCTCCTTGTTTTCACTAAGGGTATTGCTGAAGATTTATTAGGTGTGCAGAATGTCATTGAATGATTCTATACGCTTACTGGTTTGCAAACAAATCCTTCAAAGAGTAAGTTATATTGTGCTGGTATGAGTAATGATGAGATACAAGCTATTGTTGATCAAACTGGGTTTAAAATTGTCCCTCCCAATGAGGTACCTGGGGTGTCTTTAGTCACTAAAAACTTGTCAGTTGGGGATTGTGATGGGTTTGTTAGAAATATTGTTTAGAGAATTCGATCTTGGCCATCTAAATGCTTGTCTTTTGGGTGAAGGTTGCAGCTTATTCAATCTGTTCTCTTTAGAATTCGAAACTTCTGGTGTCGTGTATTTTTTCTAGTAGGTAAAGTCTTGAGGCAGATTGAGAGTTTGTGCAACTCTTTTCTATAGAAGGGCTCAGAGGGGTCTGCTAGGGGGACTCGAGTAAGTTGGGATAAGGTGTGTCACCCTAAATGTGAAGGAGGTCTTGGGGTAAAAAGCATTGTTGTGTGGAACAAAGCTTGTATGATGAGGTGCCTGTGGACTTTATTGGCTCGTGCTGGTTCTTTGTGGGTTGCTTGAATTGAAAGCTATGTCTTAAAGGGTTGCTCATTATGGCAAGCCACTTGCGGCCTTCATCCAATTGGGCGTGGAAGAAGATAATAGAGTTAAGGGATGATTATGCATTGATTGAGAACTTGGGAGGTGTATTCAAGACTAAGAAAATTTGGGAATCTCTCAGGCATAAGAATGAACTGGTTCCTTGGTCTCGTGTCGTTTGAAGAGACCTCCATATCTCTCGTTAATTTTTTATTGCCTGGCTTGTTATCCAAAATAGACTTCCAACGCGGGATAAAATGCGGCGATAGGGTGGGCAGCTAGATACTGTGTGTTTGTTGTGTGGAGATGCTGCTGAAAGTAGAGACCACATCTTTTCTGAGTGTGTTTTTTCTCGGCAGCTTTGGAAGGCAATTCTGTTCTTATGTGATTTGGATGTGCAAATGGAATGTTGGAGATTTATGGTGCAATGGGTTTTTGTGCATGGTAAAGGGAGATCACTATTGGCTGTTATTGCTCGATTGGCATAGTGCGGTTTTATTTATTATGTCTGGCAAGAAAAAAACCGTATGTTGCACAATGGAAGGCCTTGGCGTACAGAGGACATTGCCTTGCTTATAAAGGGTGATGTTAGAATGAAACTGTCTAGATGTAGGAAACTAATTTTTTCAAATTCGGCTCTTATAACTAAGTGGGAGCTAGTCTAATTTTTTGTTTTTGTTTTTTATAGGTTATTTGTTTGAGAGGTTGTAAATGTTGGTGATTTTGATTGTTTTTTTGGATGAATAAGAGAATCTGATTTATCTAGAAAAAACACAAAACAGGAAGGTGAATAATATGAGTTGAGAAAGCCTCAAGTTATAGGCTAAATTCGGAGGATAAACCGTCTATTTATTCACGCGCGGACGGTGGCCGCATGTGTGCAAGGACATTGTCATCCTACCATTCAACAAGAAAGGGTAGGAAAGGACATATAAATTTACATGCACTACCAACAGAAAGTACGAAGATGAAGTAAAGCCACTGGATCATACAAATGTACAATACAGTACATTCTGTAATAATATAAAAATATGATACAAGGAACAACAATATCTGCTTTTGTAACAAAAATGTAAGAACAGAAGTGGTAAATAAACTAAGCCATGAAACCTGACTATTGTTTCTGTCTTGTTCCATCTCCCCAATCTAATAGATGGCTAATGCTTATTGTTCTCAAGGGTTCGTCTAACCAACCCTGCGCTTTTGTAGATAATTCTTGTGCCACGGAACGCATCGTGGGTCGTGACTCCGGCACCGAGCCTGTGCAAGCTAAACCTATTGCGAAAACGGATGCAACTTCCTCTGCTGTTTTGTGATTAGGAAGTGGAAGCCGTTGGTCTAGCAAATCCTTGAGAAGCAATTCCTTATTGTCTGATAACAGTTTTACAGATGACAGGGAATTCAAGAACTCCCCTGGGTGCTTCCCCATCATAATCTCCAATGCCACCACTCCGAAGCTGTAAACATCGCATTTACTCGTGACCCGCATTGTGAGTGCAAGCTCTGAAAGACAGGAACATTAATTAAACAACGTCAACAATCACATTTCAGCTGAAAATTAGAAAGAAAAATGAAAAGATACTGTCAAAGTAAATGGTACGCTAACCTGGTGCCATGTACCCATATGAGCCTGCAGCCGTGGTCCAGTTAGATGAATTAGGATCCAACAACCTTGCGGTGCCGAAATCCGAGAGTCTCGGCTCATACTCTTCCTCGAGCAGAATGTTGTTCAATGAAATGTCTCGGTGTATAATCGGAGAAGAGCAATCGTGATGCAAGTAAGCAACCGCATGAGCCAATCCTTGCACAATTTTCACCCTTGTATCCCATTCTAGCTCCACTCCCTTCTGTGCTCCATACAATACACTTCCCAAGCTACCTCTTTTCACATACTCATACACCAAGTATATGCCGCTTCCTCTAGCACAATATCCGTGCAACTTTATGATGTTCCGATGCCTAACTTCGGTTAACATTTGAATCTCGTTCTCAAAACTCTTGTAATTCGTCATCTGAATATCAGCGGAGTCCGAAAAATTGAGTTTTTTAACCGCGACTACTTGACCTGAGGACAATTCTGCTCTGTAAACACTTCCGAATCCCCCTTTTCCAATACAGTACATATCATTAAACCCCTCAGTGGCTCTTTCAATGTCACCAAATGTAAATTTTCCTTCTCTTTCCCAAATGGTAGACTCGGAAAACTCAGTCCTTCTACTAACTTTAATCTCTTCATCAACCATTCGGTTTTGCCGGCGGCGATGTACAAACACTCCAGCAGCAATCATTGCTAAAATTAGTATGCCACAGATGGGAACAAGGATAGCTATAAGAAGAACCCTCCTGTTGTTGGACCTCCTGTTTATGGGACTTAAACTGCAAGCTGTTAATCCATCAACATCTCCACACAAGCCTGAGTTCTCAAGAAAAGCATTTCGGGAAGCATTTCGGAATACCCCGTTACGTGGAACCGGTCCTGTTAACTCATTGTACGAGAAATCGTACGAATGGAGACTAATCATGGAGGACAATGAAGTTGGGATTCTGCCTGAGAGTTCATTGTGTGAAACGTTCAGGTTCTCCAATGATACAAGCTTACTGAAATCTTGTGGTATTGAGCCTGAGAGGGAATTGCTGCTGAGATCCAGCAAAATCTGCAATGCAGATAAGCTGCCAAGCTCCATTGGAATTTCACCAGATAAATTGTTGTGACTTAAGTTCAAGCTCAACAGTTTCTCGCAGTTCTCAAGTTCAACTGGTATTTCACCGATCAATCGGTTTCCCGATAGATCAAGGTATTCTAGCCTTACCAAGTTGCCTACAATCTGAGGGATGTTACCGGTGAGACGGTTCTGCCTCAAGTTAAGGTTGAACAATAGGCTTAGATTTCTCAGTTCCAAAGGAATATTTCCCGTCAAGTCATTGGCCCCCAAGTCTAAAACTCGCAACTGATTCAACTTCCCGAGCTCGGCAGGGATGCTACCCGAAATCCTGTTTCTATCCATTTCTAGATTGGTGAGATTTTGACATTCTCCCCACTCTGGAGAGATTTCACCGGTGAACTGATTGTCACTAAGAGAAATATAGTCAAGCTCAGGATGAACTCCAAATGCATTGGTAATGTTACCGGTAAATTGGTTCCCATCAAACCGGACTCTTTTTAACATCGTACAGTTCCTCAAGCAAGATGGTAACGACCCGGTGAAGTTGTTTCCGTTAACTGTGAAGTTTTGAAGAGCAAAACCACTGCACAACTCAGGAGGTAATTCCCCGAAAAAGCTGTTGTTGGATAAGCTCACATAAAACAGCAGAGGACTGTTCTTCCCGAAATCCCGAGGAATGGTACCCGAGAAATTATTGGTAAACACCGAGAATGCTCCTAAGTTGGCGAGGCTCGAAATCGTGCCAGGTAATTCCCCGTGCAAGGAGTTTGTGTTGACATCAAAAGATTGCAGGGATGTCATGTTTCCAATCTCTGGTGGAATGGTGCCACTGAGATTATTATAGAAAAGCTGTAAGGCTTCAAGGTTCGAAAGAGTCCATATCGTCGGAGGAATTGGACCCGAAAGCTGATTCATAGAAAGGTCTAAAGTATTCAGGGACTTCAAGTTACCAATATCCAAAGGAATTGAACCGGAGAGTTGGTTGTTATAAAGAAACAGGACTTGGAGCTTTGTTAATAGACCGATTTCTGGTGGAATATTCCCAGTGAAATGATTGTTTTGAAGTTGCAAACTGATCAATTTGGTCCAGTTAGAAACCAAAGATGATTGAATCTCACCGGATAATGAATTTTCAGATAAACCCAACTCGGTTAATTCTGTGAGTTGTGACAAGGACAAGGGCAACTCCCCACTGAGTTGGTTCCCAGCTAAGGCCAAAAAGGTGAGGTTAGTGCATGAACCAAGCTCAAATGGGATAGTGGAATTTAAGCCAATGGAGTGAAGATCAAGATTCTTGAGCTTTCTCAATTGTCCTAAAGAAGATGGAATCTGTCCTTCAAACATGTTTTCAAACAACTCAATGGTTTCAAGCTCAGACAGGGTTCCTATACTCTTAGGAATTGAACCATTTAACAGATTGGTACCTAGTTGAAGATGTACAAGTTTGGAAAGCTTGGAAATATTGGAAGATAATGTCCCCTCAAAGGCATTACCAGTGAGATTGAGAGACACAAGCTTGGTAAGATTGGTGAAAACTGATTCTGGTATTGAACCAGACAACCTATTCAATGACAAATCTAGGAAAGTAAGATTGTGGAAGTTTAGTATAAAACCAGGGAATTCCAGTTCAAGTTCATTGTAAGCTAAGCTGAGGTGTGCCAACAATGGCATGGGCAAGAAACCAGACCAGTCTGAAGAAACAAAGTAGTTAAATCCGAGGTCGAGGTGCCTTAAATTTTGGAGATTGCTGACTTCAGGAGGAATTGTTCCACTGAGATTGTTGTTGAATAAACTCATATATCGAAGCTCCCTTAAACGACCAATCTCTACCGGTATCTCGCCTTGGAAAGAATTGTTGCTCAAATCCAAGACAACCAGCTTCGACAGAGTACCGATTGAAGACGGTATCGGGCCATCCATGGTGTTGTTTTTTATGTCGAAGACCGTGATATTCGAGAATGGGGTCAAGTTGAACTGAGAAATGGAACCAGACATGTCTAAATTGGAGAGGTTGATTTGGGAGACAGTTGCAGTGGCATCATCGCAGGTAATGGAAGTCCAGTTGCAGAGGTTGTTGAGATTGGACAGCGACCAAGAGTCGAGCCAAGGCGGCGAAGAAGACAAAGTGTTCTTCCATCGGACGAGGGCCTCGGCTTGTGTTCTAGCTGAACATGTGATCTTCAATGGCAGTAAAGAAAGCAAAACAAGGTGAATGAGAACAAGACAGGGATTTGGAACACCCAACATGCTTTATTTGCTAAAGGAATTACAGATTATTTTTTTTTTTTGCAGAACATGAAAAGAACTTTCTTTCTGTATGATGAACATTGAATTTAGTTATTGTTTGGGTAGAAATGATTTAAATATGAAGCACTCCAAGTATTTGACCTGGGAAGATGATTCCAAGTTGATATTTTTGACAGGCAATATAAGCGTGTAGGCCGCAATACTTCAAAGAAAGGAAGTGGGGGAATAAAGAAAAGGAATATGGTTTAGTTTGACTTTGAATCTTTGATTACGAGCGAGCAATGCATAACATTTCTAGTATTTTAGTAAGGTATACCTCACATGGTTTTCATTGGAAAACTTACAGATAATGATGGCTAATTTGTTAAGTGTTTTGGATATTTATTTACGTGATGTATATCATGATTAAAATTTTATTTAAAGAGTTTGATTTATTTATTATTAGGAATATTATTTTTATTAATTAGAGTTTAATGTATTATGTACTTCTTATGACTATAAATAGATGAAGACATTGTACACAATTCTAGTTTTTTTTAGAATAATACAAATCTCATTTTTTTTCTCATCTATTTATTCTTCTTGTTCTTCGTTCTTATTCTTGTTCTTTATTTTATTCACAACAGGTTATCAACACGAGACTCTAATCAACTGAGGTCTTCATCGTTCGAATCCAAAAGAAGTTATTGGAAAGAGAGTATAGAATGAACCAAAGATAAGTTTCTTTTTTTCCCTTTATTTTTTTAGTTACTGATTATCTGTATGTTTATATTTTAACTTGGTTTTTAATTTTTGAAAGACACGGAAGCATGTTTGATTGTATTTGAATTTTGATAATTGGGCAGAGATGAGTTTGTGATTTCTCACAATTTTTGAATGGCGTGGAAACATATTTTAACTCAAAACATGATCTCGCTCAATTACCGTGGTTTTGTTGGTGATTCTCGGAAAAGATTTCAATATGATATTGAAGAATACATCCACTATATATTCAAACTATCTTATAAATTTTAGTATGTTTTTTAATCGTTCTTAAATTAAGGTCAGTATATCTTGATCTATTATTTAATTATTGTCTTGTTTTAATAATTTTGATTAAATGTTTGATCATTTTTTATTGAAATTAATAATGACATCATTCAAGTATGATTCGTCGATTTACGGATCATCTCAAGTGGGAAATAACATGCAGTCTATTAACATGCTTTTGCTAGTTAGAAATCCAATCATACAAATTGTAATTATGGATCCTATTTTTTATATATATATTATTTTATCGTTGAGAATTGATATTTTAACCGTGTTTTAAGTTTTACATGTCTTTAAACGGCTTGGAAAGAGATATGACATAAAAAGATTATGAGGAGCTATCTTAGTTATTTATATCTCCATTGTCCTCGAGAGAAAAATTAATATCGGTAAATTCTGATTTTATTTTTATTTTTTATATTATTATTTTAAAGTGCGATAAATCATGGTGATTTTGCTCGAAAGTAATATTTCTTCTACATCGAAAAACTCAACTCTAGACTTCTCCCAATGTCATATTACAAAAAATCATCTTGACAAGAATTTTGTGAGAGGCATTCCTTGAAGTGAATGCAAACATTATGTTTATTCCATGCGATTATCAATGATGAGGCATTCCCTAAAGTGAATGCAAACATGATGTTTATTCCATGCAATTATTGGATCAGTTTCATTCCCTGAAGATAATGCAAACATGGTAAATTACTATTTAATTAATAACATAACTTCGATATAATCCAAGTATATTGGCTGAACATCCCTTTCTGCGAGGCTATTGATCTCAAAGGAAGTTTTTAAAGGACCTTGTGGACTGGTTTAACAATGCCACGTACGAGGATTAAATCTTTGTTTTCTGTGATAAAGATATGTGAAAAAGGTTTCAAAGGCCCACTAGCTTTACTCCATTCCTTGAAGTGAATGTAAGATTATATTATAGAAAGAATAAAAGTCACGTTAAAAGTTGTGGTCGTGATTGAAACTATGAATATAGACATGGAAAATATGGTCATTTTAAGGATACTTCTACCCACCGGTAGTGAGGTTATAATGATGACAAGAGTGATAAAGATCATTCTAATGAAGCAAAATCTTTTTTTATTACCAATGCGATATTATAAATCATTGATCTCGTACTTGTCGTGAGGTTATAATGATGACAAAACCTCGGTTAAGGGAAAAGAGTACACACATGTTGTCTCACATAAGATCTTTGAATCTTCATAATTCAATCTTGAATACTTTTTTTTTAAGATCGTGAGGGATGAAACTTTGGAGCAATATGTTTCATTTTGTCATATTTGATGTATCCACCTTTCGACTGAAATATAAATTTTGCATTATCCCCATACAAGATAACTCGTATCTTATCTTGTAAAAGTAAATGACATATCTTCTGAATATGTTAGACCAATAGTCTTAGCCAAACACATTTTTGGTTTGCCTCGTGCATAACAATGATTTGAAGAGATATTAATTAATGTTTGAAGATCTAACGGTAATGATCTTTGTAACATTTAGTTGGTATTTTTGGACAAACTAATATATGGTTCTTTTAGACCAATGATTCATTTATCTTTCTTTTGAAGATAAATTTATTCACATCCATCAACCTTACAATCATTAGGATACTCAATAGACATGCTTTTATCCGTACTGAATCTTCTTTAAGATTCTTTAAGCTTATGCACGTTCATAGACAAAAACACATATTTAAGTGCTCGATCTTTAGGTCGAGACAAAACTTGATATCAAGATTGTTTTTCTCAAATGCTTTGAAAGTTCTTCACGAGTTTCCAATTTGAAGCTCTTCAGGAGTTCTAATGATATTCAAATTATCATAATGAATCTTGATCTAAACTCCTTTGTAAAATGTATAAGAAATTAAATATGATCATTCTTATAGTATTTTCTCAATAAGTACTCACTAAGGATATCAAATGCGGCAAAATATAAATATTCAAGGTGACATATTTAAATGAATTTTCTCAAAAAATTTCAAATGCTTCTGCCATTTTAAATCCTTCAAGGATAACTTTTCTTATACAAGGATCCACAAAATACATTAGACGCATATAAAGTATTTCATAGCTGCCAAATTAATTGCATCCACCATGAAGTAATTAAAAATTCTTCATAATTCAAGTCGTGTTATATCTCACGACTACTTATTTGTACCCAACTTACATTACACCTTTAAGGGTTTGGACTACTAGTCCAAAAATTTCACTTTTGAAAGTTCAAAACGTCTTTCTATATTGGCCAGTCATTTCAATATCTATAGATTTCTATACAAGATCCTCGTTTTCTTTCTTTACTTCTATATAAGTATTCTATGTAAAATTGTTGTCGGCAATTTTTCTTTTTTGGTTCCATTCTTTTCTCGTATTGGCTAAACTTGTCGTGATCTCTTTTCAATCTTTATTTTAGGTACCTGCAACTCTTTTAGAGTTTTATTATTAGTTATGTCTTGGGTCTCTTCAGGAGCACTCGCCTCCAATATATGATCATCTCATACTACTTTTCATTTACGATAATTTTGATCACTGGAACCAATTTCAACTATTATGCTTCAGGCATGATTTACATTCATTCGCTCTAACATGTAATTCAAATTTAGAGCATTTTCAGCTGTTATATGAGACTTGATTACTCTCATTAGGTCAGCAAATATGTATGGCAGTTGACATGTAATACTATGAATTATCTTATTAATTTTAGGTTTATATACGAAGATCAAGATAATGATAATTCATTTTTCTTTATCCAGTTGATTATTATCTCTCCTGACATCGAGAAAATCGTGGCATAAATGATTCTCCAATTAATATTTAAGAATTTAAACATAAAAGGAGACTCATACTCAATATATATTCGCAACCTTTTTTTATATATACCCATTTTGTGCATGGTAGTTGTAGAACTAATGTTTTGATATAATAATTGAAAAATGTTTTGGACTGATTTAAAATAGTATTTAAAACCATTTCCAAAGTCCAAATAACTTGAAACTATGTTTAGGGACATTTTCAAAGGGTTTTGCATGTTTTTAAAAGTCAAAATACACAAAACCTTTCAGGGGTTTCGAAACACCTTCGGGCGTTTTGATACGGTGCATTCCTGTAGCAAAAGTGTTTTGATACGGGTATCGAAACGGGCATTCCCTGGATGAGATTTTTGCCAGCGTTTCGAAACGGGCTATGCCATTTCGATACGCCTACGTGGCTTCGACCACAACGATCATAAACCCCAACGGCTATTCCCAACTAACATTTAAATGCAGGGCGTTTCGATACGAGTCTAGGCGTTTCGATACATGTTCCGAAACGGCCAAGGGCGTTCCGATACGGGTGCCTTATCAGACTGCAACAGCTCTTTCTACTTAAAGGGTGTTTCGAAACGAGTTCGAACGTTTCGAAACGGTGAGTTGCAGAACTGCATTTATAGTGGGAATTAAAGTCCTCAACAGCTCCAATTCAACCCCAACGGCTAGTAACGACCATAAACTCATCAAGGAGTATAAAAGGGACCTCCAAGCATCAAGATATGGTTAATGCTCATATTGTCAATCAACAAATGATCAAGAATTGTCTTAGAGCTTAAATTGTCATTTATTGTATAGACAAACACTAGTGAGCCAAAATTGTCAAATTTGCTCAAGTGTTTTAGGCTTTGGGTGAGTGCTTTAATTGTGCAAACAAACACCTATTAGAGGGATTTGTGTTTGCTTTTATTATCTCTTTGTAAGAGAGGGTTTGATCAAGGCTTTGGGTAGAAAGCTTGATCGGTGTAAAGGGTTTCCTCCTAAGCCTAGAAAAGGGGACGAATCAGTAGTGGATTGTTTGGAAATCCTTAGTGGGGAGCTAAGGTAGTGGATGTAGACCTTGGTTAGAAGGTTGAACCACTATAAATCATTGTGTCACTTATCATTTTAGCTTCCACACCACCTCCACTCAAAAATCCACCTCTCCACCACTTGGTGAGCCATATCGGTTGAACGAATAGAGCTCTTCACAACTCAACAGTAGTTTAGCAATTCAACTATATATTGCACATTCTAAAATGAGAAATATATGGTTTCTGATCAAAAACCAATTATAATGGGGAGTTTATTACAACTTGTTGGCTTAATGCGTATAAGTGCTGCTATGTGTGAAATACCATATAGATAATAAATGATTTGTCGTCATAGTGTAGCTATTAAAGAGAAGGCATTCAATTCAAATTTTGCTAAATTGTTTTGTTCATAATCAATAGGCTTTGTAATAGTTATTTCAACTGATATAACCTAAAATATAAACCCATTAACTTTAGCAAGACGAATAGTCTTAATTGCATGATCTAGAAAATTTTCTTTTCCAATCAATCTCACTAATTTCTAGTTGTAAGTTGATTATACATATGTAGATGCATCTACTAAAATCATATAAAAACTTTTCACATTTGTAGATAAACGGGCTCATATTTCATTCAGATATGCAAGACATGCAATCTCAACTTTAGTACAAAAACTTTAAGTTCTTTTGGCAAGTGAGATCAACTAAATCCTTTGAGAACAAGCAACACAAGAACTTTAGGTTCTTTAATAAGTGAAATTTAATCAATTTTTTCTAGAATAAGCACCACGAGAACTCCTAGTTCTTTTAATACATATGCATGTAAATCTCAATAATTTTTGCATCATTATTGTTTAGGATGGTCTAACAGATCATGACAACTATATGTGCGCACGCACGTGTGGTACAAATTTTAAAATACAAGTTTCTTTTGAAACTTGATAATATATTGTCCACCGAAAATTGTTCCTTTGAGTATGAATATATTTAGCTCTTCCAGAGCTTTCAATAAAAATTATTCTTTTGGTAGCAATATATAGTTGTTCTAGAACTTTCAACTGATTTTCCCACTAGCAGAACGTATATCCACGTTGACTTATTTCACATATCAATTGATAACATATGTTATCTATAATTTTCGAAGGATTATTTGTAGAACTCTTATTGTTCTTTTAAAATTTTCACTTCTGGTGATGACAATATTATTATCATTAGTGGTAATTATTACAATATTCACAATTATACTTTTTTCATAATGTGTTCTCTCATAAGAATTTATTGCTCTTCTGGAGCATCGATGTTTTCAGTACTTTGAGATATAGTACTCACATTTCCCTTGCATTTAAATAGAAAATATTTCTTATGCTTTTACTAAGAATAAATCGTCACCATAAATTTTATTTGATAAGTAATCACGGTAAAAATAAATAAATAAATAAAATATTTATAATATAATATAATATAAAACATAAATAAATATTATGCGAAGTAAATTAATATAAAGTAAAATAAATTAAAAGATCAATTATTCCTTTCAGGGTTATAAGGAAATAAAATAAAAATGTGAATTATTCCCTTAAGAGGTTATGAGAAAATCAACAACGTTCAAGTAAGTTCGACTAACAATGCCATAATCATTTTCGCCACTTTTGTAAACATGATTTGTTTACATTTTTTTTCTCCATTCAATGATTGTAGATAAAGGTCCACAAGATGCTTCAGTGTACAACAAGTACGAGATTAATGGTTTGTACTACCACATCGATAACATAAAGATTCCACATATGATCTTTATCACTCTTCATCCTTATAATCCCATTGCTACCAGAACATAAGTATTTTTAAAAAGGTTATCTTTTCCCTGTCTATATTCATGGCCTTAACCGTGACCACAATTGTTAATGTGGCATTTATTCTTTCCATTATATAACCTCACATTCGCTTCAGGGAATGAAGTGGAGCCAACAAGCATTTAAAACCTTTTTCATGATATTGTGTCTGTAGGACAATATTATTTGCGTGAAAAGTGGAGTAAGTTTTTCTAACATATCCTCATAAGTGATACTCTGACCACATAACTTTAGTTGTGAAGTAATTTGAATCATATTTGAGTTATATTCACTAACTGAATAATGATTTATCATGCTTGCATTCACTTCAGAGAATGAAACAGATGCAATACTCTCATGAAATAAACACCATGCTAGCATTCACTTCAGTAAATGCCTCCCATAAAACTTTTTGGATCAAGACGAATTTTCGTAACTTAAACTTAGGAGAAGTATATAGTCGAGTTTTTCGACGTAGAAGAATTATTACTTTTGAGCAAATATAAACTTTATAACAATTATTAAATTAAACCTATTCAACATAAATTTTTTTATTCAAAATCGCCATGATTTATCACACTTTAAAATTGTGTTTTAAAGAATGAAAATAAAAGTAGAGTTTACCAATATTGATTTTCCTCTTGAGGACGATGTAGACATAGCAAATGACCAAGACAACTTCTCATAATCCCTTTATGTCATGTCTCTTCCTAAACTATTTAAACATATCATATAAAACTTAAAACACGGTTAAAAATATCAATTCTTATCAATAGAATAAAATAAACAAATATTGATATTTAGTTATGAACTAAAGAAATAAGAAAATCTCAAAATTGAATTTATAGAAGTGTAGGAACTTGACCAAATAGATTAAAAACTTTAGGATCCATATCATAATTTTCTCTTTTCATAGCAATAGGTGCATAAGCACAACACTGACGTAAATCAAAACTTTATTTATTTATTTATTTATTTTTGTAACGTAAAGAAAGAATTTGAGAAACGTACCATCATTCAAATTCTTATATCAATCTTGACAAGTGCAACGAGAATCCAAGAGAATGAAATTAGGTGCGTTGTGGTATGAACCACGATAAAGAAATCCTTATCAAGAATCACCAATAAAAATTATAGTAATTGAGTGAGATTATGTTGATAACGTGTTGTGAATAAAATAATGAAAAATAAAAATATGAACATAAGATGAAAGAAAGAGAGAAACTTGTATTTATTTTGAATATAGACTTGTGTAGAATGCTTTCATCAAATCATCTATTTATAGGCATAAGAAGTACATAATACATTAAACTATAAATAATGAAGATAATATTTCTAATGATAAAGTAAATCAAATCTCTTAAATAAAATTCTTATCATGATAGACATCTATATAGATAAATATTTATAATTTAATTTAATTTTTTATAAAATTAATATTAAATATACGTTCAAGAAAATTTTATAAAGGATAGCAAAAAAAGGTTTGTCCAAAGTGAGTGATGGTCCACCACTCTGTTTATTGTGAAAATTTGCCGGCAGAGAAGGGGCAACGAAAGCAACGACTGCTAAAAAGAAAAATTAGGGATTAAGGCTAGTGTCTGTTGATGATGGAAGATTTGATTTTAATATTTTTAATAAAAAATACCCTAAAACAAATATGAATTATTTATTAAATCAAAATTCTAATTTTGTTTTGAAATGATTTTAGTTACATGTTTAATCCTTCAAACTTTTAATAATAATTTAAGAGTCATTAAAAATTTAATAGTGTGTTACGTTAGTAGTGCGCAGCAGTGTGCGTCGCATGTTCTAAAATTTATATATATATATATATATATATATTACCCTATAAACTACTCAAATAAATATTTGATTTAAAGTTTATTTTCTTTAGGATGAAGTATCATGTTCATTTGGATTGACCAAAAGGTTATTAAATAAATTTCAACAAGAGGTTTAATAAATAACTCTTGATTAATGTATAAAGCTTTCTCAAATACATTAGAGACTTTAAATTTTCTAAAGTACTCTTAGTGAAAAGAAGAATATTGTTATTTTTAAGAGATCGAGTTTGAGTTACTTATTTATAAGACATATATATATATTAGTCTTTTGATAATATATATGAGTCTTTTTAGAGTTGAAACTTGGAAGCCACTCTTTGAAAGTTCATTTTATTATTTGGACTTTTAGAAATGGTGGTACAATTTTTCCTTTCATTGACTTTTTCAAACATGAAGTAATAATTGAGTTATATTTTGATATACAAATTGTGTTTTTTACGCAACTCTTCATATTTAAATTATAAAATTTAAAATTTAAATCTCTAACTTTGACATCATAAATTCAAAACCCTAAATAATAAACTCTAAACTCTAACCTTAAACTCTACAACCTAAATCTTAAACCCAACCTAAGCCCTAAAATTGAATATGTATCAAAGTATTTTCCTTAACAATTTGCATAAACATAATTTGTGTTTTTTCAATTTGACCCAGTTTTATTTTTTCTCAACTTTTTTAAAAGAAGTTAAATTATTTTTAATAAAAAGTATTGATTAAAACATTATATTTTTAATGGTTTTAACTTTTTAAAGTGATATTCCACTTGATAGTTTACATGTATTTCACACTAACATAAAATTATTTATTTTACATTGCATTTCAACAAATAGTTTAAAATTGAAAAAAAAATTACGATGTAAAATAATTTAAAGAAAAAAAACTATAAATATACATAGACCGTCCTATGAGATTATATGTCAACGATGTTAAGATTTTAATATTTTAATAGTAATTATGTTTAAAAAATTATGATTGGACTCTTTTAAAAAAAGTTGAGAGATAAATTTGATGCTTTCTAAAAAATTGAAAGTGAAATTTAGCTCAGAGTATAAAAGTCAAATGACAAATGAATAAATGCCGATAATTAAATTTATCATTATAGTTTAATGATTTCACATCTTTAATTTTTTTCTAAAAAAATTCTTAATTCTAATTATAATCCTACGACAAGAGGAGAATGAAAAATTCTAGGGGAAGCAGGGCGTATCTACCATAGGTCATGGTAGGTTACTTGACCTACCATAATAATATTTTGGATAAACTACACTAGAAGTCACTCAATTATTAATAAAATTATGATTAGGTCACTTGATTATTAAAAGTTACAATTAGGTCAACCAATTAAAGTTTTAGTTACTATTAGACGAACGAACATCTAAAAGATTTGGTATAATGATAGTTTTAGTCCTTAAAACTTATATATTCTACCAATTTAGTCCTAATTAATAATATTTCAATAAATTTAACCTTTAATATTTAAAAAGACCTCAATTTAGTCATTTTCTTCTATACATGTGTTTTTATTAAAGAGAGTTAGTAACTAAATCATTGTGGACCTCTTACATATATATTTAGGTATAATTAAAGGGGTTTTTTGTCATGTCAGTTATGAACATCTTAAGTAATTTTTGATGACTTATTCAATTTACTTTTACCTTAATTGGATCCAAGTTCATACTTTTGTTTTGATTTTATAGAAGAGTTGTAGACTAGAATTGAAAGAACCCTTTTAGCTCTGCAATTTGTTTATGATATTATCGTTAAAATAGAGCAATTTATTTTAAAATCTCTAAAAGATAATGGAGAGAAGAGAGCGTCTCCGACAACTGTGTATCATTTTTTTTTGTGACGAATTTATCAAAAAAGCTAAATTGGAAAGGCCTTTGGATATCATGGTGAGGATGTGGACGTGTTTAGTCCGTCTAAAAAGGGGAGGAATGAAATTGGATGAAATGTAAAACGTATGCTTGGCGTGCCGTTGAACGACTGAATGGTTTTATATTGTATGGGTATCGTTTAGGCGTGGCATTGACGAAGCACAATACACGGTCAGCGTTTTGGAGAAGTAAAAGAAATGAGATTTTTTCGAGCCTTCAAACGATGTGGTGGGTCTGGCTAGTGATGGTGATACAAATCAGAATGAATGATACATATGAGTCTAATCGGACGAGGGTGGTAGAGGGGATAGTGGAGCAACGGTAGAGCAAGTGCTTTTCTCCCATCTGATTGGTGAATTAAATATATTAAATTAAATTAAAAAAATAAATGGCAACACATGTCATCATGTGATTAGATGATTAAATTTATTAAATTAAAATTAAGATCAAATTAATAAATCATATAAGTAACGATGACCAAATATATAATTAAACAAATTTTTGTTAACTGTCACATCACTTCTTTTGTTAGATTTTAATAGCATGTGTCTTGATTGTTACCACTTATATAATTGCATGGTCATAATAACATAATTAAAAATATGATAGTCGTAATGATCATTTATGTAGTTTACCTAAATTTTTATAACCTATTAACTATACAAATAAATATTTATCTAGAATTTATTTACCTTAGGATTGAAGCATCATATTCATTTGGACTATTAATTTAATTTATAAAGATTTAAAATCTAAAGGACTCAACGTATAATTATAAATTATTTAAAAATTAAAAAGTAAATTAATTAAAATACATTATTTTATTTTTATTTTTATTTTTAATTAAAATACTCCTAAACTACAAAACTCTAATTTTTATTCATTTAAAATTTAAGACGCGGTTGAGAGTCTGGAACCATGCTGTGTGTGCTTCTAATGGTCAATCCTCAAGCTTGCAAAGAAATACTGTATTTCCGTTACATAGTTTGAATTCACAGCTTTCTTTAATTTCAAATGAACAAAAATTAGGGTTTTGTAATTTAGGGGTATTTTAATTAAAAATAAAAACAAAATAATATATTTTAATCAATTTACCTTTTCGATTTTAAAATAATTTATAATTATACGTTGAGTCCTTTAGATTTTAAATTTTTATAAATTAAATTAATAGTGCTCATCGGTGTTCGTCATTAGTAGTGTTTATTGATACTCGTCGAGCGTGGATGATTCATCCTAATAAATAACACTCGAGTATAAAGTTTATTTTCAAATGTAGTAGAGGCTTTTAAACTTAAATTGTTTTAAGGGGTCCCAATAAAAAAATCTTATTACTTTTAAGAGGTTGAATTCGAATAATTTAATTATTCAAAAAAAAAGAATTAGAATAATTTAGCTGTCAAATATATATGTTATTAAATAAATAAATATTATCACAAAATCACATTAAATATTTAAAAAGTAAAAATGTAATAATTAATAATTAATAAAGGCTGAGAGTTGAAACTTGGAAGCCACTCTTTCAAAGTCATTTTATTATTTGGATTTTTTTTGAATAGTATTATTTGGATTTTTAGAAACGATGGTACAGTACGATTTTTCCTTGCATTGACTTTTCCGTATATATATATATATATATTTGCATATGCGCAATTTTTGTTTTTTCAATTTGACTTTTTGTTATTTTTTTAACTTTTTTGAAAAGAGCTAAATTATTTTTAATAAAAATATTAAAATTTTAATAATTTTAAATTGATAACCCACATGATAGTTTACATGTATTCCTTGTTAACATAAAATCGTTTATTTTATATCATGTCAATAAATAATTTAATTTTAAAAAAATAAGATGTAAAATGTATTAAAAAATCTATAAAGTATACATACATTGTTATATGAGATTCTATGCCAATGATATTAAAAATTAAACATTTTAGTCAGTAATTATATTTCAAAAAAAATAGTGATTCGACTCTTTTTAAAAAGTTAAAAACATATATTTGATTTAAAAAAAAATTATGGTCAAATTTAACTAAAAAATAAGTTATATTACAAAATACATAAATTTCAAAAATTAAATTTATCATTACACCTTAATAATTTTACATCTTTAATATTAAAATATTAAAAAATGAATAAATAAATCCAAGTAGTCTTAAAAACCGCAACATCATTTGAATGGTATTATTTTTACCTTTTGATTTCCCTTTCCTATGTTTTTTTAGTCCTACGGTGATTATAACCAGGTAGGAAGTCATGATTAAATATCGGAAATAGTCGAAATATTAAATTTAAAAAATAAAATTAACTATTAAGTATTTAAATTTAAAATTAAGGGTGTAAAGTTTAATTTGTCTTATATTTAAACTTATAAGGACCTAAATTGTTATTAGACCAAATAATTTGAAAGCATGGACTCATCCTTCTTTAGTTTAGCTCCAACTTGATTAAATATTTAATAAATCATTAAATTGTTTTAATGACTATTATCTCATACACCGGCGGTGGAAACTTTAGTTTCCACAAACGAGTTAGTTTAGGAGTTTAGAATTTTAATTTAGAGTTTAAATGTTAGAGATTTAGGTTATATGATATAAAATTTAGGGCTGAATGTTTATGATTTATGGTTTAGTATTTAGGGGTTTAGGGTTAGAGATTTCAATTTTAGATTTTAGCCTTGGATTAGGTACGATTGAGTAAGAAAAAATTACACTACCTGTGTATGGGATAATTGTCATTCTTTTAATTTAATTACTTATTTTTATAGGGGCTAAAATGCTATTAGACCAAAATATATCAAAATATTTAAAAAATTCAACAAGGGCCTAGGCACCTTCCTTGATTATAAGGTACTATATGTTTGTACTTTTTCTTAACCTTTGACAATACACACACCTTACAGACAAAATTGTTGGAACTCGAATTTCCTACGATGAAAACCATCTTCTTTTCTAATAAAAGAAAACTATATGTTGACATATTTACAAAACTATGTGTATGGGGAGGGTAACAGAATCTATCTTTTGTTGTTAGTTAGATATATAGCTGTTATTAGCTGTTGATTAGTTAGGATCTTTACTAATCATCTTGATTAGTATATAAGCTTACCTTTGTATTCATTTCAGTTTAAGTTTGAGTAAAACGCTATACTAAGTGTCGTTTTGGTTTAATAAAGAAACGCTGAGTTTTGGTTTCTTTCATTTCGCATATCGTATCTTCATTCCCAAATTCAATCAGTAAACCCTAGAATTCTAATCGTAACATGGTATCAGTTGGGTCTTCCGACTCGCGCCCCTCTTTCCCGTCCGATTCCTCCTCCGAATCGTCTCGTTTTCGAAATCTTGAACCGTCCGACGAGTATTTCATTCACCCCAGTGAAAATCCCTCTCTCGTCCTCACGTCTGTTTTGCTTTTCGGCTCCAATTACCATTCTTGGGCTAGGTCAATGCGGATGACTCTTATTTCCAAGAATAAGTTCATGTTCGTCAATGGAACGTTGAAGGAACCTGTTGAAAGTGATGCCAGTTATTCCGCATGGGTCAAATGCAATAACTTGGTTCTCTCCTGGTTGCAGCGAGCAATTAGCCCGGAGATTGTGCAGAGCGTTCTTTAGTTCGACACGGCTTACGAACTATGGGCGGATCTCTGGAATCGATTCAGTCAAGGTGACCTCATTAGGGTTTCCGATCTCCAGCAAGAGTTTTATTCTCTTACCCAAGGTATCAGTTTTGTCACTTCCTTTTACACCCAGTTAAAAATTTTCTGGGATGAGTTGTCTGTTCTGCGTCCTTTGTCGTCTTGTTCATGTTCTGCTATTAAGTTTAGAAATCAGGATTTTGCTCTTCGTTTTATTCGTGGTCTGAATGAAAGTTTTGCCATTCCAAAATCCCAAATCTTCATGGTTAAGCCCTTTCCAGAAATTCACGAAATCTTTTTCATTCTTGTTCAGCATGAGCGGTCTCTTTCTACTAATTCATCTGATAGTAACATTCTTCTTGTCGATAGAAATGTTTATGGTAAATTTTAAAGAAAGCCCTCTGGTCAGTCTAATGTTAATAGTCGCAGACCTTTGTGCACATTTTGTGATTTGTATGGGCATTTAATTAAAAAATGTTATAAAAAGCATGGGTATCCTCCTGGATACAAGTATAAATCCCCTGTTCCTTCTGGTCGAATTAATCTTGTTGGGAGTTGTGGTTCTGAGAATCTTGAGGGTTAGTCTAGTGTGGTCAACAGTGTTGGTAATTGTTCTTTTACAAAAGAACAATATGAATGTCTCCTTTCTCTCTTGCAACATAAAGATCTTTCCATTCAAGAACCTGTTTCTCAGTCCAAAGTCAATGCTTTGACTTCTGATTTCGAGTCTGCTCCTAATGAAAATCCAGGTATGATTTTGCATTATTCTAATTTCAATTCAACAGTTTTCTGTTCTTTGCAACAAAATTCTGTTTTACATAATAATTCTGCTTTGTACAATGATAGTTCCTCCTGGATCATTGATTCAGGAGCAACTGATCATATAACTAATAATATATCTCTTTTCAATTCTTATTCTGTTGTTAGTAATAAATATGTAAGATTGCCTAATGGAAGTATGGTTAAAATTTTACATGTTGGTGATGTTCAGTTAACCTCTGATTTTGTTTTAAGAAATATTCTTTTGATAATGATACAAGTTCTTTTGTTCATGTTCTTTCTTCTAATCCAAATGATGTTATTCCTTCTACTATTGATATTCCTTCCTGTCTTATAAATCCTACTATTTCTAGACCTTCCAGATCAGTCAAACTTCCTCAAAAGTTTTAGAATTATCAGGTGAATTTACCTAAACCTAGAACTTCCAATCATTCTGTTGCGAATGTTATGTCTTATACTAATGTTTCTGCTAAGCATACTACTTTTATTGCAAATATTGATGCTTTGACTGAACCTAAGTCTTATAAGCAAGCTGTTAAGCTTGAATGTTGGAGACATGCTATGCAGGAAGAAATCACTGCTTTAGAGTCAAATAATACTTGGGAATTAGTGTCTTTACCCCCAAATAAGAAAACCATAGGATGTAAGTGGGTTTTTAGAACTAAATTGAAATCAGATGGCTCTTTAGATAGGTATAAGGCCAGATTAGTAGCAAAAGGTTATACTCAACAATTAGGTGTTGATTTTTTAAGCACCTTTAGTCCTGTGGCTAAAATGACAACTATTAGGACTTTAATTGCCATTGCTGCTTCTAAAAATTGGAATCTTCATCAATTAGATGTTAATAATGCTTTTCTTCATGGTTCTTTACATGAAGAGGTATATATAGATATGCCTCCTGGTTTTTCAAATGATAACAACACTGGTCTTATTTGTAAACTTAAAAAAAGTCTCTATAATTTAAAACAGGCTAGTAGGCAGTGGAATGAGAAGTTAACTCTAGCTTTAATAGAAAAAGGATTTAGACAATCTTCTGCTGATAGTAGTTTGTTCACTAAAGGATTAGATGACAACTTCATTGCCTTGGCTGTCTATGTTGATGACATAGTCATAACCAGCCCTAATACTGATCAAATACAAGATATTAAAGATTTCTTGCATGATAAGTTCAAGATAAAAGACTTAGGAGATTTAAAGTACTTTTTAGGTCTTGAAGTTGCAAGGTCTAAATCTGGTATAAATATTTGTCAAAGGAAGTACACGTTAGAGTTACTTAATGACACTGGTTTTTCGGAATCTAAACCTGCTTCTACACCTATTGTTGTCACTAGAGGAGTTAAGCGTATCTCTAAATCTGATGGAACTCCTTTAACAGATGTTACTGAGTATAGAAGGTTGATTGGCAGATTACTCTATTTAACCAATACTCGTCCTGACATCTCTTTTTCTGTCCAGCAATTATCTCAATTCCTATCTTGTCCTACGAATACACATTTGGTTGCTGCTCATCGTATATTAAGATATTTAAAAAGGACACCTGGTCAAGGCTTGTTCTTTCCTGCTAATGATGGTCTTCATCTAAATGCTTTTTCAGATTCTGACTGGGTCTCTTTTCCAGATTCTAGAAAGTCTATTACTGGATATTGTGTATTTTTAGGATCCTCCTTAATCTCATGGAAGTCCAAGAAACAGCAAATTGTTTCTCGTTCTTCCAGTGAGGCTGAATATAGAGCATTAGCTGCAGTAACTTGTGAATTGCAGTGGCTTTGTTATTTACTAAAAGACTTTAATATTCCTTTTCAAACTGCTAATATTTACTGTGATAATCTATCTGCTATACAACTTGCAGAGAATCCAGTCTATCATGAGAGGACGAAACACATCGAGATAGATTGTCATCTTGTTCGAGAAAAGCTTCAACAACGGTTCATCAAGCTGCTGCCAGTTTTTTCTCATAATCAAATTGTAGACTGCTTGACTAAAGCTCTTCCAAGCTTTTCTTTTCATTTGTTAGTCTCCAAGTTGGGCATACATAATATCTATGCTCCAACTTGAGGGGGGCTAACAGAATCTATCTGTAACCCCCTCGTTCCGGTCTGGCCGGATGATCGGACCGAGTGAGCCACACGGGGAAAACCGAGTGAAAACTCCCAAAGGAATTCCCCCTCGGTTAGCAACCCTATATATATTTTTTCATTTTAAATCTTGTCTAGATGACTTTTAGATCCTAAGTGATCATACAGCGGAACAACACTCACGAGACACACAAACGAACTCATTTAAGACTTATACTGCAGGCGGTATCGATACACCTAAGGGGTGTATCGATACCCCCTTGACTTGGTCAACTGGTCAGAGTCAACCAAAAGAGGCCGTATCGATACGCCAGGGACCCGTATCGATACCAAGATGGACAGTAACCCCAGTGGCCAAAATGGTATCGATACACTAGAGGCCCGTATCGATACCGAACTGGACAGTAGCTCCAGTGGCCAAAATGGTATCGGTACGCCCCCTCGTGTATCGATACACGATGCCTGAAACAAGAAGGCGATATCGATACCGTACTAACCGTATCGATACCCCTGCACGGCAAAGCCTCCCAAACTTAGCAAAAACAATCTAGACTCGAATCTAAAGGCAATTTAAGACTTCCCTAACCCCAACCAAACATACATACAACATTTACATACCACAATATAGCCATACAAGCACCCAACATGTAAAAACAACAAGGAACTCATGCAAAGGACTCAAGATGGAATTCGAACATTTAAAGGTCATACTTCAACATCCAAACATATAGGTCACTTCTAAGGCACTTGGCCAACATTCAAGATAAGCATTTAGGCATGAATTACAAGTTAGACATGGCAACACAAGCCACACAAAAGCAGGTTAACAAGGAGTCTAAGCAAGCTCCTAAGCAACTAACATTCATCCAACAAAACATCACATATAAAAGAGTCATACAAGCTCATACACAACCCATGCCACATTGCTAACTAGTACAAAATCACCACCGTACTTGAGTCACAAACTTGGAAGCCCTTCTTGCCTTGCCTCGAGCTAACGCCAAGCTAACGATCTGCATTGTTGAACATTGAGAGCGTAAGCTATAAGCTTAGTGAGGGTGCTCTAAAACGAAAAACATCAACAATGCAGGGTTCAAGCATGTAAATCCTAATCTCACATACATCAAACATTAACATGCAACCAAGTAGACCTAGCTAGTCTTTCAAGTGGCATATATGGTCTCTCAATCCTAACAAACTTAACACCAATATCAATATCATGTAGTAACACGAATAACACAACCATATATCACCATCATATATCATCATCACATATCACAATGTATGAACAAGTTAATTGGCCACTTTAATTACCCCGATTGTACGGATTTATAACTCAACAACACTTTACCTCGGTGGGATTACACTCATCACCGGACCTTGCGTGTGCGGGATTCCACTCATCGCCACACGCCCTACGGATGAGATTCCACTCATCATCCCGTAGAAATATATAAAAAGCTTCTGGTGGAATGTTACATCACCGTACTCCTCCTTGATGACTTAACGCCATCAAGGCCACGTACGTTTTGACTCAATTTGTGTGCACACTATCCTAATGATCGATCATTTACAATCGGTAATTATTTAGTGCCAATTATCAACATCAATCACATGTCATCAACCACACTCATGCTCATCACATATATCCACAACATGATATATGTATACATGCATCATATAGTCACAAGTACAAGAGCATAGTCATTAAGCACCTAGCATTTAAGGATATCAAAAGCTAAGCTATCAACTTGAATTAAATGGAAGTGGCCTACCAAGCACACTTTACACACACACACTACACATACTCGAACCAAACTTAAAAACAAGTTGAAACCACTCACCGCCCTTCCTTAGCTAAACGATACAATCCTCCTACGAACTCGGATTCGGTCCCAAAGCCTCTTCAACGCTTCCTCTTGTTTCTAGCCAAACAAAACATACACATTACTTCTCAACTCAATGTTAAACTCAACCATTCACTTACTTCACAAACACAAACCAAATTCCACAAATTCCCAACCACATAATCTCCCAAAATCCCAATTTTCGTGCTCCCCCAAAGCCTTGCTGAAAACTCAATTTCCAAACACCCAAATGACTTCCAAAACATCCCAAAACACCCTCATATCATAGGTAGACCAACAGCCCTTCAAATTCAACATTAAACCTCCCAAAAACTCAAGTTTTACTACCTTAAAAATTACCTCAAGAACACACTACGAATTTTCTTCCAAAATCAACCAAATTGATATATGTTACACCTTTTAACAAGATTAACTAAAACCCCAACTCAATTTATCAAAACCAAATGGAAAACCCCTTTAAAAACCCAAATTTTAACATAAACCCTAATTTCCAAAACTCCATATTTTTTGAAATCTAAGACAATGGTTGGATAGGGGATAAAGAGGAGAGTTGGAAAACATATTTACCTTTCAAAAACGCCTTGAATTGAAGAAGAGAATGAATGGAATAGTAACTTGATGTTTTGAGAGGGTTTGGGGAAGAGAGATAGTTTCCAACTTGAAAAGAGACGGGGAAAAGGGAGGAAGACAACTTTTATTAAAGTGATCTAGCTTTTTAAAAGTTTTTGGTAAAATTGCAACATAGGTCCCTCCCTTCTCATTAAAGCTCAAATTGGTCATTATATGAAGTTGGATTATTTTAATTAAGTTTCATTCGACTCGAACTATGACCCGGCTAACTCCTAGGCCCAGAACACGGGTGTTACACTATCTTTTGTTGTTAGTTAGATATATAACTGTTATTAGCTGTTGATTAGTTAAAATCTTTACTAATCATCTTGATTAGTATATAAGCTTACCTTTGTATTCATTTCAGTTTAAGTTTGAGTAAAACGCTATACTAAGTTTCGTTTTGGTTTAATAAAGAAACGCTAAGTTTTGGTTTCTTTCCTTTCGCATATCGTATCTTCATTCCCAAATTCAATCAGTAAACCCTAGAATTCTAATCGTAACATAGGGGAGGGAAATTTATTCTTAGATTGTTGACATATTTACAAAACTATACGTGTGTGTATGAACAAAATTTAGATGAGTAACGATGCAAAAAAGCTAATGTCAAAGGGAATAAAAGAAAACTAAAGTCAAACAGAAAGCCGCGTTGGTCCAAACCAAATGGGCCACAGATTAAATCCAATCTCACTTTCTTAATTATTTCTAATTAAAAGAGGATAGTAATTATATGGAGTTTAATATTAATCAAGATTAAAATAATATATTTTACTATTACATCATACATCTAATCTCCCTACATGATCTTCATGTTTAGTTAGCCTTGTTTTCGTTCAGTATTATCCTAAATATAGCATGAAATAAATTAATTATCATAAAAATGACAGTTTGGGCCACCTTAAACTGTATGTCCCTCTGATCTCTAATTTTTTAATGTAGAAAGACTCGTGTGTTTTCATAGTTTTGGTTAGCATAATTCTTTGGTTAAAGAATAACAATATTTTAATCAAACTTTACTCACCTCAATACCATACAAATGAGATGGATAATGAATAACAATTCTACTTTTTATTGAACAATTTGATGATTAGATTTTAGAAAATATCATTTAATTTTGTAGTGTATTATTTGATTAGAGATATTGTTTCAGTTTTGATTGACGTTAGGTCTCAAAGTTTAATCTCAGACAATTCATTTTCTTTTTATCATATTACAACCATGAAATTGGGGTTAGCCTGTGAATCTAACTTGCATAAGAATCAACAGTAGACTCTTTGGATTTTACTTGAAATTAACTTCTAATTGACCTAGTGGTTTCATCTGCTTCACCTATTGTGTGGGTTCGAATCCCAACATTTACATTACCTTAGAATATTATTGTATCACAACTTAATAAAAAAATCAACTTCGAATATAGTGGGTAGGTAACTGGCAACAAATGGAAGTGGGGTCAAGTTTTGAATATTCAAAGTTCAAAAATTTCTGCAGAGATTTTACAAAATATCCCCATGAAGCATGGTTTGGAATAGACTGGCCGAACCACTAAACAACCTCCTTTCCTCGCACAAACTCTGGAATATTAACTGGATTCAAAACATTGACTTTACGTTTGTTTTATGTTATTCGAGTTCGAGTATATTGATGAGTTTTTCAAGTTCATACCTTATTATAATAAGTTATAATTATATTCAAATACACATTGAATATAGATGTTTTATACTTTGGAAAAAAGAAAACGAAAACAAGAAGCAAATAACAAATGCATAGGTTGACATAGTAAATAATAAACTATTCCAAGTGTGGAATTATGACAAACAATCACATCATATGTGTATGTGTTGGGAGATCCGTGAACTACTGTTTACACCTTGCGTATCGAAGGTACACCAGATTCTGGTCTGGGGAAATAGATCAAACTCAAACTCTTTCATTCAATTTTAAGCTTCAAAGTTTATTTTTTATTATTATTTTTCACCAGTTGACAGCTTTGATGATTATGTATATAAATAAAATTTATCTTTACTGATAAATTTTAGTTTCATGTTTTTTTGTTTTTTTTTGTTTTGCTTTGTCAGGTTTATACTATATCTGCTTTTATGACAGTTCTTTTGTCTGCTTTTATGGCAGTTTTAATCTATCTTTTGATAGTTTAGAGTTCGAGTGACGAGTATCATCTAATTTTTTTGTCAACGAAGGAGGCCGAGTTGTACATGTTATGATTCTCTTTTTTGTGGTTGTGCCAATACGCCAAGAACAAGTAGCGGAAGAATTTTATTTTTTTCAAAGAGGCTCAAGGCAAAGTAATAGTTTTCTAGATTTAATTTCAAGAGCTTTTTCAAGTTCTTCTGAAGGTATTTTAACGTCTTTCTCACCCTTAGATTTTACTGCATTTTTTTGTTTCGCAGTGAACTTTTAACGTTTGAGGTGTGGTTTCTTTGTAATCCTTTCACTATTGTGTATAATCTAGTTTCAAAAAAATTATACTATTAGTCACGAGTTCGAATCTCATTAATTACTTTTATTCTCTTTAATTCCTTTGTAATCCTTTCACTATTAAATATAATCCTTTAATTAAATATGTTATCTCTCAAATAAAATCAATGGAGTTGGCTTAACGGTTGGGGCTTTAGCCCTCCATGCTGTTGTTGTGGGATCAATTCCCACCATATGTATGATAAGTAAATAATAGAGATTAAATGTGTAATTATATAAATTTTTACTAACTGTTATATTACTTCGATATTGTAATTATCTTTTTTTAGTTGGTGGTCAAAATAAAATAAACCTTATAATTGAATGGTCACACATGTAATTAACCTTAAAAATATTTCTGAGCCAAATTAAAACTTTTAAAATTTTAAAAGATTCAATTTTAAAATTTTGGGGAGAGCCAGAGCTCCCACTAGCCCAATTACTGTCTGCCCTTGGGTATCGATGTTTATTTATCATCAATGGGTGATATTTTTTGTAAATTGTCTTCTTATTTTCAAAAGCATTAGACAAATTTCGGAAAACAACTCCTTAAAAGTAATATGATTTTTTTTTCAAATAAAAACTTAACTTAAATGGAACTAAATATATTATATTAATATTTTAAAAAATTAAATATTAATGGAGTAAAATTATTTATTCACTCAATATTATTAAACATGTTCATCTATATTTTAATAGTATATAATATAAGAGTTATATTTTGATACACAAACTGCATAAAAAATATTTACACAACCCTTTATATTTAAGCTATAAAATTTAAAACTTAAATCTCTAGCCATAACATTCTAAAACTTAAACTTTAAATTCTAAACCCTAGACTCTAAGACTTTGCTTGGTAGAGAGGAAAGAAAATTGGAAGGATGAAAAATTGAAAGTATGGAAAAGTGAAATGATGAAAAATATTTTTTTTCTTTCTATTGGTGTGCTTGGTTGGGAGTAGGGGTGTTCAAAAATATTTGATCCGACTGATCCGATTATCCGTTGATCCGATCTGACTTTTATTTTCGAATCGAATATCCGATCTGATTTTAAATTTTTCGGATTAGATACGGATCACAATATTTCAAGTTTCGGATTATCCGAAAATTCAAATTTTCATGAATCTTAATATTGTTATATGCTTGATATATCCGAAAATTAAAAAAAATCAAAATTTTCATAGTTGTGAATCTTGTTATATTTAGTAATTTGTTATTTGTTATATTCGAAATTCTGAAAATTTCAAAAATACGACTTTCAAATTCGAAAAAATAGTTAAATCAATTATGTTTATGGATAATCGAATATCTGAATATCCGATTCGATTATTCGATATCCGGATATTCAATTTTTTTCCAGATCAAATACGAATCACTATATCGTCGATCCGAAAAACCAGATTGGATTCGATCCGATATTCGACAATGAACACCCTTAGTTAGGAGGATGAAAAACTAGAAGGAAAATATATTTCTTTCCTTTCCATTGCTTGATACAACAAAAAATGGGAGGAAAGAAAACTTAATTTACCATTATACCCTTGTACTTATATTTGTTTTATTAATATTTTTTATTGTAATATTAATTAATTATAATTTTATGAGATTATTTCTTATTTTTTATATTATTTATTTTTTTTAAAATAAATCTTAATCCAATAAAGTTATAAAAATAAAAATAGTTATAATTAAAAAGTTTATAAAACCTATAACTTAAATTATTATAAGATATGGGCAATCTTCACCCGTGGTCCCTTTTGTTTGGGATTTGTTTTATTCTGGTCACTCAAATTCAAAAAGATCATTTTTGCCACTTACATTTTGAATTGTGTCTATTTTGGTTCTTTGGCCGTTAACCTCCGTTAATAAAAAAATCAATTTCTAATTTAACCCCCAAACTTTCAAAATTTTATTTTTCACCATCTCCCCAAATTTTAAAAAATTTATTTTTCCACCCGTCACTCGATCCCAGCTCTCTTTCCACCGCTATGGGTCCGCCACTCTCCTCCGTCCCAAGCGTTAAACTTCTTAAACAGAAATTAATTCCTGGCTGCTCCCAGAATTTCACCGTAGATGGGTGCGAGGCAAGGAAAGATGTAGTGATACTGTAACCGAGTCAACAACCCACGTCGAACCCACTATAACCACGGCGAGAAACGAACAAGTAAACATAGCTTAATTTGGTGCAGAATTGTGTTCTGCAATGTTTGAAAGCTGAATTTAGTGCAGAATTGTGTGTATAAAACATTGGAATCTAGTTATTAAAACAGAGCAGAATTATAATGCTTATGAATGGAATATGTATGTTGTAAAACAGAAATGCAGAATGTTGTAAAGCTGTAAAAGAAAATGCAGTTTATGTTGTTTTATATTATGCGGAGTTTATTAGTACAGCAGTGCAGTTTTTTTAAAAACACTGCAGAACACAAATTTAACACTGCAGAAATGCAGTAGGGGACAGAACTTAGTGACTCATTATATTCTTCGTTAAGTTTACTAATGTTTATATCTCGTTTAACGATGAAATCGATTTGGTTTCTGTTAAAATTGATAATAAGATTCATTACGTTACCCATAACAGTGTTGAGTTATCTCATCAAATCGTGGGTCAATTCACCTTGCGGTCGGATCGTTCTCGGATTCGGGTGGGGAATCTTGTGGGCTGCATATTTAGCCTTTGTTCTATGTGGATGTTTGTTTACTTCGCTTGTGATTAGTGGGATTTTGATGAGGTATTTGGTGGAACAACCGTTTGTGGTAAAGGAACCCTTGAAATTTGATTATAGTAAGAGTAGTCCAGCTGCATTTGTTCCCATTATTTCCTGTGCTGCTATTGAGAGGAAGAAGATTGGCGTGGGGATGAATTTGGGGTCTTGGATTGTACCGCCTTTTCGTGAATTGCAGGTCACTGTTTCTTTGACATTGCCGGAGTCTGATTACAATAGGAATATGGGGATGTTCCAGGTATGGAATTGCCCTTTATGTTCATGTTTTCACTTTGCTAAAGGTATACTTTATTTACATGAAGAGTGCACCACATGTACTCCAACCAAATACAAGAAGTTTAACGCTTTGAGGCGGAAGAGAGTGATAGACCCATGACGATAGAAAGAGGGTAAAGATCGGGTGGTGGGTGGAGAAATAAAATTTTCAAATTTTTAGGGAAGATGGTGAAAAATAAAGTTCTGAAAGTTTGGGGGTTAAATTAGAAATTAATTTCTTTTATTAACGGTGGTTAACGGTCGAGGGACCAAAATAGACATGATTCAAAACGTAAGTGACAAAAATGATCTTTTTTAAATTCGGGTGACCAAAATAAAACAAACCCCAAACAAAAGGAACCACAAGTGAAAATTACCCATAAAATATTTGTTACATGTTTTGTTTATGATTATTTTATGTTACATAATATAATTTTTAGACTGAACTGGTTTCATATTATTAATCAAGCATGAAGAAACAGCTTAAACCGTAGCTTAGGTTTTAAACACAACCTAACTACTACAACCAAATCTACCAGTTCCAAAATTATGAGAAGTCGGATTGCATCAAAATGCACATAAAAATTAACCGACAACTAGGAAAACACCTAGCGAATTGCTGAAAAATCAATGAGGAGATTGAGGTTTCTCCTTTTCAGCAGCTTCCATTATAGCTTGTGAAGCTTCTTCGATCCAGAATTGGGGACACTGCATTTGTCTTCCTTCCCGTGCAAGTAAATGAGCTACTACATTGCCTTCCCTTTTCACAAAACCAAAAGAAATTGAAGTTATGTTTTTAGCGGCCTCTCTTATGTCATGAATTATTGGAGATATGATCGAGTTATCCAGGGAATCAGTTTTTGGATAGTAACGTGCCTTCAACACTCTTGCAAGCAAAGAATGTGGTTTGGTTGTCAATTTCCAGCATTGTTTGGCAAGCATGGCAATGTTGAATTGAGCCATGTTGCGAAATCCGAGACCTCCGAGATGCTTAGGACGAGATAAGGAAGACTATGAAGACCAATGGATACCATTCTTCATCCCATTATGCCTCCACCAGAATTTATTCATTAATCTCTCCATAGATGAACATAATGATAATGGTAACAAGAAACATTGCATGGCGTATGTAGGTAAAGCCTGCAACACACTCCTTATCATCACCTCCTTGCCTCCCATTGATAGAAAACGAATGCCCCAAAACAAAGTATTTATAAATTTAAACCAAAAAATTAAATTATGATAAAAAAACTGAATAAAAAATAAAAATAAACAAATAAATAAAATACACAAAATAAAATTTTTAAAATACAATATAATTAAAGACAATACAACAAATTATCCAAATTCAAGAAATATCATAACATATTTATAAAAGCAATCAAATCTGACATATAAAAATAACAACTACATACAAAAATGTCAATACAAAACTAATAAAGTAAAGCATATATAAATCATCTTTCCAAAACATAATCTCGCCACATTGTAGTAGCGATATTGTTACGTAGAGCGAATCCTAGCCTATCATCTTCATCTTTCTACATAATCTTTGCTCTTAAATGTGCAATTCTTACAAAACATACTCCCTAAAAAGTCCTTTAAAATTGTCTTCGTTAATTTTATCCACCAATTCTAGATCATGATCTTAAAAGTAATATAATCAACATTCTAATTCAATAAAATTTTTATATAAGACAATGTAAACAAAATATGAAAGGTTTGCATTTCAGGTATGGCACTCTCACTTATATACATACACTCACACCTTTAAAATCAAAAGTTGACCAATGATGGATGAATACATAGAAACATCAAAAAAAAAAGTGTAACTATGTAAATAAAACACAGATTACAAGATAAATGTAACTAAAACATATACAAGGTAAGTTAAGTTACAGAGATTGAATAACCTCGTGCTCCGACGAGACAACTTCTCCATCATAACCGTAATCTATATTTTCGTCATCCTCATCGTTGTATATGGACAACAAGGCAATTCTATCGAGCTCTTTCTTCCTTTACGTCATTGAATAATGTAGGCACCCACTTTCCTGATTATACTTGAAAATTGGGTTTCATCTCAATCTTCCTATTATGGGTTTAAAAGCACTTTGTAGACTAATTAGTTTTACATGCCAACATGTATCAGTTTAGTTAAACCATTAACTAGATTCCAATCATATGCTAAAATTACTGCCAGGAAAAGAATTCATATATAAATATGTAGATCCTCTAGTCCCCTAAATTATTCACATCATGCAAAAATATGTACATTTGCCTCTTAACTTGTTTGAAAGATTTACCTATACAAAAAATATAGCATTTGTGAGGATTTTCAACCAGATTATATCATAAAATCCATTGTAATAGAGCATAATAGGAAATACATGTATATTATAAGTTGGAGAAAGTATTAATCTATGAATAGCAAACTTTATTCAATCAAGGAGCCATGAGTGGATGTATCCTTGAAACTTGACCATTTATGCAAACAGATTTAACAACTGACTTAGTATTTCAAAATCTAAATTATTTTTTATATATACAACATATTCCATCACATATGCCACTAGCGGCATAAGCTTAGCACTAGAATTCCATGGATCATAGAAAAAGCATGTATTCACACCAAAATATACTATGACAAATGTTGCATGAGCCGTCATCGTAAAGATTTGGTTCAACAGAAAATTAACTCAACCCTCATCATATGCTAGTAGGAAAGTGATAATGCCACAATATATTCTAGTAGTTAAGATAAGTAACTCGAAGATCACAAGACAATTGTTACAAGAAATTCAAAATTCTAAAGCATTCAAATATTTGGGTAATAAACATGGTTCCAACCCCATCCCTTCTCTTTTTTCTTTCCCCAATCAATAAATCAAAATAGTAAAACTGATGCATTGATGAGAAAAGTATCGCAATCGGTGGTGAGAAAATCATCGCAGTCAAGGAGAGTGTTCGAGTTTTTCTTTAGTTTTAATTTACAGAAGGCATACTTTTTTGTAAATGGGCATGTTTTAATTTGTTTATTAGACGAAGTTTATTGGCTTCAATCAAAGAATTAGGACCAATTTGAGACAATATGTAAATATGAGGGTTAATTGTTTAAGAATTAGGACTAAATTTAAATTTTAAAATTTAAAATTTGAGGGCTAAATTTGTTACTATACCATTTTTTGTTAATTGCCACATCATCAATTAAAGTGCCATGTTAGCATTTTCAACGGGAGGGACCGAAATAAAAACGAAATAAAAGTTCGGTGGCCCCAATGAAACTTTAAAAGTTCGATGACCAAAATAAAAATGTTTTAAAAGTTTGGTGACTATCTGTGTACTTTACCCATATTATTAATATAATTAATACTATTTATCAATTTGGTAAAAAAATATCATTACGATATTATTATTTAATAATACATATCAAGAATCTCAATATTTATATGATTGATGTAATATTATTGTTAAAATAATATTTTAAATTTTAAATTTCATATAATGCTTTAAATACTATTTTTAAACTAACTATATTTCAAATATTAATATTGAAAATTAATATTTTAATAATAAAAACTTTAGAAAAATTAATATTTAATATTTATCTCAATATTTCTTTATAAAAATTGTAAAGAATTATATTTTTATAATAATTATATTGATATGGTTAACTTTTAATAATTATTAATATACTATTTTAAAGACTACCAAATACACGATTTGTCAACACCGTTTTCGTTCGGGCTGAAATAAATTGGGCCTTCAAAAATTCATCAAACGTTTGGAGTCGCCATCGGTCGGGTCCGAGAGTCGATTACTAGTGAGGAAAGTTATAGCACCCTCACTACGCTCAAAATTGGTACTTAAGGATTTTAATTGTCTAAAAAAATCTCAAAGAAAGGGTTAATTACACTACTAATAAAATAATAATTATGCTGCTAAATGTTTGAAAATGATGCATAATAAACACATACTAAAAAAATAAATGCATAAACTAATTTAATTCAATGAAATAAATCAACTCACAAAAAATGAATTCGAACTTAAACAAATAAATTCATGTTAAATTATTAATCAAGTTCAAATTAGACTCCTAATTAGACTAAATCAATTTTAATTAGAAATCAATTTACAAATTAATCAATTTATTAAAGCCAATCAATTAACAAATCTTTATACGAGGACCAAATCAAAACACAAATCATAAGACTTAATAATTAATTAATGTTAAGAATGAGGATCTAATTAAAAAAGAACTTAAACCTAAAGGCCAATATCTAATTAAACTAAACCAAACCAAAACTCAAAACCAAATAAGCCCCCAAATCCTAGGGTTTCGTCTTTCTCCTCTTCGCTTCTGGTCCCTTGTGTTTTTTGATCGCGTCCTTGTCTCCGAGGTGTTGCTTTCCCTTAGAACGGACTGACGCCCCTTGTGGTTCTAGACAACTGGTTGGCCGGCTTCTCAACGGTAAAGGGTGGTTGGTTTTCGATCGGTGTTGGTGCTTCGTTTTTCAGCCGCTGTTTCCTTCTCCCCTTGTATCCGTGGTTGTTGCTCTCTCCAGTACTTGTCATCTACTTTCCTTTCCATGTCTCTTGTGCTTTGTGTTGTGCTTATCATCCCGACATTGGTGGTCGGTCCTTCGCTGGCGATGACCTCTTTCGTTTTCTTGAGCGGTGGTCTCAGTTATGTTTGTCTGGGTTGTGGTTTTTCTGGTTGTGTTTGCTTTGTTTGTTTGGTTCGGTGCGTTCTCCGTTTCCAATCACCTCTCTCAGTTTCAGTGGGTGGGTAGCCCTGGCTCTTATGTCATGGAATGTCCAAGGCTTGGGGAACAAAGATACTTTTAGGGCCCTTCACAATGATGTCTCAAAATTTAAGTATTCTGTCGTCTTTCTCAGTGAGACTAAACAAAAGAAACGATATATTGAAAAGATCCGGATTAAGATGAAATTCAGTTCTGCTTATTATGTCGAACTTGTTGGAATTACATGGGGCTTAACAATAGGGTAGAAGGAAGAATAGAATGTCTCAATCCTTCATTCAGGGGAATATCTAATTGACACTAGAATATCCATTAATGGAGAGGAGGACAAGTTTTTCACTTTCATTTATGGCTCTCCTTATGCCGATGAAAAGGAAAATTTCTGGAATTCCCTTTCTTCTCTTAGGAGAACCTCTTCCGATAAATGGCTCATTATTTGAGATTCAAACATCATTGTAAGACCGAAAGAAAATTTGGGAGGAGCTCCTTTTGTTCTTGCTCAAGCCAAATGTTTCTATGATTTCCTGGATCGTGAAGGTCTCGTGGAGCTTCCGATTAAGGGAAGAACTTTCTCGTTGTCCAAACAACATAGTGAAGATAATGTGATCCTAAAAAAACTTGACAGAGCCTTAGCGTCAATTGAATGAAGCAATACCTTTCCTAAAGTAATAGGCATCTCTGATGTGGCGATGGCATCTGATCATAATCCTTTATTTGTTATCCTCAACGGTCTCCGCAAGTCGGGAAAAAAGAGAGTAAGTTTGAATCAAAGTGGCTTCTCTAAGATGAATGCTTACAAACTGTTTAGGAGGAATATGAACCACCCGATGCTCACAGCAATGTCAAAATCTTTGGGAAAAAGCTTAATAGAACTCGTCTTGGCTCATCAAATAGAGTAAAAAGAAATACGACAACTCGAAGAAACATTTGGAGAATCTTCTCACAAAAATTAAAATGATGCAAGATCGTCCCCTTACGAGTCAAGAGATGGCCGAGGTTAAATAGATGAAGCGAGAGGTGAATAAATGTTGGGAGAGAGAAGAACGACATTGGCATCATAGGGCTAGAGTTAATTGGCTCAAATCGGGAGATTGAAATACAAAGTTCTTCCACGCAACTACGGTCCAAAATAGAAGATCGAATGTTATTTGCCGATTAAAGGGTGAAGATGATATTTGGTTGGAAGATGATTCATCTATAGCCCATTTTCTCTAAGAGCACTTCCAAAAACTCTTCTCCAAGGATGCCACTATTGATCATAATTGCCTCCCTGAAAGTATCCCTAGTATTGTTACTCCGGATATGAATGACTTAGCAAGGATGTAACGGAGAATAAGATCCGGGAAGTTGTTTTTGGTATGGGCCCAGATAGCTTTCCAAGTGAGTTCTACCATTCGTTCTGGAACTCCATCAAGAAGGATCTTGTGAACATGGTGGTCCATTTATGCCAATGCAAAAAATTGGAAGAAGTTATCAATAAGACTAACTTTGTGTTGATTCCTAAAAGGAAGAATCCGAATGAAGTTCATCATTATTGGCGTATTAGCTTGTGCAACTTCTCTTTGAAGATTATCACCAAGATCATGGCTTTTAGGGTAAAGCTCACTTTTCTGGATCTTATCCCCCAATCTCAGTCCGCTTTCGTTAATGGTAGGCTTATTCATGATAACATTATCATCGCTCATGAAGCTTTCCATTCCATTAAAAGAAGGGAAAAAGGCTCGTTTGGGATCATGGCTGTAACACCCGTGTTTTGGGGCTAGGAGTTCGGTGAGTGTGTTGGGTTCGAGTTGTCAAAATCGGTTTAATTCAATTAAACTTTGGTTTTAATTTAAATGAGATTAAAATTAAAGTAATGTCATTTTTGTAAATAAGTTGAAATAAAGAAAGACAAACTTTTTGAACCAAAAAGAAAAAAAGAAGTCATCTTCTCCCCATTCTTGTTTCCAACGTGAAAAACCTCCCAAAGCCCTAAACCACTATTCCATTGAGGTGCTTCACCATTTCAAGGGCTCCTTTCAAGGTAATTTCGTTTTTTGAATTCTCCTTTCCATCCCAAGCATTTCCATGGTTTTAGATTTCAAAACCATCGCCATTTTTGTTTTTCAAGTTTTTCAAGTTTGAAGAAAGTATGAAACTTTAATGTGTTTTCAACTTGTTTTTGGTTTGTTTAGTTAAGTTTTGAGTTGAGCTTACCTAAATACACCTCATATTTTGAAATGGAGGGATTTTGACAAAAATCCCGAAATGGGTCTTGGGGGCATTTTTGAAAGTGTCAAAACTTGAAATTTTGGTGTGATTTTGTGTTGGGTTGAAGGGCTGATGGTATAGGGTTGTTAGAGAAGTGTTTTGGAAGTCTTTAGAGGTCATTTGGGTGTTGGAAATGGTAGATTTCAGCTGGGTATTATAGGTGTACGAAAATGTGAGTTTTGTGGTTAGTTTGAGTTTGAAATTATGAAGTTTTAGCTTGTGTTTGTGGGTTGAGATTGTGGCTGAGTTTGACAGTGATTCGGTTGAGTAATACTTGTCTTTTGATTGGTTAGAAGCAAGAGGAAACATTGGAGAAGGTTCGGGATCGGTTTCGGAAATTTTGGAGGCTTGAGAGGCTTTGCTTGGTTTGCTTAAGGAAGGGTGGTGAGTGAAACTTTCAAACTTATTTAAATTGGTTCAAGTGTGTGGTTGAGGTTTTGGGATGTGCTTGGTAGGCCATTCCAAGGTAGAAGTTAAGTTGGTAGCTTAACTTCTTGCGTGTTTATAAGCTTTAAATTTTTATGCCTATTATGATTTGTGAAGCATGAATTGTATATGTTTGAGTATACATTGTTTGTGTGAGATGATGACTATGTGATATGCTTGATGGTTGTCATGATGTGGCTTTAATAGTATGATTGGCAATAGTTAACTTACCGGGTATAAATGATCGATCATTAGGATTAGTGTGCACACGGTTGAGTCAAATTCGCGCATGGCCTTGGTGGTGTTAAGTCATCAAGGAGGAGTACGATGATGTAATATTCCATCGGAAATGTTTATATTATACGTGATGATGAGTGGAATCCCATCCGTAGGGCATGTGGTGATGAGTGTAATCCCATCCATGCGAGGTCCAGTGATGAGTGTAATCCCACCGAGGTAATGTTGTTGTTGAGAGTAATCTGCATATCCGAGTAAACTAATAGTGGCCAATATACTTGTCCATGTGGTTATGTTGCTTAGATAAATGCTTTATCTTGTTGAGCTTAATATGAAGTAAGATGCCATATTATTGTCTCTTGTGTTGCAACTAGATTGCTAGACTAATGCTTATGTATGTTTGTGTGTTGTTAAGGATTAAATGCTTGAACCCTACATTGTTGTTGTTTTTGGTTTTAGAGCATCCTCACTAAGCTTCTAGCTTACGCTCTCGTTTTCGACAATGCAGATCATTAGCGTGGAGTTAGCAAGGAGCAAGGCGAAGGGGCATTCCAAGCTTTTGTAGTTGCTCAAGTATGGTTTAGTAAATAAAGTAGTAGTTTAGCAATGGGGCTGCTATGTGATTGTATGAGCATTGTATGACTCATAAATGTAGATGTTGTTATGCTATGCTTTGGATTTGTAAACCATGTTATATGTTGGTCAAATGCTTGTGGTGAAAGGTTATACCTTGGATGGTATATGTTGTTTTGATGAGCATGTAAACCTTATGTGTGGAGACATGAACCTTTTGGTTTTTAAGTTTTTGAGCATGCTTGAAATGCAATATCTATCTTTATGTGAGTGCCTTGTTGGAAATGTCTCGTTGATCACCTAAATTGTTCTTCATGTTAGTTCTTGATTGCTAGATGATGTATGATGTGTTGTATGTGACTAGGGAAGTCTTAATTTGCATTTAGAGTTGAGTTTCGTGTTGTTTTGCTGCAATTTGGAGTCTTGCAGTGCAGGGCGTATCGATACGCCTAAGGGCCGTATCGATACAGTCCTACACTTTGGGACTCAGAATTGGCTTAGGGTACCGATACTCGGGGGTGTATCGATACGCCCAAAAACTTACTGGAATTCTGATATTTTCACGAGTCTTTGGCGTATCGGTACGGGCTCTAGGCATATCGGTACGATTTCATCTTGTTGATCGCGAGATGTTGACCGAGAAGGGTATATCGATACGCCCAAGGGCTGTATCGATACGGTCTTCCTGAGTTGACTGATGACAGTTGGCTTGGTCAAGGCGTATCGATACCCTTGTCTGGTGTATCGATGCGGCCTGTGGTGTAAGACTAAAATGGGCTGTTTAACATATTGTTTTGGCTTGGTTGCTTTTGTTTTGTAATGTTTTCCGCTGTCGTGATCACTTAAGAAATAAATATGCCTTTAGACAAGATATAATTAAATGAAATTTTCTAGGGTTGCTAACCGAGGTGGGACCTTAACGGGTTTCACATCGATTTTCCCCGTGTAGCCTACTCAGACCGGTCACTCGACCAGACCAGGACGAGGGGGTTACATTTGTTGGTATCAGATCCTGAGGTTACCGAGACCTCGGGCAGGTAAGTGAGGTAAGTTTGAAGTGTTAAGTAATTGTATTGCTTTGGTGAATGCTTTGCCATGTATGCTTGTTGTTTGTTCTTTCGTATGGTGTTTGGAAGCATGATTGTTGTGTCTGGTGTAGTGTCGAGTTCCCATTGCTACTATTACTTAATTTGAAAAAGTTTTGTAAAGGAAGATACTTGAGCACGGTTGGACCCTTGCCTTTGCTAACTTAATCCTTATATGTTTGTTTGTTGTAGTTGATATCTTGCTAGCTGTAATATGAGACCGAGAGGGAGGCCTAGGATGGTTCAACCGGAACCACGGGCAGCAGCTCCAGGAGTTGAGCCAGTTGGTGAGGCGCAGGCTCCTCAACCTCCTCATTCTCCTCCTCACCAAGAGGGAGGCGAGGCGAGAGCCGAGGGCGTAGAACCTCAAGTGGGCCAAGGACCGGCCGAAATAGATTTAGCTCCTCTAGTTCAGGCGATAGCCGGGGCTTTTCAAGCTGTAGTGGCTGGGGGCCAGGCAGTGGCACAACCCCAAGGAGAGGGTACTAGTTTACCATTAGAGAGACTCCGCAGTTTGGGAGGTGAAGAGTTTAGAGGGTCGACACCCGAGAGGTCCGAGACTTGGTTTGAGAAGATCGTTCGTATTCTGGCACAGATGGGGTGTACCGGGGAACGCAAGCTAGGGTGTGTTGTATCTCTACTTCAGGGTGATGCCTACACTTGGTGGGTCACCATCACTACAGGTATGACAGAGGCTGAGATCACCTAGGAGTTTTTCGAGTCAGCTTTCCGTAAGAAATATTTGGGTCCCCGATATCTCAATGAGAAGAAGAGGGAATTTATGGCTTTGCTTCAGGGGAGTATGTCAGTGACGGACTATGAGATCAGATTTGTCAGGCTGAGTCAGTATGCATCTGAGCTTGTTCCTACTGAGGAGGAACGTTGTAACCGTTTCCGCTATGGGTTGAACGAAGAGATCAAGAAGTACACTTTAGCTGCTGACTACACAGATTTTGATGTCTTGGTCGTGAGGGCCAAGGATTTAGAGCACAGTTTGGGCTTGACCAAACGATCTAGTGGTTCTAGTTCTGGGAAGAGATCTAGCGACTTTGATAGAGGTGATGCCAAGAGGCATCGGGACAACAGGCATCACTATGATCATAGACGTGGTGGAGGTAACCACGGTAGGGGCCATCAGGGCCAGAGGGCTGGTGGGCGGTTACCCACGTGTGCTAGTTGCGGGAGGAATCACTCCGGTGAGTGTTGGGGGAATTTCCACTCCTGTTGGAGCTGTGGATCTAGGGACCATATTAGGCGTGACTGTCCACATCAGGTGGGGCAGGCACCAGTTCAAGCTCAGGCTCCTGCTAGAGCCAATGACTTCCAGAGAGGCCGCGGGCTCGATAAAGGTAACTTCTAGCCGAGAAATGATGGCCAGATAAACATAGCGCATGTAGTTGCAGTCCAGCCAGAGGGCGGAGGCCAGGCCAGAGTTTACGCTCAGCGTAAGGGTCAGCACGACACGGATGTGATTGCAGGTAACTTCTCGATACAGTCTTTGGGTTTGCTTTCTTTGATTGACTCTGGGTCTACACATTCTTATATACTGAGTGAGCATGCAAAGTTGTTGAAATTGCCTTGTGAGGTATTAGAGGTAGGAGTTAGTGTTACTAGTTCCTACGGAGATACGATAGTAGTTAGAAAGATGTACAGAAGATGTCCGTTAATGGTTCAGGGGCATGTGTTTCCAGTGGATATGATGAAGCTACCATTTTATGGCTTTGATGTGATTTTGGGAATGGATTGGCTCACTGAGCATAGAGTTAGGATAGATTTTGAGACTAAGAGGATTTCTTTGAGACTCGCGAATGATTATGAGATAGTGGTGGTAGGTGAGAACGTGAAGTTCTTATCGAATGTAGTTTCAGTTTTAGAGGCTAAGAGGCTAGTTGAGACGGGTTGTGAAGCGTATTTGGCCTATGTGATGAATCCAAACATGAGTGAGGTTAGACCTCAGGACATCCGAACAGTGTGTGACTTTCCAAATGTGTTTCCGGAAGAATTGTCGGGTTTACCGCCAGATAGAGAGGTAGAGTTTGCTATAGAGACTTATTCAGATTCAGCTCCTGTTTCGATTGCTCCGTATCGTATGGCACCGAAAGAACTGAAAGAGTTGAAGAATCAGTTGCAAGAGTTGGCAGATAGAGGCTTCATCCGACCGAGTTCTTCGCCTTGGGACGCTCCAGTTTTGTTTGTAAAGAAGAAAGATGGAAGCATGAGAATGTGTATAGACTATAGACAGTTGAATCAGTTAACAGTGAAGAATAAGTATCCGTTGCCGAGAATTGATGGTTTGTTTGACCAGTTGAGAGGGGCATCAGTCTTTTCGAAGATCGACTTGAGATCCGGTTACTACCAGCTAAAGGTAAGAGAAGTTGATGTACCAAAGACGGCATTTAGGACTAGATATGGTCACTATGAGTTTTTAGTCATGCCTTTTGGGTTGACTAACGCACCGACTGCTTTCATGGATATGATGAATAGGATCTTCCATCAGTACCTAGATCAGTTTGTAGTTTTCTTCATTGATGACATTTTGGTGTATTCGCGTACCGAGGAAGACTACGACCAACACTTGAGGCTAGTTTTGAAGACTTTGTTGGATAATTAGTTGTATGCAAAGTTAAGTAAGTGTGAGGTCTGGATCCGAGAGGTAGTCTTCTTAGGGCACGTAGTGTTAGCCGATGGGATTAGAGTTGATCCGAAGAAAATAGAGGCTATTGTTGAGTGGAAGCAACTGAAGTCAGTAACGGAGGTTCGTAGCTTTCTAGGCTTAGCTGGATACTATAGAAGGTTCGTAGAAGGTTTCTCAAAGTTAGCCGCTCTATTGACACAGTTACTTCAGAAGAGTGTTCAATTTGAGTAGTCAGATGCAAGACAGCGAGCCTTTGAGAAATTGAAAGAAGCTTTGACCCAAGTACCAATCTTGATTCAGCTAGAGTCGGGGAAGGAATATGTAGTTTACAGTGATGCTTCCTATGTAGGCCTAGGTTGTGTTCTCATGCAAGACAAGAGAGTGGTGGCTTATGCCTCAAGACAGTTGAAGACTCACGAGCGTAACTATCTGACCCACGACATAGAGTTAGTTGTAGATGTATTTGCTCTGATGATTTGGAGGCATTATTTGTACGGTGAGAAGTGCACGGTGTACACAGATCACAAGAGTTGAAGTATATCATGACTCAGCGAGAGTTGAATCTCAGACAACGTAGGTGGTTAGAGTTGCTAAAGGACTATGATCTTACGATTGAGTACCATCCGGGTAAGGCCAATGTAGTGGCCGATGCTTTGAGTAGAAAGGTAGCTGTAGATTTGAGAGCCATGTTTGCTAGATTGAGCTTGTCAGGAGATGGTGGCTTAGTGGCCGAGCTTCAGGTTAGACCTACTCTAGGTCAGTTGATTAGGGAGAAAAAACTCTTAGACAGATCTTTGGCACCTCACGTGCAAGGCATAGCCGAGGGTAGACCTTCCGACTACAGTTTTAGTACCGATGGGGTCTTGTATTTCAGAAATAGGATAGTTGTGCAAGAAGACAGTGACTTGAGACATACGATCTTGACCGAAGCGCACAGTAGTCCTTTTGCTATACATCCTGGAAGTACGAAGATGTACCGAGATTTGAAGAATGAGTACTTTTGGGTTGGTTTGAAGAGAGACGTAGCTGACTTTGTGAGTAAGTGTATGGTTTGTTAGAGAGTGAAGGCGGAACATCAGGTTCCCTCAAGTTTGTTGCAACCGTTGAGAATTACGGAATGGAAATAGGAGAATATCATCATGGATTTTGTTTCGGGCTTGCCTTTGACTCCTACGAAGAAGAACTCAGTTTGGGTTATAGTAGACCGTTTCACGAAGTGTGCTCACTTCTTAGCAGTCAATACGACTTATACCTTAGATAGATTGGCCGATTTGTACATTGGTGAGATTGTGAGACTGCATGGTGTGCCGAAGTCTATTGTGTCTGATAGAGATCCGAGGTTTACAGCTCGATTTTGGGAGTGTCTGCATACAACTTTCGGTACCCGTTTGAATTTTAGCACGTCATATCATCCTCAGACAGATGGTCAGTCAGAGAGGGTTATACAGATTCTAGAGGATATGTTGTGTTGTTGCATCATTGATTTTCAGGGTACATGGGAGAAGCACTTGCCTCTAGTTGAGTTTGCTTACAATAACAATTTTCAGTCGAGCATTCAGATGGCTCCGTATGAGGCCTTGTATGGTAGAAAGTGTAGAACTCCAGTTTGTTAGGCTGAAGTGGGACAAAAGTTGTTGCCTATGCCGGATTTGCTTAAGGGGACCACCGATAAAGTGAAATTGATTTGCGATTGCTTGATGGCAGCTTCAGATAGACAGAAGTCCTATGCCGACTTGAAGAGGAAGGAAGTTGAGTTTTCAGTAGGTGAGAGGGTATTCCTAAAAGTGTCTCTGTGGAAGAAAGTGATGAGATTCGGCAGAAAAGGGAAGTTGAGTCCAAGGTACATAGGACCGTATGAGATTGTGAAAAGGGTTGGCCCAGTTGCTTATCAGTTGCGTTTGCCATCCGAGCTAGAGGAGATACACGATGTGTTTCATGTTTCGATGCTCCGTAAGTATAGGTCAGATCCATCACATGTTATGCCCGTAGAAGAGATTGAATTGAATCCGGATTTGACTTATGACGAAGAACTAGTCGAGATCTTAGCTTCGGACAGCAAGGTGTTGCGGGGTAGATCGATTGACTTAGTTAAAGTGCGGTGGCAACGTCGAGGGGTGGACGAGGCCACTTTGGAGAGGAAGGAGGATATGGAAAGGCAATTTCCTTATCTCTTTCAGTCAGGTAATTTCGAGGACGAAATTCCTTAAGTGGGGGAGAGTTGTAACACCCGTGTTTTGGGGCTAGGAGTTCGGTGAGTGTGTTGGGTTCGAGTCGTCAAAATCGGTTTAATTCAATTAAACTTTGGTTTTAATTTAAATGAGATTAAAATTAAAGTAATGGAATTTTTGTAAATAAGTTGAAATAAAGAAAGACAAGCTTTTTGAACCAAAAAGAAAAAAAGAAGTCATCTTCTCCCCATTCTTGTTTCCAACGTGAAAAAACTCTCAAAGCCCTAAATCACTATTCCATTGAGGTGCTTCACCATTTCAAGGGCTCCTTTCAAGGTAATTTCGTTTTTGAATTCTCCTTTCCATCCCAAGCATTTCCATGGTTTTAGATTTCAAAACCATCACCATTTTTGTTTTTCAAGTTTTTCAAGTTTGAAGAAAGTATGAAACTTTAATGGGCTTTGAACTTGTTTTTGGTTTGTTTAGTTAAGTTTTGAGTTGAGCTTACCTAAATACACCTCATATTTTGAAATGGAGGGATTTTGACAAAAATCCCGAAATGGGTCTTGGGAGCATTTTTGAAATTGTCAAAACTTGAAATTTTGGTGTGATTTTGTGTTGGATTGAAGGGCTGATGGTATAGGGTTGTTAGGGAAGTGTTTTGGAAGTCTTTAGAGGTCATTTGGGTGTTGGAAATGGTAGATTTCAGCTGGGTATTATGAGTGTACGAAAATGTGAGTTTTGTGGTTAGTTTGAGTTTGAAATTATGAAGTTTTGGCTTGTGTTTGTGGGTTGAGATTGTGGCTGAGTTTCACAGTGATTCGGTTGAGTAATACTTGTCTTTTGATTGGTTAGAAGCAAGAGGAAACATCGGAGAAGGTTCAAGATCGGTTTCGAAAATTTTGGAGGCTTGAGAGGCTTTCTTGGTTTGCTTAAGGAAGAGTGGTGAGTGAAACTTTCAAACTTATTTAAATTGGTTCAAGTGTGTGGTTGAGGTTTTGGGATGTGCTTGGTAGGCCATTCCAAGGTAGAAGTTAAGTTGGTAGCTTAACTTCTTGCTTGTTTATAAGCTTTAAATGTTTATGCCTATTATGATTTGTGAAGCATGAATTGTATATGTTTGAGTATACATTGTTTGTGTGAGATGATGACTATGTGATATGCTTAATGGTTGTCATGATGTGGCTTTAATAGTATGATTGGCACTAGTTAACTTACCGGGTATAAATGATCGATCATTAGGATTAGTGTGCACACGGTTGAGTCAAATTCGCGCGTGGCCTTGGTGGCGTTAAGTCATCAAGGAGGAGTACGGTGATGTAATATTCCATCAGAAATGTTTATATTATACGTGATGATGAGTGGAATCCCATCCGTAGGGCATGTGGTGATGAGTGTAATCCCATCCATGCGAGGTCCGGTGATGAGTGTAATCCCACCGAGGTAATGTTGTTGTTGAGAGTAATCCGCATATCCGAGTAAACTAATAGTGGCCAATATACTTGTCCATGTGGTTATGTTGCTTAGATAAATGCTTTATCTTTTTGAGCTTAATATGAAGTAAGATGCCATATTATTGTCTCTTGTGTTGCAACTAGATTGCTAGACTAATGCTTATGTATGTTTGTGTGCTGTTAAGGATTAAATGCTTGAACCCTGCATTGTTGTTGTTTTTGGTTTTAGAGCATCCTCACTAAGCTTCTAGCTTACGCTCTCGTTTTCGACAATGCAGATCATTAGCGTGGAGTTAGCAAGGAGCAAGGCGAAGGGGCATTCCAAGCTTTTGTAGTTGCTCAAGTATGGTTTAGTAAATAAAGTAGTAGTTTAGCAATGAGGTTGCTATGTGATTGTATGAGCGTTGTATGACCCATAAATGTGGATGTTGTTATGCTATGCTTTGGATTTGTAAGCCATGTTATATGTTGGTCAAATGCTTGTGGTGAAAGGTTATACCTTGGATGATATATGTTGTTTTGATGAGCATGTAAACCTTATGTATGGAGACATGAACCTTTTGGTTTTTAAGTTTTTGAGCATGCTTGAAATGCAATATCTATCTTTATGTGAATGCCTTGTTGTAAATGTCTCGTTGATCACCTAAATTGTTCTTCATGTTAGTTCTTGGGTTCTAGATGATGTATGGTGTGTTGTATGTGGCTAGGGAAGTCTTAATTTGCATTTAGAGTTGAGTTTCGTGTTGTTTTGCTGCAATTTGGAGTCTTGCAGTGCAGGGCGTATCTATACGCCTAAGGGTCGTATCGATACGATGCCACACTTTGGGACTCATAATTGGCTTAGGGTACCGATACTCAGGGGTGTATCGATACGCCCAAAACTTACTGGAATTCTGAGATTTTCACGAGTCTTTGGCGTATCGGTACGGGCTCTTGGCATATCGGTACGGTTTCGTCTTGTTGACCGAGAAGGGTGTATCGATACGCCCAAGGGCTGTATCGATACGGTCTTCATGAGTTTACTGATGGCAGTTGACTTGGTCAAGGCGTATCGATACCCTTTTCTGGTGTATCGATGCGGCCTGTGGTGTAAGACTAAAATGGGCTGTTTAACATGTTGTTTTGGCTTGGTTGCTTTTGTTTCGTGATGTTTTCCGCTGTCGTGATCACTTAAGAAATAAATATGCCTTTAGACAAGATATAATTAAATGAAATTTTCTAGGGTTGCGAACCGAGGTGGGGCCTTAACGGGTTTCACATCAGTTTTCCCCGTGTAGCCTACTCGGACCGGTCAGTCGACCAGACCGGGACGAGGGGGTTACAATGGCTTTAAAGATTGATATGTAGAAAGCCTATGACAAAGTGGATTGGGATGTTCTTCAGATTTTGATGCAAAATATGGGGTTCAACGAGTGGTGGGTGTCGAGAGTTATTAACGAGGAAAGACGTAGGGATTTTTTTCGAGTAGAGGATTACGTCAGGGAGATCTACTTTCACCTTTCTTATTCCTTCTTATCTCTAATGTACTTTCTTGGATGATTGAAAGAAAGATGGAGAATCAATCCTTCGAGGTTTTAAGATCAAAAGAAGGTGCCCAATGCTTAGTCATATAATGTTTGCTGATGATTGCATTTTGTTTACTAAAGCGGACGAGCATAACTGTATTTCGATTTTGGGGGTCTTAAATGAGTTCTAAAAAAACTACGCGACAAATGGTTAATTTCAGCAAGTCCTCAATTTTCTTTTCCCCAAACATCAGCCTCACTCAAATGCTCCATCTTACTAATGTCTTGGGTTTTGGCATTATGGACAAGGACAACATATATTTGGGGTTACCCTCAATCTAGGGCCAAAGTAAAAAAGAGGCCTTGAATTTTATCAGAGATAGAGTTCGAAATAATTTGCGAGGGTGGAAAGCGAAATTTCTTTCTCAAGCAGGGAAAGAAACTCTTATTATAGTTGTTGCACAAGCTATTCCTTCTTATGTCAAGCAATGCTTCATTCTCCTGATCTTATTCTGTGACGAGCTCTGCTCTATGATAGGTAAATTCTTGTGGAATAATTCTAATGAGAAAGATAGAGAGATTCATTGGATTAACTAGAAGAAGCTTTGTTTGCCAAAAGATAAATGAGGTATGGGTTTTGGAGATTTGCGAATCTTTAACCAAGCTTTGGTTGCCAACGTGGCGTGGAAATTGGTCAAGAACCTAAAATCGCTCATGGCACAAATCCTTCAAGGAATCTACTATCCCAATGGAGAAATCCTTTCGGCCCCCGATTGCCATAACCCCGCATGGGCTTGGATTGGTATAAGGGACGATATTAAAACTATTACAAAAGGCTCTTTGTGGAGAATTGGAAATGGTAGAAGGGTCATGATTTGGATGGATTAGTGGATCCGAATTTCCCTAATTTTCGGTGGCTTCTCCTTAACCACCCTTTTGTAGGGATTTCATTGTTTCACATCTTTTTTGGAGGGGTTGAGAGAATGAGACTGAAGTAAGATTACGAGGTTATTCTCCCAATAAAAAATGGATGCTATCTTTATGATTCCTATCAAGGGTCCTTCGGTGAATGATATGCTCATTTGGCCTGGTTCAAAGAATGGGGAGTACTCGGTTAAATCAGGCTATCATGTCCTCTTTCAATCTCTTTTAAAGCCTGACCAACCGAGTGGCAGTGAGAATCATTGTTCTAATTAATTATTTTGGCGATCTATTTGGGGTTTGAACGTCCCTCCCAAGATTCACCCTTTCTTTTGGAAATTATGCCATGACATTCTTCCTACCAAGGATAATCTCTTTTATCGATTCCATGAGGCTTTATCATCAGGTACTAAGAGTCCTCAATGTGGTAACGACAAAGAGAGTGTTGAACATGTTCTTTTTTTGTCCTTTTGCTCAAGCAACTTGGAGAGCTTCTAGATTTAATTACTCTCCTTTCGAAATGGGTTTTTCGGGCTTTCTCAAATGGTGGAACAAAATCTTGACTCTAATGTCCAAAGGAAATTTTAAAGAGGGTTCTGAAATGTTAGCCTTTCTCTTTTGGGCCTTATGGAAATCTAGAAACCTCTTTGTTTTTTTAGGATGTTCGGAGCCCCCCATTGATGTTTGACATCGTACCGAATCAACTTTTGCGGAATTTGGTGAATCCAATCTCAGAGGTCATGGCCAAACCCTCATCGGGTTATTTTTGCTCAGGTTTGCACTCCACCAGGAGGAGATTGGATCAAAATTAATTGTGATGTCGCCTTTGATAAACTATCGGGAAGTTCTGCGGGAGCTGCCATTGCACGAGACTCTACAGGTGCATTGGTCGATGGATGCTCTGTTAGGTTTTTTGCCCCCTTCTGCATTGGTTGTGGAGGCAATGGCGCTTCGCATGGGAATCCTTTTTGCCTTGCAGTAAGGTTTTGGTAAGGTCATCTTCTAGTCCGATTTCTTAGGTCTTGTTAACCAGCTGAAATCGAAGAACCACATAGTTTGGGACTCTGCCGCTCTTGAAGAGGATATGTTGGCTTTGCTTTCATGCTTTCCCTCTGATATTCTTGTTTTTATCCCCCGTGATTGTAATAGAGCTGCCGATTCGGTAGCCGAAGCTATTAGGACTTTTTTTTGTCCGGCTGATTAGCCTTCATCTGTTCCTCTTGGCCTGAGGAACATGGTGTATCCTGTTTGATTTTATGAATCCTTTTTTACTGTAAAAAATATCTAATTAAAATAAAATAAAATTGAGACTAAAAAAACTAAAGCTAAACCAAAAAAATATTAAAAAAAATCAAAAGCGAAATGATGCCTATATGCAGTAGGACTAAAGGGAAATAACCCCCTAAACTCAAGCATGCAGGACAACTATCATGGACAACTTTCCAAGATTGAAAAAAACATCAAACGATTTTAAACCATTCTCATATATGGTCGTTCAGTTGCTGCAAAAAGGGTCGTTTATACTTGTTTTTCTATTCATTTTAAACAACATAAGAAACAAATGAAATCCCCTTTCTCTTCACTCGCAAACATGTACACCACCGGTTGCTGCCACCCTCACTCCGGTGACGACTAAACCTAAAAACGAAGGCTCTAAAACACTCTTCCCCTTCCTCTGAGTAAAAAAATCAAGATAGTTACGGAAAAAGCGAAGTAAATCGGAGTAAATCTTGAAGAAAAGAGTTCAAAATATACCTTGCTCGATCTCGAGGATGCGCTGTAGGATCAAATTAGTTTTCGGATATTTTGTTCCTAGTGTGGCCACTAGTCCGTTCACTGTTCAAATTTCAATGGTGATACTCTGGTCACCAAAAATGGGTAGGGAACATTTTGTTTTCTTGTTTGTTCTCTCACTATTTTCATAACTAATTTATTCCTCTTTGTTTCGTAGACTCTTTCTTGATTTGATTGTTGATGATGGGGAATGGCAAGATTTTAGGGATATCAAGATAGAGTTTAAGTTTGAGTGGGATTTAAATTGCATTTGGGATGAGAGTTGTATGTATGGTGATATGGAAGTTTGAATGGTGTATGAAATCAGATTAGAGGGATGGTGGCAGCAATTAATGTTGGGTTGAACGATTTAGGATGTGGGTTTAGTTTCGGGGTCAGTTAGTTTGGGCTTTGGGTTCGTATTTTTTTGTTTGGATTTTATTATTTTAATATTCAATGGATAAATATTTGGTGTGTACACAATTAAACTCTAAGAACAATAAAATTTAAGAGACGACTCTCGTCTTCCGAAACCCTAGGAATCAAAAAATCCTAGCAGCTCCTCGCACTTGTCCGATGACGATTGATGTGTTAAGAAAAAACGTCGGTGCGATGGGAACCCCTGATCTCGACCCTTGTCTACCATAGAGGGTGTCACCAACACCTCTAAATTTGTTGTGGCTCATCTTAAAGCCAAAACCCTACCAGTTTTGTGTCTGCTTTTGGGTCTGTTAACCTAATGATTTCGTGTACCCTTATGTTGCTCCTCTTACGCCCCCCAAGGGATGCAAAAACTGCTCCCCCTTCCTACAAGGACACGTTGATAGGGGATGAATCACGTATACGGTATACCTCCAGATGATGAGGAAATTCTCGATGACGAGGATCTTGAATTACTTGAAGGTGATTTCACTCGTTACTTAATTAATAGTTTGATTTCCATTGATTTTTTCGATTGAGTGCAGGACCTAGCGATAAATAGTTTGGACCAGACTATCGTGATCAAACTTCTTGGCCGTTGAATAGGCTACAACATGATACGAAAAAATCTTTATGACCTATGGAAACCATTCTAGGCTTTTCGCCTCATGGATATCGAAAACAATTATTTCTTGGCTACCTTCTGCACCCCCTCTAATTACTTGAAGGTTATTTTCGATGATCAATGGATGTTATTTGGGCATTATTTGATTATCGAGCCTTGGACGATGAACTTCTCCACATCCCAATCCCATTCAAATCTTACTATTGCATGGATTCCCTTGCTGGGTTTACCGGACACTCTTTACAAGAGAAGTCTTATTTTTGAGATTGGGGATTGTATTGGTCTCGTGATTAAGTTGGATTATCAAACTGAGTGTGGATGATATGGTCGTTTTGCAAGAATGACGATCAATATTGACATGCTGAAACCCTTGGTGTCAAAGCTTATTATTAATGGAATGGTCTAGGTTGTCGAATATGAATTCCTACTGACTATATGCTTTACCTGTGGCAAATATGGCCACGTCCAATACATTTGTCCATCTGCCGCTAGTCCTGGGGGTGACACGCCTGCACAGACTACCTGCCCTCCTCCCACTGCCACTTCTCCCTATAATTCCGCTCCCTTTGTTCCTTGGATGGTCGTTGAGCATCGTAACCGTAGCCAACCAAAGAAGGTCAATTCAGGGGAGATGAATGCTGTTGAATTTAGGACCTTGGGGTCACAGTTCAACCCTATATATGAAGCTGAGTAGGAATCTAAACATGCCCCAACTAAGGCCTCGACTTCACCCTCAAGTGTTGCGCCTTCCACTGCCCCATCTCGTATAGGTTAGCAACTAGCACCCCCTGTTAAGGCCGCGAGAAAGGTCCATGCTGCTAAGCCTCGAGCTCCTGTCCCCATCAAGAAATTTCTAACAGTTTCTTCGTAGGGCGCATCCAGTTCATCTCAACCGTCGACCACACTTTCTTGAAATATATCAACTCTTTTCCGCACTCCTCTAGGTTTTGACGGATCGAAAAAATATCGTAGTGGTTGTCACAGAGAATTCTGATCCTAATATACCAAAGACACAATCAGTCAATATTCACAGTCCACCCATTCCAACCCCTCTGCAATCTAAATTGCCAAATAGTTCTTGTCTCTCTCTCCAGCAAGGGGTTTTCATGAGCTCTAATGTTCTTCTTCCGGTTAAAGCCCGTGAGGGTTCTACTTTGGATGCAACATTGGGCTTAATGGTGGCTCTAATTCTCCGATGATGGATTATCTTTGGTGCAGCTTTCTATCTATTTTCCATTTAACGATGAATTTAAAATTTATGTGTTGGAATGCACAAGGGTGTGGGCACCCAAAATTTCTCACTACTGCTAAGTAGTTTCTCAAATATAACAAACCTGATGTTCTTTGTCTCATTGAGCCCCGAATAAGTGGAGCAAAAGCCGACTATGTTATTGCCTCTCTTGATTTTTCTTCCTCCTACAGAATTAAAGTTGCTAGATTTTCCGGGGGGTATTTGGATCTGCTGGAAAGACTCGATTAAAGTCGATATCCTCCTTCATCACTTTCAGTTTTTTAAATTTCTTTTAACCTAAACTCGATCTTCTGCCTCGTTCTTGGCTACTCTAGTTTATGCTAGCCTTGCTGCTACAAAACGTAAGCTTCTGTGGCCTCTCTTGCTAGTCATAGCATCTTCTATCACGTGTCTCTGGATTATTCTTAGTAATTTTAATGATACCCTTTCTTTATATGAACGGAAGGGTGGTGCGGGTTCTTCCCGAGCTAGATTTGTAACAATTCATATTTGGTTTCGTGCTTCGCAACATGGGGTACCAAGGTCTAGATTTCACTTGGTCTCGTGGGAGCACCTATGCCCGTCTTGATCGTGTTCTTTGTAATGACCATTGGGATGAGTCCTTCCCTAAATCAACTGTCTCTCACCTTTTGCGTATACGCTTTGACCACCGACATCTCTTTCTTTGGGTTGGTAACCTAGCCCCCTATGGCTCCTCTCGCCAATTCAAATATTTCACGGGGTGGCAATCTCATGTGGACTTTGATCGCATGGTCGAGGATAAATGGGTTTTCTGGCCCTCACTCTCGGCTACCATCTCTCCCTTTATGGCGGAAGCCTATGTGTGGAATAAAATGGTGTTTGGGTACATTGATGCAAATAAGCGTCTTGTGATGGCCAGGTTACGGGGTGCTCAAAGGGCATTAGAGTATCGTCACTCTAGTTTCTTGGTCAACCTTGAGCAGGAGCTTTAGTTAGAGCTTGAAAGCATTCTTGATCACGAGGAACTCTTGTGGAGGCAACGATCCCGATCCGAGTGGATTATTTATGGTGATCGTAATACAAAGTATTTACACAAGAAAGCCACATAGGGAAAAGCCTGTAATAGGATTTCTTCTCTTCACCTTGCTTCCGGTGAATGGTGCGATGATGCTGAGGTTCTTCGTTCTAAGGCCTTGGCATTCTTCCAAAAAGTTTACGCATGTCCGGCTGCTAGCTCGAGTCTTTCCCCCATCTTCGATAGTTTTCCTCATCCCGACCATTTGGACATGTCAGCTATTGATGGTATCCCCCCTCCAGCTGAGAATTGTGAGACATTATTTGATATCGTGCCTCTGAAGGCAACGGGGTTGGATGGCCTCCACGCTGAGTTTTTTTAAGAAACATCGACATGTCGTGGGAAATGATATTTTCCGTGAGGTTCATGAGGCCTTCTATGGAGGTTCTATTGATCTCTCTTGTAACCCCCTTAGCCCGGCCTAGACGCTTGACCCGAACTACGAAGATTACACGGGGAAAACCAAAGTCAACCCGAAAGTCAACCTTGATTAACGACCTTTTTTTCCTTTTTAATCTTTTCTAGATGCACATTAAGCTTATGTGAATACTCAAGAATCAAATGAGAGAAGGGCACAACGATTGGAAAACATTGAGGGACTCAATTGCACGAAATACACTTTTAGTGACCAAAATATAATTTTTAGAAAATATAAGGACTTTGCAGATTTTAATTTACCAATATGTAATTAGTCATGTTACATGCTTCTTTGTCAAATTTCAGCTTAAAAGGACATTCCAAGCTCAAGCAATTGCATCCACAACATTCAGGACTAAAATGTAAAACATGAAAACTTAAAACAATTCAAATCAGCATCCAACGGTCATCCGTATCGGAACACCCACCCTTCGTACCGAAACGCCGTATCGAAACGGTGTTGACCGTTTCGGTTCTCGGGTGCGTTCCGAGACCGGTATCGAAACAGGCCTCACCAGTAGCCAAAATGTTCCGAAACACCTTCTGTTGTTCCGAAACGCTGTGGTCATTACAGGCCCCCGTTTCGAAACAATTAAGGGTGTTTCGATACACCCTTCCCTGTGACAGCAGAAATTGCTGGTTTTTCATCTCTTAACCCACTCAAACATGCTTCAAAATGTACCATAACATACCAACAACTCATTTAGACACCAAAGATCATATTTAAGAACCTTAAGCTAGAGCATGGCATCAAACACAAGAACATTCAATCTATATGCATGCTTTCTTAGCCACAAATCCAAATATAAGCTCTCAAACCTCAAACCAACCACTAGGACCATTTACAATTCGTAAAAGCCATCACAAACATTCCACAAACTTAGGGAGTTCAAACACATCTCCCAAATACAACCTTGAAGTCCCATTGCCAAACATCAAAACTAAAGTGTATAAAAACATCACCATACAAGAGCTTTGCACTTCCTTGGATGTTCTTAACCGTCTTGATGCCCAAAAAAACCTCATTTATCTGCATTATTGGTAAAAGAGAGCGTAAACACATTTGCTTAGTGAGGCATGCTCTAAAGAAAACCAACACAATAATGCATTATTAAAAACACTTGTTCAAAACCATTCTCAACAACATGCTCATTCTATCTCATGCTTGAAAACCATTTCAAAGCAAAACTTCATTGAAAACACATGTACCTCAATTCTATCTCATGCCATTAAACCAATGCAAATCTCATGGCAAAGCCATACACATGCTTGTGAAAACCAAAGCATTTCATATACAAATCTCATATGCATTTCTCATAGCATAAATCATCTCATCAATAGGTACATGTGAATCAAAAGCATTTTCATATATTATATTGGCATTTCACATCTCATTATTACTCGGATATGCGGACAACATTCTTAAACCACTAGACTCTTCCGGTGGAATCTCACATCACCGTACTCACATGGTGGAATCTCTCGTCGCCACAAAGCTTGGGTATTTCACCAAGTCCTACCCGATGGAATGCCCATCATCGGTCTCTCCCTTTGGATTGAATCCAAAGAGCACGTACAAATTTTTAGTTTATAGTGCACTCTCATCCTATTGATCGATCAATTATATCCGGTAAGTACCACATCTTCAATGCCAATATATTATGTTAAAACATCATCTCACCTACTGTTTTTAATGCAACATTTCTCAAAGCTTTCTCACCTCATTCAAAATCATAACATTTGCCATGCTTTAAAACAAAAGCTCAAAACTCAACAATGCAACATGTTATTTCATGAATCTTTTCAAGCATCATCTCATGCTACAAATCATGCATAAAAACAGTAGGAATTTATCTATCTCAAACCATGAGCATGTAAAAGCATTTTAGGGGCAATCACCACAAATATGAGAGCAATCTAGCCAATACTTACTTCTGGACTTAAAAAGGTGTTTCAAACCTTTCCTAAATCCCCAAACCTTGTTTCTTTGTCCCTCAAGGACTTCTAAAACCATTTGCACTCACCGATTACGTTTCGCTTGCTCGCCGAATTGCTATCTAAGCTCCCGGATCAACACCATAGGCGTCCGAAGATGTCTCCCCTATTTATAACACATAAGAGCAGAGGATTAATGCATCATCATGCATTGAAATCATCAGCCACACACCTAAACTCGCTGCTCTACTCAAGAACCTCATTTAGGCTACCAAAAACAACCGAAATCATCTCCAAACTCTCCCAAAACAAAGCCCAGCCAGGATCTATCACTTCTAATCATTTCTAAAAATCAAAAACCACCACAAACTCGTCCTTATACCTCCAGCTATAACAGAACACCAAAACCACCCCAAAAACCACCATTCTAGCATACAAAACTTAGGAATCCAAGCCTATTCAGGATTTGTTTGATAAAACCTCATTTACAACATCAATTACCATCCAAAATACATTAGAAAACAACCTCAAAACAGAGCCTAACCATCAACCACGAAAATCATCAAGATCTCTCCAAAAACCTTGAGTTTTAATATAATTTCTTGTTTCTAACATTAAAGCAACTCAAAAATCATTAACAAAGGATTGATAACTTGGGAATTTCAGTAAAGAACTGATCATTAGAGGAGAAGGACGAAGCTTACCTCTAATGGCTGATTTCTCCTTGATTTGGACAAGTTTTCTTGAAAATCCAATGTGAAAACAAGAGGATTTGGTGAGGAAAAGATTAGGAATCAAAAGGAGATTGAAATCTCATCAAAAGGAATGAAAATCAGAGGCTAATTGATGGAGGAAATGTGTTTGGCTGAAAGGAAATTGAGAGAAAATGAAATGAGAGAAAATTGACACAAAGTAGTTATGAAAAGTCAAAGATAGTTTTTCCTTTAATCAATCTTTATTTCCTTTAATTAAAACATTATTAAAATCACCCAAAATAAGAAGTAATCTGATTAAAAACATTTTGGTAAAATTATCTCCTTAAAGATTCAAAGTTTCAATCCTTTACAAAACAGTCATTATTTAACTTTTGCAAAAACTGCGATTTGGTCACTACATCGAAATGTAGTATTTCCAAACCTTATTTTGTAAAATTGTTTTCACCACAGTCATTCATATAATAAATGAGGAGTTTTAGATATTTTTAAAGCATTCCGAACTAGGTGTTCCCTAAATCTCCCTGTAAGATTCGAACCGTTCTCACCCGGTCCGATTCGAACCGTTCTCACCCGGTCCGATTCGAACTCTAAAACATCTAGACCCAAAATCGGGGCGTTATTTTTCTATTAACCGAACAACTATTGTTCTCATTCTGAAGGTTGAGGTTTTTCAATCTTTTGAGGATTTTCGACCTATTAGCTTATGCTTAGTCATTTACAAGCTTATCATCAAGATCATTGTTCGTTGTTAGAAGCCTATCATGTCGTTGCTCGTTAATCCTGAACAAACTAGCTTTGTCTCTTCCAGTCAATTACTGAGAACATTATCCTCGATCAAAAGGTGGTCCACTCAATGGGAGCTAAGAAAACCAAGCAAGGCTAGATGGTTATTAAAGTTTATCTAGAGAAAGCTTTTGACCACCTTTAATAGGACTTCATCCATGATTCACTTCGCAATGAAGATTTTCCTGCAGGGATCATTTGAACTATTATGCATTACATCTCCTTATCCTCTCTGCAGGTTCAATTGAACAACTCCATCTCGAACCCCTTCTCCCCGGAGAGGGGCATCCAAGGCGATCCCCTATCACCCTGTTTGTTTTTGCTAGCGATGGAACATCTTGGTCATCTGATTCAAAGCTCGATTTCTCAAGGTTCATGGTCGTTTTTCCTTTTTGTGTGTAATGTCATTCCTATGTCCCACCTATTTTTCATTGATAATCTCATTCTTTATCCCAAGGCAAATCTCCATCAAGCGCAAGTCATTTTGGATATCCTTTCCGTCTTTGGGAATTACTCGGGCCATAAAGTTAGTATCTGAAAATCACATATTTATTTCTCTCCAAATACTGACCCTGCTATCATGGATTCGGTTTGTAGCCATTTGGGTTTTCAAAGAGCGACCTCTCTTGGCAGTTATTTTGGCATTCCTTGGGTGACCTATAAAAGGACTATTTTAAAGGAGGGAGAGAGAGATTCATGCTTTTTCCATTTTTTTCATATCATCATCAACCTCCAAGCTTTTTCTCTCCATCCATGGCGGGTTAAGCTTGTTTTTGGAGATTCAAGGTGAAGTGAGGCAGATCTATCCAAGGAAATGAGGAGTTAAGTGATGAATCAAGGAAATATATTGTTACCTTTTTAAACTTTTCTCTATTTTGATGTTTTTGGAGATTTACTTTGTATTTTGTGCTATTCTTGACGATGGTTTAATTTTCTAGAGCTTGATGAACTTGTTTAAATTGTTTCTTTAGTTGAATATGTATTTGTGTTAGCTTTTTCTTAAGCATTAATTTTTGGATCTGATTTACGTTTTGCATGAGAGTGTTAAACTAGCCACTAACATTGATGGATGCAGTGACAAGTCAGATTAATGAGTTTTATAATGAAACTTGGTCCACTCATTCTTAGGGCTATAGTCTTGACTTACAAAGAAAGTTGAAGCTGATCTACATCCCTAAGTCAATGGTTGAAGGTTAAATGGAAGTTGATACTCAAGTTGACCACTTCTGAACCATCATTTCCCCTCGATGTGTGCTTGATCTTTCTGCCAAGCTGAACCAAGGAGATCAATACTTTATTCTCATATTTCTCTATCTTTTATTACACTTTGTTACTGCTACCTCAATTGATCATTTATTCACCTTGTTATTCTGTTATTGCATCCACCATTGCACCCACAACTACCCCTTTTACAACATTGTATTGTAGTTACATAAGTATAAGGCCCATACACCATCCTCGTGGGATCGATATTCAAACATGATTTCCTTGTTTTTATTCTTGCATCGATAATGTAGCTTGCACTAGAAGTGTGATGTTTTCACACCGATAAACTTTTGGTGCCGTTGTCGGGGATGGAGTTATTATTTCTTTATGTTTATGCTTGCAATTCTATTTTCTTTATTTAAGTTTATAGTTGTTTCTAATAGTTTTATTTTTGTTTTCCCTTTTTCTTTTCATTACTTTGTTTAGGTGTTGTATGACTAAAAGTGCTACTACACCACTCTTCGTACCAAATCTAGAAGTTGAGAGAACTTTGATAAGAAGGATTCATAAAAATTATGGAATGGCGAGAAATCCAAACAACGTGGGAATTCCTCATGCTCAAGGAAACCCACCAGCCCATAATAGAACAATCCACGAGGTTTTTGTTCCCCAGTTGAATGATTTGCAACCGAGAATTGTTAGACCTCCTATTCAGGATGGGAAATTTGAGTTGAAGTCGGTTATGTTCCAAATGCTCAACTTCAATGGGCACTAGGTAGGGTTACCACATGAAGACGCTCGAGAGCATTTTTAATATTTTCTTTTAATTTGTGCTTCATTTAGCCAGCAAGGCGTTCCTAATGATGGGTTACATATGTAATTTTCCCTATTCTTTGCAAGTAAAGCTCGTACATGGTTCCAAGGATTGCCTGCGGGCTCTATTACATCATGGAATGATCTAACAACGCAATTTGTTTTGCGCTTTAATCCACTGGCAATGAACTCGCGAATTAGGAATGACATTACAACTTACTATTGGTTAGATAATGAGACTCTTCACACTACATGGGAAAGATATAAATCTTTGTTGCGATGATGTCCTAACCACGACATTCAACAGGAAACCCAGATTGAAATTTTCTACAACCGTTTGAATGCAGCCACAAGACATCTTGTCGATAGACCATCTAATGGTTCATTACTTGATTGCACCTACAATGTCGTTGTTGGTGTATTGGAGCAATTTGCTCAGAAAGATTCACAACATCCTATCTCAAGGACTGCATCATGCAAACCTGCACCGGGAGTGTTTGAGCTTGATGATCTATCTTTTCTAAAGGCTCAGATTTCTACTTTGGAAAACAAAATCAAGAATATGGAGGGGAAAAGTAAAGTTGCTCTTATCCAGCTAGCTCAACAAATAGCCACCCCTGTGTTTTTCTGTGAAAATTTTGGCGGGAACCATAGTCTTGAGGATTGCCCATAACATGAAGAAAATGCTAGTTATGTCAACAACATGTGAGGCAACAATATGGGTACATCGTACAACACAACTAATCGACAGTCTCGGGGTAACTCCACTCCTGCACATCATCAAATAGTATTTCGCTCTGGGAATATTTCCTTTCAAGGAAATTCTAGTGTGCGTCAAGGAAATTTTGGTTACTCGCAGCAACAATTCACGCCGTAGACTCAATTACAGCCGCAACAAAATCTGATGCAACCAGAACAATCTCAGCAATCACAATATGGTGCACCATCGCAGACTCAGTTTCAAATGAGTCATTATGCTCCATCAAGTATCTCTGGCCCAATTGCTATTCTCGAAGAGATGATACATGATTTTGTCTCGTACCAAAAGCTATACTGAAAGGTCACTCTTCATCAATACGCACTTTGGAAGCTCAGTTGGGACAATTAGCTACTAATATGAATTCTAGACAGTCAAGCACATTACCTAGCAACATTAAGAGTCCGCTGAATGACGGTAAAGATCATTGCAAGGCTATAACTCATCACAGTGGCAAATAGACTACTAACTCGACGCAACCAATTCCCATATCTACTCACGAACATGGAGAGTCCTCTGTACCTAATCATACATTAAATGATGGAGGGAATGATGGCAAGTCGAGTAATATACCCCCTACTATTACTCTAGTTCCATATGTTGTACAAACGGAGTTGTCACCACAATGCCCAATGTCCGTGCAACAGTCAGATAATCCATCTCCTCCTTTTCCTCAGAGATTTAAGAATATTGACTCAGAATATCAATTTCAATTTTTTCATGATACTTTGCAATAACTTACAGTTCAAATTCTTTTGATTGATGCTCTCACATAGATTCCGAACTATGCAAAGTTTATGAAGGATATCTTGTCCAAGAAGAAGAAGATAAATTCAATGGAAACCATTGCGCTCACTAAGGAGTGCAGTGCGTTAATATCTACCCCTCTACTGCAAAAGATGAAAGATCCATGCAACTTCATCATGCCTTGCTCGATTGGTAATCATTACTTTAGTAATGCTCTTTGTGATTTGGAGGCTAGCATCAATTTAATGACATTATCTACTTTTCAAAAGTTGGGCATTGGAGAAATAAAGCCCACTGCAGTCACATTATAGTTGGTTGATAGATCTTTGACTCATTCGAATGGTCAAATCAAAGATGTGCTTGTCCATGTGGATAAGTTTATTTTCCAATTTGATTTTATTATACTGGATTGCGAGGCTAACAAAGATGTACCTATAATTCTTGGTCGCCTGATCTTAGCTATTGGGAAGCCAGTCATTGATGGATCGAAAGGAGAGCTTACAATGAGGGTTGAAAATGACCAAGTTACTTTTGGGATGTTCAACATTGATATGGGACGAAAGTCTGAAGAATGTCATCATATCGACATTCTTGAACATATTATTCAAGAAGACATTCATCATCGTGGTATTCTTGTTGCTCGAGATACTACGCTGACAGCAGTAGAAGATCTCCCAAATTGTGACCACATTGTAGAAGTTCTCACTACGACAGTCCATCACAAATGGCAATTTGAATCTTTGGATCTTGCTCACCGGTCGATTACTACGTTTAAATCGTCTATTAGAGAAGCTCTTAATCTGGAAATCAAGCCATTTCCAGCTAATCACAAATATGTATTCCTTGGAGATGCAGAAACGCTCTCAGTCTTTGTCTCTACAACTCTAGACGCAATACAAGAAGCTATGTTGGTAAATATACTTAAGCGCCACAAGCGTGCTATTGCTTGGACAATTGCTGATATAAATGGCATTAATCCATCCTTTTGCATGTACAAGATTAAGTTGGATGATGAGAACAAATAGTCCATTAAGCCGCAAAGAAGATTGGATGAAAATATGAAGGAAATGGTCAAGAAGGAAATCGTTAAATGGTTAGACGTCGGTATTATCTATGCAATTTTTGATAGTGCATGGGTGAGTCCAATACATTGTGTCCCTAAGAAAAGTGGCATCACTGTAGTCCGTAATGATACCAATAAGTTGATTCCAACTCGCATTCCTACTGGTTGGCATATTTGTATGGAATATAGACGCCTCAATGCAGCCACAAAGAAGGATCATTTTCCTCTTCCTTTCATTGATCAGATGTTAGATCAACTCGCGGGCAAGGAGTATTATTGCTTCCTAGATGGATATTTTGGCTACAATCAAATTGCTATTGCACCTAAGGATCGGGAGAAGACTACTTTTACATACCCGTTTGGGACATTTGCCTTCCATCACATGCCTATCGGTCTTTGAAATGCACCAGCCACATTTCAAAGGCCCGTGATGGCAATATTCTCTAATATGATTGACAATTCCCTTGAAATATTCATGGATGATTTTTCGGTGTATGGGAATAATTTTGACCATTGTGTCGATAATCTGGAGAAAATATTGAAGCGATTTGAAGACACCAATCTAGTTCTAAACTGGGAAAAATTACACTTCATGCTCACTAAAGGGATTGTGTTGGGCCGCAAAATTTTGAAAGCTGAAATTGAGGTTGATAGAGCCAAAGTAGATGTAATTGAAAAGCTGCCACGTCCAACAAATGTGAAGGTATCCATAGCATTTTAGGTCATGTTGGGTTCTATAAAAGATTCATTCGTGATTTCTCAAAGATCACCAAACCTCTATGCTTATTGTTGGAGCAAGGTAGAACATTTGTTTTTGATGATGCATGTCTAGATGCATTCAATAAAATTAAAACATAGCTTGTGAATGCACCAATCGTTGTTGCGCCCAACTAGCAACAACCGTTTGAACTTATGTGCGACGCTAGTGATTTCGTCGTGGGCCCAGTTTTGGGACAACGAAAGGACAAGGTACTTCATGCAATCCAATATGTTAGTAAGACTCTAACTAAAGCTCAAATCAAGTATACCACTATTGAGAAAGAGTTATTAGCAGTAATTTTTGCTTTTGATAAGTTTCGTTCTTATCTTGTGGGTACAAAAATTAAAGTTTTTACTAATCATTCTACTTTGAGATACCTCTTTGAAAAGAAAGATGTGAAACCTAGACTAATCCGCTAGATCTTATTGCTGCAAGAGTTCGATATTGAAATAAAAGATCGTAAGGGGTCAAAAAATCAAGTTGTCGATCACCTTTCAAGGTTAGAAGCTGGCAACGATGATGGTAATAAGTTGCAAATTGTTGGCGCATTCCTTGATGGAAAGCTTTTCGTTGTGAATGCAACATCATGGTATGTCGATATAGTGAAATACTTGGTTTGTGGAAATACTCCTATTGGTATTACTGGGCACAAAAGGGTTAGATTCCTTAGAGATGCTATGAAGTTTTATTGGAATGAACCTTACTTGTTCAAGGTTTGTAATGACAATATAATTCGACGTTGCATTCCAGAGGAAGAGATGAAATCTATCCTACAACATTGTCACGATGCTCTTTATGGAGGAAATTTTGGTGGAATGAGAATGGCTACAAAAGTCCTCCAATCAGGATTTTGTTGTCATTGTAACTGCATTCTGTTATTGCATTTTGTCATTACATTTTGTCATTGCATTCCTTCATTTCATTATGTTTTCTTTGGCATTTGGGACAATGCAACCTTTAAGTTTGGGGGTATACGCCTAGGAGTTGAAATGCACCCCCATTTCAAAATTTTCAAAAAAATATATATGTAAATACAAGGTTCCTTTTATTTTAAAAATCTATGGCTTGCATCCAATGTGTAGATCTTGAATTTTTCTAATCATTGATAAGTCTGTTGGATATACTTGATGGATAATTGCATCTCTTAACTTTGCATTGATATATATGTTGGTTTGATTAGAGAATATATGACATCATTCCTTTGACTTTTCGATGACTTTCTCATGTTGTAGCATGTGTGATATATATCTATATATGTATATTTTATTAAGTATAAATAAAAGGCATTCCAATGTGAGTGCAATAAAATAAAGCAGCCTTAAGGGGGAACACTCCTTTGAATGCGTTAGAAAAATGAATCTGGCCAAAGGTTGTCGCTACATGAGTGTGTTTCATTACAATGAAGTACTTCCTAGGGGTTCGTTGCACAACATCTTACTTCTTAGGGTCTAAGGTACATTCATTGTTCGAAAGAGAAAAAGAAGAAAAATTATGGAAAAAATATATATGATATTTTTTTAGTATGTGTTATGCTAAATAAATGTTGATGAGAGGAATGAATCTGAAGTGTTAGGGATGATGTTAGGTATTCTTGAATTGCTAGTTGATCTATTGATGTGGAGTTGGTTATGCATTTATCTCTCTTGCCGATGCATAGGTCTTATTGATTGAATAGAATGAATCAAATATCTAAAATGCCTTTTTGATATGTTGTTGGACCTTGCTGTTTTGATCTTTACTTGAGGAAAAGTAAAAACTCAAGTTTATGGGTGTGATAGCTCTTTAAAGAGCATATATTTTCCCTTGATTTATAGGTCTTATTATCCTTACATTGGTATCCATTACATCCATTTCTGCATTTTCATGTCTATTTCCGCATATTTTCTAACTTAGTTCTACTGGCTCGTGTTTAGTATATTTCTGCCTATTTTTTCCTTTTTTTACTGCATTGCAAATGTCCATGTAGAGGTAGTTTTCACCACTACAGCCAGTTCGACATTGCATCTGCCAGCTATCCAGTCTACTTGAGGATAAGGATGAATATGCTAGTTATCTAGTTTGTTACAAAAAATTTTGTATGACGCTAGGCACACAAATAACATGCATGACGGTGTATCCTTCCTTGTCTAGCCTATAAAAGGACTATTTCGGAGGAGAGAGAGTGTCGCGCTTTTCTCATTTTTTTCATATCATCTTCAACCTCTGAGCTTTGTCCCTCCATCCATGGTGGCTTAAGCTTGTTTCTGGAGATCCGGGGTGAAGTAAGGCAGATTTATCCAAGGAAATGAGGAGTTAAGTGTTGAATCGAGGAAATATATTGTTATCTTCTTAAACTTTTCTCTGTTTTGATGTTTATGGAGATTTATTTTGTATTTTGTGCTATTGTTGACGATAGTTTAATTTTCTAGAGCTTTATGAACTTGTTTAAACATTGTATTTGTGTTTGTGTTAGCTTTTTCTTAAGCTTTAAGAACTTGTTTAATTTTTTGGAGCTTTATGAACTTTATATTTGTGTTAGCTTTTTCTTAAACTTTAATTGTTGGATCTTATTTACGTTTTGCATGAGAGTGTTTAACTAGCCACTAACATCGATAGATGCAGTGACAAGTCATATTAATGAGTTTTACAATGAAAGTTGGTCCACTCATTATAAGGGCTATAGTCTTGACTTACAAAGAAAGTTGAAGCCGATCTATATCCATAAGTTAATGGTTGAAGGTTAAATGGAAGCTGATACTCAAGTTGACCACCTCATCGTCGATTGAACCATTATTTCCCCTGGATGTGTGCTTTGTTCTTTCTGCCAAGTTGAACCAAGGAGATCCGGGCTTTATTCTCATATTTCTCTATCTTTTATTACACTCTGTTATTGCTACCACAACTGATCATTTATTCACCTTGTTATTCTATTATTGTATCCACCATTACAACCGCAACTACCCCTTTTATAGCACTGTATTGTAGTTATATAAGTATAATCGTAATACACCATTCTCGTGGTATTGATATTCAAATAGGATTTCTATGTTTCTATTCTTGCATTGATAGTGCAGCTTGCACTAAAAGTGTGATGTTTTCACACTAATCACAAGCTAAAGCTTGGATTTGCTCATGTATCTCAGCCGAATGTGATGTGTGTGTACGAATTTCTTTTTGAAATTGAAAATTGGCCCTTTTTTTTCTTGAAAAAGTCTTTTTTGTTGTTTTTTAAATGAAAATAACTGTTTTTTTTGATTTTTTAAGAAATAAAAATAGAGTCACCGTCGATCATTTTAAAAGAGGTAGACTGGACACCACAAAAACAAAAACAGAGATTCTTTCTTAAAAAAATGGGTCTGAGAGTCGGTAACACACGAGGAAGGGTTAGCACCCTCGCCGTGCCCAAAACTTGGTACCTAAGGGTTCGCATCGCATTTAACAAAAAAATATAATTGCGACTTAATTTAATTTAAAACCCCTAAAATACATGGATGGATGATCATACAAATTTTACGACCTAACTTGTGGCCCACGATACCAAAAGAGACGATGCCCGAACGCTCGGGATGACGCTCCCACGAGGATATCGAGAACTCAAGTACTAAACAAAGGAAATCTTGCAATAAATGAACATGGCATTTAAATATATGAACAAACTTAAACAAATGCTAACAAAAATTAAAGGGCAACATTAATAGAATAATTACATACATGTAAATCTACATATAAACATTTAATAATAGCAAATGGCATTAGCATATAATAATATTATATATGTAAAACATGTAAAATAAAGTAATATATATATATATATATATAATTAGGTGAAAACCTTGTCATATATATATATATATGTATATTACATAGAAGATCTAAGCAATATATGTATATATATAATTACCTAAAGAACACTATAATATATATGTATATGTAATTACGTAAAGCAAAGCTAAATAGTGTATGTGTAGATATAGTTAAAAAAACTTTATAATATACATATATATATATATATTATTTCATAAAACAAACTTAAATGACATATACATGGGTATAGTTATATGGAAAAAGTTTTATAATATATATATATAGGAACGAAACCAAATAATATGTAGATATACATAGTTAAATGAAAAAGAGTTTTATAATATAATAAATATATATATATATATATATATATATGACTACCTAAAACTACATAACACATATACAACCATACAAAATTATGATACATGCAATATTACCACATAAAAACTATGCAATAACACGATGTACACATATTTAAGGCATATTAACATCAAAACATGAATATCAACAATAAAGGACTGAAATTTAAACATGCATGAACCGCAGGGCTAACTAAGAAATTTTACCACTGATTAAGGGATAAAATTGAGCAGAAAACAAAATTTTGAAGGTTTAATATGGGATTTATCCACCTAAAAGTGATTCAAATGGTTAGGGGAGAAATTAAAAAGCAATTTAGAACTACGGGGACTAAGGACGGGATTTTGAAAAACGAAATGGCCACATGTGAAGTTTCGCCAACACGAAAGGGCTAAAGGGGAAATAACCCTATTTTAAAATGTTGAGACGTTATAAAACCACTTAAATGAGTTTCATTTTCCTCTTTTAGCCAAATCGGCCGAAATCCTAGAGAGATAGAGAGAAAACCCAATTGAAGCCCAAAAACCTTTGCCTTCCCGATGCCGTCAGCTCTTAACCGACACCGGTAACCCAAAAAGGAGGAGAAAAAACCCATTTTTTGCTTCTAAGGAACCCTTAAAACAGAGATTTTTCGGCAACCCTTCGATGTGAGCACAAAATCGAAGGAAACTACCCTTTTTGAAAACCAATACAAAACCCTAACCGAATGAAAACCTATTCGCAAACCATAGTTCTCGTTACCCGTTTTATTACCACACCATACCAAGCTCGATGAAGACTGGACGGCTTGTTCGAAGGGAGAAAACGAGGCGAAACGGTCGGATCAACAAACGACAAAGGTAAACAAAAAGTACATGCCTGCTATTTTTTTTCGCTTTTCCTTTGTTTTTTTGTTTCTATTTTTTTTCAATTTACTAGTTGACTTTGGTCCTAACTTTTGTTCGCATCTCTATTTCCAATAAACTGATGGTTGAATCGTCGTCCTTTGCATGTCGGCGTAGCCGAAACGAGAGGGAGGCACGGCTGGAGAGCGCAGACGCGTGATCGTGGCAGGCGAAAAGTCAGACACGGTCAGGACATGAGCGTGGGTGAATCAATATAGTGTTTATAGTGAGTAATAATAATAAGAAATAATAATAATAAACGAGGATAATATATAATTTGTTTATAATGATACAATATATAATAATAATAACATAACAATTTATGATATAATAATAATATTAGTACTATAACAATATATTGTTTAGGGGTTTTGTAATTTAATAATAACATAATAATAATAATACTAGTAATAGTATAATAATGATTTGATTTTTCTTTTTAATTGAAAAATAGTATATATATATATATATATAATTTTTTCTTCTTTTTCTTCTTTCTTTTTTTTTCTAATAATAACAAAAGGCCCATGATATTAAGCACAACACTGACATAAACTAGAATGAGTTTAAAGCCCGAACAAAATTAGTGATAAAAGTTGCCCCTCTTTGCTTATTACTTGTAAAACAAGAAATAAGCAAAGACCATAAGCACTAATTTTGTCGTACTTCCCTGTCAGACGATTTACTCCCCGAAGTGGCAACGAGCAAATCCAAGTAGCTTGCTTTCTCGAGGCGGCGAGAACAACCTGGATAGCGCCGGTATGAAATCCTTTACCTTAAGCAGTGAACTTGAAAGGCTTCACCTGAAATCTATGAACGGTGAACTTGAAAGGCTTCACCTGAAATCTCTGAGTGGGGAACATGAAAGGCTTCACCTGAGATCCTTGAGCGGCGAACATGAAAGGCTTCACCTGAAATCCTTGAGCGGCGAACATGAAAGGCTTCACCTGAAATCCCTGAGCGACGAACTTTAAAGGCTTCACCTAAAATCCCTGAGTGGCGAACATGAAAGGCTTTACCTAAAATCCTTGAGCTTTGAGTATCTGCCTCCTTCGCTCTGAAAACCTGACGTGGCGAATTTGAAATCCTTCGCCTGAAATCCTTGAGCTTTGAAATATTTACTTCCTTTGCTCGAAAATCTTGAGTTATGAGTATCTGCCTCCTTCACTCCAAAGTCTTGAACTTGCGGGTCTTTAGGTTTTGGAACTAGGACACTCAAGTTTTTAAGAAAAATGCCTTAATGAGGGGATGGAATTGAGAAATTTTGTTTTGAGAAAAACATCCTTTTGGAAGGATAAAATTGAGAAATTGGGTTTCAAGGAAAACATCCATTTGGAAGGATTGGATTGAGAAATTTTGAATTTTAAGAAAAACATCCTTTGGGAAGGATGAAATTGAGAAATTGAGTTTTGAGAAAAACATCCTTTTAGAGGGATGAAATTGAGAAATTGGGTTTTGAGAAAAACATCCTTTTTGAAGGATAAAATTGAGAAATTTGAGTTTTAAGACAAACATCTTTAAGGAAGATTGAAACTGGGGGTTGGAAGGCCTTTGGAAATCCCAATTATACAAGTCGAATGACTCTTGATTCTTGTGAGATATGTTTCTCCTCTCTGAAGCTGTAGATCCATTCTTTTACCAATACATGTTTAAAATAAATAAAATGGTATGATGATATGAGTTAGCATGCATCCAACATATGGATGTCTAACTATCAATTATGCATGAGCATATTTCATGGTGCAAAGATGTGTGTTTATGGGAATGCAAAGATGCATGTATTTAGCTCGTCTCCGTTCTCTAGGTTCGGTGGTCATCATTTTGGGACTACACCCACTCATCGATCCCATTACTCGACCAGATTTACCTTCAAACTTGTGTTGCCCATTCTTCTTTCAAATATTCGAGTCGAGTGACCTCGGTCGTGTTCAGAATCATTATTCAAGTTCTTTCAAGCCTTGCGCCATCTCTCATCTTGTAACACCCGAGTTTGAGGGTCGGGTGAAAGTAATATTAAAATACTAAAATAATATTTTGGGCCTCGGGTTTTCAAAACAAATAAATTTTGTTGGACTATTTTCAAAACAAGCCCAAATAGCCATGGATATCTCCTATTTGTAAATAACTTATTTCATTAAGGGTATTTTGATCTTTGACCTTTTTATTTTAAACAAACATTAAAAATTAGCTTTTGGCTCATCTTCTTCCCCCTCCCTATTTTTCATTTTTAACGACACAAAGCCCCTCTTCCCCAAGTCTACTATTCCATCACATATCTTGCTTGTTGTTGGAGATTTCTCAAAGGTAAAATCATTTTTGGCTTGTCCTCCATTCCCTCTACAAGCTAGTACCTTTATTTTTCACAAAGCTTATGGTTTTTGTATTTTGGTGTTTTGAAAGTTTAGATTAAAAATGCCATCTTTGTTGTCTTTAACTTAAGCTTTTTATTTGTTGAGGTTATATGAGTTATTTACAACCTAAAAGGTCCAACATATTCGATTTTTACATGGTTTTGTGATGTTTCCCGAAGTTGGGTTTTGGGGAGGTTTTTGAAGGGTTTTAGGTTGAGTTTTGGGGGTGTTAAATGTGGAAATTTGATGGCTGATGGTTAGGCTATATGTAAGGGTTGTTTTGGAGGCTTTTGGGAGTAATATGAGTGTTGGAAACATTGGTTTTAGGTTGTGCTTTAGAGCTGCTCGGGAATGAGAAATTTGGGATTTTCTTTAGCTTGAAATTATGTATGTGGTGCTTGATTTGTGTCCGGGGTTTTCTACATTGAATTGTGGACTGATTTGTGCTTATTTTGATTGTGTTGGGATGAGTAGAAGCAAGGAATTTTGTTGGTGAAGCCTCAGGAACGAATCCAGAGAATTTGGAGACTTGAGCTTGGTTTTCGACTTTCATTTGGGTAGCAACGGTGAGTAGAAATGTCAAACTTTGATTTGTTTTCGAAATGGAACTCTTGGGGGTTTGGTTGGGACCTAGAGGGTTCACCTAAACCCGAGTGTAAGTTACTACTCATACTTTTTGTTATGTGTTGATGAGTGGCTATATGTGTGTTATCATGTGCATCTTGAGTTGTTTACACCGTTGTTGTTGTGTAGTCGTGTTGAAGTCGAGCCTCACGTGATGGTTGTCTTAACTACGGTGATGAGTGGTCCCACCGGTAGTGACTCGTAGTAGAGTAAGGTGATGAGTGGTCCTATCGGAAAACTACTAGTCGAACGATGATGTATGGTCCCACCGTGTGTATGTTGGTTGTGCATGTGCAAGCCATATGTAGTCCTGTTGTGATGATCATTCGTGCGTCCATCGATTTATTGTCAATTATGAAAAGTATTTTGAAACTGCATGCTTGTTGAATTTTAGAGCTTCTCTCACTAAGCTAGTTAGCGTACGCTCTCCTTTATTTCCAACATGCAGATCGTTAGAGTTCGGGAGGAAAGTGGGCAAGGGAGGAGCTTTTGGAGTTCTAAGTTAGCTCAAGTATGATTTACGTATTTGTAATAATGCCTAGACGATGGGGGTGTAGACTTGTAGGAGTTGGTGTCAAGCTCCTTAGTTGATTTTGCGTTTAGATGAGCATGTTAAATTGTTGATTTTATGTTGGCCATGTGTATGCCTTTATGTTGTGGATTGTAGACCATATTTACTTGATGCATATTTGCCTTGTGTTTGAAGACTCATACCCTTCCCATGAATGCTATGTGTGTTTGTCTAAAGCATGAAACCTTATAAATGCATTGTATGTCTCTTCATGGTAAATGTATGGTTCCTTGATCGTATGCTTCTTGTTCGTTTTGAATGACTCGTATGTTGTCCCATGGATGCTGGATGTTGTACGTATGTTTGCGTGTGGCTAGGTGAGTCTTAATTTGCATCTAGGGCCGAGTCTTGTTGTGTTTTGCTACAAATTTGAGTGTTGCAGTGCAGGGCGTATCGGTACGCCCAAGGGACGTATCGGTACGCCCAAGGGTCGTATCGATACGGTCCTACACTTTGGGGCTCAGTTTAAGCCTAGCGTACCGATACACGGGGGTGTATCGATACGCCCAAGTCTCTCTAGAAATCTGAGATTTTGACGAGATTTTGGCGTATCGGTACGGGTCTAGAGTGTATCAGTACGGTCTTGTATCGTTGACCGTGAGAAGTTGACCAATAAGGGCGTATCAGTACGGTCAACCAGTGTACCGATACGGTCTCCCTATGTTGACTATGGGTTGTTGACCTTGTCAAGGCGTATCGATACCCTCTTCAAGAGTATCGATAGGGCATGCTGTGTAAACTAAAATGGACTCTTTTAAATTGTTTGCATCGCTTGTTGCCTTTCTGCTGTCGTGTCACGCATAGGATGTATGAATGCCTTTAGACAAGATAATAATTAAAAGAATTTTTTTAGGGCTGCTAACCGAGGTGGGGCTCTATCGGGTTTCATTTTGGTTTTCCCCGTGTAGCCTACTCGGACCGGTTAGTCGTCCAGACCGAGACGAGGGGGTTACATTTGGTGGTATCAGAGCCTGAGGTTTCCGAGACCTCGGGTAGGTAAGTGAGGTAAGTTTGGGTTGTTATGTGTTGCTATGCCTCGATGAGTGTTTTTACCATGTATTGCATGAAGTTTGCTTGCTAGTACGGTGTTTGGAAGCATGTTTCTGTGGCTTTTTATGGTTGGGTTAAGGGCTAGTCGAATGTCCCCATAGTTAGGTGTTGTTGTCAAAAAGGAAAATTTGTTTTGGTTTAACGAGCTTGAGAACCGGAGTCCTTTCCATTTTGCTAACCTAACGTTTTCCTTGTTTGTTGTGTGTTTGCTGTTTTAGATCTTATTTTGCTATGGTGAGACCAAGGGGGCGACCTAGAACGGGTGACCAGGCACCCGGAGGTGAGCCTCCTGCTCCTCCTGCTCCCGGTGGTAATGGAGTGGGTGGTGAAGGTGACGTGCCTCAGGCAGGTGCGCAAGTCGGAGGTGATGGTAATGGGTCTCAGGCCGGTGCTAATGTTGGAGGTGTTGGGGCTCAGGCGGGTCGGGGTCCAGCGGGCGCGGACATGACCCACCTAATTCAGACTATAGCCGAGGTTTTTCAGACAGCTTTGGCCGGTGCACAAGCTGCAGCACCACCTTAGGGTGCGGGGACATGATTACCCCTAGAGAGGCTTCGTAACTTGGGAGCAGTTGAGTTTCGTGGGTTGACTCCCGAGGGTACGGTGGGGTGGCTTGAGAGTACTACTCGCATCTTGGGTCAGATGGAGTGTTCAGACGCCCGTAAGTTGGGTTGCATTGTTTCCTTGCTTCAGGGGGACGCTTATACTTGGTGGACCACTATTACTTCGGGGATGGCCGAAGCGAATATCACGTGGGAGTTCTTTAGAAATACATTCAAGAGGAAGTATCTTGGAGTTCGGTACTTGGATGAAAAGAAGAGGGAGTTTATGGCCTTGGTTCAGGGTAACAGGACCGTGACTGAGTACGAGGTCCAGTTTGTGAGATTGAGCCAGTATGCACCAGAGTTGGTCCCTAATGAGAGGGAGCGGTGTGAGCGCTTTCGATATGGGTTGACTAGAGATGTGAAAACCTACATGCTTGCCTCTGACTACATTGAGTTCAATGTTTTGGTCTCTAGGGCCAAGGATATTGAGCAGAAATTGGGCTCTAGTGCACGAGCTAGTGGGTCCGATTCCGGAAAGAGACATGCGAACTGGGATAGAGATCATGCCAAGAGGCATAGAGATAGGAGGTATCAGCCCAATTCGAGACACATGGGTGGTAACTATGGTTAGGGCCATCAGGGCCAAGGAGCTGTTATGCACACACCAGAGTGCAATAGGTGTGGGAGGCACCATCAGGGCGAGTGTGCGGGTACCTTTGGGCCGTGTTGGAACTGTGGATCTCGAGACCACATGAGTCGTAACTGTCCACACCCGGCTAGGGGCGGACCGGCTCCAGCTAGGGGTTTTGAGCATTAGAGAGGTCGTGGGCGCGGTCGTGGAAACTTTCAGCCAAGGAATGAGGGTCACAGGAATTTGGCTCATGTAGTAGCAGTCCAGCCTGAGGGAGGAGGACCGGCTAGGGTGTATGCTCAGCGAGAGGCTGGAAATGACACTGATGTCATTGCAGGTAATTTCTCATTACAGTCTTTGAGTTTGCTTTCTTTGATAGATTCGGGGTCGACACATTCGTATATTTTGGGTGAGCATGCAAGGTCATTAGGGTTACCATGTGAGTGGCTAGAGATAGGTGTAAATGTTACTAGCTCTTTTGGTGATACAGTGGTAGTTAGAAAGGTGTATAGGAGGTGTCCCTTGATGGTTCAGGGTCACGTATTTCCGGTCGATATGATGGAGTTACCCTTCTACGGTTTTGACGTGATTTTGGGCATGGATTGGCTCGTAGAGAATAGGGCTAGGGTTGACTTCGAGACCAAGAGAGTCTTCTTGAGGCTTGCCGATGACTTTGAGGTTGTGGTGGTTGGTGAGAACGTTAGGTTCTTGTCCAATGTGGTTTCGGCTTTGGAAGCTAAGAAGTTGTTGAGTTCGAGGTGTCAGGCTTACTTGGCTTATGTAATGAATCTGAATATGAGTGAGGTGAGACCTCAGGACATCAGAACAATATGTGATTTTCCGAGTGTTTTCCCGGAAGAGTTACCGGGTTTACCTCCAGATAGAGCAGTTGAGTTTGCTATTGAGACGTATTCTGATTCTGCACTAGTGTCGATTGCTCTGTATAGAATGGCACCGAAAGAGTTGAAGGAGTTGAAGACCCAGCTTCAGGAGTTGACCGATAGAGGTTTTATTAGGCCTAGTATTTCTCTATGGGGTGCTCCGGTCTTGTTTGTGAAAAGGAAAGATGGTAGCATGAGGATGTGTATAGATTATAGGCAGTTGAATAAGGTGACAGTGAAGAACAAATACCCTTTGCCTAGGATAGATGACTTGCTAGACCAGTTGAGAGGTGCTTATGTGTTTTCGAAGATTGACTTGTGGTCCGGGTACTACCAATTGAAGGTAAAGGATGTGGACATACCGAAGATGGCCTTTCGTACACGTTATGGGCATTATGAGTTTTTGGTGATGCCTTTTGGGTTGACTAACGCTCCGGCAGCTTTCATGGATATGATGAACTGCATGTTTCATGAGTTCTTGGATGGGTTTGTGGAGGTGTTCATAGACGACTTCTTAGTATACTCTAGGACCGAGGAGGAGCATGATGAGCATTTGTGGTTAGTACTTCAGACCCTACTAGAGAATCAGTTGTATGCCAAGCTAAGCAAATGTGAGTTTTGGATTAGGGAGGTAGTCTTCCTAGGTCACATGATCTCGGCTAGTGGGATTAGTGTGGATCCCAAAAAGATAGAAGTTATAGTGAATTGGAAGCAACCGAAGTCAGTGACAAAAATCTGCAGTTTCCTAGGCTTGGCGGGATACTATAGAAGGTTTGTTGAGGGGTTTTCTAGAATAACGGCTCCTTTGACTAAGTTGCTACAGAAGAATGTTCTGTATGAGTGGTCAGATGCAAGACAAGAAGCGTTTGAGAAATTGAAGAAAGCTTTGACCGAAGCTCCTATCTTGATTCAGCCTGAACCGGGGAGAGAATTTGTGATTTATAGTGATGCATCCTATGTAGGGCTAGGTTGTGTGCTTATGCAAGAGGGTAAGGTGGTAGCATATGCTTTGCGACATTTGAAAGTTCATGAGAAGAATTATCCCACCCATGACATAGAGCTAGCCGCAGTGGTGTTCGCATTGAATATTTGGAGACACAATCTTTATGGGGAGAAGTGCACCGTGTATACCGACCACAAGAGTTTGAAGTATTTTATGTCTTAGAGGGAGTTAAACCTCAGGCAACGTAGGTGGTTAGAGCTTCTTAAGGATCATGACCTCACGATAGAGTACCATCCGGGTAAGGCAAACGTAGTGGCCGATTCCTTGAGTAGAAAAGTGGCCGTTGAGTTACGAGCTATGTTGCAAGATTGAGTGTGTCCAATGATGGTGGGTTGATAGCCGAGCTTCATGTTAAGCCTTCATTAGCTCAGTTAATTCGAGAAAAGCAGTTGCGAGATGAGTCTTTGGCACCTCACGTGCAAGACATAGCCGAAGATAGGCCTACTGAGTATTGCTTTGGTGAGAATGGGATCCTATGTTACAAGGATAGGATAGTGGTTCCGAAGGATGCCGAGTTGAGGCGTACGATCTTGAATGAAGCTCATAACAGTCCTTTTGCTATGCATTCGGGTAGCACGAAGATGTATCGAGGGTTAAAAGAAGAGTATTATTGGGTTGGATTGAAAAAGGACGTGGCCGAGTTTGTAAGTAAGTGTATAGTTTTTCAGAGAGTCAAGGTCGAGCATCAGTTTCCCTCAAGATTGTTACAGCCGTTGAAGCTTCCGGAATGGAAGTGGGAGCATATTACCATGGACTTTGTGTCAGGGCTACCGTTGAATCCTTCAAGGAAGAATTCGGTGTGGGTGATTGCGGATAGGTTTACTAAGTGTGCCCACTTCATACCAGTTCATACCACCTATACCTTAGACAAGTTGGTCGATTTGTATATCTGTGAGATAGTGAGACTACATAGGGTACCGAGATCGATTGTGTCAGACCGAGATCCAAGATTTACAGCTAGATTTTGGGAGTGTTTGCATCGAGCCCTGGGTACTTGGTTGAACTTCAGCACTTCGTATCATACGCAGTCAGATGGTCAGTCTGAGAGAGTGATTCAGGTGTTGGAGGATATGTTGAGATGTTATATCATTGATTTTCAGGGTTCATGGGAGAAACATCTACCGTTAGTAGAGTTTGCATATAACAACAGTTTTCAGTCGAGTATTCAGATGGCTCCGTATGAGGCCTTGTATGGTAGGAAGTGTAGAACTCCGATTTGTTGGGCCGAAGCCGGACAGAAGCTTGTACCGATGCCTGGTTTGCTTAAGGGCACCACCGAGAAGGTAAATTTGATATGTGATCGTTTGAAGGTAGCTTCAGATCGACAGAAGTCCTATGACAACTTAAAGAGGAAAGAGGTAGAGTATTCCATGAGAGGTAAAGTGTTTTTGAAAGTCTCGCCTTGGAAGAAGGTGATGAGGTTTGGGAGGAAGGGCAAGTTAAGCCCAAGATTCATTGGACCTTATGAGATAGTTGAGCGGATTGGGCCAGTAGCTTATCGTTTGAGATTGACTTCCGAGTTAGAGAAGATCCATGATGTCTTTCATGTGTCGATGCTTAGGAGGTATAGATCGGATCCGTCCCATGTAATGCCCGTAGAAGAGATTGATTTGAATCCGGACTTGTCTTACAATGAAGAACCAGTTGAGATACTTGCTTCTGATAGCAAGGTGTTGCGTGGCAAGACCATAGAGTTGGTCAAGGTGTTATGGAGACATAGGGGAGTGGAAGAGGTCACGTGGGAAAGGAAAGCTGATATGCTTGAGCAATTTCCGTACTTGTTTCCGTCAGGTAATTTCGGGGACGAAATTCCTTAAGTGGGGGAGAGTTGTAACACCCGGGTTTGGGGGTCGGGTGAAAGTAATATTAAAATACTAAAATAATACTTTGGGCCTCGAGTTTTCAAAACAAATAAATTTTGTTGGACTATTTTCAAAACAAACCCAAATAGCCATGGATATCTCCTATTTGTAAATGCCTTATTTCATTAAGGGTATTTTGGTCTTTGGCCTTTTTATTTTAAACAAACATTAAAAATTAACTTTTGGCTCATCTTCTTCCCCCTCCCCATTTTTCATTTTTAACGACACAAAGCCCCTCTTCCCCAAGTCTACTATTCCATCACATATCTTGCTTGTTGTTGGAGATTTCTCAAAGGTAAAATCATTTTTGACTTGTCCTCCCTTCCCTCTACAAGCTAGTACCTTTATTTTTCACAAAGCTCATGGTTTTTGTATTTTGGTGTTTTGAAAGTTTAGATTAAAAATGTCATCTTTGTTGTCTTTAACTTAAGCTTTTGATTTGTTGAGGTTATATGAGTTATTTATAACTTAAAAGGTCCAACATATTCGATTTTACATGGTTTTGTGATGTTTCCCGAAGTTGGGTTTTGGGGAAGTTTTGAAGGGTTTTAGGTTGAGTTTTGGGGGTGTTAAATGTGGAAATTTGATGGCTGATGGTTAGGCTATATGTAAGGGTTGTTTTGGAGGCTTTTGGGAGTAATATAAGTGCTGGAAGCATTGGTCTTAGGTTGTGCTTTAGAGCTGCTCGGGAATGAGGAATTTGGGATTTTCTTTAGCTTAAAATTATGTATGTGGTGCTTGATTTGTGTCCGGGGTTTTCTACATTGAATTGTAGAGTAATTTGTGCTTATTTTGATTGTGTTGGGATGAGTAGAAGCAAGGAATTTTGTTGGTGAAGCCTCGGGAAAGAATCCGGAGAATTTGGAGACTTGAGCTTGGTTTTCGGCTTTCATTTGGGTAGCAACGGTGAGTAGAAATGTCAAACTTTGATTTTTTTCCGAAATGGAACTCTTGGGGGTTTGGGTGGGACCTAGAGGGTTCACCTAAACCCCAGTGTAAGTTACTACTACTTTTTGTTATGTGTTGATGAGTGGCTATATGTGTGGTATCATGTGCATCTTGAGTTGTTTACACCGTTGTTGTTGTGTAGTCGTGTTGAAGTCGAGCCTCACGTGATGGTTGTCTTAACTACGGTGATGAGTGGTCCCACCGGTAGTGACTAGTAGTAGAGTAAGGTGATGAGTGGTCCCATCGTAAAACTACTAGTCGAACGGTGATGTGTGGTCCCACCGTGTGTATGTTGGTTGTGCATGTGCAAGCCATGTGTAGTCTTGTTGTGATGATCATTCGTGTGTCCATCGATTTATTGTCAATTATGAAAAGTATTTTGAAATAGCATGCTTGTTGAATTTTAGAGCTTCTCTCACTAAGATAGTTAGCTTACGCTCTCCTTTATTTCCAACATGCAGATCGTTAGAGTTCGGGAGGCAAGTGGGCAAGGGGGGAGCTTTTGGAGTTCTCAGTTAGCTCAAGTATGATTTACGTATTTGTAATAATGCCTAGACGATGGGGGTGTAGACTTGTAGGAGTTGGTGTCAAACTCCTTAGTTGATTTTGCGTTTAGATGAGCATGTTAAATTGTTGATTTTACGTTGGCCATGTGTATGCCTTTATGTTGTGGATTGTAGACCATATGTACTTGATGCATATTTGCCTTGTGTTTGAAGACTCATACCCTTCCCATGAATGTTATGTGTGTTTGTCTAAAGCATGAAACCTTATAAATGCATTGTATGTCTCTTCATGGTAAATGTATGGTTCCTTGATCGTATGCTTCTTTTTCGTTTTGAATGACTCGTATGCTGTCCCATGGATGTTGGATGTTTTACGTATGTTTGTGTGTGGCTAGGTGAGTCCTAATTTGCATCTAGGGTCGAGTCTTGTTGCGTTTTGCTGCAAATTTGTGTGTTGCAGTGCAGGGCGTATCGGTACGCCCAAGGGCCGTATCGATACGGTCCTACACTTTGGGGCTCAGTTTAAGCCTAGCATACCGATACACGGGGGTGTATCGATACACCCAAGTCTCTCTGGAAATCTGAGATTTTGACGAGATTTTGGCGTATCGGTACGGTCTTGTATCGTTGACCGTGAGAAGTTGACCAATGAGGGCATATCGGTAGGGTAACCGGTGTACCGATACGGTCTCCCTATGTTGACTATGGGTTGTTGACCTAGTCAAGGCATATCTATACCCTCTTCAAGAGTATCGATACGACCTACTGTGTAAACTAAAATGGTCTCTTTTAAATTGTTTGCTTGATTGTTCGCATCGCTTGTTGCCTTTCCGTTTTCGTGTCACGCATAGGATGTATGAATGCCTTTAGACAAGATAATAATTAAAAGAATTTTTTTGGGTTGCTAAACAAGGTGGGGCCCTATCGGGTTTCATTTCGATTTTCCCCGTGTAGCCTACTCGGACCGGTCAGTCGTCCAGACCGGGACGAGGGGGTTACACATCTATTATGATTCAAACTCTTATGTGCAAAAACCCTTGTTACCCACGAACAATGATGCCACTCTCGGGTACTGTTTGCCTTCAAGCCCTTAAGCTCACTTCAAGTTCAATATTCTCTTTTGACCTCATCAAAGCTTCTTAGCAAAGATCGACTTCATAGCCTTGCACTTTACTGACATGTAGTCTTGTTACCCTAAAGGCATTATTGATCTTTCACTCTTAATGTTGAGCTTCCAAAGATGTCCCTTATGGGTATTACTTGTTTCCCCTCAAATCACAAGTACTAGAAAAAGGGTCAGTCCACTTTTTCATTCCAATGCAAGAGACTTAAGAAGTTGATGAGATAATTTTATTATATAAACACATGTATATATAATATTTAAAAAAAAATCATGACAAGCAATATTTATGAAAACCAAGCCTGGGTTTTGGAAAGAATATCAACCCAAATGACATTTTTTATCCAAAAGATCACGAATTTTGTGAAGATATATACATATGAAATCCTTACTGGGCTATTAAGCTTCCGAGAGAAACAACTCCCATACCTAATTTCTGCCCAATTTAAGGTAGATCTCTTTAACTCACAAACACTTCGTGCCCCATCTTTCCCTCTTTTCTGATCTTAATCAGGCATTAGAAGTGTGGCAATCCTTGAAGAAAGGTTAACCTTGATAGGTGGGATGTAATCTAAAGACAAACTCAACTAACCCATATATCCATATATGATCCAAATGGTCTTCTAAGGCTTGTAATGTAGGTCATGGCTCACGGCTACGAAAGAAAGGGTATGTAGGCCCAAATAAGTGCTAAAGGGTGATAAAACCAAGGATCGTTTCTTCCAACTGAAAGTCTCAATTATGTATTGTCTGACCTAGATATGCTCAAATGAAACACTATTTCCTCTCTTATTTCTTTGGATCACTCTAGACTGCCCATTTTTAGGTTTTCACCTTAGAGTTAATTTCCTTTCATCTAGTGTAGCTTCCGATCAACTTGCATCTTCGCACTGTATTGATGCATGCTTCCATTCAAAGGTGATTAATCTTTTGATGCTCTTCTAAGTAGAGGTTCGTTTGGATGAAGAATTCCTATAGCCCTTTTCTCTATTTACAAAACTGCACTTTTTGATTTAATGCTTTCACTTTTGATTTCTTCAACTTTTATGTTGGTAACTTTCAACTTGGTTTGGGTTGGCTCTTTGAGCACAAACTTTCCTTTCATCGTTTCCTTTTGGTGTTTCTATAAACTAATCGTTGCATTTCATGCATTACTCTCCTTTATTGCCTCCTAATTCAAGAGGCATCATCTTCATAGTGTAATCAAAATCCAATGTCATTTATTTGCCCATAAACTTATCTCTTTTGCCCCCGATGTGGGGGTGATTCTTAGTTTGGGTTCAATCGAAAGAAAATCTTCAGGCTCAAAAGGGTACTGCAATGGGTATTTTTCTTATTTTCTTACTTTGTGAAGGGAAATGAAAGAATGCCAAATGTCCTCCCATACATGGATATCAAAAATAGTCTGCAGGTGGTAGATGTTTTAGGGTTATCACTTCATTCAAGGACCTTGAACAACAATGCCTGAGAGGAAATTCACTCAATGGGAGTGGCCCATTATTCATGAACACTCATTATCATTCCTTCATTGGCCTAAGTAGAACAGAGGGTTTTCACTATAGTGTCCTAAAACATCTAGTTTTTGGAATTTTTAAATTAAAGTCATTTTTGCAAAAATATACACATATATGTTTGGAAAAACGAAAATAAGGTCATAAAGACTAAATGAAATATTTAAAAGAAATCAAAGAATATAAAATGCTTGTCAAATGAAATGCACGTGAACGTCTCTTTCATTGAAATCAAACAAGTAAACATAACATAAGCCCTTACAAAGATGTTTGTTGCCCCGGGCGAACACTAGCAAAGTTAGCTTCAAAACGAAAAAAAAGGAAAGACCTAACAACATGACTAGAATGCAACAGAAATCCCCGAGTATCACAACACCGATCATTCATTCCAGCTTTTCAAACTTTCCCAAAAACCCGACCCTTTTTTCAAACTTAGGTCTTCCATTCTCGAAAGAGAGCACTCCATTCTTAATAAGTTCATAGATCTTTCCCTTTAGAAACACGCACTCTTCCGTTGTATGGCCGAAGTCTTCAGGATGATATTCACATAGAACCCTGGCACCAAACACATTGGTCTTGAAATAGGTGTACCATTTCGGGTGTGGTGGCCTCAATAGTTTGTTCTGAATCAGTAGAGGTAACAACTCTGAATTTGTCATCGGGAAACAAACCTTCGTCTTCTTGTCAATCCCTCTTGCATCGTGCATTTCAGCTTTCTTTTTCCCTTCTCCCCTTAGGCGGTGCTTCCCTCTTTTGAAGACATTACCATTATCAGGGCTTACCACTTTTGTGGGCTCTTTCGGAACTGCTTTGGACTTTTTAAGTGGGTTCAGAACCAAGCATTCCATAGGACGGTTGTGATCATGATGGCGGCTGACGCTTTCATATTTTGCTGACAATGGCAAATTCGCCTTATCCAACTCTTTCGCCACGGCTACCGGATATTCTTCTAGCTTCACAGTACTGGCCACAACCGGGGACTTAATTATTAGACCCGGACTCTTTGTCTTAAATTTTAATACCACGAGATTTAGGAGATGTTGAACCTTGCGCTTAAAACTCACACATTTCTCGATGGAATGCCCTTGAGTTCCGGCATGGTAATGCAATGCTCTTTCTCGCGGAACCAACTCGGATATGGAGGTGATAGGCTTTTGACAAAGCAAGGTGCCACCATTCGAGCGTGTAGCAGCTTGGAGTACAAATCTTGGTAAGTGATAGGACTGGAAGTGAACTGGACGTCCTTCGATTCTTCCTTCTTGGAAGTATGGCTAACCGACAGATGATGAGGTTCTAGAATCGTAGACTCCAAAGGCTGATCATGTGTTTTCAGGGATAACAATTCAAAAGACAATGCAATTGACATTTTCATCTTCTCGTTGCATTTCTGTGGTTCTACCTTTTTTAGTTCTTCGTTTGCTGGCGAGGATAAATTTTTCAATGGAAAATCTTCAGCCTTATCGAACACTACATCGATTGGGCACTCGGAGGCAATACATGCCATCTCATACCGGCTAAGGATAGCTTGGTCTTTATCAGATAGAATATGCTCCGTCCTGAAGTCACAACCCCACTTTTCACTTTCCTCTTGCACGAAATAGTCTTCTTTCATACCCCCTTCTTTAGTCAGAGTGGCCATCATTTGATCGGTTTTCTCCCTTGTTTCCTCTTGACACTTCTTCAAATATGATATTATCTCTTTTTGATTCCAAACCAACTATTCGTGGAGTTGTTCGAGCCTATCCACCCTTGCTACTAGGTCATCCACACTTTTGAAGCTGTACTAGCTAGAAACCGTTCCCTTGTCCATTCTTCCCCCTCTTTATGAGATGAGTATATTCCCCCAATTAGCAATGAGCATGATGTAATGAATGCATCAAAAAAAAATAATTAGCAATGGTATGGTGTAATGAATGTATGACCAAAAATTTAAACAATTTTAATGTTGTGAATAAGTATGTTATGAAGTGCACAAAACAAACATTAATAATGGCACAATATGATGATGAGTACAAATAAAGGTTTTGATTCACGAACAATCCTTAGAAAGACATTCGTTCAACGAGGAAAATGTCTGATTGCATGAAGCTGAAATAATAAATTACAGATAATCGTCGGTTTTTTATCTTGATATCTTGGCTTTGTCACTTTCGAAATGGGGGACGACATCACCGTTCTTCTTCTTCTACCGCTTGAGAGGCTCACAATAGTGCAACCTACGCGCCTGAGAGCTTTTGGAAAGATCGTTAGCCCGTGAAGACGAAGGTCGACAATGCCTTTTTTGAAAATTTTAAAGGCTCAAATTAAAATTTCCGATGATTTTGAATGATTAAATTTAAAATTGTCATAAGACGTAGGGGTTCACCTAGAAACTTTGAGAAGGAAAGAAAAGAGCAAAACTTGTCAAGCCCCCCTTAAGAAAAAGGGTTCAATTGAAATCATTTGAAAACTTTGAGATACAATAATATTTTTTTTCTTTTTCTTCAAAAAATTGGGGACCAAATTTATATTTCCAAAATCTTAAAGGGTTTAAGTGTGAGATTTTCAAACGTCGGCTTCAATGAGGGTCCACCCTTATATCCAAGATATACCATCTATGTCTCCAACACATGCCTCCTCGTCAATTTTCTCTCTCTCCTCGGTTGATCTTCGTCGGCCTAACTCGATGTTGTAGCATTATCGCTCTTGGCATCAAAGACTTCCCTTCTATCTCAAATGCCCTCTAAATTGGACCGTTCTTGAATCAACAATATGTTATGATGCGATATGTACAAATGAATGTGGAAAAAGAAATAAAAGAAAAAGAACAAACATCGGCAAAACCAATTAGTACACTGATATATAGTCAAATAAATAAAAGTTGAACGATAAATAAGGTGATAAAACAATACAACTAACAGCACACAAATGACATACATGAAGCAAACAAAGACAAACAGATCAAACAAGACCTAAAAGTGTTATCGCTAAACGGACAACATTCCGACATGGATCTAATGGGTTGGCTCCTTTGGATCTAATGGGTTATCGCTAAAAGAGTTATCGTTATTACCTACTAAGATAATAGCACATCGATTCGGGAGGATTCGGGTCCTTATACCATACGAGGATGTAGGTCCCACGAAATATAAGAATTGAATCCCGAAAGTGGATCACAATCCCATACGGGGGCGTTGACCCCACGAAAGATAGTGACCACTTCCACTTAAAGGTGCTAAAACTAATGTATGATGACAATTTATATCAAACACCGTGCAAAATAAAGCGGTAAACAAACAAGGTTTAGGGATTCTAAATTAAATTAAGTCGAAAATTAATTTTTTCCTAGGAATGTGATTCGAACCCAACTAAGGCTTGACTCTTTATTTTTGTTTTTGAAAACAAAAATTTATCTCCAGCGGAGTCGTCATGCTGTAGCGACTAATTTTAAAATAGGTATGAGGCGGTGTGTGTACGAATTCCTTTTTGAAATTGAAAATTGGCACTTTTTTCTTGAAAAAGTTTTTTTATTGTTTATGAAATGAAAATAACTGTTTTTTTATTTTTTAAGAAATAAAAATGGAGTCGCTACCGATCATTTTAAAAGAGGTAGACCGGACACCACGAAAACAAAAACCAGATATTCTTTCTAAAAAAATAGGTTCGGGAGTCGGTTACACGCGAGGAAGGGTTAGCACCCTTGTCGTGCCCAAAACTTGGTACCTAAGGGTTCAAATCGCATTTAACAAGAAAAATATAATTTCGACTTAATTTAATTTAAAACCCCTAAAATTCATGGATAGATGATCATACAAATTTTACGGCCTAACTCGTGACCCACGATACCAAAGGAGACGACACTCAAACGCTCGGGATGACGCTCCCATGAGGATATCGAGACCTCGAGTGCTAAACAAAGGAAATCATGCAATAAATGAACATGGCATTTAAATATATGAACAAACGTAAACAAATGCTAACAAAAATAAAAGGCCAACACGAATAGAATAATTACATACATGTATATCTACATATAAACATTTAACAATAGCAAATGGCATTAGCATATAATAATATTACATAAGTAAAACATGTAAAATAAAGTAATATATATACATAAACACGTAAAAACATTGTAATATATATACATATATATTATTACATAGAAGATCTAAGCAATATATGTATTTATATAATTACCTAAAGAACACTATAATATATATGTATATATAATTAGGTAAAGCAAAGCTAAATAATGTATGTGTAGATATAGTTAAAAAACTTTATAATATACATATATATTATTTCATAAAACAAACTTAAATGACATATACATAGGTATAGTTATATGGAAAAAGCTTTATAATATATATATATATATATATATATTTACATAGGAACGAAACCAAATAATATGTACATATACCTAGTTAAGTGAAAAAGAGCTTTATAAAAACTACATAACCATATTTAAGGCATATTAACATCAAAACATGAATATGAACAATAAAAGACTGAAATTTAAACATGCATGAACCGCAAGGCTAACTAAGAAATGTTACCACTGATTAAGGGATAAAATCGAGCAGAAAACAAAATTTTGAAGGTTTAATATGGGATTTATCTACCTAAAAGTGATTCAAATGGTCAGGGGCGAAATTAAAAGGTGATTTAGAACTACGAGACTATGGACGGGATTTTGAAAAACGAAATGGCCACGGGTGAAGTTTCGGCAACACAGAAGGGCTAAAGGGGAAATAACCCTATTTTAAAATGTTGAGACGTTATAAAACCACTTAAATAAGTTTCATTTTCCTATTTTAGCCAAATTGGCCGAAACCCTAGAGAAACAGAGAGAAAACCCAATCGAAGCCCAAAAACCTTTGCCTTCTCGATGCCGTCAGCCCTAAACCGGAGCTGGTAATCCAAAAACGAGGAGAAAAAACCCTTTTTTCTTCTAAGAAACCCTTAAAACAGAGACTTTTCGGCAACCCTTCGATGTGAGCGCGAAATCGGAGGAAAAAACCCTTTTTGAAACCCAAAACAAAACCCTAACCGAACGAAAACATATTCGCAAACCATTGTTCTCGTTGCCCGTTTTATTACCTCACCATACCAAGCCCAATGAAGGCTGGACGGCTTGTTGGTAGGGAGAAAACGAGGAGAAATGATCGGCTCAACAAACGGCGAAGGTAAAGTTTCCTTTTCGATCCTTTTTTTTGTTTTTCGATGCATGTAAACCGAGAAAAAAAAGTGCCTCAAACTCTTTGCTTTGTATTACTTTTTTCTCTGAATTCCCCCAATGGGTTACTATGGTTCATTCTCGGTTTTATATCCGAGTTACAAAGGTAAACAAAAAGTACATGCCTGTTGTTTTTTTTTTACTTTTCTTTTGTTTTTTTGTTTCTATTTTTTTTTCAATTTACTAGTTGACTTTGGTCCTAACTTTTGTTCGCATCTCTATTTCCAATAACCTGATGGCTGAATCGTCGTCCTTTGCATGTCAGCGTTGCCGAAACGAGAGGGAGGCACGGCTGGAGAGTGCAGACGTGTGATCATGGCATGTGAAGGGTCATACGCGGTCATGACACGCGCATCTCTAAATCGTCGCGCGTCGGATGCTGAATCGTCACGCGTCGGATGCTGAATCGTCGCGCGTGGGGGGTTGGGCTCTGGAAGTTTTTTTTTATCATCTGGGACTGTTAGGTCGCCTCTCGATCTAACGATCGTAAGCTCATACGGCGCAATCTCGGCCTTTGGATGGTGCGCGATCTAACAGTTGGACACGGGTGCGGCGCACAACAAAGTATGTGGCACTTAGGGTGTTTTTGTTGATGCGATCTGGACCGCACGATCGTGGCTTGATCCAACGGCCACAAGCTGGTTGTGCATAAGGAGACTGAATTAGGGTTTTTGTTTATTTAGATATGGGCCCAAACGGGCCGTACATGTGATTTTTTGGATTGTAAATGGACTGTAATTAATAAAACTAGGCTCATTTGTTTATTTATTCTTTACTTATTTATTTATTTTGTTTTTCCTTATTATAATAATAATAATATATTACAAATAATAGTAATCAGTAATAATAATAAGAAATAATAATAATAAACGAGGATAATATATAATTTGTTTATAATGATACAATATATAATAGTAATAATAATATTAGTACTATAACAATATAATGTTTAGGGGTTTTGTAACTTAATAATAACGTAATGATAATACTAGTAATAGTATAATAATGTTTTGGTTTTTCTTTTTAATTGAAAAATAGTATATATATATATATATCATTTTTCTTTTTTTTTCTTTTTTTATAATAATAACAAAAAGCTCATGTTATTAAGCCCAACATTGACATAAACTAGAATGAGTTTAAAGTCCGAACAAAATTTGTGATTACAATAGGATATCATCTATTTGCCCTCTTTCGATTCGATTGCGAGACTTGCTTGTTCTTCTTTATGGCGTACCTTATCCAATGCTTGGGGTATTCTTCGCAATAAATTCATTTGGCTCGTTGGCAATGGGGACACCATACGAGTTTGGGATGATGCTTGGGTGCCATCTCTTGGCCCTCTTCGCCGATGGTCTCATGCGACGTTTGGTATTGATGACAGCCTAAGCATTCATGACCTTGTTCTTCCTGATGGTCAATGGCGCACGTCTCAATTTTCCTCCCTGCTTGTCCTGGATGCCATCCTCTATGTGATCAATGTGGTTCTGCCAGGTACCCTGTCGAATTATGATGTTTGTGGCTGGCATCGGTCCCCAAACTGGCGGTTCAGTGTTAGCTCGGCTTATGAGCATCTTACAAGAACACACTGGCCTTCCTCGCTTAAGCTTTGGCCCCTAGTTTGGCATATGGCTTATGAGCGTCTACTCTTGGCCTCACAGATGACATGTCTTGTTCTTTATGCGGTCACCAGCTAGACTCCATTCTACATGTGCTCCAAAACTGCCCTTCAGTTCGTTAGCTATGGTTGAGTCTTGTGCCTCGAGTCGTATCGCATCGTTCTTGTCTCTCTCGGCCTTGAAGTGGTTCCAAACCAATCTTTGTTTGGACTCTCTTGTGGCCAACGACAACATCCTTGGTGCATCTTATTCTCGTCGCTTGTATAGCACATTTGGAAACGTTAGAATGAGTTCGTCTTCATCGACTCGTGCTCCACCATTTCCAGTCATGGGCTGCGTATTTCTTGGGCAGCTCTCACGCCATAGCTCCCTCACCTAGGCAACTAGATAGTATCACATGGAAACCAGCCCCGGATGGTTGGGTTTGTCTGAATTCCAATGCATCGGTGTCCTCCTAGGGTCATGCTTCTACTGGTGGTGCCTTCCGTGATCACTCTGGTAGTTGGATTCTTGAGTACCATAAGTGTGTGGGTGTCACCTCTCCCCTATAGGTTGAACTATATAGCATCTGTACGGGACTCCAAGTTGCTTGGAATCATGGCTTCCGTTCTTTGCAGGTGCAGTCCGATAATGCCTAGACGGTTCATTTCTTCTTTAATAGTGTTGTCGTCAAGAATCACTTCCCTCTTGTTCGCGCTATTACCCTTCTACGTCAATGCATGTGGCATAGTGATTTCATTTGGATCCCTCGCGAAGGTAATATGGTCGCCGATGGTTTGTTTCGATGGTCTTCGTCTCAGCAGTTTCATCTTACGCTCTTTCCCAATGCTCTGGCCTTGATCCAAGCTTTAGTTACATGGGACATCTCTGGCCCCCTGTACCATAGGCTCGCTCGCATGTAATCTCTTGGCTCAAGGCCTCTTTCCCATTCAAAAATATATATACTATTTTAAAATTAAAGTTATTCTATTTAAATAATGAATAATATTACTTTTGCACTTAATATTAATATAATATTTTAATATTAAAATTTATTATTAAACTTTTTATAATGGTCATTGAAAATTTTAAAATTTATTTTATATTGTTATTTAAATTAAAAATAGAGATCTATAATTGACCTAATGACTAAAGATGTTCATATTGTCTCGTCTTGTATCTCTCATGAAAACATTTAAAAATATATAATTCTTTACGCAACCAAATAAGTAAAAACATTATAAAACTCTTACTTTTCCGGAAATAAAATTTGTATAAGGATAAGGAAACACTTTTTGAAAGTCAATTTAAATTTAAAATATATAAAATTTTAAGCAACCAAATAAGGGGGGAAACCATCATAAAACTCCTGCTTATCCGGGAAAAAAATCTTTATAACAACAAGGAAACATTTTTTGAAAGTCAATTTAAATTAATATATATTTTAAGAAACCAAATAAGGAATAACCCAACTAGTGGTCCCAGTTAGGGATGTGAAATTAGGTAATCGTTCAGGTTTCAGGTCAGGTACCAGATACAGGTTATGTCGAGTCAATTTAATGATCTGAATCGGATCAGGTCGGGTTCGGGTCGACTCGGATTCGGATCATTATCATGTTGATTTTAAATCAAATTGAGTTCGGGTTCGGGTCGAGTTAATTTCAGGTCGGTTAATTTTCAGTTCAGGTCAAAACGGTTCGGGTCCGAGTCAGTTAATTAATGGGTTAATTCAGGTTCGGATGGACTTCAGGTCGGGCCATGTTCAGGTCGGGCCATGTTCAGGTCGGGTCACGTCATTGACGAATAAAATTCAGGTCGAGTAATATCGGTTTAGGTTGAAGTTCAAGTCAAGTCTGACGTGTACAAATAGACTTCGATCTAGTAATTGTGGGTAAATTTTTTACAAAAATAAATTTTTAAGGATTAATATGTGTGTGTGTGACTAAATTGAATTAAACTAAAATTTAAAAGTGAATGTTTAGGACTAAAATGAATAATTTTAATCAAGTGAGAACTAAAAGGGTAATTAATCACTAAGTAAAAAAATTGGGCGGCATACAAAATGGGCAATTAATTATTGGATCAAATTTATAAGTAATTGTGACTAAGTTGAATTAAATTAATTTTAGGGGCTAAAATGAATCAAATTAAAACTACAATTAACCATATTAAATTAAATTTGAGATTAAAATGAATCAAATTAAAACTAAAGAATAAAAATTGAGACTAAAATGAATCAACTTAATAAAAATTGCTAAACTAAATTTGGGACTAAAATAAATCAAACCATAAACCGTAAAACATAATTCATAATTCATAAACCATAAATCTTAAACTCTAAACTAATAAATTATAAACCCTAAATCATAAAATGAATATAATATTCACTAATATTGTGACTAAACCTTAAACCATAAACCCTAAGGAAACTAAACTAAAATAGGGACTAAAATAAATCATAAACTAAAGAAAGAAGGACTTAATTGTAAAGCTCCTAAATTAATAAGGACCTAAAGTGCAAATAAACTATAAAAATTGGACTTTGTCCCTGATTTGGGAATTGGACGGGCTACCCTAAAAATTGGGCGGTTGGTTGGGTTTTTTTTTTTTTTACTTTGGACTAAAAGATTAAAAAAATATATATGGATAAATTTGGATTAAAATTTTAATTTTAGGGATTATAATAAATTGGACTAAATTGCAATAAAATACAAATAACCCACTAAACCCTAAACTATAATCCTAAGTCGATAACTCAAAATCCTTAAACTAGTGTGATAACCCTAAACTATACCAACAACAATAAGTAATAAGTATAAGCACAATCCCCTAAACTAAACTGTAACCCTAATAAGTATAAGCCTAATCCCCTAAACTAAACCCATAAACATAAACATTCAATTTGAAACATATACCCTAACCCTAAAACTCACAAGTTACACCTTAAACTTGAAACATACATTTCTAAATTCTAAGTTCCTAACCCTTAACCCCAAACCTTTAATCTAGTCTCATCAGTTATAACCCTAAATCCTTAAATTAAATTGATAACCCTAAACATGTATGATGTAACATAAATCCCTAAACTAGATCGAGAACCCTAAACTAGTGATATAAGCCAGTAACCCCTAATAAGTAATAAGTATGAGCCCAATCACCTAAACTAAGCCATAACCCTAATAAGTATAAGCCTAATCCCCTAAACTAAACTCATAACCCTAAACATTCAATTTGAAACATATACCCCTAACCCTAGAACACACAATTCAAACCCTAAACTTGAAACATATATTTCTAAATTCTAAGTTCCTAACCCTTAACCCCAAACCGTTAATCTACTCTTGTAAATCATAATCATAAATCCTTAAATTAACCCGATAACCCTAAACATATATGATATACCCTAAATCCCTACACTAGACCGAGAACCCTAAATCCCTAAACTAGTGATATAAGCTGATAACCCTAAACTAGACCAGTAACCCCTAATAATTAATAAGTATAAGCCCAATCCTCTAAACTAAATCGTAACCCTAATAAGTATAAGCATAATCCTCTAAACTAAACCCATAACCCTAAAAGTATTATTATAATATTATTAATTAAATATTAGGTTAAATATTAATTTAAATATATTAAAATTATTAATTTAATTTAATATAAATTTAAACAATTATGGTTTAATTGTTTAAATTTATTTTTAATGAAATATTAATTTAAATATTTATAAATATATTATAAATAAAATAATAATTATAATTTAATTATAAATTAAATATTAAAGATTAATTTAAATATGAATTAAAGTATTATTTTAAAAAAAATAAAAAAAAATGTGTGACTGTTAATATTCTATAAATTATAATTATATATTATTTAAATATTAAATATTAATTAATAAAAACGGCCAAAACCCTAAATATAAATACTCATTTATACCGAAAAAACACTAGTTTTCTTTGTAGGGTACGCGGCCGTTTTTCTCTCGTTTTCTCTCTTGAGCACATCGAGCCTCCCTATCTCAGAAGCAAATATCTCTGCTTTTTTCTCATCTCATTCAATCTTTGATCTTTGATCTGTCAGTCTTTCTATTTTACGTTGTTTCGATCTTTCATCGTATGCGTTTTGGATGTTTGGTTGCGATTTAAAGTTCCTAAATCTTTCATCGTTATTCGGCTGTCTTTTTTACGCCGATTGCTCGATTTGAACTTTCATCGTCTGAGTTTTGAATGTTCGGTTGCGATTTAGGGTTCCTAAATCTTTCATCTTCTATTTTTTTGCGTTGTTTCGAACTTTCATCTCTCAGAATCTGAGAGTCAGATTGGGTAAGTAGGTTTTCATCCCCTGTTTCTTTTCGAGTTATGCAATATATTATAAATCTTTTATTTTTGTTGACTTCTAATCTTTTCTTTTCAATTTTTCAGGTGCATGTCTCACTGGTCTCTCTCAGACAGATTATGGTTTGAACTTTGATCTCATATTTGTTAATTTTTCGATCTATCATCTCATATTTATGTTATCATTTAGTCATTTAGTGTTATTATTTTAGTGTTATCATTTTCGATCTATCATCTCTCATTTAGTCATTTTAGTGTTATCATAATACATAACAGTCTGGTTCTGTCATCATTTAATGTTATCATTTTAGTGCTATCAATCATGATTCATTTTAGTGTTATCATCTCATATTTGTTCGATCTCATATTTGTTTATTTGCTAACTTATTATTTGTTCATTTTTAAACAAATTTCATAATTGTATTAGATTTAAATTGTTGATTGGTTGTGTTGATTGGTTTTGTTTACTGTTTTGTTTTAAATTTCAATTGTATGTTATGTTTCAATGGTTTAAACTAAGTATATTGACTGGACATCCCGCCATGCGATGCTACTGGTGTCAAAAGAGGTTCTTTAAATGAATCATGAAACAAAACCCTAATTCTATCATTTTTATTTATTTTCAGGGTTCAATAGTTAGTCAGTCTTTTGATTATAAACTTTTCAGGTTAAAATGATCAGCTTTTCATATTTTTATTTGTATTTTTATTTATGTTTTTTTTTATGATATCTGATATAGTGATATGTTTGTTTGGACTCATGTTTCTGTTTTTTGTATTGTATAGGACATGTGGAAAGAGGCCAGAATGTTCAACATGCCGAAAACGATAAATTGTGTTTCAATCTTTTAATTTTTTCCAGTGATTCTATTTTATTTATGTACTAATATATTACTTATTCAAGGGGATGTAAATGATCATCTTTCTCAAGCAGTTGATGGCATTAGTTCCTCTAAGAGAAAGGCTGGAAGTTCAGCAGAGTTCAGGAGAAGAACTTCTCCTGTTTGGGACTATTTTACCTTCATCAAGGATCCTGAAGGTGGTCTTTATGCCTAATGTAAATATTGCAAAATTAAAAGGTATAAAGCAAACTCTTATATTGGTACATCTAACCCCAAAAGACATACTAATAAATGCCAAGTATATAAAAATTATCTTACTGAGAATCCTGGTATGCTAGCAACTTTTGATCAAAATAAGTACTGTGAATTATTTGATGATGCTATTCTATGTCATGGTTATACTTTGAGTATGGTTGAGCATGAAAAATTAAAGGCTTTGCATCATTACCTTAATCCTAGTGTGAAGGATATTTCTAGGTTTACTATTACTAAATATTGCATGATTAAGCATGGCAAGCATAAAAAATATTTACTTGATTCAATGTGATGGTCGGTCTGCCTGTACTTCACGTTCTTATTTTGCTCTCACTTCACACTATATCGATAATAACTGGAAATTGCAGTCAAAAATATTAAATTTTCGTCGGTTTCCTCCACCCCATGATGGTGAGTCAACTTATAAGTTTGTTAAAAAGATCTTATGTGAGTGGGGTATTGAAAAAAATGCTTTTACTATGACTCTTGATAATGCATCTGCAAATGATAGAATGGTTAAGCGTCTTAAAGATGATTTGCATGTCATTTCTCCTCTTCCATGCAATGGTAAATACTTTCATATAAGGTGTGTTGCCCACATCTTAAACTTGATTGTCCAGAAAGGTTTGAAGGTAATTGATTCTTCTGATATTAAGTTGCGTGAAATTGTGAAGTTTATTGATTCTTCTAATTCTAAACTTTGTACTTTTGAATTAGCTGTGAAAGACTGTGATTCTCTTTTTCGTGGTAAGTTATTGTTGGATGTTTCTATTCGATAGAACTCTACTCACTCAATTATTCATAGGTCACTTGATGCTAAATTAGTCATTAACTTGTTTGTTAATAGGGAAAATGACTTGGATATGATTAGTGATTCTGAATGGGAAACTATTCATGTGATTTGTGATTTTTTTTAGCCTTTTTATGAAATTACCACTCTGTTTTTTGGATCTAAGTATCCAAGAGCTAATTTGTATTTGACTAACATTGTTGCAATTGAGAAGTTGTTGTGTGATGCTCATAGTGATCCTTTCCAAGGTATTTCTGCAATGACTGGATCTATGCTTGGGTTATATGAAAAATACTAGGCAGATCACTCTATGATTCTATCTTTTGCTGTTTTGCTTGATCCTCTATATAAATTACAACTTTTGAAGGAGTTGTATAGTGTTCTTTATGTAGACGATGAGGTTCAACAAAGGGTAACCGTAATTTATGCAGAATTTGTTAATATATACATCTTTTATTCAAAATCTACACCTTGTGGTTCTTCTTCTTCTTCTTTTCAAAGTAACACAACTCAAGTGACAAGTGGGTCTGGTTTCAGTCAACCTCGACCATTTAAAAAATCTGATCTATTTCAGGTTAGATTTCATAATTTAGTTTTCAAATTTTCTTTTATATGAATTACTTTTATTCTATTTTTTAAAATACTAAATTAATTTATTTCTTTATTTTCAGAGTTTTGATGCTAATCTAGCTGCTTCAAGGAGTGAAAATTCTGATGTTGAATCTTACATAAAACTGTCATTTGTCCCTCGTAATGAAGATTTTGAATTTGATATTTTAGAGTATTGGAAAATACAAAGTACTTATCTGGTACTTGCTTGCATGGTCAGAGATATTTTGGCCATTCCAATTACTTATGTTGCTTAAAAATCTTCCTTTAGCATGGGAGGTCGAATCTTGAACAAGTTGAGAGCTAGACTCTTACCTAAAAATGTTGAAGTTTTGTAACAACTCGAAACTGGTTGTATGGTTTCGAACCGGAAGAAAGGGATGAGGAATATCTTAATGTTGTTAATGATTCTGCCCTTTGAAGGTAAGATTTACTTTTATTTTATTTCATTAATAATAGAATGTGTTAATTAATGATATTGTAGAACTAATATTTTGATATAATAATTGAAAAATGTTTTGGACAAAGTTAAAAAGAATTCAAAATCACTTTTAAGTCCAAACAAATTGAAATTATTTTTATGGGATATTTCAAGAAGGTTTTCAAATGTTTTTAAAGCCAAATTTAACAAATTCGATACGGAGCTTTACAGTGGCAAAACATTTCGATACAACCTTGCATGTTTTGAAACGGGACTTGATATGGGTGAGAATTTTGCATAGCGTTTCGATATGCCTATGTGGCAATGACCTCAACAGTCATAAACCCCCCAGCGGCTATTTCCCAACTACCTTTTAATTGCATGGTGTTTCGATACGGGAACAAGCGTTTCGATACGACCATTTCGATACGGCCAAGGGTGTTCCGAAACGGGTGCTGCATCAGACTACAACGGCTCTTTCTATTTCAAGGGTGTTTCGAAGCAGGGTCGATCGTTTCGAAACGGGGAGCTGTAGAACTGCATTTATGGTGGGAAATAAAGTCTCCAACGGCTCCAATTCAACCCCAACGGCTAGTAACGACTACAAACTCAATTAGGAGTATAAAAGGGACCTCCAAGCATCAAGTAATGGTTAATGCTTTAATTGTAATACAACATATGATCAAAATGTGTCTTAGTGCCTATTGTCAATTCCTTGTATAGACAAACACTTGTGAGCCAAATTTGTTATATTTGCTCAAGTGTTTTAGGATTGGGTGAGAGCTTAATTGTGCAAACAAATACCTATTAGAGAGATTTTAGTTTGCTTATTTTCATCTCTTTATAAAGAGGGTTTGATCAAAGCTTTGGGTAGAAAGCTTGATCGGTTTTGTAAGGGTTTCCTTCTAAGCCTAGAAAAGGGGACGAATCAATAGTGGATTGATTGGAAATCCTTAGTGGGAAGCTAAGGTAGTGGATGTAGACCTTGGTTAGAAGGTTGAACCACTATAAATCATCGTGTCTTTATCTTTTTTAGCTTCCACACCTCTATCACCCAATATTCCACTTCTCCGCCACTTGGCGAGCAAAAATGGTTGAAGGAATCGAGCACCTAAAAATCTAACAGATATTATGTTTGCTTTTGTAGGGTGCCTCCACAAAAGGTACATTTGAATTTGTTTTTGAATGAGTTTGTGTTTAAAGGTAACTTAAATTTTTTATATTATGTTTATTCATCAATACTTCAAATATTTACAATATTTTAAATACTTGTAAATGATTTTGTTTTTATTCAGTACTAGAGGTTTGTCACTTTTGTAAGGGTTTATCACTGAATTTTGTTTGATGTTTGCTGCCTGGATTTGTCTAAATGTTGAATTTATGCTTGCTGTTTGCAGTCTGACCTGGTCTGAATGCTGATAATGATGCATTGATGCTTGTTGTTCTCTGCCTGAGTGCCTAGCCTAGTCTGAATGCTTGATGGATCATGGATGCCTTTGTTGGTCTTGATGTTGAATGATGTATATTGTTGTTGGTAACTCTAAAGTCTGAATTATGACTGGATAAAATTGTTGTAAATGCTTAATCTTATCTAAGTAGTTACTCATGATTAAATTATGTTGGTGGCATTTTGACTTTTAAAGCTGTAAAGTTGCCCATAATTTAATAATGTTGGCAACATTTAAATATTTTGAGAATAATTAAAGCTCGATGAAGAAATTTCTGGTAGTAAAGTTGGACTTTTAGGCTTGTAAAACTTTTGCTATAAGATCTGAGAACTTAAATTTATTAAGTTGAATTAATTTTTACATTTATAATTTGTGTTAGCTTGTAAACCTTTAGTTTTTCAGAATATATGAAGTTACTAACTTTTTAAATATCATGTTTTGACAATCAGTTTTATCATGATTTAACTAATAAGTATAAGTGTTTTGTTTATATATATATATATATATATATATATTGTTGTGAATAAAATAACGAAGAACAACGAACAAAAACAAGAAGAACAAAGAGATGAGAGAAAGAGGGAGATTTGTATTATTCTCAAAAATAGAATTATATACAATGCCTTCAATGAATCATCTATTTATAGGCATAAGAAGTACATAATACATTAAACTCTAATTAATAGAGATAATATTCCTAATAATAAATAAATCAAACTCCTTAGATAAAGTTCTAATCATGATAGACATCCACATAGATAAATATTCATAACACTCCCCCTTGGATGTCTATGAAGATAACGTGCCTCGTTAAAACCTTACTAAGATAAAAACTCAGTGGGAAAAAAATTCATTAGTGAAGGAAAAAGAGTACACACATCTTTAATACGCATAACATGTTGCCTCATTAAAAACCTTACCAGGAAAACCCATTGGGACAAAACCTCGGTTAAGGGAAAAAGAGTGCAACGCGTATTTCCTCCCCCTCATGAAAACATCATAGAAGATCTTTGAATCTTCATAATTCAATCTTGAATATTATTTTTCTAAAGATCTTGAGGAATGAAACATTAGAGTAATATGTTTCACGATGTATCCGCCTTTCAATTGAGATATACATCTTGCATTATCTCTACACAAAATAGCTTCATATCATATCTTGTGAAAGTAAATCTACATATCTTCTGGATCTGTTGGGTCAATGATTTTAGCCAAACACATTTTTGGCTTGCCTTGTGCATAGCAATTATTTCTACAAAATTTGAGGAGGCATCGACGAATGTTTGAAGATCTAAATGTAATGATCTTTGTATATCCATGGATATTGCTTGACCAACTAATATATAGTGCTTCAAAACCAAGAAAAGATATAATTATCTTTATTCACGTCCAACAATCTTACAACTATTGGGATACTCAATAGATATGCTCTATTCATATTGAATCTTCTTTAAGATTCTTTCAGCTTAAGTCTATTCATAGACAAAAGGAAATATATAAAAATGCTCGATCTTCAGGTCGAGATAAACTTGATGTCAAGATTCAAGTACTTGTATTGAAAGTACTTCACGAGTTTCCAATTTGAAGCTCTTTAGGAGTTCTAAAATTATCATAATGGATCTTGATCCAAACTCCTTTATAAAATACATCAGGAAATCTGATCATTCTTATAGTATTTGCTCAATTAGTATTCACTAAGGCGATTATACCAAATACGCCAAAATATTCATGAGACATGTCTAAATAAATTTCTTCAGAAATTTTCAAATGCTTATAGCATTTTAGATCCTTCAAGGATAAATATGGATCCACAAATAATTAGACGCATGTAAAATTTTCATAACTGCCAAAGTAATTGCATCCACCATGAAGTAATTAAAACTTTTCATAAATCATAGTTCAAGTCGTATTTACGACTACTTATTTGTGCCTCACTTGCATTACACCTTTAGGTGTTTGGACTGCTGGTCCAAATGCTTCTATTTTAGAAGTTCAAAGCGTCTTTCAACATCGGCCAATTCAATATCTATACTTCTGGATAGACTTTATACAAGATCCTCGATTTCTTTCTTTACTTTTATAGAAGTATTTTATGTAAAATTGTTTGTAAAATCGTTGTCGACAACTTTCCAATTTTCTGGTTCCATTCTCGTAATGACATAACTCATCGAGATCTCTTCAGGATTTCAATCTTTATTTCAGGTACCTGAAACTCTTCAAGAGTTTTATTATTAGTTATGTCTTGGGTCTCTTCAGGAGCACCCGCCTCCAATATATGACCATCTCATATTAGTTTCTATTTACGAGAATTTTGATCATTGGAACCATTTCAACTATCATGCTTCAGGCATGATTTACATTCTCTCGCTCTAACATGTAATTTAAACTTAGAGCGTTTCAGCTGGTATATGAGACTTAATTACTCTCATTGGGTCAGTAAATATGTCTGGCAGTTGACATGTAATAACATGAATTATCTTATGAACTTCTATTTCATATACGAGGATCTAGATAATGATAATTCATTTCCCTCTATCCAGCTGATTATTATCTCCCCCTGATGTTGAGAAAAATCATGTCATAAATGATTCTCCAATTAATGTTTAAGAATTTAAACATAAAAGGAGACTCGTACTCAATATATATTCTCAACCCTTTTTATTTACCCATTTTTTGCGTTGTGGTGGAGCAATTCATATCGCACATTCAAAAATCATAAAATGGGAAATGTATGGCTTCTGACCAAAAAACCAATCATAGTGGGGAGTTTATTATAACTCGTTGGCTTGATGCGTATAAGTGTTGCTATATGGAAACACCATATAAATAATAACTCTTTTGTTCTCATAGTTTAGCTATTAAATAGGAGGCATCCAATTGAAATTTTGCTAAACTATATTTTTCATAATCAATAGGCTTTGTAACAACTGATATAGCCTAAATTATAAACCCACTAGCTTTTCAAGACGAATAGCCTAATTGCATAATCTGAATCTTTTTAGAATCAATCTCACAAACTTCTGGTTGTAAGTCGATAAAACAATGTAGATGCATCTACTAAAATCATATAACACTTTCCACATTTGTGGATATATGGGCCCATATTTCGTTTAGATATGCAAGACATACAGTCTCAATTTCAGTACAAGAACTTTAAGTTCAAATTCTTTTGATAAGTGGGATCATCTATATCTTTTGAGAACAAACAACACAAGAACTTCAGGTTCTTTTAATAAGTGGAATTTAATCAATTCCTTTAAGTAACACAAGAACTTCATGTTCTTTAATAAGTGGAATTTAATCCATTCATTTGAGAATAAGCACCACAAGAACTATAGGTTCTTTTAATACATGTCTCAATAATTTTTGCATCATTATTGATCAGGATGGTCTAACCGATCATGTCAACTATATATATGTGTATATATCTCTGAATTTGTAAACTCCTTGTTTACCATAACATGTAATTCAATCTCACTCATACATGTCTAGTACAACCATCAAAATTGTTCCTTTAAATAGGAATATATTAGCTCTTTCGGAGCTTTCAAATGAAATTATCTTTTGGTAGCAATATATAACTCTTCTAGAGCTTTCAACTGACTTTTTGGCTACCAGAACTTATATCCATATTGGCTTATTTCAAATGCCAATTGATAACATATGTTATCTATAATTCCCAAAGGGATAGTTTGCGAACTCATATTGCTCTCTTTATGACTTTGACGAGTATAACGCACTGTGAATATAGAATAAAGTTCCATTTGACAATAACATATTTGCTCAACCAGAGCCTTTTGTGATATTAGTACTTCCGGATATAGTACTCACATTATTCCCTTGCATTTTAATCGAGAAATGCATAATTGTGCACCTTTCAAAATGTGCTTTGTTTCATTTACTTCAGGTAATGAAAATATGTATTTTGTATCATTCACTTCGAGGAATGAAAAATATAAAATATAGCACATCATATCAAGTCGATTATCTATCAGAGATAAACTTTCAAGTGCTCTTCCGAAGTATTGATATTTTAGTACTTTGAGAAATACTACTCATATTTCCCCTTGCATTTAAATGGGAAAAATATTTCTTATGCTTAAGTACAATATGAGTACTTGCATTATCTGCTAGGCATAAATAGCCACAATTCTAGGCATAAATAGCCACAATTCATTGTATATTTTATTCCGGAAGTAATCATATTCTTCAAATAATAAATTAACATAAAACGTAAATAAATAATATGTGAAATAAATAAACATAAAGCAAAACTAACATAAATAAATAATAAATAAAACGAATTAACATAAAAAAAATCAATTATTCCTGTTAGAGGTTATAAGGGAAATAAAATAAATGGTAAATTATTCCCTTCAAGGGTTATGAGAAAATTAACAATATCCAATTGAGTTGGACCAATAACGCCATAATTATTTTCGCCATAAACAAATTTTGTTTATATTTTATTTCATTTATCATTCATGATTATGGATAAAGTCCATAGTACTTTGGCGTTTGACAAGTACGAAACCAATGGTTTATAACATCACATTGGTAAAATGATTTCACTTCCTTAGAATGATCTTTATCACTCTTGTCTTCCTTATAACTTCGCTACCAGCGGGTAGAAGTATTCTTAAAACGACTATATTTTTCATGTGTATATTCATAGCCTCGACCACGACCACAACTTTTAATGTGATTTTTTATTCCTTCCATAATATAATCTCACATTCACTTCAAGGAATGGAGTAGAGCCAGTGGGCCTTTAAAACCTTTTTCACATATCCTTATCACAGAGAACAAAGATTTAATCCTCGTACGCGACATTGTTAAACCTGTCCACAAGGTCCTTTAAAAACCTCCTTTGAGACCAGTAGCCTCGCAGAACGGGATGTCCAGCCAATTATACTTGGATTATATCGAAATTATGTCTCTAATTGAATAATGATTTACCATGTTTGCATTCACTTGAGGGAATGAAACAGATCCAATAATCGCATGGAATAAACATCATGCTTGCATTCACTTGAGGGAATGCCCCATCATTGATAATTGCATGGAATAAACATCATGCTTGCATTCACTTCAGGGAATGCCCCATCATTGATAATCGCATGGAATAAACATCATGCTTTGCATTCACTTCAAGGAATGTCTCCCATAAAACTTTTTGGATCAAGAAGAATTTTCGTAACTTGAAATTGGGAGAAGTCTATGGTCAAGTTTTTCAACGAAAAAGAAATATTGCTTTCGAGCAAATATAGACTTTATAATAATCTTCTTGTAAATTCAAAATCATCATGATTTATCGCACTTTAAAATAATAATATAAAGAATAAAAATAAAACCAAAATTTACCGATATTGATTTTTCTCTCGTGGATAATGGAGACATAGCATATGACCGAGATAGCTTCTCATAGTCCCTTTATATCACATCTCTTTCCAAGCAATTTAAGCATATCATGTAAAACTCAAAACACGGTTAAAAATATTAACTTTTACCAAATAAAATGACATAAATAATAATATGAAAAATATCAAATATAATCATATAAGTAAAAGTATGAATAAGCATACCGTTAATTAACCCTTTTAGGAACAAAAGAAAACACACGTAATTTACACCAAACGCAACCTCTTCGTCTCTGTCGATTCGTCTTTTGGTTTGTGAGAAGCCACAAATTTATCTCTTTCCAATATTCGAATAAAATCAAAAAGTTAAAATATAAAGAGAAAGACAATCGATAACTAAAAAAAATAAGGAGAAAAGAAAAAAAAAACTTATCTTTGGTTTATTCTATAATCGAATTCTTCCTGGTAACTTCTTTTGAATTATAATGATGAAGACCTCAGTTGATTAGAGTCTCGTGCTGATAACGTGTTGTGAATAAAATAACGAAGAACAACGAACAAAAACAAGAAGAACAAAGAGATGAGAGAAAGAGGGAGATTTGTATTATTCTCAAAAATAGAATTATATACAATGCCTTCAATGAATCATCTATTTATAGGCATAAGAAGTACATAATACATTAAACTCTAATTAATAGAGATAATATTCCTAATAATAAATAAATAAAACTCCTTAGATAAAGTTCTAATCATGATAGACATCCACATAGATAAATATTCATAACATATATATATATATATATATAAAGTAAAATTATATTTAATTTGTTCATTACTTATTACATCAAAATAATGAGATAAACATATTGAATGAATCGTTTAATACATTTTAATTTAATGGTTATAGTTAATTTTTTAATATGATGATAAACTTAATAAAAAAGGAAATTTTTAATTTAATGATTATAATTAACAAATTGATTTAATTTTTTATTAAACTTTTAAGTTTTATAATGTTCTATCATTTATAAACTATATAAAAGTAAAAATATTAACTTAATGATCATAATTAATTATGTACTTTGAATAATGAATATGTATTATTGTATTTTGTTACACTATAATATGATGAATTCTTAATCTTACAGTTTTATCAAATGTAACTTATTAGTTATTACATGTCATATGAATATCAAGTCAAGTAAATATTAGATTAATTCAATAACAAGTCAGGCCATTTACAGTTCAGGTTGATAATAGGTCATGTTGAGTCAGTTACAGTTCAGATTCATAACAGGTCAGGTTGATAACAGGTCGGGTAATATCAGTTACTTACCAGGTTAATCTCGGGTTCGGGTTCATTTCAGGTCGGATGCAGGTCGGGTTCGGTTTTCGCATTATCAGATTGAATTCAGGTTCAGGTCGGGTTCAGATCCAAAATTTTCAGGTCAAACTCGGGTTCAGGTCAACACTAGTTCAGACTCGGATCGGTTTCGGATCACCAGTCCTTCGGGTCTCAAGCAGTTCTGACTCAAGTCGGTTTCAGTCAGTTTTGCAGGTCGGTCAATTTTTTACATCCCTAGTCCTAGTAAGAAAGATGATAGTATTCATCCTAAAAAATATGAACAGATACTATTTTGTAATCAGAAAATATTTTTTTTAAAGTCATTTTTTACAAAAACAAACGTACTTTCAATTTTATCTCTCTTTAAGAAAAACAGGGACGAGATGGAAGACCCTTGAGGCCCAAAGATGTTTAGCCGTTTAGGTTTAAATAAGGTTGGATCCGTACCTTTAAATTTTTTTAGCTTAACAACGGTTTAGGTTCTATCAATTTAAATATTAAATAAATTAGATATTATTCTTGAATTCTGAATTTAAATACTTAATGAATTATTATATTTTTAAAATTTAATAATTTAATCCATGTTGGTATTCTATCTTACACCGTCTACGAAGACACTAATCATAAAGTTGACAAACTTGTGGGTGAGGAACAAAAGTCCCCTGTTCTTCCAAAGCTAAAAACTCAAATCTTGAACCTAACTATAAAAGTGAATAAGAATCAAAGAAAATTCTCTTTATTCATTTTATGTTTGATACATGGAAAAGCAGCTATTATATAGCCAATAGAGAACCGCCAAAAATAACAAAAATGAATAACTAACTAACCTATACTCTAACTATACTAATAGCAATGGTTACAGCAATGGTTAAGTACGTATAATAGCCCCCCTCAAGATGGAGACGAGTGGATGTTCAGGAGAATCATCTTGAGAACGAGAGATTTGAAGGCTGGTGGGTGAAGAGTTTTCGTGAAAATGTCAGCAAGTTGGTTGGCGGATCGAACATGAAAAAGCTTTATAAAACCATCTTGGACCTTGTCGCGAATGAAGTGGCAGTCGACCTCGACATGCTTGGTGTATTCGTGAAACACATGGTTGTTTGCAAGATGTATGGCTGACTGATTATCGCAATATAACGAAGCAGTGGGAACGTCAATCTTAAAGGAAGATAACAGTGATCGAAGCCAAACAAGTTCACAAACAGCAGTAGCCATGGCACGATACTCGGCCTCACAGGAGGATAGGCTGACAATCTGTTGCTTTTTAGCTTTCCAAGAGACCAGGTTATTGCCAAGGAAGATGCAAAAGCCCGTGACAGATCGCCTAGTATCTGGACAAGCCCCGTAATCAGCATCGACAAAACCACTTAGCTGCATGTTGGATGCTGAAGAAAAAAACAGACCAAGAGCAGGAGTCTGTTTGACATATGCAAGAAGATGATGAACAACCATGAGATGAGGGCATCGTGGAGAAGCAACAAACTGACTCAAGTGATGGACATTGTATGCAATGTCTGGCCTGTTATGCGTAAGGTACAATAAGCGTCCAATTAACCGTCGATAAATCTGAGGATCGGGAAGTAAATCTCCTTCAGTTGCACTCAACTTATGGGAAGGAACCATAGGCAATTTAGCAGGCTTCTTGGCCAAGGAACCCGTATCTTCCAAGAGCTGCAAAGCATATCGCCTCTGAGATAAAGAAATGCCAGAAGAGTTACGAGCAATCTCGAATCCAAGAAAATACCGCAAATTGCCAAGATCCTTGAGCTTAAAGTGTTGCTGAAGAAAAGTTTTTACAGCTGCCAAATTGTCTAAACACTTTCCTGCAAGAACAATATCATCGACGTATACAAGAAGGGCCACCATGTTGTCACCAGAACCCTTAACAAAACGAGAGTGATCAAAAGGGGACTGTGTAAAACCAATCTGAAGAACAACACTTGAAAAAGCAGTGAACCACTGGCGTGAAGCTTTCTTAAGCCCGTAAATGGAATTATTTAACTTGCATACTAAATTCTGACCTTGATCAGGAGGAGTATAACCAAGGGGAAGCCGCATGTAGACCTCTTCATCTAGAAACCCATTGAGGAAAGCGTTATTAACATCGAGCTGCAAAAGGTGCCAACCATGAATAGCAGCAAGGGCTAGAAGAACCTTAAACGAATTCATTTTAGCCACAGGGGAGAAGGTATCAACGTAGTCAATGCCACTTACAATCGGCGTTGTATTTGATGCGATATACCCACTTACAATCAATAGGGTGTTTTCCATCGGGTAAAGAAACAATCGTCCAAGTGTTGTTCGAATCCATTTCCTGCAACTCTTCATGCATGACATGTCTCCAATCAGAAGAAGTCACAGCTTGATGATAAAACATAGGCTCTTTAAGAGCAGAAACATTCGCAATGAAAGCAGCATAATCAAGTGATAATTTCATGATAGAGATATAATCTTCAATAGGATAAGAGCATGAAGCAACACTATTTAAATGATACTCCTGAAGATAAGTAGGTCTTTGAACATTACGAGATGATCGTCGAACAGGAACTATAGGCTGACTTGCGGAAGAAGCATGATTTGGATCAACGGCTTGTGGCTCAAGCTGTTCATGGCCATGCACAACATCAGACATGTCACGTGGTAAAACAGTGTCAGGAAATAAGTCAACATCAATATCAGAGGAAGAAATCGACTGGAAAGGAAATATGCCCTCATGAAATACAACGATCGAACGGGTCTTCAAAACATAGACCTTGTAGCCCTTAACTCCTGGAGAATATCCAATGAAAATGTCAGGCAATGCTCGCTCAGAAAACTTATTCCTATGTGCTTGTAGTGTCGAAACAAAGCAAAGGCAACCAAAAACTTTAAGAAACAAGTAATTGGGAGCCGATTTGTGTAAGACCTCATAAGGAGATTGATTTCCCAAGACTGGAGAAGGCAATCGATTAATCAGATATGTGGCAGTGAGCACACATTCACCCCAGAACCGAAGAGGAACCTTGGACTGGAAAAACAAAGCCCTTGCAACACTGAGTAGATGTTGATGCTTGCGTTCAACCACCGAGTTCTGTTGAGGTGTCTCAACACAAGAGAATTGGTGAACAATACCCAACTTGTTGAACGTCTCAGTAAACTTCAAACCTAGAGCATTGTCTGACCGGAAGACTTTAATATCGAATTCAAACTGTCTTTTGACCATGGAAATAAAATGAGGAACAATAGTGGACACATCTGACTTATGTTGCATTAGATAGGTCCATGTAGAATGTGTATGATCATCCACCAATGTTAAGAAAAGACGTTGGTTTCCATAGGTAGGTTCATTGAAGGGGCCCCAAACATCACAATGAACCAAAGCAAAATGAATTTCAGCACGAGTAAAAGAAGATGAAAAAGGGAGACGCTGTTGTTTTGCTAATGGACAAACAGAACAAACATCATCTTTATTATATGTCAAAGAAGGTAATACATTCTTCAGTGATTTCAACACTGGAATACTAGGGTGGCCAAGCCTATCGTGCCAAGAAACACTATTTACATGATTTTGAACAAGTAACCTATGAGACTTTGCATGCGTAATAGAACAAGGATCATGAAGACGCAACAAATTCAATCCCTTATGTAATTCACCCTTCCCAATCACACGGCATTGGTCCTGGATTAAGCAAGCAGCAGGAGAAAACAACACGTTAAACATAGAATCTCGAATCAAACAGCTGGCAGCCAAAAGATTAAAGCTGAATTCTGGCACATAAAGAACATCCTTGAGAACTATTTGAGGAAAAAGGCAAACAGTTCCAGAAAATTGCACCTTAACAACAGATTTATTAGGAAGCAAAATGTCACTCGTATCAATAAGCTTCAAAGATTCAAACATATCCTTAGAAGAGCAAACATGTCTGGAGGCTCCAGAATCAATAACCCAACAATGTTCATTATTAAAGGAGCTAAAATGATTAACAAAGGAAGGAACCTTGCCTTGCATTGCCACATTGACAGAAGAGGAAGAAAGATCAGCCACTGAGGCTGCCTGCAACTGACTGGTCAGCATGGAGATAAGCTGTTGGCACTGCTGCGTAGTTAAGGAATCATTTACAAATGCAGAAGAAGAACCAGGGCGAGAATCAGAAGATAAGACCTCTGGAACAACATTAGCAATATTCACATGAGATTGCTTGGAACGAGTTGTATAACCAGGGGGATATCCATGCAATTTATAACACTTGTCCTTGATATGCCCTAACAAACCGCAATAACTACATTGAGGGCGACTTTTCTTAGCACCATTGTAGGTTTTGACTGCAAAGGTGGCTTCAGTAATCGGATTGGACAAACGAATGGATTTTTGGCTTTCTTCCTGTGCCACTAAAGAAAAGACTTTTATAATTGAGGGTAAGAGATCAAGCAACAATATCTGGCCACGAGCATGAGCAAAGGACCCATTCAATCCCATGAGAAACTACATTGTTAATTCTTTTTGATGTTCTCAATCATCTTGCGTACACCATCACATGTGCAAGTCGAACAAGTACAAACAGATTTCACATAGGCAAGTTCATCCCAAATTATTTTTAACTGAGTATAATAAGCACTCACAGTTAAAGACCCTTGAGTTAATTCATGTAATTTTTTTTTTCAAATGAAAAACTCGAGGTGCATTGTTCTGTTGAAATCTATCTTCAAAATCCTTCCAGATATCAGCAGCACAAGAATGAAAAATTAAACTTGCAGCAATGTCTTTCGATATTGAATTAAGAAGCCAAGAATTGACCAGATTATTTGCCCGCTTCCAAAATCTGTAGCGTACCTGATCTGTAACTGCATGAGCAGTAATGGAGCCATCCACGAAATCAAGTTTGTTCTTGGCAGACAACGGCATCGCCATGGAACGCTTCCAAGAATTGTAGTTGTCATTTGTCAAAGGCTGTGTCACCATACTCATGCCAGGGTTATCGAATTGATGAAGATAATAGGGATTATTACCATTGTTGAAATCATCGTTGGAATTGGCCATGAGCAGAAAAGATGAAGAATAGAAAGAAAAGAGAAGAAAAGCTTGAGAAAAGCTCGAGAAAAATTTGAGGAAAGCTTGAAGAAAGCTTTTAGAAGAGAAGAGAATGTGCTCAGGGAAGCAAAAATCCCATCTGATAACATATAACAGTGAATAAGAATTAAAGAAAATTCTTTTTATTCATTGTATGTTTGATACATGGAAAAGCAGATATTATATAGCCAATAGAGAACCGCCAAAAATAACAGAAATGAATAACTAACTAACCTACACTCTAACTATACTAACAGCAAAGGTTACAGCAATGGTAAAGTATAATACTAACCTTAATTCCTCCATCTTAAATTCTAAACCATAAACGTTAAAAACTAAACCTTACACTTAAGCCCTAAATTTAACTTTAAACCTTAGCTTGGGGAACCAAAAAAGAAAGAGAATAGATACGATTACTTTAAAAAGAATCAACAGCTTAAATAACATGTACAAATATTTGTAGTAGAACCTCTCCAGGGAGCAATCTTTATGGATAAGAGATACAAGGGAACTCCTAGTGAATCAATCACAAACAAGTAGAAATAAAAGGAAAGAGTTACAACAACATATCAATATAAATAAAGGAAACACATATCGTCTTCATTGGAGTTATGCCTGGAAACCTCCATTCAAAGCTCTCTCCAACCTTTTCTCAAATGGTGTTGAATGCCATTTCACTTTCTTATCCTCTCTGTACTTGCTGCTGGTGTTTGGTATTCCTTTGAAAGACGCAGCTGAGTTCTTGCTGCTGCTGCTGCTGCTCTCATGATTCCAATACGTTCCGACGGTTCCGATTATCGGCCTCTCATCCGGGCTTCTACTTGGAGACCTCCTTGGTACAGATGATGCCGCCGAATACTTTTTGATCTCTTTAAGAGTTAATGCACCTAAAATCGGCCTATCTTCGGGGCTCATCTTCATCAGAATCGAACCTGGTGAGACGCTTCTCTCCGGTGTACATGCTTCGAAAGTGCCGCTCCTTTTCGCCGGTGTAGTCTCCCTTGAAGACAACCAGTTGGAAAGGCTGGCATCAACTGATACTTGTTCACTGAAACTGAATGATCCATCCTTGGAAAGCCGGGGCTCTTTTTGTTCCAATCTGAGATTCTCCTTTTGCAGCTTCAATTGTGTTGACCGTTTGGATTTCACAACTTTCCATTGATCTTGATTTTCAACCGGCTTCAGCACGGGATGAACATCGTCTTGAATCAAATCGACGGGCTCCGATTCTTCCTTGGCCTCCCCCTCGGTGACCCTTCCATGGCCATGAAGGCTCCTATCATTTGATTCTACAGCTCCATCATTGAAACCAACATAATCTTCGATATAATCCTTGCCATCGCCTAGATCGCTTTCTTCATAGTCCAACTCTTCGTCGTATTCATCGTCACTGTCTCTACAATTCCGATACCGGTGATTAGGAGGGTAAGAAGACTCAGAGGAATTCTCAGACTCCCTTGGTTTACCCAAATTCTCCTCTTTCACCTTCAATTTCTTTTCTCCTTCTTCATTATGCAATTCAAAATCAGTACTTTCATCAACCAAAACATGTTCACATGTCTTAACATTAGTATCGAAAGTTACTTTCTTTCGAGCACTCAAATCGGAACCCAAACCCGAACCAAGCTGCTCCTCTGTCTTATCATCTCTAAACCCCAAATCAAACCCCCCCAAAAAATACGTATCAAAAATCTAATCCACCATTTCAAACAGAAAAACTAAGTAAATTTACTCACCCAACTTCCTTCACGGGATTGATAGGCGTTCCCAAGCTGCTCTGTTCTAAAGAAACTGTAGATTGAGCATTGTAACTAACATTTCTCTGAGGGAGAAGGAAAAAAAACCCCAGAATGATAAGCTTCATGCGACTAAAAATACCCAAATGAAGTAAAGTCAATAATTTTCCAATAAAGAAAAAAAGGAAGAAGGAACCTTACTTGAGAGGGAGGTTGAACGTTGTGTCTCTGTTTTCGATTCTTACGGTTTTTGGAGGAACCAAAACATGCAAGAAAACAGCCCATTGCAAGAACCCCTCTTTGATTCTTTTATCAAAAAAAGAAAAAAAAAGAACTTTTACTTTTTTATTTTCTTGGGGGTTTCTTTTTTTTTTTCTGTAAACAAAGAGAGGTTTCCTCTTTGGCTTAACAATGGGTTTTCATGGTTTTGGAACAGAGACAAGAGGGGGGAGGAACGTTTTGAGAGAAGAGGAGGAGCGGGCCGGACAAAACGAAACGACCAACGGTTTTAAGTTTTCGGAGGTTTTTTAAGGATAAAGTATATTGATAGTCACTAAATTTTGAAACAATGGTCGTTTTAGCCATCAACCTTTCGAAGTTATAAAATATCATTCAATTAATCAAATTATAAAATGGTATTGAATTTATTAAATTGTTACAAAATAATCATTAATTTTTATTAAGATGTTTTAAAATGATCTTTAAGTCAATTAAATTATTACACTGTTTTTACATCGTACAATAATGATTTTGTAACAATTTGATAAATTTGATGGATACTTTATAACTTTTAAAGGATAAGAAACCAAAACAATATATTTTTAATGGTTTAGTGACCGGATACATTATTTTTAGGATAAACTACTCAAATGACCATTCAACTATGTGGTTGGTTTTGATTTGACCATTATAATTTTAATTGTGGCAATATGACCACTGTAAGTAGTCCTAATGTGACTACTTGCCGTTAAAACCTAGCGGGAAATGATGTGGCAGTTAGTAAAATTTTGTATAATTACACATCTAGTCCCCATTACTTATATATTCAATCAATTTGGTCATAATTTAAATTTAAGAAAATAAATTAAAAAATCAAGAATCAAACTCGAGTAAGGCAAAGACAGGTGCATGCCTTAGCCATTGCACCAAACACAAATTTGTGCTATAAATTACTAACTTTAATTAATGCCATGAAAATACAAATAAATTTATGAATGAACATATAATCACTCTCAGCTTCTTCTCTTCCGATGATAAATGAGTTTTACCATCTTCTCTCTTCGTATGCGACTCTCTTTCTTGAGGGATTAAATCGAGAAGATGAGGACATGTTTCCCCATTCTTTGAGCAGCTACTCTCCATCTCCAAGTAACTCACAAACATCACCTTTCTTTTGGTCCAAGGACTAGCAAACTAGAAAAAGAAAAAAAATTTGTAGTAGATGTTGAGTTTTGAGGTGCTCGATTTGTTCAACCGCTCTTGCTTACCAAGTGGTGGAGAAGTAGAATTTTGAGTGTAAGGGTTGTGGAAGCTAAAAAGAATGGTGACACAAAGATTTAGAGTGGTTCAACCTTCTAACCAAGGTCTACATCCACTACCTTAGCTTCCCACTAAGGATTTCCAATCAATCCACTATTGATTCGTCCCCTTTTCTAGGCTTAGGAGGAAACCCTTATACACCGATCAAGCTTTCTACCCAAAGCCTTGATCAAACTCTCTTTACAAAAGAGAAAAGATAAGCAAACTTAAATCTCTCTAATAGGTATTTTTTTGCACAATTTGCACTCACCCAAAACCTATAACACTTGAACAAATTTGATAATTTTGGCTCACTAGTGTTTGTCTATACAAGAAATGACAATTTAAGTACAAAGACACTTTTTGATCATTTGTTGATTGACAATAGAAGCATTAACCATATATTGATGCTTGGAGGTCCATTTTATACTCCTTGATGAGTTTGTAGCCGTTACTAGCCGTTGGGGTTGAATTAGAGCCGTTGAGGACTTTATTTCCCACCATAAATGCAGTTCTGGAGCTCACCGTTTCGAAACACCCGTGACCATTTCGAAACACCCGTGACCGTTTCGAAACACCCTTTAAGTAGAAAGAGCCGTTGCAGTCTGATGCAGCACCCGTATCGAAACGCCCTTGGCCGTTTCGAAACACCCGTATCGAAACGTCTATCTTCGTATCGAAACGATCTGCATTTAAATATTAGTTGGGAAATAGCCGTTGGGGTTTATGACCGTTGTGGTCGATGTTACGTAGGCGTATCGAAACGTCATAGCCCGTATCGAAATGCTGGGCAAAATTCTCATCCAAGAAAGGCCCGTTTCGGTACCCGTATCGAAACGTTTTTGCTACTGGAATACCCCGTATCGAAACACCTAAGGGTGTTTCGAAACACCTGGATGGTTTTTTGTAGTTTGGCTTTTGAAAACATGTAAAACCCTTTTGAAAACATCCTTAAACATAGTTTCAAGTTATTTGGACTTTGGAAATAGTTTTGAATTCTTTTTTAAATTAGTCAAAAACATTTTTCAATTATTATATCAAAACATTAGTTTTACAGTAGATTTAGAAACACAAACTAAAACATATGTAAATAACATAACTACTAATGAAAATTCAAAGGACAGAAACTAACCTTAAAACTTAAATTGAGTCACACGACTAAAGTTCAATGGAATAAAGACCAGCTTCATGAAATCTATAAAACTTTCCCTTAGCAACAGAAAGAACTCTGAATATCTTCGCTAACAACACAAGAACTGTCCAGCTCCTTAAAAAAACACCTCTTTTAAAATGGAAAACCCCACTAAGAGAAAGGAACCCTTAAAAGAACAATGCTTTAAACAACTCAGACATCAAGGGAAAATAGAAGAGAGAGAGAGAGAGAGAGAAAGAGAGCTAAGTTAGGAGGGGTGGGGTTCTTATCTATTCTTTATAGGAGTCCATCATAGGTAAGATGGGGGGAGGGCCAACAAGAGATTCATAGCACAAATGTATATATTAAACTTAGCAATGTATATGTTAAACTTAGCAATTTAGAGCACAAACTTATACTTGACAGCTAAGGCATGCTAATTTCCTCTGCTTTACTCAGGTTTGAATCATGCCTAGACTATTTTTTTCATAATTTTATTTTCTTCGTTCAAAGGTGATAACACGTGTCACCACCTGATTATAAGAGAAAAATAAATTTATTAGATTAAATATAAATAATTAAATTCCTCTAATAAGGTGGTGACATGTTAAATTTTTAATTTATTTTATTAAACTAAAATTGACGACCAAATTGATAGAATGTATAAGTAACAAGGACCAAATGTAAAATTATACAAATTTTTACTAACTGCCATGTCACTCCCTCTGTTAGAGTTAGGGGTGTTCATTTCGGATACCCGATCCGATCCGATCCGAAAATTCGGATATCCGAAAATTTCGGATCACCTAAATAGCGATCCGTATCCGATCCGAAAAAACCGGATATCCAAAAATTCGGATATCCGAATTTTCGGATCGGATACTCGGATATCCGAATATCCGAAATTTATGAATTTATTTGATTATTTTTTAATTTAATGGTTTTATCCATGAAAAATTTAGGTTTTCGAATATAAAAATTAATAAATTATTGAATATAACAATATTGTATCCATAAAAATTTCAATTTTTCATATATAACAAGTAAAAATATCGAATATAATAAGTTTTATACCTATAAAAAAATTGAATTTTCGGATACCGGATAATCGGATATCCGATCCGAATGTAAAACCACTATCCGTATCCGATCCGAAATTTTCGGATATCCGATCCGAATTATCCGAAAAATAAAAAACGGATCGGATATCCGAAATTTCGGATCGGATCAACGGATAATCGGATCGGATTTTTTTGAACACCCCTAGTTAGAGTTTAATAGTAGGTGATCACATTAAGACTATTTACATAGTTGAATGGTCATATTGCCACAATTGAAAGTATAGTAGTCAAATTAAAACCAACTCTATAGTTTAGTGGTGGTTATTTAAGTAGTTTACCCTTATTTTTATTACGTTTATAAACTTATGAGTTATGAAGAGGGAAAAAGGAAGTGACCGTTGCAAACATGATTGTGGAGTATTAATAGTTGTAATAAATAATAATATAATAATAAAGTTATTTTGACCGTTACAAAACCAATGTTTTTTTCCTCACATCAGTAAACAAAGTACTGTTTTTTTTTGCCAATTACGTCGGTACAAGTGAAAAGCAGTTTGATATCGTTTAAGTAGGTCTTGGGTTTGAGGCGTTGTGTACACAAAAAATATCTACTGAGAGTAGAGGTGTTTCAAAAATACCCGACCCAGCTGACTTGATAACCTAAACTCCTAAAAACCAGGTATTTCTCTAAAAAAAATTACCCGAACGCTATTTTTCACGGTAATTACCGCTATTTTTTCAGGGTACTTAGGCCGGGTCTAGGCCAATTTTTTTTAACCGGTACTCTATCCAGTATTTTTAATATATATTTTTTACTTTTAAATTATATTTTTATTTTAAATTCCTTAATATTTTTACCTTAAAACTAAATATAAATTCATAATTTTTTTTATGTTTTTATTTTTTATTAGCAAAAAAATCAGAATTTTATTAGAAACATGGTAGTTCCATGCAATTCCAAATAAGTCAAGCATAAAAACAGTGTTATATTTGTAGAAAGAAATATAAATGCAGTAACAAAACAAAATCCTCAACTGCCTAGTGGATTCAACATCGAAATGCGCACTGATGCACCCCGATTAGGGATGTAAAAAGCTGACCCGACCTGAAAACCCGACTGAAACCTGCTCGAGTCAGAATCTGATTTGACCTGAAAATTTAATGACCTGAACCCGATCTGTAACCGACTGTTGTTGACCCGAGCCTGAATTCGACTTGTTACTGTAGTGACCGAACCCGACCTGCGTCCGACTGAAAACGACTCGAACCCGAATTGGACCTGTTACTGTGGACCTGAAACCCGACCTGCGCCCGACTGAAACGAACCCGAACCCGAAGCCGACCTGGCAGATAACCGATTTTACCCGACTGAATTGACCTGAGATCCGATATTACCCGACCTGTTTTGAACCCGACCTGTTTTGGACCCGACCTGTTTTGGACCCGACCTGTTTTGAACCCGACCTGTTTTGGACCCGACCTGTTTTGAACCCGACCTGTTAATTGACCCGACCTGCTTTGAACCCGACCTATTTTTAACCTGAACTGATATTGATCTGGCTTGATATTTACCTGATATATAGTTGAAGAAGTCTACGATTTGATAAATTTAAAGTGTTGCTAAATGTAAAGTATTAATTTATTAAATTAATTTAATACTAACTCGTTCAATATAAATTATTTGTGAAGTTTAATAAGAATTAACATACTTAAATTTATTTTATTAAAAATATTTAAAATTTAAAAATTTTATTAAATTAATAAGTTGTGATGGATGAATTTAAAACAAATTATTTAAAATTTAAATCAATTTATTAATTGTGATCATTAAATTTAAGAAATATTTTATTAAAAATTTAATTATAACTATTAAAAAAATAAAAATAATATTTTTTAGTTTAGGGGGAATTTTTTTTAAAATTAATGGGGGAAAGTTTTTTTAATTGATAAAAAATTATGGGGGGAATTTTTGCACCATATCAAATAAAATGGGGAGGATTTTGGTACCATATCAAACAAAAATAAAATGGGGGAGGGTGGGTATTTTGCCGCCACTCAAACAAAAATTTGGGGTGGGGGAAGAGAATTTTGCCGCCATATCACAAATTGAGAGTGGAGGTGGTGAGATTTTTTATTTATTTAGGGGTTAATTATCCTTTATCCTTCCTTAATTATATGGTTAGAGTTTAGGTTTTTTAGGTTTTAGTTTAGTTTTTAGTCTTAACTTTTGGTTTAGTTTCTTTAAATTTTATTTAATTAGGCCATGCTTCATAAATTAATTAATTATTAAGCTTTTTGGTTTGCTTTAAATTTGATTTGGTCATCGTATAAAGATTTGGTAAGTAATTAGGTTTAATAATTTTATTTATTTGTGATTTGGGCTCTAATTAATAATTTAGTTTTAATTTATTTTTAGATTTGTCCTTTTTATGTTTCAATTTATTTTGTTTGTTAGATTTATGAGTTTATGTTTATGGTTTAAGGGTAAGTGTGTCAAGTTGATTGATTGAGGTTATGAGATTAGTTTAGGGATTATGTGATTAGGTTTGCACTCTAATTATTAGTGAATAGTGTCTGTAAGATTTAGATATCCATGTTTGGGGTTTAGGGGGTAAATGTGTCAACTTAATTATTTGGAGTTATGAGATTAGTTTAAGGATTGGGGGATTAAGCTTGTACTCTAATTATTAGTGATTATAAGATTTAAGGGTTGAGGTTTATGGGTATTGTTTAGGGGTATACATATATACATACAAATATGTATGTTCTAGTATATATATAACAATATATGCATACTAAAACTTACATACATACATATATATGTGTGTATATATATAATTATAACAATATATATACTAAAACTTACATACATACATATATATATGTGTGTGTGTGTGTGTTTTAGTATGTATGTATACATGTGTATTTTAGTATTTTCTTCATTCTAGTCCCTTAACTTTATTTTAATTCTACATTAACCCCTATATATATATTTTAATTCGTCATGTTTTATAATTTTAATTTGAAATTTTGTTCATTTTAGACCCTAAAACTTTATTTTTATTCTAAATTGACATCTACTTATTGTTTTTTAATTAGTCTAATTTTTATACTTTTAATTTGATATTTTTGTTCATTACAGTCCCCAAAATTTTATTTTTATTCCAAATTGACCTCATTTCATTGTTTTCTTTTAAATTTGTCTAATGTTTTATAATTTTAATTTGATATTTTTGTTCATTATAATCCGTGAAACTTTATTTTTAATCCAAATTGACCCCTTTTCATTATTTTTTAATTACTCCAATGTTTTATAATTTTAATTTGATATGACTTTAAATAATTAACTCCAAATCAATGACGATTGACGAAGGCCAACCTAAAGTCTATCGACTACTTATACGGTTGTACCGAACTCAAACTCAATACGAATTTCAATCCTAAAAGTACCCCGACCTGAAACTACCCGACCTAAAATTACCCGACCTGAAATGCACCCGACCTGAAATGAACCCGACCTGAAATGGACCCGACCTGAAATGGACCCGACCTCAAACGGACCCGACCTGAAATGGACCCGACCTGAAGTGTATCCGAACCCGAATTAACCTGTCAATTATCTGCTTCGGACCCGACCCGTTTTGACCCGACCTGAAATGAACCCGACCTGAAATGGACCCGACCTGAAATGGACCCGATCTGAAATGGACCCGACCTGAAATGGACCCGACCTGAAATGGACCTGCACCCGACCCGAGTCGAGTCAAAATAGAAAAATGACCTGAAATGACCTGTACCCGATTTTACCCGACCTGAAACCCATCCGATTACCTGTTTTTACATCCCTAACCCCGATAAACCAACGCAGACAGATTCATTCGATGTACTTTTAAGTTTATTTTAAAAAAAATATTTATACTAATTTGTCAATATGAAATTTGGAAAAAAAATCACGATCAAAATTAATATTTTTGATGTCTTATTTTAGTGATGGATTTAAAAAAATATGAATGTTTTTGTTAGTTTTTTTTATTTTTAATTATTTATTTTTCACAACAAAGTATGAAGTAAAATAATTTTGGTTGTGTTGAGATATTAATTTTGATATAACTTAAAATGAAAAATATTTTTAGACTCAAATAAATTTGAAAAAAAAATATTAACTTGAAAAATATGTTTGAAGGATTTTTAAAAGGTTTTTGACTTGTTTAAATACTATCAAAATAACTCAAAAGTCAAAAACGGGCTCTGTGTACTGATATAGTCATTCGGTATCGATACTGAATCAGTCATACCGGTTCTCATTTTATCTGTACTGATACTCCCTTTTGTTTCCTCAAAACTCCAAATTCCAGTAGCTATCTTGTGTACCGATACAACCTCAATCGTATCGGTACACTAGGGGGTGTACCGATACTCAGTGTAAAAAATGTCCAATGACTCTTTTTATTTAAAGCAGGTGTACTGATACCAGGGGCGGACGGTTTAAGGAGCCTAAGGAGGCCTTGCCCCCCCCCCCCCCCCAAAATTTTGAACATTTTACATTTGGTCCTTCAAGTTTTTAAAAAATATTAATTTAGCCTTCTCAAAAAATGGAAAATTTTAATTTGGCCCCCTCAAAATTTTAAAAAATATCATTAAGTTTTTATTTCTTTAGATATTTTCAATTAAGTTCCCTTTTAAATTTTTGAAAATTTCTCATTAAACCTCACAATTTTTGAAAATTTTAGTTTGCACTTCTAAAATTTTTGAAAATTTTAAATTGGCCTCCTCAACTTATTATACCAAGATCCGCCTCTGACTGATATCAATGGTCACGAACTGATACGCCTTGCATCAAAAGTGCATTTAATGCTTGTCGCAGTCGTTTTTTTAATTTGTTTCTAGAAAAATAGCCTAACGATTAGGGTTTTGGAAATTAGAGTTTTTTATTTTAATTTGATTTTGAAATTAGGGTTTTTTCATTTTTAGTCAAATTTCTTTTATTTTCTTAAAAATCGTTTTGGAGTCGCCACCGGTCACTTGGGTAGACCAGACACCATAAAAACGGACCAGAGATTCTTTTTGTAAAATTTGAGTTCGAGAGTCGGTTACGTGTAAGGAAGGATTAACACCCCTACGAACTCCTGTTATCGGTACCTTATTAACTTCACGTGGCATTTTGAACGTTAGTCTGAATTTAATTAAATATTTTAATTGTTAAACAGATTGCATTTCAAATGGGGATATCTTTTTGTAAGAAAATACATTTTCGACGAATGTAAGTTTTGAAACGTCCAAATATATTAGGACACTTCAATTTATATTCAAAATGTATCTCAACACAAAAGGTTTAATGCATGTCCAATTATTGTCTTGTTTATTTTAAGTAAAACCTAATTAGTGCTCTATTAATTAATTAATTAATTAATTAATTAATTAATTAAGATTCTATGAATATTATTAATTTTTGGGCTTTAATGGTAACACCCAATTAATTTAGGCACTACCCATATTAGGCCCAAAAGTAACAATATTCCTATTTTAAATATCACTAACTAATTATTCCTTATCTTAATTTGATTTTATTAAAACTACTTAGGAGAAATTACACGTTTCTAAGTTTAAATGGTATGCTAGATAGTTAACTAGAATACCCTTTTGATAACATCTCATTATATTGAGATACTAACCAAATTAGGGTATTGAAGTTGTTATTTAGCATCCATTTATTTTCTACAATTTTTCTCTCTATTCAATTATTTAATTAAGAAACCTTTACTAAAGGCTCTACTTCATACAATTTCATGATTAAACCTTCTGTTAGGTTTGATAGGCTCGATTTCCTTCAACCGTTATGAATTGTCAAGTGGTGGAGAAGTTGGATTTTTGGGTGATTTAGGTGTGGAAGCTAAAAGATAAAAGACACAATAATTTAGAGTGGTTCGGCCTTCTAAGAAGCACCTACATCCACTACCTTAGCTTCCCACTAAGGATTTCACAACCAATTCACTAATTGATTCGTCCCCTTTTCTAGGCTTAGGAGGAAACCTTTACAATGATCAAAACTTTCTAACCCAAAGCTTGATCAAACCCTCTCTACAAGAGATAAAGATAGGCAAACTAAAATCTATCTTACAAGGTTGATGTTTGAAACTCTACTCACCCAATCCTAAACACTTGAGCAAATTTAACAATTTAGGCTCACAAGTGTTGTCTATACAAAGAATGGATAAATTAAGCTCTAAAGACAATTTGACATCATATGGTTGTTGACAAATTGAAGCATTAGCCTTCCCTTGATGCTTGGAGGTCCCTTTTATACTTCCAATTGAGTTTATAGCCGTTGAGGACCGTTGGAGACTTTATTTCCCACCATAAATGCAGTTCTGCAACTACTTGTATCGAAACGACACCTGCCTGTTTCGGAACACGACAAAAACAGAAAGAGCCGTTATACACATTGAAGAGGCCGTACCGAAACACCTTGGGTCGTATCGGAACGCCCGTATCGAAACGCCTAGTGTCGTATCAGAACAGCCTGCAATTCAAATAGTCGTTGGGAAATAGTCGTTGGGGTGTGTGTGTGTGCCACATAGGCGTATCGAAACACCAAAGGGTGTTTCAAAACCACACCTATCCGTGTCGAAACAGATAAGCCCTATATCAAAACGGATTCTGGCAGTTTCAAAACGTATCGATACAGATTATGCCTATATCGAAACAGAAACATTAAAAACATTGGTTTGACTACTTAAAAACGTTTCAAACATTTCCAAAACCTTTTGAAACACCCTCAAACTTATTTTCAAGTTTTTTTTGACTTAGAGAATGTTTTAAATTGTTTTCAATTAAGTCCAAAACATTTTTCAATTATTATATCAAAACATATATTTCTACAATCTCCCCATTTTTGATATAATAAAACCAACTTGAAAAATTGTTTGGGATTCTCCCCCTTAGTATTTTTAAAAATTTGAATAAGAGAAAACTTGAATGAAGTTAAAGCTCCCCTTATTCTCTTGAAAAATCAAATTTTCAAACAATTTCTCCCCCTTTTTGTTATATGAAAAAGAATTTAAAAGACATTAGGCTCAAAATAACATATGAGGTTAAAAAATGACACAATTAAAAAAAATTGGTTTTAAAATTGGCTCCCCCTTACTCGAAGCATAAAATATTGTCAGTCCTATTGACGAGAGATCTCTTTCTAGGGAGAAGTTTCATTACTTCAATGGTAGTTGGCTTCGTCTCTCTGAGCTCCCTAGCGACGCAATTCCGGAAGAAATTGCCAATCCTCAAGCCGCTCAAGCTCCTCCTCCACCTTCCATGGATGCCTTTATGACCTTTCTCAACAAACAATTCACGGGCTTACGCACGGGAATTGCTTCCATGGATCAAACAATGAATTTAGGGCTTGCCGCTATTGACACACGCTTTACAAGCCTTGAAGATCGTGTGAAGAATGTGGAGACGCGTCTCACTTCTCTTGAAGGCGGCCACAACTCGATGAACGTATCTCTTACCGCTTTTCATGATGAGTGGTGTCAATCTAGGAGGAATGGTGATGCAAATGAAGAGGATGGATATGGCGATGGAGAAGAGTAGTAGATTATATTTGCATTCCATTCATGTCATTTATGATTTCTATTTATGCACTTTGAATTGTGTTCTTTAGGATTAAGTTTGCATTCTAAAACCTATGCTTTGATTATTGTTATTTGAATTTTATGTTGATGTTTTCTTTATTTTGAACTTAATGTTTATCTATAATATGTTGCTTGGTTATTATTTATGCCTTTTGCCTATGTTTATCTATGTCTCTATTTTTTATCTAACAAAAAGGGGAGAGGGAACAAGCTCACTTAAAAAAAATTAACTTAAATTTTACCTAGGAAATATTAAGGGGGGGTTGTTTTTTTTTGCAAAGCTTTTCAAAAGTCTTAAAAATTTCAAGTTTTGGTTTTGTTATATCAAAAAGGGGGAGATTGTAAAACCTATGTTTGGTTTTGATATAACAAAGTATGTTAAGGATTAAATTGAAAAACTTGAAAAAGGTTTTTAAGTCCCTCAAAAGATTTTAAATCAACAAGGCTTTAATCTAGTTTGAAAAACTTAAACTCCAAAATATTTTCTAAGTGCTCCAAGGCCAAACTATTGAAAATCGTTCAGGCGTATCGATACGCTTCTAGCCGTATCGATACTCTTTTTACAAACTTGGCTACTAGAGAAACGCGTTTCGATACGCCCCTTACCGTATCGAAATAGCGTATTGAAACATATTGTATATGTATCGATACACTATCTCTGTAAAAACTGAAGGAGTTTGAATGGCGTACCGATACGGTGTCCCCTGTATCGATACAAATTTAATGGAATTTTAAATTCGAAAGCTTTTAATGTTTTTGACCGTTGGTGTCAGTTGTTAGGTAACGGAATTTTAAAGTGTTGGTTGTCCCGTACCGATACGCCCTTTGCCGTATCGTTACGGAAACTTCCAGTGAGCTCTGTGAAAATAATTGCATCGATACGTTGTTCTCCGTATCGAAATGATCCCTGTCCCGTATCGATACGCCTACACACGTATTGATACGCCCCTCTTGTAATTGTGCAACAACTCTTTCTGTTTTGAGATAGGTATCGATACATATCCCCGTGTACCGATACGATAAGCTGTAAAAGTGCATTTATGGTGGAAAAAGAGGGTCCCAACGGCTATAATCAATACCATAACCACCCAAAAGGCTAGAATTAATGGAGAAGACATAAAATGAAGCCAATTGAAGACTAGCAACTACTATTGCATCCAAAAGAAACATCCTTACAAAAATCCAAGCTCAAAGTGCCTAATTTCATATTCTTGTAAAATCCCAAATTGTATTGTGTTCAATTCTGATCTTGTATTCCAATTTAGGTTGAGTGATTATATTTAAAGGGGCAAACTTGTATTGAGAGATATCTTTCTTGCCTTAATTTCTTCTTTGTACTCTTGTGAGGGTTTGGTCAAATTTTGGGTAGAAAATTTGACCGGTATTGTAAATGTTACCTCCTAAGCCTTGAAAAAGGGAAGAGCAATTAGTGGATTGTTGGAAAATCCTTAGTGGTAGCTAAGGTAGTGGATGTAGAGTTCATTTGAAACTTGAATCACTCTAAAATTCCTTGTTCTTCATTTTTTGCTATTCCACTTTCCACAACAAATTTTAAAAACCCAATTCACCCCCCTCCTTGCTTTGATCAATTCATTGATCCACTCAACAAATAGATTGAACACATCACAAATAGATTGAACATCGATGGTGATCTTTTTACCCATAAGATAAGAGTTAACGGCCGTAACAACACCCGCTTGATTGGCAACACACTTGGCATTAACATAGAAAATCAAAACCAAATTGCGATAGAAAAAGCCAGGGATTTGAATAAAATCCATAAATTTCCATTCTTGGAGAAAAGGTAAGTATGCAAATTTGAAGCGCTCCGAGTTGAGAAAAGGAACGGAAATTACCCTCTCCGGACGGATTTTATAGTTTTCAAAGGTGCGAAAATAGTTGAGTTCCCCGGTGGTGCGAAAGCACTTTTGATAGATAAGAGTGAGGTTTGGACGAGTACCATCTTCGGGATTGGAAGCTTCACCGAGTTCACTAGTACACGCTCTCTTTTTGGGTGCCATTGACTAGAGAAATTAATCAAAACAAGTGTATGCATTATTTTTCACATTCAACTCATAGAAAATCAATAATCAAGGTTTTTGAAAAAAAATTGAAAGGTAAAAACAAAAACCAAAACAAAAATATTTGATGTTGAAAAAGCAAAATAAAAGAAAAGGGATTGAAAACGAAAATTATAAAATAAAAATGTAACCCCCTCGACCCGGCCTAGCCGCCAGACCGCATCGAATGGGTTACACGGGGAAAACCGAAACGAAGCCCTTTAAGGCTCCACTCCGATTAGCAACCCTAGAAAATTTCTTTTAAAGTTATCTTGTCTAGATGTTTCGTTATATCCTATGTGAGAGGACACGCAGCAGAAAACACATATGGAAACAAAGCACGCAAATCAGACAATTAAACAAACCCCTCTTTAACTTTTACAATAGACCATATCAATACGCTAGAGGACTGTATCGATACGCCTGGACCTGTTCAACACCCCAAAGTCAACCCAGAGAGACCGTATCGATGCGCCCTCAACGGTCAACTTACCAAGGTCAAACTACAAAAATTGTACCGATACTCTCAGGACCCGTACGGATACGTTAAAATCTCGTCAATTTCTCAAATTTCCAGAGAGCTTTTGGCATATCGATACACCCCCGCGTATCGGTACGCATAGCCTAAAACAAGGTCCAAAGCAGTGGACCGTATCGATACAGCCCTTGAGCGTACCGATACGCCCTGCATTGCAAAACTTGTTTTAGCAGCTAAAAGCACAAGAACTCAACTCTAGAGGCATTTAACGACTAGTCAAGCAACATACAAACTCAAACACAACACAAGACATCCTTGGACAAGCATACGAAGCAATTTAAACATTCAAAGAAGCAACATCCAACAAGATAAGATTCTTAGAGGAGTCATGCATACAAGCATTCACCAACATAGCCAAAAGTTAAACTAAAGCATACTTCAACATGGCATAAGGCAACACAAGCCCAAAACGACTAAACATACATGTCTAAACAAAAGAACATGGCATCAACATTACAAAACACAAAGGTCTTATTCCATTGCTTAAATACTAATTATCGAAGTCTAAATCATACTTGAGCAAACTAAATTCCCTTGGATCCTCCCTTGTTCCCCGAGCTGCACCGAAGGTCTAAGGGTCTGCATTGTTGGAAAAGAGAGCGTAAGCATTTAAGCTTAGTGAGCGGTGCTCAAAGAGTAGCTACAACAATGCAGTTTTAAAACATAGTTTGCTTGAAAACCAAAACCACTTCCAAATCATTTCCACGTGCTTGAACACACAATGTCATGCTTCTACCTTCACGTGCATTTACCGAATGCACCCACAAGCCATAGGCTTACCATATGCTTATTCTCTTAACGCAGGCAAAGTAAACAATAATGCAATAGGCACAAGCATAAATAGATAGAATCAACAACATGCTTAACATGAGAATTAAAGCAATCATGGGTATATTGACATTCAACGTTTTACTCGGATATGCAGACAACTTTCTCAAACCCACTAGACACTTCCGGTGGAATCTCACATCACCATACTCACCCGTCTAGTAATAACATAATTTCTGGTGGAATCTCACATCACCGTACTCCTCCTTAGTGGAATCTAACATCACTAAGGCCACGCGCGAATTTTACCTTGAGTGCACTCTAATCCTATTGATCGATCAATTATATCCGGTGCAAGGCATGTACTCACAATGCAAGTATAAACACAAGACATAAGTCTCAACATGCATAACAGTGCAAATCAACACATAACAATTATAGCATGTTCAACATCGCATTCAAGAATCGTAAAACACAATTTAATTGCATAAACCTTAAAACTTACTCTCGAGCTTGGATTGGCACTTCAAGCTCAATCCAAACCCCTAAATCATTCCCTCAACCACGTTAAGGCTTTTAAAATCGATCCACTCACCAGCCAACACACCAACGATGTCCGAGATGCCGAAATCAAGCCTCAGAACTACCCGGGTTTCAGTCCACAATGTCCGAATCCAATTCCTCTATTTTGAGCAACCCAAAATCGAACATTAGAACACAAATACACTCACAAACACAACGAAGACTCAGAACTCAAAAACCTTGCATCAATACACCTCAATTCAAGCTCAAGCTACACCCGAAACATAGCCAATTCGAACCCAAACTACTAGCATCCAAAACCAACGAATTTACCATAAAAATCTAACTTTTTACATCCCTAAACATCAATCCAAAGCCACCAAACCTCCTGCTTCCATTTAGAGACAAAACCCAACCAAAAACTCAAGCTTTCTAACTCTTAAAATCACCCACAATACCCATTTCGGGTTTCCCTCAAAAACCCACCATTTATATGTTATTTTAGTGTTAAAAAAAGATAAAAACACTCCCAACTCATCCTTACATCAACCCAACGAAAACCCTAAGATTTCTTCTCATTTCCAACTAAACTTTAAAAATCAAAATTTGTTTTTTCCATGAGTTTTACAAAAATATTAACATATATGACTCAAGGAAGATGAGACTAAGTTAGGAAACCATTTACCTTGAGAAATCACTTAGTTGAGAGCTTGAAATCCAATGGAATAGTGACTAGGGTTTAAGGAGGTTTTTAGAACGTGAAATTTCAAATGGAGAAGATGATGACTTTTTGATAAAATCTCCTTTTTTTATTCCTTTTCATGAAAAATCCCCTTTTTGCCCCTTTAGTCTTTTAAAACTCTTTTTTGGTGTATTAAAAATAGTTTGTCTCCAAATTAATTTAAATCCGACTCGGTTGACTAATCCGATAACTCCCGACCCGAAACTCGGGGCATTACAACTCTGCCCCACTTAAGGAATTTCGTCCCCGAAATTACCTGGCGGAAAGAGATGCGGAAACTGCTTTCGCATGTCATCCTTTCTCTCCCAAGTGGCTTCTTCCACCCCTCGATGACGCCACTTAACCTTAACCAACTCAATGATCCTTCCTCGCAACACTTTGCTGTCCGAAGCCAAAATCTCAACTGGTTCTTCATCGTAGGTCAAATCCGAATTCAATTCTATCTCATCAACTGGCATAACATGTGACAGATCTGATCTATACCTCCAAAGAATCAAGACGTGAAACACATCGTGAATCTTCTCTAGTTCGGCCAGCAGTCTCAATCTATACACAACAGGACCAACTCACTCAACTATCTCATACGGACCGATGAATCTCGGGCTCAACTTACCTTTCCTACCAAATCTCATCACCTTCTTCCAAGGTGATACTCTCAAGAACATTTTGTCGCCCACAACATACTCTATTTCTCTTCTTTTCAAATCTGCATAAGATTTCTGTCTATCCGAAGCGGACTTCAAACTGTCACAAATCAACTATACTTTCTCGATGGTATCCTTAAGCATATCTGAGAAAGGTATCAATTTTTGTCCCACTTCGGCCCAACAAACAAGTGTTCTACATTTTCTACCATACAGAGCTTCATAAGGTGCCATTTGAATGCTCGCTTGATAACTGTTATTATATGCAAACTCTACTAACGGTAGATGCTTCTCCCACGAACCCTGAAATTCTATGATGCAACATCTCAATATATCTTCCAACAGTTGTACGACTCTCTCTGACTGACCATCGGTCTGAGGATGATATGAAGTGCTGAAATTCAGTCAGGTACCCAAAGAACTATGCAAACTCTCCCAATATCTAGCCGTGAACCTCAGATCTCTGTCTAACACTATAGATTTCTGTATACCATGCAATCTCACTATCTCACTGATATAAAAATCAGGCAACTTATCTAGAGTATAAGTGGTGTGAACGGCTAAAAAGTGCGCACACTTCATAAGACGATCAACTATTACCCAAACTGAATTCTTCTTAGAAGGTGTCATCGGCAAACCCGATACAAAATTCATGGTGATTCTCTCGCACTTCCACTCAGGAATTCTCAACGGTTGTAAAAAACATGAAGGAAACTAGTGCTCGGCTTTAACTCGATGATAAACCATGCACTTACTCACAAACTCGGCAACATCTTTTTTTAAACCAACCCAGAAATACTCATTTTTCAAGTCTCGGTACATTTTCGTGCTTCCCGGATGCATAGCAAACAGACTACTGTGAGCTTCAGTTTGGATGGTGCGTCTCAAGTCTACATCTTCCGGAACAACTACTCTACCCTTGAAACATAAAACTCCATCACTAATAAAACAAAAATCTGTCGGTTTACCTTCCATTATGTCTTGTACATAAGATGCTAATGATCTATCTTGCAACTGCTTCTCTCTAATCAACTGAAGCAAAGAAGGTCTAACTTGCAACTCGGCCACTAAACCACCATCTTCGGACAAACTCAATCTAGCAAACATAGCTCGTAACTCCACTGCTACCTTTCTACTCAAGGCATCGACCACTACATTGGCTTTACCCGGATGGTACTCAATCGTGAGGTCGTAGTCTTTAAGCAACTCTAGCCACTTACGCTTTCTAAGATTCAACTCTCTTTGCGTCATTATGTACTTCAGACTCTAGCGATCCGTATACATTGTGCACTTCTCACCATACAAGTAATGTCTCCAAACTTTCAAAGCGAAAACCACTTCAGCCAATTCTATATCATGCGTAGGGTAATTACGCTCATGAGTCTTCAACTGTCTAGACGCATAGGCCACTACTCTTCCATCTTGCATAAGTACACAACCTAAGCCAACATACAACGTATCACTGAAGACTACAAACTCTTTCCCTGACACGGGTTGAACTAAAACATGAGCTTCGGTTAAGGCTTCTTTCAATTTCTCAAATGCTTGTTGTCTTGCATTAGTCCACTCAAACCGAACATCCTTATGTACTAATTTAGTCAAAGGAGCTGCAACCTTCGAGAAACCTTCAACAAAACGTCTATAGTAACCGGCCAAACCAAAGAAACTACGAACTTCGGTCACTGTCTTTAGTGGTTTCCAATACACAACTGCCTCAACCTTTTTAGGATCCACACGAATTCCATAGGCTGATACAATATGGCCTAAGAAGACTACTTCCATAATCCAAAATTCACATTTGCTTAACTTGGCATACAACTGATTGTCTAACAATTTCTGCAACACCAAACGCAAATGCCGATCATGATCTTCCTCGGTACGAGAGTACACTAGAATATCATCAATGAACACTACCAAAAACTGATCTAAGTACTCATGAAACACTCTATTCATCATGTCCATAAAGCTGCCGGTGCATTAGTAGAACCAAAGGGAATCACTAAGAATTCGTAGTTCCTATAACGAGTGCAGAAAGCTGTCTTCGGTACATCTTGATCTCTTACCTTCAACTAATAATAATCGGATCTCAAATCTATCTTCGAGAACACTGAAGCACCTCTCAACTGATCAAACAAGTCATCAATTCTCGGCAACATATACTTGTCCTTCACTGTCAACTTATTCAACTGTCGATAATCGATACACATTCTTAAACTACCATCTTTCTTTTTCACAAACAACACCGGTGCACCCCAAGGTGAAGTACTCGAACGAATGAACCCTCGGTCTATCAATTCCTGAAGCTGTGTCTTCAACTCTTTCATTTCTTTAGGAGCCATTAGGTACGGTGCAATCGATACTGGAGCTGAATCTGAATAAGTCTCAATAAAAAACTCTACATCTCTATCTGGAGGCAAACCAGGCAATTCTTCCGGGAACACACTTGGAAAGTCACAGACTATTCTAATGTCTCGTGGCCGTGCCTCATCCATATTCAGATTCATAACATAGGCTAGGTACGCCTGACAACCCACATCCAACAACTTCTGAGCCTCTAAGGCTGAAACTACATTAGACAAGAACTTAACGTTCTTGCTCACTATCACTACCTCATGATCATCTGAAAGTCTCAAAGACACACATTTTGTCTCAAAATCTACTCTAGCCATATGTTCTACAAGCCAGTCCATACCTAATATCACATAAAAACCATAAAACGGCAGTTCTATCATATCCATAGGAAAAACATGACCCTGAACCATCAAAGGCATCTTCTGTACATCTTTCTGACAACGACTGTCTCACCAAAAGAACTAGTGACATTCATACCCACATCTAATATCTCAACCGGAATATCTAACAATCTTGCATGCTCACTCAAAATGTACGAATGCGTAGAACCGGAATCAATCAAGGAAAGTAAAGTCAATGACTGTAACGAGAAATTACCTGCAATCACAGCTGTGTCATTCATGTCCTCACGGTGTGCATACACTCTAGCTGGCCACCTCCCTCGGGTTGAACTGCTACAACATGAGCTACATTCTTATGACCCTCATTCCTAGGCTGAAAGTTACCTCTACCGCGCCAACGGCCTTTCTGATGATCGACAGCTTGTGCACTAGCTTGTCCATCCCTAGACGGATGTAGACAATCGCGCTTCAAGTGCGCCCTAGACCCGCAGTTCCAACAAGAGCCATAAGTGCCCCAACACTCACCATAATGACGTCTACCACACTTGTTGCACTCGAGAGTACGATTCCTAGTCTCTTGGTGGTGATGGCCTCTCCCTGGATTACCACCTCCGCGTTTATGATCATGATGAGGTTTCCTATCCTTGTGCCTCTTGGCACAATATCTGTCCCAATCAGTATTCCTCTTTCCGGAACTAGATCCACCCTTGCGATCCGCAAGTCCCAAAGATTGTTCGATGTCCTTGGCCCTAGTGACCAACACATCAAAATCAGTATAGTCGGAAGCCAACATGTAGGTCTTCACATCCTGAACCAACTCATAACGGAAACACTCACAACGTTCCGCCTTACTTGGAACTATCTCAAAAGCTTACTGACTCAAACATACGAACTGCACCTCAGAGTCGGATACGGTCAAGCTACCATGAACTAGAGCCATGAACTCTCTCTTCTTCTCATCTAGGTATCGAGGACCTAAGAACTTATTACGGAAAGCATTCCTGAAAAACTCCCAAGTAACCTCGGCCTCGGGCATACCCGTAGTGATAGTAGTCCACCAAGTGTAGGCATCTCCTTAAAGAAAAGACACAATGCAACCCAACTTATGTGCTTCAAAGCACTCCATCTGACTCAAAATATGAAATGTGCTCTCAAACCATGCCTTTGAACCCTCGGGCGATAACCCACAGAACTCAACCCCGCCCAAGCTACGAAGTCGCTCTAACGGTAAACCAGAATCTGCACCTTGAGGTGGTGGTGCAACCCGAACACCCGCTAAAGCTGTCTGTATAGCCCCAGCGATAGCCTGAATCAACGGATTCACATCGATACCTTCCTGCCCCTGACCAGCCTAGGGTCCAACACCTTCCGCATTCGCTCCAACACCCGGAGGCGGAGGAGGAGGAGGAGGAGGGAAGTTCTCTCCTCGCACATCCTCGACATTCTCAATCCGTTCAACCCTCGGCCTTCCCCTCGGTCTCACAATGCTAATAGATGCAAAGCTAAACAACAACACAACAAGTGAAATGATTTAAAGTCAGCAAAGAACAAGGTCCAAGGTGCTCAAGTCCTTAAACTTAAAATCACTTACAATAATAGTATACTAGCAGTAGGTGCCTTTAACTACTTCTCAACCAACACAAGAATAACCACAAGCATGCTTACAATCACCGTGCAATCACAATCAACAAGCTTATATGTAGAACTAAGGTTTTGATATAATATTTGAAAAATGTTTTGGACTAAATTGAAAAGAATTTAAAATATGTTTTTAGTCAAAAACAACTTGAAAATATGTTTAAGGGTTTTAAACGGCAATTGGAATGGTTTTAAAGTGTATTTAAAGTAGTCAAAACCATGATTTTCAAGTAACCGTACCGATACGGTATTGGACCGTACCGATACGCCTTAAGGTTTTCAAACTACCAAAATTCCAGTAGCCAAAACCCGTACCGATACGCCTAGCCGTATCGATACAGTGTATTTTGAAATAGCCCAACGGCCATAAATGGTACTATTCCCAACGGCCATAAATGGTACTATTCCCGACGGCCATAAATGGAACTATTTCCAACGGCTATAAATGGTACTATTTCCAACGGCTATAAATGGTACTATTCCAACGGCTATAAACGGCTATATTCCCAACGGCTATAAACGGCTATATTCCCAACGGCTATAAACGGCTACAAACTCAATTTGGAGTATAAAAGGGACCTCCAAGCATCAAGATTGATAAGAGCTTCAATTGTTACAACATTATGAGTGAAAAACTTGTCTAGAGCTTAAATCGTTCATTTCTTGCTTAGACAACACTTGTGAGCTTACATTGTTAAATTTGCTCAAGTGTTTAGGTTTTGGGTGAGTGCTTAATTGTGCAAACAAATACCTATTAGAGGGTTTGAGTTTGCTTTGTCTATCTCTTTGTAAAAGAGGGTTTTGATCAAGGCTTTGGGTAGAAGCTTGATCGGTGTAAAGGGTTTCCTCCTAAGCCTAGAAAAGGGGACGAATCAATTAGTGGAATTGGTTGTGAAATCCTTAGTGGGGAGCTAAGGTAGTGGATGTAGACTCGGTTGAGTAGTCGAACCACTATAAATCATTGTGTCTTTATTTTTCTAGCTTCCTAAACCCTTCCACCCAAAAATTCACCTCTCCACCACTTGGCGAGCAAGAACGGTTGATTGAATCGAGCACCTCACATCTCAACATTATACCATAAAACTTACCTCGGTTACCTTTTGGCTTGCGGAAACTCAACGAACCTAGGCGGAACCTAGGCTCTGATACCAACAAATGTAACCCCCTCGACCCGGCCTAGCCGCCAGACCGCATCAAATGGGTTACACGGGGAAAACCAAAGCAAAACTCGTTCAGGCTCCACTCCGATTAGCAACCCTAAAACGTTTCTTTTAAAGTTATCTTGTCTAAATGTTTTGTTATATCCTATGTGAGAGGACACGCAGCGGAAAACACGTATGGAAACAAAACACGCAAATAAGAAAATTAAACAAACCCCTTTTTAACTTTTACAATATGCCGTATCGATACGCTAGAGGACCATATCGATATGCCTGGACTTGGTCAACACCGCAAAGTCAACCCAAGGAGACCGTATCGATACGCTAGAAGATCGTATCGATGCGCCCTCAACTGTTAACTTACCAAGGTCAAACTACAAAAACCGTACCGATACTCTTAGGACCCGTACTAATACGCCAAAATCTTGTCAATTTCTCAGATTTCCAGAGAGCTTTTGGCGTACCGATACACCCTCGCGTACCGGTACGCATAGCCTAAAACAAGGTCCAAAGCAGTGGACCGTATCGATACAGCCCTTGAGCGTATCGATACGCCCTTCACTGCAAAACTTGTTTTAGCAGCTAAAAGCACAAGAACTCAAATCTAGAGGCATTTAACGACTAGTCAAGCAACATACAAACTCAAACACAACACAAGACATCCTTGGACAAGCATACGAAGCAATTTAAACATTCAACGAAGCAACATCCAACAAGATAAGATTCTTGGAGGAGACATGCATACAAGCATTCTCCAACATAGCCAAAAGTTAAACTAAAGCATACTTCAACATGGAATAAGGCAACACAAGCCCAAAACGACTAAACATACTTGTCTAAACAAAAGAACATGCCATCAACATCACAAAACACAAAGGTCCTATCCCATTGCTTAAATACTAATTATCAAAGTCTAAATCATACTTGAGTAAACTAAATTCCCTTGGATCCTTCCTTGTTCCCCAAGCTGCACCGAAGGTCTAAGGGCCTGCATTGTTGGAAAAGAGAGCGTAAGCGTTTAAGCTTAGTGAGCGGTGCTCAAAGAGTAGCTACAACAATGCAGTTTTAAAACATAGTTTGCTTGAAAACCAAAACCACTTCCAAATCATTTCCACATGCTTGAAAAGACAATGTCATGCTTCTACCTTCACGTGCATTTACCGAATGCAACCATAAGCCATAGGCTTACCATATGCTCATTCTCATAACGCAGGCAAAGTAAACAATAATGCTATAGGCATAACCATAAATAGATAGAATCAACAACATGCTTAACATGAGAATTAAAGCAATCATGAGTATATTGACATTCAACGTTTTACTCGGATATGCGGATAACTTTCTCAAACCCACTAGACACTTCCGGTGGAATCTCACATCACCGTACTCACCCGTCTAGTAATAACATAATTTCCGGTTGAATCTCACATAATCGTACTCCTCCTTAGTGGAATCTAACATCATTAAGGCCACGCACGAATTTTACCTCGAGTGCACTCTAATCCTATTGATCGGTCAATTATATCCAGTAACAACCAACACATGTCAATATACTCAAACACAACCACAAGAATTACCGATGCTTGGACCACTTACCGAGTCCAACTTCCATGCAAGACATGTACTCACAATGCAAGTATAAACATAAGACATAAGTCTCAATATGCATAATAGTGCAAATCAACACATAACAATTATAACATGTTCAACATCGCATTCAAGAATCCTAAAACACAATTTAATTGCATAAACCTTAAAACTTACTCTCGAGCTTGGATTGGCCTTTCAAGCTTAATCCAAACCCCCAAAACATTCCCTCAACCATGTTAAGGCTTTTAAAATCGATCCACTCACCAGCCAACACACCAACGATGCCCGAGATGCCGAAATCAAGCCTCCAAACTACCCGGATTTCCGTCCATAATGCCCGAATCCAATTCCTCTATTTTGAGCAACCCAAAATCGAACATTAGAACACAAATACACTCACAAACACAGCGAAGACTCGGAACTCAACAACCTTGCATCAATACACCTCAATTCAAGGTCAAACTACACCCGAAACATAGTCAATTCGAACCCAAATTACTAGCAGCCAAAACCAAAGAATTTACCATAAAAAATCTACCTTTTTACATCCCTAAACATCAATCCAAAGCCACCAAACCTCCAGCTACCATTTAGAGACAAAACCCAACCAAAAACTCAAGCTTTCTAACTTTTAAAATCACCCACAATACCCATTTCGGGTTTCAATCAAAAACCCACCATTTATATGTTTTTTTAGTGTTAAAACAAAGATAAAAACACTCCCAACTAAGCCTTACATCAACCCAACGAAAACCCTAAGATTTCTTCTCATTTCCAACCAAACTTTAAAAATAAAAATTTGTTTTATCCATGAGTTTTACAAAAATATTAACATATAGGACTCAAGGAAGATGAGACTAAGTTAGGAAACCATTTACCTTGAAGAAATCACTTAGTTGAGAGCTTGAAATCTAATGGAATAGTGACTAGGGTTTAAGGAGGTTTTTGGAACGTGAAATTTCAAATGGAGAAGATGATGACTTTTTAATAAAATCCCCTTTTTGCCCCTTTAGTCTTTTAAAACTCTTTTTAGTGTAATAAAAATAATTTGTCTCCAAATTAATTTAAATCCGAATCGGTTGACTAATCCGATAACTCTCGGCCCTAAACCCGGGGCGTTACAACTCTCCCCCACTTAAGGAATTTCGTCCCCAAAATTACCTGGCGGAAAGAGATGCTGAAACTGCTTTCACATGTCATCCTTCCTCTCTCAAGTGGCCTCTTCCACCCCTCGGTGACGCCACTTAACCTTAACCAACTCAATGATCCTTCATCGCAACACTTTGTTGTTCGAAGCCAAAATCATAACTGGTTCTTCATCGTAGGTCAAATCCAGATTCAATTCTATCTCCTCAACTGGCATAACATGTGACGGATCTGATCTATACCTCAAAAGCATCGAGACGTGAAACACATCGTGAATCTTCTCTAGTTCGGCCGACAGTCTCAATCTATAGGCAACATGACCAACTCTCTCAACTATCTCATACGGACCGATGAATCTCGGGCTCAACTTACCTTTCCTACCAAATCTCATCACCTTCTTCCAAGGTGAGACTTTCAAGAACACTTTGTCGCCCACGTCATACTCTATTTCTCTTCTTTTCAAATCTGCATAAGATTTCTGTCTATCCAAAGCTTCCATCAAACGGTCACAAATCAACTGTACTTTCTCGGTGGTACCCTTAAGCATATCTGGCAAAGATATCAATTTTTGTCCCGCTTCGGCCCAACAAACAAGAATTCTACATTTTCTACCATACAGAGCTTCGTAAGGTGCCATCTGAATGCTCTCTTGATAACTATTATTATATGCAAACTCTACTAACGGTAGATGCTTCTCCCTAAACCCTGAAATTCTATGATACAACATCTCAACATATCTTCCAACACTTGTATGACTCTCTCTAACTGACCATCGGTCTGTGGATGATATGAAGTGCTGAAATTCAGTCGGGTACCCAAAGAACTATGCAAACTCTCCCAAAATCTAGCCGTGAACCTCGGATCTCTGTCTGACACTATAGATTTCGGTACACCATGCAATCTCACTATCTCACTGATATATAAATCAACAAACTTATCTAGAGAATAAGTGGTGTGAACGGCTAAAAAGTGCGCACACTTCACAAGACGATCAACTATTACCCAAACCGAATTCTTCTTAGAAGGTGTCGACGGTAAACCCGATACAAAATCCATGGCGATTCTCTCCCACTTCCACTCTGGAATTCTCAACGGTTGTAACAAACCTGAAGGAAACTGGTGCTCGGCTTTAACTCGGTGACAAACCATGCACTTACTCACAAACTCGGCAACATCTTTCTTTAAACCAACCCAGAAATACTCATTTTTCAAATCGCGGTACATTTTCGTGCTTCCCTGATGCATAGCAAACGAACTACTGTGAGCTTCAGTTTGGATGGTGCGTCTCAAGTCTACATCTTCTTGAACAACTACTCTACTCTTGAAACACAAAACTCCATCACTACTAAAACAAAAATCTGTCGGTTTACCTTCCGCTATGTCTTGTACATGAGATGCTAATGATCTATCTTCCAACTGCTTCTCTCTAATCAACTGAAGCAAAGAAGGTCTAACTTGCAACTCGGCCACTAAACCACCATCTTCGGACAAACTCAATCTAGCAAACATAGCTCGTAACTCCACTGCTACCTTTCTACTCAAGGCATCAACCACAACATTGGCTTTACCCGGATGGTACTCAATCGTGAGGTCGTAGTCTTTAAGCAACTCTAGCCACCTACGCTGTCTAAGATTCAACTCTCTTTGCGTCATTATATAATTCAGACTCTTGTGATCCGTGTACATTGTGCACTTCTCACCATACAAGTAATGTCTCCAAACTTTCAAAGCGAAAACCACTGCAGCCAATTCTATATCATGCGTATGGTAATTACGCTCATGAGTCTTCAACTGTCTAGACGCATAGGCCACTACTCTTCCCTCTTGCATAAGTACACAACCTAAGCCAACATACAACGCATCACTGAAGACTACAAACTCTTTCCCTGACACGGGCTGAACTAAAACAAGAGCTTCGGTTAAGGCTTCTTTCAATTTCTCAAATGCTTGTTGTCTTGCATCAGTCCACTCAAACCGAACATCCTTATGTAGCAATTTAGTCAAAGGAGCTGCAACCTTCGAGAAACCTTCAACAAAACGTCTATAGTAACCGGCCAAACGTAAGAAACTACGAACTTCAGTCATTTTCTTCGGTGGTTTCCAATTCACAACTGCCTCAACCTTCTTAGGATCCACTCGGATTCCCTCGGCTAATACAATATGGCCTAAGAAGACTACTTCCCTAATCAAAAATTCACATTTGCTTAACTTGGCATACAACTTATTGTCTAACAATTTCTGTAACACCAAACGTAAATTCTGATCATGATCTTCCTCGGTACGAGAGTACACTAGAATATCATCAATGAACACTACCACAAACTGATCTTAGTACTCATGAAACACTCTATTCATCATGTCCATAAAAGCTGTCGGTGCATTAGTTAAACCAAAGGGCATCACTAAGAATTCGTAGTGCCCATAACGAGTGCGGAAAACTGTCTTCGGTACATCTTGATCTCTTACCTTCAACTAATAATAACCGGATCTCAAATCTATCTTCGAGAACACTGAAGCACCTCTCAACTGATCAAACAAGTCATCATTTCTCGGCAACGAATACTTGTTCTTCACTGTCAACTTATTCAACTATCGATAATCGATAAAACTTCTCAAACTACCATCTTTCTATTTCACAAACAACACCGATGCACCCCAAGGTGAAGTACTTAGACGAATGAACCATCGGTCTATCAATTCCTGAAGCTGTGTCTTCAACTCTTTCATTTCATTAGGAGCTATTCGGTACGATGCAATCGATATTGGAGCTGAATCTGAATAAGTCTCAATAACAAACTCTACATCTCTATCTGGAGGCAAACCAGACAATTCTTTTGGGAACACACTCGGAAAATCATAGACTGTTCGAATGTCTCGTGGCCGTGCCTCATCCATATTCGGATTCATAACATAGGCTAGGTACGCTTGACAACCCACATCCAACAACTTCTGAGCCTCTAAGGCTGAAACTACATTAGACAAGAACTTAACGTTCTCACGCACTATCACTACCTCATGATCCTCGGAAAGTCTCAAGGACAAACGTTTTGTCTCAAAATCTACTCTAGCCCTATGTTCTACAAGCCAGTCCATGCCTAATATCACATCAAAACCATAAAACGGCAATGCTATCATATCTACAGGAAAAACATGACCCTGAACCATCAAAGGACATCTTCTGTACATCTTTCTGACAACGACTGTCTCACCAAAAGAAGTAGTGACATTCATACCCACATTTAATATCTCAGCCAGAATATCTAACAATCTTGCATGCTCACTCAAATTGTACGAATGCGTAGAACCAGAATCAATCAAGGAAAGCAAAGTCAAAGACTGTAACGAGAAATTACCTACAATCACATCTGTGTCATTCATGTCCTCACGGTGTGCATACACTCTAGCTGGCCCACCTCCCTCGAGCTGAATTGCTACAACATGAGCTACAATCCTCTGACCTTCATTCCTAGGCTGAAAGTTACCTTGACCGTGCCCACGGCCTCTCTGATGGTCAACAGCTCGTGTAGGAGCTTGTCCATCCCTAGACGGATGTGGACAATCTCGCTTCAAGTGCACCCTAGACCTGCAGTTCCAACAAGAGCCATAAGTGCCCCAACACTCACCGTAATGACGTCTACAACACTTGTTGCACTCGGGAGTACGATTCTCATTCCCTTGGCCGAGATGGCCTCTCCCCGAATTACCACCTCCGCGTCTATGATCATGATGAGGTTTCCTATCCTTGTGCCTCTTGGCATGATCTCGGTCCCAATCAACATTCCTCTTTACGGAACTAGATCCACCCTTGCGATCCGCAAGTCCCAAAGATTGTTCGATGTCCTTGGCTCTAGCGACCAACACATCAAAATCAGTATAGTCGGAAGCCAACATGTAGGTCTTCACATCCTGAACCAACCCATAACGAAAACGCTCACAACGTTCTGCCTCAGTGGGAACTAACTCAGAAGCATACTGACTACGAACTGCACCTCATAGTCGGATACGATCAAGCTACCCTGAACTAGAGCCATGAAATCTCCTTCTCATCTAGGTATCGAGGACCTAAGAACTTCTTACGAAAAGCATTCCTGAAGAACTCCCAAGTAACCTCGGCCTCGAGCATACCCATAGTGATAGTAGTCCACCAAGTGTAGGCATTTCTATGAAGCAAAGACACAATGCAACCCAACTTATGTGCTTCAGAGCACTCCATCTGACTCAAAATACAAACTGTGCTCTCAAACTATACCTATGAACCCTCGGGCGATAACCCACGGAACTCAACCCCGCCCAAGCTACGAAGTCGCTCTAACGGTAAACCAGAACCTGCACCCTGAGGTGGTGCTGCAACCCGAACACCCGCTAAAGCTATCTGTATAGCCCCGGCTATAGCCTGAATCAACAGATTCACATCGATATATTCCTGCCCCTGACCAGCCTGGGGTCCAACACCTTCTGCATTCGCTCCACCACCCGGAGGAGGAGGAGGAAAGTTCTCTCCTCGCACATCCTCGACATTCTCAATCCGTTCAACCCTCGGCCTTCCCCTCGGTCTCACCATGCTAACAGATGCAAAGCTAAACAACAACACAACAAGTGAAATGATTTGGGGTCAGCAAGGAACAAGGTCCAAGGTGCTCAAGTCCTTAAACTTAAAATCACTTACAATAATAGTATACTAGCAATAGGTGCCTTTAAATACTTCTTAACCAACACAAGAATAACCACAAGCATGCTTACAATCACTGTGCAATCACAATCAACAAGCTTATACCATAAAACTTACCTCACTTACCTTTTGGCTTGCGGAAACTCAACGAACCTAGGCGGAACCTAGGCTTTGATACCAATAAATGTAACCCCTCGACCCGGCCTAGCTGCCAGACCGTATCGAATGGGTTACACGGGAAAAACCGAAGCGAAACCCGTTAAGGCTCCACTCCGATTAGCAACCCTAGAAAATTTCTTTTAAAGTTATCTTGTCTAGATGTTTCGTTATATCCTATGTGAGAGGACACGCAGCGGAAAAAACATATGGAAACAAAACACGCAAATAAGAAAATTAAACAAACCCCTCTTTAACTTTTATAACATGCCGTATCGATACGCTAGAGGACCGTATCGATACGCCTGGACCTGGTCAACACCCCAAAGTCAACCCAGGGAGACCGTATCGATATGCTAGAAGACCGTATCGATTCGCCCTTAACGGTCAATGTTGAGTGCATCAAAGTTCTATATTTTATCCCTCATTTACCCATATTTTTGCTGCACTCAAACATGATTTATTGCATTTAGGATAGATTTTTGCATACACATCACAATTAGATAAAACTGCACAGATGCTGCTGAATTTGGTCACTTTTGCAGGTATCTATTGCGGCAGCATCCAGGGTAGCAAAGGAACAGAGGCGAGTTGCGGAGCTGGAGTTAAAAGACAAGAGAGCATCGTCTGTCGTGACATCTGTCGTGGCAGCAATGACGACAGTAGGACAATGAGGTGGAAAAGTGAAGTGGAGCTCGACAGATAGAGGATGTCGAGTCGGTCTGTCGTGGATCACTCCCATATTTTTCTGAGCCCTGAAGCAGAAGAAAGGCCAGGTCCAAAGTTAAAGGAAGAAAGTCAAAGCAAGAAAAGAGGACGAATTAAAGACACCTACTCAGAAGATTTAGTCTTTAATAGAGTTTTATTTTAATTTAAACTTGTATTCTTGCCATATTAGAAAACTTGGACCCAAGGCCTATATAAAGGCATGTAATTCGACCTAGAGGGGGACATCTAGTTCCTAGCCGTCTTCCCCCAAAACCCTAGTCGTTTCTCTCTCTCCATCATGTTCTAAACTTCCCCGAGGGCTAAGGGTTGATCTTGTAAAGTAGTTGTAAGGATTGTATTGTTCTTAGGTTTTTTCCGTTCAATTATAAAAACTTCAAGTTTATTCATTCTGGTTTCAACATCTTGGAAGAGTATCGGGAGAGCATTGTAAGATTATCTATTTACTTAATATCGGGAGAGTTAAGTATACGAAAGGAGTGAGTACAGGTTCTCCAGTTTATGGTTGAACTATCTCGGACCTAGGGATAGGACGAGGTTCAGTGGCTAATAAAGAATTCACTAACATCAGTTTTCATCCTTTGATTCACGCCGGGAGGTATCATCCGAGACGTGTTCATCGATAGACTTGGACCTAGGGATAGGATAAGTCACTCCAGGGATTCTTGCCAAACTTGAAGTATAGAGTTGTTGATCGGTTCCGCGACATCGACAGACCTCTGCAGCGACAGGTGCTGCTACGACAGGCATGACGACAGAAGCAACGAAACTTCCTCTGAACAGTGCAACACCTACACTACTAAGCAAATCAATACCAGTCTATTCTCTCAACCTGATCACCTTATCTTTTACTTTAGTTATTACTCAAAATTTCTCCAAACAATCATTTAAACTTATTTATTTTCTTGTGCAGCAATCTAAGGGTAGAGTTATTTCCAGTCCATGTGGAGAAGATATCTGATACTCCGTATCACTTTATTACTTGCGACGTGTACACTTGCACTACATTGCGAAAGACTATTTTACACGCAACAAGTTTTTGGCGCCGTTACCGGGGAACTGGCAACATACCTTTACCTTTTAATTACTGCACTTTGTTTTTATTTTTATTTTCTGCTTTTAGTTGTCTTATTTTCCCCGTGCTTTTCACAAGTTTCTCTTATTGCTTATGCGTAGATCGAGACGTGGTAAGGAACCTGAGTATGAATTAGACCCAGAAATCGAACGCACATATCAACTCAGGAACCAAGCCTGACTCTTGATAGAAAGAAACAACTATCTTGAGGAGAGACTGGAAGCAATGGTGAACGGAAGACAAGGCAATAGGGAAGATGACAACAACAACAACCCTAGGGGTAACGTAGATACTTCTAATGATCCCCGAAACGATCTGCCGCCGCCTGCTGCCCCAGCAGCACGACAGACATGCCAGCACTATATGGACAATGATCACGTTGAACTACAAACCACGCTGCCAGATGTGGAAGCTGAACACTTCGAACTGAAACCTGTAATGTTCATCATGATAAATTCTGCTGGCCAATTTGGTGGATCTACTACTGAGGACGCACGAGAACATCTGAAAACATTCCAGGAGATCTGTGGATCATTCAGACAACCAGGAATAAGCCGGGAAGTACTGAGACTTCGGCTATTTCCTCATTCATTGAGGGATAGGGCAAAAACCTGGTGGAACAAGTTAACGACGGGTTCAATACGAACTTAGGTGGATCTCTGTCATGAATTCCTTTCTCGTTTTAATCCTTCTCTTTCATCTGAAAGACTGCGTAACGAGATTGATACTTTTCAACAAGAAGATGAAGAGCCAATGCACGAGGCATGAGACCGATTTACAACCCTTCTACGCAACTGCCCGATGCATGGATTCCCTGTATGTAATCAAGTCGTCAAATTCTACAATGTTGTCAACCCACAGACTCGAATGAGAATAGATTCAGCAGCTAATGGGTTGTAATTGGACAAAGAACCAGAAGATGCCATTCTGGTGTTGAAAAAGTTAGCTAAAAATGATAAGCAGTTCCCTACAGATCAAAGAGTAGGTAGACGAGGAGTCTCTGTAAAGGAATATGAATATGATAACTCGGTCTAAACTCAGATTGCATACCTCACTAAGATAGTTGAAAACCTGCAGCGTAAGGATTCTAAAGTTGTATTTGCTGCCGAAGAGGTGTGTGAAACCTGCAGTGGAAACCATAGTACAGAAGAGTGTCCCTTACAGCTGGAAGAAGGGATGTATGTTGGAAACTATAACAGAAATAAAACTTATGATTCCAACAACTACAATCCAAACTGGAGAAAGGACCCTAAATTTTCCCGGAGTAACCCAAACAACGCACTGAACCCTCCAGTCCAGAATAACCAGAACTAAGGAGGTCCTAGGATTCTGTCACGACAGCAACCACAGAAGCAGCCACAACAACAACCGGCAGCCATAACGAGCATATTGGAACAGACCCTGGCAACCTTCATGTCTCAAACAGGAGCATATATGGCAAACATGGATCACTTTGTCAAGAAAACTAAATCCTTCATGGACAAAACAGAGATGAGAATGACAAACCATGAGGCTACCCTAAAATCCTTAGAGACACAGATGGGCCAGGTTTCACAGTTCATAAACACAAGCCAGAATGGAGGATTCCCTAGTGATACTGAGGTCACTAGAAAACCCACACATGAGCAGTGCAAGGCTATTACAACGAGGAGTGGGAAACAACTACAAGGGCCGATAATAAAAGAAACACCGAGTAAGGAACCGACCCTACAGACACCTGCCGTGAACACTGCCCTAATAGAAAAGAAACAGCATGTTGTCGTCACACCTGCCACGATAGCAGAAGAAACTGAAGATCTTGAGCCTCCTCAGATTCGACTTCCATGTGAAGGACGCCTTCAAGATTACCGTCCTCCACCCCCTTTTCCACAGCGGTTAAAGAAACAGAAACAAGAGTACCAACTTAAAAAAATCTATGATGTTTTTAAGCAAGTACACATCAACATTCCGCTGCTAGAAGCCATTAAGCAGATGCCTGGTTATGCAAAGTTTCTTAAGGATGCAATGTCCAAGAGGTCCAGACTTGGGGAATTTGAAACAATGATGATAACAGAAGGATGCATGGAAATCCTACATAAGAGACCACCCCCAAAGAAGAAGGATCCTAGAAGCTTCATCATACCATGCATAATTGGTGACAAGTTTGTGGGTAAGGCACTATGTGATCTTGGTGCCAGCATTAATCTAATGCCCAAATCTGTATTTCAGAAGTTAGGTATTGGAAAAGCAAGACCCACGATAGTCATGCTGCAACTGGCAGACTGCTCTTACGTACAACCGGAAGGGAATATTGAAGATATTCTGGTAAGAGTGGATAAGTTTATTTTTCTTGCTGACTTTCTTGTTTTAGATTGTGAAGCAGATGAAAATGCACCGATTATCCTGGGCCGATCCTTCCTAGCCACAGGCAGAACTGTGATCGATGTGGAAAAAGGAGAACTGACCATGAGAGTCAATGACCAGCAAATAAAGCTCAATGTTCTCCAAGCTATTAAACAAGCCGATGCAGAGGAAGAATGTAAGGCAATATCAGAAGTCATCCTAGACCAACCCTGCATCAAATCAAGCTGTCATGACAGAAAATTTGGCCATTGCCACCGCAGTCACCTTGAAGACTGCCACGACAGCCTTGATGATAGTGACTCCTCAGATAATGAAGCAACTGATACTAAAGGTCCTGAGGAGGTAAATTGGATAGGTACACGTCCAGGTAAGTTCTTCGAGCCTTTAAAGTATACCTCGAATGAACATGTAATCCAAAAGCCTTCCATTGAGCAGCCACTTGTCTTAGACCTTAAACCCCTGTAAGGACAACTTAAATATGTTTTTCTTGGTCTTAATGATATGTTGCTCGTAATCATCTCTTCTAAGTTGATGCAGGAACAAGAACAACAGCTGATCAGAATGCTACAACAGCATAAGAAGGCTATTGGATGGACCATTACCGACATCCAAGGCATCAATCTGGCGATTTGCATACATAAGATCCTCCTAGAGGATGACCATAAGCCGATGATTGATGCCCAAAGATGATTGAACAAAGCCATGTGAGAGGTAGTGCGAAAAGAAATCATCAAGTGGCTTGATGCTGGAATAATATACGCCATCTCGGATAGCAAGTGGGTGAGCCCGGTGCAATGTGTACCCAAAAAGGGAGGCATAACAGTGGTAACAAACAAGGACAACGAACTAATCCCAACCAGGACTATGACCAGTTGGAGGGTTTGTATTGGACTACCGAAAGCTTAATAAAACTACCTGGAAGGACCACTTCCCCTTGCCCTTTATCGATCAAATGTTCGATAGATTAGCAGGGAAGCCTTACTGTTGTTTTCTTGATGGTTACTCAGGTTACAACCAAATCGCAATCGCATCGGAGGACCAAGAGAAAACAACCTTCACATGCCCATACGGTACATACGCCTTTCGAAGAATGCCATTTGGACTGTGCAATGCACCAGCAACCTTTCAACGGTGCATGATGGCAATATTCTCTGACATGGTGGAGGATTTCCTATAGATCTTCATGGATGACTTTTTCGTCTTTGGAGACAGTTTCGACGGTTGCCTAGGTAATTTACAGAAGGTGCTTGAAAGATGTAAAGAGGCAAACCTTGTTTTAAACTAGGAAAATGCCACTTTATGGTGGACGAGGGCATAGTGTTGGGACACAAGGTCAGCTGCCGCGGCATAGAGGTTGACAGAGCCAAAATTGAAGTCATTGAAAAACTGCCGCCACCCACCACAGTCAAGGGAATAAGGAGTTTCTTAGGGAATGCTGGGTTTTATCGAAGATTCATTGCCAATTTCTCGAAAATTACTAAACCCATGTGTCTCATGTTGGAACGGAATCGTGCCTTTGACTTTAACACTGAATGTACTATAGCATTCAGGATACTGAAAGAAAAGCTGGTAACAGCCCTAATAGTGTAGCCACCAGACTGGAGCTTACCATTCGAGATAATGTGTGACGCCAGTGATTATGCTGTCGGGGCAGCACTAGGGCAGAGAAAGGAGAAACTCTTCCATGTGATCTACTATGCCAGCAAAACTCTAAATGATGCCCAAACAAACTACACCACAACAGAGAAGGAATTACTAGCAGTGGTGTTTGCAATTGACAAGTTCCGACCATATATACTTGGAACAAAAGTGGTGGTCCATACAGATCACTCAGCACTCAAATATCTGTTCACCAAGAAGGATGCCAAGCCAAGATTGATACGTTGGATTCTGTTGCTGCAAGAATTCGACATTGACATCAAGAACAAAAAGGGGACAGAAAACCAAGTAGCGGATCACTTGTCAAGGCTGGAGATGAGAAAGAATCAAGAGAAAGACAAGACCAAGATACTGGAGACTTTCCCAGACGAGCAGTTATTCACTGCCACCAGTACTTCCGTGACAGCCATGATGGCAGGTAAGCTTCCTGAAACACCTTGGTATGCTGACATTGTCAATTACATTGTAAGTGGGTTATTACCTCCTGAACTTAATTATCAAGCTAGGAAGAGGTTCCAAAATGATGCAAAACATTATTATTGGGACGAACCTCTTCTCTTTAAACACTGTGCAGATCAGATCATCAGGAGATGTATTCCACAGGAGGAACAGAAAGAAGTGCTTCACCACTGCCATGCTGCCTCTTATGGAGGACACTTGGGAGGAAATAAAATTGCTGCCAAGGTTTTGCAATCTGGTTTCTATTGGCTTACACTGTTCAAGGATGCACAAGCTTTTTACAAGAGCTGTGATAAATGCCAAAGGACTGGAAACATATCTAGAAGGCATGAGATGCCACTGCAGAACATTCTTGAGGTCGAAATCTTTGATGTTTAAGGGATCGACTTCATGGGACCATTCCCAGCCTCCAGTGGGAATCTATACATTTTGCTGGCAGTAGACTATGTGTCTAAGTGGGTAGAAGCTATCGCCACTCAAAAGAACAATTCCAAGAATGTGCAAAGATTTCTTCACAAGCATATCTTCTCAAGGTTTGGCATCCCAAGGGCGATCATTAGTGATGAGGGTAGGCACTTTGACAATAGGGTTATTGCTAGTGCACTAAAGAAATACAGAGTAAAGAACCGAATTGCAACAGCATATCACCCTCAAACCAATGGGCATGCCGAAATCTCAAATAGAGAAGTGAAAAACATCCTAGAGAGGATGGTAAAACCAACTCGAAAGAACTGGTCTCTTCACCTAAATGATGCAGTATGGGCCTACAGGACTGCATTTAAGACGCCATTGGGAATGTCACCTTACCGCCTCATTTAGGGAAAAACTTGCCATTTACCCGTCGAGATAGAACATAAGGCATACTTGGCTATCAAGACAGTTAACATGGATTGGGACAAGGTAGGGCAGAAAAGGCTACTGGATTTGAATGAAATTGAAGAAATTCGAGCCATGGCCTACGACAACGCCAAGATCTACAAGGACAAAACAAAGAAGTGGCAAGACAGAAAACTGCTGCTACGAGAGTTCTGCCCAGGACAGAAGGTGTTATTGTTTAACTCTAGGTTGAAGCTCTTTCCAGGAAAGCTTAAATCTAGGTGGTCTGACCCTTTCCAAGTATTCCAAGTCTTTCCCTATGGTGCCATTACAATCAGATCAATCAAGGATGGACACCAATTCAAGGTCAATGGACAAAGGCTAAAGTACTATCAGGGGACCGAAGCCCCAAGGATGCATGAAGTAGTTAATTTAGGAGATGCCCCTCAAGGCATCCCTAATTTAACTTAGTTTTATTTTATTTTATTTTATTTAGATTATTTATTTATTTATTTACCTTTAGGAAATAAGATTTTAATTTATTGTTTATTTTAATTTTCAAGTAAATAAAGGAAGCAAAGCAAAAAGGAGGAATGAACCAGCCCACCACATTCACAACAGCCCATAAAAGCCTAGTGGAACAAACCTGTCGTGACAGCCTGTTACCAACTCTCGCGGTGTTGAGTGCATAAAAGTTCTATATTTTATCCCTCATTTACCCATATTCTTGCTGCACTCAAGCATGATTTATTGCATTTAGGATATATTTTGCATACACATCACAATTAGATAAAACTGCACAGATGCTGCTGAATTTGGTCACTTTTGAAGGTATTTGCTGCGACAGCATCAAGGGCAGTAAAGGAATAAAGGCGAGTCGCGTAGCTGGAGTTGAAGGACAAGAGAGCATCGTCTGTCGTGATATATGTCGTGGCAGCAATGACGACAGTAGGACACTGAGGTGGAAAAGTGAAGTGTACCTCGACAGATAGAGGATTTCGAGCCGGTCTGTCGTGGATCATTCCCATATTTTTCTGAGCCCTGAAGCAGAAGAAAGGCCAGGCCCAGAGTTCAAGGAAGAAAGTCAAAGCAAGAAAAGAGGACGAATTAAAGACATCTACTCATAAGATTTAGTCTTTAATAGAGTTGTACTTTAATTTAAACTTGTATTCTTGCCACATTAGAAAACTTGGATTCAAGGCCTATATAAAGGCATGTAATTCGACCTAAGGAAGAAAATCGAGTTCCTAACCGTCTTCACCCAAAACCCTAGTTGTTTCTCTCTCTCCATCATGTTCTAAACTTCCCCGAGGGCTAAGGGTTGATCTTGTAAAGTAGTTGTAAGGATTGTATTGCTCTTAGGTTTTTCCGTTCAATTAATAAAAACTTCAAGTTTATTTATTCTGGTTTCAACATCTTGCAAGAGTATCGGGAGAGCATTGTAAGATTATCTATTTACTTAATATCGGGAGAGTTAAGTATACGAAAAGAGTGAGTACATGTTCTCCAGTTTATGGTTGAACTATCGCGGACCTAGGGATATGACGAGGTTCAGTGGCTAATAAAGAATTCACAACATCGGTGTTCATCTTCTGATTCACGCCGTGAGGTATCATCCAAAGACGTGTTCATCGACAGACTTGAATCTAGGGCTAGGACAAGTCACTTCAGGGATTCTTGCCAAACTTGAAGTATAGAGTTGTTGATCGCTGCCGCAACATCAACAGACCTCTGCCACGACAGGCGCGACGACAGAAGCAACGAAACTTCCTCTGAACAGTGCAACACCTGCACTACTGAGCAATTCAATACCGACCTATTCTTTCAATCTGATTTCCTTATCTTTTACTTTAGTTATTACTCAAGATTTTTCCAAACAATCATTTAAACTATTTCTTTTTCTTGTTCAGTGAATTAAGGATAGCGTTATTTCTAGTCCCTGTGGAGACGATATCTGATACTCTAGTATCACTTTACTACTTGCGTCGTGTACACTTGCACTATTTGTGATAGTCTTATTTACACAAAACACGCGGCAGACGCAGAAAATATAGCCTGTCACGGAGCTGTCGCGACAGACACAGAAACGCGTAACAGACGCGCAGCAGACACGGAAACGCGTGATAGACGTGTCAGAAAACCGCGTGACAGCTGGCCCCATTATTCGCGCCACTCGTTACAGTTCCAACGGGCAGAAAATCCCATTTTATATAAACCTCTACTTCCATTTCATTTTCACCTCATTCTCATTCTCTCTACTTTGCTTTCAAGAGTTTTAGCTCTCAGAAAATTTTCCTTTATTTTTCCACAGTTTCCTTGCAATGACTACTCGATCAACCCGAAGGAGTGCTGCCTCCACCTCTGCCACGGTAGCCTCTACGCCCAACCACAGCAGAATCCCCAGACGATTCTCAACGGCAGATTCAGAAAAGAGATACTACGACTCTTTCCAGAAACGGGAGATGTGGGAAGAGAGAGGCTTCACCTACACTACGAAAATGGGGGATCTAGGGCTCGAACCATTCATCTCCAAGACAATCATAGCGCTAAGGTAGCAGATGTTTGCCGTCCAACCAGAGGAGATGAACGTCACATTAGTTCGTGAGTTCTATGCAGCCATCTCGTCTAAAGATGCCACGACAGTGATCGTTAGGGGCAAGGAAATTTCTCTTGAGGCAGCCTACATAAACACTCTTTACGGCCTCTATGTGAGCAAGAAGGAAGATGCACATAGGAGATTCACCAATAGTCTGTCACCGGCAGACTATGATGGAATCATGGTAGACTTGACAGAAGCAGGCACCCAATGGAACGACGATCCCAAGCACAGATGGATAGTGCGAAGGACCCAGCTCACACCAGTCGCCAAACTTTGGAATCATTTCGTGAAGAAACGCCTTATGCCAACGTCGTACAACACAACGGTGGACCAGCAGAGACTTGCCCTCGTGCATTCAATCATCAACGAGCGGTAGATCAACGTTGGTAAATATATCCGTGACGGCATTTTCGAGTGTACACTCAGACCAATGGGCCCCGTTTTCTTCCCCTACTTGATCACCACACTCTGCCGAGCCAACAATGTGCCGGAGATCGACGAAGATGTAAAGATCCAAGGCAAGGGATGGACCTAGGAGAACATTTACAGTATGATGGAACTGAAGCCTGCCAGCCCCTGGCATACATGGACCCCACTGCCGCGACAGAACCAACAGTAGAGCCTGATTCCACTGAGCCTGTCGCGGTAGAGCCTGAGCAGACCAAGGCCGCACAACCAACAGACACCTCCAAGCAAATCTTGCACATACTGAAGAAGATGGAGGAACGACAACTGGGCTTCATGGGATTCATGAGGGATTTCACTACTGCTACGACAAACTTCATTAAAGTTGATTTAAATTATCCCAACGTGCAGTTTCCCTCTTTCCCAGAAAATCTTTTTGCCACCACTACGCCTGCTGCCAGCCCTAGAACGCCCACACCAACTGCTGCCTCCACCACACCACCTGCCACGACCGGAGATGGCGGTAGACGATCTGCCACTCCCCGAGGAGAAAAACGGAAGGAACCACTACCGGAGATCGACCCGAAGTACTTTGAAGGTTTCTCCTCATCCTCAGTCTGGCAGGATGACTCTGTCACGACAGATCAGATGGCAGATCAGACTTCCCTCCGATGAAGAAGAATAGGCTGAATGAAACTGTTGAGGGACCCTGTCACGACAGATCAGACGGCAGCAGCAGCAGCAACAGTGACGACGAACTCGAGGTCCTGGACAAAGCCCCAAAGATCTCACCTACCAGAGTCCAGCCACCTCGAGAGGCCAAAAATAAGGTAGCCTCACCATCTCCCATTCCCAAGCCAGCCTCTGCCACCAAAGTAACTGCCCGCCGGCAGCTCCGCATCAGCAGCAGCAGCGACGACATCTCATCAACTTAAGTGCTTTTCTATTATGCTAGTTGTTCCTGTTGTTTAATTGTTTGCTTATATATTTGTGATGTTTTCTTTTTCTTGTTTTTCATTTTTATTTTGTTGTCATGCATTGAGGAAAATGCAACCCTTAAGTTTGGGGGTAGGCAGTCCTCTGTTATTTAAATGAACTTTTTAATTTGTGTCCCATTCTAGTTATTAATTTTTATGTCAAAAAAATGGCTTAGTTCTGTTGAATTTTTCTTATCTGTCGTAGCCTTCGCTGTCGTGACAGCAATCTTTAGATTGTTCTAGAAAATAATTAGAGCCTTAGTATAGTTATGAAATCTTAACACCTTGTGACTTACATGATATAAGACTTCTTTTAGCAGACTTAGAGTAGAAAACTTAGCCACTTGAGTTAGAAAAGATTTAAGCTCAGGATACTCCTAGAGGTGACTATCACCGGCTCTAGGAAAATAACCAGAGAAACTTCTAGAGGTGCCTATCACCGGCTCTAGAAAGTTAGGTAAAGGTGCCTAAAATACCGGCTCTAGTAGAAAAATTTAAAATTATAATAGTGTTTAACTAGAGGTGCCCGAAACTGGCTCTAGTAAGAATTATCTGGAAATAAAACTCTAAGTAGGTTAAGTAAATACTCTAGTTGCTAAAGAATCTGAGTCATGTTTGTTCACAAACTTCAAAAGAACTATATTATTGCTCTGTATAGATTCTTTAACATTTGAACATATGTTGATCTTGATGGTAAAGGTACTGTGGGAAAGGACCGCTCACTGAGCTAAAGCCAAAATAAAAATTAATGAAATTAGGTTGCATTTGCTTGAGGGCAAGCAAAGATTCGAGTTTGGGGGTGTGTTGAGTGCATAAAAGTTCTATATTTTATCCCTCATTTACCCATATTTTTGCTGCACTCAAACATGAATTATTGCATTTAGGATAGATTTTTGCATACACATCACAATTAGATAAAACTGCATAGATGCTGCTGAATTTGGTCACTTTTGCAGGTATCTGTTGTGGCAGCATCCAGGGCAGCAAAGGAACATAGGCGAGTTGCGGAGCTAGAGTTAAAGGACAAGAGAGCACCGTCTGTCGTGACATCTGTCGTGGCAGAAATGACGACAGTAGGACACTGAGGTGGAAAAGTGAAGTGGAGCTCAACAGATAGAGGATGTCGAGCCGGTCTGTCGTGGATCACTCCCATATTTTCTGAGCCCTAAAGTAGAAGAAAGGCCGGGCCCAAAGTTCAAGGAAAGAAAAGAGGACGAATTAAAGACATCTACTTAGAAGATTTAGTCTTTAATAGAGTTGTATTTTAATTTAAACTTGTATTCTTGCCATATTAGAAAACTTGGACCCAAGGCCTATATAAAGGCATGTAATTTGACCTAGAGGGGGATATCTAGTTCCTAGTCGTCTTCCCCCAAAACCATAGTCGTTTCTCTCTCTCCATCATGTTCTAAACTTCCCCAAGGGCTAAAGGTTGATCTTGTAAAGTAGTTGTAAGGATTGTATTGTTCTTAGGTTTTTTTCGTTCAATTAATAAAAACTTCAAGTTTATTCATTATGGTTGAACTATCTCGGACCTAGGGATAGGACGAGGTTCAGTGGCTAATAAAGAATTCACAAACATTGGTGTTCATCCTTTGATTCATGCCGAGAGGTATCATCCGAGACGTGTTCATCGACAGACTTGGACCTAGGTATAGGACAAGTCACTCCAAGAATTCTTGCCAAACTTGAAGTATAGAGTTGTTGATCGCTGCCGCGACATCGAAAGACCTCTACCGCGGCAGGCACGACGACAGAAGCAACAGAACTTCCTCTGAACAGTGCAACACCTACACTGTTGAGCAAATCAATACCGACCTCTCTTAACCTGATCACCTTATCTTTTTCTTTAGTTATTACTCAAAATTTCTCCAAACAATCATTTAAACTTATTTCTTTTCTTGTGCAACAATCTAAGGGTAGAGTTATTTCCAGTCCCTGTGCAGACGATATCCGATACTTCGTATCACTTTATTACTTGCGACGTGTACACTTGCACTACATTGCGATAGACTATTTTACACGCAACAGTCAACTTACCAAGGTCAAACTACAAAAACCGTACCGATACTCTCAGGAACCGTACTGATACGCCAAAATCTCGTCAATTTCTCAGATTTCCAGAGAGCTTTTGGCGTATCGATACACTCCTACGTACCGGTACGTATAACCTAAAACTAGGTTCAAAGCAATGGACCGTATCGATACAGCCCTTGAGCGTATCGATACGCCCTACATTGCAAAACTTGGTTTAGACTCTAAAAGCACAAGAACTCATCTCTAGAGGCATTTAACGACTAATCAAGCAACATACAAACTCAAACACAACACAAGACATCCTAGGACAAGCATACGAAACAATTTAAAAATTCAACGAAGCAACATCCAACAAGATAAGATTCTTAGAGGAGACATGCATACAAGCATTCAGCAACATAGCCAAAAGTTAAACTAAATCATACTTCAACATGGCATAAGGCAACACACGCCCAAAACGACTAAACATACTTGTCTAAACAAAAGAACATGCCATCAACATCACAAAACACAAAGGTCCTATCCCATTGATTAAATACTAATTATCGAAGTCTAAATCATACTTGAGCAAACTAAATTCCCTTGGATCCTCCCTTGTTCCCCGAGCTGCATCGAAGGTCTAAGGGCATGCATTGTTGGAAAAGAGAGCGTAAGCGTTTAAGCTTAGTGAGCGGTGCTCAAAGAGTAGCTACAACAATGCAGTTTTAAAACATAGTTTGCTTGAAAACCAAAACCACTTCCAAATCATTTCCACGTGCTTGAACACACAATGTCATGCTTCTATCTTCACGTGCATTTACTGAATACAACCACAAGCCATAGGCTTATCATATGCTCATTCTCATAACGCAAGCAAAGTAAACAATAATGCTATAGGCATAAGAATAAATAGATAGAATCAACAACATGCTTAACATGAGAATTAAAGCAATCATGGGTATATTGACATTCAACGTTTTACTCGGATATGCGGATAACTTTCTCAAACCCACTAGACACTTCCGGTGGAATCTCACATCATTGTACTCACCCGTCTAGTAATAACATAATTTCCGGTGGAATCTCACATAATCGTACTCCTCCTTAGTGGAATTTAACATCACTAAGGCAATGCGCGGATTTTACCTCGAGTGCACTCTAATCCTATTGATCGATCAATTATATCCGGTAACAACCAACACCTGTCAATATACTTAAACACAACTACAAGCATTACCGATGCTTGGACCACTTACCAAGTCCAACTTCCATGCAAGGCATGTACTCACAATGCAAGTATAAACAAAAGACATAAGTCTCAACATGCATAATAGTGCAAATCAACACATAACAATTATAGCATGTTCAACATCGCATTCAAGAATCGTAAAACACAATTTAATTGCATAAACCTTAAAACTTACTCTCGAACTTGGATTGGCCTTTCAAGCTCAATCCAAACTCCCAAAACAATCCCCCAACCACGTTAAGGCTTTTAAAATTGATCCACTCACCAGCCAACACACCAACGATGTCCGAGATGCCAAAATCAAGCCTCCAAACTATCCGGATTTCCATCCACAATGCCCGAATCTAATTCCTCTGTTTTGAGCAACCCAAAATCGAACATTAGAACACAAATACACTAAAAAACACAACGAAGACTCAGAACTCAACAACCTTGCATCAATACACCTCAATTCAAGCTCAAATTACACCCGAAACATAGCCAATTAGAACCCAAACTACTAGCAGCCAAAACCAACGAATTTACCATCAAAAATCTACCTTTTTACATCCCTAAACATCAATCAAAAGCCACCAAACCTCCAGCTGCCATTTAGAGACAAAACCCAACAAAAAACTCAAGCTTTCTAACTCTTAAAATCACCCACAATACCCATTTCGAGTTTCCCTCAAAAACCCACCATTTATATGTTATTTTAGTTTTAAAACAAAGATAAAAACACTCCCAACTCATCCTTACATCAACCCAACGAAAACCCTAAGATTTCTTCTCATTTCCAACCAAACTTTAAAAATCAAAATTTGTTTTATCCATGAGTTTTACAAAAATATTAACATATATGACTCAAGGAAGATGAGACTAAGTTAGGAAACCTTTTAACTTGAAGAAATCACTTAGTTGAGAGCTTGAAATCTAATGGAATAGTGACTAGGGTTTAAGGAGGTTTTTGGAACGTGAAATTTCAAATGGAGAAGATGATGACTTTTTAATAAAATCCCCTTTTCCCCCTTTAGTCTTTTAAAACTCTTTTTAGTGTATTAAAAATAATTTGTCTCCAAATTAATTTAAATCCGACTCGGTTGACTAATCTGATAACTCTTGGCCCTAAACTCGGGGCGTTACAACTCTCTCCCACTTAAGGAATTTCGTCCCCGAAATTACCTGGCGGAAAGAGATGCGGAAACTGCTTTCGCATGTCATCCTTCCTCTCCCAATTGGCTTCTTGCACCCCTCGGTGATGCCACTTAACCTTAACCAACTCAATGATCCTTCCTCACAACACTTTGTTGTCCGAAGCCAAAATCTCAACTGGTTCTTCATCGTAGGTCAAATCCAGATTCAATTCTATCTTCTCAACTGACATAACATGTGACGGATCTAATCTATACCTCCGAAGTATCGAGACGTGAAACACATCGTGAATCTTCTCTAGTTCGGCCGGCAATCTCAATCTATAGGCAACAGGACCAACTCTCTCAACTATCTCATACAGACCGATGAATCTCGGGCTCAACTTACCTTTCCTACCAAATCTCATCACCTTCTTCCAAGGTGAGACTTTCAAGAACACTTTGTCGCCCACAACATACTCTATTTCTCATCTTTTCAAATCTGCATAAGATTTCTGTCTATCCAAAGCTGCCTTCAAACGGTCACAAATCAACTATACTTTCTCGGTGGTACCCTTAAGCATATATGGAAAAGGTATCAATTTTTGTCCCGCTTCGGCCCAACAAACAAGTGTTCTACATTTTCTACCATACAGAGCTTCGTAAGGTACCATTTGAATGCTCGCTTGATAACTGTTATTATATGCAAACTCTACTAACGGTAGATGCTTCTCCCCCGAACCCTGAAATTCTATGATGCAACATCTCAACATATCTTCCATCACTTGTATGACTCTCTCTGACTTGACCATCAGTCTGAGGATGATATGAAGTGCTGAAATTCAGTCGGGTACCCAAAGAACTATACAAACTCTCCCAAAATCTAGCTGTGAACCTCGGATCTCTATCTGACACTATAGATTTTGATACACCATGCAATCTCACTATCTCACTGATATACAAATCGGCCAACTTATCTTAAGTATAAGTGGTGTGAACGGCTAAAAAGTGCGTACACTTCGTAAGACGATCAACTATTACTCAAATTGAATTCTTCTTAGAAGGTGTCAACGGCAAACCCGATACGAAATCCATGGTGATTCTCTCCCACTTCCACTCGGGAATTCTCAACGGTTGTAACACACCTGAAGGAAACTGGTGCTCGGTTTTAACTCGCTGACAAACCATGTACTTACTCACAAACTCGGCAACATCTTTCTTTAAACCAACCCAGAAATACTCATTTTTCAAATCACGGTACATTTTCGTGCTTCCCAGATGCATAGCAAACGGACTACTGTGAGCTTCAGTTAGGATGGTGCGTCTCAAGTCTACATCTTACAGAACAACTAATCTACTCTTGAAACACAAAACTCCATCACTACTAAAATAAAAATCTGTCGGTTTACCTTCCGCTATGTCTTGTACATGAGATGCTAATGATCTATCTTGCAACTGCTTCTCTCTAATCAACTGAAGCAAAGAAGGTCTAACTTACAACTCGGCCACTAAACCACCATCTTCAGACAAACTCAATCTAACAAACATAGCTCATAACTCCACTGCTACCTTTCTACTCAAGGCATCGACCACTACATTGGCTTTACCCGGCTGGTACTCAATCGTGAGGTCGTAGTCTTTAAGCAACTCTAGCCACCTACGATGTCTAAGATTCAACTCTCTTTGCGTCATTAAATACTTCAGACTCTTGTGATCCGTATACACTGTGCACTTCTCACCATACAAGTAATGTCTCCAAACTTTCAAAGCGAAAACCACTGCAGCCAATTCTATATCATGCGTATGGTAATTACGATCATGAGTCTTCAATTGTCTAGACACATAGGCCATTACTCTTCCCTCTTGCATAAGTACACAACCTAAGCCAACATACGACGCATCACTGAAGACTACAAACTCTTTCCTTGACACGGGCTGAACTAAAACAAGAGCTTCGGTTAAGGCTTCTTTCAATTTCTCAAATGCTTGTTGTCTTGCATCAGTCCACTCAAACCGAACATCCTTATGTAGCAATTTAGTCAAAGGAGCTGCAACCTTCGAGAAACCTTCAACAAAACATCTATAGTAACCGGCCAAACCTAAAAAAACTACAAACTTCGGTCACTGTCTTCGGTGGTTTCCAATTCACAACTGCCTCAACCTTCTTAGGATCCACTCGGATTCCCTCGGCTGGTACAATATGGCCTAAGAAGAATACTTCCCTAATCCAAAATTCACATTTGCTTAACTTGGCATACAACTGATTGTCTAACAATTTCTGCAACACCAAACGCAAATGCGGATCATGATCTTCCTCGGTACGAGAGTACACTAGAATATCATCAATGAACACTACCACAAACTGATCTTAGTACTCATGAAACGCTCTATTCATCATGTCCATAAAAGTTGTCGGTGCATTAGTCAAACCAAAGGGCATCACTAAGAATTCGTAGTGCCCATAACGAGTGCGGAAAGTTGTCTTCGGTACATCTTGATCTCTTACCTTTAACTGATAATAACCGGATCTCAAATATATCTTCGAGAACACTGAAGCACCTCTCAACTGATCAAACAAGTCATCAATTCTCGGCAACGGATACTTATTCTTCACTGTCAACTTATTCAATTGTCGATAATCGATACACATTCTCAAACTACCATCTTTCTATTCACAAACAACACCGGTTCACCCCAAGGTGAAGTACTCGGACGAATGAACCCTCAGTCTATCAATTCCTGAAGCTGTGTCTTCAACTCTTTCATTTCTTTAAGAGCCATTCGGTACGGTGCAATCGATACTGTAGCTGAATCTGAATAAGTCTCAATAGCAAACTCTACATCTCTATCTGGTGGCAAACCAGGCAATTCTTCTAGGAACACACTCGGAAAGTCACAGACTATTCTAATGTCTCGTGGTTGTGCCTATCCATATTCAGATTCATAACATAGGCTAGGTACGCCTGACAACCCACATCCAACAACTTCTGAGCCTCTAATGTTGAAACTACATTGACAAGAACTTAACGTTCTCGCCCACTATCACTTCCTCATGATCCTCTGAAAGTCTCAAGGACACACGCTTTGTCTCAAAATCTACTCTAGCCCTATGTTCTGCAAGCCAGTCCATGCCTAATATCACATCAAAACCATAAAACGTCAATTCTATCATATCCACGGGAAAAACATGACCCTGAACCATCAAAAGACATCTTCTGTACATCTTTCTGACCACAACTGTCTCACCAAAAGAACTAGTGACATTCATACCCACATCTAATATCTCAACCGAAATATCTAACAATCTTGCATGCTCACTCAAATTGTACGAATGCGTAGAACCGGAATCAATCAAGGAAAGCAAAGTATAAACAGAAGACATAAGTCTCACAATGCAAGTACAAACAGAAGACATAAGTCTCAACATGCATAACAGTGCAAATCAACACATAACAATTATAGCATGTTCAACATTGCATTCAAGAATTGTAAAACACAATTTAATTGCATAAACCTTAAAACTTACTCTCGAGCTTGGATTAGCCTTTCAAGCTCAATCCAAACCCCCAAAACATTCCCTCAACCATGTTAAGGCTTTTAAAATCGATCCACTCACTAGCCAACACACCAACGATGTCCGAGATGCCAAAATCAAGCCTCCGAGCTACCCAGATTTCTGTCCACAATGCCCGAATCCAATTCCTCTATTTTGAGCAACCCAAAATCGAACATTAGAGCACAAATACACTCACAAACACAACGAAGACTCGGAAATCAACAACATTGCATTAATACACCTCAATTCAAGCTCAAACTACACCTGAAACACAGCAAATTCCAACCCAAACTACTAGCAGCCAAAATAAATGAATTTACCATAAAAAATCTACCTTTTTACATCCCTAAACATCAATCCAAAGCCACCAAACCTCCAGCTTCCATTTAGAGACAAAACCCAACCAAAAACTCAAGCTTTCTAACTCTTAAAATCACCCACAATAGCCATTTCGGGGTTCCCTCAAAAACCCACCATTTATATGTTATTTTAGTGTTAAAACAAAGATAAAAACACTCCCAACACAGCCTTACATCAACCCAACGAAAACCCTAAGATTTCTTCTCATTTCCAACCAAACTTTAAAAATCAAAATTTGTTTTATCCATGAGTTTTACAAAAATATTAACATATATGACTTAAGGAAGATGAGACTAAGTTAGGAAATCATTTACCTTGAAGAAATCACTTAGTTGAGAGCTTGAAATCCAATGGAATAGTGACTAGGGTTTAAGGAGGTTTTTAGAACGTGAAATTTCAAATAGAGAAGATGATGACTTTTTGATAAAATCCCCTTTTTTATTCCTTTTCATGAAAAATCCCTTTTTGCCCCTTTAGTCTTTTAAAACTTTTTTTGGTGTATTAAAAATAGTTTGTCTCCAAATTAATTTAAATCTGACTCGGTTGACTAATCCGATAACTCCTAGCCTTAAACTCGGGGCGTTACAAAAAAGAGAAAAAGAAATTTTATACCTTGATATTGATAGAGAGGAATGGAAGAAGAACTTGCACCAAATTGATGGAAAGCTTGAAAAGCTTGGCTTGATGTTGAAAAACCCTCAAAAGATTTTAAGTTGTGTGGTGAAAATATGAGGGATTGGGAGGCTTTTTATAGAGTAAAAACGACTAGGGTTTTGAAATTCAATTTTGGTAAAAGTAAAACTCTTTAAATGCCATTAAGAAGCTGTCTGCACAATCGAGTATCGATACGCTAGAGGGTGTATCGATACGGGGGTAAAATGGTAATTCCCTGGAAACTCGTGTTAAAGGTCCGTATCGAAACGGATATCATCTGTATCGAAACGCTCACATATCGTATCGAAACGGGTTTAACCATATCAATACCCGTTTTAGACAAAATGCCGTTTGGTAAACTAGTATAATACGCGTATTGATACGCAGAAGGCCGTATCGATACCCTATGCCCAGAAATGCATTTTTGGCTTTAAGAACAACCAAAGGCTCGACTTTAACGTCTCCTAAATGAATGCAATTGATGAATGAGCAAGTTTAAGCATGTTCAAAAAAAGCATACTCCCCTAGCTATAAGCATGGTTTCTATCAAGATCAACAACACATAAACATGCTTTTACACAAAATCAAGCATTTTAACCTCAAAAAGAGTCCTAAAGGGTCAAGGAAGGATAGTTAGACCTAACTCTCTCCTAAGGGACCAAAAACACTCTTTGTCTAGAGGTTTAGTAAAAATGTCCGCTAGTTGGTTCAAGGTGTCAACGTACTCTATAACAACATCTTCCTTAAGCACATGATCTCTAATGAAATGATGTCTTATTTCTATATGTTTGGTTCTAGAGTGTTGGATGGGATTTTTGGTTAAGCATATAGCACTAGTGTTATCACACTTAAGGGGTATGGTTTCAACTTTAACACCATAATTTAAGAGTTGTTGCTTCATCCAAAGGACTTGAGCACAACAACTCCCTAAGGATATGTACTCGGCTTCGGTGGTAGAAAGAGCTACACTATTTTGTTTCTTTGAGAACTAAGATATGAGCATACTACCTAAGAATTGACATGTTCCCGAAGTACTTTTCCTATCAATTTTACATCCCCCATAATCCGCATCCGAATAAGCATGAAGGTTGAAGGTTGAGTCTCTAGGGTACCAAAGACCTAGACAATGAGTATCTCTAAGGTACCTAAAGATTCTCTTAACGACTATAAGGTGATACTCTCTAGGACTAGCTTGAAACCTAGCACACAAGCAAACACTAAACAATATATATGGTCTACTTGCGGTAAGGTAAAGCAGAGATCTAATCATAGAGCGATAAAGCTTAGAGTCAACACACTTACGTCCTTCATCTTTGTCAAGCTTTGTAGATGAGCTCATTGGTGTAGCTTGAGGCTTTGCTTGCTCCAAATCAAACTTCTTGAGCATATATTTCCCGTACTTTGCTTGATTGATGAAGGTGCCATCCTTCCTTTGTTTGATTTGGAGTCCCAAGAAAAATGAGAGTTCCCCCATCATGCTCATCTCGAATTCACCTTGCATTAACTTAGCAAACTCTTTGCAATGACACTCATTAGTAGATCCAAAAATGATATCATCAACATATATTTGCACTACTAAGATGTCATTTTTATATCTTTTTATGAAAAGTGTAGTGTCCACCTTACCTTTTTCATAACCTTTTTCAATCAAAAAGTTTGAAAGCCTTTCATACCAAGCTCTAGGAGCTTGTTTTAAACCATAAAGTGCTTTGGTTAGTTTGAAAACATGATTTAGAAATTTTGAATCCTCAAAACCCGGTGGTTGTTCCATATACACTTCCTCATTTATAAAACCATTTAAAAGTGCACTTTTCACATCTATTTGAAAAAACTTGAAGTTATGATATCATGCATATGCAAGCAACATCCTAATAGCTTCCATTCTAGCTACGAGTGCATAGGTTTCATCAAAATCTATTCCCTCTTCTGGAGTGTAACCTTGAGCAACTAATGTAGCTTTGTTTCTCACAATCTATTCACTCTTAGCATCAAATTTACCTAAGTTATCTTTTCCATTATTTAAAACAAAACACTTGCAACCAAATGGATGAAAATAGCTAATGTTAGGATTTTTAGATTTTAAAATCTCATATGGTGTTTTCTTTAAAAGTGGCATAATCATTACTCGATTTACAATGTAGCAAGCGGTGTTTGTGGCTTCCGCCCAAAAATATTTAGGTAAATTGTTTTCACAAAGCATGGTTCTAGCCATTTCTTGTAAAGTTCTATTTTTCCTATCAACTACCCCATTTTGTTGAGGAGTTCGAGGAGCTGAAAAATTATGGCTAATACCATTTTCATTTAAAAACTTTTCAAAACCTAGATTTTGAAATTCGGTTCCATGATCACTTCTAATATGAGAAATCTTAGGTTCAAGATCATTTTAAGTTAATTTTGAAAACATGATGAATTTTTCTAAAGCCTCATCTTTTGTACTTAAGAATAGAACCCAAGTAAACCTTGAATAGTCATCAACAAGTACAAAAGCATAGGATTTACCACCCAAGCTCATAGGTCTAATAGGCCCAAATAAATTCATATGAATTAGTTGTGAACACCTACATGTAGAAACATCATTAATGGATTTAAAGGATGATCTATGTTGTTTACCCTTAGAGCATGCATCACATATTTTATCATTTGAGAATTTGATCTTGGGTAAACCTCTAACTAGATTTAGGGAAACTAATTTTTCTAAAACACTAATACTAGCATGTCCTAGTTTCTTATGCCATAGCCATGCATCATTTTCATTTTGTGCAACAAAACATGCATGGGATGTATGAATGTCATCTAGATGCACCAAATAAATGTTACCTTTGCGATGACCAATGAGCATTATTTTATTTGATTTAATGTCAACAATTTTGCACCCATTTTTATCAAATAAGACATTAAACCCTTTATCACACAATTGACTAATGCTCAATAAATTGTGTTTTAAACCATCGACATACAATACATTTTCAATGAGTATAGTAGAGTGATTACCTATGGAGCCAATACCTTTAATGTGGCCTTTGGAGTTGTCACCAAATGTCACCACTCCTCCACTTTTTGGCTTTAAATCCATGAATCGACTCTTGTCTCTGGTCATGTGCCTCGAGCATCCACTATCAAGGTACCATGAGTTTTGGCTTTGTGCTTTGGCCTTGTAGCAATGCTCCCCTACAAACAAAGAGATTAAGCTTTGATTTTTGGTACCCAAATCTTTTTGGGTCCACGAGTGTTAGCTCCCAAAAGCTTGATTCCCTTAGGAATCCAAGGTGACATGGCATCAACATTATTAGATTTGACAAGTTCCTTAGGAACCCATACACTTCTAATTCTTTTAGTTCTATTATGCCTATAGGAGCCACTTTGTTTATAGTTATATGTCTTTCTCTTAGGTTGGTTTGTTCTAGATGATTCACTTATTTCATTTTTCACATTACCAACACTTTTGAAAGACTCTTTGAGCTTATTAAGCTCATCTAACACATTTTGGTGTTCCATGTTACATTGAGAAATAAGATTATTTAAATCTACATTTTCATTTTGAAAAAATTCAAGTTCATCTTGTAGACCTAAGATCTTTTTCTCAAATTTCAAGTTAGCTTGAGAAAGTGAGTCATTTTTAGCATTTAATTCCGAAATGATCTTTCTATTTTTTAGAACCGACTCCTTATACTTCTCAACTAACTCATCATAAACCTCTTGTAACTCATCATAAGCTTCATGCAATTCATCAAATGTAAAATCGAAAGTAGATGAGTTAGAGGTTACCATAGAAGAATCCTCCTCAAGATCCATGAGGCAAAGGTTGGCCACTTCATGTTCCTCATCCTCGGATGACTCCTCATAACTCCAAGTAGAAAACTTGGCTTTGAGCTTCTTCTTCTTCTCAAAGCCCTTCTTCTTGAGTTGAGGGCACTCGGAACGAATATGACCCGGTTTCTTGCACTTATAGCATATGATAGGATCCTTTTCTTCTTCTTTGTTTTTGGTCTTGAAGTCCATTTTTCTTTGAATTTTTCTACCTCGGTTGGACCTCATAAACCGTGAGAATCTTTTGGCTATCATAGCCAATTCTTCTAGGTCTTCCTCCTCACTAGAAGTGCTCTCCTCATGTTGAGAAGCTTTGAGAGCCACTCCTAGCTTCTTTTTCTTGTCTACCTCAAGCTTCTCTACTCTTCTCTCTTCCTTCTTCCTTTCATCTTCCCTTCCTTGCTTCATGATCTCATGAGTTAGGAGAGAACCAACTATCTCATCAAGCTTAAGTGTCTTCAAATTCTTGGCCTCGATGATGGTAGTTCTCTTCCCATCCTAAGACTCGGGAAGTGAGTAGAGTAGCTTCCGGACTAGTTTGTCTTCCGGGATTATCTCTCCAAAACCTTTTAGCCCATTGACGATTGTTGAGAAGCGATTGAACATCTTTGAAATGGTTTCATCGGGCTCCATTTTGAAATTCTGATAGCTAAGATTGAGAATTCCTATCTTTGTCTCCTTCACATCACTTGTTCCTTCATATGTAGTCTCAAGTGTATCCCACACTTCCTTAGCACTTTCGATGGAGGAAACTTTGGAGTAGATATCGGGACCAAAAGAGCAAAATAACATGTGAAGAGCTTTGTCGTTGATTTGAATCTTATTTCTCTCTTCTTCACTCATTTCATTCTTCCTTTTTGGCACAAGTCTTCCTTCGTCGTCTCTCTTCATCGGAATAGAGGGACCATCTTCAATAGCATCCCAAATGAGATAATCGTTGGATTTGATGAAGAGACGCATCCGGTTCTTCCAAAAAGGATAGTTATCACCGTTGAAGAAAGGCGGTTTTGTGGTTGATTGAGACTCGTACATGCTAGATCCGGAGGTAGATGCCATGGCTTGCTTTGTAGTTGTGTTGAGTGTGTAAAAGTTCTATTATTTACCCCCTATTTAACCCATATTTCTGCTGCATTCAAGCATTATTTATTGCATTTAGGTCAGTTTACAGTTAAACATCACAAATATATTAAAAGGCACAATTTCTACTAAAATTGGTTGTTTTTGCAGGTTGCTGCTGTAGCAGACGGAAAGGGCAGGCGCTGGGCAGTGAAGCAGAAGAGCTGGAACTGGACAAGCAGTCAAAGAGGACGATGCTGCCATGGTTGCCGCCGTGACTAGGGGTGTTCAAAAAAATCCGATCCGATTGATCCGATCCGAAATTTCGGATATCCGATCCGTTTTTTATTTTTCGGATAATTCGGATCGGATATCCGAAATTTTCGGATCGGATACGGATAGTGGTTTTACATTCGGATCAGATATCCGATTATCCGATATCCGAAAATTCAATTTTTTTATAGGTATAAATCTTATTATATTCGATATTTTTACTTGTTATATATGAAAAATTGAAATTTCCATGGATACAAATATTGTTATATTCAATAATTTATTAATTTTTATATTCGAAACCTAAATTTTTCATGGATAGAACCATTAAATTAAAAAAATAATCAAATAAATTCATAAATTTCGGATATTCGGATATCCGAGTATCCGATCCGAAAATTCGGATATCCGGATTTTCGGATATCCGGTTTTTTCGGATCGGATACGGATCGCTATTTAGGTGATCCGAATTTTTCGGATATCCGAATTTTCGGATCGGATCGGATCGGATATCCGAAATGAACACCCATAGCCGTGACAGCAGAGGACGACAGCAGTTTTGAGGAGAAGAAGCAAAGTGGACCTCGACAGATAGAGAAAATTCAGCCCGTCTGTCGTGTGAAATCGCCATATTTTTCCAAGCCCCAGATCAAAAGGAATGTCAAGCCCAAAGTCCAAGGAGAGAAAATCCCAAGCAAGAAAGATGACGGCTGGAAAGTAGATTCTTTGAAGATTTAGTCTTTATTAGAATTGTACTTTAATTTGAAGTTGTAATCCTTGCTAAATTAGAAAACTTGGACCCAAAGCCTATATAAGGGCATATATTTCGACCTAGGGAGATATCAACCATTCTCTAGCCTTCTTCCCAAAACCCTAGCCATTTTCATCCTCTCATCATGTTCTAATTTCCCCTTAGGGCCACGGGTTGATTTGTAAAGTAGTTGCAAGGGTTGTTTTGTTTTAGGAATTTTCAGTTCAATAAAATAAACTTCAAGTTCTCTTATTCTGGTTATTAATATCTTACAAGAACATCGGGAGAGCATTGTGAGGTTGTCAATTTAGTTAGCATCGGGAGAGTTAAGTATACGAAAGGAATAAGAGCAAGTTCTCTAGTTTATAGTTGAACTATCTCAGACCTAGGGATAGGACGAGGTTAAGTGGCTAAAGAAGAATTCAACAACATCGGTGTTCATCCTTCGATTCACGCCGGGAGGTATCATCAAAGACGTGATCATCGACAGACTTGGACCTAGGGATAGGCCAAGGCACAACAGGGATTCTTGCCAAACTTGAAGTACTGAGTTGGGTAATCGCTGCCGCGATAACCAACGGACTGCTGCCGCGACGGGGACAACGACAGAACTGGATTTCCTAGACTCAGCAATACCTGCACTACTGAGCAATTCAATACCAGCCCATTCTCTCTATCTTGATTTCTCTACTCTTTTATTTAAGTTCTCTATATTATTTTCGTGACAACTTTCTCAAATATTTTCTTTATTCTTGTGCAGCAATCTAAGGTGAAGCTATTAGCCCAGTCCCTGTGGAGACGATATCCGATACTTCGTATCACTTTACTACTTGCGTCGTGTATACTTGCACTACAATTGCGATAGACTATTTTACACGCAACAAGTTTTTGGCGCCGTTGCCGGGGACTGACAACATAACTCTACCTTTTCTTTTACTGCACTTTTTTTTATTTTTATTTTTTCTGTTTTTCTTTGGTTTGTTCAACTCTTGCTTTTCACAAGGTTCCTTGTTTATACGCAGATCGAAACGAGGTGAAGTTCCTGAGTATCCATTAGATCCGGAAATCGAACGTTCATTTAATCTCAAGAATCGACTTCGTCATATACTAGCCAGGAATGAGTACCTTGAGGAACAGTTAGAGACGATGGCACACCAAGGAAACGACCCTCCTGTCGAAGATGGAGCGGTTATACCACCTGTCGGCAACCCTGCTACCGCTGCCGGATGACGGTCCTGTCGTGACTACATGTTGAACGATCATGTAGAACTGGAAACCACGCTGCCGGACATAGAAGTTGACAACTTTGAGCTAAAACCTGTTATGTTTAGTATGATCAACAACGTCGGTCAATTTAGTGGTGCTGCTACAGAGGATGCTAGGGAGCATCTAAAAACGTTCCAGGAGATCTGTGGTTCGTTTAGACTACCAGGAGTTAATCCGGAGATACTGAGGCTTCGGTTGTTTCCCCATTCATTGAGGGACAGAGCAAAGACTTGGTGGAATAAACTTACGCCGGGTTCAATTAGAACTTGGGCAGATTTTTCTCGTGAATATTTATCTCGTTTTAATCCTTCACATTTATCTGAGAGATTACGTAATGAAATTGCTACTTTTCAACAGGAAGATGACGAGCCGGTGCACGAGGCCTGGGACAGATTTACCACTCTTCTACGGAACTGTCCAATGCATGGATTCCCCGTCTAGAACCAGGTAACTAAGTTTTATAATGCTGCCAACTTACAAACTCGTATTCGAATTGATTCAGCAGCAAATGGATTACTATTGGACAAAGACCCGGATGAGGCAATGCAAGTATTGAAAAATCTAGCTAAGAATGAAGAGCAGTTTCCGACAGCAAGAAGATGGGGTAAACGGGTCCTAGCTGTTAAGGATTATGAGGCCGACAGCACGATGAAATCACAGGTGGCATACCTTACTAAGGCAATGAAGAAGCTTTTGAATGATGATTCACAATCGGTATTTGCTGTCGAAGAGGTATGCGACATTTGTGAAGGAAATCATAATTCGGATGAGTGTCCTACACAATTAGAAGAGGGAAAGTATGTTGGAAACTACAAGCAGAATTACAACTCCAACAACTACAATCCCAACTAGAGAAAGGATCCCAAATTTTCTTGGAGTAATCCTAATAATGCCCTAAATCCTCAAGCACACAATAATCAGAATCAGGGAGGACCTAGATTGCTGACTCGACAGCAATTGCAGCCGCAGCAATAGCAGCAACAGCCACCAGCTGCCTCAAACAGTATACTGGAACAGACTCTGGCTACGTTTATGTCTCAGACAGGAACTTATATTGAGAATATGAATCAATTTGTCAAGAAGACAGAGACATTCATGGATAAAACAAAGATGCGGATGACAAATCATGAAGCTACTCTGAAATCGTTGGAGACACAGATGGGTCAGGTTTCCCAGCATATCAACCCAAGGCAAACTAGCGGATTTCCTAGCAATACTGAAAATGCTAGGCAGCCCACACATGAACAGTGTAAAGCCATTACTACTAGGAGTGGGAAGAAACTACCAGGGCCAGAGAAAGAAGCTGAAACAGTGAAGAAACCAGCCTTGGACAGACCTGCCGAGGAAGCTGCCCCGACAGGTAACAAACAGCCTGCTGCCGATGAGCCTGTCACGACAGCAGAAGCGACAGAGGAGAAAAATGATGAACCCAAACCTCCTCAGATTCGTATGCAGTGGGAAGGACGTATTGCTGATTATCGTCCCTCACCTCCTTTCCCTCAACGGTTACAACAAGTGAAGCAAGAATCACAGCTCAAAAAGATTTATGATATTTTTAAGCAGGTTCATATTAACATCCCGTTGTTAGATGCCGTAAGGGAGATGCCCGGTTACGCCAAATTTCTCAAGGATGTTATGTCGAATAAATCTAAACTTGGGGAATTTGAAACAGTTAAGATGACAGAAGGATGCATGAGTATTCTTCATAGGCAGCCCACCCCAAAAAAAGAAGGATCCGGGGAGCTTCATCATACCTTGTGTAATCGGAGATAAATATGTGGGTAAGGCACTTTGTGATCTTGGTGCTAGTATTAATTTAATGCCAAAATCTGTTTTTCAGAAATCAGGTATTGGAAAAGCTCGGCCCACGATAGTAATTCTGCAGTTGGCAGACCGCTCTTATGTTCATCCGGAAGGAAAAATCGAAGATATTCTGGTAAGAGTGGATAAATTTATTTTTCCTGCTGACTTTCTTATTTTAGATTGTGAAGCAGATGAAAACGCACCAATCATCCTGGGGCGACCCTTCTTAGCCACGAGAAGATCACTGATTGATGTGGAAAAAGGAGAACTCACAATGAGAGTGAACGATCAAGAGATAAAGTTGAATGTTCTCCAAGCTATGAAGCACGCTGATGCAGAAGAAGAATGCAAGGTTATCACTGAAGTTACCCTTGACCAACCCTGCATCAGGTCGGACTATCACGACATAAAAATTGGTCACTGCCTCGGCAGCCACTTACAGGACTGTCACGACAGCACCGACGATAGTAACTCCTCAGATACTGATACATCTGATACTGAAGATCAGGAGGAGGTAAACTGGATAGGCGATCGTCCAGGTAAGTTATTCGAACCCTTAAATTATACTTTGGATAACCATGCAATCCAACAGCCATCAACTGTTGAGCCCCCTGTTTTAGAACTGAAGCCCCTGTCAGGGCAGCTTAAATATGCTTCTCTTGGTTCAAATGATACGTTGCCCGTAATCATCTTCCAAGTTGATACAGGAACAGGAACAGAAGTTAATAGGGATGCTGCAGCAGCACAAAAAGGCAATTGGATGGACGATAGCTGATATTCAAGGCATTAGTCCGGCATTATGTATGCATAAAATCCTTCTCGAGGATGATCATAAGCCGACTATAGATGCTCAAAGGCGGGTAAACCATGAGATGAAAGAGGTGGTGCGTAAAGAGATAATCAAATGGTTAGATGCTGGTATAATTTATGCCATCTCGGACAGCAAATGGGTGAGCCCGATGTAATGTGTTCCCAAGAAAGGAGGAATGACCGTGGTGACCAACGAAAACAATGAGTTAATCCCAACCCGGACTGTGACCGGTTGGAGGGTTTGTATGGACTATCGGAAGCTTAACAAAGCTACCCGAAAGGACCACTTTCCTTTACCCTTTATTGATCAAATGCTTGATAGATTAGCGGGTAAACCTTACTATTGTTTTCTTGATGGTTATTCAGGTTACAATCAAATAGCTATCGCACTGGAAGATCAAGAAAAGACGACATTCATATGCCCGTACGAAACATATGCTTTTAGGAGAATGCCTTTTGGACTATGCAATGCACCAGCCACCTTCCAAAGGTGCATGATGGCCATATTCTCCGATATGGTGGAGGACTTCCTAGAGATTTTTATGGATGACTTTTCAGTCTTTGGAGACAATTTTGACAGCTGCCTCGGCAACCTACAAAAGGTACTCGAAAGATGTGAAAAAGCAAACTTAGTTCTGAATTGGGAAAAATGCCACTTCATGGTGGATGAAGGGATAGTCCTTGGCCATAAGATTAGCTGTCGTGGCATAGAAGTCGACAGGGCCAAGATAGAAGTGATCGAAAAGCTGTCGCCGCCGACCACAGTCAAGGGTATTAGAAGTTTCTTGGGACATGCTGGTTTTTATCGAAGATTCATTGCGAATTTCTCAAAAATCACCAAGCCCTTATGCCATCTTCTGGAGCAGAACCGACCCTTTGACTTTAATGATGAATGTACTGAAGCATTCAAGGTTCTGAAGGAAAAGCTGGTAACAGCCCCAATAGTACAGCCACCAGACTGGACACAGCCATTTGAGATCATGTGTGATGCTAGTGACTATGTTGTCAGGGCAGCACTTGGGCAGCGAAGAGACAAAAATTTTCATGTCATATACTATGCCAGCAAGACACTGAATGACGCCCAAGTGAACTACACAACCACAGAAAAGGAGTTATTAATTGTGGTGTTCTCCATCGACAAGTTTCGTTCTTACATACTTGGAACGAAGGTAATAGTGCACACAGACCATTCTTCTTTGAAATATCTATTCGCGAAAAAGGATGCAAAGCCTCGATTGATACGGTGGATCCTACTATTGCAAGAATTCGACCTTGAAATTAAGGACAAAAAAGGGACAGAAAATCATGTGGCAGATCACATGTCAAGGTTGGAGAAGGGACAAAGTCTACCAACGGATGAGACAAACATACTGGAGACCTTCCCAGACGAGCAGCTCTTTGCTGCCGCAATCACTGCCGCGACAGCCATGGCGGCAGGTAAGTCTTCTGAACTCCCCTGGTATGCTGATTTCGTTAATTTCTTAGTTAGCGGAATAATTCCTTCTGATCTTAATTATCAAGCCATGAAGAGGTTCCAAAATGATGTTAAGCATTATTATTGGGACTAACCTCTTCTTTTTAAAATCTGTGCAGATCAGGTTATAAGGAGATGCGTACCACAGGAGGAGCAAGAAGACATACTTCATCACTGCCACGCTTCACAGTATGGAGGTCACTTATAAGGCAACAAAATTGCTGCCAAGGTGCTGCAGTCAGGGTTTTACTGGCCGTCACTGTATAAAGATGCGCAAATCTTCTACAAGAATTGTGACAGGTGCCAAAGGACAGGAAACATCTCAATGAGAAACGAGATGCCACTGCAGAACATTCTAGAAGTCGAGATCTTCGACGTTTGGGGGATTGATTTTATGGGACCATTCCCATCTTCATGTGGGAATCTATACATCCTCCTGGCAGTAGATTATGTCTCTAAGTGGGTTGAAGCTATCGCCACTCAAAAGAATGATGCCAAGACAGTCCAAAAGTTTTTACATAAAAACATTTTTTCTAGGTTTGGCATCCCTAAGGCGATTATCAGTGATGAAGGGAGACATTTCGACAACAGGGCTATTGCTGCTGCCTTGAAGAAATACGGTGTCAAGCATCGGATCGCGACAACATATCACCCACAGACCAATGGACAAGCTGAAATATCTAATAGGGAAGTTAAGAACATTCTTGAGAAGATGGTTAAGCCAACTAGGAAGGATTGGTCTTTACTTCTCAATGATGCATTATGGGCTTATAGGACAACTTTTAAAATGCCATTGGGAATGTCTCCGTACCGATTGATTTATGGGAAAACATGTCATCTACCTGTCAAGATAGAGCACAGAGCATACTGGGCGATCAAGGCAGTGAATATGGACTTGGATAGGGCAGGGCAGAAAAGGCTGTTAGATCTGAACGAAATTGAAGAAATCCGGACAATGGCCTATGACAATGCAAGAATCTACAAGGATAAAACTAAGAAGTGGCATGACAAGAAGTTGCTGCCACGATAGTTCTGCCCAGGGCAGCTTGTATTGCTATTCATTTATAGACTGAAACTCTTCATAGGGAAGCTAAAATCTAGATGGTGTGGCCCTTTCCATGTCGTACAGGTTTTTCCTCATGGTGCCATCACAATCCAATCATTAAAAGACGGGCACCAATTCAAAGTCAACGGACATCGCTTAAAGCATTATCAGGGGACTGAAGCCCCAGGACTACAGGAAGTGGTTACCTTAGGAGATGCCCCACCTGGCATCCCTAATTTAACCTAATTTTTATATTTATTTTTATTATTACTTAATATTTATTAGGAAATAAGATTTAGGAAATAAGATTTATTTTATTTGAATAATGTTTTTATTTTTCTGTTTTTAGGAAATAAATGAGTCAAGAAGAACAGGAGAAGTGAACTCAGCCCACCATCCATCCTCCAGCCCAACAAAGCCCAAAAGTTGAAGCATGTCGTTACAGCTGCCGCGACAGACGCGGAATATACAGGCTGTCAACACGTTGTCATGACAGACGCGGAAACACGTCACAGACGCGTAACAGACGCAGAAACGCGTGACAGATGCGTCAGACACGCTAACGCATAACAGCTGGCCCCGTTATTCGCGCCTGCCGTTACAGCTTCAACGGGAAGCAAATCCTTCTATATATAACCCCGTTTCATTTTTCATTTTCACTCACTTCTACTCTTCTTACTTGCTTCCTCTAGTTTTTACTTGCTTTCATTTTTTTATTTCCACAACCCTTGCAAAAATGTCTTCCAGGCAAACCCGTAGGAATGCTGCTTACAGTTCCACACCGACAGCAACCACCCTACGCTCCTTTGCGATCAGAGATATGTGGGAAGAGAGGGGTTTCATTTACAAATCAGAGGAGGAAAATATGGGCCTCCAGCCATTCATAGCCCGGAAGGTTCGAGCTTTACAATGGCAAACTTTTGCGGAGCAGCCTGAAGAAATGAACGTCACGTTGGTTCGAGAATTTTATGCTGCCATCAGCAGCATGACGGCGACAGCGGTGATTGTTCGAGGGAAAGAGGTGTCGTTTGAAGCTGAGTACATTAACACATTGTATAGATTCTACATCGGCAACAATGACGATGCCCACCAACAGTTCCTCAACACACTAGACCCTGCTGCCTATGACGCTGTCATGGCAGAATTGATAGAGGAGGGGACTCAATGGAACACCAGCCGGAAGAATCCACGAACAGTAAAGCGGACTCAGCTGCTGTCGGAGGCGAAGTTATGGAATGCCTTCATAAAAAAAAGGATCATGCCGTCATCCCACAACACCACGGTTGACCAGCCGAGGTTAGCTTTGATACACTCCATTTTACATGAACGGCCCATTAATGTGGGCAGCTATATTCGTGAGAGCATTTTGGAGTGCGCGCACAGACCGAAGGGTCCCCTTTACCTCTCATACCTCATCACCTCACTCTGTCGTGGCCATGACGTACCGGAAGTGACCACTGACCATCGAGTCCAAGGGAAAGGTTGGGAAGAAAAGAACATACTAGGCCTCATGGAGCTGACCGCTGCCACTCCTCTGTCGTCATTTGATCCAGCCGCCGCAACAGCAGACACGACAGAGCAGCCACGGACTGAACCAGCTGCCGCAGCAGCCGCCCAGACAGACTCTTCCTCTCAGATTTTAGCTGCCATTCAGAAGATGGAAGAACGACAGCTCGGTCTGAAAAACTTTCATTAGGGATTTTACTGCTTCTACGGTAAATTTTATCCATCACTCTTTAAATTTCCCTGATGCTGTCTTCCCCACCTTCCATGCACATTACTTTACTGTCACTACACCTGCCCACACTCCCACACCTGCTGCCACACCACAAACACCTCCTGCAGCATCTACACCAACACCTGCCACGATAGCTGCTGGCAGCAACCCTGCAGCAGAGACTTCTGCCTGTGGAACAAAGAGAAAAACGATGACGGAAGAACTTGACGCCTTCATCGCCGGTCTCTCGTCCTCCTCTGTTTGGGCCGCCAGCGACAATGAACCCTTCATCAAGAGGAATCTCTCGAAGGAGTTTTCACCGGTCAAAAGGCAGAAGCGAATGGCAGACAAAGGTAATATGCCAAAAGCCAGCGGTAGCGGCAGCAGCAACAGCAGCATCGGTAAGGAAAGCAACGGCAGTTATGAAGTTCAGGTTGTGGAGCAACCCCCTCATATCTCCCCGACCAGAATCCAACCACCGAGGGAGGCCAAAACAAAGAACACATCTGCCTCCCCTATTTCCCAGTCAGCTCCGAAAGCTAGAGCCCGCCGCCAGATCAGACTCAGCAGCAGCAGCGAAGACAACGATTAAAATTTAAGTTTCCTATCTTATTATTGCTGCCTGCTATATATTTTGTGATGTACTGCCTTATCTTTTGTTTTTATTTGTCATTTGCATTGAGGGCAATGCAACCCTCGAGTTTCGGGGTGACATCCCTCCATCAATGGAGTCTAATTTAGTGTTAAAATTGTGTCTTTTTACTTAGTTTATTTTTAGTAAAAAAAAGAAGAAGAAAGATGAAAATATTGAAAACTTTGGCTGAAAACTGTGAACTGAACTTACCTGCCGTGACAGCTCTGTCGTGGCAGTGCCTTTAGGATAGTTTTAGGACAAGTTTAGAGCCTTTCTATAGTTCTGAAAACTTAAACACCATTGTGACTGTTATACTGCTTAGAACTCTTTTAGTCAACTAGAATAGGAAGCTTAGCACTTGAATAGCCCCTAGAGGTGCCTAACATTGGCTCTAGGAAAGAAGTTTAGCAAAATAGACTCAACAACCCTAGAGGTGCCCGAAACCGGCTCTAGGAAGTTAGCTAGAGGTGCCCGAAACTGGCTCTAGTGAAACTTTAGCTTAAAAAATCAATGAAATCGAGTCAAAACAGAAAATCAAATGAGCATAAGAAGTACCTTCAAAGAGATAAACTTGGCATAAAAATTCGAGTTAAGAGCTGAAATATTCTAGTGAAACTAAGAGAGTCTTGGCATATAACTGTTCACAAGCATGCACACATTGCACGAGGACTATAGTGAGACTCCGGACAGATCCTAGATTATCCGACAGGGTGCTGCTGCCACAGGGAACGAACGACGGGTAAGGGAAGGCTCACTGTTTAAGCCAAAACAAAAATATTTCATTTTTCTTTTAAGTCGTAGTTTCTTGAGGGCAAGCAAAAACTTGAGTTTGGGGGTGTGTTGAGTGTGTAAAAGTTCTATTATTTACTCCCTATTTAACCTATATTTCTGCTGCATTCAAGCATTATTTATTGCATTTAGGTCAGTTTACAGTTAAACATCACAAATATATTAAAAGGCACAGTTTCTACTAAAATTGGTTGTTTTTGCAGGTTGCTGCTGTAGCAGACGGAAAGGGCAGGCGCTGGGCAGTGAAGCAGAAGAGCTGGAACTGGACAAGCAGTCAAGGAGGACGATGCTGCCATGGTTGCCGCCGTGACAGCAGAGGACGACAGCAGTTTTAAGGAGAAGAAGCAAAGTGGACCTCGACAGATAGAGAAAATTCAGCCCGTCTGTCGTGTGAAATCACCATATTTTTCCAAGCCCCAGATCGAAAGGAATGTCAAGCCCAAAGTTCAAGGAGAGAAAATCCCAAGCAAGAAAGATGACGGCTGGAAAGTAGATTCTTTGAAGATTTAGTCTTTATTAGAATTGTACTTTAATTTAAAATTGTAATCCTTGCTAAATTAGAAAACTTGGACCCAAAGCCTATATAAGGGCATATATTTCGACCTAGGGAGATATCAACCATTCTCTAGCCTTCTTCCCAAAACCCTAGCCGTTTTCATCCTCTCATCATGTTCTAATTTCCCCTTAGGGCCACAGGTTGATTTATAAAGTAGTTGCAAGGGTTGTTTTGTTTTAGGAATTTTCAGTTCAATAAAATAAACTTCAAGTTCTCTTATTCTGGTTATTAATATCTTGCAAGAGCATCGGGAGAGCATTGTGAGGTTATCAATTTACTTAGCATCGGGAGAGTTAAGTATACGAAAGGAATAAGAGCAAGTTCTCTAGTTTATAGTTGAACTATCTCGGACCTGGGGATAGTACGAGGTTAAGTGGCTAAAGAAGAATTCAACAACATCGGTGTTCATCCTTCGATTCACGCCGGGAGGTATCATCAAAGATGTGATCATCGACAGACTTGGACCTAGGGATAGGCCAAGGCACAACAGGGATTCTTGCCAAACTTGAAGTACTGAGTTGGGTAATCGCTACCGCGATAACCAACGGACTGCTACCGCGACAGGTGTTGCCGCGACGGGGACAACGACAGAACTGGATTTCCTAGACTCAGCAATACCTGCACTACTGAGCAATTCAATACCAGCCCATTCTCTCTATCTTGATTTCTCTACTCTTTTATTTAAGTTCTCTTTATTATTTTCGTGACAACTTTCTCAAATATTTTCTTTATTCTTGTGCAGCAATCTAAGGTGAAGCTATTAGCCCAGTCCCTGTGGAGATGATATTCGATACTTCGTATCACTTTACTACTTGCGTCGTGTATACTTGCACTACAATTGCGATAGACTATTTTACACGCAACAAGTTGATCACACTCTTCCTAGAATCTCCTCTTGTGGTTGTTAAGCCTTCAAAAAGGTATACTCTGATACCAATTGTTGAGTGGATCAATGGATTGATCAAAGCCAAGAGGGGGTGAATTGGGTTTTTAAAATTTGTTGTGGAAAGTGGAATAACAAAAAAAGAAGAACAAGGAATTTTAGAGTGGTTCAAGTTCCAAATGAACTCTACATCCACTACCTTAGCTACCACTAAGGATTTTCCAACAATCCACTAATTGCTTTTCACCTTTTCAAGGCTTAGGAGGTAACCTTTACAATACCGGTCAAATTTTCTACCCAAAATTTGACCAAACCCTCACAAGAGTACAAAGAAGAAATTAAGGCAAGAAAGATATCTCTCAATACAAGTTTGCCCCATTAAATACAATCACTCAACCCAAATTGGAATACAAGATCAGAATTAAACACAATACAATTTGGGATTTTACAAGAATATGAAATTAGGCACTTTGAGCTTGGATTTTTGTAAGGATGTTTCTTTTGGATGCAATAGTAGTTGCTAGTCTTCAATTGGCTTCATTTTATACCTTCTCCATTAATTCTAGCCGTTTGGGTGGTTAGGGTATTGATTATAGTCGTTGGGACCCTCTCTTTCCACCATAAATGCACTTCTACACCTTCTCCATTAATTCTAGCCGTTTGGGTGGTTAGGGTATTGATTATAGTCGTTGGGACCCTCTCTTTCCACCATAAATGCACTTCTACAGCTTACCGTATCGGTACACGGGGATCCGTATCGATACATGTCTCAAAACATAAAGAGCCGTTGTACAATTACAAGAGGGGCATATCGATACGCGTATAGGCGTATCGGTACAGGACATGGATCATTTCTATACGGAGAACACCGTATCGATGCAATTATTTCCGCAGAGCTCACTGGAAGTTTTCGTATCGATACGACAAAGGGCGTATCGGTATGGGATAACCAACACTTTAAAATTCTGTTACCTAACAACTGACACCAACGGTCAAAAACATTAAAAGTTTTCTAATTTAAAATTCCATTAAATTTGTATCGATACGGGGGACACCGTATCGGTACGCCATTCAAACTCCTTCAGTTTTTACAAAGAGAGCGTATCGATACAAATGCAATCTATTTCGATACGTTGTTTCGATACGGTAAGGGGCATATCAAAACACGTTTCTCCAGTAGCCAAGTTTGTAAAAAAAGGTATCGATACGGCTGGAAGCGTATCGATACGCCTGAACGATTTTCAATAGTTTGGCCTTGGAACACTTAGAAAATATTTTGGAGTTTGAGTTTTTCAAACTAGATTAAAGCCTTGTTGATTTAAAATCTTTTGAAGGACTTAAAAACCTTTTTCAAGTTTTTCAATTTAATCCTTAACATACTTTGTTATATCAAAATCAAACATAGGTTTTACAATCTCCCCCTTTTTGATATAACAAAACCAAAACTTGAAATTTTGAAGACTTTTGAAAAGCTTTGCAAAAAACAACTCCCCCTTAATATTTGCTAGGTAAAATTTAAGTTAAAATTTTTTAAGTGAGCTTGTTCCCTCTCCCCCTTTTTGTTAGATCAAAAATAGAGACATAGATAAACATAGGCAAAAGGAATAAATAATAACCAAGCAACATATTATAGATAAACATTAAGTTCAAAATAAAGAAAACATCAACATAAAATCCAAATAACAATAATCAAAGCATAGGTTTTAGAATGCAAACTTAATCCTAAATAACACAATTCAATATGCATAAATAGAAATCCTAAATGACATGAATGGAATGCAAAGATAATCTACTACTCTTCTCCATCGCCATATTCATCATCTTCATCATCCTCTTCATTTGCATCATCATTCCTCCTAGATTGACGCCACTCATCATGAAAAGTGGTAAGAGATATGTTCATCGAGTTGTGGCCGCCTTCAAGATAAGTGAGACGCGTCTCCACATTTTTCACACGATCTTCAAGGCTTGTAAAGCGTGTGTCAATAGCGGCAAGCCCCGAATTCATAGTTTGATCCATGGAAGCAATTCTCGTGCGTAAGCCCGTGAATTGTTCGTTGAGAAAGGTCATAAGGGAACTAGATTGTCTAACATAAAAGTTTGATTTTCCAAAACTATTTTTCTTTTCAAGCTCTTTAGAAATCAAATCTTTTTCCTCTTGAATTTTATGAAGCAAAATTTTAAATCAACACATTTTTGCTCAAACTCGTTGAGTTTTGCTTCAAGTTCAATTTTGGTTTTAGAAATCAAATCATTTTGAATTTTCAAATTTGAAACAATTTTCTTGTTTTTCAAAATGTGATTTTTAAACTCTAAAACCAAATCATCATAGGCATCTTGTAATTCATCAAAAGAATACGAACATGAGGTAGATGAATTAGAAGTTACCCTTAAATCTTCTTCGATGGCCATAAGGCAAAGGTTGGCTTGTTCATCGTCGGTGGAGTCTTCATCACTCCAAGTAGCCACATATGCCTTCTTCTTATGGCTTGAAATGCTTGCCCTTTTCTTATTCATTGATTCACGTTCGAATTCTTTCATTCCTTTCTTCATGAATGGGGCACACTTCTTGAAGAGATGAACTATCTCTTCTTCTTCATCCTCCTCCACGCTTGTATCAACATGGTTACACTTGGAGGATTTGAAAGCAACTACATTGACATCATTGCCTTGCTTCTTGATCTTCTTTTTCTTCTCCTTCTTCAAAGGTAAAGACATCATCTCATGGGTAAGAAGAGATCTGATTAGCTCATCAAGCTTGAGCTTCTTCAAGTCTTTGGCTTTAATGATGGTCGTCATCTTTGAATCTCATGACTCGGGAAGTGAATAGATCACCTTCCAAACGAGTTTGTCTTCCGAAATCTCCTCTCTAAAACCTTTGAGTTGATTGAAAATTGTGGAGAATTGGTCGAACATCCTCTTGATATCTTCATTCGGTTCCATCTTGAAGTTCTCATACTCTAAGTTGAGAAGACCGATCTTGGTCTCCTTTACTTTGTTGGTTCCCTCGTATGTGACTTCAAGCTTGTCTCAAACTTCCTTGGCATTTTCTCATAGATGTTGGGGCTAAATGCACAAAAGAGGATGTGCAAAGCCTTGCAATTTAGCTCCATCTTCTTGCGATCATCCGCACTCCATTCTGCCTTACTTCGTCGTGGCACAAATGGACCATCTTCAACTATGTTCCAAAGCTTGTAATCATTGGATTTGATGAAAACATTATTCTTGTCTTCCAATAGGCATAGTTGGTTCCGTCGAAGAATGGTGGCTTGTCGATGGATTGCGCCATTTGACCGGTTGATTGAATTGTTGTATCAAGATTCCTGGATTGCCTCAATATGATGTTAATCCCATTCGATTGAGCCTCGCTCTGATACCAATTGTTAGGCTTTATAGGCTCGATTTCCTTCAACCGTTATGGATTGCCAAGTGGTGGAAAAGTTAGATTTTTGGGTGTTTTAGGTGTGGAAGCTAAAAGATAAAAGACACAATAATTTAGAGTGATTCGGCCTTCTAACAAGCACCTACATCCACTACCTTAGCTTCCCACTAAGGATTTCACAACAAATTCACTAATTGATTCGTCTCCTTTTCTAGGCTTAGGAGGAAACCCTTACAACGATCAAAGCTTTCTAACCCAAAGCTTGATCAAGCCCTCTCTACAAGAGATAAAGATAGGCAAACTAAAATCCCTCTTACAAGGTTGATGTTTGTAACTCTAAGCACTCACCCAATCCTAAACACTTGAGCAAATTTGAAAATTTAGGCTCACAAGTGTTGTTTATACAAAGAATGGGTAATTTAAGCTCTAAAGACAATTTGACATCATATGGTTGTTGACAAATTGAAGCATTAGCCTTTCCTTGATGCTTGGAGGTCCTTTTTATACTTCCAATTGAGTTTATAGCCGTTGAGGACTGTTGGGGTTGAATTGGAGCCGTTGGAGACTTTATTTCCCACCATAAATGTAGTTCTGCAACTACCCGTATCGAAACGGTACATGCCTGTTTCGGAACATGACTAAAACAGAAAGAGTCGTTATGCACATTGAAGAGGCCGTATCGAAACACCTTGGGTCGTATCGGAACGCCCGTATCGAAACGCCTAGTGTCGTATCGGAATAGCGTGCAATTCAAATATTCGTTGGGAAATAGCCGTTGGGGTGTGTGCCACGTGGGCATATCGAAACACCAAAGGGTATTTCAAAAGCACACCTATCCGTATTGAAACAGATAAGCCCTGTATCGAAACAGATTCTGGCAGTTTCAAAAGGTATCGGTACAGATTATGTCGTATCGAAACGGGTACATTAAAAACATTGGTTTGGCTACTTAAAAACGTTTCAAACATTGCCAAAACCTTTTGAAACATCCTCAAACTTATTTTCAAGTTTTTTTTGACTTAGAGAATGTTTTAAATTGATTTCAATTAAGTCCAAAACATTTTTCAATTATTATATCAAAACATATATTTCTACACCTTCCAAACATGCATACTATATGCTTAATTAAAAACATGTTATCATACAAATAAATTAAATCAAGGCAATTAAATTATTTAAAGCTATAAATGGCTAAATTGAAAGAATTAAACTTAGAACAATGCTAGAAGGGACCAGATTGAATTGTATTCAAACTATAGGATCCAAATTACAATGATTTAGGGACTGAATTGAGAGGGAAAAATTAGGAAGCTCAAAGTTTAAAAAGGGGAAAGAAAGGCGCAGATCTTATATCTGGGTCCGAATAACCCGCACGTGTTGAGTCAACCCGGTGCTATAACGACACTGTTTGACTCAGAGTATAAATACCCATTTACGAGCCAACTCAGCCATTCGAACCAAACACTCTGTCTCCCTCCCCACCCATTCACTCTTAACTCGAACACCCAATTTTCAGATTCTCCTAAAATTTTCGATCAAAATCCCATATTTCTTCATCGCTCATCCGATGTTCTTCACTTTTCTTCTCTTTGATCGAACACAAACTCCTAAAATCTTTTGTTTCCTGTTTCTTACATATCAAAACCCACTTTTCATCCTTTGTTCTTCTCCAATTCTTCATTTTTCTATCTTTAATCCATTATAAACACCAAAATCATGTCAGCCCATGTTTATCCTCGATCAAAACCCTTAACTTCAGCAGAAACCAAAGCTTGTTCATCCATTTTCTACTTTCGATCTTCTACAAAACCAAAACCCTAGTTCGATGTGTTTTCCAGCCGCCCGAGGCGACGCCTGTAACCGGCCTTCGTCTCTAATCATCCCTAACCTTCTTTCGGTGATCGGACCTTCTCCGATCATCTTCTCCGGCCATCCTTAATTTTTCGACCGACGTCTGGTTTTTCTAGTAATCTTCTCCGACCTGACATGCAACTCTGGCTGCCGTTCTCCACCATCGGAGTGATTTCTGGCCACCGTTCGCCACAGCACCGAAATCTTAAAAACTACAAAACTGCTCTATTTTTTGTCCTAAACCCTAATCTAAAGCTCGTTTCGATAGAAACACCCGACTTCCCCTCCTAAACTACCTACTCGAGACTAAAAACCTGTTTCGGGCTCCAACTGTGCACAAAAGAAAGCTAAGTGACCGAGGCTCTTTGATTTCAGTTTTTGAGTTTAGATCTAAGTTTTAGTTTTATTTCGAACCACTATTTTTTCTTTATTTCGAGGTCTAATCCTAACTTTTTTGGTGTTTCATTGTAGGAAAATGAAATGCTACTTGTTCGTGGTTACGTTCGAGCTCCGACAACGGTCTCCGACGAACTTCTCGGCTTCCAAATGGCAGGGTGAACGACCTTCAAGCTTTTCTCTCTCTCTACAATTAATTCTCGGTAGTGGAGGATGATGTCATTCTAACGTTGGCGAAGCCAGCTGGACACCGATCCGCGTGAGTGCAAGATGAGAAAATCGGGAGACGCCACGTGATGTTATCGAGCGGGAAAAAGAAACACACGGCTGATTTGCGCGGGAATTGGGCCTTTGCTGATTCATTTTGTGTTTGTTTTGGGTTTTTGGCTTAGAGAATGGGCTCTATATTTGAAATATGGGCTTTGAGGGTTTTTATTATTTTAATTGGGCACTTGTAATATAAATGAACTCTTTGGAATGTTTTGGTTTATTTGTTTATTTATTTATTATTTTCTGGATTCAAATAATATATACACACCCGGAAAAAATACGAGTATTACAGCTGCCCATCTTTGCTCATTGATGTGGAACACGAATAGGGCAAAGACTGAAAAGACAAGGATTTTTTCCGAACCATCCACTCATCTCATCGAACTCTTCTGATTATGAAATGCCTCAATGTTCCTATATCTCCTTCTTTCACTGAGGTTGAACTCTTCTCATCGAACTTTTCTTCTTTGTTGGAAGGATTTTTCTTATTTGGAATTTTGTCTTTGTCAGGACGAATTCTTCTCATTAAGAACTCTGTATTTATCTAGGCGGATTCTTCTCATTAGGAATCCTTCTTTGCTGGGCGAACTCTTCACATTAGGAGCTCTGTCTTTATTTGGGCGGACTCTTCTTATTAGGAATCCTTCCTTGCTGTACGAATTCTTCTCATTAGGAATTATGTCTTTGTCAAAGCAGACTCTTCTAATTAGGAATCTTTTTTCGCGGGTGAACTCTTCTTATTAGGAGCTCTATCTTTGTTGGGGCAGACTCTTCTCATTAGGAATCCTTCTTTGCTGGGTGATCTCTTCTCATTAGAAGCTCTATCTTTGCTGGGGGCGAACTCTTCTCATTAGGAATCCTTCTTTGTTGGGCGAACTCTTCTCATTAGGAGCTCTGTCTTTGCTAGGGCGGACTCTCCTCATTAGGAATCTTTCTTTGCTGGGCTAACTCTTCTCATTAGGAGCTCTATTTTCCATCTACTTCCTGTCAAAACAACTATAATATGAGGGTTAGCATGACCCTAATTTTCTACATGATGCATGAACCATGACTTGTTGAGATTCATCAATCAGCTTCTGCCCTCTTAGGACCCTTTTTGACACTTCTTTTCTAATTCCCATCTCACATTCAGAATCGGCCGTCACAATATCATTTATGCGTTTTTGGCTCTTTGCTCTAAAGCGTCCTTTCAGGTTTTCACTTTAGGTTGCTTTTCTCAAAGCGCCCTTTTGGGTTTTCACTTTGGTTTTTTTCTTTTCTTCTTTTTTTTGATAGGCGTCTTTTCAGGTTTTCACCTCGTTTTTTCTTTTTTCTTTTCTTCTTTTTTAAAAGAAGAGGTATTATAGCTGACGAAATCTTGTCTTGGCCAATCATATGTCACCTTGTTTTGGAAACATTGCAAATACACAATCCTTCAATGTTAAAGTTTTGCCAAATCCAAGTCTTTACAAAATGGTGGTTCTCAACACTAGATCATGAGGCTGCGAACATTCTTCTTCATTCTCACTCTTCATAAACTGTCTCAACTGAGATGCTGATTTAAAAGAACATGATAATGTGTTGGCCTTGTGATTATGATCATCTCATCATGAACACAAAAATAAAAATCATTGTTCTTCGGATGACAGACTCTATTGACATCTTTATAGTATGTTTCCAAGTTCACACCATCTTGTCCTGTACACTCTTCTTCAATATCCCAGAGTGATAAGGTTCAGCTGCACTTTAAGAAAATATAGTAATACCATGAAATTATCTGCTTTTATACATTATATCAACCATTTTATTGATGCCTTGGAAAAAAAAGAAAGCTCGGAAGTGAATTCATAAATTTTATTGAAGCTTATAAATCAAAATACAATAAGATTTGAAATAGTCATGGCAAACTGAAACAACAAAATCAAGAAACAAGGTTAGATCTCCATGCATCCAAGGCATGAAGGAATCAACCACCTCATCGACCAGATATAGAGCTGAACTTGCACTCATCTCCAACAGTCCTCAAACGTTGCCGAGATGCTTTCAAATGTGAAATCCCTTCCAAAATACCAGGTGTCCGAGAGATTTTGTCTGCCGAATGTCGAACCTCATTCTTCTGAGTCTCCTTTTACGGGTATTCAACTCAGATCCTCCATTGGTTTCAAGGAGCCCTTTACGGGTTTTCACCTTGAACCCCCTTTTTATTTTTCATATTTTTTATATCTAAGGCGCACTTTCTGGGTTTTCACCATAGATATTTTCATTTAGCGAAAGCGCCCTTTCAGGTTTTCACTCTGCTTTTTTCTCTTTTTTTCTTTTTCATTCTCTTTTTGAATTCTTTAGGCATAATACTTCTTAACTGAATCAGAGTTCACTGGCTTATGCAACTCCTTCCCGTCCATTTCAGCCAAGATCAATGCTCCTCCAGAGAATGTCTTTTTGACAACATACGGTCCTTCCCAGTTAGGCATCCATTTTCCACGGTCATCTCGATGTATTTTCAAGACCTTTTTCAACACAAGATCTCCCTCTAGGAATTCTCTTGGGCGCACCTTTTCTGGTACATTTAACTATGACAGATAGGGGTGTTCATATCCGGGTACCCTAAATTTCGGGTACCCAGAATTTTCAGGTACCTAAAAGTCGGCCCGTGACCCTGCCCATAAGAACCGGTTACCCGTAAATCGGGTACCTGTAAAATTTGGGTACCCATAAAATCAGATATCGGGTGCCCGATTTACTTTTTAAATTTTTTAAATCTATTTTTTTAAAAAAAATACATAGTAAACACATAAAATTTCATGATATATATTTCAAACACAAATTATTGATTTAAAGTTAGTTTTAAGAGAGAAATATTTGGATATATATTAAAGTTTATCGACAAAAGAAGGTATTAAAAATATTAATCTCGATCATGATTTTTCTTTCGATTCTCATATTGACAAATTAATATAAATATTTTTGAAAATTGTAAACTTAAAATTATATAATACAAGTATAAAAAGAAGTTAGGGATTTAAAATTAATTTTAAGGAAAAATAATAAGAAACATAAAATGAAAATATAATTTAAAATATATAAATATTAAAATTAGCGGGTCGGGTACCCGGTTATAAAAAAATTCCCTGACCCGGCCCAACTACCCAGAAAAAATTGCAGGTCGGGTACCCGGCCCGAAAAATTCGGGTACTTTAATATAAATACCCCGTAAATTTTAATCGGGTCGGCAGGTCGGGTAGTTCGGGTCGGGTATTTTTGAACACCCCTAGTGACAGATTGCCTTCAACCTCTTTTCCTTAATAAGATTCAACTGGTTAAATCGAACTCGTAGCCATTCTACATCATCTAACTTCACTTCAGACAAATAGAGATGGGATTTCTACCTCAATGAGAAGTACCACTTCTGTCCCATAGACCAAAGAGTAAGGTGTTGCCCCATTTGAGTTTCGTATTGAAGTTCGATATGTAAACAATGCGAAGGATAGTTTCTCATGCCAATATTTTTACGTTTCCGTTGTTTTTTATATGATCTTCTTGATATTCTTATTGGCTGCCTCCACTGCCCCATTCATCATAGGGCAGTAAGTCACAGAATTGTGATGAATGATTTTGAATTGCTCACATGCTTATGCTATCACTTTATTGTTGAAATTGGTGGCATTATTAGTGATGATTCTTTCTGGCAAACCATACCGACAAATTATCTCTGTCTTCAAGAACTTGCAAATTGTCGTTCTTGTGATGTTGGCATAAGAAGCTGCTTCTACCCACTTGGTAAAATAGTCTATGGCCAAAAGAATGAAACGGTGTCCATTAGAAGCTTTAGGGTGGATCTGCCCGATAACATACATGCCCCAGAGCGCAAAAGGGCATGGCGAATTCATTGTATGCAGTGGTACTGGTGGAGAATTAATCATGTCAGCATATATCTAACACTTATGACACTTCTTGGCACATTCAATGCAATCTCCTTCCATGGTTGTCCAATAATAGTCGTATCTCATGATTTTCCTGGATATCGAGAATCCATTGGCATGTGTTCCACATATTTCGCCGTGCACTTCTGCCATGATGTTCTTTGCTTCATTGGCATTGACACATCTTAACAGAATATGATCTTTTCCCCTTTTATAAACGATCACTCCATCGAGCACGTATCCTGAAGCCATCATTCTAATAGTTCTTTTGTCGTTATCATTTCCCCCCAGGGGATAAGTCTGGTACTTTAGATATTGCAGAATGTCATAATATCAGGGATGCTTATCGACTTCTTCTTCTATGCTGCAATAGTGAGCATAGGTTTCATAACTTTACATTCAGATCGGCATCATGTCTCCTGGTTTGTTTGCTAGGAATACGGAAGACATTGTAGCTAAGGCATCCGCCATTTGGTTTTCTTCCCCGAGAATATATGTAAAGGTAATTTCTTCAAATTCTTTCATCAGCTCCGGGATCAATTTTCGGTACTCGGTCAATTTTATATCCTTTGTTTCCCATTCTCCACGAAGTTGGTAGATCACCAACGCTAAATCCCCACATACTTTCAAGATTTTTATTTTCCTTTCAATAGCAGCTCGCAGGCCCATGACACAAGCTTCGTACTCTGCCATATTTTTGGTGCAAAGAAATTCTAACTTGCTCATGAATGGGTAGTGTACATTATTTGGAGAGATCAATACTGCTCCAATTCCACGTCCAAGGGCATTAGCTGCTCCATCAAAATATAACTTCCAAGTTTCATTATCTGGGATTCCAGTTTCCGTTGTAGAGACATTCATCACATCCTCATATGGGAAATAAAAGTTCAGGGGCTCATTCTAATGCACGATTGGCTAAGAAATTTGCTATGGCACTTCCTTTTATTGCCTTTTGGCTCACATACACAATATCAAATTTCGATAACAACATTTTCCAGCGTGCTAACCTTCTAGTCAATGCCGGCACTTCCATCATAAATTTCAATGGATCAAGGCAGGAAATTAGCCATGTAGTGTGGTACAACATATAATGTTTGAGCCTATGAGTTACCTAGACCAAAGCACAACATAACTTTTGGGTTGGTGGGTACCGTACTTCACACTCGGTAAAATTTTGCTCCGATAATAGATAGCTCTTTCCTTTTTTCATGTATCATCATGTTGCCCCAGCACACATTCCATTGAATTCTTATAGACCGTCAAGTAGAGGATCAACGGTCTTCCAGGGACTGGCACGACTAATATTGGAGCATTTGTCAAACATTTCTTGATTTTATCAAATGTCTCTTAACATTCTTCATTCCACTGTCCAGGGTTATTCTTTTTTAGCAGCTTAAAGATTGGATCACATTTATCGGTCAATTGTGAAATAAACCGAGAAACGTAATTCAACCTGCCAAGGAATCCACGAACTTCTTTATGCGAACTGGATGGCGGCAAATTCTGAATAGCCTTCACCTTATCTGGATCTATTTGGATTCCTTTTCTACTAACCACGAACCCCAGGAGTTTTCCAGATGTTACTCCAAAAGTGCATTTATTGGGATTAAGTTTTAACTGGTACTTCCTCAATCTCAAGAACAATTTCCTCAAATTTTGAATATGCTCTTCCTCAGTATGGGATTTAGCAATCATGTCATCCACATACACCTCAACTTCTTTGTGCATCATGCCATGGAACAAGGTAAACATTGCTCGTTGATACGTTGCCCCGACTTTCTTTAATCTGAAAGGCATCACTTTGTAGCAATATGTGCCCTATAAAGTTATGAATGTTGTTTTGACCATGTCCTCCGGATTCATCTTTATCTTATTGTGCCCCGAGAAACCATCCATGAAATAAAAGCATAAATGTCTTGACGTGGTATCAACCAGAATATCTATGTGTGGCAAAGGAAAATTATCCTTCAGGATGGTTTTATTCAGATCTCTATATTCCACACACATGCGTACCTTTCCATCTTTCTTCGGTACGGGGACTATATTGGCCACCCACTCTGGATATTGTGATACTAGGAGAAAACCATCATCAATTTGTTTCTATACCTCTTCCTTTATCTTCAATACCAATTTCGGTCTCAATCTTCTAAGCTTATGCTGAACCGGTTTACATTCTGGCCTGATGGGCAACTTGTGTACCACTATGTCAGTATTCAATCCTGGCATATCTTGATAAGACCAAGCGAAGACATCTTTTAACTCTCGTAGCAGATCAATCATCTTTTGCTTTTCCTTTAATGAGAATATTGTTCCTATTTTTACCTCTCTTCTGATTTCATTTGTCCCCAAGTTGAGAACTTCCAACTCTTCCTTATGAGGTAAAATCTGCATGTCTTCTTTGTCCACCAACCTTAGTAATTATTCAGGGATTTCACATTATGTTCCATTTCCATCCTCGACTTCATTGACTTCCACTAAACACACTGGTGGTTCAGAACCTACTCCAGGATTAGGTTTAAGATCATTCATGAAGTCGATAATTGAAGACCTGCAAAGGAAATAATAATATATTTTGGAAAGGATGCGAAAAATTAAAGAAACATGTTTTCCATTTGTGAATCAGCATGAAAAGCATCTTTATTAAAATGGATAGGTATAACGGCCCTTTACAGACAATCCCTTATACTTGCGGGTAAAAGTATAAGGTGGTTCCTGGCATTTACTCTGTTTTATTCTTAGCTACAAGATAGAAATCTTCGGCGGTCCAATTGTTCAGCATCTCTCCTGGGAGACATAGAAGGATCTGTTCCAAAAATTCTCCATGTCGAACTCCCTTGAAAATTCCACCAATGATGAGCCCATCCAGACTATTGCCAAAATTTCCTCTTCGTGTAGCTTTGCGGTCTCTCAATTAACTTCTTCCAACTGTCTCTCAACATTTGCAAACCCACGGGACTTCAAAATCTTTGTCATGTCAAAGGAAGTTACCAGCCTAGAAGAAGTTTTAGTCCCTAGTAAAAGGGCCTTCCTCTGTTCCTTTCTTTTCTTCAACTCCCTCAGCCAGTCTTGCATGTTTGGACTGAACCCTAGCTTGAAATGGTTCTTCTTTATGATGATGGGCCTCAGACGTAAGTGTCCTTGCAAGTGTTTCCCAACTCCTTTTCCCGTCTTCGCGCCCTTTCCTAGTGTTTCTTGCACGGTCATTTTAGTGCAATTTGATAACCTTAGTCACAGGAAGGGCTTGCCATCAGAAACAAAGGTAGCATTTACAAACTCTAAAGCTCTGAAAGAACACTCAAGGTCATTTTCATCTGCTTGGATGTACGGGACGCCAGTGGTTATTGAGGTAATAATGTCTTCCTCTACACTGACACTAACCAGCTTTCCATCTATAACAAATTTGAGCTTCTGGTGTAAGGACGATGGGACTACTCCAACTGAGTGAATCTAGGGTCTTCCCAACAAACAATTGTATGTAGGCTTAATGTCCATTACCAAAAAAATCTATGTTATAAACTGTCAGCCTGATTAACAGTGGTACTTCAATCCTCCCCAACACATCTCATGTTTTTCCATCAAAGGCCCTTACATATGAGAGTCATCAATGGGCAACCTCTGCAGAGTTGCCAATGACATAACATTCAGCGTCGATCCATTATCAATTAAGACTCCTGGTAATACATACCTTTTGCAATGTATGGTAATGTTCAAAGCCTTTATCGGCCCCATTCTACCTTCGGGAATTTCATCATCAGTGAATGTGATGTAGTTGTCAGTAGTGATATCACGATTCTATCTAATTTGTCCACAGATATATCATTTGGTACAAATGTCTGGTTTAGCACCCTCATCAAAGCATTATGGTGCCCTTAGGAGCTCGACAGTAACTCCAAAACAAGAAATTCTTGCTTGTTGTCTCTTTAACTGCTCAACTATGTTGTATTCACTGTGTTTAAAAAACCTCAAAAACTCTTGTGCATGTTCTTCTGTTATCGGCTCGTTTATCTTTGGAGTGAGATCCTCTCCAAAAATCTTTTCTAGTGTTACCGCAGCCTTCCCTTTAATCTTCTCTACTTCTTTAAGTACTTCTGGAGAAGAATAACATCTACCTCTTTGGGTAAAGAGTCCCACTTTATTTACTACCCCTGTATCAGGGTACTTATCCTTCTTTTCCCCTAACTCATCCTTTTTTTATCATTAAACTTTATTTCTTCTTGTGGCCTCTCGTTTCCTGGTTTGGTCACATTGGTTGTATAATTCCAGGGAACTGCATTGGTACATTTGAAAGAAAACGATGCGGGAGTCGAGATCACAACCTTCGGGATTAATGTCGGTTTTGCACTCATTTCAGCCCCAAATCGAAAGGTAAGAGTATTTTTGACTTCCCCTCATCCTTCCCTTCATAAAAGTACCATTCTTTTTCATTTTCATGAAGTTTTTGGAAAGTGGAGGTTTTGAATGTTTTGATTAAAAATGGTGTCTTTATGTTGCAAAATTAAATGTTTTGATTTAATATGTTTAGTAATGATGTATAGAGGCCAAATGATACTACATATATGAATTTCGAATGATTTTAATCAATTTTCGAATTTTGGCTTGAGAGGGTTTTTGGAGGGTTTTAATGTGGGTTTGGGGGCTGTTAAGGGTTGGAATTTGGGGGCTGTAGGTAGTATGATGTATGAGGATCATTTTGGGTGCAATTGATGCTTGTTTGGGTGCTTGAAATGAGAGTTTTCAGTGGGTCTTGTGGGCTGCTCGAAAATCCTGTTTTTAGTCTTGTTTTGAGTGGTGGTTGCTTGGTAATGTAATACGGGTTAGTTTCGATGACAAGATATTGATCGTGAATGTTTTGTTTGTGTTTGGGATTGATTAGAGTCAAGTTTGGGCATCGGTGAAGCTTCGGAAGTGAATCCGGGAAATTGAAGACAATTGCTTGCGTGGTCTTGAGCTCGGGAGTTTAGGTGAGTGGTTAATTGTCTTAAATGGTTTTAAATTGGTTGGTTCGAGTATATGGACTAGGTTGGGCTTGGTAGACCCACCTAGAGTTAGGATTAGAGTGGTAGCCTAATCCTAAACTTGATCTAGAGCCTTTGGTTGAACTCATTATATGGTTGTGTATGTCTCGTATGAATTGTGGTATGAATGGCTATGTATATTGTGTTGTACATGTGAGATGAGACATGAATTATGATGCTTGAGACATGCATGATGATGGTTGTTGGTGAGTACGTGCTAAGCACGGAATTGATTGAAATGAGTAAGATGAAATGAATGAATATTGGCACTAGTAAACTTAAATACAAATGATCGATCATTAGGATGTTAGTGTGTACACATGAGTCAAAAGTCGCGCGTGGCCTTGGTGGCGTTGAGTCACCAAGGAGGAGTACGGGTACGCCCAGAAATGGTATTTAAATATTGTCGGTGATGAGTGGAATCCCATCGACGGGGCGTGAGGATGAGTGGAATCCCCTCCGCGAGACCGGTGATGAGTGAAATCCCACCGTCAGGTAATAGTTGTGTTGTTGGATGTGAGTCCAACGGTTATCCGCGTATTTGAGTCTTAACTAGGTGCCAATGTTGTTGATATGTGTATCAATGTGTTGAGATATATGAACTGTTTGGATGTTTATATGTGATTACTTGTATGGTGGTATTGAGCTCATAATGATGGCATACATGTGATATATTGCTCATGCATCCATACCTTGTGGACTCATGGTTTGTGTAAATGGCCTTGGTTAGATCGTGCTCGGACCCTGCAATGTTGAGGTTTGTTTTTTTAGAGCTTACCCTCACTAAGCATCATTGCTTACGCTCTCTTTGTTCAACATTGCAGATTCTTAGTTCGTGGGTTGCTCGGGCAAGAGGAGGGCCTCCAAGTGTGATTTTGATTTGAGTGCACCAAGTATGGAATTTAGAATTTAAACATGTAATGGTTTGAACAATGGGGCATGTATGAATTTGTTGGATTGTTGTTGGTTTTTGGGGAGCATGTGTAGACTCCTTTAAGTATATTGCTTTTGCATGGTTGTGTTGCCATGACGAATGTTAACTCATGTCTATCGTTGCTTGCTTGAATGTTGGCCTTATGCCTTAAGAGTTTACATATGTGCTTGGATAATGTTTGAATGAATGCATGTGTGGATCGTTGCTCTAGTGTAGGACATGTCTAAATATTGTTGAAGCATGCTAGCATGATTAGTATACCTTGTGTGCAATTTGTATGTTGTTGTATGGTGTTTTGGAGGTGTTTGGGGGCATCCTTGTGCCCCAAAACAGTCCAGGAAAGTCTGCAGTTAGGGGGTGTTTCGGAACGGGTCCCCCTGTTCCGGAACGGTCCCTGCGTATTAGGCCTGCCGTTTCGAAACGGATGAGGGCCGTACCGAAACGATTTCGCTACTGGAATTTTGAGAAATTGGCGAGATGAAGTCGTTCCGAAACGGGCCTTTGGTGTTTCGAAACGGTCAAATCTCGTTGACCACGAGATATTGACCGTCAAGGTCGTTCCGATACGGGCTACCCCTGTTTCGGAACGGTCACCTTATGGTTGACCCAGGGCCGTTGACCAAGTCAAGGCGTTTCGGAACACCCTAGGGGCGTTTCGAAACGGCCTGCTGTAATGAAGAAAAATGGATTGTTTATGCTTTGTTTGGTCGGTGAATGTTCCGTTGATTTTATCTTCCGCTGTTATGCTCCACTTAGGAATTAAATGTGCATCTAGACAAGATTAAAGTAAAACGAAATTTTAGGGTCGTTAATCGAGGGGGAATCCTTAGGGGTTTTCACTCGGTTTTCCCCGTGTGGCCCATTCGGACCGGTCATCCGACCAGACCGGGACGAGGGGGTTACACTTGTTGGTATCAGAGCCTAAGGTTACCGAGACCTTAGGCAGGTAAGTGAGGTAAGTTAAGTTTTTAAATTGAATTGCACGGTGTTTGCTTGTTTTGCAAGAATGGTTGCTTATGTGACAAGTATGCTGATTGTTCTATTTTAAAGCATGTGTGTGTGGGTTCCATTGCTACTATTACATTTGAAAATGATTTTTAAGTGAGGGAACATACTTGGACACTTGGAAGCCTCGCCTTGCTAACCCAACTTGTGTGTTTGTATGTTGTGATTGTAGTTAATACCTGTGAGGGCAATGTCTAGACCGAGAGGTAGACCGAGGTTGGTTCGTCAGGAACCGCGAGTTGTGGCTCCTGTTGAGCCGGTAGTTGGTGCGGGAGCTCACATAGAGGGACCGGGGGCCGCGGGAGTTGGCGCTCCTCCACCACCTCCGCCACCACCACCTCCACCACCTGGAGCTGGAGGTGAAGATGGAGCCGGAGGAGATGGACCTCAAGGTGGCCAAGGTCCAGCTGGAATTGATATGGCTCCGCTAGTGCAAGCAATAGCGGGAGCATTTCAGGCTGCAGTTGCGGGAGCTCAAGCTGCAGCTCAGCCTAGGTTTGATGATGCTAGTCTACCGTTGGAGAGGCTCCGTAGCTTAGGGGCCGAGGAGTTTAGAGGATCTACTCCGGAGAGGACGGAGTTATGGTTGGAGAAGACAGTTCGTATTTTAGCTCAGATGGGTTGTGCGGGCGCACGTAGATTGGGCTGTGTGATCTCACTGCTTCAGGGTGATGCCTACACCTGGTGGGTCACCATTACTGCCGGGGTTCCAGAGGCCGAGATAGATTGGGAATTCTTTGAGTTTGCTTTCCGGAAGAGGTACTTGGGACCGAGGTACCTAGATGAGAAAAAGAGAGAGTTCATGGCCCTCACTCAGGGAGATGCTTCGGTGACTGATTATGAGATTCGTTTTGTTCGTCTGAGTCAGTATGCTCCAGAGTTAGTGCCTACTGAGAGGGCTCGATGTGATCGCTTTAGATATGGGCTTCATGAGGAAGTTAAGAGGTATACCTTAGCTTCTGAATATTCTGACTTTGATGTCTTGGTTGCTAGAGCCAAGGACATTGAGCATAGCTTGGGGCTGACCAAGCGTTCTGGGGGATCTAGTTCTGGTAAGAGGCACAACAACTTTGATGGTAAAGATGCTAAAAGGCACAGAGGTGGCGGACATCAGTTTGATCAGAGACGTGGCGGTGGCCACCATGGTAGAGGCCATCAGGGCCATAGAGGAGGAGGGCGTTTGCCCGAGTGTGCACAGTGTGGGAGGCAGCACACTGGTGAGTGTTGGGGTAACTTCCATGCTTGTTGGAACTGTGGTTCGAGGGACCACTTTAGAAGGGACTGTCCACGTCAGGCAGCTCAGGCACCGAACATTGCTCAGGCTCCTGCGAGAGGTAACGATTTTCAGAGAGGCTGTGGGCGCGGTCGTGGCTACTTCCAGCCTAGGGCTGATGCACCTAGGGGTGATGCTCAGAGGAACCTTGCTCATGTTGTGGCTGTACAGCCAGAGGCGGGAGGACCAGCGAGAGTTTATGCTCAGAGAGAGGCCGGGAACGACACCGATGTGATAGCAGGTAATTTCGAGTTACAGTCTATGTCTTTGCTTTCTTTGGTTGATTCGGGTTCTACGCATTCCTACATTCTGAGTGAGCATGCACAGAAGTTAGATATTCCTGTAGAGATCTTAGATGTAGGTATGCATGTTACTAGCTCTTTTGGTGAGACAGTTGTGGTTAGACGTATGTATAGGAGGTGTCCACTGAAGATTCAGGGTCATGTGTTTTCAGTTGATATGATGGAACTTCCTTTCTACGGTTTTGATATTATATTGGGTATGGATTGGTTGGTTGAGCATCGGGCTAGTGTGGATTTTGAGACAAAGAGGATTTCTTTGAAGCTTTCTGATGACTACGAGGTAGTGGTAGTAGGCGAGAACATTAAGTTCTTGTCTAATGTGGTGTCAGCTTTAGAGGCTCATAGGTTGATGGACTCTGGATGTGGGGCCTATTTAGCTTATGTTATGAATCCGGATATGAGTGAAGCTAGACCGAAGGATATCAGGACAGTGCGTGACTTTCCAGATGTGTTTCCTGAAGAGTTGCCGGGTTTGCCTCCTGACAGAGATGTTGAGTTTGTGATTGAGACAGTTTCAGGATCTAACCCAGTTTCGATAGCTCCGTATCGCATGGCTCCGAAAGAGTTGAAAGAATTGAAGAGTCAGTTGCAAGAATTATTAGACCGTGGTTTCATTAGGCCTAGTAGTTCTCCGTGGGGTGCTCCAGTATTGTTTGTGAAAAAGAAAGATGGTAGCATGCGCATGTGCATTGACTATAGACAGTTGAATCAGATGACTGTGAAGAACAAGTATCCGTTGCCTCGTATAGATGATTTGTTTGATCAGTTGAGAGGTGCTTCAGTATTCTCGAAGATAGATTTGAGATCCGGGTACTACCAGTTGAAAGTGAAAGAGTGTGATGTCCCGAAGACAGCATTCATGGACATGATGAATAGAATTTTCAGAGACTATCTAGACCGGTTTGTGGTTGTCTTCATTGATGATATACTTGTGTACTCGAAGACAGAAGAAGGGCATGATGAGCACTTGAGATTTGTTTTACAGAGATTGTTGAGCAATCAGTTGTATGCGAAGCTTAGTAAATGTGAGTTCTGGATTAGAGAGGTTGTATTTCTTGGCCATGTTGTTTCAGCCGAGGGTATCCGTGTTGATCCGTCGAAGATTGAGGCTATTGTTGAGTGGAAACAACCTAAGTCCGTGACCGAGATTAGGAGTTTCCTAGGATTAGCCGGTTATTATAGGAGGTTTGTTGATGGCTTCTCTAGAGTAGCTGCTCCCTTGACTAAATTGTTGCAAAAGGGAGTCAAGTTTGAATGGTCAGATGCAAGACAAAAGGCTTTTGAGAAATTGAAAGAAGCTTTGACGAATGTTCCAGTGTTAGTGCAACCTGTTTCAGGTAAGGAGTTTGTGATCTACAGTGATGCATCCTACATAGGCTTAGGATGTGTTTTGATGCAAGATAGAAGAGTTGTTGCTTATGCTTCTAGACAGTTGAAGATTCATGAGAAGAACTATCCTACTCATGATATAGAACTAGCCGCAGTTGTTTTTGCATTGAAGATTTGGCGACACTATTTGTATGGTGAGAAGTGTATAGTTTACACCGATCACAAGAGCTTGAAATACTTGATGTCACAGAAAGAGTTGAATTTGAGACAGAGAAGATGGCTAGAGTTGTTAAAAGACTATGATTTGACCATTGAGTACCATCCGGGTAAAGCAAATGTAGTAGCCGATGCTTTGAGTAGAAAAGTGGCCGTTGAGTTGAGAGCTATGTTTGCTAGATTGAGTGTGTCCGATGATGGTGGTTTGATCACCGAGTTGCAAGTGAAGCCTTCCCTGATTCAGTTGATTAGAGAGAAACAGTTGCAAGATGCGAGCTTAGTCCCTCATGTTCAAGACATAGCCGAAGAAAGACCGACTGAGTACAGTTTCAGTGGTGAGAGTCTGTTGTGCTTTAGAGATAGAATTGTTGTACCAGAAGATGTTGAGTTGAGACGTCAGATTCTGAGTGAAGCACATTCGAGTCCCTTTTCTATGCATCCGGGTAGTACCAAGATGTACCGAGATTTGAAGAATGATTATTTCTGGGTTGGTTTGAAAAGAGATGTAGCCGAGTATGTGAGCCGTTGTATGGTTTGTCAGAGAGTGAAGGCAGAACATCAGGTTCCTTCAGGTCTGCTACAGCCTTTGAAGATTCCGGAATGGAAATGGGAGAGAATCACCATGGATTTCGTATCGGGGTTGCCTTTGTCTCCTTCGAAGAAGAATTCAATTTGGGTGATTGTTGATAGGTTCACTAAGTGTGCTCACTTCTTAGCAGTGAACACTACGGATTCCTTAGACAAGTTGGCAAACTTGTATATCCGCGAGATTGTGAGACTTCATGGAGTCCCGAAGTCTATTGTTTCAGATAGGGATCCTAGGTTTACTTCGAGGTTTTGGGGTTGCTTGCATAGTGCTTTAGGTAGCCGTTTGCATTTCAGCACATCGTATCACCCTCAGTCCGATGGGCAGTCGGAGCGAGTGATACAGATTCTAGAAGATATGCTTCGTTGTTGTGTGATTGACTTTCAAGGTTCTTGGGAGAAGCACTTACCATTGGTTGAGTTTGCCTACAACAACAGTTATCAGTCTAGTATTCAGATGGCACCTTATGAAGCTTTGTATGGTAGACGGTGTAGGACTCCGATTTGTTGGGCTGAGACAGGTCAGAGATTGTTACCTATGCCAGACTTGCTTAAGGGAACTACCGATAAAGTGAAGTTGATATGTGACCGTTTGAAAGCAGCTTCCGATCGTCAGAAGTCTTATGCAGATTTGAAGAGGAAAGAGGTTGAGTACTCAGTGGGTGAGAAAGTATTTCTGAAAGTATCTCCGTGGAAGAAGGTAATGAGGTTTTGCCGGAAGGGCAAGTTGAGTCCGAGGTTCATTGGTCCGTATGAGATTGTTGAGCGGATAGGGCCTGTAGCTTATCGTTTGAGGTTACCTTCTGAGTTAGAAAAGATCCATGATGTCTTTCATGTGTCTATGCTTAGGAGATATAGATCGGACCCTTCTCATGTGATGCCCGTTGAGGAGATAGAGTTAAATCCGGATTTGTCCTATAATGAAGAGCCCGTTGAGATACTTGCTTCTGATAGCAAGGTGTTGCGTGGCAAGACCATAGAGTTGGTCAAGGTGTTGTGGAGACATAGAGGTGTGGAAGAGGCCACGTGGGAGAGAAAAGCAGATATGGTTGAACAGTTTCCGTATTTGTTTCCACCAGGTAATTTCGGGGACGAAATTTCCTTAAGTGGGGGAGAGTTGTAACACCCGGGTTTAGGGGTTAGGTGGAAATAATATTTTAATATTATTTTGGGCTCGGTTTTATACTCTAAATAATATTTCGAGTTGTTTTCAAAATTAATCTACTTGGGGTTAATCATGTTTTAAGATTAAACCACATTTAACCATGGATTTACCTCCCTTGTAGATATTCCATTTCATTAGGGGTAAACTAGACTTTTGAGCCTCAAATTATACCACATGTTAAATAAAACACCCATCTCTCTCTACTATTCATCTTCCCTTCAAAACTCACCAACGGGAAACCCAAGTTCACTACCCAAATCACTGTTCCATCCCATTTCTCACTCATTTCAGCCCCAAATCGAAAGGTAAGAGTATTTTTGACTTCCCCTCATCCTTCCCTTCATAAAAGTACCATTCTTTTTCATTTTCATGAAGTTTTTGGAAAGTGGAGGTTTTGAATGTTTTGATTAAAAATGGTGTCTTTATGTTGCAAAATTAAATGTTTTGATTTAATATGTTTAGTAATGATGTATAGAGGCCAAATGATACTACATATATGAATTTCGAATGATTTTAATCAATTTTCGGATTTTGGCTTGAGAGGGTTTTTGGAGGGTTTTAATGTGGGTTTGGGGGCTGTTAAGGGTTGGAATTTGGGGGCTGTAGGTAGTATGATGTATGAGGATCATTTTGGGTGCAATTGATGCTTGTTTGGGTGCTTGAAATGAGAGTTTTCAGTGGGTCTTGTGGGCTGCTCGAAAATCCTGTTTTTAGTCTTGTTTTGAGTGTTGGTTGCTTGGTAATGTAATCCGGGTTAGTTTCGATGACAAGATATTGATCGTGAATGTTTTGTTTGTGTTTGGGATTGATTAGAGTCAAGTTTGGGCATCGGTGAAGCTTCGGAAGTGAATCCGGGAAATTGAAGACAATTGCTTGCGTGGTCTTGAGCTCGGGAGTTTAGGTGAGTGGTTAATTGTCTTAAATGGTTTTAAATTGGTTGGTTCAATTATATGGACTAGGTTGGGCTTGGTAGACCCACCTAGAGTTAGGATTAGAGTGGTAGCCTAATCCTAAGCTTGATCTAGAGCCTTTGGTTGAACTCATTATATGGTTGTGTATGTCTCGTATGAATTGTGGTATGAATGGCTATGTATATTGTGTTGTACATGTGAGATGAGACATGAATTATGATGCTTGAGACATGCATGATGATGGTTGTTGGTGAGTACGTGCTAAGCACGGAATTGATTGAAATGAGTAAGATGAAATGAATGAATATTGGCACTAGTAAACTTAAATACAAATGATCGATCATTAGGATGTTAGTGTGTACACATGAGTCAAAAGTCGCGCGTGGCCTTGGTGGCGTTGAGTCACCAAGGAGGAGTACGGGTACGCCCGGAAATGGTATTTAAATATTGTCGGTGATGAGTGGAATCTCATCGACGGGGCGTGAGGATGAGTGGAATCCCCTCCGCGAGACCGGTGATGAGTGAAATCCCACCGTCAGGTAATGGTTGTGTTGTTGGATGTGAGTCCAACGGTTATCCGCGTATTTGAGTCTTAACTAGGTGCCAATGTTGTTGATATGTGTATCAATGTGTTGAGATATATGAAATGTTTGGATGTTTATATGTGATTACTTGTATGGTGGTATTGAGCTCATAATGATGGCATACATGTGATATATTGCTCATGCATCCATACCTTGTGGACTCAAGGTTTGTGTAAATGGCCTTGGTTAGATCGTGCTCGGACCCTGCAATGTTGAGGTTTGTTTTTTTAGAGCTTACCCTCACTAAGCATCATTGCTTACGCTCTCTTTGTTCAACATTGCAGATTCTTAGTTCGTGGGTTGCTCGGGCAAGAGGAGGGCCTCCAAGTGTGATTTTGATTTGAGTGCACCAAGTATGGAATTTAGAATTTAAACATGTAATGGTTTGAGCAATGGGGCATGTATGAATTTGTTGGATTGTTGTTGGTTTTTGGGGAGCATGTGTAGACTCCTTTAAGTATATTGCTTTTGCATGGTTGTGTTGCCATGACGAATGTTAACTCATGTCTATCGTTGCTTGCTTGAATGTTGGCCTTATGCCTTAAGAGTTTACATATGTGCTTGGATAATGTTTGAATGAATGCATGTGTGGATCGTTGCTCTAGTGTAGGACATGTCTAAATATTGTTGAAGCATGCTAGCATGATTAGTATACCTTGTGTGCAATTTGTATGCTGTTGTATGGTGTTTTGGAGGTGTTTGGGGGCATCCTTGTGCCCCAAAACAGTCCAGGAAAGTCTGCAGTTAGGGGGTGTTTCGGAACGGGTCCCCCTGTTCCGGAACGGTCCCTGCGTATTAGGCCTGCCGTTTCGAAACGGATGAGGGCCGTACCGAAACGATTTCGCTACTGGAATTTTGAGAAATTGGCGAGATGAAGTCGTTCCGAAACGGGCCTTTGGTGTTTCGAAACGGTCAAATCTCGTTGACCACGAGATATTGACCGTCAAGGTCGTTCCGATACGGGCTACCCCTGTTTCGGAACGGTCACCTTATGGTTGACCCAGGGCCGTTGACCAAGTCAAGGCGTTTCGGAACACCCTAGGGGCGTTTCGAAACGGCCTGCTGTAATGAAGAAAAATGGACTGTTTATGCTTTGTTTGGTCGGTGAATGTTCCGTTGATTTTATCTTCCGCTGTTATGCTCCACTTAGGAATTAAATGTGCATCTAGACAAGATTAAAGTAAAAAGAAATTTTAGGGTCGTTAACCGAGGGGGAATCCTTAGGGGTTTTCACTCGGTTTTCCCCGTGTGGCCCATTCGGACCGGTCATCCGACCAGACCGGGACGAGGGGGTTACACCCCCTTAGTGGTTTTGAACCGCCCTGGGTTTTCAGTTTCCAAAAACCAAAACTCGTACCGATACAGTATCTATCATACATGTACAAACATGATGGTTTCGAAACCCCTCTTGGTGGTTTCCAAAACCCCATGGGTTCTCGGTTTCTAGAAACCAAAACTCGCACCGATACAACATTTGTCATACAAGTACAAACATGGTGGTTTCGAAAACCCCCTAGGTTTTCAGTCTCCAACGACTATTTCCCAAAACAAGGTTGTACCGATAGGGGTACCCGCGTACCGGTACCGACAACACCATATTAGGAAATTCAGCATGGAAATCACCCCAATGGCTCTAATTCATCCCCCAACCGTCTCCAACGGCTAGATACTCATTTGAGAGGATAAAAGAGACCTTCAAGCACTAGAATCAACTAATGATCAAAAAGCCAACACACTTATGATTGTAAAAGAGTCTTAGTGCTTAATTTTCACATTCTTTCATAGACAACACTTGTGAGCTCAACTTGTTATAATTTTCTCAAGTGTTCTAGGTTTGGTGAGTGCTTAAAATATGCAAACAATCTACCTTGTGAGGGTTTTCAAGTTTGCTTTTATTTCGCTTGTAAGAGAGGGTTTACTCAAGCTTTGAGATAGAAAGCTTTGAGTGTGTAAGGGTTTCCTCCTTAGCCTAAAAAAGGGGAAGAAATTCAAGAGTGAATTTGTTGGAAATCCTTAGTGGGGAAGCTAAGGTAGTGGATGTAGAGCTTGGTTAGAAGCTCGAACCACTCTAAATATTTTGTGTTCATTTTTCTTTTATTGTTTCCACCACCATCACCCAAATTAGCTCTTCTCCACCACTTGTCAAGCAAATCATTTGAGGATATCAGGTTCAACAATTGGTATTAGAGCGAGGTTCAATCGAGAGGCTTAACATTTTATTGAGGTGATCCCGGTAAGCTCAATAAACTATTTAATCAACCGGTGTTCATGATGCAATCAATCGACAAGCCATCATTCTTTAACGGTGAATATTATGCCTATTGACAGAATAGGATGATGTACTTCATCAAGGCCATCGACTTTCGTCTTTGGGACATTGTTGAAGAAGGATCGTTCGTGCCACAATCGACTTCATAAAGAGTATGTTCGACCGTTTCTCCACGATGATCAACGAGCTAAAAGGATTTAGAGAGGAGATTTCGGAAGACAAACTTGTCCGGAAGTTAATTTATTCACTTTTTGAACCATGAAAGTCAAAGAAGACGACAATCATTGAAGCTAAAAACTTGAAGGAGCTCAAGCTTGATGAGCTCATCGGGTCTTTAGTTACCCATGAATTGATGTCTCAACCTTTAAGAAGGAAGAAGGAAAAGAAGATCAAAGATCAAGGAATAGATGTAAACATCATTGCTCTTCAATCCTCCACAAGCCATCAAGAAGATTCAAGTGAGGAGGAAAGTGAAAATGAAGAGATGGCCTATCTCTTCAAGAAGTTTGCCCGATTCATGAAGAACAAAATGGAAGAATTCAAGCATGAATCAAAGAAGAAGATAAAGGATCCCCATAAGAGCTTTGAATGCAAGAAACAAGGGCACACCAAATATAATTGCCCTCACTTCAATGAAAAGTGATCATCTTCAAAGAAAGCATATGTGGCAACATGGAGTGATGAAGAAGACTCCACCGATGATGAGGTAGCCCACTTATGCTTAATCACCCTCCAAGAGAGAGATAGGTAACTTCTAACTCATCTAATTTAAATTCTTATACTTTTGATGAGTTACAAGAAGCCTATGATGAGTTGGTTTTCGAATTTAAGGCTTCATTTTCTAAAACCAAAAATTTGCTTTCAAAATTGAAAATAAAAAATGATTTGCTTTCTAAAACCAATCTCGAACTTGAAGCAAGGTTTAAAGATTTTGAACAAAAGAACCTTGATTTGCAAAACTTGCTTCTAAAAGTTCAAGAGGATCATCAAAGGGAAATTGATGACCTCAAAAAGAATTTGTTTAACAAAAATGTTCAATAATGTGAAGTTGGAGGTAGCTCCAAATTAAATTTTGTTAAAACAAATTTTTATCAAAGACAAGCTAGTGTCTCTAGATTTTTAAACGGAAAATTTTTTAGAAGTATTTGGGTTTCAAAAGAATTAATTACTTCAAATAAAAATGATGAAATTGTAAAATAAATTCTTAAGGGGGCTAAAATTTGTGCTACTAATTTCATTGGATCCAAAGCAATTTAGATACCAAAAATTACTTGATTGTCTTTCTATAGGTGTGATGGAGCATTGATCAACAAAGTAACGAACCATGGAAGCTCTATGCACACAAGTAAGATCACTTGAAGAAGGAATGCTTCATATCCTACCTTTAATTCAAGTGGTAAAATTAGTTGAATTTTTTTAGTTTATCTTGATTTATTTCTTTTGAATTCAACTAGTTAATCATGAATTGTTGGACTAAAAATCTGTTCGATGCTTGAGTAAGGGGGAGCCATTTTTAAACAAAAGTATTTAATGTAAAATCCTTTTAAAACCTCCATTGTTGTTGAACTTGAAGTTCCAAAATTCTTTTTGATATTACAAAAAGGGGGAAAATGTTTTGAAAAATTAAATTTTCAAATAAATAAGGTGGCTTTTAATTTTCAAATGAATAAGGGTCAGCTTTTAACTCTTTTGAATTCTATATTCTCTTATTCAAAATTTATTTTTCTAAGGGGGAGAATCACAAAAATAATTTTCAAGTTGGTTTATTATATTAAAAATGAGAGATTGTTAAGACTTTTGTTTTGATATAATAATTGAAAAATGTTTTTGGACATATTTAAAAATATTGCAAAAATCAACTAAAGTCCAAACAACTTGAAAATATGTTTGAAATGGTTTCATACGTTTTTAACATGTTTTAAAAAGCTTCTAAATGGTCAAAATGTTGATTTTTTAAGGTTTGCATCGGTACACCTTTTGTTCATACTGATACGCATATGCAAACCTCTTTCTAGAAACCAAAACTCGTACTTATACAGCATCTTTCGTACAGGTAGATGCATGGTGGTTTCGGAACCCCCCCTGGGTTTTCAGTTTTTGAAAACCAAAACTCGTACTGATACAGCATCTGCCGTAGAGGTACATGCAAGGTGGTTTCGGAACCCCCCTGGGTTTTCAGTTTCCAAAAACCAAAACTCGTACCGGTACAGCATCTACCGTACAGGTACATGCATGGTGGTTTCGAAACCCCCTTTGGTGGTTTCGAAACCCCCCTAGGTTTTCAGTCTCCAACGGCTATTTCCCAAAATAGGGCCGTACTGATACGGGTACTCGCGTACCGGTACCAATAGCACCAGATTGGAAAATTCAGCATGGAAATCATCCTCAACGGCTCCAATTCATTCCCAACTGTCTCCAACGGGTAGGTACTTATTTGAGGGGATAAAAGGAACCTTCAAGCACCAGAATCAACTAATGATAAAAAAAGCCAACACACTTATGATTGTAAAAGAGTCTTAGTGCTTAACTTTCACATTCTTTCATAGACAACACTTGTGAGCTCAACTTGTTATAATTTGCTCAAGTGTTTTAGGTTTGGGTGAGTGCTTAAATTGTGCAAACAATTTATCTTGGGAGGGTTTTCAAGTTTGCTTTTATTTCTCTTGTAAAAGAGGGTTTACTCAAGCTTTGGGATAGAAAGCTTTGAGTGTGTAAGGGTTGCCTCCTTAGCCTAAAAAGGGGGAAGAAATTCAAGAGTGAATTTGTTGGAAATCCTTAGTGGTGAAGCTAGGTAGTGGATGTAGAGCTTGTTTAGAAGCTCGAACCACTCTAAATTCTTTGTGTTCAATTTTCTTTTATTGCTTCCACCACCATCACCCAAATTAGCTCTTCTCCACCACTTGGCAAGCAAATCGGTTGAGGATATCGGGTTCAATACAAGTGCTAGTAACGGCCAAAAACTCCTTAGGGTGCGCGTTTGATTCACGGAAAAGATTATTACCAAGGGTAATAATCTTTTCCATACTTACATTCTCATGTTTGGTTCGAGAGAATTCACATTAAGAGGTAATATTATTTTCCCAATAATGGTCATTTTCTCCTAAAATGGTGGGAATGCTATTCCCTCATTTTTTTAAGTAGTACACAATTCCTTCCCCTTTGGACAATATTGCCCTTAAGATAATGAATTGTGTTCATGTTGATCATTTATTATATTTTTAATTAGGTGACAAATTATTTATGGTGTAAATTTATTAAATATTTTTATTTAATATTAGTTTAATATATAAAAGGTGTTGCGTATATTTAAACAATATTGTAATATTTAATATATCTTTATTAATATTGTATTTATGGTGTTTCTAGGATTATAGGATGAGATTGCATGGTGCTTGAGAGTTTATGAGTTAAGAGTTGATGTTATTAATTTTATTATTTGATTTAAGATATATTTTTCATCTTAAAAAATTGTAGGTTAATTTATTTTTATCTATGTTTTACTATTTTTAGATTTGTTTTATTATTTACTTTAATTTATTTGATAAATTGTCAAAAATAATAAAAAAATTAAACATATTAAACTCTTAACATTTTACGGTTCAAAAAAATTAAACGGAATAAAGGTATATAAATATAAATTATATTTTTTAAAATGATTTAATATATTAATTATATTATAAATATAATTTTTTATAAGTTTTAGATATTGTAACGAAAATAGTTCTATAAATTTTATGTAAATATTTTTAATTTAATAATTAAAAGTTTAACTTGTTAAAAAGAAAATATAGCAGAAGGACAAGTTGGTAAAATTTGCTTCTAATTAATCTTATATTCCTCCAACCAAACACTGCAATCTTATATTCCTACCAAATAAACCAAATAAGGTAATGTAACATTCCCAGTAATGTGTCAGGTAATATTACATTCCAGTAATCTTATTCCCAGAGATAATCTTACATTCCGTGAACCAAAGCCCCCTTAGAGGGTTTAAAAGACCTCTTCAAGCATCCATGGACAAGAAGAAACAACTTGCCAACATTCAATGATAGAGGAAGTGTTCTAGAGCTTAATTTTGTCATATTTCTTTTATAAAACACTAGTGAGCCAAATTGTCACATTTGCTCAAGTGTTTGGGATTTTGGGTGTGTGCTTAATTTGCAAACTATTTTCCTAGTGATGTTTTCCTAGTTTGCTACATTTGTTTTTTCTTGTAAGAGAGTGTTTCAAGACTTTGGGGGTATAAGTCTCTCCTTGATCCCGGTAAAAGGAAAGAAAAAATAGTGGATTTGTGGAAAATCTTTAGTGTGGATAGCTAAGGTAGTGGAAGTAGACTCGGTTGGGTAGTCGAACCACTATAAATCATCGTGTCAATATTTTTATTTCTTAGCTTTTCATCCACTAAAGAAAAAATCCAATTCACCCCCCTCTTGGCTATTTCGGTTGATCGTTTGAGCCTCTCAGCAATTGGTATCAGAGATTCGTCTCTACGCAAGATTAACATTCTAGAGTCGATCCTTGAAGTGCTCAACCTTTTTACATCAAACAGAGATCACGGCTCAATCCATCGACAAACCTTCTTACTTCAACGGTTTTAACTACTCTTATTGGAAGAATATGATGATTTTTTCATCAAAGCCAATGACTATCATCTTTGGGATGTAATTCTTGATGGCTCGTTCGTTCCTCAAAGAATCAAGGCGAAATGGAATGCGAAGATAGAAAGAAGATGCAACTCAACGATAAAGCTATGCACATCTTATTGTATGGACTTGCACCTGATGAGTATGCAAAGTCATCTTCTGGCTCAAGTGCCAAGGAAATTTAGGACAAGCTTGAAGTCACTCATGAAGGAAGAAATGAAGTAAAGGAGACCAGGATTGGTCTTCTCAACCTTGAGTACGAGAACTTCAAGATGGACTTAGAAGAAGATGTAAAAGCTATGTTCGATTGATTCTCCACCATTGTGAATGGACTTAAAAGATTTAGAGAAGTGATCCCGGAGGACAAGCTTGTGAGGAAGTTGATTTACTCACTTCCCGATTTATGGGATTCCAAAAAGACCGCCATCATAGAAGTAAAGAACTTGAAGACGCTCAAGCTCGATGAGCTAATGGGATTTTTGCTAACCCATGAAATGATGATGTCAAAGGGGAAGAAGAAAGAAGAGCAAGGAATTGAAGACTTGAATATTGCTCTTAAATCCTCCACAAGCCAACAAGAAGACTTAAGTGGAGAGGATAGTAAAGAAGAAGAGATGACCAAGCTCTTCAAGAAGTTCACCTGATTCATGAAGTGCCAAAAGGAAGAATCAAGGCATGAATCGATAATGAAGATAAGGGGCCCCATCATAGGCTTTTAGTGCAAGAAGTCGAGGCATACCAAGTCATAAGAAAAGGCATTTGTGGCTACATGGAGTGATGAAGAGGACTCCACCAATGATGAGGTTGCCAACCTTTGTCCTATGGTCATCGAAGAAGATTCAAGGGTAACTTCTAATTCGTCTACTTCAATTTCGTATACATTTGATGAATTACAAGATGCGTGTGATGATTTGGTTTTAGAGTTTAAAAATCACATTTTGAAAAACAAGAAATTGGTTTCAAATTTAAAAGTTCAAAATGATTTGAGTTATAAAACCAAAGATGAACTTGAAGCAAAGCTCAAGAATTTTGAGTAAAAGAATTTTGATTTACAAAAATTACTTCAAAAAGTTCACGAAGATCATCAAAAAAAATTAGATGATCTTAAAAAAGAAAAAGATTTGATTTACAAAAATTTTGAAAAGAAAAATGAAGAATGTTCCAAAACTAATTTTGTAAAATTAAATTTTTATGTTAGACAATCTATTTCCCCTAAATTTTTCAAAGGCTAAATTGTTAAAAAATATTTGGGTCCCTAAGGGACTAATTTCTTCAAACAAAGAGGAAGACATTGAAAAATGGATTCCTAAGGGGACAAAGTTATTTGGGACTAATGCCATTGGATCCAAAGTAATTTGGATACCAAAAATTACTTGATTGTCTACTTGTAGATGTGCTTGAGCATTGATAAGCAAAGTCGAATTTTGAGAGCTCTTGACACACAAAGAATGACACTTGAAGAAAGAGGGGCTTAACATCCTACCTTGATTCAAGTGGTAAATTTTAGCTTCATGCAATTTGCTTGATCATGCCTATATTGTTTAATTTTGATGACGGTCTAAGCATGTTTGTACGAATCCGTGTTGTGCATAATTGCATATAGTTAGGGGGAGTCTTAATTGCATGAGTTACATGTTTTTGGCTCTTTATGCTCATTTCTATGTCTATGGCCATTAACTTGTAATGTTTGGTTCAATTTGGTGAAATTCATGCTTTCTATGTTTTAAATGTTATGTTTTGAGAAGCATGTTGTTAATTTGAAGCAAAAATGATCAAAATGTGTATCTAGAACTTAATAGAGCTTTTGCATGAACTTAAAACTAAATTGTAAGACCTTTTAAATTGATTTTGCTGTTTTTTTACCAGTTTGTGCCTTCGGTACCGGTACATCACATACTGTACCGATGCAGCCTTCAACCAAGTACTGATACGGTCGATACCGTACCGGTACGCACAGCCAAAAGGGGACAATTTTGTCTCCTTTTTTCCATACCTTGAATACATATTTAATTGAATTTTTTGTATTTATTTGAAATTCAATATATTTCTCTTGAATTGTTGGATTAACATCTTTATTGATGCTTGATTAAAGGGGTCCAATTTTAAAAATTCTTCTACGTAAAATTTTTTGGTCTCATTCTTCATTGTTATTTTTACACCAACAATTGGTATTTTTTATCAATTGGTACTAAATTTCTAACGATCGGTATCAACCTTTCAACAATTGGTGTTTTGAACTTAAATGTGATTTCAATCTTAGTTTTGAAATTATTTTTTTGATATAACAAAAAAGGGGAGATGATTGAAAAATTAACTTTCAAAAAGAAAAATGGGAGCTTTAAATATTTTTTAAAAAATATTCTCTTTTTCTAAAATTATTGAACTAAGGGGGAGAAATTTCAAAAATAATTTTTCAAGTGGTTTCGTTATATCAAAAAGGGGGAGATTGTTGAGATATTGATTTTGATATAACTTAAAATAAAAAAAAAATATTTTTGGACTTAAATAAATTTGCAAAAAATATTTTTTTGAAAGAAAAAAAATCTAAATTAATTTGTAAAAAATATTAACTTGAAAATTATGTTTGAAAGATTTTCAAAGGGTTTTTGACTTGTTTAAATGCTTCAAAATAATCAAAAGTCAAAAACTGACTTTGTGCACCTATATAGTCATTCGTATATCGATACCCAGGCAATTGTACCGATATTGATACCCTTGGTATCGATACCTAGTCAGTCGTACCGGTACCCATTTTACTTGTATCAATACGCCCTTTTATTTTTTCAAAACTCCTATTTACAATATCTATCTTGTGTACCGATGCAGCTTCAGTCGTATCAATACACTTGTATAGTGTACCGATACTCGGTGTAAAAAAATGTCCAACAACTCTTTCTATTTAAAGCAGATGTACTGATACCAGTGGTCGCGTATCAATACGCCATGTATCAAAAGTGCATTTAATGCTAGAAATAAAGTCTTTAACGGCTCCAAATCAACCCTAACGACTAGTAACGGCCAGAAACTCTTTAGAGAATTTGAAAGACCTCTTCAAGGAGCCATGGAACAAGAAAAAATAACTTGCCAATATTCAATGATAGAGAAAGTATTCTATAGCTTAATTTTGTCATATTTCTTGTAAAAAACACTAGTGAGCTAAATTGTCATATTTGATCAAGTGTTTAAGATTTTGGGTGTGTACTTAATTTGCAAACCCTTTGCCTGGTAACGTTTTCTTAGTTTGCTATATTTATTTTTCTCTTGTAAGAGAGTATTTCAAGACCTTGAGATATAAGTCTTGGTTGTAAAGGTTATCACCTTGACCTCGAAAAAAAGAAAATACAATTTAGTGAATTTGTGGAAAATCCCTAGTGTGTATTATGGATAGTTAATGTACTAATGAAAGTAAACTCAGTTCGGTAGTCGAACTACTATAAATCATCATGTCAATATTTTTATTTTTTTAGCTTTTCATCCACCAAAATAAAAATTTAATTTATTATCTATTGACTATTTCAGTTGATCATTCGAGCCTCCCAACAGTTAATCGAACATTGATTTTGATGAAGATGCTAGAAATTAATGCAAAAGATCTCACACATACGATTAAGTCTTTGATTTTATGATGTCAAAAATATTTCTTTGATTTTATGCCAAAAACATTGAAAGCTTCGTAACTCTTATCATGAATAAATTAATCGGATTCACTTCGTAATTAGGTAATTAATGCATAGATTTCAGGGGGAAATAATTAATGATTATGATTTACTTAAATTAATTGTGCTTCTTTCCAAAAATGAAATAAAGAAAATGGGAAAAGACAGTCAGTTTGGTACTATTAAAAGGTGTTGTATAGAAATGATTTTCGATTGTTTGATTGTTTAAAAAACATTAAAAAAATTATACATTGAGGACAGAAAATTTATTTTTCATAAATAGATTCGGTTTAAGATTTAAGACTTAAGTTTAAAGTTGCAGTTTATAATTTAAAACTACCAAATGTTTATTGATAGAATTTATGATCTGATGGGTTTAGGATTTAGGTTTTTAAGGTTAGATATTTAAATTTTAGTTTTAAAATAAAACTAGTCATGTTTGTGCAGTATTTGTTTTTTACTTTCACTATATAGACCCATAAAAATAAAACAGCCAAGAACAAAAATAAAGAGATGAAATAAAGAAGATCTGTATTATTATCAAAACTGGAATTGTGTACAATGCATTCATCTATGAAGTACATAATACATTAAACTCTAATTAAATCAAATTTTCTTGATAAAGTTCTTATCATGATAGATAAATATTCATAACCAAGAGAACTTTTTTTCCATTTTTAAAAAAACATTTTTCGATCTAAATTGAAAAGTACATTTATAAATAGAAAATACTTTGATGCACAAGCTGTGTAAACTTTAGTTTACACAAGCCCTTTAATTTTAGCGTTTAGAGTTTAAGGTTTTATGTTAGGGTTTAGGGGTTTAGTATGTAGGGTATATAATTTAAGGTTTATGGTTAGAATTTAGAGTTTATGGTTCAGAGCTTAGGGTTTAGGGCTTACGTTGCTAAGGTTTGTGATTTAGATTTTAAATTTTATAAAAGGATTGTGTAAAAAAAATTTACACAGCTTGTGCATCAAAATAAAACCCTTTATAAATTACCTTTGGTACTAAAAATACTTTTTAACTCTAAAAACATTTTAAAAAAATCAATTCTAACTCTAAAAACATTTTTAAAAAACAATTCAGGGAAGTTAATTAAAATTTTGTATGCATCTTAGGAAGTTATATCAAAACTTTTTAATTACGACCTATTTGTTGATAACACAAAAGTTGCAAATTTTCTAGTTGCGCCGGAAAGAAAAGAGTGCATGAAGTTTGATGTGAATGGAATTTAGCTACCAGAAGTTCATATACAGTTTGCTCAGAAAATAGAAGAAAAAAAAAGTTAATGTAGAACAACAAATAGTTTAGTAATTTAAACTTGCCCTGCCGCCCACTGTATAAATTCTTATTTCTGTTTAATTATGGCCTTCAAAAATCTCTCCATCAGTAAAATCGTCTGTATCTTACATTCTATTCTGGTAAAAACAAAAAAGGGTTTTCTTCAAGCAAGTTCAATCCCTGACAAATTCCTTCCCATCATCATCTAGCTCATTAATGGCAGAATCAGTTGCATCAGCTTCCTCCTTCACGGGAACACTAAGCTTTAAAAGCGGATTCTAGTTTATTAACATTAGAGTCAATGGCATCGGCCTCACTGCCGGTGTTCTCCTTTACCAGAACACTAATCCCCGGAGCATCTTCCATACCATCAGATGTGGACGGATACGGAAAATCAATTTTCTCCTGTAAATAAAGTTCATCGCATGCTTCGCTAATGCCGTTCACAGCGTCCGCATCTTCTAATACAACAACTGAAGAATCCTCAACATCAGCAAGGGATACTGCATCCTCTGGAAGGATTTCTGCCTTCATTGATGTTTCTGTTGTAATGGCAACTTCAGTTGCATCCATGGTTGGAGAGTCCTCATCTAACACTAGAGAATCCTTTGCAGTACTTCTTTCGTCGGGAACAAGTTCATTTGCCTCATTTTCACATGGTTCCTCCTCCAAACCATCAGCAGAATCATCTTTAAAAATCAGTTGCGTTGTCTCAATCTCAAGTAGCTTTTGCATTGCTTCATTTGCAGCATTTCTAGCCCATCCATCCCCATCAAAATCTCTGCAGAAAATGTGCCGGAAGGGATTACGAATTCATTCGGAGAATACTAAGTGGCAAATGCAATTGGTGAAATAACATCTAAATACCATATAAACATAGAAAAGCTCATCATCCTTCCACACAACACAAGCTTAAATGACTGACTAATTTTACAAATAGAACCTCAAGTGCCTTTACACGCTTAAATGACTGACTAATTTTATCTCATTTCCAAACCTTAGTATGATAATACGCTAGAATCAGATAAGAGGCTCTTTTAACTTAAGCATGGGAAAATCAGTAAATGTGAGAGAAAAAGGGAAAGTTTGTAGCATATGATATTCTACAATCGCTTGAAAATTTAACTATCACCTCTTAGGATCAAGCCCAGCAGAAGTAAATGCTGTATCCACAAGATTTTCGAGAACCAAGGGTTTATTCGAGAAGTATCCTCCATACTTAACGATTTCCACCAGAAAATGCACGTCCAAGACAAACTGTTTAGCAACAAAATTTGGCAGGTCAATCAGCTGACAATGATGCATGTATTAAAATATAATGAAGATGTCTACATGAAACCTATTCAAGGCTCTCCAATATATTTCTCTTACGTCTAGATAGATGTGGTCCAAAGGCAGGTAAGAAACTAAAAAATGTAAAGAAGAGAATTTAAACCATGTTTACCAGCTTGTGTTGTATGCCATTGACAGTTAATTTTAATTATTCATTTACTGAAGAGACACATGTGCTTACAAGTCTCAAACTCTTAATGAATATTTACGTATTCAGGATTCTATGACCGATCCATAACTTGAAAGTATAATTCGCTAAATATCTACACTTAGTCCATAATATCTGTTATCGTTGAGGGTGGGGCATAAAAATATGTGTCTAACACGGGTAGTTTCAATGTTTCCAAAGTTTTTCCATATATTTGGAGATCATACCACAATACCCATACTCGTATATGCAGTATGCACTGAACACGGGTGTTGGACACAGGTGGTTCACGAAAATGGAGGATGTGGAGCTACATAGGTCCGTACATGTGATAGAGTATTTGGTAGGAGAGTTCAAAACCTGAGGTTTCAAAAAAATAGGTTTTTATGTTCAATGGGCAGAAAAATATACCTTTTAATATATCCAAAAAATTGGAGAAGAAAACTAGAGTAACAGAAGGTTAACCGTACTTTGTGTACTGTAGATCAGGGAGATAAATTAACCAAATGTTCGTAGATACTACCTCCGTCCCATTCAATATGTCCAGTATTGACTTTTCTTGGTCAAATTTTTTGAACATTGACTCATTATTACTTTAAATTTATTATTGATAAAAATGTGAAAAAATATATTTTAGAAACCTTCAATCAAGTAGTTTAAAAATATATATTTTATAAAATTTAATTAATTAAAATATTTAAAATAATTATGGTCAAAGTTAAAAAATTTGACCATAAAAAGTTAATATTGGACCTATTGAATGGGACAGAGGGAGTATTACACATGCTAGATTAAAAATTCTGTTCACTAGGTAAAGGTGCCAAAAATGTTTTGAGTGTCTTAGACTGCAATAAAAAATTCTAAAGATAAACAACAGAAACTGATGCAGATGGCTGTGTAACAAAGTTCATTTCAAGAAATTTCCTGGCATTAGAATGAAAATACCTGACTGACAATGTCAGAAAGCTGGACGGGTGAATTCTCTGTATTTCTCCAAATCTCCTTGTTGTTTACCATCCAAGAGAATATAGCTTCTATCAACTCCCTTAATAGCTCCATCAACCAATCTTCTTCAAAGACATTGTCTTCGTCAATTTTATCAACTTTTCTTAGTTCAAAAAACAGTACCTGCTTGTTCCAAACCAAAATGAAAACCATAGGAAACGAACTAGAAACTGAATCCTAAATGGTCTCATTGGAGAAAAGTAATACCGAATGCATTCAAATCTTTGTTTTTACTTTTCTTTTTCCGCAAGGTTTTGAATCATTGCTTCTATCTTTGGAAATAGACGATACAAAAAACAACCCAAATCCAATAAATCAAATATCTGTATTATCACGCCATCAGAAGTCTGAAACAAAGTTGGAACTCGAAACAAGTACCATGAAGGCAGAGTGTGGCTATGCACTTCTGCTTGTGATTATACTGTAATGTTTATGTTTCTCCTCCTTTCAATTCTTTCCCAAGTGAACAGGACATTAATACCAACATTTTGGCATGAGAGATGAAAAATAACTAAATGATGCTCTCAAAGGGATTATACCAGTTTCTTACAACATATAGATTCATGCTTGGCTTCATCTTATTCAGAAGAAGCATAGATTACCTGAAAAGCAACAGAGGGCATTGCACCTTGAAATGTGCTAGACTCTTGTGGGCTATCATTGCAAAGAATAATTTCAGAGCTGATTTCAGGGGACATCATTCTATTTATAAATTGCTGGCAGAAATGAGCTTTGAGCTTAGAAGCAGCCTCTTGAATGAACAGTATACAATCATCAAGTTCCTTTTGTGGAAAATCAATTGAATTTTTCTTCCTTAGCTCAGAATTCAGGTTACCAGGACCCCTTAAGAAACTTCTAACAATCTTGAAGAAGAAAAGTTGTAGTGTTGATAAATTAGCCAGCACAGAGAGCTGTTGCAGCAATGACTCTGCTAAAGCTCTTCTTGAACCTTTTTCAGAAACATGTGTTTTGAAGGTAATAGCTTTCTCAAGGATGGTTATGTACTCTGTGAAGAGATTAATGAGTCCATTAAGGATAGAACCTTCCATTTGAATAGCAAGTAATGGGGTGACGTCTGCTATGATAGCCTGAAAATGGGAAAAGTGTATGCATAAAATTCAGTCGCACGTACAGGTACATAAAAGAAAATGTAGTCAAGGTTGTTTTGGCCTTAGATAAGAGACAGAGGATGAACACAATTGTATGGTTACTTGGCTGGTTTATATTACATTTTTGCAGACAAATTCATTTACCTGTAAAGAACCGTACATAACAATATGCATTGAAGACTTACATAGTTGTAGGATTTACAATCTAGATTCTAGAAAATAGATAAAGCAAACCTGCAACAGAGTTCCGAACTTCCAGCCACTGTTAGTGAGCAGACAGTATTCAGGATCTTGCCCAGCAACCACATAATTGCCTTCACTTAAAATTACTGAGGTAAGGTATCTACCCAAAACCCAATCATCAGTTGCTGTGAACATACTGATGACTTTCCTAAGATGGTCTATGTGTATCAGTAGAACCTCTTCCATACAAAAACGAATGTGCTTGATCAAGTATGGCTTCAGGAATAGCCTCTGAGATTTTAACAAGGAGCAATATGATATTGCAAACTGCATTGCCTCCACAGCTTTTGATAACCCTTCAGTTACATCAGAACTGGACCTGACATTTTTATTAAATGAAGCAATGAACAGTTTGGTTTCTTCCCGAGCCCATTGACTAAGTTCTGAAGCACGGGGAGAAGTTTCTCCATGTAACATCATAAAGCTACTTGCTGCTTGAGAAATCATAGAAAACACAAACTTTGCAAGCCTCTTAACATATAAACCATCTAAAAACGATTCTGAACACTGAAGATTATGCCTTCCAGTTGCAAGACGTGAATGGTAATACTTAAGCAACAATTGAGTTGCAAGATGAGTGTCACCAAGTCTACAAATCCCAATTAACACTTTTTGAAGTTCAGCAGCAGATATTTTCGGGTTTTCAGCTGACAGTGTTAGCTGTAAAGTAAGCATTGCCTTTTTCTCGGAAATTACAGAATTATACAACAGTAACAAATCTTCGGGAGAATTGTCTTCAAATTGTATCCTTTGCAAATTTCCATCCTCCCTTTGTAAAATAGCTATTGCTTCATCCACCCTATTTTCTAACCTGAGAACATCCAATGTTTCAGAAATGCTATCGATATGAACTGCCAATTCACTTGGTGGTGTTGGTTCAGCAAATTCAGACCCTTGAAGAATTGAATCAATTGTATCCTCTGATAGAACTTTTAAATGAATTCCATCTATAAGGTCGGTTACAAGCTTCTTTTGTGTTGAAACTTGGCCCTTTAATTGCGTCAATTCATTTTGCATACCTTTTACTTCATCAAACATTCTGCATGCGAATAATTGAATCAAACTTTAAAAAATAAAATAGAATCAACTTTAATGTATAAATAATTAAGCTTCACGGTTGACACTTGAAACCAAAAAAGGAAATGAAGAATAATACCTAACAAAGGATGAATAATTAGAGAAAATATTTCTGTGGAAATCTTCGTCTGCTTCATCCTTTAGCTCGAGAAGCTCTGAACAAAGATGCTTAATTCCCTAAAATCAAATGAAAAGTTCACCTAAATATTCAGAAACTAATCAACAAAAAAGAAAGAAATTAAAATTATGCTTTTACCTTTCCAGTCATGGACTGGAGCTCGGTTTCATCGTCGATGTCGCTGGAGACGGAGGACATGCCAGAGCTGGTTTCGGAATAAACAGCTTCCTCCGTCGCCTGTCGATTTCGATCTCGGAACCGGGATCTGGTAGTGGAAATTGAAGGAGATTCCATGGAAATCGTTTTACCGTCAAACGGAACGCGATTTCAAATCCAAAAAGCGTGAAGAAGATAAAAGCCGTCTCAAAGACTGGCAGAGGTGTGCCGCTTGGAGCTTTGTGACGTCGTTTTGTGGTCATTGCCGTCGAGAGACGCGGAAGAGTCAGCTTCGGTTTCTTCACCGCTTTAAGCTTTCTATATAGTATTTTTTTTTCTGTTCTGGTTTCTTCTTTGTTTTTGGCGCCCAGGATACAACTGAACCCGGTCCGATCCAAACTTTAAACTCTTATTTTAAACGCAAATCTAGTACGTCGTTTTCAACAAGGCGTTCATGATTTCCAAGACCCACGGTTAACTTGACTCGTTTTTGAGCATTTTTGCCCAAAAAAAAAACCTTTTTAAAATATGGCACTGCCAGTAGGGGTGAGCGTTCGATCGAGTCGAGTCGAGTCAAAAAATTTCGAGTTATTTGAGTTGACGAGTCATATTTTACCACTCAAACTTTATTTGAAATTTTTTCGATTCGAGTCGAGTTTAAGAAATTCGAGTCGAGTTTTCGAGTTTCTATAAAAATTTAATTGTAATTATTTGTCATGTTATAGTAGGGTTTGATTCCAATTTAAACTTCTTTCTCTATTCATATAAGATATGCACATATATATTTTTTCACATGTGACAATATTTCTTCATATTTTTATATATCAGTATGTATATATCATAAAAAATAGAGGGACTTGTCTCGAACTTAAAAATAAATCCACTAATTACTAAAAATTTCGAGTTATTCGAATTTCCATTTCACAACTCAAACTTTATTTGAAATTTTTTCGAGTTATTCGAGTTTATGAAATTTCGAGTCGAGTCAAGACGAGTCGAGTATTTTTGCTTCGAGTCGAGTTGAGTTATTCGGTTTTTTCGAGTCGAGTCGAGTTTTGCTCACCCCTAACTGCCAGCATTATTTGGAAAAATATCCCTAAATTGATATTAAAATATTTTAAATGATATTAAAATTTTCAATTTAAAAATTATAATAGTCATTTTTAATAAAAATCATAATAATTATCTTTAATGATATTGTAAAAGATGGTAAAAATATTCTAATTTTAAAAAAGCCTAATTATTAGGAGATTCAATTTTCTTATAATAAAAATCATAAATTTAAAATATTTTAAAGATCTTCATTAAAAAAATGGCTTAAGGGCTCGAGAAACCCCTGAACTTTAAAGAAAAAATAATTAAGCCTTTAAATTTTTTTCGCACTCATTGTCACCCTTTAACCCTAAAAATTAACCAATCCGACTCTTTGACTGACGAAGTCTATCGTTGACTGTGACGGTGCTAACGTGGCAGTTCACGGTGCTGATATGATAGTTTACAGTGCTGACGTGGCAGTCCACGTGTGAATGATGACGTGTCTATAAGGGATTAATTGATTTTGTTAGAAAGTTTGAGATCTTATTTAATCTTTAAGAAAAAAATAAAATTAATAAACTATTTGAATTAAATTAAAATATTAAAAATATAAAGAAATGTTATAATACTAAAAAAATTTAAAAAAAAACTAAAATAAAAAACACTATCAATGAATTTTTAGAAATATAAAGTTACATTTTCTAATATATAAAAAATCTTCTTTGACCAAGTGTGGCGACCATTTTCAAAACCGTTTGTAAAAGCAGCCTAACGATTAGAATTTTGGAAATCGGAGATTTTCCATGAAATTAGGGGTTTTCATATTAAATCGATTTTCCTTTATTTATTCTTAAAAATCATTTTGGAGTCGACACTGATCACTTTGGTAAACCAGACACCATAAAAACGGACCAGATATTCTTTTTTAGCAAAATTTGGGTTCGGGAGTCGGTTACGTGTAGGAAAGGGTTAGCACCCCTACAACGCCCGTTATCGGTACCTTATTAATTCCACGTGGCATTTTGGCATTTCGAACATTAATATGAATTTAATTAAATCTTTAATTGTTTAATGAATTCCATTTTGAATGGGGATATCTTTTTGTAAGAAAATACATTTTAGACGAATATAAGTTTTGAAACGTCCAAATACATTAGGGCGCTTCAATTTATATTCAAAATACATCTCAACACAAAAAGTTTAATGCATATTCAATTATTGTCTTGTCATTTTTAAGTAAAAACCTAATTAGGGCTCCATTGATTTAATTAATTAAAATCTATTAATATTATCAAGTTTATGGCTTATGTGATAACACCCAAAAAATTTGGGCACTACCCATATTTGCCCTAAATTAATAATATTTTTATTATTAGTTCAGTAATTATTTAATCTTAATTCCATTTTTATTAAGCTAACTACGTGTGATTTCCATTTTCTATATTCAAATGAAGTATTGAATCTCTTACCTAAATATCCCCTTGATTAACATCACATTACAGTGTGATACTAATCAACTTAGGACATTTAAGCTTTCTTTTCTTCTTTCTTTTTGATCAAACGGCGTCGTTCATTTAAAACCAGAAACACGTAACCATAGCATGGTAAGCAGTCGAGGCATGAAAGCCTGCATGCACCATTACACAACAAGCAACAGAAAAGTAAAGACCTAAACCTACAGGGCTGACACAGCAAGCCCTCAAAAGAAAGAGAAGCCAAGCGAAGGTCCTAACCCGTAACCCAGGGACACCTACATTCAGGTACTAATCTGAGGGAACAAACACACAAAGCATGAGCGAAAATCAGAACGCCAGTCGAAGCACAAACCATAGGACCACGACCCGAAATCCCAGTGAGAGCTCCATCCGGAGGCAGGGTCCCTTAAAGATAGAAAAGGGTCTTTTCAACTGGGACGAGGACATAGTCTGATCTGTATGCAACAAGCAAGCAAAGGAAGGGAGCTTCGAACCCTCCTTGGAACACATATGGGACCGAAACTTGACTTCTAAAATCTTGGAACTGATAGACCTTGGATCTTTAAGCCTTAGGAAGTGCTAATTGATCCTAAGGGAAGGCGATCGTACAGAGATCCCCATCCATGCCTTCCTACCGGATGAGGAATGGCTAAAGCAATTCATAATGGTTGCGGATAGTCTCTTGGAGAGCTATCTGCGATAGTAACCCCTTCCTCAACAAGGACATTAGTTTGGCCATAGAAGGTCTTAGTCATCACAGGTTCGTTGTCGTTTATGAAAACTTCCTCATGAAGTGAGCAGCTATCATCAACAATCATAGAGGCCATAGTTGTAATCTTCTTCCCATATGGATCGATCCCGAGTTCTTCAATGCATACACGATCCAGTATGATTCTCGGTCTTTCCATATCATGCTTCCTTCTAGCAGCTTGCTTAATCAGAGTTAGGCGAGAAGCTCCATAGGTAAAGCCCCGCTTCTACTTCTCTATGTTGTTGATTATGGGTGACGTGAACGTGAAGGAGCTAGGGAAGAGAGCAAACTTTAGAACATCTTCGTTTGCTACTGCTCCAAAGCCATTCGCTCCCTAATTGCCCGGTGATATTTGGAAGATCCCATTGTTGATGTAGCTCCAAATCTCGCGTCTTTTGGCCACAAAGATCGAGTCATCACTGATATCTTCTCGTTTACGTTTATGCTTATTGGAGACTTCAAGGTTGTTGACTTTTTCGATTAAGGAACTACTGATTATTTCCAACGGTTGGGCCCCAGTGTTGGTATCCAAAACTTGATTAAGGCCTACGTCTAACCCAGCTGTCTTGAGTATTGGGAGAATAGAGCTGACCTGCACATCCATGTCAAATGAGGCACTGTCAGTTAGGTTTCCTAATAAGGAATTAATTGCCCTTTCATCCTTTCCTTTTTTGACCATTTCTTGTTCGAAAGGAGAAACTTTAATGAAATTTTCTTGTGCTGGCAAACTAGTACTCTCGACCATCGGAAACAATGTGTCTTTGGGACTGTTGCCTCGTGATTTGAGCTTTCCACCGTTGTCACCCATGTCCCTTGAGTCGATCGGCAGAATAGGGTTTGCAGGTTTCTCTAGTGAGAGCTTCCGGTGAGTGAGAGATGACTTTTTTCCTGGTTTCTTTTCCCATGAGGGAGATGCTCGAAGCCATGGTCCATATCTTTCGGCTGTTCTGAAGAGAGAAGAGTCATGCCAACACTCTTTTTCGGTATGGCCTATACGTCCACACTTGTAGCAGAATTTCGGAAATCTCTCGTATTTGAATGAGATTTCTAGTGGCTTAAACATCACCCTATTGAGCATGAAACCAGTTCGAAGAGGGTCCTCTACCCGTAATGCCACCCGTAGGCTTAGTTGACCATCCCATTTGACCTTATCTTTCTCATTCAGATTTGAGCCATAGCATTTGGGGAAGCGATTGCCGATCTTCTTAACGTTTTCCTGGTTGATCAAGGCCAGTGGCAGATTATGTACTTGAATCCAGAATTCTTCCAAGGAGAAATCTAGTTCCTCGATAGCCATCTCATGGAGCCATTCTTTGAGGATTAGTAAGTGGTCCTGAACTGCCCAGGGCCTGTTGCCAAGCACCCTCAACTTGTCATCTGGTGTTTGAAACACGAAAAGGAAAATGTTGTTACCCAAGTCATGACATTCAAGATCGGGGCACTTCCATGCTTTTTGGAGGATCACGTTCAGAGTATAGTGTTTGGCAGTGTGTCTGAGATAACTTTGCCGACCAGGGCGTGATTTTTGATGGCAAAATTGATTTCACCGTCTTCATTGAGATCCAAGGGCTCGAGAGGAATATTCTCTTTGGTTTCTGGAGCTGGCAGAGCATGCTTTGAGTGATCCAAGACGATGTCCTGGGATATGTTGTCTTTTGTGGATGATGAAGCCATTAAGAGGTTAGAGGAGGGTAAAGGAGGTTGGTAAAAGTAATAATGGTGCTTTGAAGAGTTGTATAATAAAAAAGAGGTTGTGTTGTTGGGAAACCAAGTACGTGGAGACAAAAGAAAGGAAATTTAAAGGGAGGGACCACAGATCAGGGGAAGCAGGGAAACATTAGGACCACAAGGGACCACTGGACGCTAGGGACTCAAACCTCTCGAAGATCCGGAAAAGAAGCATGCACAACCGAGATGGAAGTGTCCTCTAACGATGAATACCTAGACATCTTGAGAAGGCATGCTTGGAGCTTTTGCCAAAGAAAAAGGAGAGGAGTTTGGCTTATTACCTTGGTTAGTGCGAGACAATTTTTTTCTTTTAAGAACTATTGTAGTTTGCTTTCTATTTAAAATAATTGGAGCATAGGACATTTAAGCTTTCATTCAATATCCATTTATTTACTATAATGTCCTCTCCTATCAAATTAATTAAAGAACTTAATCCTAAAAGGCTATATTTTTAATACACTAGGTGAATTAAATTCTCCTAAACAAGTATACTACATGCTTAGTTTAAAATCATGCAATCATACACATATAAATTAAAAAATTGTAATTAAAATAAACTAATTAATTAAAAAAACATGATTAAATTGAATTATTATTAGAATTGGGTATCAAATTGCAAAGAAATAGTGGCCAAATTGAAAAGTTTACAAAACTTGCTGCCCGAATCAAGAAAACTCAATAGTAGGGCGTAGATCCTTCTGCCCTGGTCCGACCCAGCTCGCGGACCATCCTAGACGGCTCCAAACGCAGTCGTTTTGACACAGGTATAAAAACCCTAACACCGAGTTAGCTCGGTCATAATCCAACCTCATTCTCTATCTCTTCTCTCTCCCATCTCCCGATATCTCTCTACACAAACACCTTAGAACCCGTATTTTTCCTCATTTCGGATCAAACACATGTTTTTCATCAAAGTTCATCAGTTGTTCATCCATTTTTAACACTTTAATCCACTCTAACACCCAAACTCTAATATTTTCGTATTTGTTAAGATCAAAACCCATACTTTCATAGGAATATGAATCATATTATTCTTCACTTATCCCTTGAATCCACAATCACCATCACAAACCAACCCTGACTTGTTTGCCAGCCGTTGGAGGCGACGCCGGCTACCACCAGTCATCGTCTCCGTCCATCCTCTTCATTATTCCGATCACCGTCTGAATAGTCTAGTAGCCATCTGGTTTTTCCAGCCACCGTGCTCCGCCGCAACCAAAACCCATTTTTTCTAAAAATTGATTTTTAAGCCCTAAATCTACTCCCGGCTCAATAGAACCACCCTTCTTCACCCGATCCTAGGCTTAATCTACCCATTCCCGATCAATCAACTGTTCATTTTCAACTCCAACAAGGCTTTACGATCATCGACCACCGCTCTACTCTCTTTTTCATGTTTCTGTTTTTATTATTTTTGTTTTTGATCTAATCTATTTCGTGTTTTTGCAAGGAATTAAGAGATCAATGAAGAATATACCTCTAGCGGAAAAATCTGCGACTCCAGCAACTTTCACGGTGACCGATCATCATCCTCGACATCTTTTTGGTTCCTCCGGTGACTACTCCGACGACGGTTAATGCTCTGGAATTATCTCCATCCACGGCGGTCGTTCGTGTTCACAATGTTAATCCGAATTCCTAGTGACGGTTGGCCTCCTGAGGTGAGCACTCTCTCTTCTCCTTGATTATTATTATTATTATTATTATTATTATTATTATTATTATTATTATTATTATTATTATTATTATCATCTAATATTAATTATAGCTCATTAAATTCCTCTGACATTTCTCTCTCATTCATTTATATAGGAGTTAGACTCACTGACGGCAACGCATGCCAACTGGACCCAAAGAAACACAAATCTGTGTGAATGCTAAATGGTCCAATTAAAAGTTGCCACATGTCCTGGTTTTGGCGGGAATATTAGTTTTCAAATATTTTTGTGTTTCTTATACTAGTTTGGGCGGGAAAGGCTTGTTTAGAAGAGGGATTTGGATTGTAAAGAAACTTGGGCTTTTTAGAATGAAACTTGGGCTTGTATTTAATATTTGAAATGTAAAATGGACACTGTTTATGGACTTTTATTATTGGGTTCACTATTTATTATTATTTGGTTTTATTTATAAAGATATATATGTATATATTTATATATAGGTATACCCAGACAAAATACAGGTATTAAAGCTGCCCCTCTTTGCTCATTGCTGTGAAATAGGGATAGGGCAAATACTGAAAAGACACAGATTTTGTTCGAACTGTTTGACCATTGGAGTTTGAAGTTGTTCTTCTGATCATGAAATGCTTCAATATCTTCTGCTAATCTGTCTCTCTGTAAAGACGTTGAATAAGAACGCTCTTCTTATTGTGGACTTCCTCATTCTTCGGAAATAGACTCTTCTCATTTATAACCTCGGCACGAACTCTTCTCAGTGGGAATTCTATATTCGTTGGGCGAACTCTTCTTATTTGAAGTTTCTTCTTTGTTGGTGATTAACTCTTTACATTACGAGTTCTGTCTTTGCTGGGTGAACTCTTCACATTAGGAGCTCTGTCTTTGTTGAGTGAGCTCTTCACATTATGAGTTCTGTCTTTGCTGGGCGAACTCTTCACATTAGGAGTTCTATCTTCGCTGGGAATGAACTCTTCTCATTAGGAATTCTATCTTCGCTGGATGAACTCTTCTCATTAGGAGCTCTAGGGTGAACTCTTCTCATTGGGAGTTCTTCAGTCTTCTTGAAATATTGATCCACCTCTCTCTTTGTAAAGGTGTTGAACAAACAAGTGCTTCATTCTAACTCTTCATTCTTCTGACATGTTGGACAAGGTCTGAAAAAGCTAAACTATCCATCCTTCTGAAAAGCGGCGAAGCCTGGAATCATTACACTCTTCATTCCTTTGAAATGCTTATCCACCTCTCTATATAAAGGTGTTGAACAAGTGAGCTCTTCTCATTTGGAACTCTGGATTCTTTGTTGGACGAACTCTTCTTGTTAGGAGCTCACCATTCCTGCAAAAAGAAACATCATCAATTAATAAGGATTATTCTTGGTGTAATATGAGATATCTTCAATTTTCTGCTTGAAGCGTTTTAAGTCTTTAAAGTCACGGATTTTCTACTTATGGCATCTTGATCTTTCAATTTGAGACTCGTATCAGATCTCTCGTTGCTTTCTTTATTGGTCTATATCTTTCTACACTCGGAAATTGCATGACCTGCAAAAGTCAAATCTATCATTAATCTTCCAATATAATTGTAAAGCAAACGTACAACTTGGGTATATCATTAAGAAACTTCAAGTGTTTTAATGAGAAACGTTGAAACTTTTGATCAGTTAAACTGTGAATCCTCTTCATTTGAGCTCAAAGTCGATCTATCTCATTTTCCATTCTCTCTTTTTAACTGGTAACCCAAGAGGTTAATATCTTTGTCGATACCATGCCTCAATTGTCTTACTGTGACGCCATCCAAAAAGTTTCACCATTTTTAGAGGTATCTAGAAGATTTGAAATCACGCTCGAAAGGCTTACTAACGACCCGAAGGATTTAAAGTTGTAATACACTTCCTTTCCCATGCAAACCATCAAATATCTTTGCAGAAATCCTCCTCTTCAAACATATTGAAATATTTGAGATCTGCCTCCTCAAACTAGTTAAAATATTTGTCGAGATCCGCCTTTATAAACGAAAAGTCTTGAGATCCGCCTCTGTAAACGAAATGTCTTGAGATCCGCCTCTATAAACGTAATGTCTTGAGATTCGCCTCTTCAAACGGAATGTCTTGAAATCCGCCTCTATAAACGGAATGTCTTGATATCTGCCTCTGTAAATAGAATATCTTGAGATCTGTCTCTTCAAACGGAATGTCTTAAAATCTACCTCTATAAACGAAATGTCTTGAGACCCGCCTTTGTAAACGGAATGTCTTGAGATCCGCCTCTTCAAACAGAATGTCTTGAAATCCGCCTCTGTAAACGGAATGTCTAGAGATCTGCCTCTGTAAGCGGAATGTCTAGAGATCTGCCTCTATAAACAAAATTTCTTGAGATCCACCTCTTCAAACGGGTTAAAATATTTGCTGAAATCCGCCTCTTCAAACGGATTGAAATCCTCGCTGAGTTTCGTCTCTTCAAACGGGTTATGATCTTTGCTGAGATCTACTTCTTCAATTTTGAAGTTGTAAATTGAAATCTTGCTTGTACTTTGTTGATTCTTGTAAATTCCTGCCAAAACATGCAAAATGCTTGGAATATATGAGTTAGCATGCCCCTATCTTATGTGTAACACCCTAAAAAGTACCCTAGTTCGAACGATAGAAAAACGATATCGATAACGTAAAAGATCACAACTTAGCTAAGATTGAAAGTATTTAAAATGTATAATCATGTATAAGTACACATACTTGGTAGAAATAAAATTTAATCAATGTAAAATAATGTATATATATAAGTGTATATATATATACATTCGATGGAATTAAATTAAGTTGAAGAATTGATACTTAAATATATATATATATATAAATATAACATGATATGTGGATGATTATAAGAATTATATATATATATGTATTAGTGGAAAAAAATATTAGAATACATTATAATATAATATACATGAGATAGTGGAATTTAGGTGTCTTAATACATGGCTTAAAATAAACCATGTGTCCCTTTCTTTTGTCTCTAAGAGACACACGTCCACAAGGGTTAAAAAACCCCAAATGCTATCATCTTTCTCCCATTTCCTCACACAACAGAAACTATGAGAAAATAAGAGAGTTGAGAGCTCGGTGGAGAAGAAGGATAGCTTGCATGGTGGTGTAAATTCCTTAGAAAATTAAGAAGAAAATCGGAAGTAAGTAGCTTAAGCTCTCTATTATTCGAATATGTTAAAATCTTTAATAGATCAATGGTTTTAATGCCTTTAGAAAATCATGAAAGTGATGATACTAAAGGTTATGCTGCTGGAAATTTCTAAGTTTATAAGAAACCTTAAGAAAATTAAAAGAGATGAAAGCTTATGAACATGCATGAAATTATTTTGACAGATCTGGCAAGTTACATGACATGCAACTTTAGAAAATTATAGAAAATTAATTAGTTGGAATTTCGTGATGAATTTTTTATATGTTCTACTTTGACATGTCTAAAGTGGTAGAAAAATTATAAATCTGAGTTTTGATCATTGTAGTGAAATCTGGAAGCTTAATACAAACATCATGTAAAACTGTCCTGCACTGTTCTTAGATGGACAGTGAACTTTAGAAAATTGTATAAAATTCACTAGTAAGAGTTTAGTGATGAAAATTGAATATGTTCTACCTTGACATGTCTAAAATGGTAGAAAAATTGTAAAAGGGATTTTTGATGACTGTGGTAAAATCTGGAAACCCATTTCGAACAGCATACAAAACTGTCCAGTAATGCTCTTAGCTGGACAGTGAACTTTGTAAAATTGTAGAAAATAATATACTAGGAGTTTCGACCTAAATTTTTGATATGTTAAAATTGGGTATGTTAATTGAATTTAGGAACAAACGGTGTTCGATTTGGAGTTGTGTACAGGAAATAAGAAATTAATTAAATTAGGTGGTCAGAAATGTGTATAAATGAAAAGAAGAAAAATTAAAAATTTGTGAATTATTAAAGATGTAAAATTGGATTAAATGGAGTGTTAATAAATTGATTAACAATCTGTAGGATGTGAAATCCACCAATTTTAGTGATCAATTTGAAAGTTTAAGTGATTAATTAAAGAAATTAGGAAAATGGAAATTAGTCTTATCGAACCGTAAAAGTATAGGGACTGTTTTGAGTAAAAATGCAAAATTCAGTCTCTAATTGCATAAATTGAGTTCTGAAAAATTGTTAATTGCTTGGCTTGAATGCCTTAGATCCTAGAAGCAAAAGGGTAGAAGAAGAGATTACTCCGGGATCGGCTTCGGATCGGGCGAAGGGCATACGGATTCAAAACTAGCTCGGCGAATTGTGAGTGAAACGATTTTTAGAGTTGGGATTAGAGTCCCAACTGCCTTAATTTGATTTTTAAGTTTAATAAGCATGCAAATTGGACTAACTAATTATTCGATTTTAGTAAGGGAAGAAGGAATAATGGAATTCGGATTTTATGCTTGTGTTATGCGATTTTGTTGCATATGTGATTGAAATTAAATTGACGATTGATATGTTTGATTCCGAATCTGATATTTGGTTAATCTTACTGTTTTGGATGAATTAATCATGCTGATTATTGGAATTTATTGTGATATTGATTTCTTGTGGAAACAATGAAGTTGTGATATAGTATGTGAGTATGCAATACTCTTACATGTTATAATTATGTTTGACAAGTTCAATTGAGTATTGAACTATGAAATGAAATTCTGAATTATATGATATGAGCTTGGATTGTTCGAATGCTGAGCTGAAATGTGTGAATTGAGCTTGTAAATGTTTATATGATCATGTGTGATAACATGTTATTGGAATTGGAACTATAAGCAATTAATCGAATGATTAATTAAGAATTTCTGAAAATTTGATTGATTATGTATCTGATTAAATTAAAGATTTAAATGCAAAGCCCTTGGTGTGTACAGTCTGTTTAGGTAGTACGGCTAGCCTAGAGTCTGAGCTCAATAAGAAAATCGGTACGTTAGTGTACTCGATATTGTGGTACGTAGGTGTACCTTCTTGCTTAATGTCTGCGGACATTATGATATGTTATATGTGATACGATTTGGTACGTGGTACCTATTACATGGTGAATTTTGATTCACAACCTCTGTTATACGTGACTTGATTACCTAGCATACTCTACTATCCAAGGCATTGCTAAATGAATTAAATGAACAATTTAAGGAATGAAATCTGAAAATTTAAAATAAATTCATGAAATTGGTTGTTGGATCATTTGAATGAAATATTGAATTTCATGATTTGCTATTCCTGATATGCTATGAAACTTTAATTGTGATAATTGATAATTGGAAGTTAATTCAAGTTTCATAGCTTGTATGTGTATTCATGATATGAATGATATGTAATCACTTGCATGTATTAGAATAGAATTACATGACTCCTTGGTGTATATATTCGAATGATTTCTATGGTGCACTATTAATTGTGGATTGATTATATTGCTTGAATCATTCGAATGAGCTAATGTGCAAAGTGAAATTAAATTGTTTGATCATAATGTTTAATTTGGAAACCGAATAGAATAGGGTTTCCTCACTAAGTACGAGAAGTACTTACCACTCGAACCTTCCTTCCTTCCCCTAAATTTCAGGTTCTAACATCGTTGACCTCTACCCGTATTCTTCTCGTACGAAGCTTAAGTATGATCTTCACTGTCCTTGTCGTACTCATGATGGGTGGCCTAGCGTTCAGCATGTTAGTTTAATTTGGTCTGATGGTTATGTTCATGAACTATTTTTTTTTAGTATTGTATAAACTTATAAGAAGTTTCCCTACATTTCGATATGTAATTAAGGGAAACTAAAACACTATGGATGATATTATCGGATATGATATATATATATATATATATATGATGAATGAATCGGTTAGAATTACCATAGAATTGCTCTTAATTGATAACATGTAAATCGAATGCAAATGATTATGGGTAGTGTCCAAATGAATTGAAATCAATGAAATTATTTTATGAAAATGATGAAGTATGTCTATGGGATAATCGAATGTGAAAAGAAATTAAAATAGATTATGTTATATACATCATAAGATAAGTGATTGGATTACATGTGCCCACCAAGCCTTGATCGAAACATTGATATGAAATGTGTATAATTTATATGTGACATGAATGATTGTAAATTGGTGCAATTTGAATAGATGCATTCGAATAAAAAAAAATATCACACGAAAAAAAAATTGTTAACCCACTTCCGCTGCCTAATACGATTCTGTCAATGTTAACATAACGCTCCTTGCCCCTAATCCGGGGTGAGGGGTGTTATATTATGGATGCCTAGCTATGAATGATGCATGAATGTTGTCAATTAAGGACCACTTGGGTGAGCTTTTCGTTTTCAGAGAAGCTCAAAAATTTCTTGCTTCATTTTTCATTAAAACTTTTTTGCTGCCAAAGTAACCCATCCCACACTCAAGTTCAATCTTCAGGATTTCTGCATTTTTTGCTCTAAAGCGCCTTTTTTAGGTTTTCTCTTTAGATTGCTTTTCTCAAAGCGCCCTTCCGGGTTTTCACTTTGGGTTTTTTCTCTTTTTCTCAAGGCGCCCTTTTGGGTTTTCACCTCAGCTTTTTCTTTTTTCTCTTTTTTCTTTTTTCTTTTTCTTTTTTTACTTTTAAAAATTCCTTGCAAGTTTTCACCTTGTCTTCATTTCATGATGTTTCCTTTTGCTCCAAATAAGGCTGATGGAACTCGTACTTGCCTTTCATAGATTCTTTCCATAAGCTCTTCTCTTTCCATATCTCTTCTCGCACTTCACGTTGGAAAAACTCATGTACTGATGACAACTCATTTCTTATGAAGCCATTCTTTCTACGTCTTTATCCAACCTTCTTTTACAGCATTTTTTTCATGATTTCAAAGGATCATCACTTCTGTTATTTCAGCTTGTAAGCTCTATTCATCAAAAGAAAACATATTCTTCTGGGAAGTTCTTTACGTCATTTCCCCAATCTTGAATCCAACTATCATCTTTGTCTGCTCTAACATTCACAAAGCTTTCTTGTCTTGCAATGCCTTAGAAGTAACAATATTCAAACGTAATGATCTTTGCTTTTGAATAGGATGAACCTTTAATAGATCGGTCCCGCTGCAACTTTTCTCCAAAAGATGGCTCTTGTTCTCTCTTTACCCAAGGGTTTTCTATGTTACTTTCTTGCAGCTTTGTTTAAATGTTTCTGACACTCTGAGTTGTGTCATTTTCCTCGTCATACTTTTCATCATTAATCGAGTACCTATGCCACCTCTTGTTCTGCCTGCACTTAAAGGATTAGTACATCATAATAATACCCATGAAATCCTTTGCTTTTCTTATATCTAATTGATTTATATGCAAGATACTTGTTGAAATGATAAGTGAAAGGCTCAAATATTATTTTAATAAGTACTCAAGCTCATTTCCAATTAAAATCAACATCATTTCACTAGCTTTTGATTTGGCAATGGGTACCCACAACATGCTTCATCACAGCATGTTTGTTTGCTGAGATTATAAGCCATGTGTTTAAGGAAGCTCAAGGTTAGAGTTCCTTGCTTTTGAACATTGTTTAAATGTGGTTTAATGCTTAAAGATGCATGATGTTTATGGCTTGGTTAAATGCTTTAAAAACAGAATGTAAATATGCAACAAACACATTGCACCCAACCATCACATGGTTCCTCATCAAGAGAGTTTTTCCGAAAACTTACTCTTGAGCTTAGCAAAGTTGTTTAGACTTAGACTAAGCTCCCAAACCTCCAAAACATTGGTTTCAAAGCCGAAAACCAAAATCTACTCACCGATTCTGTTTCGCTTCTTGCCGAAACACCAAAATCAAGCTTCCGGATCACCACCACTTGGATCCAAAGATGACTCCCCTGTTTTAACACATCAAAACAGTAGATTAATGCATCATCATGCATTAATAGCTTCAATGAAAGCACCTAAACTCGCTGCTCTCATCCACACTCCATTTTCGGCCACCAAACACAACCGAAAATGCATCCAAACAACTCCTCAACAAAGCCCAGCCATAAACCATCAAAACTAAGCATCCTTAAACATCATTTAACATCTAAAAAGGACCTAACAACATCCTTATACCTCCAGCAACAACAGATCACAAGATCACTCCAAAAACAACCAAGAATCACAAGCTAAACTTAGGAAATTCAACCTACCCGGGATTGCATCAATTAAAACTCAATTTCCAATCAATTTAACATTCATTTATCATCAAATATACACCTCAAATCACTGCTGTAAAAGATCCAACGAAAATTCATCAAAAATCATCAATTCTTGCATTCTAAGCCAAGATCCATTACACAACTTTAAAAACCATTTATAAATCATCAATTAAGGATTGAGAACTTAGGAATTTCAGTAAAGAACTTGAAGTTCAGAGGAGAAGGACGTTCTTACCTCCAAACTTGAGTTTCTCTTCTTTTAGAACCAAAAAGCTTAAAGAATCAAATGGCAAATGGTGAGGTTTTGTTGTAGAGATGATCAGCAATCAAAAGGTAATTGAAAAGATGAATTTAGGTGACAAAATCAGAGAGAAAAGCTCTGGAGAAAAGGTGTTTGGCTTGAGGAAAAATGAGAGAAAATAGAATTGAGAGAAAAGTTAGTTGAAACCAAAATATCTTCCCTCCACTTTGTTTTTATTTAAAACCTTTTAATTAATCATTTAATATCTTTAGAAAAATCTGGAGAAACTCCCTTTGGGTAAATAGCTCCTTAAAGATTCAAAGTTTCAATCCTTTTTAAAACAGTCTCACAGTTTTCAAAAATTATATTTTGGTCACTAGCCCAAAATGTCACCCTTCCAAACCTCATTTTATAAAATTGATTTCACAGTTCACTTATATATATTAAAAGAGGATTTTAGAACATTTTTCCATATTTTTAATGCAACCTGAACTAGATTTTTCCTAAATTCACTCTTATATATTCGAACCGCACTTTGACCGAACCGGTCAACGCCCAAAACTTCTAAGCCCAAAACCGGGGCGTTACATGGCAAACATGATAAATTCAATGCAATACCCCAGGTACCCATTATATAAAGGAACGAGAACCTTTCAACCGAAATAGAGCCATCCAACCCTAAATTTCCTCAAAACTGCAAATTCTGAGAAGGATTTTTGTCGGATGCCTAATCTCAAATGCTTTTGAACTGCCCTTTCAGGTTTTTAGCTCAAATCCTCCTTTGGTTTCAAGACGCTCTTTGCGGATTTTCATCTTGAACCCCCACTTTCTTTTGATTTTTCTTTTTTATTCTTTTTCTTTTGATTGATTTTTTTATATCTAAGGCTCCCTTTTCGGGTTTTCACCATAGATATTTTATTTTGCGAAGTACCCTTTTTGGGTTTTCACTCCGTTTTTTTCTTTATTTTCCTTTTTTCAATCTCTTTTTAATTCTTCGAGCGTAACACTTCTTGACTGAGTCTAAGTTTATTGAATTGCTTAGCTCATCTCTTATCATCTCTGGTTAAAATCAACGCTCCTCTAGAAAGAGATATCCTTGATGTACAACCCTTTCCAATTAGGCATCCATTTCCCACAGAAATCTTTATGAACTACCAAGGTCTTTTCAAGCACTAGATCCTCTTCTCGGAATTCTTTTGGACGAACTTTTATTATTGTGAGCTCGCATCGTTCTTTCTTGGTACATCTAACACTTTTAGTCTCCTCTCTTCAATGAGATTCAACTAACCTTATCGAGCTTTTACTCGTTCTGTGTTGTCCAATTTCACATCTATCAATACTCGACGACGAAACCTGAACCTCAATTAGTCATACTACTTCCATCCATAGACCAAAGAATACAATGTTGCCCGTGTTGAAGTGCACATTGTGGTTCCAAATACATACAAGGTCAATGGTAATTTCTCATGTCAGTCTTTGCACGTCTTTGAGGTAGTCTTTCGGTGTTTATGTTTGCCGAATATACTACCCCATTTGTCTCTGAGCAATTAATCATAGAATTATGATGATTTGTCTTGAACTATTCACCAATCTTCTGGTATTATCTTGTTTTTCATATTAGAGGCGCCATCAATGACAACTCTCTCTAGGAAACCAGGTCGACAAATAATCTTTGTTCAGCAGCTTTCATCCACTTGGTAAGGTGATCAATCACGACAAGGATAACATGGTGTCTTTGGAGGTTTTTGAATAAATTTGCCTTATACAGCAAAAGACATTGTATGCTCTCTCAAACATAATCTTCTACGGGTTTGTTCCCTTTTATACTCTGTTATGCACATTATATCTATATTTGGGAGATTAAAGTTCAGGGACTCGTGATCATCTTAAACACATTTCGTCAAGAAACTCGCCATTACTTTCTAGCAATATCAAACTCTGATAATAGCATTTGCCAACGAGCCATTTTCTAGTCAACGCTAGTGTTTTCATTAAGAGTTTCAAGGGATCAATTCTTGAGAACACGCAAACGAAATGATACAACATATTTTGTCTGAGCCCTCAGGCTACCGAAACAATACGGCTTTTGAATTGGTGGATATCGCATTTTGTAACCGATGATTCTTTGCTTAGATAATAAATGGCTCTTTCCTTCACGTCTCATCATGTTGGCCCAATGCCCCCCATTGAGTTTTATAAGTTGTTAAAGAATCAATGACCAAACTGGAACTGTTGTTATCAGAATTGTGCACTTTGAAAAATGCTTCTTGATCTTTCTAGGGCTTCTTGGTATTCTTTATCTCAACACTTGGCTTTTGCTGAGAAAGTTGAACGAATCTTTGTTTCTCATTTTTCGTCTCAAGTCTCAAATTCAGAATCTCAATTTATCATTGGTGAGGAAGGATTTATTTTCCTCATCCCCAATCAACCTTGATAATTTCTCAGGGACATCAACTTCCTCTTCATCTTCGCATCCACTTACCTCCGTCAATCATATGGACTGCTCTATTTCGGAATTAGAATTTGATTCATTCATACAGTGAGTAGTAGGAGCCCTGCAAAGAAATTAGGAATATGCACATATACTTGAAGGAAATGAATATTTTAGGATGCATGTTTGTTATTTGAGAAAAATCATGTAAGACACAGGCATCGAATACAAATAAACTGATTAACCTCCCTTACAAAAGACCCCCAATGCTCGCGGGCAAAAGAGATTAGGATGGTTCAGGGTATTATTTTGTAATGGTCCTAAAACTACAGACAGATCTCCTGTAGTCCAACTATCAATCTTTATTCAAGTACTACTTGGGTGAATTTTAGCCTAAAAAATTCTTCACTTTCCCTTGTCGGCACAAAGACATGTTTCATCTTGTTTATACTATGTTGTTTTCATCGAGCCTTGAATTAAGATCATCCTTTCAATGAGTTTCCTTGTTTCTTCAATCAATTCTTTGCTCTTTTCTATAGAATATTTGATCATTTGCATGTGGAAATTGAAAACTTCTTCTGGTCGACGCCTAAATGAAATCTGCTTTTCCTGTTCTTGGCTGGATGTGTTCAGGATTTCAGTGGTCATGTATGTTCGAGGTTTCTTCATTGCCAGTTGTTGATCCTGGATCAGTTACATCTTTTCCCTCATTCTTGTCCTATTCTTGAAGCCTTTCAATTGTTGGTTTCTGCGCAATCCTGTTGCATTGGATCAGACCAAGGAATCACCTATCTCAATGGACTGACCTTCAATGTCAACTTCCAATATTCATTGGTTTAAAAAGTTTTAAACTTGTTGCTTGAAAGTGTAATAGTCCTCAATGTCGTGATTATAAACTCCATTATGATACTCGCAATGATTCTCGATATTGTACCAACTTGGATAATAGGGCTTTGAAGGTTTTGGATGATGCGGTGAAGCCTCGAGCAATTTGAAGTACAGCTCACGATAAGAAACATGAATAAGATCCAATTTAGCCTTTGATTTTCCACTAACATGATCACTTTGAGTATTTGACTTTTGAGCATTCTTCAGTAAAGGAAACTTTGATGAGGTAGATGTCCAAACATTACTCTGCTTCTGGTAAACCTCGAACTGTATCAGATTGCCCCCAAAAGCATGTTGTAAATTCGGCCCCTTTTCTTTTATCTCGATCTTTCTAGCCAACGCTGGTCTTTTGTGGAATCGAGGTTCTTTATTCTCAAAATATAAATGTTCATTCCTGATGAAGCCACTGATTATGTGTTTCAGAAACATGCAATCTTCCATAGAGTGACTGAAATCTCCACAATAATAATTGCAACCATTTCTTATACCATAGAAAGACTTATAAAACTTAGGTGGAACCGTCATTAGTAAATGATTCTACACAAGGTATGGCAACATATCTGAATATGGTATTGGGATAGAAACAATTGTCTCTCTTTTCTTGCTAAACCATTCAACCTTCTTATTGTTTATGTGCTCGTTGCCCCTCTTTTCTTTGACGTAGGTGATTCCATTGTGAGAAATTTTTTGAAATCAATTGAATCCTTGACTTTCGACTTTTCAGAAAAACATTCTGGAAACACATGTGGTTCTGTAACTCTATTGGAATCATATTGTTCTTTAATAGTCTCACAACCCTTGGAAAATACAGGTCTAGAGCAAATATCAAAATTCTGGCTTTTACTCGGACTTCATGTATTCGTATGATTGGTAACATCCAGTTTAGCTCTATCAATTCATGTCAACACATCGAGGCTAGGAACGTCATCTCCAAAGTTCGTTTCAAATTTTTCTAAATCATTGGTTGGTACTCTGACCGCACCAATCTGAACTTCCTTCGGGATCGATCCTTCGGGTTGAACCTTTGTGTGAGATAAGTTTTCATTCTGATCATCAATGTTGGTATTTCCATTTAAAATTTTCTCTTTCTTAACTTCCCCGATTCTAAGCAATGTGGTAGTTCGTGTTACCATCTCGTTCTGGGAATTATCAATCTTTTAATCAATGTTTCCCAAGCGGTCATTGCCCATGCTTCCCATAATATTGGTTTTCAACTTTCACACTATTATCTAAAAAATAATGCAATGTTATTTAAACAAAATGTAATTATTATTATTATTATTATTATTTTAAAAAATGCGATAATTTTTTTAAAATGTAATATTTATGCGAAGCAATGCATGAATGCGTGAGGTATCAATTTTAAAGACTAGTCTTTAGAGCAACATCCATTAGCCAAAAGGCCGAATACAAGAAATTGACAATCTCATTAAAGAAATCAACTAACCCTCTTCCCTAGGTTAATCACTTTGTTCCGCTTCCGAGTCAGCCTCTATCCTAGCTTGGTGCTGATGTCAAGGTGTTGTTACAGGTTCATGGCTTCAATGGATAAAATCTACACGAATCGGGCGACTCCCCGCGCATGGCTTCTAAACTTGATCATTTCATAACTCTGCCTTTGGATAGTTTGGATGGCTACCTCAAGCTTGTCTTTTAGTTCCTTGTCCTCCAATCATGTGCCCCGCCGAAACTTGTAAGCTAGCCTTTCAAATCCCGTGCAACACTTTTCAATCCTGCCATCCTCATTTTCAGTTCTTACCTTTCTTATTCAATATCAGCTTTTCCTTCATCGTTGTACCTTTTTGGTAATTTCCTTTATTTGTGAAATTCGAAGTGACAATTTTGAGTTGAGAGCTTGATTCTTCACTAATTTCTATTTGGTCCAACTGTATAAATCTTTAACCTTTGAATCTTTTTCTTTGCTGCCCTTTAAATGTCTTCTTGTAATTGCTTGCATTCTGACATACAACTCCCTTGAATAATGTCTCTTTCTTGAACTGAGTCTTCTCTGACCGGGTCCACACCGTCATGTTACTTTCTTCTTGTCTATCAAACTCATTGGCCACTAAAAACACTGACTAACTTGATTGGTCCTTGAATTGATACCTCTAATGAATGCAAAAATGATGTCAAGTAAAAAACAAGAAAACAAATAAACATAAAAGAAGCAGTGTCAGTATTGTGGTTAATATGAAAAACAAATGAGAAAATTATTGACACAAAAAAACACATAATATTCAGCAAAGAGAATAACCAGAGAAAAGTATTTAAACCAACAACACATGTCCTAGGCTTCAATCTAGCTCTAGCGGGGCGGGCTTCTAAAAACAAAATGTGGGCTTTGTTCTAGACTCTTGGTTCCCAAACTGTAGTTACTGTCTACTGAGAGAGTAAGACATCGATTCGGTAGTATAGGTCCCTTATAACAGAAGCGTGAGCCCCACGATGCATAAGGTTAGTATACAGAAAGAAGACAAAAATCCGCACTCAGAGCTAGAGAGCATCACGTTGGATATTGTCTTTCTCCCACTTAATGGTGAAAAACGTGGGTCGAGGTTTTATGCATGAATGACAAATGTATCATACACAAAAGCTACTCCCATTTTTCTTAAAAATCCATCCAACAATTCTCTTAAAAAATAAATTCAGATTATTATTTAAATTCCAAAATGACATGTGGAATTGATTAATAGGCATGGCTCTCAATTTTGTCCCCAGTGGAGTCGCCAAGCTGTCGCGACCATTTTTAAAACCGTGTGTAAAAATAACCTAACGATTAGAGTTTTGGAAATCAGGATTTTTCCATTTTTAATTTAATCTTGAAATTTTGGGTATTTCATAATAAATCAATTTTCTTTTATTTATTCTTAAAAATCATTTTAGAGTCGCCAACGATCACTTTGGTAGACCGGATACCATAAAAAAGGACTAGATATTCTTTTTAGCAAAATTTGGGTTCGGGGGTCGGTTACGTGTAGGGAAGGGTTAGCACCCCCTACAACACCCGTTATCGGTACCTTATTAATTTCACGTGGCATTTTGGTATTTTGAACATTAATCTGAATTTAATTAAATTTTTAATTGTTAAATGAATTCCATTTCGAATGGGATATCCTTTTGTAAGAAAATACATTTTAGACGAATATAAGTTTTGATACGTCCAAATATATTATGACACTTCAATTTATATTCAAAATGCATCTCAACACAAAATGTTTAATGCATGTTCAATTATTGTCTTGTCATTTTTAAGTAAAAACCTAATTACGGCTCTAATGATTTAATTAATTAAAATCTATGAATATTATCAATTTTAGGGCTTATGTGATAACACCAAAAAATTTGGGCACCACCCATATTTGCCCTAAATTAATAATATTCCTATTATTAGTGTCACTAATTATTTAATCCTAATTCCAATTTTATTAAGCTAACTACATGTGATTTTTATTTTTTATATTCAAATGAAGTATTGAATCTCTTACCTAAATATCCCCTTGATTAGCATCACGTTACAATGTGATACTAATCAACTTAGGACATTTAAGCTTTCATTCAATATCCATTTATTTACTATAATGTCCTCTCCTATCAAATTAATTAAAGAACTTAATCCTAAAAGGCTTTATTTTTAATACACTAGGTGAATTAAATTCTCCTAAACAAGTATACTACATGCTTAGTTTAAAATCATGCAATCATACAAATATAAATTAAAAAATTGTAATTAAAATAAACTAATTAATTAAAAAACATGATTAAATTGAATTATTATTAGAATTGGGTATCAAATTGCAAAGAAATAGTGGCCAAATTGAAAAGTTTACAAAACTTGCTGCCCGAATCAAGAAAACTCAATAGTAGGGCGTAGATCCTTCTGCCCTGGTCCGGCCCAGCTCACGGACCATCCTAGCCGGCTCCAAACGCAGTCGTTTTGACACAGGTATAAAAACCCTAACACTGAGTTATCTCGGTCATAATCCAACCTCATTCTCTATCTCTTCTCTCTCCCATCTCCCGATATCTCTCTACACAAACACCTTAGAACCCGTATTTTTCCTCATTTCAGATCAAACACATGTTTTTCATCAAAGTTCATCAGTTGTTCATCCATTTTTAACACTTTAATCCACTCTAACACCCAAACTCTAATATTTTCGTATTTGTTAAGATCAAAACCCATACTTTCATAGGAATATAAATCATATTCTTCTTCACTTATCCCTTGAATCCACAATCACCATCACAAACCAACCCTTACTTGTTTGCCAGCCATTGGAGGCGATGCCGGCTACCACCAGTCATCGTCTTCGGACATCCTCTTCACTATTCTGGTTATCATCCGAACAGTTCGACAGCCGTCTAATTTTTTCGACCACCGTGCTCCGCCGCAATCGAAACCCTTTTTTTCAAAAAAAATCACTTTTAAGCCATAAACCCCTAAATCTACTCTCGGCTCAATAGAACCCTTAAATCGTTCTCGGCATCTTTTCAATTCCTCTGGTGACTGATCCGATGACGGTTGATGCTCCGACGTTCTCTCCATCCACAATGGCCGTTCGTATTCACAGCGATGATCTGAATTCCCAATGGTGGTTGGCCTCTCAAGGTGAGCACTCTCTCTCCTCCTTGATTATTATTATTATTATTATTGTTATTATTATCATCTAATGTTAATGATAGCTCATTAAATTCCCCCTGACATTTTTCTCTCTTTCATTTATATAGGAGTCAGACTCTCTGACGTCAGCATGACGTCAGCGCATGCCAACTGGACCTAAAGAAACACAGATCCGCGTGAATGCTAAATGGTCCAATTAAGAGCTGCCACATGTCTTGGTTTTGGTAGGAAGATTAGTTTTCGGATATTTTTGTGTTTCTTAGGCTAGTTTGGGCGGGAAAGGCTTGTTTAGAAGAGTAATTTGGATTGTAAAAAGATTTGGGCTTTTTAGAATGAAACTTGGGCTTGTATTTAATATTTGGAATGTAAAATGGACATTGTTTATGGACTTTTATTATTGGGTTCACTATTTATTATTATTTGGTTTTATTTATAAAGATATATATATATATATATATGTATACCCGGATAAAATACGGGTATTACACTCAGGAAGTGATCTCACTATAAAAAATGATTGGATTTTCCTATTATTCTATTGCTTGGATGCATCAAGCAAGATGAAATTTATTGTTTGATCAGATGGAAAAAACTCTTTAATAAAGTCAAGCACCATAAAGTCTTTGTATGCCGCAAGAATGTTCCTTAATTTTTCTTATTTTCTAACTTAAATTTCATGAAAGTTGTTAGTTCAATCAAATAAAAGTTATATAACTATATTGTGACATGAGTTTGCATCATATGTATTGGGATATAGTTTAGATTTTACACAACTTATTAGGTTATTACATAATTTTAATCTTATTTTCTTATCACAATGGTCATATATATTTTTACTTTTTTATTTTTAGTAATTTAATATTTAGTTTTAGAATATTTATCAATTTTTTATTTTTTATTTTTGCTTAAAGATTAAATAAGCCCTCAAACTTTATAAAAAATCAATTAAACCCTCAAACTTTAAAGAAAATCAATTAAGCTTCTCTTCCACGTCATCACTTTTTTTAACGTGGACTACCACGTCAGCACCGTCACGGTCAACGACGGTTTTCGTCAGTCAAAAGGTCAGATTGGTTAATTTTTAGGGTTTGTAGGTGACATTGAGTGCGAAAAAACTTTAAGTGCCGAATTGATTTTTTTTTTCAAAAGTTCAGGGGCTTCTCGAGCCCTTAAGCCAAAAAAGATCATAACTAAAAAAATGGTAAACATTAATAAGAGATTCATAAATTTTTTTTTTAAAATAAATCTAAAATATTATTAAATAAATAATTGTTAGGATAAAATAAAAATATTTAAAATTTAATTTTAGAATTCATAAAGATTTTATTAAAATTTAAAATTAAGATTAGGATAAAATTAAGATGACAAACATTAATTATTAGGAGATTCGGATATTAATATTTTTTAATATTTAAAATCTAAAATATTATTAAATAAATAAATACTATGATAAAATAAAATAATATTTAAAATTAAATTTTAAAATTCATAAATTAAGATTTTATTAAAATTTAAAATTAAGATTAAGATAAAATTAAGATGGTAAACATTAATTATTAGGAGATTTAAAAATTAATATTTTTTAAAATTTAAAATTAAAAAATTATTAAATAAATAATTATTATGATAAAATCAAAAAATATATTTAAATTTGAATATTCGGGTCATTTCAAAAGCACTTCATCTAGATATTGTTCCATTTTTGGAAGAAGGCGATTTTGGCCATGTCAGCACTATAATTGGCGGTACCAAGTTGAATCGTCCATTGATAAATGCATTGCTCTAAAGGTGGAGGCCGGAGTCACACACATTTCCTCTTCCGTGATGTGAAGCTACTATTACCCTACAAGATGTTGCATTTCATCTTAGTATGCTTGTTGACGAAGCGGTTATAACCGATGTTGCCGAAGCGAATTGATACCTCGTGTGTTGTGAATTGCTCACAACTGCTCCAGACGAGTTGGATGTTGGTAAAATTAAGATAAATTTTTTGAAAAACTATTTTACAGATTTACCCCGAATGCTTTTAATGAAATTAAGAAGGTGATTTAAATTTTTATTATTTATAATTAGTAATTTTGATTTCGTTATTTATAATTTTGAAATTTTATTTTATTATAAAGTTTTATTTATTATTGTTTTTGCAGCGATTTGCAATGTTTCATTGCTGGCACTCCGATTTCTTATTACCAGCCACCATTCCACTTCACAACAATTGATACGAAAGCCGTTAACATTTCAGGATTTTTGCAATTCCCAGATTGAGCAATACAACCAATGTCGTGGTGATGGTGAAATCTATATTAGAATGACCTTCATGACAAAAGAACTCGCATTGGATGCCATTAAGAACTACAACATACGCCACTCAGTTACGTCGACTGTGAAAAAATCCAATAAGATTTCTACATTGTTGAATGTGTCCACAAGAACCAGGGATGTAATTGGAGGGTTCGTGTATCATGCTTGAAGAAGATGAACCTGCTATGGAAGATCACAAAATATGCAGGGCCTCATACAAGCACCGTCAGTAGCCTCTGTCAGGATCATCGTAACTTGGATGTGCACGTGTTTTGTGATGCCTTCATTCCACTGGTCAAAGCAAATCCACGTGTAACAGTTGGGACTTGTTTATTTCGTGTTTCGGAATATTCCAGACCGTTGGAAAGCATACATCACAATGCATACGTGGTTGATCTAGGAGCAAGAACCTGCGACTGCAGAGTCTTCCAAATATTCAAATAGTCGTGTGCACACGCCATTGCTACTTTTTCTTCTGTATGGTTTCACTACATGACATTGGTTGATCCAGTATACTTACTTGAAACCGTATTCAAGGTTTATCAGTTCAAGTTTCCTCCTATTGGAAATTAATTTGTTCCGAACATAGTTGATGATGAACCTACAATACGGCCAGATCTTACACTATGACGCGAAAAAAATGGTCCTCCACGATCAACTCAGATTTACTGTGATGAGGATTTGGCCTACGAATTTCAAGAAAAATCGTGTAGAAATAATGTTTTGATATAATAATTGAAAAATGTTTTGGACTAATTTGAAAAGAATTTAAAACTTGGTTTTAAGTCCAAACAACTTGAATATATGTTTGAGGTATTTAAAAAGGTTTTTGGCACTGTTTTTATTGATTTTAAATAGCCAAACTTGACTTTTCAAGCTGCCCGTACCGATACGGTCCAACCCATATCGATACCTTTTTTACCCAGTTTGGTCACTGCCAAAACCCGTATCGAAACAGGCTTGGTCGTTTCGATACGGTAAGGGGTTGTTTCGATACGCCTAGTAAGCGTATCGATCCCCATTTTAACAACCGCAACGGCTAATTTCCCAACGGTCTTTTAAATGTCATACCGTACCGATACGCCCTCAAGCGTATCGATACGCCCAGGCTGGCAAGAGCCCAATGGCTAGTTTCTGATGAAGGTCGTACCGATACGGGTCCACGCGTATCGATACGGAAGGCTGCAGAACAACATTAAATATGGGAAATAAAGTCTCCAACGGCTCCAATTCATCCCCAACGGCTAGTAACGGCTACAAACTCAAAGAGGAGTATAAAAGGGACCTCCAAGCATCAAGTAATGGTTAATGCTTCAAATGTCAATCAACAAATGATCAAGAATTGTCTTTGTACTTAAATTTTCATTTCTTTGTATAGACAAACACGGGTGAGCCAAAATTGTTAAATTTTCTCAAGTGTTTTAGGTTTTGGGTGAGAGCTAAATTGTGCAAACAAACACCTATTAGAGAGATCTGTGTTTGCTAATCTTTTCTCTTGTAAAGAGGGTTTGATCAAGGCTTTGGGTAGAAAGCTTGATCGGTGTATAAGGGTTTCCTCCTAAGCCTAGAAAAGGGGACCACTATAAGTCATCTTGTCATTTATCTTTTTAGCTTCCACACCACAATCACCCATTTATCCAACTTCTCCACACTTGGCTAGCAAGAACGGTTGAAGGAATTGAGCCCCTTAAAACCCAACAATTGGTATCAGAGCTTGGCTCAATCGAAGAGGATTAACATCCTATTGAGAAGATCCGGCAAGTTCAATCATCATTTCACACAACCGGCTTAATGGCGCAATCCATCGACAAACCGCCCTTCTTCGACGGAACTCACTATGCCCATTGGAAGACAAAGATGAAGTTCTTCATTAAGTCAAGAGACTACAAGCTATGGGACATAGTTGAAGACGGTTCGTTCGTGCCTCAATGAAGCAAAGCGGAATGGAGTGCCGAAGATCGCAAGAAGATGGAGCTTAATTGCAAAGCCTTGCACATCCTCTTTTTTGCTTTTGGCCCAACCATCTATGAGAAGATGTCTTCTTGTGAGAGTGTCAAGGAGGTATGAGACAAGCTTGAAGTTACATATGAGGGAACCAACGAAGTTAAGGAGACCAAGATTGGGCTCATCACCTTAGAGTATGAGAACTTCAAGATGGATCCGGAAGTAGATATCGAGAAGATGTTTGATCGGTTCTCCACCATCACCAATGGACTCAAAGGTTTTGGAAATTCCATCCCGGAAGAAAAGCTTGTCCGAAAGCTCATCTACTCATTTCCCGAGTCATGGGACTCAAAGAGGACCGCCATCTTCGAAGCTAAGAATTTAAAAACTTTGAAGCTTGATGAGCTCATGGGGTCTCTTCTCACTCACCAAATCATGAAGAAGAACAAAGAAGATGAGAAGAAGATGGAAGAAATTAGAGATATGGGGGAGAAGAAGCTCAAAGGGCTTGGCATCAACACCAATGCCATTGCTCTTAAATCTTCCACATGCCATCATGTTGATTCAAGTGAAGAGGAGGCTGAAGAAGAAGAGATACTTCATCTCTTCAAGAAGTGTGCCTCGTTCATGAAGAAATCCTTGAGAGAGCTTGAATGAGAATCCATGAAAAAGAAGAGGGCAAGCACTTCAAGTCATAAGAAGAAGGCATATGTGGCTACTTGGAGCGATGAAGACTCCACCGACGATGAACAAGCCAACATTTGTCTTATGGCCATCGAAGAAGATTCAAGGGTAACTTCTAATTCATCTGCTTCATGTTCTTATTCTTTTGATGAATTACAAGATGCCTATGACGATTTGGTTTTAGAGTTTAAAAATCACATTTTGAAAAACAATAAATTGATCTTAGAGTTGAAAATTCAAAATGATTTGATTTCTAAAACCAAACTTGAACTTGAAGCAAAACTCGAAGAGTTTGAACTAAAATGTTTTGATTTACAAAATTTGCTTCAAAAAGTTCAAGAAGAAAAAGATTTGATTTCCAAAGAGCTTGAAAAGAAAAATAATTTTGGAAAATCAAACTTTTACGTAAGACAATCTAGTGCCCCTAGATTCAAAAATGGTAAATGTTTTAGAAGTGTTTGGGTCCCAAAAGGACTAACCACTTCAACTAAAAAGGATGAAATTGAAAAATGGATTCCTAAGGGGACTAAATTTTGTGCTACTAACATCTATGGATCCAAAGCAATTTGGATACAAAAAATTACTTGATTGTCTTTTGCTAGGTGTGATGGAGAGTGATCAACAAGTCAAAAATTGAGGGGAGCTCCATGCACACAAGGAAGAACACTTGAAGAAGGAAGGCTTCACATCCTCCCTTGGGTTCAAGTGTTGGTAAAAAAATCTGGTTGCTTTATTTGTTTAATTTGATTTATTTTTTATTTCAACTAGATTATGATCATATATGTTGGACTAAAATTTTAATGATGCTTTGAGTAAGGGGGATCCATTTCTAAACCAAAAATTTTTATTTTGTCAATTTTTTCACCTCTATTGTTATTTTGAACTTAAAAGTATTTTGAATTATTTTTTATATAACAAAAACGGGGAGAAATTGTTTGAAAAATTGAATTTTCAAATGAATAAGGGGGACCTCAAATTGATTTCAAATTTTCATCTCTTATTCACAATTTTAAACTTAAAGGGGGAGAATCCCAAACAATTTTTCAAGTTGGTTTTATTATATCAAAAAGGGGGAGATTGTAGAAATAATGTTTTGATATAATAATTGAAAAATGTTTTGGACTAATTTGAAAAGAATTTAAAACTTGGTTTTAAGTCCAAACAACTTGAATATATGTTTGAGGTATTTAAAAAAGTTTTTGGCAATATTTTTATTGATTTTAAATAGTCAAACTTGACTTTTCAAGCTGCCCGTACCGATACGGTCCAACCCGTATCGATACCTTTTTTGCCCAGTTTGGTCACTGCCAAAACCCGTATCGAAACAGGCTTGGCCGTTTCGATACGGTAAGGGGTCGTTTCGATACGCCTAGTAAGCGTACCGATCCCCATTTTAACAACCCCAACGGCTACTTTCCCAACGGTCTTTTAAATGTCATATCGTACGGATACGCCCTCAAGCGTATCGATACGCCCAGACAGTCAAGAGCCCAACGGCTAGTTTCCGATGAAGGTCGTACCGATACGGGTCCACGCGTATCGATACGGAAGGCTGCAGAACAGCATTAAATATGGGAAATAAAGTCTCCAACGGCTCTAATTCATCCCCAACGGCTAGTAACGGCTACAAACTCATTAAGGAGTATAAAAGGGACCTCCAAGCATCAAGTAAAGGCTAATGCTTCAATTGTCAATCAAAAAATGATCAAGAATTGTCTTTGTACTTAAATTGTCATTTCTTTGTATAGACAAACACTAGTGAGCCAAAATTGTCAAATTTGCTCAAGTGTTTTAGGTTTTTGGTGAGTGCTTTATTAAGCAAACAAATACCTATTAGAGGGATTTAAGTTTGCATATTTCTTATCTCTTGTAAAGAGGGTTTGATCAAGGCTTTGGGTAGAAAGCTTGATCGGTGTATAAGGGTTTCCTCATAAGCCTAGAAAAAGGGGACGAATCAATAGTGGATTGATTGGAAATCCTTAGTGGGAAGCTAAGGTAGTGGATGTATACCTTGGTTAGAAGGTTGAACCACTATAAATCATCTTGTCATTTATCTTTTTAGCTTCCACATCACAATCACCCAATTATCCAACTTCTCCACACTTGGCGAGCAAGTACGGTTGACGGAATCGAGCCCTTAAAACTCAATTGAATATTCAAATGAATAAGGGGGCTCAAATTGATTTCAAATTTTCATCTCTTATTCACAATTTTAAACTTAAAGGGGGAGAATCTCAAATAATTTTTCAAGTTGGTTTTATTATATCAAAAAGGGGGAGATTGTAGAAATAATGTTTTGATATAATAATTGAAAAATGTTTTGGACTAATTTGAAAAGAATTTAAAACTTGGTTTTAAGTCCAAACAACTTGAATGTATGTTTGAGGTATTTAAAAATGTTTTTAGCAATATTTTTATTGATTTTAAATAGCCAAACTTGACTTTTCAAGCTGCCCGTACCGATACGGTCCAACCCATATTGACACCTTTTTTGCCCAATTTGGTCACTGCCAAAACCCGTATCGAAACAGGCTTGGCCGTTTCGATACGGTAAGGGGTCGTTTCGATACGCCTAGTAAGCGTACCGATCCCCATTTTAACAACCCAAGGGCTACTTTCCCAACGGTCTTTTAAATGTCATACTGTATCGATACGCCCTCAAGCGTATCAATACGCCCAGGCTAGCAAGAGCCCAACGGCTAGTTTTTGATGAAGGCCGTACTGATACGGGTCCACGCGTATCGATACGGAAGGCTGCAGAACAGCATTAAATATGGGAAATAAAGTCTCCAACAGCTCCAATTCATCCCAACGGCTAGTAACGGCTACAAACACATTAAAGAGTATAAAAGGGACCTCCAAGCATCAAGTAAAGGCTAATGCTTCAATTGTCAATCAAAAAATGATCAAGAATTGTCTTTATACTTAAATTGTCATTTCTTTGTATAGACAAACACTAGTGAGCCAAAATTGTCAAATTTGCTCAAGTGTTTTAGGTTTTGGGTGAGTGCTTTATTGAGCAAACAAATACCTATTAGAGGGATTTAAGTTTGCATATTTCTTATCTCTTGTAAAGAGGGTTTGATCAAGGCTTTGGGTAGAAAGCTTGATCGGTGTATGAGGGTTTCCTTCTAAGCCTAGAAAAGGGGACGAATCAATAGTGGATTGATTGGAAATCCTTAGTGGGAAGCTAAGGTAGTGGATGTAGAGCTTGGTTAGAAGGTTGAACCACTATAAATCATCTTGTCATTTATCTTTTTAGCTTTCACGCCACAATCACCCAATTATCCAACTTCTCCATACTTGGCGAGCAAGAACTGTTGAGGGAATCGAGCCCCTTAAAACTCAATTGAATTTTCAAATGAATAAGAGGGGGCTCAAATTGATTTCAAAGTTTCATCTCTTATTCACAATTTTAAACTTAAAGGGGGAGAATCCCAAACAATTTTTCAAGTTGGTTTTATTATATCAAAAAGGGGGAGATTGTAGAAATAATTTTTTGATATAATAATTGAAAAATGTTTTGGACTAATTTGAAAAGAATTTAAAACTTGGTTTTAAGTCCAAACAACTTGAATATAAGTTTGAGGTATTTAAAAAGGTTTTTGGCAATGTTTTTATTGATTTTAAATAGCCAAACTTGACTTTTCAAGCTGCCCGTACCGATACGGTCCAACCCGTATCGATACCTTTTTTGCCCAGTTTGTTCATTGTCAAAACCCGTATCGAAACAGGCTTGGCCGTTTCGATACGGTAAGGGGTCGTTTCGATACGCCTAGTAAGCGTACCGATCCCCATTTTAACAACCCCAATAGATACTTTCCCAACGGTCTTTAAATGTCATACTGTATCGATACGCCCTCAAGCGTATCAATACGCCCAGGCTGGCAAGAGCCCAACGGCTAGTTTCTGATGAAGGTTGTACCGATACGGGTCCACGCGTATCGATACGGAAGGCTGTAGAACGGCATTAAATATGGGAAATAAAGTCTTCAACGGCTCCAATTTATTCCCAACGGCTAGTAACGGCTACAAACTCAAAGAGAAGTATAAAAGGGACCTCCAAGCATCAAGTAATGGTTAATGCTTCAATTGTCAATCAAAAAATGATCAAGAATTGTCTTTGTACTTAAATTGGCATTTTTTTGTATAGACAAACACTAGTGAGCCAAAATTGTTAAATTTGCTCAAGTGTTTTAGGTTTTGGGTGAGAGCTAAATTGTGCAAACAAACATTGTAGGTTTGTTATTGTACTACTATTTTCTAAGTAACAAAATCTCTTCGTTAGGTTTCAATTTCTTTTGGTTTGGAACCACTTTCAAAGCAATTTAACCCCGTTTATAATGCTTCAAAAATTTTCTTGTTATACATACACAAAACCAAGCTTTGGAATCATTTTCAACATGATTTTTACACCGTTTACAATTACTCATATGTGTCAATATCAGTCTCAAATGAAAGATAAGTTGTTGGTACACTTTGTTGATACAATAACATTGTAAGTTGTTGGTTTCACGATTAGTATCGATATTTATAGAAAAGTTTCGATACTTATTACAAAAAAACTAAAATATTATCAGAAATTACAAGTATAAAAAATGTTACAGCAATCAATACCAATTCTCTCAAAACATTTGCAGCTTCTCTCAAAGCATTTGTAGATGGTGGAATTTTAATTTAAAAAAATAAATGGACCTCACTTTTTTTAAAACACAAGGTCCAGAGACATGTCAAATTTATGGCGTACTCTGGTGCTTCCACGTTAGGATTCTCTGCAGAACTCGCGTTCTGCAAAACGTGAGGTCCTTGAAAAACGTGCCAAAAATTCTCACATTTTGGAGGACGTGAATATATCCCCTTATAAGGTAGGTATAAGTGAAGGAAAAAAAAACCCTCAACCATTGCTATCAATTGCAGTTGTTCAATTGCTGTCAATTACTATCATATCCGAAGAAAAAAATCAATTGTAGCTATTAATGGCAACAAATGACGTATTTGGAAAATTCTTTTACAAAGACATTTTCTAGATATTGTGGTTTGTTGGTATATGTAGTTGTATTTATATGATTACTACATGCTTTTCGTGGGTTAACAGTATTTGTGAGATGTGTCTTCCGTGTTTTTTGTTTAAGATGAACGACAAATCACAATATCTTGAAATGAGTGGTCTTTTTCAAGTTCCGGCAAACTTCTTGACCTTTTGTTCGAGGTTGCGTGTAACTTATTTTTACGCCTTAATCGTGGAGGCTAGATGAAGATCACCGCATGTAACTGTAGTCAAAGACCCTACCCTTGCGAATGATGACGATCAGTGGGTAAAATTGGCCGTCTTTGAGGGCACCACGAAATCTGTGAAGCTTATTTATTTGTCCACTTCGTGAAAGCATGTTTAGGGGTACAATTGACCGGTTACAATGTCTCTTATGTGCCAATAATATGCCTCTAAGCTTGAAGAATAGCATCGACTGTTTAGGGGTAGAATTGGTCGGATGTGGCGCCACCTTAACATCCACGAAGCATGTTTAAGGTAGAATCATCCTAGCATGACTCCATAATTTATTGTCTTCATTTTATGTAATAGTTTGAAACGTAATAATTTTATAAACGCGTTGCCATGTGAACTTATGTTTCGACGTGCTTCTCTTTCTTTTAAGTCATTGAAATATGAAACAATGAACTAAAATTAGATTAACGAAAAGTATCACACGATAGGAAATTTAAGATAAGTTACAATACTACGCCTCCAAGCTTAAAGATTACGCAAATTTTGCAAATAACTCCCCGAAAAAATAGCTCAAACATGCCTATGAAGCCATTTTAGCTTGTTATTCATGCACAAAACCAAAGCTTTGGAACTATTTTCAATGCGATTTTTAGACTGTTTACAATGACTCAAAAGTGCACATAGCAGTCCCAAATAAAAGATAAGTTCCAAAATTACGCCTCTAAGCTTAAAAAATACAAAAATTTTCCGATTAATAACCCGGAAAAACAGCTCGAACATGCTTATGAAGCCATTTTAGCTTGTTATTCATGCACAAAACCAAACTTTGGAACCATTTCCAACGCGAATTTTATACTGTTTACAATAACTCATGTGTGTCAATATCGGTCTCAAATGAAAGATAAGTTTCAAAACTACGCCTCTAAACTTAAAAATCACGAAAATTTTCTGATTAACAACCTGGAAAAATAGCTTGAATATGCTTATGAAGCCATTTTAGCTTGTTATTCATGCACAAAACCAAGCTTTGAAACCATTTTCAACGCGATTTTTAGACTATTTACAATGACTCCTATGTACCAATATCAGTCTTAAATGAAAGATAAGTTTCAAAAATACGCCTCTAAGCTTAAAATTACGAAAATTTTCCAATTAATAACCCAGAAAAACAGCTCAAACATGTCTATCAAGCCATTTTAGCTTGTTATTCATGCACAAAACCAAGCTTTGGAACTATTTTCAATGTAATTTTTACATCGTTTACAGTGTCTCGTACGTGTCAATATCAGTCTCAAATGAAAGACAAGTTTCAATATTACGCCTCTAAGCTTAACAATTACGAAAATTTTCTGATTAATAACCTAGAGTAATACCTCGAACATGCCCTATAGATCCTTGTATTTCAGCCTGGATTACATGGACCTCGCTTTCTGCAGAAAGCGAGTTCCCTGTAATGAATCCCGCGATAAATTGATAAACCTATTGAATTTCTCAGGGACCTCGTTATGTGCAGAACGTGGGGTCCTTTTCTCAAATTTTAAACTGGGTTATCTGAAAAGTCCTTCCACGTCGGACGGACTTTGCTTCATATAGAAAGCGAAGTCTATAATCACTTTTAGCAGAACGCGAGGTCTTCTTACGTGGGCGATTTGGAGATAATTTTTTCAAATAATGCTGGGAGTGGGGGGTCGTTTTTTCAATAAAATATTTTTAAAAGGGTTTTTTTTTTGGCAAAAATGCCCGTTTTTGAAGTAGATCTATGGGTGTGTTTAATAATAAGATATTTTTAAAAAAAAATTACAAATAAAATATTTGGTTGAAATTCTATTATAAGCAAGTTGTTGATAGTTAAATATTATAGGAATATTTAATGTGATTCTGTTATAGTAACAAGTTTAGCCTTTAAATTTTATATATTCTGTCATTTGTTTTTAATTTAAGTCAGTTTAATAAATTAAATTTTTCATATTTAAAAAATTCATCAATTGAATTTTTATGATATTGTAGTGTGTAAAATCAAACGAGTTTATCACATTAAAACAACAATTGAATAATTACATTCCAATATAAAGCAACAATTGAATAATTACATTCCAATATAAAGCAACAATTGAGAAAATACATTATATCATAAAGTAAATTTTGTAGGGGAAGAATAGGCTAAATCGATAAAATTTCCAAGGCTTAAAGGTATATTTGCCCACTAAATTATATTCCTTTTTATCAAATAGTCCCTGAAAGGTTCTTTTTAGGATGTTTGCCTCCTAACGTTTAATGATGTTAGATTATATCACTTTAATCCGTTAAAAATTCTTTGATCAATAAGACCATATCACGTGGAATTCTGATTGTCTCGCTTTAATGAAAAAAATGGTAAATGAAATGTTAAATCTATCATATTTTATTTTTGTTTAATTTAATTTCAAAAAAATTATTCCAATATTTGATCTTATTTATTTTTAAATTGTATAATTTAGTATAGATAGTCACCCAACTTTAATTTATTTTTATTTGATCACCGGAAAAAGTTTATAAGTTTGTCATTGTCCTTATATACTTAGTCACTCAGCCGTTAAACACGAATAAAAGGGTGATATAGTGCCTTTAAAAGTGAAATAATAACATATTTAATCATCAATCGTTCTACAGTTTTACAACTTAATATGTAAAAGAAATCAAACTAATTATAAAACAGAATAAGAAAAAAATTGGAAATATATATATGAAAGCATAAAACATTAAATCCAAAAATATTTTAAATTCATTTATAAAAAAGTGAATTTGATGGTGCAAACTCACCGTTATATAAAACAACAAGCCGAGGGGAGAGAATGAGATGTCTTCCCACCATAGCCTTCTACATTGTGATTACTGCTAGAGGTGGAAAACGAGTTGTTTAGTTTAGATTCGGTTCGAGTTATTTCATGTCTGGTTACATTCGGTTTAAGTTCAGTTTAGGTTTGGTTAGGTTTTAGTTTGGATCTATGGTGATTTTAGTTTGAGTATCAGATCGGTTGATTTTCGGTTCAATTATTTTTAGGTCGGTTGGTTTCGGATTGGGTCAATAGGTGATCGGTCGGTTTTAGTCAGCTTTTCAGGTAGAGTTAGGTTTTTTCACCCTATATATGATTTTATATAGCCTGAATATTTGTTTTTTTAGTGAGTTGTGTGACAGTTCATATATCATCTTTTTTATTTATTTTAATATATTTTTTATTTCGGGTTGCCTTAAGTTCGGGTTGATTTCGGTTCAGGTAAAAATTAGTTCGAATCTATTTTCAATTCAACCAAAATTTATGTTGGTTTCGATCATGTTCTGTTTATTTCAGATTTCAAATCAAATTTGGGTCATCTTATTTAAATCGATTTTGAATAAATCGATTTGAGTCTCGAGTAAGTTTGTCAAGTCTAATTATGATCGACGCTAAACATCCATCGTGACTACAACCACGTTGTGCAGCACTTTGATCCATACTAACAAACAAGTGTGTAACTTAGCGGGGACCAGAGCCGGCTGTGAGGGGGAGCACTCCGAGCGACCGCTCAGGGCCCCCAACCAGCCTATGACCCCTAAATTTTATTTTACTTTTATATTTTTTAATTAATTAAATAATTAATTTAATAATAAAAAATTATTATTTTTAGATGAATAAATTAATTAATCTAACAATGAAAATAATGTGTTTGATAAAAATTTAATCATATTTTTATGATTTATTAAAGAAAGTCTTAATTACAAAATAAGTGTACAAACTATACTTTTTTTATGTTTAGACACTAAAATATTTTTTGGGTCAAAATAAGTGTTTGAAATTTACTCTGTGGCCATTTCTAGATAACGACCGTTAAAAAATTAAAAACAAGTGCTCAAATTATGCCACCTTTTGTTTTAGGTGTCTATTTTTTAAAAAAATTAGTGCCTAAATTATGCCTTTTTTGTTTTAGGTGTCTAAAGTTTCATTTTTTATATAAAAAATAATGATCGATACCTCAAAGTGATAACGAAATAAACTTTAGGCACCTAAAGCAAAAAAAAATGTGTATAGTTTGGACACTTATTTTGTAGTTAAGACTTAAAAAATATTACTTTGATTGTTCAAACTAATAAGATATGCTTTTGTTATATAGAAGTCAATTTTCTAGTTTTCGCTCAGGGCCCCGAAAATCTCTGAGACGGCCCTGGCGGGGACATGTGGGGTTACGGCCCCGAAATTTTAAAAAGTTATTTGGCCCTTTTAATTTTTTTTTAAAAAAATAATTAAGTGCCTTTAAATATTTAAATGGTCTCCCAAACTTTTAAAAGTCCATCATTTCGCCATTTCAAAATCTTAAAAATTCTAGTACCCCTTCAAATATCTGAATGTTTTTTTATTATTTTATTTAAAATTCATTAATATATATTTATATATTAAAGCAACACAATGAAAAAAATTATCGTCGAAATTTTGTATTATATATATATATATATAATCTATTAAAAAATCTTTAATTATCCCTTCAAAATTGGATGTCAAGTTCTGCCCATGCGAACGAAATAAACCGTCATTAACCATCACCTCAAATCCGACCGTCAACAAATATATCATTTGCTTAACAAGGGTAAATGGGTTTCTATCCCTGCATTTCTTTCCAATTTCACATTCTTGGGTTTGCCTCAATTTGATAATGGGTGTTCATCCATTTGAGATTTAGAGAAAATATTTAAAAGAATAATTTTTCAATTTTTATTTTTTCTATACTTTCTTAAGATAAATGTTATAATTTCATATTTTTTATTTTTTATAGTTTAAAGAATAAATTGTAATACAATGTAAAGGTTGAAAACTTATATGTAATTGTGATACATTGTAAAGGTTGAAAACTTATATGTAATTGTTCCACTTTTAAAAACACCATGTCATCTTACTGTTAGTTTTTAATGGTGGAGGACTAAAATGAATAGACATTTTATTCTTCTCATGTATTTCACAATTTGTACATAACTAATGTTTTATTTTTTTCCCTTATAAGCATTTAACTATTGTATAATATCACTTATTGCACATGTCCAAACCCATTAAACATGTATAGATTTTGTTGTCTCCCAATAACATAGTCTGTCAACCATTGTAGGTATCTAAATCAACTCAACCTTGTATAAATCTCAGCCAATCCCCTTTCACCATATCTACCAATTTTCTGTTTGATTTCCATTAAAAAGTCATAGCAAGACAGATGTAGTCCAATTGAGAACTCCCACAAGCAATGTATGCAGTTCATAAAACAGAAAAACAAGCAACGGGGAGAGAACAAGAAACAAAAAACACTACAAAAACTCGGCTAGCTGCTCTTCCTTATCTCGAAGGCGTATTTGAGTTCCATGTGACATCTTCGGTCGTCATCTTCAAACTGCATGGAAGCGTATAAAATTAGGTAAAACCGTTATCGCAAAGCATGAATAGAAGAGAATGCAATACTAGTACTACACTTTCAGATGCTCTAATCAAGTACTAACTATTTCATACTTGACAGAGAAAAAAGGTTCCTACAAGTAAAGTTTACAAGACAGACAAGATATTGCATGTCCTGAATATTAAAACCTTCGGAAGCTATATATATGCCGGTGTTGCACAAAATCCAACTAAGGCAACTCCGTAACTGACGATCAGTAATGTTAAGAAAGGAAATCTGTTGCTAAACATCGTAACATATCTTGCTATATACACGCAGTTAGTCATTAATTTCGGGGTGCAGGCATGCATGCATCCTTCCATTCATTCATACATACCTTGAGATTTGCGGAGTAAATTCCCCTTGCCAGCACCCCCGACGGTGTAGTCTCTTCATCCAAAATGTGTTCATAGGGTTCTCGCTGAGGAGCAAAAGTACCCAGCATTCCTTTGTTTTGATCAACTGACAAAAAAACAATTATGAATACAAAAGCATGATGTATTACAGTTTTAATGCTTCTGTGGAAGGAAAACATTTGCAGACTATACGGTACTCAAACTAGAACGATTAGCTTAGCAGTGAACAAGAATAATTTAATCAGCTCCAGAGCTGGGAGTTCTCCTTCTAGATTTCTCTTTGCCAACAAGAGGAGTCAATTTAGTAGTTCACAATGAAAGGCACAGTATAGAAAGGCGAGAAAAAACAGGCAAGATCTGAGTTGAAATCAATCCCAAATCCAGTGAAGAGAGGTAAATGCTCCGACACGAAGCAAGCTCTCCTGAATATGACAGATGCGAAAGTGGCTAAAAAAGTCGGAAGAAGAAAGTGGTTGGACAACTGTATGCGCGAGGGTACATTAGTATTTTGGGAATTGGCAACATTGACAGAAAGGGGAAGAAAAGGGGGTAGGATTAGGAATAAACTTTTTTAGGTTTAGCTATACTAAAGTAAGTAGTAGGCCTAACCTTCGGTTCCAGTAATGCAAAATCCCGGGTCAAATTTATGCCATTCAGACATATATATACAATGTCAGTTGCAATTACCATGTTAGGAACATAATTAATGCAGCTTCAAAGGAAACAGAAAAAAGCGAAAGTTCTTTTACCTTTAAGTCCCGCCTTCCACACGGTGTTGGAGTAGGTTAAGCCGGAAACAATGTTGTGCAGAACGCTGAACGTTAACTTAAGCTGATATCGAGATCCTTCCTTGAGAGTAAACAGGACAAGGCCTTCACGATTCGAATCCAATGGCAATGGATGAGAAACTTCCTCAAGGTCATTAGAAATAATTCCTATGGAGTGGAATTTGACTTCAGGTTCCATTTGGCCTAGCAAATCAGAAAATTAAAAAAAAAACATTTAACATAAAATTAACTCAATACAAATATGCGAATGTTTCAAGATCAATCGAGACAATCGCATAAAAGCAGAGAACAGATACCATTTAGGTCTCCTTCGACACAACCGAGAAGCTTCTCCTTCCATCTTCTTAAGCTGTCATCATCCTGCAAGAGTATAATCAAGAAGAAACCATATGTTTCAATATCGACAAACTGAACTAATAAACCTTCAAGCTACTTTAACCGGACCAACCAATGGGTGTTCGAGTATGATTTTGTCCGACGAGAGTTCTCAATTTTCCCCAAGTTCTTTCATATACTTGGAGGATCATAATCAAACCATGTCCGAATACGTATAGGAACAAGTGTATTTTAGTGAAAAAACTTAACAGCAGTATATGAAAAAGACAAACACAGACAAGTATCACAGAAGTAACATAGCTTCTTCTTCTTCTTTTTCCCAATTGACAGCAGAGAAAGAACAGCATTCAAACTGTTAAATATAAAACCCATAAACCAAGAATGCAGTAAAATGAACTTTGCTGGGCAAAAAGATGTAGCAATCTCAGATCAAATGAAAACTAAAGGATACATCACAAAACCTATAAACTACACTAAGTTCAGAAACAATTGTGTTATACATGCATATATATAATACAAGTCTTTCCTGCTTTTTCCTTCCAACCAAACAGCACCATAATGAAAAATCAAGGTAAAGAAATAGTTTAAACTCAAAAAATTTGAAATGGAGGACCTTGTCTTTCTCAATCTGTTCCTTGAGAGAAAGGAGAGGACCGGGAACAAAACCAGGCAAAGCCACACCATCACCATCTTCTTCTTCTTCTTCATGATCATCACAAACTTCAACAGCCAATGGTTTTTCACTCATTTCCCTTTGTTCTCTTGCTTGTTTCTCCTCACTAACACCTGCTGACGGCCCGGCTTCTGCTCTTTTCCCACTCTCCATCTCTAGCTACAGTGAATGAACTCAAAGCCCAGAACTGAAAATTGATACGAAAATAACAAAACCCTTTTTAGGTTCACAGTAGAAATTTTAATTTTTTTTTAAGGAAAGTATTTTTTTTTTCAAAGTAGAAGATTTTAGATTTTCAAAAAGCAAAGTGAGAAAGAGAGAAAAAGGAAAAATGGATAATAACGTATTTGGTGAATAGGCACAATGTCAGATATGTCGCTCTACAAAATGGTCCCTGAAGTTTTAAGAATTTTGTATTTTAGTCACCAAACTCTTAAAACATACTATACAAGCACTGAATTTTTAAAAATATCATTAGTCACCTAAAATATTTAAAAAAAATTAATTAATTTCTTAACATTTTAAAATGTTCTTATTAATGTGGATTTATATATGTATATATTGAATAAACACAATGATTAAATTTACGGTTAAAATTTTTGTGTTATATACTATATATAGAAAGACTCTTTCAAAAGAATCTCTAATTGACCCCAAAGCAGAATAAAGAAATCTGCCTCTAGTTAATAACAAACATTAGGAGGAGGACCCAATTAAATAAATTTTGATCATCTTAAAAGATTAATTTGTAGGCAACAAAATCTCATACAAGCTAAAATGTGCTCAACTGAAAATGTTAAAATGTATGGAAACTTTTTCTGGTAGAGTGATAGAAATGCTCCTAATTACAACAAAGAAACAAAACAAATGGTTAATATCATATCAAATTCATAATTGGAGGTGGAGGGGACGTTAACCAAATATCAAATATTTTATTACATAGCAATAAAAACATCAAAAGATGAAAAAAAACTAATTTAAAAAAATTATAAAGTGAATGAAGGTCCGGTCGTAGAGGAAAATGAGAGGAAGGAAGAGGATAACGTGTCACGTTAGTCGATGGCAATGACAATAATTATAACGAATTAAAAGTTTAATGATTATATTATAAGTTTTAAAAGTTTATGATCAAAATATAAACACTCTATAAGTTTAAGGATCATCTGTGTAGTTTATCCATTTCGCTATTACGAGATTTGGAGTTTGTTCAAAATTGTCCCTGGCCTTCTTGTCCTACTAGTTCGAGTCATTGTCTGAGGCTGGTTTAAAAATTAATTCAATTTTGTAAAATATAAAATAAAGAAATATTATAATAAAGAAAAGTATAAATTATTATTTGATACACTATGAAAAACAATTTTACAAATAGTGTTCCATAATGTCAAATGTATTTTAAATAAATTTAAAAAGTAAATAATGAATGTCGTAGAAAAAAAGTAAATAATGATTATGTGACATGTAATATTATCGGACAAAATGTATATAATTAAAAAACTATTTATTTATGAATTTTACTTTTTAAACAAAAAATGTTGGGTTTTTTTAAATGAAAATAAACAAATAACATATAGTACACACCAATGGCGGATCCAGAATATTTTACGAGGGTGGACACAAATTAAAATATTTGTTAGGGTGGACACAAGTTATAAAAACCTCAAAATTTTAAGGTATGCACAAATTATAAAATTTAACGATTAATTCATAAAAATTAAAAAAATTAAGATCAAATATATAAATTTAAAAAAGTTTAGTGCCCACCAAAAATATATGCGGCTCCGTTACTGGTACACACTCTATTATGGAGCAAATTAAAGTAAGCGAAAATGAAAACATGTAAGTCCACTAGAGTAGTCAGCAGAAAAAAAAAATAGTCATATTTTCTCTTGAATTATTCTTTCAACGTTCATAGAGCCTTAACATCATCAATAGAATCTCTCCAGCATACTTCAATTATATCTGACGATGATTGAGAGACATCGAATCATTGATTTAATTTTAGGAGACTCGCAACGAAAAGTTTGAAGCAAATTATTTCTTCTAATAAATCAAAGAGACTTGAATTATTTGTTTTAATCACAAGATTCCAATAAACCTACAAACGGTTCTATTGTATCAAGACATTTTATAATCTTTAGTGATGTAAGCAATCAACCGGCTTTCCTTAAACAGAACATGCGTTATGTGTTTGGGATGAGTCTACCACGTGCGACGAACATCGATAAACACCATTAATGATGAACACCGCTGAATACTATTAAATTAATTAATAAAGATTTAAAATTTTAAGGACCCATCATATAATTAATAATTACTTTTAAAAATTCAATTAAATTATTATATATATATATATATTAAAATTTTATTTTTTTTAATAAGGCTAAACTATATATTTAGTACCTCGCCTATTTCTGTATTTCTATTGAACCATCATTATTTAAATATTATTTCAATTTGACCCTATTCTTTATAAAAAATAATTTAACCCTTAACCCTCAACCTAAAACCCTAAACTATTAAACCTTAAACCCTTAAACCTATACCCTAAACCATTAAAAATAATTTCATCATCATCGATTCAATTCAATTCAATAAATTGTTGAGTTAACACTATCATCTTATTTGAGATGAAGAATCCATCACATTTAATCATAATTAATTCAATTCATCGAATTAAATTAATTATGATTAATTGTGTAGACAATACATTCAGCCTTGATGCGATAATGGATTGAATTGACCAAATCTTTCTGGTGATATCTAATAATCTATTACATCTTCAACCAAAATTTAGTTTGTCAATGATCACTTGTGATCTTGATATTTGCAGGACAAATGCGATCCAGTAATGACCGCATATAAATTGGTTATAATAAATGCTCAATATTGGGGATTTGGTTGTAAACTCGAGCAAGCTTTGCTAGCGGTAAATTTTTTGGACTTTGATTTTTAGATGTATCATTCAGTGAACTTCTACATTAGTCATAAATTTCAGGGTGCATTTTTTTGGCATATAAAAAATAATTCTAAGAGATTCGAGTTTAATTAATTCTAAAAGACTCAAGTTTAATTAATTTTGATATATATATATATATAATAATAATAATAATAATTTAATTGAATTTTTTAGGAGAATTCAACAATTCATTGAATTGAATCGATGATGGTGAAATTATTTTTAATGGTATATGGTTTAGGGTATAGGTTTAAGAGTTTAGGGTTTAATAGTTTAGGGTTTTAAGTTGAGGATTAAGGGTTAAATTATTTTTTTATAAAGAATAGGGTCAAATTGAAATAATATTTAAATAATGAGGGTTCAATAGAAATACGGAAATATGTGAGGTACTAAATATATAGTTTAGCCTTATTAAAAAAATAAAATTTTAATATATATATATAATAATTTAATTGATTTTTTAAAATAATTATTAATTGTATGATGGGTCCTTAAAATTTTAAATCTTTATTAATTAATTTAATGGTATTTAACGGTGTTCATCATTAGCGGTATTTATCGGTGTTCGTCGCACGTTGTAAAATTTTCCTATGTGTTTGTTACTTGATTAATAAATTGTCATAGAAACAAATAAAAAACTGTCCTAAAACAAACGAAAAATACAAAAAATGTTCAGAATAACAAAAAATTAAATAAAATAACTTTTATTTAAACAAAAAAAAACAACAGTAGACGGCGTGAAATCCACCTTTAGATTGACTCTAAAAGGAAAAAGTAAAAAAAAAAATTAAAACTAACTACCTCAAGAGTTTTTGAGTGAAATTTTTTTGAGGAGTTATAAATTAACAAGTTAGATTTTTTTTGGTTGCATTTTTGGTTTTTTAAGGTATTGTCATGATTAATTTAGGTCGATCTGTATTGTACACTTGAATTTAGTTATTGAATCTCTTGCGATATTTTTTACATATACAAAGTTTCGAACTTAAAACTTGCTTAAACGATTCCTAGCTGCTTACCACTTAAACCAACCTCATTATAACTAATTAGTTAGTTGGCACATCATTTGATTTTCTTTTGACAAATTATGAAATAATGAAAAATTAATTAAAACCAAATGAAACGTGCCCCACTTATAGAATTAATCATTTTTTTATCGAACTTATATCATAATATTTTAAAATTAGTAATTACCCTAATTTAGTAACTTGAATAAATGACTTACCATGTTTAAAATGTATTAAATACTAATTACCTTATTACTTCTGAATGAGTTTTAATTAATTAATTAATTAATTAATTAATTAATTAATTAATTAATTAATTAATAATAATAATAATAATAATAATAATAATAATAATAATAATAATAATAATAATAATAAGGGAAAACTACACTGGTGGTCACCAAGATATCATCATTTTCTTATTTTAGTCATCCAACTAATTTTTCGTCAAAATCGTCATTCTCTTTAAATACCTTTATTATTTTTTTAATCAAAATCGTCACCTCCTGATTTTGAACAAATCAGAGTAAAAAAAGGTCTGGACACTGCTTTTAGGTGGATTCAAACTTGGGACCCCTTACATAAGGGGTCCAACATCTAACTACTAAGCTAGGCTTAGAATTTGGTTAAATTTTATTCAAATTAATATTTAACTTTTACTTTTGTAACCTCAAAAACAAGCAAAATGTCTCAATGGAGATTTAAACCATAAACACCTTGCATAAAAAACAAAGAATTTAACCATTAAGCTAGGTTGAGAACTTATTATATATCCATAAAATTTAATCTTCAATTTAAGATGTATTATCACCAAAGACCATAAACCTTAGCAGCTCACTAAATTTTTCTCTTAACTATAGAGCCGCTCACTCTTGTTCCTCTTTTTCTTTAAACATCGGTGGCGTCACTAATTTTAATATTGGTCGCCGATCGTCGGGATCTATCATTTCGTTTGTTTTGTTTTTCAGTTTTTAATAAATTATTCTGCTCTTGTGGCACAATTTTACTCTATATTTTGATACGTTTTTCTCTGTTTTTTGTTTTTGATTTTCTTTTAAGGTTGGATCTGACGACTAATCATGATGACGCTCCTTTCATTATGTTGTTGATGTCCCTGTCTCGGACCCTCGAACTAAATTTGGATACGCGGTTACATCTAACGTTCCTTATTCGCGTTTGAGTTGTGATAATGACCTTATTGTCAACGTACCTTCATTGTAATATGCATTTTTATGTTGTTTGTTGATGGTTTTACCTATCATCATCGATTTTGGTGATGTTTGTATCCTTCATTTATTTTGAGTCTTTGGGTTAAGTTCTTACCTTTTTCTTGTATGGTCCTCTTTTGATCTCAAGACGCTAGTTTTGTTTACTAGGATTATGTCTAGATTTAGGTGTTTTAGTTATTAAGTTGTAAACTTTCACTGTAATTTCAGATATATCATCGTTTAATAAAATTAGTAGATTTCATTTTTTCAAAAAAAAATGTATTATCTCCTCAAAATTAAATCAAAATACTACTAAACTCAATCTAAAATTATTTTTCTAATTTGTTTGGGAATAAAAAACTAATTATTTGTTTTTATAAAAATATATTAGATCATTATAAAAATTAATTAAATGTAAAATAATTTGTTCATATACATATCAACGAATTAAATGTTATTTAAAATTACATTTTATCTTAAATAAATATTATCAATTTAAATCTTAGAATTTTTAATATTAGTTTTATAAAATAAATAAATAAATATTTAATTATTATTTTTATTTTAAAACGAAATAAAAAATAATTTTAACTTGATCTTCAATTTTAATTAAAATTCAAGCTAAAAAGATTCTTTTAAAATTAAAATAATTAATTTAAATCTAAATAGTTATTTTCAAATAATTCAGAATTTATATTCTAACATAAATATATATTATATAGTAAATTTATATAATAATCTAATACAATTTTATAAAAATAAATAATTACCAAAAGAATTAGAACAATAACTTTAGATTGATTTTAATATTATTTTAATTTAATTTTGAGGTGATAATACATATTAAATTATAAATTAAAATATGTAGATATAGAATAAGTTTTTAACTTAACTTAATGGTTAAATGTATTGCTTTTTACACAAGGTGTTCCTGTTTAAATCTCTACAGAGGCATTTTGCTTATTTCTGAGGTTAGAAAAGTATAAGTTAAATATTAATTTGGATAAAACTTAACCAGACTGGGTCACAAGTTTGAATCTGCCAATAGCAGTGCCCATACCATTTTTTTTACTCTTATTTGTTTAAAATCAAGAGGTGGCATGTAGAAAATAAAAAAAATACCAAGTTAACAATTCCGTTAGACGTTTAACGGAGGGATCAAAATAAAAAAAAATATTTAATAGGAGGGATGATTTTGACAAAAAAAATTAGATGGGTGACCGAAACAGAAAAAAGATGATAATTTGGTAACCACCAGTGTAGTTTTTCATAATAATAATAATAATAATAATAATACATGATTGGATGAGCTATCCATCAATTTAGGTGAACCAACACACTACTTCCTTGAGAAAATATTTATAGTAAAGGGACAACAAATCTCCTATAGTAATTAAATAAAGGAAATTCGGAACAAATTCTTACTAAAGATTTTAAAATTTTCACCAAAAATAGTATAAGATAAATTGTCCTAAAATAGCTTCCCCGGAATCAGGGCTACAATGCAATTATTACTCAAATCAGGGAGGAAAAAGAACACTTATATCATATTGCTATTTGCATTATATTTATATATGAACATAGAACACATAATTGTCAGGAAAAAATGTGTAGAAACATGTAATGATTTACAGAAAATTGGCAGACAGAGGTGATTTATGTCATCTGAATGGCTCAACAGGCTCCGAGTCTTCGAGAACAGCGGCAGCCTCAAAGCATTCAGCTGCTTCGTGTAGTGACGACGGAGTGTATTCATCTTTGTGAAGCAAAGCAAGATTATACCATGCCGACGGATTCATTCTATCAACTCGGAGAGCATTCATCAGCAAGCTTTTCACAATCGCATTGGATTGACCGCCAGCTTGTCTCATCACAACGGCTGCAGATATTAAGCTTGGGGCATGATTCGGGTCCATGTCCAAAGCATTCCAATAAGCCTTCAAAGCTTCTTTTAATAAGCCTTTTTTCTCGTAAAGTAAACCTGCAAAATACGATGTTTTATTCAACCCGGTAACCGACCCTTAACTCTTCTCGAAAGAAGCTTTTTAGGTTGATTGAAAATTGGAAAACATAAAAAAGGTTTGTCTTATGAAATGAGAATATTGCCGAAACATCTATGGCATCGCCCGTCAGAGGCATTTATTAAAGGGCATTGTGAATATAAGAATTATTGTATAATGACAATCAATAACATAAACCAAGGGAATAATGAACTTACCAGTGGCATGATTTCTAACAGCAGAGTAGGAATTGATGGCCTCGGATTTTGAAAGGCAAATCTCGGCATCTCGAAACTGTGACAAACTTATGTAGAGATAAGCTAGATCATGCCAGATCTCCAGTTCAAGACTTCTCGGAGAACGATCCTGTAAACAATTATTGAAACGGATAAGCCACTTTAAAAGTTTTCTTGTTTCCCTAAAAGATGTTTCATATCGAAGAATGATGGAAGAAAGAGCATTATACACTCAACTGCAATTTGTTTTTTAATGTTCCAAGGACAGAAAAAGCTTTCAAAACCGGCAACCATAGTTACCCTCATCCATGCTATAAAAGGCTATTTAACACCCAAACATTCTAACTTATCTACCTATCTAATTCAAAAATTCGATGCATCTACTGAAGTCAACTTAGTAGGAGAACCACTTCAGATTATTCCTCGAAAAAGATAGAAATCATAAAATTATAGGTCGACAGGAAGTGCTAAACAACATACCTTATGAAGCCTTTTGCCAGAACCAAAGCTTTTACTCTGCACTTGAACAACAGCAAGCAGCTGACTATAAGTCTCAATAGCGCTCTTGAACTGTCCCTGTGCCATTTGAAGCTTAGCTTTGGTTCGCAATAATTCCCCCTGATCCCATTTGCCGGTTTCATCCAAGGCAGCATTGAGAACGGTTTCACCATCCACAAAACGTTTTTGAGCTGACAGTATGCGAGCCAACAACAACCACCCCTTGATGTTAGAACCACCTTCTAGTTTTAGCAAAAACTTTGCATAATAAAGTGCGGCTTCCAACTTTCTCTGCTCAGCGTTTTCCAGGCTGAGATAATAAAGAATATTAGGGTCTTTCATACTCGTAATTTTCGAAGCACTTTCCAAGGCCTGAAGGGCCTCAGACTGACTAGAAACCCTCTCAGAATCGGATAAGGCTGATTTTGAATGTGTCGATTGAGCCACACCCAATAAAAGGTTACAAGTACCTTCCAACTCACTGCATTCGTCATCCAGGTTTTCAAGGGCCCTACGAGCAAAATTAATCCCTTCTTCTGCGAGATTAGATTTCTCTCCACAAATTCTAGATGCCATTAACAAAGCTGGAACACAGTGTGGATCCTCACTACTATGCAACAATTTCTGCAGTAGACTCAAAGCAACTGAATCCTCACCTGCTCCGTAATAACAGAGAGCTAGAAAATTGTATCTTTCTTTGCGATTAATAACCCCTGGAAGCAGTTCTTCTAATTGGTTAGCCAAAGCTCTCAAATCCCCACACATGGAGAGAGCAAATGACAGATGATCCAGAATTGACGGATCCCATTCAATTCTTTTCAAAGAAACTTTTCTTAATAGTATCATTAACAGGAGTACAGCTTCTTCTATGTTATTCCTAGGGACAAATGAACTGTCCATTTGGCTACGGAGGTTTGGGGGGCTTGCTTCAGCTCCACAATACAGAAGAAAAATGGCAAACTGTTTTTGAATCCTTGCAGTAGTTTCTGCATCAAGATTCCACTGATGGAGGAGAGCCCGCCGGTAGGACAAGATTGCTTCATGTGGGGAATCACCAAATTTCCATAATTCTGGAAGCAGCTCGACTGCCTTGATTAGAGTCTCATGCAATTTACAGTCAGCACCAAAGTTATCAGGCAAGCCTTCTGGTAAAGAAGATTCAACTATGTCCAGAATGAATATGCAACTTTGAGCAGCTTCTGCAAGAATGATCGGAAATATACATTAGCCATGTGGTGATGATTGAATTGCCATTTGCCAGAGAAAGAGTATCATGAAGATGAGAAACAGTAAGGGCATCCGATAACAATGAGTTCCAAGAAAACAAACTTGACAAGCCACATCCAAATATCAAAGAAGCTAGTACATGGAATACCATAGCAGTTTTTAGGTTAAAGTTGTTGGATGTTTGGATTTTGGAAAGACTCAAACCATGACACTAGAAATAAGGCTGTTAAAAGCAAATTTGAACCACAAAATCTTACGCGCTGCAGGCATTTAATGATGATAAATACATATATATACACTCATAATAATGCTAATATCTATCAATTACTGACAAATTAACTATTAACAGACTATTTTACCAATTACGAATGAATGCATAATATTTTATAAAATAGCAAGAGGCAGAGTAAAGGGGTGGGAGGGTGGGGGGGAAGCAATACATCTTATCGAAACTACTAGCCTGACAATGATTCATGAAATTCCATCATTACTAGCAACAGAACTAAAGCATTCTCTTATAAATGATAAAAACCAGGCCCACTTATCATAGTAGGAGAATAAGCTATGTTGCTCGGACGCTTTATTTTTCATGAATTACCTGTGCACCACACTTGGATATGGGGATATGATCTCCAAGGATCCTCCAAATATAAAAGAAAAACGCAGAAAAATCGAGCCATACCCATGTTGGATGCATACTCGTGCCCGACACTTACACCCAAGTCCAAGTAACATAGGAAATAAATTGGAGTATTTAAAAGTCAAGTCAACAACAGCATTCAAGTGTAGCTTTCTTCATCCGTACAATTAAAGAGTTGATGTCAATGTACTACTACATAAAACATTACCTCTAAACCTCTGGAGATGCTGAAGTGATTTTGCTTTTAGAAAGATTGCTTCTAGTAGTAAACTAACAGCATGGATAGACATTGATGGAGAAGAATAGTCATTGGATCGCCTCTTTCGTCGATCAACTCTTTTAGCAAGGGTGAGTTTCATTCTTGGAGTTATTCCCGCAATATCTATTCCTTCAAACACATGTAGTGCAGCTTCTATATTTCCTTTCTGATATTCAATTCTTCCTAGCAATGCTCTAGCTTCCTGCAAATTGCAGATACCATCATAGCCAGAAAGAAATCAAATAAAATTGATCAAAGAATTACTGCAACTAATTTCCATACGTTTGACCAAATTTTTTTTCCATACAATAGATAAATAGGGGGGGGGGGGGAAGAATGGGAAAAGCAGGATTGAGTGCACTACTAGACAATAAAAGACAGCACAAATAACTGCAAATTTCAGACACATATACTATGATCACTTTCACACAGGCAGTGTTGACAAGAGCAAGGATAAGTCAGCAGCCACAGGTGAAAGGTACCGTAAAAAGTTAAAAAAAAAAGACCTATTATGCAAGAAGTAACACTATGCATTGACACGATTTGTCTAAAAGAAGAAATGACCTTAATTAAATAAGTGCTAACCAGTAACTCATCAAAAAGCCTTTTAAAAACAGACAACTTCCAGAGAATCTGCACAATTTTGGAGTTCATATTTTCAAAGAGAAAAGGATATGGAACTTAAAGTTTAAATAATACATTTAATCCTAAACCATAGCAGAGTAAACAATAGCATCTCTATATTGACATATTTTTTACCGAACTTGATAGAATAAGGATCTGAAGCTGTGAGCAAAGCAGATTAACCGGATGGCATAGAAATGTACTTGCAAAGTTCTGTTTAAATTCTTAAAAGAACACTAAAATTTCTTGTACAGGTTAACATACATATACAAATAAATTAGAAGATGGCTTAAATACACATAAAACAGACCTAAAACCAGATTTCAGAAGTATTGAATTAAAGTTTAAAACCATTATGCCACCGTCAATTTTCACTGTAAAAATACAGATCCTGAGGACTTGCAATGGCAGTGGCGAACAAAATCACTCCGGATATCAACTTGAGAGCTGAAAATAATGAAGAAGCAAACCTCATAATTAAGTGAACTACTTTCACGCAGAGACAATTCAGCTTCTTCGATATTCCTAGTATCTGGCTTTTTCTCAGCAACATCAACTTTAGAAGAAAAAACACTCAGCGAATAACCTTCAGCAGCAAAGGATCCCGATGAAGGCTTCATTTTTTCTACTTCTCTTAATTGCTCTCCGGTGCACAAATACTTCATTATCTGCCCCAAATCCCGCCTAAGTCAAGCACTTCTAGGCGGTTTAATCCTTATTCTACTCTTCATACTGTTTCACCATTCTCCATAATCTTCAAAGTGCAATAACAACAGTAAATTTATCAGACTTATAATAGTAGATCCAAAGTATACATAAACCATAACCAGTATACACAACATGATGATCAATACAATCATACTCATACCTACACAGCAAAGTTCAAGCTTTGCCAATAAAACAGATTACAAGAATAAAAATTTAATATTTCAAGGCATCTAGAAACTAAGAGTGAAATCAAATTCCAAAAGCAAGATATATAAAAGAACAAATTAAGAAATCATAATTTCATTTCTTTTGTGCTATAAAATAACCTTAAAACCGGAAACCCCACAATTGAAAAACGAAAAACTATTTATCAATACCAAAAACCCACCAATTTTTCACCATCCCCGCTTCAAAAATTATCACCAAATATCTAATGAAAACTCCTAAATTATAAACTACAATTAAAAAATAAAATAAGTAAATTTACCCAAAAAAAAACCAAGTAATTAACAATACAAAATCTCCACAGATGACAGTGAAATGGAGTCCAAACAAAATTTAGACAGCAAAAGGAAAAGAAAGCTCTCACCTTTGGTTTTTCCAAACAGCAGAAAAGCAAAAAAAGAGCACATAACATCAACAACAACACCCAACACCCATCTGTTTTTCAAGGTTGCCCCTTCGAGTGAATCAAATAAGAATCCGAAGTCATGCCATCAAGAATCTTTTATTTCCTTTATTTTTTGGTTTAAAATAGAAAAAGATTTAAAAAAAAAAAACAAAGGGTGGAATGTGAATTGGATCGTGGGCGAGAAGATTATACAACCATATGGAAAATGGAATTAAATATGGTAGGTTGAATAATATTGACAGGAAATAGGGGTTTGTGGGGTCCAACAATAAAAAGTTTTTTTTAACTACAATGGCTTGATTTAGTCCAAGTCTGCGCCACGTGAGATGCTTTTCAAAGTTTTCATGTGTTTTAGTGCTCAATTCTGACCTTCATTAACCCGACCAAAACGATTTCACATTTGACTTCAAACCCCCCCCCCACCCCTTTATTCGGCTTAACAGTAAAATAAGTGACCAAACTGTCACTCTTTTTTATAGTAAATATTTAAATTTTTTTAGTTAAAATAGGTGTTTCAAAAAAAATAGTCAAAGTATTTTAGTTGATTTTAAAATAAATTAAAAATAAAACTTTAGGCATCTATTTCTAGACATGGCAATCTTGACCCGAGAACCGAGAACCGAGAACCAAACCGATTTATCTAAATCGAGACCCGAAATCGACTCAAGTACGATGACCCAATTTTGATCCGAAACTCAAAATAAACCGAACCGAACTAAAATTGAACCGAATTTCAGTTGAACCGAAAATGGACTTGAATTAATTTTCAACCAAATCGAATGAACCCGAACCGATTCCACCAGAACCGAAGGCAACCCGAAATAAATAAAAATATATAAAAATAAATAAATAAATAAATATGAGATGTGAATTGTCGCTCAATTCACCAAAAAGTGAAATATACATGCTATATAAAATCATATAGATGGTGGAAAAACCTAACTCGGCCTGAAAACCTAACTAAAATTGATCGACCACTTATTAACCTGATATTGACTCGATCTAAAATCAATCAACCCGAAAATAACCGACCCGAAATCAATGGAACCGAAAACCAACCGACCCAATGTCCTGACCCGATACCCAAAACGAAATCACCATAGACCTGAACTAAAATCGAATCAGACCCGAACCGAACTTAAATCGAATGTAGTCAGACCCAAAATGATCCGAACCGAAACCGAACAGAATGACTCGTTTGTCACCTCTACCTATTTCAACCAAAAATAAAACTTTAAGCACATATTTCAGTCAAAAATACTTTAGGCGCCTATTGCAAAAAGGATGCATAATTTGGACACTTATCTTATAGTTAAGCATTTTCTTTTGGTAAAATACACCAAATATCACTATTGAACTTTTAAAATTATAAAATTATCATTAAATTTTGTCCTTAAGCCATACTATCATTTATGTGTAGATTCTCGCATCAAAACTGTGATATATTATATTAGCACAATAACGGTCAACGTTTATTAAAAGACACAATTGATGCAATTTATGAGTTTGAGAATCTAATAGTGTGCACTTTGTTGAAAAATAATGGATAATTTGTAATTTGAGGCATATTTTTTATTGATAATCTTGAAGATTTGAATAATAAATACTAGGGTAAAATACAAAGTTTATCACTCAACTATCTTCTCACTCTTATTTTGTCACTCAACTTTCAAACTTTTCAATTTAATAACTAATCTTTATACATTGAACGTTTTTTGTCATTAAAAAATATTTTATTATTATTTTTCGATGACATTGCATTTTTAATATTATTAAATATAAGAATAATTTAAAATATAAAATAAAACTTAACTTTTAGTCGTTGATCATCTCTATCTCGCCGTCCACCGTCCACCGTCGTTGTACGCCACCGTCAACGGCTATAGATGGTGGTCGTTCGATCTCAAATTTTACTGGTTGTTTCGTCTCGCTCATTGAGTCCAAATTTGACCTTCATTTTTTTGAGAAAGCACTCCAAAATTCACAGAAAAAGAGATTGAAAGTGGGGAAATCGAAAAGTTTTAGTTGAGATTCACGGGTTTCAAGACATTTTCAGGTGAAAAAACCATCAGATTCGGACTCATCGTGTCAAAACGAATCTCCCTTGCAATTTGGAATCAAACGAACGCCGATTTTGAGGCCAATGGTGGTCAACAGTTCAACGACCCATTTATTAAAATATGACTTTATTATTTAATTTAAATTATTTTTATATTCAATAATATTAAAAATGAAAATAATAATAAAATATTTCAAAGTGGCTAAAAATTTCAATGTACAAAGTTTAGTTATTAAATTGAAAAGTTTAAAAGTTGAGTGACTAAAATAAAAGTGAGAAGATAGTTGAGTGATGAACAGTATATTTTACCCTAAATATTATTATTTATATTTTACTTGAAACCTTTAAAATAATATGTAATATGCTAAAATGGTTGGGAGAAGAATGAAAAAAATGATACTCAATGTTACATACAAATGTTGAGAAATGTATAAACCAAAACACTTTCTTATTAGTAAATGTTTAAACCAAAACACTCCCTCGAATGTAGGGGTGTGAATCTATCCCAACCTGGTTGGTGCACACACTTGTACGATGTGAACGACACGAAATGTTCATACCGATTGGTCCTAAATAAACTCGTCGAAAGAATGTATTTTATATTTTGGTAATTAAACATGCGGTTCTTTAATTAGAGATGTGATGCGGTGGTTGTTCACCTCATCCTTTAACCATAAGGTTAAGAGTTTGATTCTTACCAATAGGAATGGAGTACATTTTATGGTCAATCGTTTTCTTCTTTAGTGAGAGCACCCGTGACGAGATGATTAATCACTGTTGTTGGTGGTGGATACCTTAACTCGTAGACATGCTAATAATAAGTCGTGTCACTTGGTGAATAGACTTATTAATTATTGGTTTAAAGTTGCATCCATTCAATCGTATCTATTAACTTTTCACAAATCTTTCCATCAAAATATTTAATCTTTTCATCCCTTATATAAAGGATTGTTGTGACTCATTTTTCACATCGTTCGATTGTTCACTGCAATTGTGCTACTGTTGTGAACGTTTGTTGTTGTATCCTGGGAGATAGACATTCAATATTACTCAAGTACCGAGGAGAGGACGAATCTCTATTAAAGAAACTGTTCATACAGGCCTCAACAAAAATTCTTCTAATTTTAACTATGTTCGATTTCAGGTTCTGTTTTTATTTTATTATTATTTATTTTTCTTACGGTATTCTATTATACTTGAATTATTACTACACCAATTTTCTAATAATCTTAAGACAAATTATAAATTTTAATCCAAGATGCCAAATTTTGTTGTGGGCATTCGAAACGAAAAATAAAGCACACTGGTAACGCTGCTAACTAGTTATGTCACAAGGTGAGTGCATTTTTATTACTGCATTTTTGTGTGTATTATAAACACGATAGAAAATAACTTATTAACACCGAGTCATGGTTCGGTTATCCTTGCTTATCTTGCGTATTGCATGTAAAGTAATAATAAAAAATTATGCATGTAATGTATGCCTTAAAATTGTGAATCGTGGTTTTGTTTTATGCATAAATGACAAGTCATCATTAATGTATGGATATCATGATACTATCTACGATATGTAATGAGTATGTACATGATAATGTTTATGTCGAGTTGATCACACAATTGAAAATGGCTAAGAGGGGGTGAATTGACGATAAAAATTTGGAGAGTAAAAATTTGGAAGAATAAAAATGTGACACAAGACAATTAGAGTGGTTCAAGTTCTCCAACGAACTCTACATCCACTACCTTAGCTCCCACTAAGGATTTTCAACCAATTCACTACTTGAATTCTTCCCCTTTTCTTGGATGAGAAGGAAACCTTACAATTTGATTAAGCTTTCTACCCAAAGCTTAATCCACTCACTTTTACAAAGAAGAATATTTGGTAAACTCTATAAATTCCTCTCAAAAGATATTTTGTTTATCCAATTACAATTTCACACTCCCCAAACTCACAATAAAAGATTACAATGAAGAACACAAGAGTTGGGTACAAGGATTTGACTCTAAATGTACAAAGTTTGGATTTGAGTGCTTTGATATTGCTTGTAAGTTCAATGATTGTTGGTGCATTTGAGACTTGTTTTTATACCCTTGTATTGAATTCTAGCTATTTGGGTAGTTGAGATCATCAATAGAGCCGTTGGGTTGCAATTTCTCCGCAATAAATGTTGCTCAGCTACCTACCGTATCGGTATGGCTCAGGGGCGTATCTGTACTTGTCTCAAATAAGAAAGAGTCGATGTGATTGAAAAACTACGCGTATCGATACGCTTAAAGGGCGTATTGGTACGGTTTTAAGGGATGTATTGATACGACAAGCCGTATCGATATGGATTTTGCTCTCTAGAATTCCAATTTTGGTTTTGATAAAAGGCGTATCGGTACGCTACCTTAGTATATCGGTACGGTTCAACGGTCATTTAAAATTTGGGATACCAACTAACTGATAAGCCAACGGTCGAAAATTAAATGCAAAGATTTTGCAAAGATAAGCATATCGTATCGATACGGTTACAAAGCGTATCGGTACGCTATAGCTTAAAGTCTTGCCCAGATGAATATCGTATCGATACGAGTAACACCGTATCAGTACGCTATGAACGATTAAAATTTCAGTGCTGAAAACTTGTATCGATACGCCTGTGTTTTTTGTTGAAATTAGGCTTGAAAACACATAGAAATACTTAGTGAATTTTGAACCTTTAAGTATGTTTTGTCTTGAAATATAGTTTGGTTCAAAAAGACTTGTCAAAAAGTGAGACTTTGAAAAGTACTTAAAAATTTATTGTTTTGCAATTTAGTCCATAAGTCTAAATGTTATATCAAAATCAATTTTAGTTTCACAATCTCCCCTTTTTGATATAACAAAACCAAATATAAATTTTTAAGTTTTGAAACTTTTGAAAAGCTTACTCCCCTTAATTTAAGATAGGTTTTCAAAATTAAGTTTGAAGTTTTTAAAAGTGACTATAATCATTCTCCCATTTTTGTTAGATCAAAATATAAGCACAAGGTAAGATAAAGATAAAGAAACAATAATATTAGTAATTCAAATGCAAACATCAAATTAAACTTCAAAGATAAAGGAACAAAATAGTTCAAAGTAGTAAATTCAAACTCAAATACTAAAACATAGATAAAAAGCATAGAGTACTAAACATAGGTGCATAAAATGAAACTAAATGACATGAGATGATATGCAAACTACTCGTTCCCATCATCGTTATATTTGCCCTCTTCATCCTCATCGTCTTGAGTAGGTTGATTTCTCCTAGATTGGTTAAGCCAAGCACCATGGAAAGCGGTAAGAGAGACATCCATGGAGTTTTGTTGAAGGGCAATGGCTTTCACTTGATCCTCCAACGATGTGAAGCGAGTGTCAAGACCTTTGACTCGATCTTCCAAGGATGTGAATCGAGTGTCAATGGCTGCAAACCTGACTTCCATGTTTGTGAATTTTTCATTGAGGAATGTCATTAGATTATCCATAGAGGAAGAAACAATTGGAGCACCTTGAGAGCTTGAAGGAGTATGTGGAGCATCAGCCAGAGCATCTTGGCGAGGAGCTTGAGGGACACGAACACATTCATTATTGACATAAGATAAGTGAGCACGGGAGAGGGAACGCTCATCAATAGGTTGGCCAAGGGATTCGGGAAAATCATGTGTGCAATCAATCTTAAAGGAGTGAAAGAGGTGACTCAACGCCGTAGAATAGTAAAAGGATTTTACTTGGTCGGTGTGACGGTGTTGGACTAGGTAAACAAGATCGGAAAACATGATTTGACAAAGGTTAGGATGTCTACCCTCCTAAAGCACCTAAGCCAAAAATCGTCTACTTGATGAATTGTAGAAAATTTCCCTCCCGATGGACGAAGAAACCATGTAACAATGAGATGAAGGATTCAGTCATGAGCATTTAAAACATTTATGAAACCTAGAGGACCTTGACCTAAGGACTTCTCATAATCAATTCCTATGTTTTCAAAACCAAATGCCTTGCAAAGAACATCTTGATCAATTTGAAAGGTTTTGCCCATTAGATGTGACTCGATTGCAACAATATGTTCTCTATCCTCATCATGAACACATATAACATTAGAAAAGAAGAGTATGACCAAGTTTCTATAGACAATGGGAGGAAGGTTTAAAAAGTTAATAAATTTCCATTGTCGAATCAAAGGGAGGTATTGAAATTTAAAACGTTCTGAGCTTAAAAACGAAATAGATACGACACGTTCTTCCCTAAGAGTGAAACCTTGAAAGAGCTTATAACGTGACATATCCGAAGGGGTAGGAAAACTACATTAGAGAATATAAGAAAGATTTGGTTCATGGTTACCCTCTTCATCATCCATAGGATCGGAAGTGGCAAGGTGACGTCTCGCTCTCTTTTTCGGTGCCATGACTCTTGATTTGTTAGAATGGATGAGTGGGTTGATGTGAATGCACTAGATTGTTGACAAAGCTTTGCTTTGATGTGTAGATCAAAAAACCTCAACTAATTATTAAGATTGATGGAAAAAATTGAAGAATTGAGGGGTTTTTTATAGTGAAGTGCAGCTAGGGTTTGTAGAGGGAAAAGAGGGGATTTTAGTTTTGAAGCATTTTGTCAAAACCAGCCCTATTTTAACACTCCGTCGAGACCGTATCGGTACGCTTGTAGAGCGTATTGATACGAGTGTGCCCTAATTTTTAATTCAATTTTAATATTGTATCGATACGCGGGAACATATCGATACAGTTTGACCTATATCACTTCTCTTGACTAACCAGTATCGATACGCGGGACCGTACCGATACCTTTTGAATTTTATCATTTCCCTTGATGAACCCGTATCGATATGCTTTCAGCAATATCGATACGCCTTTACCAAATAAGACATTTTGACAGATTTAAGTTCAAAAATCCAACTTTAAACGTTTCTAAATGCATATGAATGGCATATGAACAAGTTTTAATGACTAAAATTAATGTATACTCCCCCTAGCAACATGCATAGAAGCAAAAAGAGGCAAATTAACATAAGCATGAACATCAATCAATTTCAAGCAAATTTTTGACCATTTGGGACCTAAAAAGGGTCAAGAAAGGCTAGTTAAACCTAACTCTCTCCTAAGGGTCCAAAAACGCTCTTTATCTAAGGGTTTTGTGAACATATCTACTAATTGGTTCAAGGTATCAACATATTATAGAACACAATCATTTTTCAACATATGGTCTCTGTTGAGTGGATCAATGGATTGATCAATGCCAAGAGGGGGGTGAATTGGGCTTCAAAACATTATTGAAGAAAAATGATAGCTAAAATGAAGAACAAAGGATTTTAGAGTGGTTCAAGTTCCAAATGAACTCTACATCCACTACCTTAGCTACCACTAAGGATTTGCAACAATTCACTAATTTGTTCTTCCCCTTTTCAAGGCTTAGGAGGTAACCTTTACACAACCGGTCAAATTTCTACCCAAAATTTGACCAAACCTTCACAAGTGAAACAAAGAAGAAATTAGGCAAAAGGATATCTCTCAAATACAATATTTCCCCTTTCAGTACAAACACTCAACCCAAATTTAAGATAGGATAAGAATTGAATACAACACAATTTGGGGTTTACAAGAATATTGGAAAATAAGCACAATGAGGTTGGATTTTTGCTTGGATGTTTATCTTTAATGCAATAGTTGGTGCTGGTCTTCAATAAGCTTCAATTTATACCTTCTCTATCAATTCTAGCCGTTTGGGTGGTTAGGGTATTGATTATAGCCGTTGGGACCCTCTCTTTCCACCATAAATGCACTTCTACAGCTATCTGTATCGGTACACGAAGACCCGTATCGATACATGTCTCAAAACAGAAAGAGTCGTTGCACATAATAAAGAGGGCGTATCGAAACGCATGTAAGCGTATCGGTATGGGAAAGGGACCGTTTCGATACGGAATAGACCGTATCGATACATTTTTCTCAACTTAGCTCACTGGAAGTCTCCGTTTCGATACGAGGTACACCGTATCGATACGGGACAACTACCACTTTAAATATTAGTTACCTAACAATTGACACCAACGGTCGAAAACATTTAAAACACTTTGAATTAAAAATTTCATTAAAACCGTATCGATACGGGTTGAGCCGTATCGGTACACCATTCAAACTCCTTCAGTTTTTACAGAAGGGCATATCGATACAGATTGAATCTGTTTCGATACGTTGTTTCGATACGGTTAAGAGCGTATCGAAACGCGTCTTTCCAGTAGCCAACTTTGTAAAAAAGGTAACGATACGGCTGGAGGCGTATCGATACACCTGGACGATTTTCAATACTTTAGCCTTGGAACACTTAGAAAATATTTGGAGTTTTGAGTTTTTCAAATCAGTTTAAAGTGTTGGTGATTTATAAATCATTTAAGGGACTTAGAAATCTATTTCAAGTTTTCAATTTAGTCCTTAACATACTTAGTTATATCAAAATCAAACATAGGTTTTACAATCTCCCCCTTTTTGATATAACAAAACTAAAACTTGAAATTTTTTGATACTTTGAAAATCTTTGTAAAGTAACTCCCCCTTAATGTTAGCTAGGTAACTTTTAAGTTTGAAAATCAAAATTTTTAAGTGTGTGAGCTTCCCTCTCCCCCTTTTTGTTAGATCAAAAATAATTGAGACATAATGTAAAGTGCATAAAGGCAAAAGGTATAAATAAACGAGCAACATAATATCATTAAGTTTAAATAAAAGATAACATCAATTTAAAATCCAAATAACAGAAAACCAAAGCATAGGTTTTAGAATAATTCAAACTTAATCCTAAAAACATAAGTCAAAGGTGCATAAATAAATATCCAAAATGATATGAATGATATGCAAAGATAGGCTACTATGCATCTCTTTCGCCTTCTTCATCATCTTCATCATCCTCTTCAATTTCATCATCATTCCTCCTAGTTTGACGCCACTCGTCATGGAAAGCGGTGAGAGAGATGTTCATTGAGTTGTGACCGCCTTCAAGGGAAGTGAGTCGAGTCTCCACATTCTTCATTCGATCTTCAAGGCTTGTAAACCTCGTATCAATAGCGGTGAATCCCGAATTCATAACTTGATCGATTGAAGCCATTCCCGTGCGCAAACCCGTGAATTGCTCATTGAGATAAGTCATGAGGGAGTCTATAGAAGGTGGAGGAGGAGCTTGAGGAACTTGTTCAACTTGAGGATTAGCAAATTGTTCCGCGGCCTCACTAGGGAGCTCGGATAGACGAAGCCAATTACCATTAAAGTAATGGAACTTACCCCTTGCAAGAGATCGTTCATCGATAGGATGGGTGAGGGGAGTTGGGTAGTCATGCAAGCAATCTATCTTCTTTGTTGAAAGAAGTAACTCAAGGCCGTGCAATAGGTGAAGGAAGTGACAAGTGTGGTGTGGCGATGTTGCACGAGATAGACAATCTCCTCAAACATAATACGAGCAAGGTTCGTACGTTTTCTCTCACGGAAGCATCAAATCCAAAAATCATCTACTTGGCGGATAGTGGAATACTTCCCTCCCGAGGGCCTAAACCACCAAGAAACCATCAAATGGAGGATATGATCCTGAGCATTAAGGGTGGTGACGGAACCACTTAGGACATGGCCAAGGGCATTCTCATCATCATAGCCTTCATCCTCCAACTTAAATACATCACAAATAGATTGAACATATATAGTGACCTTTTTACCTATAAGATAAGAATTAACGCCCGTAACAACACCATCTCGATTTGCACAACACTTGGCATTAGCATAAAAGATTAAAACCAAAATGCGAAAGTAAAATCCGGGAATAGTGAGAAAATCCATAAACTTCCATTCTTGGAGCAAAGGTAGATATTCAAATTTGAAACGCTCTGAGTTAAGAAAAGGAATAGAGATTACCCTCTCCGGACGGATCTTATAGTTTTGAAATTGGAGAAAATAGGTGAGTTCTCCGGGGGACTTAAAGGAGTGTTGATAGATATGAGTGAGATTCGGACGAGCACCACCTCTGGTATTGGATCCTTCACCGGCTTCACTAGTGTGTGTTCTCTTTTTAGGAGGTGCCATGAACTAGATAAAACAATGTATGCATTAAGTTTTCTTCATTCAACTCATTGAAAACCAATAATCAAGGTTAAAAAAAATTATAGAAAAAAATTTGAAAAGAGATTTTGGTTTGAGAAGACAAAACAAAAACAAAACAAGAGAAAATTTGAAACGAAAATTAAAAGAAAAATTAAAAGAAAAAGAAAGAGTTTTACCTTGATATTGATTAGAGAGGAATGGAAGAAGAGCTTAGCACCCAATTGATGAAAAGCTTAAGAGCTTTGCTTGATTTTGAAAACCCTCTAGAGATTTTGAGTTGTGGTGTGAAAATATGAGGGAAAGAGAGGCTATTTATAGAGTGAAAATGGCTAGGGTTTCTAGGGTTTTGAGAAAATTCAATTTTGGTAAAAGTTGAACTCTTAAATGCCAATTGATAGCTGTCTGTGCAATCACGTATCGATACGCCTGAGGGTGTATCGATACGGGGGTAAAAACGTAATTCCATTGAAAATGCCCGTTGAAGGATCGCATCGAAACGGATGCAATCTGTATCGAAACGATTGTTGCTCGTATCGAAACGGGTTTAACCGTATCGATACCCGTTTTAGGCAAAATGTAATCTGGGAAACTAATACAGTACTCGTATCGATACGCATAAGGCCGTATCGATACCCTATGCCCAGAAATACATTTTAGGCTTGAAGAACAACCAAAAGCTCGATTCTAACATCTTCTAAATGAATGCAAATGATGAATGAGCAGTTCTAAGCATATTTTAACAGAATCATACTCCCCTAGCTATAAGCATGGATATTTTCAAGAGCTACAACACATTAACATGCAATTTCACAAGATCAATCAATTTTAACTTCAAAAAGGGTCCTAAAGGGTCAAGAAAGGCTAGTTAGACCTAACTCTCTCCTAAGGGACCAAAAATGCTCTTTATCTAAAGGCTTTGTGAAGATGTCCGCTAGTTGGTTTAAAGTGTCAACGTACTCTATAACAACATGTTTCTTAAGGACATGATCTCTAATGAAATGATGCCTTATCTCTATATGGCACTAGTGTTATCACACTTAAGGGGTATGGTTTCAACTTTAATACCATTATCTAAGAGTTGTTGCTTCATCCAAAGGACTTGAGCACAACAACTCCCTAAGGATATGTACTCGGCTTCGGTGGTAGAAAGAGCTACACTATTTTGTTTCTTAGAGAACCAAGATATGAGTATACTACCTAAGAATTGACAAGTTCCCGAAGTACTCTTCCTATTGATTTTACCCCCTATAATCCGCATCCGAAAAAACATGAAGGTTGAAGGTGGAGTCTCTAGGGTACCAAAGTCCTAAACAAGGAGTATCTCTAAGGTACCTAAAGATTCTCTTAACGGCTATAAGGTGAGACTCTCTAGGACTAGCTTGAAACCTAGCACACAAGCAAACACTAAACAAGATATCCGGTCTACTTGCGGTAAGGTAAAGCAATGATCCAATCATAGAACGGTAAAGCTTAGAGTCAACACACTTACCTCCTTCATCTTTGTCAAGCTTTGTAGATGAGCTCATGGGTGTGGCTTGAGGCTTTGCATTCTCCAAGCCAAACTTCTTGAGCATATCCTTGATGTACTTTGCTTGATTGATAAAGGTTTCATCCTTCCTTTGCTTGATTTGGAGTCCCAAAAAGAATGAGAGCTCCCCCATCATGCTCATCTCGAATTCACCTTGCATTAACTTAGCAAACTCTTTGCAATGACATTCATTAGTAGATCGAAAAATAATATCATCAACATAAATTTGTACTACTAAGATGTCATTTTTATACCTTTTTATGAAAAGTGTAGTGTCCACCTTACCTTTTTCAATCAAAAAGTTTGAAAGTCTCTCATACCAAGCTCTAGGAGCTTGTTTTAAACCATAAAGAGCTTTAGTAAGTTTGAAAACATGATTTGGAAATTTTGAGTCTTCAAAACTCGGTGGTTGTTCCACATACACTTCCTCATTTATAAAACCGTTTAAAAATGTGCTTTTAACATCCATTTGAAAAAGCTTGAAATCATGATAACATGCATATGCAAGCAACATCCTAATGACCTCCATTCTAGCTACGAGTGCATAGGTTTCATCAAAATCTATTCCATCTTCTTGAGTGTAACCTTGTGCTACTAATCTAGCTTTATTTCTCACAATGTTACCACTCTCATCTAGTTTGTTCCTAAAGACCCATTTAGTTCCTATAGTAGATTGATTACTAGGCCTATCAACTAATGTCCAAACATTACTTCTCTCAAATTGATTTAACTCTTCTTGCATAGCCATAATCCAAAAGTCATCTTTTAATGCTTCTTTTATATTCTTAGGCTCTATGCATAAGATAAATGCAACATGGTTCATAAGTTTAAGAGAAGATCTAGTGGTTACCCCATTGGATGGATCACCCAAGATTTCACCATCTTTGACATAGTTGAACTCCCTTGGGTAGTTCACTTCCTTTTCCTCAAGAGCCAAGTCCTTCAAGGCTTCAAGAGGTGGATCTTGTGTGTCCTCTTCTTTTGTTGGAATCTCATCCTCCTTTGAAGTTTGTCCTTCATCAAAGGCATTAATGATTCCTACATCATCATCATCACAAGAATCATTCCTTGGAAGGAGGTTATCATCGAATACAACATGTATAGATTCCTCTACTACTAAAGTTCTCTTGTTAAATACACGATAGGCTTTAGAGTTTAAGGAATATCATATGAAAATAGCTTCATCACTTTTTGCATCAAATTTACCTAAGTTATCTTTTCCATTATTTAAAACAAAACACTTGCAACCAAATGGATGAAAATAGCTAATGTTAGGCTTTTTAGATTTTAAAATCTCATATGGTGTTTTCTTTAAAATTGGCCTAATCATTACTCGGTTTACAATGTAGCAAGCGGTGTTTGTGGCTTCCGCCCAAAAATATTTAGGTAAATTGTTTTCACAAAGCATGGTTCTAGCCATTTCTTGTAAAGTTCTATTTTTCCTCTCAACTACCCCATTTTGTTGAGGAGTTCGAGGATCCGAAAAATTGTGGCTAATGCCATTTTCATTTAAAAACTCTTCAAACCCTAGATTTTGAAATTCGGTTCCATGATCACTTCTTATATTAGAAATTCTAAGTTCAAGATCATTTTTGGTTAATTTTGAAAATGTGATGAATTTTTCTAAAGCCTCATCTTTAGTACTTAAAAATAGAACCCAAGTAAATCTAGAAAAATCATCAACAAGTACAAATGCATAAGATTTACCACCCAAGCTCATAGTCCTAATAGGCCTAAATAAATCCATATGAATAAGTTGTAAACACCTACTTTTAGAAACACCATTAATGGATTTAAAGGATGACTTATGTTGTTTACCCTTAGAGCATGCATCACAAATTTTATCATTTGAGAACTTAATTTTGGGTAAACCTCTAACTAGATCAAGGGAAACTATTTTTTTCTAAAACACTAATGCTAGCATGTCCTAGTTTCCTATGCCATAGCCATGCATCATTTTCATTTAGAGCTACTAAACATGCATGGGATGTATGTATGTCATCTAAATGCACCATGTAAATGTTACCTATGCGATGACCTATGAGCATAATATTATTTGATTTAATGTCAACAATTTTGCACCCATTTTTATCAAATAAGACATTAAATCCTTTATCACATAATTGGCTTATGCTCAACAAATTATGTTTAAGACCATCGACATACAAAACATTTTCAATAAGAATGGTAGAGTGATTACCTATGGAGCCAATACCTTTAATGTGGCCTTTGGAGTTGTCACCAAAAGTCACTACTCCTCCACTTTTTGGCTTTAAGTCCATGAATCTACTCTTGTCTCCGGTCATATGCCTCGAGCATCCACTATCAAGGTACCATGAATTTTGACTTTGTGCTTTGGCTTTGTAGCAATGCTCCCCCTACAAACAAAGATATTAAACTTTTGTTTTTGGTACCCAAATCATTTTGGGTCCACGTGTGTTAGCTCCCAAAAGCTTAGTTCCCTTAGGAATCCAAGGTGACATAGCAACAATATTATTAGATTTGACAAGTTCCTTAGGAACCTATACACTCCTAATCTTTTTAGTTCTATTATATCTAGGGAAGCTACTTTGTTTGTAGTTATTAGTCTTTCTCCTAGGTTGGTTTGTTTTAGATGATTCACCTTTTTCATGCTTCACATTACCAACATCTTTAAAAGACTCTTTGAGCTTGTTAAGTTCATCTAACGCCTTTTGGTGTTCACTATTGCATTGAGAAAGAAGATTATTTAGGTCTACATTTTCATCTTGGAATAATTTAAGTTCATCTTTCAAACCTAAAATCTTTTTCTCAAATTTTAAGTTAGCTTGAGAAAGTGAGTCATTTTTATCATTTAATTCCGAAATAATTTTCTTATTCCTAATGACCGACTCTTGGTATTTCTCAACTAACTCATCATAAACCTCTTGCAACTCATCATATGCATCATATAATTCATCAAATGTAAAGTCAAAAGATGATGAGTTAGAGGTTACCATGGAGGAATCCTCCTCAAGTGCCATGAGGCAAAGGTTGGCCACTTCTTGTTCGTCATCCTCGGATGACTCCTCATCACTCCAAGTAGCAAGCTTGGCTTTGAGCTTCTTCTTCTTCTCAAAGCCCTTCTTCTTGAGTTGAGGGCACTCCGAACGAATGTGACCGAGCTTTTTGCACTCGTAGCAAATGATTTGATCCCTCTCTTCTTCTTTGTTTTTACCCTTGAAGTGCATCTTTCTTTGAATCTTCCTTCCTCGGTTGGACCTCATGATTCGCGAGAATCTTTTGGCTATCATAGCCAATTCTTCTAAATCATCCTCCTCACTAGAAGTGCTCTTCTCATGTAATGAAGCTTTGAGAGCCACTCCCATTTTCTTCTTCTTTTCTACCTCTAGCTTCTCCACTCTTTTCTCTTCCTTCTTCTTTTCATCTTCCCTTCCTTGCTTCATTATTTCACGAGTAAGGAGAGAACCCACTAGCTCATCAAGTTTTAGAGTCTTCAAGTTTTTGGCCTCGATGATGGCGGTTCTCTTCCCATCCCAAGATTCGGGAAGTGAGTAGAGTAGCTTCTCGACAAGTTTGTCTTCCGGGATTCTCTCCAAAACCATTAAGCCCGTTGAAGATGGTTGAGAAGCGATCGAACATCTTGGACACCGTTTCATCGGGCTCCATCTTGAAATTCTCATAACTAAGATTGAGAATTCCAATCTTGGTCTCCTTCACATCATTGGTTCCTTCATAGGTGGTCTCTAGAGTATCCCACACTTCCTTAGCATTTTTAATGGAGGAGACTTTGGAGTAGATGTCCGGACCAAAAGAACAAAAAAGCATGTGAAGAGCTTTGTCATTTATTTGGATCTTCTTCCTCTCATCTTCACTCATCTCAATCTTCTTCTTTAGAACCAACTTTCCCTCATCATCCCTCTTCAAAAGAATATAGGGACCATCTTCAATGACATCCCAAACAAGGTAGTCGTTGGATTTGATGAAGAGGCGCATCTAGTTCTTCCAAAATGGATAGTTGTCACCATTGAAGAATGGTGGTTTTATGGTGGATTGAGACTCGTACATGCTCGATCTGGAGGTAGATGTCATGGCTTGATTTTTGGATGATCACACTCTTCCTAGGAACTCCTCTATTGGTTGTTAATCCTTCAAAGAGGTAGGCTCTGATTCCAATTGTTGAGTGGATCAATGGATTGATCAATGCCAAGAGGGGGTGAATTGGGCTTTAAAAATTTGTTGAAGAAAAATGATAGCTAAAAATGAAGAACAAAGGATTTTAGAGTGGTTCAAGTTCCAAACGAACTCTACATCCACTATCTTAGCTACCACTAAGGATTTGCAACAATTCACTAATTTCTTCTTCCCCTTTTCAGGGCTTAGGAGGTAACCTTTACACAACCGATCAAATTTTCTACCCAAAATTTGACCAAACCCTCACAAGTGAAACACAGAAGAAATTAGGCAAAAGGATATCTCTCAAATACAATATTGCCCCTTTCAGTACAAACACTCAACCCAAATTTGAGATAGGATAAGAATTGAATACAACACAATTTGGGGTTTACAAGAATACTGGAAAATAAGCACAATGAGGTTGGATTTTTGCTTGGATGTTTATCTTTAATGCAATAGTTGTTGCTGGTCTTCAATAAGATTCAATTTATACCTTCTTTATCAATTCTAGTCGTTTGGGTGGTTAGGGTATTGATTATAGCCGTTGGGACCCTCTCTTTCCACCATAAATGAACTTCTGCAGATATCCGTATCGGCACACGAAGACCCGTATCGATACATGTCTCAAAACAGAAAGAGTCGTTGCACATAATAAAGAGGGTGTATCAAAACACATGTAAGCGTATCGGTACGGGACAGGGACCGTTTCGATACGGAAGTGACCGTATCGATACCTTTTTCTCAACTTAGCTCACTGGAAGTCTCCGTTTCAATACGGGGTACACCATGTCGATACGGGGCAACTACCACTTTAAATATTAGTTACCTAACAACTGACACCAACAGTCGAAAACATTTAAAACACTTTGAGTTAAAAATTTCATTAAACTCGTATCGATACGGGTTGAGCCGTATCGGTACACCATTCAAACTCCTTCAGTTTTTACAAAGGGGCGTATTGATACAGATTGAATCTGTTTCGATACGCTGTTTCGATACGGGTAAGAGCGTATCGAAACGCGTCTTTCCAGTAGCCAACTTTGTAAAAAAGGTATCGATATGGCTGGAGGCGTATCGATACACCTGGACGATTTTCAATACTTTGGCCTTGGAACACTTAGAAAATATTTGGAGTTTTGAGTTTTTCAAATCAGTTTAAAGTGTTGGTGATTTATAAATCATTTAAGGGACTTAGAAATCTATTTCAAGTTTTCAATTTAGTCCTTAACATACTTAGTTATATCAAAATCAAACATAGGTTTTACAGTCTCTAATGAAATGATGTTTAATTTCTATATGTTTGGTTCTAGAGTGTCGGATGAGATTCTTATTTAGACAAATGGCACTAGTGTTGTCATACCTAAGGGGTATGGTTTCTACTTGAACACCATAATCTAAGAGTTGTTGCTTCATCCAAAGGACTTGAGCACAACAACTCCCTAAGGATATGTACTTCGCTTCGGTGGTAGATAAGGCTATGCTATTTTGTTTCTTAGAGAACCAAGATACGAGCATACTACCTAAAAATTGACATGTCCCGGAGGTACTTTTCCTATCTATCTTGCATCCCTCATAATTTGCATCCGAATAGGCATGAAGGATAAAGGAAGAATCATTAGGATACCCAAGACCTAAGTTAGGTGTGTCTCTAAGGTATCTAAAAATTCTCTTAATGGCAACTAAGTGTGATTCTCCGGGACTAGCTTGAAACCTAGCACACAAGCAAACACTAAACATGATATCCGGTCTACTTGCGGTAAGGTAAAGCAAAGAACCTATCATGGATCTATAAAGCTTAGAATCAACACATTTACCTCCTTCATCTTTGTCAAGCTTTATGGAAGAGCTCATAGGTGTGGCTTGAGGCTTTACATTCTCCAAGCCGAACTTTTTGAGCATATTGTTCACGTACTTAGCTTGATTTATGAAGGTGTCATCCTTCCTTTGTTTGATTTGGAGTCCCAAAAAGAATGAGAGCTCCCCCATCATGCTCATCTCGAACTCACCTTGCATTAGCTTAGAAAATTCTTTGCAATAACATTCATTAGTAGAACCAAAAATGATATCATCAACATAAATTTTTACTACTAAGATGTCATTGCTATATCTTTTTATGAAAAGTGTAGTGTCCACCTTACCTTTTTCAAAACCCTTTTCAATTAAAAAGTTTGAAAGTCTTTCATACCAAGCTCTATGAGCTTGTTTTAAACCATAAATGGCTTTGGTTAGTTTAAAAACATGATTTGGAAATTTTGAATCATCAAAACCCGGTGGTTGTTCAACATACACTTCTTCATTTATAAAACCATTTAGAAAAGCACTTTTTACATCCATTTGAAAGAGCTTGAAATCATGGTAACATGCAAATGCTAGAAGCATCCTAATAGCTTCCATCCTAGCTACGGGTGAATATGTTTCATCAAAATCAATTCCCTCTTCTTGAGTGTAACCTTGAGCAACAAGCCTAGCCTTGTTTCTCACTATGTTACCACTCTCATCTAGTTTATTCCTAAATACCCATTTAGTTCCTATAGTAGATTGATTACTAGGCCTTTCAACTAGTGTCTATACTTTACTTCTCTCAAATTGATTTAATTCCTCTTGCATGGCCAAAATCCAAAAATCATCTTTTAATGCTTCTTTGATATTTTTAGGCTCAATGCATGAAAGAAATGCAACATGGTTTATTAATTTGATAGAGGATCTAGTAGTTACCCCCTTGGATGGATCACCCAAGATTTCACCACCTTTGACATAGTTGAACTCCCTTGGGTAAGATACCTCCTTTTCCTCAAAAGCCAAGTCCTTCAAGGCTTCAAGAGGTGGATCTTGTGCATCTTCTTCTTTAGTTGGAATCTCATCCACCTTTGACGTTTGTCCTCTATCAATGGCATCAAGGATCCCTACATCATCATCATCACAAGAGTCCTTCCTTGGAAGGAGGTTATCATCGAAAACAACATGTATAGACTCTTCTACTACTAAAGTTCTTTTATTAAATACACGATAGGCTTTAGAGTTTAAAGAATACCCTAAGAAAATAGCTTCATCACTTTTAGCATCAAATTTATCTAAGTTGTCTTTTCCATTATTTAAAACAAAGCACTTGCAACCAAATGGATGAAAATAGCTAATGTTAAGCTGTTTAGATTTTAAAATCTCATATGGTGTTTTCTTTAAAATTGGCCTAATCATTACTCGATTTATAATGTAGCAAGCGGTATTTGTGGCTTGTAGAGTGTCCATGAGTTCTATATTTTGTACACATTCATGCCCTTATTATTGTTGTTCTTAAGCTCATTTAGGCATATTTAGGTACATTGCATGCATTATAGCAGTATCTTTTCTTACACCATGCTTTTATTGAATATTTTATATTTGGTTGAGAAAAGTTACTATTTTAGTTTAGTTTATATTTTCAGGTGCTATAGTTAGGAGAGGAAAGGAAAGGACAGGATATGACAAGAAAGATGGAACCAAAGAAGCTGTACTGAAGCAGCTCAAGATGCCGCCAAGGACGCTGCCAAAGCAGCATTGCCGCCAAGTGCCGCCCGGGTAGGAGTTACACCGACTTAGCCAAGATGGGAAGCGATTTCAAGAGGACAATTTCCTAAGTCCAATGAGCCCAGTCTTGCAATTCCCTGAAGCCTGTAGCGGCCGGTAGAGCTTATTGAAGAACGATAAGTAAGAGTACTTATCCTTACTTGCGGGAGAAGGCAACGTCCAAAGGGTCTGTATTTAATGCAATTTAATTTTAGAACTCCTACTTCAAGGAGGACTCAAATTTAGGTCATGAGCCCTATATATACCCAATGTATGTAAGGGTATAGGGGCATGTCGTGAGGGAATCGACGACATTCGCCGATGAGAGTATAGATGGGGGTTAGCTAGATAAGTCGGAGTGTTAGGGGTCGCGGCCCAACTCTCCTAGGGTTTAGGCGCGTGTATGTAAAGTAATTTGTGGAAACGGTTGTATAGTTTTGAGTTGTTTTCAATAAAGTTCTGAGTTTGCTTAATCTATGCTCCTTGTTCGTTCAATTAGTCTACACCAGTCAGTTGAAGAGAAAATCCATTTGTCGGGCACGAAAGTGCAAGGCTCACGAAAGGGTTAAGCACGGCCACAACTCACAAAGGTGTGACTAACTTGGTTCCACACTAGTCTTCAAGTTTCAGCGGCTAAAAGGGATTACCAACCGAGTTGTCTAATTTGGTTCCACACTAGTCCTCAAGTTAAGCAATCTCGAGCATCCTAACCTAGAAATAGGAGGGATCACTGTCGACTATCCTGCCGAACTTGGAATGTCTGCCAGGCTTACCGCCAAGACTTCTTTCCGTTCCACCTGCCGAGACAGTACACACCCCTGCAGTGGCAGTGACCAGCTGCGGCCGCGTGACAGGGTCGTAGTTTGCCGTCCGCCATACCCGCCGAGGCAGCAATTCGTGGCAGCGCAAAACATACTCAAGCTTTACAATGCAGTCCACAAGCTACCAAGCTGCACTTGTCTTACCCAGCTTATCGCCCAATCTCTCCCTATCATTCCTCTCATTACTATCTTTATCTTTACTTGTGTTTTTTATATTTCCACATCATGAGATTTAATGGCGTATTTACTAAATCTATGTGCAGGCAACCATTCATAAGAGCTATTCCAATCCTTGTGGGAGACGATATCTTTTATACTATAACTTGACAAGAGTGTGCACTTGTGCTCATAAATAGAGAACACCTACACGCCCTACATGGTTTCCGCCTAAAAATATTTAGGTAAATTATTTTCACAATGCATTGGTTTTAGCCATTTCTTCTAAAGTTCGATTTTTCCTCTCAACTACCCTATTTTTTTGGAGTGCGAGGTGCGGAAAAATTATGGCTAATCCCATTTTCATTTAAAAACCCTTCAAAACCTAGATTTTGAAACTCGGTTCCATGATCATTTCTAATGTGAGAAAATTTAAGCTCAAGATCATTTTGAGTTATTTTAGAAAATGTGATGAATTTTTCTAAAGTCTCATCTTTTGTACTTAAGAATAGAACCCAAGTAAATCTAGAATAGTCATCAACAAGTACAAAAGCATACGATTTACCACCCAAGCTCATAGTTCTAATAGGCCCAAAAAGATCCATATGAATCAATTGTAAATATCTACTAGTAGAGACATCATTAATGGATTTAAATGAGGTTCTATGTAGTTTACCCTTAGAGCATGCATCACATATTTTATCAATAGAGAATTTGAGTTTGGGTAAACCTCTAACTAGATCAAGGGAAATCAATTTTTATAAAACACTCATGCTAGCATGTCCTAATTTTCTATGCCAAAGCCATGAGTCATGTCCATCATGTGCAACTAAACATGCATGAGATGTATGAATGTCATCTAAATGCACCATGTAAATATTGCCTATTCTATGCCCTATGAGCATCAATTGATTTGTTTTAATGCTCACAATTTTGCAACCATTTTTATCAAATAAAATATTAAAACCTTTATCACACAATTGACTAATGCTCAACAAATTATGTTTAAGACCGTTGACTTATAAGACATTTTCAATGAAAACAGACGAGTGATTACCAATGGAGCCTATTTCTTCAATGTGGCCTTTGGAGTTGTCACCGAAAGTTACCACTCTGCCACTCTTTGGCTTTAGTTCCAAGAATCTACTCTTGTCACCGGTCATGTGTCTTGAGCATACACTATAAAGGTACCATGAGTTTTGACATGAAGCTTTGGCCTTGTAGCAATGCTCCCCTACAAACAAAGAAACTAGGCTTTGGTTTTTGGTACCTAAATCATTTTGGGTCCATGAGTGTTAGCCCTCAAAACCTTGGTTCCCTTAGGAATCCAAGAAGCAATAGCATTCATGTTATTAGAAATAATGAGTTCCTTAGGAACCCAAACACTCCTAATTCTTTGACTGTTAGATTTCTTAGAAAAATTTCTTTGTTTAGGATGAAAAGGTTTTCTTTTTACATATTGGGTTTTAGAAGAATTTTCTTTTTCAAAATTGTTTCTCCCAATAGTAATAGAAGTTTTAAGATTATCCACTTCCTTTGTGTGATAATCTTGAAAATTGGAAAGAAGTTTTTCAAGATCAAGATTTTTATTCTTAAGATCATTTGAAAGATTTATTAAGTATAAAACCTTCTTTTCCAATTCCGAGTTAGTTTTTGAAAGATACTCATTTTGAATTTTTAAATCGAAAATATTTTTCTTGTTTCTCAAAATTGACTTCTTATATTTTTCAACTAACTCATCATAAACCTCTTGCAATTCATAATATGCATCTTAAAGTTCATCATAGGTAAAATCAAAATTAGATGAGTTAAGGTTTACCTTTGAATCATCGTCAATGGCCATGAGATGAAGGTTAGCCACTCCCTTCTCCTCCTCGGATGACTCATCGTCACTCCAAGTTGCTACTTGAGCTTTGAGCTTGTTCTTCTTTCCAAAACTCTTCCTCTTCAATTGAGGGCACTCGGAACAGATGTGGCTGGATTTTTTACACTCATAGCAAATGATTTGGTCTTTCTCCTCTTCTTTACTCTTGCTCTTGAAGTCTCATTTTCTATTGAACTTTCTTCCGCGGTTGGACTTCATGAAGTGAGTGAATCGTTTGGCCAACATGGCCATCTCCTCATCTTCATCTTTACTAGAATCGATTTCATGATATGAAGCTTTTAAGAGTGATTCCAATCTTTTTCTTCTCAACATCCTTCTTATCAACCTTATTCTCATTCATTTTCTTTTCTTCTTCTCTTCCCTTCTTCATGATCTCATGAGTGAGTAAAGATCCAACAAGAGCATCTAGCTTGAGAGTCTTCAAATCTCGAGCTTCAATAATGATTGTTCTCTTGCTATCCCATGATTCCGGAAGAGAGTACAACAACTTCCTTACTAGCTTGTCTTTGGGGATGATCTCACTGAAGCCCTACAATCCATTGACGATGACTGAGAATCGATCAAACATCTTGGAAACACTTTCATCGGGATCCATTTTGAAGTTTTCATAGCTTAGATTGAGTAGCCCGATTTTTGTTTCCTTGACGTCGCTAGTTCCCTCATATGTTGTCTCGAGGGTGTCCCAAACTTCCTTAGCATTCTCGATCGAGGACACCTTGGAGTAGATATTCGGACCAAGACCACAAAAGATGACATGTAGAGCTTTATCATTGACTTGCATCCTTCGTCGATCATCTTCAGTCATTTCGGCTTTGACCTTTGAGACAAGTCTTCCTTCACCGTCTCTCTTCATGGGTATGTATGGCCCTTCTTCAACTACATACCACACCATGTAGTCGGTAGACTTGATGAAGAGCCTCATCATATTCCTCTAATATGGGTAGTTATCGCCATTGAAGAATGGTGGCTTTGTGGTAGATTGAGACTCGTAGAGGTTGGAAGTGGAGGTGGATGTCATTACTTGACTAGTTGTTGATCAAACTCTCCTAGAGTCGACTCAAGAGGGATGTAATCATTCCAATGAGTGTAGCTCTGATACCAATTGTTGAGTTGATCACACAATTGCAAATGGCCAAGAGGGGGTGAATTGGCGATAAAAATTTGGAGGGTGAAAATTTGGAAGAATAAAAATGTGACACAAGGCAATTAGAGTGGTTCAAGTTCTCCAACGAAATCTACATCCACTACCTTAGCTCCCACTAAGGATTTTCAACCAATTCACTACTTGAATTCTTCCATTTTTCTTAGATGAGGAGGAAACCTTACAATTTGATTAAGTTTTCTACCCAAAGCTTAATCCACTCACTTTTACAAAGAAGAGTATTTGGTAAACTCTACAAATTCCTCTCAAAGGATAATTTGTTTACCCAATTACAATTTCACACTCCCCAAACTCACAATAAAATATTACAATGAAGAACACAAGAGTTGGGTACAAGGATTTGACTCTAAAGGTACAAAGTTTGGATTTGAGTGCTTTGATGTTACTTGTAGGTTCAATAGTTGTTGCAGGTGCATTTGAGACTTGTTTTTATACCCTTGTATTGAATTCTAGCCGTTTGGGTAGTTGGGATCATTAATAGAGCCGTTGGGCTGCAATTTCCCGCAATAAATGTTGCTCAGCTACCTACCGTATCGGTACGGCTCAGGGGCGTATCGGTACCTGTCTCAAATAAGAAAGAGCCGTTGTGACTGAAAAACTACGCGTATCGATACGCTTAAAGGGCATATCGGTACGGTTTTAAGGGGTGTATCGATACGGATTTTGCTCTTTGGAATCCAAATTTTGGTTCTGATAAAAGGCGTATCGGTACGCTACCTTAGCGTATCGGTACGGTTCAACGGTCATTTAAAATTTGGGATACCAACTAACTGACAAGCCAACGGTCGAAAACTAAATGCAAAGATTTTGCAAAGATAAGCATATCGTATCGATACAGTTACAAAGCGTCACTACAACAATATAGGTTTTTAGTGACAAATTGATAGTGACTAGGAATAATTTTGTCACAAATATTAACTTTTTGTGACAATTTTTTGTGCGACACTATTAGTATAAGTAATTGTGATATATTTTTAGTTGGTCACTGTAACAGTAGTAATTGTGCCGATTACATTTTTCACAAATGAATTCTCACTATAAGTATACAACAGTGATACAAAGTTCATTGTCACTGTAACAGTAGTGGATAAGTATTGTACTCTCGCCCTAAAGGTTCCAGGTTCGATCCTTCTTGAAGCCAGGCATGGCATTTATTTACTAAAAATTGATATCTGAAAACTTTAAGTTTTCAGGGACAATTAGTGATTAGTTTAAACTCTAAATAAAATGGTTACAACTAAAAATATAATTAATTTTTTATTATTGATAGTGACGACAAATTTTAGACACTATTTAAATATGTATTTGTGATATAATGTTTGTCACTAGTAAGAATAACATTAGTGTCTAAATTTTAGTCACTATTAATAATCATTTGTTTCAAATAGTGTGGTCATAAAAAATATAACTATTGTGACGAAATACATGAAAGTTGTCACTAATATAATAGTGACGGAGTTATTAGTGACAACTGGTGACGACTCAGAAAAGTAGTCACTGTAAATTTCAGTGACTAAATTTAACACTTTTTGTGACTATTTTCAATGTCACTAAAAATGTATTTTCTTGTAGTGCGTATCGGTACGCTATAGCTTAAAGTCTTGCCCAGATGAATATCGTATCGATACGGGTAACACCGTATCGGTACGCTATGAACGATTAAAATTTCAGTGCTGAAAAACTGTATCGATACGCCTAAGGGTATCGATGCGCTTGGGTTTTTTGTTGAAATTAGGCTTGAAAACACATAGAAAGACTTAGTGAATTTTGAACCTTTAAGTATGTTTTGTCTTGAAATATAGTTTGGTTCAAAAAGACTTGTCAAAAAGTGAGACTTGGAAAAGTACTTAAAAATTTATTGTTTTGCAATTTAGTCTATAAGTCTAAGTGTTATATCAAAATTAATTTTAATTTCACAATTTATGTATACATTATTAAGGCAATAGTTATACCGACACGTCTAATTTCTAACGATTTAGAAGTAAATCGAGTGCAATTATAGAAACGATCTGTATTATTGTTGATATTGTGCTCACGAAAATTCCGAAATAATGCCGCTATTACTTTAGTTGAAGTACTAATAATTTTTTTGAGAAATTTGTAAGAACAACGGAACAATTGCGATTTTGGAGAAGTAAGCAATTGGTGATAGTGGAATGAGAAATTCTTTAAATTAAATAATTTTCAAATATGGTTCGAATCTCACAATCTGTTGGAAATTAAAGATAAGAGAATTTGTTATTGTTAGTAAATTATTTCTAAGACTAACTTTTGTCTGTGTTTAGAATTGAACAGAATTGTGTTGGCTTTGCATTTCTGTTTTTATATTCATAATTATGACATGGCATTTAGTTCGTGATTTTGCAGTAACATAATCCAAGAACTCGTCCAGTTCTCATTCTGGTGATATAGTCACTACTCGGGCTCAGACATTAACCCAAAGTCAAATATTACCAGTGACTATAAGCTATAATGAAAAGCTTGTGAAGAAAATTTTCGAAACATGGTAATGAGAAAGTGTTATTTGACCATGTTGTTCCTCTTATTATTAGAGAGGATGATGTAGATGTTGCTACCGCCTTTAACGTTGCCAAGACATGGAAGTACTCATGTTGCTACCATCTTTGATGTTGCCAAGGCATGGTAGCACTATGATTCCTTATGTCGTAACTACATCCTCAAAGCCATATTTGATGCACGTTATGAAGTGTATAATATTATAAGAACGATGAGAAGTTCTGAGTTATCACAAAACATATGGGAGAAGTTGTGTTATCAGTGAAATACCTTTTAAATAAGGTGTCCTACAAAAAAATGAAAAGATACCATATAAATTATAGAATGGTAAAAAAACCTTCCTACAACTACTTAAAAGTATGAGAGTGTCTTGTCAAAGTAATGACTCCTTCACTGAAGCAAATGAAAAAAAGTCCTAAAACGGTAGATTGTATTTTCATTGGTTATGTTTTCCATAACAATAATGGTAATGGTATTAATGGTGAAAAAAATTCATTACTATGAATTATCCTCCTAACGTATTTATTTTCGTGATAATTGGTTATGCTTGCCATAGCATGCATAATAGTTTCTTTTTCATGAATCAAAGAATTTACAAGAATTTGATATTGAAATTTAAAATTGTCAAGACTTTCAACAAGAGATTGATATCGACAGAACCAAAAGAAGTAAGAGGGCAATGATGAAAAAGTCTTTTGGATCGACCTATATGCTAAAGGTTGAATACTTACGAAATTTTTTGGAGGATATTTTAGAATAACCAAAACTTGAATATGTATATATTGTGATAACCAAGCAACATTTGGTAGAGCACAAAACATAATGGTAAGTCGAGTCATATGCGCCGCCGACATAATATCATTAGACAACTGATCTCAACTAGAATTATCTTTATTGATTGTGAAAGATCAAAAAATAATAATATGGATCCGTTAACCAAAAGGTTGAATCAAGATCAAGTTGATAAAACATCGAAATGAAAGCAACTAAAGCCCATGAAAATTTAAGGCGCTATGTAAAAGAAAACTCAACCTAGTTGACTGGAGATCCCAAGATCTAGATTCAATGGGACAACCTACTTGCATAGACCTTGTGCGGTTATTGTGGGGGTTTTTATCCCCAAGTCCGTTCCTATGATGTAAACAGTGACTAAAATGTGAAAAAGGTTAAGCAATGCTTTTAATGACCATTGTGTGTTTCGGTAAACCGAACAACATAAGTCACCTATTTGAGAGTGTAGTGGAGCCGCTCCAAGGAGACTACTTGGGCATAGTTCTCTAAGCTCTTGCAGAACCAGGAGATGTCCAAGGCTATATGGACATAACCATGAGAACCAAATTCTTGTCAGTAAGGTATTTCTGTGAGATATGCCATCGCTTACACAAACGGCAAGACAGTTCAAGGACATCACGTCTACTGGACAGCCAGTAAGGTAAACATATTTTCATAAGGGTAGGTTCAAAGGGGGACGCCTACCTATCCTATGCAAATATCAAACGTAGAATCTATCACCACATCGAGTCAATATTTTTGAACCATCAATTTTATTCATGCGAGGGATTGTTGGAAAAAAAATATATATATTGGTTGAATAATATTGATGCTAAGTCATGTCTCTTGGTGAATAAACTTATTAATTATTGGTTTAAAGTTGCATCCATTCAATAGTATCTATTAACTTTTCACAAATATTTCCATCAAAATGTTTAATCTTTTCATCCACTATATAAAGAATTGTTGTGACTCATTTTTCACGTCAACTTACAAACACAACATGTTTGGAACTTCAACAACTCAAAATCTTTGAAAAACGTTTTGGTTTTCGGTGATAGAGGAAAACAAGATTGAGTTCGATTGTTCACTATAATTGTGCTATTGCTATAAACTTTTGTTGTTGTATCTTAGGAGATAGACGTCCAACGTTACTCAAGCACCGAGAAGAGGATGAATCTGTCTTAAGGAAACTGTTCATACATGCCTCAAAAAAAAATCTTCTGATTTTAACTATGTTCGATTTCAAGTTCTGTTTTTAATTTATTATTATTTATTTTTCTTACAGTATTATGTTATACTTGGATTATTACTACACCATTTTCTAACAACTTCCTCTCCTCTTTCATATTTAAATTTCCACTCTCTAAAATTCAATCAACTTTGGTGATAAAAGAAGACTCAGGTGAATTCATTTTGTTCACTAAAGTCCTGTTACTTACAATGAACGTTTCTTGTTATATCTTGAGAGTTAAACGTCCACCAATCTCTAACACCTGGGAGAAGACAAATCTGACAAATCTGTCTTAGAGAGACCTATTTAATATTTATTTAGGTCTCAACAAAACTCTACTTTCAGTTCGGCTACGCCCAGAAGTTCATCGCAAATTTTTTTGTTATTTTTCTTCAGCTTTGTTTTTTTGTTAATTTACGGTTCAAATTTTTTTGTAGTAAAACGTACTTCTGGTATATTTAAATTACACTAGAATTATTTGCCTATTATTTAGCACATTTTTTTCTTTGTATGAACTAAATTGATTATTTGATGCAAGTTCAAATGTAGAATAATCTCTTGAACCTTAACCCTTTTAAAAAATAACAAAAAAGTAATATATATTTTTGAATTGTAATAAAATAATTTATTAGATATACGTCAAGAAAAATCTTAATAAACTTGCAAGACACCATACTTATTGTAACCAATAAAAGAAGTTGGGTACAATGAAAAAGGGCAACCCCTTAAACAGAGTCAGAACTAAGATTTGAGGTTCGGACGTGAGAATTTTTTTAATTTTTTAAAGAATATATATTTTAATAAAAGTAAAAAAATAATAATAATGTGCGTAGGAGCAGGAGCCCCTCCCAATCTCCACGCAGCTCTGCCCCTGCCCTTTAAGTATGACAACCATTAACCATATTCTACAATTATTGGGTTCAATTATTATCTGGGCGACCAATTTCAAAAGTTTTAATTAGATTAGGGGCCTAAACCAGTAGGGGTTGGGGATTTGGTGGCTGAATTAAACGCCTTTAACCGCTGTCCGTAGGCTTTTACCGGTTTATTTGATGTGATGTTATATGTATTTTGGATATTAATGCTTGATAATGAACTAAATTCAACAAATTAAATTATTTTATTAATTTTAATCATCAAAATTTATAATTTTATCAATTTCATCTTAATTCAATATTTAAAATTTTTATTTATTTGATCTCCAATAAAATGATACACGTGTATTATCTTATTGAGTAAAAATTAAAAGAAAACAAAAGGTGATATTTGTGGTAATTGAAATTGGGAGTTGGGACATTAGGAACAAGAAAGGCATAACCATTTGGTATTGTTAAACTCAAGTTCCCAACAGCTTTTGGCCTCGAGATTAAAGCTAGAGAGATATAACCACAACGGGTTTATGTAAATTACTGTGGAGCGGTCGTCCCTAAAAATTTAAAATTTATATATGAGTTAGAAAAATTTTAGCAAAAAAAATTTATGTATTTTTTATGTAAAATTTATTTTTACTCTATAAAATTTTATAAGTTTATGCCCTACAATTTTAAAAGTTCGCTCTCTTAACATAAAATCTTGTGTTGGTCTCTAATCGCAAGCTTTCTCTTCCATACCCAGAAAACAAGTTCCATACATCACTGCCGTGTGTGCTTTAACTATATGAGTGAGGTTCTGTTGTTTTAGAAGAGCTATTATTATATTTGGGTTTTTTTTTTTTTGCTTAAGGGTCAATTTAACCCAGTAAAAAAATAAATTTTACTCTCATAATTTTTTTCACTCAATTTAGCACTTATCAGGGGTGAGCAAAACTCGACTCGACTCGAAAAAAACTAAATAACTTGATTTGACTTGAGGCGAAAGTACTCGACTTGTCTTGACTCGAATCGAAAAAACTAAATAACTCGATTCGACTCGAGGCGAAAATACTCGACTCGCCTTGACTCGACTCGAAATTTCATACACTCAACTCGACTCGAAAAAATTTCAAATAAAGTTTGAGTTGTAAAATGTAAATTTGAATAACTCAAAATTTTTAGTAATTAATGGATTTATTTTTAAATTCTAGACGAGTCCCTCAATTTTTTATTTATATATATATATATATATATACCGATATATAAAAATATGAAGAAATATTGTCACATGTGAAAAAATATGAAGAAATATATATGTGCATATCTTATATGAATAGAGAAAGTTTTTTAAATTAGAATCAAACCGTACTACAACATGATAAATAATTATAATGAAATTTTTATAGGAACTCAAAAACTCGACTCAAATCGAAAAAATTTCAAATAAAGTTTGAGTTGTAAAATATAACGTGTCAACTCGAATAACTCAAAATTTTTTGACTTGACTCGATCGAACGCTCACCCCTAGCCCTTATCATTTAAATTGTGGTCAATTAATCCCTCAAATTTCAAATCTCGACCAGTTAAACTTTCATGTAACGTTAACCGTCACAATTAACCGAATTTGACAATTTACTCACAAACAACCATTAATACAGTGACACATGGCACACCATGTCATAAAATCGTAAAAAATCACAAAAATCTAATTTTTAAAAAATTTAAAAAATATTTAAAAGTATAAAAATAAAAATAAAAAAATTGTACAAAAATATGAAAATATATATTTTATCTAAAATTGTAAAAATAAAAATAAAAAATATATAATGATTGTTTAAATGTTTTATAAGTTTTATATATTTTAAGTTTTTTTATAATGTTTTTAACAAATTTTTAAATATTTTTAAATAAATTTTACAGTATAATGGCGTAACAATTCTAGAGTGGGCTACGTGTTATCATTTTATTGGTTGTCAATTAGTTAACGACCAAAATTGATAAACAGTTACGAAAAAATAAACTGAGTGCTTTTAGGCTAACGAAGGTTAAATTGTGTGTAAACAATTTATGAGTGCGAAATTATTGTTTTTTACTAGGTCTAAATCGACCGTTTAAGGCTTTTTTTTTTTTTTTTAGTTATTGATGTCGTAAATACGAAGTTGTTAGTAGTAGGTCTTAATGGTCTATTAACTGAATTGTTTTATGCTTTCTTGTACCATCTTGTCTTGCTGCTTATATTCTTAGCTTACTGAAGATAATCCTCAAACTGCAGTCTGCATGCAAGCTTGAATCATGCTCGGATGATTGCAGATTCTTTATCGAAAACTATATCATTTCGTCTCACCGGAATCGGATAGACGAAAATATGGTTGCAAGCTGCATTGGCTACCCCTTATAATCAAAACATTTTAGTTGTACAAAAGCCAAGCCCGTGCGGCCGTAATCGGTTCTACAAAATATTTCTTATTTTGATAGTTTGCTGCTAATACCTCTTTCTTATTTAGAAGCTATGGCTGAAAGGTCTTGTAATCATTAATTTTGTCCGGACATCGGAACCCTTTAAGTTTATGTCGTTAATGGGCTTATTGGGCTGTTAGGTATTTAAAAAAAAGAAAAAAGAAAAAGAAAAAAGAAATAAAAAAAATATATATGTATATATGAGTGTTACTACCATTATATTGCTAGCACTCTTTTATTATTATAGTATTATTATCATTAATATTATTACTATTAGCATCATTATTTTTATATTCATTATACTATTAATATTTCCCATTTCACAAAAACCCCTAAATATTACTAATATATTATATTTAATACTATCTTATTATAGTATTCTTTCATTTGTGTGCTCGTATTATTATTGTTATTTAGTGTTTAATAGTTTTAAGTATTATTGTTATTATTTAGTGGTGTTATTGCTTGTTATTATTATTATTATTGAATAGTATTATAAAAATGAATATGAAGCACATCAATTAATAAAAACCCATTCTGATTAAAAAATAAGTCCAAAATAATAAAGAGTCCATTACAAGCCCAGCAGACAAAAAACCTAAGCTAACCCTAATTCTATCTTATGTGCAGCCGCCGCACTCCCACAGCCGTTGGATCAAAGACTCCATCCAAGGGTCCAGATCGCTCCTAAGCAAAACCCTAGCAAGGGTTACCATCAACCCAGGCGCCGCACCAACTCTTAGCCGTCGGATTAGGGACACGATCAACGCTCCAGATCGCGCCCCCAAGGAAAACCCTAAAGGAGCCTGATGAAACCCTAGCCAGCCCATCCCCTTCTCCCGCGCCGCGCAGCCTCGACCGTTGGATCAATTCGATCCAACGGTTCTAGATCGAGACGATGAAGCTTCTAGAGACTCCAACGCGCCTGAGACGATCCGGCTCCCACCACGCGCGCGTAGCCGATCCCGTGACCATTCGTCTGCCACCAGTCGTACGCCTCTGACCCGGTGCATGCCGATGTCCCTCCCCATTTCGGCCAAGACCAACAGAGAACAGAAGAAAAGCAGAAAATCAGAATCACCAAAATAGCAAGACGACACAAGCAATAAAATTAAACAAGGACGAAACAACAGAGAATTCAGAGATCCCAGAGTGCATACAATTAATGTTTTGTCATGTAATTCGGTTATATAATCGAGAGAAAAATCAGTGAATGGGGGGAGATCAATAGCAAAAAAACAGAGAGTTTGTAAACCCCATTTGGGATCCTTCGAAGAGAGCAATAAAATTGCAAAAAAAACCTTCTGAGGTATTCGTGTTTCTTCAGATCCCATTGCATGCAAACATTCAAAAACAAAAAACAAGAAGGGAAAGTTTTTTTTACCTTAGCGTCGTTTCATCTCCCTCTCTTCTGGTTGCTTCCCTTCACCGGTGACAAGCCTCGTGGCCTCCTCTGAGGCCACGCATGGTGAATCGGCAGTGAGGGCTTCGCGTTTTTTCTAAAAACGGTTTTAATGGGTTTCGTCTCCCGAAAATAAAATAGGAAAGGGTTTTTGGGTCTTGGTTTCTCGAAAAAAAGGGGTTTTGCGGCTTGTTTTGATTTCGAAGAAAAAAAAGAAGAAAGTTTTTAGGGTTCCGGCGCCGGCAACGGCGACCGAAACCCCCTTGCGGCGCCGGAGTTTACAGCCAAAAGAGGAGAAAAGCTTTTTTTTAGGGTTTCAAAAACCAGAAATAGGCAAAAGGGGAAAGACTTTCTGGAAAACACGCTTTTATAGCGGAATTGTGTTTTAAAATTGGCCTATTCACCGTTTTAGTCCCTCCGTGCTTTAAAAATGTCCTCGTAAGGTCTTCCGCATTTCAAAACCACGCTAGGGGGGCTTCCATCTTTTCAAATGTTCTCGATTTCGTCCCCGGATTCATCCTGATAGATTTCCGAAGGGTAAAATTCCCCTTTGCGTCCTTTCAAGTTTCCGTTTCTTTTCAATTTAGTCCTATTTCGCATTTTTTAATCAGTTTTCCAAACGGGTTTATTACATATTTGATCCCTGACAGTTTGCTCTTTTCCTAGCTTAGCTTTTTATGCATATTATTATGTGTATTTATTTTGCCATGTTGTTATGTTTATTTGATGTAAATACATGGTATGTGGTTAATGTTTTTTTTTATATGGTTGTATGCTTTTTACATGTATTTTTGATGCATAGTTAGCTTTATTATGTATGTTCATTTTCTTTCTTAAGATGCATTTCAAGAATAATTATATTGCAATGCGAGCGTCTTTTTATTCGGGAACGAACGAGGCCAGTACCAGTCGTAGTGGTGGTGGTTCGGACGTTCCTTCTCGAATATTAAGACCTTTAAAATTTACTCGCTCGTATAACCAAATTTCGACACGATTAGTCACTTTAATTCGCAAAATTTAATATTAATTAAGCGGTAATTTTTTTTGGTACCGATTTTCGGGCACGACGGGGGTGCTCATCCTTCCCCGCGTGTAACCGACTCCCGAACCCATTTTCAAAAAGAATCTCTGGTTTTATTTCGGTGTCCGGTCTACCATTTTTAAATGGCCGGTGGCGACTCCTCCTTTTTTATAATCCGACTAATTTTCTAAAAACAATTAAAACCTGGTTCTTCTAAGTGACACCGAGGTATTTTTTTTTATTCGCAACAGGTCTCCGGTGAATGCTTTGAATTTTATATTTCCTTGGTTCCAGCTGCATCTCACATTGTTGTGCCTTACCTGCGTGTTTGTTTGGAAGATGGCATCATTTTGTTTTCTGGACTGATCACTAATCATCTTAACTAATTCATTGAATAAAAGTTTGAATATGGTAGAGAAAAATACCTTTTTCAAATGTCATAAGAAAAAATGCTATTTTCATAGTAGTGTTGCATAGGAAAAAGAAAGGGGCGAGAAATTTGGGGTTTAGTCCAAATATTTGATGATTTATTTCATATTATGATTAAAATGATATAATATATAAGTTTTAGGATTAAAATTGTTATTATCCCATGACATGTCACAATCTCCGTTAAATTTTTAACGGCTGGTGACCAAAACGATAACGAAATAAAACGTTAGTGACGATTTTGACAAAAAAATTAGTTGAGTGATCAAAACAACAAAAAAATGATAGTTGGGTGACCACCCGTGTTGTTTTCTAATATCAATCCTCTGCTCATTTTCGGTACCCCTACTTATGCCCTACGCTCAAAATTAAATTTAGGGTTTTAGGTTAAGATTTATGGTTAGGGTTTAGGAAATTTAGGGTATGGTGTATTTTTTAGGGTGTATGGTTTATGATTTATAATTTAGGGTTAGTGCTTGAATTTAATTTTGTAGTGTTTTTTTAGTGTTGGGCATAAGTAGGGGCACCGAAAAGGGGCAAAAGATTTTTATCCGTTGTTCCAAGTGGTAAACAAGAAAAATCCATGTTACTTTTTGACCTGCGTCGTACATTAAGTTCGAGGTTTTGAATATGTAGAAAATCTCCCGCTAGAAAACTCACCCACCAAAATTATATGTACGATACATGGCAATTCAAATTAATCAGAGCCAAGTCTTGAAAAATCAGAAGGGCAACAACAACAAAAAAGGGTCAAAACGTTCTCTCTCGAATCGTGATTAATAAATTGCGTTCGTGATATGTAGAGCATTGAATTAGTGTAGGAGGATGCAAAGTGGTTAGCTAAGAGTTTTGATGACTATGTTTTGAGCATATTGGGCATCAACCTCATGGAAGGATTTTTCTAACATAAAGCATCTTAAAATGAAGTTAAAAAGAGGCGCAAATGAAAATTTTATAAAAATTGTAAGAATTTTAATATCGACTTTTTGGTATATACTGAAATTTTTAAATTTTTTGTAAAAAATTCAGTATATACCAAAATTCTTACACTTTTTGTAAGAAATTTGGTATACACCGAAAATCGATACCGAAATTTTTATAATTTTTGTAAAAATTTCAGTTGCGCCTCATTTTAGTCTCCTTTTAAGGCGTCTCACCCTAAAACTTCTCCTCGTAAAAATATTTTGGCACAATTGGGGAATATTGGTGCTTTAGTCAAGGAAGACGCGTTTCTTATCGAAGAGGTACCTTCGTGGAGGGTTGCTTCTTATGTTTTGCAAGATAGTTGCTTTTTATATTTGTTTTGATGCTTAGCTTATTTTGTGTTATGTTTTTCTTGACATTAAGTAGACGATGTTTATACTATGGGGGCGGATTTTGACAACATAATTTAAGACTTTGTTTTTTGTTGTGGTGGGCAAACCAAAGTTTTGCAAATGTTAAAAAAACTAGCTTTTGGCAAACCAAGATTTGGGAAGCTAAAATGGTGAGGAAACTAAGATTTTGACACTAAAAATTAAGTGTTTTTGGTTGCTTTTAGAATTTTTTTGGTGGAAAAGCTAGTTTGGCCCTTCAAACGCAACAAAAAACAAAGCCTAAGTCTAAGAGATCAATTTTTTTTTAATTTTGGAGAATTGAATTAAAATCTTTCAAAAGAAATTGGGTCAAAGTAAAATTTTTAAATATTTTAATACTTAAATGAAAACTTTATAATTTTTAAGAGGAGCTTAATTATAAATATTTAAAATATTTGAAATATAATAAAAATATTTAAAAAAAATTGAAGGTACCAAATTTTAACATTTAAAATTTTTGAAACGCTAAATTTTAATTTTTCAAAATTTTGGGGGTTTAGGGTTCCCACTGGCTCCATAACGTAACCATTCGTCCTTACTAGGCAAACCATTTCCCACCCATAAATCAGAGGATATTTTACATTCAAACATGCTCAATTTCACGTCATCTTGCACATTATATCAACACCAATGTCAATCAATCTATATATTATAAGATTAAATTTAAAAAAATATTTTCAGAAAAATAATATAATACTATTTAATTATTTTTTATTCTCGAATATATAAAATAGTTAATTTTTTATGATTTTTATTAGTATTAAAATAGTTAATTTACAGATGTTTCAAAATATTTTTAAATTCTAATAGATTTTAAGAAAAAAGTAAGCTACATTGGAGGTGACTTAATTATTAGTAAAGTTATGATTGAGTCACTTAATTATTAAAAGTTACAATTATACCACTCAATTAAAATTTTAGTTGCGATTGAATTTCTCCTCCGTTAAAATACAAACGGATATCTAACAAAGTTTGGTAGAATGACAGTATAGTCCTCAAATCTTATTTTCAAAAAAATAATATAATACTTTTTAATTATTTTTCTATTCTCGAATATATAAAATAATTAAATTATTTTTATGATTTTTATTAGTATTAAAATTATTTACAGATGTTTTAAAATATTTTTAAATTCCAATAGATTTTAAGAAAAAAAATAAACTACATTGGAGTTCACTTAATTATTAATAAAAGTATGATTGAGTCACTCAATTATTAAAAGTTACAATTAGACCACTCAATTAAAATTTTAGTTGTGATTGAATTTCTCTTCCACTAAAATACAAACGGATAACTAACAAAGTTTGGTAGAATGACAGTTATAGTCCTCAAATCTTATATATTCTAACAATTTAGTCATAATTTAAAATAATTCTATAAATTTAACCCTTCATAGTTAAAAAGTGTATTAATTTAGTCATTTTCTTTTCCCAAATCGCTTGTATACCCTCGTTAATACTAGAGTACTTTATTTAAAATCATTAATTAATCAAATAAAAAAATTTATAAATATAAAGATATTTATAATTATTTTTTAATGTTAGATATGTAATTTGTAACCTTTGACCCGGCCTAGCCACCATACCGAATCGAACGGGTTACACATGGAAAACCAAAGAGAAACCCGTTAAGGCCTCGCACCGATTAGCAACCCTAAGAATTTTCTTTTAATTTAATCTTGTCTAAATGTCATATTTGAAACTTATGTGAGGAGGCAAAAAACGGAAAAGCAAACACGAATATGAACCAAGCAATACGGACATTAAGGAATGACTTCTAGCCATTTTACTTCAGGCCGTATCGATACACCTAAGGCCCGTATCGATATGTCTTCAACGGTCAAACTTCCCAAGGACAACTCCAAGAGACCGTATCGATACCCTACAAGCTGGTATCAATACACCCTCAAAGGTCAAGCTCCCCAAAGTCAACATCATGACCATATCGATACACCTAAGGCCCGTACCGATACCCCAATTTCTCGTCAAAATCTCAGATTTCCAGTGATCCAAAATGATATCGGTACGCCCCCGCGTATCGGTACGATATGCTCAAAACAGGAGACTATATCGATATTGCCCTTGAGCGTATCGATACCCCATGCACAGAAAGATAGAATTCTGCAGTTTTAAGCACAAGGGGACTAACACAAACACGCTAAGCAAGCATTTAAACAACTCTCAAACACATACACGACTTAAGGCAACCAAGAGCATTTGTTTTAAACAAGGTAAACAATCAACGAGACAAGATTCAACATGGCATGATTTATTAAAGGAAAACATTCATGCTTAGCATTCAAAAAGGGGTCAAAAGACAAACCATGGCATATTTCAACATTTAAAACATGTTAGCAACAAAAGCAACCACACGGGAGTTTAGACACCAACTCCTCAACACAAAAGTCTAGCATTCCCATTGCCTAAGTATTATTAAATCCATAAAAACCATACTTGAGCTAGCAAGCGAACTCTAGGATTCTTCCTTTGCCCCACTTGCCCCCCGAAGCCACTAACGATCTGCATTGTTGGAAAAGAGAGCGTAAGCTTGAAAGCTTAGTTAGCGGAACTAAAAATCACAACAACAACAATGTAGTTTCAAAACATATATTTATTTGGAAGGCAAAACCATTTGGAGTGGAATGTACTAAACCGACAACATAAGTATAAACGTAAACATGCATACAAGCTAGAAGTCTCAATCCAACAAGAACCTTAATTTAACTCAAGGCACAAATCCAACACAACATAAGAACAAGCTCATGGTGTGCACGTGTACAACCATTCCCGGTGGGAATACACATCACCGTACATAAACAACTAGCATATTTCCGGTGGGACTACACATCGCCGTACTCATCTACTAGTCAAATTCCGGTGGGACTACACATTAACGTACTCAACAACTCACTTCCCATTAACCATCACGTGAGGCTTTGACAACAATAACAACAACATAATAACATTAAATGATCTAAAAACAAATAACACCCCACCCAACAACACATATAATTACATTCACCAACACTTAACAAAACAAGATGAGATTAGTTAAACTTACACTTGGGTTTAGGTTGGCCCCTCAAGCTCAACCCAAACCCCAAGAAAACCTCTTTGAAACATTGCAAAGCTTTGAAACATTACCACTCACCAGCACAATTTCAAAACTAGCTATTGGTCCACCTTCAAGCTTCTTCAACTCTCGGTGTAGCGTCCAAAGAACCCAAATATTTATCCGTTGTTTCTACCCAAGTCAAAACAAGAAGTTAACACACTTTTCAACAATCAACCCACTGAAATATACCTTATCACAATTCAACAATAACCAATCCCGATTCCTACCCAAAACTAACCAAAATTATTCTCATTTCTACTCTAACCACAATTCAGCTATAACTTCATCAATTTAACATCCAAAACATGTTCAAATACCCCGGAAACATCAACTCAACACCATCAAAGCATTGGAAGTCTTTCACCACCATTTCCAAGCCAAAAACCCAAATATCCCCTATCCAAAAATTATCCATTTTCCAAATTCCGAGATTTCTTGATAAACACATTATCTTAACATTATTTTTACACCCAAAATATGGTTTATAACTCACTCAAATCATTGTTTTAACAAAATTTGTTTAAACCCTTCAAAAACCTATTTTCTCCCAAAGGAATAACTTTGAGAAATCTTTCAAAGTTTTGAAAGGAAGTTGTTAGAAAATAAGGAAATGTGAAGAAAATGTTAAGAACAAAGCACTTACCTTGATGAGTCTTCAAAAATGATGGAGGTTTGATGGAGGGGAGAAAAATAATGTGAATGGATTTTGGAGAAAAAGAAGACGTGGGTAGTTTTGAAATAGAATATTTTATTTTAATTTAAAATCCATTTCCAAAAACCTATTTGTTACCCAATTTTACAAAAAAAAAAACCCTTTCAAAAACCCCTTCTTGTCAAAATCGGACCCGACTGACCCAAATCGTGTTTATTAACCTACTCCGGACCCTGCAACCACCCGGACCCTAGTATTAGGGCATTACAACTCCCCCCACTTAAGGAATTTCATCCCCGAAATTTACCTGATGGGAAGAGATACGGAAACTGTTCCTCTATGTCAGCCTTTCTCTCCCAAGTGGCCTCTTCCACACCTCGGTGTCTCCACAAAACCTTTACCAGCTCAATGGTCCTACCCTGCAGTACCTTGCTATCGGTAGCTAGGATCTCAATTGGTTCTTCATCATACGACAAGTCCAGATTTAACTCGATCTCTTCCACTAGCATTACATGAGACAGATCTGATCTATATTTTAGAAGCATCGAAACGTGGAACACATCATGAATCTTCTCAAGTTCGGATGGCAATTTCAACCTATATGCTACATGACCAATCCTCTCAACTACCTCGTATGGAACAATGAATCTCAGACTTAACTTCCCCTTTTACCAAACCTCATTGCCTTCTTCCACGAGGAAACCTTCAAGAACACTTTATCGCCAATAACATACTCAATCTCATTTTTCTTCAGATCTACATACGATTTCTGTCTGTCTGAAGCTTCCTTCAAGCGATAACAAATCAGTTTTACCTTCTCGGTAGTGCCCTTAAGCAAGTCTGGCATATGTACAAGCTTTTGTCCGACTTTGGCCCAACAAACAGGCGTTCTACATTTCCTACCATACAGAGCTTCACACGGTGCCATCTGAATACTAACTTAATAACTGTTATTGTACGCAAATATACTAGCGGTAGATGTTTTTCATATGAACCCTAAAAGTCGATGATGCAACACCTCAACATGTCCTCTAACACCTGAATAACTCTCTCTGACTGGCCATCTGACTGTGGGTGATACGAAGTACTGGACTTCAACCAAGTTCCCAAGGCATGATGCAAACACTCCTAAAATCTAGTTGTAAATCTCGGATTTCTTTCTGACACAATAGACTTCGGTACACCATGTAGCCTCACAATCTCACACATATACAACTCGGCCAACCTGTCTAAGGTGTAAGTAGTATGAACAGGTATGAAATGGGCACACTTAGTGAATCTGTCAACTATTACCCATACTGAATTCTTCTTCGAATGAGTCAACGGCAATCCTGACACAAAATCCATAGTAATCTGTTCTCACTTCCATTCCGGAATCTTCAACGACTGTAACAAACCAGAAGGAAACTGATGTTCGGCCTTAACACGCTAGAAAACCATACATCTACTCACATACTCGACCACATCTTTCTTTAACCCAACCCAGAAGTACTCATCCTTCAACCCACGGTACATCTTCGTACTACCTGCATGCATAGCAAAATGACTGTTATGAGCTTCATTCAAGATAGTACACCTCAATTTGGCATCTTCTGGAACAACTGCTCTATCCTTGAAACATAGGATCCCATTCTCACCAAAGCAGAAATATGTGAGTTTACCCTCGGCTATATCTTGCACGTGAGGTGCCAAAGATTTGTCTTGCAATTGTTTCTCTCGAATCAACTGAACTAACGTGGGTTTAACCTGTAGCTCGGCTATGAAACCACCATCTTGAGACACACTCAATCTAACAAACATAGCTTGCAACTCAACTTCCATTTTTTCTACTCAAAGCATCGGCCACTACGTTTGCCTTACTCGAATGGTACTCTATCGTGAGGTCATAGTCTTTAAGGAGCTCTAACCACCTACGATGTCTAAGATTCAACTCTCTTTGTATCATAAGGTACTTCAAACTCTTATGATCGGTATACACGGTGCACTTCTCACCGTAAAGGTAGTGTATCCAAATCTTCAAAGCAAACACTACAACAGCTAACTCTATGTCATGAGTGGGGTAATTCTTCTCGTGAACTTTTAACTGTCTCGAAGCATAAGCTAAAACTCTTCCTTCTTGCATAAGCACACAACCTAAACCTATATACGATGCATCACTGAAGATTACGAACTCTTTTCCTGGTTCAGGCTGAATCAAAATAGGAGCTTATGTCAATGCTTTCTTCAATTTTTCAAACGCTTGTTGCCTTGCATCTGTCCACTCATACAAAACATTTTTTGAAGTAATTTAGTTAAAGGTGCCGCAATCTTCAAGAATCCCTCAACAAATCTTCGATAATACCCAGCCAACCCTAAGAAACTACGAATTTCGGTCACCGAATTCGGTTGTTTCCAACTCACTATCGCTTCTATCTTCTTGAGATCCACACTAATCCCATCAGATGAGATCACATGACCTAGAAAGGCCACCTCCCTAATCCAAAACTCACATTTACTCAACTTGGCATACAACTTATTTTCAAGCAAGGTCTGAAGTACTAATCGCAAATGCTCATCATGCTCTTCCTCGGTCCTAGAGTACACTAAAATGTCATCTATGAACACTACTAAAAATCTATCCAAATACTCGTGAAACACTTTGTTCATCATGTCCATAAATGCAGCTGGGGCATTAGTCAAACCGAAAGGCATTACGAAGAACTCGTAGTGCCCATATCGTGTACGGAAAGCTGTCTTCGATATATCCACATCTTTTACCTTCAACTGATAATAGCCGAATCTCAAATCAATTTTCGAAAATACTATAGCACCTCTCAACTGATCAAGCAAATCGTCGATCCGCGGCAAAGGATACTTGTTCTTTACTGTTACCTTGCTCAACTGCCTATAATCTATGCACATCCTCATACTGCCACCATTTTTCTTCACAAATAAGACTAGAGCACCTCACGGAGAAATACTAGGCCTAATGAAACCTCTATCTAACAGTTCCTGAAGCTGTGTCTTCAACTCTTTCAACTTTTTAGGTGTCATTCTATATGGAGTAATGGATACGAGAGTAGAATTTGAATACGTCTCAATAGCAGACTCAACATCTCTATCTGGAGGCAGACTCGGCAACTCTTATGGAAAGACACTCAAAAAGTCACAAACTGTTCTGATGTCTTGCGGTCTAACTTCACTCATGTTCAGATTCATTACATAGGCCAAATATGCTTGACAACCCAAATCCATCAATCTCTGAGCTTCTAAAGCATAAACAACATTGGACAAGAACTTAATGTTCTCGCCAACTACTACAACCTCATAATCATCCTCAAGTCTCAAGGAAACTCTCTTGGTCTCAAAGTCTACCCTAGCTCTATACTTTACGAGCTAATCCATTCTCAAAATCACATCGAACCCATAGAATGACAATTCTATCATATCAACCGGAAACACATGACCTTGAATCACCAAATGGCACCTCCTATAACTTTTCCTAGCTACCACGGTCTCACCAAAAGAACTAGTAACATCCACACCTACCTCTAGCCACTTATACGGTAAATCTAAAGATCTTGCATGCTCACTCAAAATGTATGAATGTGTCAAACACGAATCTATCCACGAAAGCAAGGATAAGGATCGTAACAAGAAATTACATGCGATGACATCCGTGTCATTTCTGCCCTCTCGCAGCGCATACACCCTAGAAGGTCCTCCACCCTCGGGCTGAACTGCTACCATATGAGCTACATTTCTCTGACCATCATTCCTTGGCTGAAAGTTACCTCGACCGCGTCCGCGGCCTCTCTGATGCTCAAAACCTTGAACGGGGGTCTGTCCATCCCTAGCCAGGTGAGGACAATTACGCCTCAAATGATCTCAGGATCCACAGTTCCAACATACCCCAAAGATACCCATACACTCGCCCGGATGGCGTCTTTCACATCTAGTGCACTCGGGAGTATGAACAACAACCCATTGGCCCTGATGGCCACGTCCATGGTTACCGCCTCTACGTCTCAAGTCAGGCTGATATCTTCTATCTTTGTGCCTCTTCGCATGCTCTCTGCCCATTCCGCATGTCGTTTTTCTGAATCGGACCCACTAGCAAGAGTGTTCGAGCCTAAACTCTGCTCAATATCCTTGGCCCTAGAGACCAAAACATCAAACTCGGTGTAATCAGGTGCAAGCATATATGTCTTCACATCCCTAGTCAAACCATAGCGGAAGCGCTCACACCGTTCTCTCTCGTTAGGAACCAACTCGGGAGCACATTGGCTCAACCTCATAAATTGTACCTCATACTCTGACATCGTCTTACCATCCTGAACCAAAGCCATAAATTCCTTCTTCTTTTCATCATGATATCGAGCTCCAAGGTACTTCTTTCTGAAGGTTTTTCTGAAGAATTCCCAAGTGACATCCACCTCCGGAATACCCAAAATAACTATAGTCCACCAAGCATACGCATCCCCCTGAAGCAAGGAGACAACACAACCCAACTTACGAGTGTCTGAGCACTCCATCTGACCTAAGATTCGTATAGTGCTCTCGAGTCAAGCCTCTGAACCCTCGGGAGTCAAACCACGGAACTCGACACCGCCCAAACTACGAAGTCTCTCAAGGGGTAAACTAGTCCCCACGCCCTGAGGTGGTGCTGCAGCATGTATACCGACTAAAGTTGTTTGAAAAGCCCTGACTATGATCTGAATCAAATAAGTCATGTCCGCACCGGCCTAACCCTGGCCAACCTGAGCTCCATTGCCTCCAACATTTTTCCTAACCTGGAGTACATTACCTCCGACATCTGCCCCATTACCATCGGGAGCATGAGAAGGAAGATGCACATCCCCGGGTGCCTGGTCACTCGCTCTAGGCCGTTCTCTCGGTCTCACCATAACAAAGATACAATCTAAAACAACAAACATAACACACACAAGAAAACATTGGGTCAGCAAGGGCAAGGATCCAGGTGCTCGAGCTCTTTCAACCAAAACCATTTTTCAACAACAATACCTAGCAATGGAGACGCTCGACTACTCTTCAACCAACATCAAGAACGAGAAATTATGCTTTCACACACCATGCAACGACAAACAAACAAACTTACCTAACTTACCTTCTCGAGAGACCTCGAAACCGAGACTCTAATACCACCAAATGTAACCCCCTCGACCCGGCCTAGCCACCAAACCGAATCGAATGGGTTACATGGGGAAAACCGAAGAGAAACTCGTTAAAGCCTCACTTCGATTAGCAACCCTAAGAATTTTCTTTTAATTTAAGCTTTTCTAAATGCCAAATTTAAAACTTATGTGAGGAGGCAAACAACGGAAAAGCAAACACGAATATGAACCAAGCAATATAGATATTAAGGAATGACTTCTAGCCATTTTACTTTAGGCCGTATCGATACACCTAAGGCCTGTATCGATACACCTTAAACGGTCAAACTTCCCAAGGTCAACTCCAAGAGACCGTATCGATACCCTATAAGCTGGTATCGATATGACCTCAAAAGTCAAGCTTCCCAAAGTCAATATTAGGACTGTATCTATACACCTAAGGCCCGTACTGATACCCTAATTTCTCGTCAAAATCTCAGATTTCCAATGATCCAAAATGGTATCGGTACGCTCTCGCGTATCAGTACGATATGCTCAAAATAAGGGACCGTATCGATACTGCCCTTGAGCGTATCGATACCCCTGCCTAGAAAGATAGAATTCTACAGTTTTAAGCACAAGGGGACTAATACAAACACGCTAAGCAAGCATTTAAACAACTCTCAAACATATACACGACTTAAGGCAACCATAAGCATTCGTTTTAAACAAGATAAACAATCAATGAGACATGATTCAACATGGCATGACTTATTAAAGGAAAACATGCATGCTTAGCATTCAAAAAGGGGTCAAAAGACAAACAAACCAAACAAACCAACTTACCTTCCCGGGAGACCTCGAAACTGAGGCTCTAATACCACCAAATGTAACCCCCTCGACCCAGCCTAGCCACCAGACTGAATCGAACGGGTTACACGGAGAAAATCGAAGAGAAACCCGTTAAGGCCTCGCTCCAATTAGCAACCCTAAGAAATTTCTTTTAATTTAATCTTGTCTAAATGTCATATTTGAAACTTATGTGAGGAGGCAAACAACGGAAAAGCAAACATGAATATGAACCAAGCAAAACAGACATTAAGGAATGACTTCTAGCCATTTTACTTCAGGTCGTATCGATACACCTAAGGCTCGTATCGATACGCCTTCAACGGTCAAACTTCCCAAGGTCAACTCCAAAATACCGTATCGATACCCTACAAGCTGGTATCGATACGCCTTCAAAGGTCAAGCTCCCCAAAGTCAACATCAAGACTGTATCGATACACCTAAGACTCGTACCGATACCTCAATTTTTCGTCAAAATCTCAGATTTCCAGTGATCCAAAACGGTATCGGTACGCCTCCACGTATTAGTATGATATGCTCAAAACAGGGGACCGTATCGATATTGCCCTTGAGCGTATCAATACCCCCTGCACAGAAAGATAGAATTCTGCAGTTTTAAGCACAAGGGGACTAACACAAACACGCTAAGCTAGCACTTAAACAACTCCCAAACACATACACGACTTAAGGCAACCAAGAGCATTCGTTTTAAACAAGGTAAACAATTAATGAGACAAGATTCAACATGGCATGATTTATTAAAGGAAAACATTCATGCTTAGCGTTCAAAAAGGGGGTCAAAAGATAAACCATGACATATTTCAACATTTAAAACATGTTAGCAGCAAAAGCAACCACACGAGAGTTTAGACACCAACTCCCCAACACAAAAGTCTAGCATTCTCATTTCCTAAGTATTATTACATCCATAAAAACCATACTTGAGCTAGCAAGAAAACTCTAAGATTCTTCTTTTGCCCCACTTGCCTCCCGAAGCCACTAACGATCTGCATTGTTGGAAAAGAGAGCGTAAGCTTGAAAGTTTAGTGAGCGGAACTCAAAATCACAACAACAACAATGCAGTTTGAAAACATATATTTATTTGGAAGGCAAAACCATTTGGAGTGGAATGTACTAAACCGACAACATAAGTATAAAGGTAAACATGCATACACGCTTGAAGTCTCAATCCAACAAGAACTTTAATTTAACACAAAGCACAAATCCAACACAACATAAGAACAAGCTCATGGTGTGCACGTGTACAACCATTCCCGGTGGGACTACACATCACCATTCATAAACAACTAGCATATTTCCGGTGGGACTACACATCGCCGTACTCATCTACTAGTCAACATCCGGTGGGACTACACATCACCGTACTCAACAACTCACTTCCCATTAACCATCAGGTGAGGCTTCGACAATAATAAGAACAATATAATAACATTAAAGGATGTAAATGCAAATAACACCCCACCCAACAACACATATAATTACATTCACCAACACTTAACAAAACAAGACGAGATTAGTTAAACTTACACTTGGATTTAGGTTGGCCCCTCAAGCTCATCCCAAACCCCAAGAAAACCTCTTTGAAACATTGCAAAGCTTTGAAACATTACCACTCACCAATACAATTCCAAAACTAGCTAACGGTCCACCTTCAAGCTTCTTCAACTCTCGGTGTAGCGTCCAAAGAACCCAAATCTTTATTCGCTGCTTCTACCTAAATCAAAACAAGGAGTTAACACACTTTTCAACAATCAACCCACTGAAATAAACCTTATCACAATTCGACATCAACCATTCTCAATTCCTACCTGAAACTAACCAAAACCATTCTCATTTCTACTCTAACCATAATTCAACCATAACTTCATCAATTTAACATCCAAAACATGTTCAAATACCTCGGAAACATCAACTCAACACAATCAAAACATTAGGAGTCTTTCACCACCATTTCCAAGCCAAAAACCCAAATACCCCCTATCCAAAATTACCCATTTCCCAAATTTCGGGATTTCTTGATAAACTCGTTATCTTAACATCATTTTTACACCCAATATATGGTTTATAACTCACCCAAATCACTGTTTTAACAAAATTTTCTTAAACCCTTAAAAAACCCATTTTCTCCCAATAAGAAGGACTTTGAGAAATCTTTCAAAGTTTTGAAAGGAATTTGTTAGAAAATAAGGAAATGTGAAGAAAATGTTAGGAACAAAGCACTTACCTTGATGAGTCTTCAAAAATGATGAAGGTTTGATGGAGGGGAGAAAATAACGTGAATGGGTTTTGGAGAAGAAGAAGAAGTGGGTAGTTTTGAAATAGAATATTTTATTTTAATTTAAAATCCATTTCCAAAAACCTATTTGTTACTCATTTTACCAAAAACCCTTTTTAAAAACCCCTTCTTGTCCAAATCAGACCCGACTGACCCAAATCGCGTTTATTAACCTACTCCGGACCCTGCAACCACCCGGACCCTAGTCTCGGGGCGTTACATAATTAGTATCTATATTAAAATTGAACTCCTAGAAATCTATTAAAAATTATTTATGAAAACCTTCAAGTTTTGAGTTGCTGCTACCACATAATTTTCTACAAAAAGTTTATATTTTCATATTACTATACAATTTTCTTAGTAATTTCATATTTTTCAATGACTCTATTATTTACCTTTTATTTTAGAATAAATTAATAATTAAAATTTTTTAGTTATCAAATTTTTATTATTAAACAAAATTTTTAGATTATCTACAAGTAATTTTATTTTCATTAATGTTTAAAACATGACACATAAGTTATTTTTACATAATAAAATATAAGAATGCCAGAAGCAATAACAAATATATTTTTAATTATGAATGATTAAATTTATTGAATTATTTTGAAATTAGTAGAATATATAAATTTTGAGGACTAAAATTGTCATTATAACAAACCTTGTTAGATGTGTGTTTGTATTTTAATGGAAGAGTGACCCGATTGTAACTAAAACTTTAATTGAGTGACCCAATTATAACTTTACTAATAATTGAGTGACCTAATCATAACTTTACTAATAATTGAGTGACCCAATCATAACTTTACTAATAGTTGAGTGACCTCCAGTGTAATTTACCCTAAGAAAAATAAAACTCCAACTCAAAATCCGTCGTCCAAACGTGGTATCTCACTTCTCTGACCCGGCTCTCTTTTTCTCCCATCCCCCGGCAAAAATCTCTCTTTTCTAGGGTTTGCTGCAGATCTCCCTTTGTCCTTTGTTGATCGTTAATCTTTTCTCCAGAGGAAACGAAGTACTAAAATGAGAGGATTAGTGAACAAGCTCGTCTCCCGCTCTCTCTCCGTCGCCGGCCAGTGGCAGCAACAGCAGCTCCGCCGTCTCAACATCCACGAATATCAGGTTTATTCACATATCGCTTTTTTATTCGTTTATTCATTTTATTCCTTGCGTTTATAGTTTTTATTATTTCTGAGAAAATGTTGAAACGAAAATTGTGGTTTCCAAAATAGTACTTGGATTAGTTATGATCTAAAGTTTATACTGATTTTCATGCTTATGAAATGAATTTATGTTGTTGACGATTTTTTTTTTGTATGGAAATTGAACTTCGAGTTTACTGCCTTTTAGTGGTTTTTATAGATCTGTGTGTCTTTCTGGAAATATAAATGTCGTGTAAGCGTCTTGGTGACAGACGTGATTTTGGTAATCTGAAAAATCAGGGGGCTGAGTTGATGAGCAAATATGGAATTAACGTGCCAAAAGGAGTGGCTGTTTCTTCTCTTGACGAAGTTAAAGAAGCTGTAAAGACAACATTCCCCAATCAGAATGAGGTGAATTATTCAATATCTGCACCAAAGTTGTTTAATAGCCTTCTTGTTGATTTTGTTAGGAACAGTGGAATTATTGGCCTGTGTTTTTCACTATGAGCAATTTATTTTGAGAAACTATTTAATGACATTTTGATATAAAATGACTGTATCATACAAGTATTGATAACTTGGATTATGGTGCAGGTGGTGGTTAAAAGTCAAATTTTGGCTGGTGGAAGAGGCTTGGGAACATTCCAAAACGGTTTTAAGGGTGGAGTTCACATCGTTAAGAGTGACCAGGTTGAAGATACGGCGGGTACTTAAAGTTTTATTTATTATTATCTTTACAGTGAAGCACTCTATTACTCAAGAAAATACAGTTATTATTAGTATTCTTATTGAGATTTTCATTTATCTTTGCTGAAGATGATATTTTAAGTTATACATGTTTGTTTTGCTACTTGTTCATTTATTGTGAACATGTCTCTTATCCGTTGCGATGCTTGCATCCTATTTAGCATTCAAATGACTTTGCTTCCAATTTATCATCATCTAAGAAAAGGCGTTTCTTTAGTTTTTCTATAATAAGTAATTATTTTTATTGCATGCAGGGAAGATGCTTGGGCAGATACTTGTGACCAAACAAACTGGCCCCCAAGGCAAAGTTGTTAGCAAGGTTAGCCACCTATTAATATTTTAATGGAAACTTGCATTTTAATTAGTCCGTGCAGTCAGTCTCAGTTATGCTATGGGTATTGGATTTAGTAATTGCTTGAATCACCATTAACCTCATTTTCTTTTTACAGGTTTACCTGTGTGAAAAGTTGTCACTTGTGAATGAGATGTACTTTGCTATCACTCTGGATCGTAATACTGCTGGTCCAGTATGTTTCCAAACTGAATCTGTCATCTTTATACCTGCTGGAAGCAATATTCTTTGTTCCCCCCACTAATTGATTTCGTATGAAGTCAAATGCCCTTATTCTATTGTATATTGTCTCTCAGCTTATAATTGTCTGTAGCAAGGGAGGAACCAGCATTGAAGACCTTGCAGAGAAATACCCTGACATGATTATTAAGGTTAAAATAATTGTTTTATTATGTTTTAGCGTAACCAAAAAGGCAATCTCTCATTCCACTGTGATCATGGTTTGCAACTGACTCATCAATTATTTCTGATAGGTACCCATTGACGTCTTCAAAGGAATTACGGATGAAGATGCTGCCAAGGTTGTGGATGGTTTGGCTCCAAAGGGTGCTGATAGAAATGATTCTATTGAGCAAGTGAAGAAGCTATATAAGCTTTTCTGTGAATCTGATTGCACATTGTTGGAAGTGAGTGTGGTTTTCTTTCTTTCTGTGGCTACATTATACTCTGACTGTCTCATATGTTACCAGTCATCTTATATGGATTTCTGTTTATCTTACATTCATCTTTGTTTGAATTGGTTTTTGTTGTCAACAGATCAATCCTCTGGCCGAGACTTCTAGCAACCAATTAGTGGCTGCTGATGCAAAGTTAAACTTTGATGATAATGCTGCATTTCGTCAAAAGCCGATATTTTCTCTTCGTGATCCATCACAAGAGGATCCTCGAGAAGTATGTAATAGTCTCAGTTTTTCTTTTATCACATTTATCAAATGGTTATTCTTGGTTGTCTTCTGAAGACAGTATAATCAGTTACATGATTATCCAATGTTAGTACTCATGGCCCTGATTCTTCATTTTTGCTTATTAAAGGTTGCAGCGGCCAAAGCTGATCTGAATTACATTGGCTTAGATGGAGAAATCGGTTGCATGGTGAATGGTGCAGGGTTAGCAATGGCTACAATGGATATAATTAAGTTGCATGGGGGAACTCCTGCTAATTTTCTCGATGTAGGTGGAAATGCTTCTGAAGGCCAGGTAAATGGTGTTCTTTGCTTTTGAATACTTTCACAGTTTATTTTTGTGGCATTTGGTTTTTCTGGTTCAAGTTTGCTTACTTTCTGGGTCTGGTAAATTGACATTTCATTAATCTTACTAATTTTTATGAGCTATGGTACTCTGACCTGAGGTGAATGTAGTATGCGTCCAACAAGATCATGTTCAACATTTTTTAACAAATGATTTTTCTTTATATTTGGTGTTTCGAAACTCCTGGACACAACTGTATGTTGTTTCTGCTGCGGTTCTTGAATTTCTGGCATCACTGATCATGCCGTAGTGTTTTTCGCTTTATGGAAAATTTGGTTTCAGACAGTTGATGCTACCTTGATCCTACAATAACTGTGGAGTATTTGTTCGCTTACTTGTCCAAATAAGTAGAATATGTTTGTGCTTCTAATTCTTAGATGATGTGGAACAGGTGGTTGAGGCGTTTAAGATTTTGACATCTGATGAGAAAGTGAAAGCAATTTTGGTGAACATATTTGGAGGAATAATGAAATGTGATGTGATTGCAAGTGGGATCGTCAATGCTGCCAAAAATGTGAGAGTTGCATAAAATTTGATGTTTCTGATGTCTACAATCCTTCTCGAAAAAACATTGACATTTTTTGGGCATGTGTAATATAGGTTTCCCTAAAAGTTCCCGTGGTGGTACGTCTCGAAGGTACCAATGTTGAGCAAGGGAAGAGAATATTGAAGGTAAATCGGAAATTAGATGTACTTAAACTTATTATATGTTGGTAATTATTAATGTGATTATGATTTCCTTGTTGATTGCCCATGGCGCTGCAGGAAAGTGGAATGACACTTATAACGGCCGAAGACCTGGATGATGCAGCGGAAAAAGCAGTTAAAGCAGCCAGCAAATAAGATGTGTTTTTATAAATCAAGCCCCATTGAATCTTGTTAATGATAAACCAAAGGGTTGAGGACTAATCATTGCTGATTGCCCCACGAAAATGGTTCGTGGTATTTTGATTTTTCACTGTTGAGCTTTACAATTCGAAGTCTGAAATAAAACCATTTTGCTTACACCGACTCTTGGGTCATCAACCACCTTTCTGCATGTACCATCCTATGGTGGGGGTTAATGGTACGTTCTGAAATGAGTAAAAAAAATTGCTAGTTTGTTGCAAGCCTTTGTATGTTTCCCGATGAAGAAAAAAAATCTGATCTAAATTTGATTGAAAAAAGTTGAATCCGAAAAAAAGTCTGCCTCCTAATAGGAGGTGGATTGGATTTGGATCCGGTTCAATTTTGATCTAAATTCATGCTCTATCTATATTCAAGTCATATGAGTTTGAATCAAAACATTTATGATTTTTTATTCTTTAAATTGAGATATCCATAAAAATATAAATGTATCAGAAATGCAAGTGAAATAATAATTATAATAATAATAATAATAATTTTTGAAATTATTATGATTTATATATGTTAACTAAACTTAATATATTGTAATATATCTACGTATACTATATGCATATATAGATAAATATGAATTATCGAAACATAATATACCCTAAAGACATGCCCTTTAGACTCGGGTCAACACTAGGGATGACAACTTACTCCGAATCTGAAGAAAAAAATCTGATTCAAATTCAATTGGAAAAAATTTTGAAACAGAATGTGAAAACGGTATGAGTCGGTTTGTAATCGAACTCAGACTCAAACTTTATACAGTCCGATCCAAGTCTGATATATTGTATCCCTAAATTCATGCATTTAAGACTACGAGAGGGAGACGACTACTGAATTTAGACTGCAAGAGGTGTAAGAACATTACAATCTCCCATTCTCACTATAAGAGAATGGTGGAGAAATGGAGCTATTCGTTGGATAATAATGATGTAATTAGGTATTACGGAATGGGAAAAATACTCCATGCACTTTCGTGGAAAGTTTGTTTTCCACACAAGTGGATTTAATTTAGGATAATAATTTAATTTAGGGTTTAGGTTGTAGGTTTAAAATTTATAGTTTATAGTTATAATTTAAGGATGAAATTAGAACATTCAAAAAAATTGAAACCAATATGAAATAAGGGTCATATTTATCCAAATAAAAAATAAAGATCATAGTTTAAGAATGTGCAGTGCAATTAACTCTTATTATTAATATTTACCCCGTTTTACCTGTCGTCTTTCTCCTCAACAATTTTAGAAAGGAAAAAAAAAACAGAACCCTAAAGTTCAAGCCTTCTGCCTTCCCCTATGAAAATTAAAGACTACCTAGAAAGCAACCTTGATGGTTTCAGCTTTCTTCCACCCTTCATTTTGTAAATCCGATCTACGCATGAAATGAGATATGTCGTATAGGAATTGAAAGACCAAGAGTGAAGGATTCTTGCAGAAAAAGGTGAAATCACAATATAAAAAGGCTGTTTTAATAAACTAAAAATGCATTAAATAATAATAATAACCACATACCTAACATGATTGTAAACCCATTCAATGCAATCAATAAGTTAAGGCTAGAGAGAGTTTTCAACTAAATTAGTTGCAAGGACCAAAAAGAAAAATCAGGAATGGGTCCAGTTTCAACCCAAATCTCGTCTTCGGGGCCGAGGAGACTTGTCACCAGTCACCACCAGGAGAGGTTACTGCCTCTCAATGTCATTCCTTCCCGGTTTGCAATGAGGTATTGATACTGATTGCGTTTTATTTTGTTAACAATGAAAAATAATGGATGAGGGAGGCAAAGATCGTGTCATATGCTAGCTAACATAAAGGTTCACCTAGATCCTCATCTACCTTATTCTCCTGGCATTTCTTCAGAAGATGCAGCTGCCGTCGTAGGTGCAGTACCTGCCATACCGATATAATATGATGCTACTAGTGAGAAAATCTTAGACAGCGAGATCCATAGCGGTTAGTTATATAATAGACTGCAAGACATTTGCTCAAGTATAATGTGTTCAGATATAAATCAAGGAATTCATTGTTTTCTCTACCATATATTGCGGGTATTTCTCAACGAAACAAAAATTTTCAAAGTGCGGATAGGTAACCGACACAAGCAGTTATATCTATCTATCTATCTATCTATCTATATTCCCTCCAAACTTGGTTATATTCTCACTCAGAACTCAAACCAATGACAACAGCAACGGAAATTTTATTTCACTACCATATCCATTTAGTATTTTAATATATGATTCGAACAAATCCATAAAAGTAAATAGAGACCAAAGTTAAGTTGTTTACCTCTTCCTGGAGCAAAATGGGAAGATTCTCAGTCAAGACAAGAGAAGACATTTCACTCAAAAGCTTCTCATCTTTGATACCACGCCATGTTTCTGGAGGCAAGGCCAGCAAGAGAGCTGTGAGAACATCATTGCCAGCTGGGTAAACCCCATTGCAACTAGTTGGACTAGAGCCACAACAGTTCAGTTTATTTGGGTATGAAGGGACCAGCACGTCAACTCCCTGCTCAGAGCTACCATTTACAACTGTCCCAGACACCAATGTAATAGGCTTGTCACCATTAGCCTTCAAGCGTGTAATACATGTTTCACGACAGCAATACCTCCCTGGGGAACCAAACTTCCCAGCCAAAAGTTCTGCACCTTGGCAACAAATTGTTGCACCGATGCCTGGAAGATTATTTTCATGACTTGAAGCCAATGCATTTCTGCAGCACGAAGTCACTGATGATAAAAATGCTACAACATGTTTAAAAAGACCAGTTTCCTGCACTTGTTTCAACACCTCTTCCTGGAAGAACAAAACAACTTGTAGTGTAAAACTTTACAAAGAACTATAGCAAATAGCAACGAATTACTAAAAGGAAAAGGAAACAAAAACGACAAATGGAGTTTTACAGCACCTTGAGAGAAAGCCTTCCTTTCTCCTCTAGGCTAAGGTTTTGATCACCATCTTCTCTTCTCCTAACTTCTGCAATCCACTTGATGAACTCTTCAAAATTTGATGGAAGTGATGAGAAAACAACTGAGATAACCTTTTGAACATCTTTCGCATCATCCGACTTCACAAGATTAGGAACATCATCCATTAAATACTTTGCAACTTTGACCCAGCTTTCATGCTTACAGCTCTGTGTAAAGAACATACAATCCATCATCAGAAATGGGATAGAAACAATGCAAATTATCAGCTTCAAATATATTAATTCATAGAGAGCAAGCCTAAGCCATGACCAAAAGCAACAATATAATAAGATTAGGCATACTTCAAAACAAGGCAATATAAAAAAACTGAGACGAAGTCACTCCAGTACTACCACATTAATAGTACCAAGCACATGGATCAGCATCCAGAAGAGATGCAATTGTACCAAATAAAACTGTAAACATGTTGATAACACATGTACTAAACCAAAAAATCAAGAAACTATACCTGACGAAACTTTGTTAGAGCATAACAAAAATACACAAATAAAAAGGTCAACCAAATACTAGATTGCTGATGAGAGAAAGAGTTCTTGTGTAGTTTTGGTGATAATATTTGTTGCCGAATTGGTATCAGATGCGTCTTAACAATAAAGCCAATAATATGAACTCTTAAGTCTTAACATTCAACAGTCAACCCACAGCCACACCACCATGAAAGCCAGCAAAAGGGAATGCATGTATAATCACTTGAAAACATATATTGTCAAAGCATGAAGAATTTGCATAATAACAGCATTCCCGCAGGTACAATTTATAATGTCAAGATAACAAGAATACCAGGGTGTAAAGCAAGCCCGGATCTCTGTGAGGTCTGGAAATAAGCAAGAACCTGGAAAATAATCAGCCATCGATGATAGTCAGCATGTAACACTTCTTTGTATCCTCAATTACTAAAGTAAAAAGGATAGAACTATAGTTTTTAGCATCTCATTATCATTTCTTCAGAATATATAGGCAGCTGAGAAAGCTCAATCATATTGCTACTTCTGTATCTTACAGTAATTTGTAACCAGCCATACTTCACAGAATCACCACTCTATATGGGATTTGGTAAAATTACTTGATTTGCAGATCAACCAAGCATATTTTTTAATGTGACTTAATTATATTTATTAATAACATCCAGTCTTTCTCTAACCTCCCACCAGAAACAAATGCTTCTTGTTAAGATCATTTCATTTAGCTAACATTCGACAACTAATTTGGAAAGCGGACTAAACAGCATACCCTCTACGTTGCCCTGTTGCTTCATCAACACTTTCCATGGCTTCCCAAAGAAGTTTCAGAGGAACCCAATGAGGAGGATACTTAAAACGAGCAACATCTAAAATCAGGGCCATGTCCCTTCCAGCATGATAACCACCAATAGGAGAAAAATGACCAGTGCCCGTCTGCAAAAAATATAGCCAATGTTATCCACCACTTAACAGATGTAACAAGATGCAACTCAACTAGGATTTTAATATTGGCACTAGGTTAATAAATAGCACAAAAGCATGTCACGTTACATCAAAATGGAAAGACTTAAAACACATCAATAAATGATTTAACCAAAGACATGCTATAAGATTCAAATTATTTACAATGACGATTGCAATTATATACAAATTGTCAAAAGAATGACCATGTCAGCTGATCTCATGAAAAAGATGAAATTTATCTCCCCATGTCATTTTTATATTGCTTCTGGCTGTCGCAACATGAGAAAATGTAAAATGGGTCAAAAAGAAGACTGACATTGTTACATCCAAGGCTGCAAGCATATGAACTGATGAGCATTATGTTAAATAACATTACCAAAAATGAAAAAGCAGGAAAATATGCCTAGCATAAAGTATAAACTATTAAATTGAATCTCACCTGTTTAAAAATTGACCTATGATATGATGAAATTATATGACACTCATCAGAAGTGGAACATCTCACAACAAATTTACGGAAGTCATCCAAAGAGCTTTGACTTGTGCGGAAAGCTTCAACTTTAGCCCCAGCACAATGAGCCAAACATACAAGCTTACCAAATGATATCCCGTTCTCTTTAACTTTTTCCAAAGGCTCACAACAATCGAGCATAGATTCATCAAACCACCTCCAAGGTCCTACAAAAGAAACTTATAACTGTTCAGATGTATACTTTTAGATGACAGAAAATGCATTCAGCTAGTCATGTATCAAACTTTTAAGGAAGTATGACTTTATGACAGACACAGTAACTAGAAAAATATAGAAGTGAATAGGGCCATATATATAAATATAACACCAACTGACGTCAAAACAACTTTGTTTAGTGCAGAGACAATCCTAAAAAGAAAATGCACTTAGTTCTAGAAGTTACCCTTCCATGTTCTGCCAGGATCAATAGCAAGGGCATTCAAGACCATGGAAAGACTGGCTAGTCCACAGTAAGCTGGCTCTGACTGTGTCTGGAAGTAAGATATCAGCCTATAAAATCCTTCCATCGTCCCGTTTTGAATAGATTCGATGAAAAGTTGCTGCAGTTCCAATACATTGCAAGCAACTGAAAATATTAAAATATAATCACTAAAAATACAAATGCATCATGCAAGTTCCGCCGATTCCGTAACTAAAAATCGAAATCAAAGACAAATAAATCGAATAACAATGCCAGCAAACGATTAAACAACCGAAAGGAAGAAAAAAACGGAGAAGCAACGGTTACCTTTCCATCGGAGGAAGCGAAATCGACGGCCGGAGGAGAAGGAAGAACTCGCTTATACAAACCAGCCATCGCCATCCTCATTTTGCCTAGGTTTTCCTCGATTTATACTAATTATATTCAGCCTCTTTCTTCGCGGTGATTTCACAAGAAAGGAAACTGAAGATCTCGCGCAATCAAAGTTCCGGAGCTTAGAACTCGCGGGCTTCAAAGCATCGTCCAAAACGCCGTTACGGTTGTCTTTCAACTAGGAGACACAACCAAAGTGACGAACACAAGAGATAAGGAAAGAAGATGGAAGCAACAATAACGCCGTTACGCGTCCCCCGGCCCCGCCTAAACTTACCAGTTTCGGAATAAGGAAAGAAAAGCAGTTCCGGTTACTGCCTTTTTTCTTCTTTTTTTCGCAGCGAAGTCAACATTGTGGTGTTTAAATTTAATTAATTCAACGGGTCAATGCTAGTGTTAATTTGGAGGGCCTTGGCCTATTTCTATGGTCTGGGCTTCGTCTTCAGCCTTTAGTTGGGCCTTCAACGTATTAGTGAAAAATCATTTGAGTTCTTTAATTAATAAACATATTAATGAGATAACGTCATGTGATACATTTTAAAAGAGCTTAAATATACATTTGGTACCTGAACTAATCACATTCTCTTTAGTTGATATTTAATTTTTTTAATACTAAATTGGTATCTAGATTAGACACATTCTCTCAAATTGGTACTAAAATTTATATATTCTATCAATTTGGCCCTAATTTGAAACAAAACAATAAATTCAACTCTTTATATTTAAGAAATTGTATCAATTTATTTCTTGTCATTCCCCTAAATTGTTTGTTCTTCTTTCATGGATGTTATTTATTACTTTCTTGGTATAATAAAAGTTTAACAATCACTTCTTGTTTTATCGTAGAATGTAGTTGGTCAAATATTTTCGATCCGATAGACTCGTTTAATTTGACAACATCATATTTTTTCATTAAATTGATGTGATTTTTAAATATGAATTGCTAAATTTAATGAATTGTTTAAATTAAGATTAAATTGATAGAAATGTATAAGTTTTGAAGACTAAAACTGTTAATAAAATACCAAAACAAATGAATGAAATTAAAATTTAGGAATCAATTTGAAAGTAAAAATTCTTTAGGTACCAACTTGGTTAAAGTGTCTAGTCTAGGTATCAACTTGGGAACAAAAGTTCAGGGGCTTCACGAGCCCTTAAGCCTAATTTAAACTATTAAAGATAATTAAAATTTAAAAAAAAAATAAAAACTTGGAAAAGAATGGAGTTAATCATAAATTGTGTTGGATTTAAAATCTTAGCTAAGATTCATGAAATCAGTCTACAATTTTCAAATCAAATTCATTCTAAAATCCATCAGTACATACCATACAAACAAATAAGATTTTACCCTCAAATTTGAATTCACTTTGAATAAAATCTTGTTCTTTAAAATTTGAAGCACTTTGAACCAATAGATAGAATATTACAGAGAAATTTGACGCGATTATTAAAACTTGTAGAAATCACTTATTATTTAATCAAAGAACACTTTTGATACTAATAACTAGGTTTTAATTTCTTTAGTTTAGGGTTTTGAAATTTTAATGTTTAATTTAATACATATGGTTTGAGGTTTTGATTTTAGAATTTGAAATTTTTATGAAATTTAAAAACTTACGAAAACACTAAAAAATGAAATAAAATAAAAAAATATAGGTTTCGAATTGGTATAAAAACTTAAATTGGAGTTTAAGAAATTTGAATTAGGTTTAGGAATTCGTTTATTAGCTTTGTGTTTAGGTGTTGAATTTTCCGTGATGATTTAGTTGTTTGTTTATACTTAATTTTTTGTTAGTTTTTAAATAGTTGAGAAATATATTTTTTAAGTAAGACTATTGACATGTCATCGCCGTTTAAACTTATAACGGTTTAATTGAGATGTTAGTTAAAAAATGAGTAGTTTGACAAAATGATATAGTTTGGAGGGACAAATTTATCCTTAAAAAACAATGATCAAAATGGTAGAAATTGTAAGGGTTATGGGTTAAAATTATCCTTATGCCATAATTTTATATTGACATAAATTAAATAAATAAGGAATAACAAAAATAAAAAAAGTAAAAAGAGTCGCACATATTTATTTAAAAAACTTTTATTTAAAAATAAAATAATAAAAAATAAAAATTAGTGGTGCATATTAATGTATGTCATTTAGTGTAGAATTTTTATTTTTAATTAATAAAAGAAAAACAGGAAATAAATTAAAATCTTTCCATTTCCATGTCTGAACTGGCTTTGTTTCCGTTCCATGATTCCATCAAGTAACCGAAAGGTAAAAACAAGTTGAGTTCCAAAGTAAAAGACAAAAGTTGCTACTAGTATTTTTATAAACCAAAGTTAAGAGTTAAAACCCAGGGTAAAAGGACCCCACAAAGCGCAGAACCGCACCAGAAATAGACTTGGCAATTCGCATGGAAACGATCTTCCGTACATAACAACATTGTCATATATGGGCCACTGTAATACCGACACGTAGCAGATGCATGCCTCGTTCAACGATGTCGCTTTCATGGGACATTAGGACAGTATATCGGCGGCTGCGGCGCCTCACTCTCGGCTCCCTTTATTCTCCAGGTCTTTCTGTCGGCTTCTCTTTGGGGGGTTTGTCTAAATACATGCCGCTTAATCAGCGGCTAAAAAAGCTATTTTTTAAGCCGTTGGATCAAGTGGATTTAATAATATTCGTTAGATTGAAAAAAAAGTAATCCGGTGAATCGGTTACCTTACGTTTGGGTCATGGTGAGTGGGTGTAAAAAATTCGGTACATACCGTTTTTTTATAAATTTTGTAAGAATTTGTGTACACATTTGTAGTAATTTGTGTACATACACAAATCCTTACATTTGTTGTACCAAATTATGTTTTCTTATAGGAAATTGTGTATATACATAAATCCCCACATTAAGTTTAGCCCCTTTAGGCCATGGTGAGTGGGTGTAAGAAATTCGGTACATAACGTTTTTCTTACAACTTTTGTAAGAATTTGCGTATATCTTGTAGTAATTTGTGTACATACACAAATCCTTACGTTTGTTTTTACCAAATTATGATTTCTCGTAGGAAATTGTGTATGTACACAAATCCCTACACTAAGTTTAGCCCTCTTTGGGCCATGGTAAGTGGGTGTAAGAAATTCGGTACATACCGTTTTTCTTACAAATTTTGTAAGAATTTGTGTACAACTTATAGTAATTTGTTTACATACACAAATCCTTACGTTTGTTGTACCAAATTATGTTTTCTCGTAGGAAATTGTGTATGTACACAAATCCCTACACTAAGTTTAGCCCTCTTTGGGCCATGGTGAGTGGATGTAAGAAATTCGGTACATACCGTTTTTCTTACAAATTTTGTAAGAATTTGTGTACAGCTTATAGTAATTTGTTTACATACACAAATCCTTACGTTTGTTGTACCAAATTATGTTTTCTCGTAGGAAATTGTGTATGTACATAAATCCCTACACTAAGTTTAGCACCTTTGGGCCATGGTGAGTGAGTGTAAGAGATTCGGTACATAACGTTTTTCTTACAAGTTTTGTAAGAATTTGTGTACACCTTGTAATAATTTGTGTACATACACAAATCCTTACGTTTGTTGTACCAAATTATGTTTTCTCGTAAGAAATTGTGTATGTACACAAATCTCTGCACTAAGTTTAGCCCTTTTGGGCCATGGTGAGTGGGTGTAAGAAATTTGTTACATACCGTTTTTCTTACAAATTTTGTAAGAATTTGTGTACACCTTGTAGTAATTTGTGTACATACACAAATTCTTATGTTTGTTGTACCAAATTATGTTTTCTCGTAGGAAATTGTGTATGTACATAAATCCCTACACTAAGTTTAGCCCCTTTATGCCATGGTGAGTGGGTGTAAGAAATTCGGTAAATACTGTTTTTCTTACAGATTCTGTAAGAATTTTCGTATACCTTGTAGAAAATTGTGTACACACAGAAATCCTTGCGTTTAATGTGCCAAATTATGTTTTCTCGTAATAAATTATATATGTACACAAATCTCTACACTAAGTTGAGCCACTTTGAGCCATGGTGAGTTATTGTAAGAAATTCGGTATATATGTGAAACCAAAATTGATTTTGATATAACATATAAACTTAATGACCAATTTGCAAAACAATAAATTTTTAAGTATTCTTTAAAGTTTCACAATTGACAAGTATTTTAAACAAAATAATATCTCAAGACAAGCTCTTAAATATATGAAAATTTTCTAAGTCCTTTCCTATGATTTCAAGCCAAACTATAAAAAAAATGCCCAGGCGTATCGATACCCTTAGGCGTATCGATACGAGCTTTTGCCACTGGAATTTTAATGGCTAAGTCTTTTCCTATGATTTTCAAGCCAAACTATACAAAAAAGCCCAGGCGTATCGATACCCTTAGGTGTATCGATACGGGCTTTTGCCACTGGAATTTTATTAGACTTAGCGTACCGATACGGTATTACCCCGTATCGATACGATATTCATTTGGGCAACTCTTTCAATGAAACCGTACTGATACGCTTCGCAACCATATCGATACGATAAGCTTATCTTTGAAAAATCTTTGCATTTAATTTTTCGACCGTTACTTGTTAGTTGGTTGGTTTCCCAATTTTTAAAAGGTCGTTATACCGTACCGATACGCTTGGTATGCATATCGATACGCTCTTTAAGAAAACCAAACTTGGGATTCCAGTGAGCAAACACCGTATCGATACGGCCTTCCGTACCGATACGCCCCTTAAAACTGTACCGGTACGCCTTCTATGCGTATCGATACGCTATGTTTTTCAGTCACAACGGCTCTTTCCTCTTTGATGCAGGTATCGATACGCCCTCTACGAGTACCGATACGGTAGGCTGCAGAGCTGTATTTATTGCGGGAAAAATGCTCCCAACGACTCTATTGATGATCCCAACTACCCAAACGGCTAGAAATCAATGCAAGGGTATAAAAACAAGCTTCAATTGACCAAGCAACAACTATTGAACCTACAAGCAACATCAAAGCATAAAATCCAAACACAAGTGCTCTTCATAGTCAAATTCTTGTACCCAACTCTTGTGAGTTTATTGTAATCTTGTATTGTGAGTTTGGGGAGTTTAAAATTGTATTTGGGTAAACATTTATCCTTTGAGAGGAATCTTGAGAGTTTACCAAATTCATCTCTTTGTAAAAGTGAGTGGATTAAGCTTTGGGTAGAAAGCTTAATCAATTTGTAAGGTTACCTCCTCATCCAAGAAAAAGGGAAGAATTCAAGTAGTGAATTGGTTGAAAATCCTTAGTGGGAACTAAGGTAGTAGATGTAGAGTTCATTTGGAGAACTTGAACCACTCTAACCACTTGTGTCACTTTTACTTTTCACTCTTACCTCCTACCAAAATTTTAATTGCTTATTCACCCCCTCTTGGCCATTTGCAATTGTGTGATCAACTCAACAATTGGTATTAGAGCTACACTCATTGGAAGGATTACAACTCTCTTGAGTCGATTCTAGGAGAGTTTGATCAACAACTAGTCAAGCAATGGCATCCGCCTCCAACTCCAACCTCTACGAGTCCCAATCTACCACCAAGCCACCATTCTTCAATAGGGATAACTACCTATATTGAAAGAATAGGATGAGGCTCTTCATCAAGTCCACCGACTACATGGTGTGGGATGTGGTTGAAGAAGGTCCATACATTCCCATGAAGAGAGATAGTGAAGAGAGACTTGTCCCAAAAGTAAAAGCCGAAATGACGGAAGATGAACGAAGAAGGATGCAAGTGAATGATAAAGCTCTTCATGTCATATTTTGTGCACTTGGTCCGGATATCTACTCCAAGGTGTCTTCGATCGAAAATGCCAAGGAGGTTTGGGACACCCTCGAGACAACATATGAGGGAACTAGTGATGTCAAGGAAACAAAAATTGGGCTACTCAATCTAAGCTACGAAAATTTCAAGATGGATCCCGATGAAAGTGTTTCCAAGATGTTTGATCGATTCTCGATCATTGTCAACGGATTGAATGGTTTCGGTAAGATCATCCCCGAAGACAAACTAGTGAGGAAATTGTTGTACTCTCTTCCGGAGTCATGAGATAGCAAGAGAACAGCTATTATTGAAGCTCGAGATTTGAAAAATCTCAAGCTTGATGCTCTTGTTGGATCTCTACTCACCCATGAGATCATGAGGAAGGGAAGAGAAGAAGAAAAGAAAATGGAAGAGAAGAAGGTTGAGAAGAAGGATGTTGAGAAGAAGAAGGTTGGAATCGCTCTTAAAGCTTCATATCATGAAAGCGATTCAAGTGAAGATGAAGATGAGAAGATGGCCATGTTGGCCAAACGGTTCACTTGTTTCATGAAGTCCAATCGTGGGAGAAAGTTCATTAGAAAAAGAGACTTCAAGAGCAAGAGTAAGGAAGAAGAGAAGGACCAAATCACTTACTATGAATGCAAAAAGCCCGGCCATATCGGTTCCAAATGTCCTCGATTGAAGAGGAAGAGCTTTGGGAAGAAGAACAAGCTCAAAGCTCAAGTAGCAACTTGGAGTGACGATGAGTCATCCGAGGAGGAGGAGGAAGTGGCCAATCTTTTTCTCATGGCCATTGATGATGAACCAAAGGTAAATCCTAACTCATCTAATTTTGATTTTACCTTTGATGAGCTTCAAGATGCTTATGATGAATTGCAAGAGGTTTACGATGAGTTAGTAGGAAAATATAAAGAATCCATTTTGAGAAACAAGAAAATCATTTCCGATTTGAAAAATCAAAATGAAACATTTTCAAAAACTAACTCCGAATTGGAAAAGAAAGTTTTGTTTTTAGTAAATCTTTCAAATGATCTTAAAACGAAAAATCTTGAACTTGAAAAACTTATTTCCGATTTTCAAGATTATCACACAAAGGAAGTGGATAATCTTAAAACATCAATTGCTATTGGGAAAAACTATTTTGAAAAAGGAAACTCTTCTAAATCCCAATATGTAAAAAGAAAACCTTTTATTCCTAAACAAAGAAATTTTCATAAGCAATCTAGAGGTCAAAAGGTTAGAAGTGTTTGGGTTCCTAAGGAACTCATTATTTCTAATAATATGAATGATATTGCTTCTTGGATTCCTAAGGGAACCAAAATTTTGAAGGCTAACACACATGGACCCAAAATGATTTGGGTACCAAAAATCAAGGCCTAATTTCTTTGTTTGTAGGGGGAGCATTTCTACAACGCCAAAGCTTCAAGCCAAAACTCATGGTACCTTGATAGTGGATGCTCAAGACATATGACCGGTGACAAGAGTAGATTCGTGGAACTAAAGCCAAAGAGTGGTGGAGTGGTAACTTTCAGTGACAACTCCGAAGGCCACATTGAAGGAATAGGCTCCATTGGTAATCACTCTTCTATTTTCATTGAAAATGTTTTGTATGTCAACGGTCTTAAACATAATTTATTGAGCATTAGTCATTTATGTGATAAGGGTTTTAATGTTTTATTTGATAAAAGTGGTTGCAAAATTGTGAACATTAAAACAAATCAACTAATGCTCATAGGACATAGAATAGGCAATATCTACATGGTGCATTTAGATGACATCCAATCATTTCATACATGCTTAGTTGCACATGATGAACATGACTCATGGCTTTGGCATAGAAAATTAGGACATGCTACCATGAGTGTCTTAGAGAAATTAATTTCCCTTAATCTAGTTAGAGGTTTACCCAAACTTAAGTTTTCTAATGATAAAATTTGTGATGCATGTTCAAAGGGTAAACAACATAGAACTTCATTTAAATCCATTAATGATGTCTCTACTAGTAGATGTTTACAATTAATTCATATGGATCTATTTGGGCCTATTAGAACAATGAGCTTGGGTGGAAAATCATATGTCTTTGTACTTGTAGATGACTATTCTAGGTTTACTTGGGTTCTATTCTTAAGTACAAAAGATGAGGCTTTAGAAAAATTCATCACATTTTCTAAAATAACTCAAAATGATCTTGAACTTAAAATTTCTCACATTAGAAGTGATCATGGAACCGAATTTCAAAATCTAGGTTTTGATGAGTTTTTAAATGAAAATGGGATTAGCCATAATTTTTCCGCACCTCGCACTCCTCAACAAAATGGGGTAGTTGAGAAGAAAAATCGAACTTTAGAAGAAATGGCTAGAACCATGCTTTGCGAAAATAATTTACCTAAATATTTTTGGGCGGAAGCCACAAATACCGCTTGCTATATTATAAATCGAGTAATGATTAGGCCAATTTTGAAGAAAACACCCTATGAGATTTTAAAATCTAAGAAGCCTAACATTAGCTATTTTCATCCTTTTGGTTGCAAGTGTTTTGTCTTGAATAATGGTAAAGAAAACTTAAGTAAATTTGATGCTAAAAGTGATGAAGCTATTTTATTAGGGTACACTTTAAACTCTAAAACCTATCATGTATTTAATAAAAGAACTCTAGTAGTTAAAAAGTCTATACATGTTGTTTTCGATGATAACCTCCTTCCGAGGAAGGAATCTTGTGATGATGATGATGTAGGAATTCATGATGCCATTGATGGAGGACAAACGTCAAAGGTGGATGAGATTCCAACTAAAGATGAGGATACACAAGATCCACCTCTTGAAGCCTTGAAGGACTTGGCTCTTGAGGAAAAGGAGGTGTCTTACCTAAGGGAGTTCAACTATGTCAAAGGTGGTGAAATCTTGGGTGATCCATCTAAGGGGGTAACTACTAGATCCTCTCTCAAATTAATGAACCATGTTGCATTTCTTTCATGCATTGAGCCTAAAAATATTAAAGAAGCTTTAAAAGATGATTTTTGGATTTTGGCCATGCAAGAGGAATTAAATCAATTTGAGAGAATTAAAGTTTGGAATTTAGTTGAAAGGCCTAGTAAATAATCTACTATAGGAACTAAATGGGTATTTAGGAATAAATTAGATGAAAGTGGTAATACAGTGAGAAACAAGGCTAGGCTTGTTGCTCAAGGCTATACCCAAGAAGAGGGAATTGATTTTGATGAGACATATGCACCCGTAGCTAGGATGGAAGCCATTAGGATGCTTTTAGCATTTGCATATTATAATGATTTCAAGCTTTTTCAAATAGATGTGAAAAGTGCCTTTTTAAATGGTTTTATAATGAAGAAGTGTATGTTAAACAACCACCAGGTTTTGAGGATTCAAAATTTCCAAACCATGTGTTTAAACTAACAAAAGCTCTTTATGGTTTAAAACAAGCTCCTAGAGCTTGGTATGAGAGACTTTCAAATTTCTTAATTGAAAAGGGTTTTGAAAAAGGAAAGGTAGACACTACACTCTTCATAAAAAGATATAACAATGATATCTTAGTAGTACAAATCTATGTTGATGATATCATTTTTGGTTCTACTAATGAATGTTATTGTAAAGAATTTTCTAAGCTAATGCAAGGTGAGTTCGAGATAAGCATGATGGGGAAGCTCTCATTCTTTTTGGGACTCCAAATCAAACAAAGGAAAGATGACACATTCATAAATCAAGCTAAGTACGTGAATGACATGCTCAAAAAGTTCAGCTTGGAGAATGCAAAACCTCAAGCCACACCTATGAGCTCTTCCATAAATCTTGACAAAGATGAAGGAGGTAAGTGTGTTGATTCTAAGCTTTATAGATCCATGATAGGTTCTTTGCTTTACCTTACCGCAAGTAGACCGGATATTATGTTTAGTGTTTGCTTGTGTGCCAGGTTTCGAGCTAGTCCTAGAGAATCACACTTAGTTGCCATTAAGAGAATTTTTAGATACCTTAGAGACACACCTACCTTAGGCCTTTGGTATCCTAAAGATTCCTCCTTTAGCCTTCATGCTTATTCGGATGCAGACTATAGGGGATGTAAGATAGATAGGAAAAGTACTTCCGTGACATGCCAATTCTTAGGTAATATGCTCGTATCTTGGTTCTCTAAGAAACAAAATAGCATAGCCTTATCTACCACCGAGGCGAAGTACATATCCTTAGGGAGTTGTTGTGCTCAAGTCCTTTGGATGAAGCAACAACTCTTAGATTGTGGTGTTGAAATAGAAACCATACCCCTTAGGTGTGACAACACTAGTGCCATTTGTCTCACTAAGAATCACATCCAACACTCTAGAACTAAACACATAGAAATTAGACATCATTTCATTAGAGATCATGTGTTGAAAAATGATGTTGTTATAGAGTATGTTGACACCTTGAACCAATTAGCAGATATATTCACAAAGCCTTTAGATAAAGAGCGCTTTTGAACCCTTAGGAGAGAGTTAGGTTTAACTAGCCTTTCTTGACCCCCTCTAGGTCCCAAAATGTTAAAAATTTGCTTGAAATTGTTTGTGATTCATGTTTGTGTTAATTTTGTTCTTTTTGCTTCTATGCATGTTGCTAGGGGGAGTATGCATTAAGTTTAGCCATTAAAACTTGTTCATAGGACATTTACATGTATTTAGGGATGTTTCAAGTTGGATTTTTTCACTTAAACTTGTCAAAAATGCCTAATCTGGTAAAGGCGTATCGATACGACTGAAGCGTATCGATACGGGTTCATAACTGGGAAAACTCTGAAGCTGAACGAGTATTGATACGACCCCGCGTATCGATATGGTTAAAGTCAAGGGAAATAGTCAAAGCCAAGTCGTACCGATACGGTCCCGCGTATCGATACGGTAGTAACGACGAATAAAAAAAATTAGGGTTAAAGGGTATCGATACACGTGTATAGCGTATCGATACGATCTCGACGGAGAGGCTATTTAGGGCTGCAATTGTTAAAAAGACTTTAAAAAACAAAAACCCCTCTTTTCTCTCCAAAACCCTAGTCGCAATACCCTATAAAACCCCCTCAATCCTTCAATTTTTACCATCAAACTTAAAAATTCTTTGAGGGTTTTTAATCTCCACATCAAGGCTAAGCTTTGTCAACAAATCTTGTGCATTCACATCAACCCATTCATCCAATCTAAAGTTCAAGGTATAAAACTCTTCTTTTTTATTTTCTTTGATTTTCGTTTGGTTTTTATAATTATTTCAATTTAATTTTTGTACAAAACATGTTTTTATTTTATGAGTTTCAACATTTTCATAAATTTTTTTTTCAAAAATTAAAATTTTTCATTCGAATATATTTTATGTTCGTATTTCTTTAAAATCTGTTTTTTTATTTGTATACATCCTTTTAAAATTAAATTTCTTTTTACAATTACCTTGAATTATTAGAATTTATTGGATTGAATAGGATGTTAATTGCATACATATTCGAATCGTTTTTGATGTGTTTTCAGGGTTATGGCACCGTCGAAAAAGAGAACTAAACGTTATCTTTCTACTTCCGATCCTAGTGAGGATGCCGAGGGTAACCCTAAACCTAATCTCCTATATATTATCCAATTAAGTTTTCTCGATGATGCCGATATAGCTCGGTACAAACTATTTCAAAGCATAAGCAATAGGGAAGAATGTGTTGTGTCAGTCCCATTCTTAAGTTCTGCCCATTTTAAATTCCAATATCTCCCTTTAATTAAGCAATGGAAGTTTTTAACTTTTTTGAGCATTCCTCATATTTTATATAGGAATCTTGTCATCGTTTTCTTTTCCAATGCTTTATGTGTTCATGATGAAGCTAGGGAGAATGTCATTGCTATTGAATCCTCTGTTATGGGCAAAACCTTTACAATCGATAAAAAAACTTTATGTAATATCTTTGGTTTTGAAAACATTGGTATTGATGATGAGAAGTCCTTGGGTACGGGTCCTTTAGGCCCAGTCAAAGTTTTAAATGCTCATGACCGTATCCTTCATCTTCTTATCTCTTGGTTTTTTCGTCCACCGGGAGGGAAATTTTCTACTATTCGTCAAGTTGATGACTTTTAGCTTAGGTGCTTTAGGGAAGGTCAACGTCCAAATCTTTGTCAAATCACGTTTGCCGACCTTGTCTATCTCGCCCGACACCGTCACACCAAACAAGTCACATCTTTTTACTACTCTACGGCTTTGAGTTATCTTTTTCATTCCCTTGACATTGATTGTTCTCACGACTATCCCGAAACCCTTGGCCTACCCATAGATGAGCGTTCTCTAGCTCGTTCCGGTTTCTCTTATGTTGATAATGAATGGGTTCGTAACACTCAAGATCCTCCACAAGATGCTATGGTCGATGCTTCTCGTGCTTCTTCGAGCTCTCACCGTGTTCCGATTGATTCCTCTTCCAATGGGCACTCCAATGACTTTCCTAAATGAGAAGTTCACTTCCATGGAAGCCGGGTTTACCGCGATGGACACTAGATTCACATCCTTGGAAGATCGCGTCAAAGGTATGTAGAAGAAAATGGAAACCATGGCTTCTCGCCAAAACCCCATGGATATCTCTCTTACCGCCTTCCATGATGCTTGGCTTAACCAAAATTGAAGGAATCAACCCTCTCAAGATGATGAAGATGAAGAGGACGAGGACGATGATGATGATGAGGCGGACGAGTAGTTTATGCATATCATCTTATGGCATTTAGTCTTTTATATTTTGTTATTGCACTTTTGTTTTAGGATATCAGTTTATGCCTATTATCTATGTTTTAGGATTTAAAAGTTTGGATTATTATGTTTGCTTTGAAGTTTATGCCATTGAACTATTATGTTTGCTTTGAGTTTAATGCATTAATTGTTGCTATTATCTTTGTGTTTATAATTGTTACTTGAAAAACACTGGTTTGGCAAGTTTAAAAGCATTTTAAGTTACTCCAAAGCCTTTTAAAAAACCCTTAAACATATTTTCAAGTTGTTTTTGACTAAAATCATGTTTTAAATTCTTTTCAATTTAGTCCAAAACATTTTTCAATTATTATATCAAAACATTTAGTTCTACACATATGCACTCGTAGCTAAAATGTAAGCTATTAGGATGCTTCTTGCATTTGCATGCTATCATGATTTCAAGCTTTTTCAAATGGATGTGGAAAGTGCTTTTCTAAATTGTTTTATAAATGAAGAAGTGTACGTTGAACAACCACCGGGTTTTGAAGATCCACAATTTCCAAATCATGTTTTCAAACTAACTAAAGCTCTTTATAGTTTAAAACAAGCTCCTAGAGCTTGGTATGAAAGACTTTCAAACTTTTTAATTCAAAAAGGTTTTGAAAAAGGCAAGCTGGATACTACACTCTTTATTAAAAGATATGGCAATGATATCTTAGTAGTTCAAATATATGTTGATGATATCATTTTTGGTTCTACTAATGAATTTGAGATGAGCATGATGGGAGAGCTCTCATTCTTTTTGGGGCTCCAAATCAAGCAAAGGAAAGATGTCACCTTCATCAATCAAGCAAAATACATAAAGGATATGCTCAAGAAGTTTGGCTTGGAGAACGTAAAGCCTTAAGCCACTCCAATGAGCTCATCAATCAAGCTTGACAAAGATGAGGGAGGTAAGTGTGTCGATTCTAAGCTTTATAGATCTATGATTGGCTCTTTACTTTACCTTGCCGCAAGTAGACCGGATATTATGTTTATTGTTTGCTTGTGTGTTAGGTTTCAAGCTAACCCTAGAGAATCACACCTAGTTGCCATTAAGAGAATTTTTAGATACCTTAGAGATACACCTAATTTAGGTCTTTGGTATCCTAGGGATTCCTCCTTTGACCTTCATGCTTTCTCCGATGTTGATTATAGGGGATGTAAGATAGATAGGAAAAGTAACTCCGGAACATGCCAATTCTTAGGTAGTATGCTCGTATCTTGGTTCTCTAAGAAACAAAATAGCATAGCCTTGTCTACCACCGAAGCGACGTACATATCCTTAGGGAGTTGTTGTGCTCAAGTTCTTTGGAGGAAGCATCAACTCTTAGACTATGGTGTTCAAGTAAATACCATACCCCTTAAGTGTGACAACACTAGTGCCATTTGTCTTACTAAAAATCCCATCCAACACTCTAGAACCAAACATATAGAAATTAGACACCATTTCATTAGATATCATGTCTTGAAAAATGATGTAGTTCTAGAACATGTTGATACCTTGAACCAATTAGCGAATATATTTACCAAACCTTTAGATAAAGAACACTTTTGCACCCTTAGGAGAGAGTTAGGTTTAAACATCCTTCCTTGGCCCTTTTAGGTTCCAAATAACCAAAAATGTGCTTGAAATTATTTGATGCTCATGCTTTTGTTGACTTGCCTCCTTTTGCATCTATGCTTGTTGTTAGGGGGAGTATGCAATAGTTTTAGTCCATATAACATGCTCATATATCATTTACATGCATTTAGGCTCGATCCAAGTTGGCTTTTTGGACTTAGAACTAATCAAAATGTATTTTCTGGCAAAGATGTATCGAAACAGGTGCATCTGTTTTGATACAGGCTCTTACTTCTTAAAATAAGTTGGTTACTATATATTTTCGTATCGAACAGGCTCTTCGCATTTCGATATAGGTTAGCGGTGTTGTTCCGAAACGGCTATTACCTATATCGAAATAGGTCTTGTACCGAAATGGCTCGAAAGCATTTCGATCCCCCCATTCCGATACACCAAGTGGCGTATCGATATGCGTTTGTGCATATTGTTTAAATGAGTATCCAACTTTAATTAAAACTCAATCTCTCTTTTTCTTTCAAACCCTAACCGAAAACCCCTATATAAACTTCTCAAATCTCTTGATTTTTCACACCAAAACTTAAAACCTTTTGAGGGTTTTCAATCTACACATCAAGGCTAAGGCTTTGCAAGCAATTTGGTGCATTAATCATCCTTCATTCATCCAATTTCCTATATCAAGGTATAAAACCCTTTTTCTTTTCTTCTTAATCTTCGTTTGAATTTCTTCAATGTTTTTACTCAATTTTTGCATAGAATATATTCTTATAGTATGTGTTTTAAAATTTTTGCAAAAATTCTTTAAAATTCGAAATTTTTTGGTTCGAATATAAAATTTATATCATATATTTTTCTTCACTATTTTTCGAAATTCTTTTTACCACATATTCGTTTTATATTTATATATGTTTTTAAACTATATTGTATAGATTTTTATCAATACCTTGACTATTGGATTGAATTTGGTTGATTTATACATACATGTGTTTTGTATCTTGATTTGTTTTTCAGATTTTGAATATGGGTTCTAGAAAGAGAGTACGAACTGATGAGGCTGGGGGAAGTACAAACAATGATGACGAATCCCCTCGTCCCAACCTCACTCCACTCTATCAAAAGAGTCTTCGAAACAATGATGCCCATAACAATTTCAAACTCTTTCAAGATCATTCAATCTGACATGAGCGCGTTACTTATATACCCTTTTTGGATTATGAACGTTTTAAATTTCGTTATCTTCCTATATTGAGGTGTTGGTGTTTCTTGCCCTTTTTGAGCTTACCCGGTATTTTGTACCGTAACATAGTTCTTTTTTTATGCTAATGCTCGATGTATTTCCAATGCAGATCATCTCAAGTAATTGCCATTGAATCCTACATCATGGGGAAGAAGTTTCGGATTGATCCTCAAACTTTGGTCAATGTTTTTGGGTTTGAAGATGGGGGTATTTCGGATGAAAACTCTTTGGGACATACTCTTGATGGCTCTGTTACGGTCCCTGATGCTCATGATCGCATCCTTCATCTCATGGTATCTTGGTGGTTTCGTCAATCTGGAGGAAAGTTCTCCCACATCCGCCAAGTCGACGATTTTTGGATTCATTTCTTTCGTGAAGAATGTCGACCAAATCTTTGCTGAATCATGTTTGCCGAGATGGTGCATCTTGTCCAAAATTGTAACTCGAATCTTGTCACTTCCTTCACCTTTGAAACCGCTTTGAGTTATTTGTTCTTGAAATTGGGGATCGATTGCTTTCTTGATTTTCCGAAATCTCTCAAGGATCTCATTGATGAGCGCACTCTTCTCTGTTGCAAGATTCACTATATTGATAGAGATTGGGTTCGTGGTTAGAATCCTCCTCAAGTTACGGTCCTTGAACCTCAACCTCAAGTTGCTCCACCTAACAATGAAGCTCTCATAACCTTTCTCACCGAGCAATTCAATGGCTTGCTAACCAACATGAACTCCGGTTTTACCGCCATTGACACTCGTTTGACCCCTTGGAGGCACATGTTCAAAATGTTGAGAATCGACTTTCTTCGGTTGAAACTCAACAAGCATCGATGGACATGTCTTTTACCGGCTTTTATGGCGAGTGGAGGCGATTTAGAAGGAGCACCGCAAATGATGAAGATGATGATGAGCCTTAGTTCTTTGTATCTCATTGCATATCTAGTTTAGGATTTCCCTTTTTATGCACCTATCTATGTTTTGTTTTAGGACCTATGCTTTGATTTCTTGTTTTTAGATATTAAGTTTGGATGTTTTGGAACTTTTTCTTTGGTTTATTATGCCTAACGATATTATGTTGCTTTAATTATGCTTTGTCTTGTGTTATATTGCTTTATATCTTGGTTACATTCTTTATTCCTTCATTGATTTTGATCTAACAAAAAAGGGATAAGGGTTAAACTAATTTTTTTTAAAAATCTTTTCAGAACCTAACTTAAATTTAGGGGGAGTTTACTTAAAAATTTACTTTGGTTTTGTTATATCAAAAAATGGGAGATTGTAAAATCAACGTTTGATTTTGATATAACAAATAATCTAAGGAACAAATTGCAAAGTAAATAAATTTTTAAGTACTCAAAAGACTCACATTTGACAAGTAAATTTTAGACTTAAAATGTTTTAAAGTTAAAACTTAAACCCCATAAAAAAATTTAAGTGTTTCAAAGTCAAATTACTCAAAATCGCCCAGGCGTTTCGAAATACCCCCAAGGTGTTTCGATACGGATTGATTTTAGGAGCTTACTAGAAAATTTCGTTTCGATACGAAATTCCCTGTTTCGAGACTATGATTTCGAAATGGGCTTGCCCGTTTCGATACGACCTTCATTTGGGCTTTTATTTTTTAAGTGTCGTTTCGAAACGGCTCATAACTGTTTCGATACATGGGTTAAGTATTTTCAAAACTGAGCATTAAATGAACTAGGCGTTACTTGACAAAATGGAATTTTTGAAAATTGGTTAATTGTTTCGATACACCCCTTTGGTGTTTCGAAATGGAGTTTGACAGTTTCAAATGTGTGCAAAATTGATTCAATACGGCCTATAGCTGTTTCGATACAACCCCTTAACGTTTCGAAACGCCTTCTCGTGTTTTGATACGGTCCCCTTGTTACACATAATGGCCCTTTCTTTTTTGAGGCTATTTCAATACAGGGCCGCATGTTCCGATACGGGTAGTTGCAGAATTGTATTTATGGAAGGAAGAGAGAGCCTCAACGGCTCTATTGATGATCTCAACCACCCAAACGACTAGAAATCAATAAGAAGGTATAAAAGCAAGTCTCCAAAGAACCAACAACAACTATTGAACCTAAAAGCAACATCCAAGCAATCAAATTCAACCCTTTGAGCATAAGAGTCAAATCATTGTAAATCTTTTTAGAGTTTGGGAAGTGTTTATTTGTAATTGGGTAAACAATTAGCCTCTGAGAGGTACTTTTAAAGTTTGCCAATTTTTCTCTTGTAAAGAGATTTCTTGGGTCAATCTTTGGGTAGAAAGATTGACCGGTTTGTCAGGTTTCCTCATAAGCCAAGAAAAGGGGACGAATTCAAGTTAGTGAATTGTTGAAATCCTCATTAGGGTGCTGAGGTAGTGGATGTAGAGCTTGTTCGAAGCTTGAACCACTCTAAATCACGTTGTCTTCATCTTTTAAATTTCCTACTTGCACCCTTCAATTTTTATTCTACCAATTCACCCCCTCTTGGTGTTTAGTCATTGTTTGATCAACTCAACAGTCTTTTAATAGACGTTTTCTTCTCTTGTTTGCCCAGACCCCTCACATTCTATGACAATATAAGGCATTGATTCATTAAATTAATTGAGGATAAAAAACGTAGAATGAAAGTTACAATTACCTCAACTCAGTTCTGATTCTCGTTATTCTCTAATTCCAACTCCACAAATCTCTTGCAAACTTCCTTTTTTTGCTTTGAAATGAAGACCCACCGCATTGCACACTTCAAGGCACTCTTTAGCTTTTGCTTCTAATTAATCTAGATGAGGAATTTTGGCATCTTCCTTGTGCGAGGGTTGAGGGTTTTTAGATTCAATGGGAGTCTGAGTTGAAGGACTCGAGTTTAGTTGGGCTCAATTTTCCTTACACGATTTCTGAGGTCCGCTTCTGTATTTACTAGAGGCCCAGTTTTGAACCTTATCCAGTTTTGACCTGAATAGCCAAGGAGATAAATTTTTCACATTTTTAATGAACCTTGGCTTGATAGTGAAAAGGCCAATCCCTTTGTCGAGCAACAGGGCAATGGGCTCGCTCAGGCCCGAGAAAGAGTTAGAATATCCCGGTTCCACACCAATAGGAACATTATGCATATTTTGGTTGTCGTAGAGCCCAAACTTATGGGAACCCGCTATGGAAGATGAATCAACATTGATGTAGCCAACATTTGTTTCTTTCCCCGAGGCTGAGATATTGATGGGCGAATGGATAGCTCCAATAAAGTCCCTAGCGGTCCTAGGGGATTGTGAGTCCTCCCCAGCATTTACTTCACGATAGAAATCTTCGAATCAGCGAAAATCCATTTCATCAGAGATATTCGTCAGGAGCCCTTCGTCTATCCAACACCTTTCATCCTCAAATTCAATTGTCAAAACCCTGATGAAGAATTTGTCCCTATTTAACATAACAAATACATAATTTGGAACGTCAAAAACTAATGATACACCTACTAAAACTCTGGCAGTATCAAGTCTTTTTCTAGCTAGAGCGTCTTCATCTATTTTGATAATATTGCCCCATTTACTAACTATTGATTCTATAACAGAAGCATGCCATGCGAACAGTGGTAGCCCTTCAATGTTGATCTAGATTTTGATTTTTTTTTCTTTAGAATAAAGTTGTCTACAGTGTCAATGTCCTCGAACCATGATTCCAGGAGTGATTCCTTAAGGTCCCAAAAAATTTGAACCTACTCATCTTCCAAACATTAGACGATAATGTAAAACTCAGACCAGATACTAACTCTGACATTAAAACCACTGGACTATAGAGTTGCTTGCACGAAATCTGTATCGTACATACCTTTCACTTGTCTCACGAAACTATGTTTTAGCTATTCTGATTCTGAGGGACAAAAAGGGATTTGAAGCTGAATGCCAGCTTCGTTACACTCAGGATCAGTTGCAGACTTTTTGGGATATAGATTTTAAGCAGTACATCCTTGAACAAACACCCAATCGTTACAATCGGGAAAGTCCTTTTGAAAGTCACTTGTGGATTTCGTTCATGTCTAAGGACACAATTCTGTTTGAAGCGGGCTTGGGCATCTTCTTGTCGAAAAACACTTTTATAGAATAACCGTCCGTTCTTCTATTATTGCCACGCTCAACAGCCCTAGTAACCTCCTCCCAACTATTAAATCTAACAAAGGCAAAAAAGTGTGTTTGCTATTGACCTTTTTTGCATTGTGATAAGCATTGTAAACATTTATAACCTTTTCGTAGGCTGAAAAAGCCTCTTTTAAAGTTTTCTCTGTGGATTCGAAAATTGATACTTATGCTGTTAACGAAAATTGATACTCTTTGAGACAAACTCGATGTTGGACGCCCACCTTCGTTAATCTTCCTCCGCTGGCCCTTCTTCTCCTCTCTAGTAACCCTTCGTGAAGCTTCTTTGCTCTGGCGTTTCAACTCTTGAATTTTTTTTTGCCTATGTTGAATTTAGGATGTTAGGGTTAAATAATTTGGAAATGAAAAATATGAGTGTTCAAGAATAAAAGCTTAATTTAAAATAAAAAATTTTAAAAACCAAGTAGCATATAAAATATTTAAACTTTTTAACAAATGGTATCACAAGATTTCAATGTCAATGTTAAGATTTATGTGTCGGTAGCACCTTAAATATAAATACATATTTTCATTGGTTTTATGAAGACATATTTATTGATTAGATTGTGATGTTAAATTTTTTTAAATCTCTTTCAAAGTCTTACACGGCCAAATTTATAATTTAAAAAAGAAAATAAGATGAAAAAGAACACAAAAAAGTTATATTAAAATATGTGTGGTAGTCACTTGATCAAATATCGACGTCGTCACCATCTTAGACTATAAAAAGAAAAGGAAAACATTAGAGAAAGAAAAAATAAATAAAATCTCTAAAATAATTTAATCTACTTTAATTTAACACATGTTTTTTTATTAAAAGTAACATAATCCATTTTTTATTGAATCAATTTAAAAAATAATAATCGATAAAAATTATTAAATCCATAATTGAAATGGACCAAATTATTAAAATTAGAAAAATTATATTATAAATTTTTTTAATATAGGCCCAACCAATTAAAATTATATTTAAGTAATTATTTTTGGATTAATATCCTATACACTGGCGGTGAAATTTTTTTATTTCCACAAGCGCCTCAATTATAGGGTTTAAGGTTAGGGGTTATGGTTTAAAGTTTAGGGGTTTTAGTGTAAAGGTTTAGAATTTAGGGTTCATGTTTAGAATTTAGGATTTAGGGTTAGAATTTAGGGTTTAGGGTTTAGGGTTTAGTTTTAGGGTAATATGGGTAGGGATTTAGGTTTTAACCTATAAACCTTAAATTTTAACCTTAAACCCAAAATTTTATCAACAATCCCTAAATTCAAAACTACTACACTTATACCTCTAAATTTTAAACCCTAAACGGAGTCCCTAACCCCTAAAACTATGACGCTTGTGTAAAAAAGTTTCCACAAGCGCTTGTGTAAAAAAGTTTCCACAAGCGCTTGTGTATAGAACAATTACTTATTATTTTTAGCCCTAAATATTAAACCAAAAGTAATTGAAAGGTTAAAAACAAAGCCCCATTGTCTCTGTCTCAATTCCCCATCTCTATCTCCATTCCTTCTAGCTGTTGTGATTCAAAACTATATTATTTCTACAAAACTTCAAAATTGGATTTAGCAAGAGTTTTCAACAAGCTTCAAGTAAGTATTATGTATTATTTAGTTATTTATATGCTTTCAAGTCGTCTCTAATTTTTAACACTAAATATTACAAAATAGTAAAAAAAAATCGAAACTCCGTTTCTATCCAAATCGAAGTAAGTATCATATTTACTAAAAAGCTATTATATATATATGCTTGCAAGTCATCTTAATTTAAGTTTTCGATAAGCTTGAAGTAAGTGTTATATATTTATATACTTATGTGCTTTCAAATTGAATTGAGCAGTCGTTCTCAATAAGCTTTTGACAATTATTTTATAATTTTTTAATAAACATGATATTTATTTATTTTTATGTCTATGTATATTGTACCTGTTTTGATCATTGATATTGTTTTTTATATTTTTGTTGGAGAGATGCTTCATAATGGGGACAAGAAAAATTCAAAGAAATTGATTTCATAGGAAAAAAAAAAAGTGTTAATTTGATGAGTGCGGTGTATGATGAAGATGCAACTTACAATATGTATATGATCATTGTATGTGCTTTAGTGTTCGGAGGTGAAAAAATAAGTATGTTTCCGACACAATATTATTCGTTTTAAAGAATTTGAAGAAGATATCGATACAAAACAATCTAATAAAATGCAAACTAGAACTAGATGTCCAATAATGATTCGTTTTACGGTGCATGACAACCATTAGACAATTACTCGTTTATTTTCTAGCATAATCATGAGTTGACAACACCTAAAACATATTTACTCAGGTCAACGAGATTTCTTTCGACAATCAAATTTAATCTCATCAGTTTAATGGTTAGTAGTGAAGTACATCCTACATATGTTTATTCTTACCCGTCAAAGGAAGCACATGGATATGAAAATATTAGATTTATAGGGTGGGATTGCTGTAATTGTGTTAATAAAAAAAATATATGATTATTGAAGGGGAGATAGTTAAAGCTAAAGCTTACTTAACCACTTTAAGGTTAGAGTAAGCGAAGATCCAATGTTCTCTTATACAATTTAAGTGGATCAAAAAAATTAAATGAATTATTTTTTAGAGATAATAGATCAAGAATTGATTATGACTTTTCGTAATATTTTGAATTTTTATACAACTTATCGTACCAATATACATAACTTGATTTGTGCTCCATTTGTAATGATTAATCATCACCAACAAGCTATAGTGTTTGATTGTATTTTTCTATTAGATGAGACAATTGCTTCTTTTGCATGGTTGTTCAGTTTTTTCTGTCAATTAATAAAATTCAATCATCAAACACCATAATAACATTTTCTAATCATATAATTAGTAAAACAGTTGAAGAAATAGTTCCTTATTCACGTAATAGATTATATTTATGGCATATTTTTTTAGAATGCTTTATGTAACACCCTGAATTTTCCCCAATTTAGAAAATTCTGAATTTTGAAATCCCTAGATTTAAAAAAACCTAAAATTTGGGAATTTAAATCTTAAAACCTTAATTTAAATTATGGATTTAATTGGGGGAAAATCAAAATTTAGAGATTAATTTGAAATAATTCAGAACTTCAGTGACCATTTTGTCAATCGGGAAATCTTTGGTGCCTTATTCGTGAACCCTAGAACTTTGAAGGTTTTGCCTTGTAGTTTACCCTTTAAATGAGATATAAAATCTCATTTTTAGTTTCAGAAACTTTTTTTTTAGGGAGCAGCCGCACTCCCCCTATCTCAGTCTTCCCTCTTTCGTTTTTCATCTCACCATCACCCTCACTCCATTTCATTTCCGGCGAAGCCCCGACCAAGCCTCCACCGCCGTTTGTGGCTTGCACGACCACTATCGTTGAGACCGCCTTGGACCCGCAAACAAACCCCACCCACCAATCTAGCTTCATCGGCCGTCGTCTGGTCAGAAACGGTAGGAAACCGTTTAACTTTTTCGTGCACCACCGTTCACCGCCATCATCTTCGACCCTTCGTTCACCGTCTGTTGCTTGCACGGCTAGTACCACCGTGACCGCCATCATTCCGCGAACTGTTCCACTCCTCATCGTTTGCTCAGAAACCGCGAAGAACCCAACGGGTTCTCTTTTGCGCCACTGTGCACCATCGTGTCTCCTCCGTTCGGAACTTTCTCACTACGTTGCCGTTCGCACTACCCCTCCCATTGTCGAATCAGAGTCTGGCCGAGAATGACCATGTTGGAGGCACTAGCAAGTTGCATTGTTCATACCGATTCCGTCGAGTCTTGCCGTCGTGTTTGGTGGCGTCGCCACCGTGTCTTATCGTTGTTAAACCTTTCGCTGTCATTCGCCGTTTGCTTGTCGCCGCTTTACTCCGATCGTGTGTGGCGGGCTGCCACCGTCCTTACCGTTCTCTGCCGCCGTTGTGCACCGTGATGAGCCACCTCCGGTGAAGGTCTATAAACCCTAATATTAAAGGGATGAAACCCTTGTGTTGGGCCATCAGTGTGGTTATGGGCATGGGAGACAAATCAAAAGTGGGCTTTGTGTAAGTGATGAGCCCAGTTTGACCTTAGTGAGAATATTGGTTTGTGTGAGCCCAGATCTGAATCAGTGAACCGAACCAGCTTTGATATGAACTCGAACTGGATAAGTAATTGAACCGGATTTGAACCGCGTTTGACTGAACCATCAAGTTGAACAGAATCAGTTTTGTGAACAATGAACCGAACCAGACCTTAACCCGTTTGACCGATTTTGACTTGTTGACTCTTTGACCATGGACCGTTGACCCATTGGTTTTGACCAGTTTGACTTTGACTTTGACCAGAGTTGATTAGGAGTTGACTTTTTCAGAAAACGTTCATCTTAACTTTTCTTGACGTCCTGAGTCCGTATCCGTTGGCCGTTTTGTCAAATTAGATCCTGAAAGTTTCGTTTTGTTATCTTTAAGTAATTGTTATTGGAATATAAAAGGTTATGATTTCAGAATTTAATTCGGAATATTCTCGTGTTCGGGTGCCGACCTTGAGACCGTTGGGTTACCTCCAGTTGTTCAGACCGATCGTGCACGTTCTTCGAGATCTTCACGTCCTGATTCAGCTAGATATGAGCGTGAGATGCGCCTTTCTCGGCATTAGAGCTTCTGTTGCTTAAGGTGTGTCTCTTCCTGTTTATAAACCTATGTGTTTCTTTCTGTGCTATAAAGTTTATGTGTTTTTCTGGTATTAATATAAGTAAATGTTTTGTACATTTTGTGTGCATACTCTGTTGTGGTTGGGTGAATGTTTTCAGACATCATGCATAACATGTCATACTCTGATTTTAGTGAAATATCAGATTTTCAGAACTGTAAAACATCAGATTTATAGTATTGTGCAACTTGAGTTTTCATAATTCAAGTTTCGGATCAGACTCGGATTTTAAAATCTGCATCATATCATTGTGGGTATATGGTTTGAGATTTGTTCGGGGAAGTTCAGTGGTTTCAACCTTCGGGTTGAATTCCGCTTCGGATCAGTGGTTTCAACCTTCGGGTTGAATTCCGCTTCGGATTAGTGGTTTTAACCTTCGGGTTGAATTCCGCTTCGGATCAGTGGTTCCACCCTTCGGGCTGAGTTCCACTTCGGATGGTGACATGGAGAAAGTAGGTTCTGGGGAACCTTACTTTTCGGTGTATCGGAGATGGGTACTATGATTCATGTGCATCAGACATCATATCATCATGATTCGGTTTTGTTGTGTTTTCAGAAAAGTCTTTATCAGAAAATAAAATACTGTTTTGTTTTGTTTTGTTTTCGGTTGCACTTTAGAGACACACTAAGCTCTTTAGCTTACACCCTTTAGTTTTTACTTTTTCAGATATTTCAGACTCTTTTTAGGCGATCGGTACTTAGAGCATCTCTTGTTTATTCAGATAAATTATTATTCAGTACGAACTTTTCTGTTACCTCAGAATTATTATTTTAATATGTTTTGGGATATTTGTGTAATATGGACATTGGGACTGTTTTTAACTTGGGTTTTATTAAATGCATGCATCTATGGAGTTACTTTCGGATTTTTAATTAATTATCGGAACATCGTTCAAAAGATTGGTTTTTATTTTAATCGGATTATTTGTTGAGTTTTACTTATTTTATTCGATTCTTTTGAATTACAAAATATTTTAACCTAAATTGTATCTTGGGGGACAAGTTTTCAAACCTAACTTTTTAGATTCGGCCCAATTCTTCTTGGTCGGGTTTAGGGGGTTACACTTTAAATGTTGAATTTCATGCTTTGTTTCATAAATGCATGCAAGGTTGTAAATTAAAAATAAAATTTAAAAAAATTAGGACAAAAATGATAAATGATTATAAGCTTCATGACCATAAATAGTTGAAAGAATTTTATAAATATCATGAAAAATGAAGTACCTATTGATATTCTTTTTTTCAAATTAAATGCCGTGAAATTTTTCACGGTCAAAAAGAATAACTAACATTTAATTTTTGAAGAAAATATATCAATTCTAACAGCAATACTTCATTATTTATGACATTTAGACAAACCTTTAAATCATTTATGATTATAAAGCTTATAATCATTTATCTTATTTGTCTAAATTTCTTTAAATTTTATTTATGATTCACAACCTTACATGTATTTATAAAATAAAATATAAAATTCAATATTTGTATTAAGACTATCAAGACATGAATATGCATTCTTAAAAATATGCTATAGACATAATCTGTGACGTGATTCAAGAAATATTTTTTCACTTATTTTGCTTATTGTATGATCTTGATTTGTCATTGTAATTTTTGGTGATTGATTTTTAATCGATTGCAAGAACTTGAATAACCATGTAAAAGAAACGATTGTCTCATCTAATAAAAAACACAACAAATTATTATAATATGTCGGTAATTGTTAATCCTTACAAAAAGAACATAAATTAAGTTATATATATTAGTACAATAAGTTGTATCGAAAATCAAAATATCATCAAAAGAGTCATAATTAATTTTTGATTTACTATCTTTTTAAAAATTGTCATTCAATTTTCTTGATCCACTTGATTTGTTTTAAAGAACATTAGATCTTCACTTGTTCTAACCTTAAAGTGGTTTAATAAGCTTTCATTATCTTCCGCTTCAATAATAATCATCTTTTGTTTATTAACATAATTATAGTGATTTCACTTTATAAACTCAATATTTTTAAATTCGCATTTTCCTTTTGAGATGTAAGAATAAATATTTATAAGACGTATTTCAACGTTAACTATTGGATCAATGACATTAGTTTTAGTTGTTGAAAGAGATCTTGTTAATTTAAAAAAAATGTTTTTAGAGGAAATTGTCAACTCATAATTATGTTCAGAAATAAAATGAATGATTATCCGATAATTATCTTGTATTATAAAACGAATCATCGCTTAACATTAAGTTTTAATTTCCAATTTATTATACTATTTTGTATTCTCTTCAAATTTTTTGAAACCTTCACTAAAATAATAAAAATCTTTCCGAAAAATAACATCAGTGCCTATTTTTCCTCTAACACAAACTCGTACCATGAGATGACTATAATATTCATACATACTGTAAGCCATATCTTCATTATCCACCACAACACCTATTAAAATAACACTTATGACATGTATAATTTTGAGAATAAAAATACCATATTCTTTTTTTGGCAACTCATTCTATGCATTTACATTAAAAAAATTGGTTTATGGTTTATGTTTAAGATTTAGGGTTATGGCTATGATTAGAGGTTAGAGAATTAGGGTTAAAGTGTATTTTTAGGATTTAAGATTTAGAATTTAAGATGAAGACTTAAAGTTTAAATTTTTTTATAGTATTGAGACATAAAAAGAGACACGGAAAATGAAAAGATTTTTTTTGTTTTAATTTTAATTGGTTAAGCTTGTGGGAAATTTTAAAAAGAGACCGCTAAAATGCGGCTAAAAAGGTGGGTACACAAATTCTTACAAAAATCGTAAGGATTTATGCATATGCATCAAAATTTTTACATAAACAGTAAGAATTTTGGTATATACACAAATGCTTACAACTTTTGTAAGAATTTATGTACATATACACAAATACTTACAAAAACAGTGAAACTGAAGATATATACACAAATGCTTACAACTTTTATAAGAATTTCAATATGTACATAAAAGTAGTAAGCATTTATGTATATACCAAATTTTCTTACTATTTTTTTAAGAAATTTAATACATATACATAAATCTTTATGTTTTTATAAAAATTTATGTATATGGCTTTTTTTAACCTTTTTAAAGGAGTCTCTTTCTAAAACTTCCCCTAACCTCGTATCCCACGTGTAAAACAATATTCACCTTTTTTTTTATCTGTTTTGATCCCAACCAAACACTTTTCTCATATTTCTACTTTTTGGTTGTGGGATCGGCGAAATAATCACAAACGACGCCGTGGGGAGGGGAGGAACAGAGGTGGTCGGGGAAGAGAGTGCGCCAGGGGATGTCTGTGTTGATGGAGGAAAGAACACGGTAAACCGACTCCTGCTCGGCCGAGTTGAGGACGGCTTGCTCCTCTTCCAACTCCACTTTTAGCCCTCTCCTATTCAGTTCCTTCAAACATCTACGCAAGCTTTTGTTCTACCAATGCTTCACCCAAACTCGTGTTTTCGCCCCCGAGATTCCCATAACTTTCGGCTCTTTTCTCCAAGAGCTTGTCTTTATAAATAACCCGGCTTTTGTTGCTCCTCTTAGTGGCCTCATCCGAAACTTCACGAGCTTGAGGAGACTGGTTTTGACTGGTAATGGAGTTTATGGGAAAATCCCAGATGGGGTTGGCGATTTGGTTAATCTTGAAGAGATTACACTGTCCAGAAACAAGCTCAGCGGAGAGGTTTCTGCTGGTTTGTCAAAGTTGAAGAAACTGAAAGTTCTCGACTTGAGCGCAAATGCTTTTCATGGAAACGTCCCCTTTGCAGTTGGTAATCTCACTCAGCTTTTGAAGCTAGACTTGAGTTCGAATGGGTTTTCTGGTGAAATCCCAGAGAGCTTGAGTAACTTACCGGGGTTGGAGTTCTTGGATTTGAGTTTTAACCGTTTTGGTAACTTTGGGGTTCCTTTGTTTCTTGCTGAAATGCCTAGGTTGAAGGAGGTGTTTTTGAGTGGGAATTCACTTGGTGGGGAGATACCAGAAATATGGGAAAAGCTTGGGGGTGTTTTGAGGATAGGGTTTTCTGATATGGGCTTGGTTGGGACAATTCCAGCTTCCATGGGAGTGCATTTGAGGAACTTGTGTTATTTAGGACTTGATAACAACAGGCTTCAAGGGGAAGTGCCCGTGGAATTTGGGTTCTTGGACTCTGTATTTGAACTTAATTTGGAAAACAACAATCTGAGTGGAAGGCTTCCTTTCTCTGCTAAAATTGGTGAAAAGTTAAGGTTAAAGGGTAATCCAGAACTGTGTTTTGATGAGACATTAAGCCCTGGTGAAAGCTTTGGCAGCAGCTCCAGAGTATTGAAGAAATGCACCAAACCTGACATTCCCAATGCTGTCATCTTCATTGGTGGTTCTAAATTCTAATATTGGACTGTTGTTACCTTCTCCTTTTCATGTAATGTTGCTGTTGTTTTGGTGGACTTTGATTGTTCATCATCAACAAATGGGAAAAAAATACTGATAGATCTTACAGAAACAAGCTAATAGGAATTTTGTATTGCAGTAGGTTTAAGATTATGTAATTACTTTCTTCTCTGATCTGTTTTTGTCCATTAATCAAAACACAGGCTATGTAATTACAGTTGATGCAGACATGAACAATCCACTATTATCCATACAAAAGAAGAAGAAAATCAATGAATCAGTTCCAAGTTTCAACAATTAATTCCAATGGAGCTTTTTTTTTATATCATAAAAGGTTAGGTTTCCTCAATGTGGGAAAAAATGAGAAAAGAAACAAAAACAAGAAGTATTGTGTTTTCTACTAAAGCAAAAGAGAGTCTAGCTAGTAGCTATCAGTGTTTTACAGTATACAACCAAAAACAATGGGCACCAACATTAAAGAATTTTCCCTCAGAATTCCCCTTCAGCACCCGAATGTTCCTCTCAGATTCCAGCTACAGAGCCAGACTCGGATCCGGTATCCATGTCCCGAGTCTTAGACCGCCTGGAGGATCCCTCAACAGAGTCTTTGGACTTCTTTCGTCGACTACTTTTCTTCTCTGAGTCAGTAGGATCATTTGGATCCTTTGGCTCCTTGTGTTCCTTTGGCTTTTTCTTAGGCTTTGTGGCGGTCTCAGAAGTTTCCTTTGAAGTAGAAGAGCTCTTGGAACTCTTCTTTGAATGCTTAGGTTTATCTGATTTTTCCTTCCCTGCAGATTCTCCTGTCGGACAACTTCTAGTTGTAGTCGAACTGCGCTTCGATGATTTAGGCACTTCTGGCATATCTGTTGCTGATGAGCTTTGATCCCTCGAACCTTCTCGGCTACTCCCATCTGTAAAACCAATGCTGATCAACGTAAATGAATCCGATTCGATAAAATGTTGATGATCATATGGTACCTTGAGAGACCGATTTGCCAGGATCTTCCTCCGGAGCTTCTCCGTTATTGGCAGGCGATGATTTAAACTCATTCATCTGCATTATAAAAATGAAAGCCAGAATTCATTCCCAATATGAATCATGGCTTTCTTTTACTTGGGGCAATGTTAATTTTTGTTAATCATAAAAAAAAAAGATGAAAAGAACTTTTCATAATCAATGTAAAACACAGTAGCTTCTTTCAATTTACCCAGCTGGGAGCAGATTTTACTGCTGCTGATGGACCATCCCATCCTATGTGAGCCACATGCTTTACATCTGTTGGCAAACCAATCTGCATTTCAGGCTCTTTCTCATTCTCTGCAAAAACAACAACAAAAGTCCACACATTTTGTCCATTCGGTCCAAATACGATTGTGGCGGATCCAGAAATTCAAGAATGGGGATTGCATACCGAATATTTCAGAAATGTATCTGAGGCCTTTTAAAAGGCCCTTCATCTTATTGTTTGAAGATGCCATCTTGTTTGATCCTAAACTAAAATCTTTGGGAAATTTTGCATCACCTCATGGCTGCAACAATTGAAAAGGAGATTAAATCTGTCCCCTTTTTCTTCAGGAAACAGAAATCAATTTTAAAGTCAAGATCGTATTGGATCAAAAACATTGGACTGTTTTTGACAAAGGGTTTGATTAGGGTGGTGGAAGATGAGGATTAGCAAAGGGGAGTTTGGGATTTAAGCAAAAGTTTCGTTCATTCAACGGTACTGCATCATTTCACAGTTAAGACTAATTAATTCAAACCAAATGTTTGTCGAAAATTTAGGTCTGCATCTGAATCGTGTCTTTTTATTTTGGAACTTCTAATTTTAGGAAGGCTTTAACAAACTGTCTTATTTAGTAACAAAACATATAGCCTATATTGTGTGCATCCTTGCTTTATTTATCATATTTATTTCTGGGTTTTTCTTTTGTTTTATTTTAGTATACGAGTGTATGTATTTATTTAAAAAAAAATTACTAATCTTGCAGAGTACAAACAAAATATACCTTAGAAAAGGGAATAGTAGTTTCAAAAAAAAAAAACTTTTGTTTTCTTCTTCCTAAGTGTTTTCGGACAGTGGTCTTAGATCATACTTAGCAAAGAAAATATCATGCAACATGGTAATGATGAGTGAGGAGGCCGGAGGGGGACATGGACATGATCAAAGGGCGTCCGATGATCGAGACACACCGAGCGAATCCGCAGCCTGGTTGGTGCCTACTCCATTGGGGATATGTTCTAAACCATTGAAATCAATCCTGGAGCTCCACAAATACGATGATGATTAGTTCATTCTTTAGCTTCATATGATTGCGGTCCTTTTAGTATAACTCCGCGTAGGATGTAGTAAACATAACAAAGCTATTCTCCTCTTTGGCAATTAGCGGATTACATTAGCTGATAGTGGATAGCTAATTGCATTAGCTGATTTGACTAAAGAATTATATTAGCTGATTGTATAAAAGTGTTTGGTAAAATTAATTGATAGCTGATAGTGTTTGATTATTTGAACAAGCAAATGACATATAAAGACATGTTTCTATTTGATATTTGTTTGAATAATTTATTAATTATTAATATTTTGTATCTATTAATATTAACTAGAATATGAAAATTAATTTTTTAGTATCATTACTGAGCATATATGAGGATGTACATGTTAATTTTTTATTTGTGAAATTATATTTTTAATATAATTTTAATAATTATTAAATTTATATGTATTTATTAATTTATATATTAATTTCTTATTTATGAAATCATTTTTTTAAATTTTATTAGTTAATGAAATTCATGTTATTTAAAGAAATTTTTTATAATTATCAAGGACAGAATAGTCTTAAAAAGTCTTTTATCCATACCTCTAATTCAAAAAGCTCCTAAAAAGAGCTTTTTCAAAATGAGAGGTTTCACCTCAATCCGCTATTATAATCCTCTAATTATCAAACATCTAAATTAGCGAATTTGATTGGTCAAACCTCTAAAAATGCTTGAAACCTTTAATTTTAGCTCAAAAAGTTGTTTATCAAACATGACCTATATGTATATGCAGTGTCAGTTCTAGGAATTCAAGAATGAGGGTTCAGAATATTTTTTAATAGATATGTAAATTAAATTTTTAAGAAAAAATTTAACACATTTTTTTAAAAAAAATGGAGGTACAATTGCTTCCCTAGGTAGCCTTGTAAATCCACCATTGCATATTAGGGGTGTTCAAACGGTCAGTTAAATCGAATTAACTGATTAAACGAACTAGTTCGGTTAAACGGTCGGCCAACGAATTTTTTTTATCGAGAAAAGGTTAAAAAAATTTAAAGTTCGGTTATCGGTTAATTCAGTTCGAAATCGGTTAATTAATCGAATTAGTCGAAAGATAAAAAAATAAATATATATTATACATATTAAGCTCATGCCCATTAAAATTTTAAAACCCACTTCTAATCCAAATGAAATAAATCTAGTGTTTAATCTAAAATTTTAATGTTTTTATCTATGTGTTGTTGAATTTGGTAATTTTGTGAAGAAGAGAAGAAATTGGGTCTAGAATTTTTGCTATCGAGTTGGGAATTTGGGAGAAGAAACGACTGAGATGAGATTTGAGAGAAGAAACAGCTGAAGGTGAGAGAAAAATTTTATTTTTATTAATAACCCAAAAAGTAAGTTTACAATATCCAAAAACACACACACACACACACACACACACACACACACATATATATATATATATATATATATATATATAACATTAAAGGGAAAAATAAAAGAAAATAAAGTATCTAACTGACTAACTAATTTAAACTTAACTAATATCCTAACAGCCCCCCTCAAGTTGGAGCGTACACATTGTGAATGCCTAACTTGAAAATAAACTCATGAAATAAAGCTGGTGGTAGAGCCTTTGTAAAGCAATCGACAAGTTGGTTCGAAGAAGAAACAGGCAGAAGATGCAACATCCCTTGGTGAAGTTTTTCTCGGATCAGATGACAGTCAATTTTAATATGCTTTGTGTGCTCATGTTGGACAAGATTCTTTGCAATTTTGATTGCAGACAAATTGTCACAATAAAGATTTACAGATTGAGAAGGTAAATGTAAGTCAGAAAGGAGAAATAATAGCCATTGTAGTTCACAGGTTACAGTCGCAAGAGCTCTATATTCAGCTTCTGTGGAAGACCTGAAAATAGTAGACTGTTTTTTAAATTTCCATGAAATTAATGTAGAACCAAGAAAAATACAAAAACTTGTAGTTGATTTGCGTGAATCATGGCAAGATGCCCAATCAGAATTAAAAAAAGCATTTAATTTCAGATCATTTTCTGCAGGGAAAAATAACCCTTGGTCAGGTGTGCCTTTTAAATACCTTAAAACCCTATGTACAACAGAAAGATGAACATCAGTAGGAGCTGAAAGAAATTGAGATAAGTGATTAACAACAAAAGTTATATCAGACCGAGTGTTAGTCAAATATAAGAGCTTTCCTATCAAACGTCTATAAGAGGTAACATCATCCAAGCGAACACCATCTAACTTAGAGAGTTTTTTCCTATCATTAAAGGGTGTTGAAGCAGGTTTAGAACCAGAAAATTCAGTTTCTTCCAAAAGATCAAGAGTGTACTTTCGTTGGCAGAGGTTAGTACCTTCTTTTGATCGAGCTATTTCAAAGTCTAAAAAGTACTTGAGATCCCCTAGATCTTTAATCTTAAAGGTGGAATGTAAGAACTTTTTAATGGTATTAATTTTAGCCAAACTAGGACTCATTAGTATAATATCATCGACATAGACAGCTAACGCTATAAAACTATCACCCATTTCTTTTAAAAATAAAGAAGAATCAGAATAAGCTTGAATGAAATTCTGATTTTTTAAAGCTATAGTTAAACGCTCATTCCATTGCCTACTTGCTTGTTTCAGGCCATATAAACTTTTATTGAGCTTGCAAACGAGACCAGAATCACTAGGAAGAAAACCAGGGGAGGATCCATATAGACCTCTTCATGCAAATAACCATGCAAAAAAGCATTATTGATATCTAACTGTTGTTGATGCCAATTCTTAGCAGAAGCAAGAGCTACAAGAGTTCTAATTGTAGTGATTCTAGCAACGGGACTAAAAGTGTTCAAAAAATCTAGTCCTGGTTGCTGGGTATACCCTTTAGCAACACGTCTTGATTTATACCTCTCTAAACTACCATCAGACTTAAGTTTGGTTCTATAAACCCACTTACAACCAATGTGTAGAACTAATGTTTTGATATAATAATTGAAAAATGTTTTGGACTGATTTAAAAAGAATTCAAAACTATTTCCAAAGTCCAAATAACTTGAATCTATGTTTAAGAGATGTTTTCAAAGGTTTTTACATGTTTTTCAAAGCCAAATTTAACAAAACCACCCAGGTGTATCGAAACACCCTTAGGCGTTTCGATACGAGGTCTTCCAGTAGTGAAAACGTTTCGATACAGATATCGAAATGGGTCTTATCTGGATGAGGTTTTTGCCCCGCGTTTCGAAACGGGCTATGCCGTTTCGATACGCCTACGTGGCATCAACCACAACGGTCATAAACCCCAACGACTATTTTCCAACTAACATTTAAATGCGGAGCGTTTCGATACGGTGCCTAGCGTTTCGATACGGCCCATGGCGTTTCGATACGGATGCTCATCAGACTGCAATGGCTCTTTCTACTTGAAGAGCGTATCGAAACGGGTTCGAGCGTTTCGATACGGGTAGCAGCAGAACTGCATTTATGGTGGGAAATAAAGTCCTCAACGGCTCCAATTCAACCCCAACGGCTAGTAACGCCTACAAACTCATCAAGGAGTATAAAAGGGACCTCCAAGCATCAAGATATGGTTAATGCTTCAACTGTCAATCAACAAATGATCAAGAAATTGTCTTAGAGCTAAATTGTCATTTATTTGTATAGACAAACACTAGTGAGCCAAAATTGTCAAATTTGCTCAAGTGTTTTAGGTTTTGGGTGAGAGCTTATTTGTGCAAACAATCAACTATTAGAGGGATTTAAGTTTGCTTATCTTTTCTCTTTGTAAAGAGGGTTTGATCAAGGCTTTGGGTAGAAAGCTTGATCGGTGTATAAGGGTTTCCTCCTAAGCCTAGAAAATAGGACGAATCAATAGTGGATTGATTGGAAATCCTTAGTGGGAAGCTAAGGTAGTGGATGTAGACCTTGGTTAGAAGGTTGAACCACTCTAAAATCATTGTGTCATCTATCTTTTAGCTTCCACACCACATCCACCCAAAATTCCACATCTCCACCACTTGGTGAGCAAGAACGGTTAAAAGAATCGAGCCCCCTAAATCTCAACAATTGGTATCATATCTTGGCTCAATCGAAGAGGATTAACATCCTATTGAGAAGATCTGGCAAGCTCGATCATCATTTCACACAACCGACTCAATGGCGCAATCCATCGACAAACCGCCTTTCTTCGACGGAACCCACTATGCCCATTGGAAGACAAAGATGAAGTTCTTCATTAACTCAAGAGACTACAAGCTATGGGACATAGTTGAAGATGGTCCGTTCGTGCCTCAACGAAGTAAAGCGGAGTGGAGTGCCGACGATTGCAAGAAGATGGAGCTAAATTGCAAAGCCTTGCACATCCTCTTTTGTGCATTTGGTCTAACCATCTATGAGAATATGTCTTCTTGTGAGAGTGCCAAAGAGGTATGGGACAAGCTTGAAGTCACATACGAGGGAACCGATGAAGTTAAGGAGACCAAGATTGGGCTCCTCACCTTAGAGTATGAGAACTTCAAATGGATCCGGAAGAAAACATCGAGAAGATGTTTGATAGGTTCTCCACTATCACCAATGGTCTCAAAGGCTATGGAGAAGCCATCCCGGAGGAAAAGCTTGTCTGAAAGCTCATCTACTCACTTCCCGAGTCATGGGACTCAAAGAGGACCGCCATCAACGAAGCTAAAAACTTGAAAACTTTGAAGCTTGATGAGCTCATGGGGTCTCTTCTCACTCATCAAATCATGAAGAAGAACAAAGCAGAGGAGAAGAAGAGGGAAGAAATTAGAGCTATGGGAGAGAATAAACTCAAAGGGCTTGACATCAACACAAATGACATCGCTCTCAAGTCCTCCACTTGTCATCATGTAGATTCTAGTGAGGAGGAAAGTGAAGATGAAGATATGGCCTATCTCTTCAACAAATTTGCCCGGTTCATGAAGAGCGAAATGGAAAATTCCAAGCATGAATCGAGGAAGAAGATGAAGGAATCCCACAAGTCAAACAAGAGGGGATCATCTTCAAAACAAGCATATGTGGCCACATGGAGTGATGAAGACTCCACCGATGATGAAGTAGCCCACCCATGCTTGATGGCCCTAAATGAGGGGGAGGTAACTTCTAACTCATCTATTTCAAATTCATATACATTTGATGAGTTTCAAGATGCCTATGATGATTTGCTTTTGGAATTCAAGGCATCATTTTCAAAGAACAAAAAGTTGATTTCAAAAATAAAAATTGAAAATGATTTGCTTTCCAAAACAAATCTTGAACTTGAAGCAAAATTGAAAGATTTTGAACAAAAATGTTTTGATTTACAAAATTTGCTTCTTAAAGTTCAAAAAGAAAAAGATTTGATTTTCAATGAACTTCAAAAGAAAAATGATTTTGGAAAATCAAATTTTTATGTATGACAATCTAGTGCCCCTAGATTTGTAAAAGGAAAATGTTTTAGAAGTGTTTGGGTCCCAAAAGGACTTAGCACTTCAATTAAAAAGGATGACATTGAAAAATGGATTCCTAAGGGGACTAAAATTTGTGCTACTAACGTTCATGGATCCAAAGCAATTTGGATACCAAAAATTACTTGATTGTCTTTTGCTAGGTCTGATGGAGGTGATCAACAAGTCAAACTTTGAGGGGGAGCTCCATACACACAAGGAAGAACACTTGAAGAAGGAAGGCTTCACATCCTCCCTTGAATTCAAGTATTGGTAAAAATCTAGTTGTCTTTTTATTTTTATTTGATTTATTTTTATTTGTGTCAACTAGATGATCATATATGATGGACTAACATTTTGATGATGCTTTGAGTAAAGGGGAGCCATTTTAAAACCAAATTCTTATTTTTGTCAATTTTTTTCCTCTATAGTTATTTTGAACTTAATGTTTTAAATTCTTTTTGATATAACAAAAAGGGGGAGAAATGGTTTGAAAAATTGAATTTTCAAATGAATAAGGGGGAACTTTATTTGATTTCATATCTTTAATCTCTTATTCACATTTTTAAACTGAAAGGGGGAGAATCCTAAAAAAATTTCAAGTTAGTTTTATTATATCAAAAAGGGGGAAATTGTGGAACTAATGTGTTGATATAATAATTGAAAAATGTTTTGGACTGATTTAAAAAGAATTCAAAATTATTTCCAAAGTCCAAATAACTTGAATCTATGTTTAATGGATGTTTTCAAAGGTTTTTACATGTTTTTCAAAGCCAAATTTAACAAAACCATCCAGGTGTATCGAAACACCCTTAGGCGTTTCGATACGAGGTCTTCCAGTAGTGAAAACGTTTCGATACGGGTATCGAAACGGTTTTTATCTGGATGAGGTTTTTACCCAGCGTTTCGAAACGGGCTATGTCGTTTTGATACGCCTACGTGGCATCGACCACAACGGTCATAAACCCCAACAGCTATTTTCCAACTAACATTTAAATGTAGAGGGTTTTGATACGGTGCCTAGCGTTTCGATACGGGCGTTTTGATACGGCCTATGGCGTTTCGATACGGCCTATGGCGTTTCGATACGGATGCTCATCAGACTGCAATGGTTCTTTCTACTTGAAGTGCGTATCGAAACAGGTTCGAGCGTTTCGATACGGGTAGCAGCAAAACTGCATTTATGGTGGGAAATAAAGTCCTCAACGGCTCCAATTCAACCCCAACGGCTAGTAACGGCTACAAACTCATCAAGGAGTATAAAAGGGACCTCCAAGCATCAAGATATGGTTAATGCTTCAATTGTCAATCAACAAATGATCAAGAAATTGTCTTAGAGCTAAATTGTCATTTATTTGTATAGACAAACACTAGTGAGCCAAAATTGTCAAATTTGCTCAAGTGTTTTAGGTTTTGGGTGAGAGCTTATTTGTGCAAACAATCACCTATTAGAGGGATTTAAGTTTGCTTATCTTTTCTCTTTGTAAAGAGGGTTTGATCAAGGCTTTGGGTAGAAAGCTTGATCGATGTATAAGGGTTTCCTCCTAAGCCTAGAAAAGGGGACGAATCAATAGTGGATTGATTGGAAATCCTTAGTGGGAAGCTAAGGTAGTGGATGTAGACCTTGGTTAGAAGGTTGAACCACTCTAAAATCATTGTGTCATCTATCTTTTAGCTTCCACACCACATCCACCCAAAATTTCATTTCTTCACCACTTGGTGAGCAAGAACGGTTGAAGGAATCGAGCCCCCTATATCTCAACACAATGGTTTGTTTTCCACTAGGTAAAGGAACTAGGTTCCAAGTGTTATTCTTCTCTAAAGTAAGAATTTCTTCATTCATAGCTTCTTTCAAACAATTATGTTTAATAGCCTCTTTATAGTTTTTTGGTTCTTTTAATATATCAACATTATTAATATATGCTTGATGATTAAAAGAAATATGGTCATAAGAGAGGACCTGAGCAATGTTATGAGGTGTTGAATGTGAAGAGACTTTGCTTCCTGGTAAAGCAATGTGATAGTCATCAAGCTTAGGAGGCAGCCTAACTATTCTGGATGACCTTCTAGGATGAACAACATCATTAGGCTTAGCTGGTGACTGATCATGCTGACTTTCAGCTGGAGAAGCTTCAAGAAACTGATCTACTGGTGAATCTGGTGCAGACTGTGATAATGGTGAATCTGGTGCATGCTGATGTGATGCTGGTACAGGCTGTGAGTCTGGATTTTGAGTATCAACAGAACCTGAACTAGGGAAATCTTCAACAGAGGAATTAGATTCGATTACAGGAAAACTAATTTGAGAGAAGGAATTTAGTTTTCCTGTTTGAAAAGGAAAATAGATTCAGAGAAGAAAACATCTCTGGAAACAAAAATAGTTCTATTTTGAATGTCAAATAACCTATAACCTTTTATATGTTGTGGAACGTCAAGAAAGACACATTGAGTAGCTCTAGGGTGCATTTTAGTTTTAGGTTTGGGCAACACAGAAGCATAGGCTAGGCATCCAAAAACTTTTAAATTATCAAAAGTTGGTTTAGTTTGATAAAGTATTTCAAAAGGTGTTTTGTTAGAAAGAATAGGAGTAGGTGTTCTATTAATTAGATAAGCAGAATGAAGCACACAGTCCAACCAAAATTCTAAAGGTAAAGAAGCTTGAATACGCAAACACCTAGCAACATCAAGAAGATGTTGGTGCTTGCGTTCAACAATGTTGTTCTGTTGAGGAGTGTAGGTGCAACTATTTTGATGAATAACACCTTTAGATTTATAAAACTCTAGCATTTCAAATTTTCTAGCATTGTCAGTACGTATGCATTTTATTTTTGTATTAAATTGAGTAAGAATTAACTCATAGAAATCAGCAATCAACTTGGACACTTTAGATTTTATTTTCATAGAAAAAACCCAAACAAAACGACTCTTATCATCTACTATAGTGAGAAAATAAGCATGGCCATAGAAACTCTTAATAGGAGAAGGACCCCAAACATCAGCATGAACAAGATCAAAATTGGATGCAGAAACAGAACTACTAGAAGAAAAAGAAGGTCTCTTTTGTTTAGCCAAATGACAAGTATTACAATCTAAACAGTCCACAATAGGTATTTTATTATGCAACATAGAAAATAAATGCATCCTTTGTTTTGAAGGATGTCCTAATCTAAAATGCCAAAGGCTTGAAGCAGAATTACAAGTAGAAGCAATAATACAAACATAATTGCAACTAGAATCAAAATCATTTTGAAAGCAGGTATTTAATTTGTACAAACCAGTGGTCTCACTAGTTGTACCAATCGTCATCCAATGATGCACATCCTGTATAAAACAGATTCCAAAATTAAAAATCAAAGAAAAATATTTATCTTTAGTTAACTGACTTACAGAAATTAAATTGAAACTAAATCCTGTGATATGAAAGACATCTTTGAGAATAAGGTTTTGAAAAACAATAACAGTTCCTATATGACTTACTGGAACTAACTGATCATTAGGAAGTTTTACAAACTTACTAATGACTTTAGAATAACTAGAAAACAAATCTAATGAACAGCAAATATGATCAGTTGCACCACTATCAATAATCCATGGTACATTATAAGAGTGGAGCAAGAAAGAATAATACCTGAAGCATCATATGGAGCAACATCAAAAGCAGAAGAAAGTAGATTAACCTTGGAAACATTATTCACAGTAGGACCAGTTGGCAAAGAATTGCCTTTCTCATTAAGAAAATTAATTAGGGCATCATACTGATCTTTAGTGAAAGTAAGAGAACCAGAACCAGAACCAAGACCATCTTCTTTAGATAAAAAATCAGTTCGAGAAGCATAATTACCAAAACCAGAACCCACTTGGTTTATTTTACTAATCTGAGGCATATTCCTATACCCAGGGGGATATCCATGTTTTTTATAATATCTTTCTATTGTATGGCCATATAAACGACAATGGACACACAGGGGCCTCTTAGAAACATTGGAATTTTTTTAAGAATATAATCCCTAGAATTTTGTCTACCCGAATCAGAAGAACGACCAACTAGCATAACATGAGACTCACTATCAAAGCTAGCAATAGAGAAAAGGGTTCTTTCATGTTGGGCAACAAGGGAAAATACTTCATTAATATATGGTAAAGGTTTACGCATTAATATCTGAGTTTTAGGAACACTAAAATTTTCATTTAGACCACGAAGGAAATGCAACACTAAGTCATGTTTTCTATAGACAGAAGCGGAACAAGAACAAGATTTCAATGGTCGTAAAATACATATCTCATCCCAAACAATCTTTAACTGACTAAAATAGGCAGAGACCGTGAGATTACCTTGACTCAGGCTAAAAAATTCCTAAAACAAATCAGAAATTCGCAGCAAATCACCCTGGCTGAAAAAGTCGAAAAGATCAACCCAAAGATCAGCCGCATTATCAATCCAGAGTACACTTTGTGCGATTTCTGGATTCAACGCCCTCTGGACCCATGATAAGACCAGATTGTTACACTTCACCCAGGCGGAGAAACGAGGATCGTCAAGCTTGGGTTCTTTGATAGACCCATCAACAAATCCAAACTTATTTTTGGATATCAACGCCATGCGGATTGAATGCACCCATGGATGATAATTCTTGCCATCAAGAAGCGAAGATGTGAGAACCAATGAAGGATTCTCACTCGGATGAATGTAAAACGGGTCGCAGGGATCATCGTTTTTGAAGGAATTTCGAGGAATGTCAGCGGAACGAGAATGGGAATCAAAAACATCATCAACTGATACCATGTTAAATCTGGTAATTTTGTGAAGAAGAGAAAAAATTGGGTCTAGGGTTTTTGCTATCGAGTTGGGAATTTGGGAGAAAAAACGACTGAGATGAGATTTGGGAGAAGAAACGGCTGAAGGTGAGAGAAAAATTTTATTTTTATTAATAACCCAAAAAGTAAGTTTACAATATCCAAATATATATATATATATATATATATATATATATATATATATAACATTAAAGAAAAAAATAAAAGAAAATAAAGAATCTAATAAAGAATCTAACTGACTAACTAACTTAAACTTAACTAATATCCTAACGTGTGTAGATTTTTTCTTGACAGAAATAGGTATTAAAAATATATGTACATGCATAAACATTGACATAAAACAAAGTTCATTACATTTCTATACAGTTGATGAGCAGCCATGTACCCTTGGCATTAGAAATCCCCCAACAAAGATTTACATACAAACAAGTAACGTCCACATGAATGACCACAAGTATAGAATGCTTAAAAAACAGAACCCAATCTCGGAGGAGATTCAAGCACAGCTTGACAACTAAGACTTCAATCCTCAACAACATGTCTGCTTTAAGGAACAGAACCCAATATTTCTGTCTCTAAATACAAAGGAAACACTTTCTGCCTCCTTTAGTTTTTTACTTCTCTAGTGACCATCATGGAGTATTCATAAATTAAATTAAATGTAAATTATCTTTGAACTAAAAAGTATTTCAAGAATTTTTATTGTGTAATAATTTTGATTAGGAAAACTCATAATAAATTTTGGTTAATTCGAAAATTGACTGAATGAACTGAAATTTTTTCGGTTCAATTAATTTTTTTGAAAAAAGTTCAATTCGGTAACGGTTAAAGATTTAAATTTTTTAGTTAATTCGATTTTGGGTAATTCGGTTCGGCTACCGACCGAATTAACCGTTTGAACACCCCTATTGTATATATGCCCATGGCTTTATTTATTTTAACCAACTGTTGGGTTTTATGATGCTCGATTTCCTTCAACCGATGTGTTTGCCAAGTTCGGAGAACATTGGATTTTTGGGTGATTTGGTGGAAGCTAAAAATAAGAGATAAACACAAGAATTTAGAGTGGTTCGGCTTTCTAACCCAAAGCCTACATCCACTACCTTAGCTTCCCACTAAGGATTTCCAAACAAATTCACTAAGAATTTCATCCCCTTTTCTCGGCTTAGGAGGAAACCGTTACATCGATCAAGCTTTCTACCCAAAGCTTGATCAAACACTCTCTTACACAAGAAAGACTTCGCAAACTACAAATCTATCTATAAGGTATATGTTTGTACAATTAAAGCTCTCACCCAAAACCTAAACACTTGAGCAAATTTGACAATTAGGCTCACAAGTGTTGTCTATACAAGAAATTTAACAATAAAGCCCCAAGACAATTTTCTTGATCATAGTGTTGTTGACAATTAAAGTATTAGCATTCTCTTAATGCTTGGAGGTCCCTTTTATACTCTCAAATGAGTTTGTAGCCGTTGTGGACCGTTGGGGTTGTTTTGGAGCCGTTTGAGACTTTATTTTCCATCATAAATGCTGTTCTGCAGACGTCCGTTTCGAAACACTCGACCCCGTTTTGGAGCTCCCTTCTTCAGAACTAGCTGTTGAAGTCTGATGCAACAGGTCGTATCGAAACGCCTATGGCCGTTTCGAAACCCTTCTAGCCGTATCGAAACGGTTACAACCTGTTTCGGTACGATTGACAGTTAGGCTGCAAATTAAATTACCGTTGGGAAAATAGCCGATGAGGATTTGACCGTTAGGGAAAATAGTCGTATCGAAATGGTGAAGCACGTATTGAAACGCGGTGTAAAACCCTCACCTAAATTAAATCTCGTTTCGAAACAAACAAGGCTGTATCAAAATGTTTTGTCTCTGTGAATGGTCGTTCCGAAACGCCTATGGGTGTTTCGAAACACCTGGGTGGTTTTGTAGAGTTTGACTTTAGAAATTGTATTAAAACCCCTTTAAAACTTATTTAAACATATTTCAAGTTGTTTGGACTTAAAAGCATTTTGAAATCTTTTTAATTTAGTCCAAAACTATTTTTCAATTATTATATCAAAACATTAGTTCTTCAATCTCCCCTTTTTGATATAATAAAACCAACTTGAAAAATTGTTTAGAATTCTCCCCCCTTCAAGTTTAAAAATTTGAATAAGAGATTTCAAAATTGATAAGTAAATAAAGCTCCCCCTTATTCATTTTAAAATGCAATTTTTCAAACCAAACTTTTCCCCTTTTTGTTATATCAAAAAGAATTTAAATAACTTTAAGTTCAAGATAACTTAGGAGGTTTTAAAAGAAATTGACATAAATAAGAATTTTGGTTTTAAAATGGCCCCCCCTTACTCAAAGCACCATCAAAAGATGTTAGTCCAACACATGATAATCTAGTTGAATTAAAAGAAAATAAATCAAATTAAAAAAAGTAAAAACAACTAGATTTTACCATACTTGAACTCAAGGGAGGATGTGAAGCCTTCCTTATTCATGTGTTCTTCCTTGTGTGCATGGAGCTCCCCCTCAATATTTGACTTGTTGACCAATCTCCATCACACCTATCAAGACAATCATACAAATTTTTGGTATCTAATTTGCTTTGGATCCATAAACGTTAGTTGCACAAAATTTAGTCCCCTTAGGAATCCATTTTTCAATTTCATCTTTTTTATGTGAAGTGATTAGTTCTTTTGGAACCCAAACACTTCTAAAACATTTTCCATTTAAAAATCTAGGGGCACTAGATTGTCTTTGATAAAATTTTGATTTTCCAAAATCATTTTTCTTTTCTAGTTCCTTGGAAATTAAAATCTTTTTTCTTAAGATCATCAACTTCTTTTTGATGATCTTTTTCCATTGTTTGAAGCAAGTTTTGTAAACTAGAAACATGTTGCTCAAAATCCTTCAATTTCGCTTCAAACTCAAAATTGGTTTTCAAAAGCAAATCATTTTCATTTTTCAACTTTGAAATAAATTTTTTGTTTTTTGAAAATGAAGCATTGAATTCAAAAACCAATTCATCATAGGCTTCTTGTAACTCATCAAAGGTATAAGAATTTGAAATGGATGAGTTAGAAGTTACCTCCCCCCTCATTGAGGGCCATCAGGCATAGGTTTGCTACTTCATCATCGGTGGAGTCTTCATCACTCCATGTGGCCACATATGATTGTTTTGAAGATGATCCTTTCTTGTTGGACTTGTGGGATTCCTTCATCTTCTTCTTCGATTCATGATAAGATCTTTCCATTTCACTCTTCATGAACCGGGTGAATTTCTTGAAGAGATAGGTCATCTCTTCGTCTTCACTTTCCTCCCCACTTGATTCAACATATCGGTATTTGGAGGATTTAAGAGCAACGACACTCCGGTTGATGCCTAGCTCTTTTACTTTCTTCTCCCCCATCTTCTTTATCTCTTCATTCTTCTTTTCCTCTTCTCTTCCATTTTTCATGATTTCGTGTATGAGGAGAGATCTCATGAGTTCATCGAGCTTTAAGGATTTGAGATCTTTAGCTTCGATGATGGTCGTCTTCTTTGAGTCCCAAGAATCAGAAAGAGAGTAGATGAGTTTGCGGACAAGTTTGTCTTTTGGAATGATTTCTCCATACTCTTTGAGTCCATTGGTGATGGTGGAGAATCTATCGAACATCTTCGCGATGTCCTCATTCGGTTCCATCTTGAAGTTCTCATACTCGAGGTTGAGGAGTCCGATCTTGGTCTCTTTTACTTTGTTGGTTCCTTCGTATGTGACTTCAAGCTTGTCCCATACCACCTTGGCATCTTCACAAGAAGACATCTTCTCGTAGATGTTGGGGCTCAATGCAAAAAATATGATGTGCAAGGCTTTGCAATTGAACTCCATCTTCTGCGATCATCCGCACTCCAATCCGCATTTCTTCGTTGTGGCACGAACAGACCGTCTTCTACTATGTCCCAAAGCTTGTAGTCCTTGGACTTTATGAAATACATCATTCTTGTCTTCCAATGGGCATAGTGCGTCCCGTCGAAGAATAATGGCTTGTCGATGGATTGCGCCATTTGATCGGTTGATTAGTATATTGTATCGAGCTTCCCGGATCACCTCAATAGGATGTTAATCCTCTTTGATTAAGCCAAGCTCTGATACCAATTGTTGGGTTTCATGATGCTCGATTTCCTTCAACCGATGTGTTTGCCAAGTTCGGAGAAGATTGGATTTTTAGGTGATTTGGTGGAAGCTAAAAATAAGAGATAAACACAAGAATTTAGAGTGATTCGGCTTTCTAACCAAAAGCCTACATCCACTACCTTAGCTTCCCACTAAGGATTTCAAAACAAATTCACTAAGAATTTCGTCCCCTTTTCTCGGCTTAGGAGGAAACCGTTACACCGATTAAGCTTTCTACCCAAAGCTTGATCAAACACTCTCTTACATAAGAAAGACTTAGCAAACTAGAAATCCCTCTAGAAGGTATATGTTTGCACAATTAAAGCTCTCACCCAAAACCTAAACACTTGAGCAAATTTGACAATTAGGCTCACAAGTGTTGTCTATACAAGAAATTTAACAATAAAGCCCTAAGACAATTTTCTTGATCATAGTGTTGTTGACAATTAAAGCATTAGCCTTCTCTTGATGCTTGGAGGTCCATTTTATACTCCCAAATGAGTTTGTAGTCGTTGTGGACCGTTGGGGTTGTTTTGGAGCCGTTGGAGACTTTATTTCCCACCATAAATGATGTTCTGCAGACGTCCGTTTCGAAACACTCGACCCCATTTTGGAGCTCCCTTCTTCAGAACTAACCGTTGAAGTCTGATGCAGCAAGCCGTATCGAAACGCCTATGGTCGTTTCGAAACCCTTCTAGCCGTATCAAAATGGTTACAACCCGTTTCGGTATTGCAACCCCCTAAACCCGACCCGGGAAGACTGGGTCGAATATAAGGAGTAAAACTCAAAGCTTATCCCTCATACAAGTAACCTGATTCAAAATTTAATTTCCAAAATAGATAATAATAATATCACATATTATATACTGATAAAATATTCCTGAAAATATTAAATATTCAAAATGTGCATGCATGATAAAACGCAATAACCCCAAATAAAATATCTAGAAATCTGAAATTATATACAATCTGATAAAACATATAATAAAAATAAGTCCAAGTCTCATACTGATAATAGTAAATAAATAAGCTGGAAAACGAGGTCCTCCAAGTACCGTAGCCTAGACCTGAGTATCTGAAAATAGAAACTAAGGGGGAGTCAGCGATAACGCTCAGTGTGTCTCTACAGTGCAAACATGATTAACAGAATCGTCATATCAACAGAGTCAGTCAGATATTATCAGAATACAATTTACCATAATAAATAAGTTCAAACACATAACCAATGCGAATGAATATGCAATCACAATATGACATGCACCCAACTACATCACCATCCGAAGAGTAAGGTTCCCCATAACCACTCTCTACCTCGTCACCATCCGAAGTGGAATCCAGCCCGTAGGCAAAACCACTGATCCGAAGTAGACATCATCCCGAAGGATAAAGCTACTGAACTTCCCCATACAGAATCCCACCCTTAATGAGATGACATAAAATCTGAGTTCTGAATCTGAATGCATTGTTTATCAACAGAAATGTATAATCATATAATCTGATATACAGTAATCCGAATCCGAATGTATATACAAATATTTCATAACGTAACAGAATGCTGAACAAGTCAACATCACAGATCAATAGAATATTACAATCATATATCATTAAACCACGTCATATATACATTTCAGCAAATCAACGCATTTATATACAGAGCACTGTAAATAGACAGCACAGGAGAGAACACACCTCAAGTAGCTAACACTCAACGTCGACGGTGACGTCTCCTACGCTCAACTCTATCTCTAGGTCGGTCAGAGTCAGCTCCTATAACAATTAAATACTCCATCAAGAAAACTACTACTACTATGCCAAGACATTGATAATATAAATATCGAATATATATTAATAAATAAACTCACGAGTAGATCCCGATGTCTGAGCAACAGGAGGTCATCCAGGTGGAGGAGGAGGAAGGATCTCAGTATCCGAGTCAATATCGTCTGCAAATACGAATAATTCAATTAATTTTTCCGATATTCAAATATTTAAATACATGTATAATCTAATAAAAGCGGTCAAAACAGACTTTCGAGTTCGAATTTGGGCAAACGGGCAGCGAAAACGGAATCAGAACGTCGAAAAACATAAAATAGGCCTTTTCTGAAAAAGTCAACGGTCAACGGTCAAACGGGTCAACGGTCAAACAGGTCGATGCTGATGTCAGCCGGCTGTTTAACAAAAATGAACCGGTTCGGTTCCATCAACCCGGTTCAGCCTTTGGACCGGTTCAGACCCCAAAATCCCTAATTCGACAAATTAGGGCTCAACCCCTTTTCTGATTCCCACCCCCGGCAACGTTCCGACGACCCCAACCACACCATTTCCGGCCAAAAACACGCACACACTCAGATTACCCCAAAATCAACCAAAACCTTACCCTTAAACACCCAACGGTGAGAAACACAAACGGCACGAATTCGAACGGTTTTCGAACTGTTTCCTAACGACGGCGAACAGAAAAGCAACGATGGCGGCAAGGGTTTTGACCATGCAGCCACGGAGAATCGAATGGTGGCGTCGGACCGTCGAACGGACGACATATGGCCCTTGCCGAATGGTAAACAGAAATACGGGGGTTGGGAGGCTGCTCGCACGAGAGAAAGAGAGAGTGAACAGAGACAACGGCGCAAAAAGTCCTAAAATGAGAAAAACTAGGTTTTTAAATCACGCAGAAAGGGGAAATCCCAAGGCGTGCCACCCAACTTTATGAAACGACACCCAAGTTTACAAATTTTTTTCAATTTGATCGCTGAAATTCTAAAAATCCCCCAATTTAATCTCTAAAATTTGATTAAATTTCCAATTAAAATTCCCCAATTATTAGGGTTTCAAATTAGGGGAAATTGGGGTGTTACAACTCTCCCCCTGTTAAAAAAAGAAATTTTGGCCTCGAAATTTTACCTGGAGCAAAAAGATGCGGATACTGAGCTCGGATGACAGTCTTGGGCTCCCACGTAGCCTCATCATGACTACGACCACGCCACAGGACCTTGACCATCTTAATGGTCTTCCTTCTGAGAATCTTTTTATCCTGAGCAAGAATCTCAATAGGCTCCTCCTCAAAACGCAAATCAGAACGGACCTCAATATCCTCAACATGCATAACATGTGATGGATCAGGATGATAACGTCTCAACACTGAAACATGGAAAACATCATGAATACGCTGAAGCTCTGGTGGTAACTCTAGCTGATAGGCAACTGGTCCGACTCGACGAATAATCCGATAAGGGCCAATGTAACGAGGACTCAGCTTGCCCTTACGACCAAACCGAAGTACCTTCCTCCAAGGAGATACTTTCAGGAAAACCTCATCACCCACCTCAAACTCAAGATCACGACGTCTCGAATCGGCATAAGACTTCTGTCTGTCAAAAGCAGCCTTAAGCCGATCCCGAATCAATCTGACAGTCTGCTCAGCCTCGTGCACAATCTTCGGTCCCAATAATCTGTGCTCATTCAACTCAGTCCATCCAATAGGGGAACGACACCTACGCCCATACAGAGCCTCATACGGTGCCATCTTGATACTGACCTGATAACTGTTATTATAAGCAAACTCTGCAAGCGGCAGGAAATCCTCCCAAATGCCTCTGAAATCAAGAATACAGCCCCTCAACATATCCTCAAGAATCTGGATCACACGCTCAGACTGACCATCTGTCTGCGGATGATAAGATGTACTGAAATTCAACCGAGTACCCAAAGCAGAATGAAGAGACCCCCAGAATCTTGCAGTGAACCTCAGATCTCTGTCAGAAATAATAGATAGTGGTACCCCGTGAAGTCGAACGATCTCAAAAATATAAAGCCGAGCTAACTTAATCAAAGAATAATTAACTCAGACAGGAATGAAATGCGCGGACTTCGTCAAACGATCAACAATAACCCAGATGGAATCCTTCTTCGACGGAGTCAAAGGAAGTCCACTAACAAAGTCCATAGTCACGCGCTCTCACTTCCACTAAGGAATCTCAATATGCTGTAGTAACCCAGACGGACGCTGATGCTCTGCTTTGACTTTCTGACAAGTCAAACACTTCGATACAAATCCGACGACGTCCCGCTTGAGACCTTTCCACCAGTACCTTTCACGATGATTCTTATACATCTTGTCACCTCCAGGATGCATAGAATAAGGACTGTCATGGGCCTCACGAAGAATAACTTGTTTTAACCCAGATTTCCTCGGAATACAATACCAGCCACGGAAACATAATACCTCATCCTGATCAATAGAGTAATCCCGAGATGTACCCTCACGCACCTCTCTGATACGATGTATCAAAAACGGATCACTAGGCTGCTCAGCTCGAATATCAGAAATCAATGTAGGAATAACCCGAAGCTCTGCCAACAAACTGCCATCATCGTACAAACTCATCCGAGCAAACAAAGCTCTCAGATCTGAAATGGCGTTACGACTCAATGCATCAGCAACGACATTAGCTTTACCCGGATGATACTCAATCTCACAATCATAATCATTGAGAAGCTCTAACCAACGACGTTGTCTCAGATTAAGCTCTTTCTGAGTGAGGAGATATTTTAGACTCTTATGGTCTGTATAAATATAACACTTCTCTCCGTAGAGATAGTGTCTCCAGATCTTAAGTGCAAAGATAACAACAGCAAGCTCTAGATCATGGGTAGGATAGTTACACTCATGGGGTTTCAACTATCGAGACGCATAAGCCACTACCTTTCCATCCTACATCAGAACACATCCCAATCCGGTGTACGAAGCATCACTGAAAACTGTATAAGCCTTACCAGGCTTAGGCTGAATCAAAACTGGAGCTTCAGTCAACACAGACTTAAGCTTCTCAAAACTAGATAGTGTCTCCAGATCTTAAGTGCAAAGATAACAAAGGGAACATCCTTCCTCAGAAGCTTAGTCAACGGAGCTGCAAGAGAAGAGAAACCCTCAACGAATCTCCGATAATAACCAGCTAAACCCAAGAAGCTTCGAACCTCAGGAACATTCTTGGGCTGCTTCCAACTCATAATAGCCTCAACCTTCATCGGATCAACCTGAATACCCTGAGCAGAAACTATATGTCCCAGAAACATAACCTCAGAAAGCCAGAACTCACACTTACTGAATTTTGCATACAGTTGTTTCTCTCGTAGAATCTGTAATACAATCCGAAGATGTTCCTTATGCTCTGCCTCAGATCTAGAATATACCAGTATATCATCAATAAATACCACAACAAACTGGCCAAGATAGGGTTGAAACACCCTATTCATCATATCCATAAAAGCGGCAGGGGCGTTAGTCAACCCAAAAGGCATCACAAGGAACTCATAATGGCCATATCGTGTCCAGAAAGCTGTTTTGAACACATCAAAATCCTTAACCTTGATTTGGTAATAACCAGATCTCAGGTCTATCTTAGAGAATACCGTAGCTCCCCGAAACTGGTCAAACGGATCATCAATACGAGGAAGAGGATATTTGTTCTTGATCATCAGCTTTTTCAGCTTCTGATAATCTATACAGAGTCGAAGTGTTCCATCCTTCTTCTTAACAAATAAAACAGGAGCTCCCCAAAGAGAAACACTAGGCCGAATGAAACCTTGATCCAACAATTCTTGCAACTGAATTTTCAACTCTTTAAGTTCCTTCGGTGCCATCCGATAAGGTGCCATAGACACAGGAGCTGTACCCGGATAAACCTTGATGCCAAACTCAACCTCATCCCGTTTCGGCGGTACCCCAGGTAATTCTTCTGGAAAAACATCTGGAAAGTCTTTCACAGCTCGAATCTTATCTAATCCCGAATCCGACTGTCTCGGATCAAGGATATATGCAAGATAAGCAATAGAGCCTTTCCTGATCATTTTCTCAGCCTTGAGAGCTGAGACGATATTACATAGGAACCCTCTGCGCTCACCAATCAGAATCACCTCACGATCTTCGGGTGTTCTCAGTGTAGCTTTCTTCTTTTCACAGTCTAAGGTAACATGGTGTGCAGACAACCAATCCATACCCAGAATAAGATCGAACTCCCCAAAGGGTAACTCCATCAAATCAGCTGAAAAGATCTCCCCTTGAATCTCAAGAGGACAATTCCTGTAAACTTTAGTAACCTCAACTGGATTACCCACTGGACTGTGTACAGTAACAGCACTAACAGTATCCTCAACAGAAATCTAAAGACCCCCAGACACAGAACTCGCAACATATGAATGGGTCGAACCATTATCTAGCAGAGCAAAATATGGAATAGAATGGATAGAGAATGTATCGGCAATAACATCTGGCTCATCACGGTCCTCATGTCTCCTAGTAGAATAAACTAACCCCGTCTGTCTGGCCCCTGATCCTGCTGATCCTCTACTCAGAGCTGGTCTACCTCTACTAGTAGAGCCTAAAGTAACAGATCTGACCTGACCTCTTCCCCTGGCGGGAGTCTGTACTGATGCCTGAGACTGAGTAGTAGTAAAAGCTGAGGAAGGTGGAACCGGACAATCTCTGAAACGATGCTCGAATGAACCACATCTGAAACAAGCTCCAGTCTGCCTCCTACACTCGCCTGAATGCCACTTCTTACAGAAGGAACACTGTGGCACCCCTCGAGTACCAGTCGAACCACCAGCACTAACGGTCGGAACAGAAGGAGTCACTGGTCTAGCTCTCGAATAACTCTGATAGTCTGTCTCATCTCTGGCTCTCTTTCTGGACCGATTTCCCTGACTATGCTAAACTGGCACTGACACTGGTCTCTTCCCTCTACCAGATCCATACAACTCAAGTTGTCTCAACTCTGCCTCATTACGCTCAGCTGTCCTAGCTCGTCGAGTAATGTCTTTGTATTCCTGATCCATATGTAAAGCAACACCGGTCTTTATCGTAGGACGCAATCCCTTCAGAAACCAATCACACTTTTCTTTTTTTGTGGTCACTAACCCTGGGACGTACTGCATCAATCTCATAAACTCGATCTCATAATCGTTAACAGTCATATCATTCTGTTTCAGATTCATAAAATCATCTCTGCACTTAGCAATATACTCAGCTCCGACATAACGATCACGGAAAGCCTGTCTGAAATGATCCCAAGTAACCCTACTAGCTGGAGTAACAAGCTCCTCAGCCTCCCACCAATTCTGGGCTTCACCCTGCAGCAGTGAAACAGAAGCCCTGAGTTTCTGGTCGGTAGGATAATCCATCTCAACAAATAATCGCTGAAGATTCTTCAGCCAGTACTCTGCATCGGATGGGTCTGTACCAGTCTTTCCCTCGAACATAGTCATCCCAGCAACGAGAAATTTTATGGATATGGGTCTCCGAACACCCTCAGACTGACGAAGGTATCTCAATAACTCTCTCTGAACAGTAACAACATCCATACCCACTGTCTCACTATCCCCTGAATCACGATGACCACCACTCTGAGCAGGCTGAACATGTAGGTCTCCTCCACCGGTCTGCTGAGCTCCTGCCTGGTCCACATGTTGTTCCTCCACATTCGCACCCTGGATCTCATCCTGATTTTGTATCGAACCCTCAAGAGGTGGAACGTCAATATCTACAGTCGCGGTACGACCTCGACCGGTTGCTACTCTAGAACTTCTCAGAGGTGGCATAGTAATATATCTACAAAAGACATAATCCTAAGATTAGAATCGGTACTTGGAGACCTTATCCAGGATTTGTATAAATATTATTCATACAAGAGCATAACTTTTTTCTGAAATTTCCGTTTTACCCAAAAACATTTAATAATGCATGTAAAAATTTATTTTCGTTTTTAAAAAAATTGATTTAAATCACCCAGGCCGAGTGTTGAACCTGGCTCTGATACCACTAAATGTAACCCCCTAAACCCGACCCGGAAAGACTGGGTCGAATATAAGGAGTAAAACTCAAAGCTTATCCCTCATACAAGTAACCTGATTCAAAACTTTAATTTCCAAAATAGATAATAATAATATCGCATATTATATACTGATAAAATATTTCTGAAAATACTAAATATTCAAAATGTGCATGCATGATAAAACGCAATAACCCCAAATAAAATATCCAGAAATCTAAAATTATATACAATCTGATAAAACATATAATAAAAATAAGTCCAAGTCTCATGCTGATAATAGTAAATAAATAAGCTGGAAAACGAGGTCCTCCAAGTACCGTAGCCTAGACCTGAGTATCTGAAAATAGAAACTAAGGGGGAGTCAGCGATAACGCTCAATGTGTCTCTACAGTGCAAACAAGATTAACATAATCGTCATATCAACAGAATCAATCAGATATTATCAGAATACAATTTACCATCATAAATAAGTTCAAACACATAACAAATGCGAATGAATATGCAATCACAATATGACATACACCCAACTACATCACCATCCGAAGAGTAAGGTTCCCCAGAACCACTCTCTACCTCGTCACCATCCGAAGTGGAATCCAGCCCGTAGGCGAAACCACTGATCCGAAGTAGACATCATCCCGAAGGATGAAGCTACTGAACTTCCCCATACAGAATCCCACCCATAATGAGATGACATAAAATCTGAGTTCTGAATCTGAATGCATTATTTATCAACAGAAATGCATAATCATATAATCTGATATATAGTAATCCGAATCCGAATGTATATACAAATATTTCATAACGTAACAGAATGCTGAAAAAGTCAACATCACAGATCAATAGAATATTACAATCATATATCATCAAACCACGTCATATATACATTTCAGCAAATCAACGCATTTATATACAGAGCACTGTAAACAGACAACACAGAAGAGAACACACCTCAAGTATCTAACACTCAACGTCGACAGTGACGTCTCCCACGCTCAACTCTTTCTCTAGGTCGGTCAGAGTCAGCTCCTATAACACTTAAATACTCCATCAAGAAAACTACTACTACTATGCCAAGACATTGATAATATAAATATCGAATATATATTAACAAATAAACTCACGAGTAGATCCTGATGTCTGAGTAATAAGAGGTCGTCAAGGTGGAGGAGGAGGAAGGATCTCAGTATCCGAGTCAATATCGTCTGCAAATACGAATAATTCCAATTAATTTTTCCGATATTCAAATCTTTAAATACATGTATAATCGAATAAAAGCGGTCAAAACAGTCTTTCGAGTTTGAATTTGGGAAAACGGGCAGCGAAAACATAATCAAGACATCGAAAAACATAAAATAGGCCTTTTCTGAAAAAGTCAACGGTCAACGGTCAACGGTCAAAAGGGTCAACGGTCAAACGGGTCAACGGGTCAAACAGGTCGATGCTGACGTCATCGCTGACGTCAACCGGCTGTTTAACAAAAATGAACCGGTTCGGTTCTGTCAACCCGGTTCAGCCTTTGGACCGGTTCAGACCCCAAAATCCCTAATTCGACAAATTAGGGCTCAACCCCTTTTCTGATTCCCACCCCCGGCGACGTTCCGACGACCCCAACCACACCATTTCCGGCCAAAAACACGCACACAATCAGATTACCCCAAAATCAACCAAAACCTTACCCTTAAACACCCAATGGCGAGAAACACAAACGGCACGAGTTCGAACGGTTTTCGAACTGTTTCCTAACGATGGCGGCAAGGGTTTTGACAGTGCAGCCACGGAGAATCGAATGGTGGCGTCGGACTGTCGAACGGACGACGCATGGCCCTTGCCAGACGGTAAACAAAAATACGGGGGTTGGGAGGCAGCTCGCACGAGAGAGAGAGAGTGAACAGAGACAACGACGCAAAAAGTCCCAAAATGAGAAAAACTAGGTTTTTAAATCAAGTAAAAAGGGGAATTCCCAATGCGTGCCACCCAACTTTCTAGGGTTTATGAAACGGCACCCAAGTTTACAAAAAAATTTCAATTTGATCACTGAAATTCTAAAAATCCCCCAATTTAATCTCTAAAATTTGATTAAATTTCCAATTAAAATTCCCCAATTATTAGGGTTTCAAATTAGGGAAAAATTGGGGTGTTACAGGTACGATTGATAGTTAGGCTGCAAATTAAATTACCATTGGGAAAATAGCCGGTAGGGATTTGACCGTTGGGGAAAATAGCCGTATCGAAACGGTGAAGCCCGTATCAAAACGCAGTGTAAAACCCTCACCCAAATTAAATCCCATTTCGAAACAGACAATGCTGTATCGAAATGTTTTGTCTCTGTGAAGGTGTTTCGAAACACCTAGGGGTGTTTTGAAACACCTGGTGGTTTTGTAAAGTTTGACTTTAGAAATTGTATTAAAACCCCTTTAATACTTCTTTAAACATATTTTTAAGTTGTTTGGACTTAAAAGCATTTTGAAATATTTTCAATTTAGTCCAAAATTATTTTTCAATTATTATATCAAAACATTAGTTCTTCATCAACCTAGCCCCCACAAAACTAGTATACTAATTGTTTCGTTTTTTTTTCTAAATAATTTCCAGTAATAGGGCTCATTGTTCCATTAACAATGCATTATATTTTGAGTCTTCTAACAGTGTCTTCCAAAAATCCAAAATGTCCTAAAAATAAGATTGGATCATCATTGTATTTATTTTGTTCCCATAAAATTCCTATTGGTGCATAATCATATATAACTTTAATTATCAGGATTTGTCATATAAATTTCACTAATATATATAGCTCCATCTTGTAATAAGATATAACATATATTCTGTTATGAATAAAATAAAGAAGAACAATAACAAGAACAAAGAGATAAGAGAAAGAGCGAGAGCGAGATTTTTATTCATTCTCAATATTGAGTTGTATACAATATTTTTTCCAAATTTATATTTATAGGCATAAGATAGAAACCCTGATTTCAATGAGTTTATGACCTAAAAAATCAAGCTTAATTATATTAAAGTTAAAACCTTAATTTCAATATTAAAGTTAAACCATATTAAAGTTTAAGGTTTATGACTTATTGGCCGTGACTTTGTGTTCAGTGTTTAGGGTTCTAAGGTTTAGAGTTTAGGGTTTAATTATATTAAACACTCTAAATCAATAGAATACAACTTTTTAAGAATATAACTAATAACATTTATAGTATATTCAATTGCAAAAGTAAAATAAGCATTAATGATAAAAAATCCCAATTCTCTCACGAACCCTAGATTTCCTTAACCTTGGTGTCTACCACTCAGCCTGGATTGTTGCTCGATCGTCTTGCCTTGGTTGTTGGCAGCATCCTCTCCAAGCAGCGTCGCCGGTTTCTAGTTCCCTATTGTAGGGCGAGTCAGGGTTGGGTCCAGAGGTCGTGGTTTAGAGAAAGGGATCCTTGCAGCCCTTTACCTGGATTTATCGGAAGGATTTCGTTAGCTGTGTGCTCCGACGTCTGAGGTTTTGCACGATGGTGTTTTTTTGGTATCTTCTTCAGGTACTCTTCATTCCCTTTCGTCTATGCCTTTTTGATCCCAGTTCTGGTTCCTCTTACCTTTCTGCCATTAGTGTTGCCATCGTCGTACCCCGCTCCTGGTGAAATCACCCTTTCTCATTTGGTTGCTGCCTCCGGTTGTGCTTCTGGTTTTTTGCCTTTCAGTTTGTGTGGGATTTTCCTTCGACTGATGGTTGTATGTGTGAGCATTGGTGAATGCTTGGCTCCTTTAGTTGAATTGTTATCGCTGTAATTCTGCCAATTTTTACGGCTTATTGTTTCTGCTGATATTTGTATGTGTTTTACATTGGTGAATGATTGTGATTCCCTGATTGAGCTCCGCTGTGTTTTCTCAATTTGGTCTACTATCTTTTGCTTGGTTCTATTCCTCTTAAGTAATGGCCATCCTAATTTGGAAGGTGCGCGGTTTGGGAAATAGGGAGACTGTTAGAGATCTCCGAAACTCGGTGATAAAGCACAGACCGACTATTGTGTTCCTGAGTGAAACTAAGCAGAAAAAGAGATACCTCGAAAAAATCAAGATGAAGATGGAATCATCCTTCTATGTGGAGCCATAAGGAATTGCAGGTGGACTCGTTTTATGATGGACAATCGATGCAAGAATCGTCATTCTTAAACACAACAAGAATTTTATCGATACGAAAGTGGTCCTTCGTGATGGAGAAGAATAGTTTGGAACCTTCATTTATGGTCCCCCGTACAGAGAAGAAAAGAAAGCTTTTTGGGAGGGGTTAACGCAACTCAGAAGATCACCAAATGTTAGGTGGCTCGTTATTGGAGACTCCAACATGGTTATTAGATAAAAGGAAAAGGAAGAGGGAATCCCCTTTAACCCCGATGATGCCAATTGCTTCTCGGATTTTGTCGATTCCAATAGATTAATAGAATTGCCAATTAAAGGGGGCCGCTTTACTTGGTACAATCAGAGAAGTGGTGAAAATTCTATTATAGAGAAACTAGACCGCGTTTTGTGCTCCACTGAATGGAACATCTCCTTCCCAAAAGCTCTAGGTCTAATGAACATCATCTTGCTTCTGACCATGCTTCTATCATTCTTTTCCCCTTGGGTTTTTCAAGAAAATACAAGAAGGAATTCAAATTTGAAACCAAATGGCTATTGGATGAAGAATGCCCCCAAACAATTCGTAAAGGTTGGGACTCCTCTTCTGTTGAGAGAACCTCCTATAGTTTTGGGAGGAAAATTAGAAGAACCAGAATGGCCTTAATAAGGTGGAGCAAAACAAAGTCTAGACAGAAAAATGAAAAGAAACAATCTTTGATGGTCATGATTAAATACTTCCAAGGAAGGAAGCTCACTAGTTTAGAGCTGGAAGAATATAAACAGTTAAAAAAAGAGTTGGACTTAGAATGGGAGAGCGAGGAGAGATATTGGCACCAACGGTCTAGAGTTAACTGGCTAAAATGGGGAGATAAAAATACTAAATTCTTTCACGCCACCACTATCCAACATCGATGAATCAACTCCATAGTCAGAATTAAAAAGGACGATGGAATCTGGCTTGAGGAACCTGAGGATATAGCAAATTTCTTGCAGCAACATTTCCAAAAATTGTTTGCCAAGGACCAATCCATTGACTTCCAATACCTTAGTGACTACATCCCCCAGTTGATGACTGAAGTGATGAACTCTGAACTCAGTAAAGAAGTGTCTGAAGAGGAGCTTAAGAGGGATGTTTTCAACATGGGTGCTACTAAAGCTCCAGGGCCAGATGGCTTCCCTGGATGCTTCTATCAAACCTTCTGGGAGACCATAAAAGGAGATATCATAGGGATGGTGTCCGCTTTTTTCAACGATGGTTTTCTAGACTACGGGCTAAACAAAACCAACATTGTTCTCATCCCCAAGAAATCAAATTCATGCAAAGTCTCTCACTTTCGGCCGATCAGCCTGTGCAATTTCTCCCTCAAGATTATCACTAAGATTCTGGCCTCGAGGCTCAAAACCTTCCTCCCTGACTTCGTCCCTCACTATCAATCAGCTTTTGTTCACGGCAGATCCATACATGATAACATTATTCTAGCCAATGAGGCTTTCTATGCAGTCAAACAGGCAAAAAAGGGGAAAATAGTCTCATGTCTCTTAAAATCGACTTGGAGAAAGCCTATGATAAAGTGGACTGCGATCTTCTTCGCTTTGTTATAAATAGGATGGGCTTCTGTGATTGGTGGATCACCAGAGTCATGAAATGCGTTTCCTCCACTTCTTTTTCCCTGGTCTTAAATGGGGAGAAATTCGGTGACTTCTCTTCTTGGAGAGGCCTTAGACAAGGTGACCCGCTCTCCCCCTTTTTATTCACCTTAATATCAAACATCCTGTCCTGGATTATGGAAAAAGAGGTGGAAACATCCCGATTTGAAGGTCTTAGAATTAAAAGGTGGTGCCCAGTTCTGAGTCATCTTTTGTTTGCCGATGACTGCCTAATGTTTTTTTGGGCAAATAAAGAGAGTTGCGATGCTGCCCTACACATTTTACATCTTTTTCAAAGAACTACAGGATAAAGGGTTAACTTTCAAAAATCATCGGTCCTCTTTTCCTATAACGTTAACAGCCATCTCAAGCTCCACCGTTCCAACATTCTGGGCTTTCGACCAATGGAGGAGGACAACAAATACCTCGGTCTGCCTTCATTCTGGGGGCGAAGTAAAAAGGAGGCCCTGACCTTCATCAAGGAACGAGTCCAAAACAAACTCAGGGGATGGAGAGCCAAGTTTTTGAATCAGGCAGGGAAGGAAGTCCTCATCAAGGCCGTTACACAGGCCATTCCTACTTATGTGATGCAATGTTTCCTCCTCCTTGTTACCTTTTGTGATGAGCTTAGTTTGTTAGTGGCAAATTTTTGGTGGAAAAACTGTGGGAACAAGAAGAAAAGCATACATTGGATCAACTGGAGAGACCTTTGCCGTCCTAAGGACCAGAGAGGCTTGGGCTTCCGAAACCTCAGAACTTTCAACAAAGCTCTTATTGCAAAAGTTGCGTGGAAAGTACTTAAAAATTCGGACTCCTTTCTGGCTTAGACTCTCCGTGGAATTTATTATCCAAACGGAAACATCTTTGAAGCTCCTAGGTGCACCAACCCTTCCTAGGCTTGGACATGTATCGGGGAAGGGATTGAAATTATCAAGGAAGGATCCTTATGGAGGGTCGGAAATGGAAGATGTATCTATACTTGGAAAGACAACTAGATCCTCAATCTACCCAAGTTTCGTATCTCTTTACAGCCTCCACCCCTCTGTCCTTGCCCTCATTCTTTAGCCTCATGAACCCTGATCTAAGGTCTTGGAACAAATCTAAGATTGATCGTCTTTTCTCCCCGACTGAAGCCAATGCGATTTTGACCATACCAATAGGAGGGCCAAGCGACAAAGACTCCCTCATCTAGGCGGGAACTAAAAATGGAGAATATTCGGCTTAGTCGGGTTATTGGTTCATTGAGGACAACCTTAGGCCTTCTTCTGACCCTTCTTCAAGCGATGCCCCAGAAAATAACAAAGCCTTTTGGAACTCTACCTGGGGTTTGAAGGTGCCTCCTAAATTCCGCTCATTTCTATGGAAGCTATGTCACAATATCGTTCCTACTAAAGGCATCCTTGTTGCTCGCTTCCATGGTAAATTCCAGGACTCGGACTGTTGTCTACGGTGCAGAGATAAGGTGGAATCCGTCGAACACCGATTGTTTTTCTTTCCTTTTGCGCAAACGATCTGGAGGGCCTCAAGATTTAATTATTCTCCATCCTCCTCTGGCTTTCCCGAGTTTTCTAAATGGTGGATCAAAATTAATGATTTTCGAAAACTAGGAAATTTCGAAGAAGGATGTGCTCTTATTGCCTTCCTCTTATGGGTAATCTGGAAATCGTGAAATGTCTTGGTCTTCGAAGGCAGAAAAGACCTTCCATGGGACGTTTGGCTGCGTGCAGAACGAGCCTTTGAGGAGTATTCGCATGCGACGCCTTCTTGCTCTTTGGAAAAGCCTTACCAACCAATCGAATCGAGGCGCTGGACTCCTCCTCCTTCTAATACTTTCAAGATTAACTGTGACGTTGCCTTTGATTGCCTAACAGGGAAGGCTACGACGGCGACCATTGTACGCGATAGTTCGGGATCCTTTATTCAAGGAGTCTCCGCACCAACGCTAGCCCCGTCTGCAGCGGCGGCCGAAGCTTTTGCAATTAGGCTTGGAATATCTTTGGCCTCTCTTAATGGTTTTTCTAACATTATCATAGAGGCCAATTGTCAAGCTGTTATTGGAAGACTGTGTTCGGGCTCCCTAAATCTTTTTCCCCAAATTAGAACCAAAGAAATGGCCCTCTAAACTCTCTCTTCGGATCTTCTTGCAGCCTATTTCAAGTATTTCGCTCTTCCTCGAATCTTCGCTTCCTTTTTAAACCCTCCTCCACCGTACGACTCAGACGATTTACAACTCTCTCACGATTTTCTCAAATCCATGGTTTCTCTTTTTCTTTTGTTTTTTGAATTTTGTTCCTTGCCCTAAAATTACTTTATTGTTGTCTTGAACTTGGAAATGTCAAGCTTTGATGCTGAACTTATGAAAAATCATCTAGAACGAAGATCGGCTTTAGGGTTCTAATTTGGGGGAAAAGATTTAGAGTTTTAAATTTAGGGATTGACTATGGTTAATGTTTGATTCAATTATTTGAAAAAAAATTAAAAATATAGTATATATGAAAAATAATTTGATTGAAATTTTATTTTAAATAATTTATAATTACATGTTGCGTTCTTAAAATTTTTAATCTTTATTAATCAATTTAATGGTGTTCAGCGGTATTCAGCATTAGTGGCGTTCAGCGAAGTTCGACGCCCGTTGTAAACTTTTCTTAAAATTTTAAGCTAAATCTATTTTAAAAAAAAGAAAAAAAATTAAGCTAAGTCTATCAAAATTGGGTTATAACTTATCTTATAATAAAAAAATGTAAACATTGGAGCTTGAAATTTCTTTTTTTTTTCCTTGCCTTTATGTGGTTTGTCCGAAATCAAATAGAGCAGAAAGAGTTATCTTGAATCTAATGATAAGTAATTGGAAAATTCTACAACGGGCGACGAACATTGATAAACACCACTAACGATGAATACCATTAAATTTTTAAAAATTTTAAAAATATAAAGGACTAAAATTATAATTAAAATTCTCTTAAAAAAATAAAAATCAAATTTAATAGTTACTTTATAATATATTTTTAATAGGTTAGAATCAAATATACTCAATTCTCCTAAACCCTAACAAAACCAATCTCTTAAAAAAATAGAAATCAGTTTATAATTTTTTAATAAATTAGAATCAAATATATCCAACTCTCTTAAACCTAAACCCTAATAAATTCAACGAATATCATAAGAATTGAGAAGTTTAGGAGGGTTAGGCATATTTGTTAGGCTTGCTTCTTCTCCTCGTCGCTGAAAGAAGAGTCGTAGTCTATGAACCTAACAGCCTGCAGAAGGTATACAGTTGAGTTAGCGGGAACAACAACCAGCTCTTGTTGTGACTCAGATGAACCAAAGGCATATTCTGGCTGAATGGTGATCAGCGCATGTTCCCCTTTCTTCATGGTCTTCACAGCTTTGTCAAGGCCATGGATTACTTGTTCTGTCATGGATGTCATTAGTATTATAAATTAATTTTTATTTTTTAAGAGGTTGATTTTGTTAGGATTTAGAAGAATTGGGTATATTTGATTTTAACCTATTAAAAAATATTATAAAGTAACTATTAAATTTAATTTTTATTTTTTAAGAGATAGTTTTAATTATAATTTTAGTCCTTTAAATTTTTAAAATTTTAAAATAAAATTAATGGTGTTCATCGATGTTCATCGTTAGTGGTGTTCATCAATGTTCGTCGCACGTGGTAGACTCATCCTAAGTAATTAGGGTTAATTAAGCGTGTTTGAAAGTTGCATGATTTGATTAATTATTATTTTACTTTGAAAAATGAAGCTCGATTTTGGGAAAGATCTAACTGATGTCCTGTTGACTAGGGGTGGGCAAAAAACCCGATTACCCAGTCTCGGTCCCGGTCCCAGACCCGGTCAGACTCGGTGAATTTTTACCCGGAATTGGTTCCGGTGGGACCGGGAATGGATCCAAAATTTAGGTCCCGATTGCGGCCGGGACCGGGACTGGATCTTGATTTTTTGGACCCGGTACCCAATGGGTACCCAATGAGATCGGGACCAGTAACGGGTACCTGGTACTGGTTGGATACCGGATGACGTTAAAGAGGTTGGAAACAATTAAGTGCGCTCATTTATTTCTCTTTATCGAACTTTCTAGTGGTCTTGTTTGCAATAGATAGAGTTCTTTAGTTTATTCTCTCTCTTTATATATGAATATTATGAGTATGACTCGTTTTAAGACTTCAACCTTCAAGCCTACAATATTATTATTGATAGTTAAATTTTTTTCCACTACTGCTCAAATATTATTAATAATAAACTAATTGACTGGTACCTGGTATTGGTACCGGTTCCCACTAGTACCGGGACAGGTTCTTGAAATCTTGGACCCGGTCTGACCGGGACTGGTTCTAATTTTCAGGAACTGGTGGTTACCGAGACCGGGACCAATTTTGGACAAATTGGTCGGGTACCCGGTCTTGCCCACCCCTACTGTTGACCATATGCAGAAAAAGATGAGATGGTTGAATGTCAATTCGGTCTTTTTTAAGCTTATGCCTTATGTTTGGAGTTTAGGGTTTAGATTTTTGAGTTTCGGATTTTGAGTTTAAGGTTTAGGGTTTTTATTTTTTAAATTGACTAAATATCAATTAATTATAAAAAAGGATTAAAATATTATATATATATGTGTGTGGAAAATAATTTAATTAAATGTTAAGTCCTTGAAATTTTTAATTTTTTTTAATTAATTTAATGATATTCCGTGGTGTTCGAAGTTGTAGAAATTTCTTAAGATATAACATATATTCATCACGCTATTCAAAAAATATATATTTATCACTGAGCAAGAATATATGGCTGATTGACTAAGCTGTTCATTTTTTGTTCATTCATATTTTCTTAAGTTATGAGTTTTTTAGCCACTAAAACTACCCATTTCCTTTTCTTAAGATTTCCCTTACCTGCTCCTCTAGCTAGAATTAGAGCTGAATTAAAATTTGCGAAGAAAAAAACATATATTCATCACAAAGGTTCCACCAATAAAAATTTCATTTTGGTCGTTTTTTGTTTATACTGTCTAATTAACTTAAGTTTATGATCTTCTTTAGTGTCAATTTTATTTTGATCACTTATTATCAAAAATGACGTACTTTGTTGAGATTCTGGTATTATCATGCATCTCAATCATGTTTAATGTCTGTTTTATATAGGTCCCATTTAGTATTGCTTATCAAAAGTGTTTTTGGGGTCAAAAGCACATTTAGAGGGAGAAGCAATGTTAAACATTAAATTTTTGGAGAAAAACTGCTTTTCAATCCAAACCAAAAGTTAAAATTTCTAGCTTTTACGGTTGAAAAAGTGTTTTGGGGAGCCAAATTACAATTTTAACCTTCATTTGCTATTATGTTTATTTTTAATTTATAACTTTATAATTTCTTACGAAGACATAATTATATAATTAATAAATTATTTTTTAGTTTAAAAATTATATATATATATATATTCATATCAAGTTTTTTAAATAAAATATTTTAAATTTATTATATTTTCATGGAACACGTACAATTGTTAGAAAAATATGTATTTATTAATAAAATATTTTTTATATTTTTATGATAATTTAAGTTGATTTATATCATATACTATAATATTAAATAATTTGGATATATATATATATATATATATATATATATATATATATGACTTACAATATCATGTATAAAATGGTCATTTTTCTTCTTAAAAACATTTTTTTGACAGCAATATTAAACACCTAAATCTCAAACTCAGAAGTCCAGAAGCACTTTTGAAAAGCACTTCAGAAAAGCACTTTTCAAAAGCAATGCTAAACTGGTCTCTTCCAAAGATTTTGATCAATGAACTTTTAAAAGTTACAAAATAGACATTAAACTTTTGACTTTGTAAAAAAATTAAATTGAGGCGTTAGGTGTCGATAACAGCCTAACGATGGGTTGACTGACAATTAAAATAATATATTAACCGTTATAGAATGGTCATTGAATTTTGTCTATGTTATAAAAGGTCATTGAACTATTTAGTTATTACAAAATGGTTAGTTACAAGTAATACGGTAAGTTTTTTAGTTGATTTTAAGAGGTTTTATTTTCATAAATGTTTTAATGAAATAATAAAAGATTTTATTTTATTTCAAGAAACGTTTCAAATGAAAAATAATTAGGAGCTTTTTGTTACTATAAATATTTTAAATTAGAAGAATTGTTTTTTTAAGAAACCTTTCAAGAAAAAGAAATTAAAGGTTTTCTTTGCAAGTAACGTTTCTAATAACTAAAAACTCATCTATGTTGTGAATAAAATAACAAAGAACAATAATAAGAACAAAGAACAAGAATGGAAGAACAAAGAGATGAGAGAAAGAGGGAGAGTTGTATTATTCTCAAATATAGACTTGTGTACAATGCCTTCATCAAGTCATCTATTTATAGGCATAAGAAGTACATATTACATTGAACTCTAATTAAATGAGATAATACTCCTAATGATAAAGTAAATCAATCTCCTTAGATAAAGTTCTAATCATAATAGACATCCACATAGATAAATATTCATAACACTCCCCCTTGGATGACTATGTAGATAATGTGCCTCGTTAAAACCTTACTAAGATAAAAACTCAGTGGGAAAAAATTTCATTAGTGAAGGAAAAAGAGTACACACATCTTTAATACGCATAACATGTTGCCTCATTAAAAATCTTACCAGGAAAACCCATTGGGACAAAACCTTGGTTAAGGGAAAAAGAGTGCAACGCGTATTTACTCCCCCTCATGAAAACATCACAGAAGATCTTTGAATCTTCATAATTCAATATTGAATATTATTTTTCTAAAAACCGTGAGGGATGAAACTTTGGAGTAATATATTCCATGATGTATCCACTTTCAAACTGAGATATACATCTTGCATTATCTTCACACAAGGTAGCTTTTATCATATCTTGTAAAAATAAATCCACATATCTTTTGGATATGTTGGGTCAATGATCTTAGCCAAACACATTTTTGGCTTGCCTCGTGCATAACAATTATTTCTACGACATTTGAGGAGGCATCAACGAATGTTTGAAGATCTAAATGTAATGATCTTTGTATATCCATGGATATTGCTTAACCAACTAATATATGGTGCTTCAAAACCAAGAAAATATATAATTATCTTTATTCACATCCAACAATCTTACAACTATTGGGATACTCAATAGATATGCTCTATTCATATTGAATCTTCATTAAGATTCTTTCAGCTTATGTCTATTCATAGAAAAAAAGAAATATATAAAAATGCTCGATCTTCAGGTCGAGATAAACTTGATGTCAAGATTCAAGTACTTGTATTGAAAGTACTTCACGAGTTTCCAATTTGAAGCTCTTTAGGAGTTCTAAAATTATCATAATGGATCTTGATCCAAACTCCTTTATAAAATACATAAGGAAATCTGATCATTCTTATAGTATTTTCTCAATTAGTATTCACTAAGGCGATTATATCAAATGTGCCAAAATATTCATGAGACATGTCTAAATAAATTTCCTCGAAAATTTCCAAATGCTTCTAGCATTTTAAATCCTTCAAGGATAAATATGGATCCACAAATAATTAGACGCATGCAAAATTTTTCATAACTGCCAAAGTAATTGCATCCACCATGAAGTAATTAAAACTTTTCATAAATCATAGTTCAAGTTGTATTTACGACTACATATTTGTGCCTCACTTGCATTACACCTTTGGGTGTTTGGACTGCTGGTCCAAATACTTCTATTTTAGAAGTTCAAAGCGTCTTTCAACATAGACCAATTCAATATCTATACTTATGGATAGATTTTATACAAGATCCTCGATTTCTTTCTTTACTTCTATAGAAGTATTTTATGTAAAATTGTTTGTAAAATCGTTGTCGACAACTTTCTAATTTTCTGGTTTCATTCTCGTAATGACATAACTCATTGAGATCTCTTCAAGATTTCAATCTTTATTTCAGATACCTAAAACTCTTCAAGAGTTTTATTATTAGTTATGTCTTGGGTCTCTTCAGGAGCACCCGCCTCCAATATATGACCATCTCATAATACTTTTCATTTACGAGAATTTTGATCATTGGAACCATTTCAACTATCATGCTTCAAGCATGATTTACATCCACTTGCTCTAACATGAAATTTAAACTTAGAGCATTTCAGTTGGTATATGAGACTTATTTACTCACATTGGGTCAATAAATATGTCTGGCAGTTGACATGAAATAACATGAATTATCTTATGAACTTTTAGTTCATATTCGAGGATCTAGATAATTCATTTCCTTTTTTATCCAGCTGATTATTCTCTCCCCCTGATGTTGAGAAAAATTCATCTAATAAATGATTCTCCAATTAATGTTTAGAATTTAAACATAAAAGGAGACTCGTACTCAATATATATTATCAACCCTTTTTACTTACCCATTTTGTGCGTTATGGTGGAGCAATTCAACTATATATCGCACATTCAAAAATTTAAAAATGGGAAATATGACTTCTGACCAAAAGTCAAATCATAATGGGGAGTTTATTATAACTCGTTGGCTTGATGCGTATAAGTGTTGCTATATGGAAATACCATATAAATAATAAATGTTTTGTTCTCACAGTTTATCTATTAAATAGGAGGCATCCAATTAAAAATTTGCTAAACTGTATTTTTCATAATCAATAGGCTTTGTAACAACTGATATAGCCTAAAATATAAACCCACTAGCTTTTCAAGACGAATAGTCTAACTGCATAATCTGAATCTTTTTAGAATCAATCTCACAAACTTCTGGTTGTAAGTTGATAAAACAATGTAGATGCATCTACTAAAATCATATAAAACTTTCCACATTTGTGGATATATGGGCCCATATTTCATTCAGATATGCAAGACATACAGTCTCAACTTTAGTACAAGAATTTTAAGTTCTAATTCTTTTGATAAGTGGGATAATCTATATCATTTGAGAACAAATAACATAAGAACTTCAAGTTCTTTTAGTAAGTGGAATTTAATCAATTCTTTCCAGCAACACAAAAACTTCACGTTCTTTAATAAGTGTAATTTAATCCATTCCTTTGAGAATAAGCACCACAAGAACTACAGGTTCTTTTAATACATGTGCATGTAAATCTCAATAATTTCTGCACCATTATTGATCAGGATGGTCTAACCGATCATACCAACTATATAAATGTGTGTATATATCTCTGAATTTGTAAACTCTTTGTTTACCATAACATGTAATTCAATCTCACTCGTACATGTCTAGTACGGCCATCAAAATTGTTCCTTTAAATAGGAATATATTTAGCTCTTTCGGAGCTTTCAATTGAAATTATCTTTTGGTAGCAATATATAGCTCTTCTAGAGCTTTCAACTGACTTTTTGGCTACCAAAACTTATATCCATATTGACTTATTTCAAATGCCAATTGATAACATATGTTATCTATAATTCCCAAAGGGATAGTTTGCGAACTCATATTGCTCTCTTAAAATTTCCACTTATAGTGGTGACGATATTATTACCATTAGTGGTAATTATTGCAATATTCTCAATTCTGCACATTTCATAATGTGCTTTCTCTCAAGAATTTATTGCTCTTCTAGAGCATCAATATTTTCAGTACTTTGAGATATAGTACTCACATTATTTCGTTGCATTTAAATGGGAAAATATATCTTATGCTTATATTGAACATAAATCGTCACCATAGATTGTATTTAACAAGTAATCATGTTAAACAAAATAAATAAATATCATAATATATAAATATAAATATAAAACGTAAATAATTAATGTGTGTAAAATAAATAAACGTAAAGTAAAATAAATAAATAATTCTCTTCAAAGTTATGAGAATAATTAGAAGTTGATTTATTCCTTTCGAGGGTTATAAGAAAATCAACAACGTCCAAATGAGTTGGACTAACAATGTCCAAATAAGTTGGACTAATATCATTTTTGTCATTTTTCGCAAACAGAATTTGCTTTTATTTTCTTTCCTTTATCATTCAATCATTGTTGATTTTTTTCAACGTACGATAAGTACGAGGCTAATGGTTTATAACATCACATTGGTAAAAAAAAGATTTCACTTTCTTAGAATGATCTTTATCACTCTTGTCATCCTTATAACCTCACTACCAGTGGGTAGAAGTATTCTTAAAATGACCATATTTTTCATGTCTATATTCATAACCTCGACCACGACCACAACTTCTAATGTGGTTTTTATTCCTTCCATAATATAATCTCACATTCACTTCAGGGAATGGAGTAGAGCCAGTGGGCCTTTGAAATCTTTTTCACATATCCTTATCACTAAGAACAAAGATTTAATCCTCGTACGCGGCATTGTTAAACATGTCCACAAGGTCCTTTAAAAACCTCCTTTGAGACCAGTAGCCTCGCAGAACGGGATGTCCAGCCAATATACTTGGATTATATCGAAATTATGTCTCTAATTGAATATGATTTACCATGTTTGCATTCACTTCAGGGAATGAAACAGTTCCAATAATCGCATGGAATAAACATCATGCTTGCATTCACTTCAGGGAATGCCCCATCATTGATAATCGCATGGAATAAACATCATGCTTTGCATTCACTTCAGGGAATGCCTCCCATAAAACTTTTTAGATCAAGACGAATTTTCGTAACTTGAAATTGGGAGAAGTCTATGGTCGAGTTTTTCGACGAAGAAGAAATATTGCTTTCGAGCAAATATAGACTTTATAATAATCTTCTTGTAAATTCAAAATCATCATGATTTTTCACACTTTAAAATAATAATATAAAGAATAAAAATAAAACCAAAATTTACCGATGTTGATTTTTCTCTCGTGGACAATGGAGACATAGCATATGACCGAGATAGCTTCTCATAGTCCCTTTATATCACATCTCTTTCCAAGCCATTTAAGTATATCATGTAAAACTCAAAACACGGTTAAAAATATTAACTTTTACCAAATAAAATAACATAAATAATAATATGAAAAATATCAAGTATAATCATATAAGTAAAAGTATGAATAAGCATACCGCTAATTAACCCTTTTAGGAACATGGGAAAACACACGTAATCTACACCAAACGCAACTTCTTCGTCTCTGTCGATTCGTCTTTTGGTTTGTGAGAAGCCACAAATTTATCTCTTTCCAATGTTCGAATAAAATCAAACATACTTCCAAACTTTTCAAAATAAAATAAATAAAATTTAAGTTAAAATATAAAGAAAAAGACAATTGGTAATTTAAAAGAATAAAGAGAGAGAGAAAAAACTTATATTTGGTTTATCCTAGAATCGAATTCTTTCCAATAACTTCTTTTGGATTCAAACAATGAAGACCTCAGTTGATTAGAGTCGTGTTGATAACGTGTTGTGAATAAAATAACAAAGAACAATAATAAGAACAAAGAACAAGAATGGAAGAACAGAGAGATGAGAGAAAGAGGGAGATTTGTATTATTCTCAAATATAGACTTGTGTACAATGCCTTCATCAAGTCATCTATTTATAGGCATAATAAGTACATATTACATTGAACTCTAATTAAATGAGATAATATTTCTAATGATAAAGTAAATCAATCTCCGTAGATAAAGTTCTAATCGTGATAGATATCCACATAGATAAATATCCATAACAATCTATTCTTTTGTTGGAAACATTTCTGGAAATAAAATCTCTTAAAATCAACAACAAGAAAAGTTATAGTATAACATGTAATAACCAACTATTTTAGAACAAATACATAGTTTAATGATCAATTTTTAACCATTGAATAGTCTAGTGATTATTTTATAACAATTAAATAGTTCAATGACCATTAACATTAAAATACCAACTCTCACCGATACCAAGATTGATATTAATAAGCAGGAACGGAGGGACTAATTCCCCGGGAGGGGCCCATGCCCACAACCCTAATTTTTTTTTACCTTTGTTACATTTTTTTTAAAAATAGATTAATTATACATTTGTTCCCTCACTTTCTAAATATCTATGTTTATCCTTAACTTCCAATTCTGATTCTGCCTCTGTTAATAGGGTTCCTAAAATGAAGACTTTGTTTGATGTTATGGAGAAAGTTGGTTAGCGTTAAATTCTTGGCTTAATGCACATTTTGTCCCCTTAATGTTTACTATTTTTTTCAATTTGGTACATAAAGTATTTTTTGAGCTTTTCTGCCCCCTAACGTTTGGGACGTTACTCGAAGTACCCCAAAAATTTAACGCCGTTAAAATAAAAAAAAATTGACCAATCCTATTACGCCACATCAACATCTTTATTTTTTAAAATTTTTTAAATAAAATTTTAAAAATAATATTACAAATATAATAAAAAATAAAAAATTATTTATTTAATATTAGGGTAAACTACATAAATGACCACCATACTATTGGAAAAGTCGCGATTTGACCACCTTACATTTTTTCGAAGCAATTAAACCACCATACTATTAAATTGGGTGCAATGTGACCACCCGCCATTAGAGGTTAACGGTAGGGTGACGTGGCAGTTAAAAAATTAAGGGTATAATTACACATTTGGTCCTTACTATTTACACATTCTTTCAATTTAGTTCTAATTTTAAACTAATAAAATAAATTAATTATGTAGTGACACGTGTCAACACCTTATTGGAGGAATTTAATTATTTATATTTGATTAATAAATTATTTTCCTCCTCCAATCAGGTGGTGACACGTGTCACCACCTATTTAGAGGAAAAAAATAAAATCCACAAATCTGCTCTAGGTGGGAATCAAACATTGGTTTAGCAGGTTTAAAAGCAACGCCTTAACTAGGGGTGTAAACGAGCCGAGTCGAGCTCGAGTAGTGCTAAGCTCGGCTCGGCTCGTTAAGATTTCGAGTCGAGTTCAAGCTTGAGTAATTTCTAACGAGCTTGAGAAATCTGAGCTCGACTCGGCTCGTTTAGAATTCGAGTCGAGTTCGAGCTTAATTCGAGCCCAATCGAGTCAAGTATTGACCAATCTTTGACTGCATTGGACTCGAGTAACTCTTCATCTGTCACGTCTCATTTAAAGTCCTATGAAGAAAAAACTTTGATACACAAGTTGTGTAAACTCAAGCTTGTTAATTTTAGGGTTTAGGATGTTAGTTTAGAGTTTAGAGGGTTAAGTTGTTGGGTTTAGAATTTAGGATTTAGATTTTAGGGTTTAATACTTATGTTTAGGGTTTATATTTAGGGTTTTAAGTTTAAGAATTTAGATTTTAAATTATAAAAAAAATTAGTATATTATATTTTCGAGTAGCTCGTGAGCTTTTCGAGTCGGGTATCAAGTAGCTCAGCTCGGCTCGTCAAGAGCTCGACCCGAGTTCGAGCTCGAGTCTAGTCCAATCGAGTCGAACTTTGACCGAGCTTTGACCGAGTCGAGCTCGAGTAGCTCGCGATCTGTCTCGTCTCATTTACAGCCCTAGCCTTAACCACTGCACCAAGCACATGTTGGTGTTATAAATCACCAATTGTAGTATATGTCTTATTGTTTGTTACCATTCAAACTCATCTTCTTCCTCATCACTTTTGTTTTGCTTCAATTTTTTCATGTTTTCTCTTCTTCATCCTCCATAAACTCTACAGAAGCTCTTTTAAAGTGAAAAGCTAGCTTCCATAAACTTGGGGTCATCACCTTTGAAAAACTTCACAAAATCCACTCCCATTACAAGAGAACGAAGGAAGCGAAAACGAACGAAGGTGACCAAGAACAAACTTTGGTTCTCCCACCTGCAAATCTACAGACAAAGGCACCTTTGTCTCCTCCATTTTGGCTACAATTGATAAACAGACAACAACAAGCAATTGTGTGGTCCATGTTTTACCACTCTGTGTCATGTTGTAGCATAGAACATAGAGAAACAAACCATAGGATCAGTGGCAGTGATTTAAGGTGTAAGAAAAAGAAGGAATCGAAGTTGATAAACTTACAGGTAAGTCATAAAGTGATAGGAACCGATCCAAGTAGTTCATGGATAGGCAAAGACTCAAAGGTCCAAAACCATAATAAGCAGAAGCATGTCGATCAGCAAATGAAAATTCAAGTCAAAAGATTATTCAATTGTTTCATAATCAACCCTCACACATTATCAAAGATACAGAATGACAAGGGAAATCATAGAAAAGATAACATTATCCTAATACCTGGTTTCCATTCATGACAAAAGTAAAAAAGAAGTTAACTAAGAAAAAGAAACTCTAAAACAAAAATCCTTGATCATAAAAAAATAATGTGATGAAATGGATCAAACAAGAATTTTATTTGAAAAAAAGAAAGAAAAGAAAAACAGACCTTCCAAATCCAATCAAGAGCCATTCTCCTAACACTCAAGTCCAAATCCCCACTTCTGAGTCTGGTGAGATAATCATGTTCATGCAAATGCTCCACCTCTTTTTCAACCATCTCCTTGATTCTATCGTCACTTTGAATCGCAAAACCAGAACAACCCATCAAAGAAGTTGGTCCGTCGTTTACAAAACTGGGGTCTTGTTGATTAAAGATTGGGGTTTTAAGGTGGCGGTCAGAAGCAGGGGAAACCCCAAACTCATTGACTGCATTGAAATCGAGACCGTCATGAAAGCAAGAGCTCGTGGTCTCTGAACATAGAAGATTTGAGGCAGAACAGTGGAGATTTTCTTCCATTTTCATAAGTGAGGTGTTGTAAAACTTCGAAAAACACTACTCAGTTCATCAAGGAGAAAGCTTTGGGTGAAAAAGGGCTTATCAGCGGCAATGTAGGTCATGCGTTGGTTCTCGACTTCTTCTTTGTTCTTGGTCACCTTCGTTCGTTTTCGCTTCCTTCGTTCTCTTGTAATAGGAGTGGATTTTGTGAAGTTTTTCAAAGGTGAGGACCCCAAGTTTATGGAAGCTAGCTTTCCATTTTAAAAAAGCTTCAGTAGAGTTTATGGAGGATGAAGAAGAGAAAACATGGGAAGACTGAAGCAGGACAAAAGTGATGAGGAAAAAGATGAGTTTGAATGGTAACAAACAATAAGACATATAATACAATTGGTGAGTTTTAGCACAAACATGTGCTTGGTGCAGTGGTTAAGGCGTTATCTTTAAACCTGCTAAACTCAAGTTTGATTCCCACTTAGAGCAAGTTTGGGGATTTTATTTTTCTCCTCTAAATAGGTGGTGACACGTGTCACCACCTGATTGGAGGAGGAAAATAATTTATTAATCAAATATAAATAATTAAATTCCTCCAATAAGGTGTTGACACGTGTCACTACTTAATTAATTTATTTTATTAATTTAAAATTAGGACTAAATTGAAAAAAGTATAAATAGTAAGGACCAAATGGTAATTATACCCTTAATTTTTTAACTGCCGCATCAACATCTTTATTTATTTTTTTAATTTTTAAATAAAATTTTATAAAAAATATTAAAAATATAATAAAAATAATAATTTATTTATTTAATATTAAAACCCATCTTTCAAAAAAAAAAAATTAAAACCCACCCTCTCCATTCCATCCTTTCTCACCCGAAATCTATCAGTAAAAATTCACCATTCTCCTCCTCCATCCACCACCACCATCTCTCCCAATTTAATCCTCCTTCACCCTTTTATGTGCCATAAAATCTATGCATTTTCAAAATCCCACTATGAAATTATTGTCAAAGCAATTCCCATGGGTATTTACTTTGTAAATCCCACCACTTTACTTTCTTGATTTTTTTCTTTATCTGTTTTGCTTGTTTCATCTCTTCTCTATCCGGTATTTTATCTCTGAAACTTCAATCTCATAATTGTGCGCGCTTTAGTACCCCACAAGGCCACAATGGCAGCCTTCAACCATCTTTTCTTCAACAGGGCTTAAAAAGTTTTAAATTCATTACAATCAAAGCAAAAATCTAATGTTGATTGTGGAGTTTTAACATTGAATTATTCCCTGTTTTGTTGGGGTAACCCTAATTTCGACTCCAATCCTATGATATTCCCAAAGGTTTTACTAAGTTCACATAGGAATGTGTGTTCGTGTAGTTCATTGTCAGGTTTCGGCTTGCTTTCTAGCAATGGTGGGTGTATTTGTCAAGCTTGTTGGGGTTCGATTATCCAGCAGCCATCGAGAAGCAACTGGGCGAATTACCCAAAACAATTTCCTTTGAAGCCATGGTTAAAGTCACCAACAATTTCGCAGAAAATCATAAGATAGGTCGGCTTGATGTTGTCATGGCGATGGGTCTTTGGGTTTTCGGTGGTGGAAGTTGCGGTGGCAGCCGCTACACTTGAGGGAGGATGGATCGGTTCGGGTGTCAGTTAAAAAAGGGTTTGGGTTTTACGGATATTTTTGGGAAATGCCATTTTATTATATTTATTTTGTTTTGTTTTTAATATTATTTTTGAAAATAATTAAAAAAAAAACACATGAAGTCATATGATTGGCCAATAAATTTTTTATTTAACGTGTTAAATTTTTTGGGTAACATCCCAAATGTTAGGGGACAGGATCTAAAAAAAAAATGGGTTTCAAAGTGACTCTTCATATATATGATACACACGCCCCTAAAATCCCACCATAGCCATCTTCCCCGAGCCTCAGCCGATTTGTTCTGCTCCACCGCCCCAACACTGTTTGGCTTGATCCCAGTTACGAGTGGCGTCGCCCCATCAAGAGATCTCCACTGTGTTGGTCCGTAGTGATCGTCGTCGACTGTTGGTTTGTTCGTGGTGCAGCGGCGAGTTTGGTCGATTTTTTCCGGGCGAGCGTCCGTCGCAAAGCTCCCCTTCCGGATCTCTGAAATTTCGCACAGGCGTCAGTCCTTGAGACACGAAGGTGACTAACTTCCGGATCTTACAGGCAGTTTACAGGTTTTGTCTTGAAGTTTTCAGAGTGAGCCGATCTTTTTCAGAGAGTCAACGGTGGGTGTTTCTGGTGAACTCCCGATCAGAGTGTGTTTCTGTAGAGTGGTGGTGCCGTTGCGACGGTGAATCAAGGTTTTGGTTCCACATCGCCGGTGAACGCCGGTGAACTACGGCTTTGGTTCTGCAGGTATAAATTCCCCCTGTCCCAATTTTCCCCTTTACTGGTTCCCCTACCCATTCCGCCCGTAATTTGCCCCTCTCCTGGTGACTCATCTCCTTTTCTGAACATTACTTGACTTGATTGTGGCTGCTGAATCGTAGTTAAAGAATAGTTGGTATGGTTATCTGGTACTCTATTCAGTGTTGATTGTTGTTTGACTTTGCTTGAGGAAGCTGGTTCTTGTTTTTTTCCTGCTTTTGTCGTACCTGGTGTGCTCTGGTCTGTAACGGTGCTTACGCTGTGGTTTCCTTTTCTCTGGTTCGGTGGTGGCCACTTATTGATCCGAAGCTTCCGGGCTACTGCATCGGGATTCTATGGCTCTACTTGCACGGAATGTAAGGGGATTGGGAAACAAAGGAACTGTCAGGGCTTTGAAAAATTCGATTTGGAAGCATAAGCCCAGTATAATCTTCCTCAGTGAGACGAAGCAAAAAATTAGATACCTGGAAAAGATTCGAATGAAAATGAAAATGAATTGATCATTATATGTGGATTCGCAGGGTATTGCAAGCGGATTAGCTTTATGGTGGTCAAGCGAAACAAAGGTGACTATTCTGAACTACAATAAGAACTTCATCAATACGAAAATCTCTTTAAACGAGGGTGACGAATGGTTTGGAACATTTATACATGGCCTTACGTACAAAGAAGAAAAACATGCCTTCTAGGAGGACTTGTCGAAACTAGGACGGCCAAATGAGGAAAAGTGGTTAGTCATGGGAGACTCGAATGTAGTGACATGCCAAGCTGAAAAGATAGGGGGAATCCGGTCAATCCAGCTGAAGCGAACGGCTTCAGGGAATTTATGGAGACGTCGATGATGATGGATATGCCGATCAAAGGGGTTGCTTCAACTGGTATAACCAAAGAAGCGATAACGATGCAATTTTGGAAAAGCTTGACAGGGTCCTTTGTTCTACAGAGTGGAGTACTGCTTTCCCTAAAGCCATTTGTCTAATGGAAATTGTCGTAGCCTCAGACCATAATCCCATCATCATCATCCCCTCAGGCTTATCGCGAAAATACAAAAAAGAGTTTAAATTCGAGACCAAGTGGCTCATGGATGAGGAATGTCCGAAAACAGTCAAAGGAAGCTGGGCTTCACCCCCCACCGGTGGAGCTATCAATAGATTTGGGAAGAAAATTGGTAGAACAAGAATCTCCCTTATCAAATGGAACAAAAGGAGTCGCAAGCGGAAAAATGAGAAGAAAGACGAACTCATGGCAAGTATACGTAATCTTCAAGGGAGGAAGTTGACAGAGGCAGAGATAGAAAAGCTAAAACAGACGAAAGAGGAGTTGAATCGAGAATGAGAAAGCGAAGAAAAATACTGGCACCAACGCTCTAGAATAGAATGGATGAAATGCGGTGACAAAAATACGAAATTCTTCCATGCGTCTACTATTCAACACAGAAGGAACAACTCCATTCTCAAGATAAAGACCGAGGAAGAGGCATGGCTTGAGGAACAGGGGGATATTGCGAACTACCTTCAATCACACTATCAAAGCTTGTTCGAGAAAGATCAATCTATTAATTTCCAGTGCCTTCGGGATTACATTCCAAAACTGGTAAGTGAGGAGATGAACTTAGCTCTTTCCCGAGAAGTTTTGGAGGAGGAAATCAAAGAAGCGGTATTCTCTATGGGGGCAACAAAATCCCCAAGACCGGATGGTTTCCCGGATTGCTTCTATCATACCTTTTGGGAAACTATTAAAGAAGACCTGGTGGAAATGATTCAAGCTTTCTTTAGAGGCGGTGTTCTGGAGCGGGGGCTCAACAAGACCAATTTGGTTCTCATTCCTAAGAGACCAAATCCCTGTGAGGTCTCTCATTTTCGCCCCATTAGTTTGTGTAACTTCTCCTACAAAATAATATCCAAGGTCTTAGCTTCCAGACTTAAGAAATTTCTCCCGGACATCATCTCTCCATGTCAATCTGCTTTCGTCAAGGGCAGAGCGATACATGATAACATCATATTGGCCAATGAAGCGTTCACGGCAATCAAACGGTCCAAGAAAGGGAAAAAGAGCATCATGGCTCTCAAAATCGATCTAGAAAAGGCTTATGACAAAGTGGACTGGGACCTTCTTCGGTTTATCATGGACAGGATGGGTTTCTGCAAATGGTGGACCGATAGAATCATGGCTTGCGTCTCTTCGACTTCATTCGCCCTGGTCTTAAATGGAGAAAGACATGGTGAATTTCTTCCAGGAAGGGGATTAGACAGGGAGATCCCCTATCATCTGTTCTTTTCACGTTTATCTCCAATATTCTCTCTTGGATTTTGGAGAAAGAAGTGGAATCTTGTCGTCTAGAAGGCCTTAAGATCAGAAGAAGATGCCCTAATATCAACCATTTGATGTTTGTTGATGACTGTCTGATGTTTACCACTGTAAACGAAGGAAATTGTTCCTCTATTCTTGAAACTCTTCATCTCTTCCAGAGCTCGACCGGTCAAACCGTGAACTTCTAGAAATCTTCGGTCTTTTTCTCACCTAATATCAGTGCCAACTTGAAGAGCCATCTATCAAACATTTTGGGATTCAGACCCTTAGAGGAGGACAGTAAATACCTCGGCCTTCCTTCTTTGTGGGGACGAAGCAAAAAGGAAGCCCTTGCTTATATTAAGGAGAAAGTGCAAAATAAGCTACGGAGCTGTAAAACTAAGTTTTTAAACCAAGCTGGGAAAGAGGTCCTCATCAAAGCTGTTGCCCAAGCTATCCCGACTTACGTGATGCAGTGTTTCCTCCTTCCCGTCAGTTTCTGTGACGAGATTAGCTCTTTAGTGGCGAAGTTTTGGTGGAGTAACTGCGGATCTAAAGAAAGAGGCATTCACTGGATGAATTGGAAAAATCTCTGCCGCCCTAAAGATCAAGGAGGAATGGGGTTTTGCAATCTTAGATCCTTTAATAAGGCTCTCGTGGCGAAAGTTGCTTGGAGAATGCTAAAGAATCTGGGATCCCTATTGGCTCAAACACTCCGAGGAATCTACTTCCCAAATGGTAATATTCTCGAAGCTCCCAAATGTAATAACTCGTCATGGGCTTGGGCGGGTATTAAAGAAGGAATTGAGGTGATCAAAAAGGGCTCCCTATGGAGAGTAGGTAACGGAAGGAGTATCTCAATTTAGAAGGATAACTGGATACCAAAGCTGTCAGGTTTTCGGCCGTCGTCAGAAGCCTCACCCCAATCATTGTGCCTCTCGGTGTCCAGCCTCTTGCATCCCGACCAAAGGTCTTGGGACCGTTCCAAATTGGAAACTCTTTTCTTGCCTTTGGAAGTGGAGGCCATTTTGACTATTCCGATTGGGGGTCCGAAAATCAAAGACACTATGATTTGGGCTGGAACGAAGAATGGAGATTACTCATCTAAGCCTGGTTACTGGTTCATTGAGAGCAATGAGTTGTCGGTGATGGATCCCTCACCAAGTAATGCGGTGGAAAGCAACAAAGGGTTGTGGAACTCTATTTGGAGCTTGAAAACCCCAACCAAAATTCGATCCTTCCTGTGGAAACTTTGCTACAATATTCATCCCACCAAAGGTGCTCTGGCGACCCGATTCCACGGAAGATTCCCTCATTTGGATCAATGTCCACGATGTGAGGCGGAGACAGAATCTATTGAACATCTCTTGTTCTTCTGCCTTTTTGCTCAAGCAGTTTGGAGAGCGTCAGGCTTCAATTACTCTCCATCTGCTACAGGCTTTCCTGGCTTCTCCCAATGGTGGATCAGAATCAATGAATTCAGGAAAATCAGGAACTTCGATGAAGGATGCGTTCTTATTGCCTTTCTTCTTTGGGCAATATGGAAATCAAGGAATGCCCTCGTGTTTGAGCAGGAAAAAGATCTTCCATTGGAAGTTTGGCTACGAGCGGAGAGATCCTTGCAAGAGTTCTCACGGGAAATCACTCCGCCTACGATCTCCACCACTTTTCATTCCAGCCAGTCTGGTATTTGGACCCCTCCTCCCCCGGGCACTATTAAAATCAATTGTGACGCTGCTTTTGACAACCAAACTGGTAGATCCACGATGGCAGCTATCGCACGTGACTCCTCCGGTTGCGTCATTGTTGGAGCCTTAGATTCCAAGCTTGCCCCCTCTGCAGTCGCAGCTGAAGCTATGGCAATCAGGCTAGGTTTATCTCTGGCATCTTCAAGAAGGTTTTCACAAATCTCCGTTGAATCGGATTGTCAGGCGGTCGTCAACAGGCTCTGTTCAGGATCCTGTTCTGAATGAGTCTCTTCGGTTATCGAAGAGGACATTAGATGTAAAGCGAGAACCTTTGTAGGTTGTTCCTTTTCCTTCGTTCCACGTTCTTGTAATCAGGCAGCCCATTGGCTTTCCAAATATGCTAGGAACTCTCAGGCCCAAACTCTATGGGAAAACCCTCTTCCCTCCGGCCTTTTGATGTATCTGTAACTTTCTTGCTAATGAATTCACTTCCCTTTGATAAAAAAAAAATCGGTTTCAAAGTTGGGAAAAATGATAAATATTAGAAGACAAAATGTACATTAAGCTTAAATTCTTTTAACTTTGAAAAGAAAAAGGTTTATCTTTTTTCCACCTGTTGCTGAGAACTTGCTTTATAATGGTGCAGATATGGAGAACAAGTTGGAGAACCGTTCAGGGGCAGGAAGCTGATCGGGTAGGAAAGACGAGCCTCACTTAATGATTTTGATAGGTTAAATCAGTTGTGTAACTCAACATCATTTGTTAAAGGGGTTATTTTAAAAATTTTGAACTTAGAGGACCAGTATTAAATTGCATATTTTTAGGGGTTAAAGAGTAATTTTACCCTATAATTTTTTAATATTTAAACCATGTTTGGCAATTAGTGGATAATTGATAGCAGATTACATTAGCTGATTTGATTAGCGGATTGTATTAGTTGATTGTATAAAAGTATTTGATAAAATTAACTGATAGCTGATAACTGTTTGATTATTTAAATAAGCAAAATGACATATAAGGGCATGATTATATTTCATACTTGTTTGAATAGCTTATTAGTTATCAATATTTTGTATATATTAATATTAATTAGATTATGAAAAATAATTTTTAATATAACATTACTAAGCATATTTTTATAATTATTTTTAATACAATTTAATTACTTATTAAATTTAATTACAAATATAAATGTGTGAAAATAAAAAAAAATATTAGTTTACAAATGTCACAATGTAAATATGTGAAGTTGAAGAATTAAAATAGAATATGTTAAATTTAAGTTTGCGGAGCTCGATATTCACAACCGAAATGCTTGTCAAGTAGTGGAGAAGTTGTATTTTGGGTTGTTTGTGGTGGAGGCAAAAATTGAAAGAATTTGGACAAGGATTTAGAGTAGTTCGACTTTCTAACTAAAGCCTACATCCACTATCTTAGCTTCCCACTAAGGATTTTTCAAATTCACTCTTGAATTTCTTCTCCTTTTCTAGTCTTAGGAGGCAACTTTTACACACTCAAAGCTTTCTAACCCCAAAGCTTGAGTAAACTCTCTTTTACAAAGAGAAATAAGAGCAAACAAGAAATCTCTCACAAGGTAGATAGTTTGCACTATTAAGCACTCACCATATTCTAAACACTTGAACAAATATAACAATGTAAGCTCACAAGTATTGTCTATACAAAGAATGAGAATTTAAGCTCTAAGAAAAATTTTCTTCATAATGTTGTTGACTTGTGGATCATTAGTTTTCTATAGATGCTTGTAGGTCCTTTTATCTTCCCAAATGAGTTTCTAGCCGTTGGTGACTGTTGGGGATGAATTGGAGCCGTTGGGGATTGATTTCCATGCAAAATTTCCACTTATGGTGCCTTCGGTATCGATACTCGCGTGGGCATATCGATACGATCATGTTATGAAAATAGTCGTTGGAGGCTGAAAAAATCAGTTTGGTTTCGATACCAGTAAGGTGGTTTCGATACCACCAGTCCTGCATCGATACTGTAGAAGCTATATCAGTATAGGTTTTGCTTACTGGAAATGATTTTCAAAAATGGTATCGATACGGATCAAGGTGTATCGATACGGGCCTTGTAAAAATGATATTTTGGTCATTTAAAAAGCGTTTTAGACATGTTAAAAACCTATGAAACCATTTCAAACATATTTTCAAGTTGTTTGGACTTTAAATAAGTTTTCAAAATATTCAAACAAGTCCAAAAATATTTTTTAAATTATTATATCAAAACAAATATTCTAACAAGGTTATTTGGAGATTTTTGATAATTGTTAAGGGCAAAAGGATCTTTATAACTCTTATGTCAAAACTTATAATTTTAAAACGCTCCCATTAGCAGTTTTTTCAAAAACTAGAGGTTTCACCCCAATCCGCTATTTCAATCCGCTCTTTACCAAACATTCAAATTAACGAATTTGACCGGTTAAACTTCTAATTTTAGCTCATACCTCTAATTTTATCTCAAATGGCTTTTTACCAAACATGAACTTAAATTTTTGTGGGGGCATGATTCAAGCTCATGTTGGCAAAGATTAAGGTCAGCACATTGTTCATTTTTTTCATGTTGAATTATTTCATTATTGTTTGAATTCAACCCAAAAAAACAAATTTACTTCAAGTAACTTTCTATAGGTATCAACTTATTCCTATTCATGCAAAGAATATTTTTAGCTTTTATGCTTGGGATGACATTTTTTCTACGGTTACTTTGTTGTAGCTTCAGTGTCTAATAATATATGTAAAGAATATTTTTTATATTCTTTAAATTGAATTGTAATTTCTACATAAATGAAACTAAATTTGTAGTTTCAAAGTTTTTATGCTTTCCTCACATGCACGAGAACATTTTACTAGGAAAACAATTTTATCCATAATTATTTGTCCTTCTCTATAAACAAAAATAAGATTATTCTATCTATGTAAAAATATTAGTAGAAGTTTCTTTGATAAAAAAATCATAGGTTTATGTGTGATAGAAACTTTAGACCTCTACAAAATGAGCAAATAAATCAAGTAGACACTAATCATTGGCTATTTAAAATACTAGAAAATAATTTTAGTAAAGAACCATTAAAATTATGAAGAACTAGTCTGAGATACTGTAGCATAAAGTTAGAAAATCTCAATAAAATCATAAGAGTAAAACTCATGATCTATACTAAACAGGGTATAGATGAATTTAATATTCAAATTAAAGACTTATTAGATAAAAAACTAATAGAACACACTAATAGTCCACATTCTAGTCCAGCATTCATGGTAAAGAACCATGCAGAAATAAAAAGAAAAAAACATTCTCTAATTATAAAAGACTAAATCAAAATATTATATTTAACGGTTATTTTATTCCAAGAAAAGATGTCTTAATTAATCAAGCTAAACAAGCTCAATATTTTAGTAAATTTGATTGTAAATGAGGATTTTGGCAAATCACTGGTAACAACCTTTAGTGCACCTAGTGGTCATTATCAATAAAAAAATAATGCCTTTTGAATTATGTAATGCACCACAAGTCTTTCAAAGATGGATGGACTCAAATTTTAATAAGTATAAAAAAAAATTTGTGTAGTCTACATAGATGATATATTAGTATTTTCAGAAACAATAGGTTTATATAGAAAACATTTAAAAATTATCTCTCAAGAATTCATAAAACATGGAATTATATTAAGCCCTAAGAAAATAGAGGTAGTAAAAATAAAAATAAAATTTTTAAGGTTAAAATTATCTGCAAATGGTCTTAAACTCCAAGATCACATTATTATTAAAATAAAAAAATTTCTTAAAAACCTTCAAGATAGAAAACAACTTCAACAATTTATAGGAAATGTTAACTATAGTAAAAATTTCTTTGCAAAATTGTCTAAAAAAATAGGCATGTTATATGATAAATTAAAAATAAATAATACTTTTACATGGATTAAACAAGATTCAGAAGTAATTAGAAACTAAAATCTAAAATTACAGATATTCCAAAAGTTTATCTTCCTAAACAATAAGATAAATTAATATTAGAAACAGACGCCTCAAAAAAATATTGGGTTGTATATTAAAAGTTAAAACCATGGACAATTAAGAAATGATATATGGATATAGTTCAGGAAAATTTAAACCAAATGAAATTAATTATGTAATTTTTGAAAAAGAATTACTAGCCATAAAAAATAGTTTACAAAAGTTTTTTATATATTTAGCACCGAGAAATTTATAATAAAAACCGATAATCAAGCGGTTAAACAATTTCTTACTAATAAAAAAATTAGAAACAATACCCAGAAGACTTATATGGTATAATGAATTATGTACTTTCAATTTTGAAGTTTTATATATTAAAGGCACTGAAAAGTCTTATATATTAAAGAATGCCTGATTATCTTAGAATCAGTTGGAGAATAGACTATTGTCCGAAAGAAACTCAACAAAGATATTCAAAGACCACATTATCCTAACCAAGGATTCGTGCAAATACAAACTTTGGTAATGTATTATCCTAACTCAAAATCTTATGTTATTTATCCAACGGTAAGACAACCGATTAGAAATATGTCACAAGTGGCAACACCACCAACAGTAAAATCACTGCATTATTCTTAAAATTTTCAACGATCTCAAGATCCCAACTCAGTACATCAAACCAGTTATACTGAAATTATAAAGAAAGGTGAATAGTTGTTGAAACCACAATAATCTCAAGAAATTAAAGACTTTTATTACCCTGATTTAAATTCAAATCTATACAATTTGGTAAATGAAGTATGAAAAAATCATATCACCAGCCAAAGAGCAAACTTTAAAAGAGCTCTTACAAAACAATCTTCTTAAGATTTGTCAATATTTTTTTGAGAAAAGGATAACAAATCCTATTTTAATAAAAATATTTAGATTATATTTATATAATAAATATAGATTTGTTCTTCATATTGAACTATTTTTTAAAATAAATAAAGTTATTTGTAACCAGTAAGGACAATTTAAAAAGACATTTTTAGAACATTTCCTACAATTATATGTTTTTGAAAATCATATAAAAAAATACCTAGTGATAAAACATAGGCTTGATCATCAATCAATTGATATAAGCAATATTGAATGAGAATTTGTAAGGAAAATTACAGTGCAAAATTTTTTTTTTTCATCAATTAAAAGATTTTTCCAGCCTTTATTAAATCCAAACTATATTAGGAAGTAAATATCGACTACGTTCAATATTTTCACTTTGAAATAAGTAGTCTAATTGAAATAGCTAAAAGAGAAAAAAATTTATCAGCCATATCAAATTAGAAATTCTTCAAAGTAATTGGAGGACCCTAGTTACGTGTTGCAAACGAAGAAGCAAAACATTTGCAAGACTACATCGACAAACGCTATAATGATTCAATTTATTATCAAATATAAGATGGATTACATCTTAAAGTCAAAACCCAAAAAATGATATTAGATGAAACTTATACTTATTTGACTAATGGCAAAAGAATATTTATAACTCGCTGGTGTGGTGGAAGATCAGATGATGAAACCATGCAGTTACTAACAAAGATAGTTGATATAATGTTGGATGATTACCCTTACGAGATAATAGAAAGCATCCATAGTACATGAGGACATTGGAATTTCTCAGAATCACTCGCCTCCAACAACTCAATGAACCTAGATGAGATAGAAGAAACAAATTTAGCAAATGTTCAAGAAAGCTGAAAAAACAGTATATGAACCTAAAAGACAACACATATGAATGAACATGAGCTGAAAACACAACAAGTCAAATGAACATGGGTTTATAAGATAAAATAGTCAGATGATAAGTATCGGACTTCAAGAAAAAATTAAAAATAATTTTGAAAATAAAACTATAAAAGAGGGGAGCTAGCAACAGAGGAAGACACCTTTGCTTGATACCAACAACTATCTACTAGGAACCTTTGCTTTTGCTTTCTTTCTTTCATTTTTAGTTTCTTCATCTTTGTATCACTTTTGTACACCTTCCTTTATAAAATTTTCACTATCCTTAATAAAATAACATCTTTATAACACATCACTATTTTTACTTTTATGATCATCTCCACCATCACACTCACCATCTCCGTATCCAACATCACCATCTTCATCCATATTATTATCATTGTTTCTGTCATCATCATTCAGATAAACGAATACGAGTTTATATGGTATCACCAAAAAACATTTAACTAGTCTAAAACGCTTCTAAACTTAATTTTTTCCCTTCTTTCTCTATAACAGTGTCTTAAATTTTTTTCATATTTCTTTACTTATCGATGACGACATAAATTTTAATGTTGCTTGTCGATCATCGGTAGCTATTATTTTTCATACTTTTTTTTCAAGATTTTTTAATCTTTAATAAAAAAATTTGTTCTTGTGGCATGCTTTTTCTCTGTCTTTGTTGCATGTTTTCTTTTACTTTTATGGTACGTTTAATCTACCGTTTGACATGATTTTCGCATACTTTAACAATCATTTGTTGCTCGTATAAAAATTCTCACGACGTTTATTTTTTATTTGAGTCTGTTGATAGTTAATGATTGTTCGCCAATATAATCAGAACTATATGGCGGTACAATTTACCTAATAACTTTCAGTCACTACTTTTTCTCACCTCGTAAAACGTCTCGTCAAGAGAGAGAAAAATTATAAGGTTTCTAATTTTTTGAAAACGTGGAAAATTTTGCTTTTTCTTTATATCATTAGATTTCATGTTTTATTTTTGTATGAGTTTTTTAGTAGACATAATTTCTATTTTTTTTCTTTTTTAATGTGTTGTATTTATGATACCTTCCATGGTTCTTTAATAAAATCCATGTCATTGTTAAAAAAAAAAACTAATCTAAAACTCTGTAGATTTTTCATTGCAAATATTCAACTTGCATAAGACAAAATGCTGATTTCGTGTTGTCTAAAACACTTGCAATGGCCACAAGTTCTCGGAACCATGGAAAAAAAGGTTTGGCAATATGATGAAGTGGCATGAACTGTTGAATCTTGGGTGATTTATCCCTTATACACAGTTTGTAAAAACATCGGCTTACGATTGATATACTACTCTCCGTCATTTCCTAATTGAGAGATGTTCAAAACTTCGCAGAGGGTGATCATCACGGCTTCCTCTAACAGGGGTGGCACGACTATATGGTTTGGCCTCAGAGGCATCTTGTATTCGTTGTGCGGTAGACAAGCGACCACCACTTGATGGTATTCGGTTTTGTGGAATGTCATTGGGTTCACCAGATGAACTAGGCCTGCTTGTTGCTACAGCTCTTTTTGAAGTGCTGCCATATCGAGAACTGCATCTTTTACCTGAATCAGGGTGCTGGGAATTGCAAACCCACAAACAATCAGAATGTGGAAGATGAGCCAAAAACAAGGCATAAAAAAGAGTGATGAACAGGAAGACAAAAAACTAAATAGACAGAACGCATTAGTCTCGATACCATGCCAACTAAAACGTATTCACTTAAACAAAATTAAGCTAATGAATAAGGGATCAATGTTCAATATATGCCTATTGATCACAGTGCGGTGAAATTTGGAACGAAAGAAAAATATTTGACATAAAATTAAGGCTCACCCCATGCTTGGGCAAGGTTACATCCTCAGCAGTTTTGTTTCTAGAATGATCACGATGAGGACTAGTACTTGAAACATTTCTTTTCAAAACCGCTTCAGTTGCACCGGTGAAGAATCTATCCCAAACCTCTCTTCCAACTGAATGTTAATGTGAAGGGGAATAAGTAACCATAAGGGAGTTCAAAAATATAAAGCAAAGAGGCAATTATTAGTATAACATCATATCATACTCGGCAAAAGCAATAAAAGAATATTCTGAAAGACACAGAATTTGTCCTCATCCACATTGTATAATTTTTTATAAACTCAAACGAGCATCTTCCGAACCACATAGTTGAGTGTCGAATATTTAAGTTCCAAGAACAAGGTTTGATGATAGTCTAGTATCTAATGAGAAATCAATCTATATTAAAAGAAAGCAGACCTGAGATTCTTTCTGGCCTTTCAATAGACGGTCCTGCAGCTAAACCTGCTCTTCCAATGGCATGCTGAGAAACAGATGGAAAAGCTGTAAATATTCCAAAGGTGGAAGTAATCAAGAGCCTACAAGTTTATAAAGTACTTACCCTGCTTCTCGAACTACTGTCAACCTGTGGATATTTCAACACAGTCCAGTCGAAGACATAATCAAACTGATAACCTGCAACAATGTGAGTTTCAGAACCAATAAAAAAATTATAATAAACTAATCATTATTAAGGAAGCTTCCGTCATAATAACTAACCTTCTCTTATAAACAAGTCTTGGAAAAGCCTTTTCAAGTATGAATAATCCGGTTTAACATCAAACCGCAAAGATCGACAGTATTGAAAATATGAAACAAATTCAGATGGATATGACTCACAGAGCACCTGTTAAATACACATGATATTGTTACTAAACAAGGAAACAGGTATAATAATCATAAGATGGATTAACACTAAATTTTGGGATTAAATACCAAACCTTTGTCAAATTTATACAACAAACTTCCATTTGCCAGGTAAGCTAAAATAAATTTCACTATAACAAACATCATAGAACTAAATAGGAAGTCTATCCTTTCAAAAACATACATGGAAATAGCAATTATGGTTCCAGTGAACCATTTCAGAATTCAAATTGCTTTAAAAAGTTTATAGTATTCATCAGACATTCGAAAAAAGTGTGAGAAAAGGGAATACAAATATCAGACCAGGTATATATAGATGAAGAGGAGGCCTTATGCAAGCACGAGCAATCCAAATATAAGTGAGATTAGTAACTCGAAAAAGTTTACTAAAGGGAACGAATTAGTCACTGGATGGCGACATGGCATAAGTGATCATACCTCTATAGGAGTTGAAACTTTCTTTTCACTAATCTTATCATATTTTTGCTTTTTTGTGCCAGCTTTTATCCCCTGCCAGGGGAGGCTGAAGCAAAGAAATAGTGCCAATTGAATCAAAAATCAATGTGAAGAAAACTAAGAATGAAGATTCAGTAACAACATTATCTGGAAATGCCAAAAAAAAAAATTAAGATGGGCATGTCAAGACTATATATACCAACCTTCCTCTTAGGAAATACATAAGCACATAACCAAGGGATTCCAAATCATCTCTTCGGCTTTGCTCTTCCGGAAACATAGAAGAACGTAAGTTAATAAAAGAAAGAAGTAAACTTGCATCCATAATTTATGGTTTACTGTTACTAGTTGGAAATGACTAACCGATACCAAGGTGAGTGTTCACACTCGCATAACGAGCTGTGCCTGTAAGGTTCTTTTTTTCTCTGCAGCAAAGAACTTGATTAGTTGTTTTCGCTATAAAATGTTGAGATCTTCAAGTTTGAAATTCTTTATTATGAAATCAACGGAGAAATAATCACCTGTATGGGATATGCTTCTTATTAGCCTCTATATACTTTTTTGCAAGACCGTAGTCAATGATATATACCTGTAGAAACAAAATTAAAAAGGAAAAATGATACCAGAATATTCAAACTTTTGATGTGTAACAAAGTCCTATTGCAACCAATGGAAAATATTTTTATCATAACTAGAAATTAAAAAATACAGCTGGTTGCGCCAGTAGTCTAATCAGGATGCACGTGGTTTATTTGCCAACGTAACATACAAGAAAACCACAATAACTAGTACCTGATTTGCCTTGCGTCCAAGACCCATCAAGAAGTTGTCAGGCTTTATATCACGGTGAAGAATACCCCTCGAATGCATATATTCTACTCTATTTATCTGGAGGGAGGGGAGGTTAAAAAAGAGGGAAATTAAATAATAAAAACCTGAAAACTAATTATTTACCAGAGAAGTCATATATTTACCAATTGATTGGCAAGCATCAACACAGTTTTTAACGATAGTTTCCTGCTGCAGTAGTTGAACAAATCTTCCAAACTGGGTCCAAGAAGGTCAATTACCATGACATTGTAATCCGCTTCAACTCCAAACCACCTGAGGTGGGGAATACCCGCTGTACCAAGGTGAATCCAAACCAAGTTATTTAAAGATAAAATGAACAATTTTTTAAAGATTAAGTTGATAGTGGATAATTATGGAAAGAGGATTTGCTATTGTCTTTCAAAACCAGCAGCTACTGATACTACTACTAAACTGAGTGAAGACTGATTTAAATGTAAAATGAAGGGAATCAATGGCTTCCATCACGTCAGAAATTGCACATTTTTCTCTCAGGTTGTTTTCTCATAAAGTGATAGTGCAGTGGAAAAGGCTAACCCACAGAAGACTACAGTCAAATTATAATGTGGTACCAAGCAATTTTTCCAGACACACAGAGGGAGAGCAGGGCAGAGACTTACATCCTCCTTGAAGAAGCGTATACAACTTTGACTCGTAACGAAGTTGTGGATGCCTGGTCTTCACAGATTCCTGAATTAGCAGGGGGGTCAGGTGGCCATTGTATTTGAAGCTGAAAAATATATTAATTTCACCAAATAAAATATTGTATTCTGCTGCTTGTTATTCATAAACCATGATTACCAATTAATTCACACCTAAAAGCACACATTCTCACATGAAAACAGCACCACATATTGATTCAAACATCTCTGCTCTCAGAAGCATGGTTTCATTTTCTCATTCCCATAAAAACACTCTTTTTCTTCAAAATGGAATTGGAATGGACGTAGCTAGATATGAAAAACAAATTTCTTCTTTTCACACAAATTAAGAAAAACATCTGCAAACTCGAAATGCATTTGCGAACTAACTTTTCCTTTTACAAGGAAAAAAAAGTTACTAAAAGAGCCCATTTCTTATCATGTTATTACTCAATGTCCATGATACAATGCAATTAAAGTCCAAAGGTTAACAACAGAACAAATATATATATATATATATATATATATATATATATATATATATATATAAGCAAGAATAACTGCCAACAATCTTTATTTTCCTGATTTTTTTGCCATTTTATTTATTTGATGCAAACATTGTAAATGTAGGGACTCAACACCAGTCCACCAGAAGCAAGTACATTACAAAATGAAGAATGCTTTATTTAATTAAAAGACCAAAAACTTATCATTGCCAGTTGATAAAACAGCTACAAACAAGTTCACTATAAGACCAACAAAGAGACTACAAAAAAAAAACACTCGATGATATATGCGATACCAGTTTAGCAGCAACTTCCTCTCCGGTTTGCACATTTACCCCTTCAAAAACAAAAGAAGAAAAAAGGTCAGAAAAATTAGAGATACGATGCAGACAAAGAAACAGGACACATTTTCCATAAGGAAGAGAAGAAGGACATTAAAGAGATTATCATACCTAAATAAAGCTCTCCAAAAGAACCACTCCCAATTTTTCTTCCAAGCTTGAACTTGCCACCAATTACACGATCCATATCAACCCAGAAACATAAAAGCTACTCTCTTTAGCAAAATATCGGATGCCCCCCAAAAGAGCTTAATCTAAGCTGTTATTAACTGTTTCCCCCTCAAATTCAGAGATAAAGCTTGTGGGATTTACCAAATTGATAGCAAACTTCCAATAGATCAACTGAAGATTAAAAAAAAAATCTTAATTTTCTTCAATAATCAGCAGGGACAAAATAGTCAAGATAAAAAAATGAGATTTTGAACACAAAAAAAAACAAGAAGACGAAAAGTGAAATAAAAATCGAAAGAAGAGTATAAAAAAAATCCGGAGATTTCAATATAGGCCCAGGAAAGGCAAAAAAAAAAAAAGAAGCTTTTATTATAATGATTATCGGAAAGACCCCAGTTTGATAGTGAAATCCCCAAAATTTGCAAAGGAAACCCTACCAAACTTATTAAATCAACCTATTTTGACCACCGCCGCCGTTAAAAAATTAACGGAGGGGTGACGGAAGTGCCACGTGGCAGACCTGGTTAAAGGAAATTTAAAGAAGAAAATGAAGATGACATTATGGTGGTTTGAACTTGGGACCAAGGGGATAAAACCCCCAAGCTTTAACCATTGAACCAAACAGCTCTTAGTATTATTATTTGCACCCTTTATATACATATCTTATGAAAAAGAAAAAATATTATCACCCAAACAGCTTGTCCACAACATCACCTTCAGATCTGTGTAAAAACTCCATCCCTCGCCCTGTTCCCATAACAATTTCCCAGAGTTTCTCCCAACTAAACAAACCCGGATTTCCACCGTTTGAGAAAATATACTTGTCGAGAGATCCATTAGGCATGTATTGGTTAACAAGAACATGCTTTGTTCCCTCTGAACAAAACCCCAGAATGGGTACCAAATTCGGATGTTGAATTTGACCGTTTCTTGAAACTCTGTCGATGAAATGTTCTTCACCGACTTTGACGGTCACGAGCTTTTTAACGGCAATGGTGCAATCACCGGGGAGCTGTCCCTTGTAAACTGTGCCAAAACAGCCTTGGCCTAATTTGTCTTTGAAATTGTTAGACATTGAAAGTATATCTGTATAATTGAACCTTTCTTGTGTAAATGGCTGCTGAATCTGTGAAGAGTTTTCCCTGTAATCAAACACGATACTGATGTTGTGGACAAGCTGTTTGGGTGATAATGTTTTTTCTTTTAAATAAGATATGTTTATAAAAGTTGCAAATAATAATACTAAGAGCAGTTTGGTTCAATGGTTAAAGCTTGAGGGTTTTATCCCTTTGGTCTCAAGTTCGAACCACCATAACACCATCTTTATTTTCTTCTTTAAATTTCCTTTAACCAGGTGGTGACACGTGTCACCACCTGATTGGAGGAAAAAATATATTAAATATTAAACAAAATAAATTAAATTAATCCAATTGGGTGATGACACGTGTCATAATTTGATTGGTTGATTAATTTTTATTTAATTAAAATAAAATTAGGATTAAATTGATTTAATAAGTAAATAACAGGGACTAAACATGTAATTTTAAAAATATCATGTTAACTGCCACGTGGCACTTCCGTCACCCCTCTGTTAATTTTTTAACGGCGGTGGTCAAAATAGGTTGATTTAATAAATTTGGTGGTGTGATTGACGTTTTTTTTAGTTCGGTGGTTCAAATAGGTATCCCCAATATCTTCGGTGGTCACTGGTGTAGTTTTCCCTAAAACAAAAGACAGTAAAGAAATAATTTCCAGCGGCTGTTTGTTAACGAGGAAAGAGTGAAAAGACTAGGATGGCCATTTGAACCCTACCCAATGGGTTTCGATCCGACTCGTTCTTATAGGGTCAAGTTTTTTAAAGAAAATTTCAGGTTCAGGTTAGGTTTGAGTCTGATTTTTTTAAGAAAAGGTCGGGTTTGGGTTTAAGATAAAAAAAATACCCGACCCGACCTAAGATAATAGTTTAATTGTATTATAAATATTTAGGTATAATTGCTACAATGTCTCTCTCTTTATATATATTTCAATTATCTCCTTATTTTGTAGGGGTGTTAAAAAATACCCGACTCGACTACCCCAACATAAATAACTGGGTATTTACCCGTAATTTTTTTACCCCAATCGGGTACCCGACCCACTATTTCCCGGGTCGGCTCCGGATTATAAAATTAAGAATTTTCGGATACCCGGTTACAATCAGCAGGTACCCGAATATATTTGAAATTAATATTTTTTATATTTAATATACATATTTTTATATTAAACTAATAAAAAGCTTTTTATATTTTATATTATCTTAATTATAAAATAGGTGCCCAAACTATATCACTTTATTAAACTATTTTTTGGCTGAAATAGGTGCTCAACGTTTTATTTTTGCATGTTTTAAAGTCAATTTGTCAAAAAAATTGCACCACCCAATTATAACTTGACATGTGGCTTTTATTTTTTTATTTTTTATTTTTATTTTCATAAACAAATTGAAAAATTGAAAAATTCTCAAAATTTAAAAAAAATAAAAAAAAACAGTCCCAAAATCTCAAAAGCCTCAAATCCCAAAACCTAAAGTAGACGCCACTATCGGTGTCGGTAGCCTCGCCGGATCTCACCACCGCCGTCGTCGGAGTCTCCCGCCCATTTCTCTCAACCACCCATCGCCGGTAATCGACAAGAAACGTGTCGATCGGGCATCGAACGATTGAAGGCTCCGATGCCACTTGTTAGAATCAAATCATAATTTAATATGAAATCTAATACCAAGATCTATCATGTCAAATCATCAAGAACAATAAACCGAATAAACTGAATGCGGAAGCGTACCTAAATTAATCGATAGAAGAAAACCTTGAATCATTTGATGAAAATCGCCTAAAATGCGGTTGTGATCTTCCAAGAAGATAGGTTAGCCCTTGCCGTAAAAACTCTCTAACGAAGACAATAGTAATAATACAAGTTAACCTATTTCTTGGGGACTACTACCTCTTTATATAGGTGATTATTAAATCAATTATTAAGTATTTATAATTTTGCCCCTCATTGAATTATAAATACATCTTATGGTATCTACGCTTTTATTAAATCACCTATTAAGTATTTATAATTCTACCCCTCATTGAATTATAAATACATCTTATAGTATCTACGCTTTTATTTCCATGAAACTTTAATACCCATGACACGCCTACATAATTGGTCACTTGATTTTGTGTCATACTTTATAATAGCCTCATACATTTTACATATGTGCCCACGATTGTGGATTTTAATCTAACAAGATAAATATAAGAAAAATACTTAGATACACAATCTTGTGTAAACTTTAGTTTGCACGAGTTTATCAATTTTAAGGTTTATATATTTAGTTTAGGGTGTAGGAGTTAAGTTTGTAGGGTTTAAAATTTAGAATTTATAGTTCAAAGCTTAAGATATTTTTTGAACAATTTCTACCTAAAAGATGGGGAAGCAGAATTTGCTCTTAATGGGTTATGAACCCACAATCTAGGAGAGAGAATAGTGTGTCAACTCAGAATTTCAACCACCTGTTCTAGAGTTTAAGATTTATGACATTAGGATTAAGGATTTAGATTTTATATTTTAAAGAAGGATTGTGTAATTTTTTTATATAATTTGTTCGGCAAAAAAACTTAGTGTTCAAAGCTTGTAAAATGATCAGGGGCAACAACTTAAGACTTATGATGTTATTTCTTCTGAGTTGATTGGTTACTTTTCTAGGTCACTGGGTACTAAGGATGGAAATGTTGTTAGTGTCCCCGATGTCTTTCTTAAAAAAATTTTGGGGTATGAGCTATCTGCTTCTACTAGGGATATCTTGATTGTTCCTATTCAGCAAGGTTCTTTCAGGTGGCTTAGAATATTGTTAGTGTTGATTTTGTGAAGGTTGTGCAATTCTTCTTTTCTTCCTACTTTGTGCCTGTTGCTTTTAACTCCACTATTCTCTCGTTGGTTCCTAAGGTGGAAGTTCCTTCTCGGGCTACAGATTTCAGACCTATAGCTTGTTGTAGATTGTTTATAAATGTGTTACTAAAATTCTTGCTAATAGGATGAAGACTTGCTTGTCTGATATTATTTTTCCCAATCAAAGTGCCTTTTTAGTTGGTCAAGACTTAGTTGAGAATGTTTTGTTGGCCCAAGAGACCGTCAATGGGTATGGTAGGCATCATTTATCTTCTCGGCGTACCTTGAAAATTGATTTAAGAAAGGCATTCGATTCTTTGAATTGGAGCTTTATTCTTCAGGTGCTTCAGGTTTTGGAGTTTTCTTCTATGTTTAGGAGATGGATTGCTGCATGTATCACTCAACTTAAGTTCTCTATTAGTTTGAATGGTAGGCTTGTTGGGTTTTTTTCTAGAGCAAAAGAAATTTTGTAAGGTGATCCCTTATCGCTTTATTTGTTTATCCTTGGTATGAGTGTTCTTTCTTGTTTGTTGAATATTGCTACTTCTCATGGGATTTTTTATTTCTGTCACATCCCAAAAACCGGTCTAGTCGGAATTAAGTTCCGGTGACCGAATATTTTTATCGATTAAATAATTTATTCGATCTTATCTGAACCAATAAATATTATTCGGGGTAATTTATGATAGTTTATTATTATTTATTATTATTATTATTATTATTAAAAAAAAAGAAGAAAGGAAATTGAGTGCCACGTGAATTGGTTAGGAAAAAGCATAACAAAGTGAAAGCAAGAAGAATATTAGGTAGGCAAATTGGCCCATATAATTATGATAATGAATAAAAAAATATTAGTGGGGGGAGGAGTAGTCTCGGCTGATTAGTATAAAAGGGGGGGAGTGTTTGAAATTACACAGCAAATTGAAGAAAACAAATTAGTAAGATACGATCTAATGTTTGATTGGTAGTCCGATATTTTCGATATAGTAATATCGAATTTCTGCCGACGACGGGGTAAGCTCAAATCTCTAGTTAGTTTAAGTTTCGGTATCGAGTTTGATTAATATTTATATATATATTCGATAATGTCTTATTATTTTAATTAATTTTTATCGTAGTACACGAGGTCAATTCAGATCAACTTCCAAGCCCAATAAATAAAAATAAAGCATCGGTCTGTCAAGGTGAGTGTAGATGCATTTGTCTCGGGTGACACGGTGTCATTCCGATATTTTTTTTATGTTCTGATATGTGGGTATAGTCGTGTCAGGGGTAGGCTCGGTGCCTTCCTATTGCATTAATTATGAATTTATTTGCATTTGGTAAGTACCCTGCATTATTTTGATATGCTTAAAAATGATTATAATATGCTACATGTATATGAAAATAATATGAAATATTATCTGATATGGAGCTACGGCTCATCTTGCTATTTGAATTGATATGATCTGAAAATCATGGACTATGTGAATTTGTGTGTATTTATGGACGTTGGATACAATTGGCATGCCATAGGAATATTTGAGCTCACCATGTAAGGGAGGACTACGGTCCAGGGCTACGGCCTATATGTGGGAGATAAAAGGATGGAAGTGTAAGGGATACATGGAGCTACGGCTCAGGGCTACGGCTCAATTATGATACATGATATGGTGTACAGAGAATCCGCGTATCCAATGGTACCAATATAATATGTGTTCGATATGTTATATCATGACATGTTTATGATAAGATATATGATTATATTATGTTATGTCAGTGATATGGATATCTGATCATGTTATGCTTATACTGTTATAAAAGCATGCAAATAAGTTAGATTAATTTATATTTAATCATGACACTCATATTATTGTTAATTCATTTACATGACTACCTCACTAGGCTATGTAAGCCTAACATACGTGTCTCATGCATTTTCAGGACCCTGATAGATTTCCAACCTTTGATCGTGTGGTGCAGTTGCAAGTCACATCTCTACCTTATATGTATGATATCTTTCATGAACTCCTAGTAAAGTGGCATATGATCCAACTTTTGTATAAATTGTGTTGTGTAATTTAATAATGTGGTTTTATTTTAGAAATCTAGAAAAGTCCTATTAAATAAATGTTGGAACAATAATAATGATAAATACGAATAATTTTCTAATAAAAATGATTAGAAAAGACTCTAAGATTTTTGTGAGTTGTTAGGCTCATTTAAATTTGTAAATAATTTTAGTAAGATAATAAAAAGAAATAGATTTGAATATTTTACAAAATAGTCACTAAATATTGCATCGTCTAATCAGGTAGATAAATGACCTCCGATAGTAATGAGGTTTTACAGGCTAATAACTAGTAAGTTTATTTTCAGTATATTTTCACGAATTTCAGATAAAGACCTTTAATTTGTGAAAATTACAATTTAGTCCCTAAGTTTGAAAAAGTTTGAAATTGACCCCAATTTGAGTAAGTTGTTAATAAGTTAAGTGTTAAGTCTTAAAAGAAATTAATAAAATGTTATGAAATGATTTTTGAACTTTGAATTTATGTCTCCGATCACCGCATCGTTTCCGGTAGCGCTCTCCGACCCGGTTCTCTACCAGGCCGGGAAGGGGGTGTTACAATTTCCACCCTTAATGCAGAAGAATTGGATTAACTCATATATACTTTGCTGATGACCTCTTAGTGTTTACAGAAGGCAATGTTAATTTTGTGTTGGGTATAAGGAACGTTATGGATGTATTTTATAAATTGTCTGATTTATAACTTAATGTTGCTAAGAGTGAGTTATTTTGCATTGGTTTTGGCCATGTTAAAATTGAAAATTTGGCTACCTTATCTGAATTTTGTTTGGGCAGTTTGTGGGTGCATCAGTTGGGGTTCCGTTGGTTACTAAAAATCTGTCTAGTGTTGATTGTGATTGTCTTGTGGGGAAGATCACAAGTAGAATCTTGAGTTGGCATGCTAAATGTCTCTCGTTTTTTGGGCATTTGCAACTTATCCAGGCTTTTATTTTTAGTATTCGTAACTTTTAGTGCAGGATTTTTATTCTGCCTGCAAAAGTCCTTAAACATATTGCTTTTTTGTGTAATGTTTTTTTGTGAAAGGGGGAAACTGGTTTAGCTAAGGGAGCAAGTGTGAGCTGAAAAAAGTGTGTCATCCGAAAGCTGAAGGAGGGTTGGGAATTAAAGACATTTATGTATGGAATCGTGCTTGTGTTTTGAAATGTATTTGACTTCTTCTTATTCAATGTGGCTCTCTTTGGGTTGCTTGGGTAGAGAAGTATCTTTTGAAGGGTCGTTCGTTTTGGAATGTCCAGGCACAATCCTCGCATAGTTGGGCATAAAAGAAGCTATTAAAGCTCGTACCTTGTGGTTGCAAATTGATGTAAACTTGCATAATAGGTTTAAAGCTCAGTTGATATGGGAAGAATTAAGGCATAAGCAGGACAAGGTTGACCGATGTAGACTAGTTTAGGGCAGTCCAGTTATCCCTCGTTACTCCTTTGTTTCTTGGTTGGTTGTCTTGAATCGACTCCCAATTAAGGTCAGGATGCTTGATTGGGGTTACTCTTGTGATCTATGGTGTCTTCTTTGTGGTGAGGATGCGAAATCTAGAGATCATCTTTTTGTTAAGTGCCCGTTTATAAGATTGTTGTGGGGAGGAATTTTGATGAACTGTGGCTGTCATTTTAGTTTATAGTGTGGATGGATGGATTTGTTATCTTGGGTCCAAAAGAATAGAAGGGGCAAGTCTCTTACTGCTGCAATTATTCACCTTGCTTGGAACTGCCTTAATTATTTGATTTGGCAGGAACGAAATGGGTGTTTGCATGGCAAAGCTCCCCATTTAGTCGATGTTGTTTTTCTTCAAATTAAAAAGAATGTCTCCTCGAGGTTATCAGGTTATTCTTAAGTTGTAAATAATTCTTCTTTTTTGATAGATAGTTGGGGATTATTGTAATTAGAGATAATTGCTTTGTACAAGGGTTGACATTGTAAGTTGACTTTTTGTGGGTTCTTTTAGATGAATAAAGCTTTCGTTTATCAAAAAAATATAACTCTAAATAATTATGTGTATTGATAAAAATAACTTAAAACGATATAATTGTTATGAATATTTATCTATGTGGATGTCTATAATAATAAGGACTTTATCAAAGAGATTTGATTTACTTTATCATTAGAAATATTATCTTCATTAATTAGAGTTGAATGTATTATGTACTTCTTATGCCTATAAATAGATGATCTAATAAAGGCATTGTATACAATTGAGTATTGAGAATAATATAAATCTCCCTCTTCTTCTCATCTCTTTGTTCTTCCATTCTTGTTCTTTGTTTTTATTATTGTTCTTCTTTATTTTATTCACAACACGTTATCAGCACGAGACTCTAATCAACTGAGATCTTCATCGTTCAAATCCAAAAGAAGTTACCGAAAAGAATGAATTCGATTATAGAATGAAACTAAAGATAAATTTTTTTCTCATTTTTTATCTATTGATTGTCTCTCTCTTTATATTTTAATTTTAATTTTTTAATTTTTTTAAAAAAGAATTGAAGCATGTTTAATCGCATCGAATCCAATCTCGCTCAAAGAATTGATCTCTCAAGCGACCCAAATCCATATCAAGGGGATCGTGGGGGAGAAGATAATTATCTTGAGTATATTTACAGATAAGTATATTTTTTATGGATTCATGATATATAATATGGTGAATGTTTTTTTTATTTTATTTAACCATATTTTAAGTTTCACACGATATGCTTAAATGGCTTGGAAACAGACGTGACGTAAAGAAATTATGAAAAGTTGTCTCGGTCATTTGTTATGTCTCCATTGTCCTCGAGAGGAAAATTATTATCGGTAAACTTTTTTTTTCTCTCTCTTTAAATTATGATTTTAATGTGCGATAAATCATGGTAAATTTTAATCTATAAAAGGATTGTTATAAAGTTTATATTTGCTCGAAAGCAATATTTCTTCTTCGGCGAAAACCTCGACCATAGACTTCTCCCAATTTCAAGTTACGAAAATTCGTCTTGATCCAAAAAGTTTTATGGGAAGCATTCCCTGAAGTGAATGCAAAGCATGATGTTTTTTTCCATGCGATTATCAATGATGGGGCATTCCTTGAAGTGAATGCAAGTATGATGTTTATTCAATTCGGTTATTGAAACTGTTTCATTCCCTGAAGTGAATGCAAACATGGTAAATCATTATTCAATTAAAGACATAATTTCAATATAATCCAAGTATATTGGCTGGGCATCCCGTTCTGCGAGGCTACTGGTCTCAAAGGAGGTTTTTAAAGGACCTTGTGGATTGATTTAACAATGCCGCGTACGAGGATTAAATCTTTGTTCTCTATGATAAGGATATGTTAATAAAAACATACTCCACTTTTCACGACAAATTATATTGTCCTCAGACACAATATCATAAAAAAGGTTTCAAAGGCCCACTGGCTCTACTCCATTCGCCTGAAGTGAATGTGAGATTATATTATAAAAAGAATAAAAGCCACATTAGAAGTTGTGGCCATGGTCGCAGCATGGACATAGACATTATGGTCATTTTAAGAATACTTCTACCCACTGGTAGTGAGGTTATAAGGATGACAAGAGCGATAAAGATCATTCTAAGAAAGTGGAAACTTTTTTTATTACCAATGTGATGTTATAAACTATTGTTCTCGTACTTATTGTACGTTGGAAAAATCAACAATGATTGAATGATTAAGGAAAGGAAATAAAAGTAAATTCTATTTGCGAAAAATGACAAAGATGATATTGGTCCAACTTATTTGGATTTGTTAGTCCAACTCATTTGGACGTTGTTGATTTCCTTATAACCCTCGAATGGAATAAATCATCTATTAATTATTCTCGTAACTTTGAAAAGAATTAATTATCTTTTTATTTATTTTGCTTTATGTTTATTTACTTTATACATTAATTATTTATATTTTATATTTATATTTATATTTATATTTATATTTATATTTATATTTATATATTATCATATTTATTTATTTTGTTTAACATGATTACTTATCAAATATAATTGATGGTGACGATTTATGCTTAGCATAAACATAAGATATATTTTTCCATTTAAATGCAAGGGAAAATGTGAGTACTATATCTTAAAGTACTAAAAGTATTGATGCTCCAAAAGAGCAATAAGTTCTTGAGAGAAAGCACATTATGAAATGTGCATGATTGTGAATATTGCAATAATTACCGCTAATGGTAATAATACCGTCACCACTAGAAGTGAAAATTTTAAAAGAGCAATATGAGTTCGCAAAATATTCTTTTGGAATTATAGATAACATATGTTATCAATTGGCATTTGAAATAAGCCAATGTGGATATAAGTTCTGGTAGCCAAAAAGTCAGTTGAAAGCTCTAGAAGAGCTATATATTGCTACCAAAAGATAATTTCTATTGAAAGTTTCGAAAGAGCTAAATATTCCTATTCAAAGGAACAATTTTGATGGTTGTACTAGACGTGTACGAGTGAGATTGAATCACATGTTATAGTTTACCAAATTCAGAAATGTATATACACAATTGTATATAATTGGCATGACTGGTTAGACCATCATGATCAATAATGATGCGAAATCTATTGAGATTTTTATGCACATTTATGAAAATAACCTGGAGTTCTTGTGGTGTTGTTTCTCAAAGAAATTGATTAAATTCCATTTACTAGAAGAACACGAAGTTCTTGTGTTGCTTGTTCTCAAAGGAAATGATTAAGATCTCACTTAGCAAAAAAAGTTGAAGTTCTTGTACTAAAGTTGAGATTGCATGTCTTGCATATCTGAATGAAATATGGGCTCATTTATCTATAAATGTGGAAAGTTTTATATGATTTTAGTAGATGCATCTACATTGTTTTATCAACTTACAATCAGAAATTTGTGAGATTGGTTATAAAAGAATTCAGATTATGAAGTTAGACTATTCATCTTGAAAAGCTAGTGAGTTTATATTTTAGGCTATATCAGTTGTTAAAAAATCTATTGATTATGAAAAATATAGTTTAGCAAAATTTCAATTGGATGCCTCCTATTTAATAGTTAAACTATGAGAACAAAAGCGTTATTATTTATATGGTGTTTCCATATAGAAACACTTATACACATCAAGCCAACGAGTTATAATAAACTCACCGTTATGATTGGTTTTTAGTCATAAGCCATACATTTCCCATTTTATAATTTTTGAATGTGCGATATGAATTGCTCCACCACAACGCACAAAATGGGTAAATAAAAAGGGTTGAGAATATATATTGAGTACGAATTTCCTTTTATGTTTAAACTCTTCAACATTAATTGGAGAATCATTTATGACATGATTTTTCTTAAAATCAGGGGGCGATAATAGTCAGCTGGATAAAGGAAAATAAATTATCGTTATCTAGATCCTCGTATATGAACCAGAAGTTTATAAGATAATTCATGTTATTACATGTCAACTGTCAGACATATTTACTGACCCAATGAGAGTAACTAAGTCTCACATACCAGCTGAAATGCTCTAAGTTTAAATTATATGTTAGAGCGAGAGGATGTAAATCATGCCTGAAGCATGATAGTTGAAATGGTTCCAATGATCAAAATTCTCGTAAATGGAAAGTAATATGAGATGGTCATATATTGGAGGCGAGTGCTCCTGAAGAGACCGAAGACATAACTAATAATAAAACTCTTGAAGAGTTTCAGGTACCTGAAATAAAGATTGAAATCTTGAAGAGATCTCGAGAGTTATGTCACTACGAGAATGGAACCAGAAAATTGAAAAGTTGTCGACAACGATTTTACAAATATTTTTAAATAGAATACTTATATAGAAGTAAAGAAAGAAAACGAGGATCTTGTATAGAAATCTATCAAGAAGTATAGATATTGAATTGGCCAATATAGAAAGACGCTTTGAACTTCTAAAATAGAAGTATTTAGACCAACAGTCCAAACACCTAAATGTGTAATGCAAGTGAGACATAAATAAGTAGTCGTAAATTCGACTTGAATTATGATTTATGAAGATTTTTAATTACTTCATGGTGGATGCAATTACTTTGGCAGTATGAAATATATTATACACGTCTAATTATTTATGGATCCCTATTTATCCTTAAAGGATTTAAAATGCTAAAAGCATTTGGAAATTTTTGAGAAAATTTATTTAGACATGTATGTTGGGTTTGTAGCACGCTCGAATGAATCACTGAAACCATCAAGGAGGGTTGCAAATGTTTGGTGGTTGAATTGGCTAAAATCGAAATAAAGGTAGACAAGTGACACAATGATTTTAGAGTGGTTCGGGCTATTAACTAAGCACCTACATCCACTACCTTAGCAGACCACTAAGGATTTCCCAATTCACTCAACAATGAATTCGTCCTCTTTTCCCGGTTTAGGAGGAAACCGTTACAACCCTATCTTTTGGACTTGGCTAAAATAAAACCAACTCTAGTTTTTCTCTCAAGGTTAAACTAGAACCTCTCCTTTTACAAGGGATTTGTTTGGGTAAACTAAATACCTCACAAGGTTGGTGTTTACACAATTTAAGCTCACAAGAGTACAAGGATTTACAATTAAGCACTCTCTCTAAAGACTATGTACAAGAGAATAGTAAAATAAAGACTTAGACTCTAATTCTCTTGATCATGTTACTTGGATGTAGTCTCTAACCTTCTTCAAGTGTTCCAGCCTTCAATTTATAGTCCCAATTGAGTTTGTGGCCGTTACTAGCCGTTGAGGATGTTTTGGAGCCGTTGGAGACTTTATTTCCCATATTAAATGTTGTTCTAGAGCCTTCCGTATCGATACGTGAGGACCCGTATCGGTACGCTCTTCTTCAGAAACTAGCCGTTGGGCTCTTACCAGCCTAAGCGTATCGATACGCTTGAGGGCGTATCGCTACGATATGTCATTTAAAAGACCATTGGGAAATAGCCGTTGGGGTTGTTAAAACAAGGATCGGTACGCTTAAGGGGCGTATCGAAACGATCTCTATCTGTATCGAAACGGTCTCACCCGTATCGGTACATGTTTTGGCAGAAACAAAACTTGGGCAAAAGTGTATCGATACAGGGTATACCGTATCGGTACGGGCTTGCTGAAAAATCAAGTTTGACTATTTTAAAGCATTAAAAACTTGCCAAAAACCTTTTAAAATACCTCAAACATATATTCAAGTTTTTTGGACTTAAAAACAAGTTTTAAATTCTTTTCAAATTAGTCCAAAACATTTTTCAATTATTATATTAAAATATTATTTCTACAATCTCCCCCTTTTTGATATAATAAAATCAACTTGAAAATTTGTTTGGGATTCTCCCCCAAGTTTGAAATTGTGAATAAGAGATGAAAAATTTGAAATCAATTAAAGCTCCCCCTTATTCATTTGAAAATTCAATTTTTCAAACCATTTCTCCCCCTTTTTGTTATATCAAAAAGAATTCAAACACTTTTAAGCTCAAAATAACAATAGAGGTTTAGAAGAAAAGACAAAATTAAGAATTTTGGTTTTAAAATGGCTCCCCCTTACTCAAAGCATCATTGTTGTGCTTAACAAATAATCCAAGACTTTAAACAAAAGTTAGATAACCAAATGTATAAAATAAAAGCATTAAGCTTAGAGGTTACCCAATCTTCTTTTCATGTGTGATTTGAGCATTCTTGATTTTGCTTTGCTTGTCATTGCTCCAACACACCTACAAAAGACATTCACTTGATTTTTGGTATCCAAATTGCTTTGGATCCATTTAAGTTCGTCACAATGTCTTTAGTTCCCTTAGGAACCCATACTTGTCTAATCCTATAAGATTGTCTCTTCTTTATAAGACAAGTATGTATAGAATGACCATGATAATGGCAATGTGAGCATTTTGCCATTATCTGACAAGATGAATTATTAGAAATGATTTCTTTTTCTTTTGTTAAGCTTTCAAGCTTAACTTTTAAATCAAAACTTTCTTTTTCTAACATTTCTTTACTTGTTTTTGAAAACTCTAAATCATTTTTTAAAATTTCATTTTGGTTTTCAAAATTCAATTTTGTTTTCAAAAGAAATCATTTTCAAACTCAAGTTTTGAAATCATTTCTTAAATTTGAAATTCATGGTCTCAAATTCCAAAAATAATTCATCGAAAGCATCTTGCAACTCATCGAAAGAGTAAGAATTAAGCTCACTAGAGTTAGAAGATACCTTAGCCTCATCGAGAGCCAAACCACCATCCACCTTTGGATCGGAGAGAAGGTTTGCACAAGATTGATCATCATCTTTCTTTTCTCCCTTCTTGTTGCCATAAAGCTTCTCAAGTTTCTCTCATAATTCTTTGGCACTTTTGCATGTGGAGATCTTCTTGGAAACTTCTTCGTTAAGGCCACAATAAAGAATGTGCATCGCCTTGGTGTTTAGCTTTGCCTTCGTGTCGTTGGCTCTCCTTTGCTTTTTCTTCTTCTTTGGAGCTTCCAAATACCCATCTTCAATGATGTCCCAAACTTCATGGTCTTGAGACTTGATTAAGAATTCCATGATATTTGCCCATTGGAAGTATGTTTCTCCTTCGAAGAGCGGAGGACACGAGATAGAGCGGCCTTCTTCAAATCTTGCCATTTTTTTAAACGGTGGACTTCGAGCAAATGATCTTTACTCCCGGATGTTATTCCTTTGATGGAGACGAGGCTCTAATACCAATTGTTGGGTTTGTAGCACACTCGAATCGATCACCGAAACCGTCAAGGAGGGCTGTAAATGTTTGGTGGTTGAATTGGCTAAAATCGAAATAAAGGTAGACAAGTGACACAATGATTTTAGAGTGGTTCGGGCTATTAACTAAGCACCTATATCCACTACCTTAGCAGACCACTAAGGATTTCCCAATTCACTCAACAATGAATTCGTCCCATTTTCCCAGTTTAGGAAGAAACCGTTACAACCCTATCTTTTGGACTTGGCTAAGATAGAACCAACTCTAGTTTTTCTCTCAAGGCTAAACTAGAACCTCTCCTTTTACAAGGGATTTGTTTGGGTAAACTAAATACCTCACAAGGTTGGTGTTTACACAATTTAAGCTCACAAGAGTACAATGATTTACAATTAAGTACTATCTCTAAAGACTATGTACAAGAGAATAGTAAAATAAAGACTTAAACTCTAATTCTCTTGATCATGTTGCTTGGATGTAGTCTCTAACCTACTTCAAGTATTCCAGCCTTCAATTTATAGTCCCAATTGAGTTTGTGGCTGTTACTAGCCGTTGGGGATGTTTTGGAGCCGTTGGAGACTTTATTTCCCATATTAAATGTTGTTCTGGAGCCTTCCGTATCGATACGCGAGGACCCGTATCGGTACTCTCTTATTCAGAAACTAGCCGTTGGGCTCTTACCAGCCTAAGCGTATCGATACGCTTGAGAGCGTATCGGTACGGTATGTCATTTAAAAGACCGTTGGGAAATAGTCGTTGGGGTTGTTAAAACAAGGATCGATATGCTTAAGGGGCGCATCGAAACGATCCCTATCCGTATCGATACGGTCTCAACCGTATTAGTACGGGTTTTGGCAGAAACAAAACTTGGGCAAAAGTGTATCGATACGGGGTATACCGTATCAGTACGAGCTTGCTGAAAAATCAAGTTTGGTTATTTTAAAGCATTAAAAACTTGCCAAAAACCTTTTAAAATACCTCAAACATATATTCAAGTTGTTTGGACTTAAAAACAAGTTTTAAATTCTTTTCAAATTAGTCCAAAACATTTTTCAATTATTATATCAAAACATTATTTCTACAATGTCTCATTGAATATTTTGGCGCATTTGATATAATCGCCTTAGTGAGTACTAATTGAGGAAATACTATAAGAATGATAAGATTTCCTTATGTATTTTATAAAGGAATTTGAGTCAAGATTCATTATATTATTAGAACTCCTGAAGAGCTTTCAAAGCATTTGGTTATTTAAGGAAATAATTTGAAAAAAAGAATCTTGAGATGTGGTTTTGTCTCGACCTAACGATCGAACACTTAAATATGCGTTTTTATCTATGAATGAACATAAGTTGAAAGAATCTTAAAGAAGATTCAATATGGATAAATCATATCTATTGTAAGATTGTTGAATGTGAATAAAGATAATTATATCTTTTCTTGGTTTTGAAGCACCATATATTAGTTGGCCAAGCAATATCCATGGATATACAAAGATCATTACATTTAGATCTTCAAACATTCGTTGATGCCTCCTCAAATGTCGTAGAAATAATTATTATGCACAAGGCAAACCAAAAATGTGTTTGGCTAAGACCATTGATCCAACATATCCAAAAGATATGTGGATTTACTTTTATAATATATGATAAAAGCTATCTTGTGTGAAGATAATGCAAGATGCATATCTCAGTTTGAAAGTAGATACATCATGGAACATATTACTCAAAAGTTTCACCCCTCACGATCTTTAGAAAAATAATATTCAAGATTGAACTATGAAGATTCAAAGATCTTCTGTGGTGTTTCATGAGGGGGAGTAAATACGCATTGCGCTCTTTTTTCCTTAACCGAGGTTTTGTCCCAATGAGTTTTCCTGGTAAGGTTTTTAATGAGGCAACATGTTATGCGTATCAAAGATGTGTGTACTCTTTTTCCTTCAAAAATTTTTCCCACTCAGTTTTTATCTTAGTAAGGTTTTAACGAGGCACATTATCTTCATAGACATCCAAGGGAGAGTGTTATGATATTTATCTATGTAGATGTCTATAATGATAAGGACATTATCAAGGAGATTTGATTTACTTTATCATTAGAAATATTATCTTCATTAATCAGAGTTTAATGTATTATGTACTTATGCATATAAATATAATGAAAGACATTGTATACACTTGAGTATTGAGAATAATATAAATTTATCTCTCCCTCTCATCTTTTTGTTATTCCATTCTTGTTTTTTTTTATTATTATTATTTTTTATTTTATTCACAACAATAATATAATTTATTACAATAATTTGTGAAAATTGAACAATCATAATGTACATACGATTGCACCAAAAATATCGTGTACGCAAGAAATGTACAAAATCAAACATCATATTTCATACTCCAAATTAAAGTTTATGTATATTGTTAATATTTATACGAAATTAGTAATTATGTCGAAGTTATGTTTGGGACTCGTGAGTCGTGACCAGGAATGTCTCTAAGAGCGGGAAATAAGAGTGATTGTCTAGGGCCCACCGTATGATAGTTTAGTTTTTTTTTCTTTTTCATATTTATTATTAAGATTTAATTTTTTAATATTTGTTATTAGTGATACGTTTTTCCTAATACTTGTTATAAGGGGTATACTCTTAAAATTCAATTTTTTTAATACTTGTTATTAGAGTTCAATTTTTTCAACACTTATTACTTTGGTATACTCTTAAAATTTATTTTTTAATACTTGTAATTAGAGGTCTACTTTTAAAATTTAAAATTTTAATACTTGTTACTCTTTGCTACCCCTTCAATAACGTCATTTTCGAATCATAAACATATATACCTTTTTAACATAAATAAACATATGAGTTATATTTTAATACACAAATTGTGTAATTTTTTTTTACAATCCTTCATATTTAAATTATAAAATCTAAAACATAAATTTCTAACCCTAACACCTAAACCATATACTCTAAATTCTAATCATAAAGGGTTAGGATCCACTTACATTGTGTAAAACTCAATTACTTTTACACTTTTTTAGAATGTTAGATGAGTTTAAATAAATGGCTAAGATTATTTTCTTATTTTTTTCCAAGTGATAATCTTTACATTTCTATGTTAATCTCAACAATCCATTTACCTTCATCCAATGATCTAAAAAAATGACATAGTGTAAGAGGATCTTATCTCAATCACAAATCTTAAATTCTACCCTCTACAACCTAAACCCCAGCCTAAACCCTAAAATTGAAAAGAATGTAAACACTTAAACCCCTAAACCTTAAACCATATAATTGAAAGATTTGTGTAAACTAAAATTTACATAAGCGTATGTATCAAAATATTTTCCTAAACATATATACTCACTTTAAAGGATAATTATTTGATACACTGGCGGTAAAAACTAAAAGTTTCCATAAGCGCCTTAATTTTAGGGTTTAGGGACTTAGTTTAGGGTGTATAGTTTAGGAGTTTAGGTATATGGGTTTTGAATTTAGGGGTAATGGTTGAAATTTACAATTTAGGGTTATAATTTAGAGTTTATAGATTAAAACCTAAATCCTTACCATATTATGCTAAAAACTAAATTCTAACCCTAAACCTTAAATTCTAACCATTATCCCTAAATTTTAAATCTCCGCATCTAAACCCATAACTTCTAAACCCTAAACTAAACTTCTAAACCCTAAAACTAAGACACTTGTAAAAACTTTTAGTTTCTACCGCCAATATATAGGATAATCTCACTTTAAAAGTGTAATGTATTTTAATACAATGCATGTGTTAATGACTTTTATTGGATTTTAGTAATGGCGACTATATGCTATCTCCAATGTATGCTATTTTCGGGGTGGGGACTGGGGAAGCTGCGCACCTAGGCTATCAGATGCCATCTACAGTTACAAATTTTCATTTTTTTAATAAAACTTTTCAATTGAAAATTTGGTAGAGTTTTTGCCAATTCAAACTAGGGTTAAGCGTACAATCGGATTGAGATAAAATTTTTTTTGAGTTATTCGACTTTATTAGTCCTATTTTATAATTTAATTTTTTTTTTCGAATTGAGTTTATGAAATTCGAGTTAAGTCGAATCAAGTCAAGTTTTCGAATTTTTGTACAAATTTAATTGTAATTATTCATAATGTTACAATACATATTGATTCTAATTTAAACAACTTTCTATATCCATATATACATATATATTTATTCATATTTTCACATGTGATATACATATTATATTAGACAAACTCGAACTTGAAAACTGATTAACTAATTACTAAAAATTTCGAGTTATTCGAATTTCCATTTTATAACTGAACTTATTTGAATTATTTTCAAGTCGAGTCAAAACGAGTTGATTTTTTTCGAGTCAAGTCTAATAATTTGGTTTTTTCGAGTCGAGTTTTGCCCACCCCTACCCGGAGGACAAACTCCATAAATTCAATTTAACAGGTGGACAATTTGGTAATTTCATGTTTTTTTTATTATTTCAACTGTTTGCTTTATTTCCATAGCTCACTCGACTCGATCACTTTGCGCACAGCAAAGACTGTGACTGAAGACTTGGAACGGAAAATACAATGCCGGCGAATTTACATATCGTAGGTTTTCCGTTTTTCTTTATCTAAAACTCTAGGGTTTCCCTTGTTAAATTCTTTCTATTTTTCTGATCCTATTAAACCCTTTTAATATTAGCGTCAATGAATCTCTGTTTTTGAGGCTGCTGACTGATTGAGTGTTGGATTTTAATTGCAGGAAATGGCCAGAAGTCTAGTTGGATTTTTGCTTCTCTTACACTTTCTATCGACTTCTGAAGCCGATTCGTTTTTTCAGCCGATCTCCGATTCTCATCGATCTGCCGCTCTCGAGCTCTTCAGTCCCGACCATGGATCCTTCAAGAGGTTTTCTTAAACCCTTTTTTTATTTTTTTAAACTACATTTCTCCATTTATTTTTTTGTTGGTTAAGAAAAGAAATTAGGAGACAATGGGGAATAAATACCTTTGAAACTCAAACTTAGTTACGTTTTTTTTTTCATTTTCAGTGATGGGGAATTTGATATTCTAGTTATTGTTTTTTAATTGGAAATGAATAGAGATCTTTGAGAATTAGGATTTAGGAAATAGGAATGCCTATCTTATTCCATGTAATTGATCTCACCAGTTTAGAAGAGACGTACGAAGCACTAAGAACATTTGACGTTCTTGGAATTGAAAAGAAGCCTAATGTAACCGCCACAGCTTGCCGTTTAATTTTGGAAGCTGTTGCGTCATCATCATCAATCCCAAATGATCTTTTCTATGCTTTAAAAGCAAATAGCATAGCGAAATGCAAGATAAAGGATAAAGCTTTTCAGGTATTTAATATAATTTGCCTATTTGGCACCAACTTGTCATTGAAAATATTTCAACTTTTTTTTAAAAAAATCTTGGCTCTTAAATTTGTTTTTATTCCTTTGCAAAAGGGCATTATAAAAAGACTTAAGGCTGTTGTCAATGGTGCAAGTTCATTGCTTGACTTCTACTATTCAGTAGGAGGTTTGGTGCTTATCAAGGTAATAAATGAGTGCATGATACCGGTTATCATGATGAATGCAATTTAATAAATCATGCGTTTTCTAGAGGATATATGCATGCACTAAATTTTCTTTGTTTTCTATTTTTATCAAGGGACCTTATTTATCCAGCTTCTATAGATTTTTAGTTGTTTCTATTTCCCCCTTTACATTCTAATACTTTGTTTGTCAATGCTGGATCAGAGTTCCAAAGCTGATGTTCATCTTGCTAATGCTGATGGGGTTTTCCGCTCGGTCAAGGTTTGCTATTATTACTAGATTTAGTTTGTGGAGAGATTAAGATATAGTGCTCACTCTCTCCAGATCTATCCAGGCAGGCAAAGGCCTACCATGTCAGTGGGACTAGTTGATGGTATGGAGAGATTTGTGTTTGTGGAGGACTCATACTTCTCTAACTTCTAATCTTATTTTTATATTAGCTCTTTCACTTCAGACAACTTCTGTAACCTGATTTTACGACGATATATGTTTTTCATGAATGGTTGCCTTTATGTTACAAATTGTTTTCAGGCTTTAAGCCAGAGTGATGGTAGGTGGCGCTATAGTTCAAATAATCCTGAATCCAGTGCATTTGCTGCTGGTAAAGATTTCTCTAGATTCTAAAATTTATAACAAAACACCAAAAGTATTAAACACAAAGACTCGTAATGAAATGCCAAGATTATTATACATATATATTTAGGTTTAAGTTTAGCTTTAGCAACTTTGGTAAAGCTTTATAAGTTTTGTATACCGTAGAAATTGTGGTATTATGAGTACCAAAAACATTGTAATGCTTTACGAAATTATTAATCAATTCACCAATTTTTCTACTTTATTTACTTGATTAATGAAGGAGGTTTGGGAAGCCTTCCTTAAGGAGTGATCCCTAGAATTTTCCCAATGTCCTGCACAACCACCGTTTAGCATTTTTTTTAACACAATGTCTTCATAAATGTTTCTTACCTTCTTTTTTCTATTTATCAATTGTTCAATTCAGTTGAGATAGTTATTTGTCAAGGCATGCCATATTTTTGCAGGAATAGCACTTGAAACACTTGCAGGAGTTGTTTCATTAGCATCTTCTGAACTTGACCAATCTTTGGTAAGTAGTAAATGTTGCTTGCTTTGATTTGGTGCAGTTTGACCAATTTATGAATCTGAATTGTTAATCAACTCGAAATGTATGATAAGATGTTCTCTTTCTATATAGGTTTTGCAGTTTCTGAATTGATTACTTTTTTCCCTTAATACATGTATGATATCTAGATTATAGATCTGCTGGATCTTAATCAATTTTTCTTTAAGGAAACATAAGGATTATTACCAGATATTCAATTATTTTGGATGTAATCATTAAATTTTCTTGTTGAAAAAAAATGTGGACTGTGGGTTATCCCTGTGGTGGCGATTCCTTGTAAGCATTGAGCTACCTTTTTTCTGTAGCTATGAGTACTTCCTTAAAACTCTCTTGGCCGTCTGGTTAAATTCCATAAACCATATTAAGCTGAAGGGGGATGATTTAAATTCGCAAATTTTGCAAGACTCATCAAGTGAGCTTAAAAATAATCTGCATTTCTATTAGTTTTTTAATGTTTTCATTTCATTACTTCAATTAGTCATATGATGGTGTCTTGATATTGAATTGTCTCTGTTCAAGTGAGCAAGTTCTGCTTCCATTATTTTTGTTGCTTATCTGTCATTGTTAGTTTGCATATTCCGTTTTATATGTTGGGTTATTGTTGGCAGATCAGTACTCTCAGTCTCGATAATGATATAAGCAAGCTTTTTGACAGTATTGAGAAATATGGTATGTATAGTTTCTCTTTCTTTTTCAAATTCTTTTATGTTATTTTTTATTGGTTCTACTTTTCTTCAATTTTTTCTCTTACTTCCATTCATCAATTATTGATAACAATAAAAAGGAATAGTTTAACCAATTTCTTATTCAATTAATTTTTTTTCATCATTTTGTTGTCTCTTCTTTTTCAGACGACGGGACTCTTTACTTTGATGATAAGCTTGTTGATGGACATGACCATCAAGGTCCCTTAGCAACCACCTCGTCTGTTGTTAGAGGACTAACAGCATTTGCAGCAGTGAGTGATGGAAGTCTTAATGTCCGTTGGGAGAGTTCATTCATCATGCACTTTTAGCCTCTTCTCTCTTCTTCTATTCTCTTTTGTTTTTTCTTGAGAGTGTGTTGTAATCCTTCTGGTTTATGTCTGCAGCTTCCAGGAAACAAGATACTTGAATTGGCTAACTTCTTCCTCGGTATGGGAGTTCCTGGCGATGCCAAAGATTTATTCAATCAAATAGATTCCTTAGCTTTTTTGGAAAGCAACAGGCAAGGTTTTCCTTTGGCACTTTCAATGTATTTGTATTCGTTTTATTTTAAAGTTGATGATGGTATTAGATTTCCTAGACCTTAAATTCATAATTTCAATAGCTGTTTACAATGGTGTTTAGTAATGAAGCTCTGGAGCTTATAGAACTTAAGTTTCACACTTGCCATGCAGGGTTTCCACCCCACTGATCCTATCACTTCCATCTACAGTGCTTTCGTTGACAAAAAAGGACGCACTCCAGGTTTGTCGAAGTTAAAATCCTTGACATGAATACTTAAGTTGTAAAGTGGCAGAAACCTACCACCCAAAGATTATTGGTATTAATATTAGTTGCATTCTAATTTGCTTCGCTATTCTACAGTGGTTTTTAGATCCCGAGTTCTTTATATGATGTAGTGTATGCTGACCATTGTTGGCCTTTTAAAAAAACATTTTATCAAAAAAGGATTCTATTTTCACATGATGCATATTTGTGGTGCATTGACTTACTCTTCACTCCTTTATTCATTTGCATACATAAGCTGCTTTGTACCAAATTTGGATTCATTTTATCTGGTTTGTGATAGGAGCCAAATTTCGAAGGAAAAGAAATGATGAAAATAGATCGATAATTTGTAGTAGTGAAGAATCTTAACACTATTACAATCAATAATTGAAAATTTTCAAATAATAATAATCATGATCCAACTAAAAACAAATCCTAGCCTATTTATAGTAAACACCCTAAACTATCATTTGTTGGAAACAAAGGTAAATTTCTAAAAATAGAGATAATGAGAACATGGTAGATAGTTGTGGGAGACATGAGAGTTAAGTGGGAGTTACAACTTCTCTTTAGGATCATGTAGATCATGGGGATGCCAAGTAGGGGTGTGCAAAAAAATCCGATTGATCCGATCCGTTTTTTATTTTTCGGATAATTCGTATCGGATATCCGAAATTTTCGGATTGGATACAAATGGTTATTTTACATTCGGATCTGATATCCGATTATCCGATATTCGAAATTCATTTTTTTATATATGTGAATTTTGTTATATTTGATATTTTTACTTGTTATATATGAAAAATTAAAATTTTCATGGATACAAATCTTGTTATATTCAATAATTTGTTGATTATTATATTCAAAAACCTAAAATTTTCATTGATAGGACTGCCAAATTTAAAAAAAATAATTAAATGAAGTCATGAATTCGGATATTCGAAAATTTCGGATCGGATTCAGATCGATAAATTATCTATCCAAAAATTTCGGATCAGATCAGATATCCAAAATGCACACCCTAAGTTGAGAGAGCTGTGGGATCCTGTGCTATTTTTTCCTTATCATTTGCTAAGCAACAATGGAATTGTACAAGTACTTCCCCCTTAAGACTCGACTTGTCCTCAAGTCGAAATGAAAGATTGGTGTGGTGCTCCTTTCTAGGTTTACATGAAAAGCATACTCATTGCTTTCATCATCTTCTCCGTTTAGTTTATATTTGAACACATAATGACCCAATTTCCCCGTCTCCATCCATGACACTTGAACTTTGTAAAACCCCTTGTATACATAGACCTTAAACGTTTGGTGGGCAAAATCCTGAATATCTTGCATGACTCTTACTTGATTGGCTCGGTGCAAGCTCCTTCCCAAGGTAAGATTGCCCCTCACAAGCTTTTGATCGGATGCTTCTTTATCATCACTTTCATTCCCACCATGACTAGTGTATATTAAAACGTTAGGATTTTTAACATCATCATCATACCCTCCCGATGAAACGACACTCACATTCGCTTGTTTTCCCTCTAAATCGCCTTTCATAGGCATGGGGTCAATCGTAGCCATGGACTGAGCATCGATTTCTTCAACTCCTTGTTTAATAAATCATTGAAGCTGCTTTGTATTAGTGGAACCTTTGACTTGAGCTTTAAGGGTGCCACATCAGCCCGTACCTTATCAATGATATCAAGTCGAGCGAAAATTGAAGCAAGTTGTATTGCAATGGGGTCTGCATTAGGGATGGCAGCTTGTGAGGTGGAAATGTATGGATTTGGTTGGCATTGGGAGGCGGTGTTGCAAGTTTTCGCCATTTCGAATTGAACCTTGCTCTGATACTAAAAATGATAGGAGCCAAATTTCCAAGGAAAATAAATAATGAAAATAGATCGATAATTTGTAGTAGTGAAGAATCTTAACACTATTACAACCAATAATTGGAAGAATTCAAATAATAATAATTATGATCCAACTAAAAACAAATCCTAGTCTATTTATAATAAACACCCTAAACTATTATTTGCTGGAAACAAAGGTAAATTTCTAAAAATAGAGATAATGAGAACATGGTAGATAGTTGTGGGAGACATGTGAGTTAAGTGGGAGTTGCAACTCTTCTCTAGGATCATGTAGATCATGGTGATGCCTAGTAGTTGAGAGAGTTGTGGGAACATGGGCTACTTTTTCCTTATCATTTGCTAAGCAATAGTGGAATCTTATCAGTTTGTTATTCTGATTTTTAACTTTTCTCTTTGAATATGACAGGTTAAAGTTAACACTGTGTTTGGTTCAAATGCACCACCTCTTTCTGTGATGCTTGTGGGAGCTTTTACTTCTGATTCAAAGGATGCATCGCTAGTTCAAAGCCAGGTTTGTTGTTTATTTATGAAGCCATTTTCATTTTGTTGGACGTAATTTCTGCTGTATACCAGTTATACTTTTGGATTTCTTTTGTTTAATTTGATTCAATGTTTAAAATTATTCTAATATAGGAACTCGTGTTTGATGCTGGAACTGGACTACATAACTTGAACAACTTGCCAAAGAGTATAGATGTTGGAAGTTACACATTTGTTTTTGAGGTATTGTTGGTGTAATCAGATTCTTAGATTATAGTTTAAGCTTTGTGTTCATCTGTGTTTCCCTCACATGTGAAATTGAATTTTTGTAGATTGTGCTTCATAAACCCGAGGATGAAAAGGTTTATGTCACGGGAGGCCAAAAGAAAGTACCAATATTTGTTTCAGGACTTATCAAAATTGAAAATGCAGAAATCGCTATACTTGACAGTGATCTTGGCAGCATAGAAACACAGAAAAAGTATGTTAGCTGTCTCTTTTGCTTATCCTTTTTTTTGTACTAATAATTGAGGACTGTCTTGGGTACTGATGCAATAACATGCTACTTTTTTACTATAAGTTAGCCTCTAGTATGTTTGATTTTCTTTTCAATGATCTCTGACATTGTTATTTTTTTCATGGTCTTACACCATATATTATAGGCTAGATTTAGCTGGAAAAAGTGCTGTATCATTATCAGCAAACCATCTCCAAAAGCTACGAGTATCCTTTAAGTTGACAACTCCTCATGGACTTGCTTTTAAGCCACATCAGGTTCATACTTGTCTTCACTTTTAATCAATGGTATTCTTTCCAGTAGTTTATTGATAAGTTTGGTGGTTTGCAGGCATTGCTCAAGTTGAGACATGAAAGTAAGGTTGAGCACATCTTTGTGGTTGGAAACTTTGGAGAACAGTTTGAAATAGTTCTAGTTAAGTATTGTTTTTTTCATAGTTGAATCTCATTTTGGACTGTGCGATAGATTAAAGTATTATTAGTATCTGGATCAATTATAGATTTCTTTTTTCCCACTAAGAAACAATGCATCTGTTGCCTTGTACTATTCTCATAAAGTATTCTTCTACTAGCTAAGCTTATGCTACACCTATTTAAAATTTGACACTAGTATTCAGATGAAAAATAACCTGTTTATGTTTTTATTATATATTAATCTTACCTGGCTTGTCTTGTAGAATTTTCTTGGGCTGGTTGAGAAGTTCTTCTATCTCTCAGGTAGATATGACATTGAGCTCACTGTTGGTGATGTTGTTATGGTAAGTGTTGCTTTTGCTTTATAAAACTCTCAATTTGTATGATTCCACAAATATGGTACAATAATATATATATATACATATATCTTTTGCGAATGTTCAGGAAAACTCTTTATTACGAGCTATTGGGCATATTGAATTAGATCTACCAGAACCACCTGAAAAGGCACCCCGCCCTCCTCCACAACCTGTTGATCCTTACTCAAGATATGGTCCCAAAGCAGAGATAACACACATCTTCAGGGCTCCCGAAAAGCGTCCTAAGGAGGAGCTTTCTTTTGCTTTCCTGGGTCTTACCTTCTTGCCATTACTTGGATTCTTGATTGGGGTTAGTCTTGCATGCACTACTTTTATATTTTCATTCAATCAGCAGAAGGTAACTGACAAGTCTTTGACATTTTCTTGGGTTTTGATTAGAAACTCAAACCGGCGTTACCCTAAATTTGTTTAAAAATTTTAATTTTTGGTTTGAATTGATGTTTGTTGGGGGGGGGGGGGGGTAGGATCAAGTTATTCGACACTTCATATGACACAAACAAGGATTTGTGTTGGAAAATAATGAAGTCTTTAATAAGGTTTTGGGGCTATTTAGATCCTTTGTTTATGTATGCCTTCTTGGAGCTTTGTTGGGTAATATCTCAGTGGTTTAGTCATGTGTTTCAATTTAGGTCTTGCTGTTAAGGTGTAAAGCAAAGGGTTGCCATTTTGAAGGCATAATGTTATACTGTATGATTATAATGGGTGCATATGTAAGTATATTTACTTCAATAGTGTGCTAATGCTATTATTATTTGTACCTTTTTATGGTTACTTGGATAGCTATCACGAGTGGGGGTGAATTTGAAGAACTTTCCTACCAATACCGTACCTGCCACATTTGCCATTCTCTTCCACGTTGGCATCGGAGCAGTTCTGTTGCTCTATGTGTTTTTCTGGTTGAAGGTTAGTTGTTCTAAACATTTAAACAATGTGAGCAAAGTCAATTGCCATTTTTGTTTGTAATTGTTTAGCATTCTATCTTTAACTCGTATGCGCGTATTGTGGATGCAGTTGGATCTGTTCCATACGCTGAAACTAGTTGGTTTCATGGGAGTTTTCCTAGTGTTGGTTGGCCATACACTCCTTTCCTATTTGGCTGCTACATCTGCCAAGCTTAAATCCGCCTGAGTTGATTCAAGAATAGTTTCAATTCCTCTGCAAAGCCAAAAAAAAAAGGGCTTCTTTCTCTTTGGTTAGCAGATTTTTCTTGGGGCATTTTAAACTCAATTTTGGTAGGGGCTCATTTTTCTCAGAAATCAAACTCAATCTTTTATTTTGTAGCAGTAGCAACACCAAAATGGCTTTTTGATTCAAAAGCCTTCTGATTTTGATTAATTTAAAATTAGAATCAACAATGTTGGACGGGCCACGAAAGTTAAAGCACACGGCATATATAGATTTTTTTAAAAAGAATATGATCATTATTTATATGGATATATAAAAAATATACTATGCCACTTCTATATGTAAAAATGTGTCTAAATTTGTATTGCATCGATTCAGTTGGAAAAAAAAATCAGAATCTTTTTTTTAAATGATAATAAATATTAGGATAATCAACATTGGTAGTAAGTGGACTTTTAGGGTGTTTTTATTTTGGTCATTAAAAGAAAAACTTTCGTTACAATAACTATTTACTTTCATATTGTCACTTCTCTTAACTCATGTGCATGTTAAAGTCTTCTTAAAAAGAATCTTAATTTTTCATATTTACAGATATTATAAAGGTTAAAATTTTAATAAATGAACGCGAGTTCGAACCTTAGAGATGATATTGTTGGGAGCGGTAGTTACGTACTCCGAGCATGGACCGTAAGACGGGCATACATATTATAAAAAAAAATTAATAAATAGAGCGGTTATTGATCAATTCTAAGGTGAGGAAGATTTGTTTTGTTAGAAATTTAACTGATGGTTAACAATTGTGAATTAAAACTAAAATTCTGAACTTTTTTTTCTTCAAAAAAACTAAAAATTAAAACTTTTCAATCTGCCATTTTTAATCATTAGATCAACTTGAAATAAATCTACATTAACCAAACTTAGGGACATTCTATTTGAGATTGATATTGAATACTTCATGGAGGAAAAAGGAAAACAATTTGTGATGGTGGTGTGATCAGCTCCTGTTACATTGGATATTAGAAGTTTTGTGTGCACTTTTTAGTTTAGGGTCTATTTATTTATATGTTTTGTACTCTACACTGGGCATAGTAAAAATGATGCATAAAACATATATGACTATTCTTTACAAGTAAACCTGATGTAGAGTAGGCCCTGATAACAAGAATCAAGCATGCACATGACATGGGTATATAATTCCTCGTTTAATACCCCAAACGAATCACATCAAACTAATAAAATGGTAAATAATTATGTCAAGAATACATAAGAGTTACAAAATGAACAGATATCACCATGGAACCGAATTAAAAATGCTAAGAATACATAAGGTTCTATAACGGTTGAACTTAAATTCTAGTTAACACTTGCAGATTACGTTCATAACCAGGCACAAGACAGTTTCATATCTCAAAGGCCAGCTGAAACTAATCCATGCAATGTGACGATGCCAATCACGGTATTCTGATGATCGATAACAGGTAGAAATTGTACAGGGGAAGGCGGTGATTCCATCTTTTGCATGGCTTCCACGGCCATTGCCTCTGAACCGATGGTTCTTGGTTCCCTGATATTAACCAAAAGGACATAATATGAGTGGACTTGATTGAAAACAATATTCTCTGGCAATCAGAAAGCAACTTCACAATTTGGAAATGATCCCTTTGAATTTACCTGTTGCACATTTCTCCAACTGTGAGCTTGAATATGGCTTCTCCACTGGCCTTAAGAGTACGACGCAAATCCCCATCCGTAAATGTGCCGAGCAAGTGATATTCATCATCTATAACCAGCAAGCATCCACATCCTTTGCTAGTCAGCTCCACCAGCTGATCCATTATCAAATCCCCTTCCTTGCAAATTGGAAGTTCATCTTGCTTCTTCATCACATCTTTTACCTACAAACACAAAAGCCCCCAATCCATCATTCTACAAGTCCAAGAATTATTTTTAAAGATCATTCCTTTCTTGACCTTCAAGTTGCCTCCACATTTACCAATTTTGAAAATTAAGCTACGAAGAAGCTAATGCACAAATTAAGCATAAAGAAAAGGAACAACTTTCAGTCTCAAATGTCCATCAAGCTCAGTTAACTTGAAAATGACATGATCCTAAAAGTAGAAGCTAAAATAAATCCATCAAAATTAGTACGATTTAAATCAAGCATTTGTAATTTTCTTTTCAGTTTTCATCATTCTACTACTTCTTATACCAGCCAATTATTAGCAAAAAGAATAGTCGGATCTAGGGATGGACTGAGAGGTGCTCGAAGGGCAGTTGCACTCCTAAAAATTTTAAATTCACCTATAGTTTAGATATTTCCTATTTTCTATTGAAAATCTAATTTTGCACCCTTAAAACTATGCAAAAAAATAAAAATAAAAATTGCACACATAAAATTTTGTAATTTCGCACCGACTGCATTTCTAATATAACTTCATAATTGTTCGCACCCATATAGTGTCCATCCATGATTGAATCTTTCAACCAAAAACTCAGATCTTAAACAATTGAGAGCGATCAGCTTTATATAAAAAAAATCATTAAACACCCATTAATGAAAAACAATCTCATCATCAGAAGCAATTGAATTTATCAAAAATCTGATCTCAGAGGCAGGATTTAATAATTGGAAGAAGGAAAAAGAAATAAAAACCTTAAAAATGAGGCTTTTCCCGATCCTCCCAGCGGGATGATTCGCAGCGTATTGCTCCTTAGTCAAGTTCCTAGCTCCCATAAGCGCAATAGCCACGGTGTCCCCAAATACCATCTGGATCGCAGTCGAAGTCACCGGCGCCAGATCGAACGGACACAACTCCCTCTCCAACGGCAAATGCACGTTCATATCGCATGCGTTGGCCAAGGCATTGCTAGAAACGGAGGTAACCGAAATGAGATAAACCCCCTTGGCTCTAACACAGGGAACCAGACGGAGGAGTTCTTCAGTGGAGCCGGATTTCGAGAAGAGGACGATGACGTCGGAGGAGGAGAGTGCACCGATGTCGCCGTGGAGGGCGTCGAGAGGGGAGAGGAAAGAGGAGCGTATGCCAAGGGAAACCAAGGTTTGGGAGATCTTGTTGGCGACGAATCCGGATTTTCCGACGCCGGAGAAGAAGATGGTTCCCCGAGAATTGAGGAGTGTTTGGGTGAAGGACAGTGCTTGGGATAAGTCGAGGTTCTGGAAGAAGTAATTGAGGTGGTCTTGCTGGGATTTGAAGAGGTTGAGAAGGGTAGTTTCGGAAATCCGAGGGGGCTTTATCGACGGCGGAGATGGCAGGTCTTGTAACGGAGGAAGAGATCCCATTGTCGGTGGTCTCAGATCTGATTTTTTTTTTTCTTTCGTTCTTTCTTTTGTGTCGGAGATGTAATGTTTTCTGAGGAAGAAAGAGAGTGCGTTTAGATTTGACAGTTAATTTTTCGCGGCAAATTAAGGGAGAATCTAGTTTTAGATAAAATAAGTTAAAAACATTTTTTTTTTCATTTTCCAACCTAATATTTTACTATCTGAATTTAAGCTTTTTACCATCAATCAATAATTGATTTAATTTTTTCAAATATATTTTTACATAAAATATTTTTACTAATTATATAACAACTGAATTTATTAAAACATAAAAAGTGAAACATTCGAAACAAAATTAAAATATAAAATAAAAGTAATAAAAAAGGAAAAAAAAAAACTAAAGAAAAACCATCAGTACAACAAAACACATTTAGTGAGCTACAATAATAGAGATGAGATGAAACACTGGAGAAAGAAAATAGGAGATAAAAAATTTTGACCCAATCCACCTACATGCTTAAGAATCGAAGTAGGAGTGGTGAGCGATACCAACAATCTTGCATGCTGCTTCGCAAAACATATCTGACTGTATCAACAAACGAACCACAAAAGAGATCAAACTACTAAAAAACAATCGATAACTGCAAATCAAAGTTGAACGCCATGAGAAAATAATCCATGAACATAAATCTACCACAAAACTAGACAACAACATGTTATAAGGTAGAAATGTGTCACAAAGTAGAAAAAAAGTGTGTCACAAGATAAAAAAACGTGTCACAAGACAGAGAAAAAGCCCATAGTTTGTTTAGCAAAAAGATATTCGTAGAATTTCATTAATACTCCTGTATTCGTGACCCAATTTATCATCGATGAAAAGTCTGATGATTCTATTTTGGTTTATGTGAATAAGAGTTGTGTTATAAAAAGAACGAGTAAAGCTTTGAATACCTTTTAGTCTCCTAAATAGTGTGTCACAAGAGTTTGTTCTAGTTAAACTTTAACAAGAGGTTGATTTGGCACAATAAAATTAAGGATAAATGACCTAAATAATTTTTAAATTATTAATTCACTTTTATTTTGACCACTGAAATAAAAATAATTTATATCATCACACATTTAATCCTCTATATTTATAATTTTTTTATCTCTTCTCCTCTCCACCCTCTTCCATATTCTTCTTCACATTAAAAACATGTAAATTGCAGAAGAAAAATCGATGGGCGTTTTCTTGGATATTAACAACAGTCAACAGCTTTGCTGAAATCAGAGTAGCCTGGTAGCACCAGCCTAAATTTTCTGGACTCATCCGGAGCTAAATCTTCAATTTCAGCCAAAATCAGGAAAATCATCCAAGTTCAAGCGATAAGTTAATGATCCATTTGTAAATTGTACCAACTACAGCAGTCTGCATCACTTTTTCAGGTAGCTTTTCACTGCTACCAATGTAAATTGACTTGTTTCATCGACAAGGTAGTTTGCTCTCTTCACAGAATTCGAATCCCATATTCTATCAAATGGATCATCAGGATACCTGAAAAATAAATACTTTTTATTTTTTATTTTTATATTTTGTGGCATAAATCTGTATGGAAGGACAACGATTTACAAAATTCTCATAAATCTGTATGTAAGGACAAGTGGACAACAATCATAGTTGCCTCTTTTTTCGCATAGGTTAACTACTCAGGAACAAAGGCATCATTCATTTTGAAAACCCACCAATGGAGAAGAAGATTGGAAAATGGTGGAGGAGAAAAGAAATTATAGATATAGAGGATTAAATGTGAAATTATACAAATTATTTTTATTTTAATGGTCAAAATAGAAGTGAGGTAATAGTTCAAGAACTATCTAGGCAATTTATCCTTTTTTTTATTGTACCAGATCATCTTCCCGTTTAAGTTTAAACGTCTCAGTGACCAAAAGTTTACAGATAAAAAACGTAAGTGACCTTACTGGTCGTTTTTGAAAATCGGTGACAAACTCTGTACTAGGGAAACATAAGTGACCATCCCAGTAGTTAACCATTTTTTAAAAGTAACAATTCAATCATCTCATTAAGTTTACGAACAAACAGATTATTCAATTAAAATTTTGTAACAAACAAGTCACTCTGTCATTAAAATTGAAAGAATAGCTTGATATAATAATAATATTAGTCTATGAGACTTATGTATTCTATTAATTTGATCATAATTCGAACTAATTTAATAAATTTAACCTTTCATGTTTAAAAATTTCGACAATTCACCACTCTGACACACTCTCTGACCACTTAACACACTTCATGCTATTGTTCATCAATTCGATAATCAATAATTGTGATAGCTCGACAAATATAATCACTTCACTACGGTACAACTTGACAGACTATTGTCCATCAAATTCCATGCTATTTTCCTGGTAGTCTAGCAGAAAACATTAAGTCGACAGGCGTATATGATAATACCAGTTTTTGTACAATCAAAATAACGGTTTAATTTCATTTACAGCAACTGATTTTGTAACAAAAACTTGAAGTTTCAAGAAGTTCAATCTGCCATGCATAATCCAATTCCATTATTGACTTTCCATCCATCATACAGTATAGAGCCTTATAACTTGATCTATCTTGCTTCGGCAAACGGGGCACAATCCTTTTTTGGTCTTTATCTCATTTAAACAACACATGCAACCGGCCATATGACCGCAGGGGATGCACGCACCTTCCACCGGAGCTTCCCAACATATTATACAAGAGGCAGAACCATCTCCTTTGGTATCATTTGTTGTTGAGGCTCCATGAGCAGGCAAATGCTCTGGATCGAGATCAACTGAAGGATACCGACTTGGTTCTTCAACTAAAAGATCATCAGGAATTGGTGGAGCAGATGGAGATGAAGATATGGAAGCGTTGAATCCACTTGTTTGGACAACTGGAGGAGGATCCGAGAGGTTTTGGGCATGATGACTTTGTTTACCAGTTGGCCTAGAATCAGGCACAACCCAGTCGTTTTCTTTTTCCGGCCGTGCTTCCATCCAACCACTGTGGTCCCCAAGCTTTTGGACATGATGACTTTGCTTGCCAGTTGGCCTGGAATCTTGCACACCCCAACCATTGTAGTCTTTTCGGGTTGGTCCATCAATCCATCCAGTGTTACCTAACTCTGAAGGCTTTGGTGCATCAGCAGGACCCCATCCGTTATAACTTTCGGCATTTGTAGAATCCTCCCAATCATTTGCATGAACCGCCCCAGAGCTCGGGTTACTATTATGTTCTGCAGGTTCAGCAGCAGTCTGATGCGCATTTGCTGCACTTGAAGTTTGGGTATCAATAACTGTTGGGGAAGGGACAACCTAGAACGTTGCAACTCTTGTTAGTATCCAAAATGCTTATGGCATGTTGTATAATACGGTATATCAAACAAAACGAGGGAAAACAATACTGGTTGTGAAACACAAAACCAAAATTTCCAAAACTAATCCAACAAAATCATCGAGCTATGAACAAAAAGATTCAATGTCCCAACTGAAAAATGACAAATGGCACTCCCTTGAATAACAAATCAAGAAACTTAAGTCATAAGCCAGATCTTTAAGGCCATACTCTTTAAGACTTTAACAGTCCAAAGGACCGACAACATTTACTCCGACTATATAGCCTCTCAACTTGGAAGGCAGCATTCAAACATTTTATACCAAAATGCTCATAGAAATAATGGACTCATGGCTGTTCAGTTTGAACCGAAGCAGAAGTCTATCCAACTCTAACTAATATAATCAGACAAATCAGGGCCCGTAAAATCACAAGATAAAGATAAAGAACCTATTTCCAAAGATGATATCTACACCATTGCTTATCACAAAAACTAATATTCCCACTTTGAACATGCATGTGTTTAGTTTCTTTTCTGCACAAAAACTAAGACTAAGTTTCAAGTAAAACTATAGATCCCTGAACATGTACCTGAAGAGTTCCTTTGCATGCACTATATAACCATTGAAGCTGCTGCTTGTCCCCCTCATTCCCAGATGCAAGCTTGTATCGAGTTTCTAGTAGATAAACAAAATGAGTAAAAAGGTTCAAACGCCAAGGGATGTCTATTTCACTTAACGGTTAAATTTACTACCGCATTCATAGCTAAACAATTGGCTATCACAGAATACTTCCAATTCCAAAGCTTTCAATTAAATAAATAAAGTTTGCCCCATCTTATTGATATATAGGATAGAACAACTGTATAATAAAAGAGAACAAGAGCAATCGTAGATCTGAAGATTCTGAACTTATACTGTTACAGATTCTTAGGCTAAAATCTAGGCTATTTATTAGGCTAGAATATATTGTAATTAATGTTATATATTATGTTACCTAGTTTAGGTAAATTAGATTTGTATATATAGCCTATATGTTTTATGAATAAAATACAAGGAATTATTCTCTACATGGTATCAGATGTCCTAGGTTCTTTCGAATACAATAAATTTTTTTTTTGGGCTGTTAGGGTTTTGACCTAAAGCCAAAAAAAAAATTTTTGGTCGTTCTTCACCGGCCACCTTCGGAGGCCTTTTCTGTCGACACCGCCCGTACCACAGGAGCCGCCGTCCGCCAATCTGCCGATCTGGAGATTCCGGTCACCGGAATCCCTACGCGTGAGCCTCACGCGCCGCCCCAAGCTTCCGCCTGTCCTTCACGCGCCGGCGCGTGAGAGCGCGTGGTGGCCCCTTTTCGCCGCCGATTTTTCCACCGACGTCGCTGCTTCATTCCGATCACACCCCTGCCGCCGGTCCTTGCTTTCGGATTGTTTTGGGTTGGGTGTTCTGTCTTTTGGAATTATTAGGGTTTTGTTTTTTGGTTCTTTGCTTCTTTGATTTCATGGCTGATAAAAAGGTTGACTTTATGTCTGATATTGTTCCGATTACGTCTAAGATTACTGATCATAAATTGAATGGCTTTAATTTTCTCGATTGGAACCATACAATTGAGTTGTATTTGTTAAGCCTTTCTATGGACAAACATTTGACTGATGATCCTCCGACGGATGATTCTCACCTTCCTTGGATGAGAGAAGATGCTCGCCTCTATATTCAGATTCGTAATTCTATTGACAGTGAGGTGGTAGGTTTGGTTAATCATTGCAAGACGGTGAAACAGTTGATGAGCTATTTGCAATTCTTATATTCTGGCAAAGGAAATTTTTCACGTATCTATGATGTTTGTCAGAATTTTTACAGGGCTGACAAAGAAGACCGGACTTTAACTAGTTATTTTATGGATTTCAAGAAAACGTATGAAGAGCTTAATATGTTGCTTCCTTTTAGTGCTGATATTGAGGTCCAACGTAGTCAGCGAGAGCAAATGGCGGTTATGAGTTTTCTAGCTGGTCTTCCACCGGAATTTGAGACAGCTAAATCTCAGATTCTCTCTGGTTCCGAGATCTCCAGCCTCGATGATGTTTTTCGGAGAGTCCGTCGTATTGAGAATTCTTTGCCTACTCCATCCCCACAGCATGGCAGTGTTCTGCTTAGTCGTTCTCTTCCTTCTGACTCCGGCAAGCAACATTTCAAGAGTAGTGGTCCTGGTCGTTCCATGGGGTCGGGGTCTACCAAAAGCGATCCACAGTTTGGAGTTCGTGGTCCGGATCACAGTGCAGTTATCTGTCATTATTGTCACAAACCGGGACATACCAAGCGTGATTGCCGGAAGCTGCAGTTTAAGAAAACTTCGTCTGCTCATGTTGCTTCTAGTGTAGACACTTCTTCATCGGCTGTTACGATATCTGCGGATGAGTATGCCAAGCTTCTTCACCTTCAAGACACTGTCAAGCATCCTTCCGGTCCTGTTTCTGCCCTTGTTGAGTCAGGTAAATCCAATACATGTCTTGTTTCCACCTCTTCCAAGTGGGTCATTGATTCTGGTGCCACAGACCACATGACAGGTAACCCCAATCTTCTTTCTCATTTTACAACCCATCCTTCTATCAATCCTGTTACTTTAGCCGATGGTTCCACATCTTCTGTTATTGGCTCTGGCACTTCGTATCCCACTCCCTCACTTACTTTGTCCTCTGTTTTGAGTTTACCACATTTATCCTTTAACCTGATGTCAGTTAGTAAACTTACAAAAACCCTTAATTGTTGTGTCTCATTTTTTCCTGGTTATTGTGTGTTTCAGGATCTTTTGACGAAGAAGATTATTGGTAAAGGGCATGAGTCTGATGGCCTCTACATCCTTGACACCCATGCTCCAGAACTTGTTGCTTGCACTGGAATTGTCAGTCCTTTTGAAGAACATTGTCGATTGGGTCATCCTTCTCTACCTTCTTTGAAGAAACTTTGTCCTCAATTTTCTAGTTTAAAATCCTTAGATTGTGAGTCTTGTCAGTTTGCTAAACACCATCGCCTTAGTTCCAGTCCTAGAGTCAATAACCGAGCTTCTGCTCCATTTGAGTTAGTTCACTCTGATGTTTGGGGTCCTAGTCCTGTTACTTCTAAACCTGGTTTTCGTTATTTTGTTACTTTTGTTGATGATTATTCTCGAATGACATGGCTTTATTTAATGAAATCTCGCCCATAATTATTTACTCATTTCTCTTCTTTTTGTGCTAAGATTCGAACCCAATTTGGTACGTCTGTCCGAAACTTGAGAAGTGATAATGCAAAAGAGTATATTTCAGGTCCTTTTCAGAAATATATGCTTGAGCACGGTATTCTCCATCAAACTTCTTGTGTTGACACCTCTTCTCAAAACGGTGTTGCTGAACGCAAAAATAGACATCTCCTTGAAACAGCCCGAGCTTTGCTATTTCAAATGCAGGTTCCAAAATGTTTTTGGGCTGATGCCATATCCACAGCTTGTTTTTTAATCAATCGTATGCCCTCTTCGGTTTTGTTGGGTAACATCCCTTTTCATACTCTTTTCCCCACTAAAAATTTGTTTCCCCTCTCCCCGAAAATTTTTGGTTGTATTTGTTTTGTTCGGGATGTCCGTCCTCAAGTTACAAAACTGGATCCTAAGTCTTTGAGATGTGTGTTTTTGGGTATTCACGTGGTCAAAAAGGGTATCGTTGTTATTGTCCGGGTCTAGGTAGGTATCTTGTGTCTGCTGATGTTACTTTTTTGGAACACAAACCTTTTCTGTTTTCTTCAGGGTCTATCGCTCAGGAGGACGAGGATTTCTTGTTTTATCAGGTCCCATCACCTTTGGAGTTGTCCTCATCCTCCTTGGTTCCGCCCTCTTTTGTCAAGCCCCCCATAAAAAACATCTATACTCGTCGGCCACAACCACCACCTTCCGAACCAATTACAAACGTTCCGGATGTTCCAGATTCATGTCCTGATGAGCCAATATCTTCGTCATCAGATTCGCCTTGTATTGCTGATCTTGACCTTCCTATTGCTCTTCGGAAAGGTAAACGTGCTTGTACTTACCCCATTTCCTCTGTTGTTTCCTATAATTGTTTGTCTTCTTCTTCTTCTCGTGCCTTTGTTACATCCCTAGATACTATTTCTGTCCCTAAAACTGTTAGCGAGGCATTATCTCATCCTGGATGGCGTGCGGCTATGCTTGAGGAAATGATTGCTCTAGATGTCAATGGCACGTGGACTTTGGTTTCTTTGCCTAACGGTAAGCGAGCTATTGGATGTAAGTGGGTGTTTACTGTTAAATTTAATCCTGATGGCTCTCTTAATCGTTTGAAAGCCCGTCTTGTTGCTAAGGGATATGCTCAGACCTATGGTGTGGATTATTATGATACTTTCTCTCATGTTGCCAAACTTGCTTCTGTCCGGTTATTTATCTCCCTTGCAGCAATTTTTGATTGGCCTTTGCATCAGTTGGATATCAAGAATGCTTTCCTTCATGGTGATCTTCAGGAGGAGGTGTATATGGAGCAACCACCTGGGTTTGTTGCTCAGGGGGAGTCTGGGAAGGTATGTTATTTGAAGAAATCTTTATATGGTTTGAAACAGAGTCCTCGGGCTTGGTTTGGTAAGCTTAGTCAGGCTATTGAAAAGTTCGGGATGCAAAAAAGCGAATCAGACCATTCTGTTTTCTTTAGAAAGTCTGATGGGGGCACTATTCTACTAGTCGTATATGTGGATGATATTGTACTCAGTGGTAATGACACTAGTGGAATTTCTTCACTGAAGTCTTTTCTCCATACTCAGTTTCACACTAAAGATCTGGGGACGTTGAAATACTTCTTGGGGGTTGAGGTGAACAGAAATAGAAAAGGAATCTTCCTATCTCAGAGGAAGTATGTGCTTGATCTTTTATTGGAAACAGGGAAATTGGGCGCCAAACCTTGTAGTACGCCAATGGTCCCTAATCTACAGTTAACTAAAGAAGGTGAATTATTTGATGACCCTGAAAGGTACAGAAGACTTATCGGTAAATTAAACTATCTCACGATGACGCGTCCTGATATATCTTTTCCAGTGAGTGTTTTGAGTCAATACATGTCGTCACCGACTGTTGATCATTGGAAAGCAGTAGAGCAAGTTTTATGTTATCTGAAAAGTGCTCCTGGGCGTGAAATTCTATATGGCAATCATGGTCATACTAGAATTGAATGTTTTTCCGACTCGGATTGGGCAGGATGCAAGGAGGATAGAAGATCCACCTCAGGATATTGTGTGTTTGTTGGAGGAAACTTGATTTCTTGGAAGAGTAAAAAGCAGAACGTAGTTTCACGATCTAGTGCAGAAGCCGAATATAGAGCAATGGCCAAGTCCGTATGTGAGATTATATGGGTATATCAGCTCCTCGGTGAGATTGGAATTAAAGCCTCAATACCTGCAAAACTTTGGTGTGATAATCAAGCTGCATTACACATTGCTTCTAATCCAGTTTTTCATGAAAGAACGAAACACATTGAGATTGATTGTCACTTCATTCGCGAAAAGATACAACAAGGTTTGATATCTACTGGTTATGTGAAAACCAGAGAACAACTAGGAGACATCTTCACCAAAGCTCTCAATGAAATTCGAATCAATTATCTATGTAACAAGTTGGGCATGATTAATATCTATGATCCAACTTGAGGGGGAGTGTTACAGATTCTTAGGCTAAAATCTAGGCTATTTATTAGGCTAGAATATATTGTAATTAATGTTATATATTATGTTACCTAGTTTAGTTAAATTAGATTTGTATATATAGCCTATATGTTTTATGAATAAAATACAAGGAATTATTCTCTACATATACCTTTAATCAACCATTTTTATATTAATAATTTGTATGGAAACCATCACATAGAAAAGTTTATAAGATCACTAGAATAATGAAGCAAGCAAGATGTAGGAGCTTTACAGATGCATAAAGGTCACATGCAACACCAAAAGAAGGAACAACCCATTCAATTAATAGCATTACAGCCAAATACTTATCTAATCAATTACTTATCACTTATCAGAGGGGAAAAAAAGGGCAATAGTTTCAGGTGTATGAAGTTACTGGTAGACTGATCATATATGGCAACATATGGATCTGACTTATGAAATTTGGGTTCTTCAATTTTGGCCTTCCAAAGAGCAATGACTGTCTGAGGCTGGGCATCCTGTTCATATCAAGAATGTAGGTATTATATATAAATATATAAAAAAATAAATAAAAGAATCATGTTATCTCTTCGACTGAATAGTGGACATGAAGTCCACACAACACAACTATGAAACTATTTAAAAATTCCACCAATTAGCAGCCACTCAGTTTGGGCGCTATATTGGAGGTAAAATCAATGGACCTACACTATGTCACTACACCAAGAAGATTGCATATTACAGCAGCCCTTCTCACATGCAAACAATTTAAGAAACTATGTGAATGCTGGTAAAAATCATATATATGCCCGAAAAGCAAACTTAAAAGGAAAATCAAAAGGGAATTACGTGATGAATAAAATGGCTATAGGAAAATCTCTTCACAAGTTATTTACTGAATACTCCTCGATATCAGACTATATTCTTCCAGGGGTCTAGGATGAAGGCCAAATTGAGTATAGAAATCTTAAAGCATTGTGGTGAAAACAAATGGCCTAACCTGCAAAGTGGAGTATGTGGCAAGCTCAAATCTGGGAGGCCTCGGGGGATTATTGGAACCACAAGGTATAATCACAACCCAGCTGCAAGAACGCATGCTAATTAGCACACAACACAAGTAATGCATTCATTACAAGGGATTTGAACAATTAATTATATATATTTTGTTATGAACTTGAAAGCATGGAAGATATCAAGAAAAGTGGAATACAAAGGCATTAAATGTGCATTGTACAAACATTTTTCTTGATAACAACTGAGGAGCAAATCCACCAAGAAAGCTTGGACCGTGTAACTCCCGAAACCAGCCAGAGAAACAGCAAATATGATTCTGGATATAAGACCATATGCATGAAGCTTAAGAGAACAGCCTACTATTGAAAAGTAAGAACATCAAATAAATTACAGACTAAATTCCCCCATGCATACCTCAATTGCACGGACAACATTTGTACACCCTTTATTTCTAGCAACCTCAAGTGGGGTATGACAGTCATCATTCCTCAACAAAAAGTTAGCTGAAAAAATTAATGTCAAAGAAGAGCTCATAAAGTCATAATACATGTAACAAATACCAAACTAGATTATAGTGCCCAATCCTGCTCCTCACCCCCTTTTCCAAGAGTAAAGTAAATAGCATCCTGAACATAACCTAATAGGAAGACATACCGCCATGAGAAAGAAGCAGTTTAACAGTTTTCTCCAGGCCTCTTTTTGCAGCATGATGTAACGGAGTCCCGGCATTACGCCCTAAAAACATTTGCAGGTCAAATAAGAAGCACAGCTAACACAACATACCATACATTACAATGACCAAAAAAAAAATAATCAAAATTAGACCTGTTAAATGTTTATACACCCAATTTAAAAAGTTTTAAGCATAAAGCAAGAGTGAATGTGCCATGAAACAGACTATAACTTGTCCAAAGAATTAGAATTTATTACAAAAATCGAATCTTGAGCAAAATTCAAATATACAATCAAAAGAAACCTACCAGGGCGGTAAGCATTGACATTGGCACCCATTTCAATCAGTGTCTTGGCTACATCTATTAATTCAGGATTCATGCAGGCCACAATGAGGGCAGTCTTTCCATCTCTGTCTATCCACTACAATCACAAAAACAACTCAGATGACAACTTTCATTATACAAAAGTCTCATATAAGCAAGTATTAACAATAAGTGAAAAAAAAATACTTCTTTCATTATAGTTAGCCTTTTTTTTTCCTGGAGACCATAAACGACACCCAGAACTTAACATATACAATTTAAAGCAAGCTGAAAGCCAAACCAACGTTCGCTAAAGGGCACCTCTTTATTAACTTTCCATCAAATTTGCCTTAGAAAGCTGAATGGATATAATTGTATTAAAAAAAAGGGAAATACACAGTTAAGTTTATGCACCTCAAGGCCAGCACCTTCTCTGCAAAGAGCTTTAATGCCATCCACGTTTCCAGCAATTGCAGCCTGATAAAGCAAGTCGTCTTTCGATTGCTTTTGGCGCATCGTATCAAGTTTCTGACCCATTAACAAGCTTTCACAAGAAATGAAGATAACCCACAATTTTTTTTTCTTTTCAAGGAAAGAAAAACGAGAAGTGTATCAAAGATTTGAAGGAAACGAAAGTGGGTGGTGAAGATTTCTGGGAGGAAACTTCTAAAAAGCTTGTAAATATTGGGTTGAATCAATTGGAGGACAAAGAGAAACAGAGAGTTTGTCAGATTAAACGGGTGGTGATATGGTGAGAATGGCCACACCCAAAGAGCCAAGTGGATCATTAATTAATTGTTTAAATCCATACATTTAATAATATATAATAAAAAGAGAGTAATATGAAAAATCATATAACGGTTCAATATTAATTTTATATATAAAATTCTACGGGCAATGTATTAAATATAAATTAATTTAATTAAAAAAAAAATTCATGAACCATAGCAAAATGATTTGATGCATCGCCGGTGAATTTTTTTTATAAGCGGCACATTTTTAGAGTTTATGGTTATAGTTGTAAGGTTTATGGTTAGGATTTTAAGGTTTATGGTTAGCTTTTGAGGTTTAAAGTTAGAGTTTAGAATTTTTGATTTATATTTTAGGGTTTGATTTTTAATGTGTAGGCTTTAGTGCCCCTAAATAACACATGACATTATTTGAAGTCACGATTGTATCAAATATTAACCCTAAACTATAAATAAAAAATAAACGCAAATATATAAAAAAATTATGAATATTTAAAAATTAATAAATTGATAAGACAAAATTGAACTTAGAGAAAATAATAATTTTAAGAGACTCGAATTCAAGCATAGTAAAAATTATTTCCCGAATGACTTTTGCATAAATTGCAGAAGGCTAAAGTTACTTCACAGAACTATACTGAAACATCCATGGCTTCTGATGAACAAGACATGAGTGCTTTGTATATATTTCAATTTTTTTTGACTTGCAAACTCAAATAACTCGAAATTTTTTGACTCGACTCGATCGAACGCCCAACCCTAATATATTTCATTTTTTCCCCACAAATGCTATATATGTGTGTGTGTTTTTGTTAAATTTACATTTTCTTGTTTCATTGTTGTTGGACAGTTATCTATATTTTGGTATACACAACGCAAAGCCAATTTCTTTTTTTTTTTCCAACAAAACAAACACTCAGGTTTTGTTAATTGGTCGAAGAAAGAAAAACAGCATTATGTTTTTTACCCACGAAGAACCTATTTCAAGCGTTTGCAAACCTGACATGTACTAAAATCTAACTCATGCATTTGTCCCTAAATTTGGCGCCTGTTCATCAACTCTTACAAATACAATACCGTTCTTTATTTATCTCTCTTCATTTAATCTCTTTACCTTGAGGGATTCAGATTCCATTTTCCAGCTATGGGGAAGAAAAGAGACAAGAACAATGGCAAGGTTCAGGATCAAAACATGGCTAATGCATTTCAATATGAGATTGCCCTCCAACTTCAACAGGGTAAACCCTCCCTCGAACTAGAAACCGATGAGGAAACCTTTGAAGAACCTTCATCGGTTCCGGAAGATGGAAAGAAAGTTTCAAAGGACACGAAACGAAGCAAATACAAGGCCTTGGTTGAGTTCAGGTGCCGAGTTGAAGACTCGATTCTCGGGAATTATCTCTTGGGGACCCCTAGCAGCGAAGTTAGTCGAGAAGAAAGAGCAGAGGCCGTTGAACAACTGAAAGAGATTAAACTTTGGGGTGTACCTTTGTTGCCAAGCAAACTCCACAAAGGAACTGACATCGTGTTGTTGAAATTCTTGAAAGCCAAAGATTACAAGGTTCAGCAGGCTTTCGAAATGCTTCGGAGGACGTTAAAATGGCGGAAGGAATTCAAAGCCGACGGAATCGTCGAAGAAAACCTGGGGCTTGATTTTGACAACCTGGCTTATATAAAAAACAGAGACAAGGAAGGTCACCCTTTGTATTACAACATGTATGGTGCCTTGAAAGACAAGCAAATCCAGTATAAATTACTTGGTTCAGAAGAGAAGCGCCAAAAGTTTATAAGATGGAGAGTTCAATGCATGGAGAAGGCTATCCAGGAACTCGAGTTCGAAGCCGGAGGAACGAACTCCGTTGTTCAGATCATAGATTTGAAACAGTCTGCAGGGCCAACTACGAAGGAATTTCGTTCCGTTTCTCGAAAATCTTGGAAGTTGTTACAAGATCATTATCCTGAGCTCATCCATCAAAACGTAATGTATACATACATATATATATATATATGTATATGTGTGGGTATGTAATTGCTCAATTCTTAACTACTGATATAATTGCAGATAATCATAAATGTTCCCTTGTGGTTTTATATATCACATGTGTTTTCTTCACGGCTGAAAGCTCAAAGAAAGAAGAGCAGGATTGTCATTGCCAGACCAGGGAAAGTTACCAGCACTCTTCTCAAGTAAGAAATGCTACAATTCACATTTTAATTCTAGTTTATTCCTGAAATTAAATCTTCCATTGTCATTTCCTTGTTTCTTTCTTAATCCGACTCTGTTTCGGAACTAGATTTATACCTCCAGAAAACCTCCCAGTTGAATACGGAGGTCTCAAAAGAGAGAACGACGACGAGTTTTTCCCAGAGGACAAGGTTTTAGTGGTGAAGGCCAAAGCAAATTCAACCGAGCACATCCAAATTCCAACTCCTAAGGTACAAATATAGTAACACAAATCCTTCAATATACCCCAAAAAACAACTAATCTTGTAAGACACTAAGCAATGCACGTATGTGATTGTATTAGGTCGGGGTGACGATGGTTTGGGACGTAACGGTGGTGGGATCATGGGACATATCGTACAAGGAAGAGTTCATCCCGGACGACGAAGGGTCATACAGAGTGTTGATAAAAAACGAGAAGGATAAGAAGAAAGGAGGGAGTGTTAGGAATTCATTTTATATTAGTGAACCAGGGAAGATTGTTATTTCCATTGGTAACTTGTTGCTCAAGAAAAAGAAGGTTCTTTATAGGTATAAAACCAAACCCACTGTTCCCACGTACGCAAGGACCTATTAATAAATAGGAATTGAGTAAATTTCCCTTTTTCATTTAATCTACTGTTCAAAAAACCCCTCATTTCTAGTAGATTATTGTTTAGGTTACGAAATTTAATATTATTTGCTGAAAAGATCATATAAAACTATTTAAATTATAAGATAATAATAAATTATATATTTTAAAAAGTAATTTTCAAATTTTATTTTTAAAATTTACATAAATACTATCAAATAAAGTTTATAATTAATTTGAATGGGGCAATTAATTAATGAAGTTGGTTCCTTTGTTATTAATGATTGTTTAACAAAATATAATTGCTTTGTAAAAAAATACACAGTTTTCATTATTTTTTTTGGGATAAAATGTTGTTTTTATTTATTCAAAAGAACAACACGTTGCTACAAAGAAACATTTACATCAAAAGAAAATCAATTTAAGACTTCCCACGCCTCATATTATGGAATATTAACAGTATCGTTCTTGTCTATACATTTCTTCTGTATCCTAACTTTCACAATCTCCCATAGTATTTTTCATAAGTTTATTTTCTTTCACTATATTATATTTAATTCATTAACCTTATTTTATTATATTTACCCCGAAAAATCACATTTAGCATTCAAGATAAATTCTTGATTAATGATTTAATATTTAAAGACACAAAAATCTTAAAAATCAAATAAAATTATACTTTATTTATAAATAATATATAAAATAGAAAAGATGATAAACACATCCACTTTTATTGCCGAGCAAAAAAACATCTATTTTTTTATTAAATAGGGAGGTATTATATTCCGATATCGAGATTTAAACCCATACAAGATGAGGTAATATAAGCATCCTTAACCACTAAGCCAATTAGTGAATCTAAAAAAACTTCCACTTTTATCATATAAATGTTATGAATATATTTATTTATGGTGGATATCCATATATTAAATGAGACTTTAATGTACTTTATTATTAGGGTTTAATACCCATTGGAATTAGGATTTCCATTTTATGCCTATAAATAGAGTTTGGAGAAAGCATTGTATACAACCCTTCTTTGAGAATATAATACAAGCCTCTCTCATCTTGTTCTTGTTCATTTATTTTGTTTTTGCCTTTTATTTTATTCACAACACGTTATCAGTACGATCTCGCTAAATTATTTTGGTTTTTGTTTATGGTTCTCGAATGTTTTCAAGATATGGGTCATGTTTGACAATTAACGGATAGCTGATAGCGGATTACATTAGTTGATAGCTACTAGCTGATTGCATTAGCTGATTTGACTAGCTGATTGTATAAAAGTGATACGAGGTGGCCTGTCGAAACAGACTTTCTTCGTATGTTACGGATCTAGGAATGTTGTAAGCACGTTACTGCAATAAAAACAACAAGAAATCAAGAAAATGGTCATGGTAAATTAAGGGTTTTAAAATAAAAACGAAAATTAAAGAAAAGAAGAAGTTTTGGGAGTTTTTAGAAGGAAATTTAAACGAAGAAGATGAATGCTTCAAGAAACATCCATGGATGGTGGAGAAGTAAAAGACACTAAACAGGTTATGATAAGGGGTACGTTGCTTCAGAAACAACGTTCTTTGTCTGTTAACGGATCTAAGATTGAAGTAAGCATAACTCTGCAATAAAACACAAAGGGGATGTTATTAGGCTTAGAATAGGCTGAAAATTAAGAAAATAAACAAAAAAGAACGAAAGGAAACAAGGGTGAATTTTTTGGCAGATTCGAATCAAGGTTGAAGATGAATTCGTGTAACTTCATTCATGGCAGCCTTGAATACTCAAATATGACAGAATGGACGTTGAATTTGCTGGAAAAATACGAACGACGTTGAACTCGAAAAATATGCTAAATAAACTCGAATCGAATATGTTCTTCATCAATGGACTTGGACCCACTAGATAGCGATCTAGGAACCCAAAGTATCAAGAAGATGACATAATCAAACAAAGTCTAAAAATGTCAAGTAGTTCAATGAAGAACCGAAATTGAGAGTAAAACTCACAAAGAAACTTTTCATAAACTTGTCTAACCTTTTTACATGGTTTAAAGTACATATATAGAGAGAGAAATGAAGAGGGAGGGGCACCAAAATGTGTGGCTGAAATTTAAACTTAATGTGTGTTTAAAATTCAAAACAAATATGCCAAAAACTACCCCCAAATGGCGCCCAAATGCATGACTGATATTTGAACGAATTAAACACATGTTTAATGTGTTAATTTCGTTTGAATTTCAAATGAAATCAGCCAAGAACTTCCCGCACATGTGCTTTGTGCACACATGCTCAAATCTGCCCGCACATGCACATGCACATGCTAAGGCTGCCACATGCCGTGCACATGCATGGAGGAAGGGTAGGACGCCCATATGCAAGGCACATGCCTCTCAGACGCTCTCCCACACGTAGGACATGTTTTAGCTACTCCTGGACTCGTCAGTTGAAGTTGAGCTAGTGGAGCTGAATTCAGCTAACTGAGAGTGTAGTGAGTTGAGTTGAGCTGAGATACGATGAGATGAGCTGCATACACTTCTTTGAGCTGCAACCGAGCTAAGATTAAGTCCTTAAGTTGTTGTCCTTCAATGTACCTACAAGGAAACAATTCAAACACATATAAAAAGCTTTGTAAATTTAATGTAAACTTATAATAAGCTGAAATAACAATCCAAGCCTATTCTAAAATACACAACAAGTTGGGATAACTTAGTAAACATATTTATAAACTAGATAAGTTATTGAAAACATATCAAACGGGCAACAAAGCTTGTGCAAACTTATTTATAAACAACATATACTTAGCAAACCAAACCTAAAACACACAATACGTAATATATACAATGCAAACACTTATAAAACTTGTAATATAAGTAAAAAAATGTTACATATCAGAATGTAACAAATGAAAGAGCAAACTTCCCTAAAAATTTGAAGTTGCATCGTTGGGTGGCATAAACGTGCTCACATCATCCTCTTCTTTAATGCGATTTGTCCCAAAATCAACCTTCATTACAAAAGGGAACAATTTCGACTTTCGCTTGGCATAGAACTTCCTCAACCGTCTTGCTCGACACATATGCTATCCTCTCGAATCAAGTTCTTTTACAAAGAACAAATGAAAATCCCTTCATTCTTGTACCTTTTGGAATAATTCACAACATAAAGTCAGACAATACTCGCTGCACATTCGTAATCCTACAAACAATGACATATACAAGAAACTCCAAAGAACAATAAGAATCTCGACGATCAACTAGAATCACAACACAAGGTTGTTCACAATCCAATGTACAACTAAAGAAATCAACATATAAAAATAAAAAATCAATAGTACAATGGAAAGGATCGCCAAACCATGGTACAGAAGGTTGCTGAATTTCTGAAAATGACATAAATGCATTAGACATACCAACGGTAGCAACCTTGGAAACTTCACATGGCATCACCTTATTATCCTATAAGTTGGAAGAAGAAATAGAAAAAAATGTAGAATCAGATAAAACCTTTGAATTTACTTTTTCTTTTTCACAGTCATTCTTTTCTTTGCCGTCTTTTCAAGCTTCGATGCTCGTTTTCAAAAGAATTTGGTCTTCATGTACTTTACTTGGAGTCAATGGTGCCAAAATGACCTTTTTACTCTCATGATCAAAAGAGTATCGATTGGTATAACAATCGTGTAGAACTCTTTTATCATACTCCCACGGTCTCCCTAAAAGTAAATGACAAGCATCCATAGAACAAACATCACAAGTTACCTCATCTTTGTACTTACCAATGAAAAATGGTACAACTTGTTTGGTAACTATTACGGGGCAATTTCGTTTATGAAGTTGAATTATCAAAAGTTTTAATTATAACACTAAACTTTATAAATTGATTTTTTTAGTCACTCGACCATCAAATCTTAATCAATTGAATGATGTGGCATTCTTTTTAGTGACGTGGAAGCAAAAAAATAACATTTTTTATTTGGCATGACATTTTTCTTTCCTTTTTTTTCATTTCCTTTGCATCTTCTTTTTTGGAGTTAGGGTTTTTTCTCTATTTTCGATTAGTGTTAAAAATTATCATTCTCTGACATTTTTTAGGGTTATTTCTGATACCTACAAACTTGTTTAATTGTCCTCTACCACTATGTCGATTTTAAAGTTTTTCAAAGTCTCTTTAAAATTTATGAAACTTCAACACAAAAAATAATTGTGTTTGAGCATTGTCAAATTTGAGGGGTTTAAAGCGTTTGTTTGAAAATTCGACAAACAATAAGTATTCTTTTGAGAAGATGAATTTGAAACTAATCTCATCGGATGACTTTCGATGGAGATCAAAACCTTAAAAAGTCAAAGTTTTAGCTTGGCTTTCATTTATTTTTTACGAATTTTTAAAAAATATTTTGAAGAGAAGAAAGAGAAGAGAAAAATGAACGTTACGACATAAGTGTTATCTCAACCGATGATTTGAAATCACGATTGGCCTAAGATTAGATTTTTCGAAAAAAATGAAAAATAAAATGTTACGTCATAATGCCATTAAAAAATCAACAGTCCATTGAATACAAAAGCAAATTCGAAAACATTAGTGCTATAATTGAAATTTTTTATAGTTCAGTGACTAAAATGAAAATACAATCGAAACTTGGTGTCTAATGGTGAGTTTACCCATTTAATTTTCCTTTATTATTTTAACTGATTTGAAAATGTTAGACTCGTCTTTAATTGGGCAATTTTACTGTGCGGAAGCTAAAAAGCGATATGATCAATTGTAACCGGAAATCTTACAAAAAACATAACATTTTAAGTTGAACGTGTGTAACATTTTATGATGCAACTTAAAATGTTATACGTTTTGATAATATTTTCGGTTGTAACTTAAAATGTTACTCACGCCCAATCTATAATGTTACATATTTTTTTATAATATTTTCGGTTACAACTCATTGATCGTTTTTAGCCTTTAAATTAGCTTGTTTTTTTTAGGGGATCCTCTTTATTTAAGTATTTAGTGATCACTTTTTTTTTTCAAACTCTTTTATGTTGAGGCTTATTAAATATAAGCTTAAAGACTAGAGATCCTAAACATAATTTCACTCAGCATGAACAGTGAAAACCCTAGTCCACAACAGTCCCAACTTGTCTCCCAAGGAAATCCTAGAACAAAGTTTTAGCTAATACCATTAACCAAACAACCCCACATTATCAATTGTTTGTTTCCCACGACAATAAATAAATAAATAAATAATCCAATTTTATAGTACCATATTTAGATAAAGAAGAGAAAATAATCTTTCTTCTTCCCCTAAAACCCTAAAAAGTTTTTCGAGAAATTTTGGTCTGATGGCTAGTAGAAAGCTGGTTCGAGATTTTTTCGTTGCAAGGAAGTCCCTTTATCTCTGCCTTACCTCTCATCAGGTATAAAGCCTCTATCTTGGTTTCTGAAGAATGTATTTGTTTTTCCTTTGATCAATTTTTGATTTTTTATGGTGGTGGGGATTTGGTGTTTTAGGGTTCGAATGTGAGACTTAGATTGCTGTCTGGAAGTGGGTACTCCAGTAATCGACAATTCAGTGTCTTCAATGAGTTCTCCAACAAAATTAAAGGCGAAGCTAAAAGGTATGTTGAAGCTACTAATCGTTTTCATTTGAAGAATTGTAATGAAAACGAGTTTATTAACTTTCTTTCGGTTGGTTAATTTCCGTTTGGGACATTATGAAAATTGTAGAAATCCGGAATTTCATCAGTCAGTTGAAGAACTAAAGGGGAAAGCAGAAGAGCTGAAAGTTAGGTAATTTTTTTTCTTGTATTTTAGTAACCACTTTATGTTTTTCTAGCTATTAGCCTTATTAGGGTAATAGGCTGAGACATACCCTTGTATGTCAAGGGAGGGCCTGAGATGGTGAAATGGCGAATGCAGAACGAAGCAGACAACTGAGCAACTCTATAAGCAGGTCGATGGTGTGTGGACGGAAGCCGAAGTCAAAGCTAAAAAGGTTAGCTTCAAATTTATATTATTTTTCTATTCTTACAGGGATTTGAGTGTATTTTTTATTTGCTGAAAACTTATTATGCGGACACCATGTTATATATCTGTTTGTATACAACCACCAATAGATCTTATATAGCACCCTTCTGTTATGTACATACACATTGCGTAGTTTTGTATGCGGTACTGTGTGTAGTTGGCTCTCTTATGTGCGACAAGTCTGACAACGTTTCTAGCTTCTTTAGTTTGCCCTATGTGGAATGATTTGAGGTGAATGAGCTGTAGGATTCTTGTTGCTACTAGAAACTAGTGTGCAACACTAGTCAATTGTAATTTAATTCTTTTCTGTGATATATGAAAAATGTTTTTTTTTTCTATTTTGAATGTGAATCTTTCAAGTATTTGATTGGTGGTTACGTTGTTTTTAGGTTTCTGCCAACATGAAAGAGAAGATTTCAGCTGCCAAAGAAGAGGTTTCTTTTCTATTCATATAGTTGGCTTGCTAGTTATGTTCATGGCCATTTCTTTATAAGTTATCCTGTGTTGTTGATTTAGGTTAAGGAAACTTTTGGGATTGGTAAGGAAGAATCTTCTCAGTCAACCAGTACTTCAGGTCAGCATGGTGCTGATGTGAAGGATGGAGGTAAGGCCTCATCCGGGGAACACAGACATGAGCAGTCTGGGTCTGCTGGTACTGCAGAAACTATATTTGGAAAATTTAAGCCAGACATTTCTTCTTTGAAGGTTTCTTTGGCTTTCCAAAGGTTAAAGGAAGCAAAGGTTGTTGATTTAGCAAAGAAGGGATATGACATCATTAAGGATGAGTTAAGTAGTAATCCTAGTAAGAGAAAGCACCTGGAGTATACTCCTCCCTCATCAACAGCTGAAAGAAGTACACGAACGGACATTGTCGTTTTACCATCTAAGCAGTCCCCTTGGAGTAATAAGTGGGACACATTTAAAGAGAAGGTAAATTTATTGCTGCTGCTGAGTTTTAATAAACATTACTAAACTATTTCACCTATTGCATAGGATTTTTGTCTCTTACGTGAATGTATCTAATTTTCTCTCTCTTCTGCATAGATGCAAGGTCATCCTTTATTTAGGCGTGTTAGTGGGCTTAGTGAACCTGTTGTGACAAAGGGCCAAGAGGTAAGTTTCCAGATTGTTGCCTTTTTCTTTCCCACTATCCAATTTCTTTTGCTTAGTATCATTCCGGATATGATGCATGCTCTATTTTTTGCATATGGTTGAACTTGAATCTGTGAAATTTGTTAAACCAGGAAAAAGATCTATTTGTATATTTTATGAACTAATTGAAATTACTATGTGGCTGAATTTACAGATTGCAGAGGATGTGCGTGAAAGGTGGGAAACCAGTGATAACCCAATCGTTCACAAAATTCAGGAGTACGTTACTCATTCCTATTGTGATTTTACTTTTCCTGCTCGTCTGCTAGTAATCTTTCATCAAAAGATTTAGAAAGTTATTCATGTGATATTGGGGATGCTGATCTTGTTAGTATTCTTTTGACAGCATGAACGAGAGTATCTTTCAAGAAACAGATGCTGCAGCATCGTACAAAGAAATACGTCGGCGAGATCCGTACTGTCACTTCCTATACTTTTTTGCCTTGCTATTTTATGTTCCATGTCTTGATATCTTTTATGAAACTCTTTGGGGCGTGGACTAGGTCATTCTCTTTGCCAGAGTTTGTTACAGAAGTTCAGGAAGCAGTTAGACCAGTCCTTAATGCTTATATAAAAGTGAGTACGGTGTTCTACCGACTTACATTCTAGTGTTTTATCTTTCTAGTTTTCCTATAAAAAATATTTCAGTTTCTGGTTGTCTGTATTTCTAAACAAAATCTTATACGTTATACATGCAGGGAGATGTTGAAACTTTGAAGAAGTACTGCAGTCCTGAAGTTATTGACAGGTGCAAAGCAGAGCATACAGCTTACCAAAGTCATGGTATATTTTTTGATAATAAGGTAAGAAAGTGTCAATTTTTTTGAACTGTATATGCTAATGTGTTTTATATGAATCTTAATAAGATGGTTATCTTTAAGCACCGTTGTATAAAGTTTTCTGCAGTTTGTTGCAACTAAAGTTATGAAAATGCTGACATATGGCCAAATGTGGTTATAAATTATCATGGATTTGGTAAAAGTAGGTTGCAGTTGGGATGATTTCATTCTAAGTGCCGTTTTGAAGTTGCTTTTAATACGAAGTGATGTTAATAATTTGGGCCTACTTTTGCCGCAGATTCTACATATATCTGATGTAGAGGTTAGAGAGACCAAAATGATGGGGACGTCCCCAATTATCATTGTGGCAGTATGAGTTTCTTCTTCTACTTTGTCAATTTCCTTTGTACTTGATTTTTTAAGCTTTGAAAGGTTTTTGTAGCTGATGTCCTTTTCTTCATTGTTTACAGTTTCAAACACAGCAGATCCACTGTGTACGTGATAGAGAGGGTAAAATAACGGAAGGCGGTAAGGTAAATGACTATGTATCTGTTTTGCATGCTTTGTTGGTATATAGGATCATAACCGAGTGGAGACTGCCGGGTAAAACTTGTGTATGAAACTAAACTAGTTTAAAGATTTTGATGAATTGGTAAATTTATGCTTTCATTAGGATACAATTCACACGGTGTATTATGCGTGGGCCATGCAACAAGTGGATGTAGAAGAACTTGGAGAGGGTGCCCTCTATCCGATATGGAAACTTAGAGAAATGCAACAAATCGGTGTACAAGCCCTCATCTAGTTTTTTTTCCCGGGGATAACCTCTCTTACTAAAGGATGTTGTAAAATGATTTGATTCTCCTGCATTGATATATTATTTTTTCTGCTCATCCTCTCTGGGTTTTGTTAGTAATCACTTGTCAGGGAGAATTTTGAGCCAAATAAAGGAATTATACTTGGCAATGACATTTTCATTCATTTTTAGGGTCTTGGATTCATGAATGCAATTCAATATATGATTGTGGCATCTACTAGGACAGGATGGATTAAGATGATGGAGCACACTTTATTCTTACAAAACTAAGCATCTTTGAAAAGTTGGGAAAACTGAAAGGAATGAATTTGCATGGATATTGTTTAAATCTGCAGTATCTATATATCTTTTTGAACTAACATAAGGGTTCCATGAATAAGAAAAGTGTAGAAGGGCTGAACCAAGTGGTTCCAGGTTCATGGGATCTGGGCTGGTTTATTTCCAGTATCCAGTTGAAATTTTCTTTCAACTTGTTAGCGTAAGATCTAAGCCAGCTCCATAAAGTTGCAAGATGGAGAGAATACGAATCATACGACAAATGGTGACAATACAATGATTCTAAACCCATCTGTTTATAAAAGAAGCAATTTCGACACTCCTTTTAATTTATCATACCCATTTCTCCTCTTAATTCTCTATTCCTTAATGTCTTGCTTGAGGATTAAGTTTCCCACAGCCAAGAGGGCATGGAAGAGCTTTACTTCCAAACTGAAAACCAGACTAAACAAATCCAGAACCATCAAAAAACCCGACGATAAGCATCTACAGATGGCTGTTTTGAAAGTGAGGCCATCATCTTTCCTAGGGCAATGCCTCCTGCGTAAGAAGCAACGTCGTGCTCTTCCTTTCGGGTACCAACACTTCTATGTCTCCAGAAACAAAGCTGCTGCCGTGCCTGTTTACGTAGATAAGCTCTTTAAAGAGGCGCCTCTCACCGAACTGGTGCGGTATATTCCGCAACCGCAGCAACCATCGGTGAAGAAGAGGAAGCGCGTTGCGGATGAAGTTGCTGCTGAAGCAGGAACAACCAAGGGAAGAGAAAAGCAGGGAGATGATATGCGTGACGGTGACAGTCGGCTGATAGGATTGGCGTCGGCGGCACCTATGCTGAATGGAATAGATGCAAGAGCGGAGGAATTTATTGTGTGTTTCCGAGCAGAAATGAACCGTCAGGAAATTATAGCACGTAATTTGTAGTGCCTTGTTAGCTACTGCATGGGTTTTACGTAGTTCTTCATTTTGTAGGAAATTATGGCTCATCCCCTTGTGTCCTGGTGACAAAGGTAGATGTTCATCATCTCTTGGGACCCGAGTTCGAGCACTAGTAATGTATGTTGTGTGTGCCGTCTTTGAAAAAACTAAAAAAGTTGAACATATGCTACCATTGCATCACACCAGCATATTCAAAAAAAAAAAAAATTCTAGTAAATAATTAAACTTACTTACCCCAGTCTTAATGAATTGGATCCCCACTTGCCCTTTTCATAACAGAAAATGTTACATTACCAGTCTTAGCTTCCTGTTGAACAGCATTAGGAATCAGTTCTCTCCAAAGCGGAATGGAGGTTCCATTGTACCAGGGTTGTCATACGAATTTGACGTGGTAATCACGATAGGGTTTGCAGAACAAATTCGGTTTCGTGGATGGCTCCATTTATGCTCCTGCAGTTACAGATCAGGTACGCTACGAATCTTAGAAGCGGGCAAATAATCTGGTCAACTCTTGGCTTCTTAACTCAGTATCGAAAGATATTGCTGCAAGTTTGATTTTTCATTCTTGTGTTGTTGACATCTGGAAGGATCTTGAAGACATATTTCAACAGAACAATGCACCTCGAATTTTTCATTTGAAAAAGAAATTACATGAATTAACTCAGGGGTCTTTAACTGTGAGTGCTTATTATACTCAGTTAAAAATAATTTGGGATGAGCTTGCTTCTGTAAAATCTGTTTGTACTTGTTCGACTTGTACGTGTGATGGCGTTCGTAAGATGATTGAAGAACATCAAAAAGAATTGACGATGCAATTTCTCATGGGATTAAACGAGTCTTTTGCCCATGCTCGTGGCCAGATCTTGTTGCTCGATCCCTTACCCTCGATTACAAAAGTTTTTTTTCTTTAGTAGCACAAGAAGAAAGCCAAAGATCCATTCGATTGTCTAATCCAATTACTGAAGCCACCTTTGCAGTAAAAGCTTATAATGGTGCAAAGAAAAGTCGTCCTCAGTGTAGTCATTGTGGTTTGTTAGGGCATATCAAAGATAAGTGTTATAAGTTTCATGGCTATCCCCTGGCTATACAAGTCGGTCCAAGCAATCTCATTTAAATACTACTAATGTTGTTTCAGAGGTTCTATCTTCTGATTCTCGCCCTAGTTCATCTTCTACATTTGTCAATGATTCTTTAACTACGCAGCAGTGTCAACAGCTTATCTCTATGCTGACCAGTCAGTTGCAGGCAGCCTCAGTAACCGATCTTTCTTCCTTCTCTGTCAATGTGGCAATGCAAGGCAAGGTTCCTTATTTTGTTAATCATTTTAGTTCTTTTAGTAATGAACGTTGTTGGGTTATTGATTCTGGAGCTTCCAGACATGTTTGCTCTTCTAAAGATATGTTTGAATCTTTGAAGCTTATTGATACAAGTGATATTTTGCTTCCTAACAAATCTGTTGTTAAGGTGCAATTTTCTAGAACTGTTTGTCTTTCTCCTCAAATAGTTCTCAAGGATGTTCTTTATGTTCCAGAATTCAGCTTTAATCTTTTGGCTATCAGCTATTTGATTCGAGATTCTGTGCTTACTGTGTTGTTTTATCCTGATGTTTGCTTAATCCAGGACCAATGCCGTGTGATTGGGAAGGGTGAGTTGCATAGCAGATTGTATTTGCTGCGTCTGCAAGATCCTTGTCCTATGATTCATGTACAATATGATAGTCTGAATGTTCACAATCATGTAAATAATGTTTCTTGGCACGATAGGCTTGGCCACCCTAGTATTCCAGTGTTGAAATCACTGAAGAATGTATTACCTTCTTTGAAATATAATAAAGATGATGTTTGTTCAGTTTGTCCATTAGTAAAACAACATCATCTTCCTTTTCCATCTTTTTTTACTCGTGTTGAGCATCCTTTTGATCTGATTCATTGTGATGTCTGGGGACCCTTCAAAGAACCTACTTATGGAAATCAACGCTTTTTCTTAACATTGGTGGATGATCATACACGGTCTACATGGACCTATTTAATGCAACATAAGTCAGATGTGTCTACCATTGTTCCTCATTTTCTATCCATGGTCAAAAGACAGTTTGGGTTCGATATCAAAGCTTTTCGATCAGATAATGCTCCGGACTTGAAGTTTACTGAGTTGTTCAACAAGTTGGGTATAGTTCACCAATTTTCTTGTGTTGAAACACCTCAACAGAACTCTGTGGTCGAACGCAAGCATCAACATCTACTCAGTGTTGCAAGAGCCTTATTTTTTTCAATCCAAGGTCCCTCTACGGTTCTGGGGTGAATGTGTGCTCACTGCCACTTATCTGATTAATCAGTTGCCTTCTCCAGTTTTGGGAAACCAATCTCCTTATGAGGTCTTACACAAATCGACTCCCAATTATTTGTTTCTCAAAATTTTTGGTTGCCTTTGTTTTGTATCAACTCTTCAAGCACATAGGAATAAGTTCTCTGAACGTGCGTTGCCTGCTATTTTCATCGGTTATTCCCCAGGAGTTAAAGGCTACAAGGTTTATGTCTTGAAGACTCGTTCGATCGTTGTATCGTGAAATGTGGTATTCCATGATGACATATTTCTTTTCCACTCTATTTCTTCTCTTGATGTTGATGTTGACTTATTTCCTGATATTGTTTTACCACGTGCCATATCTGACGTTGTGCATGGCCATGAACAGCTTGAGCCACAAGAAGTTGCTACACACCATGCTTCTTCAGCAAGCCAACCTATAGTTCCTCTTCGACGATCGTCTCGTACTGTCCAACGACATTCTTATCTTCAGGAGTATCATTTAAATAGCATTGCTTCATGTTCGTATCCAATTGAAGATTATATCTCTAGTGTGCAATTATCTTCTGACTATGCTGCTTTCATTGCCAATATTTCTACCCTTAAAGAACCTATGTTTTATCATCAAGCTGTGACTTTTTCCGATTGGAGAAATGTCATGCATGAAGAGTTGCAGGCAATGGATTCAAACAACACATGGACAGTTGTTTCTTTACCCGATGGGAAACACCCTATCGATTGTAAGTGGGTATATCGCACCAAATACAACGCTGATGGCTTCGTTGACCGTTACAAGGCCCGGCTGGTGGTGAAAGGATTCACTCAAGTTAAAGGCATTGACTACGTTGATACCTTCTCCCCTGTGGCAAAAATGAATTCCTTTAAAGTTCTTCTCGCTCTTGCTGTTGTTCATGGTTGGCATCTTTTGCAGCTTGATGTCAATAATGCTTTCCTCAATGGGTTTCTTGATGAAGAGGTTTACATGTGGCTTCCCCTTGGTTATACCCCTCCCGCTCCAGGTCAGAATTTGGTATGTAAATTAAATAAGTCCATTTACGGGCTTAAGCAAGCTTCACGACAATGGTTCACCACCTTTTCACAAGTTGTTCTTCAGTTTGGCTTTACTCAGTCACCCTTCGATCATTCTCTTTTTGTTAAGGGTTTTGGTGACAATTTGGTGGCTCTCCTTGTATACGTTGATGATATTGTCCTTGCAGGAAAGATCTTAGACAATCTGGTAGTTGTGAAAGCATTTCTTCAACAACATTTTAAACTTAAAGATCTTGGCACTTTGCGGTATTTTCTTGGATTTGAGATTGCTCGAAACTCTTCTGACATTTCCTTATCTCAAAGGCGATACGCTTTGCAGCTCATAGAAGATACATGTGTTATAAAATAGGCGTTAATCCAAGAATAAATAATAAGATAAATAATATTATTTAAATGAACAATACAAAATTAAGAACAATACAACAATATATAAATCAAACCGATTTGGAACCAAAAGAAACATGTTGAGGCCTGCACGAACGCAGTTTCCTTAAGACAGATTTTCGGCCACTCCTATGGTGCTCGAGTTCATTGGTCGTCTGTCTCCCAGGATACAACAACATAAGATCAACCACAGTTGCACTACTGTGGAGATCACGAACTGACCCTTGCCTTCGACTATCACCGAAAACCACTTGTAAAATCCACAGAGTAAAACAATAAAAATTTTCTGTGGTTTTGAGTTGTGTAAAACTTAGAAGGTTTACTCCCTATTTATAGGAGTGTCATGAGGGTATAAGTGGAAATTTTGACCTAATGGAGCATTCAATATTGAGAATCAATTGATTCTCCTATAAAGCAATTTCCAAAATTATTATCTGAATTAAAGGTAACTTATAATATTTATCCTTTTAATTCCAAGATAAAATTTGGCAAATTTATGCTTTTATTTGAGGAAAATTCATTTTAAATTTGGGTCAAAATATCTGCAAGCCCACGAAGGACCAGACCGGTTCAGACATTTGCGTTACCCACGTTGTGCACGTCTGCACATTTACGAACCAACAATTGGTTCCACATTTTCCTCAACAACATTTGAATCAATTTCTTATTCAAAGCTCCAAAATTATCAAATTTTCCAACAATCCCCCACATGAATGAAATTGATTTAATCAAAAACATTTTGACTCGATGTGGTGATAGATTCTACAATCGATAGCTGCATAGGATAGGTAGGTATCCACCCTTGAACCTTCCCTTGTGAAAGTATATTTACTTTACTAGCTAACCAGTAGACGTAATGTCCTTGAACTGTTATGCCGTTTGTGTAAACGATGATATACTTCACACAACTACCTCTCTGACAAGAGTATTAGTTCTCATGGGTATGTCCATATGGCCGTGGACATCGCCTGGTTCTGCAAGAGTTTGAAAGAACTATGCCCAATAGTCTCATTGAAGCGGCCCCACTTCACTCTCACATAGGTGACTTATGTTGCTTGACTCAAAAAAGCACACAATGGTCATTAAAAGCATTGCTTAGCCTAAACCACTTTGATCACCGTTTACATCATAGGAATGGACTTGGGGATAAGAGCCCCTATAGTGACCGCACAGGTCTATGCAATTAGGTTGTCCCTTTGAACCTAGATCTTGGGATCTCCAGTCAACTAGGTAGGGTTTTTCTTCACATAGCACCTTAAATTTACATGGGCTTTAGTCTCATTCCTTTAGATGTTTTCTCAACTTGATCTCAATTTAACCCTTTGGTTAATGGATTCACAACGTTATTCTTTGATTTCAAAAAAACAATAGAGATAATTTCATTTGAGATCAGTTGTCTAACGGTATTATGTCGACAACGCATATGTCTCGACTTACCATTATACACAAAGCTCTATGTCCTACCTATTGTGGGCATTGGCTTTGGTCGTTCAGGAATATCCTCCAAGAAATTTCTAAAGCCATTCGACTTCTTTTCTAGACTTGTCTAGAACTTCAAAATCAGATTCTATTATGGATTTGATTATAACCATTTTTCTTGAGGATTTCCATGACACGGTTCCTCTTCCCAAAGTGAAGACATATCCACTTATGCCTTTGATATCTTGAAAATCAGATATCCAATCGCATCGGGGTATCCTTCTAAATAGAAGAATCTCTGGAATAATGCAATTCATAATCTCGAGTATATCTAAGATATCTCAATGCCCTCACAATTGCTTTCCAGTGATTTTCACTTGAATTGCTTGTGAATCTACTTGAACTGCTCACAGTAGAAACAATATCTGGTCTATTGAATCTACTTGGTCAACACTTTGGTCTTTGTTCTTGGACAAAAGTTGGCATGTATTTATTGGAGTTCTGGCTATGCCGGAAACATCCTTGCCAAACTTCTCTTGTCCGCGTAGTGTAACTACGTCAATATGAGACCTTCAAGTGATCGTTTGATTTGGATGCCCAAACTCAAATATGTTAATCTCATATTTTTCATGTCAATCTTGAATTTGACAAGTCTTTGGTACGTTTACCATTTTATTGTTGCTTCCAACAATGAATATGTTATTAACATACAAACATAGAATAATATATCCAATGTTAGTAGTTTTGACATATACACATTTGTCACACTCATTTATCTTGAAGTCGTTTGTCATCATGACATTATCGAACTTCTCATGTCTTTACTTTGGTGCTTGTTTAAGTCTATACAAGGACTTCACCAACCTACATACTTTTCTCTCTTGACTTGAAACTACATAACCCTCAGGTTGTTCCATGTATATTTCTTCATCAAGATCTTCATTTAGAAAAGCTCTTTTAACATCTATTCGATGTACGTCTAGATTTCGCAAAGCGACAATTGTAAGTATCATACTCATGGAGGTTATCCTTGATACATGAGATTATGTATCGAAATAGTCAAGACATTCGGTAACCTTTTATTACCAATCTGGCCTTATACTTATCAATTGTTCCATCTACTTTCATTTTCCATTTGAAAATTCATTCAAAACTTAGTGGTTTAATTTACAGAGAAAGATCCACTAATTCCCACGTATGGTTTTGCATGATGGAATCAATTTCACTCTTAATGACATCCTTCCATAAGATGCCTTCAGATGAATGTATAACATCATTATACGTTTGAGATTCAACCTCTAACATAAAGTTTAGAAAAATGATCCAAAGAATTTTTCTACCCTTACTCATTTACTTCTTTGCGGCTCTATTTCAAGCTCAAACCCTTGTTGATCATTTGAGTCATCTTTATCGATAATCTCCGAAGTTCGTTTCATTGAACTTTGACCAACTTCCCTAGCTTTACAAGGGAATACATATTCCATTATCGTATGCTTGTGAATCTCAGGGTTCTTCGATTCATACACAAGAAATCGATATACATTGATATGTTCTATATAGCCAATAAAAATACAATCCACAATTTTTTTAGGGATCTATTCTCAGTTGCTTTAGTAATGGGTCATTACTTTTGCAAGACACCCCCACATTTTCAAGTAGTTGTAGGAAGGTTTAATTACCTTTCATAACTTATATGGTGTCTAGTCTCTTTAATTACGGGGAATCTTGTTTAAAAGGTAATTAGCTTATAGAACAGCTTCCCCCACATGTTAGGCACATTATAGTACCAACGTTACTCATATAGAGCTTCTCCTCATCTTAAACCTTTAATTAAGTTTGGGATTCAACATCATGCTCATAGAGAACAATTTTCACTATAGCTTCATCTTTACATTATTTTTGTACTATCATCAATGAAGGTAATAAACATATTCCTTCAACCAATATATTGTCATATCAATTGTTATGGCAATAACATTGCCCTCGTTTGAAAGTCTATAGTCTGAAGACTTGTTCCTCATCTTATGGCAATTGAAGCATTTTTTCCATGAAATTTTGCTTCTTGAACACACCGTCCAATTTACGGTTTGAAGTCGTTTTTGACTTCTACTACGTTTGCCATGACAATATTTATCTTAGCAATATTTACCTTAGTAACATTTGAAGGTGGTAACAATATTTACCTTATCCTCTCTAATAATAGGAGGATCATCCTTCAGATATTTAACTAGGTTTATCATGGTCAATTATGCAACATCTTTTGTTGCAATGTATGAATTTTTTTTCCTAATAAATTTCACTGATTTTTCCATTGTGTCACGTAGACACAATCCAGAACCAAAAATTATGAATCTGTTAAACGTTAGGAATTTAATCAAAGACTAAAACCAGAAACAGAAACATAATTTCTAACTTTTGTTAGACGACAGAGATTTAGTAAACTAAACCCCAAACAAAAGTTCACACGGTATTAATAGAAAGAACAATAATAAACAATGCACCAGGTAGGTAACTTATGAAAGAGAGGTGGTGCACTAGGCACGCTTAAATACCAAGTCTCTCAAAGAACCAATCCTAGACATGCATTTTTAAATTTTCTTTCAATCACCGTTTATGGATTTTATTCTTGAAATCATTCCAAGCATGGATGATCAATCGGAATAACTACCTTTGATTCACAACAATTTGGAATCTTCCATTTATGGTCCAACGACCCTCTCGATTCTTTAGCCATTTTAAACACTGTGCACTTCATAGCTTGCATCAGAATAGGCTTTAAGAATTTAATTTTGACATAGAGAATCAAGTTCTTCTATGCTTTGATTCGAGACCTTAGTCAGAATCAGCGCTCTAAATTTGGTAACCAATGTTACTTTCCGAAATAAATTCACCAATTTATTTCCAAAATAAAATCATACTTGATAATAAATTTGAGTTTATTTTTTTTTTCAAAATAAATTCACCAATTTATTTCAAGGTTGAATCATTCTAGATTCTCACGAAATTAAATCCAACGATTTATTTCCCTTAACAAGTTAGAATCAACACATGATTCTAGTACAGAAAATAAATTTAATAATTTATTTCCTTTTACACAAATTTAATCATATTTGATTCTTACGGAAATAAATTCCATGATTTATTTTTCTTAACAAGTTAGAATCAACGCATGATTCTAGCATAGAAATAAATTTAATGATTTATTTCATTTTACAAAAATTGAATCATACTTGATTCTTACGGAAATAAATTCAATGATTTATTTTCCTTGCAACGTTAGAATCATACAAGATTCTCTTGAAAATAAATTCAATGATTTATTTCCTTTTCCAAAATTAGAATCAACACAAGATTCTAACGAAGAAATAAATTCAGTGATTTATTTCTCATATATCTTTTGTTAAATATTGGGATTAGTAGCACTAAAACCCAAACCAATGATATCAAGGCAACAAAATCAAAGGAATTGGTCCTTTAATTTTTTTATTCTTGTTTTGAAAAGATCACGTAAATCCGTTAAAACGGCAGAAATTAATTCCTGAAACGAATTATTTACGAGATCTTTGTTTCCACAACAATCACGATTTCGCTTGAATATTCTGTTCGTCTCTATAAAATTTCTCAAAATAAATTGTTAGTACAAAATAAAATCCACATAATTTCCAAAAATACAAAGGATCATAATTAAGACAAAAAATGTGACAAAGTATAATTTATATACATGCCATATTTAAAATGTCCACGTTATAAGGTAACACTATCATAATAATATTACCAAAAATATTACCAAATTTTAAACTTTATTTTAACAATGTTATAAAAAGTTTAATTATGGCATAAACCATACCATATTAGAAGTCAAAATTTAATATGGAATATTAACTTATTAATACCATAATTTATGGTTTTAAAAATGTCATATAAACAAGAAAACTTATTAAGGAATATTTAAATTTCCTTACTAATCGAATATCCAAATGTTCTATCTCAAGAAATATCGCTTGCATCGTGTTGAATCCGTGGTATTGGTGATCTCAACGTTTCTTGTCTTTGGGCATTCACTTTTTCTATGCGTGAAAATTTCCTCGTCGTGTGAATCATTGCTTTAGATACAATAATATGTTCGTCTTGGATTAAAACTGAGAATCTGTCTTAAGATTGTTATAAAATAGGCGTTAATCCAAGAATAAATAATAAGATAAATAATATTATTTAAATGAACAATACAAAATTAAGAACAATACAACAATATATAAATCAAACCGATTTGGAACCAAAAGAAACGTGTTGAGGCCTGCACGAACGCAGTTTCCTTAAGACAGAATTTCGGTCACTCCTATGGTGCTCGAGTTCATTGGTCGTCTGTCTCCCAGGATACAACAACATAAGATCAACCACAGTTGCACTACTGTGGAGATCACGAACTGACCCTTGCCTTCGCCTATCACCGAAAACCACTTGTAAAATCCACAGAGTAAAACAATAAAAATTTTCTGTGGTTTTGAGTTGTGTAAAACTTAGAAGGTTTACTCCCTATTTATAGGAGTGTCATGAGGGTATAAGTGGAAATTTTGACCTAATGGAGCATTCAATATTGAGAATCAATTGATTCTCCTATAAAGCAATTTCCAAAATTATTATCTGAATTAAATGTAACTTCTATTATTTATCCTTTTAATTCCAAGATAAAATTTGGCAAATTTATGCTTTTATTTGAGGAAAATTCATTTTAAATTTGGGTCAAAATATCTGCAAGCCCACGAAGGACCAGACCGGTTCAGACATTTGCGTTACCCACGTCGTGCACGTCTGCACATTTACGAACCAACAATTGGTTCCACATTTTCCTCAACAACATTTGAATCAGTTTCTTATTCAAAGCTCCAAAATTATTAAATTTTCCAACAACATGTTCCTTGGCTACGAAACCTGCTGAATTACCTATGGTTCCTTCTAACAAGTTAAGTGCAACTGAAGGAGATTTGTTACCTGATCCTCAGCTTTATTGACGGTTGATTGGACGCTTATTGTATCTTACGCATAACAGGCCAGATATTGCCTACATTGTACATCATTTGAGCCAATTTGTTGCTTCTCCACGGTGCCCTCATCTCATGGTTGTCCATCATCTTCTTGCATATGTCAAAAGAACTCCTTCTCTTGGTTTGCTTTTCTCCTCAGCGTCCAACATGCAGCTCAATGGTTTTGTCGATGCTGATTACGGGGCCTGTCCAGACACCAGGCGATTTGTTACAGGATTTTGTGTCTTCCTTAGCAATAACCTAGTCTCTTGGAAAGCCAAAAAGCAGCAGATTGTCAGCCGATCCTCTTGTGAGGCCGAGTATCGTGCCATGGCTACTGCTGTTTGTGAACTTGTTTGGCTTCGCTCGCTGTTATCTTCTTTTCAGACTGAAGTTCCCACCGCTTCTTTATACTGCGATAATCAGTCAGCCATCCATCTTGCAACCAACCAAGTGTTTCATGAACGCACTAAGCATGTCGAGGTCGATTGCCATTTCATTCGCGACAAGGTCTGAGATGGTTTCATAAAGCTTTTTTATATTCGTTCTGCCAACCAACTTGCTGACATCTTCACGAAAGCTCTTCACTGCCCAACCTTCAATTCTCTTGTTCTCAAGATGGGTCTCCTGAACATTCACACTCATCTCCATCTTGAGGGGGAGGGGGCTATTATACTTAACCGTTTCTGTTAGATAAGTATAGTTAGAGGGTAGAAGTTAATTATTCATTCTGTTATTTTTGGCGGTTCTATATTGGCTATATAATAACTTAATTTCATATGTGTGAAATAATAATGAATAAAGAAAACTTTCTTTGATTCTTGTTTACTATTATAATAAATCAAATTAAATTTTATTCACCTTTACGGACAAGGGAATTGAACCCAATACTGCATTCGGACCACATATACAAGTTACATACCAAAGCTATATATAATAAACTTGGTACAAAAATTACAAATTATTTTACTAAAATGCTGATTTGAATCCCGACCAATCCTTAAATCAAGTTACTCTTTAGCCACCAATAGTATAATATTTTTTAAAAGGCTTAATTATACATTGGTACTTGAATTAGGTACCTATTTCTAAGTTAGTACCTGAATTAGGCACATTTTCTCAAGTTAGTACCTAAAGAATTTTTTCTCCAAAGTTGGTACTCGAACTTTAAGTCAATCCATTGTTTTGATACTTTTATTAATAGTTTAGTCCCAAAAATTACACATTCTATCAATTTGATCCTAATTCGAAACAATTCAATAAATTTAACATTTCATATTTAAAAATAATTTAGTCACTGTTTTACGATACTGTCAAACCATGCAAGTCTATCGGATCAAAGCAACGATTGAATAACTGCATTCTACAATAAAATAACAAGTTATTTTTAAACTTTTATTATACTAGGAAAGTAATATTATAACATTTCTGGGAGAATAACAAACAATTTAGGAGAACAACATAGTAAACTGATAGAATTTTTAAATATAAATGGTTAAATTTATTGATTTGTTTTGAATTAGGACTAAATTGATGGAATGTATAAATTTTGGTACAATGGGAGAAGGTGTCTTGTTCAAGTACGAACTTGTGAGAAAAAAATTTAGATACCGACTTAGGATAAGGTGTCTAATAAGGTACCAACTTGGGAGCAAAAATTCTTTAAATACCAATTTGGAAGAAGATGCCTAGTTTAGGTACCAAGTGTATATTTAAGATTTTTTAAAAAAAATAAAAATTAAAAATTTGAATTGAAGTAACGATAAACAAAAGTTGTAAAATCAAAAGAGATTCATCCTATCAATGGGTTGGTCTAAGTGGTAAGCAGTTTGGTATCGCTTAAGTAAGGTATCGAGTTCGAGGGTTGTGTATGCAGAAAATCTTCGCTGAGAGACTCACCCACCAAAGTTCGATATGCGACGTGAATCGGTTCGAATTAGTCAGCGTTAACCTGAAAACCGAAAGTGCAAAAAAAAAAAAACTCACCCGAATAAATATTAGAAGAAAAAAACCCTTCAATTTTCTCTGGAAAACCATATTAAAATTGCGAAAACAATTGAATTAATTTAGAATTAAATTATAAAAAATATAGATAAATTGAAATAAATTTTTTTGATAAATAAAGAGTTATTATCCTGTTCCCCATTAAAAATCCCTAAATAAAATTTAAATACATGAAAAATAATCAAAAATATGTTTGTCATGAAAAATATTGTAAATGTAATAAAAATACACAAATGTATCAAAACTATATATATATGGATTAATATCTTATACACAAGCGATGGAAACTAAAAGTTTCCACAAGCGCCTTAGTTTTAGGGTATAGGGAGTTAGTTTAGAGTATAGGGTTTAGGGGTTTAGGTGTAGGGGTTTAGAATTTAGAGATAGTCGTTTCAATTTAGGGTTTAGGGTTATAATTTAGGGTTTATATGTTAGGGTTTAGTTTTTAGGGTAATATGGTGAGGATTTAGGTTTTAACCTATAAACCCTAAATTATAACCCTAAACCTTAAATTGAAAGAACTATCCCTAAATTCTAACTCCTTACACCTAAACCTCTAAACTCTATACCCTAAACTAACTCCTTATACCCTAAAACTAAGGCGCTTGTGGAAACTTTCAGCTTCCACCGCCTGTGTATAGAATATATATATATATATATGGGTTAGGATCAACTTACACTATGTAAAACTCAACTAGTTTTACACTAATTTATGGCCATTAGATTGGTTAAATGAATGGATGAGATTAACTCCTTACTTTTTTCCCCAAGTGATAATCTTTCCATATCCTACTTTTAATCTCATCCATTCATTTCACTCATCCAATGGTTATAGATTAGTGTAAAACTAAATGAGTATGAGTTAGGATCAACTTACACTGTGTAAAACTCAATTAGTTTTACACAGTTTTTGGACCGTTGGATGATGGTAATTAATGGCTCAGATTATTTCCTTATCTTTTTTTCCAAAGTGATAATCTTCAAATTTTTTACTGTTAATCTCATCCATCCATTTCCCTTATCCAATGGTCCTAAATTAGTGTAAAACTAAATGAGTTTTACACCATGTAACTTGATCCCATCCCATATATATATATATATATATATATATAATAATAATAATAATAATAATAATAATAATAATAATAACTAAAGTATCATTCATGTCCATTTTATAGGCCACCGATAAATTATTAATATTTAAAAACTTTATCAACTTATACTACTTTGAATATACAAAAAAATACAGCACGAATGCATCACAGCAAATATTTTTCTTTAAATTAGATGTCTATGACATGATACATTGAATCATAATACGCAAAATATAAAATTGAGTGAGATTTGAATACTCCAAAAAGGTTAATTAAAAATATGAAAACAATCCAAATATACAAAACATAAAAAAATATTTATGCAAACGTGATATATCACGAAAAAATAACATAAACACAACACGTGTACGCAGAAAAATTAAAATCTACATAAAATAAGTTAAATTATCATGTAAAAATATTCAAATTTATAATACTCTGAAAGAAAAAATAACACGGATATGAACATTTATCTCGATAATTAAAATTTTAAAATCGACCAATTAATAAATAATCCCCGAAAACAGAACAATGGGGAAATTATAAAAAAGAAAGTAAAATTCAATTGATATTATACTTCTATAACGTGGCCTCAATACAATCGGTTCAAACTTGGTGTTAGACTGTTGGTGGATGAAGGGTTGAATCGAGCTGGCAGCCAACTTGGTTTTACATCGATTTGGATTAAAGAACCGACAGCTTAGATTCGAATAAGAACCCTAAATTTGCTCACAATTTGGATTAGTAAACGAATTCTTTTTATCTGATTATAAAATTAAATAATTTATTAAAATGGTAGTCATGATAGGAGAAAGAAGACGAAGATACCAACAATTAGTTTGTCTAGTAGGATAAGACATTAGATCTTTTAAAAAATGTCAAGAGTATGAATCTTGGCGTTGAGAATAAAAAAAATGAGATGAGAAAGTCGACTTTATAATAGGCCTCCGTAAAACTAAATATGGATTAATCGATTAATCAGTCGAAAATCAGTAGTTAAAAAAAGAGAGACGAAAATGCTTACATTCTACCTTTAAATTTGATTAATAATTCTTAATTTATTTTATTTTTATAAATTCTCTTTTTGGCCGCTGTATCTCTGTAACTGACAAGGGGAAGTAGAATATATCTTAAACAATATTTATCTCTTTGTCTTTCTTTATTTGGAGTATCCAATGATATTTTAGGGAATCTATTATTAGTTTTTAATTAAATATTTATTAGTTGATTATAATAATATTTTTTTCATTCTTTTATAAAAAAATACTTAATTTTCCAACAAACTTTTAAAATTAAAATGGCAAAATGACAAAAGATGCCCTAACTTTGTATGTTTTCTCATTTGGCCCCCTATTCTTTTTTTGGAACAAACAATCCCAACGTTTCAATTTGGTCCAAATAGGCCCCTGCTAAATGAATAATGCAAATCAACTAACAATCAACGACTGATTCTGACTAGACTTGCCATGCGTGAAGATCAGCTGACGTGACATATGATAAAACATTGAGGGTTGTTTGCTCCAAAAAAATAGAGAGACAAATAATAAAACATGCAAACGTTGTGATTTTTTTTGTCTTTTTTTCCAATTAAAATCACCACTTTTAATGATATATGAGCTTTGATCATATCAAGCTATGAGTAATTTATAAAGATGAAACCTTAACTCCATGAAATTGTGAAATCCAATGTCAATGTTAATCCACTGCCTACGTAAGCGCATTGACAAGAAATTTATTTAGTGTGTTTGGACATTATAGTATGTATACGTAAGTGCATTAACAGGAAATTTGTTGGTACCTACTGTCTACGAATACTAACCACCACGTGTCAGGACCAGACAACATGTGACGAACGAATAAGATTACGAACACTATAACACAAAAGACATTCGACGACCGACGAAGCAATGCATGTGATCGTTGTAAACCACAACGTGAGAGGCTGCCCGCAAATCGTGCGACACCTTTCGTAACTTGCGGCGAACCAGCAAGACTACAAGCAACATCACACGTGATCGCTACGAATGACAGAGCGAACCTGAGACGTGACAATACACATGATCTACATCGACACCGAGTCGTGGCAACTCAATAAAACAAATGTCTCACTCGATTGACACGTGCCACACTTCATCTAACCCCTTTATAAGGGGACATGCACCCCCAAATAGAGTCCAGACTCCCTATAACATACACATAAGCTCTCATGACCAAAACTTGAACTCTTCAAGCTTATTGAGAGCTCTCCATTCAGGGTACCACGATCACAAGAGAAACGAGAGCCATACACGAGCTCCGACTCGGAACAACCATCCGGGTCACCATCGAACCACCGTCTCCGGTCCCTAACAATTTTGACTATCAACAATTGGTGCAGTGAGTGTGAACCTTTCAGATTTTCAATCTGATCCTCGGAAGACAACGAAGAGCGACCTTCGATAGGGGCGCATATAGAGGAATGGACGGAGATAGAAAAAAGGAAGAAAAGGGGAGAAGAAAACCCCTTTAAGCCGAAAGTAGTCAACCGGTTAGCATGTAGAATAAATCTGGAGTCACGAGCTAGTTAGGAGAAGCAACCGAGACAATAGAGGAAGGGCGCATGCATGCGATAAAAAGACTCACCAGCATATAGAGGTTCGGATGAGAGATGTAAATCCAAGAGCGCCATAAGTGGCATGGCGGGAAGCGAGAGCATAAGAGGCAAGATGTCCGAATGAAGGATGTAAGGAGCCCTCATAGTCCTTCTGCTGGAAGAAAGGTATTGATTACTGCCGATGAAATTCGAAGTTGTAAAGCTTTGAATTTCATCTTCTGCTCCTGTAACCTCCCTGATGGCTTGAAGAGCGATCAAGGTTAGCACCCGATGCAAAGCTGCAGACCATTTAGCAGCTAAGCACGATAGTGAGGACACAAGAGAGCGAAAAATTGTCACAAAGTAAAGACGCAACAAACACGCGCGAAGATATGACCTAACTTATATTGTTCAATATGCACTTCATTTTCATTTTTCGTCATTTTGCACATTCTATGGCACACTATATGTTTTGATTAATAAAATATCTTTTTACTAATATTTTTATTCAATCCCCAGTTCTCCCTAAAAATGAATGGCTCGTTATCCACTCCTGAAAAAATCGTTGCTTTCGAAGCAAGCGAGCTAAAAATAAAATAAATGGTCGTCTGAGCGTCCGCCACTTTTAAGAATCGTGCATAGAGGAATCATCTCAACGATCGCCGCTTTCGAAGCAAGCGAGCTAAAAATAAACAAAGGGTCATCTAAGCGTTTGCCGCTTTTAAGAAGCATGCAAAGAGGAATCAGCTCAACAATCGACGCTTCCGAAGCAAGCAAGCTAAAAATAAACAAAGGGTCGTCTAAGCGTCTGCCGCTTTTAAGAAATGTGCATAGAGAAATTAGCTCAACGATCACTGCTTCTGAAGCAAGCAAGCTAAAAATAAACAAAAAGGTCCTCTGAGCGTTCGCCGCTTTTAAGAAGCGTGCATAGAGGAATCAACCCAACAATCGGCGCTTCCGAAGCAAGATAGGTGAGCATAATATAAAATAGTAGCACACAGGTCGAAAACAACGCAAGCATCAAGCCGCTTCAATAAATATTGCTCATCAAAATGAAACCATAGTACTAACACACAAGAATAACGAGTATGCAAATACGAACAATGGAAACCAAGACTTCCTCACTTGAGGGGTAAAACAAACATGAGAACATACAAGAAAAAATAATTCCTCTTATAATATGTACCTTATTAGATGTTGGCAACCATAAATACACTAAAACCGAACATAAGCCATCGATCGAAAGAACCAAAAAGTAAGATCTGGATTCATAATATTTTCATTAAGAACAAGCCTTATTTACAGTCATCACCAAAGTGATCCTTAAACGAATAAATTAATTCGAGTGCAAAATGCTTCTCGTAGAGACTTCTTTTCGTTGAGCAATAGAAAATCAACGCAATTAGCTCATCATGTTCTCAATTTAAGTAGAGCGTCCTCAGGCCACATGCATCTCTTCTCAAAGTGTTGTCTTAATCCACTTATGCGACCAATAAGCATAAAAAAGGATCGCCAAAATGAATAAACCATCTAAAGCGTCTGCTGCTCCCAAGTAAGCACACACAATGCCTAAAAATAGATATTCGCCAACTTATTCAGGTTATACTCGTTGTAAATTCAAAGAAAGTATTCAGTATCTACCGCCTTTAACAAAGAGCATAGTAAAGTATATGAGCACGAGCCAATATAGCAATCGAAAATTACCTCACCTAGGAGGCAAGAATCTACCCAACTTTAGGTAGTAACACAAATATATAATCCGCCCTGAGAAAGTGATGTCGTTCCATGAGAAACAATGTAAATCTCGTCCCCCAGCGAACTAATTACAGTAGGGGAAAAGGTTTGCCGCCTACTTATTTTGAAAAATTGCAAGTATTAAATGTTTATATTTATCGCAAATTGAAAGAAGAATAAGTATAATACGAGCACTAGGATGCAAACATAATTCAAATAAGCAATGTGTGGTCCCATAAAAAGGACAATTTGTATAAATCTTGTAACACCCGTGTTTTGGGCCTAGGAGTTAGCCGGGTATTGGTTCGAGTCAAATAAAACTTAATTAAAACATTTCAACCTCAAATAATGACCTAATTGAACTTTAGTAGAAATGGGAGGGCTTATGAGGTAATTTGACCCTAAAGTCTTTAAAAAGCTAGACAACTTTAAACCAAAAGTTGTCATCTTCTCTTTTCATCTTCTTCCAACGTTAAAAGAGGGAAAACACCATTCTAAAACCTCTCAAGCTTGGTCACTATTCCATTGATCCTACCACTTGATTTCAACCCCGTTTTAAGAGGTAATTACGTTTTCTTAATCTCCTCTTCAATCTCTATCTATCCTTTGTCTTAGATTTCAAAAATATGGGGTTTTGAAAATTAGGGTTTATATTAAAGTTTGAATTTTTAAGGGGTTTTCTAATTGGTTTTGATAAATTGAGTTGGGGTTTTAGTTAATCATGTTATAATGAGTAACATATATCAAATTGGTTGAATTTGGGTGAAAATTCGTAGCTTGTTCTTGAGGTAGATTTTAAAGTATTAAAACTTGAGTTTTTGGTGGGTTTTATGTTGAAATTAAAGGGCTGATAGTCTACCTATGTTAGGAGGGTGATTTGGGATGGTTTGGAAGTCATTTGGATGCTTAGAAATGGGTATTTCAGCCAATGGTTGTTGGGGTCCGAAAATTGGGCTTTGAGATGTTATGTGGCTTGGGAAATTGTGGAAATTGGAGTTGTGTTTGCAAAGTAAGTTGATAGTTGAGTTAGCATTGAGTTGAGAAGTAATGTGTATGTTTTGTTTGGCTAGAATCAAGAGGAAGCGTTGAAGAGGCTTTGGGACCGAATCCGGGTGCATAAGAGGATTGTTTCGATTTGCTAAGGAAAGGCGGTGAGTGGTCTTAACTTGTTTCAAAGTTTGGTTCGAGTATGTGTAGTGTGTGTAAAGTGTGCTTGGTAGGCCACTTCTATTTCAATTCAATTTGATAGCTTAACCTTTGATATCCATAAATGCTATTGTGCTATTTAGCTATGCTCTTGTGATTTTGGTTGGTTGGTGCATGTATATTCATGAGATGTGTATATGTGTGATGAGCATGGATTGTGGTTGATGATATATATAAATCATGGTTATGACAATTGGCACTAAATAATTACCGGTTGTAAATGATCGATCATTAGGATAGTGTGCACACAAATTGAGTCAAAACGTACGTGGCCTTGATGGCGTTAAGTCATCAAGGAGGAGTACGGTGATGTAACATTCCACCGGAAGCTTTTATTTATTTCTACGGGATGATGAGTGGAATCCCATCCGTAGGGCATATGGCGATGAGTGGAATCCCACACATGCAAGGTCCGGTGATGAGTGTAATCCCACCGAGGTAAAGTGTTGTTGAGGTTTAAATCCGCACAATCGGGGTAATTAAAGTGGCCAATTAAACTTGTTTATGTAATGTGATATATGATGGTGATATGTGGTTTTGACATATGGTATTGTACATGATAATTGATATTGATGTGTAATCTTGCTAGGATTGTGAGACCATATATGCCACTTGAAAGACTAGCTAGGTCTACTTGTTTATATGCAATGCTTGATATGTGTGAGATTAGGATTACATGCTTGAACCCTGCATTGTTGATGTTTTTCGTTTTAGAGCACCCTCACTAAGCTTATAGCTTACGCTCTCAATGTTCAACAATGCAGATCATTAGCGTGGTGTTAGCTCGAGGCAAGGCAAGAGGGGCTTCCAAGTTTGTGACTCAAGTACGATGGTGATTTTGTATTAGTTAGCAATGTGGCAAGGGTTGTGTATGAGCTTGTATGACTCATTTACATGTGTTGATTTTGGTTGATTATGGTTTGTAAGCATGGTATGCTATGATGGATGTTGTGTGTGATAGCATGTTTTAGATGCTAGGTTGCCTTGTTTTAGTGCAAACCTCTTTAAGCTTATCATGCACCTTCTAAAGCCTTGGAGTTCTATGTTTGACATTATATGTTAAATTGCCCTTTGTGATGCCTTGTATGGATGCTTAGATTGTGTTGGAATGTTTAAGTTGCTTGATTATATGTGTACCTCTTTGTGTTGTTTAATGCCCTTTGGTTCTTGTGAAAGCATGCTTTTATGGTTGGTTTGCCTTAGGGTTGATGATAGTGTGTTGGTTGAGGTTTTAGAGGGATTTAGGGGCCTCCTTGTGCCCTATATCAGCTCAAACCTGTAGATTCGTAGCTGGGGTATCGATATCGTTGGTCTGGTATCGATATTGCCTTTTGGTTTCAGGCCTCGTGTATCGATACTCGAGGGAGAGTATCGATACCTTTTTGGTCACTAGAGCCACTGTCAATTTCGGTATCGATACTGGCCTCTAGGGTATCGATACCGTTATCTTGGCGTTGACCATGGGAAGTCAACTTTTGGGGAGGGTATCGATACACTCCTTGGGGTATCGATACGGTCTCCACGGGTTGACCAAACCCTGTTGACCTAGTCAAGGGGTATCGATACACCCCTTAAGGGTATCGATACCGCCTGCAGTTTAAGGTTTAAAATGGGCTTTTAAATGTTAGTTTGGGTTCGTTTGATTGCTTCGTAAATGTTGTTCCGCTGTATGATCACTTAGGATGTAACTCTCATCTAGACAAGATTTAAAATGAAAAAAGTAGGGTTGCTAACCGAGGGAGGGTTCTTTAGGGAGTTTTCACTCGGTTTTCCCCGTGTAGCTCACTCGGACCGGTCATCCGGCCAGACTGGGACGAGGGGGTTACATTTGTTGGTATCAGAGCCTGAGGTACCGAGACCTCGGGCAGGTAAGTGAGGTAAGCTTAATGCGTTAGATGCTTATGATGTTCGATGCATGCTTTGCCATGAATCCTTGAATGCTTGCTTGATTGTATGCTATTTTGAAGCATGAATTGTCGTGTCTGGTGTGAGTGTGTGCCCATTGCTACTATTACTTAATTTAAAAGGATTTTTGGAAAGAGGAGTACTTGAGCACTATTGGACCTTTGCCTTGACTAATGTAATCCTCATCTGTTTCTTGTTGTAGTTTACCTTGCTAGTTGAACCATGAGACCACGTGGGAGGCCTAGGATGGTTCAACCGGAACCACGAGCAGAGGCTCCGGGAGTAGAGCCGGTAGTTAGAGTTGAGGCTCAAGTGGGAGAGCCTGTGGTTGGAGTTGGAGCTCCTCCACCACCTCCACCACCACCTCCTCCACCGGGAGCGGGAGGTGAGGCTGGGGCCGAAGGAGATGGACCACAAGGAGGCCAGGGTGGCCAAGGCGGCCAAGGACCGGCCGGGATAGACTTAGCTCCGTTGGTTCAGGCAATAGCCGGAGCATTTCAGGCTGCTGTAGCTGGAGGTCAGGCAGCTCATCATCAGGGTGAGGGCACCGGGTTGCCATTAGAGAGACTTCGGGGCCTTGGGGCCGAAGAGTTTAGAGGTGCTACTCCAGAGTGATCAGAGTTATGGTTTGAGAAGACCGTCCGTATCCTTGCTCAGATGGGATGCACTGGTGAGCGCAAGTTGGGATGCGTTGAGTCTTTGCTTCAGGGTGATGCCTACACCTGGTGGGTCACCGTTACTTCAGGGATGTATGAGGCCGAGATTACGTGGGAGTTCTTTGAGACAGCATTCCGGAAGAAGTATTTGGGTCCGCGGTACCTCGATGAGAGGAAGAGAGAGTTTATGGCTTTGCTTCAGGGGAGTATGTCTGTGACCGACTATGAGATCCGATTTGTGAGATTGAGTCAGTATGCACCTGAGCTCGTACCTACTGAGGTGGAGCGTTGTAACCGTTTCCGTTATGGGCTGAATGAAGAAATCAAGACTTATACTCTAGCTTCAGATTACACAGATTTTGATGTCTTGGTCTCGAGGGCCAAGGACTTGGAGCACAGTTTGAGTTTGACCAGGCGGTCAGGTGGATCTAGTTCGGGTAAGAGGTCCAGCAACTTCGATAGAGGTGATGCCAAGAGGCATCGAGACAATAGGCATCAGTATGATCATAGGCGTGGTGGCGGTAACCACGGTAGGGGCCACCAGGGTCAGAGAGCTGGTGGGAAGTTGCCCACATGTGCTACTTGCGGGAGGAACCACACCGGAGAGTGTTGGGGAAATTATCACTCTTGTTGGAGTTGTGGTGCTAGAGACCACATTAGACGTGACTGTCCACATCAGGTGGGACAGGCACCAGCTCAGGCTCCTGCTAGAGCCAACGACTTTCAGAGAGGCCGCGGGCGCGGTAGAGGTAATTTCCAGCCAAGGAACGATGGTCAGAGAAACTTAGCTCATGTAGTTGCAGTCCAGCCGGAGGGCGGAGGACAGGCTAGGGTTTACGCTCAACGCGGGGAGCAGCATGACACCGATGTGATCGCAGGTAACTTCTCGATACAGTCTTTGGGTTTGCTTTCTTTGATTGACTCTGGGTCTACACATTCCTACATATTGAGTGAGCATGCACAGTCTTTGAATTTGCCTTGTGAGTTGTTAGAGGTAGGAGTTAGTGTTACTAGTTCCTTTGGGGACACGGTAGTAGTTAGGAAGATGTACCGAAGGTGTCCGTTGATGGTTCAGGGACATGTGTTTCCAGTGGATATGATGGAACTTCCTTTCTATGGTTTTGATGTGATTCTGGGTATGGATTGGCTCACGGAGCATAGGGATAGGATAGATTGTGAAACTAAGCGGATTTCTTTGAAGCTCACAGATGATTATGAAATTGTTGTGGTGGGTGAGAATGTGAAGTTCTTATCCAATGTGGTTTCAGTGTTAGAGGCTAAGAGATTAGTTGAGTTAGGGTGTGAAGCATACTTAGCATATGTGATGAACCCTAACATGAGTGAGGTTAGACCTCAGGACATCCGGACAGTATGTGATTTTCCTAGTGTATTTCCAGAAAAGTTGCCAGGGTTACCACCGGACAGAGAGGTAGAGTTCAGCATTGAGACTTATTCTGATTCAGCTTCTGTTTCGATTGCTCCGTATCGTATGGCACCGAAGGAATTGAAAGAGTTGAAGACTCAGTTGCAAGAATTGACAGATAGAGGTTTTATTCGACCTAGTTATTCACCTTGGGGTGCACCAGTGTTGTTTGTGAAAAAGAAAGATGGAAGCATGAGAATGTGTATAGATTATAGACAGTTGAATCAGTTGACAGTGAAGAACAAATACCCGTTGCCTAGAATTGATGACTTGTTTGATCAGTTGAGAGGGGCAACTGTCTTTTCAAAGATTGATTTGAGATCAGGTTACTACCAGCTAAAGGTTAGAGAGGTTGATGTACCGAAGACGGCCTTTAGGACTAGATACGGTCACTATGAGTTTTTAGTCATGCCGTTTGGGTTGACTAATGCACCGGCAGCTTTCATGGACATGATGAATAGGATTTTTCACCAGTATCTAGATCAGTTTGTAGTTGTATTTATTGATGACATTTTGGTGTACTCGCAAACTGAAGAAGATCATGACCGGCACTTGAGACTTGTTTTGAAGACTTTGCTAGATCATCAGTTGTATGCGAAGCTCAGCAAGTGTGAATTCTGGATCCGAGAAGTAGTCTTCTTAGGACATGTAGTGTCAGCCGATGGGATTAGAGTTGATCCGAAGAAGATCGAAGCCATTGTTGAGTGGAAGCAACCGAAGTCTGTGACAGAGGTACGTAGCTTCCTAGGTTTAGCCGGATACTATAGGAGGTTTGTAGAGGTTTCTCTAAATTAGCCGCTCCATTGACACAATTACTTCAGAAGAGTGTTCAGTTTGAGTGGACAGATGCAAGACAGAGAGCCTTTGAAAAATTGAAAGAAGCTTTGACCCAAGCACCGATCTTGATACAGCCTGAGTCCGGGAAGGACTATGTAGTCTACAGTGATGCTTCATATGTAGGGCTAGGATGTGTCCTTATGCAAGACAAGAGAGTAGTGGCTTATGCCTCAAGATAGTTGAAGACCCATGAGCGCAACTATCCGACCCATGACATAGAGTTAGCTGCAGTTGTGTTTACTCTGAAGATTTGGAGGCATTATTTGTATGGTGAGAAATGTACAGTATACACCGACCATAAGAGTTTGAAGTACATTATGACTCAGCGAGATTTGAATCTCAGACAGCGTAAGTGGTTAGAGCTGCTAAAGGACTATGATCTTACGATTGAATACCATCCGGGTAAGGCCAATGTAGTGGCCGATGCATTGAGTAGGAAGGTGGCCGTGGACTTGAGAGCTATGTTTGCTAGATTGAGTTTGTCCGGAGATGGTGGCTTAGTAGCCGAGCTTCAGGTTAGACCTACTCTAGGTCAGATGATTAGAGAGAAACAGCTCTTAGATAGATCTTTGGCACCTCACGTGCAAGATATAGCCGAGGGTAGATCTTCAGACTACAGTTTCAGTTCCGATGGGGTTTTATATTACAAAGACAGAATAGTTGTGCTTGAAGACAGTGATTTGAGACGTACGATCTTGACTGAAGCCCACAGTAGTCCGTTTGCTATGCATCCGGGAAGTACGAAGATGTACCGTGATTTGAAGAATGAGTACTTTTGGGTTGGCTTGAAGAGAGATGTAGCCGACTTTGTGAGTAAGTGCCTAGTGTGTCAGAGAGTGAAGGCGGAACATCAGGTTCCCTCAGGTTTGTTACAGCCGTTGAGAATTCCGGAATGGAAGTGGGAGAACATCACCATGGATTTTGTTTCGGGTTTGCCTTTGACTCCTACGAAGAAGAACTCGGTTTGGGTGATAGTGGATCGATTTACAAAGTGTGCTCACTTCTTGGCTGTCAACACTACTTACACCTTAGATAGATTGGCCGATTTGTACATTGGTGAGATTGTCAGACTACATGGTGTGCCGAAGTCCATTGTGTCAGATAGGGATCCTCGGTTTACTTCTAGATTTTGGGAGAGTCTGCATACAGCTTTGGGTACCCGTTTGAACTTCAGCACTTCTTATCATCCTCAGTCAGATGGTCAGTCGGAGAGGGTTATTCAGATTTTTGAGGACATGTTGCGTTGTTGTATCATTGACTTTCAGGGTACTTGGGAGAAGCATTTGCCTCTAGTAGAGTTTGCGTACAACAACAGCTTTCAGTCGAGCATTCAGATGGCTCCGTATGAGGCCTTGTATGGCCGGAAGTGTAGAACTCCAGTGTGTTGGGCCGAGGTAGGACAGAAACTGTTACCTATGCCGGATTTGCTCAAGGGGACAACCGACAAGGTAAAATTGATTTGCGACCGTTTGAAGGCTGCTTCGGATAGGCAGAAGTCCTATGCCGATTTGAAGAGGAAGGAAGTTGAGTTCTCAGTGGGTGAGAAGGTATTCTTGAAGGTGTCTCCGTGGAAAAAGGTGATGAGATTTGGCCGAAAGGGGAAATTGAGTCCGAGGTACATAGGACCGTATGAGATTGTGAAGAGGGTTGGTCCGGTTGCTTATCAGTTGCGTTTGCCATCCGAGCTTGAGAAGATACATGATGTATTCCATGTTTCGATGCTTCGCAAGTATAGGTCCGATCCATCACATGTTATGCCCGTGGAAGAAATTGAATTGAATCCGGATTTGACTTATGAGGAAGAGCCCGTTGAGATCTTAGCTTCTGACAGTAAGGTGTTGAGGGGTAGATCGATTGAGTTAGTGAAGGTGCGGTGGCAACGTAGAGGTGTGGACGAGGCCACTTGGGAGAGGAAGGAGGATATGGAAAAGCAGTTTCCGTATCTCTTTCAGTCAGGTAATTTCGGGGACGAAATTCCTTAAGTGGGAGAGAGTTGTAACACCCGTGTTTTGGGCGTAGGAGTTAGCCGGGTATTGGTTCGAGTCAAATAAAACTTAATTAAAACATTTCAACTTCAAATAATGACCTAATTGAACTTTAGTAGAAAGGGGAGGGCTTATGAGGTAATTTGACCCTAAAGTCTTTAAAAAGCTAGACAACTTTAAACCAAAAGTTGTCATCTTCTCTTTTCATCTTCTTCCAACGTCAAAAGAGGGAAAACACCATTCTAAAACCTCTCAAGCTTGGTCACTATTCCATTGATCCTACCACTTGATTTCAACCCCGTTTTAAGAGGTAATTACGTTTTCTTAATCTCCTCTTCAATCCCTATCTATCCTTTGTCTTAGATTTCAAAAATATGGGGTTTTGAAAATTAGGGTTTATATTAAAGTTTGAATTTTTAAGGGGTTTTCTAATTGGTTTTGATAAATTGAGTTGGGGTTTTAGTTAATCATGTTATAATGAGTAACATATATCAAATTGGTTGAATTTGGGTGAAAATTCGTAGCTTGTTCTTGAGGTAGATTTTAAAGTATTAAAACTTGAGTTTTTGGTGGGTTTTATGTTGAAATTAAAGGGTTGATAGTCTACCTATGTTAGGAGGGTGATTTGGGATGGTTTGGAAGTCATTTGGATGCTTAGAAATGGGTATTTCAGCCAATGGTTGTTGGGGTCCGAAAATTGGGCTTTGAGATGTTATGTGGCTTGGGAAATTGTGGAAATTGGAGTTGTGTTTGCAAAGTAAGTTGATAGTTGAGTTAGCATTGAGTTGAGAAGTAATGTGTATGTTTTGTTTGGCTAGAATCAAGAGGAAGCGTTGAAGAGGCTTTGGGACCGAATCCGGGTGCATAAGAGGATTGTTTCGAGTTGCTAAGGAAGGGCGGTGAGTGGTCTTAACTTGTTTCAAAGTTTGGTTCGAGTATGTGTAGTGTGTGTAAAGTGTGCTTGGTAGGCCACTTCTATTTCAATTCAAGTTGATAGCTTAACCTTTGATATCCATAAATGCTATTGTGCTATTTAGCTATGCTCTTGTGATTTTGGTTGGTTGGTGCATGTATATTGATGAGATGTGTATATGTGTGATGAGCATGGATTGTGGTTGATGATATATATAAATCATGGTTATGAGAATTGGCACTAAATAATTACCGGTTGTAAATGATCGATCATTAGGATAGTGTGCACATAAATTGAGTCAAAACGTACGTGGCCTTGATGGCGTTAAGTCATCAAGGAGGAGTACGATGATGTAACATTCCACCGGAAGCTTTTATTTATTTCTACGGGATGATGAGTGGAATCCCATCCGTAGGGCATGTGGCGATGAGTGGAATCCCGCACATGCAAGGTCCGGTGATGAGTGTAATCTCACCGAGGTAAAGTGTTGTTGAGGTTAAAATCCGCACAATCGGGGTAATTAAAGTGGCCAATTAAACTTGTTTATGTAATGTGATATATGATGGTGATATGTGGTTTTGACATATGGTATTGTACATGATAATTGATATTGATGTGTAATCTTGCTAGGATTGTGAGACCATATATGCCACTTGAAAGACTAGCTAGGTCTACTTGTTTATATGCAATGCTTGATATGTGTGAGATTAGGATTACATGCTTGAACCCTGCATTGTTGATGTTTTTCGTTTTAGAGCACCCTCACTAAGCTTATAGCTTACGCTCTCAATGTTCAACAATGCAGATCATTAGCGTGGTGTTAGCTCGAGGCAAGACAAGAGGGGCTTCCAAGTTTGTGACTCAAGTACGGTGGTGATTTTGTATTAGTTAGCAATGTGGCAAGGGTTGTGTATGAGCTTGTATGACTCATTTACATGTGTTGATTTTGGTTGATTATGGTTTGTAAGCATGGTATGCTATGATGGATGTTGTGTGTGATAGCATGTTTTAGATGCTAGGTTGCCTTGTTTTAGTGCAAACCTCTTTAAGCTTATCATGCACCTTCTAAAGCCTTGGAGTTCTATGTTTGACATTATATGTTAAATTGCCCTTTGTGATGCCTTGTATGGATGCTTAGATTGTGTTGGAATGCTTAAGTTGCTTGATTATATGTGTACCTCTTTGTGTTGTTTAATGCCCTTTGGTTCTTGTGAAAGCATGCTTTTATGGTTGGTTTGCCTTAGGGTTGATGATAGTGTGTTGGTTGAGGTTTTAGAGGGATTTAGGGGCCTCTTTGTGCCCTATATCAGCTCAAACCTGCAAATTCGTAGCTGGGGTATCGATACCGTTGGTCTGGTATCGATACTGCCTTTTGGTTTCAGGCCTCGTGTATCGATACTCGAGGGAGAGTATCGATACCTTTTTGGTCACTGGAGCCACTGTCAATTTCGGTATCGATACTGGCCTCTAGGGTATCGATACCGTTATCTTGGCGTTGACCATGGGAAGTCAACTTTTGGGGAGGGTATCGATACACTCCTTGGGGTATCGATACGGTCTCCACGGGTTGACCAAACCCTGTTGACCTAGTCAAGGGGTATCGATACACCCCTTAAGGGTATCGATACCGCCTGCAGTTTAAGGTTTAAAATGGGCTTTTAAATGTTAGTTTGGGTTCGTTTGATTGCTTCGTAAATGTTGTTCCGCTGTATGATCACTTAGGATGTAACTCTCATCTAGACAAGATTTAAAATGAAAAAAAATAGGGTTGCTAACTGAGGGAGGGTTCCTTAGGGAGTTTTCACTCGGTTTTCCCCGTGTAGCTCACTCGGACCGGTCATCTGGCCAGACCGGGACGAGGGGATTACAAATCTACTATAAAAAGACAATCATATTCCCGAATAAGTACAATAGTGGCCATTAGACAACTTTTGAAAGCAACATTTCCCAAATACTTTGTTTGTTGGCGTTCATCCCTACAAATGACTAATCGCCTTTCAAATATTATTACCTATCGATATGAATAACACAAGTACCAAACAGCCCCTCAGGATCTATAATGCACAATTCCTATTTATAGTAAAAGATGAGAATACCAAGCCATGACGTTTTAAATATATATACTGAAAGCTGTCAAGATTCACATTCAATTCCTAGATCTGCAAATCTCGAGAAAGTAGCCAAAATCACGCAATCTCCAAATTTCTAATCAACAAACGCACGGGTAGGCGTACGCGCCTATCACCGCCAATAAAAAAACTTCCTCTTCCATCCCAGCCTGCTCTGAATTGTCTAAATCAACACAAAGAATCAATAGATATTAAGCACGAAAAACTAATTTAACAAGGAATAAACAAATAAACATTGCACAATATCCCTCTTTTCCCAGTGATAAACACCTATCTTATCTCTATCCACAACCTTGATCACTTCAGCCAATATCAAAGCTCTTCATATATACCAAAATCTAAAAGAATGTAAGAATATTAAGATTCTTATTTTTAATAGTTTAGATGCATTACTATTAAGCATAACATTATGGGGACGCTAATAGTAGCACCCATATCTCTTAGATATCACAAACAAGGTTGATGGGTGAGCAGAGCCAGCAATACAAAAACTTTATAACAAAAGAGGAAGACTAGTAATTTCAGACACACTAGATTGGACCATGACCAGCTGCGAACAAATTGAACACACAAAAAATTATACACCCTACTGTAATCGCCCAAAACATCACAACATCCCCAAATTAAGGCACAATGTAGGGTCGCCATTAAGAGATACACGACTCACAGGAAAAAGCACTCGCATACAATGCCCCAAGAAAGTAATAACGATAGTAAATACAAAGTGGGGACAAAAGCGTCGTACATTATCATACGAAATAAAAGGATAGTCTAATATTAAAATTAATACAATACATGAATAATTTAGTGAAACCAATGTGATCACAACATTTGAAATACTAATAGAAACGCGCTTTCTCATATAAACAAAATAAACGAACATCGTGATCATATAACCAAACAATGGGAGAACTATATTTATAGATTCTTTTGGGTAAAATTAGTTTAGGGAAGACCGGAGGTCGGCAATAAGTCTCACTGTTGAGATACAAACATGTTCTCTAAGGAAGTTGGCAGAGCGCACAGAGATGACAATTATTGAATACATGAGATGGAAAGAGGCAAACACATGTTCTCTTTGTTGTTTTAAAGCCAACAAACTCCCTAGCAGCTGACAAACAATTGACGGCAATAAATAAACAACGGTATTTGGAAAATCTTGAAAGAAAGGTTTTCTAAGTACTATACATGTCGATGTTTATCTCCATAAATGGCCATTCATAGCCTTCTGAATCCTATTGTCCGTTGACACAAATAACACAGACACTGAATGACCTCACCCGGATCATATCGTTCAAACAGAATGAACATGTTTGTCCTCTCTCCCTCCCCTCAAGATCACACGACCAAAACCACAAAAGAGAGAGTAAACCACTCACAAATCAACTTGTGAAAACACAACCCTAAGAGAGCCATACTTACAGCAAAGGATAAAAACACAAAGCTTTGACTTTCCAAATTCCAATATGAACGACTGCTAGATGAGCATTCAATTCCCAGATCTGCAAATCTTGAAAAAACAACCTAAAATACGCAACCCCAAAACTTCCAATCAATAAATGTACAAATAGTCTCAAACGCCTGCCAAAGCCAATCAAAACTCTATGTTTTCATCATGATTTGCCTCAGATTGTCTAAAATCTAACACGCATCAAACATACTACACGAATATCAAGAAGCATAATTATATCCAGAAAACAATACAACTAATGAAATAATAAATTATGCTAAATGGTCAATACATCCAAAGACTACAAATAATACGACAACAACCAAATGCAACGACAACCAAAAAACTCATACAAAAGAGGGCACAAACCTCATAAGAGCATCGTAAGCCAAACAATGGAATTACTTTCACAAATCTATTCCCAAAAGAAGGGCAAAACTGTCTTTTTGACATCAAATATCTACCAAAATACGAAGCTAAACATCGCAAACCACAAACAAAATCACAACATTAGTAGTTTCCATTTATATAATTGATATCGAAACTAAAAAAATCAAAATCCCCTTTATCCAGACACAAAGAAAACATTGAAATAATTATGCTATTAACACAAAGTTTTATCCTTTGACTAAAACAATTCCACTTAATTTATATTAAGTAAGACCTATTGACTTCGCATATCATCATACTGTAAATAAGCGTTCTTATCATAGGTCCATCACGGTCTTGAAATTATACAATAGTGGAAACATCAACCTCATCCGCTAGATTGAGCAGGGGATGACCCCCCCCCCAATTTACAATATGCTACACGGTACACACGACTCTTAAAAAAAGCAAAATCCATTTACCCTAAAGAAAACGCGAGCATGCCGCAAAAGATAGTTTGCCACTTCTGCATGTTACAAACCTTTAATATTGTAAGTAAGTACACAACGAAATTCCTTGCGCGACCATTTGTGTAGATCCGCTACAAAGTTAATTGCGAGCATATATAAAATAATGAGGCAAAAAAAATCTAGTCTCACCACACATGCCACTTACTTAAAAACAACAAACATTAAAATTACAATATTTTATTACATATAAGTAAAAGCCCTCTAACAATAACAAAATCACAACTCGTTCCGAGAGGGGGATGTCGTTCCATGAGAAACAAAGCAAAATAAACTCCCGCAAGAAGCCAACTATTCGCACATAACGAGAGAAACGTGCGAACCAAAACAATACAAACATCCAGCGGCTCCTAAATGTATGGCTCATAAATACGCAGTTATGTTACTTGCATACCAATATGTAGAAAATACATATTAATACAATAGCAATCCAACCTAGCCTAGGGGGCAAGATAGATACACAAACACACACATATTATATATAGCAACATTTCCAAATCAAGTAAAAAACATTAATCGCCACTAGAACACGATTCAAAAAGGAAAAAAAAACCCACAAGTCTCTTATTAGTTATGGGGCAAAAACCCACCTTAAGAGAATCAACATGCCACGAACAACACAAAATCACAAACATAGAAAAATTTCAGACATAAAAGTTCGCGATCTAGATCCCTACCTTAATCTTAACTATCAAGGTATCTTTGATATTAGCCCAATGCACCTAGTTTTGCAAGTAGAGTTTTATTTCCCCAAACGTTTGGCTTGGGTTGTACTTGTGGCAACCAGTCTCTTATCTTTCGTTGTAAGGGACAACGTTTTGATCCATGATCTTGACAGTACCATCCATATTCATGCCCATCTTGATGAGCGCAAGACTCACGATGAATATACGTTGTCCAACGCTGCCTGATAAAGTCAGCCTCTTAAGGCGGCTAGCGAAGCACATAAAGATGGCAAGCATCCCTTCCCCCAACTCCACCAAGCCCCGCCACAAAACTAATCGTAGTTTTCCGAATACTATTGTCTAGTGATACAAATAACCAAAACTGCAACATTAGCACTCCCCAGGATCTATCAAACATGGTTCCTGAAAATTACTTCTCGCCATAAACATATTTTCTTTTCCTTCTTTCAAAAAGGCATAAGAAAAAACCATAAAAACAAAAGCGCATGTGAAAGGAGCAGATTACTCCTAAAATAGGTTATGAAGATGCATACTCAAATACGCCCCATTTGTAGTGGGCAATGGGCATACCAAGCGACAGTGTTTCATATACCTATAAGGCGAGACACTAATACCAACATTTACTCCCCATACCCCAAAATCTCACGTAAATAACTAAAATGACGCGACTTTTAAAAATTACAATTAAAAACTGTGCAGAGCGGCACATCTACTTGTCACTACCAATCAGATACTTTCTCTTTCATCACAGCCCAATCTAAACTGTCTAAATCATCGTAAACTAAGCCAATGAGCAATAATAAAAAAGCCACACACAATATCCACCTTCTTAAAGTAGCAAGCATCTATCTTATCCTACACAACAGCACAACCAAAAAAAGAAAACAACAAAAACACTATCGTAAATGAAAGATGAGAACTCTCTAACAAGCCAAATCAGATCACAACAATAATAAAATCGTGCACGCCAGTTTATTCAAGTCCTTTTAGTCCTTTTCTATAATTTGAGTCGCAACATGAAATTTAACTCCCAAGAAGAAATAAAAAGCACAAGTTGAAATGCAGTGTGAACATAAAAAAAATATAAGCATAATTCGAACATCATAATTTATTCACCAAAGGAAACACAATAAGTTATTCACTATAAAGGAACCAGTGTCTATAGTCATAACGGGATACCCACGAATCTTTAATTATTCATCAAAGAACCATAACTCCAATGTTGTGAGTATACAAAATCATTTCGGGACCTACAATTCCACTTCAGTTTCTAGGTTCGCAAAGGTCACTCTATAACCTTTCCTCACTTGGGGGGCAATTGTTGGCACCTACGAATACTAATCGCCGCGCGTCAGGACCAGGCAACTCGGGACGAATGAACAAGACTACAAACAGTATAACACAAAAGACATTCGGCGATCGACGAAGCAACACATGTGATCGCTGTGAACCACAACGCGAGAGGTTGCCCGCGAATCATGTGACACCCTTCGCAACCTGCGGCAAATCGGCAAGACTATACAAGCAACGTCGCATCTAGCGATCACGTGACTACGTACGTGATCGTTGCGTATGACAGAGCGAATCTGAGACATGACGATACACATGTTCCACACTGGCACCGAGTCGTGGAAACTCACTAAAATACATGTCCCCCTCGATTGACATGTGTCTCACTTCATCTAACCCCTTTATAAGGGGTCATGCACCCCCAAATAGAGGCCAGACTCCCTATAACACACACAGAAGCTCCCATAACCTAAACCCGAACTCTTTAAGCTTCATGAGAGCTCCCCATTCAGGGCACCACGACCACAAGAGAAACGAGGGCCACACAAGAGCTCTGACTCGGAGCAACCATCCCGGCCACCATTGATGATCCGGTCCCTGACCATTTTGACCATCAACAATATTCTAATTTTTTTTGACTTGTTTAACTCATAAAGTGCAATTAAATTTTTGATTTTTTAGATCATGTTTTGATAGTACAAATCGTAATTATACAATTACTTAAATTTATATTTATTTTTTGGTTGCCCTCTCGATTCCTTAGGGTTTTGCACTGACTAATTCGGACCGACCCACGTCGCACACATGACTTTGGTGGGTGTGTCTCCTAACATGGATTCTTTGCATACACAAGGCCTCGGGCTAGAGACATGCTTAAACGATACTAAGTTGCTTACCACTTGGATCAACCTCTACTGGCATACTTAAATTTATATTTTAAAGTAATATTAATTATAGAATATTGAAGAAGAACAATATCATAAAGATAAATTTTTATTTACATATCTAAGTTTCGGCTTTACAAAAAAAATATTTAACAGCTCTCAAATTCAACCCAGAATTGTTACCAAGGAGCATTAGTCTCACATGAACTCAGCAATTGTTCCAAGTAATCAGCTCCTAAATCCTCCAACACCACCCTATTCTGTTGTTGCCCTGGCCTGACCACCTCGGTTGGTACTTTGCCTTTGATTTTGTTCTTCGATCTCTTCCTCAAACAGTGCCTCCTCTTGAGAGCCACGACCGGCGAGCAACCTTCCTCGAATCCATACTTGATTTCCTGAAGCGATTCCCTCACCACTTCCACCGGAAAATTGAGAGTAGCCAACGACCCTTTCATCGAAAATGCTGCCTGGTCGTAGGCCATCGCGGCCGCTTCGGCGCTGTCGAATGTCCCGAGCCACACCCTGACGCCATTCCTGGTCGAGTCTCGGATCTCGGCCGCGTATTTCCCCCACGGCCTCTTCCTCACACCTCGGTAACTCTTTTCTTTCTTGGTGTCATGGGGTTGTTGGTGTTTGGCATCCGAGGTGACCTCTTCTTCCTTGACGCTGCCGGTGGAGTTGGACTCCGATGAATCTTTGGGTCCACCGGCAAATGAATCCATCCAATCCGTTTCGCCGGTGTCGTTGAAGTTGAAAGGAAGGGAAACATCGTAATTAAGAAGCTCGTCCCAGCAACTGGACCCGAACGAGGATTCTGAAGTGGTTGAGTAATGAAACAAACTCAGTTCCTCCATCTTTGTTGGTGTTTCAAGTTCCTGCAAGAATTTTCGATTCGGCTGTTTTGTGGCGAATGGGAAACTATGTTTTGGTCTCATTTCAAACTACTTTCACCCTTTTTATACCAGAATGGAAGGGCAGATTTTGAACAATAATTTTTAGGAAATTCTAGGAGGAGGCACCCTTTGCAATTAAAATGATGTACATTCACACAAATTCTTACTCTATATGTAATTATACAAATTATTACAATTTACATAAATTTTTACCATTTGAGTAAGAATTTAGGTCATAATATAAGAATTTATGTAGTTATACAAATTCAGATAAAAATTATCTGGCCATTTTCGGTGCTCATATTTGTGTCACAACACTAAAAAATATTACAAAATTAAATTTCAAGTCCTAACCCTAAAATTTAAATCCTAAACCCTACACCCTAAAAAATACACTATATCCTAAATTGCCTAAACCCTAACCTAAAATACTAAATCATAAACCATAAACTTAATTTTGAGCATAGAGACATAAGTAGGGCACCGAAAAGGGTAAAGATTTCCCTAAACTGTCTCACCATGATATTTCCGGTATCTTTCTATTTTTGTTTTTTAAATTGAAATATGGAGAAAAATGAAAAATAAGGATTAATTACGCACGTTAGTCAGAACTGACGTACGGCGGCGTGGGTTGGACCTAAAATTGCGTAAGAGAGGATGTATACTGCCATGTCAGCATTACACCTCGGTTTCTTTCACCTACGTGGCAGCCATTTGTCAATACAATGAGGCGCGAGATTTCCTGCTTATTAGGAAGAAGCTTTGAAAATGAAGAGAAGAAGAGTTGACCGTTGGAGCTCATCTATGCTAAATTGATAGTTTAATCTGATTAAAGTAATTAGTATTTTACTCGAAGGTAGTAATTATATATAAAAAGGTTAAATAGGTATTTTTGTCTCTGAATTTGACCAAAAAAATAAATTCAGCCTCTCGTCGAAAGACGCACCCAATTAAGTCCTCCAGTTCGTAAATTGTATCAATTAACCATTTGACCGACGTCCATTGTTACAGTGATGATGTGACAATTAACGGTGTTACATCGCGATCCATGATGTTGACATGAAAGTCAACGATGATGATGTGGCAGTACACATGCGATGATGATGTGGCAGAGAGACTGAATTGATTTTTTTAACCGAATCTAAGGGCATAATTAAATTTTTGTCGACTCCATGGTGTAATTAATTTTAATTGAAAGTTCGATAACTTATTTAATATTTAAGTTAAAAATAAAAATTTAGGAAATTATTAAAATTTTTAAAAACATTAAAATTGGATAGGTAGTTTGTTTAAATTTTAAGTTAATTTAATGGAAAATAATTTGTTTAAATTCAAAGTTAATTTAATTGATTTATTTATTTATTTAATAAATTTAGATAAATAGTTTAGTTTTTCGAGTTGAACTTTTACAAAAAGGAATATATAAAAAATCGATTAACAAATCGGAGTATATATCCTTTGGGTCCTGATAATTTAAAACTGAGCAAGTGAAAACACACAAAAATAAAAATATTCTTCAATCTTTTTATAAAAATTGTAACCCCTCAACTCGGCCTAGCCGCCGGACCGCATCGAATGCGTTACACGAGGAATACCGAAGTGAAAATTGTTAAGGTTCCACTCCGATTAGCAGCCCTAGAAAATTTCTTTTAAAGTTATATTGTCTAGTTGCATTAATTATATCCTATGTGCGAGGACACGCAGCGGAAAACACACACAGATACAAAACAAGCAAAACATACAATTAACATACCCTTTTTAAATTTTACAACAAGCCGTATCGATACGCTAAAGGACCGTATCGATACACATGTACTTGGTCAACACCACAAGTCAAACCTAGGGGAAACCGTATCGATACCCACAAGGAGAGTATCGATACGCCCTCAACGGTCAACTTTTCCTTGGTCAACTACGAAGACCGTACCGATACTCTAAGGACCCGTACCGATACATCAAAATCTCGTCAATTTCTCAGATTTCCAAAGAGCATTTTGGGTATCGATACGCCCCCGCGTACCGGTACGCCTTGCCCAAAACAAGGGACAAAGCAAGGGACCGTATTGATACCGCCCTTGAGCGTATCGATACGCCCTGCCCTGCAAGACTCATTTTTATGTTAAAAGCATAAGGACTCAACACTAGAGGCACATATCAAGCATTTAAGCAACATATAAACTCACATACATTACAAGGCATCCATGGATAAACATATAAAACATTTTAAAAACATAACGAGACAACATCCAACATGATAAGATTTTTAAAGGAAACATGCATACATAACATTCACCAACATAGTCAAAAGCTAAACAAAAACATGAACCATCATGGTAAAAGACATTACAAGCCAAACACAACCTAGCAAACTTGTCTAAGCCAAAAGGGCATGCCAACAACACTTCAAACATAAAGGTCATATCCCATTGCTTAATACTAATTATTGAAGTCTAAACCATACTTGAGCAACCAAAACTCCCCTGGATTCTCCCTTGTTCCCCGAAGGTCTAAGGGTCTACATTGTTGAAAAAAGAGCGTAAGCGTTTAAGCTTAGTGAGCGGTGCTCAAAACGGTAGCTACAACAATGCAGTTTCAAAACATAATTTTCTTGAAAACCAAAATCATTTCCAAATCATTTTCACATGCTAGAACACACAATCCACATGTATTTACCTTCACGTGCATTTACCGAATGCAACCACAAGCCATAGGCTTACCACATGCTCATTCTCATAACGAAGCAAAAAGATCAACAATGCATAAGCATAATAGAAAGAATCAATGACATGCTTAACATGAGAATTAAAGCATCATCGGTATATTGACATTCATCGTTTTTACTCGGATATGGGAATAGTTCTCAAACCAACTAGACACTTCCGGTGGAATCTCACATCACCGTACTCACATTTCTAGTAAAAACATAACTTCCGGTAGAATCTCATATCACCGTACTCCTCCTTAATGGAATCTAACATCACTAAGGCCATGCGCGAATTTTACCTCGAGTGCACTATAATTCTATTGATCGATCAATTATATCCGGTAACAACCCAACACGTGTCAATATACTCATTCACAACCACAAGCATTACCGATGCTTGAACCACTTACCAAGTCCAAACTTCCAGGAAAGGCATGTACTCACAATGCAAATAAGAACACAAGCCATAAGTCTCAACATGTATAACAATGCAAACTAACAAATAACGACATGGCATGTTCAACTTGCATCAAGAATCGTAAAACACAATTTAATTGCACAAAACCTTTAAAACTTACTCCCGAGCTTGGATTGGCTTTTCAAGCTCAATCTGAACTCCCAAAACATTCCCTTAACCACGTTAAGGCTTTTAAAATCGATCCACTCACCAGCCAACACACAAACGATGTCCAAGATGTCGAATCAAGCCTCCGAACTACCCAGATTTTCGTCCACAAGGACCAAATCCAATTCCTCTGTTTTGAGCAACCCAAAGTTGAACGTTAGAACACTAATACATGCACATACATAGCAAAAACCCGGAACTCAACAATCTTGCATCAACACACATCGATTCAAGCCCAAATTTCACCCGAAACATAATCAATTCAATCTCAAACTACTAGCAGCCACACCCAACGAGTTTACCATCAAAAATCTATCTTTTAACACTTCAAAGCATCTATCCAAAGCTATCAAACCTTCAACGTCATTTAGACCCAAAATCCATCCAAAACTCAAGATTTTCAACTCCCAAAATCACCCACAATACCCATTTCGGGTTTTCTATAACAACCCATCATTTTCATATTATTTTAGCAATAAAAAAAAGTTAAAAACACTCTAAACTCAGCCATAGACAACCCAAACGAAAAACCCACAAACCTCCTTTCATTTCAAACCAAACTTTAAAAATCAAAACAAGTTTAATCCATGAGTTTTGCAAAAATCTTTACATTTATGACTCAAGAAAGATGAAACTAAGTTGAGAAACCATTTACCTTGAAGAAATCACTTGGTTTGAGATCTTGAAACCAATGGAATAGTAAAAAGGGGTTTGGAGAGGTTTTTGAACGTAAAAAGGAAATTGGAGAAGATGGTGGCTTTTGGGAAAACCCCTTTTTTATTCCTTTTTATTAAAAGTTCCCCTTTTGCCCTTTAATCTTTTAAAACACTCTAAGTGTGTTAAAAATAATTTTTCTCCAATTTAAATTTAACCCGACCCGGTTTGAATAACCCGATATCTCCCGGCCCTAAACTCGGGGCGTTACAAAAATCCATAAACTTAATGAAAATAAATAAAATATTCAACATATTATTGAAAATAAAATATATAAAAAATTAAAATGTATTAAAAATTATAAAGTGATTAAATTAAATATAAAAAATTAAAAAAAATATATTTATAAAGTATTAATAAATTGAACACTTTCTTTGAAAAAAAATTCGACTTTATCAGTTTGAGTATTAACATTCGTTAAGCAAATTTGTTAGGCTCGATGTCTTCAACCGAAGTTAGCGCCGATGAAAGGTGTAGAGGTTTATTTTGAAATTGGAAAAACAAAAATTGAAAAAGAAATGACAATCTGACACGATCGGTTTTAGAGTGGTTCAACCTTCTAACCAAGATTGACATCCACTACCTTAGCATCCACACTAAGGATTTCCCAAATTCACTATGTATTTCATCCCTTTTCTAGGCTCAAGAGGAAACCTTTACAACCCTATCTTTTCATGGGCTAAGATAAAACCCTCTTTTAGTTTTTACAATGATCAACTAGAACCTATCTCTCAACAATGAGGTCTTGACAATGTAAACTTAATAACCTCTCTAGGTGGGTGTTTACACATTTTGGCTCACTAGGATTGGACTAAAAATACAAGAGATTACAAAATAAAACAATAAAACTCTACTCTCTTGATCTTTAAGCTTGGATGCCCATCCTTTCCTTTGTTCAAGTGTCATTGGCTTGTATTTATAGTGCGGAATGAAAAAACTAGCCGTTGGAAAACTAGCCGTTGAGAACTTTTAAAATACTTGAAAATATTTGTTTGAGTCAAGAACACTTTTCAAAAATCTTTCAAAAATATTTTTCAAGATGAATGGACTTTGAATTAATTTTGCAATATTTGTTCAGGTCTAAAAACATTTTTCATTGAGTTATATCAAAATAAATATCTCAAGAATCTTACCCTTTTTGATATAACGAAACCACTTGAAAATTTGTTTTAAAAATTTCTCACTCTTAAAAAAATAACTATAGAAAAAAGAGAATATTTTGAGAAAATATTAAAGCTCCCCCTTTTCTTTTTGAAATTTAATCTTTCAAACGTATCTCTCATTCTTTTCGTATATAAAAAATAATTCAAAATCATTTAAGGTTCAAAATAACAATAGATTGTAAGTAAATTCTTTTGAAAACAAAAGCCCCCTTAATAAGTGCATTTCATTTAAAATTTTAGCTCAAAAATACTTTGACACTTAAGAAAATCATTGAATTTTAATAAAAATATCAAGTTTTAAAATCCATGAAATTCAATTTATTCAAGTCTTTTTAGAGTTTATGCAAAAATAAGAATGAGTATGTCAAACACACTTATGCATAAAAACTCTTTCGATGTCAAACATTTATAAAAAAAATTAACAATTAAAAATATGCACGGATTTTAAAAAATATATTAAAAATAAGTAACTAAATAATCAAAGAGATTAAGCTTAGAGGTTACCCATCTTTAATGTGTGAGCATGTCACCTTTGCAAATGAGAGGGAAAATGGTTCATCTTGATTCCTTGAGCTTGATGTCGAACATATTAGCTCTTCAAGGTCGGTTGAATGTAGAAATAGATCGAGCACTCCTAGGATCTTTTCAATAGTTGTTAAACCGTCGGTTTAAGTTTTACTCTGATATCAATTGTTAGGCTTGATGTCTTCAACCAGAATTGGCGCCGATGAAGGGTGTAGAGATTTCTTTTGAAATTGGGAAAACAAAAATCGAAAAAGAAATGACAATTTGACACGATCAATTCTAACCAAGGTCTATATCTACTACCTTAGCATCCAAACTAAGGATTTTCAAAATTCACTATGAATTTCTTCCCTTTTTCTAGGCTCAAGAGGAAACCTTTACAACCCTATCTTTTCACGGGCTAAAATAGAATCCTCTCCTAGTTTTTACAAGGATCAACTAGAACTTATCCCTCAACAATGAGGTCTTGACAATGTAAACTTAATAACCTATCTAGGTGGGTTGTTTACACATTTTGGCTCACTAGGATTGGCCTACAAATACAAGAGATTACAAAATAAAACAATAAAAACTCTACTCTCTTGATCTTTAAGCTTGGATGTCCATCCTCTTCTTTCTTCAAGTGTCATTGGCTTGTATTTATAGTGTGGAATGAAAAAATAAAAGGTATCGATACGGCTTATAATTTAAAAAACCGTTGAAATCAGACCGTTGGGGGTAGTCGAAAGAGCCGTTGGGATAAAACAAAGGGTATTGATACACTTTATAGCGTATCGGTATGACCCTACTCCGTATCGGTACGGCCAAGCCATAACGATACTGGTTTTTGGCTATTGGTATTTTCTTGTAGCTGAAACCTTAAGGCGTATCGATACGGTGTATACCGTATCGGTACGGTGACTTTGAAAACGCAAGTTTGGCTACTTAAAAAACATTTTAAACCATTTCAAAGCCTTGTAAAAACCCTTAAACAAATTTTCAAGTTGCTTGGACTTACAAAACATTTTAAAATCTTTTTCAATTTAGTCCAGCTCAATTTTTCAAATATTTTATCAAAACACATATTTCAACAAAAATTTCAGTGGAATCAACATTGTATTAGAGTACCAATAAAACTCAAATTTTCTTTCGTTTTTCTATGTTGAATTGATGCTCATTAATATTTGGTTTTATTACTAATCTAATACCAGGATGATTCCATTGAAAATATTGTACGCTTAGCATAACCAAAAACAAATAAAGACTTTTCTGATGGTTTATAATGTTTTTAATTTTTGATTTTTTTATATTTATATATTTTTAGTTTTATGTTTTTTTACTAATTTTTTAATTCATTGTAGTGTTTTTATTTTTTATTTTATGAATATTTAAGTATTTTTAAAATTTTAATAGTTTTTTAGTTTTCCCTAAACTCGGAAAAAAATCAATTATACCCTCGAATTCGGTTAAAATAATCAATTCAGTCCTTTGCCACATCATCATCACATTTTATTGCCACATCATCATCGTTAACCACCACGTCAGCATCGTTAACTATTGCGTCAACATTGTAGTTCGGTCAATGTCGGTCAAATGGTCAATTTGTGAACTGAAAGATCTAATAGTGTGCGTTTTTCAGCGATGGGTAAATTAATTTTTTGGGTCGAACTCATAGGCAAATATACCTTTTTTGCCTAAAAAATAAATTGTAAATTAGATTATAATTCTTTCAATATTGTAGTTAAATTACTTAATTTTTATCTTATCAACAAATTAAAGGATAATACCCGTGTAAATATATTTAAATTCACTTCTATACAGAGTCAAGATCCCGGATCGAGAGGCCATAGTAGAATTTACTTAGAAAGCGAGGAGGACAATTCATAATCATTCTATTAAAATTTCAAACTTATTATAAAAATCAAGAAAATAAATAAAATATGGGTGGGATTAGGGGTTAGAGCCCCTCCCAAACATATAATAAATCCGTATGTGCTTCTGTTTCAACGCTACTATAACAATCATATCCATTAAAGTAGGCTAAATGGGTTATTTTGCCTCTGAGTTTGACCCAAATTAGTAATGTTATTCCTCGCACAAAAATGAGTTCAATTAGATCCTCTAGTTCGCACATTGTAGCAAATTAGCCCCTAGACCAACGTTGACCGTTATGGAGCTGACGTGGCAGTCAACTGTGTTGACATGGCAGTCCACGATCCTGATGTGGCAATGCATTATGATGATGACGTGGCAGAGGGGCTGAATTGATTTTTTTAAACCCAATTTGGGGCATAATTGATTTTTTCCCCGAGTTTAGGGGTATAATTCATTTCAATTGAAAGTTTGATAACTTATCTAATATTTAAGCTAAAAAATAAGAAATTATTATAATTTTAAAAATGGAATAATTTGTTTAAATTTTAAGTTAATTTAATCAATTTATTTGGTTTTTGAATAAAATTAGATAAATGGTTTGGTTCTTCAAGTTGAACTTTTACGAATAGAATATATGAAATATCGATTAACAAACTGATGTAAATATCCTTTGGGTTCATGATCATTTTTAAAATGAGCAAAGTGAGAACTCTCACAAAAAATTAAAATATTCTTCAATTTTAAAAAAAATCCATAAACTTAATAAAAATAAATAAAGTTTTTAAAAATTATTGAAAATAAAAACTAATATAAAGAATTAAAATGTATTTGAGATTAAAATGATAAAATATAAATTGAAAATTAAAAAAATATTTATAAAGTATTAAAAATCGAACAATATACTCATTTTTTTGCTTTTTTACATTAAATTGATGCTCATTAATATTTAATGTAGAAAAACGAAGGAAAATTTTTGTTTTTCTACTTTAATGCATGGATTATTGCATTGAAAATATGCTCAACGAATATTAGTAGGCTTAGTTTTTGAGTGGATCAATTGAATCAAAAATGGCCAAAGGGGGGTGAATTGGCTTTTTAAAATTGAAGGGAGCAAATTGAAAATGTGAAAATTGAAGACAATGCAATTTATAGTGGTTCAAGCTTAGAACAAGCTCTACATCCACTACCCTAGCTCCCACTAAGGATTTTCAACCAATTTCACTAGAAATTCGTCCCATTCTCGGATTAGGAAGAAACCTTATAAATCAGTTAATTTTTCTACCCAAAGATTAACTAAGACTCTCTCAATACAAAAAAGGTTTTTGCAACCTGAAAAACACCTCTCACTAGGTTAATGTATTGCCCATTACACTTAAACACTCCCCAAACTTGAAAGAAAATAATATAACGAGAATTACACAAGTTGGGTTACAAGAATTTAACTCTAATAGCTCAAGGGTTTGGATATATGCTTGGATTGTTGCAAATAGGTTCAATAGTTGTTGTTGTAGCTTTAGAGGCTTATTTGTACACCCTTGCATTGATTTCTAGCCGTTCTGGTGTTTGAGATCATCAAAAGAGCCGTTGAGCTCCATTTTTCTCGCAATAAATGCACTTCTGCAACCTACCGTATCGGTACTTGAAAAAATGTATCGATACTTGTCTCAAAATAGAAAGATTCGTTGTGCACATTTAAGAGGGTGTATTGTAAAGTGTCCAAAAGTCCTATATTTCATACACTTTCATACTCTTATTATGACTGTTTTTAAGCACATATTAGGCATAATTAGGTTCATGTATAGCATTTTATAGTATTTCATTGTTCGGCCTTACTTTTATAGCTTATCATTCATTTGGTGAATATGAGATACTATTTTAGTGTATTCTTGCTTGTAGGTACTAACAGCTGAACGAGGGAACCGAGGAGCGGAGGACATTACGCTGAGGAACAAACCCAGGAGATGTACTAAAGCAGTTCCAACAAAAGTAAGTTACTACCGAGTACCTGCCGAGCAAAAGTTGCAGCCGCGGCAGTTGACTATGGAAGTTTGGAGAACCGGAGCGCGATTTGTAGAGCTAAAACTCTTGATTCTATCGCCAGCGTTCACGTGATTTACTGACGTCTGTAGCAACAGCTAAGGCTGCCGAAGAAAAATTCTCAAGCTTGCTTGCGGAAGAAGGCAAACGGGAAAAAGTACATATTCCATGCAAAGAAGTCGTCATTTAAAACCATATTAAAGAGGGAAAGCTACTTTAGAGGACTTCTACTTTAATGAGGACTTAACCTGGTCTTGTAGTCTATAAATACCCATTGTAACTCCTAGTTCAAATCATCTTAGGTATTCTATAGATTTCTCTTGTGCTCTCCGCTGCCGCTATGTTCTAATTCCCCAATTGGGTTAGGGTTATGTTGTAACTAGAGTGAAACGGTTGTTTTAGGTTTTTGAGTTATTTCTTCAATAAAATATTTCAAGTTTACTTCATCTATTGTTCTTTATTCTTTCAATCTTTCCACACCAGTCGTTTGAGAGAATCCATTTTTCGGGCACGAAAGTACAAGGATAACGAAAGGATTAAGTACGGTCACAACGGGAGGCGTGACTAACTTGGTTCCACACTAGTCCACAAGTTTCAGCGGCTAAAAGGGACCGCTAAACGAGTTGATTTCCTTGGTTCCACACTAGTCCTCAAGTCATCAATTTCGAGCATCTTTACCTAGAAATAGGAGAGATCACTGTCGACTATCCTACCGAACTTGAAGTATCTGCCAGACTTGTCGCCAGGACTTCCTTCCATTCCACCTGCCGAGACAATACACACCTCTACAGTGGCAGTGACCTGTTGCGGCCGCGTGATAGGGTCGTAGTTTGCCGCCCATCTACCCGCCGAGGCAGCAAAGGATAACTCATACCTAATTCAACGCAGTTTTCACACTAAGTGGCAGCATAACCCTGCCTGCCCTATCATCCCGATTCTTTTCTCCTTTACTTGTGTTTTTATTTACTTTTCGATCTCAACCAAACTATTCACTTGTGCTTTACTTTACCTTGTGCGGGAACTACAAAAACAAGACAAGCTGTCCAATCCTTGTGGGATTCGACATCTTTTATACTATAACATGACAGGAGTGTGCACTTGTGCTCTTCCAAAAAGAGAACACCTACACGCCCTAAAAGTTTTTGGTGCCGTTGTCGGGGATTGGTAACAGCGATTTTCGTTTTTTCATTTTCTGCACTTTTATTTACTTTTTATTTTAATCAAAAAAAGAGAATTTTACCGTATCCTTTGCAACTGTATGACCAGGGCTAACCCTAAAGGAAACCTTATCATTTACGACGATCTAGAGTGTGAAAAGAGAAGGCTTTAGAGGGAGCTTAGAGAAATCCTACAGAACAAGGACAAAGGTAAAGCAAAGGAAGAGAACATGGTAAACAAGGACCCCCCCAATTGATGCCATAAATGGCAGGAGCGGGCAGCTAGATTTGCCGCCCAGAGGGCCACAAGTACAACAGAGGCAGGATCCCCCTGATCCACCCCAAGTGCGGACAACAAGAGACTACCTTGAACATGACTTTCAAAGGTTCGAGCCAATAGTGACTGAACCAGAGATAGGGCAGATCATTTTAAACTAAAGCCCGTCATGTTCAACATGATAAATACACTAGGGCACTTCGGAGGGACTGCTACAGAAGATGCTCGGCAGAATTTACGAGTGTTCCTGGACATTTTCTGAGCCTTCAAAATTCATGGGGTACACCAGGACGTACTACGGCTGAGACTATTTCCCTATTCACTGAGGGATAGGGCGAAACAGTGGTTAGATAACCACCCAACAGGATCCTTCAGTTCATGGGCAGAGCTCTGCAAAGACTTCCTAGATCGCTTCTGTCCATCCAACATTACTGATAAGCTGCATAATTAGATTACAGCCTTTAGACATGGAGATGATGAGCCAATGTATGAGGCATGAGAGCAACAAATATTGAATAACTGTCTGCTGCATTGCCTACCGGATTGGACTTAAGTATCTATATTCTACAACGGGGTGAATTACCCGACACGGATGATGATAGATGCCTCAGTCAACGCGACCATCTTAGAAAGGCCTCTAGAAAAAGCATTGCGGCTGTTAAACATAGCAGCCAAAAACGACTATAAATATCTGACAGCCCGCCGAGGCGGCATAAGGCGGCCAGACAGTTAATGAGGTAGATGCCTTCGAGTCCGTAAATTCTCGCCTCTACCAATTAACGGAGCTGGTGATGAAGAAAGTGTAAAACCCTAGGAAGGTCTATGAAGTAAAGGCTATGGAGCCATTCTGTGACGAATGCGGAGGCAACCACGAATCCGCTAAATGTACTGCATCTGCAAACTACATGGGAGGTTATGAGAGGAACAGCAGGTCAACCCAGAACACATACAATCCTAACTGGAGGAACCATCCCAATTTCTCCTGGAGCAACCCAAAAACAGCTACAAATCCACAACAGCTCCAGGGAGGGTATCAGCAGAATCAGTCTCGGCAGCAGACTCAACAGCCACAACACAATGATTCACTAGAAGAAACTTTGTAACTTTATGAAACAAACTGGTGAATTTATTGTTTTCATGGACAGGACGAAAATGAAGATGAACAACCAGGAGGCTGCTATTAAGAACCTAGAAACCCAATTTGGGAAGTTCACTGAAATGTACCACAGCCAGACTATGGGAGCCTTATCCAGCAGCCCGCCAGAAGCAGTCAAGCCCACTTTCGAACATTGCAAAGCCATAACTACAAGAAGTGGGAAGCAACTGGATGAACCTAGGATGGTGGAGCAATTAGGAACTCAGCCGGACCAGATAAGTAAGCCTGCCCCAGTAGCACCTATACTAGTCGCCCCAGCAGCAACACCTACTCCAGCCGCCTCAGCAAAAGAACATAAACGCAACACTAACAAGGATGATCCTCCACGTACTAAGCCCCCAAGCAAGGAAAAATAGAGGACATCCGCCCGCCAGCACCATTCCCTCAGAAGCTCAAGCAACAACAGCAGGAGCACCAATTCAGGAAATTCTTAGATATTCTGAAACATGTGCATATTAACATCCCTCTAATAGAAGCTATACAAAGCATGCCCAACTACGCCAAGTATCTCAGAGATATAGTTTCTAAGAAGAGACGAATAGGGGAATTCGAGACAGTGGTTGTCACTGAAGAGTGTATGGCTATGCTGCATAATAAGTTGTCGCTCAAGCAGACAGATCCGGGCAGCTATGTTATACCATGCTAGTTGGGCAGCAAGCATGAGACCAGAGCCTTGTGTGACCTTTGAGCCAGTATAAACCTGATGCCTAAGGTTGTCTTCGACAAACTAGGTATCGAGCCTGCCACACCAACCTCCGTGATGCTTAAACTCGCCGATCATTCATTCGTGCAACCAGAAGGAAAGATTAAAGATATAGTGGTCAAGGTGGGTAGCCTAATTCTTCCCGCCTATTTCCTCATCTTGGACTGTGAGGCCGATGAGAAAGCCCTTATAATTCTCAGGTGACCCTTCTTAGCCACGGGAAGAACGTTGATAGATGTGGAACTCGAGGAACTTACAATGAGGGTAGATGATCAAAGCATAATGATGAATGTACTACAACACTTAGATGAAGGAAAGGAATGCCTGGATGTAAAAGTTGCCAAGGTAAGTGTGGAAACAGGCTAGGGCAACGGCTGCCATGACAGACCTCGGGGCAGATTAAAGGACCTCGTCACACAAAAACTAAAGGAACAAGAGGACCCCCCCAGGAGGGGAAAAAAGCTACACCACCTTAGGATGTTGTTATTTCTAGGGGATGCACCCAAATGCACTCCTAACATAACTTAATTTTTATTTTTATTTATTTTTATGCATTAGGAATAGAGTTTTTTTTTATTTTAGGACCAGATTAATTTTTAGCATTTAGTTTTTCAGATATTATTTAATTATTTTTATTTTAGGATCAAGAATAAAAGGGAAGCCCAACAAGAAGCCCACCCACCATCCTGCCGAGACAGCAGCCCGTGTAGCAAGTGTAACGGCTAGTTGGCCGCCAACGGCTCCAAAAATAATGGGCAGATTACTCTATAACATGTGCGACAAAATCAGACCGTTGAGCATTTAATGCCGCCCGACACTTCTTGGAAGCCCCTATATATACACCCTTCACTTACTCCATTTCACTTTACTTCCATCTTCTTGCTATTTGCTATATGATTACCCTGCTCTCACACAGTTTTCATTTTTAATTTCAGTTACAAACAAACCGTTCACATGGCTTCAACATCAACCAAGAAACCCATTTACACAAGATTTTGCTTCAAGGCAGATGAGGAGAGATACAAGGAAAAATTATCCAAGCAGGCCGTATGGGAGGAACATGGCTAAATTACACGTAGCAAATGAGAGACCGTGGTCTCGAGCCTTCCCTGTTCCGAACCATCCACTATAAGGGATGGGAGACATTCGCACAGCAGCCTGAGGTAGCGAATGCCACAATAGTCAGAGAGTTCTACTCCCATCACCCTTGCCCGGAGAATCTGTTCGTCTACGTTCGCGGGGAGGCGGTCAAACTAAACCTAGTTGTCATCAACAGCTATTACGACCTTAATATGAACGAAAATCCGCATGAAGAATGGAGGCAGTCACTAATGGCTGCCCACTATGACGAGATCAAGGCCAGAATTTGCAAGCCCAATACATCATGGATGAGGGGTAAACACGTGGGATCTGTCCAGCGCCGCCACCTGCTGCCGGACGCCATGCTATGGAACTCATTTGTAAAGAGGCATCTGCTGCCCTCTTCCTACAACTCCATAGTTGACCGGTCACGCCTTGCCCTGATATACATCATCATCATAAACTGGCCAATCAACGTAGGGGAGATTATTTGCATGAAAATATACAACTGCTTCAAGAAGAAAAAAGGCAGATTATATTTCCTATCTCTCATCATAGGTCTCTGCACCAAATTTGGAGTCCCGGCAGAGCCCACAGATGAGTTGACGACTGCCAAAGAGGGCTGGACCAAAATGGTCTGCGCACAGATGATGCAGGACCCAGAACCAGCAACGCTCAGTCAACCCTCCGCCACCCAGCTCGAAACGCCAGCTGCCCCCGGTAGTACTGATGCTGCCCCAGCCACAAAGGTCATCCCGCTACTGCACACACTCTTGGAACATACGAAGAAAATAGAGCAGCAACATATAGCCTTCACGAATTATGTGGGGAGGCCCAAGAAGCCCTGGTGGCATATTTCCTGTAGAAATTTCCCGGTGATGGGCCTATCATGCCACCATTTCCTACGGAGCTTGCAGCAACATGAACACAACAAACTCCACCAACCGCCACCACCCGCCCGACAGACCGCCAGGTGCCCTCTCCTATGCATTCTTCACATCACTCAGCTGCCACCCCATCACATATAGTGGCAGACTCCCCCGAGAGGCACCAGCAGAATATCTCCCCCGCCTGCACAGCTGACACAGTAGCAGACTCCTCGAAGAGATTGAGCAGCCGCCGCTGGAGCAAGAAACAACAGTAGTTGTAGCAACATCGGCCATCCTTATGGCATTCATTCCTCTGGCAACATCCGCAGAGGAAGGAACAAGTAAGAGGAAGCGGCACATAATAGTCGAAGACCCTGTGGACCTTGAGACGGAGTCAGAAGAGAGCGGCGAATCTTCCATTGTTCCCCCTGCCGAGCCTCAAGAAGAGCCACAGCATACGCCAAAGAGAGTCCAGCCACCGCGGAAAGTGAAAACCTCACCTGCCAGGACCGCTGTCAAAGCATCCGTCGACCGCCGCTTCACCATCAAAACATCCTCCGATGACTAGAATCCAACCTCCTCCTAACCTCAGCAAACTTTTCTTTTTCTTTTCTTTTATCTTTATTTTATTTTTATTTTTTACTTTTTTTATTTTCTTTGTTTTCTAATTTTAACATGTATAATTTATTTTCTTTATTCTGTTTTGTGCATTGAGGGCAATGTCCATCTCGTGTTTGGGGGGATAGCTCTCGCATCATTTGTAGGCATTGTTAGTTGTATTCAAATTGCATTGTACTTGCCTTAGTAATAATCAGAAAAGAAAATTTGTTATAACTTGTGCCTATGATAGGGTAGCCGATTAATTTATTTTCGCACATAACTAATATTAAATTTAATCTTGGGAAAAAGCATAAAATATGACTTAGATTTTTTTTTCTTTTTGCCTGAAAATGTTGAATATTTCTGTTACTTTTTGAATGTGTAGAATATTTGATGAACACTGCCTGTCTGATTTTTAGAATAATTGCAGGTAGCCACCGAGGTAGGCAAAAGAAACAGGAAAATGCAGAACTGGCAAGGCAGCAAAATCAAAAACAAAGAAAATGTTGTATTACCCTAAAGGTGTCCGCAGCAGGCTTTAGAAAGAATCATGAGCGAGGACACTCCGCTGCTATCAAAGTCCACGAATCTGAAAGCCTAATAGTGACGGACAAATCAGCATAAGTGAATGAAAGCCTTCACGGGATGACTCTACTCCAAGGGTTCGGGGTTTTGTAGTTTTCTCCTATCTCAACGTCAGACCTGGAAGAGTAGTTGTGATAAGCTGAAGCCCTCACTGCCATGATTACAATAATAATGAGCTTAACTGTGTTGCCTCGGCAGCAACCTTTAAATTACTGCATCATCTTTGTTTAATCTTTTACTTTGCGTATTCAGCTTGTTTACAAACTTACATACATCACACAGGCATGAGAAATTTAATTCTGAGTTGTGTTCTTGCTTATTTCCCTTCATTAAGTTTTATATATAGGTGCCACGACCTTGAGGCAGAAAATCAAGTTAAAAGCATATTTTTCTTTCTGGTTATTATTAAAGCAAGTACTTTAGGTTGCATTGCTTGATAGGGGTGTTCAAAAAAATCTGATTCGATTGATCTGATCCAATTATCTGTTGATCCGATCCGAAATTTCGGATATCCGATCCGATTTTTATTTTTTGGATAATTCGAATCGGATATCCGAAAATTTCGGATCGGATACGGATAGTGATTTTACATTCGGATCGGATATCTGATTATCCGATATCCGAAAATTCAAATTTTTTTATAGGTATAAATCTAGTTATATTCGATATTTTTACTTGTTATATATGAAAAATTGAAATTTCCATGATACAAATATTGTTATATTCAATAATTTATTAATTTTTATATTCGAAAATCTAAAATTTTCATGGATAGAACCATTAAATTAAAAAAATCAAATAAATTCATAAATTTCGGATAGTCAGATATCCGAGTATCCGATCCGAAAATTAGGATATCCGGGTTTTCGGATATCCAATTTTTTCGGATCAGATACAGATCGCTATTTAGGTGATCCGAATTTTTCAGATATCTGAATTTTCGGATCGGATCGGATCCGATATCCGAAAATGAACACCCTTATTGCTTGAGGACAAGTAATAGTTCGAGTTTGGGGGTGTAAAGTGTCTAAAAGTCCTATATTTCATACATTTTCCAACTCTTATTATGACTGTTTTTAAGCACATATTAGGCATAATTAGGTTCATGTATAGCATTTTACAGTATTTCATTGTTCTGACTTACTTTTATAGCTTATCATTCATTTGGTGAATATGAGATACTATTTTAGTGTATTCTTGCTTGTAGGTACTAACAACTGAGCGAGGGAACCGAGGAGCAGAGGACATTACGCTGAGGAACAAACCCAGGAGCTGTACTGAAGCAGTTCCAACAAAAGTAAGTTGCTGTCGTGCACCTACCGAGCACTTACCGAGCAAAATCTGCTGCTGACCTTACTGTCGCGGCAGCTGACTATGGAAGTTTGGAGAACCAGAGCGCAATTTTTAGAGCTAAAATGCCTGATTCTATCGCTAGCGTTCACGTGATTTACCGACGTTTGTAGCAACAACTAGGGCTGCCGAAGCAAAATTCTCAAGCTTGCTTGCGGAAGAAGGAAAACGGGAAAGAGTCTATATTCCATGCAAAGAAGTCAGCATTTAAAGCCATATTAAAGAGGGAAAGCTACTTTAGAGGACTTTTAATTTAAGGAGGACTTAACCTAGTCTTATAGTCTATAAATACCCATTGTAACTCCTAGTTCAAATCATCTTGGGTATTCTATAGATTTCTCTTGTGCTCTCCACCGCCACTATTTTCTAATTCCCCAATTGGGTTAGGGTTATGTTGTAACTAGAGTGAAATGGTTGTTTTAGGTTTTTGAGTTATTTCTTCAAAAAAATATTTCAAGTTTACTTAATCCATTGTTCTTCATTCTTTCAATCTTTCCACACCAGTCGTTTGAGAGAATTCATTTGTCAGGCACAAAAGTGCAAGGCTCGTGAAAGGGTTAGGTACGGTCACAACGGGAGGCGTGACTAACTTGGTTCCACACTAGTCCACAAGTTTCGGTGGCTAAAAGGGATCACTAACCAAGTTGATTGCCTTGGTTCCACACTAGTCCTCAAGTCATCAATCTCGAGCATCTTTACCTAGAAATATGAGAGATCACTGTCGACTATCCTGTCGAACTTGAAGTATCTGCCAAACTTGCCGCCAGGACTTCCTTCCATTCCACCTGCCGAGACAGTACACACCCCTGCAGTGGCAGTGACCTGCTGCGGCCGCGTGACAGGGTCGTAGTTTGTCGCCCATCTACCCGCTGAGGCAACATATTGTGGCAAAAAAGGATAACTCATACCTAATTCAACACAGTTTTCACACTAAGTGGCAGCATAACCCTGTCTGCCCTATCATCCTGATTCTTTTCTCCTTTACTTGTGTTTTTATTTACTTTTCGATCTCAACCAAACTATTCGCTTGTGCTTTACTTTACCTTGTGTAGGAACTAAAAAAACAAGACAAGTTGTCCAATCCTCGTGGGATTCGACATCTTTTATACTATAACTTGACAAGAGTGTGCACTTGCGCTCTTCCAAAAAGGGAACACTTACACGCCCTACACGTATCGATACACGTATAGGCATATCGGTACGGGCATAGTGTAAAAACAGGGTGTATCGATACTCTAAGACCGTGTCGATACGATTTTTGCTTACTAGATTCCTGAGGAAAACTTTAGCAAGAAGTGTATCGATACGCTATATGGGCGTATCGATACGGTACAACGACCGTTTGAAATTTTGTTGAAATTATAACTGACAAGCAACAGTCAAAAACTTTAAATCCATAGATTTATCGAATCAGATCAAACCATATCGATATAGGGACAACCGTATTGGTACGTTATGCCTTAAAGTTAAGCCCAGAAAGAATATTGTATCTATACGGGTATAACTGTATCGGTACGCTTTTGTCGATTAAAATTCCAAAACCTTAAAACCGTATAGATGCAACTAGAGCGTATCGATACGCCTTAGCGTGCAAGTAGAGTTTGGGCTTGGACACTTAGAAAATTTTGTTTGAAAACTTTATTTGACTTAGAAACAGTTTTGGTTCAAGTTTTCTTGTCAATTTGAAACTTTGAAATACTTTAAATTTTATTTACTTTTACAAATAGGTCCTTAGACAATTTGTTATATCAAAATCAAATTAGGTTTTACAATCTCCCCCTTTTTGATATAACAAAACCAAAGTAAATTTTTAAGTGTTTTGAAAACTTTGAAAAGTTTACTCCCCTTAATTTAATATTGGTTTTCAAAAAGTTTGTAAAATTTTATGTTTTACACTTCTCCCCCTTGTTGTCATATCAAAATCAATGCAAATAATCAAATATATAGACAAGATAAAACAATAAAGTGCAAGATAAAGCATAATTAAAGCAACATAATATCATTAGATTCCAAATTTAATGTCCAAAGCAATAAAAGTTCAAATACCATTAAACTTAAAATCCAAACTTTAATCCTAAAGACAAACATAAATCAAAGCATAAGGTTCCTAAAACATAGATGAATAATAAAATAGAAATCCTAAATGATATGATATGTAATGAGATGCTCAAAAACTAATCGTCCCCATCGTCTTCGTCTTCGTCCTCGTCCTCTTCATTATCATTATCATGGTTGGTTTGAGACTTTCGAGTATGATTGAGCCAAGCACCATGGAAGGCGATGAGAGATACATCCATGGAAGTTTGTTGTTTTTCAAGGGCCTTGACTCGATCCTCCAACGATGTAAAGTGAGTATCAAAGGCCACAAATCCTGCATTCATGTTTGTATCTAAAGAAGCAACATTAGTCCCTAAAGATGTGAATTGCTCATTTAGATACGCCATGAGTCCATCCATGTAAGTTTGAGCGTGTTGAACTTGTAGACCTTGTGGAGCGTCTGGAGGAGGTTGATCATCTTGAGGAGGAGGGCGATTAACACAAACTCATTCATGATCAATGTACTCAAAGTGAGCACAAGTAAGGAGGTGTTCATCGACCGGCTTGCCAAGAGGCTCGGCGGCATCATGAGAACAATCAATCTTCAAGGAATGAAATAAGAAGCTCAAAGTCGTGCCATAGAAAAAAGACTTGACTTGATCGGTGTCACGGTGTTGAACAAGATAGACCAAGTCAGGAAACATGATTTGACAAAGGTTTGGGCACTTACCCTCACGGAAACAACGAAGCCAAAAAGTATCAACTTGGAGAATGGTAGAAAATTTTCTGTCAAAAAGACGAATCCACCAAAAGATGATAAGATGGAGGATACGGTCATGGACATCAAGAAGGGTTACGGAGCCAAGTTGAGAATGCCCGAAGGAGTGTTCATCATCAATCCCCAAATTTTCAAACCCAAAAACTTTGCACTAAATACTTTGGTCAATTCGAAATTTCTTGCCCATAAGATAGGACTCAATAGCAATAACACTTTCTCTTGCTTGATCATGGATACACCGGGCATTTGCAAAGAAAATCAAAACAAAATTTCGATATAAAATCGGGATATATTTAGAAAAGTCATGAATTTCTATTGTTGTAACAACCCAAAATATTTGAACTTAAAACGTTCAGAGTTTAGAAAAGGGATTGAAACAACTTTTTCATCTCGAGTTGAAAAGGCTTGGCATTGTTTGTAATTGGCCATAGTCGAAGGGGGTTGAAAATTATTTTGGATGATAAAATTAAGGTTCGGTTTGGTAATACCCTCATTTTCTGAATTGGGATTGGATGAACTAGAAGGCAATTCTTTTCTTGGTCTCTTTTTAAGCCCCATAGTAACCTAAAAATATCAAAACCATTCGAAAATAATGTATGTAATTATCATCACATTCGATCCAATAATCATTCCAATAATTCAAGGTATTGTAAAAAACACTATATTTTATATGTTAAAAATATATACAAGTATAAATATTAATTTTGGTAAAAATAATTTTGAAAATTAGTATACTAAAATATACAATATATTTATATATTCAAAACAAAATTTTCAAATTTTAAAGAATTTTTACAAAAACTTCAAAATTCATACTATAAATATACTATGTATACAAAAATTAGTTGAAAATATTAAATAAAATTAAACAAAACTTGCAAAGAAAGAAAAAGAATTTTATACCTTGAGTGATGGAATAGGATGAATGAAAGATGATGAATGCACCAAATTGATAGCAAAGCTTAGCCTTGATGTGTTGATGAAAAACCTTCACAGAATTTTAGGTTTGGTGTGAGAAATCAAAGGATTTGACATCCTTCAACTGAAGTGCTTGCCAAGTGTGGAAAAGATTGATTTTTGGGTGTTTTTGGTAGAAGTAAAAATTGGACAAAGGATTTATAGTGGTTCAAACTTCTAACAAGCTCTACATCTACTACCTTAGCTCCCACTAATTAAGGATTTCAACCAATTCACTAACAGATGGTTAATAAATATTTTAAAATTTTGAGTTTTTATATTTATAAATTTTCATATTTTTAATTGTATGTTTTTTACTTATTTTTTTTAAAATCATTATAGTATTTTTATTTTTAATATTTTATGATTATTTAAATATTTTTAAATTTTTAGTAATTTATTATTTTTTAGCTTAAAGATTAAGTAAGTTACCGAACTTTCAATTAAAATGAATTATGCCCCTGAACTTGACAAAAAATTCAATTACGCCCTCGAATTCAATTTAAAAAATTAATTCATCCCCTTTGCCACGTCATCATCACACATGCACTGTCACGTCTTGATTGTCAGCGAGGGGTGACATTGTTAATTTGGGTCGAACTCAGGGACAAAATAACACCTTTAGCCATTAAAGTAAAACTCAATCAACAAATGACGACACTACTTGCCACATATGTACGAGAAAGTGACTTTGATCATGTTCGTTTTTTAAAGCTAAGGTGATTACAAGTAATATATATTTTGAATATACTCCCACTCATTTAACAATGCATGCTTAATCACCCTGTTGCAGTTGCTGGTGCTCGAACCCGTGACCTCTAGGAACAACAATCGTTCCCTTAACCACTAAGACAAGTTGATTCATGCATGTTCAAATTTATTTCACATGTTCTTCATGTAAACTGTTTTTATTTATTGCATAATTAACCATGGCTTCCAAACTAATTAAACATTAATTACTTTTACAAGGCGGTTTTCGGGCACATCAATGGACAAAAGTTAGTAATCAATCACTTCTTTTATTTGGCATAATGAGTTTTTAATATGTAATGTTATTAGTTTAGTCGTTTTGAATTCTCACATTTTTTATTTTTTAATTAAATTATTCAAGTGTGACGGTACAATAACAATATTTTTAAGCTAGTGTCAACTATTTTTGTTATTTCTCTACTACGTTGTTAAAAAAATATGAAAAATAAATAATATGCACTTATTGGAATGATGATATAAGCTTTTGTTTTTATAATTTTTAATATATTTTTTTTGAAATTTTTGATGAAGTTAAAGTAAAAAACAAAATAGTTGATGCTAACATTTCAAGGACAATACATTGTTACTTTTCTGTCAAATTAGAATCAATCTGATAAAAATTAAAATTTGAAGTTCTAAAAAAATAATAAAAATTTGAGATTAAAATGATTAAACTAATAAAATTAAAAGAGACAAAAAGGTCATTCTACTTTTTTTACTCTTGAAATATTTTCTCTACTTTAGTAATATATAGAATATATACGCTTAGATATATAATTTTATTTTTTAATCATTGACTAAATTATAAGTGAAATTGTAAAGAATTTGTATTCAATTTTTTCATTTAACACTAATTTAAGTTGGATTTATACATAACCCTGATCTCTTATGGAAAGGAAAAACTATTTTTGGTGTTCATATTGGTATTTATTGCAACAGCTAATTATAATGTACAATCTCGTTAATAAGGGGACATAACAAGAGCTTACGTGGAATGAACAAGGACATTTAACCGGTTGGTCAAATTGTTTATATTTGTTCTCTCCTATTTAGGTGAAATTAAGATTAGAATTAAAATTTATAAGAAAAAGATGATAATAAAATGAAGCGGGATGAATTATTTTAAATCAGTGCAAAATCTATCTAATGATTTAAATTTTGTCATTCCTAAACAAGCTTAATGACCCCTCCATCTTTAATTTCTGTCAACATTTAACAACAACACGATCTAAACAAGATAAAGAACGATGCGCATGTCCACAATGTTAATATGATGAAAATACCAACTAGGGAGAAAAAAAATAAGTCTGTTGAGCAAAAAGAAAACAACAAAAAGATTAGGGTAAAGAATGTAATAAATAAAAACTGAAAATAAAGTGAAGAGTATGAAAAAATAGACTTAAAGAGAATGGATTTTCATTGATATGAATCAAGAAGATGGCGTAAGGAGTTGTTCTAGGCACCCTCAGAATCATGCGCGGTGCCTAACAAGAATCGGCGAGGGTCATGATCCCAAAATTTTAAAAATTAAAAAAAAAATTAAGTAGTGATAATAGTTAAATCTTATTTTGGTCCCCAAAACATATAATTTATTTTGTTGCTCGTTAAATTTAAATATTTTCTCAATAAATAACGTTGAGTTTCACCACTACTCTGAGTCGTGAGTAATACAACAACACCATTAAAAATTTAAAAGCTCTAATCGATCCTCCTAGATGTGATTATCTTGACAAACTGAAGCGTAAAGGAAGAATCACCAACAATCTCTAAAGAAGATTATGTTGAAACACTTTTAAAATGACACAAGAACAAAATTATCTTGCTGGAAAGTTCTCAAAAAATAAAACTTAATAAAATCAATCAAAAGAAATATAAATTCTGAAGTGAAGATTTACAAAGGACAAAAGCCTATTAATAGGCTAGTAAAAATCAAAAACTAAACAAAATTAGAAAGAATTGCATTTAAACTAAACTATAAAATTAATAAAATAAAATAAATCTCAATTTATATAAATTTCTTAATAAATAAACTATATATCTGATCCTAAATCATCTAAAATGCATAATTAAAAGTCTTATGTTAAATTTAATTACAAGTAATCAATAAAAATATTAAAAATTTGTAATTATTAAAAAAAAATTGCGTATTAGACACCTGCAAAAGTTTTTTGACCGCATTATCTTTGCTAAAATAAATGTACCTTGAGTTCTTGATATCCGATTGAAGCGTTTTAAGATGCATTTGAAAGATAACTGACAGACTGTCATTTAGTAAGAAGACATTTCGATCCAAAAATATTTAGACCCCATTCAAAAAGCCGTCATAAGTCAACTGATATTCTAACATTCAAAAATAACTTCAATTTCTCGTCTAAAATGACTAGTTTACCGTTCTTATTCTCGTATCATAATACGGTATGAATTGAAGTCATATTTTTGTTCACATATAGCTATAACAACCTAACGATTAATGTGCAGGGAAAAGAAGAGAAAAACAGTAATTGTTGAATCATGGGTACTCCATGATAAAAATGACACGAGAACGTCACTGTTTTAGTGATAAGAATGGGTTTATATTCAGCCCCCAGCGGCCCCTTCTTGAAAACGTTGAAAGCTTTCAAGAAATTTTGGATAAAATTGGTTGAATTTGGTAAGTCTGTCCTACCGAAGAGGAAAGTTGGGTAGATGGTATGGTTAGATCGGAATAAAATCATGTCTCTTTTTGATGTTTTTTTCTATGCTTTTATATTATAAAATTAAATTTTAAACTTTAATCGTTAATTTTAAATCTTAAATCTTAAAAAATATATTATACCTTAATCTTAAAATTTAACCATAAACTTTAATCTTAAACTCTAAACCTAATCTTAGTGTTAAAATATAAATGGGGGCAAAAAAACCAGCAAATTTCTATTTGTTTGATTGTGACCTCTCGAACCCTTTCGTTTAGTTTATTACACTTCCTAATTATGAACAACTATATCCGTTGATAATATTCGGAAAATTGAGTTTCGGTCACTCTACTATATTAACTTTTAAATTTAGTCATCATATTTAAATCCCGATAATTTGTCTCCTCTATTTTTATAATATTATTATTTTAATTAAAATATTATCGTGGATTTTTTAATAAAAAAATTACATCTTCTAATTCATTGGGTTGACGTGATTTATTTTTTGGAATAAGACGTTTTTATTAGAAATGGCAATAGACAGCTTTTGATAGTCATGATCCCGACCTAAAACATAAAAATCTCAATCTGAAGTATTAAAAACATATCAAACCCTGATCTGATCTTAAAATTTTAGTAAAATATCCAACTAATTTCACTCTATTTCGAAAAAATTAATAAAATATCAAATACACTATTATAGAATAAGAAAAAAATAGTAAATATATCATGGCAGTATGGGGGAGATTTCATCTAATCTCGACCTCAAATCTAACCCGAATCCAAAAAATTTAACAAAAATATAAAACTCACCCTCCCTGACCTTCGATTAAAAAAAAAAAAACTGACCCTAACCAAGTCAGATCGAGTTGGGACCTGTCAGAGTTGGAAAAAAATTACCATCCATATATCTTTATGAAAATTTTATGTTAATATCATAATTAAAGTAGTTAACTATTTGAATTAAATAAAGACATTATAAAAATTAAAAAAACAAATTATATTTCCTAATCAATGGACAAGATAAATTATATTATAGGCCTTTCTCATCACACCATTCATGATTTCACTTAATAAAAGTCATTCACTTCAATAATTTTTTGACAAAATAACAAAAAAATTACTTGATAAATAAATGACATAAAAAAATTAGTAATTTTCTTTAATTAAAACTGTGAATGACATGATAAAAAAATTTCATAATATAATTTCTCCAATATAGGAGGACGTTACTTCCCCATTTATAGTAAATAATGTCAGCACTTATTAGGAAACTTGCATCACGTGACAAGAGTCACTAATACAAAAAGGCAACAAAAACATTAGGCCCGACAACTCCAGGATTCATCGATCATGGTCACTTCCTAAATTACACTATTGTTTCTTAAATCTTAATTCACCACCCTTTATTTATAAAGCCCTCAATCATGATTGGATGCTCCCCTCCCCTATACTCTATATCCTTATATCTTTTTGGGCGCCGACTTAAATTTTTAAAAGTCAGTCTACAGTGACGGAATTTAAAAAAAAAGTTTGGGGCCGACTTAAACTTTTAAAAGCTTTAAGGCTTAAATTAAAATTTTTAAAAATTTTAAGGGTTTAATTAAAAAAAATTAATAATTTTGAGAAATTTAATAACAACTTTTAAAAATTATGAGAGGTGATTTAATTAAAAATATTTAAAATTTTGAAGCTTAATATAAATTTATAAAATTATTGAGAGGGCAAATTAAATTTTTTAAAAATTTGAAGGTCAAATTTAATTCCCAAAATTTTAGAGAGTGGGGGGCATGTCCACCCCTAATCTTTTAAAGGATCAACCCCTATCAATCTACCATATACATAATCAATAAATATTTATTTTTTTAAATTAAAGACTTCAATTTTAATAAATTATGCACACCTTTTTAAATATTTGAATCACCCTAAAAAATTAAAGGTTAAAATTTATCATTATGTCTAAAAATTATTAAGGCATATATCATAAATTAGTACCTAAAGTATATCATTTTTTTTATTTAAATACGTAAAGCGTATTTTGGTCAAACTAAGTACCTAAAATATATTTGTTGGTTAAATTAAGCACCTAAAATATACTTTTTGATCAAAATAAATACTTATTTTGACTAAAAAATATTTTAAGTACTTAAATAAAAAAAAGTTAGTATGCTTTAGATACCTATTTGTAATATAAACCTATTATTAATTATAAATTAAGGAAACAGGGAAGGTTTCCTAATCGGGGGATATGGATGCTGACTTCATTGCACTGCTGTCAAACAAATTTAAAAAAAAAGGATTAAAATTCTTTATTCAGTATAGGAAACAATTCACTCACTAAATTTTAATAATCAATAAATTTCGCTTTCAAAAAAACCATTAAATTTCATTCTGCAGATTATAAAATATTTATAATTATTTTAATTATAACTATTAAACTATTCTACCAAGATAAGGCACCCATCCCGTCCTACTCTATTATCATACCTAGATCAGATACATAATAACCTTTCCATCCAAAGGTTTTAGTTATAATTTATACCCTGTCAGAAAGAAAAAAACTCCATGGAAGATGTTAAATTTAATTAGACAATAAATGAGGTTTATGTCTATGTTGTACTTATGCGGATTCAAATAGGGGTACGGCTACAAAAATTGGGACGAAAAATGTTAATTTTTAAAATTATAGGGTACGACAAATATAAAATAAATTTTATATTCTAAAAAATGTAAAAATAAAAAGTCATACAAAAATTATGTGAGCATGACATCTCACGTACTTATATACTTATAGTTGATTCATATGAGCAAAATAGTGTCGAAAAAAACAAGAAAATGACGGGAAAAATGTGGGATAATAGAAGAATAAGAAAAAATAGAGTGATGAAATATTGAGGAGTACCCAAGCCGTACCCAATATGTCTCCAGTACGAGGACGTATTGGGTACGTGATACGATATTAGATTGAAGTATCCGTGCTTCAATGGTTTATGTTGGGGATAAAACTAAACCAAATATAGCAAAGGAAAGAACATGGGGAAGAAAGCAAAAATGAACTTAGGGTTTCATCTGATGTCAACTTGTTGGTGATTTAATGGGGATGGGGCCGGCCGGCCATGGCAAAGGTGCATGAACCGTTGTAGCTATCAAGTTCTAGGGGAGGCTTATGCTTAGCTAAAGAGTAAAGAATCCATTCAAAAAACATGATTTTTGCAGACGTGTAATAAAACGTGATGGACTCTGACAGTAACTATTTCTGTAATAAAAAGAAAAAACAAGTGTTTTTCTAATGTCAAATCCAATTCAACATTGTTGATTCATGCCCACATTCAGTGTTTCATGCTCCATTTAAGCAACAACACTCTCAACCTTTTCCAGTAATGAAAGATATAGTTTCTAGTTTTGATGGGTTAAAATTTTCTATTCTGTTTTCTTGGAATATTCCATTTGGCCAAACAATTGTACCAATTAATTCACATGTTATAAACTAATGTAACCAAGTGCATGAATCTATTCATCATTCACTTCACTGAGTATCAACTATCTAGAACAATTATTAAAAAAAATCAGGGGAAGAATCAGAAATTTTGGTGTTAAAATTTAAAATTTGTATGAATAATTTTTTTTAAGTAGGTGGAACAAACAATGGTTGTCAAGTTGTTTTAATTTTATTTTTAACAAATTTATTATATTAAATTTATAAGAAAAAATTTCTAAAGTTTTTGGGGTTAAATCACTTATTTTTAAATTTGTTTTTATCTAAATTTATACAGTTCATTGTAATTATACCTTAAAAAGTAATAGTAATAGTAGTAGAACCCAACGAGTGATACCAGTGGAAAAGAGAATGTTATTTATCTTAGAGGACCCGGGTTTAAGCTGTTTTGTCCGCAAGGTGTGTAGCACATCAAAGAGTTAAGAAAACTATGAATATATATATATATATATATGTATGTATGTATGTATGAGGCTTTTTTAGATTTTAGGGGTTGAGGTGTTTGTCAGAAAATTCCAACAATGAGAAGCATCCGTTCAAAGAGAAACAATATTTTGAAACCAATCTCATCAGTCGATCGTCGGCAGAGATCAAACCGAATGTCAATTTTGGTTCAATTTTTAATAATTTTGAGTGGATTTCAATGAAAATTAACTATGCAATAAGAAATATGAGAGAAATGACAACGTTTTGCTATGACGATGATCAAGATAAGTTATTTTAAAAATATATATAAGAAAAAAAAAATTACCACGTCATCATGCGGTTAAAGATTTAACTGTCGTTTGAAAAGTTTAGTGTTATAATTCCAAAATGTGAACCCTGCCAGAGTTCATGACCGGGGGGGGGGGGGGGGGTAATTAGTAGGGGTGGGCAAAAAACCCGATTATCCGGTTTCGGTCCCGGACCCGGTCGAACTCGGTGGATTTTTACCCGGTATTAGTTTCGGTGGGACCGGGACTGGATCTAAAATTTAGGTCCCGATTGCAACCGGGACCGGGACTGGATCCTACTTTTTTGGACCCGGTACCCGGTGGGTACCCGGTACTGGTCTGGTACCTAATGGCGTTGAAGAGGTTGAAAGCAACTGAAGGCGCTCCTTTATTTCTCTTTGTGTATGAATATTATGAGTATGACTCGTTTTAAGACTTCAACCTTCAAGCCTACAATATTCTGACTTTGTTATTTAATATTATTATTGATGGTTAGAATTTTTTCCCCTGCTGCTCAAATTTTATTAATAATAGACTAATTGACCGGGTACCCGGTATTGGTACCGGTTCCCACCGGTACCGGGACCGGTTCCTGAAATCTTAGACCCGGTCTAACCGGGACTGGTTCTAATTTTTAGGAACCGGTAGTTACCGGGACCGGGACCAATTCTAGGCAAATTGGCCGGGTACCCGGTCTTGCCCACCCCTAGTAATTAGTGAACCTAAAGACCAAATATTAAAGATTCTGAGTTGGGCGTCCATTGTCCTCCGTCACTATATTGTAATACAAAGCATTAACAAATTAATTATAATTATTGAAAAGGCCATGATAGTTGTACTAATTAATTCATTAACAAATGAGAAAAATGAACTGCTGGATAATTAATTAAAATTTGTTGAAATTGAGTGTTTTCCAGGTATTTATACCAAATACCAGGAACCATCTTAGCTATCGTCTTCTTCTTAGATTAGAACACATCAGTAGCATTATACTTATTAAATCCAACAACGAGTGGTCTCAATTAAAAAAAGATGTTGTTTTAATATAATTTTAAAAAAATTCATTGAAAGTGATAAATACGTTATTGTCTACTTATTATTTTCCACAATTTTTCATAGAATTTTCTAATACATTTTTTCATTTTAGATTATCAAATGTATTTAAATAATGAAATCATTAAATTATTTTTAAATAAATTATCAAATAAAACTTTAATTACCAACAACCAATTGCTTTAGTGGATAAGACACTAGATCCCTTAAACATGGTTAAGTGTTCAGATCTTAACGTTGTGAATAGAGTAAATTGAGTTGACAAAGTGACCTCATAACAAGTCTTTGTAATAGCCGATCCGAAGTAGTCAATTAATATATTAGATACTTGTTATTAAACCAAATAAATAAATAAAACCTCAATTTAAAAATGGAGTGGTTTGCACAAATACTTTCTTTAATTATTTTTCTTATTAAATATGATGGGTTACATGGGTACCCTACAATTTCACATCAAAACTCGTGGGTCAAGGATTTGGAAGTCTTAGAATTCCTGGTCAAAGGTCCAAAACTGACTACAGATTATATGAGGAACGAGAATATGATTGTTTTTTTTTTTATCAAAACAAGAATATAATTAATACATAATTAATTAGAAAAAGGAGATAGTGTTAAGTTTAGGCTCGTAATTAAAATGATGGTGGGGACAACCGAATCTAAATGGACCCCAGGGCCATGTCAGTCGAAGAGCGATATCGGGTAAATGCAGTGCACAACTGTTTGGGGGAAAGTAATTAATCAATAATATTGAACTTTATTGACTAATTATTGGATTATAAAATTGTGGAACCAAAAAGTGAGCGTTGCGAAGACGTTTTAATTTTGTCTTTGGTCATGTTTTTTTTTTTGGGGTATGACAACAGTATCACTGCTGCTTCCAGGAAGTTGTCGGAGAGAGAGATATACCTCGTACGAATATAAAAACTCAGTTTTTCAATTCTGACGGCTACGGAAGATAGATTTCACATCGTTTCAGACCGTTACAGTACATGTTTAGATACGCTTAAACCTAGTATTATATTATATCTAATACACTGAAGACTGTAAAAATTAAAAGTTTTTAAAAATACCTTAATTTTAGAGTTAAATTTAGTTTAAGGTATAGAGTTTATGAATTTAGGTTTAAAAATTTTGAATTTAGGGTTTAATGTTAGAATTTAAGATTTTGAGGTTAGGGTTTAGCTTTTAGGATAATATGGTGAGAGATTTAGGTTTTAACTTATAAACTCTAAATTTTAACTCTAACCCTAGATTCTAATAAAAACTCTTAAATTCTAAACCACTAAACCCAAAGTCGTACACCCTAAATTGAATCTCTAAACTTTAAATTAAATATATAAACACTAAAACTAATATACTTGTAGAAACTTTTAGTTTCTACCGCTAGTTTATAAAATGATTATGTTAAACGTATTAGAATTATGATTTTTAAGATATTAGAATTATGATTTTTAAGATGTTGTCACTCAAATTAAAACTTAATCGACATGAAATAATATTTTAGAGTAAGATGAATATGTAGTGGTGGAATATTGGGTTGTAGGGTGTGTACAGTTCGGTTCAATTCAGTAACTTACTCTAGTAGACTATCGATTTTCAGTTCAGTTAAATGCAATTGATAGTTTTTTTATATTAACCTTAAATTTTTTAAATATTGTATTTTCTTTTGGCAAAATAGCTTGATTTTTTTTAATTTTAAACATTTAATTGGTAAAATTTTAAAGTTTTTCATATATACTTCTTAAAAAATAATTTTCAATCAACCAATAATAATAATTAATAATTAATCTATACTTTTTAAACATAAATACTTATTTTATATTATAAAAATAAATTTAATTATAAATTAAATAAAAATTTAAATTCAGTTTAACTAAATTCTATTTAGTAACCACAATTTATAAACTTGTGAATCATAAATCTTTCAAACATTATGAGTCGGGTCGATTTTTCGGTTTCTATTTTTTGTTGCCTGGCCTTAATTTGGTGGGCCTAAGGGACCTGACAAACCCCAACTTTTGTGATTTAATTTTATTTGAAGTTCTAAAAAAAATTAAAAGAACTAAAATTAATTCTTGTCCCACTCAAAAAAAGTTTTCGGGTCCTGCCCAAAAAGATTTTCGGGTCTAATTATATTTTAAGACCTATTAGTTTTAAAGTTTTCGGGTCCTGCCCAACTTTATAATTATCTTTTAGGGTCTTATTAATTAAAAAAACAAACAACTTACCAATCCATATTTTTATCCAAATTCCGAACATGGAATCAACTTCAGGTTTACGGCAGTTGGGGTCTCCTACACTGTTTTCATTCAATGATATCGAATGCATTTATTTCCTCTTAAAACAAGGACTAATTGTTGATCAAATTAAAAATTTTCTTTTGTGTTGTTGACCCCGTCAAATGAATTCTTTCACTATCACCATGTGTTTATATATTCCCCTGCCCTCCAAAAAAATTAAAAAAAAAACAAAGAATAAAAATGGTCTAACTATAGCCGCAGGTTTTTTTTTCTTTCATTTTTTTTGGCCGATAGTAATACCGGTCTTAATATTGGTTACTGAATATTAGTGTTCATTATTTTCTTTGTTTTTTTTCATATTTTGTTTTTTTTTCTCTTAAATTTTCTCAAATTTTAATAAGAATCTATGTTCTTGTGGTACGGTTTTTCTTAGCCTTTATGGCAGATTTTCTTTGCTTTTGTAGTATGTTTTCTCATGTCGTTTGACACGATTTTCGCATACCTTAAAGGTCGTTTGGTGCTCATAAGATCCTCGCAACGCTTGTCTTTTATTTGGGTTTGTCAAAGGTCATAGAAAGTTTGATCCCCTTTGGTGGTTGTTTGTCGATGCAATCAGAATTGTGTAGCGGAGCAAATTTGACTGATAGTTCGGTTCACTCACTACTCATTTTTTCACCTTATAAAGCGTATTATTTAGATAGAGACAAAGAAGATTTATGAAAGTTTTAAATTTTTTGATGATGTATGTCATTTTTTTTCACATTTTTGTGTGGATATAGTCTGATAGTTTGGTTCTCTTTTTTGACGATGTATGTCATCTATTATTTGTGACATCTACTATTATTTTTTTTAATAAAATATAGATATTCTTGGGTTTTTCGGTGCTCGATTCCTTCAACCGTTATTGCTCGCCAAGTGTGGAGAAGTTGGATAATTGAGTGTTTTTGTGGGAATAGAAAGACAGGCAATTGACACAAGGATTTATAGTGGTTCAACCTTCTAACCAAGGTCTACATTCACTATCTTAGCTTCCCACTAAGGATTTCCAAACAAATTGACTAAGAATTTTGTCCCCTTTTCTCGGCTTAGGAGGAAATCGTTACAGCGATCAAGCTTTCTACCCAAAGCTTGATCAAACATTCTCTTACACAAGAAAGACTTAGCAAACTAGAAATCCCTCTAGAAGGTATATGTTTGCACAATTAAAGCTCTTACCTAAAACCTAAACACTTGAGCAAATTTGACAATTAGGCTCACAAGTGTTGTCTATACAATAAATTGAACAATAAAGCCCTAAGACAAATTCTTGATCATTATGTTGTTGACAATTGAAGCATTAACCATTACTAGATGCTTGGAGGTCCTTTTTATACTCATCTTTGAGTTTGTAGCCGTTACTAGCCGTTGGGGTTGAATTGGAGCCGTTCGAGCCTTTATTTCACACCATAAATGCAGTTCTGCAGCTTGGCGTATCGATACCCTTCAAACCGTATCGATACGGTCCCGATAAGGAAGTAGTCGTTGTGCACTTCAACTAATGCGTATCGATACGCTTACCTAGGGTATCAGTATGGTCCTGCAGTTTAAAAGACCGTTGGGAAATATGACCGTTGGGGTAGTTTGGCGTATCGGTACGCGATACAACCGTATCGGTACGTGACTAGCCGTTGGGCTGTTTCAAAACACACCGTATCGATACGGCTAAGCGTATCGGTACGAGTTTTGGCTACTAGAAAAATCCTATAGTTGAAACCCTAAGGCGTATCGGTACGATACCAGACTGTATCAGTACAGGCACTTGAAAAGCTTGATTTTGACTACTTTAAATGTACTTTAAATCATTCCAAAGCCTTTTAAAACCCTTAAACATATTTTCAAGTTGTTTTTGACTAAAAACATATTTTAAATTCTTTTTAATTTAGTCCAAAATATTTTTCAAATATTATATCAAAACACTTAGTTCTACAATCTCCCCCTTTTTGATATAATAAAACCAACTTGAAAAATTATTTGTGGTTGTAACACCCGGGTTTAGGGGTCGGGTGAAAATAATGTTTTAATATTATTCGGGCTCGGTTTTATAATTTAAATAAATTAAATAATGGTTCGGGTTTTGTTTGCAAATAAAACAAAGGTGTTGGACCCAATTTTTAAACCAAGCCCAATAGCCATTCATTAATGGCATTTGTGTAAATATTTGGACTTCTAAATTAAAAACCCCCACTTTTGATTTAAAACACAAAATGTTGTCATCTTCCACCCTCCCCATTTCCATTCTCACGACAAAGGAGAGGTTTTTCTCCAAGTGGCTATCCCACCTCCTTTCTCCATCGTTTTGGCTCGGTTTTGAAAGGTAAACACGTTTTCGACTTGCTATCACCTTCCTCTTTTCAAAAGTACAAGTAGTTTTCATTTTCATCCATGTTTTAGAATTTGGATTTTTGGGAGATTTGAATAAAAATGGTAGCTTTATTGTGTTTAACTTAAAGTTTTGATTCAATAGTGATAGATATGAAGTTTATGAACCCAATGGTTCAACATATATGATTTTTAAAGGGTTTTGTTAAGTTTCCCGAATTTGGATTTTAATGGGGTTTTTGAAGGGTTTAAAGGTTGATTTTGGGTGTGTTTTATGTTGGGAAATGAGGGTTGATGGTTGTATGATGGTTAGGGGTTGATTTGGAAGCTATTAGGTGTGTTAAAAGAGTTGAAATCATCGGTTTTGGACTGTGCTAAAGGGCTGCTCGGGAATGGCTTTTTGGGGGTTGTTCTTGGTTTGAAAAACAAGTGTTTGATGTTTGAATTGCATTCCGGGTTTGCTACTATGTGTTGTGGACTGATTTGAGGTTAATTTACTTGTGTTGGGATGATTAGAAGCAAGGATTTGCGTTGGTAAGGTTTCGGGATCGATTTCGGAAGTCATGAAGGCTTGAGTCGGCTTTGCTTGATTTGCTTAAGGAAGTGAGGTGAGTGGTTAATGTTTTAATTTGATTTTCAAAGGTTGGTTCGAGCATGTAGATGTAAAAACGTTTTCAAGTATCGTTTTGGTTCAAAGTTGGTTTTGAAAGAATTTAGTTTGGGCTTGAAAAGTCAATTTTAATTCAAGAGTAAGTTGATGTGAAATGCCTCTTTAATTTCCCTTTTTTTTCCATTTGCTTTCATTACTTGTGATGATGTTTTGTTAGGCATGAAATTTAAATATTTTGGGAAGAAGCATGATTGCTTAATATTATATCTTTGATCATGTATGATGGTAATAATGTTGATGTTGATATGCCTTGTAAGATGTGTGTAAGTTGGTGCAGGTTGTGCACGAAAATGGTGAGTAAGACCATTTTGTGATTGGTAAGATTGTAAGAAGTAAGTGATGCCTAATTGTGGATATTGTTTGCAACTTGTTTTGGTGGTGCATGGTATAGTGAGTACATGTCGCATGATAGTGAGTGTATGTTGTGTTGCATGGTTGGTGTCGAACCTCACGTGATGGTTGTCGTTGCTCCGGTGATGTGTAGTCCCGCCGGTAGCGAGTGGTATAAGACTCCGGTGATGTGTAGTCCCGCCGGTAGTGACTAGTAGAAGAGTACCTTGATGTGTAGTCCCATCGGAAAACTACTAGTCGAAACGGTGATGTGTAGTCCCACCGTGCGTGTTTTGGTTATGCTTGTGCATACCATGTGTGCTCATGTTGTATCTCACTATATCATTCTCTTTTATGGTTTTGCTTTAATTTAGGATCATGCCTTTATGCATACCATGAAGTGTAATGCCACGGTGAATACATATATTGTTGACCCTTGGTTGAACTTGTATGCTAGTAGAAGGATCAGGTCGTTGGATGAATTGTATGCGTTGACCTTTATTTTAAAGAAAGCTTTGAACCCTGCATTGTCGTAGTTATGTTTTAGAGCTCCGCTCACTAAGCTTTATGCTTACGCTCTCCCTTTTCCGACAATGCAGATCTTTAGCTTGGAGTTAGCAAGGAGCAAGAGAAGGGCGTCCAAGCGTGTGGTAATTGCTCAAGTATGGTTTATTAAATAATGTAGTAGTTTAGCAATGGGAAATGCTACGTGTTTTAGGAGCGTGTAGCTAGACTCATTTGTGTTGGTTTTTTGTTGATGCCTATGTGTTTGTTTGGAAGCCATGCCCTTTGGATGCTTATGTTTGTAGTGAAGACATGTAAATCTTGTTATGCTTTGATGTATGCTTGTGTGTGGTGGCATGTCTTTAGATGTTTAGGTTGCCTTGTTGGTGCAACCCTCCTTTGTGTTACCTTGTGCCTTTTAAGGCTTGAGTTCCTTGTATGACCTTAGATGTTGACATGCCTTTTGTTGGAATGCCATGCTTGAAAGCTTATGTTGCTTGTATGGGTTGTGTATCATCTTGTGTTGGATTGTGCCTTTGATTTCAAGTTAAAGCATGCTTTTATGTTTGATTTTCCTTAGGATTGATGTTAGTGTGTTGGTTGGGGTTTTAAAGGGATTTAAGGGCCTCCTTGTGCCTTAAATCAGCTCAAACCTGCAAGTTCGTAGCAGGGGTATCGATACGGTTGGTACGGTATCGATACCACCTTCTTGTTTCAGGCCTCGTGTATCGATACACTTAAGGGGTGTATCGATACCATTTTGGTCACTGGAGCTACTGTCTATTTCGGTATCGATACCGGCCTATGGTGTATCGATACCGTCATCTTATCGTTGACCGTGGGAAGTCAACCGTTAGGGAGGGTATCGATACACTCCTTGGGTGTATCGATATGGTCTCTACGGATTGACTTTGACCAGTTGACATAGTCAAGGGGGTATCGATACACCCCTTAAATGTATCGATACCGCTTGCAGTCAAAGCTTAAACCTAGTCAAGGGGTATCGATACACCCCTTAGGTGTATCGATACCGACTGCAGTTTAAGTTTAAAATTGGGCTGTAACATGATTGTTTGAGTTCATTTGATTGTTTTGTATATGTTGTTCCGCTGTATGATCACTTAGGGTTTAATATCCATTTAGACAAGATTTTAAAATGAAAAAAATAGGGTTGCTAACCGAGGGGGAATCCTTAGGGGTTTTCACTCGGTTTTCCCCGTGTAGCTCACTCGGACCGGTCATCCGGCCAGACCGGGATGAGGGGGTTACATTTGTTGGTATCAGAACCTGAGGTTTCCGAGACCTCGGGCAGGTAAGTGAGGTAAGTTCGATGTGTTATGTTGTTGTTATGTCTCAGTGAATGTTTTGTCATATATGCTTAATGTTTGCTTGTTAGTACGGTGTTTGAAAGCATGTGTTAGCATGATGAGTGTGTTGAAGCGTAGTGTCGAGTTCCCATTGCTACTATTACTTATTTGAAAGGATTTTTGTAAAGGAATATACTTGAGCACCTTGGACCCTTGATCTTGCTAACCCTAAATATTCTTGCTTGTATGTTTTGTTTACTGCCGTATTGTTGTCTTTGGTAAGTTTGAGGCCGAGGTGTGGGCCTGGAGTTGGTAATCATGAATTTGAGATTTTAGGGGATGTGAATGATGAGAGAGTACGTCGTTATAGTTCAGGGCAGTATGACCGTACCAGAGTTTGGAGTGCAGTTTGTTTGTTTGGGTCAACAGGCACACGAGTTGGTTTCTGTTGAGGGAGAACAATGTGACCGATCTTGACATGAGATGGTAAGAGAAGTGATGAACTAAGAGTTGGCTTCGGAATGATGTCGATGTTATAGCAAGAAATTCCTCGATACAGCCATTGAGCTTGTTTTTCTGATTGATTCTGGATCTACGCGTCCGTGTACTTGGAGTGAGCATGTGAAGTTGTTGAATCTACCTTGTGAGGTACTAGGGGTAGGTGTTAGTGTTACTAGCTCCTTCAAAGATACGATTGTGGTCGGAAGGATGTACGAAAAATGTTTGTTGATGGTTTAGGGTCACGTGTTTCCAGTAGATGCGATGTGATTGCTTTTTACGGTTTGATGTGAAACTGTGCATGGATTGGCTTGTGGGACATAGAGTCAGGGTAGACCTTGAGATGATGAGAGTCTTCTTAAAGCTTACAAATGACTATGAGATTGTAATGCTAGGTGGGAATGTGGATTTTGTATCGAATGTTGATCCAGCCTTAGAGGTCGAAGATTGATTGAGTTAGTTGACAGGCTTGCCTAACAAATGTGATGGATTTGATTTTTGAATGAGGATTAGACCGCAGACTATTAGAATAGGTTGTGTTTTCCTAGAGGTGTTGGAAGAATTCCCCAGATTGTCTCTTGATAGGGAAGGAGAGTTTGATTTTGAGACCGTCACCGAGTTGCTCATGTATTGTTTGCTCTGTATCTCGTGATTCTCGACCGACTTGAGAGTGTTGAAGAATCAACTTCGAGTTTGTTAGACCTTAGATTCATTTGGATTAGCACATCATCTTAGAGTGTGACAGTGTAACTTGTGAAGAAGAGAGATGTCAATACGAGAATGTGTTTAGATTTCAGGAAGTGGAAACAGTTGACAGTGAACAATTAGTGTCCTTTTTCCGAGCAACAGTGGTTTGTTGATCAATTGAGGAGTGTTTCAGTCTTTTCGAAGATTAATTTGAGATTTGAATTATTACCAGTTGAAAATGAGAGAAGTTGATGTACCGAAGACAGCTTTCGGGGCAAGATGTGATCGCTTGAGTCTGAGTTATGCCGTTTTGTTTGACTAGTGTGTCAGTTACTTTTGTAAGAGATGTTGAGCAGAATAATTTCCTGAGTTCCTTGAATCAGTTGTAAGTAGTCCTCATAGATGATACATGGGCGTATTCACGTACCGAAGAAGATTTCGACAAGCTATGGAGTTAGTGATGTACATCCTATTAGAGAATTAGTTGTATGCCAAGTGGTGTAACGTGAACTCCGAGTTAATGAAGATGTTCTCCTATGGCATGTAGATCAGCCGAGTGTGTTAGAGTAAATTCCAAGTAGGCTAAAGAAGATATGAGTTGGAAGAAGTTGAAGACTGTGACAGATATATATATAGTTCCTAGGTCTAGCATTGTTACTTTCAGAGAATTGTAAGTAGTCTTTTGAAGATAGTTGCTCTATTGATAGATTGCTACAGAAGAATGTTCAGTTCTGTGGTTAGAGGCGAGACAATGAGCCATTGAGAAACCGAAAGAAACTTTGAAGAGAGCTTCGACCTTGAATCAGCTTATATCAAAGAAAGAGTTTGTGAACCATAGTGATGTATTACGTGTAGAGTTAGGTTGTGTGCTTATGCAAGGCAGAAGATTCCGGCTTGTTCATCAAGATAGTTGGAAGATTGTGAGAAGAGTTATCTGATATAAGACATAGAGTTAATTACAGTTGTGTTTGTTTCGAAGACTTAGAGACAAAACTTGTATAGTAAGAAATGCACAGTGTATATGTACGTATCATCAGAACTTGAAATATTTGAAGACTTAGGAAGGGTTGAAACTTGAACAACATGAGTTGTTAGAATTGCTTGAAGACCGTACTCTTGAGATTGAGTACCATCCGAAGATGATCAACGTAGTAACCAATGCTTCGAGTTGTATTTGTTGTTAGATTAATAGTTGAGTTGTGGGATGTAATTGCCAGATTCAGTTTACCAAATGATAGTAATCTTGTGGCCGAGTTTCATGTTAAACCTACATTGAGTTAGAATGCTTGAAGAGAAACAGTTGCAAGACAGGTTCTTGGCACCTCACGTGCAAGGCATATCAGAAAGAAAACCTTCAGAGTACAGTTCAGAGATGATAGAATTTGTATTGTTAGAGACAGAATTGTTGTACCGATTGACATAGTGTTTTGAGACGTATTGTGTTGGCCGAAGCATACGACAATTCATTGGTATTGCATCAGAGTAGTATGAAAACGTATTGTGGGTTGAAGATGAGTACTTCTGGATTGAGTTGATGGATGATGTGGTTCAGTGTGAAAGTAAGGGTGTAATTTGCCAGCGTGTCAAGATCGAGCATCAGCTTCTTCTAGTTTGTTACATCAGTGGAAGATTCCGAATGAGATTGGGAAATAGATTTGAGGGACTTTGTGTCTGGATCGCCTTTGATTTTATTACGAGAGAGTTTAGCCGAGTAAGCAATGATAGTTACATTGAGTGTGCTCATTTTATACATGTTCAAGCTACTTGTACCGTGAGTAAGATGGCGGAGTTGTGCCTTAGCAAGATTTTGAGTTGTACAGTGTCTTGAGATCGATAGTGGCCGATAGAGATTCGAGTTTTCGACTAGATTTTTGAAGACGTCTACAATAGTGTTTGGTTACCTGTTGAAGTCAGATGGTCAGCTAGAGAAGGTTATGAGTCAAGTGTTCGAACAATGTTGTATGAGATTATGAATCGAGCTAGTTCTGTTGTTTATTGTTGCAATTACCACTAGGGTTAGAAAGGGGTTTGTGATGTGTTCTGTGTATCTATGATTCAGAAGTGTGAGCCAGTTTTGTTCTGTGTTATGTTGTTGAAGAGATTGAGTTGAGTTTAAAATGGTCACGCATTGAAGGACCCGTTGAGATCTTGACATCAGATAGCTAATGTTGTGTGGTGAGCCTACCGAGTTGGAGAGTATGTGGTGGTAAGGGAGAAAGTGTGAAGGAGCTTGTTCCAGTGGCTCTTCCTGTTCGATAAATTTCGGGGACGAAATTTCCTTAAGTAGGGGAGAGTTGTAACACCCGGGTTTAGGGGTCGGGTGAAAATAATATTTTAATATTATTCGGGCTCGGTTTTATAATTTAAATAAATTAAATAATGGTTCGGGTTTTGTTTGCAAATAAAACAAAGGTGTTGGACCCAATTTTTAAACCAAGCCCAATAGCCATTCATTAATGGCATTTGTGTAAATATTTGGACTTCTAAATTAAAAGCCCCCACTTTTGATTTAAACACAAAATGTTGTCATCTTCCTCCCTCCCCATTTCCATTCTCACGACAAAGGAGAGATTTTTCTCCAAGTGGCTATCCCACCTCCTTTCTCCATCGTTTTGGCTCGGTTTTGAAAGGTAAACACGTTTTCGACTTGCTCTCACCTTCCTCTTTTCAAAAGTACAAGTAGTTTTCATTTTCATCCATGTTTTAGAATTTGGATTTTTGGGAGATTTGAATAAAAATGGTAGCTTTATTGTGTTTAACTTAAAGTTTTGATTCAATAGTGATAGATATGAAGTTTATGAACCCAATGGTTCAACATATATGATTTTTAAAGGGTTTTGTTAAGTTTCCCGAATTTGGATTTTAATGGGGTTTTTGAAGGGTTTAAAGGTTGATTTTGGGTGTGTTTTATGTTGGGAAATGAGGGTTGATGGTTGTATGATGGTTAGGGGTTGTTTTGGAAGCTATTAGGTGTGTTAAAAGAGTTGAAATCATCGGTTTTGGACTGTGCTAAAGGGCTGCTCGGGAATGGCTTTTTGGGGGTTGTTCTTGGTTTGAAAAACAAGTGTTTGATGTTTGAATTGCATTCCGGGTTTGCTACTATGTGTTGTGGACTGATTTGAGGTTAATTTACTTGTGTTGGGATGATTAGAAGTAAGGATTTGCGTTGGTAAAGTTTCGGGATCGATTTCGGAAGTCATGGAGGCTTGAGTCGGCTTTGCTTGATTTGCTTAAGGAAGTGAGGTGAGTGGTTAATGTTTTAATTTGATTTTCAAAGGTTGGTTCGAGCATGTAGATGTAAAAACGTTTTCAAGTATCGTTTTGGTTCAAAGTTGGTTTTGAAAGAGTTTAGTTTGGGCTTGAAAAGTCAATTTTAATTCAAGAGTAAGTTGATGTGAAATGCCTCTTTAATTTCCCCTTTTTTTCCATTTGCTTTCATTACTTGTGATGATGTTTTGTTAGGCATGAAATTTAAATATTTTGGGAAGAAGCATGATTGCTTAATATTATATCTTTGATCATGTATGATGGTAATAATGTTGATGTTGATATGCCTTGTAAGATGTGTGTAAGTTGGTGCAGGTTGTGCACGAAAATGGTGAGTAAGACCATTTTGTGATTGGTAAGATTGTAAGAAGTAAGTGATGCCTAATTGTGGATATTGTTTGCAACTTGTTTTGGTGGTGCATGGTATAGTGAGTACATGTCGCATGATAGTGAGTGTATGTTGTGTTGCATGGTTGGTGTCGAACCTCACGTGATGGTTGTCGTTGCTCCGGTGATGTGTAGTCCCGCCGGTAGCGAGTGGTATAAGACTCCGGTGATGTGTAGTCCCGCCGGTAGTGACTAGTAGAAGAGTACCTTGATGTGTAGTCCCATCGGAAAACTACTAGTCGAAACGGTGATGTGTAGTCCCACTCTGTGTGTTTTGGTTATGCTTGTGCATACCATGTGTGCTCATGTTGTATCTCATTATATCATTCTCTTTTATGGTTTTGCTTTAATTTAGGATCATGCCTTTATGCATACCATGAAGTGTAATGCCACGATGAATGCCTATATTGTTGACCCTTGGTTGAACTTGTATGTTAGTAGAAGGATTAGGTCGTTGGATGAATTGTATGCGTTGACCTTTATTTTAAAGAAAGCTTTGAACCCTGCATTGTCGTAGTTATGTTTTAGAGCTCCACTCACTAAGCTTTATGCTTACGCTCTCCCTTTTCCGACAATATAGATCTTTAGCTTGGAGTTAGCAAGGAGCAAGAGAAGGGCATCCAAGCATGTGGTAATTGCTCAAGTATGGTTTATTAAATAATGTAGTAGTTTAGCAATGGGAAATGCTACGTGTTTTAGGAGCGTGTATCTAGACTCATTTGTGTTGGCTTTTTGTTGATGCCTATGTGTTTGTTTGGAAGCCATGCCCTTTGGATGCTTATGTTTGTAGTGAAGACATGTAAATCTTGTTATGCTTTGATGTATGCTTGTGTGTGGTGGCATGTCTTTAGATGTTTAGGTTGCCTTGTTGGTGCAACCCTCCTTTGTGTTACCTTGTGCCTTTTAAGGCTTGAGTTCCTTGTATGACCTTAGATGTTGACATGCCTTTTGTTGGAATGCCATGCTTGAAAGCTTATGTTGCTTGTATGGGTTGTGTATCATCTTGTGTTGGATTGTGCCTTTGATTTCAAGTTAAAGCATGCTTTTATGTTTGATTTGCCTTAGGATTGATGTTAGTGTGTTGGTTGGGGGTTTAGAGGGATTTAAGGGCCTCCTTGTGCCTTAAATCAGCTCAAACCTGCAAGTTCGTAGCAGGGGTATCGATACGGTTGGTACGGTATCGATACCACCTTCTTGTTTCAGGCCTCGTGTATCGATACACTTAAGGGGTGTATCGATACCATTTTGGTCACTGGAGCTACTGTCCATTTCGGTATCGATACCGGCCTATGGTGTATCGATACCGTCATCTTATCGTTGACCGTGGGAAGTCAACCGTTGGGGAGGGTATCGATACACTCCTTGGGTGTATCGATATGGTCTCTACGGATTGACTTTGACCAGTTGACATAGTCAAGGGGTATCGATACACCCCTTAAATGTATCGATACCGCTTGCAGTCAAAGCTTAAACCTAGTCAAGGGGTATCGATACACCCCTTAGGTGTATCGATACCGACTGCAGTTTAAGTTTAAAATTGGGCTGTAACATGATTGTTTGAGTTCGTTTGATTGTTTTGTATATGTTGTTCCGCTGTATGATCACTTAGGGTTTAATATCCATTTAGACAAGATTTTAAAATGAAAAAAATAGGGTTGCTAACCGAGGGGGAATCCTTAGGGGTTTTCACTCGGTTTTCCCCGTGTAGCTCACTCGGACCGGTCATCCGGCCAGACCGGGATGAGGGGGTTACAGTGATTCTCTCCCTCTTTGTAATTTAAAATTTGAATAAGAGACTTAAAATTTAAATTTGATAAAGCTCCCCCTTATTCTCTTGAAAAACTTGAAAAATCAATTTTTCAAACCATTTCTCCCTCTTTTTGTTATATCAAAAAGAATTTAAACTGACATTGGGCTCAAAATAACTTAGGAGGTAAAAAAATTGACACCATTAAACAATGTTAGTCCAATATATGTCATAATCTAGTTAAAAAATAAATCAAATTAAACAAATAAAACAACTAGATTTTTACCACACTTGAACAAAAGGGAGGATGTGAAGCCTTCCTTCTTCAAGTGTTCTTCCTTGTGTGCATGGAGCTCCCCCTCAATTGTGGACTTGTTGATCAATCTCCATCACACCTATCATAAGACAATCAAGTAATTTTTGGTATCCAAATTGCTTTGGATCCATAGACATTAGTAGCACAAAACTTAGTCCCCTTAGAAATCCATTTTTCAATTTCATCATTTTTAGTTGAAGTACTTAGTCCTTTTGGGACCCAAATACTTCTAAAAACTTTACCGTTTACAAATCTAGGGGCACTAGATTGTCTTACATAAAAGTTTGATTTTCCTAAATTATTTTTCTTTTGAAGTTCATTGAAAATCAAATCTTTTTCCTTCTTAAGATCACCAACTTCTTTTTTATAATCTTTTTCCATCGTTTGAAGCAAGTTTTGTAAGTTTAAAACTTTAAGCTCAAAATCTTTAATTTTTGCTTCAAACTCTAAATTGGTTTTAGAAAACAAATCATTTTCGGTTTTTAACTTTGAATTCAATTTCTTGTTTTTCGAAAATGAAGCCTTGAACTCAAAAACCAATTCATCATAGGCTTCTTGTAACTCATCAAAAGAATATGAATTTGAACTAGATGAGTTAGAAGTTACCTCCTCCTCATTGAGAGTCATCAAGCATAGGTGGGCTACTTCATCATTGGTGGAGTCTTGATCACTCCATGTGGCCACATATGCTTGCTTTGAAGATGATCACTTCTTGTTGGACTTGTGGGATTCCTTCATCTTCTTCCTCGATTCATGCTTGGATTTTTCCATTTTGCTCTTCATGAACCGGGAAAATTTGTTGAAGAGATAGGTCATCTCTCCATCTTCGCTTTCTTTCTCACTTAGTTCTACATGATGGCATGTGGAGGATTTGAGAGCAACGACACTTGCGTTGATGCCTAGCTCCATGATCTTCTTCTTCCACATCTTTCTTATCTCTTCCCTCTTCTTCTCCTCTTCTTTTACTTTCTTCATAATTTGGTGAGTGAGAAGTGACCCCATGAGTTCATCAAGCTTCAAGGTCTTCAAATTCTTACCTTCGATGATGGCGATCCTCTTTGAGTCACATGACTCGGAAAGAGAATAGATAAGCTTTCGGACAAGCTTCTCTTCCGGAATGGCTTCTTCATAACCTTTGAGACCATCGATGATGGTGGAGAACCTATCGAACATCTTCTCAATGTTCTCTTTTGGATCCATCTTGAAGTTCTCATACGCTAGGTTGAGAAGCCCGATCTTGGTCTCCTTTACTTCGTTTGTCCCTTCGTATGTAACTTCGAGCTTGTCTCAAACTTCATTGGCACTCTCACAAGAAGACATCTTTTCATAGATGTTGGGGCTAAATGCACAAAAAAGGATGTGCAAGGCTTTGCAATTAATCTCCATCTTCTTGCGATCTTCGGCACTCCAATCCACATTGCTTTGTTGAGGCACGAACGGACCATCTTTTATTATGTCCCAAAGCTTGTAGTCCTTTGACTTTATGAAGAATTTCATCCATCTTCCAATGGGTATAGTGTGTTCCGTCGAAGAATGGCGGTTTGTCGATGGATTGCGTCATTGAGCCGGTTGTTTGAAATGTTGATCGAGTTTCCCGGATCTTCTCAATAGGATATTAATCATCTTCAATTGAGCCAAGCTCTGATACCAATTATTGGGTTTTTCGGTGCTCGATTCCTTCAACCGTTCTTGCTCGCCAAGTGTGGAGAAGTTGGATAATTGGGTGTTTTTATGGGAATAGAAAGATAGGCAATTGACACAAGAATTTATAGTGGTTCAACCTTCTAACCAAGGTCTACATCCACTACCTTAGCTTCCCACTAAGGATTTCCAAACAAATTCACTAAGAATTATGTCCCCTTTTCTCGGCTTAGGAGAAAACTGTTACAACGATTAAGCTTTCTACCCAAAGCTTGATCAAACACTCTCTTACACAAAAAAGAATTAGCAAACTAGAAATCCCTCCAAAAGGTATATGTTTGCACAATTAAAGCTCTCACCAAAAACCTAAACACTTGAGCAAATTTGACAATTAGGCTCACAATATTGTCTATACAATAAATTGAACAATAAAGCCCTAAGAGAAATTCTTGATCATTATGTTGTTGACAATTAAAGCATTAACCATTACTAGATGCTTGGAGGTCCCTTTTATACCCCTCTTTGAGTTTGTAGCCGTTACTAGTCGTTGGGGTTGAATTGGAGCCGTTGGAGCCTTTATTTCCCACCATAAATGCAGTTCTGCAGCTTGGCGTATCGATACCCTTCAAACCGTATCGATACGGTCCCGATAAGGAAGTAGCCATTGTGCACTTCAGCTGATGCGTATCGATACGCTTACCTAGCGTATCGGTACGGTCCTGCAGTTTAAAAGGCCGTTGGGAAATATGACCGTTGGGGTAGTTTGGCATATCGGTACGCGATACAACCGTATCGGTACGCGACTAGCCGTTGGATTGTTTCAAAACACACCGTATCGATACGGCTAAGCGTATCGGTACGAGTTTTGGCTACTTAAAAAATCCTGTAGTTGAAACCCTAAGGCGTATCGGTACGATACCAGAAAAGCTTGGTTTTGACTACTTTAAATGTACTTTAAATCATTCCAAACCTTTTAAAACCCTTAAACGTATTTTCAAGTTGTTTTTGACTAAAAACATATTTTAAATTCTTTTTAATTTAGTCCAAAACATTTTCAAATATTATATCAAAACACTTAGTTCTACAGTTACTCTTGTTTAAAAAATGGCCTAACCTTGTCCTCGGTTCTTGTACTTTGACTTTTAAATTTCAGTATCTCTGTTTTTAATGCCAATAATTTAAGGTTATATTTTGATATACAAGTTGTGTAAGAAAATTTACACAATCCTTCTATAAAATTTAAAACATATATCCTAAACCCAAGTACCCTAAAACCTTAAACTCCAAATCTTAAACTCTAAATTTTAACTATAAACCTTAAATTCTACACCCTACACATTAAACCCTAACCTAAAACCCTAAACCCTAAAATTAAAAGGCTTATGTAAACTTTAATCATTACTTGTTTATCAAAGTATTTATCATTTTTTAATCATGTTACTTGTTTGATTTAGAAATTAAAGTCCACCTTGTAATACTGCTTGTTGACTTTGTTAATTTAAATAGGATTTATCATTAACAAGTATTGGGTGCATATTGCACTCTCAAGGAGAAATTGCAAGTTTAAACTTTAGAGACAACATTGTTGAGAGGGACAACCTCGCACCCTAAATATATATCGTAAGACAACTAATTTTAGTGTTAGTCGTTGATTACCGATGTTTAATCTTCCCCATGTTTTTTATATCTCGTTTTAGTTTTTCTTTTGGTTTTAAATAAAATTCTATGTGTTATGGTTATCTACTTTTTCGTAAATTTTGTTGCGTTTTTTTTTGCCTTTCTGACATGTATTTTTTGTCTTAATGACACGTCTCTGTCTTATCACACGTTTTTTAGATACCTTTGTGGCTGCTTGATGCTCGTGTAGTGTTCCTTACGATGTTTGTTCTTGATTTGAGTTTGTGGGTGGTCTTGGATAGCTTGATCCCCTTTTGTTGTTGTTTGTTGATGTAACTAAAACTGTGTAGCGGATCAGAGCTTATGGAACCGACTTAAAAGGTATTTACAATTTTTTATTGGATTTCATTTAGTTCATGTTTTGACAACTCCCCAGGCGACTCTTCCTACAATGGACTTTAGAGATTTGTTGTGGTACAAAGAGGAAGTGTCTAATTTGACCGGAGCAACTTTTTTATTTTTATTTTTGGATTTGTCATTTTTTTTATTGTTTTTGGATGTTTGAAACCTTTGAAAGGTTACGTTCTAAATTTTTTTTGTTTATTAATAAAGCTGTCTGATTTCAAGTTAAAAAAATACTACATATTTAAATTGGTCGGTTCACCATTATAACAATTATTAAATTTTATTAACCGTAACCTAATCATTAAGAAATTATTAACCGCTAATGGTTAACCGTTTCTTAACGGTTTGGTTACATGTTAACCTATAATCTATTACAATTTTCCCACATGTTCACGGATTCTTTTGAGTATAATAAAGTTCTCTCCAATAAAATCACCCAAAGTCTTTACTGGCTTCCTCCAAAATAAAATATGACTCATCGATCATAATTGTTAATTGATTGAGTATTAAATCTTTCATTCCTATATTTCAAAACATGAAACAAATCAGTATAAAATATAATGTAATACTAGCAAATCAAAGATAAATAATTATGAATAAGATTACAAAGACTTACCATCATCCATTCCCTCCGACTCAAGAAGATTTTTTTTGTATTATTATAAGAGAGCTTTGAGATTGATAAAATATATGTATAAATAATTTAAAAAAGATTAACCTATATGTTAACCATTAACCATTTTTAGCGATTTTATTAATAAAAATCGTTTAACCATAACAGTTTGATTAATTAACCTATAAAATATATCGACTATACCAATTAACAGTTTAAGTTGCACACCCCTGCTAAGGTCTTGCTAGGGATGGCCATGGGTCGGGTTTTTGTTGATCCACACCCGACCCGAAAATGTATCACATCCACCCGACCCGACATTTTATGATGCCCCACTCGACCCAAATTTTAGACCAAAAACTCGACCCGACATAAATAATTTTTTATTTCTTTCGATAAAATAAGGAGTTAATTGAAAATTTATACAAATATATATATATATATATATATATATATTTATAATTATTCTACTTTTATTGGACAAAATAAGGAGATAATTGATATATATAATTAATTAAACTATTATTTCAGGTTGAGTCGGGTTAGATATTTTCCACCTTAAACTTAAATTTATCCGACACTATCCTAGAAAAACTCAACACGAACTCAAAACTTTCTTTAAAAATTATAACCTTATAGAATCAGGTCGAGTCAAAACCCGTTGAATTTGAGTTAAATGGTTATCAAATTCTTTTTTGGTCATACTGGTTTTCAAATTGGTTGGGCTTGAATTTGTGCATTTGACCCATTGGCTTTGAATAATGTGCGGAAAATTGCTGACCTAAGCCACTAAGCTTTGAATTTTAACAAACAAAATTCATAATCCCTCCGACCCTCACCACCTGAAAGAAAACGTCTTCGCTCAAAAAATAAAAATAAAAAAAGGAATTTGGGAACTTTGTAAAAGGAAATTCATACAAATTGGGTCATTGATGAATCCAATAGTTAAAGCTTGATCTTTAGGAACAAACTAACATATGATTTTGAATATGATATATATTCAAATTTGGTCTTTAGAGTTTTTTTTTTGTCCACATTAATATTTGTACTATATAATATTTTAAACTTGATCTCTAATTTTTTTTGACACGCGTTAGTCTTGAAAATTAGCAACCTTCTCTGATTTAATCCCTGAATATTGATCCTATTAAGGACTAAAATATATAATGAAATACTAGTTTAGAGACTAAGTTAATCAAAGCCGTTAAATTTAGAGACTAATGTGGTTCGAAAGGATTAAATAGAGAAAATCTGTTAAGTTCAAGGCTAACATGTACAAAAAAAATAGAGACCAAGTTGAAAAAAGTTGTCTGATTCAGGGTCAAATACTGTTTTATCCGTTCTCTTTTTAAGAGTTATTTTTTTGATAAACAAATTGTATACACATTACACAACCTACCTTTTTAAACCTAAATCTTAAAGAAAAATTCTACAATGTGCGACGAACACCGTTGAACACCATTACATTAATTAATAAAAATTAAAAATTTCAAGCACTCAACATATAATTAATAATTATTTTTAAAAAATTCAATTAAATTATTTTTCATATATATATATATATATTAAATTTTTAAATTTTTTAATAAGGGTAAACTATATATTTAGTACTTATCTATTTTTGTATTTTTATTTTGGTACCCAAATTAATTTTTTAGCAACATAGTACCTAACGTTACGTATTGTTTCTATTTTTAGTAACGTCACTATTAAAAATAAATGAAAACAGTGACGTTGCTTGGTCAAATAACAATTTTAGTCCGTAAAACTTATACAATCTATCAATTTAGTCTAAAATATTATCAATTTAAACATTATTTTTAATTTTTGAATTAAAAATGTAAATTTATTCTTTCTTCTTCTTTCATTCGAAGTATAAAAAGTTAGGTATCGAACATTTTCTTCATTGTCACTACACTTTTCTGTAAATTTTCATTGATTCTTTTTTTCTTTAATTCCTCCAAAAACAATATCAACTTTAATAACAATAATAAAAAATAAAGTATAAAAAAATAAAAATCAACTAAAACCTACAATAGCAAGAAATGCAAAAAAATAATATCTACCGCGGTGTTGAAGCCGATTCCCCCAAGTATGAAAATCAACGCAACTACTCCTTTATAACCTTTCACAAAGCCATTAAATGCCCATGAAAATGGCAGCATAGCCACTTCAAATTCACGCTATTCTACACACAGGGAAAAGGGGTTGCGGCACCGCATCACCATTCGAAGGGTAGGGCAGCATGCCCCTATTTCGAACACTTGCACTTTTAATGGTGGATATCTTTTTAGTTGATTCTCAGTATTATTGGAGAATCGACTATGACAACACGATAGTATTATATTTTTGCGCTTCTTGCTCTTGTAGTCGGGGTACAAAAATAAAAATAATACGTAACGTTAGATATCATTTTGCTAAAAAAAATTTAGTTTGGATACCAAAATAGAAATATGAAATTAGGTAAGGTACTAAATATGTAGTTTCCCCTTATTCAAAAAATAAAAAATTTAATATATATAAAAAATAATTTAATTAATTTTTTTTAAAATATTAATTGTATGTTGAGTCTTTAAAATTTTTAATCCATTATAGTATGCGGAAATACATTTTTGATGGGCTTGAACCACTTTCTTTTATGGGTTCAATTTTTATTAAAGTGGGCAGGGCTAAGGTGCAGCACTTTTAAGGCGCGGTTAAAGCTACAGATTCTAAGTTTAAGAAGCCAAAATTGATTATAAATTCGAGTGAGTTAAATTAAAACCAAAACCTTTTCAACTAAACAAAGAAAATGGTAGGTATGTGCACGCAAACCAACGGCAAAATTAATCCACTCAACGCAGAGCCGCCACTTAAGAAACTCGCCACCAATAGCATCTTCAACATCTCCCACTAAACTTTCAGCAACCAAAAGAAAACATTACTACTAGATGTTTCAGACATCCTAGGAAGTTTCCTAGCAACAACAGCCAAGTCCAACCGTCAGCTATGACTCTGTCATAATAATAATAATAATCCATGTCGTATACATATTTATGAATGTCTTCGTTTTGTAAACTTCACTCTAAAAAAGAAAAACCAAAGAATGGAAGCACCATCACCTCAGGGAGGGAAGAACAAAGGGAACAATGGGGAGGTTCGATACAGGGGAATTCGGCGGAGGCCCTGGGGAAAGTTCGCGGCGGAGATTCGTGATCCAACGAGGAATGGGGCACGGTTGTGGCTAGGAACTTTCGAGACGGCTGAAGAGGCTGCAAGGGCCTATGATAGGGCTGCTTTTGCTTTCCGGGGTCACTCGGCAATCCTCAACTTCCCGAACGAGTACCAATATCAGAATCCGACATTGCATTTGCCCTCGTCGTCGTCTTTGGCTTCATCGTCTGCAAGAGGACAAGGAGCCGAAGTCATAGAGTTTGAGTGTCTGGATAACAAGTTGTTAGAGGATCTTCTTGAAATGCAAGAAGACAAGCAACGGTTAAGGAACAAATGAATTAAAGCTGTTAGCAAGTTTTACTACACATATTTGGTTAATTAAACTGTGTTTTGTTTTTACTGTAATTCATTAACTTGCATTGTTTTAAACCTTTATTGAATCTTTTACACACACAAAAGCCCAAGAGTTGTTGGTGTCGGGTATAGAATGGCAGCAAGGACGCCAAAAACAAGTCCAAGCTTTATGCTTCCTATAGGCTATAGACAAAGCAGATGTTATAACTGCTTCCTTTTCTTGTCCAAGTAAAAATGAATCCTCTGAAAATTCAATATGCCCCACAGAAATTGTCGGAAGCCGATCTCCGGCCAAAGTGCGGAAGGCGAGTACAAATAACAGTTTGCGCTCTGCCATAAAAGGAAATTGCTCAGGCGTGTCTCACCCGAAGTACGTATTATGATATCAGGGTCTGGTGCAGCTGCCATATACATATGCTTCTCGATATCGGTAAGTTTTATACGGTGATGCATTTCATCCTGATCACTCGAATCCGATGCAGCAATTTCATCCCATTTTTCTTCACAAGATTTTTGAACAGCATGCAGAATCTCGTTGGTGGAAGTGTAGGCAACACAAACAGAGAAGATTGCAGTGGTGTTCTTAGCAGTGGCAAGCATAGCTCTCTCGGCCGTCGACCTAACCGGTTCGCTCAACAGTCCCAGATTCCCCGAAAATATAATTCGAATACCATAACGATTGAAAACGCTCTCATCCTTGAGTACCCCTTCAATCTTTTCTAGCATCAAGTCCATCAAAGATTGAACTTGTTCAGGATTTCGCTTGAAATTGTCAATGCTGAAGGCATAGACTGTTACGTATCTCACACCGAATTCGTAGCAGTACTTGAGCATAGCCTTGAGAGCTGAGAATCCAGCTTTATGGCCATCTCCTTCCATCGAATTGAGCCGCTTCGAGTATCTCCGATTCCCATCCATGATGAACGCGATATGATTAGGTATGGGACCAACAGAAAGAATGCGAAAAATGCATTTCTGCAATAAACTAACTAAGCACCCATAAATCTGGTTAATTCTCCCCATATCAAAAACCTGTCCAAGTGGGGGAGACAACGAAATGAAATTCGGTTCGTATTTCGTAACATAATATATGCATGGACAGATTTAACAATCCAATAATGCACACAAAAGTTATGCAAGAGGAGCTATATGCATATTCTTTACGTTGAACAAGAAAGGAAAAGTTCCAACCTTGTGAAAGAATAAATAAACAATATCACAAACAGCAAGTAACCAAGGCATAATTAAGCATCAAAATCCAGAACAAAATGAAGCAAAAAAACATTAGATTCAGACTCCAGAAATTCCTTTTGTTCCTAAAGCAGCGAAAGCAGCAGAGTTGAGTAGTTACCTTTGGATGGAGGATGAATATGAAGAAACCCAAATTTGCATCACCCAGATTATGTTAATGTTGTATTAGTTGCAGTTGACACACTGGAAATGGCTGATACTTGAGCGGTTGAACAAACTATTTAGGCTTAAGAAGCAGACCTCGGATCCAAGTTGGGCCCCATGTAGGGTAAAGTAGCCATAGAGGTGGCAAACATGTGATTTCTGGTTTGATTATATTTAGTTTAAAATTGGTTCGACTCGATTTAAGTTCGGGTCTATTGTGACTTCGAGTGCGTTTGGTTGGTTTTCGGTTCGGTTTATATCAGATCGGTTATTTTCGGGTCAAGTCAATTTCGAGTTAATGGGAGATCGATCGACTTTACTCGGTTTTTTAGGTCGAGTTAGGTTTTTGCACCTCATATATGACTTTATATAGCCCATATATTTGGCTTTTTGGTGGGTTGTGTGACAGTTCACTTTTCATCTTTCTTTATTTATTTTAGTATATTTTCTTTATTTCGGGTTGCCTTTGGTTCATGTTGTTTTCGGTTTGGGTGAAACTGGTTCGGGTAAAAATTAATTCGAGTCTATTCGGTTCGGGTCCATTTTCGGTTTAACTAAAATTCAATTCTATTTCGGGTAAGTTCGTTTATTTCAGGTCAACCAGTTCAAGTCAATTTCGAATCTCGAATCAAATAAATCGATTTGAGTATAAATTCTCGGGTCAAGTTTAGCGCGTCTAAAAGTAAGCCAGATTAGATGTTAACAAAAGAGAGATTCCATTTACATAATTTTTAAGGCTTAAAGGTAAAAAAGTTGTTGCTTACTCGGTTAAATAATGGTGTTAAAAATAATTAATAAAATAAGGCCTTAAAAATTATTTGTTGAATTAGGGACATTGCTACAATAAGAGAAAATTGATAATACTTCAGGCCGACTTCAAGGACTTTCATGCATAAAAACGTACTTGATTGATGATGACTTGAGCAACTCTATTTGTTATTTCATTGATTTGATAGTTTTATCCTTAAATAAATAAATAATTTATAGAACACAGTCAACACTCCACTTCAACAAGGATGAGTCTACCACGTGCGACGAACATTGCTGAACATCACTAACGATGAACATCGTTGAACACTATTAATTTTTTTTAAAAATAAAAATCATGAGGACTATAATTGTAATTAAATTTATTTAAAAAATAAAAATAAAAATAAATAAAATTGTTATATTTTTTATTGTATTAAAAATTGATAGTTTTGAATAAATATACCTAAATTTTATAACCCCAAAATCCCAATTCTCAACACTACCTTGCTGATAAAGCCAAAACCAAATGTTGAGTTGTTAGATACAAGAAACAATCCATCATTGTCAATCCAATTCATTTGTGTTCCTTCAAAACCCGGTTCAATCGACCCAGTATTTCGAATGCTAGTCGTACAGATTTCAGTGAGAAAAAAGGCAGACAATGTAAAAAATCCCAGCAAACGAATAAACCCTCCACTTTCTATTAGAAAACTCCCAAGTTGAGAACTAAAACCAAAAGTCTTCTTAGCAAAGAACAACAAAATAACCCAAAAAGAAAAAAAAAAAATTGACCCTACGAGGGGTTTCTAGGCAAGCATAATTTTTAGGTCTCAGGAAATTAATCCGCTAAACTCCTCCCAAAACATCATTAAGCTACGGAGGAAGCAAATTCAAAGATATAAACATAAAATTTAGATTTTAAAATACAAAGAGAAAAGAAAGCAAAACAGAGCAGAAATTTTAAAATTGATATTTTGGTTCCCACTTATCGATTTAAATTGATAAAAGGTGTTTAATTCTAAAACTGCAAGCCTTTTTTTTTTACGCAGCTCTCTTTGAAGAGTGCGTGAATGAATAGAACTGGGATTTTAGGGTTTATGAAATTTGGATATATTTGATTCAAAATTATAAATTTTTAATACAATAAAGAAATATAACAATTTTATTAAATTTAATTTTTATTTTTTTAAATAAATTTTAATTACAATTATAGTCCTCATGATTTTAGCTTTTTTTTTAAAAAATTAATAGTGTTCAACGGTGTTCATCGTTAATGGTGTTCAGCAATGTTCATCGCCCGTTGTAGAATTTTCCCTTCAACAAATATTATTTTTAAACAACAATTTACCCAAAGTTGCTCAACTTTTGAAAAAAATATAACCTATTAGCTTTTTAGTTTAAATAAAATTTATATTGAGAAATTAAATTAATACGCTCTCAGATTAAAAAATTATAGTTTTTCGATTAATTTTAATTGTTAAATCATAACGGTTTAAGGTGGCACACTCGAGTGATGTCGCGTGATACTTTTGAACTTTTGTTTTTATTTAAAATTCTAAAAAATTAAAAATTATTATTAAATTATTTTATATATTTTTTAAAATTTAGAAATTTATTTAAAAATATTATAAGATTTGTAAAAAATATTTTAAAAAATTATAAAATATAAAATATTGAAAAATTATTTTAAAAGATATAAAAAATGTAAAATTATTCTAAGATAATAAAGAAATATAAAAAATTGAAAAATTGAAAAATATAAAAATAGTATAAATTATAAAAAAAAACAAATATAAGAAATTTCTAAAAAATCTTATGAGACACTATAATTGGAGAGTGAGTTGTCGATGACTGGTAGATTAAAAATATTTTATCAATAGATTTGTGTGATTACAGTTTTGATTATAATTTTAGGTCTTAAGGGTGCTTAAAAATATAAAAATAAAAATATTAAAAAGTTAATCATGTGAGATGAATTGTTGTGTCATGGCGTCATAGAATTGCTACTTTATTGTGTTAGAGGAGAATCGCTGAACATAATGTCGTAGATCCCTCATTCAAACACATCTACCACGCATTTTTAGAATTTTTAATATGTTTAATAATATTCAATAATTTTAAAATAAGCGAGCATCGTTTTCATTTGCTGCTCGAGTTATTCTAGTGAATTCCGTTCTTTCCTCACTGTCAATTTATTACATGGGTTGGTTCGTAGTGCCTAAAGGAGTAATCGCTAAGCTGGACAAGATTAGACGAGCTTTCTTATAGGTTGGTGTGGGGCTACAATGCAAGATGAGTCGAGTGCGATGGGAGTATGTGTGTCGGTCACGACATTTGGATGGTCTAAGTTATTGAGATATTTGATTTTGATATAACTTAAATAAAAAATGTTTTTAGACTTAAACTAATTCAAAGGCTTGAAAAATATGTTTGAAAAACTTTTAAAGGATTGTTGATATGTTTAAATGCTTTCAAAATAACCCAAGTGTCAAAAGCAGGCTTTGAGTACTAATATCCTTTTCTCAGTGTCGATACCCAGATAGCCGTACCCGTACCCATTTACTCCATACCGATATGCCCTTTGTTCCCCATGTTTTTAAATTTTCCAGTAGCTAAACGTCGTACCGATACGGCCTAGTCCGTATCGATACGAGAGGTCTCATACCGATATGAAAGTATCGTGTACCGGTACCCAGTGCAAAAATATTGTAACGACTCTTTCTACTTTAAGGTAGGTACCGATACCCGAAGCCGCGTACCCAAGGTTGCAGAACTACATTTAATGTGAAAAATTAAGTTCTCAACGGCTCCAAACCAACCCCAACAGCTAGTAACGACTACAAACTCATTAAAGGGTTTAAAAGGGACCTTTAAGCAGCCATGGAACAACAAAAAACCAACTACCAACATTTAATGTTTGAGAAATTGTTCTAGTGCTTAATTTTGCCATTTTTTTTGTAGAACACACTTGTGAGCTTAATTGTTAATTTGTTCAAGTGTTAGGATTTGTGTGAGAGCTTAATTTGCAAAGACATTTGACTTGTAAGGATTTTCATTGTTTGCTAAATTTGTATTCTCTTTGTGAGAGTGTCTCAAAGCTTTGGGGGTTTAAGCTTTGAAGGTTTGTAAATGTTATCTCTTTAAGCTTAGAAAAAAAAAGACAAATTAGTGAGTTTGTGGAAAATCCTTATTGTGGATAGCTAAGTTAGTGAAAGTAGACTTAGTTTAAAAGTCGAACCACTACAAATCATTGTGCAAATTTTTTATTTCCTATTGCTTCCACCACATTCAATCAAAGGCCAATTCACACCCCTCTTGGCGAATTCGGTTGATCGATTCGAGCCCAACATAAGAATTGTTGATTTGCGAGTTCATAATATGGTTATGCTTTCTACGTGGGCTTGGCATTACGCTCATAATACAACGTCGTTATGGAGGTCATTGATTATTGCAAAATATGGTGAGGTGGTGCCTTGGTGGCGATTTGATACGACAGGAATAAGTTCCATTTTTACAGTTCGGAAGCAGATAATAACGTCGGCTTGTAGCGAAAAGGTTTGGGATTACATGGGGCCTTCGAGTTTTGTTTGGCGAGCGGGGGATGGTAATAAGGTTTTATTTTGGTGGGATTATGGTGTCTTGAGTAGTCACTAAAGGATGTTTTTCTACGATTATTTTCGATTACGACAAATAAATTGGCAGTGGTGGCTAAGTATGAGTTTGATGGTTCATTTGCTCACTCAAATAGGTCATATTTTTTAAGAAGGAGTTGCATGTGTTTGAGGAGCGATAGTTACATGAATTATAGTCATTGGTGGTTCGACAAGGGGTTGTTGATACTTTGATATGGAAGCCGCAGATGCAGGAATGCTTTTCAGTTAAGGCATTAAATCGACTTCTTATGATGGATAGAGTGGGTTATGGAGATGTGGGTGTTAATTTTGTTTGGAAAATTCTTATGCCTTTGAAGGTGCAATCGTTTTTGTGGTTCGCATGATTGGAACGATTGCCGATGATTAGTTTCTTGAGATAAAGGGGGGGGGGTCTTGCTGCCTGATGATCAAGGGGGCTGTGTTTGGTGCGGCGGTCGTGAGGCACTACAAAAAAATAAATTTGCTGACGGAAAAATTTCGACAACTTTAAAATCCGTCACAATTTGTTGATGGAAATAAAATATTCCGTCACAAAATTTAATCTAAGTTATAGTTTTCGACAGAATTATTGTTTCCGTCGCAAATTTTTTTGATTTCAATAAAAAAATTATAATTTAATTTGTGACAGAATAATAATTCCGTCGGAAACAATTAAAAATACTAATTTAATTTGTGATGGAACAATAATTCCGTCGGAAACGATTAAAATGTCAATTTAATTTGTGAAGGAACAATAATTGCGTCGGAAACTATTAAAAATATTAATATAATTTGTGATGGAACCATTGTTTCCGTCGGAAACAATAAAAAATAAAATAAAGTACAAGAAAATTAATGTCTGACTCCACCTTTCTAATCCCCATCTACTTAATTTCCTTTCCAATGCAAATAATTATAGCATTAATTAAATTTTTATTAATTACACAACCCCATCAAATAAACGGTAAAAAAAATTCAATTTAAACTCACTCCATCTTCTACAATTTAAACTCACTCCATCTTCTACAAATTGTCAACAGAGGAATGCAATGGATTTTACAAGAAAGTTTTGAAGAAATACCCAGAACCATTAGGATCATCACATTTTACAACTGAGGTAAGAGGAGTTTTTTTAATATTTTACTGGAATTTTTATGTTCTCTTAATCTATTTCAGTTTTTCTGCAATTATATATATTTGGTACCGTATAACTTGTAGAATACAAAGCAACTTGCATTCATTTTTTTTGCTCAAACGTATGATTTTTATTAATCGAAAGAATCATACAACATATCCGCACCGGGCCTCATTAAAAACCTCCCTAAGCCTAGTTGGAGGAAAAGAGTACCCGGGACAGATATTTGATACAACATATAACCCGAAATCTAACGCCTTGTGCCCCTACATGTTCCACACGATATGCGACCCCTTGGAAACACCCCCCTCCCCCGTAAGGCCACTGCCTTACTACAGCGCAATGTTGCCCAATCCTCGCACCCCTCAACCCCATACAGCACCCCATACCCGTGAATCCCCATCCCACACAGCACCTCATTGGCCATCACCCCTCCCGCACACACCCGCACATTTCACCCGCACCCCTCCCGCACCCATCATCCAGCACACACATCACCAACCCCTGCCCTCCTTAAACCCCCAACCGCAACCAAGTCTTACGTTCATCCCCACCCTTAGCTAAAATATCAGCCACCCCGTTCACCTCCCTCACCACATGACTGAACACAACATTCCTCCCCAAACAAGCGTCGTCGATACGGCAAAACATGTCATATAGTCGCCATGGCCGCGTTTCCCCTCGACCTACCCACGATGTTGCAACCAGCGAATCAGACTCAATAATACAAGGTAACGCACACCAATTGGATTCCCTAAAAGACTCCACTGCAAATAAAATGGCATACAACTCAGCCTTATTGGAATCCATCACGCCCAACGGACCCGAGAACAACGCCAACACCCTCCCCTTTCGTCACGTAACACTCCTCCGCATCCCGCCGGGCCCGGTTTCCCTCTTGCCGAACCATCGACATTAAACTTCACACAACCAGCCCTCGGAGGGGACCAAACATGACCCTCGCGTGGCCTTCGTGTCCTAGTCGGCTCCACCCCCTCCTGCGGACAAATCCACCATCCGGATTCAAGAATTAAATCATGTGGCTCAAATGCTCGCACCCAATAAAATGCCCGTAATTTAATTAAAAAAATCAATTCATTCACGGAGGCATTCTTACCCTGAAAGATCAACGCGTTCCTTGCTAACCATAGTGACCACAACGTGGCAGCACATCCCGACAACCATCTATCCCGCAATTGCCCCCTAAAGGTACCCTCCATCAACATCGTCACAAGCTCATTGACAGTTGCTGGGCGAACCATCTATCCCGACTTGCATTCATTTTGTTTGTATAATAACATGCTGATTGAAAGTATGCAATGTTTTTAATTATTTCTTTTAAAAAATTATTAAACACACACACACACACACACACACACACACACACACACACACACACACACACACACACACACACACACACACACACACACACACACACACACACACATATATATGAATGATGTTATTGTGGCACAGATTATATTTTGAGAATACAAAACAACTTACATTTTGTTGTATAGATATAAAAAAACTGTTATGGTTGCTTTCATTTAAGCATGCTTTGCTGGAAAATATTGTCTTTCTAATTATTTTTAAATTTTGATTTTGATGTTTTTTTTTGTTTTTTTTGCAATTTTACAGAACTTTAAATTTTCTATCAAATTTGTGAGTTGAGGTAAGTTTTAAGTGTTGTGCTTTGATTTCATGGAATTTTACAGAACTAAAGGATGTTTTTCTACGATTAATTTCGATTACGACAAATAAATTGGCAGTGGTGCCTGAGTATGAGTTTGATGGTTCATTTGCTCACTCAAATAGGTCATATTTTTTAAGAAGGAGTTGCATGTGTTTGAGGAGCGATAGTTACATGAATTATGGTCATTGGTGGTTCGACAAGGGGTTGTTGATACTTTGATATGGAAGCCGCACATGCAGGAATGCTTTTCAGTTAAGGTATTAAATCGACTTCTTATGATGGATAGGGTGGGTTATGGAGATGTGGGTGTTAATTTTGTTTGGAAAATTCTTATGCCTTCGAAGGTGCAATCGTTTTTGTGGTTCGCATGATTGGAACGATTGCCGATGATTAGTTTCTTGAGATAAAGAGGGGGGGTCTTGCTGCCTGGTGATCGAGGGGGCTGTGTTTTGTGCGGCGGTCGTGACACTACAAAAAAAAAATTAATTTACTGACGGAAAAATTCTGACAACTTTAAAATCCGTCACAATTTATTGATGGAAATAAAATATTCCGTCACAAAATTTAATCTAAGTTAGTTTTCGATGGAATTATTGTTTCTGTCGCAATTTTTTTTTATTTCAATAAAAAAATATAATTTAATTTGTGACAGAATAATAATTCCGTCGGAAACAATTAAAAATACCAATTTAATTTGTGATGGAACAATAATTCCGTCGGGAACGATTAAAATATCAATTCTAATGCATGCTATGATGACCTTTGTCGGATAATGCAGAAGTTAATGCCTGAAGATAATGTCATGCCCAAGAACATGTATGAGACGAAGAAGTTGGTCCGTGATATGGGTTTGCCGGTTCAAAAAATCCATTGTTGTAGAAATGGTTGCATAATTTATTGGGGAGGTGATTATGAATTGATCAAATCTAGGTTTTGTGGTCTTCCTCGGTACAAAGATAACGCTAGCGAAGGATCTAGTAACAGAAAGGCATGTAAAAAGATGTATTACTTCCCTTTAACTCCTCGGTTACAAAGGATATATGCCTCTGAAGTTACTGCTAAGCATATGAGGTGGCATGCTGAGCATCAGATTGATGAAGTCGGTCTCATGTGTCATCCTTCTGATTCTCTTGTTTGGAAACATTTTGATCAGGAGCATCCAACATTTTCGTACGAAACTCGTAATGTCATGCTTGGGTTATGCATTGATGGTTTTGAACCATTTGGTCAATCTGGACAACAATATTCTCTATGGCCAGTTATAGTAACACCATACAATTTGCCTCCCTCCATGTGCATGAAGGATGAGTTTATGTTTTTGACAATAATTGTGCCAGGTCCTAGATATCTAAAATATAATATAGATGTATTCTTACAACCATTGATTGCCGAGTTGATATATTTGTGGGATGTAGGGGAGGTAACATATGATTTGTCAACCAAGCAGAATTTTCAGCTCCGTACTGCCCTATTGTGGACTATCAATGACTTTCCTGCATATGGCATGTTGTCGGGTTGGAGTACAGCTGGGAGAACGGCTTGTCCATATTGTATGGAAGAATCTGAGGCATTTACTCTTCAACATGGTGGAAAACAATCTTGGTTTGATAATCATCGTAAATTTCTACCTCAAAATCATCATTTCAGAAGGAATACTACAACTTTCAGAAAAGGTAAAAAAGTTCTGAACAATGCCCCACCAATTAAGTCTGGAAGGAAGATGCTAAACGAGATTGATTATTGGGGTTTTCTGAAAGTGACTGAGATAGACGCAATAGAAATTAATGACCAATTATCTCAGTTTTGTGGTTGGAAAAAACGCAGCATCTTTTGGGACCTACCGTATTGGTCTTTAAATTTGATCCGTCATAACATTGATGTGATGCATGTGGTGAAAAATATTTTTGAGAATATATTCCACACAATAATGAATGCTGAAGGGCAAAAATTATTTATGTATTGAAGGCCCATACCAGTGTTGGGTCTGCAGCTCCCATGTACTATAACACGTCTCAAACTGCTAGTTCTTCAAAAAGACCCATACCACGAAATTCAGAGCAACAAGAAGAGATAGATGCATTGAAGGAGCAGTTGAGGCAAGTCAAAGAACGCCAAGATATGTTAATGGCTTTAGTAATGCCACAACAGCATCAACCGCAACAACAACCACAACAACAAGGATACTCTCATATGCTTTTCGAAGCAAACTATAATGGACAACCAGGTTTTAAAATGCTATTTTAATTAAATATTATATATCATTATAATTATTATCAATTATAAGTTTGTTTTCAATTAATTATTTGTTTGTAGGTTTCAACCCTCCGATGCATCCTCCTCCTCCTTTTTACCCTAATTTTTTCCTATTTAAACCTTTCTAAACCCATCCTTCTCTCAATTATTATTTTTCATATCATCACTTCTTTTTAACTCATTTTTTCTCATTAAAAGTTCTTCTCTTAATTTCATCTTTTCTTTTGATCTCTTTTATAAATATTGATGTAAGTTTTAGTTTTTATTCAATGTAACTTTTTTAATATTCACTTTGTTTATTATACTATTTTTAATTAATCACTAACATCTTTCACTTTGTTTTTTGTAGGTTGCTTGAAAATTTTTAAATGATAACAATTTTTTAGTATGTGAACTTTGTATTTTACTCTTTCTTATTTTTGAATATTATATTTTCATGTATTGTGTACAACCATATAATCATGTTTATTAGAAACATTGAATTGTGAAATATATGTAGTAAATCCATATTTAATCTTTGCTAATAGGATGAATTTTATTTTTCATCGGATGTTATTATTTATTTTCAAAGCATTGCTAAAATACAATATAAACTTGTTACTAATATTATTATTATTATCTAATTTCAAATTAATGTAATAATTTGAATTATAATAATTATTAATTTTTGGTACATTAATTATTTAAAATTTTGGAATCATTTATATATTGGAGGGAATGTAAAATTTTTCGGGTTGAATCTCGAGAAAATTTCCTTCTTTTTTTTAAAAAAAATTAATATTTTATTTTTCGACGGAATAGATTAATCCATCGAAAATTAAAAAAAATATTTTTTTATATTTTTAATATCCCGACGGAAAAAGTATGTCTTCGGAAACATAAAATATTTTTTATTTATAATTTTCGACGGAATTCCGTCGGTAAATCTCTGACGAAAAAGTTATGTTAGTCAGAAACATAAAGTATATTATATTTATAATTTTCCGACGGATTTAAGATTTTCCGTCAGTAATTTACTGACGGTTTTCCGTCGGTAAACTTCTGACGGATTATCTTATTTCCTCGGAAATGTTGGTTTCGACCAGCTTTTTTCCGACCCCTCTTTTCTCTCGGAAATTCCGTTAGTAAATCCAATTTCTGTCAAAAATTTCCTAAAAAATTCCATCAGCAATTACACATTTTTTTGTCGATACCCAGATAGCCGTACCCGTACCCGTTTACTCCATACCGATATGCCCTTTGTTCCCAAAGTTTTTAAATTTTCCAGTAGCTAAACGTCGTACCGATACGGCCTAGTCCGTATCGATACGAGAGGTCCCATACCGATATGAAAGTATTGCGTACCGGTACCTAGTGCAAAAATATTGTAACGACTCTTTCTACTTTAAGGTAGGTACCGAAACCCGAAGCCGCGTACCCAAGGTTGCAGAACTACATTTAATGTGAAAAATTAAGTTCTCAACGGCTCCAAACCAACCCCAACGACTAGTAACGACCACAAATTCATTAAAGGGTTTAAAAGGGACCTTTAAGCAGCCATGGAACAACAAAAAACCAACTACCAACATTTAATGTTTGAGAAATTGTTCTAGTGCTTAATTTTGCCATTTTTCTTGTAGAACACACTTGTGAGCTTAATTGTTAATTTGTTCAAGTGTTAGGATTTGTGTGAGAGCTTAATTTGCAAAGACATTTGACTCGTACGGATTTTCATTGTTTGTTAAATTTGTATTCTCTTTGTGAGAGTGTCTCAAAGCTTTGGGGGTTTAAGCTTTGAGGGTTTGTAAATGTTATCTCTTTAAGCTTAGAAAAAGAAAAGAAAAATTAGTGAGTTTGTGGAAAATCCTTATTGTGGATAGCTAAGTTAGTGGAAGTAGACTTAGTTTAAAAGTCGAACCACTACAAATCATTGTGCAAATTTTTTATTTCCTATTGCTTCCACCACATTTACTCAAAGGCCAATTCACACCCCTCTTGGCGAATTCGGTTGCTCGATTCGAGCCCAACATAAGAATTGTTGATTTGCGAGTTCATAATATGGCTATGCTTTCTACGTGGGCTTGGCATTACGCTCATGATACAACGTCGTTATGGAGGTCATTGATTATTGCAAAATATAGTGAGGTGGTGCCTTGGTGGCGATTTGATACGACAAGAATAAGTTCCATTTTTACAGTTCGGAAGCAGATAATAGCGTCGGCTTGTAGCGAAAAGGTTTGGGATTACATGGGGCCTTCGAGTTTTGTTTGGCGAGCGGGGGATGGTAACAAGGTTTTATTTTGGTGGGATTATGGTGTCTTGAGTAGTCACTAAAGGATGTTTTTCTACGATTAATTTCGATTACGACAAATAATTTGGCAGTGGTGGCTGAGTATGAGTTTGATGGTTCATTTGCTCACTCAAATAGGTCATATTTTTTAAGGAGTTGCATGTGTTTGAAGAGCGATAGTTACATGAATTATGGTCATTGGTGGTTTGACAAGGGGTTGTTGATACTTTGATATGGAAGCCGCACATGCAGGAATGCTTTTCAGTTAAGGCATTAAATCGACTTCTTATGATGGATAGGGTGGGTTATGGAGATGTGGGTGTTAATTTTGTTTGGAAAATTCTTGTGCCTTCGAAGGTGCAATCGTTTTTGTGGTTCGCATGATTGGAACGATTGCCGATGATTAGTTTCTTGAGATAAAGAGGGGGGGGTCTTGCTGCCTGATGATCGAGGGGGCTGTGTTTGGTGCGGCGGTCGTGATCCACTACAAAAAAAATTAATTTACTGACGGAAAAATTCTGACAACTTTAAAATCCGTCACAATTTATTGATGGAAATAAAATATTCCGTCACAAAATTTAATCTAAGTTATAGTTTTCGAAGGAATTATTGTTTCCGTCGCAAATTTTTTTTGATTTCAATAAAAAAATATAATTTAATTTGTGGCAGAATAATAATTCCGTCGGAAACAATTAAAAATACCAATTTAATTTGTGATGGAACAATAATTCCGTCGGGAACGATTAAAATATCAATTTAATTTGTGATGGAACAATAATTCCGTCGGAAACGATTAAAATATTAATTTAATTTGTGATGGAACAATAATTCCGTCGAAAACTATTAGAAATATTAATATAATTTGTGATGGAACTATTGTTTCCGTCGGAAACAATAAAAAATAAAATAAAGTACAAGAAAATTAATGTATGACTCTACCTTTCTAATCCCCATCTACTTAATTTCCTTTCCAATGCAAATAATTATAGCATTAATTAAAATTTTATTAATTACCCAACCCCCATCAAATAAACGGTAAAAAAATTCAATTTAAACTCACTCCATCTTCTACAAATTGTCAAAAGAGGAATTCAATGGATTTTACAAGAAAGTTTTGAAGAAAAACTCAGAACCATTAGGATCATCACATTTTACATCTGAGGTAAGAGGAGTTTTTTAATATTTTACTGGAATTTTTATGTTCTCTTAATCTACTTTAGTTTTTCTACAATTATATATATTTGGTACCGTATAACTTGTAGAATACAAAGCAACTTGCATTCATTTTGTTAGTATAATATAACATGCTGATTGAAAGTATGCAATATTTTTAATAATTTCTTTTAAAAAATTATTAAAGACACACACACACACATATATATATGAATGATGTTATTGTGGCACATATTATATTTTGAGAGTACAAAACAACTTACATTTTGTTGTATAGATATAAAAAAAACTGTTATGGTTGCTTTCATTTAAGCATGCTTTGTTGGAAAATATTGTCTTTCTAATTATTTTTAAATTTTGATTTTGATGTTTTTTTATTTTTATTGCAATTTTACAGAACTTTAAATTTTCTATCGAATTTGTGAGTTGAGGTAAGTTTTAAGTGTTGTGCTTTGATTTCATGGGATTTTATTATTTTAAATAATTATTGTTTTTACCGTTATAATAAAAATAATATTTTAGAAGAATTATTTGTTGTATTCCAATTATTTTTAAATTTCAATTTTGATGTTTTTTATTTACCTTTTGCAGAACTCTAATTTTTTCACCGAATTTGTGAGTTAAGGTAAGTTTTTTAATTTTATTTTAAAAATATAGTGCTATCAATTCATTAGTATTAGCCTTTTAATTAAAAAGTTTAGAATAGATTAAAAGTAAATAAAATATTTCATATGTAATATAGATTAATAATGTCATAAGTTCTATTTCTTGTTTTCTTTAGAAATATATTAAGAGTAAATAAAGAATTTTGCATGTAATATACAATAATAAAAACCATAAGTTATGTTTCTATTTTTTTTAGAAGATTTAGAAAATAGTAATTAAAATTTACTATTTAAAAGTTTACTAATTTAAGTATTTTAATTTAATGATACAATAAAAACAAGCTTTGGCATTCAGCATGGATCGCTCTTGGATGTACAATATTGATAGGCTAATAATGGGTCACATTATTAATCCCGATTTTGAGCGACCACTGTTGGAATTTATTACATTTGCATTAAGTAAGCCTAGATTTACAGATCGAGGAAATATTAGGTGTCCATGTAACTGACCTAAATGCATAAATAAAAGTTTTTAAGATCCAGAAACGGTTAAAGTTCATGTGATCACTGAAGGGTTTCTTCCGCATTATTATAATTGGGTGCATCATGGAGAGCAACGTTTTTCTCTCACTGGACAGAGTCAATATGATTACTATAACCATATGACGGGTTCTAGCACTGCAACTCCAAAGTATGCATATGATCCGTGTGGTAACCACCATGAACCTCCCGAGATAGATGTTTCTGGTCCTGAATTAAATGCATATATGACACAAGATGATCAACCACCAATTCCTTCGGCGCAAATGTTGTACGACAAACTTGGTGCTTCTTCTGAACCAATATGGCCCGGTAGCAATGAGTCCAAGTTATCAGTGGTTTCCGAATTAATACACTTGAAAGCACAATATAAGATTCCTAATGCATGCTATGATGACCTTTGTCGAATAATGTAGAAGTTAATGCCTGAAGATAATGTCATGCCCAAGAACACGTATGAGACGAAGAAGTTGGTCTGAGATATAGGTTTGCCGGTTCAAAAATCCATTGTTGTAGAAATGGTTGCATGATTTATTGGGGAGGTGATTCTGAATTGATCGAATGTAGGTTTTGTGGTCTTCCTCGGTACAAAGATAACGCTAGCGAAGGATCTAGTAACAGAAAGGCATATAAAAAGATGTATTACTTCCCTTTAACTGGGAAGGTTTGGGATTATATGGGGCCTTCGAGTTTTGTTTGGCGAGCGGGGGATGGTAACAAGGTTTTATTTTGGTAGGATTATGGTGTCTTGAGTAGTCACTAAAGGATGTTTTTCTACGATTAATTTCGATTACGACAAATAAAATGGCAGTGGTGGCTGAGTATGAGTTTGATGGTTCATTTGCTCACTCAAATAGGTCATATTTTTTAAGAAGGAGTTGCATGTGTTTGAGGAGCGATAGTTGCATGAATTATGGTCATTGGTGGTTCGACAAGGGGTTGTTGATACTTTGATATGGAAGCCGCACATGCAGGAATGCTTTTCAGTTAAGGCATTAAATCGACTTCTTATGATGGATAGGGTGGGTTATGGAGATGTGGGTGTTAATTTTGTTTGGAAAATTCTTGTGCATTCGAAGGTGCAATCGTTTTTGTGGTTCGCATGATTGGAACGATTGCCGATGATTAGTTTCTTGAGATAAAGAGGGGGGTCTTGCTGCCTGATGATCGAGGGGGCTGTGTTTGGTGCGGCGGTCGTGACACTACAAAAAAAAATTAATTTACTGACGGAAAAATTCTGACAACTTTAAAATCCTTCACAATTTATTGATGGAAATAAAATATTCCGTCACAAAATTTAATCTAAGTTAGTTTTCGACGGAATTATTGTTTCCGTCGCAAATTTTTTTTGATTTCAATAAAAAAATATAATTTAATTTGTGACAGAATAATAATTCCGTCGGAAACAATTAAAAATACCAATTTAATTTGTGATTGAACAATAATTCCGTCGGGAACAATTAAAATATCAATTCTAATGCATGCTATGATGACCTTTGTCGGATAATGCAGAAGTTAATGCCTGAAGATAATGTCATGCCCAAGAACATGTATGAGACGAAGAAGTTGGTCCGTGATATGGGTTTGCCGGTTCATAAAATCCATTGTTGTAGAAATGGTTGCATAATTTATTGGGGAGGTGATTCTGAATTGATCGAATCTAGGTTTTGTGGTCTTCCTCGGTACAAAGATAACACTAGCGAAGGATCTAGTAACAGAAAGGCATATAAAAGATGTATTACTTCCCTTTAACTCCTCGGTTACAAAGGATATATGCCTCTAAAGTTACTGCTAAGCATATGAGGTGGCATGCTGAGCATCAGATTGATGAAGTCGGTCTCATGTGTCATCCTTCTGATTCTCTTGTTTGGAAACATTTTGATCAGGAGCATCCAACATTTTCGTACGAAACTCGTAATGTCATGCTTGGGTTATGCACTGATGGTTTTGAACCATTTGGTCAATCTGGACAACAATATTCTCTATGGCCAGTTATAGTAACACCATACAATTTGCCTCCCTCCATGTGCATGAAGGATGAGTTTATGTTTTTGACAATAATTGTGCCAGGTCCTAGATATCTAAAATATAATATAGATGTATTCTTACAACCATTGATTCCCGAGTTGATATATTTGTTGGATGTAGGGGAGGTAACATATGATTTGTCAACCAAGCAGAATTTTCAGCTCCGTACTGCCCTATTGTGGACTATCAATGACTTTCCTGCATATGGCATGTTGTCGGGTTGGAGTACAGCTGGGAGAACGGCTTGTCCATATTGTATGGAAGAATCTGAGGCATTTACTCTTCAACATGGTGGAAAACAATCTTGGTTTGATAATCATCGTAAATTTCTACCTCAAAATCATCATTTCAGAAGGAATACTACAACTTTCAGAAAAGGTAAAAAAGTTCTGAACAATGCCCCACCAATTAAGTCTGGAAGGAAGATACTAAACGAGATTGATTATTGGGGTTTTCTGAAAGTGACTGAGATATACGCAATAGAAATTAATGACCAATTATCTCAGTTTTGTGGTTGGAAAAAACGCAGCATCTTTTGGGACCTACCGTATTGATCTTTAAATTTGATCCGTCATAACATTGATGTGATGCATGTGGTGAAAAATGTTTTTTAGAATATATTCCACACAATAATGAATGCTGAAGGGCAAAACTTATTTATGTATTGAAGGCCCATACCAGTGTTGGGTCTGTAGCTCCCATGTACTATAACACGTCTCAAACTGCTAGTTCTTCAAAAAGACCCATACCACGAAATTCAGAGCAGCAAGAAGAGATAGATGCATTGAAGGAGCAGTTGAGGCGAGTCAAAGAACGCCAAGATATGTTAATGGCTTTAGTAATGCCACAACAGCATCAACCGCAACAACAACCACAACAACAAGGATACTCTCATATGCTTTTCGAAGCAAACTATAATGGACAACCAGGTTTTAAAATGCTATTTTAATTAAATATTATATATCATTATAATTATTTTCAATTATAAGTTTGTTTTCAATTAATTATTTGTTTGTAGGTTTCAACCCTCCGATGCATCCTCCTCCTCCTTTTTACCCCAATTTTCTCCTATTTGAACCTTTCTAAACCCATCCTTCTCTCAATTATTATTTTTCATTTCATCACTTCTTTTTAACTCATTTTTTCTCATTAAAAGTTCTTCTCTTAATTTCATCTTTTCTTTTGCTCTCTTTTATAAATATTGATGTAAGTTTTAGTTTTTATTCAATGTAACTTTTTTAATATTCACTTTGTTTATTATACTATTTTTAATTAATCACTAACATCTTTCACTTTGTTTTTTGTAGGTTGCTTGAAAATTTTTAAATGATAACAATTTTTTAGTATGTGAACTTTGTATTTTACTCTGTCTTATTTTTGAATATTATATTTTCATGTATAGTGTACAACCATATAATCATGTTTACTAGAAACATTGAATTGTGAAATATATGTAGTAAATCCATATTTAATCTTTGCTAATAGGGTGAATTTTATTTTTCATCGGATGTTATTTTTTATTTTCAAAGCATTGCTAAAATACAATATAAACTTGTTACTAATATTATTATTATTATCTAATTTCAAATTAATGTAATAATTTGAATTATAATAATTATTAATTTTTGGTACATTAATTATTTAAAATTTTGGAATCATTTATATATTGGAGGGAATGTAAAATTTTTCGGGTTGAATCTCGAGAAAATTTCCTTCTTTTTTTAAAAAAATTTAATATTTTATTTTTCGACGGAATAGATTAATCCATCGAAAATTAAATTTTTTTTTTATATTTTTAATATCCTGACGGAAAAAGTATGTCGTCGGAAACATAAAATATTTTTTATTTATAATTTTCGACGGAATTCCGTCGGTAAATCTCTAATTTTCCGACGGATTTAAGATTTTCCGTCAGTAATTTACTGACGGTTTTCCGTCTGTAAACTTCTGACGGATTATCTTATTTCCTCGAAAATGTTGGTTTCGACCAGCTTTTTTCCGACCCCTCTTTTCTCTCGGAAATTCCGTTAGTAAATCCAATTTCTGTCACAAATTTCCTAAAAAATTCCATTAGCAATTACACATTTTTTTGTCGATACCCAGATAGCCGTACCCGTACACGTTTACTCCATACCGATATGCCCTTTGTTCCCCAAGTTTTTAAATTTTCCAGTAGCTAAACGTCGTACCGATACGGCCTAGTCCGTATCGATACGAGAGGTCCCATACCGATATGAAAGTATCGCGTACCGGTACCTAGTGCAAAAATATTGTAACGACTTTTTCTACTTTAAGGTAGGTACCGATACCCAAAGCCGCGTACCCAAAGTTGCAGAACTACATTTAATGTGAAAAATTAAGTTCTCAACGGCTCCAAACCAACCCCAACGGCTAGTAACGACCACAAACTCATTAAAGGGTTTAAAAGGGACCTTTAAGCAGCCATGGAACAACAAAAAACCAACTACCAACATTTAATGTTTGAGAAATTGTTCTAGTGCTTAATTTTGCCATTTTTCTTTTAGAACACACTTGTGAGCTTAATAGTTAATTTGTTCAAGTGTTAGGATTTGTGTGAGAGCTTAATTTGCAAAGACATTTGACTCGTAAGGATTTTCATTGTTTGTTAAATTTGTATTCTCTTTGTGAGAGTGTCTCAAAGCTTTGGGGGTTTAAGCTTTGAGGGTTTGTAAATGTTCTCTTTAAGCTTAGAAAAAGAAAAGACAAATTAGTGAGTTTGTGGAAAATCCTTATTGTGGATAGCTAAGTTAGTGGAAGTAGACTTAGTTTAAAAGTCGAACCACTACAAATCATTGTGCAAATTTTTTATTTCCTATTGCTTCCACCACATTTACTCGAAGGCCAATTCACACCCCTCTTGGCGAATTCGGTTGCTCGATTCGATCCCAACATAAGAATTGTTGATTTGCGAGTTCATAATATGGCTATGCTTTCTACGTGGGCTTGGCATTACGCTCATGATACAACGTCGTTATGGAGGTCATTGATTATTGCAAAATATGGTGAGGTGGTGCCTTGGTGGCGATTTGATACGACAAGAATAAGTTCCATTTTTACAGTTCGGAAGCAGATAATAACGTCGGCTTGTAGCGAAAAGGTTTGGGATTACATGGGGCCTTCGAGTTTTGTTTGGCGAGCGGGGGATGGTAACAAGGTTTTATTTTGGTGGGATTATGGTGTCTTGAGTAGTCACTAAAGGATGTTTTTCTACGATTAATTTCGATTACGACAAATAAATTGGCAGTGGTGGTTGAGTATGAGTTTGATGGTTCATTTGCTCACTCAAATAGGTCATATTTTTTAAGAAGGAGTTGCATGTGTTTGAGGAGCGATAGTTACATGAATTACGGTCATTGGTGGTTCGACAAGGGGTTGTTGATACTTTGATATGGAAGCCGCACATGCAGGAATGCTTTTCAGTTAAGGCATTAAATCGACTTCTTATGATAGATAGGGTGGGTTATGGAGATGTGGGTGTTAATTTTGTTTGGAAAATTCTTGTGCCTTCGAAGGTGCAATCGTTTTTGTGGTTCGCATGATTGGAACGATTGCCGATGATTAGTTTCTTGAGATAAAGAGGGGGGGGGGTCTTGCTGCCTGATGATCGAGGGGGCTGTGTTTGGTGCGGCGGTCGTGACACTACAAAAAAAATTAATTTACTGACGGAAAAATTCTGACAACTTTAAAATCCGTCACAATTTATTGATGGAAATAAAATATTCTGTCACAAAATTTAATCTAAGTTATAGTTTTCGACGGAATTATTGTTTCTGTCGCAAATTTTTTTTTTGATTTCAATAAAAAAATATAATTTAATTTGTGACAGAATAATAATTTCGTCGGGAACAATTAAAAATATCAATTTAATTTGTGATGGAACAATAATTCCGCCGGGAACGATTAAAATATCAATTTAATTTGTGATGGAACAATAATTCCGTCGGAAACGATTAAAATACCAATTTAATTTATGATGGAACAATAATTCCGTCGGAAACTATTAAAAATATTAATATAATTTGTGATGGAACTATTGTTTCCATCGGAAACAATAAAAAATAAAATAAAGTACAATAAAATTAATGTATGACTCTACCTTTCTAATCCCCATCTACTTAATTTCCTTTCCAATGCAAATAATTATAGCATTAATTAAAATTTTATTAATTACCCAACCCCCATTAAATAAACGGTAAAAAAATTCAATTTAAACTCACTCCATCTTCTACAAATTGTCAAAAGGGGAATTCAATGGATTTTACAAGAAAGTTTTGAAGAAATACCCAGAACCATTAGGATCATCACATTTTACATCTGAGGTAAGAGGAGTTTTTTTAATATTTTACTGGAATTTTTATGTAATTATATATATTTGGTACCGTATAACTTGTAGAATACAAAGCTACTTGCATTCATTTTGTTAGTATAATAACATGCCGATTGAAAGTATGCAATGTTTTTAATTATTTCTTTTAAAAAATTATTAAAGACACACACACACACATACACACACATACACACACACACACACACACACACACACACACACATATGAATGATGTTATTGTGGCTCATATTATATTTTGAGAGTACAAAACAACTTACATTTTGTTGTATAGATATAAAAAAAAACTGTTATGGTTGCTTTCATTTAAGCATGCTTTGTTGGAAAATATTGTCTTTCTAATTATTTTTAAATTTTGATTTTGATGTTTTTTTATTTTTTTTGCAATTTTATAGAACTTTAAATTTTCTATCGAATTTGTGAGTTGAGGTAAATTTTAAGTGTTGTGCTTTGATTTCATGGGATTTTATTATTTTAAATAACTATTGTTTTTACCGTTATAATAAAAATAATATTTTAGAAGAATTATTTGTTGTATTCCAATTATTTTTAAATTTCAATTTTGATGTTTTTTATTTATCTTTTGCAGAACTCTAATTTTTTCACCGAATTTGTGAGTTGAGGTAAGTTTTTTAATTTAATTTTAAAAATATAGTGCTATCAATTCATTAGTATTAGCCTTTTAATTAAAAAGTTTAGAATAGATTAAAAGTAAATAAAATATTTCATATGTAATATAGATTAATAATGTCATAAGTTCTATTTCTTGTTTTCTTTAGAAATATATTAAGAGTAAATAAAGAATTTTGCATGTAATATACAATAATAAAACCATAAGTTATGTTTCTATTTTTTTAGAAGATTTAGAAAATAGTAATTAAAATTTACTATTTAAAAGTTTACTAATTTAATTATTTTAATTTAATGATACAATAAAAACAAGCTTTGGCATTCAGCATGGATCGCTCTTCGATGTACAATATTGATAGGCTAATAATGGGTCACATTATTAATCCCGATTTTGAGCGACCACTGTTGGAATTTATTACATTTGCATTAAGTAAACCTAGATTTACAGATCGAGGAAATATTAGGTGTCCATGTAACTGACCTAAATGCATAAATAAAAGTTTTTAAGATCCAGAAACGGTTAAAGTTCATGTGATCACTGAAGGGTTTGTTCCGCATTATTATAATTGGGTGCATCATGGAGAGCCACGTTTTCTCTCACTGGACAGAGTCAATATGATTACTATAACCATATGGCGGGTTCTAGCACTGCAACTCCAGAGTATGCATATGATCCGTGTGGTAACCACCATGAACCTCTCGAGATAGATGTTTCTGGTCCTGAATTAAATGCATATATGACACAAGATGATCAACCACCAATTCCTTCGGCGCAAATGTTGTACGACAAACTTGGTGCTTCTTCTGAACCAATATGGCTCGATAGCAATGAGTCCAAGTTATCAGTAGTTTCAGAATTAATACACTTGAAAGAACAATATAAGATTCCTAATGCATGCTATGATGACCTTTGTCGAATAATGCAGAAGTTAATGCCCGAAGATAATGCCATGCCCAAGAACACATATGAGACGAAGAAGTTGGTCCGAGATATGGGTTTGCCGGTTCAAAAAATCCATTGTTGTAGAAATGGTTGCATGATTTATTGGGGAGGTGATTCTGAATTGATCGAATGTAGGTTTTGTGGTCTTCCTCGGTACAAAGATAACGCTAGCGAAGGATCTAGTAACAGAAAGGGATATAAAAAGATGTATTACTTCCCTTTAACTCCTCGGTTACAAAGGATATATGCCTCTAAAGTTACTGCTGTAACACCCGGGTTTAGGGGTTAGGTGAAAATAATATTTTAATATTATTCGGGTCCGGTTTTATAATTTAAATAAATTAAATAATGGTTCGGGTTTCGTTTTCAAATTAATTAATTTGATGTTGACTATGCTTTGGGATTAAAACCCCAAATGGCCATGGATTATATACCCTTGTGAATATTCTATTTCATTAAGGGCAAAATGGTCTTTGGGCCTTTAAATTTAAAACAAAATAAAACACCTCTCTCTTACTATTCATTCTCTTCTTCAAAGAGAAAGCAACGGGTTGAAGAGCTCTTCCTCCTCTATCACTATTTCATCTCATTTCTCTTCCATTTCAACTCCATTTTGAAAGGTAATTACGTTTTTGACTTCCCCTCAACTCCCTCTCTTTAAAAGTACCACTTATTTTCATTTTCATGGAAGTTTTGGAAAATAGAGTTTTTGAAAGATTTTGATTAAAAATGGAAACTTTGTGTTGTTAAGCCTAATGTTTTGATTTAATATGGTTAGTTGTGATGTGTAGAAGTTAAATGGTATAACATATGTGAATTTTGAATGATTTTGAGCAATTTTCGGATTTGGGTAAACATGAGGTTTTTGAAGGGTTTTGGGTGAGTTTTGGGGGTTGTTTTAGGTGGGTTTTGATAGGCTATTGTTAGTACTATGGATAGGGGTTGATTTGGGATCGATTGTGGATGTAATGGAGGTTGGAAACATGGTTTTTGGGCTGTCCGAATTGGTTAAAAATGGGATATGTTCATAGCTTGCAACATGGTAAATTGTGATTGAATTGTATTCCGGGTTGGTCTTTTGATGTTGGGCTGATTGAAATTGTTTGAAATGTGTTTGAGGTTGTCTAAAAGCGGTAATTGGTGTTGGAGAAGCTTCACGAGGAAATACGGGATTGTGGGAATGGTTGCTTGCTTGGCTTGGAGCTTGGAAGCTTAGGTGAGTGGTTAAATACTTTTAAATGGTTTTCAAGTGTTGGTTCAAGCATGTGAACTAGGTTGGGATTGGTAGACCCACCTAGAGTTGGGATTAGGGTGGTAGCCTAATCCCAAACTTTAGTTAGAGACCTTGGTTGATCTTTAAAGTGATGAATTATGCCTCGTGTTGAATCATGCCTATGGTGGTTATGCTTATGTTGTCATACATGTATGTGGAGGTATAGTTGAATGCATTGTTACATGCATGTTGATGATAAATGTGATTGAGATATACATATGTATGAATTTATGATGTGATAATTGTGTTGTTGGGATGCATGTAGTGTTGACATGTGTAATGATATTATGAGGTGGTTTCATGGTCTGAGGATCATGGTGAGTACATACTAGGCATGGAAATGTGGTTTGTGCATGACGGTAAGTCATGGTGAGTATGTGCTAAGCACGGAAGTGTTATGAATTGATATTATGAATGATTAATGAAATGTTTAGTATTGGCACTAGTATGCTTGGGTACAAATGATCGATCATTAGGATGTTAGTGTGTACACATGAGTCAAAAGTCGCGCGTGGCCTTGGTGGCGTTGAGTCACCAAGGAGGAGTACGGGTATGCCCGGAAATTGTATTTACATTAGTCGGTGATGAGTGGAATCCCATCGACGGGCGTGAGGATGAGTGGAATCCCCTCCGCAGGAAATGAGGCGTGAGGATGAGTGGAATCCCCTCCGCGTGAACGGTGATGAGTGGAATCCCACCGCCAGGTAATGGTTGTGTTGTTGGATGTGAGTTCCAACGGTTATCCGTGTATTCGAGTCATAGCTAGGTGCCAATACGGATTGTCGTTTATGTTGCCAATATGTGATTAACTGTGAGCCAATGTGATTTGGGATGTGTTGCTAACGTGGCTTAATATATGTGATTTCATATGTTGTGGATTTAAACATGTTGAGCATGTCATGATATTGGATATATGTTCATGCATCATCTATATTTATGGCTCGTGTGGATCGGAGGTAAGATCATGCATTTGATCTTGGTTGTAGCTCGTGCTTGGACCCTGCATTGTCGAGGTTTGTTTTTAAAGAGCTTACCCTCACTAAGCTTTTATGCTTACGCTCTCTTTTGTTCAACAATGCAGATAAATAGCTTGTGGGTGGCAAAGGCAAAGGAAGGTCTCCAAGTGTTGCTTTTGGTGAGCTCAATGTATGAGCTTTAAACAATAGAATGTAGTAGTTAAGCAATGGGATAGGAATTGTTGATTTGAGTTTTGATGTATGTCGATATGTGTTACTGATTTAAATGCCTTGTTGTATGTGGAAGTGGTGTGGCCCTTGGATGCCTTGTTGAATTGTAAAGCTTGCTTATGATGCATGACTTGTATGCTTATATGTTTGGTTGCTAAGGCATGAAATCTTAAGTGCTTGTATGACCATATATGCATAAATTGCTCTTTAACTAGAATGCTATGTATGAATGATTTAGTCCATGTTTGAATGACTCCCTTGGCTTAAATATGTGTGCTTACATGTTTGTATATGCTTAGGTGAGTCGAGAATTGCATCTAGAGTCGTGTTTGAGGTCGTTTAGCTAAAAATTGGGGTTTTACTGTGCAGGGCGTATCGATACGCCTAAGGGCTGTATCGATACGGCCTTGCTCAAAGAACACAAATTTTGGCTGGGCGTATCGATACGTGGGGTGTATCGATACGGTCCCAACTCTCTGGAATCTTGGGGAGTTGTGGAGTGTATGGCGTATTGATACGGTGTCCAAGCGTATCGATACGGTTCAACCTAGTTGACCAAGTGGTGTTGACCGAGAATGGCGTATCGATACGCTCGAGGGCTGTATCGATACTGTCTTCTTATGTTGACCATAGGGTGTTGACCTTGGTCAAGGCGTATCGATACGCTCTGAAGGCGTATCGATACGACCTGTTTAAAAAGGGAAAATGGGTTGTTTTAAGGTGCTGTTTTGGTTGGTTGTTGCTATGGTGTTTGTGTTTCCGCTGTTGTGATTCATATAGGACTTAATAAGGCATTTAGACAAGATTAATTAATGAAAGAAAAATATAGGGTTGCTAACCGAGGGGGAACCTTAACGGGTTTCGCTTCGGTTTTCCCCGTGTGACCCACTCGGACCGGTCTTCCGGCCAGACCGGGACAAGGGGGTTACATTTGTTGGTATCAGAGCCTAAGGTTACCGAGACCTTGGGCAGGTAAGTGAGGTAAGTTCGAGTTTTTGATTAATGTGCACGGTGTTTGCTTGCTTCGTAAGTATGATTGCTTGTATGACAAGTATGTTGATTGCTTGTTTAAAAGCATGTTGTTTGTTATCCGTGTATGTTGTGATGAATGATTGATTGATTGAGAATGTACGTTGTCTGATCGTGCGCATGTGTTGCTTGTTTAGCAAGTATGCCCTGTTATATGCTTGGTTAAGCATGTATGTGTGCTGATTTGTCTGAAACATGTTTAGTAGAGTCCCATTGCTTCTATTACATCGGAAAAAAGATTTTAAGTGAGGGAAATCATACTTGAGCCACTTGGACCTTTCCTTTGCTCACCCAACTTGTATGTTAAATTGTTGATTGATTTATTGCTTTTAGTAAGTTTAGGGCCAGTGTGTGGGCCGTGAATCGGTAAGTGGAAGTTGTGGTTTTGAAAATGTGGATGATGTGGAGGAAGTTCTTTGCTATAGTAGGGGAGTATGGTTGTACCGGAGTTGAGGTACAATTTGTTTGCTCGAGTCCGTGTGTATGTGAGTTGATTCTTGTTGGTGAGGGACGATGGGACCAATTCTAGTATTAGTTAGTGAAAAGAAGTGAAGACCTATGAGTGGGAGTCAAGGTGATATCGATGTTATAGTGGATAAGCCCTTGGTACAGTTTTGAGTTTGTCTCTTCTGATTGGTTCTGAGTTCGTACTTTCGTATGTTGTTAACAAGCATGCAAGTTTGAGTGTGCTCGATGAGGTGTCAGAGGTAGGTATGAGTACCTCAATTCTTTTGGCGAGATCTAGGTAGGGGTCTCGTGTGAGTAATCTGAATTTCAGAAGTGTTAGTGGTGACCGTTGGGGTTCAACCTATGGTTTTCATACAAGACAGTCAGTCAGTATCCGTGAATGGGAACCGATTTGTGTGTTTGGGGCCAGTATGCGTCTGGGTGGTTTTCTATGTATGGTTGTCTGTGTGTGCCCAGAACTGCGTTTTTGAAGTTTCGAAATGCTCTACGAATAGTCCAGAAGAGTCGGATTTTGTTGGAGAATCAGTCTGAAAACAAGAGGACCGAAGACTATCAGTTGTGTACTAGTGAAGTTACAATTTTTGCAGAATCGTTCGTTTGTGTGAGCGTGCAAAGATTTTGGCGTATCTCTGTTGAGATTTTAGACGTAGGGACGCATGTGACTAGACCTTTTGGGAGATAGTAGTGATCAGAAAGATGTACAGAAGATGTTTGTTGGTGGTTCAGAGTTACTAGTTTCTGGTAGATGTGAAGTGATTGTCTTCCTACAGTTTCGGTGTGCCTTTTTGACAAGGCTCGGCTTGAAGAGCAAATAGTTAGTGTGTATGTTGAGACAAAGAACGAGTTGAGTTGAAGTTGCAAGATTTATGTGTGACTGTAGTGGTAGATGAGGAGGTGAACTTCTTGTTGAATGTTGATCCAGTTTAGAGATCAAAGGATGATTGAGTTTAGTTGGTAGGCTTGCTTAGTAACTGTGATGAATTTGATTTTTGAATGAAGACTAGACCGCATAATGTTAGGATAGTTTGTGTTTTCTTTTCCTAGAGGTGTTTGGAAGAATTGTCGGCTATCTCTTGTCTAGAGAGGAAGAGTTTGATATTGAGACCGTCTTCGAGTTTACTCCTGTTTTGATTGCTCCATATCTTATGATTTCCGGAGGAATTGAGAATGTTGAAGAAATAACTTCGAGATTAGCTGGACCTTAGACTCATTAGGCCTAGTACGTCATCTTAGCCTGTGACAGTGCAATCTGTGAAGAAGAGAGAGGACAATACAAGAATGTGTTTAGATTTCAGATAGTTGAACAAGTGACAGTGAATGAGTAGTATCAGTTTCCGAGTGTCAGTGATTTGTTGGTCAGTTAGTGTGCGCTTCAGTCTATTTGAAGATTAGTTTGAGATCCGTTTACCACCAGTTGAAAGCGAGAAAAGTTGAAGTACCGAAGACAGCTTTAGGGGCAAGATGTGACCACCTTGAGTTTCGAGTTATGCCGTATTGTCTGACTAGTGTAGTAGTTACCTTCATAGAGATGTTGACCAGAATATTTTCCCGAGTTCCTTGAGCAGTTGTAGTAGTTCTCATAGATGACATATGAGTATATTCACTTATTGAGGAAGGCCATGACAAGCTTTGAAGTTAGTGTGGTAGATCCTTTTAGGGAATCAGTTGTATGTCAAGTTATGCAGCGTGAACTCCGAGTTAATGAAGATGTTCTCCTAGGACATGTAGTTCAGCCGAGTGTGTTAGAGAAAATCCCAAGTAGGCAGAAGAAGATGTGAGTTGGAAGAAATCGAAGACTGTGACAGATATCTATAGTTCCTAGGTCTAGCCTTGTTACTCTCAGAGAATTGTAAATAGACTTTTGAAGATAGTTGTTTCGTTGATAGATTGCTACAGAAGAATGTTCATTTGTGTGGTTAGATGCGAGACATTGAACCCTTGAGAAACCGAAAGAAACTTTGAAGAGAGCTCCAACCTTGAATCAGCTTATGTCAGAGAAAGAATGTGTGAACCATAGTGATGTGTTACATGTAGAGTTAGGTTGTGTGCTTATGCAAGACAGAAGATTGTGGCTTGTTTATCAAGATAGTTGAAAGACCGAGAAAATAGTTATCTCACACTAGACTTAGAGTTAGTTACAGTTGTATTTGCTTCGAAGACTTAGAGACAAAGCTTGTATAGCAAGAATGCACAGTGAGTATGTACGAATCATCAGAACTTGAAATATTTGAAGACTTAGGAAGGGTGAAAACTTGAACAGCATGAAGTGTTAGAACCGCTTGAAGACTGTAATATCAAGATTGAGTACCATCCGAAGATAGCCTCCGTAGTGACCGATGTTCCGAGTTGTAATTGTTGTTAGATTAGTAGTTGAGTTACGAGTTGCAATTTCCGAATTCCGTATATCAAATGATAGTAGTTTTGTGGCCGAGTTTCGGGTTGAGGCTACCTTGAGTCAGAATGCTTGAAGAGAAACAGTTGCAAGGCAGATTCTTGGCACCTCACGTGCAAGGCATGGTAGTAGGAAGACCTTCATAATACAGTTTCAGAGATGATAGAGTTTTGTATTTCAGAGACAGAATAATTGTACCGATTGACATAATGTTATGAGACGTATTGTTTTGGCCGAAGCACACGGTAGTTCGTTTATATTGCATCCGAGTAGTATGAAGACGTATTGTGGGATGAAGACGAGTACTTCTGAATTGAGTTGATAAATAGTGTGGTTCAGTATGAGAGTAAGTATGTAAATTGCCAGCGTGTCAAGACCGAGCTTCAGTTTCTTCTAGTTTGTTACATCCGTGGAAGATTCGTAATGAAAGTGGATATTAGAGATCCGAAAATCCTGCTAGATTATTTTGAAGACGTTTGCATAGTGTCCGGTTATCCGTTGAAGGCAGATGTTCAGTTAGAGAAGGTTATGATCCAAGTGTTCATACAGTGTTGCCTGAGATTGTGAGTCAGACTAGTTCCGTTGTTCGTTGTCAAGGTTACCACCAGAGTTAGGAAGAGGTTGGTGAGGTGGTTTATGTATCTATGATTCAGAAGTGTGAGTTGGATTTGTTCCATGCCATGTTGTAGAAGAGATTGAGTTGAGTTTGAAAATTGCGTGCAACGAAGAATCAGTTGAGATTTGGTGTTAGATAGCTGTTGTTGCGTGATAAGTCTATGAGTGGGCTAGTATGTTATGGTGAGAAGGAAGTGTGGAGAGACAGCTTCTGTGATTCTTCCTGTCCGATAAATTTCGGGGACGAAATTTCCTTAAGTGGGGGAGAGTTGTAACACCCGGGATTAGGGGTTAGGTGAAAATAATATTTTAATATTATTCGGGTCCGGTTTTATAATTTAAATAAATTAAATAATGGTTCGGGTTTCGTTTTCAAATTAATTAATTTGATGTTGACTATGCTTTGGGATTAAAACCCCAAATGGCCATGGATTATATACCCTTGTGAATATTCTATTTCATTAAGGGCAAAATGGTCTTTGGGCCTTTAAATTTAAAACAAAATAAAACACCTCTCTCTTACTATTCATTCTCTTCTTCAAAGAGAAAGCAACGAGTTGAAGAGCTCTTCCTCCTCTATCACTATTTCATCTCATTTCTCTTCCATTTCAACTCCATTTTGAAAGGTAATTACGTTTTTGACTTCCCCTCAACTCCCTCTCTTTAAAAGTACCACTTATTTTCATTTTCATGGAAGTTTTGGAAAATAGAGTTTTTGAAAGATTTTGATTAAAAATGGAAACTTTGTGTTGTTAAGCCTAATGTTTTGATTTAATATGGTTAGTTGTGATGTGTAGAAGTTAAATGGTATAACATATGTGAATTTTGAATGATTTTGAGCAATTTTCGGATTTGGGTAAACATGAGGTTTTTGAAGGGTTTTGGGTGAGTTTTGGGGGTTGTTTTAGGTGGGTTTTGATAGGCTATTGTTAGTACTATGGATAGGGGTTGATTTGGGATCGATTGTGGATGTAATGGAGGTTGGAAACATGGTTTTTGGGCATGGTTTTTGGGCTGTCCGAATTGGTTAAAAATGGGATATGTTCATAGCTTGCAACATGGTAAATTGTGATTGAATTGTATTCCGGGTTGGTCTTTTGATGTTGGGCTGATTGGAATTGTTTGAAATGTGTTTGAGGTTGTCTAAAAGCGGTAATTGGTGTTGGAGAAGCTTCACGAGGAAATACGGGATTGTGGGAATGGTTGCTTGCTTGGCTTGGAGCTTGGAAGCTTAGGTGAGTGGTTAAATACTTTTAAATGGTTTTCAAGTGTTGGTTCAAGCATGTGAACTAGGTTGGGATTGGTAGACCCACCTAGAGTTGGGATTAGGGTGGTAGCCTAATCCCAAACTTTAGTTAGAGACCTTGGTTGATCTTTAAAGTGATGAATTATGCCTCGTGTTGAATCATGCCTATGGTGGTTATGCTTATGTTGTCATACATGTATGTGGAGGTATAGTTGAATGCATTGTTACATGCATGTTGATGATAAATGTGATTGAGATATACATATGTATGAATTTATGATGTGATAATTGTGTTGTTGGGATGCATGTAGTGTTGACATGTGTAATGATATTATGAGGTGGTTTCATGGTCTGAGGATCATGGTGAGTACATGCTAGGCATGGAAATGTGGTTTGTGCATGACGGTAAGTCATGGTGAGTATGTGCTAAGCACGGAAGTGTTATGAATTGATATTATGAATGATTAATGAAATGTTTAGTATTGGCACTAGTATGCTTGGGTACAAATGATCGATCATTAGGATGTTAGTGTGTACACATGAGTCAAAAGTCGCGCGTGGCCTTGGTGGCGTTGAGTCACCAAGGAGGAGTACGAGTACGCCCGGAAATTGTATTTACATTAGTCGGTGATGAGTGGAATCCCATCGACGGGCGTGAGGATGAGTGGAATCCCCTCCGCAGGAAATGAGGCGTGAGGATGAGTGGAATCCCCTCCGCGTGAACGGTGATGAGTGGAATCCCACCGCCAGGTAATGGTTGTGTTGTTGGATGTGAGTTCCAACGGTTATCCGTGTATTCGAGTCATAGCTAGGTGCCAATACGGATTGTCGTTTATGTTGCCAATATGTGATTAACTGTGAGCCAATGTGATTTGGGATGTGTTGCTAACGTGGCTTAATATATGTGATTTCATATGTTGTGGATTTAAACATGTTGAGCATGTCATGATATTGGATATATGTTCATGCATCATCTATATTTATGGCTCGTGTGGATCGGAGGTAAGATCATGCATTTGATCTTGGTTGTAGCTCGTGCTTGGACCCTGCATTGTCGAGGTTTGTTTTTAAAGAGCTTACCCTCACTAAGCTTTTATGCTTACGCTCTCTTTTGTTCGACAATGCAGATAAATAGCTTGTGGGTGGCAAAGGCAAAGGAAGGTCTCCAAGTGTTGCTTTTGGTGAGCTCAATGTATGAGCTTTAAACAATAGAATGTAGTAGTTAAGCAATGGGATAGGAATTGTTGATTTGAGTTTTGATGTATGTCGATATGTGTTACTGATTTAAATGCCTTGTTGTATGTGGAAGTGGTGTGGCCCTTGGATGCCTTGTTGAATTGTAAATCTTGCTTATGATGCATGACTTGTATGCTTATATGTTTGGTTGCTAAGGCATGAAATCTTAAGTGCTTGTATGACCATATATGCATAAATTACTCTTTAACTAGAATGCTATGTATGAATGATTTAGTCCATGTTTGAATGACTCCCTTGGCTTAAATATGTGTGCTTACATGTTTGTATATGCTTAGGTGAGTCGAGAATTGCATCTAGAGTCGTGTTTGAGGTCGTTTAGCTAAAAATTGGGGTTTTACTGTGTAGGGCGTATCGATACGCCTAAGGGCTGTATCGATACGGCCTTGCTCAAAGAACACAAATTTTGGCTGGGCATATCGATACGTGGGGTGTATCGATACGGTCCCAACTCTCTGGAATCTTGGGGAGTTGTGGAGTGTATGGCGTATCGATACGGTGTCCAAGCGTATCGATACGGTTCAACCTAGTTGACCAAGTGGTGTTGACCGAGAATGGCGTATCGATACGCTCGAGGGCTGTATCGATACGGTCTTCTTATGTTGACCATAGGGTGTTGACCTTGGTCAAGGCGTATCGATACGCTCTGAAGGCGTATCGATACGACCTGTTTAAAAAGGGAAAATGGGTTGTTTTAAGGTGCTGTTTTGGTTGGTTGTTGCTATGGTGTTTGTGTTTCCGCTGTTGTGATTAATATAGGACTTAATAAGGCATTTAGACAAGATTAATTAATGAAAGAAAAATATAGGGTTGCTAACTGAGGGGGAACCTTAACGGGTTTCGCTTCGGTTTTCCCCGTGTGACCCACTCGGACCGGTCTTCCGGCCAGACCGGGACAAGGGGGTTACAACTGCTAAGCATATGAGGTGGCATGCTGAGCATCAGATTGATGAAGTCGGTCTCATGTGTCATCCTTCTGATTCTCTTGTTTGGAAACATTTTGATCAGAAGCATCCAACTTTTTCGTACGAAACTCGTAATGTCATGCTTGGGTTATGCAATGATAGTTTTCAACAATTTGGTCAATCTGGACAACAATATTCTCTATGGCCAGTTGTAGTAACACCATACAATTTGCCTCCCTCTATGCGCATGAAAGATGAGTTTATGTTTTTGACAGTAATTGTGCCAGGTCCTAGAAATCTAAAATATAATATAGATGTATTCTTACAACCATTGATTGCCGAGTTGATATATTTGTGGGATGTAGTGGAGGTAACATATGATTTGTCAACCAAGCAGAATTTTCAGCTCCGTGCTGCCCTATTGTGGACTATCAATGAATTTCCTGCATATGGCATATTGTCGGGTTGGAGTACAGCTGGGAGAACGGCTTGTCCATATTGTATGGAAGAATCTGAGGCATTTACTCTTCAACATGGTGGAAAACAATCTTGGTTTGATAATCATCGTAAATTTCTACCTCAAAATCATCATTTCAGAAGGAATACTACAACTTTCAGAAAAGGTAAAAAAGTTCTGAACAATGCCCCACCAATTAAGTCTGGAAGGAAGATACTAAACGAGATTGATTATTGGGGTTTTCTGAAAGTGACTGAGCTAGACGCAGTAGAAATTAATGACCAATTATCTCAGTTTTGTGGTTAGAAAAAACGCAACATCTTTTGGGACCTACCGTATTGGTCTTTAAATTTGATCCGTCATAACATTGATGTGATGCATGTGGTGAAAAATGTTTTTGAGAATATATTCAACACAATAATGAATGTTGAAGGGCAAAAATTATTTATGTATTGAAGGCCCATACCGGTGCTGGGTCTGCAGCTCTCATGTACTATAACACGTCTCAAACTGCTAGTTCTTCAAAAAGGCCCATACCACGAAATTCAGAGCATCAAGAAGATATAGATGCATTGAAGGAGCAGTTGAGGCAAGTCACAGAACGCCAAGATATGTTAATGGCTTTAGTAATGCCACAACAGCATCAACCGCAACAACAACCACAACAACAAGGATACTCTCATATGCTTTTCGAAGCAAACTATAATGGACAACCAGGTTTTAAAATTCTATTTTAATTAAATATTATATATCATTATAATTATTATCAATTATAAGTTTGTTTTCAATTAATTATTTGTTTGTAGGTTTCAACCCTCCGATGCATCCTCCTCCTCCTTTTTATCCAGGGTTTAGTGGCATGCAACCTCCTATGCGTCCAACCACACCAATGCCTTTGCACCCACAAGTGATCTATCCACCGAGAGGTAGCACACCTTTGGCACCTTTTGTCCAACCACCCACCAATCATGACGAAGCTTATTATCCGATTCCTCCATCACCACATCAATGCAATAGGGAAAATGCATCTTGAATTTCAGATGGTATTTACTTTTAGCTTTGTAATTTACTTCAAGTTTTTGAATATTATCTGATGTTTTCTTGAACTGTAATACTTTTATACTTTTATTTGCTTTGTAGGTTTTTATCGGTTAATTGAATTGTTAGTTAATGCGTTGTTTTTCTTAGTTTTGAGCTGCAATTTTAACATGCAATTAATTGTATAATGATTTGAAACCTGTTTGTTTCGAATTGTAGGTTGTTTAGAAGATTTGACTCAATATTTGGTTACTTCAGTTTCTCTTTAGAATTTAAAATATATAATCTTGAAAATATTAACTTATCTAAGTCATGAAAAACTGTTATATGATCTTATGCTCATTATTCTTGGCTTTCATTAATCCTAAATGTGTATTAAGGTTTGATTTTGAGATTTTTTTATTGTTAATTGTTGCAAGAAATGATATATGTTGATATATGCATGAATTTTCTGTTAAGATAAAGGAATTTCCTTGCCTTGTTAGTTTTGATTTTTTAATTGATTGTTAGTTAATGAGCTACTTATGTTAATTATGAGCTGCAATTTAGTGTTTATTGATGAATCATTTTTACTTTTATTTATAGGTCGTTGAAGGTTTGATTCAGAATTCGGTTACTTCAGTTTGTCGTTATCATTAAGAATGTATATTATTTGATGTTTTCTTAAACTGTAATACTTTTAAACTTTTATTTGATTATCAATGGAAAGACAACAAGGTTAGTGCGCTTTTCCTCCCTTAGGAATTAGAGGGAGGTTTTTAGAGACGGCTACCTTGTTTATTACAAAAAAATCTAAAATTAATATTTTACTTTAAACATAGAATATACAAAAACTAAGATAATACTAGTTAAAATTACAATTTATTACTAACAATTTTACTAAAAATTTAAACAATAAACAAAGGCATTATTCTTCTATTTTTATTTGATAATTTAAAATTTCCGAAAATATCGTTCATCCTGACATACTTAGCACTGCGTAAGTTTTGTTCATATCCCTTATTAAATTAGCTTGCTCGTTAATTCATGCCATGGATTTTTTTCTTCTTTTTTAGATCTATATTTCTGAAACGTATCGTAACTTTGGATGCTTATATATTAACAAAGCAAATAGGATCTGTTTCCAAAATCATTATAAACTTGTAGTATTTAACACAAAGGAGCACCTATTAAAGCATGCAATACAACTATAATTTTTTTTTAAAAGTAAAATATATCATAAACTTTTTAACTTTATTCAATGAAATTATATAGTGATCCGTTAGAAAAGTAATTTATTCATCTACCATTTCACATCTCGATTTTAAGAGTTTATTATAGTTTATATTGTCGTTTACTTTTGATTGTTAAAAAAATGTGGAATGTGTATTGCTTTTTTATTTGATAATACTAGTTTCTTTCTATTTGGTATCGAATTATGGATTTAATTTTTACTTTTGATTGTTAAAAAATGTGGAATGTGGTTTCTAATAAATGCTATTATTTTCATAAATACTAGTGTCAGACCCTTTTATTTCCCCAACCAGATTTTATTCATTTCATCTCAAAAGCGAAGTTTCGAATTTGTAATTCAGATATGAAATACTGCATAGGATTTTATGTGCATATTTGAACCATTTATTGAAATATCTTAATAATCTCAATAGATATATAAGTGAATATAAAAAGATGTGTATATTGGATTTTATTTGCTAACTTTAAAAATCTTAATAATTTTGTGACGGAATATGTCAATCTGTCACAAATTTCTGAGAGATCCACGTATTCTGTCACAAATTTCTGACAGGCTCACATCTCTCGTCACAACTTTTAAAATTTCCCGCCTCCATTTCCAATTTCCCTCCATCCAAACATAAAATTTTAAACCCACTAATTTTTTACCCTAATTTTCTCCTATTTAAACCTTTCTAAACCCATCATTCTCTCAATTCTTTCTTTTCATTTCACCACTTCTTTTTAACTCATTTTTTCTCATTAAAAATTCTTCTTTTAATTTCATCTTTTCTTTTGCTATCTTTTATCAATATTGATGTAAGTTTTAGTTTTTATTCAATGTAACTTTTTTAATATTCACTTTGTTTATTATACTATTTTTAATTAATCACTAACATCTTTCATTTTTTTTGTAGGTTGCTTGAAAATTTTTAAATGATAAATTTTTTTTAGTATGTGAACTTTTTATTTTACTCTTTCTTATATTTGAATATTATATTTTCATGTATAGTGTACAACCATATAATCATGTTTATTAGAAACATTGAATTGTGAAATATATGTAGTAAATCCATATTTAATCTTTGCTAATAAGGTGAATTTTATTTTTCATCGGATGTTATTATTTCTTTTTAAAGCATTGCTAAAATACAATATAAACTTGTTACTAATATTATTATTATTATCTAATTTCAAATTAATGTAATAATTTGAATTATATTAATTATTAATTTTTGGTACATTAATTATTTAAAATTTTGGAATCATTTATATATTGGAGGGAATGTAAATTTTTTCGGGTTGAATCTCGAGAAAATTTCCCCCTTTTTTTATAAAAAAATTAATATTTTATTTTTCGACGGAATAGATTAATCCATCGATAATTAAAAAAATTATTTTTTTATATTTTTAATATCCCGACGGAAAAAGTATGTCGTCGGAAATATAAAATATTTTTTATTTATAATTTTTGACGGAATCCGTCGGTAAATCTCTGACGGAAAAGTTATGTTAGTCAGAAACATAAAATATATTATATTTATAATTTTCCAACGGATTTAAGATTTTCCGTCAGTAATTTACTGACGGATTTTCGTCGGTAAACTTCTGACGGATTATCTTATTTTCTCGGAAATGTTGGTTTCGACCAGCTTTTTTCTGACCACTCTTTTCTCTCGGAAATTCCGTTAGTAAATCCAATTTCTGTCACAAATTTCCTCAAAAATTCCATCAGCAATTACACATTTTTTTGTCGATACCCAAATAGCCGTACACGTACCCATTTACTCCATACCGATATGCCCTTTGTTCCCAAGTTTTTAAATTTTCCAGTAGCTAAACGCCGTACCGATACGGCCTAGTCCGTATCGATACGAGAGGTCCCATACCGATATGAAAGTATCGCGTACCGGTACCTAGTGCAAAAATATTGTAACGACTCTTTCTACTTTAAGGTAGGTACCGATACCCGAAGCCGCGTACCCAAGGTTGCAGAACTACATTTAATGTGAAAAATTAAGTTCTCAACGGCTCCAAACCAACCCAACGACTAGTAACGACCACAAACTCATTAAAGGGTTTAAAAGGGACCTTTAAGCAGCCATGGAACAACAAAAAAACAACTACCAACATTTAATGTTTGAGAAATTATTCTAGTGCTTAATTTTGCCATTTTCTTGTAGAACACACTTGTGAGCTTAATTGTTAATTTGTTCAAGTTTTAGGATTTGTGTGAGAGCTTAATTTGCAAAGACATTTGACTTGTAAGGATTTTCATTGTTTGCTAAATTTGTATTTTCTTTGTGAGAGTGTCTCAAAGCTTTTGGGGTTTAAGCTTTGAGGGTTTGTAAATGTTATCTCTTTAAGCTTAGAAAAAGAAAAGACAAATTAGTGAGTTTGTGAAAAATCCTTATTGTGGATAGCTAACTTAGTGGAAGTAGACTTAGTTTAAAAGTCGAACCACTACAAATCATTGTGCAAATTTTTTATTTCATATTTCTTCCACCACATTCACTCAAAGGCCAATTCACACCCCTCTTGGCGAATTCGGTTGATCGATTCGAGCCCAACATAAGAATTGTTGATTTGCGAGTTCATAATATGGCTATGCTTTCTACGTGGGCTTGGCATTTCACTCATGATACAACGTCGTTATGGAGGTCATTGATTATTGCAAAATATGGTGAGGTGGTGCCTTGGCGGCGATTTGATACGACAAGAATGAGTTCCATTTTTATAGTTCGGAAGCAGATAATAACGTCGGATTGTAGCGAAAAGGTTTGGGATTACATGGGGCCTTCGAGTTTTGTTTGGCGAGCGGGGGATGGTAACAAGGTTTTATTTTGGTTGGATTATGGTGTCTTGAGTAGTCACTAAAGGATGTTTTTCTACGATTATTTTTGATTACGACAAATAAATTGGCAGTGGTGGCTGAGTATGAGTTTGATGGTTCATTTGCTCACTCAAATAGGTCATATTTTTTAAGAAGGAGTTGCATGTGTTTGAGGAGCGATAGTTACATGAATTATGGTCATTGGTGGTTCGACAAGGGGTTGTCGATACTTTGATATGGAAGCCGCACATGCAGGAATGCTTTTCAGTTAAGGCATTAAATCGACTTCTTATGATGGATAGGGTGGGTTTTGGAGATGTGGGTGTTAATTTTGTTTGGAAAATTCTTGTGCCTCCGAAGGGGCAATCGTTTTTGTGGTTCGTATGATTGGAACGATTGCCGATGACTAGTTTCTTGAGATAAAGAGGGGGGTCTTGCTGCCTGAAGATCAAGGGGGCTGTGTTTGGTGCGGCAGTCGTGAGGATGAAGCTGACCATATCTTATTTTCTTTTCAAATTATCCTTACTTTGTGAGATTGTTTATTAAGATGGTGGGATGTGAGTCTATCGTTGCCATGCATTTTCAAGGATATTCTTCTTCCCGATTTTCAGTGCTCGTTTGGGGGTGTTTTGCGACATTAGTGGGTAGCTTGATTTTCAGCGTTGTTGTGGTCCATTTGGTTGGCTCGAAACAAGGCGTTATTTAATGATAAGAGGGTGCCGATTCTGGAAATTTTCTTCATGCATCAATTGAGATCATTTTATTGGGTAAGGACATTCAATGATGTGTTCCTTGTTGAGGAAGCTCAATGGTGGTGTTGTCATCGTCTATGTAGCACGCATACAAGTGCTTCGCGTCCGAGAGTGGGTGTTCGTTGGACTCCACCGCATGTTGCAGCTTTGAAGTTCCATGTTGATGGTGCGACACGAAGCAAACCGGGTCCAGCTGGTTGTGGAGGGGTGTTACGGGATCATGAGGAAAATATTCTTGGTGTTTTTTCTGGTTAGTTAGGTGTTATGGAGTCCAATGAGGCGTAACTTTGAGCTTTGACTTATGTTGTATCATTGTTGGTGCAGTTGTGTTGGTGCATTTGTAGAAGGTTGATTGTCGAATCGGACTCACTCGTAGCGATAGGTTGGGTGTTGCATAGGAAGCGACGACAATGGCGGTATTGAAATATTTTTGTGTCAATAGACTCGACATGTGATGATTTGGAATGTGTTTGTTTTTCTCATATCTATCATGCGACAAATGGACTCACGGATCTGGTTGCCAAGGAGGGTGTTAACCGCGATTCATTATTTGTTGATGGTTTTGCCTCTGGTTGAACGGATTTTTCGGTTGATGTGCGGGCTCGGGTAAAAGGGTTGTTTTGATTCGTATGCAGGTAGTGGGTTGCATGTTTTTGTGATTTATTGTGTGGTGGGGTTTTGTATGGTTGGGGCCTGGGGGTGTGAGGGCGTTTGGGTGCTTATGAAAGTTGCAGTGCATGGGTTGTTCTTTTGGTTATGGGCGTGGGATGGTTTTGGTTGAAGGAGGAGATCCTAGAGTCAGTGACCCTTGGTTATTGTGTTCTGACGTTGTGTTTCTTTCTTTGTTTTTCACATGCTCATATGTTACTTTTTTTTTCTTCTATTTAGACTTAAAGAAAGTTTTTAACAAGACCCATGACCATGTTTTAATATGTATGTTTTTTCGCTAATAACATCATATTGTTGCTGATAAAAATATATTTTAGTATGTTTTTAAAAAAATAATTTTTTATAATTTCATAGCAACGGGACAAGGAGAGTCATGGTACTTGTAAAGATTAGAAGAGTGCGGATTCTAATAAGGAATGTGATCAATTGAGAGTGTTGGATGATATAATTGATGATGAGAAAACTGATCTGTTAAACAAATGCGCGATTGGATTGTGTGCAAGTTTTTGGACGATGGGTGATTAGGCACAAGAATTGGATGGGGGCAGGCTGGAAAGGTTTCTTGTTGATGTGTATTTCAGGAAATCAAATCCTTCTGATGTTCGATGATTTGGAGAAGAGTGATGAGGTCTTTGCATCGTCTGATATGGTGTTTTGAGAAAATTGAACCATGGTCGGCATCATTGGGCTTTGTCAATCTTCGTGTGTGGCTAGCGGTTTATGGTGTGTTGATTCATGCGTGGTCGAGGGATTCATTTAAGAACGTGTGAACGAATCTTGAGAATAAAGTTGGTAGAAAGAAATGAAGAACACGTGAAAAGAAATGGAAAGCATGGGAAAGGAGAGACGGTACTTTCTGATTTTATTGATCAAAAGCTGTAATACCTCAAATGAAGGCCATCTAGTTATATACCGGAGAAACACTGAAGAAGTTAGTTAGATAACCATCTAACAAACTTAACAGGTCACTAACCAACTCTTAGTGAGAATAATCCTAAGTGGTGCAGCACATAAAACCCTATATGCACTCACTCTTCACTCAACATAGGATGAGAAATACCAGCTTAGGTTTACGAATACCAGCTTTTCCCCTAGTCAACATAGGATGTGTATTTGTGACAAAACCTCCTACATCCTCAACCTCACCATCAAGGGTCCCAGGAGCAACAGAAGGAACCCTCAAGATAGTGGACACACTAGGCAAGGAAACACTAGCTGGATCAAATGGAAAACCCCGAGAAGAATCAATTTTCAGAGGCATCGAACCATCATCACCAACTGTACGTGAAGCTAAGCCATGAAAAGGAGCATAAACAACTTCACCAGACTCTGGACACAATGAGTCAGTAGCTAGAAGATCAGTAGGCAAAACTGAAACATCAGGAGAAGAGGTACCACTAGTGTCCAACTCAGTTGGAAGATCAGTAGGCAAAACTAAAACATCAGGAGAAGAGGTACCACTAGTATCCAACTCAGCTGCACCATTTGTAGCAGTCGTACATGCAACTGCATTAACACACTCCAAACCATGCCCCAAGTCAAACGCACCAACCTCAGAAGTAGTAGAAGATCCATCAAGACGCCCAGAAACCTGAGCAGTAGGTGTACCATTACCAGGGTGACCACCATCAGACCCTGGAGGAGCTATGTCTATTGGAGAGTGAAGTGGTGTATGACCAGGCTTAGAGATGGAAGAAGAGAAATTATATATTACCAAAGGAAACACTTGTGAAACCGAGGAATCACCCTCATCAGCTGAAATAGACTGTGAGTATGGAAAGAGATGTTCATCAAAAACAACAAGCCTAGAGATAAACACTCGACCAGTGTCATCAATACACTTGTAACCTTTCTGATTAACACTATACCCCAAGAAAACACACATACGAGACCTAAAGTCAAGTTTGTGTTTGTTGAAGGGTCGCAGAAAGGGGTAACACGCACACCCAAAGACTTTAAAGAATTCATAGTCAGGAGCTTTTTGAAAAAGCTGTTCAAAGGGAGACTTACCCTGTAACACATCAGTGGGCAGCCTGTTAATAATAAAAACAGTTGTGACAAAGGCATAGCTCCAGAATTTCAAAGGAAGGGTTGCCTGAGCAAGAAGAGTCAAGCCCATCTCAACCACATGCCTATGCTTACGCTCAGCCATCCCGTTCTGCTCAGAAGTGTGAGGACATGTTATTCGATGATGAATTCCATGAGTAACAAACCAATTGGTCAGTGGCAAGTATTCAGTGCCACCATCAGTTTGAACAGCTTTGATTTGAGCACCAAATTGAACTTCAATGAGCTTCTGAAAATTGAGAAAACACTGAACAACTTCTGATTTTCTCCTTATCAGATACATCCAGGTATGTCTACTGAAAGCATCTATAAACGAAACATAATATAAGAAACCTTATGAGCTAACTGAAGTTGGACCCCAAAGGTCAGACACAACAAGTTCAAAAGGTGGATTGTATTCAGTAACTGAAGTAGAAAAAGGAAGCCTATGGGCTTTCCCTTGCAAACACGCTGAACAAACATTTGAAAGTTTATTTTCATTACAAACAACATTACATTTATTTAATACAACCTTTAGCACACCATTGGATGGATGTCCTAGGTGATTATGCCACAAGGAAAACACATTATTAGATGTAGAGGTAGAAAAAACAACAGACGAGACGCAAGGATCACAAGAGGAAACACCACTGGATGAAGGAAGACAAGCCACACCAGGAGATACCAGACTGGTAGCAATAGGAGACACCAGCTCATATAAACCCTCATGAGTGAGCTTCCCTTCGAGGAGTATTCTCTGAGTCTGAGGGTCCTTAACAAAACAACTGTTAGCATGAAACACAAAAACAACATTGTTATCCTTAACAAGTTGTGACACAGAAAGTAAATTTTTCTGTATATGTGGAACATGCAAGACATCATGCAACAATAAAGACCTACCACACGTAGGAAGAAAACCATTGCCAACATGCGATATTGATATACCAGTACCGTTTCCCATAAGAAGTTGATTATCACCTGTGTAAGGAGCACTAGACTGAAGATGAGATTGATCCTGTGTAACGTGATGAGTTGCACCAGAATTCGGATACCACACACCCTCAGACGATCCAGGTAAAGTAGAAGGAGAAGAAAATAATGAAGTGGAAGAGGGAGAAGTCAAAGAATGCACACCCACACCACGACCAAAGGCTTCAGAAGCACCACACATATTAGGAGAATGATCGCCTGCAAAGGATGAAAACTGCGAGCCACCAAAGGAACCAATATTAGCAGAGCCACACATATTAGAAAAACCAACATTAGAAGAAGACACCCCAGGCTGAGATGAAGATATAGGGCCAGGTGACACCCTGTAAGACATAGGATCCAAGTGATGATTATACACTTGAACAGGAGATTCCACAATTGGAGACTGAGTATAACCCCCAGACCCATGAGTGTAATTTTGAGACCCATCGTTCCGAGATTCACCACAAGCTGAAGGAGGACTATGAAAACTCTGGTCAAACCTACGATAGCACTTTGATACTGTGTGACCAAACTTACCATAAAGTTGACACTGTGGCCTATTGAAGTTATTTCTACCACATCCACGACCTCGAAAACCAGGTTGATAACTCCGAGAATCCTGAGAATGAGGCTGACTTACATCCTGAAATTGAGAGGGAGACTCATGACAGTCCACATGAGATCCATGCTGAATAGCTACATTGGCATGCATAACAGGAGGATGTCCATGTTGAACTGCTAAATTAGCATGCATGGGAAGAGTCTCCTGCATGAACATCTTCTGCCTCACCTCACAATCTAACAACATGTCAGTGAGTGCTTCAAGAGAGACCACCTCTCGAGAAGCAATTGCAATCACAGACTCAAATTCCATGGAAAGGCCGGCAAGAACAGCACTAACTTGCTCTTGTTCAGTAACAACACACCACGCAACAGTAAGGGTATCACATATTAACCTAATTTTAGCCAAATACTCATTTACAGTCAATCGAAGCTTCTTTTGCGTATGTAAACTATGCCGCAAAGCAGAAGTTTTAGCAGTTGAACGAGCAGAAAACAAACGATGAATCGTACTCCAAATCGCCTTAGTAGTATGACAACTGGTTAGATTAGGAAACACATATGCACTCACAGAGGATAACAACCACGACGCAAGCAGCTTATCTTACCTACGATACGCAACAAACTCAGGATTTTCTATACGCGTACCTGAAGTTCCTTGTGTATACTGAGTAGGTAACTCAAAATCATCAGAAATAAAATTCATAAGACAATATCTATCAATTACCAGCATGACCTGATGCTTCCATAAAATGTAAGTCGAATCCGTTAGTTTGACAATATCATGTTTAGGAATGTGTTGAACTGTCAATGAACTAGAGGAATCGTCAGATCTAACAGGGATAACATGAGTATCTTGAACCATATTGAATCTAAGCAAAACAAGCTGTGATGTCTCAAAGGATTTAAGCAAATCCAATAAGACTCAACCCAAGATCTCAAGAAAATCCAATAAAAGATCACTAATTCACTCTTTTACCAAGCAACGAGAGCAAATATTCTTGTAACCAAGCTAGATTCCTTATTCTACGAGATCAGAGAGCTGAAGCATGCACACAATCAGAGATTTCAAGAAATGAGCTAACACCTTAACATCGCAATTACTATCTACCCAAAACAGAAGAAAATACACATACCAAAAAGGAATTCTTGCGATATGTGAGAAAAGAAAGAAGCAATCACGTCTGGAAAACTCGATCGAGGCTTCAATCACACGCCAATTTCAAACGAAGCAAGGAAGAAAACATCTCCAGGAAAGATTGGCGACTGATACCATGAACGAATCTTGAGAATAAAGTTGGTAGAAAGAAATGAAGAACACGTGAAAAGAAATGGAAAGCATGGGAAAGGAGAGACGATACTCTTTGATTTTATTGATCAAAAGCTGTAATACCTCAAATGAAGGCCAGCTAGTTATATACACGAGAAACACTGAAGACGTTAGTTAGATAACCATCTAACAGACTTAACAGGTCACTAACCAACTCTTAGTGAGAATAATCCTAAGTGGTGCAGCACGCAAAACCCTAACTGCACTCACTCTTCACTATAACAACGTTATAACACCTATAACCTCTAATAACATGGCTTCCGCATGGAGTTTGTTTGTTGACTTGGATGTCAATATTGAGGAACCGAAGGCATTTGAAAGAGGGTGTGTAGGTGATTACATCTGAGGTATAGGATATTGTTATTGGTGTGCTAGATCCGGAGGAGCCACGAAAGATTGTTAATTATGGTCCAAAAAGTTGCGAGGGAGGCCGAGAAAGACATAATTAGCAGACTTTGTTGATTGCTCATTGATGAGCTCAGATTTCTTTAATCGTAAGCAAATGATTTTGAAGGAGGCGCAAGAAACGTTTATTGCCGCAGAATGTATGAAAAAGAGAGGTCATGGTCGATCAAGGTGGCAGAAAAATAAGGTTTTTATTGACTTGTTTTACTGAGTTTTTGGTATTTTTTACTGGTTGTGTTATGGGTGGATGCTTTTGGTTTGTTTTTATGCTTGTTGTTGATCAATGTTGGCAGTGGTGTGTTGTGTTGGGTGTAGTCTTAGTTGGGCTTGCGTTCAGTTTTGTCCTATATGTGATTTAATAATCTTGATGGTTATTGTCGAGCAGTGTTAATTCGTGGTTTTTAGTGAGTGTATTGGTTGTTGTCGTTGTTTAGTGCATAGTGTTATGGAAGTGGTATGTGGATCCCTTGCACTTTTGGTTGGTTAGTTGGATTGAAGGGGCTTATTGTTTCAAGCAATGTGTGTATGGGAAATGATTGCTTATGCAGGTTGTAATTCGTGGAGTTGATTTTAAGCTTATTGTGCACTGAGTATTTTAGTTTTTGTGTCATAGTTTTGGTGTTTTCATTTTTTTATCATGGTGTTTTGCCCTCGTAATATTATCACGTTGTACTATTTTCTTCCATAAGTTTAGGAAGGTTTTTAATGAGACACACGATAATATTTATTTGTATGGGTTTTTTCTCTAATAAAATCATACTTGCTGATAAAAATTAAAAGAAATCTTAAAATGTCACATAGTGTCACCCATTCACAACATGTGAAAAAAAACTAAAAATTTTTTTTTAACAGGTGAAAGGGTCACATTAATTTTTTTATCAGTTTAGGGTTTAATTGGGTGTACAAAAAATTCACAAGATAAATTATTTTTTAAATTTATAACATTTCGAACGATTACACCTCTTTTTAACTAATAACCACAATTAGTTTTATTGAAAAATAAAGAAGATATACAATCACAATATTAAAAAGAGTTTACAATAATGCAGGACAATCCTGGAGGAGAAAGGGGAAGAGAACGGGGAGTGTAGTTCAAAATATTAAAAAAAATGTAAGAGGATAACTGGCATTGTGGAGACAGAGGACCTTTGGAAGTTCAAACGGTGTTTAGTTGGATTGATGTCAACGGTTTGTAGTGTGAAAAGCATAATGGTAATATTACAGAAATGGGGCTTAAGCGATATTAAGGTTAGAAGGATGGGAGAAAAAACTACTTGTTATCCTTTGAAAATGATGAAATTTTCATGATGTTAGAAGATCTAAATTGGTCATAGCTGAAGGAGATTTTCACAGAAGTCCTTCTATGGACTGAAAACATCAGTTATGGAGGAAGAGCTACTTGGATAGAGTTGTATGGAATGCCGCTTCACTGCTGGAATCATGGTACTATAAAAAGAGTGGCAGAGTTGCGGGGCTCTTTTGAAGCTGTAGGTGAGAATGCGAATCAATCAAAGGATTGTGAAATGGTCTCAGTGTTGATCACTACGAATCATGAAAAGAGAATTGACGAGATAGTGGAGATTGAAGTGGGAAATGTGATTCATGTCGTACGAGTCTTGGAAGTTGGCTTCAAAGATGATTCTGCAAACATGGTTTACATTTCGGATAAAACTGCCACAAAGGTTGGTCAAGACAAATGTGAAAGTAGTGTAGAGTCCTCATTGGAATCCAATCGGAGTAAGACACCGGAGCTGAAACCAGATGATGGTAAAGAGAAGGAAGAAGAAGAATTAAAATGCAGATCTTTTGGGGAAGCACTATAATTATGAAAACAGCTGGGATAAGCTAAAATTGAACAGACACTTAGGGGAAAGTGACATGAAGGGTGAAGTTATTAAAGATGGTGATAAGCATCAGTCAGAGAATGTTTTGGCGAATGACATTATCGTTATAAGACAACGGGGCTATGAGGTGCATCCGAGGTTAACAACTTTGATAGTTGGCAAATAGAGAACTTAGAAAAATAAAATATAAATTTGGGGAAGGTTGAGGAGGATGGTACCTTTTACTCTGAAAGGTTGACAAATCAGGTTGTAGATGATATATGCAACATAGGCCTTGGTTCAAAAAAAGCTAAATCAACTGAGCTCATATTGACTAAATCGTCATGAGAAGAAATGGTAGACAATTAGAATAATCACTTGGGTTCGAAAAACTTGAAGAAGACTAATAAGCCTGTTATTTTTGTGTCTCTAGAGGAGAGAGAAGAACCTAGAGCTTTTTTTTTCAAAATTGGGAGAAAAACATAAAGGGAAACGATATAGTTCGTTGGGTGAGTTTCAGAAAAAAAGCCTTATCAAATCTGGAGAGGAGAAAGAAAGATTGTGCAATTATAAGGGAGAAGAAGCAAGGCAAGGTTTACGAGGAATCAGAATTGTCGGGTCGCTCTCTGTCTGATTCAGATTTGGTCTCGAGATGGGATTTACTAACAAGAGAGGCTCGGAAGACTTTGAGATTGGGGAAGTGATTGGGTATTCAGATAATATGAGATGAAGGGCAGGCATTTGCTGATTTTGCTCGATTAGAAGAAAATTGAGTGGAAATTTGCTCATAGAGGATGAAGAGACTTACCTGGAACATTAGAGGGCTTGGCTCTGTTTTCTAAAATTATTACGATGAAAAGAATAGTGAATACTCATAAAGTAGATATGATACAATTACAAGAAACAAAGAAACAACCTACTTGAAGGAAGATATTAACATGCTATGGTGCAATGATGAGGCATATTTTATAGCGGCAGATGCAAATGGAAGATCGGGTGGACTAGTAACAATTTGCGACAAATCCAATTTCGTACTGGATTAGTTTTCCCTTTGGATTGAATTAATAGTTAAAAAGTACTTCTAGTATTAGGAATCAGGAGGTTAGCAATCTTCTGGGACAAAGACGAAAGATTTTTTGCATTGAAGTTTTCGTTTTGAAGATAGAAACTTCTTTATGTTGATAGGAAGATGGGTGCAGGTTAACGTAGAGATAAATATTTTTAATGATTATGCTTCTTGTGGAATTCAGATCAACTAATGTTTTGAAGGTGTAGAAGTATTGAGGCTTGATTCGAAGTGTGTTTTCGAAGGTTAGTTTTTATGAGATGTTGCATCGGTTGTGTTTTGGTGTTTTGTTCGTAGAGACACCGATTTTAGGATAGAAGTGTCGTCCTTCTTTGCAAAAACTATTAAGTTTTTTTGTGAATTTGGTTGCGGAGAGTTCTGGTGGTTTAGATTTGGTATGAGGTAGGCTGTTATCCAGAGTTGTGGTACCTATTGCTTTATAGAATCTTTTATATTTGAATGGGTGGTGGTTGTAACAGGGTTGGATGGGAGATAGTGTCAGTGTTTCTCGTACTTAACAATATGGATGATTATGTTGGGAGCATTAAGAAGAGGTGTGTGGGAAGGGGTAGTATGTAGAAGGTATATGAGGTTAGAGAGTTGGCATGTTGTCTAGTGTTTGAGCAGTTTGATTAGTCACATTGCATTTTAGTGATGTAGTGCATACATGATTTCAACATTCTTTTATCCTAATCAGCTATGGTGCCTTTCTCAATTGGGAGAAGTTTGAAGCTGACTCTCACCTTTCGAAGGCTTGTTTTGGCTTTGATGTAGTGGAGTTTGGTTTGTTTTCACATGCGGTTCTTAATTGAAAACTGATTTGCATATGGTTTGAGACTCTATTTTGACTTGTTTGACCTAACAATGTTTGGCTTGAAAAGGAAAGAATTTTTTCAAATTTCGGGTGGTAAACTGGCTTGGAGAACATATGATACGACCAAGAGTTTTACAGGCCGAAATGTGTGGGAATTGTTAATCTATTGAGAAGAGTTGTCAAGGTAAAATTCGAATTGGTACCGAGATCAAATAGTGGGCTGGTGAATAGTTTTGCTTCAGATTGGCAGGATGCGAAGACGTATTAAGAACAAGGGATGGCACATTGAGGATACTGTTTTTTGGACCAGTAGAAGGGAAATGAGCCGAGTATGCTGAACTAGTAGCGATAAAACTACATTGGAACTTTTTATCGAAGCCTCGTAGATCGGAATAGTTACATTGATAGTGAAATCAGTCTTAAAGGTGGTTCAAAACTGGGTGAGACATCCTTTGCATCGTACTTGGGGTTGGTGGCCGTTGCTGGTCGAGATTGATAAGCTATCCCACAAGATAGGTCCTGTTCATTTCTATTATGTGCCTCGACAAACAAATGTTTTTGCAGATTGCTTAGCATAGGATGATATGTCTCGCTCTTCACAATTTAAAACTGGATGGTAATTTCAAGTTTGGTAGATTATTTTTTCAATAAGATTGGTCTGTGTTTTTTCGTTTCGAGCTTGGTAAGTAGAGTCTACACTTGGTGCTGCTTTTCTATGATGGTGGGTATTACATTGCTACATGGTTATGCATCATTAGCTTCTGTGAGGGGTGTTGGTTGTGTTAGTGTTGTGTTGGCGTTTTGGTCTTTCATAATCAGGTGTATGGGCTTTTTTTCCTGTTATGTACTTGTGGCGTGCATTGTAGAGGTGACTTTTGATTGTTATTATGGTAGTACGCGTTGTTTGTATGTTGGTTGATCCTGGTTGTGCTGTACTCTTTTTCTCCGTTTAGGTTTAGGGAGGTTTTTAACGAGGCACACAAATCAAGTTTATAATTTTTAATAAAATACTATTTTGCCGAGAAAAAAAAGCAATAATTAAAATAAACTAATCACGATCATTTTCTTAAACCATTGCAGAGTACAAACTAAGTACTAAATGATGAAATAATACCATATAAGAAAAGGATAAAAACCTAGCAAACAACTTAGGAAAAATAAAAAATACAAATATCAACACTAACATATGTTTTATATTGAATTTATATAATATTAAATTCTATTTTAGATCAATTTTAAATTGTAGTTGACGGGTAAAATGATAGTTGAGTTGGTGTTATGGTTAATCAAATACTAGTTTAGTTGAATAATGAACCATTATTGTAATGATTAATATCCTATACACTGGCGGTGGAAACTGAAAGTTTTTACAAGCGCCTTAGTTTTAGGGTATAAGGAGTTAGTTTAGGGTATATGGTTTAGGGGTTTAGGTGTAGGAGGTTAGAATTTAGGAATAATTATTTCAATTTAAGGTTTAGGGTTTATAGGTTAGGGTTTAGTTTTTAGGGTAATTTGGTGAGGATTTAGGTTTTAACACATAAACCCTAAATTATAACCCTAAACCTTAAATTGAAACAACTATCCCTAAATTCTAACCCCTACACCTAAACCCTATACCCTAACCTAACTCCCTATACCTTAAAACTAAGGCGCTTGTGGAAACTTTCAGTTTCCACCGCATGTGTATAGAATATTTATCCTTATTCTAAATGATAATTAATATTAATTTAGGATTAATATCCTATACACAGGCGGTGGAAATTGAAAGTTTCCACAAGTGCCTTAGTTTTAGGGTATAGGAAGTTAGTTTCGGGTATATGGTTTAGTGGTTTAGGTGTAGGGGTTTAGAATTTAGGGGTAGTTGTTTCAATTTAAGGTTTATGGTTATAATTTAGGGTTTATAGGTTAGGGTTTAGTTTTTAGGGTAATATGGTGAGGATTTAGGTTTTAACCTATAAACCCTAAATTATAACCCTAAACCTTAAATTGAAACAATTATCCTTAAATTCTAACCCACTACACTTAAACCCATAAACCCTATACCCTAAACTAACTCACTATACTCTAAAACTAAGGCGCTTGTGGAAATTTTCAGTTTCCACCGCCTGTGTATAAAATATTTATCCATTAATTTAATGATAATTTTATTTTTTTTATTTTTTACTTTTATATAACCGTTGGTTCACAGTAGTGTTTTGCGTTTTCATACTTTTCCAACTTTTTTTATCTATAATAATAACTAACTACCTATCTACCGTAAAAGATATTTTTTATTTTAAAATGACAATTCACTTAAAAACAACATTTTGAAAATATTTTTTCCTCCCCATAATATGTGGTTGTGATTAATTCTAATATTAAATTAATTAATTAATTAACATACACAAGAACTTCCTGTAATATTTTTCCATTTATAAATCTTCTTGAATTACATTTATGAGGAACTATATTAACTCTTTTTGTTTAATAGTCTTAGAGTGTCTACAAGGTATTATCTGTTCATATTTTCTCTTAATCGTTCGATAATACATACATTACAAACAAAACTGCTCGAACTCGAATTTTTTAAAATGAACATCATCTTCGTTTTTACTGGGATCACTCATCGGGCACGAAAGTATTCTAATTCTTTCCCTCTCTTAATCTCACCATCACCACCAATATAATTTGTATAACTTCCACCCTCTGCATTAATCCATCCTCATTAATACCCTTGACTCCACTAATCTTTTCAGGGATAAATATAGAAACTATACGAAAACTTTGGTCAAATGTGGAATATTATATCGCTAGTTCTTCTTTAATTGTTAGGTTTGGCCACCAGCATTGTTGATCGACCTTTATATTATTTCTAAGATGGTGTGCTGGAAGTTGAACTTTGGTTCATAAGTTTTATGGTCCAAGCAATGCACAAGATAATGACAACCAAACCTCTACTACATATGTTGTCAAGTTAAGATTTTATATTTTAAGTAAATTTATTAAAGGTTTAACAGTCAACAATGTGCTCAAACCATACCTTTTCCTTTTTTATTTTGGTGCCTAAATATTATTTCGGGTTAAATTGGTGCTTAACTTTATTTTAGTAACTTAAATCAGGTTTTCTTGTGACGTAAACAAAAATTATTCTTTTATCTAATAAAAATGCGACACGTGACATATTTATGTTATTTACTTTAATTTTTATTTTTAATAACTAGAAAATCTAAAAACCCAAAATTTTTTATTTCTTTAAAACCCCAAACCCTAACCCCAAACACTTAAATCCCTAAATTTATCCCCTCCAACCACCAATTCAACCACAACCAGCCACTCTTGCCTTCGTCGGACCCCCACGATTGAAAACCCCATCATCCAATCATCGAAAACTGACGAATGAACCGTCGATTGCTCGGTCGACGAACATCCAACAATGAAGAAAAAAATAGGTCGATTGTGTTTCTGACCGATGGCTAGAAGGTGGGGATGCCGAACGGTGAGATACGAGATGCTTGGGCGGTGAACCACCGACGTGTGGGGGACGCCAGACGGTGAGAGAGATGTGATTTGACGGTTAGATAGAAAGAAATTAAAACTTTGAGGTTTTTTTAAGAAATTTATATTTTTAAAGAAATCCCGAAATTAAATAAATAAAAACTAAGCCACATGTCATGTTATAATTGGATGAAAAAAAAATTAACGGTCGTTGACAGAAAAATCTGATTTGAGTTACGGAAGTAAACATTAAGCACCAATTTGACTCAAAACAAAGTTTAGACATCCACCTGAAAAAATAAGTATAATTTAAACACCTTTATGACGTTTAACCCTTTATTAAAACATAAATACCTACGTGCGTAGTTAGATTAAAACCATAATTTTTATTTATCTGCATTGCGGAGTGCAACGAAATGTACTCAAAAGTTTCAGACTATAAATAAAGGCCAGATTAGTTTTCACGGCAAGAGATTCTAAGATGAGCACCATGTGTGCATGGTGTATGTGCATTTAAAGGGCTAAAGAAATTGAACAGATGCTACCTTATAATCTCACCATTATATTAAAAAAAAATTATGAATATAATTTTTTATTTATTTAGTAGACATGTTTTAATTAAAACTTTTTTTACTAATCAAATAAAAATGAGGTTAGGTACATAGACTGAATTACTATTGAAAAATTATTATCTTATACACTGACAATTGAAAATAAAATTTACATAAATAGAATATTTAAGGTTTAAGTTTAAAGATTAAAGTTTTATGTTATATGGTTTAGAATTTAAGATTCAATGGTTAAAATTTAGAGTTTTTGGTTAAAATTTAAAATTTATATTTTGACATTGAAGTTATAGAATTTTAGAGTTAGAAATAGATTTTAAATTTTGACTTGAAAATAACATGATTATGTAATTTTTTACACTAATAGAGTAACAAATTTTCACCCTTTAAAACAATCAATTTCGTGAAGGAATAAATTTAGGTGCATACATATTTGTTCAATTATTCTATCTATATATCTGTTTGAACAGAGCTTCGGTTAGGCAATAATATTATGAAGTCCGGTCAATATTGATAAAATTTGACTGAGAAAAAATATTGATATTTAAATTCCGTAAAACTTAATTGGATGCTTTGTTTGTGAGCTTATATTATTAAAATAACACATTTCTCAAATTACCTTTGAAATTAATTTATTTACAGAAATGACACTTGAATGTTGATTAGGCGTGTCATATAGAGTATATTTTCAACATGCTACAACATAAAAACAGATATTAACATTTATAATTCATACTCTACATTTATTTTGGATAAATGGTTGTTTTATTGAGCATCTCTATTGTATATATATAAAAAATCAATTTCCCCAACCTCATTTCTACTCTTCATCGTATATTATTTATCAAATTAAAAAATAAATTAATTTGTGTACCCCTTTAATCAAATTAAATTATTTCTACTAAAATACTACATTATTATTTTTTTCCTCGGCAAATAGAATTTTATTAATATAAAAGCCGAACCAACTTATGTGCCTCATTAAAAACCTCCCTAAACCTAAATAGAGGAAAAAAGTACACATAAGTCGGGAAGGAAACAACGATCACCAGTCACATTCAAAAAAGAGCAAGTGCCAATACAAAGTAGGAACCTCAAACTTGAAAACAGTAGAACCAGATGCTAAGGAAAACACTACATCAACCCACAGCAACGCCAATAACCAGAGAAATTCCAGCTCTACCACCAGACAATGCACCATCACTAGTTAAGCCTTCAACCAGGTCAAAACCACTTGAGCTTGACACTAAGGGTTTTGATCCTTCGCAACTCTTGGCACGACGATCAGGTTGCACAAGACACTAACGCAAAACGAGAGATTCTTTAGCTGAATCAAAAGCAAAGACGAACCTATAACAAAGAACAAGAGGGAGCCATCTAGCCAACTGGAGCAAATCGACACAAGAAAGCACCAGACAAGGTAGCCCCGGTCCTTCGTTTTACCACCACGCTTTAAACATGGCTTCCCTGCTTAAGCCCATTTTTGCCAAGTGGTCTGCCATTGTATTTCTTTCTCTAGGTGTAAACACAAAAGAAACTTTGCCAATTTCTCCAGATAGATTATCAATGTCTTCAAAAAGCTGCCATCATTTCAACGGTCTTGAAGGAGTAGACAAGACCCAGTTTAAGGTAACTTGGGAGTCTGACTCGACCAATAAAGGGGTTATACCTTTTAGTCCTGCTTCGATGAACACCTCAAGTGCAGTTTTTATCGCAAATAATTCAACAAAATCTGAACCATTTTATGGAGTTGGTCCTGAAAACAAAGCCTTGAAGATCCCACTTTCTTCTCGCAAAACACCTCCATAACCAGCCGAAACTAAGCTCGCAGCACCGTCCACATTGAATTTCATAATCCCTTTTGATGGAGGAATCCAATTAGATAAAGTCAACCCAATAGAGTTTACAGAGATACATTCCATTGGTTTATCCCACCAGCAATTTTCGTTTATCACAACATCCGCCTTGGAAGCTTTGCACCAAATAAGGGCTTTCATTTTAGAAACAAAAACTAGGTCCTTAAAGTTTATGATTTTATTCTAGAAAAGTTTCTCATTTCTAGCTAACCAGAGACTCCAAAATAGTGCAGCTATACAGATTAGCCAAACTGTTTTCGATCTGCCCTCCCAGCGTACTTCAAAGCAAAAACTAATGAGATCCTCTACCCTAGCAGGGTTCGGCCAGTGTATCTTCCACCACCAACAAATTTGTTTCCAGAAGAAGGCCACGAACCTGCAAATGACAAAGAGATGATTCGTTTCTTCTATTTCTGTACCACACCAAAGACATTTGAGCTGTGCATCTTCCATTAATATTCCCCTATTCCTTAGAAAGTCCTTCGTTGGCAGTCTTCTTAGAAGTAACATCGAAAAGAAGTTTCTAATAGGGATGGGCACGGGTCGGGTCGGGCCGGGTTTTTGGCCCACCCGAGCCCGACCCGAAAATATTAACCCTAAACCGAACCCGACCCGACCATATCTTTTAAAAAACCCGACCCGACCCGACCCGACCCGAAAATAAATACTTTAAACCCTACTCCGACCCGACTTATATAAAAAAATCAATTTTAGGGACTAAATTGTAAAAAAATAATTTTAAGAGACTTAATTGTAAAAAAATAATAAATTTAAGGACTAAATTGTAAATAAAAAATCAATTTTAAGGACCTAATTATAAAAAAATATAAAAAGGGTATTATTACAAATATCCCTAAAAAATTTAGGGGACAATTACACTATTAGTCCCCGGGTCGGGTCGGGTCGGATTTTTCACCCTAAAACCTAAACCCGACCCGACCCGACCTCACCCTACACAAAAACCCGACCCGAACCCGATTTTTTCATAAAAATACCCGACCCGATCGGACCGGGTCGGGTCGGAACCCGTAGGGTCTGGGTTCCGTGCCCATCCCTAGTTTCTAACTTTCGGTAGAACTTTTAGCCTCCAAACTTTATCGAATTTGAAGACATAATCTTCAACATTAGAACTAACCATCAGCTCTATGAGTTTCTTAATTGAGAACGCACTTGCAGTCTCGTGAATCCAAATTAAACGGTCAGCGACTTCATTCTTAACCTTGAAAGCTTGAAGAGAATCTTTAATTCTGTTAACAACTTCCAATTCTCGGTCAAGGAAAGGTTTGGTAAAAATAGCAGCCCAATCTAATGTTTTTCAGTTTCTAATGCCTATTATTTCAATCACGGTGACCCTTTTCCTAGCCACCAATCTGTAGAGTCGATTGTAGATAACTACCAAGGGCTTTAGCTCACACCATGTATTTTCCCAAAATAGGATGGTCCTATAATCACCCAGCTGCCATCTAAATGACTCAGTGTTCATCCATTTATCAATGTCCTTGCTTGACAGGTTCTTCATTATTCCTTTTCAAATGCTAGAGAGCTTTCAGATCTCGATCCCCAGTTTGACATAGTAGCTCCATATTTTTGATGAATGACTTTTCTCCATAGCGCATCTTTTTCAGTAACATAACACCATCCCCATTTTACAAGGAGAGCTTTATTTTTAGCATCTATGTTTGTGACTCCTGCACCTCCTTTATTTTTTGGTAAGCAAATTCTCCCCAACTTACTCGAGCCAATTTGGTTGAATCACCGTTTTTACCCCATAGAAACTCTCTCCTTAGCCTATCTATTTTCTTTAAGGCTGCTCTTGGAACCACAAACATGGACATGAAGTAGAGAGGTAGAGCTGATAAAACGGAGTCAATTAAGACAACTATACCAGCAAACGATAATGATCTCCCTTTTCCAACCAGCTAACTTGCGTTGACAACGCTCTATAACAGGGTCCCATGTTTTTAGTTGCTTTGGGTCGAAACCTAAGGGAATTCCAAGGTACATGAAAGGCAGCTCCAATGACAAACACCCACATATATTAGCCAAATCATTCATAACATCGACATGCAATCCCACCCCAACTATTCCAGACTTTTTAAAGTTGATACTAAGTCCAGAATATACCTCGAAGCATCTCAATATCTTCTTCACATTTTTGAAGTATCGTTTTTCTGGCCGCAAGAAGAGTATTGTATCGTCTGCGAATTGGAGATGTGAGATAGATAATGTTGGTGCCACCTCACTAATCCCCTCGATCTCCCTTGTCACTTCTGCCTTTTCCAATAATTGATGAAGTGCCTCTGTTACCATGATGAAAAGAAATGGTGTCAAAGGATCTCCCTACCGTAGACCCCACATCATTTTGAACTCCTTTTTCGGTGAACCATTCAATAAAATTGAAACCTTGGCAGTAGACACACATTCCCAAATCCACTCTCGTCATTTTTTTTTACCAAATCCCATTATTTCTTGAACCATATCAAGAAAGTCCCATCGTACACAGTCAAAGGCCTTGGAGAAGTCCAACTTCAAGATTGCTACTCCCTTGCTTTTGGTTTTATATTTCAACGAATGAATTACCTCGTTTGCAATCAGAATCCCATCGAAGATTTGTCTTCCTTTCATGAATGCGCATTGTGTATCACTAATTATTCTATCCAACCCTTCTTGACAATATCTTTGTAACAATTTTGTACAGGGAGTTAACCAAATTAATTGGCCGATATTCCGATATATTTGAGGGCTGGATGACTTTGGAATGAGAGTGAGAAAAGAAGAATTCATGTTTCTTTCAAGTTTTCCACACTTAAAAAAATTCTCCAGCAACTTCTCTAAATCTTTATGAACCAGATTCCAACTTTTCTTGAAGAAAAGTGTGTTGAAACCGTTAGGCCTAGGCGCTTTGCTGTCATCACAGCTCCAAACAACATCTTTAATTTCTTCCACTGAAAAAGGGGATTCCAACAACTTTGCCTTTGCCTTAGAGATTTTATAGAAGTCGAGATCGAAAACAGCACGCCAATTTTTTTTTCTTGCTGCTGAAATGCTTTTGAAAATGATCATAAACCTTTTGCTTAAGCTTGACAGGGTCCTCCTCTCCGGCTACACCTAGATTTGCACCCATGAATTCCTTTCTTTTGTTGCGGATTTTTACAGCTCTATGGTAGAATGCAGTGTTCCCATCACCATTTCTTAGCCAATTCATTCTGGATTTTTGCCTCTAAAGATCTTCCTTCGCTTTGAGAGAGTCTCACAAAGTCTGTTTGCAGTGAAAAATTTCATTCAACAGTTCCTCGCTCAAGTGACTAATATCTCCCTGTAATTCAATTTCATTATTTCGTTTCACCATGTCCTTCGCCTTTTTTTCAAAATCATTACAAGTTTCCTTATTCCACTTCCTTAGAGACATCTTTACTTTCCTTATCTTACCACTAAGGTTAGTATTGCTAAACCCTGCTGATTCAATAGCTTCTTATAATATCTCGGCGTAACCTTCTTGGTTTGTCCAGGCATTGATGAATTTAAAAGGCCTTGGCCCCCAATCCACCATCTCCACTGAGAGAATAATTGGAATGTGGTCTGACACTGTTCTTGGCAGTCCTTTTAACAATGCATCTGCATTATCGATCAACCAGCTTTCCTCGACAAAGATCCTATCCAATTTACTTCTCTTATTTTTGGGGCCATACCAAGTAAATTTTCTCCCAATCAAAGGAAGGTCGAAGAACTTACAGTTTTCGATGAAGGAATTGAAATCCTTCATTCCAGCGCAACGCCCCCTAACACCTCGCATTTCTTTCATGTTTCTAATCATGTTGAAGTCACCCCCAAGAACCAACAATATCTGCCCACAGGAGTCTTTGACTTGGAATTGAACATGGTGCATAAACGTTTGCTAACACACACCCCAACTCATTTTCTTTCCAGCAACCTTCAATTAGGAGAACATTTTCTTTAATGATGCATGCTCTTGATTGGAATTTGCTTTTATCCAAATAGTAACTAAGCCCCATGATTTACCGTTCGAACCAACGAATATGTAGTCAAAATTATCATCATACCAGAGTTTACAGATGAAATCATCCGACAGTGCCTCCTTTTTTGTTTCTTGAAAAAAGCTACTTCGATGTTGTTTTCTCTAACAGTCTTCCTTAGTTTTGAAATTTTAGCTCTCATAGCGATTCCCCTTATGTTCCAAGGTAGCAACCTCATAGCCTTCTGCACACCTTCTAAGATTATTCTGATTCTTCCAGTAGTGCTATTTCCTTCACCACTTCTTCCTCTGAACCAATAATCACTATTCCCAAATCTTTACCGAGAGTGAGAGCCTTTCTTGCTTTCTTGGTCAATACCTCCCATCTGGTTTTCATACCCGAGTCTGATAACAATTTTTCCTCCAGATCCGTAGTAGTCGTATTTCTCCCCTTCTTTTTTGCTTTCTTCGTCCGGTTCCGTTTCTTTCGATCTTTAGAGATTAGAGCTTCGTCTTGGGGATTCAAAGGAGACCCAGAATTTTTCAGGTTGTCTGAATGAGTGGATGACACTAATTCTGGAAAATTTATCGAAGGGCCTAAGGAACCCCCAAGCATGCGATTGTCTCCTAATTGATCTTTAGATGACAAATTATTTAGTTTTTCAACACTATCAGCCCATGAGGGTGGCCTAGGAGAGGTAGTTTCTAGTTGGGCACCTGAGATATCCACCCCACTATCTAGCTTCTGGATGCAAACCCGAGCCAGTTCTTGTTTTTTGAAGCCCATTGCTATCACATCTCTCATAGCCTGACAACTAGAATGGTCTGAATCACTGTCGAGGCCCACACAATCATCCTCTCTGACTCTAATATCTACGATAGAGGCCGAGTTTGTCTCTCCCAACACATTTTCCACGTTTGCAACCGGAACATGGTTCATTGTTTGGGAATCATAGGAAGGGATCCTAGAATGTTCATTTCCATGAGTAGTGACGCATTTATTAATATTTTCTCCCAAAACACTGATAAGTCAACGTGCCTATCCACATTAATATCGTGCATAGTATCGCCGACTTTGAAGATATTTCCCATGCAACTTAATGGTAACGTTTCTTCTTCCGTCTTCTTTGGGATATAACCCATGGTTTCCTGTGAGTTGCTCCGATAAGATTCCGATGAGTTCTCCGATGGGATTATTTCTATATCCTCTATTTTTTTCGTGGAAAGAATGTTCTTTACTCCCGCATATCTTGACATCCTCTCTCCAATCTGTGAGGCCCAACTTCGTGGTTTGGATGAGGAAGCACTCTTGTCCCACCTCAAGCTCGAGGGTTTCTTCAATTTTCCGTCCTTGATTTGTTAAGACAAGAAGATTTACCTTATCACCATTACCACATGATGAGGCGTTTTCGCCTACAACTAGTAGGGACCCAAACGATTCTGCTATATTTCTCCATGTAGTATAATTCCAACAGTGCAGTGGGACTCCTCTAACTTTTACCCAGGTATCCCTATCCGGAACCCTGAAAGATTCTGACCATGACTCAATTTCGGAGAAAATTTCCAAGAGACACGACCATTTGTGATCCTCTAATAGCTTATAGAGTTCTAAGTCCTTTATTTTTAATAGAAACTTTAAGTCGCCCAAGTATTTTACCTCAATCTCACCTAGACTCCAATCATGCAGTCTTACTTTTACACGAGAAGTACTACAGATAGTTGCCATCGTCCCAACCAGGCATTTGCTCAACCTGGCAAGTTGTTCTTCCTCAACAAAGCCCTTAATACTCATGATTTTTTTCCCTGTTTGACTATCTACGAATGTGCTACTTGAGAACTTTGGATCACTGCTTCCTCTTGCTTGTATCTTTTGTTTGCCTCTATTACCCTTCACATCAATCGTCCCGGTTTCATTGGTCTTTCCTGATTCATATCAACTTCTCTCTTGGTTCGTCTTTCTCCAGTAAGATGTCCTTGCTCCATACTTTGCTTCAGAAACAAAGATTTTGTAACCTTACAGCCTGAAGCCATTAAGTCTTTCAACCCCCCTACTTGCATTCGCCTTATTTGAAAATCTCACGAAACCGAAACTCTTTCCAGATCTGTCAAATTTTCTAGCGATAAATGAGTCAACAATGTCTACATGCCTCCAAAATACATGCCTTAACCCCCTCCAGTGTAGAGCCGCTGGTAAGTTTTGCATGAACAGTGTAACTAATGAGCTTCCTCCGTTTCCTTTTCCTCCACTACTCATCTTCACATCCTAAAAGTACCTCACTAGGCTATGTAAAATACTACATTATTATTATTATTATTATTATTATTATTATTATTATTCAATGAAAAAATACTACCTTATTTAACATTTCTTACATTAAACATCATATATTTATAACAAGACATTTTTTACCCTATGTGACACGTTCAGTCAACGTTGGATATTATTTTCATAAATAAATTTTAAAAATGTTGATTTCCTAAATAATTTTGAAAAGATGTTACTTTATTTGAAAAAATCTGTCAATTCAATTGTTAGAATTGGAATAGATTTGAGCAATAATATTTGGTCGGTTGGCCAAGTTACTCCTTTTTGTTCCCTCATATTTTTTTAGATCATGAGTTCTAGACCCACTAGGAACATCCCCTTTCTTCCTTTAGAGTCCCATTCCCATCTCCCCTACGTAGGATTAGGATTAAGATTAATATTTGTCACCCAAAAAAAAGAATTGGAATAGAGATTGAGATCTATTAATTGATCATGTTCCCATCTTGTATGATTCGAATCCTAACATTTGTTATGAAAATGTAATATCTCTTTACTAAATCAAAAAATAAAAATTGGAATAGACTTTAGTAACAATCACATTAAAGACGATGAATGCATTACAATGTTAATTTATTGGTATACAAATTTAAATAAAAACTTTCTGACTTTATGCCCTTATCTATGTTCCAACATTAAAAAATTAAATCATATATTTTAACCCTAATTTTTAAATGCTTAACCCTAAATTATAAAAATATAATGTACACCTTATTCTCTAAACCCTAAATCATAAAGTTTAATTCTAATCATAATCTTAATCTTTAACCATAAATCTTATTTTTTTTTAAGTTAAAACCTAAAAATAGACAATTTCTATTTTATAAATTCATAGTTGAAATGTTTTGTAGCTTTGCTTGTCACTCTCTTTTTGTTCCTTCCTACAAGTGGATACTCTTTTTCTCCATTTAGGTTAAGGAGGTTTTGTTGCAATGTTTTGTAGCTTTACTTCTCACTCTCTCAATTTTGTTCTTTCCTACAAGTGGGTACTATATTCCTCCATTTAGGTTGAGAAAGTTTTTAACGAGACCTACTTTCACTACATCAAAATAAGTTTTTCGTGGCGTTTTTGTTCTATAGCGGCGTTTTTAAGCGCCGCTAAAAACTCTCCCAGCGCTATAAAAACCGCCGCAAGAAGTGCCGCTAGATCCATCGCCGCTATAGTTAGTGGCGTTTGTGAATGTAAAACGCCGCTAAATGCCCTATCTTTAGTGGCGTTTGAGTTTCAAAACGCCGCTAAAAACCCTATTTTTAGTGGCATTTGGATTTCAAAACACTGCTAGAAAACCTTTGTTTTGTGGCATTAGAGTTCCAAAACACCACTAGAAGCCCTACCTTTAGTGACGTTTGGGTTTCAAAACGCCGATAAATACCTTATTATTAATGGCATTTGATTTTGAAAACGTCACTAAATGTTGAGTTATAATGGCATTTTCAAGGAAAACGCCGCCAATAGTGACGTGATATACTGGCGTTTGTCGCCAAACGCCACTATATATTACGATATTATATAACCTCGTATTACATCTTATCTATGTTGCTTTGATTATATATATATATAATACTCGTTTCTGACAATTACATTTGACATATAACAACCACCACCCATCAAATTTACAAGCACTTTGCATAATTGCATTAAGGGCGAATTAAGCCAAATAAAAAAGAACAATAACATTTCATACAAAACTATCGAAAGTCAATAACACATGTTTGAATTCTCAAAATTCATGACATCTATAGCATTCTTTGATGCAAAGAGTAGGAGAGTAAGGGATAAACCCTTCTTCCCTTTCTAATCTTCCTCCAACCCTTGTGGAGAAAAGGGTACATGAAAACTGGTTTTATGGAATAAAACCAGCAATACCAATGAAATTAATGTTCACAGATCGGTTAACAATGAGAGTTATCTTTGTTGAAGCTTAGAAATGGATCATGCAATTACCAATGAAATTAATGTTATCAATATTTAGAGCAAATGTTTTGAAAGGGAAGTGATGATTGAGTAGATTTAATGTAGACACTTGAATATATATATATACACGAAAATCAAGCTATGTACAATTAAGAACCATTATATTGAAGATTAAGCAACTGCATATGACATAAGCAAACACTATGATAAAAATGCTTTGTTCAAATCAAAGAGCTGCCATTATAGTACACTAATACAGACGCCATCATTCTAGAAGATTTGTGTTTTCATAAATGTTAGCAAAACCAAACTAAATTGTAACTCCCTCGACCCGACCTAGCCGCCAGATTGCATCGAACGAATTACACGAGAAAAATCAAAGAAAAACCCGTTAAGGTTTCACTCCGATTAGCAACCCTAATTTTTTTTTTTGTAAATTAATATTTTCTAAATGCCATCATGCAATCTATGTGAGGAGACAAGCAGCGGAAAAGTAAACGTGAACATGAACCATACAATACGAACATTAGAGGCTAGTTTTAGTGATTTTTCTACAGGCCGTATCGATACACCTAGGGCCTGTATCGATACTCCTTCAACGATCAAACTCCCCAAGGTCAACTTCAAGAGGCCGTATCGATACCCTTCAAGGCTGGTATCGATACACCCTTAATAGTCAAGCTCTCAAAGTCAACACTAAGGACCGTATCGATACACTTGAGGCCCGTACCCATACACCAATTTCTCGCCAAAATCTCAGATTTCTAGAGACCTAAACCGGTATCGGCATGCCCCCGCGTATCGATAAGATAGGCTTAAAACAGGGGACCGTATCGATACTTCCCTTGAGCGTATCGATACCATATGCCTAGAAAAATAGGTTTCAGCAGATTTAACACAAGGAAGCCAGCACAAACTACCCTAAGCAAGCATTCATTCAACATATAAGCACGCATGCAACATAAGGCAACTATGGGTAGTCATTTAGAACAAGATAAACATTCAACGAGACGAGATTTAATATGGCAAGGTTCATAAAGGAAAACATACATGCTTAACACTCACCCAAGAGGTCAAAAGCTAAACCATAGCATATTTCAACATATTAGGAGGTATTACAAGCCAAACACAACCAAACAAACTTGTCTAAAACAATGGAGGCATATCAACAACCCCTTAAACTAAAAGGTCTTATCCTATTGTTTAATACTAATTATTAAAGTCTAAAAACAATACTTGAGCAAATCAACCCCCTTAGATTTTCCCCTTGTTCCCCGAGCTGCTCCGAAAGTCTAAGGACCTGTATTGTTGGAAAGAGGGAGCGTAAGCATTTAAGCTTAGAGAGCAGTGCTCAAAACAGTAGCTACAACAATGCAGTTTTAAAACCATAGTTTGCTTGTAACCAAAACCATTTCCAAATCATTTCTCTCATGCTTGAACACATACAAACATGCATTTAACAACTCGTGCATTTACCGAATGCATTCACAAGCCATAAGCTTACCTCATGCTCATTCTCATCAACAAGGAAAGTAACCAACTACATGCATAAGCATAAATGGTAAAGAGCAACAAAAAATGCTTAACATGAGGAATTAGAGCACCATGGGTATATTGACATTTAACAGTTTTACTCGGATATGCAGATAGTTCTCAAACCCGATAGACACTTCCGGTGGAATCTCACATCACCGTACTCACTCGTCTAGTAAAACATAGCTTTCGTTGGAATCTCACATCACCGTACTCCTCCTTGGTGGAATCTAGCATCACTAAGGCCACGCGTGACTTTTACCCCGAGTGTACTCACATCCTATTGGTCAACCAACTATATCCGGTAATAAGATTTCACATGTCAATACCCACCAAACCAACACTTACCTTGTGTTCTCATGGTCACAACCATAACCAACATGAGATCAATTTAAGAAATCATATGCATAACACAAGGGTATTCATGGCAACAACACTATGGAAAATCATTCAAAACGCATATTAGAATTTATCGAAAATAAGACTAAAACACATTAAAACTTAATCTTGAGCTTAGATTAGCTACCAAGCTCAATCTAAACTCCCAAAACACATCTTTAACCAAGTTAAGGCTTAGAAAACAATTCCACTCACCAGACAACACACCAACGCTAGCCGAAACACCGATTCAAGCCTCCGAACTACCCGGTCTTGCGTCTGAAGTGCCCAATCCAATTTCCTCTACTTTTAGGCAAACCAAAACAGAACTTTAGGATGCTATTATACATGTAAACCGGCAACAACCTATAATCCAACTTCTTGCAACAAAAGCACATTGATTCAAACCCAAAACTTCACCCAAAACCTCACCAAATTCATTCTAACAAAACCCCAAACTGAATCCATCAATTTCAAACATCAAAACACATCAAACATCATCTAATAACATCCTCCAAAAACTAAGGAACCATCAGCCACGAAATCAACCCAAAGCCAAGCCAAAACTCCATATTTTCAACTCAAAAATCCCATTTTTGACCAATTTTGGGTTTCCCAACATTAAGCCAATATTCCAACATGTCTAACCACTCAAATCCTAGCTTAAAGCACATGTAAAACCCTGGAGAATCAAACCCACAAAAATCAAGTGAAAATACCCATTTTTCCAACCCAAACCAAAATGAAATATAATGGGTTTAGAAGAAAGATTTCATTGATGACAAGTCAAATAAGTAAAAAATCAAAGTAAAGGAGAAGTTACCTTGAAAGCTTGCTTGAATGAAATACTTGAATCGATGGAATAGTGAAAAATGGGGTTTTGAAGAAGATAACGTGAAATGAGCTTTTTGGAAGATGATAGCTATTTTTTATAATCTTTTCTAATTTCAAAATCCCCCTTTTTACCCCTTTTCTTTAAAAGCCTTAAAATTTGTTTATTAAAAATGTTTCTCCAAAATTAGTTTAACCCGAACCAGTTTAACCAAACCTGATTATCTCCCGGGCCCTAAACTTGGGCGTTACAACTCTCCCCCACTTAAGGAATTTCGTCCTCAAAATTTACCCGATGGAAAGAGATACGGAAACTGTTTCTTCATGTCATCCTTCCTCTTCCAAGTGGCTTCTTCCACCCCTCGGTGTCGCCACTTTACCTTGACCAACTCAATGGTCCTTCCCCGCAACACTTTGCTATCCGAAGCTAAAATCTCAATTGGTTCTTCATCGTAGGTCAAATCCGGATTCAATTTTATTTCTTCAATTGGAATAACATGTGACAGATCTAATCTATACCTCCGAAGCATCAAAACATGAAATACATCGTGAATCTTCTCTAATTCTGCCGACAGTCTCAATCTATAGGCAACAGGACCAACTCGTTAGACTATCTCATACGGACCAATAAATCTCGGACTCAACTTTCCATTCCTACCAAATCTCATCACCTTCTTCCAAGGTGAGACTTTCAAGAACACTTTGTCGCCCACATCATACTCTATCTCTCTTCTTTTCAAATAGGCATAAGACTTTTGTCTATCCGAAGCTGCCTTCAAACGATCACATATCAACTGCATTTTCTCGGTAGTACCTTTAAGCATATCAGGCAAGGGTATCAATTTCTGTTCCGCTTCGGCCCAACAAACAAGTGTTCTACATTTTCTACCATACAAAGCTTCATAAGGTTCCATCTGAATACTCACTTGATAATTGTTATTGTATGCAAACTCTACTAACGGTAGATGCTTCTCCCACGAACCCTAAAATTCAATGCAACATCTCAACATGTCTTCCAACACTTGTATGACTCTCTTCGACTGGCCATCGGTCTGAGGATGATATGAAGTGCTGAAATTCAATCTAGTTCCCAACGCACTATGCAAACTCTCCTAAAATCTAGTCGTGAACCTCAGATCTTTGTGTGACATTATAAACTTCGATACACCATGCAATCTCACAATCTCACTGATATACAGATCGGCTAACTTATCTCAGGTATAAGTAGTGTGAACAACCAAGAAGTGTGCACATTTCATAAAACGGTCAACGGTTACCCAAACTGAATTTTTCTTAGAAGGTGTCAATGTCAAACCTGATACGAAATCCATGGCAATTCTCTCCCACTTCCACTCGGGAATTCTCAACGAATGTAACAAACCTAAAGGAAACTGATGTTCGGCCTTAACTCGCTGACAAACTATACACTTACTCACAAACTTGGCAACATCTTTCTTCAAACGAACTACTATGAGCTTCGGTTAGAATGGTGTGTCTCAAGTCAACATCTTCCAGAACAACTACTCTACTTTTGAAACACAAGATTCCATCACTACTAAAACAGAAATATATCGGTTTACCCTCCGCTATGTCTTGCACATGAGATGTTAATGATCTATCTTGCAACTGTCTCTCTCGAATTAGCTGAATCAATGAAGGTTTAACTTGCAACTCGGCCACTAAACAACCATCTTTAGACAAACTTAATTTAGCAAACATGGCTCGTAACTCGACTGTCACCTTTCTACTCAAAGCATCAGCCACTACATTGGCTTTACTCGGATGGTACTCAATCGTGAGATCATAGTTCTTAAGTAATTCTAGCCATCTAAGGTTCAATTCCTTCCGTGTCATCAAATACTTCAAGCTCTTATGATCGGTATACACTGTGCATTTCTCACCGTAAAGGTAATGTCTCCAAACTTTCAAAGCAAAAACCACTGCAGCCAATTCTATGTCGTGTGTGGGGTAATTACGCTCATGAGTCTTCAACTATCTAGACACATAGGCCACCACTCTTCCGTCTTACATAAGCACACAACCTAAGCCTACATACGATGCATCACTATAGATTACGAACTCTTTCCCTGACACGGGCTGAACCAAAATAGAAGCTTTTGTCAAGGCCTCTTTCAATTTCTCAAATACTTGTTCTCTTGCGTCAGTCCACTCAAACCGAGCATCCTTATGTAGCAATTTAGTCAAAGAAGTTGTAACCTTTGTGAAAACCTCAACAAAACGTCTATAGTAACCGACCAAACCTAAGAAACTACGAATTTCGGTCACGGACTTCGGTTGCTTCCAATTCAAAACCGCCTCAACTTTCTTAGGATCCACTCGGATTCTCTCGGCTGATACAATATGACCTAAGAAGACTGCTTCCCTATTTCAAAACTCACATTTGCTCAACTTAGCATAACTGATTATCTAACAATTTCTACAATACTAAACGCAAATACTGATCATGATCCTCCTCGATACGAGAGTACACTAAGATATCATCAATGAATACTACCGCAAACTGATCTAAGTACTCATGAAATACCCTATTCATCATATCCATAAAAGCTGCTAGTGCGTTCGTCAAACCAAAGGGCATCACTAAGAATTCATAATGTCCATAACGAGTGCGGAAAGCTATCTTTGGCACATCTTGGTCCCTTACCTTCAACTGATAATAGCCGGATCTCAAATCTATCTTCGAAAACACTAAAGCACCCCTCAACTGATCAAACATGTCGTTAATCCTCGGCAAAGGATATTCGTTCTTCACTGTCAACTTATTCAACTGTTGGTAATCAACACACATTCTCAAATTGCCATCATTCTTTTTCACAAACAACACCGGTGCACCCCAAGGTGAAATACTCGGACGAATGAACCCTCAGTCTATCAGTTTCTGAAGCTGTGTCTTCAACTCTTTCATTTCTTTAGGTGCCATTTAATACGGAGCAATCGATACTGGAGCAAAATCATCGTAAGTCTCTATAGCAAACTCCATCTCTCTATCAGGCGACAAACCAGACAATTCTTCCAGAAATACCTCAAGAAATTCACAAACAATTCTGATATCTGGCAGTCGTGCCTCACTCATATTTGGATTCATAACATAGGCTAAGTATGTCTGACAACCAACATCCATTAACTTCTGTGCCTCTAAAGCTGAAACAATATTGGATAAGAACTTAATGTTCTTGCCCACTACTACTACCTCATAATCATCTGAAAGCCTCAAGGACACACGCTTTGTCTCGAAATCTACCCTCTAGGGTTGAACGGATTGAGAACGTTGAGGACGTGCGAGGGGAGAACTTGCCTCCTCCTCCTTCTCCGGGTGGTGGTGGAGCGAATGTCGGAGGTGTTGGACCCCAGGTTAGTCAGGGACAAGCTGGCATTGATGTGAATCCATTGATTCAGGCTATAGCCAGAGCTATTCAAACAACTTTAGCGGGTGCTTGGGTTGCAGCACCGCTTCAGGGTGCAGGTTCTGGTCTGCCGTTGGAAGAACTTCGTAGCTTGGGCGGAGTCGAGTTTCGGGGATTGTCACTCGAGGGTTCAGAGGCATGCTTTGAGAGCACAGCTCGTATTTTGGGATAGATGGAGTGCTCTGATGCACATAAGTTAGGTTACATCGTCTCTTTGCTTCAGGGAGACGCCTATACTTGGTGGACTACCATCACAACGGGTATGCTAGAGGCCGAGGTTACTTGGGAATTCTTTAGAACTGCTTTTCGTAAGAAGTATCTAGGTCCTCGATACCTAGACGAGAAGAAGAGAGAGTTCATGGCTCTAGTTCAGGGTAGTATGACTGTATCTGAGTATGAGGTACAGTTCGTACGTCTTAGTCAGTATGCTTCTGAGTTGGTTTCTACTGATTGGGAACGATTTTCCGATATGGTTTGATTCAAGAGGTGAAGACGTACATGTTGGCTTCTGACTATACGGATTTTGATGTGTTGGTCGCTAGGGCCAAGGACATTGAACAGTCTTTGGGACTTGCAGATCGTAAAGGTGGATCTAGTTCTGGGAAAAAAAGGATCGCCGAGTAGGATAGAGACCGTGCCAAGAGGCACAAGGATAGGAAACCCCATCACGATCATAGGCGTGCAGGTGGTAATCCGGGGCGAGGCCATCACGACCAAGGGACTGAAAATCATACTCCTGAATGTACCAAGTGTGGTAGGCGTCATTACGGTGAGTGTTGGGGCACTTATGGCTCATGTTGGAACTGCGGGTCTCGAGCGCACTTAAAGCGTGATTGTCCACATCCGGCTAGGGATGTAACACCCCGAGTTTAGGGCCGGGAGTTATCGGATTAGTCAACCGAGTCGGATTAAAATTAAATTGTGGGAAACTATTTTTAATACACCAAAAAGAGTTTTAAAAACTAAAGGGGCCAAAAGTGGAATTTTTATTAAAAAGAAATAAAAAAGGGATTTTTAACAAAAGCCATCTTCTTCTCTATTTCTCTATTTTGAAATTCACGTTCTAAAACCCTCCCCAAACCCTAGTCACTATTCCATTGATTTCAAGCTTCCAAACCAAGTGATTTCTTTAAGGTAAACGGTTCCTCAACTTAGTCTCATCTTCCTTGAGTCTTATATGTTGATATTTTTTTGTAAAACTCATGGATTTATCTTGTTTTTGGTTTTTAAAGTTAGATTTGAAATGAAGGAAATCTTTGGGTTGATTAAGGCTAAGTTGAGAGTGTTTTTATCTTTGTTTTAACACTACAGTAACATAAAAATGGTGGGGTTTTAATGGAAACCCGAAATGGGTATTGTGGGTGATTTTAGGAGTTGGAAAACTTGAGTTTTTGGTTGGGTTTTGAGTTCAAATGGCAGATTGAGGTTTGGTAGCATTGGATTGATGTTTAGGGATGTTAAAAGGTAATTTTTTATGGTAAATTCATTGGTTGTGGTTGTTAGTAGTTTGAGACTGAAATTGTTATGTTTCGGGTGAAGTTTGGGTTTGAATTGATGTGTATTGATGCAAGGATGTTGAATTCCGGGTTTTTGATGTGTTTGTGAGTGTATTTGTGTTCTAATGCTCGATTTTGGGTTGCTCAAAACAGAGGAATTGGATTCAGGTTTTGTGGACGGAAATCCGGGTAGTTCGGAGGCTTGATTCGGCATCTTAGACATCGTTTATGTGTTGGTTGGTGAGTGGATCAATTTTAAAAGCCTCAACGTGGTTAAAGGAATATTTTGGGAGTTTGGATTGATCTTGAAAGGCCAATCCAAGCTCGAGAGTAAGTTTTAAAGGTTTATGCAATTAAATTGTATTTTATGATTCTTGAATGCGATTTGAACATGCTATGTTATTATGTGTTGATTTGCATTGTTATGCATGTTGAGATGTGGGACTTTTGTTTATACTTGCATTGTGAGTACATGCTTTGCATGGAAGTTTGGACTTGGTAAGTGGTTCAAGCATCGGTAATGCTTGTGGTTGTAATCGAGTATATTGACGTGTGTTTGGTTGTTATCGGATATAATTGATCGATCAATAGGATTAGAGTGCACTCGAGGTAAAATTCACGCGTGACCTTAGTTATGTTAGATTCCACTAAGGAGGAGTACGATGGTTTGAGATTCCACCAGTAGTTATATTTTTACTAGACGAGTGAGTACAGTGATGTGAGATTCCACCGTAAGTGTCTAGTGGGTTTGAGAAAGTTATCCGCATATCCGAGTAAAAAGTTGAAAGTTGGATGTCAATATACCCATGATTGCTCTAATTCTCATGTTAAGCATGTTGTTGATTCCTTATATGTATACTTATGCATTGTTGATTTCCTTGCTTGCGTTATGAGAATGAGCATGTGGTAGGCCTATGGCTTGTGGTTGCATTCAGTAAATGCACGCAAAGGTAAATGCATGACATTTAGTGTTCAAACATGTGGAAATGATTTGGAAGTGGTTTTGGTTTTCAAGCAAACTATGTTTTAAAACTGCATTGTTGTAGTTACTCTTTGAGCACAGCTCACTAAGCTTAAATGCTTACGCTCTCTTTTCCAACAATGCATACCTTTAGACCTTTGGAGCGGCTCGGGGAACAAGGGAGGATCCAAGGGAGTTTGGTTTGCTCAAGTATGGTTTAGACTTTGATAATTAGTATTTAAGCAATAGGATAGGACATTTATGTTTGAGATGTTGTTGGCATGTCCTTTTTGCTTAGACAAGTTTGTTTAGTTGTTTTGTGCTTGTAATGCCTTTTACCATGTTTAAGTATGCTTTTGTTTGGCTTTTGGCCTTGTTGGTGAATTCTTTGTATGCATGTCTCCCTTTAAATTCCTATCATGTTGAATGTTGCTTCTTTAAGTGTTTAAATTGCTTCTTATGTTTATCCATGGTTGCCTTGTGATGTATGAGTGTTTGTATATTACTTGAATGGTCGTTAAATGCATCTAGTGTCGAGTCCTTATGCTTTTATTAGCTAAAACAAGTTTTGCAGTGTATGGCGTATCGATCGCTCAAGGGCTTTATCGATACGGTCTTTTGCTTTGGACCTTGTTTTAGGCAAGGCGTACCGGTACGCGGGGGTGTATCGATACGCCAAATGCTCTCTGGAAATTTGAGAAATCGACGAGATTTTGGCGTATCGGTATGGGTCCTGAGGGAATCGGTACGGTCTTCATGGTTTGACCTTGGGAAAGATGACCGTTGAGAGCGTATCGGTACGATCTTCCAGCGTATCGATACAGTCTCCCTAAGTTGACTTTGGGGTGTTGACCAAGTCCAGGCGTATCGATACGGTCCTCTAGCGTACCGATACGACATGTTGTAAAAGTTAAAAAGGGTTTGTTTAATTTTCTGTTTCGCGTGTTTTGTATCCATGTGTGTATCCGATGCGTGTCCTCTCACATAGGATATAATTAAACATCCAGACAAGATAACTTTTAAAAAATTTCTAGGGTTGCTAATCGGAGTGGAGCCTTAACGGGTTTCGCTTCGATTTTCCCCGTGTAACCCATTCGATGCGGTCTGACAGCTAGGCCGGGTCGATGGTGTTACATTTGTTGGTATCAAAGCCTAGGTTCCGCCTAGGTTCGTTGAGTTTCCACAAGCCGAAAGATAAGTGAGGTAAGTTTTATGGTGTAAGCTTGTTAATTTTGTTTGCATAGTGATTGTGAGTGTGCTTATGGCTATCTTTGGGTTGGTTGAGGAGTAGTTAAAGGCACCCATTGCTAATATACTATTATTGTGAGTAATTATAAGTTTAAGGACTTGAGCACCTTGAACCTTTTTCCTTGCTGACCCCAAATCATTTCACTTGTTGTTTTTGTTGTTTAGCTTTGCATCTGTTAGCATGGTGAGACCGAGGGGAAGGCCGAGAATGGATAATCCGAGGGTTGAGCGGATTGAGAATGTTGAGGATGTGTGAGGAGAGAACTTGCCTCCTCCCCCTCCTCCTCTTTCGGGTGGTGGAATGAATGCGGAAGGTGTTGGACCCCAGACTGGTCAGGGATAGGCATATATTGATCTGAATTCGTTGATTCAGGCTATAGCCGGGGTTATACAGACCGCTTTAGCGGGTGTTTGGGTTGTAGCACCACCTTAGGGTGCAAGTTCTGGTTTACTGTTAGAGCAACTCTGTAGCTTGGGTGGGGTTGAGTTCCGTGGGTTGTCACCTGAGGGTTCATAGGCATGGTTTGAGAGCACAGTTCGTATTTTGAGTCAAATGGAGTGTTCTGAAGCACATAAGTTAGGTTGCATTATCTCTTTTCTTCAGGGAGATAGATGCCTACACTTGGTGGACTACTATCACTACGGGTATGCTAGAGGCCGAGGTTACTTGGGAGTTCTTCAGGAATTCTTTCCGTAAGAAGTACTTAGGTCCTCGATACCTAGATGAGAAAAAGAGGGAGTTCATGGCTCTAGTTTAGGGTAGCTTGACTGTGTCTGACTATGAGGTGCAGTTTGTACGTCTGAGTCAATATACTTATGAGTTAGTTCCCACTGAGGCGGAACATTGTGAGCGTTTCCGTTATGGGTTGGTTCAGGATGTGAAGACCTACATGTTGGCTTTCGACTATACAGATTTTGATGTGTTGGTCGCCATGGCCAAGGATATCGAACAATGTTTGGGACTTGCAGATCGCAAGGGTGGATCTAGTTCCGGAAAGAGGAATGCTGATTGGGACAGAGATCATGTCAAGAGGCACAAGGATAGGAAACCTCATCATGATCATAGACGCGGAGGTGGTAATCTGGGGCAAGGCCATCACGGTCAAGGGACTGAAAATCGTACTCTCGAGTGCAACAAGTGTGGTAGACGTCATTTTGGTTAGTGTTGGGGCACTTATGGTTCTTGTTGGAAGATTGTCCACATCCTTCTAGGGATGGACAAGCTCCTGCACGAGCTGTCGACCATCTGAGAGGCCGTGAGCGCGGTCGAGGTAACTTTCAGCCTAGGAATGATGGTCAGAGGAATGTAGCTCATGTTATAGCAGTTCAGCCTGAAGGAGGTGGGTCAACTAGAGTGTATGCACACCGTGAGGACAGGAATGACACATATGTGATTGCAGGTAATTTCTCGTTAAAGTCATTGACTTTGCTTTCCTTGATTGATTCCGGTTCTACGCATTCGTACATATTGAGTGAGCATGCACGATTGTTAGATATTCCAGTTGAGATGTTAGATGTGGGTATGAATGTCACTAGTTCATTTGGGGAGACAATCGTAGTCGGAAAAATGTACAGAAGATGTCCTTTGATGGTTCAGGGTCATGTTTTTCTTGTGGATATGAAGGAATTGCCGTTTTATAATTTTGATAAAATATTATGCATGGACTGGCTTGTAGAGCATAGGGCTAGAGTAGATTTTGAGACAAAGCGGGTGTCCTTGAGACTTTCAGAGGATCACGAGGTAGTGATAGTGGGCGAGAACGTTAAGTTTTTGTCCAATGTAGTTTCAGCTTTAGAGGCTTAGAAGTTGTTGGATGTGGGTTGTCAGGCGTACCTAGCTTATGTTATGAATCCGAATATGGATGAGGCACGGCCGTGAGACATTAGAATAGTTTGTGACTTTCTGAGTGTGTTCCCGAAAGAATTGCATGGTTTGCCTCCAGATAGAGATGTAGAGTTTGTTATTGAGACTTATTCTGATCCAACTCCAGTGTCGATTGCACCTTACCGAATGGCTCCTAAAGAAATGAAAGAGTTGAAGACACAACTTCAGGAATTGATAGACTGGGGGTTCATTCGTCCGAGTACTTCACCTTGGGGTGCACCGGTGTTGTTTGTGAAAAAGAAAGATGGCAATTTGAGAATGTGCATCGATTACCGACAGTTGAATAAGTTGACGATGAAGAACAAATATCTGTTACCGAGGATTGATGACTTGTTTGATTAGTTTAGGGGTGCTTCAGTGTTCTCGAAGATAGATTTGAGATCCGGTTATTATTAGCTAAAAGTAAGAGATCAAGATGTACCGAAGACAGCTTTCCGCACTCGTTATGGGCACTACGAATTCTTAGTGATGACCTTTGGTTTGACTTATGCACCAGTAGCTTTTATGAACATGATGAATAGAGTGTTTCATGAGTACTTAGATCAGTTTGTGGTAGTGTTCATTGATAATATTTTAGTGTACTCTCGTACCGAGGAAGACCATGATCGGCATTTGCGTTTGGTGTTGTAGAAATTGTTAGACAATCAGTTGTATGCCAAGTTGAGCAAATGTGAATTCTGGATTAGGGAAGTAGTCTTCTTAGGCCATATTGTTTCGGTCGAGGGAATCCGAGTGGATCATAAGAAAGTTGAGGCAATTGTGAATTGGAAACCCCCGAAGATAGTTACTGAAGTTCGTAGTTTCTTAGGTTTGGCCGGTTACTATAGACGTTTTGTTAAGGGTTTCTCGAAGGTTGCAGCACCTTTGACTAAATTTCTACACAAGGATGTTCGGTTTGAGTGGACTGATGTAAGACAACAAGCATTTGAGAAATTGAAAGAAGCCTTAACCGAAGCTCCTATTTTAGTTTAACCCGTGTCAGGGAAAGAGTTTGTAGTTTTTAGTGATGCGTCGTATGTTTTCTTGGGTTGTGTGCTTATGCATGAAGGAAGAGTAGTGGACTATGCATCTAGGAAGTTGAAGACTCATGAGCGTAACTACCCTACGCATGACATAGAATTGGCAGCAGTGGTTTTCGCTTTGAAAGTTTGGAGACGTTACTTGTATGGTGTGAAATGCACAGTGTATACGGATCACAAGAGTCTGGAGTATATAACGACACAAAGAGAATTGAATCTTAGACAACGTAGGTGGCTAGAGTTGCTTAAAGACTACGATCTCACGATTGAGTACCATTCGGGTAAAGCCAATGTGGTGGTCGATGCTTTGAGTAGAAAGGTAGCGGTGGAGTTACGAGCTATGTTTGCTAGATTGAGTTTGTCCAAAGATGGTGGTTTAATGGCTGAGTTGCAAGTTAGACCTTCGTTGCTTCAATTGATTAGAGAAAAATAGTTGCAAGATAGATCTTTAGCATCTCATGAACAAGATATAGCGGAAGGTAAACCGACAGATTTCTGTTTTAGTAGTGACGAAGTCTTGTGTTTTAAGAGTAGAGTAGTTGTTCCAGAAGATGTAGACTTGAGACGCACCGTCCTAACTGAAGCTCACAGTAGCCCGTTTGCTATGTATCCGGGAAGTACGAAAATGTATCGAGATTTGAAGAATGAGTATTTCTGGGTTGGTTTGAAGAAAGATGTTGCCGAGTTTACGAGTAAGTGCATGGTCTGTCAGCGAGTTAAAGTCGAGCACTAGTTTCCTTCAGGTTTTTTATAACTGTTGGGAATTCCCGAATGGAAGTGGGAGAGAATCTCCATGGATTTCGTATCGGGTTTGCCATTGACACCTTCTAAGAAGAATTCAGTTTGGGTAATTGTTGATCGTCTTACAAAGTGTGGGCACTTTTTAGCCGTTCACACCACTTATACTCTAGATAAGTTGGCCGATTCGTATATCAGTGAGATTGCATGGTGTACCGAAATCTATAGTGTCAGATAGAGATCCGAGATTCAAGGCTAGATTTTGGGAGAGTTTGCATAGTGCTTTGGGTACTCGACTGAATTTTAGCACTTCATATCATCCTCAGACCGATGGTCAGTTAGAGAGAGTCATACAAGTGTTGGAAGATATGTTGAGATGTTGCATCATAGAATTTCAGGGTTCGTGGGAGAAGCATCTACCGTTAGTAGAGTTTGCGTATAATAACATTTATCAAGCGAGCATTCAGATGGCACCTTGTGAAGCTCTGTATGGTAGAAAATGTAGAACACCTGTTTGTTGGGCCAAAGCGGGACAAAAATTGATACCTTTTCCAGATATGCTTAAAGGTACTACCGAGAAAGTACAGTTGATTTGTGACTATTTAAAGGCAGCTTCGGATAGACAAAAATATTATGCAAATTTGAAAAGAAGAGAAATAGAGTATGCCGTGGGTGACAAAGTATTCTTGAAAGTCTCACCTTGGAAGAAGGTGATGAGGTTTGGTAGGAAAGGCAAGTTGAGCCCGAGGTCCATTGGTCCGTATGAGATAGTTGAGAGAATGGGTCTCGTTGCCTATAGATTGAGATTGCCGGCCAAACTAGAGAAGATTCATGATGTGTTTCATGTCTCGATGCTTCAGAGGTATAGATCAGATTCGTCACATGTTATGCAAGTTGAAGAGATAGAATTGAATCCAGATTAGACCTACGATGAAGAACCAGTTGAGATTTTGGCTTCGGACAGCAAAGTGTTGCGATGAAGGACCATTGAATTGGTTAAGGTCAAGTGGCGACATCGAGGGGGTGGAAGAAGCCACTTGGGAGAGTTATGATGCCATGCGAAAGCAGTTTCTGCATCTCTTTCCGCAGGTAATTTCGAGGACGAAATTTTTTAAGTGGGGAAGAGTTGTAACGCCCCGAGTTTAGGGCTGGGAGTTATCGAATTAGTCAACCGAGTCAGATTAAAATTAAATTGGGGAAAAACTATTTTTAATACACCAAAAAGAGTTTTAAAAGACTAAAGGGGCAAAAGGGGAATTTTTCATAAAAAAGAATAAAAAAGGATTTTTAACAAAAGCCATCTTCTTCTATATTTCTCTATTTTGAAATTCACATTCAAAAACCCTCCCCAAACCCTAGTCATTATTCCATTGATTTCAAGCTTCCAAACCAAGTGATTTCTTCAAGGTAAATGGTTCATCAACTTATTCTCATCTTCCTTGAGTCTTATATGTTGATATTTTTGTAAAACTCATGGATTTATCTTGTTTTTAATTTTTAAAGTTTTGATTGAAATGAAGGAAATCTTTGGGTTTTCGTTTGGGTTGATTAAGGCTGATTTGAGAGTGTTTTTATCTTTGTTTTAACACTAAAGTAACATAAAAATGGTGGATTTTTAATGAAAACCCAAAATAGGTATTGTGGGTGATTTTATGAGTTGGAAAACTTGAGTTTTTGGTTGGGTTTTGAGTTTAAATGGAAGCTGAAGGTTTGATAGCATTGGATTGATGTTTAGGGATGTTAAAAGGTAGATTTTTTATGGTAAATTCGTTGGTTGTGGCTGTTAGTAGTTTGAGACTGAAATTGTTATGTTTCGGGTGAAATTTGGGTTTGAATTGATGTGTATTGATGCAAGGATGTTGAATTCTAGGTTTTTGATATGTTTGTGAGTGTATTTGTGTTCCAATGCTCGATTTTGGGTTGCTCAAAACAAAGGAATTGGATTCGGACTTTGTGGACGGAAATCCGGGTAGTTCGGAGGCTTGATTCGGCATCTTGGACATCGTTTGTGTGTTGGCTGGTGAGTGGATCGATTTAAAAGCCTCAACGTGGTTAAAGGAATGTTTTGGGAGTTTGGATTGAGCTTGAAAGGCCAATCCAAGCTCGAGAGTAAGTTTTAAAGGTTTATGCAATTAAATTATGTTTTACGATTCTTGAATGCGAGTTGAACATACTATGTTATTATATGTTGATTTGCATTGTTATGCATGTTGAGATGTGAGACTTGTGTTTATACTTGCATTGTGAGTACATGCTTTGCATGGAAGTTTGGACTTGGTAAGTGGTTCACGCGAAGGTAAATGCACGTGAAAGTAAATGCATGACATTGTGTGTTCAAACATGTGGAAATGATTTGGAAGTGGTTTTGGTTTTCAAGCAAACTATGTTTTAAAACTGTATTGTTGTAGTTACTCTTTGAGCACCGCTCACTAAGCTTAAACGCTTATGCTCTCTTTTCCAACAATGTAGGCCCTTAGACCTTTAGAGCGGCTAGGGGAACGTGGAGGATCCAAGAGAGTTTGGTTTGCTCAAGTATGGTTTAGACTTTGATAATTAGTATTTAAGGAATGGGATAGGACCTTTATGTTTGAGATGTTGTTGGCATGTCTTTTTTGCTTAGACAAGTTTGTTTAATTATTTTAGGCTTGTAATGCCTTTTACCATGTTGAAGTATGCTTTTGTTTGGCTTTTGGCCTTGTTGGTGAATGCTTTGTATGCATGTCTCTCTTTAAATTTCTACCATGTTGAATGTTGCTTCGTTGAGTGTTTAAATTGCTTCGTATGTTTATCCATGGTTGCCTTGTGATGTATGAGTGTTTGTATGTTGCTTGAATGGTCGTTAAATGCATCTAGTGTCGATTCCTTATGCTTTTATCAGCTAAAACAAGTTTTATAGTACATGGCGTATCGATATACTCAAGGGCTGTATCGATACGGTCCTTTGCTTTGGACCTTGTTTTAGGCAAGGCGTACCAGTACGTGGGGGTGTATCGATACGCCAAATGCTCTCTGGAAATATGAGAAATTGATGAGATTTTGGCGTATCGATACGGGTCCTGAGGGTATCGGTACGATCTTCATGGTTTGACCTTAGGAAAGTTGACCGTTGAGAGCATATCGATACGGTCTTCCAGCGTATCGATACGGTCTCCCTAGGTTGACTTTGGGGTGTTGACCAAGTTCAGGCGTATCGATACGATCCTCTAGCGTACCGATACAACCTGTTGTAAAAGTTAAAAATGGTTTGTTTAATTGTCTGTTTCGCGTGTTTTGTATCCATGTGTGTATCCGCTGCGTGTCCTCTCACATAGGATGTAATTAAACATCTAGATAAGATAACTTTAAAAGAAATTTTCTAGGGTTGCTAATCGGAGTGTAGCCTTAATGGTTTCGCTTCGGTTTTCCCCGTGTTAACCCATTCGCCGCGGTCTGACGGCTAGGCCGGGTCGAGGGTGTTACAAGGGATGGACATGCTCTTGCACGAGCTGTCGAGCATCAGAGAGGCCGTGGTGCGATCGAAGTAACTTTCAGCCTAGGAATGATGGTCAGAGGAATGTGGCTCATGTTGTGGCAGTTCAGCCCGAGTGAGGTGGACCGACTAGAGTGTATGCACATCGTGAGGACATGAATGACACATATGTGATTGCAGGTAATTTCTCGTTACAGTCTTTGACTTTGCTTTCTTTGATTGATTCTGGTTCTACACATTCGTATATATCGAGTGAGTAAGCAAAGTTGTTAGATATTCCGGTTGAGATATTAGATGTGGGTATGAGTGTCACGAGTTCTTTTTGTGAGACAGTTATAGTTAACCAGAAAGATAAAAAATAAGACTTGAAATTTCTAGTACCATCTGACAAGATATTTCTTCAGAAACTCACAATGCCAAAAAGGAAACAATAGTATTAGCTTCAAAAAGTAAGACTTGAGAAGGAAAATACATCTATTTATATGCTTTTAGTTAAATTCAAGACACTAAATCCATTCAAAAGCCCACCACAATAGCTACAAGGCACCAAAATTAGTTTGTAAACAGCTTGTTTAAGCCATGATCTTAAAGAAAGATGCAATCCATGCCTTTGTTTGGGTTTTATTTTAAAGTCTTCATATCAAACTTAGACCTGATCTTAACAATCTCCACATCACAAAACTTGAGCAAATAGCTGAAAATCTCCTGGGAATTGTTCTCGGCAGCGACATACAAACCGGTGACACCGGATTCATTCCGAGCAGCCATCAGATCAAAAACCGTGGATGACCCAACACACGGATTAATAAACATGGATTTCATAGTGAGCAAATAGAAACAAAAGCTGGGTATAAGGAAAAGATTACAAGGAAAAAGGGAAATAATTTATTAAAACCCCAACTGGCAACATTTGAGTCTGGTTTTACTCTGAATTGCTTCAGTCAGTGAGTATCTGGAAGCTTCCAAAGCTTCCTCGAGGTCCAACTGCGACGCCACTTCACGTCCAATATGGTCGCTGACGACGAGCCCCGCATTGGTGACATCGCGCAGGACAATCTGTTGCCGCGTTTTTTAACAATTGTCATTAAAACTTGACACAAACGCCGCTAAAACGAGATTTATTGCGGTGTTTTTTAACAAACGCCGCTAAAATTTGACCTATTGCGGTGTTTGAATTTTATCATTTTGTGGCGTTTATAGGTACGTTATAAAAAGTAAAATATTCGCGGCATTTGTTCTAAAAACACTACGAAAAATGTCGCTATATACCAAGTCTAGTGTAGTGTTTGTAGGTTATAATTTTAATAAAATAACCAACTTGTCGAGAGAAAAATTGGAATATAACTATTCATAAATTGGGTTTGAAAGTTTTAATTTTCTTTCGCAAGTTCATTTTTTTTGTTTGATTTATGACTCATCTCAAATTACTATTCACCAAATATCAAAATAATATATAACTAAATTAAGTAGTAAATCATTACGAATATATAGAATCCACTAATTGTTTAAATTGAGATTGACATTCTTTATTGGATATCGATATTGACATTGATGCTTAGTTGTTTAATTAGGAATTAGGATTAACTTTGACTTTGTTTTTTTTTTTTTAAATTGTCCATTGTTATTAATTTTATTTTTATAATATTATTATAATTAATTGAAACAGGAAAAACCCTATCGCATGATGCATCAAATTGTTTATCCAATTGACCCAAGAATAAAATATAAACCGGATTTTGCGGGTTGTCCTATATTAAACCTTTGTAAATTTCGATTTCAATTAATTGACTAATGAGTCGGATAACAATAGCTAAACTAAAAAAAATATGTCCAAGTGGTTTTATTTATTTATTTTTATGCATATAACATTGGGTTATACAAAATAAGAAGTAGCCTTCTTGTATCCCATAACAATGCTATTCGATTCGTACCCAACCTTGGAAATCTCAACAAAACATATATAAACCAAAACTAGTTGCTGGGTGCGCTTATAAGCTCCTTTAAAGCTTCATCGTCAGGGTTGAGGATGAAAGCAGCAACGAAGTCGGTAAATTTGAAGGCCTTGTAGATTGCAGGATTGCTTGCATTAACCAAATCTTTCTCCGGTCCTATCAGGCTTTCATCGCATGGATAAACGAAGAACGGAATGGTCGTCCTACCATCTCTTGAGTTCGTCACCACACGATGTTCAGCTCCGATCAGTTTCCCATTGCTAATGATCTACAAAAAGGGTATTCAGAAATCGAAAAAAAAAACCATAATTGATGATTAATGATTCGATGGAGTACCTGTAAAAGGTAGCCTATATTAACCACAAAGGCATGGGGAAGCGGTTCGACGCCGATCCATCGGCCGTCTTTGAAGACTTGGAGGCCGTTTATTTGGCCTTGAAGAAGAATGGTGATGATCGTAGGGTCACGGTGTTTAGATAATCCCAGTGTTAAACTCGGTTCAGGGCATGGAGGGTAGTGATTAATCATGATTTTGGGAACTTGACTCAGCTCGTTGCTCAGATAATCAGAGCGGAGCCCTAATCCTTGGCATATGAACTCCAGGATTCTACAACTCAACTTCCATAACTCGACCGAATACGCCCCAACCACTTCTCTGAAATAAATGAACACAAAAAAAGGAAGAATGAAAGGGTCAAACTGTCGACAGTCCAGAGGAATATTTCATGCACATTAAAAGCTGGAAAAAAAACTGTCGACAGTGTTACCAATTGTGAATGACGTGATGGTTTACCTGTATCTGGTTGGCTTTTCAGGCCAAAATTGAATGTGTTGGTCTAAAGGACGGCAAGGGTGCGTGACGGCGTCTCTCCACAAGTGAAAATCCTCCCTCGGATAAACGTAGCTGCTTGTGTACAGCTTGCAGCTGCCGTTCGGGTCCTTGGCGCATTCCCTTTCCTTGTCCAACCCCGGCATTGCATGAAATTCCTCTGCAACATTCATTGTTTCATCGATTAAATCCTTCGGAACTCCGTGGTTGATTATCTGCAACGTTTGAAAATATGCATCAGTGCATGAAGATTATAAATTTATAATCAGTCGTGACACGATTCGACTCGAAATTAATCGAACCTGGAAAAATCCATATTCTTCTCCGGCTTTCAGAATTTGTCGAATCGTCTCGTTTCGATCGTGGCACTGAAGATCGATCACCGGGATGGATTTTTCCAACGGAATGACGAGATCGCCGGGTCTTTTCTCCGGAGGCATCACGTAACTTTGGGGCAAGGATCCATCGTGACACCAGCTTGAAAGCAGTTCCATGGTTTCAATTAGACTCTAAGGCGTAGGTACAGGAAGTAAAAGGAGGGGGAGAATTAAAATCCTTGCTAGAAAGTTGACCCTTAAATAAACAAATATAAAGGTATTTCGCCAGCCATATGCACTTGCATCATCAAATTTTCTAATTATAAAGCAATGATATGGATACGTACTGATATTGGATTGCCAACTTGACATTCTTTTTTTGGCATAATATAAAAATAAGTATCTAACTATACTATTTTTGAATTTTAAGTGCCTAAATTATTTTTTAGTAAAAATAAGTGCTTAAATATCCGAACATTTAAAAAATCATTATCCTAATAAGAACGTGACACGTAGTATGTTTTTTTATTATTTAAAAAATAAAAAGAATATAATTTAAAAAAAATCAGAATTTTTTTAAAAAATTTCAATCCCTAATACCTAAAACTACAAATTCTTCAAATTACTTCTGCCCATTTTTCCCAACCACCCGTAGCCAATAATCAACGCAAGGCGTGCCAATCAGACGGCTAACGCAAATAGTTCTAGTCGAACGACGTATGCTTGACACACTTATCGACGGTTACCTACGATAGGTGGTTGGGGGAAATGAGCGTAGAACCCCTGCGGCGGTAGTGGTGGTGTCCGACGATAATAAAGGCGGTAATTTTGAGAATTTGTGGTTTTAGGTATTAGAGACTTGGGGTTTCTCTTGAGAATTTTAGAAATTTTGAGTTTTTTAAATTATATTCTTTTTCAATTATTTAATATAATAATTAAAAACATGTCACGTGTCATGTTCTTATTGTGTAACGGTTTTTTAACGGTCGAACGCTTAAAATTTTAATGATTGAAATTTTAAACACCTATTTTAAAAAAATACTCTAGGTACCTAAAGTTCAAAAAATATAGTTTTGACACTTATTTTTAATTTAAGTCTTTTTTTTATGAGAGTTTAATAATAAAGTAAGTCAAATTGATGATGCCTACAATGAATAGAACTCATTTGTTGGTATCTTTATATATATATGTTCCAACACTAAAAATTAGATATAAGTTAAGTTTTAAGGTTATAAATTAGAGTTTGGGGTGTAGAGTTTAATTTTTAGGGTGTAAGATTTAAAATTTAAAATTTAGGGTTAGAATGTAGAGTATAGTTTTTTAATATTAGACATAGGGCACCAAAAAAGGCAAATATTTTTGTTTGCCTTAAATATAAATAATTATGTAAAAAGAAAAAGAAGTGATTTGGCATAATAGATTACTGAGTAGGTCTGTTGTACAGCAGATTAAAATGCGGCTAATATACGTCGAGGTAGTTGCAACCTAAATTGTTATTATTTTGTGTAATATTTCATGTTTAGGTTTCCAAATTAAAATATTATATGTATTGGTAACATTTTATGTCGCAACTTAAATTGTTATAATTTTGTATAACATTTTAGGTTGAAACTTAAAATTTTACTAAATGTTATGATTTTGGGAAATATTTCAGGTTTAGATTTCAAAACTAAAATGTTATATGTATTGGTAACATTTTAGGTTGAAACATAAATTGGTAACATTTTAGGTTGAAACATAAATTGGTAACATTTTAGGTTGCAGCTTAAATTGTTGTAATTTTTTATAACATTATGTTGAAACTTAAAATTTTACTCGCTTCAACCTTAATTGTTGTATGGGATTTGACCGTCCAAGAATGAAAACATTTCACAAGTATCGAAACTTTGCTCTAAGTTTTACTGAAAATCAAGAATTCTAGCTTAAAAGTAATATTAGATTTTTCATCAATTACCAAAATTTGGGTTTGAATTGATAAAATCAAGTTTAGATTACTCATATAATCTAAGAAATCTTCATTACCCAATACAAAATCTTAGTTTTAGGTCGGAATTAACAAAATCACCATTAAAGAGTTAAAAACTTGAACATAAGCTATTTCTTTCATCAATTGTCTAATTCTAAGTTTAATTTGTTAAAATCAAGTTTAGATTGCTCATATGCTCTAAGAAATCTACAGTACCCAATAGAAAATCTTAGCTTTATTTCGAAATTAACAAAATCACCATTAAAAAAGTTAAAGAACTTGAAAATAAGTTATTTCTTCAAATAACTATTTCTGGGTTTAATTTTTTAAAATCAAGTTTAGATTACTCATATACTTTAAGAAATCTTCATTACCCAATATAAAATTTTAGCTTTAATTCGGAATTAACAAAATCACCATTAAAGAGTTAAAGAACTTGAAACTCGGCTAGACTTACTACAAGTATAGAAACTTAGTCGGAAGTTTCAAAACTTACAAAAATTGTATCATTCCAACCTAAAGTGTTATCCATAGTAGTTACATTTTAGGTTTCAACTTAAAATGTTATAACTTTTGGTAATATTTTAGGTTGCAACCAGAAATGTTATCTAAATTTCTAAATTTTAGGTTGCAAACTAAAATGTTATATATAATGGTAACATAAATGTTACATATTATGGTATGTTTCCATACTTGTTAGTAAGTTTCGAAACTTACCATGTCAAATTAAAATGTTATATCTTTTGGTAACATTTAGGTTCGTGGGTACATATTATAGTAAGTTTCGATACTTGTTAGTAAGTTTCTAAACCTACCATGTCAACTTAACATTTAGGTTGGTGGGTAACATTTTAAGTTCCGTGTTTTTTTTTAAATTTTAGGTTGCAACCGAAATGTTACATATTATGGTAAGTTTCCATACTTGCTAGTAAGTTTCGAAACTTGTCGAAAAGACTGATTTTATGTCGAAAAGGCTGATTTTCTCATTAGATTTACAAGTAGGAAAGCTACTGTTATATACACAAGCTTATGCCTTAAGTTAGGAAACTTTTAAACTAGGAAAGAGACTAAAGGAATACAATCCCTTAGAGATAGGGATCCTAATTAATAAAAATATTCACAAATCTTCTAATCTTAGGAAATAAATCTCTGACACTCCCCCTCAAGCTGGAGCATGGATGTCTTCCATCTTCAGCTTGCTTGTTAGCTTCTGAAAATCCTTACCAAGTAAACCCTTGGTAAGTATGTCGACAATTTGATTACCAGTGGTTACATAGGGAGTACAAATCAAGCCACTGTCAAGTTTCTCTTTTATGAAATGTCTATCCACTTCAACATGCTTTGTTCTGTCATGTTGAACTGGATTATGAGCAATATTGGTTGCTGACTTGTTATCACAATATAACTTCATTGGTCTATCCCACTTTACCTTCAAATCTTCTAAAATAATCTTCAGCCATAATAACTCACAAATTCCTAATGACATAGCTCGAAATTCAACTTCTGCACTGGATCTAGCCACCACATTTTGTTTTTTCTTCTCCAAGTAACCAAATTCCCTCCAAAGAAGGTGCAGTAACCTGAGGTTGATCTTCTATCAGTTCTAGATCCTGCATAGTCTGCATCTGTGTATGCTTTCAGAGTTAAGTTTCCCCCTCTTCTAAACATAATTCCTTTGCCTGGTGTACCCTTTAAGTATTGCAAAATTCGAGTTACAGCCCTTAGGTGTAATTCCTTAGGGTTGTGCATGAATTGGCTCACCACCCCAACAACATACGCTACGTCTGGTCTGGTGTGTGACAAATAAATAAGCCTTCCTACAAGTCTCTAAAATGAACTCTTGTCAATTGCTGCATCACCCTCATCCGAGTCTCCAAGTTTATGATTGACTTCTATGGGTGTTTCTGCTAGTTTACATCCCAGTTTTCCAGTTTCCTTTAACATTTCTTCAAATTGATTCTCCCTTCTGAATCATTGCATGTAACTATGATATCATCTACATACACCAGTAATATAGTCACTCCCCCTAAAGAAGAGTGTTTTACAAACAAGGTATGGTCATCTTGGCTCTGCTTGAAACCTTGGCTTAACATTACTTTAGCAAACCTCCCAAACCAGGCTCTTGGGGACTGTTTTAGTCCATATAAAGCCTTTTGAAACTTGCAAAATGTTTGTCCATTAGTAGAAGTAAATCCATATAGAACATCCATGTACACCTCTTCTTCGAGATCACCATGTAAAAATGCATTTTTAATGTCATACTGCTGCAAATTCCATCCTTGATTAGTTGCTAAGGAAAGTAGAACCCTCATTGTGTTCATCTTTGCAACATGTGCAAATGTCTCAAGATAATCTATCCCATAGGTTTGAGAGTACCCCTTTGCCACCAATCTTGCTTTGTACCTTTTCAAGGAACCATCTGAGTTGTACTTTACAGTGAACACCCATCTGCATCCTACTGTTTTTTTCCCTTCTGGCAGTTTCACTAAGTCCCAAGTCTTATTCTTCTCCAATGCATCCATTTCCTCCTTCATAGCCTTTTTCCAGTTCTCATTCTCTAATGCCTCAGCTACTGTTTTAGGGATGACAATATTATTCAGGCTGGTAAGAAAGGTTCTGTGATTGGAGGATAGGTTTTTGTAGGTCATAAACAAGTATGAAGGATGTTTAATGCTGCATGTTCTTTTTCCATTTCTAATAGCGATAGAAAACTCAAACTCAGAATTAGATTCAACATCATTATGTTTGAAAGGAATTTCAGAATGTACCTCAAAATGTATGGAAATAGGTGTAGGAGTAGAAGAAGGGGATGATTGAATCTGCATAGGAGCCTTCCTCCTCGAATAAGTCTTTAGAGGACAAGTAGTATCATGAACATTGAGCTGAGAAATATCATTGTTTGGTTGAGGAGTTTGAGGGCTATTAGGTTCTGCTTGTGGAGAAGATGGAGTAAGAGTATAAGGAGTGGAAGAAGATGGGATAAATGGAGTAGGAGCAGGCTTAGGATTAGGAAGATCAAGAAAAGGCTACTACTGTAAAAAAAGTTTTGCATCCTTATCTTCCCTAAAAGACATCTCCCCCTGAATATAAGGAACAATGAAGTAACTCTCTCTTTCAACAAAAGTAATATCAGTAGTAGTATAAAATTTTCTAGTAGGTGGATGGTAGCACTTGTAGCCTTTTTGAGTGGAGGAATAACCAATGAAGATACATTTCACTGCCCTTGGATCAAGTTTACCTTGGTTTTGAGAATGAATGTGAACAAAGGAAACACACCCAAACACTCTCGGTTGAAGATTAAGAGAGAGATTGAAATGAGGGAAGAATTTTACAAGGGTTTGAATAGGACTATTAGATTCAAAAACTTTAGTGGGTAGTCTATTCATCATATATGTAGCTGTTAAGACAGCTTCCCCCCAATATCTTTTTGGAACATTATTCTGAAATGAAAGTGCTCTAGTTATGGCAAGAATATGTCCATTCTTCCTTTCTGCAACCCCATTCTGTTGGGGAGTGTTAACACACGATGACTCATGTAAAATACCTTTTTTTCTAAAAAAACATGGAGATAAGATTTGGTTAAAATAATCTTTGGCATTGTCTGATCTTATTCTCCTAATTTCAGCTCCAAACTGAGTCTTTATCATGGTGTAAAAGTTTTTAAAGGCAAAGGCAACATCAGATTTTTGTTTTAATAAGTAGACCCAAGTAACCCTAGTACAATCATCTATAAAGGATACAAACCACCTAGCCCCAGTTATGTTAGGAATAGTGGAGGGTCCCCAAACATCACTATGAATAAGATTGAAAGGAATGTTTGTCCTTTTATTATTTGCTGGAAAAGAGAAGCATTTATTTTTTGAAACTTCACATACTTCACAATGAAATTCCTCAATATCTAAGGTTTTACATAAAGAAGGAAACATAGATTTTAAGAGTTTAAAGGGTGGATGACCAAGGCGAAGATGATGTAGCCAGATTTGGTCCTTATTGTTTGTAAAATTGGATAGAAAAGATGAAGGTTGAGTGTTCAAAACTCTAAGTTGTCCTACAAGATCCTCAAGGTAGTAGAGGTCATTTATCTCTCTAGCACGCCCAATCATCCTCTTCGTTTCTTGCTCCTGAAAAATACATCGTGTAGAATGAAACAAAACACTGCAATTAGTATCCTTGATAAGTTTTGGGATCGAAATAAGGCTGGTAAACAATCTTAGGACATGTAAAACATTTCTAAGTAAGAAATTTTTACTGATGGCAACATCTCATTGACTATCTACTGTTATCATAGTACCATCATCAACTGTGATTTTCCTGTTGCTAGGACAGGGTGTGTAGGTGAGAAATTTAAGGGAAAATTGGTCATATGATCAATTGCTCCCGAGTCTATTACCCATGAATTTTGGGTAGGTATGGAGAATTCCAAGGCATTAGAGTTTTGAGAAGAGGAAGAGGATATACCTGAGAAAACAATATTGCATGTACCTGCAGCTGATGGTTTTTCTAAGGATTCCAGAAGTATCTTTAATTTTTCTACTTCTTCTCGATTGAATTCAACAGACTGTTCATCAGATTTCTTGGCTATCTCTCTGGTTACATAGGCTCTACTCTGCCCTCGTGTTGATCCTCCTTTTTCTGGGAAGTTTTTGTTTGCTGACTGGGTTTTCCATGTAACCTCCATCACCTCTCTTTAGTGCGCTGAGTTTTTTTTGCAGTAGGTACACCATAAAGAATCCTTATTTACTGCCCTTGTTATCTCAGGTCTACCTTCAAAATTTTCCAGACGAGCTGATCCTCCAGAAACTGCTTTAGTCACCAAGGCTGAATTTTCTACGTGGTTGTTTTCAATCACCATCACCCCTCTTCTTCCTTCTTCAGCACGAACAATAATAATTGCTTCATTTAACGAGGGCAGATCTTCTTTGCCTAAAATCTAAACCCTCACTGCATCAAACTCTATATTTAATCCAGCAAGAAAGTCATAAGTTCTATCCTTCTCAACAAACCTTTTTAGAATTGTTGCATCCTCACTGCATTTCATCTGAATGCATTTATAATGGTCCATCTCTTGCCAAAGATTTTGCAGCAAACTAGAATATTCAGTGATTGATTTACCTCCATGTTTAGTAGTTGAAATCTTGCTCTTGATTTCATAAATCTGGGCAGCATCATGAACCTTTGTATAGGTTTGTTTCACAACCTCCCATATTTCTTGGGCTGTTCTAAGAAACATGCAAGTATCACTTATCTCGGGCATCATCGAGTTCCACAGCCAAGACATAACCAACGAGTCTTGTTCATCCCAAGCCTCGAATCTAGGATCTCCTTCTTTAGGGACCGTTCCAAGAAGATGACTAAGTTTACCTCTCCCCTTTAGAAAGGTTCGAACCAGTTGAGACCACTTAAGATAATTTTTACCATTCAATCTATAAGAGGCATGAATGTTTTGTAAGTCATTCATCTGATTGGAGTGACTTCCTTCATTCATGGTGTCTCCTTGAGTAGTTTCAGTGCTTCTTATATCAGTTGTATCGACCATACTTTTTCAAGAAGAAAAAATTGAGAAAATACTGTCCAATAATAACAGTAAGGCCTAAAAAATGAGAGGTTCTGATACCATGTCGAAAAGACTGATTTTATGTCGAAAAGACTGATTTTCTCATTATATTTACAAGTAGGAAAGCTATTGTTATATACACAAGCTTGTGCCTTAACTTAGGAAACTTCTAAACTAGGAAAGAGACTAAAGGAATACAATCCCTTAGAGATATGGATCCTAATTAATAAAAATATTCACAAATCTTCTAATCTCAGGAAATAAATCTCTGACACTTACCATGTCAACTTAAAATGTTATATCTTTCGGTAACATTTATGTTGGTTGTTAACATTTTAAGTTTTGTATTTTTTAACTTACCGGCAACACACACTCCCGGTTGCACACTTTTTTTTCTTGATCTAATGGTCAAAATTAAATTTTTTAAAAGAAAATGCTCATCCAACGATTGTAAGAATTCCACCGTTTATTAGTCGTATACTATTTTGCTGTTCATTAGACTCCCCTAGATTACTCCATGGCATCATCCATTCATCTTATTCATTCATTATTATATGATACAAGATTAAAACATTATTTTTAAATTAGAGGATGTCACAAGCTTTAAATACATTTAAATTTAGATCTTTCGAATTATGCTGATGGAATTAAATAGAAATTCTTAGTCTTTTTTGGTGTTTTTATTTATGTCCTAACATTAAAAAAATATAGTTTAGGTTTAGGGTTTACGGTGTATGATTTAATTTTTAAGGTTTATGGTTTAAGAATTAGAGCTAAGGTGTTGGGTTTAAGTTTTTAGTGTTGAAACATAAATAGAAACAATAAAAAGGGGAGAGAATTTGTAACACCCGTGTTTTGAGGTTAGGAGTTTGGTGTATGTTGGGTTCGAGTCGTCAAAATCGGCTTAATTAAATTAGACCTTGGTTTTGATTTAAATGAGGTTTAAAATTAAAGGAATGGCATTTTTGTAAATAAGTTGAAAAAGGGAAGACAAACTTTTTGAATCAAAAAGAACAAAAAAAAGGAGAAAGTCATCTTCCCCCTTTGTGTTTCTAACGTGGAAAAGAACCTCAAACCCCTCCCAAAACCTAAGTTACTATTCCATCCATTTTCTCCACCAAATCAAGAGCTCTTTCGAAGGTAATTTCATTTTTGAACTCTCCTCATCATCCCCATCATTTCCATGGTTTTAAATTTCAAAACCATCACCATTTGTGTTTTTCAAGTTTTTCAAGTTTGATGAAAGTATGGATTTTTAATGGGGTTTCAAATTGTTATTGGTTTGTTGAGTTAGGCTTTGAGTTAATCTCACTTAAATACACCTAATATCTTAAAATAGAAGGATTTTGGGAAAAATCTCGAAGTGGGTCTTTGGGGCATTTTTCAAAGTGTCAAAACTTGAATTTTTGGTGTGTTTTTGTGTTGGGTTGAAGGGCTGATGGTATAGGGTTGTTAGGAAGGTGTTTTGGAAGCCTTTAGATGTCATTTGGGTGTTGGAAATGATGTATTTCATATGGGCATTTGGGAAGCACGAAAATGAGAGTCTTGTGGTTAGTTTGGGTTTGAAATTGTGAAGTTTTGGCTTGTGATTGTGAGTTGGGTTTGTGGCTGAGTTTAGCATTGAATCGGTTGAGTAATACTTGTCTTTTGATTGGTTAGAAGCAAGAGGAAACATCGGAGAAGGATCGGGATCGAATTCGGAAATTGGGGAGGCTTGACTAGCTTGGCTTGGTTTGCTAAGGAAGGGTGGTGAGTGAAACTTCAAACTTGTTTAAATTGGTTCAAGTGTGTGTAGTGGAGGTGCTGGAATGAGCTTGGTAGGCCATTCCAAGGTAGAAGTTAAATTGGTAGTTTAACTTCTTGTGTGTTTACAAGCTTAAAATATTTATACCTATTCTATTCTTGTGAAGCATGAATTGTGCATGTATGAGTATACATTGATGTGTGTGATGATGGATGTGTGTTATAAAAGATGGTTGTTGTGATGTGGTTTAAAAGTAATTGGCACTAGTTAACTTACCGGGTATAAATGATCGATCATTAGGATTAGTGTGCACACGGTTGAGTCAAATTCGCGCGTGGCCTTGGTGGCGTTAAGTCATCAAGGAGGAGTACGGTGATGTAATATTCCACCGGAAATTATTTATTTTATACGTGATGATGAGTGGAATCCCATCCGTAGGGCATGTGATGATGAGTGGAATCCCATCCATGCAAGGTCCGATGATGAGTGTAATCCCACCGAGGTAATGTTGTTGTTGAGAGTAAATCCGCATATCCGAGTAAACTAATAGTGGCCAATGTACTTGCTCTTGTGGTTATTGTGTTGAAATATTTGCTTTATACTGTTGAGCTTAATATGATGTAAGATGCCATATTATTGACTATTGTGTTGCTAGCTAGTTACTATGTTGATGCTTATGTATAATTGTATGTGATGTTAATGATTATATGCTTGAACCCTGCATTGTCGTTGTTATTGGTTTTAGAGCATCCTCACTAAGCTTCTAGCTTACGCTCTCATTTTCGACAATGCAGATCAGTAGCGTGGTTTTATCAAGGAGCAAGGCGAAGGGACATTCCAAGCTTTGTAGTTGCTCAAGTATGGTTTAGTAAATAAAGTAGTAGTTTAGCAATGAGGCTACTATGTGTTTGTATGAGCGTTGTATGACTCATGAATGTTGAATGTTGTTTATGCTTGGCTTGGATTTGTAAACCATGTTATGTCTTGTTGAATGCTTGTGATGAGAGGTCATGCCTTGGAGGTTTATGTTGCTTTTGGTTGAGCATGCAAACCTTATATGTGAAGACATGTGCCATTTGGCTTTTTGAGCTTTTATGCATGCCTTTTTATGCAATATCTACCTTTATGTGGATTTTGTGTTATAAATGCTTCGTTGATCATTTAAATTGTTCTATATGCTCGTTCTTTGTCGTGCAATGTTGTATGAATGCTTGAATGTGAATAGGGGAGTCTTAAAATGCATCTAGAGTTGTGTTTGAGGGTCTTTTGATGAAATTTGGAGACTTGCAGTGCAGGGCGTATCGATACGCCTAAGGGCCGTATCGATATGGTGTTGCCCTTCATGACTCAGTTTTAGCTTGGTGTATCGATACGCGGGGGTGTACCGATACACCCAAAGCTCACTGGAAATCTGAGATTTTGGTGAGACTTTGGCTTATCGATACGGGCTCTAAGCGTATCGGTACGGGTTTATCTCGTTGACCGTGAGATGTTGACCGAGAAGGGTGTATCGATACGCTCAAGGGCTATATCGATACAGTCTTCCTATGTTAACTGAGGGCAGTTGACTTGGTCAAGGCGTATCGATACCCTTGACATGTGTATTGATACAGCCTGCTTAAAAAGGGAAAAATGGGTTGTTTAACATGTTGTTTTGGGTTCAGTTGTGTTTCTTTCTTGATGTTTTCCGCTGTCGTGATCGCTTAGGAAATAATATGCCTTTAGACAAGATTTAATTAAAAGAAATTTTCTAGGGTTGCTAACCGAGGTGGGACCTTAACGGGTTTCACATTGGTTTTCCCTGTGTAGCCTACTCTGACCGGTCAGCCGACCAGACCGGGATGAGGGGGTTACATTTGTTGGTATCAAAGCCTGAGGTTACCGAGACCTCAGGCAGGTAAGTGAGGTAAGTTTGATATGTTAAGTAATTGTTATGTCTCGGTGTATGCTATGCCATGTATTCTTGTTGTTTGGTCGTTCATATGGTGTTTGGAAGCATGATTGTTGCGTTTGGTGTAGTGTCGAGTTTCCATTGCTAGTATTACTTAATTTGAAAAAGTTTTGTAAAGGAAAATACTTGAGCACAGTTGGATTCTTGCCTTTGCTAACTTAATCCTTCTATGTTTGTTTGTTGTAGTTGTTATATTGCTAGCTGTAATATGAGACCACGAGGGAGGCCTAGGATGGTTCAACCGGAACCACGGACACAAGCTCCGGGAGTTGAGCAAATTGGTGGGGCGCAGGCTCCTCAACCCCCTCCTTCTCCTCCTCACCAAGAGGGAGGTGAGGCGGGAGCCGAGGGCGTAGGACCTCAAGTTCGCCAAGGACCGGCCGGAATAGATTTAGCTCCCTTAGTTCAGGCGATAGCCGGGGCTTTTCAGGCTGCTGTGGCTGGGGGTCAGGCAGTGGCACAACCCCAGGGAGAGGGTACTGGTTTGCCATTAGAGAGACTCCGCAATTTAGGAGGTGAAGAGTTTAAAGGGTCGACACCCGAGAGATCTGAGATGTGGTTTGAGAAGAATGTCCGTATTCTGGCACAGATGGGGTGTACCGGGGAACGTAAGCTAGGGTGTGTTATATCTCTACTTCAGGGTGATGCCTACACTTGGTGGGTCACCATCACTACGGGTATGGAAGAGGCTGAGATCACTTGGGAGTTTTTCGAGTCAGCTTTCCGTAAGAAATATCTGGGTCCTCGGTATCTCGATGATAAGAAGAGGGAATTTATGGCTTTGCTTCAGGGGGTATGACTGTGACAGACTATGAGATCAGATTTGTCAGGCTGAGACAGTATGCATCTGAGCTTGTTTCTACTTAAGTGGAACGTTGTAACCGTTTCCGCTATGGGTTGAATGAAGAGATCAAGAGATACACTTTAGCTTCTGACTACACAGATTTTGATGTCTTGGTCGCGAGGGCCAAGGACTTAGAGCACAGTTTGGGCTTGACCAAACGATCTGGTGGTTCTAGTTCTGGGAAGAGATCTAGTGACTTTGATAGAGGTGATGCCAAGAGGCATCGGGACAACAGGCATCACTATGACCATATGCGTGGTGGAGGTAACCACGGTAGGGGCCATCAGGGCCAGAGGGCTGGTGGGCGGTTACCCACATGTCCTAGTTGTGGGAGGAACCACACCGGTGAGTGTTGGGGGAATTTCCACTCATGTTGGAGTTGCAGAGCTAGGAATCATATTAGGCGTGACTGTCCACATCAGGTGGGGCAGGCACTAGTTCAGGCTCAGGCTCCTGCTAGAGCCAATGACTTTCAGAGAGGCCGCGGGCGCAGTAGAGGTAACTTCCAGCTGAGAAATGATGGCCAGAGAAAAATAGCACATGTAGTTGCAGTCCAGCCAGAGGGCGGAGGTCAGGCCAGAGTTTACTCTCAGCGTGGGGATCAGCATGACACAGATGTGATTGCAAGTAACTTCTCGATACAGTCTTTGGGTTTGCTTTCTTTGATTGACTCCGGGTCTACACATTCTTATATTCTGAGTGAGCATGCAAAGTTGTTGAAATTGCCTTGTGAAATATTAGAGGTAGGAGTTAGTGTTACTAGTTCCTTCGGGGATACGGTAGTAGTTAGAAAGATGTGCAAAAGATGTCCGCTTATGGTTCAGGGGCATGTGTTTCCAGTGGATATGATGGAGCTACCATTTTATGGCTTTGATGTGATTCTGGGTATGGACTTGCTCACTGAGCATAGAGCTAGGATAGACTTTGAGACTAAGAGAATTTCCTTGAGACTCGCGGATGATTATGAGATTGTGGTTGTAGGTGAGAACGTGAAGTTCTTATCGAATGTAGTTTCAGTTCTAGAGGCTAGGAGGTTAGTTGAGATGGGTTGCGAGGCGTATTTGGCCTATGTGATGAATCCAAACATGAGTGAGGTTAGACCTCAGGACATCCGGACAGTGTGTGACTTTCCTAGTGTGTTTCCGGAAGAGTTGCCGGGTTTACCACCTGATAGAGAGGTAGAGTTTGCTATAGAGACTTATTCAGATTTAGCTCTTGTTTCGATTGCCCCGTATCGAATGGCACCGAAAGAACTGAAAGAGTTGAAGACTCATTTACAAGAGTTGACAGATAGAGGCTTCATTCGACCGAGTTCTTCGCCTTGGGGCGCTCCAGTTTTGTTTGTAAAGAAGAAAGATGGAAGCATGAGAATGTGTATAGATTACAGACAGTTGAATCAGTTAACAATGAAGAATAAGTACCCGTTGCCGAGAATTGATGATTTGTTTGACCAGTTGAGAGGGGCATCAGTCTTTTCGAATATTGACTTGAGATCAGGTTACTACCAGCTAAAGGTAAGAGAGGTTGATGTACCGAAGACGGCCTTTAGGACTAGATATGGTCACTATGAGTTTTTAGTCATGCCTTTTGGGTTGACTAACGCACCGGCTGCTTTCATGGATATGATGAATAGAATCTTCCATCAGTACCTAGATTAGTTTGTAGTTGTCTTTATAGATGACATTTTGGTGTATTCACGTACCAAGGAAGACCACGACCAACACTTGAGGTTAGTTTTGCAGACTTTGTTAGATAATCAGTTATATGCGAAGTTGAGCAAGTGTGAGTTCTGGATCTGAGAGGTAGTCTTCTTAGGGCACGTAGTGTCAGCCGATGGGATTAGAGTTGATCCGAAGAAAATATAGGCCATTGTTGAGTGGAAGCAACCAAAGTCAGTAACAGAGATTCGTAGCTTTCTAGGCTTAGCCGGTTATTATAGAAGATTCGTAAAAGGTTTCTCGAAGTTAGCCGCTCCATTGACATAATTACTTCAGAAGAGTGTTCAGTTTGAGTGGTCAGATGCAAGACAGAGAGCCTTTGAGAAGTTGAAAGAAGCTTTGACTCAAGCACCGATCTTGATTTAGCCAGAGTCGGGGAAAGGCTATGTAGTTTACAGTGATTCTTCCTATGTAGGCCTAGGTCGTGTCCTCATGCAAGACAAGAGAGTAGTGACTTATGCCTCAAGACAGTTGAAGACTCACGAGCGTAACTATCCGACCCATGACATAGAGTTAGCTACAGTTGTGTTTGCTCTGAAGATTTGGAGGCATTATTTGTACGGTGAGAAATGCACAGTGTACACAGATCACAAGAGTTTGAAGTACATCATGACTCAACGAGATTTGAATCTCAGACAGTGTAGGTGGTTAGAGTTGCTAAAAGACTATGATCTTACGATTGAGTACCATCCGGGTAAGGCCAATGTAGTGGCTGATGCTTTGAGTAGAAAGGTAGTTGTAGATTTGAGAGCCATGTTTGCTAGATTGAGCTTGTCCGGAGATGGTGGCTTGGTGGTCGAGCTTCAGGTTAGACCTACTCTAGGTCAATTGATTAGGGAGAAACAGCTCTTAGATAGATCTTTAGCACCTCACGTGCAAGACATATCCGAGGGTAGATCTTCAGATTACAACTTCAGTACCGATGGGGTCTTGTGTTTCAGAAATAGGATAGTTGTGCCAGAAGACAGTGACTTGAGACGTACGATCTTGACTGAAGTGCACAGTAGTCCGTTTGCTATGCATCCTGGAAGTACGAAGATGTACCGAGATTTGAAGAATGAGTACTATTGGGTTGGTTTGAAGAGAGATGTAGCCGACTTCGTGAGTAAGTGTATGGTGTGTGAGAGAGTGAAGGCGGAACATCAGGTTCCCTCAGGTTTGTTGCAACCGTTGAGAATTTCGAAATGGAAATGGGAGAATATCACCATGGATTTTGTTTCGGGCTTGCCTTTGACTCCTACGAAGAAGAACTCAGTTTGGGTTATAGTGGACCGTTTCACGAAGTTTGCTCACTTCTTGGTAGTCAATACGACTTATACTCTAGATAGATTGGCCGATCTGTACATTGGTGAGATTGTTAGACTGCATGATGTGCCAAAGTCTATTGTGCCCGATAGAGATCCGAGGTTTACAGCTCGATTTTGGGAGTGTCTGCATACAGCTTTGGGTACCCGTTTGAATTTCAGCACGTCTTACCATCCTCAGACCGATGGTCAGTTAGAGAGGGTTATACAGATTTTAGAGGATATGTTGCGTTGTTGCATCATTGATTTTCAGGGTACATGGGAGAAGCACTTGCCTCTAGTTGAGTTTGCTTACAATAACAATTTTCAGTCGAGCATTCAGATGGCTCCGTATGAGGCCTTGTATGTTAGAAAGTGTAGAACTCCCGTTTGTTGGGCCGAAGTGGGACATAAGTTGTTGCCTATGCCAGATTTGCTTAAGAGGACAACCGATAAAGTGAAATTGATTTGCGATCGCTTGAAGGCTGCTTCGGATAGGCAGAAGTCCTATGCTGACTTGAAGAGAAAGGAAATTGAGTTTTCAGTGGGTGAGAAGGTGTTTCTAAAAGTGTCTCCGTGGAAGAAAGTAATGAGATTTGGCAGAAAAGGGAAGTTGAGTCCGAGGTACATAGGACCGTATGAGATTGTGAAGAGGGTTGGTCCAGTCGCTTATCAGCTGCATTTGCCATCCGAGCTAGAGAAGATACACGACGTGTTTCATGTTTCGATGCTCCATAAGTATAGGTCAGATCCATCACATGTAATGCCTATAGAAGAGATTGAATTGAATCTGGATTTGACTTATGATGAAGAACCAGTTGAGATCTTAGCTTCTGACAGCAAGGTGTTGCGGGGTAGATCAATTGAGTTAGTAAAACTGCGGTGGCAACGTCGAGGGGTGGACGAGGCCACTTGGGGGAGGAAGGAGGATATGGAAAGGCAATTTCCTTATCTCTTTCAATCAGGTAATTTCGGGGACAAATTTCCTTAAGTGGGGGAGAGTTGTAACACTCATGTTTTGGGGTTAGGAGTTTGGTGTATGTTAGGTTCGAGTCGTCAAAATCGGCTTAATTAAATTAGACCTTGGTTTTGATTTAAATGAGGTTTAAAATTAAAGGAATGGCATTTTTGTAAATAAGTTGAAAAAGGGAAGACAAACTTTTTGAATCAAAAAGAACCAAAAAAGAGGAGAAAATCATCTTCCACCTTTGTGTTTCTAACGTGGAAAAGAGCCCCCAAACCCCTCCCAAAACCTAAGTTACTATTCCATCCATTTTCTCCACCAAATCAAGAGCTCTTTCGAAGGTAATTTCATTTTTGAACTCTCCCCATCATCCCCATCATTTCCATGGTTTTAAATTTCAAAACCATCGCCATTTGTGTTTTTCAAGTTTGATGAAAGTATGGATTTTTAATGGGTTTTCAACTTGTTAATGTTTTGTTGAGTTATTCTTTGAGTTAATCTCACTTCAATACACCTAATATCTTAAAATGGAAGGATTTTGGGGAAAATCCCAAAGTGGGTCTCTGGGGCATTTTTCAAAGTGTCAAAACTTGAATTTTTGGTGTGTTTTTGTGTTGGGTTGGAGGGATGATGGTATAGGGTTGTTAGGAAGGTGTTTTGGAAGCCTTTAGATGTCATTTGAGTGTTGGAAATGGTGGATTTCATATGGTTATTTGGGGAGCACGAAAATGAGAGTCTTGTGGTTAGTTTGGGTTTGAAATTGTGAAGTTTTGGCTTGTGATTGTGAGTTGGGTTTGTGGCTGAGTTTAGCATTGAATCGGTTGAGTAATACTTGTCTTTTGATTAGTTAGAAGCAAGAGGAAACATCGGAGAAGGATCAGGATCGAATCCGGAAATTGGGGAGGCTTGACTAGCTTGGCTTGGTTTGCTAAGGAAGGGTGGTGAGTGAAACTTCAAACTTGTTTAAATTGGTTCAAGTGTGTGTAGTGGAGGTGTTGGAATGAGCTTGGTAGGCCATTCCAAGGTAGAAGTTAAATTGGTAGTTTAACTTCTTGTGTGTTTACAAGCTTAAAATATTTATGCCTATTCTATTCTTGTGAAGCATGAATTGTGCATGTATGAGTATACATTGATGTGTGTGATGATGGATGTGTGCTATAAAAGATGGTTGTTATGATGTGGTTTAAAAGTAATTGGCACTAGTTAACTTACCGGGTATAAATGATCGATCATTAGGATTAGTGTGCACACAGTTGAGTCAAATTCGCGCGTGACCTTGGTGGCGTTAAGTCATCAAGGAGGAGTACGGTGATGTAATATTCCACCAGAAATTATTTATTTTATACGTGATGATGAGTGGAATCCCATCCGTAGGGCATGTGATGATGAGTGGAATCCCATCCATGCAAGGTCCGGTGATGAGTGTAATCCCACCGAGGTAATATTGTTGTTGAGAGTAAATTCGCATATCCGAGTAAACTAATAGTGGCCAATGTACTTGCTCTTGTGGTTATTGTGTTGAAATATTTGCTTTATATTGTTGAGCTTAATATGATGTAAGATGTCATATTATTGACTCTTGTGTTGCTAGCTAGTTACTATGTTGATGCTTATGTATGATTGTATGTGATGTTAATGATTATATGCTTGAACCCTGCATTGTCGTTGTTATTGGTTTTAGAGCATCTTCACTAAGCTTCTAGCTTACGCTCTCATTTTCGACAATGCAGATCAGTAGCGTGGTGTTAGCAAGGAGCAAGGCGAAGGGACATTCCAAGCTTTGTAGTTGATCAAGTATGGTTTAGTAAATAAAGTAGTAGTTTAGCAATGGGGCTACTATGTGTTTGTATGAGCGTTGTATGACTCATGAATGTTGAATGTTGTTTATGCTTGGCTTGGATTTGTAAACCATGTTATGTCTTGTTGAATGCTTGTGATGAGAGGTCGTGCCTTGGAGGTTTATGTTGCTTTTGGTTAAGCATGCAAACCTTATATGTGAAGACATGTGCCATTTGGCTTTTTGAGCTTTTATGCATGCTTTTTTATGCAATATCTACCTTTATGTGAATTCTGTGTTATAAATGCTTCGTTGATCATTTAAATTGTTCTATATGCTCGTTCTTGGTCGTGCAATGTTGTATGAATGCTTGAATGTGGATAGGGTAATCTTAAAATGCATCTAGAGTTGTGTTTGAGGGTCTTTTGCTGAAATTTGGAGACTTGCAGTGCAGGGCGTATCGATACGCCTAAGGGCCGTATCGATACGATCTTGCCCTTCAGGACTCAGTTTTGGCTTGGTGTATCGATACGCGGGTGTGTACCGATACGCCCAAAGCTCACTGGAAATCTGAGATTTTGGTGAGACTTTGGTGTATCGATACGGGCTCTAAGCGTATCGGTACGGGTTTGTCTCGTTGACCGCGAGATGTTGACCGAGAAGGGTGTATCGATGCGCTCAAGGGCTGTATCGATACGGTCTTCCTATGTTGACTGAGGGCAGTTGACTTGGTCAAGGCGTATCGATACCCTTGACATGTGTATCGATACAGCCTGCTTAAAAAGGGAAAATGGGTTGTTTAACATGTTGTTTTGGGTTCGGTTGTGTTTCTTTCTTGATGTTTTCTGCTGCCGTGATCGCTTAGGAAATAATATGCCTTTAGACAAGATTTAATTAAAAGAAATTTTCTAGGGTTGCTAACCGATGTGGGACCTTAACGGGTTTCACATCGATTTTCTTCCTGTAGCCTACTCGAACCGGTCAACCGACCAGACCGAGACGAGGGGGGTATAGAATTTTTGTTCGATGGGATCTACGTTTAATAGTATTTTGATAAAGAGAGTATTAAAAGGCAAATTGTTCAAGTGATGGGTTTGCTTCAAATGGCTAAAGTTGAGTCCCAAATGCAAATACAAAGGAATGATTTGGTTTTGGTGTGTCTCTCTGGAATGAAATTTAGAATAATTGCTAGTTTTGTTGCTTACTTCACGGATTGGAATATAAAACTCTATGTTTTTTTTGTTTTGATAAATTATATTATGGGTTAATCTCGCCACGTCATTCATGAGACCAACCAATAAAAAATATCAATTTTATTATTTTTTCATGTTATATTTTATCAGGTGAATCTTCATTTGGTAAAAACTGTTTTTAAAATTGATTTACAATAAATATGAATGAAGATTCACTTGGTAAAAATATTACATTGAAAAAAAATAATGAGGTGGATGATTTTTATTAGTTGGTCTCATGGATGTTGTGACGGGAATAACCCATAATATAATTTTTTTTGTCTAAAACATTTAAAATGTAAATTCCACCAAATATAAAATCAAAATAATGACTTGTCACTAATTTTTTTTTTGTAGGTCTGATAGTCATTTATAAAATTTATTCTAATCAGAATTATTCTAAGAAAACCCCTTTAAATAAATTTTTTTTAGGAAAACTATAATTTGTTTCACTCACTCCTTTGAGTGAAATATATATATATATATATTTGAATGGTCTAAAGGTGATTACAAAGTAGTATTCGTTTATACATATTTTTAATTCCTTGACAATGGGCACACACCTTGTAGACAAAGCAATATGAACTCGTATCTCTTTGGATGAACAACATCCGCTTTTCCATTGGGACACTTGTTGGGTTCATATATATATATATTTAAAATGATATGAATTTGTTACACTTGTGATGTGGATAAAAAAGTTTTATATGTCTCTTATTTTAAAAAAATAATATTGAATATATAAAATTTTACATGGAGTCATGATTTGGGGTTGTAGGTAAAACATAAATTTTTTAAACTGAGAAGCAAATTCATAAATAACTTAATTTTTAAAAAAAAAATACATATAAGAATAAAGATAAAAAAAATTAGGAGTTCGTTTCTGCATTTAGAGAAATGGTATCTATGCTATCAACAAAATTTCTTATTGAATTAGTGTCACAAGTCAATTCGATACCAACTCAATTGAAAAATGATCAAAATATCTTTATTTCAAAAAATAATTAATATGAAAATATTTTTATCTTTTTATAGTTATACTTATATGTGACATTGTCGGTATCTATACTATTAAAAAAATTGTTAAGGCAGTGTTTGGTTTGTCGGAAGTACATTTTATTGTTTGATTTGAGAGCATTCCCCATAAAGGATAATAATTTTTTCACAATAGTGTCACCCCCCCTAAAAGGTACGAATGTCATTTCCACCAATTTCTTAGCTATTATCAATTCTCATCCTTTTAGACCATATTGCCCCTAAATTAATGAATTTTGTTAGTATGTCATTTGTTGAATTTTTAATTAGATGATTAATTATTTTTGATGTAAGTTAATTAAATTTTTATTTAATATTAATTTAATATTTAAATGGTGTTACACATATTTAAATTTTATTTTAATACTTAAATTTTGTTACACATATTTAAATATTGTTTTAATATTTGATGTATTTTTATTAATATTATATTTATTATGTTTATAGGTTATATGTTGTGATTGCATATTGCTTGAGAATTATAAGTTAAGAGTTGATTTTTTAATTTTATTCTTTGATTTGTAAGATGTTTGTCACTTTATAAAACATTTTAGTTGGTTAAAGTTATGATCTAAGATTTTTATTACTATTTTACAACTTTAAGATTTATTTTATTTCTTTAATTTATTTGGCAATCTGTCATAACTAGAGATTCAAATAGTGGTCCGCTATCACAATTATGGTTGCTATATAGCGGTATCGACACCATCCAAAATCTCTATTGTGAAGAATAACGGTCCACAATTACCACAATTCATTCGTTATTGTCCGCAAAGGCGATAAAACACCACGGCCTAAAATGCGACCACAATCGCATTTTAAATTACAAGTAGTATAACTTAAAAAATTTGAATATATTAAACGCTTAGCATTTGAAAATTCACAAAAATATTTTAATAGAGAGTAACGGTGGTATGCAAATATACAATATATTTTTTAAATATTTATTATATTAATATTATGATAAATTTATAATTTTTTTACAATATTTAGATAGTGTAACAAAAATAGTTCTATGGCTTTTATGCATATATTTTAATTTAATATTAAAAGTTTAATATGTTAAAAAAATATAACACGTAGAAAATTTGGTAAATTTACTTCTAGGTAATCTCATATTCTTCCAACCAAAACAGTAACATTACATTCCTACCAAATAAACCAAATAAGGTAACATAACATTTTCAGTAATGTATTAGGTAATATTACATTCTGAGAAGCCTATTCCCAAAAGTAATCCTACATTTCCTGAACCAAGCGCACTCTAATTGTGTTGGTGTCACGAATCAATTCAACATCAACTTAGTTGAAATGACCAAAATACCCTTAATTGAACAAAAAATATTGCCACCATGTAATTTTTATATCTTCATCCTAATATATAATCTTAAAATAATACAATTAAAAATCAATACAAAAGAATCAAACCCAAAACCATAACTTTTATGTAAAACTTTTTTACTAAGCCACCTATTATCATTTCTGTTCAAAACATAATATATGTGCTTAAACTATTTCGTAAATAAATTTTAAAAAACTTTCGTAATTCTAGATAGAAGAAAAAGACTGCAACTTACTAATGGAGCGAATATGGCAATGTCTTACAAATCGATAGCCCCAGGCATTACAATGAATCAATCTTAATAGCACACACGCCTAACATGATTTACATTGCCCAGGAGCTTCAGGCAAGCTCAATTTGAAATTGAATAGAAACTTCAACACAAAGAAGCACCCATTGCAGCAGAAATTCTGATCAGTCCATCCATAACCAAGGTGCAGCCCTGGCAATCCCACTTTTAGCCAATTTGTCTACAGTAGTGTTAGCATCTCTCGACACCGCTTGGATTGACCACGACAAACCTGAACACCATCTCAAACAATCTGCCATGACATTTTATTTTTTTATACTTATATATAGTATTAAAATGTAGCAATTAAAAGACAATACATAAGAATTGAACCCGAAATCACTAACTATTATTTTTTTCTTACTTATATATATTATTATTATTTAATTTTTCTAGTTAAATTTGATTTCATCGATTAATCGAACACCAATTCAATTGAAAACTAATAATAATAAATTGTATTATTTTTTAAAATGACTCTATTTGGCAATTAGCGATAGTTGATAGCGAATTATATTAGCTGATAGTTGATTGCATTAGCTGATTTGACTAGTGAATTGTAATAGCTGATTGTATAAAACTGTTTGGTAAAATTAACTGATAGTAATTGTTTGATTATTTAAACAAGCAAAATGACATATAAGGACATGATTGTATTCGATACTTATTTGAATAATTTATTAGTTATCAATATTTTGTATCTATTAATATTAATTAGATTATGAAAAATAATTTTTAATATAACATTACTAAACATATTTGAAGGATCTATATATTAATTTATTATCTATATAATTATTTTTAATAGAATTTAATCAATTATTAAATTTAAATACAAATATAAATGTGTGAGAATAAAAAGAAAAGCAAAAAAAATATTAGTTTACAAATGTCACAATGTAAATACGTAATGTTGAAGAATTAAAATAGAAATTGTTAAATTTAGGTTATTTAGAGATTTTTTATAATTGTTAAGGGTAAAATGGTCTTTCTAATTTTTATGTCAAAACCTCTAGTTTCAAAAAGTTCCTATTAGCAACTTTTTTAAAATTAGAGGTTTTATCACAATCCGCTATCTCAACCCGTTCTTTACCAAACATTCAAATTAGCAGATTTGACCGGTCAAACGTTTAATTTTAGCTCAAACTTTTAAATTTGACTCAAACATCTCTTTACCAAACAGGGTCATAGACCCACAAAATATTAAATCATTTTTGTTAAAAAAAATATTAAATCGTTTGCTTTTATGGTATTAATAACTTTTAATATATATGGTAATGTGATTTAGATGCAACCTTTCTTACCTAATAGACCCTACAGAATATTAAATTATTTTCTGTTTATTGTAATAATAATTTGTGAAATATATGCAATATGACTAGGATACAACCTGTCATACCAATTAATGCTTGCCAATTAAAGAAAAAAAGTTAAAAGACATTCTCCAACTATCTCTCTTTCTATATATATATATATAAAGGAGATTTGCATGCTATTCTCCTTGATAAAAAGAAATGCAGACATGTCCTAAGCAGACCGCCATTTTCGGAAACTATAGGTGGCGTATCCAGTATTATTTATATTTTTTTCATTTGGTTGTTGGTTAATCTGAATCGAGTACTGTAAAAGTCTATTACAGAGACAAATCTTTTAATTCAATATGATTCATTCACAATATCATTATTAAAGTCTTTAATTTAACTTAAAGTCTCTAATGTTTCATCTTATTAAATCAACTAATGGTTACTTAAGCTAGTACAATTTATTCTTCCAAATATAATTATTTAAATCAAACATTTATTGTTTTGAAATAATGCTAAGAAGTAATTATAGATGGAGTCATGGAAGGTTTAATACAGAAGTTATTTCTCATATTTGTTTTTTATTACTTTATTTCAAGAATATATATAAGTACGAAAACAAAATACCTTCAAAGAAATATTAATCATTCGTTGAAGTACGAGTATTTTGGTATTTTGTAGTTAAGTTGATATTGAATTGATTTGTGACACCAATTCAACCGGATAGTTTACTAATAACAAGAATGAATAATATAACAAATACTTTAAAATTATTTACGAACGAGTTTATGTAAATATATTGCCCGGTTTGACAATTAACGGGTATACGATAACGGATTACATTAGCTGATAGTTTATAACGTTAGTTGATTTGATTAGCGGATTACATTAGCTGATTGTATAAAAATATTTGGTAAAATTAATTGATAGCTGATAGTTGTTTGGTTATTTGAACAAGTAAAATGACATGATTATATTCAATACTTGTTTGAATAATTTATTAGTGGTTAATATTTTGTACATATTAATATTAATTAAATTATGAAAATTATTTTTTTAATAGCATTACTAAGCATATATGAATGATGGGTTAGGATCCACTTACACAGTATAAAAATATTTAAGCTTTACACGTTTTTTGGATCGTTGGATAGAAGAAATGGATGACTGAGATTAACTCTTTACTTTTTTTTTTTCGAGTGATAATCTCCACATATTCTACTGTTAATCTTAGGATGGATATATATATATATATATATATATATATATATATATATATCTTATTTGTAAAATTATCTTTTTAATATAATCTTAATAATTATTAAATTTAGATGTATATATTAATTTTTTATTCTTCAAATTATATTTTAGATATAATTTTAATAATTATTAAATTTAGATGTATATATTGATTTCTTATTTACAAAATTATTCTTTTAATTTTATTAGTTATTCAAATTTATATAACTTGGATAAATTTTTGTAATTGTCAAGGACAAAAGTCTTCACAATTCTTTTATCCAAACCTCTAACTCAAAAAGCTATTAAAATGAGATTTTTTAAATTGAGAGATTTCATCCGTTATTACAATCCTCTATTTGTCAAATATCTAACTTAACAGATTTAACTGATCAAACCACTAAAAATAGTTCAAACATCTAATTTTAGCTCAAAAAATATATTTACATGTTTAACGTTTACATAAAAACCTTTTACCACACCTCTATGATCACTAATTAACATAGTGGACTATTCATAAATAATTTTTAAAGTAATTTTGACTGTATCTTCACTAATTATTAATAAAGTATTACGAATTAACTTGATACCAATTAATTTGAAAAAATGACCACAAGTCTCTTTCTTTAACAAATAATTAATTTTACTTATATATATATATATACATATACTAAATAAAGAATTAAAAGTAAATACATTATAATCAAATAAGAGACCAATAACTTTTCTATAAAACCTTTTATAGTTCTAAATATAATCATTTATTAATATTAAATTGCAAAGCATTTAATTTTTTACATATTATATATGCATTTCTTTATTTAAAAAGTTTCATTGCAATTATTTGTAGGGTATACGTAGAGGTTGCAATCGGGTCGGTTTCGGTTTGGGTCACTTCATGTCTATTTAGAATCGATTTAGATTCGATTCAGGTCTGATTTGGGTTTAGTTCGGGTCTGGTTCGGGTATCAGATCGGGTCAAAATTAGATTGGTTGTTTTTGGTTCGGGTCAATATCGAATCGGGCGCTTTTGGTTCGGGTCAAAATCAGGTCGTTCGGATAGACTTCGGGTCGGGTCAAACTTTTAATTTTCGGGTCGATTCGGTTTGAGTTGGGTTATGATTCACATAGACTTCGTTGATGTAGAAGATTGTGTGTCAGTGGAGGATACATAAGATTGTGTCAATTCGGTTTGAGTTGGGTATTTCTATTATCTAATATTTATATTTTATGATTTAGTGTTAACAATTTATGGTTTAGTTTAAGGTTATTGGTTTATGAGATTAATTATGATTCTTTAAGGTTTATGATTTATGATTTAATATTAACAGTTTATGGTTTAGTTTAGTGTTGTTGATTTATGAGATTAATTCAGATTACTTAAGGTTTATGGTTTAGTTTAGGGTTATTGGTTTATGATATTAGTTTCGATTCCTTAAGGTTTATGGTTTAGTATCAATGGTTTATGATATAGTTTAGGATTATTGGTTTATGAGATTAATTATGATTCCTTAAGGTTAATGATTTTGAGTTTAGTATTAATGATTTATGATTTAGTTTAGGGTTATTGGTTTATGAGATTAACTATGATTCAACTTTCTAATTTATGCATTTGAATTTGATTAAATATTTAAATCATGAACATAATTAAAAGAATTCTAAAATTAAATGTGAAATTTCAATTAAATTAATCTAAATTGAGACTCAATTGAATCAAACTAGAACCTAAAAGTGAAAATTCGGGACTTAAATATAAAAATAACATGTAAAATCTGAAGAGCTAAACAATTAATTGCCCTCAACCTAAAACTAAGAGATGACAAGTTATTTTAATTAAAAAAAAGGAAAAAGGAATATTTTAATTATAAAAAGGGGAAAATAGAATTTGTAAAAGAAAGAAAAGGGAAAAAAACATAATGTTTGAGGGAAAAGGGAAACGAGCAGCCCATTTTTTAGGTTAGAGGTTAATTAACCTTTAAGTCACGCTGTGTTTAAAATGTTACATTTTAGTCATAATATTCACTTTTAAGTTTTATTTTAATTCAATTTAGTCACAAGTATGAAGTATCCCACAGTTTGGACTTTGAATTTAGCAATCCCCTCCCCATAGTGATATTTAGTCCCTAAAAAATTACTTTTAGTTGAAATTGACACCTATTTATTTTCTAATTTTTGTAATTTACTATAATAATTTTAATATATTGATATTTTTGTTCATTTAAGTTCCTAAGATTTAATTTTCAGCCAAAATTGACCATATTTATTTCTATGGAAAAATTGTGAAATTGGTCACTGGACTCTAAAATTTTATTACTTCCAAATTGTCAAATTAGTCCCCTAATTTCAGTTTTATGTTATATTTTATGGTAAAATTGTGAAATTGGTCATTGTGCTCTCAAATTTCTCCACTTTGAAATTATCAAATTGGTTCCTAATTTCGGATATAGGCTATATTTTAAGGTAAATTGTGAAAATGGTCCCTAATTTCGGTTTATGGTTTTGGGCTTAGCCTTATTTCTAATTGTTTAGGGATTATGTTGTAGTTTAGAGTTATTTTTTATGAGATTAATTTCTATAGCTTAAGATTTATGGTTTAGGATTTTTAGGGCATAGTGTTAATGGTTTAAGGTTTATGATGTAATTTAGGATGAAGTTAAGATCAAATATTGGGAGGGAAAAGAGTCTATTAAACTTCTAAATTTAAAAATTAATAGGGACAAAAGTCTTATTTTTTTGAGGAAAATGTGGGTCTTATTAAAATTGTAACACCCTCATCCCGGGCTACTCGACAGACCAGTCCAAACGAGTTACACGGGGAAAATCGGGACGAAACCCGCTAAGGCCTCATTCCGATTAGCAACCCTTAAAATTTTTATTTAATTATCTTGTCTAAATGCTTTAAATATATCCTATGTGAGAGGACATGCAGCGGAAAGACACGCGGATACAAAACACACACGACATACAATTTAACAAGCCTTTTTTAGCCTTTACAACAGGCCGTATCGATACAGTAGAAGACCGTATCGATACGCCTAGACTTGGTCAACATCCCAAAGTCAACCTAGGGAGACTGTATCGATACACTAGAAGACCGTATCGATACGCCCTCAACGGTCAACTTCTCACAGTCAAACTACGAAGACCGTACCGATACCCCTAGGACTTGTACCGATACGCCAAAATCTCGTCAATTTCTCAGATTTCCAGAGAGCTTTTGACGTATTGATACACCACATGTACCGGTACGCATAACCTAAAACAAGGTTCAAAGCGTAGGATCGTATCGATACAGCCCTTGAGCGTATCGATACGCCCTGCACTGCAAACCTTATTTTGGCTGCTAAAAACACAAGGACTCAACTCTAAAGGCATTTAACGACTAGCCAAGCAACAAACAAACACTCATACATCACAAGGCAACCATGGATAAACATGCGGAGCTATTTAAGCATTCAACGAAGCAACATCCAAAAAGATAAGCATTCATAGAGGAGACTTGTATACAAGCATGCATAACGAGACTATTTAGCTATAAGAAACATGTATCATCATAAGCATCACATAAACAAGGTTTACAACCCTTTAACACAAAAACATGAGCATTCAACAACATGAAAGCCATCATAGGAGTCTAACATACGCTCCTACAACACTTAGCATCCCTATTGCTATCTATTACATTATTTAAGAAAAAACCATACTTGAGCAGCAACACACGCTCTTGGGTGCCCCTTCCTTGCTCCTTGCCAACTTCCATACTAATGATCTGCATTGTCGGAAATGAGAGCGTAAGCTCAAAAGCTTAGTGAGGGAGCTCAAAAACAAATATTGACAATGTAGGGTCCAAAGCATGGTATCCATAAATCATCAAAAAGGCATGCATTAACACCAATATAGCAACATAGCCAAACGCTACAAAAATGAATGAACATGGCATCTTACCTCATGTTATGCTTAGCATAGATGTAACATAACATCTTACCACATCAACCACACATGAACAAGGTATATTGACAACTATATAGCTTACTCGGATATGCGGATAGCTTCCGTTGGGATTTTCGCCCAACGTACTCAATAACAACAATATTACCTTCCGGTGGGATTTCACTCATCACCGTTTTCTTTTAAGGATGGGATTCCACTCATCATCACACATATATACCTTCCAGTGGAATGTTACTTCACCGTACTCCACCTTGGTGACTTCATATCACCAAGGCCATGTGCGAATTTGACTCTTACCGTGTGCACACTTATCCTAATGATCGATCATTTATATCCGGTAACATAACTAGTGCCAACATACTAAGCAAGTTCTCATCATGATTTCACAAATCATGCAATACAACACACAAATCACCATCATGCAACATATACGTATCGTAACGTGCATAATCAGACACTTAACATACAAGACCACATTTATGCACATTTTGCAAGAAATACATAAAATCAAACAAGAGATTAAGCTACCAACTTAACCCCACATTAGATTGGCCTACCAAGCACAATCTAGCACCTCAACAACATACTTTGAACCAATTTAAAACCATTGAAAATAGTCCACTCACCAAACACCCTCAATACAAGCCAAGAATGTCGATCAAGCCTCCAAGTTCCCCGGAATTGAGCCCGAAGCTTCTTCAATGTTTTCCCTTGCTTCTAATCAACCAAAAACAGCGTATTACACAGCAAGACATCCACAAAATCACTGCGACAAATTATATTACAACTCAAAACAATTTCACTACATTTCCAACCCAAGAACTAACCCAAACTCTTCATTTTCGGACTTGAACACAACCCAGCAATTTCCCATTAATTTCATCATCCAAATCATCCCTAAACATACTCAAAACAGCCCCAAGCATTATCATACCATCAGCCCAACTTTCTCTCACAAAACTACCTCAAAAACTCAAGATTTCTACCCTTAAACTCACCCACAAATACCCATTTCAGGATTTCACTAAAACTTCACCATTTTAACATATGTTACACTTAAAAGAAAGACTATAACATATATAAAATTTACAAATCGAAAACTCAATAAAAACCCAACAAAGTTTCCACCTTCGATTTTAAAATTTGAACACATGAACAACTCAAAAATGAAGTTTAGGAAAATCTAAAACCATGGAAATGTTAAGGATGAAGAGGAGAAGTCAAGAACATCATTACCTTGATAAAAACTCTTGAAAACACTGAAGAAGATGATGGAACAATGTTTGGGGTTGGGGAGAGGGGTTTTGTCGTGGGTTTTAGTTTGAAGGAAGAAGAAGATGACTTTCAAAACATTCTTTTACTTGTTAAAATCAAAAACATCATTACCTTGATAAAAACTCTTGAAAACACTGAAGAAGATGCATGGCCTTTTTAAAATCAAAACCAAGCCTATTTTATTTAAACCAAGCCCAAGGACCCGAACCCAAATTAACTCACCTAACACCCGACCCCTAAACCCGAGTGTTATAACTCTCCCCCACTTAAGGAAATTTCGTCCCTGAAATTACCTGACGGAAAGAGATACAGAAACTGTCTCTCCATATCCTTCTTTCTTTCCCAAGTGGCCTCTTCCACACCTCGGCGTTGCCACTTCACTTTGACCAACTCAATCTTTCTACCACACAACACTTTGCAATCTGATGCCAAGATCTCAACTGGTTCTTCATCGTATGTCAAGTCTGAGTTCAACTCAATCTCTTCCATAGGCATAACGTGCGACGGATATGATCTATACTTTCGAAGCATCGAAACATGGAACACATTGTGAATCTTCTCTAACTCGGATGGCAAACATAACTGATAAGCAACCGGACCGATTCGTTTCACAATCTTATACGGCCCAATGTACCTCAGACTCAATTTCTCTTTTCTGCCAAATCTCATAATTTTCTTCTACGGAGAGACTTTCAAGAACACTCTGTCTCCCACGGTATACTCAACTTCTTTCCTCTTCAAATCGACATAGGATTTCTATCTATCCGAAGCTGCCTTCAAACGATCACAGATTAACTTCACCTTATCGGTGGTCTCCTTAAGCATATCCGGCATCGGTAACAACTTCTGACATGCTTCGGCCCAACAAATTGGAGTTCTACATTTTCTACAATACAAAACCTTATACGGAGCCATCTGAATGCTCGACTGATAACTGTTATTGTATGCGAACTCGACCAATGGCTAGTGTTTCTCCCAAGTACCCTAAAAGTCAATAATGCAACAACGCAACATGTCCTCCAAAATCTGTATAACCCTCTCTGACTGTCCATCTGACAGAGGATGATACGACATACTGAAATTCAATCGGGTACCCAAAGCACTATGCAAACACTCCCAAAATATGGCTGTGAATCTCGGATCTTTGTCAGACACAATCGACTTCGACACACCATGCAGTCTCACAATCTCACTGATGTATAAATCGGTCAACTTATATAAGGAGTAAGTCGTATGAACAACTATAAAGTGAGCACACTTTGTGAAGCGGTCAACTATAACCCAAACCGAGTTATTCTTCGAAAGAGTCAAAGGCAACCCTGAAATGAAGTCCATAATGATATTTTCCCACCTCCATTTCGGAATCCTCAATGGTTGCAACAAACCTGATGGAACTTGATGTTCTGCCTTAACTCTCTGGCATACCATACACTTACTCGCGTAATCGGCTATGTCTTTCTTCAAACCAACCCAGTAGTATTTATTCTTCAAATCACGATACATCTTTGTACTACCAGGATGCATAGCGAACGGGCTATTGTGTGCTTCGGTCAAGATAGTACGTCTCATATCACTATCATCCGGCACAACTATTCTGTCTCTGAAACACAAGACCCCATCAACACTGAAACCGTAGTCTGATGGTTTACCCTCGGCTATATGTTGCACGTGAGGTGCCAAAGATCTATCTAACAACTGTTTTTCTCTGATCAACTGGCCTAAGGTGGGTCTAACCTGAAGCTCGACCACTAGACCACCATCTCCGAACAAGCTCAAACTAGCAAACATGGTTCCCAACTCAACAGCTACCTTCCTACTCAAAGCATCTGCCACTACATTGGCTTTACCTGAATGGTACTCAATCGTGAGATTGTAGTCCTTAAGTAACTCTAGCCACCTGCGCTGTCTAAGGTTCAGCTCTCTTCGTGTCATTATATACTTTAGACTCTTGTGATCCTTATACACTGTGTATTTCTCACCATACAAATAATGTCTCCAGATCTTCAAGGCAAACACAATTGCGGCTAGCTCTATGTCGTGTGTCGGATAATTGTGCCCGTGATTCTTTAACTGCCTCGAGGCATAAGCTACAACTCTTTCGTTCTGCATGAGCACACAGCCTAATCCTATATACGAAGTATCACTGTAGATCACATACTCTTTCCCCGAATCAGGCTAAATCAAAATCAATGCATCTGTCAAAGCTTCTTTCAGTTTCTCAAAGGCTTGCTGTCTCACATCTGACCACTCAAACTGAACATTCTTCTAAAACAATTTTGTCAAAGGAGCGGCTATCTTCGAGAACCCATTCACAAACCTCATATAATAACCTGCTAAGCCTCGGAAACTACGAATCTCTGTCACGGACTTTGGTTGCTTCCACTCAACAATGGCTTCTATCTTCTTCGGATCAACTCTAATTCCCTCAGCTGATATTACATGTCCTAGAAAGACTACTTCTCTAATCCAGAACTCACACTTACTCAACTTGGCGTACAACTAGTTGTCTAGCAAAGTCTGCAAAACTAACCTCAAATGCCTATCATGATCTTCCTCGGTACGCGAATACACCAAAATATCATCTATGAATACAAGCACAAACTGATCTAAGTACTGATGGAAGATTATGTTCATCATGTCCATGAAAGCAGCTGGTGCGTTTGTCAACTCAAACGGCATAACCAAGAACTTGTAGTGACCATACCTAGTCTTGAAAGCTGTCTTCGGTACATCAACCTCTTTTACCTTCAACTGTGTAGAACTAATGTTTTGATATAATAATTGAAAAATGTTTTGGACTGATTTAAAAAGTATTTAAATTAATTTCCAAAGTCCAAACAACTTGAAACTATGTTTAGGGATGTTTTTAAAAGGTTTTACATGTTTTTCAAAGTCAAACTTCACAAAACTGTCCAGGCGTTTCGAAACACCTTAGGGCGTTTCGATACGGTGCATTCCAGTAGCTAAAACGTTTCGATACTAGGATAAGGATTTTGCCCAGCATTTCGAAACGGGCTATGCCGTTTCGATACGCCTACGTGGCATTGACCACAAATATCATAAACCCTAACGGCTATTTCCCAACTAACTTTTAAATGCAGGTCGTTTCGATATGGGGACAGGAGTTTCGAAACGGGTGTTTCGAAACGGACTAAAGCGTTTCGATACGGGTCCACGTCAGACTGCAACGACTCTTTCTACTTAAAGGGTGTTTCGAAACGGGTTCGAGCGTTTCGAAATAGAGAGCTGCAGAACTGCATTTATGGTGGGAATTAAAGTCCTCAACGGCTCCAATTCAATCCCAACGACTATAAACTCATCAAAGAGTATAAAAGGAACCTCCAAGCATCAAGTAAAGGCTAATGCTCATATTGTCAATCAACAAATGATCAAGAATTATCTTAGAGCTTAAATTGTCATTTATTGTATAGACAAACACTAGTGAGTCAAAATTGTCAAATTTGCTCAAGTGTTTTAGGTTTTGGGTGAGTGCTTTAATTGTGCAAACAAACACCTATTAGAGGGATTTGTGTTTGCTATTTGTTTTCTCTTGTAAAGAGGGTTTGATCAAGGCTTTGGGTAGAAAGCTTGATCGGTGTATAAGGGTTTCCTTCTAAGCCTAGAAAAGGGGACGAATCAATAGTGGATTGATTGGAAATCCTTAGTGGGGAGCTAAGGTAGTAGATGTAGACCTTGGTTAGAAGGTTGAACCACTATAAATCATTGTGTCACTTTTCATTTTAGCTTCCACAACCCTTCCACCAAAAAATCCACCTCTCCACCACTTGGTGAGCCACATTGGTTGAACGAATCTAGCCACTCTCAACTCAACAAACTGGTGATAACCGGATCTCAAATCAATATTCGAAAAGACTGATGCCCCTCTCAACTGATCAAACAAATCATTGATACGCGGCAAGGGATACTTGTTTTTCACTGTCAGCTGATTCAACTCTATATAATCAATGCACATCCTTATACTACCATCTTTCTTCTTCACAAATAATACCGGAACGCCCCAAGGCGAAGAACTCGGACGGATAAAACCTCTATCTAATAACTCTTGTAACCGAGTCTTCAACTCTTTTAGTTCTTTCGGTTCCATACGGTATGGATCAATCGAAATGGGAGCAGAATCTGAGTATGTCTCTATGGAAAACTCTACTTCTCTGTCAGGCGGCAAACCAGGCAGTTCTTCTGGAAACACACTCAGAAAATCACACACTGTTCTAATATCCTGCGGTCTAACTTCATTCATGTTCGGATTCATCACGTAGGCCAAGTATGCCTCACAACCCAACTCAACTAATCTCTGAGCCTCTAAGGCTGAAACAACATTCGATAAAAATTTTACATTCTCCCCTACTACCACAATCTCATAGTCATCTGCAAGCTTCAAGTAGACTCTCTTTGTTTCGAAATCTATCCTAGCCCTATGCTATGTAAGCCAGTCCATACCCAAAATCACATCGAAGCCATAGAACGGTAACTCCATCATGTCCACTGGAAATATATGCCTCTGAACCATTAACGGACACCTTCTGTACATCTTCCTAACCACTACTGTATCCCCGAAGAAATTAGTAACACTAACACCTACCTCTAGTACCTCACAAGGTATATTCAACATCTTTTCATGCTCACTCAATATGTACGAATGCGTAGACCCGGAGTCAATCAAGGAAAGCAAACTCAAAGACTATATCAAGAAATTACCTGCAATCACACCCGTGTCGTTTTGTCCCTCTCGCTGAGCACAAACTCTAGCCTGACCTCCACCCTCCGGCTGAACCATAACCACATGAGCTAGATTCCTCTGGCCATTGTTCCTTGGCTGAAAGTCACCTCGACCGCACCCACGGCCTCTCAGGTACTCATTAGCTCTAGCATGAGCCTGAACTTGGACCGGTGCAAACCCGGCCTGATGTGGACAATCACGCCTAAGATGATCTCTAGCTCCACAATTCCATCACGCATGAAAGTTTCCCCAACACTCTCCGGTGTGATGCCTCCCGCACCTAGCACACTCGGGTAAACGCCCTCTAGGCTTCTGGCCCTGATGGCCTCTTCCGTGGTTACCACCCCCATGTCTGTGATCAAAATGATGCCTATTGTCCCTTTGCCTCTTGGCATCACCTCTGTCAAAGTTAGCAGACCTCTTCCTTGAACCAGACCCACCTGAACGTTTGGTCAGACCCAAACTGTGCTCTATGTCCTTGGCCCTAGCGACCAAGACATCGAAGTTCGTGTAATCCGTAGCCAAAGTATACCTCTTCACTTCCTCACTCAACTCGTAACGAAAACGGTCGCATCGTTCCCTCTCAGTAGGAACTAGCTCGGAAGCGTACTGACTTAGTCTGACAAACCGTACCTCATACCCGTTCACTATCATGTCACCCTGAAGCAAGGCCATGAACTCTCTCTTCTTTTCATCAAGATAGTGGGGACCCAGATACTTCTTGCAGAAAGCAGACTCAAAGAACTCCCAAGTAATCTCAGCATATGGCATGCCTGTAGTAATGGTAACCCACCAAGTGTAGGCATCACCCCGAAGCAAGGAAACAACACATCCCAGTGTACGTGCCCAAGTACAAACCATCTGAGAGAAGATACGAAAAGTCTTATCAAACCAAGCCTCTGATCTCTCGGGTGCAAACCCTCGAAATTCTTCTCCTCCCAAACTACGAAGCCTCTCAAGTGGCAAACTGGTGCCCTCACCCTAAGGTGGTGCCGCAGCTTTTCCCCCGGCCACGACTGCCTGGAAAGCCCCAGCTATAGCCTGAACCAACAGAGCTAGATCTATACCGGCCGGACCTTGGCCAACCTGAGGTCCTACGCCCTCAGCTCTCGCCTCACCTCACTCTTAACGAGAAGGAGAAGGGGGAGGTAGAGGAGCCTTCGCCTCTACAACCGGCTCAACTACAAGATCTGCAGCCCGTGGTTCCGGATGAACCACCCTAGGCCTGCCTCTAGGTCTCATCTTACGTCAAGTAAGATATCAACTACAAACAAAATAATCACACAAGGATTGAGTTAGCAAAGACAAGGGTCCAAGGTGCTCAAGTATTCCTTTACTTAAAATCTTTTCCAATAAGATGATAGTAGCAATGAGAACTCGACAACTACGCCTCAACACAACAACCATACTAACACATGCTTTCAAACACCATGCAAGCAAGCGAACAACAAGCATACATAGCAAAAGCATTCACCGCACAACATACACCGAGATATTGCAACATAACACTTCAAGCTTACCTTACTTACCTTCCCGAGGTCGCGGAAACCTCAGGCTCTAATACCAACAGATGTATCCCCCTCATTCTGGGCTAGTCGACAGATCGGTCCGAACGGGTTACACGGAGAAAATTGGGGCGAAACCCGCTAAGGCCTCACTCCGATTAGCAACCCTTAAAATTTTATTTAATTATCTTGTCTAAATACTTTAAATATATCCTATGTGAGAGGACACACAGCGGAAAGATACGCGGATACAAAACACACAAGACATACAATTTAACAAGCCTTTTTTAGCCTTTACAACAGGCCGTATCGATACGCTAGAAGATCGTATCGATACGCCTAGACTTGGTCAACATCCCAAAGTCAACCTAGGGAGACCGTATCGATACACTGGAAGACCGTATCGATACGCCCTCAATGGTCAACTTCTCACGGTCAAATTACGAAGACCGTACTGATACCCCTAGGACCTGTACCGATACGCCAAAATCTCGTCAATTTCTCAGATTTCCATAGAGCTTTTGGCGTATCGATACACCCCCGTGTACCGGTACGCATAGTTTAAAACAAGGTTCAAAGCGTAGGACCGTACCGATACAGACCTTGAGCGTATCGATACGCCCTGCACTGCAAACCTTATTTTGGCTGCTAAAAACACAAAGACTCAACTCTAAAGGCATTTAACGACTAGCCAAGCAACAAACAAACACTCATACATCACAAGGCAACCATGGATAAACATACAGAGCGATTTAAGCATTCAACGAAGTAGCATCCAACAAGATAAGCATTCATAGAGGAGACTTGCGTACAAGCATGCATAACCAGACTATTTAGCTATAAGAAACATGCATCAACATAAGTATCACATAAACAAGGTTTACAACCCTTCAACACAAAAAATATGAGCATTCAACAACATGAAAACCAATATAGTAGTCTAACATACGCACGTACAACACTTAGCATCCCCATTGCTATCTATTACATTATTTAAGAAAAACCATACTTGAGCAGCAACACATGCTCTTGGGTGCCCCTTCCTTGCTCCTTGCTAACTTCCACACTAATGATCTGCATTGTCGAAAATGAGAGCGTAAGCTTGAAAGCTTAGTGAGGAAGCTCAAAAACAAATATCGACAATGTATGGTCCAAAGCATGGTATCCATAAATCATCAACAAGGCATGCATTAACACCAACATAGAAACATAGCCAAACGCTACAAAAATGCATGAACATGGCGTCTTACTTCATGTTATGCTTAACATAGATGTAGCAGAACATCTTACCACATCAACCACATATGAACAAGGTATATTGGAAACTATATAGATTACTCGAATGTGCGGATAGCTTCCGTTGGGATTTTCGCCCAACGTACTCAATAACAACAATATTACCTTCCGGTGGGATTTCACTCATCACCGTTTTCTTTTACCGATGGGATTCCACTCATCATCACACATATATACCTTCCGGTGGAATGTTACTTCACCGTACTCCACCTTGGTGACTTCATATCACCAAGGCCACACGCGAATTTGACTCTTACCGTGTGCACACTCATCTTAATGATCGATCATTTATATCCGGTAACATAACTAGTGCCAACATACTAAGCAACTTCTCACAATGATTTCACAAATCATGCAATACAACACACAAATCACCATCATGCAACATAAACGTATCATAACATGCATAATCGGTCACTTAACATACAAGACCACATTTATGCACATTTTGCAAGAAATACATAAAGTCAAACAAGAGATTAAGCTACCAACTTAACCCCACATTAGATTGGCCTACCAAGCACAATCTAGCACCTCAACAACATACTTTGAACCAATTTAAAACCATTGAAAACAGTCCACTCACCAAACACCCTCAATACAAGCCAAGAATGTCGATCAAGCCTTCAAGTTCTGCGGAATTGAACCCGAAGCTTCTTCAATGTTTTACCTTGCTTCTAATCAACCGAAAACAACGCATTACACATCAAAACATCCACAAAATCACTGCCACAAATTAGATTACAACTCAAGACAATTTCACTACATTTCCAAGCCAAGAACTAACCCAAACTCTTCATTTTCGGACTTGAACACAACCCGACAATTTCCCATCAATTTCATCATCCAAATCATCCTTAAACATGCTCAAAACAGCCCCCAAGCATAACCATACCATCAGCCCAACTTTCCCTCACAAAACTACCTCAAAAACTCAAGATTTCTACCCTTAAACTCACCCAAAAATACCCATTTCCGGATTTCACCAAAACTTCACCATTTTAACATATGTTACACTTAAAAGCAAGAGTATAACATATATAAACTTTACAAATCGAAAATTCAGTAAAAACTCAACAAAGTTTCCACCTTTGATTTAAAAATTTGAACACATGAACAACTCAAAAATGAAGTTTAGGAAAATCTAAAACCATGGAAATGTTAAGGATGAAGAGGAGAAGTCAAAAACATCATTACCTTGATAAAAATTCTTGAAAACGCTGAAGAAGATGATGGAACAGTGTTTGGGGTTGGGGAGAGGGGTTTTGTCGTGGGTTTTAGTTTGAAGGAAGAAGAAGATGACTTTCAAAACATTCTTTTACTTGTCTTATTTCATTTATTAGAAAATCCCCCTTTTACCCTTAATGAAAATGCATGGCCTTTTTAAAATCAAAACCAAGCCCATTTTATTTAAACCAAGCCCAAAGACCCGAACCCAAATTAACTCACCTAACACCCAACCCCTAAACCCGAGTGTTACAAAAACCCCGCTAAAGTCACCACTGGCCGAAGACGGAGGGGACCACCTAAGGGTAAAAGAGTGTTCCAAATATTATTATAATGAAAGTGAATGAATCTCATCAGTTACAATAGAGCGTATGAATTTAGGATAATCCGAATAAAAAAAGATAGAAGAAAAAGACCGTATGACCCTAGAGGCAAGCGAATGTGCAGTAGAATTAGCCACCCTAGGTACAAATGAACAATATACCTATTAGAACTAGACAATAAAAGATGAGCATTCTCAAAATATAGCCCTAATAAGGTCAAATCATTCCCAAGATGATTTAACTTATTCATCTCAAGTGGAGAATCAATTTCTATGATTACATTTGCCCAACCTCTCTCTCGACTGAGCTAGATGCCTGCGACGACAGCCTGGAGTTAGGCCAAAGTTGCACTAAGACAACCAGCCGAATGTTGGGATAATCCACCGATGACAATGTCAATAGCATTCCTTGCAATGACACCAATTGCTGCATCCCTAGAACCTTGAATGAAGGCGCCATCAGTGTTGATTTTGATTGTTCCCAATCGTAGGGGGTTCCATCGTGGGTTTGTGAACACCTGGTAAGTTTTTTGCGGCACACATGCATGGGTTTACATTGTTGTACAAGCGACATGGGTTGAAGAGCTGGTCCTTGTCATGGTAGCAGCGGTGTAATCTTAGAGCATGCCCTGAGAGTTGAGTGATGTGAGCCAAGGTGGTTGGATGCGATCATTGTGGACCCAATCGTTCCTACGGTTCCAAAAATTCCAAAGGTCAATAAAAATAAAGTAAAAACGTTATATGGAAGAAGAGAAGCTCCCTCTTTAAGCCATGAGAGCATAGATGTGGCCTGGTTGAAAATGAGGCCATCAGGAATGCCAGCCAAGCGTAACGCCTCTCCCGAACCCAGACACTCACGGAAGGCGTAGAGTGATGTTTCTGGAGCCATACGGTAAAAAGGGGGCAAGAACTTAGAGCCAGATGTGCCTTATTAAGTTTATGGTACGTCGGTAAAGCATTATGACCAACCCACCAGCCAAAAGAACGAATCTTAGGAATGATTGATAACTTGGAAAGAATCTTCCATATTCGAGAGGGTCGGTTTGATGGCGCAGACGACCTTTGCAAAAATAAGTAACCCGATCAAACAGAGTAGATGCTTGAGTCATGATTACTCCAAAGTAATGTATCATGATTATCATTGATAATCGGTACACGGAGGATCGTGTCAGCATCACCTAGCTCGAAGTACCGATTGATTTTATCTGCGTCCTAATGGGGCTGTCTTCGTATCATAAAGTCTTTGGAACTAGTAGGAAGCTCATCATTATCTATGTAATCACCATATAAATGGAGTGTAGATCATCACCCCAGTTATCTTGGTGCACATGGATCTGACTATCGATACATGGTCTTCGAAAAAAAAACCCGAGTGGAGCTTATGCATGGCTTTGTGAATACCTTTCCATGAAAATGAAGCTTTCTTGTTGGCATTAGCATCAAAAATATTCCCAGAAGGAAAGTAACGCACCTTGTAGACACGAGATAGCAGCGAATAAGGTTCATTGTTTAGACGCCAAATTTGTTTTCCCAGCAGAGCAACATTAAAAAGATGCATGTCACGAAAGACAATGCCACCAACGTTCTTAGGGGTACAGACCGAATTCCAATCTATCATAGGTCAACCCCTTTTATTGTTTCGATTCGACCATCAATAGCGTCGTACAGATCTAGACATATCATCAATTAAATTGGAAGGCAGCAAATAACATGACATGATGTGCTGAGGCAAAGACTGAATAACCAATTTGATAAAGATCTCGCGGTCGTTGAAAGAAAGGAGATGATTGTTCAAACTGGACAGGCGTGAATGCACTTTATCTTTGGTAAATCCTAATGCAACCGTTTTATTTTGACCGATCAGCAAAGGAACACCAAGATAAATTCCAGGATCATGCACCTCTCGAACACAGAGAGTGTCGTAAATGTCAAGCTTATGGCCGACAGTAGTACGTAGGCTAAAATAGATGGCAGATTTATCAAAATTTATAGCCTGTCTTGAGGAAGAAGTATAAAGCCTAAGAGTTTCCTTAATACAACCAACTTCATGTATATTATTATTAATGAAAATCATATTGTCGTCTGCAAAAATTAGATGGTTAACTAGAGGTCCATTACGGCTAGCGCAGAGCCCCCGTAGACCTTATGCATGTTGTTCGACTATAAGAGTGGCCGAGAGACCTTGCACGCAGATAATAAACAAAAAGGCAACATGGTATCTCCTTGTCTTAAACCCCGTTAGGGCTAGAATCCTAGAGAGAGTGTGCCATTTACCCGAGCCATAAAGGAAACGGATGAAATGCATTGTATAATGATATCCACCCAGGATTGAGGGAAACCCATTTTTAGCATAACTGCCTTAATAAAGGATCATCTGACCCTGTCAAATGCCTTCTCCATATCAAGTTTAAGTGCAACACGTTGAAAAAGGTCACTACCATTCGTAGGGGTGTTAAAAAATACTCGGCCCGGTTGACCCGACCCGAACCTAAAAATGCCGGGTAATTCCCTAAAAAAATTACCCGACCGAGCCTGGTACCCGATCGGTAATTTTTCCAGGACAAGGGCCGGGTGTTTCCCCTTACCGGGTACTCGACCCGACCCGACCCGAAATTTTTTAATATATTTTTTTATATTTCAAAGAATATTTTTATTTTAAGTTTCTTAATATTTTTACTCCAGAATTAAATTTAAATCACTAAATTCTTTCTATGTTTGTACTATATACTTTTAAGTTTTAAGTTTAAAATTTTTAAAAATATTTTTGTGTTTAATATGTGATTTTTTAAAAATTTTATAATTAAAAAATAAAAAACGAAGCGGGTACCCGGATTTCACGGGTACCCGACTAGCGGGTACCTGAGTGTAACAAACCGAGACATGGGCCAAGAAAAGAGGTACCCAGATGAATCGGGTACTCGAAACCCGGGTACCCGACAATGAACAACCCTAGCCATTCGAATGCAGAGAGTGCACCAGCTCATGTGCAATCAGAATATTATCTGAGATGTTTCGCCCACGGATGAATGCCGCCTGATTTTCACTAATGCAAAACGGCATCACAGGTTTCATACGATTAACCAACACTTTTTCGATAATTTTGTAAATGACTGCGCAAAGACTAATGGGTCGGAGATGTTGCACAGTGGTAGGCTCAGTCACTTTAGGGATTAGGACTAGAACAATTTGGTTTATTGTAGCCATATCCCCATCCCCATTAAGGAGATCCAAACAAAGCTTGACCACATCCGGGCCAACCATATCCCAATGTTGCCGGTAAAAGCTGCTTGGAAAACTACCAATGCTCAATGCTTTCCTTGGATTTATGTATCGAAAGGCGAATGTAACTTCATCCTTAGAGAAAGCCCTGGTTAAAGCTGAATTCATCTCAAGTGTAACTGATGAAACGATGTTGCCAAGGATAAGAGAATCCATAGGTGGAAACGATGAGGCAAATAAATTTTGAAAATAATCTGTGACTATCCCCATAATTTCATTTGTGCCTCTTCGCCAAACATTATTGTGATCAAGCAGTCGATTGATATTATTTTTCCTCTTCCTACTCGAAGCATAAGCATAGAAGTAGGACGTGTTCTTGTCCCCTGGGAAAGCTAGGTAATCCTAGAGCGTTGGGCCCAATATTTTTCCTTGTCATCAAGGAGGCGACGAAGTTCAGATTTGGCAGCTAGAAAGAGCGGCATATCAGCAGTAGAGATGGAACCACGCGTACAAGAATTTAGATGCTTGTACAATTCAATGATGCAGTGGTTAGTGTCAATACGTTGTTGGTCTTGTCAAGTCTTAAGGTAATCCCCAATGGTGTGGATTTTCTCTATGGTCGAGCCAGGTGTTGCTGCCTAAGCTCTTTGGACTATGAAAACACAATGATCATCATAAGCCCAACAATCTTCAAACCGAAAATGGTCCTCCCTGGGGTCTGTGGTTCATACGGAACTTGTGAAGTATCCATGAAGATGACATAGTGGTCTAAATCCACATTATACTCAGAAAACACATTGTGTCCTGGATAAGGGTTAAGCCATAAAGAGGTAGCAACAAAACAATCAAGGCGCTCAAGATTAGGATGAGAACCAGATTTGGTCCAAGTGAACCAACCCCTAGATGGTCATCCTAGAAGATCTGAGTTCAATCACTATGTCTGCATTGTTAAAGGGTTAAGAATATCTATGAATAAAAGAAAGAAATAATGTTAGTTAATTAAGAATATTGAATGGTTATAAAGGAGTATTTTTTCTAAAAGAATATATATATATATATATATATATATTAAAAAACTATTATTTTTTTAACAACTATTGTTATTTTACAAATAAGTAGCTAGAATCCAAAAAAATTTATGTTTAGAAAGTAAATGCCAAGATTCGAAAATAAGACAATATAAGCATCCTTGACTATTAGATAATGAATAGATCTCTTTAACTATTATCGGTGTATATAAGAATAATCTTTAAAAAATATTAAATTGTTATGAATATTTATCTATGTGGATGTCTATAATGATAAGAACTTTATCTAGGAGATTTGATTTACTTTATCATTAGAAATATTATCTCCATTAATTAGAGTTTAATGTATTATGTACTTCTTATGCCTATAAATAGATGAAGACATTGTACACAAGTCTAGTTTTGATAATAATACGAATCTCCCTCTTTCTCTCATCTCTTTCTTATTTTATTCTTATTCGTTGTTCTTCGTTATTTTATTCACAACACGTTATCAGCACGAGCTTCTAATCAACTGAGATCTTCGTCGTTCGAATCTAAAAAAATTATTAGAAAGAATTCGATTCCAGGGTGAACCAAAGATGAGTTTTTTTCTTCTTCAATTTTCTTTTTTTTTACTGATTACCTCTCTCTTTATATTTTAACTTGGTTTTTAATTTTATTTTGAAAAACCAAAGAAGGGCGTGTTCGATTGTATTTAAGCATTGGGTAAAGATGAATTTTTGGTTTCTCACAAATCAAAGGACGAATTAACAGAGATTGGTACACCATGATTGGTTGTATTTTAATTTCAGTATCAATTGATTATTTTTTATTTTGTTAGTGCCTTTTACTCTTTCGATAAAAAAAATAGTTTCCTATGTTGTATTTTTCATATGCGTAAACTTTAAGAGAAAAAGGGTAAATTTCTATCAAATTCTTCATATTTTTCTGGTTTATTTACTTTAGTCCCTACATACTTATTGTGATTTATTTATTAATATTTAATTTATTTTATCCTATTGATGATATTTGATATTTTTAACCGTATTTTGCGTTTTACATGATATGTTTGAATGGCCTGGTAAGAGACATGATAGAAAGAGATTATGAGAAGTTGTTTTAGCCGTTTGATATGTCTCTATTGTCCTTAAGAGGAAAATCAACATCGGTAAATTATAATTTTATTTTTATTCTTTAAATTATTATTTTAAAGTCCGATAAATCATGGTGATTTTGCTCAAAAGCAATATTTATTATAAGTCGAAAAAAATCGACTATAGACTTCTCCCAAGTTCATGTTACAAAAATTCATCTTGACAAGAATTTTCGTGGGAGGCATTCCCTAAAGTGAATGCAAAGCATGGTGTTTATTCCATGCGATTATCAATGATGGGGCATTCCCTAAAGTGAATGCAAACATGATGTTTATTCCATGCGATTATTGGATCCATTTCATTCCCTGAAGTGAATGCAAACATGGTAAATCATTATTCAATTAGAGACATAATTTCGATATAATCCAAGTATATTTGCTGGACATCCCGTTCTGCGAGGCTACTGGTCTCAAAGGAGGTTTTTAAAGGACCTTGTGATCTAGTTTAACAATGCCGCGTACGAGGGTTAAATCTTTGTTCTTTGTGACAAGGATATGTTAATAAAAACATACTCCACTTTTCACGACAAATAATGTTATCCTCAGACACAATTTCGTAAAAAAGATTTTAAAGACCCACTGGCTCTACTTCATTCCTTGAAGTGAATGTGAGATTTTATAATAGAAATAATAAATGCCACATTAGTAGTTGTGGTCATGGTCGAGGCCATGGACATAGACATTATGGTCATTTTAAAAATACTTCTACCCACCGATAGTGAAGTTATAAGAATGACAAGAGTGATAAAAGATCATTCTAAGGAAGTAAAATCCTTTTTATTACCAATGTGGTGCAATAACCCATTGGTCTCGTACTTGTCGTACGCTGAAAAATCAACAACCATTGAATGATAAAGGAAAAAAATAGAAGCAAATTTTGTTTGTGAAAAATGATAAAGATGATATTGGTCCAACTTATTTGGACATTGTTGGTCCAACTCATTTTGATGTTGTTGATTTCCTTATAACCCTCGAAGGGAATAAATCATCTTCTAATTATTCTCATAACTTTGAAGAGAATTATTTATCTTTTTATTTATTTTTCTGTTTACTTACTTTACATATTAATTATTTACATTTTATATTTATATATTATGATATTTTTTTAATATGATTACTTATAAAATACAATTTATGGTGACGATTTATGCTTAGCATAAGCATAAGATATATTTTCTCATTTAATGCAAGGGAAAATGTGAGTACTATATCTCAAAGTACTGAAAATATTGATGCTCCAGAAGAGCAATAAGTTCTTGAGAGAAATCACATTATGAAAAGTGCAGAATTGCGAATATTGTAAAAATTATTGTTGGTGGTAATAATATCGTCACCACTATAAGTGGAAATTTTAAGAAAGCAATATGAGTTCGCAAAATAATCCTTCGGGAATTATAGATAACATATGTTATCAACTGACATTTGAAATAAGCCAATGTGGATATAAGTTCTGGTAGCCAAAAGTTAGTGGAAAGCTCTGGAAGAGCTATATATTGCTACCAAAGGATAATTTCCACTGAAAGCTCCGAAAGAGCTAAATATATTCCTATTTAAAGGAACAATTTTGATGGTTGTACTAGACATATATGTGTGAAATTGAATCACATGTTATGGTAAACCAGAAGCTTACCAAATTCAGAAATATATATACACACATGTATATAGTTGGCATGATCGGTTAGACCATCCTGATCAATAATGATGCAAAAATTATTCAGATTTACATGCACATGTATTAAAAGAACATGGAGTTCTCGTGGTGCTTAATCTCAAAGGAATTAATTAAATTTCGCTTATTAAAGAACATGAATTTCTTGTGTTGCTTAAAGGAATTGATTAAATTCCACTTACTAAAAGAATATGAAGTTCTTGTGTTGATTGTTCTAAAAAGATTTAGTTAATCCTACTTACCAAAAGAACTAGAACTTGAAGTTCTTGTACTGAAGTTGAGATTGCATGTCTTGCTTAGCTGAATGAAATATGGGCTCATAAGTTTTATATGATTTTAGTAGATGCATCTACATTGTTTTATCAACTTACAACCAGAAGTTTGTGAGATTGATTCTAAAAGGATTCAGATTATGCAATTAGACTATTCGTCTTGCAAAAGCTAGTGGGTTTATATTTTAGGCTATATCAGTTGTTACAAAGCCTATTGATTATGAAAAATACAGTTTAGCAAAATTTCAATTGGATGCCTCCTCATTAATAGCTAAAATATGGGAACAAAAGAGTTAATATTTATATGGTGTTTCCATATAGCAACACTTATACGCATCAAGCCAACAAGTTATAATATTTATATTCTATAAATTATATGGTGTTTACTGACCTAACGAGAGTAATCAAGTCTCATATACCAGCTGAAAATGCTCTAAGTTTAAATTACATGTTAGAGCGAATAGATGTAAATCATGCCTAAAGCATGATAGTTGAAATTGGTTCCAATGATCAAAATTCTCGTAATAGAAAGTAGTATGAGATGATCATAAATTGGAGGCGGGTGCTCTTGAAGAGACCCGAGACATAACTAATTATAAAGCTCTTGAAGAGTTTTAGGTACCAGAAAATTGAAAAGTCGTCGACAATAATTTTACAAACGATTTTACATAGAATACTTCTGTAGAAGTAAAGAAAGAAAATGATGATCTTGTATAAGAATTTATAGATGTTGAAATGATTGTCCAATATAGAACGACGCGTTGAACTTCCAAAAGAGAAGTATTTGGACCACCAGTCCAAACACCTAGAGGTGTAATGCAAGTGGGGCACAAATAAGTAGTTGCAAATACGACTGAATTATGATTTATGAAGAATTATAATTACTTTATGGTAGATGTAGTTACATTGGTAGTTATGAAATATGTAACCCCTTCGACCCATCCTAGCCACCAGACCGCATCGAACGGGTTACACGGGGAAAACCGAAACGAAACTCGTTAAGCCCTCACTCCGATTAGCAACCCTATATTTTTTTCAATATTAAAATATTATAATTTATTCTTGTCTAAAAGTCACATTTAAATCATATGTGAGGAGACAAGCAGCGGGAAGTAAACACGAACATGAACCAAGCAAAAACGGACATCAGAGGTTACTTTTAATAGTAAAACCACATGCCGTATCGATACGCCTAAGGCCGTATCGATATGCCTTCAACGTTCAAACTCCTTAAGGTCAACTCCAAGAGACCATATCGATACCCTCACGGCTGGTATCGATACACCCTTAAAGGTCAAACTCCCAAAGTCAACACCAGGGACCGTATCGATACACCTAAGGCCCGTATCGATACTCCAATTTCTCATCAAAATCTCAAATTTCCAGATACCAAAGTGGGTATCAGTACGCCCCCGCGTATCTGCACGTCTTGCTTAAAACAGGGGACCGTATCGATACAGCCCTTAAGCGTATCGATACGCCCTGCCCAGAAAGACTGATTTCTGCAGTTTTAAGCACAGAGAGAACCAACACAACTCACTAAACAAACACCTAATAAACTCCTAAATATGCACACATCAAAAGCCAACCATGAGCATTCATTTAGACATGATAAACGATCAACGAAACAAGATTCAACGTGGCAAGATTCGTTAAGAAAAACATTCAAGCATAGCAATCACAGAAAGGGGTCAAAAGACAATCCATTGCACGTTCAACAAGATTTGAGGCACCACAAGCCAAACATAACTAAACAAACTTGTCTAAAGCAAGAGACATAACAAACAACTCACTTAAACATAAAGGTCTTATCCCATTGCTTACTACTATTTATTTAAGCATAAAGCCATACTTGAGCAAACCAAATCCCCTTGGATTCTCCCTTGTTCCCCGAGCTGCTCCGTAGGTTTAAGGGCCTGCATTGTTGGAAAAAGGAGCGTAAGCATAAAATCTTAGTGAGTGGTGCTCAAAACGGTAACTACAACAATGCAGTTTTAAAACCATAGTTTGCTTGAAACCAAAACCATTTCCAAATCATTTCCCTCATGCATGAACACATAACAACATGCATTTAACATCTCGAGCATTTACCGAATGCATAAGCTTACCTCATGTTCATTCTCAACATACGAGCAAGAAACCAACCACATACATAAGCATAAATGGAAAAGAGCAATACAACATGCTTAACATGAGAATTTAGAGCACCATGGGTATATTGACATTCATCACTTTTACTCGGATATGCGGATAGTTCTCAAACACACTAGTCACTTCTAGTGGAATCTCATATCATCGTACTCACTCGTCTAGCAAAACATAGCTTCCGGTGGAATCTCACATCACCGTATTCCTCCTTATTGGAATCTAGCATCACTAAGGCCATGCGTGACTTTTACCTCGAGTGCACTCACATCCTATTGGTCGACCAACTATATCAGGTAATAAGATTTCACATGTCATTACCCACCAAACCAACACTTACTTTGTGTGATCATGGTCACAACCATAACCAACATGGAATCAATTAAGGAAATCAAATGCATAACATAAGGACATTCAAAGCACCATGCATTATGGAAAGTCATTCAAACACATAGTATATGTTATCGAAAATGAAGACTAAAAAGCTTAAAACTTACTCTTGAGCTTAGATTGGCTTATTAGGCTCAATCTAAACCCCCAAAACACATCCTTAACCAAGTTAAGGCTTAGAAAACAATTCCACTCACCGGTACAACCCAAACGATAGCCGAGACACCGATTCAAGCCTCTGAGCTACCCAGTCTCACATCTGAAGAGCCCACATTTGTTTCTGCTGCTTCTAAACAATCCAAAACAGAGTATTGATGCCCTTTTCAACATACATGGTCACTGAAATTCACAAACACAATATTCAACAACATTCGCTCATCGATTCGTAGCCGAAGTTATCCGAAAACATCATCCAATCAGCTCTAACCAAAATCCAGCAATAACCCAGCGAATTTACCATCAAAACTACACCTTTCAACAATCTAAACACTTACCCAAAGTCTAGAAACTATCAGCCAAACGTTCTTTACAAGAACAAACCAAAAACCCCAAATTTCAACTCCAGAAACCCCTCTTTTTTACTAGTTTTGGATTTCCCATCATTTAGCCACTATCCTAACATTTTTAGACCCTCAAAACAAAGTTAAAAACACCTTTAAACATGACATCAAACAACCCAAACGAAAATTCCTTCATTTTCCTCTTTTCAAGCCCAAAGCATTTTGGAACAAATTTAAACAATGGGTTTAAGGAAAATTTTCACCAAAAATAAGTTTAAGGAAGGGAAAGTCAAAACAAAAGAGGGATTACCTTGAAAACTTGCTTGGATGGAGTGGTTGAAGCAATGGAATAGTAAAAATGGTGTCTTGGAGGAAAATAACGTGAAAAGATAGTTTGAAGAAGATGATGGTATTTTGAAAAACCCCTTTTCTTTTTAAATTCTAAAATCCCTTTTTACCTTTCTTCATTAAAATATTTTAGAGTTCATTAAAAATAGTTTCCCCCAAATTAATTTAACCCGAACAAGTTTTAACCAACCTGATTATCTCTGAGCCCCAAACTCGGGGCGTTACAACTCTCCCCCACTTAAGGAATTTCGTCCTCAAAATTACCTGATGGAAAGAGGTACATAAATTGCTTTTCCATATCTGCTTCTCTCCCAAGTAGCTTCTTCCACACCCCGATGTCTCCACAAAACCTTGACTAACTCAAAGGTCCTCCCACGCAAAACTTTACTATCCATAGCAAGAATCTTAATTGGTTCTTCGTCATACGACAAGTCCAGATTTAATTCAATCTCTTCCACTGACATAACGTGAGAAGAATTTGATCTATACTTTCGAATCATCGAGACATTAAACACATCATGAATCTTCACAAGCTCGGATGTCAATCTCAACTTATATGCAACAAGACCAATCCTCTCAACTATCTCATAAGGACCAATGTATTGCGGACTCAACGTTCCCTTTCTACCAAACCTCATTACCTTCTTCCACGGGGAAACCTTCAAGAACACTTTGTCGCCAATAGCATACTCAATATCTTTTCTCTTCTAATCTGCATACAATTTTTGTTTGTCTGAAGTTGCCTTCAAGCAATCACAAATCAGTTTTACCTTCTCGGTAGTGCCCTTAAGAAAGTCTAGCATAGGTACAAGCTTCTGTCTGGCCTCGGCCCAACAAACAGGTGTTCTACATTTCCTACCATATAGAGCTTCATATTGTGCCATCTGAATGCTAGCCTGATAATTGTTATTGTACGCAAACTCTACTAGTGGTAGATGTTTTTCCCATGAACCCTGAAAGTCGATGATGCAACACCTCAACATGTCCTCTAACACTTGAATAACTCTCTCTGACTGACCATCTGACTGTGGGTGATACGAAGTTCTGAAGCTCAACCAAGTTCCCAAAGCACGATGCAAACACTCCCAAAATCTAGCTGTAAATCTCGGATCTCTGTCTGACACAATCGATTTCAGCACACCATGCAATCTCACTATCTCATTGATGTACAGATCGACCAACTTGTCTAAGGTGTAAGTAGTATTAACATGTATGAAATGGGCACACTTTGTGAATCTGTCGACTATCACCCATATTGAATTCTTCTTCGAAGGAGTCAACGGTAAACCTGACACAAAATCCATAGTAATTATCTTCCACTTCCACTCCGGAATCTTCAACGACTGTAACAAACCTGAAAGAAACTGACGCTTGGCCTTAACACGTTGGCAAACCATACATATACTCAAAAATTTAGCCACATCTTTCTTTAACTCAATCCAGAAGTACTCATCTTTCAACCCACGGTACATCTTTGTACTACCCGGATGCATAGAAAAAGGACTGTTATGAGCTTCATTCAAGATATTACGCCTCAACTCGGCATCTTCTGGAACAACTGCTTTATCCTTGAAACATAAGATCCCATTCTCACCAAAGTAGAAATTTGTGGGTTTACCCTCGGCTATATCTTGCACATGAGGTGCCAAAGATCTGTCTTGCAATTATTTCTCTCGAATCAACTGAACTAACGAAGGTTTAACCTGAAGCTTGGCTATCAAACCACCATCTTGAGACACACTCAATCTAGCAAACATAGCTCGCAACTCAACTGCCACTTTTCTACTCAAAGAATCGGCCACTACGTTTGCCTTACCCAGATGGTACTCTATCGTGAGGTGAGGTCATGGTCTTTAAGAAGATCTAACCACTTACGATGTCTAAGATTCAATTCTTTTTGCGTCATAAGGTACTTAAAACTCTTATGATCGGTGTACACTGTGCATTTCTCACCATAAAGGTGGTGTCTCCAAATCTTCAAGGCAAAAACCACGGCCGCTAACTCTATGTCATGGGTGAGGCAGTTCTTCTCGTGAATCTTTAATTGTCTCGAAACATAAGCTACAACTTTTCCTTCTTGCATAAGCACACAACCTAAACCTATAAATGATGCATCACTGAAGATTATGAACTCTTTCCCTGGTTCAGGCTGAAACAAAATAGAAGCTTCTGTCAATGCTTTCTTCAACTTTTCAAACGCTTGTTGCCTTGCATATGTCCACTCATACGGAACATTTTTCTGTAATAATTTAGTAAAAGGTGCGGCAACCTTCAAGAATCCCTCAACAAACCATCGATAATACCCAGCCAAACCTAGAAAACTACGGATTTCAGTCACTGACTTTGGTTGTTTCCAACTCACTATTGCTTCTATCTTCTTGGGATCCACACTAATCCCATTGGTTGAGATCACATGACCTAGAAAGACTACTTCCCTAATCCAAAACTCACATTTACTCAACTTGGCATACAACTGATTTTCAAGCAAGGTCTGTAGCACTAGTCGCAAATGCTCATCATGTTCTTCCTCGGTCTTGGAGTACACTAAAATGTCATCTATAAACACTACTACAAATCTATCCAAATACTCGTGAAACACTATGTTCATCATGTCCATAAACACAATTGGGACATTAGTCAACCCGAAAGGCATAACCAAGAACTCGTAGTGCCCATATCGTGTACGGAAAGTTGTCTTCGGTATATCCACATCTTTTACCTTCAATTGATAATAGCTGGATCTCAAATCAATCTTTGAAAATATTGTAGCACCTTTCAACTGATCAAGCAAATCGTCGATCCACAGTAAAGGATACTTGTTCTTTATTGTTACCTTGTTCAACTGCCTATAATCTATACACATCCTCATACTACCATCCTTTTTCTTCACAAACAAGACCGGAGCACCCCACGAAGAAATACTAGGCCTAATGAAACCTCTGTCTGACAGTTCTTGAAGCTGTGTCTTCAACCTTTTCAACTCTTTGGGTGCCATTCTATACGGAGCAATAGATACGGGAGTAGAATCTGAATACGTCTCAATAGCAAACTCAACATCTCTATTTGGAGGTAAACTCGGCAACTCTTCAAAGAAGACACTCAGAAAATCACAAACTGCTCTGATATCTTGCGGTCTAACTTCACTCATGTTCGGATTCATCACATATACCAAATATGCTTGACAACCCGAATCCATCAATCTTTGAGCTTCTAAAGAAGAAACAACATTGGACAAGAACTTAATGTTCTCGCCAACTACCACAACCTCATAATCATCCGCAAGTCTCAAGGAAACTCTCTTGGTCTCAAAGTCTACCTTAGCCCTATGTTCCACAAGCCAATCCATGCCCAAAATCACATCAAAACCATAAAACGACAATTCCATCATATCCACGGGAAAGACATGACCCTGAACCATCAAAGGACATCTTCTATACATCTTTCTAACCACAACTATCTCACCGAAAGAACTCGTGACACTCATACCCACATCTAGTATCTCAACCGGAATATCTAACAACTTTGCATGCTCACTCAATATGTACGAATATGTAGAACCGGAATCAATCAAATAAAGCAAAGTCAAAGACTGTAACGAGAAATTACTTGCAATCACATATGTGTCATTCCTGTCCTCACGGTGCGCATACACTCTAGTCGGTCCACCTCCCTCGGGCTGAACTGCCAAAACATGAGCCACATTACTCTGACCATCGTTCTTAGGCTGAAAGTTACCTCGATCGTGCCCACGACCTCTTTGATGCTCGACAGCTCGCGCAGGAGCATGTCCATCCCTAGTCGGATGTGGACAATCACGCTTCAAGTGCGCTCTAGACACGCAGTTCCAACATGAGCCATAAGTACTCCAACACTCACCGAAATGACACCTACCACACTTGGTACACCCAGGAGTACGATTTTCAGTCCCTTGGTTGTGATGGCCTCGCCCCGGATTACCACCTCTGCGCCTATGATCATGATGGGGTCTCCTATCCTTGTGCCTCTTGGCACAGTCTCTATCCCACTCGGCGGTCCTTTTTCCTAAACTAGATCCACCCTTGCGATCCGCAAGTTCCAAAGACTGTTCAATGTCCTTGGCCCTAGCGACCAACACATCAAAATCCGTATAGTCAGAAGCCAACATGTAGGTCTTCACCTCCTAGACAAAACCATACCGGAAATGCTCACATCGTTCCCTCTCAGTGGGAACCAACTTAGAGGCATACTGACTGAGACGTACAAACTGTACCTCATACCCAGACAAAACCATACTACCTTGAACTAGAGCCATAAACTCTTTCTTCTTCTCGTCTAGGTATTGAGGACCAGAATAATTCTTATGGAAAGTAGTCCTAAAGAATTCCCAATTAACCTCAGCCTCTGGCATATCCGTTGTGATGGTAGTTCACCAAGTATAGGCATCTCCCTAAAGCAAAGAGACGATGCAACCTAACTTATGTGCATCAGAGCACTCCATTTGTCCCAAAATACGAAATGTGCTCTCAAACCATGCCTCTGAACCCTCGGGTGACAATCCTTGAAACTCGACTCCGCCCAAGCTACAAAGTCGCTCTAACAGAAAACCAGAACCTACACCCTGAGGCGGTGTGGCAACCCGAACACCTGCTAAATCTGTCTGAATAGCCCTGGCTATAGCCTGAATCAACGGATTCACATCAATGCCAACATGTCCCTGCCCAACCTAGGGTCCAACACCTCCGACATTTACTCCACCACCCGGAGGAGGAGGAGGCAAGTTCTCCTCCCGCACGTCCTCAACGTTCTCAATCCGCCCAACCCTCGGATTATCCATTCTAGGTCTTCCCCTCGGTCTCACCATGCTAACAAATGCAAAACTAAACAATAAACACAACAAGCGAAATGATTTGGGGTCAGCAAGGAACAAGGTCCAAGGCGCTCAAGTCTTTAAACTTAAAACCACTTACAATAACAGTATACAAGCAATAGATGCCTTTAACTATCTCCCAACCCACACAAAAGAAAACCATAAGCATGCTTACAATCACCGTGCATCACAACCAACAACCATACACAATAAAACTTACTTCACTTACCTTTTGGCTTTGCAGAAACTCAACGAACCTAGGCGAAACCTAGGCTCTGATACCAACAAATGTAACCCCCTTGACCCGGCCTAGCCACCAGACCACATCAAACGGGTTACACGGGGAAAACCGAAGCGAAACTCGTTAAGGCATTAGAGGTTACTTTCAATATTAAAGTATTACAATTTAGTCTTGTCTAAAAGCCATATTTAAATCTCATGTGAGAAGACAAGCAGCGGGAAGCAAACACGAACATGAACCAAGAAAAAACGGAAATTAGAGGTTACTTTTAACAGTAAAACCACAGGCCGCATCGATACGCCTAAGGCTCGTATCGATACGCCTTCAACGGTCAAACTCCCTAAGGTCAACTCCAAGAGACCGTATCGATACCCTCATGGATGGTATCGATACGCCCTTAAAGGTCAAACTCCCAAAGTCAACACCAGGGACCGTATCGATACGCCTGTGGCCTGTATCGATATAACAATTTCTCGTCAAAATCTCAGATTTCCAAAGACCAAAGTGGGTATCAGTACACCTTGCTTAAAACAGGGGACCATATCGATACAGCCCTTGAGCGTATCGATACGCCCTGCCTAGAAAGACTGGTTTCTACAGTTTTAAGCATAGGGAGAACCAACACAACTCACTAAACAAGCACCTAACCAACTCCTAAACATGCACACATCAAAAGCCAACCATGAGCATTCATTTAGACATGATAGACGGTCGACGAAACAAGATTCAACATGGCAAGATTCGTTAAGAAAAACATTCAAGCATAACAATCACAGAAAGGGGTCAAAAGACAATCCATGGCACGTTCAACAAGATTTGAGGCACCATAAGCCAAACATAATTAAAAAAACTTTTCTAAAGCAAGAGACATAACAAACAATCCCCTTAAACATAAAGGTCATATCCCATTGCTTAATACTATTTATTTAAGTATAAAGCCATACTTGAGTAAACCAAATCCCCTTGGATTCTCCCTTGTTCCCTGAGTTGCTCTGTAAGTCTAAGGGTCTGCATTGTTGGAAAAAGAAGCGTAAGCATAAAAGCTTAGTAAGCGGTGCTCAAAACGGTAACTACAACAATGCAGTTTTAAAACCATAGTTTGCTTGAAACCAAAACCATTTCCAAATGCATTACATATCGTCATGTTAAGGTGTACTCTATTTATGAGCGCAAGTGAACACTCTTGTCAAGTTATAGTATATAAGATATCATCTCCCACGAGGATTGGACAGCTTGGTTCAAATTGTAGTTCTTGCATAAGTAAAAAAATGCACAAGTAAGATAGTTGTTTGAGATGAAAGGTAAAGTAAAAAACATAAGTAAAAGAGGAAGTGATCATGTTGATAGAGAGGGTAGGGTTATGCTGCTGCTTAGTGTGAAACTGCATTGAATAAGCCAAGTTGTTTTGCGCTGCCATGATCTGCTACCTCGGCGGGTAATGGCGGATTGAGGCGGGGGCAACTTTCGATGCCACGGCAGAACTCTGCTCTTGCAACTTTCACTGTCTCGGCAGATGAGATGGAGAGAAGTCCCGGCGGCAAGTCTGGCAGATACTCTAAGTTCGGCGAAGCAATTCTGAAGTGATCCTACCTATGTCTAGGTTAGGATTCTGTTGCTGCATGATGTAGGCAAAACCAAGCAATCTCAGCGTAAACCTAACACAGACAGTCAACGTTTGGTTGCTTCTTTTAGCCGCTGAAATTCTAACTTATTTCTAAGCTGAATTAGTCAACACCTCGTCATGATGATACCGTACTTAATTCTTTCATAAGTTTGACATTGTCGTTCCCGACAAATGGATTCTTCAACTGGACTTTTGAAACTAATTGAAGGAAGTGAAGCACATGAATTAAGCAAACTAAGAGTATTTTATTACAGAAATAAACTTGAAAATATAAGAAACCATTCTCACAACTAATTACAACATAACCCAAACCCAAAAGAAATTTAGAACATGTCGGCGGCAAGAAAACCTAAGCTATGCCTAAAGAAAACCTAAGATTGATGTGTATTGAAATACAAAAATATGTGAAGTATATATAGGCCATAGTCTAGGTTAAGTCCTCCTTGGAGTAGAAGTCTTCAAAGAGATTTTGCATTAAATGCAACTTTAAATTCTGACTTCTTTGAGTTGAATTTGGACTTCTTTTCATGTTGCCTTGCTCCGCAAGTAAGCTCATTCTTCTCCTTTGGCAGCTCTGTCTGCAGCTCCAAGCGTCAAAAAATTGAGTGGACGACATCGTTAGAATCATGATTTTCTGCTCTTTCTATCGCACTCCAATTTACCAACTCCTCACTTTGCAGCCCTGGGCAGCATGCTCACTTTGCTGCCGTGGGCAGCATGCTCACTTTGCTGCCCTAGGCAGCATGCTCACTTTTCTGCCCTGGGCGGCATGCCCACTTTGCTGTCCTGGGCGGCAGGCACACTTTGCTGCCCTGGGCGGCAGGCACACTTTGCTGCCCTGGGCGGCATACTCACTTTGCTACCCTGGGCGACAGGCTCACTTTGCTGTCCTGAGCGACATGTATGGCGGTGGGAGCTACTCGGCAGCTGCTATCTCTATCTGGAACAACATCAGTACAACTCCCTGATCTGCTGCCTCAGCATCATGTCCTCAGCTCTTCTCTCCTTCTTCCAACCTCTAGTGCCTGAAACTAAAACTAAACTAAAACAGAACATTTTCCTTACCAAATAAGAGATAATCAACAAAAAGTATGGCAAAGTAAAGAATACTGTAAAATGCAATGCATGAGCCTAATTATGCCTAAAATTTACTTAAAACAGCAATAATATGAGAGGGAATGTGCATGAAATATATGTAACACCCCGATTTTGGGCTTGGAAGTTTAGGGTCCGAACCAGACCGGTCTGATTTTAGGTTCGAATATAAAAGGTGGTTTTAGGGAAAGCCTAGTTCGGGATGCATTAAAAATAGGGAAAAATATCTAAAAATCCTCTTTTAATATATATAAGAGAGTGGTGAAATAAATTTTACAAAATAAGGTTTGGAAGTGTGACATTTCGAAATAGTGACTAAAATGTAATTTTTGAAAAGTTCAATGGTGACTGTTTTGTAAGGATTGAAACTTTGAATCTTTAAGGAGCTAATTTACCCAAGGAAGGATTTCTCCAGATTTTTCTTAATTTTAATGACTCATTTAATGTTTAATTAATTAAAAGAAAAGAGGGAAAATCATATTTTAGTTTTCATAACTAACTTTTGTTAAAATTTTCCCATTTCATTTTCTCTCAAAATTCCCTCAGCCAAACACATTTCCACAATAGCTTTTCTTTTGATTTTCACTCTAAATGATGAGGTTTCAATCATTAATTGATTCCTAAGCTTTACTACATCAAATCCTCTTCATTTGCTTATTGAATTTTCAAGGATTTTGGCTCTAAACAAGGAGAAATCTACATTTAGAGGTAAAGATGTTCTTCTCCTCTAAATATTCAGTTCTTTATTGAAATTCCCAAGTTCTCAATCCTTGAATTAAGTTTTATAAAAGGTTTTTATGTTGTGATCTTGATTTTGGCTTAAAACTCAAGATTTGGATTTAATCTTGAAGAAATTCGTAATGAATTTTTAGGCTCTGTTTTGAGATGTCTTTTTAAAGTATTTTGGATGTTTAATGATTTGTAATTGAGGTCTAACCAATGCAATCCCAAATAGATTGATTTTCCTAAGTTTTTACTTATGAAAATGGTGGTTTTTGGGGTGATCTTGGTGATCTGTTATAGCTGGAGGTATAAGGACGAGTTTAGATCCTTTTTGGAAGTTAATTGATGTTTAAGAATGTTTAGAAGTGATGGATCTTGGCTGGGTAAGGTTGTGGATGAGTTTGGTAGTGATTTCGGTTGTGTTTGGTAGCCGAAATGTTAGATTTGTTTAGAGCAGCGAGTTTAGGTGTTGTGGCTAAAGATTCTAATGCATGATGATGCATTAATCCTCTGCTTTGATGTGTTTAAAATAGGGGAGACACATTCGGATCCTTGTGGTGTTGATCCGGAGGCTTAATCGGCGTTTCGGCAAGCTTGCGAAACGGAATTGGTGAGTGAAGTTTGGTTTTCAGCTTTGAAACCAATGTTTGAAGGTTTTGGGAGCTTAGTTTAAGTCTAAGCAACTTAACTAAGCTCAAGAGTAAGTTTTCGGAGAAACTCTCTCTTTGATGAACCATGAGATGGTTGGATGCAATGTGTTTATTTTGCATGTTTAAATTCTGTTTTGAAAGCATGTTTTAGCATGATTAATGTTGGTTTTGAAAGCCATGTGTTGAAGGATGCTCAAGGTAAGAGATCCTTGGTTTGATATTGATAAATGTGGTTTTGATGCATAGTGATGCATGATGGTTTAATGGCTTTGATAATGCTTTAAAACAGTGGAATGTTGATGATAAATGATGTATATTGGCAAGTGATGTTTGGTTTTAAAGTACTTGAATCGGATATAGTTAGCCGACTATAGGATTGGGTGCACCGTGAATAAATTCGCCTTGGATGTTGAGGGGTTGTAATGGTACCGAAAACTCCATCCAAGTACACTAACGAGATATCTAAGATCATAATGGTGGTTAAAATGCCATGTGAGGATCTTGTGTTGTGTGTCCCGTGTTCTTGTTAGTGATGTTATACAACTACCGATGAGTGATGTGGAGGGGTTGTGATTGTACCGTTAAACTCCATCACGGGTGTTGAGGGGTTGTGATTGTACCGGTAAACTCCACCTTGTGTGTTCGGTAGTGTGTATGAAGCGTATGGGACAACGCTTGTAATCCGCGTATTCGATTGTGTTTTATGTTGAAAATGGTTATGGTATCACTTGGAAGCCAATATGACATGTTAATATAAATGAAGCATGAGATGCTTGTTGTGTATGCATTGTTGCATAAGAAATGATGTTTATGATTTTAAAGGCCTTTGAAAGGTGTTTTATAAAGTGCATTATTGTGTTGTTTCTTTAGAGCATGCCTCACTAAGCATTTGTGCTTACGCTCTCTTTCTTGAACCAATAATGCAAAGAATTGAAGTGCTTTAAGGGCAGCAAGGAGGCTAAGAATCCAAGGAAAGGCTAAGCTCATGTATGGTGACTATTTTTACAACATTATTAGCTTTTGGTATTTGGCAATGGGAACCTAGGTTGTGTTTTTGGGAGATGTTTTGGACTCCCTGAGTTTGGCATGATGCCTATGATGTTTTGGACTTGTAATTGGCCATTTGGTGTTGTTTTGGTGATTTGGTAGTTGGTTGGTTTCCTATATTAGGATGCATGTATATAGAATTGTAGTTTTTCCTAATTGATGCCATGAATGTGTTTTGATGATGCAAGCATGTTCCTTATATGTATGATGACTTGTTGGCACGATTAGGAGGTCATTATGTTGTATTTGAGTGGTTAATTGTATGTTAAACCAGCAAAATCTGCACTTTCTGGGCAGTCCGTATCGGAACGGGCACTACCGTTTCGGAACGGGGGCCTGTAATGGCCTTCGTGTATCGAAACGGATTTGCCACCGTCAAGCCCTGTTTCGAAACAGGTCTCGAAACGAACCCGCGTTTCGGAACGGTCAACCTCCGTTCCGAAACAGGTGACCGTTGGGCACTGATTTGAATGGTTTAAGGTTTGCAAGCTTTACCTTTTAGTCCTGAATTTTGTATATGCAATTGATTGAGTTTGAGAAGTCTGTTTAAGGTGAAAATTGGCAGGGAAGCATGTAATATGACTAATTTCATAATGGTAATTTAAAAATCAGTTAAGTCCTCTTAATTTTAAGAATTTACATTTTGGTCCCTAAATGTTGTAATTTGTGCAATTGAGTCCCTTAACGTTCTCCGATCGCTGTGCTTTTCAAGTATGCTCTTCTCAAGGGTAGGCTTAGGTTTAATATGCATCTAGACAATATTAAAAAGAAAAAAAAGGGTCGTTAATCAAGGTTGACTTTTGGGTTGACTTTGGTTTTCCCCGTGTAATCTTCGTAGTTCAGGTCAACCGTCTAGGCCGGGCTAAGGGGGTTACATTTGGTGGTATCAGAGCTGAGTTCTCGAGTAAATGGGAATGGTTGTGTGGGTGATATATGTATGATTGCTTTGTATGCTTTTTAAGTGAAAGTTTGAGGTGTGAATTGTATAGTATGTTGCAATTGTGATGCTATGCTGTGTTGAAGCATGTTAGAGGGACCCATTGCCATATCAAAACTAATGAAATGAATTGTTTTTGAAAAATTGAGCTTGAGTGCTTGGATTACTTACCTTGTTGGGCCTAATTATGTTTATTGCATTTGTGTTAGTGCATTGTTTAGTGAATGGGACCTCGTAGAGAGACGAGGATTAATACGCGAGCTATGGCTCAGAATGAGAATGAGGAGAATGCTGATAATGTGGTGGATTTACCTCCTCCTCCTGGTGGTGGTGGTGCTGGAGGTGAAGGAGCTGAGGTTGTTGCTGGTGCTGGGGTCGCTAGACCTGAAGCTGGACAGGGGCAAGCTGCTCCTGATATGATAGGTTTTGATACAAGCTATTGCGGGAGCCTTTCAGGCGGCAGTAGCTGGAGCTCATGGAGCTGGGCATCAGGTAGATGCTAATGTTAGACTACCTTTGGAACGTTTGCGCAGTCTGGGAGGGACTGAGTTCAGAGGTTTGTCTGCTGAAGGTTCCGAATCTTGGTTGGAAAGTACCAAGAGGATATTGGGACAAATGAACTGCAATGATGTGCAGAAGCTAGGATGTGTGGTATCGCTGTTACATGATGATGCGTATACCTGGTGGACGACCGCTATCTCCAGAATGGAGGAGGTTGATGTGACTTGGACGTTCTTTCTGAACGCGTTCAAGTGGAGGTATCTAGGTGTGCGATACCTGGATGAAAAGAAAAGAGAGTTCATGTCTCTGACACAAGGAAGTATGACGGTAGCTGAGTACGAGATCCAGTTTGTCCGTCTCAGTCAGTATGCACATGAGATTGTCCCTGATGAGCGGGAGAGGTGTGAACATTTCCGTTATGGTTTGGTGACGGATGTAAAGACCTATTTGCTTGCGGCTGAGTACACTAATTTTGATGTACTGGTTAGTAGGGCGAAGGATATTGAGCAGAACCTGGGTTTGTCTTCTAGGAGTGCTGGTTCTGGCTCGGGCAAGCGAGCTGCTAAGTATAGTTCCGGTGGTGGATGGAACAAGAGAGGACGAGATAAGAGGTATCAGTCTTCTGCTAGGCGTGGTGGTGGAGGTCATGGTGCGCCTGTTCAGGGGGACAGGGCGAGAGCTGATCAGAACACATGTTGGGCGTGTGGATCGCGTGGCCATTTGAGGCGTGATTGTCCTCGAGTAGCGAGGGAGGTACAGGCTCCTGTTGTTGTAGCTGGTAATTCATGCTGGAATTGTGGTTCGGCAGACCACATGAGGATGGAGTGTCCTTTGTTGGCCGGTGGAGGTCAGGGACGTGCTCTTGGAGTTGTTGCACCACAGAGAGGTCGTGGGCGCGGTCGTGGTAACTTCCAGCGTAGAGAGGATGGTGGAAGGAATGTGGAGCATGTAGTAGCTGTCCAACCTGAGGGTGGTGGCCAGGCTCGAGTGTATACGCAGCGAGAGGGGAGGAATGACACGGATGTGATCGCAGGTACCTTGTCTTTGCAATCCTTGTCATTACTTTCCTTGATTGATTCTGGATCTACAGACTCATACATATTGCATGAACATGCTCAATTGCTTGGTTTTCCTGTTGAGTCTTTGGATGTTGGTATGCGTGTCTAGTTCCTTTGGTGAGACCGTTGTGACGTGGAAGTTGTATAGAAGGTGTCCCTTGGTTGTGCCAAACCATGTTTTTCATGTTGGTCTTTTGGAATTGCCTTTTTATGGTTTTGATGTAATCCTTGGTATGGATTGGCTTGTTGAACATCGAGCTGTGGTAGATTTTGAGAACAAGCGAGTTTCGTTGAAGCTTGCAGATGATTATGAGGTAGTGGTGGTTGGTGAGAATGTGAAGTTTCTTACCAATGTGGTGTCTACATTGGAGGCGAGCCGGATGCTGAGGCAAGGTTGTGAAGCCTACCTAGCCTTTGTGATGAATCCTAGCTCTAAGGAGTTGCGAGTGCAAGATATCAGGACTGTGCGAGAGTTTCCTGGTGTGTTTCTGGAGGAGTTGCCTGGATTGTCTCCTAACCGAGAGGTGGAGTTTGGAATTGAGCTGTATGAGAATACAACTCCAGTTTCCATTACTCCTTATCGAATGGCACCTAAGGAGTTGAAAGAGCTGAACACGCAACTTCAGGAGTTGTTTGATCGTGGTTTCATTCGGTCGAGTGTGTCACCTTGGGGTGCACCGGTCTTGTTTGTGAAGAAAAAGGATGGCACTATGAGAATGTACATCGATTACCGTCAGCTGAACAAGTTGACTATCAAGAATCGGTATCCATTGCCGAGGATTGATGATCTTTTTGATCAATTTCGGGGAGCGGCTGTGTTCTCTAAGATTGACTTAAGGTCAGGGTATTACCAGTTGAAGGTGAAGGATGTGGATGTGCCAAAGACAGCCTTCAGAATGAGGTATGGGCATTATGAGTTCCTTGTGATGCCGTTTGGTTTGACGAATGCTCCTGCAGCTTTCATGGACATGATGAATAGAGTGTTCCATGAATATTTGGACAAGTTTGTTGTGGTGTTCATCGATGATATCCTCGTGTACTCTCGTACTGAGGAGGAGCATGAGGGGAATTTGAGGATTGTGTTGCAAGCTTTGTTGGAGAATCAGCTTTATGCTAAGTTAAGCAAGTGTGAGTTCTGGCTCAGGGAAGTTGTGTTCCTTGGTCATGTGGTTTCTGCTGAGGGGATTCGTGTTGATCCTCAGAAGGTTGAGGCGGTGATGAATTGGAAGCCTCCTAAGTCTGTTCATGAAGTACGTAGTTTCCTTGGTTTGGCAGGATACTACCGGAGGTTCGTGAATGGATTTTCAAAGATTGTTGCACCTTTGACGAAGTTGTTGCAGAAGGATGTTAAGTATGAGTGGACGAAAGCGAGACAACAGGCTTTTGAGAAGCTGAAGGCAGCTTTGACGCAAGCTCCTATCTTGGTTCAGCCTGAATCAGGGAAAGAGTTTGTGGTGTGTAGTGACGCGTCCTACGTTGGTTTGGGATGTGTGTTGATGCAAGAGGGTAAGGTGGTGGCTTATGTATCGCGCCAGTTGAAGGTGCATGAGCGCAATTATCCTACGCATGACATTGAGTTGGCCGCGGTGGTTTTTGCTTTGAAAATTTGGAGACATTACCTGTACGGTGAGAAGTGTATTGTGTACACGGATAACAAGAGTTTGAAGTATCTGATGTCTCAGAAGGAGTTGAATCTTAGGCAACGACGTTGGGTGGAGTTGCTTAAAGATTACGATCTGATGATCGAGTATCATCTGGGAAACGCTAATGTTGTAGCGGATGCCTTGAGTAGGAAGGTAGCAGTGGAGTTGAGGGCTATGTTTGCCAGTTTGAGCATATCGCGAGATGGTGGTCTTGTGGCTGAATTGCAAGTGAAACCATCCTTGGTTCAGTTGATAAAGGATAAGCAGTTGTTGGATGATTCCTTGGTGCCACACGTTCAGGATATTGCTGAGGATAGGCCATCGGATTTCTGCTTTAATGATGATGGAGTTTTATGTTTTGGGAGTCGTATAGTAGTGCCCAATGATGTTGAGTTTTGGCGTGCTATTCTGACTGAAGCTCATAGTAGTCCTTTTGCTATGCACCCTGGTAGTACTAAGATGTACCGTGATCTTCGTGATGAGTACTATTGGGTGGGTTTAAAGAAGGATGTTGCTGAGTATGTGAGTAAGTGCATGGTTTGTCAACGAGTTAAAGCTGGGCATCAGTTTCCTTCTGGGTTGTTGCAACCGTTGAGGATTCCTGAGTGGAAATGGGAAAGGATTACCATGGACTTTGTGTCTGGTTTGCCTTTGTCGGCATCGAAGAAGAATTCGGTGTGGGTGATTGTGGATCGCCTGACGAAGTGTGCGCATTTCTTACTTGTGCATACTACGTATACCTTGGATAAGCTTGCACAGTTTTACATTGTTGAGATTGTGCGGTTGCATGGTGTACCAAAGTCGACCATGTCGGATAGAGATCCGAGGTTTACATCGCGTTTCTGGCAGTGTTTGCATCAGGCTTTGGGTACACTATTGAATTTCAGTACTTCTTATCATCCACAGTCGGATGGACAGTCTGAGCGTGTTATCCAAGTGCTGGAGGATATGTTGAGGTGCTGTGTGATTGAGTTTCAAGGCTCTTGGGAGAAGCATTTGCCGTTGGTGGAGTTTGCCTATAACAATAGCTACTAGGCAAGTATTCAAATGGCACCTTATGAAGCTTTGTACGGGAGGAAGTGTAGGACTCCTCTTTGTTGGGCTGAAACAGGCCAGAAGTTGGTTTCAATGCCAGCTTTGTTGAAAGGAACCACTGAGAAGGTGAAGCTCATTTGTGAGCGCTTGAAGGCAGCTTCTGATCGACAGAAGTCTTACACGCATTTGAAGCGTAAGGAGATTGAGTATGCGGTAGGTGACCGTGTGTTTTTGAAAGTTTCGCCTTGGAAGAAGGTGATGAGGTTTGGTCGAAAGGGTAAGTTGAGCCCTAGGTACATTGGACCATACGAGGTGATTGAACGTGTGGGTCCTGTTGCGTACAAGTTGAGATTGCCGCAAGAGTTGGAAAAGATTCATGATGTGTTTCATGTCTCTATGCTCCGGAAGTATAGATCAGATCCTTCGCATGTTATGCATGTGGAGGATGTGGAGTTGAATCCAGATTTGACCTATGATGAGGAACCGGTGGAAATTCTGGATTCAAACAGAAAAGTTCTTCGAGGCAAGACCATTGATTTGGTAAAGGTGTTGTGGAAGCATCGTGGTGTTGAGGAAGCCACGTGGGAAAGGAAGGATGACATGTTGAAGCAGTTTCCGTACCTTTTTCCTCTAGGTAAATTGCGAGGACGAAATATCTTAAGGGGGGAGAGTTGTAACACCCCGATTTTGGGCCTGGAAGTTTAGGGTCTTAACCGGACCGGTCTGATTTTAGGTTCGAATATAAAAGGTGGTTTTAGGGAAAGCCTAGTTCGGGATGCATTAAAAATAGGGAAAATATCTAAAAATCCTCTTTTAATATATATAAGAGAGTGGTGAAATCAATTTTACAAAATAAGGTTTTGAAGTGTGACATTTCGAAATAGTGACTAAAATGTAATTTTTGAAAAGTTTAGTGGTGACTGTTTTGTAAGGATTGAAACTTTGAATCTTTAAGGAGCTAATTTACCCAAGGAAGGATTTCTCCAGATTTTTCTTAATTTTAATGACTCATTTAATGTTTAATTAATTAAAAGAAAAGAGGGAAAATCATATTTTAGTTTTCATAACTAACTTTTGTTAAAATTTTCCCATTTCATTTTCTCTCAAAATTCCCTCAGCCAAACACATTTCTACAGCAGCTTTTCTTTTGATTTTCACTCTAAATGATGAGGTTTCAATCATCAATTGATTCCTAAGCTTTACTACATCAAATCCTCTTCATTTGCTTATTGAATTTTCAAGGATTTTGGCTCTAAACAAGGAGAAATCTACATTTAGAGGTAAGGATGTTCTTCTCCTCTAAATATTCAGTTCTTTATTGAAATTCCCAAGTTCTCAATCCTTTAAGTTTTATAAAAGGTTTTTATGTTGTGATCTTGATTTTGGCTTAAAACTCAAGATTTGGATTTAATCTTGAAGAAATTCGTAATGAATGTTTAGGCTCTGTTTTGAGATGTCTTTTTAAAGTATTTTGGATGTTTAATGATGTGTAATTGAGGTCTAATCAATGCAATCCCGAATAGGTTGATTTTCCTAAGTTTTTACTTGTGAAAATGGTGGTTTTTGGGATGATCTTGGTGATCTGTTATAGCTGGAGGTATAAGGACGAGTTTAGATCCTTTTTTGGATGTTAATTGATGTTTAAGAATGTTTAGAAGTGATGGATCTTGGCTGGGTAAGGTTGTGGATGAGTTTGGTAGTGATTTCGGTTGTGTTTGGTAGCCGAAATGTTAGATTTGTTGAGAGCAGCGAATTTAGGTGTTGTGGCTGAAGATTCTAATGCATGATGATGCATTAATCCTCTGCTTTGATGTGTTTAAAACAGGGGAGACACATTCGGATCCTTGTGGTGTTGATCCGGAGGCTTAATCGGCGTTTCGGCAAGCTTGCGAAACGGAATTTGTTGAGAGCAGCGAATTTAGGTGTTGTGGCTGAAACTCTCTCTTTGATGAACCATGAGATGGTTGGATGCAATGTGTTTATTTTGCAGGTTTAAATTCTGTTTTGAAAGCATGTTTTAGCATGATTAATGCTGGTTTTGAAAGCCATGTGTTGAAGGATGCTCAAGGTAAGAGATCCTTGGTTTGATATTGATAAATGTGGTTTTGATGCATAGTGATGCATGATGGTTTAATGGCTTTGATGAATGCTTTAAAATAGTGGAATGTTGATGATAAATGATGTATATTGGCAAGTGATGTTTGGTTTTAAAGTACTTGAATCAGATATAGTTAGCCGGCTATAGGATTGGGTGCACAGTGAATAAAGTCGCCTTGGATGTTGAGGGGTTGTAATGGTACCGAAAACTCCATCCAAGTACACTAACAAGATGTCTAAGATCATAATGGTGGTTAAAATTCCATGTGAGGATCTTGTGTTGTGTGTCCCGTGTTCACGTTAGTGATGTTATACAACTACCGATGAGTGATGTGGAGGGGTTGTGATTGTACCGTTAAACTCCATCACGGGTGTTGAGGGGTTGTGATTGTACCGCTAAACTCCACCTTGTGTGTTCGGTAGTGTGTATGAAGCGTATGGGACAACGCTTGTAATCCGCGTATTGGATTGTGTTTTATGTTGAAAATGATTATGGTATCACTTGGAAGCCAATATGACATGTTAATATAAATGAAGCATGAGATGCTTGTTGTGTATGCATTGTTCCATGAGAAATGATGTTTATGATTTTAAAGGCCTTTGAAAGGTGTTTTATAAAGTGCATTATTGTGTTGTTTCTTTAGAGCATGCCTCACTAAGCATTTGTGCTTACACTCTCTTTCTTGAACCAATAATGTAGAGAATTGAAGTGCTTTAAGGGCAGCAAGGAGGCTAAGAATCCAATGAAAGGCTAAGCTCATGTATGGTGACTATTTTTACAATATTATTAGCTTTTGGTATTTGGCAATGGGAACCTAGGTTGTGTTTTTGGGAGATGTTTTGGACTCCCTGAGTTTGGCATGATGCCTATGATGTTTTGGACTTGTAATTGGCCATTTGGTGTTGTTTTGGTGATTTGGTGGTTGGTTGGTTTCCTATATTAGGATGCATACATATAGAATTGTGGTTTTTCCTAATTGATGCCATGAATGTGTTTTGATGATGCAAGCATGTTCCTTATATGTATGATGACTTGTTGGCATGATTAGGAGGTCATTAGGTTGTATTTGAGTGGTTAATTGTATGTTAAACCAGATAAATCTGCACTTTCTGGGCAGTCCGTATCGGAACGGGCACTACCGTTTCGGAACGGGGTCCTGTAATGGCCTTCGTGTATCGAAACGGGTAGAGGGCGTTTCGAAACGGATTTGCCACTGTCATGCCCTGTTTCGAAACAGGTCTCGAAACGAACTCGCGTTTTGGAATGGTCAACCCCCGTTCCGAAACAGGTGACCGTTGGGCACTGATTTGAATGGTTTAAGGTTTGCAAGCTTTACGTTTTAGTCCTGAATTTTGTATATGCAATTGATTGAGTTTGAGAAGTCTGTTTAAGGTGAAATTTGGCAGGGAAGCATGTAATATGACTAATTTCATAATGGTAATTTAAAAATCAGTTAAGTCCTCTTAATTTCCAGAATTTACATTTTGGTCCCTAAATGTTGTAATTTGTGCAATTGAGTCCCTTAACGTTCTCTGATCGCTGTGCTTTTCAAGTATGCTCTTCTCAAGGGTACGCTTAGGTTTAATATGCATCTAGACAAGATTAAAAATAAAAAAAGGGTCGTTAATCAAGGTTAACTTTCGGGTTGACTTTGGTTTTCCCCGTGTAATCTTCGTAGTTCGGGTCAACCGTCTAGGCCGGGCTAAGGGGGTTACAATATAGAACTAATGAACACTTTACACCATGCAAGAGACTTATGAGAATGATATGGATAAAATAATTTTATTATATATATACATTTTAAAGAAACATGGGAAGCGATGTTTATGGAAACCAAGCTTGGGTTTTGGAAAAAGATCAACCCAAATAACATTGTTTGTTTAAAAGATCACAAACTTTGTGAGAGTATGTACATGTGAAATCCTTACCGAGCTATTAAGCTTCCGAGAGGAACACCTCCCGTACCTACTTTCTACCCCATTTAAGGTGGCTCTCTTTAACTCACAAACTCACCATGCCCTATCTTTCTCTCTTTTCTGATCTCAATCAGGCAAAAGTGTGGTAATCCTTGAAGAAAGGTTAACCCCAATAGGCGGGATGTGATTTGAAGACAAATTCATCTATCCATGTATGATCAAAATGGTCTTTCAAGGCTTGTAATGTAGGTTATGGCTCACGGTTATGAAAGAAAGGATATATAAGCCTAAAAAGTGTTTAAGGGTCATGAAACCAATGATCATTTCTTCCGGCTGAAAGTCTCAATTACACACTGTCTGATCTGGATACGCTCATATGACATACTTATTTTTGCTTTTCCTTTTTTGGATCGCTCTAGACTGCCCGCTTTTGGGTTTTCACCCAAGAGTTCATTTCCTTTCATTTATTGTAGCTTCGGATCAACTTACGTCTTTATACTATATTGCAACATGCTTTCATTCAAAGGCGATTGATGTTTCAGGGCTGATCAATTTGGATAGAGAATTCTTATGGCCTTTCCTCAGTCTCACTCCCTTTTCCTTTCTCCTTTCCCTTGTCTTTTTTTTTTCTTTTTCCTTTTTTTTCTTTTTCTCCTCTTCTCTTTTTTTTACCTTTTATAAAACTGCACTTAGTGCTTTCACTTTCAGTTACCTCACTCTTTTATGTTGGTGATTTTCACCTTGATTTGGGTTGGCTCCTTAAGCATGAACTTTCAATTCTCCGTTTCCTTTTAATGTTTATGTGGCACAAACTAAGAATTATTCAAGCATTGACTATCCTTTAGTGCCCCTTAATTCATGAGGCGTCATGTTCATAGCATGATCAAACTTAATGTCATTCATTCTTCCATAAACTTTATCTCTTTTGCCCCCGATGTGGGGGTGATCCTTGGTTTGGGTTGAATCGGGAAAAAAAATTATTAGGCTCAAAATGGGACAACAATCGATATTTTCTTTCTTTGAGAAGGGAAATGAAGAAATGCCAAATATCCTCTCATACACGGATATCAAACAGTCTTCAAGTGATAGATGTTTTAGGGTTATCATTTTATTCAAGGACCTTAAACAACAATGCATAAGAGGAAAATTCACTCAATGGGATTGGCCCATTATTCCTGAACACTCATCGTTATTCCTCCCTTCGCCTAAGTAGAACAGAGGGTTTTCACATTTATAGTATCCTCACAACATTCAGTTTTTGAATTTTTGAATTAAAGTTATTTTTACAATATATACATATATATACATATATGTTTGGGAAAACCAAAGTAATCTCATAATAATAATGAATAAATAAAATGTTTAAAAAGAAACCAAAGAATATAAGATGCTTGCCAAATGAAATGTACATGAATATCTCTTTCATCAAAATCGAACAAGTAAACATAACATAAGCCCTCACAAGAGATCCTTGCTACCTTCGGGTGACAATGGCAACATTGGTTCCATGTATTACTTCAAGAGAAAATGTAACATGCAAGACTTAAACACACCAATTCCCAAGAAAGAAAATCGAGAACCAAAACCCTAAAGGTTGTGCCTCCAAAGGTCATGCTAGGTTGAGCTTTAAGCAAAGGCTCCGGCTTGACGAGAAGAAGATGCCCCTTGGGGTGGGTTGGATGAGGGACTGATAATAAGAGGATTCTTAAAGATCGGGGTTCCCGAGTGGTCTCTCGGTCCTTGAGCAACACTCTTTCCTTTCAGACTGGACTGTAATATTTGCGATATTCCTTTCATCATATCTTGTTGGGACTTGATGATGGTGTCCCTTAATTTTTGTTGAGTTCATTCCGTCTGACCTCTCAAATCGGCCTCTAGCTTAGCAAAAATTTCCTCCATTTTCTTCTTTTTGGTGTCAGGTAAAAACTTGATACAGCATCTTTGCTGGCTAAGGATGTTGTCACGAACCCCCGTCCATTAAAATTGTTCATTTTAGGAATGAATGCATGTAATGTGTTGCATGCACAACAAGGATATATGATTAAAGGTAATCAAACATACATGTATAATTGAATGCAAAGATGCATTGGTTTGATAAACATTAATTTTATTTGTTTTATGAATGAATGAATGGAGGAATGAATGAATGAATGAATGAATGAATGAATGAATGAATGAATGAATGACTGAATGAATGAATGAATGAATGAATGAATGAATGAATGAATGAATGAATGAATGAATGAATGAACGAACGAATGAACGAATGAACGAACGAACGAACGAACGAACGAACGAATGAACGAACGAATGAAGGAATGAATGAAGGAAGGAATGAATGAATGAATGGATGAATGAATGAATGAATGAATGAATGAATGAAAACATATGATTAAAGGTAATCAATCTAAAGGTATAATTGAAATGAAAAGAGCATTGATTTGACAAACATTCTCATTAAGCGACTTTTCATAACGAAGATCAAGTCATGTTACAAGGAATAGAGAGTAAGAGCTTCCGTGTAGGGTATGACTGAAACTTAAGTTCCTTCCCCGCCAATAACTGGGTTGGCCCTAATCATCTCTTGAACTTCAAGATTCTTTAACTCTTCATTACAGACTCTTTCTCCCGTTATAGAAGTCTTAAATTTTGAATTGTTCTCGAATCAACATTTCATGCAAAAAGTGATATGAATATGCACAAAGAGAATTGAGCAAGAAAACAAAAATAAATTTGTCACAAAATAATGCTATTATGAATGCAAAGAGCAACACTGAGTTTGGAAAATATCCTCGTTAAACGACTTGCATTAATGGGAACATTGGCTTGTTACAATGATCAAAGGAAACCCACTACATATGTGGTCCCTAAGGTAGCATCCAAACAACCCCTTCTTCTTTCTTGGAAGCTTGGCAGCATCTTTCGTTAGGAATTGTAACGTCAGACGATCCTTTGTATCTAAGCTATCAAATGTGGCCATTGTTGGCCTTACCCCAAGTGGTGTAGGCGGCGAATTGTAATTAATCCAATGTCGCCATTTGGTACACCTGACTTGCTCTTCGGAAAAGGTCCCATCGGACTTGATCTTTGAAGTATGCTGAAGCTAAAATCAGAATTCCTTCTCATTCGGAATATTCTTTCTTGTTCTGAATTGTCAACCCAAGATGACAAAATCCCCGGAAAACTTTTAATCTTGCTTTGGAAGGCTTTGTTCTTGTTTGACACGGTTATGTTGATCTTCTTGCAAGACTCGGTATTTCTCAACTGTTGTAGTCAAAACCAAATTGCCAATCGTGAAACAACTATAGGTTGAACTCCAAGGCTTGAAGTAGTGATCACTTGATATCTAACAAATATAAGAGCTCGTCATTCTTGCCTTTGAAAGCATTTCTTGCCTCGGAATCCCAACCATATTAACTTTGATTTGGACACATCATTAAATTTTGTGTTCGTGAAAGTTTCGGCTAAGATTGTTGACTTAACTCCCCGACTGGAATATTGTCCATGTCATGTAATTGCTCTTCTTTTAGCTATATTTGCACGTCGAAATCCTTCTCATCACTGTTACGGCCCAAATTTCCTATTAATCTAGTTTTTATTTTCAGACTATTTCCAACTCAATGTGCTCTTCAAGATATGATAAAAATATGCAAAAACACAAAGAGGAAAAGAAGGGAAAAACAAATAAAAGTGTTAGTCCATCTAATAATAATAATAAATTCAAGAGGTAAAAAAGTAAGTGCGAAGGATTCAAGCACACAATAAACACATACAAAGCCCTATACGAACTCTAACTTGCTAAGGTTATCCGCATGGCTCTAACGGGGTGGGCTTCTTAGATTCTCACGCATGGGTTCGGTTCTAACAAGGGTACCCGAACCTATCTTATCACCTACTAAGGCAATAAGAACCCCAATTCTGGCCCATTACAAGCTTGCGAATTGATTTTAGTTCGAGGGAAAGCACGACCTAGTGACGTGGAGGGCTGCTCACGTGTCAAAGGCGTGGATTCCGGAAGTAAATTACCGACCCGTGGAGGGATACTCACGTGGGTATGGGCATTTCACTCCCACTTAAGGGGTATAGAGCTTAATGATCATGATGCAACACATGTCGGTGACTCCTTAGAAATTAAATGAAAAATTAATTCGAATGCCACCAATTTTCAAAGCTCGTATAATTTAAGTCACATTTTCAAAGAAGAACAAACTTATTAAATTCACTTTAAACTTTAAATAGTTTCCATCGATTAAAGGCAACAAGTATTTTCTTGGCTTAACTCTCTTTTTTTTTGTAAAACAAAAGCGGTCCCCAACGAAGTCGCCAAACTATAATAATGTTTTTAAAAAAACCCTTCAAGTATCACACATTTTTAGGAAATCGGTTAAGAGGGGATTTTCTTTTGGAAAATTCGAGTTTCAAAAAATAATAAAAACATTGAGCCGCCACCAGCCACTAAGGTAGGCCAGACACCCTAAAGACCAAAGATTCATTTTGAAAAGGGTTTGGGAGTTGGTTACGTGTGGGGAAGGATTAGCACCCCCATCGCGCCCGGAAATCGGTACCAAAATATTTGTTGCCTTTAATTGATGGAAATTATTTAGAGTTTAAAGTGAATTTATTTAGATGTTCTTAATTGAAAATCTGACCCGAATTGTATAGGCTTCATCAAATCGTGGCCTTAGAATTAATTGAGCATTTAATTAATAAGGATGATGATACGTCGGACCATAGATTAAACCGACATCATATAAGTCTGACTGTAGTATTAATTTATGGTTCGACTCTCGTACGTCACCTTTATGCATGATGCAAGCATTTAAGAATGATGACATGATATTGTCGATTTTAAATTAATGTTTACCTAGAGACGATGAGAATTAACATGAATATTTGGTCTACATCCATTGAGCTCGGACTGTTTTGACACAAATATTGGGGTTAATAGATACATCTCTTTTGTATAGTTTAAATTAATTAATTAGCATGCCAAATTATTAATGGTCTCATAGATGACAAATATAAGTATGTCACATATAAACAACACATTAAAACATCATATTTCAACATGCGTTAAAGTATATATTTTAAAACTATATATTATATAAAAACTATATTACATGCTTAAACCTTAGCTTATATATATATAGTATATATTATATTAAAAACATATTATATATACAAAACTATATACTACACACATACAATATATTATGTATAAAACTAATATTATATAAAGAACGTATTATGCATAAATTATACATATGAAACTATATATATATATATATATATAAAGCTTATACTATATATGAACTATATTATTATATAAAAACCTTATATTATGTATAAATTATACATTATAAAAAACTATATAAATGAACATAAGATGTCAAACAAGACTAAAAAACAACCAAATAACATAAATATCTACAACAAACCTCAAATTAGATAGATCTACAACATTAGGGCAAGAATAGTAATAATATCAACATATTAGAGAACTGAAATTAAATATGCATGAATAAGGGGTTTTAACACTGGAATTGGGACTAAAATAGAACCTGAAACAGACTATAGGGACCTAAGAGGTGATTAAACCATTTAAAAAACGAATTAGGCTCGAAAATGATGAAATCGAAATGTTCCAAAATCTTGTAAGGACCATGGGCGTAGTTTCGAAACACGGAGCCCCTTGTGCGCGTGAATAGCGCGACGCGGAAGGGCTTATAAGGGGATTAAGCCAATTTTAAAACGTTTAAACATTATAAAAGCTCCCTTTAATCTGTTTTGACCCCCTTTTGTAAACCCTAATAGCCTCCTTCTCTCCCGTCCTCTCCATGTCGTCCGCCGAACGCTGCCGGCGAACTCAAAACACCGACACAAGACCCCATTTTTAAAACTTTTTATTTTCCTGATTTCAAAACCAAAACATGTTTTGAGAAACAAAAATTAACACCCCTTTTTTGAAAGAAAATAAATACTCGTCTTTTGGCTTGCCTCTTCACCATCTCACCACACACGGCCTTGAGAAGATCGGATCCGTGCTTATCGGCGGTGAGAAAAGTAAAACTGACTAATGGTAGATGAAACGACAAAGGTAAAACATAAACCCCAAACCCCTTTTTTGATTATGTATTTTTGTATGCTTCGAAATAAAACGCCGAGAAAGAAGAATATGATACATCTGAAGGAATTTTGTATTGCTTGCTCTCTGCAATTCTCTCGATTAATGCTTAGGGGTTACAATGTTGATTCAGGCTTTTATAGCCAAAAATTACATGATTTGGAAAAGAGAAAAAAAGAAGATTAATATCCTATTGGTTGCCTATTTTCTCTGAATTTTTGTCCATATTCATGTGCATCTTTTGAAATTTCCGTTGATTTGTTTGCATGCATCGTGGCTGCTGGGAGGGGACCAGAGAGAGGCTCAGTTTGGGGATTAAGCCTCTAATGTGGTTGCCGACGTGGCGGATCAACGGTGAGGTGGCGTCAAGCCACTAGACTTCTCGACCGATGTGGAGACAGAGTTGGCAATCCAATCGGCGCGTGTGGCTTCCACGCGAGTGATGACGCATCGTTCACGCGTGTGTGGGGAGCTCCAACTGTTGTGCGTGGGTTGCACTAAAAGGGGGCGCGTGGCTCGTTCTGGTATCTTCCCTGCATTGATCTAAGCCGTCCGATGCAATCTAGATCCAACAGTGGCTGATGGCGCGGCTGCAACGAACAGAGGGTTCATTAGGGTTTCTTTTGCTTAAGGCCTTATCAGGCCACCTGTAATGGACCGTTATAACTTTGGGCCAGACCTTTAAATGTAAATGGACTGTTTATTTTTCATTAAAGTTAGGCTTTGTTTATTTAAACTTGGACAGTTTATTATAAGATAATATAATTTGTAATTTTTAGATTCTTCTCCAATTTTTCTTTTAATAATAATAATAATAATAATAATAATAATAATAATAATAATAATAATAATAATAATAATAATAATAATAATAACATATGATAGCGATTATAATAATAATGATAATAAGATATCAAATAGTAAGATGATGAAAAAGATAGGAAAATATTATAATGTAATATATTAGTAATATTTAGGGGTTTTCGAATAGATGATAACAATATGATAGTAATGTTTTTTTTGGTTTTTGATTTTAATAACATCCACTTACATACATTTATATAGTTAAACAACAGCCCATATAAGCCCATTATAATAAAACAAAATAAAAAGAGGGTATCCCGGACAAAATTAGTGATTACAATATGTCCTCTTGAATATTCATATTTTGGCGCATTTAGTATAATCGCCTTAGTGGGTGCTAATTGAGAAAATACTATAAGAATGATCATATTTTCTTATGTATTTTATAAAGGAGTTTGGATCAAGATTCATTATATCATTAGCACTCCTAAAGAACTTCAAATTGGAAACTCATGAAGAGCTTTCAAAGGATTTAATAAAAGTATTTGAGAAAAAGAATCTTGAGATGTGGTTTTGTCTCGACCTAAAGATCGAGCACTTAAATATGTGTTGTTGTCTATGAATGGACATAAGTTGAAAGAATCTTAAAGAAGATCAATATGGATAAAGCATATCTATTGTAAGATTGTTGGTGTGAATAACGATAATTATATCTTTTCTTGGTCTTGAGGCACCATATATTAGTTGGTCAAGTAATATCCATAGATATACAAAGATCATTACCTTTAGATCTTCAAACATTCGTCGATGCCTCCTCAAATCTTGTTGAAATAATTGTTATGCATGAGGCAAGCCAAAAACGTGTTTGGCTAAGACCATTGACCCAACATATCCAGAAGATATGTGATTTACTTTAACAAGATATGATACAAATGCTATCTTGTGTAGAGATAATGAAAGGTGGATACATCATGGATCATATTACTCTGAAGTTTCATCCCTCACGATCTTTAGAAAAATGGTATTTAAGATTGAATTATGAAGATTCAAAGATCTTATGTGATGTTTTCATGAGGGTGAGTAAATACGCGTTGCACTCTTTTTCCCTTAACCGAGATTTTGTCCCAATGAGTTTTCTTGGTAAGGTTTTTAATAAGGCAACATGTTATGCGTATCAAAGATGTGTGTACGCTTTTTCCTTCACTAAAGAATTTTATTCCCATTGGGTTTTTATCTTAGTAAGGTTTTAACGAGGCACATTATCTTCATAGACATCCAAGGGGGTGTTATGAATATTTATCTATGTGGATGTCTATAATGATAAGAACTTTATCTAGGAGATTTGATTTACTTTATCATTTAAAATATTATCTCCATTAATAAGAGTTTAATGTATTATGTACTTCTTATGCCTATAAATAGATGAAGTCATTGTACACAAGTCTAGTTTTGATAATAATACGAATATCACTCTTTCTCTCATCTCTTTGTTATTTTATTCTTATTCGTTGTTCTTCGTTATTTTATTCACAATATAAATAACATTATAAATCATATAATCTTTAAAAATTTAAAATCTCAATGCAATGAATATATATATATATATATATATATAATTCTATTAAAATTTAAAAATTTTAAAAAAATCATATGAATAATCTTTAAAAAATATTAAACAACATAACAAATCTTTAAAAAATTATATGAATAATCCTTAAAAAATTTAAATTTCAAAATCTTAATTCAATGAGTATTATAAATAATTTTTAAAAATTATTAAATAACATTACAAATCTTTAAAAAATTATATGAATAACCTTTAAAATTTTAAAATTTAAAATCTTAATTCAATAAGTATATATAAAAATATGTTAAAATTAAATTTTTAAAAAATATATATGAATAATATTTAAAATTTTTAAAATTTAAAATCTTAATTTTATGAGTATATACATGGATATTCTTTAAAAAAATATTAAATAAAATTACAAATCTTTAAAAGAATTATATTAATAATTTTAAAAAATTCAAATTTTAAAATATTAATTCTTTGAGTATATATATATATATATATATTATAATATTAAAAATTTTAAAAATTTTAAAATTACATGAATAATCTCTAATAACTATAAAAAACATTACAAATCTTTAAAAATTATCTGAATAATCTTTAAAAAACTAAAATTTAAAATCAAATCAATGAGTATGTATATAAATTATATTAATTTTTTTAAAATTTATATAATATAATCTTTTAAAATTTAAAATCTTACCAAACACAACACCATTTTTCTTTCTCAATTTCTTGCTACATCCACCCTTTTCGCATCGTGGAAGAACGGGGTATTAAAACTTATTTTCTCATTTTTCTAATTTAGAAGAAGAATCACTTTTAGTCTAATTGTTTTAGTGTTGTATGTCCTCGTTTTATATATTTACTTCAATATTTATTGATATTGTTTGTTCACTAATATTTTGATTGCTCCCATAATAGATTTCTTATTTGATTTTTAAAATTTATTGGTTAGTTTATCGACTTTTAGTTTTATATGTTCTAGTTATTTTGTTTAACTTTGCATGTCATTCTTGATTTGGAGAAGTGGGATGATAATAGGTCGAGTCTATAATAGGTCAGGTCAATTACAGGTCGGGTCAAATCGGATCTCGAATGATTTTAAGTCGGGTTTTATAAGATATTTGCCAGGTTAATTCAAGTTAATGTTATTATCAGGTTGGGCACATGTCGGGTTCGGTTATCACATTATCGGGTTGAATTTGGGTTCGAGTTGTTCTCAGGCCGGGTTCAGATCCAAAATCATCGGGTCTAACTTGAGTTTGGGTTAACATCAGGTCGAACTCGGTTGAGTTCGGATCATCATCACCTCGAGTCACAATCAGTTCAGACTCATGTTAGTTTCAGTCGAATTCCATATCAGGTTAATATTTTACACCCATTGTATAAACAACTAAGTAAATCAAGCAAACCATTAAAATCAAATATAATGAACTTTATTGTCGATAACGAATTAACCAAACTGAATTTTTTCTTAATCAAATAAAAAACAGAATTGGAAATTTTCTTTATAAGATTTATTTATAAAATAAAAATTATTAGGTTAAGTTAGTTCATATTTCGACTAAATTAATTAAACGCGTAAAAACATTTGATTATTTGATTGGTTTAAAATCTTAAAATTAATAACAGAATTAAACAAAATATTAAAATCGAATAAACAAAAAACCTAGTTAAACCGATTTTATTTAGGGTTAGTTTAGCATTGCTTTTGAAAAGTGATTTTTAAAAGTATTGTTAGAAAGGGATTTTGAAAAGAGAATTTAAAAAGTTGGTTGTTAGATTTTAGTGTTCAACATTGCTGTTAAAAAGTATTTTTAAGAAGATAAATGACCATTTTGGACATGATATTGTAAGTTATATATATATATATATATATATATATATATATATATGATATTCAAATTCTCTAATATTATAATATAGGGTAATCTTCACCAGTAGGCCCTTTCGTTTAGGGTATGTTCTATTTTGGTCATCAGAATAAAAAAAAGATTATTCTAGTCACTTACGTTTAGAATCATTTCTATTTTGGTCCATTGGTCGTTAGTCTCCGTTACTTAAAATAGTTTCTAATTTAACCCCTAAACTTTCAGAATTTTATTTTTCACCATCTTCCCCAAAAATTATAAAACTAAAACCCCAGAAAATTAAATCAATAACTATAACCCAACACTACAGCTCATTCCCCTAAGATTAAAAGCGTCAGCTTCCATTGCCTTAGCAATTTTTCTCAGTCCACCATGAAATGGATACAAGTATATTGTTAATTGATGGAGATAAAATTATTTTTAGGCTTGGTCTCTTGATTGTGTTGATGAGTTTTGTAATCACACTGTGTAATCTCAGTTTCACCATTTTGATAATTTATTTCCAGAGTAAGATTCAAATCAGTGGAGAGACAACTTCTCTTGAGAAGGCATCCATTCACCATGTCTATATAGTTGATTCTTTATATATTTACTGCATGCTTGGTGGAGTCTCGGTTTTCCAAGTTCGTTTTGCCACCTAGTTTGATTTGATATGCTTATTTTGTTGGGAATCAATACTGTATTTCCATTGCTGTGTTCGAGCTAAATTTTGTTTGCTAGAAACTGATCTCACATATTGGATGCTCTATATGAACAATGCAGAACACAATGATTAGCAGCATCGAGCAAGTAACAAATTTGCCCCGAAAAAGAGTTGCCAAATGGTTCGAAGATAAGCGCAATGAGGAAGGACCTCCCGAGCATCACCAGCCATATCGAAAACGTTGAGTGGAAGAAGAAAGCTATAAAAACCGGAGCAACGAGCACTAGTGGCATTACAAACATTTCAAATGATTTAAGGTTTGTTTTTCTCGATAGTTGTACATTTTCTGCTAGAGCAATGGAAGCTGACGCTTTTAATCTTGGAGGAATGGGTTGTAGTGTTGGGTTATAGCATTGATTTAATTTTATGGGGTTTTAGTTTTATAATTTTTGGAGAAGATGGTGAAAAATAAAATTTTGAAAGTTTGGGGGTTAAATAAGAAACTATTTTTTTTAAGTAACGGAGACTAACGGACAAGGGACCAAAATAGAAACGATTCTAAACGTAAGTGACCAAAATAATCTTTTTTAAATTCTGGTGACCAAAATAGAACACACCCTAAACGAAAGGGACCACTGGTGAAGATTACCCTATAATATATGAAATACATCAGCTTAAATTATTATAAAGTATAAAAATATTTTTATTAATAAAAATATTTTTTTAACAATTATACGTGCTTCATGAAAATATAACAAATTTAAAATATTTTATTTAAAAACTTTACATGAACAAATACATATCATTTTAAAATTAAAAAAATAATTATTAATTATATAATTATATCTTCGTAAAGAATTATAAATTTATATATTATAAATAAACACAGTAGCAAATGAAGGTTAAAATTATAATTTGGCTCTCAAAATCACTTGCTGAAAATCACTTTTCAAAAACAAATTTTTCTGTAACACCCGTGTTTTGAGGTTAGGAGTTAGTGGTGTGAGTAGGTTCGAGTCGGTAAAATCAATTTAATTTAATTTGACCTTGGCTTGAGCTAATTGAGCTTTTAAATAAAAAAGATGGATCATTTTGGTAATTTAGCCAAAACAATTTAAAAAGTAGACCACCTTTTTGAAGTTAAAAGAACAAAAAAGGGGGGGGAAGTTGTCTTCCCTATCTCTTCCAACGTGAAAACCACCCTAAACCCACCCAAACCCCAAATCAATATTCCATTTGATTTCTTCCTCTACTCAAGGGCATTTTTAAAGGTAATCACATATTCACACTCTTCTCTTCATCCTCTACGTTTACATGGCTTTATATTTCGAAACTACCCCTTTTTGTGATTTTCAAGTTTAGGGAAAAGGTTGGATTTTTAAGGGGTTCTTCAATTGTTTTCAAATTGTTAAGTTGGGTTTTGGTTTAGTCTCCTTAAAATACACATAATGTGTTAAAATGGGTGATTTTGGGTGAAAACCCGAAATGGGTCCTTGTGGCCATTTTTGAGGTGTCTAAAACTTAGATTTTGGTGTGATTTAGGGTTAGGTTGAAGGGATGATGGTTTAGGGATGTTAGGAAAGTGTTTTGGGACCCTTTTGATGTCATTTTGGTGTTTGAAAACATGGTTTTCAGCTGGGTTTTAAGGGAGCTCGAAAATGGAAATTTTGGGTGATTGTTGGGTTTGAAAGAAGTGTGGCTTGCGTTTGAGGGTTGGAGTGGTGACTGAATTTTAGCATTGATTTGTGAGTAATGGATGTGTTTTGATTGGCTAGAAACAAGAGGAGACGTTGGAGAAGCATCGGGACCGAATCCGGGCATTTAAAAGGCTTGCTTGCTTGCTTGCTTTGGTTGCTAAGGAAGGGTGGTGAGTAAACTTTAAATTGGTTTTAAAGTTGGTTCAAATGTGTGTAGTGGATGTGTGGGAATGAGCTTGGTAGGCCATTCCTAGGTGGGAGTTAAATTGGTAGTTTAACCCCTTGATTTCCTATTGATAAATGATATGTCATTGCCTACTTGTTCTTGTGAAATGTGGATTGACTTGTACGTGTGTATCTTGATATGTATATGTGATGAGTATGTGATATAAATGGTGGATATATGATGTGGTTAAAGAGATTGGCACTAATTAACTTACCGGGTGTAAATGATCGATCATTAGGATTAGTGTGCACACGGTTGAGTCAAAACATACGTGGCCTTGATGGCGTTGAGTCATCAAGGAGTAGTACGATGATGTAATATTCCACCGGAAATTTATTTATATTCTATGTGATGATGAGTGGAATCCCATCCGTAGGGCATGTGGTGATGAGTGGAATCCCGCCCATGCAAGGTCCGGTGATGAGTGTAATCCCACCGAGGTAATGTTGTTGTTGAGATTTAATCCGCACATCCGAGTAAACTAATAGTGGCCAATGAACTTGATATTATGATTATGATATGGTGATGTTGTTATACATTGTTGAGCTTAGTATGATGTGAGATGCCATATTATGACTCTTGAAAGACTAGCTAGGTTGACTTGTTGATAGCTATGTATGTCGTATGTGAGGTTAAGGATTTGCATGCTTGGACCCTGCATTGTTGTTTTTTTAGAGCATCCTCACTAAGCTTCTAGCTTACGCTCTCATTTTCAACAATGCAGATCATTAGCGTGGTGTTAGCAAGGAGCAAGGCGGAGGGGCTTTCCAAGTGTAGTTGCTCAAGTATGATTTTGTGTTAAAGTGGTGGTTAGCAATGGGGCTATTTTATGTTTTATATGAGCGATGTATGACTCATGATTGTGGTTGATGTTTATGTTTTGACTTGGTTTGTAAAACATGTTATATCTTGTTGCATGCTTGTGTGTGATGGCATGCCTTTTGGATGTTTAGGTTGCTTGGTTGTATATGCAAACCTCATATGTGGTAACTTGTGCCTTATGGTCTTTAAACCCTTAAGTATGCCCTTTTATGAAATGTGGCCCTTTGTGTAAATGCCATGTTTGGATGCCTCATCTTATGCCTTGTGTGTTTGAGCATGTTTTGTCATATGGTCCATGCCTCTAGTTCATGCTTGCAAGTGTTGGGTGTTTCTTGGGGTCGTTTAAGGCATTTGGGATCGATTAGAGACACTTAAAGATGGTTTTGGGAAGTTGCAGACAGTCAGTGTTTTGAAACGGGATGGGCTGTTTCGGAACGGGTATGGCTCCAGGGACCTCGTATCGGAACTCATTTCGATATGGTTTGGCCATTGTGAACCCCTGTTTCGAAACAAGTTTCGGAACACTTTGGCCACTGTAAACCCCTGTTTCGAAACAAAATTTGAAACGTTTTGGCCACTAGAGGTGTCTGTTTCGAAACAAGTATCGAAACGCCTAGGCAGAAATAGGGCCCTGTTCCGAAACGGGGTGGATGCGTTTCGGAACGAGTACCTGACCTTTTTAACTAAGCTCGTGTTTCGAAACGGGAGATGACTGTTTCGAAACGGGTAGCTGGAAATGGGTTTTTGGACTTCTCTAATGGGTCTCAAGGGTTGGGCTTAGGCCCGGTTTGTGGTAAGGCTTTATGGTGGGCCTCGTTTTCCGCTATCGTGATCACTTAGGTAATTAAATGTCTCTAGACAAGATGTAAAATAAACAAAAAAATAATTAGGGTCGCTAACCGAGGTGGAACCTCCATGGGTTTCATGTTGGTTTTCCCCGTGTAGCCTACTGGAACCGGTCAACCGACCAGACCAGGGCAAGGGGGTTACATTTGTTGGTATCAGAGCCTGAGGTTACCGAGACCTCGGGCAGGTAAGTGAGGTAAGCTTGATGTGTTAAGTAATTGTATTGCTTGGTGTATGTTTTTTCATGAAATCTCGATGTTTGATTATTCGTATGATGATTTGAAGCATAAATTTTTGCGTTCGGTGTTGAGTCGAGTGCCCATTGCTACTATTACTTAATTTAAAAAGGTTTTTGTAAAGGAAGTACTTGAGCACTGTTGGACCCTTGCTTTTGCTAACGTAATCCTTATCTGTTTGTTGTTGTTTGTTGTAGTTATAATCTTGCTTGCTGTACCATTAGACCACGAGGGAGGCCTAGGATGGTTCGACCGGAACCACGGGCAGCGGCTCTAGGAGTTGAGCCAGTAGTTAGAGTTGAGGCTCAAGTGGGAGAGCCTGTGGCTGGAGTTGGAGCTCCTCCACCACCACCACCTCCTCCACCAGGAGAAGGAGGCGAGGTCGGGGCCGAAGAAGAGGGACCTCAGGGAGGCCAAGGTGGCCAAGGTCCGGCCGGAATAGACTTAGCTCCTTTGGTTCAGACGATAGCCGGGGCTTTTCAGGCTGCAGTGGCTAGGGGTCAGGCAGCAGCACAACATCAGGGGGAGGGCACTGGGTTGCCATTAGAGAGACTTTATGGTCTAGGGGCCGAAGAGTTTAGAGGGTCTACACCGGAGAGATCCGATTTGTGGTTTGAGAAGACCGTCCGTATCCTCGCACAGATAGGATGTACCGGAGAGCGCAAGTTGGGGTGTGTTGAGTCTTTCCTTCAGGGTGATGCCTATACTTGGTGGGTCACCATCACTACGGGTATGGATGAGGCCGAGATTACTTGGGAGTTCTTTGAGTCAGCATTCCGTAAGAAGTATCTGGGTCCGCTATATCTCGATGAGAGGAAGAGGGAGTTCATGGCTTTGCTTCAGGGGAGTATGACTGTGATAGACTATGAGATTCGATTCGTTAGACTGAGTCAGTATGCATCTGAGCTTGTTCCTACTAAGGTGGAACGATGTAACCGTTTCCATTATGGGCTGAATGAAGAAATCAAGAGGTATACTCTAGCTTCAGACTACACTGATTTTGATGTCTTGGTCGTGAGGGCCAAAGACTTGGAGCACAGTTTGGGCTTGACCAAACGGTCTGGTGGTTCTAGTTCGGGTAAGAGGTCCAGTGACTTTGATAGAGGCGATGCCAAGAGGCATCGGGACAACCGGCATCACTATGATCATAGGCGTGGTGGCGGTAACCACGGTAGGGGTCAACAGGGCCCGAGGGCTGGTGGAAAATTGCCCACTTGTGCTACTTGCGGGAGGAACCACACCGGTGAGTGTTGGGGGAATTTCCACTCGTGTTGGAATTGTGGGGCTAGAGACCATATTATACGTGACTTTCCACATCAGGTGGGGCAGGCACCAGCTCAGGCTCCTGCTAGAGCCAATGACTTTCAGAGAGGCCGCGGGCGCGGTAGAGGTAACTTCCAGCCGAGAAATGATGGTCAGAGAAACATAGCACATGTAGTTATAGTCCAGCCGGAGGGCGGAGGTCAGGCCAGAGTTTACGCTCAGCGTGGGGATCAGCATGACACATATGTGATCACAGGTAACTTCTCGATACAGTCTTTGGGTTTACTTTCTTTGATTGACTCCGGGTCTACACATTCCTACATATTAAGTGAGCATGCACAGTCGTTGAATTTGCCTTGTAAAATGTTAGAAGTAGGAGTTAGTGTTACTAGTTCCTTTGGGGACACGGTAGTAGTTAGGAAAATGTACAGAAGGTGTCCGTTGATGGTTCAGGGACATGTGTTCCCAGTGGATATGATGGAGCTACCTTTCTATGGTTTGGATGTAATTCTGGGTATGGACTGGCTCACGGAGCATAGGGCTAGGATAGACTTTGAAACTAAGAGGATTTCTTTGAGACTTACAGATGATTATGAGATAGTAGTGGTGGGTGAGAACGTGAAGTTCTTATCCAATTTAGTTTCAGTCATAGAGACTAAGAGGTTAGTTGAGATGGGTTGCGAAGCGTACTTGGCCTATGTGATGAATCCTAACATGAGTGAGATTAGACCTCAAGACGTCCGGACAGTGTGTGACTTTCCTAGTGTGTTTCCGGAAGAGTTACCAGGGTTACCACCGGATAGAGAGGTAGAGTTCACTATTGAGACTTATTCTGATTCAGCTTCTGTTTCGATTGCTCCGTATCGCATGGCACGGAAAGAACTGAAAGAGTTGAAGACTCAGTTGCAAGAGTTGACAGATAGATGCTTCATTCGACCTAGTTCTTCGCCTTGGGGTGCACCAGTTTTGTTTGTGAAGAAGAAAGATGGAAGCATGAGAATGTGTATAGATTACAGACAGTTAAATCAGCTGACAGTGAAGAATAAGTATCCCTTGCCTAGAATTGATGATTTGTTTGACCAGTTGAGAGGGGCATCAGTCTTTTCGAAGATTGACTTGAGATCAGGCTACTACCAGCTAAAGGTAAGAGATGTTGATGTACCGAAGACGACCTTTAGAACTAGGTATGGTCACTATGAGTTTTTAGTCATGCCTTTTGGGTTAACTAATGCACCGGCTGCTTTCATGGATATGATGAATAGGATTTTTCAACAATACCTAGATCAGTTTGTAGTTGTTTTTATAGATGACATCTTGGTGTACTCGCGAACTGAAGAAGACCATGACCGACATTTGAGATTAGTTTTGAAGACTTTGCTAGATAATCAGTTGTATGCGAAGTTGAGCAAGTGTGAATTCTAGATCCGAGAGGTAGTCTTCTTAGGACATGTAGTGTCAGCCGATGGGATTAGAGTTGATCCGAAGAAGATTGAGGCCATTGTTGAATGGAAGCAACTTAAGTCTGTAACAGAGGTACGTAGCTTCCTAGGCTTAGCTGGATACTATAGAAGATTCGTAGAAGGTTTCTCTAAGTTAGCCACTCCATTGACACAGTTACTTCAGAAGAGTGTTCAGTTTGAGTGGACAAATACAAGACAGAGAGCCTTTGAGAAATTGAAAGAAGCTTTGACCCAAGCACCGATCTTGATTCAGCCAGAGTCTGGGAAAGACTATGTGGTTTACAGTGATGCTTCTTATGTAGGCCTAGGTTGTGTCCTCATGCAAGACAAGAGAGTGGTGGCTTATGCCTCAAGACAGTTGAAGACTCACGAGCGCAACTATCCGACCCATGACATAGAGTTAGCTGCAGTTGTGTTTGCTCTGAAGATTTGGAGGCATTATTTGTACGGTGAGAAGTGCACAGTGTACACAGATCACAAGAGTTTGAAGTACATCATGACTCAGCGAGATTTGAATCTCAGACAACGTAGGTGGTCAGAGTTGCTAAAGGACTATGATCTTACCATTGAGTACCATCCGGGTAAGGCAAATGTAGTGGCCGATGCATTGAGTAGGAAGATAGCCGTAGACTTGAGAGCCATGTTTGCTAGATTGAGCTTGTCCGGAGATGGTGGCTTGGTAGCCGAGCTTCAGGTTAGACCTACTCTAGGTCAGTTGATTAGAGAGAAGCAGCTCTTAGATAGATCTTTGGCACCTCACGTGCAAGATGTGGCCGAGGGTAGACCTATAGACTACAGTTTCAGTACCGATGGGGTTTTGTGTTTCGAAAATAGGATAGTTGTGCCAGAAGACAGTGACTTGAGACGTACATTTTTGACTGAAGCACACAGTAGTCCATTTGTTATGCATCCTGGAAGTACGAAGATGTACCGCGATTTGAAGAATGAGTACTTTTGGGTTGGTTTGAAGAGAGATGTGACCGACTTCGTGAGTAAATGTTTGGTGTGTCAGAGGGTGAAGGCGGAACATCAGGTTCCCTCAGGTTTGTTGCAACCATTGAGAATTCCAGAATGGAAATGGGAGAATATAACCATGGATTTTGTTTCGGGTTTGCCTTTGACTCCTACGAAGAAGAACTCAGTGTGGGTTATAGTAGATCGTTTTACGAAGTGTGCTCACTTCTTGGCAGTTAATACCACTTACACTTTAGATAGATTGGTCGATCTGTACATTGGTGAGATTGTTAGACCGCATGGTGTGCCGAAGTCCATTGTGTCCGATAGAGATCCGAGGTTTACAGCTCGATTCTGGGAGTATCTACATACAGCTTTGGGTACCCGTTTGAATTTCAGCACGTCTTATCATCCTCAGTCAGATGGATAGTCAGAGAGAGTAATACAGATCTTAGAGGATATGTTGCGTTGTTGCATTATTGACTTTCAGGGTACTTGGGAGAAGCATTTGCCTCTGGTTGAGTTTGCTTACAATAACAGCTTCCAGTCGAGTATTCAAATGGCTCCGTATGAGGCCTTGTATGGCCGGAAGTGTAGAACTCCAGTTTGTTGGGCCGAAGTGGGACAGAAGTTGTTACCTATGCCGGATTTGCTCAAGGGGACAACTGACAAGGTAAAATTGATTTGCGATCGATTGAAGGCTGCTTCGGATAGGCAGAAGTCCTATGCAGACTTAAAGAGAAAGGAAGTTGAGTTCTCCGTGGGTGAGAAAGTGTTCTTGAAAATGTCTCCGTGGAAGAAAGTAATGAGATTTGGCCGGAAGGGGAAGTTGAGTCCGAGGTACATAGGACCGTATGAGATTGTGAAGAGGGTTGGTCCAGTTGCTTATCAATTGCGTTTGCCATCCGAGCTAGAGAAGATACACGATGTATTTCATGTTTCGATGCTCCGTAAGTATAGGTCCGATCCATCTCATGTTATGCCTGTAGAGGATATTGAATTGAATCCGGATTTGACTTACGAGGAAGAACCAGTTGAGATCCTAGCTTCTGACAGTAAGGTGTTGCGGGGTAGATCAATTGAGTTAGTGAAAGTGTGGTGGCAACGTCGAGGTGTGGACGAGGCCATTTGGGAGAGGAAGGAGGATATGGAAAGGCAGTTTCCGTATCTCTTTCAGTCAGGTAATTTCGGGGACGAAATTCCTTAAGTGGGAAAGAGATGTAACACCCGTGTTTTGGGGTTAGGAGTTAGTCGTGTGAGTGGGTTCGAGTCGGTAAAATCAATTTAATTTAATTTGACCTTGGCTTGAGCTAATTGAGCTTTTAAATAAAAAAGAAGGGATCATTTTGGTAATTTAGCCAAAATAATTTAAAAAGTAGACCACCTTTTTGAAGTTAAAAGAACAAAAAAAAGGGAAAAAGTTGTCTTCCCCATCTCTTCCAACGTGAAAACCACCTTAAACTCACCCAAACCCCAAATCACTATTCCATTTGATTTCTTCCTCTACTCAAGGGCATTTTTAAAGGTAATCACATATTCACACTCTCCTCTTCATCCTCTACGTTTACATGGCTTTATATTTCGAAACTACCCTTTTTTGTGATTTTCAAGTTTAGGGAAAAGGTTGGATTTTTATGGGGTTCTTCAATTGTTTTCAAATTGTTAAGTTGGGTTTTGGTTTAGTCTCCTTAAAATACACATAATATGTTAAAATGGGTGATTTTGGGTGAAAACCCGAAATGGGTCCTTGTGGTCATTTTTTAGGTGTCTAAAACTTGGATGTTGGTCTGTTTTAGGGTTAGGTTGAAGGGCTGATGGTTTAGGGATGTTAGGAAAGTGTTTTGGGACCCTTTAGATGTCATTTGGGTGTTTGAAAACATGGTTTTCAGCTGGGTTTTAAGGGAGCTCGAAAATGGAAATTTTGGGTGATTGTTGGGTTTGAAATTGTTGAAGTGTGGCTTGCGTTTGTGGGTTGGAGTGGTGACTGAATTTTAGCATTGATTTGTGAGTAATGGATGTGTTTTGATTGGATAGAAACAAGAGGAGACGTTGGAGAAGCATCGGGACCGAATCCGGGCATTTAGGAGGCTTGCTTGCTTGTTTGCTTTGGTTGCTAAGGAAGGGTGGTGAGTAAGCTTTAAATTGGTTTTAAAGATGGTTCATGTGTGTGTAGTGGATGTGTGGGAATGAGCTTGGTAGGCCATTCCTAGGTGGGAGTTAAATTGGTAGTTTAACCCCTTGATTTCCTATTGATAAATGATATGCCATTGCCTACTTGTTCTTGTGAAATGTGGATTGACTTGTACGTGTGTATCTTGATATGTATATGTGATGAGTATGTGATATAAATGGTGGATATATGATGTGGTTAAAGAGATTGGCACTAATTAACTTACCGGGTGTAAATGATCGATCATTAGGATTAGTTTGCACACGATTGAGTCAAAACGTACGTGGCCTTGATGGCATTGAGTCATCAAGGAGGAGTACGGTGATGTAATATTCCACCGGAAATTTATTTATATTCTACGTGATGATGAGTGGAATCCCATCCGTAGGGCATGTGGTGATGAGTGGAATACCGCCCATGCAAGGTCCGGTGATAAGTGTAATCCCATCGAGGTAATGTTGTTGTTGAGATTTAATCCGCACATCCGGGTAAACTAATAGTGGCCAATGAACTTGATATTATGATTATGATGTGGTGATGTTGTTATACATTGTTGAGCTTAGTATGATGTAAGATGTCATATTATGACTTTTGAAAGACTAGCTAGGTTGACTTGTTGATAGCTATGTATGTCGTTGTGAGGTTGAGGATTTGCATGCTTGGACCTTGCATTATTGTTGTTGTTTTTTATTTTAGAGCATCCTCACTAAGCTTCTAGCTTACGCTCTCATTTTCAACAATGCAGATCATTAGCGTGGTGTTAGCAAGGAGCAAGGCGGAAGGGCTTTCCAAGTGTAGTTGCTCAAGTATGATTTTGTGTTAAAGTGGTGGTTTGCAATGGGGCTACTTTATGTTTTATATGAGCGATGTATGACTCATGATTGTGGTTGATGTTTATGTTTTGACTTGGTTTGTAAAACATGTTATATCTTGTTGCATGCTTGTGTGTGATAGCATGCCTTTTGGATGTTTAGGTTGCTTGGTTGTATATGCAAACCTCATATGTGGTAACTTGTGTCTTATGGTCTTTAAACCCTTAAGTATGCCCTTTTATGAAATGTGGCCCTTTGTGTAAATGTCATGTTTGGATGCCTCATCTTATGCCTTGTGTGTTTGAGCATGTTTTGTCATAGGGTCCATGCATCTAGTTCATGCTTGTAAGTGTTGGGTGTTTCTTGGGATCGTTTAAGGCCTTTGGGATCGATTAGAGACACTTAAAGATGGTTTTGGGAAGTTGCAGACAGCCAGTGTTTCGAAACGGGCTGGGCTGTTTCGGAACGGGTATGGCTCCAGGGACCCCGTATCGGAACTCGTTTTGATACGGTTTGGCCACTGTGAACCCCTGTTTCGAAACAAGTTTCGGAACACTTTGGCCATTGTAAACCCCTGTTTCGAAACAAGTTTCGAAACGTTTTGGCCACTGGAGGTGCCTGTTTCGAAACAAGTATCGAAACGCCTAGGCAGAAATAGGGCCTTGTTCCGAAACGGGGTGGATGCGTTTCGGAACGAGTACCTGACCTTTTTAACTAAGCTCGTGTTTCGAAATGGGAGATGACTGTTTCGAAACGGGTAGCTGGAAATGGGTTTTTGGACTTCTCTAATGGGTCTCAAGGGTTGGGCTTAGGCCCGGTTTGTGGTAAGGCTTTGTGGTGGGCCTCGTTTTCCGCTATCGTGATCACTTAGGTAATTAAATGTCTCTAGACAAGATGTAAAATAAACAAAAAAAATTAGGGTCGCTAACCGAGGTGGAACCTCCATGGGTTTCATGTCGATTTTCCCCGTGTAGCCTACTCGAACCGGTCAGCCGACCAGACCGGGGCGAGGGGGTTACATTTTCTCTAAAAATTAACTCTTTAGTACAGTTTTTGGCCTCAAATCAGCTTTTAGAACTAAAAATTAATTTAAAAAGCAATGTCAAATAAAGCCTTAATTGATTATTTGTTCATCCTATCGACACCTAAGGGCTAAGACAAACGAGTTAACAACTCCAAGATGTGACAATGATTGTAATAAAAGACTTCAAGTTTAATTATGCAATTTAATTTTGGAAAAGAAATAATATTGCTGATAATACAAACGCTTAAAATGAAGGACTTACTACTCTTATGCCCAGAAGCGGATCTAGAAATTTTAATTTAGTAGTTCACCAACCAACAATAAATACAATCGCATGTAAATCAAAAATAAATTAAATACATTGTTAAAAGCTACATTTGAAAAAAAAATTAAATTACAAATTACTAGGATATAATAATAACTACAAATAAACTTAATTCTTGAAAAAATAAACCAAATAATAATAGTAGTAATAAAAAATAAAGGGTTAACTACTGGAATAATCACTTATGTTTTTCCCCAGTACAGAGTTGGTCACCGATTTTGAAAAACGACCAGTAAGGTCACTTACGTTTTCGGGGTATAAACTTTTGGTCACTCAGCCGTTTGTTGCCGTTAAACACTGACGGATTGCTGACTTGGCAACGAAAAAATAAGGGTAAATTACTGCAATGGCCATTAAAGTTTATCTCATGTACATTTTTGCTCCCCAATTTAAAAAAGGGTAATCTTCACCAGTGGTCCCTTTTGTTTAGGGTGTGTTCTATTTTGGTCACCAAAATTCAAAAACGAGTATTCTGGTCCCTAACGTTACAAAACGTTTACATTTTAATCACCCAACCGTTAGTCTCCGTTACTTGGCTAACGGGTGGCTGACATGGCTCGTTAAAAAATTAAAAAAATCCACGTGTGTAGTCCACGTCATTTAAAAAGCCTAACGGGTATATTCCTGCCTATATAATCCCCTTTACATCAATTAAAACCCTAAATCAATCTCTACCCATAAAATACATGCCACTACAACTCCCAAAAACTCCGTTGCAGTTGGCTTTTACAAACATACTAAACACTATTACATAAACCGAAACATCTGATTTTTTCTTTCCGTTTCAGGCTACTAGAATGGAATCCCAATCAATCTCAAACGAAGGGTATTTCGACAACATGAAAGTTTCAGAAGAACAAGCAACTTTAGGCCATGGTTGTTCGTCGAAGTCCGCAAATGTAAGATCTGATAGAGGTGAAGACACTGCTGAACCCTCACTCTCGGATTGAGCCGCAGCCAAAGATGAGTTCTCCACCTTCACAGTCCTATCCACGGGCTCGGGCTCTGCCACGTTGACTTTGTTGTTCTTGCTTTTGTTCTCGGGTGTCGCCTTGGATGGTTTCTTCTTGTTTCCTTGCTTTGGATTTTGTTCCAAGCTTTCACAGATGGCTTGAAGCTTAGCATCAACAGAGGAAGGTAAAGGCTTGTATTCACCGAAATCGCCTCCGATGTGGGAACCATGGTGGGGAAGGTTAGGGAAGTTGAGTCTCGCGAAGTCACCTCTTAGTTTAAAGTCTGCTTTGTCATAAGCCAAGGCTGTTTCCTCGGCTGTGTCAAAAGTGCCTAACCAAAGACGTGTCCGGTTCCTAGCTAACCGGATCTCAGCGACCCATTTTCCCCAGTGGCGTTGCCTAACCCCTCTGTAAAGCTTGGGCTTTGGTGGTGTACTCATCTGCTTTATCGTAACAAGTTTAGGGCTAAGAAAGCTAACCATCTGGTTACTGTTGCTGCTGATGTTGTGAGGGTAACTTTGTTGATAGCTCTGGAGGTGCAACTGGAGCTGGATCTGGTGGATCTGAGCTTGTGACAAGCTATTTAACCCGATTGTTGAACCAGTTTGAGGCTGCTGGTAGTGCTGGATACCTGAAAATGAGTCCATCGGAGTGGAGTAACAGCAGCCATCTGTGTAGAAATTGGACTGTGTTTGGGAAGAAGAGAAAGAAAGATGAGAAGGGGAATGGGAGGAAACACTGTTCATAAAAGGTTCAAGTGCTTCCGTTAATGCCCCCTGATACAGATCTGATGTAACTGCTCCGCTACTAATGAAATCCATTGCAGCTGCCGTTACTTTGAAACTGAACTGGATTTTAAACTAAGAAAAAGAAGAGGACCAAAGAAGAAGAAAACATGACATGTTTCTTACCAAAACTTGAAGAACAGGTCTTAAACCCAAAACTAAACACGTGGTTTTTTTTTTGTTTTTTTAACGAGCCATGTCAGCCACCCGTTAGCCAAGTAACGGAGACTAACGGTTGGGTGATTAAAATATAAACGTTTTGTAACGTTAGGGACCAGAATACTCGTTTTTGAATTTTGGTGACCAAAATAAAACACACCCTAAACAAAAGGGACCACTGGTGAAGATAACCCTTTAAAAAAATAAACATTATAGTCACTAGTGAAAATGTTTCTTTATAATTTCACCCTTGAATTTTTAAAAATTAATTTTTCAACCCTAAAACTTTACAATCAATTAGTATAATAATATTATAAAGGCTTAAATGAAAAATAGGTGCTCAAAGTATACCATTTTTAAATTTAGGTGCTCAAATTGCTCCTATTTAATAACTAAACTTTCAAATTGCTCTTATTTTTTCACTCTGAATTGTTTTTAATATTATTGTAACATGACATGTCATTTTTTATTATTGTTAAATTAAAAATAATTTTAAAATAAAATAAAATCATTTTTATTATTATTAAATTTAAAATATATTTTTTAAAAATATTATTTCTTAAAATAATTTAGGTGTTTAAAGTATTTTTTGTAAAAATAGGTGCCCAAATTTACCATAGTTACAATTTTAGATGTCCGGCTGTATAAATTGTCAACCAATCGGTACTTGACACGTGTCATTAATTTTATTAATTTTTAATGGAAATACTTAGAACTTTCAAATTATTATAAAATCTCAAAATTTGACAAGCTTCAGGAAACTAATATTTTTTAAATATTTTAAATTTAATAATAATAAAAATAATTTTATTTTAAAATAATTTTTAATTTAAAAATAATAAAAATGACATGTTATAATAATAAAAATAATTCAGAGTGAAAAAATAGAAGCAATTTGAAAGTTTAGTTATTAAATATGAACAATTTGGCCACCTAAATTTAAAAAGAGTATACTTTGGGCACCTATTTTTTATCTAAGCATTTATAATATTATTATACTAATTGATTGTAAAGTTAGGGTTGAAAATTGAATTTTTAAAAATTCAAGGGTGAAATTATAAAGAAACATTTTTATTAGTGACTATAATGTTTATTTTTTAAATTGGAGAGCAAAAATGTACATGAGATAAACTTTAATGGCCATTGCAGTAATTTACCCTTATTTTTCGTTGCCAGGTCAGCAATCCTTCAATATTTAACGACAACAAACGGCTGGGTGACCAAAAGTTTATGCCCCGAAAACGTAAGAGACCTTACTGGTCGTTTTTCAAAATCGGTGACCAACTATGTACTAGGGAAAAACATAAGTAACTATTCTAGTAGTTAACCCAAAAATAAAATAGTATTAATAGAAAAAATAATATATATGGTAATGAAAATGATAATTATAAAAATAATCATAATAAATATAATAAAATAGATGAAAAATATATTACAGAATAATTATAATTATAAAAAATATATTAATTACCGAAAAGTAATAGTGGTGCTTTATAGTAATAAAATAAAAAACTAATAACAACAAGGCAAAATATTCTATGCACCGGTAGTGGAAAACTTATTTTCCACAATCACATAGGTTTTAAGGTTTAGAGATTAGAATTTAAGGTTTAGGGTTTGTGGTTATGTTTTAAGGGTTGTGAATAGATTTTATGGTTTCAAGTTTAGGATTTAAAATTTATTGACCCCTAAAAGGGATACATGGTAGCTTTTGAAGGACGCTTGTGAAAAAAAAATCACCAACAGTGCATCAAACAATTACCATAGTAAAAAATATACAATACAATAAAATAATAAATAAATAATAAAAATAAAAATAAGCATGATAAAGGATCAAATTGAAAGAAAATAAAATTTGAAATGGTCAAAATAATAAATAATTATATAAAATTAAATTAAAATGAACTACATATAAAAGTTGGAGGACCAACAGAAAAATTAACCACAAAAGAATGATTTTTTTTCTTCTTCTTCCTAATGGTGGGTCACGTGACCCACCAAGTATACTAGTAGATATTGTCACGGACCAACTTCCCACGACCGAGCAAGTCGCACCCATAGGTGCTTGCCTTAACGCACCACGTCCTTCACCCGACCGAGGGACCCAAGTAGTTGCCAACACCACACACCAAGGGGCCATGCACAACGCCCTTTGTGGTGTCCGCATCCGAGAGAGCCGAGCCGGGACACATCACGCGCACCATGGGGCCAAGTCAAGCACCCTATGCTGCCCACGAGAGTTGGACCCGAGGAGGCATGCTACACGCACCCAAAGGGCCCTTGCCGAGCACCCTCCAAGTTGCTCAAGCCATGGAGCTCGAGTCAGCACCCGGCGTGCACACCAAGGAGGTCGAATTTGCACCCGACGTGCACACCGAGGGGCCTAGGGGAAGCCCATCAGAGTTGCCCACACCCCTAGGGCCCGATTTAGCACCTAGCATGCTAAAGAAGGGGTTTTGAACAAGCCAACCGGGCCTAGCAATGCCCAATCCGCCCAAGAGACCAAGACCCATCATGAGTTGTCATCCTTTGACCAACACACATGGAAAGATATCATCCATGGAGTCATATTCGTGGAAAGTCTTCCTTGCCAACAAATATGTGATGTCATAGCCATTGTAACTTAGGCAACTTTGTTTATATGAGAGTGTTGCCATGTTTAGAAGAAAGGATTCATCCATAGCCCTTGGATTGAATCACCCTTAGCCGTTAGATCGAGAGGGACAAGGCTATAAATAGAGCCCTTCCCTCACCATTGTAATCATTCCACACATCTTCCATTCTTTGTAAATCATTCTTGAGTAAAGAGTTTAGAGATTTTCTCTTCATCTTGTCTTCTTTCTTTGCCTAGTCATCATTATCATCTTTCCAAAGCTTCCGCTCACTAGTTTAAGCCTTAAGTGCTTAACTTTCGAGAAGGCTGACTTAGTCGTCATCTAAGATCGACGCCTAAGGCCACACGGACTAGCTAGTCAAAACCTAGCCCCGTGACAATATGCTCATGCTCACGCCGAATATAAATCATTTGTCTTTTTTCGTGTCTCTATTTGTATTTTCACGCTAAAAAATTAAGTTTAGAGTTTAAGATTAGGGTTTAATATTATGGTTTCGGGATTAAGGGTAGGCTATATGTTTTAGAGCTTAAGATTTAGGATTTAAAATTTAGAATTAGACTTAAAATCTAATTTCTTAATATTGGGATGTAGAAATGGGCACCGAAAAAGGGCATCGAATTTAGAATTAGACTCTAGTCAAAACCTAGCCCCGTGACAAGTGGTATCAGAGCGAGTTCCGCATCCTACTCGAGTCAAGAGGTGGCGCAAGGAAGAAAGATTGTTGCGACAAAGATGAGCGTGGAATCACCAAGCGTCTCGTTTGAAAGCGAGGTGAGCAAATCACAATTTTGTGATCTTCTTAGTAATAAATTGTTGTCTTGTTATCTTTGTAAAGACAACCATGATGTGAAAGACTGCCCAAGAGTGAGGCAGGCAAAGTGTTGGATTTGCAGAGATCCACACAAGGCCGTCGATTGTCCCGAAAGGAGTAGCTACACTGCCCACAAATTAAGAATCAGGAAGCGACTAGAGTGCCACCGTTGTGGCGAAGCCCACCAGTTTTACGAATGCCCGCACCGAACCAAGCAGTCCAAGGTACAGGACGAGCTCGACGAGATTGAGGCTTTGAAGCTTGATTCGAGGTGCAAAGAGCTACCAATGGGTCTGGTAGATGCGTTCGAGGAGCAAGGCTTGCCCGATGAGACTGAGGCCACAAAGCTTGTTTCCTTGTTCGGGGAATCTCCAAAGAGTGTGGTGGTTGAGGCGTCAAACTTCGAGAGTGAAGTCTTGATGTGCGAAAGGTTGCCAAGGGGCAACAAGTCCACAAAGTCGTGGGAGAAGCCTGGTTACGTGGAGTATTCAAGTGACGATGACGAGCCAACAAGTGACGTGCTTTCTACCAACCATGGAGACGATGGTGCAGATGAGATCGAGCATGGGTCATTTTCAGGCTCACTTGAAGTCGAGAGCGACTACGAGGAAGAGGAACCTATGTTTGTAGACATAGTGTTTGCCGACATAAAGCTAAGTGCACTAGTGGATCCAAGTGCATCTTCAGTGCTCATATCCGAGCAAGTTGCCGAGCGGTTAAACCTTTAGGTTGAAAAGGTAAAAGAACGAGTTGAGACAGTCAATTTCAAAGACGAGCCAATTACAGGAATCGCAAAGGATGTGTACCATCAAATTGGCGATTGGCGAGGTACAACAAACATCAAGGTATCATCTTGTAATTTTCTTGATGAATATGAAGTTGTTATTGGATTATCATGTTTGGAACAAATTGATGTGCTTGCCTTGTCAGAAGTCAAGGAAGAGTGTGTTGCAGATCCACACCAACAAGGCGTTGAGCCGTTGAACCACGATGAGGGAGACAAGGCCAAGGCATCACCAAACATTCACGAAGGAATGTGTGAGATCGAGACATCCAATGATGACGAGGCCATGGTAGAGTCCATGGAAGTCCCCAAGGCAATGGGACAAGTCCTTGATGAGTCCGAGGACGTAGAGGCATTCGAAGTCCATACCTTCGCAAGTGCCAACACCATTGAAGGAATTCTCTTAGAGAAGGGAGTTCCGGTTGCTCGAGAGAGTCGAGTGCTCAACGAGTCCGAGAAGAGGTACTCGGATCTTGAGAAAGAAGTGATTGTCGTAGTGCACTCCCTACACACGTGGAGACATCAATTACTTGGGTCAAGGTTTGCTGTCTATTCCGAGAATCCCTTGAATAATTATTTTCTAACCCAAGGAAATTTGTCTCGTAAGCAGGTTCGTTGGCGAAGAATTCTTGCAAAGTTCGACTTCACTTGGAAGTGCAACCCAAGGTTGTCGAATGACGTAGCCAATGCCCTAAGCCGAGGGTACGATGTGTAGTTGCCAAAGACATCACCACCAAGGAGTGAGGTGGTTCGTGAGTTTGAGCCACGTTCGAGGGTTGTGCCACCATCCAAAGGCCAACATCGGATAGCATCCTTTGAGTTTGGCGAAGTGGATCAAGCCAAAGGGGATGAGCGAGAGACGGTGCTGCTAGACTACACCAAGCCGTTCGAGTCCAACGATGAAGCACTTGTCATCAAGGAGTTGCCGATGCAAGTGAAGCATCCAATTGCTTTCAAGAGTAGAAAGCCGAGTGAGTCCGAGGAAGTGATGCCCGAGAGCATTGACGAGGGGCCAATCCATGCCAACAACACTTGCCTTGGGTATCAACAAGGCATAGTGGATCGAACCGACAAGGACCTTGTGTCCGAGGTAAGTGATTCTTTATATGAAGAATCAAGTCTAACCCATGGTCATTTGGTTGTTTGTAGGGAGCCTACAAGATTGAATGAGGTGCCAAATCGAGTCATGGGACGAGTAGGCAAGAATGCCTATCGATGGAAGAAGCCATCAAAGTCGAGGGAACACCTCACCCCAACCATCCTAGTCAAGCCGAGCGACAAGGATAATGAGGAATCGAGTAATAAGATGGATGGAACAAGCCGAGAGCCCAGAACCACCTGCCAAGTCGAGGGACAAGTGCTAGAGAGCACCAAAGGGGGCCTATTCCACGACCCCGCCATCATCACTTGCCTTGAGTATCGACAAGGCGTAGTGAAGCCACCCGACGAGGACATTGTGTCTTTGGTAAGCAAGCCAAACTCTTATAAAAATTCGAGTCTAACTTGATCTATTTTCATCCACGGGTTGCTTGCGAGATCAAGCAAGGAGCCGAGTCGAGCCGTTGAGCAAGTAGGCGAGAAGGCCTACGAGATGGAGTTACCATCGAGAGAACCAGTGGACCTTGCAACCATTCCTAAACTGTTGAACGAGGATGTCGATGGCCGAGAGTGGAGCAAGCCGAGCCAAGCACAAAGCAAGGCGAACGTCTCCTTCGACGAGGAGGCACCACCCATCGAGACGGATCGAAAGCCAAGGCATGAAGGCCTTGCACTTTTGCACGAGAGTTCACTTAGCCGAACAGGAACATGACGAGGAGTCGAGGCCGTTCGAGGACGAGACGACCGAGACTCATCATCGCCTATCGACGAGGGCGTCGATAGATTCAGTGGGGGAGAATGTCACGGACCAACTTCCTGCGACCGAGCAAGCCACACCCATAGGTGCTTGCCTTAACGCACCACGTCCTTCACTCGACCGAGGGACCCAAGTAGTTGCCAACACCGCACACCAAGGGGCCATGCACAACGCCCTTTGTGGTGTCCGCATCCGAGAGAGCCGAGCCGGGACACATCACGCGCACCATGGGGCTAAGTCAAGCACCCCATGTGCTGCCCACAAGAGTTGGACCCGAGGGGGCATGCTACACGTACCCAAGGGGGCCTTGCCGAGCACCCTCCATGTTGCCCAAGCCATGGAGCCCGAGTCAGCACCCGATGTGCACACCAAGGAGGCCGAGTCTGCACCCGACGTGCACACCGAGGGGCCTAGGGGAAGCCCATCCGAGTTGCCCACACCCTTAGGGCCCGATTTAGCACCTAGCATGCTAAAGATGGGGTTTTGGACAAGCCAACCGGGCCTAGCAATGCCCCATCCGCCCAAGAGACCAAGACCCATAATGAGTTGTCATCCTTTGACCAACATACATGGAAAGAAATCATCCATGGAGTCATATTCGAGGAAAGTCTTCCTTGCCAACAAATATGTGATGTCATAGCCATTGTAACTTAGGCAACTTTGTTTATATGAGAGTGTTGCCATGTTTAGAAGAGAGGATTCATCCATAGCCCTTGGATTGAATCACCCTTAGCCGTTAGATCGAGAGGGCCAAGGCTATAAATAGAGCCATTCCCTCACCATTGTAATCATTCCACACATCTTCCATTCTTTGTAAATCATTCTTGAGTAAAGAGTTTAGAGATTTTCTCTTCATCTTGTCTTCTTTCTTTGCCTAGCCATCATCATCACCTTTCCAAAGCTTCCGCCCACTAGTTTAAGCCTTAAGTGCTTAACTTTCGAGAAGGCTGACTTAGTCGTCATCTAAGATCGACGCCTAAGGCCGCACAGACTAGCTAGTCAAAACCTAGCCATGTGACAATATGCTCATGCTCACGCCGAATATAAATCATTTGTCTTTTTTCGTGTCTCGATTTGTGTTTTCACGCTAAAAAAATTAAGTTTATAGTTTAAGATTAGGGTTTAATATTATGGTTTTGGGATTAGGGGTATGCTATATGTTTTAGAGCTTAAGATTTAGGATTTAGAATTTAGAATTAGACTTAAAATCTAATTTCTTAATATTGGGATATAGAAATGGACACCGAAAAAGGGCATCGGATTTTTGTTCCTCACACGCCTATAGATTTTACGTTACGTGGTGTGAATGGTTAGAAAATTATATTAGAAGTTTAAGGGGGAAAATTACAAAATTTTAAATAGGATCGAATCTAGATCTTCGTTAAAAGATATAAAATTTTTAAAATTCCAGAAGTGCGACTATTACCCTTGCACCCCTCCGCCAATCCATTGTGCAAGCGAATGGATTAGTCTAATTATTTTGTGTCTGAATCCCGGTTCCAGCACATTGATTGAAAAGCACATGTGTGCCACTGAATTGACTTCTTTTTTCAAGTAATCAAAATCTTTGGCTTTAGCTCCTTAACCCCACCTCCACATTATCCCCAGTATCTTGCTACTTCCCTTCAAATCCCTTGTCTCTTTCCCACTCAATCACCCTTTTATTTCGTTCTCAAGACATTGCTTATGTTGTACTACTTGTGACTCAGCTATGATCTAGTTTTCTTCATCTTTCAAATAGGCCACTCACTTGGCTCATGTTTTGCTTATGGCACCAGACCATAACCTGGGGTTTCAAGCTCTTTCACATCAGCCTCCCTTGCCTGCTTCAGACCCTGCATTTCCAATTCTAGCCATTGTTGTGCTAAGCATCATGGGCACAGCTTTCTTGCTAGTCAGCTATTATGTTTTTGTGAGCAAATGTTGCAGCTCTGACTGGTACCAACTTAATCTGCTAAGCCGGGTTTCTTTGTTTCGAGCAAGACGAGAGGAAGATTCGTTCATTGCCTTCTCTCCGACAATGTGGAATCGTGGTCTTGACGAATCGGTTATTCGAGAAATACCGACTTTTCAGTTCAAAAGAGAAGGCTACGAGAGAAGTGTGTATGGTTGTGTGGTTTGTCTTAATGAGTTCCAAGAGCATGACATGCTTAGAGTTCTTCCTAAATGCAGCCATGCTTTTCACTTGGATTGCATCGATATATGGCTCCAAAGCAACGCCAATTGTCCTCTTTGCAGAACGAGCATTTCCGGAAATTCACGTTATCCGATCAATCATATCATTGCACCTAGCTCTTCACCTCAAGACTCACAGCCATACGGTACTGATAGCATGATCGGTGGGGACGAGGACTATGTAGTGATAGAACTCGGAGAAGGAGATGGAGATGCTCTATTGCCATATAGAACACAAGAAATCTGGAGCAGCCTAGAGGTCAATTCAAGAGAATCACCGATGCCGTTGCAGCCTAGAGGTCAATCACCAAGAAATCTGGAGCAGAAGCATGGGAACTTAAAATCAAGAAAACGGCACCGACATCGGCACCATCTCTCAATTATGGGAGACGAGTGCATCGATGTTAGACAGAAAGACGATAACTTCTCAATCCAACCTATCAGGAGATCTTTCTCGTTAGATTCTGCCGTCGACCGGCAGCTTTACCAATCGATTCAAGCCATTGTTAGACAAAACAGACATCCTGGAGGGAGTAATACTACCGAAGAATGCAGTAACAGAGCTTGGGCATCTTTATTTCCATTTGAACTTGGCCGGAGCCAAAGAAATGTGGTACTTCCTGCCTGAACTTTGATTTATAATTAGGGATTGTTTTAAAGTTAGTTTTTGTTGTTTTGCTTGCTTTAAGGTGGGAAATTTTTGTGAGCCAAATGAGGATAACAAAAAAAGGCGAGTGTAGAGTAACTTTTCAGTGATATTGTACATAGTGAGAAAAAAACAAATGAATCCTTGCAAAAAAATGCAGGCATGGGAGTGGGAAATCATTGCTCAAGGCACTTAGTGGGGATCAAATTGATTTCATTCCATTTCAATGGAGTCCATAGAGAAGGGACCCAACATTGAGTAACTATAACTCTACCATGTTAGAGAGATGGAGCCAACTTTTGTCTTGCACTAATCATTTTGCTGCAGAAAATATTGCTCAACTCTTTACCTTTCCTTGAAATATTCATGTTTGACATTTATGTCATACATATTTGGACATGTCCTACTTATAACACATTTATGCCATATCTCGTGCTAAAACCGGAGCTTGAATAATAACATAACCAATGGTGATAGAGCAAGGCATCACAACCTAGGGACATACTAATGTGTTCCTTCTTACGTGCGTTGAGCTCAATAAAATAAAAACAAGGATGAGAAGGCTTCAAGAACAATGATGATATAATAAGAATCAATGATCAGCTTAGGAGAAAAATGAAAAACATCGCCTCAGTTTGGGTGCTTTGAATGACCAGCTAAACATGCATAATTAGAATCAAAGAGAACAAAATATTTTCCTAACTATTTCAATGACAAAGTCAAGACCAAAGAGACACTGCACTATCATGGTGATCCCATGGCCTAATTATAAGACTACTGTATTAAGCTGGCTGAATTCTGGTTAAGAGGAACATTCGGTTGTGAATTTCGGGAAGCGAGACTATGTTGAGGCAAAGGCGAGGCCTTTGTAGGAAGCAGGTTAGTGGATCTACCACGGGCCTTCATCTTTAACTCTTCAAGGACTTGTCGTGCTTCTCTGAGTTCCTCTTCTCCACTTGGTCCATGACCTTCCCAGGCATCAATTACTCGCTGCTGGAATTCAATTGCAAGGGGATAGCTGCAACATCCGAAAAAAAATTGGATCCAATTTTAACCCTCAAAGCCAATACAAATTGTAAAGCAGATTCATTTCAGTTGATATTACCACAAGAATAAGAGCAGCAAGCATGGATGTTTTGTATACCATACATTAGATACTTCTAAATCCAAGTGGTAGTTTCTTTGAAGGTAGAAAGAATTAAGAGCAACTTAATGAATCTATAGGACCAAAGAATATCATGTCATTTTATTACAGTATTGACCCTTGAACTTTCCACTTTTAGACCTTCATATCTGTTTAGTGTTTACCCTTAAAAGTTCCATTCCTTTCTCTTTCTTGTATAGCTGAGAACTGATTTCACTTCAGCACTGCCCCAGGGTACTCTCATGTCATGGTACTCTTGAACGTGGCTCCCAATAATTTCCATTTATTTACTTTTTAAACCCATTTTATCCATTAACTTTTAACTCATGTACCAATAGAAAACTAATTAAAATGTGAACAACCATTAGAAAACAATATTTCAACAAGATAGAAGCATCTAGTGTTTCAGTAAAATGCAATCCTCATATCATTCTCATTTAACAATCAAGTACAAGGTAAACCATTTTTTGATGCAAGAAGCTTAGGTAAATATGCTTCCTCGGAGGAATAATCTCAACTTGTCTAAAGATAAAGGCTTCAGAGTTCAGACAAGGACATATCAATTACATGGAAAGAAAAATTACCACATTAATAGTGTAATAGCAAGTGTATACGATGCAACTCCAAAGAACTTAATAGTAATAATGTCATGCATCGAAAGAAAAAGGCCAAGCAAAACGTCTTACCTTCCCATTGCACTATAAGCCTTGGAAAGATTCTTGCAAGCTTCTATAGAATCCACATGATGAGGACCAAGAGAGACATCCGTGATGTCCTTTGCAACTGCAAACACCTGAGCCGCTGACTGAGGTCTATCTAATTCCAAGTATGCTGCCCCCAAATTGTTGTAAATATATCCGACCCCAAAATGCTTGGAACCAAAGCTCTCTTTCATTATCTCTGCTGCACTCTCCAAGAAAGGAATTGCCTGTGGCACCTCACCTGTCAAAAGGAGTAACCACCCTATTCTAGCGGAAACACTTCCTTCGGAATGCTGTTCTTGAGGTTGCTTCTGTAGCAAAGCCAATGTCCTCTTTAACAATGAAATTGCAATATCAAACTCATTCATAGTCTCATATTGCATCGAGATCTCTGAGTATGCCTCAGCAACTTCAGTTGGAGAAACCGTCTCTTTCTTTTCAAGAATTCCACAAGCAATCTTCAAACACCTCTTTGAATCAGGAAAATTTTCCTGATTGCACAGAGCCTTTCCCATTGAAATAAACACCAGAGCTCGATTCTCACTATCCTTTTCCGTCTTCTGAGCTATACCTTTCAAGGTATTAACAGCCTCGTCATAGTTCCCCAACGCGATCTGCATATTAGCAGCATCGATTTCTGCACGTAACAATTCTGAACTAAGACCCCAATTCTTCAAAACCTTCTGTGACAACTCATTCTGCTCCAATGCCTTTGCATGCTCCTCCAAACCGGTATAAATAACCCCAAGAATCCTCCTATCATGAGCAACCTCCACCGAATTATGCCCCAACTCCTTTATATGAATCTCCAGTGCCTTCAAACCAAAAGGCAAGGCCTCCTTAAAGTTTAGAACCGAAACATAAGCTTCGGCCAAATCCCTATAAGCCACCCCCAATTCCTTACTATCCTTCTCCAAAGTCATCTCCTTAATTTCCAAAGCCTTCTTAAGATTCTCAAGAGCCTCCTCTCTTCTCCCCATGGCCGTCATCACATTCCCCAATTCAAGCTGCACCGCATGCAGCACCGGCCTGATATCCTCTACACTAGCAGCCCTTTCTTCCTCTAATCTAACAAGCAACCTATTAGCCCTATTAAGATATCCTAAACTATCATTAAACCTTTTTAGACTATAGTTTACAGAACCCATCAATTGTAAAGCCATGGCAACAAGTAACGAAGGTTTACCATCTTGGTCCAATGCTTTCAACGCTTTTTCAGCAAAAGATAGAGCCTTTTCAGGGTCTTCACCTTCTTGGTCAAGTTTGAGTCCAATTTTCAATGAAGCTAAACCCAGCTCCCTCTCATCAAAACAAGCTTCCATATCTCTAAATGCTTTGAGCATTTCTTCAGAAGTGTTAGCAGACTCAAAAGCTTCCTCAATATCAGATTTTTCTCTCAGTTTTCTCTGCCTATAAGACAATTGAGTTGGTTTTTCCGCAAGGGTACCGAGATTACGAGATGGGTTAGTTTGGAATTGAATGATTTCAAGGATTGAGACATGGTTTTGGCCACAGAATTGAATACGACGGTCGATAGAGTGAAGCGGCAAAGAAGACGACGATGATGGAGAATTAACAGAAATGTAATTTCTGGTTAGGAGAGAGGAAATTCTCCTGAATCTTTGCCGATTGAAGTTTGAAAGAAGTGAAAGCGATGGCTTCATGGTGTAATTGAGAAGTTTTGAGGGGTTTTGGCCAGTTTGGAGCTAAAGTTCTTCGTTTTCCGTTAAACCCCCTTGGAAAAAGAAAGGTTAAAATACGCAGATAGTCTCTGAGTTATAGTGTAATTTTATCTGAGTCATTTGATTATAAAAATTTACAAAATAGTCGTTTGAGTTATCAAATGTTATAAAATGGTAAGCTAAGCCTAATAAAATTAACAGTCGATGATCATATTGTAACTTTTGATAAATCGTATTTGTAACTTTTGATAATCGGTTGATCCAACTAAAAGGTATCCTATAGTTTATCCAAAAGAAAAATAGCTCCTCAGGAATAGCACCTAATCGTTTTCGTTTCATAATTAATTAATACGTCAACATTCATTAGTTATGCTCGATCAAGAAGTCAGAACAAATATATACAAAGAATACAGGAGTTTCTTCCAATGACATGAAGCCTAGTACACCACTTGAAACCCATTTCCATTTCATTTCATTCATCACGTGATTCAGGGAAGTTAATTGGTAGTGTTAAGCTGTGTGGTGGCCTCTATATTCTCCAATAGCAAACTTCTTCAAATAGACAAACATTTTCAAGTTATTTTCCTTGTTTTCCAATTAGTTATGATTCTTCAAAACATGTTTTTATTGTGGCATTATAGATTATGTCACCCAAACTTTCAATATTTGTCAAAGATGTTACCTCGTTCATTTTCTAATAAAGAAACCTAGTTGTTTTAACTGTGATATTTGCCCTCTTGCAAAACAAACGAAAATCAGTTATCCTGCATCACATTATAAAACCTCACAACCCTTTACAACCATAGACAGTAACATTTGGAGCCCTTCTAGGATAAAAACACTGATGGTTTGAGATGATTTATAAGTTTTATAGGTGACTATACTATGCTTACATGGACATTTTTAATGTGGGAAAAGTCAGAAACAAAATGGGTGTTTAAATTTTTTTACAGCCTAGTGGAAACCAGTTTCAAAGAAAATTTCAAGTCCTCTATAGTGATAATGGGAATGAACATTTTACCAAAACTCTCGAGTACTATCTAAAAGTGAAAGAGGTAATTCATGTAACTTGTGTTGATTTTCCCAATATTGCTGAGAAAAAGAATAGGCATCTACTAGAGGTGGCTAGGTCCTTGTTTTTTTTTTACAAATGTTCCTATTTTTATTGGAGGAAGCTGTGTTAACTGCTACTTTTCTTATTAACAGGTTGCCAAGTAAACCCATAAAATTCAAGTCTCCTAGGAATTTGTTTCTTCAAGTTTTTCAAAAATTTCAACCTCTTACTTCTAGTACTCTAGTCAAGGTATTTGACAACACTATTTTTGTATACAACAATTCCCCTTCTAGGTCTAAACTAGACCTTAGAGCCATTAGGTGCATTTTCCCATGGTATTTACCAACTAAGAAGGGCTACAAATGTTACTTGTTGTTGTACACACGAAAAAGAAAATCAAACAAGTAAGAACACAAGAGATTTAACGAGGTTCAGCAGTGTGCTTACGTCCTCAGAGAGCAAAGAGCAGTTGTTTTCTTTTATTTAATCAATAGTCCTTAGGTTACAAATAACATATATATTTATAGATCGGTACAATTACAAATATACCACGTACCGTACCGTAAGGGCAACCCATTTAATCTGAGCCCACCGAAAACTCAAGTACTCCTTTGATGGAAAAATGCTCTCGCTCCGCAAAGCCTAAAGAACAATTGATGAAGTACCTAATGAGGTGGGGGTATGCCTCTTTATATAGCCCCTTACATCCAAATCATATTCTAACTAGGATAAGGAATACTACTCCCTGAAGGATTAGAACAATTGTAATCCTAATTAAAGTAGTCATCATCTGTCCTTTTACAGTATATGAGCCATACTTAACAAATCTCTACCTTGGCGAATATCATGCCCCTTAAGAGATAAATCTAGAGTCTCTCACACATCAAAGTGGGTTGAGCTATCATGCTTCTCTAGCATTTGCAAACATTCAACAAGTCCAAACAATGCTTGAACTTGTATGTAGTAACAGGCTTGATCAACATATCAGTTGGATTGTCTGCAGTATGCACCTTTTGTAACAATATCTCACTGTAACACCCTCTTCTCGACCTGATCGAAAATGAGGTCAGAAAGGGAGTGTTATAAATAGTGGTATCAGAGCTAGAGTTTAGTCGATTTTGGACTAAACCAAACTTTATATGTATTGATTATTGTGTTACTTTGTCACCTAAGAGTTATATGGTTGTGTATTGTGACTTGCCAGCTAATCTGATCTCTTTATATTTAGATGTCCAACTTTAATCAGGCTCATATAGATGAGTATAATGCTATAGGTAAAAATTCGAGGACGAATTTTCTTTACAGTAGGGAGAGTTGTTACACCCCAAAAATCGGTTTAGTCGAAATTAGGTTTCGACGACCGAATATTTTATATCGATTGAATAATTTATTCGATATTATCTGAATCAATAAATATTATTTGGGTTAATTTATAATAATTTATTAATTATTAAAAAATGGTCGTGGGACCCACGGTCAATTCCTTGAAGGAACTTGGCCGTGATTTCCCACGTAAGGGAAACACACGGCAAAAGCCAAAATAATGGTGGCAGTTTGCTACAACGTGGCAAGCAAGCAAGAAATGGTGGTAAAAATTACCACATGCCCAAAATCATGCCAAAACTCCATTAACGTGGAGCATGTGAAGGACATTAAGGGGCCAGTTTAATTCAAGTATAAATAGTGTGAGGGAGGGTTGCGCAAGAGGGGAAGGAAAGTGAGAAACAGTGGTGCGGGAAAATTGGAAGCAAAATTTGATTCAGTGATAAGTTGGTAAGTAAAAATAAAGAACAACCGCCATTTCCTCTGAAAACTAAAAATAAAGGCATTGTTATCCGAGAACCTTAAAAGCGTTGGGTTATCGAGGTGAGTGTAGTTGTATCACGGGGTCGGCTAGGTGCCACCGTATTTATTTATTTATTTATTTAAATTTTATATTTGTTTAAGGGCTCACGTAGAGCATCTATGTTCGACTAGGAAATCCGGTAAGTGCCTTGCATTGCTTTGATATAGTTATAAGTATTTATGAAATAATTAAAATATGTGATTTGATATGAATGATCTATGAACGTGCTATGTTATGATATGAATATGATGTGACATTTGATACGATATGATATGTGCTTATTGAGCTATTGATATTTGAATCTTGGGATCGAAGTATTGGATACAGTTGACATGTCATAGAATTCATGAGCTCATTGGTACGGAGTTTTTATGGTGTAGTGGAGGGATGTGACATGTAATGGTAAAAAACGATGTAAAGGAAGACATTGGACCATATTTGTTCATTGTTGGTGTAGTGGTGGAATTCGTGTATCTAAATACAGTTGAATCGATCCAAAGAAAAACGTTGATTATTGATATTACTTTTGTTATGATGCTTCGATATTGATTATTGAATAACATGCTTTATTGATGCCATATTAGTTATGTATAGTTAAAATATGTATTGTTGCATACCATGTATATTCATTTTATTGGCTACCTCACTTGGACTATGTAAGTCTAATGCATTCATTTTCATAACTTTCCAGGCTAACAAGGTGATCAGATCGAAATCGGAGAAGTCGAGAGATCGGCAAGTCACCAAAAGCTTAGAGAAATGTGTCTTGTCTTTATAAACTCCTAGAATGGTGGTGAAGTAATTAAACTAGTTGATTATGATACTTTTGTTATGTTTGTAAAAATTATGTTTTATAAAGCTTAAGGGCATAAAATGGTATGTTAGTTGACTTAAAAGTAGTAAAAATGGCATATTTGGCACTAAAATATTGATTAAAAGTTTAAGTTTAATGTCTCTGATCTCCATTTTATTTTTCGGTAACAGTGTCTGACCTGGTTCTCTACCAGACCGGGAAAGAGGTGTTACACTCACTAGATGCAATCAACTCTCTAATCTTGTGAAACCTTACGTCAACATGTTTAGTTCTAGCATGGTACACCTGATTCTTAGCCAAATGAATAGCATTTTGGCTATCACAATGCAATTGAACTCCACCTTTCCGAATACCCAATTCCTTCACTAGACCGATAAGCCATAAGGCTTCTTTTGCAGCTTCAGCTATTGCCATGTACTCAGCTTTAATTGTTGATAATGTCACAACAGACTAAACAGTTGACTTCCAACATATAGGCCCTCCACCAAGGGTGAAAACATACCCAGATGTAGACATTCTATCATCTAAATCACTTGCATAGTCTGAATCCACATATCCAACAATCAAAGGATCATGTCGCTGACTGCCGAAAACAATTTCATGTCCCACAATACCCTTTAAATACATGAAAGTCCATTTGACTGCTTCCCAATGTGATCTTCTTGGTTTAGACATGTATTTACAAACTTGATCAACAACATGAGCTAAATCAGGACGAGTACATACCATCGCATACATCAAGCCGTCGATATCACTGGTATAAGTAACCTGTCTAACACTTTCTCAGCATAGCCAGTCGGTAACAACACTTCATCTTCTTGGTTTAGACATGTATTTTCTTGTCTGTCTCCGGGCACTGTTCTGTAGAAAGCTTAAAATGATTCGCCAATGGAGTGCTCACGGGCTTTGCTTTGCTCATCCCAAACCTGTCTAACACTTTCTCAGCATAGCCTTGCTGAGATAACCACAGTTTTCTTGAGCCTTTATCTCTGTGAATCTTCATTCCAAGAATTTTCTTTGCAGCTCCTAAGTCTTTCATATCAAATTCTTGACTCAATAAAGCTTTCAAATCGACAACATCATGCATATACTTTGTAGCCAGCAACATATCATCAACATACAATAGCAGAAAAATAAAAGAATCGTCATCAAGGCTTTTAACATAGATACAACAACCATACTCACATCACTTGTAGCCAATCTGAATCATGTAGGAGTCGAATCGCTTGTACCATTATCGTGGAAACTATTTCAACTCGTACAAGGATTTCTTTAACCTGCAAACCAGATGTTCATCTTCGGATTGAATGAACCCTTCTGGATACTGCATATAAATCTGCTTCTCTATATCACCATGAAAAAAAACAGTTTTAACATACATCTGCTCTAAATGCAAATTCGAACTAGCTACAAGTGTAAGAACTGCCCTGATTGAAGTATGTATAACCACAAGAGAAAATATTTCATCATAATCAACTCTTTTTTGCTGTGAAAAAACCCTTTGGTACCAATCGAGCCTTGAAATTTTCCCTCTCTTTTTCTGATACTGTTGGTTTCCTTTTATACACCTCTTTGCAACCTATAGCATTCTTTCCCTTAGGAAACCTAGCTAGCTCTCACATATGATTTTTATGCAAAGATTCCACCTCCTCAACCATTGCAGTCATCCATTTTATTTTCTCCGGACTAGAGATAGCCCATTGAAAAGTATTCGGATCTTCACTACTAATGTGAAGTGCAAAAGACACCATATCTTTAAAACCCTATTTGTATGGAGCCTTTACATTGGTGCGTCTCTCTCTATCTCTGGCTAAATTATAATTCTGCAACAGAACTGTATTAGAGTCACCAGAAGTTGAATTCGAACTTTCACCTTTTTCAGTTGTTACTTCTTTCTCAACTGCTCTTGGATACTGTTCGAAATCCACTAGCATCTTGTCTCGGTTCTGCCGCAACATGAATTGCTCGTCAAAAATTGCATCTCTACTAATCATTATTTTCCTTGCAACTAGATTCCTAAACTTGTATCCTTTGACACCTTTCTTGTAGCCCAGAAAGATGCACTTCTTCGATTTTGCATCAAGTTTTGATCTCTCATCACCAGGTACATGCACATAAGCAGGACAACCAAAAATTCATAAGTGTGAAAAATCAACTATATTGCCTGTCCATACCTCTTCTGCAACTTTTCACCCAAAGATGCTCGTGGTGACCTGTTGATGAGATAGCATGTCATACTCACAACCTCTGCCCAGAAGTTGATGTTGCTTCTTTCGCACTAAAAAATGTCTCTTAATCCCATGCTCCTAACAGAACTTCAGAAACTGTGAATATGTGTATTCTATGGCATTATCAGACCTTAAATACTTAATCATTCTACCCTTTTGGTTCTCCACCTCAGCTTTCCACACATTGAATTTGGAAAAGACTTCAGATTTCTGTTTCAAGAAATACAACCAAATTTTCTTAGAAAAATCGTCAATAAAAGTAACATAATACACATATCCACCCAATGATGATTCTCTGGTAGGCCCATATACATCAGAATGCACATAATCAAGAATCCTTTCAGTTTTGTGCTTTCCAGTTGTGAAACTGACTTTAGTCTGTTTACCAACAACACAAAATTCACAAAAATTGAGCTTGCAACTTTTGGCACCATGTAAAAAATTTCTTTTATGCAATTCAGCCATTCCACGTTCACTAAGATGACCAAGACACATATACCACAATTTTTTATTATCATCATATGACTCAACAGAATGAGTTCCACCTACAATTGTACTCCCTAACAGTTTATAGATATTCCCTACAGATATCTTTCCTTTCATCACAGTCAATGCACCTTTAACAATCCTAATGGTTTCTCATCAGCTTTAGGAATTAAATCATTCTTATGCAAAGTGTCTAAAGAAATTAGATTCTTTTTCAAAATCGGTATATGCCTAACATCACATAATGTTCTAACAATACCATCATACATCTTAATTCTAACTTCAAATTAGATTCTTTTTCAAAACCGATATATGTCTAACATCACATAATGTTCTAACAGTACCATCATACATCTTAATTCTGACTTCACCAATACAAACAATATTGCAACATCTATCATCACCTAAATAGACAGAACCATAATTAACAGATATATAGGTAGAAAACCACTCCAAGTTAGGTGTTATATGATAAGAGCATCCTGAATCAAGAACCCAAGCATCCGTGAACTGAGTTGTTGAAATAGAAAGCATATCACCATCACTGCAATATGAATTCTCATTCTACACCATATTCACAGTTTTAGATGATGCATCATGTTTATCATCTGACTCATTTTTCAACTTTGGACAGTCTCGCTTCATATGTCATGGCTCCTTGCACTTGTAGCAACGAAACGTCTTCTTGCCTCTAAACTTTGATCTAGAATTCTGTCTCCCAGAGCCCTCATTCTCTGACTTCCTTCCACGGTCGTGATTACCCTTAACATATAAACCATCAGCGTGAGAGCTTTCACATGTATTCTGCCTTCGTTGGTTGTGGGTCAACAAGGCTGCAGTAATCTCTTCAACTTTGATTGTTTCTTTCCCATATGTAAGAGTAGTCATCATGTGTTCATAAGAAGAAGGCAACGAACACAACAAAATCATTGCTTTGTCTTCATCTTCAATCTTCACATCAAGTTGAGTTAAATCAGCGATTATTTGATTGAAGATATTCACGTGCTACGCCAAATCTTGACCTTCCTGCATCTTCAGCCCATACAACTTCTTCTTTAGATACAATTTATTTGTCAGAGACTTGGACATAAATTGACTTTCCAACTTGCTTCATATCTCTCATGGAGACGTCAGATCCATAATGTCATATATAATCTCATCTGCAAAACATAATCGTATGGTTCCAGTCGCTCGTTGTTGCAGTTCTTCCCAATCGTCGTCCCCCATCAATGTTGGTTTTGTAGATCGTAAAGCCTTTAAAATCCCTTGTTACGCTAACAGATCCTTTACCCTCGTCTGCCACAATCCGAAGTTATCTTCACCATTGAACTTGACCACTTCGAATTTTGCACCGGACATAGCCATCGCAACCAGGCTCTTGATACCAGTTGTTGTGCACACGAAAAACAAAAAAGAAAATCAAACAAGCAAGAACACAAGAGATTTAACGAGGTTCAGCAGTGTGCTTACGTCATCGGGGAGAAAAGAACGGTTGTTTTCTTTTATTTAATCAATGGTCCTTAGGTTACAAATAACACATCTATTTATAGACTCAGTACAATTACAAAGATACCCCGTACCATACCGCGGGGGCTTCGCCCCCGCACTCCCAACCCATTTAATCTGAGCCCACCGAAAACTTGAGTACTCCTTTGATGGAAAGATGCTCTCGCTCCACAAAGCCTAAAGAACAATTGATGAAGTACCTAATGAGGTGGGGTGAGCCTCTTTATATAGCCCCTACATCCAAGTCCTATTCTAACTAGGATAAGGAATACTACTCCACGAAGGATTAGAACAATTGTAATCCTAGTTAAAGTAGCCAGCATCTGTCCTTTTACAGTATATGAGCCATACTTAACATTACTCACCCTTCATGTAACCCCCTTATGTAACCCCCTCGTCCCGGTCTGGCCGGATGACCGGTCCGAGTGAGCCACACGGGGAAAACCGAGTGAAACCCGTTAAGGTTCCCCCTCGGTTAGCAACCCTAAAAATTTTCTTTTTATTTATCTTGTCTAAATGCATTACCATTACCAATGTGAAACACGTCAGCGGAAACAAGAACAATACAAAGATCAACCATTCAAGACATCATTCATAAAACAGCCCGTTTTCTGTGATTAAGCAGGCCGTATCGATACACCTGTTAAGGGTATCGATACGCCTCGACCAAAGTCAACAGTCAGGGTCAACGCAGGAAGACCGTATCGATACAGCCCTTGAGCGTATCGATACGCCCTTCCCAGTCAACATCTCGTGGTCAACGAGATAAACCCGTACCGATACGGTAACATCTCGCCAAAATCTCAGAATTCCGGTAGCGCAAAAGGTATCGAAACACCTCACCGTGTATCGAAACACGTGGCCTGAAACAAGAAGGCCGTATCGATACGGGTCTAACCGTATCGATACCTCTGCTCTGCAATTCCACACTTCCAAACTTGGTGACCTCAAACAAGACTCTAGATGCATTTTCAGACTCTCCTATGCACATACAAACATCCAAGCAACCATACTTGAGCCAAAGGAAGCAATCAAACATGAAACAAGGCATCTAATCATGGCATTCATACAAGGGCAATATTTTAGCATAAATGGGCATACATGAAAGCTCAAAAGGCCAAAATGGCTCAAGTCAACACATAAGAGGTTTGCACTCACTAACAAGGCAACCTAAACATCTAGAGGGCATGCCACCACATTCAAACATTCATCATAGCATATCATGCTTTACAAACCAAAGTCAATCCAAAACATCAACATATCAATGAGTCATACATAGCTCATACAAATACCCTTGCCACATTGCTAACTAATACAGAATTTAACCGCCGTACTTGAGCCACAAACTTGGAAAGCCCTTCTTGCCTTGCTCCGAACTAACGCCACGCTAATGATCTGCATTGTTGAAAATTGAGAGCGTAAGCTATAAGCTTAGTAAGGGTGCTCTAAAACGAAAAAGACATCAACAATGAAGGGTTCAAGCATGTAAATCCTAACCTCACATACATCATACATTAGCAAGGTAAAACGAGTGGACCTAGCTAGTCTTTCAAGTGGCATAATATGGTTTCTCATATCCTACCAAGCTCAATCATCATGTAACAACACCATATATCAACATCATATATCACAAACATATGAACAAGTTTAATTTGCCACTATTAATTTCCCGGATGTGCGGATTTAACCTCAACAATCACATTACCTCGGTGGGATTTCACTCATCACCGGACCTTGCATGTGCGGGATTCCACTCATCGCCACATGCCCTACGGATGGGATTCCACTCATCATCTCGTAGAAATATATAAAAGATTCCGGTGGAATATTACATCACCGTACTCCTCCTTGATGACTTAACGCCATCAAGGCCACGTACGTTTTGACTCAATTTGTGTGCACACTAATCCTAGTGATCGATCATTTACAACCGGTAATTTATTTAGTGCCAATTTTCATAACCACGTCACATATCATCAACCACATCCCATGCTCATCACATATATACATTTCATGATATACATGCACCAATTTAACCACACTTCACAAGAGCATAGATAGGCAAACATAGTAGCATTTAATGAAATCAATGGCTAAAATTAACAACTTGAAATAAAGAAATGGCCTACCAAGCACATTCCACACGCACACTCTACACACACTCGAACCAAACTTTAAAACAAGTTTGAAACCACTCACCGCCCTTCCTTAGCAACCAATGCAAATCTCCTACGAACCAAGATTCGGTCCCAATGCTCCTTCGACGCTTCCTCTTGCTTCTAGCCAAACAAAACACATTCATTACTTCACAATTCGATGCTAAAACTCAACCATCAACTCACTTTACAAACACAAGCCAACTTCAACCGAATTCCAATCCAAAATACCCATTTTCGAGCTCCCCTACAACCTTGCTGAAATTTCCATTTCCAATCACCCAAATGACTCCCAAAAGGTCCCAAAACAACCTCCTAACCTATATAGACCATCAGCCCTTTGTTTTCAACCTAAAACCCACCAAAAAAACTAAGTTTTGACATCTCAAAAATGGCTCCAAGAACCCATTTCGGGTTTTCAATAAAACTTAACCAAATTAACATATGTTGTAAGTCTTGATGTGATTAAAACAAAACCTAACTCATTATTTCAAAACAAAATGAAAATCACCATAAAAACCCAAACTTTAACCAAACCCCAATTTTCAAAAGTTCATAGTTTTTAAATCTAAAACCATGGATAGTTAAAGGATGAAGAGGAGAGTGAGAATATGATTTTACCTTTCAAAATGGTCTTGAAATGAGGTTGAAAATCAATGGAATAGTAACCTAAGCTTGGGAGGGTTTTGAGGATGGTTTTGGCTGTTCAACGTTGGAAAGGGGAGATGGGAAAGAGAAGACAACTTTTTCTTTAAAGTTGTCTTGCTTTTTTTAAAAGTTTTGGGTCAAATTACTCTTTTAGTCCCTCATCTTTTTACTACAGCTCATTTAGGTCCAAATTAAGGTTGAATTGATTTTATTTAATTTTATTGACTCGGACTACAAACCCGACTAACTCCTAACCCCAAAACACGGGTGTTACACCCTAGCCCGGCCTAGACGGTTGACCCGAACTACGAAGATTACACGGGGAAAACCAAAGTCAACCCGAAAGTCAACCTTGATTAACGACCCTTTTTTTTCTTTTTAACCTTTTCTAGATGCACATTAACTCTAGGTGTAATCTGGAGATAAGCATACTCAAAGATCACGGCAATCGGAAAGCAAAAAGGGGCTCAATTGCACAACATACGAATTTAGGGACCAAATTGTAAATTCTGGAAAATAAGAGGACTTTACCAATTTTTAAGATACCAATATGAAATTAGTCATGTTTCATGCTTTTCTACCAAATTTCACCTCAAACGGACATCCCAAACTCAAGCATTTGCATAAACGAAGTTCAGGACTAAAACGTGAAGATTTCAAAACATAAAACCATAGAATTCAATGCCCAACGGTCAAGTGTTCCGGAACGGGGGATGACCGTTCCGAAACGCGGGACCGTTTCGAAACCTGTTCCGAAACAGGGCCTGGCAGTAGCAAAAGTGTTTCGGAACGACTCTACCCGTTTCGAAACACCAAGGCCATTTCAGGCCCCTGTTTCGAAATAGTAGTACCCGTTCCGATACGGGCTGCCCAGATTTGCAGAAATTAACTGATTTATCACACATTCGACCCATCAAACACATCCCTATGACCCCCAAATCATGCCAACAAGTCATCATGCATCAAAGGAACATATTTGCATCAACCAAACATATTCATGGCATCAAATAGGAAAAACCTCAATCTATAGGCATGCAACCTATTATTCCAAACCAACCAAACATCATACCAACAAAGAAAACATCATAATGGCCGAATTACATATCCAAAACATCATAGGCATTATGCCAAACTTAGGGAGTTCAAAACATCTCCCAAAAACACAACCTAGGTTCCCATTGCCAAATACCAAAACTAACAGTGTTGTAAAATAGTCAACATATATGAGCTTAGTCTTTCTCTTGGATTCTTGACCTCCTTGCTGCCCTTGAAGCACTTCAATTTTCTACATTATTGGTTCAAGAAGAGAGAGCGTAAGCACATATACTTAGTGAGAAATGCTCTAATGAAACAACACAATAATGCACTTTATAAATCACCTTTCAAAGCTTTTAAAATCATTAACATCATTACACATGCAACAATGCATACTCAACAAGCATCTTATGCTTCATTACATCACAATTGTCATATTGGCTTTCAAGTGATTCCACAACCATTTTTCCACAACAAAAACACAATCGGATACGCAGATTACAAGCGTTGTCCCATACGCTTCATACACACTACCAAACACACAAGGTGGAGTTTACCGGTACAATCTCAACCCCTCAACACCCGTGATGGATTTTAACAGTACAATCACAACCCCTCCACATCACTCATTGGTAATGGTATAACATCACTAATGAGAACACGGGACACACAACACAAGATCTACACATGGCATTTTAACCACCATTATGATCCTAGACAACTCGTTAGTGTACTTGGATGGAGTTTACGGTACCATTACAACCCCTCAACATCCAAGGCGACTTTATTCACGGTGCACCCAATCCTATAGCCGGCTAACTATATCCGATTCAAGTACTTTTAAACCAACACATCACTTGCCAATATACATTATTTACCACCATCAATACACTGTTTTAAAGCATTAAACAAAGCCATTAAATAACCATGCATCACTATGCATCAACCCACATTTATCAATGTCAAACCAAGGATCTCTTACCTTGAGTATCCTTCAACACATGGCTTTCAAAACCAGCATTAAACATGCGAAAATATGCTTTCAAAACAGAATTTAAACATGCAAATGAAACACATTGCATCCAACCATCTCATGGTGCAACAAGAGAGAGAGTTTCTCCGAAAACTTACTCTTGAGCTTAGTTAAGTTGCTTAGACTTAAACTAAGCTCCCAAAACCTTCAAACATTGGTTTCAAAGCTGAAAACCAAACTTCACTCACCAATTCCGTTTTAAAAGCTTGCCGAAATGTCGTTCAAGCCCCCGGATCAACACCGCAAGGATCCGAAGTTGCCTCCCCTGTTTTAAACACATCAAAGTAGAGGATTAATGCATCATCATGCATTAAAATCTTTAGCCATTGCACCTAAACTTGCTGCTCTCACCAAAACTCACATTTCAGCCACCAAACACAACCGAAAACACATCCAAACACTTCCCCAACATTACCCAGCTAAGATCCATCACTTCTAAACATTCTTAGACATCAATTAACATCCAAAAAGGACCTAATCACGTCCTTATACCTCCAGCTATAACAGAACACCAAAATCACCCCAAAAACCACCATTTTCACAAGTAAAAACTTAGGAAAATCAACCTATTCGGGATTGCATTGATTAAACCTCCATTTCACATCATTTAAACATCCAAAATACATTATAAAGGCATCTCAAAATAGAGCCCAAACAACCTCCACGAAATTCTTCAAGATTTGATCAAAATCTCAAGTTTTAAGCCAAAATCAAGATCATAAAATTAAAACATTTAATAAAACCTACTTTAAGGATTGAGAACTTGGTAATTTCAGTAAAGAACTGAGTATTTAGAGGAGAAGGACGTTCATACCTCTAAATGTGGATTTCTCCTTGTTTAGAGCCAAAATCCTTGAAAATCCAATATGCAAATGAAGAGGATTTGATGTAGAAATGATTAGGAATCATTTGGGGATTGAAATCTCATCATTTGGTGTGAAAATCAAAAGAAAAGTTGCTGTGGAAATGTGTTTGGCTGAGGGAATTTTGAGAGAAAATGAAATGGGAAAATTTAGCAAAAGTTAGTTATGAACTAAAATATGTTTTTTCCCTCTTTTCTTTTTATTAATTAAATATTAAATGAGTCTTTAAAAATCATGAAAAATCTGGAGAAATCCTCCCTTGGGTAAATTAGCTCCTTAAAGATTCAAAGTTTCAATCCTTTCAAAATAGTCACAAACTTTTCAAAAATTACATTTTAGTCACTAACTCAAAATGTCATATTTCCAAGCCTCATTTTGTAAAATTAATTTCACCACTCTCTTATATATATTAAAAGAGGATTTTTAGATATTTTTTCCATATTTTTAGTGCATCCCGAACTAGGCTTTCCCTAAAACCACCTTTTATATTCGAACCGAAATTTAGACCGGTCCGGTTCAGACCCTAAACTTCCAAGCCCAAAATTAGGGTGTTACAACTCTCCCCCCCCCCCTTAAGAAATTTCGTCCCCGAAATTTACCTGGAAGAAAAAGGTATGGAAACTGCTTCATCATGTCATCCTTCCGTTCCCACGTGGCTTCCTCAGCACCACGATGCTTCCACAACACCTTTACCAACTCAATGGTCTTGCCTCGAAGAACCTTACTGTCCGAATCCAGAATTTCTACCGGCTCCTCATCATAGGTCAAATCTGGATTCAACTCCACTTCTTCCACAGGCATCACATGCGAAGGATCAGATCTATACCTTCGAAGCATAGAGACATGAAACACATCATGAATCTTTTCCAACTCCTGCGGCAATCTCAATTTGTACGCAACAGGACCCACACGTTCAATCACCTCATATGGTCCAATGTACCTAGGGCTCAGCTTACCCTTTCGACCAAACCTCATCACCTTTTTCCAAGGCGAAACTTTCAAAAACACACGGTCACCTACCGCATACTCAATCTCTTTACGCTTCAAATTCGCGTAAGACTTCTGTCGATCAGAAGTTGCCTTCAAGCGCTCACAAATGAGCTTCACCTTCTCGGTGGTTCCCTTCAACAATGCTGGCATAGAAACCAACTTCTGGCCTGTTTCAGCCCAACAAAGAGGAGTCCTACACTTCCTCTCGTACAAAGCTTCATAAGGTGCCATTTGAATACTTGCCGGGTAGCTATTGTTATAAGCAAACTCCACCAAAGGCAAATGCTTCTCCCAAGAACCCTGAAACTCAATCACACAGCACCTCAACATACCCTCCAGCACTTGGATAACTCGCTCAGACTGTCCATCCGACTGTGGATGATAGGAAGTACTGAAATTCAGCCGTGTACCCAAAGCCTAATGCAAATACTGGCAGAAACGCGATGTAAACCTCGGATCCCTATCCGACACGATCGACTTTGGTACACCATGCAGCCGCACAATCTCAACAATGTACAGCTCTGCAAGCTTGTCCAAAGTATACGTAGTATGCACATGCAAGAAATGTGCACACTTCGTCAGGCGATCCACAATCACCCACACCGAATTCTTCTTCGATGGTGACAAAGGCAAACCAGAAACAAAGTCCATGGTAATCCTTTCCCACTTCCACTCAGGAATCCTCAACGGTTGCAACAACCCAGAAGGGAACTGATGCTCAGCCTTAACTCGCTGACACACCATGCACTTGCTCACAAACTCCGCAACATCTTTCTTTAAACCCACCCAATAGTACTTATCACGAAGATCACGGTACATCTTAGTACTACCAGGGTGCATAGCAAAAGGACTACTATGAGCTTCAGTCAGAATAGCACGCCTCAATTCAGCATCATTGGGCACTACTATTCGACTCCCAAAACATAAAACTCCATCATCATTAAAGCAGAAATCCGATAGCCTATCTTCAGCAACATCCTGAACATGTGGCACCAAGGAATCATCCAACAACTGCTTATCCTTTATCAACTGAACCAAGGATGGTTTCACTTGCAATTCAGCCACAAGACCACCATCTCGTGATATGCTCAAGCTGGCAAACATAGCCCTCAACTCCACTGCTACCTTCCTACTCAAGGCATTCGCTACAACATTAGCTTTTCCTGGATGATACTCGATCGTCAGATCGTAATCTTTAAGCAACTCCACCCAACGTCGTTGCCTAAGATTCAACTCTTTCTGAGACATCAGATACTTCAAACTCTTGTGATCCGTGTACACAGTACACTTCTCACCATACAGGTAATGTCTCCAAATTTTCAAAGCAAAACCCACCGCAGCTAACTCAATGTCATGCGTAGGATAATTGCGCTCATGCACCTTCAACTGGCGTGATGCATAAGCCACCACCTTACCCTCTTGCATCAACACACATCCCAAACCAACGTAGGACGCGTCACTATACACTACAAACTCTTTCCCTGATTCAGGTTGAACCAAGATAGGAGCTTGCGTCAAAGCTGCCTTCAGCTTCTCAAAAGCTTGCTGTCTAGCTTCCGTCCACTCATACTTAACACCTTTCTGCAACAACTTCGTCAAAGGTGCAGCAATCTTTGAAAACCCATCCACGAACCTCCGATAGTATCCCTCCAAACCAAGGAAACTACGGACTTCATGAACAGACATAGGAGGCTTCCAACTCATCACTACCTCAATCTTCTGAGGATCAACATGAATCCCTTCAGCAGAAACCACATGACCAAGAAACACAACTTCTCTAAGCCAAAATTCACACTTGCTCAGCTTGGCATAAAGCTGATTCTCCAACAAAGCCTGCAACACAACCCTCAAATACCCCTCATGCTCCTCCTCAGTACGAGAGTACACGAGAATATCATCAATGAACACCACAACAAATTTATCCAAGTATTCATGGAACGCCCTATTCATCATGTCCATGAAAGCTGCAGGAGCATTCGTCAAACCAAACGACATCACAAGAAACTCATAATGCCCATACCTCGTTCTGAAGGCTGTCTTTGGCACATCTACATCCTTCACCTTCAACTGGTAATACCCTGACCTTAAGTCAATTTTAGAGAACACAGCCGCTCCCCGAAATTGATCAAAAAGATCATCAATTCTCGTCAATGGGTACCGATTCTTGATAGTCAACTTGTTAAGCTGACGGTAATCGATGCACATTCTCATAGTGCCATCCTTTTTCTTCACAAACAAGACCGGTGCACCCAAAGGTGACACACTCGGCCGAATGAAACCTCGATTAAGCAACTCCTGAAGTTGCGTCTTCAGCTCCTTCAACTCCTTAGGTGCCATACGGTAAGGAGTGATGGACACTGGAGTTGTATTCTCATACAGCTCAATTCCAAACTCCACCTCACGGTTAGGAGGCAATCCAGGCAACTCCTCCGGAAACACACCAGGAAACTCTCGCACAGTCCTGATGTCTTGCACTCGCAACTCCTTCGAGCTAGGATTCATCACAAAGGCTAGGTAGGCTTCACAACCTTGCCTCAGCATCCAGCTTGCCTCTAATGTAGACACCACATTGGCAAGAAACTTCACATTCTCACCCACCACCACTACCTCATAGTCATCCGCAAGCTTCAACGAAACTCGCTTATTCTCAAAATCCACCACAGCTCGATGTTCAACAAACCAATCCATACCAAGGATCACATCAAAACCATAGAAAGGCAATTCCATAAGATCAACATGAAAAACATGGTCTTGCACAACCAAGGGACATCTTCTATAAAGCTTTCGTGTCACAACAGTCTCACCAAAAGAACTAGTTACACGCATACCAACATCCAAAAACTCAACAGGCAAACCAAGCAATTGAGCATGTTCACGCAATATGTATGAGTGTGTAGATCCAGAATCAATCAAGGAAAGTAATGACAAGGATTGCAAAGTGAAAGTACTTGCAATCACATCCGTGTCATTCCTCCCCTCCCTCTGAGCATACACTCGAGCTTGGCCACCACCCTCAGGTTGGACAGCCACTACATGAGCCACATTCCTTCCACCATCCTCTCTACGCTGGAAGTTACCACGGCCGCGCCCACGACCTCTCTGGGGTGCAACAACTCCAAGAGCACGTCCCTGACCACCACCGGCCAACAGAGGACACTCCCTCCTCATGTGATCCGCCAAACCACAGTTCCAGCACGAATTACCGGTCACCACAACAGGAGCCTGCACCTCTCTCACTGCCCGAGGACAATCACACCTCAAATGACCAAGCGATCCACATGCCCAGCACGTGTTCTAATCAGCTCTCGCCCTGTCTCCCTGAACAGGCGCACCTTGCCCTCCACCACCACGCATAGCTGAAGACTGATACCTCCGATCACGTCATCTCTTGTTCCGTCCACCACCGGAACTATACTCAGCAGCTCGCTTGCCTGAGCTAGAACCAACACCTCTAGAAGATAAACTCAGATTCAGCTCAATATCCTTCGCTCTACTAACCAACACATCAAAGTCAGTATACTCAGCGGCCAGCATATAGGTCTTCACATCCGTCACCAAACCATAACGGAAACGTTCACACCTCTCCCGCTCATCAGGGATAAGCTCAGGTGCGTACTGACTGAGACGGACAAACTGAACCTCGAACTCAGCCACTGACATGCTCCCTTGAGTAAGAGACATGAACTCCCTTTTCTTTTCATCCAGATACCGCACACCCAGATACTTCCTCTTGAACGCGTTCAGAAAGAACGTCCAAGTTACATCAGCTTCCTCCATTCCGGAGACAGTGGTCGTCCACCAGGTATACGCATCATCATGCAACAGCGATACCACACAGACTAGCTTCTGCACATCATTGCAGTTCATTTGTCCCAAAATTCTCTTGGTACTTTCCAACCAAGACTCGGAACCCTCCGTGGACAAACCTCTGAACTCAGTCCCTCCCAGACTTCGCAAACGTTCCAAAGGTAGTCTAGCATTAGCATCGCCCTGATGCCCAGCTCCATGAGCCCCAGCTACTGCCGCCTGAAAGGCTCCAGCAATAGCTTGAATCAGCACTGTCATGTCAGGAGCAGCTTGCCCTTGCCCAACTTCAGGTCCAGCGACCCCAGCACCAGCATCAACGCCAGCTCCATCACCTCCAGCACCACCACCACCAGGAGGAGGAGGTAAATCCACTACATTATCAGCATTCTCTTCATTCTCATTCTGAGCCATCGCTCGTGTATTAATCCTCGTCTCTCTACGAGGTCTCATTCACTAACAATGCACTAACATAATGCAATAAACATAATCAGGCTCAGCAAGGTAAGAAGTCCAAGTACTCAAGCTCATCTTCAAATAAAAACAATTCATTTCATTAGTTTTGATATGGCAATGGGTCCCTCTAACATGCTTCACCACAACATACATCACAAATGCAACATACTTACAATTTCACACATCATACTTTCACTCAACAAGTATACAAAGCAATCATACACAGATCACCCACATAACTATTCCCAATTACTCGAGAACTCATCTCTGATACCACCAAATGTAACCCCCTTAGCCCGGCCTAGACGGTTGACCCGAACTACGAAGATTACACGGGGAAAACCAAAGTCAACCCGAAAGTCAACCTTGATTAACGACCCTTTTTTTATTTTTAACCTTGTCTAGATGCACATTAACTCTAGGTGTATTCTGGAGATAAGCATACTCAAAGATCACGGCAATCGGAAAGCAAAAGGGGGCTCAATTGCACAACATACGAATTTAAGAACCAAATTGTAAATTCTGGAAATTAAGATGACTTTACCAATTTTTAAGATACCAATATGAAATTAGTCATGTTTTATGCTTTTCTGCCAAATTTCACCTCAAACGGACATCCCAAACTCAAGCATTTGCATAAACGAAGTTCAGGACTAAAACGTGAAGATTTCAAAACATAAAAGTGTTCCGGAACGGGGGATGACCGTTGCGAAACGCGGGACCGTTTCGAAACCTGTTCCGAAACAGGGCCTGGCAGTAGCAAAAGTGTTTCGGAACGGCTCTACCCGTTTTGAAACACCAAGGCCATTTCAGGCCCCTGTTTCGAAACAGTAGTACCCTTTCCGATACGGGCTGCCCAGATTTGCAGAAATTAACTGATTTATCACAAATTCGACCCATCAAACACATTCATATGACCCCCAAATCATGCCAACAAGTCATCATGCATCAAAGGAACATATTTGCATCAATCAAACATATTCATGGCATCAAATAGGAAAAACCTCAATCTATAGGCATGCAACCTATTATTCCAAACCAAACAAACATCATACCAACAAAGCAAACATCATAATGGCCGAATTACATATCCAAAACATCATAGGCATTATGCCAAACTTAGGGAGTTCAAAACATCTCCCAAAAACACAACCTAGGCTCCCATTGCCAAATACCAAAACTAACAGTGTTGTAAAATAGTCACCATACATGAGCTTAGTCTTTCTCTTGGATTCTTGACCTCCTTGCTGCCCTTGAAGCACTTCAATTTTCTACATTATTGGTTCAAGAAGAGAGAGCGTAAGCACATATGCTTAGTGAGAAATGCTCTAATGAAACAACACAATAATGCACTTTATAAATCACCTTTCAAAGCTTTTAAAATCATTAACATCATTACTCATGCAACAATGCATACTCAACAAGCATCTTATTCTTCATTACATCACAATTGTCATATTGGCTTTCAAGTGATTCCACAACCATTTTCCACAACAAAAACACAATCGGATACGTGGATTACAAGCATTGTCCCATACGCTTCATACACACTACCAAACACACAAGGTGGAGTTTACCGGTATAATCTCAACCCCTCAACACCCGTGATGGAGTTTAACGGTACAATCACAACCCCTCCACATCACTCATTGGTAATGGTATAACATCACTAACGAGAACACGGGACACACAACACAAGATCTACACATGGCATTTTAACCACCATTATGATCCTAGACAACTCGTTAGTGTACTTGGATGGAGTTTACGGTACCATTACAACCCCTCAACATCCAAGGCGACTTTATTCACGGTGCACCCAATCCTATAGCCGGCTAACTATATCCGATTCAAGTACTTTTAAACCAACACATCACTTTCCAATATACATTATTTTCCACCATCAATCCACTGTTTTAAAGCATTAAACAAAGCCATTAAATAACCATGCATCACTATGAATCAACCCACATTTATCAATGTCAAACCAAGGATCTCTTACCTTGAGTATCCTTCAACACATGGCTTTCAAAACCAGCATTAAACATGTGAAAATATGCTTTCTAAACATAATTTAAACATGCAAATGAAACACATTGCATCCAACCATCTCATGGTGCAACAAGAGAGAGAGTTTCTCCGAAAACTTACTCTTGAGCTTAGTTGAGTTGCTTAGACTTAAACTAAGCTCCCAAAACCTTCAAACATTGTTTTCAAAGCTGAAAACCAAACTTCACTCACCAATTCCGTTTCGCAAGCTTGCCAAAACGCCGTTCAAGCCCCCGGATCAACACCGCAAGGATCCGAAGTTGCTTCCCCTATTTTAAGCACATCAAAGCAGAGGATTAATGCATCATCATGCATTAAAATCTTCAGCCATTACACCTAAACTCGTTGCTCTCACCAAAACTCACATTTCGGCCACCAAACACAACCGAAAACACATCCAAACACTTCCCCAACATTACCCAGCCAAGATCCATCACTTCTAAACATTCTTAGACATCAATTAACATCCAAAAAGGACCTAATCACGTCCTTATACCTCCAGCTATAACAGAACACCAAAATCACCCCAAAAACCACCATTTTCACAAGTAAAAACTTAGGAAAATCAACCTATTCGGGATTGCATTGATTAAACCTCCATTTCACATCATTTAAACATCCAAAATACATTATAAAGGCATCTCAAAACAGAGCCCAAACAACCTCCACGAAATTCTTCAAGATTTGATCAAAATCTCAAGTTTTAAGCCAAAATCAAGATCATAACATTAAAACATTTAATAAAACCTACTTTAAGGATTGAGAACTTGGGAATTTCAGTAAAGAATTGAGTATTTAGAGGAGAAGGACGTTCATACCTCTAAATGTGGATTTCTCCTTGTTTAGAGCCAAAATCCTTGAAAATCCAATATGCAAATGAAGAGGATTTGATGTAGAAATGATTAGGAATCATTTGGGGATTGAAATCTCATCATTTGGTGTGAAAATCAAAAGAAAAGTTGATGTGGAAATGTGTTTGGCTGAGGGAATTTTGAGAGAAAATGAAATGGGAAAATTTAGCAAAAGTTAGTTATGAACTAAAATATGGTTTTTCCCTCTTTTCTTTTTATTAATTAAATATTAAATGAGTCTTTAAAAATCATGAAAAATCTGGAGAAATCCTCCCTTGGGTAAATTAGCTCCTTAAAGATTCAAAGTTTCAATCCTTTCAAAATAGTCACAAACTTTTCAAAAATTACATTTTAGTCACTAACTCAAAATGTCATATTTCCAAGCCTCATTTTGTAAAATTGATTTCACCACTCTTATATATATATATTAAAAGAGGATTTTTAGATATTTTTTCCATATTTTTAGTGCATCCTGAACTAGGCTTTCCCTAAAACCACCTTTTATATTCGAACCGAAATTTAGACCGGTCCGGTTCAGACCCTAAACTTCCAAGCCCAAAATTGGGGTGTTACACTTCACAAAGAGAACCTACACCTCTATGTATGTGACTTCCTTTGAGAACAAAATCTTTTTTCTCAAAACCAAAATTTAGAGGGAAAACTAATTAAATCTCAGTTTTTACCTGCTGATAATTCACCCTCTATTACTGATCTTGTTTTTGATATTTTCAAACTTTTCTAGATTTTCCAGCACCCTCGGTTGCTTCTCTTACCTCTAGACCAATCCTTGAAAACTTTCAGAACTTGCCTACTATTGAGTTTTACGGTGCTCGATTCCTTCAACCGTTCTTGCTCGCCAAATGGTGGAGAAGTGGAATTTTGGGCGGATGTGGTGTGAAAGCTAAAAAGATAAATGACACAATGATTTATAGTGGTTCAAACTTCTAACCAAGGTCTACATCCACTACCTTATCTTCCCACTAAAGATTTCCAATCAATCCACTATTTATTCGTCCCCTTTTCTAAACTTAGGAGGAAACCCTTATACACCGATCAAGCTTTCTACCCAAAGCCTTGATAAAATTCTCTTTACAAGAGAAAATATTAGCAAACACAAATCCCTCTAATAGGTGTTTGTTTGCACAATTTAGCTCTCACCCAAAACCTAAAACAATTGAGCAAATTTAACAATTTTGGCTCACTAGTGTTTGTCTATACAAAGATGTTGAGTTGTGTGGTGCTCGATTCGATCAACCAATGTTGCTCACCAAGTGGTGGAGAGGTGGATTTTTGGGTGTTAGGGTTTAGGAAGCTAAAACAAAGATAGACACAATGATTTATAGTGGTTCAACCTTCTAACCAAGGTCTACATCCACTACCTTAGCTCCCCACTAAGGATTTCCAAACAATTCCACTAATTGCTCTTCCCCTTTTCTAGGCTTAGGAGGTAACCCTTACACACAATCAAGCTTTCTACCCAAAGCCTTGATTGGAACCCTCTCTTACAAAGAGACAATGAAAGCAAACTTAAAACCCTCTAATAGGTGTTTGTTTGCAAAATTAAGCACTCACCCAAAACCTAAAACACTTGAGCAAATTTGACAATTTTGGCTCACTAGTGTTTGTTTATACAATAAATGACAAATTAAGCTCTAAGACAATTCTTGATCATTTGATGTTTGACAATATGAGCATTAGCCTTTACTTGATGCTTGGAGGTCCCTTTTATACTCCCAATTGAGTTTGTAGCCGTTACTAGCCGTTGGGATCAAATTGGAGCCGTTGAGGACTTTAATTCCCACCATAAATGCAATTCTGCAGCTCCCCGTTTCGAAACGCGTGAACCCATTTAGAAACGCTCTTTAAGTGGAAAGAGTCGTTGCAGTCTGTCAGAGCATCCGTATCGAAACACCCCCTTGCCGTTTCGAAACCCGTATCGAAACGCTATAGGCCCGTATCGAAACGCCTGCATTTAAAAGTTAGTTGGGAAAATAGCCGTTGGGGTTTATGACCGTTGTGGTCAATGCCACGTAGGCGTATCGAAACGGCATAGCCCGTTTCGAAACGCTAGGCAAAAATTCTGTCCATGGAAAGCCTGTTTCGATACAAGTATCGAAACGATTTTGCTACTGGAGCCCCCTGTTTCGAAACGCCCTAAGGTGTTTCGAAACACCTGGACAGGTTTGTGAAGTTTGGCTTTGAAAAACATGAAAAACTCTTTTAAAAACTTCCCTAAACATAATTTTAAGTTGTTTGGACTTTGGAGATATTTTAAATACTTTTTAAATTAGTCCAAAACATTTTTCAATTATTATATCAAAACATTAGTTCTACAATCTCCCCCTTTTTGATATAATAAAACTCACTTGAAAAATTGTTTGGGATTCTTCCCCTTTAACTTTAAAAATGTGAATAAGAGAATTAAAGATATAAATCAAATAAAGCTCCCCCTTATTCATTTGAAAATTCAATTTTTCAAACCATTTCTCCCCCTTTTTGTTATATCAAAAAGAATTTAAAACATTAAGTTCAAAAATAACAATAGAGGTAAAAAAAATTGACAAAGTAAGAATTTGGTTTTAAAATGGCTCCCCCTTACTCAAAGCATCAACAAAAGTGTTAGTCCAACATATATGATCATCTAGTTGAATTTAAAAAGAAATAAACAAATGAAATAAAAAACAACTAGAATTTTACCACACTTGAACTCAAGGTAGGATGTGAAGCATTCCTTCTTCAAGTGTTCTTCCTTGTGTGCATGGAGCTCCCCCTCAATGTTTGACTTGTTGAACATCTCCATCACACCTAGCAAAAGACAATCAAGTGATTTTTGGTATCCAAATTGCTTTGGATCCATGAACATTAGTAGCAAAAATTTTTGACCCCTTAGGAATCCATTTTTCAATGTCATCTTTTTTAATTGAAGTGGTTAGTCCTTTTGGGACCCAAACACTTCTAAAACATTTACCATTTTTAAATCTAGGGGCACTAGATTGTCTAACATAGAAATTTGATTTTCCAAAATTGTTTTTCCTTTCAAGCTCTTTGGAAATCAAATCCTTTTCTTCTTGAACTTTTTGAAGCAATTTTTGTAAATCAAAACATTTTAGTTCAAACTCTTCAAGTTTTGCTTAAAGTTCAAGTTTGGTTTTAGAAAGCAAATCATTTTGAATTTTTAACTTTGAAATCAATTAATTGTTTTTCAAAATGTGGCTTTTAAAATCTAAAACCAAATCATCATAGGCATCTTGTAATTCATCAAAAGAGTAAGAACATGAAGTAGATGAATTAGAAGTTACCCTTGAATCTTCTTCGATGGCCATAAGGTAAAGGTTGGCTTGTTCATCGTCGGTGGAGTCCGCATCACTCCAAGTAGCCATATGTGCCTTCTTCTTATGGCTTGAAGTGCTTGCCCTCTCCTTTCTCTTAGGTTCTCGTTCAAGCTCTCTCAAGGCTTTCTTCATGAACGGGGTACACTTCTTGAAGAGATGAACTATCTCTTCATTTTTATCCTCCTCTTCACTTAAGTAGACATGATGACAAGTGGAGGATTTGAGAGCCATGGCACTTGCATTGATGCCAAGCCCTTTGATTTTCTTCTCTCTAATATCTCTAATTTCTTCCCTCTTCTTCTCATCCTCTTTGTTCTTCTTCATGATTTGATGAGTAAGGAGTGACCCCATGAGTTCATCAAGCTTCAAAGTCTTCAAATTTGTGGCTTCGATGATGGCGGTCCTCTTTAAGTCCCATGACTCGGGAAGTGAGTAGATGAGCTTTCGGACAAGCTTTTCCTCTGGGATGGCTTCTCCATAGCCTTTGAGACCATTGGTGATGGTGGAGAACCTATCAAACATCTTCTCGATGTTCTCTTCCGGATCCATCTTGAAGTTCTCATACTCTAAGGTTAGGAGCCCAATCTTGGTCTCCTTGACTTCATCGGTCCCCTCGTATGTGACTTCAAGCTTGTTCCAAACCTCTTTGGCACTTTCACAAGAAGACATCTTCTCATAGATGGTTGGGCCAAAAGCACAAAACAAGATGTGCAAGGCTTTGCAATTTAGCTCCATCTTCTTGCGATCACCGGCACTCCACTCTGCTTTGCTTCTTTGAGGCACGAACGGACCATCTTCAACTATATCTCATAGCTTGTAATCTCTTGATTTGATGAAGAACTTCATCTTTGTCTTCCAATGGGCATAGTGAGTTCCGTCAAAGAAAGGTGGTTTGTCGATAGATTGTGCCATTTGAGCCGGTTGATGAAATAGTGATCGAGCTTGTCGGATCTTCTCAATAGGATGTGAATCCTCCTCAATTGAGCCAAGCTCTGATATCAATTGTTGAGTTGTGTGGTGCTCGATTCATTCAACAATGTTGCTCACCAAGTGGTGGAGAGGTGGATTTTTGGGTGTTAGGGTTTAGGAAGCTAAAACAAAGATAGACACAATGATTTATAGTGGTTCAACCTTCTAACCAAGGTCTACATCCACTACCTTAGCTCTCCACTAAGGATTTCCAAACAATTCCACTAATTGTTCTTCCTCTTTTCTAGGCTTAGGAGGTAACCCTTACACACAATCAAGCTTTCTACCCAAAGCCTTGATTGAAACCCTCTTTTACAAAGAGACAATGAAAGCAAACTTAAAACCCTCTAATAGGTGTTTGTTTGCAAAATTAAGCACTCACCCAAAACCTAAAACACTTGAGCAAATTTGACAATTTTGGCTCACTAGTGTATGTCTATACAATAAATGACAAATTAAGCTCTAAGACAATTCTTGATCATTTGATGTTTGACAATATGAGCATTAGCCTTTACTTGATGCTTGGAGGTCCCTTTTATACTCCCAATTGAGTTTGTAGCCGTTACTACCCGTTGGGATCAAATTAGAGCCGTTGAGGACTTTAATTCCCACCATAAATGCAGTTCTGCAGCTCCCCGTTTCGAGACGCGTGAACCCGTTTCGAAACGCTCTTTAAATGGAAAGAGCCGTTGCAGTCTGTCAGGGCATCCGTATCGAAACACCCCCTTGCTGTTTCGAAACCCGTATCGAAACGCTATAGGCCCGTATCGAAACGCCTGCATTTAAAAGTTAGTTGGGAAAATAGCCGTTGGGGTTTATGACCGTTGTGGTCAATGCCACGTAGGCGTATCGAAACGGCATAGCCCGTTTCGAAACGCTGGGCAAAAATTCTATCCATGGAAAGCTCGTTTCGATACAAGTATCGAAACGATTTTGCTACTGGAGCCCCTTGTTTCGAAACGCCCTAAGGAGTTTCGAAACACCTGGACAGGTTTGTGAAGTTTGGCTTTGAAAAACATGAAAAACCCTTTTAAAAACTTCCCTAAACATAATTTCAAGTTGTTTGGACTTTGGAGATGTTTTAAATACTTTTTAAATCAGTTCAAAACATTTTTCAATTATTATATCAAAACATTAGTTCTACAAAAGAAATGATAATTTTAGTACAAAGACAATTCTTGATCATTTGTTGATTGACAATTGAAGCATTAACCATTACTTGATGCTTGGAGGTCCCTTTTATACTCCTCTTTGAGTTTGTAGCCGTTACTAGCCGTTGGGGATGAATTGGAGCCGTTGGAGACTTTATTTCCCACCATTAATGTTGTTCTGCAGCCTTCCGTATCGATACGCGTGGACCCGTATCAGTACAACCTTCATCAGAAACTAGCCGTTGGGCTCTTGCCAGCCTAGGCGTATTGATACGATTGAGGGCGTATCGATACGGTATGAAATTTAAAATACCGTTGGGAAAGTAGCTGTTGGGGTTGTTAAATGGGGATCGGTACGCTTACTAGGTGTATCGAAACGATCCCTTACTGTATCGAAACGGAAAAGCTTGTTTCGATACGGGTTTTGGCAGTGACCAAACTTGGGCAAAAAGGTATCGATACGGGTAAGACCGTATCGGTACGGGCAGCTTGAAAATACAAGTTTGGCTGTTTTAAATCATGAAAAACTTTGCCAAACACCTTTTAAAATACCTCAAACATATATTCAAGTTGTCTGGACTTAAATACAAGTTTTAAATTATTTTCAAATTAGTCCAAAATATTTTTCAATTATTATATCAAAACGTTATTTCTACAATCTTCCCCTTTTGATATAATAAAAACAACTTGAAAATTTGTTTGGGATTCTCCCCCTTTAAGTTTAAAATTGTGAATAAGAGATGAAAAATTTGAAATCAATTAAAGCTCCCCCTTATTCTTTGAAAATTCAATTTTTCAAACCATTTCTCCACTTTTTTGTTATATCAAAAAGAATTTAAACACTTTTAAGCTCAAAATAACAATAGAGGTTTAGACTTTGAAAGTTTTAAAAATGTTTGGTTTTAAAATGGCTCCCCTTTACTCAAAGCATCATTAAAATGTTAGTCCAACATATATGATCATCTAGTTGACATAAATAAATCAAATAAAAGCAAAAGCAACTATATTTTACCACACTTGAATCCAATGGAGGATGTGAAGCCTTCATTCTTCAAGTGTCTTTCTTGTGTGCATGGAGCTCCCCCTCAATGTTTGACTTGTTGATCACTCTCCATCACACCTAGCAAAAGAAAATCAAGTAATTTTTGGTATCCAAATTGCTTTGGATCCATAGACGTTAGTAGCACAAAATTTGGTCCCCTTAGGAATCCATTTTTCAATTTCATCCTTTTTAGTTGAAGTGATTAATCCTTTTGGGACCCAAACACTTCTAAAACATTTACCATTTACAAATCTAGGGGCACTAGATTGTCTTACATAAAAGTTTGATTTTCCAAAATTATTTTTCTTTTCAAGTTCTTTGGAAATCAAATCTTTTTTTTCTTGAACTTTATGAAGCAAATTTTTTAAATCAAAACATTTTTGTCAAACTCTTCGAGTTTTGCTTCAAGTTCAAGTTTGGTTTTAGAAATCAAATCATTTTGAATTTTCAACTTTGAAATCATTTTATTGTTTTTCAAAATGTGATTTTTAAACTCTAAAACCAAATCGTCATATGCATCTTGTAATTCATCAAAAGAGTAAGAACATGAAGTAGATGAATTAGAAGTTACCCTTGAATCTTCTTTGATGGCCATAAGGCAAAGGTTGGCTTGTTCATCGTCGGTGGAGTCCTCATCACTCCAAGTAGCCACATATGCATTCTTCTTATGGCTTGAAGTGCTTGCCCTTTTCTTTTTCATGGATTCTCGTTCAAGCTCTCTCAAGGCTTTCTTCATGAACGAGGCACACTTCTTGAAGAGATGAACTATCTCTTCTTCATCATCCTCCTCTTCACTTGAATCTACATGGTGGCAAGTGGAGGATTTGAGAGCAATGACATTAGTGTTGATGCCAAGCCCTTTGAGCTTCTTTTCCCCCATAGCTCTAATTTCTTCCCTCTTCTTCCCCTCTTCTTTGTTTTTCTTCATGATTTGGTGAGTGAGAAGTGACCCCATGAGTTCATCAACCTTCAAGGTCTTCAAATTCTTGGCTTCGATGATGGCGGTCCTCTTTGAGTCTCATGACTCGAGAAGTGAGTAGATGACCTTACAGACAAGCTTCTCTTCTGGGATGGCTTCTCCATTGCCTTTGAGACCATTGGTGATAGTGGAGAACCTATCAGAAATCTTCTCGATGTTCTCTTCCGGATCCATCTTGAAGTTTTCATACGCTAGATTGAGGAGGTTGATCTTGGTCTCCTTTACTTCATCGGTTCCTTCGTATGTGACTTCAAGCTTGTCTCATACCTCCTTGGCACTCTCACAAGAAGACACCTTCTCATAGATGGTTGGGCCAAAAGCACAAAATAGGATGTGCAAGGCTTTGCAATTAAGCTTCATCTTCTTACGATCTTCGGCACTCCATTCCGCTTTGCTTCGTTGAGGCACGAACGGACCATCTTCAACTATGTCCCATAGCTTGTAGTCTCTTGACTTAATAAACAACTTCATCTTTGTCTTCCAATGGGCATAGTGAGTTCCTTCGAAGAAGGGCGGTTTGTCGTTGGATTGCGCCATTGGCTGATTGTTTGAAATGATGATCGAGCTTGCCGGATCTTCTCATAGGATGTTAATCCTCTTCAATTGAGCCAAGGTCTGATACCAATTGTTGGGTTTTACGGTGCTCGATTCCTTCAACCATTCTTGCTCACCAAGTGGTGGAGAAGTGGAATATTGGGTGGATGTTGTGTGGAAGCTAAAAAGATAAATGACACAATGATTTATAGTGGTTCAACCTTTTAACCAAGGTCTACATCCACTACCTTAGCTTTCCACTAAGGATTTCCAATCAATCCACTATTGATTCGTCCCCTTTTCTAGGCTTAGAAGGAAACCCTTATACACTGATCAAGCTTTCTACCCAAAGCCTTGATCAAACCCTCTTTACAAGAGAAAAGATTAGCAAACACAAATCCCTCTAATAGGTGTTTGTTTGCACAATTTAGCTCTCACCCAAAACCTAAAACACTTGAGCAAATTTAACAATTTTGGCTCACTAGTGTTTGTCTATACAAAGAAATGACAATTTAAGTACAAAGACAATTCTTGATCATTTGTTGATTGAGAATTGAAGCATTAACCATTACTTGATGCTTGGAGGTCCCTTTTATACTCCTCTTTGAGTTTGTAGTTTTTACTAGTCGTTGGGGATGAATTGAAGCCGTTGGAGACTTTATTTCCCACCATTAATGCTGTTTTGCAGCCTTTCGTATCAATACGTGTGGACCCGTATCGGTACGGCCTTCATCAGAAACTAGCCGTTGGGCTCTTGCCAGCCTAGGCGTATCGATACGCTTGAGGGCGTATCGGTACGGTATGACATTTAAAAGACCGTTGGGAAAGTAGCCGTTGGGGTTGTTAAATGGGGATCGGTACGCTTACTAGGCGTATCAAAACGATCCCTTATCGTATCGAAATGGCAAAGCCTGTTTCGATACGGGTTTTGGCAGTGACCAAACTTGGGCAAAAAGGTATCGATACGGGTAAGACCGTATCGATACAGACAGCTTGAAAATACAAGTTTGACTGTTTTAAATCATGAAAAACTTTTCCAAACACCTTTTAAAATACCTCAAACATATATTCAAGTTGTTTGGACTTAAATACAAGTTTTAAATTCTTTTCAAATTAGTCCAAAACATTTTCAATTATTATATCAAAACATTATTTCTACACCTACTGAACCATTCTTTGGAGATTCTACTGATAATTTTGACCAAGTTTCACCTCATACTCCTTCCTCACCCTTTACTCCTCAGAAAGACCATCATGTGCAACTTGAAAGCAAACAACTTAATGTCTACAAAAGAAGCAGAAAACTTTCTAAAGAGACTGTTACACAGCTTGGAGACAACCAAGAACTTGACATTGGTCTCAGTACCTCAAAAACCTTGCACGGTAAGGAATTGTTTCAAGATGAAATTCATGTTGTTGATGATTATGACTTGCCTATTGCTCAGATAAAGGGTGTTAGGAAATTCATAAACCATCCCATTCAAAGGCTTGTGGCATATGAAAATTTGAAGCCCTCATTCAGAGCTTTTACTACCAGCCTTGAAAACATTGTAATTTTGAAAACAGTGGAACGGGCCTTGGAGGATTCGAAATAGAAAAGAGTTGTTGAAAATGAAATTAATGCACGAGAAAGAAATGGGACTTGGAAACTTGTTGATTTGCAACAAGGAAGAGACCACTTAGCTGTAAGTGAGTTTTCTCTAGAGGTGGCAAACGGGTCATTCAGTTCGGTTTCGGGTCATTCAGTTCGATTTCAGTTCAAGTATCGGGTCAAGACATCGAATCGGTTGATTTTCGTTTTGATTAATTTCGGATTAGTTGATTTCGGGCCGAGTCAATATTGGGTTAATAGGGGATCGATCAGTTTTAATCGGGTTTTCATGTCGAATTAGGTTTTTCCACCCTATAAATGACTTTATATTGCATGTAAGACTTTTTGGTAAGTTGTGCGACAGTTCACATATCATCTTTATTTATTTATTTTAATATATTTTCTTTATTTCAGGTTGCCTTCGGTTCGGTTCCATTTAGTTCATTTGAAAATTGTTTTAGGTCCATTCGGTTTGGTTGAAAATCGGTTTCGGTGCATTTTCGGTTCAACTGAAATTCGGTTTGGTTTCGGTCTGGATCGGTTTATTTCGAGTTTCAAATCAAATTTGGGTCATCGTGTTAGAGTCAATTTTGGGTTTTGGTTCGGGTAAATCGGTTCAGTTCTCGGGTCTCGGGTCAATTTTGCTAGGTCTAATTTTCTCTATGAAGTATAACTCAGGTGGTACTATAGAGAAGCTCAAAGCAAGGCTGATAGCTAAGGGGTTCTCCCAATCCTATGAAATAGACTATGTAACACCCCGAAAATGGGCTTAGGAGTTTTAGCGATTTAGTTAGTTTAGGTTCGGATGGTGGAAACGGATTTGACAATTAAAATATGTTTTGGGAAAATAAATATTTTGAAATAGGAATTTCAAGGGGGATAAAGTTTGATTAAAGGTTTTAAAAATATTTAATAATTATGTTAAGCGTTTTGGGTTGAAATTGGAAATCGATTTAATCAATTGAGATGACATTTTGGGATTTAGTGACCAAAATGTAATAAATGTAAAACTATTTTTAATGTCTAAATTGTAAAAGGGGCCAACACTAAGAATCCTTAGAGAGCTAATTTTTTTAAAAATATTAATTGAGTTTTCCACCATAATTAACAAAAGAAGTTGATGGTTAATTGTTTTGACAGAAGCATTTTCTCTCATTTTCTATTTTCCTCCAAAACTTTCTATCATTTTCTCATCATTTTCTCATCTTTAAATTTCTAAAAAGTTGATTGTTTTCGATGAGGATTATGTCAAACGATTCTTCTCCTTTTGCTTTGCAAAACCTTGTTAATGATTCCTAAAATATTTCTCAAAATTTCATTTTATTCATCAGAGAAAATTTATGTCAAGTTGTGGTGGAAAGACTTCAAAGATAATTTTCTTTCCCTCTCTTAAAACTAACGTTCTTTATTGGACATAAAATCCTCTCTACTCTTAGGCTTGTCCTCCTCTCTTAAAACTAAGCTTGGCTTAAAATCCTTGCTACTCTCAGGCTTGTCCTCCTCCTTGGACTGCTTGACTCGATTCTTGCAATCGATCAACCTATGTGGTCTCTTTCATCGGAGACCCTTTAGTTGCTTTTCATCTCTACGAACGCGGGTGAGGAAGTGAAACCTCTTTGGACAGTCTATTATCATGTGTGGATCATCGCAAATATAGCACTTCAACGACATTCTCTCGAACCTGGCCTTGTCTCTCCCATTCGAGGGCTTCTCCTTGTCATGCGAAGTCTCTTCCATCTTCATTTTCAAAGTCGGCACCTCGGCTTTAAGCGAACTAGTCTGCTCTTCCATTTTGTCAGTCTTCTTGATGATGCCTTCTACTGCCCCTTTCAGGTCCTTCATCCCCTCGAAGCTCTCCTCTTTTTTCTCAAAACTTTTTTATCTCAACCATGATGGTTTCAAACTGGGTCACCTTTCTATCCAGCTCGGGTTTCCACAACATTTTGCGTTGCAACGGTCTTTCTTTCTTCACGTGTCATCTCCACAACATATTATCTAGTCTTCTAAAACCCTTACATGGATCAAGCTAGTCTGATGGTCTCTTTGTTGAGTTGTGTGGAGCTCGATTCGTTCAACCGATAAGGCTCACCAAGTGGTGGAGAGGTGGATTTTTGGGTGGAAGAGTTGTGGAAGCTAAAATGTAAATTGACACGATGATTTATAGTGGTTCAACCTTCTAACCAAGGTCTACATCCACTACCTTAGCTCCCCACTAAGGATTTCCAATCAATCCACTATTGATTCGTCCCCTTTTCTAGGCTTAGGAGGTAACCCTTATACACAATCAAACTTTCTACCCAAAGCCTTGATTGAAACCCTTTCTTACAAAGAGAAACAAGAAGCAAACTTAAAACCCTCTAATAGGTGTTTGTTTGCACAATTAAGCACTCACCCAAAACCTAAAACACTTGAGCAAATTTGACAATTTTGGCTCACTAGTGTTTGTCTATACAATAAATGACAATTTAAGCTCTAAGACAATTCTTGATCATTTGATGTTTGACAATATGAGCATTAGCCTTTACTTGATGCTTGGAGGTCCCTTTTATACTCCTTGATGAGTTTATAGCCGTTGCTAGCTGTTGGGATTGATTTGGAGCCGTTGATGACTTTAATTCCCACCATAAATGCAGTTCTGCAGCTCCCCGTTTCGAAACGCACGAACCCGTTTCGAAACACCCTTTAAGTAGAAAGAGCCGTTGCAGTCTGACATGGACCCGTATCGAAACGCTTTTGTCCGTTTTGAAACACCCGTTTCGAAACGCCTAGTCCCGTATAGAAACGTTCTGCATTTAAATGTTAGTTGGGAAATAGTCGTTGGGGTTTATGACCGTTGTGGTCAGTGCCACGTAGGCGTATCGAAACGGCATAGCCCGTTTCGAAACGCTGGGCAAAAATCTTTATTCAGGGTAAGCCCGTTTCGATACTTGTATAAAAATATTTGTATAAACAAAATAAATTTACCAATTTACCATATTATCATATTTGATACAATATAAGATCGAGAATTGAATAATCTAAATTTACCAATTAACCAAAATAAATCTTTTAAAGATTAATCGAATTTTTCTATTTGTATAAACATGTCATTTGAGAGTGGTCAAAATATGAACAATTCGAAAGTTAAGTTATTAAATTAAATTTTTTTATCTTGTGACCAAAATAGGAGTGAGAAAAATGTTGAGTGATGATTGATGTAGTTTACCCATTTTTTATTAAGGAAAAACAAAAACTAACGTCATCATTTAACGGAAGGTAAGAGAGGGACCATATTGAAAGCGAACTAAAAGTTCATTGATTATTTTTGTTGAGATGTGAGGGGCTCGATTCGATCAACCGTTCTTGCTCGCCAAGTGTGGAGAAGTTTGATAATTGAGTGTTTTAGTGGGAGGTGAAAATTTGACAATTTGACACAAGGATTTATAGTGGTTCAACCTTCTAACCAAGGTCTACATCCACTACCTTAGCTCCCCACTAAGGATTTCCAAACAAATTCACTAAGAATTTCGTCCCCTTTTCTCGGATTAGGAGGAAACCGTTACAACGATCAAGTTTTCTACCCAAAGCTTGATCAACCACTCTCTTACAAGAGAAAAACTTAGCAAACTAGAAATCTCTCTAATAGGTATGTGTTTGCAATACTAAGCACTCACCCAAAACCTAAACACTTGAGCAAATTTAACAATGTTTAGCTCACAAGTGTTGTCTAAGCAAGAAATAAACAATTTAAGCTTTAGACAAATTTTGACATCGTAATGTTGTAACAATTGAAGCATTTGCCATTATAAGATGCTTGAAGGTCCCTTTTATACTTCTTGACGAGTTTGTAGCCGTTACTAGCCGTTGGGATTGAATTGGAGCCGTTGGAGCCTTTTTTCCCACCATAAATGCAGTTCTGCAGCTTGGCATATCGATACTCGTCAAACCGTATCGATACGGTCTCAATGAGGAAATAGTCGTTGGGCTTCTTCAGCTGATGCATATCGATACGCTTACCTAGCGTATCGGTACGGTCCTGCAATTAAAAGACCGTTGGGAAAATGGTCGTTGGGGTAGTTAGGCGTATCGGTACGCGACTAGCCGTTGGGCTATTTCAAAAACACACCGTATCGATACGGCTAAGCGTATCAGTACGGGTTTTGGCTACTGGAAAGTTCAGGTAGTTGAAACCCTAAGGCGTATCGGTACGGTCCAAGACCGTATCGGTACGAGCACTTGAAAAGGCTGGTTTTGACTACTTTAAATGTACTTTAAAATCATTCCAAAGCCTTTTACAACCCTTAAACATATTTTCAAGTTGTTTTTGACTAAAAACATATTTTAAATTCTTTTCAATTTAGTCCAAAACATTTTTCAAATATTATATCAAAACATTAGTTCTACAATCTCTCCCTTTTTGATATAATAAAACCAACTTGAAAAATTGTTTGGGATTCTCCCCCTTTAACTTTAAAATTGTGAATAAGAGATTAAAGATATGAAATCAAATAAAGCTCCCCCTTATTCATTTGAAAATTCAATTTTTCAAATCATTTCTCCCCCTTTTTGTTATATCAAAAAGAATTTAAAATGACATTGAGATCAAGATAACTTAGGAGGCAAAAAAAATTTTGACACACTTAAAAATTTTGGTTTAAAAATTGGCTCCCCCTTACTCAAAGCATCATAAGAATGTTAGTTCAACATATATGATTATCTAGTTGAAATAAATGAAAATAAATCAAATAAGAACAAAAGACAACTAGATTTACCACACTTGAACCCAAGGGAGGATGTGAAGCCTTCCTTCTTCAAGTGTTCTTCCTTTGTGTGAATGGAGCTCCCCCTCAATTTTTGACTTATTGATCACTCTCCATCACACCTAGCAAAAGACAATCAAGTAATTTTTTGTATCCAAATTGCTTTGGATCCATAGACATTAGTAGCACAAAATTTTGTCCCCTTAGAAATCCATTTTTCAATTTCATCCTTTTTAGTTGAAGTGGTTAGTCCTTTTGGGACCCAAACAATTCTAAAACATTTTCCATTCACAAATCTAGGGGCACTAGATTGTCTTACATAAAAATTTGATTTTCCAAAATTATTTTTCTTTTCAAGTTCATTGGAAATCAAATCTTTTTCTTTTTGAACTTTAAGAAGCAAATTTTGTAAATCAAAACATTTTTGTTCAAAATATTTCAATTTTGCTTCAAGTTCAAGATTTGTTTTGGAAAGCAAATCATTTTCAATTTTTATTTTTGAAATCAACTTTTTGTTCTTGGAAAATGATGCCTTGAATTCCAAAAGCAAATCATCATAGGCATCTTGCAACTCATCAAATGTATATGAATTTGAAATAGATGAGTTAGAAGTTACCTCCCCCTCATTGAGGGCCATCAAGCGTAGGTGGGCTACTTCATCATCGGTGGAGTCTTCATCACTCCATGTGGCCACATATGCTTGTTTTGAAGATGATCCCTTCTTTTTGGATTTGTGAGAGTCCTTCATCTTCTTCCTCGATTCATGCTTGGATTTATCCATTTCGCTCTTCATGAACCGGGTGAATTTGTTGAAGAGATAGGCCATCTCTTCATCTTCACTTTCCTCCTCACTTGAATCTACATGATGGCATGTGGAGGATTTGAGAGCAACGACACTTGCATTGATGCCTAGCTCCATGATCTTCTTCTTCATCATCGCTCTAATCTCTTCCTTCATCTTCTCCTCTTCTTTGTTTTTCTTCATTATTTGGTGAGTGAGAAGTGACCCCATGAGTTCATCAAGCTTCAAGGTTTTGAGATTCTTGGCTTCGATGATGGCGGTCCTCTTTGAGTCCCATGACTCGGGAAGGGAGTAGATGAGCTTTCGGACAAGCTTCTCTTCCGGGATGGCTTCTCCATAACCTTTAAGTCCAATTGTGATAGTGGAGAACCTATCAAACATCTTCTCGATGTTTTCTTCCGAATCCATCTTGAAGTTCTCATATTCTAAGGTGAGGAGCCCAATTTTGGTCTCATTGACTTCATCGGTTCCCTCGTATGTGACTTCAAGCTTGTCACATACCTCCTTGGCACTCTCACAAGAAGACATCTTCTCGTAGATGGTTGGGCCAAATGCACAAAAGAGCATGTGCAAGGCTTTGCAATTAAGCTCCATCTTCTTGTGATCGTCAGCACTCCATTCCGCTTTGCTTCCTTGAGGCACGAACGGACCATCTTCAACTATGTCTCATAGCTTGTAGTCTCTTGACTTCAAGAAGAATTTCATCTTTGTCTTCCAATGGGCATAGTGATTTTCGTCGAAGAAGGGCGGTTTGTCGATTGATTGTGTCATTGAGCCGGTTGAGTAAAATGTTGATCGAGCTTGCCAGATCTTCTCAATAGGATGTTAATCCTCTTCGATTGAGCCAAGCTCTGATACCAATTGTTGAGATGTGAGGAGCTCGATTCGATCAACCGTTCTTGCTCGCCAAGTGTGGAGAAGTTGGATAATTGGGTGTTTTAGTGGGAGGTGAAAATTTGGCAATTTGACACAAGGATTTATAGTGGTTCAACCTTCTAACCAAGGTCTACATCCACTACCTTAGCTCCCCACTAAGGATTTCCAAACAAATTCACTAAGAATTTCGTCCCCTTTTCTCGGATTAGGAGGAAACCGTTACAACGATCAAGCTTTCTACCCAAAGCTTGATCAACCACTCTCTTACAAGAGAAAGACTTAGCAAACTAGAAATCCCTCTAATAGGTATGTGTTTGCAATACTAAGCACTCACCTAGAACCTAAACACTTGAGCAAATTTAACAATGTTTAGCTCACAAGTGTTGTCTAAGCAAGAAATAAACAATTTAAGCTCTAGACAAATTTTGACATCATAATGTTGTAACAATTGAAGCATTTACCATTACAAGATGCTTGGAGGTCCCTTTTATAGTCCTTGATGAGTTTGTAGTCGTTACTAGCCGTTGGGATTGAATTGGAGCCGTTGGAGCCTTTATTTCCTACCATAAATGTAGTTCTGCAGCTTGGCGTATCGATACTCGTCAAACCGTATCGATACGGTCTCAATGAGGAAATAGCCGTTGGGCTTCTTCAACTGATGCGTATCGGTACGGTCCTGCAATTAAAAAACCGTTGGGGTAGTTAGGCGTATCGGTACGCGATACACCCGTATCGGTACGCGACTAACCGTTGGGCTATTTCAAAAACACACCGTACCGATACGGCTAAGCGTATCGGTACGGGTTTTGGCTACTGGAAAGTTCAGGTAGTTGAAACCCTAAGGCGTATCGGTACGGTCCAAGACCGTATTGGTACGGGCACTTGAAAAGGCTGGTTTTGACTACTTTAAATGTACTTTAAAATCATTCCAAAGCCTTTTACAACCCTTAAACATATTTTCAAGTTATTTTTTACTAAAAACATATTTTAAATTCTTTTCAATTTAGTCCAAAACATTTTTCAAGTACTATATCAAAACATTAGTTCTACAATTTTGAAATTGAACTAAAAGTTTGGTGACCTTATCGAATATTTTAAAATTACGGTGACCAAAATAAATCTACCTTAAAAATTTGGTGACTATATTAAAATTAAACTAAAAATTGTGTAACCATATCGAATATTTTAAAAGTACGGTGATTAAAATAAATCTACTTTAAGTGAGAGTTTACCCTAAAAAGAAAGTATGAAGTAAAGAGAAAAAGAACCCAAGCACTTCTCAAATAAGACTGCCCAGTCATGATTGCCAGCAATTGGTACAGCAAACTAGTCAGAAGAAATGATAGAAATAATTGGTGAGGGGAATTGCTTTAGGTACACAGAAGCACGCATATGAACAATACAGTATTACATAACATAAAAACAAGAGAATCTAGTGAAAAATATCCAATTGAAGAAACAATTGTTGGCATCTATTTTCACACTAGCTTCTAAACAACTTTCCATCTTTATATATGTATGTATGTATGTGCTGAAACCATGTATAGGATGATGCAAAGAAAACGTAAATCATTCCTTCACTACAAAAATGTAGACATTGACCATAACATCCCCTCAACGCCAAAAATGCATTTTGCTATGCCTCTTTGCACAAAAAAGGATTGAATTATATTGTTGGAAATGAAATATTATGCATTAAAAATGAAGAAATAAGAAATAAGGTCCATTCAAGTGTCATTGTTAGTATTAGACGATGTTGCATTCCACCCGGAACCCAGGTTGAGAGAGGAAAGGCAAGCACTCCTTTATTAACCATTCCAATCAAGTAGTTCTCCTTAGAAAGATCACATTACTTACTTCCGAACTCAAACGCATCCATCTCAGACCTTGCATTTCGGAGACCATTCCAATCAACAAATAATAAGAAAAACCCCCGAATTTAAACGCATCCATCTCACACCTTGCATTTCGGAGACCATTCCAATCAACAAATAATAAGAAAACCCCCGAGAAACAAACGGTAAAGCCAAGGCCCAGAAGTTCAACCATCCATTTAATAATGATGCACCAAAGGCCTTTCTCACAATAGTAGCTATAGAGCCACCAAGTCAGCAATCGGTTCCACATTCAGAGTCTCACCATTAAGAAGCCTTGACTACCAGGACTTGGTGGTACTCTTCCATAGCCAGATAACTCAATTCAGTGTTACTTAATTTACGGTTTACTTTGATTCGCAGAACGGGTACATAATCGCAATTCATTAATTTTACTGTTTGTGGTTCGTTAGTCTTTTTTAGAACACAATTTTAAATCATAGTTCATGAAGATATTTTGTTTGGTTCGCTAATAAATTTTTAATAATATATTTATATGTTTATTAAGTATTTTTTTTACAAAGCAATTATTATTATTATCCAAATAATTTTCAAACACTAATAAAAAGACAAAGTACTAAAGTCCAAACTTTTGAACTCAATTATTGGACCTTGAACATGGATGGATAAGGCCCATTTAAACATTTAAAGTCAAAAATTTTTATTTTTTATTTTATTGTCTTCATTAATGAGAGATTTTTTTTCTCTTTAATATCAAACTTTATCAGCCCTCACATTCTAATCTGTTGTCGCCCATCATCAGCAGCGACCGATCGAATCCTAATCGCACCGGGAAACTTATCTCGATGTGCTAAACACGAATCTGGTCACCATTTTGCGAAAATCGGCCTTAATCACCACGAATAATGCCAAAACCCCTCTAGCTTCTCACTTTCCGATCTACTATTTTCGTTGTTGGATCGACTTGATTTAAAAGTATGAGGTTCTCCTTACCAAAAAAAGGCTATCCACCGTTGGGATTCGTTGTCCGATGATCGGAGCCACCGCTGGCGACAACTTGAAGGTAAAATTTTTGGTACGTCCATTTGTTCGTTTCAGTTCGCTTTCCTAAACGAATTAGAATGAAAACGAACTGTGAATTGGAGCGCACGAATCCAAACTGAATTCGTGGAGTGCTGGGCGAATTAGGTAACACTAACTCAATTTCAAGAGGCACATCACCTAGTGTAGAACTAATGTTTTGATATAATAATTGAAAAATATTTTGGACTAATTTGAAAAGAATTTAAAACTTGTTTTTGGGTCCAAATAACATGAATATATGTTTGAGGTATCTTAAAAAGCTTTTGGCAATGTTTTTATTGATTTTAAATAGCCAAACTTAAGTTTTCAAGCTGCCCGTACCGATACGGTTCAACTCGTATCGATACCTTTTTTGCCCAATTTGGTCACTGCCAAAACCCGTATCGAAACAGGCTTGGCCGTTTCGATACGGAGAGGGGTCGTTTCGCTACGCCTAGTAAGCGTACCGATCCCCATTTAACAACCCCAACGGCTATTTTCCCAACGGTCATTTAAATGTGAAACCGTACCGATATGCCCTCAAGCGTAACGATACGCCTAGGCTGGCAAGAGCCCAACAGCTAGTTTCTGATGAATGTCGTACCGATACGGGTCCAAGCGTATCGATACGGAAGGCTGCAGAACAACATTAATGAAGGGAAATAAAGTCCTCAACGGCTCCAATTCAACCCCAACGGCTAGTAACAGCTATAAACTCATCAAGGAGTATAAAAGGGACCTTCAAGCATCAAGTAAAGGTTAATGCTTCAATTGTCAATCAACAATTGATCAAATATTGTCTTTGTACTTATATTGTCAATTCTTGTATAGAAAAACACTAGTGAGCCAAAATTGTCAAATTTGCTCAAGTGTTTTAGGTTTTGGGTGAGTGCAAATTGTGCAAACAAATACCTATTAGAGGGATTTAAGTTTGCTTATCTTTTCTCTTTTGTAAAGAGGGTTTGATCAAGGCTTTGGGTAGAAAGCTTGATCGGTGTATAAGGGTTTCCTCCTAAGCCTAGAAAAGGGGACGAATCAATAGTGGATTGATTGGAAATCCTTAGTGGGAAGCTAAGGTAGTGGATGTAGACCTTGGTTAGAAGGTTGAACCACTCTAAATCTTTGTGTCATCATTCTTTTTAGCTTCTACAACTCTTTCACTCAAAATTCCACTTCTCCGCCACTTGGTGAGCAAGAACGGTTGAACGAATCGAGCACCTCAAATCTCAACAATTGATATCAGAGCTTGGCTCAATTGAGAAGGATTCACATCCTATTTAGAAGATCCGGCAAGCTCGATCATCATCTCACACAACCAGCTCAATGGCGCAATCCATCGGCAAATCGCCTTTTTTTTTACGGAACCCACTATGCCCATTGGAAGATAAAGATGAAGTTCTTCATCAAGTCTAGAGACTACAAGCTATGGGACATAGTTGAAGATGGTTCGTTCGTGCCTCAACAAAGCAAAGCAGAGTGGAGTGCTGACGATCGCAAGAAGATGGAGCTAAATTGCAAAGCCTTGCACATCCTATTTTGTGCATTTGGCCCATCCATCATGAGAAGATGTCTTCTTGTGAGAGTGCCAAGGCGGTATGAGACAAGCTTGAAGTCACATACGAGGGAACCAATGAAGTTAAGGAGACCAATATTGGGCTCCTCACCTTAGAGTATGAGAACTTTAAGATGGATCCGGAAGAGAACATCGAGAAGATGTTTGATAGGTTCTCCACTATCACCAATGGTCTCAAAGGCTATGGAGAAGCCATCCCAGAAGAAAAGCTTGTCCGAAAGCACATCTACTCACTTCCCGAGTCTTGGGACTCAAAGAGGACCGCCATCATCGAAGCAAAGAATTTGAAGACCTTGAAGCTTGATGAACTCATGGGGTCACTCCTTACTCATCAAATCATGAAGAAGAACAAAGAAGATGAGAAGAAGATGGAAGAAATTAGAGCTATGGGAGAGAAGAAGCTCAAGGGGCTTGGCATCAACACCAATGCCATGGCTCTCAAATCCTCCATTTGCCATCATGTCTATTCAAGCGAAGAGGAGGAAGAAGAAGAAGAGATAGTTCATCTCTTCAAGAAGTGTGTCCCGTTCATGAAGAAAGCTTTGAGAGAGCTTCAACGAGAATCCATGAAAAAAGAGAGGGCAAGCACTTCAAGCCATAAGAAGAAGGCACATGTGGCTACTTGGAGTGATGAGGACTCCACCGACGATGAACAAGCCAACCTTTGCCTTATGGCCATCGAAGAAGATTCAAGGGTAACTTCTAATTCATCTACTTCATGTTCTTACTCTTTTGATGAATTACAAGATGTCTACGATGATTTGGTTTTAGAGTTTAAAAATCACATTTTGAAAAACAATAAATTGATTTCAAAGTTGAAAATTCAAAATGATTTGATTTCTAAAACCAAACTTGAACTTGAAGCAAAACTCGAAGAGTTTGAATTAAAATGTTTTGATTTACAAAATTTCCTTCAAAAAATTCAAGAAGAAAAAGATTTGATTTCCAAAGAGCTTGAAAAGAAAAACAATTTTGGAAAATCAAATTTTTATGTTAGACAATCTAGTGCCCCTAGATTTGTTAAAGGAAAATGTTTTAGATGTATTTGGGTCCCAAAAGGACTTAATGCTTCAACTAAAAAGGATGACATTGAAAGATGGATTCCAAAGGGGACTAAGTTTTGTGCTACTAACGTTTATGGATCCAAAACAATTTGGATACCAAAAGTCACTTGATTGTCTTTTACTAGGTGTGATGGAGAGTGATCAACAAGTCAAACTTTGAGGGGGAGCTCCATGCACACTAAGGAAGAACACTTGAAGAAGGAAGGCTTCACATCCTCCCTTGAGTTCAAGTGTAGTAAAATCTAGTTGCTTTTGTGTTCATTTGATTCTTTTTCATTTATGTCAACTAGATGATCATAAATGTTGGACTAACATTTCTTAATGATGCTTTGAGTAAGGGGGAGCCATTTTAAAACCAAATTCTTATTTTTGTCAAATTTTTACCTCTATTGTTAATTTTGAACTTAATGTTTTAAATTCTTTTTTATATAACAAAAAGGTGGAGAAATGGTTTGAAAAAATTGAATTTTCAAATGAATAAGGGGGAGCTTTATTTGATTTCATATCTTTAATCTCTTATTCACATTTTTAAAGTTAAAGGGGAGAATCCCAAACAATTTTTCAAGTTAGTTTTATTATATCAAAAAGGGGGAGATTGTAGAACTAATGTTTTGATATAATAATTGAAAAATGTTTTGGACTAATTTGAAAAGAATTTAAAACTTGTTTTTGGGTCCAAATAACTTGAATATATGTTTGAGGTATCTTAAAAGGTTTTTGGCAATGTTTTTATTGATTTTAAATAGCCAAACTTAAGTTTTCAAGCTGCCCGTACCGATACGGTTCAACCCGTATCGATACCTTTTTTGCCCAGTTTGGTCCCTGCCAAAACCCGTATCGAAACAGGCTTGGCCGTTTCGATACGGAGAGGGGTCGTTTCGCTACGCCTGGTAAGCGTACCGATCCCCAATTAACAACCCCAACAGCTATTTTCCCAACGGTCATTTAAATGTGAAACCGTACCGATACGCTCTCAAGCGTATCGATACGCCTAGGCTGGCAAGAGCCCAACGACTAGTTTCTGATGAAGGTCGTACCGATACGGGTCCAAGCGTATCGATACGGAAGGCTGCAGAACAACATTAATGAAGGGAAATAAAGTCCTCAACGGCTCCAATTCAACCCTAACGGCTAGTAACAGCTATAAACTCATCAAGGAGTATAAAAGGGACCTCCAAGCATCAAGTAAATGTTAATGCTTCAATTGTCAATCAACAAATGATCAAATATTGTCTTTGTACTTAAATTGTCAATTCTTGTATAGACAAACACTAGTGAGCCAAAATTGTAAAATTTGCTCAAGTGTTTTAGGTTTTGGGTGAGTGCAAATTGTGCAAACAAATACCTATTAGAGGGATTTAAGTTTACTTATCTTTTCTCTTTTGTAAAGAGGGTTTGATCAAGGCTTTGGGTAGAAAGCTTGATCGGTGTATAAGGGTTTCCTCCTAAGCCTAGAAAATGGGACAAATCAATAGTGGATTGATTGGAAATCCTTAGTGGAAAGCTAAGGTAGTGGATGTAGACTTTGGTTAGAAGGTTGAACCACTCTAAATCTTTGTGTCATCATTCTTTTTAGCTTTCACAACCCTTTCACTCAAAATTCCACTTCTCCACCACTTGGTGAGCAAGAACGGTTGAACGAATCGAGCACCTCAAATCTTAACACCTAGTAAGCCTGTTGTCAAAGAGGACTCATGGCCCCATCTCCACTTAAATAGGCCAAGAGAATTTGCAGCCATTTTGCCCACCGAACATCATATATAAACGGCTTAATACCCAAATAGGTGCCTAAACTATGTTTGTAGATTACTTTTGGTGTCTAAACTATTTTTAGCTCTATATAGGTGCCTAAAGTTTCAATTTAGTCATTTTAGGTGCCTAACCGTCAATTACCGTTACTTTTATCAATTTTTTTAACTTAATTTTTTTTTTAAAAAAAATCCTAAATTTCCCAAAACTTACAAAATGGCCCCAAATTCGAAATCTTTAACTTCTCCGGCCGAACCCGCCACCAATGGTTTTGCCGCCGCCCCCATATCCTCCGCGGACTACCAAGATCGTTTCCTCAACTACCCATCGCCGGTAAACGACAGTAGATGTGTCGATCGGCTTCCTAACGTCGAAAGAAGCCAAAATCGCGAAAGGAAGTTGTCGGCACACCTACCGTCGGTTATCGACGATGGTTAGTTGGGGGAAATGGTCGTGGTGGTCCGACGGAGGTAGTGGTGGCCTTCGGTGAGGTAGTAAACGGCGACGGCGACATTAATTTGGGGATTTGGGGGTTTAGGTTAGGGATTTGGGATTGTTTTATAAAGATTTAAAACTGTTAATTTTTTTAGAAAATTAAATTTTGAATTTTATTTAAAAATTAATTACAAGAAATTAAAAATTAAAAAATGCCACTTGTCACAATTTAATTGGCTAACGGTTTTTTATTAACGGTTAGGCATTTAAAATGACCAAAATTAAAACTTTAGGCACCTATTTAAAGCTAAAAATAATTTAGGCACCAAAAGTAATCAACAAGCATAGTTTGGGCACCTATTTTGATATTAAGCCTATATAAATCTTGACGGCAGGGAAAAACAGCCAGTCCATCCAAAACTCAAATGTTTATTGCAAAATTCTGTCAATAAGAAGAAAATCATACAAATTCATATCCACAGTATGAATGTACATGCTCACATGCACTGTAAATGTGGGAAGGGGAGGAATACAATCTGGCATCTTCAAGGAGTTTTTCACAAATCACCATTGAAACGGATTGTTAGACAGTCGTTAACAGGCTCTGTTCAGGATCCTGTTTTGACTGGGTCTCTTCAGCTATCGAATAAGACATTTTATGTAAAGTGAGAACCTTTGTAGGTTGTTCATTTTTTTTGTTTCACGTTCTTGTAATCAGGCAGCCCATTAACTTGCCAAGCATGCTAAGAATTCACAGGCCTGAACTCTATGAGAACACCCTCTTCCCTCCGACCTGTAACTTTTTTTGCTAATGAATTCCCTTACTTTTGATAATAAAAAAATACAAGAAAAACAGAAAGCTAATCCCTTATAATGTACACCCGAACAACGAAGCGACTATTATTGGGCCTTTTCCAATCAATTTGGAAGTTGGAACTCTCTTTTAATTTGTTGGGCCATGAGCCATTTAATTTGGGCCATATTGGGATAACATTTAATAAGCTACGGATATTCCGGGACGGGATATAATATCCCTATTTGACAACCTATCCGTTTACGCTACTCTCCAAACAAACCTTCAAAGAATCCGCGGGACGAAACGGATCAGTTTGGCGGGAATACACGTGTCGAGCATAGATAGCTGTTCCTTCCCGCCAGAAAAAAAAAACCCCTCTTATATACTCCCCACCCTTTCTTCCTCCGCCGTACTGCCACTTTCATTTTTTCCGTCTGTTATCTGTCTTCTCTGTAAATTTTAAGCTATGAGCTCCTCGGGTTCTTTCAAATCAACTCCTTTGAAATCCAAAGCTTCTCGGAGCCTAACTTCGAATTCCCCCGTTTCCAAAACCCCAGAAAAACACTCCTCCCATCTCCCCAACCGTGCTCGTAACCGTGGGGTCGCCCTCTCCATCAAGGAGATCCGGCAAGTGGCTCAGACCCGATCCAAAGCTCCGGCCGACCAGATCAAGTCGGCCCGAAAACAGATCTTGCCATGTCTCGCCGAATCTCCTCCGCCCAAAGCCTATTGTGTCCGTCCTGATAAACTCCCTGAAAAGTAAGTCCGCTTCTCACACTGACCCTAATTTATTCTCTCTCCTTTTAATCTTGTCATTGATTGAAGGTTTTTGGAACAGGTACGAGATGTTGTGCGAGTTTTACAATAGCTTAGATTCTGCAATCCGGCTGCTAAGATCGAAGGGGTCAATGTCGACTTTTACTAATATCAGCCCAAAAATTGAGTGCTTAACTGATAGGTAATTAGTGCTGGTTAATGGTTTTTTTTTGCTTTTGTAAGTTCTGTGCGGTTTGTTTCATTTGGGTATTTATCTTTTAGGGTTTGATGTTTGTTTTATAGGAGGTTTTCGTATGGTCACTTGGCCCAATTGAAGCATGTTTTACCGGAGGCGATTGAGATAAAGAGAATGCTTGTGTTTGATGAGATGACTAGTTGCATGAAACCTGATCTCCACGTTTCCATCATTCTGGATGCGATTGATTTTGGGGACAACTCGAAATCTGAGACTAAGAATCTCAAGTTAAGGAAGGTTTTTCGAGCTCGGCTTGTGGACTATAGCAAGGCTCATCCCGAGGTATTCTTTTCAGCTTACAAGTAATCTTTGGTTTTGCACAGATAGTAGTTGTTTGCTGTTATCCATCCATTATATCTATTGGTCATTTTGTTACAAAGCTTACCTTTTGAAACTTAGCAACCAAAAAACTGGTTAAATTCTGATGTTCTTTTCATTAGATTGGCAGAACCACCTAATTGCAATGTAACAAGTCGTATCTCATTGTCCCCAGACGAAAGCTTTTACCTGTACTTGAAAATGAAAGCCCACATAATCAGTAAAGTCGGATGGCTAGTTCTATTAAGCAATAACCATTTAATATGTTCACAATAGGCCTAAGTGCAAACATACAGTGTCCTTGTTAAAAAGCCTGCATTTCTGAGAGGTGATGAAAAACATTCTAAATATTTATTTATATTTATAGTGCTACGGAAGATAAAAATTACCTACTGCTGTTCTAACTATTTTTTCAAGTACCATGTTGTGTTGACTTAATTTACTGTGCTTCCAGGGTGATGGAATTCCAGAAGAAGATCTTCCGGAGCCATTCAATCGGCCAAAGCAGAATTTACAACCGATCATGATCAAAGGACCTTTGGCATCTGATGCGTCGGCAGTGCAAGGTGAAGTTATTCAAGAGGAAGTACAGGCACATCCATTCAATCAGAAAAAATCCAATTCAAAGCAAGCTCTCGAGACTTTACCTGGTGTAGTTAATGACCAGCTACCTGTGGTTGCATCACATGTATCTAGATCGTTTAGAAAGCGCTTTTCCCTAAGAACCTCAAGCAAAGCTCAGGAGATGTGTGCTGACAAGATTGCTTCCAGTGGCGACACTACCTTTGCTCCAACACCATCCCCAACAATGCTTTTGTCTAAACCAACTACCAGTGAAACACATCCCACAAGTTGCCTCCCTGCAACTCCAGTCAAAAAGTTAAATCCATTGAAAACTGAATATGAGTCACCTATGAAAACTGGCAGTATTCAGTCTACTCCTGTGAAACTCGCTTCAACTCCTGCCAGGCTGATGTCTGTCACACCTACTCTACAACCACAGAAGAGATGTTACATGAGCCCAGATGAGGTTTCTGTTACTTCATCAAACAAGTTGGTACGCAGACCACCACGAACCAGGTCCTTGAAATTTGACACTCCTTTGAAGGAAGAGAATGTTGTTGGTGAAGTGCATGGGATGGAGGGCAAACCAGTTGATAATGATGAAGATGATGTTCTGTCTATTTTGCCTGAAAGCCTTCGGCATTCAGTAAGCGCACTTAGAATTCTTTTTGCTACCTGTCTCTTTTAGATCATGAATTCTGCATACTTAATAACTACTTAGTCACTTCTGAAAATGAGCCATCTGCCTTTCCTATCCTATCCTATCCCAAGGAGAATGAAGGTTCATAAACTAATATTTCCCAAGCCTTACTCTTGAGATTTCTCGCATCATTTGGAAGTGAAATTAAATAGTGCATGGAATTGCAAGGAATTGGCCTTGATTGCAGGAGTAAAATGGTTTATTCTCCTTGCAGATAAAGGAGAAAGAGAGGAAAGCATTGGAGGAGCGAGATCCAGCAATATCACAAGCAAAGAGACGGCAACGAATGATTGCCTGCCTGCCTAAGCTCTTCAACATGATCCACTATCTATTCCAGTCCATAAAGCGCTCAGTTATTACCAAAGAGGAGCTTATGCACAAACTAATTGCTGGCCATTGTGATATTGCTGATAGAGGTAAGCCTTTTTGCTAAAGGGTTAGCAGCTTTGATATTTGTTTCGGTGGGTAATGAAAACATTAGCTGAACTGTCTCTTCGTTCTGCTTTCACAGGAGAAGTTGAAGAACAGTTAAAACTGTTGCAAGAGCTAGCTCCAGAATGGATATATGAAAAGATGGCCTCTGCTGGGGATTCACTTGTTTGGTGAGTCTTAACTAAATTTTTACCCTCATTTGGCCTTACAAAATCTAAAAAATGGTTGTATTTTCAAATATCATAAAATGTTTTCTAAGTTCTAATTGGTATTTGTTATCCAATTATTTGCAGCATCAATAAAGTGTCAAGCCCAGAGTTGATACGAATGCGCCTCCAAGAGGCAAAATGAGTGGAGAATCTCATTAAATTTGAAGCATGAAGTTTCTCTCAAGGTTCAGCTTTTTGTAAACAAATTAGATGTATGTATAACCATATTTATGTAGCTAAGATGAAAGCTACAATTGACTCTGATTCATCCACCGTGTTAATATTTATGTTTACTTCACTGCTTTTGAACTGTGTTGCAATGAATTTACCAAAATTCAGTATGATGTTTTCCCAGAGCCTGCAAATTATTTGAAATGAAGTGTTTAATTTTATTCGAGTTCTTTCAACTCTACTGTACTTCCATTTCTCTGGAATCTGAACCCTCTGGTAACTTTACCCTCGACATAACAATGTGAAGAAGATTGCTGTGATTTGGTAAGTGTGAAATGAACCGTTGGCTTTTAATTTTTTTTACCTTCCAAGGTGTAGTTTTCACCCAGAATAAAGCATGCAGAGAAAGCAACTATGACTGCCGAAAGGGGATTAAACTCTGTAACAAAGACTGGCCCTTTCAATGAACACGTTTGAAATATGGTAGCAGCCATGAAATTTCTACATACAGAACCAAGATATGGATACTGAACATCTTGATTCTTGATCGACCATGCTGTACCGACTCCGCAAAGACAGCAGATTTCTTCATCCAGGACCAGGACGTTAGTGACAGTTGAACAGGATATTTCTTCAAAGCAACTGCCTCCAAAGCTCACATGCATTTACAATATGGAATTACTCAATTGAGTTAATATCATTGATGTAGTGTTTGTTTTTACTATCCATGTTTTGATGTACAACCAGTTAGTCTAATAGAATGAGAGATTATATTCCTTAAGCAGGTCAGGGGTTTGAATTTTGATGGTATGAATATAGCAAATTGGATTGAGAGAGTCGCCAATAAGAACTCGGTTTGCAACAGTCAAGATTGACCCTTCAACCCGATTCTCAAATTTGAAGCTTGCAACGTGCATGTTCATGGTTAGCCCGACTGTCTTTCCGTTAAAGGAATTGTTGAAAGCTGGTGACAGCTATGCCACCGAAAGTGGTCAAATTTATGGGTTGTAAATTAGGTGGAAAAGTGGAGTGGGATAATTAATTTTTGGTCCCTAAAGTTTAGGCTATTTACAAGTTTAGTCCCTAAAGCTCAACTATAAATAGCCTAGCCATTTGCCATTCTTACACATCCCAAATCATTCTAACCTCCTCTCAATACTAGAGAAATTAGAGAGTTTTCATAGAGTTGTTTTCTCCTTTTTTATCAAGAGAGAATTGTCATTGTTTTCTCCTTGTTAGATTGAGAGAAGTTGTAATTCCTATTTTCTCATAGTGAAATTCTTCTACCTTTGTCCGTGGTTTTTACCCTATATTATTTAGGGGTTTTCCACGTAAAATCTGTGTCTCTTTTATCTTCATTATTATTTTCTCAAATTATCAGTTGCGTTTTTGCTCTATTCGACGATCGTATTCTGCAACAATTGGCATCAGAGCCAGATTTGGGTGCGTATATCTACTTACCGTATTCTCTGTTGGTTGCCACTGAAAAGTGGATCCTCCATCATAAGAAAGTAAGTTAGATATTACTCATTCATTGAAGGTGGTGGGCACTATTCACGTCAAAAAGGTGAAATAGTGGGAGCTATCTGAAACAGAAGCTATGGCAACGAAATTTGATATTGAAAAGTTCAATGGGAGAAATTTCTCACTGTGGAAATTGAAGATAAAGGCCATCCTAAGAAAAAAACGGATGTCTAGCGGCTATCAGCGAAAGGCCGGTAGATTTTACGGATAACAAGAAATGGAATGAGATGGACGAGAATGCTATTGCAGACCTTCATTTAGCATTAGCAGATGAAGTACTATCAAGCATCGAGGAGAAGAAGACAGCCAAGGAGATTTGGGATCACCTCGCAAAATTATACGAGGTCAAATCGTTGCACAATAAAATTTTCCTTAAGAGGAAATTGTACACTCTTCGGATGTCAGAATCTACTTCAGTGACAGAGCACTTAAACACGTTGAATACTCTATTTTCTCAGCTTACATCCCTAAGCTATAAAATAGAGTCACAAGAACGTGCTGAACTTTTGCTTCAAAGTCTACCTGATTCGTATGATCAACTCATCATCAACTTGACAAACAACAACCTTACAAGTGATCTAGTTTTCGATGACGTTGTAGCTGCTGTTCTAGAAGAAGAAAATCGGCGCAAGAACAAGGAAGACAGACAAGGAAATCTGCAACAAGCAGAGGCCTTAACGGTGATGAGAGGAAGATCAACAGAACGTGACCAAAGTAGCAGTCACAATCATGGTAGATCAAAGTCAAGGAGTAAGAAGAATTTAAAGTGCTACAACTGTGGAAAGAAGGGTCACATGAAGAAGGATTGTTGGAGTTTACCTAAAAACTCCAATCCTCAAGGAAATATGGCAAACACTTCAGATGATGGAGATGCTCTCTGTTGTGAAGCAGCAACAGCCATGGAAGGCAGAAAAAGATTTGCAGACATATGGCTTATTGACTCAGGAGCCACATATCACATGACCTCAAGAAGAGAATGGTTCTATAATTATGAACCTATCTCAGGAGGATCTGTGTACAGCTGCAATGATCATGCCTTGGAGATTGTTGGCGTTGGAACCATCAAACTGAAGATGTATGACGGGACAATCAAAGTTGTTCAAGATGTGCGACACGTGAAAGGCTTGAAGAAAAACTTATTATCCTACGGATTGTTGGATAATAATGCAAGCAAAATTGAAACACAGAAAGGAATCATGAAGGTGTTCCATGGAGCGCTTGTGGTGATGAAAGGTGAAAAGATAGCTGCAAATTTGTACATGCTGAAGGGAGAGACTTTGCTAGAAGCTAAAGCCTCTGTTGCCTCATGTAGTTCATATTCTACCATGTTATGGCATCAAAAACTTGGACACATGTCAGAACAGGGAATGAAAGTCCTTGTGGAGCAAAAGCTACTTCCGGGTTTAACAAAGGTATCACTTCCTTTGTGTGAACATTGTATTACAAGTAAGCAGCATCGATTAAAATTCAACACATCAAATTCTAGAGGCAAGGTTGTTCTAGAATTGGTTCACTCTGATGTATGACAAGCACCGGTTACATCCCTAGGCGGAGCAAAGTATTTTGTCTCCTTCATTGATGACTACTCTGGGAGATGTTGGGTGTATCCTATCAAGAGGAAGGCAGATGTGTTTTCAACCTTCAAAGTTTTCAAAGCGCGGGTGGAACTTGATTCTGGAAATAAGATTAAGTGTTTCAGATCAGATAATGGAGGTGAATATACAAGTGACGAATTTGATGACTTTTGCAGAAAAGAAGGCATCAAAAGACAGTTCACAACAGTATACACTCCTCAACAAAATGGAGTGGCAGAGCGGATGAACAGAACTCTGTTAGAAAGAACACGAGCAATGTTGAGAGCTGCAGGGCTAGAAAAAGCTTTCTGGGCAGAAGCAGTCAATACCGCCTGTTATTTGGTGAATCGGGCTCCATCAACTGCAATTGAGTTGAAGACACCGATGGAAATGTGGACTGGTAAACCAGTTGATTATTCAAACCTCCATATATTTGGAAGTATTGTGTACGTGATGTACAATGCCCAAGAAATTTCAAAGTTGGATCCAAAATCCAGAAAATGTAAATTCTTGGGGTATGCTGATGGAGTAAAGGGGTATCGCTTGTGGGATCCCACTGCCCGCAAAGTGATTATCAGCAGGGATGTTATCTTTGTAGAATATAAGCTACAAAGAAAAGAAGAATATGATAGCACTGATAAAGAAAAGCCAGAGACTACACAGATACATGTTGAAAATGAGTTTGAACAGAGAGATTGTTCTGAAGCAGAACCAGAGCTCGAGGAATCAGAACCAGAGAATTCTGAAGCTCCAACAACTCGTCAATCAGATCGTGTGAGAAGAAGCCCCAATTGGCACTCAGATTATGTTATAGAAGGTAATGTTGCATACTGCCTTTTAACGGAGGACGGTGAGCCATCATCATTTGAGGAGGCAATGAACAACTCAGATGCTTCGCAGTGGATGGCGGCAATGCAAGAAGAAATCGAAGCCCTTCATAAAAATAATACATGGGAACTTGTGCCACTACCACAAGAAATGAAGCCAATTGGTAACAAATGGGTCTTCAAAATCAAGAGAAATGGTGATGATCAAGTGGAGAGGTATCGTGCAAGACTGGTGGTCAAAGGATATGCTCAGAAAGAAGGTATTGATTTCAATGAAATCTTTTCTCATGTGGTTCGACTAACAACGGTTCGAGTTGTCCTGGCAATGTGTGCTACATTGAATTTACATCTAGAGCAGCTAGATGTTAAAACAGCTTTTCTTCATGGAGATCTTGAAGAAGAGATTTACATGCTCCAGCCTGAAGGTTTTGAAGAAAAAGAAAAGAAGAACTTGGTTTGCAGGTTGAACAAATCTCTGTACGGTTTAAAGCAGGTGCCGAGGTGTTGGTACAAGAGATTTGACTCCTTTATCATGAGCCTTGGATACAACAGACTTAATGCAGACCCTTGTGCTTACTTCAAGAGGTTTGGTGAAAACGACTTTGTTATATTGCTGTTGTATGTAGATGACATGTTGGTTGCAGGCCCCAACAAAGATCATATTGAAGAATTAAAGGCACGACTGGCTAGGGAATTTGAAATGAAGGACTTGGGACCAGCAAACAAGATTCTAGGGATGCAAATTCACCGAGACAGAAGTAATAGGAAGATTTGGCTTTCACAAAAGAAATACTTGAAAAAAATCTTGTCACGATTCAGCATGCAAGATTGTAAGCCAATTTATACCCCTCTTCCTATTAACTTTAAATTATCCTCCAGTATGAGTCCTAGCAGTGAAGAAGAGAGGATGGAGATGTCTCGAGTACCGTATGCATCAGCAGTGGGAAGTTTAATGTTCGCTATGATTTGTACAAGACCAGACATTGCACAAGCAGTGGGAGTGGTTAGTCGGTACATGGCGAATCCAGGCAGAGAGCATTGGAATGATGTGAAAAGGATCCTGAGATACATCAAAGGGACCTTAAATGTTGCATTATGTTACGGGGGATCAGACTTTCTTATCAGCGGGTATGTCGATTCTGACTATGCAGGAGATTTGGATAAAATTAATCTACAATAGGGTATGTGTTTACAATTGCTGGTGGAGCTGTAAGCTGGGTTTCAAAACTGCAATCAGTTGTGGCTACGTCAACAACGGAGGCAGAATATGTAGCAGCTACACAAGCCAGTAAAGAAGCAATATGGTTGAAAATGCTATTGGAGGAGCTCAGGCACAAACAAGAGAATGTCTCTTTGTTTTGTGACAGTCAGAGCGCCTTGCATCTTGCAAGGAATCCTGCTTTTCACTCAAGAACAAAACACATTCGGGTCCAATACCACTTCATTCGTGAGAAAGTGGAAGAAGGGACGATAGATATGCAGAAGATCCATACCGATGACAACATAGCAGATTTCATGACAAAAGCAATTAACACTGATAAGTTTACTTGGTGTCGATCCTCTTGTGGCTTGTTAGAGACGTAAGCAACATGGAAAGTACGAGGTAGAAAGAATGGTGTGAAGATATGATTGTTCCAATCAAATCTTCAAGTGGGAGATTGTTGAAAGCTGGTGACAGCTATGCCACCGAAAGTGGCCAAATTTATGGGTTGTAAATTAGGTGGAAAAGTGGAGTGGGATAATTAATTTTTGGTCCCTAAAGTTTAGGCTATTTACAAGTTTAGTCCCTAAAGCTCAACTATAAATAGCCTAGCCATTTGCCATTCTTACACATCCCAAATCATTCTAACCTCCTCTCAATACTAGAGAAATTAGAGAGTTTTCATAGAGTTGTTTTCTCCTTTTTTATCAAGAGAGAATTGTCATTGTTTTCTCCTTGTTAGATTGAGAGAAGTTGTAATTCCTATTTTCTCATAGTGAAATTCTTCTACCTTTGTCCGTGGTTTTTACCCTATATTATTTAGGGGTTTTCCACGTAAAATCTGTGTCTCTTTTATCTTCATTATTATTTTCTCAAATTATCAGTTGCGTTTTTGCTCTATTCGACGATCGTATTCCGGAACAGGAATAAGAACCAAATATGTGCGTTTTGTGGTGAAAATGAAGCTTTCAAAACACAATATATTCGTGTTTAAAAAAGCATATGTATTACCCCCAAGATAGAAGAAAGCAGAAATATCTCCATAAAGAGCCTTGATTTTCTGCAAAAAGAAGAAAGGAATCAGTTAGGCAATCCACAACCTTCCTATAAATAACAACAGCAACTGTAAAGGAATATTTTGGATGATGGATCCACCTTTTTAGGAAACATGCTATGCGGAGGGAGGCATCACCAAGCCAGCTACTTATATGAACATGGGGGGTTTAGCCCTTCCTTGAAAGCAACCATGAACCAACACAATAAAATATAGAATTTTGTAACTTATCTGTGCTACAACCTTACTTACAGGGACGAAGCTAGAATCAAAGGTTGGGAGGGTTAAGAGTCCATTAAACTTTTAAATTTAAAAAATAGGAGGGGCAAATGTCTTATTTAATTAATATTTAAACTAAAAATGACCTAAAATGCTATTATACTAAAATTTTTGGGAGCAACAGCTCCTCACATCCCTTATACACCTCTGTCCTTGCTTACTCAGGTGACACATATATCTTGCACATATCACCTTCAACGCTCTTGTCATATTCTATGCAAGTGGCAAGTTTAAACTTATTGAAGGCTTTTTTAAATATTTAAATTTATGAGGAACTATATATATATGGGTTAGGATCAATTTACACCGTGTAAAACTCTTTTAAGTTTTACACGTTTTTTGGATCGTTGGATTGAGGAAATGGATGACTGAAATTAACTCCTTATTTTTTCCCCAAATAATAATCTTCACATATCCTACTGTTAATCTCATCCATCCGTTTCTATGCATAATTATGCCCCTAATGTATCCAGATAGAACGCATACACATGAACACATATTTTTAAAATTGATTTTATTATAAGGGTAATTGTTCTATACACAAGCGCTTGTGGAAACTTTTTTACACAAGCGTCTTAGTTTTAAGGGTTAGGGATTCCGTTTAGGGTTTAAAATTTAGGGGTATAATTGTAGTAGTTTTGAATTTAGGGATTGTTGATAGAATTTTGTGTTTAGGGTTAAATTTAGGGTTTATAGGTCAAAACCTAAATCCCTACCCATATTACCCTAAAACTAAACCCTAACCCTAAACCCTAAATTCTAACCCTAAATCCTAAATTCTAAACATGAACCCTAAATTCTAAGCGTTTACACTAAAACCCCTAAACTTTAAACCTTAAACCCTATAATTGAGGCGCTTGTGGAAACAAAAAATTTCCACCGCCAGTGTATAGGATATTAATCCTTATTATAATATAAGTGTACAAATTATACCATTTTTTGTTTTAGGTGCTTAAAGTTTTTTTTTATTTATCAAGATGAGGTTTAACACTTGGCTTTTGATTTAGGTGCTTAAATTATACTATTTTTATTATCGCGTGTGGCTAGCATAATGTTTTAGTGGTTCCGGGCTAAACATCTTTGACTACCGCGTGGTGGTATGTCTGATTGAACAACTTATTTCATGCCATTTTCTCATTGTTTATCCTTGCATGCTTATTTTTATGAACATCATGAAGTATTATAGAGTAGATATGTACCACTGAGCTTTGTTAGCTCAGCGTGCGGATGTGTTGTTTTTTAGTGCGTATGTTGACAAGTCACTCTCTTGGAAGGAGCACATCAACGAGGATTTCCCAGCACCGTAAAACTTGAGTACAATACCTTAATTTTATTTGTAGGGCTACGTATGCATATGACCTTATCATAGTTAGTCTGTAATTCTATTTTTACTTTATTTTGATATACAATATTTAATTTGTACGAATCTCTATTTATGTTTTGGATTTGAAGCTATTATGAAACTTTATTTAAATGACTTGTTTTAAAAGTTGTTTTTAGGTAAACTTAATGATTTAAAATTAAACGAAATTTTATGGGCCGAGTTAGAAGTAACTCGAATGTAGTGTCTCAGATCCGATAGAATCGGGGTATTACAATTCAGCAATGGCGGCAGATGAATTTAGGGATTTTGATATTTTGGTTTTTTTAAGAAATTTGAGATTTTAGGGATTTTTTTGAAAATTAAGAACTTTATCTTTAATAAAAAAATTAAAAGAAAATGAATATTGGGCCATGTATCATACATTCATTGGATGATAAATTTTTTATCAGGTCAGATTTTAAAATGTAACGAAATGTAATTTTAAATACCTACTTTAACATAAAAAAGTTTAGATAACTAAAAAATTACAATAACATTTATTTTGTAAGAAGTCTTACAAATTATATAATATTGAAGTCCTCTATGCAAGACAAACATGAGCCTTATGGGGCAAAGTGAACAATATCTTATAAGTGTGATCATGGCAGAACCACCCTTTGAACACCCAAATTTTTGAGAAAATTATTAATAAATTTTATATAAAAATATTAAAAATAAAATTAATACCACTTTAAAAATAATTGACGTTCATTGTTTATCTCGACTCAGTTAAAAGAAATACATTAATAAAATTTTTTGATCCTGATATTATCACTAAATTTTTTAATTTCGCCCTATATTATAAAGTTTAAGGGTGAAAATGTACATTACTTATCGAAGAAGATGCGAGTTTTCCCATCTAGTTTGTGCATGTTGAGCAGTGACGGAGGCATGTTAATGTTATAGAGGACGGTTGTCCCCTAAATTTTTTATTAAAAATATATATAAATATTATTACTATTAATTAAGATGCTTATTTATTTGGACTAGATTTTAATTCATTTGAAATTTACTATAAATATTATTACATACGAAATTCTGATGTAGAAAACTAACAGCCGATTGCACAAAAGTGGAATGGGGAATAATAAAAAGAGCATATATGTCCCTTGACTACACACATTCAGGATTTCGTAGTACTTTCAGCCTACCCTTTCTTGAGGTCCCATTCTTTCCCCCTCCCCGAATCTTGTTGTATGAAGAATAAATCACACACTTGTTTAATCTGCACCCATCCGTACCGGTGACCCTAAACTCCATCGACATCGGCCGGACAAGAGACGCGCAGCATCTTAGCATATATGAGCCCTGATATCTCATCTTGCAAAGATAAGTTTTATGTTGTTTAAGAATAATTTTTGCGGAATATTTTGAATGTTTTTTAGCAAGTTGGAGAAGTAGATTAGTGATAACAAGTTAAATACCATTCGTTTATAGCAGAAATTGATTGGTTTACAGATATTGTTCACGGCCTCAACCCCACAAATCACTAATTCCTACTACAATTTGTGATCATCTTTTTATTTTTCTAATATATTCTCTGATGTTCCTTCATGGTTCCACTTTTACAGCTGAACCTACCTCTTCCTTGTTGGCTACCTTCAACTCCACGGAATGCGAAGACGGCAGCTCTCGGCTCTTGGTGTAAGATTCGTCTTTTTCTTTGCCCCACAATAGCAAGTATAAGCCAATGATAACCGTGACTCCGCCTAGTATGCTGAAACACAAGTGTCAGTTAGAACTTATGAGCATATGATCCATAGCAGTGCTTTGCTTTGACATCTTCCTACCTGCCCGTATACAGTTTTTCACCGAAGACAAAGTATGCTAGAACCGCGACTACGACCGTTTGAAGAGGATTAAACATGGACACAAAGACTGGCCCTTTCTCCTTCATGCACCACAACTGAATGAAGATAAGGAGACCGGAGCCGATGATTCCCTGCAATATTCATTTTTCATCCTAACAGGGGCTTAGCACTTGATTCTGAAAAACATAAAACAGATATGTTATGGCATATGGAGTTACTTACACAATATGTAATGGCCCAGAAATCGATTCCCAGCATGTCGATAGACCAAACACCCGGTTTATGTTGAACCAACACCGTGAAAACAGCCGATTGTGCTCCCCCGATGAAACTAATCCATGCTGTAAGTGACAGCTCTGCTGGATATTTCCTCATTGTAAATGTCTGCAAAGGATTGCGCGCTTTCGATAAGTATACCAACAACAAAGTTGACAGATAATCATCACAATCAACTTTTAGTTTTACCTGCATAATGTACCATGAAGACAACGTTATGCAACTAGCAATTGTAAGGATTGACCCTTTAATCCAATTCTCATGAATAGAAAGCCTTTTCATGTGAATTGGAGTGCCCCACACATTTTGCAGTGCTGGTCCTTTGTATAAAGTGATGATGGTGACCCCAGCTAATGATATTAAGGTTCCGAGGATTTTCGCCATCCCACGATGACTCCTTACATCGACAACCTCCATCCTGCATCAAGATCATGAATAGAATATTGTTATGAAATGTTTATAAACTTTTAAGGAATACTTATAGATTCCTGGTCTCCAACCTGAACAAGATGGCGATCAAAAAGGTCAAAGACGACACGGTGTTGTACACTGCCGAGACGAATGTCGGAGAAGTGCATCTCATACTTATGAAGAACATGATGAAGGTTAAACAGATCCTGTTTTATGGAAAGGTGGAAAATTTGTGAGCGCTTTCAATGTTATATGAACAAAAACCTTTTGAATTTCATTAGCTATTCATTGCCTACCCGAAGAGAGAAACCACAAATATCTCCAAAAACATTACTAATGTCATCTTTGGCCTGGATTTTCTGCAGACACACAAAAAAGTTGAACAAATCAGGCAGGGAATCTTCCCATGCTAATTAAAAAGATGAGCCGGTTTCAAGCTGCGTTAGTCTCGAACCTTTCGATAAAATAAGCGACAGGAAACATCAACAAGCCGGCGAGGATAAATCGATAACTGACATAGACAAAAGTGTTTAGCCCTTGATTGAAGGCAGCTTCTGTAATGAAATACACAATTGCAGACAAGATTTGGACAAGGACCATGCTTAGATGGTACCTGTATGTAGCAAAGTTGGCCATCAATGTGTATGCCATATGTTTTGCTTGCCCTTTCGCCTGTTTCTGTTGGCTTATATATAAAGCGGGGAGGGCATCTTGATACTATTGCTGAAAATGATATAAAATTCTATTTCACTATATATATAGATATGCTTGGGATAATGTACATATGCTTGGGTGTTTTATCTTGTAGGCACCATTTTCCTCCACGAAAATTGTGGTGCAGAATGCCCTAATTAATGCCTGCACTAATATGGAAAGCCTACAATTTTTGTTAATGCACAAAGTGAGAGAGGATGGTTTTGGATGGTTCATTTGGTAGGTAATGTGCTGATTTGACTGGAAAGTGGAGACTGTAGAGAGAGGGCTGGTTTCTATAATGGATCGCCTTGTTTTTTTTAAGGGAAAAGGGGGTGGATTTTCGGGGAGTTTAAAATATAACCGGTTAATATAAAGTTAAAAATGTCGTAATTGGTTATAATAAAACACTTACGAAGTGCGTAAGATTTTTAGAGTAAATCGGATAACATTTTAAGTTGAAACTGAAAATATTATGCTTTCCATAATAAATCTGTAAATTGTATAACTAATTCGGTTACGACCTCGAAAGTTACTCTTAAGAAATACATGTAACACTCTTGGTATCCATTCAAAGATATTCTAAACCCATTGACAATGTGTATAGTGTAGACATAGCGATTTGAACTCGTGTCTCCTAGATTAAACATCATCTGTTTTTCTACTGAAACACTTGTTGTGTTCGTGCGTGGTAAGTTTTTTATATCTAATATGTTATAAAAATGGAGAATCTAAAATACGAAAGCCTAATTTAAGGTTAAAAGATGATAAGTTTTAAAACTTGTTCAAGCAATCTAAAATATAATTTTTTTATAATACTTTAAGTTAATTTTTTACAACAAAATTTAAAACTTGTCAGAAAAACACCAACTTAAACTGTTATAAAAATACAAATTTTAAAATTTGTCAAAAATTACAAAAATATTAACCTAAAACATTATCAAAAAATTCTTGGAAATTTTTTCAAAATTGTCGTTTTTAACTGCACTCAAACTCGGCCTATGAAATATATGTATTTTTACTAACATTTATAAAATATATCTTCCATAAAGAATACGTTCATAAAATGTCACTCATATTTGAGTATTTTTTTAATATTTCAGTTTATATTTTAAGGACAAATTTTGATATTAACATATTTTATTAATGCACAATATTGTTAATTCGACGAGGATTACGATATAAAGACCGTGGCGGAGTTAGAATTTTTATATAGTGGGGTTAAAATAAAGTTTGAGGTACGAGAATTCTCATACTACTACAATATAAATATTGTTGATCTAATACCCAATCAAATCAAGTATACCTTTTCAAACATCAACAAAGAAAATAAAATACTCCCTCCGTCCCATTAATTTTGTCCCTTATTGACTTTTTAAAAGTCAAAATTTTTAAACTTTGACCATGATTATTTTAAATATTTTAAACAATTAAATTTTATAAAAAATATATTTTAAAACTACTTGATTGAAATTTTATAAAATATATTTTTTTATATTTTTTTCAATAATAAATTTTATATAAAAATAGGTCAAAGTTTAAAAATTTTGACCCAAAAAAAGTCAACAAAGGACAAAATTAATGGGACGGAGGGAGTACCTAACATCCATTTAACTCTTTAAAAATCTCATACCACAATAAATCAAGTAGGATCAATTGACCTCTCTAATCTATATGGGCTCCGCCACTGTATAAATATCATTTTATGGGAAATTGATAATGTTAATAATCATAATGTAACTTTTCAAACACCAACAAAGAAAATAAAATACTTATTCAAAGATTGGTGACTACGGTTGTAACTTATCCGATATATTAAAACTGCATGTAAAGTAAATTTGGCCAATTATGGCCAGCTATATACATAAATTGGCAACCATAAGCTATAATAGTCGGAAACTTGCTGGGCATAACCCTCTTCTAGAAACACATGTTTAATAGGATGTTTATCTTGTTTATTTCACTCGTAGGTGGTCAGTATAAAATCGGATAATTAAAAGGTCGTTCCATTTTTATTTGTCGCGGGTATTATCTTCTTTTTAAAAGATATTTTTGTTAGAATATATAACGCTACGATTTATATATTTTAAAAGCTCTTTTTCCTTTCCGATGTGGCATTAATGTCCTTGCCTCCTCTAACGATATACAATATACAATATACGTGCATAACAAAATTAATCATCTATCCTAGTTTTTTTAGCTAATACTAATCATTATACTCCTCATTGTGTGAAATCTAGTGGAAAAGTACACATATGTAAAAAAAATAAATGAGTAAAGTACACAGACAGTCACTAAATTATACCCGAAAAAATAAAATGGTAACTAAACTTTTAAAAATAAAAAAATGGTAATTAAACTTTATGTTTTGTTACAAAATGGTAACTGTGTCGTTAACCTCCATTAAAATAGTGACATGGTTGTTAAATTTTTTTGTATAATAGCACATTTAGTCCTCAATAGTTACACATTCAATTAATCTAGTCATAATTCCAAGAAATTCAAATAATTTAAGGCTTAAATGAAAAATAGGTGCCTAAAGTTTCAACCGTTACAATTTTAGGTGCCTCAGTGTTAATGGCCGTTAAAAGAAACTTGTTAGCCAATTATAATGTGACACGTGGTAGGTTTTTATTTTTTAAAATTTTAAATTATTTTTTAAAAAATTAAAAATTGAAATTTTCAAAAAATCCCCTAAATTCTAAAAATTTCAGAAAAGCCCTAATTTCATAAATTCCTAAATCCCGAAATACCTAAATCCCTCAATCCGGGCACTCTACCGTCGTTGGCCACGATTCCGGGGATGGAATGGAGCGTACTCCCCTCTCCCAAGCACCCATGCACCAATCGTCGACGTTCAGCCGTCGCTCGTCGCAAATCGTTCGAATGAATTTTTTTGAATATTTTAGCTTTCGTCCGGCGTTTTGCACGACTTCGGTCTATTTTCGGCGACGGGTGGTAGGGTAAATGACCGTGTTGGTCCGGTGACGGATGTCGCAGGCGACGGCGTGGCCATCGGCCACGGAATCGATTCAAATCGTGATTTGAGTTTTGGCGAGTTAGGAATTTCGAATTTAGGGGATTTTTTGTGAATTTTGGAAATTTAGAGATTTTTTTAAAAATAATTTTAAAAAATAAAAGAAATTATAAATGAAATAAAATTAAAAAAAAGTTAACGGTAGTTAACATGAGGCGCCTAAAATTATAACGGTTGAAACTTTGGACACTTATTTTTACAAAAAAATACTTTAGGCACTTAAAATTCAAAAGTGGTATAGTTTAGGCTCCTATTTTTCATTTAAGCCTAAATTTAACTTTCAATTTTTACACATTATTATAATTTAGTCCTAATTCTACAAAATTTATAACTAAGAACAACGTTAAATTTATAACAAAGTGTAAAAATTGAGGGTTAAATTTAGTCCTAATTGCACATCTGCTCGTGTGTTCTTAGCTATAATTTTTTTAGAATTAGGACTCAATTATAACAAAGTGTAAAAATTGAGGGTTAAATTTATTAAATTTATTCGAATTATGACTAAATTGATTGAATGTGTAACTATGAAAGGCTAAATGTGCTATTATACAAAAAAAAAATTAACAGACATGTCACTTCTTTAACGGAGGTTAACAACACAGTTACCATTTTCTAACAAAACATAAAGTTTAATTGTCATTTTATCATTTTTAAAAATTTAGTTACTATTTTATTTTTCCGAGTATAGTTTAATGAGCATCTGTGTACTTTACCCAAAATAAATTGTGAACAAACAAAACATTTTAGTGCAGGTAATCAACTTTTCCATTACATGAAGTGTAGCATCACTCATTGTTATAGGCTTTTAGGTACACATGTCACCTTTCAAAGTGAATTGTGAAGTGCCAAGAATACTGCTGACTGTACAGCAAGGCCTCTTTTTTGTGGGTTTTGGACAAACTATAAGTCTATATCCTCTTCTGTCGTGTGCTGTGAATGGATATTGAAATGTTGGAGCACTACCTAGGTTATCATTATTACTATAATCTTAATAATGTCAGTCATATTCTTCCAATCTTCCCCCACCATCTTGGTGCTCTCTCAAACCTCAAATCTTTCCTTTTCGCTGTTTCAGCAAATTTAATAAGTTCCATCTTTTGACTCCATTAAAGTGCAGTCTTTTTTGTTGCGCTCCGGATCCTGCCTAATCCGAACCAAGTCGCGTCACACACCTGTTGTGTTGGTATTAAAGTGCTGTTTTTAATTGACTCTTTGTTTAGTTACGTGTCCAAAGAGAGAGAAGAGACAAGAGTTTGTAAGAATGAAATGTGTGGTTGAACTATGAACTTCATGTCTGTAGAATCACTTTCATTGACTTGTTCATGCTTCTACTGTTTGCAAATCAGTTCAGATGTTTGATTAGATAGAAATGCAACCATTATCTCATTACAATGTGAAGAAGGCTGTTCTCGATTCTTGCCCCACAAGAGCAGGTGTAGGCAAATTATAACCAGGAATCCAACATTAATGCTGAATGATTAATCATAGGTTAGAAGTTTCTCTATACTTCTTTTTAAATTTTTAAAATGAGAACATTGTGTTTCACAAAGAACAAAATATGCTATAACCACCACCATAATCGTTTGAAGAGAATTAAGCGTTGCGACGAACACCGGTCCTTTCTATTTCATGCACCAATTTTGCAGGCAGAAGAAAATAGCAGAGCATATACCCTGGCATTCGATTTTCATCCTAGCAGGCTTAGGACATGCTTTGTGAATAAATATGCATTTAATCTGTTTTTGTTTACTTACATGGAGTAACATGTAATGGACCAGAAACTAACACTCATTGTTTAAATCGATCATGCCAATGCCTTGTGCTGTAAGCAGGCCGCTAAGACTGCGATTGTGCTCCTCCGATTCCGTTGTTTTGTGTTGTAACATTTTAGTACTTTGAAAAACTCACTTAAGGTTGGTAACTGATTAGCTGCGGAATGCAAAAACTCAAAGTAAGCTTATGCCTCGATTTTGCAAGGCAGAAGAACTTGCAATGCAATTTACAGTCATCTAAACCAAATAGTTTAAATAAATGTCTGTATATAACAAACCTCTCAAGAACATAGGCAAAAGGAAACATGAGGCAGGCAGCTAGGCGAAACCGGTAAGCTACGCATATATGCGGATTCAACCCTCGACTGAAGGCCAGCTTCAGTAAAGAAATACGCAATTGCATAACCAATCTAAGCTAGAAACATTATTAGATTAGGCTTATACATTGTTATGAATGTGCATGCCATATCCCCTTGCTCTCTGCAATGATGATTAAAGTTTTTGTATTTTTTTACCATTTCTGTTTGCTTGCTTGTTCATGGACCAGGAAATGCATCTATAATAATGCCAATGAAAGTAGTAATCAGCGTTTAAGATTCTGGTGCTGAAATTTACTAGATGATTTTGAGGAAAGACTGACCAAAGTGTGAAGTGTGTATTAAAACAGTAGAGCTGATTTAGTATCATTTTAGCTGTTATGATTATTTTTATACCATTTCCAAATTGACAAACCCTTTTCATTACAGTTTTCAGGTGTGGACTATGGCTGCAAGAAAACATTAAGCTTGCAATGTTTAGTTGATAATGTATAATTTGCTAAAGGTTTTGCTTTTGTGGATTCTGATTAGCTATCATTTCCACACATTTAAAGAAGGCATAATGCCAAAAAAAAAAATACCGATAACTTTTGATTGAACTTTTATTCTTTTTTGAAGCATTTTAACCTTAAACGTTTTATTTTGCGTCAAAATGACCTTTCCGTAGATGAAAATTATCATTACATTTGTCTATATCACATTTCTATGCCAGCATGCACTGGTAGTAGGTTTGTCACGTCATTTCAAGTCATTTGATATTAGCTGACTAACAGTTTTCATCTATGAAAAGGTCATTTTGGCCCAAAATAAAATGTTGAAAGTTAAAAAACTTTAAAAGAGAATAAAAATCAAAACAACCATACGGATTATTTTTTAATCTTATGCCTTTAAAGAAGAGACAAGGAATAATTCTGCGAGTTGTAGCACCAATCAAGTGTAACAATAAGTTGAAATCATAGATTCTTCTAGCTGTTTGGCCTTTTCTTTCCCCTCTATAGTATTGGAGCAGATAGAGAATTATGGGCGGTTTGGTTTCAACCACAGCATTTTGGCTGTGTTTTAAAAATAGTTTAATCTTTTGACAATTGAAAATATTTCTTAATTTGTTTATAGGACAGGAGATCTGCACCGGCCATTGATGCAATTGTGCGTCGGATTCAACTTGTGTTTAGAGTTTTCTGCAACTTTTTCACATATTTTATTCACCTTTCCAGATATTTTATAAATGGCAGAAGAATCAGCGGGGCTGTAGCATGAGTAAGATCCGACTCATATATGATAAGCTCTTTAGACTTGTAAATTTTTGCGACTTGTTTAGATTTAAAATTATAATAAGTAAAATCATTTATACTAATTAAATTCTATGATCAAATAATTATTAATTATGCTTAGTTTAGCATTATATATGATATTATAATTAGGGGTGCTTATCGAGTGAGTCGATCGCGAGTTGGGCAATGCTCGACTGATGCTCGTTAAAAAAATTTGTTGCTCGACTCGTTGCTCGTTAAAATTGTGTTCGACTCGTGCTCATTTAAAAAATATGTTGCTCAACTGACTCATTGCTCGTTAAACTCACTAAAAAATTTACCTTATTTTTTAACTAAAAGTAAAATTTAATAGTACTATATGAGGCTTAATACTAACATAAATTAACAAATTTAACAAAAAAAAATATCAAAAGAGAGTATAAAACACTTTCAAAGTCTAAATCTAAACTAACAATCCACAAATACACCAAACTAGCATTTTAAAACTAAAATAACAATCCATAAATTCACAAAACTATCGTATTAAAACTAAAGTAACAATTCACAAGTACATCAAACTAAAGTAATTACTAAAAAATATTTTAAAAAATTAACGAGTTGCTCGCGAACTTATCGAGTCAAGTTAGACTTTGCTCGACTCAACTCGTTAAGGTCTCGAGTCGAGTTCGAGTTTGAGTCGAGTCAACCCAAGTCGAGCGTTTACCGAGTTTTGATCGAGTCGAGTTTGAGCAGCTTACGAGCTGCTCAACTCATTAAGCACCCCTAATTATAATAACAATATTTAATTTTAATACTAGTTACAAACCCAACAAGTGGTTTCGATGGAAAACAGATGATGTATATCTTAAGAGACTCAAGTTCAGCCCCGAACAATTTTACCTACTCTTAATGTTAATTTTTTTGACAAATCCTAATTTTAATCATATTTGGTGCTCCTAGTGGGTTTATAACGCATGACCTAATAGAATATGAGGGAACAAAGATGAGCAACTTGACCAACCGGTCAAATGTGCTTGCTCAATGATGATGTTGATTGATTATCAATAAAATTAAGACGAAAAATATTAGGTGGATGGACCTTATTGGCAAGTAGGAAAGAGATGAAGATTCACTTTTAAAAAAATATTTAGGTGAATGGACCTTATTGGCTGGGACCACGGATTACATGGTGAGCCAGGTCTATCTAATAATTTTTCATTTTTTTTCGTTATTTAATTATTTATTAGTTAACATTTTTCAAAACTACGCATATGATTATTTTCTTAATTCTTTGCTTTATTTTCAGTGTCAAATTCCACTCAACATAAAATCCATTTTTATGATTAAAGATAATATAATAAAACTAAGTTTTGTAGATGCTCATAGTCATAAACAATATGGTTTAGTAATGTAAAGAGGAATAACAATCTTATTAAATCAAAACATTCCGCCATCTTAAAGAAGACTTTCCCTCTTAAATCTAAGATTCGGACAATGGAATTGAAACTTTGAAACAAGTTGGATTAGTTGGGGGATGCTCTCGGTCTCGGTCTGTCTCAGTCACTAAATACAAGTAATTACGTTAACAGAGATAATAGTAATAATATTGCAATATGCTTTTAAGTAGCAACCCTGAGAAACACAAGACACAAAGCCAATGCCACCCAATCCAGTTTCTTCCTTGACTCTAATAATAATTATTAATTAGTGGTGTGAGAAAAATCCCACAGATCAAAATCATATTCAAATTTTAAAAAATAATAATTTGAAAATTAAGTTAATTGAATAAAAAAAAATATTTTGGTATTTTTTAAAAAAAATATTTATATTCAGTTACGGTTTACAGTCTTGGGTAAACTTAATAACTGATCCGAACTGTTATCTGCAATATTTATATATTTTATGCATTAGAATATCGTGTAGCCCGATGATTTTAATGTCTCTCGAATTCTTTGATGATTTGTTGGTTCCGAGTTTGATTATTAGAAAGTGTAAACTCTCATTTTTTTTTTACTTTTTCAATTGTTTTTACGCTTTCATCACATTTGAGTCATTATTAAATTTATTATATTATTAAATTTAATATTTCAATAAGTGAAATAAAGAAACAATTACTTAAACTAAAACGGATATTTAAATGATTATCAATCAATTAGATACAATTTATAATTAAGAATTAAATAAACTATACTTATCGATTAACGAAATAATTTACTCACTATATTTGATTTTACACACCTGAATAATAACATGACGGTACACACGAAGTTTGACATTGCTCGACGTCTTTTTTTTTATTATTATTTTATTGTTATTGAAGTGGATGTCTACATCTTTCCGGTTCTCGACAGAATCCCATTCCTTTGTCGGATCCCGCGGTCTGTAATTCGTTCACGTTCCAAAGTCACCATTTTCTACCAATCATCAGACATATATTCTGTGCTAGGAAACAGTCAGGTTTTTACGTGTGCTTTCAGTATTACCAATCCTCATGTTGATGGGAATCAAATGTCGGCTAACGTGCGTTTAAGTTGTTTTTTAAGGTAAATCACTCGTTTAGTATCATCAATCCTCACTGTTAAAATTTAACGTCATCCTGATTAAGAGAAAAAATCACACGTGGCAGCCTGCAACGTTATTTTTTCTTTGTCAACTCGCCACGTCAAATAAAATCATAAAAAACACGCGTGACAGTCTGACTAGGAGAGAAAAAATGATATGGTGGTCCGTCACGTGTGATTTTTTCTCTCCTAATCAGCATTTCGTTGAATTTTAACGATATAGTGCCAAAATAGAAACAAAACGTAACATTAGATACGACTTTATCAAAAAAATAGTTGAAGTACTAAAACAGAAATACAGATAAAAGTGGGGTACCAAATAAGTAGTTTTCCCCTTTCTTATAATTCAATTTATCTAATTCAATCTATCACTAACCGATTGAGTTTAACTCGGTTGGTATATGTTGCTGACCGATTGAGTTTAACTCAGTTGGTATGTTACTGGTACAATCAAAGGCAGAATATAAGGAGGGTTTTGGGGGCGTGTCCCTGCCACTTTTTTTTCTAATGATAATAGAATAGTTTTTTTAGAAAGAAAATGTAAAATTAGTTTTATAATCACTTTAATCTTTTTAAAATCTTATTATGACTCCTTAAAATTTTTAATCTCATAATGGTCTCTTTTTATAATTTTTTAGTTCCGCCTATGAAAACAATACACATCACATAAGATTAAATATACTTAAGTATTTAATATGTTCCATTTTAGAAGTGAGAGAAACATGAATAGTATAAACATTTTATCACACTGCATGTTAAAGAAATCAACACATCACCTGAATAGGGATGTAAAAAGTTGACCCGACCTGAAAACCCGACTAAAACCTACTCGAGTCAGAACCTGATTTGACCTGAAAATTTAATGACCCGAACCCGATCTGTAATCGACTGTTGTTGACCCGAACCTGAATTCGACATGTTACTGTAGTGACCGAACCCGACCTGCGTCTGACTGAAAACGACCCGAACCCGAATTGGACCTATTACTGTGGACCTGAAACCCGACCTGCGCCCGACTGAAACGAACCCGAACCCGAAGCCGACCTGGCAGATAACCGATTTTACCCGACTGAATTGACCCGAGATCCGTTATTACCCGACCTGTTTTGAACCCGACCTGTTTTGGACCCGAGCTGTTTTGAACCCGACCTATTTTGGACCCAACCTGTTAATTGACCCGACCTGCTTTGAACCCGACCTATTTTTAACCTGAACTAATATTGATCTGACTTGATATTTACCTGACATATAGTTGAGGAAGTCTACGATTTGATAAATTTAAAGTGTTGAGAAATTTAAAGTATTAATTTATTAAATTAATTTAGTACTAACTCGTTCAATATAAGTTTTTTGTGAAGTTTAATAAGAATTAACCTACTTAAATTTATTTTATTAAAAATATTTAAAATTTAAAAATTTTATTAAATTAATAAGTTGTGATGGATGAATTTAAAATAAATTATTTAAAATTTAAATCAATTTGTTAATTGTGATCATTAAATTTAAAAAATATTTTATTAAAATTTTTAATTATAATTATTAAAAAAATTAGTTTAGGGGGGAAGTTTTTTTGAATTAATGGGGGAAAGTTTTTTTGATTGATAGAGAATTATTGGGGGGGGATTTTGCCGCCAAATAAAACAAAATTGGGGTGGAGGAGGGATTTTTTTTATTTAGGGGTTAATTATCTTTTAGGTCCTTCCTTAATTAGATGGTTAGGGTTTAGGTTTTTTAGGTTTTAATTTGTTTTTTTAGTCCTAACTTTTGGTTTAGTTTCTTTAAATTTCATTTAATTAGGCCACACTTCATAAATTAATTAATTATTAAGCTTTTTGGTTTGCTTTAAATTTGATTTTATGTTTCAATTTATTTTGTTTGTTACATTTATGGGTTTATGTTTAGGGTTTAGGGGTAAATGTGTCAAGTTGATTGTTTGGGGCTATGAGATTAGTTTAGAGATTATGTGATTAGGCTTGCACTCTAATTATTAGTGAATAATGTCGGTAAGATTTAGATATTCATGTTTGGGGTTTAGGGGTAAATGTGTCAACTTAATTATTTGGGGTTATGAGATTAGTTTAAGGATTAGGGGATTAGGCTTGTACTCTAATTATTAGCGATTATAAGATTTAAGGGTTGAGGTTTATGGGTATTGTTTATGGGTATACATATATACATACAAATAAGTATGTTCTAGTATATATATATATATATATATATATATATATATATATATATATATATATATATATATATATATAACAATATATACATACTAAAACTTACATACATATACATATATATATATGTATATGTATATATATAATTATAATAATATATATATATATACTAAAACTTACATACATACATATATATACTAAAACTTACATATACATACTAAAACTTAAATACATGCATATATATGTGTTTTACTATGTATGTATACAGATGTGTTTTAATATATATATATATATATATATATATATATGCATATGTTTAATTAATTATAACAATACATATATATTTATTCAAAAAAACAATACATATATATATATATATATATCATAATATATATATGTATATTTATATTTATATGTATATGTGTGTATATATATGTAGATATATATATATATATACATATTATATATATATATATGGGAAAACTACACCGGTGGTCCCCTAACTATTACCGTCTTCCTACTTTGGTCCCACAACTATGTTTTTTGGCAAAATCGTCCCTTCCGTTACATAGTTCTCCTGTTTTGGTCCCCCGTCGTTAAAAACTAACGGAATTGCTGATGTGGATTTTTTTTTGATTTTTTTATTATTTTCTCTCTCCGATATATGTATTATTTAAATTTTTTATTCAGACTAATGTGGTGGTGACACGTGTCACCACCATAACAAAGCAAATAAATTGAAAATAGAGGGGGAAAGCTGGGAATCAAACCCATGTCCTTAGCTTCCCAAGCCAATGGATTAACCATTGAGCTAAACTCTAATTATTAAGGTGTTTTAACACAAGTTAGATTTAAAACAATAAAATGAACCCCAAAAACCAAAGAAGCTGCAACATTGCAGAAAACTGCAGATTGCGGAAAGAATGTCAAGTTTGTCAAGATAGACTGTTCTCTTTGATGGATTTCCAATTTATCTTCTATGACATCTGTTTATTTATTAAATGTTTTTAGAATTGCTAAATTTAATGATGAATCTAAATGTTTAGTCATACACTGACATGAAAATTTGGCAATTTGTTGCTTATAGTGCCGCATTTCTTGTCTTGTATGGGATTGCACTTGCAACTGAAGGCTGGGGTGTTGTAGCTAGCTTGAAAATCTATCCACCATATGCTGGTGCTGCTGTATCTGCTGTAACCCTTGTTGTAGCCTTCGGTTTTGCTGTTTCTCGTCCATGCTTAACTCTTAAGGTATGAATCATGTCTGATATGTCAATGTGCTTATTGCTGCAATTTGGAGCTACATTTTTTTGGCATGTTGCTCAAAAGAAATGTCAATTTTCTCTTTAAATCGACTTGCATACACAGCCTTTTAACTTTGTCATTTATTATTACTACCAGATGATGGAAGATGCAGTTCATTTTCTCAGCAAAGATACTGTTGTCCAAGCAATTTCTAGATCTGCTACTAAGGTGTGTGAGCATGTTTCTACGTATAGGTTTCATGTCTGGAAGAGATGTTTCCTTCTTTTTGATATCTTGTAAATTTTTAAGTTCTGCAGTTCTAGGAAGTTGACTATAATTTTCTAAATGATTGTTAATGTTTCATTTTGTGATTTCATTTTCTTGTTTCTTCATTACTATTCGTTTCGCTCTCTCATTGGTCGTAGATGAGTAAAACTTAAATTTCTTTTCTTGATTTTCTGCCAAGGGATTGTTTATTTTTAATGTTTTTTAGTACTGATTCCATTCCATTCACTCATTGTTTGTTGCCTATTTCCTTTTAATGTTAGAATAGTCTTCCCTGGAAAATCTTCTTTGTGGATTTGTTATTTTTCTTTTCTCATTATTAAGTTATTGTTTGTTTGCAAGCGGACAAGAAATGCTTTGTCTGGAACCTATTCCGCTCCACAGAGGTTTGCAGCTTCTTTGGTTTTTGGGTTCATTTGATTGTTTTAAATTTAACATGTGTTAAAACACCTCAATAATTGGAGTTTAGCTCAATGGTTAATCCATTGGCTTGTGAAGCTAAGGACGCGGGTTCGATTCTCAGCTCTCCCCCTCTATTTTCAATTTATTTGCTTTGTTATGGTGGTGACACGTGTCACCACCACATTAGTCTGAATAAAAAATTAAAATAATACATATATAGAAGATAGAAAATAATAAAAAAATCAAAAAAAAAATCCACATCAGCAATTCCGTTAGTTTTTAACGACGGGGGACCAAAACAGGAGAACTATGTAACGGAAGGGACGATTTTGCCAAAAAACATAGTTGTGGGACCAAAGTAGGAAGACGGTAATAGTTAGGGGACCACCGGTATAGTTTTCCCTATATATATATATTATACATACATACATATATATATAATATATATATACATACATACATACATATATTTAATTAATTATAACAATACATATATATATATATATATTTAAGTATGCATATTATACATACTAAAACTTACATACATACATATATATTTATAATATATATATATATATATATATATATATATATACACATATACATACATACATACATACATACATACATACATACATACATATATTTTTAGCTGAATTTGACTCATATATATTCCTATTTTTGGTAATTTAGTCGAATAATATTTTTATTTATTATAGTTCATACAATTTAATTTTTAGTCAAAATTGCCTCATATTGGTTTATATTTTTGGCAATTTAGTCTAATTTATTCTAGTCCCTAAAATTTAATTTTTAATCCAAATTAACATTTTAGCCCAAATCCCAAGGAATGATAATCAATCCTAATTCTCAATCCCAAGTTTCACCCAACATCCAATTCTCATTTGACCATTTCCCATCTTTTAATTTCATTTGAAATTGAGTAAACAATTAAGTTTAAAAAGTAAGGGAAAAAATCCCGCCCAATACCTTTGATTTTGATTTATATTTTAGTCACCAATTTAGTCCAATATCTTTAATTCTAGTCACTGATTTAGTCCAATGTATTTAATTTTGATTTAGATTTTTTGTTCATCACCGTCCCTAAAACTTTATTTTTATTCCAAATTGACATATATTTATTTTTTCTAACTTAGTTCAGTATTTTTAATATGATGATATTTTTATTCATTTTATTCCCTAAAATTTTATTTTCCACAGAAAGTTACCGTTATTAATTTTTAATTTTTGTAATTTACTCCAATATTTTAGATATAAATCATTTGATGATATTTTTGTTCATTCTAGTGCCTAATATTGAAACTAAAATGTATGTAGGTATGTATGTATGTATGTATGTATGTACCTATCAATGTATGAACCCTAAACCCTTAATGAATTTTCTCTTAACCCGAAACCCTAAACCCTAAAAATTATAAACCCTAAACACTAAACCCTAATGTATGTAAGTATGTATGTGTGTACTTATCTATGCATGAACCCTGAACCCTTGATAAATTTCCCTAAACCTTGCACCCTAAACCCTAAACCCTATTGTATACAAGTATGTATGTATCTATCAATGTATGAACCCTAAACCATTAATAAATTTTCCCTAAAACCTAAACCATTTAAACCCTAAACCCTGAATCGTCCAATGTTTTATAATTTTAATTTGATATTTCTGTTCATTATAGCCCTTAAAACTTCATTTCTATTCCAAATTGACCCCTACTAATTGTTTTTTAATTAGTCCAATAATATATAATTTTACTTTGACATTTTGTTCATTTTAGTCCCTAAACTTTATTTGTATTCCAAATTGACCACTTTTTATTTTTTTAATTAGTCTGATGTTTTATAATTTTAATTTGATATTTTGTTCATTCTAGTCTCTTAACTTTATTTTAATTAGTCCGATGTTTTATAATTTTAATTTGATATTTTGTTCATTCTAGTCCCCTAAACTTTAGTTTAATTCCAAATTGACCCTTATTTATTGTTTTTTTATTTCGTCCGATGTTTTATAATTTTAATTTGTACTTTGTTCATTCTAGTCCCTTTAACTTTATTTCAATTCCAAATGACCCCTATTCATTGTTTTTTTTAATTCGTCCAATGTTTTATAATTTTAATTTGATATTTTAATCATTCTAGATCCTAAAACTTTATTTTTATTCCAAATTGACCCACATTTATTTTTTTAATCTGTCCAATGTTTTATTATTTTAATTTGATATTTTCTTCATTCTAGTCCCTTAACTTTATTTTAATTCCATATTGACCCCTATATATATTTTAATTCATCATGTTTTATAATTTTAATTTGAAATTTTGTTCATTCTAGACCCTAAAACTTTATTTTTATTCTAAATTGACATCTACTTATTGTTTTTTTAATTACTCTAATTTTTATACTTTTAATTTTTATACTTTTAATTTGATACTTTTGTTCATTACAGTCCCCAAAATTTTATTTTTATTCCAAATTGACCCCTTTTCATTGTTTTCTTTTAAATTTGTCTAATGTTTTATAATTTTAATTTGATATTTTTGTTCATTATAATCCGTGAAACTTTATTTTTAATCCAAATTGACCCCTTTTCATTATTTTTAATTACTCCAATGTTTTATAATTTTAATTTGATATGACTTTAAATAATTAACTTCAAATCAATGACGATTGAGGAAGGCCAACCTAAAGTCTATCGACTACTTATACGGTTGTACCGAACTCAAACTCAATACGAATTTCAATCCTGAAAGTACCCCGACCTGAATTACCCGACCTGAAACTACCCGACCTAAAATTACCCGACCTGAAATGCACCCGACCTGAAATGCAACCGACCTGAAATGGACCCGACCTGAAATGGACCCGACCTGAAACGGACCCGACCTGAAATGGACCCGACCTGAAATAGACCCGACCTGAAGTGTATCCGAACCCGAATTAACCTGTCAATTATCTGTTTCGGACCCGACCCGTTTTGACCCGACCTGAAATGAACCCGACCTGAAATGGACCTGATCTGAAATGGACCCGACCTGAAATGGACCCGACCTGAAATGGACCCGCACCCGACCCGAGTCGAGTCAAAATAGAAAAATGACCTGAAATGACCTGTACCCGATTTTACCCGACCTGACAGTACCCGACCTAAAACCCATCCGATTACCTGCTTTTACATCCCTACACCTGAAGTTACACAAGCATGCTAAAGGAGCTTTTACAATCAAATTTATTTAACGAAATTACGAAATAAGTAGTCCAATATTATTATTATTATTATTATTATTATTATTATTATTATTATTATTATTATTATTATGTGTCCTTTAATTATATTAAAATATATGAAATAAAAATGAATTTCATTCGTAAAATACTTTTTAGTGTCGATGCGTAATATTATTATTCTATTTTATTTACATTTGAGGGATTCAAATTAACTTCACTATCTTTTTAACTGATTATGATTAATTAAAGATGAATTAAGCCCGGTTCAATAGTTGATCATTATTGCGACTAAATTTTAAGAAATACCGGTGTCACTTGGAGGAACCAGGTTTTAATTTGGTTTTTGAAAAATTTAATTGGATTTTGAAAAATAGAGGAGTCGCCACCAGCCATTTAAAAATGGTAGACCGAACACCGAAAACTAAACCAGAGATTTAAAAGAGGTCGGGAGTCGGTTACACGCGGGGAAGGATGAGCACCCCCGTCGTGCCCTAAAATCGGTACCAAAACCATTACCGCTTAGTTAATATTAAATTTTGCGAATTAAAGTGACAAATCGTATCAGAATTTGATTATACGAGTGAGTAAATTTTAAAAGCCTTAATATTCGAGAAAGAACGTCCGAACCACCACCACTACGACTGGTACTGGCCTCGTTCATTCCCGAATAAAAAGGCGTTCGCATTGCAATATATACTTCAAGATGCAACTTATACATTTAATAACGAGATAAATAAATTGCTTGATTAAATAAAAAGGCACGATACAATACGAACGATATGAGTGATGTATAAAAAATATGATAAGCATACGAAATAATAGAACTATATGATGTGAAAACATACATCACAAAAAACACATGCTAAACAAAATATTACAAAGACATGCCATCGTTAGGGGTGAGCAAAACTCGACTCGACTCGAAAAAACCGAATAATTTGACTCGACTCGAGGCAAAAATACTCGAATCGTCTTGACTCGACTCGAAATTTCATAAACTCGAATAACTCGAAAAAATTTCAAATAAAGTTTGAGTTGTAAAATGGAAACTCGAATAACTCGAAATTTTTAGTAATTAGTGGACTTATTTTTAAGTTCGAGACGAGTCCCTCTATTTTTTATGATATATACATACTGATATATAAAAATATGAAGAAATATTGTCACATGTGAAAAAATATATATGTGCATATCTTATATGATTAGAGAAAAGAGTTTAAATTGGAATCAAACCCTACTATAACATGATAAATAATTACAGTTAAATTTTAATAGGAACTCGAAAACTCGACTTGACGCGAATTTTTTAAACTCGACTCGAATCGAAAAAAATTCAAATAAAGTTTGAGTTGTAAAATATGACTCGTCAACTCGAATAACTCGAATTTTTTTGACTCGACTCGATTGAACGCTCACCCCTAGCCATCGTACATCATACCATATATCATACATTACCAACATAAACATTATTAGTACATAAAAAACAATATTGACATGAAATTGAGGAAGCATAAGTATGGAGCAAAATTAAAATGCATGAAATGGCAGAGGGCTTAAACGGTAAATAAACCGCTAAAAAAGCAACTAAAACAACATTTTAAGGATCAATTTGAAAGGACGCATAAATCTGAAGGTACCAAAATGGCTATTAACCCATTCAAAATCGATTAAAACTGAATTAGGGACGAAATTAAAAAAATCTAAAAAACTTGAAGGATCACAGATAGAGTTTAAAAACGCGGAGACCCTTACGGGGGGATTTTCAAAACGCGGAGGGGCTAGAAAAGAAATAAACCATTTTTAAAATATTAAAACGCTATAAAAAGGGCCTTAAAAACATTTGGCTCCCCTTTTTGCCATTTCGGGTAAAAAATAGAAAACTCTTCTTCTCCTCTTCTCCGTCCCGATAAACAAACCGGCTGATTGCCCCTAGCCGGCAACGGCAGAGAACTACTCGGAAAGAAAAAAAATTCCCCAAAACCAGTAAACTATGGTCGATAAGGTAGACACAAAGCCTTTTCAAAGGAAAAACCAAAACCGAAAAGCCCCCATTTTCTTTTGAAACTCAAACCGGAGCCCTAAAAGAATTCACGTTGTGACTCCGATGGTTCACCCCGACGACTTCCCAGATGGAAGCCAAGGGCTTGTTGCCGGTACGACTCGAAAACCAGAGGGGATGTGTTTCTCGAAAGGTAAAAAACCAAACTCTTTCTTTTACTTTTTTTTGTTTCGTTTGTTTGCATGCAATGGACTGAAAGAAACAAAACTAAATACCTCTGAATAGTGGGTTGCTCTATTGATTCGAGAGTTTTCTTTGCTTACTTTCTGTAAAAAAATTACATCAGTTTTCTCGATTTCTTTTATACCGAGACTACATCCATGTAAAACAAACTCAGTACATTATCTCTCTTGCCTCTGATTCGATGTCTAGTTGACTTTGTGTGATGTTCTTGCTGATTCTCTGCTCTCTTTTTTTGTTTTATTTTTTAATTCTATTTTTGGGCATTCTGACCTTGTCTTTTCTCTCTGTGGCATGTCGTCCTTACTAGAAATGGGCGAGGCACGGCTAGAGATGGCAGTCGGCGTGGAAGTGGTAGACGCGTGGGCGCACGATGGAGCAGAAGGGTCAGACACGGTCTTGATATGCGCGCGTGAGGCAGCTAAAGGGGCGCGCGTCAGGAGCGTGACGGTTTGGGACCGCTAGATGAGATGCGATCCAACGGCCATGATGGGCGCGGCGCGGGATCGAATCGTTAGGGCTCACTAGGGTTCCCAGGCGTGATCCGAACCGTTGGTTGTCCTCTCGATCCAACGACTAAGATTGCGCGGCGCGAAGGGCTTGAGAGATGGGCATCTAGGGCTTCATCTGAGGTGAGCTCTAGACCGTCAGATCTAAACAGATCTGACGACTGTGGGCTTTGCGGCGCAAGATGCTGAGAGAGCCTCTCTAGGGTTTCCCTTAGGGTTTTTGCTCAAACGATCTAGACCGTTGATCTCGAGCCAGATCCAACGGCTAGGGATCGTGGCGGCTGCAACGCATAACATAGGATTAGGGTTTTGCAATGGATTTGGCTCGAAACGGGCCGCATAATATGTATAAATGCTTATTATTTTTCGGGCTTCAAGTGGGCTGAGCATGTAATTTAGGCTGTGTTTATTTAATTCAAACATAATTTGGGCTTTTATTTATGTTTTATTTTCTCATTAATAATAATAATAATAATATCAAATGGCAATAATGAAAATAAAATAAGATAATAATAATAATAACAAATAAAAAGATAATGAAGATGATAGTGATAACTAAAATAATAGTAATATTATACTAGTACTAATGGTAAGGGTAACAATAATAAATGATGAGTAATAATCATATGTACACTGATAATAATATATATACCCTAGTAGTAATAAAAATAGTATAATCTCGTTTTTCTTTTTTTTCTCTTCTTTTTTCTTTTTCTTTTTCCTTTTCTTTTTCTCCCTTTTTAGAAAATTACTTAATAGCCCGATAATCCCTAGATCGACACGAATCAGAGGAGGTTTAAGTTCTGGACAAAATTAGTGATTACAGCTGCCCCTTTTTGCTTGTACTTGCGGAGCAAGAATAAAGCAAAGACCATAAGCACTAATTTTGTCCTACTTTCCTGTCACACGGTTTTTGAGGCAGTAACGCGCTAGCCCGATTAATTTTCTTAGGATCCCTAAGAAAATGAGTCCTTTCTCCTTGGAGCTCATTTTCCTCGTACATTATTCGAGTAGTTGTCCCTCATATATGAGACTCCCGTTTTGCTGAAATCAAGGATCTACTAGTCCTCTTTCCATAGGACCTTTCGCTTTCGAGACCCTGAGGCTTTGGAATTTCGGGTTCTTCTACCGAGCCTTTCTTCCTTATCATACTCTTCAAGGAGTAGCTCATCCTCTATGAACTCCTCGCAGTTAGGGGTCTACACATCCCTTCTCTATAGGATCTTTCGCTTTCGAGACCCTTCCGTTATAAGTTCTTCCTATATAGAACCTTTTCAAACCTTTTCTCTGTGGGATCCTTCATTTTTGAAGTCTAGTGGTCTGCTTGAGAGCTTCTTCTGACCCTCGAGCGATGGGTACACGCTTGCTTTGTTCTGAAGTCTTTACTTTGTCATTTACTTCTCCTATTTTGAGGGGCGCGACTCGCTTTTCTGATATCTGTAAAAAGATGAAATGTTATGATGTTGTTAGCATGCTCCTAACCTAGGGATGCCTAACTACTCGTGATGCATGACTGGGGTTTCCGAGTTGTTTAAACATATTAATTCTGCTGCCACTGTGTCCTTCGATGCTTCTTCTTGCGCTGATTGCACCTCTTCTTGATTCTCCTGGACCCTTGTTCTTCTCATCTTGATCTTTTTCTGGAATTGTCTTCTTCAAAGTGCCCTATCGGGTTTTCACTTTGAACTATTCTTTTTCTTTTTATCTTTTTTGTTATTTCTCACTTTTTTTCTTTTTTCTTTTTTCCTTTCCTTTTTTTCTTTTTTCTTTTTTTCCTTTTCTTCTTTTTCTTCTTTCTTTTTCTTTTCATTTAGGGCTTTTTGTGTTTTCCGTTGGGTTTGACTTCTCGTGGTGCCCCTACCCCTTTTGGGGGTGTTTTACTAACTTTTGCTTGGGCTCTCTTGGTCGCCCGCTCCGGCTTGGATGTAACTTGATGTTGATGCTTGCTCATGGACAATCCGCTCTTTAAAAGGTTAAATCATAGTAATACTAAGAAATCGTTTGCTTATTATAATCCCTACCTCAACTTACTCGTGGAATGCTTTTGGGCGAAAGATAAGAGAAGACATGAGTTTATTGATAATTTTGAGATGATTTGAAAGTCATGGCAAACATAAAAAAGCGAAAAAACAAAAATGAAAACAAAATAGGACTTCGAGTAATAGTTGCGTGAATGGCCGTGAACCCGTTGACCAAGCTGGATCTTGAAGCTCCTCGCACTATACCGAGAGTTCTAACTCAGGAGCTGTGATAAGGTTTTTTTTTCCTGAAAACCGCTAAATGGGGCCTTATCACTATTTTCTTTTTGAAAAAGGGGTTTATTTAAAAAAAAGGGGAAATTCGTGTTTTGGAAAACTTGTGAAAACTTGGAGTCGCCACCGGCCACTAAGGTAGGTCGGGCACCACAAAACTAGAGATTCATTTAAAAACGGATTCGGGAGTTGGTTACGTGTGGGGAAGGATTAGCACCCCTATCACGCCCGAAAATCGGTACCAAATTGCTTGTTGCCTTTTGATCAATAGAAATTATTTAAAAATCGAAGTGAATTTAATAAGAATGTTCTTAAATGAAAATATGACTTAAATAGCATGGGCTTTATCAAATAGTGGCATTTAGAATTAATTAGACATTTAATTAGAAAGGATGACGGTACACCGGACCATAGACTAAACCGACACCAAATAAGGCTGACTACCGTGTTAGTTTAGGGTTCGGATCCCGTACGTCACCTTTATGCATGATGCGAGCAAATAAGGGATGATGCGTGCTATTTCTTTTTTTATGCTCTTGCTTACCTAGAGACAGTGAAAATTAACCTAAGTATTCGATAGACATCCATTAAGCTAGGACTGTCATTTTCGGATACCGAGGTTAATTAATACCTCTCTTGAGGTTAATTCTTAGGTCCGATTTCCATGCTTAATTATTGGGTCGAATGGACGACAAATACATACATGCATGCCATAAAAGCACTCAAAGTGGACATAAAAGAAAAGGCTCATATATTAAAAAACACAACGCCCAAACATGCTTAACCCAAATAAGCCCCCTAAGGCCCAAAAGCCCAAATTTAAGAGATATATATTCAAAACACAATAAGGCCCAAAATTTACATATCAAAATTATCCACTAGTTAATTAGATTAATTCATTCTAGCATATAAAATTAATGGATTAAGGTCCATAATCCTACCCATATATTCGATTCAATATTATTAAAATCTAACAAACATAAGCATTTTGACCACATACGAGCAAAACATACTCGATGCAAAACAAGTCATGCAGGACCCACCACAAAAACAACGGATAAGCATATATATTTGATTCATTATGCCATTATTAACACATAACAAAAACATACAATTTCATATATAAAAAAGAAAGCATTAAAACATTAAATATAATTGCATTCGAATGGTGACTGAAATGAAATAAACGTAAAAACAGAGGCTAAAATCAGAAAAAAAAACCAAAAGACTCCAAACTGTAAGGACCCTATTGAACACGGAAAAAAAGTGAGGACCGAACACGTAAATAACCCCTAAAAACTCAATCTAAGACTGGAACACGAACCGACTCAAAACCTCGGGGACCTAAGACGTGATTTACCCTTGCGGAAGCCCTTAAGACGCTATTTGCTAGACGCGGGGGGACTAGACGTGCTATTGACCCAAATTTAAAACCTAAAAAATCTATAAAACCCCCGCCTAAACGTAACAGACACCCTTTTGCTACCTGAAGAAACCCTAGTCGCCTCAAAGAAAAACAAACTCTCTCTCGACCTCGGACGCCGGCCGGTGCTAGTCACCGTCCGGCGGACCTAGACTCACCTCAACTAGCCAAATAGACCCCAAACAAAACCTAAACGCTACACTACCCTAACCGAAACCAAAGACTCTTCCCTTACACACCCGGAAAAACGAAAACCTTAAAACCATTCTCATTATTTTTTGGAAAGCCGATTCGTGAAAGAGAAAAGGGGTTTCAAGCCCCTTTTCCGGCTCACCCTTCGAAGCCGCAGAACGGCCGGGATTATCGCCGTGAGAAGATGGGCACCGATTCGAGAAGACGCGAATCGGAAGAGGTAAAAAAAAATTTACGTTTTCGATTCTATTTTCTTACATGCGATGATGGTAAAAAAATGGAATACCCGAAAGTCTGGTGTGTATTTCTTTCCGTGTTTTCTTGAGGGAGAGCACGAATCCCTTTACAGTGGTTTGTCGATTCGGCTTTATAGCCGGGATTTCGACTGATTTCTTACATATTGTTTATATGAGTGAAAATACTCATTGGTTCGTATCACTGATTTGGCCGGATTCATGTGTGATTTCTGCCATTCTCTGCCGTTCCGTTGCCTATTTCGTCCTTGCCTTTTTTCTTTTTGCTTTTGTTTTTACTGCATCTGGCATAGCTAATCCATTTTTTCTCTTGCATGGCTCGTACGGCGGTCGACGTGGCCACTGGATCGGTCGTTGGATCGGAAGGGGATGACGTGACGAGCCCTCGGGAGCATCTGAAAGGTCGGGCGTGGGCTACACGCGTGCGCGTGGTGACCCCAACGATCGCGCGTGGAGGTGCTGGGAAGCAGAGGGGTCTCGCGTGTGAAGTCACTTCCTATCCGAGCCGTTGGATTGTGCTTGATCCAACGGTTCGGAGTTGAGCGGCGCATCACAATTTGATGGGGATCTAGGGCTTCCACGAGCGAAAAGATATGGGCCGTCTGATGTCCCTTTGATCTAATGGCCCAGATTGGTGCGGCGCTGAACCATCTGATGGAGTCTCCTAGGGTTTTTCTGTCTTCACATCTGGGCCGTTGATCTGGTGCCTGGATCCAACGGCCAGATTCGGGGGCGGCTGCAATCACACAAGGCAGCGGTTAGGTTTTTTTATTATCAGATTAGGGCTTATTTTGTTTTGGGCCGAACGGGCCTTGTATCAATTGTAATGGACTGTAAATGGACTTTAAAATACAATTTGGGCTTATGTTATTTAATATATCGGGCTTATTTATATTATTTCTTTTTTGTCTTTTATTCTAATAATAATAATAATACTATATTATCTAACCGGTAATTATAACAACAGAAAACAACATTAATAATATATAAGATAATAGTAGAAATAATAACAAAACAAATAAGATCTGTGATGATAATATGATAAGGATGATAACAAATGTGGTGATAAAGTTAATAAATATGACCGAAAGTGACAAGAAGCATAACAACCATAGTATATAGTATACAAATAACATTAATAATAATGGAAGGACTAATGATAATAGCTGAAAATATTTACACTAATAATTCAATATCCAAGTGTTAATTAACCCAAGCCCAACATGCATGGACAAAGCCCAAGTGGATAAAGCCCAATATGAATAAAGCCCAATCTTATTTAAGCAGATTTAAGGGCTAATTAGCCCGGGCAAAATTTGTGATTACAATTGCCCCTCTTTGCTTGTACTTGTGAAACAAGAGCTGAGCAAAGACCGCAAGCACTAATTTTATCCAACTCCCCTGTTTGGGCGGTTTGCTCCTCTGAAGCAGCATGAACAGTGTGGGTGTCGTTGGTATGTCCTCCCTGAATGGCAAAGGACAAAGTCGATTCATTCTCCCTAAGCGGTAAAGAATGAAATTCAAATAGCGTGCTTTCTCGGAGCGGCGAAAGCAAACTGAGCAGACCTTCTTGCTCTTCTGCCCGGAAATCCTTGAGCTCTTTTGCTCTTAGATTCTGATGCGGCGAGTCTGAAATTCTTCACCTGAAGCTACGTTTGCTCTTCCGAAGCGGCAGGAACAAAGTCGGTAGCGTTGGTATGTCCTCCCTGAATGAAAAAGGACATAGTTGATTCATTCTCTCTAAGCGGCAAAGAATAAATCCAAATAACTTGTTTTCCCGTAGCGGCAAAAACAAACTGAGCAGACCTTCTGGCTCTTCTGCCCGGAAATCCTTGAGCTCTTTTTCTCTTAGATTCTGATGCGGCGAGTCTGAAATTCTTCGCCTGAAGCTACGTTTGCTCTTCCGAAGCGGCAGGAACAAAGTCGGTAGCGTTGGTATGCCCTCCCTGAACGGCAAAGGACATAGTTGATTCATTCTCCCTAAGCGGCAAAGAATAAATCCAAATAACTTGTTTTCCCGTAGCGGCAAAAACAAACTGAGTAGGCCTTCTGGCTCTTCTTCCCGGAAATCCTTGAGCTCTTTTGCTCTTAGATTCTGATGCGGCGAGTTTGAAATTCTTCGCCTGAAGCTACGTTTGCTCTTCCGAAGTGGCAGGAACAAAGTCGGTAGCGTTGGTATGTCCTCCCTGAACGGCAAAGGACATAGTTGATTCATTCTCCCTAAGCGGCAAAGAATAAATCCAAATAACTTGTTTTCCCGTAGCGGCAAAAACAAACTGACCAGGCCTTCTGGCTCTTCTGCCCGAAAATCCTTGAGCTCTTTTGACCTTAGATTCTGATGCGGCGAGTCTAAAATTCTTCGTCTGGTCTTTGATTTTTTTTGTGTTTTTGCTTCCTTTTTTACGGCAAAATGCCTCGGTGTATCTGTAAAGAAAAATGTCATGATGCTATGTGTCAGTATGAACCTAGCACATGTATGCCTATGATGATGCATGAGTGAGTATGCCTCATATGGGCCTGATGCCACAACTTCTGTTGCCGCTTTCTTCTTGATCTTCTGCTTTATCTTCAACGCCGATGTTTGTCTCACGCTCGGGTCTAAACACTGGCTCTTCTGGGAAGCCTTTTCGCGGATTCCAGTTTCGGGTTTTTCCTCTCAAAGCGCCTTTTCAGGTTTTCACTTTGGTATTTATCTTTTTATGAAGCGCCCTTCCGGGTTTTCACTCCATTTCTTTTTCTCTCTTTTTTTTTGAAGCGCCCTTCCGGGTTTTCACTCCACTTTCTGTTTTGTGAAGCGTCCTTTTTGATTTTCGCTTCATTCCCCAAAGTGCCTTTTGGGTTTTCACCGTGCCTCCTCTTTTCTTTGTCCTCTTTCTTCTTTCCTTAGGCATATCTTCGTCGCCTCTTGTCGCGTTGATTTCAGATCATATTTACTGCCTCATCTCGGCGCGTGCCCTCAACGCGGTGCGCACGGTCCTTCTCGGGACATTCTCCAGCAAGATGTTTAGGTTCCGAGGGTAATTTCTGTTCCTCGATTCCCAACGTCAAAATTTCTACCTTCATGTTCTATTCTAATACTTCTTAACGAAGGTCGACTTCGTGGCTCTACATTTCACCGAAGACGGTCTTGATATTTGAACTGGAGGTATTAGTAATGTTTGACCCTCCGAGGGTGCCCCTCTGGGTATTGATGGCTTTACCTCGAGCCATGGTCAGTCCGCTTGTTCATTCCAATATAGGAGACTTATGAAAATGATAAAAATAAATTCATTATGTGTATATATACATTTTAAAGAATCACGGCAAGTGATATTTAAGAAAATCAAGTTTTGGGTCTTTGAAAAAAAGGGTCGGCCCGAGTGACATTTTCCGAATGTTGCAGGAATGCACATATGAAATCTTTTCTGGGCTATTAGGCTTCTGAGAGGAGCGACTCCCATTCCTAGTTTCTACCCGATTTAAAAGTGGCTCTCTTTAGCTCACTAACTCACCATGCCCCATCATTCCCTCTCTTCTGATCTCAATCAGGCATTAGAAGTGTGGCAATCCTTGAAGAAAGGTTAACCCCGATAGGCGGGATGTGATCTGAAGACAATTTTATCCGTTCGTGTATGGTCCAAATGGTCTTTTATGGCTTGTAATGTAGGCTAAGGCTCACGGCTACGAAAGAAAGGGTAAGTAGGCCCAAACAAGTGTTTAAGGGTAGTGAAACCAAGGATCAATTTTTCCAACGGGAAGTCTCTTGATTATGCTCAAATGAAATGCTATTTCTTCTCTTGTTTCTTTGGATCGCTCTAGACTGCCCCGTTGTTGGGGTTTTCACCCTAGAGTTCATTTCCTTTTATCAAGCGTAATTTCGGATCAAATTGCACCTTCGCATTGTATTAGTGCAGGCTTTTGATCAAAGGCAAACAATCATTCAAGGCTCATCTAAGCAGAGATTCATTTGGATAGGGAATCCTCTTGTCCCCCCTTTTTTTCTTCTTTCTCTTTTCAAAATTGCACTTTTCACTTTAGTGCTTTTGCTTTTGATTTCTTCAACTTTCATGTTGGTCACTTTTGACTTGATTTGAGTAGCTCTTTGAGCGCCAACTTTTCTTTCGCTGTTTCCTTTTGATGTTTTTGCTGCTCAAACTGAAAGTGTTCTCTTTTAATCCCCTTTAGTTCACAAGACATCATCTTCATAGCATAATTAGAATCCAATGTTATTTATTTGTCCATAGCCTTATATCTCATTTGCCCCCAGTGTAGGGGTGATCCTTGATTTGGGTTCAATCAAAAGAAAAAAGAAAAAAGTTTAAAAGGCTCAAACGGGGACAACAATGGTTTTTTTTATTTTCTTTCTATGTGAATGGAATTGAAGGAATGCCAAATGTCCTCCCATACACGGATATCAAAATTGGTCTTCATGTGGTAGAAGTTTTAGGGTTATCACTTCATTCAAGAACCTTAGACAACAATGCCCGATAGGAAAATTCACTCAATGGGAGTGGCCCATTATTCCTAAACACTCGTTGTCACCCTTCTACTGGCCTGAGTAGAACAGATGGTGCTTCCATTCGTATTGTTCCCACAACATCCAGTTTTTTCAGGAAAAAAAATCTTTTTAAATTGAATTAAAGTTAATCTTACAAAAAGTATATACATGTGTAATAGGAAAACAAGAGTAAGCTTATAATAATAAACAATAAATGAAATGTTTAAAGAATCAATGAATACCAAAATATTTTCTAAATAACAAAATGAAACTCTCGTTATGATAAAAAATCTACAGCTCAGCTTATTTCTTTTGCATTTTCCCAAATGCACGGGGATCAACGGTTTTGAATTGCCTTTACCGGTAGCCGTTTGCTCCGGGCTAGTTGTACCATTCCCCTGGGTACAATCAGTTTTCACCAATAATGAGAATTGGATTTTTGCAAAGGATTTATTTCCCTTCGACCATTTGTAAAAATGGATTTTCGATAGACATTTGAATTATCAATTGTTTTAAACTTTACCGCGTTTAAGCACGTTGTGCCAAAATTTCTGTCGGACTTGCCCAAACATCGCTTCTTCTTTCATGAAGCGATGTAACGTCTCCAATTCATTTTTCTTGGAATCGAGACTTGCATTTTTCCCAAATGCACAGGGATTAACGGATTTGAAATGCCTTTACCGGTAGCCGTTTGCTCCGGGCTAGTTGTACCATTCCCTTGGGTACAATTAGTTTTCACCAATAATGAGAATTGGATTTTTGCAAAGGATTTATTTTCCTTCGATCATTCGTAAAAATGGATTTTCGATGGACATTCGAATTATCCACTGTCTTAAACTTTATCGCGTTTAAGCATGTTGTGCTAGCATTTCTATCGGACTTGCTCAAACATCGCTTCTTCTTTCATGAAGCGATGTAATGTCTCTAATTCACTTTTCTTGAACCGAGACTTGCATTTTTCCCAAATGCACAAGGATTAACGGATTTGAATCGCCTTTACCGGTAGCTGTTTGCTCCGGGCTAGTTATACCGTTCCCCTGGGTGCAATCAGTTTTCACCAATAATGAGAATTGGATTTTTGTACAGGATTTATTTTTCTCATATACGATATTATCTCCCTTTGATTGTGAACCAAAATTTCTCGAAGCTATTCGAGCTCCACCCTAGCCACCAGGTCATTCATGCTTCTAAAGTTGTACTGGCTAGAAACCGTTCCCTTGTCCATTTTCTCTTTTTTTTTCTGATGAGTAATCTCCCCGATTAGCAATGATGCGATGAAAGGCCTTAAGCAAATATGAATGTATTATGGACTCAAATCAATTTCTAATGGGATAGTATGACAGATATAAGATCATGTGATGGGTGCATGACTGACAATTTCAACGCTGCTTTGAAATGATAAATGCTACAAATGTTACAAATGTATGCAAGTCAGAAGTGGTATAATGTATGTATGTATGAATATGAAGAGCAACACTGGGTTTGCAAATATCCTCGTCAAACAACTCATCAATGGGAACCTTGGTCTGTTACAATGACCGGATGGAACCCACTACATGTAGTTCTTGAGCTGGCATCTAGGCCGACGATTTTCTTCAAGACTCACTCAATCCCTTCTTCTTTCTTGAAATGATCTTTTGTTAGGAATCGGGCGTTCTCTCATATCCTCGTTAACAAATAGGCCAACTCTCGGTCCTGCCCACAAGTGGTATAGGCGACGAATTATGATTAATCCACTGTCGATATTGGTACTCTTGACTTGCTCTTTGAAAGGGTCCCACTGAGGCTAACCTTCAAAACGCATCGGGGGTGAGGTCGGAATTCCCTCTGACTTGAAGTATTTTTCCTTGTTCTAGGTTGAGACTTGATTGTTGACTCAAGGTAGCAAAGTGCCCGAGAAACTTTCGATCTTGCCCCGAAAAGATTGGTTGCTGTTCGGTGTGGTTCTCGCTAATTTCCTTGCAAGACTCGGTATTTCCCAACTGTTGTAGTCAAATCAAAGATGCCAACCGTGGAACAAATGTAGGTTGAACTCCAAAATTCGAAGTAATGATCACTTGCCTGGGACATCTGACAAATAAGTGAGGTGGCCCTTTTGTCTTTTTTGAAAGTCTTTCTTGTCTTGGAACCCTAACCATGTAGTTGCTCTCCTCATGGTTATATTTTCGTCGAGGTCTTTCTCATTATTGTTACAGACCACATTTCTCACTAATCAAGTCTTTAATTTCAGATTATTTCCAACTCAATGTGCTCTTTATGCAATGATGAAATATGCAAAATAAGAGAAAATGGGAAGAAAAGCAAAGGCGTTAGTCACATGATAAATATAAATCAATAGGCAAGCAATGAAATTCAAGCATTAACGAAAAAAGAAGCGTAGAAACAAGCAATTAGCAAGAAAAACCTAGACACTCTAAACTCTAGGGTTATCCGCATGGCTCTAACGGGGTGGGCTTTCTACATTCTCACTCATGAGTTCGGTTCTAGCAAAGGGTACCCGAACCTATCTCATTACCTACTAAGGCAATAAGAACCCCAATTCTGGCCCATTACAGGCTTGCGAATTGGTTTCGGCTCGAGGGAAAGCACGACCTAATGACGTGGAGGGCTGCTCACGTGTCAAAAGGCGTGGATTCCAGAAGTGAATTACCGACCCGTGGAGGGATACTCACGTGGGTATGGGTATTTCACTCCCACTTAAGGGTATAGCTCGGGTATAGAGCTTGATGATCATGATGCAACACATGTCGGTGACTTCCTTAATAATTAAATGGAAAATTAATTCGAATGTCACAAATTTTCAAAGCCCGTTCAACTTAAGTCGTATTTTCAAGGAAGAACAAACTTATTAACTTCATTTTGATCTTTAAATAGTTTATATCGATTTAAGGCAACAAATGTTTTATTGGCTTCTCTTTTTTGTTTTGTAAAAACAAAAATTTATCCCCAGCGGAGTCGCCAAACTGTGATAAGGTTTTTTCTGAAAACCGCTAAATGGGGTCTTATCACTATTTTCTTTTTGAAAAAGGGGTTTATTTAAAAAATGGGGGAATTCGTGTTTTGGAAAACTTGTGAAAACTTGGAGTCGCCACCGGCCACTAAGGTAGGTCGGGCACCACAAAACCAGAGATTCATTTAAAAACGGGTTCGGGAGTTGGTTACGTGTGGGGAAGGATTAGCACCCCCATCACGCCCGTAAATCGGTACCAAATTACTTGTTGCCTTTTGATCGATAGAAATTATTTAAAAATCGAAGTGAATTTAATAAGAATGTTCTTAAATAAAAATATGAATTAAATAGCACGGGCTTTATTAAATAGTGGCATTTAGAATTAATTAGACATTTAATTAGAAAGGATGACGGTACACCGGACCATAGACTAAACCGACATCAAATAAGGCTGACTGTCGTGTTAGTTTAGGGTTCGGATCCCGTACGTCACCTTTATGCATGATGCGAGCAAATAAGGGATGATGCGTGCTATTTCTTTTTTTATGCTCTTGCTTACCTAGAGACGGTGAAAATTAATCTAAGTATTCGATAGACATCCATTAAGCTAGGACTGTCGTTTTCGGATACCGAGGTTAATTAATACCTCTCTTGACGTTAATTCTTAGGTCCAGTTTCCATGCTTAATTATTGGGTCGAATGGACGACAAATACATACATGCATGTAACGCCCCGGTTTTGGGCTTAGAAGTTTTGGGTTTTGGACCGGACCGGTAGGGTTGCGGTTCGAATATAAAAGGTGATTTTTAGGAAAGCCTAGTTCGGGTTGCATTAAAAATATGGAAAAATGTTCTAAAATTCTCTTTTATTATATATAAGAGAAAGGTGAAATCAATTTTGCAAAATGAGGTTTGGAAGAGTGACATTTTGGGTTAGTGACCAAAATGTAATTTTTGAAAACTGTGTGACTGTTTTAAAAAGGATTGAAACTTTGAATCTTTAAGGAGCTATTTACCCAATGAGAGTTTCTCCAGATTTTTCTAAAATATTAAATGATTTATTAAAGGTTTTTAAATAAAAGAAAAGTGGAGGGGAAATATTTTGCCATTTCCAACTAACTTTTCCATTTTCCATTTTCCTTTTTCTCTCATCTTTTCTCTCAAACCAAACACATTTTTCTCCAGAGCTTTTCCTCTGATTTTGTCCCCTAAATATCACATTTCAATTCTCTTTTGATCTCTAATCATCTCTTCAACAAAACCTCACCATTTGCTATTTGGATTTTCAAGATTTTGGTTCCAAAAAGGGAGAAAACTCAAGTTTGGAGGTAAGAACGTCCTTCTCCTCTGAACTTTAGGTTCTTTATTGAAATTCCCAAGTTCTCAATCCTTAATTTGTGTTTTATAAAAGGATTTATTGATTTGTTCTTGATCTTGGCTTTTAAATGCAAGATTTGCTTGATTTTGTTGAAATTTCGTATGATCTGATTGGGCTGTGTTTTGAGGTGTCAAATTGATGTTAAATGAATGTTAAATTGATAAGGAATTGAGGTTTTATCAATGCAATCCCGAATAGGTTGAATTTCCTAAGTTTTGCTTGAGTTTTTGGTTGTTTTTGGAGTGATTTTTGTGATCTGTTATGGCTGGAGGTATAAGGACGTGTTTGTGATCATTTTGGATGTTAATTGATGTTTAAAAATGGTTAGAAGTGATGGATCTTGGCTGGGTTAAGTTTCGGAAGTGTTTGGTGGTGATTTCGGTTGTGTTTGGTAGCCGAAATGTTGGATTTGTGATGAGCAGCGAGTTTAGTTGTGTTGCTGGTGTTTTTAGTGCATTATGATGCATTAATCCTCTGATGTTATGTGCTTGAAACAGGGGAGGAAGATCCGTGAGCATTAGAGGTGGTGTGGAAGGTTTCGGATGCTTGGAAGGCTTGTTGGCTAGCCTTGTTTTGTGTATCGGTGAGTGAAGTTGGGTTTTCAGCTTTTAAACCAAGGTTTGAAGGTTTTGGGAGCTTAGTTTAAGTCTAAACAACTTTGCTAAGCTCAAGAGTAAGTAAATGGATTTATCTCTTGGTTTGTGTTGTGAATTGGTTTTAAAGAATTTGTGATTGTTGGATGCAATGCATGTGGTTTGCATGTTTTAAATTCTGTTTTGAAAGCATATTTTAGCATGGTTTTATGCTGGTTTTGAAAGCCATGAGAGAAGGATGCTCAAGGTAAGAGATCCTTGGTTTTGTACATTGAAATTGTGGATTTCATGCATGGTGTTGCATGTTGTTTAATGGCTTTGTTTAATGCTTCAAAAACAGTGGATTGATGATGGTAAATGATGGTTTTTGCATTATGTTTATGCTTGTAAATCAATGGATTTATGTGGTAAGATGGTTATATTGGCAAGTGATGAAAGTGGTTCTTGGTTCTTTGATCGGATATAGTTAGCCGGCTATAGGATTGGGTGCACCGTGAATAAAGTCGCCTTGGATGTGGAGTGGTTAAGTGTGAACCGGTAAACTCCATCCAAGTATCCTAACGAGATGGTTAAGGTTATAATGGTGATTGGAATCCCATTCGAGGACCTTGGGTAAGCAAAGGTAATAATGGTGGTTAAAATTCCATTGGTGGACCTTGTGCTTGTTAAGATCACAATGGTGGTGTAAAGTCCATGTGTGGATCTTGTATAGGGTGTCCCGGATCTCGTTAGTGATGTTATACAACTACCAATCGGTGATGCTAAGGTTATATGGTGTTTAAAAGTCCATATATGGGAACCTTGTGCATGTTAAGGTTGTATGGTGGTTAAAAGTCCATACATGGGAACCTTGTGAAAGTTAAGGTTGTATGGTGTTTAAAAGTCCATACATGGGAACCTTGTGAAAGTTAAGGTTGTATGGTGGTTAAAAGTCCATACATGGGAACCTTGTGAAAGTTAAGGTTGTATGGTGTTTAAAAGTCCATACATGGGAACCTTGTGAATGGTAAGGTCAAATGGTGTTTAAAAGTCCATTTGGGGACCTTGGATTGGTAGGGTGTATGAAGCGTAGGGGACAACGCTTGTGATCCGCGTATCCGATTGGATGTTGAGTTGAAAAGTGGATTTGGTTTATCACTTGGAAGCCAATATATGTTCTTGAATATAATGAAGCATGAGATGCTTGAAATGATGCATGGTTGCATGAGAAGTGTATAATGTATTATGAATGCATGCTTACTTGTTAGTTTGAACAAGTGTTGGTTATCTATTGAGAATGGTGCATGTGTGCATGAAATCTCTTTAGTGCATTGAAGTCTTGTGAAGACTTGTTTTTAAGGCATGCGATGCAAAGGTTGGTGACGTGGTTCATATGTTGCATTTGTTTAATGCATATGGTAAATTGAATGAGTAAGTGGTTTTAAGGGTTTCTTGCTTTAAAATGATATTCAAGTATGAGCAAGGTATGATGTAAAATGGAAGTGTTTTCCAAAGTTTTGAATTTAACCTTGCATGTGATGTTTATGCTTGGATTGGTTAAATTGTTGATTTTGCAAGTTGTGCTTTGAAAGGGTTTTCTTAGCTCTTCTAAGCTAAGGGTTTGTTTTTCATGTTTGAGCAATGCATGATGTTATGCATGTTGTTGAAAAAGGTTTTCAAACTTGCTTTGGTTTATTGAATCGAGTTTGCTTTTAAAAGTGGTTTTATGACTCACTGCATTGATGGTGTTTTGGTTTTGAGCATTCCTCACTAAGCATTATGTGCTTACGCTCCTTTTTGTCCATCAATGCAGACATTTGAAGTTGGAGCAGCGAGAAGCAAGGGATTCAAGGGGGAACTCCACTTGAGATGTATGCCTCGGTTAATAGCTATAGATAATAAAGGCAATGGGGGAAGAATCTCTTATGTTGATGTCTAATGAGATTGTATATGTTGGACAAGTATGGTTTATAATTTTGAACTATGTGGTGTAAGCTTGCAACGTTTGAATCTTCTTATGCTTAAGTTGTTATGCTATGCTTCTTGTTTGAAAAGCATGATTGAGTGTTGGATGTGTTGAATGAGTTGGTGCATCTAGGGGTGGTTTTGTATCTAGATTTTGATGCAAATTGGTAGGTTTGATGTTTGGCATGTTGTTGATTTATTGTGGAATGGTTTGGAGCATGTTTGATGGGGTTTAAAGGTGTTAAAACAGGCCAAACTGCTGTTTCTGGGCAGGGTGTTTCGAAACACCCTTGCCTGTTTCGAAACAGGCCCTTGTTTTGGCTAGGGTGTTCCTGAACGGCCTAGCCCGTTTCTGAACACTTTGGCTACTGCCAAGGGGTGTTCCTGAACGGCCTAGACCCGTTTCTGAACACCTGATGGTTTGCAAGCTTTACGTTTTAGTCCCGTTTCTTGTTTGTGCAATTGCTTGAGTTTGAGATGTCCGTTTGAGATGAAATTTTGCAGAGAGGCATGAAACATGACTAATTTCATAATGGTAACTTAAAAATTGGTAAAGTCCTCTTAATTTTTAGAATTTACAATTTGGTCCCTAATTTCGTATTTTGTGCAATTGGGTCCCTTATCGTTTTCCGATTGCTGTGATTTTTGAATATGCTTATCTCAAGAGTATGCCTAGGTTTAATGTGCATCTAGACAATTTTAAAAAGAAAAAAAGGGTCGTTAATCAAGGTTGACTTTCGGGTTGACTTTGGTTTTCCCCGTGTAATCTTCGTAGTTCGGGTCAACCGTCTAGGCCGGGCTACGGGGGTTACATTTGGTGGTATCAGAGCTGAGTTGCAAATGCTTGGGGAAAGCGGTAAGTTGTTATAATGTGTGTTTGATGTTACCCTGATGTGTGGTTGAAAGTTGGTTGAAATGCGTGTTTTTGAGTGAATTGTTGATGTTTTTAGCATGCTTTTGATTGTGAATCTTCATTGAACTAATGTGGATTTGTGCTGATGTTATGCTGGTGATGTGAGCTGATTTTATGAATGATGAAAGTGTGATGGGTATGATATGTTGATATTATGCTGTTGCAAGTGAATGTTGTTTGGTGAGAGTATGATCGAAGTATGTTGATTGATATGCTTGATGTTGTGATGTCCATGTGTTTTTGACTGTTATGTCATGTAAAAGGGGAGAATTCGGGATACCCATTGCCTTATTATTATAGCTATTGTGTTATTTTGGAGTTGGAGTTTGAATCCTTGCTTAAAGCTGGTCTGATCAATTTGTTTGTTTTGTTATGATTGCTTGTTGTTAATAGTATGGCGAAATCAATGAGAGAATGGCAGTTGGGTGAGATGGTTGCTGCTTTAGAGCAGGTTGTTAAGGCGTGGAATTCACCTTTTAGTGGAGGTGTTTCGTCTCAGTCTTCAGTGCCTGGAGTTGAGGTAGTAAGGCAGGAGGAAGAAGTTGGTTCTGTGATGAAAAGTTCATCACCTGTTGTTCAGGAGGTGTTGGGAACATCTCAGGCTGTGGCAAAAGTGAAGTCAGTAGACGTGCTGGTGGTGGGATGTGTGGGTTTGTCGAAACATCGTTTACATGATTTGGGAGCTGTAGAGTATCATGGTTCGTCACCTGAGACGTTTGGGGCCTGGTTGGCCGGCGTAATTCTGATTTTGGATCAGGAAGGTTGTGACTATGCCTGTAAGCTGGGGAGTGTTGTCTCATTGATGTTGGAGGACGCGTGTGCCTGGTGGACATCTGTGGCGGTGGCGTCGCACATCCACGATATTGATTGGGATTTCTTTGTGTCTGCCTTTTATGAAAGGTATCTTGGGGAAAAATTCCCAAGGGTTAAGCAAGTTGAAGGTAGAGCGGATCTGGGGCAAGTGCTGCTTGATCAAGGAGTGGAGGCTCAGCTACCAGTGTGTGACCGTTGTGGAAGGCGCCATGTTGGAGGTTGTTGGGGCACGGGTGCTTGTTAGAACTGTGGTTCTAAAGAGCATGTGAAGCGAAATTGTTCTCTTGGGGTGAAGTCAGCTTCAGTGGTAGCAAAAGGGTCTCTGAAGGGTCGTGGGCACGGCCGAGACGAAGTTCGAAGGTGGCAGGAAGAGCAGAAAGTTGTGAAGAGTTTGGGAAATGGGATCTGCTGGAATTGTGGGTCTGTTGGGCATATGAGGCGTAATTGTTTGAAGTTGGCCCGGAATAGCCAGGGAGCTTTGCCGCAAGGAGATGGTGGTGACCTTAGTATGTTAGCTGATGCTACAGTGGTGCGGCTGGAGAATGATGGTTCTGCGAGGAAGAGAGCTCGTCTGTTGAAGCTCCGGGGCAGTGAGGTATTTTCAGGTAACCTTGTTAAGTAACCTTTGCCTAGTTATCTTAGTTTGGTTTTGGTTTGGTTTCCCTTGCGTTGCGGGTTTGGTCTTGTTGCTAGCTTGTTGGGGTAGTAGTTGTAGTTGTTTTGAAAACAACTTTAGCGTGAAGAGGGCTTTAGTGAGTATCTTGTGGATAATGGTTGCTAGAATGATGGAGTTAGACAAGTTAGAAGTGAGTTAGGAGGTTGTTCTTAGACAGATTCTGAGGATGTTATTGGTGGGTGTAAACTGACATACATGCACAGTTAAAAATCATTTGTTATATGCTATATTATATATGTGTTGGTCCATGCATACATGTGACATGACATTAGAGGTTTTGCATACATGTACATCAGGCATTGATAGGGCATATTGGTGACCATGCATACGAACGTTCACACTCACTAATAGCTAATCGAGTCTGTTAGTGTTGTGATAGGGTTAGGTTGGATGATGGGTTTTAGAGGTTGTTTTGGTGCTAGGAGAATGTTAGAAGTAATGGAGGGTATTAAGCAAGCTGTTGGTAGTAGTGGGTGCGATATAGCATGTTGGTAGAAGGAAAGTGTTTGGCGCTTTATGAGTATAGCCAGTAGTGGTGGTGGTTCCTTGGTGTTAAGTGATGTTGCAGGTTAGTGGATGTGTTCTCAGAGTGCTGAGGTAACTTGGCATTGATATTGTAGTAGAAGGGTTGTTTTTATAGGTGATGGTTTTTAGCAACCTTTAAGGAGTTGAGAAGATGGTATGTATGTTCAGGTTGGGCGGTGTTCTAGTAAGGCAAGTGTTGTGGTCAAAGCTTGTGGTGGAAAGGCAATGAAAGATGGAAGGCCATTGTTGGTTGAATGAGTTCTTGTGGGAAGTGGTTGGTTGGTTGTGAGTAAGTGAATTTTCTTTTTGAGTTCAGCTGGTGGTGTGTGGAATGGTGGGCGAAGCTAATGTTGGGGTTAGTGACGTGATTATCTGTCGATGAGTGAGCAGTTCTGGTGAGTCGATGGTAAAGATTGTGGTGGATGTGAAGTAAGGACAGTAATACGTTGAGAGGGTTGGGTAAGCAGTTGATGCTTAAGAATTTTTGCTTGTTGGGAAAATCTGTGAAGGAGGTTGGGGAGTTTGCAAAGAGTTTTAGAAGAAGTGAAGGTTGTGGGTACATAGTGGCAGAACTGGATTGGTTGGTGTCACTGTGTGAACAAGTTTTGGGAGTTGTGTGTTAAGGTGGAATATGTTGTAAAAAGTTTGAGGTTCTTCAGGTTGTTGTTGAGGCTATGTGCAGTCTGGAAGTGTGAAAGGTTAAGATGTGGTTAACATCTGAGTGTTCTGGAATTTGTGAACAGTATGTGGTGGTGTTGAGTTTGGGTGGAGTTTGTGGAGAGAGTGTTCAGTGGTGGTTAAGTCTCTTGTGTTGTTTGCGTGTTGCTTGAGAAGTTTGGTTGTGCTCTTTTCGCCAGTTGAAATTTCGGGGACGAAATTTCCTAAGGGGGGGAGAGTTGTAACACCCCGGTTTTGGGCTTAGAAGTTTTGGGTTTTGGACCGGACCGGTCGGGTTGCGGTTCGAATATAAAAGGTGATTTTTAGGAAAGCCTAGTTCGGGTTGCATTAAAAATATGGAAAAATGTTCTAAAATTCTCTTTTATTATATATAAGAGAAAGGTGAAATCAATTTTGCAAAATGAGGTTTGGAAGAGTGACATTTTGGGTTAGTGACCAAAATGTAATTTTTGAAAACTGTGTGACTGTTTTAAAAAGGATTGAAACTTTGAATCTTTAAGGAGCTATTTACCCAATGGGAGTTTCTCCAGATTTTTCTTAAATATTAAATGATTTATTAAAGGTTTTTAAATAAAAGAAAAGTGGAGGGAAAATATTTTGCCATTTCCAACTAACTTTTCCATTTTCCATTTTCCTTTTTCTCTCATCTTTTCTCTCAAACCAAACACATTTTTCTCCAGAGCTTTTCCTCTGATTTTGTCCCCTAAATATCACATTTCAATTCTCTTTTGATCTCTAATCATCTCTTCAACAAAACCTCACCATTTGCTATTTGGATTTTCAATATTTTGGTTCCAAAAAGGGAGAAAACTCAAGTTTGGAGGTAAGAACGTCCTTCTCCTCTGAACTTTAGGTTCTTTATTGAAATTCCCAAGTTCTCAATCCTTAATTTGTGTTTTATAAAAGGATTTATTGATTTGTTCTTGATCTTGGCTTTTAAATGCAAGATTTGCTTGATTTTGTTGAAATTTCGTATGATCTTGATCTTGGTTGTTTTTGGAGTGATTTTGGTGATCTGTTATGGCTGGAGGTATAAGGACGTGTTTGTGATCATTTTGGATGTTAATTGATGTTTAAAAATGGTTAGAAGAGATGGATCTTGGCTGGGTTAAGTTTCGGAAGTGTTTGGTGGTGATTTTGGTTGTGTTTGGTAGCCGAAATGTTGGATTTGTGATGAGGAGCGAGTTTAGTTGTGTTGCTGGTGTTTTTAGTGCATTATGATGCATTAATCCTCTGATGTTATGTGCTTGAAACAGGGGAGGAAGATCCATGAGCATTAGAGGTGGTGTGGAAGGTTTCGGATGCTTGGAAGGCTTGTTGGTTAGCCTTGTTTTGTGTATCGGTGAGTGAAGTTGGGTTTTCAGCTTTTAAACCAAGGTTTGAAGGTTTTGGGAGCTTAGTTTAAGTCTAAACAACTTTGCTAAGCTCAAGAGTAAGTAAATGGATTTATCTCTTGGTTTGTATTGTGAATTGGTTTTAAAGAATTTGTGATTGTTGGATGCAATGCATGTGGTTTGCATGTTTTAAATTCTGTTTTGAAAGCATATTTTAGCATGGTTTTATGCTGGTTTTGAAAGCCATGAGAGAAGGATGCTCAAGGTAAGAGATCCTTGGTTTTGTACATTGAAATTGTGGATTTCATGCATGGTGTTGCATGTTGTTTAATGGCTTTGTTTAATGCTTCAAAAACAGTGGATTGATGATGGTAAATGATGGTTTTTGCATTATGTTTATGCTTGTAAATCAATGTATTTATGTGGTAAGATGGTTATATTGGCAAGTGATGAAAGTGGTTCTTGGTTCTCTGATCGGATATAGTTAGCCGGCTATAGGATTGGGTGCACCGTGAATAAAGTCGCCTTGGATGTGGAGTGGTTAAGTGTGAACCGGTAAACTCCATCCAAGTATCCTAACGAGATGGTTAAGGTTATAATGGTGATTGGAATCCCATTCGAGGACCTTGGGTAAGCAAAGGTAATAATGGTGGTTAAAATTCCATTGGTGGACCTTGTGCTTGTTAAGATCACAATGGTGGTGTAAAGTCCATGTGTGGATCTTGTATAGGGTGTCCCAGATCTCGTTAGTGATGTTATACAACTACCAATCGGTGATGCTAAGGTTATATGGTGTTTAAAAGTCCATATATGGGAACCTTGTGCATGTTAAGGTTGTATGGTGGTTAAAAGTCCATACATGGGAACCTTGTGAAAGTTAAGGTTGTATGGTGTTTAAAAGTCCATACATGGGAACCTTGTGAAAGTTAAGGTTGTATGGTGGTTAAAAGTCCATACATGGGAACCTTGTGAAAGTTAAGGTTGTATGGTGTTTAAAAGTCCATACATGGGAACCTTGTGAATGGTAAGATCAAATGGTGTTTAAAAGTCCATTTGGGGACCTTGGATTGGTAGGGTGTATGAAGCGTAGGGGACAACGCTTGTGATCCGCGTATCCGATTGGATGTTGAGTTGAAAAGTGGATTTGGTTTATCACTTGGAAGCCAATATATGTTCTTGAATATAATGAAGCATGAGATGCTTGAAATGATGCATGGTTGCATGAGAAGTGTATAATGTATTATGAATGCATGCTTACTTGTTAGTTTGAACAAGTGTTGGTTATCTATTGAGAATGGTGCATGTGTGCATGAAATCTCTTTAGTGCATTGAAGTCTTGTGAAGACTTGTTTTTAAGGCATGCGATGCAAAGGTTGGTGATGTGGTTCATATGTTGCATTTGTTTAATGCATATGGTAAATTGAATGAGTAAGTGGTTTTAAGGGTTTCTTGCTTTAAAATGATATTCAAGTATGAGCAAGGTATGATGTAAAGTGGAAGTGTTTTCCAAAGTTTTGAATTTAACCTTGCATGTGATGTTTATGCTTGGATTGGTTAAATTGTTGATTTTGCAAGTTGTGCTTTGAAAGGGTTTTCTTAGCTCTTCTAAGCTAAGGGTTTGTTTTTCATGTTTGAGCAATGCATGATGTTATGCATGTTGTTGAAAAGGGTTTTCAAACTTGCTTTGGTTTATTGAATCGAGTTTGCTTTTAAAAGTGGTTTTATGACTCGCTGCATTGATGGTGTTTTGGTTTTGAGCATTCCTCACTAAGCATTATGTGCTTACGCTCCTTTTTGTCCATCAATGCAGACATTTGAAGTTGGAGCAGCGAGAAGCAAGGGATTCAAGGGGGAACTCCACTTGAGATGTATGTCTCGGTTAATAGCTATAGATAATAAAGGCAATGGGGGAAGAATCTCTTATGTTGATGTCTAATGAGATTGTATATGTTGGACAAGTATGGTTTATAATTTTGAACTATGTGGTGTAAGCTTGCAACGTTTGAATCTTCTTATGCTTAAGTTGTTATGCTATGCTTCTTGTTTGAAAAGCATGATTGAGTGTTGGATGTGTTGAATGAGTTGGTGCATCTAGGGTGGTTTTGTATCTAGATTTTGATGCAAATTGGTAGGTTTGATGTTTGGCATGTTGTTGATTTATTGTGGAATGGTTTGGAGCATGTTTGATGGGGTTTAAAGGTGTTAAAACAGGCCAAACTGCTGTTTCTGGGCAGGGTGTTTCGAAACACTCTTGCCTGTTTCGAAACAGGCCCTTGTTTTGGCTAGGGTGTTCCTGAATGGCCTAGCCCGTTTCTGAACACTTTGGCTACTGCCAAGGGGTGTTCCTGAACGGCCTAGACCCGTTTCTGAACACCTGATGGTTTGCAAGCTTTACGTTTTAGTCCCGTTTCTTGTTTGTGCAATTGCCTGAGTTTGAGATGTCCGTTTGAGATGAAATTTTGCAGAGAGGCATGAAACATGACTAATTTCATAATGGTAACTTAAAAATTGGTAAAGTCCTCTTAATTTTTAGAATTTACAATTTGGTCCCTAATTTCGTATTTTGTGCAATTGGGTCCCTTATCGTTTTCCGATTGCTGTGATTTTTGAATATGCTTATCTCAAGAGTATGCCTAGGTTTAATGTGCATCTAGACAATTTTAAAAAGAAAAAAAGGGTCGTTAATCAAGGTTGACTTTCGGGTTGACTTTGGTTTTCCCCGTGTAATCTTCGTAGTTCGGGTCAACCGTCTAGGCCGGGCTACGGGGGTTACAATGCATGCCATAAAAGCACTCAAAGTGGACATAAAAGAAAAGGCTCATATATTAAAAAACACAACGCCCAAACATGCTTAACCCAAATAAGCCCCCTAAGGCCCAAAAGCCCAAATTTAAGAGATATATATTCAAAACACAATAAGGCCCAAAATTTACATATCAAAATTACCCACTAGTTAATTAGATTAATTCATTCTAGCATATAAAATTAATGGATTAAGGTCCATAATCCTACCCATATATTCGATTCAATATTATTAAAATCTAACAAACATAAGCATTTTGACCACATACGAGCAAAACATACTCGATGCAAAACAAGTCATGCGGGACCCACCAAAAAAACAACGGATAAGCATATATATTTGATTCATTATGCCATTATTAACACATAACAAAAACATACATTTTCATATATAAAAAAGAAAGCATTAAAACATTAAATTATATTGCATTCGAATGGTGACTGAAATGAAATAAACGTAAAAACAGAGGCTAAAATCAGAAAAAAAAACCAAAAGACTCCAAACTGTAAGGACCCTATTGAACACGGAAAAAAAGGGAGGACCGAACACGTAAATAACCCCTAAAAACTCAATCTAAGACTGGAACACGAACCGACTCAAAACCTCGGGGACCTAAGACGTGATTTTCCCTTGCGGAAGCCCTTAAGACGCTATTTGCTAGACGCAGGGGGACTAGACGTGCTATTGACCAAAATTTAAAACCTAAAAAATCTATAAAACCCCCGCCTAAACGTAACAGACACCCTTTTTCTACCTGAAGAAACCCTAGTCGCCTCAAAGAAAAACAAACTCTCTCTCGACCTCGGACGCCGGCCGGTGCTAGTCACCGTCCGGCGAACCCTAGACTCACCCCGACTAGCCAAATAGACCCCAAACAAAACCTAAACGCTACACTACCCTAATCGAAACCAAAGACTCTTCCCTTACACACCCGGAAAAACAAAAACCCTAAAACCATTCTCATTGTTTTTTGGAAAGTCGATTCATGAAAGAGAAAAGGGGTTTCAAGCCCCCTTTCCGGCTCACCCTTCGAAGCCGCAGAATGGCCGGGATTATCGCCGTGAGAAGATGGGCACCGATTCGAGAAGACGCGAATCGGAAGAGGTAAAAAAAACCTTTATGCTTTCGATTCTATTTTTTTACATGCGATGATGGTAAAAAAATGGAATACCTGAAAGTCTGGTGTGTATTTCTTTCCGTGTTTTCTTGAGGGAGAGCACGAATCCCTTTACAGTGGTTTGTCGATTCGGCTTTATAGCCGGGATTTTGACTGATTTCTTACATATTGTTTATATGAGCGAAAATACTCATTGGTTCGTATCACTGATTTAGCCGGATTCATGTGTGATTTCTGCCATTCCGTTGCCTATTTCGTCCTTGCCTTTTTTTCCTTTTTGCTTTTGTTTCTACTGCATCTGGCATAGCTAATCCATTTTTTCTCTTGCATGGCTCGTACGGCGGTCGACGTGGCCACTAGATCGGTCGTTGGATCGGACGGGGATGACGTGGCGATCCCTCAGGAGCATCCGAAAGGTCGGGCGTGGGCTACACGCGTGCGCGTGGTGACCCCAACTGTCGCGCGTGGAGGTGCTGGGAAGTAGAGGGGTCTCGCGTGTGAAGTCACTTCCCATCCGAGCCGTTGGATCGTGCTTGAACCATCTGATAGAGTCTCCTAGGGTTTTTCTGTCTTCACATCTGGGTCGTTGATCTGGTGCCTGGATCCAATGGCCAGATCCGGGGGCGGCTGCAATCACACAAGGCAGCGGTTAGGGTTTTTTTTATCAGATTAGGGCTTATTTTGTTTTGGGACGAACGAGCCTTGTATCAATTGTAATGGACTGTAAATGGACTTTAAAATACAATTTGGGCTTATGTTATTTAATATATCGGGCTTATTTATATTATTTCTTTTTTTGTCTTTTATTCTAATAATAATAATAATACTATAGTATCTAACCAGTAATTATAACAACAGAAAACAACATTAATAATATATAAGATAATAGTAGAAATAATAACAAAACAAATAAGATATGTGATGATAATATGATAAGGATGATAACAAGTGTGGTGATAAAGTTAATAAATATGACCGAAAGTGACAAGAAGCATAACAACCATACTATATAGTATACGAATAACATTAATAATAATGGAAGGACTAACGATAATAGCTGAAAATATTTACACTAATAATTCAATATCCAAGTGTTAATTAACCCAAGCCCAACATGCATGGACAAAGCCCAAGTGGATAAAGCCCAATATGAATAAAGCCCAATCTTATTTAAGCAGATTTAAGGGCTAATCAGCCCGGACAAAATTAGTGATTACAGGGGCGTCGAAGTTCGTGATTTGCTTTGAGCATGCTCTCTCCCCATCTTCTTCTTCTTTTTGTTTGTTTGTTTTTTTCTTTGTTTTTTATTTATTTTTATTTTTATCTTTATATATATTTTTAGCGCCCTTTTCAGGGTTTTCGCCTTGGGTATCTTCCTCTTTAAGGAGTGCTTTTTCTTATACGTAGTACTTCTTCACTGCGTCTGAATTCACCGGGTGTTTTAGCTCATTTCCATCCATTTCTGTTAAAATTAACGCTCCACCAGATAAGGCCTTCTTGACAAAAAACGGGCCCTCCCAATTAGGCATCCATTTTCCCCGGGAGTCTTTCTGATTAAGCAGTATTCTTCGAAGTACTAGGTCCCCTTCCCGAAATTCTATTGGGCAAACCTTTTTGTCGTGGGCCCGTATCATCCTCATTTGGTACATTTGACCGTGGCAAATGGCTTTTAGTCTTTTTTTCTTCAATGAGATTCAATTAGTCGAACAACGTTTGCATCCACTCGGCGTCTTCTAATTTTACTTCATTCAAAATTCGAAGCGACGCGATTTCTACCTCAATTGGCAGAACCGCTTCAGTGCTGCAGACCAGAGAGTAAGGTGTGGCCCCTGTGGATGTTCGTATTGATGCCCGATAGGCGAAGAGGGCAAATGACAACTTCTCATACCAATCCTTAAAGGTATTTGTCTTCTTTGAAATAATTTTCTTGATGTTCCTATTTGCCTCTTCTACCGCTCCATTCATCTTGAGATGGTAAGTGGTGGAATTGTGGTGGGTGATCTTGAATTGTTCGCACACTTCATCCATCGTTTTGTTGTTTAAGTTAGAAGCGTTGTCAGTGATAATCCTTTACGGTAAACCATATCGACAGATGATTTCTTTCTTTAAGAATTTACACACAGTTGCTTTTGTAATGTTGGCGTGGGAGGCTGCCTCTACCCACTTAGTGAAGTAATCAATGGCCACAAGGATAAAGCGATGCCCGTTAGAGGCTTTTGGATGAATTTGTCTGAAGACGTCCATGCCCCAAACAGCGAATGGCCACAGCGAATTCATGGTGTGCAGTGGTAATGGTGGAGAATGGACCTTGTCAACGTACACCTGACATTTGTGGCATTTCTTCGCATAATCGATACAATCCCCTTCCATGGTTGACAAAAAATACCCATATCTCATAATCTTGCGAGCCATAGAGAAACTGTTAGCATGGGTTCCGCACAATCCGTCGTGTACCTCGGCCAAGATATTCTTAGCTTCCCGAGCATCGACGCATCTTAGCAACACTTGATCTTTGCCCTTTTTGTATAGAATCTCCCCATCCAACACGTATCTCGTTGCCATTCTTCTAATGGTCCTCCTGTCATTTTCATTGGCTTCTTGGGGATAAGTTTGGGACTTGATATATTGGAGGATATCAAAGTACCAAGGATTTCCATTTGCCTCTTCTTCCAAGGTGTAACAATGAGCTGGCATGTCGAATGTCTGCTTTTCGGTCGGTCTCATTTCTGCTTCGATGCTTGCTTTGAACATGGCGGCCAAAGTTGCCAAGGCATCTTCCATCTGATTATCCTCTCTCGGGAGATAGGCGAAGCTGACATTCTCAAAATTATGGATTAATTCTTGGATTAGGTCATAATACTTGACCAACTTTGAATCTCTGGTTTCCCATTCTTTCCTAAGTTGAAAGATTACCAAAGACGAATCCCCAAAAACTTGAAGGGCCCTGACCTTCCTTTCGATGGCTACATGTAGCCCAATGACACATGCTTCATATTCGACCATATTATTGGTGTAGAAGAACTCTAATCGACTGGTGAAAGGGTAGTAGACGTTCTCGTGTGAGATTAGCACTGCCCCTATTCCATGCCCTAGGGTATTTGAGGCGCCATCGAAATAGAGTTTCCACGATCCATCTTCTGGTATATCCTTCTCTATTACGGATGTATGCATTACATCTTCATCGGGGAATTTAAAATCCAGAGGTTCATAGTCCTCCGAGGCTTGGCTGGCTAAGAAATCAGCTATTGCACTTCCTTTTATCGCCTTTTGACTCACATAGACAATATCATATTCGGATATGAGCATTTGTCAACGTGCCATCTTCTCGGTTAAAGTTGGTGCCTCCATCATGAATTTTAACGAGTCCAACTTTGATATTAACCACGTAGTATGGTATAACATATATTACCGGAGTCTCTTGGCAGCCCATACCAAGGCACAACATAACTTTTGGATGGGTGGATATCGGGTCTCACAATCGGTGAATTTCTTGCTCAAATAATAGATGGCCCTCTCATTCCTTCCGGACTCATCATGCTGCCCCAATACACATCTCATTGAGTTATCAAACACTGTTAAGTACAGAATTAGAGGCCTTATCGGTGTTGGGGCCACTAAGATCGGTGCCTTAGTTAGGTACTCCTTGATCTTATCTAGAGCTTCTTGGCACTGCCCGTCCTATACCCCGAGATTGTTTTTTCGGAGTAATCTAAAAAGAGGGTCGCATTTGTCGGTTAATTGAGAAATAAACCGAGATATATAATTCAGTCTCCCCAAGAACCCTCAGACCTCCTTTTGTGTTTGAGGCGGGGGAAGGTTTTGGATAGCTTTGACTTTTTCTGGGTCAATTTCGATCCCCTTTCGGCTGACCACAAAGCCTAATAGTTTTCCGGACGTGACGGCGAAGGTGCACTTGGCCGATTTGAGCTTTAGCTGATATTTTCTCAATCTCTGGAAGAGCTTCCTTAGATTTTGGATGTGCCCTTCCTCGGTTTGGGACTTAGCTATCATGTCGTCTACATACACCTCAATCTCCTTGTGCATCATATCATGGAATAGGGTCACCATAGCTCTTTGATACGTGGCCCCGGCGTTCTTTAATCCGAAAGGCGTCACCTTGTAGCAAAAGTGTTGAGTTGATCACACAATTGCAAATGGCCAAGAGGGGGTGAATTGGCAATAAAAATTTTGGTAGGTGATAAAAGGGAAGAATAAAATTTGACACAAGAAGTTAGAGTGGTTCAAGTTCTCCAAATGAACTAATAAGGGGCAGTCTGCCGAAACAGACTATCCTCGTTTGTTACGGATCTAGGAGTGCTGTAGGCACGTTCCTGCAATAAAAACAACAAGGAAACAACAAAAATTATACGACATATTTATGTTAAATAGGGACTTAAAGATGAACAAAATAAAAATAATAATAATATAGAGTAATATGATAATTTTGGCCTTTTGGAAAGAACTTCAACGATGGTGAAGAAGGCTTAAAAAACGACCGATGTTGGAAACGCTAATCTCGAAAGAACCTGCACAATCTACTGAGCAAACCCGAATCGAATCTGTTTAACGTCGAAGGAATTGGACCCGCTAAATAGCAATTGAGGAACCCGAAGTATCAATGACAAACAAACAAGTTTGAGTGTCGAATAGTTCTAAAAAGAACCGAAAAGAGAAAATTCTCTCAAGTGTAATTTTGTTTCAAAGTTGGTAACCTTATTACAATGTTTGGAATACATATTTATAGATAAAAGAGAGAGGTTGCAGAAATTAAATGTATGGCTGAAAATTAAAGAAAAAAAAGTTTGAAAAAAAATAAATAACTTCTTCATAGCGGAAATGCATTTCATCCAAGCATTTTGAAATGATGTGCGCCAACTTTGAAAGAGCACATGTTTAATGTGCTTGGAACTTTGAAATTCAAAGTAGCAACTCCCTTGATCTTATCTTCTCTTTGCCGCACCAATTGAAAGGAGGAGATGGGCTGCATCATTCGACCATACAAGCAAAAGTCGCAAACATTACGCATGGGCCATGCAAGGCTGGTCACGCATGAAGCCTGGATGGTCATGCATGCACATTACACACGTACACTTGGTCCTATCAAACAAATATATAATTATAATAATAATAATAATAATAATAATAATAATAATAATAATAAGTCACCTTATAATAATCCATAACTAAATCAAAACAAAAACATTATAAATCATACTCAAACACACCTAATAATTAATATAATATAAATATGTCACATATCAACATGCAACACATTAAAAGTCCTATCGTCTAAGGCACAAGTATTATCAAATGATTCAGAAATATTAGCACAAGTAAGGAACAGAGCTTCCCTGAAACGTTGCGCCCTAGATCGCGTAATTGGTCCTAAAGGTAAGACCTCCGAATCAACAACATGTGCTGGTGAAGATGTGCTCACTTCATGAACTCTACATCCACTACCTTAGTTCCCACTAAGGATTTTGAACCAATTCACTACTTGAATTCTTCCCTTTTTTTGGATGAGGAGGTAACCTTACAAATTGATTAAGCTTTCTACCCAAAGCTTAATCCACTCACTTTTACAAAGAGAAGATTTTGGTAAACTCTACAAATTCCTCTCAAAGGATAATTGTTTACCCAATTACAATCTTACACTCCCCAAACTCACAATAAAAAGATAACAATTTGAGTACACAAGAGTTTGGTACAAGAATTTGACTCTAAGGGTGCAAAGTTTGGATTTGAGTGCTTTGATGATGCTTGTAGGTTCAATAGTTGTTGCTTGTTCAATTGAGACTTGTTTTAAGGGGCGTATCGATACGCATAAAAGGCATACCGGTACGGTTTTAAGGGGCGTATCGATACGGAAGGGCGTATCGATACGGGATTTGCTCACTGGAATCCCAAGTTTGGTTTTCTTAAAAATTGTATCGATACGCATACCTAGTGTATCGGTACGGTATAACGGTCATTTAAAATTGGGATACCAACCAACTGACAAGTCAACGGTCGAAAAATTAAATGCACAGATTTTGCAAAGATAAACTTATCGTTTCGATACGGTTGCAAAGCGTATCGATACGGTATCATTGAAATTGTTGCCCAGATGAATATCGTATCGATACGGGGTAATACCGTATCGGTACACTATGTTCAATAAAATTCCAGTGGCTAAAATCCGTATTGATACACCTTAGGGTATCGATACGCCTGAGCATTTTTGTATAGTTTGGCTTGAAAACTCATAGGAAAAGACTTAGAAAAACATATCATTTTAAGAAATTGTCTTGAGATATTATTTTGTTTAAAATACTTGTCAATAATGAGACTTTAAGGAGAACTTAAAAATTTATTGTTTTGCAAATTGGTCCATAAGTTTAGATGTTATATCAAAATCAATTTTGGTTTCACAATCTCCCCCTTTTTGATATAACAAAACCACATATAAATTTTTAAGTTTTTGAAACTTTTGAAAAACATTCTCCCCTTAATTTAAGATGGATTTTCAAAATAAAATAAAAAATTGACTCTATAATCCTTCTTCTCCTTTTTGTTAGATCAAACATAAACACAAGGATAATAGCAACAATTATATCATAAAATTCAAAGCAAACATAATAGTTCAAATGAAACTTCAAAGCAACATAATAATCCAAACTTAGATCCTAAAACATAGATAAAAGGCATAAAATACTAATCATAGGTGCATAAACTAAATGTCATGAGATGGTATGCAAAAACTACTCGTCCGCCTCATCATCATCATCTTCCTCGTCCTCTTCATCTACATCGTCTCGAGTGGGTTGATTCCTCCGATTTTGGTTGAGCCAAGCACCATGGAAGGCGGTGATAGAGATATCCATGGAATTTTGTTGAAGAGTTATGGCTTTCATTTGATTCTCCATACCTTTGACGCGATCTTCCAAGGAGGTGAATTGAGTGTCAATGGCGGTAAATCCGGCTTCCATGTTAGTGAATTTCTCATTGAGGAATGTCATGAGGGTGCCCATGGAAGAGGACTCAATCGGAGCTCGTTGAGAGCTTGAAGAAGCATGAGGAGCATCTATCGGAGCATCTTGTTGAGGAGCATTAGGGACACGAACCCATTCATTGTCAACATAAGAAAAGTGGGCACGAGATAGAGAACGCTCATCTATGGGTTGGCCAAGGGGTTCGGGATAATCATAGGAACAATCAATTTTAAGGGTGTGGAGGAGGTGACTCAACGCCGTAGAATAGTAAAAAGATTTGACTTGTTCTGTGTGACGGTGTTGGAATAGATAGACAAGGTCGGCAAACATAATTTGACAAAGATTTGGACGGTGACCCTCCCGAAAACACCTAAGCCAAAAATCATCTACTTGACGTATAGTAGAAAACTTCCCTCCCGATGGACGCAAAAACCAAGTAATGAGAAGATGAAGAATACGGTCATGAGCATCTAAGACTTTGACTAAGCCTAAAGGACTCGTACCTAAGGACTTCTCATAATCAATTCCTACGTTTTCAAAACCAAAAGCTTTGCAAAGAGCCTCTTGATCAATTTTAATGGTTTTGCCCATAACAAATGACTCGATAGCAATGACATGTTCTCTAGGTTCATCATGAACACATATAGTGTAACCCCCTTAACCTGGCCTAGACGGTTGACCCGAATTAAGAAGTTTACACGGGGAAAACCAAAGTCAACCCAAAAGTCAACCTTGATTAACGACCCTTTTTTTCTTTTTAATCTTGTCTAAATGCATATTAACCCTAGATATGTTCATAACAACAGCATACTCAAAGATCAGCGCATTCGGAAAACATTTAGGGACTTAATTGCACAACATACAAGTTTAGGGACCAAAATGTAAATTCTGGAAATTAGAAAGACTTAACCCACTTTTAAGTTACCATTATGAAATTAGTCATATTTCAGGCTTCTCTGTCAAATTTCAACTCAAACGGACATCTCAAACTCATTCAATTGCATAAACAAGATTCAGGACCAAAATGCAAAGGTTTCAAAACATATAACCAACAATTTCAGTGCCCAACGGTCGGGTGTTTCGGAACAGGGATGATCCGTTCCGAAACGCGGGACCGTTCCGAAACGCGTTGCGCAACAGGGCCTGGCAGTGGCCAAACTATTTCGGAACGGCTCTGCCCGTTTCGAAACGCCTAGGCCATTTCAGGCCCTCTGTTCCGAAACGGCAGCACCTGTTCCGAAACAGGCTGCCCAGATTGCAGAAATTTGGCTAGATTATCACACAACTGACCCATCAAACATGATCCAAAGGCAACCAAATTAAACCAGCAACACATTATATGCATAAGGAACATAATGGCATCAACAATGCATAAACATGGCATCAAACAAGGAAAGCCCCAATTCTATAGGCATGCATCCTATATTGAAAACCATTCAAACACCAAATCATCAAACAATTCTCATAAAGGCCATTTACAAGTTCCATCATCAACAACAACATAAAACCATCTTAAGGAGTTCAAAACATCTCCCAAAACAACAACATAGGTTCCCCATTGCCAAATGCCAAAAGCTAATCAAGTTATGAAAATATTCACCATACATGAGCTTAGTTCTTCACTTGGACTCTTGACCTCTTGCTGCCCTTATATGCACTTCAATGCTCTGCATTATTGGTTTAAGAAAAGAGAGAGCGTAAGCACATGGCTTAGTGAGGAATGCTCATTTAAAACAACACAATAATGCATTTATAAACACTTTTATAAACCTCAATCCAAAACAATCTTTAACCATGCACAAAAGCATTTTAAACAAGCATACATGCTTCAAATCATTAACATGTCATATTGGCCACAAGTGATAATTATAATCTTTCCATTTCATAGTACAATCAACATAAGACTCACACATGGACTTTTAAACACCATTGTGATCTTACAATTCACAAGGACCACACATGGACTTTTAACCACCATTGTGTCCTTAGCACAAGAATCACCCATGGACTTTTAACCACCATGGTGTTCTTAAAATACACAAGGCTCACACAAGGACTTTTAACCACCTTTGTGACCTTAACACAAGAATCACCCATGGACTTTTAACCACCATGGTGTTCTTAAAATACACAAGGCTCACACAAGGACTTTTAACCACCTTTGTGACCTTACAAGGCTCACACAAGGACTTTTAACCACCTTTGTGACCTTAGCACAAGAACCAATCATGGACTTTTAACCACCATGTTGTTCTTAACACAAGAACCACCTATGGACTTTTAACCACCATAGTGTTCTTAACCTTCCACGAAACATCACTTGCCAATATGCATCATTTAACAACAATAATCCACTGTTTTAAAGCATTTATCAAGCCATCAATCATCATGCATCATTATGCAACAAAACACATTTTATCAAATGTTCAAGACAAGGATCTCTTACCTTGAGAATCCTTCAACACATGGCTTATAAAACCAGCAAATAAACATGCTATATATGCTTTCAAAACAGAATTTAAAACATGCAAACAATCATGTTGCACCCAACCAACTCATGGTTCATCATCAAGAGAGTTTTTCCGAAAACTTACTCTTGAGCTTAGCAAAGTTGTTTAGACTTAAACTAAGCTCCCAAACCTTCAAAACAATGGTTTCAAAGCTGGAAACCAAAATCCACTCACCGATTCTGATTCACCACTTGCCGAAACACCAATCAAGCTTCCGGATCAACACCACAAGGATCCGAAGATGTCTCCCCTCTAAACTTGAGTTTCCCCCTTTTTGGAACCAAGATTTCTGAAAATCCAATAAGCAAATGCTAAGGTTTTGTTGTAGAAATGATTAGAGATCAAATGAGGATTGAGATCTCATCTTTTGTTGTCAAAATCAGAGGGAAATTTGCTGGAGAAAAGTGTTTGGGTTGAGAGAAAAGTTGAGAGAAAAGAAAATGGAAAATTTGAGAAAGTTAGTTAAAAATGACAAAATATCTTCTTCCCTCCTTTTTCCTTTAATTAAAACCATTAATTAAATTGATTAATATTAAGAAAAATCTGGAGAAACTCCTTTGGGTAAATAGCTTCTTAAAGATTCAAAGTTTCAATCCTTTTTAAAACAGTCACCCAGTTTTCAAAAATTACATTTTGGTCACTAACCCAAAATGTCACTCTTCCAAACCTCATTTTGTAAAATTGATTTCACCTTTCTCTTACATATAATAAAAGAGGATTTAAGACATTTTTCCATATTTTTAATGCAACCCGAACTAGGCTTCCCTAAATTCACCCTTTTATATTCGAACCGCAACCCGACCGGTCCGGTCCAAACCCAAAACTTCTAAGCCCAAAATTGGGGTGTTACAACTCTCCCCCCCCTTAAGAAATTTTGTCCTCGAAATTTACCTGAAGGAAAAAGGTACGGAAACTGCTTCAACATGTCATCCTTCCGCTCCCACGTGGCTTCTTCAACCCCACGATGTTTCCACAACACCTTTACCAACTCGATGGTCTTGCCACGAAGAACCTTACTATCCGAATCCAGAATCCTCATCGGTTCCTCATCATAGGTCAAATCCGGATTCAATTCCACTTCTTCCACAAGCATCACATGTGAAGGATCCGATCTATACTTCCGAAGCATAGAAACATGAAACACATCATGGATCTTCTCCAACTCTTGCGGTAACCTCAACTTATACGCAACAGGACCCACACGCTCAACCACTTCGCATGGTCCAATGTACCTAGGGCTCAACTTACCCTTTCGGCCAAACCTCATCACCTTTTTCCAAGGCGAAACCTTAAAAAACACACGGTCACCCACCGCATACTCAATCTCCTTACGCTTCAAATCCGCGTAAGACTTTTGCCGATCAGAAGCTGCCTTCAAGCGCTCACAAATGAGCTTCACCTTCTCGGTGGTTCCCTTCAACAAAGCTGGCATAGAAACCAACTTCTGACCCGTTTCAGCCCAACACAGAGGAGTCCTACACTTCCTCCCGTACAAAGCCTCATAAGGTGCCATTTGAATGCTTGCCTGATAACTATTATTATAAGCAAACTCCACCAAAGGCAAATGTTTCTCCCATGAGCCCTGAAACTCAATCACGCAGCACCTCAACATATCCTCCAAAACCTGGATAACACGCTCGGACTGACCATCCGACTGAGGATGATAAGACGTACTGAAATTCAACCGTGTACCCAAAGCTTGATGCAAACACTGCCAGAAACGCGATGTAAACCTCGGATCCCTATCCGACACAATCGACTTAGGTACACCATGCAGCCGCACAATCTCAGCAATGTACAGCTCCGCAAGCTTATCCAAAGAATACGTAGTATGCACAGGCAAGAAATGCGCACACTTCGTCAAACGATCCACAATCACCCACACCGAATTCTTCTTCGATGGCGAAAAAGGTAAACCAGATACAAAATCCATGGTAATCCTTTCCCACTTCCACTCAGGAATTCTCAAAGGTTGCAACAAACCTGACGGAAACTGATGCTCAGCCTTAACTCGCTGACACACCATGCACTTGCTTACAAACTCAGCAACATCCTTCTTTAGACCCACCCAATAGTACTCATCACGAAGATCACGATACATCTTAGTACTACCAGGGTGCATAGCAAAAGGACTACTATGACCTTCAGTCAGAATAGCATGCCTCAAATCAACATCATTGGGCACTACTATCCGACTCCCAAAACACAACACTCCATCATCACTAAAACAGAAATCCGAAGGCCTACCCTCCGCGATATCCTGAACATGCGGTACCAAGGAATCATCCAACAACTGCTTTTCCTTGATCAACTGAACCAAAGATGGTTTCACTTGCAATTCAGCCACAAGACCACCATCACGCGAAATACTCAAACTGGCAAACATAGCCCTCAACTCAACAGCTACCTTCCTACTCAAGGCATCCGCTACAACATTAGCTTTCCCAGGGTGATACTCAATCGTCAAATCATAATCCTTGAGCAACTCCACCCAGTGTCACTGTCTAAGATTCAACTCCTTCTGAGACATCAAATACTTCAAACTCTTGTGATCCGTGTACACAGTACACTTCTCACCATACAGATAATGTCTCCAGATCTTCAAAGCAAAAACCACCGCAGCCAACTCAATGTCATGCGTAGGATAATTGCGCTCATGCACCTTCAATTGCCGTGATGCATAAGCAACCACCTTACCCTCCTGCATCAACACACATCCCAAACCAACATAGGACGCATCACTATACACCACAAACTCTTTCCCTGATTCAGGTTGAACCAAGATAGGAGCTTGTGTCAAGGCTGCCTTAAGCTTCTCAAAAGCCTGCTGCCTCGCTTTCGTCCACTCATACTTAACATCTTTCTGCAACAACTTTGTCAAAGGTGCAGCAATCTTCGAAAACCCATCCACAAACCTTCGGTAGTATCCCGCCAAACCAAGGAAACTACGAACTTCATGAACAGACTTAGGGACCTTCCAATTCATCACCGCCTCAATCTTCTGAGGATCAACATGAATCCCTTCAGCAGAAACCACATGACCAAGAAACACCACCTCTCTAAGCCAGAACTCACACTTACTCAGCTTAGCATAAAGCTGATTCTCCAACAAAGCTTGCAGCACAATTCTCAGATGCCATTCATGCTACTCCTCAGTACGCGAGTACACGAGGATATCATCAATGAACACCACAACAAACTTATCCAGGTATTCATGAAATACACGATTCATCATGTCCATGAAAGCTGCAGGAGCATTTGTCAAACCAAACGGCATCACAAGGAACTCATAATGCCCATACCTCGTCCTGAAAGCTGTCTTTGGCACATCCACATCCTTCACCTTCAACTGATAATACCCTGACCTTAAATCAATCTTAGAGAACACAGCTGCTCCCTGAAATTGATCAAAAAGATCATCAATTCTCGGCAATGGATACCGATTCTTAATAGTCAACTTGTTAAGCTGACGGTAATCAATGCACATTCTCATAGTGCCATCCTTCTTCTTCACAAACAAGACCGGCGCACCCCAAGGTGACACACTCGGCCGAATGAAACCACGGTCAAGCAACTCTTACAACTGCGTCTTCAGCTCTTTCAACTCTTTAGGTGCCATTCGATAAGGAGTAATGGACACTGGAGTTGTGTTTTCATACAGCTCAATCCCAAACTCCACCTCACGATTAGGAGGCAATCCAGGCAACTCCTCCGGAAACACACCAGGAAACTCTCGCACAATCCTGATATCTTGCACACGCAACTCCTTAGAGCTAGGATTCATCACAAAGGCTAGGTAAGCTTCACAACCTTGCCTCAGCATCCGGCTCGCCTCCAACGTAGACACCACATTGGCAAGAAACTTCACATTCTCACCAACCACAACCACCTCATAATCATCCGCAAGCTTCAACGAAACTCGCTTATTCTCACAATCCACTACAGCACGATGCTCAGCAAGCCAATCCATACCAAGGATTACATCAAAACCATAGAAAGGCAATTCCATAAGATCAACATGAAAAACATGATCTTACACCACCAAAGGACATCTTCTATAAAGCTTTCGAGTCACAACAGTCTCACCAAAAGAACTAGTGACACGCATACCAACATCCAAAGACTCAACAGGCAAACCAAGCAATTCAGCATGCTCACGCAAAATGTATGAGTGCGTAGATCCAGAATCAATCAAGGAAAGTAATGACAAGGACTGCAAAGTAAAAGTACCTGCAATCACATCCGCGTCATTCCTCCCCTCCCTCTGAGCAAACACTCTAGCCTGGCCACCACCTTCAGGCTGAACAGCTACAACATGAGCCACATTCCGTCCACCCTCTTCTCTCTGCTGGAAGTTACCACGGCCGCGCCCACGACCTCTCTGTGGTGCAACAACTACAGGAGCACGCCCTTGGCCACCAGCCAACATAGGACACTCTCTCCTCAAGTGATCCGTAGATCCACAGTTCCAGCACGAATTACCAGCTGCCACAACAGGAGCTTGCACCTCCCTCACAGCTCGAGGACAATCACGTTTCATATGGCCACGCGATCCACATGTCCAACATGCGTTCGGTTCAGCTCTTGCCTTGCTTCCCTGAGCAGGCGCACCACCACCTCGCTTAGCCGAAGACTGATACTTCTGATCACGTCCCCTCTTGTTCCGTCCACCACCGGAACTATACTCAGCAACTCGCTTACCAGCACCAGAACCAGCACCTTTAGATGATAAACCCAAATTCGTCTCAATGTCCTTTGCTCTCCCAACCAGCACATCAAAATCATTATACTCAGCAGCTAGCATATACGTCTTTACTTCCGTCACCAAACCATAACGGAACCTTTCACACCTCTCCCGCTCATCAGGAACAAGCTCAGGTGCGTATTGACTGAGTCGGACAAAATGAACCTCGTACTCAGCTACAGACATGCTCCCTTGGGTAAGAGACATAAATTCTCTCTTCTTCTCATCTAGGTACCTCACACCCAGATATCTCCTCTTGAACGCATTCTGAAAGAACGTCCAAGTTACATCAGCTTCCTCCATTCCAGAGATAGAGGTTGTCCACCAAGTGTATGCATCGTCTTGCAACAATGATACCACACAGCCCAACTTCTGCACATCAGTGCAATTCATTTGCCCCAAGACTCTCTTGGTACTTTCCAGCCAAGACTCAGAACCTTCAGCAGACAAACCCCTGAACTCAGTCCCTCCCAGACTGCGCAAACGCTCCAAGGGTAGTCTAACACCAGCATCTCCCTGATGCCCAGCTCCTTGAGCTCCAGCTACCGCTGCTCGAAAAGCTCCAGCAATGGCTTGAATCAACATTGTCATGTCAGGAATAGCTTGTCCCTGACCAGCTTCAGGTCCAGCGACCCCAGCATCAGCACCAGCAGCAGCTCCTTCACCCCCAGCACCACCACCACCAGGTGGAGGAGGTAAATCCACCATATTTTCAGCATTCTCCTCATTCTCATTTTGAGCCATAGCTCGCGTATTAACCCTCAATTCTCTACGAGGTGCCATTCACTAAACAATGCAATCACAATGCAATAAACAAAGTCAGGCCCAGCAAGGTAAGCAATCCAAGTACTCAAGCTCATTTCCAATTAAAAACAACATCATTTCATTAGCTTTGATTTGGCAATGGGTCCCCCTAACATGCTTCACCTTAGCATACATCACAATTGTAACATACTTACAATTCACACAACATGCTTTCATTCAACAAGCATACAAAGCATACATACATTAATCACCCACATAATCATTCCCAATTACTCGAGAACTCAGCTCTGATACCACCAAATGTAACCCCCTTAACCCGGCCTAGACGGTTGACCCGAATTAAGAAGTTTACACGGGGAAAACCAAAGTCAACCCGAAAGTCAACCTTGATTAACGACCCTTTTTTTTTCTTTTTAATCTTGTCTAAATGCATATTAACCCTAGATATGTTCATAACAACAGCATACTCAAAGATCAGCGCATTCGGAAAACATTTAGGGACTTAATTGCACAACATACAAGTTTAGGGACCAAAATGTAAATTCTGGAAATTAGAAGGACTTAACCCACTTTTAAGTTACCATTATAAAATTAGTCATATTTCAGGCTTCTCTGTCAAATTTCAACTCAAACGGACATCTCAAACTCATTCAATTTCATAAACAAGATTCAGGACCAAAACGCAAAGGTTTCAAAACATATAACCAACAATTTCAGTGCCCAACGGTCGGGTGTTTCGGAACAGGGATGATCCGTTCCGAAACGCGGGACCGTTCCGAAACGCGTTGCGCAACAGGGCCTGTCAGTGGCCAAACTGTTTCGGAACGGCTCTGCCCGTTTCGAAACGCCTAGGCCATTTCAGGCCCTCTGTTCCGAAACGGCAGCACCTGTTCCGAAACAGGCTGCCCAGATTGCAGAAATTTGGCTAGATTATCACACAATTGACCCATCAAACATGCTCCAAAGGCAACCAAATTAAACCAGCAACACATTACATGCATAAAGAACATAATGGCATCAACAATTCATAAACATGGCATCAAACAAGGAAAGCCCCAATTCTATAGGCATGCATCCTATATTGAAAACCATTCAAACACCAAATCATCAAACAATTCTCATAAAGGCCATTTACAAGTTCCATCATCAACAACAACATAAAACCATCTTAGGGAGTTCAAAACATCTCCCAAAACAACAACATAGGTTCCCCATTGCCAAATGCCAAAAGCTAATCAAGTTATGAAAATATTCACCATACATGAGCTTAGTTCTTCACTTGGACTCTTGACCTCTTGCTGCCCTTATATGCACTTCAATGCTCTGCATTATTGGTTTAAGAAAAGAGAGAGCGTAAGCACATAACTTAGTGAGGAATGCTCATTTAAAACAACACAATAATGCATTTATAAACACTTTTATAAACCTCAATCCAAAACAATCTTTAACCATGCACAAAAGCATTTTAAACAAGCATACATGCTTCAAATCATTAACATGTCATATTGGCCACAAGTGATAATTATAATCTTTCCATTTCATAGTACAATCAACATAAGACTCACACATGGACTTTTAAACACCATTGTGATCTTACAATTCACAAGGACCACGCATGGACTTTTAACCACCATTGTGTCCTTAGCACAAGAATCACCCATGGACTTTTAACCACCATGGTGTTCTTAAAATACACAAGGCTCACACAAGGACTTTTAACCACCTTTGTGACCTTAACACAAGAATCACCCATGGACTTTTAACCACCATGGTGTTCTTAAAATACACAAGGCTCACACAAGGACTTTTAACCACCTTTGTGACCTTACAAGGCTCACACAAGGACTTTTAACCACCTTTGTGACCTTAGCACAAGAACCAATCATGGACTTTTAACCACCATGTTGTTCTTAACACAAGAACCACCTATGGACTTTTAACCACCATAGTGTTCTTAACCTTCCACGAAACATCACTTGCCAATATGCATCATTTAACAACAATAATCCACTGTTTTAAAGCATTTATCAAGCCATCAATCATCATGCATCATTATGCAACAAAACACATTTTATCAAATGTTCAAGACAAGGATCTCTTACCTTGAGAATCCTTCAACACATGGCTTATAAAACCAGCAAATAAACATGCTATATATGCTTTCAAAACAGAATTTAAAACATGCAAACAATCACGTTGCACCCAACCAACTCATGGTTCATCATCAAGAGAGTTTTTCCGAAAACTTACTCTTGAGCTTAGCAAAGTTGTTTAGACTTAAACTAAGCTCCCAAACCTTCAAAACAATGGTTTCAAAGCTGGAAACCAAAATCCACTCACCGATTCCGTTTCGCCACTTGCCGAAACACCAATCAAGCTTCCGGATCAACACCACAAGGATCCGAAGATGTCTCCCCTCTAAACTTGAGTTTCTCCCTTTTTGGAACCAAGATTCTTGAAAATCCAATAAGCAAATGCTAAGGTTTTGTTGTAGAAATGATTAGAGATCAAATGAGGATTGAGATCTCATCTTTTGTTGTCAAAATCAGAAGGAAATTTGCTGGAGAAAAGTGTTTGGGTTGAGAGAAAAGTTGAGAGAAAAGAAAATGGAAAATTTAAGAAAGTTAGTTAAAAATGACAAAATATCTTCTTCCCTCCTTTTTCCTTTAATTAAAACCATTAATTAAATTGATTAATATTAAGAAAAATCTGGAGAAACTCCTTTGGGTAAATAGCTCCTTAAAGATTCAAAGTTTCAATCCTTTTTAAAAAAGTCACCCAGTTTTCAAAAATTACATTTTGGTCACTAACCAAAAATGTCACTCTTCCAAACCTCATTTTGTAAAATTGATTTCACCTTTATCTTACATATAATAAAAGAGGATTTTAAGACATTTTTCCATATTTTTAATGCAACCCGAACTAGGCTTCCCTAAATTCACCCTTTTATATTCGAACTGCAACCCGACCGGTCCGGTCCAAACCCAAAACTTCTAAGCCCAAAATTGGGGTGTTACAACTCTCCCCCCCTTAAGAAATTTCGTCCTCGAAATTTACTTGAAGGAAAGAGGTACGGAAACTGCTTCAACATGTCATCCTTCCGCTCCCACGTGGCTTCTTCAACCCCACGATGTTTCCACAACACCTTTACCAACTCGATGGTCTTGCCACGAAGAACCTTACTATCCGAATCCAGAATCCTCACCGGTTCCTCATCATAGGTCAAATCCGGATTCAATTCCACTTCTTCCACAGGCATCACATGTGAAGGATCCGATCTATACTTCCGAAGCATAGAAACATGAAACACATCATGGATCTTCTCCAACTCTTGCGGTAACCTCAACTTATACGCAACAGGACCCACACGCTCAACCTCTTCGCATGGTCCAATGTACCCAGGGCTCAACTTACCCTTTCGGCCAAACCTCATCACCTTTTTCCAAGGCGAAACCTTAAAAAACACACGGTCACCCACCGCATACTCAATCTCCTTACGCTTCAAATCCGCGTAAGACTTTTGCCGATCAGAAGCTGCCTTCAAGCGCTCACAAATGAGCTTCACCTTCTCGGTGGTTCCCTTCAACAAAGCTGGCATCGAAACCAACTTCTGACCCGTTTCAGCCCAACACAGAGGAGTCCTACACTTCCTCCCGTACAAAGCCTCATAAGGTGCCATTTGAATGCTTGCCTGATAACTATTATTATAAGCAAACTCCACCAAAGGCAAATGTTTCTCCCATGAGCCCTGAAACTCAATCACGCAGCACCTCAACATATCCTCCAAAACCTGGATAACACGCTCGGACTGACCATCCGACTGAGGATGATAAGACGTACTGAAATTCAACTGTGTACCCAAAGCTTGATGCAAACACTGCCAGAAACGCGATGTAAACCTCGGATCCCTATCCGAAACAATCGACTTAGGCACACCATGCAGCCGCACAATCTCAGCAATGTACAGCTCCGCAAGCTTATCCAAAGAATACGTAGTATGCACAGGTAAGAAATGCGCACACTTCGTCAAACGATCCACAATCACCCACACCGAATTCTTCTTCGATGGCGACAAAGGTAAACCAGATACAAAATCCATGGTAATCCTTTCCCACTTCCACTCAGGAATTCTCAAAGGTTGCAACAAACCTGACGGAAACTGATGCTCATCCTTAACTCGTTGACACACCATGCACTTGCTTACAAACTCAGCAACATCCTTCTTTAGACCCACCCAATAGTACTCATCACGAAGATCACGATACATCTTAGTACTACCAGGGTGCATAGCAAAAGGACTACTATGACCTTCAGTCAGAATAGCACGCCTCAAATCAACATCATTGGGCACTACTATCCGACTCCCAAAACACAACACTCCATCATCACTAAAACAGAAATCCGAAGGCCTACCCTCCGCGATATCCTGAACATGCGGTACCAAGGAATCATCCAACAACTGCTTTTCCTTGATCAACTGAACCAAAGATGGTTTCACTTGCAATTCAGCCACAAGACCACCATCACGCGAAATACTCAAACTGGCAAACATAGCCCTCAACTCAACAGCTACCTTCCTACTCAATGCATCCGCTACAACATTAGCTTTCCCAGGGTGATACTCAATCGTCAAATCATAATCCTTGAGCAACTCCACCCAGCGTCGTTGTCTAAGATTCAACTCCTTCTGAGACATCAGATACTTCAAACTCTTGTGATCCGTGTACACAGTACACTTCTCACCATACAGATAATGTCTCCAGATCTTCAAAGCAAAAACCACCGCAGCCAACTCAATGTCATGCGTAGGATAATTGCGCTCATGCACCTTCAACTGTCGTGATGCATAAGCAACCACCTTACCCTCCTGCATCAACACACATCCCAAACCAACATAGGACGCATCACTATACACCACAAACTCTTTCCCTGATTCAGGTTGAACCAAGATAGGAGCTTGTGTCAAGGCTGCCTTAAGCTTCTCAAAAGCCTGCTGCCTCGCTTCCGTCCACTCATACTTAACATCTTTCTGCAACAACTTTGTCAAAGGTGCATCAATCTTCGAAAACCCATCCACAAACCTTCGGTAGTATCCCGCCAAACCAAGGAAACTACGAACTTCATGAACAGACTTAGGGACCTTCCAATTCATCACCGCCTCAATCTTCTGAGGTAATTGTAAAAGACAATTTTATTTGAAAAAAATATTTATATATATATATATATATTTGAGAAAGAGTTAAAGAAAAAATTATTTTTTTTTAAAATACGATTAGAAAATATATTCGAATGAAAAAATTTTGATTTTTGAAAATTTTTGATGAAAAGGTTGAAACCCATGTTATAAATGTATTTTTTTGTACAAAAACTAAGTTAAAACAATTAAAATAATCAAACAAAAATAAAAGAAAAGAAAAGAGAAAAGTTTGATACCTTGAATAGTTAGATTGGGTGAATGTGGTGATGTAAGTGCACAAGATTGATGACAAAGCTTAGCTTTGATGTAGAGATAAAAAAACCCTCAACGAATTTTGAAGTTTGATGGAAAAAATTGAAGGATTGAGGGGGTTTTTATAGAGGGTTGCGGCTAGGGTTTTAAGAGAAAAAGAGGGGTTTTTAATTTTTAAAGTATTTTGTAAGAGCAGTCCTAAATAGCCTTTCCGTCGAGCCTGTATCGGTACGCTTGTACAGCGTAACGATACGCTTTGACCTAATTTTTTATTTGGCGTTATAACCGTATCGGTACGCGGGACCGTATCGATACGATTTGACTTGGATTACTTCCCTTGACTTGACCGTATCGATACGCGGGGTCGTATCGATACACATTGAGCTTCAAAGATTTCCCAGTGATGAACCCGTATCGATACGCTTCAGCCGTATCGATACGCCTTTACTAGATAAGGCATTTATGACAAATTTAAGTGCAAAAATCCAACTTTAAACGTCCCTAAATGCATGTAAATGTCATATGAACAAGTTTTAATGGCTAAACTTAATGCATACTCCCCCTAGCAACATGCATAGAAGCAAAAAGAGGCAAATTAACATAAACATGAATCACAACCAATTTCAAGCAAATTTTTGACATTTTGGGACCTAAAAAGGGTCAAGAGAAGCTAGTTAAACCTAACTCTCTCCTAAGGGTCCGAAACGTTCTTTATCCAAAGGTTTTGTGAAAATATCCGCTAATTGGTTCAAGGTATCAACATACTCTAAAACAACATCATTTTTCAACACATGATCTTTAATAAAATGATGTCTAATTTCTATGTGTTTAGTTCTAGAGTGTTGGATGAGATTCTTAGTGAGACAAATGGCACTAGTGTTGTCACACCTAAGGGGTATAGTTTCTACTTCAACACCATAATCTAAGAGTTGTTGCTTCATCCAAAGGACTTGAGCACAACAACTCCCTAAGGATATGTACTCCGCTTCGGTGGTAGATAAGGCTACGCTATTTTGTTTCTTAGAGAACCAAGATACGAGCATACTACCTAAGAATTGGCATGTCCCGGAAGTACTTTTCCTATCTATCTTACACCCCCACAATACGCATCCGAATAAGCATGAAGCTAAAAAAGGAATCTTTAGGATACCAAAGGCCTAAGCTAGGTGTGCCTCTAAGATATCTAAAAATTCTCTTAATGGCAACTAAGTGGGATTCTCTAGGACTAGCTTGAAACCTAGCAGACAAGCAAACACTAAACATGATATCAGGTCTACTTGCGGTAAGGTAAAGCAAAGAACCTATCATGGATCTATAAAGCTTAGAATCAACGCACTTACCTCCTTCATCTTTGTTAAGCTTTATGGAAGAGCTCATAGATGTGGCTTGAGGCTTTACATTCTCCAAGCCGAACTTTTTGAGCATATCGTTCACGTACTTAGCTTGAGTTATAAAGGTGCCATCTTTCCTTTGTTTGATTTGGAGTCCCAAAAAGAATGAGAGCTCCCCCATCATGCTCATCTCGAACTCACCTTGCATTAGCTTAGAAAATTCTTTGCAATAACATTCATTATTAGAACCAAAAATGATATCATCAAAATAAATTTGTACTACTAAGATGTCATTATTATATCTTTTTATGAAGAGTGTAGTTTCCACCTTACCTTTTTCAAAACCCTTTTCAATTAAGAAATTTGAGAGTCTTTCATACCAAGCTCTAGGAGCTTGTTTTAAACCATAAAAAGCTTTAGTTAGTTTAAACACATGATTTGGAAATTTTAAATCTTCAAAACCCGGTGGTTGTTCAACATACATTTCTTCATTTATAAAACCGTTTAGAAAATCACTTTTCAGATCCATTTGAAAAAGCTTGAAGTCATTATAACATGCAAATGCTAAAAGCATCCTAATGGCTTCCATCCTAGCTACGGGTGCATATGTTTCATCAAAATCAATTCCCTCTTCTTGGGTATAGCCTTGAGCAACAAGCCTAGCCTTGTTTCTCACTATATTACCATTTTCATCTAGTTTATTCCAAAAGACCCATTTAGTGCCTATAGTAGATTGATTACTAGGGCTTTCAACTAATGTCCAAACTTTACTTCTCTCAAATTGATTTAATTCCTCTTGCATGGCCAAAATCCAAAAATCATCTTTTAATGCTTCTTTGATATTTTTAGGCTCAATGCATGAAAGAAATGCAACATAGTTCATTAATTTGAGAGAGGATCTAGTAGTTACCCCCTTGGATGGATCACCTAATATTTCACCACCTTTGACATAGATGAACTCCCTTGGGTAAGATACCTCCTTTTCCTCAAGAGCTAAGTCCTTCAAGGCTTCAAGAGGAGGATCTTGTGCATCTTCATCCTTAGTTGGAATCTCATCCACCTTTGACGTTTGTCCTCCATCAATGGCATCAAGAATTCCTACATCATCATCATCACAAGATTCCTTCCTCGGAAGAAGGTTATCATCGAAAACAACATGTATAGACTCTTCAACTACTAAAGTTATTTTATTAAATACACGATAGGCTTTAGAGTTTAAAGAGTACCCTAAGAAAATAGCTTCATCACTTTTAGCATCAAATTTACCTAAGTTTTCTTTACCATTATTCAAGACAAAGCACTTGCAACCAAAAGGATGAAAATAGTTAATGTTAGGCTTCTTAGATTTTAAAATGTCATAAGGTGTTTTCTTCAAAATTGGCCTAACCATTACTCGATTTATAATATAGCAAGCGGTATTTGTGGCTTCCGCCCAAAAATATTTAGGTAAATTATTTTCACAAAGCATGGTTCTAGCCATTTCTTCTAAAGTTTTATTTTTCCTCTCAACTACCCCATTTTGTTGAGGAGTGCGAGGTGTGGAAAAATTATGGCTAATCCCATTTTCATTTAAAAACTCTTCAAAACCTAAATTTTGAAATTTGGTTCCATGATCACTTCTAATGTAGGAAATTTTAAGTTCGAGATCATTTTGAGTTATTTTAGAAAATGTGATGAATTTTTCTAATCCTCATCTTTTGTACTTAAGAATAGAACCCAAGTAAACCTAGAATAGTCATTTATAAGTACAAAGGCATATGATTTACCACCCAAGCTCATTGTTCTAATTGGCCCAAAAAGATCCATATGAATCAATTGTAAACATCTACTAGTAGAGACATCATTAATGGATTTAAATGAAGTTCTATGTTGTTTACCCTTAGAACATGCATCACAAATTTTATCATTAGAGAACTTAAGTTTGGGTAAACCTCTAACTAGATTAAGGGAAATCAATTTTTCTAAAACACTCATGCTAGCATGTCCTAATTTTCTATGCCAAAGCCATGAGTCATGTTCATCATGTGCAACTAAGCATGTATGAGATGAATGGATGTCATCTAAATGCACCATGTAAATATTGTCTATTCTATGTCCTATGAGCATTAATTGATTTGTTTTAATGTTCACAATTTTGTAACCACTTTTATCAAATAAAACATTAAAACCCTTATCACATAATTGACTAATGCTCAATAAGTTATGTTTAAGACCGTTGACATACAAAAAATTTTCAATGAAAATAGAAGATTGATTACCAATGGAGCCTATTCCTTCAATGTGGCCTTTGGAGTTTTCACCGAAAGTTACCACTTCACCACTCTTTGGCTTTAGTTCCATGAATCTACTCTTGTCACCGGTCATATGTCTTGAGCATCCACTATCAAAGTACCATGAGTTTTGGCTTGAAGCTTTGGCCTTGTAGCAATGCTCCCCTACAAACAAAGAAATTAGGCCTTGATTTTTGGTACCCAAATCATTTTGGGTTCATATGTGTTAGCCCTCAAAATTTTGGTTCCCTTAGGGATCCAAGAAGCAATGGCATTCATGTTATTAGAAATAATAAGTTCCTTAGGAACCCAAACACTCCTAATCCTTTGACCTCTAGATTGCTTATGAAAATTTCTTTGTTTAGGAATAAAAGGTTTTCTTTTTACATATTGAGACTTAGAAGAATTTTCATTTTTAAAATGGTTTTTCCCAATAGCAAACGATGTTTTAAGATTATCCACTTCCTTTGTGTGATAATCTTGAAAATCGGAAAGAAGTTTTTCAAGTTCAAGATTTTTCTTTTTAAGATCATTTGAAAGATTTACTAAATACAAAACCTTCTTTTCCAATTCGGAGTTAGTTTTTGAAATAGATTCATTTTGAGTTTTCAAATCGGAAATGTTTTTCTTGTTTCTCAAAATAGACTCCTTATATTTTCCAACTAACTCATCATAAACCTCTAGCAATTCATCGTAAGCATCTTGAAGTTCATCAAAGGTAAAATCAAAGTTAGATGAGTTAGGGTTTACCTTTGGTTCATCATCAATGGCCATGAGACAAAGATTGGCCACTTCCTCCTCTTCCTCGGATGACTCCTCGTCACTCCAAGTTGCTACTTGAGCTTTGAGATTGTTCTTCTTCCCAAAGCTCTTCCTCTTCAATTGAGGACATTCGGAGCGGATATGGCCGAATTTTTTGCACTCATAGCAAATGATTTGGTCCTTCTCCTCTTCTTTACTCTTGCTCTTGAAGTATCCTTTTCTAATGAACTTTCTCCCACGGTTAGACTTCGTGAAGCGAGTGAATCGTTTGGCCAACATGGCCATCCCCTCATCTTCATCTGCACTAGAATCGCTTTCTTGGTATGAAGCTTTAAGGGCGATTCCAATCTTCTTCTTCTCAACATCCTTCTTCTCTACCTTCTTCTCCTCCATTTTCTTTTCTTCTTCTCTTCCCTTTCTCATGATCTCATGGGTGAGTAGAGATCCAACAAGAGCATCTAGCTTGAGAGTCTTCAAATCTCGAGCTTCAATAATAGTCGTTCTCTTGCTATCTCATGATTTTGGAAGAGAGTACAACAATTTCCTTACTAGCTTGTCTTCGGGGATGATCTCACCAAAACCCTTCAATCCGTTGACAATGACCGAGAATCGATCAAACATCTTGGAAACACTCTCATCGGGATCCATTTTGAAATTTTCGTAGCTTAGATTGAGAAGCCCGATTTTTGTTTCCTTGACATCGCTAGTTCCCTCATATGTTGTCTCGAGGGTGTCCTAAACTTCCTTGGCATTCTCGATCGAAGACACCTTGGAGTAGATATCCGGACCAAGTGCACAAAAGATGACATAAAGAGCTTTACCATTTACTTGCATCATTCTTCGATCATCTTCTGCCATTTCGGCTTTGACCTTTGGGACAAGACTTCCTTCACCATCTCTCTTCATTGGTATGAATGGACCTTCTTCAACCACATCCCACACCATGTAGTCGATAGACTTGATGAAGAGCCTCATCCTATTCTTCCAATATGGGTAGTTATCCCCATTAAAGAATGGTGGCTTGGTAGTAGATTGAGACTCGTAGAGGTTGGAGTTGGAGGTGGATGCCATTGCTTGACTAGTTGTTGATCAAACTCTCCTAGAATCGACTCAAGAGGGTTGTAATCCTTCCAATGAGTATAGCTCCGATACCAATTGTTGAGTTAATCACACAATTGCAAATGGCCAAAAGGGGTTGAATTGGCAACAAAAATTTTGGTAGGTGATAAAAGGGAAAAATAAAATTTGACACAAGAAGTTAGAGTGGTTCAAGTTCTCCAAATGAACTCTACATCCACTACCTTAGTTCCCACTAAGGATTTTCAACCAATTCACTACTTGAATTCTTCCCTTTTTTTGGATGAGGAGGTAACCTTACAAATTGATTAAGCTTTCTACCCAAAGCTTAATCCACTCACTTTTACAAAGAGAAGATTTTGGTAAACTCTACAAATTCCTCTCAAAGGACAAATGTTTACCCAATTACAATCTTACACTCCCCAAACTCACAATAAAAGATAACAATTTGAGTACACAAGAGTTTGGTACAAGAATTTGACTCTAAGGGTGCAAAGTTTGGATTTGAGTGCTTTGATGATGCTTGTAGGTTCAATAGTTGTTGCTTGTTCAATTGAGACTTGTTTTTATACCCTTGTATTGAATTCTAGCTGTTTGGGTAGTTGGGATCATCAATAGAGCCGTTGAGAGCATTTTTCTCGCAATAAATGCAGCTCTGCAGCCTACCGTATCGGTACGGGTAGGGGGCGTATCGATACCTGCATCAAAGAGGAAAGAGCCGTTGTGACTGAAAACATCGCGTATCAATATGCATAGAAGGCGTACCGGTACAGTTTTAAGGGGCGTATCGATACGGAAGGGCGTATCGATACGAGATTTGCTCACTGGAATCCCAAGTTTGGTTTTCTTAAAAATCGTATCGATACGCATACCTAGCGTATCGGTACAGTATAATGGTCATTTAAAATTGGGATACCAACCAACTAACAAGTCAACGATCGAAAAATTTAATGCAAAGATTTTGCAAAGATAACCTTATCGTATCGATACGGTTGCAAAGCGTATCGATACGGTATCATTGAAATTGTTGCCCAGTTGAATATCGTATCGATACGGGGTAATACCGTATCGGTACGCTATGTTCAATAAAATTCCAGTGGCTAAAAGCCGTATCGATACACCTTAGGGTATCAATACGCCTGGGCGTTTTTTGTATAGTTTGGCTTGAAAAATCATAGGAAAAGACTTAGAAAAATATATCATTTTAAGAACTTTTCTTGAGATATTATTTTGTTTAAAATACTTGTCAATAGTGAGACTTTAAGGAGAACTTAAAAATTTATTGTTTTGCAAATTAGTCCATATGTTTAGATGTTATATCAAAATCAATTTTGGTTTCACAAAAAGGTTCCCCACAGGGTGACAAAAGTGGTTCTTTCCATATCTGCGGGGTGCATCTTTATTTGATTATACCTCGAGAAACCATCCATGAATGAAAACCATGAGTGTCCCGCGGTATTATCCACTAAAGTATGGATGTGGGGTAAAGGGAAGTTGTCTTTAGGGCTTGCCCTATTGAGGTCTCTGTAATCGACGTACATACGAACCTTTCCGTCTTTTTTCGGGACTGGGACTATATTGGCTACCCTTTCGGGGTACTTGGTGACTTGAAGAAAGCCCGCTTCGTACTGCTTCTTTACCTCTTCTCTAATTTTTGAACAACATATCCACCCTCATTCGTCGTAATTTCTGTTGAACCGGCTTGCACTCGGGCTTTATCGGTAACTTGTGTACCACGATATCCGTGTTTAAACCCGACATGTCTTGATAAGTCCAAGCAAAAACATCCTTGAATTCTACAAGCAACTCAATCAATTCACGTCTGTTCTTGGATGAGAACACGGTGCCAATCTTTACTTCCCCCTTTCTTCGTCGGTCCCTAGGTTGATAACCTCTAAGTCCTTCTAATGGGGCATGATTTGCTTTTCTTCACTTTCCATTAACCTAAGCAATTCATCTAGGACCTCACAGTCTATATCCTCCTCCCCCTCATCAATCTCGACGGAGTACAAGGGCTGATCAAAATCTATCTTGGTCATAGGTTCAAGGTCATTCACGTGACTGATCTCGGAGGTTCTCAGACAAAGTTTAAGAAGAACGTATATTGGGAAGTGAGAATAATATGATTATAAAATGATTAAGTAATGAAAGAATGCAATGAATGAGATGTTTGCCATTTGAGAAAATATTGGGAAGCGTCCCTTTCATTAAATAAGTTGAGATAGGAGCCCTTTACAAAAGATCCCTATCGCTCGCAGGCAAAAGCGGATAGGGTTGATTCTAAGCATTACTTTGATTCTGACCTAAAAACTAAAGGCAGGTCCACACTGGTCCAATTATTGAGTGTCTCCCCTGGGCGGCATGGACGAATCACGGCTAGCAGTTGGTCATTTTTCTCGTCTTTGGTCACGACATTAATGTCCATCTCTTCAAAAGTTTCATTGAGTTTTTCTTCCTTACTGAGCTGGGCGACCTCTCGATCATTCTCATCTATCTTCTGTTCCATATTGACTATCCCTCTGGATAAGAAGATCTTTTCCATGTTGGTGTAAGTTATGGGCTCCCACGGGATGTTCGCGCCCCTGAACCTGGCCTTACTTCGTTCTTCTCTCTTCCTCCACTCTTGTTTCCTTTGCTGAAAGGTGGGCTTGAAGCCCAGCCCGAACTTGTCTTGTTTGTTAATTACGCTCTTTGCGCGTAAGCACCCCCGAAGGTTCCTCCCGAGACCTTTTCCTTTCCTGGCTCCTCACCCTAAAGTTTCTCGGACTGTCATCTTGGTGCATTGGGATAGTCGATAGCGTGGGATCTTACTTCCTTCCGCCACAAAGGTGGCGTTGACAAATTCTAGGGCTCTAAATGAACACTTCAAGGCCTCCTCGTCCGTTTTTACATAAGGGGCATCGGTGGTTATGAATGCAATGATGTCTTGCTCGACTCCCACGGTCACCAATTTCCCATCGATGACAAACTTAACCATTTGATGTAGTGAGGAGGGTACAGCGCCCGCTGAGTGAATCCAAGGCCTACCCAATAGACAGTTATAAGTTGGCCGGATGTCCATCACCACAAAATCAACGACATATTCGGCTGGTCCAATCACTAGCGATACCTCAATCTTTCCGATTACTTCTCGTTGAGTCACGTCAAAAGCTCTAACAGAGTTGTTACAAGGCTTTATGTGCAAACTGTCAATTGGCAACCGTTGTAGGGTGGTCATTGGTAACACATTCAAAGCAGATCCGTTATCGATAAGCACGACGGGTAAAATATGCCCCTTACAGTGAGTAGTGATGTTTAAAGCCTTAGTTGATCCCATACCTCCATCAGGGATCTCGTCATCACCGAACGTAATGTAATTATCGGCAGTAATGTGCCCTACTATTCGGTCTAGTTTTCCCACCGATATGTCATCCGAGACAAAGGTTTGATTTAACACCTTTAGTAGCGCGTCTCGGTGCTTATCTGAGCTTAACAATAACTCGAGTATCGAGATCCTTGCTTGTTGTTTCTGGAGTTGCTCGACGATGCTATGCTCAATATGATTTAAAAACTTTAGGAATTCTTGGGCTTGTGTTTCTGTGACTGGCTGATGAATCTTGGGTGGTGGATCCTCTCCAAAAATCTTCTCGGGTTCGTTTCCTTCTTTCTTCTCTTTTGGCTTTGGCTCTTCCGCAGCATTAGATGTTTCTGGCGAATAGCACCTACCACTCATTGTGAAATGTCCCACCTCATTCACTTCCTCGGAGTCATGCCCCGTTGGCTCTTCTTGCATTGGCTCTTTTCCTACGGATACCTCCTCGCCCTCTTGTGGCTTGGGAACCTCCGGTATGGAGATCTGGGTGGCATAATTCCAAGGGACATTCAGGTATCCTTAAAAAGAAACGATGCCGGTGCTGTTATCACAATCTTAGGGGCCTCCATGACAAAATCTTGGGGCTTGATCGAAATTCTAAATGGTCTTTCGACTCTATACGAAATCTTGGGGCTGTCTGAGGTGTAGACTTCCCATTCTTTCTTTCCGTCAACTTTCTCAAAGAAAGCGGTCTCCTTATTGTCTATCATTTTTTGAATTTGTTGCTTGAAATCTTCGCAATCCTGGATGCCATGTCCCTCGTCTTGGTGATACTCACAATAGGGACCGGAACCCTTTTGTACGATCACCATGCCTCGATCAATTTGTCGGGCCATACATAATTGCTTAAAACCCCACCTTAACGGGGATTTGATCTCGGACACGCTTTTCTTTTCCCTCCTAGCGTAATCCTCTTCAATAGCGTTAACCCCTCGGCCCCCATGGTTAGGTAGGGGGTTGTTGGTTGCACTTGGCTCGTCTAACTGCAATACTCCCGTCTTGATTAGGTTTTGTACGAACTTCTTGAACGCGATGCAATTTTCTATTGTGTGCCCCGGAATGCCGGCATGATACTCGCAATTCACCTTCCCATCGTACCATACGGGAAATGGTGGTTCAAATGGAGGGGCATAATAAGGCCTAACCAAATCAGCCTTGTGCAGCTGTGAGTACAAATCGGCATATGATACCAGTAGGGGAGTAAATGACAATTTCTCGTTTTCCTTCCTCGGGGGCCTTGAATCCTTGTTGTTCGGACCTTACCCGCCCTCGGTCGTATTCTTTGGCTGGGGGATAGTGAAGTTCTTTGGGGTGTTATAAGCTCTCACATTGTTTACCTCACTGTCCTTCCTCTTGTAGTTCCTTCGAGAATTCTCTTCGCTCTCAATCCTTCCGCTTTTTATAGCCACCTCGATTGACTCACCGGTTCTTACCATATTGGAAAAACTTTGAGTGGTGTTGTTTATTAAACGATCAAACAAAGAACCCCTCAAAGTGTTCACAAACATGGGTGTAATCTCGTACTCGGGGATTGGTGGCTGAATCTGAGCGGCCACATCACGCCACCTTTGAGCATACTGGTGTAGAGTTTCATTCGGTCTTTGCTCCATTCCCTTCAACATGATTCGATTAGGGGTCATATCCGTTACGTGTTTATATTGCTCCACAAAGGCCCTTAAGAGGTCTTTCCATGACTTGATGTTAACCCGACTGAGCTGAGTGTACCATCGGGTTGCTGAACCCGTTAAGCTATCCTGAAAGTAGTGAATGAGCAATTTTTCATCCTTTATGAAAGCATCCATCTTTTGGCAGTACATAGTGATATGGGTGGAAGGGCAAGTCATTCCATCATACTTAGCGAAGTCGGGAACCTTGAACTTTGGCGGTATTACCAAATCTGCCACGAGACTTAAGTCGCTAGCGTCACCTCATTGTTCATCTATTCCTTGCAACGCTTTGAACCTTTCCTCAAAGAAACGGAACATTTCTTCGTATTTTCTCTCCATTTCGGCTCTAATCCGCTCTTCTACCTCGTTCATCATATTTAGATCCGGAACCTCATTTTCGGGGCCTTCCCCTACTTCAACCGGCTAATTAGCCGAGGAGCCCACATGGCGGTTAGTTTGAGAGCCGACTGGGTTGGAGACCCCTCCAAGGTTGATGTGTACTCTCTTTCCGGTGATAGGAAATTCTGGTTGAATGTGCGACGTGGTCTCCTCTATTCCTTCCCCCGAGTCTCCTTCCTTACTGAACTTCTTCGTGAGCAGCTCGGTCATTTGGGCGATGATGCTGGTTTGCGACTGAGCGATTTGATCCTTGATGTTATGTTCAATTCCATCTAACCGACCTTTGAGGTCCTTTTGACCTTTTTCGACCCTTGCCATTCTCTCCTCCATTGCCCTGGATTGGGAACAGGTATCGTATGAACGCGAAATGGTTGTAGATTAATGTTCTTCCACTGTAATAATATTTTTTGATGTTAATTTATTGATATTAATTGGTCAATGCATGTTATGTTGTGGAATGGTGCATGAATGGGAGATGCAACGAATGTGTGCAAATATGCATGTGAACAAAGGTGTTGATCATAATGGTGGCTCCTCACAGGCCACATTTCATTAATTAGGAGGTCCCCTTGGAACAAAGATCATCACATCAAAGTTTTACCAATGGGCCCCCGCTTACTAACAAAAGATATTGTCTGATAGGCGGACCAACATAAAAAAGGGAGGCCCTTCTTACAAAATAGTTGAGACAGAAATCTACAGATAGGCTGCTGCCCTAACCCCTAACTCCTCTACTGCCTGGAGCAGCTGGATGAATCTCGGTGCTTCGGCCATGTCCGGGGTAACAAAGGGGCGTAACACTTCGTCTTCCGCGGCCAAGTTCTTCACGTGCTGAGCTACCTCTTGCACTTGCACCATCAGGGTGGTATAGTAATCATCTCTATCTTGGATCATACGGGTAGCGTCTCGGAGCCTTCGCCGCCAATAGTCGTCCCCACCTATTGCGGCTTCCTCAAGAACCAAGAGCCTACCCTCATAATCTTGTATCGTAGCCCTTAAGGTCTTGATTTGTGCACGGAGGGTCGCATTCTCTTGCTGACTGGTCTGAAGCTCAAAGAAGCCATTGCGCTCATGGTACTCGTGAAAGGCGACGTCTAAATCTTCCACCCTCATCTCTAGTTGAGTGATATAAGTTTGACTATGTTCTAAGTTTTCGGTGGTCAATTCGTACAAACTTTGCAGCTCTTGTACTCGATTCTTGTGATCATGCGCCTTTCTTTTCCACGTGGCGGAGTTTTCCCTCTCCCTTTCCAACTTTTGCCTCGCCTTCTCTTTCTCTCGGTTGATTACGCTGTTTAGAGCTCTCCTTTCCTTTTCCAAAACCAACTTATTTCCCGCTCTTTCTTTTTCAACTTCTTGCTTTCCTTTTCTCTTTTCTTCTTCGACCAAATGTAGGTCGTTCTTTCTTTCTCTTTCGACTGCCACAAACTTCTTCTGACTTGCCCTTCTTATGGAAGTTTGCATTTTGACAACATCTCTTTGACAAAGGGCAATTTTCTCTTTCAAATTGGCGTTTTCTTTCCTCAAATCCTTGATTGTTCCTTCCTTGACGTCGAAGTCCAAACTTGACTGATAAAGCTTCTCGACATGTTCGGTTTGCAAAGCTTCTATCTTTTTCCTCATTTCCTCGGGTTCTTTCCTCACGATGTCCGCCTCGGAGGGCACAATCCTCACGTGTTCTTCCATAGTCATGATCGGCCCTTGATCGGGCTTCAGAATCTCATCATTAGTCCTCCATCTCCTCCAAAAGTCATAATTCGGGGTAATCATGCTAGTTGCATCTTCATCAACTCTCACACGGTAACAGTGGTCCCACGCTCGAGTGGCATTCACAATTTTCGCTCTAAATTCCCCTTTGAAGGGAAACTCACTTTGGCTTAAACTCGACGTAAAAGGTATGAACTGCCGGGACCCGAGCTGCCTTGATACCAAAAGAGAAGCGCAACCAATTCCACCGTAAGGTCTTAAAAGCATTAGCCAATTGTAATCTCCGCATAGATAAAGGAAGTATGAAACCTGGCCCAACCAAGGTGCCCTCCACACTATCTCGCTGTCTTGGACATTTCTGAGAATCGTAGCCCACTTTACCTTCTTGATGTCCTCCTGCCACTCTTTGCTCAAGTATTCTTGTAACGGAGAGAAGTCTTCGAACAAAACTCCTTGTAAGACCCTCCTTGGCGTTACCCAAAAGTGGCTCTGAATCCACACCTGGAGCAGTTGAGCACACCCTCTATAGCATCCCTCTTCATGTCTCCGAATTGCGTTTAGTGAGATAAAAGTTTCAGCCAAGATCACCGCGGCTGAGTTTGCTTTTTTCTTCAACCGTTCGAAAACATATAGGACCGCCACATCGATGCCATTTAGAACTCTCGGAAAGATGACCAAACCATACACTCCTATGGCGAAAAGATCCATCTTCGTCACTTCGTCAGGGTGCGACGATATCAAATCCCGGATACATTCCCATGAGAAAGCCATATTGTCCCCTCTTTGCTGAATTAAACCCTTTACCCAATCTACACTCATCCGGGCTACCTCCCGAAGCTTGCACTACACCAAGTTTGGTATATAGCGGCGCTTTTCACGGCGTTTTTGGATTAAACGCCGCTAAACTTGTACATATCGCGACGTTTATAGAAAAAACGCCACAAAAAAAACTCGCATATAGAATGATATATAGTGGCGCTTTGCCACAAACGTCGCAATAGATGCTGTTTTAGTGGCGTTTTTTTTATAAAAACGCCGCAAAAATCTGATATAGGCATAATTCTTTAATGGCGTTTGTTTTTTAAAATGTCGCGAAATCTTGTATTTTACTAGTGTTTCAAATTTAAAACGCCACCGAATGAGGTCTTTTAACCCGAATCACAAAGTCTTTTAACCCTAATTTCCTAATTATTTCTCGATCCCTCGTGCCCCCTTCTCTCCGCCTCTGCTGCTGCATCGCCACTGCCTCTGTTGCAGTGTCCGATATTTTCATTCGAGCAGCTTCCTCAGTTTCGTTCGTAACTAGACTCTCCTTCCTCTCTGGGTTTTTACTTTATTTAAGGTACGTCTCCCTTCCTTATAATGGGGTTTTTGAGTTTTCAAACTTGAGTTGAGTGGGTTCATGTGTTCACAGTTTTAGAAACAAAAGATGAGGGGTTGATTGCTAATTTTGAAAGCATCACTGCCTTGTAGATTTCTAATTTATAGCAATTTTTTATTTTTTTCTCTTTTTGAAACCCATGGTTTGTTTGGATCTTGAGAAAATATTTGACGAGAATTAAGCTTTGGTATTCTTTGGGTGCTTGTGAATGGTTGAGTGCTTTGAATTATAAGGAAAACAAACCAATTTCATGTATTCTCTTAGAACTTTAAATTTCCTTAATATATGTTTGTTAGTGCCCCACCTTGGAGAATTAATTTGTTTTTGACTTTCATTTCTAGGAAAATTCTTGACCCTTTCCCTTTTTGCATAAAATCGTGATATTATCGAAGATATTTACCAAAATTTGATTCCATAATCTTTTCATGGTTTCATTTTCCCAGTCACTTACAGTCTTGTATAATCCAATTTTACTTGGTCTAACTCCAATGAGGTTAAAACGATCTAAGTTGGCGACCTTGCTCATTGGATGGATGAAACTTATCTTCATGGTTGCTTTTCTCAAATCGGAGAGGTAAAAGTAAAAATGATACATGTATGTGTTGTTATATTTGAATCTTACTTTTAGATCTTTTTATTGCTCTAGTTTCCTCGGGTTTAAGTATAATTAAGGTTTGAGGTTTATGCTAGATTAGAGAAAAAATGGTAATTAATTGACAGATTCAATATGATTTATGAAGTCGGTTGCAGGTAAGAAATTATATAAGTTTGTGGTTTATTTAAAGAAAAATAGTGTTTTTGATTCAAGCTAAACAGATCAATAGATATTTGTTACTTGCCATAAGAAGGTAATACTGAATAAATGCAAACATGTCTAGTTATGTTGTTGCATCTAGAAGATTAGTTACTAGTTAATATTAGGTTTTATTTCATTTAATAAACATTAATTAGAAGTGGTATTATTATATATTTAATGCCAAATACAGAGCTGCCTTGATTTGAGTATATTTGTATTTTAAACCTTGATTTAAGTTTTAATTAAATTATTATATTTTCATTTCTTTTTTGGTTAGTTGTGATATTGGATGGTGGACATGGATCAAATGGTGTTGCAACACAAGGTTGTAACCCCTCGTCCCGGTCTGGGCGACTGACCGGTCCGAACGGGCTACACGGGGATAACCGAGGCGAAACCCATTAAGGCTTCACTTCGGTTACCGACCCAAGAAAACTTTTCATTTTATTATCTTATCTAGATGCGTCAATTTAACCTATGTGTGAAGCGACAGCGGAAACAAGGCTCACGAGAAGCCTAACAGCAAACAGGGCCAAAGCCCAAACCTTGAGACCCTTTAGAGATGTCAAAAAGCCCATTTTCAAGCCTGTGTTTCGAAACAGACGTCACCTGTTTCGAAACACGGGCTCTAGTTTAAAAAGCAAGACACCCGTACCGAAACGCATCCACCCCGTTTCGGAATAGGGTCCCAATTTGCCTAGGCGTTTCGATACCCGTTTCGAAACAGACAATTCCAGTAGCCAAAGTGTTTCGAAACTTGTTTTAAAACAGGGACTCACAGTAGCCTAACCGTATCGAAATGCGTTCCGATACGGGGGCCCTGGAACCACACACGTTCCGAAACGGCACAACCCGTTTCGAAACACCTGTAGTCTGTAAATTCCCAAAACCAGTTTTAAACATCTCCAATCCCAAACGCCCTTAACGACCCCAAGAAGCTTACATAACATACAAATGCATTCTAGAGGCATGCACCCTATTGCAAACACCCTCGAAATACAAAAGGACATAAGATAGGGCATCCAATCAAAAGATCATACATGGCATTCACATTTAAGCTTTCAAGATAGACAATTTAACATGGTTTACAAACCAAACATGGCAACCACAAACCAAACATCATAACACATAAGAGGAGTCTAGCATGCTCCTAAACAACCAACACCAACATACTTCAAAAGCTCAAAGCAACTAATACATGTCCCATTGCTTGACCATTACATCTTATAACATAAAATCCATACTTGTTAGCTAAGATAGCACCACAAAGCACACACTTGGAGGCCCCTTCTTGCACTAGCAACGCACGAACTAAGGATCTGCATTTTCGAACAAAGGAGAGCGTAAGCGTAAAGCTTAGTGAGGGTAGGCTCATTAAAAACAAACCTCGACAATGCAGGGTCCAAGCACGAGCACAACTAAGGTAAATGCATGTTCTTACCTTCGATCCACACGAGCCAAAATGCCAATGATGCATGAACATAAATTCATAATAAGCCATGCTCAACAAGCTAAATCCTCATCATATGTAAACACATATATCCATCCATATAAGAATCACATTTCATATCACATTGGTACACATACCATCACATATTAGCACCTAGCTATGACTCGAATACACGGATAACATGTTGGAACTCACATCCAACAACAACTTTACCTCACGGTGGGATTACACTCATCACCGTTCACGCGGAGGGGATTCCACTCATCCTCACGCCCCGTCGATGGGATTACACCCATCACCGACTATCATAAATATAAGAAGGTTTTCCGGGCGAACCCGTACTCCATCTTGATGACTACCATCATCAAGACCACGAGCGCATTTGACTCACGTGTGCACACTAACATCCTAATGATCAATCATTTGTACCCAATCATACTAGTGCCAATATTAAACATAATCCACAACATATCTCATATCACTTCCGTGCTTAACACGTACTCACCATAATCACAATCATGAACAATCCACATGCATATCACAATGCATCAAATCAAGCCTCAACATTCATGTATAACATCATATACATAACCACCACAAACACAATTAAACATGAGGCATACACATTCAAAAATCAACCATAGTCTCTAACTATAGTTTGGGATTAGGCTACCACTCTAATCCCAACTCTAGGTGGGTCTACCAAGCCCAACCTAGTCCACATACTTGAACCAAATACTCAAAACCATTTTAAAAACATTAAACCACTCACCTTCACTTCCAAGCTCAACTACCAAGCAACCAAGACCTTCAAGCTTCTGGATTCACTCCCGATGCTTCACCAACACAAACTCTTGCCTCTAATCAACCCAGCACAACCAAAATAATCTCAAATCAGTCCACACAACAATGTAGCAAACCCGGAACACTATTCAAGCATCAAACACATGATTTTCAAGCTATGAACAACCCCAAAATCATCAAACTCGAGCAGCCCTTATACCCAATCCAAAACTTATGATTTCAATACATTTAACACACTCAAATGCTTCCAAAACAATCCTCAACCAACATACAACCAAAGGCCTTCTATTTCCAACATAAAACACACCCAAAACCCATTCCAAAACCCTTCAAAAACCCCAACAAAACCCAAATCCGGGAAACCTAATAAAACACTTTAAAAATCATATATGTTGGACCTCATGGTTCATAAACAACTCATATATTGTTAACAAATCAAAATCTTTAGTTAAAAACAATAAAGGTAGCATTTTTACTCAAAACTCCCAAAAACTCAAATTCCAAAAACATGGACAATAATGAAAACTAATGGTACTTTCAAAGAGAGGAAGATGAGAGCAAGATGGGAATGTAATTACCTTTCAAAACCGAGCCAAAATGAAGATGCTAGGTGATGGAATAGTGAAATGGAGAAAGCTCTCCCCCTTGTCATGAAAATGGAGAAATGAAGAGGGAAGAAGATGACAAATTTGTGTTTTAAACAAAAAGGGTTTTTACTTTGGAAGACCATTTTATTACCCTTTTGCCATTAATGAGGGTAGCCAATTAAAATTTCCCAATTCTATGGAATTAGTTTCAAATAAATTTTTGGTCCAAAATAAATGTTTGTTTTGAAAGTTTGAAGCCCAAAGTAATATTTTATTATTTAAATTATAAAATCGAGACTCATAATATTGTTTTAAATATTATTTTCACCTGACCCCTAGACCCGGGTGTTACAACTCTCCCCCACTTAAGGAATTTCGTCCCCAAAATTACCTGACGGAAACAGATACGGAAAATGCTCAAGCATATTAGCTTTCCTCTCCCACGTGGCCTCTTCCACACCTCTATGTCTCCACAACACCTTGACCAACTCTATGGTCTTGCCACGCAACACCTTGCTATCAGAAGCAAGTATCTCAACAGGTTCTTCATTATAAGACAAATCCGGATTTAGTTCTATTTCCTCAACAGGCATAACATGAGAAGGATCTGATATATATCTCCGAAGCATCGACACATGAAACAATCGTGGATCTTCTCTAACTCAGAAGGCAATCTCAAACGGTAAGCTACAGGCCTAATCCGCTCAACTATCTCATACGGGCCAATGAACATCGGACTCAATTTGCCTTTCCGGCCAAATCTCATCACCTTCTTCCACGGAGATACTTTCAAAAACACTTTCTCACCCACGGAGAACTCAATCTCCTTTCTCTTCAAATCTGCGTAAGACTTCTGACGATCGGAAGCTGCTTTCAAACGGTCACAAATCAACTTCACCTTATCTGTAGTTCCCTTGAGCAAATTCGGCATAGGTAACAATCTTTGACCTGTTTCAGCCCAACAAATCGAAGTCCTACATCGTCTACCATACAAAGCCTCATAGGGAGCCATCTGTATACTAGCCTGATAATTGTTGTTGTAAGCAAACTCAACTAAAGGCAAATGTTTCTCCCAAGAACCCTGGAAGTCAATCACACAACAACGAAGCATATCCTCTAAAATCTGTATCACTCGCTCTGACTGCCCATCGGACTGCGGATGATAAGAGGTACTGAAATGCAAACGGCTACCTGAAGCACTATGCAAACAACCCCAGAACCTCGAAGTGAATCTCGGATCTCTGTCTGAAATGATAGACTTCGGAACTCCATGAAGTCTCACAATCTCGCGAATGTACAAATTCGCCAACTTGTCTAAAAAATCTGTGGTGTTCACTGGTAAGAAGTGAGCACACTTAGTAAATTTATCAACAATTACCCAAACAGAATTCTTCTTCGAAGGAGACAACGGTAAGCCAGACACAAAATCCATAGTGATCCTCTCCCATTTCCATTCCGGAATCTTCAAAGGCTGTAACAAACCTGAAGGAACATGATGTTCTTCCTTCACTCTCTGACAAATCATACAACGGCTCACATACTCGGCTACATACTTCTTCAAACCAACCCAGAAGTAATCATTCTTCAAGTCACGATACATCTTGGTACTACCCGGGTGCATGGAGAAAGGACTCGAATGTGCTTCGCTCAAAATCAAACGTCTCAACTCAACATCTTCAGGTACTACAACTCTGTCTCTAAAGCACAACACATTCTCACCACTGAAACTATACTCGGTCGGTCTAACTTCGACTATATCCTAAACATGAGGAACTAAAGACACATCTTGCAACTGCTTCTCTCTAATCAACTGAATCAAATAAGGCTTTACTTGCAACTATGTGATCAAACCACCATCATCAGATACACTCAATCTAGCAAACATAGCTCACAACTCAACTGCAACTTTTCTACTCAAAGCATCGGCTACCACATTTGCCTTACCCGGATGGTACTCGTTGGTCAAATCATAATCTTTCAACAGTTCAAGACATCTTCTTTGTCTCAAGTTCAACTCTCTTTGTGTCATCAAATACTTCAAGCTCTTATGGTCGGTGTAAACTATACACTTCTCACCATACAAGTAATGACGCCAAATCTTCAATGCAAACACAACTGCGGCTAACTCTATATCGTGAGTAGGATAGTTCTTCTCATGCTCTTTCAACTGTCTCAAAGCATAAGCAACAACTTTTCTCTCTTGCATTAGGACACACCCTAAACCTATGTAAGAAGCATCACTATAGATCACAAATTCTTTACCTGAAACTGGTTGTACTAACACTGGAGCATTTGTCAAAGCTTCTTTCAATTTCTCAAAGGCTTTTTGTCTTGCATCTGACCACTCGAACTTAACTCCTTTTTGCAACAATTTAGTCAAAGGAGCAGCTACTCTAGAGAAACCATCAACAAATCTCCTATAGTAACCGGCTAATCCTAGGAAACTCCTAATCTCCGTCACAGACTTAGGTTGTTTCCACTCAACAATAGCCTCAATCTTCGACGGATCAACACGGATACCTTCGGCCGATACAACATGGCCAAGAAATACAACCTCTCGAATCCAGAACTCACATTTGCTAAGCTTCGCATATAACTGATTGCTCATCAATCTCTGTAAAACAAATCTCAAGTGCTCATCATGCTCTTCTTTTGATCTCGAGTACACAAGAATATCATCTATGAAGACAACTACAAAACGGTCTAGATAGTCTCTAAAAATTCTGTTCATCATATCCATGAATGTTGCAGGTGCATTCATGAGCCCAAACGGCATCACAAGAAACTCATAGTGACTATATCTAGTCCTAAAGGCTGTCTTCAGAACATCACACTCTTTTACTTTCAACTGATAGTACCCTGACATCAAATCTATCTTCGAGAACACTGAAGCACCCCTCAACTGATCAAACAAATCATCTATATGAGGCAACAGATACTTGTTCTTCACGGTTAACTGATTCAACTGCCTGTAGTCAATGCACATTCGCATACTACCATCTTTCTTCTTTACAAACAACACAGGAGCACCCCAAGGCGAACTACTATGCTTAATAAAACCACGGTCTAACAACTCCTGAAGCTGACTCTTCAATTCTTTCAACTCTTTCAGAGCCATACGATACGGAGCTATAGATACTAGTGCAGACCCTGAAACAGTCTCAATGACAAACTCTACATCTCTGTCAAGAGGCAAATCAGACAACTCTTCTGGAAACACATCTGGAAAATCACAAACTGTTCTAATGTCCTTCGGTCTAGCCTCACTCATATTCGGATTCGTAACATAAGCTAAGTAAGCCCCACAAATGGAATCCAACAACCTATGAGCCTCTAAAGCTGACACCACATTAGACAAGAACTTAATGTTCTCGCCTACTACTACTACCTCGTAATCATCAGAAAGCTTCAAAGAAATTCTCTTCGTTTCAAAATCCACACTAGCTCGGTGCTCAACTAACCAGTCCATACCCAAAATAATATCAAAGCCATAAAACGGAAGTTCCATCATATCAACGGGAAATACATGACCCTAAATCTTCAGCGGACACCTCCTATACATACGTCTAACTACAACTGTCTCACCGAAAGAACTAGTCACATGCATACCTACATCTAAGATCTCAACAGGTATATCTAACTTATGTGCATGCTCACTCAAAATGTAGGAATGTGTAGAACATGAATCAACCAAAGAAAGCAAAGACATAGACTGTAACTCAAAATTACCTGCTATCACATCAGTGTCGTTCCCGGCCTCTCTCTGAGCATAGACTCTCGCTAGTCCACCCGCCTCTGGCTGTACGGCCACAACATGAGCAAGGTTCCTCTGAGCATCTACCCTAGGAGCATCAGCCCTAGGCTGGAAGTAGCCAGGACCGCTCCCACGGCCTCTCTGGTAATCTATCGCTCTTGCAGGAGCCTGTGCTATGTTTGGTGCTTGTGCCGCCTGATGCGGACACTCCCTCCTAAAGTGGTCCCTTGAACCACAGTTCCAACAAGCATGGAAGTTACCCCAACACTCACCAGAATGTTACCTCTCACAACTTGTACACTCGGGCAACCACCCTCCTCCTCTGTGGCCCTGGTGGCCTCTACCATGGTGGCCACCGCCACGTCTATGGTCAAACTGTTGTCCGCCACCTCTGTGCCTCTTGGCATCCCAACGGTCAAAGTTATTATTCCTCTTACCAGAACTAGATCCTCCATAACGCTTGGTCAGCCCCAAGTTGTGCTCAATGTCCTTGGCTCTAGCAACCAAGACATCAAAATCTGAATAATCAGAAGCTAAAGTATACCTCTTAACTTCTTCATGCAGCCCATATCTGAAACAGTTACAACAGTCCCTCTCAGTCGGAACCAACTCTGGTGCATACTGACTCAAACGAACAAAACGAATCTCATATTCAGTCACAGAAGCATCTCCTTGAACTAGGGCCATAAACTCTCGCTTCTTCTCATCAAGATACCTCGGCCCCAAGTACCTTTTCCGGAAAGCAAACTCAAAGAAATCACATCCAATCTCAGCCTCTGGAACTCCAGTAGTAATGGTGACCCACCAAGTGTAGGCATCACCCTGTAGCAAAGAGATCACACATCCCAACCTACGGGCACCAACGCAACCCATCAGAGCTAAGATGCGGACGGTCTTCTCTAACCACAGCTCGGATCTCTCAGGTGTAGACCCTCTGAACTCTTCTGCCCCTAGGCTATAGAGCCTCTCCAAAGGTAAACTGTTATCATCACCTCTAGGCTGAGCTGCAGCCTGAGCCCCGGCAACTGCGGCCTGAAATGCTCCCGCTATAGCTTGTACAAGCAGAGCCATATCTATTCCAGCAGGACCTTGGTCACCTTGGCCAAACTGAGGTCCCTCTCCCTCGTCTCCAGCCTCGCCTCCCTCACCAGGCGGAGGAGGTGATGGTGGTGGAGCTCCAACTCCAGCAGCAGCAGCAGCAGGCTCTTCCACATGAGCCTCAACCCCAACCACCGGCTCATCAACAGGAGTCGCAACACGTGGTTCCTGACGAACCACTCTCGGCCTACCTCTCGGCCTCGACATCGAGCTCACAAACAACAACTACAACCACAACAACAAAACATACAAGATTGGGTTAGCAAGGCAAGGGTTCCAAGTGGCTCAAGTATGTTCCCTCACTTTGAAAATCCTTTTTCCGATGTAATAGTAGGAATGAGACTCCACACAACATGCTTTAAACAAAACAACACACATACATGCTCAAACAAGCATTCAACAAGGCATACTTGATAAACAAGCAAACATGCTTACATGGCAAGCAACCATCGTGCATTTCAATACAAGAACTTAACTTACCTCACTTACATTCCTAAGGTCTCGGAAACCTTAGGCTCTGATACCAACAAGTGTAACCCCCTCGTCCCGGTCCGGGCGACTGACCGGTCCGAACGGGCTACACGGGGATAACCGAGGCGAAACCCGTTAAGGCTTCACTTCGTTTATTGACCCAAGAAAACTTTTTCATTTTATTATCTTATCTAGATGCGGCAATTTAACCTATGTGTGAAGCGACAATGGAAACAAGGCTCACGAGAAGCCTAACAGCAAACAGGGCCTAAGCTCAAACCTTGAGACCCTTTAGAGATGTCAAAAAGCCTATTTTCAAGCCTGTGTTTCAAAACAGATGTCACTTGTTTCGAAACAGGGGCTCCAGTTTAAAAATCAAGACACTCATACCGAAACACATCCACCCCGTTTCGGAACAGGGTCCCAATTTGCCTAGGCGTTTTGATACCCGTTTCGAATCATGCAATTCCAGTAGCCAAAGTGTTTCGAAACTTGTTTCGAAACAGGGGCTCACAGTAGCCAAACCATATCGAAACGCGTTCCGATACAGGGGCCCTGGAACCACACCCGTTCCGAAACGGCACAACCCATTTCGAAACACCTGTAGTCTGTAAATTCCCAAAACTAGTTTTAAACATCTCCAAACGATCCCAAACGCCCTTAACGACCCCAAGAAGCTTACATAACATACAAACACATTCTAGAGGCATGCACCCTATTGCAAACACCCTCGAAATACAAAAGGACATAAGATAGGGCATCCAATCAAAAGATCATACATGGCATTCACATTTAAGCTTTCAAGATAGACAATTTAACATGGTTTACAAACCAAACATGGCAACCACAAACCAAACATCATAACACATAAGAGGAGTCTAGCATGCTCCTAAACAACCAACACCAACATACTTCAAAAGCTCAAAGTAACTAATACATGTCCCATTGCTTGACCATTACATCTTATAACATAAAATCCATACTTGTTAGCTAAGATATCACCACAAAGCACACACTTGGAGGCCCCTTCTTGCACTAGCAACCCACGAACTAAGGATCTGCATTTTCGAACAAAGGAGAGCGTAAGCGTAAAGCTTAGTGGGGGTAAGCTCATTAAAAACAAACATCGACAATGCAGGGTCCAAGCACGAGCACAACCAAGGTAAATGCATGTTCTTACCTTCGATCCACACGAGCCAAAATGTCAATGATGCATGAACATAAATTCATAATATGCCATGCTCAACAAGCTCAATCCTCATCATATGTAAACACATATATCCATCCATATAAGAATCACATTTCATATCACATTGGTACACATACCACACATATTGGCACCTAGCTATGACTCGAATACACGGATAACACGTTGGAACTCACATCCAACAACAACTTTACCTCACGGTGGGATTACACTCATCACCGTTCACGCAGAGGGGATTCCACTCATCCTCACGCCCCGTCGATGGGATTACACTCTTCACCGACTATCATAAATATAAGAAGGTTTTCCGGGCGAACCTGTACTCCATCTTGGTGACTACCATCATCAAGACCACGCGTGCATTTGACTCACGTGTGCACACTAACATCCTAATGATCGATCATTTGTACCCAAGCATACTAGTGCCAATATTAAACACAATCCACAACATATCTCGTATCACTTTCGTGCTTAGCACGTACTCACCATAATAACAATCATGAACAATCCACATGCATATCACAATGCATCAAATCAAGCCTCAACATACATGTATAACATCATATACATAACCACGACAAACACAATTAAACATGAGGCATACACATTCAAAGATCAACCATAGTCTCTAACTATAGTTTGGGATTAGGCTACCACTCTAATCCCAACTCTAGGTGGGTCTACCAAGCCCAACCTAGTCCACATGCTTGAACCAAATACTCAAAACCATTTTAAAAACATTAAACCACTCACCTTCACTTCCAAGCTCAACTACCAAGCAACCAAGACCTTCAAGCTTCCGGATTCACTCTCGATGCTTCACCAACACAAACTCTTGCCTCTAATCAACCCAACACAATCAAAATAATCTCAAATCAGTCCACACAACAATGTAGCAAACCCGGAACACTATTCAAGCATCAAACACATGATTTTCAAGCTATGAACAACCCCAAAATCATCAAACTCGAGCAGCCCTTATACCCAATCCAAAACTTATGATTTCAACACATTTAGTACACTAAAATGCTTCCAAAACAATCCTCAACCAACATACAACCAAAGGCCTTCCATTTCCAACATAAAACACACCCAAAACACATTCCAAAACCCTTCAAAAACCCCAACAAAACCCAAATCCGGGAAACCTAATAAAACACTTTAAAAATCATATATGTTGGACTTCATGGTTCATAAACAACTCATATATTGTTAACAAATCAAAATCTTTAGTTAAAAACAATAAAGGTAGCATTTTTACTCAAAACTCCCAAAAACTCAAATTCCAAAAACATGGACAATAATGAAAACTAGTGGTACTTTCAAAGAGAGGAAGATGAGAGCAAGATGGGAATGTAATTACCTTTCAAAACCGAGCCAAAATGAAGTTGCTAGGTGATGGAATAGTGAAATAGAGAAAGCTCTCCCCTTGTCGTGAAAATGGAGAAATGAAGAGGGAAGAAGATGACAAATTTGTGTTTTAAACAAAAAGGGGTTTTTACTTTGGAAGACCATTTTATTACCCTTTTGCCATTAATGAGGGTAGCCAATTAAAATTTCCTAATTCTATGGAATTTAGTTTCAAATAAATTTTTGGTCCAACATAAATGTTTGTTTTGAAAGTTTGAAGCCCAAAGTAATATTTTATTATTTAAATTATAAAACCGAGACTCATAATATTGTTTTAAATACTATTTTCACCCGACCCTTAGACCCGGGTGTTACAAAGGTTCTCAACACGATAATGATTCAAATAATGCTACCGTGAGTCTTTTTCCCTCATTTTCTATCTTCATGGTTTTTTTTTTCTGAAGCAAGTGTTTGGTCTTTAATCATGACTACATCCTTGTCCCCTAAGTAGTATTATGTATTTGGTTATGGTTTAAAATAACATCATGCTATTACTTACGACAATGTGTGGTTGCTTTTCTTTGTTTGGTAAATGAAGAAAATACTACAGTAAAGGGAACCTACAGGAACTGGAGTAGTTCTTCGTAGATAACAAGTCTAGAAAATATCGAACAAGTAGCTATAATTTTAAAAGGTATAACATTTCTCCCTCAAAAGCCCTTATCCCCGAGCTCACTACTGCTCTATTATTTGGTTTCCGATGACTTCTATTATTTGGTTTTGTCTAGACCAAGGAAGAACTGATGCGGGTCCTTGGATTGCAAGAGGAACAAAGAAGCCAACTAGAATTTCTTCGTAGAGGCTACAAGGTTTTTCGTCAATTTTATTCTCTTCTACATAACTACTTTACTATGTATCATTTGAAATTCTTAAATTGAATGCTCATAGCAATATCCTCTATTCTTGCCTGAACAAAGTTCCAACTTTCTTTTCCCTTCCGATTTTACTTCTTCAAGCCTTAATGTTCCATAGAACTTCATCTTGGTATTCTCATAAATCAGTATTATTAAAAAACACATAATTTGGCAACATAGTGTGAATATATATATATATATATATATATATATACATATGAGATTAAGTATCCTGAAAATCTAATTAGGATAACCAAGCTAATGAAGTCATCTATTATTGCATACTTCCACTTGGTGGGAAGAGGAAAGACCAAAAATATATTTTTTCTAAAAAAATCAAATCCATCCGAAATTCTATGTGATTTTTGACTAACAGCTTTATATCCAGCTTACCAAAACAATAGAAACGTTCCCTCTATGTTTTACTTCGACTTGAAGTGAGTGTTGGGTATGGTATGTGTCCGACATGGGTATGCTCAGTTTTTCCTAAGTTTAAAGTTTATACAGGTATTTGGAGGGTCATATCCCTTAAAAATAAGAGTCCAAGCTACATAGTTGTGAAGTGTTATTCATGGAAATTAAATACAAGTCATGCAACTTAGGAATCATCAGGAACACACAGCTCAACACCTTTACAGGCAGATCTGAGGTGTTGGTCTAGTTGGAACACTGCACGTATAAAACATGAAGAAAAGTGCATTCATTATCTTCACATGTAAATTGTAATATAAAAAGCCCATATATTTAGGTATAGTATGAAATATTGCCCAAAAAGCTTAGAGTTAAGATACTCCATTTTAGATGGCTTGTTCTCTTATAAAATTGGCTCAAAGTATAGTTGGTCCAGGTCATTAATCTAGATGTGTTAGGATGGCCAAATTTGTTATTATTGATGTCACGATAGGAACAAACAAACAAAGAGTAGAAATCCAAGGTCCTCCAAGTCAGAGTGGCTGATAGCCGCAAGGTTTCAAATGAATTTGCTCTTATCTGCCACTTAGGCCTCATGTTTATGTTGAGTGCTTCTCTTGCTGTCTTCTAAAAACTTCAAATCATCATATATATTTCTAAGCCATAACCAACAGCCTACAATCCTTCTTCATCCAATTTTGTTGGAAGCTTCTCTTCCAAAGGTATGCCACTTTACACATTTATTTCAGTTTCTTTCTTTTTAGAACTTGGAAGTATTTAAGATTTCAGAGTTTTGTTTCCTTGTGAAATATAACCAAATATTTAGATAGTTACTACAATTTTCAAGCATTTATTAGGTTTGTAATGATGAAGTCCTTGTTAGCCTTAAAATTTTAAGAAGAAAGCTTGACTCCACTATAATACATAAGGGTAACATATATAATACATCCATTTTTTTGGTATCCTAGTGGATGTGGTTATCTGGTGTTTCTCTTTGTGGTTGCGGCGTTGGTTTAAGCGGGAATTTTTTTCTAAGCACCGGGAATTTTTTTCACGGCACTAAAAAACGCCGCTATAGGACTAAAAAAACGCCGCTAAAAACCTATTTTACTGTAGTGTTGGCTGGATAATTCTGAGATTTAGAATGTTTGGAATAAATCCAATCTCGGTTTACTCCCTTATGATGAAGGAGGACCGTATACTCCTCGACGGTAGGCATCAAGTCTTCTCCATTAAAAGTGAAGCAACAAAAAGCGGGATTTCAAAACTCAAACAAAGCCCGAAACAAAGGCTCGTTGATTCTTACATAGATTAGATCCGCCACATCACCATAATTCTTCCGGGACAAACCTTGTAGTCTCCCATCCCAACTCTCCCAAATTCCTTTTAACTCGTAAAGATCACTTTGTTGAAGGCTCACATATGTGTAACCCGGTACAATACGCTCACTTGGTGGACTGTACCCATGAACTCTTTGGTTTATTTCTGACCAATGTATGACCTAAGAGTTGACATCTTCCTTTTTTAGCAACCTTCCGTCCATAATGACTGCCTTGATAACGAGTAGAACCACCCTAATTCAACACCTTCAAAATATGCAATGGAAATGCAAAAATGCAAAAGGAAAAAGAACACAAAACACAAGAGGGAAAATGTGTTAGTATTGAATAAACATAATTTATCATAATAAACAGAAAGGAAATAAAACAAGGATTCAAACAAGCAACCCTATTTATCTAGCACACCTAAGTTATCCGCATGGCTCTAAAGGGGTGGGCTTTCTAGTTCTCTAAATTCAATTTTGGTTCTTTCTAGGCCCGTACGGAGGAACGGTATTCTCGCGGAGACATAGGATATTCGAGCCCTGAAGGTACTTGCTAGGCCCGTACGGAGGAACGGTATCCTCGCGAAAGCACTAGTGTTTTCCCCCCACTTAAACAAATGGGTTTAAATGCCAATTTTAAATGCGATTAAAATAAACTCGCACTTATAAACAAATATCGATCGATTTGGTCACTTTAATTTGCAACTTCTAATATTAATTGAGCGGTAAAGTTTTTCTCTTTGGCTCGACTCTTTTTTTTAAAACAAAAAATTGTCCCCAGCGGAGTCGCCATCTGTTGCGACTAAATTTTAGGAAATACCGGTGTCACTTGGAAGAACCGGGTTTTAATTTGGTTTTTGAAAAATTTAATCGAATTTTGAAAAATAGAGAAGTCGCCATCGGCCATTTAAAAATAGTAGATCGGATACCGAAAACTAAACCAGAGATTTAAAAGGGGTCGAGAGTCGGTTACACGCGGGGAAGGATGAGCACCCCCGTCGTGCCCTAAAATCGGTACCAAAACCATTATCGCTTAGTTAATATTAAATTTTGCGAATTAAAGTGAAAAATCGTATCGGAATTTGATTATACGAGTGAGTAAATTTTAAAAGCCTTAATATTTGAGAAAGAACGTCCAAACCACCACCATAATGACTGGTACTAGCCTCGTTCATTCCCGAATAAAAAAGTGTTCGCATTGCAATTTATACTTCAAGATGCAACTTATACATTTAATAACTAGATAAATAAATTGCTTGATTAAATAAAAAGGTACGATACAATACGAACGATATGAGTGATGTATAAAAAGCATGATAAGCATACGAAATAATAGAACTATATGATGTGAAAACATACATCACAAAAAACACATGCTAAACAAAATATTACAAAGACATGCCATCGTACATCATACCATATATCATACATTACCAACATAAACATTATTAGTACATAAAAAACAATATTGACATGAAATTGAGGAAGCATAAGTATGGAGCAAAATTAAAATGCATGAAATGGTAGGGGGCTTAAACAGTAAATAAACCACTAAAAAGCAACTAAAACAAAAATTTAAGGATCAATTTGAAAGGACGGATAAATTTGAAGGTACCAAAATGGCTATTAACCCATTCAAAATCGATTAAAACCGAATTAGGGACGAAATAAAAAAAATCTAAAAAACTTGAGGGATCACGGATAGAGTTTAAAAATGCGGAGACCCTTATGGGGGGATTTTCAAAATGCGGAGGGGCTAGAAAAGAAATAAACCATTTTCAAAATATTAAAACGCTATAAAAAGGGCCTTAAAAACATTTGGTTGCTCCCCTTTTTGCCATTTCAGGTAAAAAACAGAAAACCCTTCTTCTCCTCTTCTCCATCCCGATAAAAAAACTGGCCGGTTGCCGCTAGCCGACAACGGCAGAGAACTACTCGGAAAGAAAAAAAAACTTTCCCCAAAACCAGTAAACTAGGGTCGATAAGGTAGACACAAAGCCTTTTCAAAGGAAAAACCAAAACCGAAAAGCCCCCCCTTTCTCTTGAAAATCAAACCGGTGCCCTAAAAGAATTCCCGTTGTGACTCTGATGGCTCACCCCGACGACTTCCCAGACGAAAGCCAAGGGCTTGTTGCCTGCACGACTCGAAAACCAGGGGGGATGTGTTTCTCGAAAGGTAAAAAACCAAACTCTTCCTTTTACTTTTTTTTGTTTCGTTTGTTTGTATGCAATGGACTGAAAGAAACAAAACTGGATACCTCTGAATAGTGGGTTGCTCTATTGATTCGAAAGTTTTCTTTGCTTACTCTCTGTAAAAAATTACATCGGTTTTCTCGGTTTCTTTTATACCGAGACTACATCCATGTAAAACAAACTCAGTACATTATATCTCTTACCTCTGATTCGATGTCTAGTTGACTTTGTGTGCTGTTCTTGCTGATTCTCTGCTCTTTTTTTGTTTTATTTTTTAATTCTATTTTTGGGCATTCTGACCTTGTCTTTTCTCTCTGTGGCATGTCGCCTTACTGGAAATGGACGAGGCATGACTGGACACGACAGTCGGCGTGGAGGTGGCAGACGCGTGGGCGCGCGATGGAGCATAAGGGTCAGACATGGTCTTGATACGCGCGCGTGAGGCAGCTAAAGGGGCGCGCATCGGGAGCGTGACGGTTCGGAACCGCTAGATGAGATGCGATCCAACAGCCATGATGGGTGCGGTGCGGGATCGAACCGTGAGGGCTCGCTAGGGTTCCCAAGCGTGATCCGAACTGTTGGTTGTCCTCTCGATCCAACGGCTAAGATTGCGAGCGCAAAGGGCTTGAGATGGGGCATCTAGGGCTTCATCTGAGGCGAGCTCTAGACTGTCAGATCTAAACAGATCTGACGTCTGTGGGCTTTGCGGCGCGAGATGTTGAGAGAGCCTCTCTAGGGTTTCCCTTAGGGTTTCTGGCTCGAACGATCTAGACTGTTGATCTCGATCCAGATCCAACGGCTAGGGATTGTGGCGGCTGCAACACAGAACATAGGATTAGGGTTTTGCAATGGATTGGGCTCGAAACTGGCCACATAATGTGTATAATTGATTAATTGTTTATTATTTTTCGGGCTTCAAGTGGGCTGAGTATGTAATTTGGACTGTGTTTATTTAATTCAAACATAATTTGGGTTTTTATTTATGTTTTATTTTCTCATTAATAATAATAATAATAATAATGATGATGATGATGATGATGATAATTTCAAATGGCAATAACGAAAATAAAATAAGATAATAATAATAATAATAACAAATAAAAAGATAATGAAGGTGATAGTAATAACTAAAATAATAGTAATATTATAGGAAAAAATAATAAATGATAAGTAATAATCATATATATACTGATAATAATATATACACCCTAGTAGTAATAACAATAGTATAATCTCATTTTTCTTTTTTTCCTTTTTTTTTCTTTTTCTCTCTTTTTTAGAAAATTATTTAATAGCCCGATAAGCACTAAATCGACACAAATCAGAGGAAGTTTAAGTTTCAGGCAAAATTAGTGATTACAATCATAAACAAATACCTGCTGGGTCAGTGTCAAGTGTAAGTACCCTTGGGTTCCCTAAAAGCTAAAGCTATAAAATCAATGAATGTTATACACTACGGCCCTTGTAATTTACACGTGGAAAAAAAAAGAACTCTTTCATGTTAAATTAGGGTGTAAATGAATCGAGCTTGAATGAATAAAGTTGTGTCTATTTATTTGGTTTTTGAAGGTGTTCATGTTTGGTTCGTGTTCATCTAAATTTTTAGTATCATGTTAGTGTTCATTTATTTATTTTTGGTGATTGCGTTCATTCGTTTAGTGCGTTTGTGAACATGTTTATATGTTCACCAACATATTTGTTTAACGTTCGCGAACATGTTCGTTGAAGAAAATAGTGAAATTATGTGACTTTTTCTAAGCTCCTCAAACTTTATAGTTTGAACTCTAAAATTTATCATGTGTTCAATTTAGTCTCTAACTTCAGCGATATTTAAAATGTTGAACATAAAAGAGATTGTTCGTGAACATAAATGAACCGGAGCGGGGCAAGTTGAGGAAACCAAAACACCCACTTAAGCCTATCTTCTTTCTCCGGAGAATTTGTAATAATCACGACAAGTTGGAACATGCTCGAGTAACGCTGAGCTCGACTCGACTCGTTAAGAATTCGAGTCGAGTTTGAGCTCGACTCGAGCTTAAGTGTGCTGAAATCGACTCGGCTCATTAAGAACTCGAGCCAAGTTCGAGCTCGAGCTGAGTCCAATCGAGTCGAGTGTTGGTCGAGCTTTAACCGAGTCGGACTCGAATAGCTTACAATCTGTCTCATTTCATTTACAACCCTTATATTATTATTATTATTGTTGTTGTTGTTGTTGTTGGTGGTGGTGGTGGTGGTGGTGGTGGTGGTGGTGGCGATCAAATTGCATGATTTTATTATAGAAAGAATCATACAAAAGAAATATTTCCATGTGCCTCATTAAAACCCCTAATCATAGTCTAAGAAAATGTGTACACATGAAAATATACAGAAGTTTAAACTAAAAATTAAACTAACATAACATAACAACAAAAAAACAATCAACCTACATTTTACTTAACTTTAATTTTAAAAATTGAAAAAATAGTATATTATATTTTCGAGTAGCTCGCGAGCTTTTTAAATAGCTCGACTCGGCTCGTTAAGAACTCAAGCCGAGTTCGAACTCGAGTCGAGTGTTGACCGAACTTTGATTGAGTCGAGCTTGAGTAGCTCGCGATCTGTCTCGTCTCATTTACAACCCTATGATAAGATTAAATAATATGAGAAAAAATTCGATGCATTAGTTCTGGAAAAAAAAATTCCACAAGCATGTCTATTTTAGGGTTTAGGATTTAAAGTTTAGGGGTTTATGTTTTATGACTTAAAGTTTAAGGGTTAAAGTTTAGGATTTAGGGTTTTAGATTTAGGGATTAATATTTTAGTTTTTAATGTTGAAATAAGCATGCTTGTGGGAAAAAAAGTTTTTCACGAGTAGTGAATCAAATAATAACTCTAAAAATACTAGTTAAATAAATATAGAAAAAATATTTCATGCACTGATAGTGAAAAAAAAGTCTATAAATAGATCTAATCTACATTTTAGAGGTTTAGTTTAGGGTGTAAGGTTTATTATTTATATTTTAGATGAAATTAGGCATAATTGTAGAGGTTTAGTTTAGGGTATAAGATTTATGATTTATATTTTAGATGAAATTAAGCATAATTATGGAGTATTTTTCCCCACGTCGACGGATCTAGAAATTTAAAAATGAGGTCCAAAACAACTTTTTTAAATGAGTATGAAAAAAAATATTAACATTTACATATTAGATTTAAAATTTTTAAGAAAAATATTTTACATTGACTAAAATTTGTTTTTGAAAAAATAAGAATCCAACAGCTCCCGTATGATGCTAATGGATGGATAATAACCTATAAATATAAACTAAATTTTTTTATATAAGAAAAACACAAAATAATATTCTTTCATTTTCTCATCACATATGTGACATTATTACAAATATGATCATTTAAAAAAGGATTAAGTGGCAAATAAGTACCCAAACTATACTTTTTTCAGATGTGTGCTTAAAGTATTTTTCGAGCCAAACAGGTGTCTAATGTTTTCAACCTTACTCAAATAGGTACTCACCGTCAACGTCCGTTAATTTTCACTGTTAACTGACACGTGTCAGCTTCTTAAATTTCTGAAATTATATTTAAAAATTAATAAAACAAAATATTTTCTTTATTTCACAAAATAGCCCAAAATTTAAAATCCCTAACACCACAAAACCCAAATCTCGATCTAACTTGATTTTACTGCCGATTACCACGCCGCCACCCACCACATCCATCGTCGGACCATCACAACTATTTACCCCACCACCTCGTCGCTGAAAATCGGCCGACGTTATGTGAAACATCGAAATCGTCGAATGGTTCATTCGAATAATTTGCGACGCACGACGGCATAACGGACGATGAACGGTGTGTGGGTCGTTCGGCGAGGGGAGGGCACTTCAGTCCGTCATTGGAAACGCGACCAACGCCGGTGGTAGCGGTCGGATTTTGAGGGTATAGGGATTTGGGGACTATTTTGAGATTATTTAAAAATATCAGGATATTTTAAAAACTCTGATTTATTAAAAAATTTAAAAAATGTTTAATACTGTCGTGTTTCATATTTTTATTGGCTAACATAATTTTTTTTACGGACAATCAAAGCGGACACCTATTTAAGTAACGTTGAAAACATTAGACACTTATTTGGCCCGAAAAATACTTTAAGCACTTATTAAAAAAATAATTTTAGCACTTATTTGCCACTTAAGCCTTTAAAAAATAATAAATTATAATGAATACGTCTATCACTCAAATACAACAAGTCACCCACAAAACCTATATTCACCCCACTAACATCCCTATCCGCATTAATCACACTACCCAAAACTGGATTGCGATGGGCAATATGATGGAAATGCTGAACCCTTTTACATATACTTCACAACCATTATTTGATACATCTACAATCAAGGAAATAAAGTTATTTCAAAGGAGCGATACCAAATCCAATGTACGTCACTCTGCAAATGTTTGCATGAAAAGCATCACCCAAGCTATTTGCTTTGGAATGGAACAACGAGAAAAGACTAACCGGACAACAAAGCTAGTTCATTCAGAAGAACAATAAGGAACATGGTTTGCTTGTTTTTTTATGACAAGCAAGGTTGGAGTCATGGTACTCGCTTGATTGTGAACTCCAACATTGGCTCGGGCCATTTTCTCTGCCCCTTCTTACCCTGAAAAAGCAGGGGTACCTTGCATCCTTGAACCGATAACCATCTTTTGGCTAACCTAGCCTCCTCCGTCCCTCGGGACCAACAAGGGGTATTTTGTTCTCCATTTACAGAAACAGAAGAAATTCAGTTTAATTTCCTAGAAATTTAATGATCTTTAAAGTAAAAACTTCTGAAAGATGATGAAACACATTGCTCATTGTTACTGAGAAAGAAACTTACAGACATTAACTTCTCACTGTTACTTGTTATAGTCTTTCCCCAGGCCCCTTAAATACAATCCTCTGTTCGAGTTGAGTTCTTCAATAAAACAGTCAAATTAATCAGGTTTAGATTCATGGAAACCTCTCATGGCGTTGATAAATTTGACTATGCAAAAGAGCTCAAGGAATTCATTGATACCAAAGCTGGAGTGAAAGGGCTTGTGGATGCTGGAATTGTCAAGGTCCCCAGAATCTTCATCAATCCGAAAGAGGAGCAAATTGAATCCTCTTCGGAAACCGCTTGCAGTGCTGATCTCCAGGTTCCTGTAATAGACTTAAAAGGCTTAGAAAATGGACAGCGAACGGAGATCATCAACAACATACGTGACGCTGCTCAAACATGGGGTTGCTTCCTTGTGATTAATGGGATTCCGGTTTGCATACAAGAAACTGTGTTGGATAGCGCACGTCGGTTCCACGAGCAGCCCCAGGAGGCAAAAGAACCATGGTACTCGCTCCATGGTGAAAGAAAGGTCAGGTTTTACAGTAATGGATATTTCAGTGCATCGGTGGCGGCACAATGGAGGGACGTTTTAGCCATGTATCATGTTGAACAACTTGAGAAAGAACAATTCCCTGAAGTTTGCAGGTAAGGGACATATGCCAGCCTTGTCTTTCAATTCTTAATTTTAACTAAAACTGCATACGAATTCGTGAATGTGCAGGGACGCCATAACCGAGTACCTGAAACACATAATGCAACTTAAGGAGACTATAGCTGAATTGCTTTCGGAGGCCCTCGGCGTCACCCCTGACTACCTAAAAAGAAAATCTGCTACAATTTCTTGCATTTATTACCCGACTTGACATTCTTCTTAAGAAATCATACAGACCCGAATTTCTTGACATTATTGTCACAAGATGAGATTGGTGGACTCCAAGTTCTTCACCAGAATAAGTGGGTGGATGTACCAAATGTTAAAGGAGCTGTAATTGCAAATTTGGGAGACCTAATGCAGGTATACCAAGACCTCCTTTTTATATCTTAAAGAATAAATTCATTAATATAGCTAAAGAGAGCCAACAAATACAAGTAATCTAATAGCCAACAAATCTAATATATTTGTTCATGAATGTGTTAACCATGTCCATCTTTTTGTGACAAAAGCTGATCACCAATGATAAGCTCAAAAGTGTGGAGCATAGAGTGCGGGCAGGACGGGATTCCCGGGTATCGGTTCCGACATTTTTCTTTCCGAGTTCTGCCAATGGTGAGAGGCAATATGGGCCAATAAAAGAGCTTTTGTCTGAAGAAAACCCTCCCACGTACAGGGAAACTACTGGTTTTGAATATATAACCCATTATCACTCTAAAGGACTTAATGGCAGGTCTGCCCTATCTCATTTCAAGCTGGAATCCTAATTCATGGTCATTGTTTCATTTTCTCGGGAAAAATAAGATTTTATCCCTAGTCTAAGATAGAAATAAGATGGCCTAATTAGATGTCATGGCCTCAATCAATTTCACACTAAATTGAAAGTGAAAACTACTCAAACCATATATTGAATAAAAGTCAGCAAGCTAGATTTGTTTGTTGTACTCCTGAATTTGACTTGATAATGAATAAAGGCAAATTCCTATTTTTCTTTTCAAGTGACTTCATCTCAAACCTGTTCAAGAAAATACTCATTTTCAATGTCCAATGCAACTTATGATTCATATGGTAATCAAACTCACAGTTTATGATGCAATAAATATTTGAAGAAATGTAAGGCCGGACTAATAAAGCAGCACATTGATCAGAAACTGAAAGATGAACACAAGATTGCATAGAAAAGATGAAAAAAGGGAATTTAAGTCTTCATCAGCTAAATCATACAGTATATTTTAAGGGAATGATCAGATAGAGCTAATACTAAAGATGCCATCATTATGGCAATCAAACCAATAGGGAAAAAATATCAGTCATCATTTCATTCTCCCAACACCTAATCTTACTTTCAAAAGTTGCAGACAATTGAAATTAACAATGTAAACAAAGCAGAACATACTTTGAAAGAAAGGGTTGTTTTTTTTCTGTTTTGTTTTGATTTTTGGGATCCAAAAGCAAGCAGAACAATCTTGAAATAGGGAGAAAGATAGCAAAGTTTCAAACTTTGTTAAAAAAACAATAGCAAAAAGACCATCAATTTGAAAAGGTGAAGAGAATGATCAGATAGAGCTAATACATTATAGATGCCATCATCACGGCAATCAAACCAATAGGGAAACATTCAGTTCATCATCTCATTCTCCGACCACCATAAGAAACAATAACACAAAATACTTGACAGTGTTAAAATCAGAAAATATTAACCAAATCTAACAACATAAGCATGAAAGCCAAAGCAAAACAAAACTCGACTTGTTTGAACTTCCTGAGTAATTCGAGCTTAAAACAAGAGCGCCAAAGACGAATTTATAGCAAGTTAAAAGGCTAAAACTTAAAACCCTAACCAATACGATTTATAGTTCTAGGCCTAGAAACATTCTTTCAGCCTTTGAAATCACAGCCCAAGCTCACTACTTCAATAAACTAAGTGAATGACCTGAATACCCTCAACCTTGACCATGAGTCCAGGCGCTATCTTTCAAGCTCGTTGAGAATCCACACTGCTACTATTACTCTCAGTTGCTCTCTTTATCTCTCTCTTGTGATGACTAATCAATCTGCCTATATCCTTTGTAAGTATTTTAGCTCAGCTCTTCTTTTAATTCATCTCTTCTGGTTAATATGAACTTAAATTTTCACCCTTTTTTCAATTTCGAATGCGATTTCTTTCTGGGTTTTTAAATTAGAGCAAAACTTTTAGTAAAAATCTGAACTTTTTAATTTAAACTCAATCTTTATTGCTGAAACTTTATTAACTATTAAGTGCCTCCACAAAGACTTTCTTTTTAGATATGTATGTCAAAATAGCCTCATTAAGATGGTTTTGTGATGTAGGTCCAAGATCTGATATGCCATTTTGAATTAGCCAAAGGGTTCTATAAGGATAATGCTACCATCCTTCCAAGGACTAGCATGCTTAGAGAAATTAGATTGAATTAAGATGAACTAGTGATAGAAATTATTTTAGATGAGAGGAAGAAAAGACTATAGTATTTGAACCTGCGCTGCCAACCAAAGCTATGACGTTCTCACTCAAAGAAAAGACTCCATAATTCCTCAGAAGGAACAAACAAAGAGGCGTTGACAAACCAGTACTCCCTCTCAGTTATCCGACTATAGTATTTGAAAGTTGAAACTGCGGTTGTAAAATGTAACTATACCATGTGAAGCTACTATGTACGTATGATTAAGGAAAAGTCAGATGAGAGGACTCGGCCAGCGGTTGGGTTGCAATTAACCTTTTTCCATTCACAACAATCTGAAACTTCTTCTTCCACTAAGAGTTACATCAGATTGTTGTGAATGGGAAAGGATGAGTGCAACCTTTAAAATAGGAACGATACCGAAGCTGCTGGAGAAATATGAGGTAGTTAAATATGTTGCCTCTGTTTTGCAATATTTCACTTTCTGTTTCATGCTTCTCTGAATTCCCTGCCTGGTTGATGTGCACCCTTCCAATTCCCATTTTCGTGTACTTGCTAATTTTGAACTTGAGTTCTGTTTTTGTGCTTTTCGTGAGCCTAGTTCATTTATAGGGATTTAGGTTAAGGTGGGCGGCGCATTCTCTTGGAGCTGCAATAGCTGCTTGTTAAATGCTTCCTAAGAAGTCAAAAAAGGAGCTGGTGTTTAGCCTCGACATTGTCTTTTCTGTTGGATATGCGACTCTTGTTTCCAAAGAACTTGCTGAATGGTTTCTATTAAATTGGGGTTTCCCTGTTTATCTTTATATCTTTTGGCTTGTTATATAGTTAATGCTTTCTGTTTTCTCTTTCATACAAGATGGCATTGTACCTAGTCTAAGTGCAGCATCACTAGCAAGGTCGAGAAATGAAATTCTTCAAGCTGACTATTATCTAATTAATGTATAAATTTTCCTGCTGAAGTTTCATTCATGAGATTTGAAACGATAGAAGCATATACTTGGAGGATAAAAGCATTTTGAGTTTCATAATACTACAAACCTAATTTAGCATTGATGTCAATGGAAAATTTTTACAAGAAAACTTCTTGCATTTGCATATTGGCTTCAGTTCTCTTTTGATTTCAATATTGGCTTTAGACTTAATTTAAATTTCATCCTTTTCCTAGCCTGGTTAAACCCTGGATGGCCAGCCTGATCATATGATTCTCTAAGACAATTGAAGTACCCTCTTGTTTTTAATTTAAATAACCCATCAGTTCAAAATGTTATTGTAAAACCTATGTTTGATTTTGATATAATTAGATCTTTAAGGATCAACTTGTAAAACTTAAAATTGTTTTTATAAGTCCCTTAATAAGTTTCAAAACACCAACACTTTAAAACTGATTTATAAAACTCAAACTCAAAATATTTTCTAAGTGTTCCAAGGCAAAACCATTGAAAATCGTTCAGGTGTATCGATACACTCCCAAGCGTATCGATACCATTTTGCCAAACTTGGTTACTGTCGGAACACGTATCGATACGGCAAACCCTCGTATCGATACGATCTTTATAATTTTGAAATATTAAGTCGGTTTAATAATATGACCGTTGGTGTCAGTTGGTTGGTAACCAAACTTTAAAAAGTAGTTGACCCGTATCGATACGCATAACCACCGTACCGATACGGATATCGGCAGTGAGCTAAGTTGAGAAAATGGTATCGATACGGCCTTTACCGTTTCGATACCCCGTACCGATACGCTTACGCGCGTATCGATACGCCCTATTTATTGCACACAATGGCTTTTTCTTTTCTGAGACAGGTATCGATACTCCTTCCCGCGTACCGATACGCATAGCTGCAGAAGTGCATTTATGGTGGTAAGAGAGGGTTCCAACGGCTCCATTTATGTTCCCAACCACCCAAACGGCTAGAAATCAATGAGAAGGTATCAAAGACACATCTAAAAGCATCAGCAACAACTATTGATCTTCAAGAAAACATCTATTCATCAAATCCAAGCAATTGTGCCAAAATTCCTATTTGTCTAGAAATCCCAATTGTAATTTTCATTCATATCTTGTTCAATTGGGTTGAGTGCTTGTAATTGGGCTATCATTTGTATTGAGAGATACTTCATTAGCCAACAAATTTCTTTGTTCTCTTGTTGTGAGGATTGGGTTGAATTTTGGGTAGAAAGTTCAACCGAAATTGTAAGGGTTACCTCCTTAACCTAGAAAAGGGGAAGAGCAATTAGTGGAATTGTTGCAAATCCTTAGTGAAGCTAAGGTAGTGGATATAGAGTTCATTTGGAGAACTTGAACCACTCTAAAATCCCTTGTCAATCTTTTTATTTGCAAATTTCCACCATACAAACTTTTAATTTCCAATTCACCCCCCTCTTGGTTCATATCGATCTTTCGATCCACTCAACAATTGGTATCAGAGCCTACCTCTTTGAGGATTAACAACCACAAGAGGAGTTCCTTGGAAGAGTGTGATCATCAAAATATCAAGAGATGGCTTCAACCTCCGGTTCGGGCATGTACGAGTCACAATCCACTACAAAGCCTCATTTCTTCAACGGTGATAACTATTCTTTTTGGAAGAATAGAATGTGTCTATTCATTAAGTCAAATGACTATCTAGTGTGGGATGTCATTGAAGATGGGCCATATATTCCATTGAAGCAAGATGGTGAAGGCAAGATGGTTTTGAAGAAGAAAGTGGAGATGAGTGAAGAGGAGAGGAAAAAGATTCAAGTCAATGATAAAGCTCTCCACATGCTATTTTGTTCTTTCGGTCCGGACATCTATTCAAAGGTCTCATCAATTGAAAGTTCCAAAGAAGTGTGGGACACACTTGAGACTACTTATGAAGGCACCAACGATGTTAAAGAAACTAAGATTGGAATTCTCAATCTTAGTTATGAAAATTTCAAGATGGAGCCCGATGAGACGGTGTCAAAGATGTTTGATCGTTTCTCCACAATTGTCAATGGGCTAAAGGGCTTTGGAGAGATCATACCGGAAGACAAGCTTGTCCGGAAGCTACTCTATTCACTTCCCGAGTCTTGGGATGGGAAGAGAACCGCTATCATCGAAGCAAAGAATTTGAAAACTTTGAAGCTTGATGAGCTTGTGGGTTCTCTCCTTACTCATGAGATCATGAAGCAAGGAAGGGAAGATGAGAAGAAGAAAGAAGAGAAAAGGGTAGAGAAGCTTGAGGTTGAGAAGAAGAAGAAGATGGGAATAGCTCTCAAGGCTAAAGCTTCACAACATGATGAGAGCTCATCTAGTGAGGAGGATGAACTTGAAGAATTGGCTATGATAGCCAAACGATTCTCACGTTTCATGAGGTCCAACCGGGGAAGAAAAATCCAAAGGAAGATGGACTTTAAAAGCAAGAACAAAGAAGAAGGAAAGGATCCAATCATTTGCTTTGAGTGCAAACAACCCGGCCACATACGTTCGGAGTGCCCTCAACTCAAGAAGAAGGGCTTTGAGAAGAGAAAGAAGCTCAAAGCCAAGCTTTCTACTTGGAGTGATGAGGAGTCATCGGAGGATGACGAACAAGAAGTGGCTAACCTTTGCCTCATGGCACTTGAGGAAGATTCCTCCTTGGTAACCTCTAACTCATCTACTTTAGATATTTCATATGATGAATTGAATGATGCATATGATGAGTTACAAGAGGTCTATGATGAATTAGTTGAGAAGTTTAAAGAGTTGGTCATTAAAAACAAGAAAATTATTTTAGAACTAAATGAGAAAAATGACTCACTCACTCAAGCTAATTCAAAATTTGAGAAAAAGATATTAGGATTAAAAGATTAACTAAAATTCTTTGAAGATGAAAATGTTGATCTTAATAATCTTTTATCTCAATGTAATAGTGAACACCAAAAGGTGTTGGGTGAGCTAAATGAGCTCAAAAAGTCTTTGAAAAATGTTGGTAGTGTCAAGCATGAAATAGGTGAATCCTCTAGAACACACCAACCTAAGAAAAAGACTAACTACTACAAACAAGGTAGCTATCCTAGATATAGTAGAGCTAAAAGAATTAGAAGTGTATGGGTTCCTAAGGAACTTGTAAAATCTAATAATGTTATTGCTATGTCTTCTTGGATTCCTAAGGGAACCAAGGTTTTGGGAGCTAACACTCATGGACCCAAAATGATTTGGGTACCAAAAACCAAAGTTTAATATCTTTGTTTGTAGGGGGAGCATTGCTACAAGGCCAAAGCACAAAGTCAAAACTCATGGTACCTTGATAGTGGATGCTCGAGGCACATGACCAGAGACAAGAGTCGATTCATGGATCTAAAGCCAAAAAGTGGAGGAGTAGTAACATTTGGTGACAACTCCAAAGGCCATATTAAAGGTATTGGCTCCATAGGTAATCACTCTACTATTCTCATTGAAAATGTCTTATATGTCGATGGTCTTAAACACAATTTATTGAGCATAAGTCAATTGTGTGATAAAGGATTTAATGTTTTATTTGATAAAAATGGATGCAAAATTATAGACATTAAATCTAATAATATTATGCTCATAGGTCATCGCATATGAAACATATATATGGTGCATCTAGATGACATACATACATCTCATGCATGCTTAGTTGCACAAAATGAAAATGATGCATGGTTGTGGCATAGGAAACTAGGACATGCTAGCATAAGTGTTTTGGAAAAACTAGTCTCTCTTAACCTAGTTAGAGGTTTACCCAAGATAAAATTTTCAAATGATAAAATTTGTGATGCATGCTCTAAGGGTAAACAACATAGGTCTTCTTTTAAATCCATTAATGATGTTTCTACTAGTAGATGCTTACAACTAATCCACATGGATTTATTTGGGCCAATTAGGACTATGAGCTTGGGTGGTAAGTCTTATGCTTTTGTGCTTGTTGATGATTTTTCTAGATTTACTTGGGTTCTATTTTTAAGTACTAAAGATGAGGCTTTGGAAAAATTCATCACATTTTCAAAACTAACCCAAAATGATCTTGAACTTAGAATTTCACATACTAGAAGTGATCATGGAACCGAGTTTCAAAATTTAGGGTTTGAAGATTTTTTAAATGAAAATGGTATTAGCCATAATTTTTCGGCTCCTCGAACTCCTCAACAAAATGGGGTAGTTGAGAGGAAAAATAGAACTTTGCAAGAAATGGCTAGAACTATGCTTTGTGAAAACAATTTACCTAAATATTTTTGGGCGGAAGCCACAAACACCGCTTGCTACATTGTAAATCGAGTAATGATTAGGCCAATTTTAAAGAAAACACCCTATGAGATTTTAAAATCTAAAAAGCCTAACATTAGCTATTTTCACCCTTTTGGTTGCAAGTGTTTTGTTTTAAATAATGGAAAAGACAACTTAGGTAAATTTGATGCAAAAAGTGATGAAGCCATTTTTATAGGTTACTCTTTAACCTCTAAAGCCTATCGAGTATTTAACAAAAGAACTTTAGTAGTAGAAGAATCTATTCATGTTGTATTCGATGATAACCTCCTTCCTAGGAAGGATTCTTGTGATGATGATGATGTATGAATCATAAATGCCTTTGATGGAGGTCAAACTTCAAAGGAGGATGAGATTCCAACAAAAGAAGAGGACACACAAGATCCACCTCTTGAAGCCTTGAAAGACTTGGCTATTGAGGAAAAGGAAGTGAGCTACCCAAGGGAGTTGAACTATGTCAAAGATGGTGAAATCTTGGGTGATCCATCCAAGAGGTTAACCACTCGTTCTTCTCTTAGATTAATGAACCATGTTGCATTTATCTCATGCATAGAGCCTAAAAATATAAAAGAAGCATTGAAAGATGACTTTTGGATTATGGCTATGCAAGAAGAGTTAAATCAATTTGAGAGAAGTAATGTTTGGACATTAGTTGATAGGCCTAGTAATCAATCTACAATAGGAACTAAATGGGTCTTTAGGAACAAGCTAGATGAGAGTGGTAACATTGTGAGAAATAAAGCTAGACTAGTAGCACAAGGTTACACTCAAGAAGAGGGAATAGATTTTGATGAAACCTATGCACCCGTAGCTAGAATGGAAGCCATTAGGATGTTGCTTGCATATGCATGTTATCATAATTTCAAGCTTTTTCAAATGGATGTTAAAAGCGCATTTTTAAATGGTTTTATAAATGAAGAAGTGTATGTGGAACAACCACCGGGTTTTGAAGATTCAAAATTTCCAAATCATGTTTTCAAACTTACCAAAGCTCTTTATGGTTTAAAACAAGCTCCTAGAGCTTGGTATGAAAGACTTTCAAATTTTTTGATTGAAAAAGGATTTGAAAAAGGTAAGGTGGACACTACACTTTTTATAAAAATGTATAAAAATGACATCTTAGTAGTTCAAATTTATGTTGATGATATTATTTTTGGTTCTACTAATAAATGTCATTGTCAAGAGTTTGCTAAGTTAATGCAAGGTGAATTTGAGATGAGCATGATGGGGGAGCTCTCATTCTTTTTGGGACTCCAAATCAAGCAAAAGAAGGATGACAGCTTCGTCAACCAAGCAAAATACATAAAGGATATGCTCAAGAAGTTTGGCTTGGAGAATGCAAAGCCTCAAGCCACTCCTATGAGCTCATATACAAAGCTTGACAAAGATGAAGGAGGTAAGTGTGTTGACTCTAAGCTTTATCGCTCTATGATTGGATCTTTGCTTTACCTTACCGCAAGTAGACCGGATATCTTGTTTAGTGTTTACTTGTGTGCTAGGTTTCAAGCTAGTCCTAGAGAGTCTCAACTTATAGCCGTTAAGAGGATCTTTAGGTATCTTAGAGACACTCCTTGTTTAGGTCTTTGGTACCCTAGAGACTCTACCTTCAACCTTCATGCTTACTCGGATGCGGATTATGGAGGTTGCAAAATCGATAGGAAAAGTACTTCGGGAACGTGTCAATTCCTAGGTAGCATGCTCATATCTTGGTTCTCTAAGAAACAAAATAGTGTAGCCTTATCTACCACCGAAGCCGAGTACATATCCTTAGGGAGTTGTTGTGCTCAAATCCTTTGGATGAAGCAACAACTCTTAGATTATGGAATTAAAGTTGAAACCGTACCCCTAAAGTGTGACAACACTAGTGCAATATGCTTAACAAAAAATCCCATCCAACACTCTAGAACCAAACACATAGAAATAAGGCATCATTTCATTAGAGATCATGTCCTTAAGGAAGATGTGGTTATAGAGTATGTAGACACCTTGAATCAATTAGCGGACATATTTACAAAACCCTTAGACAAAGAGCGTTTTTGGTCCCTTAGGAGAGAGTTAGGTCTAGCTAGCCTATCTTGACCTTTTTAGGACCTCTTTTGTGTTTAAATATGCTTGATCTTGTGAAATGTCATGTTTGTATGCTTAGACTTCTAATTTCATCCATGCCTATAGTTAGGGGGAGTATGCTTCTGTTAAAATATGCTTAGAACTGCTCATTCATCATTTGCATACCTTTAGGAGATGTTAAGTTCGAGCCTTTGGTTGTTCTTTGAACCAAATATGCATTTCTGGGCATACAGTATCGATACGGCTCTACGCGTATCGATACCTGTTCTTCATTCTGTTTCCCAGAATTCACTTCGCTTCATGGGTATCGATACGATTAAACTCGTATCGATACGGGTCGTTTCGATACTGACCCCTCTGTTTCGATACGACTTTCCAACGGGCATTTTTGTGGAAAAGACAATTTTATCCCCGTATCGATACACCCTCAGGCGTATCGATACTCGACTGCACTGATGGCATTAAATTAACTTTTAATGAGTTCAACTTTCACCTAAATTCAAACTCTTCAAAATCTAATTAACCCTAGCCGTTTTTGCCTATAAAAAGGCCCTTCCTCCTTCATATTTTTCACACCTCAACTCTATTCTAAAAGAGTTTTTGAATCAAGCAAGGCTTTGTGCTCTCTCTCTCATCTTTTGTGCTAGTCTTTCTTCAATCTTCCAAGTTTCTATCAAGGTAATCTTTCTTTCTTTTTTCAATTTCTTTTGATTTTTTTTGATTTTTTTTGTTTCATCTTTTATCAAAACTTTTATTTTTCTTCAAATTTTCTTCAAAATTTTTTTTACCTTGATTTTTACTCAAATTGAAGAAATCCTTTTGCTTAATTCTCTTTTAGATCATGGCACCAAAAGAACCTTCGAGGAAGCGTACAAGGGTTTCTCAAGCCGGTGAATCTTCCACCCTTGGAGCGATTGCTCGTCCAAACTACTCTATCATCTATGAGCAATGCTTTGAAGGCAATTCGGGTCTAACTCACTTTCGTCAATATGAGAATTATAAGATCCGTGCCGAAAGGGTTATCTCCGTTCCTTTTCTCGACTCCGAGCGTTTTAAGTTTGAATATCTTCCGTTATTTCGTCGATGGAACTTCATGGAGTTCATCTCTATTCCCAGTATTTTCTATCGCCTTTTGGTTTTGATTTTCTATGCTAATGCAAGATGTATTAGTCGTGATGAGGAAGTTGTTGCCATTTGCTCTTACCTCATGGGGAAGAAAATTATTCTTGATGTCAAATCCATTTGCGAGGTTTTCAAATTAGAGGATGAAGGCCTTGACAATGAGCATGCTTTAGGGCATGTTCTTAGTGGATCCGTCACCGCCCTAAATGCTCAAGACCGGATCTTACATTTGATGGTGTCGTGGTGGTTTCGTCCCTCCGGAGGAAAATATTCCACCATCCGTCAAGTGGATGATTTTTGGATTCGGTGCTTCCGTGAGAAAAAGCGACCAAATCTAGCTCGTCTTATGTTCCAGGAGATCGTCTACCTCGTGCAAAATCGTCATACACCTCACGTCACCTCCTTTACATATGGTACGGCTTTGAGTTATTTCTTTACTAAAAAGGATATTGATTGCTCTTATGATTACCCAACTCCTCTCACCGATCCCATTGATGAGCGATCTCTCGCTCGGGCAAAGTTTTCATATTTTAATGGTGAATGGGTACGTCTTGCCGAGCTACCTCCCGAAGTTGCCGCCGTACTTGAAGAGGCTCAAGCTCCTCAAGCTCCTCAAGTCCCACAACCCAATATGGATGCTCTTATGACCTATCTCAATGAGCAATTTACCGGGTTGCGCACGGACATGAATACTCGTCTTACTTCCATGGAAACTACCTTTGATACAAGGTTGACGGGTATAGAGAATCGCCTCACCTCCCTTGAAAGCGGGCACAAGTCTTTGAATATTTCCATTGCCGCTTTCCATGATGAATGGCGTAATAGCATGAGGGATAATGAGCCAACGGGATTTGATGATGAAGATGACGAAGACAATGCCTAGACGTTTCTTCTTGCATATCATTCATATCATTTAGGATTTTCTATTTTATGCACCTATGTTTTATGTTCTTAGGATTAAGTTTGTTTTAGGATTAAAACCTATGCTTTGATTTCTTTTTGCTTTTGTTTGGATTTCAAGTTTGATGCTATGATGAATAAAATTATGTTGCTTATTATTATTATACCTTTGATTTCCTTATGCACTTAATTGTCTCAAAGAATTTTTTGATCTAACAAAAAGGGGAGAAGAAACTAGCTCACACTTCAAATATTTTGATTTTAACTCAAAGGTTACCAAGCTTATATTAAGGGGGAGTTAACTTTGTAAAGGTTTGTCAAAAATGTCAAAAATTTTAAGTTTTGGTTTTGTTATATCAAAAAGGGGAGATTGTAAAACATATGTTTGATTTTGATATAATTAGATCTTTAAGGATCAACTTGTAAAACTTAAAATTGTTTTTATAAGTCCCTTAATAAGTTTCAAAACACCAACACTTTAAAATTGATTTATAAAACTCAAACTCAAAATATTTTCTAAGTGTTCCAAGGCAAAACCATTGAAAATCGTTCAGGTGTATCGATACACTCCCAAGCGTATCGATACCATTTTGCCAAACTTGGTTACTGTCGGAACACGTATCGATACGGCAAACCCTCGTATCGATACGCCCTGTGTTAAAATTCAAAGAGTTTGAATAGCGTACCGATACGGCAAACCCTCGTATCGATACGGTCTTTATAATTTTGAAATATTAAGTCGGTTTAATAATATGACCGTTGGTGTCAGTTGGTTGGTAACCAAACTTTAAAAAGTAGTTGACCCGTATCGATACGCATAACCACCGTATCGATACGGATATCGGCAGTGAGCTAAGTTGAGAAAATGGTATCGATATGGCCTTTATCGTTTCGATACCCCGTACCGATACGCTTACGCGCGTATCGATACGCCCTATTTATTGCACACAACGGCTCTTTCTTTTCTGAGACAGGTATCGATACTCCTTCCCGCGTACCGATACGCATAGCTGTAGAAGTGCATTTATGGTGGTAAGAGAGGGTTCCAACGGCTCCATTTATGTTCCCAAACACCCAAACGGCTAGAAATCAATGAGGAGGTATAAAAGACACATCTAAAAGCATCAGCAACAACTATTGATCTTCAAGAAAACATCTATTCATCAAATCCAAGCAATTGTGCCAAAATTCCTATTTGTCTAGAAATCTCAATTGTAATTTTCATTCATATCTTGTTCAATTGGGTTGAGTGCTTGTAATTGGGCTATCATTTGTATTGAGAGATACTTCATTAGCCAACAAATTTCTTTGTTCTCTTGTTGTGAGGATTGGGTTGAATTTTGGGTAGAAAGTTCAACCGAAATTATAAGGGTTACCTCCTTAGCCTAGAAAAGGGGAAGAGCAATTAGTGGAATTGTTGCAAATCCTTAGTGAAGCTAAGGTAGTGGATGTAGAGTTCATTTGGAGAACTTGAACCACTCTAAAATCCCTTGTCAATCTTTTTATTTGCAAATTTCCACCATACAAACTTTTAATTTCCAATTCACCCCCTCTTGGTTCATATCGATCTTTCGATCCACTCAACAGTTATACTGAGAAACTTTTTTAGTCAATATGACCAACATCTTTGTTCCTTTGATTATTGTGGTTAATCATTATTTTATATCAATGTCTGAAACATAGTCCAGATGAACGCTCTATCTTGCCGTTAATGCTTTTATAAATACATAATGAGTGATTTAAATGGTGTCAGTAGAAGTGAAATTTATCATTCTCGTTTGTAGATTTGATGTAGAATATATGGTGTCAGCTGCTGAGAGGGGATGTTTATCAGCTGCTGTTTTATTAGTATTAGGAGTCCTTTCTTTCATTATGTTTATCAAAAACTTTTAACGAATCCTAAAGGTTTCAGTCCGCTTCGACGAGCTGAGCTATCAAACATCATAGGCTGCTCCAAGAATAAAGGGAAGGCAATTACTTTTAGCATTTCCGTCCATCGCCCGATGGTGGTACTAGACATAGCCGGGGAAGTTCAAAAGCAAAAACAATAATCCTCTGGTAAGTGTAGCACCTATAGCCCAGCTGTTTTAGCACCAGACAATGAATTGGACATCTAATCTCCTTTGACAACTGCATCTATGATCTCTATATGAACAGATAATGCCAATCAACTTTGGGCCATGTAGCCTCTAAAAACAAAGGTTGTTTCTGTACTTCGAACAGCAGAAGAGTGGTGATACAATGCCAGAGATTTCAGCTTGCATTGAAGCTTAAGATTACATTTTTTTAAGACGAACTTTTTTTTTGACAAATCTAAATTCTAATCTTAATTTTACCTAGAGGAAAAGGGAAGGGGTACTTTTAGTGGATCTAAAATTCATGACCTAAAGGAATATGAACGAACAAATATGAGCAGGTTGACCAACCGGTCAAATGTATTTGTCATAACCCAAAAAATGCATATTCCTAGGGTGGCTTCTAGTTCTAGCATACTAGGTAAAGTCAACCCCGCCCCTATTGATACTTGTATAGGTTCAGAATGATGGATATTAAACGCGATATTATTATGCAATCCAATTGCCATTTAATACAAACAACTAGAAATGACACGATTAAACAACAAAAGAAATAGGTAACATAATGCACTCGTGTACCTAATAGAATATTGTGTTACTTATTTCTTTTATTGCCCCCTTAAAAAAGAAATAAGTAACACAATGCCCCTTAAGAAAAGCTTTGTTGCAGTAAAAAAATAGTTGGTTTAAGTACAGGTTTTTCCTCAATCTATAGTGGCATAAGCTTTGTACCCTAACAAATATTTTTTTAGGGAATTAAGAAACCCAAAAATGCAAATCTATTGACTGGACTTTTGGAAGTCTCTGTTTGTTCGTAATATTGACAGAAAATAAACGTTCGACTCTTCTATGTTACTGCCCAGTGACGGATTCAGAAATATTTTTAAGGGAAAGTTCAACACGTAATATCTTAAAATTTTAAGGTGGGTATAACAAATTAAGATTAAAAAATTTAAATAATTAATTCATAAAAATTAAAAAAATTTAAATCAAAATGTATGAAGTTCAAAAAGTTGAGGCCACATCCACAAGTGGTTGTAACGTGTCTTCATCCTCCAAGAAATGAATTCTTTTGTTTCTTTTCTACTTGGTATCTGTGACTAGTCTTCGCTAGGGGTTCAATATTATTATCATTTCATTTTTATTTTTGAATCCATAACGTTGCAATCAAAGTACATGGAAGGGCATAAACCAAACAATATTTAAATGAATTTGGACAAAAATTATGCCCGTTTGAAATTAGAGATGTGTTTCGGTTCTAATTTTTAATGGTCCAGAAATTTGTTGTGGAAGGGCATATTTTTTACAGTTTGAGTATGAGATGTTAGAAAAAGCTTACATTAGATCTAAATTATTCATGCAATAGTTATTAATTATCTTGAATAATATTTAACCCACATGTTTTAAGTATGCTTCACAACATATCCAACTTAACATTTAAAGCCAAAATTAACGAGTAGGCAGAATTATTGACATGGTTAATACAATATTTATACTTTAAGAATTTAATTATGCTATTTTAAAGTTTAGTAATCAATTTCAAATTGAGATCATAGTTAGAGATGTCTTACTACAGTTAAGGCGGTAAATAAATCGAATATTTAGTGAACCGTTCGACGGAAAGTTCGTTTATGTTTATTTTTTTATAAAATGAACGAACATGAACAAGAATTTTTGTTAGTTTAATTAAATGAACGAACACAAACAAATGACTCGTTCGTTCATTTACGTTCGTGAACATTCGGTAATTCATTCATTTACGTTCGTTCGCTTATATTCGTTTAAATTTATTCACATATGTCTATTTATATTTTATTATTTTTATAACAAAATTGTTATATTTAAAAAAATTAAAAGCATATATTAAAAATATGAAATAAAAAGATTGTTGGATACGTTTGGATTTTAAGATGATTGTTTTGTTGAACAAATTAACTTTAAGACTTCAACCTTATTATTTATATGTAGCTTATTTATGATTTATGCATGTGTTTGTCGTACTCAAATAAATTAACTCTGAAGTTGCAACTTATATTAATGAATTTTATGTGGTTATTGTTGTTGTGGTTTATGTCTGTTTATGTTCATTTACGTTCGTTTATCATTTTTACAAACGAACATGAACGAATACGAACAAGCTGTATTCCTTAACGAACGAACACGAACAAAAAAATTATATTCTTTTAATTGTTATTGTTCATTCGTTTGTTCAATTAAAATTAAACAAACAAATATAAATATATTTTAATTCGTGTTCACTCAGTTTGTTTACAAGCCTAACTACAGTTAACCCTATTATCTTTAACGAGTAAGTTTCAAGTATAGAAAATTTCAAGTTCTGGGTGCATCTCAAAATCATAATTTTAACCCCCACCGCCCTAAAAAAAACTATTTTTTATATCCGTTTTAGTATTGATGAAAGGTGACTTTCAACTTTATCAACTACAAATTTGTTTAATGGAATGAAATGTTAGATTTTATAAGTAAGATTAAATATTTGAATCTTTACGTTGTAAATAAAGCAAATTTAGTTAGGAATGTCATTGCATACATCTGCAGTATTCGACTTAAATTAATAAATCAATAGGTCAGATATAAGTGGCTAAAAAAATATGAAGACAAACCTCACTACTATTATACACATTAAGACACAGGTGTATGACCAGATTTTCCCACGATTGGAGGTAATTAACTCGTTTGTGTCTGATTAGCTTCTCCACCCCATGATTAGATTTTTTAAAATCTTTAAACTTTGCAATCACTCCATATTCAACTCCTCTCCAATGGCCATCACCTCCCTTCAATGTTACAAATAACAAAACCATCTCTTTCACTTCTTAAAATGATCATATTAATGTCCCTAACTAAACCTAGAGTCCATTGCCCCCTATTTTATGGTAGGACTTTGAATTCTTGCTCCATTTTCAAACTACATGCAAACTTATTTTATAAGACTTCAAGGACTTGTTTAAAAAAAATAGAATAAAATTTGTATACAATTATTACAATCAGTTGGTTTAGCGCGCTAGATCTTTTAAGCAAGGTCGGGAGTTTGAATCCTGACGTTGTGAATAAAAAAAATTGGATTTAGAAGATCACACTCGTAATAAGCCTCTGTAAAATTTAATACGAATTATTCGACTCCTAACCAAAAAAAATGAAGCTTTCCCCCACGTGTTTCCTCAATCATCATGCAACGACATTTTCGTAAATGCTTTTTTTAATTATTTTTTCTTTTTTGAATTGACATTTTCGTAAATGCTGGGTATTGAAATTGATGTTTGAACGCCTATGCGAACAGGGACAGAAGCATGCCTTTTAAGTTAGGGAATGAACCTATAAATTTTTAGGGGGTGAACTTAGAAAAATTTAGGGGGCGAAAATAAATTTTCAAAAGAAAATATATTAAAAAATTGTAAAAATTTTCTAAATTGTATAAAAAAATTTAAGTTTTTAAGGGGGGCGACCGCCCCGCCAGTCCCCCTCGGTCCATCCTTGTATGCGAAGTTATACCTCACATGAATTAATATATAAATATGAACGATTTAAGAATTTAAGTTGTTCCGTTTATAATTGCATGTGGACGGTCTTTTGTCTGGATTCTTTCTCTTATAATCAGTGGGGGTTTTGGACAGGCGCGATAAGAGCGACCGCACAGGGCCCCCAATAGAAAGGGGCCCCAAAATAGAGAACCTAAATTAAATTAAATTAAATATTTGTAAAAAAAATATAAATTTATATATATAATTATGTGTATATATATATATTTATGTGTGTATATAAGTTAATTTTTTGTATTAATATTTTTTTTGAAAAAAAATAACTTATATATCTTATTAATTATAAATTAAGGGGCCCCATTTTAATATATTGCACAGGGCCCCCAAAATCTTTGAACCGCCCCTGCTTATAATAATAGATATCATAGGTAATGTGTTAGATACTGTAGGGTATTTTGTGATTAATTAATACATTATGGAAGATAAGTTTTGTGGTTAATAAATAATTGGAATTGAAAAACCCTAATTTTCTTGCAATATAAGTACACGTCAAAATGGCCCCATATGTAACATGGGTGTCGGCTTGACTTGACTGGTCTTTCAAAGGATACACGTTCGCATCATTCCCCAACATGGCCTTTGTCCATCCTTATTAAGACACTGGTTTTTGTATGACTTCAACTTAAAGTCTTCCGGATCAAAAAAAAAAAAACCCTTAAAGTCTTTGAAGTATTTTTCTTTCGAAAAATTAAAAAAAAAATTGTCTATTTGAACGAACACAATTTATCAATATTTTTTCCGTGTCTCTTCGTATGATAAAATGTCTCACCAATAATATATGTTACGTGTATTGATGATATATTTCACAGTTTCATTGATTGGTTATATTTTTGTTGATAATACATATGACATAAAATCATTGGTGAGACATATAAAGGACTAAACTCAATTCTATTCGTATTTGGACAGGGTAAATTGTTAAAATAATATTATTTGGAAATGATATTTGTTGATGTGGTGTGCTCCATAGATTATTTTATCATCTAAGGATAAAGCAATTAAAACAGTTGAGTTGCTAAAGTGACCTGCAATCGAGTAGGTTTTTATACATGAAGTTGGCCTACAATGCTACTAGTGACGGAGGCAAATGGGGATGGGGAGGGGCAATTGTCCCCCTCCCTCAATTTTTTTTCTACCTTTGTTCCCTTAAAATTTCTTTAAAAAATGGTTTATTTTTAAATTTGTCCCTCATTTTCAGACATATATATTTTGCTCCTCAACCTTAAATCCTGACTCTATCCCTGAGTACTATCGACTTTCATTAATACTGTAACAATATCTCTAATTTAGTAAATAATTTCTGACGTACCTTATTTTACCGATTATTTTCTCCAACATTATTATTTAGCCAAGAAAGCCATTTGAACCTCTTGTCATTTGGGGAAGACAAATAGAGGAGCAAAGCGCCGCTCTAAAATCATGGAAGCAGTTTGAGACATAATAATGCATGCATGGATGTTGTCCATTTCCAACAAAATTTCAAAGTAATTAGTTGAATAACATTTGTTTACTGCTCTTAATTGTCTTAATTAATGTTTGGTGATGTTGTAATAGTTTTAGTTTGGGAGTCACATGCATCAGAACAATTCTAACTAATAAGATGACATATCCATTAGAAGCTTTGAATGTTACGAATAATTAGTAGGTCTATTGGAATGAGACGCTAAATTCTTTAAGCATAAATTTTTTGTACAACATTAATTTTTTAAATATTGATATTGTGAATGAAACAAACTGAATCGAGAGAGTCGCCCTGTAATGAGTCTCTACAATACTTGACTTGTATTAGCCAATCAATAGATTAGATATCAATAGTTATAAAAAATAATATTATTTTTTAGAAGTATTAGAGATTATTAAAACAAAAATTTGAATTCAGCTTACTATGATGCCACTCCACGATAAAGATATAGATTAAATTTCGAATATGTTAATGAAATTATATAACATAAAGATACTAGCGATAATGCCCAATATTAATTTAATTACTTAATTTGAACACGGTTCTTCTTACTTGTTATTGCTAATATGTTTGACTAAATAAGTAATGGAGAAGAAAAGTAAAAAAAAAAGCAATAGTAAAAATATACTCCTATTAATTATAATATATATATATATATATATATTTATAACATTTTACAGTATATGTCGTAATTAATATATTTTTATAAGATATTTTATAATTTATGTTACAAATAATATATTTTTATAAAATAAATGTAATCGATTTCAATTACAATTTAATATAAATATTATTTTTGTCGATTATGTAATAAGTATCTAATTTGATCCAATGGTTAGATATTAGACTCTTATGAAAGGTCCCAGATTTGAACCTTTAGCACTGAGAAATTGCATGAATATTGTACTTACCTTTTTTATTTTTACAACTATGATAAATCTGAATTATTTTCATAAATATAACATTTGTTACAATGTTTTTAAAGTCGGAATGCTTGAAATCAGACTTTGAACAATAATTTAATTGTTTTCATTAAAAATATTAAAGAGAGTGGATTTACATTCCGACTTCACAACGTGGCAAATTTTTATTGACTTCACTATTATCGGAGAAATAGTTTTTAATTGGAAAAATCCAAATACTATTTAAAATCGGATCCAGCTCTTATCAATTTCAAAAATACTGTAGCAATTACAATATTTTTACAAATAAACAGAATTGTGTCATATTTGTGAAATTAAAAAGAGAAAGAGAGAGAGAGCAATATTTAGGCAAAACTCATCGTTAACACACTATTTGACATATTTTTTTTTATTTTACCAATAAAGTGATGTATGATGTCATTACTTTATTGTAACATATTAATTTGTTAAATAAAATGACACATAAAAATTCAAAGATGAGAAAAATAATGTATTGACCAATTTACCAAAAATCAAAACAAAATCTCGATATTAGTTAAGTGACCAAACATGTTATTTACCCTTAAATAATTAAGGTCCTTGCTTAAGGAGATAAGATGATGACCCTTAATTTATCGTTTGCTAGTGGCTATGACGTGGACAGTGGGACCCGAAACGTGTAAAAAGTAGTGCCCACTTCCACCTGTGTGGCCACGCCTGTCAACGACATAATCAACCGGTAAAAAATAAAAGGGTAAATTGCACGTATCATTACTCAACAATTTTTTCACTCTTATTTTAGTTACTCAACTTTTAATTTTTTAAATTTGTTAACTCAATTTTTAACATTGATTTTTTTATCACTCCACCATTTTTATTTAACGGCGTTATGACATGACTTTTTAAAGGATTTTTTCTTTATTTTAATTACACGTATGAAAAACATTATTTAAAACAAAACCTAAAACGACCGTGCGTTAATCTTATCTTTTTTATTTCTCTAAACAATGATTGTGCATAGACTGTTAGAAGTCAACCGACTTCTCTACCATGGCCTAGAAACACCTATAAAGTTCTCCTAATAATTAACTAATATATATATTATTATAATATCAGCCCACCAACATAATGGAATCAAATCCACCGATTTCTCTATGTCTTTCTCTAAAGTTCTAGAATAGAACTAAAGTAAAATAATATAATAAAAATATCTCCATCTTAACCGACTTATCATGCCTATATATATGGGCTAAGGATTGGAGAAAGAGTGTGCAAGTTGAGAGAAACAAATGAGTGGTGTGTGTTAGCAAGTAAGAAGTGGCGTGAGATTGAGGAAAAGTGTGGAGTGTGTGCAAGTGCGAGTCTAGAGAAAAATAGGTACGTACTTGTAATTTATTGTGTGTATTAATAAAAGTGTTATTTCTTTGTAATTAGAAGTTTCCCGGTTAAGCCTTGATTCATGTATTTTCTTAGTGCACTTGAATTTGTTATTAATGGTCGGCTGTGCCGCCTAAGTTATATGGTCGGCTCTGCCGCCTGAATAGTATATGGTCGGTTCTACCGCCTAATTGGTATATGGTCGGCACTGCCGCCTAAGTTGTGCACTAAGAAATAAGAAGATAAAAAGGCTAACCGACTCAGGGAGTTGGTGTAGTGTTAGTGGTCAGTCTCAGGTCCTCCATAGTGGGTGTGTTGGGTCCGTCGGGTTTCCAACAATTGGTATCAGAGCGGGCGGTTCGGGACCGTTACCAGTGGAGAAATCTTCGGTAAGCGTTGGACGCTTACATTGGTCGGTGCATCAGTTCGTTGAGGGAAGATTCTGTCGAAATACAGTCAGGGACTGTAAAGTTTCGGTAAGCGTTGGACGCTTACATTAGTCGACGTTGCATCAAGGTGCTAAGGGGAGACTCTGTCGGAATACAGTCAGGGACTGTGAAGCTATTGGTTTGGAACCAAGCTTAGTGGACGCCGGGCGTCAGTCAGCATGGCAGACTTTGGAAGCACAAGCAACGGGATTAGGGAGCTCAATAACCACAACTACGGTTATTGGGAGACATGCATAGAATCCTACCTACAAGGTCAGGACCTATGGGAAATAGTCGCAGGCACCGACACAACTCCTCCACTGAAGGAGAATGCCGAAGTCTTGAGAAAATGGAAGATCAAGGCTGGGAGAGCTTTATATATATTGAAGACCACAATCGAGGAGGACCTATTGGAGCATATTCGTGATGAGAAGACACCAAAGGCAGCCTGGGAAACTTTGGCAAAATTATTTTCAAAGAAGAATGAAGCACGCCTCCAACTCTTGGAAAATGAGCTCGCGAGCATATCACAAGGAAGCCTATCTATTGCTCAGTATTTCACCAAGGTGAAATCTATCTGCCGTGAGATATCTCAACTTGCACCAGATGAGAAGGTTAGCGAGGCAAGGATGAAAAGAATTATCATCCATGGCCTAAGACCCGAGTACAATGGGTTTATCGCCGCTGTGAGGGGATGGCCTACTCAACCATCTCTAGTGGAGTTAGAGAACCTGTTGGCTAACCAGGAGGAATTAGCCAAACAGATGAGTGGCGTAACCCTAAAAGACGAAGAGGAGGCGCTCTTCACCAACAAGAAGAAAGGTACGTCACGAAGACAAGAAGTGACGAAAGGAGGCAAGCTCTATCCAAGAGATAGAAGTAACACTTCAGGGGGAGCTCGACGTAGAAACGAAGACTATCACCAACAATACGAGGAGAACGATAGAAGACAAAGTGGTGAATGCTTCAACTGTGGAAGAGAAGGTCACTTTGCTCGAGATTGTAGACTACCCATGAGGGAGAATCGTGAATGCTTCAATTGTGGCAAGAAGGGCCACTTTGCTCAAAATTGCAGAGTGCCCAAGAGACAGACTTTCCAAGGAAACATGACCACCACAACAGAGGAAGAGAATGAGGACATGTTGGAAGCTTCCATCAGTGAGGAAGAATGGGATGCAGAAGCTGGACTCTCTATTGGAGTGGAACAAGAAGAGTTCGAAGAAGACATGGAGGCACCAACTCTCGTTGCAACTACAAATACAAATACAAAATACAAGGATGAAGAGTTGGAAGAAGACATGGAGAAACCATCTCTTGCAACAATTATGGAGTCAAAAATTGACACTACAGCAAAACAGGTTTTTAGCGGCGTTTTTTTAGTCTTATAGCGGCGTTTTTTAGTGCCGCGAAAAACATTCCCGGCGCTTTTTTAAGCGCCGCGAGAAGTGCCGCTTAAACCAGCGCCGCAACAGTTCGCGGCGTTTCTTAGCAAAAAACGCCGCAAAAGGGGTAAGACCTTTAGCGGCGTTTGTGTTTATAAACGCCGCAAAAAACTGTTCTTTAGTGGCGTTTGTAAAAACAAACGCCGCTATAAACTGTTCTTTAACGGCGTTTGTAAACACAAACGCTGCAAAAAGGGCAAGACCTTTATCGGCGTTTGTGTTCACAAACGCCGCGAAAAACTGTCCTTTAGTGGCGTTTGTACAAAGAAACGCCGCGAAAAACTGTCCTTTTGTGGCGTTTGTACAAAGAAACGCCGCGAAAAACTTTCTTTAGTGGCGTTTGCTTTTACAAACGCCGCGAATAGCAACATGCTTCCATAAAAATAATACTAATAATATTATATAATAATCACCATGGTAGCTTACTTTAATCTGTTTACAAATGTTGCACCAAGTTAATTTATTTAGACATCCAAAGAAAAAAAATTGAAATGTGAAGGGAGTACATCATGGTTCCTTACTTTAATCTATTTACATGATTAGGAGGGATGTGTTTCCCACTATCTAGACCGAGAAGAATAGTGCCAATGCTGCTCCAAGCCATTCGGTGTTAGCTGCAGCGCCACCGAACGGAGTGTGGACGGTAGTACAGAGATAACAAAAATTCAGCACAAATAAGTTTGATTTCTAAAGTCAACATAAAAACATAATCAAAGTTCTGCATACTTGTACTGCTGCAACAGCTTCTATGGCACCAGCAGCTCCCAGTAGGTGACCAATCATTGATTTCGTAGAGTTCACCCTTAACTGCAAATAATGGGGAGATCTTATCACTAATCAGAATGCAGAAATATGAAAAGCATATTGTAATTAGATGCAAGTACTGGAGATAATACGCAAAAATTACCTCAGGATTCTTGCCAAAGCAATGGAGGAGAGCCTCATATTCTTTAATGTCTCCAGATGGTGTAGATGTAGCATGAGCATTAATGTAATTTACATCCTCTCTCGGTACACCAGACTGAGCCACAGCCTTTTCTATGCTGAGAATGACACCAATACCTATTTTTCGATTTCACAAGATTGATGTTAGTTTAATACTCTCACCGGAACAAAGCTCTACAATGAAATACTGGATAGAAATAACTTTCGGGTTAAAGAAGAATGAATTTCAGTAGTAAAGACGAGGCTCATTACCATCAGGGTGTGGCTCAGTCATGTGGTAAGCATCACAAGTGAAGCTTCCATCCATGAATTCTGCATAGATGGTGGCACCTCTCCTCTGCCAAATCAGAAACCAAAACTCCATAATTTTCCCTTCTAAGAAGGAAATTAATGTGCATTCCATGAAACTTCACCATAAACCACTAGGTGCAAACCTCTGACTCAAAATAAGGCTTGTAGGGTCGAAAAAAAACGTACCTTAGCGTGCTCCAATTCTTCTAAAAGCAGAACCCCCGCACCTCCCCCCATGACAAATCCATCACGATTTTGTGTAAAAGTTAGAACCATTATCCAGGTAAATAACACTCATGAAGAACACCGAAAAAATTATGTGCAGTTAAACCACTTAGGATTAGAAAGAACTTGATAAAACAAACAGCAAAATAAAAATGAAACTCTAGAAACTCAAGAGTTAAAAACAATAATGAAGGAAGCTATGCCAACACGTTTTTTATTCTTTTAATTTTAGTAATTAAAGCTGAATTTATTAAGAAGAATGAAAGATAATGATAGTATTATATTAAAGAAAAACCCAAGCAACAAAAGCATGGATTGCATTTTTCTATTCTGGGTTGGGAGATGGAAAAGCAACTGACATAATAGCAGGACCAACTATTTGAATAGCACATGAAGTAGCAAAAAGGGTATGCCTATATGAACGAGAGTGCAATTGTTATATCATGTTAACTTGCTGCTGTCTGAAGACATTAATAGACAAAGATCATATAAAAAACTAAAACCTGAATATGGTCTGGACCAAACAACCTGAATATAGGTAGACAATACTTAATTATTCAAAGCAATATGCATAATTGCCAAACCAAAGATGCTAGGCTACCTATTTTTCCTCCAAAAGAACTGTCATGCATGAAAGAAGTGATGACAATTTCTCTTGTTTTGCCAAACCAAAGCCTTGCCATCTTACTCTACCAAATTTGTCAAGAAAGAAAATATACCTTCAAACAAATTAAAAAGCGTATTCTCAGACTAACAAAACAGTGGCATACGAAAATTATGTTATTGATTAGGATATAAGAAACTTTGAGTACCCAGTTAGAAGGTTCAGTATCTTAAGCTCCTTTCGGAAGTAATAATGGTCACCAAATGAATAAACAATATGCCTCTGAAGAGTGTCCTCTCCATTACTAGATTTCCTCATAAACCGAAGAAGCAGTTGTTTAATGGGACTCAAACATAAGAGCCAAGAGTCTATAAAAGACACCTGATATCAGAAAACATATTATCATATAAAGTCGCAATAATTTCTAAACATGAGTATATTAACCTATAAATTGTATAAAACTTCAAATCAGCTGCCAAGTATTCCATTCAATTAAGTTAATAAAAGAAAAAATGTATTACATGTTATAGTCTGGTTGGATGCGTTTGAAGCTCAACTAGGAAAGTCATAAGTCATACACAACATTGTTCTTTTATTCTTATTCTTTGTTTTATTTGTTTGCTCGTTTGTTTATCATCGCCGTCGTCATTTCTTGACTTAAAGAGGTGCATGCAATCTATCAACTCTAACTATATAAGACCGAGAACAGCTGATATACCAATACCATGCATGCCAAAAGATTAAAAATATTAGAATGAATCTCCAAGTTAAATAAAAAAAATAAACAACCTCATATAGCTGGACATTCTTGGACTCACTAAAAGCTTCATAAAAAGGCTTGCTCCAAGAATCAATCATAGCCTGACAAGAATAAAGGGATTAAATTGCACCAGCAACAAAATGAATAACAAGAAAAGAAAAAAGAAAAGCAGAGAAAAAGGCATAAACCAGCATCTTTTTCTTATGTTTTTTTCTGTTTTGATGCTTGCAATTCAATTCTAGCAATCAATTTCGATGGTGATGCTAATATACCTCTATCACAATTTAAAAGCAATGCACTATCTAATCAACATTCTAGTTTCAAGATAGACAATACTTCCAATGAGAGAATAAGCATCAGCTGCATCCTTTTTTTTTTCTCCAATGCTTTCCACATTAGCAGCTGCAGTCCCAGAACCAGCCTGACAAAAATCAAGTATGATAAAAATACCATAAAAAGTGACATGAAAACAGCCTCGATGTCTTTGAATCTAGCAAACGAAAGTGGTTTTAACACTTCTTTAGCATACTAACTATCATTCGAAACATGCCATTTAAAAAATCCCACCTGATTAAGAACCCCCCTAACATCCTCTTCCCTAACCGACTGAATTTTGAGAATGGCGATTTTGAGAATTTGGGTTTAATGGAGAAGAGGTTCCGATCGACTGAATCAAGCGACGTGTTTCATTTGACGCCTGTAAAGAGAATCAGAGAATCAAGTTAAGTAAATGAAAGAGAATGAGAGAGGGAGAATAGAGGGGAACCTGAGAGAGAATGAGAAAATGTTTTTTTCTTCTTGTTTGCTGAAACAGAGATTATCTAACTCGACGACCTCACAAAGGGTGGAGGGCTCGTGAGCTTTCTTGGAGAAAGTCATATGCCTCGACGGCGAGGAGCGACGTCAAGCAGCAATGGTGAGCAGCGCCGACGAGCAGCGACATCGAGGGGGAGCAGGAGCAATACATAGGGATTTTATCGCGATGAATTTGGGGATATTGGTGTATCTGAAATTGAGAATATAATTGTTTAGTGTGTTTAATTATTGTGGCGTTTCTAGACCCAAACGCCGGTAAACTTTATCTTTTGCGGCGTTTTTAAAATAAAACGCCGCTAAAGCTAAGCTATCGCGGCGTTTTACCAACAAACGCCAGTATATGATGTTCTTTAGCGGCGTTTATTATAAAAATGCCGCGAAATTTTCCATTTTGTGGCGATTATGCCACAAACGCCGTTATAAGTACAATATTCGCGGCGTTTGTTCAAAAAACGCCACAAAAAGTGCCGTTATAGATCAAATCTGGTGTAGTGTGATTACGAGGAGGATTGGATCGTCGACTCTGGATGCTCCAATGATGAGAGATGTTGGAGATGTTGTGATCCAGCCAATTGCAAGTGCTACACTTCAAGAAATGTGGTGTTTGATGAAGCTTCTTCTTGGAGGTCGCCTCAGAAGATCGAGCTTTCAGAATCTCATGACCTAGAAGAACTTTCAGAAGATAATAAAGAAAGTGAAGAGCAAGCATCGGATCCAAGTGAAGAAAGAGAAAGATCACCCTCGAAAGATGAAAGTTTATGGAAGACGGTTGTATATCAACCTACATCTGAGGAGCTTCGTCCAAGCCAAATGGAAGTCGATGAGCTTCGCGAAGAAATGTCGAGAGCCCTAAGCGAGACTATTGGTAAGTGTTCGCAACAATGTGAGACCTCTTCTAGTGAAATTCTTATTCTCAAAGAAGAGAACAAAGTCCTAAGGGAAGAAATTAAGATGGTACGTGGGGAATTGGAAGATATGAAGGAAAAGATGATGTTTCTTAAGAAGGTATTAGCTCATGACGGGGGAGCTGCATCATCCGTCCCAATTCCAACATATTCGAGAGTAGAAGTTTCTAAACCCAAGTCTTATGAAGGGGATGAGAAGGCGAATCACGTAGATGACTTTCCGTGGAGCTTGGAACAATACATCCAAGCTACAAACGTCGTAGATGGTGCTAAGAAGATCAACTGTGCTAGAAAGATCGACCATGCCTTACTTTATTTGGAAGATACTAAGATGCTATGGTTGTGGCGTAAGCATGGAAAAATGAAGAAGGGAGCTTGTACCATTGCTATTATTGAACTCCACACCAAATTTAAGAAACATGAGAGCTCCAAGCAAAAGGGGAACAAAAGCCATAACGCGGGAAGAAATAAATCACACAAAAGGCAAAGATTAAAGCTAGCATACAAGGAAGAAGCCTTCAAGGGAAAAAGAGATGCCAAAAGAGAAAGAGAGCAAATTACTCAACAAGAAGAAGATATGAGTATGCAATCTCTCCATATCCTGAATTCTATCAAAGCCAATGACGAAGTGCCTACGTTTGAAAAGAAAGGATTGTTGTTCGAGCAAGTAAAGATTGAAGGACAACCGGTACGTGTCTTAGTCGACAATGGAGCAACAAACAAGTTTATCAAAGAGATGTTTGAAAGAGAGATCAAGACGAGGTCAACAAAGACAGATGAACAAGTCGCGGACATATTCACAAAGAGTCTAAGTAAACCAAAGTTTGAGAAATTCAGAGAAGCACTTGATATGATCTGCAAGTCATCTATAAAGAGAGAAGTCGTTGAGGGGGAGTGTTAGAAGTCAACCGACTTCTCTACCATGGCCTAGAAACACCTATAAAGTTCTCCTAATAATTAACTAATATATATATTATTATAATATCAGCCCACCAACATAGTGGAATCAAATCCACCGATTTCTCTATGTCTTTCTCTAAAGTTCTAGAATAGAACTAAAGTAAAATAATATAATAAAAATATCTCCATCTTAACCGACTTATCATGCCTATATATATGGGCTAAGGATTGGAGAAAGAGTGTGCAAGTTGAGAGAAACAAATGAGTGGTGTGTGTTAGCAAGTAAGAAGTGGCGTGAGATTGAGGAAAAGTGTGGAGTGTGTGCAAGTGCGAGTCTAGAGAAAAATAGGTACGTACTTGTAATTTATTGTGTGTATTAATAAAAGTGTTATTTCTTTGTAATTAGAAGTTTCCCGGTTAAGCCTTGATTCATGTATTTTCTTAGTGCACTTGAATTTGTTATTAATGGTCGGCTGTGCCGCCTAAGTTATATGGTCGGCTCTGCCGCCTGAATAGTATATGGTCGGTTCTACCGCCTAATTGGTATATGGTCGGCACTGCCGCCTAAGTTGTGCACTAAGAAATAAGAAGATAAAAAGGCTAACCGACTCAGGGAGTTGGTGTAGTGTTAGTGGTCAGTCTTAGGTCCTCCATAGTGGGTGTGTTGGGTCCGTCGGGTTTCCAACATAGACCAATACCCTAATCATTTCAAAGATAAGTCACTTGCAGGATCAAAGATTAGTAATTTCAAAGTGCAGAGCAGGAGAAATTGCAGCAGTAGCAACTTCTCCAGCAATGGCCGAAATCTCAGAAGCTCACGACTCCGATTCCTCCAAATTACAGCACAGTGGTAGTGAAGCACCGCAACGGCTCGAATCTGAACTCAATTTCAACTCGAAACTAATGCGTAAAACCAAACCCGGATTGAAGCACCTCTTTCATACCTTTTCTGTCCCCTTCTCCTTCCTCCTTGGTTCGCCTCCATATCTCTGACACAATTTTGGTTCTAAATTTACCCCTTTTTTCTTAATAAATAAGTTTATCTTTTTTTTTCTTTTTTGTATTGAATTTGTAGGTTTTTCGTTCTTATGGAAGTCTGTCGAGATTTATCGTTCCCCTCTTTCGTTTCGCGAAATCGACTTGCTCTCGACTTAACTACGATCCAATAATTTACTCTTCCCACTCTATTTTCGTCGGGTTTGATTCCGAACTCGAGAGCCTCCGTTGATCAATCCTCTCAAAAATTTTCCAAACTGGCATCTCAAAACCCTAAATGCCCTAACAACTATAATTTCTCTATCACAGTGGATTTAGACTCTCGTTGCTTCCGCAGCCCAACCTCGTCTCTAATTCGAGTACTTACCAGTGCAGATCGATCACCGACGTTAATTTTGTTTAGAACGATGATGTGGCGGTCGATGAGAAGTTGGCGTCAGTTTTTAGCAAAAAAATTAAGGAGTACAGTGTGGCGGTGGTGAAGGGCGAGGGTGAGAGAGCTGTTGTGGGGAAGCATAGGCACGCGTGGATGGTAGTTGGAGATGGTAGCAAGGTGGAGGTTGCAGCGGTCAAGGTTGCGGTACATGGCACAGAAATATCTACGTTGACATGCCTACATGGCACAATATATTAAAATAAGCCATGTCACAGCAAAATCGTTAGGTTAACGGTGGAGTGATGAGAAAAAATCAATCTTAAAAGTTGAGTTAAAAAATTAAAAAAATTAAAAGTTCAGTGACCAAAATAAAAGTAAAAAAATTGTTGAGTGATGATCTGTGTAATTTACCCAAAGTAAAATTTTCTCGTTACATGTGCACGGCACCGCAATCCCGATGAGTTGTAAACTGTAATAGCTTACCTCTTTACTTTATTTTATTTATCTACTTTGGATAAATTACAACACAGGTCTCTTTTATTTGGTTTTGTTCTAATTTTAATCACCAAACTTTTGATTGTTACATTTCAATAACTTACATTATCGATTAGGAATTAGTTATTGAGTCGTTTATTTTTGTTACTTCCTTGACAAATAACAAAATGATTCCATCTTTTTTATGCCTTTCATTTCATTTTCCCCTTAAAAACTCAAATTTTCCTCTCAAACATGAACCCTAGTTGTCATCTTCTCATTGTGTTCACCGTTGTTTCTTTTATTTTCGGTCAAATTCCACTGTTGGTAAATTCTTCTCTTTTATCTCCTTCCTATTTCATGGTCTTATTTTTTCAAACTTGAATCGGAAAACTCCATAAAACTTTTGAAAGAAGTAAGGACTTTCGACATTCTCATTCGACTGATCACACGAGCAGTATTGTTTTCGACTTGGGTCTACTTGAATTTATTGATGAATAATTTTAAATTTTTTCTAAAATTTTAATGGTTTAAGAAGATATTATTTATTTACTAATTAATTTTATGTAAATATTGTAAAATATTTTTTTTACAATTATTTCATTTTCTTTATTTTTTGAATTTATTGATATTAAAGTTCTACTTAGACAATTTTTTTGGTTATATAAATTAATTGATTTTTTTAAAAAAACGAAAGTTTTAAATTATTTGTTGACATGACATGTAAGACAAAGTAATGTCACATCAATAAAAACATTCACATCTGTAAAAGATAATATCGTCTTACATTAATGGTCATATCAATAACGTTGAAGGTTAACATTGTTAAAAGTGTATATTTAGTTAAATTTTATTATTCGATGACTTAATTGAGTATAAAAAAATTAAAGGGATTTAATTAATTTTTTTCCAAAAGATTTGAGAGTTTTTTAAACCAATATATCTTAAAATGAATATTAATTTTAGGGTTTTGCTATACACAACCCTATCATTAATGTTTATTTTACTTTTCAATAGAATACATTAGAATGTAATTAATTACATTCATAAAAATTAAACATCATTAATTTAGAGTGTTTAATGTAATTAATAATCATGTAAAAGGTTTTAGGGATTAGGAGATTATGTGCTTATGGTTTAGGGATTTAGGGATTTATGATTTTAAGGTTTAAGGCTTATGGTTTATTATTTAGCATTTAGGGTTTAGAGTTTGTTTGTTAGGATTTAATGTTTTATGATTTTTAGGGTTTTATGATTTTAGGGTTTCAAGGTTTAAGATTTTAGGATTTAATCGCAATAAATACCCTAAATTAATGATATTTATTTTTAAGGAAGGTTATTAATTATATTCTAATAGATTCTATTAAAAAGTAAAAAAAAACATTAATGATAGGAATCTAGTAATTCCTATAAACAGCCCATAGGGCGGTGTATAGCAAAACTCTTAATTTTATTATGGTTATATTATAGCTTAAATATACATTTGATACCTTAACTAGACACATTCTCGCAAGTTGGTACCTAATGAAATTTTGCTCCCAAATTGGTACCTAAACTAGACACATTCTTCCAAGTTGGTATCTAATGAATTTTTGCTCCCAAATTGGTACCTAAACTAGACATATTCTCCCAAGTTGGTACCTAATGAATTTTTGCTCCCAAATTGGTACCTAAACTAGACATATTCTCCCAAGTTGGTACCTAATGAATTTTTGCTCCCAAATTGGTACCTAAACTAGGCATATTCTCTCAAGCATGTACTTAAAGAATTTTTACTCTCAAGTCGGTACTTGAACTAGACACATTCTTTAAAATTGGTACCAAAACTTACACATTCTATCAATTTGGTCATAATTCGAAACAAATCAATACATTTAACACTTTATATTTACAAATTCTGTCAATTTATTTTTTTGTTATTCTCTTTAATTGTTTGTACACATTCTTAGGAATGCTACATTACTTTTTCGGTATAATAAAAGTTTAATAATAACTTGTTGTTTTATCGTAGAATGCAGTTGTTCAATTGTTTTTTTTTGTCCCTATAGACTCACTTGATTTGACAATATCATAACTTTTCTTAATAAATTGATGTAATTTTAAAATATTAAGAGTTAAATTTATTGAATTGTTTTGAATTAAGATCAAATTGATAGAATGTATAAGTTTTTAGGACTAAAACTGTTAATAAAAATACCAAAACCATGAATGAAATTAAAGTTCGAGTACTAACTTGAGAGTAAAAATTCTTAAGTACCAATTTAGGAAAAAATATCTAGTTTAGGTACCAACTTGGGAGCGAAAATTCTTTAAGTACCAACTTAGGAGAAGATACCTAATTCAGATACCAAATATATATTTAAGCCTTATATTATTTGATAGAATAATCATTTATTGCTTTATTAAACATTTAATTTTAGAGTAAACTGCCCTCAATGTTACTTAATTATATGTTTTATAATAAACATGTCATTTTTTTCTTCTAAAAGTTACAAACATGTCATTCAATTAATACATTATTACAAATAAGTCACTTAATTAACACATTGTTACAAACAAGTTACTCCGCTTACAAACAAGTTACATTTATTTGGTATAATAACATTTTTAGTCCCAAAACTTATACATTCTTTTAATTTGTTCTAATTTAAAATAATTCAATAAATTTACTCCTTCATATTTAAAAATTTCATCAATTTGGTGTTTTTCTGATACTGTCAAAACAAGCGAGCCCATTAGATCAAATAAGTGGTTTGATAAATGCATTATGATATAAAACAACAAGTTAATGTTAAACTATTATTATACCAGGAAAGTAATAAGAAAATAATATAACATTTCTGGGATAAGAACAAGTAATTTAGGAGAAGAATAAAAATTAAAATGATGAAATTTTTAAATATTAAGAGTTAAATTTATTGAATTATTTCAAATTAGGATCAAATTAATAAACTATATAGTTTTGGAGACTAAAAGTGTTATTATTATACCATGTCACATTAGAAGAAATGTGACATGTTTGTAACAATATATTAATTGAGTAACATATTTGTAAGCGTATTGACATGTTTGTAATAATTTTTTAATTGAGTGACATTTTTATAATATTTTAAAAAAATTACATGTTTATCGCTAAATGACACTAAATGTAATTTACCCTTAATTTTATTATTTGTAGAACTAAGTGTTTTGATATAATATTTGAAAAATGTTTTGGACTAAATTGAAAAGAATTTAAAATATGTTTTTAGTCAAAAACAACTTGAAAACATGTTTAAGGGTTTTACAAGGCTTTGGAATGATTTAAAGTTCATTTAAAGTAGTCAAAACCAGCCTTTTTAAGTGCCCGTACCGATACAGTCTTGGACCGTACCGATACGCCTTAGGGTTTCAACTACAGAGATTTTCCAGTAGCCAAAACTCGTACCGATACGCTTAGCCGTATCGATACGGTGTGTTTTGAAATAGCCCAACGACTAGTCGCGTACCGATACGAGTGTATCACGTATCAATACGCCTAACTACCCCAACTGTCATTTTTCCAACGGTCTTTAATTTGCAGGACCGTACCGATACGCTAGGTAAGCGTATCGATACGCATCAACTGAAGAAGCCCAACGGCTAATTCCTCATCGAGACCGTATCGATACAGTTTGAAGGGTATCGATACGCCAAGCTGTAGAACTGCATTTATGGAGGGAAATAAAGACCCCAACGGCTCCAATTCAATCCCAACGGCTAGTAACGGCTACAAACTCATCAAGGAGTATAAAAGGGACCTCCAAGCATCTTGTAATGGTTAATGCTTCAATTGTTACAACATTATGATGCCAAAATATGTCTAGAGCTTAAATTGTAAATTCCTTGCTTAGACAACACTTGTGAGCTTACATTGTTATATTTGCTCAAGTGTTTAGGTTTTGGGGTGAGTGCTTAGAATTGCAAACAAACACCTTTTAGAAGGATTTCTAGTTTGCTAAGTTTTTCTTGTAAAAGAGAGCGTTTCCTCAAGCTTTGGGTAGAAAGCTTTGAGGGTTGTAAAGGTTGCCTCCTTAGCCTAGAAAAGGGGACGAAATTCTTAGTGAATTTGTTTGGAAATCCTTAGTAGGAAGCTAAGGTAGTGGATGTAGGCTTTGGGTTAGAAAGTCGAACCACTCTAAATCATTGTGTTTATCTCTTATTTTTAGCTTCCACCAAATCACCCAAAAATCCAATCTTCTCCAAACTTGGCAACCACGTCGGTTGAACGAAATCGAGCTCCTCTCAACTCAACAATTGGTATCAGAGCTTGGCTCAATCGAAGGGGATTCACATCCTATTGAGAAGATCCGGCAAGCTCGATCATTATTTCACCAACCGGATCAATGGCACAATCAATCGAAAAACCGCCCTTCTTCGACAGAAATCACTATGCCCATTAGAAGACAAAGATGAAATTCTTCTTGAAACCAAGAGACTACAAGCTATGGGACATAGTTGAAGATGGTCCGTTCGTGCCTCAAGGAAGCAAAGCGGAATGGAGTGCCGACGATTGCAAGAAGACGGAGCTTAATTGCAAAGCCTTGCACATGCTCTTTTGTGCATTTGGCCCAACCATCTATGAGAAGATGTCTTCTTGTGAGAGTGCCAATGAGGTATGGGACAAGCTTGAAGTCACATACGAGGGAACAAATGAAGTCAAGGAGACCAAGATTGGGCTCTTCACCTTAGAGTATGAGAACTTCAAGATGGATCCGGAAGAAAACATCGAGAAGAAGTTTGATAGGTTCTCCACTATCACCAATGGTCTAAAAGGTTATGGAAAAGCCATCCCGGAAGAGAAGCTTGTCCGAAAGCTCATCTACTCCCTTCCCGAGTCATGGGACTCAAAGAGGACCAACATCATCGAAGCCAATAATCTCAAAACCTTGAAGCTTGATGAACTAACGGGGTCACTTTTCACTCACCAAATAATGAAGAAAAACAAAGAAGAGGAGAAGAAGAAGGAAGAGATTAGAGCGATGGGGAAGAAGAAGATCATGGAGCTAGGCATCAATGCAAGTGCCGTTGCTCTCAAATCCTCCACATGCCATCATATAGATTCAAGTGAGAAGGAAAGTGAAGATGAAGAGATGGCCTATCTCTTCAACAAATTCACCCGGTTCATGAAGAGCGAAATGGATAAATCCAAGCATGAATCGAGGAAGAAGATGAGGGACTCCCACAAATCCAAAAAGAAGGGATCATCTTCAAAACAAGCATATGTGGCCACTTGGAGTGATGAAGACTCCACCGATGATGAAGTAGCCCACCTATGCTTGATGACCATCAATGAGGGGGAGGTAACTTCTAACTCATCTATTTCAAATTCTTATACATTTAATGAGTTGCAAGATGCCTATGATGATTTGCTTTTAGAATTCAAGGCATCATTTTCCAAGAACAAAAAGTTGATTCCAAAAATAAAAATTGAAAATGATTTGCTTTCTAAAACAAATCTTGAACTTGAAGCAAAATTGAAAGATTTTGAACAACAATGTTTTGATTTACAAAATTTGCTTCTTAAAGTTCAAAAAGAAAAAGATTTGATTTCCAATGAACTTGAAAAGAAAAATAGTTTTGGAAAATCAAATTTTTATGTAAGACAATCTAGTGCCCCTAGATTTGTGAATGGTAAATGTTTTAGAAGTGTTTGGGTCCCAAAAGGTCTAATCACTTCAACTATAAAGGATGAATTTGAAAAATGGATTCCTAAGGGGACTAAATTTTGTGCTACTAATGTCTATGGATCCAAAGTAATTTGGATACCAAAAATTACTTGATTGTCTTTTGCTAGGTGTGATGGAGAGTGATCAACAAGTCAAAAATTGAGGGGGAGCTCCATGCACACAAATGAAGAATACTTGAAGAATGAAGGCTTCACATCCTCCCTTGGGTTCAAGTGTGGTAAAATCTAGTTGTTTTTTTGTTCTTATTTGATTTATTTTCATTTATGTCAATTAGATAATCGTATATGTTGAACTAACATTCTTATGATGCTTTGAGTAAGGGGGAGCCAATTTTTAAACCAAATTTTTTTTTAAGTGTGTCAATTTTTTTCTTTTTACCTCCTAAGTTATTTTGAGCTCAATGTCATTTTAAATTCATTCTCATATAACAAAAAGGGGAGAAATGGTTTGAAAAATTGATTTTTCAAGTTTTTCAAGAGAATAAGGGGGAGCCTTAATCAAATTTAAATTTAAAGTCTCTTATTCAATTTTTCAAATACAAAGGGGGAGAATTTCAAACAATTTTTCAAGTTGGTTTTATTATATCAAAAGGGGGAGATTGTAGAACTAAGTGTTTTGATATAATATTTGAAAAATGTTTTGGACTAAATTGAAAAGAATTTAAAATATGTTTTTAGTCAAAAACAACTTGAAAACATGTTTAAGGGTTTTACAAGGCTTTAGAATGATTTAAAGTTCATTTAAAGTAGTCAAAACCATCCTTTTTAAGTGCCCGTACCGATACGGTCTTGGACCGTACCGATACGCCTTAGGGTTTCAACTACAGAGATTTTCCAGTAGCCAAAACTCGTACCGATACGCTTAGTCGTATCGATACGGTGTGTTTTGAAATAGCCCAACGGCTAGTCGCATACCGATACGGGTGTATCGCGTACCGATACGCCTAGCTACCCCAACGGTCATTTTCCCAACGGTCTTTAATTTGCAGGACCGTACCGATACGCTAGGTAAGCGTATCGATACGCATCAGCTGAAGAAGCCCAACGACTAATTCCTCATCGGGACCGTATCGATACGGTTTGAAGGGTATTGATACGCCAAGTTGCAGAACTGCATTTATGGAGGGAAATAAAGACCCCAACGGCTCCAATTCAATCCCAACGGCTAGTAACGGCTACAAACTCATCAAGGAGTATAAAAGGGACCTCCAAGCATCTTGTAATGGTTAATGCTTCAATTGTTACAACATTATGATGTCAAAATATGTCTAGAGCTTAAATTGTAAATTTCTTGCTTAGACAACACTTGTGAGCTTACATTGTTATATTTGCTCAAGTGTTTAGGTTTTGGGTGAATGCTTAGAAATGCAAACAAACACCTTTTAGAGGGATTTCTAGTTTGCTGATTTTTTTTGTAAAAGAGAGTGTTTCCTCAAGCTTTGGGTAGAAAGCTTTGAGGGTTATAAAGGTTGCCTCCTTAGCCTATAAAAGGGGATGAAATTCTTAGTGAATTTGTTTGGAAATCCTTAGTAGGAAGCTAAGGTAGTGGATGTAGGCTTTGGGTTAGAAAGCCGAACCACTCTAAATCATTGTGTTTATCTCTTATTTTTAGCTTCCACCAAATCACCCAAAAATCCAATCTTCTCCAAACTTGGCAACCACATCGGTTGAACGAAATCGAGCTCCTCTCAACTCAACATTATTGTTTTTCTTTTATTTAAAATCCATTCCTAGAACTAATCAATTATTTGATAGAATAAATTATATTTAGTGTACGTATCTATCTATAAAGTAAAATAGTTAATTTTCAATATACCGATGACATATAATTTTGTATATAGTTAATGAATAAAATAATAATATAACATTAAAAATATGAAGGGTTAAATACCTAAATCATCACTCAATTTTGCTATGTGATCTATTTTGGTCACTCAACTTTCAAAATGCTCAATTTTAGCACTAAACTTTAAGCATTGACCTATTTTAGTCACTCTACCGTTAAATCTCCAACACTGCTATGACATGGAAATAAAAAATAATATTTTAATACACATCATTAAATAAAATAAAAAGAAAATAGGCATCATCCTCCTAAACGTTTCTTCTCCTTCAACAGAACAGAGTGTGAAGCCCATTTTTTGTCGTTGTTTTTCAATCGCCATCACCGTTGTTGCTCTGGCTCTTCTTGCCGAACAGGAACCGCTAAAGCTTCCCCTTTCTCTCTATCCGTTTGGATTTCTCAAAAAATAACCCAAATATCTTAAAAACGAAACCCAATCGGAAGTAAGAACCTTCTTTGATATCTCGTTCTCACTGTTGGATCAAGAAATGAGTTATGTTGCTCCTTGATGCTCGGGCTTCACCTTCATCGTTGGGATCGTCTATTGGGGGCTCCGATCGCCGGAAACCGCCATGGCCGAGAGTGGGTGAGTTCTCTTATATTTTTTCTCTTCTGATTTCGTTTGGCTTTTCTCTGATTTTTCTTTCTTTTCTTTTTGATATGTAATGACTAGGGGTTTGATATGGGGGCTTGGATGAACAAAAGTAAGGGCGAGGCTCGATTTAGGGTCCTTTTGATAACTGGTGGTTCAGGTGAAGGGTTCCGGTTGGGTGATGAGGAGTTGGGTCGAAGGTTGATGGTTTTTTGAATCGTGATGGTAGTGGTTGGATTCTGTTTGGTGGAGGTTGAAGTTGAGGGTGATGGTGACGGTGAAGGAGTGATGGAGAGTAGTTTCGGACTTTCGGTGATGTTGCTCGTGTGAATGACAATGAGTGTTTGGGTGAGGTGAAGGAGGGTGAAGTGAGGATGAGAGTTAAATTTTGATTTTTTTAATTCAAATATTTTTATTTAATGGCCTGTATTAAAATATATATTTTATTATTTTTTATTTTCACATCATAACAATATTAGAGATTTAACAGTAGAGTGACCAAAATAGGCCAATGTTAAAGTTCAATGCTAAAATGAGCATTTTAAAGGTTGAGTGACCAAAATAGGTCAAAGAGCAAAGTTGAGTGATGATTTAAGTATTTTACCCAAATATAAATTATAGAACATAGGTGGCCCTTTGAAATATGTATGCCTACTGTTGAGTGTGCAAAAGTTCTATATTTAACCCCTTATTTAACCCATATTTCTGCTGCATTCAAGCATAATTCATTGCATTTAGGTAGAGTTTTGCATATACATCATAATTAGATAAAATGACACAGATGCTACTGATTTTGGTCACTTTTGCAGGTATCTACTGTGACAGACGCAGGGCAGCAAGGGAGCAGAGCTGGACCACAGGACTGGAGTCAAGGAGCACATTCTGCCGTGGCCACTGTCGTGGCAGCCATGACGACAACATGGGTGAAGTGGAAAAGTGAAGTGGAGTTCGACAGATAGAGGATTTCAAGCCGGTCTGTCGTGAACCACTCTTATATTTTTCTGAGCCCAGAGGAAGAATGAAGGTCAAGCCTAAAGTTCAAGGAAGATAACTCAAAGCAAGAAAAGAGGACGAATTAAAGGCAATTACTCAGAAAATTTAATCTCCAATAGAGTTGTTATTTAGTTTAAACTTGTATTCTTGCCATATTAGAAAACTTGGACCCAAGGCCTATATAAAGGCATGTAATTCGACCTAGGAAAAGATATCTCATCTCTAGCCGTCTTCCCCAAAACCTTTGTCGTTTACCCCTTTTCATCATGTTCTAAACTTCCCCTAGGGCTAAGGGTTGATTTTGTAAAGTAGTTGCAAGGATTGTACTGTTTTAGGATTTTTTTTCTGTTCAAGCAATAAAAATTTCAAGTTTATTTATTCTGGTTTTCACATCTCGCAAGAGTATCGGGAGAGCATTGTGAGGTTATCCATTTATTTGATATCGGGAAAGTCAAACATACGAACGGAATAAATACGCGTTTTCCAATTTATGGTTAAACCATCTCGGACCTAGGGATAGGACGAGGCTCAGTGGCTAATAAAGAATTCACAAACATCGGTGTTCATCCTTCGATTCACGCCGGGAGGTATCATCCAAGACGTGTTCATCGACAGACTTGGACCTAGGGATATGACAAGTCATAACAGGGATTCTTGCCAAACTTGAAGTGTAGAGTTGTGTGATCGCTGCCGCGACAACAACAGACTTCTGCCGCGACAGGTGCTGCCGTGACAGGGACAACGATAGAACATAAGTTCCTTCTACAGTGCAACACCTGCACTACCGAGCAATTCAATACCGGTCTATTTCTAAACCCTGATTCTTTTATCTTTTATATTCCTTATTTTCCAATATTACTTTCCAAACAATTCAAACTATTTCTTTCTCTTGTGCAGCAACTATAGGATAAAGCTATTTTCAGTCCCTGTGGAGACGATATCCGATACTTCAAGTATCACTTTACTACTTGCGTCGTGTACACTTGCACTACATTGCGATATGACTTTAGACACGCAACAACTACATACATATATACAAGTTTTTTTTTGAATAAAACGTCTTTGAAAAACTTAAATAAGTTTATATTAAACTCACCCATGACTTTTCATTCATTATTGTTAATTCAAATATTAATAGATGGGATCGAAGCCTTTTACCAATGCTTCAAAGAGAGTATTTTTCTTTATTTTATTTTAGTTGCCCTCTCGATTATGTAGAGTTTTGTCATAACTAATCTAAATCGATCTGCATCGTACACCTCACTTTAGTAGGTGAGTCTCTTAGAGAAAATTTTCTGCATATATAATGTCTCGAACTCAAAACTTACTTAAACGATATCAAGTTACTTACTACTTTGACCAAATCTGTTAGTAACTTTATTTATGCTATGAATTAGTGTTTAATTACTTGGCTCGGGCATCAATTTTCACTTTATCTAAAGTCATGCTAATTAAAATAAAAATATGAATTCGATATTATGGAATTAGACCTTTTTTATAAAATTAAAAGCTAAGTTTTCATTAGAAATGGCATATCAAAAAATGTCCCTAACTTTTGATTAAATAGTAACTTTGGCCTCTATTCATTTTTTTGAAGCAATTGAACACTCTATGTTTTATTTTGGGTCAAAATGGCCTCTATACGGATGAAAACTATTAGTCAACTGAAAATGAACAACTTCAAATGACTTGACAAAATGACAAGTCAGAAGAAAAAAATATTTTATATTTATACAATTTTTTAAAATTATTTTTAACTCACGTGTCATTTTGTAAAGTCAACATATTTGGGTATATGACATTGCTATTGCGGCGTGCACTGTCATGTAGGTTTGTGACGTCATTTCAAGTCATATATTGTTAGTTGACTAACAATTTTCATCCGCAAATGGGTCATTTTGACCCAAAATGAAATGTTGAGGGTTAAATTGCTTCAAAAAAATAGAAAAGAATATGAGCTAAAATAACTATTCAGTCAAACGTTACAGACATTTTTTAACATTATACCTTAAAAATGGCAATGTACAAAATAACACATCATAACATAGAAATCTAGTAACAAATCAATAATCTTTTTGTCTCTATTCAAACTAGACGCTATATATATTGATGTGAGAGTAGAGATTGAATAAATAAGTTTTATAGATTGCTCCACAAACTGTTCTGAATGCATCGATACACACCGCCACAAAAGAATCTAATCATATGAGATCGTGACTTTCTCTTATCAGAGGTGTCTTGTGATAAATGCAACACGAAACATCAAGCTACCATCATGATAGACAAAAATCGTGTTAAAAGATAGACGGAAGACGCAACACAACGACAAATGAAAGACGTACCGCGAAAGTGGACGAAAGCAAAACATTTTGATAGATGTGAAAAGAAAGATATCAAAACGCACATGATATTTATTTAGATCTAAATAAAAAAACAAAAAAAAAGGTGCCGGACACTAAGCCGTCACTTAAGAGAAAAGGACTAGGGTTTATAATGCTTGTATTTATTATTAAGACATAGTTATCTTAAATTAGATGTTTTAACTAGTTAATCTAACGTTGGTTCGGATCATGCTGATTAATAACAATCCACAATATTTAAAGGAATAATGACATTGTGATCCGACAAGAGATCATGTGACTACATTTTGGAAACGAAAAAGACGTTCTAAAACTTGGTTTGATTCGATATTCCTCGATCTCAATGTCTTAAAATATGAGGTCCATACTCCTTATAAACGAAACAGACCTTCTGATCACGTGACAGCACATTTAAGATGGAAAGCAAGATGGGAACTTAATTAAGAAATACTTCACCAATTAATTAATTAATTAATTAATATATGTGTGTATATCTTTGAATGTGGTTCTTTTTTATGCTCTCCGACATCAAAACATAGTTCAATGTTGAGATGTCCCTCAATTTAAAACATGATGCTTTGCAATAATCATAAGTTGGCAAGTGAATTTTCAATGCCAAAACGAATTTTTTTCTGGGATATGTATACCTTAATGCATCTCAAAGATTACCCTTTGGTGCCAACTAGATAAGTATATTAATTCAATAACATTCTGTCATACACCTTATTAATACTTGATTTCGAAACAAGAGTTCGCATCACTTTTCATGATTAAAAAGTGAATTAAAAATTAAGAATTTTTTTATATTTAAAATTTTAATGCTGTTGATGGTCTGAATAGGAGACGACAATTAATAATGATTCACTCCTTTTGATTTGGACGAAAAATCCCTCCATCCCACTTAATATGTTTATTGTTGATTTTTCACGTAGTTTTAGGAAGAAAAAGTTTGTGTAAGAGATGTGATGTAAATGAATTAAAAAGACAATTTTACCCTTAAAAATTGAAATTTGTTTTGTTGGAAAACTAAAAAAAATGATAGAAAGGGAAATGCACCTTGTAAAAATATTTGATTTTTTCAATAAAATATTTTAAGTGAGACAATTTCAAAACATAAAAAAGACATTTTAAGTGAGACGCATAAAATAATATAATTTATAAAAGATGAAAACGATGACTTACAACACTTCATCATTTCTGATTTGAGCGAAAAGTCATTATCCTAAACATCATGTCAGTAGATACTTAAGGCTTCGCTTTGTGTATATCTTGTAGTGAATTACCAGGCATAATAATACTTACGAAAGCCTACAATGATTACAACAATCTAAAACATTTTATTTAATCTAATTATTGATGTTTAATCTCATTATAATTGAAAAATAAAATGTATGATACGAAGGTTGAGTTACGAATTCCAATTATAAACATAAAAAATTCAATAATAACAAAAAAATGAGTTGATTAATTTTTAAAAAATGCTCCTTTCGAGGTAAGTTGAAGGCATCCTACATTATTGTCTAAAGGTAATTGATATTTTAATAATCCCCGTAAAATTCATTAAAAAAACATGCCATATTGTCCTCAAACAAAAGTGATCTTAATTCATGGGTTAAGTGGCCAATAAGTACACGTGAATTGAAAGGCATTTTATTTTTTTACAATGAATTTAGCTGCTAAATCGATGCCATGCAACGATAAATTTGAGAAAGAACTTGGGACCGATTTAAAATTTTAAATAATAAAGATTTAAACTAATTTTTTTAAAAGGGTAAATTGTACAGACCATCGCTCAACAATCTTCTCACTCCTATTTTGGTCACTTAACTTTCAGTTTTGAATTTTTAATAACTGAGCTTTAACATTCAACGTTTTTGGTCACTAATGAATATTTTATTATAATTTTCAAAATTTTTAATATTATTAAATATAAAAATAAATTAAAATAAATAATAAAATAATATTTTATATTTAAAATAACTACCGCCGGTTGTCATCACCGGCGACCACCGCCGACCTTCAAAATCGGTGGCTGTTTGACCCCAAATTGTACCGGACGACTCGTTTTGACACGTTGAGTCCGAATCCGGTAGTTGTTTCACCAGAAAATACCCTGAAACTCACAAATTTTGATATAAATGTTTTGGTTTCCTCACTTTCAATCTCCTTTTCGTGAATTTCAGAGCACTTTCTGACAAAATGGAGGTCAGATTCGGACTCAGGGAAGTGAGACGAATTGACTGGTGAAATATGAGACCGAAATGCCACCATCTACGGTGGTCAACGGTAGCGGCGAATGGCGGCCGACGGACAATTTAATTTTTCTTTTTCTTTTTTTATTTTAAAATATTTTTATATTAAATAATAATAGTAATAAATGCCATATCCTTTGAAAATAATAATAAAATATTCATGACTGACCAAAAACGTTGAATGTTGAAGTTCAATTATTAAAAATTCAAAATTGAAAGTTGAATGACCAAAATATGAGTGATAAGATTGTTGAGTGATGATATATGCAATTTACCCTTTTAAAAAAATAAAAGTTTAATTTAATTTTTTTTTAAAACTTAAGATTTAACTAAATTATTGGGGGAGATTTAATTGAAAATATTCAAAATTTTTGAAAGTGTTAAATTTTTTTAAAACATTAAAAAACTAAAATCACTTTTTATAATATATATTTCTTTATAGAGATTTAAACTAAATTATTCTTTTATAATATATACACGCACTATTTTTCTTTGATGATAACTTGTTTAGAATAATTTTTACTTAGGAAAATTCTACAACGTGCGACGAACACCGACGAACACCACTAATGATGAACACCGATGAACACAATTAAATTAATTAATAAAGATTTAAAATTTCAAGGACACATCATACAATTAATAATTATTTTTAAAAATTCAATTAAATTATTTTTTATATATATTAAAATTTTATTTTTTAATAAGGGTAAACTATATATTTAGTACCTCACTTATTTTTGTATTTCTATTGAACCCTCATTATTTAAATATTATTTCAATTTGACCCTATTCTTTATAAAAAAATAATTTAACCCTTAACCCTCAACCAAAAACTCTAAATTATTAAACCTTAAACTTTTAAACCTATACCCTAAATCATATACCTTTAAAAATAATTTCACCATCGTCAGTGGACTGGTAAAAGGGGAAGCTTTTTTTCAAAAATTCAGCAATAAAAGGGGAAGGTCTTTTTGAAGGTTTGAACGGGTAAGTTTCGGCAAAATTGCTGGGGATTCAATTCTGTAGCCTAATTAAACTGTGAACCTTTTTTTAAATCTTTCGTCTTGTTTGATCATATTCTATAACTCCTCAGGGAATTTAACTTAACTTATTGGTCATGATTGCAGGCTGAGTAATACCCTTAAATTAGGAAGCGACTAATTCTTAGCATGGAGAACCATTCTTCTGAATCACTTCCAAAGCAATTACTTATGAAGATATGTGATGTCTAAATTAAAACCATAGAAACGACTGCTTTTTGTCTTTCTATTCATGTATTTTGTCGTCATTTTCGCGTCTCGAATGCATATAAAGAAATGTTTTTATCAACTTCAATCGTAGAAGTAGAACTTCACCAGTTCTGGTTATTAACGAAATCAAAAAAAAAATTACGAAGTAAATGTATATGACTTGAACATTTTGACATCTTTAATATTTCTTTATGAAATAAACATTTCGTTCTTTTAACAAATGGTTGCAAATATTGCTCTAAACTGAATGACCAGAAATATTGCACTTTTTGTGATAAATTTTTAATGGTATATGGTTTAGGGTATATGTTTAAGAGTTTAAGGTTTAATAGTTTAAGGTTTTTGGTTGAGGGTTAAGGGTTAAATTATTTTTTTATAAATAATAGGGTTAAATTGAAATAATATTTAAATAATGAGGGTTCAATAAAAATACAAAAATAAGTGAGGTACTAAATATATAGTTTATCCTTATTGAAAAAATAAAATTTTAATATATATATAAAATAATTAAATTAAATTTTTAAAAATAATTATTAATTGTATGATGGGTCCTTGAAATTTTAAATCTTTATTAATTGATTTAATGGTGTTCATCGGTGTTCATCATTAGTGGTGTTCGTCGGTGTTTGTCGCACGTGGTAGACTCATCCTTTTACTTAAGAGGAGGTGAGAGAAAATTTACTCTTAATAGATATTGAATCCACAACTCATGAAAGATAAAAATATATCAACTGAAAGTTTTTAATCACTCAATGACTCAATCTATAGATTGTTGACTCTTTGATGATAACTTAAGTGGTATAGATTAAAAATTCACATTTGTCGAGATACTAATTAATGTGAAATCATTTGCTTTGGAATATTGTTTGAGGTTAATTAGATATTTGGAGATTGAAGTTTTCGTTAGGAATTTGGGTTAAATAAGGAAAGCTTATTTTCTTAAAAAAAAAAAAAATGGTGCATTTGAATAATTATTTAGGGAAGGGGTTATTTTAGGGTAGACGTCACCAACTGCTGCTGACTTGCATGGGTGTGGCGGGAGTCGTCGAAAGCTGCTGACGACTTCGATCCAATTTATATTTTTTCACTGTCTATGCTAAAATATAAAATTATTAAGACTAAAATGTAAATTTGAAAAGGTTTCCATAAAACGGTGTGTTTGAGAGAGAAATTTAAATTAAATTAATTGTTATGAATATTTATCTATGTGGATGTCTATCATGATAAGAACTTTATCAAGGAGATTTGACTTACTTTATCATTATGAATATTATCTACATTAATTAGAGTTTAATGTATTATATACTTCTTATGCCTATAAATAGATGATTTACTAAAGGCATTGTATACAAGTCTATTTTTAAAAATAATACAAATCTCTTTCTTTCATCTCTTTATTCTTTTACTCTTGTTTGTTGTTCTATGTTATTTTATTTACAACACGTTATCAACACGATACTCTAATCAACTGAAGTCCTCACAATTCGAATCCCAAAGAATTAATTTTAGAGTGAATCGAAGATAAGTTCTTTTTCTTATTTGTTTTTTTCTTGTTTATTAATTACCTTTTCTCATGATCTTTTAGTTTTTTTTTTTTGGAATTAGTGTAACCCAATAGTGGCGGTGATTTCATTAAAAATAATATTTTTATTGTTATTATTCACTAATTATCTTTCTATTTTTTATCTCATGAGTGCAATCCCTCATCAAATTCATCATAGAATCGTGACTACTCTCTCATCAAAGAGCACGAACATCCTCATTGCACCGCTCACTGCATTATTCGACAATTGAACTCAGATTTGTACCTGGCACTTCATAGCACAGTGGAAGACATGATGATCTAATAATTTCACCTATTATCTAATTTGTTCGGTAATTGCTTGGTATGTTTTCTCGATATGTTATCTAATATATTGATGAGAATTGATATTTTAATCATTTTTTGAGTTTTACATGATATGTTTTCAATGTCTTAAAAAAATCATGGCTTGAATCAAGATAAAATCTAAAGAAGTGCGTTTCTTCAATATGTTTATATTGAGATCAATATTTATTTACGTTATTCTATTAATGAGAGTTTATATTTTTAACCGTATGTTTTATTTTACATGTGTTTAAATAGCTTGGAAAGAGACATGATATACAAAGACATGTCTTGGTCATTTGCTATGTCTCCACTGTTCATGAGAGGAAAATCTATATCGGTAAGCTCTATATTTATTTTTATTCTTTAAATTTTGATTTTAAAGTGCGATAAATCATGATAATTTTGCTCAAAAGTAATAATTTTTCTATGTCGAAAAACTCGACTATTGACTTTTCCCAAGTTCAAGTTACAAAATTTGTCTTGATCCAAAAGGTTTTATGGGAGGCATTCCATGAAGTGAATGCAAGCATGATGTTTATTCCATGCAATTATTAGATATGTTTCATTCACTGAAGTGAATGTAAACATGGTAAACTATTATTCAATTAGAGACATAACTTCGATATAATTCAAGTATATTGGCTGAACATCCCGTTCTGTAAGGCTACTGGTCTCAAAGGAAGTTTTTGAATGACCTTGTGAACTGGTTTAACAATGCCGCGTACGAGAATTAAATCTTTGTTCTCTGGGATGAGGATATGTTAATAAAAACATACTTCACTTTTCACGACAAATAATGTGTCCTCAGACACAATATTGTGAAAAAGATTTTAAAGGCTCACTGGCTCTACTCCATTCCCTGAAGTGAATGTGAGATTTTATAATGGAAAGAATAAATGACACATTAGTAGTTGTGGTCATGGTCGAGGCCATAGACATAGACATTATGATCAATTTATGAATACTTCTACCCACCGGTAATAAGGTTATAAGGACGACAAGAGTAATAAAAGATCATTCTAAGGAAGTGAAATCCTTTTTTATTACCATTGCGATGTAATAATCCATTGGTCTCGTACTTGTCGTACGCTGAAAAATCAACCATCATTGAATGATAGAGAAATAAAATAGAAGCAAATTTTGTTTGCGAAAAATGATGAAGATGATATTGATCCAACTTATTTGGACATTGCTGGTCCAACTCATTTGGACGATGTTGATTTCCTTATAACCCTCGAAGGGAATAAATCATCTTCTAATTATTCTCATAACTTTGAAGAGAATTATTTATTTATTTATTATTTTATTGTTTATTTACTTTACATATTAATTATTTACGTTTTATATTTATATATTATGATATTTATTTATTTTATTTAACATGATTACTTATCAAACACAATTTATGATAACGATTTATGCTTAGCAGAAGTATAAGATATATTTTTTCATTTAATGCAAGGGGAAATGTGAGTACTATATCTCAAAGTACTGAAAATATTGATGCTTCAGAAGAGCAATAAGTTCTTGAGAGGAAACACATTATGAAAAGTGCAGAATTGCGAATATTGTAAAAATTACTGTTGATGGTAATAATATCGTCACCACTAGAAGTGAAAATTTTAAGAAAGCAATATGAGTTCACAAAACAATCCATCGGGAATTATAGATAACATATGTTATCAATTGACATTTGAAAAAAAAAAAGCCAATGTTGATATAAGTTCTGGTAGCCAAAAGTCAGTGGAAAGCTCTAGAAGAGTTATATGTTGCTACCAAAAGATCATTTTCATTGAAAGCTCCTATAGAGCTAAATATATTCCTATTCAAAGGAACAATTTTGATGGTTGTACTAGACATGTACGTGTGAAATTGAATTACGTGTTATAGTAAACCAGAAGTCTACCAAATTCAAAAATATATATACACACATGTATATAGTTGGCATGATCGGTTAGACCATCCTGATCAATAATGATGCATAAATTATTGAGATTTACATGCACATGTATTAAAAGAACTTGGAGTTCTTGTGGTGCTTATTCTCAAAGGAATTAATTGAATTTCGCTTATTAAAGAACATGAAGTTCTTTTGTTGCTTAAAGGAATTGATTAAATTCCACTTACTAAAAGAACCTGAAGTTCTTGTGTTGTTTGTTTTCAAAGGATTTAGTTGATCCCACTTACCAAAAGAATTAGAACTTGAAGTTCTTGTACTGAAGTTGAGACTGCATGTGTTGCATATTTGAATGAAATATGGGCTCATATATCCACAAATGTGGAAAGTTTTATAGGATTTTAGTAGATGCATCTACATTGTTTTATCAACTTACAACCAGAAGTTTGTGAGATTGATTCTAAAAGGATTCAAATTATGCAATTAGACTATTCGTCTTGCAAAAGCCAGTGGGTTTATATTTTAGGCTATATTAGTTGTTGCAATTAGACTATTCGTCTTACCAGAATTCCAGTAGCAAAAATGTTTCGATACTCGTATCGAAACGGGTATTCTATGGATAGGATTTTTGCTCAGCGTTTCGAAACGGGCTATGCCGTTTTGATATGCCTACGTGGCATGGACCACAACGGTTAAAAACCCCAACGGCTATTTCCCAACTAACATTTAAATGTAGGCCGTTTCGATACGAGACTAGGCGTTTCAATACGTGTTTCAAAACGGGCTACATCGTTTCGATACGGGTCCACGTTAGACTGCAACGGCTCTTTCTACTTAAAGGGTGTTTTGAAATGGGTTCGAGCGTTTAGAAACGGAGAGGTGCAAAACTGCATTTATGGTGGGAATTAAAGTCCTCAACGGCTCCAAATCAATCCCAACGGCTAGCAACGGCTGTAACCCCCTCGTCTCGGTCTGGTCGGATGACCGGTCCAAGTGGGCCACACGGGGAAAACCGAGTGAAAACCTCTAAGGATTCCCCCTCGGTTAACGACCCTAAAATTTCTTTTAACTTTAATCTTGTCTAGATGCACATTTATTCCCTAAGTGGAGCATAACAGCGGAAGATACAATCAACGGAACATTCACCGACCAAACTAAGCAAAAACAGTCCATTTTACTTCATTACAGCAGGCCGTTTCGAAACGCCCCTAGGGCGTTCCGAAACGCCTTGACTTAGTCAACGACCTTGGGTCAACCATAAGGTGACCGTTCCGAAACAGGGGTGACCCGTATCGGAACGACCTTGACGGTCAATATCTCGTGGTCAACGAGATTTGACCGTTTCGAAACACCAAGGGCCCGTTCCGGAACGGCTACATCTCGCCAATTTCTCAAAATTCCAGTAGCAAAAACGTTCCGAAACGCCCTCATCCGTTTTGAAACGGCAGGCCATTTTCAAAGGGACCGTTCCGGAACAGGGGGACCCGTTCCGAAACGCCCCCTGTCTGCAGACTCGTCTGGGCTGTTTTGAGGCACAAGGGTGCCCCAAAACACCACCAAAACACCATACAATAGCTAAACAAAGCAACTTAGGGGATAACAACTATACTAGCATGCTTCAACATGATTTAGACATGTCCAACACTAAGGCAACAATCCACAACATGCATTCATTCAAACAACATTCAAACACATGTAAAAACTCTTAAGGCATAGGCTAAAATCCAAAGTAAGCAATTAGGCATGACTTACAATTCATCATGGCAACACAAACCATGCAAAAGAAGGATATAAGGGAATCCATACATGCTCTCAAACAACCAACAACTACTCATCAAAGCCATACATGTCCCATTGCTCAAACTATTACATGTCTAACATTTAAAAACCATACTTGATGAACTCAAGCCAAAAACCACACTTGGAGCCTTCCACTTGCGCGAGCAACCCACGAGCTTAAGTATCTGCAATGTTGAACAAAGAGAGCGTAAGCAATGATGCTTAGTGAGGGTGAGCTCTAAAAACAAACCTCAACATTGCAGGGTCCGAGCACGATCTAGCCAAGGCATTACACACACACATACCAAGGATCCACAAAAGCCACATTATAAGGTGCATGAACAATATATACAAGTACATGTCATGAATCATTAAGCTCTACTTTCACAACATAAATAGCCACATCAAACATTCTCACAAGGATCATTAATCTCAACACATGGATACATATATCAAACAACATTGGCACCTAGATACGACTCAAATACGCGGATAACCGTTGGAACTCACATCCAACAACACAACCATTACCTGACGGTGGGATTACACTCATCACCGGTCCCGCGGAGGGGATTCCACTCATCCTCACGCCCCGTCGATGGGATTCCACTCATCACCGACTATATTTAAATACCATTTCCGGGCGTACCCGTACTCCTCATTGGTGACTCAACGCCACCAAGGCCACGCGCGACTTTTGACTCATGTGTACACACTAACATCCTAATGATCGATCATTTGTATTTAAGTATACTAGTGCCAATATTTTACTCGTTCCACATTACTCATTTCAATCATTCCCGTACTTAGCACGTACTCACCATGAACACAATCATGAACCAACATCATGCATGCTTTAAGCAATACAAATCATGCCTCATCTCACGTGTATGATACAATATACATAAGCATTCATATCACAACACATACGAGGCATATACATTCATACATTCAAGTTCATCCAAGGGCTCTAGATCAAGCTTAGGATTAGGCTACCACCCTAATCCTAACTCTAGGTGGGTCTACCAAGCCCAACCTAGTCCATATACTCGAACCAACCAATTTAAAACCATTTAAGACAATTAACCACTCACCTAAGCTTCCAAGCTCAAAGACCAAGCAAGCGACCGTTCTTCAAATTCCCGGATTCTCTTCCAGAGCTTCACCGACGCCCAAACTCGGTTCTAATCAATCTCAAACACAAACAAAACATTCATAATCAATATCTCATCAACGGAAACAACCCGGATCAATACTTCAAGCACTCAATACCCAAAACAAGTCCCAAAAACAGAATTTCCGAGCTGCTCTTAAAGCCCACCAATATCTTCCAATTCAAGCATCCAAAAACCATCAAACACACCCAAAGCAGCCCTCATATATAATACTAACATCAGCCCTCGAGAACCAACATTGAAACACCCGAAAAACCACTTTAAAACCTCCCAAAAACCCCTTTAAAGCCAAATTCCGAAAATTGTTTAAAATCGTTTGAAATTCACATATGCGACATCATTTGACTCCTATATACCATAACTAACCATAATAAATCAAAATATTAGGTTTAGCTACACAAAGGCACCACTTTTAATCAAATATTCAAAAACCTCTATTTCCTTAAAACTTCATGAAAACGAAAATAAAGTGTACTTTTGAGAAGAGGGAGGTGAGGGGAGTTCAAAATTACCTTCACCTTTCAATTCGGGGTTGAAATGGAGGAGCTTTGGAAATGGAATAGTGAATGTGGAAGGGAGTTTGGTTTCCCGTTGATAAGCTTTGGAGAAGAAGATGAATAGTAGAGAGAATGAGTGTTTTATTTGACATGTGACTTATTTAGGGCTCAAAAGACTTCTTTGCCCTTAATGAAATGGGGTATTCACAAGGGCATACCCTCTATGGCTATTTGGGGTTAAATTACAAAACATAATAACTCAAATTAATCTAATTTAATTCGGAAACGAAACCCGAAATTCTTAAAAACCATTTTAATTATAAAACCGAGCCCAAAATAATATTAAAATATTATTTTCACCTATCCCCTAAACCCGGGTGTTACAACTCTCCCCCACTTAAGGAATTTCGTCCCCGAAATTACCTGGTGGAAACAGATACGGAAACTGCTCAACCATATCCGCTTTCCTCTCCCACGTGGCCTCTTCCACACCTCTATGTCTCCACAACACCTTGACCAACTCTATGGTCTTGCCACGCAACACCTTGCTATCAGAAGCAAGTATCTCAACGGGCTCTTCATTATAGGACAAATCCGGATTTAACTCTATTTCCTCAACAGGCATAACATGAGAAGGATCCGATCTATATCTCCTAAGCATAGACACATGGAAGACATCATGGATCTTTTCTAACTCAGAAGGTAACCTCAACCGATAAGCTACAGGCCCAATCCGCTCAACTACCTCATACGGACCAATGAACCTCGGACTCAACTTGCCTTTTCGGCCAAATCTCAATACCTTCTTCCACGGAGATACTTTCAGAAACACTTTCTCACCAACTGAATACTCAACCTCTTTCCTCTTCAAATCTGCATAAGACTTCTGACGATCGGAAGCTGTTTTCAAGCGGTCGCAAATCAACTTCACTTTTTCTGTGGTTCCTTTAAGCAAATCTGGCATAGGTAACAACCTCTGACCTGTCTCAGCCCAACAAACCGGAGTCCTACACCGTCTACCATACAAAGCTTCATAAGGTGCCATCTGAATACTAGACTGATAACTGTTGTTGTAGGCAAACTCAACCAACGGTAAGTGCTTCTCCCAAGAACCTTGAAAGTCAATCACACAACAACGAAGCATATCTTCTAGAATCTGTATCACTCGTTCTGACTGCCCATCGGACTGAGGATGATACGATGTGCTGAAATGCAAACGGCTACCTAAAGCACTATGCAAGCAACCCCAAAACCTCGAAGTAAACCTAGGATCCCTATCTTAAACAATAGACTTCGGAACTCCATGAAGTCTCACGATCTCGCGGATATACAAGTTTGCCAACTTGTCTAAGGAATCCGTAGTGTTCACTGCTAAGAAGTGAGCACACTTAGTGAACCTATCAACAATCACCCAAACTGAATTCTTCTTCGAAGGAGACAAAGGCAACCCCGATACAAAATCCATGGTGATTCTCTCCCATTTCCATTCCGGAATCTTCAAAGGCTGTAGCAATCCTGAAGGAACCTGATGTTCCGCCTTCACTCTCTGACAAACCATGCAACAGCTCACATATTCGGCTACATCTCTCTTCAAACCAACCCAGAAGTAATCATTCTTCAAATCTCGGTACATCTTGGTACTACCCGGATGCATAGAAAAGGGACTCGAATGTGCTTCACTCAGAATCTGACGTCTCAACTCAACATCTTCTGGTACAACAATTCTATCTCTAAAGCACAACAGGCTCTCACCACTGAAACTGTACTCGGTCGGTCTTCCTTCGGCTATGTCTTGAACATGAGGAACTAGGCTCGCATCTTGCAACTGTTTCTCTCTAATCAACTGAATCAAAGGAGGCTTCACTTGCAACTCGGTGATCAGACCACCATCATCGGACACACTCAACCTAGCAAACATAGCTCTCAACTCAACGGCCACTTTTCTACTCAAAGCGTCAGCCACTACATTTGCTTTACCCGGATGGTACTCAATGGTCAAATCGTAGTCCTTTAGCAACTCTAGCCATCTTCTCTGTCTCAAGTTTAACTCTTTCTGTGTCATCAAGTACTTCAAGCTCTTGTGATCGGTGTAAACAATACACTTCTCACCGTACAAATAGTGACGCCATATCTTCAATGCAAAAACAACTGCGGCCAACTCTATATCATGAGTAGGATAGTTCTTCTCATGAATCTTCAACTGTCTAGAAGCATAAGCAACAACCCTCCTATCTTGCATCAGAACACATCCTAAGCCTACGTAGGAAGCATCACTGTAGATCACAAACTCCTTACCTGAAACAGGTTGCACTAACACTGGAGCATTCGTCAAAGCTTCTTTCAATTTCTCAAAAGCTTTCTGTCTTGCATCTGACCATTCAAACTTGACTCCTTTTTGCAACAACTTAGTCAAGGGAGCATCTACTCTAGAGAATCCATCAACAAACCTCCTATAGTAACCGGCTAATCCTAGGAAACTCCTAATCTCAGTCACGGACTTAGGTTGTTTCCACTCAACAATAGCTTCAATCTTCGACGGATCAACTCGGATACCTTCGGCTGAAACAACATGGCCAAGAAATACAACCTCTCGAATCCAGAACTCATATTTACTAAGCTTCGCATACAACTGATTGCTCAACAATCTCTGTAAAACAAACCTCAAGTGCTCGTCATGCTCTTCTTCTGTCTTCGAGTACACAAGTATATCGTCAATGAAGACAACCACAAACCGGTCTAGATAGTCTCTGAAAATTCTGTTCATCATGTCCATGAATGCTGCCGGTGCATTCGTGAGCCCAAATGGCATCACAAGAAACTCATAGTGACCATATCTAGTCCTAAAAGCTGTCTTCGGAGCATCACACTCTTTCACTTTCAACTGATAGTACCCGGATCTCAAATCTATCTTCGAGAATACTGAAGCACCTCTCAACTGATCAAACAAATCATCTATGCGAGGCAACGGATACTTGTTCTTCACAGTCATCTGATTCAACTGTCTATAGTCAATGCACATGCGCATACTACCATCTTTCTTCTTCACGAACAACACGGGAGCACCCCACGGAGAACTACTAGGCCTAATGAAACCACGGTCTAATAACTCTTGCAACTGACTCTTCAATTCTTTCAACTCTTTCGGAGCCATGCGATACGGAGCTATCGAAACTGGGTTAGACCCTGAAACTGTCTCAATCACAAACTCAACATCTCTGTCAGGAGGCAAACCCGGCAACTCTTCAGGAAACACATCTGGAAAGTCACACACTGTTCTGATATCTTTCGGTCTAGCTTCACTCATATCCGGATTCATAACATAAGCTAAATAGGCCCCACATCCAGAGTCCATCAATCTATGAGCCTCTAAAGCTGACACCACATTAGACAAGAACTTAATGTTCTCGCCCACTACCACTACCTCGTAGTCATCAGAAAGCTTCAAAGAAATTCTCTTTGTCTCAAAATCCACACTAGCCCGATGCTCGACCAACCAGTCCATACCCAGTATAATGTCAAAACCATAAAAGGGAAGTTCCATCATATCAACTGAGAACACATGACCCTGAATCTTCAGCGGACACCTCCTATACATACGTCTAACCACAACTGTCTCACCAAAGGAACTAGTAACATGCATACCTACATCTAAGATCTCTACAGGAATATCTAACTTTTGTGCATGCTCACTCAGAATGTAGGAATGCGTAGAACCCGAATCAACCAAAGAAAGCAAAGACATAGACTGTAACTCGAAATTACCTGCTATCACATCGGTGTCGTTCCCGGCCTCTCTCTGAAGCATAAACTCTCGCTGGTCCTCCCGCCTCTGGCTGCACAGCCACAACATGAGCAAGGTTCCTCTGAGCATCTCCCCTAGGTGCATCAGCCCTAGGCTGGAAATAGCCACGACCGCGCCCACGACCTCTCTGAAAATCGTTACCTCTCGCAGGAGCCTGAGCAATGTTCGGTGCCTGAGCTGCCTGACGCGGACAGTCCCTCCTAAAGTGGTCCCTCGAACCACAGTTCCAACAAGCATGGAAGTTACCCCAACACTCACCAGTGTGCTGCCTCCCACACTGTGCACACTCGGGCAAACGCCCTCCTCCTCTATAGCCCTGATGGCCTCTACCATGGTGGCCACCGCCACGTCTCTGATCAAACTGATGTCCGCCACCTCTGTGCCTCTTAGCATCTCTACCATCAAAGTTGTTGTGCCTCTTACCAGAACTAGATCCCCCAGAACGCTTGGCCAGCCCCAAGCTATGCTCAATGTCCTTGGCTCTAGCAACCAAGACATCAAAGTCAGAATAATCAGAAGCCAAGGTATACCTCTTAACTTCCTCATGAAGTCCATATCTGAAACGATCACATCGAGCCCTCTCAGTAGGCACTAACTCTGGAGCATACTGACTCAGACGAACGAAACGAATCTCATAATCAGTCACAGAAGCATCTCCCTGAGTGAGAGCCATGAACTCTCTCTTTTTCTCATCTAGGTACCTCGGTCCTAAGTACCTCTTTCGGAAAGCAAACTCAAAGAATTCCCAATCTATCTCGGCCTCTGGAACCCCGGCAGTAATGGTGACCCACCAGGTGTAGGCATCACCCTGAAGCAGTGAGATCACACAACCCAATCTACGTGCGCCCGCACATCCTATCTGAGCTAATATACGAACCGTCTTCTCCAACCATAACTCCGATCTCTCCGGTGTAGATCCTCTAAACTCCTTGGCTCCCAAACTACGGAGCCTCTCCAAAGGGAGACTAGCATCATCACACCTAGGCTGAGCTGCAGCCTGAGCTCCCGCAACTGCGGCCTGAAACGCTCCCGCTATCGCTTGCACTAGCGGTGTCATGTCAATTCCAGCTGGACCTTGGCCACCTTGGCCACCTTGAGGTCCATCTCCTCCGACTCCATCTTCACCTCCAGCTCCAGGTGGTGGAGGTGGTGGTGGTGGAGGTGGTGGTGGGGCGCCAACTCCCGCAGCCACCGGCCCTTCCAGATGAGCCTCCACACCAACAGCCGGCTCAACAGGAGCCGCAACCCGTGGTTCCTGACGAACCACTCTCGGTCTACCTCTCGGTCTAGACATTGCTCTCACGAAAATTAACTACAACCACAACAACAAAACATACAAGTTGGGTTAGCAAGGCAAGGCTTCCAAGTGTTCAAGTACGTTCCCTCACTAAAACAAAACCATTTTCCAATGTAATAGTAGCAATGGGACTCACACACACATGCTTTGAATAAAACAAGCAACATACTCGTCAAACAAGCAACCATTCTTACAAGCAAGCAAACACCGTGCATATCAAGCAAAAACTTGAACTTACCTCACTTACCTGCCCAAGGTCTCGGTAACCTTAGGCTCTGATACCAACAAGTGTAACCCCCTCGTCCCGGTCTGGTCGGATGACTGGTCCAAGTGGGCCACACGGGGAAAACCGAGTGAAAACCTCTAAGGATTCCCCCTCGGTTAACGACCCTAAAATTTCTTTTAACTTTAATATTGTCTAGATGCACATTTATTCCCTAAGTGGAGCATAACAGCGGAAGATACAATCAACGGAACATTCACCGACCAAACTAAGCAAAAACAGTCCATTTTACTTCATTGCAGCAGGCCGTTTCGAAACGCCCCTAGGGCGTTCCGAAACGCCTTGACTTAGTCAACGGCCTTGGGTCAACCATAAGGTGACCGTTCCGAAACAGGGGTGACCCGTATCGGAACGACCTTGACGGTCAATATCTCATGGTCAACGAGATTTGACCGTTTCGAAACACCAAGGGCCCGTTCCGGAACGGCTACATCTCGCCAATTTCTCAAAATTCCAGTAGCAAAAACGTTCCGAAACGCCCTCATCCTTTTCGAAACGGCAGGCCATTTTCAAAGGGACCGTTCCGGAACAGGGGGACCCGTTCCGAAACGCCCCCTGTCTGCAGACTCGTCTGGGCTGTTTTGAGGCACAAGGGTGCCCCAAAACACCACCAAAACACCATACAACAGCTAAACAAAGCAACTTAGGGGATAACAACTATACTAGCATGCTTCAACATGATTTAGACATGTCCAACACTAAGGCAACAATCCACAACATGCATTCATTCAAACAACATTCAAACACATGTAAAAACTCTTAAGGCATAGGCTAAAATCCAAAGTAAGCAATTAGGCATGACTTACAATTCATCATGGCAACACAAACCATGCAAAAGAAGGATATAAGGGAATCCATACATGCTCTCAAACAACCAACAACTACTCATCAAAGCCATACATGTCCCATTGCTCAAACTATTACATGTCTAACATTTAAAAACCATACTTGATGAACTCAAGCCAAAAACCACACTTGGAGCCTTCCACTTGCGCGAGCAACCCACGAGCTTAAGTATCTGCAATGTTGAACAAAGAGAGCGTAAGCAATGATGCTTAGTGAGGGTGAGCTCTAAAAACAAACCTCAACATTGCAGGGTCCGAGCACGATCTAGCCAAGGCATTACACACACACATACCAAGGATCCACAAAAGCCACATTATAAGGTGCATGAACAATATATACAAGTACATGTCATGAATCATTAAGCTCTACTTTCACAACATAAATAGCCACATCAAACATTCTCACAAGGATCATTAATCTCAACACATGGATACATATATCAAACAACATTGTCACCTAGATACGACTCAAATACGCGGATAACCGTTGGAACTCACATCCAACAACACAACCATTACCTGACGGTGGGATTACACTCATCACCGGTCCCGCGGAGGGGATTCCACTCATCCTCACGCCCCGTCGATGGGATTCCACTCATCACCGACTATATTTAAATACCATTTCCGGGCGTACTCGTACTCCTCATTGGTGACTCAACGCCACCAAGGCCACGAGCGACTTTTGACTCATGTGTACACACTAACATCCTAATGATCGATCATTTGTATTTAAGTATACTAGTGCCAATATTTTACTCGTTCCACATTACTCATTTCAATCATTCCCGTGCTTAGCACGTACTCACCATGAACACAATCATGAACCAACATCATGCATGCTTTAAGCAATACAAATCATGCCTCATCTCACGTGTATGATACAATATACATAAGCATTCATATCACAACACATACGAGGCATATACATTCATACATTCAAGTTCATCCAAGGGCTCTAGATCAAGCTTAGGATTAGGCTACCACCCTAATCCTAACTCTAGGTGGGTCTACCAAGCCCAACCTAGTCCATATACTCGAACCAACCAATTTAAAACCATTTAAGACAATTAACCACTCACCTAAGCTTCCAAGCTCAAAGACCAAGCAAGCGACCGTTCTTCAAATTCCCGGATTCTCTTCCAGAGCTTCACCGACGCCCAAACTCGGTTCTAATCAATCTCAAACACAAACAAAACATTCATAATCAATATCTCATCAACGGAAACAACCCGGATCAATACTTCAAGCACTCAATACCCAAAACAAGTCCCAAAAACAGAATTTCCGAGCTGCCCTTAAAGCCCACCAATATCTTCCAATTCAAGCATCCAAAAACCATCAAACACACCCAAAGCAGCCCTCATATATAATACTAACATCAGCCCTCGAGAACTAACATTGAAACACCCGAAAAACCACTTTAAAACCTCCCAAAAACCCCTTTAAAGCCAAATTCCGAAAATTGTTTAAAATCGTTTGAAATTCACATATGCGACATCATTTGACTCCTATATACCATAACTAACCATAATAAATCAAAATATTAGGTTTAGCTACACAAAGGCACCACTTTTAATCAAATATTCAAAAACCTCTATTTCCTTAAAACTTCATGAAAACGAAAATAAAGTGTACTTTTGAGAAGAGGGAGGTGAGGGGAGTTCAAAATTACCTTCACCTTTCAATTCGGGGTTGAAATGGAGGAGCTTTGGAAATGGAATAGTGAATGTGGAAGGGAGTTTGGTTTCCCGTTGATAAGCTTTGGAGAAGAAGATGAATAGTAGAGAGAATGGGTGTTTTATTTGACATGTGACTTATTTAGGGCTCAAAAGACTTCTTTGCCCTTAATGAAATGGGGTATTCACAAGGGCATACCCTCTATGGCTATTTGGGGTTAAATTACAAAACATAATAACTCAAATTAATCTAATTTAATTCGGAAACGAAACCCGAAATTCTTAAAAACCATTTTAATTATAAAACCGAGCCCAAAATAATATTAAAATATTATTTTCACCTATCCCCTAAACCCGGGTGTTACAACGGCTATAAACTCATCAAGGAGTATAAAAGGGACTTCCAAGCATCAAGTAAAGGTTAATGCTCATATTGTCAAACATCAAATGATCAAAGATTGTCTTAGAGCTTAAATTGTCATTTATTGTATAGACAAACACTAGTGAGCCAAAATTGTCAAATTTGCTCAAGTGTTTTAGGTTTTGGGTGAGTGCTAAATTGTGCAAACAAATACCTATTAGAGGGATTTAAGTTTGCTTATTGTTTCTCTTTGTAAGAGAGGGTTTCAATCTAGGCTTTGGGTAGAAAGCTTGATTGTGTATAAGGGTTACCTCCTAAGCCTAGAAAAAGGGACGAATCAATAGTGGATTGATTGGAAATCCTTAGTGGGGGAGCTAAGGTAGTGGATATAGACCTTGGTTAGACGGTTGAACCACTATAAATCTTTGTGTCACATTTCTTTTTAGCTTCCACAACCCTTCCACCCATAAATACACATCTCCACCACTTGGTGAGCCTTATCGGTTGAATGAATCGAGCACCTCACAACTCAACAATTGGTATCAGAGCTTGGCTCAATCGAAGGGGATTCACATCATATTGAGAAGATCCGGCAAGCTCGATCACTATTTCATCAACCGGCTCAAATGGCACTATCAATCGACAAACTGCCTTTCTTTGACGGAACCCACTATGCCCATTGGAAGAAAAAGATGAAGTTCTTCATCAAATCAAGAGATTACAAGCTATGGGATATAGTTGAAGATGGTCCGTTCGTGCCTCAAAGAAGCAAAGCGGAGTGGAGTTCTGACGATCGCAAGAAGATGGAGCTTAATTGCAAAGCCTTGCACATCTTGTTTTGTGCTTTTAGCCCAACCATCTATGAGAAGATGTCTTCTTGTGAGAGTGCCAAGGAGGTATGGGACAAGCTTGAAGTCACATACGAGAGAACCGATGAAATCAAGGAGACCAAGATTGGGCTCCTAACCTTAGAGTATGAGAACTTCAAAATGGATCCGGAAGAGAACATAGAGAAGATGTTTGATAGGTTCTCCACTATCACCAATGGTCTCAAAGGCTATGAAGAAGCCATCCCGAAAGAAAAGCTTGTTCAAAAGCTCATCTACTCACTTCCCGAGTCTTGAGACTCAAAGACGACCGCCATCATCGAAGCCAAGAATTTGAAGACCTTGAAGCTTGATGAACTCATGGGGTCACTCCTTACTCATCAAATCATGAAGAAGAACAAGGAAGATGAGAAGAAGAGGGAAGAAATTAGAGCTATGGGAGAGAAGAAAATCAAAGGGCTAGGCATCAATGCAAGTGCCATGGCTCTCAAATCCTCCACTTGTCATCATGTCTACTCAAGTGAAGAGGAGGATGAAGATGAAGAGATAGTTCATCTCTTCAAGAAGTGTGCCCCATTCATGAAGAAAGCCTTGAGAGAGCTTGAACGAGAACCCAAGAGAAAGGAGAGGGCAAGCACTTCAAGCCATAAGAAGAAGGCACATGTGGCTACTTGGAGTGATGATGACTCCACCGACGATGAACAAGCCAACCTTTGCCTTATGGCCATCGAAGAAGATTCAAGGGTAACTTCTAATTCATCTACTTCATGTTCTTACTCTTTTGATGAATTACAAGATGCCTATGATGATTTGGTTTTAGACTTTAAAAATCACATTTTGAAAAACAATAAAGTGATTTCAAAGTTGAAAATTCAAAATGATTTGATTTCTAAAACCAAACTTGAAGCAAAACTCAAGGAGTTTGAATTAAAATGTTTTGATTTACAAAAATTGCTTCAAAAAGTTCAAGAAGAAAAAGGATTTGATTTCCAAAGAGCTTGAAAAGAAAAAACAATTTTGGAAAATCAAATTTTTATGTAAGACAATCTAGTGCCCCTAGATTTGCAAAAGGAAAATGTTTTAGAAGTATTTGGGTCCCAAAAGGACTTAGTACTTCAATTAAAAGGGATGACATTGAAAAATGGATTCCTAAGGGGACTAAAATTTGTGCTACTAACGTTTATGGATCCAAAGCAATTTGGATACCAAAAGTCACTTGATTGTCTTTTGCTAAGTGTGATGGAGATGTTCAACAAGTCAAACATTGAGGGGGAGCTCCATGCACACTAAGGAAGAACACTTGAAGAAGGAAGGCTTCACATCCTACTTTGAGTTCAAGTGTTGGTAATATCTAGTTGTTTTTGCATTTATTTGTTTTAATTTTTTTAATTCAACTAGATGATCATATATGTTGGACTAACATCTTTGATGATGCTTTGAGTAAGGGGGGCCATTTTAAAACCAAATTCTTATTTTTGTCAATTTTTACCTCTATTGTTATTTTGAACTTAATGTTTTAAATTCTTTTTGATATAACAAAAAGGGGGAGAAATGGTTTGAAAATTTGAATTTTTCAAATGAATAAGGGGGAGCTTTATTTGATTTCATATCTTCAATCTCTTATTCACATTTTTAAAGTTAAAGGGGGAGAATCCCAAACAATTTTTCAAGTGAGTTTTATTATATCAAAAAGGGGGAGAGTGTAGAACTAATGTTTTGATATAATAATTGAAAAATGTTTTGGACTGATTTAAAAAGTATTTAAAACATTTCCAAAGTCCAAACAACTTGAAATTATGTTTAGAGAAGTTTTTAAAAGGGTTTTACATGTTTTTCAAAGCCAAACTTCACAAAACTGTCCATGCGTTTCGAAACACCTTAGGGCGTTTCGATACGGGAATTCCAGTAGCAAAAACGTTTCGATACTCGTATCGAAACGGGCATTCCCTGGATAGGATTTTTGCCCAGCGTTTTGAAACGGGCTATGTCGTTTCGATACGCCTACGTGGCATGGACCACAACGGTAAAAAACCCCAACGGCTATTTCCCAACTAACATTTAAATGCAGGTCGTTTCGATACGGGACTAGGCGTTTTGATACGTGTTTCGAAACGGGCTACAGCGTTTCGATACGGGTCCACGTCAGACTGCAACGGCTCTTTCTACTTAAAGGGTGTTTCGAAACGGGTTCGAGTGTTTCGAAACAGAGAGCTGCAGAACTGCATTTATGGTGGGAATTAAAGTCCTCAACGGATCCAAATCAATCCCAACGTGTAACACCCCAAATTTTACCCAATTCAAAAATCTCTAATTTTGAAATCCTTAAATCGGAAACCCTAGAATTGGGGAATTATTGTGCAAATTAAATTGAATTTTGGTTATGATTCTAGTGACCTAATTGTTAAAATTGGAACTTCGGTGACCTACTTAAATTAATTTGGTATGTTGGTGTCCAATGTGAAAAGTAGGAATTATTAGGGACCCTTCCCTTGTAATTTACCCTTTTGAGCTTGATATTTAACCAAACTTTTAGCCCTAAAGGCTTTTGTCATCTGTTATGAGCATCAATAGCCGCACCCCTCACTTCTCTCTTGCAAATAACGTCCCCAACCCTCAGTTCCGATCAAGCTCCGACGAGGGCGTTACCATTGTACATTCAAAGCGCCGCCACCATCATTCGAATCCCCCTCGCCGTCCGACCAAAATCCATCCCCTATTTATCCGTGTCGGCAACCGTTAGAGAAGAAACGGTAAAGAACCGTTTGAATCTCCCATTGCGCCGTCGTGCTCCGCCGCTCCTCCTCCGTGCATCGTCTGTTGTTGTGTTAAGTTGAAGGGAAACGGTTCGTTTTCCTTGCTCCGTTCGTCCTCACACTGTTGTTCGCCGCTCCGATCGTGTGTGGGTAAGCCTTGAACGTATGGTTCCGATTTATGTTCTGGTGATTTTGAGTTGGGGGTTGTATTTCTGTTAAAGCGTTGCGGTTTCCCTTGCAGTTAGTTTTGTCCCCGCCGTCTGGTGCTGCCGTCATTGTTTGGTCATGTCGCCACCCATGCGTCGTGTTGAGTTCGCACTGCCGCTGTCGATCTGCATTCACGCTGCCGTCCTCTTGTCCCTTTCTTGCGCCTCCACCGTCATTCTCTGTTCATTGTGGTTGTTCATTACCGTGTTGCCGCCTCATTGCTGAGCCATTGTCGTCGACGTTCTTGTGTCGCCTCTGCATAGTGGAACTGCTGCTGCCGCCGTGATGTTGAGCCGTCGTTTCGGGTGCTGAAACCCTAGCCCCATATCTGATGCTAGGTTTGGGAGTGATGGGCTAAGTGTGTTGAGCGGTTGGGCCGAGTGTTGTTGGTTGAGCCCAACCTCGGTGTTTGTGTGTGGGTTGTGGGTTATGTGAGTGTGGGTATGTGGTTTGGGCTTGGTGATTGGCCGTGTGGGTGGTTGTGGTGTGAGTATGAGTTGTGGGTTTTTGAAGTTAGTTGGATGGTGAGGCCCATGTGAATAGGTGTTATGTGAGCCCTGATCTATGAGTAACCCGAACCAGTAAACTGAACCGGCAGACCTGAACCGGTCTTATGAACTGAACCATTCCAGAACCGAATCAGATCAGTGAACCTTGGACCGAACTGAACCATAAGTTTTGAACCGGACTGTTGACTTGTGACCTTGACCCGTTTGACTCTACAGTTGACTTTTGACCGTTGACCGACTCATTTGACTAGTTTGACCAGAGTTGACCGTTGACTTTGACTAGTTGGACCAGTTTGACTTTGACCGGTTTGACTTTGACCAGGGTTGACCAAGAGTTGACTTTTTCAGGAAACGTTCCTTTTGACCTTTTTCGACGTCCTGAGTTCGTATCCGCTGCCTGTTTTGTCAAATTCAAATCCGAAAGCTCTGTTCTGCTAATTTCAGTAAATTATTCATAAAATCTGATAAGTTGTGAATTTCAGAATCTGATTCGGAATATTCTCGTGTTCAGGTGCCGACCTTGAGACCGTTGGGTTACTTTCAGTTGTTCAGACCGACCGTGCACGTTTTTCGAGATCTTCACGTGAGTATATTTTAGTTCGGTTTTTAGTATTTTAGTCGGTGGCTTAGTGTTAGTAATAAATACTAATATAGTATTCATACGTCGTAGGTTCTGATTCGGCTAGATCTGAGCGTAAGACGCGCTTTTCTCGGCATTAGAGATACTGTTGCTAAAGGTGTGTCTCTTCATGTTTTAATAAACTTATGTGTTTCTTTCTGTGCTATAAATTTTATGTGCTTTTCTGGATTAATATAAGTAAATGTTCTGTACATTTTGTGTGCATACTCTGTTGTGATTGGGTGAATGTTTTCAGACATCATGCATAACATGTCATACTGTGATTTAAGTGAAATATCAGATTTTTCGGAATCGTAAAACATCGGATTTATAGTATTGTGCAACTTGAATTTTCATGATTCAAGTTTCAGACCAGACTCGGATTTTAAAATCTGCATCATATCATTGTGGGTATATGGTTTGGAATTTGTTCGGGGAAGTTCAGTGGTTTCAACCTTCGGGTTGAATTCCGCTTCGGATTAGTGGTTTCACCCTTTGGGGTTGAATTCCCCTTCGGATCAGTGGTTCCACCCTTCGGGCTGAGTTCCACTTCGGATGGTGACGATGGAGAAAGTAGGTTCTGGGGAACCTTACTTTTCGGTGTATCGGAGATGGGTACTATGATTCATCTGCATCAGACACCATATCATCATGATTCGGTTTTATCGTGTTTTCGGAAAAGTATTTATAAGAAAATAAAATACTGTTTTGTTTTTGTTTTGTTTTCGTTGCACTTTAGAGACACACTAAGCTCTTTAGCTTACACACCTTAGTTTTTACTTTTCAGATATCTCAGACTTTTAGGCGATCGGTACTTGGAGCATCTCTTATTTATTCAGATAAATTATCTTTCAGTACGAACTTTTCTGTTACCTCAGAATTATTATTTTAATATATTTTGGGATATTTGTGTAATATGGACATTGGAACTATTTTTAATTTGGGTTTTATTAAATGCATGCATCTATGAAGTTACTTTCGGACTTTTAATTAATTATCGGAACATCGTTCAAAAGATTGAGTTTTATTTTAATCGGAATATTTGTTGAGTTTTACTTATTTAATCGTTTTTTTTAATTACAAAATATTTTAACCTAAATTGTTTCTTGAGGGACAAGTTTTCAATTGATACTTCCTAGATCCGACCAATTTCTTCTGGGTTGGGTTTAGGGGGTTACATTTAGTGGTATCAGAACCAGGTTCAACCCTCGGACTGTGAGGCTCACAAAAGTTTTTTTCAAAATGCTTTCGACTTTTGCATGCATCAGAAATATTTTGGGATAAATGGGAATTTTCTGGAAAAAAAAAATACTACGGTATTCTGTGATTTTGACTTCAACGTTTTCAATGTGTTTTAAATTCGAGACTCCGGTACCGAATCTGACTCTAGGTTATTACCTTCTGTAGATAGTTACTGAGCCACCGCGTAGGAATCTTAAGCTATCGTTTGTTCGAGATCGTGGTTGAGGTCGTACTGCTGCTTCTGGTAGTGATCATCTGCCTTCTGTTCGGCAAGCAGAAATTCAGAATAAGTTACATGTTGATGAGAACCATTCGTTGGGAGGATATCAGATCGGAAAGGATAACTCACTTGATATTGAGAACACTGATCGATATGTGGGAGTCGAGCTCTTAACGAAGTGTTAAGATTATTTTATGAATTTGAAATAGAATAACAAGTCAGTAAATGATTATGAGATAGAATTTCGGAGGTTGGTCAAGTATGCTCCTGAGATAGTTGCGAATGAGAAAGATAAGTATGATTTTTTTAAGGAACTTCGACGATCGATTCAAAGAGATGTTGCAAGATATCATGATAAAGTACTCAACGACATGGTTGATCGAGGTAAAACTTCTGAGAGGATAAATTTCATAAATGGAAAAAGAGGAACTTCGGAATTTGATCAAGTCGGGAAGCAACCAGACACATTTGTACAACCAAGTTTTGTCAGCTCGTTTGAAAAGAGGCCTAGAGATGAGTCTGTTCCTTATAGTTATCGGAATGTGAGACCTGCAGTATCGACAGTTTCGTCTAGCAGCCAGGGTAGTTCAAAAGTTCGTCGACCTATTTCTGTATGTGGTTTTTGCAACAAAAAGCATAATGGAGAGTGCAAATTGATGAACATAACATGTTTCAGATGTGGTTCTCAGGATCACTACTTAAAGAATTGTCCACGTTCAACAACTGGTTCATCCGTTCAGATTCAGAATCATGCATCAGTTCAAGCACCTCACCGAGGTAGAGGGCAGTTTAGGTCAGTTGCTTCTGGTACTGCTAGTAGAGGTAGACATACTCCGAGTGGTGGATCAGTTAGATCTGAGATTAGACGTCCAGGTTCAGTACATCCAACCGGAGCTCGTGTTGGATACGATGATATACATGATGACATGGATGGTACATTTTAATATGTTTTAATTCTTTTTCCAGTTCTATGTTTCAGTATTTTCGGTTATGATATATCATAAATTCAGAATGGGAAAGTTTATGCGTGTTTTAGTTGGTTTTGAGATCTGTTGTTAAGTCTGAAAATTTCCAGGACGAAATTTCTTTTAAGGGAGGGAGAGTTGTAACACCCCAAATTTTACCCAATTCAAAAATCTCTAATTTTGAAATCCTTAAATCGGAAACCCTAGAATTGGGGAATTATTGTGCAAATTAAATTGAATTTTGGTTATGATTCTAGTGACCTAATTGTTAAAATTGGAACTTCGGTGACCTACTTAAATTAATTTGGTATGTTGGTGTCCAATGTGAAAAGTAGGAATTATTAGGGACCCTTCCCTTGTAATTTACCCTTTTGAGCTTGATATTTAACCAAACTTTTAGCCCTAAAGGCTTTTGTCATCTGTTATGAGCATCAATAGCCGCACCCCTCACTTCTCTCTTGCAAATAACGTCCCCAACCCTCAGTTCCGATCAAGCTCCGACGAGGGCGTTACCATTATCCATTCAAAGCGCCGCCACCATCATTCGAATCCCCCTCGCCGTCCGACCAAAATCCATCCCTATTTATCCGTGTCGGCAACCGTTAGAGAAGAAACGGTAAAGAACCGTTTGAATCTCCCCTTGCGCCGTCATGCTCCGCCGCTCCTCCTCCGTGCATCGTCTGTTGTTGTGTTAAGTTGAAGGGAAACGGTTCGTTTTCCTTGCTCCGTTCGTCCTCACACTGTTGTTCGCCGCTCCGATCGTGTGTGGGTAAGCCTTGAACGTATGGTTCCGATTTATGTTCTGGTGATTTTGAGTTGGGGGTTGTATTTCTGTTAAAGCGTTGCGGTTTCCCTTGCAGTTAGTTTTGTCCCCGCCGTCTGGTGCTGCCGTCATTGTTTGGTCATGCCGCCACCCATGCGTCGTGTTGAGTTCGCACTGCTGCTGTGGATCTGCATTCACGCCGCCGTCCTCTTGTCCCTTTCTTGCGCCTCCACCGTCATTCTCTGTTCATTGTGGTTGTTCATTACCGTGTTGCCGCCTCATTGCTGAGCCATTGTCGTCGACGATCTTGTGTCGCCGCTGCATAGTGGAACTGCTGCTGCCGCCGTGATGTTGAGCCGTCGTTTCGGGTGCTGAAACCCTAGCCCCATATCTGATGCTAGGTTTGGGAGTGATGGGCTAAGTGTGTTGAGCGGTTGGGCCGAGTGTTGTTGGTTGAGCCCAACCTCGGTGTTTGTGTGTGGGTTGTGGGTTATGTGAGTGTGGGTATGTGGTTTGGGCTTGGTGATTGGCCGTGTGGGTGGTTGTGGTGTGAGTATGAGTTGTGGGTTTTTGAAGTTAGTTGGATGGTGAGGCCCATGTGAATAGGTGTTATGTGAGCCCTGATCTATGAGTAACCCGAACCAGTAAACTGAACCGGCAGACCTGAACCGGTCTTATGAACTGAACCATTCCAGAACCGAATCAGATCAGTGAACCTTGGACCGAACTGAACCATAAGTTTTGAACCGGACTGTTGACTTGTGACCTTGACCCGTTTGACTCTACAATTGACTTTTGACTGTTGACCGACTCATTTGACTAGTTTGACCAGAGTTGACCGTTGACTTTGACTAGTTGGACCAGTTTGACTTTGACCGGTTTGACTTTGACTTTGACCAGGGTTGACCAAGAGTTGACTTTTTCAGGAAACGTTCCTTTTGACCTTTTTCGACGTCCTGAGTTCGTATCCGCTGCCTGTTTTGTCAAATTCAAATCCGAAAGCTCTGTTATGCTAATTTCAGTAAATTATTCATAAAATCTGATAAGTTGTGAATTTCAGAATCTGATTCGGAATATTCTCGTGTTCAGGTGCCGACCTTGAGACCGTTGGGTTACTTTCAGTTGTTCAGACCGACCGTGCACGTTTTTCGAGATCTTCACGTGAGTATATTTTAGTTCGGTTTTCAGTATTTTAGTCGGTGGCTTAGTGTTAGTAATAAATACTAATATAGTATTCATACGTCGTAGGTCCTGATTCGGCTAGATCTGAGCGTAAGACGCGCTTTTCTCGGCATTAGAGCTACTGTTGCTAAAGGTGTGTCTCTTCATGTTTTAATAAACTTATGTGTTTCTTTCTGTGCTATAAATTTTATGTGCTTTTCTGGATTAATATAAGTAAATGTTCTGTACATTTTGTGTGCATACTCTGTTGTGATTGGGTGAATGTTTTCAGACATCATGCATAACATGTCATACTGTGATTTAAGTGAAATATCAGATTTTTCGGAATCGTAAAACATCGGATTTATAGTATTGTGCAACTTGAATTTTCATGATTCAAGTTTCAGATCAGACTCGGATTTTAAAATCTGCATCATATCATTGTGGGTATATGGTTTGGAATTTGTTCGGGGAAGTTCAGTGGTTTCAACCTTCGGGTTAAATTCCGCTTCGGATTAGTGGTTTCACCCTTTGGGGTTGAATTCCGCTTTGGATCAGTGGTTCCACCCTTCGGGCTGAGTTCCACTTCGGATGGTGACGATGGAGAAAGTAGGTTCTGGGGAACCTTACTTTTCGGTGTATCGGAGATGGGTACTATGATTCATGTGCATCAGACACCATATCATCATGATTCGGTTTTATCGTGTTTTCGGAAAAGTATTTATAAGAAAATAAAATACTGTTTTTTTTTGTTTTTTTTTTTCGTTGCACTTTAGAGACACACTAAGCTCTTTAGCTTACACACCTTAGTTTTTACTTTTCAGATATCTCAGACTTTTAGGCGATCGGTACTTGGAGCATCTCTTATTTATTCAGATAAATTATCTTTCAGTACGAACTTTTCTGTTACCTCAGAATTATTATTTTAATATATTTTGGAATATTTGTGTAATATGGACACTGGAACTATTTTTAATTTGGGTTTTATTAAATGCATGCATCTATGAAGTTACTTTCGGACTTTTAATTAATTATCGGAACATCGTTCAAAAGATTGAGTTTTATTTTAATCGGAATATTTGTTGAGTTTTACTTATTTAATCGTTTTTTTTTATTACAAAATATCTTAACGTAAATTGTTTCTTGAGGGACAAGTTTTCAATTGATACTTCCTAGATCCGACCCATTTCTTCTGGGTTGGGTTTAGGGGGTTACACAACGACTAGCAACGACTATAAACTCATCAAGGAGTATAAAAGGGACCTCCAAGCATCAAGTAAAGGTTAATGCTCATATTGTCAAACATCAAATGATCAAAGATTGTCTTAGAGCTTAAATTGTCATTTATTGTATAGACAAACACTAGTGAGCCAAAATTGTCAAATTTGGTCAAGTGTTTTAGGTTTTGGATGAGTGCTAAATTGTGCAAACAAATACCTATTAGAGGGATTTAAGTTTTCTTATTGTTTCTCTTTGTAAGAGAGGGTTTCAATTAAGGCTTTGGGTAGAAAGCTTGATTGTGTATAAGGGTTACCTCCTAAGCCTAGAAAAGGGGACAAATCAATAGTGGATTGATTGGAAATCCTTAGTGGGGAGCTAAGGTAGTGGATGTAGACCTTGGTTAGAAGGTTGAACCACTATAAATCTTTGTGTCACATTTCTTTTTAGCTTCCACAACCATTCCACCCATAAATCCACCTCTCCACCACTTGGTGAGCCTTATCGGTTGAACGAATCGAGCACCTCACAACTCAACAATATCAATTCGAACTGTGTAACACCACAACACCCAAATACTCCTAGATAAGCCAGTGGCCTCTACACGGTAAGAGTTGTCAAAACCAGAACGGCGAATAAACAAATCAGCCGATCTCCCACTCACTCTCGGCTCCATAATAGCTATAATATTCAGTGACTGTGATCTCACCAACTTAAAATAACAGTTAAAAACAAGGCTAAAAGTGCCTTGTGCATTCCAAAAGATTACTTTAACCATAAAAAAAATATGAAGGGAAACCTAAAAAACACAACTCACTGCGATTTACCCGTAAATGTCCACTCAAAGGTCGTGTTACTAATCCACTGCACATTAGCACCATGTCCCACCTGATCAGTTTGAGGGCTTGATCCATTGTTAGCATCACATGTAGCCTTGGTAGTCAAAGCATTCGATAGATTAGCTACCCAATCTTTAACAACAATCAGTTTTTTTCTCTAACTCTTCTATTTTCTTCGGTTTAATCCCTTTACATGGCATACCTTTCAAAGTCGCCAAACTTCGGTTCAGCCATTTAGTATTATTATTTCGAATCGGACCATACTGTGATTGGCCGTTGTTATCTTTCAATGGTCGTTTCGCCCCTTCTTCGGTCACACAAATAGAAGTATGTTTGTCCAATTTAAGAGAGGATAGTGCTAAGATAACCTTGTCTTTAGCCGCAACATTAGGAACCTCTACACATTCATCCTTTCTCATCGTAGGACTTTGTCCGAACCTAATTTCACCTATCACAGCAACCACAACACTCGGTTGGCTACTAATCTCCATCGCCTAAGTGCAGACCGGACTCGACAAACTTGGGGTCGTAGCTTGATGGTTGTTTATGGTTTCAACTTGAGGGATAATAGGAGTCTTACTGCTGAACGATAACGAAGGGTCAACACTCCCAGCTTTTCCTTGCGCAATGCACCCGTCAACCACCAAAGGATTCCGAGGGTGATCACCACTTTCCAACGAGGATAAAATATCAAACCTCGACCCCTCTTTTGGTGGAGGATTGGGAGAACCTTAGTTCACAGTCTTTCGGTTTGCAGTTGGATGCCTACTCCTACTAGCAACCTGCATCCATGGACCGAACATATCATCAGCATTCGACATCTTCTGTTCAACCAATTTCTCCTTACCTTTAACAACCTCTCAAACACCACACATCTCTTTCGAATGACCATATTTCCCGCATCCAAAGCATATAACATGAAGACCTTCATATTCAATTGATTGTTGTCGACCATCTGTTACAATCCTCGAGATCAATGGCTTATCCAAATCAATCACAACGCCTAACCGAGCGAATCTGCCCCTTATACCATCAGTAGTATTGAAATCAATATGCACCACATTACCCATCATATTCTCAATCGCGCCAAAAGGCTCTTAGAGTAATAGCGGTACGGTAATCATGGGAGACGAATCCACACAAAAATTCAGTTAGGATGATCCTCTGAAGTTGAGAACTCACGCGATCATGGTTGAACCATGAGATAACTTCCATAAATCATCTACGGGCCTCCCGTCAACACTCGCTCTTAAATCATCATCCATTGCAAATCTCACAAGGAAGTAATCATTATCCAGATCAATAATATTCATCTCGCCCATATGATTCCAAAACGACTGAACACGATTTCTCAACGCGCGATAACCAATCGACTTACCTAATAATCGCACAATCAACGACTTCGAAAGCTTTTCATCAATTGCTTTGTAAACCCTTTTAGAGAAACGAATCTCCAGAATAAGACCATTGTTGCCGATCACCACATCTTCTGCATACAATTCAACATCCAAATCACTGATAAAGTTATCTTTTTGCCCGGATCTCATTTGACCAGTGACCATGTCACAAAATGATGCTTTCGCCGGTATTGGCAATTTAGCCGGTGTTTCCGCGACACCCATAGATATCTTATCCCGTGAGAGATCTACAGACTCAACTCTCACCAATGTTTCAGTGCGAGGTTGATTGGCAGTGTCCACCTCCACGCTCTCTTCATTCTGGATACTTTCGACAGTCGATGTTATCACAGATTCACTACCGATGATCAAAAGGATCAGCGTTGATGTGCCATCAGGCGACCGCCCCGTCAGGGCTGGTTGTTGTAACAAGTTAGGGTTTCCTAAGTTTACGGAGCTCTCCATGTTTATTATTTTCCGACCTTTTCTCTAAACTTTTAAAACGCAAATGGGACAATAATTCGTGTTTATTATTTTTGTGATTTAAAACCAACATGTTATCAACGGTCCCATATGTCATGTGCCTAATAAATATTTTTTCCTTTAATTATTGGCACCTAATTTATTAGTTGATTAATTGAAATTGAATATTATAATAGTCTATTATGAAAACGATCTTCCAATTTAATTTACTTCATTCATAATTCAAATCTCTAACTTAAATTTATTTGAAGGACATAATGTTTCACCATATGATATCAATTAATAATAAATATAAAAATTCTTAAAATCTTTGAATCACATTAATCTATTTTATTTGAAATTCTTTATTTGATACTTAAATCCATCTTTAATAATAATTTACACAAGTTTTACTCATCTTTCGACAAAGATTGGAGTTGGAAGTGTTTGGCACTGTTCTCAAAATTTTAACTTTATTTTATTATATAATCATTTAAATTGTTTTGTACTAAACTTTTTGTTTAATGTGGCAGCTTTTTTCCCTTCCTTGAGCTCACATTCAACTAATGATCACTCATTATTTAATTAATCAGTCCTTGGAATAATTATTTTTTTAACTACAAGTAATGGACTCCAACGAATTTCATTCCACATCTTTATATTCCTTTACCTGCATTTGAATAGATAGTCTATAAATTAGCGTAATAATAATAAGGGTAAAGTACATAAATGCTCACTAAACTATCTTAAAAAATATAAAATGGTCACCAAACTTTCAAAAATTATATAATGGGCATTAAACTTTAGTTTTTTGTTTCAAAATGGTCACTAAGCCGTTAATTATCGTTCATTGAATGACGTGACAGTTACGAAAAGTTGAATAATAACACATTTAATCCTTCATATTTATGCATTCAATCAATTTAGTCCTAATTTAACCCTCATTCTTGATGTCTAAATTGATTAAAAGTGTAAATATGGAGGATTAAATGTGATGTTATACAAACTTTCGTAACTGCCATGTCACTCAGTTAATAACAATTGACAGTTCAGTGACCATTTTGTAACAAAAACTAAAGTCTAATGCCTATAATGTAACTTTTGAAAGTTTGGTGACCATTTTGTATTTTTTGAAATAGTTTAGCGACCGTTTGTGTACTTTACCCTAATAATAATACCAACCGAACAAATATTCAATAAAAAACCCATCATATTTACTAATTCAGGGACGGTTCAAAGATTTAAGGAACCATGTGTAATTTACTAAAATGAGGTCTTTAATTTAAAATACGAAAGGGGTATAAGTTTTTTCTTCAAATAAATTAAGTTCCCTTAATACAAAAAAATGTAAGATTAATTTCTTAAGTGACGTAAAAATTAATTACAAAAATTTTAAAAAACTAATATTTCACATAAAATGTTATTCTTCTTACATATTTCGAAGCAAAATTATTTACACGCTTTTAATATCAATTTATTTCAAAAGATCACTATTGAACATCAAGCTCAAAATATTATAAACTCTTTTCTTTTTCCTTTATAATTTAGTTAAGATCTAAGGATTTAATTTAGGGTTTTAATGTGTTTTAATCACTGTTAATAGTTTTTATTGATATATTAGTATAAACTATACCATTAATTCGAGTTTGACTATGCTGTATATACATGGTTTATGAGAGAAGCAACACTTTGAAAAGTAGGAGGATTATCAGTTTCAAAGATATAATTAAAAAAACTTAAATAAATAAGTCTATATGAGATAAGTGTGCTTATAAATAGTTAATTCAATTGGTTAGATAAAAAGTAAAGTTTTGCATTCAATCAAGGGGACATTTGGTCTATAAATATGAATACAAGGCCATGGCTTATTGGGATTATATTACATATATTATAAATTAGAAAGAAATGCATATATTAGGTAAACCTACTTAGAACATAAACCCTAGGTGGAGTGGGTCCCTCTGAAATTTCCATACCCCCTAATCATTAGGGGTGTTCATTTCGGATATCCGATCCGATCCGATCCGATCCGAAAATTCGGATATCCGAAAAATTCGGATCACCTAAATAGCGATCCGTATCCGATCCGAAAAAACCGGATATCCGAAAATCCGGATATCCGAATTTTCGGATCGGATACTCGGATATCCGATTATCCGAAATTTATGAATTTATTTGATTATTATTTTAATTTAATGGTTCTATCCATGAAAATTTTAGGTTTTCGAATATAAAAATTAATAAATTATTGAATATAACAATATTTGTATCAAGAAATTTCAATTTTTCATATATAACAAGTAAAAATATCGAATATGATAAGATTTATACCTATAAAAAAATTGAATTTTCGGATATCGGATAATCGGATATCCGATCCGAATGTAAAACCACTATCCGTATCCGATCCGAAATTTTCGGATATCCGATCCGAATTATCCGAAAAATAAAAAACGGATCGGATATCCTAAATTTCGGATCTGATCAACGGATAATCGGATCGGATCAATCGGATCGGATTTTTTTGAACACCCCTACTAATCATGAATGCACACACTTTTGGATATTTGACTTTTTTTTTTTCGTATTCACTTTTATTATTTTGTATACAGTAAATTAAAACTCAATAAATTAATAACATTTTTAAAATAATAATGTTTTTCAGCCTCGATTTGGCTCGAATTCTAAATTAATAAGATAATATTTTTTCGGATGACTCTTATATAAATTTATGGTCCTTTTAATATTATAAATTAATAATTTTATAAAATTACAAATATAATTAGATCAACTTAGTAAAATATGACTCTATTGTTCTTTGCTTCTTCTTAAAATTTAAATTTAGTTGTTAAAAACTTCTAGAGTAAGTGGTTAAAAACCTCTCAGTTGACACCTCCCATCCCCTTAGGTTGTCAGTTCTAGACCTAATAGGAGCAAATTTTCATTCGCCTAGGTAGGAATTGTTGAAAAAAGAAATCTAGTTGTATTTTATCTCTAACTTTCCTTACCGCATTCTAAAATTCTGGTGTTGCGTTCTAATACTGCAACAAAAAATTGTAAAGAGTTATTGTCGTTATGAGTTATTCCTTCCGCGTAATTGGTTGCAAAAACATTGTATCATCTTCAATAAGATTTTTAATAACACTAGCTACAATTTCTTCGAAACTTTAGACCTCTAAACATGTATCATTTTCACCTGGATAATTCAATAGGTGATTGACATCTATTTTGTTGCGGTTACCAAGGCCATTAATTATCGTATCAAGTTCATGAATACCTTTTTGAATAGTTCCTTCATGTGTTATTTTAATTAGTCACATTGTACATGAACATCATTCAATTAGTAAATACAATGTATATGTTTTATTCATGAAGAATAATGTAAGTTCGTTGAATCGAAAAAAATCTCTTTAAATTATTAAATTATTGATTAATTAATACTTCTTTAAATTAATAAAATTACATAGTCCCGGTATTATTAATTTATAAAGATTTTACTGTATTGACTAAAATTTAAATCACGTAATTTTATTCATATTACTTTTAAATCTTATTTAAAAAAATTTAAATTATAAACCCTAAATTATTAACTTTTAAACCCTATATTTTTGTCATATATTCTAAATAAAAGAAATGACATTAGAATAATCAAAGTTATATACTCCAAATTTTACGTAATATATCAAGGATTTATATCCAATACACAGACAGTGGAAACTTTTAGTTTCCACAAGCGCCTTAGTTTTAGGGTTTAGAAACTTAGTTTAGGTGTAAGGTTTAGGGGTTTTGGTGTAGGTGTTTAGGATTTAGGGGAATGGTTAGAATTTAGGACTTAGGTTTAAGATTTAGGGTTTAGGTTCTAGTGTAATATGGTGAGGATTTAAGTTTTAACCTATAAATCCTAAATTCTAACCTTAAACCCTAAATTATATTCACAATCCCTAAATTCTAAACTACTAAACCCAAACCTATAAACTCTACACTCTAAATTGAGTCCTTAAACCCTAAAATTAAGACGCTTGTGAAAACTTTTAATTTCTACATATCAAATAATTATCCATATATCAAATCATTAAAGTATAAATAAACTTTTCTAAAAATAAAAATATATACAGCTCAAATATATATGCATCTGGAATTAAATAGCACAACCTACATCCTCTTCTCATGCATCCTATTTATTGGAATGGAATAAATAAAATCAATAAGGTATTTAGAAACAAATATTAAACAAAGAACAGAGATCTACTCAACTAATCAGGTTCAAGTTAAAGTTGAGGTAAATGTACTACTCCATTCTTTGTTATATTGTATTATATCATATCTCTATACTGATATGTAAAAATTAGATTTATCATTTATTCAAACGAATGGAATTCTTATAAACAAAATATGAGGATTGTTCAGAACCCAACAAATGGGAGACTAACATCGTTGGTTTTGAAGGCAAGAACATGAAAACTCTGATTATTGGTGGAATGAAGTTAGCTAGCTCTATTATTGGTGACCATCTAAACTCTGATTAATGGTGTAATTTACTACCACAACTGACAAGAATGAACCACCCCCCAACACTGCGAGTGAAGCAGATAAGACCCAATTCCAAGTCGTAATAAAAAAATTGTCTGATTGAGCAAAGAGGAAAACGCCAACATTGTTTGGTTGACCAGAAAGTTTAGTACTAAATTTTCTCGGAAACAGTCCCCGTATATACAATCATCAGCATCAGAACAGAAGCAGAATCATACTCCTTAAAGAAAAAGAAAAAAAAGAAAAGACAAGGATGATTTAGTTTCAGACTTTCAGTTCCTCATCATTCTAAGGGCAAGTGCTTGAAGCTCACCCAAATCATTATTGTAGGGTCTCTTCTTGGGGTAACCCTGGAGATAAAACTCATCTCTGCTCTGTATTTCTTGCATATTCATGGTGTCAACGCTGTTGAGTTCAATCGAGTCGAGTGAGCTTTGTGGAGAAATAGGGTTCACGTAGGTTGGATGATAACTTGGAACTGAAGGAACAGTACCACAAACATTGCCTTGCCATTGATTCTCCATGTGATGTGAATTCATAGCAGTTTGAGCTAGTTGAGTTTTCACTTGCATTAACTGAGCTTGGAGATATGCCACCTATGAAACCCGGAAGAAGATTAGAAATGCGTTTAAAGCTAAGATAAACCAAAAAAAAGGCAAGGGAATCTGATTATTACCTGTTGTTGCAAGGCGAAAATATGAGCAACGCAACCGTAAACAGGATCTCGAATCCTTGCTTGAGCCTCATAAGCAATGGTGACGACCGCCTCACAGCGATCATGAGCAGGGATGTGCAACAACAATTTGGAGGCATTGCTAGCACCGAAAACTTTATGGATGGCGGCAAACCTTGCAGGGCCTTGTTCCGAGCAGAAATAAGGCGCAAATATACAGTCAGAGGCGCATTTTCGTCTAAGAAACTTGCATGCACCGCAAGGGGAGCCAGATGATGCCATGTCAGAGCTTTGAGCAGAAAAAGAAAACAAAGATGATGGAATCAGAGGAATAATCTTAAAGATTTTCAAAGCACACGAGTGCACTAGGAAATGATGCTAAAAATGGGGTTTGTGGAACAGGGGATAGTTGTCTGGCTAGGTGAAAGTGGGGCTGTTGCAGGGCACAAACAGTGATGAATGGGTGACATTGGAGCCCTTTATGTAGGGTTATAAAGGAACATTTAATAATGGTTTTGTGCTACTATGGGGATTGTTCATTTAATGTTTATTATATGATTTGAAGTTGTCTGAGTATTTGTTTAAGACGTTTGAAGTTTGATTTTTGGTGGTGGCTTTAGGTTTATGGTAGAAAGTTGCAACTTTTCCTTTTGATTTCTTTTATATTTTTCCGCCGATCGCCGCACGTTGGAACTGCTGCTGTTTGTCGCTTTGTGAGAGCCTGCTCTCATTGCCACCGGCCGGTAAACCCGACCGACAACCACTAATTGAATTGCGACTTTTTTCATCTCTTTTTTAGTGCATTTGTTTACATTATTTGAAGACAAATCATGACATGTAATGTATGAGCAATACGTTTCAAAGCTAATCATTTTAATTCAGCAATATTAAGGGAGAAGCCAAGTTGAAGAAGCAACAAGGGGAAGGTAGCCATTATTAGGGATGTAAAAACAAGTCAGAACCTGGTAACCTGACTGAAACCTGCCCGAGTCAGAACTTGATTTGACCCGACTTTTTTTTTACCCAAACCCGATCTGCAACCGACTGTTGTTGATCCGAACCCGAATTTGACCTGTTACTGTAGCAACCGAACCCGATCTGCGTCCGACTGAAAACGACCCGAACCCGAATTGGACCTGTTAATTTAGACCTGAAACCCGACCTGCGTCCGACTGAAAAGAACCCGAACCCGAAGCCGACCTGGCAAATAACCGAAATTACCCGACTGAATTGACCTGATATCCGATTTTACCCGACCTGAAATGGACCCGACCTGAAATGGACCCGACCTGAAAGTGGACCCGACCTGAAATGGACCCGACCTGAAATGGACCCGACCTTAAATGGACCCGACTGAAATGGACCCGACCTGTTTTTGAACCCGACCTGTTAAGTGACCCGACCTGTTCTTGACCTGAGATGAAATTAACCCGAAACCTATGACATGATGAATTAAAAAATTTATAAAAGTTCATATATCATATACATATATAATGTATATACATATACACTTACATATATTGATATAGGTGATGTATATGCGCGCATACATATATATATATATATTAACTACTAAAGTTTGAAAAAAGAATAAATAATTGATAATTTATGAAAATAAAAAATTAAATGAAGAGTTGTTTTTAATTTTAAAGTTTATTCATTAACTTGAATAAAATTGTAAATTTACAAATTATAAAAAATTAAATAACAATTGTAAACTTATTTGTAGTTCATAAAATTTACTAAAGTTATAACATATATATGTAGTTCAAAAATTTACAAGTCTAAAATTTTAGAAGTCTACAATTTTATTTTTTTATACTTAGTTAACAGATTCTTTAAGATTGTAAAACTTAGTGAAATTATAACACTTATGTATAACATTTATAATTGAAAAATGACTAAGTAAATTTAGAAATTATAAAAAATTGAAAGTCTACAACTTTAATATGTAATATTTTATACTTAACAAATTCAAGTTATAAAAATTGTAAGTCATCCTACAACTTTTGCAGTTCAAAACGGATAAGATTATAAAGTATATGATTTTACATAAGTAGAACAAATTAAGTAATTGTTGTCTTAAGTTACAAAATGTAGAATTAAGTTAAGATATAAAAAAAATTCATACACTTAAGTAAATAAATTAACAGATATAAAATAAAAATAACTAGAATTTCAGATTATCAATACTTTATTACTTAAAAAAATATCATTACAGAATGTAAAAAAATACAAGATAAAAATTTACACTTATAATTTTACAAACCGAATGTCACAAAATACAAGTTTGTAATAAAATTAGCCCTCAGATCTTATAGCAAAGCTAAAAGCACTTTGCTACCAGATAATTCTTCATCGGGCTATCTCATCTAAATGCTACCAACATCTAATTATGGGTAACTGGTAAGAAACCAACATAATTATGGGCAACACTAAGATAAGAGAGGAACAGCAAGCTACCAGTAACCAACAGCAACACCAAGCCATTAACAGCAGCAGCAAACAGCATCACCAACTCACAAACAACAGCAGCATTCAGCTAAGAAGCAAGAAAAAAACAGAATCAGATGCAACATCAGATGCAAAACAAAACACTAAGTCAAATTAAAGAAACAGAAACAAAGATTATACCTCACTTAACAAGAAACACTAAGTCAAATTAAAGAAACAGAAACAAGGATTATACCTCACTTAACGAGAAGGATTATACCTCACTTAACAAGAAGGATTATACCTCACTTAACATCAGATGCAACATACACATCAGATACTTCTACATTGAAGTGCTTCCTGCAAAACAAAACAAAGTTAGTAACTGAATATAAAAATAAAACAAGAATTGAAAAAACAGAAAAAGGATTATACCTTAACCTTGAAGTGGATCTTCAACAGACACATCAGAGACTGAGGCATCCTTCCCAACAGCAAGAAATTCTTCATCCCTTTCCTCAGGCTCAAAACCATACAACCAATTTCTGGTTGTTACAAACACTTCTACATTTTTAGGCAAAAGCCTAGCCCTCAACTTGTTCAATATTCGACCTCCCATACTAAATAAGGATTCAGAAGCTACAGAGGTGATTGGAATGGCTAACACATCTCTAGCCATGAGTGAAAGTACTGGAAAAGACACAGATTGTGTTTTCCAATACTCTAAAATATCGAACTCAGCATCTGATGTGCGAGGGAGAAGGGGCAAAGAAATGTAGGAGTCAACATCGGACTTACCACTCCTAGAAGCTGCCAAATTGGCATCAAAGTTCTGCATTAAATAAAAAAAATAGTAAACTGTAAATGAAAAAAATTAACTATAAAAACAGAAGCTAAAAGATAAACTGACCTGAAAGAGATTAGATTTTTTGAAGGTCCTAGGGCGACCAGAACTTGACAGACTTGAAGAATGAGTAGAGTTACTTTGGACAGAAGAATTATTAGAAGAAGTACGTGCAGATCTTGAATAATAAATATACATACTCACAAACTCATTATAAACAACACTTACCCTCCTTTCAACCTCATCCTCAACATAGAGGACACCATACAACTCCTTCAGAAGTTGTAACTTATACCGAGGATCAAGTAAAACAGCAAAAGACAGAATAGTTGAATGATCAGACCAGTATTTCTCATACAATTCAAGCATAGGACCAGCCATTGCAGAGATGCCCTCACATGGATCATTGTGAGCATCACATAAAAGTTTCTCAATGGCAACAACATTAGCCAAGTACAAATTAGCAGTAGGATACTTGGATCCTGAGAACAGAGTTGAAATTTCAAAGAAGGGCTCAAGGAAATCACAAATTAATTGAGCAGTTTCCCACTCAACATCAGAGATTACATCCAAACCATTTTCCCTATTAACAAACAAGTTAATATCATGTTTAGCTTCTAGTGCCATACGAAGCATCAGGTAAGTAGAGTTCCATCGAATAGGAACATCCAAGACCAACTTACCAGAAAAATCAGAACCACAGTCATTAATAGCAGAATCAAAGGAACAAAGTCTAGAATCAGAAGAATCTATAAATTTAACAATCTCACGCAATTTAACAACAGATGAGTCGATTACCTTCAAGCCCCTTTGAACTATCAAGTTCAGGATATGGGCAGCACACCTTATATGAAAAACTTACCATTGCATGGCAGAGGAGAAATTGCATGCAAATCATCTTTCAGACGCCTCACCATTCTTTCATTTGCAGAAGCATTATCAAGAGTCATTGTAAAAGCTCTCTTCTCAAGACCCCATTCAGTTAACATATTTTTAACAAACTTGTAAATAGACTCACCATCATGGGGAGGGGGGAAACGACAAAAATTTAAAATCTTAGACTGAAGTTTCCAGTTATTATCAACATAATGTGCAGTCAGTGCAAAGTAAGAACGTGAAGTGCAAGCAGACCAGCCATCACATGTAAAACAGATACGACTCAGAACAGATTGCATTGAATCAAAAAGCAATTTCTTATGCATCTCATGCTTTAACATGCAAGCCTTAGTAATAGAGTACCTTGAAATATCTTTCACATTAGGATTTAAATAATTATGCAAAACCCTAAGTTTATCATGCTCAACAACACTCAAAGCATAACCATGACAAAGAATTGCTTCAGCAAACAGTTCACAATATCTTTTCTGATCAAAAGCAGCTTCTGAACTACTATTGGGATTAGTAGCAAGAAACTCCTTATAAGCATCACATTTTTCAGTATGTCTTTTCGGATTAGAAGTACCAATATAAGAGTCAGCTTTATACCTTTTCTTTTTGCAGTACTTACATTCTGCAAAAAGCCCTTCTGGAAGCTTGATGAATGTGTAATGATCCCAAACAGGGGATGTTCTTCTCCCAATATCCCCTCCAGCTGAAGCTGCAGACTTCCTCTTGGAGGTACGAACTGTCTCAGACAGTTGATCATTTGCACCCTCTTCTAGCAAAAACATACAAAAAAGAGTCAGAAATATACAAAATATAAGTTAAAAAAAATCATAATGAACAAGGATTAATAAATTACCTTGAGACAATATAATTTGGTCATTTAGATTTCTTTCTCCAGGAAAGTCCAACTCATAAGAGAATGAATTCATAGCTGTCACAAAACTGAAAAAGTGCAAATCAGAGAACCAAAAATAAAAAAAAATACAAAATCATATATACAGACATCCATAAACAAAGAATAAAATTTCTAATGGTTTCAGTTTAACCCTTGTACGTGGCGTTGTTACACCTATCCACAGGGACAAAATTTAAAATCCCCCTTTGGCACCAGTAGCACCGCAGGTCAGGTAGTCCAGCCGACAAGGGCGGAGCCACCCTTTCAATTGGGGTGTCTCATGACACCGCAAAATTTTTGAAAACCCTATTTTTCCTATATAATTTGTATAGAAAAAATTAAAAATATGGACAAATGACACCCCTTTTATGAATAAAATGACACCACTTTATAAATAATTAATCTTCTTTAAATATCGTTGGAAAAAATGACACCCCTTAAACATATTTCTAGCTCCGCCCTTGCCAGCCGATATACTCAGGTTAAACCAACGAAACCCTAAAGACTCGGACCATACATATGCATACATGCATAAAGATATAACACGCAGAAAACAGATATAACATGCAATAAAAAGATCTCAGATAACATGCAAACTGATATAACATCCAAAAACAGATCTTAGAAAACAATCATACATATAAACAAACAGAAACATAAATACAGAAACATGCATAAAAACATACATGATACAATAAACAGACTCGGACCATACATATAAATACATGCATAAAAATAAAATCATAGAAACTGACATGCATAAATACAAACTGACAGAAACATACATGATACAGATCTCAGATAACATGCAATAAACAGATCTCAGATAACATGTAATAAACAGATCTCAGATAACATGCAATAAACAGATCTCAGATAACATGCAATAAACAGATCTCAGATAACATGCAAACTGATATAACATCCAAAAACAGATCTCAGAAAACAATCATACATATAAACAAACAGATCTCAGAAAATAATCATACATATAAACAAACAGAAAGAAACATGCAAAAGGAGATATACAACCTTCCAGCTTGATGAACAGACCGGCACGCAACAGGAACAGACAGACAGAAGCCAGAAACGATTCTGAGAAAAAAAGGAAAATAATAAGAATCTGAAAATCAAACAAAAAAATAAATAGAAGAAAAAAATATATATAACTTACACGAATAGATCTGGGAAAATGAAAAGGCAAAGAACAGCTCTCGGAAAATGAAAAGACAGAGAAGAACAGATCTCAGAATCTGAAGAGGTAAGATGAGAATACGAAAGGATGTTGGGATTAGAGGTTAGGGTTTGGGGATTAGATGTTTAGGGTTAGGGTTTAGATGTTAGGGTTTCAGATTTAGGGTTAGGGTTTTGGGATTAAGGGTGTAGAGGTTAGGGTTTCAGATCTAGGGTTAGGGTTAAGAATAAATTAGGGTTTAGGGTAAAACAGAAATGATTTTGGGTTTTGGGTTTAGAAGGATTGAAGATAGAAATTCTCAAGAACACGAGGTTGTTCTTGAGAAAAGAAGGGGGTTTGATCGAAGAAAAACAGGTTTAAGGAAGAAATTTGTGTTTATAGAAGATTTGGGAGGAAATTTTGGAAGAACAGGGAAGAACACGAGGTTGTTCTTGAGAAAAGAAGGGGGTTTGATCGAAGAAAAACAGGTTTAAGGAAGAAATTTGTGTTTATAGAAGATATGGGAGGAAATTTTGGAAGAACAAGGAAGAACTTGGGAAGAACACGAGCTTTTGATCGAAAGAAATGAGGAAAATCTGGGATTTTGGTGTTTGTGGATGAGAGAGAATTTGAGACGATATTTCGGCAGCATAACAGAAGGGAGAAAAGAGCAAATTTGGCTGAGGGGTGAGGGTGTATTTATAGGGCTCGAGCCGGGTCGGAGGATCCGCGCACTTTGAAACGGGTTCTTCGGGTTTTGCTCCGCAAGCACTCCTTCTTTGATTTCTTTCAATTTCGTCCTTTTTGTTTTGAAATTGAGCTTAAATCTTTGATTATTTTTCAATTGCATCCTTAATTCAGTTTTAACTTTTAAAGTTTAGGGTTATGGTTTTAATTTAGGGTTTGTGGTTTTAATTTAGGGTATAAATTAAGGGTTTACTGATTTGTTTATGGCTAATATATTTTATTTAGTTTTTTAGGGTTAATATGTTACTTTAGGGTATAAATTAAGGGTTTTGGGTTTTTCGTTTAATGTTAATGTGGTTTAGGGTTTATGATCTTTAATTAGGGTTTTAATTTAAATGTTTAGGGTTGAAGGGTTTTAGGTTTTAGTAATTAATTTTTAGTTTTAATATTTGTAGGGTTTTGATTTAGGGTTTAGGGTTTCATGAAGCAATGTACTTCGATCCTTTAGTTTTAATGTTTATGGTTTAGTGTTAGGGTTTAGGGTATAATACTTATGGTTAGGGTATAATGCTTGGGGTTTAGGGTATAGGGTTATTATTAGGGTTTAGGGTTTCATTAAGCAATGTACTTCGAGTGATTAGTTTGTAAGGTTTAGGGTTTAGAATTAGATTTCTATTGTATTGTGCTTAGGGTTTAGGGTTTTAGGTTTTGTTAATTAATTTTTAGTTTTAATATTTGTAGGGTTTTGATTTAGGGTTTAGGGTTTATGGTTTATGGTTTATGGTTTATGGTTTATGGTTTAGGGTTTAGGGTTTAGGGTTTATGGTTTATGGTTTATGGTTTAGTGTTAGGGTTTAGGGTATAATACTTATGGTTAGGGTATAATGCTTGGGGTTTAGGGTGTAAGGTTTAGGGTTTAGTGTTAGAGTCTAGTGTATTGTGCTTAGGGTTTAATGTTATGATAACAAGTGACTTAGGGTTTTGATTTTATGAGTTTCAATTTAGTGTTTAAGGTTTAGGGTTTAGGGTTATCATTAGGGTTTTGAACCTTAACCCTAAGCCTTAAACCCTAAACCCTAAACCCTGGACCATAAGGATTAAACACTAAACCCTTAGATCCTTACCATAAACCCTAAGCCCTAAAGTATGTAAGTATTTATGCATTTAGGGTTTACGTTAGTATAATGAACTAAGGTTAGTTCGAGTGATTAGTTTGTAAGGTTTAGGGTTTAGTGTTATGGTCTAGGGTATAGTGCTTAGGGTCTAGTGTATAGTGCTTAGGGTTTAATGTTACGATAACAAGTGACTTAGGGTTTTGATTTTATGAGTTTCAATTTAGGGTTTAAGGTTTAGGGTATATGGTTATCACTAGGGTTTTAAACCCTAAACCCTAAACCCTAAACCCTAAACCCTAAACCATAATGTATATAAGTATGTACATATGTACATATTAATACATGAATCTCAAACCTCAAACCCTAAACCCTAAACCCTAAACCCTAAAGCTATATACACTACAACACAACCCCTAATGTATGTAAGTATGTACATGTGTACACATTAATCTCAAACCTCAAACCCTAAACCCTAAACCCTAAACCATAAACCCTAAACCCTAACCCTAAACCCTAAACCCTAACCTACATACACTACAACACAACCCCTAATGTATGTAAGTATGTACATGTGTACATATTAATACATGAATCTCAAACCTCAAACCCTAAACCCTAAACCCTAAACCCCAAACCCAACCATATTGTATATAAGTAATTAATTATATACGTGTGTACATATTAATGCATGAACGCTCAACCCTAAACCCTAAACCCTAAACTTTATTTTTATTCTAAATTGGCATATACTTATTGTTTTTTTTCATTACTCTAATTTTTATACTTTTAATTTGATATTTTTGTTCATTATAGTCCCTAAAACTTTATTTTTATTCCAAAATACCCATTTTCCTTGTTTTTTTTTTAATTTGTCTAATGTTTTATAATTTTAATTTGATATTAATGTTCATTATAATCTCTGAAATTTTATTTGTAATCCAAATTGACCCATTTTCTGTCCAAATCGACCCATTTTGATACTTTTTTAATTACTCTAATGTTTTATAATTATAATTTGATATGACTTTAAATAATTAACTCAAAATTAACGACGATTGACGAAGGTCAACCTAAAGTCTATCAACTACTTATATGGTTGTACGACCGAACTCAAACTGAATACGAATTTCAATCACAAAAATACCCCGACCTGAATTACCCGACCTGAAGCTACCCGACCTGAAATTACCCGACCTGAAATGCACCCGACCTGAAATGAACCCGACCTGAAATGAACCCGACCTGAAATAGACCCGACCTGAAACGGACCCGACCTGAAATGAACCCGACCTGAAACGAACCCGACCTGAAATGAACCCGAACTGAAATGGACCCGACCTGAAATGTATCCGTACCCGAATTAACCTGCCAATTATCTGCTTCGGACCCGACCCGTTCTAACCCGACCTGAAATGGACCCGACCTGAAATGGACCCGACCTGAAATGGACCCGACCTGAAATGGACCCGACCTGAAATGGACCCGCACCCGACCCGAGTCGAGTCAATTTTTTTTTTACCTGAAATGACCTGTATCCGATTTTACCCGACCTGACAGAACCCGACCTGAAACCTGGCCGATTACCTGTTTTTACATCCCTAGCCATTATTATGCATTTTTGTTGAAAGTGTAAAGCCAAAAGTCTAACAAAGCAAATAGGCGTTAAAAAAAGATGGTGGAGTCAAAACTAGAGCCTTGTGCAGCAAAGCAAAGGGAAACCGAAAGACTAAATCCACCAGTTGTTTAACTAAAGAAAGAAAAAAAAACACTTTAAGGGTTCGAATCATAATATTGTAAATGGAGCAATTAGATTGAGAGGGTCGCTCCCATAATAAGCTTCTGCAGTATTCGATCCAGATTAGTCAGCCAATGAATTAGATACGAGTGATTAAACCTGAAAAACTATCAATCAACCCAAAAGACTAAATCCAAAACAGCTGAAAACCAGAGCAAAAATGGGGAGCATTGATGGGTTCAAGCTCGTCACTCCCCAACACAGGATAATGGCTGTTTGCATCAAATATTGTACATGGCTGTGTCATATGCAAAGAAATGCAAAATCATTTCTAGCCACTCGATGTTACCAGAATTAGTTCAAGTCAACTTACAGAGTCATCCATGCACATGCAAAATGATGCAAGCTAACAATTTCTATATCGTTAACGGGTGGTGATTTCCGATTCGACCGACTTAACCTGCTGAATATAGGGATCAAGATCTAGTCATATGATTAAACTTTTAACTCCATAAACGCAATGGAGATTGGATTTTCTTATATTTGCTAATGAAGACTCAATATGAACAATAAGTCTTGGTATGTCCATTACCATTTAATTCCACCATGTATGTACAAAGAGAAGATGAAATCTAAGAAGAAATGGATTAAAGTAGCAACTGCTTTTCCTTTACTTACACAAGGCTTTCACATGCATAACAAGCTCAAGTTATAGATCTCCAATCTAACCCCAAAACTAGATCTTATCGAGACTCGACCATGCTTCAGATAATCAAAAAGGAAACAAACTTCAGTTTTTTTTCCTCAATATTTTACAGATATGCCCTTCACCAAAGTAAAAACATAAACATCCGTCACCTTCCTTCACCTCTTGTGATGAAACCTCACTTTCAACAAGAACTGCATTTTAACCTGTCCAAATCAACATATTGAAGATGATAAGTGCAAATCACAGACCAATTTTCAATATCAATAGCAATGGCATTATTAGGAGCAGGTGCAGCAGCAGTGATAGGCTATGTTACACGGACTTTTCTAAAAGTACTTGTGTGCGACACATATTCTGTACATGGTTATAAGGGAATGATCCTCCAAATATATAGACAAACTTCTCAGAAAAATTAAGCATACCCATTTCTAATGCTCAACCCCAAATCCAGATAACATAGGTTGTAATGATAATAACGCACGTCTAATTAGTTCCAAACAAGGCCACCCAGAAGGAAAGAAGTCAAAGAGGCTAATTCAAACAAGGTCATTTGGTCTCTCCCTGAGTACTTACCCCGAGGCCCAAGTCTGGGGCCTGGATAACAAAGGTGGTATGTTGGTAGTAATAAGAATAACAGATTCAGTCAGTTTTAAACAAGGCCACTGAAGTACACCTAGAAGGGAACATGACAGAGGCTAATTCAAAAAACAACCCAATTTAGTCTTTCTCCCTGAACAATGGCAATAATTCTTAGCCTCAACTCTTCAGGCATCTTCCAAACCTTATTCCAGGGATTTTGGAATCAAAATCATTGCTCACCTAATCCAAACAACTTAAGAAAAAAGCTCGAATAAACTTAAAAACAGACAGAAATAATGACATCTTTAGGGAAGGGGTAGAGAAAGAATTTGGTAGATAGAATAATGCATAGATGGATATCTGTAAAGCACATTGCAATAGTACCAAAGTTGTAATTCATTTTCATGCATTAAACAGCACTGCAATTTAGCTACATGGAAGGAAAAGATCTTTTAAGGTACAATAACATCATCCTTCCACTTTACAAAGTCAGACTTCTTAGGTACTTTCTTTCCAAGCCCTTTTGTAGAGTGCTTTCCTTTTGGTAGTTTCTCTACATACTGAATAAGAATGAAGAAAGGCAAAGAAAAATAATTAATAAATGGCAAGTTCTAATCTAGGCATTGGCATAAAGGGTGCACTAACCTTGGCCTTTGTTAGTTCATAGACCTCCCCTAAAGCAACTTCACTGAGAAGCATGAGGCCCACAGGATTTTTCCTGTCAGTAAAGCAATACTGAACACTCTTGCTGACCAAATCAGCAAAGTAAACCCCCTTGCCAAACTGGGAGACAAAAGTGTTACAAATGTTAGTCTTGCAAAAGAAACATGTATGCCCTGTATAGAATGATGTACAATCATTTTTAAAAAGAAAATGTAAGAGAACCATATAGCCAGTCGCTGGAGCTTCTGGAGGAGCTATTCTTAGTCCCTGGCTAAGTATCCCTACAAAAATTTGTCAACCGAGAACCCGCATACGAAAATCTCATAATCTTGAAAAACTGCCCCAAATTATTTGTAGCAGTTTGTGGAGCACTGTCTCCTATGGAAATAAAAACCCACTTACCATGCCAGAGAAGCATTTTGTTACTAAGATTTTCTCTGTAAGGAGAAAACTTATCAAATTCTCCTTCTCTTTCAAGTGAGAATACTTCTTCCAGTTCAAGTGTCCATTCCTGAAGGTAACATATAGTTGCAGTAATTTTATATTGCAAATTGAACCCACATTGGAGAGAGAGAGGGAGAGGGAGAGAGGAAAACCAATAAACAAGCCCATAACCAGTTAAAAGTGAGCTTTTAGAAATGCATACTCACAATATGAGTAGGGGCATGAGTGGTAAGGAGATATTTCTCAATCAACTGAAAAGTTTCACTATCCTGAGGAAGGGGAGTGATATCACATTTGAGTTTCTTATATTTTTCATCAAGGGAGTCATAACTGTCAGCATCAAAACCTACTAATCTTGAGGCTATTTCAATGTCTTGAAGAGCTTCCAACATTTTCACCTATATTTCAAGCAGAAAAGGACTATAGATTACTGCTCACATGGATTATTTATACATGCAAATTAGTTTAAGAAAAAAAAATATTTAAAGCAATAATTGAGCAAGTTGACTCCAACTCCCTGCCTTCTGTATGCAACAGCGCAGAATACATAGGCATCTTACTAGTACCCATGGTACTACAACACAGCAGCCACAAGGAAAACCAGTCAATAGCATTTTCTCAAAATTTAACAGTATTCTTTGGAGCTTAGAATAGCATCTAACTATCAGAAAGTGTCTACAAAACGTAGGTTATACAAAATGACATTCACCAACAGCATAACGGTACGGCACAAGGAGAAAATGTTCAGCTACAAGCTAGGTGTTGCCCAAGCAATTGACAAATATAACAAAGAGCTACAACTAGGCACTTAAAATGCAAAAGAATTGAAGATCTCATAAGGAAACAGCATAACACCTTGAGTATTTAAGGGGGAAAAGAAGGTAATTAAGTATCGGTCCTGGTCCTACAAGGAGAAATTGGTTCTGAATTGACCACGAGAACACCAATGCTCAAACGAAACAAAATTTGGACTTGTTAAAATAAATGGATACAGTAAGCAGACAAGTAAATTCAACTAGATGCGTGTAAGTAAATGTAACTGACTACTATATACACAATAGAAATAAGTCTCCAAACAATTAAATAATGCACAAATTACACTTATTACTTATTTTTGGGTTAAACATAATTCTACAAGTTGCTGTAAATGTTTCAATCTAAAAGGAAATCAGAAACTGACAGCATGGCAGTACCATAAGTCGAACCAGAAGCATTAAAAAATCAGGGAAAGGTAATACTATGTAGAATATATATACCTTTGACTTAAAGTCATCTTCATAGTTCATCCTTTATGACATGTGGATGGATAGAAGGAATAACAGTAAAAAAATCTATTGCTGGCATCAATAATCAAGCTTTCTTTGATAGAAGGATCAGAAGCGTTGCTACTCAAAAGATTTTGTATCTCTGTTAATGCCTCAAAGCCTGGGCCAAGAAGATTTGGTTGGTTACTAAAATTTCTACTCTACATATTCTAGAAATTTAACTCATATAACGCAACATCTAAGATGTCCAGCATAATAGAGAAAACAAATGAGGTTTTACAATTAGCCACCTTTCTGAATGTTACTTTTGCTCAGCTTTCCAAGGGGCATTTCAGACATATTAATCTCAAACTCCATCATTGCAGCCCTGTAATCCAAAAATGGATCGTTCAAACATCGAAGTAATTTGAAAGAGTGCAAGAGAGGGGAGAGTTTGCTTGTAAAATGGACCACTTGCCTGTATGTTTCCACATTAAAAAGCATCTTCACCAATTCAAGTAATGGAGGAGGAAGTCGACTGTCTGCATTAGTGACAGTGTGCTTCTTTTGTGACACCTGTTTGTTAACTCCATAATCCTACAAATTCCAGCATATAAAGGAAAACTATAAGAAAAAAGAATGTACTAAGCAAGAGGCACATACATTTGGAAAGAGATGGAAAGGAAATAAACAATACAATATCCAATGGGAAAAATCTGCCAGGCTGTTTCTGGAAATTTTCTTTCTGTTCCCATGCCTCCCATGTATTCCCAGTTTTCTCAAGAAATAAACGTTTTGCATCTGATTGTGACATCTTTTCCAATTTGTTCCCGCCGATTTTTTCATTCCCAACGCGACGTAACAACCTGACCCTTTATCTTCTTGGATTATTTGGAGGATGTAATAACTCCATATGACAAAAATATACAAGTTAACATTTATGAGAAGGAAAATAATCAAAAGGGAGAATAAAAATATAAGATTAAAAAAGAGAAGTGGCAAAATTAATGTGGAAATAAATTGCTACACAAAACAGTGAAAAACTATGTTGCTGCGCCTCTATTTTCTTGAAGTTCCTGTGCCCGGGAATCATGCCCAACTCTTTTTTGGACATGAGTATGGGGATATGATCTCGCAGAAACCATCCAAATACATGAGAATCTAGAGAAAAATTCCCTAGTCAGATACATAACCATGTCCAACACTCACGTCCAAGTCCAAGTAACATAGATTAGAAAAGCAATAATGTTTCCAAAGAAGAATCAATCTAAGTTTTCAAAGAGGATGAGGGCAAGAAAAATACCCCTCATAATCCTTAGAAGAAGCAAGGAACATACAACCATTAAGTTGGGTATATCAATAGGAAATAAAGAAAAACATTTAACACATGTTGCAAAGCATGAAAGTCGCAGTCATCTATAAAATATTATAAAGAGCCAAAGAGACAGATGTACAAAATGCACCTGTTAATTTCGGTTGATAAGTCTGACATGTTTAAAGTTGTATTATATATACTTCCCCCATCCTCAAGTATGTGACCTGAATCTTGCAGACCTGAAGCTTCATGCACAGCACTTTGTCCTTTTACTTTAACGGTGACCATGCTAGAGGCCTCACTAATGGCTTCAACTTTAATTTAATTATTAAATTTATTTAATTGAGTTGTATCTCCAAAATCATCCATATAGTTTTTTTTATAAGAAAGGAAAGGAGGCCTCGTTAAAAAGTGTTAGAGTTTTTATTTAATGTGTAATTAGAATTTATTCTTAATCAGTAGTTTAGATTTACTATAAGTGTTATTTAAATTAGGAATAAATATTATTTAAATTAAAGATAAAAGTATAGTTTTAGTTATATTAAAACTCTATATCAGTCTATTTAAAGGTTTACTCTGTATACATTTTAATAATTAAGAATAATAAGAAAATACAGAGAAACACATTGTTCTCTTTGGAAAATATATGTTCATCTTCTTCAAACAACAAATCCCTAACCACCGATCACAGACAAACCACCATTATTCATTGCATCTCTGGCCACCATGACCCCTTTCTTACACCCTTCATACCCAACGAGCTACAAAGGTAACCCATCAGGCATTGGAAGGGGAAAAGAGTGCCTCATAGTTTTGTTGCTCTTAAAAACTTATATCAAACATTACAAAACCCAATACTCAACCATACATCCTTAAAACATACAATAAACCTTTGTTTAGACTAGCAGCCTACCTGCTTACACCCAATTCAGTATGTTAGCAAAATCCTAACTACATAATTACCCTATTCCTTGTTTAGCCAAGCTGTCTGCCTCCCAGTCATTGGTACTAGGAACGGGGGACGAGCCACCGGACGCCGAACCCAGAACTACGACCCAAAACGTGAAACGAAACGCGACCGGTACGCGATTCAGAAACAGACTGGTATGCGATTCAGAAACAGAGAAGGACGACAAAGGATCCAGTTTATAAAGGAGCTGTCAGAGTGGGTTCTCGCCGTAGCCACGGACCATGACGAAACTTGGCTTGTAGATCTGGAATCGACAACCCAGAAACCAGAAATAGACGATGGTTTTTGATGCAAAATTGTGGATGTTGAGAGGTAGAAGGAGATGAGCTGTCATGGTTACTTTGGATCCCGATTCCCAAAGTTAGGGTTGTTGAGAGATAGAAGGAGATAGACGATGGCTTTTTATTTGTCTTTTTATCAATTTAAATTTTTATGGGATAAAAATTTATTTTATTATTAGAATATTTATAGAATTTAAATTTTTATAGGATAAAATTTTATTTTATTATTAAAATATTTATAGAATTTAAATTTTTATGGGATAAACATACAAAAGAATAATTATTTTATTATTAAATCATTAGAATCAAGTGTTTCAATTCTATAAATATTCTAATCTCGCGGCTTGAATCAAGCTAGCTTGATTGCAATTCTAACGTGAACTAGTTGTTAGCTAGAATATATTATGATATCAATTCCAATTTCAACGTGGACTAGTTGTTAGCTTGATTCCAATTCCAATTTCAACACGGACTAGTTGTTAGCTTAAATCAATGCATAATGGTTCTCCATTCTCCTATTTAAACCATCTTAGCTTCTCCAATTTACGTAGGTCACAACACATACATTAAAAAAATTAAATTTCAAATGGTATTTGGTAAAAAAAGACAACGATTGGAAGGAGGACAATCACAAAATCAAAGTTCTCCAATTGATGGCATCCATGACATAGAAGAAGAAAATTATCTAATGGAGGAAGAAGAAGTCACGAATACAAGCACTACAATAAATTCGAGTGCATCTTCATCGGTAAATAATAGTAAGTCATTACTCGATGAAGTGACATTCACAACGAATGGGACGAGAAAAAATCGAGGAGGAACAAAGAGATGGACTTGCAACCATTGTAAAAAAATCTTACAATAGTTTGTATTTCAGAATTCATCAACATTTTTTCGGTCATGGGGTTGGAAAAAAATTAGAGGTTGCTCGTTGTCAAACTTTGTTAACCAATCGAGCAAAATTTCAAAGAATAAGGAAGAAAGTTGAAGAAGCAGAGAATGTTGGCATTTCACCGTCTTTGTCTAAATCTACTCTCAACAACAGCCACAGTAGACCAACAACAACTACTTGTCCCATTGCAAAATCTTTTGGGACAGTGGAGCGACATCAAGTTGATATTTTAATTGTTAGAGCTCTTTGTGCGAATGGCATCCCATTCAACGTTCTTAGAAATCCATACCAATTATGCTTATTGGAGGACAAGGATGATGTTCTTTGTAAAATTCAAAGACTACAAGCTTTGGGATATCATTAAAGATGGCCCGTTCGTACCAAAAGAAAGCAAGGCGGAGTGGAGTGCCGACGATCGTAAGAAGATGGAGCTAAATTGCAAGGCTTTGCACTTCATCTTTTGTGCACTTAGCCTCAACATATACGAAAAGGTGTCTTCTTGCGAGAGTGCCAAGGAAGTTTAGGAGAAGCTCGAAGTTACATACGAGGGGACAAACGAAATAAAGGAGACCAAGATTGGCCTTCTCAACCTAGAGTATGAAAACTTCAAAATGGATCCGGAAGAGGACATTGAGAAGATGTTCCATCGATTCTCCACCATCTATAATGGACTCAAGGGTTATGGATAAGGCATTCTGGAAGAAAAGCTTGTCTGAAAGCTTATCTATTCTCTTCTCGAGTCATGGGACTCAAAAAGGACTGTCATCATCGAAGCAAAGAATTTGAAGACCTTGAAGCTTGATGAACTCATGGGGTCACCTCTCACTCACCAAATCATGAAGAAGAGGAAAAGAAGAAGGAAGAGATAAGAAGGATGGGGAAAAAGAAGATTATGGAGCTAGACATCCATGCAAATGCCATGGCTATCAAAACCTCCAAGTGCAACCATGTTGATACAAGCGAGGAGGAGGATGAAGAATAAGACATAGTTCATCTCTTCAAGAAGTGTGCCCCTTTCATAAAGAAAGCAATGAAAGAATTCGAATATGAGTCTATGAAGAAGAAGAAGAGGGCAAGCACTTCAAGCCATAAGAAGAAGGCATATGTGGCTATATGGAGTGACGAAGACTCCACCGACGATGAATAAGCCAACCTTTGCCTTATGGCCATCAAAGAAGATTCAATGGCAACTTCCAATTCATCCACTTCATGTTCATATTCCTTTGATGAATTACAAGATGCCTACGATGATTTGGTTTTATAGTTTAAAAATCACATTTTGAAAAATAAGAAAATTGTTTCAAATTTGAAAATTCAAAATGATTTGATTTCTAAAACCAAAATTGAACTTGAAGCAAAACTCAATGAGTTTGAGCAAAAATGTGTTAATTTACAAAATTTGCTTCATAAAGTTTAAGAATAAAAAGATTTGATTTCCAAAGAGCTTGAAAATAAAAACAATTTTGGAAAATCAAATTTTTATGTATGACAATCTAGTGCCCCTAGATTTATTAATGGAAAATGTTTTAGAAGTGTTTGGGTCCCAAAAGGACTAACCACTTCAACTAAAAAGGATGAAATTAAAAAATGGATTCCTAAGGGGACTAAATTTTGTGCCACTAATGTCTATGGATCTAAAGATATTTGGATACCAAAAATCACTTGATTGTCTTATGTTAGGTGTGATGGAGATTGATCGACAAGTCCAAATTTAAGGGGGAACTCTATGCACACAAGGAAGAACACTTGAAGAAGGAAGGCTTCACATCCTCCCTTGAGTTCAAGTGTGGTAAAATCTAGTTGTTTTAGTTGTTTAATATGATTTATTTTTTTAATTTCAACTAGATTATCATATATGTTAGACTAACACTCTTAATGATGCTTTGAGTAAGGGGGAGCCATTTTAAAACCAAAATTCTTTTTGTGTCAATTTTTTTAACTTCCTAAGTTATTTTGAACTTAAAGTTATTTAAATTCTTTTTGATATAACAAAAAGGTGGAGAAATGGTTTGAAAAATTGATTTTTCAAGAGAATAAGGGGGAGCTTTAACTTCTTTTATTTTTTGAAATCTCTTATTAAAATTTTTAAAATACAAAGGGGGAATTCCAAACAATTTTTCAAGTTGGTTTTATTATATCAAAAAGGGGGAGATTGAAGAACTAATGTTTTGATATAATAATTAAAAAAATAGTTTTGGACTAAATTGTAAAGATTTCAAAAATGCCTTTAAGTCCAAACAACTTGAAAATAAGTTTGTGGGTGTTTTAAATGGTTTCGGCAAGGTTTCAAACGTTTTTAAGTAACCAAACCAGACTTTTCAAGGTAACCGTTTCGAAATAGGGGGACTTGTATCGAAACATTTTGAAACTGCCAAAACCCGTACCGAAACAGGGCTTGCTCGTTTCGATACGGATAGGGTTTCGTTTCGAAACACCCCTTTGGTGTTTCGATATGCCTAACGGTCAAAACCTCCCCAATGGCTATTTTCCCAACAACTTTTTAAATTGCAGCTCAACTGTCACCCGTTCCGAAACAGAGTTGCTACCGTTTCGATACGGATCAAGATTGTTTCAAAACGGCCAGAGGAGTTTCGAAATGGCTTGCTGCATCAGACTTCAACAGCTAGTTCTGAAGAAGGGCGTTCCGAAATGGGTTCGATTGTTTCGAAACAGACGTCTGCACAATAACATTTATGGTGGGAAATAAAGTCTCCAACGACTCCAAAACAACCCCAACGGTCCTCAACGGCTACAAACTCAATTAGGAGTATAAAAGGGACCTCCAAGCATCAAGAGAAGACTAATGCTTCAATTGTCAACAACTATATGATGTCAAAATTGTCTTAGAGCTTATTTGTACATTTTCTTGTATAGACAACACTTGTGAGCTTAATTGTCAAATTTGCTCAAGTGTATAGGTTTTGGGTGAGAGCTAAAAGGTGCAAACAAATACCTATTAGAGGGATTTCAAGTTTGCTTTAGAATTTCTCTTGTAAGAGAGTGTTTGATTAAGCTAAGGTAGTTAGCTTAATCGTTGTAACGGTTTCCTCCTAAGTTGAGAAAAGAGGACGAAATTCAAGAGTGAATTTGTTGAAATCCTTAGTGGGAAGCTAAGGTAGTGGATGTGGGTTCTTGTTAGAAGGCCGAACTACTATAAATCATTGTGTCTTTTGTCCATATTTCTCTTCTCACAAAGTCACCAACTTCTCCACCACTTGGCAAGAAAGAACGGTTGAAGGAAATCGAGCACATAAAAACCCAACACATATGAATAATAATTCGGAACCCACAATGTGTTTAGTTCATATAGAATAAAATAATTAAAGTATTTTCTAGTTATGAATCGAATATTATAGAAATGTCTAAAGTCATGCTTGGGTATGTCTCATTGATTAATAGTTATCTATAAAAGTCATATAAGTGATGTTAAATGTCGATTGATTGGACAATTGATAAAAGGAGTTTGAATAAAATGTTATACATGTAGTCTTCATTCTTAAGTGCTTATGCATCAATAATATACTAGGTTAAAGCTGCAAATTAGTAACTGATTTGTAATCTATGTTGGTAATCAAAGAGAATTGTTCATGGTGTTAAACAAAGAAGTCTTCTATGTTGACCTTAATTAAAGTATCATGTCTTTGTACATGAATGAATTTGTACAATTCATGTTTAAGATTAGACTTGCTTAATAACAATATAAAAAGTTTTAAATTTTACTGCCCATTTTCATTGATCAAACCTTAACTTGTGAGACAAGTTACGTTTTTGTGTTTGCTTTTAACACTCTAGACTAGGTTTTTTTCTAAGTCGGATTTAGGGTGTTATAATCTATCAAATAATCTGCAATTCAAATAACAATTCATCTACAATTTCACGAATCATATCTGCAAAGTCACAAGTAGCAAGTCGCAACATTCCCGTCATCCTCCTCTGGCCTTGAGACATCAAGCCCCTAATATTGATTAAACGATCGAGTGTTTTCTTAAGTAGGAAACCAATTAATGCCTATTTCTATAAAGGAAAGCAAAACCTAAATCAAACCCTTTATAATCCTCCTACTCCACAAACCTCCTACAGAGAGATAGAGAAAGATAGAGAAGAAGACGTCATCCAGCTCCCAGCAAGCCATGCTAAACCAGGGATTGTTTGAGGAAAAAGAGACGGCCGCAACTGTTTCTCAAACGAGTTTCTTTATTTTTCCTTAAAACCCGACTTCACCGTATCCTCCTCCATTTGCTTTTCATCAAGCCCTCAAATCCTTCGATATTGCACCGAATCATGCACAACCTAATCTAACTGAAACCCTATTATCTCAAAAGCATAGAGTACAAGACCCTGCTTCTGATTTTGGAGGACCCCAACTCCTTTCCTTGCACAGATCTACTGCAAATTTCTGTTGAATATATTGCTCTTTCGCTTTAATACTTATTCATGCAAATTCATTGTTAGATTATGTGTTAGTATTTTTATTTACTACAAAATATAGAGATGATTGGGTAACTTTGATCAATTATTCAATTTTTAAAGCTTTAGAGTCTAAGGTTTCGATTTTAGGCTTATATTATTTTTAATTAAAAATAGGGCCAAATTGAACTAATGTGTAAATAATGAGAGTTAACTTTATTATTTTTTTCGAATTAGAACTAAATTGTTTGAATGTGTAAATGTGGAGGACTAAATGTGTTATTATAAAAAATATTTTAACAGCCACATCACCATTTTAACAGTTGTTAACGAGTCAGTGGCCAAATTAAAACAAAATTAAAAGTTTAATGGTAACATTGAAGCAATTGGAAGTTTGGTTACCAAATTGAATAATTGATCAAAGTTTAGTGACCATTTGTGAATTTTACCCTTAAATTAAAGTGAATGTTGGAGTTATTATAGTAATAAAAGATTAATTATTTTTTAATTAAAAAATAAAATATAATATAAAAATTAATTTTAAGATTTTATTCTAAAAAGAGATAATAACACTTTCGGTCCTAGAATTTTAAAACTAATTAAAATAGTTAATGATTGATCGCGGTACATATGAATAGTGGTACATTGCGGTACATGTCATTTACTGTAGATTAAGACGATATCATTTATCTATAAATCACAAGTTTTTTTCGAAGTACACTCATGAGAATCACAAAAGACTTTTAACACTCACATTATAGAAAATTAAAATTAAAAGGATAATTCTTGGACTTGAATTAATTTTAAAATTTGTGACTAGTGAGTAGTGTTTACCCTTTATATGAGCCAACCAAATACAAATTACTGAAAATTAATCATTAGAATCGCTCGAGTAAATACTTTAAAAAACAAGAGGAATATTGTACAAACCTCATGCTTCAACAAAGTAATTTTATACTATGCCCAAAGAATTTTATTTTCTCTAATTAATTTTCTCTCTGTTGAGTGGATCAATGAAACAATATAAGCCAAGAGGGGTGAATTGGATTTTTAAAACTTTGGTGGTGGAATGGAAAAATAAAAATGATAGACAAGAGGATTTAGAGTGGTTCAAGTTCCAATCAAACTCTACATCCAGTACCTTAGCTTCACTAAGGATTTTCCAACAATCCACTAATTGTTCTTCCCCTTTTCTAGGCTAAGGAGGTAACCGTTACAATACCGGTCAAATTTTCTACCTAAAATTTGACCCAATACTCACTTAAAAAATACAAAAAAGATGAAGGCTAAAACTAGTATCTCTCAATACAAAATATAGCCCTTTTACAAGCACTCAACCCAATTGAATAGATAAGAATGGGAATTACAATTTTCACAATTGGGGTTTACAAGAAATATTGAGATTTTTGCACAAATGTTTGGCTTTGATGTTTGGATAAGACTTTAGAGATCAATAGTTGTTGTTGGAGTTTTTAGAGGTCCCTTTTATACTTTCTCATTAAATTCTAGCCGTTGGGGTTGTTGCATTCATCAATATAGCCGTTGGGGTGTTATCTTCCCTCCATAAATGCAGTATGCAACCACCCGTTCCGAAACACCCGATCCTGTTTCGAAACAGACCAAAATAGAAAGAGCCGTTGGGGTGTAATAAATAGACCGTACCGAAATGGGCACAATCGTTTCGATACGCTAAGAGCCCGTTTCGAAACTCGTTTCGAAACACTTTGCCACTGTCAAAGCATGTATCGAAACGGCTTAGAGGCGTTTCGATACGCCTTAACGACAATCTTAAAATCAGTTAAAAACTTCAACGGTCATATTTTTAAAATCAAGTTTGAATTCCGTTTCGAAACGTTTGAGGTCGTTTCGGTACTACCGTATCGAAACAGGTCAAACCGTTCCGATGTTCTTCATCCGTTTCGAAACCCGTTTCGAAATAGAAGTTAATAGTTTCAAAACTGTTCCGGAACGCCCAATGGCCGTTCCGAAACGGTGACTCGAAAATCACTGTTTTAGCTTGAAAAACACTTAGAAAACATTTGACAAGTTGAATTTTTGACTTAACCATTTTTCTTTAAATATATAAAGAGGTTTTGAGGTCTTAAAAATTCATTTTCTATTATTCAATTTAGTCCTTAAATTCTTTAGTTATATCAAAATCAATTTATCAATTTCACACTCTCGTCTCTCAATAAAAAAGGTTAGTTTTTTTTGTTTGGGTGGTGTCGCTGCTTCCTTATGCTGTCGTTATCCCTCCCTCGGCTTCACCTTCATGCTTCTACTTCTCTTTTTGTTATCTCTCGTTTTGTCTTCATGTTTTTCTCTGTTTTGGGTGCTCCGATTTACTCTTCGGTCAACTTGTTGTGGAGGTTCCTCCCCGACATTATTAGCCCTCTTTGGGCCCTCTTGAGTTAGAAAAATTTTTAGTTCACGAGAAGAGTTTGTCGTGTCCTCTGTCGTTCCTTCAGCTTTTGTTATGTTTTTTATGTGACCACGATGTTGCTGTAGGTCTCTCAATGCATCACCCTCAACGTCTCTATGTTTTTGTGACAATTGATTCGACCATGCATCTTGATGAGTGAATGCTGGCTACGATTTTTTTAGTTTCCTCCGTGGAATCTTCTTGCTTATTTAAGCCTTTTCTTTTGTTGTGTGTTTTTCCTATTCTTTTTGTTATGTTGTTGCTCCTTTTCTAATATACTTTTTCCTGTTTTTTATGTTATTTTAACGTTCATCTTTGTTTGTGTTGTTTGAATTTGTATAGTCGTTGCTGTTTTTCCTATTCTTCCTTATTCGTTTGTTGTTGTTTCTGTGTATGCTTGTTTTTTTTTAATAATATGCCGACTTTGTTAAAAAAAAAAAAACAAAGCACTTTTTTGTTGGGCTCCTTTTCAAAGCCCATTTGTTATGCTGGTTTCTATTTATCTTCCCAAATCCCCTAACAAGAAAAGAAAAGATCCCAGATTTCAAAGCTTTTGTCAGTAAATCATGCAAAGAAAGTCCAATCTCAATTCCTGATTAAGTTAATATCTTTTTTCTTCCACAAATTGTTGGGGTTCTACCATAGCCTTAGCAGGTAAGCTTTCCAGTTTTAGCTTCTCCCTCGCAGATCTGAATTTCTTCACTTCCGATTACCCCTTTTCTCGCTTTCCCATTCTCCACTCTTTGTTTTCAATAATTCTTGAACTAATTCCGGTCAATTCTTAAATCAGTACAGATTTTGAAAGTACCCAAACAGGTAAATAAAGGACTTTGCTTTTGACACTTTCGAAGAAGATTAAAAAGGGCTTTGGTTCTCCCATTTTCGAAGAAACATGAATCCTAGACGGTCAGTTGAATCTCTATTTTACGATTGTTTTTGTAACCGCAATGGTTTGGTCGCGTTAAATTGCTTGTTTAGATCTGTTTGCAAAGAATTGGCATCTGATCAGTTATTTGAGAAGTTCGCCCATTAATTTGCCCCATTCCATATAAATTTTACTTGTTTCTTGATAATTCACATGTGATCCAAAGTGGGTGTTGCGATTATTGTGATGTTCTTGCATCAAAATCTTGAATTTCTCTTTTAAAGCTGAACTTGCAATCTAATTATTATATATCAAGTGTTTGAATGCTCTTTGATTATTAATCTTGAATTTCTCTTTTAAAGCTGAAGAAGTTATCCTTTATGTTAATGTTCATGCAATCTAATGAGATCCGCATGTGTGCAGGGACATGCGTAACAACAGAGTTGCCCTTTTCGATGGCATCGAGGAAGGCGGCATACGAGCCTCTTCTTCTTACTCGCACGAAATAGATGAGCATGAAAATGAAAGAGCAATGGAAGGATTGCAAGACAGAGTCAATTTGCTGAAGAGAGTAAGTATCATCTTTGCTGCTAATTGAACCCGTCTATCTCGTGTTCGTCCTGCTCCATAAGCTACATAATAATTGTAGCTTCTTAGTGTTGTAGATTCTTTTTCTTTTAATTAATGTTGAGATTTGAGAACCTGGATAAATGGGATTTTAGAATCTTGCAATTACCTGTAATAAAAGGATCCTTTTATATTCTTCAATTCCTTTCCCTTCCCGTTTTTCTATACAACTACAGGAATTTCCATCATTCAGGTTTTAAGGCTCAAGCATGTTTTGGGGTAGATTTTCAGGTTGAATCCTGATTCACTGGCATGTTCTAGGAAATCATAATATAATATGTCATGATCGATGCAAGCATATTCTGATACATGTAATTTCTATAGCTTTCAGGCGACATACACGAGGAGGTGGATAGCCACAATCGCATGCTGGATCGTATGGTATGTTTCCAGCAGTAATAAGACTATCTTCTTCTGAGTTGAATTGGTTTTTCCGCTGCTGATGGTAATATATGCCGCATGGTTTTTAACTAGGGAAATGATATGGATTCGTCGAGGGGAATACTCTCCGGAACCATGGACAAGTTTAAGATGGTATGTGAACTAGCAGACTTTTACTTTGCATAACTTCTAATAAGCGTGTGTGGATGTGTGTCTCTATGACAATGAATTCGATCTGCTTCTCAGGTATTCGAGACGAAATCAAGCAGGAGAATGTTTACGCTGGTGGCGTCTTTTGTGCTTATTTTCCTTGTGATATACTATCTTACTAGGTAACTGGTGTGTTATATTGGATACAACTGCAGGCTTTATATGAGAATTTGGAAGACCCTTCTCTTCTAGTACCATGGTTACTTGTAAACAATGTGCTTCCTACATGTATGATATTTTGGCATGTTTGTATAAAAGATGTTTTGTTTTTGCATAAGCAATCTGCATAATCATTCACCTGTACCTGTTAATGGGATTTTGAGATTTGAAAAACATTTTCATGATTCATCACATCCTTGTGCTTTCAAGCAATTAGGTTGGATGGTGAATTTTGACTCAGAATCACATCATACAAAATTTCAGACCTGCAATCACGGAACTTCAGTTGATTAAACATTTTTCAATTTTCATGAGCTAGCGATTGGCACCATTTAGATTTCAATTTCAAAAGCTTGCCATCCCAATAATTCCGCAAGAATCAATGTTTGGTGAAGAGAGGTTTGGGTAAAAATGAGAGGTTTGACTAGTTAAATCCGCTAATATTATTGTTTGGTGAACAGCGAATTGGGTTAAAATTGCTATTTTTTGCAAAAAAACTCACAATAAGAGCTTTTTGAGATTAGAGGTTTGATATTAGAGTCGTAAATACTCTTTTACCCAGTTACTAAAAATCTTAAAATATTTAAATTTACTAATTAATTAAATTATATTAAAATAATTATATAAATAATAAATTAATATATAAATCATTTGAACATGTTTTGAAAAGTTATATTAAAAATAATTTTATAGATCTAATTAATATTAATTAGATACAAAATATTGATAATTAATAAACTATCAAACAAGTATTAAATATAATCATGTCCTTATATGTCATTTTACTTGTTTAAATAATCTAACAGCTATCAGTTAATTTTACCAAACATTTTTATACAATCAACTAATGCAATCAGCTAATGTAATCCGCTATCAGCTTTCCACTAATTGCCAAATAGGATCATTGCCTGTATTTTTCAGGTTTTCACCTCCTAAATTCTGGACAAGAATCGTAAAACAGATATAGATTGTATTTGTAATTATGAAAATAATAATAACTTTTGCAGTTAATTGTACAACACGGTCTAAATTAGTCTCTCAATTTTTGAATATTTGAATTTCATCTCCAAATTATATCTTATATTCTAAATTGGCTTCTAAACCTTTAAATATTTTGATTTCATCTCCAAACTATGTCCCTCATTCTGAATTGATTTTTAAAATTTTGTATGTTTTAATTTCATCCTTAAATTATCATTTATGTCACATCAAATTATTACATAATATACATTAGTGTTTACATAATAATTAACTAACATGTATTGATATTTTAGGAGATGAAATTAAAATGTTTAAAATTTTGAGGATCAATTTAAAATGAGATTCATAGTTATGGGATGAAATTGAAACGTTCAGAAGTTTGAGTGTCAATTTAAAATGAGGGTTATGATTTGGGGATGTGTAGTGCAATTAACTCTAAATTTGTTCACCTGTAACTAGGGTTGACCAAAAATCGACTCGAAAAAATTGAATTTTTCGACCCGAGGCGAAAAAACTTGACTCGTTTTGACTCTACTCGAAATTTCATGAACTTGATTCGAAAAAATTTCTAATAAAGTTTGAGTTGTAAAATGGAAATTCGAATAACTCGAAATTTTTTAATAATTAGTGGATTTATTTTTAAGTTTGAGTTGAGTACCTATTTTGACCACTGAACTATCGAACTCGTCAATCAAACCACCAAACTTATTAAATTGACCTATTTTGACCACCGGCGTTAAAAAACTAACGGATGGGTGGCGTGGCAGTTAACGGAAATTTATAAAATTACACATTTAGTCCTTGTTATTTACATATTATATCAATTTGATCCTAATTTTAATTTAATTAAATAAAATTAACCAACCAACCAAATGACGACATCTATCACCATCTAATTAGCCGAAAAGAATGAGAAGAAATAAAATAGAAAGAAGATTACTCCAACCACTAAGTCAAGTTCACTAATTTGATCTACGATACTATCATATTTTATTAAATTATTACTTTGTTGGTGAAAACCAAAAGAAATTTAAAGAAGAAAGAAAGTATAATAATGGGGATTCAAACTTGGGACCAAGGCAAGAAATTCTCATGTCTTTACCACTACACCAAGCTACTCTTAGTGATATATATTGCACACTTTTATATACAAATCTTATAATGCAGTTAGGGAAAAAAAGTAAAAATAGTTGAAAAGGGATTCGAACCTAGATCACTTGGGATGTGTCTAATCACACAAACATTCCATTTAATTTAAATCTAAAAATTATTAAATATTCGAATATTTTTTCATCTTTAAATTAAATCGAATATTTATTAAAATATTAAATATTTGATTTTAAAAAATATTCAATTTAAAAAATATTTGATTTAAAAGAAAAAAATGATTTAAAAATTTAAATTGAATATTTAAAGTATTTTAAGTTTGATTTGAAATATTTGAATATTTTTTTAAAATCAAATTTCTTTTCTTTTAAATCAAATATTTTTTAAACCGAAGATTTAATATTTTAATAAATATTTGATTTAATTTAAATATGAAAAAATATTCGAATACATTAAATCAAATATTTAATAATTTTTAGATTTAAATTAAATCGAATGTTTGTGTGATTAGACACATCCCAAGTGATCTAGGTTTGACTACCCTTTCAACTTTTTTTACTTTTTTTTCCTAATTGTGAAACCGATATTTTAATTTTGATATAACTAAAGAACCTAAGGACTAAATTGAAAATGTGAAAACGAATTTTTAAGTCCTCAAACCTCTCTATATGTTTTAAATAATATGCCTAAGTTAAAAACTAGATTTATCAAATATTTTCCAAGTGTTCTTAAAGCCGAAACAGTGATTTTTGAGTCACCGTTTCGAAACGGCCTAAGGCGTTTCGAAACAGTTTTGAAACTGTGAGTCCATGTTTCGGAACGGGTATCGAAACGATTTCAACACTGCCAACCCGTGTTTCGAAACAGCTTAAGAACCTTGAGACACCGTATCGAAACGACATCCAGTGTTTCGAAACGGTAGTCAATTTGATTTGATAAATATGACCGTTGAATGTTTTTAACTTATTTTAAACAAATACTTAAGGCGTATCGAAACGATCTCAAGCCGTTTCGATACGATCCTTGACAGTGGCAAAATGTTTCGAAACGGGTTTCGAAACGGCTCTTAGCGCATCGAAACACTTTTAACCGTTTCGATACGGGCTCTTTAATGCACCCCAACGACTCTTTTTATTTTGGTCTTTTTCGAAACAGGGTCGGGCGTTTCGAAACGGTTGGTTGCAGACTGCATTTATGGAGGGAAGAGAACACCCCCAACGGCTCTATTGATGAATGCATCAACCACAACGGCTAGAATTCAATGAGAAAGTATAAAAGGGACCTCTAAAAGCTCCAGCAACAACTATTGATCCTAAAGCAAACATCCAAACATCAAATCGAAGCATTTGTGCCTAAATCACATTATTTTCTTGAAACCCCAATTGTATTTTTCATTCTTATCATTTCAATTGGGTTGAGTGCTTGTAATTGGGCTATATTGTGTATTGAGAGATACTAGTTTTAGCCATCAACTTCTTTGTTTCAATTGTGTGAGGATTGTGGCAAATTTTGGGTAGAAAATTTGACCGAAAATTGTAAGGTTACCTCCTTAGCCTAGAAAAGGGGAAGAACAATTAGTAGAATTGTTGCAAATCCTTAGTGAAGCTAAGGTAGTGGATGTAGAGTTCATTTAGAACTTGAACCACTCTAAAATTCCTTGTCTACCTTTTTAATTTGCAATTTCCACCACCAAGAACTTTAAAAATCTAATTCACCCCCTTGGTTTATTTCGATCATTCGATCCACTCAACAATTGGTATCAGAGCCTACCTCTTTGAGGATTAACAACCATAAGAGGAGTTCCTAGGAAGAGTGTGATCATCCAAAAATCAAGAAATGACATCTACCTCCGGTTCGAGCATGTATGAGTCTCAATCCACTACAAAACCACCTTTCTTCAATGGTGACAACTATCCGTTTTGGAAGAATCGAATGCGTCTCTTCATCAAGTCCAACGATTACTTGGTTTGGGATGTCATTGAAGATGGCCCCTACATTCCATTGAAGCAAGATAGTGAAGGGAAGATGGTTTTTAAGAAGAAGATGAAGATGAGTGAAGAAGAGAGGAAGAAAATCCAAATAAATGACAAAGCTCTTCACATGCTTTTTTGTTCTTTCGGTCCGGACATCTACTCCAAAGTTTCATCCACTGAGAGTGCCAAAGAAGTGTGGGATACTCTTGAGACCACCTATGAGGGAACCAACGATGTCAAGGAAACTAAGATTGGAATTCTCAATCTTAGTTATGAGAATTTCAAGATGGAGCCCGATGAGACGGTGTCCAAGATGTTTGATCGCTTCTCAACCATAGTCAATGTGATTAAGGGATTTGGAGAGAATATACCGGAAGACAAGCTTATCCGGAAGCTACTTTACTCACTTCTCGAATCTTGGGATGGGAAGAGAACCGCCATCATAGAGGCCAAAAATTTGAAGACTCTAAAGCTTGATGAGCTAGTGGGTTCTCTCCTTACTCATGAGATTATGAAGCAAGGAAGGGAAGAAGAAAAGAAGAAGGAAGAGAAAAGAGTAGAGAAGCTAGAGGTGGAAAAGAAGAAGAATATGAGAATAGCTCTCAAAGCTTCATTACTTGAGGAGAGCTCTTCTAGTGAGGAGGATGAACTAGAGGAATTGGCTATGATAGCCAAACGATTCTCACGCTTCATGAGGTCCAACCGGGGAAGAAAAATTCAAAGAAAGATGGACTTCAAAGGTAAAAACAAAGAAGAAGCAAGGGATCAAATCATTTGCTTTTAGTGCAATAAACCCGACCACATACGTTCGGAATGCCCTCAACTCAAGAAGAAGCTTAAAGCCAAGCTTGATACTTGGAGTGATGAGGAGTCATCGGAGGATGACGAACAAGAAGTGGCCAACCTTTGCCTCATGGCACTTGAGGAAGATTCCTCCATGGTAACCTCTAACTCATCATCTTTTGATTTTACATATGATGAATTAAATGATGCTTATGATGAGTTGCAAGAGGTCTATGATGAATTAGTTGAGAAATACAAGGAGTCAGTCATTAGGAATAAGAAAATTATTTCGGAATTAAATGATAAAAATGACTTACTTTCTCAAGCTAATTCAAAATTTGAGAAAAAGATTTTAGGGTTGAAAGATGAGCTAAAATTCTTCCAAGATGAAAATGTTGACCTTAATAATCTTTTATCTCAATGTAATAGTGAACACCAAAAGGTGTTAGATGAGCTTAACAAGCTCAAAGAGTCCTTTAAAAATGTTGGTAGTGTGAAGAATGAAATAGGTGAATCTTCTAAAATAAACCAACCTAAGAAAAGGACCAATAACTACAAACAAGGTAGCCTTCCTAGACATAGTAGAACTAAAAGGATTAAAAGTGTATGGGTTCTTAAGGAACTTGTAAAATCTAATAATATTGTTGCTATGTCACCTTGGATTCCTAATGGAACCAAGTTAATGGGAGCTAACACTCGTGGACCCAAAATGATTTGGGTACCAAAAACACAAGCTTAATATCTTTGTTTGTAGGGGGAGCATTGCTACAAGGCCAAAGCACAAAGTCAAAACTCATGGTACCTTGATAGTGGATGCTCGAGGCATATGACCGGAGACAAGAGTAGATTCATGGATCTAAAGCCAAAAAGTGGAGGAGTGGTGACATTTGGTGACAACTCCAAGGGCCACATTAAAGGTATTGGCTCGATAGGTAATCACTCTACTATTTTTATTGAAAATATCTTGTATGTCGATGGTCTTAAACATAACTTGTTGAGCATAAGTCAATTGTGTGATAAAGGATTTAATGTTTTATTTGACAAAAATGGTTGCAAAATAGTTGACATTAAATCTAATAACATTATGCTCATAGGTCATCGCATAGGTAACATTTACATGGTGCATCCAGATGACATACATACATCTCATGCATGTTTAGTACCTCAAAATGAAAATGATGCATGGTTGTGGCATAAGAAACTAGGACATGCTAGCATTAGTGTTTTAGAAAAACTAGTTTCCCTTGATCTAGTTAGAGGTTTACCCAAGATTAAGTTCTCAAACGATAAAATTTGTGATGCATGCTCTAAGGGTAAACAACATAAGTCATCCTTTAAATCCATTAATGATGTTTCTACAAGTAGGTGTTTACAACTTATCCATATGGATTTATTTGGGCCAATTAGGACTATGAGCTTGGGTGGTAAATCTTATGCATTTGTTCTTGTAGATGATTTTTCTAGATTTACTTGGGTTCTATTTTTAAGTACTAAAGATGAGGCTTTAGAAAAATTCATCACGTTTTTAAAACTAACCCAAAATGATCTTGAACTTAGAATTTCACATATTAGAAGTGATCATGGAACCGAGTTTCAAAACTTAGGGTTTGAAGATTTTCTAAATGAAAATGGTATTAGCCACAATTTTTCGGCTCCTCGAACTCCTCAACAAAATGGGGTAGTTGAGAGGAAAAAAAGAACTTTACAAGAAATGGCTAGAACCATGCTTTGTGAAAACAATTTACCTAAATATTTTTGGGTGGAAGCCATAAACACCGCTTGCTACATTGTGAACCGAGTAATGATTAGGCCAATTTTAAAGAAAACTCCTTTATGAGAATTTGAAATCTAAAAAGCCTAACATTAGCTATTTTCATCCATTTGGTTGCAAGTGTTTTGTTTTAAATAATGGAAAAGACAACTTAGGTAAATTTGATGCAAAAAGTGATGAAGCTATTTTCATAGGATATTCTTTAACCTCTAAAGCCTATCGTGTATTTAACAAGAGAACTTTAGTAGTAGAAGAATCTATACATGTTGTATTCGATGATAACCTCATTCCAAGGAAGGATTCTTGTGATGATGATGATGTAGGAATTATAAATGCCTTTGATGGAGGACAAACTTCAAAGGAGGATGAGATTCCAACAAAAGAAGAGGACACACAAGATCCACCTCTTGAAGCCTTGAAGGACTTGGCTCTTGAGGAAAAGGAAGTGAGCTACCCAAGGGAGTTCAACTATGTCAAAGATGGTGAAATATTGGGTGATCCATCCAAGGGGGTAACCACTCGATCTTCTCTTAGATTAATGAATCATGTTGCATTTATCTCATGCATAGAGCCTAAGAATATAAAAGAAACATTGAAAGATGATTTTTGGATTCTGGCTATGCAAGAAGAGTTAAATCAATTTGAGAGAAGTAATGTGTGGACATTAGTTGATAGCCCTAGTAATCAATCTACCATAGGAACTAAATGGGTCTTTAGGAATAAACTAGATGAGAGTGGTAACATTGTGAGAAATAAAGCTAGACTAGTAGCACAAGGTTACACTCAAGAAGAGAGAATAAATTTTGATGAAACCTATGCACCCGTAGCTAGAATGGAAGCCATTAGGATGTTGCTTGCATATGCATGTTATCATGATTTCAAGCCTTTTCAAATGGACGTTAAAAGCGCATTTTTAAATGGTTTTATAAATGAGGAAGTGTATATGGAACAACCACCGGGTTTTGAAGACTCAAAATTTCCAAATCATGTTTTCAAACTTACTAAAGCTCTTTATGGTTTAAAACAAGCTCCTAGAGCTTGGTATGAAAGACTTTCAAACTTTTTAATCGAAAAAGGTTTTGAAAAAGGTAAGGTGGACACTACACTTTTTATAAAAATGTATAAAAATGACATCTTAGTAGTACAAATTTATGTTGATGATATAATTTTTGGTTCTACTAACGAATGTCATTGCAAAGAGTTTGCTAAGCTAATGCAAGGTGAATTCGAGATGAGCATGATGGAGGGCTCTCATTCTTTTTGAGACTCCAAATCAAGCAAAGGAAGGATGGCACCTTCATCAATTAAGCAAAGTACATAAAGGATATGCTCAAGAAGTTTTGCTTGGAGAATGCAAAGCCTCAAGCCACACCTATGAGCTCATCTACAAAGCTTGACAAAGATGAAGAAGGTAAGTGTGTTGACTCTAAGCTTTACCGTTCTATGATTGGATCATTGCTTTACCTTACCGCAAGTAGACCATATATCTTGTTTAGTGTTTGCTTGTGTGCTAGGTTTCAAGCTAGTCCTAGAGAGTCTCACCTTAAATCCGTTAAGAGAATATTTAGGTACCTTAGAGATACTCCTTGTCTAGGTCTTTGGTACCCTAGAGACTCCACCTTCAACCTTCATGCTTATTCGGATGCGGATTATGGGGGATGTAAAATCGATAGGAAGAGTACTTCGGGAACTTGTCAATTTCTAGGTAGTATGCTCATATCTTGGTTCTCTAAGAAACAAAATAGTGTAGCCTTATCTACCACCGAAGCCGAGTACATATCCTTAGGGAGTTGTTGTGCTCAAGTCCTTTGGATGAAGCAACAACTCTTAGATTATGGTATTAAAGTTGAAACCATACCCCTTAAGTGTGATAACACTAGTGCCATATGTTTGACAAAAAATCTCATCCAACACTCTAGAACCAAACATATAAAAATAAGGCATCATTTCATTAGAGATCATGTCCTTAAAGAAGATGTTGTTATAGAGTATGTTGACACCTTAAATCAATTAGCGGACATATTTACAAAACCTTTAGACAGAGAGCGGTTTTGGTCCCTTAGGAGAGAGTTAGGTCTAACTAGCCTATCTTGACCTTTTAGGACCTATTTTGTGCTTAAAATTGCTTGATCTTGTGAAATGCCATGTTTATGTGTTTTTATTCCTAATTTCATCCATGCCTATAGCTAGGGGAAGTATGTTTATGTTTGCATATGTTTTTCCTGCTCATTCATGTCATTCATGCAAGTTAGGCCTTAGAAAAATTCATTTTTCTGCACTTTTAGAGCCTCATCTGCACTTCCAGGCCCAGTTGTATCGAAACGGGTCAACCTGTTTCGATACGGATGCTTTAAATTTCTATCTGAGAGAAGGGTGTTTCGAAACGCCTTCCAAGGGTTTCGAAACGTTTTTGCTACTGCCAAGGGGTGTATCGAAACGAGTTTCGATACGAGTCAACGGAGATTCGATACGGTCAAACCCGTATCGAAACAGTCAGCTGGAGTTGAAAAGTCAGTCAACATTTTCGTGCTCGCGTTTCGAAACGGTCGACACCGTTCCGAAACGGGTTAGCGGACTGCTTTAAAAAGGGCTGTTAATGATAAAGTTATGCTTTAATTAAAACTCTCCCAAACCCTAAAAACCCTAGAACCGATTTTTCCCTATAAAAACCCTCTAAACCTCACCGTTTTTCACCAAATCTTGAGGGGTTTTTTCTCTTAAACACAAGTCTAAGCAAGCATCAACAATCTTGTGCAAGGATTTTCACCCATTCATCCAAAATCCCAATTTAAGGTATATTTTCATCTTTTTCTTTTTCCTTAAGTTTATATTCGAATCTTAGGTTAGAAAATTTTAATTTTGTATAGTATATGTGTTTTGATACTTGGGTTTTTCAAAACTTATAAATTTTTTCAAAATCTTCAATTTTTTAATTCGAATATATAAGTTTTCATTCGTATTTTCTTTACTGTTTTTTTTAATTGTCTTTCTCTTAAATTGCTTTCTTTGTTTTTAAAACTTGTTTTTAAACCTAAGTGGGATTTACCATTGGATTGAATTAAGAAATCTCATGCATACACTTAATTTTTTTTAAATGGCTTGCTTTATGTTTTTAGGATGTCTACGGAGAACGTTAACAAAAAGCGTAAGTCCGTTCAATCGGGTGAATCGAGTATTCGTCCAAATCTCACCCAGCTGTTTCAAAAAAGTCTTCGGACTCCAGAGATGAGGGAACGTTTTAAGTATGTCAAGGAGTATGACGTTCGTCGTGAACGTGTGGTTGACATCTCGTTTCTTGACTCCGAGCGCTTTCTCTTTCGCTACCTCTCTCGTTTGAGAGAATGGGGATTCCTTAGTCTCTTGAGTATCTCGGATATATGCTACAAGCACAAGGTTCTTCTCGTTTACTCCAATGCCCAATTTATCAATAGTGAAGACAACTCCGAAGTTGTTGGCCTTGAGTCTTCTATCTTGGGAAAGAGGATTGTCATCGACATCCCTTACTTAGAGACTACTTTTGGTCTTAAGAACGAAGGAATCGAGAATGAGAATCACTTTGGTTCTCACACCGGTGCGGTGCTTACCTTGGATGCTCACGATAGGTTCCTCCACTTGATAGTCTCGTGGTTTCTTCGCCCCTCCGGAGGTAAATTTTCTCACGTCCGTCAAGTAGACTATTTTTGGCTTGAATGTTTTCGTCGTGGTGAGCGCCCTAATCTTGTTAAGATCATGTTTGCCGAGATAGTGAATAATGTTGAGCTTCGTGACACCGATGCACTCAAATCTTTTACTTATGGGACTTTTTTAAGTTACATCTTTGGGAAGCTTAATATTGATTGCACCTATGACTCACCGGAACCCCGCAAGCAAAAACTTGGTGAATCTTCTCTCCGTAGGTCCGGTTTTCATTACATCGATGGGCAATGGGAACGTGTTGATAGGGAAGCACCTCCACCTCAAGTTGAACCTCAACCACAAGCTCCGGTCGCAAACAATGAAGCTCTCACGGCTTTCCTTACCGAGCGGTTCAACACTTTGGACACTAACATGTCTAGAGGGTTTGGTGCTATCAATACCCGCTTGCAATCCGTGGAGGATCGTCTCCTTGCAAATGAGAATCGCCTAACCTCTCTTGAAAATCAACAAGCCGCCATGGACATGTCCTTTTCCACCTTTTATGACCAATGGATGAATTTTCGTCGCGATCAAGCCAAAGATGATGATGATTCCGTGGATGATGATGATGACGACGACGAGGCTTAGGATTCTCATGTCATCTCATACTAGTTATGCATATTAGGATAAAGTTTGCATCTCTATTTCCATTATGCTTTATAAACCTATGCTTTGATTTTATTTGGGATTATGCTTTGAACTTATTGTTTACGATTTATGTTTTGGATATTTTAATTTTATGAATTTAATATTATGTTGCTTATTGCTTATTGATTATTTCTTAACCCTATCTCTTCTCTTTGAGCCTTGTTTATTTTTGATCTAACAAAAAGGGGGAGAAGTTATCTAAGAGCCAAAATTCGTTTTAAATGTTTTAAGTGTTTTTAAGTTTTAAACCTTGAATTTGAATCCTTAAATCTTTTTAAAACTTTAAAAACCCATCTTAAATTGAGGGGGAGTTAGAATGTTTTCAAAATTTTCAAAACTCTTAAAAATTCTAACTTTGGTTTTGTTATATCAAAAAGGGGGAGATTGTGAAACCGATATTTTAATTTTGATATAACTAAAGAACCTAAGGACTAAATTGAAAATGTGAAAACGAATTTTTAAGTCCTCAAACCTCTCTATATGTTTTAAATAATATGCCTAAGTTAAAAACTAGATTTATCAAATATTTTCCAAGTGTTCTTAAAGCCAAAACAATGATTTTTGAGTCACCGTTTCGAAACGGCCTAAGGCATTTCGAAACAGTTTTGAAACTGTGAGTCCATGTTTCGGAACGGGTATCGAAACGATTTCAACACTGCCAACCCGTGTTTCGAAACAAGTTTCGAAACGACTTAAGAACCTTGAGACACCGTATCGAAACGAGATCCAGTGTTTCGAAACGGTAGTCAATTTGATTTGAAAAATATGACCGTTGAATGTTTTTAACTTATTTTGAACAAATACTTAAGGCGTATCGAAACAATCTCAAGCCGTTTCGATACGATCCTTAACAGTGGCAAAATGTTTCGAAACGGGTTTCGAAACGGCTATTAGCGTATCGAAACACTTTTAACCGTTTCGATACGGGCTCTTTAATGCACCCCAACGGCTCTTTCTATTTTGGTCTATTTCGAAATAGGGTCGGGCGTTTCGAAACGGTTGGTTGCAGACTACATTTATGGAGGGAAGAGAACACCCCCAACGGCTCTATTGATGAATGCATCAACCACAACAGCTAGAATTCAATGAGAAGGTATAAAAGGGACCTCTAAAAGCTTCAGCAACAACTATTGATCCTAAAGCAAACATCCAAACATCAAATCCAAGCATTTGTGCCTAAATCCCATTATTGTCTTGAAACCCCAATTGTATTTTTCATTCTTATCATTTCAATTGGGTTGAGTGCTTGTAATTGGGCTATATTGTGTATTGAGAGATACTAGTTTTAGCCATCAACTTCATTGTTTCAATTGTGTGAGGATTGGGTCAAATTTTGGGTAAAAAATTTGACCGAAAATTGTAAGGGTTACCTCCTTAGCCTAGAAAAGGGGAAGAACAATTAGTGGAATTGTTGCAAATCCTTAGTGAAGCTAAGGTAGTGGATGTAGAGTTCATTTGGAACTTGAACCACTCTAAAATTCCTTGTCTACCTTTTTAATTTGCAATTTTCACCACCAAGAACTTTAAAAATCCAATTCACCCCTCTTGGTTTATTTCGATCATTCGATCCACTCAACACTAATTGTAGTATAAGATATGTATATAAAAGTCTTCAATATCTATCACTAAGAGTAGCTTGGTGCAATGGTAAAGGCATGATAATTACTCGCCTTGGTCTCAGGTATGAATCTCTTGTTACTATTCTTTCTTTCTTCTTTAAATTTCCTTTAGTTTTCACCAACAAAGTAATGGTTTAGTAAAATATGTTAGAATCCTATATGGTGACATGTGTCGTCATTTGGTTGGTTGGTTAATTTTAATTAATTAAAATAAAATTTGGACTAAATTGAGATAATACGAAAATAATAAGGACTGAATGTGTAATTTTATAAATTTCTGTTAACTGCCACGTCACTCCCTCCGTTAGTTTTTTAACGGCGGTGGTGAAAATAGGTCAATTTAATAAGTTTGATGGTCTGATTGACGAATTCGATACTTCGGTGGTCAAAATAGGAACCCCTAAAGTTCAGTGGTCATTGGAGTAGTTTACCCTTTTTTCTAATATATATATATATATATATATATATATATATATATATGGGATGAGATCAAGTTACACTATGTAAAACTCATTTAGTTTTACACTAATCCATAGTCATTGGATGAGTGAAATGAATGGATGAGATTAAAAGTAGGATATGGAAAGATTATCACTTGGAAAAAAAGTTAGGAGTTAATCTCATCCATTCATTTAACCAATCTAATGGCCATAAATTACTGTAAAACTAGTTGAGTTTTACACCATGTAACTTGATCCTAACCCTATATATATATATGGTTAGGATCAACTTACACTGTGTAAAACTCAATTACTTTTACACAGTTTTTGGACCGTTGGATGATGGTAATTAATGGCCCATATTATTTCCTTATCTTTTTCCCCAAGTGATAATCTTCACATTTTTTACTGTTAATCTCATCCATACATTTCACTCATCTAATGGTCATAGATTAGTGTAAAACTAAATGAGTTTTACACCATGTAACTTGATCTCATCCCATATATATATATATATATATATATATATATATATATATATATATATATATATGGTTAGGATCAACTTACACTGTGCAAAATTCAATTACTTTTACACAGTTTTTGGACCGTTGGATGATGGTAATTAATGGCCCATATTATTTCCTTATCTTTTTTTCTCAAGTGATAATCTTCACATTTTTTACTGTTAATCTCATCCATACATTTCACTCATCTAATGGTCCTAGATTAGTGTAAAACTAAATGAGTTTTACACCATGTAACTTGATCTCATCCCATATATATATATATATATATATATATATATATATATATATATATATATATGTCACATATGAAAAAAATATAAAGAAATATATCTATATATGCATATCTTATATGATTAAAGAAAGTTGTTTAAATTGGAATCAAATCATATTATAACATGATAAATAATTACAATTAAATTTATATAGGAACTCGAAAATTTGACTCAACTCGAATAAAGTTTGAGTTGTAAAATATAACGCGTCAACTCGAATAACTCGAAATTTTTTGACTCGACTGGATCGAACGCTGACCCCTACTTGTAACTCAGTCATAAGAACCTGTTCCTACGCTTCTGTATTTGTCACTTAAGATACACTTCTTCCCTGTGCCGAAACCATCTTACTTTCTCCATTTCTAAGCATAATTAGTAAGTGTTCACCCAATAGTATGTATTTCCTTTGTTTGGTTACTTCATTGCGTGTAATGTTAGAAAATGCTTTAGCCTTTATTTTCCTCCAAGAGCTTTCCCACTGTTTTCTATTTCCAGGTTCAACTGCTGTTTTTGTTGCAGAAGTCCTTCAATTGCAGCCAAGGGCTTTTTCTATACATTTTTCAAAGGAATTCAGCATTCCAATCTTGAACTTCAAACTCTATATATAGTCTGTTCATTTCAAAGTTATTTAACAGGTGAACTCATTTAGTTGTCCTAGTGGTAAAGGATGCCGAGTTCGAGCAATGTAATTTGCACAATGTGTGTGCGTTTTCAAAAGGCTAAGAGTACAGAACATATACAACCATGTAATCAAAACAGAATATTTAAAATAAAAAAACAACGTTTAGGTGAAGTTTGGATCAATGATAGAAACTGAATAATTAATGACAATGTGATGCATCAAATTCTAACAGAGAGAGAATCATACAAGATATTTTGCTCTACAATGTAAAATCTTTGATTAGAAACGCAGAACTTTTTGAAACTGTTATTGGTATCTGCAGATAGTATATGGGGCCTCAGCTTAAGGGTAAAAATGCATGCTTTGGATCAGCTCAAATTGATTCACCCTACATGAAAGACCAAATCAGCTTGAAAGTTTTTTGGCAAACCTTTTTTTATATCGTGCCTATACAGTAGAGGCATTTGATGATATAAAGTTGGCTTAAAAGATGGAAATGACTTGCAGCTGTCAGCTCAGTGCAAATATAATGCAAACAGATGCATGATCCAATGAAATCGAACGCAAATTCTCTTTCATGGATTTGTTTTTAGAAACCAGACAAAATAATAAGACGACATTCTTGATGTTATAGCCTACTGGATCTCCTGATGTTCAGAAGCTGACAAGAAGCCATGATTTGTTGTTGGATACAGCCAGTCTATGATTGAAAGGAAAGCATAGTCTTAAAAGAATTCGTCTAGGAACATTTGCAGTGAAAACCCCTCTTAGTTCACGACAGGATGGGAGTAACCAACCGGTCCAAGCCAACCACAGCCAAAAAAGTCTTTGCTTTTTTACTGATTTGATTCATCACCCCACTCAAATTTCATTAATGCTGGTGGTTTTACCAGATTTAACCTATTCTTTTCCTCGATCTATAATCTCTCTCTCTCTCTATATATGTTCCTAGAAGCTAGTCCATATCTAAAGATCTATCAGAGAGTAAAGTAGTTCAAATTTGAAAACTTTGCATCTATATAATTGCAGGCTATAGGATCAAATGACAAATACCATTCTCGAACGAGAAATTCGAAACTGGGATTCATGTGAAAGCAGGGACGGAGCCAAACTAGAGGGTTGAGGGACAAAACATAAAGTTTGAAAAAAAAATAGATATCTTATATTTCCATATTTGAACCTTAGCTCCATGATGAACGTTGGAATTTGATTACCCACTAGCTAAAAATAAGTGATTTCCATTGATGAGAAATGTAAATACATATGTTGCAGGAAACAAGAACTTAGATCATCTGATGGTCTCCATAAAAGCACTGATGTTGAAAGATAATATATCCTTTATATATGTTTCTACATAACAAGACAAGGAAACAGTGTTTATTTTTCGTTTGGATGCATAAGAACGAAGGTAAATATCAAATAGGAGAATATATTTTAAATGATTTTGAAATGAAAGGGCATGTTTCCATGATGGGGTCCTGCAGGCTGCAGCAACTCAATTGCCTGCCTAGTTTTAATTCACTAATTGGTGCAGAAACACAAGCTTAATACATCCAAAACAAAACCTAATTCATGAACAACAGATAAATAATCCAACCTAGGAGTTATAGAAAACCCTACAGAGAGAATGACTAAAATTCTTTGATCAAATTTTTCTTATGATTAAGGAAAACATTCAACCAAAACTACTACATGAATGATTTCTGGGGTAACCATAGGAATGTAAGTAAATTAGGGTTTCCAATATACTCAGAAAAATTTCAAACCAGTACTCAAATGGGAGAAAAACCAGATAGTGCAAAAGAGCACATGTAACATAAAGAACATCTTACAGAATCCAACTTCTGAAGCATCAGGCATGGAAATGAAACTACTTTCTTCCCTTTTCTTCTTCTTTCTCCTCGTTATTCTTCTTGGCACCCTAAAAATAGGCCGAAATCGATACAAATATATTTATCGATGTGGGAATTGTGGATGAAACAACTTTCTGTGGTACTCTCATAAACTTTTCCCATATCAACAATTATATATCCTTCCTAGCTACCTAGTACTTCATAAAGAATATCCACATCCATACTGTACATATATATAAGAGGAAATTTCTTGATTATTAGTAGTACCTATCATCAAACATATACTATGGATATTGACCTAATCGAAGCTCCAAATCCAATTCATCTTCTTGACTACTTCCATCAACCTTCTTGTTTTCATTGTCGTCTACATGGGATGGACCGATTCTCAAGTTGAGACTCCGAGGCCAATCCTCGTCGACTCTAAATGGATCAACATGCCGTGAATTGTCCACAAACAGTTCGTCCCCATGGGGTGTGTGTTGGGGTCTAAAACCCCAACCTGATGAAGCTGGGAAAAAAACTTGATAACTTACATAATGTGGCTGATGGCTTTGGATTGGCGGATATGAATATGATGATCTAAGGCTCGAGTAACTCTCGTCGTCGACTTTGCGGCCTATAGGAACCGAGCTAGGCCTACTGTTCTTGGCTCTATCTTTCCTGTGGATATTCATGTGCCCTCCCAAGGCTTGTGCTGTTGTGAACCCTCTCTTGCAAAACACACACTCGTAGGACCGCCCGGTGCCTAGGTCGTCAGACCGATCGGTCTCCTCGCTCGAGCTCTTGGAATCTTCGAGGTGATGGTTGGTTTCCATGGAAAAAAGACTGTGAATTAAGATGTAAGAAAAGAAATTAAATTGATGGAGAGATTAATGTGCAGCAGTGCAACAAAAGATGGGGTATTATAAGGAAGAAAAGAGATGAGAAGAAAGATATAGACAAGAGACAAATAAAGGACATAGGCATTGGGTATGAAGAAGATTTTTCTGAGAGATAAAAAGTCTCTTAGATGTTTGCTGTGAGGGCTTTTCTGTAAGCCGGCTGTGCTTGTGGATGGATATGTCTTTAGTAGACATTACTTAAATCCATTTTTATCTGCCAATTTAATTATATAATAATTCTATATTAAATGGTAAACCTGTTCATATTGATTCTCAGGCTGTTTCAACTACTGATATTCTAGTGTTAAGTGTTCCTTTGAATCCCCTATTTCTTTACTAAAGACACACAAAGGTAAATCACCAAGAATTAACATTTTCAAAGTTAAAAATCATTTCAGTACTGTAAATGAACTCTTAATTACCCTATAATGTCTACACACAAGTTATGAATAATTTAATTTTATATTTTTCTGTTTAATGAAAAATTTTGCTGCAACAATTCATAAGCATGGACTTAATGGACACATCTGAATATAGCAGTATAAATTATAGATGGAACATTCTTTGTTGGTGGTAATTGAAGAACATAAATGGAAAGAGACTAACTTATAATGGGTAATTATACTATATGCACCGGCGGTAGAAATAAAATGTATCTATAAGTGCTTTAGTTTATGGTTTAGAGATTTATTTTAAGGAAAAAATAGTTATGCACCGGCGGTGGAAACAAACAGTTTGCACAAGCGCTTTGGTTTTAAGATTCAAGGATTCAGTTTAAGATTTAAGACTTTGAAGTTTAGGTTTATGGTTTAAAATTTAGGGTTGTGATTAGAATTTAGTGTTTAGAGTTATACTTTATGGTTTAGAGTTCAGAGTTTAAGTTTAGGGAAATATGTCATAAAACCTAAATTATAACCAAAACTCTAAAACTAAGACGTTTGTGAAAACTTTTATTTCTACTGCTAATGCATGATATAATTACCCTAACTAGTTTAAAATTAAAAGTTTAGGGGTTTAGAATTTAAGGGTTGTTAGAATTTAGGGTTTAGTGTTAGAATTTTGGGTTTATAGGTTAAAAGTCTAAACCTCTAAACCATATTACCCTAACCTATAAACTCCGAATTCTAACTACAAACTTTAGATTCTAACCACAACCCTTAAATTTTAAACCTCTAAACCTAAACTCGTAAACCTTAAATCCTAAACTAAATCACTAAATCCTAGCATGTGAGAATTTTTATTTTCACCTAATGATATTTCCTTATATATAAAATCGTCAATTTATTATGATGGTATAATGAAGCCTTGCTTATGACACTGGTGAGGAAAGATGTAGGAACCTTCCTGCAACGGAAAACAATGTATTTTTGTATTTTGCATTTGTCCCCAAGTATAACCCTTTTTTCCACCATAATTAATGGGGAACACTTATCTTTTGACAGCTTCATTTACTATCACAGTTTCGCTTTGATCACCTTAAATACTCTAGTAATAAACAAAACCCAGAAAGCTAGACCCTAAAGAAAAACAAAATCTGCCATTGATGATGATTCAAGAATCTTAGATTATCCCAAGTTTTTGAATTAATCATATGTTTATATGTTGTTGCTAGCTGGATTATCAAAACGTGTATTGCATATGCATTCTTGGTTGTATCTCTATGGCATCGAGCAGCCTAAATATAATGAGAATTGCAAGAAAGCAAAAGAATAATAAATAGCTCATGACCAAATTGAAGTTGAGTCATTTTCCTAAATTTTGTGTGTGTTTGCAGGCCTACATTTTTATATTCGAGAGTAGGTTAGATATGTTAAAAGGGGGGCAGGTTTGCTTGGTTACATACGTGGGGAAAATGGCAGCACTATTGATTTTCCACCAAATTTATGTTTTTTAATGATTACGAATTCCTTTATGTAATTAATCATTAATCATGTACATTGTGTGTAATTAATTGAGTCTGAGTAAAAATATTTTAAGTTAATCGAGTTGACGAGTCTTATTTCATAACTTAAACTTTATTTCAAGTTGTGTTTACAAAATTCGAGGCGAGTTGTTCGAGTTTTTGTTCAAATTTAATTTTAAATATTTGTAATGTTTTGAAACTAATTAGTTCCAATTCAAATAGCTTTCTATAATCATATACGATATATATATATATATATACATTTCTTCATATTTTTCTCATATGTGATATACATATATCATGCAGGGTTGAGGGACTCGAATTGAACTTGAAAATCGATCGACTAATTACTAAAAATTTTGAGTTATTCGAATCTCATTTTATAACTCGAACTTTATTGTGATTTTTTTCAAATCAAGTAGAAAAATTCGATTCCTTTCTAAATCGAGCCGATTTTTGCTCACCCCTAATCATGTTTATATATCCCGGGAGAAAATTGAAGTTTTTTTAAACTATTAACATTTAATAATTTGGCTTAAGGGGGTATGTTAGCCCTCTAACTTGTATCAAATAGTTAATTTAGTATTTCTATAATTCCATGAAAATACATTAAATTAGGTCTTTGAACTCGTGAGTTGCATCAATTTAGCCCGTTAAGTGGTTTTAACCATTAATGTGCTGATGTGACGGTCTATGATAATGATATGACAGTCCACTGTGGATGATGATGTGGCAAATGGCAACATTTAATTTTTTTAAGTTTAAGGGCTTAATTGATTTTTTGTAGAATGTTTGGGACTTTATTTAACATTTAAGAAAAAAATAAGAATTATAAGAAATGAAATAAAACTAAAAAAATACGAAATTTAAAACTTAAAAAAATTAAAAGATGTTAATAATATTTAAAAAGTAAAAAAAATATCAAAAACTATATTAAAAGCATTTGACATAATAAAAATTTTAAAAAGAGATTTTAAATAATACTAAAATATTTAAAAAATAAAATGTCTTTGATGGAAAAATTTTCAACCATTTCACGTCAGCTTAGTCTATCATCTTTTCTCAAACGTATTTTCAATGAATTTAGTATTGTTTTGCCTACACCGAATTGGTCCTCATTAATATTATTTTGGACCTTAATTTGGTTTTTTAGAAATAATTTATATAACAAGATTATATTGGTTTGAGTTTTTGCATGATTATTTAGTCGATTATAATTTTTATTGTTTTATGTGAATATATTAATAAGAATTTGTTGTGAATAAAGTAAAGAGTAAAAATAAAATAGATGAACAAGAACAAGATGAGAGGTAAATATCTAAAACTCTAAATCATACCACGACACAACAAATGATACAAAACTAGCAATGGCAGAGGGGGGACGATGCTGGACGATGTTTATCGAAAATCTGCCACCACAGTTACATTGGAAAGGAGTTTGGCAGGTTTTCGATAGACATGGGGTCGTGGTCGACGTATTTGTTCCGACAAAGAGGGCTAGAGACGGATCAAGGTTTAGATTTGTTAGGATGAAAATTAAATTGGATGCGGATAGGGTTATTGAGCGATTTGACGACTTTCGGCTATACAGATCAAAAATTAAAGTTCAGATGACACAGAGGGATATAATCGCAATACATTTTGGCGTCGTCGGAGGGACGACTTTCTGTTGAGTTGTGAGGAGCTCGATTCGTTGAATAAGGCTCACCAAGTGGTGGAGAGGTGGATTTTTGGGTGGAAGGGTTGTGGAAGCTAAAAAGATATTTGACACAATGATTTATAGTGGTTCAACCTTCTAACCAAGGTCTACATCCACTACCTTAGCTCCCCACTAAGGATTTCCAATCAATCCACTATTGATTCGTCCCCTTTTCTAGGCTTAGGAGGAAACTCTTTACACCGATCAAGCTTTCTACCCAAAGACTTGATCAAACCCTCTCTTACAAAGAGATAATAAAAGCAAACACAAATCCCTCTAATAGGTGTTTGTTTGCACAATTAAAGCACTCACCCAAAACCTAAAACACTTGAGCAAATTTGACAATTTTGGCTCACTAGTGTTTGTCTATACAATAAATGACAATTTAAGCTCTAAGACAATTCTTGATCATTTGTTGATTGACAATATGAGAATTAGCCTTTACTTGATGCTTGGAGGTCCCTTTTATACTTCTTGATGAGTTTGTAAACTAGCCGTTGGGATTGAATTGGAGCCGTTGAGGACTTTAATTCCCACCATAAATGCAGTTCTGCAGCTCTCCGTTTTGAAACACTCGAACCCGTTTCGAAACACCCTTTAAGTAGAAAGAGCCGTTGCAGTCTTGCGTAGGACTCGTATCGAAACGCTCTAGTTTGTTTCGAAACACCCGTTTCGAAACGTCTGTCCCCGTATCGAAACGACCTGCATTTAAAAGTTAGTTGGGAAATAGCCGTTGGGGTTTATGACCATTGTGGTCAATGCCACGTAGGCGTATCGAAACGGCATAGTCCGTTTCGAAACGCTGGGCAAAAATCTCATCCAGGGAATGCCCGTTTCGATACCCGTATCGAAACGTTTTAGCTACTGGAATCCCTTGTATCGAAATGCCCTAAGGTGTTTCGAAACGCCTGGAAGGCTTTGTGTACTTTGGCTTTTGAAAACATGCAAAACCCTTTATAAAATATCCCTAAACATAGTTTCAAGTTATTTGGACTTTGGAAATTGTTTTAAATACTTTTTAAATCAGTCCAAAACATTTTTCAATTATTATATCAAAACATCAGTTCTACAATCTCCCCCTTTTTGATATAATAAAACCAACTTGAAATTTTTTTTGATATTCTCCCCCTTTAACTTTAAAATTGCGAATAAGAGATTAAAGATATGAAATCAAATAAAGCTCACCCTTATTCATTTGAAAATTCAATTTTTCAAACCATTTCTCCCCCTTTTTGTTATATCAAAAAGAATTTAAAACATTAAGTTCAAAAATAACAATAGAGGTAATAATTTGACAAAAATAAGAATTTGGTTTTAAAATGGCTCCCCCTTACTCAAAGCATCATTAAGAGTGTTAGTCCAACATATATGATCATCTAGTTGACATAAATGAAAAAAGAACAAATAAACACAAAAACAACTAGATTTTACAACACTTGAACTCAAGGGAGGATGTGAAGCCTTCATTCTTCAAGTGTTCTTCCTTGTGTACATGGAGCTCCCCCTCAATGTTTGACTTGTTGAACATCTCCATCACACCTAGCAAAAGACAATCAAGTGATTTTTGGTATCCACATTGCTTTGGATCCATGAACGTTAGTAGCACAACTTTGTGTCCCCTTGGGAATCCATTTTTCAATGTCATCATTTTTAATTGAAGTGGTTAGTCCTTTTGGGACCCAAACACTTCTAAAACATTTTCCTTTTACAAATCTAGGGGCACTAGATTGCCTTACATAAAAATTTGATTTTCCAAAATTGATTTTCTTTTCTAGCTCTTTGGAAATCAAATCTTTTTCTTCTTGAACTTTTTGAAGCAATTTTTGTAAATCAAAACATTTTAATTCAAACTCTTCTAGTTTTGCTTCAAGTTCAAGTTTGGTTTTTGAAATCAAATCATTTTGAATTTTTAACTTTGAAATCAATTTGTTGTTTTTCAAAATGTGACTTTTAAACTCTAAAACTAAATCATCATAGGCATCTTGTAATTCATCAAAAGAATAAGAACATGAAATAGATGAATTATAAGTTACCCTTGAATCTTTTTCGATGGCCATAAGGCAAAGGTTGGCTTGTTCATCGTCGGTGGAGTCCTCATCACTCCAAGTAGCCACATGTGCCTTCTTCTTATGGCTTGAAGTGCTTGCCCTCTCATTTTTCTTGGAATCTCGTTCAAGCTCTCTCAAAGCTGTCTTCATGAATGGGGCACACTTCTTGAAGAGATGAACTATCTCTTCATCTTCATCCTCCTCTTCACTTGAATAGACATGATGACAAGTGGAGGACTTGAGAGCCACGACACTTGCGTTGATGCCTAGCCCTTTGATTCTCTTCTCTCCCATGGCTCTAATTTCTTCCCTCTTCTTCTCATCCTCTTTGTTCTTCTTCATGATTTGATGAGTAAGGAGTGACCCCATGAGTTCATCTAGCTTCAAAGTCTTCAAATTCTTTGCTTCGATGATGGCGGTCCTCTTTGAGTCCCAAGACTCGGGAAGTGAGTAGATGAGCTTTCGAACAAGCTTTTCTTCCGGGATGGCTTCTCCATAACCTTTAAGACCATTGGTGAGGTGGAGAACCTATCAAACATCCTCTCGATGTTTTCTTCCGGATCCATCTTGAAGTTCTCATACTCTAAGGTGAGGAGCCCAATCTTGGTCTCCTTGACTTCATCGGTTCCCTCGTATGTGACTTCAAGCTTGTCCCATACCTCCTTGGCACTCTCACAAGAAGACATCTTCTCATAGATGGTTGTGCCAAATGCACAAAACAAAATGTGCAAGGCTTTGCAATTAAGCTCCATCTTCTTGCGATCGTCGGCACTCCACTACGCTTTGCTTCGTTGAGGCACGAACGAACCATCTTCAACTATATCCCATAGCTTGTAATCTTTTGATTTGATGAAGAACTTTATCTTTGTCTTCCAATGGGCATAGTGGGTTCCGTCAAAGAAAGGCGGTTTGTCGATTGATTGTGCCATTTGAGCCGGTTGATGAAATAATGATCGAGCTTGCCGGATCTTCTCAATAGGATGTGAATCCTATTCGATTGAGCCAAGCTCTGATACCAATTGTTGAGTTGTGAGGAGCTCGATTCGTTCAACCAATAAGGCTCATCAAGTGGCGGAGAGGTGGATTTTTGGGTGGAAGGGTTGTGGAAGCTAAAAAGATAATTGACATAATGATTTATAGTGGTTCAACATTCTAACCAAGGTCTACATCCACTACCTTAGCTCCCCACTAAGGATTTCCAATCAATCCACTATTGATTCGTCCCCTTTTCTAGGCTTAGGAGGAAACCCTTTACACCGATCAAGCTTTCTACCCAAAGCCTTGATCAAACCCTCTCTTACAAAGCGATAATAAAAGCAAACACAAATCCCTCTAATAGGTGTTTGTTTGCACAATTAAAGCACTCACCCAAAACCTAAAACACTTGAGCAAATTTGAAAATTTTGGCTCACTAGTGTTTGTCTATACAATAAATGACAATTTAAGCTCTAAGACAATTCTTGATCATTTGTTGATTGACAATATGAGCATTAGCCTTTACTTGATGCTTGGAGGTCCCTTTTATACTCCTTGATGAGTTTGTAGCTGTTACTAGCCGTTGGGATTGAATTGGAGCCGTTGAGGACTTTAATTCCCACCATAAATGCAGCTCTGCAGCTCTCCGTTTCGAAACACTCGAACCCGTTTCGAAACACCCTTTAAGTAGAAAGAGCCATTGCAGTCTGACGTAGGACCCGTATCGAAACGCTCTAGTCTATTTCGAAACACCCGTTTCGAAACGCCTGTCCCCGTATCGAAACAACCTGCATTTAAAAGTTAGTTGGGAAATAGCCGTTGGGGTTTATGACCGTTGTGGTCAATGCCACGTAGGCGTATCGAAACGGCATAGCCTGTTTTGAAACGCTGGGCAAAATTCTCATCCAGGGAATGCCCGTTTTGATAGCCGTATCGAAACGTTTTAGCTACTGGAATCCCTTGTATCGAAACGCCCTAAGGTGTTTCGAAACGCCTGGAAGTTTTTGTGTACTTTGGCTTTTGAAAACATGCAAAACCCTTTATAAAATATCCCTAAACATAGTTTCAAGTTATTTGGACTTTGGAAATTGTTTTAAATACTTTTTAAATCAGTCCAAAATAATTTTCAATTATTATATCAAAACATTAGTTATACACTTTCCTGCTGGATCGGATGTTTTTGGAAGCACAAGATCGGGTAGGGCAGCTTCCAATCGGACGGAGGTGCAAAGAAACGAAGAGAAAGGCGAAACTAGGGTTTGTTTGAATGAAAACCAATTGAATATCGCAAGGTGGAGGGGGTCGTCGATCAGGAAAAATTAGAAGTATTGAAGAATTGTGTAGTGGGTTATTGTAGAAAGCCGATGTCGATAATTGAATTGGCGACTGAATTTAAGAAAGCACATATTAGTGGGGTTTCATTAATGCGGGTGGTAGGTTCTTTAATTTTGTTAATGTTCCCACATCAAGAAACGAGACATAAGTGCGTGGAATCGGGGTGTTTCTCTCCATGGCTGGAGAATGTGATGGAATGGATGTCGAAATGTGTTATACCAAATCGGCGAGTGTGGGTCTCGGCGTGTGGGGTACCGATTCACGCCTGGTCCGAAGGGACGTTTCGGAATATTGCAGCTCTGTGGGGGGGGACTAGTGCTTGTTGAGGAGACAACGATGGCACCTGCTTCGTTTGAAAGAGCAAGGTTACTAATTGAAACGGATTGGTTTCTACCAATTGAGGAAACATTGGATATTATGATTAGCAATAAACAATATCGCATCCGTGTGGCTGAGATTGGCGAAGTCCTTCTGAGAGAAAGGAGGGAGGATACGGGGGGGGGGATGATGGCTCGAATGAAGAGGAGTCGGAGGGGGTAAGCCGGACGGCTGAATTTGTAACCGATACATTGGTGGTGGGGCAACCAACACCATTGTTCTATGTGGAAGGGGTGAGGGAAGATGCAGTGGTTCCAAATTCATTAAATAAGGCAACCCCAAATAGTTGGAAGATCAATAAACTATGGGAGGATAATCATATGGTCGATGATCGTGTGGTGGGATCTCATTCCATGCAGCGGGATGTTTCGTCTAAGGAACGTGATAACTCTGGAGTTTCGGATGAGGATGTTGGCGTGGTGGATAGGGAGGTGACTGGACATCAAAGTCAAGATGTTAGTGAATGCGAGAGGGGCGTCGGGAATGCGATCTGTTGTGAGGATAAGGTTGGGCCTCAGTCCGAAGTAAATAGGGCTGTGGTCGCTGCGCTAATTGAGTATAAAGGTCGTCAACGCCGAGTACGACAGATATCAGAATTACTACGTACATCAAGATTGAAAGAGAACACAGGGGAGAGTGTGCCAATAGCGGTAAAGAGAGGGCGGGGCAGACCTCGGAAAAACCCTCCGTCAGAGTCGACGGCTTTGGCGAACGGTTCCCTTTCAGATTCGGATTTCTTATAGAGAAAGAGAAGTATTTTAAAGGAAGCACACGAAACGTTGGAATTGGGAAAATTGTTGGGTGCAGAAACGATAGGAAATGAGGAGAACGTTATAAGGGATATCGCTCGGCTCATTGAGGCGAGAGATACACACCACAATTAAAGGAGATATGCGGGTGTTGTCGTGGAATGTGCGGGGTTTGGGAGCGACGGCGAAGAAAAGAGCGGTCCGTAATTTAATACGACAACATTGAGGTGAGTGTGATGTTCTAGTGGAAACAAAGTTGGAAATGATTTCAGAATTTATGGTGAGTAAAATTTGGGTGACGGACAAGTTTGAGTTTGCGTTTGCACCGTCGATAGGAAGATCAGGGGGGATTCTTGTTTGCTGGGATATCGACTGGTTCCAGGTGTGTAGGACGGTTGTAGGTGCACGTTTTGTTGCCAAAGAAGGCTGTTGGGTACTCGACAATTAGGTTTGTGGTTTGATTGGAATCTATGCGTCGTGTGAGGTGGAACGACAGAAGTTGTTATGGCAGGAACTTTCAGCTGTCGTGCATGCCCGTGAGATCTCATGGTGCTTGATTGGGGATTTTAATATGATCACGTCTCTATCGGAGAGGAAGGGGTGCATGTCTACGTCTCGAGGTATGGATGCTTTTGTCGATTTTATTCATGCAAATGGTTTATGTGATTTGGATTTATGTGGACAATCTTTCACGTGGTTTCGTCCCGAGAATAAATGTAGTCGTATTGATCGGTGTTTAGTATCGGCGCCATGGTTGGATCGTTTTGAGCAGTTGAGTTTGTCCTCGTTGCCGTGAGGGCTATCGGATCATACGACGTTGTTGCTAGTGAGCGATAACTTGGATTGGGGTCTGAGGCCTTTTCGATTTATTAATGCTTGGGTGGGGGAGCAAAAATATGTGAGGGATTTGGAATCAGAATGGTTGAGGTTTCTATGTTACCGATGAATGGGGGTATGGTTGAGAAGTTGCGTGCGTTGAAAGCTTTTTTGCGTGGATGGAATAAGTCAGTGTTTGGAAATATTGAACATAGGATTGAACTAGCGACAAATGCAATTGCCGTGATTAATGGGGCTGTAGGTGTGGGTAATGTGTCCGATTCACAAGTGATGAACAAGCGTCAACTTCAGCAGGAGTTGTGGAAGCTAACACGCCTAAGGGAGTCGTTATGGTGGCAAAAGTCGAGGGTGCGATGGTTGAGGGAAGGAGACGGTAACACGGCTTTTTTCTATAGATCGGCTAAGTTAAGATCGATGCGTAATTGTTTGTCTGGCTTGATGGATAATGGGGTATGGGAAACCAATCCGGACAGTCTTCGAAATGCAGTTTTCTGTGAGTTTCAAAAACATTTCTCGCCACAAGCTTGCTTGGGGGCGATGTATATGGCTGTGTGTTTTAACCAATTACCGAAGGATATGGCGACAGCTTTAGAAGTACCGTTTGGCGACGAGGAGGTGCGTTCAGTTATTTAGGGTAGTGAGGGGTCTAAGGCGCCGGATCCGGACGATTATACGTTTGAATTTTACAAGAAGGGCTGGGATTTCTTGAAAGGTGACGTGATGGATGTGCTGCACCAGTTTTATGAGACGAGTTAATTCTGCTTTTGTGGTTTTGATTCCGAAGAAAGAAAACCCACGAATGATGGGAGATTATCGGCCAATCTGCTTGCTGAATTCGCTATATAAAATTGTTGCCAAATGCTTGGCGAAGCGTTTGCAACGTATTCTATCCGCTCTAACCAATGATGTCCAATCGGCATTTGTTAAGGGACGTCAGATCGTGGATGGTATTATGCTGGCCAATGAAGTGATTCATTCTATGCAGGAGCAGACTTTTAGTGAGGGGGGTGATTTTGAAATTGGATTTCGCGAAAGCGTATGACTGTGTCAAGTGGGAGTGCCTTGCGCAAATTTAGTGTCGAATGGGATTTGGGTCTGGTTGGAGGACCTGGATGCGGGTTTGTACTCAAACAACGAGGCTTTCGGTCTTACTTAATGGGTGTTCGACTCGAGAATTTCCGATGTTGCGCGGTTTACGGCAAGGTGACCCACTTTCGCCATTATTGTTTGTTATTGTGGCTGAGTTGTTGCACCAATTGTTGCGTGGGGTAGAAGGGAGAGGGTATATAAGGGGTGTTCGAGTTGTGAAGGATTGCTTTGTGTCACATCTTCAGTTCGCGGACGACACAGTGATATTTTTACAAGGCGAGCCTTGTTTCGCCATGAATTTGAAGAGGGTGTTGACTTGTTTTGAGTATTGTTCTGGACTAAAAATTAACTATGCTAAATCATGTATGTATGGAGTTGGCGTCAAGGAGGATGTGTTGAGCTCTATGGCGGGGTTTGTGGGGTGTAGTCGGGGTACGTTGCCGATGGTGTACCTTAAGCTGCCAATTGGAGTTAATCCTCGTAGTTTAAGCATGTGGGAGCCATTATTGCAACGTTTCCGTAAAAGTTTGGCAGGTTGGAAAATGGAGTCTATTTCGTTTGCGGCTCGATTGACTTTGCTTAATTCGGTGTTGTCCGCTCTACCGGTTTATTATATGGGCATTTTCTTGGTGCCTAAGGGTATTATCCGAAGAATTGACCGAATACGGAGGACATTCTTATGGGGAGGTTCCGAGGCGCGTTGCAAATTGAGCCGGGTGAACTGGCGGGTGGTGTGTCGACCAAAGAAGTTTGGTGGGCTGGGGGTGGCTGATTTACATCAGCGTAATTTGGCTCTTTTGGCAAAATGGAATTGACATTTTGTGATGGAGGGGGAATCTTTGTGGCGATCGATTCTGGTCGCGAAGTATAGTGAGGATGTGTTATTTTGGCGGGTACCGACTGTGAGGAGAAGGTCTATGTCGACGGTTTGGAAACAGATTGTGGAAGTCCAAGATGACGCTTGTGTCAATCGCTTTATGGGGCTGTCGAGTTTTACTTGGCTAGTTGGTAATGGGAGGAAGGTATTATTTTGGCGAGACTGTTGGTGCTCGGACGAGCCCCTCTGTGTTGTTTTTCCTCGACTATTTCGCATTGCTACGGATAAATGGGCGTTGGTAAAGGATTATGCCTGGGGGAATTCTCTAGGGCATGAGGGTTGGTGCGAGTACTTCTCGCGACTGTTGCGATCTTTTGAATTGGCCCATCTGCGGGAGTTGCGATGTGTAGTAGGGTCGGTGGTTTTATCGGAGGATTTAGACAATAGGCTGGTTTGGAAACATACAACGACGGGGAATTTTTCGGTGTTAATGTTGTCTCGGTTGATGGCGTCATTTGGGTTAGTGCTTGACTTTGAAATTTCTGGAATTTGGTCGTTACAAATTCCGCCAAAGATACAATGTTTTGTGTGGTTTGTGTTGTTGCGATGTTTGCCCACGTTGTGTTTCCTGAGAGATCGGGGGCTGCGTTTAGATGTCCAAAGCTTCTTATACCGTTTGTGTAGGGAAGGTGATGAGGAAGCGAACCATATTCTATTCCGATGTCAGTATATGTGGGAGGTATGGTCGTTGTTTTTTGCATGGTGGCGTGTCGAGGTGGTACGCCCAACATCGGTGGTTGAGTTCGTGTACATGGCGTTGGATAGTTTCTTCCGGGGATCACTTTGGCAGTGGTGGTTGGCGGATTGTGCTACGGTATTATGGTCCATGTGGCTAGCTCGTAACGACCCGATTTTTAATGGTAAGCAGCTGTCTGTGTCCGCGTTATTCTTTTTGATTAAGTTGCGTGCTTTCTGTTGAGTGTGTAAAAGTTCTATATTTTACCCCCTATTTAACCCATATTTCTGCTGCATTCAAGCATAATTCATTGCATTTAGGTTAGATTTCAGTTTTACATCACAAATATATTAAATGACACAGTTTCTACTGAAATTGGTTGTTTTTGCAGGTAGCTGCTATAGCAGATGGAAGGCAGTAAAGAAACAGAGCTGGAACTGGATGTGTAGATGTGAAGGACGATGCTGCCATGGCCGCTGCCGTGGCAGCCAAGGACGACAGCGATAGTGAAGGGAAGAAAGTGAAGTGGACCTCGACAGAAAGAGAAAATTAAGCCCATCTGTCGTGGAGTACCCTTATAATTTTCCGAGCCCTAGATCAGAATGAAGGCCAAGCCCAAGGTTCAAGGAAGAAATCCCAAGCAAGAAGGAAGGACGAATTAAAGACTGCTGCTCTGAAGATTTAGTGTTTATTAGAATTGTACTTTAATTTAAACTTGTATTCTTCCCATATTAGAAAACTTGAACACAAGGCCTATATAAAGGCATGTAATTCGACCTAGGACAAGACATCACCATTCTCTAGCCTTCTTCCCAAAACCCTAGCCGTTTTCCCTTCTTCACCATGCTCTAAACTTCCCCTAGGGATAAGGGTTGCTTTGTAAAGTAGTTGAAAGGATTGCATTGTCTTAGGATTTTCTTTGTTCAATAAAATTACTTCAAGTTCACTTATTCTGGTTTTCACATCTTGTAAGAGTATCGGGAGAGCATTGTGAGATTATCTATTTACTTAATATCGGGAGAGTTAAGTATACGAAAGGAATAAGTGCGGGTTCTCTAGTTTATAGTTGAACTATCTCGGACCTAGGGATAGGACGAGGTTAAGTGGCTAAGGAAGAATTCAACAACATCGATGTTCATCCTTCGATTCACGCCGGGAGGTATCATCAAAGACGTGTTCATCGACAGACTTGGACCTAGGGATAGGTTAAGGCACAGCAAGGATTCTTGCCAAGCTTGAAGTACTGAGTTGAGTAATCGCTGCCGCGATAACAACCAGACCGCTGCCGCGACAGGTGCTGCCGCAGCAGGCACGACGACAGAACAGGGTCTCCTAGACTTTGCAACACCTACACTACTGAGCAATTCAATACCGGCCCATTTTCTCTATCTTGATTTCGTTACTCTTATTTTCAGTATTCTTTATTATTTTCGTGACAACAATTTAAACTATTCTTTTCCTCTCTCGTGCAGTAATCCAAGGTGAAGCTATTACCCCAGTCCCTGTGTAGACGATATCCGATACTTCAGTATCACTTTACTACTTGCGTCGTGTACACTTGCACTACATTGCGATAGACACTTTTACACGCAACAAGTTTTTGGCGCCGTTGCCGGGGACTGACAACATAACTTTACCCTACCTTTTACTGCATTCTTTTTATTTTTCTGTTTTATTTTTCTTGGATTGTTCAACCTGTGCTTTTCACAAGGTTTTCTGTTTATGCGCAGATCGAGGCGAGGAGAGGAACCTGAGTATCCATTAGACCCTGAAATCGAACGCTCGTACAATCTTAGGAACCGACTTCGCTTCGTGTTAGCCAGAAACGAATACCTCGAAGAACAGTTAGAGGCCATGAACAACCAAGGGAATCCCCAGGATAATAACAATCCTGTCGGGAATGGAGTGAACGGTCCACCTGCCGATCCTCCTGTCGCTGCCAGACGTAGAAGTTGACAACTTTGAGCTGAAACCTATTATGTTCAGCATGATCAACAACGTTGGCCAATTTAGTGGTGCTGCTACTGAGGATGCTAGGGAGCATCTGAAAACGTTCCAGGAAATCTGTGGTTCGTTTAGACTACCAGGAGTTAATCCGGAGATACTGAGGCTTCGGTTATTTCCTCATTCATTGAGGGACAAAGCAAAGACTTGGTGGAATAAACTAACGCCGAGTTCAATACGAACTTGGGCAGATTTAACTCGTGAATTTTTATCTCGTTTTAATCCTTCACACTTATCTGAGCGATTATGTAACGAAATCGCTACTTTTCAACAGGAAGAAGACGAGCCGATGCACGAGGCCTGGGACAGATTTACCACTCTCTTGAGGAACTGCCCGATGCATGGATTCCCCATTTGGAACCAGGTAACTAAATTCTATAATGCTGCCAATTTATAAAATCGTATTAGAATTGATTCGGCAGCAAATGGATTACTGCTGGACAAAGACCCAGACGAGGCAATGGCAGTATTGAAAAATCTGGCAAAGAATGAGGAACAGTTTCCTACGGCAAGAAGAGGGGGTAAACGAGTTCTAGCTGTGAATGATTATGAGGCCGACAGTTCATTAAAATCACAGGTGGCATACCTCACTAAGGCGATGAAAAAGCTCTTAAAAGAAGATTCACAACTTGTCTATTCTGCTGAAGAGGTATGCGAAACTTGCGACGGAAACCACAGTTCGGAGGAGTGCCCGTTACAGTTAGAAGAAGGGATGTATGTTGGGAACTACAATAAGCAGAATTGTAACTCCAACAACTACAATCCCAATTAGAGAAAGGATCCCAAGTTCTCCTGGAGCAATCCTAATAATGCCCTGAATCCTCAAGCATAGAATACTCAGAACCAGGGAGGACCTAGATTACTAACTCGGCAGCAACCGCAACAACCACCACCTGCCACTACTAGTATACTGGAGCAGACCCTGGCTAAGTTTATGTCTCAAGCAGGAACCTACATTGAGAACATGAATCACTTCGTCAAAAAGACTGAGACATTCATGGATACAACAGAGATGCGGATGACTAACCATGAAGCTACTCTGAAATCACTAGAGACACAGATGGGTCAAATTTCCCAGCATGTTAAACCAAGGCAGAATGGCGGATTTCCTAGCAATACTGAAAATGCTAGACAGCCCACACATGAGCAGTGTAAAGCCATCGCTACTAGGAGTGAGAAGAAATTACCAGGGCCAGAGAAGGAAGCTGAAACAGTTAAGAAACCAGCCTTGGAGTTACCTGCCGAGGAAGCTGCCCCGGCAGATGACAAGCAGCCTGCTACCGATGAACCTGTCACGACAGCAGAAGGGACAGAGGAGAAAGATGATGAATCTAAACCTCCTCAGATCCGTATGCAGTGGGAAGGACGCATTGCTGATTATCGTCCCCCACCTCCTTTTCCTCAACGGTTACAGAAATGGAAACAAGAATCACAGCTTAAGAAAATTTATGATATTTTTAAGCAAGTTCATATCAACATTCCACTGTTAGATGCCGTTAGGGAAATACCTGGTTATGCCAAATTTCTCAAGGATGCCATGTCGAAGAAATCCAGACTTGGGGAATTTGAAACGGTTAAAATGACACATGGATGCATGAGTATTCTGCACAAGTATCCACCCAGAAAAAGAAGGATCCTGGGAGCTTCATCATACCGTGCATAATCGGAGACAAATTCGTGGGTAAGAAACTTTGTGATCTTGGTGCTAGCATAAATTTAATGCCCAAATTTGTTTTTCAGTAATTAGGTATTGGAAAAGCTCGACCCACAACAGTAGTACTGCAGCTGGCAAACCGCTCTTACGTTCACCCAGAAGGAAAAATTGAAGACATTCTGGTAAGAGTGGATAAGTTTATTTTTCCTGCTGACTTTCTTGTCTTAGATTGTGAAGCAGATGAAAACACACCAATCATCCTGGGGCGACCCTTCTTAGGCACAGGAAGATCACTAATTGATGTGGAAAAAGGAGAACTCACTATGAGAGTGAACGATCAAGAGATCAAGCTAAACGTTCTCCAAGCAATGAAACATGCTGATGCAGAAGAAAAGTGCAAGGCCATCACTGCAATTACCTTTGACCAACCCTGCATCAGGTCGGGCTGCCACGACATCAAAATTGGCCACTGCCTCGGCAGCCATTTAGAAGACTGTCACGACAGCAGCTCCTCAGAATCTGATACATCTGATACTGAAGATCAAGAGGAGGTAAACTGGATAGGCAATCGTCCAGGTAAGTTGTTCGAGCCCTTAAATTATACCTCGGATAACCATATAATTCAAAAGCCATCAACTGTTGAGCCCCCTGTTCTTGATCTTAAGCCCCTGCCAGGGCAGTTAAAATATGCTTTCCTTGGTTTAAATGATACGTTGCCCGTAATCATCTCTTCCAAGTTGATGCAAGAACAGGAACATCAGCTGATAGGGATGCTGCAGCAGCACAAAAAGGCGATTGGATGGACGATAGCTGATATCCAAGGCATCAGTCCGGCAGTATGCATGCATAAAATCCTCCTAGAGGATGATCATAAGCCGACCATTGATGCACAGAGACGTCTGAATGATTCTATGCGAGAGGTGGTGCGTAAGGAGATCATAAAATGGCTAGATGCTGGAATAATCTATGCCATCTCGGATAGCAAGTGGGTGAGCCCGGTACAGTGCGTTCCCAAGAAAGGAGCAATAACTGTGGTAACCAATGAAGACAATGAGCTAATCCCAACCAGGACTGTGACCGGTTGGAGGGTTTGTATGGACTATCGGAAGCTTAACAAAGCTACCCGAAAGGACCACTTCCCCTTACCCTTTATTGATCAAATGCTTGATAGATTAGCAGGTAAGCCTTACTATTGTTTTCTTGATGGTTACTCAGGTTATAATCAAATAGCCATCGCACCGGAAGATCAAGAAAAGACAACATTCACATGCCCATACGGCACTTACGCTTTTCGGAGGATGCCATTTGGATTATGCAAAGCACCGACAACTTTTCAAAGGTGCATGATGGCAATATTCTCCGATATGGTGGAGGATTTCCTAGAAATATTTATGGATGATTTTTCAGTCTTTGGAGACAACTTTGAAAGCTGCCTAGGCAACCTACAAAAGGTGCTCGAAAGATGTGAAAAGGCAAACTTGGTATTGAACTGGGAAAAGTGTCACTTCATGGTGGATGAAGGGATAGTCATCGGCCATAAAATTAGCTACCGCGGCATAGAAGTCGACAGAGCTAAGATTGAAGTAATCGAAAAGCTGCCGCCACCCACCACAGTCAAGGGAATCAGAAGTTTCTTAGGGCATGCTGGTTTTTATAGGAGGTTTATCGCGAACTTTTCAAAGATCACGAAGCCCTTATGCCATCTTCTAGAGCAGAACCATCCCTTTGACTTCAACGCTGAATGTACTGAAGCATAAAAGGTTCTGAAAGAAAAGCTGGTAACAACCTCAATAGTACAGCCACCAGACTGGAAACTACCATTTGAGATCATGTGTGATGCTAGTGACTATGCTGTCGGGGCAGCACTTGGGCAGAGAAAAGACAATCTCTTTCATGTCATATACTATGCCAGCAAAACACTGAATGACGCCCAAGTGAACTACACCACCACATAGAAGGAGCTATTAGCTGTGGTATTCTCTATTGACAAGTTCCGTTCTTATATACTTGGAACGAAGGTCATAGTGCACACAGACCACTCTGCATTGAAGTATCTGTTCACCAAAAAAGATGCAAAGCCTAGACTAATACGTTGGATTCTGCTACTGCAAGAGTTCGACCTTGAAATCAAGGACAAAAAGGGGACAGTGAATCAAGTTACAAAAAGGGGACACACATACTGGAGACCTTCCCTGATGAGCAGTTGTTTGCTGCCACAATCACTGCCGCGACAGCCATGGCGGCAGGTAAGTTTTCTGAACTCCCCTGGTATGCTGATTTCGTTAATTTCTTAGTTAGCGAAATAACTCCTACTGACCTTAATTATCAAGCTAGGAAGAGGTTCCAAAATGATGTTAAGCATTATTATTGGGACGAACCTCTTCTTTTCAAAATTTGTGCAGATCAGGTTATAAGGAGATGCGTACCACAGGATGAACATGAAGCTATACTACATCACTGTCATGCTTCACAGTATGGAGGACACTTAGGAGGAAACAAAACTGCTGCCAAGGTTTTGCAGTCGGGATTCTATTGCCAGTCACTGTTCAAGGATGCTCAAACATTCTACAAAAACTGTGACAAGTGTCAAAGGACGGGAAACATCTCAAGGAGACACGAGATGCCGCTGCAAAATATTCTTGAAGTCGAGATCTTCGATGTTTGGGGGATAGACTTTATGGGACCATTCCCAACTTCATGTGGGAATTTATACATCCTCCTGGCAGTGGATTATGTGTCCAAATGTGTTGAAGCAGTCGCCACTCAGAAAAACGATGCCAAGACGGTTCAAAGGTTTTTACACAAAAACATTTTTTCCAGATTCGGCATCCCTAAGGCGATCATCAGTGACGAAGGGAGACATTTCGACAATAGGGTTATAGCTGCTGCCTTGAAAAAGTATGGTGTTAAACATCGGATCGCAACAGCATACCACCCTCAGACCAATGGACAGGCTGAAATATCCAACAGATAGGTTAAGAACATTCTGGAAAAGATGGTTAAGCCAACTAGGAAGGACTGATCTCTACAACTCAATGATGCATTATGGGCCTACAGGACAGCATTCAAAACTCCATTGGGAATGTCCCCCTATCGGCTGATTTATGGGAAAATGTGCCATTTACCTGTCGAGATTGAGCACAGAGCATACTGGGCTATCAAGGCAGTTAATATGGACTTGGAAAAAGCAGGGCAGAAAAGGCTACTTGATTTGAACGAAATTGAAGAAATTCAAACAATGGCCTATGGCAACGCAAGAATATACAAGGACAAGACTAAGAAGTGGCATGACAAGAAGTTGCTGCCACGACAGTTCTGCCCAGGGCAGCTTGTGTTGCTATTTAACTCTAGGTTGAAGCTCTTCCCATGGAAGCTGAAATCTAGATGGTCTGGCCCATTCCAAGTGGTACAGGTTTTTCCCCATGGTGCCATCACGATCAGATCTTTAAAATATGGGCACCAATTCAAAGTCAATGGACAATGTTTAAAGCATTATCAGGGGACTGAAGCCCCAAGAATGCAGGAAGTGGTTACTTTAGGAGATGCCCCAACAATGTCCTTATTTTTATTGTTTTTAGGAAATAAAGGAAACAATAAGAAGAGGAGAAGTGAATCCAGCCCACCATTTTCCATCAGTCCAAAAAGCCCAACTTTTGGAGCCTGCCGTTACCGCTGCCGCGACAGACGCGGAAAATACAGCTTGTCGACACGCTGTCACGACAGACACGCAAACGCGTAACAGACGCGCAGCGGACACGGAAACGCGTGACAGACGCGTCAGAAACCGCGTAACAGCTGGCCCCATTATTCGCGCCTGCCGTTACAGCTCCAACGGGCAGCAAACGCTTCCCTATATAAACCCCGTTTCATTTTTCAATTTTCACTCACTTATACTCCTCCTACTTGTTTTCTCTAGAGTTTTTATTTTCTTTCATTTTCATTTTCTTACACAATCCTTGCAACCATGTCTTCTAGAAACACCCGCAGAAGTGCTGCTTCAGGCTCTTCCCCGGCAGCATCCACCCCACGATCCTTCCAGATTCGTGACATGTGGGAGGAAAAGGGCTTTATTTACACTTCCAAGGAGGGGAACCTGGGACTGCAACCATTCATAGCTAAGAAAATCAGAGCCCTGCAGTGGCAGCTATTCGCAGAACAGCCAGAGGAGATGAATGTGTCTCTGGTCTGAGATTTTTATGCTGCTATCGACAGCAGACACGCGACAGCAGTCACGGTGAGAGGAAGAGAGGTGCCCTTCGAGCCAGAATATATCAACACTCTCTATGGCTTCTATGTGGGCATAAATGAAGATTGTCACCAACAATTTCTCGAGAGCCTAGACCCTGCTGCCTACGACGCTGTCATGGCAGAGCTCACAGAAGAAGGAACCCAGTGGAACATGGATCCGAAGAACCCAAGGACGGTGAAGAGAGTCCAACTCACCTCGGAGGCCAAGCTATAGAACGCCTTCATCAAAGAGAGAATTATGCCCTCCTCGCACAACACAACCTTGGACCAACCCAGGTTAGCCCTCATTCATTCTATATTACATGAGAGACCGATTAACATGGGTAGATACATCTGGGAGAGCATATTGGAATGCGCACACCGGCCGTCAGGACCACTCTTCTTCCCCTACCTCATCACCGCCCTCTGCCGCGGCCACCAAGTACCAGAAGCTGCCACCGATCTACGAGTCCAAGGGAAGGGCTGGACAGAAAGAAATCTACTCAGCCTAATGGAACTCACTGCTGCCACCCCGCTGTCGTCTTTCGACCCTACTGCCATAGCAGCAGAGCCGACAGAACCAACCGACACTGAGCCTGCTGCCACAGAACCCAGGCAGCCAACAGCAGCAGCACCTCCGGCCGATACCTCCTCCTAGATCCTTGCTGCTCTACAAAAGATGGAGGAACGACAGCTCGGCCTCATGAGTTTCATCAGGGATTTCACCATAGCCACGGTAGAATTCATTCAAACCTCTCTTAATATCCCTAATGCTGTATTTCCCGCCTTCCCAAACCAGTATTTTGCTGCTACCACCCCTGCCCATACCCCTACACCTGCTGCCACGTCCACAACGCCAACTGCGGTGTCCACACCAACCCCTGCCCCAACAGCTGCAGACGGCAGCCGCACAACCAACACTTCTGCCAGGGGAACCAAGAGAAGAATGCCGTCCGACAAACTCGATGCATACATAGCAGAATTCTCCTCTTCCTCGGTCTGGGCAGAATCTGATGGCGAACCCTCCGTAAAGAGGAATTTGTCCAAAGAGTTCACACCAGTCAAGCGGCAGAAAATAGTGGCAGATAAGAACAAGATAGATAGCGGCAGCGGCAGTAGTAGCGACAGCGGAAATGAAAGCAGCAGCAGCTCCGAGGTTTAGGTAGTGGAGAAACCTCCCCATATCTCCCCTACCCGCATTCAACCGCCAAGGGAGGCCAAAACGAAGAATACCTCTGTCTCCCCCATCCGCTAGCCAGCACCAGCCAAGAAGGCCCCTACCCGTCGGCAGATCCGACTCAGCAGCGACGACGACAGCGACTAAATTTTAAGTTTCTTATCTTATATTGATGTATGCCTTTTTATATATTTTGTGATATACTTTTCTTTTTCTCATATGTCATTTTCATTGAGGGCAATGCAACCCTCGAGTTTGGGGGTGGCATCCCTCCATTAATGGAGTCTTGTTTTAGTTAAAATTCGTGTCTTTTACTTAGTTTATTTTTGCTTAAAAAATGATGAAAATTTTGGCTTAAGTCTTTTGAATTGAACTTACCTGCCGTGACAGCCTCTGTCGTGGCAGTGCCTTTAGGGTAGTTTTAGGAACAGTTTAGAGCCTTGCTATAGTTCTGAAACTTAAACACCATTTGTGACTCTTATACTGTCTAGAACTTTACTGGTAAACTAGAATAGGGAAAACCTTAGTACTTGAATAGCCTCTAGAGGTGCCTAACACTGGCTTTAAGAAAAGAAGTTAAGAAAAATAGACTCTTACACCTAGAGGTGCCCGAAACCGGCTCTAGTCAAACTTAAGCTTGAAAAATAGAATCGAGTTTGCATAAAAACTAAAGGAGCCTAAGAATTGCCTCCAAAAAGATGAAAATTGGCATAAAAATTCAAGTTAGAAGTTTCAGATATTCTAGTAAGCTAAGTGAGTCTAGGCATATAATTGTTCACAAAGCATGCACACACTACACGAGAATTATAGCATGGTTCCGAATAAATCCTGAATTATCCGAAAAAGTGTTTCTTACAATAGGGAATGGAATGGTAGGTAAGGGAAAATTCATTGTTTTAAGCCAAACAAAAATTTTTGTTTTTCTTTGTTAGGTCTGAATTGCTTGAGGGCAAGCAAAAACTTGAGTTTGGGGGTGTGTTTAGTGTGTAAAAGTTCTATATTTTACCCCCTATTTAACCCATATTTCTGCTGCATTCAAGCATAATTCATTGCATTTAGGTTAAATTTCAGTTTTACATCTCAAATATATTAAATGGCACGGTTTCTACTGAAATTGGTTGTTTTTGCAGGTAGCTGCTGTAGCAGATGGAAGGCAGTAAAGAAACAGAGCTGGAACTGGATGTGCAGATGTGAAGGACGATGCTGCCATGGCCGCTGCCGTGGCAGCCATGGATGACAGCGATAGTGAAGGGAAGAAAGTGAAGTGGACCTCGACAGAAAGAGAAAATTAAGCCCATCTGTCGTGGAGTACCCTTATATTTTTCCGAGCCCTAGATCAGAATGAAGGCCAAGCCCAAGGTTCAAGGAAGAAATCCTAAGCAAGAAGGAAGGACGAATTAAAGACTGCTGCTCTGAAGATTAAGTCTTTATTAGAATTGTACTTTAATTTAAACTTGTATTCTTGCCATATTAGAAAACTTGAACCCAAGGTCTATATAAAGGCATGTAATTCGACCTAGGACAGGACATCACCATTCTCTAGCCTTCTTCTCAAAACCCTAGCCGTTTTCCCTTCTTCACCATGTTCTAAACTTCCCCTAGGGATAAGGGTTGCTTTGTAAAGTAGTTGAAAGGATTGCATTGTTTTAGGATTTTCTTTGTTCAATAAAATCACTTCAAATTCACTTATTCTGGTTTTCACATCTTGTAAGAGTATCGGGAGAGCATTGTGAGATTATCTATTTACTTAATATCGGGAGAGTTAAGTATACAAAAGGAATAAGTGTGGGTTCTCTAGTTTATAGTTGAACTATCTCGGACCTAGGGATAGGACGAGGTTAAGTGGCTAAGAAAGAATTCAACAACATCGGTGTTCATCCTTCGATTCACGCCGGGAGGTATCATCAAAGACGTGTTCATCGACAGACTTGGACCTAGGGATAGGCCAAGGCACATTAGGGATTCTTGCCAAGCTTGAAGTACTGAGTTGAGTAATCGCTGCCGCGATAACCAAAAGACCGCTGCCGCAGCAGGCACGACGATAGAACATGGTTTCCTAGACTTTGCAACACCTACACTACTGAGCAATTCAATACCGGCCCATTCTCTCTATCTTGATTTCGTTACTCTTATTTTCAGTATTCTTTATTATTTTCGTGACAACAATTTAAACTATTCTTTTCCTCTCTCGTGCAGTAATCCAAGGTGAAGCTATTATCCCAGTCCCTGTGGAGACGATATCCGATACTTCAGTATCACTTTACTACTTGCGTCGTGTTCACTTGCACTACATTGCGATAGACACTTTTACACGCAACACTTTCTATTGGGTGAGAGCTTTGGATTCGCAATCAATTTTGGTTGAATCGGTTTGGTGGGAATGTCCCCGGTGGTGTGCGGGGGATGTGCGGCTAAATGTGCCTCGTGCATGTCTTGCATAGACTCCACCGTTACCCGACATTGTGAAATTTAATGTCGATGGATCGGCGCGTAGGAAACCTGGTCCGGCGGGGTGTGGTGGAGTGCTACGAAATGATCGAGGCCAGGTGTTGGCTTTATTTTTAGGGCCGCTGGGGTTGTTGGATTCGAACGAGGTTGAATTATGTGCGATTTGCTATGCGATTGATTCGTTTCGTACATCTCAATGGTGTGCTTGGCCTTGTATCATTGAATCGGACTCTTTGGTTGCTGTCTCATGGATTCTTAATGGCAAGGGTTGACCTTGGAGGTATTTCTCGTTATTTAGGCATATTGATGAAGCATGTTTGGCGATGAATTGTGTGTTCCATCATGTTGGCCACGAGGCGAATGGATTAGTCGATACTTTGGCTAAGGGTGGTGTGGACCGGCGTGCTTGGCTGCATGTGGGATTTTAGTCGGGAGGGAGGTGTTGGCTGCGTGGGGGTGCGTGGGTTGGAGTTGCCTGGGGGCGTGCTGCCAGGGACCGATGCTTGTGTTGTTGTATGGCTGGGCGCGGACCATATGGCCTGGCGATGTGGGATCGTGCTGCCTGGGGGCGTGAAGCCTTGGACCGATGGTCTGGGCAGATTTGGGTGATGATGCGTAGTTGGGTGCGGGGCTTGTGGCCGTGCGATTATGGTATCATATGTATTGGGTGGTAACTAGTTCTCAGTTTGTCCTCCTCGGGTACTCTTTTCCTCCATTTAGGTGTAAGGAGTTTTTTAATGAGGCCCGAGTTGGATGACTTGTATGATCATTATTCTAATAAAATCATACTTCATTGAGCAAAAAAAAAGAGAACAAGATGAGAGACAAAAAGAGAGGGACTTGTATTATATTCTCAAAGTATGGTTGTGTACAATACTTTTTTCAAACTATATATTTATAGGCATAAGATGGAAACCCTAATTCCAATGGGTATTAAACCCTAATAATAAAGTACATTAAAGTCTCATTTAATATATGGATATCCACCATAAATATAAAGATATTCATAACAGTCTCCCTTGGATATCCATGAAGATAATGTGCCTCGTTAAAACCTTACTAAGATTAAAACCCTGTGGGAAAAAAAATTCTTAGATAAGGAAAAAGAGTACACACATCTTTGATACACATATCATGTTGTCTCATTAAAAACCTTACCAAGAAAACCCATTGGGACAAAACCTCGGTTAAGGAAAAAAGAATGCAACGCATATTTACTCCCCCTTATGAAAACATCACATATGATCTTTGAATCTTCATAATTGAATCTTAAATACAATATTCAAATGTTGAAGTAAAGTATGCACTAGTGGATAAATCTTCCAAATTATTGCTTGAAATGATGCATCGAATATCATTCTTTTGAAGATTACGGGGGACGGAACTTTGAAGAAATATATTTCATTTTGTCACATTTGATGTATCCACCTCCTAGATATAAATTTTGCATTATCTCTACACAAGATAGCTTGCATATTGTCTTGTGAAAGCAATTCACATATCTTCTGGATATGTTTAGCCAAACACATATTTCGGCTTTGCCTCGTGCATAGAAATTATTTACATGATTTGAAGAGGCATCAAGTTTTGAAAGATCTAAAGGTAATGATCTCGTAGCAATTATTTTTCGGCTTTGCCTTGTGCTCAATGGATGTGTGTTATACATGTAAAGTCTTTTTAAACACTTTTCTATGTATGTCGATTGATACACAAGGATTTTATTGTCAGGGAGATCTCTTCACGAGTCCCAATGATATTCAAATCATCAACATACACAATAATAACAAATCCGGAGCTAAACCTCTTAATAAAAATGCTCGGGAGAATTGAATCATTCTTATAGCCTTTCGCTAATAAGTATTCATTGAGGCGATTATACAATATGAGCCCAAATTGTTTAATCCATAAATATATATGTTCAATTTGATTGAATAATGTTCCCGAGAACTTGAATTAACTGCTTCTGCAGCCTAAATCATTCCGGAAGTTTCATATAAATGTTATTATCAAGAGGCTCATACAAATAGGATGTAACATCCATTAGGCGGAAATTAAGTTATTTCATTTATTGCCAGACTAATCAAAATTTCAAAGTAGCTGCATCCACCACCGAGGAATATATTTCCTCATAATCGATTTCATGTCTTTGTAAGAATCCTTGTGCAACCAAACGAGCTTATATCTCGTGATTTCCCCTTTTTGATTTCTCTTTCTCACAAAGACCTATTTATATCTCACAAATACTTCTCTCTTTAAAGAGATTTTAGTTTCTCCTCAATTGCCTCTTTCTATTTTTGGCCAATCATTTCTTTGTTTACATTGTCCAATTGATAATAGTTCATGATCCACATCAAAATCTCTAGTGCTATATTGCATGAAAATGTATTATCGACGTCGATTTGAATTCGATTCCACTTATTATCAGACATGACATAATATATTGAGATTTCTTTATTATCAGGTACATGAGTCATGTCAATGTCTCTGTTGGAGACCTTTTAATCTCTTCTTGAGATTTTCATAATACGTTGATTCCTCGATCAGACCATCATAAAATATAGCTCCTTTTATTTTTTGAGAATTTTTATCTTTGAAACCTATTTGTCTTCTACGCTACATGCGTAAGTTAGAATCATTAGCAACTAGAGTTTGTCCTTCCAGGACATCAAATTTAATCGGCGCATTCATAGATGGTATATGTGACTTAGTCTCTCTTTTAGGGTCAACAAAATCATCTGGTAATTGATTTGCTAAGTTTTATAAATGAATTATCCTTTGAACTTATAGTTCACATTGTTGAGTACGTGGATCATAATGATAATTCATTCCAACTTATTTCTTTTTACCCAGCTATTTATTTTCTCCCCCTAATGTTGGGAAAACCGACTCATTAAAATGACAGTAAGCAAATCAAACTGTAAATGAATTGCCCTTCAGAAGCTCATATATTTAATTATCGATGGGGATTATGTAACCCCTTAAACCCAGCCCAGAAGAATTGGGCCGAATATAGGAAGTCGGGTTTGAAACTTGTCCCTCAAGTAAAGTAATCATATTTGAAAACATCGCATTCGAAATAAATAGTAATATCACAAAATACGTAATCATATAATAGTATCCTTAAAATTAATAAAACATCCAGAAATGCATATGCATGATAAAAATGGTAAACTCCCAAATGAAACGCCCGAGTCTGTAATCATACATAATCTGATAATAATAAATAAAAGTTCATAAGTCAAAGTAATCCATACTGATAATAGAAAATATGACTGATAAACGAGGTCCTCCAAGTACCGTAGCCTAGGTCTGAGTATCTGAAATAGAAACTAAGGGGGAGTCAGCGATAACGCTTAGTGTGTCTCTACAGTGCAAACAGAATCTAACAGAGTCATACAAAGTCAAACAGAGTCAAACAATATAACTTCTGAATATTCTTCTCAGTCAAACAGTCATTTCAATAAACAAATATGTATGAATGTATGCGTGAGTCAACATGGTATGCACCCAACTACATCACTGTCTGAAGAGTAGGTTCCCCATAACCACTCTCTACATCGTCACCATCCAAAGTGGAACTCAGCCCGAAGGGTGGAACCACTGATCCGAAGCAGGTTTCAACTCGAAGGAAGAAACTGCTAAACTTCCCCGTACAAAATCCCAACCCGATGATATGACATATTATCCGATTTTCTAATTCTGAATGTATTCTTATTTATTAACGGAAATGCATGTTCATATAGTCTGATATTAAGCAATCCGAATCTAATACATGTTGCATGGCATACCAACATACTGAACAAGTCAAACACATCATATCAACAGAATATATCATAACCATACAATATCAGATCATGTCATAATCACAATTCAGTCCAACAAACATATATACTAGCATAGCACTATAAAATAGATAGCATAGTAGAGAACACACCTCAGACAGCTAAACACTCAACGTCGATGATGACGTCTCCCACGCTTAGCTCTAGCACTAGGTCGGACAGAGTCAGCACCTACGATAATAAATACTACATCAGATACACTACTACTATGCCAAATCACTAATAATAATACCGAACAATAATTACTAAACTCACGAGCAGATCTCGAAGATTGAGAAACAAGAGGTCGTCCAGGTGGAGGAGGAGGAAGAATCTCAGTATCCGAGTCAACGTCGTCTAAACACAAGAATAACTTGAACTAATTTCCGGTATTCAAAATTCTCAAAATACTAATCACATTTCAACAAAATTGGTCAAAACGGTCTTTCGGGTTCGAATTTCTAAAAACGGGCAACGAATTTGGAATCAGGACAACAAAAAACCTAAAGTTGACTTTGACTAAAAAAGTCAACGGGTCAACGCTGACATCAGCGGTTGACGTCATCGCATACGTTAGCCGATTCGGTTCTAGAGAAGGGTATGGTTCGTTTAGTTCGGTCGGCTCAGCTCGGTTCACCATTTTGGACTGGTTCGGTCCGGTTCAGACTGTTTTCCCCCTTTTTGACCGAAATCAAGATTAGGGTTAAAACCCCTAATCGGTGCCGTCGCCGGCGACCCTAAAAACACCCATTTCCGGCCGATTTTCACCATTTCAACCCATGCCATACTCAACCCACACAACCAAAAGCCATTTTGAGCCTTACCCACACACCAATCCCAACTGAAACGGAGAGACGACGGCGAGGAAAATTCCGAAACAAAACCGGAAATGGTTCGAACGGTTTCCGAGCGATTTCTGGACTAATGGACGACAACGGCGAAGGTTAATGGTTGGGTTTTGATCGGGGCGGTGTGGAAAGACGATCCACGGTAAAGGGGATCGACGGACGGACGACGTTAAGAGCCTCATCGGAGCTCAAACGGAAAGACGAAGGTAAATGGGAGAGGGAAAAACGAGAGAGATGCGGCTGAAATCAGAAATTGGAATACTTACAACACCATAACTTTGCTACAATTACAAATGGGTCACCAAAAGTCCAATAATTTTCAATTTAGCCACTGAAACTCAATTAGGTTTTCAAATTAAAATTTCCCAATTTATTAGGGTTCTGAATTAGGGATTTTGACCAATTTAGGGTTTTTAATTTAGGGGAATTTCGGGGTGTTACAGATTCAAATATGACATATATTCCCAACCTCCTTTGAAGACTCATCTTTGTGCATTGTGGTGGACCAATTAGAACATTTGCCGCACACCCAAAAATTCTAAGATGAGAAATATTTGGTTCATGACCAAAAAAACCATATGTAATGAGAACCTATGATAATTTGTTGGCTTGATGCAAATTAGTGATGCTACATATAAAATGGCATGTCACCAGTATTATCAAGAAGAATTGTCTTTATATGGTAATCTGGAAAATGTGCTCGTAATTTTATCAACTAAGCAAGTAACCTCGCAAACGCCAAGTTGCGGGTTGATAACAACGATACATATGACCATCTAGTCGATACATCGATTAAAACCGTAAAATATCTAGATGATCTATAAGAAGGGTGTATGAGCCCACATATATCACCCTGTATCCTTTCCAAAAATTTAACAGATTCATAATCTATCTTAGTTGGTGATGGTTGAATAATCAATTTTCCTTAAGAGCAAGCATCACATGAAAACATTAATTTGAAGAATCTATCAGTTCTTCAATGAATAACCACATGAAGTATCAATAGCTTTTCGCATCATAATTGAACCGTGATGGTCTAACCGGTCATGCCAAATAATAACATTAGCAGTAAACTTCTGGTTTACAACAACATGAGCTTCAATTTGTACTAATTGTTTTGTAGTACAACATGGATGACAATGCATGTAATTTTGTCAAGATTTTCTTATTGCCTTGGGTTATACTCGTAATATGGGTCACCATCTCCTTGACTAATAGTGTATAACACATTGTAAAATGAAATTAACTTCCATTTGGCAATAACATATTGGCTCTTTCGGAGCGTCCTATGCTATTAGTACTTCCGGATATAGTGCTCGCATTATTCCCTTGCATTTTAAATGGGGAAATATGCATAATTATGCACCTTTCAATATGTGCTTTGTTCTATTCACTTCGGGGAATGAAAAATATGTGCTTTATACTATTCACTTGAGGGAATGAAAAATATTAAATATAGTAGATATCAAATCAATTATCTATCAAAGATAATGTCACAAGAATTTTTTACTCTTCCAAGAGCGTTGATATTTTAGTACTTTGAGATATAGTACTCACATTTTCCCCCTTGCATTTAAATGGGAAAAATAGTTCTTATGTATAAGTATAATATAAGTACTTGTACTGTCTGCTAAGCATAAATCGCCACAATTCAGGCTATTGCTTACGCATTGCGGATGTTACGTGAGATGAGTTTGGGTGCGATTGCATTGATAGTGGTGGAATCGGATTCGATGGTGGCAATTTCGTGGATGCATAGTGTTGATCATCGGCCTTGGCAGCTATGGCGATGGTTCCAGCAAATTGATGAGGACTGTGACGTCCTACCATGCGTGTGTTTCAACCACATTTACAGAGAAGCAAATGGCATTGCGGATGCCTTGGCCAAGTGTGGTGTTGATAGAGCCAATTGGGTGTGGTTGTTCATGGCGTGACTTTTTCGGGTTGTTCTTTGTACACACACATTGGTACTCTTTTCCTCTACTTAGGATTAGAGAGGTTTTTAATGAGGCCGATGTGGGGTGTGATTATGTATGATTGCTATTTTAAATAAAATCATACTTTCGCCGTGCAAAAAAAAATTCGCCACAATTTATTGCAACTTTATTCCGTAAGTAAACATATTCTTCAAAGCAGAATATGTAAAACAAATTAACATAAAGAAAAATAAATAAATGTTTTAATATATTTAAATATATAATATAAAAACATAAATAAATAATATGTAAAATAAATTAACATAAAGCAAAATAAAGTAAAAGATCAATTATTTCCTTTAGAGGTTATAAGGAAACAAAATAAATGACGAATCATTCCCTTCAAGTGTTATGAGGAAATCAACAATATCCAATTGAGTTGGACCAACAACGCAATAATTATTTTCGCCATTTTTGTAAACAAAATTAGTTTATATTTTCTTTTTTTTATTATTCATGATTGTGGATAAAGGTCCATAATGCTTTGGCGTATGACAAGTACGAGATCAATGGTTTGTACCATTGCATAAAAAAAATTACTTTCTTAATATATTCTTGTCATCTTTATAAACCCACTTCTAGTGGTTATAAACATTCTTAAAATGATTATCTTGCCAATGTCTATGTCCATGGCTTCAATTGAGACCACAATTGCTAATGTGGCACTTATTCTTTCCGCTATAAAATGTCACATTCACTTCAGGGAATTGAGCGGAGTCAATAGGTCTTTAAAACCTTTTCACAATATTGTGTCTACAAGACAACATTAATTGTGTGAAATATTCACATAACTGAGTTTTATTTACTAACAATATAGTGAATTATCATGTTTGCATTCACTTCAGAGAATGAAACAAATTCAATAATCGCATGAAATAACACATCATGCTTGCATTCACTTTAGGGAATGAAATAAGTCTAATAATCACATGAAATAAACATCATGCTTGCATTCGCTTCAGGGAATGCCTCTCATAAAAATTCTTGGATCAAGACGAAATTTTGTAACTTGAACTTATGAGAAGTCTATAGTCGAATTTTTCGACACAAAAGAATTATTGCTTTCAAACAAATATAGACTTTATAATAGTCATACTATTAAAGAATAATTGATCAACCAATATATATACAATACTTACAGAGAACAAAGATTTAATCCTCATACGCGATATTGTTAAACCAGTCCACAAGGTCCTTTAAATAACCTCCTTTGAGACCAGTAACCTTATAGAACGGGCTGTCCAACCAAAATACTCAGATTAAACCATCAAAATAAAGAACATAAATCACCATAATTTATAACAATCTTCTTGTAGATCATAAATCACCATAATTTATTACACCTTAAAATCCTAATTTAAAGAATAAAAATAAAAAATTGAGTTTACCGATATTGATTTTCCTTTTAAGGACAACTTATCATAATCTCTTTATGTCCCATCTCTTTCCAAGTCATTTAAAGATATCATGTAAAACTTAAAACGCGGTTAAAAACACAAAATCCCATTAAATAAATATTAAGTGGCAAATAACTAACCACAAAATATCGATCATGTACTGTTAAGCAAACTAATACAAAAATACATAAACACATGTGATTTGTGGTTCCTTGGCAACAAATCTCAATAATATAGTCGAAATAGTCAAATGATTAGAGTGCGTTTATGATTCAAATCTCATTAACACTATTTTCCTTATATATAAGAAAAAATAATTAAAAATGAAAACTTACCTCTTAATAGTACTCAATTGTACAATGGCTCAAATAGAAAATAAATAAAATACAATTCCGCCCAAATAGGCATGATGAAATAGTACAAGGACAGAAATACCTCCCAACATCAAATTCCCGTTGCTTTGTTATCAAAAGCCTTCTATAGAAGTAAGGGTACTTACAACCTTAAAGCCCATGTAAAAAGAACCACGCGCAAGGGCTCAAAAAACTACCAAGATCCAATGAACTACGAGGTTGGGATTGATATTATAAATTTAGCTCGAACATTAAATGTTTCAATCTTGCGCCCAAAGTCAAAAAATTAAAAACCAAGTTAATATATAAATAGAAAGGCAATCATAACTTAGAAAAAATTAAGGGAAAAAAACTTATCTTTGGTTCATCCTATAATCGAATTCTTTCTAGTAACTTCTTTTGGATTCGAACGATGAAGACCTCAGTTGATTAGAGTCTCGTGCTGATAACGTGTTGTGAATAAAGTAAAGAGCAAGAACAAAATAGATGAACAAGAACAAGATGAGAGAGAGAAAGAGAGAGAGAGAGAGAGAGAGACTTGTATTATATTCTCAAAGTATGGTTGTGTACAATGCTTTCTCCAAACTCTATATTTATTACGGGTGTTCAAAAAATCTGATCCGATCGATCCAATCCTATTATCCATTGACCTGATCCAAAAATTCAGATATTCGATCTAAATTTTATTTTCAGACTAAATATTTGATCCGATTTTAATTTTTTCGGATCGGATACAAATCGCAATATTTCAAGTTTCGAATTATCTGAAAATTCGAAGATCCAAAAATTTAAAATTTCATGAATATTAATCTTGTTATATTTAATAAATTGGTGTTTGTTATATTCGAAAATTAAAAAAATCAAAATTTTCATATATGCGAATCTTGTTATATTTAGCAATTTATTGTTTATTATATTTGAAATTCTGAAAATTTCATAAATACGACATTCAAATTCAAAAGAATAGTTAAATCAAATTATATTTTCGAATAATCGGATATCCGAATATCCGATCCAAATATTCGATATCCGAATATGCGGATATCCAATTTTTTCCGGATCGGATACGGATCACTATATCATCGATATGAAAACCCGAATATTTGAAAAATTGGATCCGATCCGATCCGATATCCGACAATGAACACCCCTAATATTTATAGGTATAAGATGGAAACCCTAATTTCAATAGGTATTAAACCATAATAATAAAGTATATTAAAATCTCATTTAATATATGGATATCCACCATAAATATAAAGATATTCATAACAAAATTTGAATTTTACTATAGAGAAACTCAAATTGGTGTTATCTTGTTGTATCAATTACATCTGAAAAATTAAATTTTGAGATTCAAAACAATATTTATGAACTTCACTTTGGTGCAAACTCTATCCCATCATTGTTAAACTATTAAAAGGAACCTAAAAATCATTGTTATTCTAATGTAAAATTGATTTCACTGAAAAATAACATTCCAAGACCCTTTCAATGAAAAAGTTCAATTTTTAATGCTTTATAAATATTTATGTTTTAATTTATCATTTTGTAGCTTTCAATTTTTTATTTTTTATAAGAATTATTTAATATTATTTAATTTTTATTAAACTCAACAAGTGGTCTCAGTGGAAAAGTGAATGATGTTCATCCTTGGAGACCCGGGTTTAAATCGATTTGTTTGCAAGGTGTGTGCATTATCAAATGGTAAAGAATATGTATGAAAATATTTAAGGTAAACTATTTATGTTTTTGAAATTTTGAATAGTTTGTTTTATTTATAGTAAAATTTTAAGGTAAACTACTAAAATGGTCACTTATGTTTAGTAAGTGTACATTTTGGTCACCGATTTTTAAAAAATGAACGTTATGATCACTTATGTTTTATTTGTGTAAACTTATGGTCACTCGAAGGTTTTTTACTGTTAAATGTTAACAAGAAGTTGATTCGACAGGGGTAGAGAATTGAGTAAACACTAAAATGGTCACTTACGTTTAGTAAGTGTATACTTTTGGTCACCGATTTTAGAAAACGAACGTTATGGTCACTTAAATTTTCGCTGTGTAAACTTATGGCCACTCGAACGCTTCTTATCGTTAAACGTTAACCCCATCTTCATGAGCCACGTCCGCGCAGTATTTCGGTCGCCTTCTTCGAGAAACGTCAGTCTCAAACAGACCCTTTTATCGTATTCATCTTTTTTGTTGGGTTAAATCTACCCAAAGGAACCACGCTCTTGCACCATCATATGGGGTTGACCGAGAGGACTAGTGTATGTGGCGCTATGGTTGAGAGGGCATAGCTTTTTTTCTCATTTTCTTTCAACCATAGCTTTCACCCCATGTACTCGTAGCTAACCTCTGGCCAAAAAGCCAATTTTCTTTTAGGTTTCCCTCTATTAATGATGACTTCTTTGTTAGTTCCCATAACCACACTGTTCATACTAGCCAAAACATAAACCTACTACAACGCACAATCCATGGCTCACACACACTGTCATAGTCCCCATAACAACCGCCTAGCTTGATGCACCACATGCCACACTAAACCGAGCACCCCCTCCACTCGAGCCTCACATCCCTTAAACTAATTTATAGTTTATCATTCACAAACCACTATTCATACTTGCACTAAACCTGAGACCTCCGCACACCACACTATTGAGCACCTCACCAACACAAGCAACAACTTTTGAAGCTCAACACCCACGACCCCTTTGTGCACTTGCACCACAAGACCAGAGCCCTCCCGCACCCAATGATTATTGCCATGCCCACCGCCGAGCCATCTCACACACGAACCTATTGCATGCCTCAGCTCATTGCCGCAAGGCCACCACCTATGATTCGACCAGCAACTTGTTAAACTGTCACCTCATTCAACTCAATATTGATGTGGTTGTTGAGATCTTATTCAACACCAATATTGATTTGAATGGTAACCAAAATAAAGTGGTTATATGATGGCATAAGAGACTTGCTTCGTTTGGGTAAATTCAACCCAACGAAAAAGATGAATACGATAAAATGGTCTGTTTGGGACCCACGTTTCTCGAAAAAGGCGACCGGACCACTATGACAGCAAACATGGCTCATGAAGACAGGGTTCGAGGCTTTAAGAGTGTTTTCTCAATCATTTTGGACCAATACAGTGGTTTGCACGTGGCTCATGAAGACGAGGTTAATGTTTAATGGCAAGAAACGTTCGAATGATCATAAGTTTACACAAAGAAAACACAAGTGACCACAACGTTTATTTTTTTAAATCGGTGAGCAAAAGTTTCCACTTACTAAACGTAAGTGACCTTTTCAATAGCTTACCCTATTTTTTATCGCTTCTAGATCAACTTGTCGTTAACATTTAATAACAAGAAATGTTAGAGTGACCGTAAGTTTATACAAATAAAATGTAAGTGATCACAACGTTCATTTTTTGAAATTGGTGACCAGAAGGGAACACTTACTAAGCGTAAGTGACCATTTCGATAGTTTACCCAAATTTTTAATATATTTTTTAATATTTAAATATTTTAAAATTTCAATAATTTCTTATGTTATTAATTTTCTGCTTAAATATTAAATAAGCCCTCAAACTTTCTTTAAAAAATCATTTAAGCCTTAAACTTCCTAAAAAATCAATGTTATTCTTTTGTGTCATAACGACTCTTGCTACCTAATCCATTTCATTTTGCTATATTTTACGCAAGGGACCTAATTCTGGAAATAGCAGCAAAAAGGGCATTTTCTGCAGTCTTTTTATTATTCTGGTCATGACTGGCATCGTGGGCACGACACTGGGCACGACACGTCTGACGTGGCAGAAGCGTGGTGACTTCTAGAAGATTCTGGAACGTTCTGAAGGACCTTATCAGCTTATCCGTTTAGATTTTCTGTATTTAAATTTCAAAAACATTTGAATTGTTTATCTTTCCTTTATTTTGAATTTTCTTATCATTTATCTTTGTAAATCCAAACCTATAAATACCACTCCTTGGTAAAGGCTTAGGCATCGAATTTAGTCTTCATCTTTTAGCTTGAAACACTTGTTATTTCTAGTTTTTAATCAAAGTTCTCTTTTCTTTACTTTTATTCTTTTATGTTCTTTAATTATTTTTATAAAATCAAGTTAAGTATGATAACTAATATCATGCTTAGCTAAATTTCTTGAGCCAAGAACTATCCAAATCAATTCAAATCGTGAGAATTGAACATTGCCTAAATTCCTTCAGGAATACATTTTTATCTTTATGTTTAGATAGTTTGGCAATCGGCCTTACTAAAGTTTTTAATCGTTTTTCAAATCAAAAAGAGCTCGTTGGTCTGGAATCATTTAAAAACATAGTTGGGAGGAATGATCGGCCTGTGGCAATTTCAACTTCCTGTGAACACTCTTAGCGGCAGTCCGCTAAGGAAAGATAAAATCAGAAGCGATTCTTTTTAAGACAATTTCTGAGTCGGGCTTTTCCTGTTTTCAAAACTAAATATTTTAACGGTGATAGACGTGGTTAATTTGTTTAAGAACCAACCTTCGAAGATAGACTTGGGAGGATTGGTTACTCGAGAGAGAAGCAAGTTGCGACGGGTTGGGCCTCGCAGACTGTAACCGGCATGATCCCCGGAGTAAAAATCCATTTCAATGATCGAAAGAATTGACAAGGTTAGCTCGAGGCTATTTTGCATATCTGGACTTTCTTATTATTTTCTTTACTTTTGCATTTAATTCTACTATTTCATTTTCACTCAATATCAGATCACCCCCTTTTTACTTTTCTTGTTTTTACAGATATTCCTAGAAGCAATTAATCAAAGTATCATTCAGTCAAGAATTCCGACTAATCTCCCTGTGGATCGACCCTCTTTCCCTATAACTACTTAATTTCTCTATTTTATATTTGTTGAAAGAGGTTAATTTATATATTTATTTATTTTGACGGGTAAAACGACGCTTGTCAAAATTGGCGCTGTTTCCGGGGAGGTTTACTTTCGGCACTTTTGACTGATTTTGTTTTTTAAGACCAGGAAAAGACCGGGTACTTTAGCTCCATACAACCCGGAAATCGAAGCAAGCGCTCGTAGAACTCACGGTGAAATGCTTCGGCGAAAGAAACAACAACGAGAACAAAGCACACAACAATCCGATCAGGAATCCACTTCTAAAACTACACCAGTCAAAGAACCTATACTAGAACCAGAACCGATGGCAGATCAAACGATTCGAGAACTAAACGCAGCCTCTGCTGTGCAACAACCACTCTGCATCGCTTTTCCTCAAGGCGATACTCCCTTCCAGCTCAAAACGGGATTAACCCACCTACTCCCTACTTTTAATGGCCTCCCTACTGAAAGCCCACACAAGCACCTTGCCGAATTCCATATGGTGTGCAACAACATGAAACCGCAAGGGGTCTCAGGGGACCAAATAAAACTAAGGGCTTTTCCTTTTTCCGGAGTGGTTATTCTATTTACCTCCAAATTTGATTAATACATGGTCTGATCTCTCTCGTGTTTTTCTTGACAGATATTTCCCTGCGGCGAAAGCAATAGAACTTAGGTGAAGCATTTTGGGAATCCAACAAATGCACGATGAGTCCCTATACGAATATTGGGAGAGATTCAAAAAGCTGTGTGCAAGTTGTCCGCAACATGGCTTATCCGAGCAAACACTCCTTCAATACTTATACGAAGGAATGTTGCCAATGGACAAAAAGATGGTAGACGCAGCAAGTGGAGGCGCGCTCGTTAACCTGACCCCTGAAAATGCTCGAACCTTGATATCTACGATGGCGGCTAATTTGCAGCAATTTGGTTCTGCAAGTGAACCCAGCCGACGGGTTCACACAGTAAACACAATTTCATTAGAGAATAAAATAGACAATTTAACTAATATTGTGTATTCTCTTGTTTCAGGGGAGTTAGGAGCTGCTAAGGTATGCGGAATATGCACTATGCCAGATCACGCAACCAACTTATGCCCATTGTTGCGGGAAACATCTGGTGCCCAAGTTAACGCCATACACAATTTTCCCGGACATCCCCAAAGACCCTATAACCCACAGAGCAATACGTTCAATCCCGGTTGGAGAGATCACCCAAACTTGAGCTACAGTAATCAGAACCCGAATTACCAACCTAGGCAACAACCTCCCTACCAAAACCAAGAACCCCAAAAATCCTCGCTTGAGTCTATTGTTGAGAGATTGACAGTTTCGCAGGAAAAATTCCAAACCCAAACACAATCCCATCTCCAGCAAATCGACAAACAAATAAGCCAACTAGCTCAAGCCGTTAGCCGTCTAGAATCCCAGGGAAAGTTACCATCCCAAACCGAAACCAACCCAAGGGAAAACGTTAGTGCGATAACTTTGCGTAGTGGAACAGTGATAACGCCTAAACCAACCAAGCAAGATAAGCGAAAATCCGACGAACCGAGAAACTCTTTGAAAGACCAGAACGACAAGTCTCCTCCCACCGCAGGTAATGCCAAATCTAAAATTTATGTTTCTACTTACGAACCTGTTCCTCCTTTTCCAGGTAGATTGGCGAAACGAGATAAAAAGGAGGAAGAGAAGGAAATTTTGGATATATTCAAGAAGGTGGAAATTAATATTCCACTTCTTGTTGTTATTCGGAAAGTGCCCAAATACGCAAGGTTTCTGAAGGACTTATGCACAAACTGAAGGAGACTATCCGGAAATGAAAAAGTTAACTTTGGTGAAAATATTTTGGCCATCTTTCAAAAGCCGTTGCCGCCAAAGTACAAGGACCAAGGTATGTTTGCGATTCCTTGTAAAATTGGGAATGTTAGGATAAAAAGAGCGATGTGCGATTTAGGCGCATCTATCAACGTCATGCCGTTAAGTGTCTACAACAAAATTTCAACTGAACCATTGAAAGAAACGCGAGTGATGGTTCAATTAGCCGATTGATTAGTCATCTACCCCGAGGGAGTACTAGAAAACGTGTTGGTACAGGTAAAAGATCTTATTTTCCATGCTGATTTTTATATTATTGACATGGAAAATGATCGCAGCAATAACGGATTCGAAATCTTGCTTGGCTGACCTTTCCTATCAACCGCGCATACAAAGATTGATGTCCGCGACGTCATCTTAACTATGGAATTTAATGGGGAAGTAGTTAAATTTGATATGTATAAAGCTATGAAGTATCTTGATTCATTCGCAAGTTTAAATTTCGATGATATTTTAGATCCGTTAGCTGATGATTTGATCGAAACTGATTTGTGTTATGACTTTTGTAGGGAATTCGTGGATCTTGACGATGAAAATATAGGCGAAATCATTTCAACTCTTTCTTCCCTTTCTGATTTTCGATTAATTCCAACTCGATCTAAACATTTTCCCTCAATTTTGCAGAAACCAAAGCCGAAGTTAGAGCAATTTAATTATGTATTTTTAGGCGACAACCAAACTTTGCCAATCATCATTCTGAGTAAGATGTCGCATGGGGAAGGAGGTAGAAGCTTAGTTGTTGTTTTGCGCACAAATAAAAAGATGGAGGAAGGCGTAAAAACGACGAGGGATGGACAACACCACTTAGTTGAAGAACCGAAAATTTAACACAGGTCGTCGAGCTAAACAACGTTAAACAAAGCGCTCCATGGGAGGCAACCCATTTATTTTCTTTCCTTTGCTTTATGCCTTATTCTTTCTTTTTATTTTATTTTCTTTCATTTACAATAATTTTTTGTTTTAAATTTTTTAGGTACATTACTCGGATTTAAACAAGCGGTTAAGCGTAAATTTTCCTCGAATAATGCCAATTTTTGAAGCCCTTTTCGAGCAGCACTCAAACCAATTTTTGAGGCCATTTTCCACGATGGTTCATACGCAACACCAAGGTCGCGGTCGCACTTAATCATGGGGAGTATCCTTTACCCTTATTTGTTCTTCATTTCTTTTATGGTTTTCATCTGAATTGGGGCAATTCACTTAAGTGAGGGGGAGGGTAGCAAACCGCTTGTCCTGCTCGTCTTCTATATGTTTGATTTTGGTCTGACTTTGAGATGACATTTTTCTTGCCATTGCTTGATGTCCTGCATGTTATAATTGTTATAGTGCGTAGGAATATTTGAATGTTGACATTTTTTATAATTAAATGACATGAGTAAAATGATAGTTTGACATCTCTTTCAATTTGCCTTGATTGTGATAATTGGATTTCTCGCCTATCTTAATCAACTTAGCCTAATTTTGTGAGAATTTGAGCCTTGAGCATGCATCTTATTCTTTATGCTCGTTTTTCCTTGCTTGAGACTGTTATCTTGAATTTAGGAATCAAGAACTTGTGGCTTGTATGCGGTTTGAGACTACACTAGAATGAGGTGCTTTAAGATGATTTAGGCATTAGGATTTAGCCATTTTTTCTCTTTTACCTTTTTCTCACCGCTTAGTGAACCCTCTTGAAGCCTTATATCCCATTTTTTGGCTTAACCTTCAAACCTTGTTCTTCCTTGACCAAACTTTTTTGATTGATCAAATGCTAGAAATTATATTACTAGACAAATAGGGGGCTGCAATTCGAATAAGGGCATAATTTTTCCAGAAAAAATGAAAAAATAGAACAAAAGGAAGCAATTGCTTCAAAAAAAGAAAAAAAAAGAAAAGAAAAAGGGTTTCGAAAAAAAGAAAAAAGGAAGAAAAATATGTGTTTGCTTGCCTATTTTTAGCTCCTCTTTCGTCTTCACTGCTTATTGTTTGAAACTTCTTGCATTGATCATATTCTTTTGCCTTTTCTTTCCATCTTTCTACCCTTTTGCTAAACACACATTACACCTTGAACAAAAGACCTAATGGTTTTTGCACCTCGATTCTAATAAAGTAGTGGAGAATTGAACTTGTTACAAGCCTATGGAAACCTTTGTTCATGTATGACTTAGAGTGTTTTTGCTTCACTTCTACCTATAAACACTTTGAGTGCTCTTGAGTGTATCTTGGTGAGGATTATGACTAGGTGAGGATTTGATTAATACTTGATAGGCAATTGGAAGAATGAAGGGCTGTTCTTTGCTTATATCCACTTGGTTTGATTTGTGTTACTTTCATGATACTCCTTTTGCACTAGAACTCTTATAATTGTGCTTGATACTTGTGATGGCTTGAAAAATGCATTCTTGGGTTAATATTTTTTTCCCGGACATACTTGAGGACAAGTATGAGACAAGTGAGGGGGAATTTGATAAGCTCTCAAATGTGACACTTTTTAATTGCTATTTTTCTAGTTCTTAGGATTTATTGCTACCTAATTCATTTCATTTTGTTATATTTTGCGCAAGGGACCTAATTCTGGAAATAGCAGCAAAAGAGGGCATTTTCTGCAGTGTTTTATTATTCTGGTCATGACTGGCATCGTGGGCACGACACTGGGCACGACGCGTCTGACGTGGCAGATGCGTGGTGACTTCTGGAAGATTCTGGAACGTTCTGAAAGACCTTATCAGCTTATCCGTTTAGATTTTCTGTATTTAAATTTCAAAAACATTTGAATTGTTTATCTTTCCTTTATTTTGAATTTTCTTATCATTTATCTTTGTAAATTCAAGCCTATAAATACCACTCCTTGGTAAAGGCTTAGGCATCAAATTTAGTCTTCATCTTTTAGCTTGAAACACTTGTTATTTCTAGTTTTTAATCAAAGTTCTCTTTTCTTTACTTTTATTCTTTTATGTTCTTTAATTATTTTTATAAAATCAAGTTAAGTATGATAACTAATATCATGCTTAACTAAATTTCTTGAGCCAAGAACTAGCTAAATCAATTCAAATCGTGAGAATTGAACATTGCCTAAATTCCTTCGGGAATACATTTTTATCTTTCTGTTTAGATAGTTTGGCAATCGACCTTACTAAAGTTTTTAATCGTTTTTCAAATCAAAAAGAGCTCATTGGTCTGTAATCGTTTAAAAACATAGTTGGGAGGAAGGATCGGCCTGTGGCAATTTCGACTTCCTGTGAACACTCTTAGCGGCGGTCTGCTAAGGAAAGATAAAATCAGAAGCGATTCTTTTGAAGACAATTTCTGAGTCAGGCTTTTCCTGTTTTCAAAACAAAATATTTTAACGGCAATAGACGTGGTTAATTTTTTTAAGAACCAACCTTCAAAGATAGACTTGGGATGATTGGTTACTCGAGAGAGAAGCAAGTTGCGACGGGTTGGGCCTCGCAGACTGTAACCGACATGATCATCGAAGTAAAAATCTATTTCAATGATCGAAAGAATTGACAAGGCTAGCTCGAGGCTATTTTGCATATCTGAACTTTGTTATTATTTTCTTTATTATTGCATTTAATTCTACTATTTCATTTTCACTCAATATCAGATCACCCCCTTTTTACTTTTCTTGTTTTCACAGATATTCCTGGAAGCAATTAATCAAAGTATCATTCAGTCAAGAATTCCGACTAATCTCCCTGTGGATCGACCCTTTTTCCCTATAACTACTTAATTTCTCTATTTTATATTTGTTGAAAGAGGTTAATTTATATATTTATTTATTTTGACGGGTAAAACGACGCTTGTCACTAAGATAGAACCAACTCTAGTTTTTCTCTCAAGGCTAAACTAGAACCTCTCCTTTTACAAGGGGTTTGTTTGGTAAACTTAATACCTCACAAGGTTGGTGTTTACACAAGTTAAGCTCACAAGAGTACAAGTATTTACAATTAAGCACTCTCTCTAAAGACTATGTACAAGAGAATAGTAAAAATAAGACTTAAACTCTAATTCTCTTGATCATGTTGCTTGGATGTAGTCTCTAACATTGTTCAAGTGTTCCAGCCTTCAATTTATAGTCCCAATTGAGTTTGTGGCCGTTACTAGTCGTTAGGGATGTTTTGGAGCCGTTGGAGACTTAATTTTCCACCATAAATGCAGTTCTGCAGCTTTCCGTTTCGAAACGCTCGAACCCGTTTTGAAACGCTCGAACCCGTTTTGAAACGCTCTTCAAGTAGAAAGAGCCGTTATAGTCTGATGCAGCACCCGTATCAAAACGTTGTTAGCCGTATCAAAATGCCCGTATCGAAACGCCTAGCCCCGTATAGAAATGATCTGCATTTAAATGTTAGTTGGGAAAATAGCCGTTGGGGGTTTTGACCGTTGAAGTCGATGCCACGTAGGCGTATCGAAACGACATAGCCCGCATCGGAACACTTGGCAAAATTCACATCCAGAGGACACCGTTTCGAAACCAGTTTCGAAACACTTTGACACTGTAAGACCCCGTATCAAAACACCTTGGGGTGTTTCGAAACACTTGGATGGTTTTGTTGAATTTGACTTTTGAAAAACATGTAAAAACCTTTAAAACGTCCCTTAAACATAATTTCAAGTATTATATCAAAATATTAGTTCTACAAAATGTTCTTAGGTGAATACAAATTTTAGCTAAGTGGGTTTTAACATTTTGGTGGGTTTGAATTAATTAATCATGTAATTTTTTATAAAGGTGCTTCTAAATTCAGACCATAGATTAACCGACACCATTAAGTCTGACGGTCGTTTAATTTCTGGTTTGAATCTAAAAGCATCACCTTTATGCATAATGCAAGTGGAATAATATGATGTTATGACTTATCAACTTATATTACCTTTGGAAAATATGAATTAATGCGAATATGTGGTCAATATCCATTAAGCCTGGATATTACGACAAAAATACTTACATTAATAAATATCTCATTTTTATAGTTAGGATTGATTATATTACAAAATATATTGGTTGAATTAAATAATATTATTTAAATAATTTAACTTAAAGGCAAACATTTATTAATTTAATTGGATTAAAAGCAACATCTCATTAAGCCAAGAACATTCTTTTAGACAAATTAAATTAAAAATATATGCATTTAAATTAAATAGATTAATTCCTAATTATTTAATTATTTATTAGATGAATGACAATTAAATGTATGTCATATAAATGCATAAAATAAAAGTACAAATGTCCACTAAAGTTCTAATCTAAAAGGACCCAAATTATAAAAGATATAATTAGTGATCTATTATTAATAGGTTATTCTAATATTAATCCTAAATTAATTAAAATCTAAAAAAACTAATATTTTATGGAATTATCTTGAATCATAATAATTAATTTGATTAGTTTTAAATTGCATCCCATTAAGCCAAGGACATTCTTTTAGACAAATTAAATTTCTTATTAAAATTAATACGATATCGAAAGCAACTCTTTAGTTTATGGACGACCGATCAAATTCCAATGGCCCTTTCGTCTTCCTACGACGCCGATTCTTCTTCCAGCAGAGTAACTTCTCTTTCTCTCTCACACTTTTATCTCTTTTAATTATTGCATCATTTAATGCCTCATAAATTTTCACATCATTTCTTTCTCTCCTTTTTTATATACTGTTGTAATTTAATGATGTGTATGGTATTTTGATGATGTGTGTTGCATGTAAATAGTGCTCCGCAATTAGTGCAAGTGTACACATCTCAAGTAATATAATGATGAGTATTAGAGTATCGTCTCCACAGGAATTGGGATGGCTTCCTTCGTTCAATTTCTCGCACTAAAAAAGAAGATTAAAAGTAAAAACACAAGTAGAGGAGTTTTTGGTTTTAATTAAACTAAAAATCATAAACTAAAGTAAACAAGCAAAAGTTGAGAAATCAAGATGAGATAATGGGTCAGATTATGCTGCGTTGTAGTGTGGAATTCAATTGACTTTGTCTGGGCTTTTGAATGCAACGACACCAATCTGCCTTGTTAACAACTTTCGTTGCTGCCGCGGCAGAATGGAAACTCAGTAGCTGCCTCGGAAATCCCTTGTCTCGGCAACCAATGGTTCTTTAAAGGTTTGACAAAACGTCCGTCTATGGTTTCTTCTTATCCCTAAGTCGAAACACTATTGATGTGCAAGTCTTGATAATACCTTCCAGCGTGAACCAAGAGTGAACACCAACCAATCTCACGTTCCTTTTAGCCGTTGAAACTCCAACTTATCCCTAAGCCGAGTTAGCTTCCACCGTTGGGATGAAAACCATGCTTATTCGTTTCTTGAGTTTAATTCTTCCAATATTAAACAAATAGATAGCCTCACAATACTCTCTATCGATAAGATTGCAAGAATAGAATCAATGCCAAGAATAAGCAAACCTTGAACTAAATTGCATTAACAAAAACTTAAACAAAGTAAAATTGTTTTCTCACAACTACTCAACCACACAACCTTAACCCTAAAGAGAATTTAGAACATGATGATAAGTAAAATCTCTCTCTCTCGAAATCCTAGGGAAGCTAAGATATATGAGTACATGACCTTGGTCTTGTATTTATAGGTGATGTCTAGGTCAAGTCCTTCTTGAGGAGGAAGTAAAGTTAGAATTAAATACTTTAAAAGAAAAGGTCTTCTTTTAAGTATTATATCTTCCTTCCTTAAATTCCTCCTATTTGCGTGGAATGCTTCCTTGACCTTCCTTCGGCTTTTTCGTGCTCTTCTCGTGGTCCAATCTTCATGCAAAGCAGGTAGAAAAATAAAGCCTTTTATGCTCTTCAATTCACGTCCCACTTTGCACAGTTTCCCTTTCGGCAAGTTGGCTTGTGCACTGCCTCAGCGGCGGCTATCTGCTGCTTCGGTAGTAATCTGTCAATTTCCTCAGCTCAACAAGGCTTCGACTTCTTGGTTCAGCTTCCCTCAGTAGAAGTTGGCTCGTTCTAGACCATCAGGGGATGATTTCTGCACTGCTCCTCCTTTTTCCTTCTCTGCCCGCTGAACATCGCCTGCCCCGGAAATGGGTGAAACCTGTAAAGCACAGAATACACCAAACAATACCTCTTTTTGCACCAAATAATCAAAGCATAAAGGTCAAGCAGCATAATCATGAAATTATTGTGATTGATGCAAAAAGGGTACAATGCAACTAAAGAAAGTGGAGTTTTAGTAATAATCGTCATAGAAAGAGGGTGTAAAAGATAGAACTTTTACACACTTAACACACCCCAAACTTGAACTATTGCTTGTCCTCAAGAAATGCAACTAGTAGAAAAATAAATACTCGCCAAAGTTCTTAATCGTCGTAGAGATTGCTTTAACTCGCCTTCTTCCTCATGACCTAGCACTTGAAAATACATTATCAGATTTTTCGGATGACTAAAGGATTTACTCGGAATTAAACTATGATGCTCGTGAGTGTGTGCATACTTTGTGAACAAGGTGATTATCCAGGTTCCAAGTAAACACTTAAGCATTGACCTACTTAACTTGGGTAATTTTTTTATTTTTTTTTGCAAGCGATCTAACCAACTAGAGCCAATTTCGGGCACCACTAGTGATTAGCCTAGAGCCGGTTTTTGGCACCTCTAGGGCTTCCTTAAGCTAGAGTCGGTGTTAGGAACCTCTAACTTCTTACCCAAAAATTTCTTTCTAAGCAAGTCTATGTCCTAAGTGTCCTAGAACTCCTTAAATCATACAAGTCACAAAAGTGTGTTTTCATTTTTTGCAGCCCCCATAGTATGATTCTAAGTGTTTCCTAATAGTCATCCTAACCTCTAAGGAGTGTTTTGAAGTGCTAAGGTAGTTTTCATCATTGGAAGAGTTTTGCAAGTCTAGGCAAGTCTAAGTCAAATTAAAGATCTAGGCAGGCATTAAGGCAAGTGCTAATTGCTTTAAAGTCAACAAATGTTGCGGCAGAAAACTACCGAGGCAATAACCTACATGCCCCCAAACTCAAATTTTGCATTGCCCTCAATGCATCATCACAAACAAAATAAAGAGCAAAAGAGGAAAATAAAATTCAGATTGATCGGAATCGGAGGAATCCTCATCGATGTCATGGATGATCAATTTCCTTCTCATTGCCATGTGTTTGACCCTTTTAGCGGTTTGTGGTGGCTGGGTACACGTCGGAGGAGTGGTCTCAGTTGGGGCAGCTGCCGGTAGAGTTGGTGTGCGTTTGTTTGTTAACTCTTCATCGTCGTCTGTGGAAATGTGCAACTCCTCGGTTGTAGTGACTTTGCGCTTCTTAGATGCAGCTTCATCGAACATCTTGCTAAAGGAGCGGACTGTGTCAATTCAATCAGAAACTTGTTCGGTAACAATCAACTCTTTCGAAGGTGGTGTAGAAAGACCTTGGCCGGTATGATGTGATTCTGCGGCTGAGGTAGTGTTTACTAGTGCTTTGCCTTGTCAATGTGTCGCCGCGGCAAAAGAGGCGTCATCGGGAGCTTTGCCTTTGTGTGGCGGCGGCCGAGGTGGGATCTGGAGCATACGAGGCAGAGTACTGATGCGTTGCCGAGGCTGAGTATGTGGGATTTGCCATGGTAGACGCTGCTGGTGCTGGTGGAACAAGGACTTCAGTGGGGAAGGCTGGAAATGGAATGGTATGATTGGGGAACTTCTCTTGGATGATTCGCATAATGATGTTGCTGAAGTCCCTCATAAATTCCATGAACAGTCTCTGCCGGGTGTCCATGACATCCAAGTGCTGGGCAATATGGCAGAGTGTGACTGCCTCGGTGACAGTGGGCTGGGGTTCTGTTGGGTCACTGCCCGAGGTTGCCGCCGCGACATGGCCCTGCACTGGCGTGGATTGCGTCTCTGCCTCAGTGATCTGCATCAGCTTGTAGTAGGCATCTCTGTCGCATCTTGTCCTTTCGGGGGTGTAGATGTCGACTGGGTCGGAGGGAACACCTTTTCATTGGCAAAGTTCGGTGATGAGCATTGGGAAGTAGAGACGGCCTCGATCCTTTTTGCTGCACTCATAAATCTCGTTACAAATAATAGCTCTTACATTAATGATGTGTTTATGCATAGTGGAGTGGATGAGTGCAAGTATAGGTTTATCTATTGTGATTTATTCAGTCCTAACTTGTCAACCATGAGAGTACTAGCAACGTTAGCACAACTACCACTATCAATAATCCCAATACATACCTTGTCGTTCACGTTGCATCTCGTATGGAAGAGATTGTTTCGTTGTGGTTCATCCTGTGATGGTTGATCATTCAGACTTCTCTTGTCAACAAGTGCTTCATTGGTAGTCAATGTTTGCACATTGTCATCATTTATCTCTTCATTGATAGAATGCGAACCACCCCCATCAAGTCTATCCATTCGAGAATGTATAGGCTTCAATGCATTAGCAATCACTCGTTGCATCATGCGCTCTAAGGCTTGCATATGGAGATTCAATGGTTGTTGTTCACCCGAATTATCATCAGAACCTGCCATGTTGAAAAACCAAAACAACAAACAAAAACACACAATATATATATATATATATATATATATATATATATATATATATATATATATATATATATATATATGCGTGTGTGTGTGTGTGTGTTAGTGAAATAAATAAAAAAATGGACCTCACTGCACACTCAACAAAAGTCTCACAGATCGCTCTAAGGAAAGATCGCTCAACAATTGCACTAAAAAAATAAGGAATTAACACTCAGCACTCGTGTTTCACTCGGGAGAATACTTGAATGGCTCTTTTTGTCTCCCCTTCTATTCTCACACGCTCTGTTTGCCTTTTCCCTCAATCTCAGTTCTTTCAAGGAACTGATTCCGATGTTCAGATTCTGCAAGTGTTGTCAAATTGAAAGGAAACATCGGGTGACGGGTGAATATTGTTAGAACAAAGATAAATGTTAGGAGAAAAAGAAATAAATAATAATAAAAAAATGAAAGTTGAGAATTGGGCTGAAAATAAGATAACAATATGAAATGAAAGAAAGGATGCTAAAAGAACAAGAATTTAGCAACTTACACAGTAGAAATGCTTACCACCATCCTGTCTCCGGAACAAACAAGAAAAGTTGATTTCGGGTGATTACAAAGCATTTCAAGGTAAGATAACACATCCATCAACATATCAAACATTTCAACACTGCTGTTTTACATTTTACACAATTCAACACTCTTTTTCCTTTTTTTTTGAATTTCTGAATTTTTTTAATTCGATTTTTTGACTTTTTTGGTGGTCAAACGTTGACTTTGACTTTTGGGAATTTCCAGAATTTTGAAGCTGAATTTTTTTATTATTTCTTTTTGTTGTTTTTTATTATTTCTTTTTGTTGTTTTTTTATATATGTAGTACAGAAAACGCTAAAATCCAACCTAGGCTCTAATACCATATGATAAAGGGGTATGTTGCTTCAGAAACAACGCTCCTTGTTCGTAAACGGATCTAGGATCGTAGCAAACATTTATCTGCAATAAAACAAAAGAATGGACGTTTTAAGATAGTTAAAATAACAGAAAAAAAAGAAAGCAAAAAAAAGAGAGAATAAAGGTGTAGGAATTTCTGGACAGATTTGGACTCGAACAAGATGAAGGCTTCAATGGGATTTCATGGCTGTTGCTGAGACCAAAATATGACAGAAAAGTTGCTGGAAAATCAGCGAAAGTCTGGCAACGTTAAACTCGAAAGAGCTCGAACAATCTGCTGAACGAACTCGAATCGAATCTGTCTAACGTCAAAGACGAAAAGCTCGAAAGAACCTGCACAATATACTATGCAAACCCGAATCGAATATGCTTCACGTCGGAGGACTTGGACCCACTATATAGCGATCTAGGAACCCGAAGTATCAAGTAAATTTGACACAACAAACAACGTCTGAAATGTCAAAAGATAGTTCTAAAAAGAACCGAACAAGAGAAACTCTCTGAAACAAATTTTATTTCCAAAATGTCTTATCTTTACAAAGTGTGTTTCAGCCAAATATATATTACAAGGGGTGGTTGGCCGAAATACAATATGTGGCTAATATTAAAAAGTTAGAAAATTAAATTTGAAGTACAAATAACTTCATTCGGGTGGAATGAAATTGCAGCCATACATTTGAGTGGAGATGGCGCCAAAGTGGAGAACAAAGCACATGTTAAATGTGCCTTTGTTTGAATTTCAAATGGAAAAGCTCCTTTGTTCTTATCCATGCAAAAAAAAAAAAATGGCGCACAAATACTTGAAAAGGGGGCTACACCATTCGGCCATACCATGCACTTCACACATGCATCATTCGGCCACACACATGCACATGGATGATCATGCATGGCACATGTACACACGTCCACTTACTGTCCTCCTAAGTACCTATATGAAAACAAGGCAAAAACACATCAAAAGCCTTGTAGTCTTATTTAACCACATAAACATACTTAAAACATAATGCAAACACACTGAACAATATATATACATAAGTAAACACACCTATAAGTATGTAAACACTATGTATGTCACATATCAACATGTAACACATTATAAATAGAATGGAAACAATAATACAAGTCGTAAACACACCATAAGTAATATCAAACTAAGTTAAAACACACATAGCATATTATATACATACTCGAACACACTAATAAGTAGTATAAGTATAAGAAATGTTACACATCAGTATGTAACAAATGAAAAAGTAAACTTCCCTGAAAGTTTGAAGTTGCATTCGTTGGGTGGCATAAACGTGCTCACATCATGTGGGAAGTAGACAACGTTTGACAAAAGTATTCAATAGTTTAGCCTCTGGCCGAAGCCTTCGGTGGTTTACCGTCCCTCTATTCTTCCCAGGTTCCATGATGTGGTGGCAACACACAGTTCGTCTTTGATAGCCTCATATTCAGCATCGGTGAGTGCATCCTTGAAGTCTTTGTGCTCGTCGTTGGTCACGTCTATCCCATAATATCAGTTGATGCTGTAGGGATCAATGGGGATGGCTTGACCTCGAACATAGATGAAAGGAATGTGGGCATTCAGACTGTGTGCATAAAACTCCCGTACCGAAGAGATGTTGGCTTCTCCCGGTTGTTGGCAAAAGATTTGCCATTGTTGGTGCTTTATCTTCTCGAAGATGAAGTGATCTATACCATAGTTGTTGCCATCAATGTAGTGAAAGCCTTGCTTCTCCCACACTAGGCGGCCGATGAAGCGTTTGTTGAATCGTTTTTCTATCTTCGGTAGGGCAAATCTCTTGAATGGGGTCTCCTCGGCGGCCCTAGAGCTTTCTCCTCTTTGGAGTTTTAGAGTCATGTTGTGTGTTGAGCGGGTTGTGAGAAACAAAGAGAATAGAAAATTCTTTGGAATAAGGTTGAGAGGAAAATTGGAAGTGAGGGTGGAGTGGTGAGGGTTGTGGGGTATAAATCGGTGAAGGGATGACCGTTGGGTAGAGGTTGCGTGCGGGGCAATGGTTGCCGTGCTGGCAACGACTATTTTACAGCTGTTGAAAACTAGCCGTTGGGCATCGTTCGCTGGAGTGGTATTGAATGCGGGTGCGACAACGGCGCCAAAAACTTGTTGCGTGTAAATAGTGCTCTACAATTAGTGCAAGTGTACACGTCTCAAGTAATATAATGATGAGTATTAGAGTATCGTCTCCACAGGGATTGGGATGGCTTCCTTCAGCTGTTTGCCACTCCTAGTGCTGATTGCTTTGCACTGTTCATGACTTGTTCCCTTAGCGACTTCAGTATCGCATGGAAATCCTTCCCTCGGTCTGGAGTTTAGGATTTGTGCAAATTGCCCGACATGAGTGTCTAGGGATTTCAATGTCGCCTCGTGATTCTGCATCCGCATCTCCGTCCTGTCTATAAAAGCATCAATTTTCTTTATGAACTTATCAGCATTAGCCATGTATGCACTATTTTGAGACATAAAAGCATTAAGAGAGTTTTCTAAAGAACTAGTTCGCATAGGCTGTTGTGGTGGCAGATACTGTTGTTGCGGCACACTATGTCGAGGCATGTTTTGTTGAAATCCTTGTACTCTAGCGTTTTGGTTGTTCTGATTAAGTGCATTGTTGGGGTTGCTCCAAGAGAAATTCGGGTGTTTCATCCAGGCCGGGTTGTAGTTTTTGGACATCATGTTATTGTTCCGATTGTAGTTTCCAACGTAACAGATCGACTCTGTATTCTGTGGACATTTAGAAGAAACATGGTTACCCCCACAATTTTCACAAAAGAAATCCATTACCTTGACCTCCTCGTGATTATTTTGCGGTTGCATGTTTATGACCAATTTTGTCAAGGTGGCGATTTGGGCCGAAATCGAATATGAGGACCCTATTTCATTTACTGTGGGTTGGCGTCTGATTCCTCCTCTTCTGGTCGTTGGGAACTGATAGTCATTTTTGGCCGTCCTATTCAGGATCACCATTGCTTCCTCCAGTTCATTGTCTAGGAGTATGTCGTTTGCCGAGGCATCAAGCATCATCCTTGTTGCCGTGTTGATGACATTGTAGAACATTGTCACATGTGTCCACTATAACACCCGGGTTTGCGGGTCGGGTGAAAATAAAATATTAAAATAATGTTTCGGGTTTCGATTTCATTTTCAAGATAATTAAAATCTATGTTGGGCCTATATTCTAAATCCAATCCCATGGGTTTTAGGAGATGAGAATTTAAGTCATCCCATTAATGGCAATATGGTAAATATGATTTTGGTGGAATAAAACAAATAAAATAAAAATACCCAAAAGCCTTTCTTCTTCCTCATCTTTGTTTTTGAACGACACCCAAACCTCCCCTCCTCCATTTCACTGTTCCATCACCATCTATTCTCATCCTTGAAGGTTTTTACAAGGTAATTAGATTTTTATTTTTTCCTCACCTTCCTCTTCCTCCCCATGTTTTTAGTTTTCAATAAAACCCATTACAATGTAATTTGAGTTTTTAAGTTTTGAAGATAAAAATTCAAACTTTGATAACCTTTAGTTGATGTTTTGATGTAATGTTTTTAGATAACTTAAAAGCATCTTATAAGGTCCAACATATCTAATTTTTACAGAGTTTTATAATGAATTTCGGATTTGGGTTTTAGTGGGGTTTTAGAGTGCTTAAAAATGGGTTTTTGGGGCTATTTTGGGTGAAGTCTTGTTGGCTGATGGTTGGTTGATAGTTAGAGGTTGTTTTGGAAGCTTTTGGGAGTATTATAAGTATTGGAATCAATGGTTTTAGGCTATGGTTGTGGGCTGCTCGAAAATTGCATTTTTGGGGTTACCTTTAGCTTGAAATCATGTGGTTGTGCTTGGTTTGTGTTCCGGGTTTCTACATTGATTTGTGGACTGAATTGTGGTTATTTTGATTGTGTTGGGATGTTTAGAAGCAAGGAATTGTGTTGGTGAAGCCTCGGGAATGAATCCGGAACCGTTGGGAGCTTGATCGGCTAGAGTGGTTGAGCTTGGATTAGTCGGCGAGTGGTTAATGTTTTCAACATGGTTTTCAAATGTTGGTTCGAGCATGTGGACCTAGGTTGGGCTCGGTAAACCCACCTAGAGTTGGGATTAGATTGGTAGTCTAATCCCAAGCTTTAGTTTGAGACTTTGGTTGAACTTTAAATGTTGAGTGTGCCTCATGTATAAATTGTGATTAATGTGGTTATGTATATTGTGTTATACATGTGTGATGATGCATGATATTTGATGCATTGTTATATGCATGTGGTTATGGAATGTGGTTGTGCATGATGGTAATCATGGTGAGTACGTGCTAAGCACGGAAAATTTGGTAAGAAATTGTGTTGTGAAAGGTTATGAAATGTGTTAGTATTGGCACTCATATGCTTGGGGTACAATGATCGATAATTAGGATGTTTAGTGTGCACACGTGAGTCAAATGCGCGCGTGGTCTTGGTGATGGTAGTCATCAAGATTGAGTACGGGTTCGTCCGGAAATCTTTATATATATATGTTAGTCGGTGATGAGTTGAATCCCATCGACGGGGCGTGAGGATGAGTGGAATCCCCTCTGAGTGAAACAATGATGAGTGTAATCCCACCATAAGGTAATGGTTGTGTTGCTGGATGTGAGATCCAACGGTTATCCGCATATTCGGGTCATAGCTAGGTGCCAATACGGATTGTGGAATGTGTTTGCTAATACATTGATATATGTGTTTCCATATGTTGTGTTTATGGACTTTTTAGCTTGACATAATTTTGAGTTTATGTTCATGCATCATATGTATTTGACTCTTGTGGTTCGAAGGTAAGATCATGTATTCTACCTTGGTTGTATGCTCGTGCTTGGACCCTGCATTGTCGAGGTTTGTTTTACGAGCTTACCCTCACTAAGCTTTATGCTTACGCTCTCTTTTGTTCGACAATGCAGATTCGTAGTTCGTGGGTTGCTAGTGCAAGAGGGGGCCTCCAAGTGTGCTTGTTGCGCTTTTGATCATCAAGTATGGATTTTAAGTTATGAGATGTAATAGACAAGCAATGTGATTTGAGTTTTTGGATTTATGTTGTTGCTATGTGTTAGGAGCATGTTTAGACTCCTATGTTTTTGTGGATGTTTTGCTTAAGGCTTGCTTATGCCTAGTATGTTGGCCTTTTGCCCTTTATGAATGCTCTTATGTATGTTTGTCTAAAGCATGATATCTTAAATGCTTGTAAGCTTCTTATGTTGATTTGATGATTCCTTTAATGTATAGTTTTTACATGTAAGTTATGTGTTGAGCATGTTGTTGTGAGGTGTTTTGCCTTTAGAGTTATGCATGTTTGGTTGTGGGAGGTCTTAGTTGGTGTTTGAGGCAACCTTGTGCCATAAACCAGCTAAAACCTGTATGTTCGTAGTAGGTGTATCGAAACGGTTGGTCCCGTTTTGATACGGTCCTCTTGTTTCAGGCCAAGCGTTTCGATACGCGGGAGGGGCGTTTCGATACCATTTTGCTACTGAAAATCTAAAATTTTGACGAGAAATTGAGGGTATCGAAACGGGCTCGGGCATTTCGGAACGGTCTTGTAGCGTTGATCACGAGAAGTTGACCGATGAGGGCGTATCGATACGGTCAACCAGCGTTTCGATACGGTCTCCTCGAGTTGACTTTGGCCAGTTGACCCAGTCAAGGCGTATCGATACACTCTTTGGGCATATCGATACGGCCTGCAGTTTAAGCTAAAATGGGCTGTTTTTGATTGGCTGTTTGTTCGTTCGCCTCGTTTGTTGCTTCTGCTGTTGTTGTTTCACCTAGGACATATTAATTCATATAGACAAGATCATAATAAATGAAAAGTTTTTCCCGAGTTGTTAACCGAAGTGGAGCCTTAACGGGTTTCGCCTCGGTTATCCCCGTGTAGCCCACTCGGACCGGTCAGTCGCCCAGACTGGGACTAGGGGGTTACACTTGTTGGTATCAGAGCCTGAGGTTTCCGAGACCTCGGGCAGGTAAGTGAGGTAAGTTAATTTCTTGTATTGCAATTGCACGGTGTTTGCTTGTGATGTAAGTATGTTTGCTTGTTTATCAAGTATGCTTGTTTGATCGTATATGTATGTTGTTTGAAGCATGTTGAGTAGAGTCACATTGCTTCTATTACATCGGAAAAAGGATTTTTAAGTGAGGGAAACATACTTGAGCCACTTGGACCCTTGCCCTTGCTAACCCTGTTTGTATGTTGTTGTTGTGTTGTAGTTGTATCTGTGAGCGCGTATGTCGAGGCCTAGAGGTAGACCGAGGTTGGTTCGTCAGGAACCTCGTGTTGCGGATCCTGTTAATGAGCCGGTGGCTGGAGTAGAGGCTCCTGTGGAAGAGCCTGCTGTTGGAGTCGGAGCTCCTCCACCACCACCACCTCCTCAGCCTGAAGTGGGAGACGGGGTTGGAGCTGAGGGAGCGGCACCTCAGGTTGGTCAGGGTGGCCAAGGTCCTGCGGGGATAGATATGTCTCTGCTAGTTCAAGCTATAGCGGGAGCGTTTCAGGCCGCAGTTGCCGGAGCTCAGGCTGCAGCTCAGCCGAGAGGTGATGATGCTAGATTACCGTTAGAGAGGCTTTGTAGCCTAGGGGTAGATGAGTTCAGGGGATCTACGCCTGAGAGATCAGAGTTGTGGTTGGAGAAGACAGTCCGTATTTTGGCTTAGATGGGATGTGTTGGAGCTCGTAAGTTGGGCTGTGTGGTTTCGTTGCTTCAGGGTGATGCCTACACCTTGGTGGGTAACCATTACTACTGGCCTGCCTGAGGCCGAGATTGGTTGGGATTTCTTCGAGACTGGTTTCAGAAAGAGGTATTTGGGGCCGAGATATCTGGATGAGAAGAAACGGGAGTTCATGGCTCTTTTTCAGAGAGACACTTCAGTGACAAATTATGAGATTCGCTTTGTCCGTTTAAGTCAGTATGCTCCAGAGTTGGTTCCTACTGAGAGGGACCATTGTAATCGGTTTAGATATGGACTTCATGAGGAAGTTAAGATGTACACCTTGGCTTCAGATTATTCTGATTTTGATGTCTTGGTCGCTAGGGCCAAGGACATCGAGCATAGCTTGGGGCTGACCAAGCGTTCAGGAGGATCCAGTTCTGGGAAGAGGCACAACAACTTTGATCGTGGTGATGCCAAGAGGCATCGGGGCGGTGGATATCAGTTTGACCATAGGCATGGCGGTGGCCACCATGGTAGAGGCCATCAGGGCCATAGAGCTAGAGGGCGGTTGCCCGAGTGCACTCGTTGTGGGAGACAACATTCAGGAGAGTGCTGGGGTAACTTTCATGCTTGCTGGAACTGTGGATCGAGAGACCACTTCAGGAGAGAGTGTCCACATCAGGCGGCACGGGTACCGAATCTGGCTCAGGCTCCTGCAAGAGCGACCGACTATCAGAGAGGTCGTGGGCGCGGTCATGGTTACTTCCAGCCGAGGGCTGATGCACCTAGGATAGAGGCTCCGAGGAATCTTGCTCATGTTGTGGCAGTATAGCCAGAGGCCGATGGACCAGCTAGAGTCTACGCACAGAGAGAGGTAGGGAATGACACAGATGTGATAGCAGGTAATTTTGTGTTACAGTCTATGTCTTTGCTTTCCTTAGTCGATTCGGGTTCTACGCATTCTTACATTTTGAGTGAGCATGCAAAGAAGTTAGACATACCTGTTGAGATTTTAGATGTAGGGATGCATGTGACTAGTTCCTTTGGTGAGACAGTTGTAGTTAGACGGATGTATAGGAGGTGTCCGTTGAAGATTCAGGGTCATGTGTTTCCTGTTGATATGATGGAGCTTCCGTTCTACGGTTTTGATATTATTTTGGGTATGGATTGGTTGGTTGAGCAAAGAGCTAGTGTAGATGTTGAGACGAAGAGAATTTCGTTGAAGCTTTCCAATGACTACGATGTAGTGGTTGTAGGCGAGAACGTTAAGTTCTTGTCGAACGTTGTGTCAGATTTAGAGGATCATAGGTTGATGGATTCCGGTTGTGGGGCTTACTTAGCATATGTGATGAATCCGAATATGAGCGAGGTTAGACCGAAAGATATCAGAACAATTTGTGATTTTCCGGATGTGTTTCCAGAGGAGTTACCAGGTTTGCCTCCTGACGGGGATGTAGAGTTTGTGATTGAGATTGTTTCAGGGTCTACTCCGGTTTCTATTGCTCCGTATCGTATGGATCCGAAAGAGTTGAAAGAATTAAAGAGTCAGCTTCAGGAGTTGTTAGACCATGGTTTTATTAGGCCTAGTAGTTCGCCTTGGGGTGCTCCTGTGTTGTTTGTGAAGAAGAAGGATGGCAGTATGATGATGTGTATTGACTACAGGCAGTTGAACCAGTAGACCGTAAAGAACAAGTACTCGTTGCCTCGTATAGATGACTTGTTTGATTAGTTGAGGGGTGCCTCAGTGTTTTCGAAGATAGATTTGAGATCAGAGTACTATCAGTTGAAGGTAAAAGAGTGTGATGTTCCGAAGACAGCTTTTAGGACTAGATATGGTCACTATGAGTTCCTTGTGATGCCGTTTGGGCTCATTAATGCACCAGCATCTTTCATGGACATGATGAACATAGTTTTCCGAGACTATCTAGACCGGTTTGTAGTTGTTTTCATAGATGACATCCTTCTGTACTCGAGATCATAAGAAGAACATGATGAGCACTTGAGACTTGTTTTACAGTGGTTGATGAGTAATCAGTTGTATGCTAAGCTTAGTAAATGTGACTTCTGGATTCGAGAGGTTGTGTTTCTTGGCCATGTTGTGTCAGCTAAAGGTATCCGTGTTGATCCGAAGAAGATTGAAGCTATTGTTGAGTGGAAACAACCTAAGTTAGTGACCGAGATTAGAAGTTTCTTAGGATTATCTGGTTACTATAGGAGGTTCGTTGATGGTTTCTCTAGAGTAGCTACTCCGTTGACTAAATTGTTGCAAAAAGAAGTGAAGTTTGAGTGGTCAGATGCAAGACAGAAGGCTTTTGAGAAATTAAAAGAAACTTTGACGAATGCTCCAGTGTTAGTACAGCCAGTTTCAGGGAAAGAGTTTGTGATCTATAGTGATGCTTCCTACGTAGGTTTAGGTTGTGTTCTGATGCAAGAAAGGAGAGTTGTTGCCTATGCTTCGAGACAGTTGAAGATGCACGAGAAGAACTACCCTACGCACGATATTGAGTTAGCAGCAGTTGTGTTTGCGTTGAAAATTTGGCGTTACTACTTGTATGGTGAGGAGTGCACGATTTACACTGATCATAAGAGCTTGAAGTATTTGATGAACCAGAGAGAGCTGAATTTGAGACAGAGAATATGGCTTGAATTGTTGAAAACTATGATTTGACTATTGAGTACCATCCGTGTAAGGCAAATGTAGTGGCCGATGCGTTGAGCAGAAAAGTTGCAGTCGAGTTGCGAGCTATGTTTGCTAGATTGAGTGTATCAGGGGATGATGGTTTGATCATAGAGTTGCAAGTGAAGCTTTCGTTGATTCAGATGATCAGGGAGAAATAGTTGCAAGATGTATCACTAGTTCCGCATGTTCAGGACATAGCCGAAGGTAGACCGACCGAGTATAGTTTCAGTGATGAGAATGTGTTGTGTTTTAGAGACAGAGTTGTAGTACCTGAAGATGTTGAGTTGAGACGTACGATTCTGAGCGAAGCACATTCGAGTCCTTTTTCGATGCATCCGGGTAGTACTAAGATGTACCGAGATTTGAAGAATGATTATTTCTGGGTTGGTTTGAAGAAGGATGTAGCTGAGTATGTGAGCCGTTGCATGGTTTGTCATAGGGTAAATGTAGAACATCAGGTTCCTTCAGGGTTGTTACAGCCTTTGAAGATTCTGGAATGGAAATGGGAGAGGATCACTATGGATTTCTTGTCGGGGTTACCGTTGTATCCTTCGAAGAAGAATTCTGTTTGGGTGATAGTTGATAGATTCACTAAGTGTGGTCATTTCTTAGCAGTGAACACTACAGATTCTTTGGACAAGTTGGCGAATTTTTATATTCGCGAGATTGTGAGACTTCATGGAGTTCCGAAGTCTATTGTATCAGACAGAGATCCGAGATTCACAGAGAAGTTCTGGAGTTGTTTGCATAGTGCCCTAGGTAGCCGTTTGCATTTTAGTACTTCGTATCATTCGCAGTCAGATGGACAGTCCGAGCGAGTGATACAGATTTTAGAGGACATGCTTCGTTGTTGTGTGACTGACTTTCAGGGTTCTTGGGCGAAGCATTTGCCCTTAGTTGAGTTTTCTTACAACAACAGTTACCAGGCTAGTATACAGATGGCTCCTTATGAGGCATTGTATGGTAAACGATGTATGACTCCGATCTGTTGGGCTGAAACATGTCAGAAATTGTTACCTATGCCAGATTTTCTTAAGGGGACTATCGAAAAAGTGAAGCTGATTTGTGATCGTTTGAAAGTAGCTTCCGATCGTCAAAAATCTTACGCAGATTTGAAGAGAAAAGAGATCTAGTTCTCAGTGGGTGAGAAAGTGTTTCTGAAAGTATCTCCGTGGAAGAAGGTAATGCGGTTTGGCCGGAAAGGCAAGTTGAGTCCGAGGTTTATTGGTCCGTATGAGATAGTTGAGCGGATTGTGCCAGTATCTTACCGTTTGAGATTGCCTTCAGAGTTAGAGAAGATCCATGATGTTTTTCATGTGTCGATGCTTAGGAGATATAGATCATATCCATCTCATGTTATGCCCGTTGAGGAGATAGAACTGAATCTGAATTTCTCTTACAATGAAGAACCAGTTGAGATACTTGCTTCTGATAGCAAGGTGTTGCGTGGCAAGACCATAGAGTTGGTCAAGGTGTTGTGGAGACATATAGGTGTGGAAGAGGCCACTTGGGAGAGGAAAGTTGATATGCTTGAGCAGTTTTCGTACTTGTTTTCGTCAGGTAATTTCAGGGACGAAATTCCTTAAGTGGGGGAGAGTTGTAACACCCGGGTTTGGGGGTCGGGTGAAAATAAAATATTAAAATAATGTTTCGGGTTTCAGTTTCATTTTCAAGATAATTAAAATCTATGTTGGGCCTATCTTCTAAATCCAATCCCATGGGTTTTAGGAGATGAGAATTTAAGCCATCCCATTAATGGCAATATGGTAAATATGATTTTGGTGGAATAAAACAAATAAAATAAAAATACCCAAAAGCCTTTCTTCTTCCTCATCTTTGTTTTTGAACGACACCCAAACCTCCCCTCCTCCATTTCACTGTTCCATCACCATCTATTCTCATCCTTGAAGGTTTTTACAAGGTAATTAGATTTTTATTTTGTCCCCACCTTCCTCTTCCTCCCCATGTTTTTAGTTTTCAATAAAACCCATTACAATGTAATTTGAGTTTTTAAGTTTTGAAGATAAAAATTCAAACTTTGATAACCTTTAGTTGATGTTTTGATGTAATGTTTTTAGATAACTTAAAAGCATCTTATAAGGTCCAACATATCTAATTTTTACAGAGTTTTATAATGAATTTCGGATTTGGGTTTAAGTGGGGTTTTAGAGTGCTTAAAAATGGGTTTTTGGGGCTGTTTTGGGTGAAGTCGTGTTGGCTGATGGTTGGTTGATAGTTAGGGGTTGTTTTGGAAGCTTTTGGGAGTATTATAAGTATTGGAATCAATGGTTTTAGGCTATGGTTGTGGGCTGCTCGAAAATGACATTTTTGGGGTTGTCTTTAGCTTGAAATCATGTGGTTGTGCTTGGTTTGTGTTCCGGGTTGCTATATTGATTTGTGGACTGAATTGTGGTTATTTTGATTGTGCTGGGATGTTTAGAAGCAAGGAATTGTGTTGGTGAAGCCTCGGGAACAAATCCGGAACCGTTGGGAGCTTGATCGGCTAGAGTGGTTGAGCTTGAATTAGTCGGTGAGTAGTTAATGTTTTCAACTTGGTTTTCAAACATTGGTTCGAGCATGTGGACCTAGGTTGAGCTTGGTAAACCCACCTACAGTTGGGATTAGATTGGTATTCTAATCCCAAGCTTTAGTTAGAGACTTTGGTTGAACTTTAAATGTTGAGTGTGCCTCATGTATAAATTGTGATTAATGTGGTTATGTATATTGTGTTATACATGTGTGATGAGGCATGATATTTGATGCATTGTTATATGCATGTGGTTATAGAATGTGGTTGTGCATGATGGTAATCATGGTGAGTACGTGCTAAGCACGGAAAATTTGGTAAGAAATTGTGTTGTGAAAGGTTGTGAAATGTGTTAGTATTGACACTAGTATGCTTGGGTACAATGATCGATCATTAGAATTTTTAGTGTGCACATGTGGGTCAAATGCGCGCGTGGTCTTGGTGATGGTAGTCATCAAGATGGAGTACGGGTTCGCCCGAAAATCTTCATATATATATGTTAGTTGGTGATGAGTGGAATCCCATCGATGGGGCGTGAGGATGAGTGGAATCCCCTCCGCGTGAAACTGTGATGAGTGTAATCCCACCGTAAGGTAATGTTTGTGTTGTTGGATGTGAGATCCAACGGTTATCCGCGTATTCGGGTCATAGGTAGGTGCCAATACGGATTGTGGAATGTGTTTGCTAATACATTGATGTATGTGTTTCCATATGTTGTGTTTATGGACTTTTGAGCTTGACATAATTTTGAGTTTATGTTCATGCATCATATGTATTTGACTCTTGTGGTTCGAAGGTAAGATCATGTATTCTACCTTGGTTGTATGCTCGTGCTTGGACCCTGCATTGTCGAGGTTTGTTTTACGAGCTTACCCTCACTAAGCTTTATGCTTACGCTCTCTTTTGTTCGACAATGCAGATCCGTAGTTCGTGGGTTGATAGTGCAAGAGGAGGGCCTCCAATTGTGCTTGTTGCGCTTTTGATCATCAAGTATGGATTTTAAGTTATGAGATGTAATAGACAAGCAATGGGATTTGAGTTTTTGGATTTATATTGTTGCCATGTGTTAGGAGCATTTTTAGACTCCTATGTTTTTGTGGATGTTTTGCTTAAGGCTTGCTTATGCCTAGTATGCTGGCCTTGTGCCCTTTATGAATGCTCTTATGTATGTTTGTCTAAAGCATGATATCTTAAATGCTTGTATGCTTCTCATGTTGATTTGATGATTCCTTTAATGTATGGTTTTTACATGTAAGTTATGTGTTGAGCATGTTGTTGTGAGGTGTTTTGCCTTTAGAGTTATGCATGTTTGGTTGTGGGAGGTCTTAGTTGGTGTTTGAGGTAGCCTTGTGCCATAAACCAGCTAAAACATGTCTGTTCGCAGCAGGTTTATCGAAACGGTTGGTCCCATTTCGATACGGTCCTCTTGTTTCAGGCCAAGCGTTTCGATACGCGGGAGGGGCGTTTCGATACCATTTTGCTACTGGAAATCTGAGATTTTGACGAGAAATTGAGGGTATCGAAACGGGCTCGGGCATTTCAGAACGGTCTTGTAGCATTGACCATGAGAAGTTGACCGATGAGGGCGTATCGATACGGTCAACCAGCGTTTCGATACAGTCTCCTCGAGTTGACTTTGGCCAGTTGACCCAGTCAAGGCGTATCGATACACTCTTTGAGCGTATCGATACGGCCTGCAGTTTAAGTTAAAATGGGCTGTTTTTGATTGGCTGTTTGTTCGTTCACCTCGTTTGTTGCTTCTGTTGTTGTTGTTTCACATAGGACATATTAATGCATATAGACAAGATCATAATAAATGAAAAGTTTTTCCCGGGTTGTTAACCGAAGTGGAGCCTTAACGGGTTTCGCCTCGGTTATCCCCATGTAGCCCACTCGGACCGGTCAGTCGCCCAGACCGGGACGAGAGGGTTACACTTGTTGGTATCAGAGCCTGAGGTTTCCGTGACCTCGAGCAGGTAAGTGAGGTAAGTTAATTTCTTGTATTGCAATTGTACGGTGTTTGCTTGCCATGTAAGTATGTTTGCTTGTTTATCAAGTATGTTTTGATGTATGCTTGTTTGATCGTATATGTATGTTGTTTGAAGCATGTTGAGTAGAGTCTCATTGCTTCTATTACATCGGAAAAAGGATTTTTAAGTGAGGGAAACATACTTGAGCCACTTGGACCCTTGCCCTTGCTAACCCTGTTTGTATGTTGTTGTTGTGTTGTAGTTGTATCTATGAGCGCGTATGTCGAGGCCTAGAGGTATACCGAGGTTGGTTCGTCAGGAACCTCATGTTGCGGCTCCTGTTAATGAGCCGGTGGCTAGAGTAGAGGCTCTTGTGGAAGAGCCTGCTGTTGGAATCGGAGCTCCTCCACCACCACCACCTCCTCAGCCTGAAGTGGGAGGCGAGGCTGGAGCTGAGGGAGCGGGACCTTAGGCTGGAGCTGAGGGAGCGGGGATAGATATGGCTCCGCTAGTTCAAGCTATAGCGGGAGCGTTTCCGGCCGCAGTTGCTATTTAGCCAGGTTTTTGCCCTATCTCTCAATAAATAGGGAAACAATTTCAGTCTCAAAATATCCTCATATACTCCTTGTATTTTGAATTAATTGCAAATTTACAAGAAGGATTTGAGGTGCTGTGTAACACCCCAAAAATCGGGCTATTCGGAATCGGGTTTTGGTAATCATAAATCTTATATTGAAAAATTATAAATATTGATTTGGAATTGTCTATTTAGTTAATTGCATCGTTATTTGACCTTAATTAAGTCACATTAGTTTTTAAGGGCCAAATTGAGGAAATTGAAAGTTTGGGGGCAAAACCATGAACTTCCGAGAGTTTAGGGACTAATCATGCGATTAGCCCCTCCACAATTATGCCACCGTTCTTTAAGCAAATAGAAAAAGAATCCTTCATTGGAAGGAAAGCTCATACGACTATGTTATCAAAAAGGAGGAAAACCATTTGTTTTAAGCTTACCCGAAAACACCCTAAGCAAGCTCCTCATTCAACTTCATCTTCATTGTTTCTTAAACCAAGCAAGCACCTTCATTGAAGTTTCAAGTCCAAGCTTGAATTTCATCGAATCTTTGCTTTTAAATCGTAGCCTTGAAGTAGGTAAGCTTTTCTCCTCAAGTTAATACCGAATCCACGGAGTTTCGGTGATGTAATCTTGAAGCTAGGTTTAGCTATCTATAGAACTCATTATTGAAATTACTATCCTAAGCTTAGATAATGATTTCGACATTGTTATATTGATTTCGATATCGAAATATTGTCCTAACAACTTTGTATTGATTTTTCCTAGCTCGAGAAATCGTTTCAGATCATCCGTCGACCCCATCAGAAGCTAGGAATAGAGGCGTAGTAATCTGAGAACCGTAGGAGCCTCAGATTTACAAGGTGAGTGTAATAGAGTCTCAGATTTAGGCGCGGAGCCTTCCCGAGTTCATTATTGCTAATTTTGATTATATGTCTAACATCAGAAGCCCAACAAGCATTGCATTGGACATCAATATTGTCATTGATAGAAAGTATTACTTATGTTATTATCGTCGCCTTGGCAAGATTATTATTATTTTTGATCGTTGAACAAGCATTGATTTATTATTAAGTAAGCATGAGAACTATGAATAAGGATTATGAGATCATGGTCATAACTTTTGAGTTAACAAGTATATGAATCATTGAATATAGCTATTGATAATTAACCTTGGATGTGAATGGATGATGGATACAATTGACATGCCATAGAATTCATGAGCTCAGTGTACGGGTGGACTACGATCCTAAGGCTACGACCTACATTGATTGGCGAGGCGGAGGGATATTTATTGATATTTGTCATTTGGTGAGGCGGAGGATATGGACCATACATGATTTGGCGAGGCGTAGGAATTTGCATATGCACTACCATGATTCATTCCAAGGGTTAAACAAGGCATCTTATATGTTTAACATTGAATATTAAAGCATGACATTAATGTTTAATATGCATGAGATCATGTATATGCATCACTTGTTAAGTTTTTGCGTTATATTTTACTACCTCACTAGGCAATGAATGCCTAACATGTTTCATCTCATGCATTTTTAGGTTGAAATATCATTTGTGTGGAGATCGGATTGGCCGGGCAAGACAAGTCACTACAAGCCTTTAAGTAACGTATTTTGATCCTATGAACTCCTAGGAAGGTGGCGAAGTAGTTGAACTAATTATTTGAGACCATTTTGTTATGTATGTGTTAAGCTTGTATCATGTTAAGGCCTATAGCTCAAAATGGTCTTTTTGTTGAAGTTCAAAGTAGCTAAAATTGCATGTTTGGACCTTAAAGGTTAAAACTGGGTAATCGTATTCGTATGAACATGAAATTTGGCATGCTGGTAGTTTACGTCATTGAAAAGTTGCATGTGAAGTTTCGTTAAATTTGGAAATCGTTTGGTTAATCAATTCGCCTTAAACCAACAAAAATATGTCATTGCAGGTCACCCGTATCGATACGGTTAAGCATATTTGGACCATGTAATAGAGCGTTCCGGTACGGATTTGAGGACCGTATCGAAACATTTTGCCAATGTGATCTTCTGTTTTGGTACGAGCTTGATGGCCGTATCGAAACGTTTTGCCTCTGTGAACCCCCGTACCGATACGGGTCTATCCTGTATCGAAACGGGTCAAACCATAGTCAAGTCAAAGTTGGTGAAGTCAACCTGTATCGATACTGGTCTCACATGTATCGATACGGTCTAAAAATCAAGTCAACTTGGGTTGACCATCATGCAGCCGTATCGAAACGGCTTAGGAGTGTTTCGATACGGGGTCAGTTAAGTTAGTTAAAAGTAACAATTTGAAGTCTGTAAAGTTTACAGTTTAATCAATGATCCTTGAATGGCCTAATTAACTTGGTAAATAATCTCTAAATTGTATAAAATTTTACAAGCACGCTTAGGTTGCATTGAATTTCTTTGTTGTATGTTTGTTGTCTAGAAGGTTCTTAAATTTATCATGTCTTACAAATTAGTCCTTGTTACTTTCAATTGTTTTAAAATGGTTCTAAATGAGTAATTCTTGTTCCTATAGAATAAATTGAACTAAGTTGGTTATCCGGTACAATTTAAAAGTTGGTTAATAATTATTGATTGATAAGAAATGAAATGTTATTGCATGTTTCTCTGATTTGTTCTTCGGTAGCATTCTCCGACCAGGCCAGGTAAAGGGTGTTACATGTTGTCTGGCATCTTCAGTTGTTGAGCCGCCAAATTTCCCCATATTATTGATCATGTTGAACATTACGGGCTTCAGTTCAAAGTGGGCGGCTTCTATCTCGGGTGTGAAAACTCCTGGATTTAGTCCGTTCAGATCTTCTTCTAGGTAGTCTCGGACAGTTGGGTTTCGTACTGGCGCTAATTGAATTAGCGAATTTTCTCCACCTCCTACTGGCGGGGCATCTTGAGCGCCGTCAACAATTGGTTGCCCGTGGCATTCTGATTGTTATTTTCATTGTTATCGACAACTTGATATGCCATATTTTGTCTTATCTGTTGCTTGAGTCTTTGACAACTACAATCGATTTCTTGATCAAGGTCGTAGAATGGATACTTTGGGTTCGCCCTGGTCATACACCAATGCAAAACCAAAATTGATTAGTGCTTGAGAAACTTAAAAAAATAAAAGTGCAAGAAAATAAAATTGAAAGTTCCTATTGCCAATCCTCGACAACGGCGTCAAAAACTTGTTGCGTGTAAATAGTGCTCCGCAATTAGTGCAAGTGTACACGTCTCAAATAATATAATGATGAGTATTACAGTATCGTCTCTACATGGATTGGGATGGCTTCCTTCGTTCACCTTCTTGCACTGAAAAAGAAAATTAAAAGGAAAAACACAGGTAGAGGAGTTTTTGGTTTTAATTAAACTAAAAATCATAAACTAAAGTAAACAATCAAAAGTTGAGAAATCAAGATGAGAGAATGCGTCAGATTATGTTGCTTTGTAGTGTGGAATTCAATTGACTTTATCTGGGCTTTTGAATGCAACGACACCAATCTGTCTTGTTAACAGCTTTCGCTGCTGCCGCGGCAGAATGGAAACTCAGTAGCTACCTCGGCAATCCCTTGTCTCGACAACCAATGGTACTTTCAAGGTTCGGTAGATCGTCCGTTTATGGTTTCTTCTTATTCCTAAGTCGAAACACTATTGATGTGCAAGTCTTGATAATACCTCCCAACATGAACCAAGAGTGAACACCAACCAATCTCACGTTCCTTTTAGTCGTTGAAACTCCAATTTATCCTTAAGTAGAGTTAGCTTCCACCGTTGGGATGAAAACAATGCTTATTCATTGCTTGAGTTTAATTCTTTCGATATTAAACAAATAGATAGCCTCACAATACTCTCTCTCGATAAGATTGCAAGAATAGAATCAATGCCAAGAATAAGCAAACCTTGAACTAAATTGCATTAACAAAAACTTAAACAAAGTACAATTGTTTTCTCAAACTATTCAACAACACAACCTTAACCCTAAAGAGAATTTAGAACATGATGATAAGTAAAAGCTCTTTCTCAAAATCCTAGGGAATCTAAGATATCTGAGTACATGGCCTTGGTCTTGTATTTATAGGTGATGTCTAGGTCAAGTCCTTCTTGAGGAGGAAGTAAAGTTAGAATTAAATACTTTAAAAGAAAATGTATTCTTTTAAGTATTATTCTTCCTTCCTTAAATTCCTCCTATTTGCGTGGAATGCTTCCTTGACCTTCCTTCAGCTTTTTCGTGCTCTTTCCGTGGTCCAATCTTCATGCAAAGCACGTAGAAAAATCCACCTTTTTATGCTCTTCAATTCACGTCCCACTTTGCATATTTTTCCCTTCCGTAGGTTGGCTTGTGCACTACCTCGGCGACAGCTATCTGCTGCATCGGCAGTAATCTGTCAATTTCCTCAGCTCAACATGCTTCGACTTCTTGGTTCAACTTCCCTTAGTAGAAGCTGGCTCGTTCTAGACCATCAGGGGATGATTTCTACACTGCTCCTCCTTTTTCCTTCTCTGCCCACTCGGCATCGCCTACCCCGGAAATGGGTGAAACCTGCAAAGCATAGAATACACCAAACAATACCTCTTTTCCACCAAATAATCAAAGCATAAAGGTTAAGCAGAATAATCATGAAATTATTCTGATTGATGCAAAAATGGTACAATGCAACTAAAGAAAGTGGAGTTTTAACAACAATCGCCATAGAAAGAAGGTGTAAAAGATAGGAATTTTACACACTTAACAATGCCACTACTCTCTTTCGAATTCATGGGCTTCAACCCTATTTTGCTACAATTTTCACTGATATCTGCACTTGGTTTTGTATGTTTTGTGACGTGTCGCTTTTTAATGGCCATGGTGGCTGAGGTGGATAATCATGAGCTCCTGATTGGTTCAGATGATCAATAATTGGTGCATGGGGTATTGTCTACACGCCTGAGTGTTCTGGATTTCTCCTGGCAAATGAGCGGGAATTTTTAGCAGGATAGCTCCTCAACTAACACAATCCATGTCCGTTGCAATTCTAACCCTTCGATTTACCATTGACCAACGGTTCAAGACTTTTCGGTAACCATAGTGGTCTTAATCCATGTGAAGCAATATCCACCAATCACTACGTGCCAACTGGAATCCTTGGAAGCATCTAGAGAATTGTAGAGGAGATCAATAGTCTCGAGCCTTATTGGGCTCTGTAATACATTGGGCTTGTACCTTAAAATTACATATTTGGATTTTGAATTGTATTTTATGAACATTATTTATGGATTATATTTGGGTTTATTTTATATATGTATGGTTATTATAACTATTTAAATATATATATGGATTGCCTTTATATAAATTATATTTTTATACGAATGATTTATGTATATATATGTATATGATATTTAATATATATTAATACATTTTATTTTATGAGAAAAATAATAATGATTAATATAATAATAATAATAATAATAATAATAATAAAAATAAAAATAAAAATAAAAATAAAAATAAAAATAATAATAATAATAATTAAAGGTCGGACAAATTTGGGGTATGAAAGCTGCCCCTCTTTGCTCATTACTGTGGAACAAGAATATGACAAAGACTAAAAAGACACAAATTTTGTCTGAGCTTAATGGTCGAAACTTCTAAAAGCGGTGGTCTTAGAGATGGTGCAAATCATCACGAACGAAAGATTCACAATCGAACTCATGGTCCTAGTCATTATACACTAAAGGTTGACAACTTGGAAAATTAAAGTCAAACACTGAAGGATTTATTGATAACCTGAATCATCACACACTAAAGGCTGACGTCTCGGAAAATTAAAGTCAAACACTGAAGGCTTTTACTGATATCCCGAATCACCATACACTGTAGGCTGACGGCTCGAAAAATTAAAGTCAAACACTGAAGGCTTTACTGATAACCCGAATCATCATGCACTAAAAGTTGACAGCTCATAAAATTAAAGTCAAACACTAGAGGCTTTACTAATAATCTTTTCAATTTTGTAATAACCTGTTAAAATCTTCAAAAATTCCTGTTAAAATAGACAAAGCAATTTAATGGCGAGTTAACATGCTCCTATCCTAAGCATGGCTAACTACAAATGATGCATGAATCATGCAAGTTGAGGACCATTTGTGTGAGCTTTCGTCCTCATAGAAGCTCAAAATTCTTTGTTCTCTTTCTTCGTTGAGACTCCTTCTGCTGCTTAAAGTAACCCATCTCACACTCAGGTTTAATCTTTAAAATTGTTATATCTTTTTGCTCTAAAGCGCCTTTTCAAGTTTTCACTTTAGATTGATTTTCTCAAAGCACCATTTCGAGTTTTCACTTTAATTTTTCTCTTTCTTTTTCTCAAGGCGCCCTTTCAGAATTTCACCTTGGTTTTTCCTTTTTCTTTTCCTTTTTTTTCTCAAGGCGCCCTTTTGGTTTTTACCTCGATTTTTCTTTTTCTTTTTTTTCTATTTTTCAAAACTTTCTTGTCTCACAATGCCTCAGAAATAATGATCTCTTCTTTGGAATAGTTGGAATCTTTAATGGATTGATCTTGTTGTAGCGTTTGTTCCAAAAAAGGTCAACATTCCCATTTCACCCCTAAATTAATTATGCCACTTTCGTGCAGCTTTTGTTTGAATATTTTTGACACTCAGAATTATGCCCCTTCCTCGTCATACTTTTCATCATCAAACAAGTATTGAGGCTTTTGCTTGTTCTATCTACAGTTAAAGGATTAGTACATCATAGTAATATCCACGAAATCCTTTTGTTTTCTTGTTCCTATGCAATTTACCTACAAAATGCTTGTTGAAACGATAAGAGAAATGCTCAAAAATACTATTTTATTAGATTTTTAGAAAATGGAACAATTTCATAAGTCATGGAAAATAAGAGAAAATAAAATCAATGCAATACCCCAAGTAACCACTGTATGAAGGACGCGAGAGCTTATCGACCGGAATATTGCTTCTAACCCTGAGATTCCTTAGTATTGTAGAATTCTAAGAAGGTTTCTTGCCGGATGCCTATTCTCAAAATGCATTTAAGCCACCTTTTCAGGTTTTCGACTCAAATCCTTCTTTGTTTTCAGGATTCCCTTTGTGGATTTTCATCCTGAACCCCCTACTTTTTTATACCTAAGGCGCCTTTTTGGTTTTCACCTTGGTATTTTCATTTTGCGAGTGCCCTTTTTGGGTTTTCACTCTACTTTTTTTTACTATTTTAATTCTTCAGGCGTAGTACTTTTTGATTGAGTATGAGTTCACTGGATTGCTCAACTCATCTCCGTCCATCTCTATCAGGATTGAGGCTCCTCCAGAAAAGTTCTTTTTGACAATGTATAGCCCTTCCTAATTAGGCATCCATTTCCCATGAAAATTTCTATTAATTGGAAAGATCTTTTTAAGCACTAGATCACATTGTTGGAATTCTCTTCGAAGAAATGTCTTGTCATAAGCTCACATCATTCTCTTTTGGTAACACTGCTTCCATTCTGTAAACCAAAGAATACGATGTCGCCCCTGTTGAAGTACGCACTATAGTTCGGTATGCATACAAGGCAAATGGTAATTTCTTGTGCCAGTCTCTGTAAGTATCTTTTGTCTTTGGAATAATCTTTTTAATGTTATTTTCGTCGCTTCTATTGCCTCATTCATCTTTGGGCGATAGGTCATAGAATCATGATACTTTATCTTGAATTGCTCAAAAACTTCTGCTATCATCTTGTTGTTCAAATTAGAGGCATTATCAGTAATTATCCTCTCAGGAACACCATATCAGCAAATAATCTCCTTCTTCAAAAACTTGCAAACTATTGTACTTGTAATACTAGCATAGGAAGCAACATCTACCCATTTGGTGAAGTATATAACAACCAGGATAAAATGATGCCCATTGGAAGCTTTCAGATAAATATGCCTAATAACATCTATGTCCCATACAACAAAAGGCCATGGTACATTCATAGTATGCAAAGGCGATGGCGGTGCATGAATCTTATCAGCATAAACCTGACATTTATGGAACCTCTTTGCGTGGTCAATATAATCTCCTTCTATGGTTGACCAATAATACCCATATCTCATGATTTTGCTGGCCACTGAAAAGCCACTTGTATGTGTGCCACATATCCTATTATGGACTTCTTATAGAATACTCTTAGCCTTTCGAGTATCAACACGTCTTAAAAGTATATGATCTTTGCCCTTTTTATATATAATCTCACCATCTATGATGAATCCGACAGTCATTCTTCTAATTGTTCTCAAGTGTGTCACCATCTTACGGCAATACATGGTCAAATGGGGTGATGGAAAAGTAGTCTCAACATATTTCTCAAAGTCAAGTACTTTGAATTTGTTTGGGATAACCAAATCAACAACCAAACTCAATTCCACAACATCAACCCCATAATCACTAGTTGATTGTAAAAAGATGACATTTTCCTCCATCTGAAGATGTTGCTCTTCAAGTTTCTTCTCAAATTCTTTCCTCAATCTTTTTTTCTATCTCATTGATAAGATTCATAAATGGAATGCCCATATTAACATCGTTCTCAAAACTACGCCCCAAGTCAATTGGATTATTAATAGATGCTCTAGCCACTTGAACATTCTTTAGAGTTGATTCCTCTGGTTGAACCTTTGTGTGAGATGAGTTCCCACCTTGGTTCTCCACGTTAGAATTTCCCTCAAAGACATGTGCTTTTCCAATATTCTTTGTCCCTAATAGTTCAATGAGTCAGGCTAAAATCTCATCTTGTGATTGTTGTATCCATTGCTCAATAGTTCTTAAATTGTCCTCAATTTCCTTTTGGGATCTCTCTACATTAGCGAGTCTTTCTTCCATGATTCTTGGTTGTGAACGAGTTTCGTATGAATGTTGTATGATTCCGATTTAAAGAATCAAAATTCTGTCATCAAGATATCTTTTAATTAATTTCAATAAGTTAGCAATATTTTGCAAATAAAAATAAAAATGCAATGTATGTATGCATGAATGCAAAGGAAAGCACTAATTCAGCAAATATCCTCCTTAAAAAACTTATATTAACGAACATGTAGTTCCATTACAATGACAAAACAAAACCGCTAAACATACGGCCTAACCCTAGCACCTAGATTACAAATTTCCCCTAGAACCCAAAATAGCCTTTTTCCATATTCAATGTACACTCCAATGCATTCCTGGAGCTCAATAACCTCTTGTGCTATAAATGGGAGCTGTTGAGCGACTCTCTAAACTTGAGCCATCAAGTTTGGCATTTTTTTGTTCTTGTCTACAAATAGTCTAATAAGCATCTCGAAGTTGTTCTATGTTGCTTGCGTGTAATGTACTATAAATGATACGCAAATATGGTGCAAGTATACACGTCAAACGAGTAATAAAGTGAGTGAGTGAGTATCGTCTCCACATGGATTGGAGGTATTCACGGTTTGCTGTAACAATATTGAATGAACTTTTTGCAGGTGACAATGCTATAGTAACATAGATGGTGCAAAATAATGTTGTAGCAAAACAGTGCAAAGAAAGATGAGATAGCAATATGATGAACATGTCCCCTTTTGTATGCGAAAATCACTACGGAATGACTGGCTAGGAATGATGGACAACCTAAACTAAGCTCCTTAACGATACTAAGGCTCTTCAGTTATCTTCTATGCTAGGCGGGATTTACTAAAAGTGTTCCTAAACTATCTCTAGGCAGGAAACTGGGAGTCAGAAATGCTACAGCAATACCTCTCGGTGTAAACTCTTAACACTCCCCTACCCTTCACGAACTATCCTTTTTAGCCCTTGAAACCTATCACTTATCTCTAAGGTAGATTAGAGTCTGCCTCTCGACAGCCACTCCATTGCTTATGGGGGTTCTAAGGCTAGCTCTCTCGATTACTAACCTCAACAAACACTTAAAGAACGGCCAACTCTCGAGGGCTCTTACAATTTTAAGGAAATAAAACGCATAAGAAAAGCATAGAACATGATAAACACTGGAAAACTATAGCATGCATTAAAAAGTACTCAAAATAAAATCATCCATCAAACCCAAGCCACCTAAAATAGTTCGTGGTTGGGCAATATCATCCAACGTATCATTGTGATAACATCCTAAAAGATAAAGATATGAAAAGGAAATGCTAAAGCGACAGAAAGAAAGGTGAACTCCCTCTTCGCCATGGACTGTCCGACTGTCTTAGGCCCACTGCCTCTCTCGAGGCCGGCGAGGCCACTCCTTGGAGCTTCAACGATGGAGGACACCAAGTGGAGAAGATGAAGATGAACACTTCTCTCTCCTTGCAACTTTCTCTCTCTTTTCTCTCCTCCGCCTACTCCTCCTTTTCCCCTTTTTCTCAAGCTTCTCTCCCTCTTTATATAGTGGAGGCTCTAGGGTTTTGTGCCCTAAAGATTCCTTGATAATTACAAGGAATATCCACTGACAAGCTCTGCTACGAGGGGACAAGGAGGAGAGTCTGCAGGTGGGTATCGGCTGCTGCACATGTCAGGTTGTCCTTTTCTGCATATTGTCACGGACCAACTTCTCACGACCGAGCAAGCCGCACCCATAGGTGCTTGCCTTAGCGCACCACGTCCTTCACCCGACCAAGGGACCCGAGTAGATGCCAACACCACACACCAAGGGGCCATGCACAACGCCCTATGTGGTGTCCATGTCCGAGAGAGCCGAGCTGGAGCACTTCCAGCGCACCATGGGGCCAAGTCAAGCACCCCATGTGCTACCCACGAGAGTAGGACCCGAGGGGGCACGTTGCACGCACCTGAGGGGGCCTTGACGAGCACACTCCATGTCGCCCAAGACATGGAGCCCGAGTCTGCACCCGACGTGCACACCAAGGAGGCCAAGTCAGCACCTGACGTGCACACTGAGGGGCCTAGGGGAAGCCCATCCGAGTTGCCCATACCCCTAGGGCCCGATTTAGCACCAAGCACGCTAAAGAGGGGGTTTTGGACACAAGAACCTAGCCATGCCAAGCTCAATCCGCCCAAGAGACCAAGACCCTTGTTGAGTTGCAATCTTTTGACCAACACACAATGAAAGCTATCCACCATGGAGCCAACTTGGGGAAAGTCTTCCTTGCCAAAAAAATATATGATGTCATAGCTTTGTAACTTAGGCAACTTGTTATTATGTGATAGTGTTGCCATATTTAGGAGAGAGGATTTGTAACCCCCTTAACCCGGCCTAGACGGTTGGCCCGAATTAAGAAGATTACACGGGGAAAACCAAAGTCAACCCGAAAGTCAACCTTGATTAACGACCCTTTTTTTTAATCTTGTCTAGATGCTCATTAACCCTAGATGTGATCACACAAACATCATACTCAAAGATCACAACCATCAGAGATCATTCAGGGACCCAATTGCACAAAACACAACTTTAGGGACCAAATTGTAAATTCTGAAAACTTTGAGGCCTTAACCAGATTTTAAGTTACCGACTTAAAATTAATCATGTTTCATGCATCTCGGCCAAATTTCAGCTCAAACGGACATCTCAAACTCATACAATTGCACATACAAGATTCAGGACCAAAATGCAAACATTTTGAAACACATAACTGCCACTGTCAGCCCCCAACGGTCAACCGTTCCGAAACGGGAGACAGCCCGTTTCGAAACGCGGGGCCGTTCCGCAACGGGTACCGAAACGGGGGTCGGGCAGTAGCCTTTCCGTTTCGGAACGGTGTCACCCGTTTCGGACGCCTGGGCTGCTTCAAGGCACCCGTTCCGAAACGGTTCACCCTGTTCCGAAACACCCTACACAAAATGCAGAATTTTGCCTACTTAAACATGCAATAGGCCAACCAAACATGCTCCAAACACTACCAAACTTTACCAGCATGCAAATCAACATATAAGGGACATACTTGCATCAACAATTCAACAAAATAACAACATATATGAAAAGCCCCAATTTCAAGGCTAAGCTTCCAACACAAGCAACCATTTAAACAACATACATCCAATTCAAACTCATAAGCCAAACCATGTTCCAACAACATCAACAACACAAAACCATACTTGTCCGAACATAAACAAACACATACATCAACCCAAGAAATTCTACCCCATTGCCTTTATTAACTATAGCTATTAACCGAGACATACATCTCAAGTGGAGTCCTTCTTGAATCCCTTGCTCCTCGCCGTCCGAACTTCAAGAATCTGCATTGATGGACAAAAAGGAGCGTAAGCACATAATGCTTAGTGAGGAATGCTCAAAACCAAAACACCATCAATGCAGCGAGCCATAAATCACTTTTAAAACAAACTCGATTTGTTTACCAAAGCCATGTTTGAAAACCCCTTTTCAACAACAAGCTCAAAACCATGCATCGCACATACATGAAAACCAACCCTTAGTTTAGCAAACTAAGAAAACCCTTTTCAAAGCACAACTTGCAAAATCAACCATTTAGCCAAACCATACATAAACACCATATGCAAGCTAAAACAAAACCTTGGAAAACACTCCCATTTCACAACATACCTTTCTTAAACTTGAAAGCCAATTCAAGCAAGAATCTTTTAAAACCATTTCACAAACCAACCAACACATGCATTAAACCAAAGGCAACATATATGAACCACAACATCATCATCACATGCCTTTAAAAACAAGTCTTAACAAACTCCAATGCACTAAAGATATTTCATGCTCACATGCATCATTTTCCAAATGATAATCAACACTTGTTCAACTTAACAAGTAAACATGCATTCATAAGCATTATACACTTTCCATGCAACCATGCATCTTTTCAAGCATCTCATGCTTCACATGCAATTATGCATCAATTCAAGCATCTCATGCTTCACATGCAATTATGCATCATTTCAAGCATCTCATGCTTCATCACAATCAAGAACATCATATTGGCCTTCAAGTGATCAACCACATTCACTTTTCAACACAACACCCAATCGGATACGCGGATTCCGAGCGTTGTCCCTACGCTCCATACACCCTACCAATCCAAGGTCTCCCAAATGGACTTTTAAACACCATTTGACCTCAACATCCTAAGGTTCCCATGTATGGACTTTTAAACACCATACAACCTTAGCTTTCCCGAGGTTCCCTTGTATGGACTTTCAAACACCATACAACCTCAACTTTTCCCCAAGGTTCCCATGTATGGACTTTCAAACACCATACAACCTTGACATGCACAAGGTTCCCATGTATGGACTTTCAAACACCATACAACCTTTGCATTCACCGATTGGTAGTTGTATAACATCACTAACGAGATCCGGGACATCCCACACAAGATCTACACATGGACTTAACACCGCCATTGTGATCTCAACAAGCACAAGGTTCTCACATATGGACTTTAAAACACCATATAACCTTTGCTCAACCAAGGTCCTCGAATGGGCAACACCTCCATTATGACCTCAACCATCTCGTTAGGATACTTGAAGGGAGTTTACCGGTCCACTCTTGACCACTCCACCTCCAAGGCGACTTAATTCACGGTGCACCCAATCCTGTAGCCGGCTAACTATATCGGATCAAAGAACCAAGAACCACTTACATCACTTGCCAATATAACCACCTTACCACATTAGTCCAATGTTTCACATGCATAACCAATATGCAAAACCATTACCACATTAATCAAATGATTCACATGCATAACCAATATGCAAAAATCATCATTTACCAACATTAGTTCACTGTTTTAAAGCATTAGACAAAGCCATTGAACAACATGCAACACCATGCATCAAAACCACATTTCCAATGTATAAAACCAAGGATCTCTTACCTTGAGCATCCTCCACATATGGCTTTCAAAACCAGCATTGAACCATGCTAAAATATGCTTTCAAAACAGATTTAAACCATGCAAAACACATGCATTTAAATCATCAACCACAATTGCTTAAAAGCCAATTCCACAATCATAATTCAAGAGCGAAAAACCATTCACTTACTCTTGAGCTTAGCAAAGTTGTTTAGACTTACACTAAGCTCCCAAAAACCTTCAAACCTTGGTTTAAAAGCTGAAAACCCAACTTCACTCACCGATACACAAAACAAGGCTAGCCACCAAGCCTTCCAAACATCCGAAACCTTCCGCAACACCTCAAAAGCTCACGGATCAAACTCCCCTGTTTCAAGCACACAAAAACAGCACATTAATGCATCATTATGCATTAAGAACAGCAGCCACACAACCAAACTCGCTGCTCATCACACAACCAACAAATCGGCTACCAAACACAACCGAAATCACCTCCAAACATTTCCAAAACTTAACCCAGCCAAGATCCATCACTTCTAACCATTTTTAAACATCAATTAACATCCAAAATGATCACAACACGTCCTTATACTTCCAGGTATAACAGATCACCAAAAACTCAAGCAAAAACTTAGGAAATTCAACCTATCCGGGATTGAATTAATTAAACCTCAACTTCTAATCAATTTAGCATTCATTTAACATCATTTTGACACTTCAAAACACTGCCCAAACAGATCACACGAAAATTTCACCAAAATCGCCAAATCTTGCATTTTAAGTCAAAATCAAGATTTCAATTGAAAAACCTTTAACAAAACACAAATCAAGGATTGAGAACTTGGGAATTTCAGTAAAGAACTGATAGTTTAGAGGAGAGGGACGTTCTTACCTCCAAACTTGAGTTTCTCCTTTTTGGAGCCAAAAAGCTTGATGAAACAACTTGCAAATTGAGAGATTTTGTTGATGAGATGATTAGGAATCAAATGAGAGTTGAAATGAGTGATTTGAGTGACAAAATCAGAGAGAAAAGATCTGGAGAGAATGTGTTTGGTTTGAGAGAAAAGATGAGAGAAAATGGTTGAGAGAAAAGTTAGTTAGAATTAGGAAAATATCTTCCCTCCACTTTTCTTTAGTTTAAAAACATTTAATTAATCATTTAATATATTTAGAAAATCTGGAGAAACTCCCATTGGGTAAATAGCTCCTTAAAGATTCAAAGTTTCAATCCTTTTTAAAACAGTCACGCAGTTTTCAAAAATTACATTTTGGTCACTAACTCAAAATGTCACCCTTCCAAACCTCATTTTCCAAAATTGATTTCACAGTTCACTTTCATATATTAAAAGATGATTTTAGAACATTTTTCCATATTTTTAATGCAACCCGAACTAGGCTTTCCTAAATTCACTCTTATATATTCGATCAGCACTTTGACCGAACCGGTCAACGCCCAAAACTTCTGAGCCCAAAACCGGGGCGTTACAACTCTCCCCCCCTTAGGAAATTTCGTCCTCAAAATTTCAACTGGCAAAAAGAGAACCACAACCTTCTCAACCCAACACACAAGGCAACACAAAAGCTTCAATCACTACTGAACACTTTCCACACAAAACTCCACCAAACTCAACACCATCACATGTTGTTCACAAAACCCAGCACACACAAAGATAACCACAATTTAACCTCACGCACTTCCGACTGCCCACAGCTCTAACATCAACCTGTAGAACTCAACTTTTACAGCTCACATCATTGTAACACACAACTCCCAAAGCTAGCTTACACAGTAACATTAACCAATCCAAATCAGCCACTATGCAAACTTCTCTGCTTCTAAAACTCCTGTAAACTCCCAAACCTCTTTCAAGAATTTCCCCAACAAGCATCAACTGTTTACTCAAACTCCCCAACAATGCTGATAATCCTTCACAACTGCCGCTAACATTACCATAACGACTCACCAGGACTACACACCCAAATTCCAAAATTACATCACAACCCCAACCTTGACTCCGCTAGCCGTTCCACACACCCCCAGCTGATCTCCAAAAAGAATTCACTTACTCACAACCAGCCAACCACTTCTCACAAGAATCTATCCAACCAACAATGGCCTTCAACCCTTCATTACATTTCCACCACAAGCTTGACCACGACACTAGCCTCGCCAGAACACCGCTTAACCCGAACATACATAACAACTTCTCAAAGGTTGCTAAGAACCAACACTTACAAACACAACCCTTCCACAACAACTTAAATGCTAAGCTACCTCAGCACTTGAAAAAAAAACAACCACTAAACTGCAACCTCACTTAGCACCAAGGAACTACCACTCCCACTTAGCTATTCAAACCACTAAACTCTCTTTAAGCAACAAACACTATCCTTCTACCATCAAACCATACCACTCTCACTATTACTAGCAACTAGCCTAATATACTTCATTACGTCTAACTCTCACCCAACACCAAAACAACCTCTAAAAAACCCATCATCCAACCACCACTCTAACAGATTCGATTAGTTATTAGCGAGTGTGAACATCGTATGCATGATCACCTACATGCCCTATCAATGCCTGATGTACATGTATGCAAAACCTCTAATGTCATGCCACATGTATGCATGGACCAACATATATAATATATCATATAACAATGATTTTAACTGTGCATGAATGCTAGTTCACACCCTCCAATAACATCCTCAAATCCGTCTAAGAACAACCTCCCACCTCACTTCTAACTTAACTACTCCACCATACCAACAATCATTAACCACAAGATTCTCACCTAAGCCTTCTTCACACCAAAGATGTTTCCAAACTACAACCATTACCCCAACATGCTAGCAACAAGACTAAACTTATCACGCAAGGAAAACCAACAGAAACCAACCAAGGTATCTAAAGCAAGGGTTACTTAACAAGGTTACCTGAAAACACAACACCTCCCTGAAGCTTCATCCGACGAGCTCTCTTCCTTGCGGAACCATCAACCTCCTGCCGCACCACTGCAGCACCAGCTAACACACTAGGGCCACCACCACCTCCTTGCGGTAAAGAACCTTGGCTGTTCCGAGCCAACATCAAACAATCACGTCTCATGTGTCCAGCAGACCCACATTTCCAGCAATTCTCCTTTCCCACACTCTTCACAACTTTCTGCTCTTTCTGCCACTTCTGAACCTTGCCTCGGCCGTGCCCACGACCTTTCTGAGATCCTTTGGCTATCACCAAAGCTGACTTCACTCCAAGAGGACAATCACGCTTAACATGCACTTTAGAACCACAGTTCCAGCAAGCACCCGCGCCCCAACAGCCTCCAACATGGCGCCTTTCACAACGGTCACACACCGGTGGCTGAACTTCCACTCCTTGCCCAAGCAACACTTGCTCCACAACAGCACCACCGTCACATTGCTCAACCCTTGGAAACTTCCCTCCAAGATACCTTTCATAAAAGGCAGATACAAAGAAATCCCAATCAATATCATGAATGTGTGACGCCACTGCCGCAGATGTCCACCAGACACACGCATCCTCCAACATCAGAGAAACAACACTCCCCAGCTTACAAGCAAGATCACAGCCTTCCTGATCCAAGATCAGAACCACACTGGCCAACCAGGCCTCAAACATCTCCGGTGTAGAACCATGATATTCCACAGCACCCAAATCAAGCAAACGCTGCTTCGGCAAACCCACACATCCCACAGCCAGCACATCCACAGACTTTACCTTTACCACAGCCTGAGATGTTCCCAACACCTCCTGAACAACAGATGATGAACCCTTCATCACAGAACCAACTTCTTCCTCCTGCCTTACCACCTCAACTCCAGGCACAGAAGACTGAGACAAAACACCTCCACGAAAGGGTGAATTCCACGCCTTAACAACCTGCCCCAAGGCAGCAACCATCTCACCCAACTACCATTCTTTCATCGACTTAGTCATACCACTAACAACAACAAACATACAATCACAAAAAACAAACAAACCAGTTAGACCAGCATTAAGCAAGGATTCAAACTCCAACTCCAAAATAACACAATAGCTATATTAATAAGGCAATGGGTATCCCGAATCCTCCCCTTTACATGACATAACAGTCAACACAACATGGATATCACAACATCAAGCATATCAATCAACATACTCGACCATGCTTACATCCAACAGCATCCATTTGCATCAGCATATTATCAACATAACATACTCATTACACAATCATCAAACATAACACCAGCTCACAACATCAGCACATATCCACATTAATTCAACAATGATTCATAAACACAAAACATGCTCGAAAACATCAGCAACTTGATCAGAAACATCAACAATTTGCTCAGAAACATCAGCATCATGCCCAGAAACACGTGTTTCAACCAACATTCAACCAACTTTCATCCACACAACAAGGTAAACATCAACACACATCACAACAACTTACCGTTTTCCCCAAGCATTCGCAACTCAGCTCTGATACCACCAAATGTAACCCCCTTAACCCGGCCTAGACGGTTGGCCCGAATTAAGAAGATTACACGGGGAAAACCAAAGTCAACCCGAAAGTCAACCTTGATTAACGACCCTTTTTTTTAATCTTGTCTAGATGCTCATTAACCCTAGATGTGATCACACAAACATCATACTCAAAGATCACAACCATCAGAGATCATTCAGGGACCCAATTGCACAAAACACAACTTTAGGGACCAAATTGTAAATTCTGAAAACTTTGAGGCCTTAACCAGATTTTAAGTTACCGACTTAAAATTAATCATGTTTCATGCATCTCGGCCAAATTTCAGCTCAAACGGACATCTCAAACTCATACAATTGCACATACAAGATTCAGGACCAAAATGCAAACATTTTGAAACACATAACTGCCACTGTCAGCCCCCAACGGTCAACCGTTCCGAAACGGGAGACAGCCCGTTTCGAAACGCGGGGCCGTTCCGCAACGGGTACCGAAACGGGGGTCGGGCAGTAGCCTTTCCGTTTCGGAACGGTGTCACCCGTTTCGGACGCCTAGGCTGCTTCAAGGCACCCGTTCCGAAACGGTTCACCCTGTTCCGAAACACCCTACACAAAATGCAGAATTTTGCCTACTTAAACATGCAATAGGCCAACCAAACATGCTCCAAACGCTACCAAACTTTACCAGCATGCAAATCAACATATAAGGGACATACTTGCATCAACAATTCAACAAAATAACAACATATATGAAAAGCCCCAATTTCAAGGCTAAGCTTCCAACACAAGCAACCATTTAAACAACATACATCCAATTCAAACTCATAAGCCAAACCATGTTCCAACAACATCAACAACACAAAACCATACTTGTCCGAACATAAACAAACACATACATCAACCCAAGAAATTCTACCCCATTGCCTTTATTAACTATAGCTATTAACCGAGACATACATCTCAAGTGGAGTCCTTCTTGAATCCCTTGCTCCTCGCCGTCCGAACTTCAAGAATCTGCATTGATGGACAAAAAGGAGTGTAAGCACATAATGCTTAGTGAGGAATGCTCAAAACCAAAACACCATCAATGCAGCGAGCCATAAATCACTTTTAAAACAAACTCGATTTGTTTACCAAAGCCATGTTTGAAAACCCCTTTTCAACAACAAGCTCAAAACCATGCATCGCACATACATGAAAACCAACCCTTAGTTTAGCAAACTAAGAAAACCCTTTTCAAAGCACAACTTGCAAAATCAACCATTTAGCCAAACCATGCATAAACACCATATGCAAGCTAAAATAAAACCTTGGAAAACACTCCCATTTCACAACATACCTTTCTTAAACTTGAAAGCCAATTCAAGCAAGAATCTTTTAAAACCATTTCACAAACCAACCAACACATGCATTAAACCAAAGGCAACATATATGAACCACAACATCATCATCACATGCCTTTAAAAACAAGTCTTAACAAACTCCAATGCACTAAAGATATTTCATGCTCACATGCATCATTTTCCAAATGATAATCAACACTTGTTCAACTTAACAAGTAAACATGCATTCATAAGCATTATACACTTTCCATGCAGCCATGCATCTTTTCAAGCATCTCATGCTTCACATGCAATTATGCATCAATTCAAGCATCTCATGCTTCACATGCAATTATGCATCATTTCAAGCATCTCATGCTTCATCACAATCAAGAACATCATATTGGCCTTCAAGTGATCAACCACATTCACTTTTCAACACAACACCCAATCGGATACGCGGATTCCGAGCGTTGTCCCTACGCTCCATACACCCTACCAATCCAAGGTCTCCCAAATGGACTTTTAAACACCATTTGACCTCAACATCCTAAGGTTCCCATGTATGGACTTTTAAACACCATACAACCTTAGCTTTCCCGAGGTTCCCTTGTATGGACTTTCAAACACCATACAACCTCAACTTTTCCCCAAGGTTCCCATGTATGGACTTTCAAACACCATACAACCTTGACATGCACAAGGTTCCCATGTATGGACTTTCAAACACCATACAACCTTTGCATTCACCGATTGGTAGTTGTATAACATCACTAACGAGATCCGGGACATCCCACACAAGATCCACACATGGACTTAACACCGCCATTGTGATCTCAACAAGCACAAGGTTCTCACATATGGACTTTAAAACACCATATAACCTTTGCTCAACCAAGGTCCTCGAATGGGCAACACCTCCATTATGACCTCAACCATCTCATTAGGATACTTGAAGGGAGTTTACCGGTCCACTCTTGACCACTCCACCTCCAAGGCGACTTAATTCACGGTGCACCCAATCCTGTAGCCGGCTAACTATATCCGATCAAAGAACCAAGAACCACTTACATCACTTGCCAATATAACCACCTTACCACATTAGTCCAATGTTTCACATGCATAACCAATATGCAAAACCATTACCACATTAATCAAATGATTCACATGCATAACCAATATGCAAAAATCATCATTTACCAACATTAGTTCACTGTTTTAAAGCATTAGACAAAGCCATTGAACAACATGCAACACCATGCATCAAAACCACATTTCCAATGTATAAAACCAAGGATCTCTTACCTTGAGCATCCTCCACATATGGCTTTCAAAACCAGCATTGAACCATGCTAAAATATGCTTTCAAAACAGATTTAAACCATGCAAAACACATGCATTTAAATCATCAACCACAATTGCTTAAAAGCCAATTCCACAATCATAATTCAAGAGCGAAAAACCATTCACTTACTCTTGAGCTTAGCAAAGTTGTTTAGACTTACACTAAGCTCCCAAAAACCTTCAAACCTTGGTTTAAAAGCTGAAAACCCAACTTCACTCACCGATACACAAAACAAGGCTAGCCACCAAGCCTTCCAAACATCCGAAACCTTCCGCAACACCTCAAAAGCTCACGGATCAAACTCCCCTGTTTCAAGCACACAAAAACAGCACATTAATGCATCATTATGCATTAAGAACAGCAGCCACACAACCAAACTCGCTGCTCATCACACAACCAACAAATCGGCTACCAAACACAACCGAAATCACCTCCAAACATTTCCAAAACTTAACCCAGCCAAGATCCATCACTTCTAACCATTTTTAAACATCAATTAACATCCAAAATGATCACAACACGTCCTTATACTTCCAGGTATAACAGATCACCAAAAACTCAAGCAAAAACTTAGGAAATTCAACCTATCCGGGATTGAATTAATTAAACCTCAACTTCTAATCAATTTAGCATTCATTTAACATCATTTTGACACTTCAAAACACTGCCCAAACAGATCACACGAAAATTTCACCAAAATCGCCAAATCTTGCATTTTAAGTCAAAATCAAGATTTCAATTGAAAAACCTTTAACAAAACACAAATCAAGGATTGAGAACTTGGGAATTTCAGTAAAGAACTGATAGTTTAGAGGAGAGGGACGTTCTTACCTCCAAACTTGAGTTTCTCCTTTTTGGAGCCAAAAAGCTTGATGAAACAACTTGCAAATTGAGAGATTTTGTTGATGAGATGATTAGGAATCAAATGAGAGTTGAAATGAGTGATTTGAGTGACAAAATCAGAGAGAAAAGATCTGGAGAGAATGTGTTTGGTTTGAGAGAAAAGATGAGAGAAAATGGTTGAGAGAAAAGTTAGTTAGAATTAGGAAAATATCTTCCCTCCACTTTTCTTTAGTTTAAAAACATTTAATTAATCATTTAATATATTTAGAAAATCTGGAGAAACTCCCATTGGGTAAATAGCTCCTTAAAGATTCAAAGTTTCAATCCTTTTTAAAACAGTCACGCAGTTTTCAAAAATTACATTTTGGTCACTAACTCAAAATGTCACCCTTCCAAACCTCATTTTCCAAAATTGATTTCACAGTTCACTTTCATATATTAAAAGATGATTTTAGAACATTTTTCCATATTTTTAATGCAACCCGAACTAGGCTTTCCTAAATTCACTCTTATATATTCGATCAGCACTTTGACCGAACCGGTCAACGCCCAAAACTTCTGAGCCCAAAACCGGGGCGTTACAACTCTCCCCCCCTTAGGAAATTTCGTCCTCAAAATTTCAACTGGCAAAAAGAGAACCACAACCTTCTCAACCCAACACACAAGGCAACACAAAAGCTTCAATCACTACTGAACACTTTCCACACAAAACTCCACCAAACTCAACACCATCACATGTTGTTCACAAAACCCAGCACACACAAAGATAACCACAATTTAACCTCACGCACTTCCGACTGCCCACAGCTCTAACATCAACCTGTAGAACTCAACTTTTACAGCTCACATCATTGTAACACACAACTCCCAAAGCTAGCTTACACAGTAACATTAACCAATCCAAATCAGCCACTATGCAAACTTCTCTGCTTCTAAAACTCCTGTAAACTCCCAAACCTCTTTCAAGAATTTCCCCAACAAGCATCAACTGTTTACTCAAACTCCCCAACAATGCTGATAATCCTTCACAACTGCCGCTAACATTACCATAACGACTCACCAGGACTACACACCCAAATTCCAAAATTACATCACAACCCCAACCTTGACTCCGCTAGCCGTTCCACACACCCCCAGCTGATCTCCAAAAAGAATTCACTTACTCACAACCAGCCAACCACTTCTCACAAGAATCTATCCAACCAACAATGGCCTTCAACCCTTCATTACATTTCCACCACAAGCTTGACCACGACACTAGCCTCGCCAGAACACCGCTTAACCCGAACATACATAACAACTTCTCAAAGGTTGCTAAGAACCAACACTTACAAACACAACCCTTCCACAACAACTTAAATGCTAAGCTACCTCAGCACTTGAAAAAAAAACAACCACTAAACTGCAACCTCACTTAGCACCAAGGAACTACCACTCCCACTTAGCTATTCAAACCACTAAACTCTCTTTAAGCAACAAACACTATCCTTCTACCATCAAACCATACCACTCTCACTATTACTAGCAACTAGCCTAATATACTTCATTACGTCTAACTCTCACCCAACACCAAAACAACCTCTAAAAAACCCATCATCCAACCACCACTCTAACAGATTCGATTAGTTATTAGCGAGTGTGAACATCGTATGCATGATCACCTACATGCCCTATCAATGCCTGATGTACATGTATGCAAAACCTCTAATGTCATGCCACATGTATGCATGGACCAACATATATAATATATCATATAACAATGATTTTAACTGTGCATGAATGCTAGTTCACACCCTCCAATAACATCCTCAAATCCGTCTAAGAACAACCTCCCACCTCACTTCTAACTTAACTACTCCACCATACCAACAATCATTAACCACAAGATTCTCACCTAAGCCTTCTTCACACCAAAGATGTTTCCAAACTACAACCATTACCCCAACATGCTAGCAACAAGACTAAACTTATCACGCAAGGAAAACCAACAGAAACCAACCAAGGTATCTAAAGCAAGGGTTACTTAACAAGGTTACCTGAAAACACAACACCTCCCTGAAGCTTCATCCGACGAGCTCTCTTCCTTGCGGAACCATCAACCTCCTGCCGCACCACTGCAGCACCAGCTAACACACTAGGGCCACCACCACCTCCTTGCGGTAAAGAACCTTGGCTGTTCCGAGCCAACATCAAACAATCACGTCTCATGTGTCCAGCAGACCCACATTTCCAGCAATTCTCCTTTCCCACACTCTTCACAACTTTCTGCTCTTTCTGCCACTTCTGAACCTTGCCTCGGCCGTGCCCACGACCTTTCTGAGATCCTTTGGCTATCACCAAAGCTGACTTCACTCCAAGAGGACAATCACGCTTAACATGCACTTTAGAACCACAGTTCCAGCAAGCACCCGCGCCCCAACAGCCTCCAACATGGCGCCTTTCACAACGGTCACACACCGGTGGCTGAACTTCCACTCCTTGCCCAAGCAACACTTGCTCCACAACAGCACCACCGTCACATTGCTCAACCCTTGGAAACTTCCCTCCAAGATACCTTTCATAAAAGGCAGATACAAAGAAATCCCAATCAATATCATGAATGTGTGACGCCACTGCCGCAGATGTCCACCAGACACACGCATCCTCCAACATCAGAGAAACAACACTCCCCAGCTTACAAGCAAGATCACAGCCTTCCTGATCCAAGATCAGAACCACACTGGCCAACCAGGCCTCAAACATCTCCGGTGTAGAACCATGATATTCCACAGCACCCAAATCAAGCAAACGCTGCTTCGGTAAACCCACACATCCCACAGCCAGCACATCCACAGACTTTACCTTTACCACAGCCTGAGATGTTCCCAACACCTCCTGAACAACAGATGATGAACCCTTCATCACAGAACCAACTTCTTCCTCCTGCCTTACCACCTCAACTCCAGGCACAGAAGACTGAGACAAAACACCTCCACGAAAGGGTGAATTCCACGCCTTAACAACCTGCCCCAAGGCAGCAACCATCTCACCCAACTACCATTCTTTCATCGACTTAGTCATACCACTAACAACAACAAACATACAATCACAAAAAACAAACAAACCAGTTAGACCAGCATTAAGCAAGGATTCAAACTCCAACTCCAAAATAACACAATAGCTATATTAATAAGGCAATGGGTATCCCGAATCCTCCCCTTTACATGACATAACAGTCAACACAACATGGATATCACAACATCAAGCATATCAATCAACATACTCGACCATGCTTACATCCAACAGCATCCATTTGCATCAGCATATTATCAACATAACATACTCATTACACAATCATCAAACATAACACCAGCTCACAACATCAGCACATATCCACATTAATTCAACAATGATTCATAAACACAAAACATGCTCGAAAACATCAGCAACTTGATCAGAAACATCAACAATTTGCTCAGAAACATCAGCATCATGCCCAGAAACACGTGTTTCAACCAACATTCAACCAACTTTCATCCACACAACAAGGTAAACATCAACACACATCACAACAACTTACCGTTTTCCCCAAGCATTCGCAACTCAGCTCTGATACCACCAAATGTAACCCCCTTAACCCGGCCTAGACGGTTGGCCCGAATTAAGAAGATTACACGGGGAAAACCAAAGTCAACCCGAAAGTCAACCTTGATTAACGACCCTTTTTTTTAATCTTGTCTAGATGCTCATTAACCCTAGATGTGATCACACAAACATCATACTCAAAGATCACAACCATCAGAGATCATTCAGGGACCCAATTGCACAAAACACAACTTTAGGGACCAAATTGTAAATTCTGAAAACTTTGAGGCCTTAACCAGATTTTAAGTTACCGACTTAAAATTAATCATGTTTCATGCATCTCGGCCAAATTTCAGCTCAAACGGACATCTCAAACTCATACAATTGCACATACAAGATTCAGGACCAAAATGCAAACATTTTGAAACACATAACTGCCACTGTCAGCCCCCAACGGTCAACCGTTCCGAAACGGGAGACAGCCCGTTTCGAAACGCGGGGCCGTTCCGCAACGGGTACCGAAACGGGGGTCGGGCAGTAGCCTTTCCGTTTCGGAACGGTGTCACCCGTTTCGGACGCCTAGGCTGCTTCAAGGCACCCGTTCCGAAACGGTTCACCCTGTTCCGAAACACCCTACACAAAATGCAGAATTTTGCCTACTTAAACATGCAATAGGCCAACCAAACATGCTCCAAACGCTACCAAACTTTACCAGCATGCAAATCAACATATAAGGGACATACTTGCATCAACAATTCAACAAAATAACAACATATATGAAAAGCCCCAATTTCAAGGCTAAGCTTCCAACACAAGCAACCATTTAAACAACATACATCCAATTCAAACTCATAAGCCAAACCATGTTCCAACAACATCAACAACACAAAACCATACTTGTCCGAACATAAACAAACACATACATCAACCCAAGAAATTCTACCCCATTGCCTTTATTAACTATAGCTATTAACCGAGACATACATCTCAAGTGGAGTCCTTCTTGAATCCCTTGCTCCTCGCCGTCCGAACTTCAAGAATCTGCATTGATGGACAAAAAGGAGTGTAAGCACATAATGCTTAGTGAGGAATGCTCAAAACCAAAACACCATCAATGCAGCGAGCCATAAATCACTTTTAAAACAAACTCGATTTGTTTACCAAAGCCATGTTTGAAAACCCCTTTTCAACAACAAGCTCAAAACCATGCATCGCACATACATGAAAACCAACCCTTAGTTTAGCAAACTAAGAAAACCCTTTTCAAAGCACAACTTGCAAAATCAACCATTTAGCCAAACCATGCATAAACACCATATGCAAGCTAAAATAAAACCTTGGAAAACACTCCCATTTCACAACATACCTTTCTTAAACTTGAAAGCCAATTCAAGCAAGAATCTTTTAAAACCATTTCACAAACCAACCAACACATGCATTAAACCAAAGGCAACATATATGAACCACAACATCATCATCACATGCCTTTAAAAACAAGTCTTAACAAACTCCAATGCACTAAAGATATTTCATGCTCACATGCATCATTTTCCAAATGATAATCAACACTTGTTCAACTTAACAAGTAAACATGCATTCATAAGCATTATACACTTTCCATGCAGCCATGCATCTTTTCAAGCATCTCATGCTTCACATGCAATTATGCATCAATTCAAGCATCTCATGCTTCACATGCAATTATGCATCATTTCAAGCATCTCATGCTTCATCACAATCAAGAACATCATATTGGCCTTCAAGTGATCAACCACATTCACTTTTCAACACAACACCCAATCGGATACGCGGATTCCGAGCGTTGTCCCTACGCTCCATACACCCTACCAATCCAAGGTCTCCCAAATGGACTTTTAAACACCATTTGACCTCAACATCCTAAGGTTCCCATGTATGGACTTTTAAACACCATACAACCTTAGCTTTCCCGAGGTTCCCTTGTATGGACTTTCAAACACCATACAACCTCAACTTTTCCCCAAGGTTCCCATGTATGGACTTTCAAACACCATACAACCTTGACATGCACAAGGTTCCCATGTATGGACTTTCAAACACCATACAACCTTTGCATTCACCGATTGGTAGTTGTATAACATCACTAACGAGATCCGGGACATCCCACACAAGATCCACACATGGACTTAACACCGCCATTGTGATCTCAACAAGCACAAGGTTCTCACATATGGACTTTAAAACACCATATAACCTTTGCTCAACCAAGGTCCTCGAATGGGCAACACCTCCATTATGACCTCAACCATCTCATTAGGATACTTGAAGGGAGTTTACCGGTCCACTCTTGACCACTCCACCTCCAAGGCGACTTAATTCACGGTGCACCCAATCCTGTAGCCGGCTAACTATATCCGATCAAAGAACCAAGAACCACTTACATCACTTGCCAATATAACCACCTTACCACATTAGTCCAATGTTTCACATGCATAACCAATATGCAAAACCATTACCACATTAATCAAATGATTCACATGCATAACCAATATGCAAAAATCATCATTTACCAACATTAGTTCACTGTTTTAAAGCATTAGACAAAGCCATTGAACAACATGCAACACCATGCATCAAAACCACATTTCCAATGTATAAAACCAAGGATCTCTTACCTTGAGCATCCTCCACATATGGCTTTCAAAACCAGCATTGAACCATGCTAAAATATGCTTTCAAAACAGATTTAAACCATGCAAAACACATGCATTTAAATCATCAACCACAATTGCTTAAAAGCCAATTCCACAATCATAATTCAAGAGCGAAAAACCATTCACTTACTCTTGAGCTTAGCAAAGTTGTTTAGACTTACACTAAGCTCCCAAAAACCTTCAAACCTTGGTTTAAAAGCTGAAAACCCAACTTCACTCACCGATACACAAAACAAGGCTAGCCACCAAGCCTTCCAAACATCCGAAACCTTCCGCAACACCTCAAAAGCTCACGGATCAAACTCCCCTGTTTCAAGCACACAAAAACAGCACATTAATGCATCATTATGCATTAAGAACAGCAGCCACACAACCAAACTCGCTGCTCATCACACAACCAACAAATCGGCTACCAAACACAACCGAAATCACCTCCAAACATTTCCAAAACTTAACCCAGCCAAGATCCATCACTTCTAACCATTTTTAAACATCAATTAACATCCAAAATGATCACAACACGTCCTTATACTTCCAGGTATAACAGATCACCAAAAACACTCCAAAAACAACCAAAAACTCAAGCAAAAACTTAGGAAATTCAACCTATCCGGGATTGCATTAATTAAACCTCAACTTCTAATCAATTTAGCATTCATTTAACATCATTTTGACACTTCAAAACACTGCCCAAACAGATCACACGAAAATTTCACCAAAATCGCCAAATCTTGCATTTTAAGTCAAAATCAAGATTTCAATTGAAAAACCTTTAACAAAACACAAATCAAGGATTGAGAACTTGGGAATTTCAGTAAAGAACTGATAGTTTAGAGGAGAGGGACGTTCTTACCTCCAAACTTGAGTTTCTCCTTTTTGGAGCCAAAAAGCTTGATGAAACAACTTGCAAATTGAGAGGTTTTGTTGATGAGATGATTAGGAATCAAATGAGAGTTGAAATGAGTGATTTGAGTGACAAAATCAGAGAGAAAAGATCTGGAGAGAATGTGTTTGGTTTGAGAGAAAAGATGAGAGAAAATGGTTGAGAGAAAAGTTAGTTAGAATTAGGAAAATATCTTCCCTCCACTTTTCTTTAGTTTAAAAACATTTAATTAATCATTTAATATATTTAGAAAATCTGGAGAAACTCCCATTGGGTAAATAGCTCCTTAAAGATTCAAAGTTTCAATCCTTTTTAAAACAGTCACGCAGTTTTCAAAAATTACATTTTGGTCACTAACTCAAAATGTCACCCTTCCAAACCTCATTTTCCAAAATTGATTTCACAGTTCACTTTCATATATTAAAAGATGATTTTAGAACATTTTTCCATATTTTTAATGCAACCCGAACTAGGCTTTCCTAAATTCACTCTTATATATTCGATCAGCACTTTGACCGAACCGGTCAACGCCCAAAACTTCTGAGCCCAAAACCGGGGCGTTACAGGATTCATCCATAGCCCTTGGATTGAATCACCCTTAGCCGTTAGATCGAGAGGGCCAATGCTATAAATAGAGCCTTCCCCCAACCATTGTATTCATTCCACATTCTTTGAGCTTTCTTTGAGTAAGAGTTTACATTTTCTCTTCACTTTGTGTTTGCCTAGCTTTCTTGCCTTGCCAAGCCATCATCACTTTTCGCACAAAGCTTCTGCCGCGTCAAGTTCTAAGCGCTCTAGCTTAGATATTCGAAGGCTGACTTGGTCCTTGACTTAAGATCGACGACTAAGGCCGCACGAGTTAGCGAGTCGAGAACTAGCCCCGTGACAAATGGTATCAGAGCAAAGTTCAACATCCAAACCGAGTCAAGAGGTGGCGCAAGGAAGAAAGATTGTTGCGACAAAGATGAGCGTGGAATCATCAAGCGTCTCGTTTAAAACCAAGGTGAGCAAATCACAATTTTGTGATCTTCTTGGTTATAAACTGTGGTTTTGTTGTCTTTGTAGGGACTACTAATAACTGCATAAATATCCTTGTTTTCATACCTTTTTGCTATAGCATTTGCCTGTTCTTGAGTTCATACCATAGCATTTAGACTGCATTTAGGTTGCATTTTCTTCTTCTGGGTACATAATTATCTTTGCTGGTTATTGGTCCATATCGAGGCGTACTGCTCGGAAGGTTGGTTTTGGTTTTGTGATGTGCAGGAAAGGAGTTAAGAGAAAGCCGGTGCCGGGAATTGCTATAGCAAGATAGAAGTGGACATTGGCCAGCACGTGAGATACACGTGAGCAGCAAAAACATGTGAACATGCAGAAAAGGACGATCTGACATGTGCAGCAACCGGTGCCTGCCTGCAGACTGTCTCCCTTGTCCCCTCATAGTAGACCTTGTCGGTGGATATTCCTTGAGAATATCAAGGCATCTTTAGGGCACCAAACCCTAGAAGCCTCCACCATATAAAGGGGAGAGAAGCTTGGAGCAAAGTATGGTATTTTCAGTGTTGCAAAAAGAGAGGCGGAAGAGAGAGAGAAAAGGGAGAAGGAAGTTTCCACCTTCATCTTCTCCATCTTGGTGTCCTCCATCGTTGAAGCTCCAAGGAGTGGCCTTACCGGCCTCGAGAGAGGCGGTGGGCCTAAGACAGTCGGACAGTCCATGGCAGAGAGGGAGTTCATCTTTCTTTCTGTCGTTATAGCAATTTCTTGTTATATCTTTATATTTGGTGATGTTATCGCAATGATATGTTGGATGATATTTCCTAGGCCACGAACTGTTTTAGGTGTCTTGGGTTTGATGGATGATGTTATTTTGAGTACTTTTTAATGCATGCTATGGCTTTTTCAGTGTTTATCATGATTATATGCTTTGCTTATGCATTTATCATTTCTTTAAAGTTGTAAGAGCTTAGGGTTGTAAGTGCTTCGAGAGTTAAGCCCTACCTTAAGCGCCTTCGAGAGTTGGATGTTCTTTAGGTGTATGTTGGGGTTAGTAATCGAGAGAGCTAGCCCTAGAACCCTCATAAGCAATGGAGTGACTGTTGAGAGGCAGACTCTAACCTACCTTAGAGATAAGTGATAGGTTTCAAGGGCTAAAAAGGATAGTAGGTGAAGGGTATGAGAGTGTTATGAGTTTACACCGAGAGGTATGGCTGTAGCATTTCTGACTCCCAGTTTCCTGGCTAGAGATAGTTTATGAGCACTCTTAGTAAATCCCGCCTAGCATAGAAGATAGTTGAAAAGCCTTAGTATCGTTAAGAAGCTTGAGTTAGGTTGTCCATCATTCCCAGCCAGTCATTCCGTAGTGAGTTTCGCATACGAAAGGGGACCTGTCTATCATATTGTTATCTCATCTTTTCTGCACTGTTTTGCTTCAGCATTATTATACACCATCTCTTTTACTATAGCATTTTCATCTGCAAAAAGTTCAAGCTTTATTGTTACAGTAACCGTGAATACCTCCAATCCATGTGGAGACGATACTCACTTTATTACTCGTTCGACGTGTATACTTGCACCATTTGCGTATTATTTATAGTCACTGCACGAACGCAACATGTTTTTGGCGCCGTTATCGGGCATTGGAAATTGGTTGTTTACAGTTTTTGTTTTTATCGTTTGTTCTTTTTGTTTTAGTATAAACTTATTTTAGGTTTTTCGTTTTTCTTTTCATGTGTCTTGCTAGTGTATGACCAGAAGGCGACCTAGAGGACCCTTGCAATCACCTATTTCTGAGATCGAGCATTTCTTGAGACTTAGAAGACGTGTTCGACGAGAAGAGACTAGAAACATGGATGAAGAAATACCACCACCTCAAGGTAATAGAGATGTTATGGCAAATGGCCAGGGAGCAACAGCTCGACCACGAGCTATTAGGGATCATTTAGCTCCTATCTTGGACGATCTCTATCTCGGAATAGTAGCTCTAGAAATTCAGGCATCCCAGTTTGAGCTTAAACCTGTTATGTTCAACATGTTGAACATTATTGGTCAGTTTGGGGGTATGCCTCACGAAGATGCAAGACAACATATTCGTGCTTTCTTGGAAGTTTGTGACTCATTCAGACAACAAGGAGTGCACGAGGATGTGCTAAAGCTTAAATTGTTTCCATATTCTTTACGTGATCGTGCTAGAGCATGGCTAAGTGGAGTGCCAACTGGATCAATGGAGACTTGGACAGATCTATGCAAAAGTTTTCTGCTACGGTATAATCCACCAAATAGAAACACTCAGTTGAGAAACGATATAGCTTCTTTTCGTCAAGCCCATGATGAATCCATGTATGAGTGTTGGGATCGATTCAATGGATTATTGAGGAAGTGCACAAATCATGGTTTTCATGACTGGACCCAAGTGGTTATGTTCTATAATGGGGTAAATGCTCCTACAAGGATGATGCTAGATGCTTCAGCAAATGTGACCTTGTTAGACAAATCACCGGAGGAAGCATTTGACATTATGGATAGGGTAGCCAACAATGATTACCAGTTTCCGAGCACAAGGCTTGGAACGGGGAGAAGAACCCAAGTAGCTCGAGACAGTGAAGCTGATGACTCAGTAGCCACCCAGTTAGCTACTATCACAAATATGCTAAAGAACCTCCAACGTCCCAACGAAGTCAAGGAATTAAAGTATGCAACCTCATGTCTCAGATGCGATGGCAATCACAATCTGAGTGAATGCCCTGACAATCAAGAGTCAGCCAACTATGTGGGGAATTATAACCGCAACAATAATCCATACTCCAATACCTACAACCTAAGATGGCGTCAGCATCCAAATTTCAGTTGGGGTAATCAAGGGCACAGTAATTCTGCACAGCTAGCGCCACAGCAAAATCTGATTGAAGCACCATCTTCTAACCAGATGATGTCATGGCAAGGTCACAAGGGAGCAGCGTCTTCATCGAGCAGTTCGCTGGAGACTACATTCAAAGAATTTATGGCTATGACAAAAGATTTCATGGGAACCATGAAAGTTTTGCTACAGGATCATGCAGCAAATATCAAGAATCAAGGAGCCTTATTGCAAAGCCATAGTTCATCTCTCCGAGCCTTAGAAACACAAGTTGGCCAGATATCTCAAACCTTGCATGCACGTCCATAAGGAAGTCTGTCTATTTACACTGAAGCCACTAAGCACCATAGCAAGGAACAATGCAGCGCACTCACATTAAGGAATGGCAAGGAAATTAGCAAGGAAGACAAGTTTGGGGGAAAAGAGAAGGAGGACTCCCAGCCCAACTTGCCTCAGGAAGAAGAGAACTTACAAGATCCTCTAGTTGAAGAGAAGGGTGAGGATGTCATAGCAAAAGAAACACCGGAGGAGGAGCCTGCTTTTTCTACAGCAAAAGATGTAAATCCACCAGCCCAGACAAATGAAGTTAGACCCACTCCTCCTTTTCCTCAACGATTCAAGAAGCAGAAAGAAGACCTTCAGTTCCAGAAATTTGTGGATATCCTGGACAAATTACATATCAATGTCCCATTTCTGGAGGCCATTGATCAGATGCCAACATATGCCAAGTTCCTCAAGGATATAGTCACGAAAAAAAGGAAGGTCGAAAAGCAAGAAACGGTCGCTATAGCAGAAGAATGTTATTCTATGTGGAGCAAGTTGCCACCTAAGAAGAAGGACCCCGATAGTTTTGCTATCCCATGTTCTATTGGCGACAAGTTTGTTGGAAGAGCACTTTGTGATTTGGGATCGAGTGTTAACTTAATGCCCAAGTCGATTTTTCTGAAACTGGGAATTTGAGAGGCACAACCCACCAAGGTTGTGCTACAGCTGGCAGATCATTCTCATGTTCGTTCAAAAGGGAGAGTTGAAGATGTTGTGGTAAAAGTGGACATATTTATATTTCCAGTCGACTTCTTAATCCTCGACTATGAAGCTGATAGCAACACACCCATTATCTTGGGTAGGCCATTTTTAGCCACCGGGCGAGCTTTGATCGATTGTGAGAAGGGTGAATTCACAATGCGAGTGGCTGATCAGACGGTCACGATCAATATTCATGACACCGTCAAGTATGCAGACAACCCATGAGTATGCCAATATGTAGATGCTACATCACAGAATATGATTGATGAGTTTCGCTGTAGCAATGAGATGCAAATGAAGGAGTTTGAAGCACTCTGCAAGGATGATGATTCAGACTAAGAAGAGCTCTCAAGAGAATTGGAGCAGTCTAGTCGACTCAAGGCTAGACCAGGTACGCACTTTGAACCTCTTGATTTTTTAGAATTTATACCTCCTAAACCTTCCCTTGACCATGCACCTTCTTTAGAACTGAAACCATTGCCATCACATCTTAAATATGTTTACCTAGGGAGTAATGAAACTTTGCCTGTGATAATTTCATCTAGTCTCACACCTAAGCAAGAAACTAGTTTAGTAAATATGTTGTTACAACATAAAAAAGAAATAGGGCGGACTATGGCTGATTTGAAGGATATAAGCCATGCTATTTGTATGCACAAAATTTTGCTTGATGATTGTCACAACAATTCAGTTGAGCCCGAAAGGAGACTAAACCCAATTATGAAGAAAGTAGTGATGAAAGAGATAATCAAGTGGTTGGATGCTGGAGTAATCTACTCGATATCAAATAGCTCATGGGTCAGCCAGGTGCAATGTGTACCGAAGAAGGGAGGCGTGACCGTGGTAAGCAACGAGGAGAATGAGCTATTGCCTACTAGAACCGTCATGGGGTGGAGGATTTGCATGGACTATAGGGAGCTCGACAAGGCGACCAAGAAAGACCATTTTCCTCTCCCATTCATTGATCAGATGTTGGATCGACTAGCGGGCAAAGCATTCTACTGCTTCCTCGATGGGTATTCTGGGTACAATCAAATTGCTATAGAACCCGAAGACTAGGAGAAGACGACTTTCACATTCCCTTATGGAACTTATGCTTTTCGGAGAATGCCCTTTGGTCTCTGCAATGCTCCAGCAATATTTCAGAGATGCATTCTGGCTATCTTTTCAGACATGGTCAAGGATTTTTTAGAAACTTTCATGGATGACTTCTCGGTCTCCGGAGATAACTTCGACACATGCTTAGGCAATCTCGCCAAGGTCCTAAAGAGGTGTGAGGAAGCTGACTTGGTGCTCAATTGGGAAAAGTGTCATTTCATGGTAACGGAAGGAACAGTCTTAGGCCACAAGATTTCGAAGCAAGGGATAGAAGTTGACAAAGCAAAGGTCGAGGTCATTGAAAAACTACCTCCCCCCACTACTGTCAAGGAAGTAAGGAGCTTCCTAGGGCATGCTGGCTTCTATCGGAGATTCATTAAAGATTTTTCAAAGATCTCAAAGCCAATATGCAGTTTGCTACAGCAAAATCAACTATTTGTGTTTGACAAAGATTGCCATAGTGCATTTAAAGAACTGAAGGAGAAGCTTATCTCAGCACCAGTTGTCATTCCACTGGATTGGAACGAGCCGTTTGAGCTGATGTGTGATGCAAGTGACTACGTCGTTGGTGCAGCACTTGGACAACGCCGAGGTAAACTCTTTCATGTTATTTACTATGCTAGTCGCACTTTGAATGATGCACGAATCAATTACACCACTACTGAAAAAGAATTGCTTGTTGTAGTATTTTCCTTTGATAAGTTTAGGTCATACTTGATAGGCACTAAGGTCATAGTTCATACCGATCACTCAGCCATTAAGTACTTAGTGACTAAATAGGATGCTAAACCTAGACTTATTAGGTGGATACTCTTGCTTCAGGAATTTGACTTAGAGGTTAGAGATAGGAAAGGATGTGAGAACCAGGTAGCTGACCATTTGTCTAGGCTAGAAAATGCTATCACACATGGTAGTGAAACTGAAATTAAGGAGGAATTCCCTGATGAGAAACTGTTAGCTACTACAGCAATTTCGTGGTATGCTGAAATTGTTAATTATCTTGTTAGTGGTATTTTGCCTCCTGATTTATCTAGCCAGGGACTCAAGAAATTCAGACACGATACAAGATTCTATTATTGGGATGAACCCTACTTGTTCAAGCAATGTCCTGATCAGATTATAAGGAGATGTGTTCCAGAAGTAGAATAGCATAGCATTCTGTACCACTGTCATTCATCACCATGTGGAGGGCACTTTGGTGGTGCTAGAACTGCTGCAAAAGTTCTTCAAGCAGGCTTCTTTTGGCCTACACTTTTTAAGGACACACACGAGTTCTACAAGACTTGTGACAGATGCCAAAGAACGGGGAACATCTCTAGGCGGAATGAAATGCCATTGCAAAATATTCTGGAGCTTGAAATCTTTGACGTGTGGGGAATTGACTTCATGGGTCCGTTTCCTGCATCATATGGAGATCTATATATTTTGCTAGCAGTCGACTACGTGTTAAAATGGGTGGAAGCTGTTGCTACCCCAAGGAATGACTCCAAGACAGTCATGAAGTTTCTTCACAAAAACATCTTCACTAGATTCGGAGCACCCCGATCCATCATTAGTGATCAAGGAACTCACTTTGACAACAAACTTATTGCTAAAGCATTACATCGCTATGGAGTCAGACACAAGATTGCTACAGCATATCATCTGCAGACAAACGGACAAGCTGGAGTTTCCAACCGCGAAATCAAGAAAATCTTGGAGAAGGTGGTGAATCCTAAGAGAAAAGATTGGTCTCCCAAGTTGGATGAAGCACTGTGGGCATATAGGACAACCTTCAAGACGGCTTTAGGCATGTCACCCTTCAAGCTTGTATTTGGCAAGGAGTGCCACTTACCAGTGGAGCTTGAGCACAAGGCTTATTGGGCAATCAAGAAACTCAACATAGATGCCCAACTTGCTGGTGAGAGAAGATTGATAGAGCTTAACGAGCTGGAGGAATTCAGAGCCCAAGCATATGAGAATGCTCGCATTTACAAGGAGAAAACCAAAAATGGCATGACAAACACATTTTGCCAAGGCATTTCTCAGAAGGACAACAAGTGCTTCTTTATAATCCCAGGCTAAAGCTTTTCCCTGGAAAGCTGAAATCGAGGTGGTCTGGGCCATTCATCATAAACAAGGTGTACGCTCATGGCGTAGTGGATATCAAGAAATTGGACGACGATTAAGTCTTCAAAGTCAAATGGCCAACACCTAAAGGTGTACAGTGGAGCCCCTATCCTCAGAGACAAGTCATACCTGGATCTTCACGATCCTTGAAAGTTTGCATCTCTAAACTCTATCTTTTATGCTATAGCATGTCCATAAATAATGCTTTTCTTTTTAGTCTAGTTTTATGTTATCTTTGCCTTTAATTTTCATATCTTTTCACGTGACCCTCGTACAAAGGCTTTCTCTTTCCTAGTACAATGCCAGGTACAAAGGCAGGGGAGCACGCCGTCTGAAGGGTTGGTAGAAAAGGGAGAAGGACATGGATTTTGTTTTTATCCTATTTTGGAGGGACGAAAGAAAAGGGGAAAGAAAAAGATAAAGGTGGTTTTATCCGAAAAGTAGGGAGTTGAATTAAAAGAGAGAGAGAAAAATACAAAAAGCATGAGAGAGAATATTTATTTATTTAATGAGGAGAAACCCTAGTCACATAAACCCATATTCTCTCTCCAGCTGTCTGCCATTGCATTAACTCCAAAAAATTTCTCTCTCCCTTAAAGCCGACACACGTCCCCATCACCTCCCATCTCCCATTAACTCATCAATTTTCCCCACCTTTTTCAACTCCCAATGTTGCGTGTAAAAGTGTCTATCGCAATGTAGTGCAAGTGTACACGGCGCAAGTAGTAAAGTGATATGGAAGTATCGGATATCGTCTCCACAGGGACTGGGCTAATAGCTTCACCTTGGATTACTGCACGAGAAGAAAAAGAATAGTTTAAATTGTTGTCACGAAAATACAAAGAATATTGAAAATAAAGAGTATTGAAATCAAGGTAGAGAGAATGGGCCGGTGTTGAATTGCTCAGTAGTGTAGGTGTTGCAAATTCTAGGAAACTTTGTTCTGTCGTCGTGCCTGCTGCGGTCTGTTGGTTATCGCGGCAGCGATTACTCAACTCAGTACTTCAAGCTTGGCAAGAATCCCTGTTGTGCCTTGGCCTATCCCTAGGTCCAAGTCTGTCGATGAACACGTCTTTGATGATACCTCCCGGCGTGAATCGAAGGATGAACACCGATGTTGTTGAATTCTTCCTTAGCCACTTAACCCCGTCCTATCCCTAGGTCCGAGATAGTTCAACTATAAACTAGAGAACCCGCACTTATTCCTTTCGTATACTTAACTCTCCCGATATTAAGTAAATAAATAATCTCACAATGCTCTCCCGATACTCTTGCAAGATGTTGAAAACCAGAATAAGCGAACTTGAAGTAATTTTATTGAACAAAGAAAATCCTAAAACAATGCAATCCTTGCAACTACTTTACAAAGCAACCCTTAGCCCTAGGGGAAGTTTAGAACATGGTGAGGAAGGTAAAACGGCTAGGGTTTGGGAAGAAGGCTAGAGAATGGTGATCCCCTCTCCTAGGTCGAATTATATGCCTTTATATAGGCCTTGGGTTCAAGTTTTCTAATATGGCAAGAATACAACTTTAAATTAAAGTACAACTCTAATAAAGACTAAATCTTCAGAGCAGCAGTCTTTAATTCGTCCTTCCTTCTTGCTTGGGATTTCTTCCTTGAACCTTGGGCTTGGCCTTCATTCTGATCTAGGGCTCGAAAAAATATAAGGGTATTCCACGACAGATGGGCTTAATTTTCTATTTCTGTCGAGGTCCACTTCACTTTCTTCCCTTCACTATCGCTGTCGTCCTTGGCTGCCACGGCAGCGACCATGGCAGCATCGTCCTTCACGTCTGCACATCCAGTTCCAACTCTGATTCTTTACTGCCCAGCGTCTGCTTCTCCACTGCCCTCCATCTGCTACAGCAGCTACCTGCAAAAGCAACCAATTTCAGTAGAAATTGTGCCATTTAATATATTTGTGATGTAAAACTGAAATCTAACCTAAATGCAATGAATTATGCTTGAATTCAGTAGAAATATGGGTTAAATAGGGGGTAAATTATAGAACTTTTACACACTCAACACCCAACACCTTCTTCATCATCCGTCCCCTCACCTTCTTCATCTTCTCCAAACACTCAAAAACTTTCCCCCCAACTTTTTGATTCTCTCCCAAACGCAGAACACCCTCACCATTTTCTTTCCTACACACATTCACTCCTCCCAACTTCTCAGAAAAAACTCCATGGCCCGTTGCAAAAATGCATCTGAGACTTCTGACCGTCCCACACAACGTCCAGTCCTGGAAATTCCCAATTTTTTTTTGACGAGGCAGCCAAGCAGAGATGGGCAAAGCTCAAGGGCAGAAACGTTCTTCCAGAACTAGGGTTCAAATACCCTTAAGAGGAAGAAGATCAGTTCGACCAGTCTATAATGGATATCATTGGCACCCATGGATGAAAAAACTTTGCTACCCATCCTGAATAAATTTGCTCATACATACTGTGGACCGTCACACTTCTTTTGTGATGACAATGGACGCGCAAACGCAACGCGAGGTGCTGGAAGACATTTGCTTTCAAGGAACGGTGCTGGATAATAACAATTCAGTTGAGAGAGGACGCCTTAAACAAGAGGCTAAGGTATGTAATCACTTTGTGAGGCATAAGCTTATGCCCACACTACACACTGCTATCGTCTATATCTCTCGACTTTTTCTCATTCATTCCATAATAAATGGTAGACAAATTGATATAGGAAAGATAATAGTGGATGATGTTTATGCTTGTTCGAAATGGCCCCGTAGCCCCCTTGTTTTTCCTAATCTGATCACTGCCTTGTGCAAAAAGAAAGACGTCTTCATAGACGATCTTGTAGATACATCTGTTTCAGGAAAGACAAGTTTGACCCCAGCACTTGTGACGAAACTCCGGGGATTTAACGAAGACATGCCTCAGCAAGCATTTGAGGACGGAACTCCAACTGCCCAGTCAGATCAAGAAACTCCATCTGTCCAGCCTACTGTTGAAGAAACCGACCCAGCAACCTCTCTAGCCAAGAAGAGGAAACACACCCGAAAGGCAACCAATCCTAAGCCTTCAAGACCAAAACACCCACTCCCAGAACCAGAGCACGTACCAAATGACCCTGAGGAAACCCCTCAAAAGGAAGCTGCTACAGCACACGCAACCGAGCCGACTCCAGCACAATCAGAGGATGCTACAACATCCAGACTGAGAACTCGCATCAAACACACAGATGGACGTGTCAGGCCCTCGTCTAGTGATCAATCAGTCTCATCCGAGAGCGTGGATGATGTGGCAGACCCATACCACTACTCCTCTAAGACGTCGATAAAAAACACCAGCAGCACCACCTAGCCTCTGCACCAAGGAGGTACTAACCTTTTTCTTTTCAATTTTTCATTTTTCATGGCATATAGTGTAGATTAGTTTATGCATTGTAGACACTGCATTTCCTAAGTTTGGGGGTGTTAGTGTTCATAGTTAATATTTTGCTTTAGCATATGCATTATAGAATAGAACAAATTTTTACTATGGCATTCTGTTTAGTCTAGAGTCAGCCTATGAACATATTTATGATGTCTGACAACGAAATTGCTAAGGCCTGGATTAAAGTAGAAAAAAACACAACTAGTTGAGATCTGTAGAACTGACTTTAGGATCTAGTTGTTAAAAAATTTGTTACACAACTGCTCTCTTTCTATAAGTAAGTTTGTTAGAAAAAAATTTCAGGAAGAACCTTAGTAAACTCTGATATGTAGACTCTAGAGAACTTAAAAGAAAAGCTAGACGACCATGTGCTAAAAAACAAGTGAATAAATACTACGGCATATCTGTAGAAGGACACTCCGCTTTGCTATAGCTTGTTTAAAAAAAATAAAAAAAAAAATATACAATAAAGCCTTGCTATAGCATATGAGTGAATGAAAGTTGTCACGAGATGACTCTGCCTACTAGCTCGGGGTGAGAGGTTTGTTCCCTACTCATCTAGACTTAAGGACGGTAGTTGTGATGAGCTGACACCCTTGGTAGCAGAAAACTTATATCTTTGGGAGTTTAAAAATTGGAAATGAGCTAGAGAACATAGTTAGGGTATAACTAGGGAGCTTCCTTAAAAATTTGTCTCACCAGCTTAAGTATAGGAGGAAGGCAGCCACGCACACACGCACACAGCTTAGTCCTAAGGAATGTTCTTAAGGATATCATACATGGTTGTATATATATATATATATCTGCCTAAGTTATTTCTGAGGACTAAAATATTGCCATAGCAATCCTCTAGGTTAAATTTTTTCCATAGTAGCTCTTTTGTTCTGTTCTATTCATTGCTTGAGGACAAGCAATAGCTTAAGTTTGGGGTGTGATAACTGCATAAATATCCTTGTTTTCATACCTTTTTGCTATAGCATTTGCCTGTTCTTAAGTTCATACCATAGCATTTAGACTGCATTTAGGTTGCATTTTCTTCTTCTGGGTGCATAATTATCTTTGCTGGTTATTGGTCCATATCGAGGGGTACTGCTCGGAAGGTTGGTTTTGGTTTTGTGATGCGCAGGAAAGGAGTTAAGAGAAAGCCGGTGTCGGGAATTGCTATAGCATGATGGAAGTGGACATTGGCCAGCACGTGAGATACACGTGAGCTGCAGAAACATGTGAACATGCAGAAAAGGACGATCTGACATGTGCAGCAGCCGGTGCCCGCCTGCAGACTGTCTCCCTTGTCCCCTCGTAGCAGACCTTGTCGGTGGATATTCCTTAGGAATATCAAGGCATCTTTAGGGTACCAAACCCTAGAAGCCTCCATTATATAAAGGGGAAAGAAGCTTGGAGCAAAGTGTGGTATTTTCAGTGTTGCAAAAAGAGAGGCGGAAGAGAGAGAAAAGGGAGAAGGAAGTTTCCACCTTCATCTTCTCCAGCTTGGTGTCCTCCATCGTTGAAGCTCCAAGGAGTGGCCTCACCGGCCTCGAGAGAGGCGGTAGGCCTAAGACAGTCGGGCAGTCCATGGCGGAGAGGGAGTTCACCTTTCTTTCTGTCGTTATAGCATTTTCTTGTTATATCTTTATATTTGGTGATGTTATCGCAATGATACGTTGAATGATATTGGCCAGCCATGAACTGTTTTAGGTGGCTTGGGTTTCATGGATGATGTTATTTTGAGTACTTTTTAATGCATGCTATGGTTTTTCAGTGTTTATCATGATTCTGTGCTTTGCTTATGCATTTATCATTTCCTTAAAGTTGTAAGAGCTTAGGGTTGTAAGTGCTTCGAGAGTTAAGCCCTACCTTAAGTGCCTTCGAGAGATGGCCGTTCTTTAGGTGTATGTTGGGGTTACTAATCGAGAGAGCTAGCCCTAGAACCCTCATAAGCAATGGAGTGACTGTTGAGAGGCAGACTCTAACCTACCTTAGAGATAAGTGATAGGTTTCAAGGGCTAAAAAGGATAGTAGGTGAAGGGTATGAGAGTGTTATGAGTTTACACCGAGAGGTATGGCTGTAGCATTTCTGACTCCCAGTTTCCTAGCTAGAGATAGTTTAGGAGCACTCTTAGTAAATCCCGCCTAGCATAGAAGATAGCTGAAAAGCCTTACTATCGTTAAGAAGCTTGAGTTAGGTTGTCCATCATTCCCATCCAGTCATTTCGTAGTGAGTTTCGCATACGAAAGGGGACATGTCTATCATATTGTTATCTCATCTTTTTCTGCACTGTTTTGCTTCAGCATTATTATACACCATCTCTTTTACTATAGCATTGTCATCTGCAAAAAGTTTAAGCTTTATTGTTACAGTAAACGTGAATACCTCCAATCCTTATGGAGACGATACTCACTCATCACTTTATTACTCGTTCGACGTGTATACTTGCACCATTTGCGTATTATTTATAGTCACTGCACGAACGCAACAACTACTATGGTTTGGGAGGCTGCCCAAGAATGAGCCATGCAAAGTGTTGGATTTGTAGAGATCCACACAAGGCGGTCGATTGTCACGAGAGTAGTAGCTACACTGCCCACAAGTTGAGAATCGGGAAGCGACTAGAGTGTCACCGTTGTGGCGAAGCCCACCAGTTTTACGAATGCCTGCACCGAACCAAGCAGTCCAAGGTACAGGACGAGCCCGATGAGACCGAGGCTTTGAAGCTTGATTAGAGGTGCAAAGAACTACCAATGAGTCTGGTAGATGCGTTCGAGGAGCAAGGCTTGTCCGATGAGACCGATGCCACAAAGCTTGTTTCCTTGTTCGGGGAACCGCCAGTGAGTATGGTGGTTGGGGCATCAAACTTCGAGAGTGAAGTCTTGATGTGCGAAAGGTTGCCAAGGGGCAACGAGTCCACAAAGCTGTGGGAGAAGCCCGGATACGTGGAGAATTCCAGTGACGATGACGAGCCAACAAGTGACGTGCTTGCTGCCAACCATGGAGACGATGGTGCAAATGAGATCGAGCATGAGTCATTTTTAGGCTCAATGAAAGTCGAGAACGACTATGACGAAGAGGAACCTATGTTTGTAGACATAGTATTTCCCGACATAAAGCTGTGTGCACTAGTGGATCCAAGTGCATCTTCATTGCTCATATCCGAGCAAGTTGTCGAGTGGTTAAACCTTCGGGTTGAGAAAGTAAATGAACAAGTTGCGACAGTCAATTTCAAAGATGAGCCAATTGCAGGAATCGCAAGGCATGTGCACCATCAAATTGGAGATTGGCGAGGTACAACAACCATCAAGGTATCATCTTGTGATTTTCTTGATGAATATGAAATTGTTATTGGATTATCGTGTTTGGAACAAATTGATGCGCTTGCCTTGCCAGAAGTCGAGGAAGGGTGTGTCGCAGATCCACACCAACAAAGCATTGAGTCATTGAGCCACGATGAGGGAGACAAGGCCAAGACATCACAAAATATTCACGAAGGAGTGTGTGAGTCCGAGACATCCAATGATGACGAGGCCATGGTAGAGTTCGTGGAAGTCCTTGAGGTAACAGGACAAGTCCTTGAAGAGTGCGAGGACGTAGGGGCATTCGAAGTTCATACCTTCGCAAGTGCCAACTCCATCGAAGGAATTCTCTTAGAGAAGGGAGTTCCGATTGCTCGAGAGAGCCGAGTGCTCAATGAGTCCGAGAAGAGGTACTCGGATCTTGAGAAAGAAGTGATTGTCGTAGTGCACTCCCTACACACATGGAGACATCGTTTACTTGGGTCAAGGTTTGCAGTCTTTAGTACTTTGAATAATTATTTTCTAACCCAAAGAAAGTTGTCTCGTAAGCAGGTCCGTTGGCGAAGGATTCTTGTAAAGTTCGACTTCACTTGGAAGTGCAACCCAAGGTTGTCGAATGACGTAGCCAATGCCCTAAGCCGAGGGTACGAGGTGGAGAGTGCTAAGACCCCACCAAGGAGTAAGGTGGTTCGTGAGTTTGAGCCACGTTCGAGTATTGGGCCACCATCCAAAGCACAACATCGAATAGCTTCATCTGAGTTTGATGAAGTGGATCAAGTTCCCAAGGAAGAGAGGCTAGCACTTTTCTACGAAGAGTTGCAAGCCGAGTTTGCCGAGTGGTCAAAGTCCATGGACGAGTGGTATGATCCCATGGAACTGAGCCAAAGCACTGTGATGGAAGGAGCAAGCTGAAAGTCTCCAACCATTACGCAAGCAGGGGAGGTGATGCCCAAGAGCATTGATGAGGGGCCAATCCATGCCAACAATACTTGCCTTGATTATCGGCAAGGCATAGTGGATCGAGTAGACAAGAACCTTGCCTCCGAGGTAAGTGATTCTTTATATAGAGAATCAAGCCTAACCCATGGTCATTTGGTTGTTTGTAGGATGCCTACAAGATCGAACGATGAGCCAAATCGAGTCATAGGGCGAGCAGGCAAGAATGCCTATCGATGGGAGAAGTCATCGAAGCCGAGGGAACACCTCACCCCAACTATCCTAGTCAAGCCATGCGACAAGAATAACAAGGAATCGAGTGAAGAGGTGGTTGGAGCAAGCCAAGAGCCTCCGACCTTCATCCAAACCGAGGAACAAGTGCTAGTGAGCACCAAAGTGGGGCTATTCCAGGACCCTGCCATCATCACTTGCCTTGAGTATCGACAAGGCGTAGTGAAGCCACCCGACGAGGACATTGTGTCCGGGGTAAGTGAGCCAATTTATGAAAGTTTGAGTCTAACTTGCTCTGTTTCCATCCACAGGTTGCTTGCGAGATCAAGCAAGGAGTCAAGTCGAGCCGTGGAGCAAGTAGGCGAGAAGGCCTACGAGATCGAGTTGCCATCAAGAGAGCAAGCAGACCTTGCCATCACTTCTAAGCTGTTGGACGAGGATGTTGATGGCCGAGAGTGGAGCAAGCTGAGCCAAGCACAAAGCAAGGCGAAAGTCTCCTTTGACGAGGAGGCACCACCCATCGAGATGGATTGAGAGCCAAGGCATGAAGGCCTTACACTTTGCACGAGAGTTCCCTTAGCCGAGCGGGAACATGACGAGGAGCCGAGGTCGTTCAAGGACGAGACGACCAAGACTCATCATCGCCTATCGACGAGGGCGTCGATAGATTCAGTGGGGGAGAATGTCACAGATCAACTTCCCACGACCGAGCAAGCCGCACCCATATGTTCTTGCCTTAGCGCACCACGTCCTTCACTCGACCGAGGGACCCGAATAGATGCCAACACCACACACCAAGGCGCCATGCACAATACCCTATGTGGTGTCCATGTCCAAGAGAACCGAGCCGGAGCACTTCCAACGCACCATGGGGCCAAGTCAAGCACCTCATGTGCTGCCCACGAGAGTAGGACCCAAGGGGGCACGCTGCACGCACCCGAGGGGGCCTTGCCGAGCACCCTCCATGCCGCCCAAGCCATGGAGCCCGAGTCTGCACCCAACGTGCACACCAAGGAGGCCGAGACAGCACCCGATGTACACAGCGAGGGGCCTAGGGGAAGCCCATCCGAGTTGCCCATACCCCTAGGGCCGGATTTAGCACCAAGCATGCTAAAGAGGGGGTTTTGGACACAAGAACCGGGCCATGCCAAGCCCAATCCGCCCAAGAGACCAAAACCCTTGTTGAGTTGTCATCTTTTGACCAACACACAAGGAAAGCTATCCACCATGGAGCCAACTTGGGGAAAGTCTTCCTTGCCAACAAATATATGATGTCATAGCTTTGTAACTTAGGCAACTTGTTATTATGTGATAGTGTTGCCATATTTAGGAGAGATGATTCATCCATAGCCCTTGGATCAAATCACCCTTAGCCGTTAGATCGAGAGGGCCAAGGCTATAAATAGAGCCTTCCCCCAACCATTGTATTTGCCTAGCTTTCTTGCCTTGCCAAGCCATCATCACTTTTCCCACAAAGCTTCCGTCGCGTCAAGTTTTAAGCGCTCTAGCTTAGATATTTGAAGGTTGACTTGGTCCTCGACTTAAGATCGACGACTAAGGCCGCACGGGTTAGCGAGTCGAGACCTAGCCCCGTGACAATATTCATGTGCTTCTGCAGTTCACGTGTCTTCACAACTCATGTGTTGGCCAATATCCACTTCCACTATGCTATAGCAATTCCCAGCGCCAACTTTCTCTCCCTAGACTCCCTTCCTGCGCATTATCAAACCCAAAACCAACCTTCCGAGCAGTACTCCTCAACACGGACTAATAACCAGCAAAAGTAAAGATGCACCAGAAGAAGAAAATGCACCCTAAATGCAGTCTAAATGCTATGATATGGGCTCAAGAACATGCAAATTCTATAGCAAAAATGTATGAAAACAAGGATATTCATGCAGTTATCACACCCGCAAACTTAAGCTATTGCTTTTCCTCAGGCAATGAGTAGAAAAGAACAAAAGAAATACTATGGCAAAGATTTACCCTAGAGAATTGCTATGGCAAAATCTCAGTCCTCAAAAAAGACATAGGCAATTAAAATATAAACAACTAGAAGTGGGATCCTTAAGAACATTCCTTAGGACTAAGTTGTGTGCGTGTGTGCGTGGCTGCCTTCCTCCTATACTTAAGCTCGTAAGACAAATTTTCAAGGAAGCTCCCTAATTATACCCTAGCCATGTTCTCTAGCTTCTTTTTTTTCAAATTTTCAGACTCCCAAAGATAAAGGTTTTCTGCTACGAAGGGTGTCAGCTCATCACACCTATCGTCCTTAGCTCTAGATGAGTAGGGAACAAATCTCTCACCCCCGAGCTAGTAGGTAGAGTCATCTCGTGACAACTTTCATTCACTCGTATGTTATAGCAAAACTTTATTTCTCTTTTTTTAACACTGGATGCTATAGCAAAGCAGAGTGCCCTTCTATAGATATGTCGTAGCATTTATTCATTCGTTTTAGCACAGGGACGTCTAATTTTTTTTTAATTCTCTAGAGTTTACATACCAGAGTTCACTAGGGTTCATCCCTAAAAAAAATTCTAACGAACTTACTTATAGAGAGAGGGCAGTTGTGTAAAAAAAATTTTAACAACTAGATCCTAAGGTTAGCTCTTCAGATCTCAACTAGTTGTGTTTGTTCTAAATTAGTTTAAGCTTTTAAGTTTTCGTCATTAGACATCATAGATATATTTATAAGCTGTCTCTAGACTAAACAGAATGTCATAGTAAAAATTTTGTTCTTTCCTACTATGCATATGCTGAAGCAAAATACTATCTATGAACACCAACACCCCCAAACTTAAGGGATGCAGTGTCCTCAATGCATGAACTAACATATACTATATGCAATGAAGAAATATGAAAAATGAAAAGAAGAGAAAAATTACCTCCTGGGTGCGAAGGCTATGTGGTGATGCTAGTGTTGTCCATGGATGTTTCAAACGAGTAGTGGTGGGGATCTGCGATATCATCCACACTCTCGGAGGAGACTGGTTGAGCACTGGGTGAAGAGCGGGCACGACCAGCAGTATGTTTGATGCGTGTCTTAGGTCTGGAAGTTGTAGCATCCTCTGTTTGTGCGAGGGTCGGCCCAGGCGTATGTTCTGGGGTTGTCTCCTTTTGAGGGGGGTCCTCATGATCATTCGATATATGGTCTGACTCAGGTAGTGGGTTATCCGGTCAGGAAGGCGCAGGGTTGGTTGCCTTCCTGCTACGTTTTCTCTTTTTGGTCGGGTGGGAGTAGGGGTGGTTTCTTCGATAGGAGGTGGAATGTTTTTGCAACGTGCCATGGTGATTTAGCGAAAGTAAGGGAGGAGTGAATGTTTAAAGGGAAAATGATGAAGATTTTTCGGTGTTTTGATAAAATAGAAAAGATGAAAGGGAAGAAGAAAAGGGTTGAGTGTTGAAGAAGATTGTGAAGAAGATGAAGGGATTGGTAATGATGAGAAAGTGTGGGAAGTTGAAAAAGGTGAGGGGGAAATAGATGAATTAAATGGAAGAGGGGGTGATGGGGACGTGTGTCGGCTTTAAGGAAGAGAGAAAATGGTTGGGAGTTAATGTGATGGGTGACGGTTGGAGAGAGAATAATTAGGTTTTGTGGCTAGGGTTTTACCACATTAATTGGATGAATATTCTCTCTCTCACTTTTTTGTTTTTTCTCTCTTTTTTAATTCATCCTCCCCCTCTTTTTCAGATAAAAACTCTCCTCCTTCTCTTTTTTTGTACTCCTTAAAGTAGATAAAAAAAACTACATGTCCTTTGCCTTTTTGCTACCCACCCTGTAGACGTCCATGCTCATCTGCCTCTGCACCTGATATTGTACTATGAAAGAGAAAACTTGTACGAATGTCACGTGAAAAGATAGCAAAATAAAGACAAAGATAACAAAAACTAAACTAAAAAGAAAAGCATTATTATGAACATGCTATAGCATAAAGGATAGAGTTTAGAGAAGCAAACTCTCAAGGATCGTGCAGATCCAGGCGTGACTTGTCTCTGAGGATAGAGGCTCCATTTTACACCTTCAGGCGTTGGCCATTGACTTTGAAGACTTCGCCATCGTCCAACTTTTTGATATCAACCGCGCCATGAGGGTACACCTTGTGTATGATGAATTGTCCTGACCACCTTGATTTTAGCTTTCCAGGAAAAAGCTTTAGCCTGGAATTGTAGAGAAGCACTTGTTGACCCTCTGAGAAATGCCTTGGCAAAATATGTTTGTCATGCCACTTCTTGGTTTTCTCTTTGTAAATGCGGGCATTCTCATATGCTTGGGCTCGAAATTCTTCCAGCTCATTAAGCTCTAGCAACCTTCTTTCTCCAGCTAGTTGGGCATCCATGTTGAGTTTCTTGATTGCCCAATAAGCCTTGTGCTCAAGCTCAACAGGTATATAGCATTCCTTGCCAAATACGAGCTTGAAGGGTGACATGCCCAAAGGCGTCTTAAAGGTTGTTCTATATGCCCATAGTGCTTCATCCAACTTGGGGGGACCAGTCTTTTCTCCTAAGGTTGACCACCTTCTCCAAGATTTGCTTCATTTCACGATTGGAAACTTCAGCCTGTCCGTTCGTCTGCGAATGATATGTTGTAGCAATCTTGTGCCTGACTTCATATCGATGTAATGCTTTAGCAATAAGTTTGTTGTCAAAGTGAGTTCCTTCATCACTGATGATGGCTCGGGGTGCTCCAAACCTCGTGAAGATGTTCTTGTGAAGGAACTTCATGACCATTTTGGAGTAGTTCCTCGGGGTGGCAACAACCTCCACCCATTTTGACACATAGTCGACTGCTAGCAAAATATATAAATCTCCTTATGATGTGGGAAACAGGCCCATGAAGTCAATTCCCCACACGTCAAAGATTTCAACCTCAAAAAAAATTTACAGTGGCATTTCATTCCGCCTGGAGATGTTCCCCATTCTTTGGCATCTATCACAAGTCTTGTAGAACTCGTGTGTATCCTTGAAAAGTTTAGGCTAATAGAATCCTGCTTGAAGAATTTTTGCAGCAGTTCTAGCACCACCAAAAAGCCCTCCACACGGTGATGAATGACAATGGTACAAAATGCTATGGTATTATTCTTCTGGAACATATCTCCTTATGATCTGATCAGGACATTGCTTGAACAAGTAGGGTTCATCCCAATAGTACAATCTTGCATCATGTCTGAATTTCTCAAGTCCCTGGCTAGATAAATCAGGAGGCAAAATACCACTAACAAGATAATTAACTATATCAGCATACCATGGAATTGCTGTAGCGGAAAATAGTTTCTCATCAGGAATTCCTCCTTAATTCAAATTCACTACCTTGTGTGATAGCATTTTCTAGCCTAGATAGATGATCAGCTACCTGGTTCTCACATCCTTTCCTATCTCTAACTTCTAAATCAAATTATTGTAGCAAGAGTATCCATCTAATAAGTCTAGGCTTAGCATCCTTTTTAGTTACTAAGTACTTGATGGCTGAATGATCGGTATGAACTATAACCTTAGTGCCTATCAAGTATAACCTAAACTTATCAAAGGCAAATATTACAGCAAGCAATTCTTTCTTAGTAGTGGTGTAATTGATTTGTGCATCATTCAAAGTGCGACTAGCATAATAAATAACATGAAAGAGTTTACCTCAGCATTGTCCAAGTGTTGCACCGACGGCGTAGTCACTTGCATCACACATTAGCTCAAATGGCTCGTTCCAATCAGGTGGAATGACAACTGGTGCTGAGATAAGCTTCTCCTTCAGTTCTTGAAACGTGCTATGGCAATCTTTGTCAGACACAAATGGTTGATTTTGTTGTAGCAAATTGCATAGCGACTTTGAGATCTTTGAAAAGTCCTTGATGAATCTCCGATAGAAGCCAACATGCCCTAGAAAGCTTCTTACTCCCTTGATAGTAGTGGGGGGAGGTAGTTTTTCAATGACCTCGACCTTTTCTTTCTCAACTTCTATCCCTTGCTTCGAGATCTTGTGGCCTAAGACCGTTCCTTCTGTTACCATGAAATGACATTTTTTCCCAATTGAGCACCAAGTCACCTTCCTCACACCTCTTTATAACCTTAGCGAGATTGCCCAAGCATGTGTCAAAGTCATCTCCGGAGACCGAGAAGTCATCCAAGAAAATTTCTAAAAAATTCTCGATCATGTCTGAAAAGATAGCCAGCATACATCTTTGAAAAGTTGTTGGGGCATTGCATAGACCAAAGGGCATTCTACGGAAAGCGTAAGTTCCATAAGGGCATGTGAAAGTCGTCTTCTCTTAGTCTTCGGGTGCTATAGGAATCTGATTGTACCCAGAATACCCATCCAGGAAGTAGTAGAATGCCTTTCCCGCTAGTCGATCTAACATTTGATCAATGAATGGGAGGGGAAAATGGTCCTTCTTGGTTGCCTTGTTGAGCTTCCTATAGTCCATGCAAATCCTCCACCCCGTGATGGTTCTAGTAGGCAATAGCTCATTCTCCTTGTTGCTTACCACGATCACGCCTCCCTTCTTCGGTACACATTGCATCGGGCTGACCCATGAGCTATCGGATATTGGGTAGATTACTCCAGCATCAAGCCACTTAATTATTTCTTTCATCACCACATTCTTCATGATTGGGTTTAATCTTCTCTGGGGCTCAACAGAATTGTTGTGACAATCATCAAGCACAATTTTGTGCATACATATAGCAGGGTTTACACCCTTCAAATCGGCCATAGTCCACTCTAGCGCATTTTTCTGTTGTAACAACATATTTACTAAGCTAGTTTCTTGCTTAGGTGTGAGAGTAGATGAGATTATCACAGGAAAAGTTTCATTGCTCCCTAAGTAAACAAATTTAAGATGTGATGGCAAAGGTTTCAGTTCTAGAGTAGGTGCATGCTCAAGGGAAGGCTTAGAAGGTACAAATTCTGAAAAATCAAGAGGTTCAAAGTGCGTACATGGTCTAGCTTCGAGTCGACTAGATTGCTCCAGTTCCCTTGAGAGTTATTCTAGGTCTGAATCATCATCTTTGTAGAGTGCTTCAAACTCTTCCATTTGCATCTCATTGCTACAGAAAAACTCAGCAGTCACATTATGTGCTGTAGCATCTATATATTGGCCTTCTCACATCGTGAATTCACCCTTCTCACAATCGATTAAAGCTCGCCCGGTGGCTAAAAATGGCCTACCCAAGATAATGGGTGTGTTGCTGTCAGCTTTACAGTCGAGGATTAAGAAGTTGACTGGAAAGATAAATCGGTCCACTTTTACCACGACATCTTCAATTCTTCCTTCTAGGCGAACATGAGAGTGATCTGCTAGCTGTAGCACAACCTTGGTGGGTTGTGCCTCTTGTATTGCCAGTTTCAAAAAAATTGACTTAGACATCAAGTTAACACTTGATCCCAAATCGCAAAGTACTCTTCCAACAAACTTATCGCCAATAGAGCATGGGATGACAAAGCTACCTGGGTCCTTTCTCTTAGGTGGCAGCTTACTCCACATAGAATATCATTTTTTTGCTATAGTGATAGTTTCTTGCTTCTCGACCTTCCTCTTTTTTGTAACTACATTCTTAAGGAACTTGGCATATGTTGGCATCTGATCAATGGCCTCCGGAAATGGGACATTGATATGTAATTTGTCTAGGATATCCATGAATTTCTGGAATTGAAGGTCTTCTTTCCGCTCCTTGAGTCGTTGAGGAAAAGAAGGTGGGGGTCTAACTTCATTTATCTGGACTGGTGGAGTTGCATCTTTTGCTTTAGCAAAAGCATGCTCCTTCTCCGGTGTTTCTTTTGCTATGACTTCCTCACCCTTCTCTTCAACTAGAGGGTCTTGTGAGTTATCTTCTTCGTGAGGCAAGTTGGGCTGAGATTCCTCCTTCTCTTTTCCCCCAAACTCGTCTTCTTTGTTAATTTCCTTTCCACTCCTTAGTGTGAGTGCGTTGCATTGTTCCTTGCTATGGTGCTTAGTGGCTTCAGTGTCACTAGGCAGACTCCCTTGTGGTTGCGCATGCAAGGTTTGAGCTATATGACCAACTTGTGTTTCTAAGGCTCTGAGCGAAAAACTATGGCTTTGCAATAAGGCTCCTTGATTCTTAATGTTTGTTGCATGGTCATGTAGCAAAACTTTCATGGTTCCCATAAAATCTTTCGCCATAGCCATAAATTCTTTGAATGTAGTCTCCAATGAACTGTTTGATGAAGATGTTGCTCCCTTGTGACCTTGCCATGGCATCATCTGGTTAAAAGGTGATGCTTCAATCAGATTTTGCTATGGCGCTGGTTGTGCAGAATTGCTTGCCCTTGATTACCCCAACTGAAATTTGGATGCTAACGCCATCCTGGGATGTATGCATTAGAGTATGTATTGTTGTTGCGGCTATAATTCCCCACATAATTGGATGACTCTTGATTGTCAGGGCATTCATTCAAGTGGTGATTGTCATCGCATCTGAGACATGAGGTTGCAGACTTCACTTCCTTGACTTCGTTGGGACGTTGGAGGTTCTTTAGCATATTGGTGATAGCAGCTAACTGGGTGGCTACAGAGTCATCGGCTTCACTCTCTCAAACTACTTGGGTTCTCATCCCCGTTCCAAGCCTTGTGGTCAGAAACTGGTAGTCATTGTTGGCTACCCTATCAAGAATGTCGAATGCTTTCCTTCGGTGATTTGTCTAACAAGGTCTCATTTGTTGAAGCATCTAACATCATCCTTGTAGGAGCATTCACTCCATTATAGAACATAACCACTTGGGTCCAATCATGAAAACCATGATATGTGCACTTCCTCAATAATCCCTTGAATCGATCCCAACACTTGTACATGGATTCGTCATCGGCTTGACGAAAAGAAGCAATATCATTTCTCAACTGAGTGTTTCTATTGGGTGGATTATACCGTAGCACAAAAATTTTGCATAGATCTGTCCAAGTCTCCATTGATCCAGCTGGCACTCCACTTAGCCATGCTCTAGCACGATCACGTAAAGAATATGGAAACAATTTAAGCTTTAGCACATCCTCGTGCGCTCCTTGTTGTATGAACGAGTCACAAACTTCTAAGAAAGCATGGATATGTTGTCTTCCATCTTCGTGAGGCATAACCCCAAATTTACCAATAATGTTCAACATGTTGAACATGACAGGTTTAAGCTCGAACTGGGATGCCTGAATTTCTGGAGCTACTATTACGGGATAGAGATCATCCAAGATAGGAGTCAAATGATATCTAATGGCTCGAGGTCGAGCCGCTTCTCCCTGGCCATTTGCCATAGCATCTTCGTTACCTAGATGTTGTGGTATTTCTCCGTTCATGTTTCTTGTCTCTTGTCTTCGAACACGTCTCCTAAGTCGCAAGAAATGCTCGATTTCAAAAATAGGTGATTGTAGAGGTCCTTTAGGTCTTCTTCTGGTCATGCACTAGCAGGACGCCTAAAAAGAAAAATGAAAAACCCAAAATAAATATGTACAAAAAAAGAAGAAGCGATATAAACAAGAAACCGTAAACAACCAATTGCCAATCCCCGGCAACGGTGCCAAAAACTTATTGCTTGCGTGTAATGTACTATAAATGATACGCAAATATGGTGCAAGTATACACGTCGAACGAGTAATAAAGTGAGCGAGTGCATATCGTCTCCACAGGGATTGGAGGTATTCACGGTTTGTTGTAACAATATTGAATGAACTTTTTGCAGGTGACAATGCTATAGTAACAGAGATGGTGTAAAATAATGTTGTAGCAAAACAGTGCAAAGAAAGATGAGATATCAATATGATGAACATGTCCCCTTTCGTATGCGAAACTCACTACGGAATGGTTGGCTAGGAATGATGGACAACCTAAACTAAGATCTTTAACGATACTAAGGCTCTTCAGCTATCTTCTATGCTAGGTGGGATTTAATAAAAGTGTTCCTAAACTATCTCTAGCCAGGAAACTGGGAGTCAGAAATGCTACAGCAATACCTCTCGGCGTAAACTCTTAACACTCCTCTACCCTTCACGAAATATCATTTTTAGCCCTTGAAACATATCACTTATCTCTAAGGTAGATTAAAGTCTGCCTCTCGACAGCCACTCCATTGCTTATGGGGGTTCTAAGGCTAGCTCTCTCGATTACTAACCTCAAAAAACACTTAAAGAACGGCCAACTCTCGAGGGCTCTTACAACTTTAAGGAAATAAAACGCATAAGCAAAGCATGGAACATGATAAACACTGGAAAACTATAGCATGCATTAAAAAGTACTCAAAATAAAATCATCCATCAAACCCAAGCCACCTAAAACAGTTCGTGGCTGGGCAATATCATCCAACGTATCATTGTGATAACATCCCAAAAGATAAAGATATGAAAGGGAAATGCTAAAGCGACAGAAAGAAAGGTGAACTCCCTCTTCGCCATGGACTATCCGACTGTCTTAGGCCCACCGCCTCTCTCGAGGCCGACGAGGCCACTCCTTGGAGCTTCAACAATGGAGGACACCAAGTGGAGAAGATGAAGATGAACGCTACTCTCTCCTTGCAACTTTCTCTCTCTTTGCTCTCCTCCGCCTCCTCCTCTTTTTTTCAAGCTTCTCTCCCTCTTTATATAGTAAAGGTTCTAGGGTTTTGTGCCCTAAAGATTCCTTGATTATCCCAAGAAATATACACCGACAAGCTCTGCCACGAGGGCACAAGGAGGACAGTCTGCATGTGGGTACCGGCTGTTGCACATATCAGGTTGTCCTTTTATACATATTCACGTGCTTTTGCAGCTCACGTGTTGGCCAATATCCACTTCCACTATGTTATAGTAATTCCCGACGCCAGCTTTGTCTCGCTAGACTCCCTTCCTGCGCATTATCAAACCCAAAACCAACATTTCGAGCAGTACCCCTCAACATGGACTAATAACCAGCAAAAGTAAAGATGCACCCAGAAGAAGAAAATGCAACATAAATGCAGTCTAGATGCTACGATATGTGCTCAAGAACAGGCAAATGCTATAGCAAAAAAGTATGAAACAAGGATATTCATGCAGTTATCATTCTACCATCGAAATTTCATACACTTGATTGCCCCTTCATAGCTTGCAACTTGATCTTCGAACTTCTAAACCTCAATTCCTATTTCCTGAATTTGAATCTTCAAATCTTGATTTTCTGATTGGCTAGCTTCTAGCTTCTTACTTGAACCTTTTTACTTTTGGAGAGACCTTTCCAACTTCTTTACTTGAGCTTTTACCTTCTCGTTTTGAACCCTTTCATCCTTGAGCTGTTTTGAGGCAAAGACACGCAAAATCTCCATCTCTTGAGTTAAGACATGTACTTGATCTTTATGCTCGTAGTACTTTCTTTTGTAGCCCTCAGCCCTTGCCTTTTCTTCTTTAACCCTCTAAATAAAATCTTCATTCGATACATCCTCTATGACCCACTTATTTTTCTTCAACCTTTGCAATTTATGAATTTATTCTTTCTCTATCTTGAGTTCGAGTTCCAACTCATCATTTCTTCTTTGCAAAATTTTGATCTCACCTTCAAATTTGGTCTTGCCTAATTCAAAATCAAACAGATCTAATACAGTCTATACAGACACATCAATGCATCCCAACGCTTTTGGAAAGATTACCAAGCCATAAATTAAAAGAGCAAATAGGTCTCGTTGCACTTTTCCACCTGGGAGTACTAACGACAATGCCAATATTCCTTACCACTTTAAATGATCTTTTCTATTCTTCTCTACAACTTGTCTTTTTACCCGTGATGGCATCACTTTTGAAAATCTAACCAATTTTGCACTGAACGATTTGTTCTTCCTTGGATTGGAGTAAACTCGATTATCCTAAATCTTTTTGCTATTAATAAGGGCCGAATACTCTTCGATAGTTGGAGTCTTATCGATATTGCCAAATGTAAAGCAATTGTATGTTGGATTCCAAAATTTTATTAGGGTTTGAAGAAGTGATTCATCAATTGAAACATTTAGCAAATACATAATGTCTCCAAACTCTTTTTTAAATGCACTTCTCATCTCATAATCCCAAATATTTCATACAATCCTTAATTCATATACATCATTATGACTCACATTCATATGAGTTACCGTTGCATTTTTTATACAAACCCTACTGAAATATTGTCTTCATCCCATTGATGTTCACTTTCTGACCAGTCTGGTACTTTGGAATTTCTCATCGTTGCTACTCACCACACCTCCCATTGATAAAGCTTCTAATGTCAAACTATCCCCGAATCGGTGTTTCCTTTATAATATGCCATGTGATGCACAACAAACAAAACAAAAAAAGAAAGAAACGTGTTAGTAATAAATAAAAATAATTAAATGAATTGAAAGGTTGAAAAAACTGAACAAATAAGCAAAGAGAAATAAATAATGCACCAAAGAAAATTAACAAAAAGCAACCTAATAGCATGAATTTTAGTTCTCTACGGTTATCCGCATGGATCTAATGCGGTGGGCTTCTTATACATGTGGGTTCAGTTCTAGACAATGGCAACCGAATCTATTTTATTACCTACTACAGTAACAAGAATCCCGATTCTAGCCCATTACAGGCTTGCGAATCGAATTCGGTTCAAGGGAAAGCACGACCTAATGACGCGTAGGGTTACTCACGAATCAAAAGGCGTGGGTTCCGAGAGTGAATTATCGACCCGGGGAGGATTACTAGGGATGGCAACAGGGTAGGGCGGGTTGGATTTTTGCCGCCCCACCCCGATCCGAAATTTGATATTCTTCCCCGACCTCGACCCGTCCCAAGAAAAATTATTGTTGCACCCACCCCAACCCCGACCCGAAACAGTAAAAGTAAATCGGACCCCGATTCGATACTTTCGCAAAATCTATTCATCTCCCTTTCCATCCTTCTTCCCCTCTTGATTTCACACACTCTGCAAATGAAAACTTATTAGTGAGAAATTCAAATCTTTCCAACAAAGAGGAATTAAAGTGTAAAAATTTCAAAAAATCAGTTAATTTTAATTTTTAACTAAAGTTATTATGCATATTACATGAACTATATACAAAAAGGTTCAAATATTTTTCAAGAAACATACATATAGAAAACAAGAAACATAACAACCAACCAAACATAATAAGAAAATTAAGAAATTTGATTGAGACGAACCTTGTAGCGAATTAGCTGAAAAAATGAAGACAACTCAGTTCTCGATTCACAATTAAAAAGCAATTTAGATAAAGAAAAACAGAGATATAAGCAGATTCAAAAGAAGAAATGAAAATATTTCGAGTTTTGCTTACACTTTTTCTTTTAGAAAAAGGGTAGAGAAATCAATTTGTGGTTGACAAATAAATTGGAGTTGATTAGTGGTTTTCGTGGTCTTTAAGCATATTTGAGATTTGATTTGGTTTTTCAGATTTGATTTTTACAGAGAGAGAGAGAGAGGTGGAAATGAAAGGAGAAAGAAAAGCAATCTTGAATAATAATATATATAGGGGTAATTTTGTAAATATATTTAAATTAACCTAAATATTCCACGTCGAGTCGGATTAGAGATTTTTTTTTATCTTAAACCCGACCTCACCCCGACTCACTCATCTTTAAAACCCGCCCCACCCCACACTAACCCTGACTCACTCATCTTTGAAACCCGCCCCGCCCTGCACCAACCCTGATTTTTTTAAATTCACCCCAAAAGTCAACTGAATCAAAAATCAACTGAGCTGACGTCCTAACCTGATATCCGAACCGAAATTACCATAAACCCAAATTAAAATCGAGCTAGACCCGAACCGAATTTAAACCGAATGTAGTTAGACCCGAAATGAACCGAGCCGAACCCGAATGACCCATTTGCCACCTCTACCGGACACCATAAAACCAAAACTGGAGATTCGTTAAAAATGAGTTCGGGAGTTGGTTACGTGTGGTGAAGGATTAACACCCCACAACGCCTAAAATCGGTACCAAATCATATGTTGCTTTTATCGATGGAAATCGTTGAAATCTAAATTGAATTTAATTAAATGTTCTTAGGTGAATACAAATTTTAACTAAGTGGGCTTTAACATTTGTTGGGATTGAATTAATTAAACATGTAATTTATAGGGGTGCTTCTAAATTCGGACTATATATTAAACTGACACCATTATGGTTCGAATCTAGAAGTATCGTCTTTATGCATAATGCAAGCGGAATAGTATGATGTTATGACTTATCAAATTTTACTCATTTAGAAATTATATTACCTTCGGACAATATGAATTAATGCGAATATATGGTCAAAATCCATTCAACCTGGATATTACCTGGATATTACGACACAAATACTCACATTAATAAATAACTCATTTTTATAGTTAGGATTCATTAATTTACAAAATATATTGGTTAATTAAATAATATGGATTAAATAATTTAATTTAAAGGCAAACATTTATTAATTTAATTGGATTAAAAGTAACATCACATTAAGCCAAAGACATTCTTTTAGACAAATTAAATTAAAAATGTAGGCATTTCAATTAAATGAATTAAATCTTAATTATTTAATTACTTATTAGATGAATGACAATGAAATGTAGGTCAGATAAAGGCATAAAATAAGCATATAAAGGTCCACTAAAATTCTAACTTAAAAAAACCCAAATCATAAATGATATAATTAGTGATCTATTATTAACTAAGTTATTCTAATATTAATTTTAAATTAATTAAAACCTAAAAATATCTTAAAAATTAATATTTTATGATATTATTTTGAATCATAATAATTAATTTGATTAGTTTTAAATTGCATCCTATTAAGCCAAAGATACTATTTAAAAAGAATCAAATTAATAATTAAGATTCAATTTGGTTTCAATCTAAGTCGTATATTAATTTTGGGTTAACTACTGAAATAGTCACTTATGTTTCCCCGAGTATAGAGTTGGTCACCGATTTTGAAAAACGACCAGTAAGGTCACTTATGTTTTCGGGGCGTAAACTTTTGGTCACTCAGTCGTTTGTTTCCGTTAAATATTGACGGCTTGTTGATCTGGCAACGAAAAAATAAGGGTAAACTACTGTAATGGCCACTAAAATTTATCCCATGTACATTTCTGCTCCCCAATTTTAAAAAATAAACATTATGGTCACTGCTGAAAAATGTTTATTTATAATTTCACCCTTAAATTTTTAAAAATTCATTTTTCAACCCTAAAACTTTACAATTAATTACTAGAATAATATTATTAAGGCTTAAATGAAAAATAGGTTCCCAAACTATACCCTTTTTAAATTTTAGGTGCCCAAATTGCTCCTATTTAATAACTAAACTTTCAAATTGCTCCTATTTTTTCACTCTGTATTATTTTATTATTATTATTATTATTATTATTATTATTATTATAACATGACATGCCATTTTTTATTATTGTTAAATTAAAAATAATTTAAAAATAAAATCATTTTTATTATTATTAATTTAAAATATTTTTAAAAAAAATATTACTTCTTAAAATAATCTAGGTGTCTAAAGTTTTTTTTTTTTTGTAAAAATAGGTGCCCAAAGTTTTCATAGTTACAATTTTAGGTGTCCGACTGTTAAATGGGTGTTAAAAAAATTGTCAACCAATCGGTGCTTGACACGTGACATTAATTTTAATTTTTTTTAATGGAAAATACTCAGATTTTTCAAATTTTTATAAAATCTCAGATTTTTCGACGTTCGGCTGCACGCCGTTGGGCGTTTTCAACAATGTCGTGTTAGGAGAAATGGTCACCTTGGTCCGATGACCAAGTGGGTGTGGTCAGCGACGGCGACTGGCGGTAGAAGCGGCGGCAATCGACAGAGAAAGTTTGGGAATTTTTAGGGATTTAGGGACTTTTTTGTGAAGCTTGTAAAATTTTGAGGTTTTATAAAAAAATTGAAAAATCTGAGTATTTTCCATTAAAAAAATTTAAAAAATAAAATTAATGCCACATGTTCAGCACCGATTGGTTGACAATTTTTTAAACACCCATTTAACAGCCGGGCACTTAAAATTTTAACTATCGAAACTTTGGACACCTATTTTTACAAACAAATACTTTAGACACCTAAATTATTTTAAGAAGTAATATTTTTTAAAATATTTTAAATTTAATAATAATAAAAATGGTTTTATTTTATTTTTAAATTATTTTTATTTTAACAATAATAAAAAATGACATGTCATGTTATAATAATGATAAAATAATCTAGAGTGAAAAAATATGAGCAATTTGAAAGTTTAGTTATTAAATAGGAGCAATTTGGGCACCTAAAATTTAAAAAGGGTATACTTTTGGCATCTATTTTCATTTAAGCCTTTTATAATATTATTGTACTAATTGAATGTAAAGTTTTAGGGTTGAAAAATGAATTTTTAAAAAATTAAGGGTGAAATTATAAAGAAACATTTTCAGTAATAACCATAATGTTTATTTTTTTTTTAAATGGGGAGCAAAAATTTACATGGGATAAACTTTAGTAGCTATTGCAGTAGTTTACCCTTATTTTTTCGCTGCCAGGTCAGCAAGCCGTCAATGTTTAACGGCAACAAACAGCTGAGTGACCAAAAGTTTACGTCTCGAAAACGTAAGTGACCTTACTGGTCGTTTTTCAAAATCGGTGACCAACTCTATATTGGGAGAAACATAAGTGATTATTCCAGTAGTTAACCCATTAATTAATTTAAACATACACTCCATTAAGACAATGTCATACTTTAAATTAATTAAATTAAATTAAAATTTACTAAAAGTTCAAATCTAAACTGATCTAAAGAATATCCTAAATTTAATTTAATTAATTTAAATATAAACCCCATTAAGTTAATGGGATACCTTAATTAAATTAAATTCTAAGCTAACCTTATATCTAACAAATAACAAATATGAATTAAATTAAATTAAAACTATAAACATACATTAGGGACTAAATAGGAAAGAAATCAAAATTTCTTATTAAAATTAATACAAATAGTGACCAAATTATTTACATTGTATACAAAAAGGCCAAAGTACAAGGCGCATGAAAAAAAGTCGCGGGTTGATTGATGGGGATTTGCGGAGGTTCGCGGGCCTCGCGGCCCAAACCCATGGTCTAAAAAAGACTCCTTTAGCTAAAATAAAAAAGAGAAAGAGAAATGGCTTTTTTTTTGTTCTCTCTCTTTCTAAACTGACTTCTTTCTCCCTTATCTTTAGAATTTTAAGAACAAACACCATATAACCTAGATTTTCAACTAAATCTTTATCAAAACTCTAATTCAACCCAAGTTCTTCCTTTTTTTTCATGACCAAACCCCCTTTTAGTCATCAAAAACCTTTAAACCTCTTCCCAAACTTACTTTTCAATATCAAATCACCCAAAAGTGTGAAGAACACACATCTTGTTCTTCATTTATACATTGAATATCGTTGTAAGTTATTAAGTCTTATTATATGGAGTTTTTATCCTAATATGGAGTTTTTATTCTTGTTTACATTTATTTATTTTGAGCTCTTGTTATGTAAATGGACTTAATTAAAGTGGGTTGTCTTTATTTGTTCATTGGGTTTTTTTATTAGTTATATAATACTAATAAATAATAGTAATCATAATACTAATAATAATCATAATAATAATATAAATAATAATAATAATAAATAAGTAAATAATATAAATACAACGATATAAAGGTAATAATATGATATTTACAGTATGATAATAATAATAGTGATAGTAATAATAAGACGATAATAGTAGTCATATTTATATATACATGTATATTTCTTTTTTCTCTTTTCCTCCTTTTTTTATATATATATTTTTGCTTGTTTTTTTCTTGTTTTTTTTTTTAAATTACCTAACAGCCCATTAAAAGCCCATAAATCAATACAAACTAAGGTCGCCTTAAAGCTCGGACAAAATTAGTGATTACAACCCCGAGGGGTATTTATAGTATTCTGAAACCCTAAAAATAACCTAAAAATGATAAAAGATAATTCTTGAAAAAATCCAAATTAAATCCTAAAAACAAAAGATAATTCTAATTTGAAATTTAAAATGCAGCTGATCCGCTCGTCCGTCCTTGCTGACTAAACCTTCTAGAAGCCGCTAACTAGACCTTCTAGAAGCTGAGGACTGGATGCAACGTTAGACGCTTCATGCCAGAGTCATGCCCAATAGCTTAGCCTTGATTCTAGAAAATAAAACTGCAGAATTTGTCTTTTAAGTGCAATTTCTAGAATTGTAGTCCTGCATAGAAAACGCACAAAAACATACAGACCATCAACATAAACTAACTATTAAAGGCATAATTAAAGATAAAATAGTACCCAAATAAACTACTTATCAAATTCCCTCTCATTTATTCAATGCTTGTCCTCAAGCATGCCTTAGTCAAATAAAAGAAATCCCAAGTTACCAATCTGCCATCTCACAATATGTCACGGAATACCAAATGAATCAATGATCACATCAATTATCGGAAACAATGTGACAATCAAGTAAATGGCTCAATTAGTAACAAATTTAAGCAAAAGCCAAGATATTACAATTGTCCATTAATTTCAACATAACAAGATTCAATACCTAACAAGAATTTACTCATTATCGCGCAATGTATTTGGGTAAAGGAAATGCTCAAAGCTAAGATCAATAAAGACATTACCATAGGCTTGTACGAAAATCAAGTCTCCACTACTTAGAATGAACAAGAGTTAAGCGCAAATCTGAATTAAAAAATGAAATATTTTTCAACTCTCTTGATTCATCATCTTCATCCTCCAATTCCTTGCACAAATCATTAGAAAAATTAGTCTCCATAAATTCATCATTGATGGGTTCAATAACATCAATAAAATTTATACTAGCAACATTATCGGGATATCGCGTTGCTTTGTAAATATCAAACTTAACAACTTTATCGTCGAACTTCATTGTAAGAATTCAACTTCTTACATCGATTTTTATATGCGTCGTACTAAGGAAGGGACAATCGAGAAGGATTTCTAAAGAAGTGTTTGATCGGTCGTTTTCCATGTTGATGACATAAAAATCCGCCGAAAAAATAAGTTCATTTACCTTTACTAAGATGTTCTCGAGCATTCCTTCTGGATATATCACAGATCGGTCAGCTAGTTGTATCATTACTTTCATATCCTTCAAATGCGTAGTAGAAAGTAAGTTGTACAAAGAAACAAACATAACTTTTATAGCTCTTAAATCACACATTGCACGTTTAATCTCAATCTTACCAATTTTACAAGGAATAGCAAACATACCTTGGTCCTCTAACTTTGGTGGAAGCTTTCGTTGGAAAACGGCTAAGATGTGTTCCCCCAAATTCACCTTCTTAATTCTGGCAATCCTTTGTTTGTTTGTGCAAAGGTCCTTCAAGAATCTAGCATACCGTGGAACCTTTTTAATCACATCAAGGAGAGGTATGTTTACCTCCACTTTACGGAACATATCAAGAATTTCTTGTTCCTTGACTTGCTTATCGCGCTTCACCAACATCGAAGGAAAGGGAGGTGGCGTGGCATAGGGATATGACATAAGAGGAATCTGTGATTCACCCTTCTTATTTTTCTGGTATCTTGCGTCAACTTCTTTTTTCTCCTTCTAGGATTTCGATTCATCTTTTTTCTGTGATTCTGCGGCAACATCCGTAGGGACTGGCGGTGTGATAACAGTGCCACTCCGAAGGGTGATTGCACTAAAATTTTCTCGTGGGTTCGCCTTGGTTTACGACGACAAGTTCCCTTTGGATTCTAAATGATTTACTGCTAACGTAAGTTGACTTATCTACTTGTCAATTTCTTGAAAGTGTGCTTTGGTCTTTAGTAGAAATTTTTCTTGGGATAGCACCAACCTTTCAACAATCGACTCCAATGACGGTTTCTGCGGCTGATATTGTTGTGGTGCCGATGGTTGATAAGCTTGATTCGCTCTAGGATTTGGTCCATAGTTGAAGTTCGGGTGGTCCTTTCATCCCGGATTATAAGTGTTTGCGTGAGGGTTGTATGACCTTTGAGGAGGTCTCGGAAAATTTTCCACTTAATTTACTTGTGCGGTAGCATCTTCTTGTAACATTGGACAACAATCCGTAAGGTGGTCGAGCTTTGTGTATATTTCGCAAACTCCAACTGTAAATTTTTTGCATGCAACAAGATAATGAACTATATCAGCTAACTTATCAATTTTATTTTCCAAAGAAATTGTACTGATCTCGTGAACTCATCGAGAGGGTTCACTGGATGGGCGAACCTGTTGAGAGTTAGCGGCCATAGTAGAAATTAAATTTCTAGCCTCATTCAGAGTCATGCTTACAAGTGCCCATCCACTTGTCGTTTCGACCATCTTTATCTCCATAGGGGTTAAGCTTTCATAGAAGTATTGAATAAGTGTTTGTTCTGTCAGTCCATGTTGTGGGCAATTTGCGCATAATTTCTTGAACCTCTCCAAGTATTAATATAATGACTCAGTGTCTTTTTGCCGTATACTCAAGATGCTTCACCTTAGTTCGCTCGCCTTGGCTGCTGGAAAGAACCTGTTAAGAAAAATTTGAGCCATGTTAGTCCATGTAGTAACCGAATTGAACGGTAAATCAAATAACCAATCTTTGGCCATATCGGCTGAGGAAAAAGGGAAAGAACGAAGTTTGATTTGGTCTTCGGATACTCCCTATGATTTTGTGCTTAAACAAACTATGTGGAATTCCTTGAGACGTTTGTGCGAGTTTTCACTAGGCAATCCATGATAGGTTGGTAAAAGATGTATTAAGCTCATCTTAAGTGTGAATGGTGTTTCTCCATTCGGGAATGTGATGCATAATGGTTGTTGATCCTCAGGTGCCCCGACAAGTTCGCAAATAGTTTGGTCGTTTTTTGCCATTAGAATCTGTTCTACGTTGTCGAATTCAAAGTGCGTATCCGCGTCAGAGGGTGTTTCTGGGTCTGGTTCGGATTGTTGTTGTCACTGTTCTTGTTGTTGCTTTTTTCTCGAAGTGTTTGTGCCTGTAGTCTTCGGGCTAATGCTTCAATATCTGATACAAAATCTGCTAGTTTGCCTAGATTCTTCCTGATCATAAATCAAAACAAAACAATATCAGTAACTTTTCTGAAGTCCTCAGCAACGGCACCAATTTGACAAGAGTCATAATTCTCAAATAAAATAATCCTTAATCTCAAATAAATAGATAAATAATGTAGTGGTAGAGAAGAAGGGTCGATCCGCAGGGACTAAGGAGCTTCTGATATTGAGAGGTTTGGTTTGGGTTCAAACTTTTGTGAGAAAATATAGTAAATTGGGGGTTTGATCAAGAAAGTAAAAAATAAATGTAGAGTGATAGTGAAAATGATAAAAGTAAAATTTGAAGAGAAAACTGATTAAATGGAACAGCTTCAAGCTCAGCTTAGCCTTAATTCAAATTGATCAATGAAAAAGATCTTTTCACCAAATACACGCCGGTTACAGTCTACAAGGCCCAACCCTTGTAACTTACTTTCCACTTTTTTAACCAACAATCAAAAGGCAATCTTTGGAATTCGGTTCTTACTAGACTAGCCACAAGTATCGTTGTTAGCGCCAATGTAGTTTAAGTGTTAGAAAAGCCCAACTCGAATTATGTTGTCTCAATGAGAATCGAATTTGATCTCAATTTCCCTTAGCGAATCCGTCGCTAAGTGTGTTCATAGAAAGTCGAAAATGCTACAAGCCGATCCTTCCTCCCAACTTTAAATCAGAACAACATTCAAACCAACGCGCGCTTTTTGAAATGAAAGTGTAAAGATTTTTAAAAGAAAGGTTGATTGCCTATCTCAGTTTCCAGAAAATTGAGAATGGTATCTGAAGATATTAAGTGTTTTTCCATTCTCACAAAATGAATTGAGGCATCACTTTAAGCCTTCGACTAATTGGAAAATTAGCTAAGCGTGATTATGGTGGAAATTATACTTAAAATTTTAAAAGAAAATAAATAAAAGCTAAAAAATAAGAACGTAAAGAAAAGGGACTTTTATAGAACTTCAAAAGCAAGAATAAACTAAGAATGAGAGATGATCTTCTAGCTTACCCGAGGGTTATTTATAGTATTCTAAAACCCTAAAAATAACCTAGAAATGATAAAAGATAATTCTTGAAAATATTCAAATTAAATCCTAAAAACAAAAGATAATTCTAATTTAAAATTTAAAATGAAGTTGATCCGCTCGTCCGTCCTTGCTGACTAGACCTTCTAGAAGCTGCTAATTGGATGCCAAGTCAGATGCTTCATGCCCAGAGTCATGCCCACTAGCCTAGCCTTGATTCCAGAAAATAAAACTGCAGAATTTGTCTTTTAAGTACAATTTCCGGAATTGTAGTTCTGCATAGAAAACGCACAAAAACATACAGATCAGCAACATGAACTAACTATTAAAGGAATAATTAAAGATAAAATAGTACCCAAATAAACTACTTATCAGGAGTTTTTATCGGACTTTAACTTGCATGGCCTTTAAGGTACGATTATATTAAAGTAAAACTTTTTTATAAAACTTGAAACCAGACAACTTTATTAATAAATGAAAGAAAATTTAGAACATAACCTTTCAAAGGTTCCAAATATAAAAAAAAACGATAAATTCAAAAAATAATTAAATGGTTGTTCTGGCCAAATTAAATACTTCCTCCTTGTACTACAACAAATCTCTAAAGTAGAAGTTGATAATGCAGAAGTTGTTCAATTATTATGTAGTTTCTCAACCATCTCAAGTCTCTTCTTAGTTTGGGCTATAGATTTTTTTGTAAGAAAATTTGGGATATTGACTTCAAACTCATTAAACGAGAAATAAATATGATGGCTGATGATTTAGCTAGATTGCACGAGTCTACTGACACTTTCACAGTGCTCCACGAAATAATCCCTGAAGTTATTCAAAACATTTTTAAGATGGACTTTGTTGGACCCTTATACTCACGTAATATCATGATTCTATACTAAGCCGCTACAAATCTTTATCCATTAAGAAAATCATATTGTTTTACTATAAAATAAAAATTCATAATCATAAAATATATTTAATTTAATTTTAATATTTAATATTATTGATAATATTTATATAATTTTACAAATTTGGTGATACTCCTATTGCAAATTTTTTTATACATATATGTACCCTCTTTTAATTTCTATACCATTATTTCTTGTGCAAATTTTTTCTCTCAAAAATGCTATATTTTAGTCAATAATTTCTAGAGCAAGGAGTTAAAAGCACTCAGTTGACACATTTTCCCCTAAGTTGACACCTTCCCCCCTAAGTTGTGGGTTCTAAACCCAGTAAGAGCAAATTTTCCCCTCCCCTGCCCTAGGTATGAATTATTCAAAAAATGTTATAGCTTAAATTTCCTCTTACAACACATTTATGCGAACAAATTAATTATAAAAAATATTTTAAAACATTCCACTCATTCGAATTTTTATTAAAAAAATTAAAAGACTAAACTATTTTATTAATGAATATCTTTTGATATTACATAAATTTAATATTGTTGGAAAATTCGATAATTTTGGAGCTTTGAATGAGAAATTGATTCAAATGTTGTTGAGAAAAATGTGGAACCAATTGTTGGTTCGTAAATGTGCAGACGTGCACGACGTGGGTAATGCAAATGTCTGAACCGGTCTGGTCCTTCGTGGGCTTGCAGATATTTTGACCCAAATTTGAAATGAATTTTCCTCAAATAAAAGCATAAATTTGCCAAATTTTATCTTAGAATTAAAAGTGTAAATATTGAAAGTTATCTTTAATTCAGATAATAATTTTAGAAATTGCTTTATAGGAGAATCAATTGATTCTCAATATAAAATGCTTCATTAGGTCAAAATTTCTACTTTTACTCTCATGATACTCCTATAAATAAGGAGTAAACCTTCTAGGTTTATTAAACACAACTAAAAACCATAGAAAAATTTTATTGTTTTACTTTGTGGATTTTACAAGTAGTTTTCGGTGGTAGACGAAGGCAAGGGTCAGTTCGTGATCTGCACAGTAGTGCAACTGTGGCTGATCATTTGTTGTTGTATCCTGGGAGACAGACGACAATGAGCTCGAGCACCATAGGAGTGGCCAAAAATCTGTCTTAAGGAAACTGCGTTCGTGCAGACCTCAACATGTTTTTGTTGGTTCCAAATCGGTTTGATTTATATATTGTTGTATTGTTCTTAATTTTGTACTGTTCGTTTAAATAATATTATTTTATCTTATTATTTATTCTTGGATTAACGCTTATTTTCTAACAATCTTAAGACATATTTTCGAATTTTAATCCAAGACGAAAAATTTACCACAACGGAGTATTCATCTCAAAATCGTGAGTTTATTACCGTGGCGAATTGCAAAAAATTACCTTCAGGAATGGTACATGAAAGTTCATATGATTTCAACATATGATTTGACGTGAATTTGATGAGGTTAAAGATTTTATTAAATTTCATTAAATGTTGAATATGAAATTTAAACATGTAATCTTTCCTAAGTTTGGTGTGCTATTCGATGAAAATTACCAAAATTGAACCAAATAAATCATGAGTCCCGAGCAAGAGTGGTGCGCTCTTCAATGGTAATTTTAAGGTAAAATTTTATTATTATGGTATTATTACCTAATATTGTTTTTGGCCTTAAATATGAAAAAAATTTGTCTTTTTCAGTTAGCAAGAATCAATGTGATTCTTTTATTTTAAGGTATTTATTCCTTAAATAATTTTGGCCTTTAATACATTTGTTGTAAAAAAGGAATATCTGATGTCATATTTATATGTGATAATTATTATTTATTTCGAACTAATAATTTTCTTTTGAGAAATTTTATAGAGAAGAACAGAATATTCAGGCGAAATCGCGATTTGTTTTGGAAACAAAGTTCTCGTAAATAATTCGTTTCAGGAATTAATTTCTGCCGTTTTAACGGATTTACGTGATCTTTTCCAAAACAAGAATAAAAAAATTAAAGGATCAATTCCTTTGATTTTGTTGCCTTGATATCTTTGGTTTGGGTTTTAGTGCTACTAATCCCAATATTTAACAGAAGATATAAGGGAAATAAATCACTGAATTTATTTCTTCGTTAGAATCTTGTATGGATTCTAATTTTGGAAAAGAAGATAAATCATTGGATTTATTTTCAAGAGAATCTTGTATGATTCTTGTAACCCCCTCGTCCCGGTCCGGACGTTTGACCGGTCCGAGTAGGCTACACGGGGAAAACCGATGTGAAACCTGTTAAGGTCCCACCTCGGTTAGCAACCGTTGAAAATTTCTTTTATTTATATCTTGTCTAAATGTGTTATTAAGTCCTATGTGAAACATGGCAGCGGAAACACAAACAATATAACAACCACCAACAAAAACAACACCTTAAAACAACCCATTTTTCCTTTTTAAACAGGCCGTATCGATACACCTACAGAGGGTATCGATACGCCTTGACCAAGTCAACTGCCCCAAGTCAAACCAGTGAGACCATATCGATACAGCCCTTGGGCGTATCGATACGCCCTCCTCGGTCAACATCTCGCAGTCAACGAGACAAACATGTATCGATACGCCTAGAGCCTGTATCGATACGCCAAAGTCTCACCAAAATCTCAGATTTCCAGTGAGCTTTGGGCGTATCGGTACACCCCCGCGTATCAATACACCAAGCCAAAACTGAGTCCTGAAGGGCAAGACCGTATCGATACGGCCCTTAGGCGTATCAATACGCCCTGCACTGCAAGACCCCAAATTTCAGCAAAAGACCCTCAAACACGACTCTAGATGCAATTTACGACTCCCCTAACCACAGACAACATACATACAACCTTCAACAACCAATATATCAACATACATGACAATCAAAACGAACAAGGATCATGCATCGGGAAGATTCATACATTTTCCATAAAGAGGACATACTTAGCACTTAGAGGTTCATGCCTTAGAACAACAAAACATACAAGCATTCAAGACATACTACATAGACAAGGTTTACAATTCAAACAAGCATCCAAAAGCCAAGCCAACATCAACATACATCAAAGCTCAAATCAACAACACATATCCCATTGCTTGACTATTACAATCCTTCAATTTAAAGTTCATACTTGAGCTAACCCAAAGCGACACTTGGAGGCCTTTCCTTGCCCTTGCCACCCACAAGCTACTGATCTGCATTGTCGAACAAAAAGAAGCGTAAGCATAAAAGCTTAGTGAGGGTAAGCTCATAAAACAAACCTTCGACAATGCAGGGTCCAAGCACGAGCAACAACCAAGATAGAATGCATGATCTTACCTTCGATCCACGAGAGCCAAAATGTACATGATGCATGAACATATAATCAACTTCATGCCATGATCAACAACTCATAAGCCCAACACACGAAGATACATATATCAATGTATTAACAACAACATATATTGATCCATATTGGAATCACATTTCATATCATATTGGCACATAGCTATGACTCGAATACGTGGATAACACGTTGGAACTCACTTCCAACACAACCATTACCTTCGGTGGGATTACACTCATCATCGGTTCTCGCAGAGGGGATTCCACTCATCCTCACGCCCCGTCAATGGGATTCCACTCATCACCGACTAATATAAACATTTCCGGTGGAATATTACATCACCGTACTCCTCCTTGATGACTTAACGCCACCAAGGCCACGCGCGACTTTGACTCTCGTGTGCACACTAAACATCCTAATGATCGATCATTGTACCCAAGTATACTACTGCCAATATTAAACACAATCCATATCCTTTCACAACATCATTTCATATCAACTTCCGTGCTTAGCACGTACTCACCATGATCACTATCATGCACAATTCACAAACCAAACCACATGCATATATCAACGCATCATATCAAGCCTCAACAACATGTATAACACAATATACATAACTACCATAAACACAAATAAACAAGAGGCATAACAAGCAATTTAGGAGTTCAACCATAAGCTTCCTAAACTAAGCTTGAGATTAGGCTACCACTCTAATCTCAACTCTAGGTGGGTTTACCAAGCCCAACCTAGGTCCACATGCTTGAACCAACATTTAAAACCATTTAAAAGCAATAACCACTCACCGACCATTCCATTAGCACAAGCTGACTAGCCTACCAAGCATCCAAGTCCGTATTCGAGCCTGAAGCTTCTCCATTGTTTCCTCTTGCCTCTAACCATTCAAAAACAATACATTAACCTCAAAATCAGTCACAACCCCAAAGTTTAACACCAACACACAAATCCACTACAATCCTCACAATTCAAAGCCAAATTCATTCTCCAAATTCTCATTTTCGTACTTCCACAAAGACCCATAAAAAATCAGCAATGTAGTCATCCAAAGCACTCTTAAACATGTTCAAAACACTACCCAAACATAGTATAACCATCACCCAACGATTTCCAACATCAAGCACACCCAAAACCAACCTTTAAACCCTTCAAAAACCCCATTAAAACCCAAATTCGGGAATCATTGTAAAACTCTTTAAAATTCACATATGTTAAACCTTTTAGGTTGTAAACAATTTATCTAACCTCAAATAATCAAAAGCTTAGGTTAAAGACAATAAAGTTCTCATTTTTAAACAAAACCCCAAAACTTCAAATTTCAAAATCATGAACAATAATGAAAACTAATGGTACCAACATGAAGAGGAAGGTAAGGACAAGTCAAATATGGTTTTACCTTTCGAAAATCACCCAAGATGAAGAAGAATGGTGATGGAATAGTAAAATGGAGAGAAGGAGCTCTCATTATCGTTGAAAATGAAAATGGATGAGTGAAGAAGATGACAAAAGGGATATTTTAAATAAAAAGGGGTTTTAAATTAGAAGTCCATTTATTTACCCTTTTGCCATTAATGAGGATAGCCATTTAAATTTCCCAATGCCATAGAATTGGGCTTTAAATCCAAAACATGCCCAACATAATTTATTTGTTTGAAAACCCGGGCCCAAAATAATATTTTATTATTTTAAATTGTGAAACCGAAACCTGAAACATTAATTTAATATTATTTTCACCCGAACCCCAAACCCGGGCGTTACAACTCTCCCCCACTTAAGGAAATTTCGTCCCCGAAATTTATCGAACAGAAAGAACCACGAAATCTGCTCTTACACACTTTCCTTCCTTCCTTATCACAACATTCTAACCAACTCGGTAGACTTACCACACAACATTAGCTATCTGATGCTACGATCTCAACGTGTCCTTGAATGCATGCCAATTTCAAACTCGACTCAACCTCTTCAACAAACATAGCACGAGACAGATCAGCTTCACATTCTCGAATCATAGATACACAGAACACATCACAAACCCCTTTCTAACTCTGATTGGTAACCGCAATAGATAAACAACAGAACTAGCTCGATTCACAATCTCATACGACACCGTTTGAAAACTTGACCCCTAACTTTCTCTGACTGACCATCTGACTTCAATAGGTAACCAAACACTATGCAGACGTCTTCAAAAGTCTAGTTGAAATCTCGAATCTCTATCGGCCACTATCGATTTCAAGACACTGTACAACTCACACTCTTACTAAGGCACGACTCTGCCATCTTACACATGGTACAAGTAACGAGAACATGTAATAAAATAAGTACACTCGGTGCAACTATCATTGTTTACTCAGCTAAGTTCTCCCGGAGGAAATCAAAGGTGAACCAGACACAAGGTCTCTCGAATCTATTACCCACTTTCATTAAGAATCTTCCACGGACGTAACAAACTAGAAGAAAATTGATGCTCGACCTTGACACGCTGGCAAATTATACACTTACTCTCATACTGAACCACATCATCCATCAACTCAATCCAGAAATACTCATCTTCAACCCACAATACGTCTTCATACTACTCAGATGCAATACAAAAGAAATGACGTGTGCTTCGGCCAAAACAATACGTCTCAAACCACTATGTCATTCGACACAACTATTCTGTCTCTGAAATACAAAACTCTATCATCTCTGAAACTGTATTCTGAAGGTCTTCCTTCTGCTATGTCTTGCACGTGAGGTGCCAAGAACCTGTCTTGCAACTGTTTCTCTTCAAGTATCTGGCTCAAAGTAGGTTTAACATGAAACTCGGCCACAAAACTACTATCATTTGGTAAACTGAATCCGGCAAATACAGCTCACAACTCAAATATAGCTCAGCAAAAACAACTTGAAGCATCGGTTACTACGTTGACTCTCTTCGGGTGGCACTCAATCTTGAGATTACGGTCTTCAAGCAGTTCTAACAACTTAAGTTGTTCAAGTTTCAACCCTTCCTAAGTCGTCTAATATTTCAAGCTCTGATGATAAGTGTATACACTGTGCATTTCTTACTATACAAGCTTTGTCTCTAATTCTTCGAAGCAATTACGACTGCAGTTAACTCTATGTCTCGTGTCGGATAATTCTTTTCTTGGTTTTTCAACTATCTCGATGAATAAGCCACAAATCTTCTGTCTTGCATAAGCACACAACCTAACCCTACATGTAACGCATCACTATGGTTCACAAATTCTTCCTCTGATATAGGCTGGATCAAGGTCGAAGCTTTCGTCAAAGTTTCTTTCGGTTTCTCAAGGGCTCGTTGTCTCGCATCTGACCACACAAACTGAACATTCTTCTGTAGCAATCTGTCAATGGAGCAGCTACCTTCGAAAGACTATTTACAATTCTCTGAAAGTAACAATGCTAGACCTAGGAACTATAGATACCTGTCACAGTCTTCGGTTTCTTCCAACTTACATCTTCTTCTGCCTACTTGGGATTTACTCTAATACACTCGGTTGATCTACATGTCCTAGGAGAATGTCTTCCTTAACTTGAAGTTCACGTTGCACAACTTGGCATACAAATGATTTTCTAATAGGATCTACAACACTAACTCCAAAGCTTGTCATGGTCTTCTTCGGTACGTGAATATACCCATGTATCATCTATGAGGACTACTACAAACTGATCAAGGAGCTCAGGAAGTATTCTGCTCGACATCTCTATAAAAGTAGCTAACACACTAGTCAAACAAAACGACATAAATCAGAACTCAAAGTGATCACATCTTGCCCCGAAAACTGTCTTCGGTACATCAACTTCACTCACTTTCAACTGGTAGTAATCGGATCTCAAATTAATCTTCAAAAAGACTAAAGTACCCCTCAACCGATCAACAAACCACTAACGTTCGGAAATGGATACTACTCATTTACTGTCAATTGTTTCAACTGTCTGTAATCTAAACACATTCTCGTATTGTCATCTCTCTTCTTCACAAATTGCACTGTCGTACTCTAAGATGATGTACTAGGCCTAATGAATCTAAGGTCTAACAAATCTCGTAGTTGATTCTTCAACACCCTCAATTCTTTCGGGAACCATAAGATACAGAGAATCAAAGCAGGAGCAAACTCGAAGACGGTATCAATAACAAACTCTTCTTCCCTATCAAGAGACAAACCGGGCAATTCTTCCAAACACTTTTAGGAAAAATACAAACTATTCTAACATTCTGCGGTCTAATCTTCATTCAAAAATCAAATCCATCACATTTGCTAGGCAAGTCTGTCAACTAAACTCAATCAATCTTTGACCTCTAAAGTTGGATCAACATTCGATAAGAAGTTCACATCCTCACCTACCACTACAGTCTCACAGTAATCTACGACTTCAAGGCAACTCTCTTCTTGTCTCAACGTATACCATAGCCTTGTGTTCTACGAGCCAAACCATGTCAAATGTTACATCGAAACCATAAAAAGACAATTACTTCATATCTACTAGAAACACGTAACCCTGAACAATCAACAAACATCTTCTGCACATCTTTCTGACCACCACTATCTCACCAGAAGGTCTAGTCACATGCGTCCCTACGTCTAAGGTCTCAACAGGTATATCAAATTTCTTTGTATGCTCACACAAAAGGACGAATCCGCAGAAATTGCAACTTCACATGTACACAGCTGATAGTTTTCGGTTCTCTTGTTTTCGGGCTGATCCTTCAACATAACCTAACCCCTTAAAATCGTTCTTAGAGCATCTCGAAACCTCAAAATTCAGTTATGCTCACACACAAAAAAATCATGCTGGAACTTGTTCTATAACATTGGTCCTGACGACTCAATACATCCCACTACCAAACAATCTGGAGTTAGAGCTCAAGACTTCCTTCTCGGATCAACTATATCGGAAACGACTTTATCTCTCCTTCTTGCTGGAAGATAACTCAGACGCACACTGGCCCAATCACACGAATCGATTCCCACTCACGGATACTGACCGGCTGTCTTGTATTAAAACCATAGGCCGAACCCCAACGATCACCAACTAACATTTTTGAGTTTCGGATTACACACACGAGACCCCTACCTTGATCTCGCCAAAAGAACTAAGGTACTCATACCTACCTCCGACACCTCACCGGGCACATTCGAACTCTTCATGCTCGCTAACAATATACAAAAGTACAGATTCAGGATCAACCGGAGGGAACAACTCAAAATTGTACCAAGGGTTTATCTACTATAACATCGATAACACTCTAACTCCCAACTTATAGGTCTTCACCTCCTTTACCAACTAATACCAGAATCGATCACATCGTTCTTCATCAACAGGAATCAACCCACATACACTGACTCAAACAAACAAATTGTACCTCAACTCCGATACAACCATACTTCCCTGACTATAGCGATGAACTCCCTCAACAACATCCACATTTCAGAAACCACAGTTCTACTTACCTATTCATGGCCCATGCCTTGGCCTCAAACTTACCAAAAAGCAATAAATCAACAACAACAACACATTAACATACAAACTGGGCTAGCAAAGGAAAGGGTCCAAGTGGCTCAAGTATGATTCCCTCACTTAAAATCTCTTTTTCCGACGTAATAGAAGCAATGGGACTCTACTCAACATGCTTCAGGCAACGCACACGCTCGATCAAACAACATACATCAAGCATACTTGATAAACAAGCAAACATGCTTACATGGCAAGCAAACACCGTGCAATTACAATACAAGAATTTAACTTACCTCACTTACCTGCCCAAGGTCTCGGAAACCTTAGGCTCTGATACCAACAAATATAACCCCCTCTTCCCGGTCTGGACGTTTAACCGGTCCGAGTAGGCTACACAGGGAAAACCGATGTGAAACCCGTTAAGGTCCCACCTCGGTTAGCAACCCTAGAAAATTTCTTTTATTTATATCTTGTCTAAATGCGTTATTAAGTCTTATGTGAAACACGGCAGCGGAAACACAAAAAATATAACAACGACCAACCAAAACAACACCTTAAAGCAGCCCATTTTTCCTTTTTAAACAGGTCGCATCGATACACCTACAGAGGGTATCGATACGCCTTGACCAAGTCAACTGCCCCAAGTCAAACCAGTGAGACCGTATCGATACAGCCCTTGGGCGTATCAATACGCCCTCCACGGTCAACATCTCGCAGTCAACGAGACAAACCCGTATCGATACGCCAAAGTCTCACCAAAATCTCAGATTTCCAGTGAGCTTTGGGCGTATCGGTACACCCACGCGTATCGATACACCAAGCCAAAACTGAGTCCTGAAGGGTAAGACCGTATCGATACGGCCCTTAGGCGTATCGATACGCCCTGCACTGCAAGACCCAAAATTTCAGCAAAAGACCCTCAAACACGACTCTAGATGCAATTTACGACTCCCCTAACCACGGACAACATACATACAACCTTCAACAACCAAGATATCAACATACATGACAGTCAAAACGGACAAGGATCATGCATCGGGAAGATTCATACATTTGCCATAAAGAGGACATACTTAGCACTTAGAGGTTCATGCCTTAGAACAGCAAAACATACAAGCATTCAAGACATACAACATAGACAAGGTTTACAATTCAAACAAGCATCAAAAAGCCAAACCAACATCAACATACATCAAAGCTCAAATCAACAACACATATCCCATTGCTTGATTATTACAATCCTTCAATTTAAAGTTCATACTTGAGCTAACCCAAAGCGACACTTGGAGGCCTTTCCTTGCCCTTGCCACCCACAAGCTACTGATCTGCATTGTCGAACAAAAAAGAGCGTAAGCATAAAATCTTAGTGAGGGTAAGTTCATAAAACAAACCTTCGACAATGCAAGGTCCAAGCACGAGCAACAACCAAGATAGAATGCATGATCTTACCTCCGACCTACGTGAGCCAAAATGTACATGATGCATGAACATATAATCAACTCCATGCCATGATCAACAACTCATAAGCCCAACAAACGAAGATACATATATCAATGTATTAACAACAACATATATCGATCTATATTGGAATCACATTTCATATCATATTGGCACATAGCTATGACTCGAATACGCGAATAACATGTTGGAACTCACTTCCAACACAACCATTACCTTTGGTGGGATTACACTCATCACCGGTTCTCGCGGAGGGGATTCCACTCATCCTCACGCCCCGTCGATGGGATTCCACTCATCACCGACTAATATAAACATTTCCGGTGGAATATTACATCACCGTACTCCTCCTTGATGACTTAACGCCACCAAGGCCACGCGCGACTTTGACTCTCGTGTACACACTAAACATCCTAATGATGGATCATTGTACCCCATGCATACTAGTGCCAATATTAAACACAATCCATATCCTTTCACAACATCATTTCATATCAACTTCTGTGCTTAGCACGTACTCACCATGATCACTATCATGCACAATTCACAAACCAAACCACATGCATATATCAACGCATCATATCAAGCCTCAACAACATGTATAACACAATATACATAACTACCATAAACACAAATAAACAAGAGGCATAACAAGCAATTTAGGAGTTCAACCATAAGCTTCCTAAACTAAGCTTGAGATTAGGATACCACTTTAATCTCAACTCTAGGTGGGTTTACCAAGCCCAACCTAGGTCCACATGCTTGAATCAACATTTAAAACCATTTAAAAGCAATAACCACTCACCGACCACTCCATTAGCACAAGCTGACTAGCCTACCAAGCATCCAAGTCCGTATTCGAGCCCGAAGCTTCTCCATTGTTTCCTCTTGCCTCTAACCATTCAAAAACAATACATTAACCTCAAAATCAGTCACAACCCCAAATTTTAACACCAACACACAAATCCACTACAATCCTCACAATTCAAAGCCAAATTCATTCTCCAAATTCTCATTTTGGTACTTCCACAAAGACCCATAAAAAATCAGCAATGTAGTCATCCAAAGCACTCTTAAACATGTTAAAAACACTACCCAAACATTAAAATTCACATATGTTGAACCTTTTAGGTTGTAAACAATTTATCTAACCTCAAATAATCAAAAGCTTAGGTTAAAGACAATAAAGTTCTCATTTTTAAACAAAACCCCAAAACTTCAAATTTCAAAATCATGAACAATAATGAAAACTAATGGTACCAACATGAAGAGGAAGGTAAGGACAAGTCAAATATGGTTTTACCTTTTGAAAATCACCCAAGATGAAGAAGAATGGTGATGGAATAGTAAAATGGAGAGAAGGAGCTCTCATTGTCGTTGAAAATGAAAATGGATGAGTGAAGAAGATGACAAAAAGGATATTTAAATAAAAAGGGGGTTTTAAATTAGAAGTCCATTTATTTACCATTTTGCCATTAATGAGGATAGCCATTTAAATTTCCCAATGCCATGGAATTGGGCTTTAAAACCAAAACATGCCCAACATAATTTATTTGTTTGAAAACCCGGGCCCAAAATAATATTTTATTATTTTAAATTGTGAAACCGAAACCCGAAACATTAATTTAATATTATTTTCACCCGGCATTACAATTCTAAGGTTGCGGGGAAAATTAAATCATTGAATTTATTTTTGTAAGAATCAAGTATGATTCAATTTTTGTAAAAGGAAATAAATCATTAAATTTATTTCTATGCTAGAATCATGCGTTCATTCTAACTTGTTAAGAAAAATAAATCATTAAATTTATTCCCGTAAGAATCAAATATGATTCAATTTGTGTAAAAGGAAATAAATCATTAAATTTATTTCTGTACTAGAATCATGTGTTGATTCTAACTTGTTAAGGGAAATAAATCGTTGGATTTAATTTCGTGAGAATCTAGAATGATTCAACCTTGAAATAAATTGGTGAATTTATTTTGGAAAAAGAAATAACTTAAAGTTATTATTTCTTAAAGAATCAAGTATAATTATATTTTAGTAATAAATCAGTGAATTTATTTTAGAAATAATGTTGGTTACTAAATTCTGACTGAGGTCTCTAATCAAAGCGTAGAAGAATTTGGTTCTCTATGTCAAAATTAAATTCTTAAAGCCTATTCTGATGCATGTTATGAAGTGCACGGTGTTTAAGAATGGCTAAAGAATCGTGAGGGTCGTTGGACCATAAATGGAAGATTCTAAATTGTTGTGAATCAAAGGTAGTGATTTCGATTGATCATTCATGCTTGGAATGATTTCAAGAATAGAATCCATAAACGGTGATTGAATGAAAATTTAAAAGTGCATGTCTAGGATTGGTTCTTTGAGAGACTTGATATTTAAGCGTTCCTAGTGCACCACCTCTCTTTCATAAGTTACCTACCTGGTGCATTGTTTATTATTGTTCTTTCTATTAATACCGTGTGGACTTTTGTTTGAGGTTTAGTTTACTAAATCTTCGTCGTCTAACAAAAGTTAGAAATTATGTTTCTATTTCTGGTTTTAGTCTTTGACTAAATTCCTGACATTTAACAGATTCATAATGCTTGGTTTTGGATTGTGTCTACATGACACAATGGAAAAATCAGTGAAATTCATTGGAAAAAATTTCAAACATGGCAAAAAAAGATGTTACATATTTGACCATGATAAAACTAGTCAAATATTAGAGAGGATAAGGTAAATATTGTTACCACCTTCAAATGTTACTAAGATAAATATTATCATGACAAACATAATAGAAGTCAAAAACGACTTCAAACCTAAATTAGACGATGTGTTCAAGAAGCAAAATTTCATGAAAAAAATGCTCCAATTGCCATAAGATGGGGAACAAGTCTTCGGACTATAGACTTCCAAACGAGGGCAATGTTATTGTCATAACAATTGATATGGCAACATATTGGTTGAAGGAATATGTTTATTACCTTCATTGATGATAGCACAAAAAATGTTATGTGCATTTACTTAAAAGTAAAGATGAAACTATAGTGAAAATTGTTCTCTATGAGCATGATGTTGAATCCCAAACTTAATTAAAGGTTTAAGATGGGGATAAGCTCTATATGAGTAACGTTGGTACTATAGTGTGCCTAACATGTGGGGGAAGTTGTTCTATAAGCTAATTACCTTTTAAATAAAATTCCACATAATTAAAGAGACAAGACACCATATAAGTTATGGAAGGTAATTAAACCTTCCTACAACTACTTGAAAATGTGGGGTGTCTTGCAAAAGTAATGACCTCATTACTGAAGCAAATGAGAATAGATCCCCAAAAATGGTGGATTGTATTTTCATTAGCTATACAGAACATAGCAATGTATATCGATTTCTTGTGTATGAATCGAAGAACCTTGAGATTCACAAGCATACGATAATGGAAGTAAATGATGTCTTTTCTTTGAAAATGTAATCCCTTGTAAATCTAGGGAAGTTGGTCAAAGTTCAATCAAACGAACTTCAGAGACTATCGATAAAGATGACTCAAATGATCAATAAGTGGTTGAGCTTGAAATAGAGCCACAAAGAAGTAAACGGGCAAAGGTAGAAAAAAAATTTGGATTAGTTTTTTTAAACTTTATGCTAGAGGTTGAATCTCAAACGTATAATGATGTTATACGTTCATGCACCTTATGGAAGGATATCATTAAGAGTGAAATTGATTCCATCATGCAAAACTATACGTGGGAATTAGTGGATTTTCCTTCGGGAATTAAACCACTGAGTTCTAAATGAATTTTCAAACGAAAAATGAAAGCAAATGAAACAATTGATAAGTACAAAGTCATATTGATAATAAAAGGATACCGATAAAGGGAAGACCTTGACTATTCTGATAGATAATCTCTTGTATCAAGGATAACCTCCATAAGGATGATACTTACAATTGTCGCTTTGCGAAATCTACAAGTACATCAAATAGATGTTAAAACAGCTTTCTTAAATGGAGATCTTGATGAAGAAATATACATGAAAAAACATGAGGGTCATTTAGTTTCAAGTCAAGAGAGGAAAGTCTGTAGATTGGTGAAGTCTTTGTACAAACTTAAACAAGCACCAAAGTAAAGACATGAGAAGTTTGATAATGTCATGATGACAAACGACTTCAAATGAGTGTGACAAATGTGTATATGTCAAAACCACTAATATTTGTTATATTATTCTATGTTGGAAGTAACAATGAAATGGTAAACATACCAAAGACTTGTCAAATTCGAGATTGACATGAAAAATATGAGATTGACATATTTGACTTTGGGCATCCAAATTAAATGGTCACTTGAAGATCTCATATTGATGTAGTCACACTACGTGGACAAGAGAAGTTTGGCAAGGTTGTTTCCGGCATAGCTAGAACTCCAATAAATATATGCCAACAATTGTCCAAGAACAAAGACCAAAGTGTTGACCAAGTGGAACATGGAAGGGTCATAAGCAGTTTAATGTAACTCATGAGTTGCACTAGATGAGATATGTTGGGTTATTCGATGCTCGATTCCTTCAACCATTTTTGCTCGCCAAGTGGTGCAGAAGTGGAAAATTGGGTGTAAGAGGTGTGGAAGCTAAAAATGATTAAGACAAGATGATTTATAATGGTCAACCTTCTAACCAAGGTCTACATCCACTACCTTAGCTTCCCAATAAGCATTTCCAATCAATCCACTATTGATCTGTCCCCTTTTCTAGGCTTAGGAGGAAACCCTTACAAACCGATCAAGCTTTCTACCCAAAGCCTTGATCAAACCCTCTTTACAAAGAGATAAGATAAGCAAACTTAAATGCCTCTAATAGGTATTTGTTTGCACAATTAAGCTCTCACCCAAACCTAAAACACTTGAGCAAATCTAACAATTTTGGCTCACTAGTGTTTGTCTATACAATAAATTGACACTTAAGCACTAAGACAATTTCTTAGTCATATGTTGTATTACAATTAAAGCATTTTTGAAATCTTTTGAATTTAGTCCAAAATTATTTTTCAATTATTATATCAAAACATTAGTTCTACAAGATATTGCTTTTACCGTGAGCAGTTTAAGCAGATTCACAAGCAATCCGAGTGAAAACCACTGGAAAGAGATTGTGAGGGTACTAAGATATCTTAGATACACTCAGAATTATGAATTGCATTATTCCAGAGATCCTACTATTTAGAAGGATATTCTGATGCGATTGGATATCTGATATTCAAGATATCAAAGGCACAAGTGGATATGTCTTCACTTTGGGAGGAAGAACCGTGTCATGGAAATCCTCAAGACAAACGGTTATAACCAGATCCACAATGAAATCTGAGTTTATAGCTCTAAAAAAGTCTGGAGAAGAAGTCAAATGGCTTCAGAAATTTCTTAGAGCATATTCTTGAATGGCCAAAGCCAGTGCCTACAATGTGCATACATTGTGATGACCAAGCGAAAATTGGTAGAGCATAGAGCTTTGTGTACAATGGTAAGTCGAGACATATGCGTCGTCGACATAATACCGTTAGACAACTGATCTCAAATGAAGTTATCTCTATTGATTTTTTGAAATCAAAGGATAACGTTGCGGATCCACTAACCAAAGGGTTAAATCAAGATCAAGTTTAAAAAAATCGAAAGGAATGAGACTAAAGCCCATGTAAATTTAAGGTGTTATGTGAAGGAAAACCATACCTAGTTGACTGGAGATCCCAAGATAGGTTCAAAGGGACAACCTAATTGCATAGACCTATGCGGTCACTATAGGGGCTCTTATCCCCAAGTCCATTCCTATGATGTAAACAATGATCAAAATGGTTTAGGCTAAGCAATGCTTTTAATGACCATTGTGTGCTTTGGCGAGTCAAGCAACATAAGTCACCTATGTGAGAGTGAAGTGGGGCCGCTTCAATGAGACTATTGGGCATAGTTCTTTCAAACTCTTGCAGAACCAAGCGATGTCCACGGCCATATGGACATACGCATGAGAACTAATACTCTTGTCAGAGAGGTAGTTGTTTGAAGTATATAATCGTTTACACAAACGACAGAACAGTTCAAGGGCATTACGTCTACTGGTCAGCTAGTAAAGTAAATATACTTTCACAAGGGAATGTTCAAGGGTGGACACCTACCTATCCTATGCAGCTATCGATCGTAGAATCTATCACCGCATCGAGTCAAAATGTTTTTGATTAAATCAATTTCATTCATGTGGGGGATTGTTGGAAAAAATCGATAATTTTGGAGCTTTGAATAAGAAATTGATTCAAATGTTGTTGGGGAAATGTGGAACCAATTGTTGGTTCGTAAATGTGCAGATGTGCACGACGTGGGTAACGCAAATGTCTGAACCGGTCTGGTCCTTCGTGGGCTTGCAGATATTTTGACCCAAATTTGAAATGAATTTTCCTCAAATAAAAGCATAAATTTGCCAAAATTTTATCTTGGAATTAAAATGGTAAATATTGGAAGTTACCTTTAATTCAGATAATAATTTTGGAAATTGCTTTATAGGAGAATCAATTGATTCTCAATATTAAATGTTTCATTAGGTCAAAATTTCCACTTATACTCTCATGATACTCCTTTAAATAGGGAGTAAACCTTCTAGGTTTAAACACAACTAAAAACCACAGAAAATTTTTATTATTTTACTTTGTGGATTTTACAAGTAGTTTTCGGTGGTAGAAAAAGGCAAGGGTCAGTTCGTGATCTGCACAATAGTGCAACTGTGGCTAATCATTTGTTGTTGTATCTTGGGAGACAGACGACCAATGAGCTCGAGCACCATAGGAGTGGTCGAAAATCTGTCTTAAGGAAACTACGTTCGTGCAGGCCTCAACACGTTTCTTTTGGTTCCAAATCGGTTTAATTTATATATTGTTGTATTGTTCTTAATTTTGTACTGTTCGTTTAAATAATATTATTTTATCTTATTATTTATTTTTAGATTAACGCTTATTTTCTAACAATAATATTATTTATTTTTAAATTACATAACATGTATAAAAATATAGCAATCACATTATATGATATAATGAGAAAATAGACCGAGTTTACATATTAAATGTCAGAGTCAATAATGTTGATTTATTTTTATTTTAATATATTTTTTTTTATCAAACCTTATTTTTAGCAATAACATCACTCCTAATTCAAACCCGCTTACATAATACTCAAACTAATTATTTTTAAGATTAGTTTATATAAGAATTTAATTTTCAAAACGATTGAATAAGAGACTGATGTTTTTAAATATGTTAAAAAATAGACTTGATAAATTTTCTTTTTACCATTCTTACACCTATTTTTTTAGATAGTCTAAAGGTGATGCACAAGATAGTATATGTTCATACATATTCTTAATCTTTTGACAATGTATATACACTTTGTAGACAAAGTGATATGAATCAATGTATATTAGAATGAACATCATCCGTTTTTCTACTGGAACACTTGTTGAGTTCTCTTACACCTAATCTTTAAATTTTAGTAAAATTGATATTTTTGGAAGAGGAATCTAAATGGATAGTTTAAATTTTTAACATGTTAACGTGACAACTCACCTCTCAATCCACACGCACATCAACTTTTGTATTAAAATTTTCAGAATTGCTCACATTTTCTAATAAATAAAATACTAGTAGATTATCATGTGCGTTGTCATATTAACATTGTTAAAATTTTAACTGTTCGACCAGTTTTTTCATCCAAAAAAAAAATAATTCGGCTTGTTTTTGAAATATAGAGCCAAAGTGATCCAAACAAAAAAATTAGGGCTAAAGTGACGAAAGAGATAAATGTTAGGAGCTAGTTTACCATTATAACAAAGACTCCACCTCATCAAATTTAATCAAATCATTGACTATTTAAACAGAATCAAAAACAATAAATCTTTATTTGAAAATATTTTAAAAAAATGTTAAATACCTTATTTGACCTAGTGTTAAATGAATCCTTACCTTAACCTCATTCTTTTTAATATACTTTTGTAATTAGATTGTAATTATTTGTTCACTTTCTACTAACACTTTGACAATGCACATACACACAAGTGATTGAACCTGAAGTTCTTAGGGTAAACATCGTCCTCTTTTCCTTAAACCCCCTTTTAATTCTCTTTCATTCAATTTTCCCGAATAATTTTTTATATTTTATAAAAACAATAACTATAAAAATAATTGAATAATCTTAAGGTAATTTACAAGGTAATATATGTTCATATTTTTTTCTTAACCCTTTGATAAGTCACACACACCTTGTAGACAAATATGCTCAAATTCGGGTCTCTTAAGAGAATCATTATACTCTTTTTCACTAGGACCAATCGTTTAGTTCGATAAGTATAAAAAGAATTAAATAGCCTTGCATAACGCTTTCATTCATTATACTCTCTGCTGAATAGCACGTTTTCTCTCTGTATAGCACGTTTTCTTGGTTTCTTTTACAAGTTTCTGGCAGTGTTTCTATGGAGACAGTGTCGGACCCGTTGGCATCTCTTGCTCTTGATGATGGTGAGGAGGAGTCGTTGCAGGTCGATGTTGATCCCATCCTTCCCTCCATTCCGTTGGATCTCTGTCTGGTAGGATGTTTTTTGACCTCAAGTATAATAAAGTTTGAGGCTATGCGCCACACCTTATCGTGTGTATGGAAACCCATTGGTGGTATTGCTATTACTGATCTGGGTGAGGACAGATTTCTCTTTCGACTTTTTCATATTGTCGATGTTGACAGAATAATGGACGGTGGCCCATGGAACTTCAATGGTCATCTCCTTCTCCTTCATCGGCTTCTCGAGGGAGAAGATCCCCTTCCGGTCCCCTTATTTTCTATTGATTTGTGGGTTTGCATTCATGACTTGCCCCTGGGTTTCATGTCTGAGGCAGTTGGACAGAATCTGGGGAACTTTGTCGGTCGTTTTCTGGAGTATGATACAAAATTGTCAAGTTCTGTCTTTAACCGGATAATGCAAATACGTGTCCGCTTTGATACAAGGTTGCCCCTAAAACGCAAGAAGAAACTGATTTCCAAAAGGGGGAACAATTCTACGCAAGGTTCGAGTATGAACGAATTCGCCTTTTTTGTTTTCTTTGTGGCAAATTGGGTCATGGTGAAGGATTTTGCCCATTACGCCTGACTCTCGATCCCAAGGACGTGGTTTTCCACTGGGATCTTTCCCCCCGGGCGCCGGAGCGTAGGCAATTCCCGGCCAACAGGTGGCTCAGGGATGACAACGATAATTTGGGCCATAATTTCAGCAATTCTATCAGCGGTTTTCAAGGGAATCATATACCCCATGCTGTCAAGGATAACGTTAAGGATAGGATGCTGACTGGTCAATCTTCAAGTGGACTGAATCTTCGGGATTCTAATAAGGAGAATTTTATTGTGGATGTTAATATGGAGAATGTTATGGAGGAAAGCCCATTGGCCCAACCTGAAGGGAACACTACAAGGAAATGCATTTTTAGTGACATTGAAAATGGTCACTAAAAGCATTAAATTTAGTCACTGAAATTCACAGTGATCATTTTTCTAAGTCGTCACCACTCGTCACTAATAACTCCGTCACTATTATATTAGTGACAACTTTTATGCATTTCGTCACAATTAGTTATATTATTTGTGACTACATTTTTGACACAAAAGATTAAAAACAGTGACTAAAATTTAAACACTAATATTTTTCTTATTAGTGACAAACATTTTTATCACAAATACATATTGAAATAGTGTCTAAAATATGTTGTCACTTTTAATTATAAAAAATTAATTATATAATAATTATATTTTTAGATGTAAACATCTTATTTATGTCACTGAAATTTAATGGGTCATTTGCATTTGCAGTCAACAAACGCTTTTAACCTTTCATTAGGCCACTGAAGTTTTAATTATATATGATGTGACACCTTTATATGTCAATTTGTTAATAAATAAATACAATGCATGGCTTCATGGAGGATTGAACATGGAACCTTTAGGGAGAAAGTGCAATGTCTATCCACTAGGCTAGGCAAGAAATATAATATTATTTTGAAAGAAAAATAGTATTTAGGTTAAATTTTAACTGAAATTAATTTTATTTATTTTAAAAATATGTATTAATTATAACACTAATTATTATAATAATAATTTAATTATTTTTGTGACACCTTTATATGTCAATTTTCGTTCTTTTATTTTTTTCATTTTTAGTCATTGTAATTTAGTCATATTGTCGTGATCCATTTGGATTAGGATTGAAATTTTAAGTTTTTAAAAATATAGGGACTAAAATTGATCGAAATAGAATGACTAAAACAACAATTTACGCATAGTATAGAGACTAATAGAATTATTTTACCTTTTGACAAACTAGTTTATGATAACGTTAATTTCTTATAATTGTAATTATTACTATTATTATAAAAATAAATCTATTATTGTGACAATATCTAATTTTCCATTAATTTTATTTTTCCATTGGTGACAAAACTTATCACAACAAAAAGTAAGATTTTAAGTGACAAACAATTTCATTGTCACAAGAGATATCAAATAACAGTGACCACTTTATATATCGTCACTATTATGTGTCAAAGTTTTAGTGACAATAAAATTTATGTCACAATTATAGACTTATAGTGGGAATTTAATTGTGAAAAATGTAACCGTCACAATTATTACTATAATAGTGACCAAATAAAAATACATCACAATTACTTATACTAATAGTGTCGCACAAAAAAATTGTCACAAAAGTTTAATATTTGTGACAAAATTACTTCTAGTCACTGTCAAATTGTCACTAAAAGTCTAAATTGTTGTAGTGGAAGAAACGGGTTCGCGTCCAATCTGGTGTAGTAGATACTTCTTCTCAATTGGATCTCTCTACTACTAATCACTCAACTTTATCGGCCGGCCTTGATCATTAGGCCCGCCGCTCGCAATGAAACTCATTATTTGGAATGTTTGAGGCCTGGGTAAGCCTCGAACTATCCGTCGTCTCAAACAAATGCTTCGAGACTACAACCCGAATGTTTATTTTTTTATTGAAACTAAATTATCTGTTGAGAAAATGGCTAGGGTCCGTAGAAGATGTGGTTTCCCCCACGGCTTGGAAGTCAGTTCAGTGGGCCGTAGCGGTGGATTAACATTGGGATGGAGAGATAATTGTTCTATTTCCGTTCGTTCCTCTTCCGAAAGGTACATTGATTTTGTTTTTCATGATTAATCTGGGGTTCTACAATGGCGTTGTACGGGTTTTTAGGGTGCTCCGGAGGAAGCAAATCCCGTTGAGTCGTGGAATCTACTAAGAGCTCTAAACGATTGCCCCCATATTCCGTGGTTGGTCATCGTTGACTTCAATGAACTACTGTTTTCTCATGAAAAGCAGGGTGGTCGTCTTCGGAATAGTAGACAAATGGAAGAGTTCAGGCAAGGCTTGGAAGACTGTAATCTAATGGACATTGGTTATACGTGCACATGGCTCACGTGGGAGAAGGGGAGGTTTTCCTCGACTAATATAAGGGAACGTCTCGATCGCGCGGTGGCAAATGATTTATGGAGAGACTTATTCCCTCACTTCGAGCTGGCCCATTTACCTCACTCCTTTTCTGACCATTGCCCCCTTTTATTACAGTCAGACGCGTCCCCCAATTCAGTTAGGCAGTGGCACTTTAAATTCGAAGCCTCCTGGTTATTGGAGGATTCTTGTGAGTCCGAAGTTCGTCAACTTTGGTCTCAGACTGGTGGCTCTGTCCCGGAGCGTCTGAAAATGACTAGCGAAGGTCTCGTGGCGTGGTTTCGGAAGATTCGAAAAGAAAAGAACATCTCTAAAGAGGATCTTCGACGAAGACTTGAACATCTAAATGACCTTTTTTCCATCCGATGAGGTGATTCATGAAACGTTGGATGTAAAGTTAGCTTTGAACATGGAGCTCGACAAGGAGGAGTTGTATTGGGAGCAACGTGCAAGGGCAAACTGGCTCGCCCACGGTGACAGAAATACGACGTTTTTTCACCGCTTTGCGTCTCAGCGACGTCATATGAACACGGTTAAAGGCCTTGCATCGGAGACCGACCAAGTCTTGTCCAACCAGGCTGATATGGAAAATATAACTATTGATTATTTTAAGTCATTGTTTACCGCTAGTCCTGCAATCGATCTGGGGCCCATTCTGGAAGGTATTACCCCTTCTATTTCAGACGAAGTTAATTTGGGCTTGGGTCGGCCTTTCTCACTGGAGGATGTATGGGTTGCTGTCAAGTCGATGGGGCCTCTGAAAGCTGCTGGACCGGACGGCTTGGGGGCTGTATTTTACCAGCGTTTCTGGTCCATTGTGGGAAATGATATTGGACAGTATTGCCTTGCTGTTATAAATGGGTCCGAACCTTTGGAGCCCATTAATGAAACCCACATAGTCCTTATCCCGAAGGTATGTTCCCCAACTTCAATGACGGACTTTCGTCCTATAAGCTTATGCAACGTCCTATATAAGATCATCTCAAAGATGCTAGTCACTCGTTTTCAAGAGGTCTTACATTGTTGCATAGATGAGGCCCAGAGTGCATTTATTCCTGGGCGTCTCATTACGGAAAACCTTATTGCTGCATATGAGATTCTCCACACTTTCCAACATCGGAAACATGGTCGTCGGGGCTCTTTTGCTCTAAAATTGGATATGAGCAAGGCTTATGACCGCGTGGAATGACGCTTTATTCAAGAGGTTATGGGCAAGATGGGTTTTGCAGAGTCTTGGATTAATCTGATTGGCCGTTGTGTTTCATCGGTGTCCTATGCTGTGGTTATCAATGGTTTAGTGAGCACTCGGTTCCTTCCGGCGAGGGGCATCCGTCAAGGGGATCCACTTAGCCCCCTTTTGTTTCTAATATATAGTGAAGGTTTGTCAGCTCTCCTAAGAGGTGCAGTACAACGGGAGGCTTTAAGTGGTGCTAAAATTGCAAGGTACCATAAAGAATTTGCTGACGACTGTTTGATCTTCGGTGCAGCCTCAGCCATTGAAGCCGGTACCATAAAGGATTTGCTGGCGGTATATGCGGGGGCTTCAGGTCAATTGGTAAACTTCTCTAAATCCGGTTTATTTTTCAGCTCGAATGTGGCCGAAGAGACTCGCATTAGTATCCGCAGAATGCTGGGCATTTCAAGCTCTTCTTGTCCAGAGAGGTATTTGGGCCTTCCTATGGTGGTGGAGAGAAACAAAAAACAGGCTTTCCTCTCGCTCTTCGATAAGTTTGATGGTCGAATATGCAATTGGGCTACTAGGCCTCTTTCGATTGGTGGTAAGGAGGTTTTTATTAAAACCATCCTTCAATCCATCCCGACGTATACTATGTCTTGCTTTTTGTTACCTAAAACATTTTGCAAGGCCCTGGAAGCAAAGGAGGCCAGATTTTGGTGGCAAAAGGCCCAAGGTAAACGTGGTATTCATTGGTGCGATTGGGCCACTCTGTGTGATCTAAAGGAAGACGGGGGCATGGGTTTCAGGGATCTTTGCAAGTTTAACATAGCGTTGCTCGCCAAACAGGGCTGGAGACTTGTGTCGAACCCAAATTCGTTAGTCGCGCGTCTTCTACGGGCCAAGTACTTCCCTGGATCGTCCTTTCTGAAGGCCCGTTTGGGTACTAACCCATCGGCTATTTGGCGCAGTATTTGGTGTTCGAGAGGCCTGCTGGAAATGGGCTTAATATGGCAAGTTGGGTCTGGGCGAGGCATCTCTATATGGGATGATGTTTGGTTACCGGGCCATCCACCTAGGAAAATTCAATCACCAAGGGTTGAGGGCCTAAATTGGGTCTCTGAGCTAATGGTCTCTAATTCTATGGTTTGGGATATGGGCCTTATCCTAACGCATTTCAGCATAGAAGACGCAGAGGAGATTTTGGCCATCCTACTTTCCCTCACCCTCGACCGGACGTGCAGGTTTGGTCCGGTGAGCATACCGGTGAGTACTCCGTTAGAAGTGGTTATCGACTTCTTCAGCAAGGTGCATCTACTACAATTCATCAGGATAAGTTTTACAAACAGCTATGGCAAATCAATTGCCCATCTAAAATCTGTATTGCTGTTTGGAAATTTGCGCATAACTACATCCCTACTAAACATAATCTGTGTATCAAACGTGTGGCAACAGATTCAACATGTTTTAGATGCAACAGTGATATAGAAAGTTGTGAACATTTGTTTCGTGACTGTTCTTATGCAGCTAGTGTGTGGCTTTCTTTGCAGATTGCCTGGCCTAATCATTTGTCGTCCTTTAGTTTTAAAGATTGGTTATCATGGCTATTCAACAACAATAATATGAAGAGAAGGACAGAGATAGTAATTACATTATGGGCTATATGGCACTCACGAAACAAACTATGGCATGACGGGTTTAATCAAAGTAAGGAAGGTTTAGTTACCTTTGCCCGAGGCTTCATGCTGGAGATTGAAAGCCTTTCCCGTTAGCACCCTGTGACAACCCGTCTGATGGAGGAGCGTTGGCAACCACCCCTTGCATCAATGGCAAAGGTTAGTGTTGACGCGGCGTATTCTCGAACCCAGAAATTATCAGTCTCAGGGGTTGTTATAAGGGATGAGGAAGGTCACCTGTTGGGTGCATGTCACCGGCGAACGGAGCGGGTTCAATCGCCGTTTGCAGCGGAGGCTTTCGCGGTTGTGGACGGTCTTGATTTCGCGGCTGACCTGGGTTTGGGTTCCGTTGTTGTGGAAAGTGATTCTAGGGCTGTCATCAGGCGAATCGAGTCATCCTCACACGACATCTCTGAAATTGGCCCGATAATCCACAGAGCTAAGCTGTTGAAGAACCTTTTCTCCCGTTGTTGGTGTCGCTAGGTCCATCGGAGCGCAAACAAGGCGGCTCACACCCTGGCTCAGCTAGGCCTATCTTCGGCGGCGGACATGTTCTGGATTGAAGAAGCCCCGCCGTCAGTAAAGCGTTGCGCAGCAGAGGACCGTCGCCTCCTTGACCCTCCGTAGATCTCAAGGTGTTGGAGGTTTTGTCTGGGGTATATTTTCGATTTTTCCCCAATTTCCCCGTCGTCTGGCATCAGGGTATATGGCCGGACTGTGTGTCTATTTGTGTCTTTTATTTTTTTGGACGGGTTTTTCTTTAGTTTATTAAATAAAGTACAGCTGGCCGCTTTTATCAAAAAAAATAAATATAAAACATTTGTCGAAAAAGTAAATAAATAAATATAAAATATTATTTCTCCTAACGAAAGATATTTTAAAATGAGTAAAATTTTAAAACACATGTTGTATAAAATTAATTTTACACAAGCCTGCATATTTACACTATAAAATTTAAATCTTAAATTTCTAACTTTAACCCTAAAATACTAAACTCTAAACCTTATACTTTATACCCTAAATTCAAAAGAACTAACTTTAAATTCTAAAACCTACTACCTAAACTCCTAAAACTAAAACCTTAACCCCTAAAACTAAAGGCACGTGTAGGGATGGCAAAATAGCCCGTCCTCGTTGGGTCTTGACTCGATAGGAACAAGTTTTTTTATTAAAAAATCGGATTCGGGGCGGGGATGGTTATTGATAAAATAAAGTCAGGGCGGGTTCGAGTTTGGGGTGAAAGTTCCCTGACCCGACCCGATATATTTATATATATTATATTTAATGTTTTTATTAATTTTTTTCGGGGCGGGTCGGGTTTTTTTATTAAAATATCGGAGTCAAATTATATTTTTATTATGTCGGGGCGGAAATAGAATATATTAGAATTAGGGCGGGGCAAGATCGGGGCGGCCAAAAAACCTACCCGACCCGCCCCATTGTCATCCCTAGGCACATCAAATATTATCCCCCCCCCCCCCCAATATCCAAAAAAAAGCAAACAGGGATGTTCGTCATTAAGAGCTCATCATGAGCCACCTTGGCAGTGGAAGCCACCCCAAACAAAGCAAACAGCGCAGGGAAATGCTGTAGAAGAGTGCATAAAATTACCGGCTTGCAGACGCCTGTTTCTCTTCCAGGGATTGTGACCAGACCCTTTCACTGGACCTCGAGGGAGTGATTGTACCACAAGCTCATCTTTCGCCACCCGCTGTTCCCCCTCCAGTGGCCTCATTGCTCTATGTTGGATCAAACCTACTGTAAACGAGAAAACCAATAAAGTTCTGAATAGGGTTTTCCTATGGAAGAATACCGTCTTTTCTTCGTTTTCTAGCTCGAGTTTCGCGCAGAGTAACTAGTGGTGGGGGAGTTGATATGTTAAATTGGATGAGATTGGTGGAGGCTCAGGAGTTATAGAGAGATTGAGCCGTGCTCCCCTTGGTTTATTCTATGGGTGTGGTTTGACTACAACCTGAAAGGGCTTTGCCTTTAATCAAATATCTGAATATGACTGAGCCATGTGGTTTGAAGATTGAAACCAGGCGGAACTGATCCACAACACGGCAGCTTCACATACTGTATGACAACTTATATATGTTTATGGTCATGGTAGCCATGGGTTGATCATCAATATTGCCCCCAATAGATTATATAATGTGAAAAAAAAACCTATACATACTGCAAAGTAGATATAGTGAAAGACTTAAATTCTTATTGCCAATGGCGTTGAAATATTCGGGTATAAATCGCAAAAGAAAACTTTCTTTAACCTTGTAAACAAGATGCCATGCCACAACCCTTTATGGAATTTCCTATCAAAGTCTTTAACACGAGGTACAAGCTAAGATTTCCCATGTCGTGCATCTAATCCATGCACGTTTGTGGTACAAATAATTTAAAAGTACTAGGGTACATATCATTCATAGAAACAAAGGCACTAGTCGCTAATCTGTTAGTCACTGCAGAATCCCATTTTTCTACAAGTCGATGCACAGCAATCGCTTAGATGTACATTATCGATACAACTCTTACCTGGATGTCATTTAGATAAAGCATCCATCAGTTTCTCCTTCAATTGTTCCGCACCACCACCTGGGGCTCCAATGGTGAAGGTGTGGACAACCTTGTCATTATCTGTCATCGAAACATCGGATTCTTGTGCTGTAATTTGATTTTCCTTCAAAGCTTTTAAGACTCTAGAGACTGGGTGAGCATCCAAAGGGTAGCGCATTGTCACAACTGCATCGTCATGCCTTTGCTGGAACTCTATATCAGGCACTGGCAACTGCTTTTGCGGATTGCTTACTGTCTCCTTTTCAGTTTCCAAGACCCTAATCTTCATCTGGAGATCGGTGATATAGGTAATAGCATCACCAAGCAGAGAAGCCTTGTCCATCTTAGAGATATTAGGGACAACAGCCCTTAATGCATAGAACCGCTGGTTAAGCTTTTCCCGCCTCTGTCGCTCTGCTTCAACGTGATTCAATGGTTCTTCTCTCCCATTGGCTGGCTTCCTTCCCCTCTTCCTTGGTTTCCGTTCATCAGGTAAAGATGGTAAGTCATCTTTTGGATGCTCCATGCCAGAAATTCTCGCTTGTGCGTTCAAACCTCCAATAAGCAACTGTGGGAACAATTTTGCATCGCCTTCAGTTTGACATCCATTAGAGGAATTACCATAAAGTTGATTGGAACCTAGAGATTTTACATCATAAGATTCCAACATGAAACCCGACTCATCTTCCGTTTTTGGAGAGAAGTTAATACTAATCGATTGAGACTTTGAACCACCCAAACTTAGTTCATGTCCAAATATCTTTGGAATTGCTTTTGTCTGCACAGAACTGGATCCACCAAATACACTACTCACCATATCCACAATATTCTGCTCCTCAGGAATCAACTTAATGGAACCGAGCTCCACCACACCAGACTTCACAGGTACAAACACCACTGTTTGCAATCCAGCAGATCTAGCTAAAAATGACCTCAATTGATAATGGCTTAAACAAGAATTCACATCGGATGTCCAAATTAATTTGCTTGATTTGTAGGATTCTCCAGGACCATACGATGTATCACAATGAAATTTAAAGTACCTCGAAGTGAGATAAAACATCTCCATTTCCGATATGCCATCCAACTTAGCAACACAGCTATCCTCCTCAGACCCACCAAAGCATACACGAAGCTTCTGGAGTACCTGCTTTCTCACCTCATTTGTCTTCTCAACCCCTTCTGATTTGCCACCGACACCAGCTCCGCCAAGCTTAGGATCCCGGCAATGCCCATCACCCCAAATCAAGACCGATCCACCGGATTTCAAGTTTGACACTTGCCAGTAAATCCCATAGTTCCAATTCGACCTCTCAACGACCTCGAAAAGCTTTTGTTGCAGACCCAAATAACTGGGTGGTGGAGAGATGAGATCTAACAGCGCTGTGTTTGAAGCCGACGATATCAAGTAATCACAAGCTTCAGTACCCAAAACAGATTCCACCTTAGTCTTATCTTCCTCATTTGCCCAAAACTTTTCACCCATTTCTTTATTACCGTTCAGAAGTATATCAAGAAATCCACAATTATAAGAGAGTAGCTTACAGCTGTGCTACAAAACCTATAAATTCCTAATTCAACTCAAGCACTTGATATTTCCCAAAACGACACATCTAGCAACTAAATTAAAAGCTTTTTAACCTGAAATTCGACAAATTCCACAACCAATTAGCGGATTGCATTCAACATTCAATTCCCAAAACTAGCAGGTCCTAAAAAGCATTCGAATTAGTAAAACCCATTTGGCAAAGGCTTTAACGGTGAGCAAAATTATTGGCGGAATAAATAAAAAAGAAGAAATCCTTACTTGAATTGGGAACTGCTGGGTGTGAAGTTGAGCAGGATTAGGCTCCTCGGTTTCACCTGAGAACAATTAGGCTTTCAGATCTGTAGAAATGTTAGGGCTTTTGTGCATTAAATTGTAAATTCGGTTGTTATCTCTTAAAATTGTCGGCATGTATAGGGACTGGGGTCCATGTCCATCCATCCCATCTGATTAAATAAAAGATCAGTGTCACGTGAATTAGCGAGAAAAACGCCGCCTCCTTTATTCTCAAATATGTCAATGGGCCCGCTAGACCCAACCCATCAGAACATCCAAACTATTCCAACCAACCACCATCTTTGTTCCGAATCTGCCGTACAACATTAACCATTACGATTTACGAACCCAACTGACCTGGGCTCATTCCTGTCACTACAACAGCAGTGCAAGTGCGATGTAAAATCTGGTACTCAGATGACTTCTACGTTGGGTCAGATTAGAATCGGGTTATGTCAAGTCAAGTTAATTATTCGACATGAGTTAGGTCAGGTTTGGGTCGACTCAATTTTGAGTTGAGTTGATCTCAATTCAGACTAGATTAGGGTTCAGCTCATGCCAATTTTAGGTCGGGTCAATACCATGTTCGAGTCTGAGTGGTTTATTATCGAGTTAATTCAGGCTAGAATAAATTTTGAGTCTGGTCATTTCGGGTATCAAGTTAAGTTTAAGTCGGGTCACGTCAATTTCGGGAAAAAAAGTTGGGCATGTACTACAGTTTCAGGTGAACTTCATACCGGATCTTAACCAGGTACAGATGAACTCCGGGTCACCCCATTTAGGGTATCTAATTCAGTTCATGTCATACTGTTTTATGTCTTTCAATTACTGAAGATAAGTTTAAGAAATTAAGTTATAAGGTTAAGGGAATATGAAAAAATTAAAAAATTTTGAGAAATTAGATTTTGAATTGAGAGAGCAATTTTCCTCTCAAGTCTAAATGCTCAAATGTTCTTTTTTACCCCATATAAAAACAATTGAACAAGAAACCCTAAACAACCAATTAGAGCCTCAGACACTATTGCTAATTGTTGTGCCTTCGCACTAAACGTTGAAGTATCTCCCTAAACGCTCAGAGCATCGAGATGCATCTGCTATGTATATAACGTTGAGTTGACTATCTACATAATTTGTAGTGATTTTACTAAATGTAATTTAACACTTATTATCATGTATAATAAGTTTAGAATTTTTGATTTCGGTTTAATTTCGATACTTTCATAACCTGTAAATTGTAAAATTGTAATCTTAGTTTAACAATAAGTAATATTTTTACTTTTAATAATAGTGACACTACCCGCAAATAACAAATTAACAAGAACAGATTATATTTATTTTTGAAATAATAATAAATTAATAACAACAATTTTAGTTTTAATAATAATAACAATGATGGTTATAATATATTTTAAGGGTAAAGAATTTAGGGTTTAGGGTTTATACTATATAGTTTAAGGATATATTATTTGTAAATTGGGGTTATATGGTTTAAGTTATATGAAAAAATGAAAAAAAATTGTATTGAGTGAGTAATTGCCCTCCTAAACAATTAAAAGTTTTAGTATATGAAAAAAAATTATTTTTGATTGGGCGCGCAATTTCCCTCCCCAATAATTAAAAGTGTTGAGGGTTAAATTGAATACAAAGGGTATCACTTACTCTTCTCATTTACGGGTCGAGTCAATTAACATGTCGGAAAAATTGAATTTTGGGTCATTTGAATTTTTCATGTTTGGTTCTATCAGATATTTATTAGGTTAATTTCGAGTTCGGGTACATGCCGAGTTCAGTTATCACATTATCTGGTTCAATTCGGGTGCAGGTTTGGTTCAGTTATCACATTATCGGGTTTAATTCGAGTTCAACATGTTCTCAGGTCGAGTTCAAATCTAAAATCATCGGGTTCAACTTGAATTCGAATAAATATAAGATTAAACTTGGTCAAGTTTGGGTCATCATTACTCCAGGTCACAACCAATTCATACTTGAATCGATTTCAGTCATGTTTTCGGATGAGTCACTTTTTTTCACCCCTAAGTGCAACTGCCTAGGTATTGCAAGTCTATTTTGTTGGCACGGAATTGTGTCCGTTTTGACAATAAAAAATGGGAGATTGATGAGATGTTTTTCTCCATGAAATTACATCCCTTAATTTGAGTCAAGGCATTAAGGGACGAGTTGGTTGTCCTTGAATCTTGTTAGATTCTAGGGTTTTGCTAATTTAGGGAAAAGCTGAAGGTTGGAGAGGAAGAGCCGAAGTCGTGAGATTTTGGGGAAAATAGAAGAAATAGAAATCTTTTATTAAACTGGCTTGAAAATAATACAAATGGTTTATTTACATTTATAACATAAAATAAATGGTTAAAAATAATCCTAGCTGGAACGATTAATAAAGAAAATAAAGAAGCTAATCTTAGCTGGCATTCTGTTAGCCCCTCAAGTTGGAGCATACAAATTTTGAATGCCCAACTTGAATACAAATTGCAAAAAATTAGAGACTGGCAAGGCTTTAGTGATGCAATCTGCAAATTGATTAGAACTTGAAACATGGAGTAGAGTAATGAGTCCATTTTGAATCTTTTTCCGAATCAAATGACAATCAATTTTAACGTGCTTAGTCCTTTCATGTTGGACTGAATTTTCCGCAAGTTTAATGGCAGAAAAATTGTCACAAAAGAGATTAGCAGAAGTAAAGAAAACATGTAAGTCTTTAAGTAAGAAGGCAAGCCACTGAATTTCACAGGAAACGACTGCTAAAGCTCTATATTCTGCCTCACTTGAGAATCTAAAAATAGTTTTTTGTTTCTTGAATTTCCAAGAAATTAAGGAAGAACCAAGAAATACGCAGAATCTAGTTGTAGATCTCCTGGAATCAGGACAGGAAGCCCAGTCTGAGTCAGTAAAAGTATTAAGCTGCAAATTATTAGTAGAAGAAAAAAAACAAACCCTGTCTAAGAGTACCCTTCAAATATCTGAGAATCATATGAACAACCATTAGATGAACATCAGTTGGTGCAGAGATGAATTGTGAGAGTTGGTGTACAGCAAAAGATATATCAGGCCTTGTGGTAGTTAGATAAAGAAGTTTGCCTATTAATTGTCTATAAGAAGTGATATATGTTAATAAAGTACCCTCTGTTTTAGACAACCTTTTAGTGTTTGCAATGGGAGTAGAAGCAGGCTTTGATCCAAAAAAACCAGAATGTTTTAGTAAATCTAAAGTGTATTTACGTTAGCAAAGGCTATTTCCTTTAGAGGAACGGGCTACCTCAAGTCCTAAATTTTTTTTTAAGTTTCCTAGGTTTTTAATTTGAAAGGTCTTATGAAGAAAATCTTTAATGCAAGAAATTTCTTGCATACTAAGGCTAGCTAAGACTATATCATCAACATATACAATAAGAGCTATAAAGGAATCTCCTTCACCCTTAGTAAACAAAGATGTATCTAAAATAGCATGCTTAAAACCTTGTTGAAGTAAAACAGATGTAAGTCTTTCATTCCACTTTCTACTGGCCTGTTTTAGACCATACAAGCTTCTATTTAATTTACATACAAGATTAGAATTGTCAGTGCAAAATTCAGGGGGTAAATTCATATATATTTCTTCTTGTAAAGTGCCATGAAGGAAGGCATTATTTATATCTAATTGCTGTAAAAACCAATTATTAGCAGCAGAAATAGCCAAAAGAGTCCTAACACTTGTCATTTTTGCAACAAGACTAAAAGTATCAATAAAGTCAACTCCTCATTGTTGAGTATATCCTTTAGCAACTAACCTATCCTTGTATCTTTCAAGTGTACCATCTGATTTGAGTTTGGTTTTATACACCCATTTGCATCCTATTGTCTTTTTACCAGGAGGAAAGGGTACTAGAGTCCAAGTATTGTTTTTCTCTAAAGCATGTTTTTCCTCATCCATAGCCTTTTTTCAACAGTCATGTAAAAGAGCATGCTTGAAGGATTTGGGTTCAGACAAAATTTCAACATTATTAATATATGATAAATGTTGTGAAGAAAGGTTTTGGTATGAAAGCACCTGAGCAATAGTGTGAAGAATAGTGCAAGATTTTGGCAGATTAACATCATAGTCCTTAAGCCTTTGCGGAAGCTGCTTATGTCTAATCGGCCTTGCAGAAGCATTAGATTTTTGACTGTCAAGATTGACAGTATGATCAAGAGGATGCTGAGGAGCAACAAACTCAGGAACTTCATCATTAGAAACCAAATTTTGTAATTCAAAACCATCATCAATATTAATATGATCATCATTATTGTCAGATAGGGAATTCTGATCATGATTGTTTTTAGGCAGAGAACTTTGATCCTTATTAAAAGAAATATGATCATTATTTTGTTTAGGCAGACTGCTATTACTAGTTTCTACAGAAACAAACTCAGTAGCATATTTCAAAGAATGATCAGAATGAAAACTTTTATTTGAAGACCTTTTCTTTAAAAAAAATCATCCATTAAGGTTGTGTTATCATACTTAGGAAAAACATGTTTATTTTGAGAAGATTTTGAAGTAAAGTGAAAAGAAGAAACTTCTTTAGAAAAGATTACATCTCTAGAGATAAAAACAGTATGAGTGTCAAGATTAAATAATTTGTAACCTTTAATGTTTTTAGGAAATCCCAGAAAAAATACACCTTTCAGCCCGGGAATGTAGCTTAGTTTCAGATTTTGGCAAAACAGAAGCATATGCCAAACAACCAAAAACCCTTAAATGTTCTAATTTGGGTTGTTTTTCATAAAGGATTTCAAAGGGAGTTTTATTATTTAAAATTGGTGTAGGGGAGACATTAATGAGATATGTAGCATGCAGAACACAGTCAACCCAAAAATGAAGAGGTAAGTTAGCTTGAATTCTCAAAGCTCGAGCAACAGTAAGTAAATGTTGGTGTTTTCTTTCCACTAAGCTATTCTATTGTGGAGTGTAAACACAAGAAAGTTGGTGAATAATTCCTCCAGAGATATACAATTCTTTCATATCAAATTTCTTAGCATTATCAGACCTAATACATTTGATCTTCTTATTAAATTGTGTTTCTATCATTTGGAAGAAACCAGATAAAAGACCTCTAACCTCAGACTTAGCAGTCATAGGATAAACCCAAGTGAATCTACTGTTATCATCAACAATAGTCAAGAAATAGGAATGACCATAAATGCTCTTTATTGGGAAAGGACCCCATACATCAACATGTATAAGATCAAATATAGAAGCAGTAGTTGTAACACTATGAGGAAATGGTAATCTCTTATGCTTAGCCAAATGACAAACATCACACAATGAACAAAAAATAGGGGGAATTTCAAAATACAAGGACATAAAATGTTTCATCCTCTGCTTAGAGGGATGTCCTAGTCTAAGATGTCATAGATTGGTCAGAAAAGAATTTGAAACAGAACAAACAATTTTATTAGAATCAAAAATTGAAACCTCAAGCTGATATAATCCATCCAGGATCCTAGCTGAACCAATCCTCTGCTTTAGCTTGTTGTCATGCAAAAAACACATGTCAGATGTGAAAACCAAAGAAATGCCATGTTTAACTAGTTGAGAAACTAAAATAAGATTAAAAATGAAAAGAAGGTATATGAAAAACATTATGTAACTGCAAATCATGTGTTAATTGCACAGTACCAATATGAATAACTTGAACCATATTACCATTTGGTAATTTTACGAATTTATTAAAAACTTTTTGAAAAGAAGTTAAAGAACTGGCTATATGGTTAGTTGCCCCTGAGTCAATAATCCAAGGGTTGTCAATACTATGTGAAGCAGAGGATTCATCAGAGAAAACATTAAATGCTACACCAGATGAATCAGAAGGAAGATGAAAAAGAATACCTGAAGCAGTAGTTGGTGTGAAATCAAAATGTGAAACAAGCATGTTCACCTTGGATTGCGCAGAACTATGTAAGGCGGGAATTTGAGTAGAAACGGAACCATGGGAACCTTGTTTCTCATTTATAAGACGCAACAAGCTATCATATTGTTCCTTTGTAAAGGAAACATGTTGAACATAATCTTTAACAGCTTCATTCATATTGACATCATTAACAGAACCAATGTGGTTCGCTTTTCTCATTTGAGAACGATTTTTATAGACCGGAAGGAAACCATGTTTCCGGTAACATTTATCTATAGTGTGATCAAAAAGACCACAGTGAACACAAACTGGACGCTTTTGACCAGAATTGGAAAATTTCCTAACAGACGAATATCGATTTTCATTTTTATCCCCGTATCTCCCATTACTCGGCCTATCAACTAGAAAAACATTTGACTCAGGTCCTAGATTAGCATTTCGAATAGGGGTAATGGTTCTCTCATGTTGCACAACTAGGGCAAAAATTTTATTAATCAAAGGTAAAGTCGTCATCATCAAGATTTGGGATTTTTTGACAGCAAAATCATCGTTTAGACCCCCTAAGAAAACGGAGAGAAAAATCTTGTTTTATATACTATAAGGCTAGACAGGAACAAGAAGAAAGAGGGCGAATGTTGCAAATCTCATCCCAAATCGTTTTTAATTGAGTATGATAGGCAGTGACAGAAAGGCTACCTTGTTGTAGACCGTAAAACTCTTGTTGCAGATCGGAGAGGCGAACAAGGTCACCGGAATTGAATCGATCGAACAGATCCTTCCAAAGCTCATAGGTCGTATCAATCCAGATGATACTCTGGACGATGTCAGGATGAATGGCACGTTGAAGCCAAGAAAGGACCAGATTATTGCACTTCATCCACGCATGGCACCGAGAATCATCAACTCTAGGATCTTTGATGGAGCCGTTCACAAAACCAAACTTATTCTTCGAGATTAGAGACATCTTCATGGATCTTGCCCAACTGTGATAGTTGTTTCCAAGAAGGAGACTGGATGTGAGCGCCGGGTTCTAATTATGATGAATATAGAATTCATCTGTTGGATCGTTCGTTTTGTAAACCCAGTTAGATTCTGAGGAGCTCGAATCTTCGTCTTCTAATACCATGTTAGATTCTAGGGTTTTGCTAATTTGGGAAAAAGCTGAAGGTTGGAGAGGAAGAGTCGAAGTCATGAGATTTTGGGGAAAATAGAGGAAATAGAAATCTTTTATTAAACTGACTTGAAAATAATACAAAGGGTTTATTTACATTTATAACATAAAATAAACGGTTAAAAATATTCCTAAACTAATCCTAGCTGGAACGGTTAATAAAGAAAATAAAGAAGCTAATCCTAGCTGGCATTTTGTTAAATCTGCTTGGTGGGACAATCAACTATTATCATAATTTGATTTGATTTTAAAGTTTGTGTTTAAAATAGCACTGTTTCATGATATACATTCAGAAATTTAATCTAATCTTTCAAACTCTGGTGAAGATATTAGTAATACACGGTGTTGTCAGAACGAAATGTTTTAATGCTACTATGGTTTCAATGTTCGATCAAGATCTTTTGTTTGGTCGTCATTCGAATGAGAGCTAGATATCGATGAACGACGAGAGTTTTTTCATTAGCAATGGAGAGGTGTATGATTAAGCAATTGATGATGTTGAAGGCCTTGTGGAAGAAGAGTTCATGTCGTTTACGGAGGGCATTTTGAAATAGAAGATGGTTTTTTTAGGTCGATTTTTAGGGGTTTTTTTTATTTTGTCGTTGGTTTTATAGTCATGTTTTTTTGTTTAGGGGTGAGTCGATGTTGAATTTCTTTTGATTTTGTTTGTAATGTTTTTGGAGGTGTGGTCAGGACAGAGCCACCTTATAAGTGTGAGGGGTAATTGTCTCCAAATTTAAAGAGTTAATTGCATTTTACGCTCTAAAAGTTTTAAAATTATTGTAGTTACTAGTTAAACCTTTGTTCCTCCTAAAATTTTATGTTATATTGATTTTTACGACCCTGTCAATTAAAATTAATAAAATTAAATCTTGATCCCTCGTTTTTTAGTTTAATTATTTTTAAGACCTGTCAACTTTAAAATTTGTATAATTAAACTTAAACTTTCTTAATTTTTATAGTTTAATTACTTTTTAAACCTATTCATTTCAAAATTAATCAATTTGTCCCCTCGTAATTCAATCATGGCTACTTCCCTCGTTGCGGGTTTTTTTAGGCTATTATTTTGATTTTGTTTTCATGCGTATCTTGGGATGCCTATTCTTACTATTAGTATCCTCAAGTGTTGTACCCTTTCGGGACCTTTATTTATCATAATAAAATTGACTTAATTAAAAAATATTTATTTGTAGGACCTATATTCAATACATAGATGGTAAAAATAAAAAAGTTTTACAAATGCATTAGTGTTAGGGTTTAAAGTTAAAATCCTTGTATATATTAAAATCTTTTTCTTCTAACTATGGTGCATCAATTTGTTGAGTTCTGTAACATAAAAAAAATTCTTTTTATGATAAAATATTTTTCTTCTTTATAATAGGTAAAATCTCATGCCATAGCAAATGAGTAATATATATATATATATATATATATATATATATATATATATATATATATATATATATATATATATATATATATATATATATATGGGTTAGGATTAACTTATACTATGTAAAACTCAATTATTTTTACACAGTTTTTGGACCATTGGATGATGGTAATTAATAGCTCAAATTATTTCCTTATATTTTTTCCCAAGTGATAATCTTCACATTTTTTACTGTTAATCTCATCCATCCATTTCCCTTATCCAATGGTCCTAGATTAGTATAAAACTAAATGAATTTTACACCATTTAACTTGATCTCATATATATATATATCAATTGTTCGAGAAAAAAATTAAAAGAATGAGTGCATTGTTAAAGCATAATTAAATATAAATATAGAAAACAAAGTTTAAATGAATTAAAATTTTAAATAAATAAAATTTTATGGGTTAACTACTGGAATGGTCACTTATGTTCCCCCAGTACAGAGTTGGTCACCGATTTTCAAAAACGACCAGTAAGGTCACTTACGTTTTCGGGGTGTAAATTTTTTGTCACTAAGACGTTTGTTGTCGTTAACTTTAATGGGAGACTGTTCTGAAAGAAGGATAAATTACCTAAATAGTCCTTAAACTATTACTTCAATCCTATTTTGACCACCGAAATAAAAATAATTTGTATAATTACACATTTAATCCTCCATATTTACATTTTTTATTTCTTCTCCCCTCCACCATCTTTCATATTTTTCGTTATCTAACTCAATCCCCAATTTTCTACTATATTAATCCTCAATTCACACATCAAAATTAGAATTATCTTTCTTTTCACCGTTTAACCAAATAAAAAGATAATTTTTCACTTCTTTCTCTTTTAATCTCTCTATTTGTTTTTATATATCCCATCAATGTGTGAACCAAGCTGCAAATATCATGCCATAACAATATCGTAATATCGAATCGAGAGATAAAGGATTCGATATTTTTAAATAAAATCTTAAATTTTAGTCTTACGAATAGAAAATACATACTAAACTCGAAAACTGCTTACAAAATTGAAATTGGAATAGAATTACGAATTCGAATTTTATTCTAACTGATTCATACAATCATCATGATACAATTAAGTTTTGAATTTGAATCAAAGACTTTTGATACCTTTAACTCTCTCCTCTTAACAATCTACAGCAGGCCAAAAAGGTCAAAAACAATTAAAAGAAACAAGAAGTTTTCAAATCAGGTAAAAATTGAAGCTTGTGGTGATGGGGATTTTATCTATGAGCAGTGATCAAAGTCTCGATGAATCGTAAGCCATCAAACCTGGGTGCGAATTTCTCGATCAAGGTTGATTTTTTTTGTTGCAAAATTTTCTTGCCCTTTCTCCTTCTGCAAAAATATTTTTAAAAAATAAGTTTAGTCGTTAATCTTCGATTCAAAAATTGATAAATTAAAAGGAAAAAAGAAGAATTATTTAATCTCGTAAGAACTAAAACCAAAATCACCATGTAAAAATTATATTTGAAGATTTTATGAGACATGGAAAGATAGAAAACCAGATTGCTCAAACGTTCAAACCTAAATCACGCCAAGAAAATTATGAACGAAATTGAAAACATGGATACTTAGTCATTATTTTCTTGGCGATCAAACATGGCAAAACTCGAGGGATAATTTTTCATTTTCGGAAAAAAGAAGAGAAACCCAGTTTTTTATATCTAAAACAAAGAGTAAATTAAAACGATAGTTACCTCGCTAGAACACTAAAAATTAGAGTTGCAAGTAAGAGGGGAAGAAAACGACGACGATGAAGAAGAGGCGGAGACGAGAGCGGCAGAGGCAGAGGCGGCAGCCATGGAAGCAGCAAAGAGGCCTGATATCTTCATGGTTGAGGATAAGCAATCTGGTTTAAACTGCCAACTCCGAAACCAGTGGCCAGTCTTGTTGTCACCCCATTTGCATACACTTTCGATTGAGATTAAAAGAGAAAGAAATGGAAAATTAATTTTTTTTATTTGGTTAAACGGTAAAAAGAAAGATAAATCTAATTTTGATGTGTGAATTGAGGATTAATATAGTAGAAAATTGGAGATTGACTTAGATGAAGAAAAATATGGAAGATGGTGGAGGGGAGAAGAAATAAAAAAATGTAAATATGGATGATTACATGTGTAATTATATAAATTATTTTTATTTTGGTGGTCAAAATATGATTGAAGTAATAATTTAGGGACTATTTAGGTAATTTATCCTTCTTTCAAATCAGTCTCCCGTTAAAGTTAACGACAACAAACATCTGAGTGACCAAAAATTTACACCCCGAAAACGTAAGTGACCTTACTGGTCGTTTTTGAAAATCGGTGATCAACTATGTACTGCAGGGAAACATAAGTGACCATTTTAGTAGTTAACCCAAATTTTATTGTACTATTTACAATATTTGAGGGCACCAGTCCCAACACAAACTTTATATCTGCCACTGGTCAAAGTTCTTCTATCGGAATCGGATTTTATAAATTAAATGTTTCATTTGCTATTTTTGCTTCATTCAACGTATAAAAACGGTAAATTTACCCAAATATGGTTCCCTAATTTTTTTCTCAAACTACGACACTGTTGTGTGTAAAATAGTCTATCGCAATTGTAGTGCAAGTATACACGACGCAAGTAGTAAAGTGATACGAAGTATCGGGTATCGTCTCCACAGGGATTGGGCTAATAGCTTCACCTTAATTCACTGCACGAAAGTAAAGAAGATGTTTGAGAAAGTTGTCACGAGAATAATAAAGTAAACGTAAATAAAAGAGTAGAGATATCAAGATAGAGAGAATGGGCTGGTATTGAATTGCTCAGTAGTGCAGGTATTGCAGAGTTTAGGAAATCCAGTTCTGTCGTCGCGCTCGTCGCGGCAGCACCTGTCGCGGCAGCAGTCCGTTGATTGTCGCGGCATCAAACACTCAACTCCGTACTTCAAGTTTGGCAAGAATCCCAGATGTGCCTTGGCCTATCCCTAGGTCCAAGTCTGTCGATGATCACGTCTTTGATGATACCTCCCGGCGTGAATCGAAGGATGAACACCGATGTGGATGAATTCTTCTTTAGCCACTTAACCTCGTCCTATCCCTAGGTCCGAGATAGTTCAACTATAAACTAGAAAACTTGCTCTTATTTCTTTCGTATACTTAACTCTCCCGATGCTAAGCAAATAGATAACCTCACAATGCTCTCCCGATGCTCTTGCAAGATATTAATAACCAAAATAAGAGAACTTGAAGTTTATTTTATTGAACTGAAAATTCCTAAAACAAAACAACCCTTGCAACTACTTTACAAATCAACCCGTGGCCCTAGGGGGAATTTAGAACATGGTGTGGGAAGGAAAACGACTAGAGGTTGAGAGAGAAGGCTAGGGTAATCGGTTATGGGATATCTCCTCTAGGTTAAAATCTATGCCCTTATATAAGCTTTGGGCTCAAGTTATCTAATTTAACAAGGATTACAACTTTAATTAAAAGTATGATTCTAATAAAGACTAAATCTTCAAGGAATCTACTTTCTAGCCGTCCTCCTTGTTTTTTGGGATTTTCTCTCCTTGAACTTTGGGCTTGACATATCTTTTGATCTGGGGCTCGGAAAAATATGAGGTTTTCACACGACAGACGGGCTGAATTTTCTCTATCTGTCGAGGTCCACTTTGCTTCTTCTCCTAAAAACTGCTGTCGTCCTCTGCTGTCATGGCAGCACCCATGGCAGCATCGTCCTCTTTGTCTGCTTGTCCAGTTCAGCTCTTCTACTTCACTGCCCAGCGCCTGCCCTTTCCGTCTGCTACAGCAGCAACCTGCAAAAATAGCCATTCTTAGTAGAATCTGTGCCTTTTAATATATTTGTGATGTTTTGCTGTAAACTAACCTAAATGCAATGAATAATGCTTGAATGCAGTAGAAATATGGGTTAAAAAGGGTGTAAATAATAGAACTTTTACACACTCAACACACCCCCAAACTCAAGTCTTTGCTTGCCCTCAAGCAACTAAGTCCTAAAAGAAAAATGAAATATTTTTGTTTTGGCTTTCAAACAATGAACTTTCCCTTACCCGTCGTTCGTTCCCTGTGACGGCAGCAACCTGTCGGATAATTTAGGATCTGTTCGGAATCTCACTATAGTCCTCGTGCAGTGTGTGCATGCTTGTGAACAGTTATATGCCAAGACTCTCTTAGTTTCACTAGAATATTTCAGCTCTTAACTCGAATTTTTATGCCAAGTTTATCTTTTTGAAGGTACTTCTTATGCTCCTTTGATTTTCTGTTTTGACTCGATTTCAATTTTTTTAAGCTAAAGTTTCACTAGAGCCGGTTTCGGGCACCTCTAGGGCTGTTGAGTCTATTTTGCTAAACTTCTTTCCTAGAGCCAGTGTTAGGCACCTCTAGGGGCTATTCAAGTGCTAAGCCTCCGATTCTAGTTGACTAAAAGAGTTCTAAGCAGTATAACAGTCATAATGGTGTTTAAGTTTTCAGAACTATAGAAAGGCTCTAAACTTCTCCTAAAACTATCCTAAAGTCGCTGCCATGACAGAGCTGTCACGACAGGTAAGTTCAGTTCACAGTTTTCAGCCAAAATTTCCAATATTTTCATCTTTTTTTTGACAAAAATAAACTAAGTAAAAGACACCAAATTTAACTAAGATGTACTCCATTAATATGGAGGGTTGCCACCCCCAAACTCGAGGGTTGCATTGCCCTCAATGCAAATGACAGAATAAAAATGAAAACATATGAAGGCAGTACATCAAAAAATATATATGGCAGGCATCAAGAATAAGATAAGAAACTTAAATTTAATAGCTGTCTTCGCTGCTGCTGCTGAGGCGGATCTGGCGGCGGGCTCTGGCTCTCGGGGCAGGCTGGGGCATGGTGGAGGCGGATTTGTTCTTGACCTCCCGGGGTGGCTGGATTCTGGTTGGGGAGATGTGGGGTGGTTGCTCCACAACCTGAATATCAGAGCTGCTGCTGCTCTCACTGCTGCTGCTGGCCTTTGGCAGTTTGTTCTTATCTGCCATCCGCTTCTGCCTCTTTACCGGTGTAAACTCCTTCGACAGATTCCTCTGAATAGAGGGTTCATCGTCACTGTCTGCCCAAATAGAGGAGGAAGAGAACCCAGCAACAAAGGCAGCGAGGTCATCCGATGTCATGGGTCGCTTTGTCCCTCGAGTAGATGGTTCGACATGAGTACTGCCGGCTGCTGTCGAGGCAGGCAATGGTATGGAGGCGGCAGATGGTGTTTGTGGGGTAGCAGCATGTGTAGGTGTGTGGACAGGGGTGGTGACAGTGAAGTAATGGGCAGGGAAAGTGGGGAAACAACATCAGGGAAATTTAAAGTATTTTGAATAAAATTTACCGTGGATGCGGCAAAGTCCCTGATGAATGTCATGAGGCCCAACTGTCTTTCCTCCATCTTTTGAATGGCAGCTAGGATCTGATTGGAGGAGTCTGTCGGAGCAGCTGCTGCGGCGGCAGGTTCAGGATTTTGCTGCTCTGATGATTCAGCTGTGGCGGCAGCGGGGTTGAATGATGATAGAGGAGTGGCCACGGTTAGCTCCATGAGGCTGAGGATATTCTTTTCCGTCCAACCTCGTCCTTTAACTATTGAATCAATGTGGGCTTCTGGAACGTTATGGTCGCGGTATAGTGACGTGATGAGGTAGGGGAGGAAAAAGAGGCCCGTCGATCGATGTGCACTTTCCAAAATACTCTCTCAAATATAACTACCCACATTAATGGGCCGTTCATTTAAAATAGAGTGTATCAATGCTAACCTCTGCTGATCGACGGTGTTATGGTGGGATGATGACATGATCCTCTTTTTGATGAAGGCATTCCATAACTTTGCCTCCGGCAGCAGCTGTCTCCGCTTCACCGTGTGTGGATTTTTCCGGCTTGTATTCCATTCGGTCCCCTCTTCCGTCAGTTCTTCCATGACAGCGTCATAGGCAGCATCATCCAAGGTGTCGAGGAACTGCTGGTGTGCGTCATCATTGGGGCCTATGTAGAGGCCATATAAGGAATTGATGTGCTCGGCTGTGAACGGTACCTCTTTCCCTCTAACACTCACTGTTGTCGCCGTTTTGCTGCTGATGGCAGCATAAAATTCTCTCACCAGCGTCTCGTTCATCTCCTCTGGTTGCTTCGCAAATGTTTGCCATAATAGAGCTGTAATCTTCCTGGCTATGAAAGGCTTGAGGCCCAGATTCTTTGCCTTTGGTGTATAGATGAATCCTCGTTCTTCCCACATGTCTCTGGTAGCAAAGGACTATGGGGGAGTTGCTGCTGGTGAGGAAGTAGAGGCAGCATTGCGTCGGGTTTTTCTAGAAGACATATTAGTGCAAGGGTTGTGAAAAGTAAATGAAAGCAAATGAAAACTAAAGATGGAGAGCAAGTAAGAAAGGCAGAAGTGAGTGAAAAATGAAATTGAAACGGGGTTTTATAGAAGAGGAATTGCTGCCCGTTGAAGCTGTAACGGCAGGCGCGAATAACGGGGCGGCTGTTGAGCTTTAGCGTGTCTGACGCGTCTGACACACGTTTCCGCGTCTGTTACGCGTCTGTCACACGTTTCTGCGTCTGTCGTGACAGTATGGTGATAGCCTGTCTTTTCCGTGTCTTTCATGGTAGCCGTAACGACAGGCATCAAGTATTGGGCTTTGTTGGGCTGGTGGATGGATGGTAGGCTGAGTTCACTTCTCCTGTTCTTCTTGACTCCTTTATTTCCTAAAAACAATAAACATAAAACATTATTCGAATAAAATAAACCTTATTTCCTAATACTTAATAAATAATAATAAAAAATAGAAATAAAATTTAGGTTAAATTATGGATGCCAGGTGGGGCATCTCCTAAGGTAACCACTTCCTGTATTCCTGGGGCTTCAGTCCCCTGATAATGCTTGAGGCGCTGTCCGTTGACTTTGAATTGGTGCCCGTCTTTTAATGATCGTATTGTGATGGCACCATGGGGAAAAACTTGTACGACTTGGAACGGGCCAGACCATCTAGATTTCAGTTTCCCTGGGAAAAGTTTCAGTCTAGAATTAAACAACAATACAAGCTGCCCTGGGCAGAACTGCCGTGGCAGCAACTTCCTGTCATGCCACTTCTTAGTTTTCTCCTTGTAGATTCTTGCATTGTCGTAGGCCATTGTCCGTATTTCTTCAATCTCGTTCAGATCTAACAGCCTTTTCTGTCCTGCCCTATCCAAGTCCATATTCACTGCCTTGATCGCCCAGTATGCTCTGTGCTCTATGTCGACAGGTAGATGACATGTTTTTCCATAAATCAATCGGTACGGAGACATGCCCAATGGAGTCTTAAAAGCTGTCCTATATGCCCATAACGCATCATTTAGGAGTAAAGACCAGTCTTTCCTTGTTGGCTTAACCATCTTCTCAAGAATGTTCTTGACTTCCTTGTTGGAAATTTCAGCTTGTCCATTGGTTTGTGGGTGATATGCTGTTGTGATCCGATGCTTAACACCCTATTTCTTCAAGGCAGCAACAATAACCCTATTGTCGAAATGTCTCCCTTCATCACTGATAATCGCCTTAGGGATGCCAAACCTCGAAAAGATATTTTTGTGTAAAAACCTTTGGACTGTCTTGGCATCATTCTTTTGAGTGGCGATAGCTTCAACCCACTTAGAGACATAATCTACTGCCAGGAGGATGTATAGATTTCCACATGAAGATGGAAAAGGTCCCATAAAATCAATCCCCCAAACGTCGACGATTTCGACCTCTAGAATGTTCTGCAGTGGCATCTCATTTCTCCGTGAGATGTTTCCTGTCCTTTGGCACCTGTCACAACTCTTGTAGAAGATGTGAGCATCTTTGTACAGTGACGGCCAGTAAAACCCTGACTGCAGCACCTTGGCAGCAGTTTTGTTGCCTCCTAAGTGTCCTCCATATTGTGAAGCATGGCAGTGATGTAATATATCTTTCTGTTCTTCCTGTGGTACACATCTCCTTATAACCTGATCTGCACAGATTTTGAAAAGAAGAGGTTCGTCCCAATAATAATGCTTAACATCATTTTGGAACCTCTTCCTGGCTTGATAATTAAGGTCAGGGGGAATTATTCCGCTAACTAAGAAATTAACGAAATCTGCATACCAAGGAAGTTCAGAATACGTACCTGCCGCCATGGCTGTCGCAGCAGTGATTGCGGCAGCAAAGAGCTGCTCGTCTGGGAAGGTCTCCAGTATGTTTGTCTCATCTATTGGTAGACTCTTTCCCTTCTCCAACCTTGACAAGTGATCTGCCACCTGATTTTCTGTCCCTTTTTTGTCCTTGATTTCAAGGTCGAATTCTTGCAGTAGCAGGATCCATCTTATCAATCGAGGCTTTTCATCCTTTTTAGCGAACAGATACTTGAGGGCAGAATGGTCTGTGTGCACTATGACCTTCGTTCCAAGTATGTAAGAACGAAACTTGTCAATGGAGAATACCACAGCTAATAACTCCTTTTCTGTGGTGGTGTAGTTCACTTGGGCTTCATTCAGTGTCTTGTTGGCATAGTATATGACATGAAACAATTTGTCTCTTCGCTGCCCAAGTGCTGCCCCGACAGCATAGTCACTGGCATCACACATGATCTCAAATGGTTGCGTCCAGTCTAGTGGCTGTACTATTGGGGCTGTTACCAGTTTTTCCTTCAGAACCTTGAATGCTTCAGTACATTCTTCATTAAAGTCAAAGGGTCGGTTCTGCTCCAAAAGATGGCATAAGGGCTTGGTGATTTTTGAGAAATTTGCAATGAATCTCCGATAAAAATCAGCATGTCCCAAGAAACTTCTAATACCCTTGACTGTTGTCGGCGGCGGCAGCTTTTCGATCACTTCTATTTTAGCCCTATCGACTTCTATCCCACGGCAGCTAATCTTGTGGCCAAGGACTATCCCTTCATCCACCATAAAGTGGCATTTTTCCCAATTCAAGACTAGATTTGCTTTTTCACATCTTTCAAGTACCTTTTGTAGATTGCCTAGGCAGCTCTCAAAGTCGTCCCTAAAGACTGAAAAATCATCCATAAAAATCTCAAGGAAGTCCTCCACCATATCGGAGAATATGGCCATCATGCACATTTGGAAGGTGGCGGGTGCATTGCATAATCCGAATGGCATTCTCCTAAAAGCATAAGTTCCATATGGGCATGTGAAGGTCGTCTTTTCTTGATCTTCCGGTGCGATGGCTATTTGATTATAACTTGAATAACCATCAAGAAAACAATAGTAAGGTTTACCCGCTAATCTATCAAGCATTTGATCAATAAAGGGTAAAGGAAAGTGGTCCTTTCGGGTAGCTTTGTTAAGCTTCCGATAGTCCATACAAACCCTCCAACCGGTCACAGTCCTAGTTGGGATTAACTCATTGTTTTCATTGGTTACCACGGTCATTCCTCCTTTCTTTGGAACGCATTGCACCGGGCTTACCCATTTGCTGTCGGAGATGGCGTAAATAATACCAGCATCTAACCATTTGATTATCTCTTTATGAACCACCTCTTTCATCGCATGATTTAGCCGCCTTTGGGCATCTATAGTTGGCTTATGATCTTCCTCTAAAAGGATTTTGTGCATGCATAACGCCGGACTAACGCCTTGAATATCAGCTATTGTCCATCCAATTGCCTTCTTGTGCTGCCGCAGCATCCCTATTAGCTGCCGTTCCTGTTCCTGCGGCAGCTTAGAAGAGATGATTACGGGCAACGTATCATTTGAACCAAGAAAAGCATATTTTAGCTGCCCTGGCAGGGGCTTTAGTTCTAAGGCAGGTGGTTCAACAGTAGATGGCTTTTGGATTGCATGGTTATCCGAAGTATAATTTAAAGGTTCGAATAACTTACCTGGACGATCGCCTATCCAGTTTACCTCCTCCTGATCTTCAGTATCAGATGTATCAGATTCAGAAGAGTTGTTGTCGTCGGTGCTGTCGTGACAGTCCTGTAGGTGGCTGCCGCGGCAGTGACCAATTTTGATGTCGTGACAGCCCGACCTGATGCAGGGTTGATCAAAGGCAACTTCAGTGATAGCCTTACATTCCTCGTCTACATCAGCATGCTTCATATCTTGGAGAACATTCAACTTAATCTCTTGGTCGTTCACTCTCATGGTGAGTTCTCCTTTTTCCACATTAACCAGTGATCTTCTCGTGGCTAAGAAGGGTCGCCCAAGGATGATTGGTGCGTTTTCGTCTGCTTCACAATCTAAAACAAGAAAGTCAGCAGGAAATATAAATTTATCCACTCTTACAAGAATATCTTCAATTTTTCCTTCCGGATGAACGTAAGAGCGGTCTGCCAGCTGCAGAATTACTGTCGTGGACCGCGCCTTTCCAATACCTAATTTCTGAAAAATAGATTTTGGCATTAAATTAATACTAGCACCAAGATCACAAAGTGCCTTAACCATATATTTATCTCCGATTACACAAGGTATGATGAAGCTCCCTGGATCCTTCTTTTTCTAGGGTGGCTGCCGATGAAGAATACTCATGCAACCTTCTGTCATCTTTACCGTTTCAAATTCCCCAAGTTTAGATTTCTTTGACATGACATCCTTGAGAAATTTGGCGTAACCGGGCATCTCCCTAACGGCATCTAACAGCGGAATATTAATATGAACCTGCTTAAAAATATCATAAATCTTTTTAAGCTGAGATTCTTGTTTAGCTTGCTGTAACCGTTGAGGAAAAGGGGGTGAGGGACGATAATCAGCAATACGTCCTTCCCACTGCATACGAATCTGAGAAGGTTTGGGTTCATCATCTTTCTCGTCTGTCGCTTCTGCTGTCGTGACAGGCTCATTGGCGGCAGTCTGTTTGTTACCTGTCGGGGCAGCTTCCTCGGCAGGTCTTTCCAAGGCTGGTTTTCTTACTGTTTCAGCTTCCTTTTCCGGCCTTGGTAATTTTTTCCCACTCCTAGTAGTAATGGCCTTACATTGCTCATGTGTGGGCTGCCTAGCATTTTCAGGATTACTAGGGAATCCTCCAGTCTGCCTTGGCTTGATATGCTGGGAAACTGTAGAACTAATGTTTTGATATAATAATTGAAAAATGTTTTGGACTAATTTGAAAAGAATTTAAAACTTGTTTTTAAGTCCAAACAACTTGAAATTATGTTTGAGGTATTTTAAGAGGTTTTTGACAAAGAATTTTCATGTTTTTAATAGCCAAACTCGTGATTTCAAAGTACCAGTATCGATACCGGTGTACCAGTATCGATACCATTTTGCCCCAGTTTGGCCACTGTCAAAACCCGTATCGATACGAGGGTTTAGTGTATCGATACGGAGGGGGTCGTTTCGATACGCCACGTCAGCGTACCGATCCCAATTTAACTACCCCAACGGCTATTTCCCAACGGCCATTTAAATGTCAAAGGGTACCGATACGCCCTCAAGCGTATCGATACGCCCAGGCTGGCAAGAGCCCAACGGCTAGTTTAGATGAAGGCTGTATCGATACCGTTTCACGTGTATCGATACCGTTAGCTGCAGAACAGCATTTATGAAGGGAAATAAAGTCCTCAACGGCTCCAATTCATCCCCAACGGCTAGTAACGGCTACAAACTCATTTGGGAGTATAAAAGGGACCTCCAAGCATCAAGAGAAGACTAATGCTCATATTGTCAAACATCAAATGATCAAGAAATTGTCTTAGTGCTTTATTTGTCAATTCTTGTATAGACAAACACTAGTGAGCCAAAATTGTTAAATTTGCTCAAGTGTTTTAGGATTTGGGTGAGAGCTTAATTGTGCAAACAAACACCTATTAGAGGGTTTAAGTTTGCTTTATTTATCTCTTTGTAAAAGAGGGTTTTGATCAAGGCTTTGGGTAGAAGCTTGATCGGTTGTAAGGGTTTCCTCCTAATCCAAGAAAAGGGGACGAATCAACTAGTGGATTGATTGTGAAATCCTTAGTGGGGAGCTAAGGTAGTGGATGTAGGTGCTTGTGAGAAGACCGAACCACTCTAAATCTTTGTGTCTTTATTCTTTTTAGCTTCCTTAACCCTTCCACCCAAAAATCCACCTCTCCACCACTTGGTGAGCATAATCGGTTGAACGAATCGAGCACCACACAACCCAACAATTGGTATCAGAGTTTGGCTCAATCGGTGAGGATTAACATCCTATTGAGAAGATCCGGCAAGCTCGATCACTAGTTCATCAACCGGCTCAAATGGCACAATCAATCGACAAACCGCCTTTCTTTGACGGAGACCACTACGCCCTTTGGAAGACAAAGATGAAATTCTTCATCAAATCAAGAGATTACAAGCTATGGGATGTAGTTGAAGATGGTCCGTTCGTGCCTCAAAGAAGTAAAGTGGAGTGGAGTGCCGACGATCGCAAGAAGATGGAGCTAAATTGCAAAGCCTTGCACATTCTATTTTGTGCATTTGGTCCATCCATCTATGAGAAGATGTCTTCTTGTGAGAGTGCCAAGGAGGTATGGGACAAGCTTGAAGTCACATACGAAGGGACAAACGAAGTCAAGGAGACCAAGATTGGGCTCCTAACCTTGGAGTATGAGAACTTCAAAATGGATCCAGAAGAGAACATCGAGAGGATGTTTGATAGGTTCTCCACCATCACCAATGGTCTCAAAGGCTATGGAGAAGCCATCCCGGAGGAGAAGCTTGTTCGAAAGCTCATCTACTCACTTCCCGAGTCTTGGGACTCAAAGAGGACCGCCATCATCGAAGCCAAAAATTTGAAGACTTTGAAGCTTGATGAACTCATGGGGTCACTCCTTACTCATCAAATCATGAAGAAGAATAAAGAGGATGAGAAGAAGATGGAAGAAATTCGAGCTATGGGAGAGAAGAAAATCAAAGGGCTTGGCATCAATGCTAGTGCCATGGCTCTCAAATCCTCCACTTGCCATCATGTCTACTCAAGTGAAGAGGAGGATGAAGAAGAAGAGATAGTTCATCTCTTCAAGAAGTGTGCCCCATTCATGAAGAAAGCATTGAGAGAGCTTGAACGAGAACCTAAGAGAAAGGAGAGGGCAAGCACTTCAAGCCATAAGAAGAAGGCACATTTGGCTACTTGGAGTGATGAAGACTCCACCGACGATGAACAAGCCAACCTTTGCCTTATGGCCATCGAAGAAGATTCAAGGGTAACTTCTAATTCATCTACTTCATGTTCTTATTCCTTTGATGAATTACAAGATGCCTATGATGATTTGGTTTTAGATTTTAAAAGCCACATTTTGAAAAACAAAAAATTGGTTTCAAAGTTAACAATTCAAAATGATTTGCTTTCTAAAACCAAACTTGAACTTGAAGCAAAACTTGAAGAGTTTGAATTAAAATGTTTTGATTTACAAAAATTGCTTCAAAATGTTCAAGAAGAAAAAGATTTGATTTCCAAAGAGCTTGAAAAGAAAAACAATCTTGGAAAATCAAATTTTTATGTTAGACAATCTAGTTCCCCTAGATTTGTGAATGGAAAATGTTTTAGAAGTGTTTGGGTCCCAAAAGGACTAACCACTTCAACTAAAAAGGATGAAATTGAAAAATGGATTCCTAAGGGGACTAAATTTTGTGCAACTAACGTTTATGGATCCAAAGCAATTTGGATACCAAAAGTTACTTGATTGTCTATTGTAGGTGTGATGGAGATGTTCAACAAGTCAAACATTGAGGGGGAGCTCCATGCACACAAGGAAGAACACTTGAAGAAGGAAGGCTTCACATCCTACCTTGAGTTCAAGTGTGGTAAAATTCTAGTTGTTTTGTTTTTATTTGTTTATCTTTGTTTAAATTCAACTAGATGATCATATATGTTGGAATAACATTTTTGATGATGCTATGAGTAAGGGGGAGCCAATTTTAAACCAAATTTTTTTTAAGTGTGTCAAAATGTTTTTTTGCTTCCTATGTTATCTTGAACTTAAATGTCTTTTAAATTCTTTTTGATATAACAAAAAGGGGGAGAAATGGTTTGAAAAATTGAATTTTCAAATGAATAAGGGGGAGCTTAATTTGATTTCATATCTTTAATCTCTTATTCAAAGGGGAGAATCCCAAACAATTTTTCAAGTTAGTTTTATTATATCAAAAAGGGGGAGATTGTAGAACTAATGTTTTGATATAATAATTGAAAAATGTTTTGGACTAATTTGAAAAGAATTTAAAACTTGTTTTAAGTCCAAACAACTTGAAATTATGTTTGAGGTATTTTAAGAGGTTTTTGACAAAGAATTTTCATGTTTTTAATAGCCAAACTCGTGATTTCAAAGTACCAGTATCGATACCGGTGTACCAGTATCGATACCATTTTGCCCCAGTTTGGCCACTGTCAAAACCCGTATCGATACGAGGGTTTAGTGTATCGATACGGAGGGGGTCGTTTCGATACGCCACGTCAGCGTACCGATCCCAATTTAACTATCCCAACAGCTATTTCCCAACGGCCATTTAAATGTCAAAGGGTACCGATACGCCCTCAAGCGTATCGATACGCCCAGGCTGGCAAGAGCCTAACGGCTAGTTCAGATGAAGGTCGTATCGATACCGTTTCACGTGTATTGATACCGTTAGCTGCAGAACAACATTTATGAAGGGAAATAAAGTCCTCAACGGCTCCAATTCATCCCCAACGGCTAGTAACGGCTACAAACTCATTTGGGAGTATAAAAGGGACCTCCAAGCATCAAGAGAAGACTAATGCTCATATTGTCAAACATCAAATGATCAAGAAATTGTCTTAGTGCTTTATTTGTCAATTCTTGTATAGACAAACACTAGTGAGCCAAAATTGTTAAATTTGCTCAAGTGTTTTAGGATTTGGGTGAGAGCTTAATTGTGCAAACAAACACCTATTAGAGGGTTTAAGTTTGCTTTATTTATCTCTTTGTAAAAGAGGGTTTTGATCAAGGCTTTGGGTAGAAGCTTGATCGGTTGTAAGGGTTTCCTCCTAATCCAAGAAAAGGGGACGAATCAATTAGTGGATTGATTGTGAAATCCTTAGTGGGGAGCTAAGGTAGTGGATGTAGGTGCTTGTTAGAAGACCGAACCACTCTAAATCTTTGTGTCTTTATTCTTTTTAGCTTCCTTAACCCTTCCACCCAAAAATCCACCTCTCCACCACTTGGTGAGCATAATCGGTTGAACGAATCGAGCACCACACAACCCAACAGAAACCTGACCCATTTGTGTCTCCAAAGATTTCAGAGTATCTTCATGATTTGTCATCCGCATCTCTGTTTTATCCATGAACGTCTCTGTTTTCTTGACAAACTGATTCATATTCTCAATATAAGTACCTGTCTGAGACGTAAAAGTGGCCAGAGTTTGTTCCAGTATACTGTTAGTGGCTGCTGGTGGCTGCTGTTTCTGTTGCGGCGGCAGTTGCTGTCGCGTCAGCAATCTAGGTCCTCCCTAATTCTGATTGTTGTGTGCTTGAGGATTCAGGGCATTATTAGGATTACTCCAAGAAAACTTGGGGTCCTTTCTCCAGTTGGGATTATAGTTGTTGGAGTTGTAATTCGGCTTGTTGTAATTTCCAACATACTTTCCCTCTTCTAACTGTATTGGACATTCCTCCGAACTGTGATTTCCCTCACAAATGTCACATACCTCCTCGACAGCAAATCCATGTTGTGCATCCTCGTTCAAGAGTTTTTTCATTGCCTTAGTAAGGTATGCCACTTGTTATTTCATCGTGCTGTCGGCCTCATAATCCTTGACAGCTAGTACCCGTTTACCTCCTCTTCTTGCTGTCGGAAACTGCTCTTCATTCTTAGCCAAATTTTTCAATACTTGCATTGCCTCATCCGGGTCTTTGTCCAATAGTAATCCGTTTGCTGCTGAATCAATTCGAATACAAGTTTGTAAGTTGGCAGCATTATAAAACTTGGTTACCTGGTTCCAGACGGGGAATCCATGCATAGGGCAGTTCCGTAGAAGAGTAGTAAATCTGTCCCAGGCTTCGTGCATCGGCTCGTCATCTTCCTGTTGAAAAGTAGCAATTTCATTACGTAATCGCTCAGATAAATGTGAAGGATTAAAACGAGATAAAATTTCACGAGACAAATCTGCCCAAGTTCTAATTGAACCCGGCGTAAGTTTATTCCACCAAGTCTTTGCTCTGTCCCTCAATGAATGGGGAAATAACCGAAGCCTCAGTATCTCCGGATTAACTCCTGGTAGTCTAAACGAACCACAGATCTCCTTGAATGTTTTGAGATGCTCCCTAGCATCCTCTGTAACAGCACCACTAAACTGCCCGACATTGTTGATCAAACTAAACATAACAGGTTTCAGCTCGAAGTTGTCAACATCTATGTCCGGCAGCGTGGTTTCCAGCTCTACATGATCGTTCAACATGTAGTCACGACAGGACCGTCGGCCGGCAGCGGCAGGCGGGTCGCCGACAGGCGGGTCGTTTCCATTGTGGGCCATCTTCTCTAGCTGTTCCTCAAGGTACTCGTTCCTGGCTAGTAAGTGACGAAGTTGTTTCTTGAGATTGAATGATCGTTCGATTTCTGGATCTAATGGATACTCAGGATCTTTACCTTGGTTCGATCTGCGTATAAACAAGAAACCTTGTGAAAAGCAAGAGTTGAATGCACCAAAGAAAAACAGAAAAATAAAAATAAAAATAAAAACAAAAACGAAAGGTGCAATAAAAGAAAAGGTAGAGTTATGTTGCCAATCCCCAGCAACGGCGCCAAAAACTTGTTGCGTGTAAAATAGTCTATCGCAATTGTAGTACAAGTATACACGACGCAAGTAGTAAAGTGATACGAAGTATCGGATATCGTCTCCACAGGGATTGGGCTAATAGCTTCACCTTAATTCACTGCACGAAAGTAAAGAAGATGTTTGAGAAAGTTGTCACGAGAATAATAAAGTAAACGTAAATAAAAGAGTAGAGATATCAAGATAGAGAGAATGGGCTGGTATTGAATTGCTCAGTAGTGCAGGTATTGCAGAGTTTAGGAAATCCAGTTCTGTCGTCGCGCCCGTCGCAGCAACAGTCCGTTGATTGTCGCGGCAGCAAACACTCAACTTCGTACTTCAAGTTTGGCAAGAATCCCAGATGTGCCTTGGCCTATCCCTAGGTCCAAGTCTGTCGATGATCACGTCTTTGATGATACCTCCCGGCGTGAATCGAAGGATGAACACCGATGTGGATGAATTCTTCTTTAGCCACTTAACCTCGTCCTATCCCTAGGTCCGAGATAGTTCAACTATAAACTAGAGAACTTGCTCTTATTTCTTTCGTATACTTAACTCTCCCGATGCTAAGTAAATAGATAACCTCACAATGCTCTCCCGATGCTCTTGCAAGATATTAATAACCAAAATAAGAGAACTTGAAGTTTATTTTATTGAACTGAAAATTCCTAAAACAAAACAACCCTTGCAACTACTTTACAAATCAACCTGTGGCCCTAGGGAGAGTTTAGAACATGGTGTGGGAAGGAAAACGACTAGAGGTTGAGAGAGAAGGCTAGGGTAATCGGTTATGGGATATCTCCTCTAGGTTAAAATCTATGCCCTTATATAAGCTTTGGGCTCAAGTTATCTAATTTAACAAGGATTACAACTTTAATTAAAAGTATGATTCTAATAAAGACTAAATCTTCAAGGAATCTACTTTCCAGCCGTCCTCCTTGTTTCTTGGGATTTTCCCTCCTTGAACTTTGGGCTTGACATATCTTTTGATCTGGGGCTCGGAAAAATATGAGGTTTTCACACGACAGACGGGCTGAATTTTCTCTATCTGTCGAGGTCCACTTTGCTTCTTTTCCTAAAAACTGCTGTCGTCCTCGGCTGTCACGGCAGCACCCATGGCAGCATCGTCCTCTTTGTCTGCTTGTCCAGTTCAGCTCTTCTACTTCACTGTCAGCGCCTGCCCTTTCCGTCTGCTACGGTAGCAACCTGCAAAAACAACCATTCTTAGTAGAATTTGTGCCTTTTAATATATTTGTGATGTTTTGCTGTAAACTAACCTAAATGCAATGAATAATGCTTGAATGCAGCAAAAATAAGGATAAATGATGGGTAAAATATAGAACTTTTATACACTGATCACACCCCCAAACTCGAATCTTTGCTTGTCCTCAAGCAATTCAGACCTAAAAGAAAAATATATTTTTTTTGTTTTGGCTTAAAACAGTGAACTTTCCCTTGCCCTTCATTCATTCTCTATTGACAGCAGCACCTTGTCGCAAGTAAAAGAGTCTATCGCAATTGAGTGCAAGTGTACACGTCGCAAGTAATAAAGTGATACTAGAGTATCGGATATCGTCTCCACAGGGACTTGGCTTACCCTTTCCTTCGCTATCTGCACAAGGGGAAAAAGAATGATTTAAGATTTTGTCACGAGAAATATAAAGAGTACTGGAAAATAGAAGTAAAGTAATCAAGATAGAGAGAATGGGCTGGTATTGAATTGCACAGTAGTGCAGGTATTGCTGAGTATAGGAAATCCAGTTCTGTCGTCGTTCCCGTCGCGGCAGCACCTGTCGCGGCAGCAGTCCGTTGCTTGTCGCAGTAGCGAACAATCAACTCAGTACTTCAAGTTTAGCAAGAATCCCTGATGTGCCTTGGCCTATCCCTAGGTCCAAGTCTGTCGATGATCACGTCTTTGATGATACCTCCCGGCGTGAATCGAAGGATGAACACCGATGTTGATGAATTCTTCTTTAGCCACTTAACCTTGTCCTATCCCTAGGTCCGAGATAGTTCAACTATAAACTAGAGAACTCACACTTATCCCTTTCGTATACTTAACTCTCCCGATATTAAGTAAATAGATAACCTCACAATGCTCTCCCGATGCTCTTGCAAGATGTTAATAACCAGAATAAGAGAACTTGAAGTTTATTTTATTGAACTGAAAATTCCTAAAACAAAAGCAACCCTTGCAACTACTTTACAAATCAATTCGTAGCCCTAAGGGGAATTTAGAACATGTTGAGAGGAAGAAAAACGACTAGAGGTTGAGAGAGAAGGCTAGGGTAATCGGTTATGGGATATCTCCTCTAGGTTAAAATCTATGCCCTTATATAAGCTTTGGGCTCAAGTTATCTAATTTAACAAGGATTACAACTTTAATTAAAAGTATGATTCTAATAAAGACTAAATCTTCAAGGAATCTACTTTCCAGCCGTCCTCCTTGTTTCTTGGGATTTTCTCTCCTTGAACTTTGGGCTTGTCATATCTTTTGATCTGGGGCTCAGAAAAATATGAGGTTTTCACACGACAGACGGGCTGAATTTTCTCTATCTGTCGAGGTCCACTTTGCTTCTTCTCCTAAAAACTGCTGTCATCCTCTGCTGTCACGGCAGCACCCATGGCAGCATCGTCCTCTTTGTCTGCTTGTCCAGTTCAGCTCTTTTACTTCACTGCCCAGCGCCTGCCCTTTCCGTCTGCTACGACAACAACCTGCAAAAACAGCCATTCTTAGTAGAATCTGTGCCTTTTAATATATTTGTGATGTTTTGCTGTAAACTAACCTAAATGCAATGAATAATGCTTGAATGCAGCAGAAATATGGGTTAAAAAGGGTGTAAATAACAGAACTTTTACACACTCAACAGACACTCTCTACTTTATTTCCCAAAGTATAGTTGTTCAATGTAGCAAATCAAAAGTTGGAATGAACACAATCCGTCTCTGAAAAATGTTTTTCTCATGTTAATATTAATTTACTAAAGTCAGACTGCTTGTGATCCGTCTTTGAACAGTAAAAGTAACGAACATTGTTCAAAGTCGAACTGTCCTTGATCCGTCTTCAAGCTTATTTCTAACTTTGAGTTTATTTTCTGGATAAACATTGTTTAAAGTCGGGCAGAAATCAGTCCGACTTTTGACTTGAACAGTAAACCACCATAGATCTGGAAATAATCTTCTCTGAACCATATTTTGAGAAAAAAATTCAACCACAATATTGTGGTCTGTTAAGTATGGCTCATATATTATAAAAGGACAAATGTTGGCTACTTTAACTGGGATTACAATTGTTCTAATCCATCGTGGAGTAGTATTCTTTATCATAGTTAGAATAGGACTTGGATGTCGGGGGCTATATAAAGAGGCTTACCCCCACCTCATTAGGCACTTCATCAATTGTTCTTTAGGCTTTGCGGAGCGAGAGCATCTGTCCATCAAAGAAGTACTCGAGTTTTTGGTAGGCTCGGATTAAGTGGGTTAGGAGTGCGGGGGCTTCGCCCCCGTGGTACGGTATGAGGTATCTTTGTAAGTGTACCGAGTCTATAAATAGATGTGTTATTTGTAACCTAAGGACCATTGATTGAATAAAAGAAAACAACCGCTCTTTGCTCCTCGAGGACGTAAGCACACTGCTGAACCTCGTTAAATATCTTGTGTTCTTGCTTGTTTGATTTTTCTTTTTCGTTTGTCGTGTGCACAACAATTGGTATCAAAAGCCTAGTTGTGATGGCTATGTCCGGTGCGAAATTCGAAGTGTTAAAGTTCAATGATGAAGGTAACTTTGGATTGTGGCAGGCGAGGGTAAAAGATCTATTAGCGCAACAGGGGATTTTAAAGGCTTTACGATCTACAAAACCAGCGTCGATGGAGGACGACGATTGGGAAGAACCGCAACAATGAGCGACTGGAACCATACGGTTATGTTTGGTAGATGAGATTATGTATCACGTTATGGATCTGACGTCTCCAGAAGAGATATGAAGCAAGTTGGAAAGTCAATTTATGTCCAAGTCTCTGAAAAATAAATTTTATGGGCTGAAGATGCCGGAAGGTCAAGATTTGGCGCAGCACGTGAATATCTTCAATCAAATAATCACCGATTTAACTCAACTTGATGTGAAGATTGAAGATGAAGACAAAGCAATGATTCTGTTGTGTTCGTTGCCTTCTTCTTATGAACACATGTTGACTACTCTCACATATGGGAAAGAAACAATAAAAGTTGAAGAGATTACTGCAACCTTGTTGGCCCACAACCAGCAAAGGCAGAATACATGTGAAAGCTCTCACGCTGATGGTTTATATGTTAAGGGTAATCACGATCGTGGAAGGAAGTCAGAGAATGAGGGTTCTGGAAGACAGAATTCTAGATCAATGTCTAGAGGCAATAAGACATTTCGTTGCTACAAGTGCAAGGAGCCAGGACATATGAAGCAAGACTGTCCACGGTGGAAAAAGGAGTCAAGTGATAAACATGATGTATCATCCAAAACTGTGAATGTGGTGCAGAATGAGAATTCTGATTGCAGTGATGGTGGTATACTTTCTATTTCAACAACTCAGTTCACGGATGCTTGGATTCTTGATTCATGATGCTCTTATCATATAACACCTAACATGGAGTGGTTTTCTACCTATATGTCTGTTAATTCTGGTTCTGTCTATTTAGGTGATGATAGATGCTGCAATATTGTCGGTATTGGTGAAGTCATAATTAAGATGTATGATGGTATTGTTAGAATATTATGTGATGTTAGGCATATACCGAATTTGAAAAAGAATCTAATTTCTTTGGGCACTTTGCATAAGAATGGTTTAATTTCTAAAGCTAATGAGGATAGAGAAACCATTAGGATTGTTAAAGGTGCATTGACTGTGATGAAAGGAAAGATAACTATAGGGAATATCTATAAACTGTTAGGAGTACAGTTCTAGGTGGAGCTCATTCTGTTGAGTCATATGATGATAATACAAAATCGTGACATATGAGTCTTGGTCATCTTAGTGAACGTGGAATGATTGAATTGCATAAAAGAAATTTGTTGCATGGTGTCAAAAGTTGCAAGTTCGATTTTTGTGAATTTTCTGTTCTGGGTAAACAGACTAAAGTTGGTTTCACGATTGGGAAGCACAAAACTGAAGGGATTCTTGATTATGTGCATTCTGGTATATGGGGGCCTACCAGAGAATCATCATTGGGTGGATCTGTGTATTATGTTACTTTTATTGACGATTTTTCAAGAAAGTTTGGTTGTATTTTTTAAAATAGAAATCTGAAGTCTTTTCCAAATTCAAGGTGTGGAAAGTTGAGGTGGAGAACCAAACGGGTAGAAAGATCAAGTATTTAAGGTCTGATAATGGCACATGATACACAAATTCACAGTTTCTGAAGTTCTCTGAGGAGCATGGAATTCATAGTCATTTTTAGTGCGAAAGACGCCACAACAAAATGGTGTTCCTGAAAGGATGAACATGTTATTAGCTGAGCAGGCTCGGTGCTTGAGACTGAATGCAGGGCTTCCTAAAAACATCTGGGCAAAGGCTGTGAGTATGGAATGCTATCTCATCAACAGGTCACCACGAGAACCTTTGGGTGGAAAAGTTGTAGAAAAGGTATGGACAGGCAATGTAGTTGATTTTTTACACTTACAGATTTTTGGTTGTCCCTCTTATGTGCATGTACCTGGTGATGAAAGATCAAAACTTGATGCAAAATCGAAGAAGTGCATCTTTTTGGGCTACAAAAAAGGTGTCAAAGGATACAAGTTTTGGGATCCAGTTGCAAGGAAAATAGTGATTAGTATAGATACAATTTTTGACGAGCAATTCATGTTGCAGCAGAACTGAGACAAAGTGCTGGTGGATTTCGAATAGTATCCAAGAGCAGTTGAGAAAGAAGTAACAGCTGAGAAAGGTGAAAGTTCGAATTCAACTTCTGGTGACTCTAATACAGTTCTGCTGCAGAATTATAATTTAGCCAGAGATAGAGAGAGACGCACCAATGTAAAGGCTCCATGCAGATTGGGTTTTGAAGATATGGTGTCTTTTTCACTTCACATTAGTAGTGAAGATCCGAATAGTTTTCAAGGGGCTATCTCTAGTCCATTGAAAAAAAAATGGATGGCTGCAATGGTTGAGGAGATGGGATCTTTGCAGAAAAATCATACGTGGGAGCTAGCCAAGCTTCTTGAGGGAAAGAAGGCTATAGGTTGCAAATGGGTGTATAAAAGAAAACCAGCAATATCAGAAAAAGATGGGGGAAAAGTTCAAGGCTCGATTGGTAGAAAAGGGTTTTTCACAACAAAAGGAGTTGAGTATGATGAAATCTTTTCTCCTGTGGTTAGACATACTTCAATCAGGGCAATTCTTGCACTTGTAGTTAGTTCGAAATTGCATTTAGAGCAGATGGATGTTAAAACTACTTTTTTGCATGGTGATCTAGAGGGGTAGATTTATATGCAGCAGCCAGAAGGGTTCATTTAATCCGGAGATGAACATCTGGTTTGCAGGTTAAAGAAATCCTTGTACGAGTTGAAGCAGTCTCCACGACAATGGTACAAGCAATTCGACTCATACATGATTCAGTTTGGCTACAAGCGATGTGAGTACGATTGTTGTGTCTATGTTAAAAGCCTTGATGATGGTTCTTTTATTTTTCTACTATTGTATGTGGATGATATGTTGCTGGCTGCAAAGTATTTGCATGATGTTGTCGGTTTGAAAGCTTTATTTAGTCAGGAATTTGATATGAAAGACTTAGGAGCTGCAAAGAAAATTATTGGAATGAAGGTTTACAGAGATAGAGGCTCAAGGAAACTGTGGTTATCTCAGCAAGGCTATGTTTAGAAAGTGTTAGACAGGTTTGGGATGAGCAAAGCAAAGCCCCTGAGCACTCTATTGGCGAATCAGTTTAAGCTTTCTACAGAACGGTGCCCGAAGACAGACAAGAAAATTGAAGAGATGGCAAAGGTCCCTTATGCCAGTGCTGTCGGCTACCTAATGTATGCGATGGTATGTACTCGTCCTGATTTAGCTCATGCTATTGTTCAAGTTTGTAAATACATGTCTAAACCAGGAAGATCACATTGGGAAGCAGTTAAGTGGATTTTCAGGTATTTAAAGGGTACTGTGGGACATGGAATTGTTTTCGGCAGTCAGCGACATGGTCCTTTGATTGTTGGATATGTGGATTCAGACTATGCAAGTGATTTGGATGATAGAAGGTCTACAACTGGGTATGTTTTCACCCTTGGTGGTGGAGGGCCTATATGTTGGAAGTCAACTGTTTAGTCTGTCGTGGCATTATCAACTACTAAAGCTGAGTACATGGCAGTAGCTGAAGCTGCAAAAGAAGCCTTATGGCTTATTGGGCTAGTGAAAGAATTGGGTATTCAGCAAGGTGGAGTTTAGTTGCATTGTGATAGCCAAAATGCTATTCATTTGGCTAAGAATCATGTGTATCATGCTAGAACTAAACATATTGATGTGATGTTTCACAATATTAGAGAGTTGATTGCATCTAGTGAGATATTGGTACAAAAGGTGCATACTGTAGACAATCCAGCTGATATGTTGACCAAGCATGTTACTATAGACAAGTTCAAGCATTGTTTGGACTTGTTGAATGTTTTCAAATGCTAGAGAAGCATGATAGCCCAACCCACTTTGATGTGTGAGAGACTCTAGATTTATCTCTTAAGGGGCATGATTTTCGCCAAGGTGGAGATTTGTTAAGTGTGGCTCATATATTGTAAAATGACAGATGATGGTCACTTTAACTAGGATTACAATTGTTCTAATCCTTCCGGGAGTAGTATTCTTTATCCTAGTTAGAATAGGACTTGGATGTAGGGGCTATATAAAGAGGCTTACCCCCACCTCATTAGGCACTTCATCAATTGTTCTTTAGGCTTTGCGGAGCGAGAGCATCTGTCTATCAAAGGAGTACTCGAGTTTTCGGTGTGCTCATATTAAGTGGGTTGGGAGTGCGGGGGCTTCGCCCCTGCGGTACGGTACGGTACGAGGTATCTTTGTAATTATATCGGGTCTATGAATAGATGTGTTATTTTTAACCTAAGGACCATTGATTGAATAAAAGAAAACAATCGCTCTTTGCTCCCCGATGATGTAAGCACACTGCTGAACCTCGTTAAATCTCTTGTGTTATTGCTTTTTTAATTTTCTTTTTCGTTTGTCGTCTGCACAACATGATCATTCTACCGTATAATAACTTAACAATTTACTGAATATATATTATTCACCTACTATTGAATCAATTATAGTTTTTTTTTCAATAGAACAATGTTTATATTCTCAATATAAACATTAAAATTTCAATTCATACAAAATACGAAGCAGATGAATATCCTCAATCACTTATTAATTAAAATATCTTAATTGTAGAACTAATGTTTTGATATAATAATTGAAAAATGTTTTGGACTTATTTAAAAAGTATTTAAAACATTTACAAAATCCAAACAACTTGAAATTATGTTTAGGGAAGTTTTTAAAAAGGGTTTTTAATGTGTTTCAAAGCCAAATTTCTCAAAATTGTCCAGGTGTTTCGAAACACCTTAGGGCATTTCGAAACAGGGGATTCCAGTGGTAAAATCGTTTCGAAACGGGCTTTCCTTGGACATAATTTTTGCCCAGCGTTTCGAAACGGGCTAGGCCGTTTCGATACGCCTACGTGGCACTGACCACAACGGTCATAAACCCCAACGGCTATTTTCCCAACTAACTTTTAAATGCAGGCGTTTCGATACGGGCTTATAGCGTTTCGATACGCGTTTCGAAACGGCAAGGGGGTGTTCCAAAACGGGTACCCTGACAGACTGCAACAACTCTTTCTACATTGAGAGTGTTTCGAAACGGCTTCGAGCGTTTCGAAACGGGGAGCTGCAGAACTGCATTTATGGTGGGAATTAAAGTCTTCAACGGCTCCAATTTGATCCCAACGGCTAGTAACGGCTACAAACTCAATTGGGAGTATAAAAGGGACCTCCAAGCATCAAGAGAAGGTTAATGCTCATATTGTTAAACATCAAATGATCAAATATTGTCTTAGTGCCTAAATTGTCAATTCTTGTATAGACAAACACTAGTGAGCCAAAATTGTCAAATTTGCTCAAGTGTTTTAGGTTTTGGGTGAGTGCTTAATTGTGCAAACAAACACCTATTAGAGGGTTTTAAGTTTGCTTTTATTGTCTCTTTGTAAAAAAGGGTTTTGATCAAGGCTTTGGGTAGAAGCTTGATCGGTTGTAAGGGTTTCCTCCTAATCCTAGAAAAGGGGACGAATCAATAGTGGATTGATTGTGAAATCCTTAGTGGGGAGCTAAGGTAGTGGATGTAGACCTTGGTTAGAAGGTTGAACCACTATAAATCATTGTGTCCATTTCCATTCTAGCTTCCTAAACCCTAACACCCAAAAATCCACCTCTCCACCACTTGGTGAGCATAATCGGTTGAACGAATCGAGCCCCACACAACTCAACAATTGGTATCAGAGCTTGGCTCAATCGAAGGGGATTCACATCCTATTGAGAAGATCCGGCAAGCTCGATCACCTTTTCATCAACCGGCTTAATGGCACATTCAATCGACAAACCGCCTTTCTTTGACGGAACTCACTATGCCCATTGGAAGACAAAGATGAAGTTCTTCATCAAATCAAGAGATTACAAGCTATGGGATGTAGTTAAGGATGGTCCATTCGTACCTCAAAGAAGTAAAGCGGAGTGTAGTGCCGACGATCGCAAGAAGATGGAGCTAAATTGCAAAGCCTTGCACATTCTATTTTGTGCATTTGGTCCATCCATCTATGAGAAGATGTCTTCTTGTGAGAGTGCCAAGGAGGTATGGGACAAGCTTGAAGTCACATACGAGGGGACAAATGAAGTCAAGGAGACCAAGATTGGGCTCCTAACTTGGAGTATGAGAACTTCAAAATGGATCCGGAAGAGAACATCAAGAAGATGTTTGATAGGTTCTCCACTATCACCAATGGTCTTAAAGGTTATAGAGAAGCCATCCCGGAGGAAAAGCTTGTTCGAAAGCTCATCTACTCACTTCCCGAGTCTTGGGACTCAAAGAGGACCGCCATCATCGAAGCAAAGAATTTGAAGACTTTGAAGCTTGATGAACTTATGGGGTCACTCCTTACTCATCAAATCATGAAGAAGAACAAAGAGGATGAGAAGAAGAGGGAAGAAATTAGAGCTATGGGAGAGAAGAAAATCAAAGGGCTTGGCATCAATGCAAGTGCCATGGCTCTCAAATCCTCCACTTGCCATCATGTCTACTCAAGTGAAGAGGAGGATGAAGATGAAGAGATAGTTCATCTCTTCAAGAAGTGTGCCCCGTTCATGAAGAAAGCCTTGAGAGAGCTTGAACGAGAACCTAAGAGAAAGGAGAGGGCAAGCACTTCAAGCCATAAGAAGAAGGCACATGTGGCTACTTGGAGTGATGAGGACTCCACCGACGATGAACAAGCCAACCTTTGCCTTATGGCCATCGAAGAAGATTCAAGGGTAACTTCTAATTCATCTACTTCATGTTCTTACTCTTTTGATGAATTACAAGATGCCTATGACGATTTGGTTTTAGATTTTAAAAGCCACATTTTGAAAAACAATAAATTGATTTCAAAGTTGAAAATTCAAAATGATTTGCTTTCTAAAACCAAACTTGAAGCAAAACTTGAAGAGTTTGAATTAAAATGTTTTGATTTACAAAAATTGCTTCAAAAAGTTCAAGAAGAAAAAGATTTGATTTCCAAAGAGCTTGAAAAGAAAAACAATTTTAGAAAATCAAATTTTTATGTTAGACAATCTAGTGCCCCTAGATTTATTAAAGGAAAATGTTTTAGAAGTGTTTGGGTCCCAAAAGGACTAACCACTTCAATTAAAAAGGATGACATTGAAAAATGGATTCCTAAGGGGACTAAAATTTGTGCTACTAACGTTCATAGATCCAAAGCAATTTTGATACAAAAAATTACTTGATTGTCTATTGCTAGGTGTGATGGAGATGTTCAACAAGTCAAACATTGAGGGGGAGCTCCATGCACACAAGGAAGAACACTTGGAGAAGGAAGGCTTCACATCCTACCTTGAGTTCAAGTGTTGGTAAAAATCTAGTTGCTTTTGATTTTATTTGTTTTATTTTCTTTTATGTCAACTAGATGATCATATATGACAGACTAACATTTTTAATGATGCTTTGAGTGAGGGGGAGCCATTTTTAAACCAAATTCTTATTTGTGTCAAAGTTTTTACCTCTATTGTTATTTTGAACTTAATGTTTTAAATTCTTTTTGATATAACAAAAAGGGGGAGAAATGGTTTGAAAAATTAAATTTTCAAATGAATAAGGGGGAGCTTTATTTGAATTAAGATTTTTAATCTTTTATTCACATTTTTAAAGCCAAAGGGGGAGAATCCCAAACAATTTTTCAAGTGAGTTTTATTATATCAAAAAGGGGGAGATTGTAGAACTAATGTTTTGATATAATAATTGAAAAATGTTTTGGACTGATTTAAAAAGTATTTAAAACATTTACAAAATCCAAACAACTTGAAATTATGTTTAGGGAAGTTTTTAAAAAGGGTTTTTAATGTGTTTCAAAGCCAAATTTCTCAAAACTGTCCAGGTGTTTCGAAACACCTTAGGGCGTTTCGAAACAGGGGATTCCAGTGGCAAAATCGTTTCGAAACGGGCTTTCCTTGGACATAATTTTTGCCCAGCGTTTCGAAACGGGCTAGGCCGTTTCGATACGCCTACGTGGCACTGACCACAACGGTCATAAACCCCAACGGCTATTTTCCCAACTAACTTTTAAATGCAGGCGTTTCGATACGGGCTTATAGCGTTTCGATACGCGTTTCGAAACGGCAAGGGGGTGTTCCGAAACGGGTACCCTGACAGACTGCAACGGCTCTTTCTACATTGAGAGTGTTTCGAAACGGCTTCGAGCGTTTCGAAACGGGGAGCTGCAGAACTGCATTTTTGGTGGGAATTAAAGTCTTCAACGGCTCCAATTTGATCCCAACGGCTAGTAACAGCTACAAACTCAATTGGGAGTATAAAAGGGACCTCCAAGCATCAAGAGAAGGTTAATGCTCATATTGTCAAACATCAAATGATCAAATATTGTCTTAGTGCCTAAATTGTCAATTCTTGTATAGACAAACACTAGTGAGCCAAAATTGTCAAATTTGCTCAAGTGTTTTAGGTTTTGGGTGAGTGCTTAATTGTGCAAACAAACACCTATTAGAGGGTTTTAAGTTTGCTTTTATTGTCTCTTTGTAAAAGAGGGTTTTGATCAAGGCTTTGGGTAGAAGCTTGATCGATTGTAAGGGTTTCCTACTAATCCTAGAAAAGGGGACGAATCAATAGTGGATTGATTGTGAAATCCTTAGTGGGGAGCTAAGGTAGTGGATGTAGACCTTGGTTAGAAGGTTGAACCACTATAAATCATTGTGTCCATTTCCATTCTAGCTTCCTAAACCCTAACACCCAAAAATCCACCTCTCCACCACTTGGTGAGCATAATCGGTCGAACGAATCGAGCCCCACACAACTCAACATTAATTATGTTTTTTAATATATGCTCTGCACTATTGTGCAAATACTTTCTTTTAGGGTTTTTAGCCTAGTCATTCTTTCTCAGATCTTTACCACATGCAGCTTTGCTTTTATTTCTTTAATTGGTGGTCGACAATTAACTTTAGTATTAATTGTCGACCACTAGGCCTATTTTTTTCATGTTTTAATAAGAATTTATACCTTTGTGGCACGTGTTTCCTCTGTCTGTTCTTATGGCATGATTTTCTTTGTTTTTTTTGGTTCGTTTCATCTGTATTTGTGCGATGATTTTCAGCATACCTTAGTGGTCGTTGGTGCTCGTACATAGATCTTCACGACGCTAATCTCTGATTATGATTCTGTCGATGGTCATAGAAAGATGGATCCCCACTCGGTTGATGGTTGGTTGCCGATGTAATCAGATTTAGGTAGCGAACAATCTGTCTGATAGCTTGGTTTGCTCACTACTCTTTTTTCACTCCGTAAAGCGTCTCGTTTGGATAGAGACAAAGAGATTCATGAAGGTTTTTGAATTTTGGTATGCTAATCTCGATGGAAGTGTCTGCTTTTCTTTGCACCATTATAAGAGACTTTTAGTGATCTTATCCTTTTTTTATATATTATATTGTATTATCTTTTATGATGATTAATAAAATTCAAATATTATTGTTAATATATATATATATATATATATACTCTACATTCGGTGCAAATTTACGATAACTCACAAATAGAGTATGTAATGTCACCCATTCACAAATTTTATTAATTATTAAAATGTAAATTCATTTATATTTCTTAAGAGCTTTTATTGAAGTGTCAACGTATGATTTATTGTCAAGTGTACAGATCGACACACTAATTTTGTATAAATTTATACATGATGCACAAAAAAAATATGTAAATACATATATTATTTATATTTGTTTCAAAACATTTTTTTATCGATGTTTATTTAAAATTTTATATGTTCTTAAAAAAATTCTCGATTCGACCGGCGCCTTTGAATATTACGTACATTTATATGTTTATTAATTTTTACATGATTTAGTAAAAATACTTTTTTATATAATATCTCATAAAATTTTAAAAATCTAATTAAAATATATAAAAATAGTTGTGAAACTAAACGAGCGAATTTTTGGTAAATTGTCGATTTGATCTTAACCTAATCCGATATTAATTGAAAATCCGTCTCACCTTGTCCTCAAACCTGATTGCCAGAAAAGTCCATCAGCACGTGATTTGTTATCAATGTATACATTCATACACCGAAAATGCATCAAATTTCAAATACAAATTATTTTTTCATTTTAAAGAAATGTAAAAGAAACTAGAAAAGGGAATTTAAAGGTATATATATATATATATATATTACATAGATTTGTTCTAAAAGATGCAAGCATCACCAGCTCTAGGAGGAGTTGAGGTCCAGATCTCCAAATGTACTTTCAAGCTTTAACTGATGCGAATCTACTTCATTCCATCTTTATTCAATTTCAAAATACATGAAAGGAAATAATCACTTATATATATATATATTTATGAATTATTGGAGTGGTATAGATTGGAGGGCAGAAAAGTTAATTTAATTTGGTGGTGGTGGACAGTAGGGAGGACTGAATCCTTGATTATTACAACCTGCGGCTGGTGCTGGGGAATGATCATCAGGAACCACACGAGCCGCAGCCTGACAAGCAAACATCAAGAGCAAAGCAATGGAAAACACTTTGACAGCGCTGTGGATTATTGTGTTTGTGAAAAAGTACGGCATTGCTTCTTCAGAAAGGAGGAAGGATTATATGTATATATTTACTTGTTTTTTCCCCTAAGGAACTTGAATCTGTGCAGAAAACTAGAGGAGGAAGAGGGTTTAAATAGAAAAGAAAAACTAGTCGTAGATGAACAAATTAAACCAGGTTTTTGAACATGAAGCTGCTAACTTTGATGACTTGACTGTTTAACAAGAAGGCTAATTTGAATGAGGAAAACAAACGTAACCAGTGGTGCATGCAGGGAAGCTGCATATGGTCCTGGATTCTTCATTGCAGATTGTATACGGTAAAATTCTCCTGCCTAACTACGACTCCACAGATATCTCTATATTCAATTTTTATAATGCACGACTTTTAAAGGTGAATAGAAATATTTCTTTACTTTCAAGTTAGGTTTTCAAATTGCATTTTATTCCCTTTGTATAAATATCGTCTAATGCGGGTTAATATATATATAGATGATGTGGTCAACCTTAACAACGGATTCATGATGTTTTCTTAAAATAATATAATTTCCTGGAAGGGACTTTTTAACCTTACGTTGACATCTCATGGAAACTTGCAATGTGCATGCAGAGACGTTCAAAGTCTAACATACAATTTTTTTCTTTCCTTGTTTTACTTTTACTTTATTATTTTACATTGAATTTAGGTGATGTGTATACTTTTTCTTCTTATTCTAAAATTGATTTCAATACATTTTTCATTTATACTCGAAATGTAATTTAATCTTTATATATGAAATTATTAGGACTTAACTTAAAATTTATACTATACATGTAAATAGTAAATATATATATAAAACCTTGATTGATCCCTACAGGCCTCACAATTGGGCACTAGTAGGCAATGTGAAATAACATTGACCTGAAAAAATCGAATTAATATTCGACTCGGCTTGAAAAAATTAAAATATTTAACTTGACTCGGTGTAAAAAAACTTGACTTGTCTTAAAAAGTAATTTCATAAACTTGACTCAAAAAATTAAAATAAAGTTTGACTTATAACATAGATGAGTTTAAAATAGAATAAAATTCAAATAACTTGAATTTTTTAGTAATTAGTGGATCAGTTTTCAAGTACTAGTTGAATTCCTCAATTCTGCTTGATATATATATATATATATGGATAAATATTCTATACACAGGCGGTAGAAACTGAAAGTTTCCACAAGCGCCTTAGTTTTAGGGTATAAAGAGTTAATTTAGGGTATATGGTTTAGGGGTTTAGTTGTAGGGGGTTAGAATTTAGGGATAGTTATTTTAATTTAAGGTTTAGGGTTAGAATTTAGAGTTTATTGGTTAAAACATAAATCCTCACCATATTACCCTAAAAACTAAACCCTAACCTATAAACCCTAAATTACAACCATAAACCTTAAATTAAAACAACTATCCCTAAATTCTAAACCCCTACACCTAAACCCCTAAACCCTATACCCTAAATTAACTCCCTACACCCTAAAACTAAGGCGCTTGTGGAAACTTTCAGTTTCCACCGCCAGTGTATAGGATATATATATATATATATATATATATGGGTTAGGATCAACTTACACTGTGTAAAACTCTTTAAATTTTACACATTTTTTGGATCGTTGGATGGGGGAAATGGATGGTTGAGATTAACTCCCTGTTTTTAATTCCCAAGTGATAATCTTCACATATTTTACTGTTAATCTCATCCATCCGTTTCACTCATTCAACGATCCAAAAAAAGTGTAAAACTTAGAGAGTTTTACACAGTGTAATTTGATCCTATCCCTATCTATCTATCTATCTATATATATATATATATATATAAATTAAACTTAAACAACTCAACTCAACTAGACTAACTCGAAATACTTTAACTAGACTAGATCAAATACCCTCCATGAACGCCCATATGCCCCGTCCAGGTAAGTGAGTTGAACGTTGCTGCTCACATTCCTTTTATAGGTTTTTCTAGCATTCACCTCTATATGCTGCACAATGTGGGACAAATAACAACACATAACTGTAGTGTCTCTAAGTCTCGGTAAGTACTAGTTAAAGACTTCAAATTGTGGGGTTTTTTCTTAATGGAGGGCTGCGGGCGACTCTTCTCTATAATTTAGTTTGAAGATTTTGTTCTTGACATTAGGGTTGAGCAAAACTCGACTCGACTCGAAAAAATTGAATAACTCAAATCGACTCGTCTTGACTTGACTCAAAATTTCATAGACTCGACTCGAAAAATTTCAAATAAAGTTTGAGTTGTAAAATAGAAATTCGAATAACTCGAATAACTCGAAATTTCTAGTAATTAGTGGATTTAGTTTTAAGTTTGAGACGAGTCCTTCAATTTTTTATTGATAACATACCGATATATAAAAATATGAAGAAATATTTCCACATATGAAAAAATATGATTAAATATATATGCATATGTTATATGATTAGAGAAAGCCATTTAAATTTGAATCAAACCGTACTATAACATGATAAATAATTACAATTATTTTTTTTATAGGAACTCGAAAACTCGACTCGAATTTCTTCAACTCGAATTGACTCGAAATTTTTTAATAAAAGTTCGAATGATAAAATTAGACTTGTCAACTCAAATAACTCGAAAATTTTTTACTCGACTCGATCGAACGCTCACCCATACTTGACAGTGCTTTTAGTCGATCGTTTCATCTTAAAGCCTGATTTTTGTTTTGTTGAAAAGTGAGTGTCGTTTCCTTAGTAGTCTCTTCTTTATGCCCACCAACTTTGGCTACGAGTAACGAGTTATTCGTTGTCAAAATATTACAGTTCAAATAAGCCATTAATTCCTACATCAAACTTACTTAAATTGAATCCCATCCTAATTTTTTTTATAACAAACAAAAATCACCCAGACACATTGCTTTCTTGGATTGGCGAGTGAGTTTGGTCTTGTGTTCAAACTAATTCATATAGCTATTGTCGCAACCCTTTCGAGCCCGTCATTTTTGAAAACGAAAATTAATGGAGTCGCCACCAATTTTTTTATAGAAAAAAGTGTGATTGGATCACTTTTAAAACTAGGGCTATTTTAATAAAACATTTTATTTATTAAAATAACGTTTTTGGTCTACGAAAATCTAAAAAAGAGGTTCGGAGGTCGGTTACGCATGAGGAAGGATTAACACCCCACAACGCCCAAAAAATTGGTACCTTAATGAATTCAAAAAGAATTTTCAAAAACTGAAATTTGCAAGTTCACAAAATTTCGATTTATTCGTCCGTTTAATGAATATAAACATATTTTAATGGTCTTACCGCCCAGAAAATGAACTCCAATTACCGCTAACACTCCTAGCGCTAACCCGTCATTTCCGTTTGGTAAAACACCGCATTAGTTAATTTTCACTTTTTAACAAAACAACAGAGATTATTAAGTATGTTAAAGTTTTTTTTTTAAATTAAGCCCTAGATGGTGATTAAACCATAGAATCTCTACATTCATTTTAACTAATTAAGTTTTTATAAGATTAAGTGTACTTTATTAAAATTATAAAGGAAATTTTACAGCATACATGTCACTAGTCTAAGTTTTAGAAGAACCTATTCCTAAGGGTTTTAAACATGCACATATTTCCATAAAGAAAACAAAGAAATAGAAATAAAAGAAACTTTAAATATATAATTAAAAGGACTAAATTTTAAACAAAGAAAAGGATGACTAATTTTCATTTAAAAAAATATTCCAGTTAAGGACCAAATTGAAAGCAAAATAAAATTTGAAGACTGATTTGAAAATAATTGAAAATTCTGTGCTAGATTGTGAAGAGAGAAAATGAAATTGAGAAGCTTAAAAAAATGAAGGGTCGCGGTATAAGACCCGAGAAAGAAAGGAGCGGGTCAAGAAACGGATATGGGTCGGGTTACGGGTCACTATAAAAGTTTAAAAAAATAAAGAATCATTTTGGTTCATTGTTAAAACTAATCAAAACAAGAACTCCCCATTTTCTCTGATGAATTCTTCATCAATTGAAGATTCGTCGTTCCAGCCGCCATCCACCAGCGCTGGCCGCCGTTATCGGCGACAGAATTTTAAAAAAACCTTTTCGATTGTTTTTAAAAAAAACCTTGCCACTTGAAACCGTTTTGATTCATCCTCAAACAACATGCACGATGATGTTTTTTCAAAAAAGTAAAATTTCCAGAACCAAAATATGAGAAACAAAACCTTAATCTCTCTTCTTAAAATCAAATTTCTAGAACTCGGTGAGTTCTAAAACGTGTATCATTCATCGGAGATACATCCTCAAACTACATGCACGGCGATGTTTTTTTCAAAAAGGTAAAATTTTATCCATTTTTATATTTAAATTCGTACAAAAGAATGAAAAAGAAAATTACCAGAAAACGAACTCGCTTCTTATTCCCATTGAAAACCGAGTACAAATTACTTGCTGCTCTTGAATCCAATTGCTGTTTTTTGTGTATAATTTCAGCGTATATCATGTAACGTGTCTGTGTGTGCTTTACATGAAATTACAGTGTTTATATAGGTACAGAAAATGCTTGATTTTCAAGCATGAATCCCTGATTTCTTCCTCCAAATTGTCTCCGACTTGATTCAGATTGAGCTCGATTTTAGTTGTGACTTCATTTTAGGGGTTTTTTTTCCTTTGACTTTGCTTCTGTTTTGGGATTGATTTTAAGTCTATTGACTTTTGTTCTCCGATTTATGTTTAACTCTTGCTAGGGCTTCAAATTAGGGGTTTGTTTTTTACTGATCATGCTCATTTTATGAATTTGACCCTTTTGTTTCCCTTTCTTTGTGTTTCTGGTGACTACAAATGGCGCCGACGAGGAAAAATCGAGGCGAGGAAAGCTCAGAGGAGATGACCCATTTTTTGGAAGCTGAAAAGTCAGGCGTGTGGCCGCCACACACTAGTGGTGATCCGTGTAGCTTGCTTCAAAGTGATCTGGTTCGTTAGATCTCCCCCCGATCTAACGGTTGGGAGATGTGCCGCTTACTCTTCTCCAGCTGGATCGATGGATCAATTCCTGATCCAACGACTCCCTGTTAGCTACGCATAAACACAAAGATGGGTGTTGACGCTCCAAAAGTACTGATTTATATACCAATTTCACATGCTTATACTTTTCTTTTAAGTACATTTAGTTGCATTTTGCTTTAGGAATCATGCATTTGCATTAAGAGTTAGGATTTTGTGTTATGCCAGTTTGAATGGTTGTTTTTGACACCTTTTTGCAGGATGGCATAACAAGAGGCACAGTTTCTGGCAGGGCAAAGTAAACCATGGAAGGAAGGAGATGATGCCAAGAAGGATGCCGAGTAGCCGTTGGCACAGAAGGACCTTTAATGCCAAGCACCGATTGGCAGAGCAGAGCATTTGATGCCATGCCAAGAAGTTGTTGAATCCGAAAAAATAGGACTAGATTAGGTTGCAAAAAAATAGGGATTGGATCAATCACCAAAAAAAATAGCAAGCAGTGCCAAGTGCAGTTGGCAGAACCATGCCAAGCTGCGATGCCAAAGGAGCGTTGGCACGATGACATCAGCCCTAATCCGATCATCCTTGAGATTCAAACGTTGGATAAGATGATCCTTTTCCTTATCCCTTACGCGTTCAAATTCAAATCCAATATGGCTATCTCTTGAGTCCTATTTATACCCGATAAATCAAGAATGGACGAAACAAAAAAAAACGAACGAAAGAGAGAGACCGGATTCAGAGAGTGATCGGAGTCCAAGGAGTTCAACCTTCGACCAAGGCTTGGCTATGGAGAGCTGCATCGAAAGACCCTCTTCTAGCCCATCCTTAGTCGAATTATTTTTATTTTATTTTCAAATGATGATGGATGTTAAAAACGATGATGGTTTTTTGGTTGTTAACCCCACCATGGACTAATTTCATAGTTGGCGGGGTGTTTAGGTTGATCATTATGTTTTGTGCTTAGTTTTTAATACACCATAACTACCTCGGCAATGTTTTGTTCTATCTGGTGTGATTTCCATTTTTAAGTGTACTGCCAAGTGAAACCTGACACTCTCTTTTTAAAATACTATGCCAAGCGACGACTGACATATTTAGCTTATTGCAACTCAATATCATAACTGACTTGGGTGGCAACGAACGAATGCTAGATACTGAGGTGAGATGCTTCGAAAGAAGATGTTCAAGTAGATGAACTTACTTCGGGAGTGAAATCTACTCCTCAAGAGTAAAGATTGGGACTTAATCAAATCGGTTTTTTGAGAAAACATTCACTAAAGACGTACAAGGTTTTTTATAACATAAACGATTTAGGGCATTGACCTTCGAAAGTGGCAATGCCACCATTGAATCTGCTCGACAAACAATGCCAAGACATGATTTATTGAAAGCCGGCATGTCATGATTAATGTGAAAACCAGGCACTCCCTGCCAACTCTCATCATTTGCTAAGACACTCTCTTGCCAACATTTTATTTTCTTTTCCTTCATCCAAATCAATTCCAAAACAAATTTTTTTCTTGAAAACAAGTAAATCTGCAAAGCAATTGAAATTCCAAAACACATTCCTTGTGGGATCGATAACTCAGCTTAACTGTTGTATTACTTGCAGACCATGTATACTTGCACGCAATAGATTTTCTTGGCATTGTGTTAACACATTTCCAATATCTTTTACGCCCTATTGCCAGCAAATAATCATTCACGCTGAGAGTCTACAATGGGCGTTAGGGTTTAGTTTGGGGCCGATCAGGCCTTATGGATATGTAAAAAAACATTGGACATGTAATTTTTTTGGGCTTTTCGTAATTGATTTATTCTAATACAAACAAACTTATATTTTACTTAATTCTTATTAACAACATGTGTCGAATCGGACCTTTATTATTCTTTTGGGTTTTGTTTCAATTCAAATGGATCCCTTGTTGATTGAATAGGCTAAGTATAATAATATAAGTATACAAATAATAGTACATATAAACAAATAGTAATAATATAACACAATGAGTATATAATAAGTATAAACTTAGGTGAAAATTCAGTGACAACAATTTCCCCTCTTTGGTCATTCCGATGAAACAGGAATAGAGCAAAGAACAAAAGGACACTAGTTTTCACCAATTACCAAACCCGTCACAACTTAATGCATGAACGAATAGGCATGTTCTATTCTCTTTATGCTTGAATAGATAAGCAGGTTTTATTCTCCAAATGCCTGAACGGATAGGCGGGTTCTATTCTCTTTATGCTTGAATAGATAAGCAGGTTCCCTTCTCCAAATGCCCGAACAGATAGGCGAGTTATATTCTTCTTAAGCTTGAATAGATAAGCAAGTTCGATTCTCCAAATGCCTGAACGAATAGACGAGTTCTATTCTCTTTATGCTTGAATAGATAAGCGGTTTCCATTGCCGAAAAAGCCTTCATATACCTGTAAAAAAGCGATACATAATGCCATTATGATGAACATGCCCCTAGAGATGCCTAAACCATGAATGCATGTTGAATTTTACGATTTATTTTAATAGTTAATTTTCTGTCAGGCAGCAGACATAGAAAAATATGTGAAGCTCCGAAAAACCTGGATCGTATTATCTCAAACATTTTCTCAACTCTGGCAAAAGATGCTAGACGTCTATTCTAACCCATCTCATCAAATAGGGGACCAATATGTATTCTTTTCACTTCTTCACACCGAGTAATGTTATTAGGACCACGACGTGCAAGAAAGTTAGAAACACTTCATCTTAAACTGTTCCACCAATCTCTTGTTAAAATCTTTTCCATTCTTTGTACCTTTTGCTTCATTGAAAACATCCGATATTTGCTCACTTAATCCCGTAATCCTGTACTCTTGATTGGAAGGATGAACTTCATCATTCTCATTCTTTGTACCTCTTTGCTTCATTGAAAACATTTGATCTTTGTTTGCAAACTTCCCAAAATCTACTGTCATTGTAGTTGATACATCCATATTCAGAGACAAGCCTCCTTGAATGCCTCTGGAGAGTGAATGAGAATCCTTATAACTTAAGATGCCACCTCTAGTGTCTGTAAAATTGTTCTCACTATCACGGAAGAAAGACTGGCGATTAGAAAGGCACCCTTATTTCACGATATGCTGCTTTAAAGACGTCAAGAAGTTTTAAAGCTCCTCGAAAGTTCTCAGCCTGCTCGCATGAGAATCTTTGCAATAAAACTTATTTCCACTTTGAATGTCTTTGATGTCAGCGATTCATGCCCCAATTTCTAAACTTAACCATGAAATGCCTCATAGTCCATGTACCTTTTAAAACCTTCTCAAAGTAATGCTCAAAATCTTTTGCACGTTTTAAATGATGTCAAACTAATTAATTCGCATTTCAATGCAAGATGCTTTTGAAAAGGGATGGGTATCAACAAAGAAGGTCAATAAAATTTTATTCATACTATGGCAAATAGAAAAGAAATCACAAGAACACATATTCAAATATCAATGACAAAAACTTCTCATGGCCAAGACGCCGTGAGATTCCTTGAATGCTACCCATGTTGAGCAGACTTCGAAAATGGCGATAATGCGAGTAAATCTATATGTGTCACGTCCCTGAGAGAATCTCTTACCATATCAACTTCCTGAGCCACCCTTTATGGGTTTTCATTTTGAACCCCCTTTTATTTTTTTTATTTTCTTTTCCTTCTCTTTTTTTCTTTTTTTTAACATAATACTTCTTGACTGAATTAGAATATATTGGGCTCTGAAGTTCATCTCTATCCATCTCAGCCAAAATCAATGCCCCGCCTAAGAAAACCTTTGTTACAATGTATGGTCCTTCCCAATTTGGTGTCCATTTTCCTCGAGAATCACTATGTATTGGTAACTTTTTCTTTAGCCCCAAATCGCCTTCTTGGAATTCTCTTGGTCGAACTTTCTTCCCATGAGCCCTTATCATCCTTCTTTGGTACATCTGACCGTGGCACAAGGCTTTCAACCTTTTCTCATCGATTAGGTTCAACTGATCATATCTTGACTGAACCTATTCTACCTCGTCTAACTTTGCCTCCATTAAGATACGAAGCGACGATATTTCAACCTCAATTGGTAACACTACCTCTACTCCGTACACCAACGAAAATGGCGTTGCCTCGGTAGATGTTCATACCGCAGTTCGATATGCATATAAGGAAAACGATAGTTTCTCATGCCAGTCTTTATAAGTGTCGGTCATTTTTGCGACGATCTTCTTAATGTTCTTATTTGCAGCCCCCACTGCCCCATTCATCTTTGGGCGATATATTACTGAATTATGATGTTTGATGTTAAACTGCTCACAAACCCCGACAATCATCCTACTGTTCAAATTGGAAGCATTGTCAATGATTATACTTTCAGGCAAACCATACCGACAAATAATTTCCTTCTTCAAGAATTTACAGACCGTAGACCTAGTAACGTTTGCATACGAAGCTGCTTCCACCCACTTCGTGAAATAATCAATGGCTACCAAAATAAAACGATGCCCGTTCGAAACCTTTGGAAGAATCTGACCGTTGACATCTATGCCTCATATGGAAAAAGGTCAAGGAGCTGACATGACATGGAGAGATTGAGGGGGTGTATGAACCTTATCAGCATAAATTTGACACTTGTGGCATTTAAGGGAGTAATCGATGTAGTATAATCTGAAGCGCATAATCTTTTTTGCCATGGTGAAACCACTAAGGTGAGTTCCAAAAACTCCCTCGTGAACCTCTTATAGGATCAATTGAGCTTCTTTCGCGTCCACACATCTTAGGAGCACTTGATCTCGACTTCTCTTGTACATAATTTCTCCATCAAGAACATAACATGATGCCATTTTCCTGATCATTTTACTTTCGTTCTCTGTAGCTTGTGGTGGGTAATTCTGAAGTTTTACATACTGCAAGATATCATGGTACTAGGGTAAGCCATATGCTTCCTCTTCCACGTCATAATAGTGAGCTGGGGAATCTAACATTTGCAACTTGATAGGCATCATCTCAGAACCTTCCTCTTCCATGTCATTGAATTCTTTGGTCAATTCGAGAATCAACTTGTGGTATTTTACCAACTTTGCATCATTCGTCTCCCATTCTCCTCGTATTTGGTAAATAGCCAACGTTGAATCTCCAAATAACTTCAAGTTACGCATTTTCCTTTCAATGACCTCTCTTAGACCCATTATACCAGCCTCGTATTATGCCATGTTATTAGTACAGAAGAACTTCAATCGATTAGTGAAAGGGTAGTAATTTCCTTATGGAGAAACTAAAACTTCCCTTATTCCTCGTCCCAATGCATTTGTGGCACCATCAAAGTTCATGATCCAAGATTCTGCTGGAGCCTCACCATCTTCTGAGATGCACATCATATCCTCACCAGGGAAATTAAAATTTAATGCCTCATAATCATCACAAACGTGACTTGCCAAAAAGTCAGCTATGGCACTTCCTTTTACTACTTTCTGCTCACGTACTGGATATCAAATTCTGACACAGCATCTACCATCGTGCTAATCTTCCAAGTAGGGCTGGGGCTTCCATCATGAACTTCAGTGGGTCCAGTATCAAAATCAGCCATGATGTGTGATATAACATATATTTCTGAAGCCTTTTAGCTACCCAGACTAGTGCACAACATAGTTTTTCAATTGGGGAGTACCTGGTTTCACAATCAGTGAACTTTTTGCTCATGTAATATGTCTCCTTTTCCTTTCTTCCAGTTTCTTCATGTTGCCCCAACACACAACCTATAGAGTTTTCATACAACTTTAGGTATATAATTAATGGTTTTCTAGAAACTAACAGGACCAACACATGAGGATTAGTTAGCTGCTCCTTGATCTTCTGCAATGCTTCTTGGCATTCTTCGTTCCACGTGCCTGGGTTATTCTTTCTAAGTAGCCTGAACATCGGATCACATTTGTCTGTCAGTTGGGAGATGAAGCGGCCAATGTAGTTTAATCTTCCCAGAAAACTCCGAACTTCCTTCTATATTTGCGGTGGCGGAAGCTCTTGTATGGCCTTGATCTTATCTAGATCAATCTCTATTCCTTTCCTACTTACCACAAAGCCTACCAATTTTCTGGACGTAACCCCAAATGTACACTTATTTGGGTTAAGTTTTAGCTGGAATTTCCTCAACCATTGAAAGAGTTTTTCTAAATCTGCTAGTTGCTCATCCTCATATCGAGACTTAGCAATCATATCATCAACATACATCTCTATTTCCCTGTGTATCATGTCAAGGAATAGGGTAACCATGGTTCTTTGGTAAGTTGCCCCGACAATCTTCAAGCCAAAAGGCATTACTTTATAGCAAAAAGTGCCCCATAATGTTATGAAAGCGGTTTTCTCCATATCTTCTGGGCACATCTTAATCTGGTTATACCCAGAAAACCCGTCTATGAAGGAAAAAAGGGAATGTCCAGCTGTTTTCTCTACCAATGTATCAATGTGTGGTAGTGAGAAATTGTCTTTGGGGCTTGCCCTATTGAGGTCCTTGTAGCCCACACACGTTCATACTTTTCAATCTTTTTTAGGAACTGGGATGATGTTCGCCACCCATTCTAGATATTTGGCCACTTCAAGGAATCCTACGTCGTACTGCTTTTTCACTTCATCACTAATTTTCAGGAGTGTCTCAGCTTTCATCCTTCTAAGCTTCTGCTTTACAGGCTCACATCCTAACTTTATCGGCAACTAATGTACAACAATGTTAGTATCAAGGCTAAGCATGTCTTGGTATGACCAGGCAAAAATATCCTTATACTCTTTTATGAGCACGATTAGGCTTTGTCGGGTAATAGCTGTAATGGTTGTGCCAATCTTTACCTCGTGCTTCTCTTCTTTTGTGCTAAGGTTTAGAATTTCCAAATCCTCATTGTGTGGTAGAATCTGTTTCTCTTCTCCTTCTATCATTCTAAGCAAATCTTTGGGCAGATCATATTCTTCCTCATTATCAACATTTTCAATTTCTATTTGGCATGAAGGCAATTCAAATTTAACTTCTGATTCTGGCTCGGAATCGTTTAAGTCACTAATATCTAAAGACATACAAAGCAACAACAAGGGATATATATACGAATGAAAGAGATGAACCAATGAATGGAATGATTTGTTTTTGTAACTCCCTGATTTTGGGCCTAGAAGTTTTAGAGTTTGAATCGGATCGGTCGAGAACGGTTTGAACCTTTAAGGGAGATTTAGGGAACACCTAGTTCGGGATGCTTTAAAATTATGGAAAAATATATAAAAATTCTCATTTATTATATGAATGATTATGGTGAAAACAATTTTACAAAATAAGGTTTGGAAATACTACATTTCGGTGTAGTGACCAAATCGTAGTTTTTGCAAAAGTTGACTAGTGTCTGTTTTGTAAAGGATTGAAACTTTGAATCTTTAAGGAGATAATTTTACCAAAATGTTTTTAATCAGATTTCTCTTTATTTTGGGTGTTTTAATAATGATTTAATAAAGGGAATTAAAAGATAAAAATCTATTTTGACTTTCATAACTACTTTACGATCTTTTTCCCTCTTTTCATTTTCTGTCAACTTCCACTTAGCCAAACACATTTCCTCCATAAATTAGCCTCTGATTTTCATTCCTTTTGATGAGATTTCAATCTCCTTTTGATTCCTAATCTTTTCCTCATCAAATCCTCTTGTTTTCACTTTGAATTTTCAATGAAACTTGCCCAAATTAAGGAGAAATCAGCCATTAGAGGTAAGCTTCGTCCTTCTCCTCTAATGATCAGTTCTTTACTGAAATTTCCAAGTTATCAATCCTTTGTTAATGATTTTTAAGTTGCTTTAATGTTAGAAACATGAAATTGTGTCAAAACTCAAGGTTCTTGGTGAGATCTTGATGATTTTCGTAACTTTTGGTTAGGCTCTGATTTGAGGATGATTTCTAATGTATTTTGGATGGTAATTGATGTTATAAATTAGGTTTTATCAAACAAATCCCGAATAGGTTTGGATTCCTAAGTTTTGCTTGCTATATTGGTGGTTTTTGGGGTGGTTTTGGTGTTCTGTTGTAGCTGGAGGTTTAAGGATTAGTTTATGGTGATTTTTGGTGTTGGTTGAGGTTTAGAAATGATTAGAAGTGATAGATCTTGGCTGGGCCTTGTTTTGGAAGAGTTTGGAGATGTTTTCGGTTGTTTTTAGTGGCCGAAATGATGCTTATGGGTAGAGCAGCGAGTTTGATTAGTTGGCTGGTGATTTCAATGCATGATGATGCGTTAATACTCTTCTCTTATATGTATTAAGCAGGGGAGACATCTTCGGACGCCTTTGGTGTTGATCCGGAAGTGCCGGGAGCTTAGATAGCGTTTCGGCGAGCAAGCGAAACGTAATCGGTGAGTGCAAATGGTTTTAGAAGTCCCTGTGGGAAAAAGAAACAAGGTTTGGGGATTTAGGATTGGTTTGAAACACCATCCTAAGTCCGAAAGTAAGTATGGCTAGATTTGCTCTCAATTATGTGGTTGTTGCCCCTAAAATGCTTTTACATGCTCTTGTTTTGAGATAGACAAATTCCTACTGTTTTATGCATGATTTGTAGCATGAGATGATGCTTTGTAGAGATTTCATGAGATAACATCTTGCATTGAAGAGTTTTGAGATTTTGACTTAATGCAAAGCATGTGTTATGATTTTGAAATGAAATGAGAAAGTTTTGAGAAATGTGCATTAAAAACAGTAGGTGAGATGATGTTTTTGACATAATATATTGGCATAGAAGATGAGATAGTTACCGGATCTAATTGATCGATCAATAGGATGAGAGTGCACTATAAACTAAAATTCGTACGTGCTCTTTGGAATTGGGCAATGGGGGTAGTGCCATCCCAATCCAAAATGAGAATCTGATGATGAGAGATACCATCGGGGTAGGACTTGGTGAAATACCCAAGCTTTGTGGCGATAAGAGATACTGCCATGAGAGTCCGGTGATGAGAGATTCCATCGGGGTAGGACTTGACTTTGGGTCAAGCTAATCTGCATATCCGTGTAAAGATGAAATATGAAATGCCAATATAATATATGAAAATGTATTTGATTCACATGTACCAAATGTTGAGATGATTTATGCTATGAGAAATGCATATGAGATTTGAATATGAAATGCTTTAGTTTTCACAAGCATGTGTATGGCTTTGTCATGAGATTTGCATTGGTTTTAATGCATGAGATAGAATAAGGGTACATGTGTTTTCAAATGGAGATTTGCTTTGAAAAGGTTTTCAAACATGAGATAGAATGAGCATGTTGTAGAAAATAGCTTTTGAGAAAGTATTTTGAATAATGCATTGTTGTGTTGGTTTTCATAGAGCATGCCTCACTAAGCAAACATGCTTACGCTCTCTTTTACCAACAATGCAGATAATTGAAGTGTTTTTGGGCAGCAAGAAGGTTAAGAACATCCAAGGAAGTGTAAAGCTCATGTATGGTGATGTTTTTACATACTTTAGTATTGGTATTTGGCAATGGGGTTTCAAGGTTGTATTTGGGAGATGTGTTTGAACTCCCTATGTTTGCAGCAAGATTGTTGAGGCTTTTGTGGTTTTTAAAGGGTCTTAAATGGTTTGGTTTGAGGTTTGAGGTTCATATTTGGTTCATGTGGTTAGGTAGCATGCCTATAGACTAAATGTTCATATGTTTGATGCAATGCTCTAGCTTAAGCCTCTTTTATATGTTCTTTTATGTCTAACCATGTTGCTGGCATGTTATGGTATGATTTGGGATATGTTTGAGTATGAAAGGATGCGAAAAACCAAAAAATTATGTTGTTACAGGGTAGGGTGTATCGAAACACCCTTATCTGTTTCGAAACAGGGGCCCGAAATTGCCATAGTGTTTTGGAACGGATGAAGGTGTTTCGGAACACTTTGGCTACTGGAAAGGGCTGTTCCGATACTGGTCTCGGAACGCACCCGAGTACCGAAACGGTTAACACCGTTTCAATACGAAGATCAGAGTTCTGAAACGGCTGACCGTTAGATTGCAAATTTGAATTGTTCAAGTTCTCATGTTTACAATTTAGTCCTGGATGTTGTGCATGCAATTGATTGAGCTTGGAATGTTCTTTTAAGCTGAAATTTGATAGAGAGGCATGTAATATGACTAATTACATAATGGTAATCTTAAAATCTGCAAAGTTCTTATAATTTCCAAAATTTATGTTTTGGTCCCTAAAAGTTTAAGTCCTACAATTGAGTCCTTAAATGATTTCCGATCGCTATGCTTTTCTCTCCTATATTTCCTGAGTAATCACATAGGCTTTATGTGCATCTAGAAAAGATAAAAAGGAAAAAAAGGGTCGTTAATCAAGGTTGACTTTCGGGTTGACTCTGGTTTTCCCCGTGTAATCTTTGTAGTTCGGGTCAAGCGTCTAGGCCGGGCTAAGGGGGTTACATTTGTTGGTATCAAAGCTAGGTTAGCGAATGTTTGAGGCTTGGTAAGTGGTTAATGTATGTGATTATGAATGATTGTGACTTTTCGGTGAAAGTATGATGTATGATTGTTGATGTGTGGTTCTGGTGAGATGAAATTGTGATGCTATGTTTTGTTTGGGGTATAGTTGGGGATCCCATTGCCATATCATTACTAATGAGAAGAATTGTTTTCAAAAAAGAGATTGAGTACTTGGATTACTTACCTTATTATGCCTAATTGGATTTATTATATTTTGTCAGTTGCATTGTTTTATTATGGGGCCACGTGGATAGCTTAGAATCAATAACCGTTCTACGGCTGAGAACGAGAATGTGGAGAATGCTGAGGATCTACCTCCTCCTCCCCTTGGTGGACCACCTGGTGGTGGTGGAGCTGGGGTTGGTTCTGCTAGAGTTGGTGCTGGGGTTGCTGGACCCGAGGGAGTTCAGGGGCAAGCTGCTCCTGATATGTCTGTATTGATACAAGCTATTGCGGGAGCTTTCCAGGCGGCAGTAGCTGGGGCTCATGGAGCTGCACCACAGGATGGTGCCAGTGTAAGGTTGCCGTTAAAGCAACTTCGCAGTCTGGGAGGGACTAAGTTCAGAGGGTTGACCTCGGAAGGTTCCGAGTCTTGGTTAGAGAGCACCAAGAGGATACTTGGACAGTTGAACTGCAACAATGTTCAGAAGTTGGGATGCATTATGTCCTTGTTGCATGGTGATACATATACGTGATGGAAAACCATAATATCGGGGATGGATGATGATGATGTGACTTGGACATTCTTTTTGAGTGCGTTCAAGCGAAAGTATTTGGGAGTTCGCTACCTCGATGAGAAAAAGAGGGAATTCATGTCCCTGGTGCAAGGGAGTATGACGGTGGCAGAATATGAGGTGCAGTTTGTACGCCTAAGCCAATATGCACCTGAGCTGATTCCTAGCGAGAGAGAAAGATGTGAACGATTCCGTTACGACCTAGTGGCGGATGTGAAGACCTATATGCTCGCAGCCGATTATACTGATTTTGATGTCTTGGTCACCCGAGCCAAGGACATTGAGCTGAATCTCGGTTTGGTGAGTCGAGCATAAGGATCTAGCTCAGGGAAGCGAGCTGCAGAGTGTGATCTTGGTAGAGATCGCTATAAGAGGTATAAGGATAGAAGGCCACATGGTGATGTTAGACGTGGGGGTGGTAACTCTGGGAGAGGTCAGCAAGGACAAATGCTTTCTTGAGGACTCCTGAGTGTAACCGGTGTGATAGGAGACATACTGGTGAGTGCTGGGGTAACCTTGGTACGTGTTGGAACTGTGGTAATCGAGGGCACATGAAGAAAGATTGTCCTCAGCTGTTGAGAGAAGGTCAGGCTCCGATGAGAGCAGTTGAGCCACATAGAGGTCGTGGGCGCGGTCGTGGTAACTTTTAGCGCAGAGATGAGGGTGTAAGAAATGTGGCACATGTGGTGGCTGTTCAACCTGAGGGTGGTGGCCATGCTCGAGTGTATGCCCATCTAGAGGGGAGGAATGACACGGACGTGATCGCAAGTACCTTTACTTTGCAATCCTTGGCATTACTTTCTTTGATTGATTCTGGATCTACACACTCGTACATATTGCATGAACATGCTCAAATGCTTGGTTTGCCTGTTGAGTCTTTGGATGTGGGTATGCGTGTGACTAGTTCCTTTGGTGAGACGGTTGTAACAAGAAGATTGTATAGGAGGTGCCCCTTAATGGTGCAAGATCATGTGTTTCTTGTCGATCTTATGGAATTGCCATTATGTGGTTTTGACATAATTCTTGGCATGGATTGGCTTGTTGAGCATAGAGCCGTTGTGGATTTTGAAAGCAAGCGAGTTTCGCTGAAACTTGCGGATGATTATGAGGTTGTGGTGGTGGGAGAAAATGTGAAGTTTCTATCTAACGTTGTGTCTACGCTTGAAGCAAGCCGAATGTTGCGTCAAGGATGTGAGGCTTATCTAGCCTTTGTTATGAATCCTAGTACAAAGGAGGTTCGCGTACAGGATATAAAGATCGTGTGTGAGTTTCCTGGAGTGTTTTCGGAGGATTTACCTGGTTTGCCGCCTAGTCGGGAGGTTGAATTTGAAATTGAGTTGTATGAGAACACAACCCCGGTGTCCATTGCTCCCTATCGCATTGCACCCAAGGAGTTGAAGGAGTTGAAAACGCAACTTCAAGAGTTGCTTGACCGAGGCTTTATTCGGCCTAGTGTGTCACCTTGGGGTGCACCGGTCTTGTTTGTTAAAAAGAAAGATAGCACAATGAGGATGTGCATTGATTATCGTCAGCTGAATAAGTTGACCATCAAGAACAAGTATCCTTTGCCGAGGATTGATGATCTTTTTGATCAGTTTCGAGGAGCGACTGTGTTTTCAAAGATAGATTTGATGTCAGGATACTATCAGCTAAAGGTGAAGGATGTGGATGTGCCGAAAACAACCTTTCGAACGAGATATGGGCATTATGAATTTCTAGTGATGCCGTTTGGATTGATGAATGCTTATGTTGCTTTCATGGAAATGATGAACAGGGTGTTTCATGAATTCTTAGATAAGTTCATTGTGGTGTTCATCGATGATATCCTTGTGTACTCTCGTACTGAGGAGGAGCATGAGGGTCATTTGAGGACCGTCTTGCAAGCGTTGTTAGAAAATCAACTTGATGCTAAGCTGAGCAAATGTGAGTTCTGGCTAAAGGAAGTTGTTTTTCTTGGCCATGTGGTTTCGGCTGAAGGGATTCGAGTTGATCCTCATAAGATTTAGGCGGTGATGAGTTGTAAGCCTCCTAGGTCCGTTCATGAAGTTCGTAGTTTCCTTGGGTTGGCAGGTTACTACCAGAGGTTTGTGGATGGATTTTCTAAGATTGCTACCCCTTTGACGAAGTTGTTGCAAAAGGATGTTAAGTATGAATGGACGGAAGTGAGACAACAAGCTTTTGAGAAGCTTAAGGCAGCTTTGACGCAAGCTCCTATTTTGGTTTTACTTGAACCAGGGAAAGAGTTTGTGGTGTATAGTGACGCATCCTATGTTGGTTTGGGGTGTGTGTTGATGCAAGAGAGTCGTGTAGTGGCTTATGCATCGCGACAGTTGAAAGTGCATGAGCGCAATTATCCAGTGCATGACATTGAGTTAGCGGCAGTGATTTTTGCTTTAAAGATCTGGAGACATTATCTCTATGGTGAGAAGTGTACTGTGTACACGGATCATAAAAGTTTGAGGTACCTAATGTCTCAGAAAGAGTTGAATCTTAGGCAACGACGTTGGGTGGAGTTGCTTAAGGATTACGATCTAACAATTGAGTATCATCCGGGAAAGGCCAATGTTGTGGCCGATGCTTTGAGCAGGAAAGTGGCAGTGGAATTGAGAGCGATGTTTGCTAGGTTGAGCATATCACGGGATGGTGGTCTTGTTGCTGAATTGCAAGTGAAACCATCTCTAGTTCAGTTGATAAAGGATAAACAACTGTTGGATGATTCTTTGGTGCCGCATGTGCAGGATATTGAAGTAGGTAAGCCATCGGATTTCTGTTTCAATGATGATGGTGTTTTAAGTTTTGGGAGTCAGATAGTGGTGCCAAATGATGTTGAATTGAGGCGCACTATTCTGACTGAAGCTCATAGTAGTCCTTTTGCTATGCACCATGGTAGTACAAAGATGTACTGTGATATGAAGGATGAGTACTATTGGGTGGGATTGAAGAAGGGTGTCGCTGAGTATGTTAGTAAATGCATGGTTTGTCAGCGAGTTAAGGCTGAACACCAATTTCCTTCAGGGTTGTTGCAGCCGTTAAGGATTCCTGAATGGAAGTGGGAGAGGATCATCATGGACTTTGTGTCTGGTTTGCCTTTATCGCCATCAAAGAAGAATTATGTCTGGGTGATTTTGGATCGCCTCACGAAGTGTGCACATTTCATGCATGTGCATACGACGTATACCTTGGATAAGCTTGCGGAGTTGTACATTGCTGAGATTGTACGGTTGCATGGAGTGCCAAAATCTATAGTGTCGGATAGAGATCCGAGGTTTACCGCAAGGTTTTGGGAGTGTTTGCATCAAGCATTGGGTACGCGGATGAATTTCAGTACTTCCTATCATTCACAGACGAATGGATAGTCGGAGCGTGTTATCCAAGTGCTCGAGGATATGTTGAGGTGCTGTGTTATTGAATTTCAAGGCTCTTGGGAGAAGCACTTGCCTTTGGTGGAGTTTTCTTATAATAACAGTTACCAAGCAAGTATTCAAATGGCACCTTATGAAGCTTTGTACGGGAGGAAGTGTAGAACTCCTCTTTGTTGGGCTGAAACGGGACAAAAGTTGGTCTCGATGCCAGCTTTGTTAAAAGGAACCACCGAAAAGGTGAAGCTCATTTGTGAGCGGTTGAAGGCAGCATCAGATCGATAAAAGTCTTACGCGGATTTGAAGCGTAAAGAGATAGAATTTGCTGTGGGCGAGCGTGTGTTTTTGAAAGTTTCACCCTGGAAGAAGGTGATGAGATTTGGCTGGAAGGGCAAGTTGAGCCCAAGGTTCATTGGACCATACGAGGTGATAGAACGTGTGGGTCCTGTTTCCTACAAGCTGAGACTACGTCAAGAGTTAGCAAAGATACATAATGTGTTTCATGTATCCATGCTTCGAAGATATAGATCGGATCTGTCACATGTTATGCCTGTGGAAGAGATAGAGTTGAATCCAAACTTGACGTATGATGAGGAACCGGTTGAGATTCTGGATTCGGATAGTAAGGTTCTCCGAGGTAAGACCATCGAGCTGGTTAAAGTCTTGTGGAGACATCGTGGTGTAGAGGAAGCCACATGGGAAAGGAAGGAAGACATGAAGAAGCCATTTCCTTACCTTTTCCCTCCAGGTAAATTTCGAGGATGAAATTTCTTAAGAGGGGGAGAGTTGTAACGCCCTAATTTTGGGCCTAGAAGTTTTAGATTTTGAATCGGACCGGTCGAGAATGATTCGAACCTTTAAGGGATATTTAGGGAACACCTAGTTCGGGATGCTTTAAAATTATGGGAAAATATATAAAAATCCTCATTTATTATATGAATGATTATGGTGGAAACAATTTTACAAAAATAAGGTTTGGAAATACTACATTTTGGTGTAGTGACAAAATCGCAGTTTTTGCAAAAGTTGACTAGTGACAGTTTTGTAAAGGATTGAAACTTTGAATCTTCAAGGAGCTAATTTTACCAAAATGTTTTTAATCAGATTTCTCTTTATTTTGGGTGTTTTAATAATGATTTAATAAAGGGAATTAAAAGATAAAAATCTATTTTGACTTTCATAACTATTTTACGATCTTTTTCCCTCTTTTCATTTTCTCTCAACTTCCACTCAGCCAAACACATTCCCCCCCCCCATCAATTAGCCTCTGATTTTCATTCCTTTTGATGATATTTGAATCTCCTTTTGATTCTTAATCTTTTCCTCATCAAATCCTCTTGTTTTCACTTTGGATTTTCAATGAAACTTGCCCAAATTAAGGAGAAATCAGCCATTAGAGGTAAGCTTCGTCCTTCTCCTCTAATGATCAGTTCTTTACTGAAATTCCCAAGTTATCAATCCTTTGTTAATGATTTTTAAGTTGCTTTAATGTTAGAAACATGAAATTGTGTCAAAACTCAAGGTTCTTGGTGAGATCTTGATGATTTTCGTAACTTTTAGTTAGACTCTATTTTGAGGATGATTTCTAATGTATTTTGGATGGTAATTGATGTTATAAATGAGGTTTTATCAAACAAATCCCGAATAGGTTTGGATTCCCAAGTTTTGCATGCTAGATTGGTGGTTTTTGGGGTGGTTTTGGTGTTCTGTTGTAGCTGGAGGTTTAAGGATGAGTTTATGGTGATTTTTGGTGTTGATTGAGGTTTAGAAATGATTAGAAGTGATAGATCTTGGTTGGGCTTTGTTTTGCAAGAGTTTGGAGATGTTTTCGGTTGATTTTAGTGGCCGAAATGATGCTTATGGGTAGATCAGCGAGTTTGATTAGTTGGCTGGTGATTTCAATGCATGATGATGCATTAATCCTATGCTCTTATGTGTATTGAGCAGGGGAGACATCTTCGGACGCCTTTGGTGTTGATCCAGAAGTGCCATGAGCTTAGATAACGTTTCGGCGAGTAAGCGAAACATAATCGGTGAGTGCGAATGGTTTTAGAAGTCCTTGTGGGACAAGGAAACAAGGTTTGGGGATTTAGGATTGGTTTGAAACACCATCCTAAGTCCGGAAGTAAGTATGGCTAGATTTTCTCTCAATTATGTGGTTGTTGCCCCTAAAATGCTTTTACATGCTCTTGTTTTGAGATAGACAAATTCCTACTGTTTTATGCATGATTTGTAGCATGAGATGATGCTTTGTAGAGATTTCATGAGATAACATCTTCAATTGAAGAGTTTTTAGATTTTGACTTAATGCAAAGCATGTGTTATGATTTTGAAATGAAATGAGAAAGTTTTGAGAAATGTGCATTAAAAACAGTAGGTGAGATGATGTTTTTGACATAATATATTGGCATAGAAGATGATATAGTTACCGGATATAATTGATCGATCAATAGGATGAGAGTGCACTATAAACTAAAATTCGTACGTGCTCTTTGGAGTTGGGCAATGGGGGTAGTGCCAACCCAATCCAAAGTGAGTATCTGATGATGAGAGATACCATCGGGGTAGGACTTGGTGAAATACCCAAGCTTTGTGGCGATGAGAGATACTGCCATGAGAGTCCGGCGATGAGAGATTCCACTGGGGTAGGACTTGACTTTGGGTCAAGCTAATCCGTATATCCGTGTAAAGATGAAATGTGAAATGCCAATATAATATATGAAAATGTATTTGATTCACATGTACCAAATGTTGAGATGATTTATGCTATGAGAAATGCATATGAGATTTGATTATGAAATGCTTTAGTTTTCACAATTATGTGTATGACTTTGCCATGAGATTTGCATTGGTTTTGATGCATGAGATAGAATAAGGGTACACGTGTTTTCAAATGGAGATTTTCTATGAAAATGTTTTCAAACATGAGATAGAATGAGCATGTTGTAGAAAATAGCTTTTGAGAAAGTATTTTGAATAATGCATTGTTGTGTTGGTTTTCTTAGAGCATGCCTCACTAAGCAAACATGCTTACGCTCTCTTTTACCAACAATGTAGATAATTGAAGTGTTTTTGGGCAGCAAGAAGGTTAAGATCATCCAAGGAAGTGTAAAGCTCATGTATGGTGATGTTTTTACATACTTTAGTATTGGTATTTGGCAATGAGGTTTCAAGGTTGTATTTGGGAGATGTGTTTGAACTCTCTATGTTTGCAGCAAGATTGTTGAGGCTTTTGTGGTTTGTAAAGGGTCTTAAATGGTTTGGTTTGAGGTTTGAGGTTCATATTTGGTTCATGTTGTTAGGTAGCATGCCTATAGACTAAATGTTCATATGTTTGATGCCATGCTCTAGCTTAAGCCTATTTTATATGTTCTTTTATGTCTAACCATGTTGCTGGCATGTTATGGTATGATTTGGGATATGTTTGAGTATGAAAGGATGCGAAAAACCAGAAAATTATGCTGTTGCAGGGCAGGGTGTATCGAAACACCCTTATCTGTTTCGAAACAGGGCCCCGAAATGGCCATAGTGTTTCGGAACGAATAAAGGTGTTTCAGAACACTTTGGCTACTGGAAAGGGATGTTCCGATACTGGTCTCGGAACGCACCCGAGTACTGAAACAGTCAACACCGTTTCGATACGGGCGTTTCGATACGAAGATCAGAGTTCCGAAACGGCTGACCGTTAGATTGCAAATTTGAATTGTTCAAGTTCTCATGTTTTACATTTTAGTCCTGGATGTTGTGCATGCAATTGATTGAGCTTGGAATGTCCTTTTAAGCTGAAATTTGACAGAGAGGCATGTAATATGATCAATTACATAATGGTAATCTTAAAATCTGCAAAGTTCTTATAATTTCCAAAATTTACGTTTTGGTCCCTAAAAGTGTAAGTCCTACAATTGAGTCCTTAAATGATTTCTGATCGCTGTGCTTTTCTCTCCTATATTTCCTGAGTAATCACATAGGCTTTATATGCATCTAGAAAAGATAAAAGGAAAAAAAGGTCGTTAATCAAGGTTGACTTTCAGGTTGACTTTGGTTTTCCCCGTGTAATCTTCGTAGTTCGGGTCAAGCGTCTAGGCCAGGCTAAGGGGGTTACAGTTTTAGTTTTTATTTTGAGGATTATTCACGGTTTATGGAAGAAATTGCCACACAAAACTTGTTGAAAGGAAAAATGCATCTTTTATTGAATTTTCAAATTATTAGTTTGGACATTGGCCCTTTACATATAATCCCCTATTGTCTCCGGGCCTGAAGCAAAGGGGCTGGTTTTGAGAATTACTCTAAAATTGTCTTAAAGACTATATGAATTTCTTTAGTATTCCAGTTGTCAAGTTCAGAGCAGGGGCTAATCTTGGACAAGTACTTGTTCTTTCATTCCTCGTCCTTCAGGGCGTTGAAGCTCAACTTCTTAAATGCTTCACACATGTCATTCTTTCCTTTCTCCTCCTCATTCACTTGGGCGTTGGGGATCCATAAAGCCTCCAGATCTGAAATTATGGCTCAGAGGTGGGAATGTCATGGGTTCCCACTCAATTTCTTCCCCTTTCAACCTTGCCCTTCTCCTTTTCTAGTGCTTCCTAATTCCTGCCTTTCTTTGCAAATGGTTGGGCTTGAAGCCTAGCCTAAATGGACCAGTCTTTGCAGGGATAACCACAGGGTACAACCTCCCTTGGTGCCTCTTCCCAAATCCTTTTCCAGCTCTAGCTCCTTTTCCGAGTGTTTGTTTCACTTGCATTTTCGTGCAGCTGGACAGCTTCGGTTCTAGCACTTTGCTTCCCTCGGTGAAAAAGTTTTCATTGATTAACTCTAATATCCTGAAGTGATACTCGAGCGCACCCTCATCTATCTCGATAAAGGGTACATCAGTGGTTACTGATGCAATGATTTCTTCATTTGCACCTATTATTACTAGTTGTCCGTCCATAATAAATTTTAGCTTTTGATGTAAGGTAGAAGGGACCGCTCCTGCTGTATAGATCCACGGGCGCCCGGAAAAGTAGCTGTAGCTGGGCCTAATATCCATGACCACAAACTCCATATCAAAAGTTGATGGTCCAATTTGTAAAGGCACTTCAATTCTTCCTATTACCTCCCTTTGTGTCCCATCAAATGCTCTTACCGTATTTTGATAAGCTCTCATATGCGAGTTATCTATTGGTAGCTTCTTTAATGTTGCCAGCAGTAGAACATTAAGGGCTGAACCATTATCAATAAGAAAGCCCGGTAGCATGAATCCCTTGCATCTTGTGGAGATGTGTAGAGCTTTGCACGATCCCCTCCCTCCTTACGGTATTTCCTCATCATTGAACGAAATAAAGTTGTTAACATCAATATTACCGACCAACATGTCCATCTTGTCGGTTGTAATATCCTTTGGTATGAACGTTCGGTTCAAAATCTTTAACAAAGCCTCACGGTGGCCCTTAGAACTCATTAACAGAGATAACATAGAAATTCGAGCCGAGAGCCTATGGAGCTGTTCCACCACTCTATACTCACCGTGTTTAAGTATCTTCAGAAATTCTTGGGCCTCCTTCACTTTCTCATGGTATGGTGGCTTCTTTTTGAAGAAATCACCCTCGTTTTCTTTCTCAGGCTCTTTAATCGCAACCCTTCTTTGTGGTGCATCTTTGTCTTCAGCTACCGGAGGAGAGTACAGTCTCCTACTCCTAGTGAAACAACTGACTTCATTGATTGGTTCATCTTTTGCTTTCTCTTCGACATGTAATTCTCCTAGGGCCATTACTGTACAAGCATAGTTCCATGAGACCGGCTTGCTATCCTTGTACGAAAATAAGGTCGGTTCCTTGATTATAAGTTGCGCGGTTACACCCCTCATGGATTCACTTACTTTTGCCTTGGTCTTGATAACTAGGGGCTTCATTCCAGTATAATCTTTCTTAGAAGATGACTCATCTGTCACAAAAACATCCAACATACACTCATTCTTTCCTTTCTCAAAGAACTCAAGCTCTTTTTTCATCCATTTTTACTTGGATCAATTGCTTAAACTCCAAAATACATTCAATCTCATGCCCTTCTACCTTGTGGTACTCGCCATACATCCCAACTTTAACCTTCAATTTTTGGGCTCCTCCTTCCAACACCCCAACTGCCATCATTTGGGCCCAAACCCACTTTATGGGTGCTCTGACTTCAGTAACATGTTCCTTTATCATCTTGTCTCCCTCCTCGATGACTGCATTCACTCCTGTCTTTTGGTGGTTTGGCAAAGGGTTACCTTTTTCTTTAGACGTGTCAAAAGATAACATGCCTGACTTTATTAGATCGTCCACCAGTCTCTTAAACGCAGTGAAGTTCTCAATGGTGTGTCCCCCTAATTCCTGCATGGTATTCGCACTATGCCTTCTCATCGTACCATGGCGGGTATGAAGGTGAGAAATGAGGGACATGTCGTGCTAGCACCATTTGGGATTTGATTAGTTCAGCGAACAATTTTGCGTATGTCATTGGAATCGGAGGGAAATATGGCTAAAATTCCCTTGATACCTTCGTTCTTCCTTTGGAGAATTTGTAGTAGCTGGAGCTTCAGTCAAAACATTGGGCTTGTTGAAAACTACTCCCTTCGAATAATTGGGATTGTAGACGTTGGTTGCGTTGACTTCACTCTCCCTTTTTTGTTTCTCCACTATTTAGCTTTCCGTTGTTGACAGCTGCCAAGATTAACTCACCATTCATTAACATGTATGCAAAGCTTTTGGTTGCATGGTTTATCATACGGTCGTATAATGAACCTTTCAAGGTTTCAACAAACATCGGGGTAATCTTATTTTCTAGCAATGGTGGCTGAACTTGAGCAGCTACATCCCTCTACCGTTGTTCATATTGGCGGAAGCACTCATGATGCTTTTGTTCTATCTCTTGCAGGACCATTCAGGTTGGAACCATGTCTGTGACGTGCTTGTATTGCTCGCTAAAAGCTCTGGATAAATCTTTCCATGATCTGATGTTGACCCAGCTTAGTTACGTGTACCAACGTGCAGCTGACCCTACTAAACTGTCCTAAAAGCAAATGATGAGTAGCTTATCGTTTTCCAGGTACATTGACATCTTCCTGCAGTGCATGGTTAGATGTGTCGAAGGGCATATGGTTCCATTGTATTTTTTGAAATTTAGAACCTTAAATTTTGGAGGCACCACCAGGTCTATCACTAGGATCAAGTCTTTGGCATCCTTGCCACCGTGAGTACTTCCTTCTTGGAAGGATTTGATCATTCCTTCAAGCTTTTTATACATGTCTTCCTATTTCTTCTCAGCTTTAGCTTTATCAGCAATTTCAATTAGGTCAGATACCTCGTAGTTGTTAACCTTTCCATTTGGGAGGCGAACAGAGGACTCGACGAAATGTAAAAGGGGCTTTGGATTTGGAAGAAGCCTTCTTTTGCATCCCAAAAGTCATTCCAGGGAATCGCGGTAGAGTACCAGTGTCTCCTCCTACTTCTGCTGCATCTGGATCTTTGAACCCCATCATGGCTACGATCTGACTAGCTGTTTTCCGATGAGCTAACTCCATTTCCTGCTTCAGGTCGGTTTCGATCTTTTCCAGCATGTCTTGGGTGCTTTTGTGGTTGGTTTCCAAAGTCGTCAATTTGTTTTCCATGTCCATTGCTCTGGCTTGGGAACGAGTACCGTACTTGTGAGTTGTGTTTTGCTATTTTGAATGTTATTTCTGTCATTTTTATTTAAGTTAGTTTCTTATCATGTCATGAATGCATGCGAAAAAGAAATATAAAACAAACAAAGAAACAAACATGATGCAAATGCATGGATACAAACGAAGGGCCATTAGTTTCATAAAATATTCGCTCAAGAAACAACTTTCATTTAAATGCCAAAGGTCCTTTATTACAAGAAGTTTTATTTTTCTACGTGCACATCTCAGCCTGAGTGCCCAACTCTTTGATCTCTTCTATTAACCTCATAAGCCTTGGTCATACTTCTCTTACAAGCCTAATGTAACGACGAAGGGCTGTAGAGTCAGTTCCTAACATCATCACGTGCTTAGCCCCATTTTGAATTTGAGTCATCACAGACCTATCGAACTTATCTCGTTCTTAGAATCTTCTGGTGTTGTCTCTAAGACAAGTGAAACGTAATCATTTCCTCATTCAGCAATATCTTCAAGGACTAGGATCTTCATTTTGTATTCTTGGATGATGTTGTCCATCTCATCCACTCGCTCATTCAAGAAATCATTTTTATTCAGACTAGCATGAAGCTCTTCATAGGTCTGATCACTCTGAAGCTTGTGAAGTGTCTTGTTTAGATCCTCCATATTGGCTTGTAACTCAGTAATGAAAACCTAAATTTGCTTTAACTTTGCACCAGTCTCATCTTAGGTTGACTGCATTTCCAACAATCAGATCTTGTTGTCGTGGCCTTCCTTTTCCAAGCAGCTATATTTCCTTTTCTTTTTTGAAGGTTCGTTTGCCCTTTTCATTTTTCGCTACTTTTTTACCTTTCTTCTTCTCTTCTGCGAGGGCCCGCCTATATTTCTTAATTTCTGTTCTTCCATGATCTCTTTCTTTGCCCACTACTTGTTCAATCTCGTGTTTCCATTGCCCTGGTCTCTTTCTTAAATTAGCATTTCGAACAGTGGCTTGAAATTTGAGGAAGTCGACCCTTTGAATTTCATATTTCTCTTTCAGATCCATATACAGTTTTGTTACTCGTTTGGTTTCCCCTTTATATTTCTCCACGTCAAAGCTTGACTCGAACTTGTCTTGTTGATTCTATTCTCGCAGGGATTCAATCTCCAACTTAGCCCTTCTCAATTCTTCTCTCAAAATGTCAACCACGGAGAGAACTACCTTCAAATGTTCTTCTAGAGGTTTAACCTGTTGTAGAGCGTTTAGGTGTTCTCTAAATATGAGTGCAAGTGCACACTCTTGTCAAGTTTTAGTATATAAGATGTCGAATCCCATGAGGATTGGAACGAGAAATTCGAGTTGCCTTCCCTGCACAGAAAATAATTAAATTCAATTTAATTAAAAGTAAAATAAAAACACAAGTATTTAATAGAAGAGATCAGAAAGGTGGAATGGGTCAGGTTATGTTGCTCCCTAGTGTAGAACTGCGTTGAATAGGATAAGTTGTACTGCACTGCCAGGCTTTGCCGCCTCGGCGGAAGATGGCAAATTAGCTGCTTTGACGCTTTCGCTGCCTCGACAGTGGAACGAATGGATGGCTCGGTGGCAAACTCGACGGTCCTTCAAGGCTCGGCAGAACGCTTCGATAACGATCTCGCTTATGTCTAAGTCAGAATGCTGTTGTTGCCCATTGCAGATGATACCCATCGGTGTGAATCTGTCAACGAACAACAACCTTTGCTCGTCCTCTTTTAGCCGTGTTAAACTCGCACCTATGTCTAGGCAAAATTGATCAACACCTGATTAGGATGAGTATCGTACTTATCCCTTTCGTGAGTTTGACTCTCTCGATACCGAACAAATAGATAGTTAACAACTAATCTTTCGAACTTAATTGAAATCTATGAAGAGCATGAAATAAGCAACTCTTGAAGTTTTATTGCAAATACAAACTTAATTCCTAAACAACCGTTCTCACACTAGTTTACAAACATAACCCAAACCCAAGAGACACTTTAGAACATTGTTGCTGGCAAGAAAACCTAGACTATGCCCAAAGGAAAACCTAAGATGTCTACAATTGCAAAATATGTCGAGTATATATAGGCATTAGCTGGGCCAAATACTTCTTGGAATAGAAGTCTTCAAAGTAGCTTTTGCATTAAATGCAACCTTTAATTCTGACTTCTTTGAGTTGAATGTGGACTCCTTCTCGTCGCCTTGCACCGCAAGTCATATTGATCTCCTCCTTCGATGGCTCTGTCTGCTGCTCCAGGCATCAGAAAATTGAGTGGATTGCATCGTTAGAATCAGGATTTTCTGCTCTACAGATCGCACTCCAATTTTCCAATTCCACAGCTTGCTGCCTTGGGTGGAAAGTATGGCGGCGACAACACTTCTCTCTGTGTTTAGCTGCTTCAGTACAGCTCCTAGGCTTGCTGCCTCAGCATCAGCTCCTCAACTCCTTTCTCTTTCTGCCAGCTTCTAGTACCTAAAACCAAAATTAAACTAAAACAGTACATTTCCTCACCAAATTAAAGATATTCAACATAAACAGGGTAAAGTAAAGAATACTGTAAATAATGCATGCATACACCTAAATATGCTTAAAATGTACTTAAGAACATCAATAATATGAGATGGAATGCATATAAAATATAGGACTAATAAGCACTTTACACACCCCAAACTCGAACTATTGCTTGTCCTCAAGCAATGCAATCCTAAACATACTTGCCCTTGCACTAATCAGAAAGAAAAACCTGTTTTAACTTGATTTAGCACCTCAAGGCCGTAGCACCTATCATTAGATTAGTGAAAGGAGAATAGCATGGATTACCCCAGAATTAAACTACAATGCCAGTGCAGAAACTGTGTACAGGCTGAATCTGAAGAATATTCTAAGTAAACAAAGATGTTGTCATGGTAATATAGGGTTGCTGCCGAGGCAACATAATTAAGGACAATTTATAATCATGTCAATAAGGGCTTCAGCTCATCACAACTACTCTTCTAGGTCTGAAATTAAGATAGAAGCAAACTACAAAACCCCGAACCCATTGAATAGAGTCATCCCGTGAAGACTTTCATTCACTCTTGCTAATTTGTCCACCACTTCAAGGATTTTCAGATTCATGGACTTTGATAGCAACGAAATGTCCTTGCACATGATTCTTCCTATAGCCAATTTCGGGCACCTCTAGGGAAAGACATCATAAATATTTTCTTTCTTGCCATGGCAGTGCTTTTCTTTTTCTGTTTGTTGCCTGCCGCGACAGCTTCCTGCAACCATGTTTGAATTTTACAAATAATTCAAGCAGGCACTGTTCATCAGAAATTTAATCAAATTCAGCAAGTAACAGTAGTGTTTTTAATTTTTGGCATTTATAGAAAAAATTCTAAGTTTACTTCATGCTTTCCCCAAAATTAAGTTCTTTTTAATTGGTGCGAAAAAATTTAAAGTCGGCTATCCTATCATAGGCACAAGTTCTAACAAAAAATTTCTTTTGATTAATTTTTTTGAGCAATTACATTATGCAACCTAATATGCACTAGTATATGCCTAAACAAAATGAGTGCTAACCCCCCAAACTCGAGACGGGCATTGCCCTCAATGCACAAAATAAAATACAAGAGAAAAACAAAGAAATAAATACAAGTAAGATGATTAAAACATAAAAATAAAAAATAAGGAAAAAAAGAAACAACTCTAGAAGTTGGCGGAGGGCTGAGAAGAGGTCGGGGTCTCTGCGGCAGAGGAGGAAGATGAAGTCTGGATGACAAGGTGGCGGCCGTTAGATATCTGGGCGGCAGACTTGGCGGGTGATATTTTTGTTGTCCGCGCCGACTGGACTCTCTTAGGAGTGGGGCGAGGAGCTTCACTTTGTTCTGGCTTAGATTATGACTCCTCTTCTTCTAACTCGGCGGAGATGATGTGCCACTTTCTCTTCCTGGTTGCCTCCTCCATTGGTTTTGCCGGAGGGTCCTCTATTGCCATGGGTGCTACTGTTGCTCAACCTCGTTAGACGGGGAGGTTTCCGCCACCGTTGTCGATGTACATGAGGGAGAGAAATGTTGTTGATGCCTCTCGGAAGTGTCTACCACCATGTTCGAAGCGGAGGTGGCAGATTAGGATGGATAGTCCGTCGGAGATGGCATCTGGCGGCGGAAGGCGGCGTGGCGGGTAGCTGTTTCTAATGGTGTAGTCTCTCTGGGATCAGCTGCGGCGACTAGGTCTTTAGGTAATGGGCAGGGAGGGGCCATCATTGGGGAATTTCTGAAGAAGATAAGCCACAAAGGCCTCTTGGACCTCCCCCACGTATTTCATAAACGTCAATTGCTGCCGCTCTATTCATTTGTTGCTTTCTGTCAAAGTGTGGAGCAGGGCAATGACTTCTGGATTCGGGGCAGCTTTAGTACTGCCTAGGGCTGACGGTGTAGATGGCTAGGCGGCGGAGGGCTGCAATAGTGTGATCTGCTCTGTTTTCGGTGCTTGCATCATCTGCAAGCGGACCTTTCTGGTCCAGCCCTCTTTGGCGGATGTCATATCGTCTTTTAGATCTGATGGGACGTTGAAATTGGCACACAAGCCCGTGATGAGATATGGGAAGTAAAGCCGACCTTTTGATTTCTGGAAGTAATTGTGGATCTCCTTGCAGATTATTTCCCCAACGTTGATCGGTCTGTTCATCATGATGGAGTGAATGAGGGCGAAACGTGGCCGGTCCACGGTGGAATTATGAGAGGTGGGCAGCAGACACCGTTTGACGAATGTGTTCCATAGCATCACCTCCGAAAGTAATCGGTGTCGTTTCACGGAACCGCTATGTTTTCCCACCAAGCAAGGGGTATTGGGTTCGCACAGCCGGGCCTTGATTCTATCATAGTCGACAGCCGTCAGTGACTGCCTCTATTCTTCGTGAGGGTTGCCATCCATCTCTAATCCATAAAAGTTGTTGATAATGGCATCGTTTAACTTGACAGGCTCTCATCGAACAAAAAAGAAAGGTAGCTCTGGGCGGGGGTGGTGGGAATAAAATTCTCTGACCATCTTGATGTTTGCCACCTCTGGCTGTCGTGCGAATATCTCCCAACCATTGTTGTGGATTTTCTCGAATAGGGCGGGCTCAAGGCCGAGATCCCTTGTCTGCTGCGAATAGTGGAACCCTTGTTCCTCCTATATGGCTTGCTTTGCGAACTGGGCTCTGTACCGCTTTGCATCTTCATTGGAGAAGAAACGTTGGAAGGTGGGTTTGGATTGCGATGATGATGCCATGTGTGAGACAGTTTCTTTGTAATCTGAAACTAAAAGAAGATAATGAGAAAGAGAGCAGTGGACTCAAGAATAGGTTAAAAAGGAGATGAAAGTAAAGTAAATGAATGGGAGAAGTGGGGTTTATATAGATGGTGCCGAGAGGTGTCGTGGCGGCATTAAATTCCCAACGGGCAAATTGCTTCGCACACGTTATGGGTTTTCTGCCCATTACTTCCGTATCCGTTAGCAGCTAGCCGTTGGCAGTCAACTAGTCATTACACAATTTCTATGCTGGGCCGCCCTCAGCTGTCTTGGTAGGATGGTGGGCGGGCTCCTTGTTGGGCCTTCTTCTTTGTCTGACTCTTTTATTCCTAAATCTTGAGAATAAAAATGATTAACTAAATAAAGAAAAATATACTTAAATAAAAATGTGGAAAATAAATTGCAAATAAATTAATGTCTAATTGTATAACGTTTAGGTGTTGTCCTTTTTTTAGCGTAAGTGCACACTCTTGTCAAGTTATAGTATAAAAGATATCGTCTCCATAGGGATTGGAGCAACTTCTATGAATGGTTTCCTGCACAAAGATTTAATAAATGCGCCATTAAATCTCAAGATGTGGAAGTATAAAAACAGAAGTAAAGATAAAGATGGTGATAAGAAGAATGATAGGGGGAGATTGGGCGATAAGCTGGGTAAGACAAGTGCAGCTCGGTAGCTTGTGAACTGCATTGCAGAGTCTTGAGTATGTTTCGCGCTGCCATGAGATGTTTCCTCGGCGGGTAAGGTGGGCGGCAAACTACAACCTTGTCACACGATCGCAGCAGTTCACTGCCATGGTTGGGGTGTGTACTGCCTCGGCAGGTGGAATGGGAAGAAGTCCTGGCGGCAAGTCTGGCAGTCATTCTGAGTTCGACAGGATAGTCGACAGTGATCCCTCCTATTTCTAGGTTAGGATGCTCGAGATTGCTTAACTTGCTGACTAGTGTGGAACCAAATTAGACAACTCGGTTGGTAATCCATTTTAGCCGCTGAAACTTGTGGACTAGTGTGGAACCAAGTTAGTCACGCATTTGTGAGTTGTGATCGTGCTTAACCCTTTCGTGAGCTTTGCACTTTCGTGCCCAACAAATAGATTTTCTCTTCAACTGTCTGGTGTGGACTAATTAAACAAACAAGAAGCATAGATTAAGCAAACTCAGAACTTTATTGAAAACAACTCAAAACTATACAACTGTTTCCCAAATTACTTTACATACACGCGCCTAAACCCTAGGAGAGTTGGGCCGCGACCCCTAACACGCCAACCTATCTAGCTAACCCCCCATCTACACTCTCATCGGCAGATGCCGTCAATTCCTCACGACATGCATGCCCCTATACCCTTACATACATTATATGGTTCTCGACAGTTTGGTCCTTTTACCACCGGCCTTAGTTCATCATAGTTCGAGTTTCAAGGCAAGTTCAAAGGGAAGATACAAACTATCAGTGATTCGTGGAATAAATGTTATTACATGAAGTTAGAGTCTGATAGACACTATTATTCACCCCTGACTATGACGCATGGAGACATGTGAAAATGAATGACAAGATCATACCACCTACTCCTAGATAGGCCAAGTCTTTAGAAGAATATCTAAAAGCGGTTCCCTCGGAAGCTGATATTCTGAGAGAAGAATTGAGAAGGGCCAAGTTGGAGATGGAAGCCCTACGAGAACAGAACAAACGAGATAAGTTCGAGTCGAGCCTTGGTGTGGAGAAGTATAAAAGGGAGACCAATCGAGTAATGAAATTGTATATGGACCTGAAAGAGAAGTATGGGATTCAAAAGGTTTACTTCCTCAAATTTCAAGCTACTGTTTGGAATGCTAATCTGAGAAAGAGTCCAGAGCGATGGAGGCAAGAGATTGAACAAGTTGTTGGCAAAGAAAGAGAGCGCGACAAAAGGGAAATTGAGAAATATAGGCGAGCACTCGCAGAAGAGAGGAAGAAAGGTAAACAAGTGGCATAAATTAAAAGAGGCGAACAAACCCTTGAAAAAGAGAAGGAAAATGTAGCTACTTGGAAAAGGAAGGCCCATGAAAACAAAATTCGTTTGCTCGAGTTATAGATAACATATGACGAGACTAGTGAGAAGTTGAAGTAAAGCCAGGCTTTTGTTGTCTAATTGCAGGCCAAGATGGAGGACCTGAACTAGACTCTTCGCAATCTTCAGAGTGATCAAACCTATGAGGAGCTCCATGCTAGTCTGAATTAAAATGATTCCTTGAGGGAGCGAGTGGAAGAGATGGATGGCAACATCCAAGAATATAGAACGAAGATCCTAGTCCTTGAAGATATTGCTGAGAGGGGCAATGACTACTAGTTCACTCGTCTCAGAGACAATACCAATAGATTCCAAGAGCGAGATGAGTTCGATAAGACCGTGATGGCTCAAGTTCAAGATGTGGCTAGACATGTGATGATTTTAGCAACTGAAGCCACAGCTTTCCGCCAATATATCAGGCCAGTGGGAAAGGTAGGACCAAGGCTCATGTGGTTAATTGAGGAAATCAAGGAGTTGGGTTCTCGGGCTGAGATGTACTCGTAGAAAAATAAAATTTCTTGTAATAAAGGACCTTTGGCATCCAATTAAAAGTTGTTTCTTGAGCAAATATTTTATGAAATTGATGACCTTTCACTTGTATCTTTGCATTTGCATGTTCTTTTGTTTGGTTGTTTATATTTGTTTGTTTATATTCTTTCTGCATGCATTCATAACATGATAAGAAACTAACTTAAATAAAAGCATGACAAAATTAACGTTCAAAATAGCAAAAACAACTCACAAGAACGATACTCGTTCCCAAACCAGAGCGATGGACATGGGTAATAGACTGACTACCTCGGAAACCAACAAAAAAGCACCAAGGACAGGCTAGAAATGATCGAAACCGACCTGAACCAGGAAATAGAGCAAGCTTACCAGAAAATAGTTAGCCAGGTCGCAGCCATGTTGGGGTTCAAAGATCCAGATGCAACTGAAATAGGAGGAGACACCAATGCACTGTCGCGATTCCCTGGAGCGACTTTTGGGATGCAAAAAGAAGTTGCCTCCAAGTCCAAGGGCGCTTTCCATTTTGTTGAGTCTTCTAATCATACCCCAAATAAAGAGGTTCATAATTATGAGGTGCTTGACCTCGACAAAATTGCTGACAAGGCCAAGGCCGAGAAGAAATGGGAAGATCGCTACGAAAAGTTGGAGGGAATGATCAAATCCTTCTAGGAGAGAAGTACTCATGTTGGAATGGATGTTAAGGATCTGAGTCTGGTGACGGATCTGGTGGTGCCCCCAAAATTTAAGGCCCCAAACTTCAAAAAATACAATGGAACTACATGCCCTTTAGCACATTTGACCATGTATTGTAGAGAAATGTCAATATTCCTGGATAATGAGAAGCTACTTGTAAAACCTAATTTGATTTAGATATAACAAAGTGCTAAGGACCTATTTGTAAAAGTAAATAAATTTTTAAGTATTTCAAAGTCTCACAAATTGACAAGCAAACTTGAACCAAAATGTTTCTAAGTCAAATAAATTGTTCAAGCAAAATTTTTATAAGTGTTATTGCCCAAAACCTACTTTTACGTTAAGGCGTATCGATAAGGTTTTAAGGTTTTGGAATTTTAATCGAAAAAGTGTACCGACACAGTTATACATGTATCGATATGGTATTTTATCTGGGCTCAACTTTAAGTCATAGAGTACCGATACGGTTGTACCAATATCGATACGGTTTAATCTGATTTGATAAATCTTTGTATTTAAAGTTTTTGACTGTTGCTTGTCAGTTATGATTTCAGCAAAATTTCAAATGGTCGTTGGATCGTATCGATACGACCATATAGTGTATCGATACACTTTTTGCTAAAGTTTTACTCAGGATTTCAGTGAGCAAAATGTGTATTGATACAGTCTTAGAGTATTAATACGCCACTATTTTAACACTGTACCCGTACCGATACGTCCATATACATAATGATATGCCCTCTTAAATGTGCATAACGGATCTTCTACTTTGAGACAGGTATCGATACGTTTGTTCGAGTACCAATACAGTAGGTTGCAAAAGTACATTTATTACGGGAAAAATGAAGCCTAGCGGCTCTATTGATGATCTCAACCACCATAACGACTGTTAATCAATGCAAGGGTATATAAACAAGCCTCTAAAGCTACAACAACAACTATTGAACTAATTTGAAACAATCCAAGCACATATCCAAACCCTAGAGCTCATAAAGTCAAATTCTTGTAACCCCACTTGTGTAATCTTTCATTTTATTATCTTATTTAAAGTTTGGGGAGTGTTTAAGTGTAATTGGGCAATCTATCAACCTTGTGAGAGGCATTTTTCAGATTGTCAATCTTCTTTGTATTTGAGAGAGTCTTGGTTAATCTTTGGGTAGAAAGATTAACCGGTTGTAAGGTTTCCTCCTAATCCGAGAAAAGGGCATAAATTTCTAATGAAATTGGTTGAAATCCTTAGTGGGAGCTAAGGTAGTGGATGTAGAGCTTTTTCTAAGCTTGAACCACTATAAATTGCCTTGTCTTTAATTTTCTCAATTTCAATTTGCTCCCTTCAATTTTAAAAAGCCAATTCACCCCCTCTTGGCCATTTTCGATTCGATTGATCAACTTAACACTACTCATTCATTGCTTCCAAGACAGTTTAATAGGGTCAGCTTCACGCTGGTACACGCAGTTGAGCCGGGCCAACATCCAATTATGGCAGGATTTGTCAAGGGCCTTCAGCGAACAATACAAACATGTCACTTACATGGTTCCAAAGTGCTTGGTCCTACACGGATGGAACAGAAGCATCACGAGAGTTTTCTCTAGTACGCACAAAGGTGGAGGGATGTGGTTGCACAAGTACAACCACCATTGCTAGAAAACGAGATCACCCCAATGTTTGTAGAGACCTTGAAGGGCTCTTTCTATGACCGCGTGATAAACCATGCAACTAAGAGTTTCGTAAACATGCTAATGAATGGAGAACTAATCTTGGCAGCTATCAAGAGCGTGAAACTAGATGAAGGAGAGACGAAGAAACCCAACAAGAAAAGGGAGAGTAAAGTCAACGCAACCAATGTCTACAACCCCAACAATGAAAAAGGAGTAGTTTTCAACAGGCCCAACGCCCCAGCTACGACACCTACTGCCACAAACTCTGCAAAGGAAGAGCGGAGATATCAAGGGAACTCCAAACCATACTTTCATCCTATCCCAATGACATATGCAGAATTGTTCGCTCAACTAGTCAAGTCTCAAATGATGCTACCGCGACATGTTCCCCCCTTTTCACCCCCATACCCACCATGGTATAGAGAATAAGCACAATTTGAATACCACACAAGTATTAGGGGCACAAAATTGAAAACTACACTGCATTTAAAAGAGTGGTGGACGATCTGAGGAAATCGGGCATGTTATCATTTGACACAACCGAAGAGAAAGGAAACTCGTTGCCAAACCATTAGATGGCGGGAGTGAATACAGTCATTGAGGAGGAATACATGATGGTTAAGAAATGTGTTGCTCGGGTAAGGGCACCCATGAAGTCGGTGTTGGTCTAAATGATTGCAGGTGGGATGTTAGAAGGAGGATCGCAAAAAATGAAAATTGAAGAAAAGCTGTATTGCGAGTACCACAGAGCGGAATAACATGAGATAGAAAGTTTCTTGGAGTTCAAATGCATGGTCCAAGAAAAGATAGATAGCAAAGAACTCGAGTTTTTTGAGAAAGAAAGAAAAGAGCACATGATAGACGTATGTGCGATAGAAGAATCAATCTCAAAGAGAGATTGTACAAGAATGAATATGTTTGTTATCAAGGCTAAGACAAGAGTTAGTGAACCCACGAGGGATGTAACCCCACGACTTATAATCAAGGCACCAACTCCATTCCCATAAAAGGACAACAAGCAGGTCCCTTAGAACTACGCTTGCACGGTGGTGGCCCCAGGAGAGTCACACGACAATGAAAAGACAAAGGATGAACTCGTTAATGAGGTAAGCCATTTCACTAGGAGTTGAAGATTGTACTCATCTCCGATATCTGAGGATAGAGATGTAGTGTTGCGTGTAAAAGAGTCTATCGCAATTGGGTGCAAGTATACACGTCACAAGTAATAAAATGATTCGAAGTATCGGATATCGTCTCCACAGGTACTGGAAATACTTCTATCCTTAATTCTCTACATAAGAAAAGAAATAATATTAATAAAGTGATTTTGGAAGACTTGAAGATAAACTAAAGTAAAAGAGGAAATCAAATTGAGAGAATAGGTTGGTATTGATTTGCTCAGTAGTGTAGGTATTGCACTGTTCAAAGGAACTTATGTTGCGTCTGTCGCGACAGCAGCCAACAACTCTGTACTTCAAGTTTGGCAAGAATCCCTGTTGTGACTTGTCCTATCCCTCGGCCCAAGTTCTGTCGATGAACACGTCTTGGATGATACCTCCCGACGTGAATCGAAGGATGGACACCGATGTTTGTGAATTCTTCTTTAGCCGATTAACCTTGAACCTATCCCTAGGCCAAGATGGTTTAACCATAAACTGGAAAACTCGTATTGACTCTTTTCGTATACTTAACTCTCCCGATATTAAGTAAATGGATAACCTCACAATGCTCTCCCAAAACTTTTATGAGATGTTGAAACCAGAGTAAATAAAGTTGAAGCTTTTATTAATTGAACAAAAAAAATCCTAAGAAACAGTACAATCCTTGCAACTCCCTTACAAGATCAACTCTTAGCCCTAGGGGAAGTTTAGAACATGATGGAGAGGGAAAACGACTAGGGTTTTGAGGGAGGACGACTAGGAGCTAGATATCCTTTTCCTTTCAATTACAATTGTATATATAGGCCTTGGACTTGAGTTTTCTTAATGGCCAAGAATACTAGTTTGAATTAAAGTACAATTCTATTTAAGACTAAATCTCTGAGTAGATGTCTTTTAATTCGCCCTATCTTCTTGCTTTGACTTTTTCCTCAAACTTTGGGCAAGGCCTTCCTTGTGCTTCTGGGCTCCGACAGTTATGAGAGTGGTTCATAAAATCAGGCTTTAAATGCTCTATCAGTCGAAATCCACTTCGCATTTCCATCACCATAGTCTTCACTGCCGCCTCTTCTGCCACGGTAGATGTCACGACAGTGTTGAAATAAGCCGTCTCCTGCAATCCTTCACTCCAACTCTGCTGTTATCTTTTGTTCCTTTGCTGCCCTAGTTTCTGCCATGACAGGTACCTGCAAGAATAGACTGAAATCAGTAGTATCTGTGCAATATTTCCCATTTGTGATGTTTATGCAAAATCTATCTTAAAATGCAACTAAACATGCTTGAGTGCATCAATAATATGGGTAAAAGAGGGTTAAAATATAGAACATTTATGCACTCAACACACCCCCAAACTCAATTTATTGCTTGTCCTCAAGCAAATGCAACCTAACTAAGAATGAAACTTTTTAGTTTTGGCTTAACTCATTGAACAACTATTACCTACAACACCTTCAACATCTAGATCAATACCTTTTCGAATGTTTAAAGACTTATCCGGATCAATGATGTAATTCTTGTGTAAGTGTGTGCAGGTTTTGTGAACAAATATGTGCCTAGACTCTTTAGCAACCAAAATAGTTACTTAACTTACTTGAGTTTTATTTCAAAAATAATTCTTAACTAGAGCCAATTTCGGGCACCTCCAGTTTAATTTCTAAAGTTTTTTCTAATTACTAGAGCCGATTTTTGGGCACCTCTAGTTTAATTTCCTAGAGCCAGTGTTAGGCACCTCTAGGAGTAAACTAATTCTATGTTTTTTTTAACTCAAGTAGCTAAGCTTTATATTCTAAGTTTGCTAACAGAGTCTTAACAGCATATAAGTCACAAAGTGTTTTTAAGAGTTCAGAACTATAGCAAGGCTCTAAATACTTCCTAAAACACTCTAAAGCTACTGTCACGACAGAGACTGCCGCAGCAGGCAAGACCAGTTCAAAGACTTAAGCCAAACAATTATATATATATATATATATATATATTGACTAAAAAATGACACAAAATAAAATAAGTTCATTAATGATAATAAAGAGGAATGTCTACCCCCAAACTCGAGGGTTGCATTGTCCTCAATGCATGTCACAAAATAGATATAACAAAAAAAACATCACAATATAGAAAATAAAAACAGACGACAAAAAAGTAAAAGAACTTAAGTTGAAGAGTTGTCGTCATTGCTGCTGTCGATGCAGAGGTGTCGTCATTGCTGCTGTCGATGCAGAGCTGTCGTCGGGCAGTTTTTTTATGGCAGAGGCTGGCTTTGGAGTTGGAGAGGGTGAGGCTACCTTCTTCTTTGCCTCTCGAGGTGGCAGGACTCTAGTGGGTGAAATTTTTGGGGCCTTGTCCAGGACCTCGAGTTCACTGTCACTGCTGCTGCTGCCGGCTCTGTCGCGGCATGGTCCTTCAACATCAACGTCAAGCTTTTTCTTCTTCATTGGAGGGAAGTCCTTTGCTATCTCTCGGATGACAGAGGGCTTGGAGTCGGAGTCATCCTACCAGACTGAGAAGGAGGAGAAACCTTCGAAATATTTTGGGTCTATTTCTGGCAGTGGTTCTTTTCGTTTAGTTCCCCGAGGAATGGCAGACCATCTGTCGCTGTCTCTGGCCGAGGAAGATGGTGAAGTAGAGGCAGCTGTCGGTGTGGGCATCTTGGGGCTGGCAGCAAGTGCTGGAGCAAAAAGAAGGGTTTCTGGAAAGGAGGGAAACTGCATGTTTGGATAATTAAGCTCAACTTTAATAAAGTTTACCGTTGCAGTGGTGAAGTCCCTCATATACTCCATGAATCCTAGCTGCCGTGCCTCCATCTTTTTTAGCAGTTTAATTATTTGGTTGGAGGAGGTGGCTTCTGGTTGTGCAGGTTCTATCTGCTCGGGCTCTGTCGCGACAGATTCTGTGGAATATGGTTCTGTCGTTGGTTCTGTCACGGTAGAGGGAGCAACATACGCTATTGGGGTGGCTGCCTTCAGTTCCATCAAGCTGTAAATGTTCTGCTGCATCCACCCCTTGCCCTAGATCTTAACGTCTTCATCAATTTCGGGCACATTGTTGGCTCGGCAGAGGGATGTGATCAAATAAGGGAAGAAGAGGGGGCCCTTATCCTTTAGTGCACACTCGTGGATACCGTCGAGGATGTATTTACCCACGTTTATCTATCGTTCGTTAATGATGGAGAGCACAAGGGCAAGCCTCTGTCAGTCCACTGTTATATTGTGGGACGTTGGCATGCAACGCTTTTTCACAAGTGGTTCCACAGCTTGGCTGCAGGTGTGAGTTGGGTTCTTCGCACCGTCCATCTATGTTTTGGATCTTCGTTCCAGTTGGTGCCCTCTTCTGTCAGGTCTGCCATGATGCCGTCATAGTCTACCGGCGACTGATTGCTGATAAACTTGTTGTGTGCATCCTCTTTCCCGCACACATATATACCATATAGAGTATTGATGTAGGCTGGCTCGAGAGAGATTTCTTTACCCCTAATAGTGACTGTCGTGGCATCCTTAGATGTGACAGAAGCATAAAATTCACGGACAAGTGTAACATTCATCTCCTCGGGTTGTGCCGCGAACATCTGCCACTTTAATGCAATGATCTGTTTGACAATGAACCCTTCAAGCCTTAGATCTCCTGTTTTCTTTGTGTAGGTGAAGCCTCTTTCCTCCTATATTTCCCGTTTCTGAAAAGATTCATAATATCTTTTCTCTGAATTTGCCGAGGCGAACCTTCTATGAATTCTGTTGTGGCTAGGAGTGGACACTTCCGCGGCAGATGTGGAGGCAGCACTTCTTCTGGTCGATCTCGCCGTCATTGTAAGGATACTGTAGCAATGAAAGAAAAAACACTTGAAAAGCTAAAATGCTCGGAAACAAAGTAGAGTGAAGAGAATGAGGTGAAAAATGAAATGGAGGTGGTGGTTTATATAGAACGGGGTTCTGCCCGTTGAAGCCATAACGGGTGGCGTGAAAAACAGAGCCATCTGTCACGCGGTTTCCTGACGCGTCTGTTATGCGTTTCCGTGTCTGCTGCGTGTCTATCGTGACAGCGTTGTGACATGTTGTATTTACGCGTCTGTCGCGACAGCTGGTGACCGGCTGTCACGACAGCCTTGTTACCTTTGGGCTTCTTGGGCTGTTGTGAGTGTGGTGGGCTGGTTCATTCTTTCTCTTTACTCTGCTTCTTTTATTTACCTGAAAACTAAAATAAAGAAAATATTAAATTCTTATTTCCTAATGCAATAAAATAAAATAAAATAAAACTAAGTTAAATTAGGGATGCCTTAAGGGGAATCTCCTAAAGTAAATACTTCCTGCTTTTGTGGGGCTTCAGTCCCCTGATAGTGCTTTAGCCTTTGTCCATTGACTTTGAATTGTTAACCCCCTCGTCCCGGTCTGGTCGACTGACCGGTCCGAGTAGGCTACATGGGGAAAACCGACGCGAAACCCGTTAAGGTCCCACCTCGGTTAGCGACCCTAGAAAACTTATTCGTTTATTATAATCTTATCTAGATGCTTTTATTAAACCTATGTGTGAAACAAAAGCGGAAACAAGGCTCACGAGAAGCCTAACAGAAAACAGGGCCTAAGCCCAACCCTTGGGACCCATTAGAGATGTCAAACAGCCCATTTTTAGGCTTGTGTTTCGAAACGGGCGACACCTGTTTCGGAACACGGGCTTCAGTTTAAAAAGCAAGACGCCCGTACCGAAACGCTCCCACCCCGTTTCGGAACAGGGTCACGTTTTGCCTAGGCGTTTCGATACCCGTTTCGAAACAGGCGTATACAGTGGCCAAAGAGTTTCGAAACCTCTTTCGAAACAGGGGCTCACCGTGGCCAAACCGTACCAAAACATGTTCCGATACGGGGGACCCTGGAACCACACCCGTTCCGAAACGGCACAACTCGTTTCGAAACACCTGCAGCCTGCAGTTTTCCAAAATCAGTTTTACACATCTCTAAACGATCCCAAACGCCCTAAACGACCCCAAGAAAGCATACACAACATACAAGCACACTCTAGAGGCATACACCCTATAGCAACCATGCTCAAGATACACAAGATATAAGATAGGCATCCAAACACAAGATCATACATTCACCACAAGGAAGCATACATAGCTTTTAAGGTTACATGCCTTAGCCATCAAAACATATAAGCATTCAAGAACAGCAACATAAACAATGTTTACAAATCAAACAAGGCATCCAAGAACCAAACCAATTCATCATACGAAAAAGCATTCAAATCAACAATACCTATCCCATTGCTTGACTATTACAATCTACAATTTAAAGATCATACTTGAGCTAACCAAGAGCAACACTTGGAGTCCTTTCCTTGCCCTTGCCACCCACAAGCTATTGATCTGCATTGTTGAACAAAAAGAAGCGTAAGCATAAAAGCTTAGTGAGGGTAAGCTCATAAAACAAACCTTCGACAATGCAGGGTCCAAGCACGAGCATACAACCAAGGTAGAATGCATGATCTTACCTTCGATCCACATGAGCCATAAATATAGATGATGCATGAACATATATTCAATATTATGTCATGCTCAACATGTTTAAATCCACAACATGTGTAATCCATTATATTAACCCATGTTAGCAACACATCCCAAATCACATTGCTCACAAATAATCACACATTGACAACATAAACCACAATCCGTATTGGCACCTAGCTATGACTCGAATACACGGATAACCGTTGGAACTCACATCCAACAACACAACCATTACCTGACGGTGGGATTACACTCATCACCGTTCACGCGGAGGGGATTCCACTCATCCACACGTCCGTCGATGAGATTCCACTCATCACCGACTAATATATATAAGAAGATTTTCGGGCGAACCCGTACTCCATCTTGATGACTACCATCATCAAGACCACGCGCGCATTTTGACTCACGTGTACACACTAAACATCCTAATGATCGATCATTTGTACCCAAGTATACTAGTGTCAATACTACACATTTCATTAATCTTTCACAGTATCATTTCATAACAACTTCCGTGCTTAGCACGTACTCACCATGACTTACCGTCATGCACAAACCACATTTCCATGCCTAGCATGTACTCACCATGATCCTCGGATCATGCAACCACCTCATAACATCATTTCACATGCCAACACCACATGTATATCATTAACACAAATATCACATCATATTTCATACAAATGTATATCTCCATCATGTTTATCATCAACATGCATATAACAATATATTAAGTCATGCCTCAACATACATGTATAACAACATATACATAACCACCATAAACACGATTAAACATGAGGCATAAATCAACACCTTAAAGATCAACCAAGGTCTCTAACTAAAGCTTGGGATTAGGCTACCACCCTAATCCCAACTCTAAGTGGGTCTACCAATCCCAACCTAGTCCACATGCTTGAACCAATTGCTCGAAACCATTTAAAACATTTTAACCACTCACTGACAATTCCAAGCTCAACCACACTAGCCGATCAAGCTTCCAACGGTTCCGGATTTGTTCCCGAGGCTTCACCAACACAAAAATCTTGCTTCTAATCATCTCAACACAATCAAAACAACCTCAAATTAATTCACAAATCAATGTAGCAAACCCGGAACATTAATCAAGCACAAAACACATGTTTTCAAGCTAAGAACAACTCCAAAATCCTCATTCCCGAGCAGCCATGAAAAACAGTCCAAAACTCAAGATTTCAACCTCTTTAACACACTTAAATGCTTCCAAAACGATCCCTAACCAACATACAACCACTAGCCCTCAATTTCCAACATCAAGCACCCCAAAACCAACCTTTAAACCCTTCAAAAACCCCATTAAAACCCAAATTCGGGAATCAACATAAAACCATGTAAAAATCAACTATGTTGGACCTTAAGGTTCACAAACAACATATCTAACAATATTAAATCAATAACTTTGGTAAAAACCCATAAAGCTCCATCCTTTAACCCAAACTTTTAAAAACCCAAATTACAAAATACCTAGTTTTAGTGAAATCTAAAGATACCAAAATGAAGAGGAGACCAAGGTCAAGTCAAAAATATGTTTACCTTTCAAAAAGCTCCAAGAATGAAGGAGAAAGGAGGTGGAAGAGTGAGATGAAGAGAAGCTCTCTTCTTGTCGTGGAAATGGAAAGATGAAGAGGAATGAAGATGACAAATTTGTGTTTTAATTATAAAGGGGGGGTTTTTAATTTGGAAGTCCAACTATTTATAAAAATGCCATTAAAATGGCTATTGGGTCTCAATATCACAAATTTGGTCCAACACTTTAAATTCAATTTTGCAAAACAAAACCGAGGCATTATTTTATTTATTTATTTCACCCGACCCCCAAACCCGGGTGTTACACCTCTTCCCCACTTAAGGAAATTTCGTCCCCGAAATTTATCGGACAGGAAGAGCCACTGGAACATGCTCCTCCACACTTTCTTTCTCACCACAACATACTCACCAACTCGGTAGACTTACCACACAACATTAGCTATATGATGCTAAGATCTCAACGGGTCCTTCAATGTATGCCAATTTTAAACTAGACTCAATCTCTTCCACAAACATAGCATGGGACAGATCTGACTCACATTTCTGAATCATAGATACACAAATCACATCACAAACCTCTTTCTAACTCTGGTGGTAACCGCAACAAATAAACAACAAAGCTAGTCCAATTCACAATCTCATACAGCACTATTTGAATACTTGATCCATAACTTTCTCTGACTGATCATCTGACTTCAACAGGTAACCAAACACTATGTAGACGTCTTCAGAGATCTAGTTGAAATCTCGAATCTTTATTACCCACTTTCATTAAGAACCTTCTACGAATGTAACAAACTAGAAGAAAACTGATGCTCGGTCTTGACACGCTGGCAAATTATACACTTACTCTCATACTGAACCATATCATTCAACAACTCAATCCCGAAGTACTCACCTTCAACCCACAATACGTCTTCATACTACTCAAATGCAATACAAACGAACTACCGTGTGCTTCGGCCAAAACAATAAGTCTCAAAACACTATGTCATTTGGCACAACTATTCTGTCTCTAAAAATACAAACTCTATCATCTCTGAAACTGTATTCTGAAGGTCTTTATGATGCTATGTTTTGCACGTGAGGTGCCAAGAACCTGTCTTGCAACTGTTTCACTTTAAGTATTCTGACTCAAAGTAGGTTTAACATGAAACTCGCCCACAAAACCACTATCATTTGATAAACTGAATCCGGCAAATGCAGCTCGCAACTCAACTACTAATCTAACAACAATATAACTCGAAGCATCGGTTACTGCGTTAACTCTCTTCGGATGGTACTCAATATTGGGATTACGGTCTTCGAGCAATTCTAACAACTTATGCTGTTCTAGTTTCAACCCTTCCTAGGTCGTCAAATATTTCAAGTTCTGATGATAAGTGTATATACTGTGCATTTCTTACTATACATGCTTTGTCTCTAAGTCTTCGAAGCAAATTCAACTGCAGTTAACTATATGTCTTGTGTCGGATAATTCTTTTCATGTACTTTCTACTGTCTCGATGAATAGGCCACAAATCTTCTGTCTTGCATAAGCACACCACCTAACCCTACATGTAACACATCACTATGGTTCACAAATTCTCTCTCTGATATAGGGCTGGATCAAGGTCGAAGCTCTCTTCAAAGTTTCTTTCGGTTTCTCAAGGGCTCGTTGTCTCGCATCTGACCACTCAAACTGAGCATTCTTCTGTAGCAATCTGTCAAAGGAGCAGCTATCTTCGAAGAACTATTTACAAACCTCCGATAGTAACAACGCTAGACCTAGGAACTATAGATACCTGTCACGGTCTTCAATTTCTTCCCACTCACATCTTCTTCTGCCTACTTAGGATTTACTCTAATACACTTGGCTGATCTACATGTCCTAGGAGAACATCTTCCTTAACTCAGAATTCATGTTTGTTCAACTTGGCATACAATTAATTCTCTAATAGGGTCTACAACACTAACTCCAAAGCTTGTCATGGTCTTCTTTGGTACATGAATATACCCATGTATCATCTATGAGGACTACTACAAACTGATCGAAGAGCTCAGGAAGTATTTTGCTCGACAACTCTATAAAAGTAACTAACACACTAGTCAAACAAAACGGCATAACTCAGAACTCAAGGTGATCACATCTTGCCCCGAAAGCTGTCTTCGGAACATCAACTTCTCTCACTTTCAACTGGTAGTAATCGGATCTCAAATTATTCTTTGAAAAGACTGGACCACACCCTAACTGATCAACAAATCACCGACGCTCGGAAATGGATACTAATTATTCACTGTCAATTGTTTCGACTGTCTGTAATCTAAATACATTCTCGTATTGTCTTCTCTCTTCTCCACAAACTGCACTGTCATACTCTAAGATGATGTACTAGGCCTAATGAATCTACGGTCTAAAAAATCTCGAAGTTGATTCTTCAACACTCTCAATTCTTTTGGAAACCATAAGATACAGAGCAAATCAAAACAGGAGCAAACTCGGAGACGGTCTCAATAGCAAACTCTTCTTCCTTATCAAGAGACAAACCGAGCAATTCTTCCAAACACTTTTAGGAAAACACAAACTAATCTAACATTATGCGGTCTAATCTTCATTCAAAAATCAAATCCATCACATTTGCTAGACAAGCATGTCGACTAAACTCAATCAATCTTTGACCTCTAAAGATAGATCAACATTCGATAAGAAGTTCACATTCTCACCTACCACTACAGTCTCAAAGAAATCTGCAACTTTTAAGGCAACTCTCTCTTCGTCTCAACGTATACCCTAACTCTGTGTTCTACAAGTCAAACCATGCCAAAAGTTACATCGAAACCGTAAAAAGACGACTACTCCATATATACTGGAATCACGTAACCCTGAACCATCAATAAACATCTTCCGTACATCCTTCTGATCACCACTATCTTACCAAAAGGTCTAGTCACATGCGTCCCTACGTCTAAGATCTCAACAGAGATATCTAGCTTCCTCACACGTTCACACAAAAGGATGATTCCGCAGAAATTGCAATTTCACATGTACACAGCTGATAGTCTTCGGTTCTCTTGTTTTCAGGCTGATTCTTCAACATAACCTAACTCTTCAAAACAGTTCTTAGAGCATCTCGAAACTTCAAAATTCAGTTCCGATCGCACACAAACAATCTTGATTGAACTTGTTCTATAACATCGGTCCTGACGACTCGAAACATCCCACTACCAAACAATCTGGAGTTAAAGCTCACGACTTCCTTCTCAGCTCAACTATATCGTAAGTGACTTCATCTCTCCTTCTCATTGGAAGACAACTCAAACGCACACTGGCCCAATCACACAAATCGATTCCAACTCACGGATACTGACCGGTTGTCTTGTATTAAAACCATAGGTCGAACCCCAACGATCACTAACTAACATTTCTGAGTTTCAGATTACTCACCGGGCACATCCAAACTTTGCACGCTTGCTAACAATATACAGAAGTACGAATTCAGAATCAACCAGAGGGAACAAACTCAAAACTGTACTAAGGGCTCACCTACTATAACATCGATACCACTCTGAACCTCACTCATAGGTCTTCGCTTCTTCTAACCAACTAATACCAGAATCGATCACATCGTCCCTCATCAACAGGAATCAACCCATATACACACTGACTCGAACAAACAAATTGTACTTCAACTCCGGTACAACCATACTTCCCTGACTATAGCGATGGACTCCCTCAACATCATACCCATTTTCAGAAACCACAAATTCCACTTACCGATTCACGGCCCACGCCTCGGCCTCAAACTTACTAAAAAGCAATAAATCAACAACAACAACAATTTACATACAAACCGGGTTAGCAAAGGAAAGGGTCCAAGTGGCCCAAGTATGATTCCCTCACTTAAAAAATCTCTTTTTCTGATGTAATAGAAGCAATGAGGCTCTACTCAACATGCCTCAAGCAACACACACACACGATCAAGCAACATACACCAAGCATACTTGATGAACAAGCAAACATGCTTACATGGCAAGCAACCACCGTGCAATTACAATACAAAAACTTAACTTACCTCACTTACCTGCCCAAGGTCTCGGTAACCTTAGGCTCTGATACCAACAAATGTAACCCCCTCGTCCCGGTCTGGTCGACTGACCGGTCCGAGTAGGCTACACGGGGAAAACCGATGCGAAACCCGTTAAGGTCACACCTCAGTTATCGACCCTAGAAAACTTTTTCGTTTATTATAATCTTATCTAGATGCTTTTATTAAACCTATGTGTGAAACGACAGCGGAAACAAGGCTCACGAGAAGCCTAACAGCAAACAGGGCCTAAGCCCAACCCTTGGGACCCATTAGAGATGTCAAACAACCCATTTTTAGGCCTGTGTTTCGAAATGGACGACACCCGTTTCGGAACACGGGCTTCAATTTAAAAAGCAAGACGCCCGTACCGAAACGCTTCCACCCCATTTTGGAACAGGGTCACGTTTTGCCTAGGCGTTTCGATACCCGTTTCGAAACAGGCGTTTACAGTGGCCAAAGCGTTTCGAAACCTGTTTCGAAACAGGGGCTCACAGTGGCCAAACCGTACCAAACCGTGTTCCGATACGGGGGACCCTAGAACCACACCCGTTCCGAAACGGCACAACTCGTTTCGAAACACCTGCAGCCTGCAGTTTTCCAAAATCAGTTTTACACATCTCTAAACGATCCCAAACGCCCTAAACGACCCCAAGAAGCATAACACAACATACAAGAACAATCTAGAGGCATACACCCTATAGCAACCATGCTCAAGATACACAAGATCATACATTCACCACAAGGAAGCATACAAAGCTTTTAAGGTTACATGCCTTAGCCATCAAAACATATAAGCATTCAAGACATGCAACATAAACAATGTTTACAAATCAAACAAAGCATCCAAGAACCAAACCAATTCATCATACGACAAAGCATTCAAATCAACAATACCTATCCCATTGCTTGACTATTACAATCTACAATTTAAAGATCATACTTGAGCTAACCAAGAGCAACACTTGGAATCCTTTCCTTGCCCTTGCCACCCACAAGCTATTGATCTGCATTGTCGAACAAAAAGGAGCGTAAGCATAAAAGCTTAGTGAGGGTAAGCTCATAAAACAAACCTTCGACAATGCAGGGTCCAAGCACGAGCATACAACCAAGGTAGAATGCATGATCTTACCTTCGATCCACATGAGCCATAAATATAGATGATGCATGAACATATATTCAATATTATGTCATACTCAACATGTTTAAATCCACAACATGTGTAATCCATTATATTAACCCATGTTAGCAACACATCCCAAATCACATTGGCTCACAAATAATCACACATTGACAACATAAACCACAATCTGTATTGGCACCTAGCTATGACTCGAATATGCGGATAACCGTTGGAACTCACATCCAACAACACAACCATTACCTGACGGTGGGATTACACTCATCACTGTTCACGCGGAGGGGATTCCACTCATCCTCACGCCTCGTTTCACGCAGAGGAGATTCCACTCATCCTCACGCCCGTCGATGGGATTCCACTCATCACCGACTAATATATATAAAAAGATTTCCGAGCAAACCCGTACTCCATCTTGATGACTACCATCATCAAGACCACGCGCGCATTTTGACTCACGTGTGCACACTAAACATCCTAATGATCGATCATTTGTACCCAAGTATACTAGTGCCAATACTACACATTTCATTAATCTTTCACAGTATCATTTCATAACAACTTTCGTGCTTAGCACGTACTCACCATGACTTACCGTCATGCACAAACCACATTTCCATGCCTAGCATGTACTCACCATGATCCTCGAATCATGCAACCACCTCATAACATCATTTCACATGTCAACACCACATGTATATCATTAACACAAATATCACATCATATTTCATACAAATGTATATCTCCATCATGTTTATCATCAACTTGCATATAACAATGTATTAAGTCATGCCTCAACATACATGTATAACAATATATACATAACCACCATAAACACGATTAAACATGAAGCATAAATCAACACCTTAAAGATCAACCAAGGTCTCTAACTAAAGCTTGGGATTAGGCTACCACCCTAATACCAACTCTAGGTGGGTCTACCAATCCCAACCTAGTCCACATGCTTGAACCAATTGCTCAAAACCATTTAAAACATTTTAAACACTCACTGACAATTCCAAGCTCAACCACACTAGCCGATCAAGCTTCCAACGGTTCCGGATTTGTTCCCGAGGCTTCACCAACACAAAAATCTTGCTTCTAATCATCTCAACACAATCAAAACAACCTCAAATTAATTCACAAATCAATGTAGCAAACCCGGAACATTAATCAAGCACAAAACACATGTTTTGAAGCTAAGAACAACTCCAAAATCCTCATTCCCGAGCAGCCATGAAAAACAGTCCAAAACTCAAGATTTTAACCTCTTTAACACACTTAAATGCTTCCAAAACTATCCCTAACCAACATACAACCACTAGCCCTCAGTTTCCAACATCAAGCACCCCAAAACCAACCTTTAAACCCTTCAAAAACCCCATTAAAACCCAAATTCGGGAATCAACATAAAACCATGTAAAAATCAACTATGTTGGACCTTAAGGTTCACAAAAAACATATATAACAATATTAAATCAATACGTTTGATAAAAACCCATAAAGCTCCATCCTTTAACCCAAACTTTTAAAAACCCAAATTACAAAATACCCAGTTTTAGTGAAATCTAAAGATACCAAAATGAAGAGGAGACCAAGGCCAAGTCAAAAATATGTTTACCTTTCAAAAATCTCCAAGAATGAAGGAGAAACGAGGTGGAAGAGTGAGATGAAGAGAAGCTCTCTTCTTGTCGTGGAAATGGAAAGATGAAGAGGAATGAAGATGACAAATTTGTGTTTTAATTATAAAGGGGGGTTTTTAATTTGGAAGTCCAACTATTTACAAAAATGCCATTAAAATGGCTATTGGGTCTCAATATCACAAATTTGGTCTAACATTTTAAATTCAATTTTGCAAAACAAAACCGGGGCATTATTTTATTTATTTATTTCACCCGACCCCCAAACCCGGGTGTTACAAAATTGGTGCTCGTCTTTGATTGATCTGATTTTGACGGCACCATGAGGAAAAATATGGACTACTTGGAAGGGTCTAGACCACCTAGACTTTAGCTTTCATGGGAAGAGCTTCAACCTAGAGTTGAACAACAACACCTTCTGCCCTGGGGTGAACTGTCGTGGCAACAATTTTCTGTCATGCCACTTCTTTGTTTTGCCTTTATAAATTCTAGCGTTGTCGTAGGCCATGGATCAAATTTCTTCAATTTCATTTAAGTCCAGTAGCCTTTTCTGCCCTGCTTTGTCCCAGTCCATGTTAACTGTCTTGATAGCCCAATATGCTTTATGTTCTATCTCGACAGGTAGGTGGCAAGTTTTTCCATAGATGAGGTGGTAGGGTGACATTCCCAATGGTGTCTTAAATGCAATTCTGTAGGCCCATAATGCATCATTCAGGTGAAGAGACCAATCCTTCCTAGTTGGTTTAACCATCTTTTCTAGGATGTTCTTCACTTCTCTATTTGAGATTTCAGCCTGCCTATTGGTTTGAGGGTGATATGATGTTGCGATCATGTGCTTAACTCCATTCTTCCTCAACGCACTATCAATTACCCTGTTGTCAAAGTGCCTACCCTCATCACTAATGATCGCCCTTGGGATGCCAAACCTTGTGAATATATGTTTGTGGAGAAATCTTTGCACGGTCTTAGCATCATTATTTTGCGTAGCGATAGCTTCTACCCACTAGGACACGTAGTCTACTACCAACAGTATGTACAGATTCCAACAAGAAGCTGGGAATGGTCCCATGAAGTCGATTCCCTAGACATCAAAAATTTCGACTTCGAGAATGTTCTGCAGGGGCATCTCATGCCTTCTAGAGATGTTTCTAGTCCTTTGGCACTTGTCACAATGCTTGTAAAAGGCTTGTGCATCCTTGGACAGTGTAGGCCAAAAGAAACCAGATTGCAGAACTTTGGCAGCAGTTTTGTTTCCTCCAAAGTGTCCTCCATAAGGAGCAACATGGCAGTGGTGGAGTACTTCTTCATGTTCTTCATGTGGTATGCATCTCCTGATGATCTGATATGCACAATGCTTAAATAGAAGAGGTTCGTCCCAATAATAATGTTTTGCATCATTTTGAAACCTCTTTCTTTCTTGGTAGTTAAGTTCAGGAGGTAATAAACCACTAACACGGTAATTTACTATGTCAGCATACCAAGGGATTTCAGAAAGTTTACCTGTCAACATGGTCATCGCGGCAGTGCTGATGGTAGTGAATAACTGCTCGTCTGGGAAAGTCTCATGTATGTTAACTCTGTTTTTGTCTTGACCCTTTCCCATTTCTAGTCTTGACAAGTGATCAACTACTTGGTTTTTTGTTCCCTTTTTGTCCTTGATGTCTATATCAAATTTTTGCAATAGCAGAATCCAACGTATTAACCGTGGTTTTGCATCCTTCTTGGTGAACATATATTTTAGTGTTGAATGATCCGTATGGACCACCACTTTTTTTCCAAGTATATATGGTCTGAACTTGTCAAAGGAGAACACCATCACTAACAACTCTTTTTCTGTTGTGGTGTAGTTTATCTGGGCATCATTTAAGGTCTTGCTGGTATAGTATATAACGTGGAAGAGTTTCTCCTTTTGCTGCCCAGACAACATAGTCACTGGCGTCACACATTATCTCGAACGGTAAATTCCAGTCTGGTGGCTGCACTATTGGGGCTTTTACCAGCTTCTCCTTCAGTGTCTTGAATGCTTCAGTACATTCAGTATTAAAGTCAAAGGCCCTCTTCTATTCCAACAAGAGACACAAGGGTTTAGTGATTTTAAAAAATTGGCAATAAATCTACAATAAAACCCTGCGTGCCCCAAGAAACTTCTAATACCCATGACTGTGGCGGGTGGCGGTAGTTTTTCGATAACTTCGATTTTTGCTCTGTCCACTTCTATGTCGCGGTAGGTGACCTTGTGTCCTAGCACTATGCCCTCACCCACCATAAAGTGGCATTTCTCCCAGTTTAATACAAGGTTTTCCTCTTCACATCTTTCCAGCACCTTCTTCAAATTGCCTAGGCAATCATTGAAACTGTCTCCAAAGATGGAAAAGTATCCATGAAGATCTCCATGAAATCTTCCACCATATCTGAGAATATCGCCATCATACACCGCTGAAAAGTTGATGGTGCATTACATAATCCAAATGGCATTCTTCGAAAGGCGTACATTTCGTATGGGCATGTGAAGGTTGTCTTCTCCTGGTCCTCCAGTGCAACTGCAATTTGATTGTAACCTGAGTAACCATCAAGGAAACAATAATAAGGCTTTCCCGCTAATCTATCTAACATTTGATCAATAAAGGGTAAGGGGAAGTGGTCCTTCCGGGTAGCTTTATTAAGCTTCAGGTAGTCCATACAAACCTTCCAACCGGTCACAGTCCTGGTTGGGATTAGCTCGTTGTCCTTGTTGGTTACCACAATTATGCCTCCCTTCTTGGGTACGCATTATACAGGGCTCACCCACTTGCTATCCGAGATGGCATAAATAATTCTAGCGTCAAGCCATTTGATAATTTCTTTTCGTACCACTTCTCGCGTAGCTTCATTTAGTCTTCTCCGGGCATCAATCGTTGGCTTATGGTCATCCTCTAAGAGGATCTTATGCATACAAATTGTCGGACTGATGCCTTGGATGTCGGCAATGGTCCATCCAATCGCCTTCTTATGCTGATGTAGCATCCTGATCAGCTGTTGTTCCTATTCCTGTATCAACTTAGAAGAGATGATTACGGGCAACGTATCATTAAGACCAAGAAAAACATATTTAAGCTGCCCTATCAGGGGTTTAAGATCTAAGACAGGTGGCTGGTCTATGTAAGGCTTTTGAATCACATGTTCATTAGAGGTATAGTTCAATGGTTCAAAGAACTTACCTGGACGCATGCCTATCCAATTTACCTCCTCAGGACCTTCAGTATCAAATGTACTATTGTCTTAGGAGTTGCTATCGTCAATGCTGTCGTGGCAGTCTTCTAGGTGACTGTGGTGACAGTGACCAAATTGTCTGTCGTGACAGCTTGTTCTGATGCAGGGTTGGTCTACAATTACTTCTGATATTGCCTTACATTCTTCCTCTACATCAGCTTGCTTTATGGCTTGGAGAACATTGAGCTTTATTTGCTGGTCATTGACTCTCATAGTCAGTTCTCCTTTCTCTACATCGATCATTGTTCTACCTGTGGCTAGGAAGGGTCGCCCTAGGATGATCGGTGCATTCTCATCTGCTTCACAGTCTAAAACAAGAAAGTCAGTAGAGAATATCAATTTATCCACTTTTACCAAAATATCTTCAATTTTTCCTTTCGGCTGTACGTAAGAGCGGCCTGCTAGTTGCAGCATGACTGTTCTGGGTCTTGCTTGTCCAATACCTAGCTTCTGAAAAACAGATTTGGGCATTAGATTAATACTAGCACCAAGATCACAAAGTGCCTTACCCAAAAACTTATCACCAATTATGCATGGTATGATGAAACTTCCAGGATCCTTCTTCTTTGGGGGTGGACGCTTATGTAGGATTGCCATGCATCCTTCCGTCATCATTACAGTTTCAAACATCGTAGATCTTTTTAAGCCGGTACTCTTGTTTCTGTTTCTTTAACTGTTGTGGAAAAGGGGGTGGAGGACGATAATCTTCGAGGCGTCCTTCACATGGGAATCGGATCTGGGGAGGCTCACAGTCTTCAGCTTCTTTTGTTGCCTCCTCTACTTCTTCTGTTGTCGTGGCAGGGGTGACGACAGATAGTTGCTTCTTTTCTGTCGTGGCAGTGTTCTCGGCAGGTGTCTGTAGGGTCAATTCCTTACCATATGTTTCTTTAATTATCGGCCCTTGTAGCTGTTTCCCACTTCTCTTTGTAATGTCTTTACACTGCTCGTGTGTGGGTTTTCTAGTGACCTCAGTATCACTAGGGAATCCTCCATTCTAGCTTGTGTTGATGAACTGTGAAACCTGACCCATCTGTGTCTCTAGAGATTTTAAGGTAGCTTCATGGTTTGTCATTCTCATCTTTGTCTTATCCATGAAGGTTTCAGTTTTCTTGACAAAATGATCCATGTTGTGGTGGTTGCTAAGGAATCCTCCATTTCAGTTATCTAGTGACCTCAGTATCACTAGGGAATCCTCCATTCCAGTTTGAGACATGAAGGTTGCTAAGGTCTGTTCCAGTATGCTTGTGGTGGTTGTCGGCTGTTGTTGTGGCTGCTGTTGTGGTTGCTGTCGTGACAGAATTCTGGGACCTCCTTGGTTCTGGTTATTCTGGACTGGAGGATTCAATGCATTGTTTGGGTTACTCTAGGAAAATTTGGGGTCCTTCCTCCAATTCGGGTTGTAGTTGTTGGAGTCATAGCTTCTGTTCTTGTTGTAATTTCCAACATACATTCCCTCTTCCAGTTGTATGGGGCACTCTTCTGTACTATTGTTTCCACTGCAATTTTCACACATCTCCTCGACAAAAAATACAGTTTTAGATTCTTTTCGATGCAGGTTTTCAACCACCTTGGTGATGTACGCTAACTGAGTTTTTACCGAATTGTTAGATTCGTACTCCTTGATAGATACTCCTCGCCTTCCTCCTCTTCGAGCTGTGGGGAACTGCTCATCGTTCTTCGCTAACTTTTTCAACACCATCATTGCATCTTCTGGTTCCTTGTCTAGTAACAAGTCGTTCACTGTTGAGTCTATCCTCATCTGAGTGTGTGCATTGGCAGCAATATAGAATTTGACAACCTGATTCCATACAGGGAATACATGCATCGGGCAGTTTGGTAAGAGAGTTGTAAAATGGTCCCACGCCTCATGCATTGATTCGTCATCTACCTGTTAAAAGTAGCAATCTCGTTACGCAATCTTTCAGTTAAAAGAGAAGGATTAAAACGAGAAAGAAATTCACAACAGAGTTACGCCCAAGTTCTTATTGAACCCGATGTTAACTTGTTCCACTAGGTTTTCACTCTATCCCTCAATGAATGAGGAAATAGTCGGAGTCTCAGTGCTTCCGAGCTTATTCCTGGTTGTCTGAATGATCCACAAATCTCCTTGAAGGTTTTTAGATGTTCACGCACATCCTCTGTAGCAGAACCACCAAATTGTCCAGCTAAATTTATCATGCTGAACATCACATGTTTAAGTTCAAAGTGCTCAGCTTCCACATCTGGCAGTGTAGTTTGCAGTTTAACGTGATCGTTGTCCATGTAATCTCGACAAGTCTGTCGAGCTGCTGGGGCAGCAGGAGGTTGCCGATCGTTTTGGGCATCAATAGGAGGATCAACATCAACCCTGAGGTTGTTGTTGTTGTTGTTATCTGCCCCATTGCGTTGTCTTTCGTTCACCATTGCTTTAAGTCTTTCCTCAAGATAGTTGTTTCTTTCTATCAAGAGTCGGGCTTGGTTCCTGAGATGGTATGTCCGATCAATTTCTGGATCTAATTCGTATTCAGGTTCTTTACCACGTCTCGATCTGCGCATAAGCAATAGGAGAACATTGTGAAAAGCACAGGGAAATAAAACAACTAAAAACAGAAAAGAAATAAAAACAAAAATAAAAAGGTGCAGTAATTAAAGGTAAAGGTATGTTGCCAGTCCCTGGAAACGGCGCCAAAAACTTGTTGCGTGTAAAAGAGTCTATCGCAATTTGGTGCAAGTATACACGTCGCAAGTAATAAAGTGATTCGAAGTATCAGAAATCGTCTCCACAGGGACTGGAAATACTTCTATCCTTAATTCTCTGCACAAGAAAAGAAATAATATCAATAAAGTGATTTTGGAAGATAAACTAAAGAAAACGAGGAAATCAGATTGAGAGAATAGGCTGGTATTGATTTGCTTAGTAGTGCAGGTATTGCACTGTTCAAAGGAACTTCTGTTGCGTTTATCGTTGCGCCTGTCGCGGCAGCACCTGTCGTGGTAGCGGTCTGTTGTTGTCACAGCAGCGGCCAACAACTCTGTACTTCAAGTTTGGCAAGAATCCCTGTTGTGACTTTTCCTATCCCTAGGCCCAAGTTCTGTCGATGAACACGTCTTGGATGATACCTCTCGGCGTGAATCGAAGGATGAACATTGATGTTTGTGAATTCTTCTTTAGGCACTTAACCTTGAACCTATCCCTAGGCCAAGATGGTTTAACCATAAACTGGAAAACTCGTATTTACTCCTTTCGTATACTTAACTCTCCCGATATTAAGTAAATAGATAACCTCACAATGCTCTCCCAGAACTCTTATGAGATGTTGAAACCAAAGTAAATAAACTTGAAGCTTTTATTAATTGAACGGAAAAAATCCTAAGAAACAGTACAATCCTTACAACTACCTTACAAGATCAACCCTTAGCCCTAGGAGAAGTTTAGAACATGATGGAGAAGAAAAACGACTAGGGTTTTGGGGGAAGATGGCTAGGAGCTAGATATCCTTTGCCTTTTCGAATTACAATCATATATATAGGCCTTGGACTTGAGTTTTCTTAATGGCCAAGAATACTAGTTTGAATTAAAGTACAACTCTATTTAAGAATAAATCTTTGAGTATATGTCTTTTAATTCGCCCTATCTTCTTGCTTTGACTTTTTCCTCAAACTTTGGGCAAGGCCTTCCTTGTGCTTCTGGGCTCCGACAGTTATGCGAGTTGTCGACAAAAATCAGGCTTTAAATGCTCTATCAGTCGAACTCCACTTTGCATTTTCCATCACCATTGTCTTCACTGCCGCCTCTTCTACCACGGTAGATGTCACGACAATGTTGAAATAAGCCGTCTCCTACAATCCTTCACTCCAACTCTGTTGTTATCTTTTGTTCTTTTGCTTCCCTGGTTACTGCCACGACAGGTACCTGCAAGAATAGACTGAAATCATCAGTATCTGTGCAATATTTCCCATTTGTGATGTTTATGCAAAATCTATCCTAAAATGCAACTAAACATGCTTTAGTGCATCAATAATATGGGTAAAAGAGGGTTGAAATATAGAACATTTATGCACTCAACATGCGGCTCAGAGAAAAGTTGTTGATGAAGAACCAAATAAAGAAGATGAAAAAGATTTCTTTAAGGAGAAGCCACCAGTATACCATGAGCCTGTGAAGGAGTCAGGCGCTCAAGAAATTATGAAGATACTCAAACACAGTGAGTATAGCCTGGTGGATAAGCTCTACAAGCTTCCATCTCAAATCTCTATGTTTTCTCTATTGCAGAGTTCTGAGGGCCACCCTGATGCCTTGCTAAAGATTCTGAACCATACGTTTGTGCCGAAAGAAATTACAACCGAAAAGAGGACATGTTGGTCGGTAACATTGCGGTTAACAACTTTAATCCTTTCAATTATGAGGAAATACCGAAAGGAGGGAGGGGAACATGCAAAGCTCTATACATCTCTATAAGATGCAAGGGATACATGCTACCATGTGTCCTTATTGATAAGAGGTCAGCCATGAATGTTCTCCCGTTAGCAACATTAAGGAAATTCCCAATAAATAGCTCGCACATGAGAGCTTACCAAAATACTGTGAGAGCATTCAACGAACGCAGAGAGATGTGTTGGTAAAAATTGAAGTGCCTTTGCAGATCGTACCATCGACCTTCGACGTAGAATTTGTGGTCATGAACATAAAGGCAAGTTATATATGTCTACTAGGGCGCCTATGGATCCACACAGCAAGAGCGGTCCCTTCTACTCTTCACCAGAAATTGAAATTCGTGATTGATGGACAGTTGATAACAGTTGGTGCGGATGAGGAAATCATTGCATCAGTAACTACTAATGCACTATTTTATCAAGATTGATGAGGGTGCGTTCAAGTGTCACTTCAGGACACTGGAGCTAGTCAATATGACCTTTATCACCGAGGGGGAGTAAATTACTAGAACCGGAACTATCCAAATGTGCAAAGATGCAAGTGAAGCAAACTCTCAGAAAAGGAGCTGAAGTCGAAAAATGAGTTGAAGTCAGAAAAGGATTCGGGAAAAGACATCAAGGGAGGCTGTACCCCGTGGTTATCCCCGAAAGAATGATCGATTTGGGTTGGATTTCAATCCCAACCATTGGCAGAGAAGGGCAGAAATTATGAAACACTAAGAAAGAAGGAGGGCAAGATTGAAAGGAGAGGAAATTGAGTGGGACCCTATGACATTCCCACCCCTGAGCCATAATTTTAGATCTGGAGGCTTTTTAGACCCAAATGCCCAAGTTAATGAGAAGGAGAAAGGCAAGAATGAAATGTTTGAAGCGTTTGAGAAGCTGAACACTAATGCTATAACGAACGATGAAGGAGAAAACAAGTACTTGTGTATGATTCGCCCCAGCTCTAAGCTTGACAACCAGACTGCTAAAGAAATTCATGTAGTCTTTGAGACAGTTTTACAGTAATTCTCAAAACCACCCCTCTTTCCTTAGGCCCGAAGGCAATCAAGGATCTTATGTAAATGGCCTATGACAAACCAATAATTTGAAATTCAATAAAGATGCATTTTTCTTCCAAATCATGTGTGGAAAACTCTCTCTATAAAACATAAGTATACCTCAAAGCAAAAAATGAAAAATGGAAACAAATCATTCCATTCATTGGTTCATCTTTCTTTCCTTTGTATATATGTTCCTTGTTTTTTCCTTTGCAGGTCTTCAGATATCAGTGGCTAAAATGATTCCGAGTCAGAATCCGAAGCTAACTTTGAATTACCTTTATGCCTTGGAGAAATTGAAAATGCTGATGATGAGGAAGAATGTGATTTTCCCAATGATCTGCTCAAAATGTTTGAAGGACAAGAGAAATAGATTTTACCCCATAAGGAAGAGTTGGATATTCTGAAACTTGGCACAAAAGAGGAAAGGCGCGAGGTGAAGATTGGCACCACCATTACAGTCAATACTCGACAAAGCCTAAGTGAGCTTTTGAAGCATAAGCTTAGAAGGATGAAAGCCGAGAAACTCCTAAAAATTAAGGGTGAAGTGAAAAAATAGTATGAGGCAGGGTTCCTCGAAGTGGCTAAGTATCCAGAATGGGTGGTAAACATCGTCCCAATACCTAAAAAGGATGGAAAGGTACGTATTTGTGTTGACTATAGAGACCTCATATAGCGAGCCCCAAAGACAATTTCCTGCTACCACACATTGACACATTAGTAGATAACACAGCTTGGCATTCCCTCTTTTCTTCCATCGATGGGTTCTCTGGGTATAACCAGATTAAGATGTGCCCAGAAGATATGGAAAAGACAAACTTCATACCACTTCGGGGAACTTTTTGCTATAAAGTAATGCCTTTTGGCTTGAAGAATGCAAGGGCAACTTACCAAAGAACCATGGTCAGTCTTTTTCATGACATGATGCATAGGGAAATAAAAGTGTATGTTGATGCTATGATTGCTAAATCCCGATCTGAAGATGAGCATCTAGTGAATTTATGAAAAAAATCTTTCAAAGGTTGAGGAAGTTCCAACTAAAGATTAACCCAAACAAGTGTACATTTGGGGTTACTTTTGAAAAAATTGTTTTGCTTTGTGGTAAGTAGGAAAGGAATAAAGATTGATCCAGACAAGATTAAGGCCATACAAGAGCTCTCACCACCTCAAACACATAAAAAAGTTCAGGTTTTTTGGGAAGATTAAACTACATTGCCCGCTTCATTTCCCAGCTGACAGACAAATGCGATCCAATGTTCAGGCTACTCAGGAAGAATAACTCAAGCGCATGGAATGAAGAATGTTAGGAAGCCCTAGAAAAGATTAAAGAGCATTCAATTAATCCTCTTGTCCTAGTACAACCAGCTTCTAGAAAACCATTGATTGTATACCTTACGGTGTATGAAAATTCTATGGGCTGTGTGCTGGAGCAACATGACGAACTGGAAAGAAAGAAAAGGCTATATATTACCTGAGCAAGAAGTTCACCAATTTTGAAACTAGGTACTCCTCAATTGAAAAACTATGTTGTGCCCTGGTCTGGGCAGCTAAAAGGCTTAGGTAATATATGCTATATCACACTACATGGCTAATCTCAAAGTTTGATCCACTGAAGTTCATGATGGAAGGTCCACCCTTGTCGAGAAGACTAGCATGTTGGCAAATGTTGCTTTTGGAGTTTGACATTCAATATGTAAGTCAAAAAGCGGTAAAAAGAAGTGTCATAGCTAACTTTCTGGAAAGTCGAGCTTGTGACGACTATGAGGCACTAAATTTTAATTTCCCTGATGAAGACCTAATGCATATTTCGAAAGATAGTGAAGTCCCTGCAGAGTCGTAGGACTTGAACTTCGATGGTGCAGCAAATGCTTTAGGACGTGGCATTGGAGTAGTCTTGGTTTCACCAGAAGGGGATTAATACCCTTTCACCAATCGTTTGAATTTTTTTCTGTGCCAATAATATGACAGAATATGAGGCTTGCATACTAGGACTAAGGGAGGCCATTGAAAGGAAAATACTTAGCTTGAAAGTTTACGGAGACTCGGCGTTAGTTATCTACCATGTACGTGGTGAATGGGGTACGAAAGATGTAAAGTTGGTAGAATACCACAAGATGGTTCTCGAATTAACTAAAGAATTCAATGAGATCACCTTCAAGTACCTCCCAGAGAAGAAAATTAAACGGAGGATGTCTTGGCCACCTTAGCTGCAATGTTTAAGGCAAGTGAAGATTCAAAGATGATGCCCATCAAATTGCAAATGCTAGATTCCCCAGCTCACTGCTATGACGTGGAAGAGGAAGCAGATGGCTTACCATGGTACCATGATATTCTACAGTATATAAAGCCACAGAAATACCCGCCCCAGGCAACTGAGAATGAAAAGAAAATGATAAGAAAATTAGCATCAGGGTAAGTTCTTGATGGGGAAATTTTGTACAAGAGAAGTCGAGATCAGGTGCTTCTGAGATGTGTGGATGCAAAAGAAGCTCAATTGATTCTAGAAGAAGTTCATGAGGGAGTTTGTAGAACTCACCCAAGTGGCTTTACCATGTCTAGAAGAATTATGCGCTTTGGGGATTATTGGTCAATCGTGGAAGAGGATTGCATCAATCATGCTCGCAAATGACACAAGTGTCAAATTTATGCTGATAAGGTTCGAACACCCCCTCGGTCACTTCATATAATGTTAGCTCCTTGGTCATTTTCCATGTGGGGCATAGATGTCATCGGCCAGATTCATCTAAAGGCGTCAAATGGACATCGATTTATTTTGGTAGCCATCGACTACTTCACAAAGTGGGTTGAAGCAACCTCTTATGCAAATATTACCAGATCTATGGTTTGAAAATTCTTGAAAAGGGAAATCGTTTGTTAGTATGGTTTGCCTGGAAGTATTATTACAGATAATGCTTCCAATTTGAATAAGAAGATGATAGTTGGGATTTGTGAGCAGTTCAATGTCAAACATCATAATTCAGTAATATATCGCCCAAAGATGAATGGGGAAGTGGAGGCTATAAATATGAACATTAAGAAGATAGTAGCAAAAATGGTCGATACATATAAAGACTTACATGAGAAGTTGTTGTTTCCTTTATATGCATACCAAACTGCAGTAAGAACATCCACTAAGGCAACACCATTTTCGTTGGTGTACGGATTAGAAGAAGTATTGCCAATTGAGATAGAGATACCATCGCTTCGTGTCTTAATGGAAGCTAAATTGGAGGAAGCAGAATGAGTCCATGCAAGATACGACCAGCTGAATCTAATTGGTGAAAAGAGGTTGAAGGCATTGTGTCATGGGTAGATGTAACAAAGAAGGATGATGAGGGCTCATGAGAAGAAAGTTCGTCCGAGAGGATTCCAGGAAGGCGATCTGGTGTTAAAAAGAAGTTACCAATCCAAAGTGATTCCCGAGGAAAATGGGCACCAAATTGGGAGGGACCATACATTGTAACGAAGGTTTTCTCAGGTGGGGCATTAATCTTGGCTGAAATGGACGGAGATGAACTCCAGAGCCCGATAAACTCGGATTCAGTCAAGAAGTATTATGTCTGAAAATAAAATGGACATGAAAAAAGAGGGAAAAGAAAAAGGGAAAAAGAAGAAAAGGAAAAAGGAAAAAGAAAAGAAAAGGGGGGATCAAAATGAAGACCCGTAAAGGGCGTTTTGAAACCAAAGAAGAACTTGAGTTGAAAACCCACAAAGGGCGCCTCAGGTAATTGATATGGCGGTTAATTCTCTTGGGGACATGACATAGATGATTTATATATCTTTTCTCATTATCATCATTTTTGAAGTCTGCTCGGCATAGGTGGTATTCAAGGCATCCCACATCGTTTTGACCAGGAGAAGTTTTGACATTTATATCTGAATACTTGTTCTTGTGATTTCTTTCATGTTTGCCACAATATTAATAAAATTTCATTGACCTTCTTCTTTGCTAATACCCTCCCCTTTTCATAAGCATCTTGCATTGAAATGAGAATTAATGAGTTTGACATCATTTAAAACATACAAAAGATTTTTTAGCATTACTTTGAAAAAGTTTGAAAAGTATAGGGACTATGAGGCATTCCATGGTTAAATTTAGAACTTGGGGCATGAATCATTAGCACATAAAGACATTCGAAGTGGAAATAAATTTTGCTGCAAAGATTCCCGTGTGAGAAATTCAAATCATTCCTTGTAGGCAAGAACCTGAGAACTCTCAAGGAGCTTTGAAGTTTCCCGGTATCCCTAAAGCAGCATGTTGCGAAACAGATGTGCTTTCTTGATCGCCAATCTTTCTTCCATGATAATGAGAACAATTTTACAGACATTGGAGGTAGCATCCTAAGATATAGGGATTTTCATTCAAGTTCTAGAGGCACTCAAGGAGGCTTGTCATTGAATAATGATGTATCAACTACAATGATAGTAGATCTTAAGACGTTTGCATACGAAGTCCAAATGTTTTCAATGAAGCAAAGAGGAACAAAGAATGAGAATGGAAAAGAAGAGACAGTTGAAGAAGTCTATCCTCCCAACAAAGAGTACAAGATTACTGGATTGAGTGAGCAAATATGAAAAGATCAGATGTTTCTAATAAAGCACAAAGAATAAGAACGGTGAAGTAGAAAAAGAGAAATGGCTGCCCGACAGGGCTAAACAAGTTAAAAAGAAATTATAAAACTTGACATGCATTCAAATTTTAGGCATCTCTAGGGGCATGCATTGTGAATCGCATTTTCACAGGTATATGAAGGCTTTTCAGCAAAGGAACTCGCCTATATGTTCGGGCATATGGAGAATGGAACATACTTATCTATTTAGGCATAAGAAGAATAGAACCCGCCAATCCGTTCGGGCATATGGAGAATGGAACATGCTTATCTATTCAAGCATGAATAGAATGGAACTCACCTATTCGTTCAGGCATATGGAGAATGAAACTCACTTATCTATTCGAGCATAAGGAGAATAGAACTCGACTCTCTGTTCGGGCATATGGAGAATGGAACTTGTTGTGTGTTTTGAGTGAAACACAAATGGTGCAAGTGTACATGTCGCAAGTAATAAAGTGATAAGTATCAGTATTGTCTCCACAAGGATTGGTTTGGGCCACTTTGCTTTAGTTATCGCACTGTAAAAATAAATAGAATTGATGGTGATAAATATCAACTAAAATAAACTAAGTAAAGTAAATAAAGATAAGAGAGTAGGTCGGTTATCGTGAGTCGTGGTATGATGATTGAATGGACCGTCATGGTAATTGATTGCAAGCGTAGCTCAATGGCCTTAAACAAATAGCGCTAGTCAAATTGCCTGGGCAATTGTCATTGCATGGGCAACTAGGCGACTTCCCTTAAAGTTCGGCAAAGAGTTCTTCAATGGCTTCTCTTAGCCGTTGAAATCTGCAACTTATTCCTAAGTCGGATTAGTCTTCACCAACATTCGTTTTTATGAAAACTATGTTCATTCGTTTCTTGAATCTAACTCTCTCAATATTAGATAAATGGATGAATTCACGAGATCCTCTCCCAATTCACTCGCAAACAAAATTAAGAACCAAGAATGAACAAACTTTGAATTAAAATTGCAACTCAAAACCTAAACAAATCTAATCGTTTATCGAAACCACAAACTCAAAATAACCCAAGCCAATATACATCAATTCATGATTGGGTTCGAAAGATATACAAAGAATAATCTCCCTAGCATGAATCTAATCGAACAAAGAGGAAGAAATAAAAGTTAATGCACAGTCCCTTGTCAAATTCTCTCCCAATCGCACTCTCCCCCTTAAAGTTGGCGGCTAGTCTTCTTATTTGTAGGAGATGGCTAGGTCAAAGTCTTTCTTGAGGAGGAAGTTAAGTTGGAATTAAATAGAATAAAAGAAATTTATTTCTTTTATTATTATATTTTTATTCCTCCAAAACCTTATCATAAAACACTTAGAATTTAATCTCTTATTGATCTCTTCGTGGAACTTCAACTCTTTTAGGATTTATCCTTGCTTTTCGCAATTATCACGAATTAAATGGATTTATCATATCTTCAAAATCAGCAGCTCCTCTTCTTATCCTAGATTTTCTTTGGGAATTTTTAAATCTTGCACACATGCACAAAAACACACATACCTGGAGTACCTTTTTTTCCTCAAAATCAACCAAATTATGAAAACATGCATGACAATGAAGGGAATAATTAAAACATGCACGAATGCCTAATAATGCAACTAAAATGAGCTTAATTCTAACAATAATATGAGTAAAAAGGGTCATAAAATAGTACTTTTGAACACTCATCACACCCCCAAACTTGAACTATTACTTGTTCTCAAGCAATGAAAAACTAACAATTACTTGACAAGACTTCAATCATCAAAGACATGCTTTTAACTTGAATCCAAACCTCAAAACCGTGGCTCAAAGTATAATCACCTTTTGAATTTTTCGGATTGTACAAAATTTTCCCAGAACCAAACTATAATGCTCGGGGCAATGTGTGTGCGTAGTTTTATACAAATTGATTTTCAAGATTCTATGTGAACAATAGGTTTTTAACAATTTAATCATCGGGGTATTTATTTTTGTTTTTACTAGAGCAAATTTCAAGCTCCTCTAGCGATTCAACAATTTCTTATTTTAATTTAGTCGACTAGAGCCAATTTAGGGCACCTCTAGCAATTTTTTCGTGTCAATGATATTTAGCATCATAGTAAGATTCTAAGTTCTTTTACTTTGGGTAAATTTAGTCGACTAGAGCCAATTTCGGGCACCTCTAGCTAGAAATTAACTTTTACTTTTCAATTTTAATTTACCCAAATTTTAAGCAACCTAAGTTCACTAAGTTTCCATCAATCAAAATGTCATAACTGTGTCAATGATATTTAGCATCATAGTAAGATTCTAAGTTCTTTTCAAGCAATTCTAAAATTAAAGGTTCTTTCAATTAAGTGCAGTGGCAAAATTCATCATTGGGTATTCAACAAGTCCAAACAATTAAATCCAATCAAAGGCATGGCAAATAACGTATGCAACTTATATGCAGTTACTAAAGATGAATGCAACTAAAGATGAAATAAATAAAAACAAACACCCCCCAAACTCAAGGGAAGCATTGTCCACAATGCATGCAATTATAGAAAAGTAAAAATAAGCTAATGTAACACCCGGGTTTAGGGGTCGGGCGAAAATAGTATTTAAATAATATTATATATTATTTGGACTTCGTGTTTTTCAAAACAAACATTTTATTGTTGGACTAAATTGAAAAGAAACTCAAATTACATGGATTGTAAAGAAAAGGAGAAATGGTCATTCATTAATGGCAATCTTGTAAATAACTCCACTTCCAATTTAAATCCCCTTTTATTAAAATAGTCACTATTCATCTTCTTCTTCTCAAAACAAAAACCAACGACATAGAGAAGCTCTCATCCCCTTCCACTATTCCATCACCTTGCTTCTCCATTTTAGCTCGGTTTTGAAAGGTAAATACATTTCCAACTTGTCCTTATCTTCCTCTCTTCAAAAGTACAAGTAGTTTTCATTTTCATCCATGTTTTAGAAATTGTGTTTTTGGAAGATTTGAATAAAAATGGTAGCTTTATTGTGTTTAACTTAAAGTTTTGATTTAATAATGTTAGATATGATGTTTTTGAATCAAATGGTCCAACATATATGATTTTACATGGTTTTATACTCATTCCCGGATTTGGGTTTTGTGGGGGGGGGGGGGGTTTGAAGGGTTTTGGAGTGGATTTTGGGTGTGTTCTATGTTGGAATTTGAGGGCTAATGTTAGTATGTTAGTTGAGGGTCATTTTGGAACCTTTTGGAAGTAATAAAAATGTTGGAAACATGATTTTTGGTTGAGGTTTATGGGCTGCTCGAGTTTGGTAATTTTTGGGGTTGTTCATGGCTTGTAATCTTGTGTTTAATGCTTGATTTGTGTTCCGGGTTGCTACATTGATGTATGGACTGATTTGAGGTTGTGTTGGATTGTGTTGGGTTGATTAGAGACAAGGACTTGTGTTGGTGAAGCCTCGGGAGTGAATCCGAAAACTTGAAGGTGTTGCTTGCTTGGTATTTGAGCTTGGAAGTGAAGGTGAGTGGTTAATGTTTTTGAAATGGTCTTTGAATATTTTGGTTCAAGCATGTAGACTAGGTTGGGCTTGGTAGACCCACCTAGAGTTGGGATTAGAGTGGTAGCCTAATCTCAAGCCTTAGTTAGAGACTATGGTTGCTCTTAAAGGTGTTTATGCCTCAAGTTTCTATGTGATTGTGTTGGCTATGTATATGATAGTATACATGTATGTTGAGGCATGGATTGATGCACTGTGATATGCATGTGGTATGTTCATGATTGAGATCATGGTGAGTACGTGCTAAGCACGGAAGTGAAATGAAATATGCTGTGGATTGTATAATATTGGCACTAGTATACTTGGGTACAAATGATCGATCATTAGGATGTAGTGTGCACACGTGAGTCAAATGCGCGTGTGGTCTTGATGATGGTAGTCATCAAGATGGAGTACGGGTTCGCCCGGAAGTTCTTCTTATATAAATGTTAGTCGGTGATGAGTGTAATCCCATAGACGGGGCGTGAGGATGAGTGGATCCCCTCCGCGAGACTGGTGATGAGTGTAATCCCACCGAAGGTAATGGTTGTGTTGGATGTGAGTTCCAACGGGTTTATCCGTGTATTCGAGTCATAGCTAGGTGCCAATATGAGATTGATATGTGTATCAATGTGATATGGAATGTGATCCCTTTTTGGATGATTATATGTGTTTACACATGATGTAAATTGAGCTTGTTGAGCATGGCATATTATTGGATAATTGTGCATGCATCAGTGACATTTTGGCTCTTGAGGATCGAAGGTAAATCATGCATTTTACCTTGGTTGTGTTCGTTCTTGGACCCTACATTGTCGAGGTTTGTTTTTAATGAGCTTACCCTCACTAAGTGTTGAGTGGATCGCAAGATCGATATTGACCAAGAGGGGGGGTGAATTGGAAATTTAAAGTTTTGTGGTGGAAATTTGCAAATAAAAAATTGATGGACAAGGGATTTAGAGTGGTTCAAGTTCCAAATGAACTCTACATCCACTACCTTAGCTTCACTAAGGATTTGCAACAATTCCACTAATTGCTCTTCCCCTTTTCTAGGACAAGGAGGCAACCCTTTACAATTTCGGTTGATTTTTCTACCCAAAAATCAACCCAATCCTCACACAAGTGAACAAAGAAATTTAATGGCTAATTGGATATCTCTCAATACAAATAATAGCCCAATTACAAGCACTCAACCCAATTGAACAAGATATGAATGAAAATTACAATTGGGGTTTTAGACAAAATGGGATTTGTGTACAATTGCTTGGATTTGATGTTTGGATGTTTGCTTTTGGATCAATAGTTGTTGCTGGTGCTTTTAGATGTCCCTTTTATACCTTCTCATTGATTTCTAGCCGTTGTGGTTGTTGCACTCATCAATAGAGCCGTTGGGGATGTTATCTCACCACCATAAATGCAGTCTGCAACAACCCGTTTCGAAACGCGGGGTACCCGTTTCGGAACGGACTAAAATAGAAAGAGCCGTTGGGGTGCATTTAAGAGCCCGTTTCGAAACGCCTTAGGGCCGTTTCGAAACACTTTTGCCACTGTCAAAGGTCGTTTCGAAACGGTCTTAGCCCGTTTCGAAACACCTTAACGGTTTTCAGAAAATCAGTTAAAAACAACTTCAACGGTCATATTTTCAATTTAAACTTAAGAGCTGTTTCAAAACGCTTGACATCGTTTCGAAACGATTTTGCTACTGTCAAGGGTTGTTTCGGAACGGCCTTAGCCCGTTTCGAAACACCCTTTTTATCTTTAAATATTCAGCAAATATTTCAACCGTTGTGCCTTTTTAAAATCAAATATGAAGAACAGTTTCGAAACGTGAGAGACCGTTTCGAAACAGGGTCAAGTGTTTCGATACACGTTTCGGAACAGGGGTTGACAGTGATGAAAACGTTTCGAAACACCTTAGGGCCGTTTCGAAACAGGACTTTGAAAATCACTGTTTTGACTTGAAACACTTAGAAAAATATTTGAAAAACTTTGTTTTTAACTTGGGCATAATCTTAAAATTGTATGGGGATATTTTGATGAATTAAAATTCGTTTTGACATTTTCAATTTAGTCCTTAGGTTTTTAGTTATATCAAAATTAAAATATTTGTTTCACAATCTCCCCCTTTTTGATATAACAAAACCAAAGTTAGAATTTTTGAGAATTTCGAAAGTTTTGAAAATATTCTAACTCCCCCTTAATTTAAGATAGGTTTTTAATGTTAAAAGAAATTTTTGATTTGAAATCCAAGTTGTAAAGCTTAAAAAACCTTTTAAAATTTAAAACGAATTTTAGTTTGTGGCTCTTAAATTTCTTCTCCCCCTTTTTGTTAGATCAAAAAGAATAATGAAAGCTCATAGAGAAGACAAAGGATTAGTACCAATAAGCATTAATAAGCAACCATAATATTAATTCATAATCTTAAAATATCCAAAACATAAACCAACATTAAGTTCATAATAAAATCCCAAATAAAAAGTCAAAAGCATAGGTTCCTAAAACATAATAAAACATAAAGATGCAATCTTAATCCTAAAATGCATAGATAATATGATACGATATGAAGATCCTAGGCCTCGTCATCATCATCCGAAGTATCATCATCGCTCTTGACTTGAGAATGGTGAAACTTCGTCCATTGCCCATAGAGCGTAGAGAAGGACAAATCCAAGTTGGAATAGGAAGTCTCAAGAGTATGAAGACGATCCTCGACATTCTTTAAGCGATTGTCCATAGCAGTAAAACCCGAAGCAATGCTAGTATCCAAAGCATTGAATCGCTCGGTAATGAGAGCCGTGAGGGCTTCATTGTTTGCAACCGGAACTTGCGGTGGAGGAGCAACGGGAGGAGGAACAGTTTCTCTATCAACTCTTTCCCAAACATCATTCACATATGTGAACCCGGACTTGCGAAGGGATGACTCACCAATCTTGGTCTTGCGAGGTTCCGGAGAGTCGTAGGTACAATCGATACCAAGATCATGAAAGATGTAGCTCAAGAGTGTGCCATAGGTAAAAGACTTCAACTCATTTGTGTCAATAAGCTTAATATTATTGACTATCTCGGCAAAAATTATTTTAGGCACATTAGGGCGCTCACCTCTACGGAAACACTCAAGCCAAAAATGATCAGTTTGACGGATATGAGAGTATTTACCTCCGGAAGGTCGAATGAACCAAGAAACCATCAAGTGAAGAACGCGATCGTGCACATCCAAATGAAGTGCTTTACCGGTGAAATTGCCAAAGTGACGTTCATCCTCAAGACACTCATCTTTAAGTTTAAAAATACACTCCAAGAGAGCAACATTAACAACAAACTTTTTGCCCAATAAGGAAGATTCAATTCCTATAATCTAGGTTTTGGTCTCATCATAAATAAAACGAGCATTATAGTAAAAAAAGGAGTACCATGTGTTTGTAGCGAATATCTGGAATGCTCAAGAACAAGATAAGATTCCACTCACTCAAACGGTCGAGATAACGAAATAGGAATCGCTCGGAATTGAGGAAGTCAAGATCAATGACACGTTCTTTACGAATTGTGAAATCCTTGACATAAGAGAAGCGAGCATGTATCTCCGGAGTTTTAAGGGATTTCTGAAAAAGCAGAGTAAGATTCGGACGAATGCTCGAATCACCGGTTTGAACGGCCTTGCGCTTTTTGCTAGCTTGATCCGCCATCTAAAAACATTAAGCAAGTATATTTTAAAATTAAGTGTATGTATTGATATTTAAAATCAATCCAATAAAAAATCCCACTTAGGTTTTTGAAACAAAATTAAAATAAAAAAATTAAAAAAACAGTAAAGAAAAAGACGACTGAAAAATTTTATATTCGAATAAAAAAATTTGGGATTTTGAAATTTTTTTTACAAGATATGGAAAACCCACAAAGGAAAAACTATAATGTATACAAAAATAAAATTTTCTAACCTAAGATTCGAACATAAATTGAAGGAAAAAGAAAAGAAAAAAATTACCTTAGTTTGGGATTTTGGATGATTTGATGAAAATCCTTGCACAATGTTGATGAAACTTGCTTAGACTTGAGTTTTAGAGTAAACCCCTCACAATTTTGTGAAAATCAATGAGTTTGAGAGGGTATTTATAGAGAGGGAGGCGGTTTAGGGTTTTTAAGAGTTTGATAAAAAGTGAAATTTCACATTAAAAGCCCTAATTAAAGCAGTCCGCGATGTCGTTTCGGAACGGTCAGGACCGTTTCAAAACGAGACGACTAGGGTTTGACCGTTTAGAGACCATAGGCTGACCGTTTCGATACGGTGTTGACCATATCGAAGCCCTGTTGACCCGTATCGAAACACGTTTCGATACACCCCTTGGCAGTAGCAAAAACGTTTCGGAACGCATTGGAGGCGTTTCGAAACGCCCTTCTCTCAGAACTGGATTTAAGGTATCCGTATCGAAACAGGGTCACCCGTTTCAATACACCTGGGCCTGGAAGTGCAGATGAGGCTCTAAAAGTGCAGAAAAATGAAGTGTTAATAGGCCTAACATGCATAAATGTCATGAATGAGCAGGCAAAACATATTTAAGCATAAACATACTCCCCCTGACTATAGGCATGGATGAAATTAGGAGTTTAAACACATGAACATGGCATTTCACAAAATCAAGCTTATTTAAGCACAAAAGAGGTCCTAAAAGGTCAAGATAGGCTAGCTAGACCTAACTCTCTCCTAAGGGACCAAAAACGCTCTTTGTCTAAGGGTTTTGTAAATATGCCCGCTAATTGATTCAAGGTGTCTACGTACTCTATAACCACATCTTCCTTAAGGACATGATCTCTAATGAAATGATGCCTTATTTCTATGTGTTTGGTTCTAGAGTGTTGGATGGGATTTTTAGTTAAACATATTGCACTAGTGTTGTCACATTTTAGGGGTATGGTTTCAACTTTAATTCCATAATCTAAGAGTTGTTGCTTCATCCAAAGGACTTGAGCACAACAACACCCTAAGGATATGTACTCGGCTTCGGTGGTAGATAAGGCTACACTATTTTGTTTCTTAGAGAACCAAGATATGAGCATACTACCTAAGAATTGACAAGTTCCCGAAGTACTTTTCCTATCAATTTTGCAACCCCCATAATCCGCATCCGAGTAAGCATGAAGGTTGAAGGTAGAGTCTCTAGGATACCAAAGACCTAAACAAGAAGTGTCTCTAAGGTATCTAAAGATTCTTTTAACGGCTATAAGGTGAGACTCTCTAGGACTAGCTTGGAACCTAGCACACAAGCAAACACTAAACAAGATATCCGGTCTACTTGCGGTAAGGTAAAGCAAAGATCCAATCATAGAATGATAAAGCTTAGAGTCAACACACTTACCTCCTTCATCTTTGTCAAGCTTTGTAGATGAGCTCATAGGAGTGGCTTGAGGCTTTGCATTCTCCAAGCCAAACTTCTTGAGCATATCCTTTATGTATTTTGCTTGGTTGATGAAGGTGCCATCCCTCTTTTGCTTGATTTGGAGTCCCAAAAAGAATGAGAACTCCCCCATCATGCTCATCTCAAATTCACCTTGCATTAACTTAGCAAACTCTTGACAATGACATTCATTAGTAGAACCAAAAATGATATCATCAACATAAATTTGAACTACTAAGATGTCATTTTTATACATTTTTATAAAGAGTGTAGTGTCCACCTTACCTTTTTCAAATCCTTTTTCAATCAAAAAATTTGAAAACCTTTCATACCAAGCTCTAGGAGCTTGTTTTAAACCATAAAGAGCTTTGGTAAGTTTGAAAACATGATTTGGAAATTTTGAATCTTCAAAACCCGGTGGTTGTTCCACATACACTTCTTCATTTATAAAACCATTTAAAATGCGCTTTTAACATCCATTTGAAAAGGCTTGAAATTATGATAACATGCATATGCAAGCAACATCCTAATGGCTTCCATTCTAGCTACGGGTGCATAGGTTTCATCAAAATCTATTCCCTCTTCTTGAGTGTAACCTTGTGCTACAAGTCTAGCTTTATTTCTCACAATGTTACCACTCTCATCTAATTTGTTCCTAAAGACCCATTTAGTTCCTATTATAGATTGATTACTAGGCCTATCAACTAATGTCCATACATTACTTCTCTCAAATTGATTTAACTCTTCTTGCATAGCCATAATCCAAAAGTCATCTTTCAATGCTTCTTTTATATTTTTAGGCTCTATGCATGAGATAAATACAACATGGTTCATTAATCTAAGAGAAGAACGAGTGGTTACCCCCTTGGATGGATCACCCAAGATTTCACCATCTTTGACATAGTTCAACTCCCTTGGGTAGCTCACTTCCTTTTCCTCAATAGCCAAGTCCTTCAAGGCTTCAAGAGGTGGATCTTGTGAGTCCTCTTCCTTTGTTGGAATCTCATCCTCCTTTGAAGTTTGACCTCCATCAAAGGCATTTATGATCCCTACATCATCATCATCACAAGAATCCTTCCTAGGAAGGAGGTTATCATCGAATACAACATGAATAGATTCTTCCACTACTAAAGTTCTTTTGTTAAATACTCGATAGGCTTTAGAGGTTAAAGAGTAACCTATAAAAATGGCTTCATCACTTTTTGCATCAAATTTACCTAAGTTGTCTTTTCCATTATTTAAAACAAAACACTTGCACCCAAAAGGGTGGAAATAGCTAATGTTAGGCTTTTTAGATTTTAAAATCTCATAAAGTGTTTTCTTTAAAATTGGCCTAATCATTACTCGATTTACAATATAACAAGCGGTGTTTGTGGCTTCCGCCCAAAAATATTTAGGTAAATTATTTTCACAAAGCATAGTTCTAGCCATTTCTTGTAAAGTTCTATTTTTCCTCTCAACTACCCCATTTTGTTGAGGAGTTCGAGGAGCCGAAAAATTATGGCTAATACCATTTTCATTTAAAAAATCTTCAAACCCTAAATTTTGAAACTCGGTTCCATGATCACTTCTAATATGTGAAATTCTAAGCTCAAGATCATTTTGGGTTAATTTTGAAAATGTGATGAATTTTTTCAAAGCCTCATCTTTAGTACTTAAAAAGAGAACCCAAGTAAATCTAGAAAAATCATCAACTAGCACAAAAGCATAAGACTTACCACCCAAGCTCATAGTCCTAATTGGCCCAAATAAATCCATGTGAATTAGTTGTAAGCATCTACTAGTAGAAACATCATTAATGGATTTAAAGGAAGACCTATGTTGTTTACCCTTTGAGCATGCATCACAAATTTTATCATTTGAAAATTTTATCTTGGGTAAACCTCTAACTAGATTTAGAGAGACTAGTTTTTCCAAAACACTTATGCTAGCATGTCCTAGCTTCCTATGCCACAACCAAGCATCATTTTCATTTTGAGCAACTAAGCATGCATGAGATGTATGAATGTCATCTAAATGCACCATGTATATGTTTCCTATGCGATGACCTATGAGCATAATATTATTAGATTTAATGTCTACAATTTTGCATCCATTTTTATCAAATAAAACATTAAATCCTTTATCACACAAATGACTAATGCTCAATAAATTGTGTTTAAGACCATCGACATATAAGACATTTTCAATGAGAATGGTAGAGTGATTACCTATGGAGCCAATACCTTTAATGTGGCCTTTGGAGTTGTCACCAAATGTTACTACTCCTCCACTTTTTGGCTTTAGATCCATGAATCGACTATTGTCTCCGGTCATGTGCCTCGAGCATCCACTATCAAGGTACCATGAGTTTTGACTTTGTGCTTTGGCCTTGTAGCAATGCTCCCCCTACAAACAAAGATATTAAACCTTGGTTTTTGGTACCCAAATCATTTTGGGTCCATGAGTGTTAGCTCCCAAAACCTTGGTTCCCTTAGGAATCCAAGATGACATAGCAATAATATTATTAGATTTAACAAGTTCCTTAGGAACCCATACACTTCTAATTCTTTTAGTTCTACTATGTCTAGGATAGCTACCTTGTTTGTAGTAGTTAGTCTTTTTCTTAGGTTGGTGTGTTCTAGAGGATTCTCCTACTTCATGCTTGACACTACCAACATTTTTTAAAGACTTTTTGAGCTCATTTAGCTCACCCAACACCTTTTGGTGTTCACAATTACATTGAGATAAAAGATTATTAAGATCAACATTTTCATCTTGAAATAATTTAAGTTCATCTTTTAATCCTAATACCTTTTTCTCAAATTTAGAATTAGCTTGAGTAAGTGAGTCATTTTTCTCATTTAATTCTAGAATAATCTTTTTATTCCTAATAACCGACTCCTTATATTTCTCAACTAATTCATCATATACCTCTTGTAACTCATCATATGCATCATTTAATTCTTCATATGAAAAATCTAAAGTAGATGAATTAGAGGTTACCAAGGAGGAATCTTCCTCAAGTGCCATGAGGCAAAGGTTAGCCACTTCTTTTTCGTCATCCTCCGATGACTCCTCATCACTCCAAGTAGCAAGCTTGGCTTTGAGCTTTTTCCGCTTCTCAAAGCCCTTCTTCATGAGTTGAGGGCACTCCGAACGTATGTGGCCGGGTTGTTTGCACTCAAAGCAAATGATTGGATCCTTTCCATCTTCCTTGTTCTTGCTTTTGAAGTCCATCTTCCTTTGGATTTTTCTTCCCCGGTTGGACCTCATAAAGCGTGAGAATCGTTTGGCTATCATAGCCAATTCTTCAAGTTCATCCTCATCACTAGATGAGCTCTCATCATGTTGTGAAGCTTTAGCCTTGAGAGCTATTCCCATCTTCTTCTTCTTCTCAACTTCAAGCTTCTCTACTCTTTTCTCTTCTTTCTTTTTCTCATCTTCCCTTCCTTGCTTCATGATCTCATGAGTAAGGAGAGAACCCACAAGCTCATCAAGCTTCAAAGTCTTCAAATTCTTTGCTTCGATGATAGCGGTTCTCTTCCCATCCCAAGACTCGGGAAGTGAATAGAGTAGCTTCCGGACAAGCTTGTCTTCCGGTATGATCTCTCCAAAGCCCTTTAGACCATTGACAATGGTGGAGAATCGATCGAACATCTTTGACACCGTCTCATCGGGCTCCATCTTGAAATTTTCATAACTAAGATTGAGAATTCCAATCTTAGTTTCTTTGACATCATTGGTGCCTTCATAAGTGGTCTCAAGAGTGTCCCACACTTCTTTGGCACTTTCAATTGATGAGACCTTTGAGTAGATGTCCGGACCTAAAGCACAAAATAGCATGTGGAGAGCTTTATCATTGACTTGAATCTTTTTCCTCTCCTCTTCACTCATCTCCACTTTCTTCTTTAACACCATCTTGCCTTCACCATCTTGCTTCAATGGAATATATGGCCCATCCTCAATGACATCCCACACAAGATAGTCACTTGACTTGATGAATAGACGCATTCTATTCTTCCAAAAGGAATAGTTATCACCGTTGAAGAAGGGAGGCTTTGTAGTGGATTGTGACTCGTACATGCCGGAACCGGAGGTTGAAGCCATCTCTTGATATTTTGATGATCACACTCTTCCAAGGATCTCCTCTTGTGGTTGTTAATCCTCAAAGAGTTAAGCTCTGATACCAATTATTGAGTGGATCGCAAGATCGATATTAACCAAGAGGGGGGTGAATTGGAAATTTAAAGTTTTGTGGTGGAAATTTGCAAATAAAAAATTGATGGACAAGGGATTTAGAGTGGTTCAAGTTCCAAATGAACTCTACATCCACTACCTTAGCTTCACTAAGGATTTGCAACAATTCCACTAATTGCTCTTCCCCTTTTCTAGGACAAGGAGGCAACCCTTTACAATTTCGGTTGATTTTTCTACCCAAAAATCAACCCAATCCTCACACAAGTGAACAAAGAAATTTAATGGCTAATTAGATATCTCTCAATACAAATAATAGCCCAATTACAAGCACTTAACCCAATTGAACAAGATATGAATGAAAATTACAATTGGGGTTTTAGACAAAATGGGATTTGTGCACAATTGCTTGGATTTGATGTTTGGATGTTTGCTTTTGGATCAATAGTTGTTGCTGGTGCTTTTAGAGGTCCCTTTTATACCTTCTCATTGATTTCTAGCCGTTGTGGTTGTTGCACTCATCAATAGAGCCGTTGGGGATGTTATCTCACCACCATAAATGCAGTCTGCAACAACCCGTTTCGAAACGCGGGGTACCTGTTTCGGAACGGACTAAAATAAAAAGAGTCGTTAGGGTGCATTTAAGAGCCCGTTTCGAAACGCCTTAGGGCCGTTTCGAAAAACTTTTGCCACTGTCAAAGGTCGTTTCGAAACGGTCTTAGCCCGTTTCGAAACACCTTAACGGTTTTCAGAAAATCAGTTAAAAACAACTTCAACGGTCATATTTTCAATTTAAACTTAAGAGTTGTTTCGAAACGCTTGACATCGTTTTGAAACGATTTTGCTACTGTCAAGGGTTGTTTCGGAACAGCCTTAGCCCGTTTCGAAACACCCTTTTTATCTTTAAATATTCAGCAAATATTTCAACTGTTGTGCCTTTTTAAAATCAAATATGAAGAACAGTTTCGAAAAGTGAGAGACCGTTTTGAAACAGGGTCAAGTGTTTCGATACACGTTTCGGAACAGGGGTTGACAGTGATGAAAACGTTTCGAAACGCCTTAGGGCCGTTTCGAAACAGGACTTTGAAAATCACTGTTTTGACTTGAAACACTTAGAAAAATATTTGAAAAACTTTGTTTTTAACTTGGGCATAATCTTAAAATTATATGAGGGTATTTTGATGACTTAAAATTCGTTTTGACATTTTCAATTTAGTCCTTAGGTTTTTAGTTATATCAAAATTAAAATATTTGTTTCACACTAAGCTTTATGCTTACGCTCTCTTTTGTTCGACAATGCAGATCCTTCGTTCGCGGGTTGCTAGTGCAAGAAGGGGCCTCCAAGTGTGTGCTTGTGGCGCTAGCTTAGCTATCAAGTATGGATATTTTTAGTTATGATGTAATGGTCAAGCAATGGGATATGTATTTGTGGCTTGATGCCTTTTGAAGTATGTTGATGATGGTTGTTTAGGAGCATGCTAGACTCCTTTCATACGATATGCTGATTTAGCTTTGGATGTATGCCTTGCTTGTAAACCATGTCTTTCTTGCCTACCTTATTTTGGCTAAATGTATGACCTTTTGAAATATGAATCTTGAATGCTTAAGTCTTTGAGATGTGAGATCTTGGAATGATTGTTCTACCATGTATCCTTGTGTTTTTTAGTATGTTGCTATAGGGTGCATGCCTCTAGAATGTTCTTGTATGATTTGTATGCTTCGTGTAGTCGTTTCCGACGTTTGGGATCCTTTGGAGATGTCTAAAACTGGTTTTAGGAATTTGCAGACAACAGGTGTTTCGAAACGGGATGTCTTGTTTCGAAACGGGTATGGTTCCAGGGCCCCCGTATCAGAACACGTTTCGATACGTTTTGGCCACTATGAGCCCCTGTTTCGGAACAAGTTTCGAAACACTTTTGCTACTGGAATCGCCTGTTTCGAAACTGGTATCGAAACGGCAAGGCAAAATGAGACCTTGTTCCGAAACGGGGTGGATGCATTTCGAAATGGGTGTCTGACCTTTTTAACTGGAGCTTGTGTTTCGAAACGGGCTTTGACTGTTTCGAAACACAGGCCTATTTTCAGGCTTTTTGACATCTCTAAAGGGTTCCAAGTGTTGGGCTTAGGCCCTGTTTTCTGTTGGGCTTCTGCTTAGGTTTAATTGATGTATTTAGATAAGATAAAATGAAAAAGTTTTTCCTAGGGTCGGTAACCGAAGTGGAGCCTTAACGGGTTTCATCTCGGTTATCCCCGTGTAGCCCACTCGGACCGGTCAAGCGTCCGGACCGGGACGAGGGGGTTGCAGCTAAAATGCAAATGGGTTAGTCAGAAAGGTCGTCACCTCTAAGGATGAGTTTCTTTCGAGCTGTTTGCTTGATTCTTTTTTCGGTCCATGATGGTTTGATGTGTGTGGCTGGTACCGCATGAATAGCATATGTGACTGAGATTAGGAGTTTCTTAGGATTAGCCGGTTACTATAGGAGATTTGTTGATGGTTTCTTTAGAGTAGCTGCTCCTTTGACTAAATTGTTGCAAAAGGGAGTTAAGTTTGAATGCTCAGATGCAAGACAGAAGGCCTTTGAGAAATTGAAAGAAGCTTTGACAAATGCTCCAGTGTTAGTGTAACCTGTTTCAGGTAAAGAATTTGTGATTTATAGTGATGCTTCCAACATAGGTTTAGGTTGTGTCTTGATGCAAGAAAGAAGAGTTGTTGCCTATGCTTCTAGACAGTTGAAGGTTCATGAGAAGAACTATCCTACTCACGATATTGAGTTAGCCGTAGTTGTGTTTGCATTGAAGATTTGGCGCCATTACTTGTATGGTGAGAAGTGTATAGTTTACACCGATCATAAGAGCTTGAAGTATTTGATGACACAAAGAGAGTTGAACTTGAGACAGAGAAGATGGCTTAAGTTGTTGAAAGATTATGATTTGACCATTGAGTACCATTCGGGTAAGGCAAATGTAGTAGCCGATGCTTTGAGTAGAAAAGTTGCAATTGAGTTGAGAGCTATGTTTGCTAGATTGAGTGTATCCGATAATGGTGGTTTGATCACAGAGTTGCAAGTGAAGCCTTCTTTGATTCAGTTGATTAGAGAGAAGCAGTTGCAAGATGTGTCTTTAGTTCCTCATGTTCAGGACATAGCCGAAGGTAGACCGACCGAGTATAGTTTCAGTGGTGAGAATTTGTTGTGCTTTAGAGATAGAGTTGTGGTACCGGAAGATGTTGAGTTGAGACGTCTGATTCTGAGTGAAGCACATTCGAGTCCTTCTTCTATGCATCCGGGTAGTACCAAGATGTACCGTGACTTGAAGAATGACTATTTCTGGGTTGGTTTGAAGAAGGATGTAGCCGAGTATATGAGCCGTTGTATGGTTTGTCAGAGAATGAAGGCAGAACATCAGGTTCCTTCAGGTTTGTTACAGCCTTTGAAGATTCCAGAATGGAAATGAGAGAGGATCACCATGGACTTTGTGTCGGGGTTACCGTTGTCTCCTTCGAAGAAGAATTCGGTTTGGGTAATTGTCGATAGATTTACTAAGTGTGCTCACTTCTTAGCAGTGAAAACTACGGATTCTTTAGACAAGTTGGCAAACTTGTACATCCGTGAGATTGTGAGACTTCATGGAGTTCCGAAGTCTATTGTTTCAGATAGAGATCCGAGGTTTACTTCGAGGTTCTGGGGTTGTTTGCATAGTGCTCTAGGTAGCCATTTGCATTTTAGTACTTCTTATCATCCTCAGTCCGATGGGCAGTCAGAGCGAGTGATACAGATTCTAGAGGATATGCTTCGTTGTTGTGTGATTGACTTCCAGGGTTCTTGGGAGAAGCACTTACCTTTAGTTGAGTTTGCTTACAACAACAGTTATCAGTCTAGTATTCAGATGGCTCCCTATGAGGCTTTGTATGGTAGACGATGTAGGACTCCGATTTGTTGGGCTGAAACGGGTCAGAGATTGTTACCTATGCCGGATTTGCTTAAGGGGACTACCGACAAAGTGAAGTTGATTTGTGACCGTTTGAAAGCAGCTTCCGATCGTCAGAAATCTTATACAGATTTGAAGAGAAAAGAAATTGAGTTCTCCGTAGGTGAGAAAGTGTTTCTGAAAGTATCTCTGTGGAAGAAGGTGATGAGATTTGGCCGGAAGGGCAAGTTGAGTCCGAGGTTCATTGGTCCGTATGAGATAGTTCAGCGGATTGGGCCTGTAGCTTACCGTTTGAGATTGCCTTCTAAATTAGAGAAGATCCATGATGTGTTTCATGTGTCGATGCTTAGGAGATATAAATCAGATCCTTCTCATGTTATGCATATTGAGGAGATAGAGTTGAATCCGGATTTGTCTTATAATGAAGAGCCTGTTGAGATACTTGCTTCTGATAGCAAGGGGTTGCGTGGCAAGACCATAGAGTTGGTCAAGGTGTTGTGGAGACATAGAGGTGTGGAAGAGGCCACGTGGGAGAGGAAAGCTGATATGCTTGAACAGTTTTCGTACTTGTTTCCGTCAGGTAATTTCGGGGACGAAATTTCCTTAAGTGGGGGAGAGTTGTAACACCCGGGTTTAGGGGTCGGGCGAAAATAGTATTTAAATAATATTATATATTATTTAGACTTCGTGTTTTTCAAAACAAACATTTTATTGTTGGACTAAATTGAAATGAAACTCAAATTACATGGATTGTAAAGTAAAGGAGAAATGGCCATTCATTAATGGCAATCTTGTAAATAACTCCACTTCCAATTTAAATCCCCTTTTATTAAAATAGTCACTATTCATCTTTTTCTTCTCAAACCAAAAACCAACGACATAGAGAAGCTCTCATCCCCTTCCACTATTCCATCACCTTGCTTCTCCATTTTAGCTCGGTTTTGAAAGGTAAATACATTTCCAACTTGTCCTCATCTTCCTCTCTTCAAAAGTACAATTAGTTTTCATTTTAATCCATGTTTTAGAAATTGTGTTTTTGGAAGATTTGAATAAAAATGGTAGCTTTATTGTGTTTAACTTAAAGTTTTGATTTAATAATGTTAGATATGATGTTTGTGAATCAAATGGTCCAACATATATGATTTTTACATGGTTTTATACTCATTCCCGAATTTGGGTTTTGTAGGGGGTTTTAAAGGGTTTTGAAGTGGATTTTGGGTGTGTTCTATGTTGGAATTTGAGGGATAATGTTAGTATGTTAGTTGAGGGTCATTTTGGAACCTTTTGGAAGTAGAAAAAATGTTGGAAACATGAGTTTTGGTTGAGGTTTATGGGCTGCTCGAGTTTGGTAATTTTGGGGGTTGTTCATGGCTTGTAATCTTGTGTTTAATGCTTGATTTGTGTTCCGGGTTGCTACATTGATGTATGGACTGATTTGAGGTTGTTTTGGATTGTGTTGGGTTGATTAGAGACAAGGACTTGTGTTGCTGAAGCCTCGGGAGTGAATCCGGAAACTTGAAGGTGTTGCTTGCTAGGTATTTGAGCTTGGAAGTGAAGGTGAGTGGTTAATGTTTTTGAAATGGTCTTTGAATATTTTGGTTCAAGCATGTGGACTAGGTTGGGCTTGGTAGACCCACCTAGAGTAGGGATTAGAGTGGTAGCCTAATCTCAAGCCTTAGTTAGAGACTATGGTTGCTCTTAAAGGTATTTATGCCTCATGTTTCTATGTGATTGTGTTGGCTATGTATATGATAGTATACATGTATGTTGAGGCATGGATTGATGCACTGTGATATGCATGTGGTATGTTCATGATTGAGATCATGGTGAGTACGTGCTAAGCACGAAAGTGAAATGAAATATGTTGTGGATTGTATAATATTGGCACTAGTATACTTGGGTACAAATAATCGATCATTAGGATGTAGTGTGCACACGTGAGTCAAATGTGCGCGTGGTCTTGATGATGGTAGTCATCAAGATAGAGTACGGGTTCGCCCGAAAATTTTTCTTATATAAATGTTAGTCGGTGATGAGTGTAATCCCATCGACGGGGCGTGAGGATGGGTGGAATCCCCTCCGCGAGACCGGTGATGAGTGTAATCCCACTGAAGGTAATGGTTGTGTTGGATGTGAGTTCCAACGGGTTTATCCGTGTATTCGAGTCATAGCTAGGTGCCAATATGAGATTGATATGTGTATCAATGTTATATGGAATGTGATCCCTTTTTGGATGATTATATGTGTTTACACATGATGTAAATTGAGCTTGTTGAGCATAGCATATTATTGGATAGTTGTGCATGCATCATTGACATTTTGGCTCTTGAGGATCGAAGGTAAATCATGCATTTTACCTTGGTTGTGTTCGTGCTTGGACCCTGCATTGTCGAGGTTTGTTTTTAATGATCTTACCCTCACTAAGCTTTATGCTTAGGCTCTCTTTTGTTCGACAATGCAGATCCTTAGTTTACGGGTTGCTAGTGCAAGAAGGGGCCGCCAAGTGTGTGCTTGTGGTGCTAGCTTAGCTATCAAGTATGGATATTTTTAGTTATGATGTAATGGTCAAGCAATGGGATATGTATTTGTGGCTTGATGCCTTTTGAAGTATGTTGATGATGGTTGTTTAGGAGCATGCTAGACTCCTTTCATACGATATGTTGATTTGGCTTTGGATGTATGCCTTGCTTGTAAACCATGTCTATCTTGCCTACCTTATTTTGGCTAAGTGTATGACCTTTTGAAATATGAATCTTGAATGCTTAAGTCTTTGAGATGTGAGATCTTGGAATGTTCTACCATGTATCCTTGTGATTTTGAGTATGTTGCTATAGGGTTCATGCCTCTAGAATGTTCATGTATGATTCGTATGCTTCGTGTAGTCGTTTCAGACGTTTGGGATCCTTTAGAGATGTCTAAAACTAGTTTTAGGAATTTGCAGACAACAGGTGTTTCGAAACGGGATGTCCTGTTTCGAAACGGGTGTGGTTCCAGGGCCCCCGTATCGGAACATGTTTCGATACGTTTTGGCCACTGTGAGCCCCTGTTTCGAAACAAGTTCTGAAAGACTTTTGCTACTGGAATCGCCTGTTTCGAAACTGGTATCGAAACGGCAAGGCAAAATGAGACCCTGTTCCGAAACGAGGTGGATGCGTTTCGAAACGGATGTCTGACCTTTTTAACTGGAGCTTGTGTTTCGAAACGGGCTTTGACTGTTTCGAAACACATGCCTATTTTTGGGCTTTTTGACATCTCTAAAGGGTTCCAATTGTTGGGCTTAGGCCCTATTTGCTGTTGGGCTTCCGCTTAGGTTTAATTGATGTATTTAGATAAGATAAAATGAAAAAGTTTTTCCTAGGGTCGGTAACCGAAGTGGTGCCTTAACGGGTTTCATCTCGATTATCCCCGTGTATCCCACTCGGACCGGTCAAGCGTCCGGACCGGGACGAGGGGGTTACAGCTAAAATGCAAATGGGTTAGTCAGAAAGGTCGTCACCTCTAAAGATGAGTTTCTTTCGAGCCTTTTGCTTGATTCTTTTTCCGGTCCATTATGGTTTGATGTATGTGGCTGGTACCGCATGAATAGCATTTGTTGGGCCTCCATTTGCTTCAATCCGTGTGTCAAGGGGTGGAGCATTGCTTCGATTTGATCCATGTTTTTCGAGGCATGTTCACTTTCCTGGGCATCCGTAGTTGCTGAAGCAATTGTTGTTGCCTGGGCAGTGGTCGGTGCAGGGGATTTCTTTGGCATGGAGGTTGTGATTCTTGATGTGGAAAAGAAAAGAAAACAAAGAAAACCTGGAAACTAAAGATACTAAAGACAAATAATATAAAATATCTCCTAAAATTTCTGAAAAAAAATAAAAAAAAATCCAAAAATAACCGAAAATAAAATAAAGGTCCAAAAAATTAAAAACAAAAAAATTAAAAATACTTAGAAAGAGCATTTCCATGCATCTTCTAAGGTTACTGCATATCCGAGAAAGCTTGAGGAGGGTCGTTTCCGGTACTTCTTATAGTCCATCTACACCCTCCATCGAGTGACAATATTGCCCAAAAAGAGTTGGACCAATGTGTTCACAACTATTCCCCTTTGCGTTACTATGGTGGAGATGTCTTTCTTTCACGTTCCCTTGTATTCCATGCATATCCTCCACCTTTTTGCTGTTACTGAAGGCACAAATATATTAATAGGAAAATTATATCAATACCCAACCATTTAATTACCCCATTCTCGTCGAAATCCGTCATGGTGGGATATAGCCTTCGATGTCGTGGCAATTGCTGCGCCAACCAATTGTTGTGGCAATCTTCTGCCAAAATTTGGTGTAAGTCAAGGGAATGACCAATTTTCTAAAAAGCTTCATGGATCCAAACATCATTTTCTTTAGGCCTCTCAAACATCTCCATCAGTAGAGATTTCGATGGCTTCAAATCTACCAGCGTTGGTTCCTCAAGAAATACCTGCAATGGAGGAGGTGAGTTTTTAAAGAACTCAAAAGATTCAGCCATTACCTGCTCATATTTCATTAGCGAAGTATTATCATCTCGTTGCTCTTGCATATGGTCATTTAATTACCTCAGAATTTGTTGTAGCATCACTCTTCTTAGCCGCACTGAGTGTTGTTGTGGCATCGCTTTGTTCAGGCTCCTCAATCTTTGCCATGGTAATTCATTGCATAGGATCATCATGCGTTGGGCAGTTTCTCTCATTGTCAGGCTCTCAACTTAGAGGTTTTAGTTGGTCCTCACACATCGAAGCGCTCTCTTCGCATTGCTCCTTGTCCTCTTGCCTTGGGACTTCAGTATCCCTAGGAATGAATTGTTGGTGCATGTTATCCATGACATATATTAATCTCCTTGATCGATATTCCGTTTCTTTCAAGAGTACATTCATCTTGCCTATAGTCGCATCCATGGAATTTAATAGCTCTTGAAGAGGACTACATTGCCATGACATATATGTGGTCGTGACACTAGGCTGTTAATAAGGACTACATTATCGAGGCATGTCTGTTGCTGTAGCAAAATTGTTATGGTAAAAAAATTGAGCTTGTTGATCATACCATGAAGGATTTTGTTGTCGGTTCCATCTATGGTCCTCTATGTAGTCATATGCACCGAAATTGTGAGGGAAATTTTCAAACACATGATGATCTCCACAAAAAGCACAAGATTTTTCCATAGTTTAGGCTCTTTGGGCTTTTCTCGCTTGGTATAAGTAATCATTGAAGGGTGTAAGAAATTCTTGAGTGGATTGATTCCTATCTTCCTACATCAACTCTCGAATAGATCGACTTTTATTACCCACATGTTGATGTCCCTTAACTTTTGTAGCGCACCTGAATTTTTTTTTTTGATAAAACAAACAAAAAGAAAAGTTAGTAAAAATAATAAGAAAAATTCAATAACAAAAACAACTAACATCAATTGTCAATCCCCGGTAACGCCGCCAAAAACTTGTTGTGTGTTTTGAGTGCAACGCAAATGGTGCAAGTGTACACGTCGCAAGTGATAAAGTAATAAGTATCAAGTATCGTCTCCACATGGATTGGTTTGGGCCACTTTACTTTAGTTATCACACTGTAAAAATAAATAGAATTGATGGTGATGAATATCAACTAAAATAAAATAAGTAAAGTAAATAAAGATAAAAGAGTAATCGATTTAAGAGAGTGTGTTGGGTTATCGTGAGTCGTGGTATGATGATTGAATGGACTGTCGTGGTAATTGATTGCAAGCGTAGCTCAATCGCCTTAAACAAATAGCGTTAGTCGAATTGCCTGGGCAATTTTCATTGCATGGGCAACTAGGAATGGTGTGATTGCCTAGGAAACTGGGAGACTTCCTTCAAAGTTTGGAGAAGCGTTCTTCAATGGCTTCTCGCTATCCCTATCTCAAAACATTGTTAATTGCACATACCTTGGTGATACATCTCTGCGTTAACCATGGGTGAACAACAACTGATCATACGCTCCTCTTAGTCGTTGAAATCTGCAACTTATTCCTATGTCATATTTGTCTTCACCAACATTCTTTTCTATGAAAACCATGTTCATTCGTTTCTTGAATCTAACTCTCCCGATATTAGATAAATGGATGAACTCGCGAGATCCTCTCCCAATTCACTTGCAAAAAAATTAAGAACCAAGAATGAAAAACCTTTGAATTAAAATTGCAACTCAAAAACCTAAACAAATCTAATCGTTTATCAAACCACAAACCCAAAATAACCCAAGCCAATTTACATCAATTCATGATTGAGTTCGAAATATATACAAAGAATAATCTCCCTAGCATGAATCTAATCGAACAAAGAGGAAGAAATAGAAGTTAACGCACAGCCCCTTGTCGAATTCTCTCCCAAATCGCACTCTTCCCCTTAAAGTTGGCGGCTAGTCTTCTTATTTACAGGAGATGGCTAGGTTAAAGTCTTTCTTGGGGAGGAAGTTAAGTTGGAATTAAATAGAATAAAAGAAATAAATTTCTTTTATTATTATATTTTTATTCCTCCAAAAACTCCTCATAAAACACTTGGAATTTAATCTCCTTTTGATCTCTTCGTGGAACTCCAACTCTTCTAAGATTTATCCTTACCTTTTGCAATTATCTCGAATTAAATGGATTTATCCTATCTTCAAAATTAGTAGCTCCTCTTCTTACCCTAGATTTGCTTTGGGAATTTTTAAATCCCGCACACATGCACAAAAACACATATACCCGCAGAACCTTTTTCCACAAAAATCAACCAAATTATGAAATCAAGCATGACGGTGAAGGAAATCATTAAAACATGCATGAATGCCTAATAATGCACCTAAAATGGGCTTAAGTCTAACAATAATATGAGTAAAAAGGGTATAAAAATAATACTTTTGAACACTCATCAGAACCCGCTTATATATTCGAGCATAAGGAGAATAGAACCTACCTATCTATTCGAATATAGGGAGAATGGAACCCGCCAATACGTACAGACAAAGAATTTTGGTAATTGGTGAAAATCAGTGTCCATTGTTCTTTGCTCTATTCTTGTTTCACCGGAATGACCAAAGAGGGGCAGTTGTTGTCACTGAATTTTTACCAAAAGCTTTTATTTGTTCACATTGTTTTCTTTCTATTTTTGTTTTACTTTTATCACCAAGTACGATTTAATATCATATACACTACTATTTAGTGTTAGTATGGTTATTATTTTAATAGTTAGTATAATTCTAAAGCCCAAAATAAAAAAACAGTCCATTGTATTTAAAAATATCCCATTATATTTAAAATAAGAGCCCATTACATTTAAAAAAAAGTAAATAAAATGTCTATGTGCATGTACAAAGGCCCGATCAGCCCAAAGTATAATAAAAAACCTATGCCCTAAATTCTTTTCTCTCTTTGCGTAGCTGACAGGGATCTGTTGGATCAAGGGTCGGTCTAACGGCGCAGATCGCGCGTGAGATATCCTAGCTAGAGGAGGTGTAGCGTCACACTACTCACGGTCGTCAGATCAAGGAGCGATCTAATGGCTTAGATCGCTCTGAAGCAGGACACATGGATCGTCACTCGCGCGTGGCAGCCACGCGCCCGTCATTTGAGCATTCAGTGCATGTTTTGCCTTCTTCAATGAAGCCCGCGTCGTCCTTCCTTGATTTTTCACTCCTCATTGGCATTGTTTAGCCACCAAAAACACTAAAAAGACAAACAGTGGTCAAATCTCTAAACTAAAGTAGATTAAGACATGGGTCAAATCCCGAAAACGAGGCTCGACAAGAATCAAGCGAAGATCAACACAGAATCCGACCAAATTCAAATCAAAAGGAAGAAATTCAGGATATTTCCGTGCAATTCGAGCACAATTTTACCTATATAAACATTGTAATTCTATGTAAAGCACACTGACACGCGTCATATAGTGTCAACAATAAAACCTTAAACTCAAATAAATAAGATTTAAAATAATATAGCGAGAGTAAGGGTCGATCCGCGGGGAATAGGAACTCTAACACCTTTCGTTCTGATTTAGACCAATAACCTGTAGAAAATAAAAGGAGGATTTTAGAAAAGTGATTTGAATGAGAAAAATAATAAGAACGTAAAATAAATATTGAAAGTGAATTATAGATTGAATTAGCCTTAAGCCACGCTTTGCCACGACATCTTCGATCACTGAAGTTGATTTTTCTTCGACTTTCCTGCAGGTTACAGTCTACAAGGCCCAACCCTTGCAACTTACTTCTCTTGGGTAAATTCGGCTCCCAGGGCAATCCTTGAAGTCAAACTTAGTGAGTTAGCTACGGCAATCGATGCTAACTCAAATCTGAGTTAGTACTGGAGAAGCCCGTGCTCGGATAATTGTCTCGATGAGAATTGTTTCCGATTTTGATTCCCCTTAGTGGACCGCCACTAAGTTTGTTCTTAGGGAGTTGAATTGGCTACAAGCTTTTCCTCGTCCCCAACGTTGGATCTAAACCACTTCAACCCGATGCGCGCTCTCGGAATGAAACAATTGAGATGCCTAAAAATTAGGCCGATTGCCTAATCAATTTTACAGAGAATCTAAAACGGAGTTGTCGAAGGTTTGAAGTTTTTTCCTAATCTCACGAGGTTAGTCGGGTTTGGCGTTGCTTTTGGCTAAAGGGAAATTAGTTAAGCATGGTTTGTAAAAAAATCCATACTTAATTAAACAAAGAGAAAAATGGAGAAAAATGAAATGGAGAAAATGGAGACCTTTTATTAAACTTAACGAAGAAGAGAACAATGGAATGATTGATGATTTAATTCACCCCCAAAGTGGGGTATTTATAGTAGTTGAAAACCCTAAAAACCTAAGATGATAAATCCTAAATTTAAATTAAATTACATAAGATAAATATCCAAGTTTTGAATTTTAAAATAAAAATCCGGATGATAAGCTATCTGATAAGTGGACTGATAAGTTATCTGCGTTGTTGACGTCATCTTCTAGAAGGTGCTGACGTGGCGCCCAATCAGCATTCATGCCCTGGTTCATCCCCATGAATCTGCCCACGACTCCAGTATTTTCTGCAGCATTCCAACTTATTTCCAGCATTACGTAACCTGCACGAGAACAACATAAAAACAGCCCAATTAAGTCCTTCAAACATATATTCGATCAAAATAAGGACTAAAAACATAACCAAAATAAATACTTATCAAATTCCCCCTCACTTATTCGATGCTTGTCCTCAAGTATCTCAAAATTAAACAAACATAAGTTCAAGTTTTCATCCGTAATTTCACCAAGTCTCAAAGGTTTCAATATGATTAAGTATCTAAATATGAAAGAAAACTAAGGAGCAAAAATAGATAAATGGCAAGATTAATAATTTAAAGAAAAAACGACATTCTAAAACCCTACTAACATCAATGATGCAAACCAAGTACCCTCACAAGGAATCGCTCATGTCACTCAAAGTGTTTTAAGGGTAGAGAAAAATCACTCGAGCCAAAGCTAATTAGAGCATAACCATAGGCTTGTGTTTAAATCTAATCTCCATTACTAACATGAATATGATGCAAAAATCAAGAGGTCTTAAAGAAGGGTTGTAATGGGGCTAAGGTAAGGGTAGGATAAAGGCTAAAAATAAGGGTTAAAATTCAAGACAAAAAATCATCCCAAAAAAAAATATTCGAAACTGTTTTTATTTTCATTCGAACTGAAACTGTTTTGCAGTGTATTTTTTCGAACTGCATTGTTTTTTTTTCTTTTTTTATTTTTCTGCAGACTCGAACAATTTCCTACACTTCTCTTTTTTTTCTGCACTGCATATTCGAACAGTTCTGCACAGTTTTTTTGCACAGTATATTTTCTACTACTGCACTGCATATTCGAATCTGTTTTTTTAAGACGATTTTTATCTTGAAAAAGGGGACAAAAGTAATGGAATTTAGAGAGAAAAAATGGATTAGGCTTAAAAAATATGGTGATCAAGAAAAAAGGCCAAGGCTCAAAAATTGGTTCATTAGGGGAAATTAATTAAAGGGTAGGCAATTTATTTGGGAAGAGAAATGGTTAAAACCTAGTGCCTCTATCATATTTAAGCATCATAATCAATCAACGTAATCTCAAAAAGAATTTAAAAACAAGTTCTAGAATGCAAATAATTTAGCTAGGCCCACTCAAAGAAACAAAGAGCAAATATAATGCATGCTCATTAGGCTCAAAAACTCACAAATATGTCTTGTGTACTTAGGTAAGCATCATGTGAATTAATAGAGAAAGAAAATGTCATATAAAAGATTTTAATTAAAAATTAATCATGCCAAAAATCTACCATGCAACCTAAAATTTTCTAACAAGATAGATACAGAACCATGTGAAAACAGGGAGACAAGGCGAAATTAAGGTTTAAACAAAGAACTTTAAATTAACAAAATCAAGATTTCAAGCGAACAACCAAAACGGATAAGCAAGATAAAAATTGATAAGCATATCTCCCTCCCCCTCACTTAGAGGCATTTTGTCCCGAAATGAAAATTTAAAATAAAAGAGAGGAAAGGAGAGACTCCCCTAATCAATTGCGGCCACGACAGCGGCCACGTCGTCCGCGGTAAGAGCCGGGGCGAAGATAGGATAAGATCTCGGCCAAGTTAGTCTCGATGGAATGGAGGCGCTCATCCATATCTCTTTGGGGTTGGTCGTCTTCTGTTGGTTGTGTTTGGGCTTGTCTTCGAAACACTCGTTCTCTACGAGTTGGGAGAGTGCCCAGGGGAACAATGTAAGGTGCATCAGGAGTTCCTGCAAGTAAGCCCATGGCATCTAGGCATCTCTCATCTAAAGCACTCATAGAAAAAGCATAAGTAAACTGAGATGGATCAAAAGTAGCAGGATAAATACGCAAAGCTAAATGGGTAATATATGGACCCAAAATTAATGGTCGTGGTCTAGTGGTTCGCGGTACACGATGAAACGTGTAGGCCATCCAAAAACCAAGATTTACCTTGATATTTACCTGCATACACCAGAGAAAGAATTACTCAGTTCTACTCATGGTTGATGGAGTGTCGTTTCTGCCGGAAAGGTTGTAAACAAGGAATCGATGGATGTATCGTAAAGCGGGGCTATGAATGGTGTAGTCCTTAGTTGTTTTCGGATTGTATTGAGAACCTGCTAAACCTGTCAAAGTCTCCAAGGAAAGGTCGTTATCGAAATCTTCCAGTATATCTAAAAGGGCAGACTGATAGTTAGGGTCTGAAACATTGGTGACAAAACCCATATAAACATTAAATTCAGTAATAGATAACCGAAAGTATTGACCCAAGAGACGAAAAGATATTACATTAGGTGTATCAAGAGACCTTGCACGACTACGATCAAACGAAAAAGTAGAGTAAAGTTCAAGTACTAATTCGCAGTAGGTGTCACAGGTAATAGTATGAAATCGACGCCAGCCAATGTTATCAAAAAGTGACAGGGCCGACTCACGTAAATGCAAACGATCTAAAGTTTGAGCGGGGATATACTTACAAACTGAAAGTGAGCGATGTCGAATATGGTTAAACATATCGAGTTTGGCTCCAGAAAAATGTAAGAACCCTTTCAAGTTCTCATCGTTAGGTGCTGTAAATCGTTGGCTACGTCGTGGATGTTCGTCATGATCCGATGGAATATTGTTGTGGTCGTGCGGTGGTGAATCCGGTTGAGCAGTGTCCGAGGGATTATGGGCAGCAAACTCAGCATGCATGGGATCTGCAAATCCAGAGGTAGGGTGAAAAACTAATAAAGGTTGAAAAAATTTAGAACTTACGTCATCGGCCATATCGGCCGCCGAATAATGATCCGAATACATGGACATGTTGGTGTGCATGTGGAAGGAGGGCACACGGGTTGATGAAGGCATGGTCTCGTAGTGTTGTGATCCGCCAACCGCATCGGAGGCCAAGGAGTGGTAAGGGGAAGGTGGCGGGGATGGTGGGTGTGACGAACGGCGGAGCTGTGATGGCCTTGTTTCGCCACTGCTGGTGACGCGAGCAGTACAGCCAGTGCTGGTATGTCTGGATCTGTGCGTGGCAGTACCCCTCGCCATGGCCGGATGGTTGTGATGCGAGGGAGAGGGTTGGTGCGGGTGGGCGGAGGTTGTGTGCATGGAAGTGCTTTGCGTCTCAAGGGAGTGAAAGGATGGTGACGGGGGTGATGGTGGTCGCGGCGAACGGTGGTGCAGTGGTGCATGGTCGTCGGGTGGAGGGTGGTGTTTGGGATGATGGGAGGCTCGGGAGGTGGGGTGGTGATGTGTGGTTTCTCGGAGTCGCTGCTGAGGGAGACATATTGCGGAAGTTGAAAGTGCCAGCGGCCACCGATGACGAGTGGTGGCTGCTGTGGAAGCCGACGGGCTTGGTCACGGGTGCGTGGCATCTTGACGGTGGTGTAGGGTTGGTTGTGGCTGCTGAAGAAAAAAGAAAAGGGTTTAGAAGGAATGTTGCGGCTGGTGGGTGAGAAAAAGAAAGAAAATAAAGAAATAAAGGTAGGGTGTTTTGACCGGGTAGGGAATTGTGTAGGTGGGGTCCACGGGTGTTTTAAGTGGGTTTGAAGTGTGGGGTTGACCGGGTAGATAAGGTTTTGGTTTGAATGTGTTTAAAATATGGGTTTGATTGGGTGGGAAAGGGATAAAAAATCCGAATTTTAAATTAAAAAATTGGCCCACTAAATCCTGATAGCTTCTCATCCCTTTATTCGATCTAAATTATCTGCAAATAAGATAAATAAGAGATTAGATAAAATAAAATTCAAAAATAAATTCAAAAAGATAATTAAAATGAGATAAAAATAAATTCAAAAGGAGATAAGAAAATAAATATGAAAAATAATAAAAATAAATTTGAAAAAAAGATAAAATCAAAATTAAAAATCTAAAATGAGATTTAGATAATTTCGATTATTTACTTTATCTCTTTTTTTTTTCTTTTTATTCCTTTTTTTTATATTTGTTTTGTTTATTTTAACTAAAAATAAAATTCAAATGACATTAAACTATGGCAGATTAAAATGGAATAAAATAAATAAAATAAAGAAGGTAAAAATAATAAAAATAATTAAAGTAAAAAGAAGAAAAGAAATGGGTTGCCTCCCATCTAGCGCTTGTTTATCGTCGCTAGCTTGACGACCTTATTTATGCATTTGGTTCCTCGAAATGAATTTCTTCAACCAAACCGATTGGAACATTTTCGTAAAATTGTTTTAATCGTTGTCCATTAACTTTAAAGCTATGTCCTTCAGTGTCTTGAATTTCTACTGCTCCATGTGGAAAAGATTGAACAACAGTGAATGGTCCGAGCCATTTGGAATGCAACTTTCCTGCAAAAAGTTTGAATTTAGAATTAAATAATAGAATTTTTTGACCAACGGAAAAAGATTTAAATGAAATATTTTTATCATGGAAATCCTTTGTTTTGTCTTTAAAAATTTGTGCACTATCGTAGGCATGTTTCCGGATTTCCTCGAGCTCTTGAATGTGTAACTTGCGTTCCCTTCCAATTGCATCCATTTCCATGTTGCATTGTTGAATTGCCCAAAATGCGCGATGTTCCAGCTCGACTGGTAAGTGACAGGGTTTACCGTTGACGAGACGGTAAGGTGACATCCCAATGGGGCCTTTGTACGCAGTACGGTATGCCCATAACGCATCGGATAGCTTGATGCTCCAATCTTTGCGATCCGGCTTCACGATTTTTTCGAGTATGGTCTTTATCTCTCGATTTGACACCTCCGCTTGTCCATCCGTTTGCGGATGGTAAGATGTTGAAATCCGGTGGGTGACACCGAACTTCTTCATGAGAGCGTCAATCACTCGATTAATGAAATGCTTCCCTCGGTCGCTTATTATCGCTCACGGTGTGCCAAACCTGCAAAAGATAGATTCCTTTAGAAACTTAACCGTGGTCTTAGCATCATTATTTCGGGTTGCTCTAGCTTCAACCCATTTAGAAACATAATCTACCGCAAGAATTAAATAAAAATTATCGAATGAAGATACAAAGGGACCCATATAATCTAATCCCCAAACATCGAATATCTCACATACAGTAATGGGATTAAGTGGCATTTCGTTTCGTCGACTCAAATTACCAACACTTTGACATTTTTCACAAGATTTGCAAAATAAATAGGCATCACGAAAAATGTTGGGCCAGTAAAAACCACACTCAAGAATTTTATGTGCAGTACGTTTAGGCTCGAAGTGACCACCACAAGAATAAGAATGACAGAAGTTTAGGATAGACTTTACCTCGCTTTCTGCTACACATCGTCTAATTACCTCATCTGAACAATGTTTCCAGAGATAAGGATCATCCCAAATGAAGAACCGAGATTCCCTTTTTAATCGTTTAATCTTCGCTCTCTGTAAATCTTATGGCATCTTACCTGTGGCTAAATAATTCTACATGTCTGCGAACCATGGAATGCTAAGTTGAGTTGCCATTAATCCTTCGTCAGGGAACTCTTCTATAACTGGTGGATCGGACATAGATAATGGGATGCGACTCAAATGGTCCGCAACAAGGTTTTCGCATCCCTTCTTATCTTTAATTTCTAGGTTGAATTCCTGGAGTAGTAATATCCACCGGATCAGTCTCGGTTTTGCCTCCTTTTTTCTCATCAAAAAGCGTAAAGTTGCATGATCAGAAAAGACAATGATTTTAGTACCGAGTAAATAAGATCTAAATTTTTCTAAGGAAAAAACAATAGCAAAGAGTTCTTTTTCCGTTGTTGAATAGTTTTTCTGCGCAGGATCCAAGGTACGTGACGCATATGCTATAACATGCGGTTCCTTGTCGATTCTTTGACCTAACACGGCTCCAATGCTAAAATCGGAAGCATCACACATCAATTCGAACGGGTGGTTCCAATTTGGTGGTTGGACGATAGGTGCATTTACAAGCTTCTCTTTGAGTATGTCAAATGCCTTCTTGCATTTCTCGTCAAAATTGAAGGGTTGATCTTTTTGCAATAGACTGCAGAGGGGTTGCGCCAACTTTGAAAAATCTTTAATAAACCTGCGGTAAAACCCTGCATGGCCAAGAAACGATCGAATATCCCTCACAGTTGTGGGGTATGGGAGTGAGCGTATAACATATGTTTTAGCCTTATCAACAGTAATACCTTTTGAGGAAACTATATGTCCTAGAATTAACCCTTTATCTACCATGAAATGACATTTTTCATAATTTAAAACAAGGTTGAATTCAAGGCATCTTTTTAGCACATTTGTTAAGTTTAATAGACATTCTCCAAAGTAATTACCGTAAACCGTAAAGTCATCCATGAATACCTCTATACCTTTTTCGATGAAATCTGAGAAAATGCTCACCATGCATCTTTGGAATGTGGCCGGCGCATCACAAAGCCCGAATGGCATTCGACGATAAGCGAACGTGCCAAAAGGACATGTAAAGGTTGTCTTCTCTTGATCTTCGGGCGCCACAGGAATCTGGAAAAAACCTGAAAATCTGTCAAGACAACAGTAGTGAGTTTTACCGGCTAATCTCTCAATCATTTGGTCTATAAAAGGAAGTGGAAAATGATCTTTTCGAGTTAGAGAGTTCAACTTCTTGTAGTCTATACAGACTCGCCAACCATTTTGGACTCTTGTTAGGACCAACTCACCTTCTGCGTTCTTAACCAATGTGACTCCGGTTTTCTTAGGGACTACATGGATCGGGCTTACCCAGTCACTATCCGAAATTGGATAGATTATATCTGCATCGAGAAGCTTTTGTATTTCTTCTTTAACTACTTCTATCATAGGTTGATTCAGGCAGCGTTGTCCTTGTCGAGATGGCTTAGCTCCATCTTCGGTTTTTACCTTATGCATGCAAGTGGAGGGGCTAAGGCCCTTGATGTCTGCAACGGTCCACCCAATAGCTTCCTTATGCGCTCGCAACACTGTTAGTAAATCCTCCTCTTCTTTGTTTGACACCTTGGTTGAGATGATAACTGGTAGGGTCTCTCTTTCCCCTAAAAATGTATACTTTAGATGCTCGGGTAATTGTTTAAGTTCGATCTTGGGCGCCTGCAACACAGAAGGTAAAAGTTTAGTCTTAGATGCAGTAAGTATTAAATCTTTATTTACTGAACAAATATTTTCAAACTCCCTGTCTTCTTCGTCGGAATTCGCGATTTCTCTGTACAAATCATCCATGTAGTCAGTAAAACTAGTGTCAAAGAAATCATTTATGGCAGGTTCAATGACATCAACAAAATTTAAACTAGCAACATTTTCAGGATGTCTCATAGCTTTGTAAACGTCAAATTTTACTACCTCGCCATCGAATTCCATTGTAAGGATTCCACTTCTTACATCGATTTTTGTGTTTGCAGTGCTCAAAAATGGGCGGCCAAGGAGGATCTCAGAAGAGTTGTTTGCTCGGTCGTTTTCCATGTCAATCACATAGAAATCCGCTGGGAAGATCAAATCATTTACCTTTACGAGGACGTTCTCGAGTAATCCTTCCGGGTAGATTATGGATCTGTCCGCCAGTTGTATTGTTACCTTCGTATCCTTCAAAGGCTCAGTAGAAAGTGAGTTATAAAATGAAAGGGGCATAACATTAATAGAGGCCCCTAAATCACACATTGCTCGTTTAATACCCACTTTACCTATTTTGCAGGGAATGGCGAACATACCCTGGTCCTTCAATTTTGGTGGCAACTTTCGCTGGAAGACCGCCGATACATGTTCTCCTAGATTAACCTTTTCAACTCCAATAAGACGACGTTTATTAGTACATAAATCTTTAAGGAACTTAGCATACCTTGGAATTTTTCAGATTACGTCGAGGAGCGGAATATTGATCTCTACTTTTTGGAAGACATCTAGGATTTCCTTTTCTTCTGCTTGTTTGTCTCTTTTCATCAATCTCGACGGGAATGGTGGTCGGACAGCATAAGGGGATGGTTCAGGGGTTGGATTTGGTGTATCTTTTTCGACTGGTGAAGTTGATTTGTCTTTTTGGGTGTTCACCTCTGAGCTTTTGGGTTCTACAATGGTACCACTTCGAAGAGTGATGACATTAACATTTTCTTTTGGGTTTATCTCTGTTTGTGAAGGGAGTTTACCTCTGGATTCAAGACGGCTTATTGTTTGGGCTAGCTGGCTCATTTGTTTGTCTAACTCTTGTAAGTGGATTTCGGTACGGTTTTGGAATCTCTCTTGGGATATCGCTAATCGTTCAACCAAGGTTTCTAGAGATGTCTTTTGTTGCGGGTAGGGTTGTCTTTGTTGGTACAGTTGATTTGGCCTTTGGTTGTTTACGTACCCATAATTTGATTGGTTTCTCCACCCGAAATTATAAGCATTTCCTATGGCGTTGGCTTGGGCGACATCATCTTCTTGAATCATCGGACAACAGTCTGTCGGATGTTCTGGGCTGGTACAGATTCCACAAAGTCTAGCTGTTTTTCTCTTATCTGCAACAAGAGTTTGCATTATTTCAGCTAATTTGTCAATCTTATTTTCCAATGAAACTGTACTTACCTCGCGAACCCTTAGAGATGGTTCGCTAGATTGCTTGAATCTTTGCGAGTTGGCGGCCATGGTTGATATTAGTGTTTTAGCCGCTGTTGGTGTCATGTTGACTAGAGCTCCGCCACTTGTTGCGTCTATCACTTTCATATCCATAGGCGTCAGTCCTTCATAAAAATACTGGAGGAGGGTTTGTTCCGATAATCCATGTTGTGGACAATTTGCACACAACTTTTTAAACCTCTCCCAGTATTCATATAAAGATTCAGCCTCTCTTTGTTGAATGCTCAGGATGCTGCATCTAATTTCGCTTGCTTTCGCTGCAGGGAAGAACATGTCAAGAAAAAGTTTAGCCATGTCAGTCCACGTCGTAACAGAATTAGGGGGTAAATCAAATAACCAATCTTTCGCTATATCAGCTAAGGAAAATGGAAAAGCTCTAAGTTTGATTTGGTCATCGGATACTCCATGTGGCTTTGTGCTTAGACAAACCATGTGAAATTCCCTCAAATGTTTATGAGGATTTTCTGTCGGTAAGCCGTGAAAGGTAGGTAGGAGGTGGATCAAACCCGTTTTTAGCACAAACGGTGTTTCGCCATTTGGGAAGGTAATACACATTGGTTGCTGGCCATCGGGCGCCGCGTTCAGTTGGCGAATGGTTTGATTTTCGTCTCCCATCAGATTAGGTTCGTAATTCGACTCTGCTTCGGATGTGATTTCTAGGTCGCGTTCGAATCTTTGCTGGCGTCTTTTGTTTATCTTTTCCCGAAGTGTTTGTGCGTTCAACTTTCGGGCTAGTGCTTCGATTTTCGGGATGAGTTCAAATTGTTCTCCCGGATTGCTCCTAGTCATAAATCAAATGAAACAATATTAGTAATTTGCCGTACTCCCCGGCAACAGCGCCAATTTTTTGACACGCGTCATATAGTGTCAAAAATAAAACCTTAAACTCAAATAAATAAGATTTAAAATAATATAGCGAGAGTAAGGGTCGATCCGCAGGGAATAGGAACTCTAACACCTTTCGTTCTGATTTAGACCAATAACATGTAGAAAATAAAGGGGGGATTTTAGAGAAGTGATTTGAATGAGAAAAAATAATAAGAACGTAAAATAAATATTGAAAGTGAATTATAGATTGAATTAGCCTTAAGCCACGATTTGCCACGACATCTTCGATCACTGAAGTTGATTTTTCTTCGACTTTCCTGCAGGTTACAGTCTACAAGGCCCAACCCTTGCAACTTACTTCTCTTGGGTAAATTCGGCTCCCAGGGCAATCCTTAAAGTCAAACTTAGTGAGTTAGCTACGGCAATCGATGCTAACTCAAATCTGAGTTAGTACTGGAGAAGCCCGTGCTCGGATAATTGTCTCAATGAGAATTGTTTCCGATTTTGATTCCCCTTAGTGGACCGCCACTAAGTTTGTTCTTAGGGAGTTGAATTGGCTACAAGCTTTTCCTCTTCCCCAACGTTGGATCTAAACCACTTCAACCCGATGCGCGCTCTCGGAATGAAACAATTGAGATGCCTAAAGATTAGGTCGATTGCCTAATCAATTTTATAGAGAATCTAAAAAGGAGTTGTCGAAGGTTTGAAGTATTTTCCTAATCTCACGAGGTTAGTCGGGTTTGGCGTTGCTTTTGGCTAAAGGGAAATTAGTTAAGCATGGTTTGTAAAAAAATCCATACTTAATTAAACAAAGAGAAAAATGGAGAAAAAATGAAATGGAGAAAATGGAGACCTTTAATTAAACTTAACGAAGAAGAGAACAATGGAATGATTGATGATTTAATTCACCCCCAAAGTGGAGTATTTATAGTAGTTGAAAACCCTAAAAACCTAAGATGATAAATCCTAAATTTAAATTAAATTACATAAGATAAATATCCAAGTTTTGAATTTTAAAATAAAAATCCGGATGATAAGCTATCTGATAAGTGGACTGATAAGTTATCTGCGTTGCTGACGTCATCTTCTAGAAGGTGCTGACGTGGCGCCCAGTCAGCATTCATGCCCTGGTTCATGCCCATGAATCTGCCCACGACTCCGGATGATAAGCTATCTGATAAGTGGACTGATAAGTTATCTGCGTTGCTGACGTCATCTTCTAGAAGGTGCTGACGTGGCGCCCAGTCAGCATTCATGCCCTGGTTCAGGCCCATGAATCTGCCCACGACTCCAGTATTTTCTGCAGCATTCCAACTTATTTCCAGTATTACATAACCTGCACGAGAACAACATAAAAACAGCCTAATTTAGTCCTTCAAACATATATTCGATCAAAATAAGGACTAAAAACATAACCAAAATAAATACTTATCACACACACAAACAATACACGGTTTACACAAGAAATACATACAAAAAATAAAGCATTCGTATTTCCAGTGTAAGGAGTAGCAAGCATTTTATAATCAGAGTTTCAAGGAATATAGCAAGCTTTTCTAGTAACTTCTTCCAATTCTTTCAAATTTCAAATAAATAAAGGGATAAAAATTTTTACCTTTGTTTTTTGAAACATCGCCGCAAGAAACATCTGAGGTTGTGTCCAATGATAGATGCATGTTTAAGTACCCACCGGATTCTGGAAAACTAGACTTGAAGGAAGGAGAATTTTTTTATTTTGGATTCATTTTTAAAAGAATTTTGAGAAATGTTTTTTAAAAGGGAGGGGTTTCTGGAAATCTCATCGTTACTGACAACGGTGGTTGATGCCAATCAATGGCGGTCGGCACGACGGTGATGCACCACGTTCATTAGAATCATGGAGGAAGAGGGAGGACATTTAAGAGAAATATGGGAAAGGTTTTTTTGGTTGATTTGAATGGGTAAACAAAAGTGAATTTTATTTTATTTTTTATCTTTTATAGTGACTTGTGACCCGACCCGTATCTGCCCTTCAACTTGCGCCCTTTTTTTACAGGTTTTATATCGTAGCTCTTAAGTTTTCCTTTTTTTCAATTTTATCCTTTTTACTTTAAATTGACCACCAAATTTCTATTTTTTTCATTTAATTCGATCATTACATTTTATTTTCCTTTCAAATCAGTCCTTAATTTCTTTTAGAAATAAAAATTAATTTTGTTACCCCGTTTCTTTATTTGAATTATTTTTTGTTTTTCAGCAATTTAATTTTCCTTTATATATGCTTATATGTGTTTGTTTAAAACTCTAGGAGTAGGTTCTCAAAAACTTAGATTAGAGCCTTGTGTGCAGAAAAGCTTCCTTCATATAGTTATGATTAAAATACACTTAATTTTATTTGAACCTTTTAATAAATAAAATAAATGTAGACTTTTTTAGGGTTGTTAATCACTAAGTTTTAATTAAAAAAACTAAAACACATTTAATTGTCTTTCGTTGTTTTGTTTAAAAACTGAAAACTAATTAATGCGGAGTCTTATGAAACAAAAATGATGGGTTAGCGCTAGGAGTGTTGGCGGTGATTGGAGTTCATTTTTCGAGCGGTAAGGCCGTTAAATTTGACTTATATTCATAAAGCGGACGAATAAATCGAAATTCTTGTGAACTTGCAAACTCCAATTTTGAAAATTCTTTTTGAAGTCAATAAGGAACCAATTTTTGGGCGTTGTGGGGGTGTTAATCCTTCCCCGCACGTAACCGACCCCCGAACCTATTTTCTGGTTTGCGCATACCAAAATTGTTATTTTAATAAATAAAATGTTTTTTTTAAATAACGCTGATTTTAAAAGTTATCCAATCACACGTTTTTTAAAATGATTGGTGGCGACTCCGTGTTTTTGCTTTCTAAAAAGGTCAGGCTCGAAAGGTTTGCGACACACCTCTCATGAGGTTTCAACGCAAACATATCTTGGTCAATAATGATGATGCAATAGTTTAATATCAATGAATTCGGGAATGGCACCTAGGCAATCCCTTGACTCTGACTACACTCATCGATACTTTCGAGGCTTTCAAGGCTCTCGGATGACAACCCATTTGTTCTTGGGCTTGGTAGGATTAGAAGGATTTAGTGATTCTTCACCTTGATTTTCTTGAGCTATAATGAAACAAGAATTTCAATACCGATAATAGATTCATAGCAACTCAATAGCTATGAAAATAATAACAATTAAGCTATTATATCCTTAAATAATTTCTAGGGTTCCTCGATTCTTAAACTTAATATTAAACATGATCTTGGCCTTGGAATCAATAAACCAATTGAGGGAAAAAGTTTACCCGATCAATAGCTACAATATAGGATTAAGAAACTTGAGAAACTCAAAGCTTGGTTCACTCTCTGATGGAGGTGCTTGCTTGTTCAAAACTAAAGGAAGAAGATGAGAATGGTAAAGCTTGTTCGAGACGTTTATATGGAAAGTTTTTATCCCTTCATGTCTTTTCATTTTAAATTTCCTTAGCATTCTTTCACTCGATGGTATTGAACTCCCTTATCCCACGTGGGAAATGACAACACTTAAGAGGGGCTAATCGCATGGTTAATCCCTCAATTTTCAATTCTTAACATCTTTACCCCAAACTTCTAATTTCCACAATTAAGTCGCTAAAACAATTTTAAAGCTTAAAATGGGGTTTTTAAACAATATCAATGCTTAATTGGGATCCAACAATTGACCACTTGGTCAAAGGTCAATTATATAATTTTGACTTTCCGGTGTAAGTTTTTCGGTTGATGAAATTAAATTCTGACTAAGCTCAGTTTTGGGGTGTTACAGGGCTACTTCTTTTCTTTCGGCGAAAGGACTATGAGGGTTCCTTACATCCCTCCTCCAGACTTCCTGCCTCTTATGCCTCTGCTCTCCTCCATGTCACTTGTGGTGCTCTTGGTTTTACATCTCTTATTCGAACTTCTACATGATGGTAATCTCCCATTTCCTTACTACATGCATGTATCCTCTCTCGATTGTTCTAGTTGCTTCCATCGATGCCCTTGTGATCTTCATTCTATTCTACATGCTGGCCGGTCGGTTACTTTTGACTTGAAAGGGGGATGTTTCCTTTTCCCCCTCTTTACCCCTTTTTCCTATCTCCTTCCACTCCTTCACTTGTGCTTCTGTCAAGGGTCGCTCTTCGTTGTCCTGTGGGGATCGGACTAAGAAAATGAAGGATCCACGCTCACCGCACCAATTGTTGATCACAAATATGTTCAACATTCTTTGGTGATGATCCTTGAACTCCATCGTCATGGAGATGAGAGAGTGATTGGCTTTTGGGTCTCCTGTCCCCAAAGAGAGAGAGGGAAAGAGAGTTCATCACCATTTTTAGTGGTGGATGGTTCTTTATAAGGGATTGGATAGAGCATATACACGTGTTGGTCAGGGAAGACATGTGTGTTAGTGAGTTGAGTTGCCGTAAATCGGGTGTCAATGCGGATAACGTGCATCGTCACGTGGTTTAGAGTTATGTTCGCATGTCGAGTCTGCGATGGGTTGTAGCTCGGCTATTCGCATGGTCACGGCATGTTGGTGTGTTTGCAGGCGGTCTGTTGATTGGGTGTTTGTGTAGTAACGGTTCGCATGTACTAACAAACCTACTTATTCTATATTATTTCGGTTAGCTCACAAACATTAAGTGTTGCGTGTAAATAGTCTATCGCAGTTGTAGTGCAAGTATACACGACGCAAGTAGTAAAGTGATACGAAGTATCGGATATCGTCTCCACAGGGATTGGTCTAATAGCTTCACCTTAATTCACTGCACGAAAGTAAAGAAAATATTTGAGAAGTTGTCACGAAAATAATAAAGTAAACGCAAATAAAAGAGAAGAGAAATCAAGATAGAGAGAATGGGCTGGTATTGAATTGCTCAGTAGTGTAGGTATTGCTGAGTCTAGGAATTCCAGTTCTGTCGTCGCTCCCGTCGCGGCAGCATCTGTCGCGGCAGCAGTCCGTTTCTTGTCGCGGCAGCGAACAATCAACTCTGTACTTCAAGTTTGGCAAGAATCCCAGATGTGCCTTGGCCTATCCCTAGGTCCAAGTCTGTCGATGATCACGTCTTTGATGATACCTCCCGGCGTGAATGGAAGGATGAACACCGATGTTGATGAATTCTTCTTTAGCCACTTAACCTAGTCCTATCCCTAGGTCCGAGATAGTTCAACTATAAACTAGAGAACTTGCTCTTATTTCTTTCGTATACTTAACTCTCCCGATGCTAAGTAAATAGATAACCTCACAATGCTCTCCCGATGCTCTTGCAAGATATTAATAACCAAAATAAGAGAACTTGAAGTTTATTTTATTGAACTGAAAATTCCTAAAACAAAACAACCCTTTTACAAATCAACCCGTGGCCCTAGGGGGAATTTAGAACATGTTGTGGGAAGGAAAACGGCTAGAGTTTTGGGAAGGAAGCTAGCGTAATCGGTTCTCCTCCTAGGTTAAGATATATGCCCTTATATAAGCTTTGGGCTCAAGTTATCTAATTTAGCAAGGATTACAACTTTAAATTAAAGTACAACTCTAATAAAGACTAAATCTTTAGAGAATCTCTCTTTAAGTCGTCCTCCGTCTTTCTTGGGATTATCTCTCCTTGAACTTTGGGCTTGGAATATCTTCTGATCTAGGGCTTGGAAAAATATGGTGATTTCACACGACAGACGGGCTGAATTTTCTCTATCTGTCGAGGTCCACTTTGCATCTTCTCCACAAAACTGTTGTCGTCCTCTGCTGTCACGGCGGCAACCATGGAAGCATCGTCCTCCTTGACTGCTCGTCCAGTTCCAGCTCTTCTGCTTCACTGCCCAGTGCCTGCCCTTTCCTCTGCTACAGCAGCAACCTGCAAAAACAGCCAATTTTAGTAGAAACTTTGCCTTTTAATATAATTGTGATGTTTAACTGTAAACTGACCTAAATGCAATAAATAATGCTTGAATGCAGCAGAAATATGGGTTAGATAGGGGGTAAATAATAGAACTTTTACACACTCAACACACCCCCAAACTCAAGTTTTTGCTTGCCCTCAAGCAACTGAGACCTAAAAGAAATATGAAATATTTTTGTTTTGGCTTTCAAACAGTGAACTTTCCCTTACCTATCGTTCGTTCCCTGTGACGGCAGCACCCTGTCGGATAATCTAGGATCTGTCCGGAGTCTCTCTATAGTCCTCGTGTAGTGTGTGCATGCTTGTGAACAGTTATATGCCAAGACCCTCTTAGTTTCACTAGAATATTATACTTTAGCTTGTTTAGAATTTTTTTTCTTACGAGACTCATTTCTTTCTTTCTCTTTACTAGAGCCAGAATCGGGCACCTCTAGTTATTTCCTTTTTTTTCTAATTTCTTCTCTTTTCTACTAGAGCCAGTATTTCAGGCACCTCTAGTTAACTGTCTAGAGCCGGTGATAGGCACCTCTAGAATTTTTTCTCTGGTTATCTGCCTAGAGCCAGTGGTAGGAACCTCTAGGTTTCCTGAGATTCTAGTCTCTTTTCTACTCTAAGTGTTAAGCTTTCTATTCTAGTTTGGCTAAAAGAAGTCTAAGCAGTACAACAGTCACAATGGTGTTTAAGTTTCTCAGAACTATAGAAAGGCTCTAAATTTCTCCTAAAGACTATCCTAAAGGCACTGCCACGATAGAGCTGTCACGGCAGGTAAGTTCAGTTCACAGTTTTCCGCCAAAGTTTTCAATATTTTCATTTTTTTTGACAAAAATAAACTAAGTAAAGACACAAAGTTTTAAACTAAGATGCACTCCATTAATGGACGGATGCCTCCCCCAAACTCAAGGGTTGCATTGCCCTCAATGCAAAATGACAGATAAAAAAAAATAAGGCAGTACATCACAAAATATATAGCAGGCATCAATAATAAGATAAGAAACTTAAATTTTAATCGTTGTCTTCACTGCTGCTGCTGAGTCTGATCTGGCGGCGGGCTCTGGCTTTCGGAGCTGGTTGGGGCACGGGGGAGGCAGATGTGTTCTTTGCTTTGGCCTCCCGTGGTGGCTGGATCCTGGTCGGGGAGATGTGAGGCGGTTGCTCCACAACCTGGATTTTAGAGCTGCTGCTGCTCTCACCGCTGCTACTGCTGTCACCACCGGTGCTGCCGTCACCTCCGCTGCTGCTGGCTTTTGGCATGTTACCTTTGTCTGCCATCCGTTTTTGCCTCTTCATTGGTGAGAACTCTTTTGACAAATTCCTCTTGATCGAGGGTTCAGTGTCACTGGCGGCCCAAACAGAAGAGGAAGAGAACCCAGAAACAAAGGCATCAAGATCCTCCGATGCCATTCGACGTTTTGTTCCTCGGGCAGATGGTTCGGCATGGGTGATGCCCGCTGCTGTTGGGGCAGGTGTTGGCGTTGAAGCGGCAGAAGGTGTCCGTGGGGTGGCAGCGGGTGTGGGCAGGTGTGGGTACAGTAAAATAATGGGCAGGAAAAGTAGGGAATGCAGCATCAGGGAAATTTAAAGAATTTTGAATAAAAGTTACCGTAGAGGCAGCAAAGTCCCTGATGAAAGTCATTAAGCCGAGATGTCGTTCCTCCAGTTTCTGAATGGCAGCTAATATCTGGGCGGAGGTGTCTGTCGGGGCAGCTGCTGCAGCAGTTGGTTCAGTATGAGGCTGTTCTGTCGTATCGGCTGTGGCGGCAGCAGGGTCGAATAACGACAGAGGGGTAGCAACAGTCAACTCCATAAGGCTGAGGATATTCTTTTCATTCCAACCTCTTCCTTCTTCTATCAAATCCGTGCGTAGCTCTGGGACATTATGGCCTCGGTAGAGCGAGGTGATGAGGTATGGAAGGTAGAGGGGACCCATTGGTCTATGCGTACACTCCAAAATACTTTCTCGAATAAAGCTGCCCACATTAATGGGTCGTTCATGTAGAATAGAGTGTATCAACGCTAACCTTGGTTGGTCGACGGTGGTGTTGTGGGATGACGGCATGATCCTCTTCTTTATGAAGGCATTCCACAACTTTGCCTCCGGCAGCAGCTGGGTCCTCCTTACTGTCCTTGGATTCTTCCTGCTAGTGTTCCATTGAGTTCCCTCTTCTGTCAATTCTGCCATGACAGCGTCGTAGGCAGCAGTGTCTAACGTGTTCAGAAATTGCTGGTGGGCGTCGTCATTGATACCGATGTAAAATCCATAAAGGGTATTAATGTATTCTGCTTCAAATGGCACCTTCTTCCCTCGAACGAACACTGCTGTCGCTGTCCTGCTGCTGATGGCAGCATAAAATTCGCGAACCAGTGTGACATTCATTTCCTCCGGCTGCTCTGCAAAGGTTTGCCACTGTAAAGCTTTGATCTTCCGGGCTATGAATGGTTTGAGGCCCAGATGTTCCTCCGTTGATGTGTAGATAAAGCCTCTCTCTTCCCACATGTCTCTGTTAGCAAAGGAACGAGGGGGAGTTGCTGCCGGTGTGGAACTGGAGGCAGCATTGCGTCGGGTTTTCCTGGAAGACATATTTGTGCAAGGGTTGTGAAAAGCAAATGAAAGTAAAAGAAACTAAAGAGGTAGAGTAAGTACGAAAAGCAGAAGTGAGTGAAAATGAAAATGAAACGGGGTTATATAGAGAGGAATTTGCTGCCCGTTGAAGCTGTAACGGCAGGCGCGAATAACGGGGCCAGTTGTTGTATGTGAGCGTGTCTGACGCGTCTGACACACATTTTCGCGTCTGTTACGCGTCTGTGACGTGTTTCGGCGTCTGTCGTGACAGCGTGATGACAACTTGTACTTTCCGCGTCTGCTGCGGCAGTTGTAACGACAGGCTTCAACATTTGGGCTTTGTTGGGCTGATGGATGGATGGTGGGCTGAGTTCACTTCTCCTGTTCTTCTTGACTCCTTTATTTCCTACAAAACCATAAAAATAAAAACTTTATTCGAATAAAATAAATCTTATTTCCTAAATTTTATTTCCTAATAAATAATAATAATAATAATAATAAAATAAATTTTAGGTTAAATTAGGGATGCCAGGTGGGGCATCTCCTAAGGTAACCACTTCCTGTATTACTGGGGCTTCAGTCCCCTGATAATGCTTGAGACGCTGTCCGTTGACTTTAAATTGGTGCTCGTCTTTTAATGATCGGATTGTGATGGCACCATGGGGAAAAACCTGTACGACATGGAATGGGCCCGACCATCTAGACTTCAGTTTCCCTGGGAAAAGTTTCAGTCTAGAATTAAACAACAATACAAGCTGCCCTGGGCAGAACTGTCGTGGCAGCAGCTTCTTGTCATGCCACTTCTTAGTTTTATCCTTGTAGATTCTTGCATTGTCATAGGCCATTGTCCGGATTTCTTCAATTTCGTTCAGTTCTAACAGCCTTTTCTGCCCTGCCCTGTCCAAGTCCATATTCACTGCCTTGATCGTCCAGTATGCTCTGTGCTCTATCTCGACAGGCAGATGACATGTTTTCCCATAAATCAATCGGTGCGGAGACATTCCTAATGGGGTTTTAAAAGCTGTCCTATATGCCCATTACGCATCATTGAGGAGTAAAGACCAGTCTTTCCTAGTTGGCTTAACCATCTTCTCAAGAATGTTCTTAACTTCCCTATTAGATATTTCAGCTTGTCTATTGGTCTGTGGGTGATATGCTGTTGCGATCCGATGTTTGACACCGTATTTCTTCAAGGCAGCAGCAATAACCCTGTTGTCAAAATGTCTCCCTTCATCACTGATAATCGCCTTAGGAATGCCAAACCTAGAAAAAATGTTCTTGTGTAAAAATCTTTGAACTGTCTTGGCATCATTCTTTTGAGTGGCGATAGCTTCAACCCACTTAGAGACATAGTCTACTGCCAGGAGGACGTATAGATTCCCACATGAAGATGGAAAAGGTCCCATAAAATCAATCCCCCAAACGTCGAAGATCTCGACTTCTAGAATGTTCTGCAGCGGCATCTCGTTCCTCCGTGAGATGTTTCCTGTCCTTTGGCACCTGTCACGGCTTTTGTAGAAGATTTGTGCATCTTTATATAGTGACGGCCAATAGAACCCTGACTGCAGCACCTTGGCAGCAGTTTTGTTGCCTCCTAAGTGTCCTCCATACTGTGAAGCATGGCAGTGATGCAGTATGTCTTTCTGCTCCTCCTGTGGTACACATCTCCTTATAACCTGATCTGCACAAATTTTGAAAAGAAGAGGTTCGTCCCAATAATAATGCTTAACATCATTTTGGAACCTCTTTCTGGCTTGATAATTAAGGTCATGAGGAATTATTCCGCTAACTAAGAAATTAACTAAATCTGCATACCAAGGAAGTTCAGAATACTTACTTGCCGCCATGGCTGTCGCGGCAGTGATTGCGGCAGCAAAGAGCTGCTCGTCTGGGAAGGTCTCCAGTATGTTTGTCTCATCTGTTGGTAGATTCTTTCCCTTCTCCAACCTTGACAAGTGATCTGCCACCTGATTTTCTGTCCCCTTTTTGTCCTTGATTTCAAGGTCGAATTCTTGCAAGAGCAGGATCCACCGTATCAATCGAGGCTTTGCATCCTTTTTCGCGAACAAATATTTCAGGGCAGAATGGTCCGTGTGCACTATTACCTTCGTTCCAAGTATGTAAGAGCGAAACTTGTCAATGGAGAAAACCACAGCCAATAACTCCTTCTCTGTGGTGGTGTAGTTCACTTGGGCGTCATTCAGTGTCTTGCTGGCGTAGTATATGACATGAAAGATTTTATCTCTTCGCTGCCCAAGTGCTACCCCGACAGCATAGTCACTAGCATCACACATGATCTCAAACGGCTGTGTCCAGTCTGGTGGCTGTACTATTGGGGCTGTTACCAGTTTTTCCTTCAGAACCTTGAATGCTTCAGTACATTCATCATTAAAGTCAAAGGGTCGGTTCTGCTCCAAAAGATGGCATAGGGGCTTGGTGATTTTTTAGAAATTTGCAATGAATCTCCGATAAAAACCAGCATGTCCCAAGAAATTTCTAATACCCTTGACTGTGGTCAGCGGCGGCAGCTTTTCGATCACTTCTATTTTGGCCCTGTCGACTTCTATGCCGCGGCAGCTAATCTTATGGCCAAGAACTATCCCTTCATCAACCATGAAGTGGCATTTTTCCCAATTCAAAACGAGGTTTGCTTTTTCACATCTTTCGAATACCTTTTGTAGGTTGCCTAGGCAGCTGTCAAAATCGTCTCCAAAGACTGAAAAGTCATCCATAAAAATCTCTAGGAAGTCCTCCACCATATTAGAGAATATGGCCACCATGCACCTTTGTAAGGTGGCGGGTGCATTGCATAGTCCAAATGGCATTCTCCTAAAAGCATAAGTTCCGTAGGGGCATGTGAATGTCGTCTTTTCTTGATCTTCCGGTGCGATAGCGATTTGATTGTAACCTGAATAACCATCAAGAAAACAATAGTAAGGTGTACTCGCTAATCTATCAAGCATTTGATCAATAAAGGGTAAAGGAAAGTGGTCCTTTCGGGTAGCTTTGTTAAGCTTCCGATAGTCTATACAAACCCTTCAACCGGTCACAGTCCTGGTTGGGATTAACTCATTGTTTTCGTTGGTTACCACGGTCATTCCTCCTTTCTTGGGAACACATTGCACCGGGCTCACCCATTTTCTGTCCGAGATGGCGTAAATTATACCAGCATCTAACCACTTGATTATCTCTTTACGCACCACCTCTTTCATCGCATGGTTTAGCCGCCTTTGAGCATCTATAGTCGGCTTATGATCTTCCTCTAAGAGGATTTTATGCATGCATAATGCCGGACTAATGCCTTGAATATCAGCTATCGTCCATCCAATTGCCTTTTTGTGCTGCTGCAGCATCCCTATTAACTGATGTTCATGTTCCTGCATCAACTTGGAAGAGATGATTACGGGTAGCGTATCATTTGAACCAAGAAAAGCATATTTTAGCTGCCATGGCAGGGGCTTCAGTTCTAAAATAGGGGGCTCAACAGTTGATGGGTTTTGAATTGCATGGTTATCCGAAGTATAATTTAAAGGTTCGAATAACTTACCTTGACGATCGCCTATCCAGTTTACCTCCTCCTGATCTTCAGTATCAGATGGATCGGATTCTAAGGAGTTGCTGTTGTCGGTGCTGTCGTGACAGTCTTGTAAGTGGCTGCCGAGGCAGTGACCAATTTTGATGTCGTGACAGCCCGACCTGATGCAGGGTTGATCAAATGTAACTTCAGTGATAGCTTTGCATTCCTCATCTGCATCAGCATGCTTCATAGCTTGGAGAACATTCAACTTAATCTCTTGGTCATTCACTCTCATGGTGAGTTCTCCTTTTTCCACATCAATCAGTGATCTTCCTGTGGCTAAGAAGGGTCGCCCAAGGATGATTGGTGCGCTTTCATCTGCTTCACAATCTAAAACAAGAAAGTCAGCAGGAAATATAAATTTATCCACTCTTACCAGAATATCTTCGATTTTTCCTTCCGGGTGAACATAAGAGTGGTCTGCCAGTTGCAGAATTACTATCGTGGGCCGAGCTTTTCCAATACCTAATTTCTGAAAAATAGATTTTGGCATTAAATTAATACTAGCACCAAGATCACACAGTGCCTTACCCACATATTTATCTCCGATTACACAAGGTATGATGAAGCTCCCCGGATCCTTCTTTTTCTGGGGTGGCTGCCTATGAAGAATACTCATGCATCATTCCGTCATCTTAACCGTTTCAAATTCCCCAAGTTTAGATTTCTTTGACATGACATCCTTGAGAAATTTGGCGTAACCGGGCATCTCCCTAACGGCATCTAACAGCGGAATGTTAATATGAACCTGCTTAAAAATATCATAAATCTTTTGAGCTGAGATTCTTGCTTCGCTTGCTGTAGCTGTTGAGGAAAAGGAGGTGGGGGACGATAATCAGCAATCCGTCCTTCCCACTGCATACGAATCTGAGGAGGTTTGGGTTCATCATTTTTCTCCTCTGTCGCTTCTGCTGTCATGACAGGCTCATCGGCAGCAGGCTGTTTGTTACCTGTCGGGGCAGCTTCCTCGGCAGGTCTGTCCAAGGCTGGTTTCTTCACTGTTTCAGCTTCCTTCTCTGGCCCTGGTAGTTTCTTCCCACTCCTAGTAGTAATGGCTTTACACTACTCATGTGTGGGCTGCCTAGCATTTTCAGTGTTGCTAGGAAATCCTCTAGTCTGCCTTGGCTTGATATGCTGGGAAACCTGAACCATTTGTGTCTCCAAAGATTTCAGAGTAGCTTCATGATTCGTCATCCTCATCTCTGTTTTATCCATGAATGTCTCTGTTTTCTTGACAAACTGATTCATGTTCTCAATATAAGTACCTGTCTGAGACATAAACGTAGCCATAGTCTATTCTAGTATACTGTTCGTGGCAGCTGGTGGTTGTTGCTGCTGCGGCTGCGGCTGCTGTCGAGTTAACAATCTAGGTCCTCCCTGATTCTGATTATTGTGTGCTTGAGGATTCAGGGCATTATTAGGATTACTCCAAGAAAACTTGGGATCCTTTCTCCAGTTGGGATTATAGTTGTTGGAGTTGTAATTCGGCTTATTGTAATTTCCAACATACTTTCCCTCTTCTAACTGTATTGGACATTCCTCCGAACTGTGATTTCCCTCACAAATGTCACATACCTCCTCGACAGCAAATCCATGTTGTGCATCCTCGTTAAAGAGCTTTTTCATTGCCTTAGTAAGGTATGCCACCTGTGATTTCATCGTGCTGTCGGCCTCATAATCCTTAACAGCTAGGACCCGTTTACCCCCTCTCCTTGCTGTCGGAAACTGCTCTTCATTCTTAGCCAGATTTTTCAATACTTGCATTGCCTCATCCGGGTCTTTGTCCAATAGTAATCTGTTTGCTGCTGATTCAATTCGAATACGAGTTTGTAAGTTGGCAGCATTATAAAACTTGGTTACCTGGTTCCATACGGGAAATCCATGCATAGGGCAGTTCCGTAGAAGAGTGGTGAATCTGTCCCAGGCCTCGTGCATCGGCTCATCATCTTCCTGTTGAAAAGTGGCAATTTCATTACGTAATCGCTCGGATAAATGTGAAGGATTAAAACGAGATAAAAATTCACGAGACAAATCTGCCCAAGTTCTAATTGAACCCGGCGTAAGTTTATTCCACCAAGTCTTTGCTTTGTCCCTCAATGAATGGGGAAATTGTTGAGATGTGTGGGGCTCGATTCGATCAACCAATGTTGCTCACCAAGTGGTGGAGAGGTAGATATTTGGGTGTTAGGGTTTTAGAAGCTAAAAAGATAATAGACGCAATGAATTATAGTGGTTCAACCTTCTAACCAAGGTCTACATCCACTACCTTAGCTCCCCACTAAGGATTTCTCAATCAATCCACTATTGATTCGTCCCCTTTTTAGGATTAGGAGGAAACCCTTACAACCGATCAAGCTTCTACCCAAAGCCTTGATCAAAACCCTCTTTTACAAAGAGACAATAAAAGCAAACTTAAAAGCCTCTAATAGGTGTTTGTTTGCACAATTAAGCACTCACCCAAAACCTAAAACACTTGAGCAAATTTGACAATTTTGGCTCACTAGTGTTTGTCTATACAAGAAATGACAAATTAAGCACTAAGACAATTTCTTGATCATTTGATGTTTGACAATATGAGCATTAGCCTTTACTTGATGCTTGGAGGTCCCTTTTATACTCCCAAATGAGTTTGTAGCCGTTACTAGCCGTTGGGATCATATTGGAGCCGTTGAGGACTTTATTTCCCTTCATAAATGTTGTTCTGCAGCTATCTGTATCGATACGCGTGGAACGGTATCGGTACGGCCTTCATCAGAAACTAGCCATTGGGCTCTTGCCAGCCTAGGCGTATCGATACGCTTGAGGGCGTATCGGTACGGGTTCACTTTTAAATGAACATTGGGAAATAGCCGTTGGGGTTGGTTGAAAGGGGATCGGTACGCTTACCTGGCGTATCGAAACGATCTCGATCCGTATCGGTACGGAAAAGGCTTGTATCGATACGGGTTTTGACAGTGGCCAAACTGGGGCAAAAAGGTATCGATACGGGTAAGACCGTATCGGTACTGGTACTTTGAAAACACAAGTTTGGCTATTAAAAACATGAAAAAATTTTGCCAAAAACCTCTTAAAATACCTCAAACATAATTTCAAGTTGTTTGGACTTAAAAACAAGTTTTAAATTCTTTTCAAATTAGTCCAAAACATTTTTCAATTATTATATCAAAACATTAGTTCTACAATCTCCCCCTTTTTGATATAATAAAACTATCTTGAAAATTTGTTTGGGATTCTCCCCCTTTATCTTTAAAAATGTGAATAAGAGATTAAAGATATGAAATCAAATAAAGCCCCCCCTTATTCATTTGAAAATTCAATTTTTCAAACCATTTCTCCCCCTTTTTGTTATATCAAAAAGAATTTAAAATATTAAGTTCAAAAAATAAAAATGGAGGTAAAAATTGACAAAAATAAGAATTTGGTTTTAAAATGGCTCCCCCTAACTCAAAGCATCATCAAAAAGTTAGTCCAACATATATGATCATCTAGTTGAATAAACTAAAAATAAAACAAGTAAATGCAAAACCAACTAGAATTTTACCAACATTTGAACCCAAGGGAGGATGTGAAGCCTTACTTCTTCAAGTGTTCTTCCTTGTGTGCATGGAGCTCCCCCTCAATGTTTGACTTTTTGAACATCTCCATCACACCTAGCAATAGACAATCAAGTAATTTTTGGTATCCAAATTGCTTTGGATCCATGAACATTAGTAGCACAAATTTTAGTCCCCTTAGGAATCCATTTTTCAATGTCATCCTTTTTAATTGAAGTGGTTAGTCCTTTTGGGATCCAAACACTTCTAAAACATTTTCCTTTAATAAATCTAAGGGCACTAGATTGTCTAACATAGAAATTTGATTTTCCAAAATTGTTTTTCTTTTCTAGCTCTTTGGAAATCAAATCATTTTCTTCTTGAACTTTTTGAAGCAATTTTTGTAAATCAAAACATTTTAATTCAAACTCTTCAAGTTTTGCTTCAAGTTCAAGTTTGGTTTTAGAAAGCAAATCATTTTGGATTTTTAACTTTGAAATCAATTTGTTGTTTTTCAAAATGTGGCTTTTAAAATCTAAAACAAAATCATCATAGGCATCTTGTAATTCATCAAAGGAATAGGAACATGAAGTAGATGAATTAGAAGTTATCCTTGAATCTTCTTCGATGGCCATAAGGCAAAGGTTGGCTTGTTCATCGTCGGTGGAGTCCTCATCACTCCAAGTAGCCACATGTGCCTTCTTCTTATGGCTTGAAGTGCTTGCCCTCTCCTTTCTCTTAGGTTCTCGTTCAAGCTCTCTCAAGGCTTTCTTCATGAACGGGGCACACTTCTTGAAGAGATGAACTATCTCTTCATCTTCATCCTCCTCTTCACTTGAGTAGACATGATGGCAAGTGGAGGATTTGAGAGCCATGGCACTTGCATTGATGCCAAGCCCTTTGATTTTATTCTCTCCCATAGCTCTAATTTCTTCCCTCTTCTTCTCATCCTCTTTGTTCTTCTTCATGATTTGAAGAGTAAGGAGTGACCCCATGAGTTCATCAAGCTTCAAAGTCTTCAAATTTTTGGCTTCGATGATGGCGTTCCTCTTTGAGTCTCATGACTCGGGAAGTGAGTAGATGAGCTTTCGGACAAGATTTTCTTCCGGGATGGCTTCTCCATAACCTTTAAGACCATTTGTGATGGTGGAGAACCTATCAAACATCTTCTTGATGCTCTCTTCCGGATCCATCTTGAAGTTCTCATACTCTAAGGTTAGGAGCCCAATTTTGGTCTCCTTGACTTCATCAGTTCCCTCGTATGTGACTTCAAGCTTGTCCCATACCTCCTTGGCACTCTCACAAGAAGACATCTTCTCATAGATGGTTGGGCCAAAAGCACAAAACAAGATGTGCAAGGCTTTGCAATTAAGCTCCATCTTCTTGCGATCATCGGCACTCCACTCCGCTTTGCTTCTTTGAGGCACGAACGGACCATCTTCAACTATATCACATAGCTTGTAATCTCTAGATTTGATGAAGAACTTCATCTTTGTCTTCCAATGGGCATAGTGGGTTCCGTCAAAGAAAGGCGGTTTGTCGATTGATTATGCCATTTGAGCCGGTTGATGAAATAGTGATCGAGCTTGCCGGATCTTCTCAATAGGTTGTGAATCCCCTTCGATTGAGCCAAGCTCTGATACCAATTGTTGAGATGTGTGGGGCTCGATTCGATCAACCAATGTTGCTCACCAAGTGGTGGAGAGGTGGATATTTGGGTGTTAGGGTTTAGGAAGCTAAAAAGATAATAGACACAATGAATTATAGTGGTTCAACCTTCTAACCAAGTTCTACATCCACTACCTTAGCTCCCTACTAAGGATTTCTCAATCAATCCACTATTGATTCGTCCCCTTTTCTAAGATTAGGAGGAAACCCTTACAACCGATCAAGCTTCTACCCAAAGCCTTGATCAAAACCCTCTTTTACAAAGAAACAATAAAAGAAAACTTAAAACCCTCTAATAGGTGTTTGTTTGCACAATTAAGCATTCACCCAAAACCTAAAACACTTGAGCAAATTTGACAATTTTGGCTCACTAGTGTTTGTCTATACAAGAAATGACAAATTAAGCACTAAGATAATTTCTTGATCATTTGATGTTTGACAATATGAGCATTAGCCTTTACTTGATGCTTGGAGGTCCCTTTTATACTCCCAAATGAGTTTGTAGCCGTTACTAGCCGTTGGGATCATATTGGAGCCGTTGAGGACTTTATTTCCCTTCATAAATGTTGTTCTGCAGCTATCCGTATCGATACGCGTGGAACGGTATCAGTACGGTCTTCATCAGAAACTAGCCGTTGGGCTCTTGCTAGCCTAGGCGTATCGATACGCTTGAGGGCGTATCGATACGGGTTCACTTTTGAATGGCCGTTGGGAAATAGCCGTTGGGGTTGGTTGAAAGGGGATCGGTACGCTTACCTGGCGTATCGAAACGATCCTGATCCATATCGGTACGGCAAAGGTCTGTATCGATACGGTTTTTGACAGTGGCCAAACTGGGGCAAAAAGGTATCGATACGGGTAAGACCGTATCGGTACTGGTACTTTGAAAACACAAGTTTGGCTATTAAAAACATGAAAAATCTTTGCCAAAAACCTCTTAAAATACCTCAAACATAATTTCAAGTTGTTTGGACTTAAAAACAAGTTTTAAATTCTTTTCAAATTAGTCCAAAACATTTTTCAATTATTATATCAAAACATTAGTTCTACAGAAATAACCGAAGTCTTAGTATCTCCGGATTAACTCCTGGTAGTCTAAACGAACCACAGATTTCCTGGAACGTTTTGAGATACTCCCTAGCATCCTCTGTAGCAGCACCACTGAATTGATCGGCATTGTTGATCATGCTAAACATGACAGGTTTCAGTTCAGAGTTGTCAACTTCAATATCTGGCAGCGTGGTTTCTAGTTCTACATGATCGTTCAACATGTAGTCACGACAGGACCGTCGTCCAACAGCGGCAGGCGGGTCGCCGACAGGCGGTATAACAGCTCCATCTCCAGCAGGAGGATTGTCTCCTTGGTATGCCATTGTCTCTAACTGTTCCTCAAGGTATTCGTTCTTGGCTAGCACGTGACGAAGTCGGTTCCTAAGATTGAATGAACGTTCAATTTCTAGATCTAATGGATACTCAAGATCTTCACCTTGTTTCGATCTGCGCATAAACAGGGAACCTTGTGAAAAGCAAGAGTTGAACACACCAAAGAAACTTAGAAAAATAAAAACAAAAAGTGCAGTAAAAGGAAAGGTAGAGTTATGTTGCCAATCCCCGGCAACGGCGCCAAAAACTTGTTGTGTGTAAATAGTCTATCGCAATTGTAGTGCAAGTATACACGACGCAAGTAGTAAAGTGATACGAAGTATCGGATATCGTCTCCACAGGGATTGGGCTAATAGCTTCACCTTAATTCACTGCACGAAAGTAAAGAAAATATTTGAGAAGTTGTCACGAAAATAATAAAGTAAACGCAAATAAAAGAGAAGAGAAATCAAGATAGAGAGAATGGGCTGGTATTGAATTGCTCAGTAGTGTAGGTATTGCTGAGTCTAGGAATTCCAGTTCTGTCGTCGCTCCCGTCGCAGCAGCACCTGTCGCGACAGCAGTCCGTTGCTTGTTGCGGCAGCGAACAATCAACTCTGTACTTCAAGTTTGGCAAGAATCCCAGATGTGCCTTGGCCTATCCCTAGGTCCAAGTCTGTCGATGATCACGTCTTTGATGATACCTCCCGGCGTGAATTGAAGGATGAACACCGATGTTGATGAATTCTTCTTTAGCCACTTAACCTCGTCATATCCCTAGGTCCGAGATAGTTCAACTATAAACTAGAGAACTTGCTCTTATTTCTTTCGTATACTTAACTCTCCCGATGCTAAGTAAATAGATAACCTCACAATGCTCTCCCGATGCTCTTGCAAGATATTAATAACCAAAATAAGAGAACTTGAAGTTTATTTTATTGAACTGAAAATTCCTAAAACAAAACAACCCTTTTACAAATCAACCCGTGGCCCTAGGGGGAATTTAGAACATGTTGTGGGAAGGAAAACGGCTAGAGTTTTGGGAAGGAAGCTAGGGTAATCGGTTCTCCTCCTAGGTTAAGATATATGCCCTTATATAAGCTTTGGGCTCAAGTTATCTAATTTAGCAAGGATTACAACTTTAAATTAAAGTACAACTCTAATAAAGACTAAATCTTTAGAGAATCTCTCTTTAAGTCGTCCTCCTTCTTTCTTGGGATTATCTCTCCTTGAACTTTGGGCTTGGAATATCTTCTGATCTAGGGCTTGGAAAAATATGGTGATTTCACACGACAGACGGGCTGAATTTTCTCTATCTGTCGAGGTCCACTTTGCATCTTCTCCACAAAAATGTTATCGTCCTCTGTTGTCACGGCGGCAACCATGGCAGCATCGTCCTCCTTGACTGCTCGTCCAGTTCCAGCTCTTCTGCTTCACTGCCCAACGCCTGCCCTTTCCTCTGCTACAGCAGCAACCTGCAAAAATAGCCAATTTTAGTAGAAACTGTGCCTTTTAATATAATTGTGATGTTTGACTGTAAACTGACCTAAATGCAATAAATAATGCTTGAATGCAGCAGAAATATGGGTTAGATAGGGGGTAAATAATAAAACTTTTACACACTCAACATTAAGCTATTACATTATGTATTATGGCAATTCATGTATACGCAAAGGATCTTAGCCAGTGGTAGGAGGAGGTACAACATTGCCGTTTCCATTAACAAAAACCCAAACCCTATAGCACCTAAAGTCCTGAGTGATTGGAGTTCCATCCAGCAACACTATGGCACCCATATTAGGATTCTCCGCATCTATCGTTGTCTTCGCACTCTCTCCGTTTGTGCCCACCAACTCCGGCCACGCGTTCTTTCCTATTGCATTTCAAACAAGTGATTAATCAAACTCATTCCAAAGAAAAGAAAAGGAATCTATATAACTTAGCCTTACCGAAACACAAGGACATATTGCTTTGTCTTTCTCTCTTGGATTGCTGAGTTGAGAGAGTTTCGACTTGTATCAGACAGGATATGAACTTTATACATGGGTATATGAACAAATAGGAGTAAATTGTCCCAAGTCCTAGACAATACATTTGAATGCTCATAAAAAGTTAGGCACCGTCCCTTTTTTTTCAATGATGACATTAAGTTTAGCTAAGCTTGATTTGGGAGCTGGCAAGTTCTTATCCATTTGCATGTTCTCTTAAAGAGTTGAATTAAGGCTTTCCATTTATATCAAACTTGATGAAAGCAGGCTACTACCTGTACTTTTCCTGTGTTGAAATACAATATAGAGTATAGAAGAAGATGATGTTTATTGATACAAAGAATGTTGCATTACAAAGAGGATAAGCCATCCTTTTATACACAAATAGAGACTAAACCCTAATCAGTTACGCTGTTACTAACCATATAACAAACACTAACAGCTTAACCGTTTTACATTTGGAGCTTAGCACAGCTCAGCACATATCAGTTTCTTAACATTCACTATGCTTTCTAAGCTCGGGAAAAACATCTTCAACATCAAAAATGAACAATTGATTGTGAAACCTTTCAAACCAAGAAGCAGCAAGCGGCTTGGTTAACACATCAGCAACCTGGCTATCGGCAGGAATATGGTTCACCTGTAATTCTTGCATTGCAACCTTCTCTCGCACGAAATGCAGATCCAACTCGATGTGCTTGGTTTTGGCATGCAAGATTGGATTGGCAGCCATTGCCACAGCACTAGTGTTGTCGCACCAAACCTTCGAGACACCAGTGAATCCAACTCCCAGCTCCACAAGAACAGCTTTGAGCCAAGTCATCTCAGCTGCAGCATTTGCCAAGCATCTGTATTCAGCTTCAGCGGTAGAACGAGCAATAGCACGCTGCTTCTTAGAGCTCCAGGTGAGTAAGTGACTTCCATTAAAGACACAATAACCAGAAACCGAGCGACGATCATCGACATCCCTACCCCAATCGGCATCTGAAAAGGCAGTAAGTTGAACACCATCCTGAACCTGCGCAGGAAACCAAAGCCTGTCGTACCCTTCAAGTATCGTAAAACCCTTTTAACAGCTAACCAATGCAGATCAGTAGGACTTTGAAGAAACTGAGCACATTTGTTAACAGCAAAGGAGATGTCTGGACGAGTGTGAGTAGCATACTGTAAAGCCCCCACCACACTTCGATACAATTGAACATCAAGCAATGGAACACCATCATGTTTACTAAGCTTGGTTGAAGTTGCCATGGGAGTGCTGGCAAAGTTTGAATCCTGAAGTTGCACCTTATGCAGAAGTTCAAGGATAAACTTCTTCTGGCTAAGAAACAGACCTTTATCTGTGCGACGTGCCTCAATCCCCAAGAAAAACTTGAGAGTACCAAGATCCTTCAAAGAGAAACGCTCATGTAATTGAAGAATAACATGTTCAACCACAGTCGAGTCACTCCCAATGATGATTATATCATCCACATACACTGCTAAGTATGTAACTGATGCTTCAGACTTCAATATGAAAAGAGAGTGATCAGCTTTAGAGGACATAAAGCCTAAACTGCAAAGAAACTCTTGAAGCTTGAGAAACCAATTTCTTGGTGCCTGTCGAAGACCATAAAGGGCCTTTTTGAGCTTGCACACTAACCGCCTGCCATCACCAGCATCCTCTTCAAATCCAGGTACAAGCTGCATATAGACATCCTCCTGTAAATCCCCTTTTAAGAACACATTATTAACGTCCACCTGTCTGATATCCCAATTGTGAGTAACAGCTAGTGAGAGAAGAATATTGATGGTTGCAAACCGCACAACTAGACTGAATGTGTCCATGAAATCGAAGCCAGGAACCTGAGTAAAACCTTTGGCAACCAATCTTGCCTTGTACCTGTCCACCGTGCCATCTGCCTTGAGTTTCACTCTGAAGAGCCATTTGCACCCCACTGGCTTCCTTCCAGGTGGCAATTCCACTATTTCCCACGTTCCATTGCTCAACAAAGCTTCATACTCTGCTAACACAGCAGCCTTCCACTTAGGATCAGCCAATGCATGCTGAACATCCACTAGAGTGTCATGAAGTTGCACATTGTAGACTTTGGGTTTGCTAATGCCATTTTTCTTTCGAGTGATCATATGGTGAGTATTGCTGGGACCAACTGGAGCCAAAGAAGGAACCTGTGACACTGAAGCACAAGGTTGAGATTGCAAGGCATGATTCCCACCATCCTGAATCAGTGAAGGTTGAGACACATCTTCCATAGCACCTGAGGCGGGAAGAATCGTGCCACTCACAGGACCATCAGAAACAGGTTCAGTGGACAAGGCATGATTGTCAAGAGTCAGAGAAGGAGAATCTTGCCTCTGAGGCATTTCATCAAACACATTGCCACTTGAAGAGAACAAGGCATTATCACAAGGATCAACAGTCTCATTAGGGTTGATAGAAGATGTAGACACAGGATCTTGAGTGTGAGAATCAGTAGAGGCACCTCGAGCATCCACATGAGCTTCAGAATTGTCACTCATTGGAGCCACACCCCGAGAATCATCAGTAGGAGTAGCACACGTACTATCATCTGCATGAGCTGCATGGATAGTGTTTGTATCATCACGTGCATGATCATGAGCATTAACAGCATGCTCATTCAAGTCATCGCGTGCTACATTGTCATGAGAAGCATTTCTGGGCGCAACAATAGGCACAGCACATGAGTGAGCACGATCATCAGACATATTACCAGCATCACCTGCAGTCACAAAAGGGAAGACACTTTCATCAAACACGACATTTCGAGAAATATAAACCTTCCCATCCTGAGCCAGGCAAATATATCCATGATGGAGGGGAGAATAGCCAAGAAATGTGCAAGGAGTAGAACGATAATCCATCTTATGTCTGTTGAAGGGTCGAGTATGTGGATAGCACAAGCAGCCAAACACTTTGAGAAATTTGTAGTCAGGCTGTGTACCATAAAGCCTCTGATAAGGTGAAACATGCCCCAAGACACGTGTAGGCATCATGTTGATAAGATACACTGAGCTAAGGGCAGCATGAGACCAAAATTTCAATGGCAAACCAGCCTGAGCCATGAGAGTGAGCATAGTTTCCACCACATGTCGATGCTTCCTCTCAACAATTCCATTTTGTTGAGAGGAATGAGGACATGTCCTACGCAAATTAATCCCCAACTTAGGTGCAACAGTCTCAAGAAACCGAAATTCCCCTCCCCCATCCGTTTGCAATGCAACAATTTTGGAGTCAAACTGAGTATCAACCAAGTTAACAAAGAGATCAAAGGCAGTGGAAACATCATTTTTATTCTTTAGAAGATACAACCATGTATTTCTAGAATACAGATCAACAAAGATAACAAAGTATCTGAAACCATTCGAACTTAAAGGTGCTGTTCCCCATACATCAATTTCAACCAGTTCGAATGGTTTATTATACACAGACTTTGAATGATTAAAAGGTAAAACATGACTCTTGCCTAGCTGACATGCCATGCACACACTTGAGCTAGAACTTGGAAGATCTTTATTGGAGACTTTCTTGACAATTTCTACAGAGGGATGCCCCAAACGCCTATGCCATAACCAGAATTCTGAATCACACTTCACACGAGTATGTAAACATAAAGCAGAAGAACCTTGACCACCAAGGCAGTTGAAGCTGTACAAGCCACCATCCAATTGACCTCGAAGCAGTTCAACACGCGTTCTTGAATCCTTAATACAGCAAAAATCTTCATGAAACTCAAAGAACACCTTATTATCCTTAGAAAACTTAGCAACAGACATAAGGTTCTTTGTAATTTGTGGAACATATAAAACATTATCAAGACACAACCTTCTATCATTAGTATCCAAATAAGATTGACCAACATGCTGTATACTTAAAGAACTGCCATCACCTAATTGAACTTTACCATTTCCAGTATACACTCGACTAGAAACAAGTAATTCAGATTCTCCTGCAACATGATGTGTTGCACCCGAATCCGGAAACCATTTAGGGAAATGAGACTTACCTGCAACAGTCAAGGAATGCACCTGAGCACCATCTTCCATACCCTCATTGGAGTCATCCCCAGAGCAAGCAACATAAGGACTATAAGAAGCCTCTTTGGTAGTCGAACAAAACGTACACATATTGGCCTGAGGTTTTGAAGAAGTCGAATCATCCCTGGACTGAGCAAAAACCCCTTTAAAATTCTTGTCAAATCTGTGCCAACATCGATCAACCAAGTGCCCAACCTTTCCACAAAGTTGATACTGTGGTCTGACTTTACCCTTGTACGAGGTGGTAGTGGGAGGATGATTCTTGCGTTCTTCATCACTACTCCCAGAAGAAACAGGAGAATTTGATTGTTTGCTTGCAAATTTAGTGTAATTGATGCCTACAGGAAACCTGGATGTATCCTCGAGCCTGGTTTCAGCATCAATTGTTGAGTGTGTAAAAGTTCCATTATTTACACCCTTTTTAACCCATATTTCTGCTGCATTCAAGCATCATTGCATTGCATTTAGGTTAGTTTTCAATAAAACATCACAATTATATAAAAGGCACGGATTCTACTAAAAGATGGCTATTTTTGCAGGTATCTGTCATAGTAGAAGATGAAGGCAGGCGCAGGGCAGAGAAGCAGGAGAGCGGAACTGGACAAGTAGCCAAAGAAGACGAACCTGTCATGGACCTGTCGTGACAGCATGGTGACAGCAGATTTATGAAGAGGAAAAGTCAAGTGGACCTCGATAGATAGAGAAAAATCTGCTCGTCTGTCGTGTGAAAGCCAAATATTTTTCCAAGCCCCGGATCAAAAGATATGTCAAGCCAAAGCTCAAGGAGGAGAATTTCCATGAAACAAGGAGGCGGCTGGAAAGTAGGAGACTTTAGAGATTTAGTCTTTACTAGAATCTTACTTTTAATTAAAGTTGTAATCCTTGTTACCTTAGAATACTTGAGCCCAAAGCTTATATAAGGGCATAGTTTTGACCTAGGAGAGATCATCCCTCATTCTACCCCATAACCGATAACCTAAACCCCCCTGCCGTTTACCTGTGACCGATATGTTCTAAATCCCCCCTAGGGTTACGGGTTGTTTTGTAAAGTAGTTGCAAGGGTTGCTTTGTTTTAGGATTTTTCAAGTTCAATAAAATAAACTTCAAGTTCTTTTATCTTGGTTTTAATATCTTGCAAGAGCATCGGGAGAGCATTGTGAGGTTATCCATTTACTTAGCATCGGGAGAGTTAAGTATACGAAAGAGATAAGAGCGCGTTCTCTAGTTTATAGTTGAACCATCTCGTGCCTAGGGATAGGGCGAGGTTAAGTGGCTAAGGAAGAGTTCATACACATCGGTGTTCATCCTTCGATTCACGCCGGGAGGTATCATCAAAGACGTGATCATCGACAGACTTGTGCCTAGGGATAGGGCAAGGCAGATCTGGGATTCTTGCCAAGCTTGAAGTACGGAGTTGGTGTGTCTGCTGCCGCGACTGCCAACGGACAGGCGCCGCGACAGGTGCTGTCAGCGACGGGAGCGACGACAGAACCGGAGATCCTAAGCAATTCAATACCTACACTACTGAGTAATTCAATACCAGCCCATTCTCTCTATCTTAATTTCTCAATCCTTTATTTTACGTTTTTACCTTATTATTCTCGTGACAACTCTTAATTATTTCCTTTACTTTCGTGCAGTAAACAAGGTGAAGTCATTAGCCCAATCCCTGTGGAGACGATATCCGATACTTCGTATCACTTTACTACTTGCGTCGTGTACACTTGCACTACAATTGCGATAGACTATTTTACACGCAACAAGTTTTTGGCGCCGTTGCCGGGGATTGGCAACATAACTACATCTTTCTTTTATTGCACTTTTTACTTTTATTCTTATTTTCGTTTTTATTTTTTTTTCTTTTCTTTAATTTTTCTTTTGTGTCTTCAACTCTTGCTTTTCACGAGGTTTTCTTGTTTATGCGCAGATCCAAAAGAGGTGAAGATCCTGAGTATAAATTAGATCCGGAGATCGAACGTTCCTTCAATCTCAAGAAACAACTTCGCCGACTTTTAGACAGAAACGAATATCTCGAAGAACAGCTAGAGAAGATGGCCCATAACCAACCTGCTGGTGGATTCATACCACCCCTTGGCAATAATAACCCACATGTCGCCGATCCGCCCGCAGTAGGTGGACGACGGTCATGTCGTGACTACATGCTGAATGATCATGTAGAGCTGGAGACCACGCTGCCGGATGTTGATGTTGATAACTTCGAGCTTAAACCTGTCATGTTTAGTATGATCAACAACGCCGGACAGTTTAGTGGTTCTGCGACAGAAGATGCTAGGGAGCATCTCAAAACGTTTCAGGAGATCTGTGGTTCGTTTAGACTGCCAGGAGTTAGTCCGGAGATACTGAGGCTTCGGTTATTCCCTCACTCCTTGAGGGACAGAGCTAAAACTTGGTGGAATAAACTAACACCGGGTTCTATTATGACTTGGGCAGATCTAACTCGTGAATTCTTATCTCGTTTTAATCCTTCGCATTTATCTGAGCGATTACGTAATGAAATTGCTACTTTTCAACAGGAAGATGACGAGCCAATGCACGAGGCCTGGGACAGGTTTACTACTCTTCTTCGAAACTGCCCTATGCATGGATTCCCCGTCTGGAATCAGGTTACAAAGTTCTATAATGCTGCCAATCTACAAACTCGCATCCGAATTGATTCTGCAGCAAATGGATTACTATTGGATAAAGATCCGGACGAGGCATTACAAGTTCTGAAAAATTTAGCTAAGAATGAAGAACAGTTTCCGACAGCTAGAAGAGGGGGTAAACGGGTACTTGCTGTCAAGGACTATGAGGCCGACAGCACTATGAAATCACAGGTAGCATTCCTTACTAAAGCCATGAAACACTTATTGAATGAAGAGGACTTACGAGGATTTGCTGTCGAGGAAGTTTGTACTACTTGTGAGGGAAATCATAGTAGGGATGAATGCCCTATAAATATAGAAGAGGGAAAATATGTTGGAAATTACAAGCCAAACTACAATTCCAACAACTACAATCCTAATTGGAGGAAAGATCCCAAATTTTCTTGGAGTAACCCTAACAATGCTCTGAATCCGCAAGTGCATAATCAGAATCAGGGGGGTCCTAGATTGTTGACGCGACAGCAACAGCAGCCGCAAAACCTGCCGCAGAACCTGTCGCCGCAACAGCAACAGCAGCCACCACCTGCCACGAGTAGTGTATTGGAGCAGACTCTGGCCACTTTTATGTCTCAGACTGGTACGTATATGGACAATATTAATCAGTTTGTCAAGAAGACGGAAAACTTTATGGATGAAACCAAGATGAGGATGACAAATCATGAGGCTACCTTGAAATCTCTAGAGACACAAATGGGTCAGGTATCCCAGCACATTAAGCCGAGGCAAAATGGAGGTTTCCCTAGCAATACTGAAAATGCTAGACCGCCCCCACATGAGCAATGTAAGGTGATTACTACTAGGAGCGGGAAAAAGTTACCTGGACCGGAAAAAGCTGAAACAGAAAAGGAACCTGCCTTAGATAAACCTGCCGAGGAAGCTGCCCCGACAGGTGATAAACAGACTGCTGCCGATGAGCCTGTCACGACAGCAGAAGCGACAGAGGAGAAAAATGAAGAACATCGTCCTCAGATTCGTATGCAGTGGGAAGGACGTGTTGCTGATTACCGTCCCCCACCACCCTTTCCTCAACGGATAAAGCAAGCTAAGCAAGAATCTCAACTTAAAAAGATTTATGATATTTTTAAGCAGGTTCAGATTAATATTCCGCTGTTAGACGCCGTTAGGGAGATGCCCGGTTATGCTAAATTTCTCAAGAATGTCATGTCAAAGAAATATAAACTTGGGGAATTTGAAACGGTAAGGATGGCAGATGGTTGCATGAGTATTCTTCATCGGCAGCCAACCCAGAAGAAGAAGGATCCAGGGAGCTTCCTCATACCTTGTGTAATCGGTGACAAATTTGTGGGTAAGGCACTTTGTGATCTTGGAGCTAGTGTTAATCTAATGCCCAAATCTGTTTTTCAGAAATTAGGTATTGGGAAGGCGCGGCCCACGACAGTTACCCTACAGCTAGCCGACCGCTCTTACGTTCACCCCGAAGGAAAGATTGAAGACATTTTGGTAAGAGTGGATAAGTTTATTTTTCCTGCTGACTTTCTTATTTTAGATTGCGAGGCAGATGAGAACGCACCAGTCATCCTTGGGCGACCCTTTTTAGCCACGGGAAGATCACTGATTGATGTGGAGAGAGGAGAACTCACCATGCGAGTAAACGATCAAGAGATTAAGTTGAATGTTCTCCAATCAATGAAACGAGCTGATTTGGACGAGGAATGCAAGGCCATCATTGAGGTGACCTTTGATTACCCCTGCATCAGGTCGGGCTACCATGATAAAAAATTTGGTCACTGCTGCGACAGCCATTTACAGACCTGTCACGACAGCAACGACGACAGCACCGATGACAGTGACTCCTCTGCATCCGATACATCTGATATTGAAGGTCATGAGGAGGTAAACTGGTTAGATCATCGTCCAGGTAAGTTATTCGAACCCTTGAATTACACTTCGGATAACCATTTAATCCAAAAGCCCTCTACTGTTGAACCACCTGTCTTAGAACTCAAGCCCCTGCCAGGGCAGCTTAAATATGCTTATCTTGGTTGTGATAACACACTGCCCGTAATCATCTCTGCTAAGCTGCCGCAGGAACAGGAACGACAGCTGGTCGACATGTTAAGACAGCACAAAAAGGCAATTGGATGGACGATAGCAGACATTCAGGGCATTAGTCCGGCAATCTGTATGCACAAAATCCTCCTAGAGGAAGACCATAAGCCGACTATAGATGCTCAAAGGCGGCTAAACCATGCGATGAAGGAGGTAGTGCGTAAGGAGATCATTAAATGGTTAGATGCTGGTATTATTTACGCCATCTCCGATAGCAAATGGGTTAGCCCGGTGCAATGTGTTCCCAAGAAAGGAGGCATGACCGTGATAACCAACGAAAACAATGAACTAATCCCAACCAGGACTGTGACCGGTTGGAGGGTTTGTATGGACTATCGGAAGCTTAACAAAGCTACCCGAAAGGACCACTTCCCTTTACCCTTTATTGATCAAATGCTTGATAGATTAGCGGGTAAATCTTATTATTGTTTTCTTGATGGTTATTCAGGTTATAACCAAATTGCTATTGCACCGGAGGATCAAGAGAAAACGACTTTCACATGCCCCTACGGAACATATGCCTTTAGGAGGATGCCGTTCGGCCTTTGTAACGCACCTGCCACCTTCCAAAGATGCATGATGGCAATATTCTCCGACATGGTAGAGGACTTCCTTGAGATTTTCATGGATGATTTTTCCGTCTTTGGAGACGATTTTGAGAGCTGCCTCAGCAACCTCCAAAAGGTACTTGAAAGATGTGAAAAAACTAACCTTGTTCTCAATTGGGAAAAATGCCATTTTATGGTAGATGAAGGGATAGTTTTAGGCCATAAGATTAGCTGCCGTGGGATAGAAGTCGACAGGGCAAAAATAGAGGTCATTGAGAAGCTGCCGCCGCCAACAACTGTCAAGGGCATTAGGAGTTTTTTAGGGCATGCTGGTTTTTATAGAAGATTCATTGCAAATTTCTCAAAAATCACCAAGCCTCTATGCCATCTCCTAGAACAGAACCGACCCTTTGACTTTAACGAAGAATGTACTGAAGCATTCAAGGTTCTGAAGGAAAAATTAGTGACAGCCCCCATAGTACAGCCACCAGACTGGACACAACCGTTTGAGATCATGTGTGATGCTAGTGACTATGCTGTCGGGGCAGCACTTGGGCAGCGCAAAGACAGGCTGTTTCACGTCATATACTATGCCAGCAAAACATTAAACGATGCCCAAGTGAACTATACCACCACAGAAAAGGAGCTGTTAGCTGTGGTGTTCTCCATCGACAAGTTTCGTTCTTACATACTTGGAACGAAGGTAATAATACACACCGACCACTCTGCCCTCAAGTATTTGTTCGCAAAGAAGGATGCGAAGCCTAGGTTGATACGATGGATCTTGCTATTACAAGAGTTCGACCTTGAGATCAAAGATAAAAAGGGGACAGAGAATCAAGTGGCAGATCACTTGTCGAGGTTGGACACGGGACAGAGTCTACCGTTAGATGAGACACACATACTGGAGACCTTCCCAGATGAGCAGCTCTTTGCTGCCGCAATCGCTGTCGCGACAGCTATGGCGGCAGGTAAGTCTTCTAACCTTCCTTGGTATGCTGATTTCGTTAATTTTATAGTTAGCGGAATATTACCTACTGATCTTAATTATCAAGCCAGGAAGAGGTTCCAAAATGATGTTAAACATTATTATTGGGACGAACCTCTTCTTTTCAAAATGTGTGCAGATCAGGTTATAAGAAGGTGTGTACCACAAGAAGAACAAGAAGACATTCTCCATCACTGTCATGCTTCACAATATGGAGGTCACTTAGGAAGCAATAAAACTGCTGCCAAGGTGCTGCAGTCAGGGTTCTACTGGCCGACACTTTATAAAGATGCACAAGAATTTTACAAGAGCTGTGACAGGTGCCAGAGGACAGGTAACATCTCGAGGAGAAACGAGATGCCACTGCAGAATATTTTAGAAGTAGAGATCTTTGATGTTTGGGGGATTGATTTTATGGGACCTTTTCCATCTTCGTGTGGAAACCTTTACATCCTCCTAGCAGTGGACTATGTATCCAAGTGGGTAGAAGCAATCGCAACGCAAAAGAATGATGCCAAAACGGTCCAAAAGTTTCTGCACAAAAACATTTTTTCTAGATTTGGCATCCCTAGAGCGATTATCAGTGATGAAGGGAGACATTTCGATAATAGGGTAATTGCTGCCGCTTTGAAGAAATATGGTGTCAAGCACAGGATCGCGACAGCATACCACCCACAGACCAATGGACAGGCTGAGATATCCAATAGGGAAGTGAAGAACATACTTGAAAAAATGGTTAAACCAACTAGGAAAGATTGGTCTTTACTTCTGAATGATGCATTATGGGCATACAGGACAGCTTTCAAGACTCCATTGGGCATGTCTCCATTCCGACTGATTTACGGGAAAACCTGTCACTTGCCTGTCGAGATCGAGCACAAGGCATATTGGGCAATTAAGGCAGTGAACATGGACTTGGATAAGGCCGGCCAGAAAAGGTTATTAGATCTGAACGAAATTGAAGAATTACGGACAATGGCCTACGATAATGCAAGAATTTACAAGGAAAAGACTAAGAAGTGGCATGACAAGAAGTTGCTGCCACGACAGTTCTGCCCAGGGCAGCTTGTGTTGTTGTTTAATTCTAGGTTGAAACTCTTTCCAGGGAAGCTTAAATCTAGATGGTCTGGCCCGTTCCAAGTGGTTCAAGTTTTTCCCCATGGTGCCATTACAATTCAATCATTAAAGGATGGGCACCAATTCAAAGTCAATGGACAACGCCTCAAGCACTATCAGGGGACTGAAGCCCCAGGACTACAGGAAGTGGTTACTTTAGATGATGCCCCACAAGGCATCACTAATTTAACCTAATTTTTATTTTTACTTATTTTATTATTATTAGGAAATTAGGTTTATTTTATTTGAATAATGTTTTGTTTTATAATTTCAGTTTTTAGGAAATAAAGGAGTCAAGAAGAAAAGAAGAAGTGAGCCAAGCCCACCGCCCATCCATCAGCCCACTAAAGCCCATTTATTGAAGCCTGCCGTTTCAGCTGCCGCCGCAGACGGATAAGACAGGCTGTCAACAGACTGACACAGCAGACGTAGAAGCGTGCGGCAGACGCACAGCAGACGCATTAATACGTGTCAGACGCGTCAGACACGCTATATTCAATCTGCCGCCCCGTTATTCTCGCCTGCCGTTGCGGCATTAAATGGGCAGCTACTCGACCGCTATATAAACCCCTTCCCCTCTTCATTTTTCATCACTTCTGTTTTTTCTCTCTTGTTATTCTCTTCTAGTTTTATCTATTTTCTTTCTTTGTCAGCCCTTGCAACCAAAAATGTCTTCACGACAAACCCGTCAGAACGCTGCTGCCGCTTCTTCTTCAGCAGCAGCAGCCCCGTTCGCTAACAAGGAACTATGGAAGGAGCGGAGCTTCATCTATAACAGAGATGCCCCCCATATGGGACTCCGGCCGTTCATAATGAAGGCCATAACAGCACAACTTTGGGAGGACTTTGCCGAACAGCCGGCAGAGCTTAATGACACTCTGGTCAGGGAATTTTATGCGGCGATCGACAGCAAGACGGCGACATCTGTCACCGTCCGAGGAGTGACAGTTCCTTTCACCGCCAGCAGCATCAACCATGTATTCGGCCTCTTCTTTGGCCCCAATGATGATGCTCATCAACAATTTTGGGACACCCTCGACGCTGCCGGACATGATGCTGTCATGAGGGAGTTGACAGAAGCGGGAACGACATGGAGCACCAGTAAGAAGAACCCCCACTCTGTCAACAGGGGGCAGCTACTTCCTGAGGCAAAACTATGGAACGCTTTTATCAAAAAGCGTATCCTGCCCTCATCCCACCATACGACAGTCAACAGGCAGCGGTTGGCCCTCATCCACTCTATCATGCATGACAGGCCCATCAATGTGGGCAGATACATGAGGGACAGCATCCTCGATTGTGCTTTCCGCTCGGACTCACGACTATGCCTACCATCAACCATCACTGCCCTCTGCCGCTGTGCTGCCGTACCAGAGGAGCCATCCGACAAAATCAAGAAGGGCAGCGGCTGGACAGACAACAACATCTCCAGCCTCATGGAGGTCGTAGCTGCAACTCCCATCAACGCCTTCGACCCAAACGCCCCTCCTGCTAATTCCGATGATGAACCGGCCACCGAACCTGCCCCAGAAGTTGCCACCAACACCGCTCCGACAGATCAGAACGCCCACATCCTTGCTGCCATCTTGAGGATAGAGGAGCGCCAGATGGGTTTAATGACTTTCATCCGTGACTTCTCCAATGCTACGGTAAATTTCATTACCAATACTTTAAATTTTACGGATGTCATTATTTCAATATCCCCTCCCCCACTCCTACACCACCTGTCTCTCCCCACGGAGAATCTGCATCCTCCACACCATCCCCGACGGAAGCCGGCAGCCCATCGGCAGACACCTCCCCTCGAGGAACAAAGCGAGCTTCCACTGATGACAGCCCTCTTGTCCGGAGGAATTTGGACAGCGCCTTCACACGAGTGAAACGTATTAAGCATGTGGCCGACAAAAGAAGGCTGTCCAAAGCCATCACGAGTGACAGCTGGGACAGCAGCAGCAGTTCCGATGTCCTACTAGTGGAGCAACCTGCCCTTCAACCTGCTGAAGAACCTACCCCTCAACAGGCCGATGAACCTGTTGAGCAACCTGCTGTTGAACCTGTCCAGCCCCCTCCTCAGCGCAGGCGCCGCCATTAGATCCGCGTCAGCAGCAGCAGTAGCAGCGCGTGAAAATTTAAGTCTTTATTTTCTCTTATTGCTGCCTGCCTTTATATTTTGTGATGTACTTTTTTTTTCTTTTTTCTATCTTTCTTTTATTTTCCATGGCATTTTGCATTGAGGGCAATGCAACCCTTGAGTTTGGGGGTGGCACCCTCCATATTTAATGGAGTCCTTAGTACATCTTTCAATTAGTGTTGTGTCTTTTTATTTAAGTTTTTTTTATAAAAAAAAAAAATTAAACTGTTGGCTTAAAACTGTGAAATTAACTTACCTGTCATGACATCTCTGTAGTGGCAGCATCTTTAGGACAGATTAAGGAGAAGTTTAGAGCCTTTCTATAGTTCTGAAAATTTAAACACTTTTGTGACTGTTATACTGCTTAGATTTCTGTTAGCCAAACTAGAATAGGAAAGCTTAGCACTTAGAGTAGAAAAGAGACTAGAATCTCAGGAAACCTAGAGGTGCCTACCACCGGCTCTAGGCAGATAACCAGAGAAAAACTTCTAGAGGTGCCTATCACCGGCTCTAGACAGTTAACTAGAGGTGCCTGAAATACTGGCTCTAGTAAAAGAGAAGAAGTTTGAAAAAAAAAAGGAAATAACTAGAGGTGCCCAATTCTGGCTCTAGTAAGAAAAAGAAAGAAAACAGTCTCGTAGGAAAAACTCTAAACAAGCTAAAGTTGAATATTCTAGTGAAACTAAGAGAGTCTTGGCATATAACTGTTCACAAGCATGCACACACTGCACGAGAACTATAGGGAGATTCCGGACAGATCCTAACCTTTCCGACAGGTTGCTGCCGCCATAGAGAATGAGCGACGGGTAAGGGACAGTTCACTGTTTGAAGGCCAACACAAAAAAATATTCATTTTTCTTTCTTCATTGCTTGAGGGCAAGCAAAAACTTGAGTTTGGGGGTGTGTTGAGTGTGTAAAAGTTCCATTATTTACACCCTTTTTAACCCATATTTCTGCTGCATTCAAGCATCATTGCATTGCATTTAGGTTAGTTTTCAATAAAACATCACAATTATATAAAAGGCACGGATTCTACTAAAAGATGGCTATTTTTGCAGGTATCTGTCATAGTAGAAGATGAAGGCAGGCGCAGGGCAGAGAAGCAGGAGAGCGGAACTGGACAAGCAGCCAAAGAAGACGAACCTGTCATGGACCTGTCGTGACAGCATGGTGACAGCAGATTTATGAAGAGGAAAAGTCAAGTGGACGTCGATAGATAGAGAAAAATCTGCTCGTCTGTCGTGTGAAAGCCAAATATTTTTCCAAGCCCCGGATCAAAAGATATGTCAAGCCAAAGCTCAAGGAGGAGAATTTCCATGAAACAAGGAGGCGGCTGGAAAGTAGGAGACTTTAGAGATTTAGTCTTTACTAGAATCTTACTTTTAATTAAAGTTGTAATCCTTGTTACCTTAGAATACTTGAGCCCAAAGCTTATATAAGGGCATAGTTTTGACCTAGGAGAGATCATCCCTCATTCTACCCCATAACCGGTAACCTAAACCCCCCTGCCGTTTACCTGTGACCGATATGTTCTAAATCCCCCCTAGGGTTACGGGTTGTTTTGTAAAGTAGTTGCAAGGGTTGCTTTGTTTTAGGATTTTTCAAGTTCAATAAAATAAACTTCAAGTTCTTTTATCTTGGTTTTAATATCTTGCAAGAGCATCGGGAGAGCATTGTGAGGTTATCCATTTACTTAGCATCGGGAGAGTTAAGTATACGAAAGAGATAAGAGCGCGTTCTCTAGTTTATAGTTGAACCATCTCGTGCCTAGGGATAGGGCGAGGTTAAGTGGCTAAGGAAGAGTTCATACACATCGGTGTTCATCCTTCGATTCACGCCGGGAGGTATCATCAAAGACGTGATCATCGACAGACTTGTGCCTAGGGATAGGGCAAGGCAGATCTGGGATTCTTGCCAAGCTTGAAGTACGGAGTTGGTGTGTCTGCTGCCGCGACTGCCAACGGACAGGCGCCGCGACAGGTGCTGTCAGCGACGGGAGCGACGACAGAACCGGAGATCCTAAGCAATTCAATACCTACACTACTGAGCAATTCAATACCAGCCCATTCTCTCTATCTTAATTTCTCAATCCTTTATTTTACGTTTTTACCTTATTATTCTCGTGACAACTCTTAATTATTTCCTTTACTTTCGTGCAGTAAACAAGGTGAAGTCATTAGCCCAATCCCTGTGGAGACGATATCCGATACTTCGTATCACTTTACTACTTGCGTCGTGTACACTTGCACTACAATTGCGATAGACTATTTTACACGCAACATCAATCAAAATCGACACCACATTATCCACAGTATAAACCATTTTGCTGGCTGTGATTGCAGCAATCGTTGGTTCATACTCAATTGGCAATCCATTCAAGATCGTAGCTATCTGTTCAACATCAGAAACAGAATTGCCACAAGATCCTAACAGATCACAGATTTCTTTGATGGCCATTGTATATTCACGCATCGTTTGAGATCCTTTCTTCAAAGATCGAAGACGGCAGTGCAAGTTCATAATCTTTGTCGTAGATAACGTTAAATAAGCTCCCGTGACAGCACTCCAGACAGCTGCAGTTGTTTCTGATCCTACCAGCTGAGGTAACACGGAAGAACTCACCGTCGACAATAACCACGAGGCAAGGGAACTGTCTTGTTTGACATACTGAAGATACGCTGGATTAAGCACAGTATCCCCAGCTCTGTTGCGAGCAATCTTGGAAGGGATTGGTACTGAACCATCCAAATAATCCTCCAGACCCAGACCTCTGATCGTGAGCACAACTTGTTGCTTCCACAGAAGGTAATTAGTATCATTTAAACAGACATTGACCCTCTTGTTGGAGAACAATTGAGCTTCAAGAACATGATCATCATCAATCGTAATGAGTGGAACTTCAGGCGCCATAGAAGAAGAAGAAAAACGACAGAAAGATTAAGAAACACAGAGAAAAGAAAGAAGAAAGATCCGCAAGAGAAAAGAATTTAAGAACACCATGAAAGCTTAACACAAAGCCTCTGATACCATGTTGAAATACAATATAGAGTATAGAAGAAGATGATGTTTATTGATACAAAGAACGTTGCATTACAAAGAGGATAAGCCATCCTTTTATACACAAATAGAGACTAAACCCTAATCAGTTACGCTGTTACTAACCATATAACAAACACTAACAGCTTAACAGTTTTACATTTGGAGCTTAGCACAGCTCAGCACAGATCAGTTTCTTAACATCCTGTTCTTTCTTTTAGTTTTATTTTCACTTTAATGCCTAGTCAAAAGAAATGATGTTGAATATCTTTCCAGTTTCAACTATAAAAAATGACCAAAGCTCACGATAACAGATAAAAAAAATTATATAATAATCTCCTCCTCAAACTTCAACGGTTTAGGCCTTCTATAAATTATTTATTTAATATTATAGTAATTGTTTTTATTCGCTTTCTTTAATTAATTTTGTCTTTGTTTAATATTCAATATAATACAATATTTTTATTAAATATAATAGTTTTATTTTATTTTATTGTAACACCCGGGTTTGGGTCTCAGGAGATACTCGGGTTTGGTTAAGCCGGTTCGGGTTAAACTAGTTGGGGAAAAACATTTTAAATGACTGAATTCTAAGGCTTTGGAAGAAACATGGGGTTTTTGGTAAAATGGGTTTTAAAGATAGATTTTTAAATTAGAATACAATAAAATATTTCAAAAAACCCTCTTTCTTCTCCCTTTTTCCCATTCTCCTCTCAAGTTAAGTTCTCCTAAGCATATCAACTCTCCATTTTCACTAAGCTTTGCCATTTTTAGAGGTTTCAAGAGGTAAGCAACTTGGTTTTATTCTTCCCTTCCTTCTAATCTTGATTTTAACACCTACTCTTCAAGGTTTTGAAGATTTCTCAAGTTTTTTCATTTGGGTAAAAATGAGGTTTTTGAAGGGTTTAAGCTTTTTAGTGAAAACAATGGTTTGGGTGAGTTTTAAAGGATGTTTTGAGTGTAAAATGGTGTTAAAACATTGGGTTTAACATGAAATTCCGAATTTTAGGAAAATGGGTAATTTTTGGGTAATGAATATTTGGGTTTTTGGTTTAGAAATGGTGGAGAAGGGTTCCTAATGTTTTAGTGTTGTTGGGTTGATGTGTTGGAGTGTTTGAACATGGTCTGGATGATAAACTTATGAGGATATGGCTGACTTGAGGTTAGAGTAGAAATGGGGATGATTTTGGTTAGTTTCGGATAGAAATCAGATGCTTGTTGTTGTCGGGTTTTGATGGAATTGATTTCAGTGAGTTTGAATGTTGAAAGATGTATTAATTCCTTGTTTTGATTTGGGTAGAAGCAGCGGATAACAAATTGGGTTCTTCGGACGCTACTCCAGAAGTTGCGGAAGCTTGAAGAAGGATCGTAGGCTTGTTTTGGGTTTGAGCTGGTGAGTGGAAATTGTTTTGAAGCTTTAAAATGTTCAAAGAAGGTTTCTTGGGGTTTGGGTGGAGCCTTAGGGGTTTGGGTGGAGCCTTAGGGGCCAACCTAAACCCAAGTGTAAGTTTTTCTATTTTTGCCTTGTTCCGTTGATTGTTGGTACACGTGTTTATTCGTGTTGTTGTGTGAAATGCTGATTGTTTTACCTCCTTTTAATGGTGTTGTGTGGTCGTAGTTGTTTTCAAGCCTCACGTGATGGTTAGTTGTTGTTGAATACGGTGATGTATAGTCCCACCGGAAGTGACTAGTAGATGATTACGGTGATGTGTGGTCCTACCGGAAACATGCTAGTTGTTGTGAACAGTGATGTGTAGTCCCACCGGGAATGGTTGTGCATGTGCACACAATGGTTTTGTCTTTTTGCTTTCGGTTTAGTATATTTCCCTTCTAAATGATTTTGTCCTTAAACTAAAGTATATGTTTTGAACTGCATTGTTGTTGTTGTGATTTTGAGCCCCGTTCACCAAGCTTTTAAGCTTACGCTCTCTTTTCCAATAATACAGGTCGTTAGTGGCTTCGGAAGGCAAGCGGGGCAAGGCAAGAGTCTTGGAGTTCTTTGATAGCTCAAAGTATGGTTTTTATGGTTGAAATAATACTTAGGGAATGGGCATGCTAGACTTTTGTGTTTGGGGAGTTGGTGTCCAAACTCATTTGTAGTTGTTTTTGTTGCTAACATGTTTTGAAAGTTGATATCGTGCTACGTTGAGGCTTGTTATGGCTTTTGGTTGATTTCTATGTGTTTTGACTTGTTGGTATTTTTGAACTAAAGTGTTCTTATGAGCTTTTGGGTTTGAGATTCATATTTGTATGTATGCATGTTTGAAGCTTGTCTTTAGGGCGATGTTCCTCTAGATTATTTGTTTAATATGTTGTCATGTGGTTTGTGGTCTTTCGAGATAAGGTTGGGAACGTTTGGGGATGCCAAAATGCATTTTCGGGCCAATTTGTGCCCAGGTGTTTCGGAACGTCTGGTGTTGTTTTGGAACGGCCAAGCTTTTGGGGCACCTGTATCGGAACGGGGGTGGTGTCGTTCCGGTACGTTTTGCCTCTAGAGACTTTCATTTCGGAACTATGAGGAACCGTTCCGGAACGGCCTAATGTTGCTTTTTGAATGAGAGCTCGCGTTTCGGAACAGGCAGTCCTATTCCGAAATGTAGGTAGTTAAAGTGGTTAAAAGGGCATCTTTGAAGGTTTCCAAATGTCACGCTTTAGTCCCTAATGCCTATATGCTTCATAAATGAGTTTACATGTATCCTTTGTGATGGTTTTGCCTCGTGTGCATGGAACTTGACTAATAAAATATTTTGATAAGGTTAATTTACCGTTATGCCCTCTGCTTGGTTCGTATCAGTGTCTGCTCTTCTGCTGTTTGTCGTCTCACATAGGTTCAAACATGGCATGTAGACAAGATTAATAAAAAATAGGGTTGCTAATCGGGGTGAGGCCTTAACGGGTTTTGCTTCGGTTTTCCCCGTGTGACCCGTTCGGTTCGGTCTGGTGGCTAGGCCGGGACGAGGAGGTTACATTTATTACCCAACAAGTGGTATCGGTATGCATTGTTCGCGTACAAGTATGGGCTGCCAAAAATTTAAATTTGAGCCTACAACAACTATATTGTGAAGGAGTACCGATACCCACCTTCGAGTCCCGGTACCAATGAGTGCAGGGGCTTAAAATTGATCGAAAATTCATCTCCAAACGGCTATAATTCATCCCCAACGGCTACAAATTCATTCCTCCTTGTAAATACACATCAAGAACACTTCAAGAAGGTAGAGATGAACATTTAAGCTTAAATATCAAGAGAGAAATTTTTTATTTTTTTATTTTTTTATTATCTTTTGCAAATCTTTAGAGTTCAATCTTTGTGAGCTTCAATTTGGAAACACCCACTTAGAGATGTATTTTTGTTTACCCAAAGTAACATTGTAAAAAAGAGAGGTTATAGTTTAGCCTAAAAAAAACTAGAGTTGTTCTATCTTAGCCAGTAAAAATATAGGGTGTAAGGTTACGTTTTGTCATGCAATTCAAGTTAGTGAATTGAAAAATCCTTAGTGGTGGTAAGCTAAGGTAATGGATGTAGACTTTGGTTGAGAAAGTCGAATCACTCTAAATCGATCGTGCACAAATTGTCTTTATTTTTTATTGCTTTCCAAATTCTTCAAGAAATCATTTCACCATTCATTTGGCAATTCGGTTGATAGATTCAAGCTCAACATATATTTATCTTAATCTTGAATAATGTAAAATTGTGTATATGTAATTTGTATGCTTTGATATTTCAAATTGATGTGTCTCACAATAGTAAATTGATTGTTGATATATTAGGTATGTAAGTACTCATACATAATATAGTTGTACTTATAGATACAAAATCATAATTGGATTAAAGAGTAATAGATATCTTCTCAATCACATTGTATGATTTATGATCATGTTCTCATTAATTAAGGATGAATGGTTTTACTATTACTTTGTGTAATAATTATTTTCATTTTATGGATTACAATGAAATATTGTGATAAGAGTTTGCAAATCATGTGACGAATAAAACTTAAAGAACTAAAAATATCCTATAAGGATAATATATTTACGAAAACAAAATTAACTTTTTGTAATTGACATACAAGGGGGGTCAGTCATAATACTTTAGTGGAATAACTATGTTACTTAAAAAATTATGTAATTAATAGATCAAGAGCCAAAACTTGACTACATAATATTTTAGCACATATTATATAAATTAAAATTATCTTTTCGTCAACTTATCGAAACTATGAACGAAATGCATGCTAACTACTAATAGTTCGATAAATTATGAGAAATTAGTTAAGAAATCTACTTATTTAAGTAATTACATTTTCTTAGTAGCTGAAGAAATGACAAGAGAATTAATTTAATTGTTTTGAATTATTATTTTTTATCAATAGTATGATTTTAATTCAAGGTAATAAAATTATACAACCATATTATCAAAGACCTCGTTAAAAAATTTCTTAAGTCTAAATAGAGATATAAGTTAAAATTGTCTTTTCGCCAACTCATTGAAACTATGAACGAAATGCATGTTAATGACTAATAGTTTCATAAATTATGAGAAATGATTTAAGAAAAATACTTATTAATTACATTTTCTTAGTAGATGAAGAAATGTCAAGAGAATTAATTTAATTGTTTTGAATTATTATTTTTTGAACAATAGTATGATTTTTATTCAAGGTAATAAAATTATACATTATCCAAGGCCTCGTAAAAATCATACAACCATATTATTTAATTGAGTTTAAATGTTTAATATTGAAAATTAAATCAATAAATCATCATTTGCACTCCTAATTTTTTTTATAGTAAGATCATCATAATTTTTATAGGATTAAAATTAGACTATGTAAAAATATTTTATGGTATAAAATTAATTTTATCATAATTTATTTATTTTAATTATGAATTAAATTTAACTTAAATCTATATTAACTATTGGGGTTTAAATTTAAACATTTAATTTAAAGTTTAACCTCAAAACTTTATCAAATAAATTAAATAAAAAGGGCCCAAATTTCTTGACCCATGTGTCTAACAAACGAGTCATGCAACTTGGGGGCATTGTAACCCTAGCCACCAACTTGCTTTGCTTTCGAGTATTTCATTGTCCATATAAATAGATGTGTTTGGATATTCATTATCCATCCAATTGTTCTCATACAATTAATCGTCGGCATAAATTCCTAAAGAGAGCTAGTCGAAAATTTCATATGTTTTTTTCTCTTTTTCGGAATATTATGTGTTTGTGATTTCAGGTTTGAGTCACACTCTAAACATTTATGAATTCGAAAATTAAAAAAAAAAAAAAAACTATTCAGTTGGAATTGTAATACTTTTTAAAGATTGTTTGGAGCGATTAAAGTATCCAAAAGATCTCCTCGATCGAGATGAATTTATGTCAACCTGAGGTTGAGTTCCCTTAGGGCCCAAGGGGCTCGGCCCCTATTATAGAAATTAATTATTTAATAATTTCAGTTTAATAATATTTTGGCCCTTGTAAAAAAATTATTCAAATTAAAAAATATATAAAAGTTTATTAAATATATAATCAAGTAGGGGATGAACTAAGGGTGTAAATGAACCGAGCTTGAACGAATAAGGTTTTGTTCATGTTCATTTATTTGTATTTGAAGGTGTTCATGTCATGTTCGTTTAAATTTTTAATAGCATGTTTGTGTTCGTTTATTTATTTTTTATGGTGTTTGTGTATGTTTGTTTAATGTTCACGAACATGTTCGTTTAACGTTCGTGAACATATCCGTGTAATGTTCGCGAACATGTTCATTTATATGACTGCTAACATGTTCATTTATATGTTCCCCAAAATGGAGGAATTACACCACTAGCCTTTAAGCATTATGCTTCACATTTTAAACTCAAAAGTTCACCACGTGTTCAATTTAGTTCATACATTCACCATTATTTAAAATGTTAAAAAATAAAAGGAAAAGGAAAACTGAGTAAATTAGCTTATATACAAGCCAATAAACGAGCTTGTTCGTGAAGATAAATGAACGGAATACACATATGTTTGTGTTCGTACTTTTATTAAAAAGGCATAAAAATTTGTTCATAATCGTTTATTTAGCCGTAGAACCCGTATTTTGTCCGGGTATACGTATATATATAATAAATAAAGCCTGAATAGTATTAAATAAATAAAGTGGTCCAAAAGTCTAAAAATCCAATAAATAGTCCAATGTCCATTTACATATATAAATCTCTTTTACAATACAAAAAGCTCAATTCAGGCCCAATCCCATATCCAAATCTGCCAAACAAACACAAAAACCACTCTAAATCTCGGTTTCCCGCATAAACCATGCCACGTGTCGGCCGATGATAGGCCCAGAAGCTCTCACATGGATCTTGGTTTTCTTTCCCACTAGTTGGATCCAGCTGGTACAAATGACGTCACCCTTACATCACCATCTGACATCCCTATAAATACCAAAGAGAGAGAAAAGTCAGATCCATTAATAATGACCCTCATAATTACTACCATAAATAATAATAATAATAATAATAATAAAGTAATAATGAAGAGAGAGAATCTCGAAGGTCGAACCATTTTTGGGAGCTGAGAAGTTGCCGGAGCAGCTGAAACGTCGTCGGAGGGGTCACCGAACGTTGCCGGAACTACAACGACGTCGCCGAAATCGCCATAATCGTCGTCACCGAGGTAAAAATTCTTTTCGGTCTCCTTATTTTTCCTGAAAAATACCGAAACACCTTAGATCGAGTCAAAAATAGCAAAAACGGTAAAATAGAAGTGATTTCGTGGCGGGCGGAAGTTAGTGGAGTGAGTAGAGTCGAAAATGAGTGACCGGGACGGGTTCGGGTAGTCTAGGTCGGTGAAGTGTGGGTGACTCTGTCGAGCCGGGACTAGATCTAGGTATTCGAGGTGAAAATATTAAAAAACTAGGTTTTTTTTGTTCGAACGGCGGCCGAAAATCGCCTTGCGGCGGTGACCGGTCGCCGGAGTTGAACTAGACGGTGGCCGAAGTAGGAAAGTTGGCCGGAGAAGACGGCTGGAGTTTGGTCAGAGTTGCAGCGGTGATCGGAAGTTTCCCGGCTGGAGATCAGCGGTTTAGGTCGTCGAAGAAGATGATCAGAGACGACGGCCGGTGACCGGCGTCGCCTCCGACAATCGGTAAACATGACGAAGAAGGGTTGCTAGGGTGGTTGTGGATCGAAATGAAAAAAAATACTCCCTCCGTCCCACTTAAAATGTCTCTTTTGTGTTTTAAAATTGTCCCACTTAAAATGTCTCATTGAAAAAAATCAACTACTTTTACAATGTGCATTTCCCTTTCTATCCTCTTTTTAGTTTTCCAACAAAACAAAATTCAACTTTTCAAGGGTAAAATTGTCTTTTTAATTATTTTATATCACATCTCTTACACAAACTTTTTCTTCCTAAAACTGCGTGAAAAGTCAACAATGGACACCTTAAATGGGACGGAGGGAGTATAAAGTTTGGTTTGAGTTCATGGAAATTTGTGGGTTTGATCTTAAAAAAAACATTAAAGGGATGAAGGTTTTGTGTTTGTGTCGATTAAATTGAAAAAAAAAAGAACAAAGAATGATTTTGGGGTGAATGGGTGTGTTTGATCCGAAATAAACAAGGTTTCGGGAGGATTAGGTGTTTATTCGGATCAACCGAAGAAAACTGAAGAACGGTGATATTTCTTTGGTAAGAACTTGAGGTTTTGATCCATTTGGATCGTGAAATCTGGGTTTTTTGGTGTTTGTTCAGAGAGAATTGAGAGGATAGTAGTGTATAGAGAGAATCGAATTTGTGAAAATGAAGGAAAAAGAGAAAATTTTGGCGACTTATATAGCCGACACCATACGGTGTCGTTTTGGGAAGCTCGACCCGCGCATGCTCTCCGAGTCGGGTAGGTTGACCCGCGCACCATTGTTGAGTTGGATTGGTGGGCCTGCACGCTGGTTTGGGAGAGATAGAGCTGGCCATGTGTTTTTGTTGGATCATCAATTGGGCAATTAGTCTTAGGGCTATGTATAATTGGGTCAACACTTAAATGAAATTAGATTTTGGGCTTATTTCTTTCATATTAATTCAATTTGATTTTATTTTAGTCATTTAATTTAATTGTTTAAATTATATGTTTGCATGTTTTAAATATAGTGCATATTAGGATGCTTGTTAGATAATTTTAATCACATGTTTAAAATAGGATTAGAGTCATTAATGTAGTTAACTTGATCATAATTAAATAGGGAGATCATTGTAGAAAATAAGTGAATATTTGAAACAATGTTAGAACGCTCAATATTGGCTAGTGTCACAATGTAGAGTGATGTTAACCAATGAGTGTTCCGATAAAGGTTTCAATTTTTCACTTCAACTTAGAAAATGGAAATAATTTAATAATTACGTAAATTTAAAAATTAAAATAGATTAATGATTAGAGACAACTTAATTAGGAATGTTATTACTTTTAGGCTCGTTGAGGAAAGTGCCCAATATTATTTGGGGCGTTTTCTTTTAGGCCCAAAAATTAATAACATTCATAGAAATTTAATCAAATTAATTAACGGAGTCTAATTAGGGTATACTTAAAAATGACAAAACAATAATTAATCATGCATTAAACCTTTTGTGTTGAGATACATTTTTGAATATAAGTTGAAGTGTCCTAATGCAACTGGATGTTTCATAATTATATTTGTTCGAAATGTATTTACTTACGAAAGGATATTCTCATTCGGAATAAAATTCATTTTACAGTTAAGAGATTTAATTAAATCCAGATTAATGTTTGAAATGCCAAAATGCCACGTGTAATTAATAAGGTACCGCTAACGGGCATTCGTAGGGGTGCTAACCCTTCCCTACACGTAACCGACTCCCGAACCTGAACTTTTCAAAAAGAATCTATAGTGCGTTTTTATGGTGTCCGGTCTACCAAAGTGGCCGGTGGCGACTCCAAAATGATTTTTAAGCAAATAAAAGGGATTTTGATTAAAAATAGAAAATTAATTAATTATAAGATAAAATTGGTCAAAACCCTGATTTTCTGAATTTCAATCGTCAGGCTGTTTTTATTCCAAACGATTAAAAAGCGGGTTTTCAAAAAACGGTCGCGACATTAGCTTAATAAACGAACGGGTCACTAACAATTCGCCGAACGCTCTGAGAGCATGTAACCTCAAATTTTTTGGTCCAATAACAATTTAGGTCCTTATAAATTTAAATATTAAACAAATTAGGCTTTATCCTATGAATTTTGAGTTTAAATACATTATAAGCCCTTACATTTTTTTAAATTCAATATTTTGGCCCCTGCCATTATTTGATCATGGCTTCGCCCTTGACCTCAACTCTCCTCACGATATCAGACATCAAGTTACATTGATACTTAAATTAATGTATATATATTGTATTAGAAGACACGAGTAGTACATTTCAAAATCTTTCAAGATAGATGAGTACTTTTATTCAAAAGTGCTTTTAGAAAAATTAAAAGGAGAAATTTCAGCATTTGAAAAACATTTTTCAAACCAAACTAAAAAGCACTTTTTGTAACACCCCAAATTTAGGCTTAGAAGTTTAGGGTCTGAGCCGGACCGGTCTGAAAAACGGTTCAAATATAAAAGGAGGTTTTAGGGAACGCCTAGTTCGGGATACTTTAAAAATATAGAAAAATATCTAAAAATCATCATTTAATATATAAAAGGGAATGTTGAAATCAATTTTACAAAATGTAGTTTGGAAATATTACATTTCGGTGTAGTAACCAAATCGCAGTTTTTGCAAAAGTGAAATAGTGATTGTTCTGTAAAGGATTGAAACTTTGAATCTTTAAGGAGCTAATTTACCTAAAATGTTTTTCTCCAGATTTTTCCTTAATTTGGGTAATTTTATTAATGTTTTAATTAAAGGAAATGAGGTTTAATTAAATGATAAACTAACTTTGGCTATTCATAACTACTTTTCACAAATTTTCCCTCTCTTCATTTTCTCTCAAATTCCTTTCAACCAAACACATTTTCTCCAGCAAATTTACTTTGATCTTCACCTCATTTGATGAGATTTCCATCACTCATTGTTTCATAATCAATCTAGCAACAAAACCTTTTGATTTCTACATTGAATTTTCAAGGAATTTGGCCCAAATCAAGGAGAAATCACTATTTAGAGGTAAGTGTTGCGTGTAAAAGAGTCTATCGCAATTGTAGTGCAAGTGTACACGACGCAAGTAGTAAAGTGATACGAAGTATCGGATATCGTCTCCACATGGATTGGGCTAATAGCTTTCACCTTAATTCACTGAACGAAGTAAAGAAAATAGTTTAGAAAGTTGTCACGAAAATATTGAAGAAAACGTAAATAAAAGAGTAGGAATATCAAGATAGAGAGAATGGGCTGGTATTGAATTGCTCAGTAGTGCAGGTATTGTATTGCTTAGGAACTCCAGTTCTGTCGTCGCGTCTGTCGCTGGCAGCACCTGTCGCGGCAGCTGTCCGTTGGTCGTAGCAGCAGCAAACACACCAACTCTGTACGTTCAAGTTTGGCAAGAATCCCAGATCTGCCTTGGCCTATCCCTAGGTCCAAGTTTGTCGATGATCACGTCTTTGATGATACCTCTCGGCGTGAATCGAAGGATGAACACCGATGTGTATGAATTCTTCCTTAGCCACTTAACCTTGCCCTATCCCTAGGCACAAGATAGTTCAACTATAAACTAGAGAACTCGCTCTTATTTCTTTCGTATACTTAACTCTCCCGATGCTAAGTAAATAGATAACCTCACAATGCTCTCCCGATGCTCTTGCAAGATATTAAAACCAAAATAAGAGAACTTGAAGTTTATTTTATTGAACTTGGAAAATCCTAGAACAAAACAACCCTTGCAACTACTTTACAAATCAACCAGTGGCCCTAGGGGTTTTTTAGAACATGTCGACGACGGGTAAACGGCGAAGGGGTTTGGTTATCGGTTATGGGATATGATCTTTCCTAGGTTAAAATCTATGCCCTTATATAAGCTTTGGGCTCAAGAATTCTAAGATAACAAAGATTACAACTTTAAATAAAAGTAAGATTCTAATAAAGACTTTAATCTTCAAGTATCCTACTTTTCAGCCGCCTCCTTGTTTCATGGGATTTCCTCTCCTTGAGCTTTGGCTTGACATATCTTTTGATCCGGGGCTTGGAAAAATATATGGTTTTCACACGACAGATGAGCATAATTTTCTCTATCTATCGAGGTCCACTTTGCTTTTCCTCCGCTAACTTGTTGTCGTCCTCTGCTGTCACGGCAGATCCATGGCAGCATCGTCCTCATCATCTGCTTGTCCAGTTCAGCTCTTCTGCTTCTCTGCCCTGCGCCTGCCTTCTTCGTCTACTATGGCAGCAACCTGCAAAATCAACCCTTTTTCAGTAGAATCCGTGCCTTTAATATATTTGTGATGTTTTGCTGTAAACTAACCTAAATGCAATGCAATGATGCTTGAATGCAGTAGAAATATGGGTTAAAAAGGGTGTAAATAATAGAACTTTTACACACTCAACACACCCTCAAACTCAAGTTTTTGCTTGTCCTCAAGCAATTAAGACCTAAAAGAAAAAAGAATTTTTTGTGTTGGCCTTCAAACGGTGACTGTCCCTTACCCGTCGCTCATTCTCTGTGGCGGCAGCAACCTGTCGGAAAGATTAGGATCTGTCCGGAATCTCCCTATAGTCCTCGTGCAGTGTGTGCATGCTTGTGAACAGTTATATGCCAAGACTCTCTTAGTTTCACTAGAATATTCAACTCTTAACTTGAATTTTTATGCCAAAGTTTATCTTTTTGAAGGCACATTTTCATGCTTCTTTGATTTTCTGTTTTGACTTGCTTTTTATTTTTCAAGCTAAAGTTTCACTAGAGCCGGTTTCGGGCACCTCTAGCTAACTTTCTAGAGCCGGTTTCGGGCACCTCTAGGGCTATTTTGCTCAACTTCTTTCCTAGAGCCAGTGTTAGGCACCTCTAGGGGCTATTCAAGTGCTAAGCTTCCTATTCTAGTTTGGCTAAAAGAAATCTAAGCAATATAACAGTCACAATGGTGTTTAAGTTTTCAGAACTATAGAAAGGCTCTAAACTTCTCCTTAATCTGTCCTAAAGATGCTGCTACGACAGAGCTGTCATGACAGGTAAGTTTACTTCACAGTTTTAAGCCAACAGTTTAGTCTTTTCTGTTTTTTTAAGAGAACTTAAATAAAAGACACAGCAATTAATTAAAACGATGCACTAAGACTCCATTAAGATGGAGGGTTGCCACCCCCAAACTCGAGGGTTGCATTGCCCTCAATGCAAATGACAGGTAAAATGAAGGCATATACATCACAAAATATAAATAAGCAGGCAGCAATAAAAAGAAAATAAAAACTTAAATTTCAATCGCTGTCTTCACTGCTGTTGCTGACACGGATCTGGCGGCGGCGTCTGGGTTGTGGGGCAGGCTGGGTAGGTTGTTCCACGACCTGGATGTCTGAGCTGCTGCCACTATCCCAAGTGCTGCTGGTGGTGGTGCTGGCTTTGGGCATTAATTTTCTGTCTGCCACATGCTTCTGCCTCTTGACAGGCGTGAAGTCCTTTTCCAAATTCCTCCTGATAGGAGGGTCTGTGTCGATGTCAGGGGAGGCAGGTCGCTTTGTTCCTCGGGCAGAGGTTTCTTCCGTTGGGCTGTCAGCTGCCGGCTGGGTAGGTGATGGGGTGGAAGCGGCAGAGTGTGTATGAGGGGAGACAGGTGGCGTAGGTATGTGGACAGGGGAGGGGATGTGGAAATAGTGGGCAGAAAAGGTGGGGAAAACAACATCGGGATAATGTAAAGTGTTGGTAATGAAATTTACCGTGGAGTTGGCGAAATCCCGGATGAATGTCATCAGCCCCATTTGTCTGTCTTCCACCCGTTGTATTGCAGCAAGGATCTGGGCAGATTGGTTGGTCTGGGCGGCTGCTGTGGCAGGTTCATGGGCAGGTTCCTCGGCAGGTTCCTCGGATGATTCTGCGGGGGAGGCAGCCGGGTTGAAGGAGGAGAGGAGGTAGCAACTATCAGCTCCATGAGGCTGGTTATGTTGTTGTCAGTCCAGCCTCTGCCCTGGACTAGTTTGTCGGAGGTGGTTTCGGGGACGGCAGCACAGCGGCAAAGAGAAGTGATCATAAATGGGAGGCAAAGGCGGGACGTGGAGCGAAATGTGCAGTCCAAGATGCTGTCCCTCATATAGCGGCCCACGTTGATAGGCCGGTCGTTCATGATCGAGTGAATGAGGGCGAGCCGCTGCTGGTCTACCGTCGTGTGATGAGAGGATGGCAGGATACGCTTTTTGATGAAAGCGTTCCACAGCTTTGCTTCTGGGAGGAGCTGCCCCCTTTTGACAGAGTTGGGGTTCTTTTTGCTTGTGTTCCATGTTGTTCCTTCCTCTGTTACTTCTGCCATGACAGCTCCGTAGGCAGCAGCGTCGAGGGTGTCCAAAAATTGCTGATGGGCATCGTCGTTTGGACCGAAATAGAGCCCATACATGTGGTTAATGTTGTCAGCTGTGAATGGTACCTTGACCCCTCGGACAGTGACGGATGTCGCCGTCTTGTTGTTGATGGCAGCATAAAACTCCCTTACCAACGTATCGTTTAATTCTGCCGGCTACTCTGCGAATTGCTCCCATAGTTGAGCTCGTATGGCCCTCGCGATGAATGGTCGAAGTCCCATGTTCGGAGCCTTGCGGATGTAGATAAAACCTCTTTCTTCCCATAATTCCTTGGTAGGGAAGGCTGATGGTGTGGGTGCTGCTGATGAAGAGGCTGAGACAGCACCGCGGCGGGTTTGTCTAGAAGACATTTTAGTTGCAAGGGTTGTGAAAGTAAAGAAAATGAATAAAAACGAGAGGAGAAAGCAAGTAAGAATAAGCAGAAGTGATGAAAATGGAAATGAAAACGGGGTTTTATAGCGGTCGAGTTGCTGCCCGTTTAATGCTGTAACGGCAGGCGTGAATAACAGAGCGACTGTTGCGATTTGGCGTGTCTGACGCGTCTGACACGCATTTATGCGTCTGTTACGCGTCTGCCACACGTTTCTGCGTCTGTCGTGTCAGTCTGTTGACAGCCTGTCTTATCCGTGTCTGCGACGGCAGCTGGAACGACAGGCTTCAATAAATGGGCTCTGTTGGGCTGATGGATGGATGGTGGGCTTGGGTCACTTCTTCTTTTCTTCTTGACTCCTTTATTTGCTGAAAATAGAAAATATAAAAAACCTTATTCGAATAAAATAAACCTAATTTCCTAATAAATAATAAATAAAAAAATAAAAAAAATAAAATTTAAGTTAAATTAGGGGTGCCTTGTGGGGCATCTCCTAAAGTAACCACTTCTTGTATTCCTGGGGCTTCAGTCCCCTGATAATGCTTGAGTCGTTGTCCGTTGACTTTGAATTGGTGCCCGTCTTTTAATGATTGGATTGTGATGACACCATGGGGAAAAACTTGTATCACTTGGAACGGGCCAGACCATCTAGACTTTAGCTTTCCTGGGAAGAGTTTCAGTCTAGAGTTGAACAACAACACAAGCTGCCCTGGGCAGAACTGTCGTGGCAGCAACTTCATGTCATGCCACTTCTTAGTTTTCTCCTTGTAGATTCTTGCATTGTCGTAGGCCATTGTCCATATTTCTTCCAGCTCGTTCAGATCTAACAGCCTTTTCTAGACTGCCTTGTCCAAGTCCAAATTTACTGCCTTGATTGCCCAATATGCTTTGTGATCTATCTCGACAGGCAAGTGACAGGTTTTCCCATAGATCAATCGGTATGGAGACATGCCCAATGGAGTCTTAAAGGTTGTCATATATGCCCATAATGCATCATTAAGGAGTAAAGACCAATCTTTCCTAGTTGGCTTAACCATCTTCTCAAGAATGTTCTTAACTTCCCTATTGGATATCTCAGCTTGTTCATTGGTCTGTGGGTGGTACGCTGTCGCGATCCTGTGCTTGACACCATATTTCTTCAAGGCGGCAGCAATAACCCTATTGTCAAAATGTCTCCCTTCATCACTGATAATCGCCTTAGGGATGCCAAATCTAGAAAAAATGTTTTTGTGCAAAAACTTTTGGACTGTTTTGGCATCATTCTTTTGAGTGGCGATGGCTTCAACCCACTTAGAGACATAATCCACTGCTAAGAGGATGTATAGATTTCCACATGAAGATGGAAAAGGTCCCATGAAATCAATCCCCCAAACGTCGAAGATCTCGACTTCCAGAATGTTCTGCAGTGGCATCTCGTTTCTCCTCGAGATGTTGCCTGTCCGCTGGCACCTGTCACAGTTCTTGTAGAAGTTCTGTGCATCTTTATACAGTGTCGGCCAGTAGAACCCTGACTGCAGTACCTTGGCAGCAGTTTTGTTGCCTCCTAAGTGACCTCCATATTGTGAAGCATGGCAGTGATGGAGAATGTCTTCTTGCTCTTCTTGTGGTACACACCTCCTTATAACCTGATCTGCACATAGTTTGAAAAGAAGAGGTTCGTCCCAATAATAATGCTTGACATCATTTTGGAACCTCTTCCTGGCTTGATAATTAAGATCAGAAGGAAGTATTCCGCTAACTATAAAATTAACGAAATCAGCATACCAGGGGAGTTCAGAAGACTTACCTGCCACCATGGCTGTCGCGATAGCAATTGCGGCAGCAAAGAGCTGCTCATCTGGGAAGGTCTCCAGTATATTTGTCTCGTCTATTAGTAGATTTTGTCCCTTCTCCAATCTTGACAAGTGGTCTGCCACCTGATTTTCTGTCCCCTTTTTGTCCTTGATCTCAAGGTCGAACTCTTGTAATAGCAAGATCCACCGTATCAATCTAGGCTTTGCATCCTTCTTTGTGAACAAATACTTCAGGGCAGAATGGTCTGTGTGCACTATTACCTTCGTCTCAAGTATGTAAGAACGAAACTTATCGATGGAGAATACCACAGCTAATAGCTCCTTTTCTGTGGTGGTGTAGTTCACTTGGGCGTCATTCAATGTTTTACTGGCATAGTATATGACATGAAACAGCTTATCTCTGCGCTGCCCAAGTGCTGCCCCGACAGCATAGTCACTAGCATCACACATAATCTCAAATGGCTGTGTCCAGTCTGGTGGCTGTACTATGGGGGTTGTTACCAGTTTTTCCTTCAGAACCTTGAATGCTTCAGTACATTCATCATTAAAGTCAAAGGGTCGGTTCTGCTCTAAAAGATGACATAGGGGCTTGGTGATTTTTGAGAAATTTGCAATAAACCTTCGATAAAAACCAGCATGCCCTAGAAAACTCCTAATGCCCTTGACTGTGGTCGGCGGCGGCAGCTTCTCCATTACTTCTATTTTAGCCCTGTCGACTTCTATCCCACGGCAGCTAATCTTATGGCCTAGGTCTATCCCTTCATCCACCATAAAGTGGCATTTTTCCCAATTCAAAACTAGATTAGCTTTTTTATATCTTTTAAGTACTTTTTGTAAGTTGCCGAGGCAGCTCTCAAAATCGTCTCCAAAGACGGAAAAATCATCCATAAATATCTCAAGGAAGTCCTCTACCATATCGAAGAATATGGCCATCATGCACCTTTGGAAGGTGGCAGGTGCATTACATAGTCCAAACGGCATCCTCCTAAAAGCGTATGTTCCGTAGGGGCAGGTGAAAGTCGTCTTCTCTTGATCCTTCGGTGCGATAGCAATTTGGTTGTAACCTGAGTAACCATTAAGAAAACAATAGTAAGGTTTACTCGCTAATCTATCAAGCATTTGATCAATAAAGGGTAAAGGAAAGTGGTCCTTTCGGGTAGCTTTGTTGAGCTTCCGATAGTCCATACAAACCCTCCAACCGGTCACAGTCCTGGTTGGGATTAACTCATTGTTCTCGTTGGTTACCACGGTCATTTCTCCTTTCTTTGGAACACATTGCACCGGGCTCACCCATTTGCTGTCGGAGATGGCATAAATAATACCAGCATCTAGCCACTTTATTATCTCTTTACGCACTACCTCCTTCATCGCATGGTTTATCCGCCTTTGGGCATCAATAGTCAGCTTATGATCTTCCTCAAGGAGGATTTTGTGCATGCATAACGCCGGACTGATGCCTTGAATGTCTGCTATCGTCCATCCAATTGCCTTTTTGTGCTGCCGTAGCATGCCGATTAGCTGTCGTTCCTGTTCCTGCGGCAGCTTAGAAGAGATGATTATGGGCAGTGTGTCATTTGAACCAAGATAAGCATATTTTAACTGCCCTGGCAGGGGCTTAAGTTCTAAGGCAGGTGGTTCAATAGTAGATGGCTTTTGGATTAAATGGTTATCCGAAGTGTAATTTAAAGGTTCGAATAACTTACCTGGACGATGGCCTAACCAGTTTACCTCCTCCTGATCTTCAGTATCAGATGTATCGGAGTCAGAGGAGTTGCTGTCGTCGGTGCTGTCATCGTTGCTGTCGTGACAGGCCTGTAGGTGGCTGTCGCAGCAGTGACCAAATTTTATATCATGACAGCCCGACCTAATGCAGGGATGATCAAGGGTCACTTCAATGATGGCCTTGCATTCCTCGTCCAAATCAGCATGTTTCATCGATTGGAGAACATTCAACTTAATCTCTTGATCGTTCACTCGCATGGTGAGTTCTCCTTTCTCCACATCAATCAGTGATCTTCTCGTGGCTAAGAAGGGTCGCCCAAGGATGACTGGTGCGTTTTCATCTGCCTCACAATCTAAAACAAGAAAGTCAGCAGGAAAAATAAACTTATCCACTCTTACCAGAATATCTTCAATCTTTCCCTCTGGATGAACGTAAGAGCGGTCTGCCAGCTGCAGAGTTACTGTCGTGGGCCGCGCCTTTCCAATACCTAATTTCTGAAAAACAGACTTTGGCATTAAATTAACACTAGAACCAAGATCACAAAGTGCCTTACCCACATATTTGTCTCCGATTACACAAGGTATGATGAAGCTCCCCGGATCCTTCTTTTTCTGGGGTGGCTGCCGATGAAGAATACTCATGCAACCATCTGCCATCCTTACCGTTTCAAATTCCCCAAGTTTATATTTCTTTGACATGACATCTTTGAGAAATTTGGCGTAACCGGGCATCTCCCTAACGGCATCTAACAGCGGAATATTAATATGAACCTGCTTAAAAATATCATAAATCTTTTTAAGTTGAGATTCTTGCTTAGCTTGCTGTATCCGTTGGGGAAAAGAAGGTGGGGGACGATAATCAGCAATACGTCCTTCCCACTGCATACGAATCTGAGGAGGTTTAGGTTCATCAATTTTCTCCTCTGTCACTTCTGCTGTCGTGACAGGCTCATCGGCAGCAGTCTGTTTACCACCTGTCGGGGCAGCTTCCTCGGCAGGTTGGTCTAAGGCTGGTTCCTTTCCTGTTTCAACTTCTTTTTCCGGCCCTGGCAGTTTCTTCCCACTCCTAGTAGTAATTGCCTTACAATGTTCATGTGTGGGTGGCCTAGCATTTTCAGTATTACTAGGGAATCCTCCATTCTGCCTCGGCTTAATGTGTTGAGAAACCTGACCCATTTGTGTCTCCAGAGATTTCAAAGTAGCCTCATGATTTGTCATCCTCATCTCTGTTTTATCCATGAAATTTTCTGTCTTCTTGACAAACTGATTCATATTCTCAATATAAGTTCCTGTCTGAGACATAAAGGTGGCCAGAGTCTGTTCCAGTATACTACTCGTGGCAGCTGGTGGCTGTTGTTGCTGCTGCGGCGACAGGTGTGTCGGCAGCTGCTGTCGCGTCAGCAATCTAGGTCCTCCCTGATTCTGATTGTGTGCTTGAGGATTCAGGGCGTTATTGGGGTTACTCCAGGAAAATTTGGGATCCTTCCTCCAATTGGGATTATAATTGTTGGAGTTGGAGTTCGGCTTGTTGTAATTTCCAACATATTTTCCCTCTTCTAACTGTATTGGGCACTCATCCCGACTATGATTTCCCTCACAGATATCGCATACTTCCTCTACAGCAAATCCTTGTTGACCATCATCATTCAATAACCTTTTCATTGCTTTAGTAAGGAATGCTACCTGTGATTTCAACGTGTTGTCGGCTTCATAGTCCTTGACAGCAAGTACCCGTTTACCCCCTCTTCTTACAGTCGGAAACTGTTCCTCATTCTTGGCCAGATTTTTCAAAACTTGCAATGCCTCGTCTGGATCTTTATCCAATAATAGCCCATTTACTGCAGAATCAATTCGAATACGAGTTTGTAAGTTAGCAGCATTATAGAACTTAGTTACCTGATTCCAGACGGGGAATCCATGCATTGGGCAGTTCCGAAGAAGAGTAGTAAATCTGTCCCAGGCCTCGTGCATCGGCTCGTCATCTTCCTGTTGAAAAGTAGCAATTTCATTACGTAATCGCTCAGATAAATGCAAAGGATTAAAACGAGATAAAAATTCACGAGATAAATCTGCCCAAGTCATAATTGAACCCGGCGTAAGTTTATTCCACCAAGTTTTAGCTCTGTCCCTCAATGAGTGGGGAAATAACCGAAGCCTCAGTATCTCCGGATTAACTCCTGGCAGTCTAAACGAACCACAGATTTCCTGGAACGTTTTGAGATGCTCCCTAGCATCTTCTCTCACAGCACCACTGAACTGTCTGGCATTGTTGATCATACTAAACATGACAGGTTTAAGCTCAAAGTTATCAACTTCAATATCCGGCAGCGTGGTCTCCAGCTCTACATGATCGTTCAGCATGTAGTCACGGCATGACCGTCGTCCGGCTGCTGCAGGCGGGTCGCCGACAGGCGGTATAACAGCTCCATCTCTAGCAGCAGGATTATCTCCTTGGTATGCCATTGTCTCTAACTGTTCTTCAAGGTACTCGTTCCTGGCTAGCACGTAACGAAGTCGGTTCCTAAGATTGAATGAACGTTCAACTTCCGGATCTAATGGATACTCAGGATCTTCACCTCTTTTAGATCTGTGCATAAACAAGATAACCTTGTGAAAAGCAAGAGTTTAAAGTACTAACGAAAAAATAGAAAAAGAAAAATTAAAAGAAAAAAAACAAAAACAAAAACGAAAAGTGCAATAAAAGAAAGGTGTAGTTATGTTGCCAATCCCCGGCAACGGCGCCAAAAACTTGTTGCGTGTAAAAGAGTCTATCGCAATTGTAGTGCAAGTGTACACGACGCAAGTAGTAAAGTGATACGAAGTATCGGATATCGTCTCCACAGGGATTGGGCTAATAGCTTTCACCTTAATTCACTGCACGAAGTAAAGAAAATAGTTTAGAAAGTTGTCACGAAAATATTGAAGAAAACGTAAATAAAAGAGTAGGAATATCAAGATAGAGAGAATGGGCTGGTATTGAATTGCTCAGTAGTGCAGGTATTGTATTGCTTAGGAACTCCAGTTCTGTCGTCGCGCATGTCGCTGGCAGCACCTGTCGCGGCAGCTGTCAGTTGGTCGTCGCGGCAGCAAACACACCAACTATGTACATTCAAGTTTGGCAAGAATCCCAGATCTGCCTTGGCCTATCCCTAGGTCCAAGTCTGTCGATGATCACGTCTTTGATGATACCTCCCGGCGTGAATCGAAGGATGAACACCGATGTGTATGAATTCTTCCTTAGCCACTTAACCTTGCCCTATCCCTAGGCACAAGATAGTTCAACTATAAACTATAGAACTCGCTCTTATTTCTTTCGTATACTTAACTCTCTCGATGCTAAGTAAATAGATAACCTCACAATGCTCTCCCGATGCTCTTGCAAGATATTAAAACCAAAATAAGAGAACTTGAAGTTTATTTTATTGAACTTGGAAAATCCTAGAACAAAACAACCCTTGCAACTACTTTACAAATCAACCCGTGGCCCTAGGGGGGTTTTAGAACATGTCGATGACGGGTAAACGGCGGAGGGGTTTGGTTATCGGTTATGGGATATGATCTTTCCTAGGTTAAAATCTATGCCCTTATATAAGCTTTGGGCTCAAGAATTCTAAGATAACAAGGATTACAACTTTAAATAAAAGTAAGATTCTAATAAAGACTTTAATCTTCAAGTATCCTACTTTTCAGCCGCCTCCTTGTTTCATGGGATTTCCTCTCCTTGAGCTTTGGCTTGACATATCTTTTGATCCGGGGCTTGGAAAAATATATGGTTTTCACACGACAGACGAGCATAATTTTCTCTATCTATCGAGGTCCACTTTTCTTTTCCTCCGCTAACTTGCTGTCGTCCTCTGCTGTCACGGCAGATCCATGGCAGCATCGTCCTCATCATCTGCTTGTCAAGTTCAGCTCTTCTGCTTCTCTGCCCTGTGCCTGCCTTCTTCGTCTACTATGGCAGCAACCTGCAAAATCAACCCTTTTTCAGTAGAATCTGTGCCTTTAATATATTTGTGATGTTTTGCTGTAAACTAACCTAAATGCAATGCAATGATGCTTGAATGCAGCAGAAATATGGGTTAAAAAGGGTGTAAATAATAGAACTTTTACACACTCAACAGTAAGATTGTTCTTCTCCTCTAAATACTCAGTTCTTTACTGAAATTCCCAAGTTGTCAATCCTTAATTTAAGTTTTATAAATGGTTTTAATGTTGGAAACATGATTTTGGCTTAAAACTCAAGATTTTAGAAGAAATCTTGAAGAATTTCGTTGTGATTGTTTGGGCTCTGTTTTGAGATGATTCTTTAATGTATTTTGGATGTCTAATGATGTTTGAAATGAGGTTTTATCAATCTAATCCCGAATAGGTTGTATTTCCTAAGTTTTTGCTTATGAAAATGGTGGTTTTTGAGGTGTTTTTTGTGTTCTGTTATAGCTGAAGGTATAAGGACGAGTTTAGGGTTGTTTTTGATGTTAATTGATGTTTAGAAATGATTAGGATTGATAGATCTTGGCTGGGCTTTGTTTTGGAAGAGTTTGGAGGTGATTTCGGTTGTTTTTGGAAGCCGAAATGAGGTTCTTGTGTAAAGCAGCGAGTTTAGGTTGTAATGCTAGTGATTTTAATGCATGGTGATGCATTAATCCTCTGTTGTTATGTGTTTAAAACAAGGGAGAATGATCCGAAAGCAATAGAGGTGGTGTTGGAAGTTTCGGATGCTTGGAAGGCTCGTCGGCTAGCATAGTGTTGTGTATCGGTGAGTGGAGATGGTTTTCCAGCTTTGAAACGATTATTTGGAGGTTTTGGGAGCTTAGTTTAAGTCTAAACAACTTAGCTAAGCTCGAGAGTAAGTTTTCGGAAAAACTCCTTCGGATGTGCTATGTTGTGGTTTGATGCGTTGGTTATAAATTACATGTTTAATTATTGTTTTGAAAGCATATTTTATCATGATTAATGCTGGTTTTGAAAGCCATGTATTGAAGGATGCTCAAGGTAAGAGATCCTTGGTTTGACATGTTATTAATTTGGTTATGGTGCATGGAGATGCATGATGTTTAATGACTTTGTTTAATGCTTTAAAACAGTGAATTGATGATGGTATTTGATGTATATTGCAAGTGATGAATTGGTTTTAAAGTACTTGAATCGGATATAGTTAGTCGGCTATAGGATTGGGTGCACCGTAAGTAAAGTCGCCTTGGATGTTGAGGGGTTGTGATTGTACCGTAAACTCCATCCAAGTATCCTAACGAGAGAGGTAAGATCACAACGGTGGTTAAAAGTCCGTGTGTGGATCTTGGTAAGATCACAACGGTGGTTAAAAGTCCGTGTGTGGATCTTGGTAAGATCACAACGGTGGTTAAAAGTCCGTGTGTGGATCTTGTGTTATGTGTCCCGTACTCTCGTTAGTTGGGTTATACAACTACCGCTGAGTGATGTTGAGGGGTTGTGATTGTACCGTTAAACTTCATCACGAGTGTTGAGGGGTTGTGATTGTACCGATAAACTCCACCTTGTAAAGCCGGTAGTGTGTATGAAGCGTGTGGGACAATGCTTGTAATCCGCGTATCCGATTGTGTCTTGTGTTGAAATGGTTTGTGAACTATCACTTGAAAGCCAATATAATGTAATTGAATGTAATGAAGCGAGAGATGCTTGAAAATGATGCAAGGTTGCATGGGAAATATGTAAATGTTGCAAGAATGCATGTGATACTTGTTAAGCATGAGCAAATGTATATCTTCTATTGTGAATGGTGCATTTATGCATAGAATCTCATAAGTGCATTGAAGTCTTGTGAAATCTTGTTTTAAAAAGGCATGTAATGCAAATGTTGCTTTTGTAATTCATGTGTTTTGCGTTTGTTGAATGCATGGGTTAGATAGTAGGAACAATTTGTTTTTAAAAGGTATTTTGCTTTAAAATGATCATCAAGCATGAGAAAAGTATGGTGTGAAGTGGAAGTGATTTCCAAGGAAATTGAGTTAAACTTTGCATGAAGTGTTCATGCATGGAAAGGTTTAAATGATAGTATTTGCAAGAATGTGGTTTGGGTTGAGTTGTTTAGCATTTCAGAGTTAAAGGTTGGTTTTCATGTTGAGCAAGGCTTGATTTAAAGCAATGTTGTTTTCAAAGGAGGTTTTCAATCAATGTTTGGGTTCATTGAATTGTAACTACATTTAAAGAAGGTTTTTTGATTCGCTGCATTGATGGTGTTTTTGTTTTTTAGCATACCTCACTAAGCATTATGTGCTTACGCTCCTTTTTGTCCATCAATGCAGATATTTGAAGTTGGGACAGCAAGAAGCAAGGGATTCAAGAAGAGCTCCACTTGAGATGTATGTCTTGGTTTATAGCTATAGATAATAAAGGCAATGGGGGGAGAGTCTTTTATATTGATGTGTAATGAGATTGTGTATGTTGACCATGTTCGGTTTATGGTTGGAACCTTGTTGTTGATCACTTTGCCATTTTTGAATCTTCTTCTTTATAAGTTGATATGCTATGCTCTTTGATTAAAAGCAAGATCATGTGTTGGATGTTTTGAATGAGTAGGTGTGCTTAATGTTTGTAGTGTATCTAGTCTTTGACGTAATTTGATAGTTATAATGCTTATCATGTTGATGATATGTTATGGAATGGTTTCAATTATGTTTGATGGTGTTTTGAAGTGAAAAACCAGAATTTTCTGCTATTTCTGGGCAGGGTGTATCGAAACACCCCTTGCTGTTTCGAAACGAGTGCATGAAATGGCTTGGGCGTTTCGGAACGGCTAGAAGTGTTTCGAAACACTTTGGCTACTGAAGTGTCCGTTTAACTGGTTTCGGAACATACCCGCGTATCGAAACGGTCAACACCGTTTCGATACGGGCGTACGACACGGGTGTTTCTATACGGGTGTCAGTGTTTCGAAACGGGTGACCGTTGGACAGATTCTGCATGCTTTACATTTTAGTCCTGGAAGTTGTAATTGCAATTGCTTGAGCTTGAGATGTCTTTTTAAGCTGAAATTTGGCAGAAAGGCTTGTAATATGATTAATTGAGGTTTGGTAAAACTAAAATCTTGAAAGTCCTTTTATTTTCGAAAATTTACATTTTGGTCCCTATAAGTGTATTTCTTGCATTGAGTCCTTAAACGTTTCCAATCGCTGTGTTTTTATCTTCCAAGGTTCTTGGGCTTTCACATAGGTTTAATGCGCATCTAGAGAAGTTTAAAAAGAAAAAAAAGGGTTGTTAATCAAGGTTGACTTTCGGGTTGACTTTGGTTTTCCCCGTGTAATCTTCGTAGTTCGGGTCAACCGTCTAGACCAGGCTAAGGGGGTTACATTTTTTGGTATCAGAGCTAAGTTGTGAATATTTGGGGCGATGGTAAGTTTGTGGTAAGTTGTTATAGTCAGTGTTAGATGTTTATTCCGATGTGTGGTTGAAAATTGGTTGAAAATACGTTTTGAGTGAATTGTTAATGTTTTTATCATGCTTTTTGGTTATGAATCTTCTGTGAGCTAGTGTGAACATGTATTGGTGATATGCTGGTGTTGTGAGTTGATTTTCTGAATAGTAAAAATGTGTTGGGTATGATAAGTTGATATTATGCTGTCGAGGGTAAATGTTGTTGATGAGAGCATGATTGAAGTTTGCTGATTGATATGCTCGATGTTGTGATATCCATGTTTTTTTATTGATTGTTATGTCATATAAAAGGGGAGAATTCGGGATACCCATTGCCTTATTATTATAGCTATTGTGTTATGTTGGAGTTGGAGTCTTGAATCCTTGCTTGAAGCTGGCCTGATCGTTTTGTTTGTTTTGTTATCATTGCTTTGTTAATAATAGCACAATGGGATCGATGGAAGAATGACAGTTGGGTACGATGGTTGCTGTTTTAGAGCAGGTTGTTAAGGGGTGGAATCCACTTTTTGGTGGGAGTGTACCGCTTCGGTCGACAGTGCCTGGAGTTGAGGTAGTAGGGCAGGAGGAGAAAGCTGGTTCTGTGATGAAGGATTCATCACCTGTGGTTCAAGAGGTATCGGGAACATCTCAGGCCGTGGTGAAAGTGAGTCATGTAGACGTGCCGACTGTGGGACATGCGAGTTTGTCAAAACATCGTTTATATGATTTGGGAGCTATGGAGTATCATGGTTCGACACCTGAGGCGTTTGAGGCTTGGTTAGCCAGTATAATTCCGATTTTGGATTAGGAAGGGTGTGACAACGCCTGTAAGCTGGGAAGTGTTGTCTCGTTATTGTTGGAGAATTCTTGTGCTTGGTGGACATCTGTGGCGGTGGCAACGAATATCCACGATATAGATTGGGAGTTCTTTTTGTCTGCCTTTAATGGAAGATACCTTGGAGAGAAGTTCTCAGGGGTTAAGCAACGCGGGGGTATGGCTTCAGATTTTGCTGGTGAGAAAAGTATAAGCAAAAGAGCTGTGGGTACTGACCTCAAGTGTGGTTAGTGTAAGAGGCTACGTGACAGAAGGGTTTGCTTGAATCGAAGTTTAGGCGGTAGTGCTGATGTGAGTCAAGTGCTACATGATCAAGGAGGGGTGGTTCGGTTGCCGATGTGTGACCGTTGTAGAAGGTGTCACGTTGGAGTTTGTTGGGGTGTGGGAGTTTGTTGGAACTGTGGTTCTATGGAGCATGTGAAGCGGAATTGTCCTCAAGTGGTGGGATCAGCTTCAGTGGGTGCAAAAGGGTCTCATAAAGGTCGTGAGCACGGTCGAGACAGAGTTCGGAGGTGGCAAGAAAGGCAGAAAGGTGTGAGGTGTTTGGAGGATGGATCTTGTTGGAATTGTGGATCTGTTGGACATTTGAGACGAAATTGTTTGGAGTTAGCTCGGGGTAGTCAGGGTTCTTTACCGCGGGGAGACGGTGATGACTTTAAAGTGTTGGTTGATGTTGCGGCGGTGCGGCCAAAGAATAATGGTTCTGCGAGGAAGAGAGTTTGTCTGTTGGAGCTCCGGGGCAATGAGGTGATTACAGGTAACTTTGCTAGGTAATCTTTGCCCTAGTTATCTTTGTTTGGTTCCGGTTTAGATTTCTTTGTGTAGTGAGTAAAGTCTTATAACTAGCAAGTTGGGTAGTAGCCGAAGTTGTTTTTGAGAACAACTTTAGAGTGAAGAGGGTACTAGTGGAGTATTTTATAGTTAGGAATTGTTAGAGTGGTGGGGCTGAAGAAGTTGGAGATGAGGTAAGAGGTTGTTCTTAGACGGATTTTGAGGATGTTATTGGTAAGTGTGAACCGACATACATGCATAGTTAAAATCATTTGATTATATGTTATATATATACGTTGGTAAATGCATACATGTGACATGACATTAGAGGTTTTGCATACATATGCACATGCATTGATAGGGCATGTTGGAGATCATGCATACGAACGTTCACACTTGCTAATATCTAATTGGGTCCGATAGTGTTGTGGTAGGATTAGGTTGGTTGGTGGGTTTAAAGTGTTGTTTTGGTGCTAGGTGAATGCTAGAAGTTGAAGAAGATAGTAGATATGTTGTCAGTAGTTGTGGGTGTGATCTAGCGTGGTGGCGGAAGGAAGGTGTTTAGGTGCTTAGAGAGTTTAGAGGTGTGGTGATAAGGAGGTGATCGTTTGGAGTTAGAATCATTTGAGGTGGTTTGGAATAATAGATAAGTGTTGTAGTTTCTCTGTGCCGAGTGTTTGTTGTAGTATAGTGGATGTGTTTCTGGAGTGTGGAGGTATCTTGCGTCGATAGTTGCAGTAGGAGGGTTTTTGCTATGTGGGTGACGGTTTGTAGTAACCTTATGGGAGTTGGGAGGAGGTTATGATGAGCGTTTTTAGATGAGGTTTGGCTTGGGATGAGTGGAGGTTTCGTAATCTTAATATGTTTGTATGGAATGGGTGGTATCCAGGTAAGGTTAGTGTGATGGTCAAGCTTGAAGTGGAAAGTCAATGTAAGTTCAAGGGCCATTGTTGATTTGTCGGGTTCTTGTGGGAATTGGTTTGTTTGTTGAATATAAGTAAATCTTTCTTAAGTCCGCTAGAGGTAAGTGGAACAGCTGGTGGAGTTAAGGTTGGAGTCTTGTGGCATGGGTTTCGAATGTTGTGTGAGTAGTTTTGGTGAGTTGTTATGATGGTGATAATGGCGGATGAGAAGGAATGTTATCAATACATTGAGAAGCTTGAGTAAGCAGTTGTTGCTTAAAAAAAATTTGCTTGGTGTGGTAATCTTTGGAAGGAGTTGAGCGGTTTTGCAAGGGGTTTTGGAAGCAGTGAGGGTTGTGGGTCACATGGTGGTTGAAACAAGATGGGTTGGTGTCACCGTGTGTGCGAGTTTTGTTGAGGGAGTTATGAGATAAGGCGGAGTATGTTGTAAAGATTTGAAGGTTCTTCGGGTTGTTGGGGCTACGCACAGTTCGAAGGTGTGTAAGGTTAAGCTGAGGTTAACATCTGAGTGTTCTGGAAGTCTTGAACCGTAAGTAGTGGTGTTGGGTTTGGGTATAGTGTGAGTTTGATTTGAGGAGGAGTTGATTTTTGTGGTGTTCTGGGTGGAGGATGTTCAGTGGTGGTTAAGTCTCCCGTGTTACTTTATGTGTTGCTTTGGGAAGTTTGGTGTCGTGCTCTTTTCGCGGGTTGAAATTTTGAGGACGAAATTTCCTAAGAGGGGGAGAGTTGTAACACCCCAAATTTGGGCTTAGAAGTTTAGGGTCTGAGCCGGACCGGTCTGAGAAACGGTTCGAATATAAAAGGAGGTTTTAGGGAACACCTAGTTCGGGATACTTTAAAAATATAGAAAAATATCTAAAAATCCTCATTTAATATATAAAAGGGAATGGTGAAATCAATTTTACAAAATGAAGTTTGGAAATATTACATTTCGGTGTAGTGACCAAATCGCAGTTTTTGCAAAAGTGAAATAGTGACTGTTCTGTAAAGGATTGAAACTTTGAATCTTTAAGGAGCTAATTTACCTAAAATGTTTTTCTCCAGATTTTTCCTTAATTTGAGTAATTTTATTAATTTTTTAATTAAAGGAAATGAGGTTTAATTAAATGAGAAACTAACTTTTACTATTCATAACTACTTTTCACAAATTTTCCCTCTCTTCATTTTCTCTCAAATTCCTTTCAACCAAACACATTTTCTCCAGAAAATTACTTTGATCTTCACCTCATTTGATGAGATTTCCATCACTCATTGTTTCATAATTAATCTAGCAACAAAACCTTTTGATTTCTACATTGAATTTTCAAGGAATTTGGCCCAAATCAAGGAGAAATCAATATTTAGAGGTAAGATTTTTCTTCTCTTCTAAATACTCAGTTATTTACTGAAATTCGCAAGTTGTCAATCCTTAATTTAAGTTTTATAAATGGTTTTAATGTTGGAAACATGATTTTGGCTTAAAACTCAAGATTTTGGAAGAAATCTTGAAGAATTTCGTTGTGATTGTTTGGGCTCTGTTTTGAGATGATTCTTTAATGTATTTTGGATATCTAATGATGTTTGAAATGAGGTTTTATCAATATAATCCCGAATAGGTTGTATTTCCTAAGTTTTTGCTTATGAAAATGGTGGTTTTTGAGGTGTTTTTTGTGTTCTGTTATAGCTGGAGGTATAAGGACGAGTTTAGGGTTGTTTTTGTTGCGTGTAAAAGTGTATATCGCAATGTAGTGCAAGTGTACACGACGCAAGTAGTAAAGTGATACTGGAGTATCGGATATCGTCTCCACGGGGACTGGGCTAACCCTTTCCTTCGCTATCTGCACAAGGGGAAAAGAAGAGATTTAATAGTTTGTCACGAAAATAATAAAGTAAACTTAAATAAAAGAGTGGAAGAATATCAAGATAGAGAGAATGGGCTGGTATTGAATTGCTCAGTAGTGCAGGTATTGCATTGCTTAGGAACTCCAGTTCTGTCGTCGCGCCTGTCGCCGACAGCACCTGTCGCGGCAGCTGTCTGTTGGCTGTCGCGGCAGCGAACACACCAACTCTGTTCTTCAAGTTTGGCAAGAATCCCAGATCTGCCTTGGCCTATCCCTAGGTCCAAGTCTGTCGATGATCACGTCTTTGATGATACCTCCCGGCGTGAATCGAAGGATGAACACCGATGTGTATGAATTCTTCTTTAGCCACTTAACCTCGCCCTATCCCTAGGCACGAGATAGTTCAACTATAAACTAGAGAACTTGCTCTTATTTCTTTCGTATACTTAACTCTCCCGATGCTAAGTAAATAGATAACCTCACAATGCTCTCCCGATGCTCTTGCAAGATGTTAATAACCAAAATAAGAGAACTTGAAGTTTATTTTATTGAACTGAAAATTCCTAAAACAAAAGCAACCCTTGCAACTACTTTACAAAACAACCCGTGGCCCTAGGGGGTTTTTAGAACATGTCGGTGACGGGTAAACGACGGGTAAACGGCGGAGGGATTTGGTTATCGGTTATGGGGTATTGGGTGTTGGATCGTCTCCTAGGTTAAAATCTATGCCCTTATATAAGCTTTGGGCTCAAGTATTCTAAGGTAACAAGGATTACAACTTTAATTAAAAGTAAGATTCTAATAAAGACTTAATCTCCAAGTATCCTACTTTTTAGCCGCCTCCTTGTTTCTTGGGATTTCTTCTCCTTGAGCTTTGGCTTGTCATATCTTTTGATCCGGGGCTTGGAAAAATATATGGTTTTCACACGACAGACGAGCATAATTTTCTCTATCTATCGAGGTCCACTTTGTTTTTCTCTCCATAAAGTTGCTGTCACCTTGCTGTCACGACAGGTCCATGACAGCTTCGTCTTCTTCGTCTGCTTGTCCAGTTCAGCTTTCCTGCTTCTCTGCCTTGCGCCTGCCTTCACCGTCTACGACGGTGGCAACCTGCCAAAAACAGCCATTTTTAGTAGAATCTGTGCCTTTTATATATTTGTGATGTTTTGCTGAAAACTAACCTAAATGCAATGAAATGATGCTTGAATGCAGCAGAAATATGGGTTAAAAAGGGTGTAAATAATAGAACTTTTTGACACTCAACACACCCCCAAACTCAAGTTTTTGCTTGTCCTCAAGCAATTAAGACTTAAAAGAAAAATATATATTTTTGTTTTGGCTTTCAAACAGTGACCTTTCCCTTACCCGTCGTTCGTTCCCTGTGGCGGCAGCAACCTGTCGGATAATTTAGGATCTGTCCGGAATCACCCTATAGTCCTTGTGCAGTGTGTGCATGCTTGTGAACAGTTATATCCCAAGACTCTCTTAGTTTCACTAGAATATTCAACTCTTAACTCGAATTTTTATGCCAAAGTTTATCTTTTTTTTTGAAGGCACATTTTCAGGCTTCTTTGATTTTCTGTTTTGACTTGATTTTTTATATTTTTTTAAGCTAAAGTTTCACTAGAGCCGGTTTCGGGCACCTCTAGCTAACTTCCTAGAGCCGGTTTCGGGCACCTCTAGGGCTATTGAGTCTATTTTGCTAAACTTCTTTCCTAGAGCCAGTGTTAGGCACCTCTAGGGGCTATTCAAGTGCTAAGTTTCCTATTCTAGTTTGGCTAAAAGAAGTCTAAGCAGTATAACAGTCACAATGGTGTTTTAAGTTTTCAGAACTATAGAAAGGCTCTAAACTTCTCCTTAAACTGTCCTAAAGATGCTGCCACGACAGAGCTGTCATGACAGGTAAGTTTACTTCACAGTTTTAAGCCAACAGTTTAATCTTTTCTGATTTTTTTTGAACTTGAATAAAAGACAAAACAATTAATTAAAGACGTACTAAGACTCCATTACTATGGAGGGTGCCACCCCCAAACTCGAGGGTTGCATTGCCCTCAATGTAAGATGAAGATAGGTACATCACAAAATAAGGATAAAGCAGCAGCAAGAAAAGAAAAATAAAGACTTAAATTTTAATCGTTGTCCTCGCTGCTGCTGCTGACACGGATTTGACGGCGGCGTCTGGGCTGTGAAGGAGGCTGGGCAGGTTGCTCCACGAGCTGGATGTCGGAGCTGCTGCCGCTATCCCACGTGCTGCTAGTGGTGGTGCTGGCCTTGGGTATCAGCTTTCTGTCTGCCACGTGCTTCTGCCTCTTGACAGGCGTAAACTCCCTCTCCAAATTCCTCCTAATAGGAGGTTCCTCCTTGCTGTCGGCTGTGGTTGGCCGCTTCGTTCCACATGCAGGGCCGTCGGGGCAGGTGATGGGGTGGAAGCAGTAGAGTGGGAATGTGGGGAAGCAGGTGGTGTGGGTGTGTGGACAGGGGTGGGGATGCGGAAATAGTGGGCAGGAAAAGTAGGGAAAATAACATCGGGATAATTTAAAGTGTTGGTAATAAAGTTTACCGTCGAGTTGGTGAAATCCCGGATGAAGGTCATCAGTCCCATTTGTCTCTCTTCCACCCGTTGTATCGCAGCAAAGATGTGGGCAGACTGGTCTGTCGGGGTGGTGGCGGCGGCAGGTTCAGGGGCAGGCTCCTCGGATGATTCTGTTGGGGAGCCGGCTGGGTGTCGTTCTGCTGTCGATGGCAGCATAGAACTCTCAGACTAATGTATCATTCAGTTCTGTGGGTTGTGCTGCGAACTGTTCCCATAGCAAATTCCTTATCGCCCTAGCAATGAATGGCCGGAGTCCCATGTTGGGTGCCTTTCGGATGTAAATGAAACCCCTTTCCTCCCACAATTCTTTGGTTGCGAAGGGCGACGCTGCTGCTGAAGAAGAGGCTGAGGCAGCACTGCGGCGGGTCTGTCTAGACGACATATTAGTTGCAAGGGTTGTGAAAATAAAGAAAGCAAATAAAACGAGAGGAGAAGGCAAGTAAGAATAAGCAGAAGTGAGGGAAATGAAAATGGGAACGGGGTTTTATAGCGGTCGAGTTGCTGCCCATTTAATGTCGTAATGGCAGGCGTGAATAACGGGGCGACTGATGAGATTTGGCGTGCCTGACACGTCTGCCACGCATTTATGCGTCTGTTACGCGTCTGTCACACGCTTCTGCGTCTGCCGTGACATTCTGTTGACAGCCTGTCCTGTCCGTGTCTGCGGCGGCAGCTGGAACGACAGGCTTCAATAAATGGGCTCTGTTGGGCTGATGTATGGATGGTGGGCTTGGGTCACTTCTCCTTTTCTTCTTGACTCCTTTATTTCCTAAAAATAGAAATTATAAAAACATTATTTGAATAAAATAAACCTAATTTCCTAATAAATAGTAAATAATGAAAATAAATAGAAAGAAAAAATAGGTTAAATTAGGGATGCCAAGTAGGGCATCTCCTAAGGTAACCACTTCCTGCATTCCTGGGGCTTCAGTCCCTTGATAATGCTTGAGGCGTCGTTTCCGGTACTTCTTGAAGTCCCTCCATCTGGTGATTATTCTCATGGTGGGGGCTCCTTTATTTCTCTTCCTTTTGTAGTCCATGAAGTCCTCCCTTCTTGGTAATGTTTCTGAGGGCATGAATATAGGATTAGAAAAAATCAAATTGACATTCGGCCACAAACTTACCTTGTTTTCGTTGAATAATGTTGTGGTTGAATGTAGCCTTTGTTGTCGTGTCTGCTGCTACGGTAGGCAGTTATTTTGACAGTTCTTTATCATGTTACTTTGCAGGTCAATGGGACATTGGTAAGTGCCATCACTCATTATACTAAATTCTGTTGACCACTCGTAGATCTCCATCAGTAGAGACTTTGATGATTCTATGTCCACCGGCTTTGGTTCCTCTAATACCTGCAATGGAATTGGTGAGTTTTCATATAATTCAAAAGGTTCGTTTATTACCTGCTCATATTCCATTGGCGAGGCATTGTCATTGGGTAGCTCTTCTAGGTGGTCGTGCGAGTGCCATGAAAGGGATGGATGTGTGCAATCTTGGTCAGGCGTAATCGAGGTAGTGGGTTGAGAATTTGCCTCTGATGTGGTTGCTGCTTCAGCATCTGTTGCTGTCGAGGCGGCAAGTGCTGCCGAGGCGGCAGTTGCTGTCGAGGCGGCAGTTTTTGCCGAGGCGGTAGTTGCTGTCGAGGCGGCAGTTGCTGTCGAGGCGGCAGTTGCTGTCGAGGCGGCAGTTGCTGTCGAGGCGGCAGTTTCCGCTTTGACTGGGGTTTCTGCCTCAGAAGTGGTTGCTGCCGTGACATTCTCTTGAATTTCACTCAGCGTTGTCGCGGTGTTGCTCCGTTCCGGCTCCTCGATCATTGCCATGGCAAGTTGTTGCTCAGACTCATCATATGTTGGATATTCCTTCACATGGGCATCCTCGTCATCTTGCCTCAGGATTTCAGGTTCATCTGTGGCATGAATGAGGACTAGTCTGCTCAAGAGTTCATCCATCTTGGCGATACTTGCGTCTATAGAAATCGACACTTCTTGAGTGAGTGCCATGAAGGCTTGCAGTGTGTCCTCTAAGGATTTTGATTGCTCTTGAGGATGATGACATTGCCAGGGCAGGTCGGGTTCTTTAGCAAAACTGTTATGGTATAACAAATTTTGTGGGTTTTGATCGTACCATAAAAAATTTTGCTGCTGCGGCATCGACATTTGCTGCCCCTGTTGCTGCCACGGCTGCTGCCCTGGCAGCATATCTTTACGGTAATTGCAAGAACTTTCCCACATCAACTCTCGAATGGTTTTTCCTGGCATGTTGATGCCCTTGAACCTGTATTTTCACCTGAGTTTTTTTTTGTAAAATAAAAAATAAAAAATATATAAAAAAATAAATAAAAATAAAAGAAAAGTGCAGAAGCTAGGGTAAGAGTGTGTTGCCAGTCCCCGGCAACGGCGCCAAAAACTTGTTGCGTGTAAAAGTGTCTATCGCAATGTAGTGCAAGTGTACACGACGCAAGTAGTAAAGTGATACTGGAGTATCGGATATCGTCTCTACAGGGACTGGGCTAACCCTTTCCTTCGCTATCTGCACAAGGGGAAAAGAAGAGATTTAATAGTTTGTCACGAAAATAATAAAGTAAACTTAAATAAAAGAGTGGAAGAATATCAAGATAGAGAGAATGGGCTGGTATTGAATTGCTCAGTAGTGCAGGTATTGCATTGCTTAGGAACTCCAGTTCTGTCGTCGCGCCTGTCGCCGACAGCACCTGTCGCGGCAGCTGTCCGTTGGCTGTCGCGGCAGCGAACACACCAACTCTGTTCTTCAAGTTTGGCAAGAATCCCAGATCTGCCTTGGCCTATCCCTAGGTCCAAGTCTGTCGATGATCACGTCTTTGATGATACCTCCCGGCGTGAATCGAAGGATGAACACCGATGTGTATGAATTCTTCTTTAGCCACTTAACCTCGCCCTATCCCTAGGCACGAGATAGTTCAACTATAAACTAGAGAACTTGCTCTTATTTCTTTCGTATACTTAACTCTCCCGATGCTAAGTAAATAGATAACCTCACAATGCTCTCCCGATGCTCTTGCAAGATGTTAATAACCAAAATAAGAGAACTTGAAGTTTATTTTATTGAACTGAAAATTCCTAAAACAAAAGCAACCCTTGCAACTACTTTACAAAACAACTCGTGGCCCTAGGGGGTTTTTAGAACATGTCGGTGACGGGTAAACGACGGGTAAACGGCGGAGGGATTTGGTTATCGGTTATGGGGTATTGGGTGTTGGATCGTCTCCTAGGTTAAAATCTATGCCCTTATATAAGCTTTGGGCTCAAGTATTCTAAGGTAACAAGGATTACAACTTTAATTAAAAGTAAGATTCTAATAAAGACTTAATCTCCAAGTATCCTACTTTTCAGCCGCCTCCTTGTTTCTTGGGATTTCTTCTCCTTGAGCTTTGGCTTGTCATATCTTTTGATCCGGGGCTTGGAAAAATATATGGTTTTCACACGACAGACGAGCATAATTTTCTCTATCTATCGAGGTCCACTTTGTTTTTCTCTCCATAAAGTTGATGTCACCTTGCTGTCACGACAGGTCCATGATAGCTTCGTCTTCTTCGTCTGCTTGTCCAGTTCAGCTTTCCTGCTTCTCTGCCCTACGCCTGCCTTCACCGTCTACGACGGCGGCAACCTGCCAAAAACAGCCATTTTTAGTAGAATCTGTGCCTTTTATATATTTGTGATGTTTTGCTGAAAACTAACCTAAATGCAATGAAATGATGCTTGAATGCAGCAGAAATATGGGTTAAAAAGGGTGTAAATAATAGAACTTTTAGACACTCAACAGTTTTTTATGTTAATTGATGTTTAGAAATGTTTAGGATTGATAGATCTTGGCTGGGCTTTGTTTTGGAAGAGTTTTGAGGTGATTTCGGTTGTTTTTGGAAGCCGAAATAAGGTTCTTGTGTAAAGCAGCGAGTTTAGGTTGTAATGCTGGTGATTTTAATGCATGGTGATGCATTAATCCTCTGTTTTTATGTGTTTAAAACAGGGGAGAATGATCCGGAAGCAATAGAGGTGGCGTTGGAAGTTTCAGATGCTTGGAAGGCTTGTCGGCTAGCATAGTGTTATGTATCGGTGAGTGGAGATAGCTTTCCAGCTTTGAAACGATTATTTGGAGGTTTTGGGAGCTTAGTTTAAGTCTAAAAAACTTAGCTAAGCTCGAGAGTAAGTTTTCGGAAAAACTCCTTCGGATGTGCTATGTTGTGGTTTGATGCATTGGTTATGAATTGCATGTTTAATTACTGTTTTGAAAGCATATTTTATCATGATTAATGCTGGTTTTGAAAGCCATGTATTGAAGGATGCTCAAGGTAAGAGATCCTTGGTTTGACATGTTATTAATTTGGTTATGGTGCATGGAGATGCATGATGTTTAATGGCTTTGATTAATGCTTTAAAACAGTGAATTGATGATGGTATTTGATGTATATTGGCAAGTGATGAATTGGTTTTAAAGTACTTGAATCGGATATAGTTAGCCAACTATAGGATTGGGTGCACCATAAGTAAAGTCGCCTTGGATGTTGATGGGTTTTGATTGTACCGTAAACTCCATCCAAGTATCCTAACGAGAGAGGTAAGATCACAACGGTGGTTAAAAGTCCGTGTGTGGATCTTGGTAAGATCACAACGGTGGTTAAAAGTCCGTGTGTAGATCTTGGTAAGATCACAACGGTGGTTAAAAGTCTGTGTGTGGATATTGTCTTATGTGTCCCGTACTCTCGTTAGTGGGTTATACAACTACCGATGAGTGATGTTGAGGGATTGTGATTGTACCGTTAAACTCCATCACGGATGTTGAGGGGTTGTGATTGTACCAATAAACTCCACCTTGTAAAGCCGGTAGTGTGTATGAAGCGTGTGGGACAACGCTTGTAATCCGCATATCCGATTGTGTCTTGTGTTGAAATGGTTTGTGAACTATCACTTGAAAGCCAATATAATGTAATTGAATGTAATGAATCGAGAGATGCTTGAAAATGATGCAAGGTTGCATGGGAAATATGTAAATGTTGCAAGAATGCATGTGATACTTGTTAAGCATGAGCAAATGTATATCTTCTATTGTGAATGGTGCATATATGCATAGAATCTCATAAGTGCATTGAAGTCTTGTGAAGGCTTGTTTTAAAAAGGCATGTAATGCAAATGTTGCTTTTGTAGTTCATGTGTTTTGCGTTTGTTGAATGCATGGGTTAGATGGTAGGAACAATTGGTTTTCAAAAGGTATTTTGCTTTGAAATGATCATCAAGCATGAGAAAAGTATGGTGTGAAGTGGAAGTGATTTCCAAGGAAATTGAGTTAAACTTTGCATGAAGTGTTCATGCATGGAAAGGTTTAAATGATAGTATTTGCAAGAATGTGGTTTGGGTTGAGTTGTTTAGCATTTCAGAGTTAAAGGTTGGTTTTCAAGTTGAGCAAGGCTTGATTTAAAGCAACGTTGTTTTCAAAGGAGGTTTTCAATCAATGCTTGGGTTCATTGAATTGTAACTACATTTAAAGAAGGTTTTTTGATTCGTTGCATTGATGGTGTTTTTGTTTTTTAGCATACCTCACTAAGCATTATGTGCTTACGCTCCTTTTTGTCCATCAATGCAGATATTTGAAGTTGGGACATCAAGAAGCAAGGGATTCAAGAAGAGTTCCACTTGAGATGTATGTCTTGATTTATAGCTATAGATAATAAAGGCAATGGGGGAGAGTCTTTTATATTGATGTGTAATGAGATTGTGTATGTTGACCATGTTCGGTTTATGGTTGGAACCTTGTTGTTGATCACTTTGCCATTTTTGAATCTTCTTCTTTATAAGTTGATATGCTATGCTCTTTGATTAAAAGCAAGATCATGTGTTGGATGTTTTGAATGAGTAGGTGTGCTTAATGTTTGTAGTGTATCTAGTCTTTGACGTAATTTGATAGTTATAATGCTTATCATGTTGATGATATGTTATGGAATGGTTTCAATTATGTTTGATGGTGTTTTGAAGTGAAAAACCAGAATTTTCTGCTATTTCTGGGCAGGGTGTATCGAAACACCCTTGGCTGTTTCGAAACGGGTACATGAAATGGCCTGGGCGTTTCGGAACGGCTAGAAGTGTTTCGAAACACTTTGGCTACTGGAAGTGTCCGTTTCTGAACTGGTTTCAGAACATACCCGCGTATCGAAACGGTCAACACCATTTCGATACGGGCGTACGACACGGGTGTTTCTATACGGGTGTCAGTGTTTCGAAACGGATGACCGTTGGACAGATTCTGCATACTTTACATTTTAGTCCTGGAAGTTGTAATTGCAATTGCTTGAGCTTGAGATGTCTTTTTAAGCTGAAATTTGGCAGAGAGGCTTGTAATATGATTAATTGAGGTTTGATAAAACTAAAATCTTGAAAGTCCTTTTATTTTCCAAAATTTACATTTTGGTCCCTAAAAGTGTATTTCTTGCATTGATTCCTTAAACGTTTCCGATCGTTGTGTTTTTCTCTTCCAAGGTTCTTGGGCTTTCACATAGGTTTAATGCGCATCTAGAGAAGTTTAAAAAAAAGGGTCGTTAATCAAGGTTGACTTTCGGGTTGACTTTGGTTTTCCCCATGTAATCTTCGTAGTTCGGGTCAACCGTCTAGACCGTGCTAAAGGGGTTACACTTTTGGACTGAAAAACACTCATTAAGTAAATGAGAAAAATAATATGAAATTTATATTTATAAAAATTATTCAATGAATGATCCCAAGTAGAAAGATAAATAATCATATATAAATGAGTTAATTGCATCATATGTGCCCCAAACTATAACCCTCATTCTAAATTAATCCCTAAACTTTTGGCCTAAAAAGAACTCATTCCAATTGCATCCTCAAACTATGACTTTCATTCTAAATTAATCCTCAAACTTTTGAATGTTTTAATTTTATCCCCAAACTCTGTCACCCATTCTTAATTGATCCCCAAACTTCAGAACATTTCAATTTCATCCTCAAATTATTGTTTATGACACATAGTATTATTATACTTAATACACATCGGTGTTTACATGGTAGTTAATATTTTTATAAAGATTTTACTAGCATGAGATATGATTAGTATATACTAATAATTTGAAGCTTTATGGGGATGAAATTGGAATGTTCAAAAGATTGAGAGGAAAAATTAAGAATGAGAGTTATAGTTTGAGGATGAAATTGACATGAACAAAACTTTAGGACCAATTTAGAATGAGAGTCATAGTTTAAGGATGAAATTATAATGTTTAAAACGTTAGGACCAATTTAAAATAAAGGTCATAGTTTAAAGACATATGATACAGTTAACTCTATATAAATATATTAATCTTGTGTCGATCATTAATTAGTGGTTTTTAATTGTTTTATTTAAATATTAAATTAAATTATACTACAACAAGAGCGAGGGAAAAGTAATACCGAAAAAGCTTCAACATTTATTTTTTCAATCGCACCATTACATTGTCATGTAAGTCAACAAAAACGTTGGTCATTAATTTTATTTGGTAAATTACATGTCTATTTTATGATCTATGTTCAGGATTTGTGGCTCACCATCCTAATAATATCTTCTTCAAAGTTTAAACTCGGATCCTCTTTTTAAGAGAACAATGTATCTTGTCATTGCACCCAATACTTATTGGTTAAAATGTTGTCAGTTGATAATAAAGAGAGACTTAATTGAAAAAAAAAATCATGATGTGAATTATTAAAGAGAAAAAAACTTTAAAGATGTAACTGAAAAGGTGGTAATATATAGAAGAACAGTCATTTGTCCCTACAAGATGTCATATAATATATCAATTAATTCGAATCAAAATTTGAGTATTCAATTTTATTTAATAAATTTAATGTCATATTCAAAAAAAAATTAGCGTCTCATATAATATTTTTAATCGTAAATATCACCTAATTCCAGGGATACTGGTTTAATTTTCTGGGGGAAAAGTATGCAAATCTTCTCGTGTCTAATCATATCAACTCCATCTTACAATCATATTGCAATTATATGATATCTTATCTCAACCTCTGGTAGAGAAACAGTTACAAATATTTCGAATCAATCTTCAAAATTTGTTTCACATCATTTCTTAAGAAAAACAAAAGCACTGCGTAATTCCATGCCTCATTTCATTTCACTTGTATTATTATCAAGGCCATGTTGATTGATCTTGCATTGATATGATTAGGGACCTATTTATAATAATTTTAGTTTCTATAAGTTTGAATACTTGTTAAATTAAATCTTGTTTTTTCTAAAGTTTAAATTAAATAATTATTAAGTCCTTTTTAATTTTGAAGTTTGACGATTTAGCCCCTTTCATTGTCTAATATTAACTATGTCTCTAGCAATGTGGCCCTTGAGCCTGGACAAGAAGGACACTTGTCATGACCCAAAAAAAATAATTTAATACTTGTTATTCGGGGTCTAATCTTAAAATTAAATTCTTTCCAATATTTTATTATTATGGGTTCAATTTTTTCTAATACTTATTATTAATGGCTCATTTTTTTCAATACTTGTTATTACAGGCCTGATTTTTTTCAAATTTGTTATTAGTTTCTAGTCTTAAAATTTAATTTTTTTCCAATATTTATTATTAGATATCTAATTTTCCCCCAATACTTGTTATTAGGGGTCTAATTTTTTTCAATATTTGTTATTAGGGGTAGGGTGACCAAAACTCGACTCGACTCGAAAAACTCAAATTATTCGACTCGGTGCGAAAAAACCTGACTCGTGATTTCATAAACGTGACTCAAAAAAAATCAAAAAAAAGTTTAAGTTATATAATGAAAATTCAAATAACTCAAAAATTTTAGTAATTAGTGTATTAATTTTATAGTTCGAGTCGAGTCTATTAATCCCTCTTGATATATATATCACATATGAAGAAATATTTAAATGTATATTATATATGGTTATAGAAAGTTGTTTAAATTGGAACTAATTAGAACGATAACACAAACAACTCGACTCAACTCGAATTCCATAAACTTGACTCGACTCAAATTTCATAAATTTGGCTCGATTAAAAAAAATCAAATAAAAGTTGAGTTATAAAATAGGACTAGTAAACTTGACTTACTCGAAATTATGTATATTTATTACATAAATTTTTTTCAATATTTGTTATTACAGACATACTCTTAATTTCTTTTAATACTTGTTAATAAAAACTGAGTTTTTAGGTTCGTATTTAAGCCATCAAAATTTTAGAAACGGCATATTCTCCAGTGTGACGAAACTATTCCTTAATAGAAGAGAAAGAGAAAATCATGCTGATTTGGCTATATTTTTTATCGGAAATCTTGTTGATTATAAAGCTCAACTAAAAATTTGTACAGATGGGAATGGCAACATGCTTGAGATGTGGAAACAGAAATGCTATATTCCAAAATATTTGGTTTGACTTTTAAGGCTAACATCCTTTCATATAGTAAGAGTAATGTATAATCTACATTTATGAGGATTGATTTTGAGTTTTATTGACCGTTGATATAGATTAACTATTTAAATAGAGATTATCAATGAATCGAGTAAAATCACAAGAGTAGGGGTGTAAAAAGCTGACCCGGCATGTAAAATTGACTGAAATCGACTTGAGTCAGAACTGTTTGTGATCCGAGGTGGTGGTCATCCGAAATCGATTCGAGTCTGAACTGGTATTGACCTGAACCCGAGTTGGACCTGAAAAAATTGGATCTGAACCCGACCTGCACCCGATCTGAGAACGACTTGAACTCGAATTCAATCTGATAATGTGATAACCGAACCCGACCTGCATCCGACCTGATATGAACCCGAACCTGAGATTAACCTGGTAAATAACTGAAATTACCTGACTTGTTATCAACCTGACATGTTATGAACCTGATCTGTAATTAACTCAACATGTAAATGATCTTACTAGTTATTGAACTGATCTGATATTTACCTGACTTGTAATAAGTAATGTCTAATAAATTACAATTGATTGAGTTGTAAGATTATAAATTTATTATATTATAGTGTGACAAGTACATCTTCACAAATTAAGGTACATGTTTAACAGTGACCATAAAATTAATATGTTTATTTTTTATATTTATAAATTATAGTATATAAAAATATAAAAAATTTATTAAATTAATAATTTGAGATTAATAAATTTAAAATAAATTATTCAAAATTTAAATCAATTTGTTAATTATATTCATTAAATTAAAAAATTTACTTTATATATTAAATTTGATCATTATATTAAATAGTTTAATTATAATCATTAAATTAATTATATTAAATGAGTGATTTATTTATTAAGGGTTTGAAAGAAAAAAATTAAAACATTGGATATTAAAAAAAATTAAAGCATTGAATATTCAAAAAGAAAAAAAAATTAAAGCATTGGAGGGAAGAATCATTAATCTGCCCGCCCTTTTTAGCTTAGGGTATATTTACACCTTAGGTCCTTCTATCTTTAGGTAGCATTCTGTTTAAGTCCCAATTTTACATGCAAAGTTTAATTTCCATTCAATCGAATCTTAATTTCAGTCTTTGTGTCTTAGAGTTAGATCTTCATTTTTAGGATTAATTTAAATAGCTCATTTTAATAAAATTGATTGAAAATTAGTCTTCCTAATTCGTTACCGGTCTTTTTATTGAATTTAATTTTTTTAATTGTCATTGGTGTGAATTTAATTTTATTTGAATTCGATTTTAATTAGCTTGCCTAAAGTTAAAGGGGAGACGAGAGTATATCTTGGGGTAAATGACTATTGGTAATAGACTAATAAGGTTTATGCACTGCATGTGGTGAGATTACAGATTTATTTGTGGTTAAATTCAAATAATTTAAATTGGTTAAATTTTAGTTTTAGGGTGTATTGTATACTAAATTTGTTAAATTGGTCATTGGACTCCCAAATTTATCCACTTTTAAATTGTTAAATTAGTCCCTAATTTCGGGTTTATGCTATATTTTTATGGTAAAATTGTCAACTCGGTCCCTAATTTCGGTTTTATGTTATATTTTTATGCTCAAATTGTCAATTTGGTCCCTAATTTTAGTTTATGGTTTAGGGTATATGTTGTAGTTTAGGGTTATTGGGTTATGAGATTATTTCTATGGCCTAAGGTTTATGGTTTAGGCCTTCGTGTTAGTGGTTTAGGGTATATGTTGTAGTTTATGGTTCTTAATTTATGAGATGAATTTTTATGGCTTAAAGTTTATAGTTTATGATTTAGGGGTTAGTGTTAATGGTTTAGAGTTATGGTGTAGTTTAAGGTAATTGATTTATGTGATGAATTTTTATGGCTCAAACTTTATGGTCAACTATTTAGGGGTTAGTGTTAATGGTTTAGGGTTTATGGTGTAGTTTGAGGCTTAAGGTCTATATTATAATCTATAATATAATATAAATTAAGCCGCCTAATTTTTAGGTTAGGGGTTAATTACCCTTAGGTCCTTCTACATTTTAAATGTTACATTTTAGTCCTAATACTCACTTTTAAGTTTTAGTTTATTTGAATTTAGTCACAATTATATATATATTTTAAATTGTAACATATTTCGGCATCCTAAGGATATTTTGGTTCATATTAATCCCTAAAAATTTATTTTATCCGAAATTTACCCACAATTACCATACTGAAGTCTTTTTGTACACGATAAGACCCGACTTGAACTTCAATCGAAACTGATATTCTCGACCTGAATTTTATCTGTCAACGACATGACCTGACCTGAAGTCTATCTAAACCTGAATTAACTCGTTAATTAACTGATTCGGACCCGAACTGAAACTTACCCGACCTGAAATTAACCCGACCCGAACTCAAACTCAATCTAATTTGAAAATCAACCTGATAATGACCCGAATCTGAGTCGAGCCGGACTCGACCTAATCCGAGTCGAACCATTAAATTGACCTGACATAATCCGTATTTGATTTGACATGACCTGGCCTAACCTGAAACCTGAACGATTATCTGATTTCACATTCCTACACAAGAGTAACAAAGCTTTTTTATTAAATTTTTAACGTTATTGCATTTTTAAAGTCTCAAGCTCAAAATCGTGATTAAACTAGAACTTGTACCGTTTCAATCGAGCACTTGGCAGATAAATAAATGGAAACTTTATTCTGCATGCATGCCATTATGTTTCGGAAAAACAAAATGGGGTCCCAAAATTGTCCACCTACAGCCTAAAACCGTAATGCAATTTTTTCTCCACAAATAGCAGATTTCTGGGCCAAGAAGATTCTTCAACTTTTGTTGATGTTAATATGTTATACCTTGTGGCTGGAAATTTCGGAACAAAAAAAACTTTTATCATTTTCGGTGTTTTTTTATGCCCAACACTAAAAAACTAAATTTTAAGTTCTAACTTTAAATTATAAATATAAAACCCTAAACCCTAAAAATACACCCAAGCCCAATCTCATAAATTCTAAATTTAAACTCTAACCCTAAACTTTAATCCTTAACCTTAATTTTTTTTTATGTGAGACATAAATAAAGACAGCAAAAAGAAATAAAATATTTTTATTCGAAATTTTGACTCTGACCAATGTCCACAGTTGCTTGAGCGATGATTCAAAGCTTTTCCTTAGCTGTATCTCATGATTACTTTAACTATTAGATCGCTTTTCTTTCTTATCTGATACATCCCATCTAGGGATGTAAAAACAAGTCAGAATCTGGAAACTCAACTGAAACTTGCTCGAGTCAGAATTTGATTTGACTCGAAGATTTGATGATCCGAACCTGATCTGTAACTGACTGTTATTGATCCGAACCCGAATTTGACTTGTTACTGTAGTAACCGAACCGGATCTGCGTCCGACTGAAAACGACCCGAACCCGAATTGGACCTGTTACTGTGGACCTGAAACCTGACCTGCGTCCGACTGAAACGAACCGAACCCGAAGCCGACCTGGCAATAACCGAATTTACCCGACTGAATTGACCAGATATCCGATTTTACCCGACCAGAAATGAACCCGACCTGAAATGGACCCGACCTGAAACGGACCCGACCTGAAAATGGACCCGACCTGAAATGGACCCGACCTGTTTTGAACCCGACCTGCTTTAAATCCGACCTGTTAAGTGACCCGACCTGTTGTTGACCTGAACTGAAATTAACTCGAAATCTATGACATGATGAATTAAAAACTTTTATAAGTTGATATATCATATACATATATAATGTATATACATATACACCTACATATATTGATGTACATGATGTATATGCGCGCATACATATATATATATATATATGGGATAGGATCCGTTTACATAGTGTAAAACTCTTTACATTTTACACCTTTTTTGGACCGTTGGATGAGTGAAACGGATGGATGAGATTAACAGTAAATATGTGAAGATTATCACTTGGGAAAAAAAGAGTAAGGAGTTAATCTAAGCCATCAATTTTTTCTATCTAACGATCCAGAAAAGGTGTAAAACTTAAAGAGTTTTACATGGTGTAAGTTGATCCTAACCCATATATATATATATATATATATATATATATATATATATATATATATATATATATATTAAGTACTAAAGTTGAAAAAAAAAGTAATTGATAATTTATGAACTACAAAAATTTAATGAAGAGTTGTTTTTAATTTCTAAGTTTTCTCATTAATTTGAATAAAATTGTAGACTTACAAATTATAAAAAAAATAAAAAACAGTTGTATAACTTTAAGTAGCAAATTCAAAGATTCAATACTCAGAATCTCATCCTCCACACTTAAACATTAAAATTCTGCACTTTATTTCATAAATAATCCAGACTTTTTTCTCATTTTATTTCAATAAAACGGCAACAGTTTTTTATTTGCTTGATGGACCCATGGCTTTCACTAACCCATTTCTTTAAATAAGATTTTCTTACATAAAAAAATATTAATTTGTCTAACTCTTTAACGTTAATTAATGTTTAAGTCTTATTACAAGACAAAGGTTATACTTAAGTAATAACATATTCAAGAATTAATGTCTTAAGATATAAATTAAATTGATTAAGTTATAAAAGATTCAAGAACTGTTTTCTTAACTTAAGTTATAAACTAGATGATTTTACTTAAGTTAGAACAGATTCATTAATTGTTGTCTTAAGTTATAAATTAAAAAGAATATACTAACGTTATAACAAATTCATTTGTAAACTTAAGTTAAGATATAAAATAGATTGATTACACTTAAATTAAAAAATAGATTGCTTATTATTAGATAACTTTTAGTAAATTAAACAAAATGAGAAAATTAACTGGTATAACATAAAAAAAACTAGAATTCAAGAATATAAATACTTGATAACTTAAAAAAATGTCAATACAGAATGTCAAAAAATAATACAAGTTAGAATAGTTTACACTTAAAATTTTACAAACTGAAACTTATAAAATACAAGAAGTTTATTTGTAATAAAGTTAACTCTCAGATCTTATAGCAAAGACAAAAGCTAAAAGCACTTTGCTACTAGATATTTCTTCATTGAGCTATCTCATCTAAATGCTACCAACAAAGTTAATTATGGGTAACTTATATTGGCAAGAAACCAACATAACTTAAACCAGGGCAACACTTAGATAAGAGAGAAACAGCAAGCTACCAGTAACCAGCAGCAACACCAAATCATAAACAGCATCAGCATTCAGCATCACCAACTCACAAACAGCAGCAGCATTCAGTAACACCAACTCACAAACAACAACAACATTCAGCAAAACCAAGACAAACAACAGCAGCAGCAACACTAAATCATAAAGAGAAAAAGCAACAATAAGAAATAAGCAAAAGCAGCCACAATAAGTAAAAAACAGAATCAGAAATCATAAGTAATAAACAAAAGGAGCAACATTAAAAAACAAAAACACTAGCATGATCTAAGTCATTAACTAATAATAAACAGAAGCAGCAACATTAAAAAAATAAAAACCCTAATAGAATACCTCACTTAAACAGAAGCAACATTCAACAAAACCAAGTCAAATAACAACAACAACATCACTAAGTCATTAACAGAAAAAACAACAATAAGTAAAAACAAAAGCAGCATGATCTAATAATAAACAGAAGCAGCAACATTAAAAAAATAAGAAACAATAATAGAATACCTCACTTAACATCAGAATTCACAACATAGTTGACCCCTAGAGCACTAAAGTGCTCCATGCTTGTTGTGAAAGAACCCTACAAAAGAAAATAAAATCAGAAACTATATTGAAAATCAAAATAAGAATTAAAAAAAACAGTAAAGGGATATACCTTAATCAGGAAGTGGATCTTCAACAGAAACATTAGAGATTGAGGCATCTTTCCCAACAGCAAGAAATTCTTCATCCTTTTCCTCAGGCTCAAAACCATACAACCAATTTCTTGTTGTTACAAATATCTCTACATTTTTAGGCAAAAGCCTAGCCCTCAACTTGTTCAAAATCCGACCCCCCATGCTAAATGAGGATTCAGAAGCAACTGAAGTGATTGGAATGGCTAAAACATCTCTAGCCATGAGTGAAAGTATTGGAAAAGACACAGATTGTGTTTTCCAATACTCTAAGATATCAAACCCAACATCTTTAGTGCGAGGGAGAAGGGGCAAAGAAATGTAGGAGTCAACATCGGACTTACCACTCCTAGAAGCTGCCAAATTGGCATCAAAGTTCTGACATTAAAATAGAAAAAGAGTTAGTAAACTGTAATTAAAAAAAATAATATAAAAACAGAAGCATAAATAAAAACTGACCTAAAAGAGATTTGATTTTTTGAAGGTCCTGGGGCGACTAGAACTTGACAGACTTGAACTTTGAGAAGAGTTACTTTGGACAGAAGAATTAGAAGAAGAAGAAGAACATGCAGATCTTAAATAATATATATACATACTAACAAACTCATTATAAACAACACTTACCCTCCTTTCAACCTCATCCTCAACATAGAGGACACCATACAACTCCTTCAGAAGTTGTAACTTATTTCGAGGATCAAGCAAAACAGCAAAAGACAGAATACTTGAATGATCAGACCAGTATTTCTCATAAAATTCAAGCATAGGTCCTGCCATTGCAGAGATGCCCTCACATGGATCATTGTGAGCATCACACAACAGCTTCTCAATGGCAACAACATTAGCCAAGTATAAGTTAGCAGTAGGATACTTGGATCTTGAGAACATAGTAGAAATTTCAAAGAAGGGCTCAAGGAAATCACAGATTAATTGAGCAGTTTCCCACTCAACCTCAGTGATTATATCCAATCCATTTTCCCTATTAACAAACAAGTTAATAGCAAGTTTAGCTTCAAGTGCCCTACGAAGCATCAGGTAAGTAGAGTTCCATCGAGTAGGAACATTCAAGACCAACTTACCAGAAAAATCAGAACCACAATCATTAATAGCATAATCAAAGCAACAAAGTCTAGCATCAGAAGAATCTATAAACTTCACAATCTCACGCAATTTAATAACAGAAGAATCGATTACCTTCAAACCCTTTTAAACTATCAAGCTCAGGATATGGGCAGCACACCTTATATGAAAAAACTTACCATTGCATGGCAGGGGAGAAATTGCATGCAAATCATCTTTGAGACGCCTCACCATTCTTTCATTTGCAGAAGCATTATCAAGAGTAATTGTGAAAGCTCTCTTCTCAAGACCCCACTCAGTTAACATATTTTTAACAAACTTATAAATAGACTCACCATCATGGGGAAGGGGAAACGACGAAAATTCAAAATCTTAGACTGAAGTTTCCAGTTATTATCAACATAATGTGCAGTCAGAGCAAAATACGAACGTGAAGTGCAAGCAGACCATCCATCACATGTAAAACAGATACGACTCAAAATAGAATGCATTGAATCAAGTAGCAATTTTTTATGCATCTCATGCTTTAACATGCAAGCCTTAGTAATAGAATATCTTGAATTATCTTTCACATTAGGATTTAGATAATGATGCAAAACCCTAAGTTTATCATGCTCAACAACACTCAAAGCATAACCATGACACAGAATAGCTTCAGCAAATAACTCACAATATCTTTTCTGATCAAAAGAAGTTTCTAAACTACTATTGGGATTAGTAGCAAGAAACTCTTTATAAGATTCACATTTTTCAGTATGCCTTTTAGGATTAGAAGTACCAATATAAGAATCAGCTTTATACCTTTTTGTTTTGCAGTACTTACATTCAGCAAAAAGACCTTCTGGAAGCTTGATGAAGGTATAATGATCCCAAACAGAAGATGTTCTTCTCCCAATGTCCCCTCCAGTTGAAGCTGTAGACTTCCTCTTAGAGGTACGAACTGTCTCAGATAGTTGATCATTTACATCCCCTTCAAGCATTCAAAAAAACATGAATCAGAAATAAACAAAAGTTAAAAAAATCATAATGAAAAAGGAGTAATAAACCACCTTGAGACAATATAAGTTGGTCATTTTGACTTCTTTCACCAGGAAAGTCCAACTCATAAGAAAATTCCTCCATAGTTGTCAAAAAACTGAAAAGTCCAAATCAGAGAACCAAACATACAAAATCATACATCGAAACCATATATGCAAAACCAAACATACATGCATATATACAAAAAATGAAAAAAATATACAAAATCATATATACAGACTGACAGAAACAAAATATACAAAACCATCTAAGTGGTTTCAGTTTAATCCTTGTACGTGGCGTTGTTACACCTGTCCACAGGGTCCTTTAAAAAAACCCCTTTGGCACCAGTAGCCCCGCAGGACGGGTAGTCCAGCCTAAACACTCGGATTAAACCAAGGAAACCCTAGACCTAAACTACTAAACACTCAACTGTAAAGCATGCAAAATATACCAAATCAGAATCAAAACCATACATGCATAAATACAAACTTCATGACAGAAACCATAAAAACTGACAGAAACGATAAAAACAAAACCATACATATACAAATATTGCAGCATATATACAAACTGCCAGAAACCATGAATACATACAGAAACCATACATATACATACATGCATAAAAACAAAACCATAGAAACTAACAGAAACAATAAAAACAAAACCATACATATACAAATATTGCAGCATATATACAAACATACAAAAACCATGAATACATACAGAAACCATACATATACATACATGCATAAATACAACCTTCCTGAGAATCAAAAGAAACATAAATGCATAAATACAAACTGACAGAAACCATGAATACATACAGAAATATACATGCAACCAAAAATAATACATGCAAACAGAAATATAAATACATGCAACCAAAAACAGTAAAGGCAAACAGAAAGAAACATGCAACCAAATAAAGACAAACAAAAATGAAAGAAGAACAGAAAGAAACATGCAAAAAGAAACATACAACCTTCTTGAGAAACAAACCCACGCGGAAGAGGAACAGACTGACAGAAGCCAGAAACGATCCTGAGATACAAAAGTAAATAGTTAGAAAAATATTAATCGAACAAAAAAATTAAATAAAAAAGAGAAAATAAAAGATCGAACTTACCAAAAATGGAAACTGGAAAGGCAGAGAAGATCAGCTCTCGGAAAATGAAAAGGCAGAGAAGATCAGCTCTCAGAATCTGAAGAGGTAAGATGAGAATACGAAAGGATTTTGGGATTAAGGATTGAGGTTTAGGGATTAGAGGTTAAGGTTTGGGGATTAGGGTTCAGGGTTTATGGGTTAAGGGTTAGGGTTTTGGGATTAAGGGTTTATAGATTATGGATTTTATGGTTTATGGATTAAGGGTTTAGATGTTAGGGCTTCAGATTTAGGGTTAGGGTTAAGAATGAATTGAGGTTTAGGGTAAAACAGAACTGAAGTTGGGTTTAGGGTTTTGAAGGATTGAAGAGAGGAATTCTCAAGAACACGAGGCTGTTCTAGAGAAAAGTTAGGGTTTCAATCGAAGAAAAACAAGTTTGAGGAGGGTTTTGTGTTTGTAGAGGATCTGGGAAGATATTTTGGAAGAACATGGATGAACTTGGTTGAAAACCAAGATTTTGATCGAAAAAAAGGAAGAAAATCTTGGAATTTCGTGTTTGTGAATGAGAGAGAAATTGAGAGGATATTTCGGCAGAGTAACAGTAGGGTGAAAATGAGCAATTTTGGCTGAGGGTTGAGGCTTTATTTTATCCCAAACCAATTTTGAGCCTTGACCTTTTCTTTGAATTCACCACATTTTTAGCCCAAACCAATTTTATTTTATCCCCACTCTTTTTGTCACCTTTTTCAGGGCAAGTTGATTATTCCAAAGCAGGAAGTTCGAGAAAAAAATTGGTGCAGAAAAAAATAGATTCGAATCAACACAGTGCAGTGCAAAAAAACAGTGCAGAAAAATCCAGTGCAGATTCGAACTGTTCGAACAATAAAAAATCCAGTTTGGTTCGAATAGTAGAAACAGTTAAAAAAATGCAGAAAAGCAAAATTGTTCGAACAGAGGGAAAGAAAAAAAGTGAGAGATTTCGAACAGAAAAAAATGGAGATAAAGTGTTGGTTTGCTTTCTTGTTTTCTCTTTTCTTTTTAATCTCCTTTGGAATACTCCTTTATCTTGAATTTTTAACCTTTTATTTGACCTTTTATCCTACCTGAACCTTAGCCCCATTACAACCCTCTTTAAATACCTCTTAATTTTTGCATCATATTCATAGTTAGTAGTGGAGATTAGATTTAGTCACAACCTTATGGTAATGTTTTGATTGATTTTGGCTTGAGCGATTAAAATTACCCTAAACACTTTGAGCGAAATGAGTGCATCCTTGTGAAGGTACTAGGTTTGTATCATTGATATTAACAAGTTATTTGAATGTCTACTTTTTGATTAAATTGTTTCTAGTCTTGTCGTTCTCCGATTGCTTCTTCGGGTTCATACTTGCTTAGGTACTAAATCACACAGGAAACTTAGAGACTTCGTGAAATTCAGGATGAGGACTTGAGCTTTAATTGGTTTAAATCGGACATGCTTGATGACAAGCATCGGATAAGTGAGGGGGAATTTGATAAGTAGCTAATATGGTCACTATTTTAGCCTTAATTATACTTCAATTGGTTGAATATGATGTTGATTCAGGACTTATTGTGTGTTTTTCGTGCAGGCCTTTGAATCTGAAGATTACTTTGAAAAGAGGCTAGATTCTGCAATTTTTCTAGATTCATGGCTGGATTAGTAGGCATGAACTGGGGCATGGAAGTGCTGACTGGGCGACACGTCAGCAACTTCTAGAAGATGACGTCAGTAGCGCTTGATAGCTTATCAGCCACGTTCCGGATAACTTATCAGCCGAGAATTGGATTAAAACTTGGGGATTATCTTTTGTTTTTAAATTTAAACACTTTAGGATTTATTTCTTATCTCTTAGGAATTATCTTTTGTATTTTAAATATTTTAAGAATTATCTCTTATCATTTTAGAGTTATTTTAGAATTTTTTTAGATACTATAAATACCCCTTTGAGGGTGAAACTCAAATCATCTCTTGTTCTTGGTTTTCATTTTACTTTGAAGTTTATAAAATTTCTCGTCTCTTAGTTCTCTATTTACTTTGGTTTTCTATTTTTTTCTTTAAAAAAATGCTAAGTATGATTTTTTTCATAATCATGCTTAACTAAGTTTCCTATAGCCAATGGCTTAAGCAATGATTCAATTCAAACGTGAGGATTGAAAAGCGCTTCATCAAATTTCGGGTATTTCTCTCAATTTTCTAAGCTTAATTTTAAAATCAAAATGATTTTAAAACCAAAGATTGACGTTGGTCATGATGTTGTTTTGATTAACTGTGTGGGAGGAAAGATCAGCTATTGAAGCACATTCGACTTCTTGGAACACACTTAGCAAAAATTGTTTGCTAAGAGGAAACTAAGATCGCATCAGTTATTATTGAAACAACATAATCCGAGTCGGTCTTTTACGATCTTAAATGATTTTATCTACAACATTGTGTTGATTAGATTAATTTAAGAAACTGGTATCAAAGATGGCACTTGGATATTCGGCTTACAAATCTTTGTCACAAGGATTGGACCTTGTACACAAGTAACCGACGTAAATCCCGAAGTGAAAATTTTTTTTCCCGATGATCTGAGGCAATTGAGTCACAGTAAGAGTCTGAGGCTAGTCTTTATCATATTTAATCACTTATATTTATTATTTTCTACAATCTTTTATTTTATTTAATCCCACAAACTCCCCCCTTTTTAAACATTATTCGACTCTCTTTTTGGTGCATCGATTGAACAAACATAAATCAGGAAATTTTTTAGTCCCGGTGGGATCGAGCCTTACTTCTCCCTTACTACGCTTAATTTTCTTTATTTATTATTTGAGAAGAATGAATTATTTTGACGCATAAACGACGCGTGTCAATCTTATTTTTTCACGTACAAAATCTCTAACACTTATCCTCCCTATATATGGAAAGGAATGAGAGGGTTTGATAGATTCTGCTCATCTGCTGCCCTTCCTTTTTCTCTTCGGGTACTCATTAACTTCTCTTGGAATTATCAAATATTTAAATTGTTAGCACTGCTTAAACTCTATGTAAACATACATATAATGACTTATGTAGTTGTATTTGAACCTTGATGTAAATGTACAAGCTCAAGAAAGATTAGAACAATAATAATCTAATCGATACCCCTATCCCTGTGTGAAAAAGAAGGGTTATAGCTAGGGTAATGTGGAAATTAGTGGGACTGACTGACCCAACAAACAAGAATCTCTCTCTCCCCCCATCACCACGTTTATAAGGACCCCATTGCAGCAAACTTATGCATGGCGAAATAAATCACACTAATCCCATCTTCATCTCTCTCTCTCTCTCTCTCTCTTTCAACTATGAAATTCTACCCGCCTGCTTCGCCTACTTGCCATCATTCTGGTTTCTCTTGGGCGTCTATAACATGAACTGCTGCGGGGAATGTTGTCCGGTCCGAAGCCATTCATCAGAATCTTAAATGTGTTCTGAATGATTTCGGACCAGGCTTCATTCCCCTCAACTTGGTGTTAGAGATACATATATATTCTCAGCTTTACTGTCTCAAAGATCAAATTTTCATGTATCTTCATTTGAGGTAAGGGTAGAATTCGTATCCTTGTTTTCATAGTTATTAATATGTTGTCTTGAAAAGCTCTTTCACATTCTCTATATAAATAGCTCAATGTGGAAATCTGACTGCTAAAATTCCATCTTCGTCTATCTTTTTGGTTTGTACTTTTGGGATTTGAAGTGATGATTATGCAACTGATGTGGATTGTGGACTTTGCTTGCAGATCAGTCTTTCAAAGAATATTAAGTTACTTGAAGACTACAACTTTGTTTTCTCTAACTCTTTTTTTGCTTTATGCATGAATGAGATTAAAAGTGGACTTCAAATATGCCTCATTTTTTTCATCACTTCTTCTTGGTTACATCGTGCCAGCAGCTATACCAGCGGATGCGACATAGGTTCATACTTTTTTTAACCTTTTGATAAGTCATATACATCTTATAGATAAAGTTGCTTGAATTCGAATCTCTTAATATGAACATCGTCCTCTTTTTCTACTGTAATCACTCGTTGGGTCTATGTACAAGATAATAATTAAAACTAGAAAATTCAAACAAAATAATTATATAAGTTCAGATTATATTCATAATCGATAGATTAAACTCTTAAACGGATTAAAACTCTACCAACATTTTCTTTTTCTATGTATCTCCTAGACTTGAATCTGAAATAATTTTTAAGATAATAAAGGTTAAAACTTCAATGGAGAGAGTGAGGAAATTTCAAAGAGAAATGTAGGAAGTTAGGTGAAGTAGGTGTACTTTAGATTCTTTTTGAAGATTTTGTCATCCCCATGACTTTTGTGAATAGAAATATTATATTTTTATGTTCTTATTTATGTCTCACATTAAAAAATTAAGTTTAAAGTTTAAGTTAAGGTTTGAAGTTAGAGTTTAGATTTAGGGTTTAGAGAATTAAGAGTATATTGTATTTATATGAGTTTAAAATTTAAGTTTTAGAATTAGGACTTAAAATTTAATTTTTTTAATATTTGGACATAAAAATAAGTATAGAAAAGAGAACATAAAATTTTTGTTCAGTTCAACCAAGTAGGAAAAGAAAATGTAATCATTTAAATTTTAGGACGGCTGATTTTAAAGAATAACTTGTTAGAAAAATATTTCATTGATGATTATGTAGAAAAATACTCTCTTTCGGTCTATGTAATGTAAACTTGTGTTTAGTCAAAAACGAGTTTTAAACTTGCGCTTAGCTAAAAGCGAGTTCTGTGTAAAAAAAAAACTTGATAAATTAATTTTTTGATTTTTTACCTACTCACTCACCACATAATTCGTGTTTAGCCAAAAGCGAGTTTACCTCACGTGGATTAAAAATGATATTTTTCTACATAACAATGAATGGAATATTTTTTCCAATTAATTTTCAAAAAGAAAATATTGTTTGAAATCCGCCTTTTACAACATTCATTATTACAAGATCATTCCATATTTGCCGTGCATTGTTGTTTACATTTTGTCCCACAAATTTCTGCATTTGCCTATCCCGACAGTGTCAGAGTGGCTCTCTCTCCATCACGAAAACTGTTTGTTGGGGCCACATGATCGGATTCTGTTATGATCAGCAGCACAAGATTTTTATAACCAACATTAGCAACAAATAAGAAAATTTTCCTTTTTCTCCAGCAAAGGACAACCTAAACAATACTTTTCATGCATTATAAGGGAACAGTATGAATGAGTGATCCCCAATTGCAGCCGCAGGCACTTATTCTAACCATTCAGAGATGAAAACATAAAAGCAGAATCTGACACAACACAACACAACCAAAGACAATATGTTGGTACTTTCTGGCTTGGATATCTACAAATGGATAGCCACAAATGCAATTTATAAACAAGTTCCACTATTTTTGGGTGTCATTCTTCTAAGAGAAACTATGCTAGAGTAGGTTAAGGGGTGGCCATTAAGAAATTTTGAAGTTACTCTTATACTTACAAATTCAATCAATTTAGCTTTGATTTGGAAAAAAAATTAATAAATTTAACCCTCATTATTTACCCATTCTATCATGCTACATATGTCAACATATGTTTGGAAGAAAATTATTAAATTATTTCTAATTAAAAATATGACTAAATTGATAGAATGTGAAAATAATTAGGGCCAAATTTCTTGATTTTTTAATTACGACTAAATTTATTGAATTTATAAATATGGTGGACTAAATGTGCTATTATACAAATTTTTTAATTGACATGTCATTCTTTTAACAACGGTTAACGGCTTAGTGATCATTTTATAACAAAGATCAAAATTTAATGACCATTTTATAATATTTAAAAGTTAAATGACTAAACTAAATATTTACCATAATTTAGTGACCATTTGTTAACTTTACTGTAATATTATTTAGCAAAATAGGCATAAAAGAGTAGTATTAGACTATAAATGACAGGTGCGTTGGATGTTGTGTCTAATGATGGAGGGTGGGGGCAATGGGCGTTATTGTCTTAGAAATTTAAAATTCGTATATGATTTAGAAATATTTTTTAAAAAAATTATATTTTATTCATTAAAAAAATAATTTCGCCTCCAAAAATTTTATATGTTCCCCTAGAATTTTACAGGTTCGTCTTTTAACATAAAGTTTTACTTTTGTCCTTGGTTGTGTGTAAACGCGGTGCGGTATGAGGAGGGGCGTATTTGCTATAGGTTAAGGTAGATCACTTGACCTACCATAAAAAAATTGGATAAACTACGTTAGAGGTCACTTAATTATTAATAAAATTACAAATAGGTCATTCATTATTAAAAGTTACAATTAGGTCACTCAATTAAAGTTTTAGTTACGCTCAGATCACTCCTCTGTTAAAATACAAACGAACATTTAACAAGATTTGGTATAATGACAGTTTTAGTCCTCAAAACTTATATATTCTACTAGTTTAATCCTAATTCAAAATAATTCAATAAATTTAACCCTTAATACTTAAAAAACATCCAGGGTGGATGCTTTAAGGGACCAATGGGGGCTACCCCCAATTTTGGAAAACTCGAATTTTGCCCCTAAAATTTTTGAATATTTTAATTTCACCCCCTCAAGATTTAAAAAAAATTCATATTAAGCTTAAAAATTATGAATATTTTCAATTAAACTCCCTCTCAAAATTTTAATTTTTTTGTTAAATCTCTCAAAAATATTAAAAATTTTAGTTAAACCCTCAAAATTTTTTTTGAAAATTTTCGTTTAAACCTCTAAATTTTTTTAAAAATTTAAGTTGTCATCCTCAAACTTTTACAACAAGTTCCGCCACTAAATGCATCAATTTAGTCATTTTCTTCTCCAAATCGCATGTATTCTCTCGTTAACACTAGAGTTACCTCATTTGAAATCATTAATTAATCTAGTACACAAATTTATAAATATATTTATAATTATTTTTAATGTTAGATCTATAATTAGTATCTACATTAAAATTAAATTCATTGAAATCTATTTAAAATTATTTATGAAAACCTTCGATTTTTGTTATTGCTACCCCGTAATTTTCTACAAAAGTTAAGATTTTCGTATTATTATATAGTTTTCTTAAGTTACTGAATTTTTATTATTTAGCAGATTTATTTCTTAGCAAGTCTGTATTTTTATTAAAAAAGTAAGTTGATAAAGATTTGATGATAGAGATTAGTGATCATTCCTATAAAGGTGTAGGAAGTCATTTTAGATGGTTTTAGTTACTTGCAAGTAATATAAAATGTTTTGTGTTCAGAGCATTAGTTGTAAAAATGATGTTTTGGAATGGTTTGATTATGGAGAAAATTTGTATAGTTCTATACATGTGATTTATTAAAGAGAGTTAGTAACTAAATCATAGTGGACTTCTTACATATATATTTAGGTGTGATTTAGTTGTCTTTTGTAATATCAGTTACGAACATCTTAAGTAATTTTTGATGACTTATTCAGTCTACTATTATTTTACATATGATTGTATTTATTATCGATTGGTGAACTACAAAGTTTAAATTCCTAGATCCGCTTCTGAGTATGAGTATTAAGATTTTTAGACATGGATAAAAGCAAGAAGTTGAGAAATAAGACGAAACAATAGTTGAGATCAACTAATTGACTAGAGTTAAAAAAGTTTATATTGTCCCATTTTGTATGAGTTCGAATTCCGACATTTGCATAAGACAAAAAGGAGAGTGGCGAGAGAAATTTGCATGGAACGATGAGGTTGTCGAAGATGTTGGTTAGCCTGCCTGCACCAGTTTCCTACATCTTTGTATGTCTCGTTTTTTGAAGGCTTTAAAAGAACATGCCTAAACTTTGATCATTGGACAATTTTTTTCTATAAATCTGGTTTGATTTCGAACATAACCTCTGTTGGGATAATAATAGACTTCTGCTTTCAGCTCAAGAGATAAAAACTTCGGATTTAAATTTCATCGAAAATCAAATCTGAATACTTCATAGCATATAGCAAGGCCCAGTATATGAGTAGGCAGCAGATTGCAGAAGAATAAATTCCAATTGAAGGCGTGTTGCAGACAAAGAGATAAAATGCAGCCCCACAAGCCCTCGTTAGCTCCAAAGTACCCAACATCTTGAGCAACACACTGATTAAGTTCATCGGCTCTTTTCAAGCATTGTTTCTTACAATTTAAACCCCCAATGCTACAATTTTCTTTCGGTCCAGTACTAGGCTTTAATGCCAGCACCCAAATCCCAAAAATAAAGAAAGAAACAGCTCCTATATATATATGCAGAATATGTAGAGGAGCAAGTAAAACCAATTAGCCAACCGTTAGACCGAACATCGAATGGCTCGACACGACAATTTCCCTATGTTGTAGATTGAGATGGTAATCTTGGGTGGTTATGCTCACCTTCATAGGTAACAACAAGCATGGATGGCTCTTCCAAGCACCTCTCTACATGCTTCCTTGCAGGGCAACCTCTCATAGTGCTACATTTATAATATCCCTTGCACCAGTTACAAACAAATCACAACACATTCCACTACATGCACATCAAACTCATATATATAATCTCAGTCTTTATATAATTGATTACCTAGGGTGAGGAGAGCCCTTGATCGGCTTCTGCCCGTATTTCCTCCACGAATAATCATCGGGAGGAATGTCAGCAAGCTTGTTACTGATAGCAGGCACCTTGATTGACCTCTTCACTCTAGGTTTCTTGTCAGCAGAGCTCCATGAGTTAAGTACAAATTGGAAAGAAAAAAGAAAAGACACTAGATCAAATAAGGGTGGAAATTGGAAATGAAAATCCAACCTCTTTTTAGAGCAATGGCATCTAGCACTGCTTCCACATTTGCCACTCCCACCAGTTCCATTCAAGTTAGCTACACTGCCATCTATGCTCAAGGAAGAAACGAAAGACCTAGTAGGTGTGCAGCTAGAGCTATCAAAGTTCAAGCTAATGCCAATGCTATTGCTCTTCCTAAACATCATCATTTCAGCTTGGTGTTTCATTTGCTGTTGTTTTTGGAGGAAATGGTAGTGCCCCAATGGTGTCGTTTGAGAGAATTGAAGAGGGTTCTTCCCATTCGAACTCGATTCCAAAGATGGGTTCCCTAAACATAGAGATTTCTTAACAAATGAATTCGGTTCTTGAACATTATAGTGTGGGGAATCCAAGAGAGCAGACTGAGGAAAAGGGGTTTGTGATTTCCTTAGCCTCCTCACTCTTGCATGTCCTAAACCAGAGTTCAAAAGAGAAACTACGATCTTCTGAACTTAAACACAGTTTCAACCATTAAACTCCTGTAATTAACTTGGTCTAGACGCTGAGACAAAATACTCAAAACTCTATGGGAACTCTCTATTGCTTCCTTGTTAGTTGCCTCAACCTCCTCCATATTACCCCCAGAAAACAAAAATTAAATTGCCTAAGCTAAAAACAGCAGAACTAGTAAAACATTAGATCTTTAAACAATAGAAGAAAACACACCATAGGAGCATAGGTCAACCCAACAGGAATTTCTTTCAACAAAGCTCAAAAGGACAATTCTTTTGCTTTCTTCCAAAACAGAGAAGGCCAATAAGATCATGGACTGTCTGATGAAAAAGAACTTTTGTAAATTGTATTTGCCTAGGAGAGACTTCACAAACGGCTATGACAAAACAAAGCTGCCATTTTTGTTTCCTTTCTACATGTTTTTGACTGCTGCTACCCTACTACTATAACAAATTCCAGGGAGAGAAACTCAACTCAAACAAAGAAAGAAATTCAATATAAAGGAGGGATTTCAGATTTGAATGAGCAGCACAACAGAACAGAACAAGAGAGCTGAGGAAAATGAAACTGCCACCTCAGTCACAAATTTGAAGGTGGGTCCCAAGCAAAGACCTTGGTTTTTTCGTTTTCCTTTTGTCGTTTCTGGCTTATTTAATTTTTGGGTATAGGACATAGACGGTCACTAAACTATACAAAAAATTAAATGGTAATTAAACTTTTAAAATGAGAAATGACAATTAAAGTTTATGTTTTGTTATAAAATGATAATTATGCCCTTAACATTAAAGAAGTGACATGGTTGTTAAATTTTTTTTGTATAATAGCACATTTAGTCCTTCATAGTTACACATTCAATCAATTTAGTCATAATTCGAAAAAATCTAATAAATTTAACCCTCAATTTTTACACTTTGTTATAATTGAGTCTTGATTCTAAAAAGATTATAGCTAAGAACACACAGGCATATGTGTAATTAGGACTAAATTTAGCCTTCAATTTTTTACACTTTGTTATAAATTTAACGTTGTTCTTAGTTATAAATTTTGTAGAATTGGGACTAAATTATAACAATGTGTAAAAATTGAGGGTTAAATTTAGGCTTAAATGAAAAATAGGTGCCTAAACTATACCATTTTTGAATTTTAGGTAACTAAAGTATTTTTTTGTAAAAATAGGTACCCAAAGTTTCAACTGTTATAATTTTAGGTGCCTCGTGATAACTATCGTTAACTTTTTTTAAATGTTTTTTATTTTATTTTATTTTTAATTTCTTTATTTTTTAAATTTATTTTTTTTTAAATTTCTAAATTTTCAAAATTCACAAAATGGCCCCCAAATTTGAAATTCCTAACTCACCAAAACTCAAATCACGATTTGAATCGATTATGTCGCCGATGGCCACGCCACCGCCTGTCACATCTGTCGCCGGACCATCACGGTCGTTTACCCAACCACCCCATCGCCGGAAATAGACCGAAGTCATGCAAACGCCGGATGAAGGACGAAATATTCAAAAAATTTATTCGAACGATTTGCGATGAGCGGCGGTTGAACGACGACGATCGGTGCATGGGTGCTTGGGAGAAGGGAGTACGCTCCATTCCATCCCCAAAATCGTGGCCAACGACGGCGGGAGTGGTCGGATTGAGGGATTTAGGTATTTCGCGATTTAAGAATTTATGAAATTTGGGCTTTTCTAGAATTTTTGGATTTTAGAGGATTTTTTGAAAACTTCAATTTTTTTAATTTTTTTAAAAATAATTTAAAAAAAAAAATATGCCACGTGTCACATTATAATTGGCTAATAAAATTTTTTAACGGCCATTAACACCGAGGCACTTAAAATTGTAACGGTTATTTTTACAAAAAAAATATTGTAGACACCTAAAGTTCAAAAAATGTATACTTTAGGCACTTATTTTTCATTTAAGCTTTAAATTTATTAAATTTCTTCGAATTATTACTAGATTAATTGAATGTGTAACTATGAAGGACTAAATGTGTTATTATACAAAATATTATAACAGTGATGTCACTATTTTAACGAAAATAAAAAATTTAATAGTTATTTTTGAAAGTTTAGTTACTATTTTATTTTTTCGGTGGGACAGATGGAATAAATGTTTGACAAAAAAGTTTGACTATATTTTTTTATACTGTTATCAATAACAAATTTTAAATAATAGGAAATCAAATTTAAAAAGTTTGACAAAAAAAATATTTTGGTGGGATAGATAGAATAAATGTTTTTACAGTTTACGAATTGATTTAACGAGAAAAGATACTATATTCTTTTAGTAAGATTAAAAATTCAAACTTTGTCTAATACATGTGAAAATATGAAGTCGTTTAAATTAGAATTAATATATACTATAACATTATAAATAACAAAATAAAATTAGAGTGACTCGTAAATTCAATTAACTTAAAAAAAATCCGGATTCCAAAACACGAGCTTCTCTCTTAAACATGCCATCTTGCTTGATAAAGAGAAACATCCAGTCATCTAATCATCTTGATTGATTCACACTTATGTAAGACTGAGACAGGGGGTTTATCGATATGAACTCAGAGTTGGGCAGACAAGGACCAAACCTAAGCCGCATTGAAATTCACTCGTCAAATCCCCACCCATAATCATAGTTGCACGCTTGTTAGCTTAATCTATAGATTGTGAATCAGGAAAATTTCGATAATCCGAGCTTTTCAAACCCTCTGCTAATAAATTCTCTCTAAACTCCCATCACGTTTGCTCAAAGCCACTTAGCTATTATTGTTTCCTTCCCCTTCCTTTCTTCGCCGGCTGTGCTTCCATCTGCTCTTTCCCTGTAATTTCTGACATGTCCACTGTATCAGAGGGAAGAATGCCAACTAGTTAGAAAATACAGATGCATGCACTGGTAAATAATGTAGGGAAAAGTAAATGACCACCACCGGATTTTCAGAATCTTATCCCGTTAGATTCTTGATTATGGATTTAATTGTCACATGATCTTCGCAATTATGCATATTCTTGTAACAAAGACATGGGATACAATACCATCAAAGTAAAGAATATGTTGTTCAGCTTCTCCATCTTCTTTGCGTCTTGTGCTTGATCTGTCTTGAACTTGAGGCACTGATAACATGTCAAACAGTCCATCATGAGCAAACTGCATTAGCATATAGCATAGAAGCAGAGTAACATCAGGTTGAGATATCATAAAAGTCTCACAGTTACAACCTTTTCCTTTATAATCCAAAGGCAAACAACACAGAAAACCTCAACTCATTATATGTACACTAGTTATGAGTATCATATTTACTGAGAATGATATGTCATTGGAAAGACAGAAGCAAGAGTAGGGATTTAATTGTCACTGCCTGATATATATAACATTTGCCCAACAAGATGATTATACTACTTTTGTACGTGATCCCTCAACTAATTTGAGCCTTTAAAATTGTCCAGAAGCTACTACCTGGTCCAATTATGCTCTTAAATATTCAACTTGAGATATCTGAGCAACAAGGGATTCTTATCTACTGCATCCGTCACCAGCACATTGGACCTTAGCAAGTTCAAAACCTAAAAAATGGCAGATGATCAAGCAAACTTCAATTATGCTCTAGCATCATTTAAGCTTGAGATATCCGGGTCAACGAGAACAATTGACCCTTTTCTGCCATCATATCCTCAATCCTCAAATTCTAACACTATCCTTTCAAACACACAAGTCATAAGGATGTATGCTCAGATAATCGATCATCTAATGACACATTAGGTCAGGTATAACTGACAGATTTAAATTAGTTTACTTTTATTGCCTTCAAATTCATGGTTTCAAGTACAGACTAAAATTAGCGGGGCAAAGAACCACTTAAACGTATCTGAACACAACTGAGCTAATCAGATTTCTTGGAAAGAAAGCATAACCATTAAGGAATTTTCAAAATCTCAAAACAAATACAGATCCAAGAGCCACAAGGAATATTTTACTCATATAGTAGAAAAATTCATCGTAACACCAATCTATTAGCCCTTCACCAGTTAATGCAAACCTCATTGAAACAGATTCCTAAGGATCTTTGAATGCAATTTCCCTAGCCTTTCCTTTCCTGCCAAGAGGTCAAGGAAAACTGACAAACATATAGCAAAATTCGCTCATGCATTATCACTACTTATAAAATAGTCAAATGTGTAATAGCATTTCTCTAGTTTGGGCCATATATAGAAAAAGAATCAGTTTAACTGCTATTTTTTATGTATAGGTCTAAATAAATAGCCTCAAGAAAAGATAGGTAACGAGAAGCTACATTACTCCAACCCTACATTTTTCTTGAAGTACCTATGCACACTTGTGTCCATGAGTATGGGGATTTGATCTCCAAATACATAGTAAAAAGAAATAATTGAACATACTCATATAGGACACATACATGATACATCTGACAAACATCCTAGCCCAAAAGAAATTTTACCAAGGGGACAGACCAGGTTCATAAGGCTATTTGAAGAAACCTTGGTCTTCCATTATCTTTGATCATGGGTTTTGCCTGTTTCTTTTTGCCTCAACAACATAACCATGCCATCAAATTCCATTAGTCTTTTTTTTTCCTCCTGGAAAGCACATTTTTATCCAGGCTGTTAACCGAAAAGCAATGTTTCACCGTACAACTTCTTCACAAACTAAGAGACAATAGAGAAACAGAGAAGAAGCAATAGGGACTCACTGCTGAAATTACATCAAGAAGCTAAAAAGGACACAATATCAAGCACGTTATCCATGGCAAGCATATGAGAAAATCTTTGATCATGAGTAAACAGATGTTCAGATTCTCACACATTTTATTAATTAATCCCAAATCTAACCTAATTGTTTGGGAATAGGGAAAACTACACCGGTGGTCCCCAAACTATTACCGTCTTCTTATTTTGGTCCCAAAACTATTTTTTTTGGCAAAACCGTCCCTTCTGTTACATAGTTCTCCCGTCCTTAAAAACTAACGGAATTGCTGACGTGGAATTTTTTTTTATATTTTAAATATTTTTTTATTTTTTCTCTCATATATATATATATTATTTAATTTTTTTATTCAGACTAATGTGGTGGTGACACGTGTCACCACCATAACAAAGAAAATAAATCCAATGTAAGGGGGAGCTAGGATTTGAACCTATGTCCCCTAACTCTAAAATCATTGAGCTAACCACTGGGCTAAACTCCAAGTACTAATATGTTTTAGCACACATTATCTTTAAAGCAATCAAATGAACCCATTATTTCTCAATAGAACTCGGATTTAAACTTCCCATCTTAAGCTAAATAGAACATCAACAACGAGAAAATGACTGCAGGTAGTGCAAGATTGTCACATGAGAAAATGCACTAACATGACAGATACTCAAATTCCCAGGTCTAGTTTGAAAGCTAGTTCGCAGGATTACAGAAGGTGCAGTCCGTTAGATATTATTTTTTCCCCGCTTAAATGACTGAAAAAAATGGTGTTCTAAGTTTTACTGCAATCATTGGGAATGACTGGTAATGAAGTTGAACTAAAAAGTGCAGGGGGGGAGCTGATTGTTCATGGAAAATGTTATGATTTTTAGAGGAACTAAATTGAAACGCTTCAAATAAAATACAAACTGACCAGAGCAAACAAAAAGGCATGCAGAAAGAAACTTTTTGAAGTAACATCACTTTGACATTGTTGATTGAATCTGTCGCTAATTCTGTTATCTATGCGTGTAGTGCAGATGTGATTAAAGTTAGGCTGCAAATGCAGCTTGTAGGTCAGAGGGGTCCTTTGGTTGGAATGGTATTTTTTCCAATGCTTTTAATTTTATTTTCCTGATGAAAATTATCTGGTTTACCGGATTCTATTGATTTGGTATATATTTACATGGATGTAAACAGGGACCATTGCTTGTTCAAGTGATGAAAAATGAAGGACCTCTGTGCAGAAATTGTGTAAAAATGTTGTTCTCGTTGTTGATGTTCTATTTAGCCTAAGATGGGAAGTTTAAATCCGAGTTCTATTGAGAAATAATGGGTTTATTTGATTGCTTTAAAGATAACTTGTGCTAAAACATGTCAACACTTAGAGTTTAGCCCAGTGGTTAGCTCAATGACTTTAGAGTTAGGAGACATGGGTTCGAATCCCAGCTCTCCCTTCACTTTGAATTTATTTTCTTTGTTCACATTAGTCTAAATAAAAAAATTAAATAATATATATATAGGAGAGAGAAAATAAAAAAATATTTAAAAAATAAGAAAAAAATTCTACGTCAGCAATTCCGTAGTTTTTAACGACAGGGGACCAAAACAGAACTATATAACAGAAGGGACGGTTTTGCCAGAAAAAATAATTTTGGGACTAAAATAGGAAGACGGTAATAGTTTGGGGACCACCGGTGTAGTTTTCCCTTGGGAATAAACATCAATTAACACTTCACCATAAAGATTGAATCAAACAAATCCAACAATTCTAAACAAATAGGGAAATTCAGTTTATACCTCTTTGTTATCAGTAACCTTCAAAACCAATTTGCTTTGAATTTATTTTCTTTGTTATGGTGGTGACACGTGTCACCACCACATTAGTCTAAATAAAAAAATTAAATAATATATATAGGAGAGAGAAAATAAAAAAAATATTTAAAAAATAAGAAAAAAATTCTACGTCAGCAATTCCGTTAGTTTTTAACGACGGGGGACCAAAACAGGAGAACTATGTAACAGAAGGGACGATTTTGCCAGAAAAAATAGTTTTGGGACTAAAATAGGAAGACGGTAATAGTTTAGGGACCACCGGTATAATTTTCCCTTAGGAATAAACATCAATTAACACTTCACCATAAAGATTGAATCAAACAAATCCAACAGTTCTAAACAAATAGGGAAATTCAGTTCATACCTCTTTGTTATCAGTAACCTTCAAAACCAATTTGCTTTGAATTTATTTTCTTTGTTATGGTGGTGACACGTGTCGTCACCACATTAGTCTAAATAAAAAAATTAAATAATATATATAGGAGAGAGAAAATAAAAAATACTTAAAAAATAAGAAAAAAATTCTACGTCAGCAATTCCGTTAGTTTTTAACGACGGGGGACCAAAACAGGAGAACTATGTAACAGAAGGGACGGTTTTGCCAGAAAAAATAGTTTTGGGACTAAAATAGGAAGACGGTAATAGTTTGGGGACCATCGGTGTAGTTTTCCCTTGGGAATAAACATCAATTAACACTTCACCATAAAGATTGAATCAAACAAATCCAACAATTCTAAACAAATAGGGAAATTCAGTTCATACCTCTTTGTTATCAGTAACCTTCAAAACCAATTTGCCATCCCAATGCCGGTACTTCATGCAATACCGTGTCTAGGTCCCCCGATCCAAATCCAGAAAAGAAAAAAAAAGTTGGTAAAAATCATATATGGTATTTATAAAATCCTTATCTGTTAAGCAGTCGGAGACCTCCCTTTTTATATAATAAAAATGCCAATAAATAGAGTAAAGTTGACATACAGATTCAGGATCGGCACGGAACAACTGCACAGTTCTCTCGACGAACTCGTCCCAAGATGTTATATAAACCATTGCGTCGTCAATCGAAGAAGAACCGAACGAATTTCAATGAGAATCTGCAATCTGATCGTCCTCACACTCAAAGGAGTGAATAAATGTTGCTTTTGATGATTTTGTCAAGGTCTGAATGAGAAATGACCGTGGGAGGATATATAAATGGCAGTTGGTTAGTCGTTTTAATTACTGTTTAGAGCTCGCTTAATGAAACGGTGCGTCTTATGTGACCCATGTTAATACATAAAACGGGGTTGTTTTTACTATGTTTGAGTATAAGGGTTTTGTGAACGTTGTAAGAACTTTTTTTTTTGTTGAAATAAATCTGGTCTTATCTTTTTCTCTCATTTCTCTCTAATATGTTTCTTCCTTTTCCTTGCTCTAGTAAAAATTCTACCTTTTTTCATTTGTGGCATTACAAGGGTATCAGAACCTTATGTTCCTCGAAATCATGGTGGAAACTCATAGTCAAGCGGCAACCACCACAGCAGATGCGCCGCCAGCTCTATAACAGTTACTTCGAAAACATCCACTCATGAATGAAAACAAGAGACTATTAAGCTCCAAGCTGACTTGCAACGTTTGAAAGGATCTATCAACGACAGGTTCCAGACTATGCAAATGACAATGTTGGCAAATCTTCATAAGTTGATGGAAATCGTGTTGGGGAAGAAGATCGACGCAGATGCTCTTTTGGTCCAACATTCAGGTGTTCTAGGAACGCCTCAATCGTCGTTATCGGGGTGGGAACACACATCAAAGGTGGTGGTGACAACAAATCCAAAGGGAACCCAGAATCCAGTCCACTAGGAGCCCACACAAGTCACGGACTCATGAGACACTGAGAGTCCGCCAGGGGTGCATAGACTGGCGACCAACAACTTTGCTTACAAGTTGTTATGCCCGACTTTTGATGGGTCGGACTTTAGAGAGTTAATCCTGAAACTTGAGCAGTATTTCGAAGCTGAAATGGTCCCAGATTCAGCTAAAGTCCGAGTGGTGATGCTTCATTTGAAGGGGCGTACGTTATAGTGGCACCAGTTCATTTTTAAGAATCAAGGGGGCTTACATCATGTGAGTTGGAATGATTACCTATCTCTCTTACGCGGAAGATTTGCACCATGAGAATTTGAGGATCATTTTGCAGATTTAGTACACTAAGACAAACTGAGTTAGTGGATAGGTACTATGAGGAATTTATTCAGTTGCTTAACCAAGTAGAGTTGTCAGACGATTATGTTCTAAGCATGTTTAAAAATCATTTGCGCATTGAAATCGGTCCTATGGTTAAACTATTGAATCCCAAGAATCTGATGGATGCACACAATCTAGCTAAACATGTAGAGGAGATGGTGTTCCCTAAGAAACCAAATATGGTTGTGGTCAGGGGGTTCTCACCTACTTCCTTACCCATTTTCCATTCGAAACCATGACCAAGTTATTCGAAAGGGGGAGGGCCATTTGGTGTAGCTAGTGGGTATCCGCTATCTAAAGTCTCTACTCCTGGTAATTCGAGCCCTGTTAACAGCAAACCGGCACCAGTGAAAAATTCTAAAGGACCAGGGAAACTGTTATCTTCCAACGAGATTGAAGAAAAAAGAATGAGGGGACAATGTTTCTGGTGTGCAGCTAAATACACACCAGGACATAAGTGCGCCAAGACACAGTTGTATCAAATTATAGTGGAGGGAAATGAGGAGAAATTTGAACCAGAAATTTTTTTTGGATTGTGAAGATAATACCGAGCTGTTGGCTGTTGACCAAAAGGCAGAAGATGAGCCAAAATTGTCTTTGAATGCTTTGTGGGGGGGCTTCCCATCTCGAAACGATGAAACTCATGGTCACTATAGGAAGTTGCCAGTGCGTTGCTTTAGTGAACTCTGGGAGCACACATAATTTCATGAGTATGGGTTGGTTAAGAGACTGAGGCTAAAGGTGAATCATGGAACTCAATTGAGAGTGACTGTGGCAGATGGTAATTGGTTAACCACAGGGGGAGAATGCAATGTAGTTGAGTGGCACACTCATGGACACAATTTTGTTGCAAATTTCCTAATGCTGCCTCTGGAGAACCGTGACATGGTTTTGGGCATCCAATGGCTGACTAGACTAGGCAGCATTAAGTGGAGTTTTGCTGAATATATGATGGAGTTCCAACACCTAGGAGGTAAGGTGAAATTGAATGGGATTCAAGCTAGAGAATTACAGTGAATGGACTCAAATGCTTGTAGCAAAATGTTGAGGATGTATAAAGGTTTATATAGTGTTGTTGTGTGTTTAATAAATCCTCAGCTGAGAGTAACTGACAAGGATGAAGTGTTGCCTGTAGAGATTCAAGAACTGCTTCAACAATTCAAAGAGGTTTTTGAGGAACCTCAAGGATTGCCACCTGATAAGGGACATGATCACAAGATTAAGCTGGTTAATGAAGAGGTTGTGGTGAAGGTCAAGCCTTATAGACATCCAACATACCAAAAGGATGCCATTGAGAAAATGGTAAAGGAAATGTTGTAGGCGGGGATTATCAGAGATGGTAATAGCTCTTTCTCATCTCATGTGGTTATGGTGAGGAAGAAGGATGACACTTGGCGTATGTGTGTGGATTATAGGAAGCTTAATTAGCTTACCATCAATGACTATTTCTCAATGCCAGTTATTGAGGAACTTTTAGACGAGTTAGGGTCTACTCTTTTCTTCTCCAAACTGGATTTGAGGTCAGGGTACCATCAAATTTGAATGCATGAGGCTGGCATCCCCAAGACAGCATTCATAACTCAAAAAGTGCACTATGAGTTCTTAGTGATGCCCTTTGGGCTCACTAATGCCCCTGCAACATTTCAGGGACTAATGAATAGGGTCTTTAAACAACAGCTAAGGAAATATGTCTTGGTATTTTTCGATGATATCTTGGTATACTCACCAGATTGGAACTCCCATTTGCAGCATCTGTAAGAAGTTTTGGTGATTTTGAGAACTCACAGGTTGTATGCTAAACAATCCAAATGCTGTTTTGGAGCTGTTGAGGTTGATTACTTGGGATATGTGATATCTAGGGGCACCATTTCAATGAATCAGACTAAGGTAAAATGTAGTCGAGAATGGCCAACTCCCAAGTCAGTGAAAGAATTAAGGGAATTCCTTGGATTGTCTGGGTATTACAGAAGGTTTGTGCAAGGATATGGTTGCATTGCGAGACCACTTACTGAGTTATTGAAGAAGAATGGGTGGAAGTGGGGGCAAAGATGAAGAAACAACTTTTGATAGGTTGAAATAATGTGTCGGCTCAGCCCCAGTTTTGGCACTCCCAGATTTCAGTTTGCCTTTCATAGTTGAAATTGATGCTTCCAATATAAGTGTGGGAGCTGTATTGGTGCAAAATGGCAGATCGGTGGCATTTTTTAGCAAAGGATTAGGGGTTAGATATCAAGGATTGTTAGTGTACGAGAAGGAAATGTTAGGATATGATTATGACTGAAAACCAAGCTATAACTCCTTTCAACAAAAATGGGTGATTAAAATGATAGGATATGATTATGAGGTGCAATATAGAAAAGGGTGCAACAATGTGGTGGCTGATGTACTCTCTAGAAGACCTGAATTAGGGAGTTTGATGAACATGGGAGTGAGCAAAATCACCACTGATCTAATGAAAAGGGTAATTGCTTCTTGGCAAGGAGATGAGAAACTGCAGAAATTGATTAAAGAGATGGAAGGGAGCAGTTCAAAACATGCAAGTACAAGTGAAATGGAAGAGTACTTAAAAGGAAGGAGAAGTTGGTAATGGGACATGACCCTGAATTGAGGAAAGAAATAATTCAGTTCTTTCATGAAAGTGCTATTGGTGGTCACTCAGGGGCTAAACCTACTATTCATAGGATCACTTCAATCTTTTATTAGAAAAGGTTGATGATGGAGGTCAGAAATGCAGTGAGAGAATGCATTACTTGTCAAAGAAACAAGGGAAATTTAAATCTTACTAGAGAATTATTCCAACCACTAGCCATCCCAGAGACCATTTGGAGCTCTATTAATATGGATTTTATTGAGAGATTGCCCCAATATAAGAAAAAAGATTGTATTTTTGTGGTAGTGGATAGGCTGACCAAATATGCACACTTTGTGGCCATAGCTCATCCCTTCACAACTAAGTCAATTGCACAATTTTTTCTGGAGAACATCTTTAAATTGCATGGACTGCCAACATATATAGTTTGTGACAGGGATAAGATCTTTATGAGCACATTTTGGAAGAAATTGATGAGAAAATTGGGAGTTACAATCAGTGCTTCTACGTACCACCCATAATTTGATGGGCAAACTGAAAGAGTAAATCAATGTGTGGAAACGTATCTGAGATGTATGACAGGAGAACGACCCAAGGAGTGGTGTGACTGGCTGCACCTTGCTGAGTGGTGGTATAATACCACCTTCCATTCAGCCATCCAAGTGACTCCTTACCAGGCATTGTATGGCCAGCCACCCCCAGTTCACGTGTCATATATCACTGGAGATTCATTGGTGGCAAAAGTGAATAGGAGTCTGCAACACAGGGAATCAGATCTGAAAATCTTGTGTTTCCATTTGAAGAGAGCTCAAGACAGAATGAAGGTTCAGGTAGACAAAAAAGGAGGGTGCGTGAGTTCTAAGTTGGAGATTGGGTGTTCCTTAAATTGCAGTCCTACAAACAACAAATTGTGGTCTCCAAAAATTGTCAGAAGTTAGCTCCAAAATGGTTTGGATCGTTTGCAGTACTAAGCAATGTGGGTAAGGTGGCTTATAGGCTTCAGTTACTAGCTGGTTCCTAAGTTCATCCTGTCTTACATGTCTCACAACTAAAAAAGAGGGTCAGATCAGACATTGTGCAATCTGAATTACCTATGGTGAATCCAGGTGGAAATATAAGCAAGGAGCCTTGTAGAATTGTAGATAGAAGGCTTGGAATGAGAGGCAACAGAGCAGTCACTAAATTTTTGGTGGAGTGGTCAAACTCTTTTCCTGAAGACTCTACTTGGGAAGTTCTACATCTGCTGAAGCAAAGTTACCCCCAATTCAATACTTGAGGACAAGTATTTGCTTTGGAGAATGGAGTAATGTCAAGGTCTGAATGAGAAATGACCGTGGGAGGATATTTAAATGGCAGTTGGTTAGTCGTTTTAGTTACTGTTTAGAGTCAAGCATGTTTAATGAAAAGGTGCGTTTTATGTGACTCGTGTTAATACATAAAATGGGGTCGTTTTTACTATGTCTGAGTATAAGGGTTTTGTGACCGTTGTAAAATTCATTTTTTTGGATGAAATGAATCTGGTTTTATCCTTTTCTCTCATTTCTCTCTAATCTGTTTTTTCCTTTTCCTTGCTCTAGTAAAAAATCTACCTTTTTCTCATTTGTGACGTTACAAATTTTTCCCTTATCGGACAGAGGATTTTATGAACTACAAATATTACGCTCAAAGATCCCTCTTTGACCAATTGAAGTTCGCCTCAAGTACACAAAAAAGAGAGCGGTTTTGGACCAAGGGCGTTCAAAAATACTTAATCCGATTTACTTGGTCTCATGGACCTGAACCCTTAAAATCAGTTATTTCTTTAAAAATTTTACTCGGGCACTTAACCTGTGTTTTTTCTTGAATAGTTAGGTCGGGTCTGGGCAGAAGATCTGTTGTAACCGGGTAGCCGACTCGGCCCACTACTTTTAATACTATATACTTTTTAATTTTAAATTTTATTTTTATTTTAAATTTTTTAATATTTTTACTCTAAAACTAAATTTAAATCCTTAGATCATTTCTATGTTTGTATTATGTACTTTTAAGTTTTAAATTTTTCAAAAATATTTATATTAATTTGTCAATATGAGATTCAAAAGAAAAAATTATAATCGAGATTAATATTTTTAAGGCTTAACTCAGAAATAGGTGCTCAAACTATACACTTTTTCTGAGATAAGTGTCTATTGTTTTTTTGGCTGACATAAGAGCTTAAAGTTTCATTCCGTTAGTGTTTTAAGGTAACGCCTTTAAAAAAAATCATCACCCAATAATAGATTGACACATGACTTTTATTTTTACTTATTTTTTAAAAATAAAGTAAAAATAAAATAAATTAAACAATATCTCAATTTTTTCAAAAATTACAAAATAGTCTCAAAATCTCTAAAATTTCAAAACTTTAAACCCAAATTGATAGTCTCGCCGGACCCCATCGTCGTCGTCGCTTGAGGCCACCGTCTATTTTTTTCCAACCATCCATCATTGGTAACCGGTGAGATGGGTGTCAATCGGACGTCGAACAACGAATGCGAAAGGCTCTAGTTGTTTGACATCCGATTGGCACGCCTCTCGTCGATTACCCGCGATGGGTAGTTGGGGAAAATAGAGGTGACCTCAAACTGCGGCGGCGGAAGGGTTTAGCGAGACTGTCGACGGTAATAGTGGCATCAATTTTGAAATTTTGAGGTTTGGGGTTTTAGGAATTTGAGACATTTTTTGAAGATTTTAATACCTTTTAGATTTATTTTAAATATTTTCTTTTTTTTAATTTTATTATTAAAAAAACACGTGTTAAATTCTGAATGGGTGATGAATTTTTTTAACGATGTTACATTAAAACGTTAACAAAATGAAACTTTAAGAACCTATTTCATCCAAAAAAAACATTAGGCACCTATCTTAGAAAAAGTGTATTGTTTGGACATCTATTTTTGAGTTAAGCTTATTTTTAATGTCTTCATTTAGTGATAAAATTTAGGCTAAAGGGGTTATTTTGCTCTCTCTCTCTCTCCCTCCCTCCCTCTCTCTCTCTCTTTCTCTCTCTTTCTACCTTTTAATTTATGCTTTCATCCATTATTGGGCTTTGAAAACATCAGTTCTGTTTGATTTCCTAGCAATAACCCAAGCACATGAAACCACCATCCGAGCTTTCTTGAAAGCAACCTCACATGGCGGCACATCCATCAATTAACAACCCCCAACACCCATTCCCTAGTTTTTTAACTCTTTGACTCAAGAAAATGGGACTGTAAAATTCTTAATCCTTTTGTTTATTATTGACCTGCATGTATTCTTGCGGTGGTTGAGTTATCTATCCTTTCTCAAAACTGTAACACCTCAAATTTTGCCAATTTGAAAATCCCTAATTTTGAGATCCCTAAATCAAAAACCTTAGAATTTGGGGATTTTATAATTGAAACCCTAATTGAGAAATTTGGAAATTAAATAATCTTTAAGTGATTTTAAGGACCTTTTTGTGAAGCAAGTAAAGTTTTGAGCCATTCAGTAAACCCTAATCAAGTCTAATGACCTAGTGTGCAATTTACCCTTTTGTTAGGATATTTATTCAACATTATCAGCCCTAAAAGTCTTTTGGAATTCCATTTTGGAGACTCAGCCGCCTCTCTCCCTCTTCCCACCTTCTCCGTCTCCTCTCGCTCACTTCGGTCAGACGAAGATCCGACCAAGCTCTCGCCGTCGTGCGTGGCTTGCACGATCACCACCACCGTGACTGTCATCGACCCGCGATCAAACCCCACCCACCGGACCAACTTTATCGGTCGCCGTTTGGTCAGAAACGGTAGAAAACCGTTCAGTTTTCCCTACCCCGTTCGTCTCCGCCGTTCACACCACCATCGTCGCGTTCGTCTTTGAGTCGCGAGCAAACCCAATCATCGTTGTTTCTTTGCGCCGCCATCTGCTCCGCCTCTTGTCTATCGAATCCGACGTTGGGTAAGCTTCTTCTTTCTCTTTGGGTTTGTTTTGTTCCCTTGTGGGTTTTGTTTGATCTTGAGGATTGTTTTGACCATGGATTTTGTGTTGTTCGGCCGAAATGACCATTTTGACTTCATCGGAGGTATTTCCGGTGAGCCACTGCCGCCTTGCCGTGTTGTCGCGCCGTCGATGAGCCATCGTCACCCTTGTGGATCCGTTCCGCCGCAGTTGGGTGCTTGTAACCCTAGTTTCTAATCTAAGAAAAGAATAAGAGAAGTGGATTGGGTTGAGCCCAAACCTTTGTTTTTTTCTTCAAAATCCCTAAAATCGATAGCCCATCAGTGTAACCCATTAAGCTGAGTTGACCAGACCAGATTAGTAAGCCCAATGAACCGAATTACCAAGTAATTGGACCAGTGAAAAGAACCGAGTTGTGCAACCGAACCAGCTTTGACCCGTTTGACCCATTGACCGAATTGGACAATTTGACTATTGATTGAGTTTGACCCGTTGACCATATTTGATAGTTGACCAGTTTGACCGATTTTGACTATTTGACCGTTTGACCAGAGTTGGCCTTTGACCTGTTTGACCAGAGTTGACTTTTAGCAGAGTTGACCGTTGACCTTGGACATGTTTGACTAGTTGACTTTGACTTTGACCAGAGTTGACTAAGAGTTGACTTTTTCAGAAAACGTTCATCTTAACCTTTCTCGACGCCCCGAGTCTGTATCCGCTGCCCGTTTTGCCTAATTAGATCTCGAAAGCTCCATTTTGCCCTTTTTAATTAATTGTTATTGGAATCTAATTCGGAATATTCTCGTATTAAGGTGCTGACCTTAAGACCGTTGGGTTACCTCCAATTGTTCAGACCGACCATGTATGTTCTTCGAGATCTTCACGTGAGTATATCTTAGTTCGGTTTTCAGTGTTTTAGTCGGTGGCTTAGTGATAGAAATAAATGTTAATATGGAATTCATATCTCGTAGGTCCTGATTTAGTGAGATCCGAGCGTGAGGCTCGCCCTTCTCAAGATTAGAGCTTCTGTGGCTAAGGTGTGTGTTTCTTGGGGTATTTTAAATAAATGTTGTTTTTTTTATATATATCTCTGCTTGATTTATTATCTGATTGAGATTTGATAATGATTTGAAACATCATTCATGGCATACTAAATGTGTTTTTTAAATCAAATATCTTATTTTCGAAAAATATGATACTCATAAGAGTTCAGATTTGTGATTTTACAAATCATATCATGTGTCATTTGTTCAAAATAATATTCGGAAAAGGTGAGAGAAATCTCCACTCTGGCGAGCGAAAGCACCACTCTGGCGAGGGCAACCTCCACTCTGTATGATATCGGATATTCGGGCATTGCATCATGCATCGAACATCATAGCATTTATGATTTTGATTTATCGGATACACTCTATTTTCGGAAATGAATTTATCGGTAAATGCAATACTGTTTTGATTTTCTGTTTTGTTTAAACAAAAGGACACGCTAAGCTCTTTAGCTTACACCCCTTAGTTTTTACTTTCAGATACTCAGACTTATTAGGCGACTCGGTACTTGGAGCATCTCTTGTTTATTCGGATATATTAATATTCAGTATGAACTCATTTGACTACTTTGATTTACTATTTTAATATTATTTGGAATATTCGTGTAATATGGACATTGGGAATGTTTATAATTTGGGATTATTGGATGCATGCATTTACAAACTTGTTTTCAGATATTTTAATTAATTATCATATCCATATTAATTATTGGGTTTTTATTTATTCAATAGATTATTATGAATTTTATTATATTTAACCTAAATTGTTTCTTGTGGGACAAGTTTTCAAACCTAACTTCCTAAATTCGGCTTTTTCTTCTAAGTCGGGTTTAGGGGGTACATTTAGTGGTATCAGAGCCTAGGTTCAACCCACGGACTGTGAGGCTTACAACAATTATTTTCAAATGTTTTCGACTTCTGCATGCATCTAAAATATTTTGAGACAAATGGGAATTTTTTGAAAAATATACTATGGTATTCTGTGATTTTGACTTTAATGTTTTCAAAGTGTTTTAAATCTGAGACTCTAGTACCGATTCTGACTCTAGGTTATTACCTTTTGTAGATAGTTGCTATGCCACCGCATAGGAGTTCTAGCTCTATGATAGGTCGAGGTCGTGGCCGAGGTTGTAATGTTGTTTCTGGCGGTGATCATCCGCCTTTTGTTGGGCAAAAGGAAAATCAGAATGAAATAATGGATAATGAGAATGAGCCCTTAAGAGGACACCAGATTGGGAGTGATGACCCGCATGATGTTGATGAAACTGAGACAGTTCAGCCGGATAGTGCAACAGTTCACCGTGAGTTGCTCCGTTATCTTAGACAGTCAGAGGGTCTGAGAAAACCCATATCTACAGAATTCATAGCTGCTGGGATGAAATTGTTTGAGGGTAAAACTGATACACATCCAACTGATGCAGAGTATTGGTTAAAAAAGTTACAACGGTTGTTTGTTGAGATGGATTATCCAGTTAATCAGAAATTGCGAGCCGTTGTATCTTTGTTAGAGGGTGAAGCTCAGAATTGGTGGGAGTCAGTGGTTGATACGGTTCCATCTAGTCAAATTACATGGGAGTTTTTCCGAAAGGCTTTTCAGGATCGGTATGTGGGAGCTGAGTTCCTAGCGAAGTGTCGTGATGAGTTTATGAATCAGAAACAGAATAACATGTCAGTGAATGATTATGAGATAGAGTTTCGGAGGTTGACCAAGTATGCTCTTGGGTTAGTTGCGACTGAGGAAGATAAGTGTGACTGGTTTTTGAAGGGACTTCTCGACTACCGATTCAGAGAGATGTTGCAACACATCATGATAAAGTATTCAGCAACATGGTTAGTCGGGCTAAAACTGCTGAGAGGATTCTTGCACTAATGGAAAAAGAGGAACTTCAGAATTCTGACCAAGTCGTGAAGCAACCGGATATATCTGCTCAGCCTAGTTTTGTCAACTCGTCTGGGAAGAGGTCTAGAGATGAGTTTGTTCCTCATAGTTATCGAAATGTAAGACCTGCAGTATTGACAGTTCCGTCTGGCAGCCAGGGTAGTTCAAAAGTTCGTCGGCCTATTTCTGTATGTGGTTTTTGCAACAAAAAGCATAACGGAGAGTGCAGATTGATGAATAGAACGTGTTTCAGATGTGGTTCTCAAGATCACTACTTAAAGAATTGTCCACGTTCAGCTATTGGCTCATCCGTTTAGATTCAGAGTCATGCATCAATTCAGACACCTCACCGAGGTAGAGGGCAGTTTAGGTCAGTTGCTTCTGGTACTGCTAGTAGAGGTAGACATGCTCCGAGTGGTGGATCAGTTAGATCCGAGATTAGACGTCCAGGTTCAGTACATCCAACCGGAGCTCGTGTTGGATATGATGATATACATGATGACATGGCATGTACATTTTAATATGTTTCAGTTCTATTTTCAGTTCTATGTTTCAATATTTTCGATTATGATATATCATGAATTCAGAATGGGAAAGTATATGCGTGTTTCAATTGGTTTTGAGATTTGTTGCTAAGTTTGAAAATTTCGAGGACGAAATTTCTTTTAAGGGAGGGAGAGTTGTAACACCCCAAATTTTGCCAATTTGAAAATCCATAATTTTAAGATCCCTAAATCAGAAACCCTAGAATTTGGGTATTTTATAATTGAAACGCTAATTGAGAAATTTGGAAATTAAATAATCCTTAAGTGATTTTAGGGACCTTTTGTGAAACAAGTAAAGTTTTGAGCCATTCAGTAAACCCTAATCAAGTCTAATGACCTAGTGTGCAATTTACCATTTTGTTAGGGTCTTTATTCAACATTATCAGCCCTAAAAGTCTTTTGGAATTCCATTTTGGAGACTCAGCCGCCTCTCTCTCTCTTCCCACCTTCTCCATCTCCTCTCGCTCACTTCGGTCCGACGAAGATCCGACTAAGCTCTCGCCGTCGTGCGTGGCTCGCACGACCACCACCACCGTGACTGTCATCGACCCGCGATCAAACCCCACCCATCGGACCAACTTTATCGGTCGTCGTTTGGTCAGAAACGGTAGAAAATCGTTCGGTTTTCCCTGCCCCGTTCGTCTCTGCCGTTCGCACCACCATCGTCACGATCGTCTTTGAGTCGCGAGCAAACCCAATCGTCGTTGTTTCTTTGCGCCGCCATCTGCTCCGCCTCTTGTCTATCAAATCCGACGTTGGGTAAGCTTCTTCTTCCTCTTTGGGTTTGTTTCGTTCCCTTGTGGGTTTTGTTTGATCTTGAGGATTGTTTTGACCATGGATTTTGTGTTGTTCGGCCGGAATGATCATTTTGACTTCATCGGAGGTATTTCCGGTGAGCCACTGCCGCCTTGTCGTATTGTCGTGCCGTCGGTGAGCCATCGTCACCCTTGTGGATCCGTTTCGCCGTCGTTGGGTGCTTGTAACCCTAGTTTCTAATCTAAGAAAAGAATAAGAGAAGTGGATTGTTTAGTGGATTGGGTTGAGCCCAAACCTTTGTTCTTTTCTTCAAAATCCCTAAAATTGATAGCCCATCAATGTAACCCATTAAGCTGAGTTGACCAGACCAGGTTTGTAAGCCCAATGAACCGAATTACCAAGTAACTCGACCAGTGAAATGAACCGAGTTGTGCAACCGAACCAGCTTTGACCCGTTTGACCCATTGACCGAATTGGACAGTTTGACTATTGACTGAGTTTGACCCGTTGACCAGATCTGATAGTTGACCAGTTTGACCGATTTTGACAATTTGACCGTTTGACTAGAGTTGACCTTTGACCCGTTTGACCAGAGTTGACTTTGACCAGAGTTGATCGTTGACCTTGGACATGTTTGACCAGTTGACTTTGACCAAAGTTGACCAAGAGTTGACTTTTTTTCAGAAAACGTTCATCTTAACCTTTCTCAACGCCCTGAGTCCGTATTCGTTGCCCGTTTTGCCTAATTAGATCTCAAAAGCTCTGTTTTGCCCTTTTTAAATAATTGTTATTGGAATCTGATAAGTTATGGATTTCAGAATCTAATTCAGAATATTCTCGTGTTCAGGTGCCGACCTTGAGACCGTTGGATTACCTCTAGTTGTTTAGACCGATCATGCATGTTCTTCGAGATCTTCACGTGAGTATATCTTAGTTCGGTTTTCTGTGTTTTAGTCGGTGGCTTAGTGATAGAAATAAATGTTAATATGGAATTCATATCTCGTGGGTCCTGATTTAGTGAGGTCTGAGCGTGAGACTCGCCCTTCTCGAGATTAGAGCTTCTGTGGCTAAGGTGTGTGTTTCTTGGGGTGTTTTAAATAAATGTTGTTTTTTTATATATATCTCTGCTTGATTTATTATCTGATTGGGATTTGATAATGATTTGAAACATCATTCATGGCATACTAAATGTGTTTTTTAAATCAAGCATCTGATTTTCGAAAAATATGATACTCGTAAGAGTTCGGATTTGTGATTTTACAAATCATATCATGTGTCATTTGTTTGAAATAATATTCAGAAAAAGTGAGAGAAATCTCCACTCTGGCGAGCGAAAGCTCCACTCTGGCGAGGGCAGCCTCCACTCTGTATGATATCGGATATTCGGGCATTGCATCATGCATCGGATATCATAGCATTTATGATTTTGATTTATCGGATACACTCTATTTTCGGAAATGAATTTATCGGTAAATGCAATATTGTTTTGATTTTCTGTTTTGTTTTAAAAAAAGGACACACTAAGCTCTTTAGCTTACACCTCTTAGTTTTTACTTTCAGATACTCAAACTTATTAGGCGACTCGGTACTTGGAGCATCTCTTGTTTATTCGGATATATTAATATTCAGTATGAACTCATTTGACTACTATGATTTACTATTTTAATATTATTTGGAATATTCGTGTAATATTGACATTGGGAATGTTTATAATTTGGGATTATTGGATGCATTCATTTACGAACTTGTTTTCAGATATTTTAATTAATTATCATATCCGTATTAATTATTGGGTTTCTATTTATTCAATAGATTATTATGAATTTTATTATATTTAACCTAAATTGTTTCTTATGGGACAAGTTTTCAAACCTAACTTCTTAAATTTGGCTTTTTCTTCTAAGTCGGGTTCAGGGGATTACAGAAACTACCCACCACTAATTCAACACTTTGTTTCCTTTCAATTTTCCCTTGTTTTCTTTTTTCTTTGTAGTTATTGTTCGTATTTAATTCCTGCTGGTCTAGCTTCCCTCTCCCTCGGGTTTCAGCAGCAAAGTTTTCTTCTTCTTTTTAGGTAATTGTTGTTTATCTTCTTTATAAATAAACACAAGCAAAGCAAACTAAATCGTAAAACATGAAGATGGATAGCATAAAGATGGACAAAGAGCGGTTGACGGCGAAAATGGCGTTCAAAGACTCCTTCTTCGTCGTCATCAAGATCCGTACAAGGTTGTCGAATTTCTTGCAATCTGTGAAGCTTAAACACGTTAAGTTGGGTTATGGTTGTCAGATTAACGGTTTTATGTGCTTGAATTATGTTCAGGAAATCAAACAAAATTGGGTGTTTTCAAAGCTCAACAATAGATGAAAGCATAGATTAAAAGGTTAAGAGAGAGAGAGACGTGGAAAGTAAAGGAGGAAGATGGAGATTGAAGGGTAGAAGGTAGGTGATGGAGATTAAGAGGTTAAGAGGTCTGGTATTAAAGACGGTAATGAAAGAAGAAGAAATGGAGTGAGATTAAAAAAATTTATTATATGCCATGTTAGCATCCAGTTGGGTCAAACAATTGACTGAGAAGGAATTAACGGTGACTCACACAGAAATTAACGGTTTCTGTCTGTCAACGTTGGTCAATGGGCTAATTTGCTACAATGTGCAAATTGAAGGACCTAATTGAACGCCTTTTTACGCGATGGGCAACATTGCTAATTTGGGTTGAACTCGAGGACAAAATAACCTCTTTAATATATATATATATATATATATATATATATATTCTCCCTTAAAATTAACATCAAATCACTAATTTTTGTGTTTGGATTATGTATTATGAACTTTTAAATTTTATGTGTTTGATGTGTTATTTTTTAAAAATCACAACTTTTAAAAAAATGTGAATCGAATAACTGACATTCAATTTTAATGATACTCGAATTTTACGGATACCTGATAGTTATAGATCGAAAGATGGACCGACAAATATGCTACCCAAAGAATCGGATAGCAAAAATCTGGCTTAACTAAATTTTAACACCCCTAGTTTGGACCAACAACTATAATTTTGCAACAGCCAGCAAGGTTGTAGCATCCTGCCGGAGTAAAATTTCAATTAGAAAGAAAAAAAATTAATTCAAGTCAAATCCAATTTATAAATTTGATTTAATCTTATTTAATTCGAATTTTATAATTTTATCTCAAATATAAAATATTTTAAATAAGGTTTGAATGATAAAATATGATTCATCAATTTGAATAATTCGAAATTTTCAATAATTAATATATCAATTTTTAAGTTCGAATTGAGTTCCTTAGTTCTCCTCGAATTCCTTATTTCTCATTCTTTCTTTTCCAATTTAAATCTTATTGATTATATTTTAATTACATACTCCTCTACCACTTTAAAATTACTATGTAACTTCAATTCCAATTTTTGAAAGAAAAATTCTATTTTTACAATCTAGTCTCTACCCTTTATATTTTATTTAATTTAGTCTTTTAACTACAACTATTTACAAATAATTCCTTTTCTCAAAATCACTTCTTTTAACAAATAATATTATAAATATATTATGTAATTTTAGATGCTATTTAATTCATTAATTAACATAACAAACTTACTTGTGAAAAAATATAAAAATATGTATATGTAACGTTATACGTTAATTTAGTCCTAATTTAAAATAATTCAATAAATTTAATCATTTATATTTTAAGATTTTCATCATTTTAGTTTTGTTCTTCTCCTGAATTGTTTGTTATTCTCTTAGAAATTTTATATTACATTCCCATTACTTTCTTGATATAATGACAATTTAACAATAACTTGTTTTTTTACAGAATGCAGTCATCCAACTATTATTTCGAATTGGTCGGCTCGTTTCTTTGACAGTAGTAAAAAAATAAATTGATAAAAAATTTAAATTTGAAGGATTAAATTTATTAATTTTTTTCAAATTAGGAAAAATATTAATAGAGTACACAAAATTTAGAGATTAAAAGTGTTATTACGTAATTTTAGAAGTTTTTTTTAATGTTTGTTGCTTATAGGTTGGCTTCATTGGCTCGGAGTACGCCGGTTGGGGAGGTACTATATATTCATCCACCGCCCGCAGTGGTTGACTTGCTCACTAGAGAAGAGCTGAATTCTACTAGGGCCCATTCGAGAAAAAGAAAGTTAGGTAGTTAACTTAACTGCACCAAAAATAGTTGGTACTAATTGCATCATTTTAACAAATTTGTATTTTGTACCACATCACACATAAATGCTAAAGTTAGGTATTATGCTGCCCACAAATACCAAAATCAAGTACTAAAAGTTGAAAACAAATTGTTGTCTCTTTTCGGTACTCTTTTTATACTTCAACACTAAAAAAAATTAAATTATAAGTCATAGTTATAAATTCTAAATTCTATACCCTAAACCTTAAAAATACATCATAACCTCAATTCTCTAAATCATAATCCTTAACATTAACCCTAAACTCTAAACTTATTTTTTTATATAGAGACATAAATAAGAGTACCGAAAAGAGCACAAAATTTTATTTTCAAAAGTTATTTTGTTGCCCAACTAAAATAATCTTTTACTTTGTGTGATTTTTTATTTTGACTTCACATTATATTAAAATTTGTTGTTGATAAAATGTAAAAAACTTAAAAGTATTTAATTAATTAATTTTAAAATATTATTCTACAAATTTAATTATTTAAAATACTTCAAATAAATATGATTAAGAATAAAAAATAAATAAGAAGCATGTATCGGACGAAAAAATATTAGTATTCTTTTCTGCTTCATGTTTAACAAACAAAACCCAACCATTCAAAAAAAATCCAACCATTCAAAAAAAAAAAAATCAAACAAAATCCGAAGACGAGATTCAATACAAAACGCTGCCGTTAGGGGAATCCCAGTAAAAGGAAGAAGAAAAGAACATGTAAAAAGCTCACAGTCACAGCAGTGCTTTACTTTGCTTGGGAAGTTTGAAAGTCGAGAATCGGCTAAGAATCTCTTCGCGAGGCCTCTATTACTCTCTCACTCCAATCTGATCTCCGTTAACTTCAACAATGACCTCGCAATCCCCCTCCACGCCCGCGTTATTCACACGCGCCACCCAATCTGGCTTCACGCGTCGCCCATGGCGCGCGTTCCTGTCCTTCTCATCCTTAGCCCGCCCCATGTCATTCGGCGACGCCACCGCACGCATGAAGCGGAACCTCGACTACTTCCGCGTCAACTACGCCATGACAATCCTTGCAGTCCTCTTCCTCAGCCTGCTATGGCATCCGATCTCCATGATCGTTTTCTTGGTCGTCTTCGTCGCCTGGTTCTTCCTCTACTTCTTCCGAAACGATCGCTTGTACATTCTCAACCGTCCGATCGACGACCGCGTCATGCTGGCGATCCTCGGCGTAATTACGATTGTGGCTCTGGTTCTCACCAACGTTTGGTTGAACGTTTTAATTTCCATTTTGGTTGGGGCTTGCATGGTGGGACTACACGCTGCGTTCAGGGGAACGGAGGATTTGTACAGTGAACTGGACGGTAACGATGGCGGGCTGGTTTCGGTTGTGGGCAGCCCCGCCCGAGGTGGGTACTCCCTCATTTAAAATTCAAACAACTGCCTTAAACGGTGAATTCATTCTTTGCTTTATCACCTTTGGATAAAAGAAAGGGCCTCAAAGCGGGCCGGTAAACAAAAATATTGGTACCGATTACCGAATTTATCAAAATAAAAATGTTGGTACCAAATTTTTAGCTACCTTGGTGATTGCTTGTATTTGATAATTACTACTTTCTTTCCCTTGGTTAAAATTAATGCTATTTTATGGATACTATGGTCTGAGTGCACGTTTTTATATAATTTTTAATAATTAATTTATTAATTAACTAATCTAAAATGAATATTAAAAAAATAATGTTTAAATGAAAAATCAGCCCTTAAATTATGTTTTTTAGCTTTTAAATTGTTTTTTTTAAATAAGTCCCTAAACTATCATTTTTTTTTTGTTACTTTAAGCCCTAAGCTATTTTTTGTCAAAAAAATATAGTGTGTCATTTTGTTTCTTTTAGTCCTTAAACTATCTATTGGTCAAAAAATCTTTGTGATGTGCCAACATCTTATTGGTTAAAATATTTTTTTGACTTAGATAATTATCATACTTAAAGTGACTAGAAATGATAGTTTAAGGACTTATTTTGACCAAAAAATAGTTTAAGGACTAAAAACAAACAAAAAATATAGTGTAGGGGTTGATTTTTCATTTAGGCCTAAAAACAACATGAGTATATGCTTTTTTTTAATTTGGATTATATTCAACAGCGAAAGGAATACAAATGAATCACACCTTTTACAAGAGAAATACAATGCAAAACAAAACAACAAAATATAAAGGTGTGAAAGACGTTAAAATACCAAACCTAACAGTGCCAGAAGAAATCTTCTGAAATAAAAATCTAAAAAAACTATAACTTTGCCTTGAGTGCTCTTTAAATATAGCAAAAATTCTTCCGCTACTTGTTCTTGGCATGTCGACACAACCACAAAAGGGAATCATAACATGTATAGAACAACCTCCTTCGTTGAAAAGCGCTCGTTGATACCCGTCGCTCGAACGCGTAACTGTCAAAAGACAGACTACTGTCATGAAGACGGACAAAAACTTCTAAAAAGTAGATGAAAAAACTGCCACCAAACAGACAAAAGAACTGTCATAAAAACAAATTTGAATAAGAATCCGACAAAGTAGAAGAAAAACAAAAAACAAACTTAAAAACGAAATATTCATCGAAAAAGATTAATTTTATTTATGTACAAAATTAACAAAATGGTCAAAGGTCGTTGCCGGTAAAAAAAATCTTAAGATTTTTTTGTAACCTCATGAAAACGGAGAAGTGGAAAAAATGGTATAACAGATAAGGATAGATGAGTATATGCTTTTAAATATTATAACAATAATAACTGAAATATTCAAATGGTATAAATCTGTATACACAACTTTTTTTTCGAACAATCTGTATACTTAACTGCATGGTCATAAATGATGAGAATAGTGAAATACTTTCGGTCAAAAAAAATAGTGAAATACTAATATTGAAATATAAGTATTTAATAGTTTGAACACATTTAGATATCTATTGAAATTTATGTTTTTTATGTGGTCATTTAAAAAAATTTCTTTACTAGGTTACTGGATAATTTTCTGAGATGTTGTGGCTGGGATAATTATTTATCGTTTGGAGTACTTTTTCTATTTGGGATTTTTATTACAACGATTTAAAAATTGTCTAAAATGAATGTCAACTTCAGTGTTATTGTGTTCTAATCAGCTGATTAACATTGATTTCGCACAAAAATAACATGTAATCTTTTTTTTAAGGTGAAGTTAACTTACCTTCATCTCGACTTCACCAATTTTTTTAATAAAAGTAAATAAATTTCACTAAAGTCAGCATCACTTTCGACTGACTTCCAAGAGCAAAGACCCCCATTGGTGAAATAGAAAAAGGTACCTACATGGTGAAATAATTATTTCAATCATAAATAATCTATAGAGCAGATAGTTAAAAACTCTCGGTTGAGCTCATCCCCTTGTGTCCTGGTGGCAAAGGTAGATGTTTATTATCCCTTAGGACCCGGGTTCGAGCACCAGTTATGCCATGCTGTGTGTGCCGTCTTTGAAAAGACTAAGAAAGTTGAACAGATGCTACCCTTGCATCGCACCAGCATATTCAAAAAAAAAAAAAAACTCTCGGTTGATATCTCCCTTCTCGCCTAGATTGTGGATTCAATACTTATTAAGAGTAATTTTTCCCTTTCTCCTAAGTAAAAATTGTTCAAAAAAAAATATGTCAGCCATAATATTTCATATAGCGAGTGAAAGAACATATTTCATGCAAAAATAAATATATATTTATACAATTTTATTTAATATGTTGAGTGGAAAATGATTTGTAGAAACTTTTATTAATCACACATATTTTTAATTAACTTAATGAGGATTATATAAATGTATGAAAATATAATACTACAATTAAATAAATTTAAGAAAAGATAAAAATACACATACAATACTACCAAACACTTTATAAAAAAATAAGGGTAAAATACACTATTTATCACTCAACTATCTTCTCACTCTTATTTTGGTCACTCAACTTTTAAACCTTTTAATTTACTAACTGAACTTTCGGATTGCTCTTGTCTTGGTCACTCTGAGATATTTTATTATTATTTTCATTTTTAATATTATTAAATATAAAATAATTTAAAATAACTAATAAAATATAATTGTATTATTATTAAATTTAAAAATATGGAGAGAAAAAATCATCACCACCGTCGACCACCGCCGACCAACGTTGGTTTTAGAATCGACGCTTGTTTGATCCCAAATTGTATCGGTGGACTCGTTTGGACACGCTGAGTCCGAATCTGGTGTTTGTTCCCGAAACTCGCAAATCTCGTTTGAAATTTTTCAGTTTCCTGACTTTTGATCTCTTTTTCGTGGACTTCAGATCATTTTTTGGCAAAATGTAGGTCGAATTTGGACTTAGGGGGCGAGACGACGCGACCAGTGAAATCTGGGACTGAACTGCCACTATCTACAAGCGTCAACAGTGGCATCCGACGACGGCAAATTGTGATCGACAAACAATTGGATTTAATTTTATATTTTAAATTATTTTTATTTTAAACAATAATAAAAATGCTAAAAAATTCAAAAATAATAATAAAATAATTGAGAGTGGTCAAATAGGAGCAATTCGAAAGTTCAGTAAATAAATTAAAAATTTTAAAAATTAAATGACCAAAATAAAAGTAAAAAAACAGTTGAGTGATAATATGTGTATTTTACAAAAAAAAATAATTAAATTGATCGTCCATTTTTAATTTGCTCCAATTATCAAATACTACTTAATCATGTCTCGGGAATTGCAACAGAGGGAATTGGGTTATCCTAAAACCGAATTTGTGAAAAATGGGGCAACTAACCTGAAAATTTCGGGTAAAAGAGATTGAGATTTGAGAGACGAGTAATCTTTTGTCAAAGGTGAATGAATACTAACAAGGGTAGTTGGCATGAGTGGTTCTACTTCTACGCCATTAATGAAGCTTCTTTTCTTCTTATTATCCTTCTCCCAAAATTCTATCCACGTGGATGGGCGGATGGCTACTTCCCCCTCTACTTTCACTTTGGGTGTTTTGTACTTCTAATTTAGGTTTAATAGTCAAATAAATATTTAAATTATATTTTTTTAGTTAAGTGCTTAAACTTTATTTTAGGTCAAATACGTGCCTAATGTTTTCAATGTTATTAAAATAGGTATCCCACCATTAATGTCCGTTAATTTTTACCATTAACTTTCGTTATTTGACGCGTGTTATCTTTTTAAATTCTCGAAATTATATTTTTAAATAAATAAAACAAAATAACTTCAAATTTTACAAAATATCTCCAAATTTTGAAATCCTTAACACCCAAAACCTAAATCTCAATTTGACTTATTTTCGCCGCCGATTGCTACGCTGCCGCCCATCACTTCCATTGTCGGACTATTACAACCATTTACCCTATTATCTCATCGCCGAAAATCGGCCGACGCCATACAAAACGCTAAAATTGTCAAATTGTTCATTTGAATAATTCGAGACAAACGACGTCATAACAAACGATATAGTTTGCTCGACGAGCGAAGAACGCTTCATTTTGTCGCCAAAAACACGACCAACACTGGTGGGAGTGGTTGAATTTGGGGCTCAATGATTTGAGAACTATTTTGTGATTATTTGAAAATTTTAAAGTATTTACAAAATTTTGATTTATTTTTTGAAAAAAAAAATAAAATTAAAAAAATGTTTAATATTGCCACATGTTCAATTTTAATTGGATAACAAAAAAAATTAACGCCCGTGACGGCCAAACCTTAAATGGGTCACGGAATGAAACGTTAGACAATTATTTGGACCAAAATATAATTTGCGCACCTAACTGGAAAAAATGTATAATTTGAACACCTGACTAGAAAAAAAGTATAATTTGAGCACTTATTTGACGGTTAATCCTTTTGTTTAAGAAGCCAAAAGTTGTTATTGTCGTCCACAAAAAAAGCACCACTAGTATCAAATGTCATTGACATTTGAGATCCCCTAGCTATGGTGTTTTAGGTTCTGCTCCAAGTGTCCCTAATAAATTTAGGCTCAGAGTTCGTGACTATACAAAATTTGAACTTGTGAGTGCAATGCATTTCTTTAAGCAACAAGCGGAAAGCTGGAATCTTACATAAAAAACTGACTGAAATCAATGAAAGAACATCCACCAGTTGTAACTGTAAATGGAGAAGTAGAGTGTTATGACATGATTTCGATCATGTCGGTACAGTACAGTTAGGGTAGTTAAACCCCGTAACTTCGCCGCAAATTAACTCACTCGATATATGCCTTCATAGAATACATGCCGTGTATCAAAATGTCCTACTCTATTGCCGATGAAGATTCAAATAATGATAATATCATACATATAGGTATATATGCATTAAGATTATTGATGCGGTGGGAGAAAGAATTGAAAGAAGACATTGTTATTGACCTGGGACTTTTCGAGCATATGCCAATACCATCACAAATTCCTTTGCACTAGAACCAGCAGATGCTGCCACACGCTGTGATGTCGATGCTGTTTGTAGCCACAAATCGACTAAATTATATAACTGCAGTGTGGGAAGTACAGGTTGTCCCATGCATTTAATCTCAACCTGCCAAAACAAGTATACATGCATAAGAATAAAAGCAGCCCATCGCATTCTAAAAACAAAGAGCCTCGTCGAAGAAAGTCGGCATTGGAAAACCAAAAAGAAAGCTAAAAATCATTTTGGCCAAATTTCTTCTTAGTGTGTATCATCAGAGAACATTCAAGGAGAGATCAACTCACCTCAGCTTCATTGGTGAGATCCAATTTCTTCATAAGGTATTTTTGAATAAAAGAAACAGGCATATTTCCATCCCTGCCACAGAGGAACACATATGAACCATTCCATCATTTCAAAAGTCAGATAGTTAAAACTTTTAGATTTTTGTACCAAAAATTTAAAGAAAATAACAGTTTAAACAAAATGGTTTTGGAAGAGGGAACCGGAGGCATCACTGAGGGAGGAGGGGGACTAAAAATGGTAAAGTTGCATTTTAGTCCCTTCAAAATTTATAACATTGTAAGCTAATAAATGGTAAAATTGCACTTTTTTGTCCCTCAATTTTATAATTCAATCTGGGGCCCCAGTATAAAATTTCTGGCTTCACCCTTGGATGGATCCATATCTAAAGTGACACTGAGAGATAACTATCATTCAGTTCAAAACTTTCAGTGGAAACACAGTCATTAATCCATATGGCCGATGCACAACGTAGATTTTTCGTGTTGTACATCGACCGGAAAGGAGAACAAAACAGGCAGAAGTAAGCACCTTTAGTTAAAACAAATTGATAGATGGGATTTAGCTATAGGTAGTGACAACAGACCACAGCACTTAAATTAAAAATGGTAAAAATAACACAGTTAAATTGGCAAAAGAAACAAAATTACATATTTTTTATTTTTTATTCACCTCACAATCCACAAGTCGTTCAGGACATATCCTTTCACCATGTCACTTTTCTTTCAGTTTTGAAATTTATATCGAGTAGTTCTCAAGCATGACGACAAAAGATGCAGTCAGCTTGCAGTCTTGTCGTAATTGCTTTAGGGTTCCAATATGGAATGTAATGAGAAGTTGGTCGATGATAAGTTTTCACTCCTTAACAGTATAAGGAACATATAAAAGTAAATAAAAATCAGGATCGCAGCGCCCCTTTTAATTACATGATCTGCTCAACTCTAACTTGACTATTACATACTCAATAACTAAAGCTAAGATCTAGGCAACAATGTCTGGAAGGCATGCTCAAAATGATTGGGGTTAAAGTAGAAAATGAGAGTAAATAACTAATGTCATAAAATGATTTCACCAAGTAAAAGAAACACACCTTTAAAGAGAGAGCTTAAAGGAGGGGAGGAAACCGTAATCAGTGGATAGAAGCTGGAGTAACAATAGGAAGTGACAAGCGAGACCTTTTTCATATATACCAATCTAGAAGTAAAGTTGGATTGTCTAACCACACTTTTAATAAGCATTTTGCCATTGTATCTTAAGCTTACTAGATCTTTGTATAACCATCCACACCCCAGCCAAATGCTTCCTTGATCACGTTGATTAACATTAAAATTACTGAAGATAGCTAAAAAAATGCTGTCTAAACAGGTAACACTTGACTTCTAGTAATGGTTGTTGGTCCCACCAGTGCTTTATCTCTCTAACTATACTCTAGTTAAAACCAATGTTTAGCCTTCTTACATCATGACTCTTGTTTTATAAGCATCAGTTGCCATAAACCTTTGGTGGTACTCGGCATATCAGGTCCTGTAGCACCCGTAACATTTAGATAAATCCATTCTGTGAACTAAACAAAGCCCAAGGAGTTGTAAGTCAACCAGTAAGCATTTCCATACATAATGTGTGGAAGTTAAGCCCGTAATCCACTCAGTTGTCTATAAGTTCAGTAGCTTTGTTTTCATGAGTTGCGCAAAAGACTTCCAAGATATAGTATCTTTGCCTTCAACCATATCTTTCTAGTCTCACAGTCCATTGAATGTTTAGTTTACAACTCCAATTTACCTATTACCTTATAGACTCCAGAATAAAATATTTTTATGAAATCCCTTTACCAGTCTAGATTGGTAACAACATACATGTATGTTCCCTTTTCCATATGCCAAGCCAAATACTACAAGATTATGGTACCCAAAAAATGGATAACTGACAAGTCAAATTATAAATCTTCAGACAGAAGGAAGAAGAATACATAGCAAGCTATTGCAAGACTCATGAAGGAATTGGCTAAAGGAACTTACTTTATCCTTAGGTAATTTGCAGGAATCTGAGGGAGGGATGCACCTCCTTCCCTGAAAGCATTGAAGTTTTAATCAGCTTATGACCAAGAGAAGATAATCTTACGAAAACTCTGTTTTCGATCCATTAGAGTTTGAAGGCCAAAATAAATTCTTACTGGTCTTCAGAGGCCACTAATGAGAACCAAACAGGACCCATTCTTCTTTCATGCTTTGGACCGGATGCATCTAGCACAGCTTGTGGAGAAATGCCAGAATCCCCAAATCCAGAAGCCCTCTTCCGACGGATCCTGCGTAACTTCTTAGGAGTTACAGTTTCTGACGTTCCGGGACCAGCAATATTCTTTTCATCCTCAACTTTTGATTTGCATTTGTCTTCCTTATTTTTGCTTTTGCACAATTGAGCTTCAACGTTAGATACATGGTTAGGTTCTAATTTAGAATCAGAACCTTGTGAACTGGACTTGAAGGACTTGGTCCTATTTGCAACCTCCACCAAACAATTCAAAGGTTTCCAGAGATCCAATTTCCCATCCCACGATTCATCACCATTTTCGGCATCTTTATTCATGTGTTGGCTCGGTTCGGCAGGAGAAATACACTGTTTTTCAATTTTATAAAGACAACAGATACCATCAGTCTAATCCAAAACATTAATTATTTCAAGTAAATGGGTGTTTGAGAAAAGGAGCATTATTAAACAATATTGGACACAGAGAGAAAAAAGCCATCATATCCTAAAAATTTCTAGGCTTCAATTTACCTGTCTTTTATTTTGAGTGAATTTATTTAGTGTCTCAGGTGAACTTGCGCTCTCCTGGTGATCCTCCATAGAGTCTTCCTCTCTTTTAAGAGGCCTCTCCATCGAAAAACTAGAACCTCGCAAAGCACTGGCCTTTCTGGCAACAGCTTTTGTCCTCCGTCCAGTCATGGTAGTTTGTGTTGATACTTTGGGGGCATTAACCACCAAGGAAGAGAGTGATCTCTCTTTTCTTCTCGCGGGCATTGTAACTGGGGGCGGAACTTCAGGTGCCTTCACTTTTCTTGTTTTAAGAGGAAAGATTTTGGACCTCACATCTTGCAAATTATGGTCTGGTCTGGTTTTCAAAAGCATGGATGAATCTCAATACACAATTATTTCTCCCAATTTTTTATTCAACAACATAAAGCATGTGTGGACACTCAACAAAGAAAGATACAAAATGAATATTCAGGAAAACCAAAAAAAAAGTGCAATTTTTTCCAATTCAACATGTTTTCCATGGTTTTGCCACTGAACTGGCACAATCCCATTAAAGCAACGAGTTCTTACCTTTGCATAACACAGCTAGATTATGCTAAGATATTTTGCTTGAAATTGGCTAAGTCACACATATCACTTAGATAAGGGAAAACAAATAAGCATCAGGAGATGGAAGAGAGTTTTAAGCAATATCTTCTTTACGTGGTAAGAATGAACTTCAATGAGATTCACTGCAATTTCTACTCTTTCCACTTCAAAACATTCATTCCATGACTTTAAATATGAAATCTATGGCACCAAAGAAAAATGAATGGCATGCAGGAGAAGCCACTGTAAAACCTCAAAAAGATGGAATGACTTGCTAATTCATAAAGACTAATGATCCTAAGGAAAGGAATACAGAAAAAATCGGTAAAGGTTGCCGGTAACCACTTCCAACAAGTACTCAAGTAGGTATCTTTTGGAACATTGACAAGATTAAAACTAAAATGATTAACTTTGTGTAATGAAGAAAGCAATTAACATATAATGACTACATGAGGCAGAAGAGAAGGTGGCAGAGTAGAATGATATGTAAATGAAGGATACCTTAATTTCTCCAGAGGAACGCAACCCAAATCGATGTTGCATATCGGACAGCACTCTAGTTCTTCATCTTCTATCTTCCCGTAAATGCACTTTCTGCAAACTACATAAATTGAAAACACATATATCGTAAACTTCTACTTATTAATTCAACAGACTCACATACATCGATCGTAGAAAAGATTTTAAAGGAAACCAGCTGAGAAACTGAAACAATTGGAACTCTTATCTTATGTAACTAGGAAAAGAGGTTGGTTCCATTATATTTCAAAACTGGAAAATCATACTAAAGTTTGAATCTTGTTACGGACTTGAAAAGCAAATAAGGAAAGCTCTAATCTTTGGAGAAGACACTTAAATTTGAAGTAAAGTGCATGATATTAAGAAGCCGTGGAAAATAAAAACTGGGAGCAGCAGGTTTTAAACAAACGGATTCATAAACAAATCAACAGTATTTCCAGACGTAGGCATTACAAATCAACTGTTCCCCTCTGGTTTTATAACTAACCCGTACGCATTGGTTTTATACCAAGCTATTCTACCAAAATGCCTTGATATCAACTGGTAAGAAGCATTTAGGTACGAAAACAAAACAGCAATACAACATCAAGCGAACAAGTCAACAGAGAGGGAAAGAAGCGAAATCAAGAAAAACCCAGATCAGAAGAGGAGCAAAACATGAACTTTTGAAGAATTAAGAACAAATGAAGGAAAATTAGAAGGAAAACAAGGAGAGGTAAGAGGAATCTCAAAAGGGGAGGAGAGACTCACACGTATGAAGGCATTCAGATACGGTGGTGGCATCTCTAAGAAGCTTATTGCAAAGAGGACAAGTCATGCATGCCGCAATTGCTTCTCTCCTCACTTTCACGACCTGATTCGCCATCTGCCTCTTCCCTTTCAATCTCGATAAAGATCCCCCCTTTGCATGTCAACGAGAAGCAAAAGGCAAAGGAAACTTTACGTGCACATCTTCGTAAAAACCAGCACTAGAACCCATGAAAGAAACACTTGTAAGAAAAAGGGGTTGGGAACAGAGAGGTGTATAGGAAGGGAAAAGATGTGGATGAATAAGCGAGATGGGGGTGTTTTTTGATCGGAGAAAGAAGGAGATTGGGGTTGTAGAAAAGGGGAAGAAATAAAGGTGATTTTGGACGTGGAGGAATAAGAATGAGAAGGGATGGTGAGAAGGATGATCTGAATCTAACAACAAAACAAATAGAAAGAGAAAACAAAAGACTTAAGGAGGGTGTCGTCGACAGGAGGATGAACCTGGAGTTATTTTATTTATATTTTTATTGTCATAATGTAAATTTAGTCTTTAATTTATACATTTTTATTAATTTAGTCCTTATTTTTAAGTTAATTTTGATATTCCATTATTTAAAAGAGTTAATTTGTTGTTTTTAATAAAATTATTGAAAAAAATGTTACAACTTCAATGGCGTTGCGCATGTTAATTTTATGTCTACTTCATATTATTTTTTAGGTTTTTTATAATTTCTTTTAAATAACCTAAAGGTGATTACAAGGTTATATATGTTCGTATATGTTCTTAACCCTTTGACAATGTGCATACACCTTATAGACAAATCGATTTGAACTCGTATCTCTTAAAATGAACACCGTCTATTTTTTTATAAGTTTTTGAAATTTTTATGTTTTTATAAATTAGACTCCCATACAACACAAATAATATTACCTTAGTATGTAGTAAAGTTAAGAGTGATAGTGGGACATAGATTTTTTTTTTTTTTGCATTTCGTCTTAATATTTGTGGGGACGATTTTTAAAAAAATTCATCCAAAAAAATAAAATAAAATTTACTACTTTGCTATCTAAAAATATGTGACAAATTTCATTTTACATTAAAAAATATTTAAATCTGAATGGATTAAAATAAGTATCTAACAATAAAATTGCTAAGAGAATTGAACAAGCACATTTGACGAGTTGATCAAGTTGCTCTTATTTTTCTCTCATATTTCCTTAGGTCATAGGTTGTAGACCCATTAAGAACACTCTCCTTTCTTCCCCTAGAATGCCCCTTCCCCTCCCCTCTAAGTAAGATTAGGATTAGATTTAGGCCCCCGTTTAGCATTTCTTATCAAAAGTGCTTTTGGAGGCAGAAAGAATGCTAAACAACTAGCTTTTGGAGAAAATTTGTTTTTTAACCCGAACCTAAAAACTAAAATTTCTAGCTTTTACGGTTGGAAAAGTACTTTTAGGAGCCAAATTACAATTTTAACTTTCATTTGCTATTGTGTTTATTTATAATTTATAACTTTATAATTTCTTACTAAGACATAGTTATATAATTAATAAATTAATTTTTTTGTTTAAAAATTATATATATTTATTCATGTCAAGTATTTTAAATAAAATATTTTAAATTTATTATATTTTCATGGAATGCGTACAATTGTTAGAAAAATAAATATTTTATTAATAAAATATTTTTTATATATTTTTATGATAATTTAAGCTGATATATATCATATACTATAACATTAAATAATTTGGATATCATATATATATATATATATATATAACTTACAATATCATGTCCAAAATGGTCCTTTAATTTCTTAAAAGTACTTTTTGACAGTAATACTAAATACATAAATCTCAAGCTCAAAAGTTCAGAACCACTTTTTAAAAGTAATGCTAAATTGACCCTTAGAATTTGTAAAAAAAATGTTAAAGGAATTGTTGAGTGTGATTGGATTAGAGAGAAAACTAAGGTGAAAATAGTGTAGTTAGAGTTTTTCTTATTAACACACAAATATAAATATATATGTCACAAGTATATAGGTAAATTGGAAGTAATATATATTTTTTAAAAATTATAAAATATTAAGGATTTTGTTGATATTTTTCAAAGATTTATACAGATACAGACAGTACAGTTCAAAAAAAATTATGACGCAAATATAATAATTACTGTTCTCATCTCTATTTAACCTTTAAAATAAAATTTTCTTATTTCGATAAATAAAAATTTTAATTATTCCTCATCACATCTATTTGAACCTCCACAATTTTCGATTATACTAGAGTGATTACCACTCAAACCCAGTGAAGTGAATTACCACGCCAAAGTTATTAAAAAAAGAATGTTTTCATCATTATTTTTCTTAAAAATACAATTTAAAGCGGTGATAATCCCTTAATTAAGAATGTGGGCCCGAAGAAGGGGGATTTATTTATTGGGTAAACTACATAAATGACCACCATAGTATTAGAAAAGTCGCGATTTGACCACCTTATTTTTTTCGAAGCAATTAAACCACCATACTATTAAATTGGGTGCAATGTGACCACCCGCCGTTAGAGGTTAACGGTAGGGTGATGTGGCAGTTAAAAAATTAAGGGTATAATTACACATTTGGTCCTTACTATTTACATATTCTTTCAATTTAGTCCTAATTTTAAACTAATAAAATAAATTAATTAGGTGGTGACACGTGTCAACACCTTATTGGAAGAATTTAATTATTTTTATTTGATATAATAAATTATTTTCCTCCTCCAATTAGGTGGTGACACGTGTCACCACCTATTTAGAGGAGAAAAACAAAATTCTCCAAACCTGCGCTAGATGGGAATCGAACCAGGGTGAAGTAAGGATAAAAACAATGCCTTAACCACTGCACCAAGCACATATTTGTGCTATAAATCACGAATTGTATTATATGTTTTAATCATAGCACTAAGGCAGCGCCTTTCAATTTCTGGGTAACTTATAACTTTAGTAACCATAATCACGAGTTCTGAGTTTGATTTATAACCATCGATAAGAAGAGAAAAACAAAAAAACTAGTTTTGGTTATAGTAAAATCATTTTCTGGGTACGCATTTTAAGTTTCTCTATAATTTTCTTCTATAAACCATGATGATCTTTTCATTTACTTGCCTAGATGTCGAATTTCTGATTTATTCGTTTTATGATTCTTATAGTACCCAATATATTTACATTACTTGATCACTTTTGAATTATGAATTCATTGAATGAACGATGGTTTTCACTTTTCAGTGCCAAGTTGTAAAACGTTATATATCTCATTTTATATGTGTTGTTGATCATGATATTGTCCTTCTTTATTTCCTTTGTTTCAGAACTAACTATACTGAAGATATTTTGTTCGAAAAAAGTGTTTTAAGTAGTTTGTTTGATTTAGGTTTTATTGGTTTCTTTTGTAGAATGAATGGTGTGCGATTGAGGTGCAACAGAATCGTGGTTGGATCTATTATGCCATTCATCGCCCTGAACCTCACATCATGCTCTTCAGGAGGCTTCTCAACTATCAGCAGCAGCAAGAGAATCATGCCCAGCAAAATGTGCTCGCCAAGTAATTATAGCAGTGTTTAGTAAAATCAATACCCTGAAAGATGGATGAAAACAGAAAATGTTATCCAGTGCAAACGATTTGAATGTTTAGTAAAATCTTTGGTGTCGATAACATCATATTATGGCTATTGCTAGTATCTTCTGGTTTAGTAAAATCAATATTCCGAAAAATGGATGAAAACAGAAATAGTTATTTAGTGTTTATGCAGAGCATAAACGGTTCGTATGTTGTGGAATACTGGTAGTTGTTGTGATTCTCTAACGAGGCAGAATTCACGTTAGGCTTTATTTCTATCTGTACTGTATCATATTATGGCTACTGCTAGTATCTTCTGGTTTTGTTCCTTAGTGCTTGGTGATTAAGGAATATAATACAATTGGTGATTTATAGCACAAACATGTGCTTGGTATAGTGGTTAAAGTGTTGCTTTTATCCTTGCTTCACCTTGGTTCGATTCCCATCTAGCACAGGTTTGGAGAATTTTGTTTTTCTCCTCTAAATAGGTGGTGACACGTGTCACCACCTGATTGGAGGAGGAAAATAATTTATTATATCAAATATAAATAATTAAATTCCTCCAATAAGGTGTTGACACGTGTCACCACCTAATTAATTTATTTTATTAGTTTAAAATTAGGACTAAATTGAAAGAATATGTAAATAGTAAGGACCAAATGTGTAATTATACCCTTAATTTTTTAACTGCCACATCACCCTACCGTTAACCTCTAACGGCGGGTGGTCACATTGCACCCAATTTAATAGTATGGTAGTTTAATTGCTTCGAAAAAAAGTAAGGTGGTCAAATCGCGACTTTTCTAATACTATGGTGATCATTTATGTAGTTTACCCTTATTTATTTGAGGGATGAAGAAGGGGGGATTTAAGAGGGCTGCCTGAATATGGGATACAGGTAAAACCCTACGTCAGGCTCATAATGCAGTACTACGTCGTTTCAATTTCAGCTTCTTTCCTTCTTCATATTAATTACTATCATATTATTATATGTGTTGAATCGTGCTTACTATATTTTATTAATGTCAATTAATGAAAACAAGGAAATAAAAACAGGGGCGGTCCGCGGATGGTAGTAAGGGCGTGAGGGAGCCTTGGCCCCCCAAATTTTGAACAATTTATATTTGGTCTTTGAGTTTTTGAAAAAATTTAATTTAATCCTCTTAAAAATTGAAACATTTTAATTTGGCCTCTCAAAAATTAAAAAAAATCTCATTAAATTTTATTTTTTAAAATATATTTAGTTAAGTCCTCTTTTAAATTTTTGAAAATTTCTCATTAAATCTCATTTTTTTTAAAAAAAAGTTAATTTAAGCTTCTAAAACTTCCAAAAAATTTAAATTAACCTCTTTTAACTTGTTTTTATCAAAATCCGCCTTGAATAGAAAGAGATGGTGGATAGCGAGCGGTGCTGTTGTTGGTCAACTTAGCACACAAATGGGTAGGGTACGAGGCAAAGCTAACGTGGGAAATGACGAAACTAGCTGATGGGGCAGACAGCGTGGATTCCCTTCCCACCACAAACAGTCAAACAGCAGATAGAAAAGGCAGAACAATGCAGGTGCAGCATGAGCTCTGTCGGAAAATGTTGTTGTTTAAACAAGTCTACCCTGCTGATTGGCGATTGCGGGAAAGAAAAAAGCAGGACATTTCTTAGAGATAAAACAAATGATAATTCATGATGGGTGGCGTGCTCCACAGTCCTCGCCTTGCTTCCAATAACACTTGGTCTTCATCTACAACAGTGTTTAAAGTGGCCTACCACATGATGAGCATGCAACAACACAGACATTTACATTCTCTTCTATGCCTGTGTTAATGTATACTTGTCACCTACCAACTATTATATATATATATATGCCAAGATGATGATGTATATTTGGTATACCTTTCTTCAGCTAAATACTAGAGGAGGACCCCACCCCCCAATGGACCATATGGTCCACAACCACAAATTAAGCACCTTGCAGTGGTTCACCTGATCCTATACATGGACTGCAAGAACCAACATACCCTTGTGACTCGGATAGAAATTCTTATTCATATGAAACTTCACCAACATAGTGTTCCTATGAGCATGACCCCCCGGCATCTTTTCATAGTTCAAATATGGAGCCATGAATCAAGGTCAGAGGGGCGTTAATATTTCTAGACAATTTAAGTAACGGCTTAAATTTTAAAGGGTTATGCTCAGGGGCGGAGCTAGAAATACATTTAAGGGGTGTCATTTTTTTCAACGATATTTAAAGAGGATTAATTATTTATAAAGGGGTGTCATTTTATTCATAAAAGGGGTGTCATTTGTTCATTTTTTTAAATTTTTCTATACAAATTATATAGGAAAAATAGGTTTTCTAACATGACACCCCAATTGAAAGGGTGGCTCCGCCCTTGGTTATGCTATTGACAACCTTAAGGGTTATCAATAAAAACTACATGATTCTTATTATTAATGTTTATTTGACTTTTCAATAGAATATAGTAGATTATAAATAAAAATTTGCATTCCACTAATTTAAACTTTTTCATATAATTAAACATTAAAACCCTAAACCCTAAACTTCAAACTCCAAAACTATAACCCATAAGCCCTAAAATCAAAACCCTAGACCCCAAACATTTTTAGATGAGTGTTAATTACATTAAACACTCTAAATTAATTAAACACAACTTTTAAGAATGTAATTAACTATATTCTACTAAATTCTATTAAAAAACAAAACAAGCATTGATTATAAGAATCTACGTAGTTCTTATTAACAACCCTTAGGATTGTCAATAGCAAAATTCTTTATTAATTTATGCCAAATAGTGACGCAGAAAATTTATTTTATTAGTATAAGATTAAGTGAGTTTAATAATTTTGTAAACGATTTAATAAGCGACATTCTTCTGTTTAAAATGTGATTGAACGAAGTATTGAAGTATTGAGAACAAGATTTGTTATATTGAGTCTAACTCTCTTCTTTGAAAATAACATTACAAAAGTAACTTATTCCGGTTCAAGCAATGTTAGACATGTCTCAGACAACTTTAGTTTAGAAGTGGCAAACGAGTCATTCAGATCGGGTTCGGTTCGAGTCATTTTTGTTCGGGTTAGGTTTGGTTTTGACTGCATTCAGTTTTGATTTTGTTCGAGTCGGATCTGGTCTGGTTCGATTTTAATTTGGGTTTATAGTGATTCGGGTCGGGTATCAGTCCGGATCAGGTCACATCGGTTCGGTTGATTTTCAGGTCGGGCATTTTGTAAAACCTATGTTTGATTTTGATATAACTAAGTATGTTAAGGATTAAATTGAAAACTTGAAATAGATTTCTAAGTCCCTTAAATGATTTATAAATCACCAACACTTTAATCTTATTTGAAAAACTCAAACTCCAAATATTTTCTAAGTGTTCCAAGGCCAAAGTATTGAAAAACGTCCAAGTGTATCGATACGCTTCCAGCCGTATCGATACCTTTTTTGCAAAGTTGGCTATTGGAAAGACGCGTTTCGATACGCCCCTTAGCGTATCGAAACACCGTATCGAAACAGATTGAATCTGTATCGATACGCCCCTCTATAAAAACTAAAGGAGTTTGATTAGCGTACTGATACGGTTCCACCCGTATCGATACAGATTTAATGAATTTTTAAATTCGAATGCCTTTAATTTTTTTACCGTTGGTGTCAGCCGATTAGGTAACTAACATTTAAAGTGGTAGTTGTTCCGTATCGATACGGTCTTACCCGTATCGAAACGATCCATGTCCCGTACCGATACACTTACACGCGTATCGATATGCCTCTTTATTATTGTGCAACGACTCTTTCTGTTTTGAGATAGGTATCGATACAAGTCCTCGCGTACTGATACGGATAGCTGCAAAAGTGGATTTATGGTGGAAAGAGAGGGTTCCAACGGCTATAATCAATACCCTAACCACCTAAACGACTATAATTGATAGAGAAGGTATAAATTGAAGCTAATTGAAGACTAACAACAACTATTTCATCAAAGATAAATATCCAAGCAAAAATCCAAGCTCATTGTGCTTATTTTCCAATTTCTTGTAAACCCCAAATTGTGTAGTGTTCAATTCCTATCTTATCATCAAATTTGGGTTGAGTGTTTGTACTTAAAGGGACAATCTTGTATTTGAGAGATATCTTTCTTGCCTAAATTCTTCTTTGTTCACTTGTGAGGGTTTGGTCAAATTTTGGGTAGAAAATTTGACCAATTGTGTAAAGGTTACCTCCTAAGCCTTGAAAAGGGGAAGAACAAATTAGTGAATTGTTGGAAATCCTTAGTGGTAGCTAAGGTAGTGGATGTATAGTTCATTTGGAACTTGAACCACTCTAAAACCCCTTGTTCTTTATTTTTAGCTATCATTTTACTCCAACAAATTTTTAAAAGCCCAATTCACCCCTATTGGCTTTGATCAATCTATTGATCCACTCAACAATTGGTATTAGAGCCTACCTCTTTGAAGGATTAACAACTACAAGAGAAGTTCCTAGGAAGAGTGTGATCATCCAAAAATCAAGTCATGGTATCTACCTCCGGGTCAAGCATGTACGAGTCTCAATCAACCACAAAACCGCCATTCTTCAACGGTGATAACTATCTATTTTGGAAGAACCGGATGCGTCTCTTCATCAAATCCAACGATTACCTAGTTTGGGAAGTCATTGAAGATGGTCCCTATATTCTATTGAAGATGGATGATGAAGGAAGATTGGTTCTAAAGAAGAAGATTAAGATGACTGAAGAAGAGAGAAAGAAGATCCAAATCAATGATAAAGCTCTTCACATGCTATTTTGCTCTTTCGGTCCCGACATCTACTCCAAAGTCTCCTCCATTGAAAGTGCCAAGGAAGTGTGAGATACACTAGAGACCACTTATGAAAGAACTAGTGATGTGAATGAGACCAATATTGGAATTCTCAATCTTAGTTATGAGAATTTCAAAATGGAGCCCGACGAAAACGTGTCCAAGATGTTCGATCGCTTCTCAATAATCGTCAACGGGCTTAAGGGTTTTGGAGAGACAATCCCGGAAGATAAACTAGTCCGGAAGTTACTCTACTCACTTCTCGAATCTTGGGATGGGAAGAGAACCGCCATCATTGAGGCCAAAAACTTGAAGACACTCAAACTTGATGAGCTAGTGGGTTCTCTCCTTACTCATGAGATAATGAAGCAATGAAGGGAAAATGAAAAGAAAAAAGGAAGAGAGAAGAGTGGGGAAGCTAGAAGTATAAAAGAAGAAGAAGATAGGAGTGGCTCTCAAAGCTTCATTACATGAGGAGAGCATTTCTAGTGAGGAGGATGACCTAGAAGAATTGGCCATGATAGCCAAAAGGTTCTCACGATTCATGAGGTCCAACCGAGGAAGGAAGATTCAAAGAAAAATGGACTTCAAGGGCAAAAACAAAGAAGAAGAGAGGGATCAAATCATTTGCTACGAGTGCAAAAAACCTGGTCACATTCGTTCGGAGTGTCCTCAACTCAAGAAGAAGGGCTTTGAGAAGAAGAAGAAGCTCAAAGCCAAGCTTGCTACTTGGAGTGATGAGGAGTCATCCGAGGATGACGAACACGAAGTGGCCAACCTTTGCCTCATGGCACTTGAGAAGGATTCCTCCATGGTAACCTCTAACTCATCATCTTTTGACTTTACATTTGATGAATTGCATGATGCATATGATGAGTTGCAAGAGGTTTATGATGAGTTAGTTGAGAAGTACAAAAAGTCGGTCATTAAAAATAAAAAGATTATTTCGAAATTAAATGATAAAAATAACTCACTTTCTCAAGCTAACTTAGAATTTGAGAAAAAGATTTTAGGTTTAAAAGATGAACTTAAATTCTTCCAAGATGAAAATGTAGACCTAAATAATCTTCTTTCTCAATGCAATATTGAACATCAAAAGGTGTTAGATGAGCTTAACAAGCTCAAAGAGTCTTTCAAAAATGTTGGTAATGTGAAGCATGAAAAAGGTGAGTCATCTAAAACAAACCAACCTAGGAGAAAGACATATAACTACAAACAACGTGGCTTCCCTAAACATAATAGAACTAAAAAGATTAGGAGTGTATGGGTTCCTAAGGAACTCGTCAAGTCTAATAATGTTGTTGCTATATCACCTTGGATTCCTAAGGGAACCAAGCTTTTGGAAGCTAACACTCGTGGACCCAAAATGATTTGGGTACCAAAAACAAAAGTTTAATATCTTTGTTTGTAGGGGGAGCATTGCTACAAGGCCAAAACACAAAGTCAAAATTCATGGTACCTTGATAGTGGATGCTCGAGGCATATGATCGGAGACAAGAGTAGATTCATGGACTTAAAGCCAAAAAGTGGAGGAGTAGTGACATTTGGTGACAACTCCAAAGGCCACATTAAAGGTATTGGCTCCATAGGTAATCACTCTACTATTCTCATTAAAAATGTTTTGTATGTCGATGGTCTTAAACATAATTTATTGAGCATTAGTCAATTATGTGATAAAAGGGTTTAATGTCTTATTTGATAAAAATGGGTGTAAAATTGTTGACATTAAATCAAATAAAATAATGCTCATAGGTCATCGCATAAGTAATATTTACATGGTGCATTTAGATGACATTCATACATCCCATGCTTGTTTAGTTGCTCAAAATGAAAATGATGCGTGGCTATGACATAGGAAACTAGGGCATGCTAGTATTAGTGTTTTAGAAAAATTAGTTTCCCTAGATCTAGTTAGAGGGCTACCCAAGATTAAGTTCTCAAATGAAAAAAATTGTGATGCATGCTCTAAGGGTAAACAACATAAGTCATCATTTTAAATCCATTAATGATGTTTCTACAAGTAGGTGTTTACAACTTATTCACATGGATTTATTTGGGTCTATTAGGACTATGAGCTTGGGTGGTAAATCTTATGCATTTGTACTTGTTGATGATTTTTCTAGATTTACTTGGGTTCTATTTTTAAGTACTAAAGATGAGGCTTTAGAAAAATTCATCACATTTTCAAAATTAACTCAAAATGATCTTGAACTTAAAATTTCTCATATTAGAAGTGATCATGGAACCGAATTTCAAAATCTTGGTTTTGAAGAGTTTTTAAATGAAAATGGTATTAGCCACAATTTTTTGGCTCTTCAAACTCCTCAACAAAATGGGGTAGTTGAGAGGAAAAATAGAACTTTACAAGAAATGGCTAGAACCATGCTTTGTGAAAACAATTTACCTAAATATTTTTGGGCGGAAGCCACAAACACCGCTTGCTACATTGTAAACCGAGTAATGGTTAGGCCACTTTTAAATAAAACACCATATGAGATTTTAAAATCTAAAAAGCCTAACATTAGCTATTTTCATCCATTTGGTTGCAAGTGTTTTGTTTTAAACAATAGAAAAGATAACTTAGGTAAATTTGATGCTAAAAGTGATGAAGCTATTTTCTTAGGTTATTCCTTAAACTCTAAAGCATATCGTGTATTTAATAAAAGAACTTTAGTAGTAGAAGAGTCTATTCATGTTGTATTCGATGATAACCTTCTTCCGAGGAAGGATTTTTGTGATGGTGATGATGTAAGAATCCTTGATGCCTTTGATGGAGGACAAACTTCAAAGGAGGATGAGATTCCAACAAAAGAAGAGGATAAACAAGATCCACCTCTTGAAGCCTTGAAGGACTTGGCTCTTGAGGAAAAGGAAGTGAGCTACCCAAAGGAGTACAACTATGTCAAAGGTGGTGAAATCTTGGGTGATCCATCCAAGGGGGTAACCACTAGATCTTCTCTTAAACTTATGAGCCATGTTGCATTTATCTCATGCATAGAGCCTAAGAATATAAAAGAAGCATTAAAAGATGACTTTTGGATCATGGCTATGCAAGAAGAGTTAAATCAATTTGAGAGAAGTAATGTTTGGACATTAGTTGAGAGGCCTAGTAATCAATCTACTATAGGAACTAAATGCGTATTTAGGAATAAACTAGATGAGAGTGGTAACATTGTGAGAAATAAAGCTAGATTAGTTGCTCAAGGTTACACTCAAGAAGAGGGAATAGGTTTTGATGAAACCTATGCACTCGTAGCTAGAATAGAGGCTATTAGGATGTTGCTTGCATGTGCATGTTATCATGATTTCAAGCTTTTTCAAATGGATGTTAAAAACGCATTTTTAAACGGTTTTATAAATAAGGAAGTGTATGTGGAACAACCACCGGGTTTTGAAGACCCAAAATTTCCAAATCATGTTTTCAAACTAACTAAAGCTTTTTATGGTTTAAAACAAGCTCCTAAAGCTTGGTATGAAAGACTTTCAAACTTTTTAATTGAAAAAGGTAAGGTGGACACTACACTTTTCATAAAAATGTATAAAAATGACATCTTAGTAGTACAAATATATGTTGATGATATTATTTTTGGATCTACTAATGAGTGTCATTGCAAAGAGTCTGCTAAGTTAATGCAAGGTGAATTCGAGATGAGCATGATAGGGGAGCTCTTATTCTTTTTGGGACTCCAAATCAAGCAAAGAAAGGATGTCACCTTCATCAATCAAGCAAAGTACATCAAGGATATGCTCAAGAAGTTTGGCTTGGAGAATGCAAAGCCTCAAGCCACACCAATGAGCTCATTTACAAAGCTTGACAAAGATGAAGGAGGTAAGTGTGTTGACTCTAAGCTTTATCGCTCTATGATTGGATCTTTGCTTTACCTTACCGCAAGTAGACCAGATATTTTGTTTAGTGTTTGCTTGTGTGCTAGGTTTCAAGCTAGTCCTAAAGAGTCTCACCTTATAGTCGTTAAGAGAATCTTTAGGTACCTTAGAGATACTTCTTGTTTAAGCCTTTGGTACCCTAGAGACTCAACCTTCAACCTTCATGCTTATTCTGATGCGGATTATGGGGGGTGTAAAATTGATAGGAAGAGTACTTCGGGAACATGTCAATTCGTAGGTAGTATGCTCATATCTTGGTTCTCTAAGAACCAAAATAGTGTAGCTCTATCTACCACCGAAGCCGAGTACACATCCTTAGGGAGTTGTTGTGCTCAAGTCCTTTGGATGAAGCAACAACTCTTAGATTATGGTATTAAAGTTGAAACCATACCCCTTAAGTGTGATAACACTAGTGACATATGCTTAACAAAAAATCCCATCCAACACTCTAGAACCAAATATATAGAGATAAGGCATCATTTCATTAGAGATCATGTCCTTAAGAAAGATGTTTTTATAGAGTACGTTGACACCTTAAACCAATTAGCGGACATCTTTACAAAGCCTTTAGATAAAGAACGTTTTTGGTCCCTTAGGAGAGAGTTAGGTCTAACTAGCCTTCCTTGATCCTTTAGGACTCTTTTTGAAGTTAAAATTGCTTGATCTTGTGAAATTGCATGTTTATGTGTTGTTGTTCTTGAAAACATCCATGCTTATAGCTAGGGGGTGTATGCTTCTGTTAGAATATGCTTAGAACTGCTCATTCATCATTTGCATGCATTTAGGTGTTAAAATCGAGCCTTTGGTTGTTCTTAAAGCCTAAAATGTATTTCTGGGCATAGGGTATCGATACAGCCTTAAGCGTATCGATACGAGTACTGTATTAGCTTCACAGACTACATTTTGCCTAAAACGGGTATCGATACGGTTAAACCCGTTTCGATACGAGCAACAAGCGTTTCGATACGGATTGCATCCGTTTCGATACAAACCTTCAACGGGCGTTTCAAATGGAATTATGTTTTTACCCCCGTATCGATACACCCTCAGGCGTATCGATACGCGATTGCGCAGACAGCTTCTAATTGGTATTTAAAGTGTTTCACTTTTACCAAAATTGAATTTTCAAAACCCTAAAAACCCTAGCCATTTTCACTCTATAAATAGCCTCTCAATCCCTCATATTTTCACACCACAACTCAAAATCAAGCAAAGCTCTTCAAGCTTTTCATCAATTTAGTGCTAAGTTCTTCTCCCATTCTTCTCTATCAATATCAAGGTAAAACTCTTTCTTTGTTCTTTTTATTTTTAATTTTTCTTTTGATTTTCATTTTAATTTTTCTTTTGTTTTGTCTTCTCAAAAACATATTTCTTTTCAAACTTTCTCTTTTTGTTTTGTTTACAATTTTTTTACAAAAACCTTGATTATTGGTTTTTAATGAGTTGAATGAAGAAAATTAATGCATACACTGTTTTTAATCTTTTCTCTAGTTAATGACACCTAAAAAGAGATCACATATTAGTGAAGCCGGTGAAGGTTCCAATGCCGGAGATGGTACTCGCCCGAACCTCACTCTTATCTATCAACACTCTTTTAAGACCACCGGAGATCTCAACTATTTTCGCAAATTTCAAAATTATAAGATCCGTCCGGAGAGGGTAATTTCCATTCATTTTCTTAACTCGGAGCGTTTCAAATTTGAGTACTTACCTTTGCTCCAAGAATGGAAGTTTATGGATTTTCTCCAAATTCCCGGATTTTTCTTCTGCATCTTAGTTTTGATCTTCTATGCTAATGCCAAGTGTTGTGCCAATCGAGATGGTGTTGTTACGGCTGTTAATTCTCATTTAATGGGTAAAAAGATCACTATCGATGTTCAATCCATTTGTGACGTGTTTAAGTTGGAGGATGAAGGCTATGATGATGAGAATGCTCTTGGCCATGTCCTAAGTGGTTCCGTCACCGCCCTTAATGCTCAAGATCAGATCTTACATTTGATGGTTTCTTGGTGGTTTAGGTTCTCGGGAGGCAAGTATTCCATTATCCGCCAAGTTGATGATTTTTGGGTTCGATGCTTCCGTGAAAGAAAACGTCCAAATCTTGCTCGAATTATGTTTGCGGAGATTGTCTATCTCGTGCAACACCGCCACACTACACTCGTCACTTCCTTCACCTATGGTACGGCTTTGAGTTATTTCTTCCTACAAAAGGAGATAGATTGCTCACATGACTACCCAACTCCCCTCACTGATCCTATCGATGAAAGATCTCTTGCAAGGGATAAGTTTCATTACTTCAATGGTAGTTGACTTCGTCTATCCATGCTCCCTAGTGAGGCCGCGGAAGAATTTGTTAATCCTCAAGTCGCTCAAGCTCCTCAAGCTCCTCCTCCACCTTTATGGAATCCCTCATGACTTTTCTCAATAAGCAATTCACGGGTTTGCGCACGAGAATTGCCTCCATAGATCAAGTGATGGATTCAGGATTTACCGCTATTGACACAAGGTTTACAAGCCTTGAAGATCGAATGAAGAATGTGGAGACGCGCCTCACTTCCCTTGAAGGCGGTCACAACTCAATGAACATATCCCTTACCGCTTTCCATGACGAGTGACGTCAAACTAGGAGGAATGATGATGCAATTGAGGAGGAGGATGAAGATGATGAAAATGGTGATGGAGATGCATAATAGTTCATCTTTGCATATCATTTATGTCATTTAGGATATTTATGCACTTTTTTATGCTTTTAGGATTAAGTTTGCATTATTCTAAAACCTATGCTTTGACTTTCTGTTATTTGGATTTTATGTTGATGTTATCTTTCATTTGAACTTAATGTTTATCAATATTATGTTGCTTGGTTATTATTTATACCTTTTGCCTATTTATGCACTTTATCTTATGTCTCAATTATTTTTTATATAACAAAAAGGGGGAGAGGGAACAAGCTCACACTTAAAAATTTTAATTTTCAAACTTAAATGTTACCTAGCTAACATTAAGGGGGAGTTATTTTGCAAAGTTTTTCAAAGTGTCAAAAATTTCAAGTTTTGGTTTTGTTATATCAAAAAGGGAGAGATTGTAAAACCTATGTTTGATTTTGATATAACTAAGTATGTTAAGGATTAATTGAAAACTTGAAATAGATTTCTAAGTCCCTTAAATGATTTATAAATCACCAACACTTTAATCTGATTTGAAAAACTCAAACTCCAAATATTTTCTAAGTGTTCCAAGGCCAAAGTATTGAAAAACGTCCAAGTGTATCGATACGCTTCCAGCCGTATCGATACATTTTTTTGCAAAGTTGGCTACTGGAAAGACGCGTTTTGATACACCCCTTAGCGTATCGAAATAGATTAAATCTGTATTGATACGCCCATCTGTAAAAACTGAAGGAGTTTGATTAGCGTACCGATACGGTTCCACCCGTATCGATACGGATTTAATGAATTTTTAAATTTGAAAGCCTTTAATTTTTTGACCATTGGTGTCAGCCGATTAGGTAACTAACATTTAAAGTGGTAGTTGTCCCGTATCGATACGGTGTACCCCGTACCGAAACGGAAACTTCTAGTGAGCTAAGTTGAGAAAAAGATATCGATACGGTCTTACTCGTATTGAAACGATCCATGTCCCGTACCGATACACTTACACACGTATCGATACGTCCTCTTTATTATTGTGTAACGACTCTTTCTGTTTTGAGACATGTATCGATACAGGTCCTCGCGTACCGATACGGATAGCTGCAGAAGGGCATTTATGGTGAAAAGAGAGGGTCCCAACGACTATAATCAATACCCTAACCACCCAAACGGCTAGAATTGATAAAGAAGGTGTAAATTGAAGCTAATTGAAGACCAACAACAACTATTGCATCAAAGATAAATATCCAAGAAAAAATCCAAGCTCATTGTGCTTATTTTTCAATTTCTTGCAAACCCCAAATTGTGTAGTGTTCAATTCCTATATGTTGAGTGGATCGCAAGATCGATATTGACCAAGAGGGGGGGTGAATTGGAAATTTAAAGTTTTGTGGTGGAAATTTGCAAATTAAAAATGATGGACAAGGGATTTAGAGTGGTTCAAGTTCCAAATGAACTCTACATCCACTACCTTAGCTTCACTAAGGATTTGCAACAATTCCACTAATTGCTCTTCCCCTTTTCTAGGACAAGGAGGCAACCCTTTACAATTTCGGTTGATTTTTCTACCTAAAAATCAACCCAATCCTCACACAAGTGAACAAAGAAATTTAATGGCTAATTAGATATCTCTCAATACAAATAATAGCCCAATTACAAGCACTCAACCCAATTGAACAAGATATGAATGAAAATTACAATTGGGGTTTTAGACAAAATGGGATTTGTGTACAATTGCTTGGATTTGATGTTTGGATGTTTGCTTTTGGATCAATAGTTGTTGTTGGTGCTTTTAGATGTCCCTTTTATACCTTCTCATTGATTTCTAGCCGTTGTGGTTGTTGCACTCATCAATAGAGCCGTTGGGGATGTTATCTCACCACCATAAATGCAGTCTGCAACAACCCGTTTCGAAACGCGGGGTACCTATTTCGGAACGGACTAAAATAGAAAGAGCCGTTGGGGTGCATTTAAGAGCCCGTTTCGAAACACCTTAGGGCCGTTTCGAAACACTTTTGCCACTGTCAAGGGTCGTTTCGAAACGGTCTTAGCTCGTTTCGAAACACCTTAACGGTTTTCAGAAAATCAGTTAAAAACAACTTCAACGGTCATATTTTCAATTTAAACTTAAGAGCAGTTTCGAAACGCTTGACATCATTTCGAAACGATTTTGCTACTGTCAAGGGTCGTTTCGGAACGACCTTAGCCCGTTTCGAAACACCCTATTTATCTTTAAATATTCAACAAATATTTCATCCGTTGTGTCTTTTTAAAATCAAATATGAAGAACAGTTTCGAAACGTGAGAGACCGTTTCGAAACAGGGTCAAGTGTTTCGATACACGTTTCAGAACAGGGGTTGACAGTGATGAAAACGTTTCGAAACGCCTTAGGGCCGTTTCGAAAAAGGACTTTGAAAATCACTGTTTTGACTTGAAACACTTAGAAAAATATTTTGAAAAACTTTGTTTTTAACTTGGGCATAATCTTAAAATTATATGAGGATAATTTGAGGACTTAAAATTCGTTTTGACATTTTCAATTTAGTCCTTAGGTTTTTAGTTATATCAAAATTAAAATATTTGTTTCACAATCTCCCCCTTTTTGATATAACAAAACCAAAGTTAGAATTTTTGAGAATTTTGAAAGTTTTGAAAAATATTCTAACTCCCCTTAATTTAATATAGGTTTTTAAAGTTAAGAAAAAAAATGTTTGACTTGAAATCTAAGTTGTAAAGCTTTAAAAAACCTTTTAAAATTTAAAACGAATTTTTTTTTTAGTTTGTGGCTCTTAAATTTCTTCTCCCCCTTTTTGTTAGATCAAAAAGAATAATGAAAGCTCATAGAGAAGACAAAGGATTAGTACCAATAAGCATTAATAAGCAACCATAGTATTAATTCATAACATCAAAATATCCAAAACATAAACCAACATTAAGTTCATAATAAAATCCCAAATAAAAAGTCAAAAGCATAGGTTCCTAAAACATAATAAAACATAAAGATGCAATCTTAATCCTAAAATGCATAGATAATATGATATGATATGATATGAAGATCCTAGGCCTCGTCATCATCATCCGAAGTATCATCATCGCTCTTGACTTGAGAACGGTGAAACTTCGTCCATTGCCCATAGAGCGTAGAGAAGGATAGATCCAAGTTTGCATGGGAAGTCTCAAGAGTATGAAGATGATCCTCGACATTCTTCAAGCGATTGTCCATAGCAGTAAAGCCCGAAGCAATGCTAGTATCCAAAGCATTGAATCGCTCGGTAATGAGAGCCGTGAGGGCTTCATTGTTTGCAACCGGAACTTGCGGTGGAGGAGCAACGGGAGGAGGAACAGCTTCTCTATCAACTCTTTCCCAAACATCATTCACATATGTGAACCCGGACTTGCGAAGGGATGACTCACCAATCTTGGTCTTGCGAGGTTCCGGAGAGTCGTAGGTACAATCGATACCAAGATCATGAAAGATGTAGCTCAAGAGAGTGCCATAGGTAAAAGACTTCAACTCATTTGTGTCAATAAGCTTAATATTATTGACTATCTCGGCAAAAATTATTTTAGGCACATTAGGACGCTCACCTCTACGGAAACACTCAAGCCAAAAATGATCAGTTTGACGGATATGAGAGTATTTACCTCCGGAAGGTCGAATGAACCAAGAAACCATCAAGTGAAGAATGCGATCGTGCACATCCAAATGAAGTGCTTTACCGGTGAAATTGCCAAAGTGACGTTCATCCTCAAGACCCTCATCTTTAAGTTTAAAAATAGACTCCAAGAGAGCAACATTAACAACAAACTTTTTGCCCAATAAGGAAGATTCAATTCCTATAATCTCGGTTTTGGTCTCATCATAAAGAAAACGAGCATTAGAGTAAAAAAGGAGTATCATGTGTTTGTAGCGAATATCCAGAATGCTCAAGAACAAGATAAGATTCCACTCACTCAAACGGTCGAGATAACGAAATAGGAATCGCTCGGAATTGAGGAAGTCAAGATCAATGACACGTTCTTTACGAATTGCGAAATCCTTGACATAAGAGAAGCGAGCACGCATCTCCGGAGTTTTAAGGGATTTCTGAAAAAGCAGAGTAAGATTCGGACGAATGCTCGAATCACCGGTTTGAACGGCCTTGCGCTTTTTGTTAGCTTGATCCGCCATCTAAAAACATTAAGCAAGTATATTTTAAAAATAAGTGTATGCATTGATATTTGAAATCAATCCAATAATAAATCTCACTTAGGTTTTTAAAACAAAATTAAAATAATAAAAAAAATTAAAAAAAAAACAGTAAAGAAAAAGACGACTGCAAAATTTTATATTCGAATAAAAAAATTTGGGATTTTGAAATTTTTTTACAAGATATGAAAAACCCACAAAGGAAAAACTATAATGTATACAAAAATAAAATTTTCTAACCTAAGATTCGAACATAAATTGAAAGAAAAAGAAAAGATAAAAAAAAATACCTTAGTTTGGGATTTTGGATGATTTGATGAAAATCCTTGCACAATGTTGATGAAACTTGCTTAGACTTGAGTTTTAGAGTAAAACCCCTCACAATTTTTTGAAAATCAATGAGTTTGAGAGGGTATTTATAGAGAGGGAGGCGGTTTAGGGTTTTTAAGAGTTTGATAAAAAGTGAAATTTCACATTAAAAGCCCTAATTAAAGCAGTCCGCGATACCGTTTCGGAACGGTCATGACCGTTTCGAAACGAGACGACTAGGGTTTGACCGTTTGGAGACCATAGGCTGACCATTTCGATACGGTGTTGACCGTATCGAAGCCCTGTTGACCCGTATCGAAACACGTTTCGATACACCCCTTGGCAGTAGCCAAAACGTTTCGGAACGCATTTGAGGCGTTTCGAAACGCCCTTCTCTCATAACTGGATTTAAGGTATCCGTATCGAAACAGGGTCACCCGTTTCGATACACCTGGGCCTGGAAGTGCAGATAAGGCTCTAAAAGTGCAGAAAAATGAAGTTTTAACAGGCCTAACATGCATAAATGTCATGAATGAGCAGGCAAAACATATTTAAGCATAAACATACTCCCCCTAACTATAGGCATGGATGAAATTAGGAGTTTAAACACATGAACATGACATTTCACAAAATCAAGCATATTTAAGCACAAAAGAGGTCCTAAAAGGTCAAGATAGGCTAGCTAGACCTAACTCTCTCCTAAGGGACCAAAAACGCTCTTTGTCTAAGGGTTTTGTAAATATGTTCGCTAATTGATTCAAGGTGTCTACATACTCTATAACAACATCTTCCTTAAGGACATGATCTCTAATAAAATGATGTCTTATTTCAATGTGTTTGGTTCTAGAGTGTTGGATGGGATTTTTTGTTAAACATATTGCACTAGTGTTGTCACATTTTAGGGGTATGGTTTCAACTTTAATTCCATAATCTAAGAGTTGTTGCTTCATCCAAAGGACTTGAGCACAACAACTCCCTAAGGATATGTACTCGGCTTCTGTGGTAGATAAGGCTACACTATTTTGTTTCTTAGAGAACCAAGATATGAGCATACTACCTAAGAATTGGCAAGTTCCCGAAGTACTTTTCCTATCGATTTTACAACCCCCATAATCCGCATCCGAGTAAGCATGAAGGTTGAAGGTAGTCTCTAGGATACCAAAGACCTAAACAAGGAGTGTCTCTAAGGTATCTAAAGATTCTCTTAACGGCTATAAGGTGAGACTCTCTAGGACTAGCTTGGAACCTAGCACACAAGCAAACACTAAACAAGATATCCGGTCTACTTGCGGTAAGGTAAAGCAAAGACCCAATCATAGAACGATAAAGCTTAGAGTCAACACACTTACCTCCTTCATCTTTGTCAAGCTTTGTAGATTAGCTCATAGGAGTGGCTTGAGGCTTTGCATTCTCCAAGCCAAACTTCTTGAGCATATCCTTTATGTATTTTGCTTGGTTGATGAAGGTACCATCCTTCTTTTGCTTGATTTGGAGTCCCAAAAAGAATGAGAGCTCCCCCATCATGCTCATCTCAAATTCACCTTGCATTAACTTAGCAAACTCTTGACAATGACATTCATTAGTAGAACCAAAAATAATATCATCAACATAAATTTGAACTACTAAGATGTCATTTTTATACATTTTTATAAAGAGTGTAGTGTCCACCTTACCTTTTTCAAATCCTTTTTCAATCAAAAAATTTGAAAGCCTTTCATACCAAGCTCTAGGAGCTTGTTTTAAACCATAGAGAGCTTTGGTAAGTTTGAAAACATGATTTGGAAATTTTGAATCTTCAAAACCCGGTGGTTGTTCCACATACACTTCCTCATTTATAAAACCATTTAAAAATGCGCTTTTAACATCCATTTGAAAAAGTTTGAAATTATGATAACATGCATATGCAAGCAACATCCTAATGGCTTCCATTCTAGCTACGGGTGCATAGGTTTCATCAAAATCTATTCCCTCTTCTTGAGTGTAACCTTGTGCTACAAGTCTAGCTTTATTTCTCACAATGTTACCACTCTCATCTAGTTTGTTCCTAAAGACCCATTTAGTTCCTATTGTAAATTGATTACTAGGCCTATCAACTAATGTCCATACATTACTTCTCTCAAATTGATTTAACTCTTCTTGCATAGCCATAATCCAAAAGTCATCTTTCAATGCTTCTTTTATATTTTTAGGCTCTATGCATGAGATAAATGCAACATGGTTCATTAATCTAAGAGAAGAACGAGTGGTTACCCCCTTGGATGGATCACCCAAGATTTCACCATCTTTGACATAGTTCAACTCCCTTGGGTAGCTCACTTCCTTTTCCTCAATAGCTAAATCCTTCAAGGCTTCAAGAGGCGGATCTTGTGAGTCCTCTTCCTTTGTTGGAATCTCATCCTCCTTTGAAGTTTGACCTCCATCAAAGGCATTTATGATCCCTACATCATCATCATCACAAGAATCCTTCCTAGAAAGGAGGTTATCATCGAATACAACATGAATAGATTCTTCTACTACTAAAGTTCTTTTGTTAAATACTCGATAGGCTTTAGAGGTTAAAGAGTAACCTATAAAAATGGCTTCATCACTTTTTGCATCAAATTTACCTAAGTTGTATTTTCTATTATTTAAAACAAAACACTTGCACCCAAAAGGGTGGAAATAGCTAATGTTAGGCTTTTTAGATTTTAAAATCTCATAAGGTGTTTTCTTTAAAATTGGCCTAATCATTACTCGATTTACAATATAACAAGCGGTGTTTGTGGCTTCCGCCCAAAAATATTTAGGTAAATTATTTTCACAAAGCATAGTTCTAGCCATTTCTTGTAAAGTTCTATTTTCCCTCTCAACTACCCCATTTTGTTGAGGAGTTCGAGGAGCCGAAAAATTATGGCTAATACCATTTTCATTTAAAAACTCTTCAAACCCTAAATTTTGAAACTCGGTTTCATGATCACTTCTAATATGTGAAATTCTAAGTTCAAGATCATTTTGGGTTAATTTTGAAAATGTGATGAATTTTTCCAAAGCCTCATCTTTAGTACTTAAAAAGAGAACCCAAGTAAATCTAGAAAAATCATCAACTAACACAAAAGCATAAGACTTACCACCCAAGCTCATAGTCCTAATTGGCCCAAATAAATCCATGTGAATTAGTTGTAAGCATCTACTAGTAGAAACGTCATTAATGGATTTAAAGAAAGACCTATGTTGTTTACCCTTTGAGCATGCATCACAAATTTTATCATTTGAAAATTTTATCTTGGGTAAACCTCTAACTAGATTTAGAGAGACTAGTTTTTCCAAAACACTTATGCTAGCATGTCCTAGCTTCCTATGCCACAACCAAGCATCATTTTCATTTTGAGCAACTAAGCATGCATGAGATGTATGAATGTCATCTAAATGCACCATGTATATGTTTCCTATACGATGACCTATGAGCATAATATTATTAGATTTAATGTCTACAATTTTGCATCCATTTTTATCAAATAAAACATTAAATCCTTTATCACACAATTGACTTATGCTCAATAAATTGTGTTTAAGACTATCGACATATAAGACATTTTCAATGAGAATGGTAGAGTGATTACCTATGGAGCCAATACCTTTAATGTGGCCTTTGGAGTTGTCACCAAATGTTACTACTCCTCCACTTTTTGGCTTTAGATCCATGAATCGACTCTTGTCTCCGGTCATGTGCCTCGAGCATCCACTATCAAGGTACCATGAGTTTTGACTTTGTGCTTTGGCCTTGTAGCAATGCTCCCCTACAAACAAAGATATTAAACCTTGGTTTTTGGTACCCAAATCATTTTGGGTCCATGTGTGTTAGCTCCCAAAACCTTGGTTCCCTTAGGAATCCAAGATGACATAGCAATAATATTATTAGATTTAACAAGTTCCTTAGGAACCCATACACTTCTAATTCTTTTAGCTCTACTATGTCTAGGGTAGCCACTTTGTTTGTAGTAATTAGTCTTTTTCTTAGGTTGGTGTGTTCTAGAGGATTCTCCTACTTCATGCTTGACACTACCAACATTTTTTAAAGACTTTTTGAGCTCATTTAGCTCACCCAACACCTTTTGGTGTTCACAATTACATTGAGATAAAAGATTATTAAGATCAACATTTTCATCTTAAAAGAATTTAAGTTCATCTTTTAATCCTAATATCTTTTTCTCAAATTTAGAATTAGCTTGAGTAAGTGAGTCATTTTTCTCATTTAATTCTAGAATAATCTTTTTATTCCTAATAACCGACTCCTTATATTTCTCAACTAATTCATTATATACCTCTTGTAACTCATCATATGCATCATTTAATTCTTCATATGAAAAATCTAAAGTAGATGAGTTAGAGGTTACCATGGAGGAATCTTCCTCAAGTGCCATGAGGCAAAGGTTAGCCACTTCTTGTTCGTCATCCTCCGATGACTCCTCATCACTCCAAGTACCAAGCTTGGCTTTGAGCTTTTTCCTCTTCTCAAATCCCTTCTTCTTGAGTTGAGGGCACTCCGAACATATGTGGCCGGGTTGTTTGCACTCAAAGCAAATGATTGGATCCTTTCCATCTTCCTTGTTCTTGCTTTTGAAGTCCATCTTCCTTTGGATTTTTCTTCCCCGGTTGGACCTCATAAAGCGTGAGAATCGTTTGGCTATCATAGCCAATTCTTCAAGTTCATCCTCATCACTAGATGAGCTCTCATCATGTTGTGAAGCTTTAGCCTTGAGAGCTATTCCCATCTTCTTCTTCTTTTCAACTTCAAGCTTCTCTACTCTTTTCTCTTCTTTCTTTTTCTCATCTCCCCTTCCTTGCTTCATGATCTCATGAGTAAGGAGAGAACCCACAAGCTCATCAAGCTTCAAAGTCTTCAAATTCTTTGCTTCGATGATAGCGGTTCTCTTCCCATCCCAAGACTCGGGAAGTGAATAGAGTAGCTTCCGGACAAGCTTGTCTTCCGGTATGATTTCTCCAAAACCCTTTAGACCATTGACAATGGTGGAGAATCGATCGAACATCTTTGACACCGTCTCATCGGGCTCCATCTTGAATTTTTCATAACTAAGATTGAGAATTCCAATCTTAGTTTCTTTGACATCATTGGTGCCTTCATAAGTGGTCTCAAGAGTGTCCCACACTTCTTTGGCACTTTCAATTGATGAGACCTTTGAGTAGATGTCCGGACCGAAAGCACAAAATAGCATGTGGAGAGCTTTATCATTGACTTGAATCTTTTTCCTCTCCTCTTCACTCATCTCCACTTTCTTCTTTAACACCATCTTGCCTTCACCATCTTGCTTCAATGGAATATATGGCCCATCCTCAATGACATCCTACACAAGATAGTCATTTGACTTGATGAATAGACGCATTCTATTCTTCCAAAAAGAATAGTTATCACCGTTGAAGAAGGGAGGCTTTGTAGTGGATTGTGACTCGTACATGCCGGAACCGGAGGTTGAAGCCATCTCTTGATATTTTGATGATCACACTCTTCCAAGGATCTCCTCTTGTGGTTGTTAATCCTCAAAGAGTTAAGCTCTGATACCAATTGTTGAGTGGATCGCAAGATCGATATTGACCAAGAGGGGGGTGAATTGGAAATTTAAAGTTTTGTGGTGGAAATTTGCAAATTAAAAATGATGGACAAGGGATTTAGAGTGGTTCAAGTTCCAAATAAACTCTACATCCACTACCTTAGCTTCACTAAGGATTTGCAACAATTCCACTAATTGCTCTTCCCCTTTTCTAGGACAAGGAGGCAACCCTTTACAATTTCGGTTGATTTTTCTACCCAAAAATCAACCCAATCCTCACACAAGTGAACAAAGAAATTTAATGGCTAATTAGATATCTCTCAATACAAATAATAGCCCAATTACAAGCACTCAACCCAATTGAACAAGATATGAATTAAAATTACAATTGGGGTTTTAGACAAAATGGGATTTGTGCACAATTGCTTGGATTTGATGTTTGGATGTTTGCTTTTGGATCAATAGTTGTTGTTGGTGCTTTTAGAGGTCCCTTTTATACCTTCTCATTGATTTCTAGCCGTTGTGGTTGTTGCACTCATCAATAGAGCCGTTGGGGATGTTATCTCACCACCATAAATGCAGTCTGCAACAACCCGTTTCGAAACGCGGGGTACCTGTTTCGGAATGGACTAAAATAGAAAGAGCCGTTGGGGTGCATTTAAGAGCCCGTTTCGAAACGCCTTAGGGCCGTTTCGAAACACTTTTGCCACTGTCAAGGGTCGTTTCGAAACGGTCTTAGCCTGTTTCGAAACACCTTAACGGTTTTCAGAAAATCAGTTAAAAACAACTTCAACGGTCATATTTTCAATTTAAACTTAAGAGCAGTTTCGAAACGCTTGACATCGTTTCAAAACGATTTTGCTACTGTCAAGGGTCGTTTCGGAACGACCTTAGCCCGTTTCGAAACACCCTTTTTATCTTTAAATATTCAGCAAATATTTCAACCGTTGTGCCTTTTTAAAATCAAATATGAAGAACAGTTTCGAAACGTGAGAGACCGTTTCGAAACAGGGTCAAGTGTTTCGATACACGTTTCGGAACAGGGGTTGACAGTGATGAAAACGTTTCGAAACGCCTTAGGGCCGTTTCGAAACAGGACTTTGAAAATCACTGTTTTGACTTGAAACACTTAGAAAAATATTTTGGAAAACTTTGTTTTTAACTTGGGCATAATCTTAAAATTATATGGGGATAATTTGAGGACTTAAAATTCGTTTTGACATTTTCAATTTAGTCCTTAGGTTTTTAGTTATATCAAAATTAAAATATTTGTTTCACACTATCTTATCATCAAAATTGGGTTGAGTGTTTGTACTTAAAGGGGCAATCTTGTATTTGAGAGATATCTTTCTTGCTTAAATTTTTCTTTGTTCACTTGTGAGGGTTTGGTCAAATTTTGGGTAGAAAATTTGACCGGTTGTGTAAAGGTTACCTCCTAAGCCTTGAAAAGGGGAAGAGCAAATTAGTGAATTGTTGGAAATCCTTAGTGGTAGCTAAGGTAGTGGATGTAGAGTTCATTTGGAACTTGAACCACTCTAAAATCCCTTGTTCTTCATTTTTAGCTATCATTTTACTCCAACAAATTTTTAAAAGCCCAATTCACCCCCTCTTGGCTTTATCAATCCATTGATCCACTCAACACATTTTCGGGCCGGCTGATTTCAGGTCGGGACAAGATCAGTTCAATAGGAGATTGATATGTTTCGGTTGAGTTTTCAGGCCGAATCAGTTTTTTAAACCCATAAATGGTTTTTATAGAGCCAATATATTTGACATTTTAGTGAGTTGTGCGACAATTCACATCAAATCTTTTATTCTTTCTTTTAATATCTTTTCTTTAATTCGGGTTGCCTTCGGTTCAATGTTACTTTCGATTCGGATGAAATCGGTTTGGGTCCATTCGGTTCAGTTGAAAATCGGTTCGGGTATGTTCTGTTCGGTTGAAAAAATCGGATAGGGTCTATATCAGTTCAACTAAAAATCGGGTCGGTTTCAATTCAATTCGGTTTGTTTCGGGTTTTAGATCAAGTTCAGATAATCCTATTTGGGTCGATATCGGGTCTCAGATAAAATCAGTTCGGGTCTCGGGTCAGTTTGTCACTTCTACTTTAGTTTGTTTAATTATATTTATTTTTATTATTGTGATCATATTTTTCTAAAAGTTACGTTTTAACTTAATTATTTAATAGTTATTTTCGTTACTATTTAAAAGAAATCACAACCAAACATATTTTTTTTACTATTTTCATTTTTCAAAACAAATTTTCATATTTTATTTACCATACATATTTTCTTTTTTCAAGAATATAGGAAATAAAAATTATTTTTTAAAAACAAAATAGAAACTGTTTTTTGAAACATTATTCGTTCGATATTTGAAAATATTTTATGTTTATGTTTTTTATTTTTATTTTATGAAAATAGTTTTCATTTTCAATTTTCCTCAAAAATCGAAACACACACGTGGGGAAAAAATAAAAACAGTAAAAACGTATTCGAAAATTTTTAAAATAGAAATGAACAAATAATTGATCTAGGCCACTAAAGGTCACTAAAGCAATAGTATGATGATCAAGAGAAAAATAGAAATAAGTAGCCAAAAGACAAGACTACACAACATTTACAACAAAATCAACTTATTCAAGTTAAAGAAAAAATGAGTCGCACCAAGAACTGAGTTTTTTAATGTCAAAATCAACTTATTCAAGTTAAAATTAGGTACAATTGTAAATTCATATAGTTTCCAATTCTTATCACCTTGGAAATTTCTATTTTTCAACCCTTTAATAATTCGTTCAATCACATTTCGATCACATTTTGTTCCTTTCTATTTTTAAAAATTTTGTTAATTGAATAGTAATTCCAAATAATTATATTGGATAAAGCTGCAATGAACCGATAAAGAAGAGGAAAAAATGAAATTCATAATTAGTTCCACAGCTGGGTGTTTACATTTGCAAGTTGAAAAGGGAAAAAAAATATAGACCCAAAAATTAATTGTAACAGATTTGGCAACTTAACAATGGAGCTTGAAGATGGGACCATATTCAAAGCTACTACACTAATATAATCTTTTAGAAGATAAAATTTGTTTAAAAAAGATTTAAGTTATTAGGATTCATTTATCTTCTTCCAACAATTAGAATCTTGTTAGATATCGTGTTTTTAAAATTGAGAGATTCGACTGTAATGGAAATTGAACTAATAAGTTTTCAAAGGCTAAAAGGATTGAAAAACGAAATTTTGACTCAGTTGGATTTTAAAAGAAGAAGATGACCTGGAAGTTTTAGGACAAATGGACATATGGTATGAACAATGCAATAGAAATTAGAAAGGGTTAAAAGATAATTTTACCTCGAGGTGTCAAACGGGTCATTCGGTTCGGGTCATTTCGTTTTCGGTTATTTCAGGTTTGATATTATTTAGTTCAAATTCGGTGATTTGGTTCGATTTTATTTCGGGTTTGTTATGATTTGGGTCATTTCGGGTCGGTTAATTTTCGGGTCGATTAATATCGTTCTGTTGATTTCGGTTCGAGTCAATTAGAGATCAGTCGGTTTTAATCGAGTTTTTAGGTCAGTCAGTTTTTTATACCCTATATATGGCTTTATAAAGCCAATATATTTGACTTTTTGGTAGGTTGTGTAGCTGCTCATATCTCATCTTTCTTTATTTTTATTCATTTATTGTCTTTGGTTTGAGTCTATTCGATTCAATTAAAAATCAATTTGAAACCATTTTAATTCAACTAAAATTCAAGTCGGCTTTGGTTTAGTTCAGTTTATTTCGAATTTCGGATCAAATTTTAAGTCATCATATTTGGTAGATTTCGGGTCTCGGTCTAGACACGAGTCCACAAAACAGGGAGATGTGGCCGGATCTAACAAGTAAATTACCATCCTCAATCCCAATCATGAGACACAGGAGTGGACTATTCACTTATTTTTCACCACAATCAACGGCCGACACCCCTCTTCCTTGGATGAATCACAGTCTCAGACCCCAAAAAACGTGAAAGAAGCTCGAAAGCTACACTTGAGAGTTCAGAGCGGCAAACCCCCCAAAACCCTAGTTTTGTTTATTCTTTAACTCCTGTTCCTTGTTACCAAAGCATCGAATCCTTGCCTATGTGAATCTATGTATCGTGCTTTTCTCTAGAACGATTAAGAGACCACAAGTTAACTCAACAAGCAAGTATTGCATTTTCTTTTTCTGTTGATGAAGAAGCATCATCGGTGGCAGAGGATCCTCATCCTCTCATTGCTCTCTTTCTCTGTATGCGCTCCAATCGTGTTGGTCTCTCGGAGATTCAAAACCCTTACTTCCTTCGGTAATCCTTTTCAAATCTGTTTAGCTACATTGCTTGAAATGGGAATTTGAACTATTTTACCGTTAGTCGAGTAGTTGATCAGACGAGAAAGCCAATGAGCATTTCTTAGCACTTCTCGTATTTTATGTTGCACAAAGAATCGTATAATTTTTAAGCTAAGATGTATTGACGAATCGAATGTACTTCATTTACAATTTTTTTTTTATTTTTTTGTTTTGTCCTTTCGTGATTTGATTTCTTTGAAAATTTCAGATGTTGACTGATCTTTTTTTTTTTTTTTTTTTTTGCATCTGTGATTCTGTAACGGTAGACCTGAAGGAGTTTGCGGAGGAGGATTCGCCCAGTGTTGTATGGATCTCTCTCCCTTGGATGTGTTTTTTTTTCTTCCTTTTTCGATAAATTTCTAATGGGTTTTGCTTTGTTTGATTCAGAAGTATATGACAGATGTTTTAAGACTCAATTCCATTGAACAGGTAGCTTTAATAGTTACGGGTTTAGTTTATTTTGCTTTGAACGTTTTATCTTTACACATTTCTGACAGTTTATGGATGTTTGTTGCTTTGTTACATAGGAAGCTGCAGAAGGATTAAAAGGTCCAGAACTAGATGTTTTCAAAGACAAGGATTTCAGTTCTGTAGTTAGACGCAGTTCTTATGAATACCATGATTCGGATCAATTTGGGAATGCACAAGATGATTCTAAATTATTAGAGGCAAATGGTTAGTATTTCTTGGGTGCATGCAGTGTCTTTTATCGTAGAATTATAGTTTACTGAGTTGAATGTGACTCTAAGTTGCTACACTTTCTAAATTCAGAAACTAATGAGAAGGGAAAAGACTATCATCAAATTCAGCAGACTATAATACAAATGAACTCTACAGAAAAGGTGCGTATGAATCTGAAGTATCATGAGATGCTAAACATTTGAATGTTAGACTATAGATGGTTGCAGTGATGGGGTACAGTGTGGTTGTTTCCAGAATGATCAGAGCAATAGTGACTCGAGTTAGCTTTTTTTGCAACATATAGTTGACACTAACTTATTTGTTGCAGGAGCCACTCAATCAAGAAATACATGATCAACGTTTGCAGTTTCAACCATTCAGGATTGTGGATGAGAAGGTAAAGCAGATGCGAGATCAGCTCATTACAGCAAAAGCGTACTTAAGTTTTGCACCACCAGGTAGTACCTCTCGCTTGATGAAATCGTTGCGAGCTCGAATCAGAGAGTTGGAACGAGAAGTTGGTGAAGCCAGCAGGGATTCAGATTTGCCAAGGAGGTAAAGAAATGGACAATTTTTTTAAATTATAATTTTACCAAAGCATTATTTTCAATTGTCAGAAAATCTGCACATAAATTAGAGATTATTTGTATAATTAGACAGGATCCTGTAGATCCTTGTTAGTGATTACAATCCCTAACTTTAAGGGATTTTAGTTTACCTAGAATAGTCTTTTTCTTAACTTAATAGTTACCTAAGTTAAGGATATAAGCTGTATATAAAGATGTAAGCTGATATATAGAAATTAAGAGAGTTTTCTTCTATTTTGACATGGTATCAGCGCCTTGTTAGCTCCTTTTTTGAGCTCTGTCAATCTCGATTAACACCCTTCTTTTCCCTTAAAATTCCTCCTTGAGTGTTCAGTGAAGGTTCGCTGTTAAATCCAGCAGAAAAATATGGTTGAGGTAGGCGATGAGAGCAGTACCAAGACTGTACAAGGAATCTCAGTGAGTGAAGGGAGCCATTCGAATCTGATAGGTGACTTGCAAAGTGTACAGGCTGCCTATAGATTGAATGGAAAAAACTATCTTAAATGGTCTCAGCTTGTTCGTACTTTTTTGAAGGGTAGAGGAAAGCTAAGTCACCTCCTTGGAACTGGACCTAAGGAGGGAGACCCTCGTTTTGAGGCTTGGGATGAACAGGATTCACTAGTCATGTCCTGGCTATGGAATTCCATGCTACCAGAAATTAGTGATACTTGTATGTTTCTCAATACAGCCCAAGAGATATGGGAGGCTGTAAAACAAACCTATTCAAAGGTTAAAGATGCTGCCCAGATTTATGAGATTAAGACCAAAATCTCATCCACCAAGCAAGGAGGCAGATCCATCACAGAATACTCCAACTTGCTGCAAAATTTATGGCAAGAGATGGATCACTACCAATGTATTCAAATGAAATGTAGTGAAGATGCAGCTGTCCTAAAAAGGTTTGTTGAAAAAGAAAGAATTTATGATTTTCTTGCTGGACTAAATATTGAGTTTGATGCAGTAAGAGTCCAGATTCTTGGTAAAGAGGATCTACCCTCTCTAAATGAAGCCATTGCAATCATTCGGGCTGAGGAAGGAAGAAGAGGGGTTATGATTGAGAGCAATCAAGTGGAAGGTTCTGCTCTAGCCACCAGAAGTGCAGCAGAAAGAAAATCAAACCTGGAACAGCAGGTTTTTAAAGAGAAGTTAGAAGGATCAAAAATGGTGCACAAAGACTCTTTATGGTGTACCTATTGCAAGAAGTCTCGCCATACAAAAGAGAAGTGCTGGAAGCTTCATGGGAAGCCACCGACAACAAACAAAATTTTTTTTGAGAGAGAGGGACCATCAAGAGGACAGGGAAAGGCATATATCACCAAGCAGATGAATGAGGAGGCCCAAGAACAGTCCTTTGAGTTCAACAGGGAAGAAATAGAGAAATTGAAATGTTTACTTGGATCCCTGGAAAAACCTTCCTCTTCAGGTACTTGTAGTCTCGCTTTTTCAGGTATATCCTCTTCTCAAACATCTAAAGTCTCGGATTTCCCTACCCAAAACTCCTGGGTGATTGACTCAGGAGCAACAGACCATATGACCAATTCCTCTCTAAATTTTATCAATTATATACCCTGTCCTAGTAATAAAAAGATAACAGTTGCAGATGGAAGTAGGATAACCGTGGCTGGTCAAGGAGATATTGTTATAAGTAACACCCTGACACTTAAAAATGTTCTTCATGTGCCTAAATTGTTCACTAATCTCCTGTCTATCCAAAAAATCATCAAAGACACTAACTGTTGTGTTATCTTTTATCCTACCCAATGTGTTTTTTAGGAACAGGGAACGAGGAGGATGATTGGGCATGCTAAAGAAGAAAATGGACTGTATTATCTTGAAAATTCCAGTGGACAAGTCAGTGTTTCATCTTTTTCACTTGTGTCGGATTCTAAAACCACCAAAGACCAAATATGGCTTCATCACCTTCGTCTCGGTCATCCTTCATTTAAAGTTTTAAAGTTCATGTTTCCTTCCTTGTTCAAATCCTTAAATAACGAAGAATTTCATTGTGACATATGTGAGCTTGCCAAACACAAACGTGCTTCCTTTCCCATAAGTAATAAAAAGGCATTTACACCCTTTTCTCTCATTCACAGTGATGTTTGGGGACCATCCACCATTCCAAATATAACCGGGGCTAGGTGGTTCGTTTCATTTATAGATGATTGCACTCGTGTGTCCTGGATATTTCTTCTAAAACAAAAATCTGATGTCAGTTCTACTTTTAAGACCTTTTACACCATGGTTAAAAATCAATTTGGGGCTGATATAAAAAGGGTTAGGTCAGACAATGCTAAGGACTACTTTAATCAAGTCCTATCTTCCTATTTCCAAGAAAAAGGAATCATACATGAATCATCTTGTGTAAACACCCCTCAACAGAACGGTGTAGCCGAAAGAAAGAATGGCCATCTTCTTCAAATAACAAGAGCCTTGTTGTTTCAAAAAAATGTTCCTAAACACTATTGGGGGGAAGCTGTGTTAACTGCCACCTATATTATCAACAGATTACCAACTCAGGTTCTTGAATCTCAAAGTCCTATTCAAATCCTAAACAGTTTCTACCTTAACTTTAGTCCTTCTCTTCATCTTGAGCCTAAAATATTTGGTTGTGTTGCCTTTGTTCATATTCATTCTCAGAATAGGGGTAAGTTGGATCCAAGGGCATTGAAATGTATCTTTGTAGGTTACTCATCTACTCAGAAAGGGTATAAGTGCTATCATCCACCTACACGGAAACATTTCACTTCTGTTGATGTCACCTTTGTTGAAAATGAAAACTATTTTACTCACCCTTATCTTCAAGGGGAGATTTTGTTCAGGGAAGATAAGGACAAAGATTATTTCCTTCTTCAGCCTCTCACCTTGCCTCCACAAAATCAGCCTGATCTTATCCAATCTGCCCAGCCTGATCTAATCCAATCTGCCCAGCCTGTCCAAAATCAGCAGAATCAGCCTGATCTTATACAATCTGCCCAGCCTGATCTAATCCAATCTGGCCAACCTGTCCAAAATCAGTCTGGTCTTACCCAATCAGTTGAATCTGATTCTCAGCCTCTTTTTGAACAACAACAATCTGAACCCACCACACCTAAGGCAGGAATTCAAGATATTGCTCGTCCTCTACAAGTCTACTCGAGAAAAAAGGGACCAATGCATGCTCAATCATCACCCTTGTCTCCTCCACAAATTGAGGTAATTACTGAACCTATCTTTGATTCAAATAATATTGAGAATCCTAATTCTGATTCTGATCATAGGGATTTTGAATTTCCTATTGCAATTAGAAAAGGAAAGAGAACTTGTACCACAAAAAATCCTCTTTATTTGTTCATTTCCTACAGAAATTTGTCTCCCAACCATAAAGCCTTCCTTACTAGCCTAAATTCCATTGCCATTCCTAAAACTGTGTCTGGGGCTTTAGAAAATGAGAATTGGAAGAATGCTATGAAAGTTGAAATGGAAGCACTGGAAAAGAACAAAACGTGGGACTTGGTGAAATTACCAGAAGGAAAGAAAACAGTGGGATGTAGATGGATATTCACAGTGAAGTACAAGTCAGATGGCTCCTTGGAAAGGTATAAAGCAAGGTTGGTGGCTAAGGGGTATTCCCAAACCTATGGGATAGACTACCTTGAAACTTTTGCCCCTGTTGCAAAGATGAATACCGTAAGGATCTTGTTGTCATTGGCTGCCAATCAAGGATGGAGATTACAACAGTATGACATCAAGAATGCATTTTTACATGGTGATCTTGAAGAGGAAGTTTACATGGACATCCCACCTGGATTTAGTCCAAATTGTGGACAAACAGTTTGCAAATTGAAAAAGGCCCTGTACGGGCTAAAACAATCCCCAAGAGCCTGGTTTGGAAGATTCACCAAAGTGATGTTGAAGCTGGGTTACAAACAAAGTCAGGGTGATCATACTTTGTTTGTGAAACATTCTTCAAGGGGAGTTGCTGTCCTAATAGTCTATGTAGATGACATCATAGTCACAGGGGATGATTCGAAAGAAATCGACAACTTGAAGAAGTGTTTGATCAAGGAGTTTGAAGTCAAGGATCTTGGAAGACTGAAATACTTCCTTGGAATTGAAGTTGCATATTCACAGCAAGGAATCTTTATATCTCAACAAAAATATACTCTAGATTTGCTGACAGAAACTGGCAAACTAGGGTGTAGACCAGCCGAGATACCAATAGAGGTTAATCACAAACTTGGAGATGCAACAGAGGATGCAGCTGTGGACAGAGGCTCCTATCAGAGACTTGTGGGAAGACTGATTTACTTATCACACACCAGACCAGACATTGCTTATGCAGTTGGTGTTGTGAGCCAATTCATGCACAATCCTAAAGAATCACATCTAAGGGCAGTGACTCAAATTTTACAGTACTTGAAGGGCACACCAGGAAGAGGAGTTTTATTTAGAAAGGGAGAAAATCTGACATTAGAAGCCTATACTGATGCAGATTATGCAGGGTCCTTAGTTGATAGAAGATCAACATCAGGCTACTGCACTTTTCTAGGAGGAAATTTAGTGACCTGGAGAAGCAAAAAACAGAATGTTGTAGCCAGGTCTAGTGCATAAGCCGAGTTTAGAGCCATGGCACTTGGGATTTGTGAATTATTGTGGCTGAATATTATCTTGGAGGATTTAAAAGTCAAGTGGGAAGGTCCAATGAAACTATACTGTGACAATAAATCAGCAATTAATATTGCTCACAATCCAGTTCAACATGACAGGACAAAACATGTTGAAGTGGATCGACACTTCATAAAAGAAAAACTTGACAGTGGCCTAATTTGTACTCCCTATGTATCTAGTGGTGATCAAGTTGCAGACATACTTACCAAGGGGCTACCTGGGAAGTATTTTCAGAAGCTAACAAGCAAGCTGAAGATGGAGGACATCCATTCTCCAGCTTGAGGGGGAGTGTCAGAAAATCTGCACATAAATTAGAGATTATTTGTATAATTAGACAGGATCCTGTAGATCCTTGTTAGTGATTACAATCCCTAACTTTAAGGGATTTTAGTTTACCTAGAATAGTCTCTTTCTTAACTTAATAGTTACCTAAGTTAAGGATATAAGCTGTATATAAAGATGTAAGCTGATATATAGAAATTAAGAGAGTTTTCTTCTATTTTGACATCAATAATAAACTTGAGTTCTCGACTAGTATCAAGTAAATAAGCTTAGATTTGGGGTGGAATTGCTTCAACTGAACTTTATAACTGAAAAACAGTTAAATTTTCAGTTCTTCACAGAAAATGAGATCAATGGAGGTTACTTTGACCAAAGCAAGTCAGGTATACCCTGACTGCTCTGCGATGGCTGCAAAGCTTCATGCCATGGCTTATAATGCTGAAGAACAGGTTCAGGTTCTGAAGAATCAAGAGTCATATCTTGTTCAACTCACCGGAAGGACTACCCCTAAAGGCCTTCACTGCCTCTCCATGCAGCTAACAGCTGAATATTTTTTGCTTCAACCTGAGGAAAGGCAATTTTCTAAACAACAAAATTTAAATGATCCAGACCTTTATCACTATGCAGTATTCTCAGACAATGTTCTGGCTTGTTCAGTGGTTGTTAACTCCACAATTGCCTCTGCAAAGGTAAACTGCCTTTGTCCATTTTACCTTCTTTGTTGTTGTGTCATCATTTTCATTAAATTTGAATCTCTGCTTATGTTATGATATTAAACATGGTTTTGCTCATGAAAGTGTTTGTCATTACATTCACATGACCAAATTGTGTGTTAAATTGATTATGTGGTTTTGCATCACTTGATACTAATTGATACAGTTATTATAATGAATCATAATGGCTTGAGTTTTTGTGGCCTAAGCTTTCCAAAGTTGCAATTGGCATTCATTCACCTTCCCTTCTTTACCACAAGCTCATCCCTATCCTACCTTCAGATAAACTTCCCCTTCAATAAGATAATATATTCTTCTGTCATCTCTCCCATTTATTTTGATGAGTTATATGCAGTCAGATCAGGATTGAGCCTTTGATTTTACCTGTTAGTGGATGTAATATCCCTGATAATTAATATTGGTTATGCAGGAGCCTGAGAAAATTGTTTTTCATGTGGTGACCGATTCTCTCAACCTCCCAGCAATTTCAATGTGGTTTTTATTAAATCCTCCTGGCAAAGCTACAATTCATGTTCAGAGCACAGATAATTTTGATTGGTTGTACACCAAGTATAATTCAACATTGAAGGAACAAAAGTCCTATGATCCAAGATATTCTTCTGCCCTTAACAACCTTCGGTTCTATCTGCCTGACATCTTTCCAGCACTGAATAAGATTGCACTCTTTGATCATGATGTTGTAGTGCAAAGAGATTTAACTGAAATTTGGAGCGTTGACATGAAAGGGAAAGTAAATGCAGCAGTGGAGACTTTTCTGGAAAGTGAAGCCTTGTTTCGTTCAATTCACATGCATATGAAGTTTTCAGACTCATTTTTTACGAGTAGGTTTAATGCTAATGATTGCACGTGGGCATTTGGTATGAATTTGTTTGATCTTCATGAATGGAGAAGAAAAAAGTTAACCATGCTCTACCGAAATTACTTGCAACTGGTATGGGCTTATACTTACTTTGTATTTGCATGTTCTTTAGGCTACTATATGCTTGTGAATTTATTTTATTCTTTAGTTCTCTGAACTCTGAAGCTGCACATTAATTCCTCAAAAAGAGGGTTGATGTTATCAGGTGCTTTAGGTTATATTTTTTAATTGGAAGCGCTCGAGTTTATCTTGAACTTTTCTAAAATTTCAATATAGAATCATCTTTCTTACCCTTTTCCATTATTGCCCCCTAAGGGGGGGGGGGGGGTTCTCTTCCTGTCTAAAGCTGTGGCTTTGTGTGTGCTTTTGATCTGTTGGTAAAATAATCAATTTGTACAAAAGATGCACCAGCCGCTTTGTGTTAGTGTGACCTGTGAATGATATATGCAAACAAAAACCTCTACCAAATAGTAAGAACTTATTCAACCCTAAAATCCGTATAGGCAGTTAGGTATGTTCATGATAGTTAGTAATTTCTATTTGAAGTGTTTTGCATGTTGTATGTTTGTTAAATGAACCAACTGTACTTTTACCCTTTTTCTTTTGTCAATCCGAATTTATGGAAATCAATTTTTATGAATGTGAAACTTGTGTTCTGTGTGCATCACGAGTTTGACACTAACCGTTTGTTTCCAGAGATGTCCACGGTAAATGTTTTAATTGACTTCATTGCACGTGTTCTTGTTTGATGCTGTGTTGTTTTAGTCCAAGGAATATATAAGAATTTTGATTCAAAAGCTTATCGGAAAATTTTACTGTGAATTTAGTATACCTATATTACATGCTGTGCATTTCTCAGGCGTGTTCGTCTCATGTTTTGTAACAGGGACTTGAGAGGCGATTGTGGAAGGCAGGAAGCTTGCCCATAGGTTGGATTACCTTCTACAACCAAACTGTGGCTTTAGAAAAGAGATGGCACACACTTGGGCTAGGTTATAACTCAGGTATTGCGCAGGGTGATATCGAGAATGCTGCGGTTATACAGTATGACGGATTCATGAAACCCTGGTTGGAAATAGGAATTGCTAAATACAAAGGCTATTGGAGCAAACATGTGCTGTATGACCACCCTTACTTGCAACAGTGCAACATCCGTGAGTGATCGAAGTTCAGGTCATGCAACTGCAATTGTTTGTTTCGTACCAAAATTACCAGTGACATCTCTCCGAAACTGCTCCTCGGTGCCTCAAGACCCTGTTATCTCTGGCGCGTGATTGTTTAGACCCGATTCTTTAACACTCTTCCCCGTTAGCTTTCCATTCATGTCCCAGCTATATGATCTTTTTAGGGACGAGTTTCTGCAGGTATGCTGGGTGCATTGCAAATATTCATTTGTACATAACTGAGATCACAATTCCACTAGCTTGCTGAAATGTAGTAGGAACTAAATAAACCTTGTTGTGTAGATTTTTCAATTTCAGTTCAGGAATCAGGAAGGAATATGCCCGGTTGGTTGTGGGTGTGGCACTTGTTAATTATGAGGATGTATCTTTTATACGAATTCATTATTTTATCTAAGGGTAATGTTTACAAACAGTCCATTTCGTTTGGTGTTTGTTCTAGTTTGGTCACCAGATTTCAAAACAGCTTATTGTGGTCCCTTACGTTTATAATCTGTTTTATTTTAGTCACTCTTCCGTCATTCTTCGTTAGAGGAGTAATGGCCGGCTGACATGGCAATTTTAAAATTAAAAAATTCCACGTGTATAATACACGTGTATTATGTTTATACACATGGACTGCACTCTCACATTGCCTATATAAGCTCCTTTACTTAACTGAAGAACCCTAAATCAAATTTTTCTTCTTATTCTGTCAAAATTTCTGAAACAACAAAGAAGGGAAGAGGGAAGAGGGAAGAGGGAAGACACGGCAGTAATGGAAAGGGGAGTGCCTATTTGTCGTTGTGGCCTTCAAGCAAAGATCGCAACTTCTTGGACCGATGATAATCCTGGTAGAAGGTTTTTTGGATGTCGAAATTATTCGAGGCATAATCATTGCCGATTCTTTGCTTGGTATGATCCTCCTCCAACTTCACGGGCAAGAGTGGTCATCGTTGGGTTGTTAAGAAAAGTGAAGACAATGGAGAGGGCAAGAAGGGTTGAGCGAATTTGTTGGTTAATCTTGTTAATTTTGTCTACTGTAATAGTGTGGGTTATGAAGTAATTGATTTGGTTTAGGGTTTATTTTCATAGAATTAGAAGGTTTGGGTTATGAAAATGAAGATGTAATTTCTATGGACTATTTTGTTTGAATGAAGATGTAATTTCCATGGAATGTTTCCAGTGCAGTAATGAGGATGGTTTTATTTTGATCAAAAAAATGAGGATGGTTTTATTAAAAGTCTGTTATTTTCATTTTCAATTCAAGTGAACAAATTAAGAGCATAATGAATTTGTTGCATAAAATAAAGTGAACAAATTAAGTGAAGATAATATTGCATTACTTTCATTTAACAAAATAATGTGTTTGTAAAATATAGCTTAGGAGTTACTTGACACCTTCACTCCAAACAACATATAAAGACCAAAATATAAAGACCCAAGCATGGTCAGTTTACAAAATATATCTTAGGAGTTTTTTGTTCACTCCCAATATAATGTGACATTCAACTGCTAAATGTCCTATAGAAGTAACAAAAACCGAAAGATGTTTGTCCCAACTTTAGTTGATTGATTGTGATTCTTGAGTAGGAGGGTTAGAGATAGTAGACTCTTGACTTGGCATCCATCTGACAGCTGTTGGTGGAGGAAGGGGTTGTTTTCTCTTTATTGGCATTTTTTCCCTTCGAGGCACATGAGGTTGGTGTGGCTGCTGAGGTTGTCTATGTTTTGGTCTCTTCAATATGGGTCTTTTTATAGGTTGATTTGCACCCACTTCCCCTCTACATGTCCTTTTGTTGTGTCCTTGTTTTCCACATTTTATGCAGTTGCCTTGTTGTCCTCTTTTGCTTATCTTAGGGTTACTGACTTCATCACGTTCTAATTTCCTTTTCATGGCTGGTCTTCCTGGTGGCCTCCTGATGATTGGTGGCAATATAGGTTCCATGTCAATCACTGGAGCCCATTGAAACGGACCTGCACAGACAAACATTGACAAAGATGTTATGCAAATCATTGATTGAATGTAGGTTACAAGCTAGTTTAGAGTATTACATTTTATTGGTTTAATCATGTTGGAGTAAATAGCTAGCTGTGTACTGTTGTGGTAGCATTCATTGACAAAATCTTCAGGTTTTAAATTATTCAATCGAAAGACTGATGTTGCATGGGGACATGGGATGCCAGTGAGGTCCCATTTGTTGCATGAACATGATCTTTTAGCAAGGTCCACAACATGTTGATGGGATGGGCCAGCTTCAACTTGATACTTATGTGCACCAGCATAAGTTGGCCATAACCTAAAACAATACATGAAACACAAATAGATTACAATGGCAGAATTCATAAGAAAAATATTGCATTTAAGGGCAAACTAAGTCAAATGGCAGTGAAGCAGCATACAATGACCAAAACCATCATTCTAGATTAAGCTAATAAATAAGCAAACTAAGTCATAAGAAAAATACTGCATTTAAGGGCAAACTAAGTCAAATGGCAGTGAAGCAGCATACAATGACCAAAACCATCACTCTAGATTATGCTAATAAGTAAGCAACAAATAGATTACAATGCACAAAGTCCATCATGAAGAATTCATAAAAAAACAGTGCATTTAAGTGTGAAAAACTAAATAAAAAAACCAACAATTCATATTAGGGTAAGAATTAAGGAAATCCAAGGGGGCACCATCATGAAGAATTAAGCATACAATGACCAAAACAGTCCATTTTAGTGACCAAACTAGAACAAACAACAAACGTTAGTGACCAAACTAAAAAAACACAAAACGTTAGTGACCAAACTAGAATAAACACCAAACGAAAGGGACTATTTGTGAATACTACCAAACATTACCAAAGGCAGATTTGTATAAACATTACCAAATCGTAAATTGAAAAACAAGGCAGATTTGTATAAACATTTCTCAATCGTAAATTGAAAACATTACCTGATAGATGCTTCAATGTTCATGTCCAACTTTTTTTGAATTTTTACACACAAGAACCCTTTACACTTTTCAGCAGCCTTTCTTTTGGATACAATTCGAGTCATAATCTTCATTCGAATTGTCTTCATCATAGTTAATATGGGCTTATCTCTTGCCTCCAAAGTGGACTGCACAAAATATATTTACAATATCAAAGTTAAATACATATTAAGTATAAAATTATTTTCTTAATATTTAATAATTGTAAAAAAATTGTATTACCTTATTAAAAGACTCACAGTGGTTGTTAAGGAGCATATCACACTTGCTCCTAGTAGAGAAGTGTGATCTGGACCACTGAGTAGGGTCCTTCTCTTTAACCTAGTCATAAGCAGCCTCTGACAATGTCTTCAATTGCTCCATAGCAATTTCAAACTCCCTCAAATAGGTAGATCTGACAGCCTTCCAAAGAGCATCTTTGAGAGCTTGGCCTTTGTGTTTCTCCTTAAAATTTGTGTACATGTGTCTGACACACTTTCTATTCTCAGCATATGGAAAGACATCTGGAATAACTTCCTTAAGACCCTACAAAAGTGCAACCAAAGTTAATTTGTGAAATAAATGAAACATATGTAAAATTTCAATTAAGGAAAGAGTTAACCTTATGTTTATCAGACATGAAGCATATGGTGGAAGAGTTCTCAATCTCCAAATCAGATTTTAAAATTTCCACAAACCAATACCAAGACGACATATTCTCACTCTCTACAATAGCATATGCTATAGGGTAAATGCAATCATTTGCATCAATCCCTACAGCTGTCAGCAAATACCCGTGAAAATAGCCCTTTAAGAAACAACCATCAAGACCAATAATCCTCCTACAACCAATTTTCCATCCATCTTTGCAAGCTTGTGGACAAATATACATCCTCTGGAACAACCTCAAATCTAAATAACAAATTGTTGTTGTTCCAGGATTAGTAATCCTCAACTCTTGCAAGTATTCATATATTCTCCCATATTGGTCTTATGATTCCCTTCAATCATTTTCAATGCCATATCCTTGGCCCTAGCACACTTTTCAGTTGAGACAAGTGCACCAAATTCTTGCAGCACATCATGCCTTAATGATCTTAAGGTGTAATGAGGCTCAGACATAAATTTTCCAATGTAATACTTAGCCATCCACTTAGCTGTAATGTTACTATTGCTCACGGACTTGGAACATGTATGACGATTGACTATGATTTTAATTTGCAAGGTCTGGTCCTTACTGTCCTTTGGATTCTTAGGGGCTACCCACAACTTCCAAGAGCATCCTTCTTTGCATAGTGCTTGAAGCCTTCGTTTGTCATTCTTCTTTAGTTTTACTTCCACTCGATCTACCCTCCCATGTTGCTTGATAGCTTCTTTCAACGTTTCTCTATTCGGAAATATTAAACCTTTACTGAACTTTGGTCTCACCATATCAGTTTCAGCATGAAATTCAGGATATTTAGGCCCATCCGAGTCTGAACCATGGTCACTATATAGGGTTTCAGAATTGTCAGAATCTGATTCTTCCTCATGATCATTGTCATTCATATGCACACCATCAGCTCCAAAGCCATCCATTTTTCTTTGCACCTTAATTCCTATTTCATCATCTTGTCTGCAGGCTTCATCCTTTCCACAGTCATACTCATTATCACTAACATCAAACTGCTCAGCAACAAATTCTTCTTCATCAGAATCTTTTTCTTCAACATCATCAGGTTCTTCTTCATCAGAATCTTCTTCTTCAACATCATCAGGTATTTCTTCAGCAACACCAGCTTCTTCTTCTGCACCAACAATATTATTTTCTTCACCAACAACATTTTCCTCTTCAACAGTATTATTTTCTTCAGCAGCACCATCATCAGGTTCTTCTTCAGCAGCACCAGCTTCTTCTTCTGCACCAACAGATTTTTTACCAGCAAATTTTTCACCATTATTTTCATCTTCAACATTTTCTCCAGATTCATAATTTTCTTCTTCTTCATCTTCATAATTATCTTCTCTCATTGCAGTCTCATGATTATCTTCAGCTTCAAAATTTTCTTCTTCTTCAGCAGCTTCTTCTACTTCATTAACTTCTTTCTCAAATGGCTTAAGATATATATGCATGTACCTATCATTATCTAGGCTTTCCAACATAGCTATACAATCTTGATCATTCTTCAGTGGCCTAATAGAAGTTCTACACAGTGAACTACCTGGAACTCTCCAGTAAACAACAAATGGTGGAACTACACCTATCTTCTCAACCATGGCACATAATGAAAATGTTGCGAACCTACTGCCATCAACAAAGTCTATGTAAGCTTCGGACTTGGAGGTGTACTTCATCCTTGGTGAATGAGTAAAGTTTCCTCCATAGTGAATCACAATAGTGAACAAATCTGTCTTACTACCTGCACAGTTAAAAACACATGTATTATACACATAAAAATCAGCAAAGCATAGTTATCAAGTAAAACACATAGTTTACAATGTTTAAATCTAAGTAATACACATGTATTATACACATAAAAATCAGCAAAGCAATAGTAGTTTACAATGTCTAAAACTAATACACATAAAAACACATAGTTATCAAGTAATACACATTAAACAATATACATAAAAACCATCAAAGCAAACACATGCATACCCTTAAGAGCAATAACAGTTTACAATGTCTAAAAGTTATTAAACACATGCATACCCGTAAGAGCAATAAAAACCAGCAAATCAAACACATGCATACCCTTAAAAGCAATAAAAACCAGCAAAGCAAACACATGCATACCCTTAAAAGCAATATTCAATGGCCCACCCTTAAAACAATACAAAGTAAACAATATTGAATGGCCAACCAAAATTCATAAAAGATATAAACAAACAATATTCAATGGAATCTAAAACTATATTCAATGGACCACTTTCCTTATAAAATAATGTAAACTAACAAACAAAAATGGTTATTAAACAATGTAAACAAACAAACAAAAATGGTTATCTTTTTCAAACCAGACAAACAAACCTTTAAATAGAATCTAAACTATATTATCTTTCATCCAATGTAAACTATTTGTTAACCTGTTTCTTCATCCAATGTAAACAAACAATCAACGTGAACTATTTGTTAACCTGTTTATTCATTTACTAAAATCATAAAACAAACAGGTTAACATATAATAATCATACATGCTATAGCTTAGATTATATAATAATTATACATATAATACACTTCATCCACTGTAAACCAAACATAGGCAATCTCATAAAAATCAGTACACATTAAACCCAAAATAGAATCTAAAACTCTCACTAAAACCCTAAATACTAATTTAAACTCTAAACCCATTTTACAACTATTTTCAATTTCGACAAACAAATAAAATAAGTTTAAAAAAACATACGATACACCACTTTCTTCTCCCTTGGTTTTCGAAGCCGCCATTGCACCATTTTCAGCCTATAAACAAGAAAAAAAATGATTCAAAACCGGCGGATTGCGATTAATTGACCAAAAATCAGTTTAACGAGTACTTACCTTGTTGTGTAGATTTTTCAATTTCAGTTCAAGAATCAGGAAGGAATATGCCCGGTTGGTTGTGGGTGTGGCACTTGTTAATTATGAGGATGTATCTTTTATACGAATTCATTATTTTATCTAAATATTCTCTTCTTTTATTTTATTTCTCCCTTGGCTATCATTTTTCTTCTCCTCTGATGAATATGATTATACTCTTCAGATAGTTTTCCCTATATATAAAAAAGCAATTTGCTCTTTTCCCTTCTCAGTTACTTGTCAATTTCTGTCATTTCCTTTTCAATTACTTTTGAATTTAAGTTACAAAATAAGATTCATCAACTCCGCAAACTCCATTTTTTTTAATTCAATTGACTTGATAGAATGGTGACCATATTTGATAGGTGAGAATTGATCAAGCATACATTGGAAATTAAAATTATAATGCTCCCATTGAACGCGCCTCACGCGCGCCAAACCTCCATCCCCCCAAAATTTCTCGAGCCTCAGACGATAGATTTGATCTACCGGATCCAGCATTTTTGCTTGGCTTTTGCACGGGCGATCTCGACGCCGTCAGTAGGGGTGTTCATATCCGGGTACCCGGATTTTCGGGTACCCGAAATTTTCGGGTACCTAAAAGTCGGCCCGTGACCCGGCCCATAAGAACCGGGTACCCGCAAATCGGGTACCCGTAAAATCGGGTACCGGGTACCCGGTTTATTTTTTTTTATATTTTTTAAATCTAATTTTTTTAAAAAAATACATAAGAAACACATAAAATTCCATGATATATATTTCAAACACTAAAATTATTGATTTGTGATTAGTTTTAAGAGAGAAATATTTAGATATATGTATATATATATTAAAGTTTATCGACAAAAGAAGGTATTAAAAATATTAATCTCGATCATAATTTTTTTCGACTCTCATATTGACAAATTAATATAAATATTTTTGAAAAGTTATAAACTTAAAAGTATATAATACAAGTATAAAAAGAAGTTAGGGGTTTAAAATTAATTTTTAAGGAAAAATAATAAGAAACATAAAATGAAAATAGAATTTAAAATATAAAATATATAAATATTAAAATTAGCGGGTCGGGTCGGGTACCCGGTTATAAAAAAATTGTGGCCCTGACCCGGCCCAATTACCCGGAAAAAATTACGGGTCGGGTACCCGGCCCGAAAAAATCGGGTACTTTAATATAAATACCCGGTAAAATTAAATCGGGTCGGCGGGTCGGGTAGTTCGGGCCGGGTATTTTTGAACACCCCTAGCCGTCAGATGACCATCTGAGCGCCGACATCGACTAGTGGATTGCTCACAGGGGTTTCGGTGGTGGAGAAGTGAGAAAGGTTCGCAGGCGAGCTGCGATTGACTTGGGCATCCTTTTCAGAACCCCTCTGGTGGCCTCTGCCGCAGTTATCACTTAAGGAAGCACGCTGGCCGTGGTGGTGGCCGTTGAACTAGGGAGACGTCGTACCCGTCCATGGCCAACTCCCTCCCTTCCTTGCAATGTTTTCCCCGGACGTCGGTTGTTTGAAGTTTTAAGGCACATTCTATGGCTGCCGGAGTTTGGTCCAGTTTCTTTTTGCTTTCAAGTTTTTTGTCTCTGTTTTGGGTCTGGGCAAAGAATGTTTCCTGCCGTGGTGTGTTTTGATCCCGGTGGTTTGAGAAGTGGGTGGCCTGCTGGCCTTGGGTGGTCGGTTTCGGGACTATGTTTTTTCTGGTCGTTACCAACCGGCGTTTACCGTGGTGGTTCTCTAAATCTGGGTATGAACGGCGGAGGTTATAGAGGTAATCAAATTCAGAGGGTGTTGGGCTCGGAAAGTCGTAGTATGGGTGAATTCTCTATTCACGCTGAATCGTTTCACAACGGTTGTTGGCTTGCCGGAGGTCGGGCCGGCGTTCCTATGGTTAATCTGAGTGTTTCCCCTTTGTTGAAAGGTACAATGGCAGGGGCAAAATAGCCCTTTCATCTTTGGCCTAGTCTGTTCACACAGGGGTCATACCTTACCTGTTTTGGAAACTGCCAGCTTAGGGTGCCCGACTTTTGTGAGATTTGGGCCAGTTTTTACCCTTTAAAGGCAAGCAAATATTTGTTTTATGAGATTTGGCAATTTACAGATCCTTGGAAATCTGTTGGATCCACATTGTGCTTGGCTCCTCGTAGGATGCGGTTTTTAGTGATTTTTAACTTTAGATGGGATCCGAGTAGATCTACCGCTACAGTAAAGTTTCGCTTGATAAGGCCTAGACTCTCGGTTGATCACGTCTTCAATATTATTGTGATTCAGTTTCATGACGGTTTTATCCCAGCTGATGCGTTCCTTTTCAACTTGCCGTGGTCACAACGTAGGGGTTACGTTCCGCTTGCCTTGACAAGGCCCACCTCGTTAGAAGTGGGAGCCTGCCTCCGGAGAGAGCTCTCAGGCGAGTTTCGAGCGTATCTCTGTTGTCTCAAGCCTCGACTGATCGTTGATGGATCGCTGCTGCGTTTATCAGTTTTCGGTTATTGTTTGAAGCTATCCCTGATTATACCAGTAGACGCTACCGCTGATTCAGCATTTTGTGTGTGCTGATGTTATTTCGCTGTTTTTGGCCCCCACAAAAGCTTTTGGCTCGTAGGTTCGTTTGTTAGGATTTCAAGTCTTGGCCTTTTGCTTGTTTTTTCTCGGATGTGTTTTGTTTGTCTCGTACGCCTTTTGGGACTTTTTGTTTTCTGATCCTTTACTTTTTATTTTGATATAAATGGAAGTTATGCTTTGAAAAAAAAAAAATTGATAGGTGAGAAGTGAGAACTGAGACCCCCACCCGGCCACCATCGTCGCCTCGAGATATTACCAATATTTACTCTCAATCAAGACCCAGAGACATAGGACCCCTCTCCTTTCACCAAAGGAATAAACACACATATGGGCTATGGCCACCACTTCTTTTACAGCTCCTAAACTCTCTTCCCCGTCTCTCCAGACCCTTTGCAAAAATCTTTCCCTTTTCGTCTCTATTCCCAAGACCCTCTCTTCTTTCTCCCGCCGCCACCACCACCGTCGGTTGCAGCTGCAGCAGCAGCAGCAGCGCCGCCTTTTTGTTGTTCGTGCAGAATCCGAGAATGGCTCTGAGCCTTTGCGGCACTACGATTTCGACCTCTTTACTATCGGCGCCGGAAGTGGTGGTGTTCGTGCTTCCCGTTTCGCAGCCAATTTTGGTGCTTCTGTTGCTGTTTGCGAGCTTCCCTTTTCGACTATTTCTTCTGAAACCACCGGCGGCGTTGGCGGAACGTAAGTCTCCTGAAAAAAACATATATATTTCTTATTTTAAATATGTATATCTATAAAATTAATTATTTGTGTATAAAGATGTTTTTTTTTTAATTCAAATATGTGGACTTAGTTGCACAATGAAATTATATATTGGAGTTGTGTGTTTTTTTTCTTCTTTCAATTTTGCCTTTTGGGTTCTGAGGTCTTTTCTTTCCTGGACTTTTTACTTGGAATTTATAATCTAACTGGCTAAAGTTATTTTTTTTACCTTTACTTGCATCATTGCACGGCCAAAGCTTTTGCCAACCTAAAAGCTAAAGTGAAGTGAATAAAGCCACCTGAAATTTACTTTCACCGTATTATCAATGCATTTTATCTATGTTTACTTGAAGTTGTAACCAAACAAAACGTGACCATGATTGCAGATGCGTTCTTAGAGGATGCGTGCCAAAGAAGCTAATGGTTTATGCATCAAAATATTCTCATGAATTTGACGAGAGTAATGGTTTTGGATGGAAATATGATACGGAACCAAAGCATGATTGGGGCACCTTGATGGCTAATAAAAATGCCGAGTTACAGCGTCTCACCGGTATTTACAAGAACATCCTCAACAATGCTGGTGTCACATTAATTGAAGGCCGTGGAAAGGTAGGATGATCCCCTGTCCACATTGTCTCTTTATTATATGTCTAAATGCATTCGTGTTTTTTATGGTTCTTGATTGTGAATCCATTTCGATGATGTGTAATTGTGTGTTGCAGATTGTGGATCCACATACTATTGATGTAGATGGAAAACTTTACACTGCAAGACATATACTGATTTCAGTTGGTGGGCGTCCATATATTCCTGATATTCCAGGAAGTGAGTATGCGATAGATTCTGATGCTGCCCTTGATTTGCCATCAAAACCAGAGAAAGTTGCTATAGTTGGTGGGGGATATATAGCTTTGGAATTTGCTGGCATTTTCAATGGACTGCAAAGCAAGGTTCATGTATTTATACGTCAGAAAAAAGTTTTGCGTGGTTTCGATGAAGAGGTGAAGAATTGCTATGGTAATTTGCATGATACTTGTTTCAGAAGTTATGTTATTTAGTGATAAAAGTATCATCTGTTTTATAGATCAGAGAATTTGTTGGTGAACAAATGGCTCTACGAGGAATTAAATTTCATACAGAGGAGTCACCTCAGTCAATTGTTAAGTCAGCCGATGGTTCACTGTCTCTGAAGACCAACAAAGGAACAGTTGAAGGCTTTTCACATATAATGTTTGCAACTGGTCGAAGGCCTAATACAAAGGTTTGTATTAACTTTTGTGACTTGTTTGTCTCTAATACAAAGGCCACAAAAAGGGTATCAAATTAAAACATGAATTTTACTAACATGAACCTTACACCAGAGAAACAGGAAATAAAAAGAAAAGAGAAAGGAGAAAATTTACGAGCGTAACCCTCGTCTTTGGATGTGGTCAAACCTCTTACTTTTCATCATTCTCTTCTCATTTTGACTTAAGCAACCTAAGACATTAAGCAGGAAGAGGATGTTGATTCTCTCCTTTTAATTGCGACTTCTCTTGTAATGTAAATCAAGTTATATTTGATGGAATTTCTATTGCTTTTACTGCAACTTGTATTGCATTGCAGAACTTGGGATTGGAGTCTGTGGGGGTAAAAATGAACAAGAATGGAGCAATAGAGGTAATGGCTCTTCTTACCTTGGAGTTTGTCGTGCTTCATTTTCTCTATTTTCATTTTATGGTACTACTTCAGTTATTTTGTATATATTTTTCCCTCATTGTTCTCTAGGTTGATGAGTATTCACGTACTACAGTACCTTCCATTTGGGCTGTTGGGGATGTCACAGATAGAATTAATTTGACACCTGTTGCTTTGATGGAAGGAGGAGCATTAGCAAAAACGCTTTTTCAGAATGAACCAACAAAACCTGATTACAGGTAATCTACACACTAGAAGTTGATTGATTGAACAAATTTAAAGGATTTGGTAAATTTGGAAAGGGCCTGTGGCTCTCTTTTTTGCCTCAAGTAATTACATTTGAGGTAGTTTTCACCACCTTCCTATTGGAACCAATTTTAGTTCCAGATATAATCTAGCTATGGCCATTCTACTGTTATATGAATACCATGTGGCGTATTACAATTTCAATGGTACAAGATCATATGTCTCATTTTTGTATTTTTTTCTTTTCTTTTTTCCTTCTCTTCCACGAACTTCCTTCCATCCGAGGACTTTGTCTTCCTTATCTGTCTTGTCAGTCATGCACGCACATTCTGGGCCTCTATTCCCCTTATCTATTTATATGTTTCATTTTCAGAACATATATTTCAAATACCTTTTGCACTGGTACCCAATCATGATAACCCTGTCTTCGCACTCATCATTTTCCCTATTGTTTAATGGTTCTGTTTCTGTTTCTAAAATTTATTTGATTTTATGTTTGCGGTGGCTGAGACCTCTTTGGATATATTTCATAATTTGGTGATGAATGGGGGTGGATTGGGTTGCTTGCTAATATAAAATATTTGGTTAGAGAAATCTTCTAAAGAAATCAAAAGAAACATGGAAAGGAACTAATGAACAGTATAATCTATAATACCATGACATGTGACACTCATCTAATGGTGCCTTGGAACTACATGAGTAGAGTAGAGAAATAATGGAGGAATCCCAAATTCCAGTTTTGCTTGTTATCAAGTTACTGTTATCATGATTCATAAATCTCTGGATTTAATCTGCGTGTTACAGTGATTCATATTCAGAAAAAGGAATGCATTTTGATTTTATGATCTTAGTGGACAAGTTATAGGTGTTTGGTTCCTTTTTTTATATGAATTTCGGTGGTCTAGGGTAGCAAGATGTGGATTTTATTTTTGTATTCAATTGCCATTTAACTTTTCTCCCATGCATTTTGGAGTAGGGCTGTACCCTCAGCTGTCTTTTCCCAGCCACCTATTGGACAAGTCGGTCTTACTGAAGAACAGGTGAGGAACTGTTTCGCTTATTTGCAACAACTGAAAGTGGTTTATTGTGCTCAAATATTTTAGGATTTTTACAGGCTATAAAGGAATATGGTGATATTGATGTCTACACTGCAAACTTCAGGCCATTGAAGGCCACACTCTCAGGTCTTCCTGATCGGGTTTTCATGAAACTTATAGTCTGTGTGAAGACAGACAAAGTTCTTGGTTTGCACATGTGTGGAGAAGATTCAGCTGAAATTACACAGGTGCAAGCTTTTACCTAAATTGGTGCTTTCCATTTCAAATTCTGCAGTCTCTTTCTGATGTGCGCCGTTGTTTACCAGGGATTTGCTGTTGCTATCAAAGCTGGCTTGACTAAAGCAGACTTTGATGCTACAGTGGGTATTCATCCGACGTCAGCTGAGGAGTTTGTCACAATGAGGACTCCTACTAGGAAAATAAGACAGAACCCCGAGTCTGAGGTATATTATAGTTTTCAGCCTTCTGCATTGATACTTGCAGTCTAATCTGTTTAATTATCTCTAATCTTTTAACTGGAAATCACTAGAACCCAACATAATTACTGAGTACTCGCAATGCCTTTACCATATAAGAGATGTTATTTTCAACAATAGTTACCTAATTTCCTTGCAGATACAGGCCAAGTTAAAATATCCTGATAACTGGTTGATTTCCACTCTGCTGTTTTTTCTATGCTGCTTTTGTGTTTAAATTTTAGAATCCTGTGTGTTGATACAATTTGATTAATCCTGTGTGTTTAAATCACAAATGTTATTCCTGTTAATGTTACACAGGGAAAGATGGGTTATGAGGCAAAAGCTGCAGCTGGGGTTTAGCAAGAGGGTAATTGAATAGGTCGCATATTGCGGGAGTGCCATTTAAGGTGCGAGCAACCGATCAGCTGTGCTTAACTGCTTATGACTTGTGCAAAATGATTGTTTGCTTTGAGTTCTTGTTACACCTCTCTAACAGAGGAAAATACGGAAAAGACTAAGAATATTAACAACTATTGTAGATGATTGCTGAGGTCTTTGCCGAATATGTTAACATGACCTTTGGGATTAAAAGAAATTTATTTATTTGCATCTTAGAGACAATTTTTGGTGGCGATGCAAAAGAAGCTTGACCATGTAAATTATTTGGCAAACATAAAAATCAAGTTACTGTTCTGTTCTGTTCTCACTGGAAGCATAGTTCTTGCCTTAATCCTTCTCTGGGTTTTCGCTCCTTAAGCCAACCTTTCATGTTGTTTAATCATCTTGGGAAATTTCGCTGGTTGGGCAACCGGTCGTAGTCGATTTTGTCTATAGTTACCCTTTGGTTTTAACTCGTGATGAACTGCAAGATTCAAAATGTGACTTCTGTAGTGTAACTTTGCACCATCGAAATGGGAGGTAGAGAGTTCTACCATGAGAGCCATGTCATAGGATCCCCTTTGCACTTGGTACTGATAGCAGAGATATTCTTGACAATGACAGGTTGATGCTGATTCTTAACACCTCCAGTATGATGCAAAGTAGCCGGTTGGTGGAAATAATCGTTCAAGACAGTTTTTCCTTCGCATCTGAGCCAGACGAACGTAAATGTGACTTCCTATACATCATTGCAGTAAGAAAGTAATTTTTTTTGGATCTTCTTTGGTTACATTTTATAGTCAGAAATGTTGTTAGATCACATGATGCAAAGTATTCGGTCTAAATGTTGTTAGATCAGTTATATTAAAATAAACATGTTAATTCGTTGATTGGTACAAAGATTCCGACTATATACAAAAACTCCCGAGTATCTTTACACAGGTTGTCTAGATGCCGAAGATTAGCTTTTGTCGAGCTTCATCCGTCCAGGTTGCATCCAACGACCATCCTCGTCCCCTACCAAGCCCTTCTTCTCGTATTGTCGCCTCCAATATGGTCGAACCAAATAATGATCTTTCAAAAAGTCCGGCCTTCTTCATCAAAGAAGGGTCCCTTCCACTTCTCAGCACAAATCTATGGCCTTCCCGATAAGGATGTCGATGGTACCAGTCAACTCAGAATGATGCAAGGAACAACATGGTGCTAGAGGTGTCAAACACCTCTGGATTTTGGCAAATTGAGAGGGAGAATCTGACATTTCCTTTCCCAAAATTCATGGAAATTTACCGGCATTAAAACAAATTGGGTAAATTACTATACTTTTTTTCATTTAACTTTTCAAAACTTCACACTTTGGGCACCAAATGCCAATCCATTTACAGTTTAGTCACTAATTTCCTTAAATTGAGCTTCCAAGTTCCGATTTCTTCCAATTTAATCTCTGATTTAAAATAAAAAATCAAATATTCGATCTGAAATACTAACCCAGAAACTGGGTTGTTACAGCATGGTATTGCATTCAAGCAGTACAAATACTGTTCATCGAGTACCGATATTGAAGGGTTAATTGGAAACTCCGATGTATTTTCCGGTACTTGTACTCAATGTGTTACCGATACTCATATGGCCAATACCAATACTAACTGGGTAATAATGATACCGACGGTTGAACGAAAACATCGAATGATAAATTAGTAGCTAGTACGAATACTCACTTAAAAATAGTGATACTTATTGTGGGTTAAGGCATAATGAATAAAAATGGTTAAGAGTCTTGGGATAGATTAATTTATGAAATGAGATGCACACCCAGAGCATAATGAATTTAGACAATGAAGCATTGGTTAAACTAAGTTAGTGAACTATTTGTGATATATTTGTATAAGGGAATTAAATAGCGTATGCGGTCGCATTTCGTTTATCGCGGTTGCGAACATAACAAATGTTATTGTGGTAATTGCGGGTGTCGCGGTCGTGAATTGTTTTTTTTAATTCGTACAATTTATTGTATAAAACAATAATTATAATTATAATTGTTTAAAGTCACTTCTAATGAATTTGATAATGCTTTCTAACACTTAAATTAGTAGGTTACTGAGATTAAATAATTAAATTGAATGAAAATTAAAATCAACTTTTATAACCAACCAAACAAACGTATACCAATGTAAATGCAACCAGCTGCATCTTTAATCAATTTGTGTTGCAATCGTATACCAAAGGAGACAATCTCAAAATAAGTCCACATCGCTGTTGTTGAGTGGAAACGTTGCACCATCACCAATGCTTTTTTTTAAAAAAAATCTTTTCATACTGATATTAACTTAATTTTGTGGTTTATGCATTCTAATTTTAAGCATCAATAGCTTAATCAATAACAAAAAAAAAAACATAATCAAAACAAGATTACAAAAAATGAAGGTTGACTTTTGATAGTAACTAGTAATTTTTTAAAAAATATATAAATAAAACATGCTACAAATGAATGGTTAGATTAAAAAATTATGGTATTCTTTATTGTCAACGTTAGTGTTTGACCAATCAATTAAATAGTATTATTATTTATTTATTTTATTTTATTGGTTTTTCCTTTTTTCTTAGAATTAAATAAATAATAGTTCCTTGATTAACGGTGGAGATTGGAGAAGCTTTCAATTGTGTATCAATCTTGGAATCAAATGTTATCAATTTTTTAGGATAAATTTCACCGGAGGTCCCTTTTATTTGGGTTGTGTTCTATTTTAGTCATTCGTTTTGAAAATAGCTTATTCTTGTCACTTACGTTTTCGGTCTATTTTATTTTGGTCATTGTACCGTTAACCCCCATTAGTTTGATGCCGTGACACTTTAGTCAAAAGGATTAATTTCTAATTTGACCCTTAAACTTTAAACAAAAAATTAATTTAACCCTTAAACTCTCTCAACCTCACTTTTATCCCACGATCTCGTTGTTCCAGCCACATAAGTGATGGCTCTGACCACCTCTATCCCCTTTCTCCTACTCACATCGCGTCTTTTAAGAGTTTAAAATTCTATTATCCTATGTTAAAATTTTCAGGCTCAATCAAGTGAGGGTGATGATTATAACGATTCTTCATGGAATCCTACTCACATTGGAGATGGTTCAGTCGGAAAGAATGATGAAATCGTCAGTGCCTCATCATAACTAGACTTGCCTCAATTGATTCTTTTGACTCAAAATGGTATTTGTCAATGTCTTATTATTTTCCCAGCACATGTTCTTTAATTTTGCTGAAAAGACGTGACTTTATCTGGCAAGCTTGTGCATTTGTGAACTTTCAGAACCTATTAGTGTTTGGTAACATCATTGATTTGTCCATTTTGCTAGTTAGGGAAAAAACTACAGATTGAGCACTATATATACACCACTGTTATTCGTTCGGAACGAAGAAAATAAAATATTACAAGGAAAAGGTTGGAACCTATAGGTTGAGCTACATATCAACTTGCTATTTAGTCAGCAGCACAATTCCTTTTCCGTCCATACCCAGCGGAGCCTTAATGTTTGTTCTTCCTTTCCCTCTGGCTAATGTACTGTAACACCCGGGTTTTGGGGTCGGGTGAAAATAATGTTTTAATATTATTCGGGTTCGGTTTTATAATTTAAATAAATTAAATAATGGTTCGGGTTTTGTTTACAAATAAAAACAAAGGTGTTGGACCCAATTTTTAAACCAAGCCCAATAGCCATTCATTAATGGCATTTGTGTAAATATCAAATAAAACCCATTTTTATTACATTATAATTCAAATAAACCCAAAAACCCCATCATCTTCTTCTTCTTCATTTTTCCAACGACAAAAACATCTCCTCCATGGGAGCTTCTATTTCATCTCCTCCATCCTTCATCCTTGATGATTTTTAAAAGGTAATGGTACTTTTGAGCTGTCCTCACCTTCCTCTTTCTCTCCATGTATTTAGTTTTTCATAAAACCCATTGTTTCATGTTTTGAGTTTTTGAGCTTTTAAGTTAAAAATCCTAACTTTATTGTCCAATGTTGAAGCTTTTGAATTCTTATTATTATAAGTGTTATTCGTAGCCCGAATGGTCCAACATATATGATTTTTACTTGGTTTTGTTAAGAAATTCGTATTTGGGTTTTGGAGGGGTTTTAGGAGGGTTTAGAAGTGAGTTTTAGGGCTGTTTTATGTTGGAAAGTGAGGGCTGATGGTTGTATGATAGTTAGGGGTTGTTTTGGAAGCTATTAGGTGTGTTAAAAGAGTTGGAATCATCGGTTTTAGACTGTGCAAAGGGGCTGCTCGGGAATGACTTTTTGGGGTTGTTCTTGGCTCGAAAAACATGTGTTTTGAGCTTGGTTTGTGTTCCGGGTTGCTACGTTGTGTTGTGGACTGACTTGAGGTTAATTTACTTGTGTTGGGATGATTAGAGGCAAGGATTTGCGTTGGTAAAGCTTTGGGATCGAATCCGGAAGTGAGGAGGCTTGAGTCGGCTTTGCTTGGCTTGCTTAAGAAGATGAGGTGAGTGGTTAATGTTTTAAATTGATTTCGAAGGTTGGTTCAAGCATGTGGATGTGAAAATGTTTTCAAGTAATGTTTTGGTTCAAAGATGGTTTTGAAAGAATTTAGTTTGGGCTTGAAAAGTCGAATTAAACTCAATAGTAAGTTTTTGTGAATTGCCTCTTTAATTTCCCCTTTTACCGTTTGTTTTCGATACTTGTAGTGATAAATTGTTATGTATGAAATTCCAATATCTTGGGAGGAAGCATGTTGCTTATTATTATATCGTTGATCATGTGTGATGGTATTTATGGTGTCGTTGTTATACCTTGTAAGATGTGTGTAAGATGGTGCAGGTTGTGCACGGAAATGGTGAGTAAGACCATTTGTGATTGGTAAGATTGTAAGTAGTAAGTGATGCCTAATTGTGGATATTGTTGTAACTAGTTTTGGTTGTGCATGATATAGTGAGTACATGTCGCATGATGGTGAGTGTATGTTGTGTTGCATGGTTGGTGTCGAACCTCACGTGATGGTTGTCGTTGCTCCGGTGATGTGTAGTCCCGCCGGTAGCGAGTGGTGTAAGACTCCGGTGATGTGTAGTCCCGCCGGTAGTGACTAGTAGAAGAGTACTTTGATGTGTAGTCCCATTGGAAAACTACTAGTCGAAACGGTGATGTGTAGTCCCACCGTGTGTGTGGTTTGGTTATGCTTGTGCATGCCATGTAATGTTCATGTTGTACCTCACTATATCATTGTCTTCTTATTGTTTTACTATAACCTAGGATTATGTCCTCATGTATACCATGAAGTGAAATGCTATGATAAATGTTTATATTGTTGGCCCTTGGTTGAACTTGTATGTTAGTAGAAGGGTTAGGTCGTTGGATGATTTGTATGTGTTGACCTTTATTTTAAAGAAAGCTTTGAACCCTGCATTGTCGTAGTTATGTTTTAGAGCTCCGCTCACTAAGCTTTATGCTTACGCTCTCCTTTTTCCGACAATGCAGATCTTTAGCTTGGAGTTAGCAAGGAGCAAGAAAAGGGCGTCCAAGCGTGTGGTAATTGCTCAAGTATGGTTTATTAAATAATGTAGTAGTTTAGCAATGGGAAATGCTACATGTTTTAGGAGCTTGTATCTAGACTCTTTTGTGTTGGCTTTATGTTGTTAATGCCTTATGTTGATGGAATTGTAAACCATGTTATGTTGATGCCTAACTGTTGTTGGGAGGCTTATAGCCATGTCTTTTGGATGCTTGTGTTGCTTTGGCTTTTGGATGTCATGCTTGGCTTGTAAAATCATGTTTAGATTGCTTTATATGAACGTTTTATGTTTGTTTGCTAAGGCATGAAACTCATGTATGCTTTGTATGCCTTCTTTGAATGATTACGTGGAATCCTTGGTTGAATGATGTTCGTCCATGTTGGGTGCTTTGTATGACTAGATTGTGGTTAATAGATGTGGTATGAATGCTTGGATGTGTCTAGGGAAGTCTTGATTTGCATCTAGAGTGTGAGCCTTATGTGTTTTTGCTGAAATTGGAGTGTTGCAGAGCAGGGCGTATCGGTACGCCTAAGGGTCGTATCGATACGGTCTTGCCTGCAGGGCTCAGTTTAGGCTGGGCGTATCGATACACGGGGGTGTATCGATACGGTCTCAACTCTCTGGAATTCAAGTCAGGCTGGGCGTATCGATACACAAGGGTGTATCGATACGGTCTCAACTCTCTGGAATTCAGAGGAGTTGGTGGGTTTAGGGCGTACCGATACGGAGTTGAGGCGTATCGATACGGTTCCATCTCGTTGACCTCGAAATGTTGACCAAGAGGGGCGTATCGATACGCTCAAGGGATGTATCGATACGGTCTTCCCTGAGTTGACTGAGAGGGTTGACTTTGGTCAAGGCGTATCGATACCCTCTGTAGGTGTATCGATACGGCCTGCTTAATAAGGAAAAATTGGGCTGTTTAATTGCATGTTTTGTGGGTTTCGTATCTGTGTTTGTTCGCTGCGTGTCCTATCACATAGGAGTTAACAAAGGCATCTAGAAAAGAAAAAAAAAATAGGGTTGCTAACAGAAGGGGAGCCTTAACGGGTTTCACTTCGGTTTTCCCCGTGTAGCCTACTCGGACCGGTCAGCCTTCCAGACCGGGACGAGGGGGTTACATGTTCGCAGGCAGCAATATTTGGATCCGGGAGAATCAGTTCTTATGATCTCAATGGGGAAGAAACTACAGAAACTATCCAGCAAGGAAGTGAAACTTATCAAAATTGATATATGTTGGTCCTTCAAAACTGGTCGTGAAAGGGAACATTATTTGGTCTGATAATTCTAATGACCTCAGCGTCCATGCATGTCACAAGTCCATCGCACTTCAATATTTGCACGGTAAGTATATGAAGCACCTAGATTATTGTTATGGAGGAAGGGATAAAGACCAGAACAAGTTACTTCAAAGACGCTTGATTTTGGACGACCTTAGAGTTCAATCATTGCAAGCCCGAATAAAAAACAAGTCATCTGCCAAAGCACAAGATGTTTCCGATGCTCAAATCCCCTTCTTTTGACAGATGCTTTGCTTTAGATTTGCTTTTGGACTAAGAGAATTGTCGAAAGAAAAAAGTTCCAAACTTTGATATGGGGAAACAGGAAGTTTATTTCAACTTTTGATAAATGGCAGAAGAGGAATGGGGTGGAAAGAAGGAGAATGAGATAAAAGGTGGACGGAACAGAGACATTGTGGGATAAAAGTGAGTTGAGAGAGTTTGGAGTTAAATTAATATTTTATTTAAAGTTTAAGGGTCAAATTAACCTTTTCGACTAACGTGTCACATCATCAAACTAACGGGTATTAATTACAGAGTGACCAAAATAAAACAAATCGAAAACGTAAGTGGTAAAAATAATTTTTTTTTTCAAAATGAGTGATCAAAATAGAACACAACGCAAACAAAAGAAACATCCGGTGAAGTTTACCCATTTTTTAACAAAAAATTCTACATTGGCAGAAGGTCAAAAATAACCCCCCAACGTTTCACCTTTTAGTCATTTTAGCCCTATCTTTTTTTGTGTGCAAACAACTATAACGTTTTATTTTTCGTTCAAATTTCACCTTTCTCGGATGAATACTGTTAGTCAACTAACAGTCAACGCCTGAGGTTGATGTGGCATGTCTGCAGGGCATGGGGAGATGACCTAGCACTGTCACGTGGCACTTTGCTGATGTAACGATTGGTTAAAAATATTTTCTTTTAAAAAAATAATTAATTAATTTTTAAAAATGCCACATCAGCAAAAATGCCACATGACAGTTCCACATCATCTCCCCATGCCTGCAAACATACCACGTCAGCCTCAGGCGTTGACCGTTAGTTGACTAACAGTTTTCATCCAACAAGGGTGAAATTTGAACGTAAAATGAAACTAACGGTTTTCATCCAACAAGGATAAAATTTGAACGTAAAATAAAACTTTAAGTAGTTGTTTGCACAAAAAAATAAGGCTAAAATACCAAAATATTAAACGTAGGATGCTATTTTTGACTTTTTCCTTTTATTAAGAGAGGTAAACTACACGAGAACCTAAGCAAAAGAAATAACGTTTAAAAAACAAAAGAAATAAATAAAATAAATAAAGTTGGAACCCAAAGTCTCGAGAATAGGGAAGCAATAAAAACTAAACTACATGAGAACCAAAAGAAAAGAGGGTATTGAATGGACACCAAGCAGATTTAGAAAAAGATATTGAATCTGGAAAATGAAAAAAGAAGAAGAGAGGAGAGACAAAAAATAGAAAAAGAAAAATAAAGAATAGAAGGAGATGAGAAAAAGAAATCGAAAATGAAGAAAAAAGAGAATAGAAGGACAAACTAGGATAACACCTCGATATTTAATGACTTATGTGAGCTAATGTGTACCTGATGACTTATGTGATCTCGAGTATGATTGTCATATTCAGATGGAGTATGGTTTACATGAGAGAAGGGCAAACTTTCAAAAAAATAATATTTGAGAGAGATTAGATTGAGGCGTTACATCTGAAAGCTAGTGGGAACTTTTTCTAAACTTTAGACTTTCTCACCTCCCTCACTCATTTTTCGACCATTGTTCGCTACTCCTTGACATAGATTTTGGTGCTGAGCAGTCAAACTTTCGATTCAAAGTTGTGTGGCTCATGAAGGACTCATGTGAGACAAAAATGTTAAAGTTGTGGTACTGTTCCTAATCAACTGAAACAGGTTAGTGCTGGCTTTGACATTTGGTTTCGTCGAATTCGAAAGGAAAAAAGTCAACTGTCTAGAATTTACAGCAGAGACTTGAGGATCTGAATGAAAGCAACCCCACTGGTGAGGTGCTAGGGGAGATCTTGGACACTAAAATCGCATTAAACCTCGAGTTGGACAAAGATGAGCTTTTGGGTGAATAAAGGGCACGAGCAAATTGGTTGCAACATAGGGATGCGAACACCTCTCTTTTTTCATTGTTTCGGATTTGAACGTAAACGTAAAAATAGAATTTCAAGATTGCCTAATGATAATGGCGACACAATGGATGGTATGGGTGGTATTCACAATCTTGCACAATGTTAACCATAACGATAGACGTTAGGGTTGTTAGGGCTATTCAAAGGCTGTTATGCCAGCTGGCCATGCAGTTAGGAATTGGTTTAACCCTAATTTGTGTATAAAAGCTAAGATGATGCACTATATTGAGCATGATATTAATAAACAAAGTATTATCTTCTCTAAACGTTACTCCATCATTTCAACATGGTATCATTCGCCGGGGACCTCGTCGTTGCCGGAGTTTGTTTGCCGGTCGTTCTCTTATTGTTGTGAGTTTGTTCTTCTGTTTTGCTTCCTGAATCTGTGTGCATTTCCTCTTTCTGCGTTTTCTTTTTTGCTCTCTATTTTCTCTTTTGCTTCTCTTCCTGTGTACTTCTCATGGCTCCTTCGCAAGATCCAGCTGCGTCGCAAGTTTCTGTTCATGATGCTACCTCCGTCTTGAAAGGCAGCAAGTCGTTTTCCAACAAGAAAATCGGTATTGTGTTGGATGAATCCAACTTTCTCTTGTGGAAGCAACAGATTCTGCTAAAGGTTCGTAGCCATCGCTTGGAGAAATTGCTCACTGGTGCGCTTAAACCTCCGCCTTCCTTTGTTACGGCGGCGGAAGGAGAGAAGATCGAGAATGAAGATCATGAGGTGTTTATCGCCCAAGACAGTGCTCTCGCCTCATGGCTTTTATCTACGATCAGTTCTCACTTGTTGCCGTGATTTGTTGATGCGGATACGGCAGCGTCAGTCTGGTCCACTGTTCTTCAGTATTTCTCCAGTCGGTCTACAACGACTGTGATGAGTTTGCATTACAAGCTTCGTTCGTTGAAGAAAGGAGACATGAGCATGCGATCCTATATCTCTCAGATCAAGGAAGTTTGCAATGCTCTCGCCTCTTGCGGTAGCCCGATCTCGGAAATGGAGCAAGTTACGTCTGTTCTCAATGGTTTACCCATTGAATATCAACCGTTTGTTGCCGTGATCACGGCTAGTCGCGAACCTCACACTTTTAGATTTAGTTGAATCTGTTTTAGTAGATGCTGAAACTCAGTTGAGCAGCTTCTATCAATCTACTAATTTTTCTCCTAGTGCTAGTGTTGCACAGGTTTCTGATTCTGGCAAGCTCACTGCCAATGCTGAGGTGTCCACCAATCGTAGGCCTCCTCCCTTTCTTCAGTCACCTTCTCCTCGAGGACGAGGCAGGTTTGGTCAGAGGGGATCGTGGCCACAGTGTCAACTGTGTGGCAAAATTGGCCACCTCGTTGATCGCTGTTGGTATAGATTTGATGAGAATTTTCCAGGCGTTACCTCTCAACAGTCAACTAAGTCTCAGGTTGATCCGCACGCTGTGAATCTCTCTGCCTTTGATGCTAATGGTGTTTGATGTGCATGCACTTGTGCAGGTTCCAGTGGTGTCTCTGATACTCAGGGTTCTGGTGGTCCACAGACGCACTTTGTAAGCTCGGGGTAGGGTCAATGGTTTGTCGACTCTGGTGCCACGCATCATGTCACCCCTGATGATGTCAATGCTCGTGAAAGTGAAGATTATTCCGGGCCTGGCAAGCTTGTTGTTGGTAATGGCATAGGTCTAGGCATAACTAGGGTTGGTCAGTCTTCGTTAACTTCTCAATCGCGTCCTTTGTTACTCAATGATTTGTTAATTGTTCCCAAAGTGACTAAGAACCTTGTTTCGGTTTCGAAGCTTGCTAAGGATAACAAAGTCTTATTAGAATTCCATGCACGGACGTCTGTTGTGCGAGATGAAGCCACAAGAGATGTTTTGCTCACAGGAGATGAAGTTGGTGGCCTGTATCAGTTTCCTACTATTTTTAGTTCTTCTTTGTTGCCTACATGTGCAAATAAATGTACTCCAGAACTTCATGTAGCTCACAAGTCATCTAGTGTCTATGAATTGTGGCATAGGAGGCTTGGTCACCCAGCTCATGAATCATTGTTGAAAGTTTGTAAGGATTGTAATGTAGAGTTTTCCAATTCTGTTAATAAGAATTTAGAACTTTGTGCTGCGTGTCAAATGGGGAAGAGCTATAAACTTCCTTTCTTGCCTTCTCTCACAACCTACACTGCACCTTTCCAACTTGTGTTTACAGATCTCTGGGGATCAGCACACGTAACTTCCAGTGGTTACTCATACTATGTTGCCTTTGTTGATGCGTACACAAGGCATACATGGCTTTATCTTAAAGAACAAGTCTCAACCTATGACTGCCTTCGAAGCTTTTCATCAGCTTGTTAAGACACAGTTTAGTGGTGTCATCAAGGAGGTGCAAAGTGACTGGGGAGGAGAGTACAGAAGTTTGTCTAATGGGCTTTGCTCTGCAGGGATAGTCCATAGGGTTACGTGTCCACACACCTCACAGCAGAATGGTGTTGTAGAACGTAAGCACAAACATATCCTTGAGTTGGCATTAACCTTACTCGCTTAGGCTTCCCTCCCTATTCAATTTTGGTCTTATGTAGTGGTATCTACTGTTAATTTAATTAACAGGTTGCCAACGAGAGTTTTACAAGGATTGTCACCTTATGAGAAGCTTTACCACAAGAAGCCAAAGTATGATCTCATGAAGGTGTTTGGATGTCGTTGTTATCCTCACTTGCGACCGTTCAACAATCATAAGCTCTATTTTCAATCGCTTCCTTCCACATTTCTTGGCTATAGTCCGATGCACAAGTGCTATCAGTGTCTGGCCTCCGATGGAAAAGTTTATATATCCCGTCATGTCATCTTTGATGAGTCTGTTTTTTCCCTTTGCAGGCAAATCAAATGTTCACAATGCCAGTGCCCAGGCTCAGCCTGATTCAACGTGTGTGCAGGGTCTTTCAATTGTTCCAGGTGTTGAACGTGTGTTACAGTCACAGGCTACAGGCCCAGCATGTGGTTCTCAGCATAGCAGCCCAGGTCGGAACTCCATCCATATTGAACCAGCTAGTGTTGTTTCCGAGACTACTTCATATGGTCCAAGTGCACGTGGCTCTCCTGACTTCAGCATGTTAGCTTGTGGTGAGTCAACTCTTGTGGCTAGTCCATCACAACAGCAATCTCAACCTCAACTTGATGGTGCAGTTGAAGATGTTGTCTCTCACCCTGGTGCACCACGTGACCCTGGTACTGCTGTTGACTCTCAGCCTCACCTTGATGAGGTGGATGCCCCTGATAATGACCTTGATAAGGTGGATGCCCCTGATACTGTTGTTTCTCAACCTCCAATTGGTACTACAGTTACTGGCTCTGTTAGTGAAAGTCAAAAACGACATCCCTCTAATGCTTATCCTATGTTGACTAGGAGCAAAATGGGAGTTTATAAGCCCACCGTTTATTTTGCTTCCACCTCTCTTGATGATCCAATGACTGGTGATGAGGTGTCTGGGTCAATACAAGAAGCCCTGCGTGATCCCAAGTGGAAGGCAGCTACTCTTGAAGAGTATGAAGCATTGCTAAAAATGGCACATGGGTTCTGGTGTCTTTGCCTGAAGGAAGAACTCTTGTTGGTTGCAAGTGGATCTTTAAGATCAAACGAAATCCTGATGGCTCCACTTCTCGGTACAAGGCCCGACTCGTTGCCAAGGGCTTCTCTCAAGTACCAGGTCAAGACTTCCGAGACACATTTAGTCCCGTGGTGAAGTCTTCAACAATCAATGTTGTTCTCTCTTTGGCAGTCTCAAATGGCTGGAGCTTGAGACAAGTGGACGTCAACAACACCTTCCTTAATGGCGATCTACAAGAAGTGTTCATGAAGCAGCCAGTTGGTTTCGAGCAATGTGCTTCTGATGGATTGAAGCTGGTCTGCAAGCTGTATAAGGCATTGTACGGACTTCGCCAAGCCCCTCGAAATTGGTATGCAAAGCTGAGGGACTACTTGGTGCAGCTTGGGTTTCGTAGTTCAAGTGCAGACACCTCCTTGTTCATTAAAAAGACAGCCACAAGTGTTGTGTACATATTAGTGTACGTCGATGACATTATAGTCATTGGCAGCTCAGATGATTGTATTGACACAGTGGTTACACAGCTGGGAGAGCAATTTTCGTTGAAGGATTTGGGATCCCTTAGTTACTTTTTAGGGATTGAAGTAAAACGAAGCAATGGATGCATCTTTCCGAGTCAGCGAAAGTACATTCAAGAGCTTCTAATAAAGACCAAGATGGACAATGCCAAATTAGCGTCAACCCCGATGTTAGCGTCTGTGAAGTTAAGCAAGGATGTAGGAAGCCCTCTAGCAGATGCAACAAGCTACAGAAGCATTGTTGGAGCACTTTTGTACATGTGTCACACACGCCCAGACATCATGTTTAGTGTGAGCAAAGTAGGTCAGTTCATGCATAATCCATGCGAGGGCCATCTAGATGTTGTCAAGAGGATTTTGCGATATTTAAACGGCACCATGCACTATGGACTGGTGTTCAAGCCCTCTGCAAGGTTCTCTACCTTGGTTGCCTTTGCTGATGCTGACTGGGCAAGCAACGTCGACGACAGACGGTCCATTTCTGTGTGCTGCGTTTACCTTGGGAATAGCCTGGTGACCTGGAGCTCGAAGAAACAAAAGAGTGTCTCTCGGTCAACCATGAAAGCTGAGTATAATAGTATTGCGGATGCAACCTCTGAGGTCATGTGGCTAAAGGCCTTATTGCACGACATGGGAGTTGAGCAAAGAGAGGTTCCAAAGATATGGAGCGATAATACCAGTGCTGTGTCTTTGAGCATGAATCCTGTGTATCATTCGAAGTCCAAACTCATGGATCTCGATATGCATTTTGTAAGGGAGAGAGTAGCCAGTAAGTTTGTTGAGGTAAATCATGTTCCAGCGGCGTTTCAGACTGTAGACGGGTTCACGAAACCTCTAACTAGCTCGTTCTTTGATTTGTTTCACCACCGACTCAATGTACTTTCCTTTGACGAATTGATTGCTTATGTGCTAAGTGTACACGTGGTCATATGCTTTTATCTCTTAGTTGGTCTATAGTCTATGTTTGAGGTCTTGACCATTTGGTGCTTATTGGGTATTGCTTTTTATTGTTAGGAAGCATACCTCTAGATACTTGTATGAATATGAATTGAGTTAAATAATTGGCATGTAATTATTTGAGCGTACTTGTTTAATAATTATATAATATTAGAAGCATGACAACGTTGTTTGTAAGTAAGTTGAATATATTCGGTTGAGATTCAAATCCCTAAGATGCAATTTAGTGCAACCTATATCGGTACACTTGGTGTCGGTATCGGTACGCGAGGTCATTTCAGTGACCGGTAATGATTTGTAGGTATCGGTACGCAAGATCAAGTTTTAGTACGCGTAGCCGAGTACTGGTACGCTATATTGCGTACCGATTCAAATACCTGTTTCGATGTTTTCATGTACCGATATGACCGATAGTTTATTCAGTTAATGGGCTTTACCAAGTTTAATTTCATTACATTTTGGTCCTCATATGTTCATGCATCAATTGATTGAGTAAATGATGTACGTTTGACCTGGGATTTTGAAAGGTTGCTTTTAATATATCTAATTGTTGTAAGAAGCTTTTATAAATGTTTTAGTCCCTGTATTCTAGAAGTTTTACTATTTAGTCCTTAGTTTCATATTTTGCTAAATTGGATGCTTATTTTTTATCCATTTAAGCTGAAATTTGACACGCTAGTATGAAATATGATTAATTAAGTATTGGTAACCTGAAAGTTGTATAAGTTCCTATAATTATTCAGATTTTCACTTTGGTCCCTAGAATTCTTGTATTTATAATTGAGTGCCTTATCGATGTCCGCATCGAATGAAAATTGAACTGTTGTTTTTATGAACATTTTAGGAATTAACAACACATCTAGATAAAATAAAAAGAAAAAAAGTACCTAAAATCGAGTAAGATAGATCAAGTTTGCTTAGACAAACCTAATGTAAACTTCGTGGTTCGGGCCTAATGACTAGGCCAAGTCAAGGAGGTTACATTTGTTGGTATCAGAGCCAAGTTCACAACCTCGAACGAATAGAGTTTAATTTGGTTATTTTGAAAAAGTGGTAAATGTATTCGTATGTACTCATATTGTTAATTACCTATGTCGGGGTTAACTAGGAACACATTGCCTATTACGAATGTTTTTGAAAAGGTTTTTGCAGGTTTGTCTTGGATCACTTACCGAGCCTACACCCCAACTGTCAGGTTTAAAAACTGGTAATGAATTTGATTTTAAATGAGAAATGATTTATTCAGTAATTACTTCCGAGCTTAGTAAGCGTTATTTGGGTTATTGATAGTATAATGAAAGTGGTTTCCGATCTTGAGTTGACTTGGTCCTCGATCGAGAGTAGCTAAAAATGGTCTCCGAACTTGAGTGGTGTTATCCTCGTTCGTGAGTTTATAGGTGGCATTAGTCCACTATTTCAAATATTAAAAGTGGTTATTATCATCGATGTTAATGATGTGGATTTTGAAGACAAGAAGTTAGTGAAGTGATGTAAATGGAAATGAGTACACCGTAAGGTGTAGTATGTTTGTTAATAATATCAATATCTGTAAAGTATGCTTGAGAACGCTTCGGGCAAGATTCTAATTATGATTTTGGAGTGTTTAAGTTGATAAGGTTATGATGTACGCATCATGCAAGAAAGTTGATGTTCATGACCGAAACCTGACCAGTGTTATTGATTGTTAGGCAGATTTTGGTAGTGTCCCTAATGTCATTTCTATGAGGATGGTCAAGGTATGAAATATGCATAAGGAATTGGATTGACTTTCATCTTCGGAAGTTAGAGTGCACAACGAAATCATGGAATCTGTATGTTGACAAAGGAAAGGTCGTGTAAGCTGCTTTTCGTTTCCTATTGCACCGTTTGGTGGAATCTGGCTTCACAAAGTTATGCATGTTAATTGAAGGTAGTTGTTTGAGTGTGTTGAAGGTTTGAAAATTGGAGTTGATTTTTTATGGAGATTGTTCAAGAACGGACCGAATTATGCTTGATGAGATTTTGGCTTATGTGGTAATCCAAGGTTTAAGATTGTTCGGGTTCTAAATGTCTGTGTTGTTTGGGAATTCTTTCCTGGAATGCTTCCGAGGGAGTTTTCCGTGTTGTCTTATTATTGCGGAGTTGAGTTCGGTATTGAGACATACTTTTGTGCAGCTCCCGAATCCTTTTTGTGTCGTGTTGACGCATATTAAGGAAATGTATGAGTTGATTATTTTGTGAATACTTGATTTCGTGAGTAGCAAGAATAGTGGTGTTCACATGTATAATGGTACCAAGAAGGATCTTGATCACAACCAAGGACTGCTTAGTAGGCATTTGTAGCAAACCGAATGTTTGTTCCTTATTTGGGTATGTGTGGGTTTTGGCATGTTGAAAGGAGTATTGGTTCTGAGAATGTTATTGGTAAGTGTGAATAGTTGAACATGCACAATGCATGTACTTATATATATATATATATATGTTTGTACATGCATACATTTGGGAATGACATTAGAGGTTTTGCATACATATACATAGACATTTATGAGAGCATATAGGTAATCATGCATATATATGTTCACACTTACGAATGACTTTTTGAAGGCCGACGAGGATACGATGTAAGTAGCTTTAGCGATGAGGTTCTCTGGGGTATCATAGAATATAGAAGGTGGTAAAGTTTTGTTCTTGGGAGTTGGAATTGTGCTACATTTGAAGCAACCAAGGTTAGTGTCAGAAGTATGTGTTTTCTAGATCTAGTTGATTATGATCGAAGTTTATCGAGGAATCTTCTGAGATTGTTGCACCGTTAGCGAATTTGTGGTAAAAGATGTTCTGTTGAATTGGACGTTTGATGTTTTCCGTTTGGTTTAGTTAGTTAATTAGTTCTGGATTAATAACCGAATGTGTTTTCAAAGGAATATGACAAATTGGATATGGCTAATGTTTTGGAAGGTTATTTAATTGGTTTATCAAATAACAAAAATTAAGTTTTTTGATGACTTAAAAAAAGACAATTTAATTTTAAAAGTAGTTTTTTTAAATTAAATAAAAAATGAACACATGCTAAGAATCTTTAGGGAGCAATTTCACCCTTTGTATTTTTAACAAACTTAATTTTTTTTTGCTTTAACAAAAAATACCGATGGTTAACATTTTCTTTGAAGCATAAGTTTTCTAAATTTTCTTTCAAATTAAAACTATTGTTTTCGTACTTCCTACTTTCCTAAAATGTTTGTCAATGATCAATTGATTTTCTGTTCTCATTTCTAATCTATTTTTCATCCAAATAATTTTTAAACTTGGGCGAATCAGTAGATTTTGGTTAACAATAATTTTCACGTTGGAATACAAGAGGAAGTTCATTTTGGTTGTACTTCTATCAAGCAACGTGAGCTATGGTTTCTTATTGACATTCCACACGCTTTGTGTCCTTAATCTATTATTTTCAATAACATTTGTGGTAAAAACGAATTTTATTGGGTTTAATTGGTTTTAAGAATAAGTTATGGTTAGGTTGTTCAAACCTAATAATTTCTTTTGGGTACCAATAATTTCATATTGGTTGATAATAATCTAAAATTTGTTTTACAAGTTTGAAATCGGAAATAGTTTAATTACCTAATTGAGATAGTTTTTCTCCATGGATTATGGTTGATGTATGGTTAAGAGGAACTTTTGTTGTTAGCCACTATTGTTTGGAGTTATATGATTATTGTTGCTATGGTTTAAGTTGAGATTCGGTTAAGAAGAGTTGATTTGAATTTAGAAAGGATTGGTGTCTGCTAAAAGTGGTTTTTTGGTAGATTGGCGTGATTTTGAGAATTGTTGGTTCTACCATTGGTAAGAGATGTTTTTGATTAAGTCTCTAGCAACTAGGTGTTGTTCATCGAGACAATTGAATTTTTGAAAGTTATGTGGCGTAAGTGTAATCGAGGAAGTTGTTGGATGAAGGAAGGTTTGTATTCGTTTTGTTCCCTTTACGAAAATTTCGAGGAAGAAATTTATTTTAGTGAGGGAGAGTTGTAACATCCATTTAATTCATTTAATTCTAACAAATTAGGGTTTCTCATTTTAAATCAAAATTTCCTTTATTTATTATTGAAAATCAAATCAATTTGGAGTCGCCAACAATCACTTTGGTAGACCGGACACCATAAAAACAAACTAGAGATTTTTTTTCTTAAAATTTAGGTTTAAAAGTCGGTTACGTGTGGGGAAGGATTAGCACCCTTCACAAACGCCCATTATCGGTACCTTATTAATTTCATGTGGCATTTTGAGCATAATTTGAATTTAATTAAATCCTTTAATTGTTAATTGAATTTCATTTCGAATGGAGATATCCTTTTGCAAGAAAATACATTTAAAGAGAATATAAGTTTTGAAACATCCAATTACTTTAGGATACTTCAATTTATATTCAATATGTATATCAACACAAAAGGTTTTAATGCATGTCCATTTATTTTCTTGTCAATTTTAAGTTCAAACCTAATTAAGGCTCCTATTGATTTAATTAATTAAGAAATCTATGAACATTATCAAACTTAGGGTTTATGTGATAACACCCAAACAATTGGGCACTATCCATATTAAGCTCTAAATTAATAATATTCCTAATTATTTAATGATTCTAACTATTTTATTCTAATCCTAATTTATTTTAATTAGATTAACTATGTGCTTTCATTGTTCTAAGTTCAAATGAAGTATTAAATATTCAACTAAAATGTCTCATTGATTAATATCCCATTACTATGAGACACTAATCAACTTAGAACATTGAAGTTTCCATTTAATATTCATTTATTTTCTACAATTATCTTCCTATTTTAATTATTTAATTTTAATTTAAGAACTTAAATACTAAAGGCTCTAACAATTAATATCTAAATGATTAAATTGTCTAAAAATTATATTACATGCTATATTTAAAATCATGCATCAATCATATAATTTAATTGCAATTAAATTAAACAATTAAAAGACTAAATTGAATGAAAAACAAAGCTTAAAGACTGTATTTTATTTAAACAAGTGACCAAATTGTGATACTCTACAAAGCTTGAGGGATCGAAATAGCAGTTAACCCATTTTAAAAAAACGCGGATCCTCTCTTGACCCGAATAAAAAATGCGTGGATCCTCTTTTATCCGGTGCCAAAACGCGGTCGTTTTTGTTGAGTTGATCAAACAATTGCAAATGGCCAAGAGGGGGGTGAATTGGCAATTAAAAATTTTCGTGAAGAGAATGTTGGAAAATAAAATGACACAAGGGGTTATAGTGGTTCAAGTTCAACAACCGAACTCTACATCCACTACCTTAGCTCCCACTAAGGATTTTCCAAAACAATTCACTACTTGAATTCGTCCCCTTTTCTTGGATGAGGAGGAAACCTTACAATATCTATTAAGCTTTTCAACCCCAAGCTTAATCCACTCAAATACAAAGAAGATTTTTGGTAAACTCAAGTATTTCCTCTCAAAGGATGATTGTCTACCCACTTACAATTACAGCAACCCAAAAACTCTCAATAATATGACAAATTGAAATACAAAGAGTTGGGTACAAGAATATAGCTTTGAATAGCTCTAGGATTTGGATTTTTGCTTTGATGATGCTTGAATGTGTATTCTTATTCTTCCTGGTGAAATGAAGCTTGTATTTATACCCTTGAATCAGTTTCTAGCCGTTTGGATCATTTGAATCATTGAAGGAGCCGTTGGGAACATTTTTCCAGCTATTAAGGCAGCTCCTCAGCACTGCGTATCGATACACGACAAGGCTGTATCGATACACTAGTTTAAATTTCAACTAGCTGTTGTGCCTGAAAACAGAGTGTATCGATACGGTAGGCGTATCGATACGGTCCAAACTCTCTGTAAATCCCTTTTAATTTGTTGCATCAAAGCGTATCGATACGGTGACCAAGCGTATTGGTACGTTATAACGGTCAAATCTGTTTTTCAAAAATTATGCTTAGCGTATCGATACGGTTATGAAGCGTATCGGTACGGTTGCCCAGATGAACACTGTATCGATACGTATGAAAGGCGTATCGATACGCTATGTCCACAAAGATTTACAGTGAGTTCCAAGTGTATCGATACTCTGAGTGTATCGATACGCATGGGCAATTTTGCATATTTTGTTTCTGAAAAACGTGAAAAAGGTTTGAGAAACTTAATGTTTTGAGATCCAATCTTCAAACATTATTTTGTAAAAACATTTTGTTAATTTTTGAAACTTGAAAGAGTTCTTAAAAATTTATTTGTTTTGCAAATTGGTCCTCAACTTTTTATGTTATATCAAAATCAATTTTAGTTTTACAATCTCCCCCTTTTTGATATAACAAAACCATAAATAAATTTTTAAGTTTTTGAAATTTTGAAAAAGCTTTTCTCCCCCTTACTTTTTCTTAAAATTTGACCTTGACTTTTCAAAAACTTTCAATGATCCTTCTCCCCCTTTTTGTTAGATCAAAAATGAAACACAAGGATAAGGCAAGCATAATATTTCAAGCATAGGAATATAAGAATAAACTTAAAGCTTCAAATTCATAAACAAAGCAAGCATAGTAAGCATCCAAACACTTAAAATCCTAAAACATAGAAAATAGGCATAAATCAAGTTCAAAAAAAATGCAATGAAATCCTAAATGTCCTAACATGAGATGCATTATCTACGCGTCTCCACCATCATCATGGTCATCCTCATCTTCTTCTTCCTCGTCTTCGTCTTCTCGAGGTGGTTGGTTCCTTCGGTTTTGGTTGATCCAAGCACCATGGAAAGCGGTAAGAGAAAGATCCATAGAGTCTTGGCGAGCACTCAAGGTATCTATTTTCTTGTCCATGCCTTGGAGTCGTTCTTCCATCGATGTAAACCGATTATCTATAGCGGTGAAGCGACCATCCATAGCATTGAACTTCTCATTGAGGAAGGTCATGAGATTTGCCATGGAGGAGGAATCATGAGAAGCACGGTGAGAGCTTGAGGATGCGCGAGAGGCATCGACAGGGGCAGCGGGAGGAGCACCTTGAGGGTCGCGAACCCATTCATTACCAACTAAAGAGAAACCAGAGCGTGAAAGGGAATGCTCATCTATGGGTTGGCCAAGGGTTTCGGGAGAGTCATATGTGCAGTCAATACCAAGGGAATGGAATAGACAACTTAAAGCCGTAGAATAAAAAAAAGGATTGGACATTTTTGGTGTGACGTTTTTGAACCAAAAACACAAGATCGGCAAACATAATTTGACATAGATTTGGGCGTTTACCTTCCCTAAAACATGTAAGCCAAAAATCATCTATTTGACGAATGGTAAAATATCTACCACCCGATGGACGAAGAAACCAAGAAATAATAAGGTGAAGGATACGATCATGTGCATCTAAAACTTTTGCGGGACCTAAGTAACCTGAACCCAAAGAGTGTTCATCATCAATCCCAATATCTTCAAAACCAAAAACAGTGCACAAAACCTTTTGATCAATTCGAATAGGTTTTCCCATAACCGAGGATTCAATGGCAATAACATGTTCATTGGTTTCATCATTGACACAATAGGCATTTGAAAAGAAGACAATAACAAGATTCCTATATAGGACAGGTGGAATATTTAAAAAGGTGAAGAATTTCCATTGCCTAAACAAGGGTAGATATTTAAACTTGAAACGAGCAGAGTTTAAAAATGGAATTGACACAACCCGTTCTTCCCTAAGACTCATGTCCATACAAAGTTTGTAATGTTCTCTAGCTAAGGGTGTGGGAAAACTAATTTGGATAATGTGAGGAAGGTTAGGAATAGGATTACCCTCAACATTCTCGTTAGGGTCGGAAGCCGTGCGACTTCTCTTATTTCCCTTTTTAGGTGCCATAATCCTGAAAATACATCAAAAACGATTCGAATATGTATGCAATTAACATCCAATTTAATCCAATAGATTCTAATAATTCAAGGTATTTTGTTTAAAAACAATTTTTTTTTAAAAATAAAGAGTATATACAACAAATCATAGTTTAAAAAAAATAAACAAAAATTTTATCGAATATAAAATATATTCGAATAAAAAAAATTTAATTTTTGAAAATTTTTTATGAACAACATTATACCCACAATAGGTTGTATAAAAATCAATTGAAATCAATCAAAATATTGACGAAAAATTAAAAGAAAGAGTAAAAAAAAATTTTACCTTGATTTCTTAGAATGGATGAAAGAGGAGGTGTTAGTGCACAAGAATTGATGCCCAAGGATAGCCTTGATGTAAGGAGTAAAATCCCTCAAGAAATTTTGAAGTTTTGTGGTAAAAATTGAAGGATTGAGAGGGTTTTTATAGGGGTTTTCGGTTAGGTTTTTGAGAGAAAAAGAAGGGTTTTGTAAAATTTAAGTTTTTGATTAAAACAGCCCTAAATAGGCTCACCGTCCACACCGTATCGATACGCTATACACGCGTATCGATACACATTAACCTAATATCAACTTTGTCGTTATTTGTGTATCGATACATCTTACCGTATCGATACGCATAGGCTTTGACTTTTTCCCTTGACTCTTACTGTATCGATACACTATGCTGTATCGATACGCATTCATCTGCAAAATTCCCAGATAAAATACTGTATCGATATGCCAAATGCAGTATCGATACACCCTTGCCTGTTTCTGCAATTTTGGTATTTTTGAGTACAAAAATCCAATTTGAAATGCCCCTAAATGCATGTATATGTTATATGAACAAGTTTTAATGACTAAACTTGATAAGAACTCCCCCTAGCAACATGCATAGAAACAAAAAGAACAAAATTAACAAAAGCATGAATCACAAACAATTTCAAGCAATTTTTGTCATTTTTGGGACCAAAAAGGTATCAAGAAAGACACGTTAAACCTAACTCTCTTCTAAGAGTCCAAAAGCGCTCTTTATCTAAAGGTTTAGTAAATATATCTGCTAATTGGTTCAAGGTGTCAACAAATTCTATAACAACATCATTTTTCGAAACATGATCTCTAATAAAATGATGTCTAATTTCTATGTGTTTTGTTCTAGAGTGTTGAATGGGATTCTTAGTGAGACAAATGGCACTAGTGTTGTCACACCTAAGGGGTATGATTTCCATTTTAACACCATAGTCTAAGAGTTGTTGCTTCATCCAAAGGACTTGAGCACAACAACTCCCTAAGGATATATACTCCGCTTCGGTGGTAGATAAGGCTACGCTATTTTGTTTCTTAGAGAACCAAGATACGAGCATACTACCTAAGAATTGGCATGTACCGGAAGTACTTTTCCTATCTATCTTACATCCCCCATAATCCGCATCCGAAAAAGCATGAAGGTTAAAGGTTGAATCCTTAGGATACCAAAGACCTAAGGTCGGTGTGTCTATTAGGTATCTAAAAATTCTTTTAATGGCAACAAGGTGTGATTCTCTAGGACTAGCTTGAAACCTAGCACACAAGCAAACACTAAACATAATATCCGGTCTACTTGCGGTAAGATAAAGCAAAGAACCTATCATGGATCTATAAAGCTTAGAATCAACACATTTACCTCCTTCATCTTTGTCAAGCTTTATGGAAGAACTCATAGGTGTGGCTTGAGGTTTTGCATTCTCTAAGCCAAACTTCTTGAGCATATCACTTACGTATTTAGCTTGATTTATGAAGGTGCCATCATTCATTTGTTTGATTTGGAGTCCCAAAAAGAATGAGAGCTCCCCCATCATGCTCATCTCGAACTCACCTTGCATTAGCTTAGAAAAATCCTTACAATAACACACATTAGTAGATCCAAAAATGATATCATCAACATAAATTTGAACTACTAAAATGTCATTGTTATATCTTTTTATGAAGAGTGTTGTATCCACCTTTCCTTTTTCAAAACCCTTTTCAATTAAGAAAGTTGAAAGTCTCTCATACCAAGCTCTTGGAGCTTGTTTTAAACCATAGAGAGCTTTTGTAAGTTTAAACACATGGTTTGGAAATTTTGAATCCTCAAAACCTGGTGGTTGTTCAACATATACCTCTTCATTTATAAAACCATTTAAAAAGGCACTTTTCACATCCATTTGAAAAAGCTTGAAATCATGATAACATGCAAATGCAAGTAACATTCTAATAGCTTCCATTCTTGCTACGGGTGCATAAGTCTCATCAAAATCAATTCCCTCTTCTTGTGTATAGCCTTGAGCAACAAGTCTAGCCTTGTTTCTCACTATATTACCACTTTCATCTAATTTATTCCTAAAAACCCATTTTGTACCTATAGTAGATTGATTATTAGGCCTTTCAACTAATGTCCAAACTTTACTTCTCTCAAATTGGTTTAATTCCTCTTGCATGGCCAAAATCCAAAAATCATCTTTTAAAGCTTCTTTAATGTTTTTAGGCTCAATGCATGAAAGAAATGCAACATGATTCATTAATTTGAGAGAGGGTCTAGTAGTTACCCCCTTGGATGGATCACCCAAGATTTCACCATCTTTGACATAGTTTAACTCCCTTGGGTAAGATACCTCTTTTTCTTCATGAGCTAAGTCTTTTAAGCCTTCAAGAGGTGGTTCTTGTGAATCTTCTTCTTTAGTTTGAATCTTATCCTCTTTTGATGTTTGTCCTCCATCAATAGTATCAATGATTCCTACATCATCATCATCACAAGATTCCTTTCTCGAAAGGAGGTTATCATCGAAAACAACATGTATCGACTCTTCAACAACTAGAGTTCTTTTATTAAATACACGATAGGCTTTAGAGTTTAAAGAATACCCTAAGAAAATAGCTTCATCACTTTTAGCATCAAATTTACCTAAGTTTTCTTTACCATTATTTAAAACAAAACACTTACAACCAAACGGATGAAAATAGCTAATGTTAGGCTTCTTGGACTTTAAAATCTCATAAGATGTTTTCTTTAGGATTGGCCTAATCATTACTCGATTTATTATATAGCAAGCGGTATTTGTAGCTTCTGCCCAAAAATATTTAGGTAAATTATTTTCACAAAGCATGGTTCTAGCCATTTCTTCTAAAGTTCGATTTTTCCTCTCAACTACCCCATTTTGTTGAGGAGTGCGAGGTGCAGAAAAATTATGGCTAATCCCATTTTCATTTAAAAACTCATCAAAACCCAAATTTTGAAATTCGGTTCCATGATCACTTCTAATATGAGAAATTTTAAGTTCAAGATCATTTTGAGTTATTTTAGAAAATGTGATGAATTTTTCTAAAGCCTCATCTTTTGTACTTAAGAATAGAACCCAAGTATATCTAGAATAGTCATCTACAAGCACAAATGCATATGATTTTCCACCCAAGCTCATTGTTCTAATTGGCCCAAAAAGATCCATATGAATCAATTGTAAACATCTACTAGTAGAGACATCATTTATGGATTTAAAAGAACCTCTATGTTGTTTACCCTTTGAACATGCATCACAAATTTTATCATTTGAAAATTTAAGTTTGGGTAAACCTCTAACTAGATTAAGGGAATTTAATTTTTCTAGAACACTCATGCTCGCATGTCCTAACTTTCTATGCCATAGCCATGAGTCATGTTCATCATGTGCAACTAAACATGCATGGGATGAATGGATGTCATCTAAATGCACCATGTAAATATTGCCTATTCTATGTCCTATGAGCATTATTTGATTTGTTTTAATGTTTACAATTTTACAACCACTTTTATCAAATAAAACATTAAAACCTTTATCACATAATTGACTAATGCTCAACAAATTATGTTTAAGACCGTTGACATACAAAACATCTTTAATGTAGATAGAAGAGTGATTACCAATAGAGCCTATTCCTTCAATGAGTCCTTTTGAGTTATCACCGAAGGTCACTACTCCACCACTCTTAGGCTTTATTTCCACAAATCTACTTTTGTCACCGGTCATATGTCTTGAGCATCCACTATCAAGGTACCAAGAATTTTTGCTTGAAGCTTTAGCCTTGAAGCAATGCTCCCCCTACAAACAAAGAATTTAGGCATTGGTTTTTGGTACCCAAACCATCTTGGGTCCATGAGTGTTAGCCTTTAACAATTTGGTTCCCTTGGGAATCCAAGAAGCAATAACATTCAAGTCATTAGAAATAATAAGTTCTTTAGGAACCCAAACATTTCTAACTTTATGACTTTTAGTTTGCTTATAAAAATTTCTTTGTTTAGGTATAAAATATTTTCTTTTTGTATATTGGGGTTTAAAATGATTTTCTTTCTCAAAATTCTTTTTCCCAATATCAAAAGATGTTTTAAGATTATTCACTTCCTTTGTGTGATAATCTTGAGAATCGGAAAGAAGTTTTTCAAGTTTAAGATTTTTAGTTTTAAGATCATTTGAAAGATTAACTAAAAACAAAACCTTCTTTTCCAATTCAGAGTTATTTTTTAAAAATGTCTCATTTTGAATTTTTAAATCAGAAATTATTTTCTTATTTTTCAAAATGGACTCCTTGTATTTTTCTACTAACTCATCATACACTTCTTGTAATTCATCATAAGCATCTTGAAGTTCCTCAATAGAAAAATCTAAATTGGATGAATTAGAGGTTACCTTTGATTCATCATCGATGGCCATGAGACATAGGTTGGCCACTTCCTCCTCTTCCTCGGAAGACTCATCGTCACTCCAAGTAGCTACTTGAGCTTTGAGGTTCTTTTTCTTTCCAAAGCTTTTCCTCTTCAATTGAGGACACTCGGAACGGATGTGACCCGGTTTCTTGCATTCATAGCAAGTGATTGGATCATTCTCTTCTTCCTTGCTTTTATTCTTGAAGTCTCCCTTTCTAATGAACTTTTTTCCACGATTTGACTTCATGAACCGAGTAAAGCGTTTGGCCAACATAGCCATCTCCTCATCTTCATCCTCACTAGAATCGCTATCTTGATATGAAGCTTTTAGTGCGATTCCTACTTTCTTCTTCTCAACTTCCTTCTTCTCCACTATCTTTTTCTCTTCTTCTCTTCCCTTTTTCATGATCTCATGGGTGAGTAGAGATCCAACAAGAGCATCAAGCTTGAGAGTCTTCAAATCTCTAGCTTCAATAATGGCCGTTCTCTTGCCATCCCATGACTCCGGAAGAGAGTACAACAACTTTCTCACTAGCTTGTCTTCGGGAATGATTTCGCCGAAACCCTTCAAACCATTGACAATGACCGAGAAACGATCAAACATCTTGGAGACACTTTCTTCGGGATCCATCTTGAAGTTCTCATAGCTTAGATTGAGTAGCCCAATCTTTGTCTCCTTGACATCACTAGTTCCCTCATAAGTTGTCTCGAGAGTGTCCCAAACCTCCTTGGCACTTTCGATTGAAGACACCTTGGAGTAGATATCCGGACCAAGTGCACAAAATATCACATGTAGAGCTTTGTCATTCACTTGTATCCTTCTTCTTTCATCATCCGTCATTTCGACTTTGACTTTTGGGATAAGTCTTTCTCCATCTCTCTTCATGGGAATGAATGGACCTTCTTCAACCACATCCCACACCATGTAGTCGGTAGACTTGATGAAAAGCCTCATTCTATTCTTCCAATAAAGATAGTTATCCCCATTGAAGAATGGTGGCTTGGTGGTGGATTGGGACTCATAGTTGGAGGTGGATGCCATTGCTTGACTTGTTGTTGATCAAACTTTCAACTTTCCAAGGATCGACTCAAGAGGGTTGTAATCCTTCCAATGAGTGTAGCTCTGATACCAATTGTTGAGTTGATCAAACAATTGCAAATGGCCAAGAGGGGGGTGAATTGGCAATTAAAAATTTTCGTGAAGAGAATGTTGGAAAATAAAATGACACAAGGGGTTATAGTGGTTCAAGTTCAACAACCGAACTCTACATCCACTACCTTAGCTCCCACTAAGGATTTTCCAAAACAATTCACTACTTGAATTTGTCCCCTTTTCTTGGATGAGGAGGAAACCTTACAATATCTATTAAGCTTTTCAACCCCAAGCTTAATCCACTCAAATACAAAGAAGATTTTTGGTAAACTCAAGTATTTCCTCTCAAAGGATGATTGTCTACCCACTTACAATTACAGCAACCCAAAAACTCTCAATAATATGACAAATTGAAATACAAAGAGTTGGGTACAAGAATATAGCTTTGAATAGCTCTAGGATTTGGATTTTTGCTTTGATGATGCTTGAATGTGTATTCTTATTCTTCCTGGTGAAATGAAGCTTGTATTTATACCCTTGAATCAGTTTCTAGCCGTTTGGATCATTTGAATCATTGAAGGAGCCGTTGGGAACATTTTTCCAGCTATTAAGGCAGCTCCTCAGCACTGCGTATCGATAAACGACAAGGCTGTATCGATACGCTAGTTTAAATTTCAACTAGCCGTTGTGCCTGAAAACAGAGTGTATCGATACGGTAGGCGTATCGATACGGTCCAAACTCTCTGTAAATCCCTTTTAATTTGTTGCATCAAAGCGTATCGATACGGTGACCAAGCGTATTGGTACGTTATAACGGTCAAATCTGTTTTTCAAAAATTATGCTTAGCGTATCGATACGGTTATGAAGCGTATCGGTACGGTTGCCCAGATGAACACTGTATCGATACGTATGAAAGGCGTATCGATACGCTATGTCCACAAAGATTTACAGTGAGTTCCAAGTGTATCGATACTCTGAGTGTATCGATACGCATGGGCAATTTTGCATATTTTGTTTCTGAAAAACGTGAAAAAGGTTTGAGAAACTTAATGTTTTGAGATCCAATCTTCAAACATTATTTTGTAAAAACATTTTGTTAATTTTTGAAACTTGAAAGAGTTCTTAAAAATTTATTTGTTTTGCAAATTGGTCCTCAACTTTTTATGTTATATCAAAATCAATTTTAGTTTTACAGTTTTGCTCGACCTATAAATGGTCCCAGTTGGACCAAAACTTGGTCCATACCTCATGTTACTCTTTATTACATTTTGCAAAATACAATGCGATATGCAGATGCATGAATGCAAGAGGTATCGATTTCAAGAACTAGTCTTTAAAAAAATTCATTAGCTAAAAGGTCAAATACAAGAAATAGGTAATCTCAATTATAGAAAGCTACTAGCCCTAGCTCCTAGATGACTACTTCATGCAACATCTGAGTCAACACATGTCTTATCTTGGTGTCAATGATAGGGCATTGTAGCAGAATCATGGCTTAATTGGAAAAGATTTGCACGTACTGAGAAATTCCCCTCATTTGGTTTCTAAAGTTTACCATTCCATGATTTTGCCTCTGGATAGTGTGGGTAGCTACCTCAAGCTTGCCTTTTAGTACTTTGTCTTCTTTTTGTAGTGATCCTTTGAAGCTTGCAAGCTGGTACTTCAGATGTTGTACATCACTTTTCAATTATGCCACTCACCTTTTTAGCTTTTCATTTTCTTGTTGCAGGGATGCCATTCCTCCATTATAGTACCCTTCAATGACTCTTTTCATTTGGGAGACTTGAGCCGTCAACTCAGTGTTCAAAACTTTTTCTTCTTCTGATTTCTATTTGATCTGGCCGTTCAAATCTCTTAGCTCTTGGATCTTTTTTCTTGCTGCTCTTCTAGTGTCTTCGTTCTTCTTCTTGAAATCGTTTGCATCCTTCACAGCTTCATCTATCTGCCTAAACAAATCTTCAACCATTTTACTCGAATTCCCTCTTTGTGGTTTCTTGCCATCAGCGTGAGTTTTCTTTAGATCTTCTAGTTCTTGCCTGATCTTCTTGTTCTATTCTTAGAGCGCTTTTTGTGTCCGTTATGAACATCCTCATCTAACTTTGTCATTGTAAGCTCATTCTTAAGATCGTTGATTCCTTTCTCGTATCCTTTCAAGTCCATCTCAAGATCGTGCTTCAATTCGTCTAGTGCTGATGGAACACTCTTTACATGTTCATCGGTCGAGCGAACATCACCTAGATTTTTCTAAGGAATATTATCATTAACCCTTCGATCCTTCCAATCCTCATATCCCGGTATAATTTTTAGCTCCACATATGGCTCTACTCTTATTGGTTCCTTCTATGCATCCGCGATTCCTTGTACCTTAGACTTGTAGTCATCCGTCTTATGTGCATACTCAAACTGTGCCATACCTGCAGTAGCAGGAATGAACTACTTTGAAGCTAATTGTTGAGATACCAGTAGAGGGCAATAAGTTGTTTCTCCCTAAACCACCAGTAACGAGACCTAATCCTTGGCTCCACATCGGTATAGATAATACTCATACTCAACCAAGGGGTCTTCCAAATAATACAAGTTTGTTTCATGTCCTTAAAGCCTTCTAAATCTGTGAGGTATGGCCCACTTATGTCCTCGAAATCAAAATTCTAGCAACTGTGCACAACCTCAGAATCTTCCTTCTCCCGCCTTTCTACCAGCTGTTAACGATCTAAATGTCTCAACCAGAATTGTCGGTACCGGGTTGACACCCTTTTCCAAGTGTTCAAATAGCCCTAGTGTAGATGGATCTATATAGTCCAAGGTCCTTGGAAACAAAACCAGCCCATAGATGCACAAAGCATATAAGCTTTTTCTCCTTATCGGGTCTTCGCTTGTCATAATCAATCCCCATATAGTTCTCTGGTTTATACGCTCATTATCTTCAATCTGATCATCATTACCCTTTTTCGCTATTTTCCCATTGAACCAAGCCTCGTTCATTCATATGATAGCCTTTAGCTTTTTCCTAAAGCTTTAATTATTATTTGGCCTTGTATAAACTTTGTCCTTTTTGATCCAAGGGCAGTGTAGCAACACCTCGTACTCATATATCGTTGGTGTTATATCTACACTTCCGAAAGTAAAATAGTTGTATATCGGGTTCCAAAACTAGGCCATGGCCCTAATCAATTCACGGTCTATTGAGATATCTAACAGTAACACTATATCCCCAAATTTCGGTTGAAAATGACTCATCATGTTAGCATCCCATTGTTCCCCTATCACTTTTAGTTCTAGCAGACACTCATTCTGTTTAAAATTAATGCTAGTGTAATTTTTTATTCGTGACACGTGGTCCCCTCGAATACTGTCTCCTTTTTTTATTGAGTCTCTTTTAACCATGTCCACACTGATGTATTACCTTCTCCTTGTTTATCAGATCCTTTAGCCATATGAGGAAAAGAATATGAATGCAATATAATGCCACATATATATAAAAGACAACAAAGAAAAAAACAAGACAAAAAATTGTGTCAGTACGGTAAAAATAATATTGTAAGCAACGAAATTGCAAAATTAAATTGGCACGGAAAATAGTTCGCATTGAGCAAAAAAATAACTAGAGAAGCGTATTTAAAATAGCAGCACTCTAGTAGTACTCTTTTTAAATCTATGGTCCTTGTCTGGCTTCCAGTAGGGTAGGCTCTTAGATATACAAAATGCGGGTTTGTTCTAGACTCTGGGTACCCGAACTGTCGTTACTATTTACTGCATAAAAAGACATCGATTCAGAAGTATACAACCCCTTATAGAGGAGGCGTAACCTCACGGTGTATAAGGTTGGTATACAGGAAGAAAGACAAAATTCTCGCACAGATGTGGTAAACCCCATGTAAGATCATGTCTTGCTCCCACTTAAAGGAGAAAGCCCAAGTAGAAGGCTTATGCATGAATGACAGTTATATCACACAAATAAAAAAACATATTTCCATTCTTTCCATAAACCCATCCAATAATTAATGAAGAAATTAAATCCGAATTACCATTCTAAAAATGCCAAAATGCCACGTAAAATTAATTAGGCCTGACTCGCGAAGTGATTCCTAGAGGAGTCACCAAGCTGTCGAAACCATTTTTTAACTGTTAAAATAGCTTGGACGATTAATTTTGATAATCAGGGTTTTTCTGTTAAATTCGTTCATCTTGTTAATTTTAAGCCCTAACCTTAATGGCTCTAATTAAATTTATGTATATTATTTAATTTCAAAGTTTACATGAGACAACACCCAATTGCTTGAGCACCATCCATATTTAAACTCCAAAATTATATATAATATTTCATATTGATTTAATTCCTGTATTTATTTAAAGTATTAGTCCTAATTAAAGCTCTAATCATTAATCTAGATTGCTTATTAATTTTCTAAGGGTTTTTAATGAATATTAAATTTTCTACTTAAAAGTTCATCTTGAACAACACTCCATTATATTGGGACACCATTCAAACTTGAGCATCAAAATTTCTCACTTAATACACATAAATTTTCTATAATGATCTACCTAATCAAATTATTAAAGCCTAATAAGAACTTAAAGTCTAAGGCTCTATTCACTAATTAAAATTAATCTATGTATTAAAATATCCTAAAATGAATCTAATATGCCTTTATTTGAAGCATAAATTAATAAACAAACAATTAATAATATAACAATAAATAAAAGGGACCAAATTGAAGAAATTAAAAGCTGAATTTCAATTTTACTGACATTTTGAGACCAAATTACAACAATTAAAAGCTTTAATTTTAATTTTAATTTCATTGCAATTAGGACTAAATTGGAAGAAAAAACAAAATCTGGGTCAAAACCCAAAAGACCCGAAGAGTAGAGCGAGGGTCATCCAACCTGACCCAGCTAAAAAGCATGGATCTCCTCATGGCCCGTTGCCAAAACATCATATTTTGCACCGAGTATAAAAGGGCCAAACCGAGTTAAACTCGACCATTTCTCAAATTCTCTCTTTTTTCTTTCACTCTCTATCCCAAATGCTTTGAACCCAAACACTCCAAACCCTAGAAAATCACTTGGGAATGGATAAAAATTCATCATTTTGGATTAATGTTCTTCGTGTTCAAACACGAAGAACACCTAGAACACGGTAACGAACCGCCATGGTTCCCATCGCTTGATCCATTCCAACTAGACTCCAGCCAAATTTAGCGTGTTCGCTGGCGATCAGGAGTCGACTCTTGGCCGCCATAGGCGACGTCGACCGTCGCCAGACAATTTTTGACCGTCGTCCGTCGCAACCCTAAAACCTTCCAAAAATCAATTTTTCAACCTAAAAACCCTAAAACTAAATCCTAGCTCGATAGAGCTACCTAACTCTGCCCACCTAACCTAATTAAATCCTGAAACCAACCTCTTCAACTCCACCGATTCATTCTAAACTCACCAACAACTAAAAGATAAGCTCCGGTCATTTTTTTCTCTTTTTTACTTCTTTTGTTTATTTTGTCTAAAATCTAACATTTTTCATGTTTTTGTTACATGAAATGAATAGATTGGAAGAAAATATACTTTCTAGTGATGAAACGACAATTTTTACGATAAAACAGTAATTTCGGCGACGACCATTGATCTTCTCCTACGACTCTTCAACTGTTCTAGCGAGGGACCGGATATCAGTGGTATATTCTCTCCCTCTCTCTCTCCCTCTCCCTCCCTCCCTCCCTCCCTCTCTCCCTCCCTCTCTCCCTCCCCCCTCTCTCTAGGATAACAAAAGTAAAAATAGTTGAAAGGCGACTCGAACTTAGGTCATCTGAGATGTGTATAATCATACAAACATTCGATTTAATTTAAATCTGAAAATTATTAAATATTTAATTTAAAAAACTATTCGATTTAAAAGAAAATTAATTGGATTTGATTTGATTTTTTTTTCATATTTAATTTAAATTAAATCGAATATTTTTATTAAATATTCAAATATTTTAAATCGAATTTCTTTTCTTTTAAATCGAATACTTTTTAAAATTGATTATTTAAATTAAATTAAGTATTTTAAATCAAATATTATTTAAAATCGATTATTTAAATTAAATCAAATATTTTGAATTTTTTTATATTTCTCACATAGCGATAGTAAAACTAATGCCTAATGGAAAAAATATGAGATATGGTTAAACTACATGGTCGATCCTTATTATTTTTGAATTGTTTGATTTTGTTCATCAATTTTAAATAAGTTATGCTTTCGTCACTTACATTATTGATTTATAGTATTCTGGTCACTAAGTCGTTAACTCTCGTTAGTATGATGTCGTGAAACGTTAGTCAAAAGGGTTTATTTTTAACATGACCCATGAACTTTAGATAAAATATTAATTTGACATCTGAACTTTAAATAAAATATCAATTTGATCTTTAAACTTTAAAAAAATCTCCCATCGTCAGTCGTCGCCGGTTGCCACTTACTACTGCTGCCGGCTACCGTCGACAATGATCGTTAGACCCCAAAATTCTTAATTCATCTATTTTGACCTCTTGAACGTGAATTCAATATTTGTTTCACTAAAAAGTTACCCCAAACTCCACAAACCTATCTAGATTCATCAAATTCAAAATAATTACCACTATATTTTAGCTTAAAATTAAATTTTACACTTATTTTTTTTATTAAATTTTACTGTTAAATTTTTATTTGTATATGTAACTCAATTTTAATTTTGAATAATTCGAAGCTAATATAATAAGAATTGTGAGTTGTTCTTTACTTCTTTTGGAGAAGTGTCTAAAATTTATATGTTTTACACTCATGGATAATGATGACATTGATTCCCAAAGTCAAAATCATCATTTAGCTGGAGAAGGAAACAATAAATTTCCTTATGTTTTACACTCGTATGCTCTCCCAAGGTTTGCTTTTGATGATAACCTTCATGGGAATTTAAGATTTGATATCGGTTGATTGAATACTATTTAAGTTATCAATTTATTATTCTAGTTTTTAAAATTATATTTAAAAATATCGTTTTTATTATATTTTATTTTGAATTATTTAAAATTAAAATTGAATTACAAATATAATTGAAAAAAATCAATGGTAAAAAGTTAATCAAACAAAAATGAAATGTGAAATTTAATATTAAGCTAAAATATAATCGTAATTATTTTGAATTTAATAAATCTAGATAGATCGGGGAGTTTGGAGTATTTTTTTTTTCCAGTAAAGCGATAAGCAAATTCGTGTTCAAGAGGTCAAATGGGTGAATTGAAAATTATGGGGGTTTAACGGTCATTGTTGGCGGCAATCGGGGATGGCGGATAGCAGTGGCCGAGGGTAGATGATTTACCTAAATTTTAGGTGTTAAATTAATATTTTATCTAAAGTTCACAAGTAAATTAATATCTTTTTTAAAGTTCAAGTGTCAAATTCATATTTTATCTAACGTTTATGGATCAAATTAAAAATTAACCCTTTTGACTATCATATCACATCATCAAACTAACATGAGTTCATAGCTCGGTGACTAAAATATTATAAATCGCTAGGATAAATAACCAAAGTGTATTTTTTTTTCAAAACTAGTGACCAAAATTAAATAGATAAAAAATAAAAGGGGCAAACCATGTAATTTACCCTAATTAAAAAGTTATAATTTAGGTAGGGTGTCGATGAACATTGTGTTAAACAAACTATACGCGAACCGTTTATTTATGTTTGTTTATTAAGTTAATTAAACGAACATGAACAAAAATTTTATGTTCATTTAATAAAGGAACAAATATGAGTAAAAGTGTGTTCAGTTCATTTATGTTCACGAACAAACTCGTTTATCGACTTGTTTACCCGATTCCCTCTTTCTTTTATTTTTTACATTTTAAATAATGATAAAGTTAGGGACTAAATTGAATTCATCATGGGCGGAGCCACCATGGTAAAAATGTGACACCAAAAAAATTTGGAGATTTTTTTTACTTTATAAATTTAACATAAAATAATGTTAAAAATAAAATCAACACAACTTCAAATGAATATTGACACCCCTTAAAAATGACACATTATTTGTTACTATGTTCTTAAAAAGAATTCTTTCATAAAAATTTTAAATTTTGACACCCTAAACTAAATATTATGACTCTACCAGCACATGGTAAATTTTGGAGTTCAAATTATAAAACTTGAGGAGCTTATGATTAGTGGCATAATTTCAACGGTTTTTTTTAAGGAACATGTTCGCCAACGTTAAACGAACATGTTAAATAACATATAAACGAACATGTTCGCAAACGTTAAACAAAAAAATACAAACACATTCAAAAATTAATAAACAAACATAAATAGAACATAATGCCTTTTAAAAAATAAACAAACAGAAATACAATCATGTTCATTCAACAACAGTTCATCTACACTAAATAATTTAAATAGAAAAATATTACTGTAATTTAGGGATTTATTATTGAATTAAAAAAAGGTAAATTATACCAATGACCACCAAATTATAAGGTTGATGTCGATTTGACCACTATATTTTTAATTGTGTCAAATATACCACTTAACTATTTAAATGGTTCCAATTAAGCCACTCACCGTAAAAAAAACGAAAAAGTTGACGGACTGTTAAAAAATTGGTATAATTAAGCTCTTCGTTCCTGGTTCTCATGTAGCTGGATCACATTTGGTCCTCTATATTTATACAATATATCAATTTAGCCCCAATTTTAATCTAATAAAATAAAAGGAAAACTACACCGGTGGTCTCCTAACTATCACCGTTCTCATGTTTTGGTCCCCAAACTATGTTTTTCGGCAAACTCGTCCCTTCTGTTACATAGTTCTCCTGTTTTGGTCCCGACGTTAAATAGCTAACGGTTTTCCTAACGTGACATTTTTTAATATTTTTTAAATCATTTCTCTCTCCTCTTATATTATTTTTATTTAATTTTATCCACCCAATCATGTCGTGACACGTGTCACTACCCTATTACTAGCGAAAAAAACCCCAAAATCCTTAAAAATGCATTTGGTGTCACTGGGATTCGAACCTAGAACCACCAGCGCATAAGGCATGCACATGAACCAACTATGCTAGGTTGGTTACTTGATTTAAGTCTACTAACATTTATATTTAAGATGTACAAATTAACCCAAAAAAACTTAAAAACACAATTGGTGCCACCAAGATTTGAACCCAAGTAACTAGCATGGAAAGCTAGCGTGTAAACCAATTACACTAAGCCAACTATTTGGTTTAAATTTTCTAACATTTATATTTAACCTATACAAATTAGAAACAACACATTCGAACGCAATACCTTATTGAAAAAATTTAAATATTTAACCACCAAGTTAAACTAATAAATTGTGCTATTTTTAAATTAAATATATTTAACTAAATTATGTTTAAAATTAAAAAAATCAAACTAATTTTTTAGTTTGATTGATAATAACAAAACTAATTAAATATTTATTTATTATTATAAAATTATTATAAATTAATATTTATTTATTATATTAAATATAATATTAATAAATATTATTAGTTTAATATTTTTTTAATCATTTCTCTCTCCTCTTATATTATTAATAAATATTAATTTTATAATAAATAAATATTAATTTATAATAATTTTATAATAATAAATAAATATTTAATTAGTTTTGTTATTATCAATCAAAGTAAAAAAAAAATAGTTTGATTTTTTAATTTTAAACATAATTTAGTCAAATATATTTAATTTAAAAATAACACAATTTATTAGTTTAACTTGGTGGTTAAATATTTAAATTTTTTTCAATAAAGTATTGCGTTCGAATGTGTTGTTTCTAATTTGTATAGGTTAAATATAAATGTTAGAAAATTTAAACCAAATAGTTGGCTTAGTGTAATTGGTTTACACGCTGGCCTTCCATGCTAGTTACCTGGGTTTAAATCCCGGTGGCACTAATTGTGTTTTTTAGGTTTTTTGGGTTAATTTGTACATAGATTTTTTGGGTTAATTTGTACATCTTAAATATAAATGTTAGTAGACTGGAATTAAGTAACCAACCTAGCATAGTTGGTTCATGCGCATGCCTTATGCGCTGGTTGTCCTGGGTTTGAGTCCTAGTGACACCAAATGCATTTTTAAGGATTTTGGGGTTTCCCCCCAAGTAATAGGGTAGTGACACGTGTCACGACATGATTGGGTGAATAAAATTAAATAAAAATAATATAAGATAAGAGAGAAATTATTAAAAATATTAAAAAATGCCATGTCAGCAAAACCGTTAGCTATTTAACGTCGGGGGACCAAAACAGGAGAACTATGTAACAGAAGGGACGAGTTTGCCGAAAAACATAGTTTGAGGACCAAAACAGGAGAACGGTGATAGTTAGGGGACCACCGGTGTAGTTTTCCCTAAAATAAATTAATTATTCAATAACATGGTAACACATGTCATCCAATTGGAGGTGGAAAAATAAGAGCAACAAAATAACACCATCAAAAATCAAACCTAGGACCTTAGAGTACCCAAGGTGTGTGCTTGCCACTGAACCAAGCATGCTTTTGTAATATGGGATACAATACTTAATATATGTCTTTAATGATTGTTAATGCTAGAAAAATGAAAGAGTAAAAAATACACTTGAGTGGATTTGAACCAATGATCTTGTGGTGCAAAGCACATGTACTTGCTACTGCACAAAGTGTATGCTTTTTGATATAAAGTACAACATTTAATATATGTCTTATATAGTTTTTAATGCTTGGAAAAAGGAAGGAAATGTAATTTTAGGAAACTCGAACATAATATTCTTATGATGCATAAGAACATCTAAACCAATTAAATAAATCTAATAACTAAATTAAAGTTAAGAATATTTTGTATATATTTTAAATTATAGTTAGTGCACGATTTAAAATAAAAAATTTAATATTATTTTTTATTTTTAATAGAAAATATCATTTTAAATTTTTTATATTTTAATCTAAATTTAATATATTTTTCATTTTCAGATTTATTTTTATAATTTCACCTATATAATGATTTTTTAACTTAATTAATAATTTTAATATTTATTAAAAAAATTTAATTGAATTATTATATATATAATTATATTAAAAAATTAAAAATTATATTAAATTCATTTAGTGAATTCAAACTCACAAACATAATTTAATATTCTTAACTTTAATTTAATTATTAGATTTATTTAATTGGTTTAGATGTTTTTATGCATCATAAGAATATTATGTTCGAGTTTCCTAAAACCACATTTCCTTTCTTTTTTTCAAACATTAAAAACTATATAAGACATATATTAAATGTTGTACTTCATATTAGAAAGCATACACTTGGTGCAGTGGCAAGCACATGTGCTTTGCACTATAAGGTCATTGGTTTGAATCCATCCAAGTGCATTTTTTTCTTAAACACATATATTAAATGTTGTACCCTATAACATAAAAGTGTGTTTGGTTTAGTGGCAAGCACACACCTTGGGTATTATAAGGTCTTGGGTTTGATTCTTGATGGGGGGATTTTGTTGCTCTCATTTTTTCACCTCCAATTGAGTGACATGTGTCACCACATGATTGGAGGTGAAAAATAATTAAATAAATTAAATAAAAATAATTAAATTGAATAATGAATTTATTTTATTATATTAAAATTAGGAATAAATTGATATATTGTATAAATATAAAGGACTAAATGTGTAATTATACTAATTTTTTAACAGTTCTGTCAACTTTTTCGCTTTTTTAACGGCGAGTGACTTAATTAGAACCATTTATATAATTAAGTGGTATATTTATCACAATTAAAAATATAATGGTCAAATAGACACCAACCCCATAGTTCGGTGGTTATTAGTGGTAAGGCTTTGATCTTATCAATTGTTTCAATTCGGTCACCCCTACCAAACTGCAAAGTTTCATTTTGCATTTGATTTCCGATCCATCTTGTCTAGGCTAAGGCTTTGAATTCTAAACCCTAACTCTCTATCTGTGCTTTGGGTTTGGGGGTCCATCTATGGAGGTTTCTTCAATTTCCACCAATACAATCCACTATTTCCGTCCCTCAACAGGTTTTCCTCTTCTTCTCTCTTTATTTCCTATTTTTACTACCTAATAAGTGATCAATTTCCACTATCCATTTACATTTTAGAAATCGTTCTTTTTTTTATTATTATCATTGAAGTAATGAGTATGTTTATTGTTGCGCAGAGTCTTTGTTGTTCAAGAGAGTTAAGCTTCCTTCGTGGGATCAACATCCGGTGTCCATTTCTTTGAATTCAAGAACTGAACAGCGTTTATTAGGTCGGCTATGTTCTCTTGATCACAAGCGGAACTTAGTGAAGGTTAAAATCTTACTGCAAGCCTTTCCCCCCCTAATTCTATTCTTCCGACGTAATTTCTTTTGGTTTCATTATGAACGTAATGTTTTCTTTTGTAGGTTAAATGTAGTCAAAAGAGGGAAATTCCGGTTCTCGAGGGCAGGTATTGTATCTTAGAAATTTGAAAGAGGATCTGAATATGCTGGAATCAAAGCGTAGTGTTCTCATTCAATTTGTTTTCGCATTCGTCCTTGTGAGACAAGGAAGTTATTTGCATGACTTTCTTCAATATTTGGTTATATTTACTTGTTTGCTTTTTCTTTTTATCCTTTACTTTTTCTCCGCATTTACGATAATTTTGCTTATTTTCTTTGAAGTTCTATGTCTGAGGTTTTTGATACTTTGGCTGAGCGTATTCTTCCTACATCAGCAGTGGCATCAAATCCTAATACAAAGTAAGTTCTACTTCATTGAATCTAGGAATATTTATGATTATCCGAAATGACTAGCCATTGCTGTTTGTTGATTTGACCTGTATTCAAGTAGAAAAATCCTGTGTTCCTATTAAACTATGCATTGAACAATTCTTAAACTTCTAGTCCAAATGAAGCAACAATCATGCCAATCACAATTTGGACTCTTAATCTATTCTTTTTGTGGCAAAAACTGCATTATGTTGCCATTCAGAAAAATGTATGTGGAGAGGTAGTTTGTCAAAGTAGTTTAGATTGAACTTTTTTCACTTGTAAGATGTTCTTTTTGGGGCTGTATATGCACACTTTTCATGCATTTATGGCCCTTCCAAATTCTACTCCCACCTTGTAGGACAAAGAATTGCCAAGAGTAGTTCAGAACCCTGATTTATATATGCTTAACCCGCCGTTGGGTTGACATTCCTGTGATGAGTGTTGTTTCTTTTTGCCTTATCTCATTTCTCTACATATTTTTCTGTAACTATTCGTATAAAATATATTACTTGGAGGTCATGCAGGCATATTGTAGGTTTAGCTGGCCCTCCTGGTTCTGGGAAAAGTACTCTAGCTTTTGAAGTTACGCAGTGCATAAACAAGTTATGGTTCCAAAGGGATTGTTCTTCTGATCCGCAAGTTGAGCCTCCAGATGTCGCTATAGTAATTCCGATGGATGGGTTCCATCTATATCGTTCCCAACTAGATGCAATGGAGGTTAAGCTTCCTCAATCTTTAACTTTTAAGAGTAATAGTTGAAACTTTCTTGGAAGTTTGTGATTCTAATTATTGTAACTTCATTATAGAATCCAAAAGAAGCACACGCAAGAAGGGGAGGTGAGCTTCTGTGTTTAATATTCATCCAAACTCCAGCTTATTAGAAAGTAAATTGATGATCCTTCAATTGATGAATCAGCTCCTTGGACTTTTGACCCCATGTTACTGCTTAATTGCCTCAAGAATCTAAGGGAACAGGTTGGTAACTATTGGTGTTTTAACTAAAACAAACTTATGATTTTGCTTGAACTGAAGGCATATGTATAGATTTTTTTTCATCTCTCCAATCCATGTGGATGAATGTTTGGGGATATAGAAAGTTAAAGATACATGAAGATTTTCTTTTAAGCGTGTTGCAACTGCAATTTTATTCTAATTAGAACACATGTCTCAGGGTTCTGTTTATGCACCATCATTTAACCATGGTGTTGGAGACCCTGTTGAAGATGATATCTTTGTGAGCCTTCAGTAAGTGATTCACATCAGCAACCCCTTAATGTTGGATCAAGTAATCCAGAGTAAAATAATGTTTTTAGAGCTGAATGTAGCTTGCTGAAAACTTTTTATGTAATATAGTATGTTTTCCATCATCTTCTACAGATGTTATTTCCTACCTTATATTTTTTATTCGTCGTTTGGAATGTGCATCAGTATAAGAAGACGTGTTTGCTTGTTTTTATGTTAGTTATTTCTTCTGTTTTTCTATGAGAATTTTTGGGATGCTAAATTGTATAAATGGATGAAATATGAGATCTAATAATCTAATTTGATCTGTGACCTTTTTTGGATGGAGATTGGAAAGAAGTTAGAAATATAATGCAAAATAAAATGACTATTGCAGGCTGAGTTGACACAGATGGCATACATGGATAGTAAATGTAGAGAATGAAATATATCTTGAGATCTCAATTTTTTATGAATGTTGATTTTTGTATTTGGCTGTTTTGCTCACGTATTTTCTTCATATAGGAACAGACTTGACTTCCAAATGTAGTAGCAGGCATGTAACAGTCAATAGGTTGAATTCTAGTTGATGATATGAATAATTAAAACAAATTCTTTTTTTTCCTTCCTTTTTGCAGGCATAAAGTGGTCATAGTAGAAGGAAATTATTTGTTGTCCGAAGAGGGGGTTTGGAAGGAGATATCATCTGTATTTGATGAGAAGTGGTAAGCATCATGCTCTACCTGCTAAAACATTAATGTTAACAGCCTGCAATTTGATTTTCAAATGCATGTTAAATCTTCCAACATTGTGTGATTCCCTTGTGTCCATACCTTAAATATGGTTCACGTCTCAAAGGTCAACCTGGGCTAGGGGCTAGGGGCTAGTTTAATAATATACTATTTTCCTATTTTCCCATTTTCTGATAAAAATATAAACAAGTGGATTCGCGAATAACACCGCATGCTTGCATAATTTCATTGAATTTTATATTGCTAAATTTCTGCCATTGGGACAAGCATAAAAAAATCTCCGTTGATCTCTGCAATGCTTTTCTGTTCAAGGTTCATTGATGTTGACCTTGACACGGCAATGCAACGAGTTCTAAAAAGGCATATTTCAACAGGTAAAAGATCCTCGATCGTAAATTTTTAAGCAGACACCTATGATCTATAAGTTATGCAAGAAGAATTGAAGAAGCTGATTTTTGTTTTTGTTTCCCGTTCTTTTACAGGAAAGCCCCCTGATGTTGCTCAATGGCGGGTAAGTTGTATGTTAAGTGAGTCGAAAAGTTGTTCTAATTGAGATAAAGATTTGTAGGTAATATTTATCTCTGATCCTTACCTATTCTTTATTATGCAGATAAACTACAACGATCGACCCAATGCGGAATATATAATGAAATCAAAGAAAAATGCAGACTTGGTAATCAAGTCTATCGAGTTATCTGGAGGTAATTAAACCTGATACAATGTTACATTTGATTCAGGAAAAGAAGGCCTCAATAATAATAGTCTCCGGTCAGTGCTCGTGTGTGAGCTTATTCGGCATTCCATTGAAATTGGATTAGGAAGGGGATGGGAAGTTGTGCCTATTTAAATGGATGTTTTTATATTTTCTGTAACTCAGAAACCTTTTTATAATTGAAGTATTTATTTGTTTTTGACAACCATAAATAAAGTAATTATTATATTTTTAGAAGATATAGTCATTTTTCAAGTAAATGGTTATTTGTAGGGTTGTTTTAAAATATATTGTATTTAATTGAGAAAAAATAATGTTTTTTTTTATTAGTGACGGAAGGATCATACAACCCACAACACATAAATCTCTTTAACTTAAAGAATAACAAATGGTAACAAAGACAAACCAAGACACCAAATAGGGCAACAACACCAACAAGCACATGACTGACCCTAAACAACCAAACACCACACAAATAAACCCCATGCACCAAAAACGCCCAACATTAGCTCCTTGGGACATTGCCTCGTCAAACAACAGCTGCCAAGGACAGTGTCGAGACAAGCACGCATCCTCCATCAAACCAGAACTCCAATGGTGCCGAACCAAGCATGCGCCAGCCTACAAACTAACAAAGACTACACAGACTGCCCAACACACTCACTGCAGCAAGCATGACCGCATCCCACACCAACACCAAACGGCAGCACGCAACCACAGTCCAAGCCAACTACACACAATTGCACTTACAGACCGCAACAAACAAATCTGAACGATCAACCACTCCTTGGCCAACACATCCGCGAGACCATTCGCCTCTATGTATATGTGAGAAACAAACACAACACAAATCCGCACACGCCGCATCAATCGACACAAGAATATTCTACAACCGCCAAGGGCGACGATCTTTTTGTAAAACCCAACCAATCGCCACACATGAATCCGATTCGAGGATCAAAGTCCCCACACTATGTCATTGTTAACGCAACACTAACATCAACGCACATTCCAAAGCTCTAAGCTCAGCTTCATTCGAGTCGACAATACCGATAGGGCAAAAAAAACACCCAAAATAGTCTCATGAGCATCACGCAACACCCCCAATCCCAGCTGATCCAAGCTTCCCTTGCGCAGCCTCGTCTGCATTAAACTTCAATGCTAACCCTGGCGGAGGCGACCAAACTACTCCCAGACGCAGACCCGATGGGCAAGACGGCACATAACACAACCGATGACAACTTTACCATTGAGCTTCCTCCAAATTAGTCGTAGCATTCAAAGTTCGCACCCAATAAAACGATTGAAGCTGGACTAGAAAAAACACTTCTTGAATCGGCATCCTCCTATCATTAAACACTGTATCATTCCTAGCCAACCAAACCGACCACAACAAGGCCGAGACACACGACACACGCCACTGACAAAGCGCACCCGAGAAGGCACAATGAACGATAGATTAAGACTCCTACGCGGTGGCATAATAAACTATCTACCAAAGGGTAATAACCTAGAGTCAGAATCGGTATTGGAGTCTCAGATTTAGAACACATTGAAAACGTTGAAGTCCAAATCACAAAATACCGTAGTATTTATTTTTTTAAGGAAATTCTCATCCGTCCCAAAATATTTTAAATGCATGCAAAAGTCGAAAACATTTCGAAAATAACTTTTATGAGCCTCACAATCCGAGGGTTGAACTTAGCTCTGATACACCACTAAATATAACCCCCTAAACTCAACCCAGAAGAAATAGGTCAAATCTAAGAAGTCGTGTTTGAAAACTTACCCCTCAAGTAACACTTTTTAAGTTTACTTACTTAAAAACAAAATTATTATTAAAAGAAAATAAACTCAATAAGACCCGATTATTATGAAACGTAGTCGTTTAAACATTATTCCGATAATCGGTTAAATTTCTAAAAATAACCTTATAAATGCATGCATTTAATAATACCAAAGCTAAAAACCGTAAACAGTCCCAATGTCCGAATTACATAAATGTTCCAAAATATTTCAAAACAGTAGTCTAAATTAATTAAAAGAGAGTTCATACTGAATTATAAAAATATCCGAGTAAAATACGAGAAGCTCCAAGTACCGAGTCACCTAAAAGAGTCTGAGATATCTGAAAAATAAAAACTAAGGGGTGTAAGCTAGAGAACTTAGTGTGTCTCTAAAGTGCAAACAAAAACAAAACAAAGCAAAACAGTGTTTTATTTTCTGATAAAGACTTTTCTGAAAACACAACAAAACCGGATCATGAAGATATGATGTCTGATGCACATGAATCATAGTACCCATCTCCGATACACCGAAAAGTAAGGTTCCCCAGAACCTACTTTCTCCATCGTCACCATCCGAAGTGGAACTCAGCCCGAAGGGTGGAACCACTGATCCGAAGCGGAATTCAGCCCGAAGAGTGAAACCACTGAACTTCCCCGAACAAATCCCAAACCATATACCCACAATGATATGATGCAGATTTTAAAAATCCGAGTCTCATCCGAAACTTGAATTATAAAAATTCAAGTTGCACAATACTATAAATATGATGTTTTACGGTTCCGAAAATCTGATATTTCACAATTTGGTAAATCTGATTTTTCATTTAAATCACAGTATGACATGTTATGCATGATGTCTGAAAACATTCACCCAATCACAACAAAGTATGCACACAAAATGTACAAAACATTAACTTATATTAATACCAGAAGAAGCACATAAAATTTATAGTACAGAAAGAAACACACAAGTTTATAAAACAGGAAGAGACACACCTTTAAGAAACAGAAGCTCTAATGCCGAGAAAAGCGCGTCTTACGCTCAGACCTAGCTGAATCAGGACCTACGGAGGTATGAATACTATATTAGTATTTACTACTAACACTAAGCCACCGACTAAAACACTAAAAACTAAACTGAATATATACTCACGTGAAGATCTCAAAGAACGTGTACGGCCGGTCAGAACAACTGGAGGTAACCCAACGGTCTCAAGGTCAGCACATGAACACGAGAATATTTCGGATTAGATTCTGAAATCCATAACTTATCAGATTCCAATAACAATTACTTAAAATAAGCAAAACTGAGCTTTCGAAAACTAATTAGGCAAACGGGCAGTGGATACGGACTCAGGACGTCGAGAAAGGTTAAGATGAACGTTTTCTGAAAAAGTCAACTCTTGGTCAACTTTGGTCAAAGGTCAACTCTGGTCAAAGTCCAAAGTCAATGGTCAAACAGGTTAACAATTCAGATCTGGTCAATGGGTCAAAGAGTCAAAGGTCCGGTCAACTATCGGGTCAAACTCAGTCAAAAGTCAATGGTCAAACGGTCTGGTCATAAGTCAACTGATCAACATGTCATGGTCAAACTAATCCAATCAAGTCAAGATTCGGTCAAGGTCACGTTTCAATTTATCATGCTGGTTTAGATTTATGGGTTCGGTTCACAATATTGATCCGATTCACAAGCCCACGGGTTGGGCTCACCCAACTCACATATGCACACACACCCAACATCCTCACGGGCCAAACACCAAGCCCAAACCACATACCCACACTCACACAACCCACAACCCATACACAAACCCCACGATTGGGCTCAACCAACAACATCCATCCCAACAGCCCAACACACAACCCACCATCATGACACATTCATGCAAACTGAAGCTAGGGTTTACAGACCCCTCGACGGCGCAACCCAACTCGACAGCGACGAGGATTTTGACGACGGCAAACCCAAACAAAGGCAACATACTCCGACAACAAAAACAACAACCCAAAATGTTAATTTCCAACCAAACTAACAAAACTGAAATCTAAACAACCAAGAACACAGATGCAAGGCTTACCCAAACTTGAACGGTGACGACGACAGAGGCGCAAGAAACGAACGGTGATAGTGGCGAAAAGCTCGAGTGGAAACCAAAAGGTTTCGACACCAAAACCCACAGATTCGAATGACTCTAAGGTCGTTTCCTCAAGAACGACGGCCGACAAGGACGGTGACGGCAGATCTAAATCAATACAACAACTCACCGGCAACTCAAAGCACAAACAACTCCAGATCTGAAAAAGGGAAGCGGAACCGACGACGATGCAAGGAAACCGAAAGGTTTTCGTGCAATTCTGATGAAACGAACGGTGACGGAAGATGATGGTTGGGTGGGTTTTGGTTGTGAAGGGAGGACGAGCATACCGATGGTCTCCGATCGACGAACGGGAATCAAGGGAGGCTTTCCGGAGTTCGAACGGAAAAAGGGAAGGTATGGGGTTGGTTCGCGAGGAGAAAGGAAGTCGAACGGTGGTGGTGACACGCAAAACGGATGCCGATTAGGTGCTCACCTGAGCTTGATCGGAAAAAACAAGGGTGAGGGTTTTGATTGTTTACACGAAAGAAAGATAGAGGAAGGGGAGAGCGGCTGGAAACAAAAGGAATCACAAAAAACTCCTCTCTGTCGAAATGGGAGTTTAAATACCCTTATAAATGGGTAAATTACACTAGGAGCCACTAAGGTTAATTAGGGTTTGCAAAACAACACTGAAACTTTACCAACTTTACAAAAATAACCCTAAAATTCCTAAATTAAGCCATGAAGTTCTGATTCTGTTCAATTTAATCCCTTAATCAAATTTATGGTTTCAAAAATTAAATTCCCAAATATTAGGGTTTTTGAACTAGGGATTTCAAATTTTAAAATTTCCGAATTGGGGGAATTTTGGGGTGTTACAAGCTAGATATCCCTCTCTAGGTCGAATTACATGCCTTTATATAGGCCTTGGGTCCAAGTTTTCTAATATGGCAAGAGTACAAGTTTAAATTAAAGTACAACTCTATTAAAGACTAAATCTTTCTAAGTAGATGTCTTTAATTCATCTTCTTTTCTTTCTTTGACTTTTCTTCCTTTAACTTTGGGTCTGGCCTTCCTTCTGCTTCAGGGTTTAGAAAAATATGGGAGTGATCCACGATAGACCGGCTCACAATTCTCTATCTATCAGGCCCCATTTTGCTTTTCCACCTCAGTGTCTCTCTGTCGTCATCGCTGCCACGGAAGATGTCACGACAGATGGTGCTCTTTGTCCTTCAACTTCAGCTCCGCAACTCGCCTCTACTCCTTTACTGCCTTGGATGCTGCCACAGCAGATACCTGCAAAAGTGACCAAATTCAGCAGCATCTGTGCAGTTTTATCTAATTGTGTTGTGTATGCAAAAATCTATCCTAAATGCTATTAATCATGCTTGAGTGCAACAAAAATCTGGGTAAATGAGGGGTAAAATATAGAACTTTTATGCACTCAACACACCCCCAAACTCAAGTTGATGCTTTTCCTCAAGCAGATGCAACCTAACTAAGAATGAAAACTTTTTGGCTTGGCTTAATTCAGTGAACTACCATTACCTACAGCCCCTTCACTATCAAGAGCAATACCTTTTCGGTTGTTTATGGATTTATCTGGAACAATGCTATAATTCTTGTGTAAGTGTGTGCAGGTTTTGTGAACAAATATGCACCTAGACTCTTTTTGCAACTAGAATAGTCATGCTACTCACTTGATTTTTATGCCAAACTAATGTTTTTTCTTGGAGGCAATTCTTAGGCTCCTTTAGTTTTTTCGAATTTAGACTCAAGTTTTTCTTATTTTGTTTTTTTACTAGAGCCTGTTTTGGGCACCTCTAGCTATCTTCCTAGAGCCGGTGTTAGGCACCTCTAGGGGCAACTGAGTCTAAGTTTTTCTTTTCTTTTATTCTTTTCCTAGAGCCAGTGTTAGGCACCTCTAGGGGCGACTCAAGTGATTAAGCTTTTCTACTCTAGTTCACTAATAGTAGTCTAGACATCATATAAGTCACAAAAGTGTTTTTGGAGTTCAGAACTATAGCAAGGCTCTAAATAATTCCTAAACATCCTAAAGGCACTGTCACGACAGAGAATGTCGCGGCAGGTAAGTGCATTTAAATAACAGAGGACTACTTACCCCCAAACTCAAGGGTTGCATTGTCCCCAATGCATGACAACAAAATAAAATGAAGCCATGAAAAAGAAAACATCACAAATAGACAAGATAAATAGTAGAAACATCCAGCATAATAGAAAAGCACTTAAGTTGATGACCTATCATCGCTGCTGCTGCTGATGCGGAGCTGCCGGCGGGCAGTTACCTTGATGGCAGAGGCTGGCTTGAGGCTGGGAGATGGTGAGGCTACCTTTTTTTGGCCTCTCGAGGTGGTTGAACTCGGATAGGTGAGATCTTTGGGGCCTTGTCCAAGACCTCGAGGTCGTCATCACTAGTGCTGCTACTGCTGCCGTCCGATCTGTCGTGGCAGGGTCCCTCAACAGTTTCATTCAGCCTTTTCTTCTTCATTAGATGGAAGTCTTTGGCTAATTCCTGGACGACAGATGGCTCCGAGTCAGAGTCATCCTGCCAGACTGAGGATGAGGAGAAACCTTCAAAGTACTTCGGATCGATCTCCGGTAGTGGTTCCTTCCATTTTTCTCATCGGGGAGTGGCAGATTGCCTGTCGCCATCTCCAGTCGTGGCAGGTGGTGGGGTGGGGGCAGCAGTTGGCGTGGGCATTTTAGGGCTGGTAGTAGGTGTAGGGGTGGCAAAAAGATTTTCTGGGAAAGAGGGAAACTGCACGTTGGGGTAATTTAAATAAACTTTAATGAAGTTTACTGTGGCAGTAGTGAAATCCCTCATGAATCCCATGAAGCCCAACTATCGTTCCTCCATCTTCTTCAGCACGTGCATGATTTGGTTGGAGGTATCTGTCGGCTGTGCGGCCTCGGTCTGCTCAGACTCTGCCGCGACAGGCTCTGTTGTTGGTTCTGTCGCGGCAGATGGATCCACAAAGGCTAAGGGGGTGGCTGGCTTCAGCTCTATTAGACTGTATATGTTCTGCTGCGTTCATCCTTTGCCTTGGATCTTTACGTCTTCATCGATTTCAGGCACCTTATGGGCTCGGCAGAGGGAGGTGATGAGATAGGGGAAGAAAAGGGGGCCATTGGTCTGAGTGCACACTCAAAAATGCCGTCAAGGATATATCTGCCATTGATCTACCGCTCGTTGATGATCGAATGCACGGGGGAAAGTCTCTGCCGGTCCACCGTTGTGTTGTGCGATGTTGGCATAAGGCGTTTCTTCATAAAATGGTTCCAGAGTTTTGCTGCCGGTGTGAGCTGGGTCCTTCGCACTGTCCATCTGTGCTTGGGATCTTCGTTCCATTGGGTGCATGCTTCTGTCAAGTCTGCCATGATACCGTCGTAGTCTGCCGGCGACAGACTATTGACAAACCTCTTATGTGCATCTTCCTTTCTGCCCACATAAATACCATACATTGTGTTGATGTAGGCTGGTTCAAGGGAGATTTCCTTACCCCTGACAGTCACTGTCGTGGCATCTTTGGAGGGGATAGCAGCATAAAATTCCTGGACTAAGGTGACGTTCATTTCCTCTGGTTGTACGGAAAACATCTGCCATTTGAGGGCAATAATTCTCTTGAAGATAAACCCTTCGAATCCTAGGCCTCTCGTCTTTTTGGTGTATGTGAAACCTCTCTCCTCCCACATCTCTCGTTTCTGGAAGGAGCCGTAGTATCTCTTCTCCGAGTCTACTGATGCGAACCTACTGGGATTATGCTGTGGCTTGGTGTAGAGGCCCCCGTGGCAGAGGTGGAGGCAGCACTCCTTCGGGTTAATCGAGTAGTCATTGAGAGGAAATTGTGGAAAAATAAAGGAAAATTTTCTAAGAGCTAAAATTCTTGAAAGCAAGGTAGAGAGAATGAGAATGAGGTGAAAATGAAATGGAAGTAGAGGTTTATGTAGAACGGGATTTTCTGCCCGTTGGAATTGTAACGAGTGGCGCGAATAACGGGGCCAGCTGTCACACGGTTTCCTGATGCGTCTGTCACATGTTTCCGTGTCTGCTGCGCGTCTGTTACGTGTTTCCGTGTCTGTTGCGACAGCTCTGTGACAGGCTGTATTTTCCGCGTCTACCGCGACAGCTAGTAACATGCTGTCACGACAGGTTTGTTCCATTGGGCTTCATGGGCTGTTGTGAATGTGGTGGGCTGGTTCATTCCTCCTCTTTACTTTGCTTACTTTATTTACCTAAAAACTAAAATAAACAATATGTTAAAATCTTATTTCCTAAAACAATAAAAATAAATAAACTAAGATAAATAAAAGTAAAAAATAAAACTTAGTTAAATTAGGGATGCCTTGAGGTGCATCTCCTAAAGTAACTACTTCATGTACCCTTGAGGCTTCAGTCCCCTAATAGTGCTTTAGCCTTTGTCCATTGACTTTGAATTGGTGTCCATCCTTGATTGATATGATTGTAATGGCACTATGGGGAAACACTTGGACTACTTGGAAAGGGCAAGACCACCTAGATTTAAGCTTTCCCGGAAAGAGCTTCAATTTAGAGTTGAACAACAACACCTTCTGCCCTGGGCAGAACTGTCGTGGCAGCAGTTTTCTATTGTGCCACTTCTTTGTTTTGTCCTTGTAGATTTTGGCGTTGTCGTAGGTCATGGCTCGAATTTCTTCAATTTCATTTAAGTCCAGTAGCCTTTTCTGCCATGCCTTGTCCCAGTCCATGTTAACTGTCTTGATAGCTTAATATGCTTTATGTTCTATCTCGACAGGTAAAAGACAAGTTTTTCCGTAGATGAGGCGGTAGGGTGACATTCCTAATGGCGTTTTAAATGCAGTCCTGTAGGCCTAGTGTGCATCATTTAGGTGAAGAGATCAGTCCTTTCGAGTTGGTTTTACCATCTTTTCTAGGATGTTCTTCACTTCTCTATTTGAGATTTCGGCCTGCACATTGGTTTGAGAGTGATATGTTGTTGCGATTATGTGCTTTACTCCGTATTTCTTTAGTGCACTAGCAATTACCCTGTTGTCAAAGTGCCTACCCTCATCACTAATGATCGCCCTTGGGATGCCAAACCTTGAGAAGATATGTTTGTGGAGAAATATTTGCACGGTCTTGGCATCGTTCTTTTGAGTGGCGATAGCTTCTACCAACTTAGACACATAGTCTACTGCCAGCAGGATGTATAGATTCCCATAGGAGGCCGGGAATGGTCCCATGAAGTCGATTCCCCAAACATTAAAAATTTCGACTTCAAGAATATTCTGCAGTGGCATCTCATGCCTTCTAGATATGTTTCCAGTCTTTTGGCATTTATCACAGCTCTTGTAAAAAGCTTGTGCATCCTTGAACAGTGTAGGTCAATAGAAACCAGATTGCAGAACCTTGGCAGCAGTTTTATTTCCTCCCAAGTGTCCTCCATAAGGGGCAGCATGGCAGTGGTGAAGCACTTCTTTATGTTCTTCTTATGGTATGCATCTCCTGATGATCTGATCTGCACAATGCTTAAAGAGAAGAGGTTTGTCCCAATAATAATGTTTTGCATCATTTTGGAACCTCTTCCTAGCTTGATAATTAAGTTCAGGAGGTAATAAACCACTTACAATGTAATTGACAATGTCAGCATACCAAGGGGTTTCAGGAAGCTTACCTGCCGCCATGGCTGTCGCGGCAGTGCTGGTGGCAGTGAATAAATGTTCGTCTGGGAAAGTCTCCAGTATGTTGGTCTTGTCTTTCTCTTGATTCTCTCTCATCTCTAGTCTTGACAAGTGATCCGCTACTTGGTTTTCTGTCCCCTTTTTTGTCCTTGATGTCAATGCCGAATTCTTGCAGCAGCAGAATCCAACGTATCAATCTTGGCTTGGCATCTTTCTTGGTGAACATATATTTGAGTGCTAAGTGATCTGTATGGACCACCACTTTTGTTCCAAGTATATATGGTCGGAACTTGTCAATTGCAAACACCACTGCTAGTAACTCCTTCTCTGTTGTGGTGTAATTTATCTAGGCATCATTTAGAGTTTTTCTGGCATAGTAGATCACGTGGAAGAGTTTCTCCTTCCTCTGCCCTAGTGCTGCCCCGACAGCATAATCACTGGCGTCACACATTATCTCGAATGGTAAGCTCCAGTCTGGTGGCTGCACTATTGGGGCTGTTACCAGCTTTTCCTTCAGTATCCTGAATGTTTTAGTACATTCAGTGTTAAAGTCAAAGGCACGATTTTGTTCCAATAGGGGACATAGTGGTTTGGTAATTTTCGAGAAGTTGGCAATGAATCTTTGATAAAACCCTACATGCCCTAAGAAACTTCTTATTCCCTTGATTGTGGCGGGCGGCGGCAGTTTTTCAATAACTTCAATTTTGGCTCTGTCAACCTCTATGTCGCGGCAGCTGGCCTTATGTCCCAACACGATGCCCTCATTCACCATGAAGTGGCATTTTTCCCAGTTTAATACGAGGTTTGCCTCTTCACATCTTTCAAGCACCTTCTTCAAATTGCCTAGGCAATCATCGACACTGTCCCCAAAGACGAAAAAGTCATCCATGAATATTTCCAGGAAATCTTCCACCATGTCCGAAAATATTGCCATCATACATCGCTTGAATGTTGCTGGAGCATTGCATAGTCCAAATGGCATTCTTCGAAAAGCGTATGTTCCGTATGGGCATGTGAAGGTTGTTTTCTCCTGATCCTCCGGTGCAATTGCAATCTGGTTATAACCTGAGTAACCATCAAGGAAACAATAGTAAGGTTTCCCTGCTAATCTATCTAACATTTGGTCAATAAAGGGTAAGGGGAAGTGGTCCTTCCGGGTAGCCTTATTAAGCTTCCGGTAGTCCATACAAACCCTCCAACCGGTCACAGTCCTGGTTGGGATTAGCTCGTTGTCCTTGCTTGTTACCACGGTTATGCCTCCCTTTTTGGGTACACATTGCACCGGGCTCACCCACTTGCTATCCGAGATGGCATAAATTATTCCAGCATCAAGCCACTTGATAATTTCTTTTTGTACCACCTCTCGCATAGCTTCATTCAGTCGTCTTTGGGCATCAATTGTCGGCTTATGGTCATCCTCCAAGAGGATCTTATGCATGCACAATGTCGGACTGATGCCTTGGATATCGGCAATGGTCCATCCAATCGCCTTCTTATGCTATTGTAGCATTCTGATCAGCTGATGTTCATGTTCCTGCATCAACTTAGAAGAGATGATTACAGGCAACGTGTCATTAAGACCAAGAAAAACATACTTAAGTTGCCTTGGCAGAGGTTTAAGATCTAAGGCAGGTGGCTGCTAAATGGAAGGCTTTTAGATTACATGTTCATTCGAGGTATAATTCAAGGGTTCGAAGAACTTACCTGGATGTGTGTCTATCCAATTTACCTCCTCAGGACCTTTAGTGTCAGATGCTTCATTGTCTAAGGAGTCACTGTCGCCAAGGCTTTCGTGGCAGTCCTTAAGGTGATTGCGGTGGCAGTGGCCAAATTTCCTGTCGTGATAGCTTGATCTGATGCAGGGTTGGTCTAGGATGACTTCTGATATTGCCTTACATTATTCCTCTGCATCAGCTTGCTTAATAGCTTGGAGAACATTGAGCTTTATTTACTTGTCATTGACTCTCATAGTCAGTTCTCCTTTTTCTACATCGATCACTCTTCTACCTGTGGCTAGGAAGGGTCTCCCTAGGATGATCGGTACATTCTCAGCTGTTTTACAATCTAAAACAAGAAAGTCAGCAGGAAAAATAAACTTATCCACTCTTACCAAAATGTCTTCAATCTTTCCTTCCAGTTGTACGTAAGAGCGGCCTGCCAGTTGCAGCATGATTGTCGTGGGTCTTGCTTGTCCTATACCTAGCTTCTGAAATACAGATTTGGGCATTAGATTAATGATAGCACCAAGATCACAAAGTGCCTTACCAACAAACTTGTCACCAATTATGCATGGTATGATGAAGTTTCCAGGACCCTTCTTCTTTGGGGGTGGACGCTTATGTAGGATTGCCATGCATCCTTCTGTCATCATCATTGTTTCAAATTCCCCAAGTCTGGACCACTTGGACATTGCATCCTTAAGAAACTTTGCATAACCAGGCATCTGCTTAATGGCTTCTAACAACGGAATGTTGATGTGTACTTGCTTAAAGACATCATAGATTTTCTTAAGCTGGTACTCATGTTTCTGTTTCTTTAACCGTTGTGGAAAAGGGGGTGGAGGACGGTAATCTTTAAGGCGTCCTTCACATGAAAGTCGGATCTGAGGAGGCTTAGGATCTTTAGCTTCTTCTATCTGCTCCTATGTTTCTTCTGCTATCGTGGCAGGTGTGACGACAATAGACTGTTTCTTTTCTGCCGGGGCAGTGTTCATGGTAGCTGTCTGTAGGGTCGGTTCCTTACTCGGTGTTTCTTTTACTGTTGGCCCTTGTAGTTGTTTCCCACTCCTCGTTGTGATAGCTTTGCACTGCTCATGTATGGGTTTTCTAGTGACCTCAGTATCACTAGGGAATCTGTTGCGTGTAAAATAGTCTATCGCAATTGTAGTGCAAGTGTACACGACGCAAGTAGTAAAGTGATACGAAGTATCGGATATCGTCTCCACAGGGATTGGGCTAATGACTTCACCTTGTTTACTGCACGAAAGTAAAGGAAATAATTAAGAGTTGTCACGAGAATAATAAGGTAAAAACGTAAAATAAAGGATTGAGAAATCAAGATAGAGAGAATGGGCTGGTATTGAATTGCTCGGTAGTGCAGGTATTGAATTGCTTAGGATCTCCGGTTCTGTTGTCGCTCCCGTCGCTGACAGCACCTGTCGCGGCGCCTGTCCGTTGGCAGTCGCGGCAGCAGACACACCAACTCCGTACTTCAAGCTTGGCAAGAATCCCAGATCTGCCTTGCCCTATCCCTAGGCACAAGTCTATCGATGATCACGTCTTTGATGATACCTCCCGGCGTGAATCGAAGGATGAACACCGATGTGTATGAATTCTTCCTTAGCCACTTAACCTCGCCCTATCCCTAGGCACGAGATGGTTCAACTATAAACTAGAGAACGCGCTCTTATCTCTTTCGTATACTTAACTCTCCCGATGCTAAGTAAATGGATAACCTCACAATGCTCTCCCGATGCTCTTGCAAGATATTCAAACCAAGATAAAAGAACTTGAAGTTTATTTTATTGAACTTGAAAAATCCTAAAACAAAGCAACCCTTGCAACTACTTTACAAAACAACCCGTAGCCCTAGGGGGAAATTAGAACATATCGGTGACAGGTAAACGGCAGGGGGTTTTTGGTTTCGGTTATGGGGTAGAATGAGGGATGCTCCCTCCTAGGTCAAAACTATGCCCTTATATAAGCTTTGGGCTCAAGTATTCTAAGGTAACAAGGATTACAACTTTAATTAAAAGTAAGATTCTAGTAAAGACTAAATCTCTAAAGTCTCCTACTTTCCAGCCGCCTCCTTGTTTCATGGAAATTCTCCTCCTTGAGCTTTGGCTTGACATATCTTTTGATCCGGGGCTTGGAAAAATATTTGACTTTCACACGACAGACGAGCAGATTTTTCTCTATCTATCGAGGTCCACTTGACTTTTCCTCTTCATAAATCTGCTGTCACCATGCTGTCACGACAGGTCCATGACAGGTTCGTCTTCTTTGGCTGCTTGTCCAGTTCCGCTCTCCTGCTTCTCTGCCCTGCGCCTGCCTTCATCTTCTACTATGACAGATACCTGCAAAAATAGCCATCTTTTAGTAGAATCCGTGCCTTTTATATAATTGTGATGTTTTACTAAAAACTAACCTAAATGCAATGCAATGATGCTTGAATGCAGCAGAAATATGGGTTAAAAAGGGTGTAAATAATAGAACTTTTACACACTCAACACACCCCCAAACTCAAGTTTTTGCTTGCCCTCAAGCAATTAAGAAAGAAAAATGAATATTTTTTTGTGTTGGCCTTCAAACAGTGAACTGTCCCTTACCCGTCGCTCATTCTCTATGGCGGCAGCAACCTGTCGGAAAGGTTAGGATCTGTCCGGAATCTCCCTATAGCTCTCGTGCAGTGTGTGCATGCTTGTGAACAGTTATATGCCAAGACTCTCTTAGTTTCACTAGAATAATTGACTTTAGCTTGTTTAGAGTTTTTCCTACGAGACTGTTTTCTTTCTTTTTCTTACTAGAGCCAGAATTGGGCACCTCTAGTTATTTCCTTTTTTCAAACTTCTTCTCTTTTACTAGAGCCAGTATTTCAGGCACCTCTAGTTAACTGTCTAGACCCGGTGATAGGCACCTCTAGAAGTTTTTCTCTGGTTATCTGCCTAGAGCCGGTGGTAGGCACCTCTAGGTTTCCTGAGATTCTAGTCTCTTTTCTACTCTAAGTGCTAAGTTTTCCTATTCTAGTTTGGCTAACAGAAATCTAAGCAGTATAACAGTCACCAAAGTGTTTAAATTTTCAGAACTATAGAAAGGCTCTAAACTTTTCCTTAATCTGTCCTAAAGATGCTGCCACTACAGAGCTGTCATGACAGGTAAGTTAACTTCACAGTTTTAAGCCAACAGTTTTAATTTTCTGTTTTTTTTTTTAAAAGAACTTAAATAAAAAGACACAACAATAATTAAAAGATGTGCTAAAGACTCCATTAATGATGGAGGGTTGCCACCCCCAAACTCAAGGGTTGCATTGCCCTCAATGCAAAATGACATGAAAAAAAAATAAAAAAGGTACATCACAAAATATAAAGGCAGGCAGCAATAAGAGACAATAAATACTTAAATTTTCACGTACTGCTCTCACTGCTGCTGCTGACGCGGATCTGATAGCGGCGCCTGCGCTGAGGTGGGGGCTGGACAGGTTCAACAGCAGGTTGCTCAACAGGTTCATCGGCCTGTTGAAGGGCAGGTTGTTCCACTAGTCTGACATCGGAACTGCTGCTGCTGTCCCAGCTGTCACTCGTGATGGCTTTGGACAGCCTTCTTTTGTCGGCCACATGCTTAATTCGTTTCACTCTTGTGAAGGCGCTGTCCAAATTCCTCCGGACAATAGGGCTGTCATCAGTGGCAGCTCGCTTTGTTCCTCGAGGGGAAGTGTCTGCCGAGGGGCTGCCGGCTGCCGTCGGGGATGGTGTGGAGGAGGCAGATTCTCCGTGGGGAGAGACAGGTGATGTGGGAGTGGGGGAGGGGATATTGAAATAATGGGCGGGGAAGGTGGGGAAAATGACATCCGTAAAATTCAAAGTATTTGTAATGAAATTTACCGTAGCATTGGAGAAGTCACGGATGAAAGTCATTAAACCCATCTGGCGCTCCTCTATCCTTAAGATGGCAGCAAGGATATCGGGGTTCTGATCTGTCGGAGTGTTGTTGGTGGCAGCTTCTGGGGCAGGTTCGGTGGCCGGCTCATCATCAGACTCAGCAGGAGGGGCGTTTGGGTCGAAGGCGTTGATGGGAGTTGCAGCTACGACCTCCATGAGGCTGGAGATGTTGCTGTCTGTCCAGCCGCTGACCTTCATGATTTTGTCGGATGGCTCCTCTGGTACGGCAGCACAGCGGCAGAGGGCGGTGATGGTTGACGGTAGGCATAATCGTGAGTCCGAGCGGAAAGCACAATCGAGGATGCTGTCCCTCATGTACCTGCCCACATTAATGGGCCTGTCATGCATGATAGAGTGGATGAGGGCCAACCGCTGCCTGTTGACTGTCGTATGGTGAGATGAGGGCAGGATACGCTTTTTGATAAATGCGTTCCATAGTTTTGCCTCAGGGAGTAGCTGCCCCCTGTTGACAGAGTGGGGGTTCTTCTTACTGGTGCTCCATGTCGTTCCCGCTTCTGTCAATGCCCTCATGACAGCATCATGTCCGGCAGCGTCGAGGGTGTCCCAAAATTGTTGATGCCCATCATCATTGGGGCCAAGGAAGAGGCCGAATACATGGTTGATGCTGCTGGCGGTGAAAGGAACTGTCACTCCTCGGACGGTGACAGATGTCGCCGTCTTGCTGTCGATCGCTGCGTAAAATTCCCTGACCAGAGTGTCATTAAGCTCTGCCGGCTGCTCGGCGAAATCCTCCCACAGTTGTGCTGTTATGGCCTTCATTATGAACGGCCGGAGTCCCATATGGGGGGCATCTCTGTTATAGATGAAGCTCCGCTCCTCCCATAGTTCCTTGTTAGCGAACGGGGCTGCTGCTGCTGAAGAAGAAGCGGCAGCGGTGTTTTGTCGGATTTGTCTTGAAGACATTTTTAGTTGCAAGGGCTGCAATTGGAAGAAAAATAGATAAAACTAGAGGAGAATAGCAAGAGAGAAAATCTGAAGTGATGAAAAGTGAAAGGGAGAATGGGGTTTTATAGCTGTTGGGGAGCTGCCCATTTAATGCCGCAACGGCAGGCGAGAATAACGGGGCGGCAGATTGAATATAGCGTGTCTGACGCGTCTGACACGTATTAATGCGTCTGCTGTGCGTCTGCCGCACGCTTCTGCGTCTGCCGTGTCAGTCTGTTGACAGCCTGTCTTGTCCGTCTGCGGCGGCAGCTGAAACGGCAGGCTTTAATGAATGGGCTTTAGTGGGCTTGATGGATGGGCGGTGGGCTTGGGCCACTTCTTCTTTTCTTCTTGACTCCTTTATTTCCTAAAAACTGAAATTATTAAACAAAACATTATTAAAATAAACCTAATTTCCTAATAATAATAAAATAAATAAAAATAAAAATTAGGTTAAATTAGTGATGCCTTGTGGGGCATCATCTAAAGTAACCACTTCCTGTAGTCTTGGGGCTTCAGTCCCCTGATAGTGCTTGAGGCGTTGTCCATTGACTTTGAATTGGTGCCCATCTTTTAATGATTGAATTGTAATGGCACCATGGGGAAAAACTTGAACCACTTGGAACGGGCCAGACCATCTAGATTTTAGCTTCCCTGGAAAGAGTTTCAACCTAGAATTAAACAACAACACAAGCTGCCCTGGGCAGAACTGTCGTGGCAGCAACTTCTTGTCATGCCACTTCTTAGTCTTTTCCTTGTAAATCCTTGCATTATCGTAGGCCATTGTCCGTAATTCTTCGATTTCGTTCAAATCCAATAACCTTTTCTGGCCGGCCTTATCCAAGTCCATGTTCACTGCCTTAATTGCCCAATATGCCTTGTGCTCGATCTCGACAGGCAGGTGACAGGTTTTCCCGTAAATCAGTCGGAATGGAGACATGCCCAATGGAGTCTTGAAAGCTGTTCTGTATGCCCATAATGCATCATTCAGAAGTAAAGACCAGTCTTTCCTAGTTGGTTTAACCATCTTTTCAAGGATGTTCTTCACTTCCCTATTTGAGATCTCAGCCTGTCCATTGGTCTGTGGGTGGTATGCTGTCGCGATCCTGTGCTTGACACCATATTTTTTTAAAGCGGCAGCAATTACCCTATTATCGAAATGTCTCCCTTCATCACTGATAATCGCTCTAGGGATGCCAAATCTAGAAAAAATGTTTTTGTGCAGAAACTTTTGGACCGTTTTGGCATCATTCTTTTGCGTTGCGATTGCTTCTACCCACTTGGAGACATAGTCCACTGCTAGGAGGATGTAAAGGTTTCCACACGAAGATGGAAAAGGTCCCATAAAATCAATCCCCCAAACATCAAAGATCTCTACTTCTAAAATATTCTGCAGTGGCATCTCGTTTCTCCTCGAGATGTTACCTGTCCTCTGGCACCTGTCACAGTTTCTGTAAAATTCCTGTGCATCTTTATATAGTGTCGGCCAGTAGAACCCTGACTGCAGCACCTTGGCAGCAGTTTTATTGTCTCCTAAGTGAGCTCCATATTGTGACGCATGACAGTGATGGAGAATGTCTTCTTGTTCTTCTTGTGGTACACACCTTCTTATAACCTGATCTGCGCACATTTTGAAAAGAAGAGGTTCGTCCCAATAATAATGTTTCACATCATTTTGGAACCTCTTCCTTGCTTGATAATTAAGATCAGAAGGTAATATTCCGCTAACTATATAATTAACGAAATCAGCATACCAGGGAAGGTTAGAAGACTTACCTGCCGCCATGGCTGTCGCGACAGCGACTGCGGCAGCAAAGAGCTGCTCATCTGGGAAGGTCTCCAGTATGTGTGTCTCATCTAACGGTAGACTCTGTCCCGTCTCCAAACTCGACAAGTGGTCTGCCACTTGATTTTCTGTCCCCTTTTTGTCTTTGATCTCAAGGTCGAATTCTTGTAATAGCAAAATCCATCGTATCAGCCTAGGCTTCGCATCCTTCTTTGCGAACAAGTACTTGAGGGCAGAATGGTCGGTGTGTATTATTACCTTCGTTCCAAGTATGTAAGAACGAAACTTGTCGATGGAGAACACCACAGCTAACAGCTCCTTTTCTGTGGTGGTATAGTTCACTTGGGCTTCATTTAATGTTTTGCTGGCATAGTATATGACGTGAAACAGCCTGTCCTTGCGCTGCCCAAGTGCTGCCCCGACAGCATAGTCACTAGCATCACACATGATCTCAAACGGTTGTGTCCAGTCTGGTGGCTGTACTATGGGGGCTGTCGCTAATTTTTCATTCAGAACCTTGAATGCTTCAGTACATTCTTCATTAAAGTCAAAGGGTCGGTTCTGTTCTAAGAGATGGCATAGGGGCTTGGTGATTTTTGAGAAATTTGCAATGAATCTCCTGTAAAAACCAGCATGCCCTAAAAAACTCCTAATGCCCTTGACAGTTGTTGGTGGCGGCAGCTTTTCAATGACCTCTATTTTCGCCCTGTCGACTTCTATCCCACGGCAGCTAATCTTATGACCTAAAACTATACCTTCATCTACCATAAAATGGCATTTTTCCCAATTAAGAACAAGATTAGCTTTTTCACATCTTTCAAGTACCTTTTGAAGGTTGCCGAGACAGCTCTCAAAATCATCTCCAAAAACGGAAAAATCATCCATGAAAATCTCAAGGAAGTCCTCTACCATGTCGGAGAATATTGCCATCATGCACCTTTGGAAGGTGGCAGGTGCGTTACAGAGGCCAAACGGCATTCTCCTAAATGCGTATGTTCCGTAGGGGCATGTGAAAGTCGTTTTCTCTTGATCTTCCGGTGCAATAGCAATTTGGTTATAACCTGAATAACCATCAAGGAAACAATAATAAGATTTACCCGCTAATCTATCAAGCATTTGATCAATAAAGGGTAAAGGAAAGTGGTCCTTTCGGGTAGCTTTGTTAAGCTTCCGATAGTCCATACAAACCCTCCAACCGGTCACAGTCCTGGTTTGGATTAGCTCATTGTTTTCATTGGTTATCACTGTCATTCCTCCTTTCTTTGGAACACATTGCACCGGGCTTACCCATTTGCTGTCGGAGATGGCGTAAATAATACCAGCGTCTAACCATTTAATTATCTCTTTACGCACTACCTCCTTCATCGCAAGGTTTAACCGCCTCTGGGCATCAATAGTCGGCTTATGGTCTTCCTCTAGGAGGATTTTATGCATACAGATTGCTGGACTAATGCCCTGAATGTCTGCTATCGTCCATCCAATTGCCTTTTTGTGCTGTCTTAACATGTCGACCAGCTGTCGTTCCTGTTCCTGCGGCAGCTTAGCAGAGATGATTACGGGCAGTGTTTTATCACAACCAAGATAAGCATATTTAAGCTGCCCTGGCAGGGGCTTAAGTTCTAAGACAGGTGGTTCAACAGTAGATGGCTTTTGGATTAAATGGTTACCCGAAGTGTAATTCAAGGGTTCGAATAACTTACATGGACGATGGTCTAACCAGTCGACCTCCTCTTGACCTGCAGTGTCAGATGTATCGGATGCAGAGGAGTCACTGTCGTCGTTGCTGTCGTCATCACTGTCGTGACAGGTCTTTAAGTGGTTGTCGCAGCAGTGACCAAGTTTTATATCACGGCAGCCCGACCTGAAACAGGGGTAATCAAAGGTCACCTCAATGATGGCCTTGCATTCCTCGTCCAAATCAGCTCGTTTCATTGATTGGAGAACATTCAACTTAATCTCTTGATCGTTTACTCGCATGGTGAGTTCTCCTCTCTCCACATCAATCAGTGATCTTCCCGTGGCTAAAAAGGGTCGCCCAAGGATGACTGGTGCGTTCTCATCTGCCTCGCAATCTAAAATAAGAAAGTCAGCAGGAAAAATAAACTTATCCACTCTTACCAAAATGTCTTCAATCTTTCCTTCGGGGTGAACGTAAGAGCGGTCGGCTAGCTGTAGGGTAACTGTCGTGGGCCGCGCCTTCCCAATACCTAATTTCTGAAAAACAGATTTGGGCATTAGATTAACACTAGCTCCAAGATCACAAAGTGCCTTACCCACAAATTTGTCACCGATTACACAAGGTATGAGGAAACTCCCTGGATCCTTCTTCTTCTGGGGTGGCTGCCGATGAAGAATACTCATGCAACCATCTGCCATCCTTACCGTTTCAAATTCCCCAAGTTTATATTTCTTTGACATGACATCCTTGAGAAATTTAGCATAACCGGGCATCTCCCTAACGGCGTCTAACAGCGGAATATTAATCTGAACCTGCTTAAAAATATCATAAATCTTTTTAAGTTGAGATTCTTGCTTAGCTTGCTTTATCCGTTGAGGAAAGGGTTGTGGAGGTCGGTAGTCAGCTACACGTCCTTCCCACTGCATACGAATCTGAGGGCGATGTTCTTCATTTTTCTCCTCTGTCGCTTCTGCTGTCGTGACAGGCTCATCGGCCGCAGTCTGCTTATTACCTGTCGGGGCAGCATCCTCGGCAGGTTTATTCAACGCAGGTTCCTTTTCTGGTTCAGCTTTTTCCGGTCCTGGTAACTCTTTCCCACTCCTAGTTGTAATCGCCTTACATTGCTCATGTGGGGGCGGTCTAGCATTTTCAGTATGGCTAGGAAAACCTCCATTCTGCCTTGGCTTAATATGCTGGGACACCTGACCTATTTGTGTCTCTAGAGATTTCATGGTAGCCTCATGATTTGTCATTCTCATCTTGGTTTCATCCATAAAGTTTTCCGTCTTCTTGACAAACTGATTAATATTCTCCATATACGTACCAGTCTGAGACATAAAAGTGGCCAGAGTCTGCTCCAATACACTACTCGTGGCAGGTGGTGGCTGCTGTTGCTGTTGCGGCGACAGGTTCTGCGGCAGGTTTTGCGGCTGCTGTTGCTGTCGCGTCAACAATCTAGGACCCCCTTGGTTCTGATGATGCGCTTGCGGATTCAGAGCATTGTTGGGGTTACTCCAGGAAAATTTGGGATCCTTCCTCCAATTAGGGTTGTAGTTGTTGGAATTGTAGTTTGACTTGTAATTTCCAACATATTTTCCCTCTTCTATATTTATAGGGCACTCATCCCTACTATGATTTCCTTCACAAGTAGTACAAACTTCCTCGACAACAAATCCTCGTAAGTCTTCTTCATTTAATAAGTGCTTCATGGCTTTAGTGAGGAATGCTACCTGTGATTTCATAGTGCTGTCGGCCTCATAGTCCTTGACAGCAAGTACCCGTTTACCCCCTCTTCTAGCAGTCGGAAACTGCTCCTCATTCTTAGCTAGATTTTTCAGAACTTGTAATGCCTCGTCCGAATCTTTATCCAATAACAGTCCATTTGCTGCAGAATCAATGCGAATGCGAGTTTGTAAGTTAGCAGCATTATAAAACTTAGTTACCTGATTCCAGACAGGAAATCCATGCATTGGACAGTTCCGTAGAAGAGTAGTAAATCTGTCCCAGGCCTCGTGCATCGGCTCGTCATCTTCCTGTTGAAAAGTAGCAATTTCATTACGTAATCGCTCAGATAAATGTGAAGGATTAAAACGAGATAAAAATTCACGAGTGAGATCTGCCCAAGTCATAATGGAACCCGGTGTAAGTTTATTCCACCAAGTTTTAGCTCTATCCCTTAATGAATGGGGGAATAACCGAAGCCTCAGTATCTCCGGACTAACTCCTGGCAGTCTAAACGAACCACAAATCTCCTGGAACGTTTTAAGATGCTCTCTAGCATCTTCTGTTGCAGAACCACCAAACTGCCCGGCATTGTTGATCATACTAAACATGACAGGTTTAAGTTCAAAGTTGTCAACATCAATATCCGGTAGCGTGGTCTCCAGCTCTACATGATCATTCAGCATGTAGTCACGACATGACCGTCATCCACCTGCTGCGGGCGGATCGGCGACAGGTCCACCAGCAGGTTGGTTATGGGCCATCTTCTCTAGCTGTTCTTCGAGATATTCGTTTCTGTCTAAAAGTCGGCGAAGTTGTTTCTTGAGATTGAAGGAACGTTCGATCTCCGGATCTAATTTATATTCAGGATCTTCACCTCTTTTGGATCTGCGCATAAACAAGAAAACCTCGTGAAAAGCAAGAGTTGGAAACACAAAAGAAAAATTAAAGAAAAATAAAAACGAAAAAAAAAAATAAAAATAAAAATAAAAAGTGCAATAAAAGAAAGATGTAGTTATGTTGCCAATCCCCGGCAACGGCGCCAAAAACTTGTTGCGTGTAAAATAGTCTATCGCAATTGTAGTGCAAGTGTACACGACGCAAGTAGTAAAGTGATACGAAGTATCGGATATCGTCTCCACAGGGATTGGGCTAATGACTTCACCTTGTTTACTGCACGAAAGTAAAGGAAATAATTAAGAGTTGTCACGAGAATAATAAGGTAAAAACGTAAAATAAAGGATTGAGAAATCAAGATAGAGAGAATGGGCTGGTATTGAATTGCTCGGTAGTGCAGGTATTGAATTGCTTAGGATCTCCGGTTCTGTCGTCGCTCCCGTCGCTGACAGCACCTGTCGCGACGCCTGTACGTTGGCAGTCGCGGCAGCAGACACACCAACTCCGTACTTCAAGCTTGGCAAGAATCCCAGATCTGCCTTGCCCTATCCCTAGGCACAAGTCTGTCGATGATCACGTCTTTGATGATACCTCCCGGCGTGAATCGAAGGATGAACACCGATGTGTATGAATTCTTCCTTAGCCACTTAACCTCGCCCTATCCCTAGGCACGAGATGGTTCAACTATAAACTAGAGAACGCGCTCTTATCTCTTTCGTATACTTAACTCTCCCGATGCTAAGTAAATGGATAACCTCACAATGCTCTCCCGATGCTCTTGCAAGATATTCAAACCAAGATAAAAGAACTTGAAGTTTATTTTATTGAACTTGAAAAATCCTAAAACAAAGCAACCCTTGCAACTACTTTACAAAACAACCCGTAGCCCTAGGGGGAAATTAGAACATATCGGTGACAGGTAAACGGCAGGGGGTTTTTGGTTTCGGTTATGGGGTAGAATGAGGGATGCTCCCTCCTAGGTCAAAACTATGCCCTTATATAAGCTTTGGGCTCAAGTATTCTAAGGTAACAAGGATTACAACTTTAATTAAAAGTAAGATTCTAGTAAAGACTAAATCTCTAAAGTCTCCTACTTTCCAGCCGCCTCCTTGTTTCATGGAAATTCTCCTCCTTGAGCTTTGGCTTGACATATCTTTTGATCCGGGGCTTGGAAAAATATTTGGCTTTCACACGACAGACGAGCAGATTTTTCTCTATCTATCGAGGTCCACTTGACTTTTCCTCTTCATAAATCTGCTGTCACCATGCTGTCACGACAGGTCCATGACAGGTTCGTCTTCTTTGGCTGCTTGTCCAGTTCCGCTCTCCTGCTTCTCTGCCCTGCGCCTGCCTTCATCTTCTACTATGACAGATACCTGCAAAAATAGCCATCTTTTAGTAGAATCCGTGCCTTTTATATAAATTTGATGTTTTACTAAAAACTAACCTAAATGCAATGCAATGATGCTTGAATGCAGCAGAAATATGGGTTAAAAAGGGTGTAAATAATAGAACTTTTACACACTCAACAGAATCCTCCATTCTGCCTTGGGTTTATGAACTGTGAAACCAGGCCCATCTGTGTCTCTAGGGATTTTAGGGTAGCTTCATGGTTTGTCATTCTCATCTATGTCTTATCCATGAAAGATTCAGTTTTCTTGACAAAGTGATCCATGTTTTCCATATACGCTCCTGTTTGAGACATGAAGGTTTCCAGGGTCTATTCCAGTATGCTCGTTGTGGCTACCGGTTGCTGTTGTGGCTGCTGATGTGGTTGTTGTCGTGACAGAATCCTAGGACCTCCTTGGTTTGGGTTATTTTGGACTGGAGGGTTCAGTGCGTTGTTTGGGTTACTCTAGGAAAATTTGGTGGTCCTTCATCCAGTTTGGATTGTAGTTGTTGGAGTCATAGGTTTTATTCATGTTATAGTTTCCAACATACATCCCTTCTTCCAGCTGTAAAGGACACTCATCTGTATTGTGGTTTCCACTACAGGTTTCACACACCTCTTCGGCAGAAAATACAGCTTTAGAATCCTTCCGTTGTAGGTTTTCAACTATCTTAGTGAGGTATGCAATATGAGTTTTGTCCGAGTTGTCAACTTCATATTCCTTTACAGATACTCCTCGTCTACCTCCTCTTCGAGCTGTAGGGAACTGCTCATCGTTTTTAGCTAGCTTTTTAAGCACCAGCATTGCATCTTCTGGTTCCTTGACCAATAACAAGTTGTTTGCTGCTGAATCAATCCTCATCCGAGTGTGTGCATTGGCAACATCATAGAATTTGACAACTTGATTCCACACGGGGAATCCATGCATCGGGCAGTTTTGTAAGAGAGTGGTAAATCGGTCTCATGCCTCGTGCATTGGCTTGTCATCTTCCTGTTGAAAAGTAGCTATCTCGTTACGCAGTCTTTCAAATAAAAGAGAAGGATTAAAAGGAGAAAAGAATTCACGACTTTGAGGCGTAACTGTCCACACCCGGCCGGGGGCGGACCAGCTCCAGCTAGGGGGTTTGAGCATCAGAGAGGTCGTGGGCGTGGTCGAGGTAATTTTCAGCCGAGGAAAGTTGGTCAGAGGAACTTAGCTCATGTGGTGGCAGTTCAACCCAAGGGTGGAAGACCGGCTACGGTGTATGCATAGCGAGAGGCTGGGATTGACATGGATGTCATCGCATTAATTTCTTGTTACAGTCTTTGACTTTGCTTTCTTTGATAGACTTGGGTTCGACACATTCGTACATTTTGAGTGAACATGCAAGGTCTCTAGGTTTACCGTATTAGTGGTTAGAAGTAGGCGTGAATGTTACTAGTTCTTTCGGTGAGACCGTGGTAGTTAGGAAGATGTATAGGAGGTGTCCTTTGATGATTTAGGGCCATGTGTTTCCGGTTGACATGATGGAACTGTCGTTCTATGGTTTTGATGTGATTTTGGGCATGGATTGGCTCGTAGAGCATAGAGCTAGGGTAGACTTTGAGACCAAGAGAGTCTTCTTGAGGCTCATAGATGATTTCGAAGTTGTAGTGGTTGGCGAGAACATTAAGTTCTTGTCCAATGTTGTTTCTGCTTTAGAAGCTTAGAGATTGATGAATTCAGGTTGTCAGGTGTATTTGGCTTATGTGATGAATCCAAATATGAGTGAGGTTAGACCACAAGACATTAGAACAATTTGTGATTTTCTGAGTGTTTTTCCGGAAGAGTTACCGGGTTTGCCTCCAGATAGGGAAGTTGAGTTTGCTATTGAGACGTATTCCGATTCTGCACCCGTGTCTATTACTCCGTATAGAATGGCACCAAAACAGTTGAAGACACAGCTTCAGGAACTATCATATAGAGGTTTCATTAGGCCTAGTATTTCTCTGTGGGGGTGCTCCAATATTGTTTGTAAAGAAAAAGGACGACATTATGAGGATGTGTATAGACTATAGGCAATTGAATAAGGTAACAGTGAAGAACAAGTACCATTTGCTACGAATAGATGACTTGCTTGATCAGTTGAGAGGTGCTTCAGTTTTTTCAAAGATCGATTTGAGATTGGGTTACTATTAGTTGAAGGTAAAGGATGTGGACATACCGAAGACAGCCTTCCGTACACGTTATGGACACTATGAGTTCTTGGTAATGCCTTTCGGTTTGACTAATGCTCCAGCTGCATTTATGGATATGATGAATCGAGTGTTCCACGAGTTTTTGGATAGGTTTGTAGTGGTGTTCATAGATGACATCTTAGTGTATACTCTAGGACCGAGGAAGAGCATTATGAGCATTTGCGACTAGTGCTTCAGACCTTGCTTGAAAATTAGTTGTATGTCAAGTTAAGTAAGTGCGAGTTTTGGATTAAGGAGGTAGTCTTCTTAGGTCATGTGATCTCAGCCAATGGAATTAGTGTGGACCCCAAGAAAATAGAAGCCATAGTGAATTGGAAGCAACCGAAGTCAGTGACCGAAATCCGTAGTTTCCTAGGCTTGGCGGGGTATTATCGAAGATTTGTCGAGGGATTTTTGAAGATTGCGGCACCCTTGACTAAATTGCTTCAGAAGAATGTTACGTATGAATGGTCATATGCAAGGAACAAGCGTTTGAGAAGTTGAAGAATGCTTTGACCGAAGCTCATATTTTGATTCAGCCTGAACCGGGGAAAGAGTTTGTGATTTACAGTGATGCATCGTATGTAGGTTTAGGTTGTGTGCTTATGCAAGAGGGTAAGGTTGTAGCTTATGCTTCGAGATAGTTGAAAGTTCACAAGAAGAACTACCCCACTCATGATATAGAGTTAGCTGCAGTAGTGTTTGCTCTGAAGATTTGGAGACACCACCTTTATGGTGAGAAGTGCACAATCTATACCTTCCACGAGAGTTTGAAATACTTGATGAATCAGAGGGAGCTGAACCTTAGACAAAGTAGGTGGATAGAGCTTTTTAAGGGTTATGACCTTACGATAAAGTACCATATGAGTAATGCAAACGTAGTGGCCGATGCTTTGAGTAGAAAAGTGGCAGTTGAATTGCGAGCCATGTTTGCAAGATTGAGTGTGTCATGGGATGGCGGCTTGATAGCCGAGTTGTAGGTTAAACCTTTGTTGGTTCAGTTGATTCGAGAGAAACAGTTGCAAGACGAGTCTTTGGCACCTCACGTGTAAGATATAACCGAGGGTAGGCCTACAGATTTCTACTTTGGCGAGAATGGGATCCTTTGTTTCAAGGATAGGATAGTAGTTCCAGAAGATGTGAAGTTAAGGCGTAATATTTTGAATGAAGCACATAACAGTCCTTTTGCTATGCATTCGAGTAGTACGAAGATATACCATGGGTTGAAGGAAGAGTACTACCGGATTGGGTTGAAGAGAGATGTGGCCGAGTTTGTGAGTAAGTATATGGTTTGTCAGCGAGTTAAGGCTAAGCATCAGTTTCCTTCAGGTTTGTTACAACCGTTGAAGATCCCAGAATAGAAGTGGGAACGTATTACCATGGACTTTGTGTCGGGTTTACCGTTGACTCATTCAAAGAAGAATTCAGTGTGGGTGATAGTCGACATATTCACTAAGTGTGCCCATTTCATACATGTTCATAATACCTATACCTTAGATAAGTTGGCCGATCTGTATATCAGTGAGATAGTGAAGTTGCATGGGGTACCGAAGTCGATCGTATCAGACCGAGATCCGAGGTTTATAGCTAGAATTTGGCAGTGTTTGCATCGTGCCTCGGGTACTTGGTTGAACTTCAGCACTTCGTATCACCCGCAGTCAGATGGTCAGTCAGAGAGAGTTATTCAGGTGTTGGAGGACATGTTGAGGTGTTGCATCATCGACTTTCAGGGTTCGTGGGAGAAACACCTACCGTTAGTGGAGTTTGCTTACAACAATAGTTATCAGGCTAGTATTCAGATGGCACCGTGTGAAGCTCTATATGGTAGGAAGTGTAGAACACTTATCTGTTGGGCCGAGGCCAAACATAAGCTTGTACCGATGCCAGACTTGCTTAAGGGCACTACCGAGAAGGTAAAACTGATATGTGATCGCTTGAAGGCAGCTTCAGACAGACAGAAATCGTATGCCGATTTGAAGAGGAAGGAGATAGAGTATGCCGTGGTTGAAAAAGTGTTTTTGAAAGTCTCACCTTGGAAGAAGGTGATGGGGTTTGGTAGGAAATGTAAGTTAAGCCCGAGATTCATTGGTCCTTAAGAGATAGTTGAGTGAGTTGGTCTCGTTGCCTATAGATTGAGACTGCCGACAGAGTTAGAGAAGATTCATGATGTATTCCATATTTCGATGCTACGAAAGTATAGATCGGATTTGTCTCATGTAATGCTAGTGGAAGATATCGAGTTGAACCTAGATTTGTCGTACGATAAAGAGCCGGTTGAAATTCTTGCTACAGATAGGAAAGTGTTGTGTGGGAGGTCTATCGAGTTATTCAAGGTTTCATGGAGACACCGAAGTGTGGAAAAGGCTACTTGGGAGAGGAAGGAAGACACAGAGAAACATTTTTCGTATCTCTTTTCGTAAGGTAATTTTGAGGACGAAATTCCTTAAGTGAGGGAGAGTTGTAACGCCCGGGTTTGGGCCTCGGAGGATACTAGGGTCTAGACATCGGGTTAAGCCGGTTAAAGATAATTAATATTGGGGAAACAATTTAAAATAAACTAATTTTAAAATCTTTAAAGAAAAAGGGGTATTTTAGTAAAATGTAGTCAAATGGGTTTTGGAGATAGGTTTTGAGTTGGAATAAAATACATTACTTCAAAATTGTCATCTCTCCTTCTTCCCCCAAAGGTTTTTCAAAATTACCATAGCCATAACCTATTTTTCATCAATCTTCACCATTTGGAAGTTCAAGGAGGTAAGCAACTTGATTTCTTAATCATATTTTCATTTCAAACTTGCTAGTAACACTTTCTTTTCAAAAGAAGGGAGATTTTTTTCAAGTTTCTCCATTTTGGGTAAAAATGGGGTTTTTGAGGGGTTTAAGATATATGGTGAAAACAATGGTTTAAGTGAGTTTTAAAGGACGTTTTGAGTGTAAAATGGTACTAAGATATTGAGTTTAACATGAAATCCTGGATTTTGGGAAAATGGGTGATTTTGATGAATGAGTGTTTGGGTTTTTGACTTAAAAATGGTAGAGACGGGTTCCTAATGTTTTGGTGTTTTTGGGTTGATGTTTTTGGAGCTTTTGAACATGGTTTGGATGATAAATTGATGGGGATATGGCTGACTTGAGGTTAGAGTAGGTTTGAGGATGGTTTTGGTTAGTATGGAATAGAAATAGAAATGTTTGTTGTTGTCGGTTTTGGTGGAGTTGTTATCAGCGAGTTCGAATGTTGAAAGATGTATTAATTCCTTGTTTTGATTTGGGTAGAAGCAGAGGATAACAATTCGGGTCCTTCGGACGTCACACCAGAAGTTGCGTAAGCTTGAAGGAGAACCGTTAGCTTGTTTCGGGTTTTGAGCTGGTGAGTGAGAATGTTTTAAAACTTTTAAACGGTTCAAAGAGGTATTCTTGGGGGTTTGGGTGGAGCCTTAACGGCTAACCTAAACCCAAGTGTAAGTTCGTCTAATTTGCCTTGTTTCGTTAAGTGTTGGTGTGTGTGGATATTCGTTTTGTTGTGTGAAATGTGGATTGCTTTTACTCTCCGTTCTAATGTTGTTGTGTAGTCGTAATTGATATCAAGTCTCACGCGATGGTTAGTTTTTTGTATGGTTGTTGAGTGCATAAAAGTTCTATATTTTACCTCTCATTTACCCATATTTTTGCTGCACTCAAGCATGATTAATTGCATTTATGATAGATTTTTGCATACACATCACAATTAGATAAAACTGCACAGATGCTGCTGAATTTGGTCACTTTTGTAGGTATCTGCTGCGGCAGCATCTAGGGCAGCAAAGGAGCAGAGACGAGTTGCGGAGCTGGAGTTGAAGGACAGGGAGCACAGTCTGTCGTGACATCTGCCGTGGCAGCGATGACAAAAAAGAGACACTGAGGTGGAAAAGCAAAGTGGGGCCCGATAGATAGAGAATTGTGAGCTGGTTTGTCGTGGATCACTCCCATATTTTTTTGAGCCCTGAAGCAGAAGGAAGGCCAGACCCAAAGTTAAAGGAAGAAAAGTCAAAGCAAGAAAAGAGGATGAATTAAATACATTTACTTAGAAAGATTTAGCCTTTGATATAGTTGTACTTTAATTTAAACTTGTACTCTTGTCATATTAGAAAACTTGGACCCAAAGCCTATATAAAGGCATGTAATCCGACCTAGAGAGGAATATCTAGCTCCTATCTATCTTCCCCCAAAACCCTAGTCGTTTCTCTCTCCTCATCATGTTCTAAATTTCCCCGAGGGCTAAAGGTTGATCTTGTAAAGTAGTTGTAAGGATTGTATTGTTCTTAGGTTTTTCCGTTCAATTAATAAAAACTTCAAGTTTATTTACTTTGGTTTTCAAACATCTCATAAGAGTATCGGGAGAGCATTGTTTGGTTATCTATTTGCTTAATATCGGGAGAGTTAAGCATACGAAAGGAGTAAATACCTGTTTTCCAGTTTATGGTTAAACCATCTTGGCTTAGGGATAAGTATAAGGTTAAGTGGATAAAGAAGAATTCACAAACATTGATGATCATCCTTTGATTCACGCCGGGAGGTATTATCCAAGACGTGTTCATCAGCAGAACTTGGGCCTAGGGATAGGACAAGTCACAATAAGGATTCTTGCCAAACTTGAAGTATGGAGTTGTTGATCGCTGCCGCGACATCGACAGACCTCTGCCGCGACAGGCAGGACGACAGAAGCAACGGAAGTTCCTCTGAATAGTGCAACACCTGCACTGCTGAGCAAATCAATACCGGCCTATTCTCTCAACTTGATTACCTTATCTTTTACTTTAGTTATTACTCAAGATTTCTCCAAACAATCATTTAAACTTATTTCTTTTCTTGTGCAGCAATCTAAGGATAGAGTTATTTCCAGTCCCTGTGGAGACAATATCCGATACTCTGTATCAGTTTATTACTTGCGACATGTACACTTGCACCACATTGTGATAGACTCTTTTACACGTAACAAGTTTTTGGCGTTGTTGTCGGGGACTGGCAACATACCTTTACCTTTTAATTACTGCACTTTGTTTTTATTTTTATTTTCTGTTTTCAGTTGTTTTATTTTCCCCGTGCTTTTCACAAGGTTCTCTTATTGCTTATGCGTAGATCGAGACGTGGTAAGGAACCTGAGTACGAATTAGACCAAGAAATCGAACGCACATATCAACTCAGGAACCAAGCCCGACTCTTGATAGAAAGAAACAACTATCTTGAGGAAAGATTGGAAGCAATGGTGAACGAAAGACAAGGCAATATGGAAGATGACAACAACAACAACAACCCCATGGGTAATGTAGATCCTCCTAATGATGCCCAAAACAATATGTCGCCTCCTGCTGCCCCAGCATTACGACAAACTTGTTGAGAGTACATGGATAACGACCATGTTGAACTGGAAACTACGCTACTAGATGTGGAAGTTGAACACTTCGAACTGAAACCTGTGATGTTCGGCATGATAAATTCCGCTGGCCAATTTGGTGGTTCTGCTACTGAGGACGCGCGTGAACATCTGAAAACTTTCCAGCAGATATGTGGATCATTCAGACAACCAGGAATAAGCCCGGAAGTACTGAGACTCCGGTTATTTCCTCATTCATTGAGGGATAGAGCGAAAACCTGGTGGAACAAGTTAACACCGGGTTCAATACGAACTTGGGCCAACATACCCCAAAGCTACCCATACACTCGCCCGGATGGCGTCTCCCGCATCTAGTGCACTCAGGAGTGTGAACAACAGCCCCTTGGCCATGATGGTCTCATCCATGGCTACCACCCCTATGTCTCGAATCAGGCTGATACCTCCTATCTATGTGCCTCTTGGCATGATCCCTATCCCAATCCGTGTGTCTCTTCTCGGAATCAGACCCGCTAGCACGAGTACTCGAGCCTAAGTTCTGCTCTATATCTTTGGTCCTAGAGACCAAAACATCAAACTTGGTGTAGTAAAAAACGAGCATATAAGTCTTCACGTCCCTAGTCAACACATATCGGAAGAGCTCGCACCGTTCTCTCTCTCACTGGGAACCAACTCAGGAGCATACTCGCTCAACCTCACAAACTAAACCTCGTACTCTGACACCGTCTTACTACTCTGAACCAAGGCCATAAATTCTCTCTTCTTCTCATCCTGATATCAGACTCCAAGATAATTCTTCTTAAAGGCAGTTCTGAAGAATTCCCAAGTGACATCCGTTTCTGCCATACCCGAAGTAACGGTAGTCCATCAAGCATACGCATCTCCCTTAAGCAATGAGACTACATAACCCAACTTATGAGTGTCTAAGCACTCTATCTAACCTAAGATTCGTGTAGTGCTCTCGAGCAAAGCCTCTGAACCCTCGAAAGTCAAACCACGGAACTCAACTCCACCCAAACTACGAAGTCTCTCAAGGGCTAAACATGTCCCCACACCCTTAGGTGGTGGTGCAGCATGTATACCGCCCAAAGCCGTCTGAAAAGCCCCGGCTATAGTCTGAATCAAATGAGTCATGTCTGCACCTGCCTGACCCTGACCAGCCTGAGCTCCATTACCCCCAACATTTGCATCGGCCTGAGGTCCATTACCACCACCTCCAACATTCACACCGGCCTGAGGCACGTTACCTCCGACATTCACCCCATTACCATCGGGAGCAGAAGGAACATGAGGCACATCCTCGGGTGCCTGGTCACCCGCTCTATGCCGTCCTCTCGGTCTTACCATAACGAAGATAAATCTAAACAATAAACACATCACACACAATAAAACATTGGGTTAGCAAGGGCAAGGATCCAAGTGCTCAAGATCTTTTAAATCGAAACCATTTTCCAATAACAACACCTAGCAATGAGAACACTCGACTAAATTTCAACCAACAACAAGAACATTAAAACATGCTTTCACACACCGTGCAATGGAAAACAAACCAGACAAACCAACTTACCTGACTTACCTTCCCGGGAGACCTCGTAACCGAGGCTCTGATACCACCAAATGTAACCCCCTCATCCCGGCCTAGCCAACAGACCAAACCGAACGGGTTACACGGGGAAAACCGAAGCGAAATCCGCTAAGGCCTCACTCCGATTAGCAAACCTATTTTTTTTTTCATTTTATTAGTCTTGTCTAGATGTCACATTTAACCCTAGGTGTGAGAGCAACCATCGAAAAAGCGAACACAGATACGAACCGAGCAGAGGGCATACGATTTCTTTAAAATTACCAAGTAGTTATTTAGTCAAGTTTTATGCACACGAGGCAAAACCATCACAGAGAACACATATAAACTAAACTATGAAGCATACAAGCATTAGGGACTAAAATGTAACATTTGGAAACCCCGAAGATGCCTTTTAACCGTTTTAACTACCTGCGTTTTGAAACAGGCCTTCCCGTGCCTAAACGCGGGCTTCATTCAAAGAGTAACACCAAGTCGTTCCGGAACGATCCCACATGGTTCCGGAACAGGAGCCTCTAGTGGCCAAACGTACCGGAACGGCCCTACATGGTTTCGAAACATGAGCCTCCAATAGCAAATCGTACCAAAACGACACCACCCCTGTTCCGATACGAGTGCCCCTAGAGCTCGACCGTTCCGAAACCATATCAAGCGTTCCGAAACGCCTGGACATAATTTGGCCCGAAAATGCATTTTGGCATCTCCAAACGTTCCCAAACTTACCTCGAAACATCTTAAACCACATGACAACTTTTTATACAATCAATCTAGAGGCAAGGCACCCTAAACACAACTTCAAACATGCATACACGCAACAAAATAGATCTCAACCTAAAGCTCATAAGAACACTTAGCTTCAAAAACACCAACAAGTCAAAACGCAAGGTAATCTACCCGAAGTCATAACAAACTTCAACATATCATGGTATCAACATTTAAAACATGCTAGCAACATAAACAAAGCCAAATATAGGAGTTTGAACACCAACTCCCTAACATATAAGTCTAGTATTCCCATCGTCTAAGCATTATTACAACTGGTAAAACCATACTTTGAGCTAGTAAGAACTCCAAGAACTCCTCCCTTGCCCACTTGCCTCCCGAAGCCTCTAACGATCTGCATTGTTGGAAAAGGAGAGCGTAAGCTTAAAAGCTTAGTGAGCGGAGCTCTAAAACACAACAACAATGCAGTTTAAAACATATATCTTAGTTTTAAAAGAAAAACCATTTAAGAAATAGATGCAATAAACGCAAGTGCAGGCGAAACATGGTTTGCACATGCACAACCATTCATGGTGGGACTACACATCACCGTACACAACAACTAGCAATTTTTCCGATGGGACTACACATCACCGTACTCATCTAGTAGTCACTACCGGTGGGACTACACATCACCGTACACAACAACTAACCATCACGTGAGGCTTGACATCAATTACGACTACACAACAACATTAGAACGGAGAGTAAAAGCAATCCACATTCCAAACAACAACATGAATATCTGCACACACCAACACTTAACAAAACAAGGCAAATTAGACGAACTTACACTTGGGTTTAGGTTAGCCCTTAAGGCTCCACCCAAACCCCCAAGAATACCTCTTTGAACCATTTTAAAGTTTTAAAACATTCCCACTCACCAGCTCAAAACTCGAAACAAGCTAACGGTTCTCCTTCAAGCTTCCGCAACTCCCGGTGTAACGTCTGAAGGACCCGAATCGTTATCCGCTGCTTCTACCCAAATCAAAACAAGGAATTGATACATCTTTCAACATTCGAACTCGCTGATAACAACTCCACCAAAACCGACAACAACAAGCATTCCTATTTCTATTCTATACTAACAAAAACCATCCTCAAACCTACTCTAACCTCAAGTCAGCCATATCCCCATCAATTTATCATCCAAACCATGTTCAAAAGCTCCAAAAACATCAACCCAACAACACCAAAAGATTAGGAACCCGTCTCCACCATTTCTAAGTCAAAAACCCAAATACCCATTAATCAAAATCACCCATTTTCCCAAAATTCGGGATTTCATGTTAAACCCAATATATTAGTACCATTTTACACTCAAAACGTCCTTTAAAACTCACTCAAACCATTGCTTTCACCATAGAGCTTAAACCTCTCAAAAACCCCATTTTTACCCAAAATGGAGAAACTTTAAAAAAATCTCTCTTCTTTTGAAAAGAAAGTGTTACTAGCAAGTTTGAAATGAAAAGATGATTAAGAAATCAAGTTGCTTACCTCCTTGAACTTCCAAATGGTGAAGATTGATGAAAAATAGGTTGTGACTATGGTTTGGGGAGTTTAACGTGAAAAACCTTTGGGGGAAGAAGGAGAGATGGCAATTTTGAAGCAATGTATTTTATTCCAACTCAAAACCTATCTCCAAAACTCATTTGACTACATTTTACTAAAATACCCTTTTTTCTTTAAAAATTGTAAAATTAATTTATTTTAAATTGTTTTCCCGAAATTGCTTATCTTTAACCGGCTTAACCCGACGTCCAGACCCGAATATCCTCCGAGCCCCAAACCCGGGCGTTACATTTCATAGGTTCAAGTTTATCACTTATAATCATTAACAACTATATTTTTCATCTCTTAATAAAAGTTTTGATAAATAAAAATAATAACATTTTATATTTTTCGTAATCTTCTATGTCGGTACAACAAATCTTTCTCAATTTCATCCCACAATTATGCATTTGTCGAGACATTCTTAAATTGTGGATTAATGTCATGGTCTCTGCCATTAATAAACAATTTTTTTTTTTGAAATGAGTTTATCTGTAGTGCCACTTCTGTTCTTTATATAGGTCAAAATTTAAATGATGCTGAAAATAGTTAAAGCAATTATTTTCAACAGAAAAATCACCGAATGGCAGCAGAAACGACGTATAACAAAATAGTAATGAGTGTTAATCTTATGTTTGTGAAATTATTTTAAGAAAAAATAATAATTTTAACATGTCACGTCATTACTTTTTAATGGTAGTAGATAGTAATGACCGTAATGAAAATAAATTAAAAGTTTAGTAACTGTCTGGCGGAGCCAAATGTAGATTAGAGGTTATCTGGCCCTATTTGATTTGTTGCGGTATTATATTTTCAAAGAACTAAATAGAATTTTTAAGGAGTTAATATAAAAGTTCTCATGAAAATTTTAAAATTGGCCACACTTAATTTATTTGAGTATGTGGTAACAATATTTATAATGTAGTGGTATGAGAATCTTTGTACCTTATACTCTACTCTGACCCCACTATATAAAAATTCTGACTCCACCGCTGGTAACTGTATTACAATGCGATTAAAATGAAAACGGCCCTAAAGTTCAATGACTATTTATGTGATTTAATCTATTTTTTAATTGAATTTGTGTTTGGATAAATTACTTCCAAATCACTAAATCTTTAGTTTCATTCTATTTTAATCATTAAGCTATAAGTTTTGTCAATTAAATCATCAAATTATTAAATTTTCAATTAAATCACTAACACAAATGTTAATGTGTCAATTAAAAATGCGGGTTAGGAATTGTTTACAGTTAACAATAGTCAACACCTAGGGTTAACAATGGCCGATAATAATGGTGAACGGTGACTGAGAGATTTTAGTCAGATTCAAAACTTAAGTTGATATTTTATTTAAAGTTTAAGAGTTGAATTGATATCTATCTAAAATACAAAAGTTAAATTAATATTTTGTTTAAAATTTAAAGGTCAAATATAAAGATTAACTTCTTTTAGTAATGTAACCCTAGATGAGTATTACGATTCCTCCGAATTCTTCGGATCTTGACGGCGGCAAGGCGGCACAGCTCTTTAACGACTCCAGTGGACAACCTCCTGGAACGGTCGCTGACGCTCCTGCTACGGTGATGTTGGAACAGCAGGAGTCCCCGATGGTGGTGGAAACCCAATCGAGTTTACAGGAAACGTGTGATACTGCTGCGATGCAAGGTGTGTTTGACGTAGACATGGTGGGCAATGGGGGCGCGCAACCGGCAGTGACGGGCCTAAATCCTGACCATGCTGGGGGTGACAATGTGAAGAAGACCTATGCGTCTATGGTGGCGGCATCATCGGCGAAGGGGGGACTGCCAACGTTGGTGAAACCGACGAAGGTCTTGAGGTTATGGATACTGACTTTGTAGTGGATCGCAGCGGTCTCTTCCCGCGTATCTCGTTCTCGGAACGAATCCATGCAAGAATTGACGACAGTATGAAAACATCTATTATTCTTCGGCCTCTGGGAAGAGCGATAGGGTTTCGGACTTTGGTTAATCGAGTGCATGCAATTTGGAAAACTGAGAAGAACTTTCAGGTGATCGATCTGGATAACAATTACTTCCTGGTGAAGTTTGAATCGATCGAGGATTATACGAAGGTTCTAACCGGAGGGCCATGGACTTTGTTTGGATGCTATTTAACAGTACAACCTTGGTGCAGGAATTTCTCGACTGCGGAAAAACATCCATCTCAAGTTGTAGTTTGGATTCGCTTACCGGGTCTTCTGTATAGATATTATACGAGAGCTCTGTTTACAAGGATTGCGGAAGTGATTGGTCGGGTAATTAAAATTGACTATAGTACGGCTTTGGGTGAAAGGGGCCGTTTTGCGCGGTTGGCGGTGGTTGTCGATTTAAATAAGCCCTTATTGTCATGTATTGGGATCGATGGTTTTATTCAGAAGCTTGAGTATGAGGGGCTTCATTTAATTTGCTTTAAATGCGGAAAGTATGGACATTCAATGGATTTATGTGTTGGCGAGCATAATGATAGTACCGTGGAGGGGGAGAACAGTTCGGATAATGCCACTGTGGCACAACAATCCACGGTTGAGGTTTCGAGGGAGGAGTTATTTGGCCCATGGATGGTCGTACAAAGGAAAAGACGGCGGGCACCTAGGGCGGTTGGAAACAAGGGAGGTGGAAGCCGTGTGGATGGTGGAGGTTCTAGATTTGAAATTCTACAAGAGGAACATGAGGAACATGGGGAGAGAGATCCTATTCAAGGGGATTCGAGAGGTACTATTCCTCATGGTAACATTGATGTGCATGGTACCGCACGTGGGGGTGTTAAAAGGGTGCAACAAAATTCGACTGTTGCTGCTGGAATGAAGAATAAAATGACGCCTAAAGAGCGTCCATCGAGCAGTGCAACGCGCAGAGAGAAGAGTGAAACGTTAGGCAGTAAGGTAGGGAATGTTGTTGGAAGGGTAAATTCGACTCTCACTATTCGCGATGGAGATAAGGGGAAAGGCGTCGACATGGAGGTGACTACAGAGAATACACAGCAGCAAACGCTGCAGGGGGAGATGAATGAAGTGATTGATACGCAGCAGCAGAGGATGCCGGTTGTGGTTCCGTCCGTAATGGGCGTTGAGGCCCAAGCGATATCGCATAATCCGGGGATTGCTTCAGGGTCACACCGGGCAATTTCGATTAGGGAGGGGAGGAATGATTTTAAATCCACGTCAAGGCTTCGTGCTGGGGTAAATTCGGGCAAAGGAGGCAACAACTTATCTGTTGTGCAGCGGAAAAGTCTGAAAGTGTCAAAGAAGTCGGAGGCAAGGGTTCCGCCAAGGCCGGTGCTCACCGAATGGGTGTCTTCGTTGTCGACAAAACTGGAAAAGTTAAAAGATATGGGATAAACTCATGCCGAGGTCGTGGTGACTGACCTTCCTCATGATATGAGTTTTGAGAGTAATCAGGTTGCTGGGCATGGCGTTGAAGGCGGAAAAGAAAATGTGCCACCGTCTCAGTAAGCTTCTTGTGTTTGATTCCATTTCATTATTATTTTTTAATGAATATCATGTTCTGGAATACTCAGGGCGCTGGAAGTGCGGAGTTCCGGCGCCACTTTAGAAATTTTGTTAGATCTAATAATCCGCAGGTGGTTTCTTTGTTCGAGCCAAGAGTGAGTTATGGTGAAGCTGATAGGGTTATTCGTAGTTTTGGGTTTCAGAATTCCTTCCGTATTGAAGCTCGTGGTTTCAGTGGGGGAGTTTGGATTTTGTGGCGGGACAGCGTGGAGGTTGAGATCTTATCTGTGGGTAATCAGTTTGTTCACGGGAAGGTTCGGGAAGTGAGGGATACGAAGTGGATCTTTTTTACAGCGGTTTATGCAAGTCCTAATGCTTGTATTAGGCGGCACTTGTGGGACAAGTTGTTGAATCTTAGTCCGGGTGCGGGAAATCCATGGATCCTGGGGGGTGATTTTAACGCAATCCTTCGTAAGGAGGAGCGGTGTGGTGGTTCGAGTGAGGCTTTGGGTACTAGCTCTCTTTTCCAGGATTTTATCGATACTGCAGAGTTGACTGAAATTGATTATAAAGGAGATGCTTTTACTTGAAGTAGGGGTAATCTGTATCAGCGCTTGGACCGTTGCTTGGCGAATTATGCTTGGTTTGGGGAGTATCCGTTGTCGATTGTGTTCCACTTGGATCGTATTGGCAGCGATCATTGCCCTCTTCTGTTTAAACCCACAGGCGTTTTGACTTCGAATGTAGAACGGCCGTTTCGGTTTTTAGCGGCCTGGCAGGACCATCCTGAGTTTCGAAGTCTCCTTGAATCTGTTTGGAATGGTGAATCTTCTGTGGTTGATAATGCGATGAATTTCCAGGTTGCGGTTAAGCGGTGGAACATGGATGTTTTCGGGCATATTGAGAAGAAGAAAAAAAGGCTTCTGGCTAGACTTCGGGGTATTGAAAAACCACTGCAGCGTACACATTCGGCTTTCTTGATTGATCTACGGAGTTAATTGCGCAGTGAGCTTGATGTTATTCTGGAGCAGGAGGAGTCCTTGTGGTTCCAGAAATCGCGTAGCCAATGGATTCTTTCGGGCGATAAGAATACGCGCTTCTTTCATGCATCGACTATGGCACGCCAGAGAGTTAATATGATTGGGGGGTTGAAATCAAGCACGGGGTTTTGGATCACGGACCAGAAGATGTTGTAGGCTGAAGCGATTGAGTTTTACAGGAAACTTTTCACGGCCGATACGAGTTGCCAGGGAAGGTACCATATTCGCGGCTTATTCCCTAGAGTTGACGATAATGTTTTGCGGACGTTAGGCGGCCATGTTACGGATATGGAAATTCGAGCGGCTATCTTTGACATGGATCCCTGGAAGGCCCCGGGTATTGATGGTTTACACGCGGCTTTCTATCAGCGCAATTAGGATGTGGTGGGGGATAGTGTTTGTCGGTGCATTAGGAACATTTTTTCTGGGGGACCGTTCCCGGTGGAAGTGAATCGAACAATTATGGTACTGATTCCTAAGGTTGCTTCGCCTGAAACAATGAGTCAATTCAGGCCTATCAGCCTCTGCACTGTGATTTACAAAGTGATTACTAAGGTGATAGTTAATCGAATCAAACCTTTTCTATCAGATTGGATTTCGAAAAGCCAGACAAGCTTTGTGCCTGGGCGTGCGATTTCTGATAATATTATAATCGCTCAGGAGATTGTACATTCTATGAATAGGAAATCTGGACAGAGGGGTTGGATGGCGCTAAAAATTGATTTAGAGAAGGCTTATGATCGACTGGAGTGGGGCTTTATCGCTGATACATTACATGATGTTAGTCTTCCTGAGCTGTTATGCGATGTGATCTTGCAGTGTGTTTCCAGCGTTTCGACGCAGATTAGCTGGAATGGGTCTTTGACGGATGCATTTTTGCCTTCGAGAGGAATACGGCAAGGTGATCCTATCTCCCCTATTTATTTGTGCTTTGTATGGAGAGACTTAGCCAGGCAATTAATCAGCGCGTAGCTTCGGGCCGTTGGAAAGGTTTTAGTACCTCGCGGCATAGTCCCGTTATATCCCACCTTATGTTTGCGGATGATATGGTGTTGTTTGCAGAAGCATCTATGGATCAGTTAGATGAAATCCGGGATGTTTTGATTGAGTTCTGTAAATTTTCGGGGCTCAAAGTGAATGTTCAGAAGTCGAGTATTTTTTTCTCACGGAATGTGCCGGCTGATATCAGGTACGACTTGAGTAGGGTGCTTGGTTTTTCTGAAGTTTCTGATCTTGGGCGTTATCTTGGAGTCACAATGCTGCATCGACGGGTTACTAGAGCTACTTATTCCTACCTTGTTCAGAAGGTGCGCGATAGGTTATCAGGATGGAAGGCGAAATATTTATCCTTTGCTGGGAGAATAACGCCTGCTAAGGCGGTTTTATCGTCTATTCCATATTATGCGATGCAGTCAACAAAAATACCTATAAGGGTGTGTGAGGAAATTGAGAAGTTGATTCGCAATTTTATCTGGGGTAACTGTGCGGATCGAAAAGGTGTGCATTTGGTTAACTGGACTAAATTATGTAAACCGACTGAATTCGGTGGGCTAGGTTTCAAGAAACTACATGATCAAAATGATGCTTTCTTGATGAAGATTGGGTTTAATTTGATTGCGAAACGGGGACAGCTTTGGGTGCGCTTCTTGCGAGCAAAATATAAGTGTAGGGAGATTATACAAGAGTCCATTAGCCGAAGTAATGGATCCCATTTATGGCGCGGTATATCGACAATATGGCAAGAGGTTCGGAAAGGAGTTATTTGGCGAATTGGTGATGGTGTATCCATTGATTTTTGGCGCGATTATTGGATACGTGAGGTTGGTCCACTTGGTTTAGTCGCAAAGGAACCGAAAACGATTTCGGATGATTTTTTACCCCTTAAAGAGATGTGGTCGAATGATGGAAGATGGGATATCGTCCAGGTTCAACATTATTTTGAGGAAGAGGTGATCGATCAAATTATGGTCGTTCGAGGTCCAGTGGAGGGCGGATTAGCTGATTCACCGGGATGGAGATGGGCGGATAATTTAGCTTTTACGGTTAAATCCGCGTATGAGGTAAATCAATCGTATGATACGACTTCACGGCATGATGTGTGGCATGCGTTGAAAAAATTCCAAGGTCCTCAACGTGTTAAGTGCTTTCTTTGGTTGGTTTGCAAGGGGCGATTGTTAACCAATTGCGAGCGGGTTCGTCGTCACATGACGGAAGAGGCGATGTGTTCTATGTGTGGGGCAAGTGAGGAAGATGTTGAACATATTTTCCGTCGCTGCCCGATAGCTCAATCGGTGTGGAGAGAGCTGATTCCGACGGCGCATATGGGTCGTTTCAGTAGTGGATCGCTTCCGGAGTGGGTGCTGGCGAACTTGAGGCTGGACGCTGCTGTTACGTGGGGTGGTATGGAGCGATGGGATTTAATGTTTGGGGCCGTGTTGTGGCAGATGTGGACGGCTCGTAACCATGCGATTTTCCACAGCGAACACCGCACACCGGAGGGGATTATTGCGGCCAGCAGGAGGCTGGTTCAAGAGACCCTAAGGGCCTTGTCGAGCGCTCGGGTTCTGCGTGAGAATGGTCCGCCGAAAAGCCAGGTTTCACGACGGTGGCTGCCGCCGTCCCCAGGGATTTGGAAGTTGAATGTAGATGGTGCATGCGACAGTGCCTCTTCCTTGGCTTCGTGTGGCGGTATCCTACGTGACAGCACGGGATTGTGGGGTGGTGGCTTCACGAAGTTCATTGGTAGATGCCGCGCTTTAGAGGCGGAATATTGTGCGATTTATGAAGGTTTATCATATGCGGTGCGTTGCAATATTGACAAGATTATTGTGGAATCGGATTGTTTGGACGCTTTGCGTACGTTGGGTAAGGATAATGCTAGGAGTGGTCCTTCAACGATGGTGTGTGCTATACGAGATCTTATTCCTCACTTCCAGATGATTGAGTTTCGTCATGTTTGTCGGGAGGCTAACCATGTTGCTGATACATTGGCTAAGTTAGGGCCGTGGCATGGATATGAAGCGATGTACTTTGGTTCCCCACCGGATGCGGTGTTAAGGTTGATACATGATGATTTACCGATGTTGGGTTAATGTTTCTTGTTTTCTATGACTTGTTATTGATGTAATGCTATGGCGAGTACTCTTTTCCTCCATTTAGGATTAGGGAGGTTTTTAATGAGGCTCGTCATGGTATTTTTTCCTTTTAATCAAAAAAAAAACTTCTTTTAGTAATGTGTCATATCAGTAAACTCAAGACCTCTAACATCCACAAAAAAGTATAAATCGATAATGTAAATAATCAAAATATTACTGTTAAACCTATGTTTTGATTTTGATATAATAAGGACTTAATTGTAAATACATAAAACTTTAAGGTACTTGATTTTACTCACAAATTGACAAGCATTTGAACAAAAAATTAAATCAATATTTTTAAGTGTTTTAGTACTCAAATCAGTCATTTTAGTAAGTGAGCACCGGAACAAAATTTCGTTACCAAAATTCATTTTGTTTACAAATAGCAACCGAGTATCGGTACGAGATTTCAACTATGTAATTCTAAAATAAATTATCAAAATATTTTTACCCAATGAATGTAAACACGTGACCTTCATTCTTTCTCTTTAATTTTCTAAGAATACAAAGAGAAAAACAAAGGAAAATTCAAAAATGATTCATTTTCGAGAAACTAAACAATCCCAAATACCAAAACACTTCGATTTTAAAAATTCATCTATTCTTGTGCATCAATTTCAGTAAATGAATACTCATTCTTTTTCTTTTGAAATAGAAAAAACCCGAGGTCCAAAACGAAAGACTTCGATTGTAAATATACACCTATGCGAAAGTAAACTCCAAACCTTATCATGAAAAAGTTAGTCCCAAAACACTTAGATTTTGGTTGTAATAATGAGTTGATAAAAAAAAAAAATTTAAAAGCTTAAAGAACTCATCAATTGAAAGATAACAATTTTTAACATGTGATATGAAAATGATTACAAAATGAAACTTCATGATTTACTATGACAAAAAAAATTTAGACATCAAACTACAATGCCAAATAAAATTAATTTACAAAGGCTGTGGAAATGTCAGCCACCTTACATTGTTTTAATAAGGATTGAAAATGTCCTTGTTTTGATAAAAAGGTTAGAAATTAATTCTAAAATCACTTGAAATGTGGACATCTCTAATGTTGTCTAATTGTAAAGGTTGCATTCATCCCATATCACATTCAAAGCTGCTGATCTAGAACTTTCAACACCTAGGGCAATTAAGGTTCTGAATTCATATGTTCTATTGAGGGGAAAAAGTGCTAAATTCATATGGATATCTCTCCCTTCAATGTAGTATGCATGTTAATATTCCTGATCCTGAAGTACAATGAAAATAAGATAGTTGTAGCTCCCCGTAAAATAAATGTAGTCAAAAGAAGGCAGAATAATTCCATCATGTAAATAAACTAAAAAGCCGTCGGATTGACTCTTGTGCAGGTGCAAGACATTGAAGGGAGAGAATCCACACATTGGCAGTTTTGAACACGACACATGTACCGCATTCATGTTTAAAATTTTGACACAAAAGAGAATACATGGTCTACTAATAGATGGCCAAAAATAAGGGGTATAGGAGATCTTCTAGGGAACACTTTGACAAATGGACATAATTCATGATCTAGGGAATACTTTGACAAATGAAAACGATTTTGGAATTGCCTATGAAGGTCTTTGTCAATTGTCCTAGATATTCCATGAAAATAATCAAATTTGTAAATGGCGGCAACATTGAGATGCAAATACCCCCACAGTTACACCCCTAGTCCCATGCCGGTTTACAACTTAAACTGTGTAAACCAATGCATATAACCATAATTGAAAAGTTACAAGAATTACAAGGATTTCTTCTTCGTAAGGCAGCAGCAGTGAGATTAACTAAAATGAATATTTTAAAATAATTTAATCAACATTTTTTAAATTTAACCCTTAGTATCCTATTAACTATTCTTAACACCAATTTAATCAAATAATTCAATATTAGTATAAAAATATAGAATAAGACACCATCGACTTACAACAATGAGTTGATTGGCTAACACCCAAAATCCAATACCTTAGTCATCTTCCCATAACATTACGTTTATCATTTAATCAATTGAAATGTCATTAAAGTTTTCAAAAGTGACATTTGTGCTCATAATCTCTTTGATATATGTTTGAATTCACACGACAAATGGTTGTTAAATTGCTTAAATGCATTAAAGTTTTCAAATGTTTGCAATTTGGTCATTGTATGCTTGCTTGATACATTTATATGTCTGATTTGTATGCTTGCTTGAGGGGTCAAATGCATTTGTTAAACTGCGGCAGTTGACAAAGCAAAAATAGCATATATAATTATAGATTAAGGAATTCAAATTATCATGAGCTATTTGGTTAACAACGTTTAATCCATCCTATTTGTTGTCAAATAAATTATTCATCCACACATACATCACAGTACACGGGGAACATGTCGGAATTTCCCCCCGAGGAATTATAGATAAGCATATAAACACTAATGTTACATATATGACTGGAATCTCCTGAGATCATAAGACCAGAGCATGTATATGCATTTGAGTCCCCTTACTGAATTTTGGAGTTAGATTGGAGACCTGATTGAACTTTGCTCTGGAAATGTGTTTCCAACCTGCAATCAAAGTCGAAATCACAACACAAGACAACTAAATAAAGAGAAACGATGAACGTAAGGAAAGGACACCATGCCTGTTAAACATTGATAATCATGATGAAAGCAGCAAAAAATAAAAACAGATAAGCAACAAGGAAGTGATCATGCCTGGTTGCGCATTTATAGTATATAGTCTCAGGAGCATTATACTGGCGTGCATTAGCAAACATCCTCTTCGCATCAGCTACAAACATCTCAAGTGTCACATAGTATTGCTCCGATTCAACTCTTTTTGACATAGTCTTCAGATCTGCATTACATGGATATACAGTCAAGCATAACAATAACTGCTGTCTGTTGATGTTTCCAGTTCCACTCCGGAGGATCTTTATAAACAGGACAGTAGCATAACTTATCATCACATATAATTTGATGATGGTATTCTATACAACCTGAAGCAGTACTAAGCTTGGTTGGTGGTTTATTATTGAATACAAAGAATTTGCATGACTCGCCGAGCTGTAAATACTGGTAATAGAAACTAGAAACTTCAGTCGGGTTATTAGACAAACTTTCATGGTACTCGATTCAATATTTTGATTTCCAATTAAACCATGAAAATTTAATGTAAAATTAGTTCTCAGAGCCAAAAGAAAAAGTAGAAGTAAATATCACGCAATGGTTTCATAGATTTATAGTTTTCCCCTTCCAAGTGAGATTTGGCCTTGTCTGCAGCCACTTGTAGTTTGCTAAGAGAAAAATTCTAAACAACTTTCTCACTCAAACCTAAACCCACTTGGCAGCTACACCATCCTATCACGGTTGTTTATATGAACCTTACCCATGGGATCTTTGATGATGTCATAATAATCAGGTACATCACGAGCATCAACTGGCTCCTTGAATGGCCAAGCATCAACATGGTCGTGCATTGACTGCTTGAACAACATTAATTTGCTTAGAATCCATGGAAAATTATGGCAGAGGTTGCTCATATAGACATCTGATTTCCACCATACACTTGGAGAATCAAGTTAACATGAGTAAATGCAAAAGGGTAATGACTAATTAACATTTATAGTTATCCAGTAATTAGTGCATTGCAAAAATCCTTAAAATTAGCGGAAAATAGATTCTCCTACATCTTAGACATCGATCCATTGGGTCCCTAAGGTACAAGGAAGATGTTTGACTGCTAGAAGGGCAACTGCATGCTTTTTACACAAGTGACAAGCCTCTTAAACACAGTCATTTGCAGCATAAGGAAACTGGATAATGATTACTCGGAGTAATACCCAACAACTCCGCTAGGAAGTTAAGCATCAATTAAAGTATTAAACATAATTACAAGTGCAATAATGAAGATATCTGCAGATGAGGACCAATTAAAAGTTTAGAAAGTTACCTTCAGAAGTGAGCGCATGAAACCAGTTAAATGTTTCTGATTCGTGGTGTTGTCTGCAGACACAATCAAGGATCTAAATCGTGTATGACCCCATTGATCAGGAGTCCATCCGGCTTCCTCTGTTACCAAATTAATAGAAATTTAGGATTTAGTAATTTAAAACTTCCAGCAGGCAGACAGTCTTTGAATATATATGTATATCCGCAACAAAAATAAATAGGGGGAAAATTGCAAGTTGTTAGATAAAAGATAAAGTCAAGATATCTTCCTTGTTGAAAATTAGAAGCTTATATAAGAGGAACAAATATATATTCACCCAAATTTGTCAAGCTAGGAATATCGATGCATATAATTGCAATACAGTATATGTATAAAACATGGAAAATGGAAACGATAATCTAACATAATGTCCAACAACAGCCGAACACAATCGAAGGCCAAAGAACTTACTCAAACCAGGAATATCCTCAACTTTGACGACTTTTTTAGGAATACCAGCTTCTTTCTGAATCAAATGAATCTTTCATTACTTGCTATGTTTGAAATATTTATGCATAATTTGCAGACTAAACCATAAAACTACAACAAAAGGAAGCTACATCAGGTAAAATAATTAAAGACCAACTGAAGTGGGAAAAGATTGTGCACTTCACTAGACCCAACTTAAGACAACCACTTTCACTTGCTGATTAGAACATAAAGAAAGATGAACAAATTAAGTGACAAGAATGCAGAGTCCAGGGAACAGGAATGCCATTTAAGAACAAGCACCAATATGATGCAATACACGGACACAAAGCTAGCACACTTAGAAAATAAGTACCTTTTCAAAAAGAAAATACGATGCCTTGATTAAAATTGAAAAAACCAAAATAAACATGAGAAACACAATATTCTATGTGATACTGAACATGGCTCAAAGCCTAAAGACTTTTACAGAAAATGTAATTTACTAAAAGCATTCAAAGAGAATGGATCTGTGTACCTTCTGAAAATCAATTCCTGGATAAACAATTTGACAGTTTGAGAGATCCCTAATCATTTCATCAATTGCCTATTAAATCCAAATAAAAAAGTGCATGTTAATAGAAGTTTGAAAAAAGTCAGAATACACGTGTGAATAGCGAGAAGGAAAAGATAGGAGTAATGGACGGAAAGAAATGTGATTAAAAGTTTTTGTTTTATTGCAGATTGGCTATTCAATTCCTTTACCCACCACTGAAATTATATGTATTAAGGTTTGATTACATATGTCCCCTTTGCTTTTGATTACAGTCAATTGTTCAGTAATCCATTCACAATTAAATTGCAAAAGGTGCTATACTGGGACCAAATATGCATCCAATGAACTACCGCAAGGTCAAATAAGGGGAGTACAACACTTTGGATAATAATCAGTGTTATGCTTGGACCCAACATGCATCCAATGAACTACCGCAGGTCAAATAACAGGAGTACAACACTTTGGATAGTAATCAGAATTGCAGGCCTCCACAAAGTGGCTTCCTAGTGAAGAGAGTATAACATAGGAGATTTCAACCCTAAGAGGACCCCACATCAGATATGCAGTAGGACTTCCAGTCTTAATTTAAGGACCTTGAACCTAACTTTTCAGGTGAATTTTGAGAAGAAAACCATGAAATCCAAAGGACAAAATGAATCAATACATCACAAATCATAAGTTTAATGGATCCTTATGCATCCAATGAACTACCGCAGGTCAAATAAGGGGAGTCCAACACTTGTATAGTAATCAAGTGTTGCAGAACTCCACAAAGTGGCTTCCTGGTGAAGACGACCAGGGTATGACATAGGAAATTTCAACCCTAAAAGTATCCCACATCAGATAGGCAGTAGGAAATCCGGTCTTGTTTTATGACAAACCTTGAACCCAACTTTTGAGGTGAATTTTGAGAAGAAAATCATGAAATCCAATGGGCAAATTGAAACAATACCTCACAACTCACAAGTTGAATTGGACCTTATAGAGGGTTATGGAATCCCCCCCACCCCCCACCAAAAAAAAGAAAAAGAAAAAAAATAAAGGGTTCATTGATACAGTGAATAATAAATATACCTGCCGCTGACGACGAATCATGGTTGATAAATCAGTATATGGAAGCTTGGGGTCGATTTTACATTCCATGAGGATAACACCATCATAGTCTTTAATATACCTAGAAAAGTAAAGAAACAGTAAAACCCAACCTCGAAAGATATCAAGGACATCACTAACAAAGAATAGAGGAAAAAAACAGGTCCCAATAAAAGGCTAACACAAAACCCTGCCCCAAAAGAAAAACAAATTTCTCGGTATTCCACTAAGGATCATTTCATTTTAGTTATAGGTATCCCATATTTCCACTTTTAAAGGAAAAGCCTGCATCAGCATTCCAACAGTCCAGATCACATATAACACAAAATAAGTGGCCCTTGAGCCCTAAAGATGAGGGGAAAATAAAACCAAAAAGGTTTGGTGGCATGTTAACCATACCCTTGCCATCGATCCCTCTCCAAGTGAATCTCTTTGGTAAAGCCCTGCATGTAGAAAAATTGACAAATCCCTTAAGACCAAATTTATTGAATCAGATTATGCAAATTGTTATACAAAAGAATTGACTGTAAAAAACCATAATTCTTTAGCTATATCTTGCAGGTCATTTGCACATAAGTCACAAAGTGTGGCAAAGAAGAACCATAAACAGCTTCAGCAAATTCATATTTAATACATTCAATTTAATTGAGCTGGACTGGTCCATCCTCTTGGAAGCTCCCTAAAAGCTTTCCTTTTTTTTAAAAAAAGTAACCTAATTTTGTAACAAAAAAGAAGTCTGCAAAAGGCAAATGTTTTACTTCTGTAAATACATGATACATAAAGCATGTAAAACAATACAGCAGGACAACCACAAACAAAAAAATCTGTATATATCAGACCTGTTTGATAAAATAACCAACAGCATTCGTGTCAGCATACGTCAGAAAATGTGTTAGTCCATCAACGTCACGGGCATGCTGTTTTAAATGATTCATCAGTCTGGTGCCATAACCTTTTACTTGCTCATCTGCTGTGATTGCACAAAAAGCTATTTCCCCAAACTTTTGGCTGATTTGCCGCCAAAACAAGTATCAGTGAAGAGGACAAATGAAGCATTCACATCATAAAAAGAAAATTCTAAGGTTATCACAAACACTACAATCGTAGAACCACAGAATAAATAATAACAGATAATAAGAATGTCCTGAAACTGTTGAAAGAGATGGATCACACGGCAATTATGTCTGATTCCCTTAAGAATCTCAAAATGTTGTATTACACTATGAAGTAGAACTTAATAATAGGGAAGGCACACAAACAAAATTTAGCAAAGAAGAACAGAGCCAAAAGAGGAAGATACACAACATAAGGAGCAGAAAATTGATTTGACTCACAATAACATAAGACCAAGAATGCACATAATATGCAGGTATAAATCTTACGTGACATATGGGCGATATGTGATGCCACCAACAACCTGATTCCGTCTGATAACCATCACAGACTTATGACTTCTACAAAATCCAAAGTAAGAAGTGAGATATTAAAATGCACAAAAGCTGATACCATCATTAGCAAGCAAACTCGAAGGTCATTACATTAAAGAAGCACAATAACCAGCTAGAAACAGCAGGAGAATTAACAAAGATAATCAATGTCAACCACCAACTCATATGTAAAGATGATTGAATGTTTGATCCAACAAAGAAATCCATACAAAAACGAGGTTTTCCATCTTAAAGTGTGTGACTTCAAAATTTTCTATATTGATACCTGTCCATCACAAGGCGAACAATGTACTCTTTTGGCATATTGGGTAGTTGTCTTCCAAATATATTCTTCAATCCAATCAACCTGAGAAACCGGAAACAAAAGGCTGAATTTTCCATCACCAGTTCACGAAGGGAGTATGGTGAGTTGCAAGAAAACCAAAATCAAAATACCCTTCCCCATAGTCATCAATGGCTAAATAAACCATACATAATCCAAGAAGGAAAAAAAACATAACCCGAATGCTCAAGGAAAAGAGAATTAGATACCAAACCATATGCTCATCAATGCCATCGTTTGAATAGCAAACAAACTTGAGTCTTCCTGCTTCTTCCTGCAAATTGATTTTTTTAATATTTTATAATTCACAAGAGAAACGACCTATTAGAACAAAGACACATTTCGTTTTTATCCTTACAACACAAAAATGTTGAAAACTTTACCTCCCTTTTCAAAGTCTCTTCTCTAGCACTATAAGCTCCACTAGTCTGTATATTCTCAGTAAATATCTTAACGTCTTCCTTCGTCGAAATCCCCACCATCGTGCTCCCAACTGCTGCGGTAGCCCCAGTGGGACCAACTGGCCCTGACCCAGGGGCTCCCCCGTCTTTTCCTCCATCGGCATTCTCAATCTTAACCGTGGAATTTTCGGTCTTGAGCTTTGTGTTCCGAACCGAGCTGGAGCCGCCGCCCCCAGACTCTAGGCGAGCAGTTGTGAAAGTTCGGATGGAGGAATTATTGTCGTGGTCAAATTCGTCCTCATCGTCGTCCACGACGGCGTCCTCTGAGTCGTCAGCGTCTGAATCAGAGTCAGCACCGCGTGCGGAGATGCTCTCGAGGTCGTCATTGGAGGTCAAAGCGCCGTCTCGAGTGTCGGCAGAGAATGACGACGGAGGGAACGAGGAAGGAGGCGCGTGGTCTTCGGACGCAGCAGCAGCGAGTTTGCGCTTGTGGAGGGAGGAAGTAGCAGAGGCGGAGGCAGAGTGAGATGGGGAGGGGGTCTGGGAGCTGCGAGAGCGGTTCGGTGCTGTTAAGTGCGAGTCCATCTCCCCAAACTCGATTTGAGTCAACTAGATGCCGATTAGGGTTTCCTTTTCACTTTAGAAATTGTTGTCGGTGACGGTAGGGTTTTGCAGAGGGAAGAAGAGTAAAAGAGGTAAATTGAATGCTAAGCTCGGTTCCCAACTTGCCGGTATCGATGTCGGCGGCGTCGGTTCTCCCCTTTTCTGGGTTTGTAGTGAGCCCAAAATGTTGGGTCAATAATTACCTATCTACATCCTAAGTTTGGATTGGACCCATCCCTTCATTATTAATGATATTTTAACCTTTAAAACTAATATTGAAGGACCTACGTTTTGGGATAATTTTGGGGATAATTTATTTTGGATTATTAATTAGGATTCTAGGGGGGTTTGGGGGAGATTTTGGGATCTAGGCTAAAATCTACAGGACCACGCCACCCCCTTATGGCGTGGTCACTTTTTCGCCCAACCTCGCCACCTCCTTATGGCGAGGTGCTTGATGGCTCACGTGTAGCTAGCTGCTCGGCTCAACTGGTGGCTGGTGGCTGGTGGGAAGGGTGACCTCGCCATAAGGAGGTGGCGAGGTCACATGGACCATGCAACTTACGTACCCTACATGCTAATTTGGTTTAGAGGTTAGATAATTTGTTAGGGTTGTTTAGGGTGACCAAATTTTTTGTAGATTAGGGTTCGGGCCATGCACTTTACGTACCAAACATGGTTAATATGGTTTAGGGGTTAGGTAAATTCATTAGGATTGTTTAGTGTTTTGGGTTTGTGTTGATTAGGGTTTATAACTTATGTTTAGGGTTTGGAATTGGTTTAGGGCGAGGGTTTCAAATTGGTTTAGGGTTATAGATTATGTTTTAAATAAGTTTATTAAAATTTTACGTAGGGTTGATGCATGGCGAGGTCGCATGGCCCATGCATTTTACGTAGGGTTCATAGCTTATGTTTAGGGTTTGGAATTGGTTAAGGGTGAGTGTTTAGAATTGGTTTAGGGTTATAACTTATGTTTTAATTAAATTTATTAAAATTTGACGTAGGGTTGATTCATGGCGATGTCACATGGCGTGGTCATTTTACGTAGTGTTCATGCATGGTAAGTATGGTTTAGGATTTAGGGTTTAGGGTTTATGGGTTATGGTAAATTTATTAAAATTTGTATATGGTATACTTTTTTTTGAATATGTTACAATTTTGTGGTGCATAGGTTGTGTAAATTAAGTTTTACAGGAGCCTGCATATTTATAATGTAAATTTAAATTACTAAACATAAACACTAAAATAGTAAACCTTAAACTCTAAATTTTAAACTCTAAATTTTAAATAATAACCCTACATCCCTAAGCCCTAAAACTCTTTCTCATTTATATTAAAAAATTAGTATTATAATTTTCCATTTAGAGTTTGCAAAAATTTTGTTTATTTATAAAGTTTGAAATTTATTTCAAATTCAATTCCGATCAAAACCATAGATTATATAAGTATTTATATGCAACCATACCAGCACACACAAGATGGATTCAAATATATTTTTTTAGAGTGAGTACATATCAAATTTCAAAACCTCAAGGTGAACACAATTCATAAAGATTAAAAAAATATGAAGGACCGATTCATAAAAGTTAAAAAAATTAAAATTAAATATGTGGGGTTTAAAAAGATGATATCTAATGAATTTAAGTTTTTTAAATTAAAGGTTTAGGGTTCCAATACGATGAATCTAATTGCTTTGTCCAACTCATTAGATGCCTCTGGGAAAGGAACATCAAAATATAGTATACAAATTTGAAAGAGTTTTCAGTAAATTCATGTATTTTCTAAAACAATAATGTCCCTAAAAAAATATAGTTTAATGATTATTTTGTCATAATTGAAAGTTTAGTGACCAAATTGAAAATTAAGAAAAGAATTGGTATAAATATTGGTATCTCGTACTAAGGGGGTAAGGATTTGTATCTCGTACACAAATAAATGTTGGAGATTGTGCTCTTTCACATAAAAAAACACTTTAATTCAAAAACATAAAAATATAAAAAATATTTAAAAAACACTCAAATTTTAAAACGTAATAGAAATAATTTACAATTAAATAAATATAATCTATTTCCTATGGGTCCTCGGTAACACCTGCCAGTGGAAGGATGATGTTTGATCATACCACTCTAGGGGTCGAACTTGTCTTCGTTGTTGAATCGGAGTCTGCTCATCGTTGTCACATTGGTCACCCATCATTTGCATAGAAAGTGGAGTATTATACATGCCTTGCAAATCTAATGGCGAGCTACTGATCGTAGTAGTCGACAACAAGGATGTCATAGTACCAACAGTCATACCTTCCCCATGGAAGGGTGTTTAAGGATACTGAAATTGTGGAATGTATCCTTCATCATCGTTGTAAGCAGACTAATAAGATGAGATTTCTCCAAACTGTGGTTGAGATTGGTCTGAAGAATACAAACTTGTTGAACCCTCCAAGTTTGGTTGATGAGAGCTCTGACCAAATGCGTACGATAGTTGTACGCGTCTTGAGCACCGTAGATCTTGAAGCCATTGATTTGCCTCTTCAAGAGGTATTATGAACGGTTTTCCATTTGAATTAAAGTCAAAATCATCGGCTTGAATTGGACTCAAGTTGGCATCCCAATGCCTCCGTCTTTCCCGCCACAGTTGGATGAACTCCGCTTGCTTCGCAATCCAATTCTCGTTGAATCGACCCCTATGAACAGTATGAATTTGTTGCGGTAGAGCTCTAGGAATGTGTTGATGGTAGTTAAACTGCCGCAACACTCTGTCAGCGCAATGAAACTCAACAATAGAAAAATGTATCAAAGGCACAACCGTACCCCACATTGATGACATTTGCCGAAAATTTAGCGGTATAATGTCCCAGATCGTGGTAGTCACGTACGGCTGCCAAAAGAACTGCAAAACACAATTATTAATATGCATACACAAACAAACAAACAAACAAACAAACAAACAAACAAACAAACATGTTATTTTAATAAATTACAAAGTCAAAATAAAAGCCAAAAAATAAAATTATGATACCTGATCTTTCCCTATTGTTTGGATTTTTAGTCTTGTTTCTCTAACAGTGTTGTGCACCACACCCGCATTTGTCATCCTATGTCTCAATCTGCCAAGATTTAAAACATATATTTCTAAGTCTTTGCAGAAAAAATTTAATCAATAAAATTAATATACAACTGTAATCACAATATTAGTACCTTCCAGCAAGCGGAAACTCCATCGGTACTTCTACAATTGGCGTTAGATAAGGCAGTCTATACCATGCCCAGGACTGCAATAAGATTTGGCATCCACCCATATCTGTTAACTTTCTCGAACCATACATTATTGAAACTGCACATTTCATGGTACAAGAATGCCAATATTGCAAATCCCCAACTGTATGTAGAAGTTGTGTCAAAAATTTTCAAGAACGGCAGATACTGAGTGTGAACCATATTACCAGATGTATCTTGCATCAATACCCCGCCAATAAGTTGGAGTGTATACGCTCGAGTTGCACACTCAAGTTCTCGGTCATCAGATTCATCTGTTAAAATAAATTCTCGTTGCAAGCAAGAAATCTTGATATGAAGACCGTCCACACAATCTAAAGGAGGAATTTTGTCCAGATACTGCAAACAAAGTTCATCTGCTAGACGGCTATTCTGTCTAACCACAGGCTTCCCATTTGTTGGGACACCAAGTTGTAGTGCTACATCCTCCAAAGTTATTGTGCATTCACCAAATGGAAAATGAAATGTGTGTGTCTCTGGTCTCCACCGTTCAATCAACGCCGTAATCAATCCAGGGATAATTTTAAATCCGCGGAGAAATGAAGCATTATAAAAACCTGAACGCTGCAGAAATTAAGCTATGCGCTCATCAGCTTCCTTAATCTTCGGTCCTCGACGCCGGATAGTATGCTCCACACCCTATAAATATAAAAAACCGTAAATAAAGAAAATTTAAATCATAAATTATAGTAGTAAATTAAAAAAATTACACGATCCCAACTTACCCCCTCTTCGTGAATATGAGAGGAAATGTGCTCGTGGTCACGGTACAACAAAACTCTTTCAGAATCCATTCGAATATAAATATCAGAAATTATGATTTGTGCTAAAACTCTGTAATTTCAACCACAAAAATTTTCTCTTCTCCCTTCTCAAGTGGAAAAAATAGACACCATTTATCGAATATTTATAGGGATAGGAAAAAAAATTCAAGGCAATTGTTTATTATCATCACGTGTATGCATGCCATATGTGACCACGCCATGTCCTTATGGCGAGGTCAATGTGGGTTCACGGGGTGGCAGGGTTTAGGGAGGGAGGGGTGGCAGCCTTGCGGCGGGGAGGGCATGCATGCCACATGTGACCACGCCATTTCCTTATGGCGAGGTCAATGTGGGTTCACGAGGTGACAGGGTTTAGGGAGGGAGGGGTGGCAGCCTTGCGGCAGGGAGGGCATGCATGCCACATGTGACCACGCCATGTCCTTATGGCGATGTCACTGTGGGTTCATGGGGTGGCAGGATTTAGGGATAAAGGGGTGGCAGGGAGGGCAGCCTTGCGGCAGGGAGGGCATGCATGCCACATGTGACCACGCCATGTCCTTATGGCGAGGTCACTGTGGGTTCACGGGGTGGCAGGGAGGGCAGCCTTGCGGCAGGGAGGGCATGCATGCCACATGTGACCACGCCATGTCCTTATGGCGAGGTCACTGTGGGTTCACGGGGTGACAGGGTTTAGGGAGGGCAGCCTTGCGGCAGGGAGGGCATGCATGTCTCATGCAGGGTAGGGTTGGCATGCATGGCTCATGCAGGGTATGGGTGGTAGGGGTGTCGGGTAGGGACAGTGAGGTTGAAATAAAGGATAATAAAATACAATATTATGTAAATAAAATAATATTTAATCAGTAAGAAAAATAATTATATTTTTAAAATAAATATAAAAATACGAACTCATAAGAAATTGAACAATATAAATATCTTTGACAAATAATAAATCTCAATTAGTAGTACTAATTTTAAACCCTATCATGCTTGAATATATTTTACTCACGTTGCATATGAAAAATCATTAAATTGTTACACTTGGACAGTCCGAAAATTCACCACGTGTTACGTAATTAAATCATTAAATATTAAAATAAATTCTCTAAAAAAATATGAATGTAATTGTATTCATTATTTTTTCTTAAAATAGTTTATTAATTTAGCATGTATAATTAAAATACTTTACTTAAGGTTGCCTAGAGCCTTTGAACTTTTTCCACCCAATAAGCTTCCGAACAAATAAATCGAATTAATTAAGCGCTTCAACTAATTTAGACCATCAATTTTTGACGGTTTTTTTAATTTCACTGCCACATGACACACTATAGTCATGTCATGTGACATTTATATATTTTTTATAAAACTATTTTATAAGTTTTTTTTAGAAATTCTAAACCTTTTAAAGATTTTTTTGACCCTAGACTAACCTATTCTAAAACATAAATGATGTCTCATGCATGACATGCATGCATGCTGATGGTCAGGTTAAAAAAGTGATCTCACCATGTTCTTATAGCGAGGTGGCGTTGAATTTTTTTTCATCTATATATTTAGTTTTGCCTCTTGAGAAGGGAGAAGATAAAATTTTTGATATTGAAAATTTGAGAGAGTTAATCACAATTGTTGGAGCATATTGTTTTGTTCGATTACTTCAAATTTTTCAGAGAATGAGTTCATCAACAAATTGGGACACCGAACCCTTAGTCGGTCGTTTTGGCGAATCACTTGCAGACTTCAGTGATGATGAAGAAAATAATGTTCCTATGGAAGATGACGACGTACGGTTACTCGACATAGATGATGTTGAGGCTATTATGATAGATGTGTCAATGGGCAACGATATTGATGTTGAAGATGATGTTTGGGCCGCGGCTGTTGCTAAGCTCGGGTTGGGAAATAACCAGCCAGCTTGGGGTTATGTTCAACCGGAGCCCGAACAAGCGTAACCAGTTTATCAAGCATATAAAGCTCCAGCAGCTCGTATGTATGAGGTCGACTATTCTGCAATGCACGATGCTGAACATCAAGCTTATGTGTTTGGTTCTTCATCGCATTCCGAGTTTGGAGAATTGGTATTGAGAGCTGAATTTGACACCAAAAAAGCTGCCCAGTTGGCAATTCAAGAGTACTGCGTCAAACGCCATACATCACGTATTGTTAATGAGTCCAATCAAAGTACATATTGTGTAAAGTGTATAAATTGGAAGAGCAACTGTCCTTGGTGGGTAAGAGCTTCATACAAGAAGAGGACTGACAACTGGGTGGTGACACGGTTCATTGATGAGCACACCTGTTCGAATAGAGTTTTATCCCAAGATCACATTAATTTAAACTCTGATCTAATTTGTCCTTACACTAAGGGATTGGTGGAACAGAACCCAAGAATTTCGATTGCAATCTTAGTGGCATCAATCCGGGATCAGCTTGGATATAGTCCATCTTACTACAAGGCGTGGATGGCAAAGTAGAAGGTGATGGCGCAAGTGTATGGTGATTGGGATACCTCATATAATGAGCTACCAGCTCTTTTACGAGCAATGCAAATATTCATCCCAGGAACCCAGGTGGAATACGAAACAAAGGTCGCGATCAACGCACAAGGCGAAATACTCTGTGGTAAAAGAATATTTAGTAAGTTGTTTTGGGTGTTCAATGCGTGCATCGAAGGGTTCCCATTCTGTAAACACATGATTCAAGTGGATGGTACTTGGCTATATGGGAAGTACGGTCATATATTACTCGTGGTCGTTGCACAAGATGGAGAAAGTAATATATTCCCAATTGCCTTTGCCATTGTTGAAAAAGAAGACGCGGAAGGATGGAAATTCTTTTTGAAGCATCTATGCAACCATGTAGTGAAGGAAGATGGGATTTGCATGATTTCTGATAGGGGGACTGCGTTGTTATCAGTAATTGACAGAGATAACAGTTTATGGAAGCCTCCACATGCATATCCAGCCTATTGTATCCGGCATATTGCGTCAAATGCGAAGACGCGTTTCGGAAACAATCAAATCCGAAGAGCGATTTATAACGCGGGTAAGTTCTTATTTTTTGTTTATAAAAAAAATAGTTAACGTAAATCTTTTAAACTGATCATGTTGACTTATTTAATTTCTTTTTAATAGGATACGAACTTGTTCAACCAAAATTTGTCTCGAGGATAAATAGGTTGAAGCGGTATGGTCCGGATGTTTTGATTTTGCAAACGACATACCCATAGAAAGATGGGCATAAGCATTTGATGAAGGTCGACGTTATGGCCATATGACAACCAACCTTGCAGAGGCTATAAACGCATTGCTTAAAGGAACACGCCATCTCCCAATTGCAAGCATTGTGTGGGAGACTTATTTCAGATTGGGTAAAGTGTGGGCCGACAAAGGCCAGGAAGTGAACGCCCGGATAAACAACGGGTTCAGTTGGTCTGAAACCCTACAAAATAAAATGCTCGAACTTCAAGCCAAAGCCACCTCTATGAGAGTCAGAACATTCGACCCAAATGGTTATCAATTTACGGTCGAAGCTAAGGTCCGAGGTGAGCACAAAATGTACACTATAAACCTTGCTCGGAGATGGTGTGATTGTGGTGCATTCCAAGCATTTAGATACCCATACTCTCACACACACGCCGCATGCTTGCATTTCCGTCTCGACCCTTATGAATTTGCGGATCAATGTTATAAGCTGGAGAATATTGCAAATATTTACAGAAATCAGTTTAACACGATCCCGAACAAAGACTATTGGTCGGTAGAGCCAATATACGAAGAATGGTTACCAAATCCAGAGCTTCGTAGAAAGTTGAAGGGTCGACCAAAGTCTACTCGAATTCATACGAATATGGATGATGTGGAGCATAATAGAGAGGGGGAGTTCTAGTTAAGCATTGTACTCTTTGTAGGGCACCGGGTCATAATAGAACCAAATGTCCGAACAAACACAATCTTTCAAACTATCATGTCGGACCATCAAACTAATGTAATTTGCAATTTGTGTTAATGCAAGTACTTTTTTTATCTCCTTCGATTTTGCAATTTGTGTTTGCGTAATTTGTTTTACAGAAAAAAATATTTGAATATTCGAACTAAGCCTTCCTTTTTTACAGTTATTAATTGAACTAAAATAATTAATTAACCTTTACTTTTTTACAGTTCATATTCGAACTAATGAAAAAATATTCGAACTATTGACTGGTATTTAAATTAAATCGATTTAAACAATTAATTCAATTGAATTCCTATCTAAATAATTTTTAAAAGATTTTTTTTTTAAATTTTGAAACACATGAAATGAAAAAAATCAAAACCTAAAAATATTCAAATTTAAAACCCTAAACCCCGACAAATATTAATCTTCATCTTTGTCTATAAAATATATATGTATTATTAATATACGAGTTTAAAGTTTGTCTGTAAAATATTTATTTATGTATGTATTGTTAAAAGATTCTCCATATGTATAAACAAATAATACGCTATAATCATCATCTTTGGACTATTATAAAATATATTATGTATGTAATAACTAAAAAATAAAAAAGGTAAGTGAAAGATGAAATGTGGGGAAAATTACGTGAACCAAAATTGGTGGTCAAGCTTAGGCTGAATTAGTTGTTCATTTTTATTTTCGCAAAAAAAAAAATTGAAAAAAAAGTTAAATGAAAATTCATGATTGAATTTTTACAATCAAATTATATTAAACGCCTAGAAACTTCTAAACCGTAAATGAGCCCTGAACCCTAAACCCTACACATACCCTAAACCCTAAACCAATACCAAAACCCTCAACATTTACCTAACCCCTAAACCATTTTAACCATGCATGAACATCATGCAGGTTACGTAATTAGCATGGCCCATGTGACCTCGCCTCTAAACCGCAAATAAGCCCCGAACCCTAAACCCTACACATACCCTAAACCCTAAACCCTAAACCAATACCAAAACCCTAAAACATTTACCTAACCCCTAAACTATTTTAACCATGCATGGACATCATGCAGGTTACGTATATTGCATGGACCATGTGACCTCGCCACCACGTAATTAGCATGGCCCACGTGACCTCGCCTCTAAACCGCAAATGAGCCCTGTTGCGTGTAAAAGAGTCTATCGCAATTGAGTGCAAGTGTACACGTCGCAAGTAATAAAGTGATACGAAGTATCGGATATCGTCTCCACAGGGACTGGGCTAACCCTTTCCTTCGCTATCTGCACAAGGGGAAAAGAATAGATTAAAATATTGTCACGAAAATATTGAAGAAAACGTAAATAAAATAATTGAGATATCAAGATAGAGAGAATGGGCTGGTATTGAATTGCTCAGTAGTGCAGGTATTGTATTGCTTAGGAATTTCAGTTCTGTCGTCGCGCCTGTCGCTGGCAGCACCTGTCGCGGCAGCTGTCCGTTGGTCGTCGCGGCAGCAAACACACCAACTCAGTACGTTCAAGTTTGGCAAGAATCCCAGATCTGCCTTGGCCTATCCCTAGGTCCAAGTCTGTCGACGATCACGTCTTTGATGATACCTCCCGGCGTGAATCGAAGGATGAACACCGATGTGTATGAATTCTTCCTTAGCCACTTAACCTTGCCCTATCCCTAGGCACAAGATAGTTCAACTATAAACTAGAGAACTCGCTCTTATTTCTTTCGTATACTTAACTCTCCCGATGCTAAGTAAATAGATAACCTCACAATGCTCTCTCGATGCTCTTGCAAGATATTAAAACCAAAATAAGAGAACTTGAAGTTTATTTTATTGAACTTGGAAAATCCTAAAACAAAACAACCCTTGCAACTACTTTACAAATCAACCCGTGGCCCTAGGGGGTTTTTAGAACATGTCGACGACGGGTAAACGGCGGAGGGGTTTGGTTATCGGTTATGGGGTATGATCTCTCCTAGGTTAAAATCTATGCCCTTATATAAGCTTTGGGCTCAAGAATTCTAAGATAACAAGGATTACAACTTTAAATAAAAGTAAGATTCTAATAAAGACTTTAATCTTCAAGTATCCTACTTTTCAGCCGCCTCCTTGTTTCATGGGATTTCCTCTCCTTGAGCTTTGGCTTGACATATCTTTTGATCCGGGGCTTGGAAAAATATATGGTTTTCACACGACAGACGGGCATAATTTTCTCTATCTATCGAGGTCCACTTTGCTTTTCCTCCACTAACTTGTTGTCGTCCTCTGCTGTCACGGCAGATCCATGGCAGCATCGTCCTCATCATCTGCTTGTCCAGTTCAGCTCTTCTGCTTCTCTGCCCTGCGCCCGCCTTCTTCGTCAGCGATGGCAGCCACCTGCAAAATCAACCTTTATTTCAGTAGAATCCGTGCTTTTACTAATTTTGTGATGTTTTGCTGTAAACTAACCTAAATGCAATGCAATGATGCTTGAATGCAGCAGAAATATGGGTTAACAAGGGTGTAAATAATAGAACTTTTACACACTCAACACACCCCCAAACTCAAGTTTTTGCTTGCCCTCAAGCAATTAAGACCTAAAAGAAAAATGAATATTTTTGTGTTGGCCCTTAAACAGTGAACTGTCCCTCACCCGTCGCTCATTCTCTGTGGCGGCAGCAACCTGTCAGAAAGATTAGGATCTGTCCGGAATCTCCCTATAGTTCTCGTGCAGTGTGTGCATGCTTGTGAACAGTTATATGCCACCAAAGTTTATCTTTTTGAAGGCACATTTTCATGCTTCTTTGATTTTCTGTTTTGACTTGCTTTTTATTTTTCAAGCTAAAGTTTCACTAGAGCCGGTTTCGGGCACCTCTAGCTAACTTCCTAGAGCCGGTTTCGGGCACCTCTAGGGCTATTTTGCTAAACTTCTTTCCTAGAGCCAGTGTTAGGCACCTCTAGGGGCTATTCAAGTGCTAAGCATCCTATTCTAGTTTGGCTAAAAGAAATCTAAGCAGTATAACAGTCACAATGGTGTTTAAGTTTCTCAGAACTATAGAAAGGCTCTAAACTTCTCCTTAATCTGTCCTAAAAATGCTGCCACGGCAGAGCTGTCATGACAGGTAAGTTACTTCACAGTTTTAAGCCAACAGTTTAATTTTTTTTTAAAGAGAACTTAAATAAAAGACACAGCAATTAATTAAAAAGATATACTAAGACTCCATTAAAATAGAGGGTTGCCACCCCCAAACTCGAGGGTTGCATTGCCCTCAATGCAAATGACAGGTAGAATGAAGGCAGATACATCACAAAATATAAATAAGCAGGCATCAATAAAAAGAAAATAAGAACTTAAATTTCAATCGCTGTCTTCACTGCTGCTGCTGACACGAATCTGGCGGCGGCATCTGGGTTGTGGGGCAGGCTGGGTGGTTTGCTCCACGACCTGGATGTCTAAGCTGCTGCCACTATCCCAAGTGCTGGTGGTGGTGGTGCTGGCTTTGGGCATTAGTTTTCTGTCTGCCACATGTTTCTGCCTCTTGACAGGCGTGAAGTCCTTTTCCAAATTCCTCCGGATAGGAGGGTCTGTGTCGATGTCATGTGAGGCAGGTCGCTTCGCTCCTCGGGCAGAGGTTTCGGCCGTTGGACTGTCAGCTGCCGGCTGGGTAGGTGATGGGGTGGAAGCGGCAGAGTGTGCATGGGGGGAGACAGGTGGCGTAGGTGTGTGGACAGGGGAGGGTATGTGGAAATAGTGGGCAGGGAAGGTGGGGAAAATAACATCGGGATAATTTAAAGTGTTGGTAATGAAATTTACCGTCGAGTTGGCGAAATCCCGGATAAACGTCATTAGCCCCATTTGTCTGTCTTCCACCCGTTGTATTGCAGCAAGGATCTGGGCAGATTGGTTGGTCGGGGCGGCTGCGGTGGCAGGTTCATCGGCAGGTTCATCGGCCGGTTCCTCGGATGAGTCTGCTGGGGAGGCAGCCGGGTTGAAAGAGGAGAGGGGGGTAGCGACTATCAGCTCCATGAGGCTGGTTATGTTGTTGTCGGTCCAGCCTCTGCCTTAGACCAGTTTGTCGGTGGTGGCCTCAGGGACGGCAGCACAGCGGCAAAGAGAAGTGATCATGAATGGGAGGCAAAGGCGGGAGGTGGAGCGAAATGTGCAGTCCAATATGTTGTCCCTCATATAGCGGCCCACGTTGATAGGCCGGTCGTTTATGATCGAATGAATGAGGGCGAGCCGCTGCTGGTCCACTGTCGTGTGATGAGAGGACGGCAGGATACGCTTTTTGATGAAAGCATTCCATAGCTTTGCTTCTGGGAGGAGCTGCCCCCTTTTGACAGAGTTGGGGTTCTTTTTGCTTGTGTTCCATGTCGTTCCTTCCTCTGTCACTTCTGCCATGACAGCTCCGTAGGCAGCAGCGTCGAGGGTGTCTAAAAATTGCTGATGGGCATCGTCGTTGGGGCCAAAATAGAGCCCATACATGTGATTGATGCTGTCAGCTGTGAATGGTACCTTGACCCCTCGGACAGTGATGGATGTTGCCGTTTTGTTGTTGATGGCAGCATAAAACTCCCTTACCAACGCGTCGTTTAATTCTGCCGGCTGCTCTGCGAACTGTTCCCATAGTTGAGCTCGTATGGCCCTCGCGATGAATGGTCGAAGTCCCATGTTCGGAGCCTTGCGGATGTAGATAAAACCTCGTTCTTCCCATAATTCCTTGGTGGCGAAGGGCGACGGTGTGGGTGCTGCTGATGAAGAGGCTGAGGCAGCACCGCGGCGGGTCTGTCTAGAAGACATTTTAGTTGCAAGGGTTGTGAAAGTAAAGAAAATAAATAAAAACAAGAGGAGAAAGCAAGTAAGAATAAGCAGAAGTGATGAAAAATGGAAATGAGAACGGGGTTTTATAGCGGTCGAGTTGCTGCCCGTTTAATGCTGTTACGGCAGGCGTGAATAACGGAGCGACTGTTGAGATTTGGCGTGTCTGACGCGTCTGTTACGTAATTATGCGTCTGTTACGCGTCTGTCACACGCTACTGCGTCTGCCGTGTCAGTTTGTTGACAGCCTGTCTTATCCGTGTCTGCGGCGGCAGCTGGAACGACAGGCTTCAATAAATGGGCTCTGTTGGGCTGATGGATGGATGGTGGGCTTGGGTCACTTCTTCTTTTCTTCTTGACTCCTTTATTTGCTGAAAACAGAAAATATAAAAACATTATTCAAATAAAATAAACCTAATTTCCTAATAAATAATACTATATAATAAAATAAATGAAAAATAAAATTTATGTTAAATTAGGGGTGCCTTGTGGGGCATCTCCTAAAGTAACCACTTCCTGTATTCCTGGGGCTTCAGACCCCTGATAATGCTTGAGGCGTTGTCCGTTGACTTTGAATTGATGCCCGTCTTTTAATGATTGGATTGTGATGGCACCATGGGGAAAAACTTGTACCACTTGGAACGGGCCAGACCTTCTAGACTTTAGCTTTCCTGGGAAGAGTTTCAGTCTAGAATTAAATAACAACACAAGCTGCCCTGGGCAGAACTGTCGTGGCAGCAACTTCCTGTCATGCCACTTCTTAGTTTTCTCCTTGTAGATTCTTGCATTGTCGTAGGCCATTGTCCGTATTTCCTCAAGCTCGTTCAGATCTAACAGCCTTTTCTGGCCTGCCTTGTCCAAGTCCATATTCACGGCCTTGATTGCCCAATAAGCTTTGTGCTCTATCTCGACAGGCAAGTGACAGGTTTTTCCATAGATCAATCGATATGGAGACATGCCCAATGGAGTCTTGAAAGCTGTCCTATATGCCCATAATGCATCATTAAGGAGTAAAGACCAATCTTTCCTAGTTGGCTTAACCATCTTTTCAAGAATGTTCTTAACTTCCCTATTAGATATCTCAGCTTGTCCATTGGTCTGTGGGTGGTATGCTGTCGCGATCCTGTGCTTGACACCATATTTCTTCAAGGCGGCAGCAATAATCCTATTGTCGAAATGTCTCCCTGCATCACTGATAATCGCCTTGGGGATGCCAAATCTAGAAAAAATGTTTTTGTGCAAAAACTTTTGGACTGTCTTGGCATCATTCTTTTGAGTGGCGATGGCTTCAACCCACTTAGAGACATAATCCACTGCTAAGAGGATGTATAGATTTCCACATGAAGATGGAAAAGGTCCCATGAAATCAATCCCCCAAACGTCGAAGATCTCGACTTCCAGAATGTTCTGCAGTGACATCTCGTTTCTCCTCGAGATGTTACCTGTCCGCTGGCACCTGTCACAGTTCTTGTAGAAGTTCTGTGCATCTTTATACAGTGTCGGCCAGTAGAACCCTGACTGCAGCACCTTGGCAGCAGTTTTATTGCCTCCTAAGTGACCTCCATATTGTGAAGCGTGGCAGTGATGGAGAATGTCTTCTTGTTCTTCTTGTGGTACACACCTCCTTATAACCTGATCTGCGCATAGTTTGAAAAGAAGAGGTTCGTCCCAATAATAATGCTTAACATCATTTTGGAACCTCTTCCTGGCTTGGTAATTAAGATCAGAAGGAAGTATTCCGCTAACTATAAAATTAACGAAATCAGCATACCAGGGGAGTTCAGAAGACTTACCTGCCGCCATGGCTGTCGCGACAGCAATTGCGGCAGCAAAGAGCTGCTCGTCTAGGAAGGTCTCCAGTATAGTTGTCTCGTCTATTGGTAGACTCTGTCCCGTCTCCAATCTTGAAAAGTGGTCTGCCACCTGATTTTCTGTCCCCTTTTTGTCCTTGATCTCAAGGTCGAACTCTTGTAATAGCAAGATCCACCGTATCAATCTAGGCTTTGCATCCTTCTTTGCGAACAAATACTTCAGGGCAGAATGGTCTGTGTGCACTATCACCTTCGTCCCAAGTATGTAAGAACGAAACTTGTCAATGGAGAACACCACAGCTAATAGCTCCTTTTCTGTGGTGGTCTAGTTCACTTGGGCGTCATTTAATGTCTTGCTGGCGTAGTATATGACGTGAAACAGCTTATCTCTGCGCTGCCCAAGTGCTGCCCCGACAGCATAGTCACTAGCATCACACATAATCTCGAATGGTTGTGTCCAGTCTGGTGGCTGTACTATAGGGGCTGTTACCAGTTTTTCCTTCAGAACCTTGAATGCTTCAGTACATTCTTCATTAAAGTCGAAGGGTCGGTTCTGCTCTAGAAGATGGCATAGGGGCTTGGTGATTTTTGAGAAATTTGCAATAAACCTTCGATAAAAACCAGCATGCCCTAAAAAACTCCTAATGCCCTTGACTGTGGTCGGCGGCGGCAGCTTCTCAATTACTTCTATTTTAGCCCTGTCGACTTCTATCCCACGGCAGCTAATCTTATGGCCGAGGACTATCCCCTCATCCACCATAAAGTGGCATTTTTCCCAATTCAAAACAAGATTTGCTTTTTCACATCTTTCAAGTACTTTTTTAAGATTGCCGAGGCAGCTCTCGAAATCGTCTCCAAAGACGGAAAAATCATCCATAAATATCTCGAGGAAGTCCTCTACCATATCGGAGAATATGGCCATCATGCACCTTTGGAAGGTGCATTACATAGTCCAAACGGCATCCTCCTAAATGCGTACGTTCCGTAGGGGCAGGTGAAAGTCGTCTTTTCTTGATCCTCCGGTGCAATAGCAATTTGATTGTAGCCTGAATAACCATCAAGAAAACAATAATAAGGTTTACCCGCTAATCTGTCAAGCATTTGATCAATAAAGGGTAAAGGAAAATGGTCCTTTCGGGTAGCTTTGTTAAGCTTCCGATAGTCCATACAAACCCTCCAACCGGTCACAGTCCTAGTTGGGATTAACTCGTTGTTCTCATTGGTTATCACGGTCATTCCTCCTTTCTTGGGAACGCATTGCACTGGGCTCACCCATTTGCTGTCAGAGATGGCGTAAATAATACCAGCATCTAACCACTTAATTATCTCTTTACGCACCACCTCTTTCATCGCATGGTTTAGCCGCCTTTGGGCATCAATAGTCGGCTTATGATCTTCCTCTAGAAGGATTTTGTGCATGCATAACGCTGGAATAATGCATTGAATGTCTGCTATCGTCCATCCAATCGCCTTTTTGTGCTGCCGTAGCATGCCGATTAGCTGTCGTTCCTGTTCCTGCGGCAGCTTAGAAGAGATGATTACGGGCAGCGTGTCATTTGAACCAAGATAAGCATATTTTAACTGCCCTGGCAGGGGCTTGAGTTCTAAGGCAGGTGGTTCAATAGTAGATGGCTTTTGGATTAAATGGTTATCTGAAGTGTAATTCAAAGGTTCGAATAACTTACCTGGACGATTGCCTAACCAGTTTACCTCCTCCTGATCTTCAGTATCAGATGTATCGGAGTCATAGGAGTTGCTGTCGTTGGTGCTGTCGTGACAGGCCTGTAGGTGGCTATCGCAGCAGTGACCAAATCTTATATCATGACAGCCCGGCCTAATGCAGGGTTGATTGAGGGTTACTTCAATGATGGCCTTGCATTTCTCGCCCACATCAGCATGTTTCATTGATTGGAGAACATTCAACTTAATCTCTTGATCTTTCACTCGCATGGTGAGTTCTCATTTCTCCACATCAATCAGTGATCTTCCCCTGGCTAAGAAGGGTCGCCCAAGGATGACTGGTGCGTTTTCATCTGCCTCACAATCTAAAATAAGAAAGTCAGCAGGAAAAATAAACTTATCCACTCTTACCAGAATATCTTTAATCTTTCCCTCTGGATGAACGTAAGAGCGGTCTGCCAGCTGCAGAGTGACTGTCGTGGGCCGCGCCTTTCCAATACCTAATTTCTGAAAAACAGACTTTGGCATTAAATTAACACTAACACCAAGATCACAAAGTGCCTTACCCACATATTTGTCTCCGATTACACAAGGTATGATGAAACTCTCCAGATCCTTCTTTTTCTGGGGTGGCTGTCGATGAAGAATACTCATGCAACCATCTTCCATCCTTACCGTTTCAAATTCCCCAAGTTTATATTTCTTTGACATGACATCCTTGAGAAATTTGGCGTAACCGGGCATCTCCCTAACGGCATCTAACAGCGGAATATTAATATGAACCTGCTTACAAATATCATAAATCTTTTTAAGTTGAGATTCCTGCTTAGCTTGCTGTATCCGTTGAGGAAAAGGAGGTGGGGGACGATAATCAGCAATACGTCTTTCCCACTGCATACGAATCTGAGGAGGTTTGGGTTCATCAATTTTCTCCTCTGTCGCGTCTGCTGTCGTGACAGGCTCATCGGCAGCAGTCTGTTTATCACCTGTCGGGGCAGCTTCCTCGGCAGGTTGGTCTAAGGCTGGTTCCTTTCCTGTTTCAACTTCTTTTTCCGGCCCTGTCAGTTTCTTCCCACTCCTAGTAGTAATTGCCTTACACTGTTCATGTGTGGGTGGCCTAGCATTTTCAGTATTACTAGGGAATCCTCCATTCTGCCTTGGCTTAATGTGTTGAGAAACCTGACCCATTTGTGTCTCCAGAGATTTCAAAGTAACCTCATGATTTGTCATCCTCATCTCTGTTTTATCCATGAAATTTTCTGTCTTCTTGACAAACTGATTCATATTCTCAATATAAGTACCTGTCTGAGACATAAAGGTGGCCAGAGTCTGTTCCAGTATACTGCCGGTGGCAGCTGGTGGCTGTTGTTGCTGCTGCGGCGGCAGGTGTGGCGGCAGCTGCTGTCGCGTCAGCAATCTAGGTCCTCCCTGAATCTGATTATGTGCTTGAGGATTCAGGGCGTTATTGGGGTTACTCCAGGAAAATTTGGGATCCTTCCTCCAATTGGGATTATAATTGTTGGAGTTGTAATTCGGCTTGTTGTCATTTCCAACATATTTTCCCTCTTCTAACTGTATTGGGCACTCATCCCGACTATGATTTCCCTCACAGATATCACATACTTCCTCTACAGCAAATCCTTGTTGACCATCATCATTCAATAACCTTTTCATTGCTTTAGTAAGGAATGCTACCTGTGATTTCAACGTGCTGTCGGCTTCATAGTCCTTGACAGCAAGTACCCGTTTACCCCCTCTTCTTGCGGTCGGAAACTGTTCCTCATTCTTGGCCAGATTTTTCAAAACTTGCAATGCCTCGTCTGGATCTTTATCCAATAATAGTCCATTTGCTGCAGAATCAATTCGAATACGAGTTTGTAAGTTAGCAGCATTATAGAACTTAGTTACCTGATTCCAGACGGGGAATCCATGCATTGGGCAGTTCCGAAGAAGAGTAGTAAATCTATCCCAGGCTTCGTGCATCGGCTCGTCATCTTCTTGTTGAAAAGTAGCAATTTCATTACGTAATCGCTCAGATAAATGCGAAGGATTAAAACGAGATAAGAATTCACGAGATAAATCTGCCCAAGTTACGATTGAACCCGGCGTAAGTTTATTCCACCAAGTTTTTGCTCTGTCCCTCAATGAATGGGGGAATAACCGAAGCCTCAGTATCTCCGGGTTAACTCCTGGTAGTCTAAACGAACCACAGATCTCCTGGAATATTTTGAGATGCTCCCTAGCATCTTCTGTCACAGCACCACTAAACTGTCCGGCATTGTTGATCATACTAAACATGACAGGTTTAAGCTCAAAGTTATCAACTTCAATATCCGGCAGCGTGGTTTCCAGCTCTACATGGTCGTTCAGCATGTAGTCACGGCATGACCGTCGTCCGGCTGCTGCGGGCGGGTCACCGACAGGCGGTATAACAGCTCCATCTCTAGCAGCAGGATTATCTCCTTGGTTTGCCATTGTCTCTAACTGTTCTTCAAGGTACTCGTTCCTGGCTAGCACGTAACGAAGTCGGTTCCTAAGATTGAATGAACGTTCAACTTCCGGATCTAATGGATACTCAGGATCTTCACCTCTTTTAGATCTGTGCATAAACAAGATAACCTTGTGAAAAGCAAGATTTTAAAGTACTAACGAAAAAATAGAAAAAGAAAAAATTAAAAGAAAAACAAAAACAAAAATGAAAAGTGCAATAAAAGAAAGGTAGAGTTATGTTGCCAATCCCCGGCAACGGTGCCAAAAACTTGATGCGTGTAAAAGAGTCTATTGAAATTGTAGTGCAAGTGTACACGACGCAAGTAGTAAAGTGATACGAAGTATCGGATATCGTCTCCACAGGGATTGCGCTAATAGCTTCACCTTATTTCACTACACGAAGTAAAGAAAATAGTTTAGAAAGTTGTCACGAAAATATTGAAGAAAACGTAAATAAAAGAGTAGGAATATCAAGATAGAGAGAATGGGCTGGTATTGAATTGCTCAGTAGTGCAGGTATTGTATTGCTTAGGAACTCCAGTTCTGTCGTCGCGCCTGTCGCTGGCAGCACCTGTTGCGGCAGCTGTCCGTTGGTCGTCGCGGCAGCAAACACACCAACTCAGTACTTTCAAGTTTGGCAAGAATCCCAGATCTGCCTTGGCCTATCCCTAGGTCCAAGTCTGTCGATGATCACGTCTTTGATGATACCTCCCGGCGTGAATCGAAGGATGAACACCGATGTGTATGAATTCTTCCTTAGCCACTTAACCTTGCCCTATCCCTAGGCACAAGATAGTTCAACTATAAACTAGAGAACTTGCTCTTATTTCTTTCGTATACTTAACTCTCCCGATGCTAAGTAAATAGATAACCTCACAATGCTCTCCCGATGCTCTTGCAAGATATTAAAACCAAAATAAGAGAACATGAAGTTTATTTTATTGAACTTGGAAAATCCTAAAACTAAACAACCCTTGCAACTACTTTACAAAACAACCCGTGGCCCTAGGAGGTTTTTAGAACATGTCGACGACGGGTAAACGGCGGAGGGGTTTGGTTATCGGTTATGGGGTATGATGTCTCCTAGGTTAAAATCTATGCCCTTATATAAGCTTTGGGCTCAAGTATTCTAAGATAACAAGGATTACAACTTTAATTAAAAGTAAGATTCTAATAAAGACTTTAATCTTCAAGTATCCTACTTTTCAGCCGCCTCCTTATTTCATGGGATTTCCTCTCCTTGAGCTTTGGCTTGACATATCTTTTGATCCGGGGCTTGGAAAAATATATGGTTTTCACACGACAGACGAGCATAATTTTCTCTATCTATCGAGGTCCACTTTGCTTTTTCTCTCCACAAAACTGCTGTCACCATGCTGTCACGACGGCACCATGGCAGCATCATCCTCTTTGTCTGCTTGTCCAGTTCAGCTCTTCTGCTTCTCTGCCCAGCGCCTGCCTTCTCCGTCAGCTATGGCGGATACCTACAAAAATAGCCAAATTTAGCAGTATCTGCGCAGTTTTATCTAAATGTGATGTTTATGCAAAACTTAACCTAAAATGCAGTTAAACATGCTTGAGTGCAGCAAAAATAAGGATAAATGATGGGTAAAATATAGAACTTTTAAGCACTGATCACACCCCCAAACTCGAATCTTTGCTTGTCCTCAAGCAATTCAGACATAAAAGAAAAAAAATGAAATATTTTTGTTTTGGCTTTCAAACAGTGAACTTTCCCTTACCCGTCGTTCGTTCCCTGTGACGGCAGCACCCTGTCGGATAATCTAGGATCTGTCCGGAATCTCTATATAGTCCTCGTGCAGTGTGTGCATGCTTGTGAACAGTTATATGCCAAGACTCTCTTAGTTTCACTAGAATATTATACTTTAGCTTGTTTAGAGTTTTTTTTTACGAGACTGATTTCTTTCTTCTTCTTACTAGAGCCAGGATCGGGCACCTCTAGTTATTTCCTTTTTTTTCTAATTTCTTCTTTTTTTTCTACTAGAGCCGGTATTTCAGGCACCTCTAGTTAACTGTCTAGAGCCGGTGATAGGCACCTCTAGAAGTTTTTCTCTGGTTATCTGCCTAGAGCCAGTGGTGGGCACCTCTAGGTTTCCTGAGAGTCTAGTCTCTTTTCTACTCTACGTGCTAAGTTTTCTATTCTAGTTTGGCTAAAAGAAGTCTAAGCAGTATAACAGTCACAATGGTGTTTAAGTTTTCAGAACTATAGAAAGGCTCTAAACTTCTCCTAAAGACTATCCTAAAGTTGCTGCCACGACAGAGCTGTCACGACAGGTAAGTTCAGTTTTAAGTTTTCAGCCAAAATTTCCAAAATTTTCAGTTTTTTTTTGCATAAAATAAATGCGACACAATTAAAACTAAATGCAATATTATATTAATAATTAGGAGGACTGCCTACCCCCAAACTCAAGGGTTGCATTGTCTTCAATGCATGACACAAAAGATGAAAAACAGAAAGAAAAAGATGACAGAAAAGTTAAACATCACAAAAAGATAATATATATAGCAGGCGATAGAGAAAAAGAAAAAGAAAACTTAAGTTGTGTGGCTGTCGTCGCTGCTGCTGGAGCTTTGGATGAGGAGCTGTCGGCGGGCAGTCTCTTTGGACTTTGTCGGAGGAGCTGTGGGTGCTGCCCTGAGAGTATGAGTGCTGCCGCGGCAGGGGTGGAGGCAGCGCTTCCTTGGGTTGCTTGTATCGTCATTGCAAGGGTTTTTCTCTATTTACCTAATAACAAACACAAACTAAAAACTAATATCAAATTTCTAATTCCTAAAACAATAAAGATAAAATAAAAATAAAATAAGTTAAATTAGGAGTGCCTTGAGGGGCATCTCCTAAAGTAACTACTCCTTGTTCTATTGATGCTTGAGGGGTCGTTTCCAGTACTTCTTGAAGTCCATTCATACCCTCCATCTGGTGATTATTCTCATGGTGGCGGCTCCTTTCTTTCTCTTCCCTTTGTAGTTCATGAAGTTCTCCCTTCTTGGTAATGTTTCTGAGGGCATGAATATATGATTAGAAAACATCAAATTGACATTCGGCCACAAACTTACATTGTTTTCGTTGAATGTTGTTGTGGTTGAATGTAGCCCTTGCTGTCGTGTCTGCTGCTGCGGCAGCCAGTTATTTTGACAGTCCGTTGTCAGGTTACTTTGCAGGTCAATGGGACATTGGTAAGTGCCATCACTCTCTATACCAAATTCTGTTGACCACTCGTAGATCTCCATCAGTAGAGACTTTGATGATTCTGTGTCCATCGGCGTTGGTTCCTCAAATACCTTTGATGTGGTTGCTGCTTCAGCATCAGTTGCTGCCGAGGCGGAAGTTGCTGCCGTGGCGGCAGTTGCTACCGAGGTGGCAGTTTCTGCTGAGGCAGCAGTTTCCGCTTTGACTAGGGTTTCTGCCTCAGAAGTTGTTGCTGTCGTGACATTCTCTTGAATTTCACTCAGCGTTGTCGTGGTGTTGCTCCATTCCGGCTTCTTGATCATTGCCATGGCAAGTTGTTGCTCAGACTCATCATATGTTTGGTATTCCTTCACATGGGCATCCTCGTCATCTTGCCTCGGGATTTCAGGTTCAGCCGTGGCATGAATGAGGACCGGTCTGCTCAAGAGTGCATCCATCTTGGCGATACTTGCGTCCATAGAAACCGACACTTCTTGAGTGAGTGCCATGAAGGCTTGCAGTGTGTCTTCTAAGGATTTTGACTGCTCTTGAGGATGATGACATTGCCAGGGCAGGTCGGGTTCTGCAGCAAAACTGTTATGGTATAAAAATTTTGTGGGTTTTGATCGTAACATAAAAAATTTTGCTGCTGCGGCATCGACATTTGCTGCCTCTGTTGCTGTCGTGGCAGCATATCTTTACGGTAATTGCAAGAACTTTCCCACATCAACTCTCGAATGGTTTTTCCTGGCATGTTGATGCCCTTGAACCTGTATTTTCACCTGAGTTTTTTTTTTTGTTAAAAAATAAAAAAAATAAAAAAAAATAAAAAAAAAATGAAAAGTGCAGAAGCTAGGGTAAGAGTGTGTTGCCAGTCCCCGGAAACGGCGCCAAAAACTTGTTGCGTGTAAAAGAGTCTATCGCAATTGAGTGCAAGTGTACACGTCGCAAGTAATAAAGTGATACGAAGTATCAGATATCGTCTCCACAGGGACTGGGCTAACCCTTTCCTTCGCTATCTGCACAAGGGGAAAAGAATAGATTAAAATATTGTCACGAAAATATTGAAGAAAACGTAAATAAAATAATTGAGATATCAAGATAGAGAGAATGGGCTGGTATTGAATTGCTCAGTAGTGCAGGTATTGTATTGCTTAGGAACTCAAGTTCTGTCGTCGCGCCTGTCGCTGGCAGCACCTGTCGCGGCAGCTGTCCGTTGGTCGTCGCGGCAGCAAACACACCAACTCAGTTCGTTGCGGTGGTCACAAAGTACAAGTGGGAGATATTTTGCCAGCAAACTGGGGAAGTCCATTCCAATATTTTCTGAGATTTTATGCCCACCTCACGACCAAATATTCGTCTTTCTTGTTTGTGCGAGGTACGTGTGTTAGGTTTGATTAGTGGTATATTAATAATATGTTTAAATTGGATGGTGCAGGGGAAGAGCACTCTGTTGCTGAATCGTTCGATGCTGCCAAGAGGCAAACATTGTTGAAGGGTTTATGCGAGCTTGACACCAAATGGAACGTGTCATCAAAAGGCCACTAGATGGTGAAACGTCTGTCGCTGAAGCCACAACCAAGGGGGTGGAACCACTTCTTGAAAGCAAATCTTATGCCGACCACCCATAACGAGACCGTCTCAGAGGAGAGGATGGCCTTATTGTATTCGATCATCATAGGATGTAAGATCAACGTCGGTCGTATCATTGTAGATGTGACTTATAAATACGCTGGTAAGGGCAGTGGTAGTTTATTTTTTTCCATCATTAATCTCTGCTATTTACATGCAACACGATGTGCCACGGCTTGATTCGGACAATGTACAAGGTAGCAAAGGAACAACTATCACTTCTACCCTATGGAGGCAACTCACTGCCACAGAGTCCATGGAGAAGGGCAAAGGAAAGGCTGCAAAGTTAGTGTCCGAGGCCAAGGTGCCCAAGACAGAACCTGAGACTCATATGTCAACTAGTTCAGTAACAATGCTTTCTAAAATCTACCAACGTCAGAAGCTCATTCTTCAAAAGTTGGAGAAAGCAAAGGAGATGAACACCAAGCTCTGGCAATATACTCATGCTTGGGATTGTGCCCTCAAGAAAACTCTTAAAGGCATGTTCGTGCATCCTTTGCCAACATTTACTGAGTTCCCTGTCGACCTCCTTGTCAAAGATGATATGCTAGCTAGTCATCATTCTGTTCATACTCCTACGCAATCAGATGCCAACGTACCATTTTCCCCTGTTCAAGTCAAGTCTGCAAGAACAAACAACGCCGTCTAAATAAGAAGACGAAGGAATTCAAGCCAAACTTGTCGCAAAACCTGTTGCACCTACCTCATCTGCTGCCACTAATGTCCCCATCGCCATTGAGCTAGTGAGGATTGTTGAGGAAGTTCTCAATGACATTGAAGCCTCTACGGTCACATCAAAGCCCAGCCTCAAACGCAAGAAACATGTGGCTCCCAACCGAGGGAGCTTTGTCAAGAGAAAGACTCGTGTATCGCGCCTAGAAAACTCCGAAGGGGAGCCTTCTTCCCTTTAAACTTCTTACATTCATTTTGTTCATTTGTTCATGCATTTCATTTTATTTTATCTATATATATATATATCTTCATGCATCGAGAACAATGCACACCTTTGGTTTGGGGGGTGTTTCCTCACATATTATGCCATGCCATGCATTCATGTTTATGTTTCGATTTGAATTATGTTGCCATATAAATTAGGTATAACCATACATACCAAACCAGTAAAAAAATTGCCTCAGTTAAATTTGGAATTTTGCCATCACTTTGCTAGCATAGTTAGAATTTTCTTTAGTATACTCTGTCCAATGATGAAATTTGGAAATCCTTAGTATGCATGTGCCGACAGGATAGTATTTCCAGGACTGCTTGACAATTGATCTCTAGTTTAAGAAACTGAAGTCTCACTTAACACATAGTATGCATCTAGTTCCCAAAACAAACTTAGAATTCTTGAAACTAAGCTCAGAATAAAAAACGACGTTGTGGTAAAAAGAAAGAATAAGGCAACAATGTTTTGCCAAAGACAAGAAAAATATAGAATTCTCCTCTGCCTTAGAGATAATAAGTAACTTGGGGCTTCTTGGTTTGCTCCCTCTTAGTTCTCAAGTCAAAAACTTTAGGGCATGAGTTGAAGAGTAAAGCCTAGTAATGCATATATTAACGTGGGGGTTCGTGGTATGCTCCCTCTTATTTCTCACGCCAAACAGTATTATAAAGCAAGCCTGAAAATATTGCCAGGAAAAAAAACCTTGGTGAATAAAAGAAAAAAATAATTCTGAGTTTGGGTAGTAAATTTGACTAAGGGAGTAAAAGGATACTTGATGCATATTGCCTGAACATCATGCACACTTTATGATCTTAGACTAGAGTTATATTGTTGCACTTGAATTTGCTTACCTATTGGAATTACTGCACTGGATATTTGAGGGCAGAACTAGGGCGAGATTCTTCTTGCTAGCATGTGTTGTCAATCAGGAAAAATTGCCGAGGTATTCTTTTTATTTTCTGTTTTCTTAATTTTAGTTGCATTACTTGAGGACAAGCAATGAGTTAGATTTGGGAGAGTGTTAACTCCTAGAAAGTACTAAATTTTATGCATATTTTATAATGTTTTTTTTCTTTTCTTTAGGTATATATGTTCATATTTAGTTGTTAAAATCATGCATTTGCATAAGGAGTTAGAGATTTGTTTTGTTTCCAGTGTGAATGGTTGTTTTGCCGGAGTTGATGGAGGATAGGAGCGGGGCAGGCTTGGTAGAGAGACACAAGAGCAGAAAAGCAGGAAAAGTAGAAGAGAATTTCTGATTCATATTTGGTAAAGTTGGAACAGAGATTGACAAGTGATAACCGCATAAATATCCTTGTTTTCATACCTTTTTGCTATAGCATTTGCCTGTTCTTGAGTTCATACCATAGCATTTAGTCTGCCTTTAGGCTGCATTTTCTTCTTTTGGGTGCATATTTATCTTTGCTGGTTATTGGTCCATATCGAGGGGTACTTCTCGAAAGGTTGGTTTTGGTTTTGTTGGTGCGCAGGAAAGGATTCAAGAGAAAGCCGGTGCCAGGAATTGCTATAGCATGATGGAAGTGGACATTGGCCAGCACGTGAGATACACGTGAGCTGCAGAAATATGTGAACATGCAAAAAAGGACGATCTGATATGTGCAGCAGCCGGTGCCCGCTTGCAGACTGTCCCCCTTGTCCCCCCGTGGCAGACCTTGTCGGTGGATATTCCTTGGGAATATCAAGGCATCTTTAGGGCACCAAACCCTAGAAGCCTCCACTATATAAAGGGGAGAGAAGCTTGGAGCAAAGTATGGTATTTTCAGTGTTGCAAAAAGAGAGGCGGAAGAGAGAGAAAAGGAAAGGGAGGTTTCCACCTTCATCTTCCCCAGCTTGGTGTCCTCCATCGTTGAAGCTCCAAGGAGTGGCCTCACCGGCCTCGAGAGAGGCGGTGGGCCTAAGATAGTTGGGCAGTCCATGGCGGAGAGGGAGTTCACCTTTCTTTCTGTCGCTATAGCAATTTCTTGTCATATTTTTATATTGGGTGATGTTATCGCAATGATACGTTGGATGATATTGCCCAGCCACAAACTATTTTTGGTGGCTTGGGTTTGATGGATGATTTTATTTTGAGTACTTTTTAATGCATGCTATGGATTTTTTAGTGTTTATCATGATTCTATGCTTTGCTTATGCATTCCTCATTTCCTTAAAGTTGTAAGAGCTTAGGGTTGTAAGTGCTTTGAGAGATAGTCCCTACCTTAAGCGCCCTCGAGAGTTGGCCGTTTTTTAAGTGTATTTTGGGGTTAGTAATCGAGAGAGCTAGCCCTAGAACCCTCATAAGCAATGGGGTGACTATTGAGAGGCAGACTCTAACCTACCTTAGAGATAAGTGATAGGTTTCAAGGGCTAAAAAGGATAGTACGTGAAGGGTAGGGGAGTGTTAAGAGTTTACGCCGAGAGGTATGGTTGTAGCATTTCTGACTCCCAGTTTCCTGGCTAGAGATAGTTTAGGAGCACTCTTAGTAAATCCCGCCTAGCTTAGAAGATAGCTGAAAAGCCTTAGTATCGTTAAGAAGCTTGAGTTAGGTTGTCCATCATTCCCATCCAGTCATTCCGTAGTGAGTTTCGCATACGAAAGGGGACATGTCTATTATATTGTTATCTCATCTTTCTCTGCACTGTTTTGCTTTAGCATTATTATACCTCATTTCCTTTACTATAGCATTGTCATCTGTAAAAAGTTCAAGCTTTATTGTTACTGCAAATGTGAATACCTCCAATCCCTGTGGAGACGATACTCACTCATCACTTTATTACTCATTCGACGTGTATACTTGCACCATTTGCGTACCATTTATAGTCACTGTACGAATGCAACAAGTTTTTGGCGCCGTTGCCGGGGATTGACAATTGGTTGTTTACGGTTTTTGTTTTTATCGTTTGTTCTTTTTGTTTTGTATAAATTTATTTTAGGTTTTTCGTTTTTCTTTTCAGGTGTCTTGCTAGTGTATGACCAGAAGGCGACCTAGAGGACCCCTGCAATCACCTATTTCTGAGATTGGGTATTTCTAGAGACTTAGGAGACATGTTCGACGAGAAGAGACTAGAAACATGAACGGAGAAATACCACCACCTCAAGGTAATGGAGATGCTATGGCAAATGGATAAGGAGTAGAAGCTCGACCATGAGCTATTAGGGATCATTTAGCTCTTATCTTGGACGATCTCTATCCCGGAATAGTAGCTCAAGAAATTCAGCCAACCCAGTTCGAGCTTAAACCCGTTATGTTCAACATGTTGAACACTATTTGTCAGTTTGGGGGTATGCCTCATGAATATGCAAGACAACATATCCGTGCTTTCTTGGAAGTTTGTGACTTGTTCAGACATCAAGGAGTGCACGAGGATGTGCTAAAGCTTAAAGTGTTTCCATATTCTTTACGTGATCGTGCTAGAGCATGGCTAAGTGGAGTGTCAGCTGGATCAATGGAGACTTAGAAAGATCTATGCAAAAGTTTTCTGTTACGATATAATCCACCAAATAGAAACACTCAGTTAAGAAATGATATAGCTTCTTTTCGTCAAGCTGATGACGAATCCATGAATGAGTGTTGGGATCGATTCAAGGGATTATTGAGGAAGTGCACGAATCATGGTTGGACCCAAGTGGTTATGTTCTATAATGGGGTAAATGCTCCTACGAGGATGATGCTAGATGCTTCAGCAAATGGGACCTTGTTAGACAAATCACCGGAGGAAGCATTTGACATTCTTGATAGGGTAGCCAACAATGATTACCAGTTTCTGACCACAAGGCTTGGAACAGGGAGGAGAACCCTAAGTAGCTCAAGACAGTGAAGCTGATGACTCGGTGGCCACCCAATTAGCTGCTATCACAAGTATGCTAAAGAACCTCTAACGTCTCAACGAAGTCAAGGAAGTGAAGTCCAAAACCTCATGTCTCAGATGTGATGGCAATCACCATCTGAGTGAATGCCCTGACAATCAAGAGTCGGCCAACTATGTGGGGAATTATAACCGCAAAAACAATTTATACTCCAATACCTACAACCCAGGATGGCGTCAATATCCAAATTTCAGTTGGGGTAATCAAGGGCACAATAATTCTGCACAGCCAACGCCACAGCAAAATCTGATCGAAGCACCATCTTCTAACCAGATGATGCCATGGCAAGATCACAAGGGAGCAGCATTGTTGCGTTTAAAATAGTCTATTGCAATAGAGTGCAAGTGTACACGATGCAAGTAGTAAAGTGATACACGAAGTATCGGATGTCGAATCCACGGGGACTGGAAATAGCTTTATCCTTGGATTGCTACACAAGAGAGAAAGAAGAGAGTTTAATTGATTGTAGAAGAATATTGAAGAATACTGAATATAAAATATTAAAAGATTCAGGGTAAAGAAATAGGCCGATATTGATTTGCTTGGTAGTGCAGGTGTTGCACTGTATGGAAATTCATGTTCTGTTGTCGTCCCTGTCGCGACAGCACCTGTGGCGGCGGTAGTCTGTTGTTGTCGTGGCAGCGATCACACAACTCTGTACTTCAAGCTTGGCAAGAATCCCTGTTGTGACTTGTCCTATCCCTAGGTCCAAGTCTGTCGATGAACACGTCTTACATGATACCTCCCGGCATGAATCGAAGGATGAGCATCGATGTTGTTGAATTATTCGTTAGCCACTTAACCTCGTCCTATCCCTAGGTCCGAGATAGTTCAACCATACACTGGAGAACCCGCACGTATTCCTTTCGTATACTTAACTCTCCCGATATTAAGTAAATGAATAATCTCACAATGCTCTCCCGATACTCTTGTAAGATGTTGAAAACCAGAATAAGCAAACTTGAAGTTTATTTTATTGAACAGAAAATTCCTAAAAACAGTACAATCCTTGCAACTACTTTACAGAATCAACCCTTACCCCTAGGGGAAGTTTAGAACATGATGAGAAGGGGGAAAACAACTAGGGTTTTTGGGGAAGACGGCTAGAGAATGAGATGTCCTTCCCTAGGTCGAATTACATGCCTTTATATAGGCCTTGGGTTCAAGTTTTCTAATAAGGTAAGAATAAAAGTTCAAACTAAAGTACAACTCTAATTAAGATTAAATCTCCAGAGAAGATGCCTTTAATTCGTCCTCTTTTCTTGCTTTGGGTTTCTTCCTTGAACTTTTGGGCTTGGCCTTCATTCTGATCTAGGGCTCAGAAAAATATAGGAGTGGCCCACGACAGACCGACTTAATTTCCTCTATTTGTTGAGCTCCACTTCACTTTTCCCTTCACCATTGCTGTCGTCATTGGCTGCCATGGCAGCGGCTACGGCAGCGTTCTCCTTCTTGACTCCAGTCCTGTGTTCCAGCTCTACTTTTTCACTTCCCTGAGTCTGCCACAGCAGCTACCTGAAAAAACAGCCAAAATCAGTAGCAACTGTGCCATTTATATAATTGTGATGTATATGTGAAATCTATCCTAAATGCAATGAATTATGCTTGAATGCAGCAGAAATATGGGTTAAATAAGGGGTAAAAAGTAGAACTTTTGCACATTGGGTGTGCTGGCTGTAGGGTGACATTCCCAATGGTGTCTTGAATGCTGTTCTATAGGCCCAGAATGCAGTAAAGCGGTTAGGGATGGCACTGTGGCTGGGTGTGCTGGCTGCCGCGACAGAGCTGGAGGCCGCACTTCGATGTGTCTGTCTGGTAGTCATAGTTGCAAGGCTGTGGAAGATAAACGAAATTTGAGATCTAGAGAGAAAGCAAATTGAGAGAGTAGAAGTGAGGTGAAAAATAAATAGTAAATGGGGTTTATATAGATGAATGGTTTTCTGCCCGTTGGAGCTGTAATGACAGACGCGAATAATGGGGCCAGCTGTTACACGGTTTCTGATGCGTCTGTCACGCGTTTCCGTGTCTGCTGCGCGTCTGTTACGTGTTTGCGTGTCTGCCGCAATAGCATGGTGACATGCTGTATTTTCCGCGTCTGTCGCGACAGTTGATGACAGCCTGTATTTTCCGCGTCTTTCGCGACAGCTGATGACAGGCTGTGACGACAGACTCCTCCGTTGGGCTTTTTGGACTGCTGTTGAGATGGTGGGCTGTTTCACTTCTTCTCCTCTCCTTGTTTCCCTTATTTCCTAAAAATAATTAAAATCAAACTTTAGTTCCTAAAAATAAAATAATTCTTAATTCCTAATAAATAAAATACATAAATAATAAAATAATAATAAAAATAAAATTAAGTTAAATTAGGGATGCCTTGAGGTGCATCTCCTAAAGTAACCACTTCATGCATCCTTGGGGCTTCAGTCCCCTGATAATGCTTTAGTCTCTGTCCGTTGACTTTAAATTGGTGCCCGTCTTTTAAGGATTTGATCGTGATGGCACCATGGGGAAAAACCTGCACAACTTGGAATGGGCCAGACCATCTAGATTTAAGCTTTCTTGGGAAAAGTTTCAATCTAGAGTTAAATAACAACACAAGCTGCCCTGGGCAGAACTGTCGTGGCAGCAACTTCTTGTCATGCCACCTTTTCGTTGTATCCTTGTAAATTCTTGCGTTGTCGTAGGTCATTGCTCGAATTTCTTCAATTTCATTCAAGTCAAGTAACCTCTTCTGTCCTGCCTTGTCTAAGTCCATGTTTACTGCCTTGATAGCCCAGTAAGCTTTGTGCTCTATCTCAACAGGTAAATGGCATGTTTTTCCATATTTCAGCCTGTAGGGTGACATTCCCAATGGTGTCTTTAATGTTGTTCTATAGGCCTAGAGTGCATCATTGAGGTGTAAAGACCAGTCCTTTCGAGTATGTTTAACCATCTTCTCAAGAATGTTCTTTACTTCCTTGTTGGATATTTCAGCCTGTCTATTGGTTTGAGGATGATATGATGTTGCAATGCGGTGCTTTACGCCGTATTTTCTTAAGGCAGCAGCGATTACCCTATTGTCGAAATGTCTCCCTTCATCACTGATGATCGCCTTATGTATGCCAAACCTGGAGAAAATGTTTTTGTGCAGAAATCTCTGAACAGTCTTGGCATCGTTTTTCTGTGTGGCGATCGCTTCAACCCATTTGGATACATAGTCCACTGCCAGTAGGATATATAGATTCCCACATGATGCTGGGAATGGTCCCATGAAATCAATCCCCCATATATCGAAGATTTAGACTTCTAGGATGTTTTGTAGTGGCATCTCATGTCTTCTCGAGATGTTCCCAGTTCGTTGGCACTTGTCACAGCTTTTGTAAAATTCTTGGGCTTCCTTGAACATTGAAGGCCAATAAAAACCAGATTGCAAAACCTTGGCAGCGGTTTTGTTTCCACCTAAGTGTCCTCCATATGGTGAAGCATGGCAGTGGTGAAGCACAGTTTCCTGCTCATCATGTGGTATACACCTCCTGATAATTTGATCTGCACAATTTTTGAAAAGAAGAGGTTCGTCCCAATAATAATGTTTTGCATCATTTTGGAATCTCTTCCTTGCTTGGTAATTAAGTTCAGGAGGTAGTATTCCGCTAACTATGTAATTAACAAAATCAGCGTACCAAGGAAGTTCAGAAAACTTACCTGCCGCCATGGCTATCGCGATAGTGCTTGTGGCAGCAAACAGCTGCTCGTCAGGGAAAGTCTCCAGTATGTGGGTCTTGTCTGTCGGTAAACTCTTTCTCATTTCTAGTCTTGACAAGTGGTCTGCAACTTGGTTCTCTGTCCCCTTTTTATCCTTGATTTCAATGTCGAACTCTTACAACAGCAGAATCCAACGTATCAGTCTAGGTTTTACATCTTTTTTAGCGAAAAAATACTTCAGTGCTGAGTGGTGTGTATGGACCACCATCTTCGTTCCAAGTATGTACGAACGAAACTTGTCAATCGAGAACACCACTGCTAACAGTTCCTTTTCTGTTGTGGTGTAGTTCACTTGGGCATCGTTTAATGTTTTGCTGGCGTAATAGATTACATAGAATAGCTTGTCATTCCTCTGCCCAAGTGTTGCCCCTACAGCATAGTCACTAGCATCACACATAATTTCAAATGGCAAACTCCAGTCTAGTTGATGTACAATTGGGGCTGTTACCAGCTTTTCTTTCAGGATTCTAAATGCCTCAGTACATTCAGTATTGAAATCAAAGGGACGATTTTGTTCCAGTAAGTGGCATAAAGGCTTGGTAATCTTCGAAAAATTTGCAATAAACCTTCGATAAAACCCAGCATGCCCTAAGAAACCCCGAATTCCCTTGACTGTGGTGGGTGGCGACAGCTTTTCAATCACTTCAATCTTTGCTATGTCGACCTCTATGCTGCGGTAGCTTACCTTGTGGCCTAGGTATATCCCTTCATCCACCATGAAGTGACATTTTTCCCAATTTAATACCAAGTTCGCTTTCTCGCATCTTTCGAGCACCTTCTGTAGGTTGCCTAAACAACCTTCAAAACTATCTCCAAAGACGGAAAAATTGTCCATGAATATTTCCAGGAAGTCCTCCACCATGTCAGAGAATATCGCCATCATACACCTCTAGAATGTTGCTGGTGCATTGCAGAGTCCAAATGGCATTCTCCGAAAAGCATATGTGTCGTATGGGCAAGTGAAAGTCATTTTCTCTGTCCCCCGGTGCGATAGCTATCTGGTTATAACCTGAGTAACCATCAAGAAAACAATAATAAGGTTTCCCCGCTAATCTATCAAGCATTTGATCAATAAAAGGTAGGGGAAAATGGTCTTTCCGGGTAGCTTTGTTAAGCTTCCGGTAATCCATACAAACCCTTCAACCGGTCATAGTCCTGGTTGGGATTAGTTCGTTCTCTTCATTGGTCACCACAGTTATTCCTCCCTTTTTCGGAAAACGTTGCATCGGGCTCACCCACTTACTATCCGAGATGGCATAAATTATCCCAGCATCAAGCCATTTGATAATTTCTTTTCGAACTACTTCTCGCATAGCGTCGTTTAAGCGTCTATGTTCATCAATGGTCGGCTTATGATCATCCTCTTGGAGAATTTTGTGCATACATAGTGCCAGACTGATGCCTTGGATATCAGCTATCGTCCATCCAATAGCCTTTTTATGCTGCTGCAACATCCCTATCAGCTGTTGTTCCTGTTTCTGCATTAACTTGGAAGAGATGATTACGAGCAACGTATCATTTAAACCAAGAAAAACATATTTAAGCTGCCCTGGCAGGGGCTTAAGGTCTAAAACAGGTGGTTCTATAGTTGAAGGCTTTTAGATTATGTGTTCATTCGAGGTATAGTTTAGGGGCTCGAATAGCTTACCTGGACGATTTCCTATCCAGTTTACATCCTCATGACCTTCAGTGTCAAATATGTCTAAATCTGAGGAGCTGCTGTCGTCGTTGCTGCCGTGACAGTCTTCCAGATGGCTGTTGTGGCAGTGACCAAATTTAATGTCATGGCAGCTCGACCTGATGCAGGGTTGGTCAAGGATTACTGCAGTGATGGCCTTGCATTCTTCTTCTGCATCAGCATGTTTAATTGCCTGGAGAACATTGAGCTTGATCTCTTGATCATTTACTCTCATTGTAAGTTCTCCTTTCTCTACATCAATCAGTGATATGCTTGTGGCTAAGAAGGGTCGCCCCAGGATGATTGGTGCGTTCTCATCTGCTTCACAATCTAAAACAAGAAAGTCAGTAGGAAAAATGAACCTATCCACTCTTACCAGAATATCTTCGATCTTCCCTTCTGGTTGTACGTAAGAGCGGTCTGCCAGCTGCAGCATAACTGTCGTGGGTCGTGCTCGTCCAATACCTAATTTCTGAAATACAGATTTTGGCATTAAATTAATACTGGCACCTAGATCACAAAGTGCACCCACGAGTTTGTCACCAATTATGCACGGTATGATGAAACTCCCAGGATCCTTCTTTTTCTGGGGTGGATGCCTGTGCAGAGTAGTCATGCATCCTTCTGTCATTTTTACCGTTTCGAATTCCCCAAGTATGGATCTTTTCGACATAGCATCCTTGAGAAATTTCGCATAGCCGGGCATCTGCTTGATGGCCTCTAAATGCGGTATATTGATGTGAACCTGCTTAAAAATATCATAGATATTTTTGAGCTGGTACTCTTGTTTCTGCTTCTGTAATCGCTGTGGAAAAGGAGGTGGAGGACGGTAATCTTCCAATCGTCCTTTACATGGTATTCGGATCTGAGGAGGTTTAGGTTCTTCATCATTCTTGTCTTTCACCTCTATCCCTTCTGCTGTCGTGACAGGTGTGGCAGCAGCAGGTTGTTTATCGTCTACCGGGGCAGTGTTCGCGGCAGATGATTCTAGGGCTGGTTCCTCAATCGATACGACTTTCATCTCCGGCCCTGACAGTTGTTTCCCACTCCTAGTTGTAATGAACTTGCACTGCTCATGTGTGGGTTGTCTAGCGACCTCAGTATCGCTAGGGAATCTTCCGTTCTGCCTTGGCTTAATATGCTGGGAAACCTGACCCATCTGTGTCTCCAGTGATTTCAGTGTAGCTTCATGGTTAGTCATTCTCATCTCTGTTTTATCCATGAACGACTCAGTCTTTTTGACGAAGTGATCCATGTTTGCCATGTAAGCTCATGTATGTGACATAAATGTAGCCAATGTCTACTCCAGTATACTAGGTGCGGTTGCCGGCTGCTGTTGCGGTTGCTGCCGTGTCAGAATTCTGGGTGCCCCTGGTTTTGAGTGTTCTTCACTTGAGGATTCAGTGCGTTGTTTGGGTTACTCCAGGAGAACTTGGGGTCTTTCCTCCAGTTGGGATTGTAATTGTTGGAATCGTAATTTCTCGGCTTGTTATAGTTTCCAACATACATCCCTTCCTCTAGCTGTAACGGGCAGTCTTCCGAACTGTGATTCCCACTGCAAGTTTCACATACCTCTTCTGCAGAGTAGACATATTTTGAATCTTTCTTTAGCAAGTTTTCTATTGCCTTTGTGAGGTACGCAACCTGTGTCTTTAGGGAATTGTTGGCTTCATAGTCTTTCACAGCTAGCACTCGTTTACCTCTCCTTACTGTGGGAAATTGCTCTTCATTCTTTGCTAGATTTTTCAATACTACCATGGCTTAGTCTGGATCTTTGTCCAACAACAGTCCATTTGCTGATGAATCTATTTTCATCCGAGTGTGTGTGTTAGCAGCATTGTAGAATTTGATGACTTGATTCCAGACAGGGAATCCGTGCATCGGGCAATTCCTCAGAAGAGTGGTAAACCTGTCCCATGCCTCGTGCATTGGCTCGTCATCTTCCTGTTGAAAAGTAGCAATTTCATTACGTAATCGCTCAGATAAATGGGAAGGATTAAAACGAGATAAAAATTCACGGGTGAGATCCGCCCAAGTTCGTATTGAACCCGACGTTAGTTTATTCCACCAAGTTTTCGCTCTGTCCCTCAGTGAATGAGGAAATAACCGAAGCCTCGGTATCTCCGGATTTACTCCTGGCAATCTAAACGATCCACAGATTTCTTGGAACGTTTTCAGATGTTCTCTGGCATCCTCTATAGCAGCACCACTAAATTGGCCAGCGGGATTGATCATGCTGAACATCACAGGTTTCAGCTTGAAATTTTCAGCTTACACGTCTGGCAAGGTGGTCTCCAGTTCCACATGATCGTTGATCATGTATTCACGGCATGACCGTCGTGCGGCCACGGCAGCGGCTGGTTGTCCGTTTCCTTCATCCACAATAGGATCTTCAGGATCTTCAGGATTCCTCTGGTTGTTTACCCCGTTATGCATTGCTTCTAATTGTTCCTCAAGATAATCGTTTCTGGCTATCAAAAGACGGACTCGGTTCCTGAGATTGCACGAGCGTTCGATTTCAGGGTCTAGTTTATACTCAGGTTCTTTGCCTCGTCTTGATCTGCGCATAAGCAAACGAAAAACCTCATGAAATGCACAGGGTAAACAGTCCCAATAAAAACAGAAAAATTAAAAAGAAAGTGCAGTAAAAGTAGGGTAAAGATATGTTGCCAGTCCCCGGCAACGGCGCCAAAAACTTGTTGCGTGTAAAATAGTCTATCAAAATAGAGTGCAAGTGTACACGACGCAAGTAGTAAAGTGATACAAGAAGTATCGGATGTCGAATCCACAGGGACTGGAAATAGCTTTATCCTTGGATTGCTGCACAAGAGAGAAAGCAGAGAGTTTAATTGATTGTAGAAGAATATTGAAGAATATTGAATATAAAAGATTAAAAGATTCAGGGTAAAGAAAAAGGCCGGTATTGATTTGCTTGGTAGTGCAGGTGTTGCACTGTATGGAAATTCTTGTTCTGTCGTCTTCCCTGTCGCGACAGCAGTCTGTTGTTGTCGCGGCAGCGATCACACAACTCTGTACTTCAAGCTTGGCAAGAATCCCTGTTGTGACTTGTCTTATCCCTTGGTCCAAGTTTGTCGATGAACACGTCTTAGATGATACCTCCCGGCGTGAATCGAAGGATGAGCACCGATGTTGTTGAATTCTTCCTTAGCCACTTAACCTCGTCTTATCCCTAGGTCTGAGATAGTTCAACCATAAACTGGAGAATCCGCACTTATTCCTTTCGTATACTTAACTCTCCCGATATTAAGTAAATGAATAATCTCACAGTGCTCTCCTGATACTCTTGTAAGATGTTGAAAACCAGACTAAGCAAACTTGAAGTTTATTTTATTGAACAGAAAATTCCTAAAAACAGTACAATCCTTGCAACTACTTTACAGAATCAACCCTTAGCCCTAGGTGAAGTTTAGAACATGATGACAAGGGGAAAACGACTAGGGTTTTTGGGGAAGATGGCTAGAGAATGAGATGTCCTTCCCTAGGTCGAATTACATTCCTTTATATAGACATTGGGTTCAAGTTTTCTAATAAGGTAAGAATAAAAGTTCAAACTAAAGTACAACTCTAATTAAGATTAAATCTCCGGAGAAGATGCCTTTAATTCGTCCTCTTTTCTTGCTTTGGGTTTCTTCCTTGAACTTTTGGGCTTGGCCTTCATTCTGATCTAGGGCTCAGAAAATATAGGAGTGGCCCACGACAGACCGGCTTAATTTCCTCTATCTGTTGAGCTCCACTTCACTTTTCCCTTCACCATTGTTGTCGTCATTGGCTGCCATGGCAGCGGCTACGGCAGCGTTCTCCTTCTTGACTCCAGTCCTGTGTTCTAGCTCTGCTTTTTCACTACCCTGAGGCTGCAACAGCAGCTACCTGCAAAAACAGCCAAAATCAGTAACAACTGTGCCATTTTATATAATTGTGATGTATATGTGAAATCTATCCTAAATGCAATGAATTATGCTTGAATGCAGCAGAAATATGGGTTAAATAAGGGGTAAAAAGTAGAACTTTTGCACACTCAACAAGCATCTTCATCGAACAGTTCGCTAGAGACTATATTCAAAGAATTTATGGCTATGAAAAAAGATTTCATGGGAACCAAGAAAGTTTTGCTACAGGATCATGCAGCAAACATCAAAAATCAAGGAGCCTTATTGCAAAGCCTTAGTTAATCTCTCTGAGCCTTAGAAACACAAGTTGGCCAGATAGCTCAAACCTTGCATGCACGTCCACAAGGAAGTCTGCCTAGTGACATTGAAGCCACTAAGCACCATAGCAAGGAACAATACATCGCACTCACATTAAGGAGTGGCAAGGAAATTAGCAAAGAAGACAAGTTTGGGGGAAAAGAGAAGGAGGACTCTCAGCCTAACTTGCCTTAGGAAGAAGATAACTTACAAGATCCTCTAGTTGAAGAGAAGGGTGAGGATGTCATAGCAAAAGAAACACCAGAGGAGGAGCCTGCTTTTGCTACAGCAAAAGATGTAACTCCACCAATTCAGACAAATGAAGTTAGACCCCCTCCTCCTTTTCCTCAACGATTCAAGAAGCAGAAAGAAGACCTTCAGTTCCAGAAATTTGTGGATATCCTGGACAAACTACATATCAATGTCCCATTTTTGGAGGCCATTGATCAGATGCCAACGTATGCTAAGTTCCTCAAGGATATAGTCACGAAAAAGAGGAAGGTCGAGAGGCAAGAGACTGTCTCTATAGCAGAGGAATGTTATTCTATGTGGAGCAAGCTGCCACCTAAGAGGAAAGACCCAGGTAGTTTTGCTATCCCATGTTCTATTGGTGACAAGTTTGTTGGAAGAGCACTTTGTGATTTGGGATCGAGTGTCAACTTAATGCCCAAGTCGATTTTTCTGAAACTGGGAATTTGAGAGGCACAACCCACCAAGGTTGTGCTACAGCTAGCCGATCATTCTCATGTTCATCCAGAAGGGAGAGTTGAAGATGTTGTGGTAAAAGTGGACAGATTTATCTTTCCATTCGACTTCTTAATCCTCAACTGTGAAGCTGATAGCAACACACCCATTATCTTGGGAAGGCCATTTTTAGCCACTAGGCGAGCTTTGATCGATTTTGAGAAGGGTGAATTCCCGGTGCGAGTGGCTGATCATACGGTCACGATCAATATTCATGACACCCTCAAGTATGCAGACAACCCAGTAGTATGCCAATATGTAGATGCTACAGCACATAATATGATTGATGAGTTTTGCTGTAGCAATGAGGTGCAAATAGAGGAGTTTGAAGCACTCTGCAAAGATGTTGACTCAGACCAAGAAGAGCTCTCAAGGGAACTGGAGCAGTCTAGTCGACTCGAGGCTAAGCCAGGTACGCACTTTGAACCACTTGATTTTTCAGAATTTATACCTCCTAAACCTTCCCTTGAGCATGCACCTTCTTTAGAACCGAAACCTTTGCCATCGCATCTTAAATATGTTTACTTAGGGAGCAATGAAACTTTGCCTGTGATAATCTCATCTAGTCTCACACCTAAGCAAGAAACTAGTTTAGTAAATATGCTGTTACAGCATAAAAAGGCAATAGGGTGGACTATGGCTGATTTGAAGGGTATAAGCCCTGCTATTTGTATGCATAAAATTTTGCTTGATGATTGTCACAGCAATTCAGTTGAGCTCCAGAGGAGACTAAACCCAATTATGAAGAAAGTAGTGATGAAAGAGATAATCAAGTGGCTGGATGCTGGAGTAATCTACCCGATATCCGATAGCTCATGGGTCAGCTTGGTGCAATGGGTACCGAAGAAGGGAGGCGTGACCGTGGTAAGCAACGAGGAGAATGAGTTATTACCTACTAGAACCGTCACGGGGTCGGGGATTTGCATAGACTATAGGAAGCTCAACAAGGCGACCAAGAAGGACCATTTTCCCCTCCCATTCATTGATCAGATGTTGGATCGACTAGCGGGCAAGGAATTCTACTGCTTCCTCGATGGGTATTCTGGGTACAATCAGATTGCAATAGCACCCGAAGACCAAGAGAACACGACTTTCACATGCCCTTATGGAACTTATGCTTTTCGGAGAATGCCCTTTGGTCTCTGCAATGCTCCAGCAACATTTCAAAGATGTATGTTGGCTATCTTTTTAGACATGGTGGAGGATTTTTTTAGAAATTTTCATGGATGACTTCTCGGTCTCCGAAGATAAATTCGACACATGTTTGGGCAATCTCGCCAAAGTCCTAAAGAGGTGTGAGGAAGCTGATTTGGTGCTCAATTGGGAAAAGTGTCATTTCATGGTAACGGAAGGAACGGTCTTGGGCCACAAGATTTCGAAGCAAGGGATAGAAGTTGACAAAGCAAAGGTCGAGGTCATTGAAAAACTGCCTCTCCTCACTACTATCAAGGGAGTAAGAAGCTTCCTATGGCATGCTGGCTTCTATCAGAGATTCATTAAGGATTTTTCGAAGATCTCAAAGCCACTGTGCAGTTTGTTACAACAAAATCAACCATTTGTGTTTGACAAAGATTGTCATAGCGCATTTCAAGAACTGGAGGAGAAGCTTATCTCAACACCAGTTGTTATTCCACCTGATTGGAACGAGCCGTTCGAGCTGATGTGTGATGCGAGTGACTACGCCGTTGGTGCAGCACTTGGACAACGCCGAGGTAAACTCTTTCATGTTATTTATTACGCTAGTCGCACTTTGAATGATGCACAAATCAATTACACCACTACTGAAAAAGAATTCCTTGTTGTAGTATTTGCCTTCGATAAGTTTAGGTCATACATGATAGGCACTAAGTTCATAGTTCATATTGATCATTCAGCCATTAAGTACTTAGTGACTAAAAAGGATGCTAAACCTAGACTTATTAGGTGGATACTCCTGCTTCAGTAATTTGACTTAGAGGTTAGAGATAGGAAAGGATGTGAGAACCAGGTAGCTGACCATTTTTCTAGGCTAGAAAATGCTATCACGCAAGGTAGCAAAACTGAAATTAAGGAGGAATTCTCTGATGAGAAACTGTTAGCTGCTACAGCAATTTCGTGGTATGCTGATATTGTTAATTATCTTGTTAGTGGTATTTTTCCTCCTGATTTATCTAGCTAGGGACTCAAGAAATTCAGACATGATGCAAGATTCTACTATTGGGATGAACCCTACTTGTTCAAGCAATGTCCTGATCAAATTATAAGGAGATGTGTTCCAGAAGAAGAATACCATAGCATTATGTACCACTGTCATTCATCACCATGTGGAGGGCATTTTGGTGGTGCTAGAACTGCTGCAAAAGTTCTTCAAGCAGACTTCTATTGGCCTACACTTTTTAAGGATGCACACGAGTTCTACAAGACTTGTGACAGATGCCAAAGAACGGGGAACATCTCCAGGCAGAATGAAATGTCGTTGCAAAATATTCTGAAGATTGAAATCTTTGACGTATGGGGAATTGACTTTATGGGTCTGTTTCCTGTATCATATAGAGATATATATATTTTTCTAGCAGTCGACTACGTGTCAAAATGGGTGGAAGCTGTTGCTACCCCAAGGAACGACTCTAAGACAGTCATGAAGTTTCTTCACAAGAACATATTCACTAGATTCGGAGCACCCCGAGCCATCATCAGTGATGAAGGAACTCACTTTGACAACAAGCATATTGCTAAAGCATTACATCGCTATGGAGTCATGCACAAGATTGCTACTGCATATCATCCGCAGACAAACGGACAAGCTGAAGTTTTCAACCGAGAAATCAAGCAAATCTTGGAGAATATGGTGAATCCTAAGAGAAAAGACTGGTCCCCCAAGTTGGATGAAGCATTGTGGGCATATAGGACAGCCTTCAAGACGTCTTTAGGCATGTCACCCTTCAAGTTTGTATTTGGCAAGGAGTGTCATTTACCCGTAGAGCTTGAGCACAAGGCTTATTGGGCAATCAAGAAACTCAACATGGATGCCCAACTTGTTGGTGAAAGGAGGTTGCTAGAGCTTAACGAGCTGGAGGAATTCAGAGCCCAAGCATATGAGAATGCTCGCATTTACAAGGAGAAAACCAAGAAGTGGCATGACAAACACATTTTGCCAAGACATTTCTCAGAAGGACAACAAGTGTTTCTCTACAACTCCAGGCTAAAGCTTTTTCCTGGAAAGCTAAAATCAAGATGGTCAGGGCCATTCATAATACACAAGGTGTACCCTCATGGCGCAGTGAATATCAAGAAGTTGGACGACGATGAAGTCTTCAAGGTCAATGGCCAATGCCTGAAGGTGTACAGTGAAGCCCCTATCCTCAGAGACAAGTCAGACCTGGATCTTCACGATCCTTGAAAGTTTGCATCTCCAACCCTATCTTTTATGCTATAGCATGTCCATAAATAATGCTTTTCTTTTTAGTCTAGTTTTATGTTATCTTTGCCTTTAATTTTTATATCTTTTCACGTGACCCTCGTACAAGGCTTTCTCTTTCCTAGTACAATGTCAGGTACAAAGGCAGGGGAGCACGCCGTCTGCAGGGTTGGTAGCAAAGAGAGAAGGACATGGGGTTTGTTTTTATCCAATTTCGGAGGGATGAAAGAAAAGGGGAAAGAAAAAGATAAGGAGGTTTTATCCGAAAAGTGGGGAGTTGAATTAAAAGAGAGAGAATATTCATCTATTTAATGAGGAGAAACCCTAGCCACATAAACCCATATTCTCTCTCCAGTTGTCTGCCATTGCATTAACTCTGGAAATTTTCTCTCTCCCTTAAAGCCGACACACGTCCCCATCACCTCCCCTCTCTCATTTACTCATCAGTTTTCCCCCACCCTTTTCAACTCCCAACATTTTCTTCATCATCCGTCCCCTCACCTTCTTCATCTTCTTCTAACACTAAAAAACTTTCCCTCCATCTTTTCGATTCTCTCCCAAACACAGAAAACCTTCACCATTTTATTTCCTACACATATTCACTCCTCCCAACTTCTCAGAAAAAACTTCATGGCTCGTTGCAAAAACTCCCATGAGACTTCTGACCGTCCCACACAACGTCTAGTCCTTGAAATTCCCAAATTTCTTGACGAGGCAGCAAAGGATAGGTGGGCAAAGCTCAAGGACAGAAACGTTCTTCTAGAACTAGGGTTCAAATACCCTCAAGAGGAAGAAGATCAGTTCAACCAGTCTATAATGGACGTCATTGGAACCAATGGATGGAAAAACTTTGTTGCCCATCCTGAGGAAATTTGCACATCACTGGTGAAGGAGTTTTATGCTCACCTGATGAGTTTACTACTGCAGCAATCAACAAGTTCTAAGGGCTGAAACATACTGTGGACCGTCACACTTCTTTTGTGATGACAATGGACGCGCAGACGCAACGTGAGGTGCTGGAGGACACCTGCTTTCAGTGAACGGTGCTGGATAATAACAAGTCAGTTGAGAGAGGACGCCTTAAACCTGAGGCTAAGGTATGGAATCACTTTGTAAGGCATAAGTTTATGCCCACACTACACACTGCTACCGTCCATATCTCTCGACTTTCTCTCATTCATTCCATAATACATGGTAGACAAATTGATATAGGAAAGATAATAGTGGATGAGGTATATGCTTGTTTGAAACGGCCCCGTAGCCCCTTGTTTTTCCTAATCTGATCACTGCCTTGTGCAAAAGGAAAGACGTCTTCATAGACGATCTTGTAGATACATCTGTTTCAGGAAAGACAGGTTTGACCCCAACACTTGTTGCGGAACTCCAGGGATTTAACGAAGACATGCCTCATCAAGCATTGGAGGGTGGAGCTAAAAGTTTTGTTGCAGCAAGAGTGGCAGCATTGGTGGCAACTACAAAGGAACTGAGCTCTGAGCTCAACCTGATGAAGGCACATCAGCGGTCATACTTCAAATACGCCCAACACCGTGATAGTGCCATAGCATCCTGCTTAAGCAAACTCATGCCGGATCAGAATGTCTCTTTTCCAGTATTTCCTATAGAGTTATTGCAAGCCCCCACCACTGCTACAGCATGCACAATGTCACCCAGTGAACCCAGCTCTGTCCCACCTGCTGTAAAGAGAAAGACTCCACGAAAGAAAGCACCAGGAACTCCAACTGCCCAGTCAGAACAAGAAACTCCCTATGTTTATCCTACTGTCGAAGAAACCGACCCATCAACCTCTCCAGCCAAGAAAAGGAAACGCACCAGAAAGGCAACCAATCTTAAACCTTCAAGACCAGAAAACCCACTCCCAGAGCCAGAGCACGTACCAAATGACCCTGAGGAAACCCCTCAGAAGGAAGCTGCTACAGCACACGCAACTGAGCCGACTCCAGCACAATCAGAGGATGTTACAACATCTAGATTAAAAACTCGCATCAAACACACGGCTGGACGTGTCAGGCCCTCGTCGAGTGCTCAATCAGTCTCATCAGAGAGTGTGGACGATGTGGCTGACCCACACCACTACTCCTTTGAGACGTCGATGGACAACACCAGCAACAACACCTAGCCTCTGCACCCAAGAGGTACTAACCCTTTTCTTTTCAAAATTTCATTTTTCATAGCATATAGTGTAGATTAGTTTATGCATTGCGGATACTGCATTTCTCAAGTTTGGGGGTGTTAGTGTTCATAGCTAATATTTTGCTTTAGCATATGCATTATAGGATAGAACAAAATTTTTACTATGGCATTTTGTTTAGTCTAAAGACAGCATATGAACATATTTATGATGTCTGACGACGAAATTGCTAAAGCCTGAATTAAAGTAGAACTGACTTTAGGATCTAGTTGTTATAAAAAAATTGTTACACAGCTGCTCTCTTTCTATAAGTAAGTTTGTTAGGAAAAAAATTTCAGGAAGAACCCTAGTAAACTCTGATATGTAGACTCTAGAGAACTTAAAAGAAAAGCTAGACGACCCTATGCTAAAAAAAACGAATAAATGCTACGGCATATCTGTAGAAGGATACTCTGCTTTGCTATAGCTTTTCAGTGTTAAAAAAGAGAAAAATAAAGCCTTGCTATAGCATATGAGTGAATAAAAGTTGTCACAGGATGACTCTGCCTACTAGCTTGGGGTGAGAGGTTTGCTCCCTGCTCATCTAGAGTTAAGGACAGTAGTTGTGATGAGCTGACACCCTTCATAGAACTAGAGAACATAATTAGGGTAAAACTAGGGAGCTTCCTTGAAAATTTGTCTCACCAGCTTAAGTATAGGAGGAAGGCAGCCACGCACACACGCACACAGCTTAGTCCTAAGGAATGTTCTTAAGGATCTCATATATGGTTGTGTATATTTATTTATCTGCCTAAGTTATTTCTGAGGACTGAAATATTGCCATAGCAATCCTCTAGGTTAAATCTTTGCCATAGCAATTCTATTGTTCTGTTCTATTCATTGCTTGAGGACAAGCAATAGCTTAAGTTTGGGGGTGTGATAACTGCATAAATATCCTTGTTTTCATACCTTTTTGCTATAGCATTTGCCTGTTCTTGAGTTCATACCATAGCATTTAGACTGCATTTAGGCTGCATTTTCTTCTTCTTGGTGCATATTTATCTTTGCTGGTTATTGGTCCATATCGAGGGATACTGCTCGAAAGGTTGGTTTTGGTTTTTTTGGTACGCATGAAAGGATTCAAGAGAAAGCCGGTGCCGGGAATTGCTATAGCATGATAGAAGTGGACATTGGCCAACACGTGAGATACACGTGAGCTGCAGAAACATGTGAACATGCAGAAAAGAACGATCTGACATGTGCAGCAGCCGGTGCCCGCCTGCAAACTGTCCCCCTTGTCCCATCGTGGCAGACCTTGTTGGTGGATATTCCTTGGGAATATCAAGGCCTCCACTATATAAAGGGGAGAGAAGCTTGGAGCAAAGTATGGTATTTTCAGTGTTGTAAAAAGAGAGGCGGAAGAGAGAGAAAATGAGAGGGAGGTTTCCACCTTCATCTTCCCCAGCTTGGTGTCCTCCATCGTTGAAGCTCTAAGGAGTGGCCTCACCGGCCTCGAGAGAGGCGGTGGGCCTAAGACAGTCGGGCAGTCTATGGCGGAGAGGAAGTTCACCTTTCTTTATGTCGCTATAGCAATTTCTTGTCATATTTTTATATTTGGTGATGTTATCGCAATGATACGTTGGATGATATTGCCCAACCACGAACTATTTTAGGTGGCTTGGGTTTGATGGATGATTTTATTTTGAGTACTTTTTAATGCATGCTATGGTTTTTTCAGTGTTTATCATGATTATATGCTTTGCTTATGCATTCCTCATTTCCTTAAAGTTGTAAGAGCTTAGGGTTGTAAGTGCTTTGAGAGATAGGCCCTACCTTAAGCGCCTTCGAGAGTTGGTCGTTCTTTAAGTGTATGTTGGGGTTAGTAATCGAGAGAGCTAGCCCTAGAACCCTCATAAGCAATGGAGTGACTGTTGAGAGGCAGACTCTAGCCTACCTTAGAGATAAGTGATAGGTTTCAAGGGCTAAAAAGGATAGTACGTGAAGGGTAGGGGAGTGTTAAGAGTTTACGCCGAGAGGTATGGCTGTAGCATTTCTAACTCCCAGTTTCCTAGCTAGAGATAGTTTAGGAGCACTCTTAGTAAATCTCGCCTAGCATAGAAGATAGCTGAAAAGCCTTAGTATCGTTAAGAAGCTTGGGTTAGGTTGTCCATCATTCCCAGCCAGACATTCCGTAGTGAGTTTCGCATACGAAAGGGGACCTGCCTATTATATTGTTATCTTATCTTTCTCTGGACTGTTTTACTTTAGCATTATTATACCTCATTTCCTTTACTATAGCATTGTCATCTGCAAAAAGTTCAAGCTTTATTGTTACAGCAACCGTGAATACCTCCAATCCCTGTGGAGACGATACTCACTCATCACTTTATTACTCGTTCGACGTGTATACTTGCACCATTTGTGTACCATTTATAGTCACTGCACGAACGCAACACCAAGCTCGATTGGAAAATGATTGAAGTCTGATGCCAGATCAAAGTAGTTGTTGTACCCAGTACACGTCAGCCTTAAAATTCAAAAGAGTATAACATGCCTATCTTGGTTTGTAATCAAATTTCAAATTTCAAACCCATCCTAGGGTTTTCACGAGTGTCTATTTAAAGAAGACCAATCATGGATCAAAGGAGAGAATCATGGTGAAAGATGAAACTAGAGGCAACATGGTTTGACCAGCTTAGACCGAGAGTTATGGAGCATTTGAAAGGCTACATCAACATACCTTCTTATTTGTCTATTCTCTTAGTTTAATTTTTATTTGAATGGTGATGTTGAGATACGATATTTTGTGGATGGATCCCCCAACCATGAACTAAGCTTTTGTAGTTGGTTGGGGATGTTTGCGATTAACACTCAGTTTATTTTTGGTTTTTAATAACTTGAATGCCTTGGCATTATTTTTTTATCCTAGTAGCACTTCATTTTCTTAAATTCTTTTCCATACGACATTTGGCATTGTATGTTTATTATACCTTAATATCTTAACGGACTTAAGAGGTAACGATCAGTTGCCAGGTACTAATGAGAGAAACTTCGACAGAAGATGCTCAAGTAGATGAGCTTACTTCGGAAGTGAATCTACCCCTTAAGAGTATAGATTGAGATTTAATCAAGTTAATATATACTGCACTATAGACATATAGGGGTTTTAACGTGGTTAACTTAGGGTATTGCCATCAACAGAGGTAATATTATTCTTAAAATTTGCTTGGCAATAAATCTAAGGCAAGATACGATACTCGGCTTACTGCTGTATTACTTGTTGATTGTGTATACTTGCACGCAATAGACTCACTCTTGGCATTATTTCTTACATATTTACACCGCATTCTCAATCTTTTTCCAAGCGTTAGCAAAGTCGACAGGCTCATTAGTGTTTTCTACAAGAAATTTGACAATTTAAGCACTAAAACAATTCTCTATACTGAGAATGCTGGCATTGAGTTTCTTGGTGTTCCATGGTTGCTTGAAGCTTACTTTTAAACCCTTTAAGGAGTTCTTGACCGTTACTAGCCATTGAGACTTTATTTCCAGCCATAAACGCACTTCTGGGCATCTCGGTATCAGTACACATGTTTGAGTAACGATACCTGCCTCAAAGAAGAAAGAGTCATTACACAATAAATGCAAGGCGTACGGTACACGATACTCAATATCGGTATGACATAGCCAGTACCGGTACGACATTTAGCTACTGGAAAAATGAAAGAAAAGGGCATATTGGTACATGGACAACCGTACCAGTACGAGCTCTTTTAGGTATCGGTACGAGAAAGACCGTACCGATACTCAGACCGTACGGGCTCTTTCAAGTAAAAAACATTATAAACATTACAAAAACCTTTAGAACATATTTTCAAGTTATTTGGATACCAATGTGGGCCATGTTTATCCCATATTGATGGGATACCAAGGAAAAGGGAAAAGTTTATATCCCATATTGATGGGTTATCAAGTGTGGGATATGTTTATATACAATACTTTACTTGGTGGTTATTAAATAACTTAAGTTGATATGATATGGGTAACATGAATGTTTGGACTGGTCGGCTCTTTCGTGGGCTTGTAAATATTTTAACCCATTACGAGATCATTTTCCTTAAATATAGCATTTTAATATCTCAAATAAAAAGATCATAGGTTATCTTTAAATTTGGATATTATTTTTTGAATATTCTGGAATTAAAAGGATAAATATATGATATGATATAGTTGTTGTATCCTAGGAGACAGACGACGTGATCATATAGTTGTTGTATCCTAGGAGACAGACGACCAACGTATCTCAAGTACCATAGGAGTGGCCGAAAATCTGTCTTAAGGAAACTGTGCTCACACAGGTCTCAACTCGTTTCTACTCGATCGTATTATGGTTTAATTTGTAAATTACTTTATTCGATTCTATTATTTTAATTTCCCTGGCAATTTGGTATTACTTGCAGTAAAAGAAATATGGGAGACGCTGCGTGTTGGTATTTAGTGGATCACAGGGGAGAAGCCTACAAATAAAATTCAAGTATAGTTGTAAAGAAGAGATGATTTGAATGCATGGTTTTATTCAATTATTCTAGTTGTCAGCTTCAGCTTTATTTGTAATTATTTTATCCTGTTCGATCTAATAATAAATTCAGTATTTATTTTTACTGTTTTATTATAATTCTTGGATTATTAATGCATATTGTCTAACACTTCTTCCCAACAATATTTTTTAAGATTCGAATTTAAATTTTTTCCTTATAAGAATAATATATCTTGTCATTACATCCAACACTAATATTCCTCTGTTTTTTAAGAAAATAGATGTGTGAGTTAACTTTATAAGTTAAGTCAAGTTATAGAAAGAAAACTTTGTTTTTACCTTTGGTGTTACCGAATCTCAGATCTTGTCTTTTGATAATTTTTTTCTATTCTAACTTAATAATCATAAAAACAATTTTAGATTTATGATAGGGCCTAGGTCCCTTTGGTTCTCAAGGGCCATCTATCATTGGTCAATCATTAGCTCTATATAAACAAGTCATTTCCTAGAATAAGAAATGGTTTAGCTTTTTTTAAGATAAGTTTGAAAAATTATTCTCACGTTTGAAAAGTGAAGTTTAATCATTAGATTAATAGAAAAATGGTTGGTTTTCATGGTTTTTATCAAAGATTAAAAGGAAGTTTGTTTTATATATTTGGGTGTAATTATAAGGTAGTATATGTTATTTATTTTTAGCTCTTTGAAAATGTATACACATTGTGCAGATAAACTGTTCGAATTCGGGTCTTCTAAAACAATAATGCTCTCTTTTCGACTGAGACCACTCAATAAATTCTTAAAAGAAGTTTTATTTAGGCATAATGCCAAAAAAATGCCTCTAACGTTTGAGTGAAAAGTCATTTTGGCCTCTATTATTTTCTTGAAGCAATTTAATCCTTAACGCTTCATTTTTGTCAAAATGATCACTCTTCAGATGAAAAATAGTTAGTCAATTAACGTTAAATAGTTTGAAATGACGTGACAATCACAAACTTATATGACAGTGCACGCCACGATAGTACTGTCATATGGTAAAAATATGCTGATATTACAGAATGACACAACAATCAAAAAATAATTTTATAAAATTGTATAAAATTTAGAAGGACGTCAATTGAGCAATAATATTTGTTATGCCTAAGGATTTAGGTCTTTCGACCAATGTTATAATTGGAGTCCTACGCCATAGAAAACTTCGTTAAAAATCCTTTTGTGTGAATTACACATGAAACTTCTTTCCTCGGTTACTCTTTGCACCCTTCAACCATGAAAACTACCACAATAATCACCCTTGTTTTCATGTTATAGAAAAAGTATTTCTTTGCTCTAACTACTAACTACAAAGACAATATAGTCCTTAAAAAATCAAAATTCCATTTGTATTATTGTACAATATATAAAAGTTTATATATTATATTACACATCAAATTAAAATGCACGTATACATTTAAAATTTATCGTGTTAACTGAACTACAGGTAAAATAACAATAGACTTGTGTTCTAGTCTTCAAGTCGACATCAATTCCGAATTCAATCTTTAGACAACTTCTATCTCTACCCCTACCCCCACCCCTTTACCTTTATCACATATATATTATCACTAATTGATATGTTAAAATAAAAATCCAATGTTAAATATTTTATGTTATGCCAATCAACACGGATACGAAAATTAAAACATTTAGAAATATTCTATGAGAAAAACGATGAACCTATAGTTTTCATCAATGTCATAGCATTATAAGAGAAACTTAAAAGTCCAAAAACACAAAATAAGATAACCAAGACGAGCTAGCCAGTTAGCTAGGTTGCAAAGTTGCAAATTATTAGGACACGATATGATTGTCATACTTAAAATCTCACTTATAGTAAATATAGGCATCTCTCTTCGTCTCTCTAAATGCAAGAGGTATGTAGGCAGGGCGTGAAGCAGCAGCACTAGTGCCAGTTTCTCTTTTGCACTTCCTCTTTTTCGGCTCCACCAGCGGCGGCAAAGTTGCCGATGAGTGTCTCCTAGGATGGATCGGAACCCTCATGCCCTCCGGCTGATGTCGTCTCTTCCACGCCTTCTCCTTTTCACTGTACCACCTATTTCGAAACGTTGCGGACATTATGTGTTCGACATCTAACTTAACATGTGCATGAAAATGTCTTGCTCCAAATGTAATGATTTATTTACCTGGGATATTTGGCTTTCAGATATTGGTTAACCAGTGGTGGAGGGGCTAGAATTTGTTTTAAGTTTTGATAATCAACTTCCTCAGATACATCATTGTCATAAATTATCTGCAACAACAAATTAAATATATGTGTACCACACTGCTACATAATAATAATAATGTAAGAAAATTTCCATGTTTTTTTTTCAAAGTTATAAAGAAAATTCAAACCTTGAAGAGTTTGGTTTCACCACAGTAATTCACAACCTCACCCATACATCCTTTGTTATCAAAATCTTTGTTTACCAGAACTCCAATCCATTTCCCAGCATTCTCAACCGTGAGTTCCTATGTAAAGAATAATAAGTTAAAAACAAATGAAGCAAACATCAAGTATATAAAAAGGTATTGAAACATACAATAGGGTTGGTTTTTCGCTTCACAGGGAAGGGTAACATGTAAAAGGGTTTTGATTCAGAGTCCATAGCATCATCCAATAAACTGCTCCCAACTTCACTTGACACTGCAACACAAAAAAAAATATTGAAGATTTGATAAATATCTCATGAATTATCAAATATGAACGGTAGATCTTAATCAGTTCATATAAATTACTCGATCATTATCGATAATATCTATTAATTGATTCACACAAAAAATTTAATGATATTTTGTCGTGTTGTTTGTGTACGTCACGTGTATATGACGTGTCAAATTAACGGTTAAACAATTAAATTTTTGACAAATGACTGATATCTAACTAATTGTTGATCTACTTCATTCAAGAAAAAAATCTAAGTTTATTTGTCGCGTTATTTGCATACGTCATAGATCTATTATTAGTTATCTATCACGTGTCAAATTAATTATTAATCAAATAAGATTCCGACAAAAAAAGTTATTGATGTATAAATAACTATGGATTTAATCAATATAAAGTATGAGTTTGGAACAAAATTAAAGCAAAATCTAGACAATTCAATTAAATAAAAAATTTATTTTGGGACAATCTAAGAACACAAATACACAATAATTGACAATTATCTTACAAAGATTCATCAAAGATAAAGAGGATAATTCAAGATTATCATGTCAAATATATATAAAAACAGAAGAGAATCATCAAATTCACACATGAAATTATAAAGAGAGAGGAAAAGCTAAAGTAAAAAAAATGAAGAAAATCGTTTAAAATGTTTTTGTGGCATCAAGATCTCACCTCTAAGGTTGCTTTCAGCATCCACAACTTCACTCACAACTTCACTCATTTTCAAATGAAAATCTCTTAAGAAATGGATCTATAAATCAAAGGATTACGAGAGGATTAGAAATTAGAGAAGAACAATATATACATATATATTGTATTTATTATAAATATATCTACAAGGCAACCAAAATGTTGATAATTATGAAATAAATTTTATTTGGTAATATGACACCCAAAATAATATAATTGGTCAAGTTTAAGATGAGTGTTTGGTTTTAAACGACACATGCACTTGAGATTCTTTGCTAGAGTGTGCAAAGGAATTAAATGTACAACTATACTTCCAAATTTGATTGGTGAGATTTATTAGGCAGTTTTTTAACGTTGGGAATGGGAGCCCCACCTACTTCCACTAACGTTTTTAGTTTCACATGAAGAATGTGTGGTTGGTAAAACTTAAACCTGATAAATATTACAATGGCTTATTTGGACAAAAATAATCATAGTTTAAAAAGCCTGCTACTGATTTTAGTGGAAAAGATAATAATGTTTATCATAAGAGAATCGAGTTTAAATTATTTTATCTACAAGATATGTGCTTTGTCAAAGGGTTAAAAATATTCATGAACAAATGTTACCTTGTAATCACCTTAAAATTGTTTAAAAAACATAGTTTAAATTCAACGGCTAAAATCATGATAGCTTTGTACATGTACAATAAAAACGACCACACAAGGTCCTCAGAATCAAAGGATCCAAAATGAATTAAGTTAGATATTTACAAAAGAAAAATAAAATATCATTTATGGACTAGTGATAGAACACACGAGGAAAACATAATGTTATACTCCATAAATTTTGAATTCTATTGTACTCATTTTTTATTCAAGAGTCGGCATACCATGCATACAACAAGTCAACAAATAGTTATTGTTTTTAATTTGAGTGTCCTATTTTAGTAAATTGCACAAGAAACTATTACTGGAAAAAATCAATTAAGCGATCAAGTTTTCTAAAATAAAATTTAAATCATATGTTCTGTCATCATTTATAATGGACTGTCACATCATCATTCATCTTGAACTGCCACGTTAATCCCCTAAATTGTTATATCAGCCTTATAACGATCAACGTCGAATTTTATTAATCAAAGGATAAGATTAATTTTTTTTCTCAGTTTAAGGGACACGTTAAGTGTAAAATAAGTTTAGTGGCCACATTGAGTTTTCCCCCAAACGTTTGAGGGATTTAGGCACCGTTAAGCAATGGTATTTTTATATAACTTTAATACAATTTGGGTAAACTACATCAGTAGTCACACAACTATTATTATTTTTTTATTTTGGTCATCAAACTTTTTTTTTAAACCATCACTAACGTTACATATATTTTTTTATTTTGGTTATTGGCCGTTAAGTTTTGACGAAAATGGTGACGTAGCTTGATTTAATATAATGTTAGTCCCTAAAATTTATACATTCTATCAATTAAGTCCTAATTCAAAATAACTCAACAAATTTCTAGATCAAACCCCACATTTCTTATTCTCGTTTTTCTTCTTCTTCTTCTTCCTCTCAAACAATAAGATTATACTTCAAAAGAATCACTGTACCAGAGCAATAATAAAAAGCTTAAGAATAAAACATTGGCAATATTGGCTTATTGGAGAATCTTCTTTCACTTCGAACCTTTTGTTTGTTCTTCAGTTTCATTACTGGAACGTGTTTGAGAATGTGGTGGTGCCCAGGCAATGGGGTTTCGAATCTTAAATAATGAAATCCTGCTTTCAATTTACACTTTCTTTTGCATAGAAAGATTGAAACAAAGAAGATTTGCCATTGAAGAGTTGTGCTGCGGTTGATTTCAAGTTTCAGTTTTGGAGGTCTTTTCCTTTTGATTAGAGTATGAAATTACTGGGTTTTGTAAATGTTTTAGCATTGCATTCAAACACAAGCAAGTCAAATTCGAAGTGCAGAGTAAGCATAAATTAACAAAATGCAGATTTGGAGATTTTCTTCGTTTCCCCCTTTTAAAGTATAATCTCATTGTTGCAGAAGAAAGAAGGAAAAGAATGAGGAATTTGGGGTTTACCCAAAAATTTGTTTAGTTATTTCAAATTAGAACTTAATTGATAGAATGTATAAATTTTAGGGCTTAAAATTATTATTATACTAGGTCATGTCACCATCTTCGCTAAAATGTAACGGTCTGTTATCAAAATAATATATATATATATATAACATTAGTGATATTTTTGTCAAAAAAACTAATTTGGTGACCAAAATAGAAAAATAATAATAATTGGGTGACTACTGGTGACTGTAGTTTACTCTATTTTTTGGGGTAAGAATTGGGTGGTATATATGTAACGTTAGCAAACATAGGCGAGTCCGTAATCGAGTTCAAGAAAACATATTTTAGTTATAAATAAAAAAATAAAAAGTAAAATTCAAATGAATTAGGATTAGAGGGTCTAAGTAGATAAATATCTTAACTGATAATATATATATATATATATATATATATATATATATATATATATAATATTTCTGGATCTGCCCCACCTATAACATAATTGTTTAAGAGGGTTTAAGAACATTAAATATGAATCAAGCGCCGTTTGCTTTCTTTCCCGCAAAACCGTTTTTTTCATCTTTTTCTTTTGCTGACGGCAGTATCAATTTTAGGGCTGGTCACCGACCTTCGGTGCTTATTTCTTTGGTTATTTTTTTTCTTTTTGGTGTTTTGTTTTTTTAATTTTTTTAAAAAAATTAATTATTGTGGTATGCGCTTTCTATACTTTTATGGTACGTTTTCATTAGATTTGTGGTTTGTTTCATCTGTCTTTTGACACGATTTCAGCATGTCTTAATGGTCGTTTGGTGCTCGTATAGAGATTCTTATGGCTTTAGTTTTCTAATTTGATTTTATTGGTGATCATAGAAAGGTTTGATCCCTACTCGTTCGATGGTTTGTTAGCTGATGTAATTAAAATTGTGTAGCGGAATAATCTGTCTGATAGTTTGGTTTGCTCACCACTCCTTTTTGCTTTTCTTTGCATATATGTATGAGATTTTTAGTGGACCCGTTCTTTCTTCTTCTTCTTTTTCTTTTTTTTCTTTTTTTGATGCATTGTATTTGTAATATCTTTTATGGTATTTAATGAAATCCAGTTGTAAATTGTTTAAAAAAATATATATGAGTCAAGCATTTAATTCTCACATTTGCTAATAATATATTACAGTGTGTGTATATATGTGTTATAATTTTTGAAACTGATATTATATTTTATATAAGACATTGAAACTCACCAAATTAATACTAGTGTGTTGTGAATAAAATAACAAAGAACAATAATAAAAACAAAGAACAAGAATAGAAGAACAAAGAGATGAGAGAAAGAGGGAGATTTGTATTATTCTCAAATATAGACTTGTATACAATGCCTTCATCAAGTCAACTATTTATAGGCATAAGAAGTACATATTACATTGAACTCTAATTAAATGAGATAATATTTCTAATGATAAAGTAAATCAATCTCCTTAGATAAAGTACTAATCATGATAGACATCTACATAGATAAATATTCATAACACTCCCCCTTGGATGTCTATGTAGATAATGTGTCTCGTTAAAACCTTACTAAGATAAAAACACAGTGGAAAAAAAATTCTTTAGTGAAGGAAAAAGAGTACACACATCTTTGATACGCATAACATGTTGCCTCATTAAAAACCTTACCAGGAAAACACATTGGGACAAAACCTCGGTCAAGGGAAAAAGAGTGCAACGCGTATTTACTCCCCCTCATGAAAACACTACTAAAGATCTTTGAATTTTCATAATTCAACCTTGAATACTATTTTCTAAAGATAGCGGGAGATGAAACTTTGGAGTAATATTTTCCATGATGTATCCGTCTTCCATTATATCTACACAAGATAGCATTTGTATCATATCTTGTGAAAGTAAATCACATATCTTCTGGATATGTTGGGTCAATGGTCTTAGCCAAACACATTTTTGGTTTGGCTCGTGCATAACAATTATTTCTTCAAGATTTGAGGAGGCATCGACGGATGTTTGAAGATCTAAATGTAATGATCTTTGTATATTCATGGATATTGCTTGACCAACTAATATATGGTGCTTCAAAATCAATAAAAGATATAATTATCTTTATTCACATCTAAAATCTATATTGAATCTTCTTTAAGATTCTTTCAATTTATGTCCATTCATAAACAAAAACGCATATTTAAGTGCTCGATCTTTAGGTCGAGACAAAACCACATCTCAAGATTCTTTTTCTCAAATCATTTCCTTAAATAACCAAATGCTTTGAAAGCTCTTCGGGAGTTCTAATAATATAATGAATCTTGATTCAAATTCTTTTATAAAATACATAAGGAAATCTTATCATTCTTATAGTATTTCCTCAATTAGTACTCACTAAAGTGATTATATCAAATGCGCCACAATATTCAATGAGACATGTCTAAATAAATTTTCTCAAAAAATTCCAAATGCTTTTAGCATTTTAAATCCTTTAAGAATAAATAGGGATCCATAAATAATTAGACGCATGTAATATATTTCATACTGCCAAAGTAATTGCATCCACCATGAAGTAATTAAAACTCTTCATAAATCATAATTTGTCGTATTTACGACTACTTATTTGTGTCTCACTTGCATTACACCTTTAGGTGTTTGGACTGTTGGTCCAAATACTTTTCTTTTAGAAGTTCAAAGCGTCTTTCTATATTGGCCAATTCAATATCTATACTTCCTGATAGATTTCTATACAAGATCCTCGTTTTCTTTCTTTACTTCTATAGAAGTATTCTATTTAAAACTATTTGTAAAATCGTTGTCGACAACTTTTCAATTTTCTGGTTCCATTCTCGTAATGACATAACTCATCGAGATCTCTTCAAGATTTTAATCTTTATTTCAGGTACCTGAAACTCTTCAAGAGTTTTATTATTAGTTATGTCTTGGGTCTCTTTAGGAGAATCCGCCTCCAATATATGACCATCTCATATTACTTTCTATTTACGGGAATTTTGATCATTGAAACCATTTTCATGCTTCAGGCATGATTTACATTCTCTCGCTCTAACATGTAATTTAAACTTAGAGCATTTCAGCTGGTATATGAGACTTAATTACTCTCATTAGGTCAGTAAATATGTCTGGCAGTTGACATGTAATAACATGAATTATTTTATGAACTTCTAGTTCATATACGAGGATCTAGATAATGATAATTCATTTTCCTCTATCCAGCTGATTATTATCTCCCCTGATGTTGAGAAAAATCATGTCATAAATGATTCTCCAATTAATGTTTAAGAATTTAAACATAAAAGGAGACTCGTACTTAATATATATTCTCAACCCTTTTTACTTGCCCATTTTGTGCGTTATGGTGGAGCAATTCAACTATATATCGCACATTCAAAAATTCAAAAATGGAAAATATGACTTCTGACCAAAAATCAAATCATAATGGGGAGTTTATTATAACTCGTTGGCTTGATGCGTATAAGTGTTGCTATATGGAAATATCATATAAATAATAAATGTTTTGTTCTCACAGTTTAGCTATTAAATAGGAGACATCCAATTAAAAAATTGCGAAACCGTATTTTCATAATCAATAGGCTTTGTAACAATCGATATAGCCTAAAATATAAACCCACTAGTTTTTCAAAACGAATAGTCTAATTGCATAATCTGAATCCTTTTAGAATCAATCTCACAAACTTCTGGTTGTAAGTTGATAAAACAATGTAGATGCATCTACTAAAATCATATAAAAATTTCCACATTTGTGGATATATGGGCCCATATTTCGTTCAGATATGCAAGACATACAGTCTCAACTTCAGTACAAGAACTTTAAGTTCTAATTCTTTTGGTAAGTGGGATCATCTATATCCTTTGAGAACAAACAACACAAGAACTTCGGGTTCTTTTAGTAAGTGGAATTTAATCAATTCCATTAAGCAACACAAGAACTTCACGTTCTTTAATAAGTGGAATTTAATTCATTCCTTTGAGAATAAGCACCACAAGAACTACAGGTTCTTTTAATACATGTGCATGTAAATCTCAATAATTTCTGCACCATTATTGATCAGGATGGTCTAACCGATCATGCCAACTATATATATATATATATATATATATATATATATATATATATATATGTGTGTGTGTGTGTGTGTGTGTGTGTGTGTGTGTGTGTGTGTGTGTGTGTGTGTGTGTGTGTGTGTGTGTGTGTGTGTGTGTGTGTGTGTGTGTATGTTGAGTGGATCGATTGAATGATCAAGACCAAGAGGGGGTGAATTGGGATTTAAAAACTTTGTGGAGTGAAAGGGCAATTTAAAAATGAAGAACAAAGGATTTTAGAGTGGTTCAAGTTCCAAATGAACTCTACATCCACTACCTTAGCTACCACTAAGGATTTCAACAACTCACTATTTGTTCTTTCCCTTTACAAGGCTTAGGAGGTAACCTTTACACAACCGGTCAAATTTTTCTACCCAAAAATTGACCAAACCCTCACAAATAATCAAAGAAGAAATTGGACAAGAAGTATATCTCTCTAATACAAATTTGTCCCTTGTAGTACAACACTCAACCCAAATTTAAAGATAAAATAAGAATTGGAAACAACTCAATTTGGGAATTACAAAAGATTGGAAATAAAGCACTCTTGAGGTTGGATTTTTGCTTGAATGTTTGTCTTTAATGCAATAGTTGTTGCTGGTCTTCAAAGAGCTTCAATTTATACATTCTCTATCAATTCTAGCCGTTTGGGTGGTTGGGGAATTGAATAGAGTCGTTGGGACCCTCTCTTTCCACCATAAATGCACTTCTGCAGCTATCCGTATCGGTACACGGGGAGCCGTATCGATACCTGTCTCAAAAAAAAAGAGTCGTTGTGCATAATAAAGAGGGGTATCGAAACGCACGTAAGCGTATCGATACAGGATAGGGAGTGTATCGAAACGGATAAGATCGTATCGATACCTTTTTCTCAACTTAGCTCACTGGAAGTTTCCGTTTCGATACGGGGGTTTACCGTATCGATACGGGTCAACTACCATTTTAAATATTGGTTACCTAACAACTGACACCAACGGTCGAAGGCATTTAAAACAATTCGAATAAAAAATTCAATTAAAACCGTATCGATACGGGTGGAACCGTATCGGTACACCATTCAAACTCCTTCAGTTTTTACAGAGGAGCGTATCGATACAGATGGAATCTGTTTCGATACGGTTAAAAGTGTATCGAAACGCGTCCTTCCAGTAGCCAATTTGGTAAAAAAAGGTATCGATACGGCTGGAAGCGTATCGATACACTTGGACGGTTTTTAATAGTTTGGCCTTGGAACACTTAGAAAATATTTGGAGTTTGAGTTTTTCAAATTAGTTTTAAAGTGTTGGTGATTTAAAACTTATTAAGGGACTTATAAAACAATTTCAAGTTTTTCAATTTGATCCTTAACGATTTAATTATATCAAAATCAAACGTAGGTTTCACAATATATATCTCTGAATTTGTAAACTTCTTGTTTACCATAACATGTAATTCAATCTCACTCGTACATGTCTAGTACGACCATCAAAATTATTCCTTTAAATAGGAATATATTTAGTTCTTTCGGAGCTTTCAATTGAAATTATATTTTGGTAGCAATATATAGCTCTTCTAGAGCTTTCAACTGACTTTTTGACTACCAAAACTTATGTCCATATTAGCTTATTTCAAATGTCAATTGATAACATATGTTATCTATAATTCTCAAAGGGATATTTTGCGAACTCATATTGCTCTCTTAAAATTTTCACTTATAGTGGTGACGATATTATTATCATTAGCGGTAATTATTGCAATATTCGCAATTCTGCACTTTTCATAATGTGCTTTCTCTCAAGAATTTATTGATCTTCTAGAGTATCAATATTTTCAGTACTTTGAGATATATTACTCACATTATTCCCTTACATTTAAATGAGAAAATATATTTTATGCTTATGTTGAGCATAAACCGTCACCATAAATTATATTTGACAAGTAATCATGTTAATGTTCAAAACCCAACTTTATTCATGGTACATAGTGCATACATTTTTATGGTCAGTACTTTTGGACTAAATATAAAGTGCATACATTTCATTTTTATGGTCAGTACTTTTGGACTAAATACAACTTTCTTCACCATTACCTGCATTCCATGGCTGCTTGCACATCTCTTCCCCTGGTTTACACTATTCATTAATGTTCAAAACCCATATATATCTAATTAATCAACAAGCCATTGTATAAAAAATAGTGATGGTGAGAAATAACCTTTAGAACAATAGATGCAGGGACATGGACATGATTTTTTACAAGTGAGAAATCGAATAATCAATAAAAAATATAAAGAAAATATTTAAATTATACAATAATTTAAATTTTTTAGAGAATTTGATCGTATCTTGTAATACCCAATATTTACCCGGAATTATATAAGTATACCAATAATATTTTTGTTATAAAAATAATAAATAAATAAATCTATCAATCAATCAATAATGAATATAAAACCCAAATATATTAATATAGTCCAAAATCCTTTATATTGTCCCTTTTACAAAGTCCAAAGCCCAAATATATTATAGAAGTCCAATCCTCAATATAACTCTGCTCATTTACAACCCAAACCAGCCCAACAAACACAAAAAAATAGAATAATCCAAGTTTTCCGCCCAAAACCGCCACATCGCGTCTCCCCATATTGGCCTAGACCGTTTCACACGAATCTGTGTATGTTTCGCATTATCTAGAGACAACTAGCGAATGGCGTCAGCAACGTGACAAGTTAGTGTCAAAATTAAGAAGCACTAAAATGTAAAATAGCACCAAACGTGCATGTGAATAAACTGATAAAACTTTTCAATTCAGCATATGGAAGAAGGATAAATATTTATATACACAGGCGGTGAAAACTTTCAGTTTACTCGAGCGCCTTAGTTTTAGGATATAAGAAATTAGTTTAGGGTATAAGGTTTAGAAGTTTAGGTGTAGGAGTTAAAATTTAGGGATAGTTATTTCAATTTAAGGTTTAGGGTTATAATTTAGGGTTTATAGGTTAAAACCTAAATCCTCACCATATTACCCTAAAAACTAAACCCTAACCTATAACCATAAACCTTAAATTGAACCAACTATCCCTAAATTCTAAACCCCTACACCTAAATTCCTAAACCATATACCCTTAACTAACTTCTTATACCCTAAAACTAAGGCGCTTGTGGAAACTTTCAATTTATACCGTCAGTATATAGGATATTAATTCATAGAAAAAAGGCAAACTTTTTTCATAAAATTCTTCAGCAACAAATGACCGCCTACATATCAGCTTCTAATTAACGAACGATCTTTTTAGGGTCAACTATTTAGATCGTCATCCGACTATAAGTAAGTTTTTAGTTGAGATTTTTAAATAAAAATTATTAACATGATAATAAACTTAGTCTTCAATATTTACACATTATTTTTGAATTATATCAATTTTATTAATTGTAACGTCAGCTTTCCGTCTAAAAATTAACCCCCGACAATCATTTCATAACCTTCAATAATTCAAGTGACCATTTTACAACAATTTCAATTTGTGTAACCCAACTAAAAGGTTATATAGTCAAGTGACCAGGGTTGTCTGGGATTTTGGGGAAAAAAAGAGATGGTAGTTCGGTAAAGTAAGGCGAAAATTTTCTAGATGGTGAAATTGTAGGATTTCCCACCCAAAATTAAGCGCCATTACGTTTTCCGGCATTTAAAGTGAGGGTTTATAAAAAAAAAAAAAAACTGTCCCTAACCCATCATCTTTCCTTTACTGTTCGCTTTCCAGCTTCCCAAAACTCACAGGTCTCTTTCCATCACTATTTTTTTGAACAATTTTTTTGTTATGTTTTTTTTTCCTATTTTTAAATTTATTAGCTCGGATAATTTCTTTGACTAGATCTCAATTCTTTTACTGATGTTTATTAGTTTCATTTGTTGTACTAATTGAAAATTAAATGCGTTGGGTTCTTCTTCAGGTGAAGAAAGATGGCAGGGAAAGGTGGAAAGGGGCTCTTGGCGGCGAAAACAACCGCAGCTAACAAGGACAAGGACAAGAAGCGTGCGGTTTCTCGTTCATCTCGTGCCGGAATACAGGTATTTCCTACAAATTTTAATATATATATTTTTTGGTTTGATTTTTTAGAGTAGCCAAGTTCATGGGTGTTGTTTGATTTGTATCTGATTCAACTGTGTTGGTTTAATCCCAATTCCCATCCGTTGTTTGAATTTGGTATTTGATTTTAGTTCCCAGTGGGGCGTATCCACCGTCACCTAAAGACGAGAACATCTGCAAATGGGAGAGTGGGTGGTGGCGTCCATCCTGGAGTACCTAACTGCAGAGGTTCTGGAGCTGGCCGGAAATGCGAGCAAGGATCTGAAAGTGAAGAGAATCAGTCCGAGGCATCTGCAGCTTGCCATAAGGGGTGATGAAGAGCTGGATACCCTCATCAAGGGTACCATTGCTGGAGGTGGTGTCATCCCTCACATCCACAAGTCCCTCGTTAACAAAACCACCAAGGATTAGATATGTCTGGTTTTAAATATCTATTATGTGTTCACTCACTGTGTTTCTTTTGGTTCCAATCCCCTAGATAGTAGATATATTGTAATCTTATTCTAGCTCTCAAGTTTTTTTGTTAGTTTGCTTACTTGGGATTCAAAGGATCATAATTTACTATGTTTCATTGCCTATTTCAATCATCCACCAAACTACGACTTCAAGGGGATCTTCTTTTTAGATAATTGGTTATATCGCTGTGGTAATATTTGAACACAGGTTACTTAGTTATATGTAAGGTTACATTTGTATCACCTAATTATTAAAGGTTACATTTGGGTCACTCAATTATGGATAAAGTTACATTTGGGTCACTCAATTATGGATAAGGTTACATTCCGGTCACTCAATTATGGATAATGTTACATTTGGGTCACTCTTTATATTTAAAAATATATATATCAATTTAGTCATTTTATCTTTCAAATCACTTGTATACCCTTGTTAATATTAGAGTACTTCATTTAAAATTATTAATTTATTTAATACATAAATTGATATGTATTTTTTTTAAATATGAATGATGACTCAAATGTAACATTACCCATAATTGAATGACCCAAGTATAACTTTTAATAATTGGATGACTTAAATGTAACCTTGTCCATAATTGAGTGACCCAAATGTAATTTTTGATAATTGTGTGTCTAAAATATAACTTTACCCATAATTGAGTGACATCTATTGTAGTTTACCTTTAAAAAAATGAAATGTAACATGTTGATTTTTTTTGTTGGATATTTTTACTTTTATTGATTTTTATCTAATATTGTTAAATTAATGATTTGATTGGGGTGAATAAATTAAATTAAAAATTAGTGATTTAATCAATTCAACTTATGATATGATTCTTACTAAATTAAAGGAGATAACCAGGAATGGTAGCTAGCGGTGTTCGTGGGTTGGATTTGGTTGAATTATGCACAACATTAATTCTAAAATTTTAAATTCTAAATAAAACACATGATAATACTAAAAGTTAATTTGCTAAATAAAATATTTGGGATCTAACGCAAATTATTTGGAATGGGGATCTAACGGAAAGTTTAACATCTTCACGGGGCATTTGGCAAGGTGATTCCTTTTCACCGTATTTATTCGTCCTTTGTATGGAACGCTTGTCACATGCTATTAATCGACAGGTTTAGGGTGGTGCTTGAAGAAGTATTCGACTATCTAAACATGACCCGAATATATCTCACCTTTTTTTCGCAAACGATCTGGTTCTCTTTGCGGAGGCGTTGCAAACTGCTTGGATTCTTAAAGGGGTATGCGATGAGATGGAAAAGATTATTTGACGGTTTATTTGGGGTAATTCGAATGGCTCTAGGGGCATTTCTCTTGTCTGTTAGGATGTTGTTACTTCACCGATGGACAAAGTAGGCTTAGGTCTTTGTCCTTTGATCGACATAATGAAGCATTGCTAATGAAAGTGGGGTTTCAACTTGTCACGGATGAAAATAAGCTGTGGGTTCAAGTTCTCAAGTATAAATATAAGTGGGATGGTGTTTGTCCTAGAAATATTAATCAGCCTGGATGCTCGAGACTTTGGAAGGGATTGAGCCATAATTGGGACGTGATTCGCGATAGTATATGTTGGCAGGTTCGGGATGGGAGCCGTACGGATTTTTGGTGGGATCAGTGGCTTGATATAGATGAACCACTTGCCTCGTCTTGCTTGGATGGTTCTCCGCTGGCCTCGCTTCCCGTGGTTGCCATGGTGCACCCGTCGGGTTCATGGGATTGGAATAAGCTTGCTGTGGTGCTTTCGTATAGCAAGGTTATGGTGATTGTTGGCGTCTATCCGCCTCACGCGGCTCTTGGTTGTGACAAGCCAGAATGGCGATGGGACTTTTCGAGGAATTTTTCAAAGGGGCACCGCGTATGCTGCCCTTGGAGGTGTGATAGGTGGTCCGACAACCTTGCTTTGGAAGATGATTTGGAAGTTAAATGTCTCGCAAAGCGTTTGCACCTTTATTTGGCTAGTCGCTCATGACTGTATCTTTACTAATGTTGAGCGTTGCCGACGACATATGTCTTCTTCTAGCTGCTGTTCAGCTTGTGGTGGCGACGTGGAAGACACGAGCCATGTTCTTCGAGCTTGCCCTGTGGCGCATCGGGCATGGTCTCGCTTTATTTTTGTTACTCATTACCATGCGTTTTTCAACCAACCTTTGCATGAGTGGTTGTCTTCTAACATTGTGGACAACAACTGTCGAGCTTCACTGCAACCTCACTGGAATTCGCTGATTGCGATTGTGTGCTGGGGTTTGTGGAAGGACTAGTGTGCACGTGTTTTTAACAACAACCAAATGCGGATAGGTGATGTCGCGCACTTTGCTATGTGCATGAGAGATGATTGTATGGCTAGTTCAATGTTAGACCGGGTGCTACCGCCCTCGCGAATTGGTTCACAGGGTTCCACGGGAGATAAGTGGATTAAACCAGGTCCGGGGCGGGTGAAAATAAATTCCGATGGGGCTGTAGGTGGTGCGAGCGATATGGCTGTGATCGGGGGTGTTATCCGCGATACAACGGGTATGTGGTTGTTTGGCTTCTCTAAGAGTATCGGCTCTTGTTCGATGCTAATGGCCGAGTTATGGGCGGCGCATGAGGCATTGCGATATGCATGGGATCTTGGTTATCGCCATATTAATTTAGAAGTTGACAACCTTACTGTAGCTAAGATTATTGGCAACAACTCCTTGTGTCTACGTGATAATGCCCTGGTTCTAAGCATAAAGAATTACTTGAGTCGCGATTGGAATGTCACTGTCAATCATATCTCTCGAAAGGAAAATATGGTTGCGGATAAGTTGGTGAGTTTGGCTCGAGGACATCCTTTGGGTGAATGGCTATACACGATGCCTCCGCCTACGGTTGTCGGTTGAAGCTCTTGTTATTCTTGATCGTACATGAGGTCTATTTTGTTTCTTTTGTAGAGTGTTAGCGCAAGTTGATCTCTTTTTATCTGTGATGTACATATCGCCATGTGTACTCTTTTCCCCCATTTAGGTTGAGGGGGGTTTTAACGAGGCACATGGTGATATTTCCCTTTTCAATAAAAAATATTTGTGTAAAGTTCACAAATGGTCATTGAACTTTGTTAAAAAAACAAAACGATAACCAAGGGAATGTATAAATAACAAGGACCAAATTAACTTTAAGTTCCCTTTTTCAATCATGTGTTTTATCATATGCCAAACTAACTCTAAGGACCAAATTGAAAGAATGTATAAATAACAAGGGTTAAATTTAGTGAATTTTTTCGAATTAAGACTAAATTGATTGAACGTGTAAATATAGAGGATTAAATGTGCTATTATACAAAATTTTATAACAGCCCTGTTAAGTACTTAACAATCGAGTTACCATTTTGTTACAAAACATAAAGTTGAATTGCCATTTTGTGACATTTGAAAGTTTGATTACTGTTTTATTTTCTTTAACAAAGTTCAGTGACCATTTGTGAACTTTACTTAAAATATTTTGTCAATATATGAAACAATTTCCCATTAATTAAACACATACAATTATTAATGAGAGTTAGTTTGTGGTAAGAGTTTGGTACATTTTAAGCATGTCTCGAGTTTGAAACTCAGATATTAAAATCAGGGCAAAATCCTTGAGAGCTGAGTGAATAACAAAAAAAAACATATACAATTAATTTATTATTTATAAAAGCTTATTTGATTTGGTTTACCAAAACCGAGACGATAATTGTATTGAAGAAAATGCAAAAACTAAATAAACTGAATACACCAAAATTGATTTAATTGGTTCCCGAATTACCATTCCTGATAACTCCGGTCCATAGAGATTGAGGCCCACAGCTAAATCGTAAATGAAACGGATAGCTTCGGCTCTTTCATTGCCACAAAACAAGAGAATAAAGATTGCACACACAGGCAGTTATAAATGTTGACACGATTTAATGATACAACAGAGCAGTAACGAATTTTACGTCCATTCTTATATTTCAATGTCAAGCTGGTATTACGTGTGAGTAGGGATGGCAACGGGACGGGGCAAATTTTTGGTAAAATATTAAAAATATGTATGAACAACATCAACTTTGCTTTTATAATGACCCCTTTTTCGTAATTACAACTCTTTCTCTATGATTATGTTAAAGTAGCCAACGTGATAACGCTTTTGATAGTTCCCACGAGCTTGACAGTAAATAATTTTCATTGTGGTCACGAATATTAACCCACCCCCTTTTTTTACAGCTTGCAAAAGTGATCATTCGATATGCCTGGATTTCAGGTAAGTGAAAGATTCCATGAAAACAGTGTTATATATATAATTAGAATGGGAAAAAAGAACAAAAACCTAAAAGTAAGTGCGAGAAGAATAATTTAAAGGCCACCCTCTTTTTTATCAAGTTACTATCCGAACACCAACTTCCTACGAGGTGCTGAAATGTTGTTACTACTTTCCCCAGCCAAAGCAGCGAGATCTCGGATGGTTTCCCCGATTAGGTCTCGGAATATCAGCCGTTCGATGTCGAGGACAGCTTCGGACATCTCTATGGGGCAACCTTCCCAACCGTTGATGGCATCCTCGGCAAGGTCCTTTCTTAACACACCACAAATGACCTCAAGCAAGTCATCCGAGGAGTCCCTCTCACGTATCTTTTGAAATTCCGACCAAATTTGTCGCAACGATGTCTCCCCGGGCCCTGAATTCGTAAAGGAGACGAGCTTCCACGGTGGCAACTGCTTCTTTCTGTTGAGAATTTCACCGATGGTGTCGAATATAAGCTTCCTTTGGAGTGTAGACACTTTGGAGGTGTCTTTGCCCTTCACACGATGTTGTTTCTCCAGCAATAAAAACACATCAGAGTCATCGGGCAAGTAACTGGATGCTCTGAGGATATCAGAAATGTAGATTAAATCACAATCATCGGTTTTGTCTTCGGATTTTGATTCAATGGATAAGATTGCAGGACTCAACATTTCATTTTCTGATTCAGCAAGTTGATCTGATGATTCCCAAACACAGACAATAAATGAAGAGAAAATGTTAAAAGTCTCAGTTCAGGCTTTGATTGAAAATTCGCCCAATCCCAAAAATAGTTTTGTTTGTACCCAACCCAACATTGATTGATGGAGAAACAAAGTCAATTTCAGTACGGATAATGATAGTAACAAATGCGACAGAAGATGATGTACAATAAAAAATGAAAAAAAAAATATTTAATAGTGAAGTGGACTACAATAAACTAGCGGTGGATACTCTAAAATCTAATGGCCTCCAACGGCCATCTGTCAGGCCGGTAATATTTTTGTCCGGCTCGGGCATCAACTCCGTCCCAAACAGAAATGGTTTGACTAATAATTAAACGAACCAAAGTTGAAGGCTTTAGAGTTTTGAATGAGACTATTTGACTAATAAGCAAAGTCAGGCCTAGGGCTAAACTACATTAGTACATACGTCACGTAGTCATATGCAAAATCATTCCTCTAGATGATACGAGTTTAGTTTACTGATGTATGCGAGTTTTTAAAGGACCAAAAATAAATAATTATATAATCAAGCTTGTCTTTTTTCCTACCTTTGAAATCGATGCTCCGTTTCATGACAGGGGAAGGAGACGAGTCTTCCTTGTAAAACGAGGAATCAAGTACGGAGACTGGACTCGGCTGCAACTCAGTCGTGGCAGCGGCCATCTCTGCAATGTTGTGAAGAAGCTCATCGCATCTTTCCAAAAGGCTCTTCCCTTCCACCTTCCACCGCTTTAACACCCAAATGAATTACTGGTTTAAATGAGTATGATAATCAAGCAGATTTAATTAGTAAGTTGAGCAATTTATTTTTTTACCTCCGTATCAGTTTGAGAAGACGTGGTAATGCTACTTTCTGAAACCGTAGATGTTTGATCCTCCGCTGGAATAAATACCTTCTCTTCTTTATCATAATACTCCGCCATTGGTTTTCTGTTTCTGGGTAATCTATTGCTCGTCTGATCTAATCCGGTTCTCCTCACATTGACCCGAGGGGACTGAACCGTACACACTCTTCTCTGTTCTACATTACCATTCCCTCTCCTCTGCCTTCTGTTGGGACTCCTACCTGGAGAAATCGAACCCTTTCTTCTGCTTTGGATCCCAACATTCCGTTCAATCTCCGCCTGATCACGTCTCGGGCTCATAGTCGGCGGTGACTCAATATTCAAGTTCCGGCGAGGTCCAGGTCTTGATCGATAACTTGAAGGAGGCGAATCTTTGCCAATCCTTCTGACGGCTGAACCTGGTAATTTTCCCGGTTTGATGACGACAATTGGAGATTGTTCATGCTGATAAACAAAGTTCCTGTTGTTCGCTTTCTTAGTGTGTAAAAGGCCTTTGAGCTGCAAAGCTTCGAGGATTTGCTTAAGAGTCTCGACATCTTTCGATGGCTCATCGATTCGTCTGATCGTAAGACGTTTCTCAATCTCTCCGTATATGGAAACGGTCTGTTTTCTCACCGGAAAGAAATCTGCTGACTCGTAGAAACATCTTCTTCGATCCATTCCTCGAGCTGGAGCTTGAACCGGTTCAGCTCTAGCATTTCTTAAGCTTTCTGATCTGTTTATGCTAACACGATCTCGTTTGGCTCCATTTTCTCTTACGACATTGCTCGAAACCCCACCGCTTTTGAAATCAACTCCGTCAATGAAACGATGCTGAAACAGATCTCGACCTCTTGCTTCTGACGCGGATCTTCGGAGCTCCACTTTTCTGTCCTGTTCAGGATTCGAATCCGGTAACAGTTCCAGTCCCATGAGCCTCGCGATTACACTTGGTGACCGTCGTTGTTTTTCGTTATCATCCTCCTCATCTTCTTCCCTGTTACTTTCGCATCGGTTGGCAGATAATATAGAGGCGTTCGTACGGATCTCCCGGGGCTTAAGGCTTCCTTTAGCATCAACGACGGCTCTGCTATCTAGAGACAGCCTTGGAGCATCCTTGGAGAATTTCCATGGTGACCTTGCGCTACCTTCTTTGAATTCAAAAATGGGAAGGGGAAGAGATGACTTGCTCTGATTATCCGTCAGCGTAGCAGGTTCTGTCGCCGGAGATCGGAGCTCCGATGTAACTGGAGATTGCTTCCAACGGTCCGGTGATGCTGCTACTCTACTTTGTGGCTGCTTATCTAATTCTCTCGATATTACCTGTGTCTCAACGGTCTTCTCTTGCTCCGTTATCGCTTCACTTGCCTGGAAAAATAAATAAATCAATAAAACAAAAGAAACCAACGTAAAAAAAAAAAAAATACAGAGATTTCAAAAAAGGAAAACCAACCGGCGTCGCCGTGGGAGGGAGGCGCTTAGTGGAGTAAAGGCGTTTAGCAGAAAGAAGATGGTGACGATCAAAGATCTGAAGGAAACCAGCCATGCAACCCATTTGTTTCCCTATAATTTGCTTCTCAAGATTTTGCTCTGGCAATATATTACCCGGCATCATTTTCCTTGTTTGTTATTTCACCCTCGTCTCAATAATCGTCTTCTTTCTGACAAAACTTAATCTTCTGGGTAGACTTGCATCCTCAGTTATCCATCCATGAATGATTGCCTGTTTCTCTGTGGCTGAGGGGTTATGCGACAGCGGCCTCTGTACGCAGCTCCCGCTTTTCTGGTCTTTAAAAGGGTGGGCGAAGTTGAGAAAAAGAGCAGCGGATGTGGGGGCAAGTGAATATGGACGTACGTTGCCCTGACCTTTTTCATGAAATATTACTAGTACATTAGAGCCAAATTGACAATAAATATTACTAGTACATTAGAGCGAAATTGACAAGAAATATTACGGGTTTGGATAGAGGGAAAGTCCAGATAGTTGGATTTTGTTCGTTTAATTTTTTCGGCTAATTTAGCTTTTTAATAAATATATCGGATTTTGACTCCCTAAAAATATTTGAAAAAATGACCCCAAACTTGCTACGTAGTTAAACCTCGCAACCTAATTGAGATGTCGATTAGCCCAGTGCTTCAATATGTCTTTAACCTTTTCAATAAATATAGTACAATCCTTTTCAGAAAGTCTCCTGGTAACTAGAGAAATACCTAGATACCTCACAGGTAATACACCAACTTTAAAACCAGTAATTAACTCCAAATTCCCTTTGTTTCTTATGTAATTCCTACAATATATAATTTTGATTTTGCAATATTCAGTTTTAATCCAAAAATTTTATAGAAAAGCTCTAGTACACATTGTACCCCTAATAAAGAGTCCAAGTTACCCTCATTGAAGATAAGTAAATCATTCGCAAAACGCAAGTGAGTAATCTTCATTTTCTTACATTTAGGATGGAATTGAAAATTTTCATTTCAGCAGCTAAGTCCAACATGTGAGATAACACATTCATAGCAAGAAAAAATAAATAGGGGAGAGAGGGTCTCCATGCCTAATCCCTCTCTTACCTTTAAAAAATCTAACTAAGTTGCCATTAAGGGAAACTGAAACCCTACTTCCAATGATGGAGGCTTTAATCCAATTCCTAAACTGTTCAGGTAATCCAATAGCTCCCAGCAAACAGATCATAAAATTCTAGTTAGGAGAGTCAAAGACTTTTTAAAGATCAACCTTTAAGGCACACTTAAGTGAAATAAATTTCCTACCATAGCCTTTTACAAGTTCTTGAACTAATAAAGTGTTGTCAACTATGCTTTTTCCCTTAATAAAAACTTATTGATTAGGTACAATTAGGCTAGGCATAAAACCAGTTAATCCCTCTACAAGAATTTTAGTGATAATTTTATATACCACAGAACAGTAGAAAATAGGCCTAAACCCTTAAGTTTGCAGGCATTAGGGATCTTAGGCACTAAAGTGATAACAGCTGCATTAAAAGCTGACATAAGGTTGGAGGTACTGAAGAAATACCTTATAGCAGAAGTAAAGTCCTCTTCTATAATATCCCAAGCCATTTTGAAAAATCAAGATGTGAAGTCATCAGGCGTATGAGTCTTGTCTTTGCCTTGATAAAAAATGGTAGCCTTAATTTCAGCATTGGTAACATTCTGAATCAAAGCATCTTGAGCAACAATGGGCACAATAATCTGCAAGAGTTTTTTTAATTTTTTCATATTGCAGCCAGTCACATCCCCATCTACAGAACCTATTTGCCCGGAGAAAAATTGGATCAACTAATCAACCATAGTATTCTATCTATAATAATGAAGCTTGACCCTTTCTAATTCAGTTAACTCTAACTGTAAATTCTTTTCCACTTCAAGAGCAACTATGTCCGTAGCACCAATCATATTCAACAGCTGTTGTGCCTCAATTTGATGTCTCTTTTCATGTACCTTCTGTGAAATATCATCATAATTTGCAGCATTAAGAGTTTTTAATTTTGACTTTAGTCTTTTCAGTTTAACAAATGATATTTGCAAAGGAATGCCTTCTATTGGTTCTGCCCAAGAGTCAGCAATTATTTTCTTAAAACATAGATGTTGGGTCCAAAAGTTAAAAAATTTAAAAAGTTTTGATCTTTGTACAAGGGCTTCAATGTGCATTTTCACAATCCCAAGATGATGGTCTGATACTCCGGGTGCAAGAAACTCCACATAAGAGGAAGGAATATCCATGGACCACTAAGCATTAAACATAATTCTATCAAGCTTTCTCGCCAAGTAGGTAGCCTCCTACTTGTTTGACCATGTAAAAAGAGGTCCAGAGTAGGGATGAACACTCAGTCCCACGTCATTTAAACATGTTTGGAACTCCTCCATATCATTAGAAGAATGTGGCCCCAATACCTCAAAATCAAAACTCTCTGAACACATTGAAATCTCCCCCATTAGACATGGGTAATTGTCCACCAAAACTTTAACCTGCCTTAGTTGATGTCACAATTCCCTGCGCAAAACACTATCATTATTACCATACACAACAAAAAGAACTACCATATGCCCATGTAATTCACCCTTAAAAGTGATAACTTAGGAGCCAGAGTAAACCAAAGTAAAATTTATTTTTTTATTTTATAAAGCAACTAAATTTTCTCCAAACCAATGGAGTTGTAGTTATTATAACAAATTTAATTAATAGAATATTAAGAAAAACACCCAGAAAAATTCTGCTTTCTCACTATACTTTCAACTAAACCTAAAACATTAACTTGCAGTTGTTTCATTCTCTGCAAAATCTTTCTCTGTTTGTCAGGGTTGTTGAAACCTATTACATTTCAAAAGGCAACTGTCATTTATCAGATGAATTTAGACCCGCCTTCCCTTGACCAGTAACATTTGGCACCTTAGCCTTATATTTTTAGTCTTCTTGGCTTTCATCTCCTGAAGTAGAGTTGCCACCCCAAGTGAAGCAACTTTTGGTTTCTTAGGCTCCTCATTTTCACGGTCAACTCCTTGTAATACCTCAAACTTGTTTTTTGAGTTATTAGCATGTACTTTTCCCTTCTCTTTGCCCTTACTTTTATTTATTTCAAGACTTTGCAAAGGAGAAAAAAATCACTTTCAAGTTGAGCAACAAGAACTTCAGTAGGAACAATAACATCTCTCACCACAACACTAGCCTCTTCTATTGCATCTCCATTAGCAATGCTAATGTCCTCGGCAATAGCCAGCTCAACATTAACATTACTAACCCCACAATATCACTAATAGCCTCGGCTTGAGCCAGCTCAACATTAGTGACACTGTCAACAGCCTTGTCAGAAATGGCCTCAGCATGTGCTAGCTCAACATTACTGACAGTAGGTGCAAGAGTAGTAGGACCACTAATGGCCCCAGCCGAAGCTAGCTCAACACTAGTGGTGCAGCACTCTGAATTTACAATTGTACCAGTCTTTACCCTCCATTCAGTAACCTGTTCAGAAGTGCCATTTTTAATCTCATTACATAGCTTATCAGAGTGCTCAAATGACTTACAATGAGTGCAACTAGCAGGCATCCAAGGTATTTTAAGCTTGCTAGAGACAATGGATTTGTCTTTCATTTTCACAGGTATGATTCTAGGTAACTTGTGCCCAACTTCCACTTCGACACACACTTTAGCAAATTCTAACAGTTCTTTTAAAGTAGTGATTGAATCTATATACAGTGGAATCCTTAATCCACTGGCAATGTAACTCAATCCTTTCCTAGAGTACAATTCTAGAGGTATATTATAGAGTTGAACCCAAACTGGCATCCTAGTTAGGTCAAACTCTAACTTCTTCAAGTTCGGTTCCCATTTTCGTAGGATAAGAGGCTTGTGCTGAATGTGCCAGGGGCCATTCTCAAGCACCAACACTGAGCAACAACATTGGAAAAAGAGAAAACACAGAGGTTGGAACCAGCAAGACTAACCTTTTGCAGTGAATTTTCCCCCAGAGAGTTTCCACGATCTTCTTAAGGGCAAGGAAATTAGAAGCAACACCAATGAATTGCCCCACCAATGAGTACCTCCAATCTGACACTCTGTCATTGAAAATTTTAGTCGGTGGATCAACAATAAAACTACCCACTTCCACCACTGGAGGAAAAAAGTCTGAGGCTTGTTCGTCTACTCCGCCAAAGAAAATTTTCTTCCAATCCACAATTGTCATGAAAAATAGAAGTTGCAGTAGGTAGAAATCACTAAATCAGACTAAATTCGGCAAAACTCACTCGAAATTACTCAAGAATATAGGTGAAATCAGGGAAATCTTAGAGGCTGTTAGGCCTGCTAACGTGCTCCTGCAGAGTCATTTATGATCAGTGTATTTTACCCTATTATTTAAAATGTTTATATAGATATGTAAGATTTAATTTCGGAGCAATCGACAATTATCATTGATGAGACTAATGATATTCTAGACATCACATAGGAAGAGTCATGCTCATGAGTACATGACTTAAGTTGGTGTTTGGTCGATAGAAAAATAATCATTAATGAACTATATTTCTTTAGTTATATATATTTTTTGGACATTTAAATTTTATCTTTGGATTATGCAATTTGAATTTTTTAAATTTTATGTTTTGATTATGTAATTTGTACTTTTAAGTTTGTCCATTTGAAATTTTCTAACTTGTATGGTTTGTAAAAAAATGAACAAAATCGACTCAGATACCTTTTGACTCGGTGTAGAGTGTCTTCAAGTTCTATATTTTATACACATTAATTCCCTTATTATTGATGTTCTTATGCTCATTTAGACATATTTAGGTGTATTGCATGCATTATAACAATATCTTCTCTTTTACCATGCTTTTATTGAATATTTTATGTTTGGTCGAGAAAAGCTACTGTTTTAGTTTAGTTTATATTTTCAGGTGTTGTAGCAAGGAGAGGAGAGGAAAGGACAAGAAAGCTTGAACAAAAGGAGTTGTACTGAAGCAGTTCCAGATGCCGCCAAGGACGATGCCGAAGCAGCATTGTCGCCAAGTGCCGCCCAGGCCGGAGATACACCGACTTAGCCAAGATGGGTCGCGATTGAAAGAGGGCAATTTACTAAGCCGAATGAGCCCAGTCTTGTAATTTTCTAAAGCCTGTAGCGGCCGGTAGAGCTGATCCAAGATCAATAAGTAGGAGCACTTATCCTTACTTGCGGAAGAAGGCAACGTCCAAAGAGTCCATATTTAAGTCAAAAAGAAGTCTGTATTTAATGTAAATATACTTTAAGAACTTCTACTTCAAGGAGGACTCAAACTTAGGCCATGAGCCCTATATATACCCAATGCTTGTAAGGGTATAAGGGGCATGACTAGGTGTGAGGGGTTGTGTGCTTGAATAGCCGCACAACAGAGATGTAGCTAGATAGGTTGGAGTTGTTGGGGGTCGCGGCCCAACTCTCCTAGGGTTTAGGCGTGCGTATGTAAAGTAGTTTGTGAGAAACGATTGTATTAGTTTTGAGTTATTTTCAATAAAATTCCGAAGTTTGCTTAATCCATTGCACTTCATTCTTTCGATTAGTCTACACTAGTCAGTTGAGAGAATTCATTTGTCGGGCACGAAAGTGCAAGGCTCTCGAAAAGGGTTAAGCACGGTCACAACATGTTGGGGAGTGACTAACTTGGTTCCATACCAGTCCACAAGTTTCAGTGGCTAAGAGGGATCACCAATCGAATGGACTTACCTGTGTTAGGTTTACGCTAAGATTACTAGGTATTGCCTACATCACGTGAGTGTTCGAGCATCCTTGCCTAGAAATAAGAAGGATCGCTGTCGACTATCCCGTCGAACTTGGAATGTCTACCAGACTTGCCGCCAGGACCTATTTCCGTTCCACTTGCTGAGACAATGAAAGTTGCAGTGGTAGTGACCCGCTGCGGTCGCATGACAGGGTCGTAGCCTGCTGCTCACCATACCCGCCGAGGCATCAATTCATGCAGCACAAAACATACTCAGACTGTACAATGCAGTCCACACTACTGAGCTGCAATTGACTTGCCCAATCTATCGACCAAATCTCTCCCTATCATCCCTCTCATCACTATCTTTATTTTATTTGTGTTTTTATATTTGCACATCATGAGATTTAATTGCGCATTTACTAAACCTTTGTGCAGGAAACCATTCATAGGAGCTGCTCCAATCCTTGTGGGAAACTGTAGAACTAGTGTTTTGATATAATAATTGAAAAATGTTTTGGACTAATTTGAAAATAATTTAAAACTTAGTTTTAAGTCCAAACAACTTAAATTAATGTTTGAGGTATTTTAAAAGTTTTTTGGCAAGATTTTTCATGCTTTTAAACAGCTAAACTTTTGTTTTCAAAGTGTTCGTACCGATACGGTCCATCCCGTATCGATACCTTTTTGCCCAGTTTGGTCACTGCCAAAACCCTATCGAAACAGGCTTGGCCGTTTTGATACGGTGAGGGATCGTATCGATACGCCTAGTCAGCGTACCGATCCCATTTTAACAACCCCAACGGTCTTTTAAACGTAATATCGTACTGATACGCCCTCAAGCGTATCGATACGCCTAGGCTGGCAAGAGCCCAACGACTAGTTTTTGATGAAGGTCGTACCGATACGGGTCCATGCGTATCGATATGGAAGGCTGCAGAACAACATTAATGAAGGGAAATAAAGTCCTCAACGGCTCCAATTCATCCCCAACGACTAGTAACGACTACAAACTCATTAAGGAGTATAAAAGGGACCTCCAAGCATCAAGTAATGGTTAATGCTTCAATTGTCAATCAACAAATGATCAAGAATTGTCTTTGTACTTAAATTGTCATTTCTTTGTATAGACAAACACTAGTGAGCCAAAATTGTCAAATTTGCTCAAGTGTTTTAGGTTTTGGGTGAGAGCTAAATTGTCCAAACAAACACCTATTAGAGGGATTTGTGTTTGCTAATTTTTTCTCTTGTAAAGAGGGTTTGATCAAGGCTTTGGGTAGAAAGCTTGATCGGTGTATAAGGGTTTCCTCCTAAACCTAGAAAAGGGGACGAATCAATAGTGGATTGATTGGAAATCCTTAGTGGGAAGCTAAGGTAGTGGATGTAGACCTTGGTTAGAAGGTTGAACCACTATAATTCATTGTGTCACATATCTTTTTAGCTTCCACACCATATTCATCCAAATTTTCACTTCTCCACCACTTGGCGAGCAAGAACGGTTGAAGGAATCGAGCACCTTAAAACTCAACAATTGGTATCAGAGCTTGGCTCAATCGAAGAGGATTAACATCCTATTAAGAAGATCCGGCAAGCTCGATCATCATTTCACACAACCGGCTCAATGGCGCAATCTATCGACAAACTGCCCTTCTTCGACGGAACCCATTATGCCCATTGGAAGACAAATATGAAGTTCTTCATTAAGTCAAGAGACTACAAGCTATGAGACATAGTTGAATATGGTCCGTTCGTACCTCAACGAAGCAAAACGGAGTGGAGTGCCGACGATCACAAGAAGATGAAGCTAAATTGCAAAGCCTTGCACATCCTCTTTTGTGCATTTGGCCCAACCATCTATGAGAAAATGTCTTCTTGTGAGAGTGCCAAAGAGGTATGGGACAAGCTTGAAGTCACATACGAGGGAACCAACGAAGTTAAGGAGACCAAGATTGGGCTCCTCACCATAGAGTATGAGAACTTCAAGATGGATCCGGAAGAAAACATCGAAAAGATGTTTGATAGGTTCTCCACTATCACCAATGGTCTCAAAGGCTATGGAGAAGCCATTCCGGAAGAGAAGCTTGTCCGAAAGCTCATCTAGTCACTTCCCGAGTCATGAGACTAAAAGAGGATCGCCATCATCGAAGCTAAAAACTTGAAAACTTTGAAGCTTGATGAGCTCATGGGGGTCTCTTCTCACTCACCAAATTATGAAGAAAAATAAAGAATATGAGAAGAAGAGGGAAGAAATTAGAGCTATGGGGAGAAAAAGCTCAAATGGCTTGGCATCAACACTAATGCCTCCACTTGCCACCATGTAGATTCAAGTGAGGAGGATGATGAAGAAGAAGAGATGGTTCATCTCTTCAAGAAGTGTGTCCCATTCATGAAGAAAGCCTTGAGAGAGCTTGAACGAGAATCCATGAAAAAGAAGAGGGCAAACACTTCAAGTCATAAGAAGAAGGCATATGTGGCTACTCGGAGTGATGAGGACTCCACCGAGAATGAACAAGCCAACCCTTGCCTTATGGCCATCGAAGAAGATTCAAAGGTAACTTCTAATTCATCAACTTCATGTTCTTACTCTTTTGATGAATTACAAGATGCTTACGATGATTTAGTTTTATAGTTTAAAAATCACATTTTGAAAAACAATAAAATGATTTCAAAGTTGAAAATTCAAAATGATTTGATTTCTAAAACCAACTTGAACTTGAAGCCAAACTCGAAGAGTTTGAACAAAATTGTTTTGATTTACAAAATTTGCTTCAAAAAGTTCAAGAATAAAAAGATTTGATTTCCAAAGAGCTTGAAAAGAAAAATAATTTTGGAAAATAAAATTTTTATGTAAGACAATCTAGTGCCCCTAGATTTGTAAAAGAAAAATGTTTTAGAAGTGTTTGGGTCCCAAAAGGACTAACCGCTTCAACTAAAAAGGATGAAATTGAAAAATGGATTCCTAAGGGGACTAAATTTTGTGCTACTAACGTTTATGGATCCAAAGCAATTTGGATACCAAAAATCACTTGATTGTCTTTTGCTAGGTGTGATGGAGAGTGACCAACAAGTCAGACTTTGAGGGGGAGCTCCATGCACACAAGGAAGAACACTTGAAGAAGGAAGGCTTCACATCCTCCCTTGGGTTCAAGTGTGGTAATATCTAGTTGTTTTTGCTTTTATTTGTCTTTTTTTTAAATTAATTCAACTAGATGATCATATATGTTGGACTAACATTCTTATGATGCTTTGAGAAAGGGGGAGCCATTTCAAAACCAAAAATTCTTATTTGTCATTTTTCCCTCTATTGTTATTTTGAACTTAAAAGTGTTTAAATTCTTTTTGATATAACAAAAAGGGGGAGAAATGTTGTTTGAAAAATTGAATTTTCAAATGAATAAGGGGGAGAATCCCAAACAAATTTTCAAGTTAGTTTTATTATATCAAAAAGGGGGAGATTGTAGAACTAGTGTTTTGATATAGTAATTGAAAAATGTTTTGGACTAATTTGAAAAGAATTTAAAACTTAGTTTTAAGTCCAAACAACTTAAATTTATGTTTGAGGTATTTTAAAAGGTTTTTGGCAAGATTTTTCATGCTTTTAAACAGCCAAACTTGTGTTTTCAAAGTGTTCGTACCGATACATTCCAACCCGTATCGATACCTTTTTTGCATAGTTTGGTCACTGCCAAAACCCGTATCGAAACAAGCTTGGCCGTTTCGATACGGTGAGGGATCGTATCGATATGCCTAGTCAGCGTATCGATCCCATTTTAACAACCCCAACGGTCTTTTAAACGTCATACCGTACCGATACGCCCTCAAGCGTATCGATACACCTAGGCTGGCAAGAGCCCAACGACTAGTTTCTGATGAAGGTCGTATGATACGAGTCAATGCGTATCGATACGAAAGGCTGCAGAACAACATTAATGAAGGGAAATAAAGTCCTCAACGGCTCCAATTCATCCCCAACGGCTAGTAACGGCTACAAACTCATTAAAGAGTATAAAAGGGACCTCCAAGCATCAAGTAATGGTTAATGCTTCAATTGTCAATCAACAAATGATCAAGAATTGTCTTTGTACTTAAATTTTCATTTCTTTGTATAGACAAACACTAGTGAGCCAAAATTGTCAAATTTGCTCAAGTGTTATAGGTTTTGGGTGAGAGCTAAATTGTGCAAACAAACACCTATTAGAGGGATTTTGTGTTTGCTAATCTTTTCTCTTGTAAAGAGGGTTTGATCAAGGCTTTGGGTAGAAAGCTTGATCTGTGTATACGAGTTTCCTCATAAACCTAGAAAAGGGGACAAATCAATAGTGGATTGATTGGAAATCCTTAGTGGGAAGCTAAGGTAGTGGATGTAGACCTTGGTTAGAAGGTTGAACCACTATAATTCATTGTGTCACATATCTTTTTAGCTTCCACACCATATTCACCCAAATTTCCACTTCTCCACCACTTGGCGAGCAAGAACGGTTAAAGGAATCGAGCACCTTAAAACTCAACAGAAATGATATATTTTATACTATAACTTGACAAGAGTGTACATTTGCGCTCATAAATAGAGAACACCTAGACGCTCTACACCCGGCTTGCACATACCCTATCATTTACAAACTTGGACACATCATGAATTTTTTACTACTTGAAGAATCGCATGGCTAGATCTCCAGATATCAAAAAATATGAATCCTCGATTAAGGACACCCTTAATTAACACATGTGCAATAGAGTGCACAAAAAGTTCTTTGCAAAATCTTGGGCATGCTCAGAAGACCAAATGACTTGGCCCAACCGTTGGAGACTAATAGAAAGCCCGAACACATTGAGCCTAATAATTTAATAGACGACATCTTATCAGGGAATATTCAGAGGATCATAATATCCATCAATGTGCATGCGAACCTAAAGAAAGTATTCAAAAGTGATAAAGTTTCCTTAGTTAGCTTATATTTGGTAGGTGGCTTTCAATATGAGTCGTTATTGTTAATCGATCTCATCTATTCATTGTAAGGGATTCAACTATACAATGGATTAACACGTAATAACAAATTCCACATCATTGATGTGAATACTTTTATTTGTGTGGAAATTAGAAAAAATAGTTTTAGTAAATATAAATAATTTTAAGTTTTATATTCTCTCCCATACATATATATCTATGATTTTCACTTTCTTTCTTATTTTCTCACCAACCCAACACCACAACACTTAAGATTTTGGGCTCAAAACGATGGTTGGAAATGAACCTTTGCTAAGCTTATAAAGTAAGGGTAGAATGTTTTTTGGTCCTTATTTTTATATAAAAATACCTATAAAATCTAAAAAAACTTTATTTTTTCCATCCACTTTAAAACATAGGGTAAAAGTGTAACAACCCTACTCAGTATAGTCAAAAACTAGATCGGAGATATTATCGACGAACACCAAACCAACACACTCAAACCAAATAAATTAACAATTATTCATACTTCATACAAATCAATTAATTAATCCTTTTTTAGAACTTCATTTTTTTCTTATTAGTTAACAATTTTACCTTAAATTAAGGACCATATTGTAATTTTTCAAAATTTAGAAATTAAATCATAAATTTATCAAAGTTGAGAGATTAACTTATTTATTTTTTTAGCAGTAGCCTAGTGAATCAATATTATCTCTTATTCATATCATAATTCATCAAACAAATCTCAAATAGGGATCGATTTGTAAACTTTTAATAGTTTAGAGACAAAGTTGTTTACTTAGTAAAGTTGAGAATAAATTGTATCATAATAATATTCACTCATTTATTACTAGGTAGGAAGAAAACTCATGGAAATCGTATTAGTTTGCAAGAAAATCACACTTAGGGACATAAATGTCATTACAATAAACTTATTGGGACCAAAACCACTATATGTGAACTTATCAATGTTTAATCTTTCAATTTTTAAGAATTCTTATGAAACTAGGTTGTGGTTTTCAAACTCAAGCTAAGATTTCGACACTTAATTAAAGTATAAGAACTCTAAAACTTACCCTATAAAGTATGAGTGCCGTGAGTTTTGAAACTCATGCCATATTTTGCAACATTTAGCCTTTTTCAAATTCAAGCTTCAATAGTAAACATTACCACTATAAACATTAACTCATAGACATCAAATACATACAATAAGGGTCTTATTTCATCTTACAATACATTCTAATTGTGGTTACTATTTTTTTCTCGACAAATAAAATTTTATTAATTGTTATATAAAATCAAAACTTACGTTGTGTGCCTCAATAAAAGCTTCCCTAAAATTAAAAAGGGAAAAGAATACACACAACGAAGTACAAAACATACCTTAGGCATCTCCACACAAAAATAAGGACCGACGACCCCTAAATCATTCTTTATATATCAATGTTAATCTAAGTCACTCAACATGCATCAATTTCCTAACAAGCAAGACATAAACAACATGCATGTTACTACATCAAGTGTAAAACTAAGTTTTATACATCTTCGTAAAAAAAAATTACTATTGTATTTTAACTTCTAACGGTTGAATTTTATGTTTATCCACATAAATCATGCACGTTAAATTTTGTGAGTAAATTGAAAATATCTAACTATTTCTTTCATGGAAAATCTTTTCGATCGTAAAAATATATTAATAAATACAACATTCTAGATCAACATGATATAAATATTAGATTGACACGAAAAATAACATGTAGTTGTGAGTAATTGAAAAATATTCGAACTAAAAAAACAAAGTAATTGGAAATAAATAAATAAATTGTTTTTCATTCTTCAAAGTTGAAAGAATAACCTTGACCGAACAAAAACAAACAAAAACCAGTCTGACTGATTTGCCAAAACGGGTTCACTGCACTTCCAGAACTTCTGTTATAGATTGCTGCATTTCTTACTTTTGTCTATTTATTTATTCATCACTGAGCTCGAAATGTTAAGCTTTCCAGTTTTGAGGATCCTATGCCCTAGGAGAAGTATGTAACTTTCGCCACTAAGATCATTTTTGCTATATCAACGCAACTGTACTGTTTGTGACCATAACAGGCAAAATTACCTTCTTCACTGGTTACTAGGGATGTAAAAACAGGTCAACAGTTGGGTTTCAGGTCGGGCTCTGTCAGGTCGGGTCAAATCGGTTACAGGTCATTTCGGGTCATTTTTTGTTTTGACTCGATTCGGTTCGGGTTCGGGTTCATTTCGGGTCGGGTTCAATTCAGGTCGGGTTCATTTCGGGTCGGGTTCATTTCGGGTCGGGTTCATTTCAGGTCGGATTCATTTCAGGTCGGTTCATTTCAGGTCGGGTCAAAACGGTTAATTGACAGGCTGATTTCAGGTCGGTTTCGTTTCAGGTCGGGTTCATTTCAGGTCGGGTTCATTTCAGGTCGGTTTCGTTTCAGGTCGGGTTCATTTCAGGTCGGTTTCGTTTCAGGTCGGGTTCGTTTCAGGTCGGTTTCGTTTCAGGTCGGGTTCTTTTCAGGTCGGTTTTGTTTCAGGTCGGGTTCATTTCAGGTCGGTTTCGTTTCAGGTCGGGTTTATTTTAGGTCGGGTTCCTTCGGGTTTATGGTTTATTGTGTTATGTGTATTATATATATTGACGGATTATGATTTTTATTTTTAGGGTTTATGGTGTAGGGTTTAGGGTTAGGGGATTACATATATGTGATATATATATATATTTGGTACTATTGGATTAATTTTTAGGGTTTAGGGTTTGGGGTTTGGGGTTTGGGGTTTGGGGTTTAGGGTTTGGGTTTAGGGTTTAGTAATCTTAAATTAATACAAACATGCCTACATTAATTATATATATATTGATGGATTATGGGTTTAGGGTTTAGGGTTTAAGGTTTAGGGTTTAGGGTTTAGTAATCTTAAATTAATACAAACATGCCCACATTAATTATATATATTGATGGTTTATGGTTTAGGGTTTAGGGTTTAGGGTTTATGGTTTAGGGTTTAAGGGTTTAGTGTTTATGGTTTAGTGATCTTAAATTAATACAAACATGCCTACATTAATTATAGATATATTGATGGATTATGGTTTTTAGGGTTTAGGGTTAAGGGTTTAGGGTTTAGGGTTTAGTAATCTTAAATTAATACAAACATGCCCATATTAATTATATATATTGATGGTTTAGGGTTTAGGGTTTAGGGTTTAGTGCTTAGGGTTTAGGGTTTAGGGTTTAGTGTTTATGGTTTAGTGATCTTAAATTAATACAAACATGCCTACATTAATTATAGATATATTGATGGATTATGGTTTTTAGGGTTTAGGGTTTAGTGTTTAGTGTTTAGGGTTTAGGGTTTAGGGTTTAGTAATCTTAAATTAATACAAACATGCCCACATGGCCACATTAATTATATATATCGATGGATTATGGTTTTTTAGGGTTTAGGGTTTAGGGTTTAGGGTCTATGGTTTATGGTTTAGGGTTTACTAATCTTAAATTAATACAAAAATGATACGTACATACGTACATGTAATATATATATATATATATTGATGGATTAATGGTTTTTGTTTTTAGCGTTTAGGTTTTAGCGTTTAGGTTTTAGGGTTAAGTGATTAGGGTTTAGGGTTTATTATTATTATTATTATTATTATTATTATTATTATTATTATTATTATATACTTAAATACAATTATTATTATTATTATATATTTACTATGCTTATTATTATTATTAGTTTTTATTATTATTATTATTATTATTATTATTATTATTATTATTATTATTATTATTATTATTATTATTATTATTATTATTATTATTATTAGTAATAATATTATTATTATTATTATTATTATTATTATTATTATATACTTAAATACAATTATTATTATTATTATTATTATATATTTACTATGCTTATTATTATTATTAGTTTTATTATTATTATTATTATTATTATTATTATTATTATTATTATTATTATTATTATTATTTGTAATTAAATGTATAGGGTTTAGGGTTTAACGTTAGGGACTATGGTTCATTGATTAAATATTATGGTTTAGGGTTTAAACCCCTAATGTCTAATTCTAAACCCTAAGCATTAAACCATAAAGCATGAGTAATTAACCCTAACCACTAAACCCTCGATCTAGGATTACGGACTATGAGCTATAGATTAAATATTAGGGTTTTATGGTTTAGACTTTAGAGGGTAGTGGTTATTGTTTAGGGTTTAGGGTTAGGGTCTATGGTTCATTGATTAAATATTAGGGTTTAAGGTTTAAACCCCTAATATCTAATTCTAAACCCTAAGCATTAAACCCTAAAGCATGAGTAATTAACCCTAACCACTAAACCCTCGATCTAGGATTACCCTAAACCTATGAGCTATAGATTAAATATTAGGGTTTTATGGTTTAGAGGGTAGAGGTTATTGTTTAGGGTTTAGGGTTAGGGGCTATGGTTCATTGATTAAATATTAGGGTTTAAGGTTTAAACCCCTAATGTCTAATTCTAAACCCTAAGCATTAAACCCTAAAGCATGAGTAATTAACCCTAACCACTAAACCCTCGATCTAGGGTTTTATGTTATATGCTATAGATTAAATATTAGGGTTTTATGGTTTAGAGGGTAGAGGTTATTGTTTAGGGTTTAGGGTTAGGGGCTATGGTTCATTGATTAAATATTAGGGTTTAAGGTTTAAACCCCTAATGTCTAATTCTAAACCCTAAGCATTAAACCCTAAAGCATGAGTAATTAACCCTAACCACTAAACCCTCGATCTAGGGTTTTATGTTATATGCTATAGATTAAATATTAGGGTTTTATGGTTTAGAGGGTAGTGGTTATTGTTTAGGGTTTAGGATTAGGGACTATGGTTCATTGATTAAAGATTAGGGTTTATGGTTTAAACCCCTAATGTCTAATTCTAAACCCTAAGCATTAAACCCTAAAGCATAAGTAATTAACCCTAACCACTAAACCCTCGATCTAGGGTTTTATGGTTTAAAGGGTAGTGGTTATTGTTTAGGGTTTATGATTAGGGTTTAAGATTTAGGGTTTAGGATCTAGGGTTTATTAAATCATAATCCCTAAATTAATTAAAATAAACCCTAAACCACAACTTACATGTTTAGGGTTTTTATTTTTAGGGATTCATGTTTAGGGCTTAGGGTTTATGGTTTTTAGTATTTTAGGGTTTAAGAATTAGGGTTTAGGTATATGGTTTATTAAACCCTAAACCTTAAATTAATTAAAATAAACCAAAAACCCTAAATTAATTAAATGAAATATTAAACCTAAAAATTAATTAAAATAAACCTAAAACCCTAAACATAAACCCCAAATCTTAATTCAAAGACTAACCCTAAACCTAAAAATAATTACACAAATCTAAACCCTAAAACTAAAATATAAAATTTAATAATATATAAAGAAAAACCCTAAACTATAACCCCAAACCCTAAATTAAATCCATACACTAAAGCTTAAAACTGCATTAATGACGAAATTGAAATGAAAACAAAATTATTAGCTCAATTTCAAATAAAAAAGGATTAAAATGAAAGAATTGAAACTAAGAGTGCTTGCGGAGCAAGACCCGCGTGACCCGTATAATGACGCGCGGATCTTTTGACCCGGACTCACTCTATAAATAGACCTTCACCCCCCCTTCATTTTACACTTTTTTCCCTACCGTTACTCTGCCAAAATATCCTCTCATCTTCTCTCTCCTCTAAAAACACAAAATTCCCAGAAAGTTTCATTCTTTTTCGATCAAACTCTTGGTTTTTTACCAAGTTCTTCCCTGTTCTTCCACTTTCCCCTCTCCAGATCCTATACAAACACCTTAGCCCACCAAAAACCTGTTTATTCTCGATCAAAACATCTTTTTTTTCAAAGTTCTTCCTTGTTCATCCAATTTCCCCTCTCCAGATCTTATACAAACACCTTAGCCCACTCTCCATCTGTTTGTTCTCGATCAAAACCTAATTTTTTCTCAAGAACAACCCTATGTTCTTCCATTTCTATCTTTTCAATCCTTCAAACCCTAATCCCCAATTCAATTCTGTTTTACCCTAAACCCTTATCCAGAAACCCTAAACCCTTACCTCTGATCCAGAAACCCTAAACCCTTATCCCTGATCTACAAACCCCAAACCTTATACCCCAATTCTGAAACCCTAAACTCTTACCCCTGATCCTCAAACCCCAAACCTTATTCCCTAATCCTGTAACCCTAAACCCTAATCTGCAAACCCTAAACCTCTTCAGATCCACTCTGACCTTTCTCATTCCACTGTCCAGACTGTTCGTTGTCTTCTTCTCTCTCTCTCGGTAAGTACAAAACCCTTTCATATTTCATTTAATTATTTAGTTTTTTAAATTTCATTTTACTAACTCTCTTGTCCTTTGATCTCAGGATCGTTTCTGAGTTCTTCAAGAGTCTTCTTCCACATCTGCGTTTGGGTTTAGGGTTTAGGCTCTTCCTCTTTTATTTATTTTTTAAATGTTTCTATCTTGATTTTTGTTTGCATGTTTCTGTTTGCATGTTTCTGTCTTGATTTGTATATATGTTTTCATTTATATGTTTGCATGTTTCTTCTCTTTCTGATTTGTATTTATGTTTGCATGTATTTTTTCTGCTTTGTATATATGTTTGCATGTTACAGTCTCGATTTATGCTTCTGTTTTCCTGGTTTGTTTATATGTTTGCATGTTAGAGTTTTGATATATGTTTGCATGTTCGAGTTTTGATATATGTTTGCATGTTTCTGATTTGTATATATGTTTGCATGTTTGAGTCTTGTTATATGTTTGCATGTCTACTTTGTTTGGTTTTTTTGGGGTTTCTGTTTCTGTTGTTGATTTAGTATGCATGCTAGGGTTTCCTTGGTTTAATCCGAGTATATAGGCTGGAATACCAGACCTGCGGGGCTACTGGTGCCAAAGGGGGTTTTTAAAGGACCCTGGGGTTCGGTGTAAACAACGCCACGTACAAGGATTAAACTGAAACCACCCTCTGTTTCTGTATTGTTTGTTTAGTATGCATGCTAGGGTTTCTGTGTTGTTGATTTAGTATGCATGCTAGTTGTTTTAATTTTTTTACTAACTGTGGTTCCTCTTGATCTCAGGTACATTTCTGTGTTCTGCAATGGAATCTGATTCTTTTGAGATGAACTATCCTGGTGAAACTGGTAAGGTTCTTTCTTTCTTTTTATTTTCTTTATTCTTTACTTGTTTTCAGTGTTAAAGTTACTAACTCTGTAATTGTTTTTTTGAAGGGGAAGCTAATGATCAAGTGTCAATAGTTGCTCCCACCTCTAGGAGGAGGGCTTCAACTGACATTGGGAGAAGAACTTCTCCTGTGTGGGATCACTATACATTTATTAAGACTGCTGATGGTGTCATTGCTCAGTGTAAGTATTGCAAAACATCTAGCTATAAAGCTGATTCTTATGTTGGTACTTCTACACCTAAAAGACATACTGATAAATGCCAAGCCTATAAAGATTTTCTTGCTAAAAATGTTACTAGTAGTTCTGCATCTGTTTTTGATCAAAAAAAATATTGTGAACTGTTTGCTGAAGCTGTTCTCTGTCATGGTTATGCTTTAAGTATTGTTGAGCATGAAAAACTTAGGGTTCTGCATCAGTATTTGAATCCTAATGTTAAGCATATTTCTAGGTATACCATTACTAAACATTGCATGTTAAAGCATGAAAAACATAAAAAATTGCTCATTGATTCTATGAGTTCTATTCCTAGTCGTATCTGCTTTACATGTGATGGATGGTCTGCTTGCACATCACGTTCTTATTTTGCTTTGACTGCTAATTATGTTGATAATAACTGGAAACTTCAGTCTAAAATACTGAATTTTAGGCGTTTCCCCCCTCCACATGATGGTGAGTCTATATATAAGTTTGTGAAAAAAATGTTATGTGAATGGGGCCTTGAGAAAAAAGCCTTTACCATGACTGTTGATAATGCTTCTGCCAATGATCGAATGGTGAAGAGGCTTAAGGATGACTTGCATGCTATTTCTCCCCTACCATGCAGTGGTAAGTTCTTTCATGTAAGGTGTGCTGCTCATATTTTGAACTTAATTGTTCAAAGAGGTTTGAAGGTAATTGACTATTCTGTTCTTAAGTTGCGTGAAATTGTTAAGTTCATTGATTCTTCTGATGCTAGACTTTGTAACTTTGACTCTGCTGTTAAAGACTGTGGTTCTTCTTTTTCTGGTAAATTAGTCCTAGATGTCCCTACTAGATGGAATTCTACTTATCTAATGCTTCGTAGGGCCATTGATGCTAAATTAGCCATAAACTTGTTTGTTAATAGGGAAAATGATTTAGATGTAATTGCTGATTCTGAGTGGGAAACTTCCCAATTAATCTGTGATTTTCTGGAGCCTTTTTTTGAAATTACTACACTGTTTTCTGGTTCTAAGTATCCTACTTCTAATCTTTATTTGGCTAATGTGGTTGCCATTGAGAAGCTGTTGTATGATGCTCACAATGATCCTTGTGAGGCCATCTCTGCAATGGCTGGACCTATGCTTGAATTGTATGAGAAGTATTGGTCTGAGCACTCGACCATTTTGTCCTTTGCTGTTTTGCTTGATCCAAGGTATAAATTACAACTCCTGAAAGAGTTGTATTCTGTCCTATATGTTGAGGATGAGGTTGAGAGAAGGGTAAGTATTGTTTACAATGAATTTGTAAACATGTATGTTTATTATTCAAAATCTGTCCTTTGCAATTCTGGATCTTCTGTTCGAAGTAACTCCTCTCAAAGTACAACTGAGTCCTCCACTGGTCGGCCTCGAACATTTAAGAAGTCTAACCTTTTTCAGGTTAGTTTTTATTTTTGTTATTTCAGTTTCCTTTATTTTATTATTTCAGTTTCAATTACTGACTTGTTTTTTTTTCTAGAACTTTGATGCTAATCTAGCTGCTTCAAGGAGTGGGAAGTCAGATGTTGACTCTTTTATTAGTTTGCCCCTTCTCCCTCATGCTGATGATTCAGACTTTGATATTTTGGATTACTGGAAAGCCCAATCTGTGTCTTTCCCTGTTCTTTCTCTCATGGCTAGAGATATCTTAGCCATTCCCATCACTTCAGTTGCTTCTGAATCATCTTTTAGCACTGGTGGTCGGATTTTAAATAAGTTGAGGGCTAAACTCCTTCCTAAAAATGTTGAGATATTTGTGACAACCCGTAATTGGTTGTATGGGTTTGAGCCTGAGGAAGAGGATGAGGAATATCTTTCTGTTATGAAAGATTGTGCAGTGGATAAAGATCCTAGTGCAGAGTAAGTTTCTGATTTGTTTAACTTGTATTTTTTTTTATTTGTTTTGAATTCTGGACTGATTTGTTCTCTTTTTTTTGTAGGGACCTCTGAGAACAAGGAAGCATAAGGTCTGGTACGTATGTTTCTGATTTGTTGAAAGCTGGAGACGTTTGGTAAGTTGTTTTTATTCACTGTCTTTTTTAGTTTTATATTTCTCATTGATTCTGTTTTATGTTTGCTTATATATGCATGTATGTATGTTTCTGTTTAGTTGCTCACTATGTAATGTGTACGTATGCTTCTGTTTTATGTTTGGTTCTATATGCATGTATGTTTGTATGTTTCTGTTTAGTTGTTCACTATGTAATGTGTATGTCTGCTTCTGTTTTATGTTTGGTTATATATGCATGAATGTTTGTTTCTGTTTAGTTGCTCAGTATGTAATGTGTATGTATGCTTCTGTTTTATGTTTGGTTATATATGCATGTATGTTTCTGTTTAGTTGTTCACTATGTAATCTGTATGTCTGCTTCTGTTTTATGTTTGGTTATATATGTATGTATGAATGTATGTTTATGTTTAGTTGTTCACTCTGTATTGTGTATGTATGCTTCTGTTTTATGTTTGGTTATATATGAATGTATGTATGTTTCTGTTTAGTTGTTAACTATGTAATGTCTATGTATGCTTCTGTTTTATGTTGGGTTATATATGAATGTATGTATGTATGTTTCTGTTTAGTTATATATGCTTGGTTTGCATTATTTCAGTCTGTTAATGTTACTAATGATTTTAATTGCTTGTTGCAGTTTGTTGGTGGTAGCTGGTTTTCCTAGTTTTAATTATGTTGGTGACTTAGCTTTTAAAGTTAAGTTGCCCATAATTTAAACTTGGTTGCCCTTCAAAGCTCGATGATGATAATTCTGGTAGCAAAGTTTGTAAAACTTTGTTATAAGATCTGAGAGCTTTAAGTTTAAACTTTTGTATGTAAATTTTGTACTGTGAAAGTTAAAGTTTCAGTTTGTAAAGATTATTTAGTTTGTAAGTTTCAGTTTGTTGTAAGTTTCAGTTTGTAAGTTTAAACTTTTTGTAATATTCAGTAACGTTTGTAAGTTTAACAACTTAAATTATTGAATACAAGTCATTTAATGTTTTAATCTTCTTAAGTTTTACCTTATTCTTTTTTTTACTTATAAAAAAAGTTGGAAGTGTCCCCTATTCCATCCAATGTGAACGTTTTAATATATTTAAACATGTTAACTTAATTAAGTCATTTAAGTTAATCAGTTTTTTACAAAGTCAGTAAAGTATGTAATGTTAATTAAAAAATTTCGTTAGCTTTTATTAATTTAGTATACAGATTTAGTTTAATAACTTTAAACTAATATTAGTTAAGTATAAAAAAATAATTTTAGAATGCTTATTCATTCAACTTAAATAGATTACGTAGTTTATCATAATGCAAGTTAAGTTAATTTAATAACTAACTTAACTTAAAATAACTTTAAGTTAATTAAATTCATTTTTAATTTTAAGTTAAGTTAATTTAATAGCTAACTTAACTTCAATTAAAATGAATGCAAGTTAATTATTTAGCATTAATTTATTCCTATAATAAAAAATTTAAGTCATCTTATTTTAATTAAGAATATATATTTAATTTAATAATTTTTACTCATTTAACTTAATTTTATTAAGTATGAAATTTTAAATTAATAATGGTTATTCATTCCACTTAAGTTAATTAAGTATAATAGTTTATCTTTGAAGTTATTTTAAAATAATAGACAAGTTAATTAGAAATACAATTTATTAATACTTAAAATTATTATTAATTCAATTTATCTTTTAATTGAAGTTAAGTTAATTAATTTATTAATACTTGAAATTATTATTAATTTTCAAATTTTTCAATACTTGACATTATTTTATATTCATTAAATATAACTTCTTTAAATGTCAGATAATTATCATTATTAGCAAATCAAATAATAGTATTAGTTCAGGTTAATATCAGTTCAGGTCAATATCAGTTCAGGTCAATAACAGTTCAGGTCAATATCAGTTCAGGTCAAGAACAGTTCAGGTCAATATCAGTTCAGGTCAAGAACAGTTCAGGTCAAGAACAGTTCAGGTCAATAACAGTTCAGGTTCAAAACAGGTCGGGTTCAAAACAGGTCGGGTTCAAAACAGGTCGGGTTCATTTCAGGTCGGGTTCATTTCAGGTCGGGTCCAAACTGGTCGGGTTAAATCGGTTATCTGGCAGGTTAGTCTCGGGTTCGGGTTCGTTTCGGTCGGGTGCAGGTCGGGTTCGGTTACTACAGTAACAGGTCAATTTCGGGTTCGGGTTCACTTCGGTCGGGTGCAGTTCGGGTTCGGTTTCTACAGTTACAGGTCAAATTCGGGTTCGGGTTCGTTTCGGTCGGGTGCAGGTCGGGTTCGGTCTTTGAATTCTCGGGTTAAACCAGGTTCTGACTCGATCGGGTTTCAGGCAGGTTACCAGGTCGGGTCAGTTTTTCACACTCCTACTGGTTACAAAGCAGAATCAACTGTTGTCCCAGGCACGTTTTCTCCGGCATGGGGAAAATTAGCATACGGGGCCTTAAACAATGAAGATTCAAGCTGAAGCCTTTACCCCCGTAACCCCCCATGTGATTTGTCTATCTATACCACTGTAGTAATGAAATTGCAAATTGCAAAAAAACCCTTTTCTGGGTTGCACCATGTGAGAGGAGCCTATGTTGCTCTTTTGTGCACTGCCCTCTGAAGTCTGAACTCGAACCCATATCTATATATATAGGTACTATTCATATATACATAATGGACCTAAGATCTTTGTCATGTGTCTTGTCTTTGATCTCAGTCTGATACTAATTATTATGTGTCAAAAAAACTGAAATAAAGAATGCTCAATCCTTTCTCTTTTACCTTCTTTTTTCATGTAACCCACATGCATTTCAGATCTGCACAAACCCTTTCTTCTTTATAGCTTTTCATAATTACAATCTCAGTCCACTAACTGGAATGGTAAAAAAATAATATTCCCAGTCAAAATAGGCAAATAGCACAGTTTCCAATCTGAAAAAAAAACTCCCATGTTCTCCCACCGACCTCCTCTGCATACATTCCTAAGTTTAAAAGAATCAGACGTAGTTGAGAATTGAGATAGAAATGAACTTTACTTTTTTAATTAAAAAAATTAAAGAAAAGGGTTTCTCCAGTAGAATGGTATAGAAGGAATATTAAAACTTGTCAGGGGAAAATGTGCCTCTACTTTTATCATATTTGTTAATTTGTTATTCCGTGAAATGCCAGGCAAGGCTAACGCACAACATTCTTAGAGTGCAGCTAAAATATGATCAACATAAATTTTTATCATTTTGTTAAGAATTTAAGTAAGATTAGATAAGAATTTATGTAACTACATAATTTTTTATCTTTTAAATAAGAATTTAAGTAGATTTTTCCTTAGGTAAGATTTCGTGTAACTACACAAATTCTTATGTTATAAGTAAGAATTTGTGTAGATTTTATCTTAGGTAAAAATTTATATAGCTCTTACCAACTGAGTAAAAAATTATATAAAAGTCTTATCTCATTTTAGCTGCCCTAATTGCCTCATCCTAAAACTACCCGTGAAATGCCTCCCATATGCCGAGTTCACAAGGCATTTGCTGTGTTGTATATTTTAAGCTAAAAAAATGTTGATTGGGCTAAATGGGATTTGGGGAATGCTGAATCAATCATGGAGAGATGGGGATTGTGATTCCACTCTGGGGCTATGTTGTTGGAAAACTTTGAACACTACTAAAAGATGTGCCCATCCCACATGGGACTATACATACGTGGGTAAATTACGTAAATCATCACTGAACTTTACTCTCAAATTTATTTTAGTCATTAAAGTTTCAAAACGTTAAATTTATTTACCGAAATCTAGACATTGGACATTTTTTTGCTACTCCTCCGTCCACCGTTCATCATAGTTGGATGCCACCATTGACGACTTAGATGGTGGTCGTTCGGTCCCAAAAATTTCACCAATCCTTTCGTCTCGGTCCATGAGTTTGAATTCGATCTTCATTTCGTTGAAAAGTGTCTCGAAGTTCATGAATCGAGAAAAAATCTTTTAGTTTCTCTCTAGCGGATCTCCCTCCTTCGCCGTCACATGGAGCTCGTTTCTTAGTATATTGCTTACCTCATGCCGATGAAGCTTTCCACCGTTCGAATCTTAAAAAAGTTTCTCTGTTCTCTGGGATATGGACACCGTCAAAGATTTAACAAAGGAGTGACACAAAATGTTCAATGTCTAAACTTCAATGAGTAAATTGAACGTTTTAAAAATTTAGTGAATAAAATAGATTTGATAGTAAAATTTAGTAATAATTTACGTAATTTACCTTATATATATTAATGTATTACTTCAACATTTTCCTTACTATAGATTAATGTATTACTTCAACATTTTCCAAGTAAGGTTGTCCTCTGAACAAATATTTATGCATGAAGATAAGGTTTTGTTATATGTTATAGTCCATTTATACATATTTTATGTTTTTTTTTTTTGTCTTTGTATGAAATGAAAGGTTAGTCAGATAAGAGCAGATTAAGAGTTGGAACCTGTCATTTAGCAGGGAAGGTTTCATCCATTATTCCATTGTCTAGTCACCACTCACCACCGTGACTAATATTAATTTATGAATTATTCTAATCACTTACGATTCCCAAACTTTGTGATGCCAAGTTCTAAGGTATATATGTTGGTGAACAAGAGTCATCCTCAACATTGGTCAAAATCTCACGATTACCTAAATCTGATAGCACCACTCATCATCATTATCTTAAAAAAAATGAGTACTGAAATTGGAAGCAAACTATTATTACTAATTAACAAAGCAAACATGCACATGATTTAAATCCCGCCTTCTTCTTTTTCATCTTCATTGTTTTTCGGCGAAAGGGTCACTTTTTATTTCTGTAATAGTTGTAATTTATCGATTTTGTTCTTATGATATTTTCGCATCAATTTAACACTTGAAGTAGTTTAATTGTATCACCGTTTTTCTCTTGACTAGCGAAAGCCAACGTTGATCGTTACGGCGGTGACGTGGCAGTTTACAATGACGTGGCAGAAGGTAAAATTGATTTTTCAAACTAGTATGAGGGCAAAATTTATTTTTAGACAAAAAATATAAGTAAAATACAAAAATCTTAAAATAACATTAAGAATAATAAAAAATAATTTTTTATTAATATATGACTAAAAATAAAATGAAATATTTAAAAATAAATAAAAATTATAAAATTAAAATATCATAAGCTAATAAATTATAAATTATTCAATAATTAAAATTTGAAATATTTATAAAGTATTAAAAATATAAAAACTTTCATCATACAAAAGTTGGACGATTTTGGTTAAGGGAGAAAAAATCCTAAACTACGGTTAATGTGATTCTCTCAACTAAACAAAAATCTTTTACCTTTTTTTGTGCACCTATCTCTCAATACTAAAAATTAAACTCTACACTCTAAGTCTAATTTCTAAATCACAAACCTTAAACCCTAAAATTTAAACCCTTTACTTGATTAAATTTATACACATATTTTTATGATTCATACTCACTTTATATTGATAAAACTTTCAATTAGGGTTTAAGATTTAAGGTTTGAAATTTTTAGGCTTTGAAGTTTTTAGGGTTTAAAATTTAGAAATTAGGATTAGAGGGTAAATTTTATTTTTAAGTTTTAATTTATGAATAATTTATAATTTAATAGCTTCTGGTATTTTAATTTTATATTTTTTTACTTATTTTTAGATTTTTTTAATTTTTATTATTTTAACCATATATAAATAAAATATTTTTAAATGTTTTACTATTTTTAGATATTTTAATTTTTTAATATTTTCTTAAATTCATATTTTTACCTAAAAATCAATTTTCCATCGTACTCAACCAAAAATCAATTTTACCCTCGAACTCGCTTGAAAAACCAATTTTACCCTCTGCCACATCATCCTAAATTGCCACGTCACCACCGTAACGGTCAACGTTGGCTTCCGTCAGTCAAGGGGCAAACAATGATGCAATTAGACTACTTCAGGGGCTAAATTGATGTGAAAATACCATAGGAGCGAAATCGATAAATTGGATCTACTACAAGGGCAAATGTGACCCTTTAGTCTTGTTTTTCTAAGTTTTTTTGGTTCAAAAACAATGCAAAATATTTAACCCAAAGTGCTTTTCAAAAACAATGCAAAAATATGCACGAAAGTATTTTTCCACTGTATTTTTTTTAAAAGCAATGTCAAATTGATACGTTTTTACTTTTGGTGTTTTTAATATGGGTTATATTTTGATACACAAGCCGTGTAAAAAAATACACAACCCTTCATATTTAAACTATAAAATTTAAAACCTAAATTCCTAACCCTAACACCTTAAACTCTAGATTCTAAACATAATTATTAAATTCTACACTCTAAAACCTAAGCCCTAAACTCTAAATTCTAATCATAAATCTTAAATTCTACACCCTACACCATAAACCTTAACCTAAACCGCTAAATCTTAAAATTAAAAGGCTTATGTATCAAAGTATTTTCTATATATATATATTAAAGAATTCAAGTCAATTTATATGTTTAGTTTTTTTTTTTAATTCCCACCAAACAATAATTAAATATCGTGAAATGCATCATCGTATAGCTAGCTACTCCATAATATCACAAACCTCGAGAATGCCGTGTTTGGATTGATGGAATCAAGAGCTAAACGACTTCAAAGAGCAACCAAGTGAAATAAACAGGCTAGGATTAGGAATGTGGGTTATTAAATTAGAACCCCTGATCTCATATGCCTAAGAAACACAAAAGTGGTGACAAAACATATGCTTAACGTTAACGTTAACGGGGTTTAATAATGTTGTCTCCACTCTGCATGGAAATTAGCGTAGCTCAGCAAAACAACGTTCCCCCACTTCCACATGGCTTTCCTTCGCTTTTGAATAGATTGGTTGCATTGAAGTAAACAACACAAATTAAGCGGATAGCTATTAGCTAGTGTATTAGGTATAATAATAAATCCCCTTGTCGCCGTTCCGGTGGAATAAATAGCCGAATTCCATTGTCTTAGGCTCAGCTCAGCAGCCTATGTATAGTACATTATTCTATTATTTTTACTTTAGGATGTGGGTTATATTGTTGAATAGAAATCCTTTGTTTTTTCTTTTGTATTTCTATGCATATTCCAACATTAAAAAAATTAGAGTTCAAGGTTGATGTTTAATATTGTGTTTAAAGTTTAGAGGGTAAGGTTTAGTTTTTAGGATTTAAGGTTTAGAAGTTAATGTTAGAACTTAAAGTTTACTTTTTTAGTGGTGAGATATTCATAGAGACGAATAGAAATCCTATGTCCCTTTATACTCCCCTATTTATGTCCCACACTAAAAAATTAGATTTATGATTAAGGTTTAGGTAGTTAAAGGTAGGGTGTATTTTTTAAGGTTTATAATTTATGATTAAAAATTTAGTGTTAATATTTAAAACTTATTTTTTTTTGGTGTTGAAACATGAGAACCCTTAGGACATAGGATTTTTGTTCCATTTTCTATAGACACAAAAAAGGAGACAATTTTTATTCTCTATCGTTCATCCAAAGGATGCGTGTTCTATTGTTAGGTCAATAAGAGGACAGCCCAACCTTTAACTGAAAATGGGCATTTAATAAGGCGAGGCAATGAAAATTGAAAAGCCCACTGAGCGTCAACTGGTTCCTGGAATTACAATAAAGGAAGAGTGAAGAATGGATAACGACGAATAAAGCTTCTTTCCATAAATATTAACTCCTTTAGATATGGCTCTAAACGAACCGAATGCTGAGTAAATCGTTCGGTGAAAATTTCTTATTATTTATTAAACGAATAAAAATAAACAAGATATTCTGTTCACTTAATTAAACGAAGTTTGTGAAAGTTCGGTAATTTGTTTGTTTAATATTATTCACATATATCTATTTATATTTATTATTTTTCGTAACAAAAACATTATATTTAAAATTTTTAAAAAATATATTAAAATATAAAATAAAAAATTAAGCAACACTAAATGTACGGGACTTCAGACTTTTTAAGAAAAAAATTAAACAATATTCGATATTTGTTTCCGTTCGTTTATCATTTTAATGATAGAACACGGACTAGTTACATTTCTTAGCCAACAAACAAGAATTTATGTTCGTTTAGTTGTTCGTATTCGTTCTTTTGTTCGGTTAAAAGTAAACGAACGAACATGAACATACCCTAGTTCGTGTTCGTTCGGTTTGTTTAACAGACCTACACGAGACGCTAAAAATAGGGTTAATGTATAAAAAAAATATAAAATATTTATGCATGATAAGTTTTTTTTAATATTCTAAATGTGATTATAAGATGGTATCTATTCATAGATTAGTTTTTGAATTTATTAAACTTAAAACGTTAAAATAATTATATAATTCTTAATTTATAGCTACATCCGGTAAACAATCCTGAAAATTAATAAACTAAACCATAATCAAATATGATATCATATTTGATAAGTAAAAAAAAGGTAAACTATACTAATGACCACCAAACTATGGGGTTTGTGTCGATTTGACAACTATATTTTTAATTGTGTTAAATATACCACATAACTATTTAATTGGTTTCAATGTAGCCACCTGCCGTTAAAAAAACGAAAAAGTTAACCGGTATGTTAAAATAATTGGTATAATTACACATTTAGTCCCCTTTATTTATACAATCATTCAATTTAGTCCTAATTTTAATCTAATAAAATAAATTAATTATTCAATAAGGTGGTGACACGTGTCACCACCTTATTTGAGGGATTTATTTATTTTTATTAGATTTATTAAATTTATTTTCCTTCCCCAATCAGGTGGTGACACGTGTCACAACCAATTGGAGAAAGAAAAATGAAATAATGAAAGTTGGTCCCTAGGAGAATCGAACCTAGGTCATTAGGGGAAGAAAACAATACTCTTGCCACTGGGCTAAGCATATTTCTAGTATATGGAATACCAAATATCAGGGGCGGAGGGTGCGTGGAGCCAGAGGGGGCCATGGCACCCCCAAAGTTTTGGAAATTTTATATTATACCCTTTAAATATTTTTAAAATTTTAGTTAGCCCCCTCAAAATTTATAAAAAAAATTCATAAAGCTCTAAAATTTTAAATATTTTTAATTATCTCCCAAAATTATAAAAAAAGTTTCATTAAAATTTTTAAAAATTTTAGTTAGACCCTCACATTTTAAAAATAAAATTTTCCTTAAGTCCCTAAAAATTCTTGAAAATTCTTGTTAAGACAATTAAAATTTTAAAAATTTTAATTAGGCCCCCTCAAGCTATAAGGTCAAGATCCGCCACTGCCAAATATAATATATGTCGTATGAGGAATAGCACATAATGGGATCTGAGGAATAGCACCAGCATCAGTTTTAAGCGTATTTCATGAATTGTTTTTGAACCTTTGAAAGACGAGAGCAAAGCAATTTTGTTTTGGCTTTTGCTTTTGCTTTTCCATTTACACATGTTTCAAGTGTCAATCAAAATTTTAATGCAAATGTGCTGGTTTCATTTCCAAAATTTAATTTCACGATGACATTTTTTTGGTGGAGATATCTAGTTTATTTTGCTAGATAATGCAGATAATGGAGACGATGCCGATGGTTTGGATCCAATATATTCCTATCAAACAAGGGTACAACTTCAGTGCCACTGAAGAATAGAAAAAGAGATGGTCTCAGAACTACTTATTGTAACGGTGTATTTGTTTTCAGTTCCAATTATTTGTATTTGTTTTCAGTTCTAATTACTTGTGTACAACAGGGCTTTAATATCTGTACATGTTTTGTTAAACAGATCGATAATACATCGCACAAGCAGATAGAAATCACATTTGCACTGCTTAGGATGCCAGCCTCTCCTTTCACCAAGCTGCAATTTCTCCATTTCTTATGTTCATCGAGGGCATTGGAAAAGATCATTACCAACCTCTTCAAAGAGACCCCACGTCATGGTTAAGCCTCTCTCAGTCATCGTAGCCCAACGATAAGACTGTTGAAAAGGTTGAGGAACTGCTTTGGCTCCTCGCCTTCTCGAACTATCTGCATGTCGAGTAAAATTTCTGCATTGGGTCAAAACTTTTGAAGGGAAACATAATTTGTTATGAAACTTTGAGAATAGAATAACAAGGTAACCAACCAACCAACCTGTATAGAGGCAAATCCATTTTAGGAAGAGAGTTGCGGCCGACTGCCACCACGTCTTAAAAGTTGGCTCTGCTCCTTTTCAAACACATATACCACATATATTATATTTGGTATTTCATATATTAAAAGTTTCCTTAATGACCCAGGTTCGATTCTCTTAGGGGATGGCTTTCGTTTTTCTTTCTCCAATTGGTTATTTTATTAGATTAAAATTAGGACTAAATTGAATGATTGTATAAATAAAGGTGACTAAATGTGTAATTATACCAATTATTTTAACAGCCCCGTTAACTTTTTCGTTTTTTTAACGGCAGGTGGCTACATTGTAACCAATTAAATAGTTATGTGGTATATTAACACAATTGAAAATATAGTGGTCAAATCGACACCAACCCCATAGTTCGGTGGTTATTAGTATAGTTTACCCAAAAAAAACTACGTGATAGCTTCATTGCTTGACACATCAATATTTTTAATTAAAAAAAGTGTGCGGGCTCAATATTTAAAAGTAATTAATTAATTTAAAAAATAATATCCAAAATTAAAAGTTTACTTTTGAAAAATCTTATCAATATATTTTACATTTCGAAAATGATTTAAAACTAAAACAATATTTATATTAAATTATAATTTTAAAATAATGATTAAAAAATTAATTTATAAGTTAGAAATTATCTAAAGCGCTGATGTTTATATTTCAAATTTTAATTTAATAGAAGTTCAAATATTTAAATTATAATAAATTTATATTAAAAAAAAGCTAGAGACCAAATTACAACTCAAAGTTAAAATCAGAAATCAAATTGTACTAAAAAAAACAGGTACCAAATTTTAGATGAAACCAATATCATTGGTCAAAAGTTACACTAATCCTTAAAAACAAATAAAAGCACACTGATTAAAATTTTTATTTATTATAAGTGACAAATAAATACAACGTGTCTAGAGGCAGGAAAAAGGTAGAAACAACATCAAATCAAATACATATAATGTGGCTTGGATGAGCAGATATATAGTTTTTATGATTCAATTTTTAATTTGTTACATATTTATTTTTGAATATGCTGGTGTGATTATAAGGTAGTATCTGTTCAATTTTTTAGCTCTTTAATATGCACACACACTACACATAATACTCGATCTCGGTTACCTGGATGAAATACATTATCCTTTACCACTGAGAGCACTCCACAAATTCAGATATTATTCATTTTTATCTATTAATTCAGTTGGTAAAAATAATTAAAAAATCAATGGTTTGTAATCGTTTTACTGCAATGTTGCAACCGATATTGCAACAGTCGTTCAGACAATTGAAAGGAACCGGCTCAAACAATAATACAAAAGCAAACGAGGAGAAGATTGTTTATGTAGTTTGGTTTATGAGTCAAATTATATTTTATTTAAAGTTTATAGGCTAAATTAATATTTTATTTAAAGTTTATAGGACAAATTAAAAATATTTTTTTTGATTAATATGTCACATCATTATGCTAACGGGAGAATTAATCGCCCAATGATCAAAATGTTATAAATTGATAACGTAAGTGATCAAAAAATAAATTTTTCAAAATTAGTGACTAAAACCAAACAGCTTGAAAATAAAAAGGACAAACTATAAAGTTACCCTAGAAAAAATGCATGCTTTGTTGTTGGGACAAACTATAAAGTTTAAACCAACCGCCAATTGTTCTAGTGGAATGTGACGTTAAATTCTTTAAATAAAATTAAAAGTTTAAATTTTAACGTCGTGAATGAAACAAATTGAATTAAGAGTATCGCTCTTATCATAAATCTCTATAATATTTAATTCAAATTAATCCCTCAATAGATTAAATACACGTCATTAAAAAAATATATGTAACCTTACCTTGAAAATGGTCAAATCTTAAAGCCGATGTAATGGACGAGTCACGAGCCAAGTAGTGTCAACGGACACCTGGAATTCGAATTGGGGAAAATGGATAAGAAGGAACAAAATGAGTTAAAGGGCTGTAGAATTTATAGAATTAGATGTCACCGTCAATCTCTCTCAATATATTCAACTATGGGTAAATATTCAATCGAGTCGAATTAAAATTTTCCAGTTATTTAAGTAGATAGATGAGTACTATTTTATGGCTCAAATTTTATTTGATTTTTTTTCCGATTTGAGTCGAGTTTATAAAATTAGAGTCGAGTTTTTGTATAAATTTAATTGTAATTATTTATAATATTATAGTACAAACTGACTCTAATTTAAACGACTTTCTCTAATAATTTAAAGCATATATATATATATATATTTATATTTTTTTCACTAAGTGTGAGTAAATTTTGTAATATTATTTAATAAAATAATATCATCTTAAATTCTAAAAATATATTTATAATGTTATTTTTAAAGAATGAACTTTTGAGTATAAAGTATTGGTGTGAGTAACTGGAATTAGCGAAAACCTCTCAATAAATTAAATAAAACCATGGTCCCTTTTCCGTTTCCCTATTTCCCCTCTTTTCAGTTCTTGTTCTTCGATGGATTGTTGCTTGTTTGTCATTTCCGGTGGTGTGGAGATCCCCCCCGGAGGGCACCGTCGATTTCTATTTGTGAGACTGGCCAGGAAACGGTGGAGATATGGGCAAGGGAGATTATGGGATGGGGTAGCTTTGGTTCGGGGATGGTATTTGCTCACAGCTCAGTGGAGCTTTGAACCAAGATCGTACCTAGTGGGCTCCCTTCCCCTCTCTGTTGTGAGATTCTAAGTTTGGTTTGTTTACCGAATCTCTGCCACGGCAATGGGTACCATCGCCTCAAGGTAGGTGTTTCTTCAACCAAGGTGGCATTTGAAACAAAGCTCGTTTTCAGGGTTACTAATGAAAAGTTTGTTGCTATCGGGTGCCTGGAAGAGATGGGCATGAGCTCGATGGCGAAAATGTTTTGGAGTTGGGTTTATGGTATGGAGTCGAGCATCCGAATAAGCAAAAGGTTCGTGCCGAAAAGCTGTCCGGTGCTAGTTGATGCAGTTGGTTGTGACCAAAGAAGGCATCATAGGTTTCTGCCTCTTTTGGGAATTATTGCAGGCCACCATCGAAAACATCTTAAGCTTCGATACTGCCACTTAAGGTCCAATGCCATGTTTAAATCTCTAGTTGGGGCGAAGTTGAGGGTTTTGTCCCTAAGGAGTTGCTTCGTCAAGGCTTGGGACGATGAAGGAGGTGCTACAGAAACTGCTGGAGCCAATAAGAGTGCACCGGTCGCAGCAATCCGTCTCGTCGGGGTAGCCTCCGATGCGGTTGTTTTGAGGAATCCATTTCCTTGCTTCGTGAGGGAGAGAGAGCTATCGAGGGCTTTTGTGTCTTTCCCCACAATTAATAATTTGTCCTTTTTTCAAGTTATGGATCCCAGATTCTTGGGTATCATGTTCCCTCTCTCTCCTAAGCAAGCTGTCCTTTCCTTGTTTTACCCGAAAGATTATGAGATCCTTCCAGCTGCCACCATCATGTCAAGCCACGGTGATAACTCTGCCCTTTTGATAAAGCTAAGGTTTATTGGCATAGTCAACGTCTTGGTTACTATTACGGGGGGTAAACTCTTCCTTGCGAATGAGGAGAACCAACCCGTTTCAAGCCTTGCGAATTTCTCAGCTAACCAGGTCTCAAACGACTCTTCCATAGCGGGTAATCCCTTAGGGGTTATCCGCATAAAGCATGATCTCTCAGGCCTGCACCTCTTTCGAGCGGAAGGGACGAAAGATGGTGCCTCTTGCTATCCCTTCCTCTAGGATCAGCAAATATTCTCGTGTCACTACTGATCTAAGGATCCTCTTAGGTTGTTTTCCGGCTTGCGTCGTCTCCAGCTTCAGACAGAAGGCTGTGTTTGCTGCTGGTGTTTGTTTCCTTGACTCTTCCAATCCTAGGTCTGGGATTTCGATAGCCATGAACAAGTTGACAAGACCCACGTTTACTGACGCGAGAGCCTGCCTCCGAAAGGAGCTCTTACTTGGATATTGCTTTCGAGTTTCAATCCAACAACCTTGGATGGCGAGGATCGCGTTGTTACACCTTTTTCTTCTGCTCTGCTTATAGTGCTCCCAATGGTTTGGGTTTATCCACAACGATGTTTTTTGTTCGTCGAGTGTCAAGGGAGTTGTTCGCCACTGCCTCTTGTTTGTAGCCAGCGTCTTTGGCTTTGTTTTAGGTCCAAGGCTTTGCAGGCCTTATGTTCGAGTCTGTTGTTTCACCCCTCTGCAGATTGTGTCTGTCGTTTTGTTTTCCTTCGTGCATGGCTATGTATGCGTTGAGGAAGTTGCACATATTTCGCTGTTTGTTCTCTTCGTTTGGTCTTTAATGAACTTTGACTTTTGGATAAAAAAAGTATTGGTGTGAGTATAAAGGAGTCAAGGAATTGATGAGAAGAAAGAATTTACAAAAAATACATAGAAGGAACAAATTGATTAAAATGCAAAGTTAAGGGATTAAATTGAAAAAAAATAATTTTTTGTTAAAATATGAATTGGATTTACATAGATATTATATAGTGGTAGTGGAGCATGTGGTTTAAATTTGATCAAAAATGGACTTAAAACAAAGGAGGAATTGAAGAAATTAATAAGGAAATCACACACACACACACACACACACACACACACACACACACACACACACACACACACACACACACACACACACACACATATATATATATATATATATATATATATTTGAAAGGAAAATGAGCCTCGTTAAAAACCCCTTATAATCCTAAATACGAAGAAAATAGTGCCCTAAATTTATTTCAAGAAGGAGAGTCATACAACCATGCATAACACCACACACAATCGCGTAATAACAACATTTTCTAACCACGAAATGGTCTCTATAGACCCAATCCTAAGAAAGATACTACACAACAACCCCACCCCTGCAACTGCAACGTTACTCAGTCGTCCACAATAGATTGGCTGTAACCCCCTAAAGCGGTCCAGAAGAATTGAGCCGGATATAGGAAGTCAGGTTTGGAACTTGCCCCTCAGGTAAAGTAATCAGATTTAAAAACATCACATTCGAAATAAATAATAATATCACAAAATACGTAATCATATAATAAGTAATCGTATAATAATATCCTGAAAATAATAAAATATCTAGAAATACATATGCATGATAAAAACGGTAAACTCCCAAATGAAATGTCTGAGTCTGTAATCATACATAATCCGATAATAATAAATAAAAGTCTATAAGTCAAAGTAACCACACTGATAATAAAAAATATGACTGATAAACGAGGTCCTCCAAGTACCGTAGCTTAGGCCTGAGTATCTGAAAGAGAAACTAAGGGGGAGTCAGAGAAAACGCTCAGTGTGTCTCTACAGTGCAAACAGAATCTAACAGAGTCATACAAAGTCAAACAGAGTCAAACAGTATAACATCAGAATATTATTCTCAGTCAAATAGTCGTTTCAATAAACATATATGTATGAATGTATGTATGAGTCAACATGATATGCACCCAACTACATCACCGTCCGAAGATTAGGTTTCCCAGAACCACTCTCTACATCGTCACCATCTGAAGTGGAACTCAGCCTGAAGGGTGGAACCACTGATCCGAAGCAGGTTTCAACCTGAAGGAAGAAACTGCTAAACTTCCTCGTACAAAATCCCAACATGATGATATGACATATTATCCGATTTTCTGATTCCGAATGCATTCATATTTATTAACGGAAATGCATGTTCATATAGTCTGATATTAAGCAATCCGAATATGATACATGTTGCATGGCATACCAACATACCGAACAAGTCAAACATATCATATCAACAGAATATATCATAACTATACAATATTAGATCAAGTCATAATCACAATTCAGTCTATCAAACATGTATACATGCATAGCACTGTAAAACAGATAGCACAGTATAGAACATACCTCAAACAGCTAAACACTCAACGTCGATGATGACGTCTCCCACGCTCAACTCTAGCACTAGGTCGGACAGAGCCAACACCTACGATAATAAATACTACATCAGATACAGTACTACTATGCCAGATCACTGATACTAATACCGAACAATAATTACTAAACTCACGAGCAGATCCCGAAGATTGAGCAACAGGAGGTCATCTAGGTGGAGGAGGAGGAAGGATCTCAGTATCCAAGTCAATATCGCCTGAACACAAGAATAATTCGAATTAATTTCCAATATCCATAATTCTCAAAATACTAAGCATAATTGAATAAAATTGGTCAGAACGGTCTTTCGGGTTCGAATTTGGAAAAACGTGCAGCAGATTTAGAATCAGGACGTTGCAAAACTAAGGTTGACTTTGACTAAAAAAGTCAACGGTCAACAGGTCAAGGGGTTAACGGGTCTCTGACGTCATCGCACACATCAGCCGGTTCGGTTCTAGAGAAGGGTCCGGTTCGTTGAGTTCGGTCGACTCAGCTCGATTTACCATTTTGGACCGGTTCGGCCCGATTCAGATTCTTTTCCCCTCTTTTCACTTTGAACCAAACTGTTCCCTAACCCTAACGTCGCCAGTGACCCCAAATGTCAAAATTTCCGGCCGATTATCCCATATCAAGACATGCTACACTTAAACCCACACAAACCAGGCCAAATCGAGGCTTACCCACACTCCAACTATCAGAAACGAAGAGGCGACGACAGGGGAAGATTTCGAAACAAAACCAAAAATGATTCGAACGATTTTTGAACCGTTTCTGAGCAACATCAACCGGAGAAGGAAAATGGAGGGGATGGTTTTGATCGGGACTAAAAGGGGAGTCGATTGTCGGCCTTGGATCAAAGAACGACCGCTGATAAGGCCGTGGCCGGACGATAAACAAAATAACAAAGGCAGGGGGTTCGGTTTCGCACGAGAGAAGAAAAAATGAAAATGGAATTTGAAACGACACAAATCTGATTCTCGAAAGGCAAATAGTCTGATTTTGCCCTATTTTTAGGGTAAATTATACAATAAGGGATCCAACTTAGCCCGCCTTTCAGAATAGCCACAAAAATTAAGATTTTACTCAATTATGTCACCAAAATTCCAAAAATTCTCAAATTAGCCACTAAATTTCAATTAGGTATTCAAATAAAGTTCCCCAATTATTAGGGTTTTAAATTAGGGCAAAATTTGGGGTGTTACAACCCCCCTAATAAAAGAAATTCCGGCCTCGAAATTTACCTGGAGCAAAAAAAATGCGGATATTGAGCTTTGACGACAGCCTTGGGCTCCCACGTAGCCTCACCATGACTACGACCACGCCACAAGACTTTGACCATCTTAATGGTCTTCCTTCTAAGAATCTTTGTGTCATGAGTAAGAATCTCAATAGGCTATTCCTCAAAACGCAAATCAGGACGGATCTCAATCTCCTCCACATGCATAGTATGATACAGATCAGCATGATAACGTCTCAACACCGAGATATGGAAGACATCATGAATGCGCTGAAGATCTGGAGGTAGCTCAAGCTGATAGGCAATTGGTCTAATCCGACGAATAATCTGATAAGGGCCAATGTAACGAGGACTCAGCTTGCTCTTTCGACCAAACCGAAGTACCTTCCTCCAAGGAGATACTTTCAAGAAAACCTCATCACCCACCTCAAACTCAAGATCCCGACGTCTCAAATCAGCATAAGACTTCTGTCTGTCAAAAGAAGCCTTAAGCCGATCCTGAACCAATCTGACAGTCTGCTCAGCCTCATGAACAATGTCTGGTCCCAAGAGTCTGCGCTCATTAAGCTCGGTCCAGCCAATATGTGATCGACACTTACGTCCATACAGAGCCTCATATGGTGCCATCTTGATACTGGCATGATAACTGTTATTGTAGGCAAACTCTACAAGCGGTAAGAAATCCTCCTAAAAACCTCTGTAATCAAGAATACAACCCCTCAGCATATCCTCAAGAATCTGAATCACGCGCTCGGACTGACCATCAGTCTGCGGATGGTAAGATGTACTGAAGTTCAACCGAGTACCCAAAGCAGTATGAAGAGATTCCTGGAATTTTGCAGTAAATCTCGGATCTCTGTTAGATATAATAGACAACGATACCCCGTGAAGTCGAACAATCTCAAAAATATAGAGCCGAGCCAACTTGTTCAAAGAATAATTAACTCGAACAGGAATGACGTGCGCAGACTTAGTCAGATTATCAACAATAACCCAGATGGAGTCCTTCTTTGACGGAGTCAAAGGAAGTCCACTAACAAAGTCTATAGTCACACGCTCCCACTTCCACTGAGGAATCTCAATATGCTGAAGTAACCCAGATGGACGCTGATGCTCTACCTTGACTCCTTGACAAGTTAAACACTTCGATACAAATCCGAAAACATCACGCTTGAGACCTTTTCACCAGTACCTCTCACGAAGATTCTTGTACATCTTGTCCCCACCAGGATGCATAGAATAAGGACTGTCATGGGCCTCACGGAGAATAACCTGTTTCAACCCAGATTTCCTTGGAATGCAATACCGACCTAAAAAACATAGAACACCATCATGATTAAAAGAAAAATCTTGAGATGTACCTTCTTCAACCTCTCTCATACGGTGTATAAAAAACGGATCACTAGGATGCTCAGCTCGGATATCTGAAATCAGAGTAGGAATAACCTGAAGTTCTGCCAAAAGACTGCCATCGTCATATAGCTTGTTAAGTGTATAAAAGTTCTATATTTTACCCCTCATTTACCCATATTTCTGTTGTACTCAAGCGTATTTCATTGCATTTAGGATAGATTTCTGCATATACATCACAACTAGATAAAATGGCACAGTTGCTACTGATTTTGGTCACTTTTGCAGGTATCTGCTGCGGCAGACTCAGGGCTGCAAAGGAGCAGAGTTGGATCACAGAACTGGAGTCGAGGAGCAAACGCTGACGTGGCAGCCATGACGACAGAAGGGTGAAGTGGAAAAGTGAAGTGGAGCTGGACAGATAGAGGATTTCAAGCCGGTCTGTCATGGACAACTCCTATATTTTTCTAAGCCTTGAGGTAGAATGAAGGCCAAGCCCAAAGTCTAAGGAAAAAACCCAAGGCAAGAAAAGAGGACGAATTAAATGCATCTACTCAGAAGATTTAATCTTTAATAGAGTTGTACTTTAGTTTAAACTTGTATTCTTGCCATATTAGAAAACTTGGACCCAAGGCCTATATAAAGGCATGTAATTCGACCTAGGGAAAGATATCTCATTCCTAGCCGTCTTCCCCTAAACTCTTGTCGTTTTCCCCTCTTCATCATGTTCTAAACTCCCCCTAGGGCTAAGGGTTGATTCTGTAAAGTATTTGCAAGGATTGTACTGTTTTAGGAATTTTCTGGCAAGCAATAAAAACTTCAAGTTTATTTATTCTAGTTTTTCATATATCGCAAGAGTATCGGGAGAGCATTGTGAGGTTATCCATTTGTTTGATATCGGGAGAGTCAAGCATACGAACATAATAAATACGCATTTTCCAGTTTATGGTTAAACCATCTCGGACCTAGGGATAGGACGAGGTTCGGTGGCTAATAAAGAATTCACAAACATTGGTGTTCATCCTTTGATTCACGTCGGGAGGTATCATCAAAGACGTGTTCATCGACAGACTTGGGTCTAGGGATAGGACAAGTCATAGCAGGGATTCTTGCCAAGCTTGAAGTACAGAGTTGTGTGATCGCTGCCGCGACATCAATAGACTTCTGCCGCAACAGGTGCTGCCGCGACAGGTGCTGCCGCGACAGGGACGACGATAGAACAGAAGTTCCTCTTATAGTGCAACACCTGCACTACTGAGCAAATCAATACCGGCGTATTTCTTAAACCTGATTCTTTACTCATCTATTTTAAGTTGTTTATCAAGATTACTTCACAATCCAATTAAACTATTTCTCTCTCTTGTGCAGCAATTCGAGGATAGAGTTATTTCTTGTCCCTGTGGAGACGATATTCGATACTCCAAGTATCACTTTACTACTTGCTTCGTGTACACTTGCACGATTTGTGATAGGACTCTTTTACACGCAACAAGTTTTTGGCGCCGTTGCCGGGGACTGACAACATATCTTTACCCTTTTTATTACTACACTTTTCTTTTTATTTTTCTATTTTTAGTGGTATCATTTACCCTGTGCTTTTCACAAGGTTTTCTATTTTCTTATGCGCAGATCTAGACGAGGCAAAGAACCTGAGTACGAACTAGACCCGGAAATCGAACGCACGTACCAACTCAGGAACCAAGCCCGACTCTTGATAGCAAGAAACAACTATCTTGAGGAGAGACTAGAAGCAATGATGAACGGAAGGTAGAACGACGTGGTAGATGACCCACACAACAATAACCAGGGGGTTATTGATGATCCTCCCCAAGATGCCCGGATTGAACGACCCGCTGCCGCTGCCGCACGACAGTCCTGTCGAGACTACATGGTCAATGACCATGTTGAACTGGAAACCACCTTGCTAGACGTGGAAGCTGAACACTTCGAGCTGAAACATGTTATGTTCAGCATGATAAATTCCCCTGGCCAGTTTAGTGGTTTTGCAACTGAGGATGCCCGAGAACATCTGAAAACGTTCCAAGAAATCTGTGGATCGTTTAGACTGTCAGGAATAAATCTGGAAGTACTGAGGCTCCGGTTATTTCCCCATTCATTGAGAGACGGAGCTAAAACTTGGTGGAATAAATTAACACCGGGTTCAATACGAACTTAGGCAGATCTCTCTCGTGAATTTTTATCTCATTTTAATCCTTCTCATTTATCTGAAGATTGCGTAACGAGATTGCTACTTTTCAACAGGAAGATGATGAACCAATGCACGAGGCATAGGACAGATTTACAACTCTTCTTCGGAACTGCTCGATGCATGGATTCCCCGTGTGGAATCAGGTCGTCAAATTCTACAATGCTGCCAATTCAAACACTCGTCTAAGAATAGATTCAGCAGCAAACAGGCTATTACTGGATAAGGAACCAGACGAGGCAATGATAGTGTTGAAAAAGCTAGCAAAAAATGATGAGCAATTTCCTACAACTAGGAGAGGGGGAAAACGAGGAATATCTGTAAAGGATTATGAAGCCAATAATTCGATAAAATCACATGTTGCATACCTCACAAAGATGGTGGAAAATCTGCAGCGGAAAGATTCTAAAGCTGTATATTCTGCAGAAGAGGTATGTGAAACCTGTAGTGGGAATCATAGTTCAGAAGACTGTCCTTTACAGTTGGAAGAAGGGATGTATGTTGGGAACTACAACAAGCCAAGGAATTATGATTCCAACAATTACAATCCCAACTGGAGGAAAGATCCTAAGTTTTCCTTGAGCTATCCGAACAATGCACTGAATCCTCCAGTGCAGAACAACCAAAACCAAGGGGCACCCAGAATTCTGTCACGATAGCAGCCACAGCAGCAACCACAATAGCAGCCGGCAGCAGCGCCTAGTATACTGGAACAGACTTTGGCAACCTTTATGTCACATACGGGAGCATACATGGCGAACATGGATAAATTTGTCGAGAAAACTGAGTCATTCATGGACAAGACAGAGATGAGGATGACAAACCATGAGGCTACCCTCAAATCTCTGGAGACACAGATGGGCCAAGTTTCCCAGTATATCAAGCCGAGGCAGAACAGAGGATTCCCTAGTGATACTGAGGTCACTAGAAAACCCACACACGAGCAGTGTAAAGCAATCACAACTAGGAGTGGGAAACAGTTACAAGGGCCGGAGATGAAGAACATATCGAGTGAGGATCCGACCCCAAAAACACCTGCCGTGAACACTACCCTGACAGAGGAAAAACAACCTACTGTCGACACACCTGTCGCGACAACAGAAGGGACAAAGGAGCAGACAGAAGATTCTAAAGAACCTAAGCCTCCTCAGATCCGAAATCCATGTGAAGGACATCTCGAAGATTACCTTCCTCCACCTCCTTTTCCACAGCGGTTACAGAAACAAAAACAGGAGTACCAGCTCAAAAAGATCTATGATATTTTTAAGTAGGTGCATATTAACATACCGCTACTGGAGGCCATCAAGCAGATGCCCGGATATGCGAAGTTTCTCAAGGACGCAATGTCTAAAAGGTCCAGACTTGGGGAATTTGAGACAGTGAAAATGATAGAAGGATGCATGACAATCTTGCATAAGCATCCACCCCAAAAGAAGAAGGATCTTGGGAGCTTCATCATACTGTGCATAATTGGGGATAAATTAGTGGGTAAGGTACTTTGTGATCTTGGTGCCAGCATAAATCTAATACCCAAATATGTGCTTCAGAAATTAGGTATTGGACAAGCCAGGCCCACGACAGTCATGCTGCAGCTGGCAGACCGCTCTTACGTACAACTAGAAGGGAAGATCGATGATATTCTGGTAAGAGTGGATAAATTTATTTTTCCTGCTGACTTTCTTGTTTTATATTGTGAAGCAGATGAAAATGCACCGATCATCCTGGGGCGACACTTCCTAGCCACAGGCAGAACTGTGGTCGATGTTGAGAAAGGAGAACTGACCATGAGAGTGAATGATCAGCAAATCAAACTCAATGTTCTCCACGCAATAAAATAGGCTGATGCAGAAGAAGAGTGCAAGGCAATCTCTGAAGTAGTCCTTGACCAACCCTGCATCAGGTCGAGCTGCCACGACAGACATTTTGGTCACTACCACCGCAGTCACCCAAAAGACTGTCACGGCAGCAATGACGACAGTGACTCCTTAGACACAGAAACATCCGACACTGAAGGTACGGAGGAGGTAAATTGGATAGGCACTCGTCCAGGTAAGTTCTTCTAGCCTCTAAATTATACCTCGAATGAACATGTAATATAGAAGCCTTCAATTGAAAAGCCACATGTTCTAGACCTTAAACCCCTGCCAGGGCAGCTTAAATATGTCTTTCTTGGTTTAAATGATGCGTTGCCCGTAATCATCTCTTCCAAGTTAATGTAGAAACAGAAACATCAGCTAATCAGAATGCTACAACAGCATAAGAATGCTATTGGATGGACTATAGCTGATACCCAAGGCATCAGTCCGGCATTATGCATGCACAAGATTCTCTTGGAGGATTATCATAAACCGACCATTGATGCCCAAAGACGTTTGAACGAGGCTATGCGAGAAGTGGTGAGGAAAGAGATTATCAAATGGTTCGACGTCGGAATCATATACACCATCTCGGATCGTAAGTGGGTGAGCCCGGTGCAGTGTGTGCCCAAAAAAGAAGGCATAACCGGGGTAACCAACGAAGAAAACGAACTAATCCCAACCAGGACCGTGACCGGTTGGAGGGTTTATATAGATTACCGAAAGCTTAACAAAGCTACCCGGAAAGACCATTTCCCCTTACCCTTTATTGATCAAATGCTTGATAGATTAGCGGGGAAGCCTTACTACTGTTTTCTTGATGGTTACTCAGGTTATAATCAGATAGCAATTGCACCAGAGGATCAAGAGAAAACCACCTTCACATGCCCGTACGACACCTATGCCTTTCGGAGAATGCCATTTGGGCTCTGCAATGCACCAACAACCTTCCAACGGTGCATGATGGCAATATTCTCCGACATGGTGGAGGATTTCCTAGAAATTTTCATGGACGACTTTTCCGTCTTTGGAGACAGCTTTGAAGGTTGTTTAGGCAACTTATAGAAGGTTCTTGAGAGATGCGAAGAGGCGAACTTGGTTTTGAACTGGGAAAAATGCCACTTCATGGTGGATGAAGGAATAGTACTAGGCCACAAGGTGAGCTGTCGCGACATAGAAGTGGACAGAGCCAAAATAGAGGTCATCGAAAAGCTGTCGCCACCCACCATAGTTAAGGGGATTCGAAGTTTCTTAGGGCATGCTGGGTTCTATCGACGATTTATAGCCAATTTTTTGAAGATTACCAAGCCCTTATGCCACCTATTAGAGCAGAATCGTCCCTTTGATTTTAATGTTGAATGTATTGAGGCATTCAGAATACTGAAGGAGAAGCTGGTAACAGCCCCGATCGTACAGCCACCAGACTGGAGTTTGCCATTTGAATTAATGTGTGATGCCAGTGACTACGCTGTCGGGGCAGCATTAGGGCAGAGGAAGGATAAGCTCTTCCATGTGATTTACTATGCCAGCAAAACACTGAATGATGCCCAAGTCAACTACACCACGACAGAGAAGGAGCTGTTAGCAGTGGTGTTCTCAATTGACAAGTTCCGTCCGTATATACTTGGAACAAAGGTGGTAGTCCATACAGACCATTCAACACTGAAGTATCTGTTCACGAAAAAGGATGCAAAACCTAGATTGATACGTTAGATTCTGCTGCTGCAAGAATTTGACATTGATATCAAGGACAAAAAGGGAACAGAGAACCAAGTAGCAGACCACTTGTCAAGGCTGGAGACGGGAAAGAGTCAATCATCAGACAAGACCAACATATTGGATACCTTCCCGAATGAGCAGTTGTTTTCTGCCACCAGTACTGTCGCGACAGCCATGGCGGCGGGTAAGCTTTTTGAAACCCCTTGGTATGCTGACATTGTTAATTACATTGTAAGTGGGTTATTACCTCCTGAACTTAATTACCAAGCAAGGGAGAGGTTCCAAAATGATGCAAAACATTATTATTGGGACGAACCTCTTCCTTTCAAACACTGTGCATATCATATTATCAGGAAATGTGTACCACAGGACAAACAGGAAGCTGTGCTTCACCACTGCCATGCTTCCCCTTATGGAGGACACCTAGGTGGAAACAAAAATGCTGCCAAGGTTCTGCAATCCGGTCTCTATTGGCCCACACTGTTCAAGGATGCACAAGCTTTTTACAAAGGCTGTGACAAGTGCCAAAGGACTGGGAACATATCGAGAAGGCATGAGATGCCACTACAGAACATATTAGAAGTCGAAATCTTCGATGTATGGAGAATCGACTTCATGAGACCATTCCCAGCATCTTGCGGGAATTTATATATCCTACTGGCAGTGGATTATGTGTCAAAGTGGGTAGAAGCAATCGCCACTCAGAAAAACAACGCCAAAATTGTTCAAAGATTTCTTCACAAGAACATCTTTTCCAGATTTGGCATCCCAAGGGATAATTAGTGATGAAGGGAGACACTTCGATAACAGGGTAATTGCTGCTGCCTTGAGAAAATACGGAGTAAAACTCCGGATAGCAACAGCACACCACCCTCAAACCAATGGACAGGCCGAGATATCGAACAGAGAAGTAAAGAACATACTAGAGAAGATGGTTAAACCCACTCGAAAGGATTGATCTCTACATCTTAATGATGCACTATGGGCCAATAGAACATCGTTCAAAACACCATTGGGGATGTCACCCTATAGACTCATATATGGGAAAACCTGTCATTTACCTGTTGAGATAGAACACAGAGCTTACTGGGCTATCAAGGCAGTAAATATGGACTGGGATAAAGCAGGATAGAAAAGGCTACTAGACTTGAATGAGATTGAGGAAATTTGAGCAATGGCCCACGACAATGCCAAGATCTACATGGACAAAACAAAGAAGTGGCATGACAGAAAGTTGTTGCCACGACAGTTCTGCCCAGGGCAGCAGGTGTTGTTATTCAACTCCAGGTTGAAGCTTTTCCCAGGAAAGCTTAAATCTTGGTGGTCTGGTCCTTTCCAGGTTGTCCAAGTTTTCCCTCATGGTGCCATTACAATCAAATAATTGAAGGATGGGCACCAGTTCAAGGTCAATGGACAGAGGCTAAAGCATTATCAGGGGACTGAAGCCCCAAGGATGTAAGAAGTAGTTACTTTAGGAGATGCCCCTCAAGGCACCCCTAATTTAACTTAGTTTTATTTTATTTTATTTATTTATTTATTAGGAAGTAAGATTTTTATTTTATTTATTTAGGAACTAAGATTTTAATTCAGTTTATTTATTTATTGTTAGGAAATAAAAGGAAGCAAAGCAAAGAGAAGGAATGAACCAGCCCAACGCACCCACAAACAGCCCAAAAAGCCCAACGGACAAGCTTGTCGTCACAGCCTGTCACCCGCTGTCGCGACAGACGCGGAGAAGACAGCCTGTCACGGAGCTGTCGCGACAGACACACAAACGCGTAACAGACGCGTAGAAGACACGGAAACGCGTGACAGACGCGTCAGAAACCGCGTAACAGCTGGCCCCGTCATTCGTGCCTACCGTTACAGACTCAACGGGCAGAAAATCCCCATTCTATATAAACCGCCACTCTTTTCTCATTTTTCATCTCATTCTAATTCTCTCAACTTGCTTCCTCTATTTTAGATCTCAAAAAATTTCTTTTCATTTTTGCTACAGTCCTTGCAATGGCCAACAAAAACACCCGCCGCAGCGCTGCCTCCACTTCTGCCACGACAGTATCAACCCCAAGTCACAGTGCCATTCCCAACCGGTTTGCATCCACAGAATCTACCAAGAGGTACTACAGTTCTTTCCAAAATAGGGAAATGTGAGAGGAACGAGGGTTCATCTACACCCAACAAACGGGAGAGCTAGGGCTAGAAGGTTTCATAGCCAAGAAGATACAAGCCCTCAAGTGGCAGAAATTTGCTGCCCAGCCCGAGGAAATGAACGTAACCCTCATTCAAGAATTCTACGTTGCCGTCAACAGTAAGGATGCCACGACAGTAACTGTTCGAGGGAAAGAAATCTCTCTCGAGCATGCGTACATCAACACACTATACGGGCTGTACGTGAGCAAGAAGGAGGACGCCCACCGAAGGTTCGTGAATAGTCTGTCGCCTGCAGACTATGACACTGTCATGGCAGAGGTTACAAAAGAAGGAACGGAGTGGAACGATGACCCTAAACACCGATGGACCGTGAGGAGGACCCAGCTGACTCTACAAGCCAAGCTGTGGAACCACTTCGTCAAGAAACGCCTCATGCCTACCTTCCACAACAGCACTGTCGACAGACCGAGGTTAGCCCTTGTCCATTCTATTCTTAATGAGAGGCAAATCAATGTCGGCCTCTACATCCGGGACGAAATCCTCGAGTGTGCTCTCCGACCGTCATGCCCCCTCGTCTTCCCCTACCTCATCACCACAATCTTCCGGGGCAACAACGTGCCAGAAATTGGAGTGGATGTCAAGGTTCAAGGAAAAGGGTGGACGCAGCGGAATATTTACAGCCTGATGGAGTTGAAAGTTGCCACTCCTCTTTCGTATTTTAACCCCTCTGCTGCGACAGAACCGACGGTAGACCCTGGCTCCCCTGACACTGTCGCAGCAGACCCAGAGCAGACGACAGCCGCACCACTAGCAGACACCTTCGGCCATATTTTGACGATGCTACAAAGGATGGAGGAACGACAGCTCGGCCTGATGGGCTTTATGAGGGACTTCACTGCTGCAACGATAAATTTCATTAAAAATTATTTACATTTTACCAATGTGCAATTCCCCTCCTTTCCAGATAATTTCTTTGTTGCACCCACACCTGCTGCGAGCCCCAAAACTCCCTCTGCTGCCTCCACACCCACACCTGCCACGACCGGCGAAGGCGGTAGAAAATCTGCCACTCCCAGAGGAGAGAAGAGGAAGGACCCCCCACCGGAGATCGACCCAAAATATTGGGAAGGGTTCTCCTCCTCCTCCGTATGGCAGGACTCTGACTCCGAGCCATCCGTAGCCCGAGACATCTCCAAGGACTTCCCTCCGATGCAAAGGAAGAAGCTGAAGGAGACTGTCGAAGGACCCTGCCACGACAGAACTGCCAGTAGCAGCAGCAGCAGCTCCGATGATGATCTCGAGGTCCTGGACCAGCCCCCATACATCTTACCGATACGTGTCGAGCCACCTCGAGAGGCAAAGAAGAAAATGGCCTCTGCTTCCCCCAGAAACCTGCCAGCCCTTGCCATTAAGGTCACTGCCCGCCGGCAGCTCCAAGTCAGCAGCAGCAGCGACGACAGCTCCTCAACTTTAGTTTCTTTTCTTATATTTTGCTGTCTTTGCTGTTTTATCTATTTTGTGATGTATTTTCTGTTATTCTTTTTTATCATTTTCATGCATTGAGGGCAATGCAACCCTCGAGTTTGGGAGTGGGCATCCCTCCAGTAATGAAACTGTTAGTTGTGTCTTAATTTGTGTCTAATTATTGGTTTATTTTTAAGTTATTTTTGTGTCAAAAAAATGAAAATAAAAACAAAATTTTGGCTTAAGTCTTTGAACTGAACTTAACTGCCGCGACATACTCTGTCGTGACATTGCCTTTAAGATGTTTTTAGGAACTGTTTAGAGCCTTGCTATAGTTCTGATCTTTAGAACACCCGTTGTGACTCTTATATGCTGTCTAGACTTCTATTAGTAAACTAGAGTAGGAAAGCTTAACCACTTGAGTTGCCCCTAGAGGTGCCTAAAACTGGCTCTAGGAAAAGAATATAAGAAAAGCTTAGACTCAACACCCCTAGAGGTGCCTAATACCGGCTCTAGGAAGATAGCTAGAGGTGCCAAAAAACAGGCTCTAGTCAAATCAAAATAAGAAAAACACCGAGTCTAATTCAAAAAAAAAAACTAAAGGAGCCTAAAAATTGCCTCCAAGAAAATGAAATTTGGCATTAAACTCAAGTTTGTAAGTACGACTATTCTGGTAAGCTAAAGAAGTCTAGGCAGATATTTGTTCACAAAACCTGCACACACTACACATGAACTATAGCATTGTTCCGGATAAATCCAGAAACGCCCGACGAGGTACTGCTCTTGATAGTAAATGTGTGGTAGGTAATGAAAAGTTCACTGAATTAAGCCAAACCAAAAAGTTTTTATTTTAGTTAGGTAGTATTTGCTTGAGGACAAGCAAGAACTTGAGTTTGAGGGTGTGTTGAGTGTATAAAAGTTCTATATTTTACCCCTCATTTACCCATATTTCTACTGCACTCAAGCATATTTCATTGCATTTAGGATATATTTCTGCATATACATCACAACTAGATAAAATGGCACAGTTGCTACTGATTTTGGTCACTTTTGCAGGTATCTGCTGCGGCAGACTCAGGGCAGCAAAGGAGCAGAGCTGGATCACAGAACTGGAGTCGAGGAGCAAATGCTGCCGTGGCCACTGCCGTGGCAGCCATGACGACAGAAGGGTGAAGTGGAGCTGGACAGATAGAGGATTTCAAGCCGGTCTGTCGTGGACCACTCCTATATTTTTCTGAGCCCTGAGGCATAATGAAGGCCAAGCCCAAAGTCCAAGGAAGAAACCCAAGGCAAGAAAAGAGGGCGAATTAAAGACATCTACTCAGAAGATTTAATCTTTAATAGAGTTGTACTTTAGGTTAAACTTGTATTCTTGCCATATTAGAAAACTTGGACCCAAGGCCTATATAAAGGCATGTAATTCGACCTAGGGAAGGATATCTCATTCCTAGCCATCTTCCCCTAAACCCTTGTCGTTTTCCCCTCTTCATCATGTTCTAAACTCCCCCTAGGGCTAAGGGTTGATTCTGTAAAGTATTTGCAAGGATTGTACTGTTTTAAGAATTTTCTGTCAAGTAATAAAAACTTCAAGTTTATTTATTCTGGTTTTTCATATCTCGCAAGAGTATCAGTAGAGCATTGTGAGGTTATCCATTTGTTTGATATCGGGAGAGTCAAGCATACGAACGAAATAAATACACGTTTTCCAGTTTTTGGTTAAACCATCTCGGACCTAGGGATAGGACGAGGTTCAGTGGCCAATAAAGAATTCAAAAACATCGGTGTTCATCCTTTGATTCACGCCGGGAGGTATCATCCAAGACATGTTTATCGACAGACTTGGGCCTAAGGATATGACAAGTCATAGTAGAGATTCTTGCCAAGCTTGAAGTACAGAGTTGTGTGATCGCTGCCGCGACATCAACAGACTTCTGCCCCGACAGGTGCTGCTGCGACAAGGACGACGACAGAACAGAAGTTCCTCTTACATTGTAACACCTGCACTACTGAGCAAATCAATACCGGCCTATTTCTTAAAGCTGATTCTTTACTCTTCTATTTTAAGTTGTTTATCAAGATTACTTCACAATCCAATTAAACTATTTCTCTCTCTTGTGCAGCAATTCGAGGATAGAGTTATTTCCAGTCCCTGTGGAGACGATATCCGATACTCCAAGTATCACTTTACTACTTGTGTCGTGTACAGTTGCACTATTTGCGATAGGACTCTTTTACACGCAACAAAACTCATCTGAGAAAACATTAGCCTTGCCTGGATGATACTTAATCTCGCAGTCATAATCCTTGAGAACTTCTACCCAACGACGCTGTCTTAGATTAAGATCCTTTTGGGTGAGGATATATTTCAGACTCTTATGGTCTGTGTAGATATAACACTTCTCTCCGTAAAGATAGTGTCTCCAGATTTTAAGAGCAAAGATCACAACAGCAAGCTCAAGATCATGGGTACGATAGTTACACTCATGCAGTTTCAACTGTCGAGACGCATAAGCTACTACCTTCCCATCCTGCAATAGAACACATCTCAATCCGGTGTACGAAGCATCATTGTAAACGGTATAAGCCTTACCAGGCTCAGGATGAATCAGAACTGGTGCTTCAGTCAACACAGACTTAAGCTTTTCAAAACTAGACTGCTGGGCCTCAGTCCAAACGAAGGGAACATCCTTCCTTAGAAGCTTAGTCAATGGAGCTGCAATAGTAGAGAAACCCTCAACAAATCTCTGATAATAGCCAGCTAAAACCAAAAATCTTCGAACCCCAGGAACATTCTTGGGCTGTTTCCAGCTCATAATAGCCTCGACTTTCTTCGGATCAACCTAAATACCCTTGGCAGAAACTATATACCCCAAAAACATAACCTTAGAAAGCCAAAATTCACACTTGTTGAATTTTGCATACAAATTTTTCTCCCGCAGAGTCTATAACACAATCCGGAGATGTTCCTCATGTTCAGCCTCATGTTTAGAATATACTAGAATATCATCAATAAATACCATAACAAACTGGTCAAGATAGGGTTGAAATACCCTGTTCATCATATCCATTAAAGCGGCAGGGGCGTTAGTCAATCCGAAAGGCATCACAAGAAACTCATAGTGACCATATCGTGTCTAGAAAGCTGTTTTGAACACATCAGAATCCTTAACCTTGAGTTGGTAGTAACTAGATCTCAGGTCTATCTTAAAGAAAACCGTAGCTCCCCGGAACTGATCAAAGGGATCATCAATGCGAGGAAGGGGATACTTGTTCTTAATCGTCAGCTTATTCAGCTTCCGGTAATCAATACAGAGTCGAAGTGTCCCGTCCTTCTTCTTAACAAACAGAACAAGAGCTCCCCAAGGAGAAACACTGGGTCGAATAAAACCCCGATCTAGCAATTCTTGCAACTAAATTTTCAACTCCTTAAGTTCTTTCGGTGCCATCCGGTAAGGATCCATAGACACAGGAGATGTACCTGGATAAACCTTGATGCCAAACTCAACCTCATCACGTTTCGGCGGTACCCATGGTAATTATTTCAGAAAAACATCTAGAAAGTCTCTCACAATATGGATCTTATCTAATCCGAAACCAGACTGTCTCGGATCAAGAATGTAAGCAAGATAAGCATTAAACTCCTTCCTGATCATTTTCTCATCTTTGAGAGCCGAGATGATATTAGATAGAAAACCTCTGTGCTCCCCAATCAGAATCACCTCACGATCATCAGAAGTTCTCATGGTTTCCCTTTTCTTTCCACAATCTAGAGTAACTCTGTGAGCAGACAACCAAACCATACTGAGGATAAGATCGAACTCCCCAAAAGGTAACTTCATCAAATCATCTAGAAAGATCTCCCCTTGAATCTCAAGAGGACAATTCATGTATACTTTAGTGACCTCAACAGGATTACCCACTGGAATGTGTACGGTAACATCACTAATAGTATCCTCAACAAAAATTTCAAGTCCCCCAGATACAGAACTTGCAACATACGAATGGGTCGAACCATTTTAAAACAGTGCAAAATATGAGATAAAATTAATAGAGAAAGTATCGGCAATAACACCTGGCTCATCACGATCCTCGTGCCTCATAGTAGAGTAAAATAACCCTGACTGTCTCGCCCTTGATCCTGCCGATCCTCTGCTCTGAGCCGGTCTACCTCTAGTAACAGAACCCGAAGTAACAGATCAGACCTGTCCTCTCCCTCTAGCGGAAGTCTGTACTGATGCCTGAGACTGACTCGGAGCATAAGCTGATGGAGGTGAAATCGGACAATCTTTGAAAAGATGCTCAAATGAAACACATCTGAAACAAGCCCAGTCTGTCTCCTACACTCGCCTGGATGCCACTTCTTGCAAAAGGAACACTGTGGCACCCCACAAGTACCATTCGAATCCCCAACACTAGCAGTCGGAACAGTAGAAGTCACTGGCCTAGCTCTGGAATAACTCTGATGATCAGACTCATACCTGGCTCTCTTCCTGGACTGATTCCCCTGACTATGCTGAACTGATACTGACGCTGACCTCTTACCTCGATCAAAACCATGAGACTCAAGTTGTTTCAGATCTGCCTCATTCCGCTTGGCAGTCCTAGCTCGTCGAGTAATCTCCTTATTCTCCTTGTCCATATGCAGAGTAACACCGACTTTAATCGTAGGACGCAACCCTTTCAGAAACCAATCACATTTGTCCTTTTTAGTGGTCACTAACCCGGGGACATACTGAATCAATCTCATAAACTCAATCTTGTAATCGTTCACAGACATATCATTCTGTTTTAGATTCATAAAATCATCTCTGCACTTGGCTATATACTCATCCCCAACATAACGATCACGTAATGCCTGTTGGAAATGATCCCAAGTGACCTGACTAGCTGGTATAACATGCTCCTCAGCCTCCCACCAATTATGGGCTTCACCCTGCAGTAGTGATACATCAGCCCTAAGCTTCCGGTCGGTAGGATAATCCATCTTAACAAATAACCCCTGAAGCTTCTTCAATAGTACTCTGCATCAGCCGGGTTTGTATTGTCTTTCCGTCAAACATAGTCATCCCGGTAGATAAGAACTCAGTAGTTATGGGTCTCCGGACACCCTCTGACCGACGAAGATATCTCAGTAACTCTCCGTGTACTGTAACAACATCCATGCCCACAATCTCACTATCCCCTGAATCATGTGGACCACCACTCTGAGTAGGATGAACATGTGGATCCCCACCACCAGTTTGATGAGCTCCAGTTCCTCTGAGCTCTTGTCTGGTCCATATTTGCACCCTGGACCTCACCCTGGTTTTGTATCGAACCCTCAGAAGGTGGAACGTTACTATATGCAGCCACGGTACGACCTCGACCTTGACCACGACCTTGGCCACGACCTCGACTGGCCGCTACTCTAGAACTTCTCCGAGGTGACATAGTAGTATATCTACAAAAGGAAGAATCCTAAGGTTAGGGTCGGTACTTGGAGTTCTTGTTCAAAATATGTATTATTCTTTAAAGATAACAAATTTTCTAAAATTCCCGTTTTACACGAAAACATTTAATAATGCATGCAAAAATTCATTTTCCGTTTAAAATTGATTTAGCCACCCAGGCCGAGGGTTGAACCTGACTTTGATACCACTAAATGTAACCCCTAAACTGGTCCATAAGAATTGGACCGGATATAGGAAGTCAGGTTTGGAACTTGACCCTCAATTAAAGTAATCAAATTTAAAAACATCACATTCGAAATAAATAATAATATCATAAAATACGTAATCATATATTAAGTAATCGTATAATAATATCCTGAAAATAATAAAATATCTAGAAATACATATGCATGATAAAAACAATAAACTCCCAAATGAAATTTTTGAGTCTATAATCATACATAATCCGATAATAATAAATAAAATTCCATAAGTCAAAGTAACCATACTGATAATAAAAAAATATGACTGATAAACGAGGTCCTCCAAGTACCGTAGCCTAGGTCTGAGTATCTGAAAGTGTAGAACTAATGTTTTGATATAATAATTGAAAAATGTTTTTGGACTTATCTAAAAAGTATTTAAAACAATTTCCAAAGTCCACATATCTTGAAACTATGTTTAGGGATGTTTTTAAATGAGTTTAATATGTTTTCAAAGGCCAAACTACTCAAAACTGTCCAGGTGTTTCGAAACACCTTAGGGCGTTTCGAAACAGGGTGCCTCCAGTAGCCAAAACGTTTCGAAACGGGCTCTCTATGGACAGCATTTTTGCCCAGCGTTTCGAAACGGGCTAGGCCGTTTCGATACGCCCACGTGGCACTGACCACAACGGTCATAAACCCCAACGGCTCTTTCCCAACTAACTTTTAAATGCAGGTCGTTTCGAAACGGGCTTATAGCGTTCCGAAACGCGTTCCGAAACGGCAAGGGGGTGTTCCGAAACGGGTACCCTGACAGACTGCAACGACTCTTTCTATATTGAGGGTGTTTCGAAACGGCTTCGAGCGTTTCGAAACGGGGAGCTGCAGACTGCATTTATGGAGAGAATTAAAGGCTCCAAACGACTCTATTTCAACCCCAACGGTCCTAAACGACTATAAACTCAATTGGGAGTATAAAAGGGACCTCCAAGCATCAAGAGAAGGTTAATGCTTCAATTGTCAATCAACAAATGATCAAGAAATTGTCTTAGTACTTAATTTGTCAATTCTTGTATAGACAAACACTAGTGAGCCAAAATTGTCAAATTTGCTCAAGTGTTTTAGGTTTTGGGTGAGTGCTTCATTGTGCAAACAAACACCTATTAGAGGGTTTAAGTTTGCTTTATTTATCTCTTTGTAAAAGAGGGTTTTGATCAAGGCTTTGGGTAGAAGCTTGATCGGTTGTAAGGGTTTCCTCCTAATCCTAGAAAAGGGGACGAATCAATTAGTGGATTGATTGTCAAATCCTTAGTGGGAAGCTAAGGTAGTGGATGTAGGTGCTTGTTAGAAGACCGAACCACTCTAAAATCATTGTGTCTTATTCTTTTTTAGCTTCCTTAACCCTTCCACCCAAATATCCACCTCTCCACCACTTGGTGAGCATAATTGGTTGATCGAATCGAGCACCAAACAACCCAACAATTGGTATCAGAGCTTGGCTCAATCGAAGAGGATTAACATCCCATTGAGAAGATCCGGCAAGCTCGATCACATATTCATCAACCGGCTCAAATGGCACAATCTATCGACAAACCGCCTTTCTTTGACGGAGCTCACTATGCCCATTGGAAGACAAAGATGAAATTCTTCATCAAATCAAGAGATTACAAGCTATGGGATGTAGTTGAAGATGGTCCGTTCGTGCCTAAAAGAAGCAAAGCGGAGTGGAGTGCCGACGATCGCAAGAAGATGGAGCTAAATTGCAAAGCCTTGCACATTCTATTTTGTGCATTTGGTCCATCCATCTATGAGAAGATGTCTTCTTGTGAGAGTGCCAAGGAGGTATGGGACAAGCTTGAAGTCACATACGAGGGGACAAATGAAGTCAAGGAGACCAAGATTGGGCTCCTAACCTTGGAGTATGAGAACTTCAAAATGGATCCGGAAGAGAACATCGAGAAGATGTTTGATAGGTTCTCCACCATCACCAATGGTCTCAAAGGCTATGGAGAAGCCATCCCGGAGGAGAAGCTTGTCCGAAAGCTCATCTACTCACTTCCCGAGTCTTGGGACTCAAAGAGGACCGCCATCATCGAAGCCAAAAATTTGAAGACTTTGAAGCTTGATGAACTTATGGGGTCTCTTCTCACTCATCAAATTATGAAGAAAAACAAGGAAGAGGAGAAGAAAAGGGAAGAAATTAGAGCTATGGGAGAGAAGAAAATCAAAGGGCTTGGCATCAATGCTAGTGCCATGGCTCTCAAATCCTCCACTTGCCATCATGTCTACTCAAGTGAAGAGGAGGATGAAGAAGAAGAGATAGTTCATCTCTTCAAGAAGTGTGCCCCGTTCATGAAGAAAGCCTTGAGAGAGCTTGAACGAGAACCTAAGAGAAAGGAGAGGGCAAGCACTTCAAGCCATAAGAAGAAGGCACATTTGGCTACTTGGAGTGATGAAGACTCCACCGACGATGAACAAGCCAACCTTTGCCTTATGGCCATCGAAGAAGATTCAAGGGTAACTTCTAATTCATCTACTTCATGTTCTTATTCCTTTGATGAATTACAAGATGCCTATGATGATTTGGTTTTAGATTTTAAAAGCCACATTTTGAAAAACAAAAAATTGGTTTCAAAGTTAAAAATTCAAAATGATTTGCTTTCTAAAACCAAACTTGAACTTGAAGCAAAACTTGAAGAGTTTGAATTGAAATGTCTTGATTTACAAAAATTGCTTCAAAAAGTTCAAGAAGAAAAAGATTTGATTTCCAAGGAACTTGAAAAGAAAAACAATTTTGGAAAATCAAATTTTTATGTTAGACAATCTAGTGCCCCTAGATTTGTAAATGGAAAATGTTTTAGAAGTGTTTGGGTCCCAAAAGGACTTAATACTTCAACTAAAAGGGATGAAATTGAAAAATGGATTCCAAACGGGACTAAATTTTGTGCAACTAACGTTTATAGATCCAAAGCAATTTGGATACCAAAAGTTACTTGATTGTCTATTGTAGGTGTGATGGAGATGTTCAACAAGTCAAACATTGAGGGGGAGCTCCATACACACAAGAAAGAACACTTGAAGAAGGAAGGCTTCACATCCTCCCTTGGGTTCAAGTGTTGGTAAAATTTCTAGTTGTTTTGATTTTATTAGTCTTATTTTTATTTAATTCAACTAGATGATCATATATGTTGGACTAACATTTCAATGATGCCTTGAGTAAGGGGGAGCCATTTTTAAACCAAATTTTTATTTTTGTCAAAGTTTTTACCTCCATTGTTATTTTGAACTTAATGTTTTAAATTCTTTTTGATATAACAAAAAAGGGGGAGAAATGGTTTGAAAAATTGAATTTTCAAATGAATAAGGGGGAGCTTTATTTGATTTGAATAAGGGGGAGCTTTATTTGATTTCATTTCTTTAGTCTCTTATTCACATTTTTAAAGTTAAAGGGGGAGAATCCCAAACAATTTTTCAAGTGAGTTTTATTATATCAAAAAGGGGGAGATTGTAGAACTAATGTTTTGATATAATAATTGAAAAATGTTTTTAGACTTATCTAAAAAGTATTTAAAACAATTTCCAAAGTCCACATATCTTGAAACTATGTTTAGGGATGTTTTTAAATGAGTTTAATATGTTTTCAAAGGCCAAACTACTCAAAACTGTCCAGGTGTTTCGAAACACCTTAGGGCGTTTCGAAACAGGGTGCCTCCAGTAGCCAAAACGTTTCGAAACGGGCTCTCTATGGACAGCATTTTTGCCTAGCGTTTCGAAACGGGCTAGGCCGTTTCGATACGCCCACGTGGCACTGACCACAACGGTCATAAACCCCAACGGCTCTTTCCCAACTAACTTTTAAATGCAGGTCGTTTCGAAACAGGCTTATAGCGTTCCGAAACGCGTTCCGAAATGGCAAGGGGGTGTTCCGAAACGGGTACCCTGACAGACTGCAACGGCTCTTTCTATATTGAGGGTGTTTCGAAACGGCTTCGAGCGTTTCGAAACGGGGAGCTGCAGACTGCATTTATGGAGGGAATTAAAGGCTCCAAACGACTCTATTTCAACCCCAACGGTCCTAAACGGCTATAAACTCAATTGGGAGTATAAAAGGGACCTCCAAGCATCAAGAGAAGGTTAATGCTTCAATTGTCAATCAACAAATGATCAAGAAATTGTCTTAGTACTTAATTTGTCAATTCTTGTATAGACAAACACTAGTGAGCCAAAATTGTCAAATTTGCTCAAGTGTTTTAGGTTTTGGGTGAGTGCTTCATTGTGCAAACAAACACCTATTAGAGGGTTTAAGTTTGCTTTATTTATCTCTTTGTAAAAGAGGGTTTTGATCAAGGCTTTGGGTAGAAGCTTGATCGGTTGTAAGGGTTTCCTCCTAATCCTAGAAAAGGGGACGAATCAATTAGTGGATTGATTGTGAAATCCTTAGTGGGAAGCTAAGGTAGTGGATGTAGGTGCTTGTTAGAAGACCGAACCACTCTAAAATCATTGTGTCTTATTCTTTTTTAGCTTCCTTAACCCTTCCACCCAAATATCCACCTCTCCACCACTTGGTGAGCATAATTGGTTGATAGAATCGAGCACCAAACAACCCAACAGAAAGAGAAACTAAGGGGGAGTCAGCGATAACGCCCAGTGTGTCTCTACAGTGCAAATAGAATCTAACAGAGTCAAACAATATAACATCCGAATATTATTCTCAGTCAAGCAGTCGTTTCAATAAACAAATATGTATGAATGTATGTATGAGTCAACATGATATGCACCCAACTACATCACCGTCCGAAGAGTAGGTTCCCCAGAACCACTCTCTACATCGTCACCAACCGAAGTGGAACTCATCCCAAAGGGTGGAACCACTGATCCAAAGTAGGTTTCAACCTGAAGGAAGAAACTGCTAAATTTCCCCATACAAAATCCCAACCCGATGATATGATATATTATCCGTTTTTTTGATTCAGAATGCATTCTTATTTATTAATGGAAATGCATGTTCATATAGTCCAATATTAAGCAATCCGAATCTGATACATGTTGCATGGCATACCAACACACCGAACAAGTCAAACACATCATATCAACAGAATATATCATAACTATACAATATCAGATCATGTCATAATCACAATTCAGTCCATCAAACATGTATACATGCATAGCACTGTAAAACAGATAGCACAGTAGAGAACACACCTCAAACAACTAAACACTCAAAGTCGATGATGACATCTCCCACGCTCAGCTCTAGCTCTAGGTCGGACAGAGTCAACACCTACGATAATAAATACTACATCAAATACACTACTACTATGCCAGATCACTGATACTAATACCGAACAATAATTACTAAACTCACGAGCAGATCCTGAAGATTGAGCAAAATGAGGGTCGTCTAGGTGGAGGAAGGATCTCAGTATCCGAGTCAACATCTCCTATTTTGGCAATCTAACCAGGCTTCATGTTTTCCTAACCAGTCTAACCCCAATACTAGATCAAATTCACAGTTTGGTAGCACATAGAGATCAATAGGGAAAGCTATATTTTGTATAGTAATAGGCGTGTCTTTACAAACAAAGTTTATATTCATTAAGCCTCCTATTGTGTTCGATACTACCAAATGATTTTCAACAGTTTTAGGCTTCAAATTAGCTTTCATCAACATGGTAGAACATACGAATGAATGAGTAGATCCCGAATCAATCAAAGCATAGGCAAGAACTGAATTTAACTCGATTGTACCTACGATTACATCAGGAGCTTCTTCCTCTTCTTTTCCTCGGATATGATAAATATGAGCAGGGGCTCGAGATTCTTGGTGTGTGGTGGCCTAGGATGGCCTTCTACCTTTACCCTGATTTCCCGAGTGAACAGGTTGAGGAGCTTTATTTCGGGAATTTGGTGCTAAACTAGCAACCACTGGAGATCGAGTAGGAAGCTTGTACCTACATTGATCGGATCCTCCGCAAAGATAACACAGACTAGACTTGGACATACATTGACCTGAGTGATGTTTCTGACAAAATTTGCAAGTAGGCACTTGTGAAGCTTTGCCCGTATTACCCGTACTATCAACAGACATTGTCGAGACTAAAGACTTGATTACCGATTGAGGTTTTGGTATGTAGTTACTCTTTTGGGAGGGAGTATAACTCGAAAAATTTCCACCCGAGTACTTAGACGTTTTAGATTGCCATTGGGGTCGATCATCTTGCCTCGACCTCTTATCTTTCTGGGATTGATTGTGCTTGCGTTTTTCCGAAGCTTTCATCTTCGCTTCAGTGGCAATAGCTCGATTGACGAGACTTTGGAAATCCTTAATTTTGAGGGCTGTGAAAATAGGGCTGAGTTCATCGTTAAGGCCGTCAATAAACATCCGACACTCGTCCGCTTCGGTTTTGATATATTCAGAACTGTGTTTGCAGTACTTGCAAAAGTCGCTCACGTATTGCTCAATAGGTCTCCCGGCTTGTTTTAAATACAAGAACCACTTCCGACGTTCAACGAGATATTGTTCGCTAACGTACTTCTTCTTGAATTCATCGAGGAAGAATTTCCATGTGACCTTTTCAGGAAGTACGATCAAAGTTGTGGTTTCCCACCAACTTAATGCTTCATCTTCAAGTAGCGCGACAGCACACTCGAGCTTGTGTTTATCCGAACAAGAAAGTTGTTTGGTTAGAATTCTAATAGTGGCCTCAAGCCAATATTTAGCAGCTTCGAGATTAGCCTCATCAGCACCGGTTAAAGTCTAAGCTCGTTGTTGAGCGAGCTTGTCGATAGGAACCCTAGATGGTGTAGGAACAGGAGCTTGAATAGGGGAATCTCGTTTTAAGGACATTATGAGCTGATTAAACATTTCTTTAACGCTGTTAAAGCACTCTTGTTGCACCGGATTAGTAGCAGGGCCACCGTTTCCGGTTCGTTATTCTTTGGTTCATCTTGTATCTTTCCTTTTCCCTTTCTAGTGTTCGATGGTCTCTGAGTCACCTGAACACTCTTGCCCTCGTTGGAGGACCCCTCGAGACTTTCATCGTCCCTCGCTAGTCTCATTTCAGACATGAGTCTATATTGTTAAACAAGGAAGAGTTGGTTAGGCAAGTGACAAGCTTAATTGGGTATATACAACTCATAGGTGGCCAATTTATTCCTACATGATGCAATAGGCCAGTTTTTTCTGAGAATCGACTAAACCGAGGCTCTGATACCAATAAATGTAACACCCCTCACCCGGTTTAGTTGTAAACCGGCTAAAGAATGTTACTCAAGCATAGAAAAACACGAACCAACAAAACTTTTGTCTAACTTACCCCTAATAGGTAAGTTAGACTTTTAAACAAACAATTGCAAGTAACATGATTCATTAACAAGGATCATACTTCAATCAAGCTAAAACATGTGATCAATAGGCAACCCTAACAACATGAATTAGACATGGGAGCATTCAAGATTGATCACCCTATTTAACATGGTATTCAAACTCTAATAGCAACAACATGATCAATTTTTCTTATCACTCAAACTAATACATACCTCATATTCGAATTATACAACATCTTAATTCATATTCTATACATGAGTACATTAACAAAATCAATTAGAACTACATGACTTAGAAATGGTTCATTCGATTAGGATACTATCACCTATGATCAACCTAACATCCTTTATACATTAGAATGGCAAGTTCATCTACCAGAAGAATTTTAAGCACACTATCATGACCCTAATATATTAATCAATGACACATTAACTAAACTTATCTCATGGCAACAACATTTCAATGTAACATGCTTTCAAATCCTTTCATATCAACAACATAAGGAAGCATGACAATCACAAGATTATCAAAGCATTTCAATCTATGTTTCTAACACATAATCAACTAATGAATAACCTTAGACAACATCCAAGACATGTATCCAGCATTCAATACTTTCTAAGCTTTCAAAACATATAAACATCACCATAGCAACCAACCATATTCATCTCATATAGTCATAAGATACCTAGATCAATTAGGCTATCGACCGAGCCACATTAACGAGTTATACAAGCCATATCATATCGAATATATACAAAACCATTCATAGGCTCAAAATGTATGGACATGTATCTAATTACAAAGTTAAGGCCACCATCTAGGAGTTTACAAAAGGATGAGTTTATACTTAAAGCTATAGCTTGTCTGGCTTTGCCTCCAATTAGGAAATCATACAATCTACGAACCTGAAGTGGGAAGAATGAAACAAGAGCATAAGTACAATTAAGTACTTAGTGAGGTAGCAACTTAAGCTAGGCACGTTTAATTCATTTAACATGTGTTTTAATCCAAGTAGGCCTAGCTAGGTTCACATGAATCATGTTTGTACAAGGCTTGTATTCAAATGATCTTATGTTGACACACTTTCATATCATTTCATTAAAATTGTTCTATCCTTTAAACATGGCAATTCAATGTCCTAAGAATACTTATAACAATCTGATTTTGTAATCAAACAACTACATATTATCATCAAGAAGTCAAGTGAATAATAATCAATCAAATTTCATGGAAAAAGATATCATGTAAACAAGCATAAAAAGATCTATTTCATTTCATGTAAACACAAGTTCATATCAACAAGTTTTCTTAATCAACTTCAAGTTTAAGCCTTGGTTTATAGTCGAGTCTAGGTAATTGAGTCGCCAACCAACTGTCGCCAAAACAAGTATCTGGTCATATCCCTCCTACTGTCGCCAAAGACCATAACACACATCCCTCCTACTGTCGTCAAATAAAGGGCCTTAGCCCGGTCCGTAGACCACCCCAACACAAATGAGCTCAAGACTCTATGGCATGCCATCCTACCTATGACTCACTAGTTACCAAGGCATTGATTATTGATGTGATCAAGAATCAAGGATCATGTAACAAGCTAGACAAGAATCATGACATATTCAAGTGATCAATAATCATGTATCAAGATCAAGAGCCCTTAGGCTAATGAACCATAGCTCAATTTCAAGAGAGATCATTTCATGTCATATTTCATCGACTAACAAATTAAAACAATCAAGGCAGCAAGCAAGTTCATGTTCAAACTCACTATAGCACAAGTAACACATCAATTTACTTATTTTATCATATGTTAACATTTGTAATTATTATCATCCTTCCCTTATATGTTTACCAAGTATAATTTAGAGTCAATTTCATAACATCATTCAAGAATATTATAAACATAAATAATTTGGTTAGGACCTAAGTCCTAACCCTAATGATAGCTACACTCACAACTCCAAGCTAGTCTTGTTCTTTGATAGCAATGCCCTTGTTCTTCCTATTTTGTTGCCCAGCCTTTGATTCCTCCAGAATCTCTTCAAGTTCTTGATATTGCTATTCACATGCAAACATATATGAAACATATTAGAAGTCAATTCAAACAGATAAGCTCATATACACAACCACCAACATTAACATTCAAAATCGTTTTTCTTATTGGCAGATTGAGTACTTGTTACTAATTTGGGCATATCTTTTTACACACATATCTTATTTACACAGCTTTACAATCATGTATGATACATATTTTTCTCATTTCTCAATAAATATAGTTTATTATTTAAACATAGGCCATTTTGTAGTTCTGGGTAGTTTGTAACACCTCCACAATTTCGGTTCCATATTTTTCTATAGAGATAAATTTTTAGTGTCGTTTGTTTCTAGTTAAATTAGACATCCCCAAGTATTTTCTATCAAAATTTCAGGTCTAAATTCCATGTATTTTATTTTTGGTGAATTTTTAAAGGTTACTATCCAGAACATGGCAGTGTTGGGCAGATTACACTAATTTCTCTCTTAAGCTCCTTATAACTTATTTTCTTGGCTTCCACCACCTAATCTTATTTTACCAGCTACTTCTACATTTTCTCATAACCATTTTTAACACCTTCAACCATAAATTTCCAGAAAAATCAAACCTATAATTCATCAAAATAACAATATAAATTCATGGACAAAATCGGGTAACATATTAGAAACTTACTTGAATTGTACGAACATGCATGCAAACTAAGTATAATTTCCAGCCTTCAAACTTTAAATTTTCCTTCTTGTTTTGCTTCTATTTTTCCAGATTTTCAAGCTCTCTCTCTCCTCTTTGTTTCTATGTTGGTTCGGTGGATTAAAGTGAGAATGATGATAATTATTTTTGGTGTTATACACTTGTTAGCCGTGTGTTTCAAGAGAAGGACACGTGGACTTATTTTGTCCATGTATTATTCCACTAATAACCAACTATCTTATACTATATATCATATTATAGGTTATCCCACTAATAACCCATTATCTTATGTTATATATCATATTATAGGCTATCCCACTAATAACCCACTATCTTATGCTATACCTCATATTATAAGTTATCCTACTAATAACCCACTTTCTTATGCAATATGTCATATTATAAGTTATCCTACTATTAACCCACTTTCTTATGCTATTTGTCATATTATAAGTTACATTTCCACTTTTCTCTTTTTTATTATTATTTCTTCTAGCGTGTTTTTAGAGTGTGACAGCTCAACTCTAGCGCTAGGTCGGACAGAGTCAGCACCTACGATAATAAATACTACATCAGATACACTACTACTATGCCAGATCACTGATACTAATACCGAACAATAATTACTAAACTCACGAGTAGATCCTGAAGATTGAGCAACATGAGGTCGTCCAGGTGGAGGAGGAGGAAGGATCTCAATATCCGAGTCAACGTCGCCTGAACACAAGAATAATTCGAATTAATTTCCAATATCCATAATTCTTAAAATACTAAGCATAATTGAATAAAATTGGTCAAAACGGTCTTTCGGGTTCGAATTTAAAAAAATGAGTAGCGGATTTGGAATCAAGACGTCGAAAAACCTAAAGTTGACTTTGACTAAAAAAGTCAACGGCCAACGGGTCAACGAGTCAATGGGTCAACGGGTGACGTCAACGCTGACGTCATCACACACGTCACCCGATTTGGTTCTGGAGAAGGGTCCGGTTCGTTTAGTTTGGTCAGCTCAGCTCGATTCACCATTTTGGACTGGTTCGGTTCAGACTCTTTTCCCCTTTTTTCACTTCGAACCAAATGATTCCCTAACCCTAACGTCGCTGGCGACCCCAAATGTCAAAATTTTCGGCCGATTATCCCATATCAAGACATGCTACACTCAAACCCACACAAACCAGGCCAAATCGAGGCTTACTCACACTCCAACTATCATAAACGGAGAGACGACGACAGGGGAAGATTTCGAAACAAAACTGGAAATGGTTCGAACGGTTTTTGAACCATTTTTTAGCAACATCAACCGGAGAAGAAAAACAGAGGGGAGGGTTTTGATCGGGATTGAAAGGGGAGTCGATTGCCGGCCTTGGATCAAAGAACGGTCACCGATAAGGCCGTGGTCGGACAATAAACAGAATATCAAAGGCAGGGGGTTCAGTTTCGCACGAGAGAGAAAAAAATGAAAATGGAATATGAAACGGCGCAAATCTGATTCTTGAAAGGCAAAGAGTCTGATTTTGCCCTATTTTTAGGGTAAATTACACAATAAGGACTCAAACATAGCCCGCCTTTCAGAATAGCCACAAAATTAAGGTTTTACTCAATTTGGTCACTAAAATTCCAAAAATTCTCAAATTAGCCACTAAAATTCAATTAGGTTTTCAAATTAAATTTCCCAATTATTAGGGTTTTAAATTAGAGAAAAGCTTGGGGTGTTACATTGGCCACTCTATCAACACCACTTTTTGCTAGCCCATGAGCGTCAACATTGCTTTCCCTGTAAACGAACTCAAATCTGCACTTATATTGTCGAACAAAAGACCTGCATTTCGACACCAGTTCTTCAAACGTATCTGGAGACAAGCTTAAGTCATTTATCCAATTGACGGACATCAAGTTATCTAATTCAACAATGAGAGTACATGATTCACTCTATTTCGACGAGAAGAAAATTTGACAAGCCTCTAACATAGAAAGCAATTTCGCACTTGTAACATCATGCACTCCGATATACTTTGAGAATTTTAACAGAGTTATACCAGCATGATTTCTTAAAATTCCACCGATCCCTGCGACACCATAAGAATCACAGACTGAAGCATCAACATTGAATTTGTAGGAACCCAGAGAAGGAGCCGCCCACAAACCATAGGGAGGTCTAGGCAATGTTCCACCACTAATTTCATACATATTTGGATGTCTGATGAATTCAGAAACCGAAAAGCAAGCTAAAGGCCATTTGCATTTCGCCCAGAAACCAATACTATAACACCCCTCACACGGATTAGGGGCAAGGAGCGTTATATTAACATAAACAGATTCAGATTTGGATTAGGCAGCGGAAGGATGGTTTATCTAATTCGTGTAACATTTTTTTTCCGGATACAAACAAATATAACTTTGCTATTTTATAACCATTCATTACTCATGTAAAATCAATCATATTAAATACAAACATTATACATGTTTCATACGAATTTCATATCATATTTCTATTAATGCTAAGGTGATTACAAACCAATCAGTTTTCCACTTTTAATCTAACATCCAATCTACTTAAGTTACAAATTTCATACAAGATAACATGTACATATGAACCATACATCAAATTTCCAAATTGATTAACTAATCTTCATTCGAATGAATCAATTCAAAATCCTATTCCATTCGAATATCATTTAATTCATCCAAATGGGTGGTACATTTACAACTTATAATTTCATTCGAATGACATGGTCAATTTCATTTATCTTATACAATATCCAATTATTAATCCTCCAATTTGGTCATTTTATGATCAACCATATAACTCATTTCAAGGAATTTAATACCATACATGTAACCGAAACATTCATCATATATATCTATATAATGCATCATATCCGATTCATACATCCATAGAGTTTAGTTTCCCTTTTTACAAAATAACAGGGGTATCATAACGGCTAAACCTAGCGGTTGCCTATACAAAAAGTGACTATCAACAAAAACAATCAAGCCCTAACATATATACGGGCGATCTATACCCCAACATTTACCCCCTTACATACATAACAAAATATAGGGAAACATATTAAAAGTTTATATCGAACCAAAGTAGTAGTTCATAAACATAACCACTAAACCAAATTGCACTAACATGCTGAACGCTAGGCCACCCATCATGAGTACGACAAAGATAGGGAAAATCATACTTAAGCTTCGTACGGTTAAGATTCGGGTAGAGGTCAACGATGTTAGCACCTGAGATTTAGAAGAAGGCAGGAAGGTTCGAGTGGTAAGTACTTCTCGTACTTAGTGAGGAAACCCTATTCTATCCGGTTTCCAATTAAACGTTATGATCAAACAACTTCAGTTTCGCTTTGCACATTATTCCATTCGAATGAATCAAGCAATGCAAGCAAACAATATTTATCATTGCAATATATCAAGCATTCGAATATGTGCACAAAGGAGTCAAGGAAATTCCATTCGAATACATGTAATTAATTTCACATCATTCATAATTCAAATTCACATACAAGCCATGAAACCTAAATTGACTACCAAGTATCAATTTATCATAATTTCAGCTTCATAGCACATTAAGAATGTAAATCATGAAATTCCACATTTCATTCGAAAGTTTCACTAATCAATTTCATGAATAAATTCCAAATTTCAGATTTTATTACTTTCAATTGTTCATTTAATCAATTAGCAAATGCCTTGGATAGTAGAGTTTGATAGGTAATCAAGTCACATATAACAGAAGTTGTGAATCAAATTCACCATGTTAAGGTACCACGTACCAATTCGTATCACATATAACATATCATAATGTCCACAGACATTAAACAAGAAGGTACACTTATGTACCACAATATCGAGTACACTAACGTACCGATTTCTTATTGAGCTCAGACTCTAGGCTAGCCGTACTACCTAAACAGACTGTACACACCAAGGGCTTTGCATTTAAGTCATTAATTTAATCGAATACATAATCAATCAAATTTTCAAAATTCTTAATTAATCCTTTCGATTAATAGCTTATAGTTCCAATTCCATTAACATATTAGCATACAAAATCATATAACAGATTACATGCTCAATTCGCATACTTCAAATCAGCTTTCATACAATTTCAAGCTCATATCACATAATTCAAAGTCACATTTCATAGTTCAATACTCAATTGAACATATCAAGCTTATTCATACATGACATAATCATCATATAATCACATCTTATAATTTGTTGTCATGATATCCATACTCAATCAATATCACCACAACCAATAAATCAGCATTTCTAAAATCATACAAAGCAGCACAAATAGCAGAAAAATTAATTTCAGAATCAAACATATCAATCACCAATTAAATTTTAATCATATACACATCACAATCTCATATCACAAGTATAAAATCCAAATTCCATTAATCCTTCTCCCCTTACTAAATCGAATAGTTAATTAGTCCAATTTGCATGCTTATTATAACTTAAAATCAGAATAAGGTAGTTGGAACTCTAATTCCAACTCTAAAGATCGTTTCACTCACAATTCGCCGAGCTAATTCTGAATCCGCCTTTCGCCCGATCCGTAGCCGATCCCGGAGTAACCTCTTCTTCTACCCTTTCACTTCTAAGATCTAAGGCATTCAGGCCAAACAAATAACAAATTTTCAGAATGCAACTCATGCAATTAAAGACTGAATTTTTCATTTTATTCAAAACAGTCCCTGAATTATTTGGTCCAATTCGACTAGTTTCAATTTTTCCTAATTCCTTCAATTAACTCTTTAATCCTTCAAATTGACCACCAAAATTACTAAATTTCGAATCTTTCAGTTTATGACTCGACTTAACAACACTTCATATGTTTCAATTTTGCCAATTTTACAAATTCCAATTCCAATTTTCACATTTTTCCAATTAAACTCATTTCTGACCTCCTAGATTGATTCACTTCGTTTTCCATGTATACAACTCCAAATCAGACGCCGTTTGTTTCTAAATTCAGATTACATATCCAATTTTAACATATCAAAATTTCAGATCAAAACACTTAGTAGATTAATTTCTACAAATTTCCAAAGTTCACTGTCCAGTTCGAAATAATGCTGGACAGTTTTGCATGCTACTCCATTTTACACTTCCAGATTTTAACACAGCCCTTAAAACCTCGTTTTATCATTTTTCTATGATTCTAGACAAATTAAAGTGAAACATATCAAAAATGCATATCCAAACTCCTACCATAGAATTTTTTATAATTTTTTGAATGTGCATATCATGAACTTTACAAATCTATTAACATACTTTGCATGCATGTTCTTAATGTTTTATGACTCTTAATCCTTAAGGATTCTTATACATTTCTATATTTCCAGCAACCATACTCAAGAACATTAGATTTATGAATTTCTAGACACCTTAGAACACATGATTTAATAAACCTTTTACCATAATCGAATTGAGAAGAGGATGATCTACTTACTTCCGATTTTTCCCTGATTTTTCTAAGTGTTTTTCACCACCATGCAAGCTCTCCTTCTTCTCCACCGAGCTCTCAATTTCTCTCAAGTTCTATGTTATGTTTTGAGTGTGTGAAAGAGCAAATGAAACTTAGTGGTTTGGTATAAGGTGGCCGGCTAAGGAAGGTGATAATGGGGAACAAATTTAATGAGATATGACCAAGGGTCATGTCTCCAACTAACCCCCTCTAATTATCTACTTCATAATTTCACTAACTCACACATATAGTCCCCAATTACACTATGATTTCATCTTATAATTAGTGTTATTAATGCCAATTTTATTTTTTGCATGCAAGCCTCAACTTTTCCACCTTATTCGGTTTGGTCATTGAGCTTATTGACCGAATTCTTATTGTTCATTTGACCTCATTTAAATTTGGTCCTTAATGAACCAATTTCCAATTCGATAGTTTAAGAATTTAATCTAATAATTCACTTAATTATTAAATTAGACCTCTAATCTTCTAGGCTAATTTTTGGGATGTTACATTTCTCCCCCCCTTAAGAAAAGAATTCGTCCCCGAATTCTTACCTGAATCGAACAATTGAGGGTATTGGTTTCGCATCGTTTCCTCAGGTTCCCATGTTGCCTCTTCCATCTTGTGTTTCCTCCACAAGACTTTAACGAGTGCAACATTTTTGTTCCGAAGCCTTTTAATTTCCCTATCCAGAATCCGGACTGGTCCCTCTTCATAAGACAAATTAGGATTCAGCTCTACTTCTTCCGGTTCTAAGATATGAGAAGGATCGGATCTATACTTTCTGAGCATTGACACATGGAATACATTGTGGATTTTATCGAATTCACTAGGGAGTGCAAGTCGATAAGCCACTGGGCCAATTCTTTCAGCGATTTCGAAAGGTCCAATAAAGCGAGGACTGAGCTTTCCCCTCTTTCCGAACCGAAATACTTTCTTCCATGGAGAGACCTTAAGAAAGACTTTGTCTCCCACATTATGTTGAATATCTCTTCGTTTCAGATCAGCATAGGCTTTCTGCCTATCAAAGGCTTGTTTTAGTCGAGAATGAATGATTTGGACTTTCTCTTCTGTTTCTCTGAGCAATTGGGGTCCCAAAACTTTATTTTCACCAAGTTCGGACCAACACAGAGGTGTTCTGCACTTTCTGCCATACAATGCTTCAAAAGATGCCATCTGAATAGACGACTGATAGCTATTGTTATAGGCAAATTCAACTAAGGGTAGGGATTTCTCCCAATTCTTCCCAAAGTCAATTATGCAAGCTCTAAGCATATCCTCGAGAATCTGAATTACTCGTTCAGACTGACCATCAGTTTGTGGATGGAAAGCAGCACTTAGATTCAATTTGGTTCCCATGGCTCTCTGTAATGTTCTCCAAAATCTAGAAGTAAATCTTGGATCACGATCCGAGACAATGGAGATAGGAATTCCATGTAACCGGATTATTTCCTGAATATATAGATTGGCCAAAGTCTCCAAGCTGTAATTAATGCGAATAAGAATGAAATGTGCCGATTTAGTGAATCGATCAACAATCACCCAAATAGCATCATATTTCCTGGGAGAACAAGGAAGACCAGTCACAAAGTCCATAGTAATTCGTTCCCATTTCCACTGTGGCAGTACAAGTGGTTGGAGTAGTCTGGTGGGAACTCTATGTTCGGCTTTGACTTTCTAACAATTTAGACACTTGGATACGAAATCATTGATAGCCGCTTTCATACCAGACCATCAATACAAAGATTTGAGATCTTTATACATCTTAACCAATCCAGGGTGGACCGAGAAAGAACTCTGGTGTGCTTCTTCCAGAAGATCTCTTTTCAGACTTTCATCATTTGGAACACAGATTCTATCTTTGAAGTAAAGGAGACCGTTTGTATGAATACGGAATCCTTCACCAGATTTTGTATCCAGTTTGGAAATAATATCCTGAAGTTCTGGATCAGCTTTCTGAAGATTTTCAATCCTTGAGATTAGACTGGATTGAATTTGAAGTTCGGATAGGAATCCTTGCTTCTGATATACTCGAAGATGAGCATTGATAGCAGTTGGAGCTACAAGAATAAATACCACTTTCTAATCAAACTCTTATTACAGACATGATAAATTTATTTATTAAAGTTCAGGGATTAGAAATTTTACCCAATGTCGGCTTACGACTCAGGGCGTCTGCAACCACATTGGCTTTTCCTGGATGATAGTCAATGACTAAATCATAGTCTTTCAATAACTCCATCCATCTGCGTTGTCTCAAATTCAGATCTTTTTGAGTTAGGAGATACTTTAGGCTCTTGTGATCGGTGAACAGATAACATTTCTCACCGTACAAATAGTGTCTCCATATTTTGAGAGCAAACACAATTGCAGCAAGTTCGAGATCATGTGTTGGATAGTTCAATTCATGAGATTTCAATTGGTGTGACGCATAAGCAATCACATTGTCACTTTACATTAGAACACATCCAAGACCCGCATGTGAAGCATCACTGTACACAGTATAATCTTTGCCCGGTTCTGGTTGGACCAAAACTGGGGCATGAGTCAAGGCTGCTTTAAGTTGGGCAAAGCTTCTCTGTTGCTTGTCAGACCATTCAAATGGTTGGTTTTTACGAAGAAGTTTAGTCAAGGGTAAAGCTATAGAGGAAAACCCTTTGACAAACCTTCTGTAATAACCAGCAAGACCAAGGAAACTCCGTATTTCACTGACATTTCTTGGAGGTCGCCAATCCATGATTGACTGAATTTTCTTCGGATCAACTTTAATTCCTTCTGCAGAAATTACATGACCAAGAAAAGATACTTCCGATAACCAGAACTCGCACTTGGAAAATTTTGCGAATAACTGGCGTTCCCGGAGAGTTTGCAAAACAATGTGGAGATGATCAGCATGTTCTTCTTTGTTGCGAGAATAGATCAAAATGTCATCAATGAAGACGACGACAAATTTATCAAGATAGGGCTTGAACACTCTGTTCATGAGATCCATGAATGCCGCCGGAGCATTTGTCAATCCGAAAGGCATTACCAGAAATTCATAGTGGCCATAGCGAGTTCGGAAGGCTATTTTGGACACATCCTCCTCTTTGACTCTCATTTGATAGTATCCAGACCGCAGGTCGATCTTTGAGAATACTGAGGCATCCCTAAGTTGATCAAACAGATCTTCTATTCTTGGGAGCGGATATCGGTTCTTGATTGTGATCTTGTTCAATTGACGGTAGTCAATGCAAAGACGCATTGCTCCATCCTTCTTCTTTACAAATAGAACAGGTGCACCCCAAGGAGAAGTGCTGGGTCGAATAAAACCCTCGTCCTGAAGTTCTTGAAGTTGCTTTTGCAATTCTTTTAATTCAAGAGGTGCCATCCGGTACAGAGTGATAGACACCGGATTTGATCCAGGCTGTACTTCAATCCCGAATTCAACTTCTCTAGTCGGAGGAAGACCAGGTAGTTCCTCGGGAAACACATCAATGAATTCAGAAACAACAGGCATTTTAGACATTCCAAATTCAATTTGATCTCGTAAGACCATGGATGCAAAAATGGAAGTGGGCTTTTTATCAATTAGGAGTATGGATTCTTTTCCTAAACCCTGAAGATACAGTCTTTTATTTTGACAATCTACCCAAGCTTCATGTTTACTTAACCAATCTAAACCCAGAATTAGATCGAACTCACAGGAGGGTAATATGTAGAGATCAATAAAGAATGGCAGATTGCTAATATGCAATGAACAATTTCTACATATTAGGTTTATGTTCGAAGTTCCTCCTAAAGGGTTTGAGACTATCAGACTTGTTTTCACAATTTCAGGTTCTAAATTCAACCTTTTCACTACAGATAGACATGCGAAAGAATGAGTGGATCCCGAATCTATTAAGGCATAAACAGGATGTGAGTTTAGCTCAACGGTACCTGCAATCACTTCAGGAGACTCTTCATCATCTCTACCACGAATGTGGTAAACTCTAGCAAGAGCTCGAGATTCCTGATGAGTGGTAGCATTGGAATGAGTACCCTTGCCTTTCTTCTGATAACTTGGCTGAGCTGACTTGACATTCCTATTCTGATTAGAGGATGTCGGACTAGGAACTGCAATGTTACGAGCTGGCATAGATTCATGCTTTTGAGGACAGTCTTTGATGTAGTGATCATCACCACCACAAGCATAGCAGAGATTTGCTTGAAGTCTGCACTGACCTCGATGTGGTTTCTGACAGAACTTGCAAGGAGAAATCTTTTCAGAATTTCCCGTACTATTAACAGACATAGTCGGTACTGAGGATCTGATCACTGTAGCTGGTTTAGAAGTGTAATTGTTCCTCGGAGCAGAAGTGAAATTAGAAGACCCTTCTTTCTGAAATTTAAGCTTCTTGAACTGCCATTGAGACTTGTCGTCTCGCTTCTGCTTATTGCCCCCTTTTCGCTTTTCAGCAGCTTTCATTCTAGCTTCGGTTGCAATAGCCCGATTAACAAGATTATGGAAATCATTGATTCCCAAAGCAGTGAAGATTGGACTCAATTCATCATTCATGCCTTCAATGAACATTCGGCATTTATCAGCTTCAGTTTTGATGTATTCTGCACCGTATTTGCAATACTTGCAAAAGTCTGCAACGTACTGCTCAATGGGACGGTTGGCTTGTTTGAGGTGCAAGAATTTCTTTCTTCTTTCAGCCAAGTACTGCTCACTGATGTACTTCTTTTTGAACTCTTCAAGGAAGAATTCCCATGTCACCAGTTCGGTTAGAACAGTAAGAGTAGTGGTTTCCCACCAATTCATAGCCTCATCAGCTAACAGAGCCACAACACACTCCAATTTGTGGTCATCGGAGCACTGTAATTGTCTGGTTACCACCTTGGTGGTATTTTCAAGCCAATACTCTGCATCTTCTGGTCTTTCTTCATTAGCACCAGTGAAGGTATAAGCTCGATGCTGAGAAAGCTTATCTATCGGAGCTCTGCTAGGTGCAGTATGGGACAGAAACAGCAGGTTGCTCTTGTTTCAGATTTGTTAGAAGTTGATTGAACATCTCCTTCATGCTGAGGAGACATTCTCTTTGAGCAGACTGAACCATAGGATTTTCAGGTGGAGGTTGTTCAGTGTCCTGAACAGGTTCTTTGTCAGATTGCTCAATGTTCTGAACGGGTTCAGTGACTTGAGCAGGCTTTTTAGCAATTTGCTCGGAAGTCTGAGCAGGCTCTTTGTTTCCCTCCTTTCTCGGAGTTTCAGTTCGAGCGGGAGAATTATCACCTAATCTCACACTTTCACCTTCGCTTGAAGATTCGTGCTAGCTCCCATTCTTTGGGTCTTTTGGGTCCGTCATATTCTATCATTCAGTCAAATAACAGAAGATCAGAAAGCTCAATACAGATATCTTATCATACAATACATGGGTGGCAGACCTAAACAATGCAGATGTATGCAGACTCGATTAAAACTTTTAGGACTTAACCTAAAAAGCTCTGATTACCACTTTATATAACACCCCTCACCCGGATTAGGGGCAAGGAACGTTATATTAACATAAACAGATTCAGATTCGGATTAGGCAGCGGAAGGATGGTTTATCTAATTCGTGTAACATTTTTTTTTCCGGATACAAACAAATATAACTTTGCTATTTTATAACCATTCATTACTCATGTAAAATCAATCATATTAAATACAAACATTATACATGTTTCATACGAATTTCATATCATATTTCTATTAATGCTAAGGTGATTACAAACCAATCAGTTTCCCACTTTTAATCAAACATCCAATCTACTTAAGTTACAAATTTCATACAAGATAACATGTACATATGAACCATACATCAAATTTCCAAATTGATTAACTAATCTTCATTCGAATGAATCAATTCAAAATCCTATTCCATTCGAATATCATTTAATTCGTCCAAATGGGTGGTACATTTACAACTTATAATTTCATTCGAATGACATGGTCAATTTCATTTATCTTATACAATATCCAATTATTAATCCTCCAATTTGGTCATTTTATGATCAACCGTATAACTCATTTCAAGGAATTTAATACCATACATGTAACCGAAACATTCATCATATATATCTATATAATACATCATATCCGATTCATACATCCATAGAGTTTAGTTTCCCTTTTTACAAAATAACAGGGGTATCATAACGGCTAAACCTAGAGGTTGCCTATACAAAAAGTGACTATCAACAAAAAGAATCAAGCTCTAACATATGTACGGGCGATCTATACCCCAACATTTACCCCTTACATACATAACAAAATATAGGGAAACATATTAAAAGTTTATATCGAACCAAAGTAGTAGTTCATAAACATAACCATTAAACCAAATTGCACTAACATGCTGAACGCTGGGCCACCCATCATGAGTACGACAAAGATAGGGAAAATCATACTTAAGCTTCGTACGGTTAAGATTCGGGTAGAGGTCAACGATGTTAGCACCTGAGATTTAGGGGAAGGCAGGAAGGTTCGAGTGGTAAGTACTTCTCGTACTTAGTGAGGAAACCCTATTCTATCCGGTTTCCAATTAAACGTTATGATCAAACAACTTCAGTTTCGCTTTGCACATTATTCCATTCGAATGAATCAAGCAATGCAAGCAAACAATATTTATCATTGCAATATATCAAACCTATAATTCATCAAAATAACAATATAAATTCATGGACAAAATCGGGTAACATATTAGAAACTTACTTGAATTGTACGAACATGCATGCAAACTAAGTATAATTTCCAGCCTTCAAACTTTAAATTTTCCTTCTTGTTTTGCTTCTATTTTTCCAGATTTTCAAGCTCTCTCTCTCCTCTTTGTTTCTATGTTGGTTCGGTGGATTAAAGTGAGAATGATGATAATTATTTTTGGTGTTATACACTTGTTAGCCGTGTGTTTCAAGAGAAGGACACGTGGACTTATTTTGTCCATGTATTATTCCACTAATAACCAACTATCTTATACTATATATCATATTATAGGTTATCCCACTAATAACCCATTATCTTATGTTATATATCATATTATAGGCTATCCCACTAATAACCCACTATCTTATGCTATACCTCATATTATAAGTTATCCTACTAATAACCCACTTTCTTATGCCATATGTCATATTATAAGTTATCCTACTATTAACCCACTTTCTTATGCTATTTGTCATATTATAAGTTACATTTCCACTTTTCTCTTTTTTATTATTATTTCTTCTAGCGTGTTTTTAGAGTGTGACAGCTCAACTCTAGCGCTAGGTCGGACAGATTCAGCACCTACGATAATAAATACTACATCAGATACACTACTACTATGCCAGATCACTGATACTAATACCGAACAATAATTACTAAACTCACGAGTAGATCCTGAAGATTGAGCAACATGAGGTCGTCCAGGTGGAGGAGGAGGAAGGATCTCAATATCCGAGTCAACGTCGCCTGAACACAAGAATAATTTGAATTAATTTCCAATATCCATAATTCTTAAAATACTAAGCATAATTGAATAAAATTGGTCAAAACGGTCTTTCGGGTTAGAATTTAGAAAAATGAGCAGCGGATTTGGAATCAAGACGTCGAAAAACCTAAAGTTGACTTTGACTAAAAAAGTCAACGGTCAACGGGTCAACGAGTCAATGGGTCAACGGGTGACGTCAACGCTGACGTCATCACACACGTCACCCGATTTGGTTCTGGAGAAGGGTCCGGTTCGTTTAGTTTGGTCAGCTCAGCTCGATTCACCATTTTGGACTGGTTCGGTTCGGTTCAGACTCTTTTCCCCTTTTTCTCACTTCGAACCAAACGATTCCCTAACCCTAACGTCGCTGGCGACCCCAAATGTCAAAATTTTCGGCCGATTATCCCATATCAAGACATGCTACACTCAAACCCACACAAACCAGGCCAAATCGAGGCTTACTCACACTCCAACTATCATAAACGGAGAGACGACGACAGGGGAAGATTTCGAAACAAAACTGGAAATGGTTCGAACGGTTTTTGAACCATTTTTTAGCAACATCAACCGGAGAAGAAAAACAGAGGGGGGGGTTTTGATCGGGATTGAAAGGGGAGTCGATTGCCGGCCTTGGATCAAAGAACGGTCACCGATAAGGCCGTGGTCGGACAATAAACAGAATATCAAAGGCAGGGGGTTCAGTTTCGCACGAGAGAGAAAAAAATGAAAATGGAATATGAAACGGCGCAAATCAGATTCTTGAAAGGCAAAGAGTCTGATTTTGCCCTATTTTTAGGGTAAATTACACAATAAGGACTCAAACATAGCCCACCTTTCAGAATAGCCACAAAATTAAGGTTTTACTCAATTAGGTCACTAAAATTCCAAAAATTCTCAAATTAGCCACTAAAATTCAATTAGGTTTTCAAATTAAATTTCCCAATTATTAGGGTTTTAAATTAGAGAAAAGCTTGGGGTGTTACATTGGCCACTCTATCAACACCACTTTTTGCTAGCCCATGAGCGTCAACATTGCTTTCCCTGTAAACGAACTCAAATCTGCACTTATATTGTCGAACAAAAGACCTGCATTTCGACACCAGTTCTTCAAACGTATCTGGAGACAAGCTTAAGTCATTTATCCAATTGACGGACATCAAGTTATCTAATTCAACAATGAGAGTACATGATTCACTCTATTTCGACGAGAAGAAAATTTGACAAGCCTCTAACATAGAAAGCAATTTCGCACTTGTAACATCATGAACTCCGATATACTTTGAGAATTTTAACAGAGTTATACCAGCATGATTTCTTAAAATTCCACCGATCCCTGCGACACCATAAGAATCACAGACTGAAGCATCAACATTGAATTTGTAGGAACCCAGAGAAGGAGCCGCCCACAAACTATAGGGAGGTCTAGGCAATGTTCCACCACTAATTTCATACATATTTGGATGTCTGATGAATTCAGAAACCGAAAAGCAAGCTAAAGGCCATTTGCATTTCGCCCAGAAACCAATACTATAACACCCCTCACCCGGATTAGGGGCAAGGAGCGTTATATTAACATAAACAGATTCAGATTTGGATTAGGCAGCGGAAGGATGGTTTATCTAATTCGTGTAACATTTTTTTTTCGGATACAAACAAATATAACTTTGCTATTTTATAACCATTCATTACTCATGTAAAATCAATCATATTAAATACAAACATTGTACATGTTTCATACGAATTTCATATCATATTTCTATTAATGCTAAGGTGATTACAAACCAATCAGTTTTCCACTTTTAATCTAACATCCAATCTACTTAAGTTACAAATTTCATACAAGATAACATGTACATATGAACCATACATCAAATTTCCAAATTGATTAACTAATCTTCATTCGAATGAATCAATTCAAAATCCTATTCCATTCGAATATCATTTAATTCATCCAAATGGGTGGTACATTTACAACTTATAATTTCATTCGAATGACATGGTCAATTTCATTTATCTTATACAATATCCAATTATTAATCCTCCAATTTGGTCATTTTATGATCAACCATATAACTCATTTCAAGGAATTTAATACCATACATGTAACCGAAACATTCATCATATATATCTATATAATGCATCATATCCGATTCATACATCCATAGAGTTTAGTTTCCCTTTTTACAAAATAACAGGGGTATCATAACGGCTAAACCTAGCGGTTGCCTATACAAAAAGTGACTATCAACAAAAAGAATCAAGCCCTAACATATATACGGGCGATCTATACCCCAACATTTACCCCCTTACATACATAACAAAATATAGGGAAACATATTAAAAGTTTATATCGAACCAAAGTAGTAGTTCATAAACATAACCACTAAACCAAATTGCACTAACATGCTGAACGCTAGGCCACCCATCATGAGTACGACAAAGATAGGGAAAATCATACTTAAGCTTCGTACGGTTAAGATTCGGGTAGAGGTCAACGATGTTAGCACCTGAGATTTAGAGGAAGGCAGGAAGGTTCGAGTGGTAAGTACTTCTCGTACTTAGTGAGGAAACCCTATTCTATCCGGTTTCCAATTAAACGTTATGATCAAACAACTTCAGTTTCGCTTTGCACATTATTCCATTCGAATGAATCAAGCAATGCAAGCAAACAATATTTATCATTGCAATATATCAAGCATTCGAATATGTGCACAAAGGAGTCAAGGAAATTCCATTCGAATACATGTAATTAATTTCACATCATTCATAATTCAAATTCACATACAAGCCATGAAACCTAAATTGACTACCAAGTATCAATTTATCATAATTTCAGCTTCATAGCACATTAAGAATATAAATCATGAAATTCCACATTTCATTCGAAAGTTTCACTAATCAATTTCATGAATAAATTCCAAATTTCAGATTTTATTACTTTCAATTGTTCATTTAATCAATTAGCAAATGCCTTGGATAGTAGAGTTTGATAGGTAATCAAGTCACATATAACAGAAGTTGTGAATCAAATTCACCATGTTAAGGTACCACGTACCAATTCGTATCACATATAACATATCATAATGTCCACAGACATTAAACAAGAAGGTACACTTACGTACCACAATATCGAGTACACTAACGTACCGATTTCTTATTGAGCTCAGACTCTAGGCTAGCCGTACTACCTAAACAGACTGTACACACCAAGGGCTTTGCATTTAAGTCATTAATTTAATCGAATACATAATCAATCAAATTTTCAGAATTCTTAATTAATCCTTTCGATTAATAGCTTATAGTTCCAATTCCATTAACATATTAGCATACAAAATCATATAACAGATTACATGCTCAATTCGCATACTTCAAATCAGCTTTCATACAATTTCAAGCTCATATCACATAATTCAAAGTCACATTTCATAGTTCAATACTCAATTGAACATATCAAGCTTATTCATACATGACATAATCATCATATAATCACATCTTATAATTTGTTGTCATGATATCCATACTCAATCAATATCACCACGACCAATAAATCAACATTTCTAAAATCATACAAAGCAGCACAAATAGCAGAAAATTCAATTTCAGAATCAAACATATCAATCACCAATTAAATTTTAATCATATACACATCACAATCTCATATCACAAGTATAAAATCTAAATTCCATTAATCCTTCTTCCCTTACTAAATCGAATAGTTAATTAGTCCAATTTGCATGCTTATTATAACTTAAAATCAGAATAAGGTAGTTGGAACTCTAATTCCAACTCTAAAGATCGTTTCACTCACAATTCGCCGAGCTAATTCTGAATTCGTATGCCTTTCGCCCGATCCGTAGCCGATCCCGGAGTAACCTCTTCTTCTACCCTTTCACTTCTAAGATCTAAGGCATTCAGGCCAAACAAATAACAAATTTTCAGAATGCAACTCATGCAATTAAAGACTGAATTTTTCATTTTATTCAAAACAGTCCCTGAATTATTTGGTCCAATTCGACTAGTTTCAATTTTTCCTAATTCCTTCAATTAACTCTTTAATCCTTCAAATTGACCACCAAAATTACTAAATTTCGAATCTTTCAGTTTATGACTCGACTTAACAACACTTCATATGTTTCAATTTTGCCAATTTTACAAATTCCAATTCCAATTTTCACATTTTTCCAATTAAACTCATTTCTGACCTCCTAGATTGATTCACTTCGTTTTCCCTGTATACAACTTCAAATCAGACGCCGTTTGTTTCTAAATTCAGTTTACATATCCAATTTTAACATATCAAAATTTCAGATCAAAACACTTAGTAGATTAATTTCTACAAATTTCCAAAGTTCACTGTCCAGTTCGAAATAATGCTGGACAGTTTTGCATGCTACTCCATTTTACACTTCCAGATTTTAACACAGCCCTTAAAACCTCGTTTTATCATTTTTCTATGATTCTAGACATATTAAAGTGAAACATATCAAAAATGCAGATCCAAACTTCTACCATAGAATTTTCTATAATTTTTCGAATGTGCATATCATGAACTTTACAAATCTATTAACATACTTTGCATGCATGTTCTTAATGTTTTATGACTCTTAATCCTTAAGGATTCTTATACATTTTTATATTTCCAGCAACCATACTCAAGAACATTAGATTTATGAATTTCTAGACACCTTAGAACACATGATTTAATAAACCTTTTACCATAATCGAATTGAGAAGAGGATGATCTACTTACTTCCGATTTTTCCCTGATTTTTCTAAGTGTTTTTCATCACCATGCAAGCTCTCCTTCTTCTCCACCGAGCTCTCAATTTCTCTCAAGTTCTATGTTATGTTTTGAGTGTGTGAAAGAGCAAATGAAACTTAGTGGTTTGGTATAAGGTGGCCGGCTAAGGAAGGTGATAATGGGGAACAAATTTAATGAGATATGACCAAGGGTCATGTCTCCAACTAACCCCCTCTAATTATCTACTTCATAATTTCACTAACTCACACATATAGTCCCCAATTACACTATGATTTCATCTTATAATTAGTGTTATTCATGCCAATTTTATTTTTTACATGCAATCCTCAACTTTTCCACCTTATTCGGTTTGGTCATTGAGCTTATTGACCGAATTCTTATTGTTCATTTGACCTCATTTAATTTGGTCCTTAATGAACCAATTTCCAATTCGATAGTTTAAGAATTTAATCTAATAATTCACTTAATTATTAAATTAGACCTCTAATCTTCTAGGCTAATTTTTGGGATGTTACAAATACGAGTTAAGGTGATATCATAAATCTGAATTTCATTAAATTTTTTGTTGCTAATGATCAATTCATTTCTCGATAACCAAATAGTCCATACAAAACCAAAAAAAGCAAGGTTCCATATCATTTTCAGTGTTGATTTAATTAGACTGTTTATCCACACCATCAACAAGGATTTTAATTTATCGGGAATTACCATGTGAAATCTCCAAGTGAGAAACCACTTTTGCCAGACTTGCCAAACAATCTCACAATTGCAGAAAAACGGTTAACTGTTTCAATACTCTTAGTGCAAAAAGGACACATAAGATTATTGGCACAAGGAATACCTCTTTTACCAAGTTCGGACCGAGTCGGAATTCTCCCTTTTAGGGCTTTCCATATAAAAGCTTCGACCTTTGGTGGTGCTACCTTCTTCCACACACGACTCCACATATTATCGACAATAGCACCCGCAGAAGATACATTGTTACAGTAATATTTAGGCTTATAAAAGCCACTTGGGTCACCAACCCATCTGATTCGGTCCAGCTCACTCGTTCTCTTTGAAGCGTTATCCAAAACCTTCAAGAATTCCCTTCACATTTTTTATTCTCACTCGAGGAGTTGCCTTCTAAGATTGATATTCCATACCCACAGTCCATCAATTTTGGACCCAAATTCCGCAACCTTCCCTTCCTTTTTAATGGCCACATTAAATACTCTCCAAAAAGCTAAGCATAAGGAAGGAAGTTCCGTCCAGAAGTCGTCCCAAAATTTGATACTATTACCATCACCCAAAGTGTATCTAATGTTGCTAGTGAAAACATCCTCAGAGGATTTTAAGGGCAAGGTAATGTTGTTCCAAACCCAAGAAATTTTGTTCCTTCCGATTTGCCCAGGGAGTAAGTTATTTGGCAATAAACCGTACTTCTCATCTATAACTCTGCGCCAACAGCTTTCTGGCTCCCGTCCGTATCTCCAAATCATATAAAGTTGAGTGGCTAAATTGAAAAAATATGAATTGAAGCTACATAGGTATTCTATAGTGGTTTAGGAGCTCGCGGTTCAAATTTGTTAAAATGAACTTAAAACGAAGGAGAAAATGAAAAATGAGAAAATCATACAAAGTTGAGGGGTTAAATTGCAAAAGGTGAAAATTAGTTTCGAAAATATGAATTGAAACTAAATATGTATTCTACATTGTTTTAGGAATGTGTGGTTCGAATTTGATAAAAATGAACTTAAATTGATGGAAGAATTGAAGAAAAAAGGAAATTAGGGACTAAATCGCAAAACTGTAAAATTTAGTTTTTCAGTTTTTCAAGTTGTGCAAATTCGAACTCGAAACTTTCACGAGTTATTCAAGTTGAAACGAATAACTTGAACAACTCAAATTTAATTTTTTTTAATTAAGTCGACTTTAAATCAACCCTATATTCAACCTGATGAAATTTTATACATTGTAGAAAAATCGTTTAACATCTCTTTTCATTTTGTATTTTATAATAAAATAAGAATATTATTTTATAATTTACTATAATAAAATATGTAAACAATTCAATCTAAATATTATTTTTATCAATAAAATATTGCCTTCTTAATTTGACTTGGTGGTTAGGTTTTACACTTCCACCCCAAATATCTGGATTTGGATCCCCCAAATGTATGATTTTTTTCCCTAAACAAGGCCGTCTTAGACATAAATGACACCACATCAAAACAACTTCTTTTTGAATTTTCACGATTCAGTGGTAACTTTGAAGTTTGACTTAAAATGCAGTACTAACATATAATTGAATTTTAGTTTTAATGGTATAATCGAAACACATCTAAATATTTGGTGTAGTTTACATTAAAAAAACATCTTCTAACTCATCACGTTAACATAGAGTTTATTGTGTTGGGAGAAGTGCTTTTAAAAAACCACATCAATATTTTAATTAGAATAGTTAACGTTAACTAATCGTACTTAACTAAGAGTTAAACGATATTTTGGTCTTTGAAATTATGGGTAAAATTTTGATACACATGCTGTGTAAAATAAAATTTACACAAGCTTCCATATTTACACTATAAAATTCAAATCCTAAATGTCTAATCCTAAACCCTAAAAATCTAAACCTTATACCATAAATTCTAAATACTAATTTTAAATTTTAAATCCTAAAACCTAAACCCCTTAACTTTAAACCCTAAACTAAGCCCTAGCCCCTAAAATTAAAAGGTTTGTGTAAACTCAAAGAAATTAGTTTCTGGCAACTTGAGTGCCCGCTGACATGCATTTGGACATGGAGATGTTTGCTCCAATTACGGGGGGGGGGGGGGAAATGAGGTTGCAAGGGATGTTAGGAGGTTCTCTTTCCTCGATCAAGCTGATTTGGCAAGCGATTATGGAGAGAAATGATCGAGTGTCTTGGGAGAGATTTGTTTGGCATGTAGGGAACATACCTCAACACTCCACTATTGCTTGGATGGTCATCTTAGATAGGTTGCCTACCAAAAATAGGTGAATGATGGAAGGTGTCTGCTTTGCTTTAATGAGGAGAAAGTGTTGTAAAAGAGTAATTGAAAAAATTAAATGATCTTTATTAAAATTATCAACTGTACAAATGTCTCATATATATACACATATTAAGCTGACCTAACAACTTAACTAATCTAACAACTTAACAACCATCTTAACTGCATCATTAACCTCCTAACTACTCAACACTCCCCCTCAAGTTGGAGGGATAAATACATCCTTAACCCCCAACTTGGTAAGAGATATTCATGCTGTGACACCCCAAGTGCTTTGGTTAATATATCCGCTGGTTGCTCTGCTGTAGGCACGTATTCAGTCTTTATCAACCCTTCTTGTATTTTTTCTCTTATAAAATGGCAGTCAATCTCTACGTGTTTCGTTCTTTCATGAAACACAGGGTTGGCTGCTATCTGTAAATCTGATTTGCTGTCACTATACAGCATTGCTGGTTGATTATCATTCACCCCAAGCTCTAACAGAAGCCCTTTCAACCAAACAATCTCTGATGTTGCCATGGCCATGCTCCTATATTCTGCTTCTGCTGAAGAACGAGCCACTGTAGATTGTTTTTTTGACATCCACGATACAAGTGATTCTCCCAGCTTGATGCAATAACCAGTCACTGATTTTCTGCTCATTGGACATGTTGCCCAATCTGAGTCACAGCTTGCAACAATTTGACAACCACTTGAAGCTTTCAAAAAAATCTCCAGTCCAGGATTCTTCTTTAAATATCTGACTACCCTTAAGGCAGCTTCCATATGTCCCTTCTTTGGTTGATGCATAAACTGACTTAGGTGTTGAATGAAAAAAGCAATGTCAGGCCTTGTGTGTGAGAGATACAAGAGCCTACCTATAAGTCTTTGATAACTCGATTTTTCAACCAATAGCTCACCATCATCTGTTTCTTGCTGAACAAACTGATCAAACTCTACTGTGGTAAGCTTACTATTCTGCTCCAATGGTGTTGAAGTATGCTGAGCTCCCCCTAGACCTGAATCTTGAATTAACTCGAGTGCATACTTTCGCTGGTTTAAAATAATTCCTTCTTTAGACCTCAACAACTCAAGTCCAAGAAAGTACTTCAATTCCCCTAGATCCTTCATTCTGAAATTCTTGTGTAAGACACACTTAAGATCATCAATCATACCAGCATCATTTCCTGTGATCATAAGGTCATCTACATAGACCAGAAGTATTACAATTTTTGACTCCTCTTTTTTTGTAAACAAAGAATAATCGAACTTGCTTTGCACAAAACCAGCAGCGAGCAATGCTTCTGACAACTTAGCATTCCACTGCCGAGACGCTTGCTTTAAACCATAGAGTGACTTTTGTAGTCGACAAACTAGGTTCTCCCCCTGACTACAAAACCCCTGAGGTAATTCCATGTACACCTCTTCAAGGAGATCCCCTTGGAGGAAAGCATTATGAACATCCATTTGCCAAAGAGACCAAGAAAAGATGGATGCAAGAGCCAAAACAAACCGAACAGTAGTGATTTTAACAACCGGAGAAAAGGATTCCACAAAATCAACTCCTTCCCTTTGGTTGTAACCTTTGGCAACAAGCCGAGCTTTACACCTCTCAACTTCACCTGAGGCACGAAATTTGACCTTAAAGACCCATTTACAACCAATACAAGACTTCCCAGGAGGCAGAGAAACAACAGACCAAGTCCTATTTAACTCTAGAGCATTGATTTCATCTTGCATGGCTTTTATCCAAATAGGGTCAGTTTTAGCTTCATCATAAGTACGGGGTTCAAAAACCTGAGAAGTAGAAAAAATAAAGGACTGTGTGGAAGAAGGTAAATGTGAATAAGCAACATAATTGGAAATAGAGTACAGACCTGGAAGGGAAGGTGACTGGCAGGTGCAGGCAAAATCATTTAACCAATTAGGTGGCTTAGAGACACGAGAAGAGACACGTCGGGAAGAAGTAGAAGGTGGAAAAGAAGACAAAGAAGGAGCAGCAGGCATCCCTGTTGAAGCAGACTCTTGATCAACAGAACTAGTGCCACCAGGTAGTGAAACACTAGCAGGAGAAGAACTAGGTGGATGTGGAATAGTAGGAGAATCTGTAGGAAGAGAAGAATCAACCACAGAGAAATGTGGAACAATAGGGGAAACAGTAGTAGGTGAAGAAGCTGAAGGAGGAAGAACCAAAAAATCAGACTCAAAATCAAAGGATTGTGGAGGAAAAAAGGATGATGAAGAAGAAGAAACATCATGAAAAGGAAAAACATCCTCATGAAAAACAACATCACGATTAACAAAAAAACGTTTGAGCTCAATATCAAACAAGATATAACCTTTCTGTGTTGAAGAATAACCAAAAAAACAGCAGGAATAGCCTTTGAAGGAAACTTGTCAGAAAAGTTAGGTCTTGTGGCAAAACACAAACAACCAAAAATTCTTAAATGAGACAAATTGGGAGGTTTATTGTAAAGCAATTCAAAAAGAGATTTCCATTGAAGAACAGCAGTGGGTAAACGATTTATCGGATAACATGCTGTAACAAAACACTCACCCCAGAATTTTAGAGGAACTTTGGAATGAAAACGTAAAGCGCGGGCAACTTCTAAAATATGGCGATGCTTCCTCTCAGCAACACCATTTTGCTGAGGGGTATACACGCAGGAACTTTGATGGATAATGCCACAAGAAGAAAAAAAAGAATCACATTCAGAATTAAAGAATTCTGACCCATTATCACTACGAACGACCTTAACAGAAGTAGAGAACTGATTTTGAACAAGAATAAAGAATTTCTTAAGAAAGGAAAGAACATCATGCTTGTGCTTCAACAGGTAAACCCAGCATACTCGAGAAAAGTCATCAACAATTGTGAGAAAAAACCTACAACCAAAATGGGTGGAAGTCCTATAAGGACCCCAGAGATCTAAGTGAACTAAGTGAAAGGGATCCGAGGACCTAGAAGAACTAGATGGAAAAGGCAAACATGTCTGTTTAGCTAAGGGACAAGTGACACATTTAGAAACAGAGTCAGAATCTAGCTTAACAGAAGTCAAACAATCCAATTTATTTAATTTGCCAATAGAGGCATGCCCCAATCGAGCATGCCAAATACAAGTAGAAGAAACAGCAGAAACCATACAAGAACTAGGAACTGTAAAAGAAGAAATTAAACGAGAGACAGAAGGAAAAAAATCAGACCTAAAATCAGAAGACTCAAAGTAATACAAGCCCTTGAACACCCTACCAATCGCCTTCGTCCTTCCACTGGAGAGATCCTGTAGAATACAGAAATCAGGAAAAAAAATTAGAGAACAACGAAGATCACGGGTTAACCTAGAAACGGAAATCAAATTATGTTTAAAATTGGGAACAAAAAGAACATTAGTAAGGGTAAAAGAAGAACCAAGGTGGACAGAGCCAACAAAGGTGACATGAATGGTTTTACCATTGGGTAAATGAATTAACCGAGAGGGTGAAGAACAGGGTACAGGATGAACCAAACTAAAAAAGTCATAAAGAACATGATCTGTTGCCCCTGTGTCTACAATCCAGGTAAGAGAAGCATTAGAAGTAAAAGAATCGTTATGAGCCATACCTACAAGATTCACAGCGGAATCACCAGAAGGAGCAAATTTCAGAAGATTCAGGATTTGAGAGTATTGTTCACGCGTGAATGTAGGAGAAGAAGGAACCGAAACATCAGTTGGAGAAGCCAAAAAATCCTCAGACGTATCAACAGAAACAGGAGCAGAATTGATGGCAACAGCAGCTTGAGATCCCCGTCGTTTGCTGAACTTGAAGTCAGGTGGAAATCCAATTAATCGATAGCACTGCTCCCTCTTGTGCCCTTTGATTTTACAGTAGTCACAAGAACCGGAGAAACGCCGGCGAGCAGAAGCATCGAATTTGGAAAACATCACCGAGGAGTCGTGCCCAGAAATGACAGAGAATTGTGACCTCTGAGACTCTTCCTGAAGAAGCATGGAATAGGCCTGATTGACACTCGGTAAAGGCTGCATAAGAAGAATTTGGCTCCGAACAGCAGCGTATGACTCAGCTAAACCCATAAGAAACTGAAAAAGCTTCTGGCGAACAAGATGCTTCAAGTTTTGCTGAGAAACTTCGCACTCACAGGAAGTAAAAGGAATCAACGTCTCATATTCAGCCCAAAGCAATTTTAAACGAGAGAAATAATCAGAAATGGAAAACTCCCCTTGTGAAAGCGTGGCAATCTCCCGATGAAGGAAGAAAATCCTCGAGCCATCGACTTTGTCAAACCTCTCCTTTAAATCAGCCCACACCGACGCAGCACTGGAGGCAAAAATGATCCCGGCAGAAAGCTCACGAAAACCGCATTCAGAATCCACGACAACACAATCGCGTTGCACCGGTCCCATTGAGGATGCAAAACGGCCACATAATTGCTCCGAGGACAAGAATCATCAACGAGGCCAAGCTTGTTTTTGGCAAGCAAGGCAATCTGCATCGAGCGACACCAAACGCCATAGTTTTCCAAGCCAAGCAACGGCTGAAAAACAAGCATCATCCCCGGAGTATCCGAAGGATAGAGATACAACGGATGATTGGAATCGATTGTTTCAATGGTTGGAGGCATGGCAGAAACGAATGATTGAAAACAAGAGAAAAGAGGGGAAAAACCCTAGAAACGAAAAGAGGGGAAACGAAAAGAAACGATCTGATCAAAATCCCAAATCTGATACCATGTTGAGAAGGGTAAAAGAGTAATTAAAAAAATTAAATGATCTTTATTAAAATTATGAACTGTACAAATGTCTCATATATATACACATATTAAGCTGACCTAACAACTTAACTAATCTAACAACTTAACAACCATCTTAACTGCATCATTAACCTCCTAACTACCACTGCCATTTTATTAGAGAAAAAAATACAAGAAGGGTTGATAAAGACTGAATACGTGCCTACAGCAGAGCAACCAGTAGATATATTAACCAAAGCACTTGGGGTGTCACAACATGAATATCTCTTATCCAAGTTGGGGGTTAAAGATGTGTTTAGCCCTCCAACTTGAGGGGGAGTGTTGAGTAGTTAGGAGGTTAATGATGTAGTTAAGATGGTTGTTAAGTTGTTAGATTAGTTAAGTTGTTAGGTCAGCTTAATATGTGTATATATATGAGACATTTGTACAGTTGATAATTTTAATAAAGATCATTTATTTTTTTCAATTACTCTTTTACCCTTCTCAACAGAAAGCCGAGCGCACTTGTTTTTTCAGTGTCCTTTTTCGAAGCAAGTTTGGGAGACCATCTTGTATGCTTGTTAGATTCATCGTTCTAGTTTGTCTTGGGAGCAAGAGTTGGTATAAGCTTATTCTCATTTAAAAGAGAAATCTTTGCCGGTTTTAAATCTTTAAGCTGACTTGGAATGTTTGCATTTATATGATATAGAAGGAAAGAAATTATAGACATTTCCATGGGGTTCATAGCTCTCATTCTGAGGTTGTACAACAAGTGAAGGATTGTATCAAGCGCAAATTGTTCGGTAATTTGCAAAATATACAAAAATAGTTATATAGATCCCTTTGTATAAAGTGGGGGCCGAATATATAGAGACATTGACTTATTGTAGATGATTGATGGTTGGAGTACAATGAACACATTCATCTAAAATATAGTATGCGTATCAAAATTATTTCCTGAAACTATACCTCATTATCATTTTCGTGCTTAAAATTATTTATGTTTAGTTTGACATCTTTACTTTTTATCTATGATATACGTTACCTTAATTCATTTTTTGTTACGAAAAGTCTTTATGATACTCTAAGAACGTTTCGTGTGACATATAGTATATATTAAATTCGAAATTAAAAAAAATTATAAAAAATTTAAGAAAATATTAAAAAAAACTTTATCATATATAAAGCGACTTTCATTCACAACAAGGAACAAACAATAAAACAACAAACAAACCAGAGAGACAAGGGAGAACAAAACATAGGAAAACAAACAAAGACAACCGGTCCAAAATAGAGGACTAAACAGAAACAACAAGAAGGAACACAACATAGAAACATCACAACCATTGGCCGAAGTCGAGAAAGCACAATGCCAGCGAATCCAGGAAATCTACTTGCATGTCGCTTCGGGAGACACCATAGGGTAAATACAGTTCATGGAAATATAGAGAGAACGATCCAACAAGTCGTCGCGTCCGGATCTGAAGTCATCTACGTTTGAAGGAGAGGCGAAATTGGAAAGCACAACCATCTGGCCACCGCCTACAAAAACGGAGAGAATGAGACTTCGGAGGGCCACTGAACCACCCCACCGCCCATAACCAAATCTGCAACAGAGCCAAGCAAAACCAGCCAAGTAAAAACAAAAATGACGGAGGTATCACCTCACCCCAAACCATCATCTAGACAATCCACCCACCAAATATTAGTCAAACAAACCGAACAGAGAAGCGAACTCTTTCCTAGAGCTTGGTATAAAGAGGTGTAGAAGAGAGCTAGAAGGCTAGGTCATCGAGCACCCAAGGGGATCTATTAATCCAACACATGGTGACGATGATTATTATGTCAGGAGGAGACGAGCACGATCGCCAATGACTAGTGAACCGACTATGAAAATAATTTTTTTAGGGTTTACTTGGGTTTAGAAAGAATGAAGAGAAAATTTTTTTAAATAAATAAAATTTTTTTATTTATAATTTTTTTGAACAATTCTTACTTAAGGGGAGGAGGAGAGAAAATTGGCTCCTAATGGGTCTAGAACTCACAATCTAAGTAAGGGGAATGTGTCAATTGAGAGCTTTTAACTTTTTACTTTAGAGATTGTTGATGACTGAACTTTATCAATAATCATGTACTTAAACATTTGGTACTTGTTTATTTTGAAAGTAGTGCTAGTATTTGTTTGGCTCTTTAGGCTTAAGCCATAAATGGAATGTTTTCAAAGGCAAGAAAAATGGTGGAAACGACAACATGTTTCCAATGGAAAAGCCTTAGAACTCGTAGATAATGATGATGATAGCATATTAATAAATATCTTTTAATTATAAATATAATGTCCCTATGCATACTACTTTTGTCCTATTGAATATGTCTAATATTGACTTTTCTAGTCAAAATATTTTAACTTTGACTCTTTATTGCTTTAAATTTATTATTGATAAAAATATGAAAAATATGTTTTAAAAACCTTCAATCAAGAAGTTTAAAAATATATATTTTATAAAATTTAATTAATTAAAATATCTAAAATATTTGCGGTCAAAATTTAAAAATTTTGGCGTTTAAAAAGTCAATACCGAACAAATTTAGTGTGACAGAGGGAATATAACTATTAATTTATTAACCAAATCTTAATTGGAGTAACATCGTTCGGTTAAAGTATGGTAGAAGTGCCTCCACTATACCTAAAAAATTCATTTTAGTTCCTATACTATAAAAATGAATATTTTAGTCTTTGTACTCTGCTTTAAAGTTCATTTTATTCCTTGCACTATACCTAAAAGCTTATTTTAGTCCCTCTACTATAAAAAGGAACATTTGAGTCCCCATACGTTTGAAAAGTTAACATTTCCTCAACTGTAAAAATGAACATTTTAGTCCTTGTATGTTTGAAAAGGTAACATTTTGGTCAAAAACACTAAAGTTATTGATAGTTGGCTTAAATATTTTGGTTTAAACACCTTTTAAGTCCTTATCAGTTTTAAAATTGAGCAAATTGATCCCTCTTGATATAATAATAATAATAATAATAATAATAATAATAATAATAATAATTTTAAAGTAGATAATTTCTTAATAAATGACAACTCAGTGTACATTTTTCCTTTTCATTAAAGTTAAATACATGAATTAATAAATTATTTACTTTATTAATAAATAAATTAATAGTGTACGTAACTAACTATAATTTTTCCTTTGTATCGATATTAAATAAAGTGTATTAAATAAATTGAAAAATTTTATGAATACATTAGTATATTAACATTTATTAATAATAAAGTGTATATTTTGAAAGTGAATAAATAATAACGATCTACGATGGTGTCGATCTTTTTCGTCAATACATGACACATGTTCAATTATGATTGAATAATTTTTAAATAAATTAAACCAAAATGTTATATAAATTTATAATATTTTTATCAAAATATTATTTTATAATATATTTTCATAATTTTGAAACTTTTAATGAAATGTTAAATTTTTATATGATTTTTGTATCATCTTTTTCAATTAAACCCTTAATCTCACTTTGAATCTAAAAGTTTTAAGAAAAAACTATGTGCACTCTCTAATTAAACATTTAAAATATTTTTTATATTTTGGCTTGTAATTGTAATATTATTGTAAGTGAAGACAATGAAGTTTGAAGTTAAAATATGAATTAATTTTGCATTTAGATCTCAGAAGTTTTTAAAATTTTCAAGTAAAAATTCACAAAAAAATGTTTTGAGATATTAATATGCTCTAGTTTAAAATCGAGAGGGACCTAAAGATTGTGTAAACCAAAATATTTAAGACAACTACCAATAACTTTAGTGTTTTGGATCAAAATGTCAACTTTTCAAACGCACATGGAATAAAATATTTTTTTTGAAATAGAGGGACTAAAATAAAATTTTAAGTATAGTAAAAGGACTAAAATATTATTTATAGTAGAAGAACTAAAAAGAACTTTTAGGTATAATAGAGGGACTTCTACTCTACTTTAACTACATCGTTGTTTATGTTAACATACATAAGAACATAAATTAAATGTGTTTAAATGTATAACATTCTTCAACTTATAAAATAAAAGAAATTGGAACGATATAAACAATATACGTATAAATATATTTTTTCTAACTTGTAGTCTCTTATTCATTTATTTACTAATAATGTTGGTATCATTTAGAGAGAAACAAATCAGACTCGTATCCCTAACGACGAGACCTACCTTCTCATCCATTGACCATGCCCTCAAACCTGTCGGAACCTTAACTAATTGCAAATCCTTACTACACCTATCATCATGTTGCGCGTAATAAGTGATTCACAATTGGTGTAAGTGTACACGTCGCAAGTTATAGTATAGAAAGATATCGTCTCCACAGGGATTGGTGTTACTTCAGGAATTTAACTTCTCGCACTGTAAAAGTAAAAACACAAGTAGGTGATTGTAGGAGTTCTAATTAATAACTAAACTAAGAGCAATAAAATAAAAGAAGATGTAATCAAATGAGAGAGAATAGGCCAAATTATCGTAAATTTGAGGAGTGATAGTCGGATGGATCGTCTTGGTAAATGAGTGCAACGGCAACTCAATTGCTGCGATAGTTGATGCCAATTGGGTTGCCAGGGCAAATGGTATAGCTATGCCGGGGTAACTAGTATAACAATACCGGGGCAACTGCTTGGGCAACTAAGCGGAAAACTTCAAGGTTCGGTGAAGCGTTCTTTAATGATTCCTTCTTATCCTTAAGTCGAAATACAAGTTGATTGTGCAAGCCTTGATAATATCTCCCAGCGTGAACCAAGGGTGAACAACAACCAATCTTGCGCTCCTCTTAGCCATTGAAATTTGTAACTTATTCCTAAGCCGAATTAGTCTTCATCGGATTGGACAAAAACCATACTCATTCGTTTCTTGAATCTAACTCTCCCGATATTAGATAAATAGATGAAATCACGAGATCCTCTCTCAATTCACTCGCAAACAAGAATTAAAAACCAAGAATGAGCAAACCTTGAATAAAAATTGCAAACTCTATTACCTAAACAAAATCCATTTGTTTCTCACAACCACAAACCACAATAACCTTAGCTAACTAGATTTAGTCCATGGCTAGGTTCTAAAGAAACACAAAATAAAATCTCCCTAACACGAACCCTAACGAAAACAAGAAGAAAAGATGTCGACAACCTCTCTTGCTTCTTCTCCCCAATCGAACATACCCTAGGCTTGGGCGGCTTGGCTTCTTATTTATAAGGGATGGCTAGGTCAAAGTCTATCTTGAGGAGAAAGTTAAGTTGCATTTAAATTGAATAAAAGAAATATTAATTCTCTTGGTATTTTTATCCAACTAAAATTCCTCCTATTTTTTTGGGATTTATTTCTCTTGACCTCTTCTCGAACCTCTAATCTTCTTTCTTCATGCCACATAGCACGACTGGACCAGCTTTTTATGCTCTTCAATTCGGCTACCACTTTGTCTTGTTTAAGCTTGTCGACGGTTACCGCTGTAATTTGGTGCAGCATTGCCTTCCTATCGATGATTGTCGTGGCAACCGGGTGGCATTGCCTTCTAGTTGATGATTGTCATGGCAACTTGGTGCAACATCTCTTTCTTGTCGATAATTTTCGTGGCAGCTGTCCTGGCAACTACTCATACACACATAAAAATAACTCTCGGCAGCATCTTTTTCCACAAAAACTAAGCAGAATATAAAGTCAAACTCGACCACCAAGGAAACAATGCAAATATGTATGAATGGCTTATTAGTAAAGTGATGTAGTTCTCTTGAATGGCTAATTAGTTCGATTGAGAACACCACTGCTAACAGTTCCTTTTCTATCGTGGTGTAGTTCACTTGGGCATCATTCAGTGTCTTGCTGGCATAGTAAATCACATGGAAGAGCTTATCCTTCCGCTGCCCTAGTGTTGCCCCGACAGCATAGTCACTGGCATCACACATTATCTCAAATGGAAAACTCCAGTCTGGTGGCTGTATGATCGGGGCTGATACCAGCTTCTCTTTCAGAATTCTGAATGCCTCAGTACATTCAGCATTAAAATCAAAGGGACGGTTCTGCTCCAGTAGGTGGCATAGGGGTTTAGTGATCTTCGAGAAATTTGCAATGAATTGTCGATAAAACCTAGCATGCCCTAAGAAACTCTGAATCCCCTTGACTTAGGTGGGTGGCAGTAGCTTTTCAATTACCTCTATTTTTGCTATGTCTACCTCTATGCCGTGACAGCTTACCTTGTGGCCCAATACTATTCCTTCATCCACCATGAAGTGGCATTTTTCCTAATTCAAGACCAAGTTCGCCTATTCACATCTTTCAAGGACCTTCTGCAAGTTGTCTAAACAACCTTTAAAACTGTCTCCAAAGACGGAAAAGTCGTCCATGAAAATTTCCAGGAAATCCTCCACCATGTCGGAGAATATGGCCATCATGCATCTTTGAAAGGTTGCTGGTGCATTGCAGAGCCCAAATGGCATTCTCCGAAAAGCGTAGGTGCCATACGGGCACGTGAAGGTAGTTTTCTCTTGATCCTCTGGTGTGATTGCTATCTGATTGTAACCTGAGTAACCATCAAGAAAACAATAATAAGGTTTTCCCGCTAATCTATCAAGCATTTGATCAATAAAAGGTAGGGGAAAATGGTCTTTCGGGTAGCTTTGTTAAGCTTCCGATAATCCATACAAACCCTCCAACCGGTCACAGTCTTGGTTAGGATTAGCTCGTTTTCTGCGTTGGTTACCACGGTTATGCCTCCCTTTTTGGGCACACACTACACCGGGCTCACCCACTTACTATCCGAGATGGCGTATATGATTCCGACGTCAAGCCATTTGATGATCTCTTTTCTCACCACTTCTCGCATATCCTCGTTCAAACGTCTCTGGGCATCAATTGTCGGCTTATGATCATCCTCCAAGAGAATCTTGTGCATACATAATGCCGGACTGATGCCTTGTATATCAGCTATAGCCCATCCAATAGCCTTATTATGTTGTTGTAGCATTCTGATAAGCTGCTGCTCTTGTTCCTGCATTAACTTGGAAGAGATGATTACAGGCAACGTATCATTCAAACCAAGAAAAACATATTTAAGCTGCCCTGGCAGGGGCTTAAGATCTAGAACATGTAGTTTTTCAATTGAAGGTTTCTGGATTATATGTTCATTCGAGGTATAATTTAGGGGCTCGAAGAACTTACCTGGATGATTGCCTATCCAATTTACCTCCTCGGGACCTTCAGTGTCAGATATCTCTGAATCGAAGGAGTCACTGTCGTCGTTGCTGCCGTGACAGTCTTCCAGGTGACTACTGTGGCAGTGACCAATTTTTCTGTCGTGGCAGCTGGATCTGATGCAAGGTTGGTCAAGGATTACTTTAGTGATGGCCTTGCACTCTTCTTCTGTATCAACATGTTTAATTGCTTGTAGAACATTGAGTTTGATTTCTTGATCATTCACTCTCATGGTCAGTTCTCCTTTCTCCACATCGATCACAGTTCTGCCTGTGGCTAGGAAGGGTCGCCCCAGGATGATCGGTGCGTTTTCATCTGCTTCACAGTATAAGACAAGAAAGTCAGCAGGGAAAATAAATTTATCCACTCTTACCAGAATATCTTCGATCTTCCCTTCTGGTTGCACGTAAGAGCGGTCTGCCAGCTGCAGCATGACTGTCGTGGGCCATGCTCGTTCAATACCTAATTTCTGAAACACAAATTTTGGCATTAAATTTATGCTAGCACCAAGATCACAAAGTGCCTTACCCACGAATTTGTCGCCAATTATGCACAGTATGATGAAACTCTCATGATGCTTCTTTTTCTGGGGTGGATGTTTGTGCAAGATAGTCATGCATCCTTCTGTCATTTTTACCGTTTCAAACTCCCCAAGTCTGGACCTTTTCGACATGGCATCCTTGAGAAATTTCCCATAATCGGGCATATGCTTGATGGCCTCTAACAACGGTATATTGATATGTACCTGTTTAAAAATATCATAAATCTTTTAAGCTGGTACTCTTGTTTCTGTTTTTGTAACCGATGTGGAAAAGAAGGTGGAGGACGGTAATCTTCAAGACGTTCTACACATGGTATTCGGATCTGAGGAGGTTTAGGTTCTTCAACATCCTTTTCTTGCTCCTCTGTCCCTTCTGCTGTCGTGGCAGGTGTGTCGGCAGCAGGTTGCTCTTCCTCTGTCGGGGCAGTGTTCACGGCAGGTGTATCTGGGGTCGGTATGCTCTTCGTCTCCGGCCCTTGTAACTGTTTCCCACTCCTAGTTGTGATTGCTTTACACTGCTCATGTGTGGGTTTTCTAGTGACCTCAGTATAACTAGGGAATCCTCTGTTCTGCCTTGGCTTAATATGCTGGGAAACCTAGCCCATCTGTGTCTCCAGTGATTTCAAGGTGGCCTCATGGTTGGTCATCCTCATCTCTGTCTTGTCCATGAATGACTCAGTCTTCTTGACAAAGTGATCCATGTTTGCCATGTAAGCTCTTGTCTATGACATGAATGTAGCCAATGTCTGTTCCAGTATACTAGGTGCGGCTGCCGGCTGCTGTTGCGGTTTCTGTTGTGGCTGTTGTCACGACAGTATTCTGGGTGCCCCTTGATTTTGGTTGTTCTGCACTGGAGGATTTAGTGCATTGTTCGGATTGCTCCAGGAGAACTTATGATCTTTCCTCCAGTTGGGGTTGTAATTGTTGGAATCGTAATTTCTTGGCTTGTTGTAATTTCCAACATACATCCCTTCTTCTAACTGTAACGGACAGTCTTCCGAACTGTGGTTCCCACTACAAGTTTCACATACCTCTTCTGCAGAATATATAGGTTTGGAATCTTTTCGCAATAGATTTTCCACTGCCTTTGTGAGGTATGCAACTTGTGTCTTCAGGGAATTGTCAGTTTCATAATCCTTTACAGTTATCCCTCGTTTACCTCCTCTCCTTGCTGTAGGGAATTGCTCGTCAGTCTTTGCTAGGTTTTTCAACACTACCATTGCCTCGTCTGGATCTTTGTCCAATAGTAGTCCATTTGCTGTGGAATCTATTCTCATTCTGGTGTGTGTATTGGCAACATTGTAGAATTTAACGACCTGATTCCACACGGGGAATCCATGCATCGGGCAATTCCTTAGAAGAGTTGTAAATCTGTCTCATGCCTCGTGCATTGGTTCGTCATCTTCCTGTTGAAAAGTAGAAATTTCGTTACGCAATCGCTCAGATAAGTGAGAAGGATTAAAACGAGATAAAAATTCACGAGAGAGATCTGCCCAAGTTCGTATTGAACCTGGCGTTAGTTTATTCCACCAAGTTTTAGCTCTGTCTCTCAGTGAATGAGGAAATAACCGAAGCCTCAGTACTTCCGGATTTGTTCCTGGCAATCTAAACGATCCACAGATTTCTTGGAACGTTTTCAGATGTTCTCGGACATCCTCTGTTGCAGCACCACTAAACTGGCCAGTGGAGTTTATCATGCTGAACATAACAGGTTTCAGCTCGAAGTTCTCAGCTTCCACGTCTGGCAAGGTGGTCTTCAGTTTAACATGATCATTGATCATGTAATCGCGGCAGGACTGCCGTGCGGCAACGGCAGCGGCAGGCCGTCCATTCTGGTCATCTAGGGGAGGATCTTCAGCATTCCTCTGGTTATTATTTACCCCGTTGTGCATTGCTTCTAACTGTTCCTCAATATAGTCATTTCTTGCTATCAAGAGGTGGACTCGGTTCCTGAGGTTGCACGTACGTTCGATTTTAGGGTCTAGTTCGTACTTAGGGTGTTTGCCTCGTCTAGATCTGCGCATAAGCAAGCAGAAAACCTTGTGAAAAGCACAGGGTAAATAACACCAATAAAAACAGAAAAATTAAAAAGAAAAAGTGCAGTAAAAGTAAGGGTAAAGATATGTTGTCAGTCCCCGGCAACGGCGCCAAAAACTTGTTGCGTGTCAAAAGTCCTATCGCAATGTAGTGCAAGTGTACACGACGCAAGTAGTAAAGTGATACTTGGAGTATCGGATATCGTCTCTACAGGGACTGGAAATAGCTTTATCCTATAGTTGCTGCACAAGAGAAAGAAAGAGTTTAAATTGTTTGGAAAGTAATATTGGAAAATAAGGAATATAAAAGAGAAAAGAATCAGGGTTTAGAAATAGGCTGGTATTGGATTGTTCGGTAGTGCAGGTGTTGCACTGTAGAAGGAACTTATGTTCTGTCGTCGTCCCTATCGCGGCAGCACCTATCGCGGTAGAAGTCTGTTGTTGTCGCGGCAGCGATCACACAACTCTGTACTTCGAGTTTGGAAAGAATCCCTGTTATGACTTGTCCTATCCCTAGATCCAAGTCTGTCGATGAACACGTCTTGGATGATACCTCCCGGCGTGAATCGAAGGATGAACACCGATGTTTGTGAATTCTCTATTAGCCACTGAACCTCGTCCTATCCCTAGGTCCGAGATTGTTTAACCATAAACTGGAAAACGCGTATTTATTCCGTTCGTATGCTTGACTCTCTCGATATCAAACAAATGGATAACCTCACAATGCTCTCCCGATACTCTTGCGAGATGTGAAAAACCAGAATAAATAAACTTGAAGTTTTTATTGCTTGAACAGAAAAAAATCCTAAAACAGTACAATCCTTGCAACTACTTTACAGAATTAACCCTTAGCCCTAGGGGAGGTTTAGAACATGATGAGAAGGGGAAAAACGACAAGGGTTTTAGGGAAGACGACTAGAGATGAGATCTCCTCCCCTAGGTCGAATTACATGCCTTTATATAGGCCTTGGGTTCAAGTTTTCTAATAATGTAAGAATACAAGTTCAAACTAAAGTACAACTCTATTAAAGATTAAATCTTCTGAGTAGATGTCTTTGGGTTTCTTCCTTGAACTTTGGGTTTCTTTCTTGAACTTTGGGCTTGGCCTTCATTCTGCCCCAGGGCTCAGAAAAATATAGGAGTGGTCCACGACAGAACGGCTTGAAATCCTCTATCTGTCGAACTCCACTTCACTTTTCCACTTCACCCATGTTGTCGTCATGGCTGCCACGACAGCATCTTGCTTCTCGACTCCAGTCCTGTGTTCCAGCTCAGCTCCCTTGCCGCCCTGCGTCTGCCACAGCAGATACCTGCAAAAGTGACCAAAATCAGTAGCAACTGTGCCATTTAATCTAATTGTGATGTATATGCAAAACTTTACCTAAATGCAACGAATTATGCTTGAATGCAGTAGAAATATGGGTTAAATAAGGGGTAAAATATAGAACTTTTGCACACTCAACAAATGGCTAATTATGCAAATGATATGAGCCTAAGTCTAGCAATGTTATGAGTAAAAAGGGTTATAAAAATGGGTAATCTTCACCCGTGTTCCTTTTGTTTGGGGTTTGTTTTATTTTGGTCACCCGAATTTAAAAAAGATCATTCTTGCCACTTAAGTTTTGAATCGTTTCTATTTCGGTCCTTTGGCCGTTAATTTAAAAATAATAATTTTTAATTTAACCTCAAACTTTCAAAACTTTATTTTTCACCATCTTCCCCCAAAACTTGAAAATTTTATTTCTCCGCCCACCACCCAATCCCGACCCTCTTTCCACCGCCATGAGTCCGCCACTCTCCTTCGCCCCAAATATCAGTTGATCATTAAACACCAGATTTTGTCCTCACAAACATTCATCATGATTGATGTAGGAATTAGAATAAACAATTTGTTGGCAACAAATTGCAAAGAAATTCAGACCAAATTGGAAAGCAAGTACAACGTAAATACTTCCTAAGAAACATTCAAAACTTTGAGCAAAATCTGGAAATAACCCCACTTTCCACCCATTATTTCTGCCGTAAGAAATCCCCCCAAAGAAACTACATTACATGCTCCCATTCCATATGAATTGCTTTGGACTCTGAAGATGCAATTTCTTGTTGGATTAAAATACCAACAAACGTACGCGTTAAAAGAAAATTCAATCTAAATTAATTCATAATACATTAAAAATATAAATTTATTAACCGATTAATATAAATCGAATATTGTAAAATTTTATTATGATGAATTTTTTTAATATAATTTAATTAATTTCCCTATTTTACAATGTGAATAATTGAACCTCTAATCTTACTTGAATATGGTGTTTAATGATCAACTGATATTCGTGGCGGACCCAAGGCGGTGGAAAGAGAGTCGAGATCGGGTGGTGGATGGAGAAATAAAATTTTCAAGTTTTTGGGGAAGATGGTGAAAAATAAAGTTTTGAAAGTTTGGGGGTTATATTAGAAATTATTATTTTTAATTAACGGAGGTTAACAGCTAAGGAACCAAAATAGACACGATTCAAAACGTAAGTGGCAAGAATGATCTTTTTTTAAATTCGGGTGACCAAAATAGAACAAAGCCCAAACAAAAAGGACCATGGGTGAAGATTACCCTATAAAAATAGAACTTTTGAACACTTAACACACCCCCAAACTCAAACTATTGCTTGTCCTCAAGCAATGCAAACTAAAAATTACCTGCCAAGACTTTAATCATCAAAGACATGCTTCAAACTTGAATTAAAACCTTAGAACCGTGGCACAAAGTATGATCACCTTTTGAATTTTTTGAATGTCATAAAAATTACCCAGAACCACACTATAATGCTCGTGACAATGTGTGTGTGTAGTTGTGTACAAGTTGATTTTCAAGATTCCATGTGAACATTAGGCTTTTATCTATTTAATTACCGGGGTGTTTCTTTTTACTTTCACTAGAGCCAATTTCGGGCACCTCTAGCTAAACAATTTTTAATTTATTCGACTAGAGCCAATTTCGGGCACCTCTAGCGATTCTTTTAAGTGCATTAACTACTAGAGCCGGTTTCGGGTACCTCTAGCAAGAAATTATCTTCTTTCTAATTTTCAATTTACCCAAAATTTTAAGCAACCTAAGTTTACTAAGTTTCTATCAATCAACAAGTCACAACTGTGTAAAAAAAATTTTAGCATCATAGTGAGTTTCTAAGTTCTTTTCATGCAATCCTAAAATTTAAAGGATTTTTTTCAATTAAGTGAAGTGGCAAGTTTCCATCATTGGCTATTTAACAAGTCTTAAGCAATTAAATCCAATTAAATGCATGACAAGCAATCTATGCAACCTATATGCTATCACTAAAGTTGAGTGCAACTAAATATGAAGGCTAATCTAGAAACAATTTCCCCCCAAACTCGAGTGAGGCATTGTCCTCAATGCATGCATAAAGAAAATAAAAACAAAATTAAAATTAAAATAATAAAATAAAATAAAAAGATGAGAAACGATAACTTACTCCGAGAGCTCATCATCGCTAATGATGAGTTTTCGGTGGGCGGTTTGTTTGATCTTCTTGCTTGAGCGCGGTGGTTGCTTCCTAATTGCCGGTGGTGGAACTGGTTCCCGTGTAGGGGTACTTCTTTGCTCTCGTCCTCCATCTCTTCAATTTCCTCGATTGTGGAGGCTTTGCATTTGGCTTTGGAAGATGTTGCTGGAGGTGACTTCATGGGTGCTGCTGCGGACTCGTCCGAATCTGAAAAACCAGATAAGGTTTCAGTGCGCGTTTGGCTTTGGAGTTTTACCTTTGTCCTTGGCAGTAGTTTACGCGACATCTTCAGTCTTGGTTTCTAGAGCATCTTCAGTGTCCATTGTCGTGGCATCTGCTAAGGTAGGTGTCGGGGCATTTTTCGGGGCATACTTTGTTGTGGTTCTTGGTGCGGAAAAACAAAGAAAACTACTAGAGCCTAAAAAGAAAACAACCAATAGTAAATAGAACTGTTCTAAAATAACTGGAAATAAAAATACGAAATAAAACCTAAATTAAGTTCAAAATTAAAAACAAAACAAAAATAAAAACACTGGAGGAGAGCATGATCATGCGTCTCCTAAAGTGACCACTTCCTTGTTACGCTCCACATGGGCACCATTGTAGTGCTTCAATCTTTGTCCGTTAACTTTGAATTCATGTCCGTCAGTGGTGGACTTGATTATTATGGCACCATGGGAGAACGACTTGACTACTTCGAATGGTCTAGACCATCTTGATCTCAATTTTCCCGGAAATAGTTTTAACCGAGAATTAAATAGGACTAGTTGCCCGGGTATGAATTGTCGCGGCAACAGCTTCTTGTCATGCCAACGCTTTGTTTTCTCCTTGTAGATCCTTGCATTGTCGTAAGCTAAGGCACGAAATTCTTCTATTTCGTTGAGATCCAACAGACGCTTTTACCCGACACTTTCCCAATCCATGTTCACAGTTTTGATCTCCCAATACACCTTGTGCTCGATTTCCACCGGTAAATGGCAAGTCTTGCCATAGACAAGTCGGAAGAGGTACATACCTAGACGTGTTTTGAATGCAGTGTGATATGCCCAAAGTGCATCATCAAGTCTCAATGACCAATCCTTCATTGAGGGATTTACAACTTTTTCGAGTATACCCTTTAATTCCCAGTTGGAAATTTCTGCTTGCCCGTTGGTTTGTGGGTGATATGTCGTGGTAACTTTGTGGGTTACGCCAAAGCGTTGCAACATATTGGCAATGATTTTATTATCGAAGTGCTTACCTTCATCGTTGATGATTGCCCTTGGCATTCCAAACCGTGTGAATATATTTTTATGTATAAATCTATGCACGATTTTTGAGTTGTTTCTGGGAGTTGAAATTGTTTCGACCCATTTTGACACATAATCAACAGCAAGTAAGATGTAGAGGTTTCCATATGAAGAAGGGAAAGTTCCCATGAATTTAATCCCCCACACATCGAACAATTCCACTTCAAGGATGTTTTGCAGTGGTATCTCGTGTCGTCTAGAGATATTGCCCATTCGTTGACAACGATCACACTATTTGTAAAATTCGTGGGCATCCTTGTAGAGTGTGGACCAATACAAACCAGATTGTAAGACTTTGACCGCGGTACGAGTGCCTCCAAAATGACCTATATATGGTGAATCATGGCATTGTCTACACACGTTTTGTTGTTCTTCCTCGGGAACACATCTTCTTATAATATGATCTGCACATTGTTTAAACAAAAGTGGCTCGTCCCAATAATAATGATTAGCATCATGCTGGAACCGCTTCTTTCCTTGTTGAGTAAGGCCATAAGGTAAAATACCACTAACAAGGAAATTAACTAAATCTGCATACCGGGGTATTGTTGGGGCATCGGTTCTTGCTGCGGCATGTGGTACTTGAGTTGCCGCGCCATACGCGACGAGATTTTTCGAGGCATGAGTTGCCGCGACATCAGGACTTGCCAAGGCTTGCAGACTGGGAGTTGTCGAGGCAACTAACATCTGCTCATCTGGAAACGTATCGCATATCTCCATCTTCGTTTCCTCTTCTCCGTTGTGTTCCAAGCGTGACAAGTGATCGGCAACCTGATTCTTTGTCCCTTTCCTATCCTTAATCTCAATGTCAAACTCTTGTAATAGTAATATCCAACGAATCAAACGAGGTTTGGCATCTATTTTAGCAAAAAGGTAATTAATTGTCGAGTGGTCAGTATGAACTATTACCTTGGTCCCGATCAAGTAGGAGTGAAATTTTTCAAAGGCAAAAACTACGGCTAGTAACTCTTTTTCCGTCGTGGTGTAATTTAATTGGGCATCATTAAGAGTTTTACTAGCGTAGTAAATAACATGAAAAATTTTACCTGTTCGTTGGCCTAAAATAGCTCCTACCGCGAAGTCACTTGCATCACACATGATCTCGAAAGGTAAAGTCCAATCAGGTGGGACGAAAATAAGTACCGAGGCAAGTTTCTCTTTGAGGGTTTTGAATGCTTGGGTGCAAGAATCATCAAAATTGAAGGCATTATCTTGTTCTAACAAGTTACACAAGGGTTTAGTAATTTTAGAAAAATTATGTATAAACCTTCTGTGAAAACCTGCATGTCCGAGGAAACTTCGAATTCCCTTGACTGAATTTGGCGGTGGTAATTTTTCGATCACTTCAACCTTGGATCTATCGACTTCGATGCCTTTGGATTAAATCTTGTGGTCGAGCACAATCCCTTCATCAACCATAAAATGGCTCTTCCCCTAATTAAGTACTAGATCAAAATTTTCACATCTCGTTAGCACCTTCTCCAAGTTACCGAGGCAATTGTCGAAATCATTCCCAAACACCAAGAAATCTTCCACGATGATCTCAAGGTAATCTTCAACCATGTCAGAAAAAATTTCCATCATGCATCTTTGGAAGGTTGTCGAGGCATTGCATAATCCGAACGGCATCCTTCGAAAGGCATAAGTGTCGTACGGGCATGTGAATGTGGTCTTTTCCTGATCATCCGGTGCTATGGAAATCTGGTTATAACCTGAGTAACTATCAAGAAAAAAATAAAAGGGTTTACCTGCAAGACGGTCAAGCATTTGATCAATAAAGGGTAAAGGAAAGTGATCTTTCCTAGTAGCTTTATTCAACTTACGGTAATCCATGCAAACCCTCCAACCGGTCACAGTCCTGGTTGGAACAAGTTCATTGTTTTCATTGCTTACAACAGTTATACCTCCTTTTTTGGTACACATTGTACCGGGCTTACCCATATACTGTCGGAGATAGGATAAATGATATCAACATCAAGCCACTTGATGATTTCTTTTATCACAACTTCCTTCATGGCGGGGTTAAGTCTCCTTTATGCCTCAATTGATGATTTATGATCATCCTCCAAAAGGATTTTTTGCATGCATACCGCCGGGCTAATTTCCTTCAAGTCGACAATGGTCCACCCTATTGCCTTTTTGTGCAGCGTCAACATGTCAATCAATCTCTTTTCTTGTTCAGGATGCAACTAAGAAGAAATAAATTACAGGCAAAGTGTTTTTGGTTCCCAAGTAAGCATATTTTAATTGCCTTGGAAATGGTTTCAACTTAAGAATGAGAGGTTTTTCAATAGATGGTTTTTCGAGTTTACCTTCCTTACCTGAATAGTCCAATGGTTCAAAGTATGTACCTGGTTGACTTGTTATCCAATTTGCCACTTCTTGCTCTTCGTCGATCGGTTCTTCAACTTCTCCATACTCCTCTAGTTTGGCAATTAAATTACCGATGCAACTTTCTTCCACGTCAAAATTGAACTCGGTCGTGGCTTGGATGACTTAACATTCCTCTAGATCATCGGCATGCTTAAGGGTTTGGAACACATTTAGTTTAACTTGTTGATCATTTACCCTCATCGTGAGTTCTCCTCTTTCGACATTAATCAAGGTCTTTCTCGTTGCTAGGAATGGTCTCACAAGGATAATGGTTGCGCTCTCATCTTCTTCACAATCTAAAATAATAAAGTCAGCGAGAAAAATAAATTTATCAACTCTTACCAGCATATCCTCGATTTTTCCCTCTGGATGCACATAGGACCTATCCGTAAGCTGTAGCATCACAGTTGTTGGTCTCGCCTTCCCAATTCCCAACTTCTGGAAAACTGATTTGGCCATTAAGTTTATGTTTGCTCCAAGATCGCACAACGCCTTCCCGACATAGTGATTCCTGATTGCACATGGTATTGTAAAACAATCGGGGTCTTTTAGCTTAGGTTGCATTCGATTATGCAACATGGCCATGCATCCTTCCGTCACAGTAAATATTTCGAATTCTCCTAGCCTAGTCCTCTTAGAGACTATGGCTTTAAGGAACTTGGCATAATTCAATATTTGCTCAATTGCTTCAACCAATGGCAAGTTGATGTGAACTTGCTTTAAGATGTTGAGGAACTTCTTGAATTGGTACTCTTGCTTTTGTCACTTCAACCTCTATGGGAATGGGGGTGGAAGTCGAATGTCCTCAATCCTCTTGCTGGTTTGGAACTTGATGGATGACATTATCGAGGCATTAGGACTTGCTGCGGCATGAACAATTGGTGTTGTCGGGGCATCTATGCTTGTGGTTGCCGAGGCATCAGGGCTTGCCTTGACAATTTCTGACTCACCAATTTTTCCAGGGGCTTGATTGTTGGAGTCATCCTCTTCTATACGAGGTTGCTCCTTTGGTTGAGTGTTCTCCGTTGAATGGGTTTGAGCTTCTTTAAATTTTTGGACACTCCGAGTGGTGATTGCCTTGCACTGCTCATGACCAATTCCCCTTTTAACCTCAGTAACACTGGGTAAACCATATTGTGGTCTTGTATTCAGATTTTGGGCAAATTTCCCAACTTGAGTCTCCAATGACTTCAGGGCTGCCTCTTGATTATGCAATCCCATCTCGGTCCTGTTAATAAAAGCATCAGTCATTGTCATGAAATTACTATTTTCAGCCATATACGATTCAGTTTTTAACATGAAAGCATTAAGAGAGTTTTCCAAAGAACTAGATGGGTTCGATTGTTGCTACGGCATTGGTTGCTACGACATCGATTGCCAAGGAATGTTTTGTTGGAATCCCATTGCTGGAGCATTCTGATTGTTCTGGTTAAGGGCATTGTTGGGATTGCTCCATGAGAAATTTGGATGCTTCTTCCAGGCCGGATTGTAAGTGTTGGACATCACGTTGTTGTTCTGGTTGTAGTTTCCAACATAAAAATTGGACTCTGGGTTCTGTGGATACTCAGAAGAATCATGGTTACCATTACATAAATCACAAATGGAACCTACTACCTTGACCTCCCGTGGGTTGCTTGGTCGTTGCATGTTCATAACCAAATTGGTTAAGGTAACCAATTGTGTAAGAATTCAATCTGATGACTCAAGCTCATTTATCGTGGCATGGCGTCTGAATCATCCTTTTCTAGTTGTCGGGAACTAATAGTCATTTTTAGCAAGCCTATTCAAAATCTCCATTGCTTCTTCTGGTGGCTTGTTTAGGAGTATGCATTTCCCGAGGCATCCAGCATCATCCTCGTTGGCGTGTTTACCGCATTGTAAAAATCTGTCACTTGTGTCCACACAGGGAATCCGTGTAGGGGGCATTTGTGTAACAGTATTCTATATCGCTCCCAAGCCTTGTATATGGATTCATCATCCTTGTAGGGGACATTTGTGTAACAGTTCTCTATATCGAGCAAGGAAATCACGGTATAAATCAGTCTAAGATCCTATTGATTCGAATGGAATACTATTCAACCAAGCTTTCGCACTATCCCTCAATGAATAGGGGAATAATTTTAGCCTCAAAATATCCTCATGGACTCCTTGTAGCTTGAATGAATTGCAAATCTCCAGGAAAGATTTGAGATGTTGTCTGACATCTTCAGTCGCCGATTCGCCAAATTGACCAATTGTATTGATCATATTGAACATGAATGGCTTTAATTCGAAGTGGGCAGCTTCAATTTCAGGTGTAACAACTCTTGGATTCAGTCCGTTGAGATCTTCCTCTAAATAACTTGGACATTTAAGTTACGTGCGAGGATCATTCCATCCCCTACTGCAGCATTCTAATTTTTATTTTCATGCACATTGCCATTTTGGGCAGCAGGTGGGTCAGCCATTGCTGCTCTCAGTCTTTGTCTAAGCCTGACAGATACGTTCAATTTCTAGATCAAGGGGATATTTTGGAGCTGTTGGATTTTCCCTGGTCATACACCAATGCAAAATCAAATCCTTTTAACCCTTTGAAACTGAACAATAAAAGTAAAAAGAAATAAAAGTGCAAGAAAATAAAAACAAATTCGTTATTGCCAATCCCCGGCAACGACGTCAAAAACTTGTTGCGCGTAATAAGTGCTTCTCAATTGATGCAAGTGTACACGTCACAAGTTATAGTATATAAAGACATCGTCTCCACAGGGATTGGTGCTACTTTAGGAATTTAACTTCTCGCACTGTAAAAGTAAAAACACAAGTAGGTGATTGTACGAGTTCTAATTAATAACTAAACTGAGAGCAATAAAATAAAAGAAGATGTAATCAAATGAGAGAGAATATGCCAGATTATCGTGAATTTGAGGAGTGATAGTCAGATGGATCGTCTTGGTAAATGAGTGCAACGACAACTCAATTGTTGCGGTAATTGATGCCAATTGGGTTGCCAGGGCAACTGGTAAAGCTATGACGGGGCAACTAGTATAACAATGCCGGGGCAAGGATTGCCAGGGCAACTGCTTGGGCAACTAAGCGGCAAACTTCAAGGTTCGGTAAAGCGTTCTTCAATGATTCCTTCTTATCCCTAAGTCGAAATACAAGTTGATTGTGCAAGCCTTGATAATACTTCCCAGCGTGAACCAAGGGTGAACAACAACCAATCTTGTGCTCCTCTTAGCCATTGAAATTCGTAACTTATTCCTAAGCCGAATTAGTCTTCAGTGGATTGGACAAAAACCATACTCATTCGTTTCTTGAATCTTACTCTCTCGATATTAGATAAATAGATGAAATCATGAGATCCTCTCTCAATTCACTCGCAAACGAGAATTAAAAATCAAGAATGAGCAAACCTTAAATAAAAATTGCAAACTCTATTACCTAAACAAAATCAAACCGTTTCTCACAACCACAAAACGCAATAACCTTAGCCAACTAGATTTAGTTCATGGCTAGGTTCTAAAGAAACACAAAATAAAATCTCCCTAACATGAACCCTAACAAAAACAAGAAGAAAAGATGATGAAGATGTCGACAATCTCTCTTGCTTCTTCTCCCCAATCAAACATACCCTAGGCTTGGGCGGCTTGGCTTCTTATTTATAGGGGATGGCTAAGTCAAAGTCTATCTTGAGGAGGAAGTTAAGTTGGATTTAAATTGAATAAAAGAAATATTAATTCTCTTGGGATTTTTATCCAACTAAAACTCTTCTTATTTTCTTGGGATTTATTTCTCTTGACCTCTTCTCGAACCTTCAATCTTCTTTCTTCATGCCACATAACACGACTGGACCAGCTTTTTATGCTCTTCAATTCGGCTACCACTTTGTCTTGTTTAAGCTTGTCGACGGTTGCCGCGACAACTTGGTGCGGCATTATCTTCCTATCGATGATTGTCGTTGCAACCGGGTGGCATTTCCTTCTAGTTGATGATTGTCATGGCAACTTGGTGCAGCATCTCTTTCTTGTCAATGATTGTCGTGGCAGTTGTCTTGGTAACTACTCATGCACACTTAAAAATAACTCCCGGCAGCATCTTTTTCCACAAAAACTATGCAGAATATCAAGTAAAACCCAACCACCAAGGAAACAATGCAAATATGCATGAATGGCTAATTATGCAATTAATATGAGCCTAAGTCTAGCAATTTTATGAGTAAAAAGGGTTATAAAATTAGAACATTTGAACACTTAATACATCCCAAAGTCTATTATCCTTCCAGACCGACGGTTCCCCATAATCATTCAAGTCATGCACCACCATGACGTCTACTGACCTCCCCTCATCCACTAATGATGGCACTATCCTCTCCGAAATCGGCATATCATTCGATCTAGTCGATTTCTCCACAACCCTCTCATCATTGGAGTCCACCACATTCACACCTGCATTGCTCCCAAACTCACTAACCTCCTCACAACAACATCCAGGACTTATCATCAGCATACCTTCAATTTCCTTGACACGAATCCTGAAAATTTGTTCAACATAAACATTCTTAATCACTTGACAAATTAACGGATCTCATTTGTTAGTATTAGTAGTTAGTTAGTTAGTTAGATTCTTGTTATTAAGTCGTTAGTGTTAACTACTTGTAATTACTACTAGTATATAAGCCCTTGTACAGATAACATTATTCAAAGAAGTAAATTTTTAATTCAATCCTTTTAACATGGTATCAAGAGCCTACAGACTGGGCTGTTTCCGTTTGGGCTTCGCCTGATCTATTTAGGAGCAGTTACTCTTTCTCAATTTCTCATTTCTGCTCTAGGTCATTTTCCCCCAAAATTCTTTGCGGAAATTCTTGTTTCCTTTTTCAATTTGCTATTGGAATCCATGGAAGTTGTTCTTGATCTCAGTTGTCCACTGCTTCTTCACCTATCTGACACTCCTAGTGTTGTTTTGGTCTCACATCAACTCGTTGGCATTGATAATTACAATATTTGGACCTGGTTTTATGCATATTGCTCTTCTCACCGATAACAAGTTGGGCTTAATTGATGGCGATTGCAAGAGTGAAAATTACGAGGAAGCGTTGCATTCACAATGAGAGAGTTGCAACGTGATAGTTGTCTCGTGGATTTTCAACTCTATTAGCAAAAAGCTCTCTACCGAAATAGTCTTTGCTTCGAGTTCAACGCTTGTTTAGAAGTATCTCAAGGAGAGATTTGACAAGATCAAGGGATCTAGGGTTTATTTCCTTTATCGGGAGATTGCGATGCTGCATCAAGGTGAGATTTTTGTTTCTTCTTACTTCACGCTTCTCAAGCTCTTGTGGGATGAGTATCATACCCTAATCCCTTTCACAACATGTGATTGTGAGATTTCTCAACAAAATCTCAAACACGTGGTTCAACATCGGCTTTTTCAATTTCTGATGGGTCTCAATGAGACATACTCAACCATTTGATGCCAAATATTACTTATGCAACCTCTTCCTAGTGTCAATCGTGCTTATTCAATGGTTGCTCAGGAAGAATCCCAACGGTTGCAGATGTCAGGTATTGTGCCCTTTCCAAAATCTACTTTTATGCTTTCTAATGCTGGGAATTCTGATCGTAGGAAGTTTAATGGGATATGTGATTACTGTAATTTTCATGGGCATAAATGGGAAAGTTGTTATCGTTTAATTGGATGTCCTGCCGATTTTAAGTTTACAAGGAAGAAGGGATCTACTGTTGCCAATAGTGCTAAGCTTCTTGACTCTGGTGATTCTGATGTCAAGTCTGTGGATGCTTCTGGTGTTCTGCCTTCACCTCTAGGTGCCCTCTTCTTTACACATGAGCAGTACAATTCGATTTTGTCTCTCTTGAACAAATCTTTCACTTCAGATTTGACAATTAACTTGGCAGGTACACTTTCCCATTGCTTATCTGTTTCTAACAATTCTCCCCATTAGATTTTGGATAAGGGTGCTACAGACCATATGATATATGATTATTAGGGTTTAGAATCTCTGATTTCATGCTCTTTTGATTCTCGCTTTGTCAACCTTCCCAATGATAATATTGTTCATGTTACTTCAGTTGGTTCTCATACATTTCTATCTGGTCATTCTATTTCCAATGTCCTTTTTGTACCTCAGTTTAAACATAATCTTCTTTATGTTTCAAAGTTAACCAAAGACCTTCATAGTTCAGTCACTTTTTCCCTGATTTTTGTGTCTTACAAGATCACACAAGTGGAAGGATGATAAAATTGGTAGTGAACATCAACACTTCCCTCTAATTTGTCATCATCTAAAAATTCTAGTTTATTTCCTTTGTTGACACTAAAAAAGTTCATCTTTTGATAATTGTATGTTTTCTTCTCAAGTTAATAAAATTAGCCTATGGCATGCTTGTTTAGGGCATGTTTCTTCCTTAAAGTTGTATCATATACATTTTTTATAGTCGCATACTTTCAATATTGATGACATTGCTAATTGTGATACATATCCTTTAGCCAAACAAACTCGGTTACATTTTCCTTTAAGTCATTCTAGGTCCACTAAACCTTTTCATTTGTTACATCTTGATCTCTAGGGTCTATATAGAACTTCTACTCATAGTGAACATAGGTTCTTCCTTAGTATAGTAGATGATTTTTCTAGAATGACTTGGGTGTACTTATTGAAGCACAAGTCTAAAACTATTATGTATCTTAGACATTTTCTTACCCTGGTTCAAAATCAATTTTCTTTTTTGTAAAAAAATTCGAAGTGAAAATGGTACTGAATTTCTCAATTTAGATTGTTCTACCTTGTTTCACTCTCTAGTTATAATCCATCAAAGTTTATGTATAAGAAATCCTCAATAAAATGAGATTGCTGAAAGGAAACATGAGAACCTTTTTGATGTTGCTAGAGCTCTAAAATTTCACTCTAAGGTACCCATTAAATTATGGGATGAGTGTCTTAAAACTGCTTGTTATCTTATTAATAGACTCCCCTCTTATGTCTTGCAAAATAAAAGTCCATTTGAACTTCTTTATGCTAAACCTCCAAACCTATCTCATTTAAGAATATTTGGGTGCCTTTTTTATGCTACTCAGACTAATTTTCAGGATAAATTTTTTCCAAAAGTTATACCTTCTATTCTTATGGGTTATTCTTATACTAAAAAAGGATATATTCTTTTTTATCTTAACAACATATTTTTTTGTTAGCAGGGATGTCAAATTTCATGAGTCTGTATTTCTTTTTCATTCTCATGCTACAAATTCTTCTTCTTTCTTTCCTGTCCAAAATTCTTATCCAGATTCATAATTTTTACACCTTACCACTTCTTCTCCCACTTCTGGTTCTTCTTCTGATTTTATTTTCCCTAAAATTCTTTCTCATGTTCCTTCTTCTTTGCATGCAGGTTTTTCCCCTGCAGTTTTTTCTTCTGCAGATTTTTTTCCAGATAATTTCGTCTCTACTGCTTCAACAAGTGCACCCTTTTCCCCTGTCCACCCTCTCCCAAGTAGAAGATCTTCTCGTATCTCTATACCACTAAACTATTTACAAGACGTTGCTAGTTCCCACTAGTACTCATCTCCTTCAGGTCAGTTTCCAATTTCTCAATTTATTTCTTATTCTTATTTGCCATTACATACACAATCCTTTTTATCTTTTTTTATGGTTTAGCCTAAATCCTATTTTGAACTCATTAGAAACCCAGTGTGGATTAAGGTCATGAATGTGGAGATTCTTGCACTGGAATTAAATAAATTCTCCTCTAGGAAAGTTACCCATCGGCTGCAAATGAGTCTTTCGAATCAAGTACAAGACGTCTGGTGAAGTTGAAAAATATAAAGCTCGCCTTGTTGTAAAAGGGTATAGTCAAAGAGAAGGTGTTGATTATGGAGATACTTTCTCACCAGTGGCAAAAATGGTCATTGTTAGGACTGTCTTAACATTGGCTTCCATCTATAATTGGCCTCTTCATATGGATGTCTTTAATGCTTTCCTTCAAGGGGATTTACTTGAAGAAGTTTACATGTCTTTGCCAAAAAGTGTCTGCAGCTAGGGGTGTTTGTAAAGTGTCCACAAGTCCTATATTTCCTGCACATTCCACCTCTTATTATTACTGCTTTTAAGCTCATTTTAGGCATAAGTAGGATCATGCAGTGCATTTCACAGTATTTCTACGTTTTACCATGCTTTTATAGATTATCATTTATTTGGCAAACAAGAGATATTGTTTCAGTGTATTTTTGTATTTAAGTACTAAGGGATTAAAGAGGGAACTAAGGAGCTGAGGATGCAATGCTGAGGCAGCAAACCTAGGAGCTGTACTGATGCAGTTCTAGCAGAAGACAATTGCTGCTGAGTAGGTGCCGAGTAATGTTGCGGCCGACCTTGCTGCCCATGGCAACTGACTATGGAGTTGGAGAAGTAGAGTGCGATTTGTAGAGCTTAAAATCCTGAATCTATCGCTGTCATCCATTTAATTTTCCAACGTCTGTAGCAACAGCCAGAGCCGCCGAAGTAAGATCTCAAGGTTACTTGCGGGCTAAGGCAAACGAGATAAAGTCCACATTCAACGCAAAGAAGTCAGAGTTTAAAGTCACATTAAATGTGGAAAGCTACTTTTAAGGACTTCTGCTTTAAGGAGGGCTTAGCCTAGTTATTTTTCTATAAATACTCACTGTACTCCTAGTTCAAATCATCTTAGGTTTTCGATAGACATAGCTAGAGTTCTCTGCCGCCGCCATGTTCTAAACTTCATTTGGGTTAGGGTTATGTTGTAAATTAGTTGTGAAACGGTTGTTTTAGGTTTTTGAGTTGTTTTTCAATAAAAATATTCCAAGTTTGCTTAATCTATGCACTTCATTCTTTCAATTAGTCCTAATCAGTTAGTTGAGAGAATCCATTTAGGGGGCACGAAAGTGTCAACTTCACGAAAGGGTTAAGCACGGTCACAACATGCTGAGGCGTGACTAACTTGGTTCCCAAAAGTTCATAAGTTTCAGTGGCTAAGAGGGATCACCAACCGAGTTTACTAGCCTGTGTTAGGTTTACGCTGAGATTGCTGGGTATTGCCTACGTCACGCTAGCTTTCGAGCATCCTTGCCTAGAAATAGGGAGGATCACTGTCGACTATCCCGCCGAACTTGGAGTATCTGCCAGATTTGCCGACAAGACTTATTCCCATTTCACCTGCCGAGACAGCGAAAGTTGCAAAAGCAGTGACCCGCTGTGGCCGCGTGACTGGGTCGTAGCTGCCGCCCGTCATACCCGCCGAGGCAGCATATTGTGGCAGCGCAAAAACAACTTAGCCTTTTACAATGCAGTTTCACACTAAGTGGCAGCATAATCAACCAGAATCACCTCCCTTATTACTTGTGTTTACATTTACTTTTCATCACAACAATCAATTTACTTGTGTTTTTATTTTACCTTGTGCAGGAACTACAAAACGAACCAAGCTGTCCAATCCTCGTGGGATTCGACATCTTTTATACTATAACTTGGCATGAGTCTACACTTGCGCTCTCACACAAAGTGAACACCTACACGCCCTACAAGTTTTTGGCGCCGTTTCTGGGGATTGGTAACAACGAATTTCATTTTCCAATTTCTGCACCTTTTATTTACTTTGTATTTTATCTCTATTTTTAATTGGAATAAAATTATCGTGTCCTTTGCGAGTGTATGACCAGGGCAAACCCTAAAGGAAATCTCCTCTTTTACGACGATCTCGAACGATAGGCAAGAGCAATTAAGAAGGAACTCAGGGAAGTCCTAAAGAGAAACAATGAAAAAGAAGAAGCAAAGGTAAACATGGACCCACCTAACGGTGCCGTACAAGGCGGGGGCGGGCAGTACGACTTGCTACCCAGAGGTTCGCAAGATCCACCACGGCAAGATACCCTACTTCCGCCTAGGCCGCCCCAAATTCGAACAACTAGGGATTATCTAGAACATGACTTCCAAGGGTTCGAACCAATAGTGACGGAACCTGATATAGGGGCAGACCATTTTGAGCTAAAGCTCGTCATGTTCAACATGATAAATACACTAGGGCACTTTGGAGGGACAGCCAGAGAAGATGTTCGACAGCATTTACGAGGATTCCTAGACATCTGCAGAGCATTCAAGATACACGGGGTCCACCAGGATGTATTAAGGTTGAGGTTATTTCCCTATTCACTAAGGGATAGGGCAAAACAGTGGTTGAATAACCAGCCAGCCGGATCTTTCAACACATGGACGGAGCTCTGATAAGATTTTCTAGACCGTTTCAGCTCGTACAACGTCACTGGAATAAGATCACAACCTTTAGACAAGTGGATGATGAGCCGATGTACGAAGCATGGGAGCGGTATCAACAGATGTTGAATAACTGCCCACTACATGGTCTTCCAGCTTGGAAGTAGGTATCCATATTCTATAACGGGGTGAACTACCCAACTCGGATGATGATAGATGCCTCGGCCAATGGGATCATTCTAGACAGACCTCCAGAGGAAGCACTGTGGCTGCTGAACCAAGCCGCTAAAAATGACTACAAGTACCCAACAGCCCGTCGAGGCGGCACAAGGAGGCCAACCACTACAATTGATGTAGAAGCCTCAGAAGTTGTTAACGCCCGCCTCGATACACTGGCGGAGCTGGTAATGAAGATTGTGCAACCCCCTGGGAAGGTCTATGAGGTAAAGGATGTGGAGCCATTCTATGGTGAATGTGGGGACAACCATGATTCCTCTGATTGCACAACATATGCTAACTACATGGGAGGATATGAGAGAAATAGCAGGTCTGCCCAAAACAACTACAATCCCGGATGGAAGAACTATTCCAACTTCTCCTGGAGCAACCCAAAGACAGCTACAAACCCACAACAGCTATAGGGAGGCTACCAACAGAACCAGTCCAGGCAGCAGACTCAGCAGCCACAAAACAATAACTCACTAAAAGCAACCTTACACACTTTCATGTCTAGAACTAGTGACTTTATTGTTCGTACAAATAAATTTATTGATAAAACTGAGTCTTTTATGGACAGGACAAAGATGCGGATGAACAACCAGGAGGCTGCTATAAAGAACCTAGAGACCCAATTTGGGCAATTTATAGAGATATACAGCAGCCGGACAATGGGAGCAGCATCCAGCAGCTCAGAGGCAGCAGCCAAACCCACTTATGAGCCGTGAAAAGCCATATCTACGAGAAGTGGGAAGCATCTGGATGAACCCAGGGTGGAGACACAGCCAGAAACCCAGCCAGTCCAAAAAAAGAAGCATGCCGCAGCAGCACCAACACTAGCCGCCCCAACACCAGCCGCACCAGCGGCAGAGCAAGACATTGATCCCGAAACAGATGATCCTCCCCAGACTAAGCCCCCAAGCAAGGAGCATATAGAGGACATCCGTCTGCCAGCATCATTCCCCCAAAGGCTCAAGCAACAGCAACAAGAGCACTAGTTCAGAAAATTCCTAGATATTCTGAAACAGGTGCATATCAACATACCTCTAATAGAAGCTATTCAAAGTATGCCAAACTATGCCAAACATCTCAGGGACATGGTTTCTAAGAAGAAGAGGATTGGGGAATTTGAGACAGTGGTTGTCACTGAAGAGTACATGGCAATGCTGCGCACCAAGCTGCCGCCCAAGCAGACAGATCCGGGCAGCTTTGTTATCTCATGCATGATAGGCAGCAAACATCAAACTAGAGCCCCATGCGACTTGGGAGCCAACATCAACCTTATGCCCAAGGCCGTCTTTGATAAACTAGGCATTGGGCCTGCCAAACCTACCTCCGTCATGCTTAAACTAGCTGACCATTCATTTGTACAACCGGAGGGAAAAATCGAAGACATCCTGATAAAGGTGGGCAATCTGATTCTTCCAGCCGACTTCTTCATTTTAGATTGCGAGGCTGACGAAAAAGCCCCTATCATTCTAGGGCGACCATTTTTAGCCACGGGTAGAACGTTTATAGATGTGGAACTTGAGGAGCTGACAATGAGGGTAGAGGACTAGAGCATCAAGATGAATGTGCTACAACACTCAGAAGAAGAAAAAGGAAGCCCAGATGCAAGAGCTGCCAAATTCAGCGTGGAAACAGGCCAGGGCAGCAGCTGCCGCGACAGACCAAGGGGCAGGCTTAAGGAGCTAGTAACACAACACCTGAAGGAACAGGAGGACCCCCCAAGAGGGAAGAAAAAGTCAAACTACCTCAGGAAGTGGTTATGTCTGGGAGATGCACCCAAATGCACTCCCAACATAACTTAATTTTTATTCTTTTAATTTTATTTTTATTTTTATGCATTAGGATTAGAATTTATTTTATTATAGGATTAGCTTATTTTTCAAAATTTTAGAAGTTATTTAATTAGTTTTATTTCAGGTTTAGGAATACAAGAGCGGGATTAAGAAGGAGGCCCAGCAAGGATGCCCGCCCATCATCCTGTCGAGACAGCAGCAGTGCAGCAACGCGTAACGGCTAGTTGGCCGTCAACGGCTCCAAAAATAACGGGCAGAAAATCTCGTAACGTGCGCAAGAAAATTGGACCGTTGGACATTTAATGCCGCCACAGCACCTCTCGGCAACCCCTATTTATACCACTCCCACTCAATTCATTTACTTCACTTTCACCTTCTGGCTATCTTCTTTTTGATTCACTTACCCTCTCATTATTTTTCTTTCTAGTTTCAGCTACATACAACCGTTCACATGGCATCCGCATCAAAGCAAAAACCCACCTACAAGAGATTTTGCTACAAGGAGGACGATGAGAGATACAGAAACCAGTTCTCTAAGCAGGCAGTATGGGAAGAGCAAGGCTTCCATTACACACAGCAAACGGGAGACCGTGGCCTAGAGCCTGCCCTATTCGAAACCATCCACAACAAGGGATGGGAGATGTTCACTCAGCAGCCAGAGATAGCCAACATCACCATAGTCAGGGAATTCTACTCTCATCAGCCCTGCCCGAAGAAGCCATTTGTCTATGTCCGCGGGGAGCCGGTCAAACTAAATGCTGCTGTCATCAATAGGTACTATGGCCTTAATATGGACAACACCCTCACGAGGAGTGGAGGCAGTCACTGACGGCTGCCGACTATGAGAAAATCAAGGCCAAACTATGCATGCCCAACACGCCATGGCTGAGAGGAAAATATGTGGGATCTGTCCAGCGCCGCCACTTGTTGCCCGAGGCCATGTTGTGGAACACCTTTGTAAAAAGGCATCTACTGCCCACATCCCACAACTCAACCGTCGATCGGTCGCGCCTCGCCCTAATTCACAGTATCCTGATGAACCGGCCGATAAACGTTAGGGAAATCATCTGCACGGAGATCCATAACTACTTCAAAAAGAAGAAAGGCAAGTTGTACTTCTCGTCCCTCATCACAGGTCTCTACACCAACTTTGGTGTCCCGGCAGAGCCCAGAGATGAGTTAACGACTACCAAAGAAGGCTGGACCAGAAAGGTATGCATTCAGATGATGCGGGATGCAGAGAAAGAGTCAACAACGCCCATCTAGCCTTCAGCCACACAACCTGCAACTCCAGCCGCAGACAAGAAAGTCCTCCCACTACTGCACACCCTTCTAGACAGCACAAAGCGCATCGAGCAGCAACTGTTGGCCTTCATAAAATATGTGGGGGAGGCCCAAGAAGCTCTTGTAGCATATTTTCGGAAAAAATTCACTAGTGAAGTACCCATCCTGCCGTCATACCCTGCAAAGCTTGTAGCAGCAGCCCAAGCACAAAGAACGCCACCAGCCGCCGCTGCCCGCCAGACTGACCACCAGGTGCCCTTTCTGACGCAATATTCAACTTACTCAGCCACCACCCCATCCAACACAGTGGCAGACTCCCTCGAGAGTCACCAGCAGCACCTTTCCCCTGCTTGCACAGCAAGAACAGTGGCAGACACCTCTTCATCGGAGGAAATTAAGCAGCAGCCGCCGGAGCCAGAAACAGCAGTGGTAGCAGCAAGAGTAGCCATCCCAATGGCATTTATCCCTCCAGCAGAACCCACGGAGGAAGGCACTAGGGAGAGGAAGTGGTACATAATAGTCGTCGAACCTGTGGACTTCGAGACGGAGTCAGAAGAGAGTAACACATCTCCCATCGTTCCCCTTGCCGAACCTCAAGAAGAGCCGCATCATACGCCAAAAAGAGTCCAGCCGCCACGGAAAGCAAAAACCTCACCTGCTAAGACCGCCGCCAGGACATCTACCGGCCGCCGCTTCATCATCCAAACATCTTCCTCCTCCTCAGCTAACAAGATTCCAGCCTCCTCTCAACCCTCAGCAAACTTTTAGTTTTCTTTCTCTTTTCTTTTATTTTTATTTTTAACTTGTATTTATTTTTCTTTAATTTATTTTTCATGTTTTGTGCATTGAGGGCAATGCCCATCTCGAGTTTTGGGGGATAGCTCTCACATCATTTGTCTAGGCATCTTTAGTTGCATATAGGTTGCATTGTACTTGCCTTAGTAATAATCGGAAAAGAAAAATGTGTTATGACTTGTGCCTATGATAGGATAGCCGACTAATTTATTTTTGCACCCAATAAAAATTAAACTTAAACTTGGGAAAAGCATGAAGTACGACTTAGATTTTTTTTCTTCTTGCCTAAAAAGGTCAAAACACCTCTGTTACTTGCTGAATGTGTTAGAATATTTGATGAACATTGCCTGTTTGTTTTTAGAATTCTTTGCAAAATTATAACGATGATTGCAGGTAGCCGCCGAGGCAGGCAAAAGAAACAAAAAAATACAGCACTGCCACGGCAGCAGAATCAAAAAACAAAGAACAATGTTGTTTTACCCTAGAGGTGCCAACAAAAGGCTCTAGGAAGAATCATGTGTGAGGACACTCCGCTGCTATCAAATTCCATGAAACTGAAAGCCTTGAAGTGACATGAGTGAATGAAAGCCTTCACAAGATGACTCTACTCCAAGGGTTCGGGGTTTTGTAGTTTGCTCCTATCTTAACTTCAGACCAAGAAGAGTAGTTGTGATAAGCTGAAGCCCTCACTGCCATGATTAAAAATAATGTGCTTAACTATGCTGCCTCGACAACAACCTTTAAATCACGACATCATCTTTGTTTAATTATTTATTCTGTATATTCAGCCTGTTTACAGACATGCACACACCACACTGGCATGAGAAATTTAATTCTAAGTTATTTTTCTGCTTATTTCCCTTCACTAATTTAATATAGGTGTCACGGCCATGAGGCATAAAATCAAGTTAAAACAATTTCTTCTTTCTGATTATTATTAGAGCAAGTATTTTAGGTTGCATTGCTTGAGAACAAGCAATAGTTCGAGTTTGGGGGTGTGTAAAGTGTCCACAAGTCCTATATTTCCTGCACATTCCACCTCTTATTATTATTTTTTTAAGCTCATTTTAGGCATAAGTAGGATCATGCATTGCATTTCACAGTATTTCTACGTTTTACCTTACTTTTATAGATTATCGTTTATTTGGTAAACAAGAGATGTTGTTTTAGTGTATTTTTGTATTTAGGTACTAAAGGTTGAAAGAGGGAACCAAGGAGCTGAGGATGCAATGCTGAGGCAACAAACCTAGGAGCTGTACTGATGCAATTCCAGTAGAAGACAGTTGCTGCCGAGTAGCTGCCGAGTAATGTTGCGGCCGACCTTGCTGCCCACCGCAGCTGACTATGGAGTTGGAGAACCGGAGTGCGATTTGTAGAGCTTAAAATCCTGAATCTATCGCTGACATCCACTTAATTTCTCGACGTCTGTAGCAGCAGCCAGAGCCGCCAAAGTAAGATCTCAAGGTTACTTGCGGGCTAAGGCAAACGAGATAAAGTCCATATTCAACGTAAAAAAGTCAGAGTTTAAAGTCACATTAAATGTGGAAAGCTACTTTTGAGGACTTCTACTTTAAGGAGGGCTTAGCCTAGTTATTTGTCTATAAATACTCAGTGTACTCCTAGTTCAAATCATCTTAGGTTTTCGATAGACATAGCTAGAGTTCTCTGCCGCCGCCATGTTCTAAACTTCATTTGGGTTAGGGTTATGTTGTAAATTAGTTGTGAAACTGTTGTTTTAGGTTTTTGAGTTGTTTTTCAATAAAAATATCCAAGTTTGCTTAATCTATGCACTTCATTCTTTCAATTAGTCCTAACCAACCAGTTGAGAGAATCTATTTAGGGGGCACGAAAGTGTCAACTTCACGAAAGGGTTAAGCACGGTCACAACATGCTGAGGCGTGACTAACTTGGTTCCCAAAAGTTCACAAGTTTTAGCAGCTAAGAGGGATCACCAACCGAGTTTACTAGAATGTGTTAGGTTTATGCTGAGATTGCTAGGTATTGCCTACGTCATGCTAGCTTTCGAGCATCCTTGCCTAGAAATAGGGAGGATCACTGTCGACTATCCCGCCGAACTTGGAGTATCTGCCAGATTTGCCGACAAGACTTATTCCCATTTCACCTGCCGAGACAGCGAAAGTTGCAAAAGCAGTGACCCGATGCGGCCACGTGACAGGGTCGTAGCTGTCGCCCACCATACCCGCCGAGGCATCATATCGTGGCAGCGCAAAAACAACTTAGCCTTTTACAACGCAGTTTCACACTAAGTGACATCATAACCCTTCTTGCTTTATCAACCTGAATCACCTCCCTTATTACTTGTGTTTACATTTACTTTTCATCACAACAATCAATTTACTTGTGTTTTTATTTTACCTTGTGCATGAACTACAAAACGAACCAAGCTGCCCAATCCTCGTGGGATTCGACATCTTTTATACTATAACTTGGCAGGAGTGTGCACTTGCGCTCTCACAAAAAGGGAACACCTACACGCCCTACAATGTTCAATATTACCCGACCCGATTGACTCAACCCGATTACCCGACGATCCGATACAAATTATGTGGGTATATTTAAGATTTTTATTTTTATATCGGGCTGGGTACCCGACCCGGTAATTTTCCCGGGTACATGGGTCGGGCTTGGGCTAAAATTTTTCCCTTATTGGGTACCCGATCCAACCCGACACTTTTAATATATATATATATATTATTTTAAATTATATGTTTATTTTAGATTTTTTTAATATTTTTACTCCAAAACTAAATTCAAATCCCTAAGTTCTTTTTATGTTTGTATTATATACTTTTAAGTTTTAAGTTTAATTTTTTTAAAAATATTTGTATTGATTTGTCAGTATGATATTTGAAGGAAAAAATCACGATCAAGATTAATTTTTTTAATATATTCTTTTGGTGATAAACTTTAATATATATCTAAATATTTCACCCTTCAAAGTTAAAACTAACTTCAAGTCATTATTTTTTTGTTTGAATTATGTATTATAAACTTTTAAATTTTATGTGTTTAATATGAGACTTTTTTTAATTTTAAAATTAAAAAAAATTATAAACCGAGTACCCGTTACCAGATTATCCGAGTATCTAGGTTTCACGGGTACCCAAGTAGCGGGTACCCGATATAACGGGCCGGGACACGAGCCGACAAAGAAGGTACCCGAAAATCGGGTACCGGACAATGAACACCCTTATCTGCACCCAGGGAGAGTCTCAATATGTAGGCTGTAGATGTCACTGAATGGCTTAAAACAGGCTCCAAAACAATAGAATTTAAAACTAACTGAAACTTTAATCACTACTGGATATCAGCAAAGTAGACATGATTACTCTTTTTTTTTACAAAGAGAAAAAAATAATGGAATGGTCATACTACTTATTGATGTGGATGACTTGATTATAACTGAAAATGATGAGCTTCTAATTTTAAAATTAAAAGAGATCCTAAATCAAAATTTCAAGATGAAAGATTTAAGAAGTCTAAAATATTTTTTTGGTTTAAAAATTTTAAGATCCAATGATGAAATTGTACTTAACCAAAAATAGTATACCTTGAAATTAATTAAAGATAGTGGGCTAGGAAGAGCTAAACCTGGTTTTACTCTCCTGGAGCACAATAAAAAATTTATTACTATTGAACATGATCAAGCCATTGGTGAAGACATTGAAAATGAAACTTTGATAGATAAGCCAACTTTTCAAACAATGATAGGAAGATTGATTTATTTAACTCATACTAGACCAAATATATGATGTGTTGTGTATCACTTATACCAGTTTATGTAGCAACCTAAGAAAAGTCATCAATAAGAAGTTCTTTGAATAATTAGATACATCAAGGATAGTCTTGGACAAGAAATTTTGTTGAGTTCTTCAAACCCTTTTGAATTGATTGCCTATTGTGACTAAAACTGGGCTTTATTTTTTAGTAACTAAAAAGTATGTTACTGGTTTCTGTGTGAAATTAAGAGATTCTTTAATCTCATAGAAGGTAAAAAAATAAAATACAGTAGTTAGATCCTCTACAGAAGCAGAATATAGAAACATGACTGTTACTACATCTGAAATTGTGTGGTTAAATGGATTTTTGAAGGAATTGAGAGTGCAACTGATATAACCAGCTAAGATGTGTGTGATAGTAAAGCAGCTATTTAAATTGCAGCAAATTTAATGTTACATGAGCGCACTATTGAAATAGATTATCATTTTATTCGAAAAAAATACAAAAAAAGGCTGATTCAAGCTGATCACATCACAACAAAAGAATAATTGGCAGATGTCTTCACTAAAGCATTAGGCATTTAACAACATCACTACTTAATCTTTAAGTTAGGGGTTAAAAATGTCTTTCAACCTCTAACTTGAGATGGAGTGTTAGTATTAGTAGTAGTTTAGTTTGTTAGTTAGTTAGTTAGACTCTTATTATCAAGCCGTTAGTGTTAACTACTTGTAATTACTACTAGTATATAAGCCCTTGTACAAATAACATTATTCAATGAAGTAAATTCTTTAGTTCAATCCTTTTAATGTCATTTATATTTATACATTTATACTAATTTTACGGCGATAATCATTTTCTCGAGTTATTATATCGAAATTACGTTGATACCTCACACGACAAGTTATTTGGGTAATAACCCAATTTAGAAAAAAAATTAAAAAAACAATTTTAAATTTATAATACGTGTATTATTATAATGATATTTTATTTTTAAGTAAACTACCTATTTGACACTCCACTTATTCTCATTTTTTGTTTTGCTCACTCAACTATTTTTGGCAAAATGATCCTTAACATTATATTTTATTTTTTTGATACTCCATCGTTAAAATTTAACGGAAAAACTTTCGTGTCATTTTTAAATTATTTTTCAGTTTCTCTCTCCTAATAAAAAATGACACATCATCTCGTTCGTTAATTTTTAACTGTGTGGCACTAAAATAGAAACAAAACGTAACGTTAGGTACCATTTGTCAAAAAAAAATAGTTGGGTGACCAAAGCAAAAACACATGTATAGAGGTACCAAATAGGTATTTTACCCTTTATTTTTTATGTTTTCCTATAATATTTGAATAAAAATAAAAAAAACTTTTAAATTGAGTGTTTAAAATTCTAGAGTGAGGTTGATAATTTTTTTATAAATGCAATCTTCTAACATAAAATATTTTATGTCACAATATTGTGGGTGTGACATAATCTTAGGATATATATAATTTATATTATTTACATAAATATTGTGTACATTTGCTATCTGGATTTATTTTGGTTTAGAATTTAAGGAGTGGTCTAGTAAAAAAGAGAATGATGTTTATGATAGGAGATTCTAGTTCATACAACTTTGTCTGCAAAATATGTGCATTATCAAAGGGTAAAAAAAATATTATATGAACAAATACTATATTTTAATCATTTTAACACTATTAAAAAGATTTAATTTGGTTTAAAATGTGAGTTCTATCCAGAACTATTCTAATTTAGGGTTGAATATATTTTGATTATCATTCCTTTTTTGTTCATTCTAATAATGGATTCTGGTTATAGTTATATGAATATAATTGTAATTTCATTTACGTAGTATATTGATTTATTCTTGATTATAATTATAAGAATATATTGATTATAATTATAGCTTTAACAAATTAAATCTTAAATTATTAGATGCCACTTATTTATATTATATGATTTACTATATTATAATGACTTTTTTAATTGAAGCAGCACCAACTTTATGAGTTAAAAACAATTCAAATAAAATAATTATAAAATATACCAACAAGTGTTGGGTGCATTGGTAAGGTACATTGCATTCCTAAAGAGGGGACATGAGTTCGATTTTTGGAGAGAATATTGTTAAAAGGGATAGCCTCGTACTCTGAACATAGACCGTAAAACGTACATGCATATTAAAAAAATTATAAAATATAAAAAGTGAAGGTATACATATGTACGTCTCTTCAGAACCATAAAACTGTTTATACATATAAATTTAAATCTTCAATCTCTCATCCACTGTTTTTTAGCTTCCCAATTCAATCCATTAAATAAAAAAAGTACACCAGAGTCATCTAATTATAAGTTTAGTAGTAATTATGTCAATTTTTAAAAAAAATATAAGCATGTCTCATTAATTAAAATATTGTTACGATTAGATTATTTTGTAGTTAAAATTAAAACGTTTAATTTGACTTAGTATAAGTAGTATATGTTTTAAATATACTCTCAGTCATTTGACAATGAGCGTTCATTTGACAATGAACGCTCAATCACCCTGCTCCAGCTGTTGGTGCTCGAACCCGTAAGCTCTAAAAACAACAACCGTTCCCTTAACCACTGAAGCAAGTTGGTTCGTGCATACACATATTATTTTGTCCTTATTTAAAATAAATTAATAAATATAATTCTTCACACTTCACAATTCATCAACTTAATCCGATTTTATACTTAAATAAATTCACACACACTTTATAACGCAGTTGTTAAAAATCCCATCCTATACCTCTAAAATCGAAATCATTTGTCTTAAAAGTTTAAAAATAAGAAAGTCATATCCTATTCCTAATACCAGGGTCATAGCAATAGCATGATTCATGGTCGTGGGTAGGCCTTTTAGTGCGCCTTTGATGAAAACTAATCATGACATCAGAAACCGAATAGAAATTATATTATTGCCTTTTTTTATTTTTTTATCAAGTCATTTATAAGATCAACTAATAAAATATATTTATTTTATTATTTTTTATCGTGTTATTTTATCAAGTGAATCTTTATTTAATAAAAAAATAACATAAAAAATTAATATATTTTATAAATTAATTCTATAAATAACGTGATAAAAATAACACATAATATAATTTCTCATAAGCCAGAAGCCTAGAACCTTTCTTTATGTACTTTTCTATCAACTTGATTTCGGCCGAGGAATGCAATCACAATTTACCTCTAAACACTTTAAAGAATGATGGCGGCCCCCTACTCTTTTAGAAGTGAGGTATTCATGGGGAACATCATAATCTCATTTTTTTTATTTTAAAAATAATATTAAAATTTATTCTGACTTAATTTTAAATATTAACAAAAAATAAATTTTATAATAGTTAACGATTTTTTAAAAATTAAAATTCATTAAATTTATTTCTTATTTTTAAGTATAAAATTAAATAATTATTATTAATTATATTATAAACAAATAAAATAAACATAAATAATTTCTAAGTATTTTTATTAGAAAAATATTAAATTTAAATAAAATAACTTATAAATGAATTTTTTGTATACATCATTGTCCAAACTCGCTCATTTAATAAATGAACATAAAATATTTTTTTGTAGTAGTTTATCTAGCTTAATAAAAGAATACTCTCTAAGTTGTACTAAAATTATCATTTATGGACTTTTATCAAAAAAAAATAATTTTAACTTTTAAATATTTAAAATTTATCATTGATAAAATATATTTAAAAAACATTAAATTAATTAGCTTTCAACGTATATCTTATAAAATTTAATAATTTAACATTTAAATTAAATATGATATAAAATTTAAAATTTTCCACTAATAATTCATAAGTAGTAAACTTAATGGGATTAGAAAATATAGAATAACAATATTTAACGAATGAGGTTGATTTGAGCGATAATGAGTTTGATTCGTAATTGCAAGATATGAAAAATTGAAAAATTGTGAACGATCCCCATGATTACAATTAGGCAAGACCCCAAAGCAAAAGTTTGGTCGATTACGTGATAAGTACCTAAGCTTTGAAATTTTGCATTTTAAGTTACTACTGAACTTGCAAGGCCAAAAGGTTTAGGTCCTCCTAATTAATGGATAGTAATTTAGTACTACTTAAACAAAATAATCGAACGAGGGCGAAAATAAAGGCATTTTTCGCGTAAAGATGCGTTCATGACTTCATCCTCTTCGTTTTCCATCTCTTCTCTTTTACTCTCAGGTCAGTCTCATTCAATTAATTTAAACTTTTGAATTGAAATAAAGCTCTGTGTTGGTTGTAAATTTTGTATGGGTCGGTCTGTTCTTATTTTAGTATATAGTTTATAATTATAAGATTTGGAATTCTGGGTAAGTGTTATTTCTTCCTTTTTTTGGACTATTGGCGTTTTTTTTTAATTTCTTGTAAAGATTAAAAATGGAAAATGAATATTGTTTGTCGGTGTTTTTGAGGATTGCTAAAACTTGATTGTTGATCGAACCCCCACTGGTTTTCATGAGTTCATATGAGTCTGGTGTAGAATATCCATGTTTGTAGAATCAATTTTATTTGTAAGTTCCCTTGCTTTTTTAATGAATTGGTTTAGATTTGATTCTGATACAAGGAGTTCTTCAAAATTAATGATTTCATCTTTTCAAAATTGAAGTTTCCATGTGTTTTACATAAATTGAGCCTCAAGTTTCAATTTTTTTCATCTTTTCAGCACTTTTAATGAGCCACCCCCTGGATCTGCTGTTTCTAGCTGGAAATCTCACACCATAGATTTTCAAGCATCTATCTTGACCCTTACAATAACACCTTCAGATATCATAGTTTTCACATATATGATATTTATTCTGTTTTTGTTTTTACTATTCTTATCCAGGATTAAGCATATTAGAGTAAGAACAATATGAAGTTTAGAAAAGGGAACTTGGTGGAGGTGTTAAGAAGGGAACGTGATCCGAGCGGCTCCTGGTTTACTGGTGAGATACTTTCTGCTGATGGTGACAACTATATTGTTAGGTACAAACTGCTCGTGGACCACGAAGCAGAACTAGTTACAGAGACGGTGCAAGGGAAGGATGTTAGACCCCTGCCTCCGAGTGTAAATGGTAAGAGTTGGGCAGTTGGGGATATAGCTGAGGTGTTTGATATCCAGTGTTGGAGGGTAGCAAAGGTTGCAAAAGTGTTGAAGAACAGTAATCGGTTTGTCGTTAAGTTCTTTGGATCCATCCAACTTAAGGAATTCCATGCATCGAGTTTAAGGATTAGGCAGGCTTGGAATGGCAACAAGTGGATAGTGATGGGGAAGGTGATGGCTTGCTTATACTCGTCATGCTTGTTGCCTTCAATATTGTTCTTTTTTTGTTTTCTCATTCATAATTCTATCTATCTGTTCCAACCATGTTTCTTTCAAATATGTATCACTGCAATTTCCTTTCCATATTTTAACATGAACTTCATAGTAGTTCTTAAGATTTGGTATTGTGAGAAAGACTAAGAACAAACTTCATATGATAAGTCCTAACTAATGTGTTGTACCATCGGTATATCTAAACCAGATTACATATGATTGCAGGTTGCTGAGAATAAAGACTTGGCCTACGATTTTACTCCAAAAGTTCCATTCGAAGCTGGTGGCTTGCATTCCAGGACTTCATTGCATTTGAGCAAAACTATGCAATCTAGAGAGAGAGATAGAGGGGGGAAACATAAGGGTGAGGCTCATAATATCGCAACATGTCTGCCCTTAAGAGCAAAGACTAAAGGCTATGCTCGTCAATGTGGAGAATGCAATATGAGCACCCTCTTTGGTAGAACCTTCAAGAAAAGGAAATCTTCTCCGTGTTCTAGAGGCTGTGGTGTAACTACTAAGAAAACGCTTCCATTGTTGAAACAGGTATATGATATTTCTTGCTCACATGTGGGGATTGATGAAAACTTCATTAAACAATCAACTAACAGGAATAGCAGAATGGAAGACACCGCTCCTCACTGTTTATATGATTCTTCTAGGCCTGTTTGGTCTACTGAAGATAGTGACCAATGCTCAGTTGCTAGCTGTAGTTTAAACGGTGACTATGTTGGTCAAATCTCTCATAAACCATTGGACAACACGCCTGACAATTCTGATGCTGAGTCAGCATTCCCTTCTTTGTGTGACAAAAGCGACTTACCCTTGTCTCGTGTGGACAAAGTATACGATATCCATGAACTAGAGCTTCGTGCTTACAAGTCAACAATGGAGGCATTGTTTGTTTCAGGTCCTATAACTTGGGAGCAGGAGTCCCTGTTAACAAATCTCCGCCTCAGCCTTAACATTTCAGACGAGGAACACCTACTCCAGCTGAGACACCTCATGTCTGCTCAAGTTCGTTGATCTTACAAGTGTCTGTATCTATGTATGGAACTGCTCAACCAGTGACAGTTTCGAGAAATGAAAGCTATTGCAGCTAAATCTCTTGCAGGCGGTAGCTTAGCCTTCCCAACTGTACATACATTGTAGATTATTTGAGGAACTGAGTTTTAGTTGTTGATGCTTAGAGGTAATAACAGGAAATCATGCCTTATAAAAGGTTGATTTGACTGAATAACTTGAATATCATTTTGCTTTTGTAACATTGATCTTATGTGGAAATGGCTACATAAACATGAGTTGAAATTGTGAACGTTAACACAATGCACTTTTCATTTCATGAATAGATTTCAGAGTGATATTGGTAAAAAAAATGTTCATAGAATTTATAATCAGGTATAATATGGATATAACTTGGGAAAAGGGCAAAACGAAGACAAGAACGATCCGTTTGGAAGCTCATATCTGCAGGAGATGTACCTGATATACAAATTTCATCCTAATCGAAAAAAAAGAAGTAAATTATACATTTAATAGAAATTTCATCCAAAATTTTGGGAATTGCACACTGTTGAAAGAGAATTGAAACATCTGTTGAGATAGCAACTAAGCTGTGACCATTTAACATGTCTTGGCAATAAATGTTAGATTGCCTCAAATCATAGAATCTGGCATCTGCAAAGTGCAACCTTTGGAGTCTTGGGGGCCCTTCAAACCATCTATCCCATGATGGGTTTATAGGACCATTTGTTCTGTGATCAGAATACACACAAGCATTAGAGGGAAAAACAACTTTATCTAAAACAAAAGATAGAAGAACAATTCAAGTTGTTGTAATTACACTGGGAGTAGTGGATCTGGTCTTGTCTCCATGCTAAGCAGGAACCTGAGGGGGGAAAACAGAGATTAATTCCGATCGAATCGGTTATCACTTATCATACAACTCTTGTGCAATAAGGATATCGTTACTATCATGTAGCGATAAATGATAATCGTTTAGATTCCAGTGTCCCCTCGTTCCTTCCCCTCCCACTTTCTATTTTTGCAACTTCATAATTCATATGGAAAAGAGGTGTCATTTTTTTAACGTTTTTTTAAGGAGAGTTAATTATTTAAAAGGGGTGTCGTTTTTATTTATAAAGGGGTGACATTTAAATATATATTTTAATTTTTTATATACAAATTATATATGAAAAAATTTCTAAAAAATTTTAAGGTGTCATGAGACACCCGTTCTATAACGTGGCTCCACCCATGCTAAACTGTAATCCGGTACCTTTTCACCACACAATGACTTTTTCAATCACTAAAGTATGAATTTTTTTTTTATCGATAAAGAGAAATTCATTCAACCAAATCAAGGGTAGGCCATTCGAGCACCATACAACCGAAGCAAACATCGCAAGCAAACACCCACGAAAAACACAATAAGAACCAACAAAATGTGGGTAGGAGTGTCGGAGAACAAGCCGAAAAAACACAGAAACAAAACACAGCCCGTTGGGCACGAAAGCAACAACCAAAGGAAATTAAGAAAACCTACACAAGATCCTAGAATAAAAATTCAAACTACATCCATGTGAGAGTTTCATCCAGAGACAGGCTCCCTCTCTCTTCAAGAAAAAGGATCTTGTCATCACAGACGATGAATGAGACGCACCAGGGCTTGAAGAGGTAACAAGCAATCACATGAGCAACCCTGGCAAGGTCCTTAAGTGGATAAAAGCCAAGAGCGAAAACGTCGACAATGTCAATAAACCAGAAAATCTCGTGCCTTTAGTGTTGACTTTGCAAAATTTCCTAAGCAATTTCACAAAGACCAAAAAATCAAAGGTTTTACAGCTGTTAGCTTTAGACACAATCCCTACAATCTCGGGATTGTGAAAAACAATATGCTCTTCCTCGGAAAAAACGCCTTTAAACCTTAAACGCGGCTCAGCAGGAATAGGCCCGTGAACGGAAACAAGATCATGACCACCACTCTGGACTTTTCGATTAGCAAGGTATTGCTCTCCAAGGATTCCAGAACTTCCACAGCAACTTCACATTGAACTCATCTTCCTCCAACGTTTTTGAGCTACAACTCAAAGACATGTTCTTCATGAAACAGCCGAGACATTGCTTCTTCTCCACAAAGACAATGGCTTCGACGACAAGGGTTGCTGCAGCAAGGGCTTTCTGAGCAAAAGCCGCATAGCTCTCAACTCCATAAGGATCGGTGAGAGAAGAAGGCCAATGAGAGTAGAAATCAGAATGTCCGACTTTAAAGGCCTCTCTTTCTTTGGTTTCCTTCCCACACTCCATCGACACATGGAAAATATTGATTTTTCGGTGGTTTAGTGTGACCATAACCTCGAAAGTAAACAAGCCAAAACTTTTACCATAAAGTTTTCCCATGTTGAAACCTGTAAAATCCCAAGGTACCAATCTGCGCCTCCACCACTCATATCCTTCTATTGTCTCCACCCCTGCGCAAGCGCCTCAATCCAACACACCAAAGTATGAAATTGTTCAAAGTAAAATAAATCTTGTTGATTTAAGTACTAAAATCATCATCTGCCTAAGAAAGTAGTAAAGATGGGCAAAATGGGATGTGATAAACGCTTAATCTATGAGCCGAAAACCAACAACTCCATCCATACCAAGTCGGCTAGTCTATGAAGTGCTAATGGATAAGTTTAGAAATGGCAAACGAGTATTTCGGTTAGAGTCATTTCGAGTTTGGTATCATTCAGTTCAAATTTGATTTCGGTTCAGCTTTAGTTCGAATTTATGGTAATTCGAGTTATATTGGGTCAGTTTATTTTTAGGTCGGTTAATATTATTACAGCATAAAAGGATAAATATAAAATGAATAAAGGAAACAAAGATTGATTTCATTCATAATCAACTTGCTCCAGAGCCGTCCCTAGTCAGGGGAATAGGGGCGCCTGCCTAGAGCCTGAATTTTGAAAATAGCATAGCAGCGAGCATATTGATGCTCTTAATGAGCAAAGATGAGAAGTGGGCCCTACAACTTTGAAAGTAATGGAGGATTAAAACTTAATTAAAAATAAAGAATAAAGAGGACGAGTGGGGTTCAAATATTTTATAATATATATAAAAGAATATTTAATATTAGGTCATTCAAAAAAATATTTATTATTATGATTTACTTAAAAAAATTCTAATATTTATTATTAATAATCGATTTTTTCTAATATATTTGTTATTAAGGGTCTAATTTTTTTAATATTTATTATTAAGGGCCCAATTTTTGTTATTATGGACATACTTTAGAATTCAATTTTTTCAATACTTGTTATTAGGGACCCAATTTTTTTCAATACTTATTATTATTCATCTACTCTTAAAATTTAATTTTTTTCCCTCAAAACTTGATATTAGGGATAGAGATTTAAATAGCGTTTGTAATCGCAACAACAACTGTTATAAAGCGGTAGAGGCACCATCTGAAACCATGATACATGAAACCGTTATGTCCACAATAGTATATATTTTTAAAAAAATCACAATTGTGATACTTATTGTGAAGGAATAGCAGTCGTTATGTTCGCAATGACGATAAATACAACAAAGCCGAAAATGTGATCACAACTATAATTTAAATTCTTAATTTAAGGCCCGATTTTTAAGTTTGCCCTAGGGCCACTAAAATGTCAGGAACGACTTTGACTTGCTCCCTAAGGGAATACAAAGTTCTTTTTATAGATCAAAGGATGACAAACTTTCTCTACAAAGTTTTCAATTTCCCTCCAGTAATATTGTTTTAACCATCTAACAAAACGTTACAACTTGGCTACCAAGTCAGCTTGACCAGATGTCGGCCATTCCTCTAACATTTCCCTTGTTTTGTTTTCTTCTTTAGCTTGACAAGGAGTCAAAACATGTAGGTGGCCACGAAAAGTTTCAAACTGTTGAACCCTCACTGCCTCGGTTAAAACATTTGTAAGTTGACATCGAGCTGGTACATAATTCACCCACAAAGTGCTCAAAGAAACCTTCTCACGAACAAGATGCAAGTCCAAGTCGACATGCTTAGTTTTGGCATGAAGGACTGGATTTGCAACCATCGAAATGGTGCTGGTGTTATCACACTAAAGACGTGGAACGTCATGTAAAGTGATACCTATATTGGACAAAATAGAAACGATCTAAAGAATGTCTGAAGCTGCATCGACAAGGCTACAATATTCGGCTTCAATAGTAGATCGAGATACAGCCCGTTGTTTTTTAGCTCCACTTACGAAGATGAGAATCGAGAAATACACAAAACCCAGTAGTGGATATGCGATCATCAATGTCGCTTCCCCAATCTGCATCGGAAAGGATAGTAAGTAGGAAGGAATTTGAACCTTGAGGAGTAAACCATAAACCGCGATCAATAGTGCTTTTAAGATAACACAATATTTGCACAACAGCCTGCCAGTGAATATCAGTAGAATTTTGCATGAACTAGGCAACTTTATTAACGGAGTAAGACATGTCAGGTCGCATATGGTAGATGTATTGTAACGTACCGACAACACTACAATAACCTTGAGTGTAACACATTGATCCCGAAATGGATCTGAAGTACTACATTCGGGTCACCCAAAATCCGAACCATCAAAATTTCCAATTAGAACCATAAGTTTAGCCATTATCAGAACATCAAGATATTCATAAATCCATGTAAATAAGCAAGCGTTATAAATTAGTTTACAAAACATGAGCTCCAAGTTTAATACACTGTATCTCAAAATAATTATTCAAATAGAGTTTACAAACTCAACCATTGTAAGGACCTATGAATACAATAGCCCAAAACTAAACATCAAGTATTGTACTCTAAAACGCTACAGTGTTGGGAAATTCCTTCTTGATGTGCTCCTCAGTCACGATCCATCTACTAACATGTGAACGAAAACAACAATTTCGAACGCTGAGTTACGAAACTCAGTGGTACATTTCTACTCTACTACAATTCGTGATTATCATAAAATATGCATGCAAGATAAATATAGTTTAGAGAGCATAGGTAAAGCTTCATTATCTATGAGTTATGGTCTAGCCTACACTAGCTAGAGTTCTTAGATCAACTATCTCAAGGTATCATTAAGTCTAGAAGAAGTATTACATATCCTACAATGCTTTACCATATACAAGATTACTCAGCCTATCGAGTAGGCTTTATACCGTACCCTGGTCACTCAGCCATCGAGTACATAAGTTATCACCTATAGCATCCACATAGCATACATAAACACATCCATACATTATCTACATAAATGGCCAACGAAGCCCTACTTTAACCATGCTCACATAGTCATTGAGTTACCCGTGCTCAAACAACCGTCAAGTTGAAAGGACCATATTTGGATCACCATAGCCGCGAGTGTGTCCTAGACATACTTGGATCACATTAGTCATAAGTAGTCTTTACCTGAGCTCACTCGGCCTATCAGGTTACTCGAGCTCACTCAGCCTATCAAGTTAATTACCTTATTCGGATTATCATAGCCACATATAGGTTTCTAACCGCACCCAGATCACTCAGCTCGTGGGTACGTCATATGTACTTGTTCACTCAGCCCTCCGTACACATCCCCTTATATAAGTATTGAAGTACTAACTCTAAGACATCTGAATTCCTTTATACAACATTCATAAGATAAATAATGGTCCCCGAGCACTAATACATCCCATCACGAGATAAGGGCCCCAAGGCCTCACTATCAAGCCTTTAGTACATTATGAAAGATATCTAGTCATTTCTACAATCCAAGTCTCATTATCTAATTATCATCGACTTATTAATTAACACCATCAACTTTAGTGAATACACATTTTATTCAAGGGTTTAATCAAGTCATTAGCTATTAATCGATGAAACATCGCTTCTTTTTCCATTCGAAACATTTCTCAAAATTTAGAACAATGCCCAACATCATCCTTCATAAGGTACCGAAACCTTCCTAAAGTTATAGAAACCTTTCCCCAAAGGTACGGAAACCTTTCCTCAAGGTATGGAAACCTTTGCCCAGAGGTTTCAAAACATTTCCAAAGGTTTCGAAACCTTTGCTCTAGAATCCATTTTTCTGTAGAAATTCATAAGGTAACAAAATATGTTCACATGGTTTCGAAAACCTCAATCCCATAACCACTTTCTAAGGCGCGACAATCACTCATAACTTGTTTCTAATTGCATCCAAACCACCCCAAAGTGTTACTAAAGCTTACCAAGTTATTTATGGGTATATTATAGTCATCTAACACCATTCACATCATCAAATTCATTACTTTGATTACTTAAAGCAAACTCCACCCACACAATACTCATAAACCATAAAATCAACAAAGTAATTACTTTATGATCCTCAAGAATAATAGGAGTCAGAGATGTACTGACCTTTAGCAAGAATTCTCAAATTTAAGCTTCCAAGCAAAACCCTTCAACCTTCTCATTTGACCCAAGCTTAGAGAAACCCCCAAATAGCCTCTTCCCCTCCCCCCCCAAATTATGCTTTTCATAAAGCTCTTGACTATGAGATTAAAATAATTTAATCTTGTATCTCATACGGAAGAATTAATGGAGAAAGCTTGGATCTTTAAGCTTTGAAAATATGATGTCTTAAAAGAAAGATGAGGAAGAATGAAAAGAGAAAAAAGATGTGGAAGATGATGCAATGTTGTCTCCCCCCATCGCATGTGAAAACCAAAAATAAAAGGAAGAAATCCCCTTTTTCTTTTTAAAAGGGTAAAATTACCTCATAAAACCTCAAGTTCCTCATCCTTTAACAAAATGGTCACTTGCCTAGCCCAAAAAGCTCAAAACTCATCCAATAAATCCCAAACTTGGCTCAATGGGTTCAACGGTCCAAATCAATACGTAGATCCATAACCCGAGTCAACACCCAACCGTCGACTCAAAAATTCAGGTCGTTACAACTCTTCCCTCCTAAAAAGAAATTCCGTCCTCGAAATTAAATGAAAGGAGGAGATGCAACTATCTTGGATCCAACCATTTCTCAACTCACAAACGTTCACCTTGATTTCAAAGTTCATCTACAACTTGCTTAGCCAAAAGCTCATAACACTGGGCTCCTCAAAATCTCTCTCATAAATACCCAACGATTTATCCCCTCACAATAAAACAATGCTCACATCGAATCATAAAATAGAACAATATAAGATTGACCCAAACGATATTGTCCAAGCATCAACCCACAGAACTCACTTCAGATGAGTTTCATCTTGGTTAACAATCCACTATGCCATTATCCACGGTTCAAAACCTTGAACTCAAACCTCATATGTGTTCGGAATGCGACACCTCTTCAAAGATATACTATTCTTCTTCTATTAATAACATCATAACCAATCGTTTCAAGAACAAGTGAAACTTTGACAATCGAACTCTACCATCGATCTATCTTGAATTAACAACCATTCTTCTCTGACTTGGCTAACCAAGATGAGACTTAGCACTTCAATTTACTTGAACTATGAAAGCTAACTTAAAACCTTATAACTCCACAAATCAAGCCACTTTGATTCCATGGGAAAACCGTCATCGTAACTCCACTAGAGATTAAAACTCACCCAAATATCCTCGAAGGTTTGAATATTCTCTTCCAAACCAACCACTTAATTTCAACGAAAAGTTGTGCGGGAACTTTAACAAGCCTTCAAGGATTTCAAATGGTTCTTCCAATAAAATCTATTGCAACACAAGGTTCCTAGTTCCACATAACCATAGCCGATAAAACACACTTTCACTACGCTACTCTGACAATATTCACATTGTTTTACCATACTGTAGAGCATCTAGGTGTTCTCTATTTATGAGCGCAAGTGCACACTCTTGTCAAGTTATAGTGTAAAAGATATCGTCTCCCACAGGGATTGGAGCAACTCCTATGAATGGTTTCCTGCACAAAGATTTAGTAAATGCGCAATTAAATCTCACGATGTGGAAATATAAAAACACAAATAAAATAAAGATATTGATGATAAGGAGAGATTTGGTCGATAGATTGGGTAAGAAAAATGCAGCTCAATAGCATGCGGTCTACATTGTAAAGTTTGAGTATGTTTTGTGCTGCCATGAATTGCTGCCTCGGCGGGTATGGTGAGTGGCAGACTACGACCCTGTCACACGGCCGCAGCGGGTCACTACCACTGCAGGAGTGTACTGTCTCGACAGGTGGAATGGAAAGAGGTCCTGGCGGCAAGTCTGGCACACATTCCAAGTTCGGTGGGATAGTCGACAGTGATCCTTCCTATTTCAAGGCAAGGATGCTCGAACACTCACGTGATGTAGGCTATACCTAGCAATCTCAGCGTAAACCTAACACAGGCAAGTCCATTCGATTGGTGATCCCTCTTAGCCGCTGAAACTTGTGGACTGGTGTAGAACCAAGTTAGTCACGCCCCAACATGTAGCTAAACTAAAAATATAAACTAAACTAAAACAATATTTTTTCTCAACAAAATATAAAATATTCAATAAAAGCATGGTAAAAGAGAAGATACTGTTATAATGCATGCAATGCACCTAAATATATCTAAATGAGCTTAAGAACATCAATAATAAGGGCAGAAATGTGTACAAAATATAGAACTCGTGGACACTCTACACACTCCAAACTCGAACTATTGCTTTTCCTCAAGCAATGCAACCTAGCTAGTAAATCTGCCCCTTGCACAAAATTAATAGAAACATTAGCCTTTAACTTGATTTCTTACCTCAAGGCCGTGGCACCTATTTTATGTTAGTGATATGGAATGACATGAAGTAACTTAGATTAATTTTCTTAATGCCAGTGCAGTGTGTGTGCAGGTCTGTGTTCATGCTAAATATGCTGGAATTACTAATTTAAAAAAGAATGCCTAAAGTAATTAAATTGCTAAAGAGGATACAAGTTGCTGCCTTGGCAGCACAGTTAGGCATTTTTGTAATTTTTTTCTGATCATGGCTTTAAGGGCTTCAACTCATCACAACTATTCTTCGGGTCTGAAGCTAAGATATGTACACTCTATGAAACTCTGAACCCCTTTGAATAGAGTCATCACGTGAAGGCTTTCATTCACTCTTGTTAATTTGTCCGTCACTTGGTTTAGATACGTGGACTTTGATAGCAGCGGAGTGTCCTTGCTCATGATCCTTCCTAGAGCCTGTTTCGGGCACCTCTAGGGTTTTTATCATCTTTGTTTTGCTGTCATGTGCTGTTGTGGCAGCAAACATGTATTCAATCAAGGAATTTTTATTAAGTAAGGCATGCAATGTTAAACTTATAGCTCTAGCAAAAATTCAGCATTTATCAGACAAGTGTAAAGATAGTTGGTAGAAAGAAAAAATTTCTATGTATTTTTCATGCTTATTCCCATAGTTAGGTTAAAAAAAATTTAGTATGGTGCGAATATAAGTAGTCGGTTAATCTATCATATGGACAAGTTTTAAAACTAAAGTTTTCTACTTCATTAAGTGCTAGGGGGCCAAATTTACATAATATCCTAAATGAACCTAAAACAAAGAGGACTATCCCCCCAAACTCAAGGTTGGCATTGTCCTCAATGCCTCTACAAAAAAAATTAAAAACAGAAAATAAAATATAAAAAGAAAAATAAAATAGAAAAGAAAAAGAAAAAATAGAAAAATAACATAAAACATAAAAATAAAATAAAATAAAATAAAATAAAATGGTGCTATAGACTGGTAGAGTTCCCCTCTGTTGCTGATGCGTTAGAGGAGGATGCTGAGGAGGCAGGCAGGACTAGGCGACACGTAGCAGATGGTCTGCTGGTTGGGCTCTTTTTTTTGCTACGCGGCGGCTGGATACAACTAGGGTGGGTTTCTTTGATGGTTCTTTGGTTCCTCCACCCTGGGGATCTGTTGTTGGCTGCTTTCTCTTCCTTACTGTCTTTGTCGGTTCATCATCGAGGGAGTCTGAGATATCCATATCTAAGTCGTCGACGTCTTGGGCAGCGGCCTCTTTTGCTACTGGGAGGCAGCGGTGGTCTCTTTCTCCTTTTCTGATTCAGATGAGGAGGTGAGCTCGTATGGCTGGATGGGAGTTGGAGAGGTCCTTCTTTTGGGGCAGTAGTGTGGCCCTTCATTGTCTTCGGTGGTAAGAGCAGCAGCTGGTCTGGGTGTAATATGAACTGGCTTGGAGGTTGCTAACTCCGTTGGGAAAACGGGCAACTGTGGGCCGCCGTCTTGGTACTTATCAAGCAAGTAGGCCACGAAGGCCTCTTGCACGTCTGCCACATATTTGGTGAAGATCACCTATTTGTGTTCGATTCTTTGGCAGCTTTCAACGAGGCTGCACAACAGGGGGATCACAGCGGACGGGAGGGCAGCTTCAGTACTGCCTGCTACGGCTGGGGTGGCGGCAGCTTGGGATGGCGGCTGGGCGGTGGAAGGTGTGTCTGGCTCCGAGTTCTGCATCATCTACTAGCGTACCCTTCTTGTCTATCCTTCCTTGGCATGAAGAATTTTGTCCTTGGGGTCTGGCGGCACGCGAAAATTGGCGCAAAGGCCCGTGATGAGTGCAGGGAAGAAAAGGGGTCCCTTGGCGTTTGGCTTCTCTGTGTGGGCATAGATCTCCTTTATGATTACTTCACCAACATTGATCTGTCGCCCCATCATAATACTGTGGATGAGAGCAAGCCGCGGCGTATTGACTGTTGATCCGTGCGTGCTGGGCATCAAGCGACGTTGGACAAAGTAACTCTAAAAGGCTGCATGTGGTCTGCATTGTAAAGTTTGAGTATGTTTTGAGCTGCCATTAATTGTTGCCTCGGCGGGTATTGCGGGCGGCAGACTAAGACCCTATCACGCGGCCGCAGCGGGTCACTACCACTGCAGGAGTGTACTGTCTCGGCAGGTGGAATGGAAAGAGGTCATGGCTGTAAGTCTGGCAGACATTCCAAGTTTGGCGGGATAGTCGACAGTGATCCATCCTATTTCTAGGCAAGGATGCTCGAACACTCACGTGATGTAGGCAATACCCAGCAATCTTAGCGTAAACCTAACATAGACAAGTCCATTCGATTGGTGATCCCTCTTAGCCGCTGAAACTTGTAGACTGGTGTAGAACCAAGTTAGTCACGCCCCAACATGTTGTGACCGTGCTTAACCCTTTCGTGAGCCTTGCACTTTCGTGCCCGACAAATGGATTCTCTCAACTAACTGGTGTAGACTTATCGAAAGAATGAAGTGCATAAATTAAGCGAAATTTGGAATTTTATTGAAAACAACTCAAAACCAATACAACTGTTTCTCACAAACTACTTTACATACACATGCCTAAACCCTAAGAGAGTTGGGCCGCGACCCCAAACAACTCCAACCTATCTAGCTACATCTTTGTTGTGCGGCTGTTCAAGCACGTATTCCCTCACACCTTGTCATTTTGTGCGGCTGTTTAAGCACACATTCCCTCACACCTCGTCTTGCCCCTATACCCTTACAAATAATGGGTATATATAAGGCTCATGGCCTAAGTTTTAGTCCCCCTTGAAGTAGAAGTTCTTAAAGTATATTTACATTAAATACAAACTCCTTTTTAACTTTAATATGGACTCTTTAGACGATGCCTTCTTCTGCAAGTAAGGATAAGTGCTCCTACTTATCGATCTTGGATGAGCTCTACCAGCCGCTACAAGCTTCAGAAAATTGCAAGACTAGGCTTATTGGGTTTGGGAAATTGCCCTCTTTAAATCGCAACCCATCTTGGCTAAGTCGATGTAACTCCTGCCCGAGCGGCACTTGGCGGCAATGCTGTTTCGGCAGCGTCCTTGGCGGCATCTGGAACTGCTTCAATACAGCTCCTTTTGTTCCAGCTTTCATGTCCTCTCCTCTCCTTGCTACATCACCTAAAAATATAAACTAAACTAAAACAATAACTTTTCTCAACCAAACATAAAATATTCAATAAGCATGGTAAAAGAGAAGATACGGTTATAATGCATGCAATGCACCTAAATATGTCTAAATGAGCTTAAGAACAACAATAATAAGGGCAGGTATGTGTAAAAAATATAGAACTTGTGGACACTCTACACATACATGTAGACAATTCATATAAAAATATGGTAGATTAACCATTCAATACGTCAAGCCCATGGTTACACCGTCACACTCATAAATCCGAACTATATCATGACTTGTCCTTAGAGTCCAACCAATATGTCAAATGCAAACTTTATCACAATTCCCCTTAACCTTCAACTTACAATACTTGAACTTTAAAATCGTCATGCAAGAACCTTGAAACTCATCAACTAATTGCAAGGTTATCGACCTTAAGGAACGGGTAACGGTTCTCTACCGCTACTCATTAGCTCACAAATTACAACGCCAACACTCTTCGACATACCACACTAGATAACAACACATGCACGTCCCAAGGTGAACCACTTGGTGACGACACCCATATTCACTCACTTTTACAAATGATTTCCCACTCGAGAAGTTCGGTTGGTGCCATACTACAAAGTGATAGACACTAACACCGAACTCGATATTACCTCTATCATGGGTTCTAACCCACGATTCAAGAGAAAAGCCCGCTCATTCCTTGGAAAAAACATCAACAACATCTTTTTTGTCTGCAAGCTCTAAAGCCCCGGACCCTCAACCCTTATATCCATTGTGTAGGTTGGGGATGTATCATAACTTACAAAACTACTCTTGAATTAACATCACTAAAACATAGCGATCATGCTAGGGAGGTAATGGTACCTCGCGCCCATTACCAACAGAAGGGTTCACCTAGAACCATGAAGCTTCGAGACTCTCGCTTAAAAACCAAGGCATATGTCGTGCTTACACGACCAACCTATACTACGGGTAACTTTCGCTAACTAGGGAGAAATAAATCTAACAAGTCCATGGGGATTGTTACTCTCAATCCTCACTCACCATCCACGGTAAAAACCTTACCTGCAAGCACTTACAAATCTGACGAATTAATCAATCCAACATCAACCTCTAGATCTTACCGCAACACTTATTCAACGAGAACCAAAACCATTGTATGAACAAGAAATCATATTTCCATCAATGCAACTGAAACCAAAATGAAACATAGGTACATGACATATCATCGGTGGCAAGGTTGTCATCTCTAGCTTGCACCACATACTTTCTAATAGTGGCTTGAGCGTCGACTCTAGCGGTGGGTCTCACAGTACCTTCACTCTGGTATCCAAACGATGCCCTAGCACCGCTTCTAGCAAAACTCTAACCATGCCGAGAAGGAGTCAACCTCTAGGACTGGACCAGAGTAGCATCGTCCATAATTAGGCAGTCATTCGCCATGTGACATGGTGCTCGGGACCTGTAGCAAACCCTACGCAACAAGAAACACACTCTAAGATGTCGTTAGCCACAATGCTCACAAACCGGTGTGAGGGTTGTTCTACCTGATCCATCAGAACTCCCTTTAAGAGTAAAAGACAATGAACCTCTACGAACTCTCAGTCGAGATCTGTGACCAATTCTTGGCAGTTGATCTGAAGAAACTCTCTTTGAACCCCTCGGAGCACTGAACCTTCTAGACGGAGCCTGAAAAGGACTTATAATGTCATGAGTTCCAAAAGTTTGATCCTTCGCGTCTCCAATATGTCTCGGTGTCGAACCCTAGAGTAGTTCGAGTTTCTTTGCACTATTGGCTAACTCTAAAAATGTTTCAAGTGAACCCACTGTCACATGCATCTGAAGTTCAATCTTTAATCCATGTCTAAACCTCTTATACCTCAACTCCTCAGTGGCAAGTAACTCCGGGGCATATCGGATCAACCATAGAAAATCTTGCTCATACTCAAACACTATTCGCCCCTTGGACTAGATGTAGGAACTGATCTCTCATCTCATCCATGTGAACCTCACTGATGTACTTCTTCTTGAACTCATCCAAGAAGACATCCCAAGTTAGAAGAGCAGGTTGCAGTCCCAACTCAACAATCTCCCACCACTCATGTGCATTGCCCTTACTAAGGGAGACAATGTAGTCGAGGTCATCATTCAGACTCCCCCTCATCTGTCTCAAAATCCTCTAAGTGTCTCTTAACCACCAGTCAACCTTGATCGGTTCATCCTCACCCAAACCTTTGAAATCTTTAGGTTCATAATGGTGAAGCCTTTCAACAGGGGTCTTGCGAGGCGTCTCAAATTGCCTAAGGATAGCTTGTACCACTTGTAAGAGTGCAAAGGTAATATCATGGAGGTAGTTTACCCCTCCACTTTTGGTACCTCTTAGAAGACTCGTGTCTCGAATATCCAGGACAGACTTCTTACTGAAGTCTTTCGCTCGAGAGACATGGCTCTCCTCACAACTCTTCTGGTCGTGTCCAGCGTCACCAACCTTCGAACTTTCTAAAATCACAAGGAAACAAGGTAGCACCATCGGGATTCCCATTCTTAGAAGAGTATAACTTAAATTTAGGGTTTTTTACCTTTGCTCCTCTGACGCCTTACCACAACCTCTATACCATTTAGGATTTCTTTGAACTGGCAAAAATTAGGCTATGATACCACTAAACATAACACCCCAATCTGGATCCAAAGCACTGCATTCGGGTCACCCAAAATCTGACCCATCAAAATTTCTATTTAAAACCATAAGTTTAGCCATTATCAAAACATCAAGATATTTATAAATCCATGTAAATAATCAAGCGTTATAAATAAGTTTACAAAACAGAAGCTCCAAGTTTAAAACATAGTATGTCAAAATAACATTTCAAATATAGCTTACAGACTCAACCTCTATAAGGACTTATGAATACAATAGCCCAAAATTAAATATTAAGTATTGTACTATGAAGCGCTATGGTGCTGGGAAACCCCTTCTTGATGTGCTCCTCGGCCACAATTCACCTACTAACCTATGAACGGAAACAACGATTCCAGATGATGAGCTTACAAAGCTTAGTGGCACATTTCTACTCTACCACTATTCGTGATTATCATAAAATAATCATGCAACATAAATATAGTTTAGAGAGCATAGATAAGGCTTCACTATAGGTTATGGTCTAGCTTACACTAGCTAGAGTTCTTAGATTACCTATCTCAAGGCATCATTAAGTCTACAAGAAGTATTACATATCCCAAAATGATTTACCATACACTAGATCAATTAGCCTATCGAGTAGGTTTCATATCGTACCCTGGTCACTCAGTCATCAAGTACATAAGCTATCATTTATAACATCCACATAACATATAAAAGCACATCCATACATCATCTATATAAATGGCCAACAAAGCCCTACTTTACTCGTGCTAACACAGTTGTCGGGTTGAAAAGACCATATTCGGATCACTATAACCACGGATGCATCCTAGACATACTTGGATCACATTAGCCATAAGTGGTCTTTACTTGAGCTCACTCAGCCTATCAGGTTACTCGAGCTCACTCATCCTATCGAGTTAATTACCTTACCTGGATTACCATAGCCACATATAGGTCTAACCGCACCCAGATCACTCAGCTTGTGGGTACGTCGTATGTACTTTTTCACTCAGCCCTAAGTACACATCCCCTTATATAAGTATTGAAGTACTAAATCTAAGACATCTGAATTCCTTTATACAACATTCATAAGATAAATAATGGTCCCCAAGCATTAATACACCCCATCACGGGGTAAAGGCCCCAAGGCCTCACTATCAAGCCTTTAGTACATTATGAAAGATATATAGTCATTTATACAATTCAAGTCTCATTATCTAATTATCATCGACTTATTAATTAACACCATCAACTTTAGTGAATACACACTTTATTCAAGGGTTTAATCATTTCATTAGCTATTAATCGATGAAACACCGCTTCTATGTCCATACGAAACATTTCTCAACAATTAGAACAATGCCCAACATCGTCCTTCATAAGGTATGTAAACCTTCTTAAAGGTATAGAAACCTTTCCCCAAAGGTATGAAAGCCTTTCCTTAAGGTATGGAAACCTTAGCTCAAAGATTTGGAAACCTTTGCCAAAGGTATGGAAACCTTTGCTCTAGAATCCATTTTTTCGTAGAAATTAATAAGGTATCGAAACATGTTCATATGGTTTCGAACCTTAATTCTAGAACCACTTCTAAGGCTAAAAAATCACTCATAACTTGTCTCTAATCACATCCAAACAACCCCAAAGTGTTACTAAAGTTTACCAAGTTATTTATGGGTATATTAGAGTCATCTAACACCATTCACATCATCAAATTCATTACTTTTATTACTTAAAACAAGCTCCACCCACACCAGTACTCATAAACCATAAAATTAACAAAGTAATTACTTTATGATCCTTAAGAATAATAGGAGCTGGAGATGGATTGACCTTAGCGAGAATTCTCGAATTTAAGCTTCCAAGCAAAACCCATCAACCTTCTCACTTGAGCCAAGCTTAGAGAAACCCCCAAATCCTCTCTTTCCCCCCAAAATTATGCTTTTCATGGAACTCTTGACTAGGAGATTAACATACTTTAATCTTGTATCTAGGATGGAAGAATTGATGGAGAAAGCTTGGATCGTTAAGCTTTGAAAATATGGTGTCTTGAAAGAAAGATGAGGATGAATGGAGAGTGAAAAAGGATGGGGAAGATGATGTAATGTTGTCTCCCCCCATCCCACATAAAAACCAAAAAAAGGGAATGAATCAACCTTTTCTTTTTAAAAGGGTATAATTATCTAAAAAAAACCTTAAATTCCCCATCCTTTTTCAAAATGGTCACTTGCCTAGCCCAAAAAGCTCAAAAGTCATCCAATAAAGCCCAAACTTGGCCCAATGGGTTGAACGGTCCAACCTAAAACGTAGGTCCATAACCCAGGTCAACACCCAACCGTTGACTCAAAAATTCGAGTCGTTACATTTGGCATCACTTAGTGGCTCACCATTGGTAACTGAGTTTGGGATAGGGCACCATAGGAGTAGAAACATGTTTAGCATTGAGTTGCCCCGTTTTCTCAAGTAACTTGTGGATATATTGCTTTTGACTTAAAAGCAATCCAGCACCAATAGGTTTTACCTCAATACAAAGAAAGAACCATAGGTTACCCAAGTCTTTAATGGAAAATTGATTGTGAAGTAAATCAATAATACGTTGCACATGAATTTGAGAGCTTCCCGTAATCAAAATATCATCTACATAGACTACGAGATATAAAGTGACCTCAGCAGTGGTGCATACAGATAAAGAATTATCAGCTGAAGAATATTTGAAACTATTGTTACCAAGAAAAGCTTTCAATTTGAGGTACAAATTACGCGGAGCTTGTCGTAAGCCGTAAAGAGCCTTTTGAAGACGATATACGATAAATATATCATCAATATTGGTGCTTACAAATCCTAAGGGTTGATGTATATAGACAACCTCCTATAAATCACCCTTGAGGAAGGCGTTATTAACATCAATTTGACGAATCAACCAAGAGTATGAGACAACCACTAAGATCAAGATGTCAATAGTGAAGAAACGAACTACTGGACTAAAATTATCAAAAAATCATGTCCTGAAACCTGTGTAAAGCCATTAGCCACCAACCGAGCCTTGTACCAATTAACTGAGCCATTAAGATTATGTTTAATTTTGAATAACCATTTGCAGCTAATGGCCTTCTTGTCAGCAGTTAAGGCAACAAGATCCTATGTGTTATTGTTAACTAGAGCAATATACTCTTCCATAACAACTGCAGACGACTCAGGATGTGCAAGGGCATCTCGAATTGATGTTGGTGTAGAGCTACATTGTAGATGATAAATCTTGGGTTTAAACACCCCGACTTTGCTATGAGTCACCATGGGGTGAGAGTTGAAAGAAGCACCAATGTTGGTGGGGGAAGGTTGAAAGCAAGCAGGAACATCATGAGTAGGCTGGGAACATTCATCAGCTAGAAGATCAGTAGTAGGGGTGTAAATGAGACGAGACAGATCGCGAGCTACTCGAGCCCGACTTGGTCAAAGCTTGGCCAACACTCAACTCGAGCTCAACTCGAGTTCTTAACGAGCCGAGCTGAGCTTCTCAAAACCCAAATCGAAAAGCTCACGAGCTACTCGAAAATATAATATATTAATTATACTAATTAAGGACCTAATTAAAAGAACATAATTCTATATCTGAATTGCAATTGGGGACTTATTTAAAATAATTTTAAACCTAAAAGCTAAATTTTAATTAATCTGACCTAAGTTTGGATTAAATTGAATTCAAACTAAACTTAAAAATGAAATTTAAAGCCAAAATTGAGAAGAAAATAAATGTAGCAGGATCAAGAAAACAATTGTCCCTGCTTTGAAAAACACGCGGGTGACATACTTTTACTACAAGGATATTTTTGGATTCTTGCTTCTTGGATTAAAAGGGTTTTTTTCATTTGTTAATTCTTTCTAAAAAACAAATCAGAAGCTTTCTCATCTCTTTTCCTCTCCTCTCTGTACTTCTCAGTCACCAACCGCCTCCGCCTATCTCCGGCGATGGCAAAAGTAAACCCCTTTTCTTATTCATCTTTATCTCCTAAATCCAAAACTGACGTTAGTTTCACCAAATAAAAAACGAATCGAAGTAGATCTATGAAAAAACTTTCGAACTTTATCTTATTCAATCTTGGAGATATGTCGTTGGATTGAGACGCCCTTGGGATATGTTGTTCGTAACACCGCTTGGAGTCCTTCTATCGTTCAGTTTGCACAGATAATGCTCCGGCCGCCGTGGATCTTGAATTAAAGGTTCGACTTTGGTATTGAATGAATATATGTTGTTATTGAATTCGATGAACATGACACTGTCGTTAATTCAGGAGCAAAGTGTTGGAAGAGGGCCGCAGCAAACACCAGATTCAGCTACACTTTCCCTTTATTTGGATCTATCTTTGTTTAGTTTTCATATTTTTACTGGTTTTAATTACCGTTTAAACAGGGTTAAAATCTCCTGCCCACCCTAACCATGCCTCCTTCTATGCCATGCCTAAAAATACTTAAAAATTAAATCTTATCCCATAACTTTAATTTTCATATCCTAAACCCTAAAAAAATACACCCTACCCCTAATTCCCTACACTCTAACCCTAAGCCTAAACCTCAAACTCTAAACCCACTATTTTAAAGTGGGGCACAAATGAGGGCATACTTTGGGGTAGATGATTTCCATCCGTTTAAACATTTGTTTTAGTTTCAAAAATAAATAATTTTCGTTGTAGTACCGGTACTATCGGTGTTTTTTTTTTTTTTGTCTCATCACTACATTAAAGGAAAAATATTGAAATTAGATAAGCAATTTTAATTTAATACTTGATAAGATATTGTTAAAGTAAAAAGAAAAGGCAAAAGTTTGAACCACTACAGTAGTTTAGTTGTTGGGTTTAGCTGTTGAACCACGATAGTAGTTTAGGAATGCAGTAGATTTAGGATTTTAAGGCTTTTTAGAGTCCTTTATCCTTTTTATTTTTGTATTTTTCAGCTTGTTCATCATTTATCGAGCTTTCCGAATTTAAGCTATTCGAGCTCGAGCTCTATTTTTTGATAATTTTAAGTTGGAGAGTTTTCGAGTCGAATCGAGCTAAGCTTCAAGCTTTTTGAGTTCGAATCGAGCTCAGTACTGCTCGAACTTGACTCGGCTCATTTACACCCTTAATCATTGGAATGATCAATATAAGAATAAAGAACTAGAGGCAAAAAGGACAAGGCAGACTGATTAGCTTGCACATAAGAGCCAGGATGGTCAGCTTGACTAGGTGAGACAGACGACACAGAATGGTCAACTTGCTTAGATCAAGGTAGTGGTGTCAGCTCCAACAAGATGAGGGAGAATATCAACATTGATCGTGGACAACAACCACGAGGCCAGAACTATCTTGCTTAATAAAATGAACCATTATAGACAATAATGAGCTTCAGAGGAGGAGAAATAGATCTATCGAGATATCCTTCCAATCCATGACCACACAACATCAAGATGACTTGCAATTTTCATAATAAAAAATTCGAGTCATCTAACTGGATATTGATCCTCTTGTTGGAAAAGGATTGCTCAGTGGCATCATCAACTAAAGGAGCAGACATTTGACTGACTTTTGGAGGATCCATGAAGATGATGAAAAGAAAGGAAAAAGTACCCAAAAAACAATTAGCTATTGTCTGGTCATCCGATACTATGTTAAAACATAAAAAAGGATAAATTAAAATGAATGAAGGAAAGAAAGATTGTTTTCGTTCATAATCAACTTGCTCCCTAAGGGAATACAAAGGTCCTCATAGACTACATGATAACAGACTTTCTTTAGAAGGTTTCCAATTTCCCTCTAAGAATTTCGTTTTAACCATCTAACAAAACGTAACAAATTGGCTGACAGGTCAGCTTAACCAGCTGTCAGCCATTCCTCTAAAAAATATTGGGTCGATTATTTTCAATTCGATTGATTTTGGTTCAGGTCAATTTTAAGTTAATGGTAGATTGGTCGGTTTTAATAGGTTTTTTAAGTTGGTTTAGTTTTTTACATGTTATATATGGCTTTATAAATCTATTATATTTGACTTTTTGGTGAGTTGCGCGGTAGTTCACATCCCATCTTTCTTTATTTCTTTTAATATCTTTTCTTTATTTTGGGTTGCTTTTGGTTCGGGTCTATTCGGTTCGTGTGAAGATCAGTTTGGATCCATTTCGGTTCAACTAAAATTTGGGTCAATTTCGGTTTGGCTTGATTTATTTCGGGTTTTAGATGAAATTCGGGTCAATTTCGGATCTCGGGTCTACTACAGCAAAACAAGTTTTTAACCATATAGCAGCATTTTTAAGTGTCGTTGAATCGAGCGCCTCAATAGTTAGCGGCATTTATGTATAAAAAAACCCTGCAAAAGTTTGTGATATATAGCGGCATTTGATTTCTAAAATGTCACAAATGTGTATGCCTTTAGTGGCGTTTTTAATTCAAAAACGTCGTAACTTTTAGTGGCGTTTGTTTTAACAAATTCTATAACTTTTTCTTTCAATTATTTTAGTTTTTTATTAATAAAATATTTAGAGTTCCTTTCAGATTTGATCTTGTTTCTCAAATTCCAAATAATTTTTTTTGATAGAATTCCAAATAAAGTTAAAAACAAATAGAAATTGAAACGAAATAGAGTTGGCGATTATATAAATTAATTCAACAGTTAAAATAAAACAAACTAAACTTTCAAATAATTTAGCAAAATAACAATATAAAATTTTTAAACCGGTGAAGTTTTATCTTCAACTATAGATCCATCACTTATAACAAAACATGAGTCCCTTATGTAAACCGGTTTGCTGCTATCACCCTGCAATGGCAAGAGCTTCAAATTGATCCTCGTGGCTATCAGCAGAATGCCATGTCTTCATGGCTATCACCTTGCAATGGCAAGAGCTTCAATATTTCTGGGTAAACTCCTTTGATGGAACCCCTTCCCCTTAAAACGAGATACGATTTCTGCGATCTGAAATAGAGATAAATCTTTTAGTCAGCTATCTAACATGTTTCAATCTATAATCTCTAAAAATTGCTAAATTTAAAAAGAATAAAAAGTCACAATGTCCAACAACCAACATATTTTTATGTATCCACTACAAGTAGAATGCAACAAGGATGAATGCTAATATAATACAATAGTGCTAATTTTCCTAATTACAAATTACAATATAGAATAAGATGATGAGAAGACATCTTAAGTTGATGGTAAAGGTTTGATGAATCTCACTAGCCCTTTTTGAACTCCATTTGGCTTGATAGCAATAAGGTACGTTCCATCTGAATGAACAAAATTGATACATTACTCATGGAACAGAACAGGAAAGAATGAACAACACAAACAATGGAAAATATAAAGTACTAACTACATAAATGAATGGTGATAGATTACCTCTGCAGCATGAACCTCCTGCTCCTGAAGCATGTAAGCTACAAAGATGATTAAAACACAAACATTCAAGGGTTGGGTTGAGGGGAGAAAAGTGTGGAATTCACGCATGAAGATCACAATCAATAAGCCAAGCATCTACATTGTTAATACTCTTCATTCTATTTTAGAATTAATTTCAAGAGTAAAAGTTGCTAGAAATTTGATCTAGCAAATAAAGTGATTCATCGTCATCATCATACAACCGATCAAAATTGATTCAAAGGAGGAACCAACTTTGAAGCCATGCAATAGGTGAACACAGAAGAAAGAGAGAACACAAAGGAAAAAATAAAAAACGACAGCAAAATCAAATTATATCAATGCATCAACACATGATGATAGTCAGTGCACAAATGGTAAATAAATTATTTTTTCCGAGAATCAAATGTAGAAAGTACTCCATTTATGGTAAAATGTGAGCCAAATCTAATTTTGAAGCTATTATTTAAAATTCTTAATTTCTAGAGAGTCACCTCAACTTGCTTGTATTGAGATATGCAAATGGATAATCAAAATTAAAATGTACACTAATTAAAATTATTTTCATAACCCTAAACAACAATCCAGCTTCAATAAGCTCAGTTTCTAGCAAATCAAAACTAAAATTTTTCCTTTTGTGCGCTCATTTAACCGCATCCAACCCGGATATATTAAAGAAATAGAAAAAAATTAATTGATTGGATCTAAAACTAAACGCGAAATAAACAATATTTTACGATAAAAAAATTAGATGAATCGACGAGAAACCCAGCGCGAGTGAAAAATGAAAAGAAATGAGTTTAGAAATGAGGCGTACTATAGTGTGAAATGTCGTCGATGATCCTTGATGCTTAGCGATTCTGCTCGATTGAAAATATCAGAAACAATAGCAGAGGTAAATGGGGGAATTTGAAAATATTAGATGATTTGTACAGTGGTTGGGTCTTGAACAGTGAAACGCTCAAGACAGATACAACATCCGTCTTTGACATTGCCGTCAAATACTCCTCCGAGAGAAGACAACAACGACAACGAAGATAAACCGCCATTAATGCGGCTGACTTCTCGAACAACGAACAACCAGCAGCAATAGAAGGTGAAGAAGAAAAAGTGAAATCAACCATTAGAAATAGAAGGTGAAGAAGAAAAAGTGAAATCAACCATTAGAATAAAAAGGAAACGTGTTTGGCAGTGCAAAGAAGGGAGAGAAACGTGAGTTCTATAAAAGAGAAGAATCGACATTGAAGAAGGAAAACAACCCTAGACGAAATGGTTTGAAAAAAATTAAAGACATAAAATTCATTGCGGCGTTTGTCTTTGTAAACGCCACTAACGTGACACCTATTGCGGCGTTTATTTTAATAAACGCCACTATAGTACACGTCTGTAGTAGATTTTTCCTAAAACGCCACTATATATCAGTCTATAGTGGCGTTCAAATTTTATAATTTTGTAGCAATTGCTCAAGAAACACCGCAAGATGAAAAACATTAGCAGCATTTGCTCGAAAAACACCGCTAAAAGTGCTGCTGAAGATCTGTTTTGTTGTAGTGGTCGGATAATTCGATCGGGTCTCCGGTCAAGTTTTTCGGGGTCTAGATAAGCTAACCCGAGGCATATAGCTGCACTCTAGATAGGTTTATGTGGAGCAAAAGCACAACATTGCTAAAAGCTTGTTTATTTAACTGATGCTAAAGCATATGACTAATCAATGCGAAGCTTAGCAAGAGCAGCTAATCAAAGTCAAATACTAATAAAAAAATCACTTTGCCATAACACAAGGATTCAACAGCCCTTTGAATGCTGAATATTACCTTAATTATTCGAAATGAAATATGGGCAGCAATCAAGACTATAAAGTTCAGCTCATGGTTCTAAAAACACTATCTCAAAACTATTTCATCACTGAATTTAAATGAGGAGAAAAAAAGTTTAGCACATCCTATATAGAGCGGCCATAGTACGACTGATCCGGAACTTGATCCTACCTCCAATAGAGACTTCCCAAACATCAGTATAACCTGATGAAGACCATATCTTCAACATCCCTAGCAAATTTTTGCAAGCCTAAGAAAATTACAGTTTTGCAAAAAAAAAAAAAGTTAAAGTAGTCCATATTATTTTTTTTGAAAGAAAAAAGGTAAGTAGGCCTCGTTAAAAACCTCCTCTAAATCCTAAAGAGGAAAAGAGTACCTACCCCCGTTATCCATATTAGCATCCAAGAAAAAGATCTAAATCTATTAAATTAAGCACTTAAAAGTTTATATGGAGTTGAACATTTTCACCTCAGAAGCCATTGTTATAAGTGTGGTTTTAGATTGCAAAGCCAAACCCAAATGAGCACTAGGATTGTAGTAGCATTGCGAATAATTGACTTGAACACCACATTGAATGTATAGTATTTTCTTGTGAAGTTTATTTGGACTTCGACTCTACCATGAACTGGTTTCCTCAAGTTAATGGGGGAAAACAGTTCATGGTAGAGTCGAAGTCCAAATAAACTTCACAAGAAAATACTATACATTCAATGTGGTGTTCAAGTCAATTATTCGCAATGCTACTAGGAAACCAGAATATAACTGGAAAAGGGTAAAATGAAAAAGTAAAAGCTAACCTCGAGAAACTTGGATTCTTGTTCAACACGCTTGAGTTAAGCTAGAATCTGATGCTTGCCTCTAGTATCAGCTGTACAACCAGATGGTTGATGTTCATCCGCTGATGAAGCTGTTTCTGACTCCAATGTTACTTGATATGGATACGAGGATGAATACCGAGATGGGGACGAAAAATTGTAGTTTCTAAAATTACAGGGTACGTCGTATAAAATAAATTTTAAAATTCTAAATAAATGTAAAAAAACAATAAATAAATTTCATACTCCATAGAAAATTAGAAGATGAAATTCATAAACAAACCAAAATATTAAAGTGTCAAATCTCTAGACTCAAACAACAAATTAAATCTAAAACAATATTAAACAACACAAATCAAATATTGTTAACCTTTCGAAATAAACAAACCATAAATAAACTAAGAATATGATTGTTTTCATAAAAATATATAATAATAAAAATAATAAAATCCTAACAAAATGTCAAAGTAGAAAAAAAATCCTAACTATTTTTAACAAAGATACAATAATAACATAAGAAAGAAAAGATGGTTCTTCTCAAGCCCCACAAAAATTCATGAAACAAAATTAAATATTTTCTTGCCCTACTAAACTCATCTTCTTCACTTTTTATTCTTCTTCTTTTAGGCGCCAAAGTTTTGGTTTTGAGTTGCAGCTCACCGCGTTTTGAACCGCCTGCAGTTTCAGTTTTAATTTTTTTAATGAAAATGACCCTAGAATTTGAAAGTCACATGTCGTCCCCGAAACATCTTCAGGTAGACATCGAACGTTCTCGACTTCGTTCAGCCATACCCTGCTAACGTGGCACGTCTCAGTACGTACCCCAGATGTACCCGTCCCCCACACTGAGAACATATTGGGTACTTGAAACAGTGCTCCTTTGTCGTACCTATGCTTCCCAATTGTTACTCACCCGACTAACTGAGCTTGAAAGAATCAAAATTCAATGTTGCTTGCTCATTCCAAAACGATAACATATCATTTTATTTCGAATTGTATAGAAGTAAAAGGCAAAGAACTCCTTTAAACCTCTAGATCTGTTAGTTGTTACAAAGCTTTGATCTTTTAATAACTTCAAAAACGATTAAACGACTTTTCTTCCTTATTGTTTTCTTCGAAAGTTGTTATGATTTCCTATAAGAACACTACAAATATAATAATATTTGTAATAAAGGAAAAAAATTTCTCCTTTTCCTCTCCTTTTGTAATAACGGAGTCGTCACCAATCATTTTTTAATGGGTAAACCGAAAACTTAAAACAAACCAGAGATTACAAAATCTCAGGATTCGGGGGCACAATTATTTGTGAGGAAGGATTAATACCCTACAACGCCCGTAAAAATAGGGTCACTCGTACTTTCTAGCGTAATTTTGGTTTGCATGTGTTATATTCTGATTAAACATAAAGTCTATTTTTATCAAGAATCTAACTAATTCTAATAGCTTTATTTACAAGTGATTACTCTAATTAAAGGTCCCAGGTTATTATTTACAAGATTCTAAATCTGATGCTCTATCTAAAATACTAAAGAACTAACCTAAGAGGATTGTAAGTAATCAATTGAAACTATTTTAAAGTATCTAACCTGTGTAAATTTTATCAAATAACCAAATTAAGGTATCGTTATGATTAATTAACGGGTAAACTTCATCGGAGGTCCCTTTTGTTTGGGGTCTGTTCTATTTTGGTCACTCAATTTGAAAAAAGATTATAATGGCCACTTACGTTTTCGATCTGTTCTATTTTGGTCAATGTGTCGTTAACACCCATTAGTGTGATGATGTGGCATGTTAGTCAAAAGTGTTAATTTCTAATTTGACCCTTGAACTTTAGAAAAATATTAATGTAATACTTAAACTCTCTCAACCTCGATTTTAACCCAAACAAAAGGACCTCCAATAAAATTTACCCTTAATAAATTTATTAAGAGAAAATAGTGCATAAATTAAGCAAATATATACATGTAAGTAGAGGTGGCAATCGGGTCATTCGGTTCGGGTTCGGTTCGGGTCGTTTCGGTTCGGGTCATTTCGGGTCTATCTAGAATCGGTTTAGATTCGGTTCGGGTCGGTTCGGTTCGGGTTTGGGTCTAATTCGGGTCTGTGATGAGTCGGATTCGGTTCGGGTATTGGATCGGGTCAATATCGGATCGGTTGTTTTCGGGTCGGGTCAATATCGGATCGGTCGCTTTCGGTTCGGGTCAAAATCGGGTCGTTCGGGTCGCTTTCGGTTCGGGTTAAAATCGGGTCAATTTCGGGTCAATTTCGGGTCGGGTCAACATTTAAATTTTTGGGTTAATTCGATTTGAGTTGGGTTAAAGGTTTGAGGTTTAGTATTTATGGTTTAGTTTAGAGTTATTGGTGTATGAGATTAATTATGATTCAACTTGTTAATCTATGCATTTGAATTTGATTAAATATTTAAATCAAAGCTTCATGTATCCATATAATTTTTTTGTATAATTATATTAAATCAAAGTTTATAATAATAATAATAATAATAATAATAATAATAATAATAATAATAATGTCTGAAATGAATTAATTTATTAAACTTAGGATCTAATTGAACTAACTAAAATCTAAAAGCATAAATCACGGACATAATTAAAATAATTTTAAAACTAAATGTGAAATTTCAATTAAATTAATCTAAATTGAAACTCAATTAAATTAATAAAAATAGAAAGACAATTGGTAAAAATAGAGAGGGAAAAAACAAAATTTTGGAGGGAAATAAGCCACCAATTTTTTAAGCTAGATTGAAAAAAAAAAGACAATTGGAAAAAATAGAGAGAGAAAAGACAAAATTTTGGAGGGAAATAAGCCACCAATTTTTTAAGCTAGAGATTAATTACTTTTTAGGTCATGTTGCATTTAAAATGTTACATTTTAGTCAACTTTAAGTTTTAGTTTAATTTAATTTAGTCACAAGTATTCCCACGGTTTAGACTTCGGATATAGAAATCCCCTCCCAGTAGTGATATTTAGTCTCTAAAAATTTACTTTTAGTTGAAATTAACTAATCTTTGTAATTTAGTCTATTAATTTAATATATTGATATTTTCGTTCATTTTAATTTCAAAGATTTAATTTTTAGCCAAAATTGACCCTTATTTATTTATATGGTATAATTACAAAATTGGTCATTGGACTCTCAAATTTCTCCACTTCCAAATTGTCAATTTAGTCTACAATTTCAATTTTATGCTATATTTTATGATGAAATTATAAAATTGGTCACCAAGATCTCAAATTTCTATACTTCATTTTATATATTATTTATTATATTGTTAAAAATAGATATTCGGGTCAAAATCGGGTCAAAATCGGGTCAAATTCGGGTCAAAATCGGGTCGATATTCGGTTCAGCTTTCGGTTCAGCTTTCGGTTCGGGTAGCATTCGGTTCGGGTCCATTCGGTTCGGGTCCATTTCGGTTCAACAAAAAATTTCGGTTCGGTTCGGATCGGTTCGGTTCGGTTCGGGTTTCGGGTCAACTCCGAATCATCATTTCGGGTCAAAATCGGGTTTCGGTTCGGGTAATTCGGTTCGGGTTTCGGGTCTCGGGTCAAGTTTGCCAGGTCTACATGTAAGGAAAGAATCATGCTTAATTAGTAACATATTAACATTAAATTGAATTAATTAAAAATTGAATTAAAGTAGTCAAACTATTATTTAATACATTAAATTAATTATGTGATCTAATAAATTAAAAGTGTTTAAAATAGACAACATTTAATTTACATAAATATACGGATTTATTTACAAAAATAAAGTGGTACACACGCAGAAGAATTAAAGAACATGTTTAATTAATAAAGGAGATAATAAGTTGTCAAGTTATATACAATGAAATCATACAAATTAAATTACGGTGATCGAATTGTACTAAACAATTAAATAAACAAATAACATGTATACAATATCAAATTAAACATGCTAAATTTAATGCAACATATGTACATATAGATATGCTAGAAAAAAATAAATAATATGGTAATAACTCTATTTATGCCATAAAAATATATCATATATAAGAAATTAAATACCAGAATATTATAAAAAAATATGCTTAAACCAAAAAAATCCTCAAACTATACTATTTTTCTGTTTTAAGCCCCTAAACTATGGTTTGGGCAAACTAAGCCCTTAAATTATTATTTTTTGTCACTTTAAGTCTTTAAACTATATTTTTGTCACTTTAAGTTCCTAAACTATTTTTTAGTCAAAATAAATACCTAAACTATGTCATTTTTTCCTTTTATTCCCTAAACTATCTATTTGTCACAAAGATTGAAAAAATCTTTGTGACGTGTCAACATCTTATTAGTCAAAATAATTTTTTTTGACTTAAATAACTATCGGACTGTTGAGTTGATCACACAATTGCAAATGGCCAAGAGGGGGTGAATTGGCAATTAAAAATTTGGTGGGAGGAATGAGTGAAAAATAAAAGATGACACAAGTAGTTAGAGTGGTTCAAGTTCTCCAAATGAACTCTACATCCACTACCTTAGTTCCCACTAAGGATTTTCAACCAATTCACTACTTGAATTCTTCCCCTTTTCTTGGATGAGGAGGTAACCTTACAAATTGATTAAGCTTTCTACCCAAAGCTTAATCCACTCAATTTACAAAGAGAAGGTTTTGGTAAACTCAAATAATTCCTCACAAAGGACAAATGTTTACCCAAATACAATTTCAATCACCCCAAACTCACAATGCAAGATAACAATAAAAACACTAGAGTTGGGTACAAGAATTTGACTTTAAAGAGCACTAGGGTTTGGATTTTTTTGCTTTGATGATACTTGTAGGTTCAATAGTTGTTGCCTGGTCAATTGAAGCTTGTTTTTATACCCTTGCATTGATTTCTAGCCGTTTGGGTAGTTGGGATCATCAATAGAGCCGTTGGGAGCAATTTTCCCGCATTAAATGCAGCTTTGCAGCCTACCGTATCGGTACTCGGGAAGGGCGTATCGATACCTGCATCAAAGAGGAAAGAGCCGTTGTGCCTGAAAACAGAACGTATCGATACGCATAGAAGGCGTACCGGTACGGTTTTAAGGGGCGTATCGGTACGGAAGGCCGTATCGATACGGTTTTTGCTCACTGGAATCCCAAGTTAAGTTTGCATAAAAAGCGTATCGATACGCATACCAAGCGTATCGGTACGGTATAACGATCTTTTAAAAATTGGGAAACCAACCAACTGACAAGTAACGGTCAAATAATTAAATGCTCAGATTTTTCAAAGATGTGCTTATCGTATCGATACAGTTGCAAGGCGTATCGGTACGGTAAGTCTATAAAAATTCCAGTGGCAAAAGAGGGTATCGATGCGCATAAGGGTATCGATACGCCTGAGCGATTTTGTGAACTTTGGTTTGAAAATAAAATTCCAATGGCCAAAGAGGGTATCGATACGCATAAGGGTATCGATATGCCTGGGCGTTTTTGCATACTTAGGTTTGAAAAACATAGGAAAATACTTAGGGAATTATATACGTTTAAGAGCAAGTCTTTAAATATTATTTTGTTCAAAAATACTTGTCAAATTGTGAGACTTTAAAGAATACTTAAAATTTTATTGTTTTGCAAATTGGTCCTTAGGTTTATGTGTTATATCAAAATCAATTCTAGTTTTAAAATCTCCCCCTTTTTGATATAACAAAACCATAAATAAATTTTTAAGTTTTTGAAACTTTGAAAAGCTTTCTCCCCCTTACTTTAAGATAGATTTTCAAAAATAAAACATTTGACTCTATGATCCTTCTCCCCCTTTTTGTTAGGTCAAAATAGAATACAAGGATAATAGCAACATAAAGCAACAATAATTCATTAAACTTAAAGCAATCAAATGAGTTCAAATGCATAAAATTTAAATTAAACATAGTAGTTCAAATTCATAAAACTTCAAAGCAAACATCATAATCCAAACTTTAAAATCCTAAAAACATAGATAATAGGCATAAACTTCAAATCCTAAAAACAAAAATGCAATAACAAAGATAAAAGACTAAATGCCCTAAGATGAGATGCATGATCTACTCGTCCCCTTCGTCATCATTTTCCTCGTCATCTTCTTCTTCATCTTCTTGAGAGGGTTGATTCCTTCGGTTTTGATTGATCCAAGCACCATGGAAGGCGGTAAGAGAGATATCCATGGAGTTTTGGCGAGAAGCCATGGTGTCTATCTTCTTTTCCATGCCTTGGACGCGATCTTCTAAGGATGTGAAACGATTATCCATTGCGGTGAACTTCTCATTTAGGAAGGTCATGAGAGTATCCATGGAGGAGGAATCAAGAGGAGCACTGTGAGAGCTCGAAGAAGCACGAGAGGCATCGACCGGAGCATCGTGCGGAGGAACTTGAGCATTGCGAACCCAATCATTATCAACATAAGTGAAACCGAAACGAGCTAGAGAACGCTCATCGATGGGTAGGCCAAGGGTTTCGGGAAAATCATGTGAACAATCAATGCCAAGGGAATGAAATAGAAAACTCAAAGTCGTGGAGTAGTAAAAGGATGAGACTTGTTTGGTGTGACGGTGTTGAACTAAAAAGACAAGGTCGACAAACATAATTTGACACAAATTTGGACGTTTACCTTCTCTAAAACACCTAAGCAAAAAATCATCAGTTTGACGAATAGTTGAATATTTCCCACCCGATGCACGGATAAACCAAGAGATAAGAAGATGAAGGATACGATCATGAGCATTTAAAACTTTTGCTGAGCCTAAAGGACCCGTACCCAAGGATTGTTCATCATCAATACCAACATCTTCAAAATCAAAGACATTACATAAAGTTTTTTGATCAATTTGAAAGGTTTTGCCCATAATAGAAGATTCAATAGCAATGACATGCTCCCTAGGTTCATCAAGAATGCATTCGCATTAGAAAAGAATACAATGACTAGGTTCCTATATAGGATAGGAGGAATACTCAAAAAGGGTAAAAATTTCCATTGCTTAATTAAAGATAGGTATTGAAATTTGAAACGGGCAGAATTTAAGAATGGGATTGACACAACACGTTCTTCCCTAAGGTTCATCCCTTGAAAAATTTTATATCGTTCTATATCAGTAGGTTCGGGAAAACTTAATTGGATGATATAAGGAAGGTTAGGTGTAGGATTACCCTCGACATCCTCATGAGGATTGGAAGTAGAACGATGACGCTTAGTTCCCTTTTTCGGTGTCATAATCCTGAAAATACATCAAAAAGGATTCAAATATGTATGCAATTAACATCCTATTCAATCCAATAAATTCTAATAATTCAAGGTAATTTGTAAAACGAATTTTAATTTTAAAGAGATATTCACAATTTAAAAAAAAAAATAAAAGGAAACAGTTTAAAAACAAATCAAATATAAAATATATTCGAATGAAAAATTTTGATTTATTTGAAAAAAAATTTATGAAAAAGTTGAAACCCATAACAATCAAACAAGGTTTGTACAAAAGTTCAGTTGAAACAATAATTAAAATCAAACGAAAATTAAAGAAAATAGAAAAGAGAAGTTTTATACCTTGAATCTTAGAATGGATGAAAGAGGGGATGTGAATGCACAAGATTTGATGCCAAAGCTTTGCCTTGATGTGTAGAGTAAAAACCCTCAAGGAATTTTGAAGATTGATGGTAAAATTTGAAGGATTGAGGGGGTTTATATAGGGTTTCGCGGCTAGAGTTTTTGAGAGAAAAAGGGTTTTTGAGTTTTTAAAACGTTTTAACAATAGCCTCTCTGTCGAGGCTGTATTGATACACTATACGCGCGTATCGATACCCTTTAACCCTAATTTATATTCGTCGATACTACCGTATCGATACGCTGGGGCGTATCGGTACGCTTGGCTTTGACTATTTCCCTTGACTTGTACCGTATCGATATGCGGGGTCGTATCGATACTTGTTCATCCTCAAAAATTCCCAGTTATCAACCCGTATCGATACGCTTTGCAATCGTATCGATACACCTTTACCAGATTATGCAGATTTGACAGATTTAAGTGCAAAAATCCAATTTGAAACGTCCCTAAATGCATGTACATGTCATATGAACAAGTTTTAATGGCTAAACTTAATACATACTCCCCCTAGCAACATGCATAGAAGCAAAAGGAACAAAATTAACACAAGCATGAATCACAAACAATTTCAAGCAAATTTTGACATTTTGGGACCTAAAAGGGTCTAGAAAGGCTAGTTAAACCTAACTCTCTCCTAAGGGTCCAAAAGTGCTCTTTATCTAAAGGTTTTGTAAATATATCCACTAATTGGTTCAAGGTGTCAACAAACTCTATAACAACATCATTTTTCAAAACATGATCTCTAATGAAATGATGTCTAATTTCTATGTGTTTAGTTCTAGAGTGTTGGATGGGATTCTTAGTGAGACAAATGGCACTAGTGTTGTCACACCTAAGGGGTATGGTTTCTATTTTAACACCATAATCTAAGAGTTGTAGCTTCATCCAAAGGACTTGAGCACAACAACTCCCTAAGGATATGTACTCCGCTTCGGTGGTAGATAAGGCTACGCTATTTTGTTTCTTAGAGAACCAAGATACGAGCATACTACCTAAGAATTGGCATGTCCAAGAAGTACTTTTCCTATATATCTTACACCCCCCATAATCCGCATCCGAATAAGCATGAAGGCTAAAGGAAGAGTCTTTAGGATACCAAAGGCCTATGGTAGGTGTGTCTCTAAGGTATCTAAAAATTCTCTTAATGGCAACTAAGTGTGATTCTCTAGGACTAGCTTGAAACCTAGCACACAAGCAAACACTAAACATAATATCCGGTCTACTTGCGGTAAGGTAAGGTAAAGCAAAGAACCTATCATGGATTGATAAAGCTTAGAATCAACACACTTACCTCCTTCATCTTTGTCAAGCTTTATTGAAGAACTCATAGGTGTGGCTTGAGGTTTTGCATTCTCCAAGCCGAACTTTTTGAGCATATCATTCACGTACTTAGCTTGATTTATGAAGGTGTCATCTTTCCTTTGTTTGATTTGGATTCCCAAAAAGAATGAAAGTTCCCCCATCATGCTCATCTCGAGCTCACCTTGCATTAGCTTAGAAAATTCTTTATAATAACACTCATTAGTAGAACCGAAAATGATATCATCAACATAGATTTGTACTACTAAGATGTCATTGTTATATCTTTTTATGAAGAGTGTAGTATCCACCTTTCATTTTCAAAACCCTTTTCAATTAAGAAATTTGAAAATCTCTCATACCAAGCTCTAGGAGCTTGTTTTAAACCATAGAGAGCTTTTGTTAGTTTAAACACATGGTTTGGAAATTTTGAATCCTCAAAACCCGGTGGTTGTTCCACATACACTTCTTCATTTATAAAACCATTTAAAAAGGCACTTTTCACATCCATTTGAAAAAGCTTGAAATTATTATAACATGCAACTACTAAAAGCATCCTAATGGCTTCCATCCTAGCTACGGGTGCATATGTCTCATCAAAATCAATTCCCTCTTCTTGGGTATAGCCTTGAGCAACAAGCCTAGCCTTGTTTCTCACTATATTACCACTTTCATCTAATTTATTCCTAAATACCCATTTAGTTCCTATAGTAGATTGATTACTAGGCCTTTCAACTAATGTCCAAACTTTACTTCTCTCAAATTGATTTAATTCTTCTTGCATGGCCAAAATCCAAAAATCATCTTTTAAAGCTTCTTTAATACTTTTAGGCTCAATGCTTGAAAGAAATGCAACATGGTTCATTAATTTGAGAGAGGATCTAGTAGTTACCCCCTTGGATGGATCACCCAAGATTTCACCACCTTTGACATAGTTGAACTCCCTTGGGTAAGACACCTCATTTTCCTCAAGAGCCAAGTCCTTCAAGGCTTCAAGAGGCGGATCTTGTGTATCCTCATCTTTAGTTGGAACCTCATCCACCTTTGACGTTTGTCCTCCACCAATGGCATCAAGGATTCCTATATCATCATCATCACAAGATTCCTTCCTCGGAAGGAGGTTATCATCGAAAACAACATGTATTGACTCTTCAACTACTAGAGTTCTTTTATTAAACACACGATAGGCTTTAGAGTTTAAAGAGTACCCTAAGAAAATAGCTTCATCACTTTTAGCATCAAATTTACCTAAGTTTTCTTTACCATTATTCAAAACAAAACACTTGCAACCAAAAGGATGAAAATAGCTAATGTTAGGCTTCTTAGATTTCAAAAATCTCATAAATTGTTTTCTTCAAAATTGGCCTAATCAAGCGGTATTTGTGGCTTCCGCCCAAAAATATTTAGGTAAATTATTTTCGCAAAGCATGGTTCTAGCCATTTCTTCTAAAGTTCGATTTTTCCTCTCAACTACCCCATTTTGTTGAGGAGTGCGAGGTTCGGAAAAATTGTGGCTAATCCCATTTTCATTTAAAAACTCATCGAAACCTAGATTTTGAAATTCGGTTCCATGATCACTTCTAATGTGAGAAATTTTAAGTTCAAGATCATTTTGAGTTATTTTAGAAAATGTGATGAATTTTTCTAAAGCCTCATCTTTTGTACTTAAGAATAGAACCCAAGTAAACCTAGAATAGTCATCTACAAGCACAAAAGCATATGATTTACCACCCAAGCTCATTGTTCTAATAGGCCCAAAAAGATCCATATGAATCAATTGTAAACATCTACTAGTGGAGACATCATTAATGGATTTAAATGAAGTTCTATGTTGTTTACCCTTTGAACATGCATCACAAATTTTATCATTAGAAAATTTAAGTTTGGGTAAACCTCTAACTAGATTAAGGGAAATTAATTTCTCTAAGACACTCATGCTAGCATGTCCTAATTTTCTATGCCAAAGCCATGAGTCATGTTCATCATGTGCAACTAAGCATGTATGAGATGAATGGATGTCATCTAAATGCACCATGTAAATATTGCCTATTCTATGTCCTATGAGCATTAGTTGATTTGTTTTAATGTTTACAATTTTGCAACCACTTTTATCAAATAAAACATTAAAACCCTTATCACATAATTGACTAATGCTCAACAAATTATGTTTAAGACCGTTGACATACAAAACATTTTCAATGAAAATAGAAGAGTGATTACCAATGGAGCCTATTCCTTCAATGTGGCCTTTAGAGTTGTCAACGAAAGTCACCACTCCACCACTCTTTGGCTTTAGTTCCACGAATCTACTCTTGTCACCGGTCATGTGTCTTGAGCATCCACTATCAAGGTACTAAGAATTTTGGCTTGAAGCTTTAGCCTTGTAGCAATGCTCCCTCTATAAACAAAGAAATTAGGCCTTGATTTTTGGTACCCAAATCATTTTGGTTTCATGAGTGTTAGCCTTCAAAATTTTGGTTCCCTTAGGAATCCAAGAAGCAATAGCATTCATATTATTAGAAATAATGAGTTCCTTAGGAACCCAAACACTCCTAACTCTTTGACCTCTAAATTGCTTATTAAAATTTATTTGTTTAGGAACAAAAGGGTTTTCTTTTTACATATTGGGATTTAGAATGATTTCCTTTTTCAAAATTGTTTTTCCCAATAGTAATTGAAGTTTTAAGATTATCCACTTCCTTTGTGTGATAATCTTGAAAATCGGAAAGAAGTTTTTCAAGTTCAAGATTTTTAGTTTTAAGATCATTTGAAAGATTTACTAAAAACAAAACATTCTTTTCCAATTCGGAGTTAGTTTTTGAAAATGTCTCATTTTGATTTTTCAAATCGGAAATGGTTTTCTTGTTTTTCAAAATGGATTCTTTATATTTTCCTACTAACTCATCGTAAACCTCTTGCAATTCATCATAAGCATCTTGAAGCTCATCAAAAGTAAAATCAAAATTAGATAAGTTTGAATTTACCTTTGATTCATCATCAATGGCCATGAGACATAGATTGGCCACTTCCTCCTCTTCCTCGGATGACTTATCGTCACTCCAAGTTGCTATTTGAGCCTTGAGCTTGTTCTTCTTCCCAAAGCTCTTCTTCTTCAATTGAGGACATTCGGAACGGATGTGACCGGGCTTTTTGCATTCATAACAAGTGATTTGGTCCTTCTCCTCTTCCTTACTCTTGTTCTTGAAGTCTCCCTTTCTAATAAACTTTCTCCCACGATTGGACTTCATGAAGCGAGTGAACCGTTTGGCCAACATGGCCATCTCCTCATCTTCATCTTCACTTGAATCGCTTTCTTGACATGAAGCTTTAAGAGCGATTCCAACTTTCTTCTTCTCAACATCCTTCTTCTCAACCATTTTCTTCTCTTCTTCTCTTCCCTTTCTCACAATCTCATGGGTGAGTAGAGATCCAACAAGGGTATCAAGCTTGAGAGTCTTCAAATCTCGAGCTTCAATAATAGCCGTTCTCTTGCTACCCCATGATTCCGGAAGAGAATACAACAATTTCCTAACTAGTTTGTCTCCGGGGATGATCTCGCCGAACCCCTTCAAACCGTTGAGAATGACCGAGAATCGATCAAACATCTTGGAGACACTTTCATCGGGATCCATCTTGAAATTTTCACAGCTTAGATTGAGTAGCCCAATCTTTGTCTCCTTGACATCACTAGTTCCCTCATATGTTGTCTCGAGGGTATCCCAAACCTCCATGGCATTTTCGATTGAAGACACCTTGGAGTAGATATCCGGACCAAGTGCACAAAGTATCACATGGAGAGCTTTGTCATTCACTTGCATCCTTCTTCTTTCATCCTCCGTCATTTCGGCTTTTACCTTTGGGACAAGTCTTGCTTCACTATCTCTCTTCTAAGGAATGTATGGACCTTCTTCAACCGCATCCCACACCATGTAGTCGGTGGACTTGATAAAGAGCCTCATCATATTCTTCCAATATGGGTAGTTATCCCCATTCAAGAATGGTGGGTTAGTGGTAGATTGGGACTCATAGAGGTTGGAGGTGGAGGTGGATGCCATTGCTTGACTAGTTGTTGATCAAACTCTCCTAGAATCGACTCAAGAGGGTTGTAATCCTTCCAATGAGTGAAGCTCTGATACCAATTGTTGAGTTGATCACACAATTGCAAATGACCAAGAGGGGGGTGAATTGCAATTAAAAATTTGGTGGGAGGAATGAGTGAAAAATAAAAGATGACACAAGTAGTTATAGTGGTTCAAGTTCTCCAAATGAACTCTACATCCACTACCTTAGTTCTCACTAATGATTTTCAACCAATTCACTACTTGAATTCTTCCCCTTTTCTTGGATGAGGAGGTAACCTTACAAATTGATTAAGCTTTCTACCCAAAGCTTAATCCACTCAATTTACAAAGAAAATGTTTTGGTAAACTTAAATAATTCCTCACAAAGGACAAATGTTTACCCAAATACAATTTCAATCACCCCAAACTCACAATGCAAGATAACAATAAAAACACTAGAGTTGGGTACAAGAATTTGACTTTAAAGAGCACTAGGGTTTGGATTTTTTTGCTTTGATGATGCTTGTAGGTTCAATAGTTGTTGCATGGTCAATTGAAGCTTGTTTTTATACCCTTGCATTGATTTCTAGCCGTTTGGGTAGTTGGGATCATCAATAGAGCCGTTGGGAGCAATTTTCCCGCATTAAATGTAGCTCTGCAGCCTACCGTATCGGTACTCGGGAAGGGCGTATCGATATCTGCATCAAAGAAGAAAGAGCCGTTGTGCTTGAAAACAGAGCGTATCGAGACGCATAGAAGGCGTACCGGTACGGTTTTAAGGGGCGTATCGGTACGGAAAGTCGTATCGATACGGTTTTTGCTCAATGGAATCCCAAGTTAAGTTTGCATAAAAAGCGTATCGATATGCATACCAAGCGTATCGGTACGGTATAACGATCTTTTAAAAATTGGGAAGCCAACCAACTGACAAGTAACGGTCAAATAATTAAATGATCAGATTTTTCAAAGATGTGCTTATCGTATCGATACGGTTGCAAGGCGTATCGGTACGGTTTCATGAAAATAGTTGCCCAGATGAATATCGTATCGATACGGTTGCAAGGCGTATCGGTACGGTAAGTCTATCCAAATTCCAGTGGCAAAAGAGGGTATCGATACGCATAAGGGTATCGATACGCCTGAGCGATTTTGTGAACTTTGGTTTGAAAATAAAATTCCAGTGGCCAAAGAGGGTATCGATACGGATAAGGGTATCGATACGCCTGGGCGTTTTTGCATACTTAGGTTTGAAAAACATAGGAAAAGACTTAGGGAATTATATATGTTTAAGAGCAAGTCTTTAAATATTATTTTGTTCAAAAATACTTGTCAAATTGTGAGACTTTAAAGAGTACTTAAAAATTTATTGTTTTGCAAATTGGTCCTTAGGTTTATGTGTTATATCAAAATCAATTTTAGTTTTACACGGACTTATAATGACCGATCCGATAGGGTTAGATTTTTTTAAAAATTTTCGGGTTTAGGGTCGGGTCGGGTTTGAAAGGTGTTGAAACAGCTGCTCAACCAGTCGGGGCGGGTTTTTTGCTGCCCCGAACCTGACCCGAAAATTTAAAATTAAAACCGACCCGAGTTTAATATATTTTTATCCCCAACTCGATATGATAAAAACTATAATCCGACCCCGACCCAACCCCAAAAATTTAATAAAAAACCCCGATTAAACCCGACCCAACCCGAAGAAAATTAATAAAAATGTTAAATATAATATATAAAAATATAATATATTTAAATATATATTTATATATAAATCGGGTCGGGGAATTTCCACCCTAAACCCGAACCCGACCCGACTTAAACCTATTTAAAACCCGACACGATCCGAAACCTGAAAATTCAAAAAAAATCTGACCCTATCGGATTGGGTCATTATAAGTCCGATAGTTATTTAAGTAAAAAAAAAATATTTTGACTAATAAGATGTTGACACGTCACAAAGATTTTTTTGAAAAATAGATAGTTTAGGGACAAAGAAAAAAATGACATAGTTTAGGTACTTATTTTGACCAAAAAATAGTTTAGAGACTTAAAGTGACAAAAATGATAGTTTAAGAACTTAAAGTGACCAAAAATAATAGTTTAGGAGCTTATTTTGCCCAAACCATAGTTTAAGGGCTTAAAACAGAAAAAATGTATAGTTTAAGGGCTTCTTTTTGGTTTGAGCCTTAAAAATATATATATGCATTAAATGAAACAAAATCAATTATTGTTATGGTAAAAAGGATATAAGCAAACATGTAAACAATTAATTAAAATACTAAAAGATAATAAATTAAATTTAAACTAAAAAAATATGTAAATAAAAGATTAAATCTAATTAGTCAATTACCATAGTTAATAAAAATATATGCAAAAAAGGAATTAAAATATATACATGCATAAACATTAACTATATATACAACTACATATGAAAAGATATAAATGTAGGTATAATATTATATATAAATATATATATAGTACGCATATAATGATGTGATAATAATAAGTATATAAATATAAAAATGTATATTCATACAGATGTAATAAATATATGATAATAAAATAACATATAAATGCATATAGGTGTATTATATATATATATATATATATATATATATATTATGTATAAATATACACAATTGAAACAAAGAAAAGTCAAACAAATAACTAAATTGTAATAGTAATAAAATGAAAGACACAAAGTAAAATGAAACATAAATTTAAATAAATAAGTAAAGAATTAGATGTAAAGGAAATCAAATGCAAAAAATGGGAAAAAGTACAAAATTGAAAAGAAATAAAACAAAAGGATTAAATAACTAAAAAAATGGTTAGATATGTTACTAAATTAGGGTGGAGGAGTTTTTACACATCGTAACGCATTGGATCGTCAGTATTCTTGAAGCAAGAATAAAGACGAAATCTCGAGCAAAAAGAATATAAAAAAAACCTTTTGCTTTTTATTTCTCTAAAGAATGCTTCTTGTATTTTTCGTGTACAATGCTCTTTGTGTGTTTTGTTGTGTGTTGTGTATTACAAAAGAATGAAGCATATTTATAGGCTTCAAGAAACTATAAAAAATTGTAGAACTAATGTTTTGATATAATAATTGAAAAATGTTTTGGACTAATTTAAAAAGAATTCAAAACTATTTCCAAAGTCCAAATAACTTGAAACTATGTTTAGGGATGTTTTCAAAAGGATTTTACATGTTTTCAAAAGTCAAACTACACAAAACCATCCAGGTGTTTCGAAACACCCTTAGGCGTTTCGATACGGGATATTCCAGTAGCAAAAGCGTTTCGATACGGGTATCGAAACGGGTCTTTCCTGGATGAGATTTTTGCCCAGCGTTTCGATAGGGCCATGTCGTTTCGATACGCCTACGTGGCATCGACCACAACGGTCATAAACCCCCAACGACTATTTCCCAACTAACATTTAAATGCAGAGTGTTTCGATACGGTGCCTAGCATTTCGATACGGCCCATGGCGTTTCGATACGGATGCTCATCAGACTGCAACGGCTCTTTCTACTTGAAGAGCGTATCGAAACGGGTTCGAGAGTTTCGATACGGGTAGCTGCAGAACTGCATTTATGGTGGGAAATAAAGTCCTCAACGGCTCCAATTCAACCCCAACAGCTAGTAACGGCTATAAACTCATCAAGGAGTATAAAAGGGACCTCCAAGCATCAAGTAAAGACTAATGCTTCAATTGTCAATCAACAAATGATCAAGAAATTGTCTTAGAGCTAAATTGTCATCTCTTTGTATAGACAAACACTAGTGAGCCAAAATTGTCAAAATTGCTCAAATGTTTTAGGTTTTGGGTGAGTGCAAATTGTGCAAACAAATACCTATTAGAGGGATTTAAGTTTGCTTATCTTTTCTCTTTTGTAAAGAGGGTTTGATCAAGGCTTTGGGTAGAAAGCTTGATCGGTGTATAAGGGTTTCCTCCTAAGCCTAGAAAAGGGGACGAATCAATAGTGGATTGATTGGAAATCCTTAGTGGGAAGCTAAGGTAGTGGATGTAGACATTGGTTAGAAGGTTGAACCACTCTAAAATCATTGTGTCATTTATTTTTTAGCTTTCACACCACTTCCACCCAAAATTCCACCTCTCCACCACTTGGTGAGCAAGAACGGTTGAAGGAATCGAGCACCTCATAACTCAACAATTGATATCAGAGCTTGGCTCAATCGAAGAGGATTAACATCCTATTGAGAAGATTTGGCAAGCTCGATCATCATTTCACCAACCGGCTCAAATGGCGCAATCCATCGACAAACCGCCTTTCTTCGACGGAACCTACTATACCCATTGGAAGACCAAGATGAAGTTTTTCATAAAGTCAAGAGACTACAAACTATGGGACATAGTTGAAGATGGTCCGTTCGTGCCTCAACGAAGTAAAGCGGAGTGGAGTGCCGACGATCGCAAGAAGATGGAGCTAAATTGCAAAGCCTTGCACATTCTCTTTTGCGCTTTTGGCCCAACCATCTATGAGAAGATGTCTTCTTGTGAGAGTGCCAAGGAGGTATGGGACAAGCTTGAAGTCACATACGAGGGAACCGATGAAGTCAAAGAGACCAAGATTAGGCTCCTCACCTTAGAGTATGAGAACTTCAAGATGGATCCGGAATAGAACATCGAGAAGATGTTTGATAGGTTCTCCACTATCACCAATGGTCTCAAAGGCTATGGAGAAGTCATCCTGGAGAAAAAGCTTGTCCGAAAACTCATCTACTCACTTCCCGAGTCATGGAACTCAAAGAGGACCGCCATCATCGAAGCCAAGAATTTGAAGACCTTGAAGCTTGATGAACTCATGGGGTCACTCCATACTCATCAAATCATGAAGAAGAACAAAGAAGATGAGAAGAAGAGGGAAGAAATTAGAGATATGGGAGAGAAGAAACTCAAAGGGCTTGGCATCAACACCAATGCCATTGCTCTCAAGTCCTCCACTTGCCATCATGTTGATTCAAGTGAAGAGGAGGATGAAGAAGAAGAGATAGTTCATCTCTTCAAGAAGTGTGTCCCATTCATGAAGAAAGCCTTGAGAGAGCTTGAACGAGAATCCATGAAAAAGAAGAGGGTAAGCACTTTAAGCCATAAGAAAAAGGCATATGTGGCTACTTGGAGTGATGAAGACTCCACCGAAGATGAACAAGCCAACCTTTGCCTTATGGCCATCGAAGAAGATTCAAGGGTAACTTCTAATTCATCTACTCCATGTTCTTACTCTTTTGATGAATTACAAGATGCATACGATAATTTGGTTTTAGAGTTTAAAAATCACATTTTGAAAAACAATAAATTGATTTCAAAGTTGAAAATTCAAAATGATTTGATTTCTAAAACCAAACTTGAACTTGAATCAAAACTCGAAGAGTTTGAACAAAAATATTTTGATTTACAAAATTTGCTTCAAAAGGTTCAAGAAGAAAAAAATTTGATTTCCAAAGAGCTTGAAAAGAAAATTAGTTTTGGAAAATCAAATTTTTATGTAAGACAATTTAGTGCCCCTAGATTTGTAAACGGTAAATGTTTTAGAAGTGTTTGGGTCCCAAAAGGACTAACCACTTCAACTAAAAAGGATGACATTGAAAAATGGATTCCTAAGGGGACTAAAATTTGTGCTACTAATGTTCATGGATCCAAAGCAATTTGGATACCAAAAATTACTTGATTGTCTTTTGTTAGGTGTGATGGAGAGTGATCAACAAGTCCAATTAATGAGGGGGAGCTCCATGCACACTAAGGAAGAACACTTGAAGAAAGAAGGCTTCACATCCTCCCTTGAGTTCAAGTGTGGTAAAATCTAGTTGTTTTTTATTTTTATTTGATTTATTTTTATTTAGTTCAACTAGATGATCATATATGTTGGACTAACACTTTCTATGATGCTTTGAGTAAAGGGGAGCCATTTTAAAACCAAATTCTTATTTTTTATCAAATTATTCCTCTATAGTTATTTTGAACTTAATGTTTTAAATTATTTTTGATATAACAAAAAGGGGGAGAAATGGTTTGAAAAATTGAATTTTCGAATGAATAAGGGGGAGCTTTATTTGATTTTATATCTTTAATCTCTTATTCACAATTTTAAATTTAAAGGGGGAGAATCTCAAACAATTTTTCAAGTTGGTTTTATTATATCAAAAAGGGGGAGATTGTAGAACTAATGTTTTGATATAATAATTGAAAAATGTTTTGGACTAATTTAAAAAGAATTCAAAACTATTTCCAAAGTCCAAATAACTTGAAACTATGTTTAAGGATGTTTTCAAAAGGGTTTTACATGTTTTCAAAAGCTAAACTACACAAAACCATTCAGGTGTTTCGAAACACCCTTAGGTGTTTCGATACGGGATATTCCAGTAGCAAAAACGTTTCGATACGGGTATCGAAATAGGTCTTTCTTGGATGAGATTTTTGCCCAGCATTTCGATACGGGCTATGCCGTTTCGATATGCCTACGTGGCATCGACCACAACGATCATAAACCCCCAACGACTATTTCCCAACTAACATTTAAATGCAGAGCGTTTCGATACGGTGCCTAGCGTTTCAATACGGGCGTTTCGATACGGCCTATGGCGTTTCGATACGGATGCTCATCAGACTGCAACGACTTTTTCTACTTGAAGAGCGTATCGAAACGAGTTCGAGCGTTTCGATACGGGTAGCTGCAGAACTGCATTTATGGTGGGAAATAAAGTCCTCAACGGCTCCAATTCAACCCCAACAGCTAGTAACGGCTATAAACTCATCAAGGAGTATAAAAGGGACCTCCAAGCATCAAGTAAAGGTTAATGCTTCAATTGTCAATCAACAAATGATCAAGAAATTGTCTTAGAGCTAAATTTTCATCTCTTTGTATAAACAAACACTAGTGAGCCAAAATTGTCAAATTTGCTCAAGTGTTTTAGGTTTTGGGTGAGTGCAAATTGTGCAAACAAATACCTATTAGAGGGATTTAAGTTTGCTTATCTTTTCTCTTTTGTAAAGAGGGTTTGATCAAGGCTTTGGGTAGAAAGCTTGATCGGTGTATAAGGGTTTCCTCCTAAGCCTAGAAAAGAGGACGAATCAATAGTGGATTGATTGGAAATCCTTAGTGGGAAGCTAAGGTAGTGGATGTAGACCTTGGTTAGAAGGTTGAACCACTCTAAAATCATTGTGTCATTTATTTTTTAGCTTTCACACCACTTCCACCCAAAATTCCACCTCTCCACCACTTGGTGAGCAAGAACGGTTGAAGGAATCGAGCACCTCATAACCCAACAAAAACCCTAAAATAACTTACACATTCATGCTAAATATTCTTTTTTTCGAAAAGAGAATAATGACTTTACTTGGGCATTAAACCACTTTCTTTACACACAAAATGGTCCTAAATTAATTAGAAATAATAGGGAAAACCTAAATTTGACTTTAATTACAAATAATCAATAAATTAATTGAAAAGTCGTAATAAAATCTGTAACACCCCAAAAACGGGGCTAGTCGGAATTGGATTCCGATTATCAGAATGTTGATATTAAAATGTTCAAATATTGTATATTTGTTATAGATTATATTGTTAAGGGACCCTAATTAAACTTATTCTTAGTTAAGGACCTCTTGTGAAATGCTTAAAATGATGTTTTTGAGCTAGGCGTTTCGATACAGTAAGATCCGTACCGAAACGGCCTAGGTAAGGCGTTTCGAAACGATTATAGGGCGTTTCAATACAGTTCCAACGGTATTAACTAACTTTTGAACTTTTGCTTAGTATTTTTTATACAGCTTTACGTGTTTTGAAACAGGTCCCTGCAGAATTGGTTTTTAGTAATCAATTGCAAGCTTTGAGCTTGCTGATGACTCACCGGCTTGTTTGGTGTCCTTCTCACGTGGAAGCTGGTTAGAAAGGATGGCTAATAGTCATCTTTATTGAAAAGGTATATAGAATATAGATAATATATATTAAGCTTACCCTTGGATGAGGGAAACCTTTTCATTGGCCATAAGGGAGGCGGGAAATGATTAAGCTTGGAAAATGAATAAAAGAAAGCTCTCATCTTTGTTTTGCTTCACCGAGACTAATTTCATCTTCTTGTTTTGAAAGAACATGCACACACCTCCATTGTCTTCAATCTTGAACTCCTAAGCCTACACCTCTCAAATTGAGATCCTTAAGCTTAAGCTTTCCTTGATTTAAGAACATCAATTCATAGCTACCGATCGAGTAAGTGGAAGCCCTAAGTCAATCATCAATTCTCTTGATCATTGAATGTCCAGTTTCAAGCTTTAAGATAAGCTTTGTCTACTAGCTAATAGCTATTCAAGTATCAATATTGTCATATTGATTCTAATAATCCCTTATTGCTCTTCTTAGTTCAAGAATTGGAAAAGACTAACCCATCGTCTCCATCGAAAGCTAGGAATAAAGGGATAGTCATCCGGGAGCCGTATAAGCTTCGGATTATCGAGGTGAGTGTAGTCAGAGTCTCAGGATTAGGCGAGGAACCTTTCCGAATTCATCGTTATTGATTTTGTTTGATTTATTAACCATTAAAATGAAGGGTCTTGCATAAAACATTATTGAAAGCTATATTGGTAAGTATTGTATCGAATTATTGTTCGAGGCATTGATATTGTTGTCAAGGAAATCATTGAAGCATTGACATATAGAATCATTGACATGAGTTTATTGTTATTGTCTATTTCTATGACTATGTGATTATTGAGATATTGTCATTGAATCATTGATATCGAACTATTGTTATTGAACCTTGGGATCGAAGTATTGAATACAATTGGCCTGCCATAGAATTCATGAGCTCAGTGGTAAGGAGTTTATACGGTATGGTGGAGGATGTTGGACCATATTTGTTCATTGTTGGTGTAGTGGTGGAATTTGCGTATCCAAATACGGGTAAATCGATCCAAGAAAGATTATTGGTTAATGATATTGCTTTGTTATGATATTGCCATTGATGATATGATGATTGATACTATGCTTTTAATATGATTGAAGAGCATGCCATGTTTATTCATATAATTGACATTATGATTGTCATCAAAGCATGATAAATGGCATACCATGTGCATTCATTTTTATTGAATATCTCACTTAGACTATATAAGTCTAATGTATTCATTGTCCATACGTTTCAGGTTAAGAGTTACAGTTTCAAGATTGGAGCTAGTTGGTAAAGCGGCAAGTCACCTCGAGCTTAAAGTAAAGTATTTTATCTCTATGAACTCCTAAAATGGTGGCAAAGTAGTTAAACTAGTTTCTTTTGATGTTTTGTCTATATGTATAAAGGCTATGTGTTGTATATGGTTTAAGTGCCCTAAATGCCTTGTTAAGTTTGCTTGAAAATGGCTTAATATGCATATTTGGCTTAAAAAGGTGAAAACATAGTAAATGGATTCGAATGATGATGAAATTTGGCATGCCAATAGTTTATAGTATTGAAATATTGAATGTAAAGTTTCATTGCATTTGAACATCGTTTAGTAAGTCAAATCGATAAAAAAAAACCAGCAAAAATCTGTCATTACAGGTCAGGCCGTATCGATACGGGGTATGGCGTATCGATACGGATAGGTATAATTGGAATTAAGAAACAAGGTGTACCAAAACGGTCTAGATTCATACCGAAACATTTTGCTACTAGAATCCTCTGTTTCGGTACATGTCTAACGTGTATCGAAACGGGTCAAAGTCAAGGTCAAAAAGAGTCAACACATATCGATTCAGGGCTTGCCCATATCGACACGGTATAAAGGGAAAAGTAAACAAAGGTTAACCATCGCACACCCGTATCAAAACATCCTCAAGGCGTTTCGATACATGGTTAGTTAAGTTTGTTAAAAGGCCTAACTAAAGGTTTACATTGTTCACAATTTGGTCATTATATTATGGATGATTAAATTGGATAAGTTAATGAATTTCAAATTGCATGAAAATTTGCAGACTCATTAATATTACATTGAATATCATTGTAGTATGGTCTATTGCATCGAAGGACCTCTATCTTAGCAGAATTACAGTTTGGTCCCTAAAAATTGTAATAGTTAAAAATTGGTCCTAAGTGATTGGTTAATGTTTCATAATGGACTAAATAGACTAAGATGCATCTCGGTAATGTGTTATTGTGTATTATTGTTTAAGTGTTGGTTATAAAATGAAATTTTTTATCGTATCGTTCACTGGTAGCACTTTCCGACCCGGTTCTCGACTAGGCCGGGAAGGGGGTGTTACAAAATTAAATTTCCGTATTGGACCCATATCTAGATTTTTTTCACGCGCTGCTTTAAGTAAAACGAACATATCTTGAGCTCCTAATGTTTGATTGAGGTGTTTCAAGATACATTGAAAAGGTAACTGAAAGACGGTCAATTCTTAAGAAGACGTCCTGGCCCAAAAATGCTCGGATCCTAACGAAAATTCGTCATGAATCTACAGTCAGAATTCCTTGCATATCACTTGACTTCCTATATTTGTTGGACAAAATCTCTTGCAATCTTCCTATATTTGACATGATTAGGATCTTGTTTGATCTGCAAGAATAACTAAAATACATTAATAATAATAATAATAATAATAATAATAATAATAATAATAATAATAATAATAATAATTAGATAATAATAAAAATGGGCCAATTGGGCCTTTACTCATGTATATAGACTCCTCTTTTATTTTTTAATAGACTCTTTTTATATTTTTTTACTTATTGGGTTTAATAATAATACATACATATATATATATACATGAGAATAAAAATAGTAATAAGACGAGAGTCAGGTAAAATTAGGTGACTACACCTTTCCTTTCCTTTTCCTAATCCTAATAACCCACTTTGATAATTCTAACATCCCTAAAAGTCTGTAATTAATAAAAATGTCCCAAACATTGAAGTATGCTTAGTAATTGTTTGAACACGTCGAGAAATCGTAGTTGACTACCATCATAAATCATAGTTGACTGCCATGTCATCATTGTGCCAACTACCATCAACCGTGTTCGGTGACCAATGAACTCTAAACTTCCTGATTCACCCTTTTCCAATGCTCTTGAGTTCAAATCTGACATCCATTTCTCATAAATCTACTTCAAACTATAAAAAATACCTAAAAATGTTCAAACTTCTATCTTTCCAATCTTCATCTTCTGGCATTAAATGGAGCTGATTTCAAAGTATGTTTTCCCCTCCCCAAGATGAGCCTTGTCACTATTTAGATCTTTAAAACGAAACTCTAATAGTTGGAACACATGTGTCGAGTGTGTACTCTTGCTTGGTTTTTCGTGTTGGGCATGGAAGTGTTACAACCATAATGATACTAAAACCCTCAAATCGAGTCTATCCAATGCCTTCTTCTTCTTCTTCTTCTTCTTCTTCTTCTTCTTCTTCTTCTTCTTCTTCTTCTTCTTCTTATTCTTCTTCTTCTTCTTCTTCTTCTTCTTCTTCTACTACTACTACTACTACTATTATTATAAAACCCAAATGAGGAAATAATGAATAAGGAAGATGGAGATTGAGGTAGTTCACCCTGATGGATTTAGGGCGAAGAGTCGCAGTAAGCATGCCGATCTGAACCATGAAGTAAGTGAGGAAAGATAATGAAGAAGATATAGGTTATGCCCTTGTGATTTTACCTATCTTCTCTATTTACCAGCCATGTATTTATAGTCCATGAGATTGTTGGTGATTAGATAGTGTCAGGCCTAGTGATGGTTTATGGATGGGTTGACAAAGGCCTGTCCAACTTTCGAGTACTTAGGTTTTGCATGCTGGGTACGTAGCCAGTATACAGAGTTGCTAGATTGAGGCCTTCGGGATCATTAGTCTCTAGAGGGGCCTTTCTTTATAGAGGTAACCATCATAAATCATCTTCGATGCTCGTTAGATGAAGAGAAGCCAGAGGGTATTTCTGAAATTATGCAAATACTACAAATTTGGGTGTAACACTTTTTCCCCGTAGTTTAGAAAAAATATTTCATGTATTTATTATCAAGAGGCGTTGGTGATCTAGCCGACCGATATATTGAGGGTACACGTGTCACTTCTTTATTGATGTCGATTTGAGTTGTGATTACTAAGAATCATTTTTGGGAGTTGATTTGTTGACTATATATACCTCTTTGGGTTAGGGCAACTTAATGTTCTTCATTTTTATCTCAATCTCTAATTCATGAACTTAACCTTTTTTAGAGAATTTTTGTTGACAATAATGGTGAAGGAGAAAGGTCTTTAGAGAAGAGAATCACCACTAACATGTCTGAGTCGGTAGTTGAAAACTCGTTTGAAACAATGATCGATTTGGATCAGGGGAGAGAATTATTATGGTGTTGTAGGCTCTTATTGGGAAACTATGAGTTTGACTTCGTAATTTCGGCCATGATTAACTGCATAAGTTATTTTCATGTCTCATAGGAGGGTTAATCGTGGTTATATCTGCCATTATATTGTCTAGAGGTGGGGTTTCACTTTCCGTTACATCCTTTTTTGGCGAATATTTTGTGCGATTACAAAATTTCTTCGGGGCGGCTAATTGAAATATTGGGGTGGCTCTTGATTGGCTACTTTCTATCATGTCAAGAAAAAAGGTGGGAGTCATCAGTCGTTGTTCTGGAAAAAAAATTCACCTTGAACGGAGTCAGTTGAAAGACTTCTAACAGCCTCTTCAGTTTTACACGACACCTAATTGACAATTTTTTTATTTGGTAAATAGAATATAATCAACCTCATACTTTAGTGACTAAAAATGTAGTTTACCTTTAAACTTAGGGTAAACTACATGTTTAGTACCTCACCTATGCTTGTGTTTCTATTTTGGTACCTCAACTAATTTTTTTGGCAAAATGGTAACTAACGTTGCGTTTCATTTTTATTTTGGTACATCCGCCGTTTAAAATTAACGGAAATGGTGATGTGACTTTGTTTAATAACAATTTTAGTCCAAAAACTTATACAATCCATCAATTTAGTCTAAAATTCTATCAATTTATACATCATTTTAAATTTTTGAATTAAAAGTTTAAATTTCATTTTTATCTTCTTCTTCCCCTCGAAACAAATTTTACAAACAAACCTATGTTTAGCTAAACCTTGAAACGAAACAAAATTTAGTTATTATCAAAAATTAAAAAAAAAACATATTGGCATATTTTCACCATTAAAATTACAGAGAAAAACCAAAAGCAAGCCAACAATAAAAAAAACCGAAAGAACAAAAGAAAGGAACAAAAATATTTAACGAGGCATGTGGCGTTACTCTCCCTTATTAATAAAAAAAGAGCAAAAATATAAGGTGAAAAACTTAGCACTATGTTTCTAGTTCTTTATCTTCTTATTATTAAATTTGGAGCTCTTTGAGGAATCATTTTCCGTAATTGGTTCACTTTGATTTGCCTCAAGCTTCCACTTTCACATATGGGGTTTTTATCTCTTTTGATAGCTAGTGGTTGATAAATACGAGAAAATTTAGATTGAAGGTTTCGAAAATATGTCTTTTAAAAGCAAAAAAGAGCAGTCTTCTGGAAGTTTTGTATAAAAAAATGAACTTTTCTTCTTTACTTGGCATGCTTCTGTGCTGGAATGCTCTTCACCAACAGATGTTCATTTTATAATTAAACTTTAGTTTGATGTTTTCAGTTTCATTGAATTTCTCAGCTTTTGGCTTTCCATTTCTTCAATTTTAAAATTTTGATTGTTTTTAACTTAGTTTTGTAGGTAAATTTTGCTTCATTTCAATGATGGAACTATGGCAATTTGTTTTGAACCTTTGATAATAGACTTTTCTTATGTTCTAAATTGGGTATTTTTTATTTTTATAGTTAGCAGCTAGCTGCATTCAAAATTCGAAAGGTTTAGCTAAATATAGTTTCAATGGTGAAACTATGCCAATTTATTTTTAAATTTTTTTATAATAGCCAAATTTTGCTTCATTTCAAGGTTTAACTAAATATGGGTCTGTTTGTAGAAATCTCTTTTGAGGGGAAGAAGAAAAAATGAGAAATTTACACTTTTAATCTACATTTTTTAAATGGTGTTTAAATTGATAAAATTTTATACTAAATTGATAGGTTGTATAAGTTTTTGGACTAAAAATGTTATTAAACCAAGTTATATCACCATTTCCGATAATTTTAAACGGCAGAGGTACCAAAATAAAAATAAAATGTAACGTTAGGTGACATTTTGTCAAAAAAAATTAGTTGAGGTACCAAAATAGAAATATGAGCATAGGTGAGGTACTAAATAGGTAGTTTACCCTTAAACTTACAAGGACAAATTTTTTATTAGACAAAAAATGTAGGATCAAAATTGTTTTGAATGTTCATTTAGAAATAGAAATCTTATGTTTTTTTGTGTCCCTATCTATGCTCTAACATTAGAAATAGAGTTTAAGATTTAAGGTTGGGGTTTATGGTTAGATTTTAGAGGTTATGGTATTAGATTTAAAGTTAGGGTGTAAAGTTTAATTATTTAGTGTTCAGCCTAAATAGAGAAAAAAAACATATTTTTGTTCGTTAATTTAGTTTCATCCTTGCTTATCTAAATCTACTTGAACTTATAATTTAGAGATGAATCAACCAGATGTTTCATGGTGTAATGGTGAAATAACACGTTTAACCTTCTGAAATATTTATATTATTATTATTAAGTCTTTAACTGAGTTGATGTTGCGATTAATAAAATTTAATAATTGATATAACGATTAATTGATCGTTCATGAACAGCACCTAATAATCTCAGTGGTTAAGTAACATTCACACCCCCTAATCCAATATTCTAGACCTACTCTCTCACCCTTGACTCTTGAGCCTTCTCACTCTTAGTGTAGCCTCGGCGGTGTCTTGATCGATGGACGAAACCACCCACATGCACCGTTAAAATTAACGTAGATGGTATTTTCCTGTGAAATTTTTTTATATATAACTCTTCTATAAAATTTAAAATCTAAATCTCAAACTTTAGCACTCTAAAATTTAAACCTTAAACTCTAAATTTTAACAATAAATCTTAAATTTTACACCATACACACTAAACCCCTAAACCCTAACCTAGAACTCTAAACCCTAAAATTGAAAGGTTTGTGTAAACTAAAGTTCACACAAGCTTGTGTATCAAAGTAATTTTCCCTTTTTAAATTATAATTTTTAGAATATTTATAAGGGTTATTATCTCATACGTGGAAACTTTTTGTTTCTACAAGTACCTTAATTTTAGGGTTTAAGGTTATAGTTTAGGCTTTAAAGTTTAGGGGTTTTAGTGTATGGGGTTTAGAATTTAGGGTTCATGGTTATAATTTAGAATTTATGGTTAGAATTTAGGGTTTAGGAATAGGGTTTAACTTTTAGTGTAATATGGTTAGGGATTACGTTTTAACCTATAAACCCTAAAATTTAACCTTAAACTTAAAATTTTATCAACAACCCCTAAATTCAAAATTACTACACTTAAACCCCCTAAACTCTAAACTCTAAACAAAGTTCCTAAACCCTAAAATCAAGACACTTGTGTAAACAAAACGCTTGTGCATAGAATAATTATTTATTTATAAATTAAATTATAATTTTAAAACATCTCATATTTATATATTTAAATTATTTAATATATAAAATAGAAATAAGGTAGTGGGTCTCTTTTACGTCTTGTATTCTTTTGCATCAAATACATTTTATTTGCACGAAAAGAAATCTTTATAAATTTCTATGGTCTATTGTAAAAAGGATTTTTGGGAGTTGTCAAAACACAAATTAGATAAAATTTCAAAATAATATAGAGAATGCAAAAATGAAAAATGAAATTAAAGATAAAATTATAAGCATAAATCACATTTCTTCCAAAATTCACAGAATTTTCCTTATATGTCATTCTCACTACTAACAAGGAAGGAAAGTAATTGGATATTGGACAAATGAAACAAAAAGAAGGTAAAACGTATTGGATTGGAAACGTGAGGAGCGTATGAGTCCACGAAGTCACAATTCTGTAATTCCATGATTGTGACAGGCTTGTAACATAATACCCGATTTAAATGCACTTTTTTTCTCTATTTAGGCTTAAGAAGGTTTTTAATGAGTCATCTAAATCGGTTCCTTTGATAATAAAAATCTTTGCTGAGCGAAAAAAAATAAAATAAACAGATAGCAATCTTCAGCTGATTTACAGTTCTTATTTCTGAACCTTTTAACCATTAATTTCTAATCACACACATAAACACATAATTCAAGCAAAATAATTAGAGATAAAATGTCTTATGATCCGCTTGAGAACAGAGTCCAGTCCAAATCCTGTGGCTGTGGTGTCCGTTTCCCTTAACTCGAGTCTGAAGTCTCAACCAAAGTTGCAGAAAAAGAGTAAAACCAGCTATAGCCCAAGAAAGGTACCCCCTTTGGTCCAATCTCGTTTACCTTGAAGGGTATTTCTCTTGGTAGTTGGTATTTGCTCAAAGTTTTCAAGTAAAGATTACAGCTTTTTAGTTTGTGGGTAGTTTTTGCTTGCTTAATCCATGGCTTCTTCCATGCTATGTGGAGCTGAAAACTTCACTCTCATCAGAGGGGTAACCCCAAAAAGGGTTGATTTTTTAGGGTCTGGTTTTCACGGGAAACACTTATCCAATCTGGGGTTTATCTCTAGTGCTAGAATCTCCAGGCCAGGAACAACGATGGCCCCAAAGTGCAGCTTATCGGCATCAAGGCCAGCTTCACAACCAAGATTCATACAACACAAAAAGGAGGCTTTTTGGTTCTACAGGTTCCTCTCAATTATTTACGACCATGTGATAAACCCTGGCCATTGGACTGAAGATATGAGAGATGATGCACTTGAGCCGGCTGATCTCAACAACAGGAACATGGTTGTTGTAGATGTTGGTGGCGGAACTGGTTTCACAACTTTGGGTATTGTTAAGCATGTGGATGCTAAGAATGTTACAATTCTTGATCAATCTCCGCACCAACTTGCCAAGGCTAAGCAGAAGGAGCCCCTGAAGGAGTGCAAGATTATTGAAGGTGATGCAGAAGATCTCCCCTTTCGTACTGATTATGCAGATCGATATGTCTCCGCCGGCAGGTAAGTTTTTCCAAACTCTTCTGGTGTTATAGGGACAATTTTTCTGCTTGAAATGCACCACATATGTTTCACAATAAGATGTAAAATTTTGATTTCTTGTGGTTGGATTATGCCCTTTGTTAATTGTTATGCATGATGGTAAAATTGCTGGCTAGTTTGCATGGATGATTTGCAGGAGATGATAACTTGGTTATGTTTCATTGGGATTATGCTGTTATGTTTTTTTTCAGCATAGAGTACTGGCCAGACCCACAACGGGGCATCAGGGAAGCATACAGGGTGTTGAAACTAGGAGGAAAAGCTTGTCTAATTGGTCCTGTGTACCCTACATTTTGGTTGTCGCGCTTCTTTGCGGATGTTTGGATGCTTTTTCCCAAGGAGGAAGAGTACATTGAGTGGTTTGAAAAGGCTGGATTTAAGGATGTCCAACTCAAAAGGATTGGCCCTAAATGGTATCGTGGAGTTCGCAGACACGGTTTGATCATGGGGTGCTCTGTAACCGGTGTTAAACCTGCATCTGGGGACTCTCCTTTGCAGGTAATCACTTTTTGATATGATCACTGTCTTACTGCATGTACCATATATCTCACACATCCAATGTTATGAGCAAAGGATTTGATATCTAGGCTTAGGGTATTGTACATAGTTCCCCTTAGATTTTGTTACATACAATTACTCGTAATCATAAGCTTCAATTTCACATTGGAACAGCCTCGTTATCGTTGTCTCCCGGATTGTTGAAATTCTGGTTATGACTTTGCTGTTGCCAGCATTAATTCTCAATCGTCACCCACTTATGAATAAATAAATTTGCTTTCCCTTCTAACTACTTAATAATACTACATGGTAGTAATGTGCCAATTAGGGATTGTGAATAATTATAAACACTAGAAGAAGACTGATTTGGCCTGACCCTTGAGAATGAATCCATGCAACTTATTCCCAAGCAGTCAACATTTGAATCTTTCTTGTGTGTTGCTTAACCTAAGCATTTCATGAAGACATGAGGTATATTTTTTCGTGTTACCAAACTCATTCATTTTTCATTTGTGGTTCATTTCAGCTTGGGCCAAAGACAGAGGATGTATCGAAGCCGGTAAACCCGTTTACATTTCTCTTACGCTTTATACTGGGTACCATGGCAGCAACATATTATGTATTGGTCCCTATCTATATGTGGTTGAAGGATCAAATCGTACCGGAAGGTCAACCAATCTAAACAGCCAGCGGCTGGAGCTGCTGCCACCCTTCCAAGCTGCGTATATTTCTTTAGGTACACCGTATGTAATGCAAGACATCTTGTAGCTATGTGAGCTTTTTTTGTTTTCTTAAACAGAACACTTTTATCATCCGAGTCACCTTGTTCTCAACTCTGGTCTTCAAGTCTATTCTCATGCATTTCTGTGACATGCGAGAGGGTAATTGGAAAATGCTTGTAATTGCATGGCATGGCATTTTCATTACCCGCTTCTGTTGATATTTTGAAGTGAAGCTTGTTGCTCTTTTTACAAAACAAAATAACTAGTCTGAAATCAAAATCTTTAATAATAAACTAATAACCAGTTGGTCCAGCGGGATGAGATGCTAGGTCCTTTAATCAGGGTCGAGGGTTTTAATACTGACGTTGTGGAGGGAAAAATTAGATTGAGAGGGTCATTCCTATATTGAAACTTTGCAATACTAAATTTAAATTCGTCGACCAATGAGTCGAATACCGGTAGTTAAACAAAAGAAACACTTAAATAATAAGAAAGGAAGGAAATTTAAGGTTTATAACGTCTAGAAAGGTATTCTTGTTTGAAACGCGTTAGAAGTAAAAAAAATTACTTATGTTTTGCATGGCCCACAGCTTTTTGTCCAATAAAGGAAGGAAATCAACATGTTATGTTTTGACAAATGGGTTTGCCTACGTGTGAAATCTGAATCATATGCTAGGGAAAAAAAACTTCATTTTACAATAATCTCTTTGACCAGAATTAGTTGAATTCCTTTCTTTCTTCTTTTTCTTGCTTCTAAAGTGGAATTTAGAATAAACAAATGAAAATAGTATATTTACAGAGCCATTTCGATTATTTTCGGGCCCTGAACAAAAATTAAAAAATAGACTCGTATAGAACGAAAATATATTTCGTTATTTTAAATAATCAATTTAATATTTCATTAACAAATCATTATTTTTATTGTTTTGTTTAAAAAACACCTTATATCCAACTAAAACAGTAGGAAACAACCACTAACTTACAAGATTACCATTTGAAAAATTATTGAAGTTATAAAGGTAGAAAATGAGCCCTAAACGATTGCTCATGTTGCTCTCCATCTGAGACGACCTTGTATATTATATTTATATAACACAAAATATAAATCTATCGGTATTTATAGTTTTGTAACACTTTAAATACGATTAAAATGTGAAAGACGACACAATACAAAGATTATAAAGTCAAATCTAGTCGAATAATTAAAAAACAATTAAGATAAAGTCAGGGATTAGCTGACTTTTTAGAGGGAATGCTTATGCCAAGTCCAGGACAAAGAATTTTTCATTGAAATTTTAAACCTTATGTTCTGGGAATCGATTCAATGCTCCATTAATTCTGTAGAAAATTTAAATCTTTGAATGGAATTCAAAACTGAAGCGCGTTTGACTATTTCCAATTCCTTTACCAACTCCCTATATAGGTGTGATCTGACACATGAACTTGGCACCTTATTCCTTTCTTTTGTTCATACTTCAACCAGTTTTTGCTAACAAACTCAGCTGAAGAAGCCAGAATGGCAGACACATTGAGAGAAGATCAAATTTCCGAGTTTCGCGAAGCTTTTAGCTTGATCGATAAAGATTCAGATGGTATGTACATACAACTTAATGATCAGTAAATATTAAGTTCACCAGTAACCCTTTCTCTTACAACATCTATGTTGTTGTATTGCAGGCTTCATAACCTTGGAAGAATTGGCAACAGTGATCCAGGCATTAGATGTAAACCCTACAAAAGAAGAAGTTCAAAGCATGATCAGTGAGGTTGATGTTCAAGGGAATGGGACCATCGATTTCGATGATTTCTTGAGTATTATGGCAAGAAAAATGAAGGTAAATTGAACCATTACATTTTCAAGTGTAGTGCATTTTGTTTAGCTTATAAAGTGGAGAATGATGCATGTGCATAAACCTCAGGAAAATGTGATCGATGAACTACAAGAAGCTTTCAAAGTATTTGACAGAGATCAAGATGGATTTATATCAGCAAACGAGGTAAAAACAACATTCCCACTTATTTACTCCAAGTTTTTTTTTAGAGATTTTCATTTAAATTTGAGGAAATTAACGTTTGAATGAACCCTGTAGACATTATTAGATAGACCTGACTCACCAAATCATTCATGGTTCGAGCCAATGAGATCCACCAATCTCAAAGTAACTTACAAATAACTACACAGTCCTCATTTACATGTAGGATAGAGGTGAAGATTCACCCTGAAAAGAAATGAGATAGATGGATCCTATTGGCTAAGATCACGGATGACGACGTAATAAGCCAGCAGGTCCACCTAATAACTTTTCCCGTATGTGGGTTGCATTCAGTGCCAGAGCTTTTTGAGGGCCTAAGGGAGCCTAGGTTCCTGTCACCAATTTTAAATGTTTAATAAATTTTAATCTAATTATAAATTCAGTCAAGTAAAAAAATAAACGTGTAAATTAAAAAGTATAAGAATTTATTAAATATTTAAACAAATAGGAGCTGAATTAAACAAAGATAGGATTGCCTTCAATTTTTTTTTTCTAATAATAATTTAGATTTCTATAAGTTTAAACATTAGATAAATTATGTCTTGCTCAATAAATTTTGAGTTTAAATACTTAATAAGCCCTTATAATTTTTAATTTTAATATTTTGACCCCTCTTAATGTTCGATCATGACTCCGTCCGGTTGCAGTTGAGACAAGTGATGATGAATTTGGGAGAAAGACTAACTGTGGAAGAAGCGGAGCAGATGATCAGAGAGGCCGACTTAGATGGTGATGGAGTGGTGAGCTATGAGGAGTTTGCAAGGATGATGATGGCCTTTTGAAAAACCTCTTAACTCAATTTGGAATAATTCTTAACTTTCTCTTCTTTTATTTTCTTTGTTGGGGAATGAAAATAGATATTCTTTTTCTTCTTCCCTTGTGCCATATACTGCATATAACTGTAAGCATTGATGAAGAATGAATATACAAGTTCCACATTTTCATAAATAGTTCAAGCAAAGAAAGGAAACCAGTTCCAAGGTGAGGGAGTGCAATCAAATTCTCAAAAGAAATCAAACTGTGATTCACAATAAAAATGGGCGGTAACCGCCCAAATCCAATTGTGCTAAGGAATTTAGCCGAAAGTAAAACACTCCTATAAACCATCCCTTTCCTCCATAACAGGCAGACCAATTCCATCTTTCAACAACAACAAAAAAGGCAGACCAATTCCACCAAACACTCTGATTCCAATGCAATTCTTTTAGTTCTGCTATACAACTTCATTACACACTGAACAATTCAGTCTATTTACATGCAAAAAACCCAGTATCCTCCTGTCAAAAAATACAACCAATGAGTGGCCTGACCTTCGCAGTGGAGAGTTCAAGCCATCAATTGCTTTGTAATTTTTTCAACAAATATATATAATGTTAGGTTGAAGAAATTTTCCCCACCGCGCCTCTATATAACTTGTCCCTGCTTCTCCACCTGGCCAGCCCTTCTTCAGTTGTCTTGCTTTTCCTTTTTAATGTTATAATGAACAAAAGAGAATCAATTTCTCCCACAAAAGCTTTACACAGACCAGATTAGGGTTTCTAACACAACCAGGAGATTAATCCTATAGCGGAAGAACGCAGCCATTACCCCTGATTGAAAGAAGATTTCAAGCTCTCATCTGGTAACGTCCAAGACAGCAAATGCCCACTAGAGTCACCACTCAGCAACTGCTTCAAGTCACTGGTTAAGTGAAGAGCAGTAACTGGATGCTTATGGAACTTCAGGACTTTTTGGAGAACCAATCTGTATTCCGGAGGCTTATCCAAATCTAATCCTCCTGTTCCACTGATATTTGACTTGCCGGCAGTCTTGTCTTGGTCAGTGCAGTGAACCATATGCCAAACCTTAATAGCCCCACTCTGGTGACCCGTTACATACCAGTTTGTGTCCTGCCAGTCGGAGAAGGTACAGCTTGTAACCGAAAGTATAGAGTCAGATGGCAGCTGGGATGTACTGATTACTGCTAGACAGTCCCCATTGATGCTCCAAACAGCAAGCAGAATTCCAGCAGCCATCACAATTTCCCCAGATAAATCATTCACATAGACTGCAGAAACTGGTGCTGGGAACTTGGGAAGCTGCCTAACAAATACTAACGAACTGAGGTCCCATAGGATAACCGTACAGTCATCTGATCCGCTTACAATCAGCATATATGGCTGACAGACACGAAGACATGTGATTTTAGCTGAATGACCACAAAGCACCTTCTCCAACAGCAACCGTCTTAATGCACGGGGGGCGTCCTCCCTGATTCTCCAAACAGAAACTAGACCATCATCAGCGCCAGTGACCAAAATATGACCATCTTGACTAGCACCAGCACACTGAATTTGGTTTCCACCATGAAGATTCTCATGTGTTGAAAGAAGACGATCTTGGTCATAGCTCATGAATCTCAAGCTCCGATCAGGAAAACCCCATGCAACATATTTGGTATGTGTTCTAGGTTTGAGCAAAGTGTTTGCCCCGGCGACAAGAATTTTCTCATTGAAAGTGACAATTTGAGTAATGGAAGAAGAGCTTTTCCGTATTTCATGTGGAACAAGAAACGTTGAATGCTTCAGCAGATGAGGAGGAAGCTTTCTGACGGATCGCCTTTTCACATGGGGTTTAAGGAATAGTTGCTTAGGTGTCTGTCCAAAATGATTGATCTGAGCTAGAATGGAGGCTTTCATTGAAGGGTCTGTAACTGAGTCTATGTCTACACTTCCCTCGTATGTGTAATGGTAGAAAACATTAACAGCTTCTTCTGCCGCCTGTCAGATGTAACAACATACAGAATTAAAAGAAGATAACAGATATGATTAAGACATGATCTTGGAATGACAACTTGGGATTTGGTTATATAAGAGGGCAGTAAATGAAGTCAATACTAGCCATCAGCAGCTCACCCAGTACAACTTCAAAGCAATCCACAAAAAGATAAATAAAATTATATCGGCAGGAATTTTGTGAGTGAAAAACCTATCAACTTTCAACACCTTTTCAAGATGTGCATGTGTTAAAATCAGTAGCAATTTTAAAGATTGCATGAAAAGGGAGCTAAAATATGCTCTCACAACCAGTGCCGATACCCACCTTTCCCCTTTGTTTATATCCAAAAATGAGGTCTATCCAATGGTGCAGATTTTCTGAGACAAAATTAGATTCTAGGGCTTCTCTATGCTTCTGGATGAACTCCCTAGAACTTCCTTTAGCCCAAGGAGGTAGGACAACATCACCAACCTGGGAATAAGAAAAGAAAAAACATAAATGAGAAATTTGAGTCAACTTTATTTTGCACAGTATCAAACAACAAATAATGGTCACAAACATGATTTAAGGTTTAAAATTTTAACTAAGACCTTTTCCCCTGACTGTTTCTCCCCCAAGTCAAGGTTGAATCGATTTTCCAAAAACTCAGGCATGTAAAAGAATTCTGGTATTAGTTCTTTCACATCTGATGTGTTACCCTTCCCAGCAGCACTCAGCCAAGTGTCTCGTATGCAATTGAAAAGACGATCAGCATGATCGAACTGACCACCCTGTAGCTTCTGATTTTCCGCACTAAATGGAGGCAAGCGAAGAAGATAAAACAGAACAATGCCAGCACTAGCATAATGAGAACCATAATGAAACTTTGGGACTTCTGGGTCATCCCAGCTCTCATATCTGGAGAAAAAAAAGAGAACTGTATGATTAGCAGTAATATAGGCAATACAACTTAATATTTAAAGATGATGTTAAACAATTAGTCTAAAAAAGGGATGTAGTTAAACAAGCATGCCTCAATTCACATGATATGATCATTTAGAAAACAGTGACCATTTAAAGAAAAATTACTCACCAAAAGGGCACACACATGTCTGAAAAAGATAAGACAATTTTTAAAAAGTTCTTTCTTTTAATTAAAAGGATTTTAAAAAATATTAGAAGTGACCTTTTCTTAAATTCCTCCTCCCCTTCAGGTGTCTGACAGCCCATTGGTTTGTCAAGTTTGCGGAAGGTTTTGGGATCTGACAAGTCCAGATTTTCGCTCTCATAATCAGCAAGAACCCATGGAAAGACAGGGTATTGGGTAAGATCACTGTATCCACGTCCCGCCAAGGTATTGAGATGCATGAGATACTGAAAATTGCTGATTTCTCCATTTTGCCACCTCTTTGAGAAAGATTTAGCCATTATTTTAAAGAGACGACCACCCTCATTGCTTTCTTGTTTTGTAGATCCTGAAATGGTTGTATCCAACCTGATACAAAGAAAAGAATGATAAAATTAAACAATCTTTACCGAGATTCAGAATATAAGGAAGAAAAACAAAGGATTCAGGGATGAAGCTCAAGTACATCAAAGAAAAGTACATGAAAAAAAATACAGGCCAAACGCATATGATAAAAGGAAAGACAAACAAACAACTCTGAAATATACAGGAAAAACAAAGGGGTCCATCTTTCTGTGTAATATTGTAGCTCTCTTTTGGGATAATACCACCCATAAAGCCACCATAAACGAAATTAAAAGAAAAAAGAGAACAATGAAATTCCAGGTTACATACATGCTGTTCCTTGGTAGATTCATTGCAAGCAGATTCTTGAATACTTCATCTCTCTCTCTTTTGTGAAACACCAGGAGATCATTACATCCATCCATGCTGAATAACTCAACAGCAACAGGGCGTAGCTGGTAATCACGCTTCAAAATCTCAAGAACACTATCTAGCTTCCACATACGCCAAGAATGAAGTAAATTGCCACTGCTAATCACTTTCTCCTTTCCCCATGCACCGCCATTATAGGCCCAGGCCCTTCCCCCTACTAACGTCTTTGGTGGCGAGGCACAGGATGAAGTTGATTTTGACTGGAAATCCATACCTGTAACATCCTTCTTTACACCCAATGCCTGATCAATAACAGAGAGCTCGTCTTCACATTCCTTCTCGCACATGCAGCCAGAACTGTCAATGTAAAAATTCTCTATTACATACAAACAAAGCTCCCCTATAAGAAAGATACCATCATGTTTGTCAAGACCTACTACTCGCTCACAGTTATATCTGAATCGTATCTTTTCAAGAGGTTCCAAATAAGGTCTGATTAAATATTCACCATTATCATTTAGTTCCTTATCTGATTGATCATCTGCAACTTTGACTTCATCTATTTTAACGGAAGATGACTGCCTAGGAGATTCATATTCAGATTTTCCAGGTATACTCTCTGATACAGGGACAGAAACTGCACTGGATTTCCCACCAAACTCAAGGGCTGAGTGAAGACTAGCTTCATTCACACTACTAGCTCTGTCATCATTCCAGCCATCTCTAACAGATGTTATTTCCTTCATGTCATCTGACTCTTTATAGAAAGATTCATCATATATCTCAGTGGCAACACCATTCTGTTCAACACTGTCATTCAAAATATTGAAAATTGCTTCAGAATCAGAAACATCCGGACCATCATCATGTTTGACTTTGGAGAACTCCGTCTCGCCTAATTCCAATTGCCAATCAAGAACATTTTGGATACTATCAATCTTCAATTTACAGCGTTCAACCTTTTTGCGCATCCTGTATGGACCTTCAATGGGGCAAAGTTGCCATTGAGGATCTTCTGGCACAGAGGGTTTACAAATTGGGAATATTGCTCGTTCATGTACAAGTTGTTGAAGATGGTTTTGACATTCGCTCTCCGCATGGAGAATCCATCCGTACTTATCCTGACGGATAACTCTCAACTCAGTAGACATTGTATCACGAAGCACCTCCAATGCATACCTCCGTTCATTCACTTTCTCCCAGTGTTTTAGGTCAACCTTTGAAGTATCTCGTGATTTTCTTCCCATTTCCCTCTTACGACGACCCTCCATGCCTTTAATTCCTACACTAGGAAATTTTGCTGAGCCAGCAATGTACTGCACCCACATTATTGCCGCGCATTGCTCCAGTACTCTATTTACCATCTGTTCAGAGTTCTGAAACCAATCAAAGAAGGCAGGTAAGCTTCCAGTCAACAACTTGTCAAAACCACCATGCAGTACATCCAGGTGCTGTCCTTGGTTAGGTTTAGAGACAAGCAGGTCTTCTAGAGAAACTCTTCGATGAACCAATAAGTACTTGATAACATCAATTGCCATGTTCTGAACATTTTGCCTCTGGTCACGAAGAAGAGAAATTAAATTTACACAAAGGCAACAATTTAGATCAGTATCAAAATTGCTTGGACAGAATACGATTCGTCGGTGAGCAACTAATAACTGCAAAACAGTGGAGATATCAGTTCCTGGATCTTCTTGTGAAGAGTTTATTGGCATTTTTTTCTTATGTTCCATAAGCAGACTCAAGGAGGATAGGAGATCATCTTCTCCGATGGTGATCAGGAATGATGGTAGGAAGCAGTACATTATCATCCTATTTGTATTCTTAAGAATTGATTGTACATAAGCATCAAGCTGCCTGCTTCCTCTTGCGATAGACAAAAGACCCTTGCCTGTAGGAACTGCTTCTTCAATCCGGCCGTCTTTGTTTGCTAATTGCAACATTGATAACAAGAACTCTAGAGTTTTCAGAACACCAGCAGGTTGGGGAAGAGCACCCATGTAAACACGATCAACAACCATCCAGCATAAAGCATCCAAGTTTGAGGACCATTTGGTCTTGTCAAGCTTTTTCTCGTCTTCTTCATCATCACGCAAGAGACGCCTTTCAACAAAGTTCATTAATCTAGTAAGAACTAAACCTTGGAAAACCAACATAGATTCAGCTTCAACATAGAGTGGAACCATTTCCAAGATGCTCTCCACAACTTGTGCTTTTACTTGCTCTGTTAAAAAGTCAGCAAGCACTTCAGCTATAAAATCCAGCATAGCAGTTGCACCAGCAGAACAAGGGCCACCACCGTACCCAGAATCATCTGTTTCCAGAAGAAGATTTGGTGTAACAGAAAAGGTCACATTTGCAGCTGTTGGCCCTTGAGAACCAGACTTCAAGTCAGAAGATTGATCAAAACCACAGATATTAATAGAAGAGTCCATGGAAAGTGAGGCAACTGTGGGACTTTGGGGTTCATTTTGGTTTAGACTTAACCAAGAAGTCAGACCAATAATGGGAGATGACGAGGGCGATAGAGGGATTTTGTAATTAGATTTCTCAGATAAAATAGGAGAATCTGGGATAGCAAGAGATGCAGAACTCTGGGAATCTGGTGGTTGAATTGCCAGATTGTCTTTGATACCATGAAAGCTGAAGTCATTTGTACTTGAGGTGGCAGAAACCTGATCAACACTATCACCTTTTACACTCCGAATAACTTGGACATCTTCATGCAATGATTTGTCCAATTCCTCCTGAGATGTATGCTTCGTCTCTTCTTTATCCTCAGCCATGAAATTTGAAGTGACAGGCATCTCTTCAGAACTTGAACTGACCTGTGCTTGAGGAAAACTTCCAGCACTAATTGATGTCTTGGCAGACGGTTCCTGATCCACAGGCAAGCTAGAGAATGTATTTTGTGAACTAGCATCATCACAATCATTTAAATTCTTCTCTTCTGTCTTTGCAGAGAGCTCCATTGCCATCTTCACAGTGTGAACAGACCTGTAAGACAACATAAATATAAAAAATAAGATATCTTGTGAAACATATTGGAGATCATGTAAGCATTACGTTACATCATAATAACAGTCCTTTTAAGGAGCATTATATCTCAAAGACAATACGTAATGAATGCAAAACTAAATGTTCAAGTATAAATGGAGAATATATCTCAAAAACAAACCTAACACAAGAAAAATAGAGATCAACACAGCTTTCTAGAAACTCAGGTCGTCTGCAAACAGCAGAGAAGGGAGGGCACATCTTCGCCAAATCAACCATAAATCGCAGAACCGAGGTTGCCGCAGCAGGAGCAGATGCCTCCCCACCCATCAAGCGTGCAGCATATGTCTTGTGCATGAGAGCTTCACCTTGAAGCTCACCAGCGATGTCTACATTTTCCTCCACTAGTTCTGCAACAAGTTGGGAAATATTTCCAGTTTGGCGAGCAAGTATTGACTGCATGCTTAGCCTATCAAAGGTAGATTTTGCCATAGCAATTATAGATTCCAATAGTTCTACAAATTTCAACTCCACGTGGCCTCCATCACTTGGCATTAGTGCATGAAAGTCCAGCATACGGACTTCTGGCAACCTTGGATAAACAGGCTTCCCAAATATTAGACAGAACAAGATATAGTATATATCAGGAGAATCATAGAAACTGGGAAGCATGCGCATTAGACCTTGATAACCTCCACTTGTGCGAAATTTAAGAGCAAAAGTGGGAGAAGAAGCCAAGCACACACCAAGAAGAGTCATGATCCATCTCATACTAGTAGGATGAACAGCTTCATCAAGAAAATATGTTATTAATTTAGATGAGACAATTTTATGCCACTGTTCAAGCATCTCTTCTGTTTTGATCGTCACTTGAAGATCAATAAGCATCTCCAAAAGCATATTCCTTACAATGACATGCTTTCCCATGGACTCGCGCATTATTTGATGCTGTGGTTTCAGTTCAGGTGGATCAAAAGTCATAATAACAAACCTAACAACATTTTCTAGTTCAGATGCCAAGAACCCATCTTCCAATATAACTCCAAGGAGTACAACTAATTTTTCCAAAACAGGAACTTCAACATCACCACGCTGTAGCGTCACCAGTAAATGTTGAACAAGGTTGATTCGGCGAAGAACTGTAAGGTTGTGATTCCTATACCAATGCATGGAAACAAGATGCTCTAGAAAATTTAACAGTGCAATTTGAATGGAAACCGGGGCAGTAACCCACAGTGTCCAATCCAGCAAAACATGTTCTACCATATCCGCATTTGACAAAACAATGCAGTTCGAAGTTTCAACTGGCATATCAGCATTTTCTAGCTCTGAAATATGACTGAAAGAATCCTTTGGGGCAGAAAAATCATCCATGTCAACAAGAGATCCAACAGAAGACGTTTCATCACGGAACTTTCCGAAATTAAGTTCCTCAAAGCCAGTTTCATGAGTAGTTGTGGTAGGTGAGATAGAAGTTTGAATTCGTTCCAATTTATTTGGTTCAGAAAATGATGCTTCACATGCAGCAATCTGGAAAAATATCTCAAGACACTGCATATCAAATAATGACATCCTTCGACGGAGGAATAAAGCTAGTAAATGGTATCCCCTGTATGTCTGCATGTCTCTTACATTTTGAGGATTGTGATGAAGTGAACAAGCAAGAAATGAGAGGGCCATATGGAGCATATCCCTAGTCTCAGCAGCCTCAACAAGGGCCAAAATGACAGACATCCCACCAATAGGCCGGATGGTATCACCAATCACACCTTGCCTACAGATATAGATATCCCCATTAAGACGCCCAAATCGTGGTATACCTGCATAGTAAACAAATGGAAGAATAATTTAGTCGATATGAGTTTTGACAACAGTTACACAAAAAGGGGAGAAAAACCAAAATGCTATTCACCTCCAATGGGAGAAGCAGCAGCTGACAAGGGATCAACCAGATTGAGCAAGAAAGATGTCCCAGATGCTCGAACAGCCTCCACACATGTTCCATCAAATGCAAATATGAGTTTTTTTTCCGAGAGGTGAAACGAAAGGTTCTCTAATCTATCCAAATCCCAAACAATTCCACTTCCATCGGCCTTAGAGTTTTCTTGCTTGCTTGCAATGTCAAGCTTCTGCATTCCAGGAGTTACAGACAAGTCAGCCTCTAATGAATCTAAGATAGCCATGCTACCACCACCACAAGCCTGGTTGGGTACAAAACGAAGAAGATCTGCATCTTGGAAAAGCCCTCTATATCCTCTACCAAGAATGTACATGACACAAATACAACCTGGAGTGAGCACTTCCTCAAAAAGATAGCAAGAGCGGAGTCTCCATGTGAAGTCACTAACCCTCGCACAAGTAACCGGAGTCCCAATAGTTACCTGCAAAGGTTTTCCAACAGGAGAGACTGAATATCCTAACTTTCCTGTGTGCCTTAGCTTCCCATCAAGATAAACGTGAGCTACACTAGCTTGGAATAATCCAGCAAGAGCATTTGGTTTGCTATGAACGACAGCAAGGTGATGCCACCGGCCTTCTTCCAGTTCTAATCCAGAAAATGACAAGGAGCAAGAATTACTGGTAGCAAGGGTAAGAACACCATCCTCTTGAAGATAGAGTTCTGCATAGAAAGTATTCTCATTATTAACTGCACCAACAGAAAACATCCGGAGAATATTCCGGTCACGATGCTGCCCATTTGAGCCACTTTTCCTCTTTGAAGGGCCAGCTTTGGCAGGATCCGTTTCTTTTGCTTGTGTTCTCAAAAAGTTCTGAAACTGAAACCAACAAACAAATGAATATCCAGCAGCAGGAGGCCAAGTTCTTTCTCCCATAGACACCAGAACCGAAGCATGCCCAATCTTGCTCATGTCCATCTCAACAAATGGAGCCAAAGAAACATTTTCCAAGGCTGTATCTTCCATGAGAATTAACCTCTCCATCATATCAACAATTGTATGACCTGATTTCATCACCCTCATTTGCAGAATATACCTTAGAAGTGCTTGAAGTTCAGATGCGGACAACCTAGCAGAAGAAATCCAAACCTCATTTCAGAAAACAATAGATGACAAACAAAAGTAATGATTCCTAGAAACAACCACATGGCCTACCTATATACCCCTAGAACCTCAACAATCTTCAAAGCATAAGAGAGTAATGGTGATGAGCCAGAAAGGAAGGGTTGAATTGTCTCCAGAAGAAGTTCCACACAACCTACATGCATTGGAAAAGAATAAAGTAAAAAATTAATGTCTAATGCAGAAAGAGTATAGAGGCATAGAAGATTCCACCTCACCTACAGAAGTGAGATTTTCTTGATTGAAGGAGCCAGAACGAGCAAGTTTCCCAATAAGGTCCAGCACTTCTACTTGTACCTTAGGAGTAAAAAGCAACAATGAACGGATAAGAACTCTAACAGCCCCAGCATTGTATACGCGTTCCTTGTCAAGATTAACCAAACCAGATGGAGTGCTTAAAAGAAAAGTAGTGGACTCGTTTTCAGCCATATCTGCTGATATGGCACCCTCTGGTGTCACGAAAGGTGGAAGGACAACTTCAAGAGCAAGTTCCAAAAACAGATGTATCACTTGCTTCTCATAATCCACACACAGCAAGCCAGACTCAGATAGAAGATCATAAAAAGTTTGTGATGATATAATAGCATGAATTTTTGTCCTATTAATAGCATTACTACACACCCCAGCTGTCATAAGGCGCAATAAATACGTGAAGATTTTGATGTAAACTAATAAAGAAGATTCTTCTGAGTGTCCATCACCCTGAAAACTATGGAGGGTGGTCAGCAGAAGAGAAAAACCAGTGGCTTCACCAAAGACTCTCTGTGCAGCATTATTTACTCCTAGAATGCGCCATAAGGCTCCCATTGTATCACATTTGGCATCACTTTGAAGCTTGTATTGATGTCCAGAATCACTTGTAACCATTCCACTCTTTAAAACTTCTATAAGTGATCCTAATTCTTCAGGATGACCCTTAAAAAAAGAAACACTATGGTGTGAAAAAATGGTAATGCATAACAATCGTACAGTTCACTACTAATTCACGAAAACAGGCACAAGGACAAGGATATTTTAACATTAAACAAACTGGAAATTAAGATCAAGGATGCTCATTAATGTAGGAAAAGCGAAAATGCTTGAATGCAAGATCTATATCGTAACAAACCTGCATAGCATCTTCTGTGATCAAACATGACAATATCCGAAGGACTCTGGGACGATGAACATTGGACACCAAGAAGGGGAGAACAGTGGCCAAACCATTAGCAGATCGGAATGCAGCTTGGCTGGCTTCAGCTTTCTTTACTAATGAAGCCATACAATCCCAGCCAATAGCAACTGTACTTTCAACTTCAAAAATAGGAAACTTCCCTGAACCAGATTCCATGAGCTTGGGGGAAGTAATAATAACATCCTTATTGTCCAAGTGTTTCTGGAAGCTGCTGGAGCTGGATTTCCTCTCCAACTGATTGGCACTACCACCATGTTCCTCTGAACCCAAAAGAAACTTATGTTGCTTCAGATCATCTAACAGGACTTCCAGCACACCTACTTCTCTTAGGACTTTCTTGTATTGTTGATCAAAGGATAGGAGCTTTACAAAAAAGGAAAGGATGATGAGCTTTAACTCTGATTCAATCGATTGCTGCAATAAGCAACATAGAGAAAGCAGCTCTTGCTCAGGAACACAATTCACCACAGTCACAGCATATTCAAGAATTTTCAGAATTATCTCTTGCAACGCTGGAGGAAATCCAGCCATATTTAAGACCAAGAGAGGAACAGTCCTCAGTTGCTGACACAATTTATAGTTTTCAAGATCACTTGAAAATATTTTAAACATTCTGTTTAGTACTTCTGCCTGCAAATCTCTGCATTCAGCCTTGAGAAAAATGTCCTGCAACATCTGAACGGCTTCAAGGTCTTTAACTTTATTATTTTCCTGTTCCCAATTTTTATCACCAAGCCGGTCAGTAGATGATGTTTGACTTATGCTATGGCTGCTGGCCTTTGTGCGAGAATGTTTAGATGTTTTGCTTTCAGCAGGACCTGTTTGAGCTAGGTTAACAAGAATATCAAGTAGCCTAGTCAAAGTGGGTGAGAGATGTTCAGAGGAAGGTTCTTCCTTTCCTACTATATCCATTTTGGGTGCTTCATCAAAAGCATGACCTCTATCGTTGTCAACCTGAGGCTTCAAATAAATAGATTGAATGCCTTGATTCTGTGGCATCGAAGACAAAACTAGAACAAATTGAACAAGGAAGTGATAACCATGGGCATTACGTATATCTTCCCTAAGCCTGACACCACTGGCCTCTACAAATCAAAGTTGCATTGCATGATATCAGCAATAACAAAAACAAGGAAAAACTCAAATAGAAATTTTCAAACAAAAGAACAGCTAAAAGATTAATAGCTAAGACCACAGAGCTTACAATACATTGAAAAGTCCATAAGCTAGCCAAAGTTTTCTAAAACAATTCAACAAGAGAAATTCACAAACCAATTACCTGGCCTATAGGACAATTCCACACATTCAAGTAGCAAGTCCACGATCCCAACAGTGTAGGCAGGGTCCCCACAATCTGGATTAAAATCCTTCACAGCCATTAAAAGAACTTTAATCTGCACAAAAAGAGAATGAAGCACATTTTCATGGATGACAAGGAAATAATGGACCAGATACGCATTGACAAACAAATAAAATATACATAAGAAGATAGCTGAAAGAAGAAGAATATGTCAAAACGAAGACAATAGATAAAATTGATTGCATGATGGGCATAATATGAGTATATAGGTAAACGAGTTGTTCACATGAATGACATATAAAAAGAACCCACATAATGCAGAAAGCGAAGCAGATAGAAAGAAGACACTTGTCAAGCGGAGAAGAGGCTCCTCAAAATAAATATCCCGATCTCTCCAAAGTCACCAAGTACATATTATCAGAAACTTTCATATTTCTGTCAAATGCATAAAACGGGAACAAAAGGAGCTGTTTCGAAAGCCAGCATCTAAATTTTTGCATCAAGGTGAAGCTATATATATAAATGAAATAACATAATAAAAAATTTGTAGGAAAAAAAAAAGAAAAACTTATAAACACTACATTGTAACTATGTAGAGAAGATCCAAAGAGGTTTGGCTGTATGATCTTCTAAAAATAAAAGAACATTTTCTAATAGGTAATGAAGGTTTACTCCTTCATGGTTTATGTTAAGCCGCATCAACAATAATGGGAGTATATACCAATCAACATTGTTATTTTGCTCACCAGATCTCTCTCTCAATGTAATAAAGGAAACTAAAACTCTATAGCACTTGTAGAGAATAATTTCTTGAGTTTTATTCATAAAACATATAGGGCTATATATACAAGTCTAATTTACCTAAACTCGGTAACATAATATATAACATTAATTACAATATATTCTAGCCTAATAAATAGCCTAGATATTAGCCTAAGAATCTGTAACACTCCCCCTCAAGTTGGATCATAGATATTAATCATGCCCAACTTGTTACATAGATAATTGATTCGAATTCCATTGAGAGCTTTGGTGAAGATGTCTCCTAGTTGTTCTCCGGTTTTCACATAACCAGTAGATATCAAACCTTGTTGTATCTTTTCGCGAATGAAGTGACAATCAATCTCAATGTGTTTCGTTCTTTCATGAAAAACTGGATTAGAAGCAATGTGTAATGCAGCTTGATTATCACACCAAAGTTTTGCAGGTATTGAGGCTTTAATTCCAATCTCACCGAGGAGCTGATATACCCATATAATCTCACATACGGACTTGGCCATTGCTCTATATTCGGCTTCTGCACTAGATCGTGAGACTACGTTCTGCTTTTTACTCTTCCAAGAAATCAAGTTTCCTCCAACAAACACACAATATCCTGAGGTGGATCTTTTATCCTCCTTGCATCCTGCCCAATCCGAGTCGGAAAAACATTCAATTCTAGTATGACCATGATTGCCATATAGAATTCCACGCCCAGGAGCACTTTTTAGATAACATAAAACTTGCTCTACTGCTTTCCAATGATCAACAGTCGGTGACGACATATATTGACTCAGAACACTCACTGGAAAAGATATATCAGGACGCGTCACCGTGAGATAATTTAATTTACCGATAAGTCTTCTGTACCTCTCAGGGTCATCAAATAATTCACCTTCTTTAGTTAACTGTAGATTAGGAACCATTGGCGTACTACAAGGTTTGGCGCCCAATTTCCCTGTTTCCAATAAAAGATCAAGCACATACTTCCTCTGAGATAGGAAGATTCCTTTTCTATTTCTGTTCACCTCAACCCCCAGGAAGTATCTCAACGTCCCCAGATCTTTAGTGTGAAACTGAGTATGGAGAAAAGACTTCAGTGAAGAAATTCCACTAGTGTCATTACCAGTGAGTACAATATCATCCACATATACGACTAGTAGAATGGTGCCCCCATCAGACTTTCTAAAGAAAACAGAATGGTCTGATTCGCTTTTTTGCATCCCGAACTTTTCAATAGCCTGACTAAGCTTACCAAACCAAGCCCGAGGACTCTGTTTCAAACCATATAAAGATTTCTTCAAATAACATACCTTCCCAGACTCCCCCTGAGCAACAAACCCAGGTGGTTGCTCCATATACACCTCCTCCAGAAGATCACCATGAAGGAAAGCATTTTTGATATCCAACTGATGCAAAGGCCAATCAAAAATTGCTGCAAGGGAGATAAATAACCTGACAGAAGCAAGTTTGGCAACAGGAGAGAAAGTATCATAATAATCCACACCATAGGTCTGAGCATACCCCTTAGCAACAAGACGGGCTTTCAAACGATTAAGAGAGCCATCAGGATTAAATTTAACAGTAAACACCCACTCACATCCAATAGCTCGCTTACCGTTAGGCAAAGAAACCAAAGTCCACGTGCCATTGACATCTAGAGCAGTCATTTCCTCAAGCATAGCCGCACGCCATCCAAGATGAGATAATGCCTCGCTAACCGTTTTAGGGACAGAAATAGTATCTAGGGATGTAACAAAGGCACGAGAAGAAGAAGACAAAACAATTATAGGAAACAACAGAGGAAATGGGGTAAGTACAAGCACGTTTACCTTTCCGAAGAGCAATAGGAAGGTCAAGATCAGCAATACAAGGCGAATCTGATGACGAAGATATTGGCTCATCAGGACATGAATCTGGAACATCCGGAACGTTTGTAATTGGGTCGGAAGGGGGTGGTTGTGGCCGACGAGTATAGATGTTTTTCATGGGAGGCTTGACAAAAGAGGGCGGAACCAAGGAGGATGAGGACAACTCCAAAGGTGATGGGACCTGATAAAACAAGAAATCCTCGTCCTCCTGAGCGATAGACCCTGAAGAAAACAGAAAAGGTTTGTGTTCCAAAAAAGTAACATCAGCAGACACAAGATACCTACCTAGACCCGGACAATAACAACGATACCCTTTTTGACCACGTGAATACCCCAAAAACACACATCTCAAAGACTTAGGATCAAGTTTTGTAACTTGAGGACAGACATCCCGAACAAAACAAATACAACCAAAAATTTTCGGGGAGAGGGAAAACAAATTTTTAGTGGGGAAAAGAGTATGAAAAGGGATGTTACCCAACAAAACTGAAGAGGGCATACGATTGATCAAAAAACAAGCTGTGGAGATGGCATCAGCCCAAAAACATTTTGGAACCTGCATTTGAAATAGCAAAGCTCGGGCTGTTTCAAGGACATGTCTATTTTTGCGTTCAGCAACACCGTTTTGAGAAGGGGTGTCAACACAAGAAGTTTGATGGAGAATACCGTGCTCAAGCATATATTTCTGAAAAGGACCTGAAACATACTCTTTTGCATTATCACTTCTCAAGTTGCGGACAGGCGTACCAAATTGGGTTCGAATCTCAGCACAAAAAGAAGAGAAATGAGTAAATAATTCTGAGCGAGATTTCATTAAATAAAGCCATGTCATTCGAGAATAATCATCAACAAAAGTAACAAAATAACGAAAACCGGGTTTAGAAGTAACAGGACTAGGACCCCAAACATCATAATGAACTAACTCAAATGGAGCAGAAGCTCGGTTATTGACTCTAGGACTGGAACTAAGGCGATGGTGTTTAGCATACTGACAAGACTCACAATCTAAGGATTTTAAACTAGAAAATTGAGGACAAAGTTTCTTCAAAGAAGGTAGAGAAGGATGACCCAATCGACAATGTTCTTCAAAAGGATTGACAATTCCAGTGCAAGCAACAGGTTCTGGAGTATGGGCGTCAAGGATGTAGAGACCATCAGACTCATGCCCTTTACCAATAATCTTCTTCGTCAAAAGATCCTGAAACACACAATAACCAGGAAAAAATGAGACACAACAATTAAGGGTTTTTGTAAGTTTACTAACTGACAGCAAGTTAAAGGATAAATGTGGTAAACTCAAAACAGAGGACAAAGTAAGAGAGGGAGTGGGGTACAAAGTGCCAGAGCCAATAACAGAAGATGTGGAACCATCGGCTAAAGTAACAGGATTGATAGAAGGATGGGTTGTAAAATGAGAAAGAAGATTGGGGTTACCTATCATGTGGTCTGTGGCACCAGAATCAATGACCCACTTGGAAGAGGTGGAAACAAGACATGTATTGGGTTTACCTGACTCAACAAGGGCAGAAACAGGACCGGAAGAATGCTTGACAGTGTCTTGAAGGTGAAGAAGCTTGGCATACTCATCCGCAGATATTGTAACAGCCGATGAAGAAGTGTCTACACTAGAAGCAACATGAGCAGACGAAGTTTTCTTAAACTGCAGCTTCCGGCAATCACGCTTGGTATGTCCCGGTTTGTGACAATAATGACAGATAATTGCACTATGATCCGGACCACGAACTCCAAACTGTGGATCACTTTTGGTAGACCCCGACCCCATGGAACGACCAGGACCACTACTCTTGAAATGTTGCTTGCCGAAGTCAGAAGGAAGAGCACGACTGAGCAAAACACTGACATGTTGTGGGGATGGAGTAGGCAAAGAATTCTCAGTACGACGTACTCTCCGAAAAACATCATCGAGGCTGGAGATCTCGGAACCAGAGAGAATCTGAGATTTAGCTGTCTCAAATTCTGGTGGAAGACCAGCTAGAAAACTCATAACCGCCATTTGCTCTCGCTGACTACGTTGGACCTCGATATCAGCACTAAAATGAAGCAACATATTAAGCTCTTCATACGTTTTCTTGAAATCCATAAAATAACTAGTTAAAGTTCGGTCTTCTTTGTCAGCCCTGTAAAAATTCTGACAAACATCATAGATACGTGAAAATTTTCCTTTGCCAGAATATAAAAATTGCAAATAGCTCATCAAATGTTTCACTGTCTTGCAATGATTAACCAAACCTACCACCTCACTGTCAATAGAATTACGAATCTGGATATATAGGCGAGCATCTTCTCTCATCCAAGGAAGGCGAGAATCATCCGTCGGAGGATCATCAGTCAAATGTCTGTCCATAGAAAGGCTTAACAAATACAACTCAATTGTATGGTTCCAATCGAGAAAATTAAAGCCATTCAATTTATGATCAGTAATCTTAGACGTAATCGGAACGATATCAGACAGAAAGTCAACCTTTTTATTAGCCATGAGATCAAAGAAACAAAGAACCAAAAACAAAACCCTAATAATTCCAAAAGACAGAACACCCAACCCAAAACAATCCGAAAGCAAGGACCAGCGGCAGGGGTGTGATCGGAATGAGGCAGCGACGTCGGTGGAGAAATCGGCGGCGAAAAGGGGCCACCACGCGCTCTCACGCGCCGGCGCGTGAAGGACAGGCGGAAGCTTGGGGCGGCGCGTGAGGCTCACGCGCTGGGATTCTGGTGACCGGAATCTCCAGATCGGCGGACGGCGGTTCCCGTGGTACGGGCGGTGTCGACAGAAAAGCCTCCGAAGGTGGCCGGTGAAAAACGACCAAAAAATGGCTTTAGGTCAAAACCCTAACAGCCCAAAAAAGAAAAAAAAATAGCCTAATAATTTTAATTGTATTCGAAAGAACCTAGGACAATTGATACCATGTAGAGAATAATTTCTTGTGTTTTATTCATAAAACATATAGGGCTATATATACAAGTCTAATTTACCTAAACTAGGTAACATAATATATAACATTAATTACAATATATTCTAGCCTAATAAATAGCCTAGATATTAGCCTAAGAATCTGTAACACTGAAGTATCTGGTCAATTGAGTTACAACCATTATCACTGGACTTGAGTTGCTGCCCAGAGAAACTAAGGAAAAATCCAAAAATAGAAAGAAAAAAATTAGGGACTTAAGAAAGCATCAAACTGTTTTATATGCACAATTCCACATAACAGAACAACCACCAGTCAGACTCCTAAAAACTCTATAGCACTGAAGTATCTGGTCAATTGAGTTACAACCATTATCACTGGACTTGAGTTGCTGCCCAGAGAAACTAAGGAAAATTCCAAAAATAGAAGAAGAAAAAATTAGGGACTTAAGAAAGCATCAAACTGTTTTATATGCACAATTCCACATAACAGAACAACCACCAGTCAGACTCCTAAAAAGGTCACCTGAACTTTTCCACTATTAGTTAACACACAATCCTACCCTCACTTAACGCATGAACTCTGATACTCTCCAAATGTTTAGCCTAAATTACTTTACAAATCAATGCATAATTCATGCCTTACTGTTTATATAATTCTCCACTGTTCAAGCCGAAATCAACTGTCAAAAAACCTTAAGTGTAAAGTCAATATGTGATCCAATTATTAAAGATCCCCCTAAAGCACGGGAAACAATATCTAAAAGCAGAAAATAAAAGAACTGAAACGGCATCTAGCAAGCAACATTTGTTATTCAGATATGCTCTAAAAACTTTCCACAAAAGCACATACCAGCTGATGTTTGTGAATGTATTTAGTGGTGCTTCCATTATCATTGACCAAAAGAAGTCCAAGGATCTAGAAGAACAGGAAAATCATACCAGTTAACAGTCAGCATGTGAAGCTAATATGAACCTACATCACGTTAAAGTTTATATATTAGAGCAAAAAAATTTACCTGCATAGCATGTCTATGAAGTTGTATGATGTGCAGAGAAACAAGACCTTCCTTATACCTAGAGAAGACTATTACAGATCCGTTGGCAACCATCTGAAATAGCAACATCAAAGAATCATCCTCAATCAAACTCTGTGCTGCTGACGGATGGCTTGCCAATGCTTTCATAATATGCACCACGCTTCCTTCTACCTGAATGAATAGAAACAAGTTTCGAGTCAAACCAAAAGAAATCATTCATGTCAACTGTGTTCAAGATATATGACTTGTTTACAAGAAAGTAAGATGAAAGTGAAACAAAATAGAGATTCCCATAAGGGGAGAAAAAGATGTCTGATTAAATTGAATGTTTTATAGATTAATGATAATTGAAAATTTTTTAAAAAAAAGCATTGTGTAAAAAGATTTCTTTTAAAAACTTTAATAAAATATAATAGCAATAAAAAGTATGTGCACATGCGCAACATATGGATCATACATATATGTTAAGAATATGTATAAAGCAATTAGAAGTTCAAGAAATCTCAAAAATAAAGCAACCTCAAGTCGGCGGGCTTGCCCAACATCAGCAGCTGAATCATTTTCAGCTAGCATTGATTCCTCATGATCATTAATTTTCAGCCTCTGATTGGCCTCATCAGGACTCAAAAGGGCATGCAAAACACGTATGAGACAGCAAAATATCCCAGAATCAAGGAGAGATTGTTTATCAATAGGCTGCAAACAACAGAAAAATAACAATTAATGATGTTTAAATATCAGAAAGAACTATAATGGCATGATTACACCTACAGAACAACAGTTAAGCTACTGTAGATTAATGAGATATACCCCCGACACAAGGAATTCAACAGCAGTCAATAAATTTGAACCGGGACTGAAGCCACCCTGCAGATAACCACATAAAAATATAACTCTGGAAGAAACCCACAAACAATAGCAGTAGTTAAGATATAGAGATGTTAAGTGCTTGGATCTCAGAGCCAAACCTCAGTGACTTCAGAGAAAAACCGTAGAACTTTCAGTACATCCAAAGATCTTGTTTTGCTGCTAATTTTTAACTTTTCAATATCTGTTACGAACGCTCTTCCCACGACAAAAGAGAATATATGTGTTTCTACTAACCTGTAATTAATTAAAGCTCTTAACATTAGTCAGCAGACTCACAGTTCAAGAAAGGAAGAAAGCAGCAATATGATAACTGGAGATGCACAGCGCTGAGCTAGTAACCATTTGGCAAACTGTAAGCACAGACATAATCTAACTTTTCTTAAGGAGAGATATTAAAAGAAAACATGATTCATATGGCACAGAGAAAATGATTAATTGATTATTTCTTAACAAGATTTGAGGCAGAAACTGATGAAATTTCAAATATTACAAACACATAACTCTAATTACAACAATCCTCGGACTTAACTAAACAAAAGGTGTCTACATAGTTTGAGTAGTCAAAATTTGTTTGAAAATTCTTAGGATGGGTCCTAGTAGCTAAAATTTAAAGCCAATGCCATAAATCTAAAAGATGACAGAAAATAGAGAGAATATAATCTTTCTAATGGCACCAGATCAAATCGCAGCAAGAATGAATCATAAAGCATGACCAAGTAGCAGGAGAATGAATTTTGATAGACAAACTTCAAAGTAAGGCTAACATCACGTTGAAATATTTTCCAATGAAACATGGCAATAAAGTAACAATGTTACAGAAAAGTTTCCCAACAACTAAACAAACATGTGAAGATTGGGTGGAACAGAGCAACCAATGGAAACAGTTCTTAACAACGTGAAAGCTACAAATAAGTTGTGCTCAGTGATCAGAAAAGAGTAGAACTCCTTGAAAAAAAATTATGCAATATTAAGAAAGCAGACTGGAGGATCAGCATTCGTACAGGGTGACTAATTGAGCTACATTAGTATGCTGCTTGACTAATCTACAAAAGACATCTATAGTCAAATTCAAGGCCGCTTCTTTCTCCTGCAAAGCCAACACAAAACATAAGGGAAATTGAGATGGTACATAAAAGAGTGTTGGGATTTAGAACATAGATGAGAAAGAACCTTCTCAGAATTGGATGAGCGGAACTCTTCCCAGAATCTCTTGAAGTCCAACTCCAACTCATGTTTATCTCTGCTGTCACAAGTAAAATAATATATAGAAAGATATTCACATCCACTGAACAAAAAAGTGGAAGCAGCGAAAAGAAGGCACTTTGCCAGAGTAAAAATTGACTTAATTATTTAAAAAATAGAAATGAGCGAACTTCAAAAAATCCGGTCAGTTCATCACAATAAAACATAAAGGAAATAAGAGTATGATTGGATACGGAACAACAACGTTAATAAACATTCTACCACATAGTTAGCATAAAACCCCATACTTGACACAATAGTGTAACAGGACTAACAAAAGAGGCATTAGCATTACATTATTATCAACTCCCTGCTTCAAAGAAAACAAGAAGCCGTAGCACAGAAAAGTATCTTGCACTGTCCCACATGGTTTCAGGGCAAAATAAGGAAATCCTGCAACTTTGCAGGACTTATTGGTAACTAAAGAGCATAGAGCATCTTCGATGCGTGTGATAGATGATATTAATGTGATATTTTATTACAATCCAAAGTTCAAGCCTAGAAAGTTAAGTAAAGAAAACATCTATCCATTGATGAACCAATTGTTCACACTATTCCAAACTGCAAACACAAGCCCACCCTTAAGTCCGATCTCAATTACCTTCCACTTAGATTACTAAACCATGGGTGTCAAGTCATCTCAAAATGCCATGGAAGTTTAGAAACATTGAAAGATGGATTTCGGGAGTAAGTAAAATATTTCAACAGCAGATATAAAGAAAAGATGCAACATAGCTTAAGAAGCTCAAGAGCTTGAAAAAAAACAGCAACAATTTAATAGAGAAGTAGCATTCATATCTCCAATAATTGCTAATGAATTCTTATCGTTCTTCTCAATATACAAATAGGACTGTCCTTCACCATAATTTTGGTCCCCTGCCTTTGTACTAGACTTACATCAAGAACTTTTATAGGATCATTTCTAACTCGTATTGTGTCTATTTCTTCCCTTCCTATTTGCATCTATTTTTCAATCTCTTAACACCTTTAACTAGAAACAGGAATCCAGAACTAACCGAACTTTGCTTGAAACAGCTGAAATTCAATTGTGCAATCTTATACTAATAGAATACTAGTTGCCATAACAGATATAATACTAGCCAACAATCACAAATGCTTAGCCACGAGACCCTACATTGGCACCCTTAAATTAAGTTCAACCGTGCACACTAGCACATGAACAGTACCAAAACACTGTTCACATCTAAACTTAAAGCTTTTAATTTTGTTTTTTTGTTTTTTTTTTTTACAGAAAATGCAGCAGTTCACTTAAAGAACATCTCATCAAAGCTTATCTTATAAAAAAATATAAAGAAATCGACAAAGGCATTCAGTATATAACTGAAGCTATACTTGTAATTTCCCAAAATGCATAGGAGATCAACGTTAAAAGCAGTCAACTTGAAGTAAAAAGAATGGAAGACGATTAAAAATAAATAAAGCACGCAACTAGCTCTACTAGTTCATCTCCTAAATTCAATCATCGACTGATGAAAATGCAAACATAGAAAAAAGTCAACAAATATTCAAAAGTTGAGAAAACTAAATGAAAATAATAAATCGAACCTCGAAGGAGAGGAAACGTAGTCGTGGTGAGTTGAGGAAGCATTAGTATCGCGATTGGAAGACGAATGAGCAGCAGCAGCAGAAGAAGAAGAAACAGTTGTAGCAGTGGCAGTAGTAGTAGGAGATTGAGCTAAACCGACTTTTTCCTTGATGTCCTTAAGCAATGATACCCATTTCATCTTTATTTTTCCCTTCGGATCCTTGAAACATTCACAAGCGCCTCTCTCCTCTCATCCGCCGCAAGCACCAGATCCTCACCTCCTAGAATCCCGTCTAGAAAGATCTCATTCCACCTCCGTCTCCGATTATTCAGCTAAACAACCAAATAATTCCAATAAAACTACAAAATAATCAAATAAAATCAAAGCAAAAATGAAAGAAAGAGAATAAATTAGAAACTTAAAAGAAACCGTGTGAATACAGTTGGAGAAAATGTGAGTAACGGATCTATGGGGATAGGATGAGTGTTCAAAGCAGAATGGGATCTGGGATTAATCCGTCCTTTTTCTTCTACGTTTTCCTTTTTGTCGTCTTATTTTTTTTCTTTTTCTTTTCAAATTTCTAGTCGTTTGATTTTTCCAACCCTAAAATAGAGAAGAGCCTGATACTCAGTTAATAAAACGCGACTTCTGCTAAGCAAAAATAAATAAGACGAAGGATTTTTTTTTTTTTCTCTCGTTCTCTGCTGTTTTTGGACGGCCACTCCCCGCCTTGTTTCTCGTTCTGTGTCTTTCCCTCACTGCAGACTTCTCTTTCTTTTATTTATCGTATCAAATTAAAATCTCAAACGCCAACAAATAAATAAATTGAAATCTTATATAACTATACTTATAAAAACTTTTAAATTATGTCTTTAGTGTATGAAATAATTAAATAAAAGATATTAGTCATATATCATTCATAATGTTTTTAAAACTGGAAATACTGTTATTCTGCCCACGTCAGCGTTTGATATGAATCCCACGTGGCACATCGAGATTTATGAGCAAGACGTGACGGCTTCGCTCCGGCCTTCATTTGCTCCCACAAATGGAAGGCCAATGATTTCTTTTAAAAAATAAAAACCTGTTTTGCCGGTTAATTAGGGTTTTCTTTTCCCTTAGTTTATTCTTTTCCTCGGTGATTTATTATCAGTGGTTAGGATAATGCATTTTCGGAAATTGAATCTGATTCAAATTGAAAATTTGGAAAATTGACAAAATTGTAATCTGGATTAAGGGTGTTCAAATTCGGGTACCCGTTAAATTTGACGACCAGTGCTTCGACCCGTGAATATCGGGTACATGATAATCGGGTATTACGACTGACGAAGTGAGGAGTGTGGTTGCTTTGGTGTGAGATTGTGGGTCAATAATTTTTGAAAAAAATCTTAGGTATTACGATTTGTATTCGATATAATTATTTATGTTTCATAACCATCCAATTCTATATATTCAAAAATCAAAAAAATAAACCAAGTATCTAAATTTTTAAATCAAATCTTTAAACAAATAGAACGAATTGTTCGGATTAGAATTTTTTCACACCATATTGATAGTATTCCTTAATAACAAAGGCAGTTCAAATAAGAGGTAGCTTTCCTTAAAGTGCATCACTAAGAAATCCAAGGCATACTTTTTTATTAGTAATTTAGAATTCAATTAAGTAGTTTAATTATTGAAATAAAATAATGATATGGATAAAGCTAAAGTTGAAGTTTCAACTTCACTTTCCATTGGTCGAAGTAGACAAATAAATATCTTTTCCCCCAATGTAACCTATCAATATTGAGTAGTAATATACTGGAAAATAAATGACTATTATTTTAAGAATTTGCTATGAAAATAAAACTGCAAGGTCTTTATTAAGACGGTTGTGGTGCATTCATGATCATATCTGGCTGTGTAATTTGCTTTCCTCGTGACGTTTAGAAGAAAAATAAGAGAAAAAATTAAAAATATCCTTTAACGGTTGATTAAATAATTATTTTATTCTTTATTTTTTTTTTAAAGTAATTTAATTTTAATATTTTATTTTGTGTCAAAATAATTTCTCTGTGGATGAAATTTTTTAGTCAACTAACAATAAATACTTGAAATAACTTGGCAAACTTATATGACAGTGTTATATAGACTAAGATGTTGATTTGAAAGAATGTCATATCAGTCAAAAAATAATTTTATAAAATTATGTAAAATATAAAAATATTTTTCTACTAACGTGTCATTTCAAGTTGTTTACCGTTAGTTGATTAACAACTTGCATCCGCAAATGGGTCATTTTGACTCAAAATGAAACATTGAAGATTAAATTATTTCACACAAAAAATCAACAACCTCTAGAGCAAGTAGTTAAAGCTCTCAGTTCACATCTTTTCCTCTCTCTTAGGTTGTCGGTTCAATACCCATTAGGAGTAAAAATTCTCCTTCTCCTCCCTCATATAAAAATTGTTCAAAAAATATGGGATAAAATGATTATCTAGACAAAAATTAAGTACATTTATTAGCATCACACCTATAAATAAAAATAGAAATATATGGTTTTAAGGAAAGATAAAAATTAGGTGCAATGTAATTGGACAGAGGACCTAATTTACGGTGGCGGTAGGTATAATTTCATGCCCAAGACACATACGCCAGTGTAGATGTAGGGTAAACGAGTAAAGTCCATGTTTTCTTTCTTTTCACCCCAAGTTGCTTTTTTTCCCTGAAAATTAAAAAAAAAATAAAAAATAGTTGAGATCCCAGAATGTGTCAAATAAGATGGCAATTCAAGTGTTGCGTGACTGTCAAAGTCTTTGGGTATGAAATCAATAATTTCAGGTCTTTTTCATGATGCCATAGTGAAATGTTGATGAAGTGATGATCAATTGATTATGGATTATTTAACCTGTAACTTGGAGATTAAAAATTTAAATCGAAACGTGCAGGATATGAATTTTAAACATATATATTGCATGAATTAGTATTTTCTGTTTGAATTGCAGTTTTAGGTTTTGAAAAATACAATTTATGAATATTCAAGTCTCAAACGTTAAGGATATCAAAGTGTTATATGTTTTGGGATTTGATTAAGAAAAAGGTTAAAGGAACAAAAGCTTGCATGTGGGTAAATAAGGGTCTGTTTGTTTGCATGTTTTCCTGAAAACGTTTTCATAACTTTCTGTTGATTAGTTCATGCAAAATGAAAAAGTCAAAGGAAAATCAACTACAGTCAATGAAAAACAGACCTTGTTTTAGTGTAAAATGATTTACTCATTGATTTTCGGTAAGTCGCTTTCCTTCCTCCCATTCTCTCTACAAATACTAACCTAAACCATAAACCTTAAAATATAAACCCTAAGTACTAACATAAAAACTAAACCATAAATACTAACATAAACCCTAAACCCTAAAAATTAAATCCTAAACCTCAAACCCCAACCATTAAGCAATAAATAGTAACCCCTAAACATTAAAAGCCCTAACCCTAAACCTTAAACCCTAAACATTAAATCCTAAACCCTAGACCCTAAACATTAAAACCCATAACCCTAAACACAAACCCATAAACTTTAAATGTTAACATAAACATTAAACACTAACACAAACCATAAACCCTAAATATTAACATAAACACTAACAACAAACCCTAAACATTAAACACTAACATAAACCTTAAAACCTAAATAAGAACTTAAACCATGAACCCCAAACCTCAAACATTACACAATAAATGTTAAACACTAAACATTAAAAACATTAACCCTAAACACAAACCCCTAAACCTTAAATATTAACATAAACACTAAACACTAACACAAACCCTAAATATTAACATAAACACTAAACATTAACAACAAATCCTAACCCTAAACACTAACATAAACCTTAAACCCTAAATGAGAACTTAAGCCATAACCCCTAATTTAAACCCTAAACCTTAAATCATGTATGTTAAACCCTAAACCCTAACTTAAACCCTAAACATTAAATGTTAAACCCTAAACCATATATAATAAACCCTAAATGACAACATAACCCTAAACCATAAACACTTATCCATAAACACAAAACCCTAAATGCTATATCATAAGCATAAACCTTAAAACAAAACCCTAAACCCTAAATGTTAATCCATAAACACTAACATAACCCTAAATCATAAACATTGATATATAAACACAAAACCCTAAATGATATATCATAAACCCTAAACCCTAAATGTTAAACCATAAACACTAAATGCTAACATAAACCTTAAACCCTAAATGTTAAACCATGTATATTAAACCTCAAACACTAACATAAACCCTTACCCTAAACACTAACCCATAAAACATAAATGATAACATAAACACTAAACCATAAACAATAAACACTAACATAAACATTAAACCATAAACAATAAACACCAACATAAACCTTAATCCCTAAATACTAATCTAAACAATAAACCCTAAAACATAAACACTAACCTAAACAATAAACCTTAACATAAACACTAAACTTTAAATGTTAAACCTTAAACGCTAACATAAACCCTAAAACAATAAACATTAACCCCTAAACCCTAAATACTAACATAAATACTAAACCTTAAACATTAAACACTAACATAAACCTTAAACTCTAAATGATAACCTAAACCCTAAACACTAAAAGTTAAACACTAAACCATAAACACTAACATAAACCCTAAACAATAAATGATAAACCCTAAACACTAACCATAGGCTCTAAATGCTACCATAAACCATAATCACTAAACCTTAAACCCTAAATGTTACCATAAAACCTTAAATCCTAAACCCTAACCACCAACCTAAACCTTAAACCTTAAACACTAACATAAACTATAAACCCTAAACCCTAAACATTAATCTAAACCCTAAATCTATACCTTAAATACTAATCCCTAAATACTACCATAAACACTAAATACCGGTCTAAACCATAAATGATATCCTAAACCCTAAACATTAAACCATGTTTTGATTGGAACTTGTTTTTACCATTATAGATGCTTGTTTGTGGATTGTTCATGAAATTTTCAGTAAACTCTACCAAACAGTGTAAAATGAATTGTACAACATAATCCAAACACCGAAAAATGGTTTCTGCAATTAGTTTTCCAACAACTGTAGTTTATTTTCCAAAATTCATTTTTTAAAAACAGTTTTCAGTGAAACAAACTGAACTTAAATGGAGAAGTAGATTTGTAGAGAGGAAGTGGTTGGTCTTGGCTGGCCCTAACCTAATATAAGAAGATGAAAGAAGGAATCAATTAGTTTTGTTGGGTTGGCCCAACACACACGCATATTTGTATGTATACAAAACATTAGCTAATTTAGCCTTTTCCCCCGCACTGCACCATTCGCGTCTTGCCCACCGGCAAAGGTTATATATAATGTTTCCCGCCGATGATTTTTTTTTTTAACTTTTGGTTTTCAAGACTTTGTTAGGACTAATTCAGATTGATTCGTATCGCACATTTAATTTTGATGGGTGAGTCTTCCAACTAGACATGACACACGAGACCCGGACCGATTTACCCGACCTGAGACTTGATATTGACCAAAAAATGATACCTGAATTAGATCCGAAACCAAAAATAAACCGATCTAATTTTTAGTTTAACCGAAATGAACTCGAATCAATTTTCAACCGAACCAAAAGTAACTCGAACCAAAGATAACCCAAAATAAAGAAAAATATCAAAAGAAATAAAGAAATATGAGATGCGAACTATTGCACAACTCACCAAAAAGTCATATATATGGGTGTAAAAAAATTATCTGACTTGAAAACCTGACTAAAACCGACTGATCCAATGGTTGACCCGATATTGACCCGAACAAAAAAATAATCGACCTTAAAATCAATGACCCGAAGCACCATATACCCAAACCTGCCCCGACTTGACACTTTCAAAATCCCACCCCGCCCCGATCCTCGAAATTCAAGACTAAAAAATCAATTGAGTCGGGTCGGAGCACACCGAGTCGAGTAATTTTGTCATCCCTAATTAAATAGTCATTTTGCCTCATATTTTTTTTGAAGCAATTTAACCTTTAACGTGTCATTTTAAGTTTGCGCATAAAAACTGTTAGTGAATTAACGGTAAATGACTTGAAATGGCGTGACAAACTTACATAGCAGTGTATGTTGACATGGTCGTGTCATATAGACAAATATGTTGACTTAAAAATATGTCACACAAGTCAAAAAATAATTTTTATAAAATATAAAAAAAAAATTGATGACGTTTCATTTTATCAAATTATTTTAAGTTGTTTATTATCAATTAACTAATATTTTTATTCGTAGAGTTACCATTTTAAACCAAAATGGAGCGTTAAAAGTTATTGAGTTAAACTACTTAAAAATAATAAGGGTAAACTAACCCAATTACCACCATACTATGGTAAATGTATTAAAATAACCACACTAAAAAAATCGACTCAATTAAACCACCAAACTATTTAAATGGTATCAATGTGACCACCAGCCGTTAAAGGTTAACGGAAGGGTGATGTGACAGTTAAAAAAATAAGGGTATAATTACACATTTGGTCCTTATTACTTATACACTCTATCAATTTAGTCCTAATTTTAATTTAATAAAATAAATTAATTATTTAATTATTTGGTAACACGTGTCACCACCTTATTGGAATACTTTAATTATTTTTATTTAATTTAATTAATCATTTTAATAAAATCAAAGGCAAATAAATGTCATTATGGGGACTCGAACCTAGGTCTTTCAAGAGAAAATGAGACATGCTTACTGCTAGGCCAAACATGTTTTTGGAATATATAATAGAACGTTTAGTATATGTATTAATTTTTGCAGGGTAAAACTATAAGGTGTTCTTTTCTCTGTTTCCTTCGCAGACTCAGTTGTTTGTCCTTAAAATTCTTGCTCTTTTTCTTCATTTTTAATGACTCGAACGACTGCAGTTTCTGCAGAACTTGATACATCACATCAGTTGAAGACTCGATTTTGAAAAAAAATCTCATAAATTTCTTAAAAAGTTACGATTTAAATTACGGCTACGAACGTATTTTAATCACGTCGTCTCGTGTTTACACGAGTGATGATAACGAAATGCGTTGAACTCGTGGGCTAAGTGTATAGAGAACGAAATGGTGATGTGCAAGGAGCAGTTCTTCCGCTAATTGAACTTTGAAAATGTGAACTACAAGTCTATGTCTACATGGAGTAAGTATGAAAAGGGACCAGGTTCCTGCCTAAATCTTCAAAGTTAGTGTGTTTTTTATTTTATTTCAATGGCAGACGTGGATACCTAGGCAGAGTAGTGAAGAAAACAGAGAAAAGAACACCTTATAGTTTTACCCTGCAAAGATTAATACATACACTAAACGTTCTATCATATATCACAAAAACATGTTTGGCCTAGCGGTAAGCATGTCTCATTTAATTTAATTAATTAATTACCCCCTCCAATAAGGTGGTGACACGTGTCACCAAATAATTAAATAATTAATTTATTTTATTAAATTAACATAAGGACTAAATTAATAGAGTGTATAAGTAATAAGGACCAAATGTGTAATTATACCCTTATTTTTTTAACTGTCACATCACCTTTTCGTTAATCTTTAACGGCTGGTGGTTACATTGATACCATTTAAATAGTTTGGTGGTTTAATTGAATCGATTTTTTTAATGTGATCATTTTAATACATCATTTACCATAGTATGATGGTCATTGGGTTAGTTTACCCAAATAATAACAACTAATAACAACTAAAAATAACTTTTTAAATTTTAGACATGTTTTTTTGACATCATACTTTTTGAAATCTGGAGATAGTTTGAGCGTGAAACGAAGCAGCGGAAATGATGATGAGGTGGGATATTTTTAATAAAAAATACTCCTTAAAAAGGAAAAAGTGAGATAGGTGATGATTCCCACCTGGCACCTACAATGCAAAGCGCGTGAGAGTGGAGCCCACGCCTGTGATTATAGGAACGTGAGATGGCGCGGTAGTCGCGCCCAAGATTAAACTGATTTTAATTAGCTTTTTCAATTTTCACATTTGCTGACCTTTTTGTTTTTGTGTTTTAAGGTTAATTATACTATCTACTCGCGGTGAAAATATTTTGTTTTTACAAGCGTTTTAATTTTAGGGATTATAGATTTAGTTTAGGAGTTTAAATTTATGTAATATGTACTTAAAATTTAGAGATTATGATTTGAATTTAGAGTTTAGGGTTAAAATTTAAAGATTATAGGTAGTAACCTAAATCACTACCATATTAGCCTAAACCCTACCATTTAAACCCTAAATTCTAACCACATACTATAAATTCTAACCCCTAAATTAAATTTTTAACCTCTAAAATTAGATTGCTTATGAAAATAAAACATTTCTATCTCCAATATTATTTTCCCTTTAATTTATTTGTTTGCTTCTTTTTTTTTCTTAATTACTTCCCGGTCTTCAACTTGATTAATAACACTAGCGCAAATTGTAAATATAGTAGCCTGAAAGATTCAATTTTTTTTTATATAAAAAAACATACTATGTTAGTATTTGAATCGGCCTACCTTCATATTTATCTATTTAATTTTATCAACAAATGAATGGAATCTTTATTGACATTTTCATAGTTGAGAATGGCATGATTTCTATTGTTACTTTGCCATTGGCCAATTGCCAATATTACGGTAGTGGTACCATCCGGATATAGTGGCCCATTTGCTAATTTGGAAAACCATTGTTTAATAATTTATTATCAACAGAAACCTGAACTCCTGAAGAGCTAGGGTTTGCGCAAATCTTTTCTTTTCATCTTTGTTTAGCCCGCAACTCACTAATTTTGATGTTAGTTGCGGATTACTAATTCTCTTTTTTTATTATGTTTATTTTTTTTTGTCTTGTTAGTTTTTAATAAGAATAACTTTGTCTTTATAACACGTGTTTCTCTACTTTTGTGGCATGTTTATCTCTATCTTTTGGTACATTTTTTCTCTTTATCGGTCGCTTGTCTTTCCTTTTTATTTTATGTTTTCTCAGGGTTGGACTTGACGCCCCCGCGACTGATTAAGATGACGTTTATTTGTTATAATGTTGATCTTCCTTGCTTTGGGCTCTCAGATTGAATTTGGATACATGGTTTACATCCGTAGATAGTTTTCTCACGACGCTCAGCTCTGATTTGCTGTTCTCGGTGGTCTTTTAATATCTTGATCATCTTTTGTGGTTCGTTTGTCGATGCATTCATATTATTTTGTATCTATATTTTGTTCGAGTCTTTTGATTGAGTTTTTAACCTTTTCAATGTATGGTCATTGTATGATCTAAAGTGACTAGTTTCTTGTGTCAATGTTATAGAAAAATGTCCAAAAAATATATTTAGTTTACGATTATAATTATAAACTCTTATTGTAATTTTGTATATTTGCACTGCAGGCCACCTAAACCTTGTTTAAAGAAGCTTAGTCTGGTTTTGAAATTTGAATTAAGTTGACAATTAATTTTACTATTGGATAAAGGACAATAAAAGTTCGAGAAAAGTGATATGTTTGCACCTAATTCTTTTTTGATAAACAACATAAAAAATACCAAAGACTGAATCTAACTATTACAATCATTATGTAAAAAAGTTATTGTTGATGCCTAAACATGGCACACACCAGATAAGAAAGGTGGAGATGAAGACCACAATGGTTGTTGGCGGTTTCAGACGATTTACCTTTGTAGATTCGGGCGAAGAGCTGCAGACGAAGTGGTGGTTGGAGTAAGGAAAGAGATGAGATATGAGAGAGGAGAAGGGGGAAGTCGAGAAGCTATCCCTTGTCTTTATCCTTACTTTATCTCTACGATTGCATGAATATTTATAGCCCTTTGGTTTTGTTGTTGATAAGACGGTGCCAGGCTTAGCTACAGCCTATGGACGAGTTGACAGAGATAGGTCAAACTTTCAATTACCAGGCTTTGTCGGTTGGTCACGTGGGTGGAGTATTATAACTCCTGATATCGATTGTTCCCACGACCATGTAGAGTTCTGACATTCTAGTCTCCGTGTTGCTTACTCCGGAGGAGTTGCTACCATGAGGTCACTTCCGAAATTGCCACCATAAGGGCCACACTGTATATCAATTAGTTTAACAAAATAAAGTTACAAACTCGATTACTACAAGGTCATATGAATACATAAGCTCAAGACTAAAATATAAGTATTTTACTCTATAGCGATGCAATGCTGAAAATTACTTCGATGATGTGCTCCTCGATCATGAATTTGCCTACTAACATGTGAACGAAAACAACAATTTTGAATGTTGAGCTTACAAGGCTCCGTGGTACATTTTTACTCTATCATACTTCGTGCATATCATTAAAATAAGCATGTGTGATACATATTGTCTATAGGGCATATATATGACTTAACTATCTATAAATTATCATCTAGACTACACATGGTAACTACCATAAATCAATACATCAATATTAACAATCTCATCAAACTCAATTATCACAGTCAAAGGCGTAATAACAGACTTGTATAATCTGATACCGCATGACATTAAGCTAATTGCAGATGTACTTGAGATTACTCAGACATCAAGTACTTCGCCACCATATTTGGGACCACTCAAACAACGAATACTTTAACACGTTACATAATTAGGATAAAAAATACATCAAATATAGTGAATACCACCCCAAACCATGCACCCAAACATCACGTGTACATTTAGATCTCAAGTACTGCAGTACATTTAGTACATGTATCCAGATCCTATACAATCACAATCAGCAATCAATGTTATACAACAAATGCCCTCAAGGCCATCATCACATCACACAAAGTAAATAAAGGTCTATTACTACTAGATAGTTCACTGTCTTAGTTCAACCAAGATTTTATAGTCTAACTTCATTATGCTTGAGTATGACTTAGTCATGTTATAGCTTACGAGTCTTTAACCCATCCTTACCACCTTTGTTATTATCCATAATACACATTCATTATCAAGTTACGATTACCAATTTTTAATTTATTATGGCAGGTATTAGTCATTCTTGTTATTAGAAGCTCATTATCAATTTATTACCAACCTAATATCCTCCAATAGTTATACATTATGGAAATGAGTTAAACATGACTTATTGAATACGACTCATTAATCCAAAGCATCGTTACTCGATCTCTTTTTACCAGTTTTATTAACTAAAATACATTATAGATATCAGTACTTAATCTCGAGTATCGGTATTGCCCAAGAGATATCAGTGCTCAATACAAGTACTTGTACTAAAATATCATTAGATGTTTTAACATTTTATTCAGTACCAGTACCCAACTTTCAGTACTGATATTGTCCTAATGGTATCGATACTCAACTCGAGTATCAATATCATTAAGTGTTCCGATGTTTCAAGAATATTTATCGACACTGGTACTAACTTGTTAGTATCGGTAATGGACGAACGAGTACTAGTACCACAAAAAGTCGGTACTGATATTCATTCACATGTTTATCTAAGTTCAACCTCGTTCATCTGGTATCGTTATTGGATGATCCAATACGATACTCGAGCCTAGAAATGTCCTTATAGACCACAATTTTCACTTCTAATATATCTCTAAATGTTCTCATTTCATCCTAATGGTTACTAAAGTTTCTTAAGGTATTTATGAGTATAAAAGGGTCATCTAACAATTTAGATAATATCAAAATCACCACTTGATCTTCCAAGACAATTGTTGTAAAATAATGGCAATTATAATAAAAAGAAGATAAAACAAAAATATCCGAGACATGCACAAGACACTGTCCTTAAGGATATTTCGCAATAATGCGTACCCTCCAAGATTCAACGGACTCTTCTGCAGTGCAAGAGACAAAAAGAATAAGGATAAATGATACTCAACTTGAAGAGAATGAGAAAGTAGAGAAAGTTACTTTTAATTTGGTGATTTGGAAAATAAGTGAGCATGGTATTTATAATACCACGTATTCCCAAAAAAGGGTATTCAAAATAGTAAGTAATCAAGGGAAAATCTGTCATAAAGAAAAATGAATGGTTAAAATTAAATATTCTTTCAAATTTAAAATGAATGGTTGAAATTAAAGATTTTAAAATGAGTGGTAAAAAATTACTTAAAAATAATTTAAATAAAGTAAAATAAATAAATAAATCAGACCTCTAATTCATGCACATAAGAAAATTGACCGATTAAAATACTTGGCCAAAGCCCGTGTGCGCAAGACCACCATTATATTTTTCTCTTACAAGCCCAATATCAAGTTTTTATATTTAAACCATAGTCAAGTGCTTTTTTTAAAAGAAATGTGAGATTCTTTAAAATATACTAAGTAACTTTATTTTTTTATAACGATCCCCCACATATTTTAGAGAATGATAAGAAAAAAAAAATAGCTGAGTATCTTGACATAATGTATTCATTCTGGTGTTTTTTGGACTACGAACCAGAATTTAGAAAAATGAGAAATAACTTACTGAGTGTTTGGTGAAACACGTTTCTATGAACCAAAAACTCAATACATAAGCTACCATTCTCATTAGTCACATTATTTCTATTCTTGCTCTTTGTCGAGGTTGTGCGCTAATAGGCCATGCACGTGCCTAGATTTTCATAAGTGCTCTAGAGACTTTACCACAAATCTCATAGAAGCGGCCCCACTTCACACTTATATAGGTCAAGCCATCAAGTGTATTCTGTAGGTCAATACACCACTTATAAAGGCTATGGACTTGATTAAGAGTTTTCTCATCCTCATTGTCTTTGCAGTTTTAACACTACTTACACCATATGAAGGGACAAAATAATAATTTGTAGTGTTCACATCTCGAAATCAATCAATGACTTGTTATTACCCATATGAACCTTCTTCATAGGATCACCAATCACAAAGGTTGAGTTACCGTCATTGTTGATTTCTTATATTGGCATAAGTCACATTCCATTAGATGTTTCATTTACTAATTTTCTTCCCAAGGGTTTAGTTAGAGGATCGACCAAATTTATTTTTGACTTCACATAATCAATTGATATAACTCTATTTTTTTGCAGCTGCTATATTACCTCATGTCTTAGACGAATATGTCTATTTTTGCCATTGAAGGTTTTGTTCTTGGCAATCACAATGCATGGGCACCGAGGTTGCCAGTTTTGAGCCCAACGATATACATGCTAAGAAGTTTCTCAACCACTCAGCTTCGTTACCAACCAACTCTAAAGCAATGTGAAGAACTAATGTTTTGATATAATAATTGAAAAATGTTTTTGGACTTGTTTGAATATTTTAAAAACTTATTTAAAGTCCAAACAACTTGAAAATATGTTTGAAATGGTTTTATAGGTTTTTAACATGTCTAAAATGCTTTTTAAATGGCCAACATATCATTTTTACAAGGCTCGTATCGATACACCTTTGATCTGTATCGATACCACCATTTCCAGTAAGCAAAACCCAGATGCAGGGCCAAAGGTATCGAAACCACCGTGCTGGTATCGAAACTTGTAGGTTTCGAAACCACCTTGCTGGTATCGAAACCAGCCTGACTTTTTCAGCCCCCAATGGCTAGTTTTGAAGAAGGGCGTATCGATACGCCTCCTCGTGTACCGATACGGTAGGCTGCAAAACTGCCTTTATAGTGGGAAATAAAGTCTCCAACGGCTCCAAAACATCCCCAACGGCTAGTAACGGCTACAAACTCAATTGAGACTATAAATTAAAGGCTGGAACACTTGAAGATTGATAGAGACAACATCCAAGCAACATGATCAAGAGAATTAGAGTTTAAATCTTTATTTTACTATTCTCTTGTACATAGTCTTTAGAGAGAGTGCTAAATTGTAAATCCTTGTACTCTTGTGAGCTTAAGTTGTGTAAACACCCACTTTGTGAGGTATTAAGTTTACCCAAATTAATCCCTTGTAAAAGGAGAGGTTCTAGTTTAGTCTTAAACAAAAACTAGAGTTGGTTCTATCTTAGCCAAGTCCAAAAGATAGGGTTGTAATGGTTTCCTCCTAAGCCGAGAAAAGGGGATGAATTCATTGTTGAGTGAATTGGGAAATCCTTAGTGGTGTGCTAAGGTAGTGGATGTAGGTACTTAGTTAATAGCCCGAACCACTCTAAAATCATTGTGTCACTTGTCTACCTTTATTTCGATTTTAGCCAATTCAACCACCAAACATTTACAACCTTCCTTGACGGTTTCGATGATCGATTCGAGCGTGCTACAAACCCAACACAATGAATTCAGATTCCATGGTAGATCTTGCTATAAGTGTTTGTTTGGCTGATTTCCATGATATTGTTCCACCTCCAAGGGTGAATACATAACCACTAGTGGATTTGGTCTCATCTGAGTCAGATATCCAATTAGCATCAATGTATCCTTCTAATACAGTGGGAAATTCACTAAAGTGAATACCATAATTTATGGTACCTTTTAAATATCTCATTAACTTCACTATAACACTTCAATGCTCATAGTTTGGGTTATGAGTATATCTACTCAACCGACAAACAACGTATGCTATATCAAGTCTGGTAAAATTCATCAAGTGCATCAGACTTCTAATAATCTGTGCATACTTGGATTGAGCAACATGTTCACCTATATATTTTTTTTGAATTGAGTGTTAGCATCATAAGGAGTATTCACAGGTTTGGTGTCAAAGTAACCAAACTTCTTTAAAAGCTTCTCAACATAGTGTCCTTGTGAGAGTATTATACTATCTTCTTTCCTTATAATTTTAACACCCAATATAACATTTGCTTCGCTCATATCTTTCATCAAAATTTGAAGCAAGATATCTCTTTGTATCAAGTAACAACTCATAGCAATTACTAAATATAAGCATGTCATCAACATATAAGCATATGATCACACAACTACCATTGACTAGTTTAGTATAAACACATTTATCAACATCAACAGAAGAAAAACCATCACTCTTTAATACTTGATCAAACTTTTCATGCTATTGTTTAGGTGCTTGTTTCAAACAATACAAAGATTTGAGAAGTTTACATACTTTACTTTCATGATCTGACATAATACATCCTTCGAGTTGTTCCATGCAAATTTCTTCTTCTAAGTCGACATTTAAAAAACAGTTTTAACATCTATTTGATGGATAAAAAGTTTATGTATAGATGCTAAAGCAATCAAAATTCGAATGGAAGAAATTCTAGTAACTGAAGCAAATGTGTCAAAATAATCGATGTTTTGTTTTTGAGAAAAACCCTTTGCAACCAATCTAGCTTTGTATTTTTCTATAGAACCATCAAGATAAATTTTTTTTTGAAAATCCATTTGCGACTAATAGGTTTTGCTCCGGGTGGTAAATCATCTAATTCCCATGTTTTATTTTGTAAAATTGAATCAAGTTCAATTTTAATGGCTTCTTTCCAAAAAAAGAGCATCCGATGAAGAAATTGCATCAGTAAATGTTACTGGATCATTTTCAACTAAGTATGTGTAAAACTCACTTCCAAAGGATTTTTCAGTTCTAGGTCGTTTAGATCTTCTCAATTCATTATATTCACAATCAGTTTGAATAGTAGGTGCATGTGAAATAAGATCAGTTTTTAAGGAAAAAAACATTTTAAAAAAAATTCAGTATTTTTTGTCTCAACAATTGTATTCTTTTCAAGAATATCACCTCTCAAAATAAGAAATCTATATGCAACATTATGTTCATTATATCCAATGAACAAGCAATAAGATATTTTAGAACCAATTTTTCTTTTCTTAGGGTCAAGAAGCATAACTTTAGTAAGACACCTCCACACTTTTAAGTATTTTAAATTAGGTGAATTACCTTTTCACAATTCATAGGGTGTTTTACCAGTTTTCTTATGAGGGATTCGATTTTGTAAATGACATGTAGAAAGAATAATTTCACCCCAAAGATTTTCATAAGCATTAGAGGAGACAAACATACAATTCATCATTTCTTTTAATGTTCTATTTTTTCCTTTCTGCTACTTCATTAGACTCAGGTGAATAAGGAGTGAGTTCATGTATTATGCCTTCTTTTTCGCTATATTCATTAAGAGTAATATATTCACCTTCTCTATCTAACCTAACCCTTTTAATCTTTTTATTCAATTGATTTTCTACTTCTGCTTTATATTTAAGAAACATTTGAAAGGCTTCATCTTTATTCCTAAGAAGGTAAATTTTAGTATATCTTGAAAAGTCATCAATAAATGTGACATAATATCTTTTACCACCTCTAGTCATTATTTGTTTTAAGTCTTCTAAATCTGTATGAATAAGATTTAAAAGTTTTGTTTCTCTATGTGTAGGAGCACAAAATTTCTTAGTTTGTTTAGCTTCAGTACAAGTTTCACATTTTTGTAGGGAATTATTAGTGCTAGAGATTAAGCCAAGAAATTGCATATTTTTTAAATATGAAGCATTCAGATGTCCTAATCTAGCATGCCATAAATCATACGAATCAATCAAGTAAGCAGAAGAAGAGCTAGCATTCGCATTCATTATTTCAGAAATATTTAGTACAAACAAGCCATTCTTACAATATCTTTTGCCCACAACATTATTGCTCTTGGTCAATATGACCTTGTCAAATTCAAAGAAAATCTTTATTCCAATTTTTCTTAACAGCGCAACCGATACTAGGTTGGTTGGAATATCAGAGACATAAAATACATCACTTAAGGCAAGAGTTTTCCCAGATGTGAGTTTCAACATAACCTTGCCTTTTCCAAGCACACTTGTAGTTCGAGAATCTCCCAAATAAAATGATTCTTCCCCTTCCTTTACTGGAGTATAGGAGGTAAACACATTTCTATTGTCACATATGTGTCGAGTGGCACCAGAATCTATGACCCATTCAATCATGTTTGTGACAATGTTTGCTTGAGAGACAACCACATCAATAATTTCATATACCTCAACAAAATTGACATTTAACTGAGCATGATTTTCATGTCTCTTTTCGATGTCTACATTGGTGTGCATAATGCCCTGGCTTTCCACAAACATATCAACAATTTCCTTTCTTTTTGAAGGTAGGGTTATTAAACTTAGGCATGACTTGATTTCTAGGGATAACATTATTTCTAGAATTATTAGACTTAGGCATAGCATGATTTTTAAACCTTGAGTTATATCTAAGATTATTAGACTTAGGAATAACATCATTTCTAGGAATAACATTATTTCTAAAATTATTAGAAAGGAGGTAAACTCCCTCTTGTTGGCGTTCATTACCTCCTTTCGATTGGTTTCCTCTATGATGATGTGAGTGATGAGTTCCTTCAATGAGACTTGTTTGTGTTTGTGTTTGAGTTGTTGTTTGTAGTCATTTCATGATGGGGGTAGCTTTTTAATCAATAACCCGACAATAAACTCCTCTGGCAAAGTGATGTTCTCCGACTTTAGGTCCTCGAGCAATTTGTAATATTCATTGATCTGAACCTTAACCTCCACATCTTCAGTCATCTCCCACCGATAGAATTTTCCGATTATAAATTTTTGTTTACCAACATTTTCGGCGGTGTATTTCAGAATCATGTTATCCCAAATCTCTTTTGATTCCTTGTATGAACAATAAACATCAAAAAATTCATTCGATAAAGTGGAAATTATAGTGTGCCTACATACCTTGTTGGCATGGATCCAACATTCTATTTGTTTTTCTGAAGCTGTAGGCGACAAACTTTCTGTCAGCGCAAAGGCAACTCCATGCATGTCTAAGACGGAGTAGACACGTTCTTGCCATCTCTTGAAGTTTTCTCCATCAAAGACTTCGATCTTGGAGATATCCGAGAAGGGTTTGGCAAAGGTGGCATTGGGTATGACTTGAACAGTTTCGGATACACGAGTGTTATTGTTTGTTGGATCTCTAAAAGTATTTTGGTTGGACTCGGTAGAGCTAGTTGTTTCTAGGGTGTCGTTGGCCATTTAAATATCCTTAAGATTGTTGTAAAATAATGGCAATTATGAGGGGAAAAAAGATAAAACAAAAATGTCCGAGGCGTGCACAAGACACTGTCCTTAAGGATATTTCGCAATAATGCGTACCCTCCAGGATTCAACGGACCCTTATGCAGTGCAAGAGACAAAAAGAACAAGGATAAATGATACTCAACTTGGAGAGAATGAGAAAGTAGAGAAAGTTACTTTTAATTTGGTGATTTGGAAAGCAAGTGAGCATGGTATTTATAGTACCATGTATTCTCAAAAAGGTATTCAAAATAGTAAGTAATCAAGGGAAAATCTGTCATAAAGAAAAATGAATGGTTAAAATTAAATATTCTTTCAAATTTAAAATGAATGGTTGAAATTAAAGATTTTGAAATGAGTGGTTAAAAATTACTTAAAATAATTTAAATAAAGTAAAATAAATAAATAAATAAATTGGACCTCTAGTTCATACACATGAGAAAATTGACCGATTAAAATACTTGGCCAAAGCCCGTGTACGCAAGACCACCATTATATTTTTCTCTTACAAGCCTAATATCAAGTCTTTATATTTAAACGATAGTTAAGTGCTTTTTTAAAAGAAATGTGAGATTCTTCGAAATATACTAAGTAACTTAATTTTTTTACAACACACTTCACACATAAAAACACCCAACAAGCACTATAAATCCAGCAAGACATTATCTTTAGGATAAACAATAAGTATTCGATGTTGGAGATGTACAAACCTTAGCTACAAATCTCAAATTTCTACTTTAGATATATTTCTTTTAACTTTTTATCTTCCTCTATTAAATGTGAAGTTTTTTCAAATCACTTGCACGAATCAATGCTAGAACAAATTAATGACCTTCCAATCGATTAATAAAGGTGTCTAAATGAATTTAATTAACCAAACTAAGCTTGAATCTCTTTAAAATCTCATCTTCTTATAACCCACAATAAGCTCTTTCAAGAATCTCTATGAACACTTAGGGTTTATCGAAAATTCAATTCAAATACTCATTATCTTACTCCAATCATATTTAATTTGTAGTTTCCTACCATAACCTCAAGCTTTCTCACTCTATAATTCCATGAGGATTTTAGAGTTTACTCAAACTCAAATAATAACCCTTAATATTATACTTATCTTAAAAAAAGTGAAAAGAAACATTTTTTTATTTCACAAGCTAAGTCAAAATCCAACTAGAAATGAAAAAAATTTAAAAATAAAGTTTGAAACCCTTACCTCATTTCTCTCTCTTTGCTACCCACTTGGGCGAAGAATAAACTTTTAGTTCACGTTTTCTCTCTTTCTTACTAATATAAAATCTCTTTTTAAAATTTAAATATAAAGTCCCTTATATCTAATGACCACAATTAAAGATGGAAGACTTGTCCAAATTTAATGGTCCAAAACACTTGCTTTCTTTTCGCTTTAGAGCTATAAATTTCATTTTTATTAATTTTGGTCATCAATTTCCTTAAAGTTGGTCTTCCAAGTTTCTATTATTTTAATTTAATCTTTAATATTAAAATACTCAAACCCGAATTCAAGATCCAAATTAATAACCTAAAATCTAAGTCGTTACAGTGTTTAAAAATACTTGATCCATCAACTTGTTTAAAAAAGTTAAGTATTTTCTTAGAAAATAAAAATTATGAGTTGACTACCCGGCCCACTAAATAGTACAGGTACATGGGTCAAGTCCGAGTTGTAATATTTGGCTAAATGGGTACACGATCCAACCCACTAAATTGCATATTTGAACATTTTAAATTATACATAAAATTTTCTATACATAACAAGAGTAAGCAAAGTAATATATATCTAATATATTTTTTTTTATCAAAAAAACATTGAAAATATTATATTGTGGGTGTCAGGACTCAGGTGTGCATATAATATATAACTTTTATTATTAATAAATTTTTTATAATTAATGAACAATAAATATTTTTCTCTTGTTAGTCGGTTGAAGTTGTCAAGAAATACATCTCGATCCAATCACAAAAATGAAATTTCAATAGTTTACTAATAAATTGTGTGCTTGTCAATTGATAATTAGAGGCGATCTATATGTTCATTACTTAATATTTTTATTGTAGATTAATTTTTTATTTTTAACGCTTTGTAGACAAAGCGATTTGATTTTTTTTGAATATGCTAGTGTGATACAAGGATATCATTTGTTCAACTTTCTTAGTCTTTTTTTAATAAGACATACACACCGTGCAAAACCGGTGCTCGAACCCAAATTACCTGAATGAATTACATCATCCTTTACCATTAGGACAAAAAGGAGTGAGCTGATTTGAAATTTTTTAAATTGAATGATTTATAAAAGAACCACTAATTTATACCAGATATCTATAACCCAATTAACCCAATTAACGGATACTTAATTTTTACTCTACACACAAACCAACTTTTTTACCACTAAAAAATAAATATAATACCCGACTTTGAATAAGGGTGTAAATGAACCAAGCTTGAACGAATAAGATTGTGTTAGTATTCTTTTGTTTATTTTTGAAGGTGCTCATGTTCGGTTCGTGTTCGTTCAAATTTTTAATATCGTGTTCGTCTGCTTATTTTTGAAGGTGTTCATGTTTGTTTGTTTAATGTTCACGAACATGTTCGTTTAACGTTCGCGAACATGTTCACTAAATATGTTATAATCTCTTATCTGTTATCAATTAAAATGATTTTTTATTCTAATTTACTATTACAAATATATTAAAAAGGATGTGTAGAGAATAGAAATGAGAATAGGAAAGGCTATCCTCACCAAGGGGAGGGTCCATGCCCTTATTCACGGGTTCTTCTATTACTAAATTCTCGCATGCAGGTTTGGCTCACTTTCTCCGCTACAACACAGAAAAGAGTTTTCCCCCTCTTTTTTAGTGGTGGACCGAAATTTTGGGTCTGTCTCTCTGTTTATGTCCTTTTATGTTATCAAGATTTTGTTACCAAAATCTGATTCTTTTTACCAGTAAATCAGAGATAAATAGTATATTCAAACCTGTAATTTTTTTTAAATATCAATAAAATTAAGATTTTGTTAGGCTTAAGGCGTTATAAGTATGTTGGACGAATTGGGCTGAAGTGCAATAATGGCCTTGGGGCGACTGGTGAACAGTTGTCTGCCGTACGAACATTACTAGTTAACAGGATCTTCCAAATTTTAACAACGATCGTAATACTACTAGGCTTCTGCGTAGCGAAGAGAGTGGCCAGAACTGAGCTCATCTCGGACTGGAAGTGGTGGCTTTAAATTTCAGAGCCCAGAGCAGCACAAGGGGCAGAGACGATTTATGTTGCACTGATACGAATACAAGAATGGATACAGAGACGAGCACAGAGACGAAAAATGATTGTTTTAAAAATTATATTGTATGAGTAAGACAAATATAAAATAAAACTATATATATAATAATCCATTCAAAACAACAACAACAACAATATCTAAAGGAAACCGTAAAAACAAAAGGTTAATAAAAATTAAAGTAAAAATTAATCATATTTTTTTCAATAAATCAATCATAATTAAATAAAGTGTTCATATAATAATAATAATAATAATAATAATAATAATAATAATAATAATAATAATAATAATAATAATATTAATAAAGGCACACATTCATGGTTTTCTTCACGAAAATAAAGCGGCAAAAACAAAATAATTAAGTAAAATGTTTATATATATATATATATATATATATATATATATATATATGGAATAAGATCCAGTTACATAGTGTAAAACTCTCTAAGTTTTTACGTTTTTTAGATCGTTGGATGAGTGAAACGGATAGATGAGATTAACCGTACAATATGTGAAGATTATCACTTGGGAGAAAAAAGTAAGGAGTTAATTTCAGCCATTCATTTTCCCCATCCAACGATCTAAAAAACATGTAAAACTTAAAAAAATTTACATTGTGTAAGTTGATCCTAATCCTATATATATTAAAAACACTTTATTGGGCCCAAAAAAGTTAAAACAATCCCTTTTCAAGCATTCTTCTTCTTCTTCGATCTTTTTGCTTTTTCTTTGTTCTGCGATTGTTTTAATTTTTTTTTTCTGTTGGTCGTTCTGCCTCCACCAATGAAGTTGCTGTTGAGATCTATGTCGAAGCTCGTGATTATATCTGCTGTAAAATGACTTTGGGAACGTGCGTGAAGTTCACATGCCGTCCCCGAAACGTCCCCGACCACATTCAGCTGTACCCTGTCAACGTAGGACGTCCCCAGTACGTACCCTAGCTGCATTCGTCTCGTACCCGTCCCTAGGACGTTTCGGATACTTGAAACGATTTGAGATTGCCGTACGCGTGCTTCCTAGGGTACGGTGACGATAGCCTAGGGACTAAGGTTGTAAATGAGACGAGACAAATTACGAGTTACTCGAGTTTAACTCGGTCAAAGTTCGATTAGATTGAACTCTACTCGAACTTGACTCATATTTTTAACGAACCAAAACGAACTACTCGACACTCGACTCGAAAAGCTCGCAAACTATTAAAAAATATAATATATTATATTACATTAAAAACCATACATACTATATACTAATAATGATAATATAATATAATTATTATTATATTAAATAGTAGTAATAATAATTAAAATAATAGTAGTAATAATAATAAAATCAACTGTAATAATAATAAATGCTTTATGAAGATTATTCACTAAATACATAAAAGGAGCCCATTGGATGAGCTCAACTTCAAACATATCTATTTACTTGGATCGAGAGTCGAATGGGTCGGATCAATCCGTTACCAGGCGCGGATCATCAGAACTTTTTTCTTCTGTTTTTCTATTTTTAATTCATTTCATCTTTCTATCTTAAAAGAAAGTTTTTTTATCTATGAACATAAAAAACCTAGCCCTTGTCAACCCCTCTCATCTTTCCAGCTCCACAATCTAAAAAAATATGATTTTTAGTTAAAGTCTTACTTACAATTAGGGCCTGGTTTGAGATTTAAGGTTAAGTTAGATTAGTGACGGCTAATAAATTTTAGGAATAAAGATTAGCACATTAGGGTTTAGTTTGAGCTCTAATTTTTATTTTCGAGTTCGATTCGAACTTTCTTATTTTAAATATATTGGTAAACTGTCACAAAAAAAGATCTAACCACAATAAACCATCAATCTTGTCTAATCATAGATGTGGGACGTAATGACCACTACACAATGTCAAACTACTAAAAAGATATACAAGAAACGTTCATGCCACAAGCAGACGAAAATTGTTAACAAAAGTGAAAAATGCAACAAGGTATGAGAGAAGGAGGAACCCAATACAATTTTTTTATTAAAAATTAAAATTAAAAAAGAAAAAATATCATAAGTGGTTGACAACCAACATAAAACTGGTATCGTTATGATTGTTAGCTAAGAAAAAAAAGAAAAAAAATATAAAACAGCTTATAAAAACCCTACTAATGATTGAAAAAAAACAGATTATGTTAGAAGAATGTATAATCTTCCCAACGTGACAATTTAAAAACAAAAAGGTGATAAATTTATTAATACAAAGGGTACATGGAAAAGTCAACGAGGCTTTAACAAGATAGATTTTTTTGGTCGAATATTTGTGTCGATTAATGCCTAAGATTTTTTAAAAAAATTTGCACATTTTCGGTGCCCTTGCTATGCCTTAACAGTAAAAAAATTAAATTTCAAACTTTAATTTTAAATTTTAAACTCTAAACCCTACACTTTATACCTTAAAAATACACCTTACTTTAAATTTCTTAAACCCTAACCACAAATCTTAATTTTAAACCCTAAATCTAATTTTTAGTGTTTAAGCATAAATAAAGGCACCGAAAAGGGACTGATGATTTCTATTAAAAAAAGAAACCTTGTAATTTCGGAATAGACTATTTTTTAATTCCACTTTTGAATTATCATTGAAATCCGTTAGTTTTTTTTTTTTAAATTTCTACGTCTACAACTATAAGTAGGGCTAATCCTTTTATAAATACCCCAATTCTGATGAATATAGTTAACATTATTTCTAAGTATAATAATGGGTTTATTATATCGACATAAACCCCGGAGAACCAAGGCCGAACCCTCAACCGCCTGTGCATGCTACAGATGGCCTCCAACTCAAAAGTCGGCTGCTCTTTGAAGCAAACAATACATCAACAACTGCCACCGACGCCACCATTATCCAGTTACGTATCAGATTAAGATATCAACTTTGCGTCAAAGCCCACGGCGTTGAGTTTTTGGTCGATGATATCTTTGCCCCTGAATCTGTGACTTCCTTCGCCATGCCGTTATCTGTTCTGCTTCAGTGTCATGTTCGTCTCCAATGTGCTCGAGGGCCTCGACGTGGACGCCAGAGTTCGTGACTTATCGAGTCCGAAGATTGCAAAGTTTGCCTTCGACATGGCCAAACGTCATGGCGCAGCTGTTTCGGGTTTTATGACGGTGGCTCATGTTTTGATCCACAAAATCGATTATATCGGTGATAAAGAGTTCAACAAAATTTTAAACACGTTGAAGCCGGAAAGCATTGGAGGTTCAAGAACTGAATCTGTACTTGAGCAGTATGTGAAATTAGATCATAGTTCTTGATGAAATATTTGATTCTCTTTTGCAGTAAACTACATGGTATAAGATTTTAATTTTCAGTGTGATAACATTCGGTTTCTTGGTATGCAAGTTTTTAGAATAAACATTGAACAGTAACCCTAATTTTCAATGTGACAATGTTCGGTTTCTTGATATGCAAGTTATTGAGACACTAATTAGAATATTGTTATGCATTCTAAATTTATTTATTTATTTTACATTAGTGCATTCTATATTCCAAACTAAACCTTGTTGAACTTCCTCCCAAACCACGCTAACACCTTTTTATAGTCGAGAGTGTTGGAAAAACGTGAGGAAAATGGTTATTTTGAACCATATTTCGAATGGGTAAAGATGGAGATTCGAATAAGGATTCTTTTAGGTCTTATTCTACTCCATGAGACCTTTACAACGATATCTCATATGCTCAAAATGGTTGAGTATTGAATGAGAAATTGATGCTCAAAGTAAGGTAGTTGTGAATTGAGTAAAGAAAAATGAAACCCCTATATCCCACATGGAATGGGAAGTGTTTATATACACTTACCTAATTTGTGGTCATTGAATGACTTGAATGGAAATTGTGCCTCACGCGTAGGGGGTTGCGAATCCAATCTCATTCGGGTTGGGGTGCACTTGCACGATGTGGGCAACGCGAATGTCCGGATCGGTCGAGCCCTTCGTGTGCCTACGAACATTTTACCACTTCGAATTATTTTTTTCCTTTAAGATAACACATCTTTGGTGAATATCCCAAATTTAAAGGGATACTATTCAGTTCCCTTAAATTCGAATATTAAAGAGATAATGCTTGCTATTCACGCAAAATATTCGAAACAAATCAGATGAAGGATATTTTCGAAATATTTTGATTCACACATTTAACCTAATTTTCCCTATGAATACATGACCCCCTTCAGTTTTAAAACACAATTCGGAAAGCTTTCTTCTATCAAATTGCATTGTTTTTCTGGTGATAGTCAAAGACACGAGTAATGTTGGTGATCTCTTCAGTAGTGCAGCTGTCAAAGATCATCCGCTGTTATATCGTGGGAGACCGAAGACTAAAGGACTCAAGCACTGAGGAGTGGTCGAATCTGTCTTAAGGAAACTACGTTTCATGCAGGCCTCAACAATCCTATTTTCGGTTATTTCAAATCTATTAATTTCTTATAATTTCTATTTTTCCGTTTATTTTTAATTATTCCGAATTTAACCATGTTTTGTCCAACAATCTTAAGACATATTAAATCAAAGGCGATTCGAAATAAGTACGGTTGTGAGAAAGCAAACAAATTTGTTTAAGAAATTATCCTACCGTTTTAACGGGTTTGCTTAGATCTCAAAAATAAATAGGACAAATCTGTTTTACAAAAAATGTCATTGGAAGTAATTGAGTTTACAGATTTTGTAAAAATCAAAATCAGAAATAAACGAAATTATTTTCAGTTTATTGGAATTATTATTAATTCTGGTTCTTGTCTTTGTGAACATGAACAATGACTACTAAGGGAGATCTTATCAAATCACCCAAATCGCCCGCACAAACGGTGGGACAGGGACAAACATCAGAAAAGACAAGTCAACCCATCAATTTGAGCAAAACGACGGTGGCAATGAACTACAATGATAAGCCGACGAAATTCTGCGGGCAATATTTCAAGACATGACAACAAAAGATTTTTTTTTCTATCTAACCATGCTAAACCTGACAAAGTATCTGAAGGAAGATACTTCAGTTGTCAAGATAGGAGACGAACAAGGAGAGGTGGATGAGCTCACCGCCTTCAGCATCACCGAGGATTGGGAAAATGGTGACTACCTATGTCGGAATTATATCCTCAACAGAATAAAAGACTCGTTGTATCCAGTATATGATGTGTACAAAACAACATTAGAACTATGTGATGCATTGGACATAAAGTACAAAGTAGAAGATGTTGGGGCTAAGAAATTCTTAGTCGCGAAATTTTTGAATTTTACTATGGTTGATTCAAAACCAGTAGTAAGTCAAGTGGAGGAACTCCAACTGATTATTCAAGGAATTATTGCTGAAGGAATGATGATAAGCGAGTCATTTGAAGTAGCTGCCATCGCTGAAAAACTGCCTCCCTGGTGGAATGACTTCAAGAATTACATGAAGCATAAAAGAATTAAGGTGTCAGTGGAGGAACTGATTGTTAGACTTCGCATCGAAGAAGACAACAGAGGCAATGCCAGAAAGTTGAACAGAGAAACCTTTCAGGAGGCTAAGGCAAATATTGTCGAAGCCAGGAGGGGAAAACAACCCCAACAACACCAAGTGAGGACAAAATTTGGGCCTAATGGTGGAATTTCCAAAAAAGAGAAATTCAAGGGAGCATCCTTCAACTGTGACAAGGTGGGGCATAGATCTTCTAAATGCAAACATGCAAAGAAAGTCAAAGAGGCTAATATTGTGGAGGAGGAAGATCAATATGCCTAAAAATGAGGGGATGGTTATGGGTAGGGGATATGTTTTAATCTCTGTAAAAACCCATAAATCATGAATAAAAAGAATTGTTGCTTCTTTCCGGTTACATGCTTGTGTTTTAAATTTATGGCATAAACATGTTAATTATGACTCTCTGCGTAGACTAATTAACATGGAATTTATTTCATATTGATTATAAGAATAAATGTGAAACAAACACCGAAGCAAATTAACACAATCTTCGTTTCAAATTTTGAAAGAAGTACGGAACCACTTGATCAAATTCATAACAATGGTTGAAAGAAAATTTATTACCTTCATGATAGAACAAACTAGTGTTTTGCTTAAAAGTAAAGATGCTATAGAGAAATGATTCTCTATAAGTAGGATGTTGAAACCCAAATTTAATAAACTGATTAATTTGGGATAAAACTCTATGTGAGTAACGCTACAACATTCAATGTTATAATGATTTTGAAGATAAGAATTGAAACTTCAAAAATGTACCTAACATGTGGGGGAAGTTGTTTTATCAACTAATTACCTCTTCCCAAAGAGACAAAACACCATATGATTATGGAAGGAAATAAGACCTTCCTACAACTACATAAAAATATGGGGGTGTCTTGCAAAGTTAATATTTCCATTACCGAAGTAAATGAAAATAAGTGGACTATATTTTCATTGATTATGTAAAACTCTTGTTGACAAATAGATTTACAAGAATGTGATAATGAAAACAAAGAATGTCTCATTCTTTAAAATATATTTCCTATATATTTAGGGATGTTGATCCAAGTTCAATGAAACGAACTTCAAAGACTACCAATAAAAAAATATTCCATATGTTCAACAAAATGTTGAAACTACGATATTGTCGCGATAACAAATAAGTATGACAAATGTGTGTATGTCAAACCTACCGACATTAGGATATGTGATCCTATGTTGATGACATACTCATTGTTATATGTAATAATGAAATGGTAAAACGTACCAAAGACATGTTAAGTTCAAGATTTGACATGAACGATATGAGACTAGACGATATGATTTTTGAGCATCCAAATCAAACAGTTACTTGAAGGTCTCATATTGACTTAGTCACACCATGTGGACAAATTCTTGAGAAATTTGGCAAGGATGATTCTAGTATAACTATAACTCCAATAGACACTAGCCAAGATCTGCCCATGAATAAAGGTCAAAATGTTAACAAAGTGGAATATGCAAGGGTCATAGGCAGTCTAATGTACCTCACGAGCTGTACTAGACTAGATATTGCTCTACTATGAGCAGTTTAAGTAAATTCAAAACAATCCAGTTAAAAATCATTGGAAAACGATTGTGAGGGTACGAGATATCTTTGATATACTCGGAATTATATATTACATTATTCTAGAGATTCTGTTGTCCTAGAAGGATACTCCCATGCTAGTTGAATATCTTATATTCATGATATCAACGGAACAAGTGGATGGAAATCTCCAAGACAAATGGTTATAACCAGATCCATAATGGAATCTGAGTTTGTAGTTCTAGACAAGTCTAGAGAAGAAGTTGAATGGCTTCAAAAATTTATTAGAGGATATTCCTGAATGGCCAAAGCCAATGCCCACAATGTGCATAGATTGTGATGACCAAGCGGAAATTGGTAGAGCATAGAGGTAAGTCGAGACATATGTGTCGTCGACATAATACTGTTAGACAACTGATCTTAAATGAAGTTATCTCTATTGATTTTGTGAAATCAAAGGATAACATTGCAGATCCACTAACCAAAGGGTTAAATCGAGATCAAGTTGAGAAAAAATTGAAAGGAATGAGACTAAAGCCCAAGAAATTTAAGGCGCTATGTGTAGGAAAACCCTACCTAGTTAATTTGGAGATCCCAAGATCTAGGTTCAAAGGGAAAACCTAATTTCATAGACCTTGTGCGGTCACTGTGGGGGTTATTCTCCCCAGTCCGTTCTTATGATGTAAATAGTGACAAAAATGGAATAGGCTAAACAAAAGCTTTTAATAACCATTGTGTGTTGGTGAGCCGAGCAACAAAAGTCACCTATGTGAGAGTGAAGTGGGGCCGCTTTAAGGAGACTATTGTGGCACAGTTCTCTCAAACTCTTGTAGAACCAGGCGATGTCCACGACCATATGGACATAACCATGAGAACAAAAACTCGTGTCAGAGAGGTAGTTGTGTGAAGTATATCATCGTTTACACAAACGATTGAATAGTTCAAGAACATCATGTCTACTAAATAGCCGGTAAAGTAAATATACTTTCATAATGGAAGGTTCAAAGGAGGAAACCTACCTATCCTATGCAACTATCAATTGTAGAAGCTATCACCACATCAAGTCAAAATGTTTTGATAAAAAACATTAATTTCATTCATGTGGGGGATTGTTGGAAAAACGTGAGGAAAATGGTTATTTGAGCCATACTTCGAATGGGTAAAGGTGAAGATTCGAATAAGGATTCTTTTGGGTCTTATTCTACGCCACGAGACCTTTATAACGATATCTTATATGCTCAAAATGGTTGAGTATTGAATGAGAAATTGATGCTCTAAGTAAGGGAGTTGTGAATTGAGTAAAGGAAAATGAAACCCTTATATCCCATATGGATGGGATAAATGGAATGGGAAGTGTTTATATACATGTAGACTCTCGGCGTGAATAGGAAATTGCAGACAATATGGTGTAAAAGGTGTTGGAAAAGTAATAAAACAATGCCAAGAAAAGTCGATTGCGTGCAAGTATACACCGTCTGCAAGTAATACATCAGTTAAGTTGACTTATCGATCCCACAAAGAATGTATTTTGGAATTTTGATTGATTTGCAGGTTTACTTGTCTTCAAGAAAAAATATTTGCTTTGAGTTGAAATTGAGATGAATGAAGGGAAAAAAAAATAAAACGTTGGCAAGAGAGTGTCTTAGCAAATGATGAGTGTTATGCACATTCCATCTCAACTCATATTATTGCTGTTTTTAAGCACATCGTAGGCATAATTAGGATCATGCATTGAATTTTACAGTATTTCTTTGATTTACCTTGTTTTTTTATAGAATATCTTTTATTTGGTAAAGAAAGGATGATGTTTTAGTGTATTTTTGGTTTTAGGTACTAAAGGCTGACAGAGGGAAAGAGGAGCTGAGGATGTGATGCTGAGGCAGCAAACTAGGGAGCTGTACTGATGCAGTTCCAAACAGAAACAACAACTGCCGAGTGCTGCTGCCGCCGACTGTGTCGCCCACGGCAGCAGACTAGGAAGTAGGAGAACCGGATTGCGATTTGTAGAGCAGAAAATCTTGAGTCTATCGATGCCATCCACTCGATTTTTCGATGTTTGTAGCAGCGAGCAGAGTCGCCAAAGGGAAATCTCGAGATTGCTTGCGGGACAAGGCAACATGATGAAGTCCACATTCAACTCAAAGAAGTTAGAGTTTAAAGCCACATTTAATGAGAAGAGCTACTTTTGAAGACTTCTACTTCAAGAAGGACTAGACCTAGCTATTGTCTATAAATACTTATTGTACTCTTAATTCAAATCATCGGAGGTTTTCTTTAGGCATAACTTAAGTTTTCTTGCCGCCGTCATGTTCTAAACTTCTCTTGGGTTTGGGGTTATGTTGTAATTAGTGTGTGAACGATTGTTTAGGTTTCAAGTTTTGTTTTTGCAATAAAATACTCTCAAGTTTGCTTAGTTAATGTTCTTCACTTCTCCAATTAGTTCCAAAAGTCCAGTTGAAGAAATCCATTTGTCGGGCACGAGAGTGTCAAACTCATGAAAGAATTAAGCACGGTCTCATCATGTCGAGGTGTTGACTAATTCGTCTTAGACATAAGTTAGAATTTCAACGGCTAAAAGGAGCAACCAAACGTCGACTGCCTGTGTTAGGTTTACGCTGAGATTGCTAGGTATTGCCTACATCACGTGGTGACAGAATCCTTGCCTAGACATAGGAAGGATAACTTCAAAATTGCTTCGCCAAATTTGGAGTATCTGCCAGACTTGTCGCCGAGACTTCTCTCATTCTCACCTGCCGGGACAGTGAGAGTTGCAAGAGCAGAGTTTCACCGTGGCAACGAAAGTTTCCGCAGCCTCAATCCGCCATTACCCGCCAAGGCAGCAAATCATGGTAGCGTAGAACAACTTGACCTATTCAACGTAGTTTCACACTAAGCAACAGCATAACCCTGCCCTCTCTATCAACCTGATCACTTCCTCTTTTACTTGTGTTTTCTTTTACTTTTCTTCCCAACAACTATCTTACTTGTGCAATTTACTTTTCTTGTGCAGGAACAAAAATTCGAACCAAGCTGTCCAATCCTTATGGGAGACGATATCTTATATACTATAACTTGACAAGAGTGTGCACTTGCGCTCATAAATAGAGAATACTAAAACACTCTACAAGTTTTTGGCGCCGTTGCCGGGGATTGAAAACAACGAATTTCGTTTTTAATTTCTGCACTTTTATTTATTTACTTTTTATTTTACTTTTATTCTAATCGAAAAAAAGAAAGAATTTTACAGTTTCCTTTCTAGTGTATGACCACGGCGAATCCAAAAGAAGAAATCCTATTCTACGACGATATCGAGCATAGAGCAAGAGAACTCAAGAAGGAACTCAGAGTAACCCTAGGGAAAAATAAAGAAGAAAAGGTAAACATGGACCCACTCAACAATGCCGTGAACGGCAGGGATGGGCAGCAAAATTTGCCGCCTAGAGATCAACAAGGTCTACCAAGGCAGGTCCTACCTATTCCGCCCAGGCAGCCCCAGAATGTCCGAACCACCAGGGATTATCTAGAGCATGACTTCAAAGGGTTTGATCTACTAGTGACGGAACTTGAGATCGAGGCAGACCACTTCGAGTTGAAGCCCGTCATGTTTAACATGATCAACACATTATGGGTAATTTGGAGGGACTGCCATAGAAGATGCTCGACAGCACTTGAGAGGATTCTCGGACATCTGCAGAGCATTCAAAATACACGGGGTCCATCAAGACGTACTGAGGCTGAGGTTATTTCCCTATTCACTAAGGGATAGGGAAAAACAATGGTTAAATAACCAGCCAGCAGGGTCGTTCAACACATGGACAGAGCTGTGGAAAGATTTTTTGGACCGATTCAGCTCGTCCAATGTCACAGACAGGCTACGAAACGAGATAACAACCTTCAGACAAGGAGACGATGAGCCGATGTATGAAGCATGAGAGCAGTACCAACAGATGCTGAACAACTGCCTGCTACATGGTGTTCCGGTCTGGATGCATGTATCAATATTCTACAACGGGGTGAACTACCCAACACGGATGACGATTGATGCCTTAGCTAATGGAATTATCCTTGATAGACCACTAGAGGAGGTATTGCGGATTCTGAACCAAGCCGCCAAGAACGATTACAAGTATCCAATAGTCTGCTGAGGTGGCGTTAGGCAGCCAGCCAATGTGAACGAGATAGCAGCCTTAAAATTTGTCAATGCCCGCCTTGACACGCTAACAGAGATGGTCATAAGCATCGTAAAACCTGCTGAAAAGGTCTATAAGGTAAAGGCCGTGGAGCCGTTCTGTGATGAATATGAGGGCAACCATGATTCCTCTAACTGCACCGCTGTAACAAGGTTTTTCTCTCTCGGAGAGTCCCCACATTTTTGAAAACAACATTTAATGTAAAATGGGGTATTTATGAAAATTTGATTCGAGTTTTGGGAAAAAACCTTTTAAAAAAAAATCTTTTTTCTCGGTTGGAGTCGCCACCGACCACTGAGGTAGGCCAGACACCGTAAAAAACTAAACCAGAGATTCGTTTGAAAGGGTTCGAGAGTTGGTTACGTGTGGGGAAGGGTTAGCACCCCCATCACGCCCGGAAATCGGTACCAAAACAATTGTTGCTTTTAAATGATGAAAATTATCTGAAATTTAAGAAGGCTTTAATTAGGGGTTCTTAATTGAAAATCAGACTTTAATCGTACGAGCTTTATCAAATTGATAGTTTCGAATTAATTCACCGTTTAATTAAAAAGGATGATGGTACACCGGACCAAAGACTAAACCGACATCATATAAGACTGACTGCCGTGTTAGTTTAGGGTTCGGATCCCGTACGTCACCTTTATGCATGATGCAAGCAGATAAATTATGGTGCTATGGTCTTGTTCGTTTTAATTACGAATTTACCTTTAGACGATTCGAATTAATCCGAATATTCGCGGGACATCCAATAAGCTAGCTAGTCGACCCGAATACGCGAATTAATAAGTATCTCCGTTTTATAATTAAAATTAATTATCATACAAATCAAGTCATTAAAAATCACATGAATGTCGATTAAAATGCATGTCACAAATATATTCGAACCAAAGAAGACAAAATATGCACATACTAACATACTACAAGAAAATGCATTTTTAGTGACATTGAAAATAGTCACAAAAAGTGTTAAATTTAGTCACTTAAATTTATAGTGACTATTTTTCTGAGTCGTCACTTGTCGTCACTAATAACTCCGTCACTACTATATTAGTGACAACTTTCATGTATTTCGTCACAATAGTTATATTTTTTTATGACCACACTATTTGACACAAATGATTATTAATAGTGACTAAAATTTAGACACTAATGTTATTCTTACTAGTGACAAACATTCTATCACAAATGCATATTTAAATAGTGTCTAAAATATGTCGTCACTGTCAATAATAAAAAATTAATTATATTTTTAGTTGTAACTATTTTATTTAGGGGTTAAACTAATCACTAATTGTCCCTGAAATTTAATTATAGATGATGTAGCATATTCAGATATCAATTTTTAGTAAATAAATGCAATGCTTGGCTTCAAGAAGGATCGAACCTGGAACCTTTAGGGTGAGAGTGCAATACTTATCCACTAGGCCAGGCAAGAAATTTAATAATATTTTGAAAGAAAAATAATATTTAGGTTTAATTGTAATTGAAATTAATTTTATTTATTTTAAAAATATTTATTAATTATAACACTAATTATTATAATAATAATTTAACTAAATTTTCTTTGGTTTCTTATACGAAGTACGTATGTTGAAGAAACTATTTAGATTTTTTTGAAGAAAAAACTAATCAAAATGAAATATATCTTTTAAAATTTTTAAAAAATTCTATCATATATTATGCTAAAATCACAAAGTAGTCTTTGTACTCTAATTTGGTCACTTTAAATTTCTATACTTTTTAAACTTTGAATTTTCGATCTTGACATGAATTGTAGTATTTAAATATGTTAAGTAAAATTTTCTTTTTAGCTAATTTGTTATACATAAGTTGCTTATTTAATTTTTGTTCTTTAATTTGATCATTTTTAGTCCTTGTAATTTAGTCATATTGTCGGCGTCCTTTTAGGATTAGGATTAAAATTTTAAAATTTGAAAAATATAGAGACTAAAGTTGATCAAAATAGATTGACTAAAACAACAATTTACACATAGTATAGACTATAGAAATATTTTACCTTTTGACAAACTAGTTTATAATAACTTTAATTTTTATAATTATAAAAATAAATTTATCATTGTGACAATGTCTAATTTGTCATTAATTTTATATTTTTATTGGTGACAAAATTTATCACAACAAAAAGTGAAACTTTAAGTGACAAGTAATTTCATTGTAACAACAAATATCAAATAATAGTGACCACTTCACATATCGTCACTATCATGTGTTAAATTTTTAGTGACAATGAACTTTGTGTCACAATTGTAAACTTATAGTGAGAATTTATTTGTGAAAAATGTAATCGTCACAATTACTACTGTTACAGTGACCAAATAAAAATATGTCACAATTACTTATACTAATAGTGTCACACAAAAAAATTGTCACAAAAAGTTAATATTTGTGACAAAATTATTCCTAGTCACTACCAATTTGTCACTAAAAACCTATATTGTTGTAGTGATATATATGGCAAAAACATTCGATGCAAACATATATTAAAAAGGGGGAAACACATGATTAACCACATACAATATACGAAATAAATAAAATGCAAACTAAAAGGGACCACATCTGTAATAAACCCATAAAAAGACTGAGTGAAATGCAGAATAAGGACCCAATTGAAAAGACGCAGAAAGACTAAGGGACTAAAAGCGTAATTACCCCACCCGAAAATCAATTGAAACGAAAACGGTGGCGAAATTGAAAACACTGGAAAACTCACAGGGACTACGGGAAGGGTTTTAAAAAGCGGAAGCTCCTTTTGCGTAATTAGGGGGACACAGAGGGTTTTAAAAGGGTATTAGCCCAAAATTTAAAGAACAAAATATTATAAAAACCGTATCAGACCCATTACGACCCCCTTTTCCAACTCTGAGATCGTTTACCGAAACCCTAACCCTCTTTCTCTCATCTCTCCCGGCGCCGTCAGGGTTCCGGTCGCCGTTGCCGGCGCCGGAACCCTAAAAAAAGTCCTCCTTTTTCTGAAACCAAAACAAACCAAAAAGCCTCTATTTTTCACTCCCTTTTGGAAACCCAAAACCAAAATCAAAGAAACCCTTTTCGAAATCCCTTTTGTTTCAAAACCCTAAAACCAAAACCGAAAAGAAACAAAAAAAAAAACTCCCTTACTGGCTCACATGCATGGCCTCGGGAAGGGCCACGGAGCTTATCGCCGGCGAGGATGAGTGAAGGACGAAAGGGAGAGGGCTCGAAATAAAGGTAAAAGCTTATCTTTTTATTTTTTTTTTGTATTTTTTTGGTATCGAAATGAAATATAAATACACGATATACCTCTGGAACTGAGATCTCTGCTTTGTATTGCTCTTTCGAATTTTTCCGATTACAATTTCTCTCTAAAAATTCTCTAATGCCTCTGAAAACCCCCTACTTTTACAATGTTTGCTCGGGTTTATATAACCCTAGAAAATCATTTTTTTCCTTTTTCTAAATACATGAAAATGCTGATAGTGCTGTTGGGTTGCTGGTAATTCTTGGCCGGATTCATCTAATGAATTGGTTGCTGCTTTTTTTTGCTTCGTACGTTTCTGTTGCGTTTGCATTTTGGCTCTGACGTCTTGTTTTTTCTGTTGCATGTGAGTCGAGGAGGGGACCAGAGGGCTCGGCTGAGACGTGGCCGGTTGTGCATGCCGTTGATGGGATTTGGACGGTCTCGATCTGGGCAGCCGAAGAGGTGGGCGTGCGATGCGCGCGCGAGTAGAAACCGGGGCGACGGACGCGCTGGCGCGTGACAGTTCTGGAGAGCTCTCCGCTTCAATTGTGTCGGAATTTTGCGGCGCCAAGGCAAAGGCAGACGACTCCTAGGGTTTTTTGCTAAGGTGTGATCTGGACCGTCAGATCTCCATCTAGATCTGACGGCTGGTGTTGTGCGGCTGCAAGACAAAACATAGGGCATTAGGGTTTCCTTTTAGCAGATTAGGGTTTATTAATTTGGGCCAAAGGGCCATGTATTTTAGTTTTTGGGTTTTTTATAATGTATAATGGACTCTCATATTAAATAAACTGGGCTTTATTTATTAATATGGGCTTGTTATTTAATGTTTGGTTTTCCAGATTTAATAATAATTATATAATAATAATGATAGGATAATAATACTATAATAATAAGACAATACGTTTAGATAATATTAATAATAATATAAGCAACATGTATTAATAATAAAGAATAATGAAAATAGTATAACACAAATAACATAATAATTTAGTAATAATAATATAATAGGATAATAATAATAAATAGTAGATAATAATAGATTAGATAATAATAGATACTAGTAAAATGCATGGTAATAATAATGAATAATAGTAAATAATATAGAAAATAATAACAATAGATATTCTAATAGTAGTAATATATATATATATATATATATATATATATATATTTTGATTTGTTCCTATTTTTCCTTTTTTGGTTTTTATTCACAACATATATATAATTAACATAAATACCAAATCCCATTATTAAAAAGAAAAGGAGACATGTTTAACACTCCGGACAAAATAGGTGATTACAACCGCATCTGCCAATTTTATGGGAGGATATGAGAGTAACATCAGACCTGCCCAGAACACTTACAACCCTGGATGGAAGAACCATCCCAACTTCTCCTAGAGCAACCCAAAGACTGCTGCAAACCCACAAGAACAACATGTAGGCTACCAACCAAACCTGTCCAGACAGCCTGCCCAGTTGCCGCAAAATAATAATTCACTAGAAGCAACCCTTCATACCTTTATGTCTAGAATTAGTGATTTTATTGTTCATACTAATAAATTCATTGATAAAACTGAGTCTTTCATGGACATGGCGGAGATGAGGATGAACAACCAGGAGGATGCTATAAAAAACTTGGAGACCCAATTTGGGCAGTTCACAGAGATCTACAGCAGCCGAACAATGGGAGCAGCATCCAGCAAATCTGAGGCAGCAACCAAACCCACTTACGAGCAATGCAAAGTTATATCTACCAGATGTGGGAAGCAGTTGGATGAACCCATGATAGAGAAACAACCAGAAACTCAGCCAGACCAGAAGGAACAACCTACCGAGGCAGCATCAACACCAGACGCCCCAACAGTAAAACAAGATAGCGGTCCTGAAGCAAATGATCCTCCCCAGATTAAGTTCCAATGCAAGGAGCACATATAGGACATCCGCCTGCCGAAACCTTTCCCCCAAAGGCTTAAACAACAGAAGCAAGAGCACCAGTTCAGAAGATTCCTGGATATTCTAAAACAGGTGCACATAAACATACCTCTAATAGAAGCCATTCAAAATATGCCAAACTATGCCATACATCTCAGGGATATGTTTTCTAAAAAGAAGAGGATTAGGGAGTTCGAAACAATGGCTGTCACAGAAGAATGCATGGCAATGCTGCACAACAAGATGCCGCCCAAGTAAACAGAACCAGGTAGCTTTGTTATCCCATACAGGATAGGCAACAAACATGAAACAAAAGCCCTGTGCGACTTGGGAGCCAACATCAACCTTATGCCCAAAGCAATCTTTGATAAATTAGGAATTGAGCCAGCCAAACCTACCTCCGTTATGCTAAAACTTGCCGATCATCTGTTTGTACAACTAGAGGGAAAAATTGTAGACATCCTAGTAAAGGTGGGCAACCTAATTCTTCCAGCTGATTTCTTCATCCTAGACTGTGAGGCCAAAGAAACAGCCCCTATCATCCTTAGGCGACCATTCTTGGCCACGGACAGAACGTTAATAGATGTGGAACATGAGGAGATGACTATGAGGGTAGACGACCAGAGCATAAAGTTGAATGTGGTACAACCCTCAGAAAAAGCAAAGGAAGGATGCGCAGATGCAAGAGTTGCAAAAATCAGCATAAAGACATGCCAGGGTAGCAGCTGTCACACAGACCCAAGGGCAGGCTAAAGAACCCAATAGCATAGCATCTGAAAGAACAAGAGGACTCCCTAGGAGGGAAGGACAAGCCAAATTACCTCAGGAAGTGGTTATGTATGGGAGATGCACCCAAATGCACTCCCAACATAACTTAATTTTTTATAGTTTCTTTTTTTTATGCATTAGGATTAGAGTTTAATTTATTTTAGGATTAGATTAGTTTTCAGATTTTTTTTTCAAAAGATATTTATTTACTTTTATTTTTTTATTTCATGTTTAGGAATAAAAGAGTCAGATTAAGAAGGAGGCCCAACAAGGAGCCCGCCCACCATTCCGCCGAGATAGCCCACGGCAGCCCATCGCAGAAACGCGTAACAGCTAGTTGACCACCAACGAATCCAAAAATAACGGGTAGAAATCTCGTAATGTGCGCGAGACAACTGAACCGTTAGACATTTAATGCCGCCACATCACCTCTCAGAAACCTTTATTTAAACCCTTCTCACCTTATTATTTTTCTTTACTTTCACCTCCTTGTTATCTATTTCTTGTATCCACAGCTCTTACCTATTTTTCTTTTAGATTTTCAGTCAAGTACAACCGTCTCACATGGCTTCATCATCAGCACCCAAACCCACCTTCCAACGCTTATTCTCCCGCGCAGCTGAAACAAGATACTGAACTCTGTTCGCAAAGCAGAACATATAGAAGGAGCCATGCTTCCACTATACGAAGAAGACGAGAGACCTTGGCTTAGAGCCTACCCTATTCGAGACCATCCACAGCAAGGGATGGGAGATGTTCGCACAACAGCCAGAGATAGCCAACAACACCATGGCAAGTGAGTTCTATACCCACCATCCCCGCCCAAAGATGCCATTCGTGTACGTTCGAGGGGAACCTGTCAAGCTCAACGCTACCGTCATCAACAACTTCTATGGCTTGGACATGCATGACAACCCTCACAAGGAGTGGATGCAGTCTCTAACGGTTACCGATTATGAGAAAATCAAGGCTAAACTCTGCAAGCCCAACACGCCGTGGTTGACAGGAAAACACAGAGGATATGTCCAACGCCGCCACCTACTGCCAGAGGCAATGCTGTGGAATACATTCGTCAAGAGGCGCCTGCTGCCCACCTCCCACAACTCTACCGTAGATCGGACGCGCCTTGCCCTAATCCACAATATCATGATGAACAGACCCATCAATGTTGGGGAAATTATCTGCAAGAAGATCCACACATGCTTTCGGAAGATGAAGGGCAGGTTGTACTTCCCGTCCCTCATCACCGGAATCTGCGCCAACTTTGGTGTTTCGACCAACCCAAAAGATAAGATAACAACAGCTAAAGAAGGGTGGACCAGAAAAGTCTGCATACAGATGATGCAGGCCCCGAAGACCGAGCCCATAACACCCAACCAACCTTCTACCACCCAGCCTGACAATCCAGCCGCCCCCGACAGTACTGAAGCTGCCCCAGACAACAAAGTCCTCACGCTGCTGCACACCCTTATCAACAGCACCAAACGCATCGAGCAACATCAGCTGACCTTTATGAAATACGTGAGGGAAGTCCAAGAAGCCTTTGTGGCTTATCTCCTGCAGAAATTCCCTGATGACGGACTCATCCTGCCGCCATATCCTACAGATCTTGCAGCACCCTAGTACAAGAAGCGCCATTCGTCGCTGCTGCCCGCCAGATACCATCTTCGATGCACTACCCATGTTACTCTGCCACCACCGAATCCAATACAGTGGCAAACTCCCCCGAGAGGCATCGACAACACCATTTTCCAGCCTGCACAGCAGCGACAGCGGCAAACACTTCCTCATCAGAGGAGATTGAGCAGCGGCCGCTGAAACCAGAAAAAACAGTGGTAGCAGTAGCAACAGTCGTCCCAATGGCGATTGTCCCTCCGTCAGCACCCACGGAGGAAGGCACTAGGAAGAGGAAGCGGCACATCATAGCCGCCGAGCCTGTGGACTTCGAGACAGAGTCAGAAGAGAGAGAAGCACCTCCTGCCTCTAATCCTGCTGATCCTCAAGAAGAGCCTCATCCTATGCCAAAAAGAGTCCAGCCGCCGCAGAAAACAAAAATCTCACATGCTAAGTCTGCCGCCAAGACATCTTCCGGTCGCCGCCTCATCATCTATACCTCTTCCTCCTCCTCAGCAGAAAAGACTCAAGCCTCTTCTCAACCCTCAGCCAATTTTTAGTTCTTTCTCTTTCTCTTTTCTTCATTTTATTTTTCTGTTTTCTTTATCTCTGATATTTATTTTATTTTATTTTATTTGCATTGAGGGCAATGCCCATCTTGAGTTTGGGGGGATATCTCTCAAATCTTTTGTCTAGGCATACTTAGTAGCATATAGGTTGCATTGTACTTGCCTTAGTAATAATCGGAAAAGAAAATATTGTTATATAACTTGCGCCTATGATAGTTAGCCGACTACTTGTTTCGCACCAATAATAAATTGAACTTAAATATGGGAAAAGCATGAAAAATGACTTGGAATTCTTTTAATTGCCAAAACTATCAAACACCTCCGTTACTTGCTGAATTTCTTAGAATATCTAATGAACACTGCTTGCTTGTTTTTAGAATTCTTTGCAAAGTTCTAACAAATGGTTGCAGGTAGCCGCCGAGGCAGGCAAGAGAAGCAGAAAAACACAACACTTCTACGAAAGTAGAAAAAAAACAAAGAACATTGACGTTTTTCCCTAGAGGTGCCCGTAACAGGCTCTAGGAAGAATCATGTGCGAGGACACTCCGCTGCTATCAAAGTCCATGAATCTGAAAGTTTTGTAGTGACAGACAAATTAGCATGAGTGAATGAAAGTCTTCATGGGATGACTCTACTCCAAGGGTTCGGGGATTTGTAGTTTGCTCCTATCTTAATTTCAGACCCAGAAGAGTAGTTGTGATAAGTTGAATCCCTCATTGCATGATTAAAATATTGTGCTTAACTGTGCTGCCTCGGCAACAACCTTATATATCGTAACAACATCTTTGTTTATTTAGTTATTCTGTATATTCAGCCTGTACACAGTTCTGCACACACTGCACTGGCATTAGGAATTAATTCTGAGTTATTTTCTTGCTAATTCCCTTCACTAACTAATATAGGTGCCACGGCCTTGAGGTATGAAATCAAGTTGAAAACAGGTTTTTCTTTCTGGTTATTATAAGGGCAAGTATTTTAGGTTGCATTGCTTGAGGACAAGCAATAATTCGAGTTTAGGGGTGTGTAAAGTGTCTAGAAGTCCTATATTTTATGCACATTCCATCTCATATTATTGCTATTTTTAAGCACATCGTAGGCATAATTAGGACCATGCGTTGCATTTTACAGTATTTCATTGCTTTACCTTGTTTTTTATAGAATATCTTTTATTTGGTATAGAAAGGATGCTATTTTAGAGTATTTTTGGTTTTAGGTATAAAAGCTGACATAGGGAAAGAGGAGCTAAGGATGTGATGCTGAGGCAGCAAACCAGGGAGCTGTACTGACGTAGTTCCAGACAGAAATAGCAACTGCCGAGTGCTACCATCGCCGAATGTGTCACTCACAGCAGCAGACTAGGAAGTTGGAGAACCGGAGTGCGATTTTTAGAGTAAAAAATCCTGAGTCTATTGATGCCATCCACTCGATTTTTCGACATCTCTAGAAGCGGGCAGAGCCGCCAAAGCGAAATCTCGAGATTGCTTACGGGACAAGGCAACGTGATGAAGTCCACATTGAACTCAAAGAAGTCAGAGTTTAAAGTCACATTTAGTGAGGAAAGCTACTTTTGAAGACTTCTACTTCAAGAAGGAGTAGACCTAGCTATTGTCTATAAATACTTATTGTACTCTTAATTCAAATCATCAGAGGTTTTCTTTAGGCATAACTTAGGTTTTCTTGCCGTCGTCATGTTCTAAACTTCTTTTGGGTTTGGGGTTATGTTGTAATTAGTGTGTAGAACTAATGTTTTGATATAATAATTGAAAAATGTTTTGGACTAAGTTAAAAAGAATTGAAAACTATTTCCAAAGTCCAAACTACTTGAAACTATGTTTAGGGGATGTTTTTCAAAGGTTTTCACATGTTTTCAAAGCCAAACTAAACAAAACCATCCAGGTGTTTCGAAACACCCTTAGGTGTTTCGATACGGGGTCTTCAAGTGTCAAAGAGTTTCGAAACTGGTTTCGAAACGAGTCTTTTCTGGATGAGGATTTTGCCAAGAGTTTCGATACGAGCTATGCCGTTTCGATACGCCTACGTGGCATCGACCACAACGTTCATAAATCCCAACTGTTATTTCCCAACTAACATTTAAATGCAGATCGTTTCGATACGGGGCTAGGCATTTCGATACGGGCAACATCGTTTCGATACGGGTGCTGCATCAGACTGCAATAACTCTTTCTACTTGAAGAGTATATCGAAACGGGTTCGAGCGTTTCGATATGGGTAGCTACAGAACTGTATTTATGGTGGGAAATTATGTCTCCAACGGCTCCAATTCAACCCCAACGGCTAGTAACGGCTACAAACTCATCAAGGAGTATAAAAGGGACCTCCAAGCATCAAGTAATGGTTAATGCTTCAATTTTCAATCAACAAATGATCAAGAATTGTCTTAGTACTTAAATTATCATTTCTTTGTATAGACAAACACTAGTGAGCCAAAATTGTTAAATTTGCTCAAGTGTTTTAGGTTTTGGGTGAGAGCTAAATTGTGCAAACAAACACCTATTAGAGGGATTTTTGTTTGCTTATCTTTTCTCTTGTAAAGAGGGTTTGATCAAGGCTTTGGGTAGAAAGCTTGATCAGTGTATAAGGGTTTCCTCCTAAGCCTAGAAAAGGGGACAAATAAATAGTAGATTGATTGGAAATTCTTAGTGGGAAGCTAAGGTAGTGGATGTAGACCTTGGTTAGAAGGTTGAACCACTAGAAATCATTGTGTCAACTATCTTTTAAGCTTCCACACCACATCCACCCAAAATTCCACCTCTCCACCACTTGGGGAACAAGAACGGTTGAAAGAATCGAGCACCCTAAAACCCAACAATTGGTATCAGAGCTTGGGTCAATCGAAGAGGATTAACATCCTATTGAGAAGATCCCGGCAAGCTCGATCATCATTTCAAACAACCGGCTCAATGGCACAATCCATCGATAAACTGCTCTTCTTCGACGGAACTCACTATGCCCATTGGAAGACAAAGATGAAGTTCTTCATTAAGTCAAGAGACTACAAGCTATGGGAAATAGTTGAAGATGGTCCGTTCGTGCCTCAACGAAGCAAAGCGGATTGGAGTGCCGAAGATCGCAAGAAGATGAAGCTTAATTGCAAAGCCTTGCACATACTATTTTGTGCTTTTGGCCCAACCATCTATGATAAGATGTCTTCTTGTGAGAGTGCCAAGGAGGTATGGGACAAGCTTGAAGTCACATACGAGGGGAAAAATGAAGTAAAGGAGACCAAGATTGGGCTCCTCAACCTAGAGTATGAGAACTTCAAGATTGATCCGAAAGAGAACATCGAGAAGATGTTTGATAGGTTCTCCACAATCACCAATGGCCTTAAGGGCTATGGAGAAGCCATTCTGGAGGAGAAACTTTTCCGAAAGCTCATCTACTCACTTCCCGAGTCATGGGACTCAAAGAGGACCGCCATCATCGAAGCTAAAAATTTGAAAACCTTGAAGCTTGATGAACTCATGGGGTCACTCCTTACTCATCAAATAATGAAGAAAAATAAAGAAGATGAGAAGAAGAGGGGAGAAATTAGAGCCATGGGGGAGAAGAAGCTCAAAGGGCTTGGCATCAACACAAATGCCATTGCTCTCAAATCCTCTACATGCCATCATGTAGATTCAAGTGAGGAGGAAAGTGAAGATGAAGAGATGACCTATCTCTTCAACAAATTTACCCGGTTCATGAATCGAGGAAGAAGATGAAGGAATCCCACAATTCCAGTAAGAGGGGATCATCTTCAAAGCAAGCATATGTGGCCACATGGAGCGATGAAGACTCCACCGATGACGAAGTAGCCCACCTATGCTTGATGGCCCTCAATGAGGGGGAGGTAACTTCTAACTCATCTATTTCAAATTCATATACATTTGATAAGTTGCAAGATGCCTATGATGATTTGCTTTTGGAATTCAAGGCATCATTTTCCTGGAACAAAAAGTTGATTTCAAAAATAAAGAATGAAAATGATTTGCTTTCCAAAACAAATCTTGAACTTGAAGCAAGATTGAAGGATTTTGAACAAAAATGTTTTGATTTACAAAATTTTCTTCTTAAAGTTCAAAAAGAAAAAGATTTGATTTTCAATGAACTTCAAAAGAAAAATGACTTTGGAAAATCAAATTTTTATACAAGACAATCTAGTGCCCCTAGATCTGTAAAAGGAAAATGTTTTAGAAGTATTTGGGTCCCAAAAGGAATTAGTACTTCAACTAAAAAGGATGAAATTGAAAAATGGATTCCTAAGGGGACAAGATTTTGTGCTACTAATGTTTATGGATCCAAAGCAATTTGGATACCAAAAATTACTTGATTGTCTTTTGCTAGGTGTGATGGAGAGTGATCAACAAGTCAAACTTTAAGGGGGAGCTCTATGCACACAAGAACACTTGAAGAAGGAAGGCTTCACATCCTCCCTTGGATTCAAGTGTGGTAAAATCTAGTTGTTTTTTGTTTTTATTTGATTTATTTTCATTTAATTCAACTAGATGATCATATATGTTGGACTAACATTCTTATGATGATTTGAGTAAGGGGGAGCCATTTTAAAACCAAATTCTTATTTTTGTCATTTTTTCACCTCTATTGTTATTTTGAACTTAAAAGTATTTTGAATTCTTTTTGATATAACAAAAAGGGGGAGAAATGGTTTGAAAAATTGAATTTTCAAATGAATAAGGGGGAGAGCTTTAATTGATTTAAATCTTTTCATCTCTTATTCACATTTTTAAAATTAAAGGGGGAGAATCCCAAACAATTTTTCAAGTTAGTTTTATTATATCAAAAATGGGGAGATTGTAGAACTAATGTTTTGATATAATAATTGAAAAATGTTTTAGACTAAGTTAAAAAGAATTCAAAACTATTTCCAAAGTCCAAACTACTTGAAACTATGTTTAGGGGATGTTTTTCAATGGTTTTCACATGTTTTCAAAGCCAAACTAAACAAAACCATCCAGGTGTTTCGAAACACCCTTAGGTGTTTCGATACGGGGTCTTCCAGTGTCAAAGTGTTTCGAAACTGGTTTCGGAACGAGTCTTTTCTGGATGAGGATTTTTCCAAGCGTTTCGATACGAGCTATGCCGTTTCGATATGCCTACGTGGCATCGATCACAAAGGTCATAAACCCCAACGGCTATTTCCCAACTAATATTTAAATGCAGATCGTTTCGATATGGGGCTAGGCGTTTTGATACGGGCAACATCGTTTCGATATGGGTGTTGCATCAGACTGCAACGACTCTTTCTACTTGAAGAGCGTATCGAAACGGGTTCGAGCGTTTCGATACGGGTAGCTACAAAACTGCAGTTATGGTGGGAAATTATGTCTCCAACGGCTCCAATTCAACCCCAACGGCTAGTAACGGCTACAAACTCATCAAGGAGTATAAAAGGGACCTCCAAGCATCAAGTAATGGTTAATGCTTCAATTTTCAATCAACAAATGATCAAGAATTGTCTTAGTACTTAATTTGTCATTTCTTTGTATAGACAAACACTAGTGAGCCAAAATTGTTAAATTTGCTCAAGTGTTTTAGGTTTTGGGTGAGAGCTAAATTGTGCAAACAAACACCTATTAGAGGGATTTGTGTTTGCTAATCTTTTCTCTTGTAAAGAGGGTTTGATCAAGGCTTTGGGTAGAAAGCTTGATCGGTGTATAAGGGTTTCCTCCTAAGCCTAGAAAAGGGGAGGAATCAATAGTGGATTGATTGGAAATCCTTAGTGGGAAGCTAAGGTAGTGGATGTAGACCTTGGTTAGAAGGTTGAACCACTATAAATCATTGTGTCAACTATATTTTAAGCTTCCACACCACATCTACCCAAAATTTCATCTCTCCACCACATGGGGAGCAAGAACGGTTGAAAGAATCGAGCACCCTAAAACCCAACATAGTGTGAGATGGTTGTTTAGGTTTCAAGTTTTATTTTTGCAATAAAATACTCTCAAGTTTGCTTAGTTCATGTTCTTCACTTCTTCAATTAGTTCCAAAAGTCCAGTTGAAGAAATCCATTGGTTGGGCACGAGAGTGTTAAACTCAAGAAATAATTAAGTATGGTCTCATCATGTCGAGGTGTTGACTAATTCAGCTTAGACATAAGTTAGAATTTCAGTGGCTAAAAGGAGTAACCAAACGTCGTCTTCCTGTGTTAGGTTTACGCTGAGATTGCTAGGTATTGCCTACATCACGTGGTGACAGAATCCTTTTCCTAGACTGAGGAAGGATCACTTCAGAATTGCTTCGCCGAACTTGGAGTATCTGCCAGACTTGCCGCCGAGACTTCTCTCATTCTCACCTGCCGGGACAGCGAAAGTTGCAAGAGCAGAGTTCCGTCGTGGCAGGGAAAGTTGCCGCAGCCTCAATTCGCCATTACCCGCCAAGGCAGCAAATCGTGGCAGCACAAAACAACTTGACCTATTCAACACAATTTCACACTAAGCAGCAGCATAACCCTACCCTCTCTATCAACCTGATCACTTCCTCTTTTACTTGTGTTTTCTTTTACTTTTCTTCCCAACAACTATCTTACTTGTGCAATTTACTTTTCTTGTGCAGGAACAACAATTCGAACCAAGCCGTCCAATTCCTGTGGGAGACGATATCTTATATACTATAACTTGACAAGAGTGTGCACTTGCGCTCATAAATAAAGAACACTAAAATGCTCTACACTAGGCATTGTTTGCCGAGCTGATTCTATGGTGGCATTGCCTCGTTCGAGGGTTAATGCCCTAAATCGTTTAGGTTAAAAACCCTTACATATCTATAGTGCATATTTTCTCAAAAACCGATTTGATTAAGTCCCAATCTTTACTCATGAGGGGTAGATTTCACTCCCGAAGTAAGTTCATCTGCTTGAACATCTTCTTTCGAAGCATCTCACCTTAGTATCTAGCATTTGTTCGTTGCCACCCAAGTTAGTTATGATATTGAGTTGCAATAGGTTGACTATGCCAGCCTTCGCTTGGCATAGTACTTTTAAAAAGAGAGTGCCAACTCTCGCTTGGAAGTACGCTTAAAATGGAAATCATGCCAGATATAACAAAACATTGCCGAGGTAGTTATGATTTATTAAAAGCTAAGCATAAAACATAATGATCAACCTAAATACCCCAACCAACTATGAAATTAGTTCATGGTGGGGTTAACAACAAAAAAATCATCGTTTTTAACACCCATCATCATTTGAATATAAAATAAAAATAATCCGACTAAGGATGGGCTAGAAGAGGGTCTTTCGATGAAACTCTCCACAGCCAGGCCTTGGTCGTAGGTTGAACTCCTTGGAATCCGATCACTCTCTAGCTCTGGTCTCTCCTTTTCCGTTATTGATTGATCGGGTATAAATAGAACTCAAGGGATAGCCTCGGTTTATCTTGGATTTGAATTTGAACGCGCAGGGGATAAGGAAAAGAATCATCTCATCCAACGTTTGAATATCAAGGCTGATCGAATTAGGGCTGATGTCACCATGCTAACGCTCCTTTGGGATCGCAGTTGGGTATGGTTCTGCCAATTGCACTTAGCACTGCTTGCTATTTTTTTTTTCGGGAATTGATCCAATCCTTATTTTTTCACAGCCTAATCTTGTCCTATTTTTTTGGAGTCAACAACTTCTTGGCCTGGCATTAAATACTCTTCTCTGCCAACTGATGCTTGGTAATTAAAGGTCCTCTTGTGCCAACAACTACTCGACATCCTTCTCGGCATCATCTACTTCCTTCCTTGGTTTGCTTTGTCCTACCAGAAACTGTGCCTCTTGCTATGCCATACTGAAAAAAGGTGTCAAAAACAAAATTTCAAATTGGAATAACACAAAATCCTAATTCTTAATGCAAGTGCATGGTTCCTAAGGCAAAATGCAACTAAATGTACTTAAAAGACAAGTAAAAGCATGTGAAATTGGTATATAAATAAGTACTTTTGGAGCGTCAACAATACACTTACCTAATTTATGGTCATTGAATGACTTGAATGGAAATTGTGCCTCACGTACAAGGGGTGCGGATCCAATTCCATTCGGGTTGGGGCACACCTGCACGACGTAGGTGACACGAATGTCCGGACCGGTCGGGCCCTTCGTGGGCCTGCGAACATTTTACCATTTCGAATTATTTTTTTCCTTTAAGATAGCATATCTTTGGTGAATATCCCGAATTTAAATTGATAATATTCGGTTCCCTTAAATTTGAATATTAAATGTTAATATTTTCGAATATTAAAGAGATAATGCTTGCTATTCATGCAAAATATTCGAAACAAATTAGATGAAGGATATTTTCAGAATATTTTGATTCCCTCGTTTAACCTAAATTTTCCTATAAATACATGGCCTCCCTTCAGTTTTAAAACACAATTCAAAAAGCTTTCTTTTCTCAAATTGCATTGTTTTTCTTGTGATAGTCAAAGGCACGAGTACTGTTAGAGATCTCTTTAGTAGTGCAGGTCTCAAAGATCATTCGCTGTTGTATCTTGGGAGACTGACGACTAAAGAACTCAAGCACCAAGGAGTGGCCGAATCTGTCTTAAGGAAATTGCGTTTCAAGCAGGCCTCAACAATCTTATTTTTGGTTATTTCGAATCTGTTAAATTATTATAATTTCTGTTTTTCTGTTTATTTTTAATTATTCTGAATTTAACCCTATTTTGTCCAATAGAGAGCATCCCCTACGAAAAATATTATCTAAAATATGGTCACTCAAATTGTATTTTGATTTTTAAATCTCCACAATAATTGATTTTTTTTTCAAAATTAAATTGGAAACAATTTTCATTAGAAATGCTTCGTTTTGCTTACCCATTCTTAAGTACATAGATTGATGGATTATCGACATGTTGAGGATCTATAATGGATGTTGCATGATGATGGTTGTTCGGATATTCGAAGACTATAGAATGTTTTTCTATCCTTAAATGTGGAGCTATCCGGAGTATATGAATGTTTAAAGCTTGCATGGAAAATGGGTGTGTGCCAAATTATTGTCGAGGCGAATTATGTGGAGGTTATACAATTGTTGAACATGTACTTTTGCATACGCAACTTTATAAAACATGTGATGTACTGTTGAGATTTAGGGGCTCGATTTGTTCAACCGATCTTGCTCACCAAGTGGTGGAGAGGTGGAATTTTGGGTGGATGTGGTGTGGAAGCTAAAATATAAATGACACAATGATTTTTGAGTGGTTCAACCTTCTAACCAAGGTCTACATCCACTACCTTAGCTTCCCACTAAGGATTTCCAATCAATCCACTATTGATTCGTCCCCTTTTCTAAGCTTAGGAGGAAACCCTTATACACCGGTCAAGCTTTCTACCCAAAGCCTTGATCAAACCCTCTTTACAAGAGAAAAGATAAGCAAACTTAAATCCCTCTAATAGGTATTTGTTTGCACAATTTGCACTCACCCAAAACCTAAAACACTTGAGCAAATTTGACAATTTTGGCTCACTAGTGTTTGTCTAAACAAGGAATTGACAATTTAAGTACAAAGACACTTTTTGATCATTTGTTGATTGACAATTGAAGAATTAACCATATCTTGATGCTTGAAGGTCCCTTTTATACTCCTTGATGAGTTTATAGCCGTTACTAGCCGTTGGGGTTGATTTGGAGCCGTTGGAGACTTAATTTCCCACCATAAATGCAGTTTTGCAGCTCACCGTTTTGAAACACTCGTGACCGTTTCGAAACACCCTTTAAGTAGAAAGAGCCGTTGCAGTCTGATGCAGCACCCGTATCGAAACACCCTTGGCCGTTTCGAAACACCCGTATCGAAACGCCTATCTCCGTATCGAAACGATCTGTATTTAAATGTTATATGGGAAATAGACGTTGGGGTTTATGACCGCTGTGGTCGATGCCACGTAGGCGTATCGAAAAGGCATAGCCCGTATCGAAATGCTGGGCAAAATTCTCATTTAGGAAAGGCCCGTTTCGATACCCGTATCGAAACGTTTTTGCTACTGGAATACCCCGTATCGAAACACATGGATGGTTTTGTGTAGTTTTGCTTTTGAAAACATGTAAAACCCTTTTGAAAACATCCCTAAAAATAGTTTCAAGTTATTTGGACTTTGGAAATAGTTTTGAATTCTTTTTAAATTAGTCCAAAACATTTTTCAGTTATTATATCAAAACATTAGTTCTACAATCTCCCCCTTTTTGATATAATAAAACCAACTTGAAAAATTGTTTGAGATTCCCCCCCCTCCCCCTTAAATTTAAACAAGTGAATAAGAGAGTAAAGATATGAAATCAAATAAAGCTCCCCCATATTCATTTGAAAATTCAATTTTTCAAACCATTTCTCCCCCTTTTTGTTATATCAAAAAGAATTTAAGACATTAAGTTCAAAATAACTATAGAGGAATAATTTGACAAAAATAAGAATTTGGTTTTAAAATGGCTCCCCCTTACTCAAAGTATCATTAAAAATGTTAGTCCAACATATATGATCATCTAGTTGACATAAGTAAAAATAAATCAAATAAAACAAAAGCAACTAGATTTTACCACACTTGAACTCAAGGGAGGATGTGAAGCCTTCCTTCTTCAAGTGTTCTTCCTTTGTGTGCATGGAGCTCCCCCTCAAAGTTTGACTTGTTGATCACTCTCCATCACACCTAGCAAAAGACAATCAAGTGATTTTTGGTATCCAAATTACTTTAGATCCATAAACGTTAGTGGCACAAAACTTAGTCCCCTTTGGAATCCATTTTTCAATGTCATCCTTTTTAGTTGAAGTGGTTAGTCCTTTTGGGACCCAAACACTTCTAAAACATTTACCGTTTATAAATCTAGGGGCACTAGATTGTCCTACATAAAAATTTGATTTTCCAAAACTATTTTTGTTTTCAAGCTCTTTGGAAATCAAATTCTTTTCTTCTTGAACTTTTTGAAGCAAATTTTGTAAATCAAAACATTTTTGTTCAAACTCTTCGAGTTTTGCTTCAAGTTCAAGTTTGGTTTTAGAAATCAAATCATTTTGAATTTTCAACTTTGAAATCAATTTATTGTTTTTCAAAATGTGATTTTTAAACTCTAAAACCAAATCATCGTAGGCATCTTGTAATTCATCAAAAGAGTAAGAACATGAAGTAGATGAATTAGAAGTTACCCTTGAATCTTCTTCGATGGCCATAAGTCAAAGGTTGGCTTGTTCATCGTCAGTGGAGTCCTCATCACTCCAAGTAGCCACATGCGCCTTCTTTTTATGGCTTGAAGTGCTTGTCCTCTCATTTTTCATAGATTCTCGTTCAAGCTCTCTCAAGGCTTTCTTCATGAATGGGGCACACTTCTTGAAGAGATGAACTATCTCTTCTTCTTCATCCACCTCTTCACTTGAGTAGACATGATGGCAAGTGGAGGATTTGAGAGCAATGGCATTTGTGTTAATGCCAAGCCCTTTGAGTTTCTTCTCTCCCATAGCTCTAATTTCTTCCCTCTTCTTCTCATCTTATTTGTTCTTCTTCATGATTTGATGAGTAAGGAGTGACCCCATGAGTTCATCAAGCTTCAAGGTCTTCAAATTCTTGGCTTCGATGATGGCGGTCCTTTTTGAGTCCCAAGACTCGGGAAGTGAGTAGATGAGCTTTCAGACAAGTTTCTCCTCCGGAATGGCTTCTCCATAGCCCTTGAGACCATTGGTGATAGTGGAGAACCTATCAAACATCTTCTCGATGTTTTCTTTCGGATCCATCTTGAAGTTGTCATACTCTAAGGTGAGGAGCCCAATCTTGGTCTCCTTGACTTCATCGGTTCCCTCATATGTGACTTTAAGCTTGTCCCATACCTCCTTGGCACTCTCACAAGAAGACATCTTCTCATAGATGGTTGGGCCAAATGCACAAAAGATGATGTGCAAGGCTTTGCAATTTAGCTCCATCTTCTTGCGATCGTCGGCACTCCACTCCGCTTTGCTTCGTTGAGGCATGAACGGACCATCTTCAACTATGTTCCATAGTTTGTAGTCTCTTGACTTTATGAAAAACTTTATCTTGGTCTTCCAATGGCATAGTAGGTTCCATCGAAGAAAGGCGGTTTGTCGATGGATTGCGCCATTTGAGCCGGTTGGTGAAATGATGATCGAGCTTGCCGGATCTTCTCAATAGAATGTTAATCCTCTTCGATTGAGCCAAGCTCTGATACCAATTGTTGAGATTTAGGGTGCTCGATTCCTTCAACCGATCTTGCTCACCAAGTGGTGGAGAGGTGGAATTTTGGGTGGATGTGGTGTGGAAGCTAAAATATAAATGACACAATGATTTTTGAGTGGTTCAACCTTCTAACCAAGGTCTACATCCACTACCTTAGCTTCCCACTAAGGATTTCCAATCAATCCGATATTGATTCATCCCCTTTTCTAGGCTTAGGAGGAAACCCTTATACACCGATCAAGCTTTCTACCCAAAGCCTTAATCAAACCCTCTTTACAAGAGAAAAGATAAGCAAACTTAAATCCCTCTAATAGGTATTTGTTTGCACAATTTGCACTCACCCAAAACATAAAACACTTGAGCAAATTTGACAATTTTGGCTCACTAGTGTTTGCCTAAACAAGGAATTGACAATTTAAGTACAAAGACACTTTTTGATCATTTGTTGATTGACAATTGAAGAATTAACCATATCTTGATGCTTGGAGGTCCCATTTATAGTCCTTGATGAGTTTGTAGCCGTTACTAGCCGTTGGGGTTGATTTGGAGCCGTCGGAGACTTAATTTCCCACCATAAATGCAGTTCTGCAGCTCACCGTTTCGAAACACTTGTGACCGTTTCGAAACACCCTTTAAGTAGAAAGAGCCGTTGTAGTCTGATGCATCACCTGTATCGAAACACCCTTGGCCGTTTCGAAACACCCGTATCGAAACGCCTGTCTCCGTATCGAAACGATCTGCATTTAAATGTTAGTTGGGAAGTAGCCGTTGGGATTTATGACCGTTGTGGTCGATGCCACGTAGGCGTATCGAAACGCCATAGCCCGTATCGAAATGCTGGGCAAAATTCTCATCTAGGAAAGGCCCGTTTCGATACCCGTATCGAAACATTTTTGCTACTGGAATACCCCGTATCGAAACACCTAAAGGTGTTTCGAAACACCTGGATGGTTTTGTGTAGTTTGGCTTTTGAAAACATCCCTAAACATAGTTTCAAGTTATTTGGACTTTGGAAATAGTTTTGAATTCTTTTTAAATAAGTCCATAACATTTTTCAATTATTATATCAAAACATTAGTTCTACATGTACAATAAATTAAATTTAATTTTGGACTAATGTTATTAAACCATATAAGATGACTGAATTTTAGCAAGTTAGTATTAAGGATTGGGTGGAAATTAATCTTCAAAATCCAAATTGTTTTGTAATTGATGATTTGGTTTAATACAGAAAAGGTACAACAAAAACACCTTAGATATAAAGAGAAATTTGGGGACTATGTCTACAAATAATTTATATAAAAAAGAAAAATAAAACATGAAAACTTAAAGGACGTGAAAAAATAATACTTGAATTAGGGGTGAGCAAAACTCGATTCAACTTGAAAAAAACTGAATTTTTCGACTCGACTCGTTTTGATTCAACTTGAAATTTTATAAAATTGACTCGAATCGAAAAATTTCAAATAAATTTTGTGTTGTAAAATGGAAATTCGAGTAACTCTAATAACTCGAAAATTTTAATAATTAGTGTATTGATTTTTAAGTTTGAGTCTAGTCCCTTAATTTTTCCTGATATATATACCGATATAAAAATGAAAAAATATATGCCACATATGAAAAGATATGAAGATATATATATATATATATATATATATATATATATATATATGATTAGAGAAAGTCGTTTAAATTGGAATCAAATCGTACTACAGCATGATAAATAATTAAAATTAAATTTGTATAGGAACTCCAAAACTCGACTCAAATTTTATAGCATCGACTCGAATCGAAAAAATTTCAAATAAAGTTGAGTTGTAAAATATGACGCATCAACTTGAATAACTTGAAAATTTTTACTCGACTCGACCGAACGCTCACCCCTGACCAGAATATGACATTCATCTTCCACAAAAACTCAACAACCATAATTAAAATCTCATTGTCTCTATCTAACTAGACGCTTAAGTAGAGATGCAAGAGTGATGATGGACAGAATCAAGGACGGTGCTAAGATTGAACTCCGAGGGGGCGCACTGATTAACTTTGAAATGAATATGTCCTAAAAAGTAATTAAACCATAAAAATTAAGGGAGTTTAGGTTAGTTTTTACAAATGTTAAAATTGAAAAGTATTAAAAAGCAATTGAACCAAAAATGAGGGATCAACGTTTAATTTTATTAATTTTAATTGATAAGGTCCTAAAAACAATAAACCATAAAATTTTGAGAGGGTGAGAGCTTACATACAATGGTTTCAAAACTCTTAGGACCTAAAAATGACACAATCGAAATGTTAAAAAATATGGAACTTAAAATATTACTCATTGTAACGGCTCAGATTTTGGACCTGTGGTTTATTTTCACTCAGGCTTTGAGCTTTGAGTGTTGGACCCATTTAGTGTCTAAGGGACCTTTAATGCTTCACTCTTGACCATTTAGACCTGGGTTGTGGCCTAGAGGTGGTATGGAAGAGTTGAGAGGGATCGAGATGGTAAATTCTCCAAATTTTTAAATAAAAGTTTTTGGTATCTTGCAAAACTCATGTGTTGGCATGAGAAAGCAAGACATATTTTCATCACCCTCTTAACTCTTTAAAACTCTCTCCTTTTCTTTTTCCTTTCACCTTAATCCCCAAGACAAAGGCTTAATTTTTTTCATCCTAAGTGGTGTTCTAGAATTTAAGATTCAAGGTATTGGAATCTACATTCAAAGATCTACAAAACAAGGTATGGATCACCATTTTTGGTGGGGAACCGAGTTTACAAGTTTTAGTGGGATTTTGGAGAAATTGGATAAAGGAAGTTGTAAACTTGTTTTCCAGCTTTGGAACCGTATTTTAGTTGCTCTCCACATCTCTTGCAAGTTGTAATTCATTTTAAAACTTTCTTGTATAGTGAGGGAAGTCAGAGAGACCTACAACGAGCAAGGGAAGAAGAAAACTTGAGAATGTTGACAAAAAAGTTTCATTTTCAGATGTATGAGTATGGTTAGTACACCTTTAACTCTCTTGTCTTCATGGACATCATAAAGATGATGCCTTGTATGCTTGATTTTTGTAACGCCCTGGTTTTGGGCCTATGTGTTTTGTGCGTCAGGTCAGGCTAGTGGAACCGGAGGTCGGCGGTTCGAGACGATAAAAGTGGTTTAGGAAAATTAAGGTTCGGGATAGGATAAAAATGTGGTAAAAAATTTATAAAATCCTCTAAAGTTATATTTATGAGTTTGGTTAAATCTATTTTGCAAAACGAGTTTTGGGAAGTGTGTATTTTGGACAGTGACCAAAATATAAAGTTTTAAAACTGTGGAAAATTGTGTTTTTCAAAAAGAAGTCAAATTCTTAGAATATTTAGGGAGCTTAATGGCAATTAAGCCTTCTCTTTAATTTTACATGTGGTTTAAATGGTTTATTAAATATTAAAATTAGTTTTTATTAATTTAATAAAAGGGTAGTTATTTTGGTTAAACAAATTTGACGTTCATTTTCATTTTCTCCATTTTACTTCAACCAAACACTCTCATTTTCCAGAATTCTTTCACTTCCATTTTCTTTCTTGATTTTCAACTTCTCTCTTGTGATTTCTCTCAAATCTCTTCAAGATTATTGAAAGCAAAACTTGTCAAATTAAAAGAGAAGCAAGGATTGGAGGTCATTTTTGTACTAACCCTCTAATCAAGGTTCTTTAATGAAATCCCAAAGATATTTGACTCTTGATTTATGTTTTTGATTGAAGATTTATTGTGGTTTTGATAAAATGGTGAAATCTTGATAAAAGAGATGATTTAATGTGATTTTTGGAGTTGTTTTAATTTGATTTATTTGAGATGGTTTCTAATCATGTTTTGGAAGGTTTATGATGTTGAAATAGAGTCTTGATCATATTAATCTCGAAATCCTTGAGATCTTTGATTTTAAAGGTGTTTTTGGCTGGGTTTTTGGGGTATTATGTGAGATCTGAGTTGCTGGAGGTATAAGGATGGTTTTAGGTTGTTTTTGGATGTTGATTTATGGTTAAAATGTGTTGGAAGGGTTGGTTGATGGCTGGGTTGAGTCTAGAGATCAATCAAATGAGATTTCGATTGTTTTGGATGGGTATTTTGATGCTTTAGAGCAGGGCAGCGGGTTTCGATTAAGTGTTGGTGTTTGGATGCATTATGATGCATTGCTAAAGCTATTTATAGTTGTTTAAGTCGGAAGGAGGGCTTTGGGCAAAGAGCAACTGGAAAATACTTGACTTCAGTCCCAGTACTGAAAGACGTGACTTCAGGAGTTTCTTTCGGAAGGAAAGACTTCATTTACTTCCTGCTATTTTTAATGTGTTAGAAACAGGGGATAGTGTTTCGGAATCGATCGAAGTGGCTTTGGAGGCTTCAGATGGTTGATTATTGCGTCGGCGAGTGAGGTATTGTGAGTGGGTGAGTGGAAATGAGATTTCCAGCTTTGAAACATCTTAAAAGTGGTTTTAGGAACTTAGTGTAAGCTTGAAACGCTTTACTAAGTTCGGAAGTAAGTAAAGTGATTTTCTCCATCGGATTGTGCTATTATGAGCTTTTGGATGCACTTGTTTTTAATTGCGTTTACCTACTATTTTAAAGCATGATTTGAGTTTATAAAATGTGTTTGATGATGCCATGTAGTTTAAAGACGCACTAGGTAAGTGATCCTTGTATGCATGTGTTTATGCATAGTTTTTGAAGCATATGGTTTAATGCTTGGAATATGGCTATTGTGAATGCTTTGGAAAAATAGTGAGGTATGCATTGAATGTGGATTATATTGGCAAGTGATGTTGTGTAAAGTGTTTTGCAAATGAAATCGGATATAGTTAGCTGGCTATACGATTGAGTGCACTATAAAAAAGTCGCCTTGGATGTTGAGGGGTTGTGATTGTACCGAAAACTCCATCTAAGTACCCTAACGATTGAGGAATGTTTAAGGTTGCAACGGTGGAGGATAGCTCCCGTGTGTGAACATTTTATGTGTCCCGTCTCTCGTTAGTGGGTTATACATCTACCGATGAATGGTGTTGGGGGGTTGTGATTGTACCGAATACTCCACCACGGGTGTCACAACGGTGGAGGGTAGCTCCCGTGTGTGAGCCTTGAGGTGCCGGTAGAGTGTATAAAGTGTTTGGGACAACACTTGGTAATCCGTGTATCCGATATACTTTTTGAGAAATGAGAATGTTGTTGATCACTTGTAAACCAATATAATTGATTGAATTGTTGTGGAAATGTTTATGATGCATATTACGGAAAATGCATGTTTTACCTTAAAGCTTTGCATATTGGTGAATATGCATGGAAGACTTGATTTTTTGAGTAGCAATGGTTTTGTTGCTGTGAAGTATTTGCTACAAGTTGCATGATGAATAGCATGCTGATTTTAATGATGAAGTGCATGGATTTTCAAAGAGGGCGTGATGGTTTTCGAAAATGTGAAAATGGTTTCAAGCATTGATGGTGTTTTGGTTTTTGAGCATTCCTCACTAAGCTTGTATGCTTATGCTCTCTTTTTCTCATCAATACAGATAATTAAGTAATTGGGGGCAACAACTCGCAAAGGAATTCCAAGAGATTTCATTGAATGTATGTTTGGTTTTGGACTAGTGTAATAAAAGGAAATGGGGGAGTCCAATGTTTTGAAGTTAGTTGTTTTGATATTTTCTGGTTTGGTACAAGTTTGGTATGCTTATATTGGTTTGTAAATGGCCTTTAAATGATGGATTAAACTTGATTTTGAGATTTGACTTTTGATGTTTGATTTTCACAGGAAGCATGCCTCTAGAACTCATTGTTGATGATTATGATGCTTTGATGTTGTTTTTATCATGTGGACTTGAGGTCTGATGACTTTTTGAATTGTATGTATGTTTAAATGCATATTGGAACGTTTTGGGGGTGGTTCTAGAGGTGTTAAACCATCATTTTGGGCAAGTCCAGGCTACAATGTATCGGTACACTTGGTAGTGTATCGATACAGCCTTCGAAATATAGAGGGGCGTACCAATACACGAGGGCGTATCGATACCCATTTTAGCCACTGGTCTTGGGTGTATCGATATGGTGCTCGAGCGTACTGGTACAATCTTTGTTATGCTGGGTTTAGGAGTCTTCTCGTCGAGGGCGTATCGATACCCTCCCTAAGGGTACCAATACGCTGGTAGTTAACTTGGTTAAATGACATCTTTGAATGTTCCGAAATCTTTACGTTTTAGTCCTTGAATCTTATGAATGCAATTAAATGAGTCTTAAAGGTTAATTTGAGCTGAGCTTTGACAAAGATGCATGTAATGAGCCTAATTAAAGGTTGGTAAACCGAAAATGGGAAAAAACTTTTCAATTTGTTAAGTTTACAAAATAGTCCCTAAGAACCAAAATTGGATAAAATTGGTGAATGTTTGAGTTGTGATAGATACGCTGCTTTGTAGAACACATAGGATCCTAACTTGCATCTAGACAAGATAAAAAGAAAAAAAATTAGGGTCGTTTATTGAGGTAAACTTTCCCGGTTTACTTCAATATTCCCTCTGTGACCCGTTCAGTTCGGTCTATCGGCTAGTTTGGGATGATGGTAAGTAACTGAGATGTGAATGTGTGTACTTAGTGATGTTTAATTTGTGCGATGAATGTTGTAAGCATGCTAATGTTGATTATGTGATGGTGATGCTATGTATGGTGATTGTAATATGAATATGAGCTGTTATATGTGATGATAGATTGGGCTGAGTCTTAATGCTTGTGATGCATGATGGCTGTGACATGAATGTTGTATGCTTTATGCTATATTTGGGGGGGGGGGAATTGGAATGCACATTGCCTTATTACTATAGTGAAATGTTTTAAATTGGATTTGAAGTCTTGGATCCTTACTAGAAGATGGTCTGATATTTTGTTTGTTTTATATTCATGCCTTAATGATAATAGCACAATGGGACCGAGGAAAGAGCTACGTTCTGGGTTAGTTGCTTCTGTTGGTGAGCAACGGAATCAGGAGAACGAGGTTCTGCCTGGTGCGAATTTACCTCCTCTACCGCCACCACCACCTGGGGGTAAGGAGCAAGTGCAACACGGAAAGGCTGGTCCGGTGTTGGGTGATTTAACGCCTTTGGCATAGGCGATGACTAGGGCATTCCAGGCTGTTCTTGCTGAAGTGCATGTGCAAGCGCCTACTGCTGGGAAATTAGGTTTGCCGTTGGAGCGCTTGTGAAGTTTGGGAGGCATAGAATATCGTGGTTTGTCTCCTGAGGCATCAGAGGCTTAGATGGCCAGTACGATCTGAATTTTGGATCAGATGGTGTGCAATGACGCACGAAAGTTGGGATGTGATGTTTCGTTATTGCATGGTGATGCTTATGCTTGGTGGACGACTGTGGCCACATCCATGGAACCCAACGAGGTGGATTGGGAGTTCTTCCAGGCTGCCTTTAAAAGGAAATATCTAGGAGTTAGATACTTGGATGATAAAAAGCGTGAATTCATGTCCTTGGTGCAAGGAAACATGACAGTAGCTAAGTACGAGGTCCAATTCATAAGTTTGAGTCAGTATGCTTCGGAGTTGGTGTCGGGCGATAGGCATCGATGTGATCGCTTCCGGTATGGCTTAGTGCAGGATGTGAAGACTTTCATGCTTGCTTTTGATTATACCGATTTTGATGTGCCGGTGACACGAGCCAAGGACATAGAGCAGAGTTTGGGTTTGACCTCTCGCGTAGGTGGTTCTAGCTCGAGTAAGGGAGCTACAAATTCTGGTCCGAGTGGTGGACATAACAAGAGGAATCGTGACCGTAGGTATCGGCCTGAGGCGAGGTAATTTTGGGCGAGGTACGCCAGCTCAGGGTAACAGGATGAGGTTTGAGCAGAATACTTGCTGGTCATGTGGATCGCGAGAGCATTTGAGGTGAGATTGTCCTTGCGTGGCTTGTGAGGCGCCAGCTCCTGTGGATGGGGCCAATTCTTGTTGGAACTATGGATCAGCTGATCACATGAGACGTGAGTGTCCTTTGTTAATTGGAGGTGGTCAGGGTCGAGCACCTGCTGTTGCACCAAAGAGAGGCCGTGGGAGCGGCCGTGCTAACTTCCAACGGAGGGAGGATGGGCATAGAGGTGTGGCTCATGTTGTTGATGTTCAACTGGAGGGTGGTGGTCCTGCGAGAGTGTATGCACATCGCGAGGGACGTAATGACACTGACGAGATTGCAGGTACCTTTGCCTTGCAATCCTTGTCTTTGTTAGCTTTGATTGATTCTGGATCTACGCATTCATACATCTTGAGTAAGCATGCACATTTGCTTTATATTCCTGTTGAGATGCTATATGTAGGAATGCAAGTAACAAACTCTTTTGGTGAGACTTTTGTTACAAGAAAACTGTATCGGAGATGTCCTTTATCTGTTCAAGGCCATGTGCTTTCAGTTGATTTGATGGAATTACCTTTCTATGGTTTTGATGTGATTCTTGGAATGGATTGGTTGTCTGAGCATCGAGGTGTAGTTGATTTTGATGTTAAGCGAGTTACCTTGAAACTTGCTGATGATTATGAAGTAGTAATCGTAGGCGAGAACGTGAAGTTCTTGTCCAATGCAATTTCGGCTCTTGAACCGAGTCGGATGATGAAGTTGGGTTGCGAAGCTTTCTTAGCTTATGTGATGAACCTTGGTACAAAGGAAGTGCGAGTGCAAGACATACGAACAATAAGTGAATTTCCAGGTGTTTTTCCGGAAGAGTTGCCTGGTTTGCCACCGAACATAGAAGTTGAGTTTGGCATTGAGTTGTATGAAAATACCACTCCAGTGTCTATTGCTCCTTATCAGATATCACCAAGGAATTGAAGAAGTTGAAAACACAATTTCAAGAGTTGCTTGATCGAGGGTTCATAAGGCCAAGTGTTTCACCTTGGGGTGCACCGGTCTTGTTTGTGAAGAAGAAGGATGGTACGATGCGTATGTGTATAGATTATCAACAACTAAACAAGTTGACGATTAAGAACAAGTACCCTTTGCCAAGGATTGATGATTTTTTTGATCAGTTTCGAGGTGCTTCTGTGTTCTCGAAGATTAATTTGAGGTTTGGGTATTATCAACTGAAGGTTAAGGATGTGGATGTACCCAAGACATCTTTTCAGACAAGGTATGTCCATTATGAGTTCTTGGTGATGCCGTTTGGGTTGACAAATGCGCCGGCTGCATTCATGGATATGATGAATCGGGTGTTCCATAAGTTCCAAGATCAGTTTGTGGTGGTGTTTATAGATGATATCCTCATGTACTCGCGTACCGAGGAGGATCATGATAAGACTTTGAGGATTGTTTTGCAAGTGCTGTTGGAGAACCAACTTTATGCAAAGCTGAGCAAGTGTGAGTTTTGGCTCAGGGAAGTGGTCTTTCTTGGACATGTGGTGTCAGCCGAGGGTATTCGGGTTGATCCACACAAGATCGAGGCGATGGTGAGTTGGAAAACGCCTAAATCGGTGACAGAGGTGCGTAGTTTCCTAGGTTTGGCTAGATATTATCGAAGGTTTGTTGAAGGTATTTCTAAGATTGCTGCTCCTTTGACCAAGTTGTTGCAAAAGAATGTTCACTTTGAATGGACATATGTTAGGCAACAAGCTTTCGAGAAGTTGAAGGAAGCTTTGACGCAAGCTCCTGTCTTGATTCAACCAGAATCGGGTAAGGAGTTTGTGGTTTATAGTGATGCATCATATGCTGGTCTAGGTTGTGTGTTGATGCAAGGTGGGAAGGTTGTAGCCTATGCGTCTAGACAATTGAAGGTGCATGAGCACAACTATCCTACTCATGATCTAGAGCTTGCTAGGGTTGTGTTTGCTTTGAAGATTTGGAGGCACTACCTTTATGGTGAGAAGTGTGTGGTTTACACCGATCATAAAAGTTTAAAGTATCTTATGTCTCAAAGGGAGTTGAATCATAGGCAACGAAGATGGTTGGAGTTGCTTAAGGATTATGATCTGACGATTGAGAACCATACCGGAAAGGCCAATGTTGTGGTCGATGCTTTGAGTAGGAAGGTAGTGTAATCACTAATTTTGTCTGGGATAACCTTTTTTTATTTTGTTTTATAATAATGGGATTATATGGGCTGTTGTTTAGTTATTAACTATATAAATGTGTTATTAAAATCCGAAAGCAAAAAATATTATTAGTAGTATGCGTTTTATAATATTTTTAATTTAATATAAAAACCCCTAAATATTATTACTAGTGTTATATAATTATATATGTGTTTTGTATACCCCATAATATTTTAGGTTAATTAATTCGGTCTCCTATCATTATTATACCATTAGTATTATTATTATTATTAATATCACATTATTATCCTACCGCTGTGTTATCTTATTATCACCATTACTATATTATTATTATTATTATTATTATTATTATTATTATTATTATTATTATTACTATTATTATTATTATTATTATATCTATGTTATATTTAATTAAAATAAGAAAATAAAAAAAAGTTATAAACCACATTAAGTGAAGCCCAATGCATATATAATAGTTAAATAAAAGCCCAATAATAAATAAATCAGTCCATTTATATTAAAAATATAACATATTACATAAGGCTCGATAAGAGCCCAACTAAATAACCCTAATTTCAAATCTGATATCTTAATTTCATTGCGCAACTGGCTCCCAACCGTTAGATCGGGGATAGATCTAACGACCTAGGATCAAAACTCAGAAGGTTCCAAAGTCCTCACGCGCCCACGCCCCCGTTGCTTCAGCTCCTCACTCGCGCGTATAAACCACACGCGGTTCCTCGGCTCACTTCACGCACACACGTGCGCCGGCTTAACTTCCCCACGCACTCTTCGCGGCTCTCCAGCTCCATGCCACGACGAATAGAGCATTTCAGAGGTATCATTTTCTTCTTTTTTCAAATCAAAAGCATAAAATCAAAGGGTTTTAGGGTTTCTGGATTTTACCTTCGCGGTCGTCGGTTCTCCTCATAGCCATTCGACTTCGCTCGCTGGTGATAATTCCCTAGTCTTCTAGATCGCATGGGTGAACCGACGATGAGCTGAATCGTTTATATACGGGGGTTTCAAAAAACCTAGGGTTTCGAATCTGTTTTGGGTTTCAAAAGGAAGGGGGGTTTCTTTTTAAAGGAAAGGGTTGGATCGAGGTTCTGGGTGAGAAAAAGGGGTGATTTTGGTTCGTTTAGGGGATCACCGGCTGCCGATTAGCGACGGCCGACGTTTTAGTGTTGGTACCGGAAGAGGGGAGTCTGAGTTTGGGGTAGCAAAACAATAAAGGGGCTGAAAATGATTTAAAGGCGTTTTTGTAATGTTTTAGGGGTTTTAAAATTGTTTTAATTGGTTTACAACCCTTCCGCGTCGCGTTTTTACGCTCATAAGGGCTTTCGTGTTTCAAAACCTTCTCCGCGGTCCCTCTAACTTTTTAAAAAAGTTTTAATTCCGTCCCTATCTTGATTTTAGCCGAATTGCAAGGGGTTTAATCTCCATTTTTGTCCCGCAAATTTCATTTTTATCTTGATTTAGTCCTAATTCCAGTGTTAAAACCCTTTAATCATGTTTTTTTTTTAATTTTTGTTCTATTTAACTTTTCTTTAATTTCAATCCCTATTTTATTTGCTTTATGTATGTATGTTAGTTATATTTAGCATGTGGATGATAATGTATGATTGCCTTGATTTGTTTATGTGGTTGTTATGTTGTTATTAATTTGATATATAGTTTGCATGCGTATGATATAGTTTTTAAATGAAGCGTTTTTTATATAATATATGATACATATTTACTATAAGTTTTTATATCATATAATATTTAAAAATATATAGTTAGGTAATATGTTTCATGATCTAGAGTTTTAAAGTAATATAAAATATAACATACAGTTTTAATGTGTGCATAGTTTAGTTTTTTATGTCGCTCGAATGTGAATTTATGACATGCACATTAATTGGTATTTATATGATTTAATATGTTGATTTGCATGATAATTAATTTTAATCATAAAAAGGAGATACTTATTACTCCCTCCGTCCCACTTAAGATGTCTATTGTTGACTTTTCACGCAGTTTTAGGAAGAAAAAGTTTGTGTAAAAAATGTGATATAAATTAATTAAAAAGACAAATTTACCCTTAAAAGTTAAAGTTTGTTTTGTTGGAAAACTAAAAGAAAGGATAGAAAGGGAAATACACCTTGTAAAAGTAGTTGATTTTTTCAATGAGACATTTTAAGTGGGACAATTTTAAAACACAAAAGAGACATTTTAAGTGGGACGAAGGGAGTAATTTGCGATGGGGGTGCTAACCCTTCCCCACACGTAACCAACTCCTGAACCCATTCTAAAGCGAATCTCTGGTTTTGTGGTGTCCGACATACCTTAGTGGCCGGTGGTGACTCCAAATTTTTAAAGTTTTTCAAAACACGAACTTTTATAACAAGAAGTTCCACTTTTAACAAATTTGTTTTCAAAAAGAGGGACACCTGAAGGTTTTCTTTTTCAAAAAAGGTTGTTATAGTTTGGCGACTCCACTGGGGACAAATTTTTGTTTTTACAAAAAAGAGAGTTAAGCCAATAAAAAACTTGTTGCCTTTAATCGATAGAAACTATTTAAAGTTTAAAGTGAAGTTAATAAGTTTGTTCTTCCTTGAAAATGCGACTTAAATTGTACGAGCTTTGAAAATTTGTGGCATTCGAATTAATTCCTCATTTAATTTCAAAGGAGTCACCGACATATGTTGCATCGTGATCATTAAAGCTCTATACCCAAGCTATAACCCTTAAGTGGGAGTGAAACGTCCAAACCCACATGAGTATCCCTCCACGGGTCGGTAATTCACTTTCGAAATCCATGCCTTTGACACGTGAGCAACCCTCTATGTCATTAGGTCATGCTTTCCCTCGAACCGAAAGCAATTCGCAAGCTTGTAATGGGCCAGAATTGGGGTTCTTGTTGTCTTAATAGGTGATGAGATAGGTTCAGGTACCCATGTTAGAACCAAACTCATGTGTGAGAATATAAGAAGCCCACCCCATTAGAGCCACGCGGGTAACCATAGATCTTTGAATGGCTAGGGTCCTCTTGTTAATTGCTTGCCTTTTTTGTTTTGTTTGTATTTAATTTTCCTTGCTTTCTAATTTATGTTTATCGTGTAACTAACGCATTTTCTTTTCTTGTCCTTTCCCCTTTATTTTGCATATTTCATCATGACATAAAGAGCACATTGAGTTGGAAATAGTCTGAAATTAAAGGCGAAATCAATGGGGAACTTGGTACGAAGTAATGATGAGAAGAATTATGATGTGCAAATACAATCCGAAGGGGAGCAACATGGGGGAGACAATGTTTCAGCTGGGTTTAGGTCAGAAATGTCAAATGAGACCTTCATGAATACGAAATTTAATGACGTGTCCAAATTAAAGAATGTTTGGAATAGTTGGGACTTTGAGACGAGGAATGCCTTCAAAATCGGATATAGTGACATTGCATATCTGTTATATGATCCAATCGATCAATCACTACTTCAGGCTTTGGAGGGTTTTTGGAATTCAGCTTATAGTTGTTTCACGATCGGCAATTTGGTTTTGACTACAGCAATTGGGAAATACCGAGTCTTGCAAGAAGATCAACAGAACCGTGTCAAACAAGAACAAAGCCTTCAAAGGCAAGAGTAAAAGTTTTCCGGGGACTTCGTCATCTTGGGTTGACAATTCAGAACAAGAAAGAACATTCTGAATAGGAAGGAATTCTGACTTTAGCATACTTCAAAGATCAAGTTCGACGAGACCTTTTCCAAAGAGCAAGTTAGGTGTACCAAATAGCGACACGGGAATAATTACAATTCGCCACCTACACCACTTGGGGGAAAGGCCAAGAATGGGCACATATGATAATTTAGATGCAAAGGATCATCTGAGGTTGCAATTCCTAATGAAGGATGCTGCCAAGCTTCCAAGAAAGAAGAAAGGATTGTTTGGATGCTACCTTAGGGACCACATATGTAGTGGGTTTCCTTTTAACAAACCAATGTTCCCATTAATGCAAGTCGTTTAACAAGGATATTTATCAAACTCAGTGTTGCTCTTTGCATTCATTCGTATGTTCGTAGTAGCATTATTTTGTGACAAATTTATTTTGTTTTCTTGCTCAATTCTCTTTGTGCACATTCATAGCATTTTTGCATGAAATGTTGATTCAACAACAGTTCGAAATTTAAGACTTTCATAACGAGAGAAAGAACCTGTAACGACGAACAAAAGAATCTCAAAGCCTAGGATTGATCACAAGATAAACAAAGGCAAACCCAGCTATCGGCGAAGAAGGAACTCGAGTTTCAATTATGCCTTGTATGGAAATTACTTTTCTTTTCCCGTTGTAACGAGACCCCATCTTCGTTATGAAAGTTGTCAAATGAGAATGTTCGTTGAATCAGTGCACCTTTGCGCTCGATTATACCTTTTGATTGATTACCTTTAATCATGTGTTTCCGTTGTACATACGACACATTCATTCATTCATTCTTTCATTCATAAAACAAATAAAATTAATGTCCATCAAATCAATGCATCTTTGCATTCAATTGTACATGTCTGTTTGATTACCTTTAATCATCTATCATTGTTGTGCATACAGTACATTACATGCATTATTCCTTGCATACTTGTTTTTAAATTATCTCATTTTCATACATACGATATATTGCATACATTAATCAATCATAGAATTAATTACGAGAAATATCATGGCAGAAAGTGAAAGTTTAATCTGCAATCATTCTTCATTCATACACCACCCGTATGCAAACCCTAGCAATGGAAGAGAGATTGGCCGAGGTAGAGAAGGGGCAGAAGGACCTCGAAACTCATTTGGACTAGGTCAGTAAGAATATCAGCGATCAGATCGCACAGTCGCAAGCTTCTATTATTGCTTAGATGATTGATCTGTTATTGAAGATGAAAAGTGAGCAAGGAGTTTCTTTGAAGAGCTCGAGCATTGAAGGGCACGATGGTACTGTATCCCATGTGAAGAATCAACTAGAAGTGCCAAATCCTGGAAAAAGAGTCTACGTTAATCTTGCAGGAGTTCATGCCAATCCCGCTATTGGAACACCTGTTAGCCGCCACGGGGGAACCTCGGCGAATCAACTCATTGACTTAGGGGAATGATATGAGGATGAAGTGGAGAGGATTAAGGCCAAGATGGAAGAGAAGCATGAGGAGAGGTTCCACTTCTTTGAAGAAAGATTCAAGACCTTACAAGGGATGGATGAGCAAGGGAATGATGCCAGTGATTTGAGCCTTGTAACAGATTTAGTCTTTCCGCCGAAATTCAAAGTCCCCGATTTTGAGAAGTACGACAGAACTACTTGCCCCTTAGCACACATTACTATGTATTGCCGAAGGATGGCAACTTTTATAAAAGATGAGAAGCTACTAATTCACTATTTTCAAGACAGTTTAACTGGTTTTGCAACCCGTTGATATACTTAACTTAGTCAAGTCGACATCAAGTCATGGAGAGATCTTTCAAAAGCATTCATAGGTCAGTACAAGCATGTAACTGATATGATTCTAAACCAGCTCATGATACAAGGTTTGGAACAGAAACACAATGAGAGTTTCCGTGAGTATGCCCAACGTTGGCGAGACGTGGCAGCTCAGGTGCAGCCCCCACTTCCGGAAGGCGAAATCATTCTTATGTTTGTGGACACTCTAAAAGTAGTCTTGTATGATAATCAATCCCGCCAATAGCTTTGCGGACATGGTCATGACGGGAGAACGTATTGAGGATGCTATTAAGAAAAGGAAGATAGTGGATCTCTATAGCACAACCGCCCACAGGGGGCATGAGTCCCAATTTCATATGGTGGGCTCTCGCCCAAACAACCAGTCTTATGGTCGTTACCATGATCAAGCACCCTGGTCTGCAAAGCCTCCAAGGGTTCTTCACCCGGTTCCTATGTCGTACACTGATTTGCTCCCAGTGCTTATTGAGAAGAAGCTTCTAACCCCAGTTCAGTACAAACCAAAGGATCATCCCTATCCTGAAGGTTATGATGTTAATGCCATGTGTGACTACCATGTGGGAAGCACGAGCTACACCATGGAGAATTGTGGGGCACTGAAAAACAAAGTTCAGGGACTGATCGAGAACGGTCTGTTGAAGTTCTGAAAAGAAAGAATGGTGAGCGAGACTTTTGGGAGGTGTTGTTTCCCGGGTTTTTAGGAGCTCGTGTGTTCAATTTTTCTTTCATGTTGCATTTTCTCTTGAAATAATGTATAGAACAAACATTGCTATCATTTGCCCGAAGATAGCAATGATCTTTTTAAGGGCACTTGTTATGTGTGCGGATTTTCTTTCTAATGAAAATGCATCTTTGCTTAACATGCAACGACCTCAAAATCATATATATGTATATCCCTCCTTACCTCCGTAGGTCCTCGGATATCACATGCATGATGTGGCATTGATTTTAGTGAAAGTGATCGATCGAATGGTGTGATACCAATGAAGTATGATTTCCCGCTCTGTCCGCTCTGGTCGGTAAAACGAGAGAAGCGAGATTACTATTCCTTCGACGATGTTCGATGATAAGATAATCTCCTAGGAAAGCCCAAAAGAAGTTGCTTGGATATGCCTGAAAAAAGGAAAAAAGAAAAAAAAGAAAAGAAAAAAAGAGAAAAATAGACTGTTTCAAAATAAAATGTCCTCAACTTCAGAACCTGGTAATAAGCATTAAAAAAGCACTCCAATTTTCGAAACCTGGTAATAGGAATTTTCGAATATGAGTGTGGCATTTTAGGGGCACTCCGCTGAAGCCCGAAACTCTTCGCTTCATGAGTGATGGTGATATTTTCAAAGTCGTGATCATGCCGAGTAACTCGGGGAATTGTTGTATGCTCCATCTTTTTCCTCGAGGCAAAGGATTGTGACGAGTTGAATTCCCCTAAAAATGGGGGAAATAAAAAAGAAACAAAAAGAAGAGGTGAAAACGAATGAACAAATTGAATAAGTCCCAAAGAGGAATCCTTGAGGACATTGACACAAAATCAATGGTAATCATAAGCACACGTGTTCCATGGGCTAAAAAAAAGGTGAAAGTTTAAACATACATATGAGTGGAGAAACATGATGAGAACTAGAAGGGATAGTAATCGAGCTAATCAAGCAGGTACCATAATCATGAGGATGAACCAAGAGATTTGGGAGGAGTTTCACAACTTCAAATATCGCCACAACATTCAAAGTCTTCATAGACACAAGCTATGCTTGAAATGGTCATCAGACAGTTGAATCTAAGGCGCTCTTGCATTTGATATCCGGGGCACCCTATTATGTTTTTCTTTTAATTAGAATTTTGGCTTCAAGGTTCTGTAAGTTAATCTGAAAATCCATTTTTCATTAGAATGATGACCAGCGAATTGATATATTTTAAAAAAAGAAATTTCCTTGCATTACTTCATAGATAAATGCATCGCCGTCAGTGAGGACCAAAATTCAGGGGCACTACATGGTGTGGGGATGGTGAAAGAACCATGAAGTTAATTTTTCGTGAAGGGACATCACTGTCCGCGGAACAACAGGGGCTTTTGCACATATAATCTAGAATCAAAATAGATGGGAGATGACATACAGCTTGAAAGTACTTGGTTCATGATTCTGATTACAACTAAGGTTATTGGACTCAAGCAATGAGCAACACAAGTTGAAGGCAAAGTTTGTCAGGACATGTTACTGATGAGTGGTTGCAGTCCCAAGATGATGACCACCAACTCCAGAAAAATGGAAACGAGCTAAAACCATGCATCTTTGCATTCTCATGACCATACACATCTTTGCATCATGAAACACGCTCATGCATCATTGATAGTTAGACATCCCTATGTTAGGAGCATGCTAACTCATACCATCATATCATTTTGTTTATTTTAAACAGGCATTTGAAGATTGATTAAAGGGTGGATCTACGGCTCTACGAAAGGAAAAATAGATCTAATAAGAAGTCCTTTGACTGATATTAAGATTTTTAATCCATGATTTTAATCCCCCCAAATGATGTTTTTCTTAAAACTCAAATTTCTCAATTTTATTCCTTCCTAAATGATATTTTTCTCGAAACTCAAATTTCTCAATTTCAACCCTTCCAAAAGAATGTTTTTCTCAAAACTCAAATTTCTCAATTTCAATCCTTCCAAAAGGATGTTTTTCTCAAAACTCAAATTCCTCAATTTTATTCCTTCCTAAAGGATGTTTTTCTCAAAATTCAAATTTCTCAATTTCATTCCTTCTAAAAGGATAATTTTCTCAAAATTCAAATTCCTCAATTTTATTCCTTCCTAAAGGAGGTTTTTTTTCTCAAACTTCAAATTTCTCAATTTTATACCTTCCTAAAGGATATTTTTCTCAAAATTCGAATTCCTCAGTTTTATTCCTTCTTAAAGGATATTTTTCTCAAAATTCAAATTCCTCAAATTTTATTCCTTCCAGAGGATATTTCTCTCAAAATTCAAATTTCTCAATTTTATTCCCCTCTAGAATGTTTTTTAAAATTCAGGTTTCCTGGTCTTTAAATTTAAAAAAAAGAAAAAAAGAAGAGAAAAAAGAAAAAGAAAAGGAGAAGAGAGAAAAGAGGAGAAGAAAAGAGAAAAGAGAAAAAGAAGAAAAAAAGAAAAAAAAAGGGAGAAGGAAGAAGAAAAGAAGAAGAAAAAAGAGGAAAAAGACAAAAAAAAGAAGAAAAGAAGAAGAAAAGAAGAAGAAAAAAGAAAAAGGAAAAGAAGAAGAGAAGAAGAAGAAAGCAAGAAAAGGCGAGGATCGACCGATCAGAGAAAATAACCGAACAACTTTGGGTTGTTGCAGTTCAATAGAAAAGATTTTGAACATCGACTCCCTATTTTAAGAAGCTAACCTCAACAAGATTAAAGAGCTCCTAATGAGAAGAGCTCGATCGACAAAGGTCAAAGAGCTTATAGCGAGAAGTACTCGCTCAAGAAGAAATAAAAATTCATAGAGAGAAGAACTTGCCATGTTTTTTCAAGAATTTAAGGCGAAGGATTTAAAACTCACCACATCAGGATTTTAGAGCAAAGGAGGCAGATACTTAAAGCTCAAAGATTTCAGGCGAAGGATTTCAGACTCGCCACATCAGAATTTCAAAGCAAAAGAGGCAGATACTCATAGCTCAAGACTTCATGCGAAGGATTTCAAACTCGCCACATCAGATTTTCCGAGCAAGAGAGGTAAATACTCATAGCTCAAGGTGAAGAATTTCATACTCACCATAATTAGGACTTCTTATAGCTATGCTATTACCTATATATTTATGTCTCGTTGCTATAGCAATTGCTTGTTTTCAGGTGCACTACATTGCATGTAGGCTGCATTTTTAGTATATTATGGGTGCTTTTCAATTTATTGCTCGTGTGGAGTTGGTGCTGCGTGAAAGGTAGTTTCTGGATGTTTGTGTGCGGGATGACAAACCAGAATGCGAGGGAAGAAGCAAGGAACAAAATGCTATAGTAAAGGAAGAGAAAGAAGGCTAGATGGCGCACGAAAGCACAAGCACGTGAAGTGCAGGAAAGGACGCCTAACACTGTCAGACAGCTTTATGCAGCAGTCACACTACATCTGCAGGCCGTCCTTTTTGTCCCCTGGTGGATAGAGCTTGTCGGAGGATATTCGTTGGGATTCCCAACGAGATACCAAGGCACCAAAACCCTAGAAGACCACCCTCCCACTATATAAAGGCTTCATCACTTCAAGGAAAAAGGAGGAGCGAAAGAGAGAGAAAAGTGTGCAAGACGAAGCACAACAGAGGGGAGAAGCACTTCATCGTCAGTCAGCTTTGGTGTCCTTCTTCGGGAAGCTCGAGGTGTGGCCTCACCTTCCTCGTCTGAGGCGGTGGGCCTAAGGCGGTCATGGAAGTCCACCGGCGAACTGGGAGTTTATCTTTCCTTTTTTGCTATAGCATTTATTTATCTGGATGGTTGTATGAGAATGATACGTTTGAATATTGCCCAGCCATGAACTGTTTTAGATGGCGTGGGTTTTGCTGGATGATACTATTTTTATTTTCTTAATCTCATGTTGATGTTTACTGTTCTCTCTTGATCTTTGCTTTGTTTATGGTATGCTTAATTTCCTTAGAGTTGTAAGAGCTTAGGGTTGTCAGTGCTTTGAGATATAGGCCCTACCTTAAGCGCCTTCGAGAGTTGGCCTTTCTTTAGGAACATCCCGGGGTTGTAAGAGATTAGGGATGTTAGTGCCTCGAGAAGACATGCCATTCCTTATGATGCCTTCGAGTGATGGTCGTTCCCTAGGTACTGTTGGGGGTAGTGATTAAGAGAGTAAGCCTTAGCTAATAGTGACAGTTAGAGTAGTGTGTGACAACCTTCAAGAGAGGGTCATTGCTTTAGTATTAGCTAGGGGGAGTGATCGAAAGAACTAGCCTTAAATCTTCATAAACAATGGAGTAACCACCAAGGGGAAGGACTCCAACCTGCCTTAGAGATAAGTGATAGGTTTAAACGGCTAAGAGGGATAGAGATTAGAAGAGTAAGGTGTTGGAGTCAAGCCGAGAGGTATCGCTGTAGCATTTTAGCCTCTCAACTTTCTTACTAGAGATAGTTTAGGAGCAACCTAAGTAAATCCCGTCGAGCATAGTGAGAGAACTAGGATTCGTTAGTAGTGTTAAGAGGGTTGAGAGGATTATCCTTCAGGAGCTAACCAGCCATTCCGTAGAGAGCTTCGTATCCGAGAGAGGACCTATCTGCCATTGATTATCTCTTCTCTGTTTGCTTGTTTTGCTACCGCATTTTCTTTCATTCATCCTGCCTCAGCATACTCACATTACAATTTGGTTACTATAGCAATTTGGATAGGAAAATTGTGTTCACCTCCAATCCATGTGGAGACGATACTCACTCATCACTTTATTACTCGTTCGACGTGTATACTTGCACCATTTGCGTATCATTTATAGTCACTGCACGAACGCAACAACTTTCGAGCAAAAGATACAGATACTCATAGCTCAAGGCGAAGATTTCAAATTCGCCACGTCATAATTTCAGTGCAAATGAGGTTGATACTCAAAGCTCGAAGATTTCAGGCAAAGGATTTCAAATTCGCCATGTTAAGGTTTTCAGAGCGAAGGAGGCAGATACTCAAAGCTCGAGGACTTCGAGGCACAAGGGGCAAATGCTCATAGCTCCGACTATCGAGGAAGAAGAAGGGTGAATAGTTTTATATAGGAGGAACTCGCAGCCAGAATCTTCAAACATGGAAGTTTGATAAAATTAGTGCTTATGGTCTTTGTTTTATTCTTGTTACACAAGGATAAGAAAAGAGGGGCAACTATAATCACTAATTTTGTTCGGGATAACCTTTTTTATTTCGTTTTATAATAATGGGCTTATATGGGCTGTTGCTTAGTTATTAACTATATAAATGTGTTATTAAAATCCGAAAGCAAAAAATATTATTTGTATTATGTGTTTTATTATATTTTTAATTTAATATAAAAACCCCTAAATATTATTACTAGTGTTATATAATTATATATGTGTTTTGTATACCCCATACTATTTTAGGTTTATTAATTCGGTCTCCTATTGTTATTATACCAATAGTATTATTATTATTATTAATATCACATTATTATCTTACCACTGTGTTATCTTATTATTATTATTATTGTTGTTGTTGTTATTATTATTATATCTATGTTATATTTAATTAAAATCAGAAAAGAAAAAATAAGTTATAAACCACATTAAGTGAAGCCCAATGCATATATAATAGTTAAATAAAATCCCAATAATAAATAAATTAGTCCATTTACATTAAAAATATAACATATTACATAAGGCCCGATAAGAGCCCAACTAAATAACCCTAATTTCGAATCTGATATCCTAATTTCATCTCTGCGCAGCAGGCTCCCAACTGTTAGATCGGGGATAGATCTAACGGCCTAGGATCAAAACCCAGAAGGTTCCAAAGTCCTCACGCGCCAACGCCCCCGTCGCTTCAGCTCCCCACTCGCACGTATGACCCACACACGGCTCCTCGGCTCACTACACGCGCCAACGCGCGCCGGCCCAACTTCCCTACGCACTCTTTGCGGCTCTCCAGCTCCACGCCATGACGAATGGTCTCCTCCAAGGATTTGCAGCCGCACCGATTCTCCATCCTCAACCGGCCAGCCCATGCAAACAAAATGGATAGTGTTAGAGCCGTTAAGACACAGAACAAAAATTAGGGATTTCAGATGAATACGAACAAGAAATTCCAGATAAACCAATAGCCAATTTAGGATTTTTTTTCCTTTATTCTAAAATAATGTAATTTCGGCTTATAAAAGCCGAACCCAAATGTTGTAAAAAAAGGCAATATTGGGGATATTTTCAGAGATCAATACAAAGAGAATAAAGCATTTCAGAGGTATTGTTTTCTTCTTTTTTCGAATCGAAAGCACAAAATCAAAGGGTTTTAGGGTTTCTGGATTTTACCTTCGCGATCGTCGGTTCTCCTCATAGCCGTTCGACTTCGCTCGCTGGTGATAATCCCCTGGTCTTTTAGATCGCATGGGTGAACCGACGATGAGCCGAATTGTTTACAAATAGGGGTTTCAAAAAACCTAAGGTTTCGAATCTGTTTTGGGTTTCAAAACGAAAGGGGGTTTCTTTTTTAAAGGAAATGGTTGGATCGAGGTTCTAGGTGAGAAAAAAAGGGCGATTTTAGTTCGTTTAGGGGATCGTCGGCCGCCGATTAGCGATGGTCGACGTTTCAGAGTTGGTTCCGAAAGAGAGGAGTCTGAGTTTGGGGTAGCAAAACAAAAAATGGGGGTTAAAATGATTTAAATACGTTTTTATAATGTTTTAGATGTTTTAAAATTGGTTTACAATCTTTCCGCGTCGCGTTTTTACGCTCATTAGGGCTTATGTGTTCAAAACCTTCTCCGCGGTCCCTCCAACTTTTTAAAAAGTTTTAATTCCGCCCCTATCTTGATTTTAGCCGAATTGTGAGGGGTTTAATTTCCGTTTTGGTCCTGCGAATTTCGTTTTTATCTTGATTTAGTCATAATCCCATTGTTAAAACCCTTTAATCATGTTTTTTAAATTTCTGTTCTATTTACCTTTTCTTTAATTTCAGTCCATGTTTTATTTGCTTTATGTATGTATGTTGGTTATATTTAGCATGTGGATGATAATGTATGATTGCCTTGATTTGTTTATGTGGTTGTTATGTTGTTATTAATTTGATATATAGTTTGCATGCATATGATATAGTTTTTAAATGAAGCGTTTTTTATATAATATATGACACATATTTACTATAAGTTTTTATATCATATAATATTTAAAAATATATATTTAGGTAATATGTGTCATGATCTATAGTTTTAAAGTAATATAAAATATAACATATGGTTTTAATGTGTGCATAGTTTAGTTTTTTATGTCACTCGAATGTGAATTTATGACATGCACATTAATTGGCATTCATATGACTTAATATGTTGATTTGCTTGATAATTAATTTTAATCATAAAAATGAGATACTTATTAATTTACGTATTTGGGTTGTAATATCTCAGCTTATTGGATATTCCCCGAATATTCGAATTAATTCGCATCGTCTAAAGGTAAATTCGTAAGTAATTAAAACGAACAAGACCATGACATCATTCCTTATCTGCTTGCATCATGCATAAAGGTGACGTACGGGATTTGAACCCTAAACTAACATGGCATTCAGTCTTATATGATGTCGATTTAGTCTATGGTTCGGTGTACCATCATCCTTTTTAATTAAATGCTCAATTAATTCTAAGGCCACAATTTGATAAAGCCCGCATTATTTAAGTCAAATTTTCACTTAAGAACATCTAATTAAATTCACTTTAAATCTTAAATAATTTCTATCGATTAAAGGCAACAAGTAATTTAGTATCGATTTCCGAGCATGATGGGGGTGCTAACCCTTCCCCATACGTAACTAACTCCCGAACCTATTTTAAAGTGAATCTCTGGTTTTGTGGTGTCCGACATACCTTAGTGGCCGGTGGTGACTCCAAATTTTTAAAGTTTTCCAAAACACGAACTTTTAGAACAAGAAGTTCCCCTTTTAACAAATATGTTTTCAAAAAGAGGTACACTTGAAGGTTTTTTTTTCAAAAAAATGTTGTTATAGGTAGCTGTTGAGCTGAGAGCAATGTTTGCTCGGTTAAGTATATCGTGTGGTGGTTGGTTGATAGCCGAGTTGCAGGTGAAACATTCCTTGATTCAGTTAATAAAGGATAAGCAGTTGCTTGATGATTCGTTGGTGCCTCATGTTCAGGATATAGCTGATGGTGATGCAACAGACTTCTGTTTCAATGATGATGGTGTTTTTTGCTTTAAAAGTCAAATAGTTGTACCGGAAGATGTTGAGTTGAGGTGCACTATTTTGACTAAAGCTCATAGCATTTCTTTTGCTATGCACCCTGGTAGTACTAAGATGTATCGTGGTTTGAAGGATGAGTACTATTGGGTGGGGTTGAAAAAGGATGTTGCTGATTTCGTAAGCAAGTGTATGGTTTGTCAGCGTGTGAAAGCTGAGCATCAGTTTCCTTCTGGTTTGTTACAGCCTTTGAGGATACCAGCATGAAAGTGGAAAAGGATTACGATAGATTTTGTGTCTGGTCTGCCTTTGAAACCATCCAAGAAGAACTTTGTTTGGGTGATTGTAGATTGTCTTACGAAGTGTGCACATTTCTTGGCTGTGCATACTACGTATACGTTGGATAAGTTAGCGGATTTGTATATTGCTGAGATTGTGCGTTTGCATGGTGTGCCTAAGTACATAGTGTCGGATAGAGATCCGAGTTTTACAGCGAGATTTTGGGAGTGTTTACACCAAGCATTGGGTACGCGTTTGAATTTCAGCACTTCATATCATCTCCAGACGGATGGACAATAGGAGCGAGTTATCCAGGTGCTGGAAGACATATTGTGATGTTGTGTGATTGATTTCCAAGGTTCTTGGGAGAAGCAGTTGCCTTTGGTTGAGTTTGCTTATAATAACAGTTTTCAGGCAAGTATACAAATGGCTCCGTATGAGGCTTTGTATGGGAGAAAGTGTAGAACGCCTCTTTGTTGGGCGGAGGCGGGGTAAAAGTTGGTTTCTTTGTCGGATATGCTTAAGGGAACAACTGAGAAAGTGAAACTCATATGTGAACGGTTGAAGGCTGCTTCGGATCGTCAGAAGTCTTACGCGGATTTAAAGCATAGGGAGATTGAGTTTGCGGGTTGAGATCGTGTGTTCCTAAATGTATCACTGTAACCCCCTCGTCCCGGTCTGGGCGACTGACCGGTCCGAGTAGGCTACACGGGGAAAACCGACGCGAAACCCGTTAAGGTCCCACCTCGGTTAGCGACCCTAGAAAACTTTTTCGTTTATTATAGTCTTATCTAGATGCTTTTATTAAACCTATGTGTTAAACGACAGCGGAAACAAGGCTCACGAGAAGCCAAACAGCAAACAGGGCCTAAGCCCAAACCTTGGGACCCATTAGAGATGTCAAACAACCCATTTTTAGGCCTGTGTTTCGAAACAGACGTAACCCGTTTCGAAACACGGGCTTCAGCTTAAAAAGCAAGACACCCATGCCAAAACGCTTCCACCCCGTTTCGGAATAGGGTCACGTTTTGCCTAGGTGTTTCGATACCCGTTTCGAAATAGGTGTTTACAGTGGCCCAAGTGTTTCGAAACCTGTTTCGAAACAGGGGCTCACAGTGGCCAAACCGTACCGAAACGTGTTTCGATACAGGGGACCCAGGAACCACACCCGTTCCGAAACGACACAGCTCGTTTCGAAACACCTGCAGCCTGCAGTTTTCCAAAATCAGTTTTACACATCTCTAAACGATCCCAAACGCCCTTAACGACCCCAACAAGCATACACGGCATACAAGCACACTCTAGAGGCATGCACCCTATTGCAAACATACTTAAAACGCAAGGATACAAGATAAGGCATCCACTCAAAAGATCATACAAGGCATTCAAGATAACATGCTTCACAAGGTTAAAAACTTAAGCATTTGAGGTAGGCAAGATAGACATGGTTTACAAGCAAACATGGCATCCAAGAGCCAAACCAATTCAACATACAACAAAGCATTCAAATCAACAACACCTATCCCATTGCTTGACTATTACAATCTGCAATTTAAAGATCATACTTGAGCTAACCAAAAGCAACACTTGGAGACCTTTCCTTGCCCTTGCCACCCACAAGCTACTGATCTGCATTGTCGAACAAAAAGGAGCGTAAGCATAAAAGCTTAGTGAGGGTAAGCTCATAAAACAAACCTTCGACAATGCAGGGTCCAAGCACGAGCAAGAATCAAAATAGAATGCACGATCTTACCTGCAATCCTCAAGAGCCAAAATAAAAGATGATGCATGAACATATTAACAAAATCATGTCATGCTCAACAAGTCCATAGCCACAACATATAGAAACACATATAACCAACATATGAGCATCATAATCTGCAATCTGTATTGGCACCTAGCTATGACTCGAATACGTGGATAACTGTTGGAACTCACATCCAACAACACAACCATTACCTGACGGTGGAATTACACTCATCATCGTTCACACGGAGGGGATTCCACTCATCCTCACGCCTCGTTTCACGCGGAGGGGATTCCACTCATCCTCATGCCCGTCGATGGGATTCCACTCCTCACCGACGAATATATATATAAGAAGATTTTCGGGCGAACCCGTACTCCATCTTGATGACTACCATCATCAAGACCACGCGCGCATTTTGACTCACGTGTGCACACTAAACATCCTAATGATTGATCATTTGTACCCAAGCATACTAGTGCCAATACTACACATTTCATTAATCTTTCACAACATCATTTCATAACAACTTCCGTGCTTAGCACGTACTCACCATGACTTACCGTCATGCACAAACCACATTTCCATGCCTAGCATGTACTCGCCATGATCCTTGGATCATGCAACCACCTCATAACATCATTTCACATGCCAACACCACATGTATATCATTAACACAATTATCACAACATATTTCATACATATGTATATCTCCATCATGTTTATCATCAACATGCATATAACCATGCTTTAAGCCATGCCTCAACATACATGTAACAATGCATCAAACCATGCCTCATCATACATGCATAACAACATATACATAACCACCATAATCACAATTAAACATGAGGCATAAATCAACAATTTAAAGATCAACCAAGGTCTCCAACTAAAGCTTGGGATTAGGCTACCACCCTAATCCCAACTCTAGGTGGGTCTACCAATCCCAGCCTAGTCCACATGCTTGAACCAACACTTGAAAACCATTTAAAAACATTTAACCACTCACCTCCACCTCCAAGCTCAATTACCAAGCAACCAAGGTCTTCAAATTTCCGGATTTGTTCATGAGGCTTCACCAACACATAATCTCGCTTCTAATCACCTCAACACAATCAAAACAACCTCAAATCAATTCACCAATTAATGTGGCAAACCCGAAACACCATTCAAGCAATAAACACATGAATTCAAGCCATGAACAACCCCAAAATCATCAAAGCCGAGCAGCCCTTATACCCAGCCCAAAACTTGTGATTTCAACACATTTAACACATTCAAATGCTTCCAAAACAGCCCTCAACTATTTCCCTAACATCAACCCTCAATTTCCAACACAAACCACACCCAAAACTCAACTAAAAACCCATCAAAACCCAAATTCGGGAATATGTATAAAATCATGTAAAAATCATATATGTTGGACCATTTGGTTCACAAACACCATAACTAACAATATTAAATCAAAATATTAAGTTAAAAACAATAAAAGTATCATTTTTATTCAAATCTTCCAAAAACCCAAATTCTAAAACTTGAACCAAAATGAAATCTAGTTGTACTTTTAAAGAGAGGAAGATGAGAGCAAGTCGAAAATGTAATTACCTTTCAAAACCGAGCCAAAATGAAGATGCTAGGTGAAGGAATAGTGAAAGGGAGAGGGGGAAGCTTATTGTCGTGAGTTTTTGTTGTTTGGAGAAGAAGATGGTGAAATTGTTTATTTGAAATGGGTTTTATTTGGAAAGACCTACTATTTACAAAAATGCCATTAAAATGGCTATTGGGCTTCAAAACCAAAACATGTCCAACATGCTTTTACTTATTTGAAAACCTGAGGCCTAAATTATATTTTATTATTTAAAAAAAAAATATAAAACTGAAACTCAAAATATTATTTAAATATTATTTTTACCCGACCCTCAAACTCGGGTGTTACAATCACCTTGGAAGAAGGTGATGAGGTTTGGACGTAAGGGTAAGCTTAGTTCGAGGTTTATTGGACCTTATGAGGTTGTGGAGCAAGCTGGTCTTGTGGCATATCGATTGAGGTTGCCTCCTGAGTTGGGCAAGATCCATGATGTGTTTCATGTTTCAATATTGCGGAGGTATAGATCGGATCCATCTCATGTGATGCATGTTGAGGATATTGAGTTGAATCCAAATTTATCTTATGATGAAGAACCAGTAGGGATTCTTGATTCGAGTAGCAAAGTTCTTCGTGATAAGACGATTGAACTTGTGAAGGTGTTGTGGCGACATCGAGGTGTTGAGGAGGTCACGTGGGAGAGCAAGGCGGACATGTTGAAGCAATTTTCGTACCTTTTTTCCTTCAGGTAAAAATTTCGACATGATGTATTTTTGGAAACTGTGTTTGTGGTTTGAGCTAAACTAGGTTGAAAATTTATGGTTGCAGGTTAGGCTCGAGGCCCAAATGTGACATCCTGGTTTAGGGTGTGACACTCATACTATCAAAATGTTATACTTTTTTATGATATTTTAGGTTTGACACTCATACTATCAAAATGTTATACTTTTTTATGATATTTTAGGTTTGTGGTAAGTTTAGAAACTCAGAGACAAGTTCCAAAACTTGTCGTAAAAAATATTAGGGTAACATTTTTAGGTTGCAACCTAAAATGTTATACTTTTTTGATAATATTTTAAGTTGGTGATAATTTTCGAAACTCTTAGAAAAATTTCGAAATTTGTCGTAAAATATTATTTGAATAGCATTTCAGTTGGTGTGGGTAATATTTTAAATTTCGTATTTTTTAACATTTTGATTGTGGCGTCTTTTAACCTTGCCACACGCTAGACTCACTCCTTAATTAATACTCTTTAAAAAGGGAACCTTGTAATTTCGGAATAAACTTTTTTAATTCCACTTATAAATTATCATTGAAAAGGGTTAGGGTTTTTTTAAAAAATTCCACTACGTCTACAACTATAACTCGAGCCAATCCTTTTATAAATACCCAAATTCTGACGAATATTGTTAACATTCTTTAAGAGTATAATAGTGGGTTTATATCGACATAAACCCCGGAGAACCAAAGCCGGACCCCTTCAACCGCCGGTGCATGCTACAGATGGCCTCCAACTCCAAATTCGGCTGTTCTTTGAAATTCTTTGAAGCAAACAATATATCTCCCACTGCCACCGACGCCGGGATTATTCAGTTGCGTATCAGATTAAGATATCAACTTTGCGTCAAAGCCCACGACGTTGAGTTTTTGGTCGATGATATCGTTGTCCCTGAATCTGTGACTTCCTTCGCCATGCCGTTTGCTCTTTTGATGTCCGGCTACGGTGTAATGTTCATCTCCAACGTGCTCACAAGCCTCGACGTGGACGCCAGAGTTCGTGACTTCTCGAGTCCGAAGATCGTAGAGTTTGCCTTCGACATGGTCCAACGTCATGGCACAGTTGTTTCGGGTTTTATGATGGTGGCTCAAGTTTCGATCCATAAAATTGATTACATCGGTAACGAAGAGTTTAATAGGATTTTAAACACGTTGAAGCCGGAAAGCATTGGAGGTTCAAAAAATGAGTCTTTACTTGAGCAGAATGTGAAATTAGAAGATCAGAGTTCTTGATGAAATACTTGATTCTCTTTTGCAGTAAACTGTATGGTATAGGATTAACATTCGGTTTCTTGGTATGCAAGTTATTAGAATAAACATTGAACAGTAACCCTAATTTTCAAAGTGGTAACATTTGGTTTCTTGATATACAAGTTACTAGTAACAGGTTATTGAGTCAATAATTAGATTGTTGTTATTTGTTATGCATTTAAAATTTATTTATTTTGATCGAACAAAATTTATATATATAATATATTATATATATATATATATTAGTGCATCCAAAATTTATATGTAACATAAATTAATAGTTCCACAAAATTTATATACAACTCAAAAATCTTTGAAACATAGTTATAATATAACAAATTACAAAGACGTGAATCAAAAACATGAACGTTAAGTCTTAAAGAAATAAGAAAACAACCAAATACTCTTATCTAAGAACACAAATGAATAATTAATTGAATTTTAGTTTAATCGATACTATTAATATTATAATAATTAAAAGACATTTAAGCTCAAGGATTGAAATCCTCACCCCTTTTCGGTCTCCTACTTATGTTCTCACACTTAAAATTAGGTTTATAGTTAGGATTTAAGAAATTTAGGGTAGGATGTATATTTCAGAGTATAGGATGTAGGGTATAAGATCTAAAATTTAGGGTTAGGGCTAGAGCTTGAAATTTAATTTTTAATATTTTTTATGTTAGGGCATATATAAAGGATCCAAAAAAGGTAGAAAATTTTTAACCTAAGTTCAAACGTATTATTTCACAAAAAACTGAGTATACGAACTTTTTTATTTATCTTTCCTTACCAAGGTTTACATTTACCACAATAACTGCCTCCAAATTTACCATTTCCTGGTCGTAGGGACCCACAATGGAGCAGACATATGAGGGGTGTAAAAAATTATTCTGACTTAAAAATTCTACTGAAACTGACTCGAGTCTAAATTGATTGTGATTCGAAGTGATGATGACCTGAACTTGACCGAGTCCGACATAATGTAGATCTGATCTTGAATTGAACTCAATAATGTGATAATCACACCTGACCTGATATAAACTTAAACATGAAATTAACCTGGTAAATATCTGATATAATCCGATTTGAAACGACCCAAGATTTAATTTAACCTAACATGTTATCTACCTGACTTGTTGTTACTCCACATTTTCATTGACAGTACGACTTGTAAATGAGTAAATTTGTACCTTTTTATTGACCTGACTTGTAAATGATTAAATTGATAACCCGGTAATTGTTATTATTATTAAAACTAAAATTATTCTTCTTGTCGTTAATTTATTTTTGTTTATTTGTTAATTTGGCATTGTTGTTAGTGTTATTATTATCAAAAGTAAAAATATTGTTTATTTCTGAACTTAGTATACATAATAATAAGTAGTATTAAATTACATCTGAATAAAATCACTACAAAATTAACTACCGGAGATGGTTGAAGTGGTAAGCAGTTTTGTATCATATAAGTAGATCTCGAATTTGAGGCATTTTGTATGCAAAAATTCTAGTTGAGAGACTCATACACTAAAGCCAGTTGTGCGACGCAGGTCGATTCAGATTATTCAGGGCAAAGCCCTGAGGATCTAGGAGGGTAACCAAAAAATTACCACAAATTATGTACATAGACAACGTGACGTTATGTACACAACATATACATCTCGATGAACTGGATAGTTACAAAGGCAACTCAACGTTTAGTGCGAAGGTGCAACGTTTAGCAATAGTGTCTAAGGCTCCTAATTGGTTAAATTAGATTTTAATAGATTTAGGGTTTCTTGTTTAGTTATTTTTATATGGGCATAAAGTCAAAACTAGCCCCCCAACGTTTGACCTTTTGATCACTTTAGCCCCTATTTTTTTTTAGTGCAAACATACTCCTAACATTTTATTTTCGTTCGGAATTCACCCTCGTTGGATGAAAACCGTTAGTCAACTAACGGTCAACACCCATCGATGACGTGGCATGCCACATGACAGGAGATGATGATGTGGTATCACAATTTTTTTTAAAATAATCATTTTTATATTAAATTTTAACCAATCAGATGATGACACGTAGCATCATCTGATTGATTTTAAAATAAATAATTAAAATTACAATATAAGAATGGTGAGATTAGAACCCAAGTTTGGTGGATAAAAGGCTTAAGACCTAACCACCAAACCAACCTTCTAATTTGTGATAAACTACATCAAATATATTATATAATCTCATTCAAATAGCAGATCTTTTTCTTCTCCATGAATCAACTTCACGATCAATTCCTTAACGACAAATCCAAGAAAAATTCATTATTAATCAAAATCTCAATTTTTTGAACGGATCAAAATCTTAGTTTTAATTTTCCCTTACCGATTTAAAAATCCCAAAAACCCTATATAAAATCTATTAATCTTTGAATTTCCCCCATCTTAATATCACCAAATCAATTAATCCCAAAAAAATTTCTGTTTCATTTCATCCTCATCTCTTCCTCTATTATGTCTTCTGTAAGTTCTTCTTTCATTCCTTCCTTTCTGAGTTTTGTTGTTTTTTTCCCGGAAAAACAAGTGAAACCCAAAAATATTTTCATTGTTTATAGAAAATTCTTTTTTCCTGGATTTGGTTAGATGAATAATATGTTAATGTTTTTGTAGCCACTACCAAAATTTGGTGAATGTAAACAATCCGAACTTAGCTGAATGATATACGATCATTTTTAATACAACTAAGAACGAGAAAAGTACTGGTGGGAAAGCTGTGATTGATTCCACTAAGATTGAAAATTAATTGTAAAGTTGATTCATGAAGATCTGCTATTTTGATGGACTTATATAATATACTCTATCAATTGCTATTTTAATGCCTAACCACCAGCCTGAGTTCAATTCCCACCATTCTCATATTGTAATTTTACTTTAAAACCAATCAGATGATGCTACGTGTCATTATTTGATTGGTTAAAATTTAATATAAAAATAATTATTTAAAAAAATGTGATGTCACGTCATCATTGCCATGTCAGCATCTCCTACCACGTGGCATGCCACATCATCGATGGGCGTTGACCGTTAGTTGACTGATGGTTTTCATCCAACGAGGGTGTATTTTGAACGAAAATGAAACGTTAGGAGTATGTTTACACCCAAAAAAGAATAGGAGGCTAAAGTAACCAAAAAGTCAAACGTTGAGAGATAGTTTTGACTTTATGCCTTTTTATATGGGGTAAAAAGAACATTTGGGTATTTGAGCTTGAGAGGATAATTACTCTTCCCGCCCAAAATTTAATTTCCTAAAAAAATTATTTTTTTCATATACCCTAAATCTTAGAACCTAATTTCCTAAACCATATATAGGATAAGTGAAAGAAATAAAACGGTACATATATTGCAAATTGCAATAGAATAACTTAACTTAATCTGACATGTAGAATAAACTGAACTTAATCTGATAGCCGTAATGACTCGACCTAAAGTTTATTTCTACCCGGTTAAGACATGACTTGAAGTGTACCCGAAGCCGATAACACTCGACCTGAATTTTATCTAAATCTGACATGATCGAACTTGAACTTAACTTGATACCCGAAATAACCCAACCTAAAATCTATCAGAACACGAATTAACCCGATAATTAATCGTTCAGACCCGAACTTAGTATTAACAAGACCCAGACTCGAACTGAGTCTAAACTAGAATCAACTCGACGTTGATCTGAACCCAAGTCAACCCAAACCTAACCTGATTCGAGTCAAACTATTGATTTGACCTAAAATATTCGAATATGATCTGACCGGACCTAAAACTCATTAAGTACCCGATTTTAGGTGCCTATGCCTATCATAAATTGAACCAAAGTTTTTGGGTGTACATCTACAGACTACAAATCTATAGTTGAGAGGAATGGATATGGAAGTAGAGTGTGTTAAGTGTGGAGCAGCGGTGGATTTGATAATATTTGTTTTGGTTCTACTTTATTATTACCCTTAATTGGAATAGAAAATAAGATAATTATTAGAGAACAATAATCAGGGGCGGTTCAAAGATTTTAGGGCCATGTGCAATATATTAAATTGGAGCCCTTAATTTATAATCAATAAGAAATATAAGTTATTTTTTTTCAAAAAATCTTAATACAAAAAATTAACTTATATATACACATAATTATATATATAAATCTATAAATTTTTTTTACAAATATTTAATTTAAGTTCTCTATTTTAGGGCCGTCTCTATTGGGGACCTGTACGGTCGCTCCTATCGCGCCTGTCCAGAACCTCATTGACAATAATCATGCTACCCTTAAAAGTGGCAGAACCATATATGATAGGATAATTTTCTAAATTTTACACATCCGAGTTTATTTTTTTTAATTATGCGAATCTATTCTTAAACTTTCTTTTAATATTTATGAATCGATTTCACCCAAAAATTTCGAGATTTTACGAGTGTTCAGGCAAAAATATTTATAGATTTTCTATTGACTCTTAATAGATGTTCTTAACATTAAATTTTTTAGAGATCAATTTTAAAAGGGTAAACTATGTCAGGTACCACTAAATTACTGGGGATGATCCGTTTTTACCATCAACCTTTCAATTGGTCTAAAGTTACCACTAAATTTTATTTTTCGACTCGTTTATACCACCGTGGGGTTAACTCCTTAACGACATGATGACTTGGATGCTAGACCAAAACGACGTCGTTTTGGTGTTGCTATTTTGATACTAAATTGCTCAAAACGGCGTCGTTTTTCTGGAGGAAAATATGAAAAATTATGCCCTCAATGACATTTGAACCTAAAACCTTTAAATATAAAGGTCACCTCTTAACCACCAAACCAACTTAACATCTTCATTTTGTTTTCGGCACAAATAATATATATTTCAAACTGCAGTTGAGATTAATTCAATTAGTTTAAATAATATAGATATATTATAAATAATATTAATGTACATATATTAATATATATAACTATTAAATAAAATATTTATATTAAATACAAAATTTTAAATTATCAATAATATTAAATATATTATTATAAAAACGAAAAAAATAATTTTAAAAAAACCCAAAATTTACAAAAAAAAAACCCAAATCCATCAAAACATTAAACTCTAACCTATAAATCTTAAAACCTTAAATCATAAATCCTAAAACCATAAACCCATTAGTAGCTAAAATTGATGGATTTGGGGTTTAAGCTTTAGGGTTTGGATGAATTTTTGAGTTTTTTTAGTTTTGGAAATTTTAGATTTTTTTTAAATTAGGTTTTTTTAGTTTTTATAATAATATATTATTTGTTTATATATTTTAATATTATTTGTTTATAATAAAATTTTAGGGTTTAAGGTTTATAGTTTAGGGCTAGAGTTTAGGATTTTGTTAGATTTTGGTTTTTTGAAAATTTCGGGTATTTGGTTGATTTGATTTGGTAAGACTTGAAAAAAATAAATTCTAAGCATTAACCCTAAATCTCACCCCTAACTCAAATTCCATAAACATAGCCCTAAACTTTAACTCTAAACCTTATTCATAAACTCTAAACCTAATTATTTAGTGTATGACATATATAGGGGCACCAAAAAGGAGTGGAGAATTTTCATTCGTTTTACATCTTTTTATACAGTTAGATGAAGATAAATGAATGACTGAGATTAACAATAAAAATAAAAAAAATTATCAAAAAAATAAAAATAAAAGAAATAAACAGTTTAAATAAATGTAAAAGTAATTAAATTTTATACGATTTAAGTGGATACTAATTCATATATACTGATCTTTATTATGACACCCAACCCAATGTGGTGCTTTTAAAATTGAGTTTCATCACTTGAGAAACGGGCTACAGATTCCATTTTATTTTCAGGGATATACAGGGCCCTGTAAATAGATTTTATAAACTGGGCTTCATGTGTGCAGAAGTACAGAACTGCACATCATTAGACTTTATATAAAAAACATCAATGGGTTAATATAGGCCTATAAGCTGCCCCTCTTCTGATCAAATATATATATATATATGAACATATTAGGTTCGTTTTATAATTTAGGTTTGAATTTTTTGTTTAACCATCGTTGTCTTACTTACTGGTCGATTAATTTAAATCGAGTTTTGTAAAAATTCAGTATAAATTGACCTTGTTTAAAGGACCTAGTGTCTCATCCACTGAAGCAATTGAATGTATTTATGTTTGAATTTAAAAATATAATATATTTTATTATTACCTTCTCATTCGTGTGGAGAAATCCAATATTCCCTTATGTAGCTTTGCATTTCTTTGACCATTATCTTTCGGTCATTTCTGCCTTTTCCCAATATTATTTCTTTTACCAGTAAACCAACTCTATTCTTAATATTTCAGGAAGTTCTTGGTATATGCTCATAACACGTTATATATATAGTTTTTAGAACAAAATCCATACTAATTGTTTATAGCTAATAGAATACATGTACCCCAAAAACCTTTTAATCAAGCCACCAAAAATATGTTTAGTTTCAATCTATTTATATAGTTATGGAGGTGGCAAACGGGTTGTTCGATTTAGGTCATTTTGGTTTGGGTCATTTCGAGTATGACTACATTCGGTTCGGGTTGGTTCAAGTCTCGTTCGATTTATGTTCGGGTCTATGATGGTTTCGGTTTGAGTATCGGGTCGGGTCGGTTGCTTTCGGGTCGGGTCAATGTCGGGTTAATAGGGTATCGATCGGTTTCAGTCGGGTTTTCAGGCCAAGTTAAGTTCTTATACCCTATATATGACTTTATATAGCCTGTATATTTAGTTTTTTGGTGAGTTGTGTGACATTTCACATCTCATATTTCTTTCTTTATTTTAATATCTTTTATTTATTTCGGGTTGCCTTCTGTAACAACCCAAATTTCAGATTAGTTACACGGGTCTCGAATCCGGGTTTTAAATCTTTAAGTTGGTAATTAAAAATAAGAATTATTTTGGAAGCTTGATTTATTTGAATTGGGGGCTAAATGAATATGAAATTTAAAGTTGGGAGCCTAAGTGGGACCAAGGGGAAATATAAGTGTTTAATAATTAATTTACCCATTTTTTCTTGGGAAGACTGGTATTTGAATTAAAGGCCGCTGAAAAGATGAAAAGAAACTAAAGAGGGGGATATTTTGAAAAGAAAAAAGTGAATGGGTGGAGTTTAAAATTCCGATTTGTTGTCGATCGGTCGTCTATTTTAGAAAACCTTTGGTATCATCGCGTTCATCTTATCGAGATGAGTCGGTCGGTGGTTTCAGAATTGTCGTTAGAGTTGTCGTTGGGGGGTGAATAAAAAGAAGATTCAAGTTTTGCGAGTTAGTCATGTTCGAGTGTTCAAAATAAAAAACAAAGGTCACCATAGAATTCCCAGCCAAAAATATGTAAGACTGGAGCTTGCCGTCGTTGTCCGGCCACCGGAAGCTGTCGCACTCTCTGGCGCGTAAGAGTGGGCGTTGTCCAGCAGTTGGGAGTGCACTATGCTCCCCTGCACCTGTGCGCATTGGATCACTACCCACGGCTGCACCGTAGCTCCTATGCACATGTGTCGTAGTAGATCACCTAGACTGTTGACCAGCTGGATTGATCGTTGACTTTGACCAGGGGCGTTGACTTTGACCGAACGTTAATTTTTTCGGGAGACCTTACTCCGGGGTTTCTCGACGTTCTATTTCGCCAAATTCGAACTGGGTAAGTTGTTTTTACGCGTTTGACCTTGTGATTTGAATATTGGAGCAAGAGGAGCATTTAGGAAGTTTGAGCGAGGATTCGTCGATAATTGCCTGAGGTTAGTACACCTCGAATTTCGAAATGCTTCATGAGCATCATAAGTGTAATCGCCTAGCTTGTTAGTGTTTTCAAAATAGGTAGATGAAAATAAGCATGTGTTGAGATCGGTATTACGAGACTTTGTAAATATTGAGATGCTTGATGAGCTTGAGAATATTCGAGACTATTATGAGCTTTAAAGGTCGTGTAGGGTCGGTTTGAATATTCGTCGAATTATCTGATTGGTTGATTTACATGTTGTGTTGCTTGAGTGCTTGAGATATAAATTGACATGTTAGATAAGAATTGTACTAGATGGACTGATAATTGATAATATTGGAATAAATGATCATAAAGTCGAGAATTGTTTTGAAAATGATTAAATGTGCTAGCAAACAAACCCTAATATCTTCCATAAGCTTTAGGGATCGATTAAAGCATAGTAAATATCGTAATTCGAGGAAAGTGTGCAAACTTGTGAATAGGGTATTGGTCTGAGCTTCATCCGTACTGGTACGTGATTGGGGGCCGTATCGGTACGGGTCGACCCGTATCGGTACTTGTGGAAATTAAGGATTTTCAGTAAGCCATTTTAGTATCGGTACGCGTGTGAGTATCGGTACCTAAGGGTACTGTATCGATATTCGTGTTCGAGTACTGATACGCACTAAACAAAATAATCTTTAATGCTAATAAAAAGATGAAAATTGAAGTGGGATATTAATGAGATAATATGGATTAATAAAGATAATTAATGAGAATGATTAATGTACACTTTCATAATGTATTAACTTGGTAAAGTCTTGGGTAACTTGTTTGTAATAGTAACAATATGGATCATTGGTGAATCGTGTGATGTTGCGTGCCAAATATGGGCACTTGGTTGGTTGAGTTACTAATGATTGATGGGATCCAAATACTCATTGAGAGAAAGAGTGTGTTGCAACACCATGGTTGAAGATTTCTGAATGTAGGATCCCGATCTTAGTGGATGCAGACATCATTCGAATATGCTTGATGAGAGATTCCATGCATGGTTGTGTGATCCCGATGCTTATTGGGAGCGAGCATCACTCTAGGTTTGTGGTATTACTTGTGTGCTTTCACTCGGATGATCTGTTGAGATCTCGAGTATGGTTGGGCCTTGTGTGCAATGTATGATGATTGCTTGATGTGAGAATGTAGTAGCGCCACGTGTTTATTTATCTCTCCTTATTGCTTGTACTAGCTTGCATGCTTATGTTTATGATTAGCATGAAGTATAGTAGAGTTGATGTGTACCACTAAGCTCTGTAAGCTTAGCGCTCAGAATCGTTGTTTTCGTGTGTAAGTTGATCGTCGGTTCGTGGGATCGAGGAGCACTATCAGTACGGGATTCCTACATGTGGTGATTTTCAAAGTATGATAATTGTGTTTAGTGGGTTGTGTATTCGTAGGACCTTACGTTGTGGTGTTTGTAATCCTTGTTCTTGAAATTGTATTAATCAAAGTCGAATGTTTAAATGTTTTAAATTAAAGTGGAGCTCCTTTGTAACGACTTAAATTGTTTATCTATCTTTTCAACTATTGGATTTTAATGTTTTTGGAAAAGACCTTATTGGGTTAAACCGAGTTGAGAAATTTTATGAAATCAGGTTGGGCTTGAAGCCCAAATGTGACATTCGGGTTTAAGGTGTTACACCTTCGGTTCGGGTTCATTCGTTTCAGGTCCATTCGGTTCGATTAAAAATAGGTTCAAGTCAGTTTTAGTTCAACTTAAATTCGGGTTGCTTTTGGTTCGGTTCGTTTTATTTTGAGTTTTGGATCAAGTTCGAGTCAATTTTAGGTCTTGGTTCGGGTAAATCGGTTCGGGTCTCGGATCAAATTTACCAGGAGATAGAATTTTATTTAAAAATAAAATTTAAAAATAATTATAATTTGTGCTTACAAAATTTATTTGAATTAATAAAGAGAAAATATAACAAAATCACCAATTCAAGGGAAAAAGCATGCAAAACTAAAATAGACTAATCACATTAATAATCATTTCTCCTAAAACCATCTAAATGCACAAATTAATTCTTAAATTATGAAAATAATACCAAAAAAGAGTTAGAAAAAAATACAACCAAACAATTTAGAAAAATAGAAGATACAAACAAACAACATTGTCTATGATTATAAATAAACGTCAACACTAACATAAAAATAGATAGAACAATGATGTCCCCATTGAAAATTGATTTTATCGTAACTCAAGAGCGAACCTATATGAGGTGATTGCAAATACCTATCAATATGAGAGAACACTTATAAAGGATCAAATCAACACATATAAACAAAATAACCAAATAAACCCCAGTTAGAGAGTCAATGTCTAATACAACTTTAAAAGAGAAAAAATACTGCAGAACAGAAGAAAAAAATATTCATTATTTTTATTAGAAAAGGAGAATACTTATTAGAACAAAATAACACAAAATATTAAATATACAAAAATGATAGATGAAAAATAGAAGAAAAAAATAAGAAGTAAAGATGAAAAAGAATACATCAAATATAATAACAAAGTATGGATGACAATCATTTAGCTAAAAAATAAATGAAATTATTCTCCTCAGAAATAAAGAAAAAAAATCAAAAACGAAAGAGAATAGAAAAAAAATTGAACAATTTTTACCTAAGAGAGGGGAATGAGAAATTTGCTCATAATGAATATAGAACCTATAACCTAGAGGAAATGATGTCAACTGAAAGCTTCAACCACTTGGTCTAAAAATTATTGGTAAAAATAAATTTAAATGACAAATGAATGAGATCAAAGAAAAATAATAATAAAAAAAAAGAATTATAGGGTATGTATGATTTTATAGAATTGGATTAAAAATTAATTGGATTCGTACCAACGTTATATTTAAAAGATATGCAAACGAATAAGTATAATACTTGTCCAAAAAAGCATAATAATAAAAATGTGTTAGATTAATGAATTGAGAACGGTGAATGGGATAAAGAAAGAAAAAATAACAAAATAAAGGAAAATTCTATAACGGGCGTCGAACATCGATGAACACCACTAACACTGAATATCGTTGAACATTATTAAGTTTTTAATAAAAAATATAAATTTTAAGGAATCGAATTGTAATTAAAATTAATTTAAAAGAAAAATTAAAATTAGATTTAATAAAATTTTTATATTTCTTTATGATATTTTTAATTGATGCGTTAGAATTAAATATCTAAAAATATTCTTAATATCGTAAACCCTACCCAATCCCTATATTTTCCTTCTGCCTTCGGCGCCGCCACCATCACCGTTGACCATTGTCTGTCAGCGATCTTGCACGGTAAACCCTACTCAATCCCTCTATTTTCCTCTAACGTTGTTGGAGTTTTCTTCTATTGTCACTACAGCAAAACAGGCTTTTCGCGGCGTTTTTATAACCCTATAGCGGCGTTTTTTAGCGCCGCTAAAAACACTCCCGGCGTTAAGAAAAACGCCGCCAAAAACGCCGCAAGAAGTAGCGTCGCAATAGGTAGCGGCGTTTATATCTCATAAACGCCGCTAAAGGTTTTGATCTATCGCGGCGTTTGTATATACAAACGCCGCAAAAGTCAATGTTCTTTAGTGGCGTTTGTATTTCAAAACGCCGGTAATGCAATTCTATAGCGGCGTTTTAATATACAAACGCCGCAAAAGGTGAATGGTCTATAGCGGCGTTTGTGAAATAAAACGCCGGTACTGATGCTTCATTAGCGGCGTTTATGTTCATAAACGCCGGCATTGGCTGCTCTATGGTGGCGTTTTTTTTTAAAACGCCACAGTACGTTATGGATTTTTAGCGGCGTTTATTCCTTGAAAACGCCGCTAAACTCACTGCTTCTATAAAAATAAATTTTAAAAATGTAAATACCCAAATAACCTGTAAAATAAATCCATAATAACATCAAATTCAAAGTCTACAACATCAAATCCATAAAACTCCAACAATTAAGTAAGCACAACAATAACAAATTCAAAGTCTACAGCATTAAAGTGAAATATAGTTCAAACGATGTTCATAAAATGTAGTCCAACATTTTCATTTAAATTCACACATCGCCATCATTTCTTTGGTTGGTTCTGCAACATCGCCATCATTTCTTCAAATTTTTCTTGAAGCTTTTGGTGTGCTGCTTCTCTCTCAGCTTCTCTTGCTTCTCTCTCGGCTTCCTTTCTTACTATCTCAGCATCTCTCTCAGCTTCTTTTCTTTCTCTTTCAGCTTCTCTCTCAGCTTCTTTTCTTTCTCTTTCAGCTTCTCTCGCTGCTACCTCGGCTTGAAATTGAGATAACTGTTGTTTTAACCGATGAACTTCTGCTTGAGAAGATTGGCTCTGTGATGGCATGTACTGAGACGAGTTAGCCCCAAAATATTTTGTCGGGGTAACGAATGATCCTTGACAGCGAACCCGACCATATCTTTCAGGACCCAAGACGTCAACAATAACTTGATTCTCGATCTCTTCCATATTAACAGAACCATTAGTTGAAGCTGTAGCTTCATACTCGTTCTTCTTTTCCCTCAATTTCTCCAAACAATCAAATCAAAATTTTATACAATTGATATTAATTATAATATAATCAAAATTTTCTGTCTAATTAACATACCATAATTTCTGCAGCTTCGGGAGTTATAGGAGAGCCATCCTTTTTTGTATGCGTAATGTCGAAGAGCTTTATCCGTCCAATGCTAGTGCCAGTTGTAATTTGCTACAACGTATAATAAAAATTAATACTAAACCAATAAAGTAATTCATTAAAAATTAATCAATAATTAAAAATAAAAATACCTCCTCATTAGCTAAACGAGCAAAACTCTTCGATCCAGCGGTGTGAGTAAACTTCTGTTTTTGTCTGCTAGTAACTCCAACGCGCTCTCGATCCTACAATTTAAAATTTGCATTATATATAAAGTCAATATTATAATGACAATTTTTTAAAGTGCATCGATCATACCTCTCCTTTTGTTGAACTCCAAAATCTGACTGCATCTTCCCATTGATGTCGCATAATTCCCGGCGGGATATTTTGCAGCTTCTCTTGAAGAGTGATATCCTTCTTGAAATATGTCTTCTTCAAGAAACTCTTACTGTCTCTCCATTTTTCCCTAATGAACTATAATAGGGTTTTTCGACTCCAACCCATCCCTAATTATATATGTAATCTAGAGTTTGCAGCAAGCTTGCAGAGATGGTTAATATAAGATGGAGCTTTGTATTGGCAATTGAGCACTGGCTCCACTAATTTGAAAATGATGATCGACGATTTCATGAATGTTGCACCATGCAACCTGCTATCACATATTGCCATGTCTTTATCACTCCATCAGCAGAACAATTTGAAATTAATCCTATCTTGTTATATTATATAAGAAAATAAAGAAAATAATCCTATCTTGTTATAATGTCCTTCGATTATAAAACTAAGTCTGTCCATTTTTAATGTGCTTCAAAGGACAGTATGGACTTTGTCACATAAAGAATTTGAAAACCAAAAGGAACAATTCAATGCTTTTTTTAAGGTACGAAGAACCAAAAGGCAAACCCAACATTCATCTAAACGTGAACCCCAAATTATATTTATCAAGATATTGAAATACTTGTACTAAGCAGGTATTAATCATAACCAAATCATCTCTGCACAAACAGCTTTCAGCAAAATCCATACAAGTTAGAAACAATGAAGTGCATAAATAAAGAGTTTTTCCTCAGATTAGTTCCTAATCCTATAGAATAGAGATAATAAGCCTGGACTGAACTGAACACAACACCTGTTACTGTTAGTGAAAAAAAAAATGTTTAAATCAACATATGGAAGACAGTCTGCTTACAGCTCTGCCTGTATGTTTAAATCTGTTATTTTCACCTGTTACACATCTTTCTGTATATGTTTTGTTTATATAAAATCTGCTTATTCATACATTTTTCTGTTTCTTAGTAGTTCGGTCTTTCAATTTTCACTTGGTTCCGGAGCGAATACAATACTCAATGCATTGATATTAATGCTTGGAACTGCTGCATCTTTCTTATTATACACGACTAACCTAGGGCAGATCGGAAATGGTGATCGACGGCATAGAAGCAAAACGGCAGAGAAGAAAAATGACTAACCTGGAAGCACGGCAGAGAAGCCTGAGCGAGAGTAGGAGCAGTCGACGGCGAGGACCGATGTTCGACAGCGAGGGGCGACCAGGCGAGAAGGAGGGGCTAGGGCAGAGCGATTTGGGTATTTTTAATTTTCGACGATAGATCTGTCTGATTCGATTTGGGGGATTTAAGTTGAACGTAGCGGCTTTTACAAACTGAAACGCCGTTAGAAAAAAACATTGGCGGCGTTTTCCATTAAAAACGCCAGTAATGGTATAGCTATCGCGGCGTTTTTCAATACAAACGCCAGTAATGGTAACGTAGCGGCGTTTACAAACTGAAACACCGTTAGAAAAATAACATTGGCGGCGTTCTCCATTAAAAACGCCAGTAATGGTATAGCTATTGCGGCGTTTTTCAATACAAACGCCAGTAATGGTATATCTATCGCGGCGTTTACGATCTAAAACGCCAGCAAGGGATAAAATAAAAATAATAATTATTTTTGGAGAAAAAGATAACATACGCGCGCGTACGTGTCATAGACACGTATTACCCTTACCCTTACCCTTACCCGAGCCCGGCCGGGCGGCGCGCAAGAATGTCCCTTATTCTTTCCTTCTCAACAAGGGAGGGGAGAAACTTGGATATAAATACCCTTCACAAGTCTTTTTGCCAACCCATGTGGGATATAGGCTTTTGCCTTTGGTTCTCTCACCTTAAGCATTACCAACATTATATAGTGTCACTCTAAAATTATGATACTTTTGTTTTTTGCAAAATTCACGATCGCAATACTTACAATGGTCGTGATTACATTCGTTATGCGACCAAGAATACAAATTCCTATGTTGAACCTTTAATCTCATTAATTGTTTATCCGTGATTACATACGTTATGCGACTAAAAATACAAATCCCTATATTGAACTTTTAATTTCATTAATTGTTTATCCATGAATACATCTGTTACGCGACCGAGAATACATCCCTATATTGAACTTTTAATTTCATTAATCTATGGCGGCGTTTCTATTAATAAACGCCACAAAATCTATACTATTGCGGCGTTTTCTATAACAAACGCCACTATCCCGAAACTTATGGCGGCGTTTATGATAGAAAACGCCACTAACATGAACATATTGCGGCGTTTATTGACGCAAACGCCACTATATGTCACACTATGGCGGCGTTTTCCGTACAAACGCCGCTAATGTTGCCGTTTTCTGGCGTTTGTTTTAAAAGCGCCGTTATAAGTGAAATTATGGCGGCGTTTGTAACAAAAACGCCACAAATAGCGCCGCCATAGAACAAGTCTGGTGTAGTGTGTTTACAAATTTAAGATTGTGTTTCCTAGGATGAACCACACATTGAATTGTTTAAATTTTTTGTCGATTGACATCAAAGAGACGACAAGGTACGCTCTCAAACCATTTCTAATATTTGTTTCTTCTTCTTCTTCTTCCTTTATGTTTGGTTTGTTTTTCTTTTCAAGGTACCTAACATTTTCATATACCAAAGCTTGAAGAGCTTATAAGATTCAATTTTTTTCAGGCATAGTGTCGAAAGAATAAATTTTCTTAAATTTATTTTTTTGAGTTCGAATTAAAAGATGAGATCATCGTCAGTAATAACTCCAGAAGATGTGTTGGATTCATTGATGAATGATGGAACCATTGATGCTCTCAGGTTGAAGATTATCAATCAGCTTAAAGTCAATGTTAGGCTCTTTCTCGATATATTGCTGAATTTTTTATCTGAATATTTTACTTTTAATGTAAAGATAATGTCACTCAAATTTGTGTTTTTATCATGGATAATTTGTTGATGCTCTTTAAGTTTGTTTGATAGTTTAAATGTGAATTTTTGTTCTTCCTTAGCACACAATTTGTCTAATTGAACACCTTTATCTAATTTTACAACTCTTAATCATCTTCTTGTCCTTTGCCTCAAATTACTCCTTTTGTCTTCTTTGGTCTACTTCCTCTTGGTATTTTTGCACTTGAAACCTTAGCTGATATTAGTAAATATTGTAAAAGTTTATTTTTAGTCAATTTTCAATATATGACATAAATGAATCTCTGAAGTTTAAGTTATATGTGTCTTCCTTTTTTTTAATTTACTGATGATTTCCCATTGTTTTTTATAAAGGAGAAATCATGTTCTTTCTTGGGCACTGGATATAAAGTTACATAGTGTAGTTCCTATAGATGTCGTACTCTTTTTCTGCAGATATAAAGTTTTCTATGTGATTAAGAAAACTAATTAGAATTCTGGAATAATTGTATTTAAATTTGAAGTTGTAACACCCCAATTTTGGGCTTGGAAGTTTAGGGTCTGAACTAGACCGGTCTAATTTTTGGTTCGAATATAAAAGGAGGTTTTAGGGAAAGCCTAGTTCGGGATGCTTTAAAAATATGGAAAAATACTTAAAAAATCCCCTTTTGATATATATAAGAGAGTGGTGAAATCAATTTTACAAAATAAAGTTTGGAAATACTACATTTCGGTGTAGTGACTAAAATGCGATTTTTGAAAAGTTTAGTGGTGACTGTTTTGTAAGGATTGAAACTTTGAATCTTTAAGGAGCTAATATACCTAAAAATGATTTCTCCAGATTTTTCATTAATGTTTTAATTAATTAAATGAAAAGAGAAACTACTTTTTGGAATTTCATAACTACCTTTTCCTAAATTTTTCTCATTCCTTTTTCTCTCAAAATTCCATCATCCAAACACTATTTCTCCAGAAACTTTTGCATTGATCTTCACTTCAATTGATGAGATTTCTATCATCAATTAATTCCTAATCAATCTTGCATCAAATTCTTTTGATTTCCTCATTGAATTTTCAAGGAAATTGGCTCAAATCAAGGAGAAATCACCATTTAGAGGTAAGATTGTTCTTCTCCTCTAAATAATCAGTTCTTTACTGAAATTCCCAAGTTGTCAATCCTTAATTTAAGTTTTATAAATGGTTTTAATGATAGAAACTTGATTTTGGCTTAAAACTCAAGATTTGGAAGAAATCTTGAAGAATTTCGTTGTGATTGTTTGGGCTCTGTTTTGAGATGAATCTTTAATGTATTTTGGATGTCTAATGATGTGGAAATGAGGTTTTATCAATGCAATCCCGAATAGGTTGTATTTCCTAAGTTTTTGCTTATGAAAATGGTGGTTTTTGAGGTGTTTTTGGTGTTCTGTTATAGCTGGAGGTATAAGGACGAGTTAAGGTGTATTTTGGATGTTGATTGATGTTTAGAAATGGTTAGAAGTGATGGATCTTGGCTGGGTTAAGTTGTGAAAGAGTTTGGAGGTGTTTTCGGTTGTGTTTGGTAGCCGAAATGTTGGTTTTGGGTAGATCAGCGAGTTTAGGTGTGTTGGCTGAAGATTTCAATGCATGATGATGCATTAATCCTCTGCTTTGATGTGTTTAAAATCGGGGAAGCATCTTCGGACACTATTGGAGTTGATCCGGAGGCTTGATTGGTGTTTCGGCAAGCGTGCGAAACGTAATCGGTGAGTGGAGTTGGATTTCCAGCTTTGAAACAATTATTTGAAGGTTATGGGAGCTTAGAGTAAGTCTAATCAACTTAGCTAAGCTCAAGAGTAAGTTTTCGGAAAAAACTCCCTCGAATGTGCCATGAAGTGGTTTGATGCATTGGTTATAAATTGCATGTTTAAATTCTGTTTTGAAAGCATGTTTTAGCATGGTTAATGCTGGTTTTGAAAGCCATGAGTTGAAGATGCTCAAGGTGAGAGATCCTTGTTTTGGTATGTTGTCAAATTGGTAATGATGCATGGTGTTTAATGGCTTTGTTTAATGCTTTAAAACAGTGAGTTGATGATGGTATTTGATGTATATTGGCAAGTGATGAATTGGTTTTAAAGTACTTGAATCAGATATAGTTAGCCGGCTATAGGATTGGGTGCACCATGAATAAAGTCGACTTGGATGTTGAGGGGTTGTGATTGTACCGTAAACTCCATCCAAGTACCCTAACGAGTGAGGTAAGATCACAACGGTGGTTAAAAGTCCGTGTGTGGATCTTGTGTTATGTGTCCCTTGCACTCGTTAGTGGAATTATACAACTACCGATGAGTGATGTGGAGGGGTTGTGATTGTACCGTTAAACTCCATCACAGGTGTTGAGGGGTTGTGATTGTACAGATAAACTCCACCTTATGTTGTTCGGTAGTGTGTATGAAGCGTGTGGGACAACACTTGTAATCCGCGTATCCGATTGTGTTTTGTGTTGTAAATGGTTATGAATTACCACTTGAAAGCCAATATGTTGAATTGAATGTAATGAAGCATGAGATGCTTGTAAAGTATGCAAGGTTGCTTGAAAAGAGATGAGCATGTATTTAAAAGCTTTGTTGAAAGTGTTTTCTAAAATGCATTATTGTGTTGTTTTCTTTAGAGCATGCCTCACTAAGCAATTGTGCTTACGCTCTCTCTCTCTTGTACCAATAATGCAGATAATTAAAGTGTTTAAGGGCAACAAGGAGGCTAGAGTGTCCAAGGGAAACCAAGCTCATGTATGGTGATGTTTTCATACGCTATTAGTTTTGGTAATTTGGCAATGGTAACCTAAGATTGTGTTTTGGGAGATGTGTTAAACTCCCTAAGTTGTGGCATGTTGTTTTGATGGTTTGAATTTGTAAGTGGCCTTTTAATGCTTGTTTTGGAGATTGGTTGATTGCTTGGTTTTGGATAATAGGAAGCATGCCTATTAATATGTGATTTTCCATGTTTGATGCTATGAATGTGTTTAGGAGGTACAATCATGCTCTATATATGTATGATGACTTGTTGACATGATTAGGAAGTCATTAGGTTGTGTTTGAGTGGGTTTATGTATGAAAAACCAGCAAAATCTGCAGCTTTTGGGCAAACCGTATCGGAACAGGCACTGGCGTTTCGAAACGGGGGCCTGAAATGGCCTTCGTGTTTCGAAACGGCTGGAGGCTGTTCCGGAACGATTTGGCCACTGGAAGGCCCTGTTTCGGAACCAGTCTCGAAACGAACCCGTGTTTCGGAACGGTCAATGCCGTTTCGAAACAGGTGACCATTGGGCACTGATTTGAATGGTGTTGAAGTTTGCAAGCTTTATGTTTTAGTCCCGAAAGTTGTTTTTGCAATTGTATGAGTTTGAAATGTTCAAATAAGGTGAAATTTGACAGGGAAGCTTGTAATAAGACTAATTTCATATTGGTGACTTAAAAATCAGTTATGTCCTTCTAATTTACAAAATTTATGTTTTGGTCCCTAATATTTGTATATTGTGCAATCGAGTCCCTCTCTGAAATCCGTTCGCTGTGCTTTTCACGTATATGTATCATGAGTGCTCCTTTAGGGTTAACATGCATCTAGACAAGATTAAAAAGAAAAAAAAGTGTCGTTAATCAAGGTTGACTTTCGAGTTGACTTTGGTTTTCCCCTTGTAGTCTTCGTAGTTCGGGTCAACCGTCTAGGCTGGGCTAAGGGGTTTACATTTGGTGGTATCAGAGCTTAGTTCTCATGTAATTGGGAATTGTTATGTGGGTGATGTATGTGTTTTTGCATGGTGGATCTTTTAAGTGAAGGAATGTTTTATGAATTGTGATATATGGTTGTAATTGCGATGTTATGCTGTGTTGAAGCATGTTAGGGGAACCCATTGCTATATCAAAACTAATGAAAGGAATTGTTTTTGGAAAATGAGCTTGAGTACTTGGATTACTTACCTTATTGAGCCTAATTATGTTTATTGCATTTTTGTCAGTGCATTGTTTTTATAAATGGGGCCTCGTAGAGAGATGGGGATGAATACGAGAGCTATAGCTCAGAATGAAAACGAGGAAAATGCTGAGAATGTTGTGGATTTACCTCCTCCCCCTGGTGGTGGACCACCCGGCGGTGATGGTGCTGGAGGTGAAAATGCTGGTGTTGGTGTTGGTGCTGGTGCTGGGGTCGCTGGACCTAAAGGTGTGCAGGGGCAAGCTACTCTTGACATGACTGTGTTGATTCAGGCTATTGCTGGAGCCTTTCAGACAGCAGTAGCTGGAGCTCACGGAGTTGCGCATTAGGGTGATGCTAACGGGAGATTACCTTTGGAACGTCTTCGCAGTCTGGGAGGGACTGAGTTCAGAGGTTTATCTCCTGAAGGATCTGAATCTTGGTTGAAAAGCACCAAGAGGATTTTGGGACAAATGAACTGTAACAATGTGCAGAAATTGGGTTGTGTGGTATCACTGTTGCATGATGATGCGTATACGTG